>CM029917.1:66406252-72268752 GCA_017639245.1 Myiopsitta monachus | reverse complement strand
GGGAACATTAACAGTGAGGCACCTGCTTCAAGGTTGTTCTTACTTGTACTACTCCCTGTGCCTCACCACCTCAACTCAGCAGGTAAGGGTTTTTTTTCAGAAAGATTGTTACCTGAAGTAAGTTTCTGTTGCCTTAACCAATTGGTAGTTATAACTATAATTGGCAGTTTTAACTACCAACTGATTCTTATTTTTTAACCTGGAAAAAAACAGGAAAACAAAGTCTGCCACCTAGATGTCATCAAAAAAGGAAGCAGTGTTATCAAAGAAGAAGCAGGCAGAATGGGACATACGACACACCAGGGTCAGTAACAATCACAAGTCAGAAAGAGTATATGAATCTGCATTTCTTATCTTGTCACATACTGTACAATCCTAATGGAAGAATTAAGAAAGCATAGGTTTGTATCATCTCCCCCTATGTACACTGAGTAGAAAACTTAAACATGTTAACATTTCACATTCTACAGTACAGCTGACAAATCTAAATAAATTTCTTAAAGAGACAATTCAAATTGTTCTATGAAGTTGACAATTAACTATTGCCAAATTAATACTATGTTGCGTGTACATCAGCTATTATTACATTTCTACTTTGCTGCAGAAAACCAAGACCATTTGGTTTTGTAGTCATCTTAGCTCTCTGTGATACTACTATAATATGTGTAAGTATACCAAATCTGTGCTATGATAAAAAGTATCAGAAGCACTTATCTACTTCCTGTATCTTGCACATTTCAGAACTACAATTCTGCTATAAATATAACATCTATAGTTATACTATTTTAAAAACAGATGAGTAGAGTATGAAATTATCAATAATGCCCCTACTATCTCCCAAGGATTCACTGTTCTTGCAGTACAGCATTACAACTTTCCCAGGCTTACCCTTATTTTCCTGCCCAGAAATGTAGTCTAGGAAGATTCTGAGGTTCAGATTTCTCTATGGTCTCTGTATATCTAGTAGGAGTAACAGTTCTGGCAGTACTAAGACCACTGAAAGTTTTCTAACAAACCCATTAATATTCCAACTATTACTAGAATCTACATCGTCATTGGCGCAGCTGTCTTCTTGAAAGTTCCCTTGTAGATCAGTTGTTCCATATTCTGCTCTGTTGGTCTATACATACCCAAGATATGCATTAAGATACAGAGTTGGACATACTACTCAACATGACCAGAACGACTGAGAAAAATAACTGTGTGGTGAAGGCACAGTGAGTTTTTCAGATTCCTGGTATATCTGCCACATTGTGTATGCACTATTCTTATTTCATCCAAGATCCTAAAAAATATGATCCTAAAACCTAGGGTAATCCTGAAAAATGCATACTGCATCACCTTTGAAAAGCTCTTCACAAAATAAACTATCACTGTGAACTATAAACTATCAATCAGCAAAAATCTAGTACTACACTTTTCTCTGCCTGATACGTAGGTATACACAGGTTTTGCCTCTAACAGACAGAAAACAGCATTCCATGCCTGAAACACTTCCATCTGCAGATCCAAGTCAGTCCAGCTACTTAATGTCCAAGAGACTCAATCAACTTTACCAAAGCACATAAAGAAAGTCTAAATCCTGAGTGCACAGCTTTCTATCATCTGTTCCCAGAATCCTGCTGCTGTTGCTCACTTCCCTGGAAGCAGGGCTACCAGCTGTGCACGATGCTCAATCTTCTCCTTTCTTAGGCTGCTTCTGCTTGGACTCAAAATCCCCAGCCTCATATGAAGGAGCTCAGTCTTCGCTGAATTCTCATTCTCTAAACTTGCTCTCTCATTAAACCCAGATGCTCCATGTCACTTCCACAATAAGTCAGCATTCACTTGATAGCATACGTCCAACCTGCTATGAGGGATTTACCACTACAGACTAAGCAAGGGACATCAAGGTTCCAACAGTGTTATAAATATTATTACAGTGCTACTTCATGAATTATCATAGGCTTGCTTTCTAAAGGGGAAAACTTAAAAGTTGGTGTAGAGCTGTCTTGCATGGTTCAGTTCAACCAAAAGGAGACAACACACATCTGTGTGTCCATCAATTCAACTTCATTAGAAGGTACTTTGAACCCATGCTGTAGAAGATAAGATGTTATGCTGGCATTTAAACCTTATTTTATTCTTGTACAAAACTCAAATACTAAATAAATAAGCCTTCTTTATTCCACTTAGGGAACTGTCATGAACAGGTTCATAAACTGACTTAACTGCCTTTTCTTACTCCAGTTTCCTGGTTTACTGAAATGACCTTTTACAGATTTTGACATATATCAAGTAACAGAGGTCTAGCAACGTCTGCTCTGCTTTTGTTCATTTAACCTTAAAAAAAAGAAAAAAAAAGCATTAAAAAAAAAAAAAAGTAACAACTGGACAGGAAAAGGCAGAAGGAACTCTTACAAGGAACACTTTCCCAAATGGTCAAGTGTTAAGAAGAAACCTCCCACTAGATGGCTCACAGACTCCTTGCTGTATAAATGCAGGTAGAATACCTTATCCAGCAACCATGGAAACAAAAAACTGGCATGAAAACCACTAGAAGACAGCACTCAGAATTAGCCATAACTTAGTCCCCTGCAGCCATTAAAACTAGGATTCATATAGCTCAGGGTCTAGATCCCTACTAGTCCTTGACCTTGTCTAGACTCATAACGTAGGAGCAATGAGCCATTACCTAGGGGATACATGCGACTTCTAAGACTTCTGCTTATACTGCTACACAACGTATTTAGTAATAGTTTTCAGAAGTGTGTCACTTTATTTCCTTCAGTATTTTGTTTTCAGAATTTGTCTTTTATTTGAAAGGTACAGCTTAAGGATGTAGAAAAGGGCAGTGTTAAGATACCTTCATCTAGGATTTTGCATACACGCACTCACGAAACCAAAACTATCTGTTCATAAAAACAAGCATGCATACTTACCCTAATTCAAATACATTGCGAAAACAAAATACAGTCATTTAAATCCAGACAGTGCTATATCTGACCATACATTTTATTCCTATGCAATCACCTTCATTTCCCTAAACTGCATTCATGCAGTCATCAGCAACAGCAGAATAACCATGAGGAGAGAATTCTTCTGAAGGCAGGATGCCCGGCATGCAAGTTGGGCTTTCACACTTCTTTCCTATCTCCTCTTTCTTTAAAAGCACCAAAACCCTAAAAGGATAGCAGTGCTCCATAAAAACCACAACTTGCTACCAGTTATCCAAACAACAGAGCCAGTGTAGATTGCTTGTATTATTTGAATGCAAGAATGTAAGAATATGGAAATAACCTGTACTGCTCTTAATTACTGTGGCTGATTGCTACTGCAAGGTGACACTCCAAAGTATACATGAATTGTTAAAAGCTATTTAAAACTTTGGTATTACAATCAACACCAACATAATGGTACAACACCCTATGTTCACAATGAGCACTTCTTCCTCCCATGCCCTATCATTTATTTAGTAGGAAAATCAAGCAACTGATACAAAATGCCCTAGGAGCTAACACTTTTTTTTTTTTCTATCATGTCACCACTGGGCATTTTGACTATGAAAATTATTATTACTACAAAGTACACATCCCATTTAAATGTAAAAGACTACCTTCATTAAGAAGCCCATTAGGAAATTAAATTATGCAAAGCCTTATCAAATTAATTAACTGTATTTTGTGGGTCATCAGATAACTTCCCCATTTTGTCATTTAAAGACCTATTATTCTTAAAATTGGGGTGCTGTAATTAGCATGTCTGACAGAAATAGCTCCTCAAACTACTAACTTGAATACTCCATCATTCTATTACACAATGATCTTGTACTGCAAGAGCAGAACTTTAATTCTCAAATATGGTTTCTGTAATCATCTTGTTGACCTTCCATAATTAGTAAAAGATCAGGAACTGGTACTGTCACCAGTAGCTAGAAAGTGTAACAACAAATGAATTTTGCCAATTCACACAGTAAAGCAATTATTGATACATCCAAAAATGCAGAAAAGGACAAAACTAGTTTTTCATGTTCTTTATTAGCTCAAGATTAAGCCCTCTAAAACACTTAACCTTGTTTATATTGGGCGAACACTCAAGATGAATAAACGTTCAAACAGATGGAAGATCTAAATTTTGTAATATATTGATAATTTTATTCAGTACTGGTAAAAAAATAGTTACATGATTTAGTTTTATGGCTTTCCAGTTTTCACTATTTGAGCTACTTCAAATATCTTTAATATATTTGGTCTTCTAATAAAAATTGTAAAACATTCTACCACAAGAATCAATTCCTCAAAAGCCTACTTAAAATCATCTTCTCCAAGAATGTGCAAGATAAGGGCCTGATGTCATCATCATATTCTTCATGGGAATTAAAGAGTTAAGCGTTCAAGAAGAGATGCTAGTGTTAAAGTTTCAAGACCATTTAACTTCTGTTAAGATATTTGCTGAAACAACTCCTCCTCTGAGACTTAATTTCAAGAGAATCATAATTCTTCCCCGTCATTCAGCATATTCCTAAAAATCAAAGCAGATGGTTTCAATCTCATTTCTTCAAAAACTCAGATAAATGTCACACAAACTAATTTCCACAATGATGACCTTCATCATTGCTGGAATATTTATTAAATTTTTTAATATTTATTAAAAATAAAATGCATTCCTTTCTAATACAATTTTCCTTCCTTGTTTGCATGGAGAAAATTGTGCCTGATAGAAGAAATATACTCCTGAAATTCTCTTTCAAGTTCTCATCAAGTCTTCTTAGATGTTATAATCAAAGTATGCTCTGCAGTAGGCAATTTTGGCTGGGTGGAAATTAATTTGCAGCTGCATAGTTTGAAGATTCTCCAGAGCTATGTAATTTATTTTATAAATTGATAGCACTCTAAAATAAGTAATAATGCATATAAGTTCTGTTTGTACTACTCCTGGGGGCAGATAATTCCATAATACCACGCTTGTTATGGTTAGAAACATGCTTCCATTTTCGAGTCTAAATGTATTTGTAACTAGTTTATCCTCAATTGTTACAGTACAGTTATATGTTTATTATGTACGTCTTTTTTCTTCTCAGCATTCATTTTCCAGATGCATTAATACAAACCTAGTATGGGGCTGTTTTTCTTAGCTTTCATTGCTGTCAACAAAACTGTATTTATTTGTGATTTCCAAGCAAGGCGTTTTGGTCCCCAGTCATCTCATAGCTCTTCTGTGTGTGCGTGTGTCATAGTTTGAATTAATTGTCCCTTCCTGTGGTTGAACAGAGATGTACATCATTTGCCGCCTGAGATCTCTACAATCCTTTGTAAAAAGGCATTAATATTTCTCTGTCTTCTCTGGAAATAACTTTCTCCCAGTTGTATCACACTTTTTTCTGTGAATCATTTTGATAATAGTGATAGATTTGCATTTGTCCTCATTTTTATCAACTGAAAGTCTTCAATTTTATTGCAGATTTTCTTATTGGTCCCAAAGTCCTGGATCGTGCCTTTGAACTCGAAGGTTTCATTTAATTTCTATGATTTCAGTGCTCAGAATTTTCTTCTTCCCATATATAACAAATAATTTTCCTTTGTCTGGCTTCATGTGTTTTGATACCCCAATTTCCTTTCCTAGGAAAAGTTCCTAGTAATTTCATGTTTTCACTAAAAAATTACATCTGAAGCTGTGTATGCTGCTGACCAAACAAGCAGTAGTTGCTTTGACTGCTTTGCCCTTCTTGTTAAGTCCAGTCAGTATGCTTAATGGTTCTGGATGCCAGGAGTAGCACCTGCAGCTCACTACAGATCTGTAATTGCTTGAGAAAGTGCTTTTGTGTTCTGAGATGTAGCTTATTCCTCCTTCCACAGTCTGAGCGCAGTAAGTTCTTTTTGGTTTGTATCCATCTTGTTTTGATAATTTCTATTGCTGTACCCTCATTCCTATTTTCTTTTACATCAATCTCAGCAAGAAACAAAGCTGAAAGTATACATCTGGATTATAGTCTTACTTGTAGGTTGTTTTTGTTCTCTGCATTTCTTCCCACCACACAGCAGATATACTTTCCTTACTCTAATTACTTTTTTACTCAAGAGGTTTGAAAATCTGTTGCTGTTTCTTTTCAGTTCAGTTTATATGACATACTGTTTCCTTTATACTATCAAGTTTTCCCTGACAAAATCAAAATCATTCTTACAAATCCAGATTTGTACTATATTGATGTGGCAAAGCTGTAGTAGTAGATAATGCAACATGACTGTAGCACAGCTGTCTCTCTATCAATAGGTTTATTACAGTAAAGTTAGTTCTAGGAGTGGACAGCAGATTTTCCTTGTGACCAGGACCTCAAAAAGAAAGAGAGTATCAGAGGTATGTTTCTTCTATCAGACACAATTTTCTCCATACAAACAAGGAAGGAAAATTGTATTAGAAAGGAATACATTTTATTTTTAATAAATATTATGCAAATACTAATTTGAAATGAATCTTTCTGAGTAACATATCTAACAAGGTTTCTGAGGCACCACAGTGGTCACTGGGCTCACTGAGCTGCCTGCAAAAGACAATAGGATCTTGGGTAATACGGAGAGAGAAGAAAATGAAACCTGAAAAATAACAAAAAGGGATGCTTTGAGGGAAAAAGGAAGTATTGATTGCTGCATTCTTTAAGAGTACTTTCACAATAGCCTAAATCAATTCTTTTGTGTCTTGCCTGATACAAGTATCTCAAAAAAAGACACCCATAAAACACTGAAAATTAATCACTTGAACCCTCTAGACTACAAAAGAGTATAACCGTACCTCCACCGGTATGTTACAGGATGCAAAGGGCAGTCTTTCCATTATCTAAGCACTCTGACCTATCGCTCCTCAGTATTTCACCTACATACTTTTTTTTTTTAATCCTGTCAAACTGAAAAAGCCAAACCCATATTCTCTAATCCTACCTCTTTTGCAGATTCATGAAATGCCAGCCCTATAGCCCCTGCCTCTTAAGGTACCATGTAGATCCTGTGGTAAAAGTCACCGAACATTTCATAACAGTCTTTTGTCTCCTTTGCCTCTCAAAGGCTTCTGTGGAGCTACTCAAAATTTAACCTCTGGAAACATGGGTTCTACAATTCTTCTACATCTCAAACTTCAAAAATTGAGGCTGAAGTCTGAATCAAAATGTTTTACCTCAATTACATTTTTAAAGAGTCAGAGTGTTTGTTTTCTGCTCACTGGGTTTTAGAGATTTCCTGTGAGGTTGTTTTAGAAGCTCAGATATCTTGATGAGCATAAAACAGACTGAGGCTCATAGACTGCTGTGTGACTTCTCCCTTGCAATTTCTTGTAATATAATCAATGTCTTTACAAGTTAAAAACATATTTCAAAGTACTTCTACATCTAGAGGCACTGGACCACTTTGAAGATCCTCAGAAAAAGACAGTAATACTAATCTTCATGCCAAACCTTCTTTGCCTCTCAACAAACAACACTTTTGCAGGAGAAAAAACTCAAAAGGTCCTGTCAGCTCTTACTAACTCTTGCTGGCTTTTCACTATGCAAGAGGAATTCTTTACAAGACAACAAAGATTATTACTTTTCCAGCGTTTTTCCCATGCCCAACTTTTCATTCTATAACTCTTGCCTCTTAAGCAAGAATAAGAAACTCTTCCAAAGTCTTTTCAGTGAAAGCTAAAGAATAATACTTTGTTATGAAGCAGTTCTGCTTGCTTTTACTTTGGCAGAGGATCTACCATTAAAGGCCACCTAACCAGAACAAAACAGATTGATATGTCCATGTCATGCTGTTGGTTCAAAAATAGGTATGTCTGAAGAGATTTTAAATAAAAAACAATGCAGATAGAATGCAAGTTAGTCTAATTACTGCTCTACATGTCATTTCTTCTTTTCGAGATGCCTTCTTACCTTACATATGGGACCAGTTGCAATCCATCTTTTAAAGTGGAAAAAAGGAAGCATGACTGATTTCATTTGTCAATCAGGTTTGTACATATTTTTGATGAAAAGCCAGGCATACAGCAAATCCAACTGAACTGTAGAAGTAATCAGCCTTTGCTGTCTTTGTATCACATTGATAGTAACCTTAAATGTGTCTTCAAAGCATGTGGAAAGCAAGGAAATGTTCCAGTGAATGATAAGCTTACTTACACTTTTGTACTTTCTTTGTTTCTTCCAGCGCTGCAGCCCATGAAAGTAAGCATGGCAACTTCAGGAGTTAACGCATACAGAAAATGGTTTAAAATTAATCTCTGCAGTGTTAGGTGAGCAGTAGTCCACCTTTTTGGGCTAGTGACATTTTTTTTCCCTTCAAAGTTCAAGTATGTGTCTTGGCTAATGCATACATCAACTGCATTTCCAACAGCAGCTGAGAAATCATTGAAGGTAAAAATAGTGTGTGACTGTGGATAGTGTTAATAGTACATATTGGAGTGATGAAATTCCACCATCCCACCGTTTACTGCTCCATCAAGTAGTATCTGTGATCTGACAAATATACAGATGATGTGTCTGTACAAAATCAACTGAAATGATTCCTGGATCTTCCAGTCCTATTGACATCCTGACTTAAAATCCACTAGTGATTTCAGAAAAGTGATACACTTCTAGAAAAACACAGCCACACATTTTTTCTTCAATGTTATGCCCATTATTTCAGGTTGTAAACCCGAGAAAAGAAAATGCAGCAGCAATGCACTAAATATATGTGTGTGTATATATATATATATATATTTGTTTAGGCTTTCAGTTGGACCAAGTACACTAAAAGCACCAAAACCACTAAGAACATTAAGACAGAGGCACTACTAAGTATCAGAAGTGCTAAGTATACTCACTCAGTGGAACAGAACTCTGAAGACTTGGATCGCACTCACAGTTCTACTGTCAGCAACTTTGAGATCTCCTGAGGAAAACTACTACATAGTCTGGTATTTACGAATATACAATCAAGAGACCAGATAGTTCTGCCATTAAAGAAGAAATGTGTATCTATAACATTGATACTAAGAAGTAATAGTTTCCTGCTGATGATCACTGTTCAGCAAAGCTCTAATTACCTTTTACTTTTTTTTTCCCCTTTTTACAACTACTGTTAAATCCATTATTTCTACACTGGTATTTTCTATGCAGGCATGTAGGACGTACCACGATTCTGCTTTTCACCTTAAAGCAGTACTAAGAACACCAGAGTACAATGCCTTTTTATCCCTTTTTTCTTGGTTACGTTTCTTGATTCAGCGCCAACTGATGCTCTGCTCACTGTTGGCAGGAGTACCTCCTACTAGCCTGTACTAACTTTAAAGCTAAGGAGACTGTAGTCAAAATAAAGTGCAAAGGCAATACATACTTTGTCATGCCTGTCAAGGCTATTATCTCCAAGTCAAGCGACATTGACTAGCTTCTATGCCTATTGCCATACTGTCTGTAGGGTGTGTGGTGAGCCACTGTCTTTCCTCCACCTGGGTTTTTCTAAAGTCTGTCTGGATTCCTCTACTCACCATGGTAGCCACTGGAGTCAGCCACAGCCACCGCAGACACGAACTGATATATACCTATGGCAGGTGGCTGAAAGCCTAGAAGCTGACAACAAAACACAGAACACACTAATAGGATGTCCCTGACACACCCAAGCTAATGTAACATCTCAACGAGTTCATGCCATTTAAGCAGTCATAGAAGCTCAACAAAGACTTGAACCCCTTTTTTCATTCAACATTGCATGCATATATTCAGCTATTCAGGGTAGGATTTTCCAGCTAACTTTCGCCATCTAGCTTATTGTTAAGAATTCCTTCTTGGAAAATACTCTTTTTCACTTACGTAAAATACTATCAGAAAACATGTTTTAGTAGCAAAGAAAATTCAGTCTACTTGTTTCATTCCCAGCATTGTTTTCAAACCCAGTATACAAAGATTCCTAAATTTTGTGCCATTCTAGGAATTAGGGGTCTACTGGTGAAGATTTACATTCAGTATACATTCCATCAATAGAAAGCAATCTTGCAAATAATGCCACTTCTTGAAGAGAAAACAGACTAACTCCAGTAAAAAAAACCAACCAAAACAAACCCCCAAATGTTTCTTTCAATTCATAGTGGTGACAAAGCCAGTCTATTTTAGCTTGCTGCTAGAAAAATATTCAGAGTTTTTATAGGTCATATACAAACCACACATCCACTCCCATCCAGTCACCATACAGAAATACTCTAGGTGAAATTTTAGTCTCCTTAGTGCTAGAAAATGCTTTCATATTGCCTTGAGCAGAGTTTCATCCTTGAAACTTGAGTTTCAGGTCTCCTAGAAAGGAATTCTGACAGCTGTTACTTCTTGAAAAAATAACTGGGCAAGCCTAAATGATTTTTAGCAAATAGTAGATAGAGCCATCAAGCAAAGAAACTGAATTATATGCAATACACCAGTTTGTTTGTGATAGTCATTTCTGAGAAGAAATTTCCAGAGATGATTATAGCCTTGAACGTGCAGAGAAAAAGCTAACTTAATAAAAGGTAAAGAATATGCTCTCACAAAGCCTCCACCTGATTCTTACACAAATTATTAATGCTCAGGTAAGCACCAGATACACTAGTCGGGCAAAAGTGTGATTGGAAAGATGTATGTATGTACTAGGAGCACAAAACCTACATACTGATAGGTACATGCAATTACAACCAATTTTCGTTTTAAAAGAAAACTTAAAAATCTCTATAGAGAAACTATTCTAAAGAACTGAGCTAGTGGTCTTTCACACTCAATCCCCAGCATAGTCATGATCTAAAAGTTTTATGCTCACAAAACCAGAAACATATTCTTGCACGCTTCTAAACACTCTTAGCACAAACCTGATCTCATTTTTATTAACTCATACACCTGATGCTAGTTTCGGTTTAATCAATAGGAATGCCGTCAGCAGCTGAACCAATTATCAGAATCAGAAGATAATGGTTTTCTACAGTTGAAATAAGTATGGTTCCTATTTCGTATGTTACCAGTTAAAGTACGCATTACAGGATCCTGTGAAATAATGGTCTATTAGAAACATAATCTATCAGTTACTGCTCTAACTATACAGTACCTCACAACTATTTGTAAGAACTGATTTCATTTCATTTCCATGGCAGGCCATGTTTGAAATGTAAAGTATTTTAAAATACACTTTTTTAAACCCAGCACTACCATAATCCATTGAAATCCATTTTTGGGTGACACAGTTTAATTGGAGGTGTCCCTGCCCATGGCAGGGGGGTTGGAACTAGATGATCTTAAGGTCCTTTCCAACCCTAACTGTTCTATGATTCTATAAAAACATAAAAACAACAGGTATTTTGTATTTGTAGTACTTCAGATCAATTTCCATCATGGAGCACATGGAGCACACAGACTAGGCTGTACTATCATGGTATTCTACCCAGCAGCCTTAGTGTCTCACTCATTTTCTGGATGAGTTTCACCATGTCAGCTGGCCGGTGTCTTAAGGGCAGCCTGAGACTCACACACTGGAAGAGATGAGACTGAAAGTCTCATGCATTTTTAAAACTGAAATACACAGAGGTAGAATGCAAGGACTGCTAGGCTTCCAAGGCATTACTGTAATGCAAATACAATAGTGTTTTCAAAGGCAGGCATGGTTTTACTAATGCAGCCAAAAGGGTTGTATCCCATTCCCATCTGCAAGCTTGAAAAATCATGTGAAATACTTATTAAAACATGACTGTGCACTTTGTCATGTCCCTATTCACTGTGTGCCTACTTAAAATATAGCACAGCTACTAAATAGATGAAGGACAACAACTCCCTTCTCTGAACAAACCTTGTTTTTTACTTCACAGTGGAATATTTTTTAGGTAATTCTCTGCACTGACTTTTGCTTTGAATATTTATAATGTGGACCTTTATTTACATATAAATAAATAAATAAAATGTAACAATAATGAAAAAACAGAAACACTTGTGAGTTAGGCTGCACATACCACATTTCTATAGCAATCTAAGGAAAACACATTTACATGAATAATTACCTACTTAAAACAGAAATCTAAAAAGTAGAAATTCTTACCCTAAAAAACTCTTTAGTGGAGCCAGAATCTAATGTTCCATAAGCAATTTCTGTTTGCTTGGAAAGATCCTCTGCACTTTCAATAGGAGACACCATCCTCTCAACCGTCAGGAAGGCAGCTAAGTTAGCCGTGTAGGATGAGATTATGATGAGGGTAAAGAACCACCATACACCTCCAACAATGCGCCCAGACAGGGATCTAATAACAAGTATGAAATGGATTTGTAAAGTGAAATGAAAGTCCTTAAAAGGAACACATTATCAGTTTTATGCAAATGATGCATTACACTAAAAGGAAGCATTTCAGACTATCTTGTAGTGCAGTTCTGCATTCTAATCAGATGGGAAATCAAGACATACTTGACTACATTTCCTGGACCGTGCTGAAATCAGGACTCCAGAGTTTAGGGAGAATTTAGTGACGCAGTTCTTCAAAGTTCTGAACACCCTGTAAGGAAACTGCTCCTATCATAATGTGCTGTATTTAACACATAAGCTTGTTGTTCCCTCTGAAGTGAATTTGTGTGACATTATGAAGAGGATCAAACAAAATCAGTGGAACAGTGCTTCAGATAAACCAGTATGTACTTAATTTTTAAATGCCTTTAGATATCTTAAGGCATTAGAGCTTTTCCTAAGACATTCAGACAAAGACTGATTTCCACAAAACAACAGCTGCTGTCGACAATCTACACTGAGAAACAAACAGCATTACTTGCAATAAAAACTGTCTCCGGAAGATCCATAAACTAAAAGTGCACACAACTTTTGAAAGATACAAGCATTTAACAAACCGAGGACCAGACATGAAACAATCAGTAATACAGGAAAATGGTGGAGAAAGTATATTTTTAACTACTAATAATCTGATGGTTTTAACAGCAGCAGGTGGGCTCATATGGATCTTTGTTTTGCATCTCCTGCTCAAGAAGAGAGAAGAAAAGAGAACTCAAGAAAATTTATAATATAAAACAGTATAAAAATTTAACCAGAGAAATTCAATGATTTTCAATACTAGAAAACTAATAGAAAAGAAATACTGATACTGCATTATTGTCACACTTGACATTCTTTTAAATGATCCTTTAAACTTTGAAATTACTTACTACTTTGTTTTCCAAACAAGACATTTTAGGAAGGAGTACATAATCTTTGGAGATGTGCTTAATTATTTGGCAGAAATGTGCATGTAGTTGAAAGTCTAGTACTAAGGCGTTGCAGTAGCTTAGGTATGTCTTGATGTGTCTCCTCTATCTATTAAGTAAACAGATTACAAATCACTCACCCAGCCTAATGTATTGTGAATTTAACTTCAAACTAAACCTCACAAGGAATATATTGATAGACAGATATAACTACATGTATATATCTGTACATTTAAACACGATAGTTATGTAAAGCTGAGTTATGAAACTGGGAACAAAAATAAGCAGAAGATTCTGGACAAATTATTTTTACTAACACCTATTGCATAAAATCTCTGTCATAATTCAGACATTAGGAGATTTATTCCACGTCACATCAGACTAATTTACTACATGAAAATCAAGTCAGACAAGGTCCAGAATAGGTTACTAAAATGGACCATAGAAAAGAAATTATTTCAACCCCTTCTAAATTGAGATGCATTCTGAAAATATGCTTTGTTACCTTTGAGAAAATATTTTACATTTTGACATGGAGGTAATCTGAGCATAAAGTAATTCTGCAATTAAAAGACTGAATTCTATGATAAACACGTATTTGCAAGGTAAAATCTCTGAAATTGTGTATTTCAGAACTGCCAATCTTATGGCACTTTCTGTTTTGCTGATGACACCTGCTATAACTGATAATCTTTTAAAGCTCATGACCTCTCAGCAACAAAGTTGCCACTGACTTTGTAAGACAAAAATAAGCTCAATGCCAGTACAGACATTATGCTCCCACATGACATTTTGTAAGTAAAATTTTGGCATTTGTATACCAAAATTCCCAGAAGGTCTGTTCCAGTTAACTGTATAATTTCTTTTTTTAAATGTACATTTCTAAGTTTCTAAAGATTGATAATTATATGCTAGTATGAACCCACACTTTACAAGCATCTCATTCATTAGATCATTAAATACTAAGTAACAATTTCTGTGCACAATTTCCTAAATTTGTGCACCGCATCTTATACTTCAAAAAGTTTTATATGGCAGTACTGAGAGTACACACACATCTCAAAAAGATGAGGAAAACTTTGCTGTAAGTTATTATCATATAATACATTATTTTATTCTATCCTATTGTTTCTCCGCTACCCAGGATGGCAACATGGGGATTGCAGACCAGTTTCCAGGTGGTCCAGTCTTACTCAGAACCACCTTTTATTTTACAGTTAGGAAGCTCCAGCTCTAGCCTTGTCTACTCTAAAATGCTTACAGTGGTTGTAATTTTTTATTAGAGAAATGATAGTAGAAATAGTGCCAAATTTAACTTTACAAAGATATTTTGCTGATGCCTGAAGATATTTCGATTTATTTGCCAGGAGTTCAAATTCCATAGTGATCATTTTGCTGCAAGAACAAAACTGAGATGTTTTCAGCCCTCTTCTATTTTTATAATAAACAGATAATATACACAACTAACCAATTTCCTCAAAAATGTTTGTAATGAAGTGCTGTTAAACATTTCACTGAAACTAAATGCTGAATCTCCAAAATGATTCGAGTTTCATGCACTTTTTATGAAGAACATTTACAATCATTATTCTTAGATCAGCCTTCAAAAGTTATCAAACCGTGCACAACAACTGCTATGCTTTAATAGCCAGTAAAATAACAATTAAAAAAAATATCATTATTCTATTATGGCCTTGATGCAATCAAAATAATTTTGTAGCTAATAGGGGACTTGGCAGACAACTAAACCTGTGAAGTATGTAATCGATATAAAAACCTCACAGGACTGAAATTAACACAGCTTCTCATGACCTCAAACAATTTGCTCTCTTCACTGTCTCATTTCTTGTATACAATTCTTATTGTGTTATCTACCAAATCCATCACAGTGCTGCATCATAAAGGCTGGCATACCTCACTGTGATATGCCAGCCCTTACACAGAATTGCTGAAGTTCTCACACAATAAATGCTCCGCTATTTCTGCAGTAGAGTAACTTGAAAACCTCCTGTTGCCTTTTGGGATGCATGACTTACAGCTAAGAAATTCTCCCTTGATGTAATTTTTTTTTGTTCACTGACCACTAGACTTACTAGAAATTGTCCTCTTTCCTTTCTTACTTTAGGATGTTTAGAAGGAAGTTATATTGCTTAATATAATTAAGTAGGTCTTCTGCTTTGATATCCTTAAAACCCAGTTGTCCTGCTTCACTTGTTGCTACAATTCCTTCAAGCAGCAAGTAGTTATTTACTAGCTACTTACCACTTTGCTGAATTAAGGCTAGAACCACTTGCACACAAGGGAAATAGAATATTTAATGAGCTGCAAAGGAATTAACTTAAGTGCCTTGCAGTTGTCCCTAATAAAGTAGGTGAAAATCCATGAGGAATTAAGCATTTATGAACTGGACCTTCAAATTCATAACAGTGATTTCCTCATGTGAGTTTTCTAGAACTAGGTCATGGAAAAACAGCAGTGTTTTGCAACTATTCACATGAAATTGGAACCATCACATGACTTATTTCAGTTCAAGGCTCTCCTGAAGAAAAACTGTTGCTATGTAGCGAAGTTTTAGAGGGAAAGTGCTGCCTGTGTAGTTTGTGACTAGTATGTTACCCTTTTTCCCATTACAGTTGTTGTGAACCATAAGCACTGTCAACTGTAAAATGGGAATATGCAGCAAAAACACGGTACCCCTCCAAGAAGGCATGGAATGACTTGAACCTTATGCATTTTACAGTCTCTGCATGGTGCATATAGCTTCCCTTGGCAAATGTATGATCGACATTAAGACAGTATCGATCAAATACATCACATCCTATGTCACAGACCACTGCTTTTATTTCAAGGACTTTTGTGATTTTAGGGAGAGAAAAACAGCAATTAATTTCTTTCCAAGAGTGAAAATACATGCACCATGAACCTCCTCTGGCTGAGACGGCCGAGATGAAAAATGCACAAAGTTGAAACGGGTAAGTAACCAACCTTGGCGAAATATCGCATCCTTGCTGCATAAAGGCACCCAAGGAAAACCAGAGACTATTAAATATTCCAAACTCATTAGTTGATTCATTAGTTTGCGTTTCTCTTCCATCTTCAAATTCCTCAGTGTGCCACTCGTATGGGCTAAATCTGCTGACCAGGAATAAAACTACACTGACCCCAATGTAGGCAAAAACAATGCACATCCAGATTTCATATGCTAATGGATCAAGAAATGAAAACACTCCTGGCTTGGACTTCTGAGGTTTCTTGATCATTATTGATATCCCCAGGCTCATAAAGGGCTTTGAGAAGTCAATCACCTCTTCTCTCACCAATGTTATAGTTAATGGAGCGATTGCAATATCGGCTTTCTGTAAAGGAAGAAAAAAGGCAAATAACAGCTAATAAAATGAACAGAGCAAATAGTCGTTTAGTTTCTACTGCATTTCACAAATGGGAAATAGGACAGCAGAGACACCGGCAACATTCGTTTCACCAAGCACGTCCTATGGAGAATTTCAGAAATTTTTAGTTGAAACTCTTCTTATTTAAATACATATAACCATACGGTTGGCATATTGCAAGCTTCCCTTTTTACACATGCCCCTTTAAAAGTATATGATGTTTAAAAGTGTTAGCAAAATACACTGCCTTTCACCTGGCCAGAAGGATGAAACATGCACTCACTTCCCCCCAACTTCATTTGCAAGATTTAAAATCTAATTCTATTGTTTACTTTCAAATTTTTTCATGCCAAGTTACTAATTCTCTATCAAAGTAATTAGTCCATTTTCCTCTATTCTACAGAGAAAACTAAACCAAACCCCACTCCTTCCATCACTCATCTTTAATAGCTTTATTATAAAAGGTATTCTTACCCCATAAACAAGTTCTCCAACCATCCCATTCCAGATTTTCGTGTCTGCATCCCTTGCCCCATACTTGCCATCCCCAACAATTGTGAGTTTATATTTGAATCCACAGTGTTTAGCTATTTCTGTAGCTAAATCCACACAATAGCCCTCATATCGATCATTTCCTTCAAGCATTTCGTGATTTTTCTTCATCATGACGTATGGGGACTCCTGCACAGAAAGAACTTGCCTTAGCTACTTGGTAAAGAGACAGATACATCAGTTGTGCGCTTCATACATTAATAAGTTTTCTTTTACATGTGGAAAAAAAAGAGAGAAGATAACATCTCAATCATACATGCTATGTATATGTTAGCTGTTAATTATTAATGTGAAATGTCCTTAACACATTTAAAAGCTGCATTTTCCAGAGTCATACACAAAAACAGTACTTACAGGTATAGTGATTCCCAGCAGTAGGTTAATAATGACCATGAATGTTAACAGGAGTTATGCATTCAGAGAAGAAAGAGTAAGTTCCAAAATCAGTTTCTCTCATACAGTTTGGATGGAAGAAGGCAATGGTATTTAGTTGCTTTTGTTGCTGTCCTAATAGAAAAAAATTGCTTCCTATTTCACAACCACATCCCTCCCTGGAAAAACACTTCAGGCTCTCCAGGCTATATCTTTATTGAATTACTATACAAACAGTAGGTAAGATATCGATAACTATGTAATAAAGTTCTATCATCAGCAAAAGTGGTGATGAGTCATAAGTCATATTAATGCATCTCCTCTTTGCTCTGTTGTTACTGAACGATTCTTGCATCCACTGAAACTCCTATGCTAGCCTGTGACTTGTCCAAACTGATAAAGAAGCTGTGTAACTTACAAAAAAATACTGTTCTTTGACAGTACAGAATTTATTTTGTAGACAGACAGAATACAACTTTTAATGTTTTATTTTACAATACACCAATCTGTAGCAGCTACAATTCTGAAGCATAAGAACCAGTCTCTGCTGTCTGGCAAAATCCATTCTCTAAAACTAGCACTATGGTTCTGCCTCTCAAACTTCCTTTCCTTTGAAAGCAGGTATTTAATTTCCACTTTCAGGTCTAAAAACTGTAACTTTCTAGGTTGCTCAACAATGACTGTTGTCTTCTACAGAAGAAAACCGCATTCTGAATAACATACATTTCCTTAGTGTCCAGATTTTATTTATGCATCATAATGAGTAATAGGTCACAACCTCAAATGATAGAAAGACAGTATATTTAAACTAACATGATGACAGGAAACAAATGACAGACTGTCTTCTGACAAAATATGAGGTTAATTACCAAAATAGTGGTGACAATAATAGTCTTATTCTCTAGTCCTGAAGATTCATTTCCAAGAGGGCCATCAAGAGGATTCACAACCATTTTGTCCACTTCACTCCAATATCCAATCTAAAGAGAGTTTATAGGATGCAGACACCAGTGAATATGAACTTTCATAGAAAAGGTAAAAGCATGTTATTACTACGCCTTTGATTTACACTCACAGAGAACTATTTTACCTATTAGTTTACCAGTGTAGATATATCTGATAACGTAAAGACAATAACAAATAGTAAAAAGAATAAACTAATGATATTTGTTCAGATCAATTTGTGTACACATGCCCACCATTTTCATTCACTTAACAGGTTTCAGTACCAATATCACACACTGTAGGACTGAAAGGGTTATGAAATAGTCCAGACTAGGAAGACACGAGAAACTGGCTTTTCCCAAAAGGTTTGGAATTAAAGCAGAAAGATAATCACATTTAAAGAAACACCTCTGAAAAGCTTTATTCAGCATCTGTCATTCAGAAGCATATTTCCCCAAATACTGGCTCACACACAGCAATTCAGATCAGAAAACAAAAGGTTTAATCCACAAAACTGAAAGGAAAATACTCATAGTACTTACCAGAAATAACTCATATTTGTTAGAAAGAATACATATTTTTACTTTGTTATGAAAGACCATTGTAGAGTACAGCTACAAACAAATATTATCACGACGTATGTTTTAATTAATCTAGTCTTTCATTACCTACCTTAACCTGTTGCTTAGCACCATGAAACCTTTAAAGACACTGTAAGACAATTCAAATTACCTTCCGAGGACCAGTACTTTTGAGTTCCATGACGTTTATTGTAAAATTGATTCTCTTTCCATTCTGATCAAACTTTATATTCCCTGTTAGACCTTCCACCTGAACCTATACAGATGAAGATGAAAGTGGTAGAAGAATTATGTTTGTCTCTTTTTAGAAAATGCATTCTGTAGTTCCATAAATAATTCAAAAAACCTGTATTTCAAAAACATTCAGTATAGACTATTTCCCATAGATAACATATTATCTTAGTATGAGACGTTCTTGAGGAGTTCACTTCCACATAATTCCACCAAGACCCAGGCAAGTTAGGAGACTGAAAGGTTCTTTTCAAGCACTTATAGAAAATTTCACACGTGCACTCATCCCAGCATTCACACCAAGGAAGCTACCTGTTTCAATGCCCTTTCTATTTCTACACCATGACCCCAGGGTACAGCTGGATTTGCGAGACAATCTCCAGCATTTCCTCTTCTGGAGATCTCAATCCTCTGCTTACGCAAATTACGGAAAGCTTCTGTCATCACTTGAACAGCATCATAGGTCAGAGCAGATGTATACTGAAAAGTGAAAATATATAATTAAGAAATAGTTTCAGCTTCACTACACCTTGCAATCCACACATTAATCCATTAAGCACAGAAACAGATTAAAAAGGACAATAAGATACACTTAAAATTAGAACAGATTTTCTTTAGTTTGGATGTGTCTGGTCTGGACAGGAGGTCACTACCTTCTGAGGGGTATCTAGGCAAATTAATGAAGTCTTCTCCCTGAGACTGATTACTGGAAGTGCTAATAAATCTAGGACAAGAAGATTTATAGTTGTTTCCAGTGTGAATTACATTTCTTTCTCACTGCAACTGTGTAACAACTCCGTGTGCAGATACGGCTGGAAGTCCATAGAGGTGAAAGGGGGAAGAAAGAAAGAATTTCCACTCTTTAACTTGAGTTGGCCTCTAAAAATAAGAAATTGTTCCTCTGATTACACTCTTCATGTAGATGCATTTATATACAGATTTTAGACTACAACTCCTCCGACATATATACACACAAAACCAAACAACATATATTTGTATATGCAAATATAACTTTTAAATTTAACTTTATCTGTTGAAAGCAAAAACTCATGGGTAACTATTTTCAAGCACAAAATACTTGAAAATATCATGCAAAACCAGTGTTACACCCCATATTACGAACAGTGTCAACACCATGCAAAAAAAGGGTTTGGGCTGAGATGTCTGGAAGAAGTGGTGCCCCCTCAAAGAGCAGTATAAGGCAAGGAAGAGCCTCACATTTCTAATCTGACACAATATAAGCTTTACAGTTTTTGAGACTACCAGGGAAGAATCACATGCATCAGAAGCTGAGGCTAAACAGTCAAAGACAGTTATCTTTAGTGACTGGAAAATTTTACACCTTTAACTAGCTAACTGAAGAGAAACCACATGTGCACGTACACTGACAACTGTGGCAGATGGGCTTTAGGAATTCAGAACATTGCAATTATGCCAAATACAAGGAACATTTTTGGAAATATGGGCCAGAATATAACTACTTACAGCCTTATGAATTAATGCAATGATCCCTATGAAGGCTATTAGATGCTGAAAATATATAAACTGTAAAGCGGAGATAAATGATATATTGGCTCTTTGCTTCAATGGCTCAGACTTTAATGAGAATTTTAATTAGCTACCTCAAGTCATGCAGAAGGTTCTTGTAACCAAGGCAGGCTCCTGAATTGAGGTCACTTTTGTATGCAACTATTAGACCTTGGAAAGGAAGAAAAGGAAGGCTGAACTCTTTTTTTCAGACATGTAGTCTTACTGATTAATGTGAATCTTCTGAGAAAGTCCTCTCAAGGACTTTAACGGAAATCTTTAATGGGACCAGAACAGCAGAAGAATGTAGGAAAAGACTGGTTGAAACCGATATTGCTCTCTGCTACTGGAGTAGCAGTCATTAAGTGGTGGACATGGATTCGAAGATGAGGAGAAGGTAACACAAGATGCTGACTCATTTTTTTGCAACTGACGGGCAATACTCCTTTAAGCATGCATCTCTGCAGAACAGAACCATACTGTACCACACCAGCATTTTAAGAAACTTGAGATACAGCACTGTCATTAAACACTGAAACATACTTTGGATAGCAGAGAAAGTACGAGCTTGAAATTGAGAACCTGTAGTGCTATCCAATTTGGCTAGTCTATGCTTCATTTCATAGCTGGGACACATTAAGCGTATTGTTTCAATAACATTATCCCTATAGTATATCATTACTGGCTGAAAATTCACACCTCAGTCATATATTCAGTTTTTGTAGGGCTTTTCCTATGAATATAGGTATCTGTATGTATATACATGCCATCACATCTTTAAAATCCACATGCTTTAGTTTAGTTTAAGTAATCTTTAATCTAAGGAACTCAAAATATTTTACAAGCATCTTACACCTTCATGTTGTTGGAGCTGCCATGAAAGCAAACAGCCTATGTATCATTTCTTACTGCTTTATTCTGTATACACTTTCAGCTGCTAATATCTTTCATGGGTCTCATTAAAACTATCTATAGCTCAATTAATAGATGTAAAGTTGACCCACCAAACCAAACTGAACTTACTAGCATAAACAAGAAATGACTGACAGATAACCTGCTAATGCATAGGGGGTGTCTGTGTAATAAATAAAATTGTCTTAGTTAAAGGATGCATTAGCTCTGTTCTGATTCACTTTGTTTTACACTGGAGGTTCATCCATGGTCTGATCTGTGCTATTAAAATAAGTGGGAGCACTGTGTGGAATATTATTCTGTGGAAGTGGGGTGGGCTCTTACAGCCTACCACTTTTACACCAGTGTATATCTCCAAACTTCATTTCAGTTCCTTTCAACCTTACATAATAAAATCAGCAACTTCAATACAAAATAGTATAGGTACTATTCTATTGTTCCTACAGAATCACCCATATTAATTAAAGCATGGAAAAAAATATGCAAAAAAAGTTGGCCTCTCATAATTCCGGAACTATGATAATTTATATGGAAGGTATTTGGAAATATGAACTGATTATTTGTAATTTTTTTATAACAATCCTGGTCCTTAACAAAAGAGTAAGAAAAATTAATAAAATGTAAAATTAACAGATCTTAATATATTAGTCTGAGTAAAGATGGTGTTAGAGATCAAGCCCTATTTATCTTAAAAAACCATAGTACCTTTACCAGATTTGTTTCCAGAGGTTATAGAGTAAGATCAACTTACCTTTTGATGCTAGCCTTTATTTAAATCCAATTCCAGCATTCCTTGTGCACAGAACAGCTTAACAAATAACAGGCATTTTTTGCACTGAAATGCTATAATGTTTTGGGCAGAACATCAGATGCATAGAGTGCCTTAAGCAAGTTGTCACTTTACTAAAATTGAAGTGTTCAGGTCCAAAAGTGCAATCAGAAAAACTGCTGATTTTGTGACGTGTCTACGCTCTTCAGGTATCTCAGTTTCATTTAGAAAGGCTGCTTTCCGGGCACACCCAGAAGAGCTTTGGTTTCTAGCCCAGTAGCTAGGCACCTGCCTACGCTTACATTCCTGGAAGTTGAACACCTACTAGACTAACAAGCTCATAGCACATCCAGCAGACACTGCCAAGACTTGGTCACCTGAATTATCCTAACACTCCCACTGTAGGATATTTATAGGGCAAAGTGACCTTCTTTCATTCCTTTTAAAACTGAATATAGTACAGATCACAAGATTTATGAACCCCAAGGTGCTTGGTCTTTCTACTTATTCCACCTACTACTCTAGTAAGAAGGAGATTCCCAGACTGCAATTCCTCTCTCGTGATTACTTCCAATCCAGAAGAACACTCTTCTCACTAGAGTCATTAGTCATTCGAGGTGCTAATTCAGCAGGATAAAAAAGCATGCAGGTACCTGCTTTCTTCTTCCTTTTTTTTTATTTTACGCTGAGGACAGAGGTTTTAAAGTACTTGGTCTTCCATTAGATTTAATGCAATGGCCAAAGAGAAGACCTAATGATACTGTAAAACAGAGGTTTCTTTAAATTGTCTGAAAGATGTCACAGAAGAAAAAATTATGGATCTGGGCAAAAGTTCTAACAACAGAGCAAACCTTC
Source organism: Myiopsitta monachus (assembly GCA_017639245.1). Lineage (NCBI taxonomy): Eukaryota > Metazoa > Chordata > Aves > Psittaciformes > Psittacidae > Myiopsitta > Myiopsitta monachus. The sequence goes on along the minus strand of CM029917.1, from coordinate 72,245,448 downwards.
TGTCTTCCAGGAGGAAGTAGAACAACACAAGATCTCATTAATGGCACTAATATTTGAATCTACTGAAGTTCCTGACCCTCTTCCATTCAAAAGAACAGCATGCATGTCTCACACTTGTTTAGGAGTGTTGAAAGAATAGAACAGTTTGGGTTGGAAGGGACCTTCAAAGGTCATCTATTCCAATTCCCCTGCCTTAGAAGTCTTAATTCTTGCCCTATTCTTTTCTATTTTTTCTAGAAGCTTTATAAATCCTCCTAATTCTCAAATCTAAAGTTTACTACTGCCAAGCTTTATATCACCAAAAAACGGAGCTTAACAAAAAAAAAAATAAACAAAACAAAAACACCCCCCTCCCTCCAAAATTTCTTGGATTTGAATCTGTAGAACTTAACAGAAAAAATAAAACCAAATATTTGGATTTGAATCCACAGAATTTTATTTCTAATAAAAATTGTTGCCTTGTAATTCATGCCACTGCTTGTAGAAAATATGCACACTGGCAAAATAAATTCCATTTTACAATTACTTGTGTAATATTACTTCTAACTTCAAACAGAATGCACTTGCAAAACAGAATGCCATTGATGATAAAATCACCTTTAAATTACTGTAAAGAACAGAAAACATATCCCTTTGTAATAATCACCATATGAATACATAAAACCTTTTTCTTCAAGACTAAGCTACAGAAAAGAATGTCACTTTTCAAGGTGTTACAAATCAGTAGGATCCAGTAGCAAAACATAAAGCCTATGGTTTTAATAGTGAAAAATGAAACCCAACTAGAGAAAATTAAATCAGAGGCATGAGAAGAAAATGCACAAATGGGAAGGCAAAAGATTTCTCTGAGAAATCATGTTGTAAGGAAGGGATCTGAAAAAGCTAGTATGAATATTTAAATTTTAAAGGATGAGATGTATAAGGTTTTTTTTTTGGGGGTGGCGTTCTAATACTCTTATGACTCTTTAAATGCCAATATCCTATCACAAAAGTCACTTCCTCTTTAAATATTCAGGTTAGCTCTCAGTCACTAAGCATATGTAACTTACAGCAGATATAAATTTTAAAACACAAAATGTCCTTCTACTGAAATATTTACTGAAATACAGTCTTCAACCAGTGCTCTTTTGGGGAGAAAAATGGCCATACAAGCATTAACAAGTATGGTAAATACCCCTGACTTGAGCTTTCAAGAGGAAGTTCTTGAGATGATCATAAAAATGCATTCTAGTCAAATAATTAATGGTTGGTATAGTTAATGAAAATGGTAGAAGAGAGATTACAGATTAGACTATTCTGTTTTCTAAAATGACTGATACGATATGAATGATAAGAACCTGAAAAGTCCATTAGGCTGTTCAACTATACTATTTTCAATCATAGTCAACAAAGTCCTATACATTAATAGAAATAAATTACTTACCCTAGAAGCTGAACAACATTGCAACAGACATGATTCTAAATTGGAATTTCATATAAGGACTCTTTGGATTGGAATTTTTGACTAGGCTATTAAATAAAGCCACACTAAATGAACATTATATTTGGTTTTAACAGATTCTGAATCACCACCATTCTCTGTAACATCTGTAAGAGGGGTACCTGGACTTAACATTACAATACACCTTCTACAGATTCACTTACTGTGGGCAGGAGGTGAAGAAGAAAAACCAATAGGATCTGAGAGTTCTCATCATATACATTGCAGGTGTTCTAAAAATTTCCAAAACCTGCCATTTAAAACCAATGGTAATATTTCAAGTCTTCAATTAAAAGAGAAAACAACAACAACAACAACAACAAAAACCCACAACAACAACAAAAAAATACCCACACAAAACAAACAAACCACCAAAAAAAACCCAGAAAACAACATTGCTAAACCACACCACCTCCCTTTTCATTATCAATTCTCACCTACCCCAACCAGCACACGTATTTCCCTATTGTCTCAAGATGAAATGCTTTCTCCTGTTTTCTCCAACCTAATTCCAAGTGAAATACAAACAGAACTAAATACACCAATCTTATCAGGTTACTGATTCTACCAAGAAATAGTTGCTGTCAGAGAATAAAAAACACTTTATGTTTGCTTTCCTGCCACACCATACTGGCTAATAAAGGCAGCTACTACATTAACTGGTACTTAATACCAGCCTTGCCCGAGTTAAGAGCCTGCATGTCTCCTCTCCTCATTCACATAAGCGATCATCAGTGCTCCTCCCTCCTTACTCCCACAACCCAAGAAACATTCAGCTATCAATTCCTCTCCATCTCTAAGCTGTCACCATTCTTCTGTGCCTTTCACTTACATCCCAACAGGTTCTTTCCACTTTGCTAACCCCTTTTTTCAAATGACACATTCCTCCTCCTACTACAGCTTTGTGTACCACTCCCCCATTTCCCCATGCAGCTCTCCTGTCCTAACTGACACTGATTTCATAAGGCTAAGAGGTATGCCTGATCTTGCTGAACAGCTGGAGCATGAAGGAATAGTAAATATCTTCTGTTGGTATCAACTATATTCAGGTGAACTGCTGGTTGAAAAAAGCAACTGGAAGTTCCTGTGAAAATAGGCAGGAGGCATCCATTGCACTTTATTGGTTGAAGATCCTTAAACACCTCTAATTACCAAAAAATTAGACTCAAACTCAAAGAAACAGAGCTACACAGGGACATCAGGACTTGGCTCTGTAGTTTTCTCAAGTCTTGCAAATACTTTTGCTTTAGCACAGTTCATTCACTTTCACTTGCAGGATTGAGGGATCTGGGTCAATAGGTCCTTTGTATGTCCAAGAAAAATCTACAAAGATTGTCAAACAACTCACTGCTTTCACTGAGTAAATGTTCCATTCTTTGAGTTTTATTTAAATAAACAAACGAAAAAAACCCCAAACCAACTATGCCAGAATAAGTGATCACTTATGCAAAAAAAAAGCCTTAAGCTATTAAAGAGAAGCATTAACATCAACATTTCTTACATCCGCATCTTTTCACGAATATTTTCGCAAGGAGAGAAGACTGAATATCGAGATTCAAAAGCTCAGTGAAATCAGACTGCCAACTGCTAGAGATTTTTCTTATGGCCAGGAAACCAAACCACAAGGACTGGAAAACACAGGCAGAAAAATCTCACAAATGTGCAGTTTCGCAAGGGTAGTTGAAAAAAAATAAATTTACTTCAGTTCAGTTCCTGATTGAAACACATAATAAATACTGAAAATAACAATTTTAAAAAAATTTACAAATCACCAGAGACTACTTGAATTCAGGCATAATCAGTCATATTTTCCCATTTAAAACTGTAGGAAGTGCAACAGAATATCACTTACAACTCTTATTAAAATGCCTGGCATTCTAAAACTATTTTCCAACACACTGCAACCATAAGAGGCATGACCCAAAATGAAGCTATTATCTAATTCATTAATTGTACATTTTTGCTTAGTTGTCTATATCTAGACCGAACGCTTTCCGAATTTCCAATTGAGTGAGATTTTTCACTGTTCTCATCCTTCTTTGTTCCTTATTACCAGTGAGTCATCCAGATTTAGTTATTTCTGCAAGGTAAATATGTACTTTTCTATTTTTCTGCATATTCTCTGTATTCCACCCATGAGGTAAATCAGCACCAGAAGAGTTAAACCAGCAACTGTCAAATGCAAGCTTTATTTTTCCCAAATTACAGTTTAAGATTGGCAGTTTTCAGCTTCTGCGATTTTACCATAAAAAGCACATTATTTGGTGCTATACAAACACTTCAAATTCTAGAATCACATTATGTTTGGGGAGAAAAACAAACAAAACCACAAAACACCAAAAAATAAACCCCAAATTAACAAAAAACTCCACAAATATCAGATTTCATCCCAATTTCCTAAAATAGTAGTCAGGCTGGAAGTGAGAAAAAGAAGTCTTTACAGTGAGTGTGGTAAAATACTGGCACAGGTTGCTCAGAGAGGTGGTGGATGCACCATCCCCAGAGACATCCAAGGCCAGAATGGATGTGGTTCTGGGCAACTTGATATAGTTGAAGATGACCCTGTCCATTGCAGGGATGACCTCCTCCAGCCCAAAGTATTCTGTAATTCTATGAATTGGCTATAAAAAAAAAGAGACCTGAAAATGTGAAACTACTGAAGGCAGAATCAGAAGGCAAAACCAATCTATCGTTTTGTTATCTTAGCTATGCATTAAGTGTATGTGTGAGGGGAAAGATTATGAAATTTGAAATACAATCGTATGAATTCTAAACATTTGAAAGATAAAGGTAATGAAGCAGTTCAGGCCATCAAAAACAGCTCCAATGAGTACTGGGGTTATTACCATCTTCCAGCCCAATGGTGTTCTCTGAGAACCTGAGCTGCTTCAGGTCTTCAACCAGACAGCCCCAAATTCCTTTGCTGCATGATGCACGTAGTTTCTGTATAAATCATACACAAGCTGGCTTAGATACCTCTTGCTTGCACCAAGCCTAAGGCTGCTCTTAGAAAAGCTCATCACAGAGTAGGATGGCCTATGGAACAGACTATTTCAATTGGAAGGGACCTATAAAGTGATTTAATCCAACTGCCCGACTAATTCAGGGCTGAACAAAAGCTAAGGCATGTTTTTAAGGGAACTGTCCAAAAGCCTCAAACATTGATGGGCTTGAGGTACCAACCACCTCTCTAGGAAGCCTGTCCCAGTGCCTGACCACCCTTTTGCAAAATAAACACTTCCTAATATCCAATCTGAACCTCCCCTGTTCCAGTGTAGGGTCCCTCCCACAGTCCTCCATGAACTTCATCATGGGTCCTTCCCACAGGCTGCAGCTCATCATGAACTGCTCCAGCGGGGGTCCCTTCTGTGGGTTGCAGCCTTCAGGAACAGACTGTTCCAGTGTGGAGCCCCCATAGGGTCACCAGTCCTGCCAGCAAACATGCTTCAGCATGGGCTCCTCAATCCCTGGGGCCACATATTCTGCCAGGAGCCTGCTGCAACATGAGCTTCCCACAGGGTCACAGCCTCCTCTGGGCATTCACCTGCTCTGGCGTGGGGTCCTTGCTTCACCATGGACCTCCATGGGCTGCAGCAGGACAGCCTGCTCACCATGGTCTTCACCATGGTCTTCACCATGGTCTTCACCATGGGCTGCAGGGGAATTTCTCTCTGCTCCAGTGCCTGAAGCACCTCCTTTTTCACTGACTGTGGTGTCAGCTAGTTGTTTCTGTCACTGAGGGGCTTGGCCTTCGTGGGTTTATTTTGGAGACATCTGGCATGGGTTCTACGGGACATGGGGGAAGCTGGGAAAGCTTCTAGAAGCTTCTCACAGAGGCCACTTTTGTAGTCCCTGCCCCCCCAAGAAAATCTTGCCACACAAACCCAAAACAACTTAGCATGTTTCACTAGCCTCCTAGAGGTAAGGACTGAGCTTCTTCCGGGAATTAGACCAGAGGCTGCCCACAAACAGAATGAGTTAACCAGATCAGGAAGTTGGAGCCGTCGGTTGCGAATGGATGTGCTGTCCTCCAGTGTCCTTCCACAACAGCGAGAGCTCTGCCTTACAACATAATAACATTAAGGCTCAGAAAGCCTAGCATATTTGTAAATACACAGCAATGGATCAAAAGGGCATTTCAACTTGTTATTATTAGGCCTTTATAAAATTAAATGTCTTTTTTTATTTTGCTACTTGACAAAGAAATTCGCCAGGAGGCTCAGTGGTATGTTTCAAGATCTACACATTATTAGCTGTTCTAGAACTGCACGCAGAGACTGATAACCCCCTCAATTACATTTTCAATTCACTCTGAGGTAAACAGTATATCATCTTTACTTTTGAAAGGTGAGAAAACCTTCCGTAAAATGACAGCAAAGCACTAGTTTTAAGTGTCCTGCTTAATCTTCAAATCTTACAGATTTTACCAGTACAGGTACAGTGCAGCAACAAATACAATCAGTGTCTCTTCTCAGTCTATGTCCTAAGACTGCAAATTCTTATCATTAATATTTTACAAATTTTGAAGATACATTTTTAAAGCAATTTGAGCCATGTTCTTTCCTGGACATCTGTGCAACAGGTTTTCAACAATGTTTCTTTCTTGAAGAGCACAATCTTTTGAAATGCACTTTTCCTTAGAAAGAGGATCTGGGATGTTATCTATGCAATTCCTGGGTTATGCAATTCCTGGGATAACATTACATGTCAGGGGCATGTAATCTCCTCTCACTTCTGTATTGATAATACAGGACTTTATTAGCTTTCCTATCTCTTTCATGCAGAATCTGCAGTGACAGTTCCTTCGATTCCACAGGAACTAGTGGCGAAAGCTCATTTAGAACCACTGGCAATTCAGACAACTGCCTAAAAGCCAAAAGGGAAAAAAGGTTATTTGTAAGATCACATAAGATCAGAAGGGAGAAATGGGAGACCAGCAAGTTAACCTGCTCTATAACTTCGGTACTCATACACTACTCCAAGTAGCCAAGGACAACAAATACAGCTAGAATATTAATAGAAGGAGGAATGGCATGTTCAAGGACAGGTAGGGAATGCATTTCAACAAGAATAGATGAAAAATCCTGTGCTTTAAAGGAATGATCAAGCGCACAGATATTGCTAAGTGTGTATCTCACGATAAATGTATTTCAACAGTGTCATGATGCTGAGGAGAAAAAAAGCCCCAAACTTAACATAAAAGGAAGTCCTGAAAGTAGCACTACCTCTGAGATACATGAAGCCATTATTTCAATTTCTACAGCATCACAATCAGATGCACTGATGTACCCAGCATGGCATTTGAAAGACGGGTACCAATTAGAAAGGTTCCAGAGCAAAATGACTAACAGGATCTGGAATTAGTAAATTCAAAGGAAAAGGAATTATTTAGTTTAACAGGGAGGAAAGCAGGGACAAATATGGGAGCCATCTTCAAATACAGGAGGACAGCTAAAAAGGAGAACTTCATATCCATTAGAAACAGATAAAGGAGTAATGGAATTAGGTGATATAAAGGCTGATTAATGTAAGACAAAAAAAAAAAACCACCAAAGGAAGACTATTTAACCTCTGAAACAGAACGCCTGGGGAAGTTCTGAAATCACTATCCACAGGAACTGCATAGGTATATCTGATTCTGTCTTTAGACAGGAAGGATGGGCCAGGTGGGTGACTGCTCAAAAACTCTTTTGTCCTGATTTTATGATTTCTATTAGTCTGCTCTGCCTCCAGCTCCCTCAAGGATGGGAATGAAATTTGACATATCTCTGCCCTTACATGCGACGGCAGGCAAAAATAACAAGTAATGTAAGAACAAAATATAGAAACCTACACAAAGAAATACAGTAACTGATACAATCAAACCCTCCAAACACTGCAATATAAATTCACATTTCTCCCTTCCCCCATCAATACCTTTAACATTTTAAAACTATCTGGTGATTTAACGTATGTCCCAATCTCTTGACTACCAGTGTATCTTATCTAACACACCTGCATTTTTCTCCCTACTGGAAGTAATGCTGGAGGAACCGGAATCCTTAGCACAGTCCCACCGATTTATTTTTCCGTTGGTGAGAAAAACTGCATTTTGGTTTCAGTTACCCTTTTTTACTGCAGTCATGCATTGCACTGTGATTATTTCCAGACTATGATTTGGTGGCATTATTAAACAGGTAGGCAGATTTCAGTACTCAAAAATCAGAGACACAAAACAATTTATTACTCACTCACATCCTTTCCCTTTTTCCTAAATGAGAGCAATACATATTACATATATTTCACTTATGTAATGTGAATGTATCTAAAGGCATGGCACAGACTAGTTTATTTTAACAAATATCAAATGAGAAATTAACTTATTCTGTCATAAAAATTGTAAAATACAAAAATAACCACAGAAAAACTACAGCTTTAACTAAGTCACCCCCAAATTTGGCCTCAGAAAAAAACAGAATCTACAAACTTTATATTTTAATTTAAATCAAGGTTGTGTGCTTTAAAAGAATTTTGTTCCAGGAATTTAAAAAGTGGTTCTTCCATTCTTTGCTGAAATTTCTTATCCACATCTCATTATCAATCAGGAACATGCTTAACAGCACAGAAGAAAGTTATGTCTATAACATCTGCCATTTAACTTTTTGTCTTAATACATTTTAAGTATACTCACTCTTAATAAAATTTATTGTTGTATTACTTTAAAGGAAAACTGTTCAGCATTAAAATTGTATTATTCTTTTTTAAAATCTTGCAGACTTTAATTGACCCTCATAGTGGTCCAGAAGGCAAGAAGGTATTATTATTATAGTTTTATCCAGAGGGAAAATTGAGCTAAGGAGGTTTAACCACTTGCCCAATGTTGCATCTTTTATCATTCAGGCCTGAAATCAGACCACAATTCTGTACCTCAGGCATACCATTTAATTTTAGAAGTCTTTGTAGGATTTAGGCATCTGTCTCAAAGCAACTGTCTTAGCATTTCTCTGGGAGATCATGTTGTATCAGAAACTGCTACATCTCTGCTTCCTGGAAGCCTACATATGACTATGTGTTAGCCTTTAAAACATTTCAAAACAGAGAGAAAGAGGGGAAAAAAACCAACAAAAAAGTCAGTATATACTTACTATATCATCACATCCCAAACAATTACCTAACAAGCTGTTAGGCGCAGATTTACAGTGACACAAGGAAAAATAAAGTTGTCTTGAATGTTTTTGACAGTGTAGCATCTTTGCTCAACAGGCCTATGATAGAGAATGTTAGAAATACCCCAGAGACATAAAATTGTGTTGGCACGGCTGATTGTCTCTTGTCTTTCTATTCTAACTCCCTCACTTCCTGTACATCTGTCATGGTTAAAACAAATATAGGACATACCTTAATTGTACTAGTGTGTGCACCAGGATATTCCTTTTCCTCCAGGGTTGACCAACGTTGTATAAATTTTGACACCAGAGGATCATCATAGTCAACTATCTGAAATCCTGAGACATTGGCTCCTCCAAACTGAATTTTTGACAAATCTCCATCAGTAAATCCCTAGGTACAGAAAACATTATGTCTGTTATTCAAACAGTTTTTGCAGGTTTCTCAATAGTATATACAAATAAAGAGTTACCAGATGACTTCTACTGCAGAAGTGTAAGCCAACATTTTCCTTAAACAGGATCCAGGTTTAAATCCTGGGCTGCTAGGATTAAGTCGTCAGCTCCACCAGCCAGCAATGCCTCCTGTTGCTCACTAGACATACACCTCTATTGAGCAAGGGCTGAGTTGATCTGTCCTTGCCATGCTTACTTTCCCAAACAAACCTGTTAATTTCAATGGGACTGCTTAAATGAGAAAGGAAACACTTACACGAATAACAGTTAGGCAAGCAAGTTTTAGCCAGAAATAGTTACAGCCACAGCTGAATCCTCTTTTTGTTAGGAACGCTAAAGCACATGGAAGGACTTACCCTCTGGTATAAAGAACTACTCATTCTTACAAACAGTAGGTATGTTTTGTTTTCCATGTTCTGTGTTCAAACTTGCCTACTAATGATTTTACATGAAATACTGATTTCAGACCTTATGGTTTAAATGAATGCTCTGAGTGAACATAAAAAGAAGTAGCAGCTTCAGACCACATGAGCATAAATCACTAGAATTGCTCTATGACGTGTTCTCATTACCGCATATTAATGACACTTGTCAACCATGTGTTGCTGCATGTTAGTATAGACACCTCTACAGGGATCATGAAACTTCCTTCGATATTACTGTAAAGCTTGACGTTTGAACAGGAGCATTCATAGTACACTTGCACTTCTTTTATCAGCATATTTTTTTCTTAAAACAGATAAATTTTGTGACTGATCAGACTATAGAACATCATACAACCAAGAAAAGAAGAAAGAAGGTAGATTCAGTGAAGATGGGATATGATTAAGTACTGGATAAGCTTTGTAACAGAGAAAAATATAATTTTAAGATCATAACCATTTATATTTTATACAAAAGATCTACAAATTTTCTGTACTGAATTTGCTTTAAAGTGTAAAAATTTGTAGAAAGCAAATATATTAACCAGCTTTAAAATACAGGATTTACTAAGTTTGAGACCTTACTGTTACAAACTTAAAGCAATGGCTAATATAACAACCAGTTCATATAATGAAATACACTAGGCAATTTTTCTAAAAACTCTATTTCCCTCAAGATTCAAAATACTATTTATACAACACTTGCAATGCAAAATACCAGTGTCTAACAGTTAGAGAATTTTCAAGTTTTATAAGACTTCTATGCTTGCTTTGGTAATATCAATACCTTAAGTTCTTTATCCTAAAAATTAGTTAATAAATATAAAAATGAAACCCCACTGTTCTGCTTTTAAAGAAGCCCTAAAAGAATAAGGCATCTTTGCACATGTCTAGCAACATACTTTATTCTTCATAATAGGGCCCTCCTGGAGGGGGGGGAAGCGTTTTGATCAAAGCTTGGGAGTAGACAGGGGTTATGTCTGAAGTGTGACAGACACACTGTGGTTCTTCTGTTTCCTAGGCCTCTGAAAGGACTACGGAAGACAGAGTCTGAATTACAGTACTCTGCGCCCTGCTGGAATTCATATCAAACACTATCATAGTCCACGAATAAATGATGAAAAAGAAATAGATTTAGATGCACTCACACCACACAAACCCCAAAACTTTTCTGGAACAGAATCACGGATTCAAGTCTGCAGAATTTGCTTTGTCTGTTACAAAGCAACACTGGATTAAATTCCCTAGCTTCAGTAGATAAGTGTTGTTGACTTCAATGTCAGTAAAATGGCCCTTCCCCTTCAGAGACAATTTTTTCAAAAAAAATTACTTTGGCAGAATTTAGGGAGTTTCCTGAACCTTCGCCGTTAGGAACACTATTAGCTATACTGTCTGATCACCTGTGCTCAAGCAAAGATTAATTCAAACTGTTTACCAAGCTAATCTAAGGAATGAAGACATGGAAAGCTGAGATTCACTACTCTGGCAGAAAGCAAACTGAGAATCACAATTTTTAAGTACTTCAGAGGTGAGAGAAGAAAAAGCAGTTCGCTGAATTAATGTACTAGCCTATAATGGAGGAAGTTATTCTTCTGATTTCCATATTCTACTTTACTAAAATACACATAAAAAGGGATGAAGTTCTACTGAAGGTGCTGAGCAACCTTCACTCCCACTGATGGGAATATCACAGGAAGCATTTAAGCCCTGAAAAGGGTCAGCCAATAAAACAAATACCACCTCAACACATTCATTCATTTGGCAAGGATAAAGACATCTAGCTTCTTTTTTATTTTCTAAAATTCATTTAAAACAAAATACCAGTTCATGTGTCCACAAACAGTAAAATGAGTAATACAGGTATTTTAAATATTAAAAATGCTTACCAGATTTGCAATGATATAATGGTATCCTTTAACATGTTTACCAATTGTGATAACCTGTAAAAAAAGAAGAAATACCCTCGTAATGGAGAACGTTCACCTGCTATGTGGACTGAGACTTAAAAACTACAAAATGTATTATGATGTAAAAGCTTGTTATGTGCTCCATAGTACAATACTGAGTTTGTTCAGTGCTTTACTTTTTATTTTACCTAATACATCACTGAACATACACTCTGCTGGTGGAATTAGTCACGTTAAAGTCCAAGTCCCAAAAGGGACAGTTGCTTCAGACAGAAGAGCTGAATGCTAATTACTATGCTGTGTGTTAAAGGCACAACCTGGACAGGAAAGAGTAGGCATCAAACAGTAGAAGCACTGTACCTTAGATATTCCTGCTCAGATTCTGTTCCCTTCTTAGCAGAACTATAATGTTCCCTGAACTAGAAAATGTTTAAAAACCTACTGATATTAATGAAAGAATCTACATTATGAGGAAGTCTTTCAACGTTCAAACTGTTTATTGCCCTAAGGCTTCCTCATCATCTCCCTTACAGCCAGGCAGTGATTTCTCAGCAGTCTCCATTGGCAGACATGTAGTACAGTCTCCCAAGTAAGACTAATTAAGACTATGTCTACATGGAGAAGTTTGCGTTTTGAAGCAAAACACTTCTCCAGAGAAAGGATGTGGGAGATAAGAGGACTCTAGAGGATTTTCCACCTTTTGAACAATGAGAACAACTTAAGAGAGAAGGATTCATTTAGTTCCTCATTTCATACACAACTAAAATATTCAGAATAGGCATCCTGTAAGTATTATCAGCCTAGTAGCAAATGACATTCCATATACTTGCTTTAATGAAGTTACAGAAATGTAACTGAAGTCAGTGTTTTATGTTACTGGAGTTTGAGACCAACAGTGATCACATTACACAGGCCACAGAAGTTATACAGTTATCCCTTTTGAGCCGAATATACACATGATATATGAACTTAATTATTCTAAAACAGTTACTTGGTTCAGACTGCTTAACACTCATTATTTATTAAAGGTTTAAAAACTAAGTTGATATATTTCTTATGCAGCTGCTGCTTCCAAAGAAACTTCAGTTAGGCCAAACAGATTACCTCTTCTGAATCCTTCACCATCACCAGAATCTGAGAAAACAACCAGTAGCTGTAAGTCTTTGGATCAGTGGCTAGTAAGTCTGCTCTAACTGCCACTGGGTACTATTTCATTAATCTAGCTTTCTCAAACATTGCCCTGTGCCACTCACCCATATGAACTATAAGAATGCTGACAGTTAAAACTCTGAGAATATTCTCCAAAAGCCACAATGGAGGAGCTGTGGACATAAAAGGTATTCACCAGTGTCCCTAATTTAGACTAGCATCTCAAGCAGGGACAGACAAGAAGTGGCAGAAATTGCAGAGCTGTCCAAAGGATGTTATCAGTGGGAAATGAGATTCTGCAAAAGAAGCTTGCTCAGAAGAGATAGATAGAGGCTATGTAACGAAGAGCATGGCAACACTGACCTGCCAAATCAGAGAAGAGGAATACAAGCTAGCCTGAGAAGAGCTGGGGAACTGAAAAATTTTTCAACTTACACAGACCTTTGAAATCTGGAAAAGAAACTAGAACATGAGACAAAACACAAGAATGATGAAGCCACTTCACAAACACATCGTGTGACTATACAAAGACCCAAGGACAACACAGCATAACTGGGTCAACCTTAGGCTATCAACACAGCTTAAAGTGTTAGTGGGATAAATCAAAGAACTACAGTAAGTTTCTTCAGGAGTGAAAAAGCAAGAAAGTAGAGAAATTGCTGCTCTACTGTATCAAGAATGAAAATAAAACTTCAGTATTAAGAAAAATCTGGTCAACAGAAAGCCTACTGCATATATCTCAGTAAAAATACACAGAAAAAGAAAAGGGATCGTGACGATACATGGAGTCATAAAAAGAAGGAAATTGCTGAGGTTTTTTTTGGTGGCAGTCTTTTTTTGAAGGGGAGGACAGGAATTAAAAATCTGGTAGCTAAGCAAGACTTGAAGTACATATTCTGCTTTTAGAAAAGAAAATCAGGATAATACAGTCAAAGGATACTGATAGGCTAGGAAATTCATTGTTCAGCACAAACCTCATTTTAAGAGATAGAGAAAATTAATAGAGAAAACAGGTCTTTTAAATTTTATTTTAGCTACTTGAGAAATTGAAAGTGGGTTTACCTTTTTATGTAAGAAAAAGAAGTCACAGAAACAGAATGTAAGTGCAATGGACTTCAGGAACAGAAGCTTTATCAATCTGTATGCTTAAGGAGTAGCACAACTATGGGGATAAGTTGAAAAAAAATCTAAGACTCAAAGGCAGAATCAATCAAAGTGCAATTACGGCAAGAAAAATATCCCAGAGCTGCAATCAAACTATGAAGAGCCACGGAAAAAAATAGGTCTGTTACTAAACAAAGACAGTAAAAATGAGTGTTACCTAAAGGGTAAAGAGGGTTCTTGTCTTTAAAAAGTATTAAAAGGAGAAACTGAAAAAAACTCGCAGTCAGCCAACTTCTGTATCAGTAAAGAGGTTATAATGAATATCATTACACTTAATTTTAAAAGAATCTATAGTATAAGATGATGATAAACAGTCAACATAAGTCTTGTCAGGTTCAAAATATGTCAAAGCAACTTCTTTGCTTTCTCTGGCACGACAGCTAACCTAATAGATAATGAAGAAGCAGCAGATGTGATGTACCTTGAGTCTAATAAGGCTTTCGTCCTGTACATCATACAAGCTCTTAAAGGATCATGGACAAGACAATTCACTATAATGCAAGTGAACAACTGCTTGAAAAGACACACAGAACCACCTGAAGAGTACGTGTAAGTACTGTTTCTCTCAAGCGTTTCTCAACCTGGGCAACAAGTCAGAAAGTATGATTTCAAAAAACTGCAGATGAATGATAGGGAGGCTGCAAATGCTTTGTAGAACAGGATCAAATTCAAATTGATCTTGAAAATTAGAGGAACAGTTTGTGGATTTAAATTTAAAACAAAATAGACAAATACAGTGCACTCCACTTAGGACACCTGCTCATTGCCTGAACCCCTCCAAAACATAACAACCTTCGTAACAAGGAGCAAAATAACAAGCCCTTCAAATAAACTTCAAACCAACACACATAGACTCTGATGCAGTATTCCTACAGATGCTGCACAGTCTCACATGGTCAAGCTCAAGCCAGCAGGGAGCTATCCTTACAATTTTCCACTGTGCTTTGCATGCATGAAAAGAATTAGTAAGATACAGACAGCAAGACCTTCCTAGACACTAGAAATGAAGAGGTGGATTTGAAGGTAATGCAATAATTTGAATCAAAGCACTATGATGCTGTTGTAAAAAAGAGAAAAAGAAAGAGAAAGAAAAGCATTTTGGCAAATAATATATGTGTGGGTGAAGACATAATTTTCTGTTCTGTCTAAAGCTTAGGTGGCCCTAGCTATGGAAAACAGCAGCCAATTTTGGCTAACACACTTTAAGAGGGAGACAAAAGTACAGTATGAATGACAAAAAGAGCTTAGAAACATGAACTGTAAAGGGAATTAATCGAAAAAGAGCAGCTTTCACAAGATGTAAAAGGTTCTTGCAAAAAGCATTAGAAGTAGAAAACATGTTCTAGGTCTAAGGAAAACTAATCTCTAGGCATTATATAACTATTTATAATGCACCATATGTAATAGTGTATCAACTACATATAATGTAGTCTACTACTTAGGTTCCGAAATAGCCTTAATGAGATTTATTTTTTTTAAATAATCATTATATAAAACCATATGGGAGCACCCAGATAGAATTATCTTGCCTTTGAGCAAAGGGCCAGATTATAGGATTTGTATATCCACTTTCTGCCCAATATAGATGTGGTCCTCAATACAAACCTGTCACTTCTAAATGATGCATAATAATCATAAAAACATGATCAAGAGAAATGAATTAATTATATTTACTTATATAGCTAACTACTGTCACTGAGGAACAGAGAATAACAAACCTGATCAACTATGTCGTTGACTTTATCACGTTCACAGTCCAAAATCACTCTCCTTTCCTTTTTTACCTCTAGATCTTGAAAGAGTGAACGGTAAGTTTCGTCTTTTCTGTCATTATTAATATTTCCTACATTGATAGCAGTCACTTGCCATTTCCTTTCAGCAGCAGAATCTAGCACAGCTTGCAATGTTGATAAGCCTAGTGAAGCACAGGAGAAAACAGAAGATATGACTGATAAAGCTTTAGGAATAATAAGCTTATAGAATGTGATTTATGTGATTACTTAAGATTTCCCTGTAACTTGTTCCACCTGTCACACATTGTTAGGTTGCAGAAATGAAGGTATGTGTGGGCCAAATCAGTTCTTACTGTATGAAGTTTCTCTTTACATTGCAGCAATGAATCAGTGTAGATCCTTGTAAATACAACCTTTTGGTTTTGCTTCAACCTTCTTCAGAATGGGATTTTGCCAGTTTCACTGATCCGCTGCTGGAATTCCACATGAAAGGAATAGGTCTTCTAGGAGAAAAGTGATCCAATTATGGCAAGAGGATCAGCTGCTTATTACAAAACACTACTGAACTGCTTTTGTTTTCAGTGCATGAGCAGTATTGTATTTAAACCCAGATCTCACTGAGGTCTATTGCAGAATTCCCATGTTCTGCAGTTGTGTTAATGGAGTTATTTCTGTTGCCTAGAGTCATATCCCCGATTATGAAAATAGATGTGCCGAGATATATTTCCATATACAGAAGTAGGCTTAATGCTAAAACCTACAAGTAGTCTACAGAATTTTGCTTCTGTATTATCCTTCTGGAACATTCCTGCCAGAAAGCTGTAATGTCTGTACAGCTGCAACTGCCTACAATATATTGTAAAATCAGTGAAGATTTTACTTGACTCATTTTCTTCTTCAAGGATTAAATAACAGAGTATAAAAACATGAAAATAGCTGCTGGAAATTAATTTATGCTCTACAACAAATACCATTTTAACTGTTTCCAGCAGTACAGGAATTAGACTTGTTATATTTAAATCCCTTCCAGAAAATTCTATATAATTCTAGAGAACAATTTTAAAGATAGCAGAGGGTATTATGTAAAAAAAAGAAAATTAGACTTACAATCAAAAAAACCTCACCAAAAAAGCCCCCAAAAGACTGAAACACTTTGTTTCAGATCTCGTTTAGTAGATATCCTGTCCTCCAATCTGTCTCTATGCTTACTCTGAGTTAAACAGCATCTTAGGCATAAATTGATATGGGCTATTAATGATAATAGTATCTATTACAAAGGGTTTCTGCATTTTATTTCTCTGATCTTCTATTTTTCCTAAGGACTGACTTTTCTTGAGGTGTTCTCTGCAAAGTTATCTAACGGCTGCCGGGATTTCTTGCTTTCTATAGGTAGCAGATTTGTCAGCCCCATGCAATTCCGTTTACTCTGAGAGCAATACACATTGCAAAAGAATGAAAAACTAACCAAACGAAAGCATTCACAATGATACTTCTGTGGATGTGGAAGTATGCGGAGAGCGGTTACAGAAGTGGGACTCCACAGAGAAGAAAACACTCAAACAAATTCAGCTGCATTTTTTAAACTGCAGAATACTTGTTTGGGAACCTTGTGTACCTGAACCTCTTCTGGTTACCACAGGACAAACTCTTAACTTGGTGAGCTCTGCAAAGGAGGACTGAACAGAGGCTATGTAAAGTAGCAATTCTGCTACATCTAGAATCCTCCAATAATATCTCTACTTTTTCCAAAACCTACTGTTTAGTACTGGCAACACAGAACAGGCAAGGAGGGTAAAGGACACTAGTCCACATTATTCAAGAGCAACTGACATATTAAGCCAGTAATTGCTTGGACATGCATATACTGAATGGCCTCACTTCTTATAGATAGAAACAAGATATGAAATTGCCCTGCACTTTACCCAGGCAGACCCTGACCACAGGGGAGTTGCAAAAGTAGCAATATATTCTTCCTTTGGAATAAATTATCAAACTAATTCCCATTAGCTTTCACAGCTTCCAGGAGTAAGTCTCTTCTCCTTTTTTTATCTCATTCCTGGAGATAGAATCATTTTAAATTATGTATCATTTCTTAAATGTCTCTACCTTGGCACTTATGCAAATGTGTTTGGAGGAATTGTGGACCCTGTGCATTCAGGGTCTGATGTCAGCGCTGCCGAGCAGGTTAACCCTGTGCAATCAGCGGGAGCGCTGAGGAGAAACGATTTACTCAACACAGAGGTAGGAGCTTCATGCCTTGGAGCTTGTTATGACTGGGGTGCCTTGCAACAGTTAAAACAAACAAATAAGAAAAAAAAGGCATAACCAAATGGTGACTACAAGTAACAATTTCATGCTGTTACTCCTGGACAGGTTCAGCCAGCACACCTTACAAGAAGAACTAGGTGTTTTTCAGTATTTCCTAAATATAAATCACATGCAGGTCATGTGCTGCACACTGCTAGCTGATTGACAGAGTACTGGCTAAACAAGTAGTTTTCCATTTATCCTTTCTAAAAGGACACGGAATGTTTCTGATCCTAACATGATTTTGAAAAGGATTTGCCAGAGAAATGGGCTTCAGGTTCATCATCCCATGTGACATTACTCTTACAGGCTACACACCAGTATTATTTTTTTTAACTTTAGTCCTTACAACAGTATAAACTGTCTTGAGGAAGTCGGTGCAGCTTCTGAACAACATTAATGCAAAAAACAGCATCAGAATGCAGAGACTCCAACGCAGCCCACTCCTCAACAAACCACAGTGTGGTATAACTGTCCTTTATACCCATTGGCATCATACCATTTAATGTGCACTTACTTAATATTCAACTCTGACCAATGAAAATGCAGTTGAGCCACAAAATAGCATTTAAAAAGGGATCAAGAGAAGGTAAGAACAGAAAAAAAATAGAATACTAGAGGAGGGGAAGCTGAAAACAGAATGACAATAATGGAATTCCAGAAAGGACAGTTAAAAAGACCCCATAGTTCTATATAACACTGCTGCTTCTTAGAAAACTAATTGATATACCACAGTTTCCAAGTGATTTTTTGCAGCCCATACACTGTTATTGTTACTACAGCCAGAAAGGTGCACAGGACTTGAGAAGGCTGTACTAAAGAGCAAATTGCTCACAAGCAGTGGATTTGGGTTTATGAACAACACCCACCCCATTTTTTCTGAAAAGCACTCTCCAAACAAGCAGGGACTGCATCCAAGGTTTTTGCTTGCTTGGTGCCCAGCTATCAATTTTGCACGTATGGAGTGAATCTGTGGTAGCAGATTGCCCTTCACGCTCAGATGTTCACCTTTTTCCTCCTTAGATGATTCTTTACAAAAAAGAACAAACTTTCCATCCGATCTGTTTTACAACATGTGATTAATCTCACACCACTTATCAGTACATTTGCAATTCTATCCACACACACTGTAATAATATCATTCTCATTTAAACAATTTTGTTTCTGTCCCAAAACCTCATTTCTAAATTTAAGTTTATATTTACATTTGCTGCAAGTATATATCCCTTTACTCATTTACTTTTTTAATACTTATTCAGCGTTTCAGTGAGATACATCTAGCAAACAGCACGCAGATAAAAAATACCCCATCTTACCCCTGTCGCTGTCATACAAATACGCAAACTTGGTCCACTGATAGTATTCTATCAAGCTGAGCAGAGCTCCCTTGAGGTCAGGTCTCATCTGAATGACAAAGGGATGTGTTCCATCTGTTGGGAAGCTGGGAGTTATGAAGGAGACATGAAGAGTCCCACAGAATGATGTTATGGTATTTACAGACTTCTTGTCGTAGAATCCAAAAATAGCAAAGACTCCTCTTGAAAACTGGGAGCAGACTAGGAGGGAGAAAGAAAAACAATTAGGTGAGAGAATCTTTTTGAGATTACTGAAAACTCTACTGCGTATATTTACGAGAAATAATGAAAATGTCTGATCACATAAATACCAGGAGAAAACAGTAATAATCTATGAAGATTATTATTTTTTAGTATTATTAAAAGTTTCCACTAGAAACAAAACAGCCAAGAAAAAATAAACCAGAGATGTGGTTCACATTCCTAGACAATTAATTCAGAAATAAAACTCAGCAAGTTATTCTTAAATTCAATTTATGTTGTAAAGACGAGTGATGCAAACATCAATCGCAGCTGTAATTTTTAAAAAGAAAATTTTTTGTCATGTTAAAAATAAATTGGGTCCGAGGTTGAGATTCACCGAGCTTTTTGCAAAACGCCTTAAATAACTTTCCATTTGAGGAAATATAAAGCCAAAACTAGAAGCAAATCCATTGACAGCAGAAAAGAAGTTGATTTGATTTAAACCCCTTCTGTTTAAAAGCATTATTTTAATTCCTGCTTTGCACAACTCAGCAAAAGCTGGTCCTTCTAGATGACACTTGTGGTCATGCTGCAGAAAGAATAACCTCAAAGGTGTAAATAACATGCTGATTATTCACCTTCTACCACTGGAGACAATTCAAGCAAACTGATGAACACTATGGACCACTGCAGCCTGTGTAAAAGAGCTAGTTCTCCACTTTGACACTGCAGGCCATGCTGGTGCCTAAATTCTAAAAGCAATGCACCCTAAGGAAATGCTCACCTCTGAGTAATTCTCAATTATCACCTATATGCTCTTTGGTTTACACAGTCACCTTGAATGAGAGACATCCTTCTAGAAAATAAATCTAGTCAGCCTCATTGCAATCCCTGCTATACTTTCTGCTTAAGGAAAGAAATCACAGTGTAATAAGCTAGTTTTGCCCTGACATTTAGTGCATTGGTCCTTCAATATAATTCACTTAAAAGCAAAAATAAATTATTTTTAACATGTCTCAGATCTGAATTGATATTAATATAATATTTTCTTTTATAGTTATCTGAAAAAAAAATCACTACTTTATGCCTATTATTTGTTGCTATTCTCTTGTCATGGCTTTGCCTATCTTTGCTACTAGTCATCTCTCATACCTGATTATTTGTATATTCAAAGCATCTAAACAGTATTGCTGAGACTCTGAGTCTGCCAGTTTCAGCAGTTATCACCAATTAATGTTACTTAGGTCAAAATTTCCCCTCAGACAAATGATTAGAAAATTTGATGAGCAACAGCCTTTTGCAAAAGGTGATGCAGGTTTTCCAGAGCTAGGGTACAAGATGGTCAGACCTCTTCTGTTCCAACTGCAAATCAATACAGAATCATTGAATCATTTAGGTTGGAAAAGACCTTTAAGATCAGCAAGTGCAACCATTAGCCCAGCACTGTCAAGTCCACCACTAAACCATGCCCCAAGTGCCACATTCACATGTCTTTTAAATACCTCCAGGGACAGTGAATCAACCACTTCCCAGGGCTGCCTGTTCCAGTGCTTGACAGCCCTTCGAGCGGAGAAATGTTTCCTAATATCCAGTCTACACCTCCCTTGGCACAGCTTGAGGTTGTTTCCTCTTGTCCTGTTACTTGGGAAAAAGAAACTGACACCCACCCCACTATAACCTCCTTCCAGATAGTGCAGAGAGTGATAAGTTCTCCTCTCAGCCTGTTTCCTCTAGACTAAACAATCCCAGTTCCCTCAGCCATTCCTCAGACTTGTGCTCCAGACCCTTCACCAGCTTCATTGCCCTTTTCTGGACCCACTCCAGCACCTCAATGTGTCTCTTATAGTGAGGCGCCCAGGCCTGAACACAGAATTCGAGGTGCAGCCTCACCAGTGCCCAGTGCAGGGTGATGATCACTGCCCTGGTCCTGCTGGCCACAATATTGCTAATACAAGCCAGGATGCCACTGGCCTTCTTGGCTGTCTGGGCACAGTCTGGCCCATGTTCAGCTCCTGCTGAACAACACCCCCAAGTCCTGTTCCACCAGGCAGATTTCCAGCCACTCTTCCCCCAGCCTGTAGCATTGCATGGGGTTGTTGTGACCCAGGTACAGGACACAGCACTGAGCCTTGTTGAACCTCCTACAGCTGGCCTTTACCCATCAATCCAGCCTGTCCAGATCCTCCTGTAGAACCTTCCTTCACTCTAGCAGATCAGCATTCCTGCTCAGCTTGGTGTCATCTGCAAACTTACTGGGGATGCACTCGATCCCCTTGTCCCAGTCACTGACAAAGACATTAAACAGAACTGGTCCCAGTACTGAGCTCTGGGGAACACCACTTGCGACCAGCCGCCAGCTGGATTTAACTCCATCCACCATCACTCAGCCAGATTTTTACTCAGTGAACAGGACACTCATCCAAGCCATGAGCAGCGAGTTTCTCCAGGAGAATGCTGTGGGAAATGCTGTCAAAGGCTTTACCCACAGCCCTTCCCTCACGCACTAAGCAGGTCACCTTGTCAAAGGACATACAGTTAGTCAAGCAGTTCGTGCCTTTCATAAGCCCATGCTGACTGAGTCTGATCACCTGCTTGTCCTGCCCATGCCTTGTGATAGCATTGAAGATGATCTGTTCAATAACCTTCTCCAGCATCAAGGTCAGGCTGACAGGACTGTATTCCCTGGATCTTCCTTCTGGCCATTCTTGTAGATGGGCATCCCATATTCTAACCTCCGGTCAACTGGGACCTCCTTGGTTAGCTAGGACTGCTGATAAATGATGGAAAGTGCCTAGCTGAATACTTCCACAGACCCCTTAGAACACTTGGGGGGATCCCAACTGACCCCATAGCCTTGTTGTGTGTCTAAGTTGGGCACACACAATCCCCGTTGATTCATGAGGGCTTCATTCTGCTTGGTAGCCCGAAAACAACCAGTCTTATTATTAAAGACTGAAGCAAAGAAGACATTAAGCACTTCAGCCTGTCTCTCATCCTTTGTCACCATTTCTCCCTGCATTCAATAAAGGATGAAGATTCTTCTTAGCCCTCCTTTTGTTGCTAATATATTTATAGAATCATTCTTATTGTCTTTTATGGCAATAGCCAGATTAAGTTCTAGTTGCTAATTTTCTCCCTGCATAACCTGACAACATCCTTGTAGTCTTTCCGAGTGGCCTGCCCCTTCCTTCTTCCAAAGGTCATAAACTCTCCTTTTTTTCCCGAGTTCCAGCCAAAGCTCTCTGTTCAGCCAGGCCAGTTGTCTCCCCACTGGCCCATCTTTTGGCACATGGGGATGTCCTGCTCCTGTGCCCTTAAGATTTTCTTCTTGAAGAATGTCCAGCTTTCCTGGACTCCTTTGCCCTCCAGGACTGACCCCCAAGGAACTCTGTCAATCAGGCTCCTAAACAGGCCAAAATCTGCTCTCTGCAAGTCTAAAAGAGCAGTTCTGTTGATCGCCACTCTTATTTCTCCAGCGAACTATCGTTTCATGATCACCGTGCCCAAAACAGCCTTCAACCATCAGATCACCCACAAGTCATTCTCTATTCACAAACAGCATGTCCAGCGGGGCACCTTCCCCAGCCGACTCACTCACCAGCTGTGTCAGGAAGTATCTTCCACATATGCCACAAACCTCCTAAACTGTTTTCTCTCTGCTGTATTGGATTTCCAGCAAACCTCTCATAATCTGAAGTCCACAATGAGAACAAGGCTAGCAATTGTGAGACCTCTTACGGCTGCTTATAGAATATTTTGTCTGCCTCTTCATGCTGATTGCATGGTCTGTAACAGACTCCCACCACAGTATCAGCCTTGTTGGCCTTCCCCCAGTTCTTACACATAAACACTCAACCCTATCCTCATGATCATCAAGCTCTAGACAACCTAAGCAGCTTCCTAAAAGACAGGGCTTCCCTCCCACCTCTACCTAGCCAATACCTTCCAAAGTGTTTATAGCCATCCACTGCAGCACTTCAGTTGTGCAAGTCACCCCACCATGTTTCTATGATGGCAACTATATCACAGTTTTCCTGCTGTGCTATAGCCTCCAGCTCTCCCTGTTTGTTCTCCACACTATGTGCACTGGTGTAAATGCACTTCAGTTGGGATATTGATCCCGCTGCTTTTTTGGGGAGGAAAAGCCCCAATTCCTACGTGACCATTTTCAGGTGCTTCCATGATTTCTAAGACATCAACCTTTGCATCTTTACTGCTGCACAGATCTTCAATCCCTACTTCCATTGAGGCAACAGACTCGCTAACATACCATCCTGCAAACATGGCATGTCACCCCTAGGCTTACCTTAACTGAGCCTCAATTTCTTCCTTTTCTCCTTCAAGTCTAGTTTAAAGCTCTTTCAGTGAGCTCTGCTAACTCCTGTACACAGATTGTTTCCCCCCTTTAAGACAGGTGTACCCTGTCTGTTGCCAGCAAGCCTGGTGTCATGTAAATTGACCCATGATCAAAACCCCGAAAATTCTGCTGGTGATACCAGGCTCAGAGCCAGGGATTGATCTGCTGGCTCTTCCCATTTCTTCCTTCATCATTCCCTGCAGCTAGAACGATAGAGAAGAACACTGCTTGTGCTCCTGATGCCCTAAGCCGTGATCCCAAGGCCCTGAAGTATCTCATGATTGCCCTTGGACTTCCTGTTGTTTCCACTGCTACCCACCTGAAAAATCAGTAATGGACAGTAATCATTGTCATAATGAGGGCCATACTGGGCTAGGAAGCTTCCTCTTCACATATTTAACCTGGGTCCCAGAGAGGCAGCAGACTTCCCTAAGTGGGTGCAGCCCGTATATTATTGAGTCTTCTGTTTCCTTCAGAAGGGAGTCTCCTACAGTGATGACCTATCTTTACTTTTCTTCATAGAAGCAGTTTTGATACAGGGTACAGGCCAACTCAACCTCGGTGACACCTCCATGCTAGGTGAACCACTGTCCTTGTTATTGTCTGGTTCTACTTGTGGAGCCGCACAGCTATTACGCAAGGGCAGCTGGGAAGGAGGGCCAGTCACAGAAGGGACGCGCCTGCTGCACCAGGCAGGAACCCATTGCCATTGCCTCCTATCCCTTCAGTCACTGTATTCAGCCAGGCAGAGACGGGAAAGGGAATCCTCTGTACCATGTGTCCTGTCTGCCTGTTGGGCCTGTCCCAGAGAAGGCAGGGCGCAGTTCCAGTAGTCTCCGTCTCTCTCTCTCACATTCCCTGTTATTCCTCACCCTACTCCCCTCCTCCTGGAGCTCTGCCATCAAGCAGAGGAGCTCTTCCACCTGGGCACGCCTCCCACAGGAGCGCTCATTACTGTCCTCTGACACTGGCACAAGAGAAGGGGTCACCCCACAGCCAGACACCAGAGTGGCAGCGTATTCCCACCGGAGCTCTGTCCCGATCAGTCATGTCCATCATGGTGGTTGCAGAGCTCAGAGAGGCCATGGCTTTCTGCCAGGTGGACACCACTGCTCCCTGGTTGAGCTGGCAGGGTTTCAGTGCCCCTCTATGCAAACTGCAACCCAAAGTGTCACACCATGCACCTACCAACAACACCATGCCTGGTTTGACAGTGATCCATAAGGGCTTCTTTCACAGAAAGAGCTTGGCTGCCTTCACTCCTGGTCCCGCCAGGACCCTTCTGCCCATGTGGCACAAGCTGCGGGCTCCTGATGGCTCTCTCAGCTCCCGTCTGCGCACTGTGCGGTGCACTCGGCTGCAGTTAGGTAAAGTTCCAATATTTATCCCAAGTGCATTAAGGGTATAACACTGCTCAGGTTGAACAAAGGTTTCTGAAAAAGGCTGTGAATTTATGAAGAGCTTGGAACTCCTTGTTCTGTTCCTAATTACTATGTTCTCACTGAGACAAAACCAACCCACCACCTCCCCACCCAGTCATGAACAATTGTTTCCCATCTAAAGCAAAGGCTAAATACTTTCTGAACTTGCTACAATAAAGGTGTTAGTGTCTCATAATCCACCTTCAAAAATGAGTATTAAAAGAAAGCACCAGTTTACATTTGGATCCCCGGGTGAGAATTCTGCAGAAGACTGTTACTGGCACACTACTGTGATCTTCTGCATTAAACCATTTTAATGCTGCATGTAAGGTGACAGACAACAACAGTGTCATCCCAGGAGCAGTAAACAAGGTCTGTGCCAGTACTGCCAACACCTAGGATGCTATCGCGTCTCCTGTCACTGCCTTTCTTCCATCCACAGTCAGTGATTATAGGCATAGATGAAATAACACTGCCTACAAACAGGCAACAACCAGGGTGAGCTGCCTGCACCAGAAAATTTGAAAACCCTAGGTGATGCCTCGCCAGAAGCACCAATGCCACCCCTAGCAGAGAAAAGCCTGGGTCTTTGGAGCACTGTACTCCAGTCTGTCTCAGTTCCTCCCCCATCCTTTCCTCCCATTCATGATACTGTAAAGATCTGGCCCTGCCAGGCTGCACCTCAGTATCTTTGGGGTAATGAAGGTGAATCTGCCCATGCTGCTGGGAAGTTTTAATTAAGGCTCTGTCCTCAACTTCTGAGCTCAAGGAATTAAATAGATCTTAACTTCCATTTAAAAAACAGCACTACAGCTGGAAAAAGAAAACAAATCCACAAAAAATCATCATAATTATTTATGAAGACAAATAAAAAGAGCCCAGATTCCATATACTAGGCTTCAAACATGCGCTGGAATTATTGAAAGGTGTGCATATACTGGGTCTCCCTGGAATAGCATTCACTTCCCACACAGCAGCCCATATGGTGCCATGTCTTGAACCTGTAACATTGCTAACACACCAGTGTTTTAGCTATTGTTGAGAAGTACTTACACAGCATCAAGGCTCTCTCTTTTTCCCCCTGCACATCCAAGTGAGTAGGCTGGAGATAAGCATGAAGTCAGGAGGGGACACAGGCAGACTAGCTGACCCAAACTGGTCAAAGGGATATTCCATGCCATGTAACACCACGATCAGACATAAAACCGTGGCAGGGGATGAAGAGGGTAGGGGGCTCTGACCTACAAGGTGACTGTTACTTGGAGACTGGCTCAGCCTTGGTCTGCTTTTGGGAAAGGGCGAGTGACTGCCTTTGCATCACTTGATTTTCCCTCTTTCCTTCACTTATTAAACCGTCTTGACCTTGACCCACAAGTTTCCTCACTTGTGCTCTTCCTGTTCTCTTCCATGTCCGCTGGAGGACAGGAGAGAGTGAGCTATCAGCTGTGCAAGTGCTTGGCTGCTGGCTAGGGTCAACCCATGACAGGGCTAAAGGTGTTACTACCCCTTCCACCCACAAGACAGATCTTAATACACCTGGCCTGTGCCTGAACAGGCGAAGGAGTTCTGTACCCTTTTAGTGATACAAACATGCATCCAGTCCACTCTCTGAAGACAACTGCTGTTCTTTCAAACTGAACCTCCTCCCTGAGGTTCACCACCTCTCTTCACTAGTTACAGACTGCCTATTGATCAAACACAGTTCTTTTGGATTAACACAGTGAATGCCTCTCCAATTAATAATCTTCACACCTAGTAAATTATCAGTCCTTACATGCATGTGTCTTCTTCTGGGGAAGGTGAGTAAATATCAAATTTTGACCTCCTCTCCCGCACAAAGCAAGAGACAAGCAAAAAGCACCACCTCTAGCTGGCTAAATCAAGTCACTGCTGTTCTAGCTACTTAGGCTGCAGCTTAAAAGCCAAATTCTACACACGTGTGCACAATCCAAACAAACAATATGATATAAGCAAAAACATTTTATATTTTTAAAATCATTATGAAACCTGCCCCACAAATTCTTATTTAATTCAACCAGGGCTCCCTGGATGCAAGATAAATGTTAGCAAACATCAAGCAATGTGGGTCAGCCAGAAAATCAGGTAAAATCAATTTTAATCCAGGTAAAAATAAATTTTCATCAACACTAGTCAGTGTCACAGTTGCACACTGACAAACCTCAGTGCTTTTGTGTTCGCAATTCCTCTAAAGGTAAATGGGAGGGCATCTATGCTGTGTAATAAAAGCTTGCTAAAAATAAGTAATGATTTTGTCTCAAGACAAATGCCTTCAATTGTTCTGGGGCATTTAGTCTCTCAGGAAAAGAAGGGGAAAAAAGGGATGGTATTTCCAAATATAAAATGATGATCCAGTGTATAATGCAGAAAGCGTAATTGGTTTTGGCGGCATTCCCACCTTAGACGAAGTCTACAGTCATGTTGTTATTGCTGGGAGACACGAGTTTTATAATGGTGAATCACAAGCTGTTCACAGTTATTAGATTTAGAAAAATCGCAACGATTAGGATTCATAAGTCATTGCAACATGAAAGATCTACTTTATTAAAGACATTAGAAGCAACTGCCACGATTCATTTCTTTGAAGTTCCCCTGTACGAATTGGTTCTCTTTGGATTTATGTTGTCCTTTCCAGAACAGTCAATGGCCTACTTAGCAACAAGAAGGCAAGAATATAGTAAGCTCATTCTGTGATCACTTTTCTAGAGAGACTTGCCTAGAACAACAAGTAACTGGGAATTCCAAGAAACAGGACAAATAAAAATACCTAAGACACAACAATTCCTAGAAGGTTTTGTTATACGTAAGAACTGTATTTGACTTCTCAGAACACAGCCAGGCAAAACCCTAGTTTGCCCTTGTTTTCCAGAACACTGAAATGTTCTGTCCTAGTCATGTCCTAGAAGACATGTCCTAGTCTTTTCTTCCAAAAGCTTTTTCAACAGCAATATTAAGCTTAAGCCTACAATGACAAATAGGTGCCTTGTCAAAGGAGGGCAAAAAACTTCTTGCTCAATTATCAACTCTTCCATTGTTAAACTACATCTATTTCTTCTTAGACCTCCTTTTTAGATGCATTTCAATACAAATCATGGACTCATGGAACAATTTGGGTCGGAAGAGACCGTAAAGATCACCTAGTTTCACACAGCCTGCCATGTCCCTGCCATGGGGAAAGGGACACCTCCACAAGACCAGGTTGCTCAAAGCCCCATCCAACCTGGCCTTGAATACTTCCAGGGATGGAGCAGCCACAGCTTCTCTAGGCTACTGGTTCCAGTGTCTCACCATCCTCACAGTAAATAACTTCTTCTTTATATCTAATCTAAATCTGCTCTCTTTCAGTTTAAAGCCATTTCTCCTTGCCCTATCACTCCATGCCCTTGTAAAAAGTCCTTCTCCAGGTTTCTTGTAGGCCCAACTTAGGTACTGGAAACTGCTCTAAGGTCTCCCCAGAGCCTTCTCTTCTCCAGGCTGAACAAGCCTAACTCTCTCCACCTGTCTTTGTAAGAGAAGTGCTCCAGCCCTCTGATCTTCATGGTCCTCCTCTGGACTCACTTGAGCAGCTCCATGTCCTTCTTGTGTTGGGGGCTCCAGAGCTGAACACAGTACTCCAGGTGGGGTCTCACAAAAGCAGAGTAGAAGGGGAGGATCACCTCCCTCAACCTGCTGGACACGCTTCTTTTGATGTAGCCAAGGATATGGCTGGCTTTCTGGGCTCAAGTGCACACTGATGGCTCATGTTGAGCTTCTCGTCAACCAGCACCCCCAAGTCCTTCTTCTCAGGGCTCCTCTCAATCCAGTCTCTGCCCAGCCTGTAGTTGGGCTTGGGATTGGACCGACCCAGGTGCAGGATCTTGCACTTGGCCTTGTTGAACTTCATGAGGTTCTCATAGGTCTACCCCTCAAGCCTGGCAAAGTGCCCTTGAATGGCATCCCTTCCCTCCAGTGTGGCAACCATATCACACAGCTTGGTGTCCTCAGCAAACTTGCTGAGGGTGCACTCAGTCCCACTGTCCATGTCACAAACAAAATGTTAAACAATGCTGGTCCCAATACTGACCCCTGGGGGACACCACTCATCACTGGTCGCCGCTTGGACATTGCGCCATTGATCTCAACTCTTTAATTGCAACCATCCAGCCAACTCCTTATCTACTGAGCAGTACATCTGCCAAACCCATGCCTCTCCAATTTAGAGACAAGGATGTCATGCTGATGCTTAGAAATTATTTCCGATCAAGTCTTCCTAAGCCAAGACTTCTTTTCTAAAGAGAGAGTAATGAACGTAGTCATTGTTTACAATTAGGGAGAATTAAATTGGAAAAAGAAAATTAGTGAGATGTTCATTAAACTTACTGAAACAAACATCCAACAGTACTTGCGTACAGGTCAATTCACAAAAAGTGCCATGACTCTTCTATTTTTATCAAGTATTTCTATTTTGCTATTTATATGAGAACTTTGGTACTTGGTTTATGTCCAAAGATGAAAATTCAAAATGACTGAGAGAGTATTTGCCATTCAGTGCTCAGATTTTAAATGCTGTGTAGTAATTATGTGGCTGCGTTATTTTATTATACTAACTTGGTTTACTGGAGTGCTAACAAAACTGTTTCAATATTAGCACAAGAAAATAAGTCTTCAGTACATATAATTTAATCACACCAAATAGAATTATCATTCTCTTACTTCTAAGAGAAAGAAAATACAGCACAAGTGTAAAGAAATAGTCAAGCACTGCCTCTGCAAAAGGGGACCAAAACACAAAGGAAATGCTCACTGGTCTGAAAGGTTGACAGATGAGTCGGAAGTAGCTGGGAACAAGACACAGAAACCAAATGCCCAGTTGGCAATTTCAGTTTCTGAAAAGTGACATTAAGAACAAGCAGACAATAGAAGAGAACCACAAAATAGATGGAACAAAAGTAGCAAAAATTAAGCATGAACCACAGCTGCCAAAGAATTCAGGTATGATTGAAACTGTATCAGAATATCATTATAAAAATAAAAACCAATACGGATTGCTTCCAAAGCCATTAAGAAAACTGCAACCTAGCAGAAGCATCCTGTATCACTTTTTTTTTTTTTTTTTACAGACTAAAGCATTTTTTGAAGTAATGTTATATATAATCTGCATGGTCTGTTTTACCCATTCAGATTATACTATTAGATTATAGATGTGAGGAGTAAACTTCTGTTTAGGAAGATTGAATAAGGCACAGGGAATTACGCAAGTCTACCCTAACTCACTTAGAACCATGAAGGAGTATGTCTTTAAACAGCACGACTTGCAGGATAGATACTTTTCCTAGGACGATGGTAGGCTAACTAAAATTGGGGGGGAAAAAAAACCCAGAACAGTTTCCCAAGGCTCAGAGAAGAACATAAGTGAAAGATGCAGCACTGGACCACGGCCTCATGCTGAGATTCAATAAAACAAGGACACAGACACCAAATAAAGGCTGGCATTTTAAAAACCCAAGATATCCTTCACTAAAGCCAAGAGGCAAATCAATGTCAATTAAAACATCAATGGCAATCAGAACTAAAAATATGCCATACTTCTGGAGAGCAAAACCATGAATGACACAAGTCCTTCCTTTTTGTCTCTTTGCATTTTTTAATTCCAGTGCCAAAAATGGGGGGTGTGTGTGCTTACCTTATTTTGAGCACTTAAGAAAATCTGCATGCCTGGAATTACAGCCATTCAGTACTGATCTAGACTTCATTTTCCTCTTTGCTGACTGTGCATATATATGTATCTATCTCATGGTGAAAAAAACAGACCTCACTGGGAAAGATAAGCATCGAGTATTGAGCTCACATACACGGAGTGAAGCAGACCTCATTAATACTTCTGTGATGAGTTCTTCGCCTGGACATTCATCATTAAAGCGCAAAACACAACAGAGAAATAGCCAGGCAGTTAACAAAAAACCATCTGTAACAAAAAGAGGGCCTCAGTTTTGCACAGCGACAACTAAAGAAACCTCACAAGGGAAGAAAGAAAAATTTAAATCCTGAGGCTGGAATGTCTTTAGAGGACAATTATGGTGGAGCAGGTACAAAGAATATTTTCCACCTTTTCTGGCAGAAATGCAGACTTCAGTTATTGCTACAACCTGAAATGTTTGTTCAGAGATTATGTGACCAAATGGAATGATCCACACCCTGTTATTAGCAAAAGTGGTTTTGATCATTGTGCAAAATCAGAGTCAAAACCTGGGTTGCTGCAGTACAAAACAAGCTCAAATACCAGAGGAGAGGCAGATAATCTGTTTCAAACAGTCAATCATACTTCACACTGAGGAAAGACTTTGTGCTCAAAATATCAGGTATTTTAAGCAAGTACAAAAAAGTCTTCAAAAATTTAGGGGCCATCTGTTAAGGAAGTACATGATGACATGGCACAGCTTCTGTATATGCTAATGCTGCAATAATGAAGGTGGTAAATAAACATCATGTTCAGGTTGAAACAATAGGTCAGAAAAAAAAAATCTGTTTCAATGACAGTTGCATTCAATTACATATTGCTTGGCTGTTACTGTAAGCATCTGAAAGTCTTCTTCATTGCTACAATTACCATGATGGAATAGAAATCACTGCAAACACCATCCAAAGAATCACATAAAAACAATTATGCTTTTATGAATAAAGTGAGATTCTTGCAATTAGAATGCAATGCAATTCTGGAAGAAGAATAAACAATAATAAAAAAAGCTTATATTCCACGTAATTCTTATGTGGCTCTTCCCAGAACTGTCAGGATCCTAGTGTATTTGCCTAAATCCCTATTATTGCCAACTGAAGGAGATACAGCACTGTGGTGACCTGGCAACTCTGTTAAATAACAGAAATAAAACTTCATCTTGTGCCCAAAAACCTTTTGTCTCCAAAATCTTCTCCAAGAAGCTTCTCTCCCCTACCACCCTTTTTTCCCTCCTCCCACTACCCTAAATGAAAACCATGCTATTTCCATTTAATTACATAAAATTTAGTTCACTTATTTCCTTCAAATCTAAAACCTCACCTTTAAAACCTGCCTGTATGCCTGACTGCACCTGCACCTTCCCCAACAACTACAGCCTTGCAGTAACGTAAAATTTGTGAGTGTCCAACAAAATATTACCTCCTAGATGTAAGAAGCAGGTAACTAAATCTAAGAAGAGACTACTGGCTTTGCAAAGCCATGTGGCAAATCAGAGAAAACTCAGGGCAAGGTTTAAGTTTGTTCAATCAGCGTCATTCCACTGAATTTAGCTGTGCAGATAAAATGTACTGCAACTACAAACGTGGTTCTCCATTTTTAGCATGACCGTTTTCACAAACTTTTCAAAGCCGAGATGTTGTATACAACGGAACATTCATCATCTCCTCTTCCCCTTAATCAGCATTGCTGAAAGCATCCCTTTTCTACATTTTATTAAATTGATCATCTTCCAGTTCCCAAGAAAATGTCATCATGTAAAAACTGTGTAGTTTAAAACTTGTAAGAGGATTTGGAAAGAGAAACTTAACTTGGCATGTACAACTACTTTTGGTTTTTTTTAAATGTCATCAGATTAGAATCCAATTTATGAAACTTCTTTTGCTTTTCGTGAGCTGGAAGGGCCAACAATCACTCCTGAACGGATTGTGCAACATCGCCTGAGGACACCTTACACCATCTTAAAGGAAACACTGTTTCAGCACGGAGTTTCTCTGTTTGGATAAAGATAGCTGCAAGAAAAGACTCTGAGGCTGACTCGTAAAAATACTAAAATAAATAAATAAATTTGGAATAAATCTCAAGGAAACTAGTGTAAGGAATAAGGAGGATTTCCTGAGGCAGAGAAGGTATAGCAGAAAATATATAAGTGAACTGTTACTCTCAGAAGACTTCATACTACTTTTTAAAATGAACAAATGGTTACTTTCCAATTGGTCATTTGTGACCTGCCATACACATTATCCTGAGGAAGTCAGATGCTTCGTCCTAGACATTTATCGCTTACATACCTCTGAAATGATGCAACTGGGAGTCTACTTCATTCACCCAATAGAGTCCAGCCTACACCTTGTCATTTCAGCACAGCTAGTACTATAGCATGCTGCTGTTCTGCAATGACCTGCCATATGTACCCTAAGTTCTCAGTCCCTCCAGATGGCTGAACCTGATATTAAAATATGTTCTCCAACTAAAATTTTGTCATAAACACATCTCTGCAGAGAGGCATATCTCACACAAAGTAATGATTCAATGTAACAATAAGCAAGACAAGAGACCTCTATTCCCTGCATTGTCTTGGGTCTAAGAGCTTCTACCCCTTGTAGGAAAAATGATGGGCCTCTTCCACCTGTACTAACCTCCACCCAACATTGCCCCAACCTAAACCACTGGCCCACAGAAAGGGTGGCTTATACTTACATGTGACTTTTTTGATGGCTCTTTAGGCTGCATTTCCAGATATAGTCCGATTTCCTGCAAAGTCTTGCTGATTCATGACATTCACTGGGATACTGAGTTGTTAACCTAACTGTCAGGCTTTAGACGTACTTAAAAACGGTCCAATACTCACATCACACACCTTCTACCTGTATGCCCTGTTTTTTCAATAACCGTAGAAATATCAGAAACACTTCTTATTTGCGGAGTACTCAAATACCATGCAATAAACATTAGTAGTAATACAAATCAGAAAAGCAGTAAAAGCCTCTTAATTAGGACACCCTAGTGAACAGCTTATTGTCCTGATTATATGACTTCTTTTAATTAAGAGAAATTATTAAAAAATAAAACAGCATGGAGAGCTTTAGAATGATAAAGTCAAATAAGTACTCACTGCAAGCACAGGAAGAAAACTGATATTCCTTCTGTCTCCTTCATTAGCTCCTTTAATCTTTAACAGCTTGATGCATTTCAAAATGCATTAAAAATTTCTAATATTTTACCTCCTGTTTAGGAAAATTCAATTCAGTACTGGTGGAATAAATTTCTGTTAACTGAAACTTACAAAGATGTGACCAAGCACATCATTACCAGTTACTTCAACAAAGCAACAATTCACCCTTCAAAATGGAAAATATTAAAAGATATGCTTCACTGTGAATGAAATTACAGTTCCGGATTATTTCCTTCTGTGTGCGTATCTCACAGGAGCAGGGCTAATTAGCTTAAGTGACATTTTACACTGTTTAGCTCAGGTAATACAGGCAGAATTTAGAGGTTAATTTGAGCTCTTAGATTGTACTGTATGCTATGTATAGACATGCACATACGCTACATCACACTAAAAATAAAATCATTTATACAGGAAACCCATCCAACATGTAAAACCAGCGCAAAAACATGTTCCCACCCAGCATTGTCATAGCATCTGTTGGTCAGTTTCCAGGCCTTGAAGTTCTCTAGAGCAAACCTCCAGTTATATTATCATAGGCATTGAATAAAGTAGGTTGGAAAAGACCTTTAAGATCATTAAGAATAATCTCATGTATGCACTCTTGCTGTACAAAAGTTTTGCACACGCTTACAGGATTAATAGTTTGGGCTTTATAAAATATGCCACTCATCCACTCTAACTGCTGCTTCTGTGGTGAGCCCAAGTCATCACAAATAAAACCCCCAAGAGCAAACGCAAAACCCCCACAAAATGCCACCCCAAACAAGCAAATAATAATTAAAAAAAAAAAAAAGAAAACCCAGATATTATATGGGCTTAAATTTCAAACCATACCTCTTCCTTTAGCTGAACAAAGTAGATCTCAGTGTCAGGGTACTGTCCCCATTACATGTAAAAGCAGCTAATTTGCTTTCGGAAAACAAGCTTTTCCACCATAAGGATTTGGTTTTATTCTTTAAAACCTTATCGTAATTTAACTGAGGTAAACAATCAGTAAAATATTTACCAACACTATTTAGTAAATACTATTTAGTAAATTTGCTTTACTAAAGCCAATAAAGCTTTGCAATTTCCCTTGTGAATAGTCACCTGAAATTTAACCAGTTTATTAGGAGCTTCTAAGCACAGATTTAGTCAAAACCGTGATCTTTTCCTGGCACATTTACAGCAAAGAAATGAAAATCCACTTCTCTTGTGTATTAAGCATCAAGAAAAAAGTAGTTAGTCCTTCTAGAGAACTGCATGTTCATGGAGATGCATCAACTTAAAGTAGGCAATGAGAAATAAGCCTCTTGGAAATAGACTACTGCCATTTAAAAAGAAAAAAAACAACAAACCAACAAAAAAACCCAAACACAAACCAAAATGAAACAAACCAACCAACCAAAACCACCCACCCAAAACCAAATGACAAAACCACCTGCACTGTACAAAAAAAAAACATATCCATTTACCCATACTGACATCTTGCATAGTCCTACCATTAATATCTGGTTTGGCATTCTGCTTGAAGTCCTAATTGACTGCAATAATCCTAAATGCATCACTCCCAAAGAAATGAGTGAATTATCTCTTCTCTCATGTTATTTAAAAAACTCACGACTTTCAAATAAGTGTCATGATTTGGGTGTCTGTCTCATGAAGTGAACACCTGGCACTGCCAAAATACAGTAAATCATGCTGCAGATCCTGTAGACTGATCTGTCATGCTTGCAAGTGACTATTTAAAATTTCTAGCACAAGCCAGCTGGAGTGGTTGCTGTGCACTGCAGAGGAAGAAGTCCAGCCTTGAATAATCAGACTTCAGAGCTATAAAACACAACTGAGCTCCTATGGTTCAAAAAAATTACTGTGCCTCAGCTCTAACAACATCCGCTGTTACTTCTGGCAATCCAAACTGGTTCTATTTGTAGACTGAAATATTTCTTCCCTCCTCACAGACAAATCAGAATGATAAAGTTTTGAATAACACAGACATTATTCTTTCATTGATGAATTTCATAGCTAAGAACAGCTTGATCAACTGCTGAAGTTCAAGTTAAACAGCTAAGACTTTTCACTCTATCCTAATTCTGAAGGGAAGAATACGTTTTCTAGTGTTTCCTCTACCTGAAAGTCGGAAGATATTTC
The DNA here is from genome assembly GCA_017639245.1 of Myiopsitta monachus. Classification (NCBI taxonomy): domain Eukaryota; kingdom Metazoa; phylum Chordata; class Aves; order Psittaciformes; family Psittacidae; genus Myiopsitta; species Myiopsitta monachus. The sequence goes on along the minus strand of CM029917.1, from coordinate 72,209,336 downwards.
AAATTTTGGAGAATACAGCTGGGGGGTTTCTATGCTCCTTGTTTTGGTATTTCTCCATAGCTAGATCAGAAAACAATGTGTAGATTATTCCAAACAATGATTATTAAAAGTATTTATCTCTCTAAGCCACACTTACTGAAGTTAACTGAAATGCCACCTACATTGCAATAACTTTTTCAGGGTAATCTCATACTGTTTGTCTGGAGCAATCAGTTTTTTGCATATACAGCATTCTAAAGCATGCAGCATCAGACTTTTAAAATAGATTCTATAAATACAGCCTGATCAGCACGTAATGCAACAAAACACAGCATTTTGTAGCATATGGCATGCAAAGCAGTGAAGTGAAGGGCATGCCTAGAACTCAGCTGTGGCATGCTACCTAGTTTGTTCCATAACACTTATTTAACCATATGGCTCCTCCTAGGTGGCAAGCCACCACGAAAGCACAGGTGTGCTTTCACTTGAATTCCTGACCTACGTGACAAAGCTGAAATCAGGTCTTCTAATCACGTATTCAGTGTCAGTTCCATTGTATAAATTCACTTAGTGTTTACTACAAGAAACAAACAGAAATTCTACATAATGCCTGCTTATGACAAAATACTTCATTACACTGAGTACTGTTTAAAAACATTTTCCTTTGGAGAATGAGACCTCATCAAAAGCTCATTGAGAGTGATATAAATCACAGAAGGAAGATGCACTTCAAAGCTCACATTTACAGGGTCTGACTAACAACAAACAGGTTCCCCAACTTTCTCTGAAACAAAGTCATCAATACGGAAACAAAATGTCACTTCTGGCTCACTGGTCAGTGACACAAACCTGAACGTCAGCTCACAGGTTCCCCCAGTCTTGGCTCTTCCAAGGTTCTTATTTCCAAACTGCTCTGCCTGTGAACTAGATCCTCTCCACTAATGCAGCCTTTTTCCCTTGCTTTCCACCGAGCTAGGAGCAATCTGTTTCAAGAAGTTCTCTGAGCTTTCTAGGCTTTACCCCCTAAAAGACCACAAATCAACAGAAAGGCTTCTGTATTTCAGAAAAACACTGCGAATTTGTTATGGCATCACTACTCATAAATCAGAAAAGGCTCAAACACAAATACTTTTTTGTTGCTCTCTGTATTAAGCTATACTACAATGGTCTAGATCCTCTAGCTGAATCTATTACATAAACCAGTATCGGGAGTTCCCTCCCCCTGCCCCTCCAGCTCTTTCACCTTTTCATCAAGCACCCTTTTTTGGACATACTGTGAAATGCCTTGTCCTGAAAATTAGAAATGCCTCAGTTTATCCTCTGTAAAACACAGAGAACAGATAAAGCCAATTTCAGAGCTGCCCTGAGCAGAGCTGCTGTTTCAGTACCTGAAATTACCATTGAAAATATTTGCAAAACCCACCATTTTATTATGCAAACATATGAAATACAGTAACAGCTTAATCTTATTCTCATTGCAAGTTTTGCTATTTACTGGAATAGGAAGCAGATCAAACACAAGAAGCTTAATAATCCAAGCTCATTCACCATTGTGCAAATAGCACTTGACTAATTCAAGGTACTGTTGCTAGATACAGAACGTGTCAGCACAGAAAAGCGTGAAGCCTCATTCTTCACAGGATAGAAATCATTCCTACCACAGAAACCCTGGGAGCAATCCATCATGCCAGTGCTGGTCAAAGAGCTACACGATGGAGCCCTGACCTCAGCTGTCAGGGCTTGAGTACCCACATAATTCTCTACCTTGTAGACACTCAAGTACATCCTGCTGAAAATGAGGTTCTCCAGTCAACTCGCCGAGACCAATGATTCTTTACAGCCATGAGCTTACAACATCAGGCTGAACAATTCTGTGCACTGATATATTTGATTTTAATTAATCCAGACCAAAGTTGCAGTTTTTGGGCATTAGCTTTACTGAGATATTTTACGTAACAGTGAGAATAAATTAATTTAGACAATGATAAATAACAGAGGAGATAATGTACATTTTGCTGCTATCTTCTGTCAAATAAATGCTAGTCAAATACCACGTCAACCCTTACTACAGAAACAGAATGCCAGAACAGCAGAGAAATTCTGAACTTTTAAGACACTAACCATATGTCTTGATCAATATATATGCAGATCCCTTCCCTCAGCGGAACTTTTTTTTGCACCAACTGTTAGCCCATATTGTTGAACTGAATCCAGTACAACAGAAGTGAATATAGGAACTGTTCCCTTTTAATTTGAATGGTGATAAAAATGCAAATAAAAGTATTTTTTATAGCAGCCTGCAGGTTTTATATGTAACCGGCAAATCATAAAAGGATGCACATTTATAAGTTGGGGGTGTTTTTTATAATTACAAGAATCACAGGCAAAATATATAGTTCAGTAAACTGACGGTAAATTAAAATATAAATCACACAATATTTTGAAAGTTGACATGAAAGAAAGAGGGAAGGAAGAAAACTAAAGGCTGCTGGAAGTCTGAAATAAGGCACAACCTCTCCTTCTTTTCTGCTTAATAGACCATCCTGAGGCTTGAAGTCACTACCTTCTAGTACCTTGAAAATCTTCTAAGTAGAAAACTGTGCCAAGAACAATTATGGACAATTATGCTATTCTACCATAAACTTCAGGTTTGTTTCCATGACTGTGAAATCTGAATGCAATGTGCATGATACATTATGCTTTGTATGCTCAAAAGAAAAGTTTAAAGTATTTTCAAAGGGACTACTTTTTATTTAAACTACTGAAGTAAACATGATGTACATTAAAATGTTGCAGACACGATTAATTATATAGTTCCTAATATCAAAATGCATCCCATAAAGAAGGAATGTATTTTTTGTGCTTAAAAACACAAAACATTTAACACTGCTTTTGTTACTAGCATAAAAAGGTAGAATGTGCTGCAAAATATGCTAGTTAGGGACTTGACCTAAAATTAATTATTTGCCATAAGTAGGCCCAATTACATGAGCTTTCAGAGAAAAACAGTATTGTTTTTCCACACAATGCCAAAACAGCTCAATAACACTTAGTGTAAAAGAAAAGTTCAGAACATGGAGCAGCCATACAACATAAAAGGTTAAGCAAAGTTGATGGCAAAAGGTTCAACCTGCTTCACACAAATATAAGATAAATTACTTTTCCATCTAACTATTTATAGCTTTCCTTGACAAATTCAAATGACAACAATTAAAGTCAAATTTTGAGCAAGCATGTGCTAAGTACCTTATGCAAAGGATCTCTCAAACATTATTTACCTTAATGTAAAAAAACAACTTGCCCTGTGTTTACCACAAATACCCCATTAAAAACCTTACTCTGTCTCAGATTCCTTTTGGGGGATACCATCTCAGGCTGTGAAACTCATTAAAATGACAATTTAAAGAATGATTTATTGGAAGAGTGGTGTAATGGTTAATTTTGTTTTGCTTTCAACTTCTTTGTTCACACTTTTAAATTTTTTCAGTCCTTTCTATCATTGCCATGGTAGCAGTGCAGTGAGTGCCTAGTTCTACGCTGCACATACGGCCAACTTTTTGACTGGATTCAAAAAACTTCCTACCAGTTTTATACAAAATCCCTGGAAGTAAAAATAACTAAGACTGCAAAAATCTTTTCATCTAAGTCACTCTCCTTCTAGGGCAAGACCATGTCTTTGACCCACTGGCATCTCCTACTAGACACTTTCACCCATCATGAAGTTTCACATCCACTAAAAACTGCAACAAAAGCTATAACATTAAATGACAATGTACATTAAAACTCTCTTTAGGCACTAACATAGAGAAATGAAAGGGGTTTAGTTCATGAGAGCATACCCTTGTTGGGAGGTTTTAAAATGCACATTTGCTTGATGAGTTTAGATAAGCCATCCTAATTTTTGTTGGGTATGTCTGCATAGACAACCTCCAGAGTTTTAATCACTGCAGAAGGAAAGCCTTTTAACTTACATGTTACCATTAATGAAGACTAAGCTGTAGTTACTGCACAGGATCAGCAACACCTTTTACAGGGCTGGTTTTTATTGCTTAAGCCCTCAGTAACATTTCAGAGAGAGGTATTTGGGGGAGAAAAAAACCTCCTTCCAGGACCTTTAAAATAATGGTTATCTTAACAAGAAAAAAAAAATAAAAAATATCTAAGAACTTGTATTTATAGAGTCATTGCCAGCATAAATTGTACCAGAATGACAGTCATTTTTTTGCGACAGTGTAACTTTTCTGTGGACACTCTTATTCTGGATTACTCCTGAAGAAATAAAGCCTTGACTACAAGTAAAAAAAAATTAGCTGAAATACTACCTGATTTCCAAGGCTGCAATAAAGGCCAAAGAGTCACAACATTAATTAGCGGACTACAAGTTAAATTAATACAGCATAGCACATATCAAAGAAGACTTGTATCCTAACGCTCTTGCAGCTGACAGTACAAACTTGTATGGTTTTTATTTTTTTCAGTACCTCATACTTACCTCATTCCACTGTGTAATGATTCTTATGACAAGAGTGACAAGAGCTAATACAACTTTCTGTAAGAAAAGAAACCTGTTAATTGGAAACGGGAAGAGGAAGGCAGATGAAACAAGGGGGAAAAAAAATAATCCATGAGAGGTAAAGGTGAAGCCAAGAAGGGGCAACTGCAAAATCATCACTGCAAAAGTGTAATTTACTCAGATAAAGGACTTAATTTCACATTCCTTGCTTTCTTCTCATGCCAAAGAGCTTAACAATTGAAGGTGTCCCTTCTCTCCTTCTGTACTCTAAAGAATGCTGTGTCATTGTGGACAAACTGCTGTTCTCAGAGGTGTTTTTCATCTGGAAGTACTACATGCATTGCTATTCTGTCTTGCTTTAATATGGTATGGCCTCAACCACTTTCACTTTCAGTACCTGAAGTAGCCCAGCCCTACAGTTCTTTACCCTTCGAATGGTTAAGCTCCTTGGCAAGTGGCATTTGTAATTATCAATAACTTTGCAGAACTTGTACTATTTCAAAATGACAGCAAGCACAACGAAATAGTGTCTTTGCTTTGCAATACAGGAAAAGACCAGCCTGCGTCATAATGCCTGCATCATCTAGATGAGTCACACTATCAGATTAAGTAGGGCACCCACATCAGAAAGAGGGGCGATGAGACTACAAGAGCAGCAAAATGCTTTTTGGATTTTTAAGTAGCAGTAAAACCAACAGTGGGGCTAACACTTTAGAAATCATTAAAATTAACAGAAGTCCTTCTAGGGGTGGCTCTTGCAAGAGAAGAAATTAAAGACATCCCTTTGTGTTCAAAGGCCTGGAATATCTATCATTGGAAAATCCATTCTATTTACCAATGTAATTACAGTAGTGAACCACCATTACTATAATTAACTGTAAAATCTTTAGTGGGGAACTATCTTCTATGTACGGCACATTTCAGTGTCGGTTTATATAAATGAAGGCATTGTTGAGTGGCTTCTGTGAGGAAAAAAAGTCATATGTGTACTGTGAATAGAATTAAGATTCAAAAGAGCAAGTATTTCAGGTAAGTCTATCTACCTGTAATCAGATCCCCTTTCACAAGTTCACATAAGGTACTAAATGTTCAATCCAAATACTGGCAGGTCAGTCAGAGCAGAAAAGCAATCTTTGCTAATGGTCCTCTGGGAAGACAGGGCTTGCACTGAATTCAGTGCTTCTGGTATACTGCCTACATTAAAAAAAAAAAAACCAAAAAAAACACCAACCAACAACAAAACCAAGGCATTAAATACTTAAAGGACCTAGGAATGATGAAGTCATTGGGAATGACAGTGTAGTGCATGGCAGCCTCAGAAAGGAACCCATCAAAGCCCTTTAAATCCCAGCTTGCAAGTTGTGAGCTGGCAGCAAATGCCAGCTTTTAGTGAATCACCTCAAAATGCATATCACTTTGGAGCAAAAAGAGGCCATTAGGTCAGATACAAGTGGTGTGAAAGAAGAAAGTAGCTCAGAGCATCAGCCCTCTTTAAGTAGCATAAGAAATACTAAACTGCCTGTCAAGATCTTTATTTACATTTGCAAAAACTGCAATGAGCCCCTGAACACTACAAACTAGGGAAAAGGAAAAGAGGAGTAATGACTAGTCTTGAGTAGTGTTCTCAGCAGGGTCTTCCAAAAGGTAAAGACTGCATCACTCTTTGATCCAAAGTAAAATATTACAATGACAGTAAGGAAATAGTATCGAAAGCTACCTCACAAGAAGGACGTGGGGCGACATACTTACAAACTCCAGTGATACATACACTGAGAAAACTAACACTAATGCAGCCACATTATACTCAGATCAGATACAGAAATAGTCATTGTTCAACACTACACTACTACACACATGGCAGGACTGTAATATTTCTATTGATCATCTTCTTGGCAAACCACCAGCTTCTTCAGTGCCAGGACTTAAGAATGTGAATTTAGAGATACAAATGTATGACCTTAAATTGAAATATTTTCTGGAGAGAAACTCCTGACTGGGATGTTCAATCACTCCATTTTCTGGACAGACCAAATAAAGGTAAGAAATCTATGGAGATGTGTACTTGCTATTACAAAATACCTGCTGGCATCTGACAACAAACTAGCAGAAGAACAAAATAAATGAGACTTGAGGCAAACAATCCTTTGAAGAGAATAATGAAGTGATAAATACAAAAACTCCCGTATTTCCACAGGCTAACCAGGAACTTCAAACGTAAGAAGATTGAGAGAAACTGAAGTAATGGAGAAAAGATGAAGAGAATCTCAAGGAAAATTAGTCTGAATATTCTGGAGGATAAGGGCAACCAATCTGTTTTAAACTTCAAGGAAATGAATAACCATTGATTTAGGTAGCTGACTAGAACAATTTAACAGGTGCACACTCTGATCCTCTTCCGCATGTCACCATCATAGAGGGAATTCTGACCACTGGGTCAAGATTATCTGGAATATATTCCTACCTTTAGGAAGTAAGTTTAGCAATTAAAGCACCTATTATTGATGTGATATCCAGGAACACACATTTAATTCCAGTCCAATTACAAACAGTAATACTTAAAAAAATAAGATTGGTCCTTCTCATATCAATCTGTTTTACAGCATGTTCTGTCTTTGCTGATCCTTGTGAAACTTTTTAATTAGCTTCTTCAGAAAGGAGGAAGTAAAAATTAATTTCCCTAAGACAGAATTAACCTCCCCAAGACAGGAGGTTTAACATTGGGTTTGCTGAGTTTAAAAATGGAACTTGAAAAGACAGCTTGAATTTGTATTCTCCCATCTTAGCCAGTTATTTCTTTATAAATTACAAAGTATTTATTTTCCTCCGTCTCGCTATACACAAGAATCTACTACCCTTCACATCACCATCACATATGAATACATTAAATTTCATTTTAACCTAACCACCATTAGATACTGTATCCCATCAGGATGATCCTGGAAACATGAATCTCGTATAAAACCTGCCCCATTACACTCCTTTCACACAGCCTATCATTCTCTGGAAGTAATATTTCAAAGTACAGCTGATAGAATGAGTCCTAGTTCCATTAATAAATGTTTCATGAATGTCTCATGATCCCTAGACTCCCGAGCCAGTTTTCAAGCTGTTCTTCATATGCAGAGGATGCTGAACTATGCTTTTAATAACAAGCACGCAACTTACCTATAGGTGTTCTACTGCATGCCAAAAGCAAATACTTAAGTTAAATACTGCATTTTCACGCACATCTACTGAAATTAAGAGAGATCACAGTAGAACTTCTAACAGTTAAACTGATTAGACTGCCAGATATTTGCTCTGAATATTACAGAAGAGTTGTAATAAGAGGCAGCAAAAATCAGCACCTTTAAACAATTACATCTCTTCAATGGCAATAGAAACAGAATTTCTGCTTCATGAGAATTTTGTTCAGATACTGGAAGGAAGACAACTGGTAAAATTGACTAAGATTAAGAGCTCCCTCTAAATAATGTCTTTATCTTGTCTAATCAATGCTCTCCATTTACAAATAAATTGAACAAAAATATTTGAAATTCAATGTCATAAATGCAGTTCTACTTACACACTATTTAATTATTTCTCTTTTACCCTAAAAAGGTATTTATTTTTTCAAATAATCAAAATTAATTTTCAAATAATCAAAATCAAAATCAAAAATAATCAAATCAAACAATCAAAAAAATCCTTTATTTTTCATCAAGTAGCCATTAATTTTATTTATATAATTGGAATTGGTGGCTTACTACGTAATTTCTTCTGCCAGACATCTTAAGATAAATGAATTGATTTCTTATCTTCAGGGACGTGAAAACAAGAAGGAAGCAATTGCTTGGTCAACCAGTCAAGGACAAGAGGGGATGGAGTTCACATCCACAAACCCCAATGAAAAAAAGAGAGGCAAAGCAGCTTACGTAGAAAACCTCCTTCTGTATGATATGCATATCATTGTGTAACAATGGATTCACGCTAGTTTCTCACTGATCAAGAAGCAATTTTAGCTTTGCTTCTGCTCACCATCTAAGAGCTACTATATGAATAAGTCTATGACAATACCAAAAACAACCTGAGTTCTTCCTAGACAATGAGAAATGGAATTAGAACTACCAACCTGGTTCCTTGCAATATACGCCCTCCCACCCCCACCCTAATTCCATCATATTCATAACTGGAGTGGGATTTAAGAATGAGGTTGGTCAGAAACGTTTTAGCAGACATTCACTTTCTGTCAATTGGAACTTTTTGTTTAAATGTATTTTTTTCCCATTTTCTTCTTCCTTCTCATCCCAAAAGAGAATTTCGGAGATCCAAAATAAAGGTTTGGGCCACAAACAAAGAAAAACGACAAGGAAAATGACAAGTGTTCTCTAATTGGCACTTACTTAAAACAACATATCAGTTCAAGTACTCGAATCATGCAGAGGAGAAAGTGACTTTGATTCTTCCCCTTTCACACAGATGTTCTGACACACTCCCCCTCCCACTCTCTCCTTTCCATCTCTCTGACACCCCCTCCCTCCTGCCTGCTTATTTTTTCTTCCTCTTTCTGCCCCTCTTCAAATTTTTTTTTCCTCACCCATAAGAAATTTCTGATTGTTTTTCCTCACTTATTAGAAAGGAAACGAATGTCAAAACAACATTTTTTCCTGTCAAACAGAATACTTGCTTCTCATCAGCCCTCAGGAAATCTGATTTCCAGCTCTGCTGTAGACACTCATTATGACCTTGAGTAAATAATTTAATCTCCTTCCACCCCTCTTTTGCACTACATGTGAAAAGCGGAAGAAAGTTCTTCTGTCTCCTTTGCACACTTCAGTTCTGAGCTTCTGGGGCCAAGGACTGGCACTTTACTGCTATGCAATGTCTAATATAAGAAACCTGCAATACCTCCAGGGACACCCAGACATGAATATAATGCAAACAAATGCAGATATAAATGCATTATAAATACTCTGCAGTACAAACTAATTCTTATTTACAGCTAACTGAAGGGTTCTACCACAAAACTGTTTGCACAGTTACCAAATATACAACAGTCACTCTTGATACCTGCTTATAAATACAGAAGTACTTACAGGCTTTTGGAACACTGAACAGAAGTCTCAAATTATCACTCTCATATCTTACAGCAGTCTGACACAAAAAGTATCAGACAAAAAGGCTCTGTAGTTCAAATCCCTCAAAACTACTGACAGATTCAGATCAGCTGACGCATAATATCCCAAGTACTCTTAACAGCCTCCCATCTTCTTCCACACTCCCCTTGTCATTCGTGTATGACTGTGGAGACTAAGGCACGGACCCCGTTTCTGGTTATCAACGAAATCCTTTATTATCTGAAGGCCCAGGGTTGATATAGGCTATATGAAGTACCCACGTGTATAAGCGGCTAATACAATTGGTTAGCTACCATCACCCACGCGGGTATTTTGGCTTCTTCATTGGTAGGTATCTTGCTCACTGGTTGCCTTGATTGGATGCCTGCTTCTTGCTTCTTTCTTCCTTCTTATCTTGCCTACCTTTCCCTGCAATACTCCCAAAACTTTCCCAGTAACATTCCTCTGCTATCTCAAAGCTTTCCCAGCAGCTAGTCTAGCTCAGAAATCCATCACATCATGGTTCTTTACACCCATATATGACACCCCTGAGGAAGTAGAAATAATCTGAAACAAATACCAGAACTCCAGAAAACACTCTGCTTCACAATCAGATTGCAAGTCTTATGTACACCTGTCTTAGAATGGTATGAGTTGTAATGATGTGATTTATATTAGCTGATTATATATATGATTTATAGCTTCACCTTTGTAATTGACTGTTTCATGCTATGCTCCAAATTGACTGGCAGAAGTGTTTCCCTTTCCATTGTTCTTCCCTAAGGATTAATACTTAGCTCACCTTACGCTCAAATTGAACAAAGTATATATGCTCTGAATAAAATGTATGGTCTAAGTCTTTCAGTAAATAAAAGGAAAAACTGCACAAAAAAAATGCCCCAAAAAACAAACACACAAAAATCTCAATCCCCCAAAGCCCCCCACTTTTTCTTACCCCCAGAATTGTTGAGGCTTGAAGACAAGTCCACTTCAAAGATCAGTTCATTTTTAAAGCCTAGCGGAACACTAGCCTATGGACTGAAAAAAGGGTCTGTCTTTAGAGAATTGCAAGGCCTTAAATCCTACCAAACATTATTGTAAATGTAGCACTAGCTGATACTAGAAAGCCCTTGAACTACAGCTTAGTATCAAAAAGCCACTCTTCCAACGAATTTATGTTTCTTCTTGAGGGAAAACATCAAATCCCAGACTAGAACTGCACACCACTGCGACAGGTAAAACAGATCTCTAGAATAACACAAACACCTCTGTTCACATTCACAACTTAATTAGACCCAGTAAACCAACTGATTTCTTGTATCAAACATTACACTGCTGTTAATGCAACACAAACTGAAACACAGCAAAGCAAACAAGAGAGGAGTGCTCTTAAAATAGCAATGTATTCTTCTCCCAGAAAAAATATCATGTCTATAACTTCTACATGGATTGAACTTGGCAGCATGTGCATCTGAAACAGGCTCTGGGGTTTGTAATGCCACTCTAATGCACTGCTAGAAGTTAATATTAATAAAAATTCCAGAAAAGCATACAAAAAGCTGCACCCAATTCCCCTGAAGGATACATCCAGAACCTTTTGTCAGAAAAGTGAGTGGCGTTTTCCTGAGAGCACAGCAACTTCTCCCCTCTCCCCCCTTCATTTTGGTAAATTCATTTAGAAACTTGCAAAAGTGAGAACTAATGCAACATGAAACCACAAAACATTGCAGCCAGAAAAATAAAAGATTTGAAGATGTTACTAGGAAACCAATGTCATATTTTTCTCTGGAGATTTTTTTTCTATTAAGCTAACTGTGAAGACAAGTCAATAAAATCTGCTTTATACTTTGTAAGTATCTTCGTTTGCACAAGGGAAGTAATCTTTTTCATTACCGAAATGTAGAATGTGTGTAGAAGCATATTGGTTCCCATTATCACATATTCCAGAGCAAAATCCAAATCATACAAGGAGAACGGTCAAAGAGACACTTCTGACACCTCTCTGTATTTGTAATTCATGGTGTAGATGGCATGAAATCTTGAATGCTGGTGTGAACTCAAACCTGTCCTTAATTCTGTCATGCTGACAAGGCTTGCCCCCCTGGTTCTGCTACACAAAAAATAGTTCCAAAGTCATACACACCTGACACATGCCCCCATTCACTCCTGCCTACGATGTACTTCTGACAGATCATCTATTCTAGAAGATGGGTATGCAAAATCACAGGAGCAGGAGATAAAACAGGAGGAGGATTTGAAGTTACCCAGGATATGCCAGGCAAATCCCTGATGCCCCAAAATAGCGAATACAACAGTGAAACGACAAGCAAGATGAGCCCCTATGAATTCTCCATCCCCACTGCCACCGGCTGTGCAACTTGTACCCCAAGAGCCAACCACATGTCCTTTAAAACCAAGGTGCCCAGCCCCAGACTGCCTATTGCAAGCAGATCCTGGCCTGCACTTTCCCTAAACCCACACCTGGACATTGGATGTGGCTAACCAGCATAGACCAAAACCGTGAGTGCTGGCACAGCTGGAGTAACTAAGGATACAGGCCCAGTAGGTGATAGGACATTCAAAGCCATTACCATCAGTCAGAGAAGACTACTTGCAAGCTGCAAAGTAGCTAGAAAGTTTATTTAAAGGTGAAATCATTCATGCTAATCAGATAATCCTAAACGATTATTCATAAAAACTTTATACTACATTCAGACAGTATGAATTGTTCAATTGCCATCACATATTCTAACACCATTCCTTTATATACCATTGAAAAAAAAAATCACAAATATTTTCCAGTTTGTTTCTCTTATTCTTACACTTTTAAAACCAACTTCTATTTTGGATGACTTGAAAGTTTAGGAGTTTTAATGAATCTCCTCAATCCCTTCATATTATACATGCAGATTTACTAATTTTTTTAAACTGACATATGTCTCTACTTTTATGACCCAACCACTTGGAACCTCTGCCTACTAGGAGGAAGCCTGAGGTCATGCTAAAGAGGAGAGCTTTCTTCTCAAGTGCTATAATCTAATTTTTAGTCTTTCAGTTACAAAACAGCAGACTGCAAGTTAAGGTTCTGGTGAATGAGCACTCTATCTTCCAAGTTTCAGAACATGAAATCAGAAATTAAAAAAAAGAAAAATAACAAAACCACTATGTCATGAGCTTCAACTGTCATTGAGAAAGGGGGAGGAAAAAAAATCCCTCGTGTACATTTTCTAGACTATGCACAAAGAGTGACCAAACAATTACTGTCAGCTCTGCATGTTGCCTGAGTCTTAAAAAGTGGTAGATTATCACGACCACAAGACGGTACACATGCATATTTTGTGAAGAGAGACATTTTAGTTTGTTTCACTTGTCAAAGAGTTGGTGACAAGAACTTAAAACACTGAAAGAAATCCATCAAGGTGCTACATTTTCAGAGAAATCAGTAACAGCTACCTGCCATTTTATCAGAAAACTCAACTACAATACTGATAAATTGAAATTGTTTCTTTTAGAAATGCAGCTACAGCTTACAATGAATTACAACTGGGTGTGCTTAAAATTAACTATTTCTCAAAAAAAGAAAATTCCCATGACGTTCACCGTGTCATTCAATAATTTTAAAGACAGATACGGATGATATGCAGACCTTCACTCTAGCCTAGTCTGCTCAACAAGATTTCTCTTGATTAAGGCATGTTTTCAAATCACCTCTAGGAACACTTGTGTTGAAAAATAATCCATGGTCCAAAGTAATTTCCATCTTGAAAATTATCAGAATTCCTATATTTTTTCACTAATTATAGTCTATTTAGGCTGATCAGTTGATATATTCCAAATTAACCATTAAGAGCTGATAGTATGGTTACATGAGCAAATGGCACAATTTTAATAAGGACTGTGTTCTACTCATCTGTGTCTACCTGTGGACAGCAGACCCAGAAGCCCTGTGGAGAACCTCCAGTCTGGATGAGAGTTCTTGCAGATATTTGGGGGGGGGGGGGGGGGGGGGGAAAGGGGGACAGGGAGGGAGGGGGTGAGACAGACACTGACTGTCCCTCCAAAACCAACCCTCTGCATGGCAAGGAAATCCAAGAATGGCAGTGTGCAATGGCACCCAGTCAATATCATCACAGGATTAGAATTACAGCCTCTACCTGTCATCAGCCACAGTAATTTTAGTAACAGAAAACTCACCATTTAACTCAGCCATGTGTGAACCTGCTGTCATGCTTAGTCTTAATTTAAAACTCCAAACATTTTCTGTATATTTTGCTTTTCTTAATTATGTGGGCAAGCTAAAATGGAATGAGAGGTAACCAAATGCACGGGGAAGGCTAGCACAAGTCCTGTGAATCACAGCCCTGCTGAACTTTTGCAATCCTAGATAACTGTTGCTGGCACACTAAGCACCTTGGACCTTTCAGAATTCAGCCCTACAGAGGCTGTCAGAGTGAGTTACATCAGCTGAATAGAGATTTTGAAGAAGAACCTAGTAAACCTATTCCTGAGGGCCGCATAAGATTTTGTGATCAGTTATTTCATTGCCTGTAAAAAGGCACCAGCACATCAGAACAAGGCTGTTCTGTTCATTTTTCTCTTGATGCCCTCATTTGCTATTCAACAGCATATCACTGCAGTTATTCATTCTATTATTCGGGCTTCCAGCTTTAAACTGTTCACTTTTCACACTATGTATGAATAATCCAGATCTTGACAATACTGTTTTGTTTGCAAGCAAGGTTTCCCATATATTTTTGCTTCCTGTTTCTACATAGGAAATTAAAAAATCAGCATACTATGTAGTACATATTATGTGCCTCTAAAAGGTGATAAGAACATATGTTTCTCATGCACTTCACCTTAAATGCAACTTCCATTATTTGTCCTCAGTAATCCAGAAAAAACAGGGGGGGAAGGGGACAGTGGAGGAGTGGGGAGGGAAACGACTCAGTGCTTTATTGCCACCTCCTACCTTCTCCTTCATAGAAAAGGACCATGTTACAAATTAATCACTTCCTGCATGAAGATATCACAGAAACAAACAAGCTAATCTTATTTTATCTGATGACCAAAAGGAAAATACCATTCCAAAAAATAGTTCCTCTTCTCATTTTCCAATCAGCTCCTTCAACAAATACTTTGGATGGAACAGATTTTCTGACAGATCATGAAAAGAACAGAGAAAGTTGGGCATCTTTCACAGAAAACATCCTGTCAACAATATGCTAATCTTTAAATCTAGTGCCTATTAGCCTAAGTATCCATGAATGCAGCTGCCATAACAGTTAAACAAGAAGAAACCTCTATCCACAGTTAAACAAGAAGAAAATTCTACCCACATAACCAGAACTGAACACACACAGAACTCTATAAACTCCCTATCCTGAATTTAATCTAGAAAGAGTGAAGCAACTAGACTCATAGGAAGACCAAGTACCCTGTTGCTCATGGCCCCTGAAGCTTAAAATACAAACAGGGTTAACTTTTACCACCTAAAATATACAGCATAGAATACAGACTGGAACTCCGGAATAAAAATGAACTCATTCAAAAAAACTGCACTTCAGTCCCTCCTAAAAGAGGCCAAGAGATGTATGTTTTGTTACAATATCAGGTTCAAAAATGCACGTCTACTAGTACAAAAAAAGATGAAGAACTACAATCTAATGAGAAACCTTGAGGTTAATGCAACCCAGAGAAAAGGAGACCTGATCATATAACTGCTTCTCTTTTCACGTGTAAAAGACAATATCCTTCTTGTCCTGAATCAAACCATGTTCTATGGAGATTCTTTTCAGTCATCCTCTGAGCTCCCAGATTCTGACTTCTTTCTACACCACTGGGATGTTTCCAACATCCAGAGCACCACACAACTAGAGCATTTAAACCCACAGTAGCTGAAAATGTAGCTTCTAGCCACTAATCCCACTTCCTTTGCCTCAGAACTGTGGTCAGTCACCCGAAAAGGGAGATGAACAGTTTTAGTTTGACTGTTTCAGTTAGAAGCTTTTAAATAGCAGCTTTCTGTCATTTAGGCTGACAATGCCTTTTCCATTAGGTGCTATCTGTGGCTAGAGATAACTTCAATGTCAAGCATTCTCACCACTCAGTCTGGGTAATATAAATGCCCCCATCCTTATTCCGTTCCTGGATTCTTTTAAGTTTCCAGTTTGTACACATTACAGTGTTACACACCATAGTATCCAAATCCCTTTGGGGACTGGCCCGTATTGCCCTGCTTTATGGAACAGAAAGCCAAACAAACAAGCAGACAACAACAACAAAAACCACTTTACATCTACCAGTAATGTCACTATCACCCAACAGATATGTATCCCTAACAAAATCAGCCAGAGCAAACCTGAACCTGGAAAGCATAAGTCACGTCTCATGAAATGGACTAGGGATCCTGGAACAGATACTTTCAGTATACTTAGCTGGTTGGCAGAGATGAAAGGAGGAAAAGGAAGCTTACAAAAACCCAAACACAAAACAGATTTTTTCTTAAAGGGGAAAATCAGTTTAAAAGCAAGTACAGTTAAAATTGTCGCGCACAAAATTAAGCTCATAGTTGGTGAGCAATCTGTAGTGATATGACTAGGTTAACCATGTTCCCATAATCACTGTTGACTTCCTCAGGAAGCTTCAAAAGACACTTGGTAAACAGGACAACTTTAAAGGCACAATTTTTTTTTGCTACAGAAACACCAGTGTCTCAAAATTAAATAACTGCAACAATTACTTTTGCAGTCTTCTTAATAACTGAGTAGTAGGAACTCTTGTTTTGGAGAACCATTTTAAGCACTATTTGGACAGAAAAAATAAAAAAAAAAGGAAGGAAAGAAAAAAAATAACATGAAACATAAAAAGAAAGAATTAAATCTACATTGTTGAAATATAACACTTATATGAAGAGAAGAACACACCGAGTTAACTTTTTTCCTAACACAACTGTTTTTTAAGGTAGTTGGTATTTCCAGAAATGGCTTCTATGTGCTGCCACATACACAAGATGTAGCATGTAAAATCTAAATACTGCAAAAACTGAACACTACAAGTTCCTGGAGTGGAAGATAAAGCTAGAAACACAGGCACAGGGGAAGTTCAGGTTAGATATAAGGAAGAAGTTCTTTACTGTGAGGGTGGTGAGGCACTGGAATGGGTTGCCCAAAGAAGTTGTGAATGCTCCATCCCTGGCAATATTCAAGGTCACGTTGGACAGAGGCTTGGGTGACATGGGTCTGGTGTGAGGCATCCCTACCCATGGTAGGGTGTTGGAACAAGATGTTCTTAAGGTACTTTCCAATATTAACCTTTCTATGATTCCGAGAAATGCAAACAAAAGAGGGGAGCAAGCATTGTTTTTCCTCTTCGCCTTCACAAACACAGGCCAAAACTTTCCTTTTTTAGCTAACAGTTCTATTTACATATTTATACTGAATTGAAATGGTCTAATAATTTTTCTAAGGCTTCCATATTGAACCCTGACAAAGCACTTAAGAAAGGTGCGATACTTTACTTTAAAACGGGTTCATATATGACCATGTACAATAAAGTCTTCCACACTCATACAGGAAAAATATATAACATGAATTTTGGAACTGTTTGTGTTCCTACTACCATCAGTGGAAGCTTGACCACTTATTTGACTGAGCAAAAATATCCTGGCTTTATTACTCTGCAGTCCCATACTATGGGATCAGGTTGCTGGACACATGAACTAATCCCATTAGTCAGTAAAAGAACTGAATGACTTTTCAGTCATGACTTTTCCAAATTTCAGCATGATCCACTCTCACCAAATGAAAGCACTTTAAGATGGGGCAGATGAAAGGCTGTGAATGAAATTAAAACCACACTGCCATTTCAGACGTACAGTGACTCATATTCTCATCTGTTTCCTGATCCCTGAAACCCATTTAGTCTTTAAATATAACAAAATTACATGATTATGTGTCCAGGTGCTCATTTCAAATGTCTTCAAAACTTTAAAGCTTTGTATAAAATTGCCCAATTAATACATGCTGTCTGAACAATTAAATTGCTATAATTGAATTTTCCTAACATTGTCATTTTCCCCTCTATTCTTCATCATAGGAACAACAAAGTGCATGACACTGTCCTCCTGCTCCCAAAACCTAAGTTACTTTCCCCCTTCCTGCATCAGTATAAAAGTACAATTACCGAGATTTTTTTTTTTTTCACCAAAAATTAACTGAGGCAGGAAGAATGAAGCAGAGTTGCAGACAGAGAGGGAGACTGAAGTCAAAATAAAAATGGCCCAGCTATAAGGACATTCAGCTGGGAAGTGAAAGACCAAGGGTTAAATTCAAGTCCTCTGCCTAACATGGATAAAATATGAAACAACTGCGTTAAATCCTGGGTGATTCTCCTAACCACTCACTGTAATTCCAGTGTGGATCAACCCTGCTTCTGCTATAACTAACACTGCTGTAGCTTATATAAATATGAGCTTGGTATGCACTAGTCAAGCAAATTATTTACTCTGGTTTTCAAGTAATACACCTGGAGTAAACTCCCTGTTAACAGTTCAATACATCTGCACAAGATGCAGTCACATGGACAAGTTTCAATGCTTGCAGGATCCCACATTTGCATGAAGAACCGCTGCTGAGACTGTATTATTAAAGTGTTACAGAATTTGTGGTAAAATTCATATGTGGAAAAAACAAAGCAGAAAAAAAAACAAAAATTAACCAGCGTTTTGGCTTGGAAGACATCTTGTCAAAACCAATTCGTAACTAGTATCAGGGAGGAACGCTTTGAGCAAGCTCCTCAATTTCAAAGATTTATAAGATTATTGAACAAATTACTCTGACTTGCTCAGAGCTGCACAGTCTATTTCATTAGCATACATTTGCAGACATTCCCGGATAGTTTACACTTATACAAGGGAACACAACACATTTAAATAATTTAGGTCCACATTACAGGGGATGGCAAACCACATTAGCCTCTTCATTTTATGGATATAGACCAGAGTCCTAGAACTATCAAATACACTCATAAAATGCAGGAAACCAAAGAAAACAAATCCTTTCTCCAGGATGCAAAGCAGCTGCAAAACGATTCTGTTGAGCTCTCTGGTCTTGTTGCTGACATGAGCTCTGAAAGCAGTCTTCTCCATGGATATGAGGAGAAAATCTCCACCTAACAGATTGTTGTTTAAATTATCCATCCTGTCGAGTGCTTTGAAAATTAAAAACAACAGAATCTAAGAGTGCGACAGAAAATCAGTTCATATCATTTGCAATAAACACAGGCATCTTTTCCACCCCATCAAATTTTTAAACTTTTAAACACATTTATAAGGAGAGTAAATTACAGTGTTATGACAGCCCTAAATACAGCAGCCTGCATAACTGCAGCATCAAATCAACGTAATATTAACTACCTGAAAGTGAGATTAAACTGAACAGATGAGACAGATAACATGCTTGCTATGCTATTTTAAACATTTCATATAATTAGTCACTGTCCCTTACTAAGCTTTGAAACTCTTCTACCAGTAATATCTTAATATCTTAAGACTCAGGGCCAACATGCGCATTTTAGAGAATCTTGTCCTACTCTTGTTCATTGGAAGAAACATTTGGAAAAAAAAGTCCATTTTAAAACACAACTGGCAACGTTCATTTTCTTTTTAGGAAATACAAGCACATTTACCTTCCATAGTGAAGTAATGAAGATATTATCTCCATGTCCAACAAACCCCAGTAAGTCATTCATGGGCTAGCTGAAGTCGTTGGTTTCTTATTACAGACCCAGCACCCCAAACATATAAAGCAATTCAATATAGATTTAAGTTCATGAATACAGAGCTGAATATCCTTCCTCTGTTATGAAATTAAATAGCAGATTAGAGTTGAAATAAGACAATTCTTGTGCTTTATTCTGTCACATTTAGTTGAACTGCATGTAACATTTCAGCCCTCAAAAAAATCCTAATAATTTATGTGAGTCAAGTTTGGGAGCAGGTGGTGAGAGACAGTAGTAGCTGGAGCTGAACCACACCTCACTGCAGAATCACAGTGAATATCTATGCCTTGTAATTACTTCTTTTTTTCTTTTACACTCTCATAAAACAACCAGCCAATACATTAAGTGTCTGCATATTAAATGAGATTCAGGACAGAAGTGTTAACGCTCCATACTAATTGCTCAATTGGAAACTTTAGGGGGAAAAGGTAATCTTCCCATAAACCACCTCACTTGAGAACTTTTCTTATTGAAAAAAAATAAAACAAGATCTGTCACGGAATAATTGTTAAACAAAGAGGCAAAGCAGCGTTGCTCTGGAAAGTAAAAACCGTTCTATGGTGGGCCCAGAGAGAGATAGATAAAGTAAACAGTATTTCAAAGGACATCTATACCACTCTAACTGTACGCAAATAAATGCAATAGCAGTATTCTAAGCACAGTTATTGATTTTAGAAGATCCAATATGAATTTGTTCAACACATGGTTATTTAAAGCCTCCTTTTACACCTTACTGTTGATCTGTTTTACAATATGGATTCACTATGTTTGTCTGATGTTTTTATTCACTCCTTATTGTATATCCTTACAGAATTCATTACGACTTACTCTGCGATGAATAATTCTCACACTGGAATGACTTACTCATTTAAAAGAAAGCCCCTGCTCAGTTTTAACAAGGCTACCTCTAACGTGCTTGTAGTCAATGCAGATATTTTAAATTAACTTGTTAAAATATAACATTAAGCTTACAAGACAAAATAATAATGTGCTCCGCAAGCCTACCTATTTTGTGTAAAAACATGCAGACTTTTGCCCAATACCTTTTCAGAAAGCTGAATGGCAAAAGGAATTAACCCCTTGCCCACTGTCTTCTAAAAGCAGATACCATGGTATGCATGCTCTCATAAACACAATGATCAATTACAGAATAACAGAAAAACCTTGTTCATGTCAGATATTAAAGTTCTAGTCAACTGTCATATTATAAGCCCGTTCATATATATATATATATGTATTTGGATATATATAACTAAACTTTTTTACCTACTCAATTATCTTCTCAGTGTTTTTTTTCAGTCTGACATCATATTCCTTACCTTCAGTTACACTGATGCTGGTTCCAGAATATGAGCAGGAATCATCAATATAAAAAAAAAACCTAGTAATGAATGCATCCTCACAGGGATGAAACCCTAAGGGATAAATTAGCTTAATAGTAAGAGCTTTGAGATGATCCTGTTCAGAAAATTAATCATAGGGCTTAACCAATGTCCTGGTTTTTATTTATGTGACATCTAAAATTAATTATCATTTATAATATAAGTAAGCATGCATGTACATGTATATATACACATGTGTGTATACACACATAGAATAGCTAGGAAAGGAACTTAAGATCACCTAGTTCCAACCCCCCTGCCATGGGCAGGGACACCTCACACTAAACTGTGTTTACCCTGGGTTATTTCCTCCTTTAGTTTCCTAAAAATTAGTCCTACCAGCATGTATTAGAGAATTATTAATTTTAAATTATATTTTCCTTGAGCAAATTTTTTTTTACAATTTAATCATGTTTTCACCAGAGATGCCTGATAAATTAATTATAGTGATTATCATAATTTTCTACCTAATGTTAATAGAATAGTCTTCACCTGTTTAATGCATTTTCAAACTAACATGTTCCATCACTATATACTTGCCAAGTAATTATCAGCTGTTCAAAAAGATTTATCTGTTAAACAGGTTTTAATTCTCAAAAATATTTATCATGAGAAACTTGATAAAAAAAACTAATGAAACCGGTAGTAACAGTATCACTTAACACAATGGCCCTTAGAGTGTATAACACACACTGAATAGTAAAGTATGTCTCATCAGCTAAGGAGTTAAGTACTTCCACAGCTATGTGCAGTCCATAGTCCTATCAAAGTTGGTGTAAACTAAAGCTTTTATTAGCATAAATATTAAAATGTAGTAACTTTTTTCTATATTAAATATAAAGCATGTATAAACACAGAAATACATTGAAGAGACTGAAAATGCTGGTTGATTTAACAGCTTGATTAATATGCTACCCAAAACCTGCTATTAAATGTAACTCACTTTAATGCTTATAAAATATACTCAAAGCTGCATGGTAATTTTTTATTTAGATACATGGACAAAATTAATGTAGTAATCACACAATAAAAATCAGAAAAGTCAAGTAGTCAAGTGAAACTGTTGTATTTTTATTTGCCCACATTCTGGATCATGGCTGTGTGAAGATATTACATGAGGCAGGAGCAAAGATGCTCAGTGGGGACAGCACTGTCACACAAAACATACCCCAGGTTTCTTTACAAATAACTCTCAGAAGTAAAAGAACGTTTAAAGTTTGCTCCAGAGCTTTATTTCGAGGGAAGAAATGTTTTCAGACCAGCAAAAGCACAAGAATTCCTACTGTAGGCTACATCCTGGCTTCACTGTATCATTCTACTAAAGACACATACATCTGATCTTGCCCATTTTAAATACAAGGGGGTACAGAACCTATTTCACATCTGCTCATCAAGCCCAAGAAATGTTTTATAGTGAAAAGGAAGTGAGAAGGTCCAGGAATATGAATGAACTGAAACATAAGCATTTAATAAATTCCCCCTTTCCTTTAAAATCAGTTCTAATCATTCATTGTGAAATATATTTAGGCTTGGTCCACAGTAATTTTAATTCAAATAAACACGTGTAGATTTCTCCCATCTTTACCACTACATGATCTATTCCTTTCCTTAGTCTTTAATCATTTTGCCAGCAGCATGCTGAACACTATTTCTTCATGAATGCAATCTACAGGATTATATTCCAAAGTGGCTGGGAAAACCTTTGCAATGACTCCCAAGTTGCAACATGCAAGATATTCATACGTTTTCAAAGCTGCTGGTTGGAGATATAATGAAAGGATCTAAGGTTTACGCATGAATCAGCATCCCCTTGTCTTAATGTCACGGTGCAGTGATCCCTGCAGAGCTGTAAGACTTGATTTAAAACAGAAAAGCTCAACACTGGCTCTTGAGCTAGCAGATTAAACACACAAGACTGTGCATATATTACTTCTGTGCTGAAACTACTATATGAAAAACTAGTTACAGTTATTGAGATTTTATAGCACATCACAGGAAAACATCTCTTTAGGTAACTCCAATATCCTTTCAGTGCAAAACTATATGAGTATATAATACAACTATCCCTGTTTGTGTTGGTGGATATCAGAGGAAAAAAAATTTCTCTTCAACAGTTGCCTCTTCCCTTGTTTTGTCAGATTTAACTGTTTTTAAAAATATCTGATGTTGCTGATGGTCAGCACTTCTCCAGTTAGACTAGGCTCCATTACACTGCTGTCCTGGGTTCAGCAGCAGCAGTCATTTTTCTCCTTCTTGGTAGCTGGTGCAGCGCTGTGTTTTTGGTTTTGGGCCTGGGAACAGAGCTGATAACACCAATGTTTTCAGTTACTGCTTTTTAATGTTTTGGTTTAACCAAGGACTTCCTGAGCCTGCAACTGCGCTGAAAGACAATAATGTCCAGTGGTTTGGATACCTTCCAGTTTCACCTTGTGAATCACCTGCAGTGCTGTACCTTTGCTCCAGCTGTTGAAAGCCAAAGGTTCTGTCACCTCTGCTACCATTTGCCTTTATCACCTAGGCAGTAATCCTCTGGATCACCAGGAATTCCCAAAAAGGGCTAAGCCTAGCCCATTTCTTTTGAAGGGTGCAACAGCAGCTATGCCAGCATACATAAATTTTAACTGTGCCACCAGTCTGAAGAAAGACCGCATCAACTCTCAACCGAAACCACTCAGCTGCCTAGTAACACCGATTTGTGAGGTGTCAAACTGCAATTATATTCCAACAGCTACTGCTGAGGACCTCTCAAGAGAGCTTTGCACAAGACTTGCAAAAGTCCAACAAACCTACTGACTACTTGTTATGAATATATGTGAATTGAGGCTACCTACTCACAGTGTGTCCATTCTTCCCCTGCTACACCCATCTTCTAGTCACCTTTAAACGGCTGAGTTTCAAACATCCCTCAGGGGTACATGACCAAATCTCCTCTTTCCTGGACGTTTAGGAACCTAATTTAAAAGTATTACCAGCAATACAACTTGTCCATCAAAAGAACTGTTTGCTTCATGAACGAATTCAGAGCAAGTGCTGACATGACAAGTTTGAGGATTCCCTCACAGTCTCACGGTGTTCAGAGCGGAGAGAGCCGCACGACTGTGCTCCCATGCGCCGGGCAGGAGGCGGGCGCAGGCACGGGCGAGGGCAAGGGCACAGCCCCAGCGGGGCGGCGGCGGAGCCCCGGGCGGCTGCCGGGTGCCACCTGCCGGCCGCCGGGGCGGGACCACCCACACCTCCCGCGCCGCCAGGCCCGGCTGCGGGATGGGTCGGGGTTCAAAGCAGAAGCCCGAGCATTCCGGTGGTGGATTTTAGACAATGTATTTATTATTGTTAGGGAGAAAACGGCCACGACTTCTATCACGATATAAGCCTGCCACCATGTTCCTGTGAAGGACAGTCATCCCCAGGAGTGAAATACCTGACGCATTCTCAGTTTCACATTATCCTACATCTCTGCGAACTCCTTCTACACCTGCATTGTTTAACTGTTCATAGTGCTGCATTTGAACGCAGGTTCTTTGTACACTATTCTGGGAAAACTAAACAAAACAGAAAACAACCAAAAAAAAGACATTGTTCAGTATTTTAAATGAGAACAGCACAAAAGGTACAAAAAATATGGATCCTCCTTAACCATTTGTGCACGCAGGGCTCTGCAATCACCTGCCAAATTCTGCATCTTATACAGCACTTGTCTTCAGAACTCCAATCAAACCTTTCTTGGAAGGCAATCAAGGAGATACTGTAGGTACTTTTTGCACATGCTTCACTAGTCAATTAAATCCAATTGACAAGATAACTTGACTAAACCATCAGCTGTGATTGAGGTGATTAAGTGTTGACATCTTGATTTGGAGCACTTTAAACCACTTGGAAATTGAAGCCTTGGTCAAGGTTCAGACAAAGGGAAACCTGAAAGGTGGAGTACAGCTCCCTTCTGCTCAAAGTCCACCACTGCAGTCTACAGCCTACCTGTGTCTCCAAGGGAGAGCTAAGCTCAAGAACATGGCTGATGCAGGCACACAAATACTGATTAAAAACTTGCTAGGGGTGGAGAAAAATACGTAACCTTTACTTTCTCTAAGACCAGGTGGCTACACTTGTCTCTAGCATTAGTAGAAAGAAAAAAATCTGATGGCTTATAGGAAGTTATTTTGAGGAGTTCATTGACTTCACAGAATTGAGAAACACAGAAAGACCCTGTCAGTTTCACAGAACACTACCTAAACCTCTTCATAACCCCTTACTTGATCAACAGGAACATATACTGCAAATACTGATCACATGTAGCTCTGATTGCTGCAAAACCTCAATACTCATGAATACAAGAATTCCTCAAGCAACTTGCAAAGCTTAGCAAAGTACCTTTATTGTAGCTGACTATATGCTTTGATTTTTTTGCCTTCAGCTATGGATGCTATGCCCTCCTACCCTCATACATGCCACGCAGACCTTCTTGGGTTGAGATCTTGCACTTATCCCGGCATCAGCACCCCCAGCTCCTACCATACCGCAGCTTAATGATAATAATTAAAAAAGGTCGCTGATAGAAATTGCTCCCGCTTACAGCTAACCTCCAGATTCAGTGTCTTCTTAAAGTCACCTCCCTAGGAGAGATGGGGAAACGCCTGGGGGAGTGCTGCGGTAGGCGGCCGGTAAACGCAATCTCGACTGGAGCGGCCGGCACAGGAGCGGGCTCCCTCCTCCACATCAGCCGGCTCAGCGGCGGAAGGCGGGCACTCCCCCTCGCCCGGGGAACCTCTGCCTCACACTCACAGCTCCCATCACCGGCACGGACAGCTCCCGCTGCTCCTGTTGCGGCTGCCCCTTACCGCACGACCGGCCGCGCACCACCCCTCTCCTGCAAGGCTACAGCGCACCCCGAACGCCGGGCAGCCGCAGATCGGCGGCCGCCATCACCGCGGGACCCCCGCCGGAGGGCTCCGCTCTGCACGCAGGGACGAACGCGACCCGGCCCCACCTCCCCGAGCTACGCACGTGCCCCGCGCCCCGAGGCACGCGGGCAGCCGGGCCCGGCCTCGCCGGAGGCGGAGCCAGGGCAGAGCCCCACCGCCCGCCCGCCCAGCCCGACGGCGGGCGACGGCCCCTGTGGGAGCCGCGGGCTCCCGGCAAGGGGGGAGGCGGGAGGGCGGCGAGACGGAGCGTGGCGTAAAATGGCTGACCACCCCGCGGCTCCTCGACTACTGTCGGGGGGAGCCCCGGCCATGCTCACGCCGCTTAATGAGAAGGCTCCGAGGGCGGTGGGAGAGCGCTGCGGACAGCGCCGCGGGCGCGCAGCCTTACGTAACGCGCGGGGAAGAGCTGCCGGGCGGGGGCAGCAGGAACCATTTTAAACCTGTGCGAGGGCTGGGGAGCAGCAGAGAGACCCCGCGCCACGTTTACCGGGGGGGAGACACAGGGGTGACGAGGGCCGGGCGCTCCCGCACCTACGTGGCGGAGGCGGTGCGGAACCCTCTTCCAGCACTCCTTCCACACACACCCCCGCCCCCAAGGCTGCCCCCCGCCGAGCCGTGTGCAGGCGCCCGGCCCGCGCCGGCACTAGCAGGATGCCGGGCGGCGCGCACCGTGCGCAGGGGCTGACGGCGCCCGTTACTCACAGGCGTTGGTGACGGCGAAGCTGTTGGCCACCTCCAGGTTGTCGATGTGCGGGGTCAGCCTGAACTCCGACGTGGAAAACTGAACCATCCCGACCCGAAACGCGCTGTACTCCTGATCGGCGCCCCTCGGGAACAGCCCCCCTGCAGGGAAACACACACACACACACACACACACACACATAGGAATCAGAAGGGCGGGAGCACCGGCAGCGCGGGCAGCATGGGGGCGCGTCCCCTCCCGCAGCCAGGGATGAGCCAGGGTACCGGTGGGTTCCACCGGCTCGGGAACCGCGGCCGAAGCGATGCCGGCTACGGGTCCATTTAGCGACCAGCAGCCACGGCAGACGAGGGGCTGGCCACGGCGGCGGGAGGGGACCCGGCTGGCGCCTGACCGGTACCGCGGTAAGGCTGGACATGACAGGAATGCCCGAGCGAAATGCGAGAGACCGGGATCCGCCGGCACGCGGGCACCTACCGATCTGTATGCTGTTAGAATTGACCCCCCAGATCAATCCCCACAACACGGGCGCCAGGAAGACAGAAATATGCATAATCTTTTGCATTTCCAGGAAAAGAAGAGCATCCACAAAGCCACGGAAACAGCCCTTTCTGTCGCGTCGTCCTCTTCCTCCTCCGCGGTGCGCGCTCGTCGGCTGATTAGATCCTCCGAGCGAGCGGCTGGCGGGAGCAAGGCAACCACGGCAGGCGCGAGAGAACCTGCTGCCACCGACAGCCGCCGCTCCGATCCTCGTCCCGGCTCCGGAAATAAGCGGGAAGGTTGGGGGAGGGAGCGTATGGGGGTGGCCGTGTGCCGTGGAGCGGCGGCGCTGCCGCTGTGCTCCCGTGCTGCCTGAGCGCGCCCGCCGCCCGGCCCGGCCCGGCCCGGCCCTGCCCTGCCCTCACACGCGCCCGCCCGCGCTCCCTCGCACTCAACAGACGGGCGGGCGGCGCACCCGGCGAGGCGGCGGCGCGCCTGCGCGAGCACCGGAGGCCCGCGGGAGCGCGCCCCTCCCGTCCCCCTTCGCCGCTGAGCCCCGCCCCTTCGCGCGCGGCCGCTTCCAGCCTTCAGCACCACGGACAGAGGCGGGTGGGAGGCGACGGGCGCGGGTCGGGGCCCGCTGCGGCTCGGATCAGCCCCATTTCCTTGGGGGGGGGGGGTCTTGTCCCCCTCACCGCCCCCAGGGATGCCCCTAAAGGGCACCTCTAAAGTTGGGTACCTCCGCCCGAACGCCTCCCCGCCTCATGCAGAGCCGTCGCGTCTGCGCGCCTTTCATCGAGTGTAAGTCAGAGGCATGAATCAATCACATGCCGACTTCTCTCTGTGACAGCTGGAGGTGTTAGCTTAGTTGGAAAACTGGAATGAAGAAGAAAGAAACACCACTCGCACCCCCCCCCCCCAAAAAAAAAAAAAATTACATGCACCCACCCATTTTTTTCCTAGATTTTTGTTATTATTTATTTCACTAGTCTTCACCAAGTTGACTTTGGGATGTAAGTATATCTGAAAAGCGCATTTTTAACTTCTGTACCCAAATCAGAAAAGTTATATGCAGGAAGGTTTAAAGCTGTTCAGACCTTTCATTTTCATGCATAATGGATTTTTTTTTCCAAGATGGGTTCCGGCTATATTAGCTAGACGTACTATTTACTGCAAGCTAAATTTAACATGTTTCAGTTGGCACAAAGTCTGTTGCTATGCACCACACACAGAGAGACATAGACACGCACAGGCACGTGCACAGATCTTATAGAAGAACAGGCAGTAGAGTGATATTGTAACTGTGACAATGAATTTGCTATTAAATGCTACTTTGCTGGCATATTTGTAATTTTGTTGCTGTTAATAAAGATGAGGAATACCCATGTAGGAAAGGACACTAATCTTTCCTTGCATCTCCATTTTTTTACAAAAAATAGTAAATTGTCTGAATTCCCCTTCCTAGATACAAAGCAGCTTCAGCTATTCGGATATCAATGTAAGTACATATGCTGAACACATAGAAAGTAGGCAGTTTGAGGCCCTTTACCCATCACTGATTCATGATGAATTTTGTTTCATTTGAGCCATCTCACTAGCAAATTCTTTACTAGTTTCTGTCTGTATTTGCATCATCATCTTTCTCACCAGAAAAAGAGATGATCCTGAAAAAGAAAGACAGCTTTAACATCATGAGCTCATAGACCCCATGACATTAATTGGGTGGCATGGCAGAATGGCTCTACAGCCATTCCTTGCTGTCTCTCCCCTGCCTGGTCCCTTGCAAAGGTCAGGTTTTGTGCCCTTTGGTACAATGGAGAGCTGAATTCTGTGAAAGGAACAAATAGTGTCACTGTGACAATCGGTAGATTAAGATATCGGAGGAAAGCTTGCATTCATGTTGTCCTCACTGTGCCCTGGACAATGAGATGTACAGGCATTTGCTTTTAATACATACTATAATATTACCAATTTTTAACAGGAGCACAGGTAAATCATATACACACACACTTTTTTTCACCCCAGTCTGAAGAATCCCCTTATGTATATCAAATGAGATTAAAATGCAACAAAAAATCTCAGTTTGAAGATTGCTTTTAATATTTAATAATGAAACAAACAAAAAAAACCCCATACAACTATTTACCAATGCGCATTACAGCTGCACAATGAACTAAAATATAAAAAAAAGATTCAGATGACACAAAAAATAAAAACGAAATCTGGAAGAATCCTGGTTTTTGCAGTTATAGGAAGGATTTAAATCTGTGAGCTGTTTGATTCGGGTTTTTTGGTCGGTTGGGTTGCTTTGTGTGTGTGTGTGTCACAGAGAACAGTGCTATTTCACATGCACAGCAAGACCTTTGTCAGATACAGCAAGAATAATTTATGGTAATATACACTTTATCTGCTTAGATAGTAAAATATTTTAAGTGAAAGACCTTCAGCATAGGATCTATAGTATAGCAGGCAGGTAAAATAAAAGTGACATGAGGAAGAAGTTACTTACCAATTACAGCTGAGGTTTTTGTACACTGTTTGTGGTGAGTTAATAACAACTGCCATGACAATCACAACTGATACCACCCAGGCTGCTGATTTTCTAATGCATCTTTTTCCATTACAGAATCGTGAGTACATATGGGTGTACATCATCCACAATGTGTGTGTATGTGCATCTGGATTTGTATCACCATGTCAGAACATGCAGAAAGAATGCCAAATTATGAAAGAAAGAATGCCAAAAAAAAAATATTTCAGCTGAGATGAGTAAGTACAAAAGGACAGCATGGACTAGTCAATCAGCAAGAAAACCCTTTAATCAGAATATAATAGCAGGGGAAAATGCTGATAATAAAATAAGGCCTTCTTCAACTCTCTACTTTTTATAACAGTCGTGTGCTAATTGAAAAGATGCAAGCAGGCAAAAGAGAAAAAAAGAAATTTATAGGTGATAGTAATTTATGACCATGTACTAAGAATAGACATACTCATTAACACTGTGCATAAAAAAAATCTGACGACATTACTGGGCATCACATTCAATACTTTTTGCAAAAAGAAAGGAAAAGGATCTAGCAAGAGGTAAGTAAGGATTGAAATCTTAAAAATAGAAGATTGTTATATGCATTCTTTCAAATCCATGATAAAAGGTCTTATAAAAATGCATTAGTTTGGAATCTGAACAAAGCATCAACAGGAGGACTGTTAATAATAAGCATCAATCACTTGTTGAAAGGAAAATAGCAGTGCAATAATAATGAAAACAATGACAGATGACAGAAGGCCAGATATCAAATAATAAGATGTCAAACACCTAAAAAGGCTAAGTGCTTAATCCTGATTCCATAGAAGACCGGGAGAGATTTGTTACTTAGTGCAAAGAATGCAGGATTTGGTCATGGCTGTATTTGATTCAAGAGTTTCTTCTAATGGATGGCATTCTGAATGTAATCCAGAAGTTAGTGAGGAAGCTGGAAAGGGCTAACATGTGTACCAGTCAGAAATAAATATGAGTTTATCAGGAAAACTTTTCCTCAGCAATTCATTCTGGCACAATCCTGTTTGAGGCAGTGGCTGCAGTTCAACTAAATGTGCAAGTGTTTCACCAGGTGCACGGGAGACATGGAAAGAAACTCAGAAATAGCTGAAGAACAGGGAGGTTTTGTCTTGCTCTCAGAAACATTTAGTGATCAACTCATATATCAAAAGGTTTGTTCATGAATGACTTGATGACACGGAGTATATGCTTCAGGAAAGTAACTTTGATAATATAAAGCATTTGAGGAGATGGATGCAGTAAAAAAAAACCCACAGTATTTGATTGCTGATATTAATCATATTAGAAATAAAGTTTATCTTTTGTTTTGCTGTTTTAGTAATGTGCCATTAGCCATGGCAATCAGGTACTGAGAATTGTATTGAATTCCTCAGCCCTGGAAAATGCTTAATTACATCAAGATTCTTTTCTAAAAATCCTTGTTGAAAAAGTTAAATTGAAGAAAGCCCTTTACAAGAGCTCAGACTGAATAGTTACAGTGGTCCCTACTGGCCTTATATGCCACAATATTTGGGTTTTATATTCAGAATTATTACTTCTTCATTAGTAAAAGTTCCTTAAATTATGCAGA
This sequence comes from Myiopsitta monachus, assembly GCA_017639245.1. Classification (NCBI taxonomy): domain Eukaryota; kingdom Metazoa; phylum Chordata; class Aves; order Psittaciformes; family Psittacidae; genus Myiopsitta; species Myiopsitta monachus. The sequence goes on along the minus strand of CM029917.1, from coordinate 72,178,360 downwards.
TTTTGTAGGATATAAAAATGCTGTACCAATATATGAATCCTTTGGTTCTGTGGCTGATCAGGTAATTCTTGCATTCCAAAAAAAAAAAAAAAAATTGCCTTAGGAATTTGGAAATCTGCAGATGTAAAGAAATGTAAATGTAAGAAAGAGGAAACACATATGAGAGTTTCAAGTTCCAAATCTTTCTTAAATTGTTTAGTCCCATATGTTCACTCTGGATCCCATGAGTCTTTTTAAAAATAAAAAGTACATCCTGATCTGCTATGCTCATTCCACTTCCTCCTCTGATTAGCCAACACACGTACTGTTTCCATTAACAGTACGTATACCCAGGAGTGACACGTACTGAGGAATGTCCTATGCTAACTTCTATTATGCGATTCTGATGGTGAAAAAAGCAACTTCACTACCCTGTGGTATAACTGATGTAAAATAATTAGTGATAATTGGACAACTTTAAGTTCCCTTTGCTGTATAGTAGCTGTGACAATGCAGTTTGTTACTAGCTTAGCTAACCATTATAAGAAATTTATAGCCAATTGGGATTTACTGTATTTATCTGAGCTACTTGAATCCTTGCTCTTTGCAGAGGACATTGTATTTATTTTGCCGAAAAAATCACTTGGGTATGTGCTGAACTATTCATATGTGTGGAAAATCTGCTATAGATTACTCATTTGTTTTTCTGCTGAGATTATTACATTATTAAGGCTCTGGAAGAAAATAAAAGGAGCACTGTCAGATTAGACTATTCATGATAAATCTGTAATTCCTGTCTGGCAAGGTCTTTCCTTTTCTCCCAACAGTATAAAATACCTCCATTGCTTTGTCCCAGTCCCAAGGAATACATTGCTTATCTGTGTCCTAATTTTTTCCTGCCTACCTGCTACCTCTCCTTTTCCTTGCTGTCCCCTTCCTTGCCTGATTTCCATCTGGTTTTCCAAAGCATCACCATCAGAATCTTTTTCTCTCCAGTTATTTTGATTTAACCATCCCCATTCCCTCTGTGGAGCACAGCTTGTTCAGTCGTGATGGTTTTTTGCCTTACACTGTAACAGCCAGCCTTGATCCTCTCTCTTGTCATCTGCCACCTCTCCCATCTGCTCTGTGAGCGATGCCAGCCTTGACTCCAGCACTGTTTTTCATTCTCATCATGTTCTTGTTCCTTTTTCCGTGCCGACATCTATGTTTGAAATATGAACCCTTCACCCATTTTTCAGGTTGGTTCATCACCACTGAAATTCCTCTGCAGGCTTGCATCTTTTCTGTCACCTGTGAGAAATGTATTACTCATTATTCATATGGGAAAGCCCCTTGGAGATGACAAAGACATTGGATTTCATATACTGGTGGACTGTACTCTGCTGAGGTATGGTACTTGTCAAATCACTGGTACCTGTCAAATCACTTCTCCACCTCAGTTCCCTGCATTCATAAACAACATGCTAAAACATTAAAAGGCAAATACAAGCTGACAAGAATGTTATAGTCCGCTCTCTGATGACATATCTGGGGTATGCTCTTGTTACTCATTCGCTTATTTCTACTTACTTGTGACTTGGGCCTTTTTTCTGTACAACATAAGCAATTTCCCACAAAACCACTGGGTGTTTTCTTCCTCAGCAGTCACAGTACCATGCAGTGATCTCACATCTTCAGAATTCCAAGTGGCTACACTGAGAAGCAGGTCCAGATCAATAAATCACAGACAGATTGAAACCCAAGGCTAATATGTGCCAGTGATGATAAAAACCTTATATATACTCTCTCAAACATTCCTTACGGCTGCACTTAACTTTATGAATATTGTAGGAAGTTGTTTCTGTGATTACAGTGAGTATAGTTAGGTAGTATTTTGAACAAGAACACTGGACAGATACCAGACTGTGAGAAAGGGACCGTGCAATCATCATTCTCATCATAGAGAAGGCAAGCTCTTGCTTTAATGTTTCATTCAGAAAAACTAAAACTATCCATAAATATAAGCCTGCTCCACCTACCTTAGAAACCTGGAGAAATCAGCTGATCTTCTCAGATTTTGAACCTGTTGCAAATCTGATACCTTGACAAGGTCAACACATGTCAGGGACTTGGCTTCTTTTTGTGCCCTGACAAGGTGAAGTCAGTTAATGAATGTTGAACTCCAATAGAGAAAGGAAGTTCTGACAGTGGTATTGCACTGCTAGTCAATACTGTAATTTGTTTTATGACCTTGCACAGGATTCAGGATAGCATTCACACAAGATGCTTTTCACTGCAGCATAACTAATGAACCCCTAACTTTTACGCTGAACTCCTTAATCCAAGTGAAACAGCTTCTGGAAAGAATCCACTGTGCAGGAGTAAATCTCTTCGACTTAACTCTTTGTCTGAAACAGTATCTGTATGATCAAGGCTTTGAGGCCAAGAGATCTTTGAAGAAACAGAAAAGCTGCAATGACAAAACTAGCGTTAACCCGCTTTTGGCCTGGAGACCAAATGGGTCAGGAGATACCCCAGGGAAGGGGAAAGGGCAGTATGTCAACTCTGTCCCTGGGGTTGTGATGCCCCTTCTAAGCTAGTAGAACACAGGCAATTTGGCTAGCTGTCAATGCAGTGAGATGTATGATGGCAAGAGCCTTCTTTTCAGCTCCCTCTACAGTAAAGTAGAACAAAATTAGCTGTGGACAACAAGAGAGTAAATGAAACCTCCATTTTTCTTCTTCTGTAAGAGTGTTTCACTTCTGAATCTTGCAGAAGTATCAGAAGGTACGTGGTCATAAATTACCATTAGTACCAAGTAGTGTAAGGTGGTTGAGACTGGTATCTGTCACAACCAGTTTACTCTAAACTGGCATCATAATAAAGTTTCATGTACCCACAGGTAACTAAAAATTAGGTCATAGGTTCATTTATAAGCAAATTATGTAAAGCTGTGGGGTTTATTCCTTATTTTTTTTTAGTCTAAAACAGAATAACACTTCTTTTAAAAAGAGAGATCTTCATGTTATAGATTAAGTTTAAAAATGGCTGGGTTATTACATTGCATTTTATTTAGATCACTTTTGTAATTTTATAAGTTTGTCAGGGATTCTGTCACTAGGAAAATAAAGGGGAATTTCAGCTATAGTGAGTAAGAGATTAAACAGTGACCAAAAGTTCCCTGTTAGCTTTCATTAAAAAAAAAAAATAAAAGAAGAAAAAATTATATCAATTATACAAAAAACACTTGAGCAAATGTTAAAATAATGTATTTTATGACACTAATGAGTAAGACACATTGTGCTGTTGCAGAAATTATACTAGAGAGCTGAAGCACTTAGCAACATTAAAAATAAAATGGAGGAATAGCTAGAAATGCAAAGACAACGTAATAATTCATTTCTTCAGGAAATAGCCAAAAGGTAGAAAGTTTCATGGGTTTTTTGTTCAGTTACCCACCAGAGGCATTTTACACTATTCTTTGAAAAATCCCATCTGTCCTGGGTTCAGCAGCAGCAGTCATATTTTCTCCTTCTTGGTAGCTGGTGCAGCGCTGTGTTTTTGATTTTGGGCCTGGGAGCAGCGCTGATAACACCAGTGTTTTCAGTTACGGCTCTGTAATGTTTTGTCTGGCCAAGGACTTTCTGAGTCTCATGCTATGCCAGGGAGGAGGGGAAGCCAGGAGGAAGCAGAGACAGGACACCTGACCCAAAATGACCAAAGAGGTTATTCCATACCACAGCACATCATGCCCAGGATGTGAAAACGGAGAGCAGAGACCCGGAAGGGTGTGGTGGTGCAGTGGGGGGTTTGCTGCTGGGGTTGCACTGGCTGGGTCAGGCTTGGTGAGCAGTTGTATTCTCTTTCTTTGTATTTCTCTTGTCATTATTATTACTGGTGGTAGCAGTAGTGATTTGTGTCATACCTCAGTTACTAAACTGTTCTTATCTCAACCTGTGCGAGTTGCATTTTTTTTCGATTCTCCTCCCCATCCCCCTGGGACTGGGGGAAGAAAGAGAGGGAGTGAGTGAGTGAGTGAGTAAAACTTCATGAGTTTTAGAGGCTTAAACCCCGACACCATCAAAAATAGGATATAAGGTTAAAAGGACTGTTGTGAAACATCAGATCTCTTATCCTTATCATTATGATCTTGCAGCAACAGAAATATCTTTTGGTCTCACCTTTACTTCTTTGGCATCAATAATCTTTGTTTTGAGAAAATTGTCTCGTCAAGAAACAGCTCACTCAGGTTATCATGGAAATGCAGAGAGCTGTGCTCAACAGAAGTTTATTTTTAGTTCTGAAACAAACACTCCAGTTGCTCAATCGCAGAACTAGTTCACAGCACAGATAAGAGATATTTTTACTTTCACCTCTGCATAGGCTTATCTTCCTAGAGATTAACTTGTGATGGTGTGGTATTAATGGCAAGTTTTTATAGCAGGGCAAAAAAAACCAGAACAAAACCAAAGCAGAAATGTAAGAAAAAAAGAAGTGATTCTTATGACGTGCTTAATTGCATACTTTGGACTAGAAATACATCTACATGATAGTAAATGCAAGAAATAAGATTATTCTAACTGTGTAATTGCTTTAAATATGGGGTTTAATAGCAGAGCTTATAGTAGAAAAAATTCTGCTTAATATTTGTGGCATTAAAGACAACCTAAATGACACTGCTTGTCTTTACTGAAACATATTCTGTGTTGAATGGCAAGTTGTCTTATACAGATTAAGTGCTAGAATATTACTGGAGTCTATGTCATTGCCACTTTAACATGGGATTTACTTTATTCTTTGCCAATTGCATTGCCTTAGTAGGACATATGCACAGAGATGATGTGTGCAGATAGCTGGGTTCTGAACAATTTGAAATTTACAGTTTCCTTTCATTACAGGTCAATATACATACACAACACAAAGAATGCATCAAGGGCTTAAAATGAAAGAGACAAGCTGATGGAGTTTCAAAGGCAGTTCAAAGATGGTAGAGTGCACAACAACCTCAGCTTAAACTTAGAAACATTGCTGTCCTTAGTCTAAACCAGCTACAAAGAAAAACTACCTAAGGACAGAGAATGGATTTATACACTTTATAATAAGTGGACCAATGACAATCACGCTCCAACAAGCATCCATTCTCTCTCTCAAATCCTGATTGTGCCCAACCTGTGAGTACCAGCTATTGCTACTGTGAATACAGTGTTTATGTCTTTCTGTTAAACAAAACAAGTCTGCTAACGTGATCTAACAAACTCACTTTCTATAACTAAAACTATAAAAAGTCTTTGCTGCTGGTATCTGAAGTAAATATGAGTACTGAAAGGCATTTTCTGGAGGAGAACCTTCACCAACATTCTGCCTGTATTCTGCTGGGTGCCCTGTGGTTTTAGTATTGCCAACAAATAGGACCTTAATTTTAGAAGTTGGTCACCTATAGCAAATAAATGCCAAAGGCAATGAAATGAGCTTACCCAGACCATACAAGGCACCTCCTTTAGAAAAAGCAAGGGAAATAAAAGGACATCAGAAAATTCTGGCCACAAGCATGTATCCAGAAACACCTGGTTCTTATTGATGCTTTCATACCAGAATAGTAGCAGTAGTTCAGATTTTCTTTACAGTGATAAGAGTCAGGTTATTTGAGGCAGTTAGGGAAAATCACAGATCTCACCAGCACTCTGAGTGCCACTGCTGAACAAGACAGCAGAATGCAGTATTACTTCTCCACAGCTATTGCAATGCTGCACATAAAAAAGTGTCTGGAGTATAAATGTTATCCTTCAGAGCGGAATTTGCTCCATTTATCATCTGATTAAATTATGATTTTATTAATTATAACTCATCTTAATACAGTGCCTCATTAGAAGGACAGAGGATCTGGTGTTATTGACAAATAATTATGTGATACATACAGATAATCAATGACAGTCACATCTCCTGAAGTGGCTGTGAAGTTAAATGGATTGGAAATACCACTCTTCATGGGGTCCTGCATTCCTTTGCTTTTGAATGTCAGCCACAAAAGAAAGCCCTGCTTTCTGCCAAAAGCAGTGCTGGGCTTACACTCCTTCCAGAAGAAGGCACTAAGCAAGAGTAAGTTGATCAGACAGATGTCTGGCATTCATTCTTAGCTCCCTGTGTATGAACCAGGTGATTATATCTATACTGCTGCTGGATTATTGTCTTCTAAATGAGAGACTGAATCACCTAATATGAGCTTCCCACCTCAAGGATTTAGCTAACAAACCCCAGGAAAGGTACCCACATTTTCCAGTATCTCTTTTATTAATTTATTTAGTAGTAATTAATTAATATATTGATTAATTACCATATAGCATTGATAATATTATATGTGACAACACTGGTTCCGAACTTGCAATTGAAGGAGCTACTCCAGTATGTGATTTAATATCCCACAGCTCACTCTGTGCCATGGCACAGATTATTTATTTTACAAAAACTGAGAAAATACATGGTATGATATGAATGTACTTTGAAAACACTTGCCAAACATCATAATAATAATGGAAAGAGAAAACACTGGCAAGTTATTAAATTCTGACAAACTTCATGCAGGCTTAGTCCTAAGAATGCCATTATATTAATTATGGATATGCATGCTTATACACTAAATTATAAATGAACTAAATGTACAGTTTTAAAAGATATAACTTCTTTCTTTGCTATTCCACAGATTCTTCTGCAGAATTTGGATCCAAGGAAGAAACTGTGAGGTTGTTTTTAGAATCCTTTTTAGATATCAGAAAGGAGTAATATCAAAGGGAAGAATGTACACATGCAATGGGCTTGATCCTCCTCAGAGAGTAAATCAGGAAGAACTAAAAAGTAAAAGCATATGTAAACGAGAGGGAATATCAGTTACTTGAATTCAGAGCCAGACTACTTCCAGAAACAGTTAAGACTGGGAGAAGACAGATAGAGGTATCAGTACTGTATACCACTGAATCTATGATTAACAATGACTGAAATAATTTTTATTGCTATTTGTATGCATTCCAATAGTGCCTTAAGTCAGTGTACAACATATAGCAACAGATTATTTTTCGTCCCAGACACATCCAATCTAAACAAAAGGCTCCTGGTGCAGAGGAAAGCCTCTTGTTATCATCCATCATTTGATACATAGAAACATAAGAAAATAGACGAAAACAGTCTGCCAAACTTGCACACGAGATCTGGGAAAGGGACATCTGGCTCGCTTTAGCTACTGGATAATGTGTTTAGCTGCAGACCATCACTTAGGTACGATGTTCAAAGTTACTCTGTGTACAGGGCCATGCCTTCAGCCATGCACCACGTGCCAGTCAACTAACAGCAGTCTTCTTGCTGCTTGGTCAGAGAAGAAATAATTTCATCGATTGGATTCTTGCAGCATGAACTGGCAGAAAGACCAAAAAATAATAGAATCATAGAACAGTTAGGGTTGGAAAGGACCTTAAGATCATATACTTCCAACCCCCTGCCATGGGCAGAGATACCTCCCACTAAACCATGCCCCCCAAGGCTCTGTCCAACCTGGCCTTGAGCACCGCCAGCAATGGAGCATTCACAACTTCCCTGGCCAACCCATTCCAGTGCCTCACCACCCATACAGTAAAGAATTTTTTCCTCATATCCAATCTAAACTTCTCCGGTTTAAGTTTGAACCCATTACCCCTTGTCCTCTCACTACAGTCCCTAATGAAGAGTGCCTCCCCAGCATCCCTATAGGCCCCCTTCAGATACTGGAGGGCTGCTAATGAGGTCTCCACGCAGCCTTCTCTTCTCCAGGCTCAACAGTCCCAACTTTCTCATCCATATTACAGGAGAGCATGCTGGATAGGGGCAAATATGAGGTCAGTATGGGTAAGACTACCCAGGCTTTTCTATAAAGTTACATTTTTCTTTTCAGCTAAGAAGTGTAACCTGTTGAAAGATTCAACGTTGTCCAGTTTTAAGTCTGGAATCTCCTTTCAGCCAAAATAATTTATTCCAATTGTCAAAGCTAATCAGACTCTCAGCGTGAGTTTTGCATAAATGGTTTTATTCCTGTTTCATTTGCACACTCCATGAAAATTTTTTCCATTTATTTAATTTCATCAAGACTTTCTTCACAGAGACCAGTAAACTTGCTGCAAGAGCACTGTAATGTAAAATACACTATCTCTTTTCTATATTCCTGTGGAAAAAAGTAGGATAAACTACAATGTACTTTAATAATTCATAAGTTTAGAAAAATTCCCTTTTTAAAATGCTGTTCCTGAAATGGGAACAATATGGAAACATATGATAAATAAAGCAATAAAGCCATGCTTGTGGGTAACAGATAATAAAGTGCTGCCAACTTGGTTATGCATTTTCTGTTTAAAATCTCCCATGGTGAAATTCATAATATTCAATATTCCACAGTAGTGGTGTAAAATCTCCCATGAAACTGCAGTTTCTGGGAATATTACTATGGCACCGCTGTTGTTATTTTTCTAAATAAAGTGCTTCTCTGTTGCAAGAAAATCCATCAAATTCAGAATGTGATGAACACGTTATTGCAAAGGTGTGGAGTTTGGGAAACCTTGCTGTGTTTTCCTTTGGCCAGGTTGCATTGAATGCAGACACAGAGGGCAGGTCCTACACAGGGAGGGGGTCTTGCCTTTGCCCTTCTCTAAGGCAACAGTAATGGATTAAGTAGTAGTAAACCCTCTGAAGCCTTCCTGGCTTTAAGACCACAGCAAAGAGCTTTAAGTCTAGAGAAATCAAGTGGGTCCAATGTGATCCTCTCCTGCTGTTATGCACATTATTCATTCTTTTAAAAAATGTATTTATTTAAGAATCATCCACCTCAGAAAAATAACCAACTAGAAAATACACAGAATTAATAAATAAAATCTGAAGTTTAACTCCATGAAGTAGATTGTAGTTCACAGTAGATGCTCTATATCATTTGTATTTGCTTGAAAAAAAGATTGTTTCCGTAATAGCCTGATCCTAGAGCACATTGAGAAAATGAATGGAAGCAGAGCTGCCTCAGAAGCTGACACAATCAGACAGGTATTTCAAAAAGCCTATGAAGATTTTACACCCTCCAGTAGGCTGAAGCTAAACAGGAATTGTCAGAAGCAGGAGCAGGTAGGAAGACAGGCTTTGTCAAAAGCAGAAACTGATGCTGGAGTGTGATTGTTCAAAAACATTAGGCTTTACAGTCAGTTCCTGTCAGTATTATGCCTTGAAATAGCCAATCTTCAAATTAATGTTTTCCAGTGAGCTGGCCTTTGGGAGTCAAAGAAACAAACAAATTAATCTGAAAGAACGAGCCTGTCTGAGACGCTGATAAATCTGGTATGACAATGTAAGGCTTATTGAGCACTGAGAAATGGATTTCCCTAGCCTTTAGGTCAAATGCAAGTTTTAAGGTTAATAGAGGAAATCAACATTTTAAAAAATGTCACATGGACTACTCTTTTTTTGTATTCTGCCTTTGACAAGAAATTAAGGATTCAATACACTTAACTTGAAAGTATAATGCAGGTTGTGAGATGTTATCCGAACAACACAATATTCTGAGTTATAGGGACGTAACTGAAATGGGATAGCACAGGTGATGTTAAAACTTGAAAACCAAGGGAGTCCCAGGCCTTCTCATATATCACCGTTCATCTGTTCTTGAACATCAGCACTGGCTCGCCTTCATGAACTCCGTCAACATCAAACACATGATCTTTGCTCTGACTGTACGGAGATGAAAGGTATGATAGCTGAAGTGTATTGCCAAGGAAACAACTCAGTCTTGATAGAAAGAGTGCTTTGCAGAATGCAAAAGCTAAACAGTACTATTGATTATCATGATGTATGCTACAGTGAAAGAAGGTGGAAGCTGCCTACACACAGCATTTCCTCTCAGCAGCAGTCACAGTTTCAGCAAAGATTTTTCTCGCAATTTATGGTGCTAGAGAAGGATTCCTCTGAGTTGAAAGGTTTTGGGGGAGGCAATGGTACAACAACTTGACCTGCTATACTCAGCAGGGTTTCCTGGGCCCCCAAACCTCTTGAGTTTGCCTCCTTAAGTGAAAAATTACTCCTACAGTGGATATTCTTAGAAAGAAACAACATATACAGATATACATGAAAAACCCCACACTATCCACTGCCACAGCCTGAAGAACTCATCAGGTGGTGTTATAGTTTAAGCCCAGCTGGCAACTAAGTACCACACAGCTGCTCACTTACTCACCACCACCTCCCCACAGTGGGATGGGGGAGGGGAATCTGCAAAAAGGTAAAACCCACGGGTTGAGATAATAACAGATTAATAATTAATTAATCTAATACTAATATTACTAACAATGGTAGTAACAAAAAGGGAAATAACAAAGAGAGAGATTAAAAAATAACAAAGGTCAGTGATATACAGGACAGTTGCTCACCACTAACTGACCAATTCCCAGCTCATCCACGGACAGTGATCGGTCCCTTCCAGCCAAATCTCCAGTTTACATACTGGACATGACTCCCTCCATGTTTTGAGGGAGTCAGACAATGCTGTGCTCCATCATGCTTATAGGCACTGCTGTGCAGAGAGACACCCTGCTGAAAAGCAATCAGTGCCCTTCAAAACCAAGGTTGACCACCATGGACAACCTGGAAGCCAAATAAGACTTCTAAAGTCTTGATCTCATTAGCCTCACTGGTTTCTTTAGTCTCATTATTCATTTCAAAGTTTACGATCTAATATCCATGATTAGAGGCAGAGACTTTAAACAGAATGGCTCTTTAAATGTGCAAAAGGGACAGCTTATGGCCTAGACTCAAAGGCAACCACACTCATGCTCAGGCGGGTGACTCCAACTCAATCTTTTACATGCAGATTGCTTAGGGAAAATGAGTTTCATTTTTGGCACTACTGTGTGCTGTACACTCTTGTCAGTACACAGAACTAAATATGTCAGAAATCCTGTATGTCATCAAGATTCAAGGAGAGAATGTTTTACAGTGGCATCTTCCACATCACCAGTGGGAAGAAATAATTCCGTTCTAGCACAGGGTGCGTCATACAGCACACGCCTACATTTTATAGGCATGGGATGACGAACACCCACAGAAGCTAACTTTAAACCAACTGTATGAGCATAATAGCTTTACGGGGGTTAGCATCATAGTCTATTTCTGCATTTCCAACGGCAGCAGGTAGGCTTCCCAGCTGGAGCTTGCCATTACCCTGGCTACATTGCCAGCCATCCCCAATCTAGCTAGTGTGAAGATAATTTGGATAAGCCTGCATTAGCCGCGGACATTTTAGTGGCTGCAGTGTGGACATATTCATAGCAATATGAAGGACTTTCAGAAAGATTGCAAAATAGCCGTGTAATCTGTGCTTTAATTGCCTACTATTGCCACTGATGGAATGAAGACAGGTGCTGGGAGGTAGAGGGGTGAGCAACTTTCCTGAGTAAGGCAAAATGTGAGGGAGTGCTGCAAGCAGCACAGATTGTTTCAGATCGATTTGATACAACAGTAGAGACAAAACCACAACAATGAGAATTTTATGTCTTCAAAACTGCACACTGCTTTCTGTATAATCCATTGTTTATTTAAGTCTAGAGCTGCATATGAAAAGAACTAATTTCTGTATGTCTGGCACCACAGATAAACTTCATTTTCCTTTTTTCAATTAACAATTTATAGTTCTAAAAAAAGGTAACATCATTATACAGAACAGTTAAATTGTCAGGCCAGTTAAATTGTGGACACAAACAAAACTATTATTCAGTCTCTATCTATCTGAATTTCTTTTTCTTTCCACGTTATCTTCTCTGATTTCGGTATTAGTACAGTGAAGCATCAATTAATAGTGTCCTATAATTCCCTTGCCTGCTACACACCATGTTTGTACTCATTTCAACACTACGCTATCTCTGTAGCCTGAAAAATCACTTGACATTGCATATATTCAGGTTGCATTCCCTTGGAAATAAATAATTTATTGTTACCTACTCTATAAATAAACTCTGCACCAGCCATCCAGTAACCATAACGCTAAGAGACCATTCTTTAATTGAAGAAGAGACCAATGGTCTCAACTGTATTATAACGTCTCTTAATAGAGTACCTTAACAGCTCTGACAGCCTGCTTAAGTAAGTTATCGTCTCTCTTCAGAGTGAAATATTTTCAAATTAAGATTACTTGTAAGTGCATTTCCTTCAAAATGATTATACAGCCAGGTCAATCTCTGTGGTCATGCTCATTGAAACTATCCCAAAAGGCAGTGTTACAACTTTGTCTTTAATGGGAAATAGGGCACTGAAGATGCTCTCCCTTTATCCACACATTTCCTGTTACCAAGTCCAAATTAATTGGAAGGCTTTGAAGAATGAAAGCTGCTTGGCAGTGTTTCCAGGTGGTCCATTTTCTGTACGCTGCGCTTACAGTAATAAATTCCCTTCTTCACCCAAAAGACAGAATGCGTATGTACACCTTCTCAGCTAGAATTACTGTGAGACTGAAAAAAAGAGGAGGTGCCAAAACCCACTACAGAGCTGCTCCCCAAACCAGGTGTCAAACATGAGGCGAACCAGCATGAGAAAGTTAACGTGTGGATTTCTCCACACAGTACATTTCACACATCCTAACAGGGAATTAAATCATAGCAGCTGATATACTTTTCAAGTCACATCCTTACTTATTGTGTAGCTTAAATCTGCAGATGCACTAAAGAAATGAATTAATTAAACTCCACGGAAATTCCCGATGCAGTGTCTGAACATGTTTTAAAATTTTGAAATACAAAGATATCTAAAGGCTCATAACGCCACGAAAGAAAGGGAAGAATTGTTTGCATACTACCCCTCAGTCTTTAAAAGCCAAGAAAATACTGGCGTTTATGTTAAAGGTAGAACAGAAATCCGTAGCTCTCGTATCAGTGAACAGAAGAACTTAAGTAAATGTCAGCTGAAACACAGATGGTCTCTCCCTCAGAAACAGATTTTGCTGCCATGCAGTTTGTTCAGACATCATGAGTAGTTAATCTAGTTACTAATGTGTTCTTCAAGAGCCTCACCTTTGCTACTACTTGAATGTCCTAATTTATATGATTTTAAACTCATACTGCATGGAAAATTTCTATAGTTGCCCAGTGATTTTATGTCCACTGATTTTTAATTTATTAATATTATTTTTCTTTGTATTATCACTATCAAGTAACATCCTATACTGCCTGTAGTTTTATATTTGCACCTCGTTGTCAGCAGGCAGAATTTTACAACTAGAGGGTGCTGGAGGACCATAATGTGGTATGGTATGCAAAACTCTCAATGACCTTTAGTGAAAAGAAGAAAAATAAAATAAATCAATTTTTACTGCTCAGTAGGACAAGCTAATATATTCTAAGGTAATACAAATACTGCAATATCATCCAGTGTAAGTGAAAAGAAAATTAATACTTTATAGCTGGTACTGTTCTATTTTAAATTTTGCTTCAAATTTGCTGTTAAACTTTGCTTCTGTCCTTAGGTTTTGTGCTGTAATGAACGAAAAGCCTTTATCTTAACAAGACACATTCCTTTTGCTCCCTTTTGTGTGAGCTGGAAAGCAATTACAGTGTATTATTGATTAAATGTTTTATGATAAAACACAAAAGCCATCAAGTAAGCAGGAAAGCAAGAAGGAACAAAGATTAATTCAACAATAAAATCTATAATTGAGATTATACAGATAGAATGTGAACATTAATTACAGATAAACCATTTAGTAAGAGTTCTAACAAGAAAATTATCTTCCAAAATTCATATAGTTTCCAGCACAGGGTGATTATTTTCTTGCCTTCCAGTATCATAAGAAAAAATACAAGTATGAGAATAAATAATGTCTCTAAATATAGCACTCTGATTGCGTGTATAAAAATTACCCCTCCCTTTCTTCATCTCCTTGACTTAGCATTATTGCATCTTACAGTCTCTGATAAGTCATCTTCAGCAGACAGAAACATTGAAACTTTGAACTAAACCCTAAAGATACCACTCCCCCCTGCCTCGTGCTGCCTGGCTCAGGAACATCTGGGATTTCCTTTCCATTTCCTCGGATCAGAAAGAAACCCAAAGGACAAACTGTGGCCACCTGGTAAAGTGACTCCCTGAAATCTCCATGAGAAAGTGGCCAGGAGGCTGTTGGAAAGCACGTGACCACATTCCCAAGAGCAAATCTCGTCAATCCAAACAAGAATCATTGCAACCACGCTGTTGATCCCAATGTGGCAGGGGTTAGAAAAAACCCTGGGCACATGCAGGTCCTCCAGATGCCCAGTGAAGCAAGCATGGTGTGCTTCCCTCTTTTGACAGTTACACTTCTGACCTTCTGGTTGTGCAGGCCCATCATATGTAGACAGCATTCACATGGTGGGCAATATCCAAGTGATCCAACAGTCCACTTGTGTCCTGTATTGGCTCAACACACCCTGGATGAGCCAGAAATGTAGCACAAGCGGGACTGTGCCTATACAAAACACAATCCCACTATGTAAGGGATTGTGCTACAGAAGGTTTCACGCATTTCATTCAATCCTTTCCTAGCCTATGAGGAGCCAATAATTCATATTTCCTACAATGAAATGCTGTTTTATTTTCAGATTTTAACTAACTGTGGTGCCTCAGCTTAACAAGTAGAGACATATTTTTCTACTGCATGCTTTCGAGGGCCCAGTCCCAGTGCTTTCCCAGGGAACACATGCTGCTTGGATGTCCACATACAAGTAACTTTCTTTTGGCTGCATTTCACCTTATGACTTTCCCTTACAAAGGGATGTACCCTGTTATCCACAGGAGACTGCAGGTCCTGCCTTACACACCCCGAGGAGATCAAGATTAGGTAGTCTCCACATCATAGGGTGGCCTCTGGAAAATGGAGAGCAGTCTCCTAATCAGGGCTGTTTCATGCATAGGACCATGCTGTCCAAAACGTAGCAGTCAAATCAATGAGTTGGTGAGGGCAGCCACTAACTAACTCATAGATACAGGGGCTCATAATACATTTGAGTCTCAGACCCTTAGACATCTGGACACATCCTCACTTCTGCTGGCTAGGTGTTAGCTTTGGTCATATGTGTTACAACAGGCAAACAAAAAATGTATAAATAGTGGTAAAAATGGGATTTAATCCTGACAACAACTGGTTTGTCTAAACTGAAAACTTTCAAGGGGATAAACAAAACAAATCAAGTAAGATGTATCCGACACAACAATAAAAAAATGGTGACATATACTGCAGGCTTGCCAGGCACTACAGAAGATGAGCCAGAGGACAGAGTAATGTAGAAAAGGATAACATAACCTGATGATGAACTGCATGTTGTAATGTTTGCCCAAAACTCCTAATATCTTTAGTCTAGAAAGTGGCCTGCTTGGTTTTAACATATTGCAGTCTAATTTGTACCTAAGGAAACAGCAGTCAAGATTTGGCCAATGTTTTATTGTCAGCATATCCTCACACACTTAAGTGTGCGTGCTTGATGGATACAATTGTCTTTTCTTTTTTTTCCCCTGAATGAGCTGATTTTACAAAATTAGTGATTCTCTGACCTTTATTTTTCCACATAGACAAGACCAGCTTATTCAATGCTGCCTTCACTTACAAAGCCTAAATAATATTAATTACATCTTAGCTTTTCCTTCAACAGTGCCTTCTAAAATTATACAAGAACAGGATGCTTTTTTTGTTTCCCTCTGGAAGTCAGCAAAAAAGCTGTTAAATACTACATATACTAGAATACTGATTTTAGTAATACTCAACGTGCACATCGGTTTCGTTGCCAGAAACACTTTAAATCTTTGTATGTTACTAATAACTGAAGAGCATTATTCAGCATTATAATGTAGTACGCGTTGTCCTTCATGTATATTCCTAAAGCAGGATGTATGCTGTACATTTATATACAACGCTGGTCAGAGCACAGACATTGCAGTGTCATGCTTTCATTCAAATTTCAGATGCCATATGTTCAGTACAATCGCACGGCATCAAGATGCAACATATTGCTTTGAAAATGCAAATTATTTCACACAGCGGCCTTCATGACTGGGAAGGGGTAATGAAATGGGATATATTTTACACATATGAAAAAATAAATAAGAGATTTATCATAAATATATAGACCAGTATATGACGTTGAAGAACAAGAAGCAAAAAGGGAACAGTGCTCTTGCATAAAGATCAATTCTCTTTGCTGCCGATGGAATGACAGGCTTGGGAGGAGGAGGCTTCTTGTTGTTCTTGGCTTGAGATTTTCCAAGCCCATTGTTGACTTCAATGGGCTTCCCATAACAGTCATAATTCGACAATTCAAAATCCCTTGGCAAGCTTCCAACGATGCTGAAATCATTGGATCTCAGATCAGATTTCGAAGTGCAAACTTTTTTGCATCTGGTCTCACCAACCTATGAAATAAAGAGTGGGGGAATCATGATCTACTCACCATATTTCATTAACGAACTTAATGCAGCTGCTAGAGAACACTGCAAACAAACATACAGGAAATTACTTGTTGATAGTGATACATTACATCAGCCTAATTGGCTGAATGGTTGCGTTATAAAGTACTTAAGGATGATCAGTCAATCATATAAACTAATCCAAACATTCATAATTGTGTAATTTTTCATGCACAAGGTGCCTCATGCTGTGCAACCTGCTATAGTTAGACTTCTCCATTTTAAGATGATAGAAGGGGAGAAAATACTTCTGTAGAGAGTATTCTTGGAAATCGGCCCTGTGCTGTTGAACCTGCAGGGCAGATACTTCTCAATACTCATATTTTTCTGAAGCCTGGAAACTATAGTAGGATCAGTGTTAGATGCAATAACTGAAGTCTGTTCCAATTGTACATAGTAGCCAGCTCAATATCCTCTATCTAATCCTAGGGTCACAACCTTGCATGGCGAGAAGGCGCCTTCTTTGGACTTGCAGTTGTTGGTGCCTTTCTACGGACAGGTAATAAGAATGCAACACCTTTCTCATCACTTCCCATGAGTACACTGGGAAATAGTGTAAGTGGGAATTCTAAATCCAGTAACTTCATGCCTGTCTTTCAACAGCTCCATCAGTGCAGTGCTCTTGGGGACCAAGTACCTCTGTGCTATGAGGTAACCACAGGTGAATCATCCTCTTTTATAGACCAGACAATCATACTGGCACAGATAATGAACACTTAAAAGAAAAAAAGTATTTGGTGCCCTTCAAACTGAAGTGTTTTGGGGAAAAAATAAAGTTCCTATACTCCCTTCCTTGAATTTTGTGTAGTTTATATTTCAGGTACAACAAATCTATAGGAGGATCACCCCCACACAGTTCAGGGAGCTTGAAGAGATTTGGAGTGCAAGGCAATGTGCTTTGTGACTTGGGCAAATCACTCCCAAAGTTTCTTTTCAATTGGACTGTACAGTAAAGCAGGGGAAAAGAAGAAAAGGAGGGGAAAAAAAAGGAAGAAAAAAGAATATAGGTTATTAAACTTAACTGGATTATTAATAATGCTGTTTGTTCACATATAATAACCTGAGAGTTAGTTGGAAAAAATGCTGGTTCACAATGAGGTCATTCACATGGGCAACTGCCAGTAGCCTAAGTTTCACCAGGGCTTCCTGAGCCACCAATCCATGGAAACATGGTTTTTCCAAAAGCTGCCTGTCCCTCCCTCCGAGCAGCCTGTCTCTCCTTCACAATGCCTTCAGGCATCTTACTCTCAGTTCACTCCACCATTGGCTTTTTGCAGTCTCAAGCCGATAGTTTGGGCTATTTGCATCATCACATTTTGTTACTAAAATAGTAATAGTGAAGTACAGTACCAGACTTACAGAGGAATTAAAAACATTCTGGATAATATTATTAGCTTCTGTGTGACAACTGCGAAAGTATCTCGGATGAAAAGAACTGAGGTAGTCAAGAAGAGACCTAAACTTCAACTGAAGCTTTTACTGTCATTGCTGACAATGCTGATTCTAGTGCAAGGTGGAAGAGAAGCACAGCACTATTCCCTCAGCAAAGACTGGACACACCTCCCCAGATTTGCCAGACTTATATTTCTCAAGAAAACAGCACATTTTGAAACCAATGCACTAAACCTAAGGTGGAGGTTACACAACAAAACCAAGATTACAGGTCGTGAAAAAAAAAAAGCTAGGTGTTCCACGGTAGTAATGCAAAACTATACATACAAATTCCCTGCAAGTGTTTCCCAGTCATCAAAGTGCTGACAGCCTGGGACAGTGTTCAGAATTGGACCAACAGGGGCAAACTGTCCAGTCAGGTGGTGACAGAGACACGTATGACCATGATTAGGTGACCCTGGGTGACATGGGGGCTGTCAGTCAGTGATCCAAGAAGTTCATTTCAATTGGATCATACCCAACGATATGGGTAATGAAGACATAAAACAAAGACTGAAGCAGATAACTCGCAGGACATGTTAGCTGAAGAGTCCCAGAATGTTACATTTTTCCATGGTAAAAATGAGTAAGATTTAATAAGGCCGTTACAAAAAATAGAATCATGTATGAAATGATAAGCCTCCTTTTGGATTTGCAAACTTGTAGTCCATTCCTCATACTGCCAGAGATGTATTTTAAAACTCAGTGACACTAACTGTAGTCTAAGCCATCTCATTTACAATACAGAATATTCCTGTTCCAACTGCAGTGTCTAGAGAATGCTCCCCCGAAGGCAGCTATAAGTCAGTTCTCATTCACTTGCAGGACAGAGAATGGAGGGAATGGCTTCTAGGTCACCTCTGCCTTATAAGCAGGGGACTGTTCACAGCATGTTCGCACAGAGCTCTGCTTAGTTTAGTACTGATTTATCAGGGTGACACAATTTCCTTTGAAAGAGCAACCTGGCCCAAATTTTAATTTGATAAGTATGTGTTACTTTAAAAGATAATCCCATTTCCCTAGGTTTACAAATCTAATGCACCTCTATTATCTATATTCAGTTTCTGCCTACACATATTTTTAAATTTCTTTGCATACATCTCTTCAACTCTGCAATTTTTCTGTTGTTTTAATCTAAATTTGCTTCAGTTGACCTACAACTTTTCTGAAATAAAGTGAGATAACACATATTAATATATATGCTTTTTATTATTTTAATAGTATATATTAATATGCTTTTTATTCATCCTGTCTTGGTTTGTGCTAGAAGTGTAACAATACTCCTGACACTTACTAAAGGCTACAGGAACTGTTTCTGTGGAAAATGATACCACAGGACTTTATTTTAGAGTGCTACACTGAAGACTTGTAGAGAAAGTAAAACACTGTTAAATGTTTGACTTCATCTTGACACAGAACTTGGCCCTGGAAAAGATTTGCTTTCATTTTCCTTATCCTGCCGCGGCATCATGACCCATGGGCCAGACCGAGACAACAGGGTGCTTCTACCGGCTTTTCCCCTGCAGGGGATAAGGAGCAGCTGTTTGGGAAGGGAAGGCTGCTGGAATAGTGAAGCACACCCCCCATCCCTGATGGAACTGGGCAGCTGTTTCTTGTCCCTCTGGCACAGAGGTGGGGGGGGCAAGGAGGGCATGGAAAAGTGAGGTGGCTCTTGGGGCTTGGCCCAGACCACAGACCTAGTTACTGTTTCTGCCAGGACCAGGCCACCTTGGCTAGGCTTGTATGTTGGGCAGTATAACTGCCTTTCAATGAACAGCTCAAAATACCTACACATAGAAGCCAGAAGGCCCCTGCGATGATCCTTTCTCCCCTTTTACAGCATCCAGGCTGACCAGTGCTCACTGCCAAGATCAGCAACTGCCACTGCTGCTGCTGCAGAGCTGCAGTGTGATAAGAGAAGGGTTGCTTATGCATGCAGACTGGCAGGGAGGGGGAACTAACTCCCCATCACTGCCTCTGCTGCTTCTGGTGCTCCTTCTCACCCTCCACATTTACGGCCCAAACTAGTTACACTAGATTTTCCTTTAAAAACATCCAGGATGGAGAATTTTTTCCATGACCTTATTCCCCACAAACATATGTACCTTATTTCTAACCTGAATGTATTTGGCTTCAATTTCCAGTCACAAGGCATGACTATAGTTAGTCTGATTAACTGCTGGTACTTACAGATGGTAACAAATCTAACCTTGATTTTGCATAACTCAGATGATGTAACCAGGCCAACATATGAAGCCAAGTCAAATGTTCTTAAGAGTTTCTTACCTCCACATCATTACTGCTGTCAACCTAACTCATGATATTTTAAGAAATTCTATTCGGTTTGATTAAATCAATAAACACACAGATCAGCTTTAATTTCACTGACCCATTTGAATCTATTAGCTAACATGGGGCTGAATTTTGAATAATATTAGTGATAACACTTATGAATAATACTTATTAGTCAGTCCCCTGTTAGCTATGCAATATTTTCCACTGATTGATGTCAGGTTTATAATTATTCAAGTAGTGCCACTTAGCCTTTAAAAGTACTGGCACAAAGTTAGCTTCTTGCTGTCTTCTGGAGCCATCCCAGTTTTAGAGGATTTATTAAAAAATCAGCATTAACGTTTCACAGCACTCATAGACTAAGCTATTTAAAAAATCCTAGATGCAACTTAAGCCGAAATCTTGATTGTAAAATGTCTAACATTAATAGCTGCTGTTTAACATCCTCATTAGCTCCTGTCAATGAAAGCTATTTCATCATCTGATTGAATATATCTGGCTTTTCCCCAAACACAGAGCAGAATATTTGTTCAACACTTTTTGCCTTTTCTGCTAATTCTTGATACTTACAATATCTCTACGTAGTATTGGACCAATAGTCTTGTTACTGGCTTTTGTATTCTTGCTATACATGCAAAGTAACTTCCTATTGCCCTCAGTTATGCTAACTATATATCCCCTTTGTTACCTACACCTATTATCTACACCTATTTTCTGGTTTTTAACTTATATTAATTGCTATCAAAGAGAAATGCCTGAAGCGGAGTTAGTTTTTAGTCTTTGGGGAGGTTTTTTTCAGTTGCGCTGGGCTTTTTTGCTTTTTAATTAGTCTGGCTTCCCTTCTGGTCTGTATCTGCTTTAGATGTTGCTAGATAGCATCAGCATCACCAGCATAATTCATATCTTTTTGTTAAAATTCTTCCACCCAAAATAGAAAAAATAGTTCTCAACTTGGTGAAATCTGTCCTTTCACAGCACCAAAAATATCAGGACTCGACTAAATTTGTTTTGTGCAAATAGAACAAAGATCCTTTTCAATGGACTGTTCATCCTGTGGTCAAGCCCTCTTTATCCATCAGGATGAAGTGCAACATAAAATGCATCATTTTGAAATCAAGAATTTCTGAGAGCAGAAATGCATTGTCCATACTTTCGAGCAAAGCTTCAAAGATGTGATAGCACTGGCAGCCTTTCATGCTCAGCATGCGCCCTGCAGGCTGAAGTGCCTCCTTACTTCAATGCAGCATTCTCTGCCCTACACAGCATGTTTTGTCTGCCATAAAAATCACCTTGTATCTTCCACCCAAACTCCTTTTGGCATGCAGATTTGCCACTAGCACTGCCAGTTGTATGAGTCTTCCATACAAGATGAAGGACGGGTTTTCTAACAAACTCTTGTCATTAATCTTTCTTGCACTTGTTTTGTGCTCTTCTCTTGCTCTTGCCATAATGATAGATGTGGATCATCAATAAACTAATGATTGTTTAGCATTAGTGTATATTAAGACTGAGCATGTTTTCTGGTGCAGCTCAGCAGGAATCTGCTATTACTTCCTAAATATTCCTTGCAAAGTACAGCACAAAAATATTTCTACATAAAGTATCACAGAATCACAGCACAGTTAAGGTTGGCAGGGACCTTGGGATCATCTAGACCAATGCCCTGCTCAAAGCAGATTGCTCAGGGTCTTTTTACAGTCATGTTCTGAATTATCTCCAGGGATGGATACGTGAGTCACTAGAGCAGAAAGCACCTACTCTGCACCTGAAATGCTGTCAGGAGCTATTAAAATAGACTGCAGCCTGTGGTTTTATATGCAAAATAAAATATAAACTGGGTTTTTGATGGTTCTACAAGAAAAATACGAGTCTGGAGTGCCATTTGAGGACAAAAGACAGCACGGGAAGACTAGGTCACCACAGGTCACCACCAGTGGTCCAGTGTATTATAAATCAGTAGAGATGAACATAACCCATGTCACATTTCAGAGTGTAGACATGGCTCTGAAAAGGTAAGGTAAGCAATAGAACTACTCTTTTTTTTTTTTTTTATTTAAATAACTGGGTTTAGAGCTATTACCACCACTTGCATGGCACTATTCATCATCTGCCATTCTTTTAGCAAATGTTCTCTCCAGTCAGCATCACATTATCTGTGGGGGACAGCTTCTATAAATGGGCTTGATGAAAATGTGACTTTTGAAATTGAGGGGTGCTGTTATAGTTAACAGTGCAATCTCCCCTTGTAATCACGCCACCAGTGAAAGCAAAAAAGAAGCTGATTCATCTTCAAAACATTTTCCTTTTTGCTTGTTTTTCTCACCATATGATGTTGCATTGCTAGGAAACACATGCAAACTCCTACTGAGGATTCCCAATAAAACCCCAGTGCCAGCAGTTACCACCAGGTTGCATAATTTTCTCCTCTGCTTGGAACAGCATCTCTTTGCAGCCACTATGAGTTAAGGAAGCCAAGCTGTATTTTCTCATGGCTTTTTGCCTGTAAATGTATAGCCATTGATGGTCCCAGAAAAACACATCAGAAGTGCTTATGTTGATTTTACTCTTCTTTCCTACAGACTCAGGGTGATCTTGCCAGATGGACCACTTGACTTTAATCAGACAGTCATATCAATAAAGCATCTGGGCTTAAAATGGCACTGACATTTTGAGTGGTTTTGTTGAAGGGGCATGAGTCATAAAGCATGGATTCAGGGGTTTGGTGTACGCTGGCACTATGCAGCTTTTACGTCATGGAGCTGTTCATCCATGGAAGTCTTTCTCCATCTTTGGGTCATTGGCAAACTGTGAGCATTGTTTCCATCCTTCCATCTTCACTGTGGCTGTTGGTGGCTATCGGTCATCATCACTGACTCCACTGATACAGTGACAAAAATGCTTTCCCTTGAAAACTTCCAGCTGGACCCTTACAGGCTCTGTTACAGGGGATCTCTATTCCTTACCTTCAATTACTAATGGCATTAAGCTTTTAATATTTAGGGTATACTGAAAAGTTTATCCCTTTACCCAATTTCTTGTCATAAAAAAGCAACAACAGCTGCTTGTACTTTTAAGTGTGATCATGTGTTTTTGTTATGGCTTGTTTTCATTAGTATCAAGCAGACTAGATGCCCTTTTTGTCTTTCATATATGGAGCAAGCACATGAAAACAAATTGCTCTATGAGGGCTGGTGCTAGGGATGCCTGACCACCCCACTTGCTTCCCTGTGCTCCCTCTGATCCTTCCTACACCTGGGCTTTCCCATCCCAGCAGCCCCCATGTACGTAATATACTGGCCCTTTCTCCAAATCTCCTGGAGAGACATCACTGCTGCAATGCTGCATGGCTGCAAGAGGCAGCAAGAATTCAACTTGCTTCTCAGGGAACACTGTCAAACTGGCCTAGCATCAGGATCAGGGTATCTTAAAGTGAAATAATGTACCCTTTTAAGCTCAATTCCCCTCTAATAACTTCCACGTAAGTATCAGCACCATTCATTTAATGTCTCATAATATGTAAATGCTTCATTTAAGTGGGAGAAACACTTATAAACGCAATTATTCATGCTCTGTTCTTTCTCACTCAAGAGTTTTCTGCTTTCAGGTCTTTCCTGTTGCTTTGCCTTTGAGTCCCATCGGGTTTACACACAGTTTCAAGCCTAGCTATGGTGAAATTTACAGCCACACCCTCAGTAACTTTTGCCTTATCATCACCTCGTGTGTGGAGAGAGAACTTTCTCAAACATTTCTACAGGATGCACCGTCATTGCAGGAATGCAGTTCTAAGTTGTGCTTTCCTCCTAAAGCTATACATTGGTTTGCCTAAGTATTTCCAGACATTTAGCACAGTATTTGTTCTCTCCTCACACACAATCCTACACAAGCCTGATGAGAAACAGCTCTTGAAGTTCTGGGACAGCACTCTGGCCTCTTTTTGTTTCGTATTCTTCATGCCTTTCAAAAGACAGTTTCTTTCCGTTACCTGTTTCTTTAATGTTTCCCTCTCCTGCATACTTGCCGCATGACAAATGCATTCTCTACTTGATAGTTACTAGGTCTGTAT
The DNA here is from genome assembly GCA_017639245.1 of Myiopsitta monachus. Lineage (NCBI taxonomy): Eukaryota > Metazoa > Chordata > Aves > Psittaciformes > Psittacidae > Myiopsitta > Myiopsitta monachus. The sequence continues at coordinate 72,154,140 of CM029917.1, read as the reverse complement.
GGGAGCAATCCAAATTTTGTGGGGCAGGACAAGTTTTGGATTAGGAGTCTGAGCTACTGAAAGATTTAAATCTTTTCTGATTTAGGAGTTTAGTACAGGTTTCTCCAGGGCTGAGAACTTTCAAGGTACTCCTGCATGGTAGCTGGTTCAGAAACAGGGTTTTCAGTTGGGCAGATTTATAGCATTCATATATCTAAAATATATATATACCTACCACATCCCAATGCCAAATGATTCATCAGTCTGGGACTTTTTTATGTCATAGCCTGACCTTCCCAGAAATTACCAGCCCAGGATGTCCTTCCTTGGGCAGGCTGTATTTCAAAGCAGGTGGCTGGATCCAAACTGAATCACTAGCCATGAGGGGAGGTGACCACTCAGCCAGCTTTTACAGCAACAAATACCTATGTCTAATATGTCTCAGTAAACAAATGTTTTGTAACTCTCTGGATGAATATCATCAGAAGCTATGCATGCCCATACAAGTGACTCGATACAAATACAACACAGATTATTGTTGCACAGATTATAGATATTGGAATGCTAAAGGTCTCTGGGAGAACTGGGAAACCCTGAAATGTGCAGGTCAAACATGAGATAGTGGAGCTGACACTGCAAGATCACGGAGGGGAGACACTGCGAGTTCTTGGAGGGCTGACTGAGGTCTGAATCCCAAAAACCTTTAGCCTACCACTAGATACCATTCATGGGGAACACTGCTTAATTTCTGTGGACAGTAACTCCCCTTCCTGTAAGTCTTAAAATGCACTGTACACCACACTTGCCTTCTAGAAAAAAGAAAGTATTAAAAGGATAGCACAGGCAATAAAAGCTATCATTTTATTCTCCTTACAGCTATGACAATGGCAACCCTCTTCAAGGGTGTACACACTGAGGAGGGTCAGTAATTTAGCCATTTGGGTTTGTTCACACTACTGAAAAAGTGTAGTTTTTTGTTAACTTGTTGTTGGTTGATCAAACTGAATGCTTACACTTGTTAATTACTTGAAATAGGAATAAACAATTTTCATGCTGCTCCTCTGGGCTGTTGCAACTATTTTGTCCCATGAAACACCTGAATTTGGGACCTGGAAATTGTTGAACACAAAAACATCACATCCAGTTCAGTGGAAGCAAAACATCTTTCTACTCAGTTCCCATATTGCCTGGGCTTGGGGAATTACTTGTGACACAAGTCAAAGAAGTTATCAGGTTGCTCTAAATTGAGCCTGGTTGCCAGCCAAAACAGTTCTCCAGAAACTGCTACCAGGTGAGAATCATGGTAGTTAAGTGCACTCCTCTGCAATATCTTCAGTTCCTCTGGACTGGGTGTGATCAGTTATGAGGCAATGCCAGGATTATAGTAGGACACAGTTTCTGCCATTCTGGCATAAACTACTCCCTCCTTAAAGAAATCTTAAGGTCACATTGTACACTATCAATATTACCACTTGGATCTGGCCTAATAGCTTTATTTTATACATCAAAATTGCTGAGTCATTGAAAACTGTAAGTCAAATTAATATTTCACATATTGTAGCATAATGTGTTTTCCTCTGCAGAATAAATGTCAATTAAATATCACTTATGACCAAGGGCAGTTGGCTTGGGATGCCTGATAACTCTTTGAGCACAAAAAAGGAGTTTTACACCACCAGGAATTTAGCAACATGATGGAAATCTTTGGCCTAAGTGGACACGTACATCTCATCTTTTTCCATATAAAGACATCTGACCAATTTACCCCTAAACTCTGACAACAACAGAAATGCAGGAACTGTTTGACAGACAAACAGACCTGTCTTTTGTTTACGAATCCCAAGACTTCTGGATCCCTAGCTTCAGAGATGCTTGACATGCAATGCAGTGCAGCTGTGGCCATCCCCAGGGAAAGCAATGAGATGGGTGCTATTTGAGTATGCTCTCAGCAAATACTGACCGACAGTCCTGTCCTCTGAATAGTTACTGTTTGACAGCTGCTATTTATGATGAGAAAACTGCCAACTGTAAATTGGCTTGCTACTTTATTTACCTGAAGCTCAGCAGCAACCATGGTGCTAGGATACTAAAAGGCAAATTTTTCATTTAGTACATATGACCCCAAATTGCTAGGGATCAATTGGTCAGATTGCTGGCCATTAATTACCAGCATGTTTGTAATGTCTTGGCTACTTCCAAGATTAAGCACTATCTAAAACTGTTAGGACAGCATGTTCCTGGAATTGAATTAATAGAGGATAATGCTGATTTTGTGTACACAGCTTCACAGCTCCTACCTGTAAAGTGCTGATGTGGACAGGAGTCCCTGTACCATTCACAGTGTTCTTCTTGGCAGCATTTCCACCCTTCCCTTCCGCTTGCTCTGCCTTGGCAATCTTTGCTTTTTCAGCTTCAATTCTCTTTGGATTGTTTAGCATTACCTGAACCACAGCATACTCCACCAGGGATGCAAATCCAAAGAGAAGGCAAACAATCAGCCAGACATCTAAGGCCTTCACATAAGACACTTTGGGAAGTTCAGCAGCAAGAGTGGTACATTCAGATGCCAAGCTGAGCACTGAGAAAATACCTATGAGAAGAAAAACAAAGTATTGATTAAAGAAAACTTACACTTACTGCCACTGGCTGTGCTCTCTCTGAAGCAGACAATACTGAATGATGTTTTGTAACAGGAATGGGACCTCACAATGTGGTTGGTGCAGCAGAAATACGAAGTGAACATGCCTTCAGTTAATGAACAAGTTAGACTGAATACTTAGGTAGGATTTGCAGTTAATAATGGATTATTAATAATGAGTATCTTAATTTTAAAAATAAAGAAACAAATAAATGATGTTAAATTGGTTGATGTGGTTTTCCTGCCTTGTCACACATCACACAGGTGTGAAATGGGCCTTCCAAGGACTTATCTTACAACATGTATTTAAGTCTGGGAAGGTGGAAGAGAAATACATTATACTTAAACCAAAAGACTCCAAGTCCCTTAAATTACACTACTGTTGTCCCAGAAATCTGAACTGTGCTACAGCAGGAGTGATTCTCTGCATGACTTGTCCACAAGTGTGCTACGCAAGCCTTAGATGAAAGGGAAGCTTTTGCAGAAGAGCAAAGCTGTAACAGCACATTAAAAGTCTGTGTTCCCGATTCACGGTGAAGATAAAAACACAGAGGTGACTGAGGGCCTACCATCATTCCCTACTGGAGCTTCAAGGATCTAGAGGAAGCTTTTATAGATAAGGGGCATTTCAGGAAGCCCTTATCATGACAAAACCAACACATCTGCAAAGGCTGTTGAAAGGTCACACTCATTGTCAAACTGGGTTTCAACAAACATTTCTTCTAACAAGGCTTCCAAATGTTCACATCACAAAAGACAAAATACAAGCCTGATCTCACAGCAAGATTTCCCACAGACTCCTAGGACATGGAAACAGAAGCAAGAACAGCTACATGTGGAAAAAGATAACTTTCAGAGTTATTAGAGAAATGGCTGTAATGTGGGGAATACTTAGTTCAGAATGTCCCATTTTGGCTTTGTGAATGTTAATGTTAAAAATCTTTAGTTATGAGTGGGCAGCTTCATGAAATGTAATTGATGTCTATAGAAAATGTTGGCAAAAGGAGATACTCAGTCTCAACTACATTTCTTATATTTCTGACAAGCTATTCAAAGCCTGAAAAGTTTTGTAATTCACAGAAGATAATTTTCTTCAGATCCATTTTAAGTAACTGAGGATGTGAAAGTGTTACTAAACTTGAAAGTATCTGTATTGGCTTACAAAAGTATTCAATTGTAATTGATCATAAAAAACACGTCATTCTATTGCTACTGTTCCCATCTGGATTTTAATAAGATTGATATGATACTTTATTTGGGTTTTTTGGCTTTTTTTTTGGTCCACTGGGATAACAGAATGGCCAGATGTGTTAGATCAGAATGACATGGCAAATACTGAATAGACAATATTCATTGTCCACTCTGGCTTATGTTTCATGTACTGTATCTGAAGCATCCAAGTACACACATTCCCATAAGGATAGAAAGCACAGACTAGTCCCCTTTTTAGAAAATTTATTTTCACTGACCAACACCAGCTGTCTGGGGATGAAAACTAATTATGGATCATAAGGAACTATGATAACAAGTACAAATAAGGCTGTACTGCCTCTTAACATATATAGGATACCTCTACTTAGGCCTAGTTTGCAATTCATTCTCTATCAGTGTACTCTATCAAGTACCATGCATGTCTATGCTAGACTTTTGAAAGGCATCCTCTACCCTTATCCTGAATAACCAAATTATCCAATGATAAGGACTGGCTCAACATCTTGGATATTGTAATTTTTTTCCCACTAACTTTAATAGTGTTCACTGTCTTAATACGTGAGTATTATTGTCATGCCTGGTGCTGAAAAAATTTGTACAATCACTTTGTAGAGCTTAAAATAGTAGACCTTACGGTCTTGGATTTAATCCTACAAAACTAAGTTACAAATTCTATCAGCTAAGAAGATGTTAGTGGATCTTTCATCTATTTGCTCAGTAGAGCAATTGAGGTTGTGGCGACCTGATGCTAATTTCCACTTCTCTGGATTCCTAGGATGGAAAGTTTATTCTCAGAGTCTGAGAAACTTCTAGGTTTTCAAGGTAACAATGAAGGGAGATAGAAGTACTGAAATATTCTATTAAGCAAGTCTTTGCTGCCAGATCAGAGTTGGCATGGCCTCAGAGACCCTAGCACCAGAGTTGTAAGTCACATATCTGGCAACAACTGCACTAGATACCTATCTAACACAGTCCAAAGTTCAAGGCTCAAACATGAGTGAGAATGAACAAATAAACTGAAAGATTATTTGTTAAAAATAAAAAGAAAAAGAAAGGGACAAAAAATTCCCCCTTTTCTTCTTGGGAAGCTCTAAAGAGAAGGGACAGAGCTTCTTCCTCCGTACTTGCAAAGCAAAGGGAGCGTTAGCATTTCTAGGAAATACCTCTGCATTTTTGCCCCTAGTGTGGCATCTTTCTCAATGGAAAAGTTTAGTTTATCAGTGAGGTTAGGTAACTCCCAGCCTAAAACATGACTGTCGAGAGCTACTATTTTAAAAATACTACCTAGGTTACATGTGGATAATATCTGAAAGTGCCAGTCCAGCAAAGCACTTCAGCACAAGCTGCCAGATACATAAATCTCCCTTTTTTGAATCCATCAAACTCCCTAGCCTCAGCACTATCTATTGGCAGTGAATTCCACAGGTGAATTATGCACTGTATATATATGAAAATATTATCTGGTTTATATTACTGCTTTAAAAATGTCTGACTTCATCTCAGTAATGGTATTGAAAAAAGTTATATCCTGTCTTCCTTGTAATTTGATATCTCTAACATTTTATGCCATTAAACTTCATAAACTAAAATACAAAATCTCGCTAAACCTTCTTTGCACTACAGTTTTAGCATATATATTTATTTTTTTCCTTTGAGACCCTACATTTGTTACAATTTTATAAAATGGAACATCTAGAACTAAGACAGATCTGAGGACAGGAGTGATGGGGAGGCTATGTCTGCTGCAGAGCTAGCTGTCCTTTGTAAGTGGGGAATATATCACTGATAACTACTCCAAGCTTTCAGCTACCTGCTGTACCCCTGCCTGTACCCTGGATTAATGCTCCACCCTGTCAGGCCACTGTGAGGGGACAGAAGTCTGACATCCACCGGATCCTTACAGCTCCAGGGAAGATCTTACTCCATTTGGGGATCACACAGAGGTGAGGGAAGGAAAATAATTTTTTTAATGGATGATATCACACTTTCCAACTATGAAGAACTTGTGAGTCTTCTGTTGGGCTCATTAAAAGGCGAAACATCAGCATTTAATTTGACAGAAGCATTTAGTGATATTGGTCTTCATGTTGCTTAGCCGCAGCTGTTCTTAGATAGGTTTCTTGGCCAGATACCAGCCCTTTGTGGACTTCCTTACCACCAGATGATCTAGTTGGGTGTAACGATACAGGTATCAATAGGGCTTAGTAACTTATTTCTTTCCTATATAGACACAGGTTTTTTCTTCAAACAAACATACACTCTTTTCCCAGAACATTAATCAGTCTACAAAAATATCTGCATACTGGCTTTCAAAGTGTCTTGTATTCCTAAATCACCTGCAAACTTTTGGGATGCCTTGCCATGGGGAGCAGCTGCCCACTATACTTAAATCTAGGTACAACTGCATTGAGGTACTCGTAAGCAAATGAAATAGCTTCTCATCTGACGAGATCCGTATCTAGCCATTGAGAGTGCAGTGGCCATTGGGAACACTTAAGACTAGGTGTCATTCACTTTACATGCAACCATTAATCTTGTTAAATTTCAAGGTCAACTCCCTTCAAGGATGTAGCTAGAAGAGTTAGCTTGTTGCACTCCGGCAAACAGCAGAAACATAAATCTGACCCCAGTGACAATCTTAACAACTTGTGTTACTAAACAATGACTCATGATTAAAGGATGGTAAGATTTAGAGGTCTTTTCTTCTCTGGGGATTCAGGAAAAGTCACATAACCAGGCCAATGGTTAGTATTGTTGAAAATGCATTATTGCAGAAATGCTAATACAGAAAAGGAACCCATAAACACTTATAATAAATGAAGCAAATAAACAATAAATAAGCATGCATGTTTAGTCACAAAGACATCCATGTTACATAAATCAGCACTATGCCTCTTATAAATCTAATACATAATTAATAAGCCTGTCTGGTTGGCTTTTCGAAGTACAGGATTGTAAAAGCTCAGATTTTGATTGTATTGGAGCTCACTGTGTGAAAAGTATTTCTAGTTTGTGCTTCTATCTTTCTAATTTAATGCATGCTACATTTCCCCCACACTTTCTTTTCCTTACAATGTGTTATGTTTCACATTTTGGAATGTACCCTTGCTACTTTTCAAGGTTACAGATTTCATTTGTTGCTTGCTATCAAATTAATATGGATTGTGACTCCTCCCCAGGTAACTATTAATATCTGTAAAGGTCCACAGAAAAGAAAAAAAAAAAAAAAAAGAGGCAAAAAAAGCTGACTTGGATTCTAAAACAGACCCCTAGAAAAAAAGATACAATAAACATAATGGTTTTGTTACATTTAAGTAGAGCAAGGTAGCCAGCTGTGGTTCACAAGCCTGAAGCAGCACTCCAGCCATGGTTCTCCAGATTTTAAAATTGACTAGACTATTTCAGTTGGAAGGGACCTATAATTAGCATCCAGTCCAACTGCCTGACCTGTTCAGGGCTCACCATAAGCTGAGACATGTTGTAAAGGGCATTGTCCATTTGCCTCTGAAATACTGACAGGACTGGGGCATTGATGACCTCTCTAGGAAGCCTATTCCAGGGCTTGAGCACCCTCTTGGTAAGGAAATGCTTCCTAATGTCAGTCTGAACCTCCCCTGCTGCAGCTTCCAACCATTGACATGCGCCCTGTCACTGGACACCAGGGAGAAGAGTCTCCTCTCTCTCCACTTCATCTCCTCAGGAAGCTGTAGAGAGCAAAGGGGTCATCCCTCAGCCTCCTTTTCTCCAAATTAGACAAGCCCAAAGTCCTTCTCATAGGACATGCTTTCTGGCCCTTTCACCAGCTTCCTCTGGATGCATTCAAGAACTTTTGCAACTTTCTTAAACTGTAGGGGATTTATGGCTGTCATTTTATTTTGCCTGTCATACCACAGGAGGAAGAAGCATGGTAGATGACCTGAGACTGGAGCAATGTGGCTCAGGCCAGGGGATAGGTGGATGCTTTTTCACCTAACAAAACCTGGCATCATATCTGCTCCAGCTGGCTCTTAACACATGGATTTCAGCTGTCAGAGGATGCGTCAAGTCCTGACTCCAAGGGTCTCCAGTGCTTATTGACACATGTTCATGCACTTGAGACAGCACAGCAGTCATATCCTGTGGGGGTGGGGAGGTTCAAGTGTGGGTGAGATGTTTCTGAGGAAGGCAGGCGGCTGGAGAGAGTCTGAAACTGCATCGCTGGGGTCTGACAAAGGGTGCGCTGAACCTCCTGGGACTTGGAAATGATTTGGAAAGTATGGACTTTGGGAAGTGGGAGCGCCAGGGAAAGGGGAGCACGGGAAGGCCAGAGCATGAGGAAGGGGAGATCATGGTATGGGGAAAAGAATCCAAATAGGAGAAGTGTCAGGATGCAAGAGCCAGGCTCTGCATTTCATTGAAATCTTGAGGTCAGCAGATTTGGCCACCCCGGAGGTGGAGTCCCACGTATAACCCAATTAGTAAAGATAATATTGTTTTGATTAACTCTGTGTCCTGCTATTTCATAATAAGTGAAGGGCCTGCCTACTGTGTTGTGCTGAGCAGCACAAGCACACAAGCCTGAAGTACTCTCATGAACTGAGTCTCTAATGAAATAAAACCAATCAGGTAACAAGGATGCTAATTCTTTTCCAGACATCACTCTGTTTCGATTAATCTTCAGAAAACCTGCTTCAAGAAGTAGCTATTTTAGACCCTTACTCATCATCCTGCTTTCTAAGTCATTATTCAATTGTTCAAATTCCTATAGCCTGCATATTGCCACAGCATCTGCAGCATCACTCATATGTGGATGAGATGTTTTTATCTGGGTTGAGAGAAGCAGAGACAGTGTGTTTATTACACAAGCACTGTAACCATTATCAAGTGAAGTCTTAGTGAGGAGGTGGATTTTACAGGACTAGGAATGAGGAGGTTTCAGTGAAAGTGATGAGCAGATAATGGAAGTGAAGTTGCTTTCAGTGCCCGCTGTCATGTTGTCAAAGCAACTGAGAATGACTCAATGGCGTTAAAGTGGATTGTGACAGCATGCGTAAACGCAGGTTACCCAATGGGACTCTTGCAGCACTTGCATCAGGATTGATCCAAAATGACAGCCAGGACAGAACAACAATTAGCAGTGTAGGAGCATAAACACCCATCATGTAAAATCCAACTTGTCTTCTTAAAGTGAAGATTACTTCTACACAAGTGTAATAACCTTTAAAGAAATAAATGTGTTAATGTTTAATGTGCTTTGCAGGTCAACCTCTTCCGATACGTATCTTCCAGGCCATTTTCTATGTAAGTTAAGAGCAAAAGTTCAATGACTTCATTTTCTTTATAATGGCAAAGAGTTCAATTTGGAAGAAAATGTTCAAAACAGGGTAAAACATCTGTATAACCACCAAGTGTAGTCAGGCATATACTACTCTCTGTGCTCTGTAAGGAACCCTAAGTCTTTCCACAGTAGATCAGTAACAGGCAGTTAAAGTGACCTTCATCTTGATGTTGGCTTCACAATGCAGTCCAGATAAAATAAATGGGGTCTGGCAGTCATACTAGCTTAAGCTCATCTGAAAAGCCCACTCAGCATTAATTTGTGCAAAAGATGGAATTAAGAAATATTAGTGTAGAAAGTTCAGAATGGAAAGAGGTGATCTGAATGGAACTCTAAGCAGATACTCCCCCAGTATTGAAAGCTGGTATAGGAGACTTCTAAAATTGGTACAGTCTTTTAAAATTCAAAAAGACTCTAAAAACACTGTAAATTTTGAAAACAAGGAATACTGCCTCAAGTCTTTTGAAATAAGGATTTAAAGCACACAAACATTTCCCAAGGTATCTGTTAAGATGAATTCATTAAAAAATAAAGTTGCAGACAATAGAGGTTTTACTGGAGGCAACAGATGGATCAGGAAGCCTGATAGCCAGAAAACAAATTCTGTTCATATTTTTATTCAATTAGCAGAACTGGCATTGCAAAAGCAATGTCATAAACTATTCTATCACAAGGAAAAGACATCTCTGTGTTTTATTACAAAGACTTCAAAATTCAAATAAGTCTATATCTGTAAATAATGTTGATGCAAATCTGATTTAGAATATAGAATCTGTCAAAAATATATGTATTTCTCTTCTAAATTTTATCAACTAAGTGCCACAAAGTAGTAAGTCATCTTAAAAGTGCTGTTTGGGCACACAATGACTGAAAAAGCAAAATTAAGGAAACATTTCCTTGTGTAAAAGGCTATGCCAAATAGTATTTTATAGTTAATTCTATTCTATTCAATGATCTTTTGACTGATAAAGTTTCCCACTATAATTTCTGAATAGTTTCCACATACTTTTTGGTTTTAGTTTCAAATGAGGGATGATCTTCAAAATCATTATGTTTGCTTTAGACCAGAAATACATTCTATATGGCTTTGAACAATCATTCATCAGGCAGAGAACAGTATCTATTGCCCTCACGATTCAGCTTGCAAGGACCCATTTGCTTCTTTCACACATATTGGTAAACACAGAATGGGCAATCTGCAAATTTAAATATATATAACTTTTTGCCACAAAAAGTTACCCCAGATTTGTTGACCCTCTTTCTTCTTAGGCAAGTATGATAAAATGTCAGTTGATGTAAACAGCCAGTAAAGATTAAGTGCTTTGAAATTGGCAGGAATCTCTTCCATAAGCCATAATTTTGAGTATTTGCCTTTGATTACTTGACAAAATCCTAAACCGAATAAATTTTAACTATATGTGTGCAAAACCTGCTTTTTAAAATACCTTCCATGTAAGAATTTACAGTAAATGAAACAACTGCTGACTACTGAAAAAACCCTCTTAAAATACTTCATAGTACTAAAATATTCCATTCACATTAATGAAGTATTAATTCCAGTCTTGATTATGAGATTAATACGGATGTTCTTCATTTTAAACAAAAAAAGGATTTGCAATAAAAGAATTAGGAAAACATTCTCAAATTTCATGTTGTTACTCCACTCCTTCGATGGTTCTTTCATGTTCCTCCTTTAATGTTCAAATCACACACACACACACAAAATGTGACCATTTTACTGAGTACAGTGTCATTTCAACTTGGGGTCACAAGGTGCTTAAACTTCAGAGAACACTACTGATTTTCTTTCCTGTTTAATAGTGAAATGTACCATTATTTTCTTTAAGGTTTCTAAAATGCCTAAAATATCTTAAATTTTTTAGATGTTTAATTTTAGATTTAGGGCAAAACTCAAAATGATCATGATAACTTCAGTAACAAGAAGCAATTCTGAGTAAGTATTTTGGTTTTTCCCTCAAACACAGGGGAAAAGTAAGTTTTCCAATTTTCCTATTTGTATTAATTTTATTTGGGAATTGAAAGATCCATTCCTTTAATTTTTCACTACTTCGTAGCCTATTTCTTTCAGCAAATCCATTTTTTAATTAAGAATAAAATATTTCTTACTGATAAACAAGCTTCTGCAGTATCCTAACCTAGATTTGAATGCAATCATTGCCAGTTGTTGGTTGTGTTTTCACAAATGTAGAACTTTCCTAATGAGAGATAATTTCTTATTACGTACAAATGGTGTACCACCTGACATGCTGAACTACAGAGTTAGGCTAAGAACTCACTCATTTTGCAGCCAAAAAAACAAGCCCCATTTCAATTTTCATTATTATTTTCAAGTTAAATCCTTTAACTCTGAGATCTGCTAAGGTTACTTGAGATCTCTTCAGACTTGGGATCTAGCTTAGGAACAACTGCAAGTAACAGACCCTCAACTTCAGCTGAATAGTCAACGAGAAACTTGGACAGGATCCTCAGAAGACGCGGCACCACAGCCATCTTCATTGAGTTTTAATGGAAGATTCATTCATATGATGCAAAAGCACTGACTAAAATATACCCTGCTGATTTCTGTTGTCGTAGAAAGTCTTGCAGTTGCCACAATATGTGAATAGTTTGGGTATAATTATAGGCAGGAATCAGCAAAGTAGAAAAGAAAAAAAGATATTTTTTGAGATATTTTTTATTACAAAATTAATGAGAAAATTTTTATCTCATTAAAAGCCAGAGTACAGAAACCATTGGATAAATTTGTGCCCACACTCAGAAAATAATCATAGGATTAAATTAGTACAGGGCTGAGGATTGTAAGCAGCTTTCTATGACAGACTTCCCCCAACACTGAAGAGAAGAACCTGCAGGGTGAAGCATTTGAAGTTATACTTTATCAGTATCCACTTCTGTAATAAAAGCTGAACTAGAAAACCAAAATTATCTTACTTTGCTGCAACTGGCATAATTCAGTGTGAATATCCTTTCAGAAAAGTTAGATGCTTACAAGCATAAATAGGTATTGTGACTATAGAAACACCTTGGTGACAGTAAGAACACAAGACAGGTAAGCAAAACCAAGACAAACATTTAATCTCACCTTCAATCTAGATGTTTCCATATTTTAGTTAGTTTGCAGTAATCACATATGACGGTTACTATTACATGAACTACTTGATAGTTAATCTATTTTATCACATGAAATGTAAGACATGAACTGGAATATTAACCATTAACTATAAACAGTAATTGAAGAAAGCTTCAAGTTTTTTACGAAGGACATAATTTTTATTACCTACCTGTGCCTTTATAGTACTTGGTACAGTTACCATATTCAATATCCTCCTTTTTAATATCAAACTGAGGCAGAGCAATTTTCTCTAGCTGTACAGGATCTCCAGACTGCCAGATAAACCGTAAGTCATCAGTTGTGTAACCAACTACAAGAACAAAATAATAATAATAGTCATTTAAAGAACACTCTCAGAGTAAACTCTGCACGGAAATCTAGCATAAAAATATAGTATTTCTTTCACTCTTTTACTTTCTACTTTACTCTTTCACTCTATTTCTTATTCAAAAAACTAAATACAAAAATCAAATAATCATCTAATTTTTATTTTTTTTTATGTAGGCCTAAATTAGGAATTGGTGGGTGGAACATTACATTATCTGTAATATTACATTGATTAAGAGGTGTTTGTTACAGTGCTTACTGTTTAAACAAAGAAAGCAAAGCTCTATTCTCCACAGCTTTGAAGCCTCCCTCTTCATTCAAACTCTACTTCAGCAAAGCATGAAAAATACACTGAACTTTAACAGCACTCACAAGTCCTAGTAACTTCAAATGAATTTAACAACTCAATTACTGTGATGAATCTTTTTTTGTATGTAAAACAACCTTTCTGCTTAGTTGTTGAGATTAAAGGCCCTGGTTCATGAAAGCATTGCCGTTCAGGAAATACTTGACCAGGAATTTAAGTAGATGCGTAGTCCCACTGAAATCAATTCAGTGCCTTCATCGTCTCCTGAGTATCAACAGACTTCAGCATACATCTCAGCATCCAAATCATGATATGTACATGACCACCAAATTAAAGGCAGTGAAAGTTAGGCTCACAGTATCCAAGCATAAAGCAATATTGATTAAATAGGGATAAAATAATAATGATTTTACATGCCTTTTTTTTTTCTGCTACCTTCTGTTTAGTAAGGATTAAATGAATTCAAACAGAGATACTGTGTGTTAAATGGAAACAAATATGGGGAAACACGAAGAGGATAGAGTTGGAACGCAGCATTTTGTATTTCAGCCTCTGACAAAAAGTTTAAAGAACCATTCTTTTCCTGGAGGCATTAGGCAGTCTGGGAGGGGGTTAACCTTTGAAAAACAGCTGTGAGGAAAAAAGGTGAAATATTCATAAGCTTCTCTAAGATTCAGGAAAACTTCATAAAAATCACAATGTGTCAAAGCTCCACAAAGGAAAATAATACAAAAAAGTATAATTTCTTGTTTTAATGCTTCATTCATAAAATCAGTCTCACCCCCTTACAACATACATCAAATCACAAGTCTGCCAAGATTCTTTATGATAACGATTACTGGACAGTGAAAATTTTGTCTATATGGAACGTGTAGAACTGGGGATCATGACTGTAGATAAGACAAAAGCCTAGAAAAAGCTGGTGGTCTTTTTTGTTTTGAAAATCTAGCAATTAGAAACAAAATATTCATTTGAAAACAACTTAAGTAAAATTAAACTGCCAACGGCTAACAGGGAAAGCACTGCTGGAACTGAAGGGCTCTTATTTTTGACAAAATTCTTACTTTTGACAACTGAATTAAAAGGTAGAAGAAAATTCAGTGCACACAGTGTTTCTAAAGAAGAAATTTCTCCTGAATTTGAATATATCAATTGAGCATGGAGAGAGACAGTTGTTAAACTGTCATTGTTAAATAAACAATTTAAAGTTGTTTAACCAAAGTTATTGAGATTTTTTTGATTAATTCTTCCATTAGTATTACTGTCTAATTCCAGTTTAACCCCAAATTTATTTGCATTTACTGTAAGAGTTTACTTCAGCTAATGCATATACATATCAGTGATGGGCTAAACTACTACGGACACACTACAATTCTAAAGGTAAATGCTGGAAATCAAAAACTAAACTGTAAAGCTCTGATATTATTATTATTACCCTTGTTCCTACTGGGATGCTCTGCTCAGCTTTGTTTAAACTTCCTCTTTCTTCACATTTGTCTTCCCTTCCCTAACCTCCTTTTCCCCACCAGAATTGGTGGATTAACAACTCAACAAAGTTTTTGTATTATAGCAAGAATAGGCTGGAGCAATCCACCTTCCTTCTCTCTGCTTCACATTTGTCCTTACTCAGGAAAACAGAATTGCCATGAAAGTGGGATCATCAGGGATCAGTGCTGGGAAAAGGATGTACTTGTGTAGGCACCCTGCTACTTGGGTGCAGGAAAAGAGACGGTTTTCAGAAACATTTTGGCTGCAACTTCCAGCATGGCCGGAAGCCCTTCAGCGATGAGTCCTGGCTGCCCCTTTGTAAGATCAAATCACCTAGAGAACAGATTGGTAAAGGAGAGATCTGACTACATCTACAACACATCTTGAAACCACTATCAAAAGGTTTCATACTAAATGCTCTGAATGCATTGGCATCATACACTTTTCCTTCAGTACCATATCAAAAGACTTTCAAACAATACAATGCATTCTCAATGCAAGGGGATAAATTGCTCCCCAACAACCTACAGGGAAGCACAGGTTGTGGAAGTTAAAACTACTTGGGGAAACCATGGATTCTTTTTCCCAAATGATGTGTGCTTCCATTTTACTAAGTTTATCGTAGAGGTTTCTATAAAACTCATCAGCTGTCATTACGTTTGATAGCAAAAGCTAAAAACAGAGCGCATGGTGCCATAACCGTAAAAAACATTTTTGTTAGGGAAATCTATGTTGGTATGAACCAGTGAAGATTATTTTCAAGATAATTTTCATTAAAATGTTGACATGAACAATACAGGAATTGGTCATTTTTTGTTTGATTCTCACACATGCCTAGAAGGCAACTGGTTTTATGCATAGATTGATTTACTTACAGCTTTCCAATTGCATCTTGCAGCGTTGTGTATCCATAGGAAACAAGGTCAAGTCCAAAGGGCATGATAGAGTAATAGACAATCTGAAAATACAGAAACAGAATTTAAAAACAGTGTGAACTCCCATGCAAACAGTAGACAGCAGAAAGAAAACAAAATTCAGGTATTTGATTTTCAGCTTCTAAAATAGCAGAAAAAATAAAGTTAGGATAAGTAACAGTTTAAAATTGAGCTATCTCTATTAGTCTGAGAATAAAATTTTATAGAGACCTTTAAACATACAGTAGTTCACAAATCAGAGACCTATTAATATGTGACAAAATGCATATAGGTCATAAGAATAACCAAACCAAAGGTTCACACAGAAGAGAGTCCTGTCTCCAGCAGTGGCCAGTGGCAGACTCTTGAAGAAGAATATAAGACTACAGCAATCAGGAATAATATTGTGCTAGACATCCAGCAGCCTCCCAGAAGTTACACCTCCAGGACTTCCTAAACCGGAAGTGATGCTTCTATATCTAAAGGACCTTGAAAGATTTTTTTCTGTCCAATAAGCTGCTTTGCTTCCAGTTGCTTTTTGCTATCCACGTACACTTTAATCATGCACCGCATCCTGCAGCAAGGAGTGCCATGGCTAAGCTGCACACACTCTATCAGGACTAAGTAACCACCATTTTCTTTGGCTGATGTAGAAATTCAAGTTCAAGTGATGTGCAAATTATATTATTTTGCTGAAGGCTTTACTTCAGATATCCTACGTACATTTCAAATTTCTAGTACTTGCTATGCTATCAAACGACATGCTTTAAAACACCTTCATCTGATTTCTTTACACACATTTAATTTATTGTAATATTGTTTACAAACTGTCATATAAAATATTAGTCATAAACTGTATTATATTACTAAGTCTAATGCAGCATATATATCTGATATTAATTCATTTAAAAGAGGAGTAGAAATAGGTCAACAAAATACCTCATGCTGACTAGAACATCTCCATCCCGAAATATAAAAAGAAGGATATTTTCTTGTGTGACATCATGGAAGTTAGCATTCTTTTCATTTGCAAAGAATAAGTCTGGCTTCCAGAGACATTTAAACATAGTTGGGTCCACTGTCAGTGTATCTGAACCTCTCCAATCATTGGGAAGTTTGAGTCTGGGATCATTCCACTTCTGCCTTAGAAAGATGTTGACTCTATAATCCTGATGGGAAGCATAAATAAATATTAGACTAGCCAAAGTCTGGCCAAAAACCCACGGGGAAAGAAAACCATTTTATTGGATTCTGAAGGGAAAAATAATTTATGCCCTGATATTTTCTACACAAAGATAATAATTGTTATTCAAACAACATTAATAAAGTGATGTTTAATAGACTTTACTACATATAGGTAGATTATGTCTCACTCATGTTTTGAATATCATAATTTTCTTTTTTTAAAAGGACCAAATTGTCCCCCTGAATCATTTCTGAAACCCTTTCATAGTAGCCCCCTTTTACCTAGGCATAGAGAAAAACATGCAGCAGGGCAGACAGAGGGAGGCCATAGCTTGACCACATGAAATTGCTGCAGGCAGTAGGCATGGTACCACTTCAATAAGGATATCCTGTGAGTGTAAATTCCAGCTTATTCTCCATTTGGTTAAGTGGCACACTGATAGCAAAATATCACACTAGAGAAGCAGAAAATTGACCAGGTAGACAGATAACAGGTTTTACAATACACACCCAGAATATGGCTTCAAACTTTGTAACAGTGATTTGGGACTATGTTGGTAACCCAGGAAAACTGATACCAGCTTGCAGCACAGGTACTGAGGCAGCACATATGAAAGCAGAAAACGAATAGGTCTTAGAGACAAAATCAAGGCCTTAGAGAAAACTTCCTTCTGGATTCTGCAGGACTCTTGCTGAAGGAGGGACAGTAGCAGAGCCATGCTCAATGAGAACCTTATTTTGCCTTTGGGAATTGAAGTAGCATGTGTCTCAGGGCAAAATGATATCCACACGTGTTCTATTCTTAGTGAAAGCTCTGTGCGTCCAAAGGAAAAATCTGACCCAGTATGTCAGTTATGATTTTTTCAGTCTTAACCTCTAAGCCTTTTTGCTTTTTACATTTACATTTAAGCCAGTGCCTCTTTTTAACATATATCTAAACAAGGCAGATTGCATACAGAAAAGGAATAAAGGTACTGCTGAGGTATTATTGTTAGGTATTTATTGTTGAAATAAAATAAGGAAAGTCCTACAAATAAACCAAAATTCTGTGTGTAAGATAACTTCTATCTATCTGCATTCTTCCTAGCTGTCTTCTACGGTGTGTTCTGTTTTTTCCTTACTGTTGTTAGGTACAAAGCATTGAGAGAAAGGGCTGTGTCCTTTACAGCAGTGAAAACACTGCTACTGCTTTACATTTATAGCGAAATGTTCGAAATCTGTGGGTGAAGGTTCTCAACATATTTTTTGTTTGTCAATGGATTCTGCATATCAAAATAATTTTATAAAGTTGCTTATTTTACATGCTAATGACCTCTTACACATTTTTCTGCTGGTACAATGTGAGTTCTCATCTGTTGCACTTACTACAATGTACACATTTACTGCCCAACACAAGTACCATGTTGAGACAGGCAGGATAACTACAACAGGAAGAATCTCACTTGTCTAAGACCTCATGCAGAACAAACTACCCTGTTGATTTACCCTGTTTCTCAGAATACAGTGCCCACTTTCCCACGTCCAGTCCACCAGTCAGATCAGCCCAGGTATTATTTTATTACACTATACTGCTTAATATTTTTCCTACTGCATTGTAAGGAAAAGCAAAGCATCAAAACCAAGTAGAAAGAACTGAGGCAATATTTATTAATATGCATGGTTCTTAGAGATACGTTACTTGTTGGCGGTCAGGTTTTTCAAAAATATATGTAGTATGACTTATTTATACAAAGACCTATATTATCTTGTCAAAGTAAAAAGCATAAAACAGTAGTTAATATGAAGTGACTTTGTACTGGAAGCCTCTCACAGCAAAGCTTCAGAACAGGAGGGAATTCAGGCAATTATTTCAGAAAGTGTATTTTCAATTATATGTATATAATTGAAAATTTACTTTACTTGCTTCTTGCTGAAGTTCCCATTCCAAATGCACTTCTTGTCTCAGCTAAAACAATTACTTTAAACCATATGAGATAAATACTGCATACTGTGCACGCTCACAGCATTACATTATTCATCACACCAAAATTAATACTCCCATAAACAAGTGCATTACTCTAATTTTAAGAAAATAAGATGCCTTCTCAAAGCCATAGGCAAATGATAAGCAGTGTCCAACACTTGCCTTCAGCTTACCCATTCAGAAGGAGATGTTTACATCACTGAAAAGCAGAATGCACTGGCAAAATAAGAATTGGAAGTAAGATCAGGTGGATGCTATTCTATTTTCTTCCATGCTCTATTACAAATGAACTTAAAATATATCAAACAATGGGATGTTGCAATATTTGAAGAACTTGATCTTGTTCCAATTTAAGTCAATAGAAGAAAAATCTCCTTAATGTGAAATAGGTAGGTTCAGACCTACCTAAATGCCTAGAGGCTTCTGACAGAGGGTACTTGGAGAGGAAGGCCACCACATACCTGAGACAACACAGAAAATGTAGAAGGAAGCAAAGAGATGTCAGGATACAAAAATGTGGAATGTGGCTAGCCAAAGATGTGCAAAAGGGCTTCTTCTTGGAAGAATATGAACTAGTACAGCATCTGGCAGCAGTATAGACTAATATCTGGAATAAATCTATTTCAAAAGATGTCTGCAACCAGTTCTCTCAAATTTGGACAATGAATTTTAAGATTCAGCATGTACACTACAATTAGGTTCAACAGGGGCAGAAGAAGTGATCTGCATGAAGCATATAGTCTTCTTATACATTTTACAAACACTCTTTGAATATTGCAGAATAACCAGCATTTTATAATAAAGGAGGGTCAAATAGCAATCAAAAAGTCTAAAACTAGGGGAGGGAACGAAGGAGATATTCGTCAGCGTTAGAGCTAGGAGGACCTGGCAGGTAGAAAGAATCAGAAGTATTCTACAGGACTTTGTTTTCCCATTAAACTCCAACAGAAGGCAAGTTGTTTCCAGGGAGGTTGAAAGATGAGGCATTCTAGGAAGTGTTTCAAATTCAACCTACTAAACAGTGGACGTGTAGCCAGAAAAACTCCTCAGGCCAGAAACTCAACATAGCCAACAGATCTGTCTCTGCAAACTGAAGCACATAGAAGATCATGAAAGGCTTTTTCTACATGAACTGCACTCATTCAAAGAAAGGAAGCATAATAGTACTGTCTTTTAATAAAGTAGAAAATGGCATTTTTAAGATTAAAATAAGGAAACCAAATTTTCCTTTATATACATAAATATTAAAAAGACCTTTCTGCAAGGTTTTAAAGTGGTGTTTTACCATTTGAGTCAGCAACAAAATGTTACACTGAAAGTTCAGACTTGAACATAGATTCTGTAGACAGAGGGTCAGATCATCAACACAGCTAAAATGCTGTAGTCCTGTGGATATTTATCCAGAAAGGATTTATTCCCAGGAATCCTATACTAGTCATGCAGACTATAACAGCTTCTAAATGTGACATAATCACCATATTATTCCACAAATCTGCAGTCTAAAAAACCACCTGCAAAATCAGAAGCAAAGGATCCTAGACAAGCAGTCTAATGAGCTAGAAGGAAACAAGTTAGGCAAGATAAAGGGAGCTTACCAGAAGGTAGCAGCTCTGGTGTAAGGTCTTCATTTCAGCTGTACAAATCCTTATTTTCTCTGTAGTTAACTAATTTTTGTATTTTTTTCCCAGGTAACTTGTTTGATAGGTGTGTGAAAACATCTCTGTTCTCTCAAGTATTCAAGAACACAATGTGAACATTACCTTTTCTAGACATAGAGCAAATACGTGCCCTTCAGTTTCTTCACAAGGTTTTGATTACAGCAATACAGGCTTCTGGGCATAGGATCTACACTACAGGTCCTATTTTGCTTCAAACTAATATTATTTCAAACCTGTCAATGCTTTTCTATAAAGAAATTCCTTTCCCTCCTAAAAAATAAGTAGGTCCTACCTCAGTGGGAGGTAATCTCTACTCTTTTTTTTGAGGATGAGCCAGCTGCATAGCTAAGAATGGAATCAGCATGGGGCCAGAAGCACAGCAAGCAAAAAAATAATTGAAAATAAGTTTTTGGGATTCCTGAAATATGGGAGGAACCATCAGAATCAGCCACCATGATTCAAAGCAAGGGACACTGTGGGAGCCTGCTGACTAGTTAGAAGTTCCAGACATTACACCTGGAGAAGGGTTTAAGAGTGGGGTAAAGGACAACTTGTTGCAGATATCTCCTTCTGCATCCCTTTTAACATCCTTCTGAACAACAGGAGGTCAGTATGCTGAGTGGCCCTTTCTCACTGGCACTGTACACATTCGTTTGTTGGGCCTTCTACCACCATCTCACTTCCAGTCACCTGGAACCAAAGGATATTTTTCCCCACCATTCCAGCACCAAAAGAAGGAATCATCCCTTTAGCATGGCTGAACCTGGATGTTTACCCCCACATAGAGTTTTTTGAAAAAGTATGAAGTCAGCTATGACAGCCAAAAGCGGCTACAGAGCTAAGAATCATCATGATGCTTCATCAATGGAAATACTTAGAAATACATGATTTCACAGATTTTGGTTTCAGTAATGATAGAACTCCAACTGGTTTAATAGCTTCTGGTCACTTTAGTGGCTGTCAAGAAATCAATGTTCCTCCTAATTCACACCAGCGCTGGAGACAGCCCCTCTCTTCTCCAACACTGAGGAACCTTTTTCAGCAGCTCTGTTACTGCCTGTAAATGTCTCTCTTTTTTGAGTACAAAAGGCCCTTCTGGTCCTTCACAGACTTGATGCCTCAGCTCCAGGAAATATTTTTCCTGTGATTCTGGAGCTGCAAGATTTTTATAGTCTAAGGGACTTGATTCTACTGTCTGGTGCATTAGCCAGACGTTAGACACACAATCTGGTGACAAGTACCAGCCTATCCCCAAGGCAGCAGTGGTTCCTGAATGGACCACAGGACCCAATGCCCACTGAAACAGGCAGAGTTTCCCAAGTGATATAAAGAAGAACAGATAGACTGCTTCTTTTGTCAGTACTTCCTGTGATACACTGAGGCAGCCAAGAAGTAATCCAAACTTCACATGAACATGCTTAGATGTCATGGTGATCAGCTGGATGTAGAAATATAAATAAAAGCATAAATTAAAGTAAGGATGCTGTCTGAAGTTCTGAAATATGGAGGAAAGCACGACTTCTCTTACAGAACATCCTAGTAAACTTGTGAGTGACCATATCAGGAGTTCACAGACAGGCATGCACACATGCATGCAGAGAGTATACCTAATTTTGAGGTGGGGAAGCACACCCCTTACATTCATGTTTTGCAACTATTTGGATCTGGGTGCACTGTAAAAAAGCCTCTGTAAAAGTCACTTTTTAAAGCACACAATAAATTTCAGAAACTTGAAAGGGCCATCTGGCCTAATATACCTGCCATTTTAGACACTTATCTCACTCCTACTTTCCTGCTCTTCCTCCCTGCCCCTCTTTAAACTTCTGTCCCCTTTTAGTTTTCATAAATAAATCTCAGGGCATCTTCAGCACACTTACATTCTTTGTTTTAATATCACTACTCACTAATGCCATTAGTTGACTTACTATCATTTGCAATCACATCTAAATCTTTATTCATTCCTAGCTGAAGAAACAGAAATTTCTGGCCAATCAGTTCAAAAGCTGTTTCAACCATCATGTATGTTTAACATCGAGCAGCTCCGCAATCCTACTGAAATGTCATAGGGTATCATAAGCTGGTTCTGAATTTTAAGTGGGTATTTACTTCCACCGACAACAAACAGTGTTTGATTATTATTAACTGTATTATGGTTTATTCCTTCTGTGCCATTATGAGTACGAATGCTGCCTTACTCACAGCATTTTCAAAAGCAGCTTGATTTTAAGAACTGCCTCAATGCTTTGGTTGCAGCATATCACCAAAGTTGTTTCTAAATGGGATGCTGAGGGAGCACCTCAGAACTCCCACTCTGAGTGCATGCCCTGGCTGTGGCTTCCCACAGGCTGGCAAGACATGGTGTACTGCCTTCTTTTTTGCACAAAAGAAAAGCCCTGATCAGGTCAGAACATCTTCAACAATCAAATGCAACTTTTGGGGCAGTATTGTTTATGGTGTTTATTGGAAATACCATTGCAAAAAAAGATCTTCAAGTCCCAAAACATTGGGAAGTGTTTCACTGAAATGGCTTCTTATTTTGAAATAGATTTTATTTCCTAAAGAAACAAAACCACTCAAAACTATACTGAGGATTATTTGGAGCTGCTATTGACATGCTGAAATTTTCTGGCTGAACTGGAAACACATTTTTAGAATCTTCACTCCTCAGTTTCTCTCTCTCACACAGTAAACAAATAGCAGTAAGAGTATGGTCATTGATGGTCTACTCCTGTACTCCTCGTCTTTCTATTCCTACATGATTTACTTCTATCCTCAGAACAACACAAAACAGAGAACCTGTATGCTTCATCCTTATGCATGTATGTTCTTTTTCTCTCATACACAGTCTCATTATTTTCTTTAGTAATACACCAAGCAACCTATATATTAACTGTCTGGAAGATTACCTAATTCATACTACCAAATGTACTCTTCCCTGAACTTAATAATTTATGTAAATAAGTGCATTTCTTGCATCTTAGAAACCTTGCATATCCTTTCATGTACATCAGATCCTAAAAACTGTAACAATCTGTGGACAAATATAGAGTGAATTAGATTAATAGGTTTATGGCATAAAGCACAGTCACTAACCCCATTAACTCAGTTCTCAGGGTCTACAATCATAACAATCATTTCTACTTTACAATTCATAATCCTCAGTCTGAAATTTAATTTAATGAGAAAATCTCCTTGTGTGCTATAATAATTTAATTTCAGTCTTACCATAGTTGTCTCCTGAATTGACCCAAAGCTGTTAATGAAGATGTTGACTGCAACATCGACTGGAATTCCTTAAAAAAAAAAGAAAGAAAGAAAAATAGAAAAAGATTTCTGGTGAACTGCACAGTCCAGTAAAGGTATGTTATCCTTCATTTAAAGCTCCTTTATACCGGTATCACAATATGAAATGTTTTTTTTATAGGGTCATACAACTTTATCTTTTCAAGTTAGTATATACAGAGTTTTCAAAAGCTGTGGTTTAATCTGTTTCCATCGAAAGCCGATAGAAATCACAGAAACTCTTTTCAACCTAGTGATAAGAAAACAGAAAAAAAATCCTTAGTCCAAAGTGCTAAGCTTAAAGCATATCACAGATCATAAATCTGAGTAATTTTCGAATTCCACGATTTTCTGTTATTACAGAATGCACGATCCACTATTATTTTTGCACACAGTAAGTAATTCCCATTTCTAGCAGCAGACACTTATAACTGTCAAGTTCTATCATCTCAAATTACCTGTTTATGATTTACAATGAGACATATACCTATATGGTAAGAGGTTACTTCTTTGTGGAAGTGAAGTACTTAACTGTGAAGTATGAATACAGAGAAAGAAAAATTGCTTCATTCAGCCTTCACAGCTATCTAGCCTTGGTGCAACAGATCTGGAAAGCTGCTCCATTTTACAATGGTTACCAATTTGCCAAGAAAAAATTCTAGAAGCCAGCAGCCGTGAAGACACTAAAACGGCCTGGATTTTTTCCTCTTTTCCACAGCCAGGATTCCTATAGTTGAAGAAGGATGGTGTGACAGCTGGTACATCTGCCCTCCATCACCCTGGGGGAACTGACTGGCAGTCATTTAATCTGGTGTTAACAGAGAGTTATCATGAAGCAAGGAGAAGTGGCCTGATGGTTGTGAGAACTAATTATCGTCCACGAGTTTTATTTAGCACCTATATATTGAGTGTCAGTATGTGCACTAAATGCATGTATCTGATCTCATTACAATGTTACAAATACTTAATTCAGTGGGTTTCTTCCCAATTTCAGCGACAAAAGAGACATAAGAATATATGAAGAATATTTTGACAGGATAAGCAAATACAATACAAAGTAATATGTGCCTCATCTAATAGTTTGCTTGCCTGCATAAAATATTTTGGTGTACATTTAATACATAAATTCAAACTCGTTCTCTTGGTTCGCCAGATCACTAAGATAAAATTTCACTTTTTCAGTTAAACCAGGTGGGTTTTTTTTCTTTTAAATCAGACTAGTTAAGTGTGATGCTTTTGATTATGCAATGAACATAATACTTTGTTTATTGCCTGATGTGTGTAACAGAGCACCCACCACATCACTGGTAGCCAAGAGTGTATTATTATCTCTTCAAGATTTGAATAGGAAGTGCCCACCAAGAAAATCAGTCATGTGTGAGGAACGTTTTAACATGAGCAAACCATTTGTCAGAAAATGTTCTTTTCCTTCCACTTCCCTGGAGTTAATGTTGAATGTCCTTCCTTTTCCTTCTGTCTTGATTCTTACAGACTGCCAGCAGGATTATCAAAAATATAAGGAAATCCGCAGCATGCTTTGCGATTACAAGCTGATCATGCTGAAGAACAGGTAGAGTTAATGCTGGACGTTTATTCTTTGTGACAGGGTTCTGTGCTGAAAACATAAATGATTCTACAGAGAATAAGAAGGAAGACACTTGCTGGGAAGTGAGTCTAATACATTTAGAAAAGTTAGTTAAATAGAACATCTGAAAATGATCTCTTCAGAAGCCCAGTAAAAATTATGGATTACCAAATGCCCCGTACTATTGATATGCATGTTAAAATACCTCTTAATGTGCACACAATTCAATGGAATTTCTAAACTGAAAGGACTGATTTATGTAAACTGCAGTGGCTGTAATGTAAAAAAATGGCTTATGTCTTTTTCCAGCTGTAGGAGTTATTAGAGGTTTTGCAGGGAAAATGTATTACAACCTTTTCTGCATATGTAAGGAAATTAAATTTTCCTACACAGAAGATTCCTACAAGATCTGACTACCACAGAGATGTTTTAAAGGCAAAGAATGTGTTCAAATTCATTATCTACTTGAAATCCCAAAGTGTGCAACCTGTATTATAATATATCTTTAAAGGATTTAGTAACCATATGGTTTCCAAATAGTGATACTGCTGATCCCCATTTTTATAAAGCCGTCTTAAAGAGTGCCTATAGTGAATTTTGATCATATTTTTACAGTTTTAAAATACTGAAAATTTGAAATACTACGAGAGTCTAACTGGAATGTAGGGATAAAAAGACATTTAAAAAAACCTCATTCTATGGAACCTAATTCTAATTTTAAAAAGTGTTTTATAAAATAATAGCAATAGTATTAGTAATAATAAAAAATCACATGCTATTATGATCATGAAATCCTAACATATTACCTTTCAGCTCATAAGGGTAAATACCTTCTGCAGTTTCACACTACCTAGGGAAATTCCCACTAAAAAGAAAAGAAACCAAACAAAATCTACCAAACAAACGTAAATCTAGGTTGTGAATATTATCACTGTATAAATTTTCCATGTGTGAAAAAAGCAAAAGTTAAATTCCAAAAATTAAAACAAAAGCTAAAATAGCTGACTAACCTTTGAAATTAGGCCTTATCCTGGGATCATAACTGAGCAATAGCCTATTCAAGATATTGCTGGTAGAATTAGCAGGTACTCTTGCAAGGTCTTCAGCTGATTGCTGGCTGTAACAAAAAGTGCATTAGTTACTATTAAGACAGAAACAACTGTGCGCTTAAACTTAAGTCATTTTAAAGTCATGCCATAAATGCCATTTCATGAGCAAAATATGTTCAGTACTTTCAGGTTCCACACTGTGCAGTTTTCCTTTGCCTGCGATGCTTCCATATTTTTCCAGAAACTGGAAAAAATGTAAAAGCTTTCCTATATACTCTTAGCTGTAAACATGGAAGTAAATAAAGCAGAATTCACTAATTGTTCCCTTCCTTCCTAATGTAAGTATCCAGAGGAACATGATTTCTTCATCAGTAGAAAGCAGCCACCTGAACTATTTTTAGCGACTGTCAGATTAGGGACATAAGCAAACTGACAGCCACTTTGTGAGTGCCAAGCCACACAGAGGCTTTTGGCAGTCTCCTGTTCTCCCACACCAGCACCACCTATTCCACTGAGAGCTGGAGCCATCACAGAATCTCACTGTCAAGTGCTAATGAAAGCTTTGCTACAGAAAAGAAGGCCTTGGAGTCCTCTGGTCTTGCAGAGAGAATTTAAACATCTCTATTTACCTTGCTGTTATTGTGCTGGGTGTTAAATTAAACCCATTGCTGAAATTGAAAAGAACCTTTGACAGGTAAATGTAGCTACAAGAGTAACACAAAATTGAGTGTAATAAAAAGCAATAAGGGTGTATCAGTCCCCACCCCATGTATTTAAGCACCTAGCAGGTGGATAATATCATGTAAATGAACTTGTATGCTGTCTGTAAAACCTCCTCAGTGATGTTTTCCAATTTTGAATCCTGTCTTGTAATCACTTTCCCATCCATTTTATCATTACTCTGCTGAGTTTCTGTCATTACAACGTAGTAACCGAAATGCCATATAAAAGTAAGAGAAACACCCTACAGAGACTTGTCATATGCATCAACACCATTACGTCTAGCAAACAAATGCATGAACATATTTTTAAAAATGATCCTGTTTATTTCCTATATGTTTTCCATAATCAGGATCAGGTGCTGTTGCCTCCTTCACCCTGCTTAATTTCTTTTTTTTCATTGTTCTTTCCGCTATCAATGTCTGCTTGACAGACCTACAAGTTATTCTTTATAACATCTTGGTTCACTGCTAGTTTTCTTCTCATCCTTCAGTTTCCTTCATGTCCTCTTGGATTTCTGCATTATCTAAACATTCACTGAAGGCTTTTGGAGTTTAAAATGAAAGTTGTACGAATGTATCAGATCTCCTGATTTTAAGATGTCCAATTTATACTCTACGGGATAAAGCTCTAGAAGGCAGGGAGGGGATACTGGTTGATATTCAAGGATCACCTGCTCAAAGCTTGGGAGTGTTGTGTCACAACAAGAAGGAGATGGAGCAAGAAGGCCAGGAGGCCTCCATGGATGGATAAGGAGTTGCTGAGGAAACTTAGAAGGATAAAAGAAGCTTATAGAAGGTGGAAGCAAGGACAGGCAGCCTGGGAAGAATACAGGGACATTATCCACGAAGCTAGGGATCAGGTGTGGAAAGCTAAGACCCATACAGAATTGAGTCTGGCCAGGGATGTCAAAGATAACAGGAAGGGCTTCTATAGGCATGTTACAAACATGGATTATACAAAGTTCATGAAATAGCAATGACGAAAATCTGAACCACAAGGATAACATGGACACATAAATTAAATACAGATGCTTGTAAAATGCAATGAGGAAAAGAGGAAAAAAGTCTGAGAAATTAAATGAGTGAACGCCAACATCAAAGAGAAAGCCAAACACAGCTGACAGGTTTATTTGTCTCTTCAAGTAAGAGGAATAAAGCGGTAGTTTTGTGAGATCTGAGTCGCACTGCAGAAGTATGTTAACACAAATATCTGTTCAGGCTGTTCAAAGGTCACCCACGAATTAGACAAAGGAGACTTACTGCACTGGGAAGACAGTGATGAGAAGAACATGTGGCAGCACTGCTTTCTGGTAAAGAACTTCACAATCATATCTCCTGCAAGTTGTTGGGTAGTGTTTTGAATTCATACAAGTATAATGTGCGCGCAGTTGTCCTCATTTATACAAGAACAAAGTGAATTACAATAACATTGTTAGGAGTTGGGAGAAGAAGCAGAGAGAGTCAGTAAATGCTATTTTCTAAAGGTAACTTTGAATGAGGCAATTGGAATAGCTACTGGAAAAAAAAGCTTGGCTGAGTATCAGTTGTATTTTTACTTTTACAGCATATTGTCATTGAACTACCATCATTGAATAGCACTCATGCAACTAAAACATTGTCACAAGGACTGGATTTCCTTCAGAGAACCTTGCTGATGAAAACGCCTAAATGGCACCTGCAAATCAATAAATCATATGTGTTTCGGTAATTTAAGAGGTTATGCCACTTTCAGAGTGACAGATGAGCAGAATGACTTAAAAAAAATGAATGGGATGGGTTAGGTGCTTGGGGAAACAGGCTAGGATTATTTATACCACTAAGACATTTACCTAAAGCCACTACTACCCTGCTTAATTGACCATTCTGGAATGAATTAACAATAGGCAAAAGTGTAGACTACAGAAGAGAAAAATGATTTGAGCCAAGACCTCCCTTCCTGAGCAAAGAAGTACTTCAATTTGCTAAAGTCTGTCTGATTCCAGTATAACAACACTCACACCAACTGAGAAGTTATTTACCATTTTTTCTTACTTAACCTACAATTTTCACATTTGTGAAAAGCTGACAAGTAGCATAAGATTTCCCTTAGATTTCCACCAGCTGCAGCATGTGTTGTAATTCTAATACATTTATTTCAACTTGCGTTAAATGTATGTGGAGCTGCTGGAAAGCATTAAGAAATGGAGATGCAGTAGCAGTCTTCACAGTAATTGATGAGTTCTAAGCAAGATATGGTGAATGCCAAAGGGAATGGTAACAGAATTCTTGCAGGGAATTTAAAAACAAGTAATTAACAATTGCCTTAATTGCCTTTTTTGCTGGAAAAACAAAACAAACAAACAAACAAGAAAACAAAAAAAACCAAAACCAAACCAAACCAAAACAAAACCCCAACAAAACCCAAAAGAAACCAAACAGTATTCTCAAAAAAGTGTTCAAAGTGTTCTTACCTCTACAGTGTTCTCAAAAGCCAGAAAGAAAAGCAAGTACAGTTAGTCTTTTGGCATAACACCTCTGTGTGATATGACTGGCCTCTCTCCAGTCTTTGGGAGGCTACTTCTGGTATCACTGGTCAATAAAAGAATGACTTCAAATTCTGTATTCCATAGGATATGCAGTAAGGTGCAAATTTCCTCTTCTATTGCAGCTCTACACATCTTACCACTGACTTTGACATGATTAACATTTTCAGTCGATGGCAATGGATAATAATTTTCATAATTCACTAATCAAAATCCAGAAGTTTAGACAAGCAGATATGCAAGGCAAAAGGAAGCATACATTACACTTGGTCTGAAATTTATACAGCTATGTTACATTTGTGTTAAGCAAATGTTTCAGAAGATATTATATCTTTACAGGTTATCATGACATTTAGTCTCCTGGAGTTCACTGAAGTTACAAGGAATCCTTATCACATGCAGTGCTATGGGAGGATGATGGAAATAAAGACTATACATGATATTCTACATAAATGGGAAGGAGAACCTTTGCTGTTCTATTATTTCACCTCGTGCGCTGATCCCTAGTCTTAGGATCACATTATGCTAAAGAATCTCTAATTTTAGAAAAGAACATGAGTGTATTTTTTACTTATGGCATGACAATCAGGGAAAAAACAGTCACAGGGATGTATTCACACACTGTAGTCCAGTCAGTCAGGTAGTGTGCTTGTTCTATTGCTTATGTTTGCTTAGAAAACATAGTTTGGATAATCTCAGCATTAAGCTTTGCCTTTGCATTGTTCTAGATTATTGTGTGACAGATAAAAAAATATATTCCTACACGCAGTTAGTTATCTCCAGTTATCTCCAGCAACATTTTCAGCTATATAATGCTGAAAACAGCAGATTTTAGTACACTTTGTATAATCTATGTAATGGAAACTGACATTTTAGTCATATAATACAGCTGCGTATGTACGAGAATGGTAAAAATAGGCTTCGAGAAACACAGTATCTGTTATCTCAGCATATATTGTAAGTATAATTTCCCTGATGTAAACTATCAGTGTTCTTATTTGCAGGCATTTGATTTTTAGAGTGCAGTAAGTCAAAGCATAAAAGCAGGTTAACACAAAATGACAAGATACTATATAATTCTCCTGAGTGATCTCTATGATTCCTAGTATGCTTAATAGCTGCATTTTCAAACCATACTGGGTGACACCTCTATTACTGGGAAGAATAATTACAATGTTTCTAATGCAAAGTGGTATCACTAGTTACATTAGAACTATGGAACTGTAAGGAACTGTTTATGTGTCTTTACAAACGCAGTTGACATCTGAACACCTAAAATTAGATATGTAATTCAGTACCTAAATTTGGAGGTAATGCACTGTGGTGAACACAAAGATTCTTTCATAGCAGAATTTGACATAGAAACCCAGCCTGGGGAACCCAAATTGTGAACCCTGAATTGTAGGGCTGAAATAACTCATCTTTCATCTCCTGCCATAGATAGACCAAAGAGCATAGTAGTCTCCTGATGTGGGCATGTACGGAACCTTCCTGAAGCTGCGTGGCATGAATAGCTCAGCAGCATCACTACTGCAGTTCTTGTCCATCAGTAACCTATAAGTCCAGCTTTGGTTTCACATTTAACATTGCCAGTGTTAGAAACCTTAGAAGTGTTTATATAGCAAACTGAAGTGCCTTGTTATTCCCTAAGCTTCGGAAAAGCAAGCTGATTCATCTGCCCACCACGGAGACGACAGCCCCTGAGTCAGTATAACCTGGTTAGTATGGTACTTCATCCACCCTGACTTGTACTGCTCACAGCAAGCTCACAGCAGTGGTTCCACTTATTAAAATTAGCTTTGCCCCTGGCTTAGGCATCTCTGTATCCTACCGAAGTCCCCACGTAAGTGACCCTTGTGCATAATGGTTGTCCTGTTGTGTCTCAGTATCACACACAGTCATAAAACACAATCAGCATCCAGATGTTTAAGAAGAACCATGAACATTTTAAACACTATTTATCCACATCAGTTCCTTGTCCCAGTCTTTTTTTCCTAATGTAATGCAGGTACTGAGACAACATGTGGATCTTTGTAAAATCTAACAACCTGTATGGTGGTATAAGTGGAGATGTAAGTGGAAACTGTATGTGGAGATACATTTTATATAATTTGTCTATCAAAGATTTGTCTGGCGGAGTTGAGAACAGAACTCCCTCGGGCTTAGGTTTGGGGGTTTACTTAAACCTGCAGCTCTAACTTGGTTTTTTTTAGTGTGGAGGTTGTATGTGAAATACAAAGCCTGTAACTCTTCCACAAGATTGCAGCGTCTCATCACTTCAGTGTTCAGAATGGAGTAAATGCTGTTCACTGAGACAGTGAATTACTGAACAAGAACCAGTCTACCACACTTACTGTTTTACGAGAGAATTTCAGGTTTGCTTATATATCTTTATCTTTTACTCCCTAGCACATTTATCCACTCTGAAAACAAATTCCCAAACCCCCTCGAATATGGCCCTATCTGTTTGAGATCACGGCTTTCCATGAGAGTTACATAATACAGAATAATTAAACCATTGACCAACTGCTGTGACCATGGGGAAAAAGAATTTTTATAGGAACCAGATATGGGTTCTGCAATGTACTTCAGAACAACTGTGAGATGTAACTGCCTCCACAACTGAATTCAAGGTTTTCTGTCAACTTCATTCCATCTTCTCCCACAAATTGTAGCAACCCTCTCATCACACCTACAAATTAAAATGTCCACAGACCATCAACAGTGTCTTCTATGATGTGGGAATGAAGAGAGATGATTCTGCTTTCCCACCATTTACATTTTGGGTTCATCACATATTACAGATACAGAGGCCATGTATAGCCAAACGCTTGATAAAATTTAAAAGAAGTCCTTTTCTATGGGAGGGTGGAGAGGATGCTCTTTGAACTTCTACTTTAGTCTTTATGGGAAGAATGTGGCAGAAGCTGAAAGTTAACCAAGAGAAATTTTTGGACAGATTTTCAAACAACTCTGTTTTAAACACATCGAAGGCCTTCCTTCTCCAGTTCCACTGTCTTTTGTTGTTATTTTTTAAAAGAAGCTGTTTATTGAACGTTGGCATTTGTGACCTTTCTACACTTCTGCCCCGGCAGATGGCACAAGCCATGTTTTCTGGAGGGCTTAAAGGGCCATTTCACAGTTTCTGAAGTAGCTGATATGCTTTATTGAATACAAGCCAAAATATGATTTGTATTCCAGCTTGATGGGTAAAAAAGTCTCTATAGATATCATACAGTATTTAGTTAATCATCTACATGGATATATAAATCTCCATGTGGACAAATGCAGGAAGTTGAGAATGGACAAGAAAGGACACCATTTTAGTAGCACAGTCTTGGTATTCAGACAAAAGAATGAGATTTAGTGATACAGGTTATACTCCTTGGTACTGTTGTAGTATTAGAGACATTCTGGGATCTTCATAAATTAACATGGTGCAAGTGGACAGCTGAGTCATAGCAAAATTACAATTAATAGGGATAATTGTGGTTATGAGCACAGTCATAACCAATTTTGTTAGCTGCTGTTTGAACCTCTTACATCTCTATGTCTTCTACAACACTGTCATGACCAAACTTCCCTTTCCTTACAATTTAATTTGCCTAGAGATCTTGCAAGTACTTTTTGAGTAGAGACCTTCTGGGCTACTAAGGATTTTGGGGATAACATCATAAAATAACTGAAGTATACTATTACAAAAGGAAAAATGTTTGCCAGCAGTGCTCTTAGAAACATGCACAGCTAAGTGTCCAACATTTTTACCAGAAAAGGGTATTGTGAGGAATTATGAGAAGTTAATAAGAAGTAAGTAACAGTGGGTGGGTAGTCTATGATCAAGTGGCTAAATCCATTTGTATCTATGTGGAAATCACCTGTATTCAGCATAGTGAATTTCAAAACAAGCTTTGTAAACAGAAGACTGCAATCCACAAAATTATTTATTATTTTCTTGAAGAGGCAGACCTGTTTTTTTATATATATATTTTCCATGGAGACAAGAGATGTGTTACACTAAAACTTTATATTTTATTGCACTAATCATCTGTGGAAACCAGCTTCTCAGATTTACACTGCAGAACTCCCTATTATGGGATTTTAGGCCTAATATATCAATCTCTTTGTTAATCAACGAACATTCAGGACTCAGACATAAGTATAATTATGTTTCATTTGGAAAGCCTGAGGTAAGAAGGAAAATGATCTGAATGTAAGATGTGAAATCTTACATCTGTTCTGAGCAAGCATTAAATCGAAGTAAGAACCAAGTGCTTAAGCATCAACTTCATGAAACCCCACGATAATAAGCTGAGAAAAACAGTTTCAGAAATAAATGAAGCTATGATGGGCAATCAAGCCAAAAATCACACAATGCACTGAAAAGTACAGTGTTATGAATAATCACAAGTAAGAGATTTTGCTCTAAGATACAAAATAGAATTTCCCTAATTGAAGGAAGCAAATATCTATTTATGAGACAATAATGAACTTTTTATGGGGTTTCTAATCAGCTTGTTTTCAGCTTATTCTAATAGTAGTTAATTTCATGCCAGAGGGGCACATTTGGTGAAAGGCTTGTATTCTGGAGTGTCATAAAAGGAAAAGTTCAAGTATGCTTGGTTTTCATACAAACAAATTTATTCTAAAGTCCCAAACCAGTCTTATAACCCTTTGTTTCTTAACATCAAACTAAGGAACTCAGGCAGTAACATCAGACTCAGTAAAAATCTTTCCTGGGAAGTTATTTGCACACATTTGAATTTCATTATAAAGTTCATAAAGAGAATATTGTTCCTTATAATTACTAGTGTGGCTTTTTGTTCCCTTGAGGAGGTAAAATTTAGCTTATCATAAGTTTTAAGGAAACAGAAGGCAACAATTTGTTACAATTAAGCTTTAAATTTTATTGCACCAGTAACCAATGTAAATTAAAGATAGATTAGGATTTTAGCTTCTAAATATATGTTTTCATTAGGAAGTTGTACCATTCAATTTTATAAATAAAGCAAAATTCTATTTATTGTCTTTTAAAAAATACAATTTTTTAAAAATATACAATGCATTCTTCTAAAAGATTTCTTTCATGCTTCGCTAGGTAATTTTTCATTCAACCACTTCCTTTGAGACTATTTTTTGTCAACCCCCATGGTGTCACTTAATTCCCAATCCATTGCACTGTGCTTTGGTTTGTTTCTGAGGAAAGAGTCCTTACTATTTTTTTCCACAGGAAAAAAAAATACATATTAAGAGCAGGCAGCCTGTACTATAATGCAGAGTGCCACCAAGTCAAGAAGTTTTGTGGAAGACTATTAAAAAAGTGCTGATGATTGAAAGTTTGCCATTGGTAGCCTGAGTTAAGAGGGCATTAGTTTCTCTGGAAGACAGAACTGATTTTCATTGCTCATTCACATGAGACGTCTTCTAGATGCCAGCCACAAAAATAGCAGTCCCACAATCCTGCCATTACAAGTGGTTGTCTCTCAAGCTGTGAACTTCAGCCAAGTAAGATAAAGACAACCTTTTTATTATTCAGAAAATCCAACAGGGCTTACTGCTACAGCAATTAATTCCAGCTAGCAGCCCTGCACAAGTGATACATCAGACAAGTACTGGATTCCACCAATATTTTCACAGAAAGCTTCAACTGGTTTGTATGTAACAGTATCACGTCAAAAATTAGAGCATTTATTTAGTGCTTTTCAAGTATATTGGTGACAAATGACATCGTGTTTAATGGCTGTAATGTCCACTGGTCTCCAAAAGGACAGGGTACCTTAAGAGATGCTTCAGAGAAAAATAAAAATAAAATCAACCCATTTATCAATAAAATATTACATCAATTTTTTAAATTCTAATTAAGACCAAGTCAAGAACATGGTCTGCTTCAGCAGACCAAGGAAGACCTGGACTCATTTCCCAGCTGTGAAACTCACTTTCTGAGGACTTCTGTCCAGACATCTGTCCTGGGAACTCTGACATTTCTCTCCTAGCTACAAATCCTCATGGTAGCTCAGATCAAAAGCTCATTCAGAGCTCAACTTAACTAGCCAAAGAGGACAGAATGGGTAGGGGTCATTGTCATGATCACATTTGTATCTTAATGTACTCAAATCCAAAGATGGATCTCATTTTAGGTTTGATATAAAAAAATGAATGAAAATACTCACTGTTACTAGAAACTTTCTAAAAATTCTGGGTTACAAATAAATATCACTGACAATATTTAAAAAGAGTGAGAACTTAAAAAAGTATTATTCAGGCATGGCTTCCAATCTATTCATGTTAAATAGCCAGTCCCATCTTTCACTTTTCTTCTTTTATGGTCAAAGAAGAAATGTGTTTTAAATTTGTCTAAACAAATTTTATCATTTCAGGCATAGCCCTCTTCTACGCTTCTTGGCAACTTACTATATTCCATCAATCTTTTCCTTGGATATTTACACCATAACACTATAAAGATCAGTGAGGCTAGCCAAGAAAATGACAAAAAAGGCACTCATAAATTGAACTTTCGCATTGTCCTATAGATCACAACCTAAGACATCGTACACATTAGAGAGATGGAGTATTTTTAACACCAAGTAATCATGGGTCTCCAGAATATGTCCTTTGTTCAGCTGGCCAACCACAGATTTTAATTTCTGCATTTTGACAAAGACATTGTTCCATAAGGGCATGCTTTATAGCAACAATCAATCCACCTCCATAAAAGTTACAGCGCTGTAAATCACTGATGGAAGATGCTGAAGCCCTTAGTTCTATTCATAGAATCATAGAATAGTTAGGGTTGGAAAGGACCTTAAGGTCATCTAGTTCCAACCCACTCTGACATGGGCAGGGACACCTCACACTAAACCATGTCACCCAAGGCTCTGTCCAACCTGGCCTTGAACACCACCAGCAATGGAGCATTCACGGCTTCCCTGGCCAACCCATTCCAGTGCCTCACCACTCACACAGTAAAGAATTTCTTCCTCACATCCACTCTAAACTTCCCCTGTTTAAGTCTAAACTCATTACCCCTTGTCCTCTCACTACAGTCCCTAATGAAGAGTCCCTCCCCAGCATTCCTATAGCCCCCTTCAGATATTGAAAGGCTGCTATGAGGTCTCCACACAGCCTTCTCTTCTCCAGGATGAACAGCCCCAACTTTCTCAGCCTATCTTCATATGGGAGGTGATCCAGTCCCCTGATCATCCTCCTGGCCCTCCTCTGGACTTGTTCCAACAGTTCCATGTCCTTTTTATGTTGAGGACACCAGAACTGCACACAATACTCCAAGTGAGGTCTCACGAGAGCAGAGTAGAGGGGCAGGATCACCTCCCTCGACCTGCATGAACTAAGCTCTGCAAACCTTCTCTTACAGAACTAAGCTAACCAGAAACTGTATTATGACAGTTTTGCATCTTCTTTGCTTTTCCCAGTATACCTGCAACACAATGCCAAGGAGCACAGCACTATGGAACCCCACTACTACGACCCCATAAGTAGCAAGACACTGAGTTGGATACTCCCCAAAGAAAGAAACTATTTAGCATGGTTTTGACATTTCCTTTTGTTAAAGCAGAAGACCTGCTGCAGCAGAAACACGCTTATTGGGAGAACTTAACTACAACACTGGTCAAACCCTCTTGCTCCCATCCCCACCCCAGGTCCCTTTCTTTCAGCAGAAAACATCACCTTCTACTTTAATTGCCACATAATTTCCACTGTTTAAAATCTGGCAGGATCGCCATCGCACAAAAGCATAAAAGAAACA
This sequence comes from Myiopsitta monachus, assembly GCA_017639245.1. Lineage (NCBI taxonomy): Eukaryota > Metazoa > Chordata > Aves > Psittaciformes > Psittacidae > Myiopsitta > Myiopsitta monachus. The sequence goes on along the minus strand of CM029917.1, from coordinate 72,117,100 downwards.
AAGAACATACGATGGACATAGGTATTGCTTCTTTTTCCCCTTTCCTTTCTTTGAAGACTTCTCTTTGGAACAGACTTCTTCAACCCATAAGGAGAATGAGATGAAAAAGAAAACTGCTACTAAGAGCTTCATCTTGAAGATTAAGCTGCAGAGAAACCTTCAGTCTGTGGCAAAAGAGAAAGAAGACGTTTATATTAGTAGGGTTAAGATATTCCAAATGGGATCACATACCAACAAAAAGCAAACACATAAAAGTTTTTGTTGTGTTTTGGTTTGGTTTTTTTTTTTTTCTATTTTGATTTTAGTTGCCTGGAGAGAGACAGTCTGTTGAGGTGCACCAGTGATATGGAACCCACATTGGTAATTTTCTGACAGTCAAGAAGCTTCCCAAAGCTAAGAGACTGACAGTGAGGAACAGATTTAAAATGCAAGTTTGCTCCAGTGTGTTTAAGAAATAAACACGAAGTCCTTCAAATGCTGCCTAACTCACAACCATCAGAAACTTGTAAAGAGAATTCCTTACCAAAAATATCCTGTATAAACTTCATTAAAGATGGTTAGTGATCATCTCACAAGGCAGGAACTGCAAGGCCTCCATGACCTTGCACAGATAAAATAGCAATCATTTCAGTGCTGGCTATGAGAAAGGATTGCAAATTTCATTTTAAGTACAGAATTTAAACACAATTTACTACTTTGCACAAAGTGTTCTCACTGCGGAGCAGCTCTGCAAGGGCCTTGCAAAGATGACTAAACACAACCCCTGATACTGTGCTTTACTGCACTGTATTCAGTTCAATATTTTAACTTCTCACTGGCACAAAGCGCGTACCCCAGGGGCCAGGCACCGAGTTTGTGCTCGGCCAGAGACAGCCCCGCTGCTCCTGCTTGCAGACACATAACGCCCAGGCATTTCCTATTTGTTTCCCACCCCACAGGTAATTCCCAGGCATCTGCTTTGCCCAGCAGACACATCCCAGACGCCTCAGCTGCATTTCCCACTTTTATTTTGTTTAATTTTGTTTCATTCCTTTCAAGGAGCTGCCTCTCCCTCCCTCCCCCCACCTCCTGAGGGCACCAGGATGCTTCAGTGTCCCCGGGAGCCGCAGCCCCCCAGCCCCCGGCCGGTAACGATCGCGGAGCTGCTCCCTCCGCCTGCGACGCCTCGCCGGCCTCTTCTCCTCCCCAGCCCGGCCCGAGGCCTCCCACTGAGAGGGAGCGGCCTCCGTGTTGCGGGCGCACCGCGGGAACAGCGGGCGGAGGACATGACAGGGGCGCCGCAGCGACGGGACGGGCCCGGCGCTCCCCTCTGGGCAGCAACCCCCGAGCCCCCCGCCGCCGCCCGCCCCGGCCCCGCCGCCGCGGCCCGGCCGGCGCTGACCGAGGTGCTGACGGGGCCTCGGCTGCGGCCACCCGGCGGGAATGGGCTGTTGCGCCGGACCCTTACTCCTCCGCGGCCCCTTCCCTGGGGAACACGGGCCCCGCACGCACCCGCAGACCCGCCACCGCCACGGCCCAACGCTTACCGCCAGACACTCAGCCGCGGCCTCCTCTTTACCCCGCGATTAGGGCCGATGGCGACCGGGGAACCAGCGGTGGGGCATCTCGCGGCCCGGGCGCAGAGAAAGCGCGGCTCCTCCGCTGGCGGAGCGAGCCCCTATCTCCGGCGGTGCCCTCCGCGGCCAGTGAGCATGTGCGGTAGCCGCGGAGCTCCCCCAGTGAGCATGTCCCGGCAGCCCGCCCATAAACGGGAGCTGTGCGGGGGAGCGGCGGCGGGGGCGCAGGGGTGAACAGAGTTGGTGTGACTGGGTGCCGATGGGCGCAACCTCCCCCGGCCCGGCTCTCCCGTCGGCAGGGTCGGCCCCGGAGCAATACAGATGCCTGTGGATCTTCTTCCTTACCTGAGTTATTCGGCCTAAACATTGGAAATGGACAGACATCATTCTACGGCAGAGTAGTCTGTGTTAGCAAATGCCCACCGGGCCATTACAGTTCAAAGGCATCATCCCCATATGTCTCACATTTTTGTTAGTGACCAAGTCACCGAAAACCATGACCTTTCCAAGTCTTCTTTATCTTCCAGACTTATTTTGTATCCCTGCTAGTACACACTACCAGAACTTCAGTCTGCAGTGTGATGAAAGGGCAGCCTCTCCTGAAGACCCCTTTATATTCTTCAGAATGGATCCAGTGGTTGTATACACAAATGTATGCTTCCTGCAATCCTCATCATGTTTCTTTGTGAAACTCTGTTTGAGGGTTGGACCATAATGGTAGATAAAAAGTGAGGAAAGTCGCCTTTTTGGTTAAAGAAGAATGAAGTGGGCACAGGACCTGGTGCACATGCCATGGCAGGTAGCAGTGTGCAGATTCTGTAATACCCACATGTTGGGTATCCTCAGCTCCACCTTCCGAGCAATGTTGCTGTTTTAGCTGAATTACAGATGCTATCTGAAAATAATTCCATGACCTTCAGAATTTGCTTCCATATGGTATACATATACGGCCATATACCTGCATACGTGTGTACCATGCAGACAGAAAAATCTATTGCCACAGGTCAGTTAAAGGCCACTGGTCTTTCAAGACACAGTTTTCCAGCTCAAACACAGGAACTTGCAAATTAAACAAAGTGAAGTTGCTTCTTGAAATAGAAAGCAAAGCCCAGAGGCTTCCCATAACACTGTCTCCCTGAAGGAAAAAAGGTAAGCTTATTCTTTTACAACCTGTATGAATATATCTCAGGAAGAGAAAACAGGATGCTGTAGTCCTAGAAGGAGTGGCACAAATGTGTCTGAGAAGTGGTAGCCACTGATTGCCATTTCCATTTTTCTGCATTTTTGTTGTGATACTGGTGATACGGGCATGAAAATCAGACAGCAACATGCTTAAGATGTGTGGGCAGAGGTGTCCCCTGTTTGTGTTAAGAAATCCTTAACGCAGCAGAGCAGAACAAGCACCTACAATGTGCCGTGGTAGCAACAGCAGAGGAACAAATGACTGTCAGCACAGCAGCAGCCTGAGCTACTGCAGCTGTCTTCATTCTGCTTCCTTCAGCCACCCAGCCTGGCTGCTTGGTGCCTCCTCCTGCACACAAAGTACCTACTTCCCTCCTTTGTGCTGTCTGCAAAGCCACCTGTATTTCCAAGTGCTTCCTGATGCAGCTCTGGGTGTAGACACCTAAGGACAGATGAATATCTGTGGTAACTCAACAGGCCAGTGTATAAAATAGAAATGAGTACCACTCACCCCTCAGGTTCATATTAAATAAGAACATACAGCTAATATCTTTGTGTAATTAAAAAGTGAGATATATATGACGAAGACAAGAAAAGGGAGCTGCTTCTGTAAGATCTCTCTGTAGTGTCTTTAGGTGTCTTTCACCTCAAAAATACTGTCCAATATTGCAATAAATAGTTTGATAACACTTGATTTATTTTTTTAAGTGCACTTAAATGGAATAGGTGTCAGCTCTCAAGCCAGTTCTGGCAGTACGGGGGGTTTGGGAAAAGCCCTCTTCTGCCTCTCACCATGTAAAAGCTGGCCAAGGTCACAGTCAGCTGCTTTCTTACCTGCAGCACCTGCTTGGCAGGCCAGCAGAGATAGAACAGCTGTGCTGCTCAAGCCGCCTTGCCACTTGGCACTGCCAGAAGAAGCCAGAGTGCCATCATGCAGGACTTTGAAGGACAGCCCCCACACCATTCAGATGTGCTATTGTAGCACCAGCTGACCTAGCAGTGCTGTCTAAATGAGAAGGGATGGGGCAGAAAACCTCCTTTAAAAGCCTTGTACCAGCAAGCCAGATGATCCTAAGTTCTGGTTTTTCTGATTGGTTTTGGTTGTGTTTTGTATTTCTGAGATTCAATTGAAGAGAAATAAATAAATAAAAGATTTGTTACTAGTAAGTGAATGTGTAAGGGTAGACACTGCTCGCTCTCAGCCCAAGTTGTATTTCAGACAATAGGGGTGGTCTTGGCTGTTTTTCCTCTGCTTTCAACTGCTGCTGTGTTCACCATTGGCAATGCCTAACCATGTTCATTTGTCTGATTCAGGAATAATTCCCAGGAATTCCTGATCTTAGACATTATCCTGATCACTAGAAAATAGTTTTGTGAAGCATATGCAAAATATAACAAGACTTTTCCTAGTGATCAGCCCAGGGATACTAATCCTCTCTGTAGTTTACAGTAGCAGAACATGGAGATCTGGAGATCCAGCTCTGCTGTTCAGTCACACAACAGATACTTTGCAGCTGTATATGATAGAATTACTTTGGGATTATTGCTCTTTTTAGTCTATTTTCTTAAGGAACTGCTTTTGTGTAATAACATTTTGTATGTGTGAATGTTTCAAACAGCTTGTTGAAAACTTGATTATTTTGAAATGATTGATGCCACATGTCAAAAAACAGCATCAGAGAGCTCACTCAGTGATACTGCATGTTTTGTAAAGAGAGCTGTCTGGGAACACAGACTGAGCTAATGTTCCTGCAGAAGGAAGAACAGTGACAAAGCAAGAAGAATGCCGTGACTGACTACTAGGCATCAGAAAGTCCACCTGTGAAAAACAATTATAAATTCTTTAAATACAAACATATTTAATTCATAAAGCATCTACTTTGCTAGGGGAGAAATTATGACATAAAACCAGCACTTCTAGTGTCAAATACCTGGCAAAATTTTATTAAAGCCTTTACCAAGCTTTTTTTCAGGAAAGCAAGAATATATTTTTAAATGTCTGTAGACAGAAGACCCCATGCCGTAGCTTTCAGACTAATTCAGTCCAAAAGCCAGGCACCCACAAGACCCACATCGGTTGGAAATCAGATTTCAATAATTTCAATGCTTGCCAAACTAGTTCTTCTTATAAATTGAGTTGATTTAATTCACACAATTGGAAAACACAATTTTAAAAAGGAATTCATGTTCTGCAACCTTTTCAGTTATAGATGTGGTTTTTATTTTAACCACCTGTCACATCTTGATGGCTTTGGTGATCACCCAGAAGGGGTAGAGGTTTACAGGGCTCTGTAAAAAAAAGAAAGACTGATTTCTAAAGGATGCTGAAAGCTCTTTGCTATTCTTTCCTTTCCTACTATTGTAAAGAGGTATATACCCTCAGGTTGTTGTAGAATATAGGGACAAAGTAGGTGTTTGGTATAAAATGTTTCTCCCTCTGGTACCAGTGACCAGAACTGTGGAAGGCACCTGATTTTCTTCCTTCTGAAAAGACTAGTAATTTTCATTCTATTTTGAAATACAGAAACTTGAAGTAGAAACCCAGCAGTGAACAAAATAACAAACAGGTGAATCATCACATAAAGAAAATTATAGTCTGTCCTCCTTAATGTTCCAGTTCCTTCATCTCTCTCTTCTTTATGGATACTGAATGTGACAGATGATCCTTACAGGGTTGATCTGAGTGCTGGCAAATTCAGACTCTTATGCCTCGGTGGAGACTCTAAAAGAAGACTTTTGAGAGACCTCAATGCACAATGGAGTGTATAATTTATTAAAATTACATTAGAAAATAATTAGAAACATGTGCCCCTTCAAACATGGCATTGATGGTAAGTATAATAAGCTGGGGTTGTATTAGGCTTTATGTATCTGATAGATAAATAGCTTGTCAAAACAGTGATGGTATATATTGATCATAATGGGCATCATCATATTTATAATGCCTGTACTTTACAGGAAGAAGCCACATGTTTTATCACCCTCATGGATTGAAAACTGGGATTGTGCAAGATACCCAAAACATATGTTCATTGCAGACTTATGCATTTTACTACTGCATTTCCTATATAGCTATGCCTTTGCTGACACATCTCTATGTTCAAAACACTGTCAAGCTGTGTGTACGACTTCAGGATTTTTCCCCCCTGCTCTTCGATTTCTAAAATTAAAGTACTGTAGCAATGACCCCAACGCTGAGAAAAAGAACCAACAGAACAGAGTGCATGTCCTGTAATCCCTGAAAGATTGACCAATATTGGAAGCAGAGGTATCCATGTTAGAGTACAGATATCCATATCTTGTATGGAAGGACCAAAGAAGGAGGTGTATGTGAGTCATAGTTGATTCTACAGTTCTCTAATGTCATTGCCAAAGAGATTAAAGTTTAATCCCAGGTCACTGATGCCAGTAAGATTTGCATTACTGATTTCAGTGGGTGAAAAACTCTGTAAGAGGGTTTAACCTAAAAAAAAAACAGCTTCCAAAGTGATTAAATTCATAGCTCCTGTTGTTATGCTAATAAATCTAGGACCTATTATTAATATTGTGAAGTTCTGCAAGCTCCTAAAAGACAGTTTAATCAGCCTGAGAAATGTGCTGTCAAAAAAGGTGGTTTATGATCTGAAACACCTCTCCTTGTGTTGGAGTATTTTACTAGTGATGTTGAAGAAACTTTAAACGCTTGTTGCACCACGTAACACCCACAGTCAGCGTAGTACCTGAAAAGAAGTTTTGCACACAATCATATACCTATACTGGTGTTAAAAGGCCTATTAAACCTCTATTTAAAGTTACCCAGGCTTGTTTCCTACCTGTAACATAATCTTTTGAAAAGTTCAGAAAGATTCTCGCACCAGTTTGGGGGGGGGATGGGATGGGATGTGAAATTAAAAAAATCAAAAGATGCCTCTCTGTATGCACATTTAACCCATATGCTCCCATTTAACCCCTATGTTTCAATAAAACTGTATGACTGTGTAATTAATTGGCTGAACACAGTTTAGTGCCAGCATAATTTCTTTTGTGGATTATACTCTCATTTAAGAATTGAGATACAAGTCAGTGGTGAAAAGTATTAGCCTGTCAGCTTCCAAGTTCTTAGAGGCAGTGTTTGTTCATGCATAAATGGTAGATGTAAATTACTTCTGAAGAGTTAATGCATGATTAGTAATTGTTATCAACATGCTACAGGCATGAACTGCATGCCTCATGAATAACTGTACCATAGCTATATATGTACAAATCAATAAAGAGTATAGCTGTAACCTTGAAAAGAACCAGGAAGACAGTTATTATAGAAATGTCATTCAACAACTTTCTGTACTTTCTGCAACAGAAACACTTTCTAAAGGCACTCCTTGCATGTGAAGTGCTACAGAGGATTAAGCGCCTGTCTTTCTTACATAATGAAAGGAAGACACAGATGCCTTGTACAAGTCAAGGCAATTCCAGCTAATAAGAGTATGATTCAGGATTCCTCCTGGCTAACTGTGTTGTAAAGATACCTGGATGTTCCCAAGGACAGAAGTAAGGACAGCCTGCAATGCCACATTCATATTTCCTTTTTGCCAGCCATAGTGCACCCAGTTCTGCCTAAATCACACTGCTGATGTGCTTTACTATAATAGCTGCTCTTTACTTAAATTCTTCTTGATTTCCACTCAGTCTGAGCAGCTGTTAGCTACCTGCTAGACATATGGTGCCAAAGGCCTGCAGGACAAATTTCTTACAACCCAGAAGATGCTCGACCTCAGTCTTTGGAGCGCTTCCAGCACACTGTCATGGTGTTGTAAGGAATTGTGCCCATCCACGGGCTCCAACTCCAAAAAGGACTCGAACCCCAAAATTCTCCATGTGGCTGCTATCTGAAGAAAACAGTTCCTTTCTGACGTTCAAACAGCTATTTCATCATCAGAATCTTGGTATAAGGGCTTAGTTTGGTTCTCAGTCGAAAAAATTATATTCTCCTCATTTGCACTATAATAAGTCATAACTTTAAGATCTCTTTCTTCATGAAGATTTAGCAATTCAGAAAAGGGACTGCATTGTAATAAATGAAGTTTTCAGGATAATATCTGCTGACACAACACTGGTGGGGAGGATCCATGCAGGTTAAAGGATCTGCCTTAGAAGATGCTAAAAGGCACTATTAAATTTGCCTTGAAATTAAAGTTCTGTTACTTTTCTTTCAGAAAACCCAAATAACTACTGATGCCCAACTGCTCATTCTTTGGGTAAGGAGTGAAAAAAAAACTTATATACTGTAGAAGAACCATTATCTATACAGCAGTGGAAGTCCTGGAGAGCAAACACAATCAGCAAGAAGAACAGGTGCCTGCGGCACAAAGGCAGGTATGTGACACACTATTTAAGGAGACATTTTTCAAGAATAGGGAATGTTGGAGAAAATTAGGGGTTGGAGCAATTACTGTTATATGAACCTTCTCGACTGAACCTACTTCTGAGAGGTTTGAATACAATTAAGCATGCAAGAAAGGCTGTGTCATCCTAGTTTGAAAAACACACTTCAGAGTAATCATAATTATATATTTGGTGCCTAGTTATTACACTACATGGCTTCTCAGAAGTCATAATAGCGATTAATAATTTCCAAAATAGAAACTTCCAAAAATATGTCACCCAGAAATCCCTGTAGATATCCCATTCCTCCTACAATGACAGTTTAATATGGAAACAAGTATTTTACACATTATGCCTGAAATGTACAGTGTAAACTACATACCTTACATCAACATTAAAAACAAATCTAGCTCTGAAAGTTCAAGAAGTTGTGGTGAAAGCTCCTGTGCTAATTCTTCCTTTTTGTTTTTTTATGCCTAGCTGTAAACAGAGATGCCAGAGGTTTTAGCATTTGTGGTCATTCCTTATTTTCTCTCCTCTAAGACATCATCCTTCCTGTCTTGAACTAGGAGAGACTCATACATGCTAATGGATCTGATGTCAGTGCTGCTAGATGGAACTACTTTTTAGCTGAAAAAAACCTGGCTGTTGAAAAAATATATTCTCCTTTTCAGGTTATATCTGATTATTGTTATACTTTTGCCTTTACACCAGTTAACTATGCACAATTTAGGCCAGTCAGCAGAGCCATAGCCTTTAGTAGAACTATTAATGTCCTTACATGTGATTTGAAATGCTTTGTTGCACTGAGGATCTGTATTTTACGTTAGTGCTTATCTTGAGTGTAGTAGTTAAAATCACAGATTATTCAGTCATTGTGAATACAGAACTCAATGGAAATATTTCATTTTGAACATCTAAAGGACTAGGAAAGGGATTTGCATGCCCAGACAGATATACTGTGTCAAAGTACCATTCTGGAATTCTGTATGCAATATAATTGCAGCACTGTTCACATGAAGACCACGCAGTCATTAAATATTTGATGAAGACTGTCAAATGACTGCATAAAAGCAGCCATGCTACTTCAGACCGCTGGATCCCATAGCACAGCATTCTGTTTGTGGCAGTGGCCACAGGCAGATGCCTAGGGAAGAGCCTGAACAGGACCAGCAGATGTTATACTTTACCCAAATACCTTTCCAAACTTGAACTGTTTTTAGCTCGGGGGATTTCTCCATATCACTGCGAAAGTACATAGACCGTAGTATACTACAACAAGGCACTGTATCAAGGGCACTGCTGCACTGCCCTACAAGGTTAGAAAAGGAAGAATAGGGGCAGCCTGGGTGCACAGAGGAACTGTCAGGCTGCAGAGAAATAGTCTGAGAGTGGCCGTCTCAGCTGTCAAGTCTAGCATGATGGTTCATCTCCAAGGACCACATTTCTGCTGTTGTATGGCAGAAGAACTGGATAAATAAGAGCCCCCAACCCTGGGTTCTTCATGTCATTGCTTTCCCTTGGCTAGCAGTATATGTGCATAAGTATTTGCCCCATTGTGCACAGGATCACAATTCTTCTATTTTTTCCTATTTTCCTTGCTTCATAAAACCAAAAATCACTCAGGCTCACAAGTAGAAGTGGTTTTCCAATCCTTATCCTAATCCTTCCCTGCTTCACCCATGGTCTGCTCAATAGCAGTTTGTGAGAAAAGGTCTTAGGATAGCACAGCAGTGTCTGGATCCGGGCATATATGATTCCAGTGAAGATCTGTCTGAAGACAGACCAGACAGTGCCTATTTCTGGTTTCAAGTCCAATGTCTAGGAGAATGTGACTGTGAAGCTGCCCTGAGTACCTCTCAGACACCAGTCTCCAGAAGATACTTTCTTCTGGATTATTGTGGTGAGGTGCAAACACAACAGCTTGCTGTCCAGAGCTGTTTCAAGCATTTACATCTCTACATCTGTCATGGTTTAAGGTGTAAATCACGCAGCCCGCTCACTCACTCCCCCTATTTCTTCCCCCCCACTCCGAGGAGGGGGGAGAATGGGGAGAAGAATCGAAAGAATGTAACTCCCACGGGCTGAGATAAGAACAGTCCAGTAACTGAGGTATAACACAAATCACTGCTGCTACCACAAATAATAACAATAACCAGGAAAATACAAGGGAAGAGGATACAACTGCTCACCACTCGACTGAGCCGTGAGCTGAACTCTTCTGGGTTCTTGCCCCGAGTTTTTACATCCTGGGCATGACGTGCTGTGGTATGGAATACCTCTTTGGTCAGTTTGGGTCAGGTGTCCTGTCTCTGCTTCCTCCCGGCTTCCCCTCCTCCCTGGCAGAGCATAAGGCTCAGAAAGTCCTTGGCCAGACCAGAACATTCTAAGCCATAACTATAAACATTGGTGTTATCAGCACTATTCCCAGGCCAAAAGTCAAAACCACAGTACTGCACCAGCTACTACGAAGGAGGAAAATGACTGCTGCTGCTGAACCCATGACAACATCTCAGGTGCACATCCCCAGCTAGGCCCTGGTCTGTGTGACCTCAGATTGTCTAGACCTTTTCTACTGCACAAATTATCCTTACTTTAGTCTTAACTTCAGTTGCTATTGTCTGACTTTACCTCTCACTCAATTCCTATTATGGAGTTTCCTGGTCCAGCCTCTCAGCTCTAATCTAATCTTAATGACTACTGCCAGCAAGTCCAATCCCACTTTTCAATTCCTGCACAAGGGCCTGGACACTAATGCAGAGCATGTGGAAGATATCAGGGCTCTCTCACCCATTGCCAGCATGGGGGACTCAGTTCCAAACTGCCTGGGTGGGCTCCTCAGTGAAACCTCCATTGGAATTAAGGACCTCTAGATAAAACAGTTTTAGACAATTGGCATCGGGGACATGAGTAACACCACTTAGGTTAGATGTTTAGGCTGGCAGACCTAAGGTGTTTAGAGACCTTTCCAGTTGTATGGTGACTGAAGCTCACTGGGCATCAGGAATGCTGCCTAAGGGAGAGCAAACAAATTGTGCTGTTATGTTGAGCTAAGAGCTGATGATAAGGAGGTTAAATTAGCACTCATAAGGCTCAAACTAGACCACATTTCCTTGTTTACTTATGCTGAGATAGACAACAAAGCCCAGTTTTACTAAAGTCAAATTATTTCACACGTACTTTATTCACTTACAGAGTAGACTGGTTGCCCTGTCAAAAGATGGTTGACTTGGTGTGTTTTGACAAGCCCATATTGTATGTTTCTTAGCACCTCATCTTTTAGGTGTATACAATTTGATGAAACAAATAGGTAACACCTTTTCCCTTTCTATAATTTCACATTCTTCCTTTCCTTCTTTTCATGATAGTTTAATAGAATTGAACTGGCATGTACTTTTTTCTCTAGAACCAGCCACTGATATTTCCTTATGGTTCAGTCCGAATATGAGCTGCATTTGAACTTTGACAAAACACCAAAACTGACCATGTGGCTAGTTGTGTGCAGGGAGATCCAGCTATCCAAGGCAGCTCTAGCTCTCCCGTTCAGATCTGCTGGGAGACAGTACTACTGGCTGCTGATTTTTAGCAAGACGTGATTCCTAGCTCTAAAAGTACAGCTTCCTTCCTCTGTCCCAGGGTAAAGCCACACAAAGCTAAGCACTTGGACTTTGCCTTGGGACAGAGTTGCAATGCTCACATACTCCAGCAGTGAATTCAGCTCAGAAGTGAGGTCAGGTTTTGTCATCTCCTGAATGAACTTGAACCCTGGTTGGAATCTGATTTAGAGAGTAAGAAAAAAAGGGAAAATAACACCAAAACCATAAAAACCTGACGACAACAACAACAAATCAAGCTACAAATATTTTTCTGTGCAAAAACCCACAGAAAAATCAAAGAATGAAAGAAAAAAAGGAAAGGAAAGGAAGAAAGGAAAGGAAAAAAAAAAGTTGTCTTTCCAGAAATATAAATGGAGCCTGTACAGCTGCCCTTTCCCCCCTTGACTTCTGTGGCTGTCCACATCAATGGGGAGAGGCTCAGGCCCCTTCCAAGCCTGTTTGTGGTTTTTATTTTTTCTGAGATGATCTAGCAATGAAGTTACCATCAGCATTTTCTCTACTAAAATTTCCCCCATACTTCCGTGAGACTCACCCTGCTTTCACTGCCTCAGTGAGCATGAATTCTTCAAAAGCTCTTAACTCACTGTGACATAAGAACATTGTGTTGCTGGAGAAAAAAGTTGAAATCTTGCCTTTCCTGTAATATATCTGTCCATTGACTCCTGTCTCTTTAGGGAACTGAGGCATTTCCTTAAATCTAATGAAGTATCAGTCTCCATTCTTAGACTAGGCTGAGATATGTGCTTCCCTCTTTAGCTGGTGCAAACTGGAGACATTCTCTAGACATGTTCCTCCCTGGTGCCTGAAGAGGCAATCCTATTTTAAGGGACACTAGAGTTTCATTGACATTACTGAATGGTGCAGAGCAAACCAGAAGGAACAACTGTTTGATGTATTATAGTTCTGCATGGTCCTAGGACTGTATATGGCCAAGTTTGTCTTTACCAAAAATTGTATTTGTGCAAACACCTATGTTAGGCATGCACCATGCGTGCACGAAGAGGTAAAGCTGAAGTGAGGTGAGTTAGGGGCACTCCAATGAGTAGCTTCAACCTTGGTTCCACCAGGAGGGAAACCATTTCCCAGCACAGCAGTCACACACTGTGGCACATCCTGCAAGACTCCAATTGTAAGTGCAAGGGAAATTCAACCCCTCTGGTACTGTAAATCACAAATGTGCAGCTAGTCTTCCCCCAGAGCAAAACAGTCATTCTGAGTTAACTTCACATTAGCCATTTAGTGACAGTAAAAGAAAATATCTGTTTTTTATTAATTTCTTCCCAGTCTATGGAATAGGAATAATCTATTAGAAATCTACCACAGCTATGCTTTTCTCATTGAAGTTAGTGCAGCCAGTGACCAATATGTTGGAAATATAATCTGAGTCTTCGCGAATACTTTTCTTTTCCTCTCAATGGATAACCAAGGGACACATCATACTCCTGCAGCAGTGTTGCTCAGTAAGAAAAACATGACTGTGCACAGGCACTAGCTTCATTTTGAATTAATTTTCAACAAGCTTATTTCTTTCGAGTTCATATTAAAGTTGTGAGGATATGTTCTTTTGGTCTGCAAATGATTACACCCTTTCCAGCTTACACAGAAACTGTCACTACCCTGACATGAAACCCTTTTTTCCTAATGGGCTCAATCCACTGTCAGCGAAATCAGCGAAGTGCATTTTTCATCAGCCTTAATGGGATCTGGACAAGGGCCTGTATTTCTAAAGCCAAACACTGGGCTGATTCGGTATTCAGTTATACCCATATAAGCTGGAAATCAGCCAGTTGGCAACTTCTTTTTTCTTTCGTTCTTTTTTTGTGCTTTGCAGCATTAAAAAAAAAAATTAAAAAATTAAGAAAAAATCCCACTTTATGAGGGAGGAAAGGGTAGAAGATCAGGATTACAGGGATGAAACTGCAATTCTGTCTTCAAGTGATGTTACACATGATAGCTTGGCTCAGCTCAAAAGGAGATATGTAAATTATCCTGAGTTCAGCATCTTGAATAATGTGCAGCAGCCTTAGGGTTGATATGACTTAAATTCAGCTGCCCACATACTAAAAGAGATTTTTCTATTGCTGACTTAGCTAAGTGTAGCAACACTCAAACTATACCTCTTACATGGCACCTATGTATGAGGCAGAGTGAATGTGAAGTAAAGCTAACACATCTGTTCTATTCACCCCCTACTTTCGGGATTTTCCTCTCATTTATTTGCTTTGGCAAAGTAAAGAGATTTTTGCACAGTCCTTGGCATTTCCATGTATCTAAAGATATTATAAATCCCTGAATTTGACAAACAGGTGGATTATGGCAATGGCTTACACAGCAGACAGCTTTTAAAGCAAGAATGACAATCTGTTTAGTTTTCGAATAATGGCAGTAATTTACACAATTCTTCACACATAAAAATGACAGAAAAACCCCTGTGGTTGAGAACACGGTGAGCACAGCCAATGAGCTCTCTCCAGCTACCTCAAAAAAACAGGGAAAAGATAGTCCAGTGCCTGGTAAAATTTCCTTTCTCTTCAATTCTCTGCCAAAATTGCTTCACATCTTTAGGAAATGTTTAGATCTCATATTTTGCATTTACAAAGCTTGATAATAAGTTTCCTCACTTTATAAACTTTATGAGATTAAATCATTGGCAACAGACTGATAAAGTGGTTTCATTCCCTCTCCTTCATCCTCTGAGTTCATCTTTGAAAAACGATGATTGCCATAAAAAACCACAGCATCTCACAGAAAAATAATGGCATTATGTATTGTTAAGTCTCTTCCACATATGAAGATACAGAGATTGGTTTTGACTGTCTCTTGCATAACTATACAATGAGGAATGATAAAAGAGTTTAAAGAAATGACCACTTACAGGAAAAAGGGTACGATAGAAATCACATGTAAAATGGAAACTGGTATGGCAGGTGAGCAGAGAAGAGGCAGGCAATGATTAATCCTGTAATCTTTTCACTTAGTAAAGAGGCAGAAGGAAATACCTTCTTTCATCCTTAAAACATATCTCCGCTGACAGATTTCTCCCAGTATTCTTCTGTGTTTATTTGTTAAAGTGTTCTCAAAGTGCAATGTGATAAGGGCCTGTTTTCAAGGAGGGATAAACAAAATAATAAAAAAGTAAGCCCCTAACTCTTCCCTCACCGCTCTGCTCCATGCTGCTGAGCTAACAGGCAACTCTTACTGGTTTCTGTGGGAGTTGTAAGCATGGTAGAGCAACCAGAAACAGTATACACAGAGGAGATGACCTTTTCTTCACCATATTTCACAACCCCACCAATCCCTCTGTATGGACAACAAGAATGGATTTTGTTAAAGAAAGCCAGGCCTACTCAAGACACCATTCACGTAACTCTACTGACAATGCCTGCCCCTGCCATAGGGCCTGCTGTGCAGCCCCTGTCCTCTGGATGGGTTCAGTTCAAACCTTCCAGGCTCCAGCAGATCCAGTTATGACATTTCTGAGACAACCCCAGCCACCTTTTAGCCATTTCCGAAGTGGGACTACGCAAGAGGCTCTGATGAAATCCTTGCTAGAGACCAGAGCATGTTTGACAAGGCTCCTGGAAGTATTTCTTTCAGTTGTGTTTCAAAGGATTTTAATGATGAAATGTTACAGAAAAAACTGTTTGAAAAATCAGTTGTGGGATCCCCTCCTCTGGGTGTGAATCACTAGTTAGTTAAACCCTAAGGAATAAACAATGCATACCGTTCCCAGGAAGAGAATGAGAAAAAGTCTTGACAGAAGCACAGTTTAGAAATACTTTTCAGAATACCTTCCTACAGGACTGCAGGCTGAGAAAGACATTTTCAGGCAGTTGTCATGATGGTGATAAGATATGTCATTGACCTTCAACATGGGAGTTTACCAGTTCAAGTTACCGAATTTTCTGACTTCTGTCTTGAATGGAATTCAAGAGAAACTAGACCCCAATTAGAGATAAGTCCTACCCAGGCAGAAAGCATTGTTTGGGCTGTCACCCTGGCTGATGGATTTTCTCACTTGCAAGAGCTGTGTTTCATCAGCTAGCTAATTCTTCCAGTGATAATTCACTTTTTAATGGTGTTATAGTTTCTTTTGAGTCCCTAACTGTTTCTCCTTGATTTCTAACCTATTTCTTCTCCTTAAAATTAAAACCATTTTGCTTGCTGCCAGGACCGAGTTTCATTGCACATATTTAATATACAGCACATATTAGACATTACATGTTATATCAGTATATGTCCCACCTCTTTCTTATTTGGGGTATTACACTTATCTTTTCCTCCTATTCAGACAAATCGATCCTCCTTACCTCTTCTTGTTTTCCACAAAAATAAAAGAAAGTGATGAATGATGCAAGGCCCCACCAATGACAGAACTTTTCCATATGGAAATACTATCTCATTCCAGTGCTTTCTAAGCTACGAGGTAACATTTTCAAATGCACACAGAGAATTTTCTGTGCTTATGAGCTAAAAGAGTTTTTGAAAGATTGTAGTGATAGACATATTCTTTATGAAGCCTAATTTTCCACTTAACATGACTTGATTTTCTTTATTCAAAAGCTTACAAATTCTGAAGAATAGCTTCTACTGATATAGAGATTTAAACTATCTTTTTGTCTGTACTTTCCTGATTATCTTTAGTTGAGATCACATCCACAAATAATAAAATAATTGTTCAGCCCTTAAATTCTATTAGAATTATTTTTAAAGAAAAAAACGCCAAGGTCATTTTAATCACACATGCATTTTAGAGATCCTCATTGGCATGAATCTTTGAATTTAAATTACTTGAAAGTACTAGATGAATTATAATCTCAGATTTCTGTTGTATTGGAGGCTGACTGACTTTATAACCTTGATAAATAGCAGTGCGTGCTGAACAGTCCACTATAGCATTAACTACTGGTCTTGAACTTGGTGCCAAGCATAATCTTTAATCCAAATTTAAATGTTGTGAGGAACTTCAGGGAAATTTTGCCCAGGGGTTCTTTATGAGGAAGTCCCAAAGGAACATCATGAAAGAAAAAGGATGTAAAAAAAATGAAAGGTCTTTGCCAAAATCCCATCACTAGTGACTAAAATTGAGTATATTGCTGATATCCATGTACATGAGTACTCTGCACTTCCCCACTTTTAGTACTGAACTCCCGCATCATTGTGCTTACACAGCTAATTATTATTTACTTTCTGGTCCCAAAAGAGCAATGACTTTAAAAGTGAAAATAAATCCCTCAGCCATGTTTTGCCCCTACACAAGAAACACTGGCCACATGAAACTTCATGAAAGATTACTATAAAAGCTAAAAACAAACAAGGATTACTCAAAAATGCAATTGCTCAATATACCCAGAACTGCCAGCAGCAGTTTCCTCTTTAGGCTATTGACTTCATAACCTTACCCAACCCTTCAGAAATTTCCTGGTCAACAAGACTTTTCGGAAGCTTTGTGAAGAAAAAGAAACCCAACAAAACATTGCTTTTAATACATTTCCTTAAGACTGAATCACTTCACAAGAACTCAGACTAAACAATTGTAAAAGTTGCTAAAAGTACCAGATTATCCTTGTAGAGCAATAAAAGTAAACAAGCAGACAAGAAAGCTTGTTGGAAACAACCTCTTTAAAGTACCAATTTGAAGGAATATTCAGACATCTACTGAAAATCTTTTTTTCTGTATTGATAGAAAAAGTATTGCAGTGCTTTTTCTTTTTTCATTTTTTATTTTAAGTAAGAGTTTCAGAGATACCAGTACAAAGCAGATGAAAGATTTCTGGCTGAAAAGGTTAATTCTTCATGAAAGTTTGGGTCATGGTTATTCCTTCTCTAATTATTATTTTTATAATTGTGAATATTTGAACTTGTAAATATGATTCTCTATGTAAAAGCATAAAGTGCATTTTTAGAGTATTCAAATCACAGAGGGAAAGTACTTTGTAAGAATACATTGGCTCTGCATTTACTGCTGTTAGCATATTCCTGTCCTCAGTGATGACCCTGGTGGGATTACTTGCATAAACAAGTTCATACACACTTATCAATTTTAGCACTACTGGACTATGTGTCTGTAACAAACAGAGTCCCATCTCACTCCTAGTTATAGTTAGTGATTAATATTTCAGAGAAAGACAGAAATTAACAAAGCAGTGTCCAGAGGATTGTTATGGATTAGATGAGAAAGTTGGGCTCCCATCTGAGTAAGTATGCTGTTGGATCTTTGTTTACATAGAAACTTGGACTGCTGCAATCTATTTTAGAATTTTAAGGCACATAATACAAATCATCTCCATAATTTCAGACCTAGGTCTTATGAGATTAGCCCTATGAGGTCAACATGGAGGAAGACACAGGAGTGTTCTGTTTTAAATGTTTAATTTCCTTTTACAAGTTTTCCCATTCTTCAGTGAAAACCGGAACCTCACATTGAAGTAACTCACAGGTTCTGCTTTCCAGATTTCAAACCCATAAACTCAACTGAAATTTGATTTTTTTTTTAAAAAAGTTTATCTTATGACATTTACCATTAGAAGTCCTTGTAACCCAAAATGTCTATGAGAGCATTATTTTCTTCAGCAGAGGCTTACAGACCTTCAGTCATGGAAGAGGCCTCCACTGTGCTGCATAGGCACATAATAGAAAATGCGCCATCATATGGTACTCAAAGTCTAATGGAGACTAAGCTTCTTTTTTGGTTGTTTTCTGTTTCAGTAGGCTTTTGGAGGGATTGCAAAAGAGCCAATAACTCCCTTGCGTACTTCATGAAGAACTGAGAGAGCAGATGATGCAGAACTTCCTTCTCCAGAGAGTTACCTTTGAGGGTGCTGATGGAAGGCAGCATCAAGCCAGGCTTTGGCCCCCTCCTCAAAGTCAGATACGAGCTCAGAGCGCATAGCACAAACAAGTGCTCCCAGTTGCTTTTACTTTTTTTTTTCTTTCTTTTTGTTTCAGTACTGGAGTTTACTACCTTTTTTTTTTCACTTGAGAGAAAAATTAGGATGTTTCTAATGAAAGAACATAGTAATTAATGTAAACATAAGGCAAGACCCAACCAGCAGCTTTCAAACAGAACTATAGTTAAATTTGTGCATTTATGCTAAAAATGCATGTCCTATTCTGACTCATGATGGGTTTAACAGTTACAAATTGTCAGGTTTGTTTAGAAGACTTCAAAGTAGATCACTTTGAGAAAGTCAAGTCCGGTACTCACTTTTTCTAGGATTTTCATTTTAACAAATACTTGACATTGTGGTTGAGAACACAGAGCAATTTCTTCCTGGTATTTCAAATGACAGACATAGCTAATCTCTCTTTCTGACTTCTCATTCCTTTCCCAACAGCAGGGATGGCTGCAGAGCCATCAACCCCCAGAGTGCTGATTGAGCTAAAATAGGTGCTGCTCCTAAATACACACTTTGAAAAAGTTTTGTTTTTCTTGAAACTTTGAGGTCTTTTTCTTGCTGCTTCTGCTTTGATGAGCTATTGCAAGCTTCCTGTCTACCTGCAACAGGCAGTTGATTATAGCTTTTCCACCCATCCAAAGTATAATGAAATTCCTGCCCTGAAAGGCGGGGGTTGTGAGATGAAGGAAGAAAACAAGCTATTGTTTTCCTGCCTGGAAGTGGCTGTGGCCAAGAACAACATGGATTCCTCTGGTGCCACATCTGTCAGCAGTAGTCATGCTCCTGCCTAAGCCACACTAACCACCTTGCACTTTAGTTTGGAAAAGGGGAGTCCTCAACAAATAAATGAACAGGATGGAGTCAGAGGGGCAGCCCTTGGCTGCAGCAGACTGGGGAGGGCTCTCCTGGCAGAGCAGGCTGGACACAAACAGATGTTACCTAAACACAATTTTTCTAGAATCATTTTATCAAGACAGGGGTACCTTGGCAGTCCTGGGGTGTTTGATCAGTTATCGTTTCTATAAAAAAACATGCAATTTAATTTTAAATGTCATTTCATTCCAGGGCTCAGTATCAGGTTGCTATCACACAGGTCTCTTCCTCAGGAAGATGTTTTTCAAGCAAGACTTCTGAATGCACAAGAAGCGAAAGAGGACAAAAAGTTCACTTAATCTCCGAAAAAACAGACCTGTGTTGAATAGCAAACCATGAATGAGGGAAGCACGAGGACTTTTTTTTAACAGCCTGGACTGAATGGCAAGCCTTGTTCTATAACTATGTGGAACATTCCCTGCAAAACTTCTAATTAGCCAGGAAATTTGTTTTCTGCAGTCTCACAAGTCTCTGCTGCAGACCCAAGAATATTTGAGGATTTGAATTGCAAATACTGGCAGAGTACAATAAAACACGGCAACTAGAATAAAACGTCTTCAAATATGGAAGAGCAAATGCTGGTATGGAAGCTGAGGAGTGGCAGTCCTTCTCTCACTTATGTAAAACACACCTGCTTTTGCTGAAAGCATTTGAGTTCATAGGCTCAGTGTTAGAAATGCAAGAAGACTTCATACTGATACACATCCTTCTCCATTTTCCTTCCAGTTCAAGGTCATCACAAAGACAGAATGGGTTTGGTTTCCTCAGCTGGGAATTCCTACAACACATGCTTATTATCTGCCAAGCATCCTCCTGTTTCCTTTATTTGCCTTTTGAAATCTCCTTTTGGGCAACTAGAAACAAGACACTAAAGCTGAGAGCTGAGACCAAATCCTTTTATGGTTAGCATGGAGTTTGTCTCCATATGTGGTAACTGGCTACAACTGTCCTCATAAGCATTCATTCTGCCTAGGTTAAATTATCCTATAATGCAAAGTGACTTTTTACCAGGCAAACTTAGAAAATAAGAAAGACATTAAGAATACAACTAGATTAAAACAACATGTAAGGCATTATGGAGATTGCCTATAAATATGCTCAAATTAGGTAAACTATCTGAAGTGTGTTACATCCCAGCAAAGTTTCTCTTTCCCAGTAGAACTGGTTTTCAGGTAAAATTCAGGCATGTCCTAAAGAGGAACAAAGCCATTTTCAGGTTATTTGAATGTCTTGATGTAAGAAGGGAAAAACAAAATCTGGCTGCCACCTCTTATTTCTGTTTGTGCTTTGGTTTTAAGTTTTGATACCAATTACATGTTATATATAACCTCATTCTTTCATGAAGGGGTCAGCACATAGCTGCAATTGTGTTTTACAGCTTCCCCAGATACACAGTGTAACTCAGTATCACTTCATAATCAGGTGTTTTGGCAAAATTAGGGGAGATTCAGACAGGATTTAAGAATGCTATAATCAGGGCCATTGCTGCGGGTGGAAAGGAAGGAAGTCTGAAGATATTTTTAACATATCATGCAAACTTCAAGTTGTTGTGAGTGCAGTACTCTCACTGTAGTCATGTTTGACCCAGAACAGAGCAGATTCAAAGTCACTTCCCTGGATACAGTCAGTGCAATTAATACCCTCAAACAGAGATTCATGCAGTATTAGTTTCCAGAATACATTTTTCCTAGGCAGTTTTAAGGAGGTTCAAAGTTTATATTTAATTTGAAGAAGTGGGCTTATTTGAAGCTTACTTGAATTGATAAAGGTTGTGCAAATTGATATGGGGTAAAAAGCTGTGGGAACAGCTTTTCATTATTTCTCCAGCATTTATGCCACATTTCTCTGACACAATTACAGTTTCTTACCACTTTTCGGGGTAAAAAAATTCTATTCTTAAACTAGGGATGGAAGTGAAACAAAACACAAAAAATCTGGTAAAAAAAAAAAAAGCCTTGATACCAAAATTATGCCCATCCATAATCTCAAGGGGTCATATTTACAGTCATATAAAATTGGCACTGCCTAGCATAAAGATGTATTCCCAGGCGTAATCAGAATTAAAACATACATTTACTTTTCTGTCTGAGTGTTAATCTGCTTAGTATGAGACCAACTTGAAAGAGCAAATTAGATTTTCCTCTGACAGCTATTCCATCCACAGAATTAGTTTAACAGTTTATTCATGCTTACCCAACTTCAAACTTGGAGATAATTCTGTTTCATTCTTTAATGACGATGTCTGAGCCAAAAATACCACTCAGCTCCAGTCCTTGCGGGATTTGGTGAGAGGTTGAATGGGGAAATTCCCGTATTAGCAAACAGTTTGAACATGAAGCCACTGACATTGCACTTCACTGTTGTATTTTGGAATCCATTCAGGTGTCCAGTTCTACAGAATCCTCAAAATGTCAGAGCCGTTCCCCTTAAGGGTACTGCCCTATAGCTGATGTACTAGAGACCTCCTGAGTTAGCAATATAAGCTCATTCTGAACAATGCTTTATTTACAATATAGGAAGGAAGCTATGGACATTCAATAGTGCATTAGAAAGAATCACTTACAAATCCTCTACGTACCAGTCCAGTATACAGTAAATCTAAGGAAGTGATTTATTTTGTCTACATAGAAAAGAATGCTTATGCCTGCATTCAAAATTTCCCAGGGGTTTTCAATTGCAGAGCATCAAATAAAGATGTATGTAAACCAAGATTGTTTTGTGTGGGTTTGGGTTTCTGTTTCATTTTTGTGAAGGAGCTAGAGGTGTCTTTTCTGTCCAAAATTAATTCCTAGTTCTTAGGAAACTCTTAGGAAGGCTTTGATGGAAAAAGAAGGAGACAGGTTTCTGCTACTTTAAGACAGCAGCAAGTCTGAAAAAAATAAAGTACCAGAATGTCAGACAGTGTGCTTTTGGATAGGCCATTTCTACCTTCGAAAGAGGTCATGTTAAAATCAACAAAACAAAGATTTTCACCTTTAAAAAGCCATCAGCACTCATTTGACTCTCAGTCTTGCTCCCCTTTATTTTTTTATTTTTTATTTTTATATTCTGAATAGTCCTGCACATGATTGTTGCAGATCAGGATGTAATTAATGTTAATGCTTTTCTTGTTAAATCCCTAAGGACTTCTTTTCAGTATAAAACCAAAGGAGTATCAGACTCCTTTTCAATGTATAAATGTGAAAGGGTCCTTTCCCTAGAGGAGCAAAGCAGAGCCAGTTCATGTTAGTTATGATTCCATTCTGGCAAGAAGTTAGATCATTTCACTCTGGACTCTCTTTCTAGCTCAAGTAATAAAGACAGGTCTGGAAATCTGATTACTGTCTCTTGTCTGAAATCTTTTAAATAACTTAGAAAAGGTCTCAGTGAGAGCAAGAGAGGCAGAAAACCTATTTCTAAAGCTTTATATGTAAAGTTTATGCTTATAGCCTTATTGCTTAGAGCTCAAAGTGATGTGATTACCAACATAAATGCACAGTATGTTATGACTGCTAAGTCACTTACTGATTCATTTGGGTTTTCTGGGTACAGCACCAGAGAAACAACCTATAGGTTTTCTGCATTCTATTTGCAGCTCTGTAATGATTTGCATCTCAGCCCAAAAGGCAATGGAAGAAAAAAAAAAAAGCTGTCAAGAATAGCAGATAAAGATAAGCATTAGTTCGCAAAATTAGTTTTGCCCATACATACACCTCCTTTGCTTTTATTCTTTCAAAAATGAGAGTGAAGGTGTGTGGCAACAGGTGTAGAAATGCAGGTTTTTAAAAAGGGTATGGAAGGCCAGTATCAAACCACAGCAGGGAAGAACATCAAGATTGAGGTCCTTGTTCAGGCAAAATAAATAGGCACATTTTAAACACAGACTGTTTGCAGTAGCCATTTCATATACGACCTGGAGAAAATGTCACTAGACAAATAAATTCAAAGAAATATGCTATGACCAGAAAATGTAGAAAGAGCAAATGAAGGAAAATTTACTGCATAAGTAGACCTCTCTGACTGATGTTTGTTAAACATCTTGAAAGTGTTCTGGTAAAATAGTCTGTGCTGCGGAAAAGGATTTATGATTCTATAACTTGGAATTAGACTTTGTGATAAGGAGATGCGATATGAATCAAATGCAAGTATGCAAGTTAGTTCACACAAGCTACCCAAAGCCATAGCTGTAGTGCCTGTATAACCAGCTGGCCACACAAAATCCACTGTTCAGTGCTGCCATCGCCTGTGCTTTGCTGATTAAGAAGGACTTACCATCAGGTTTAGTTGGTTTTGTTAGTTTTCTTTTTAGAGGCACTGAATTTCAAACTAGAGACTTCCTAAATGACTCTCATCTACTTTTCAAAATGAAACAGGAACAGTGTCAGTGCTTCTTCACCCAAACTGTAGAAGTTATAGAATCACAGAATGGTTTGGATTTGAAGGGACCATGTAGATCATCTAATTCCAACCCCCCTTGCCACAGGCAGGGACACCTTCCACTAAACCAGGTTGCTCGAAGCCCCATCCAACCTGGCCTTGAACACTGCCAGGGATGGGGCAGCCACAGCTTCTCTGGGCAACCTGTGCCAGGTCCTCACCCCCCTCACAGTGAAGAATTTTTTCCTAATATCTAGTCTAAATCTACCCTCATCTGATTCTCATTATGAAGTCATCAAACCTTCATCTCAAATCGGTGAACACAGGTAGAGCTAGTTTAAAATATTCTGTCATCAAATTTTATCAGGAGAGAATCAGTTTAAGGAAGGTTTATGAAGAAAGAGATCTAAGAAGAGAATGTGCATTTTTGTCACAGGAAACTCCAAGTCCAGGACAGTCTGCTGGGAAGGAAGGCATACAAGTTCAAGTATCAGGTCTGTTGAACTGCAGCAAAGGACCTGTATCCATGTGCCTGAGATCACAAGGAAGTGTCCAGACCCTTAGGTCACAGATTCCTGCAAAACCTGGTGTTTTGAAAAACAGTCTCCATAAAACCCAGGCTCAGAACAGGAGACTTGCAGATCCGTGAAACAAAAGCAAAGACAAATGAAATCAAATGCACCAAGAAGGACAAGTCCAATGGGTCACCCTCTGCTCATTTGTATATTGAGGGTTACTCATATGGAGGCAAGAGTAATAATCATAGACAGACGTTAACCAGACAAAAGAGCCTGTACTGTGTTAGAATGATATAATTGTCAGTATTTGCACAAGACAGCTCAGTTCTACAGAATTATGGCTTTTAAGCAAAACCTACCCTGCCAGAAGACTCCTGATGACCTATACACATAACAAGGTTATTTGCAGCAGTCTCTAGCACCAGTGCTCCCACAGCCTTCCTCACTAGAAAGGTTTATTGCAGGATATATTTTATACAAAGTAGATTTCACAGTTCTGAATCTTAAGGGTTCTCAAAGGGTTGAGCAGGCATTCAAAAAATAGCAGAAAATGCTCGCAAAGTTGTTTAACATAAAAATAAAAAAAAACTTATTCTGATTTATTTTTTTAAATCCTATTATACAATAGAAAAGATCTTGAGCAGAACTAGAGAATAAGAGTCAGGACTGCTGAGAAGTAAGTAGTCCACCAGTAATCTAGCATCTGGCCAGGAGGCAATGCCATTTCCAGGCTGTGCTTAGTCATAAGACCGCACGTAGGTGCTAATGTGAAGCCCTAACTCTTACTAATCTTTCAGCTCCAAGTCTCTATGTAGCATTTTTATTTATTGACATATGGGGTGGGGTCACATTTTACTAGCAAATACTGCAAAAAGTTCCTTTCTAAATGCAAGTTACTTTTGGGATCTGCTTTTGACTCATACTGGAAGCAAAAGCAGGAAATTCCAATATTTTGTAACTTTAATTTCATCCCAGTTACCTGCAACAAGAAATTTCAGAGAAGTTCTCTACTGGAAACTGTGTTTGTGCTGTTTAATAACACCGTGCATGGTGAGCCAGCTGACCTCTATTTTTGTTCCCTGACAGCCAGCATGTGGGACTGGGCTTTCAGAATGGCTGCTCACAGGCAGATGTGACAGAGTCTCTTCCTCCTCATGTGTCCACCTGCTCCTCATTTCCACAACAAGCAGAGAGGCTGGACCTTAATGCAGAGGTACGTCTGACCTCCGGAAGATTACAACTGAAGATGAAGCCAAGCTGGCACCAGTTTGCAGTCTAACCTGCCTGCACTTGTGAGACACAGCTTTCTGATTCCCTCTTTGAAACCAAGATATTAACAGCTCTAGCCAGGTTTTATGGCTGTACAGCACTCAAACACAGCCTGGCCAGATCTGCTTCAGAACTGTGGGCCATAGAAACCCAATCCCTCTCTGAAAGCATCAGGGATACGTATTGCTATTGACAATCTGCCTGCCTGGCAAGCCCTGTAGGAACACAATTAAGTCTACCTACTTGTTTGAAGTTCAGTTCAGTGTATATGGTTTCATCAAGAAGTTAGAAAATCTGCTTAGTTTTGGTGAGAAAATATCAAATAAAAGTTAAGTACCTAAATCACATTTCTACCTCTCTTCAAAATAGCAGGTAAAAGAAAATCTGGTCTCTTCGGAGGATATCCTCAGCTTCTTTCAGTTCTCCCTGAAACACCTTTTCAGTAGCATAAGCAGTGAGTTTATAGCTAGGCAGATGAGTTCATTATTGGCTTGGTTTTTTTAAGAATTACTCTGTCATGCAGCATTTATGACACTACTTTTCCAGACTTTTGCCTAACCCAGTTTTGCTTCTTATTAAATTGCGAGCACTTCAGGACCAACATTTTTTTTTCTTCTTCTACATTTGTAGTTATATCTGGGTTTTAACGTAATAATCTGTGATATACTGTTGCATTTGGGTTTGTTGGGTTTTTGTTCTGTTTTGTTTTGTTGTTTGGGGTTTTATTTCCCAAACAAGACGTATCCAAATATACCCTCTTGACCAGCAGTTTGGAGCTCCTGGAATATTAATTATGTGTAGCTCATTTCAAGATTCCAAGATATGGTTGTATCCATCCTAATTAAATCCAACCCACAAGTGGAACATGGTCTAGAAAGTGGCAAGAGGTTAAAGAGATAATCATTTATCCTACACTGTCTTAAACTAACTTTGGAGATGTGCTTCAACTGGATTTTTAATTAATGTTTCCCTTAAGTGATCTCTATTTCCTTAATGACTTTGGGTATGCGTTAGGAGAATTTTCTGATGGTGGAGCTGGGGGAAATCATTAAGAAAGGAAAGAATAGCTTATTATACATGAAGAATGATTTTGAGGCTTAGAAAAATAATAGTGAAATGGAAAATAGTATAAAACTTAAACTCAGAGAAAAAATATTAATAAGAATTTCTGCTATGAGCCTATTAGGATTAGGCCTATTAGGATTTGCAACACAGATGAGGTCTGAATACATTAGTGGTATGGAAGACTCGCAGTTTATAAGGTTTCCAACTAGATTTAGTGTTTCAAACAGTGACGGAGAAGTATTAAAACAAGTGAAAATCTCATCTGGAATACTGTGGGCAATATTCCAGAAAAAATAATTCTAACATACAGCCCTCAGGTAAGGGAGGTCTTGATGATGCAGAAGTCTCTTCTAGGTATACATTTCTATGCTTCTTGGCAAACTTCACTATGTAATTTCATTGTTTAATCTTCACTAAAAGCCTGTCCAGAAAAGCAGAGAAAAACACATTTGGCCTTTTGACTTGAGGTAGGGAGCAGGGAACACTGATATTAAAATAACTTCTTATTTTCCTTATGCATCAGCTTCCCCATCTGAGGAACAACAAAGTTATTTTCCCAGTTTTGTAAACATAATTAAGCTAATTAAATACTCATCAGTCTGAATGATGAATTAAGCACACTTTCCTCTGCCTCTGCTCTATACCATGACTCATGACACTGCCTAATACTACAACTGAAGAAGACAAAAACATCTAGCTTTAATCTAGGCACTGGCAGCACCTAAACTTACTACTGTGTCTTTTTATGAGCCTTTAAAATGCTTCAGATGCCCAAGGCACTGCTTCTATATAGAACCACACCAGACTGAGGAGATTGCTGAGCTCTCAGGAGAACAGTCAGACTAAGTGTTTCTCCAGCAAAACTGGAAAGGACCCAGGACATAGGATGGCTTTAGAGAATTCCCAGTCTACACTTAAAATGAGTCCTTGCCAATAAGAAACCATAGAAACTACTGAAACATCCAAAGCTTTTCCTGTTGAATATTTGTCACTATGAAAAGGATGCAAGATTATGTGACAGAAAACAACCAACCAAACAAAACAGGAACATAATTCTACTATTTACTTGTCAGGGCACTGGAGAAAACAGAGTTGGAAAATCCTGGTTTAATGCTTGTAGTTTCCACTAACATCCAGCAAGAGATATGCAAGTAAGAGTTTAATACTCCCTTGTCCACAATAAGCAATGTTAACTAGACCGAAGGAGCCAGTGCTTTCCTCCTCTCCTCCAGTGAAAGTGGGATTTGCTTCTAAACACTGATATCACTTTAATAGGTCATGTAGGGAATGTTTCTTGCTCATAGCCTCTCAGAAGAGGATATGTGATTAGGCCACCACTGGCTTGAGAAGATAATTGAACCCAGATGTTCTGTTTACTAAGTACTCAAAATACTAAGCCAGCAAGTGGAAGAGGCTACCTACGGGGCAGGCCAGCCAGGCACATCCTTTATGGGTGATTCACATGGTAGGAGGACACCTCCTGATGTACCAGGGAGGGATCTTATACATGGAGACAAAGAGCCTCCAACTCGAATGCCTGAAGAGTCCTTCAGCCCTCAGCTAGAAAGTATGATAGGATAATATCCTGAATGAATAGCCAGTTAATGAATCGTGTATATATGACTCTTTTTTTCAATCTTCCAGACATACTTTTGGAAATTTTCCAGTCACTCGAGAGTCTTTTTATCCCCAAATACCACAAAAGATTAAGGTGATTGAGAAATCCTCTCTGCAAAGGGGGAGCTTATTTTTAGAAAAGCCTTCGGATGTCAGCTTTAATAAGTAGATGATGCCTGATCTTCATGGTCACATTGTGATGTAACTTAAAATGGCCTGCTAATCTGAGAAAGCGTTATGTTTTGGAGAAGATTCATAATAGAATTGAGTATTATTATTATATGTTATATATAAATATATATTATTTAAATTATATTTATTATATTAATTCAAATAATAAATATATACATATATTTATTAAATTTATTTATTATATATATATAAATATATATTATTTAAATGTTCTGTCATCTGGTGGTCTTTACAGCCTAGACTTAAGTTCAAAGGCTCCCCTGAATGATACATGAGAAGAACTGCACATAGAATTTGGATTCTCAACAGTGCATGTTCTGAGAAATAAATTGCCACAGATAGTTAGAAAGTAAATCCACAGAGTCACATATGACTTCCTCTCTGCCTGCACATAGTATTCCAGATAGGTGTGTTTGCAGCTGAAAATAAAAAGGAAGTCTTATTAGGGCCTAGAATCTCTCTGTTTTAACTGAACATATATTTAAATGATAGATGGAAGAGCAGTTGCCTCTGCTTTCTAATCAGTAGCTCAGGGGTTACATGGAGATCCAGATTCACAGTGTTTCTCAGCCTTATGGAATTTTGATCTATGCCTTTTATAGAACTTTAAATACCAGGCAAGGCTTTTTTGGCAAAGGAGTTTTTTTTCTCATCAAGGTGCTCTTTGAGAGGTGGACTCAAGTCTGTATTCTGAACTAAAAGGCTTCTGGGTATTGTGAGAAAGGACACCAAATTTGTTACTTGTCCACTCACTCTTTGAGACCAAAGTTGCAAGATTCACAGCACTACCGTCAGCCATACAGCCAAACTCAGGTCCAAAGGATTTCATTGAGTGTGTAGGATAACAGAGGTGGTTCATCATAATAAGCCTTCTATTTGCTGGTGAGGCAGCTGTCCCTTAGGTCACTCTTTTGATGAGCAGAACTTTAGCAGGAAGCTTCACTCTCCTAATTTGGATGGCTATTGTGATTCCAATTAATTAAAATTTGCCAGCTGGTTGGAGAGAAGCCCTCCTCACTGCAGGTTCATATTATATTCTGTTTGTAAATGTGCACTGGGACACATCCTGTCTTCATTTCACAGCTGTAAATAAATCAATACTAGCTTCTTAGTAGTGTCAGTGAAAGCAAGATTACTCTCTGACTCTTTCAAAGGTCAGATTTTAAATGGCATCATGTAGTACTGTTCCTGAGGGTATTCACACATCTGCTGAATCATGAAACTCAGCACTTATTCTAAGATACTGTTCGTGCCTTCAGCCCCTAAGGCTCTGTTCCTTGTTGATTTTACATTCCAGTCTTTTAATCAACATGCTATGTTGTACCACATCATACACTCACATTTCTATGAGGCATTTTGCATTTGTTTACATATTGCATAATATTTACACTATCACTTTTAGCAACTGTACAATTTCAAGTAAAAAAAAAAAGAAGCCAAAGTCTATCTGCCATAAACTGTGCTGAATGATTTCAATTAATGGATAGAAATATAACCACCTTTAGTTCTCCATTAATTTATTAATTTATCACTTGCTTTTCCCAGTTTTTCAAAACTCCTCTGTTAGTCCAAGCTTTACCAAAAAATAACAAAAATATTGCAATTCCCTTGAGACAAATTTCTTGGGTTGGGTGCAAGTCAGTAAGATTTGCTTATATATAATCTCCATAGGAGACACTGCATTAACATAGTGTTGTGCTTTAAGCCATAAATTTCACCTCTCCCTCCCCTTTCCCCCCCCCCCCACTCCGATGAGGGGGAAATGGGGAGAAGAACCGAAAGAATGTAACTCCCATGGGTTGAGATAAGAACAGTCCAGTAACTGAGATATAATACAAATCACTACTGCTACTACCAATAATAATAATAATAATGACAAGGCAAATACAAGGGAAAAGGATACAACCGCTCACCGCCCGACCGAGCCGAGAGAGAGAGAGAGCGCGAGAGCAAGCCCACTTCCAGGTTCCCGACCCCAGTATTTTACATCCTGGGCATGACGTGCTGTGGCATGGAATAACCTCTTTGGTCAGCTTGGGTCAGGTGCCCTGTCTCCGCCTCCTCCCAGTTCCCCCTCCTCCCTGGCATAGCATGAGACTTGGAAAAGCCGAACCCATGACACACAGACTTTTCCATAATTGCAGAAGCATTTATTTTTCAGCTGACAAGATGTCTTGGGTTCAGCAGCAGCAGTCATTTTTTCTCCTTCTTGGTAGCTGGTGCAGTGCTGTGTTTTTTGATTTTGGGCCTTGGAACTGTGCTGATAGCACCAGTGTTTTCAGTTACTGCTTGGTAATGTTTTGGTCTGGCCAAGGACTTTCTAAGTCTCATGCTCTGCCAGGGAGGAGGGGAGCTGGGAGGAAGCAGAGACAGGACACCTGACCCAAAGTGACCAAAGAGGTTATTCCATACCACAGCACGTCATGTCCAGGATGTAAAAACAGAGAGCAGAGACCCGGAAGGGTGTGGTGGTGGACTGGGGGTGCATGGCATGGTCAGGTTTTTGGTACTGGGGGTTCGCTGCTGGGGCGTGCACTGGCTGGGTCAGGCTTGGTGAGCAGTTGTATTCTCTTTCTTTGTACTTCTCCTGTCCTTATTATTACTGGTGGTAGCAGTAGGGATTTGTGTTATACCTTAGTTACTAAACCATTCTTATCTCAACCTGTGCGAGTTGCATTTTTTTTTCCGATTCTCCTCCCCATCCCCCCGGGACTGGGGGAAGAAAGAGGGGGAGTGAGTGAGTGAGTAAAACTTGGTGAGTTTTAGACGCTTTAACCACTACACATGAATATCAGGAGAATTTAACAGGCTGAAATTAAAGCATTTTTCAGCATGATTTTGATGACAAAAACCTGAAGTTATATTGAATGGACAAAATGTATGATTCTAAAATCCTGTTAATGGAGTACTGTGTAGGAAAACCTAAACCAGAGACAAAGAAGTCAGATACAGAGACTGACAGGTACAGCCCCAAGCTCACAGCACTCTTCCCTGGATGAACGGTCTCGATCTCAATCAGAGTGCTGGGTTGACCCAATTCCGTTTTTCCCAGAAGTTTAGGTAATTTATTAGCATGATGATTCAAAATCCCATGTTAATGAAATTTGTTCCAAATAAGCCGTTACCTCCCCACACAGTGCTGCCATGTACCATGTAGAACTGTGGACAGCCCCGCGATGGCATTATCATTGTAATCTTCAAACCAAGGATCCAGAGGAGCCCACTGTGGGGAGGCATACGGTTAGGTCGGTTTTAAGTTGAACTGGGACAGATAAAAAAACTCTAGCTGAGGGTCTGATACCTCCTTAAGGCAGAATGCAGCACTGCAAAGATATACAAGCTGACATCCTAAAAGTAGCATGGGATGCTAGCACAACTTTGCAAGCAATCAGTTATCCCTTGGTTAATCCCCATAGTGATTTCTCTGGAGCGAAATTTTCCATTCTGCTTTCATTTTTGCAGCTGTTTCAGCAGTTCTTAGTGCATCTATGTCAGATGTCACATGGTGGTTCTTATACTCCACTTTCTGTCCCTGATATACCAGCGATGAGTGATGAGTGACTACAGAAAAGAGAATGTGTTGCTGAAAGGTGTTTTGTTTCCTTCTGGATGTTGCAACCTGCTATATATTAAAATGAACAAGTTCACATCTGCAAAGTGAGGCGTGAATGTTTATTTTATACACTGAATACTTGACAGATTCCCAAGCTTATTAATT
Organism: Myiopsitta monachus; assembly: GCA_017639245.1. Classification (NCBI taxonomy): domain Eukaryota; kingdom Metazoa; phylum Chordata; class Aves; order Psittaciformes; family Psittacidae; genus Myiopsitta; species Myiopsitta monachus. Next base: position 72,084,877 of record CM029917.1, on the reverse strand, counting down.
TCCAAAATATTATATGGTTTATTATATTGCTTATTTTGTTTGTATGGTGCCATTACAAGTTAGAACCTGATTTAATAACCTTGAAAATGAAAATAGTATTACTTAGCAGCTGTAAACATTGTTCCATGAGCAGATTTACCTAAAATAACTCATAATACTGCCCTACATTATTAATGCACTTTGTCTTGCAAAAGAAATGCACTTAGTATTAGAAAAAACACCTACAAATCAAAACTAACAACCTTGGAAAAAGAAATGGAATAGGTTTTCAAAAAGCATTTAGTATTTTCCACTGTTTCAACATGAAGCAGCTATTCTTAGTACCATAATATTCACATGAGAACTGATGCAACAAATCTGAATTCAGTCTGATAGCTGGATTAGCAGTTTTGAATTAGTCTTTGCAATGAATAACATTCTTCTTATCTATTCAATTAGCATTAATCTTTCTAAATTTCTTAAAGTCATATATTAATCTCAACTAAAATTGCAGGTGTTAAAAGTACATTTACAATAACTGGGTGCTTGTAGTACAAGGACGTTTGACTGCCCATGGTTTGCAGAAAGAAAGAGCATGATGGCTAAATGATCTTTCAGTGGCTAAAGTAGTCCTAATTTGGCTGAATTGCCCTCACAAACAGTTCTCACATAAATACGAGCATCCAATAGTGCTAGCAGAATAAATATGATACATGCCTATAAAACTGGTAGAAGAGATCATTACCTTAAAATAATAATTTGTCTCAAAATAATAGTCTCTACTACAAAACCAGCACTGATTTCTCTATCCATCAGCAGAATTCTGCTGCACTACAGTATATACACTGGGATAAAATGGATAGTCGACTGGCTGTCCTCTGTTGCCTTTATCAAAGTAAAATTCCTACTGCTTTCATAAGATATAACACACTTATGGAAAAGCTATCACTATAGTCACTTATTAAAACTTAACCAGACAGAAAAACTTTTCTTCTTGAAATATATGGACCATAACAAATGGGGTCATATGCCAAATATTTTTGTAGGTAATAGTAAGTACACAGGCATGCAGTTAAGAAGAAGATGGGTGACAAAGAATATCTCCTGAACACTGAAGAGGGAGATAAAAACTAGATCACAAAAAAGGCAGTAGCTCAGTGTCTGTAGCTTTACCCAGCTCTCGGGATGACCTCCTTGATCACGGCCAGGTGTGTCACTCAAAACAGAGCTGTCATTGTGTCCTTCATCCAAAAAGATCAAAATTCATTCATCAGGCTGTAAATAGGGACAGTTGAATTGAATGCAGAGAACCCGCTGTTGAACTTTCTCATTAATTTCCAGTTACATAAAGGCCTGAGCACTGTATATTAGCTTTTTTTAAAAATTTTATAATGAATATAATGGAATTAGTATTTCCCAGTTCAGTGGTTCACAGGACTGAAATGTGCTGAGCTACAGAGGATCAAGTCATATTTGCTTTATTTAGGCATGAACAGGCTTACACATTCTGTGTGTGTGATAGGACTCCTCATGCAGAAGAGTTTTAGGCTCTCATCCAATAGTGTAGTGGGCAGGATTAGGAATCTGATCCTACAAATCCATTTAGATTAGCACTCTTTGTGTAGATTAAGAACTATCATCTCAAAACTGGTTTACAATTTCAAAATATGTCCTTGTAATGACATTCATATTTGGCATTGATTAAGGGCTTCTTCAGGTCCACCCCTATTCACACAATCCATTCTGGGCATTCCTGATGTGCTTTCTGAATGGGAGCCTAATCCTGTGAGATGCTGAGTTGCACCTGAAAAGACCATGTCACCCATGACTCAGTCCAACCCGGCCTTGAACGCTGCCAGGGATGGAGCATTCACAACTTCCTTGGGCAACCTGTTCCAGTGCCTCAGTACCCTCACAGTAAATAACTTCTTGCTCATATCTAACCTGAACTTCCCCTGTTTAAGTTTGAACCCATTGCCCCTTGTCCTATCACTACAGTCCCTAACGAAGAGTCCCTCCCGGGCATCCTTTCAGGCCCTCTTCAGATACTGGAAGGCTGCTACGAGGTCTCCAAGCAGCCTTCTTTTCTCCAGCACTTTCAGCTCCTGGTTAAGTTGAAGACTGTTGACAGTGACCAGCAGGCTGAGGGAGCACTGGAGAATGACAATATCATGGTTTATGTCTACAAATCCATTCTAAATACCTACCTAGATATAGATTATTGTCTAAAAAGAACATGGTATTTTTAATAAATTCAAACATTAATGGAGTAGTATTTTTTCAAAATAGATAGATTGTGACAGGGCACAACACACAACAGTATCAGAAACATAATATGAAATATGTACTTCAAAGAACTATTGTCAACCTGAGCACATTTTATGGGATGATCTGTGATCCAGATGGTAGTGAAGCTGAATTCTTATTTTTTCACAGCGTTGAGGAATGAAATACTGTGATTTGATGCCAGTGTTTGATCAATAAAGAAAAATGTTGGCAATACTTCGGAATGTTGTGCATTCTTAACTGGATGACGTGAACTCCGGTGATTAATAGAGGTATAGGCTTGAAAAATTACTGGAAAAAGCTTTAAAATTATTTTCCTTTGTAGTATATTTCCATTCAGTGGATTGGCAAGGAAATAACAATGAGAATTTACTGGTATGAATAATCTATCATTTGTACATTCTTTATACTCCTGTCCAACTGGCAGTGCTTGAGTCCCTGTTGAAGTTTGCTGCAGCATTACCTAGGATCTCTAGATATAAAAACTAATGTACGATTTGAAATATTAGGCTTTTGACTATGTTCTTCTGCAGTGCTCTTCACTATCTCATATTATTCTAATATAATCTGCAGAAATTCTACCTATATTTATGAAGAGGAACAGGTAGAAAGAATTTGGTAGAATTAAGCTCCTAAACCCTTGTCAATAACATTTTTTCTCATGAAAAAAAAAATTCCTGTAGAATCTATACCTGCTTTTAAAACATATTAATGAATGGAGGGTTTAAATGAGATCTGTTTAGGATTTCTAAAAATATTGGAACTGTTGCTGTCTACTAAGCTGACTTTATATTTTCAAAGAGTTTTCCTATTTCTGATTTTGGAAAAATGCATGGGATGAAAGCCTCCATGTTCCATCTTAAACCTTATTTCTGCCAAAATGATTCAGATAGTTCTGTGAATGATGAGAGACTCAGTGTTTATGATTCTCTATGCCCCCCATGTTAAAGCTTTTTTCCAGATTTTTACTGATTCCAGGTTTTAGAAAGTGTTATTAACTATTATGGTGAACATGTGCCTGCTGCTTTTTTATTTTACATAAATTACTCGAATTCAAAAAACTTGAAAAATTACAATTTGCACATGCACAGTAAAGTCTTCAATTTTACAGATCAGTTCCTTGGAAGCTGTTCGTCTCTTCTCTGGGAATATTCCAGATGGCCTGAATAAAACTTTGGTGTGCTTCTGATGATGATGCCAAGCCTATATTTGGCTGAATTGTTAGCATATATTCTCTCCAGTTGGCTCCAAGCAATGTGGAGAAGGGAAGCTGCCTCATTCAGAGGTAGAGAGATTTTGTTAATAAGTAGATGTATGCACCAGAGATTGAAATAAGAGAGACCAGGGAAAAATGTCATAACTGATGTGGCAGACAAGACAGTGGGTATGTTTACATCAGGGTTTTAGTCTGGATAAGAAAGACACTTTTTGTGGCCCATCTCTTGCCACTGATTATCATCTCATAGTTCTCTTGCAGAATTTCATACATGCTGATAGAACTGAAGACATTATTGGTGATGTCATCTGGTTAAAAAGCAGCCAGAAATCTTGTCTGGCTTCTGACAGAGGCAAAACCATTGCACACATAGTCATAAATAAGCAATTTGATGTGTACCTAAGCAAGCCTGTCATCTGGGCACAGTCCTTCATGCACCTACTCAAGTGTGTTCTTAAGAGCACATGCATTTGAATACTGAGGGGCATCTGAACTGGGTTGTAAGTCTTAGAGATTATGGGAGTGTTCTACACTGAAAGAATACAGAAGAAAGTGAATGCCTTGAGAGAGTACACTTGTATCCAGAACACTCCTACATATGCCATGGAAAAATACTGACTTCAAGATGTGTAGTCCACGCTAAGTTCAGCAACCATGTTACAGGGCCTAAATGACTTATCTATGTTCCTTTTTTACATATTAATTTTGGAAGCTTATCAAGACCCCAGTGAGCTACCAGGTGCCAGAAGTAGCATTATTTTAAATAGTTTGGGAGACCTCTAGTGGGCCTCCATTCCTGTTAGAGCTCCCACAGCCCACCTTAAGTCAAGTTGCATTGGCATGTAGCTTGGACTATGTACATGTATGTAGTTGACAAAATAATTAGAATTATTAAATGTGAATGCTCTCAAGCAATGCTTATAAACAGAAATCACACAAAAGTATAGTAAGGACTTTGGTTCTGAAATGTTTGAGTTAATTTGAAAACTTATTAAGCTATGCAATGTTGAGCAGAACAACATCAATATGATTAGAAGTCTGCATTCAAATGCTTATCTTCAGGTGTATTTATAATTACCAAGTCTCATTTTAGATTTGCAAAACAGAAATGGCATTTTATTTAGAGTTGTAATTCAAGTGACCAAAGCATGTTCAGAACACTTTCTTGTCTGGTTGTGTCTGCACAGCCCACACTATATAAGCATCAACATAATTGAAGCCTCTTGGGACTTTTTCTTCATTATATTTTTGAATGTAAGATAGAAACAGGACCACAAATCTTCAACTTGTTTACAAATTCAGTAGGAATGGACATTAAACCTGAGATACTAAAATGTAGTGCTGCCTCATTTACAGGAGTACTTTCTAATGCAGGAATGATTTTCTGGTCAATTCCCTGTGCAGCCTCTTCACCTCACATTAGTAAGATTACAAGAATCATGCTTATTTGCACAAATGCTATTTTTCTATTGCTCGGTGATCATGAGAGCAGAATATGCTTTTCTGAAAGATAGTCAATGTTTCTAATGCAATTTCCGTTTTCATATTGATCACTTATCCATAAAAGATTTTCTGCAAACATAATACTTAATAACTGCTTAAGACATTGCCTGGTTAAAAATAACTCCTTGATGTCAACAGAAGCATTTAAACCTCAACCCTGTTATACCAGCAACTAATTCACATTAGTACACTAAAATCAAGAGCACCTTGCACATTTGCCCAAGTGTCAGGATGAGCAGATATTTAAAAGTTTTACATTACATGCTAAGGTTTGCCAAAAAATACTTTTATTTCTTCAGTATGAACTCACAAGGATTATACAGGTACATTCAGAATACATGAGAATATAACAGTACATAAGTATCAATTCCTTTTTTTTCCCCCGTTCATACTAGGAAGTAAAAACAGCCATGAGGAGAAAAGGGAATCTATCTTTTCCTAACAGTGGTCCTAATCTTGCGAAGGTACATAAATGCCTAGTGCTAACTCTTGTGAGACATGGATTTGGCAGAAATAATTGCTTTTGTGGAGTTACACATCTCCAGAAGCATTTCCCTTTGGTTGTCCATCATGTATAAAAATGGGTTTATATCTCAGCCTTTTCCTATTTTCCCCCAAAAATACAGGTAAGTCTTAACAACATCTAGAGAAATGTGTACCAGGCACTGGAGTCACCGGAAACTTAGAGGCATTAACACTGTGGGCCCATGTGAAATTTGGTATTGGCAGTGCAATGTGCACTGGCAGGAATGATCTGAAGTACACAGACATTAGTTTGTCATAGTTATCTAACCATTCAGGATATTTAAAAAATGGCGATACTTCTGTGGATCATTGAATAAGTAGATCGAATAAAAAGAGGAAGGCTGCATAAGAAATACCATATGCAATAAAACGTTGTCTCTTCACTATATATGTTAAGATTAGGCCTTCACTGGAATGTCATGTTCTGTTTGTCCCACCCCAAGTAAAAAGTAATGAAAATAGATGGGACTCTGAAAAGCTTAGAGGTATAGAAATATTCACATTAAAAATATATTAAAAATGCTTCTCTGGGAAGGGATGTGATAGGGCTATAACACAGGAACAGGCAGAGAAGTTAAGTCATTTATATTTACCTCTTTCCTAATTCAAACACATAGATATATCTGGATGAAACTGGAGAGCCATTCAAAAATAAGCAAAGTTCGTGATAAATGCTTAGCATAAATTTCAGGGAAGACAGGATGATTGTAAGAATAGGCATTATAGGCATTACTGCACACAACATTTTGGATGGGAATAACAACAAAAGCATTTCTGAAAAGCAGTAGAGCCTTAAAACGATCAAAATGATCAAAAATATATCCTGGTCTTTAATTACAGGAGTTTTAGAATGAAAGCTTCCTCTCCTGGAACTGTTATTCCACATTCATCCACTATGCGGGTTCTTGCATTTTCCTTTGAAAAGTGAAAGCAAGGTTCATAGAATCATAGAATCATTTCGGCTGGAAAAGACCTGCAAGATCATCCAGTCCAACCGTTAAACTACCACTGCCAAGTCCACCACTAAACCATGTCACATGTACTTGTCTTTTAAATACCTCCAGGGACAGTGACTCAAACACTTCCCTGGGCAGCCTGTTCCAATGCCTGACTACATGAAGAAATGTTTCCTAATATCCAACCTAAACCTCCCCTGGCACAGTTTGAAGTAATTTCTTCTTGTCCTGTCTCTTGCTACTTGTGAGAAGAGACTGACTCCCACCACATCACTACAACCTCCTTCAGGTAGAGAGCGATAAGGGCCCACTTGACCTTCTTTTCTTTTGGCTAAACCACCCCAGTTCCTCCTCATCTGCTTCTCACAAAATGTGCTCTAGACCCTTCAACAGCTTTGTTGCCCTTCTTTAGACAGGCTCCAGCACCTCCAGATGAAACACTGGTCTGATGAAGACTACATTTTTAAAAGCTATGGGAGACATTAGATGCTTTAATTACCATGTGCACAGTGAGAGACATTAGGTCCAGGTTTTTCAGATGGAACTTGCCATCAGTTCCCCAAAATACAAAGAATCCCATAAAATCTCAGACAGTGAAGGTTAAGTTATAGTGCAATACTTCATTTATTTGGTTAAAACCCTCCACAGCCTGTGATCAGCAATAACATGTACTGGAAAGCAGTACATGTTATTTTTAAATGGAAATAAAAATAACAACTGTGAAAACTGAAAAATAATAATAATGGCAACAATAATAAAAGTACATAGCCTGTTTTGTGCAGTACATTTTTTACTTCATGCTCTGTAAGGGAAGGGTTGCTATTTGTGGTATGCTCCAAGTCTGCCTTTCAGAAGACAGCCCAGCTTGGCTGGACAGCTTTCAGTTGCTACTAGAAATATGTCACTTATTAGGAACAGAGGGGATGTTTTTCACTGTCTCAAGGGTTACTTTGGCTGAAGCAAAGAAACAGCTCAGTTATATAATGGAAAGAGATGGGTCAAAGGATAAGAAATTTATATAGTGTGTGCTCAAGACTCCAGAAATGCAGGCTCAGTTTCTCCTGTGTATCTTGCACAGACAGGGAGTAAGACAACAATTATACAGGGTGGTCTACCTTGTATCTAGTGCTTGGTTTTGTCACCCAGACCCATCACGTAGTCACGGTTCAAACCCTCTCCCAAGTAATTTAGAAACACCAGCTCCAGCAGAGAAGCTTGAACACAGCACCATCTTAATGGGTGCTGAGTATCAGCTCTCCTTTCACTCCTCACCAGCATTAACAGGAGTATACTCCTAGCCATAAATTCAGTTGTGATCTCTGGTGAAACAGCAAAAAGAAACCTAACTGTGCCTCCTTTACAGGTACCACTTCACTGAGCACTGCACAGTATTTCAGCAAGAGAGAGACAGCTATAAAAAGTTGAACCTGTGTTTCCATCTGCTCATATAAATGCTAGAGGTCTCATTTTTGGGTAGCCAAAAACTTACATCCAGAGTCTTAGTCCCCAGTACCAAGGTCGTGCTTCAGATGAAATGTTTAACTAAGCATCAAACTGTCAAGCACAAACCCAATTACCACGATAACAACCCAGTAAACAAATACCGGGAAGTCAGCACCACGTCTCACCCTAATTACCAAACCCAGAAGTTGGCCCTGGATCACAGTGACCTCAGTTCCTCACCGGCCGTGGGGGGTGGCCGTTCGTGAGGCAGCCTGGGGCTGGGGCGGCGGTAGGCGGACTGCCTCAACCCCCTGCGGGAAAGAACCTCTGAGGCAGTTCGCGTATCCTCACTCCAGCACCTGTTGCGCCGCCATTTGGCCCTGAGAGAAGGGGCAGCGGCCGTGGACTGCCCCGCTCGCCTCTTCCTCCCCACCACCAACTTCCCGGGGTGCAACCAGCCGCACCAGGTGCCGCCCTCGCCACGACAGGATGGCCGGCGGGTGAGAAGACCCGAGCGGCTCGGCCCAGCTTGGCAGCACACCCCCAAGCCGCGGGCGCGGAAGGTATTTCAGCGGGAGCGCGGCCTGCCCTCCCTCCGGCCCGCCCCTCTCCCCTGCGCCCTCCCTCGTCCCGCCGCCGGCTGACAGGTGCGCGCTCCTCCGCGGCAGTACCGGCCCCGCTCCCCCCCGCCTCTGCCGGCCCCTCTGCGCGCCCCGCGCCTGCACCAGACCCGGCTCCCGGCCGGCACGGCCCCAGATTGTTTAGTCCTTGGAAAGCTGGTCTGGGTCCAGATTTTGCTTTGATCCTTCTTTATTTTTTTATTTTTAAGAGAGAGGAAAAAAAAAAGCCAAAGAAAAACAAAACCTGGAGACACAGAAAAGGGCTCTAGGAAAAAGTTTTGGATGGGATTATGTGGAAACTACCCTGCAATTCTCTGCTGCCAGAGCAGGCTCAGTGCTGCCTTCTCCCCAGCGGCGCAGCCCGCGCCGGGCGCTGCTGAGAGACGCCCGGGCCTCGGTGCCGCGCCACCAGTGCCTGCAGTGCCGGAGCCCCTCGCCCCGCCGACCCAATGCTCCTCCTCGGGCTGTTCCTGCTGACATCTGCCCTGGCCGGCCGGAGGCAGGGGGCCGCCGCGGAGTCCGACCTCAGCAGCAAGTTCGCCTTCTCCGGCGCCAAGGAGCAGAACGGTAAGGAGCAGCAGCTCCCGCCGCTGCCGGCGGGTAGCCCGGGGCAGGGCGGGGGCAGGCGCCCGGCCGGCGCGGAGCGGAGCAGCGCGGAGCTCTCTGGGCTGCGGGGCTGCCAGACTCCGCGGAGAGAGCGCGGCCGCGGGAGGGGGAGCCGAGGGGTCTGGCCGGGCAGAGCGACCGCGGCTCGGCAGCTGGGGGATCGCCCGCCGCCGTCAGGGGTGTGCTGTGGGTAAAAGGGCAGCGGTTCTCGGCCGGCAGGGAGCTCGGAGCTTCTCTCCTCTGCCGTCAGAGGTGCAAAATAACCCCCAACTGTCGCTTCCTCCCCCCCGGAAAAAAGGAAGAACCCGCGCACCTTTGTACCCTAAATGCTTACCCTTTGGGGCGGGGGTGTTGGGGGGTGGTGGTGTGTGGTGATGTAGGGTGGTGGGGTTTTGTGTCTGTGCTTGAATGAGTGGTATTTTGCACGGGCTGGAAACGAGCTAATCCTGCATAGGAAATGAGAATTACTTTCAACTTTCAAGTGTACCTGAAATGTTTAGAAAACTCTCAAATGCAAGTTCCCTTGGGCCGGGGCTGCGCAGAGCTGGAGAAAGACTCCTTTCATACAGCGAGGGCAGCTTCGGGGTGTGTAATTTGCTTAGCCTCTGAACTCCATATGATTTACATTATTCAGATTTTTAAGCGCCTTTCCTCTTGATCTGCTATTATGAAGTAATTTTAAAGAATATTTTGCAAACTGAAACGTTATATACTGCATGAAACCACACTTTGTGTAGAATATCTAAAATTAAGGCCATTAGCGTACATTCATGGAAACCCTGGTGCTTAATGTACAGGGAGGGGTGGTTTGAAAAATTAAGTACTTTGCATGTCAGCTAGAGCAAGCTTTCTCCCTGGGCACAAACCAACACAAAAGGGCAAGCTGGGAGCTCTCAAAACTCTCTGAACTGTAATGAAATAAAGCAGAAATGCAGTTTTGAGGCTAATTCAATTCTCTCAATTTTGTACTTGGGACTCCCCAGATGTAAGTATTCTGCATCATGTCTTTTAATAGAAAGCAAAGTCTGAGACTACTGCCAGTGCTCTGAATGGGTAGAATATGCAGTGCAATAGCAAATTTAGCAGGGGGAGATTAATACTGCTGTGGCCTGCTAATGTGATGATATATGGCACCTGCGGACTGCCGGAGCTGCTGATCAAAGAGCAGCATGGGGATCAATCTCTAATCAGAGCAACTGTGAAGGGGCAGAGGAAAGTGATCAAAAGGCTCAGAGACCCAGCTATTCTGACAGGAAACCAATCAGACTTTGTGCACAGTACAGGAAATTATCTGCTCTGTGTGAGAAATCACTCACTTTCTACCCCTTTCCTGCTTACCTGGCAGTTACAGGCTTTAGGGCACCAGTTTGAAACAAAATAGACTTGGCAGTAATATACTGAAGTCTCATGCTGTTATGGTGCCTTCTGTTAAATTTGCATGGAGTGCATATGAAGCCAGTTGACACACAGAGGATCACCATTGTTGTGCTTTAACTTCATCAGAACTGGAAAGAAACCTGCCATGCTGTCAATCTGCCCTAGAAGGTTTGTTACAAGGTCTGTTACGGCATAAGGCAGCTGGGCCCTGAAGGGCCTCCAGGGTCCAACAATGGGAAGCACAACAGTGCAAAAGGTAGATCATATGGCATAGAAGCAAAACTGATGTAAGTAAGTATACGTGACAACACAGACTAGATTCTATTCACATATATCAGAAATGCAGCTGCCTTAGGTCAGGCTTCAACTGGTTTGCAGTGCAATTTGGCATGCTCCAAGATAGAGTCACTGCATCTTAGAACAAATGCAAAGCCGGGAGAATTAATTTTTTTAACATGCCCTGAAACTGTGTTCTGTGGGAGTTTATACTTACAACACTCCAAGAGGTTCTTATAGCTTACATGAAGTTTGCTTTCTAGTTGTTCAATTGCAAAACTTACTTTAAAAATTAGCACAAGTTTAGGTATAACTAAGTACCAACCCCTGACTTTTCTTAACTGATTTTAATTATTTGGGGGATCAGTAACACTGGTCAGACCAGTTCTTACTTGATTTAATTAGCGTGATTTTTACACTCTGCTGCAATCTAAAGATTGTATAGCTTTTAGCTAGAGGCAGGTTAAAATTCTCTAGAGTATGAGAATGAGCTATTACTGTTCACATGCCAAATAATCTTTGGTCAGGAGAGAGGGAGATTTTTCACTCTCGCATTTTGCAAATAAAAATTCTGTCCTCTACTTTTAAGACTGCTAAATGGCCAGAAAATTTTGCAGTAGAATGGATTACAGTGTTACTCAGCTGCACATGTGGGTGCTGTAGCTATTGCTTGAAGGTGATACTGAAGATGTCTATGACCAGTTATTATATTGGTGGGACTGCTTGTGTTACAAGGGGTAAGTAAGTACGTGCTTAGGGATTTCTTTTTTCTCCATAAATGATATCTCTTTATTAGCTAAATGATTGTGAACTTCAAAATTACAGTTTAACTCAATTTATTTGCTAGATGTAGCCATAAGGAGTTCTCTTGTTTCTGCTGTATATGGAGTGTCATTTTAGGTGGCAATTTCCTAGTGTAAATATTTCTTTGTAACTGTAAATTAGGTATTGGTTGATGAGAAACTTAACATGAGCCAGCAGTGTGTGCTTGCAGCCCAGAAAGCCAATCGTATCCTGGGCTGCATCAAAAGGAGCGTGACCAGCAAGTCAAAGGAGGTGATCCTGCCCCTCTACTCTGCTCTTGTGAGACCTCACTTGGAGTATTGTGTGCAATTCTGGTGTCCTCAACATCAAAAGGACATGGAACTGTTGGAACAAGTCCAGAGGAGGGCCACGAGGATGATCAGAAGACTGGATCACCTCCCGTATGAAGATAGGCTGAGAAAGTTGGGGCTGTTCAGCCTGGAGAAGAGAAGGCTGTATGTGGAGACCTCAGAGCAACCTTCCAGTATGTGAAGGGGGCCTATAGGGATGCTGGAGAGGGACTCTTCATGAGGGACTGTAGTGATAGGACAAGGGGTAATGAGTTCAAACTTAAACAGGGGAAGTTTAGAGTGGATCTGAGGAAGAAATTCTTTACTGTGTGGGTGGTGAGGCACTGGAATGGGTTGGCCAGGGAAGCTGTGAATGCTCCATTGCTGGTGGTGTTCAAGGCTAGGTTGGACAGAGCCTTGGGTGACATGGTTTAGTGTGAGGTGTCCCTGTCCATGTCAGGTGGGTTGGAACTAGATGACCTTAAGGTCCTTTCCAACCCTAACTATTCTATGATATTCTTAGAATACAGTATTTTGCTGCCACCTCCTAGGAATTCAGTGGGATGGTCATTGTGGGGCTGGTGTAGCTCCATTTGAAACCACTTAAAACTACCTTTTTGTTTTCACTGGCTCTCTGTTACATTCAGATTTTCTTTAAGAACAGGTTGTATTTGTAACTCTGCTTGACAGTAAGAGGTTTTATGTGATTTCTTTGATAAATTCATATCAATGTTTTTATTTTATTCAACTGAGTAAATATTTACCTAGAGGATCAAAGAAGTTTGTGCAACAATTTATGGAAGCTGAAGTAGCAGTAAATGGTGTGTGTGGTGATGGCTCCCATTTATCTGGGTAGATTTAATTTCCGCTATCCTTTGTCATGTTGAAAAGCAGATTATGCTTTGAAGGGTTTTTCATCCTTAGGTGACTTTATCAGTTCTCTTATAGCTGTCTGATGTATTTGTTACCGTTTTTCCATACTGAAGTAGAGTCAAGAAAAATTCATCACTTGTTATCTTTTGAGGAGAAAACTGAATCTCTTGCATATTGAATTTGATTACTTGTATTATTTACTTGTTTTTTTCTATTACAGTTCTTGCAGGTTTTGAATCTACTTTTGACTGCTGGTTTTATATCTTCATCCTATTTCTGTAGTTTGGGAAATCTCTGAGGGAGCTAGTGGTCAATGGAGTATTGTGAATGACAATTCTAATGACTTAAGTCTGGTGGTCTGAGCATTCCTGCTTATTTGATATTATTAGTTTAATTTAGGTTTGATTACAACATGAAATGGCAAGAGAATCTTAGTCCTGTTTTCTTGGTTGTCTTAGGACAAGACATGATAAATTTTTAAAGTAATTTTGCTAATCTGTCAGCTGGTCTGATTTCTGTGAGAAAGATGAGGATATCTTTACAGAAAATAACACAAAAACCCTACTTTTTTGTGCAATGAAGTGTATAGCTTATGTGGCATGTGCATTGACATGGAGCAGTGTATGGCTTCAGAAAGCCAAGAAACTGAGGTCAGTTAGCAACTCACCAGGACCAAGCAGTTGACAGATATTAACTTTCCTGCAGGCAGTTTCAAGTGTGAATGAGCAGCAGTAAATAGAGTCGATGAAGTAAATTTTAGAAGACCAAAGCATTTACTTGATTTCTGTTAATCCTTCAGCACAGGTAATGTACTGGTGATGATGTAGCTTTTGACAGATCTTTCTTTTAAGTTACTTGTGTATCTCAGGCTATCCTTGGGAAAAGTTGGTGACTACAGCTGGAACTGAAGTGAGTAGCTGAAGTGCCAGAGGAAGCTTCTCTCATCTTGTTGTCATGTGTGTGGCCTCAGCACCTCCTCACAGCCACCAAGAGGGTTTCCAGGTTTATGTATCTCCAGAGAGAGCTTCCAGATTATTCAGGGATGGGGCCAGTAGAATTTCTGATTAAGGACATTTGACTCAGGCTGAACACCTGAAAGAAGCTGTGGATGTCCAAGTGATGCAGTGCATCAAATTCTTGCAGATGGGAATGTCAGTGCTTTTGCTTGAGTGCAGTCATTTGACTGCAAAATTATTTTTTACAAACCAGCGTACTTTAAAGCAGTGGGAATAGATGCCACCTCCACTGACTCCTCTTGAATTGATGAGTGCTACTACAGTCTGTTGGCTGCTGCTGGGCAGCAGCAATTTTCTTCATTTTGAGAAGATGAGGAAGTATAAAATATGAGCACGTGTCATCTAAAGGAAAACTTGATGGCAGTGCAATTTTTCTCAAGTTTATTTCTGTTTATTCCAAGGCTTGTTTTGAAATGTGTTAAGGCCCTTTTCCTGGAAAGTGAAGAATTAGACCACATCCTCTTTTGACTTTAAGCAAAAGCTTGTGGCAAGTTAGAGAAGCTCTTCAACACTGCAATAAATTGCAGTGGAAGAGAGTTTTAAATTTATTTTTTCTGCCTTTGTAGTTGATTTCTGGCATATTGTGTGCTGTCATTCAGCAGAGTGCTGCTTTGGACTTCTCCTTACTCATGCTGCTTCCCTCAGTTTCTTCTGGTAGACAAAAGTAAGGGATTTAAAAGCACAGACCATTTGCTACTTGTCCCAAGTATGTAGTCATTCCATCCTTCCCATCCTTCCTGTATCTTTGTTAAGTATCTTTTGTGGAATTTAAGGGAGAAACATGTAAAATCTTATTTTTGCCTTAACAGACTTTAAAGCTTTATGTCATGTTGTCTGAGGGTTTTTAGTTTGTCTTTCAGTCAGATGCAGAGTTTTATAATGGAGAAGAAACACAGGGCATACCTGGAGACACTGACAGCTATACTGCCAAAGGGCTTATATTGAACTTTGTCTTCACATAACCATAATTTCTTTTATATCTTAAGACTTTATCCAAACCTTTTGAATCTAATTATTATGTAGTTAACATGTAATAGCAAAGGACTGGTTTGCATCCTATAGCGGTGGCTGCTCATTATAACAGAGTGGTTTTGGGGGGGGGTTGTTGCTGTTGGGTAGTTGCTGCTTTTGGTTTTTTGCTGTGTCTGGCAGTTCCTGATTACTAGAAAGAGGACATACTGTGCAAGTTCACTTCCCTTAGCTGGAAACGAGCCTCTTCAGTTGCTTTATAGATAGTTCTTGGCTTTACCAGAGAACCATGCCTTTGCTTTTTAGTCACAAAGTGCATGCCATGGAAAATACACTTCCTGGTGTATAAGTGTCTTAGAAATTGGCCTGTACATAAGTAGTCTTTTAGCTGAAACCTGTGGGACTTAGCAAAAGTTACACAACAGAAAATGAATAGAGCTAACATGCAGAAATGCAGTTGTTTTAGTAGCACTTGGGTATCTATGAGTGCTTAGTTGTTTTGGAATTTGTGAGAAACTAATTGTACATTAAAACTTACTCAACCCTGTTATTCCCTTTTAGGGAAAACTTTCACATTCAAACACAAGCTGCAAAATGCTTTTATTTAAGTAGGTGAGTGAAAATGCATAATGTGCTATTGTGAAGCTGAAATACAAATTTTTGTTTTCTAGAGACTTCATTAAATTGTAGGGTGTTATTTTAAGGTGGCAATGCTGGGAAAATTTATTCATGACTCCATCCGTAGATGTCCCAGCCTTAGGGTTCATCTGTTTTCTGATCTTCATTTCTTGACATCCTTCTGCTGAGATTTTATGAACATATCCTGTGTATTACATTGGATTATTTGGGTTTAATTTCATCATCCTATAGCATACAAACAAGTTTTGTGTGAAGATACCCATTTTTCAAAGCATGTGTACCAAAGCATCTCTAGCCATTTTCATAACCTAATCAGTTTCTACAGAAGTTGACTGGATGAGGCAAGGCAGGACTCCAAACCCTCATGGACAGAGTATAGAAACTATTAAAAAACTTAATGGAAGCTAAAGGAGAGAGCCCCCTAATTCCTTGGTCTCCTGCAGGCCTTCTGCATTAGAATTAGCAAGGACTTACTTTCTTCTGAGCTTAATTAGTTCTGTTCCAAATGCTTCATCTTTGGTAAGCATTCCCACAATTTGGACTTTGACATTCACGTTGCATGGGCATGACCATACGTTTACACTGAGCTCATGGGCTGCTTGGCTTCTTGTCACTGTGGATTCCTCTGAAGTGCTGCTAGTGTGTGCCACCCGTCAACCCCTGTCAGTATGCTTTTACCTTCTCTGACTAGACTGTCATGAGCTGGTTGCGACTCATATTAAAAGAACTCATCAGCTGTTAACTCTCTTTGAGCCTCTGACTTGCTATTTCCTTGTGTGGCTGTTCTCTTTCAAGCTGGGCTAATTCGAGGCTAACTCTGGTTAACTCTGCAGTGAAGATGTTCATGGTGCTGGTTACTACTTTTTTTTCCTTCTCCTTATTGCCATTTTCATACGCAGGTGTTTAGGGCTGGAGAAGGAGAATGTGAATTAACCTCCCATGTACTTCAGTCCAGCATGATTCAGGCAGAAAAAGCATTTGCACATGAAATAAGAAAATGTTCAAAGGTTATTTATCATGCAGTGGCATCCTTTTATAGTAGTGAGAATTGGAGAGCTGCAGAGGAGTAACCAGCAACAGTTTCTTCAATGTCAGTGTGCCTTTTTGTGAATAAATCCTCATAAATTATTCATTAATCTTGCTTTTCATGGTGAATTTATTTAAGATATCGTTATAAAAACAGACATTTTATGGAGATTCTTTAGGGTGAAGAACATCTCTGTTCCTCTACTCCCTGAAAGCTCAAACCACTTAAATTTCTCCCTGAGTTTGATGAAACTGATCATTAACCATTGGAATAGTATGCAGGCATGGCTCAGTTTGATCACTGTTGCATGGATTTCTTCACATTAAGTGCTAGGTATAAGCTGGTTCTGAATATAAAGCCAGATGAAGGTGGTGGCAGGGAGGCTGAGGCTTTTCTCTGGTTATTCTCCTTGTAGCACTGAGGCTGGAGGTAAAAATCTTTGTTTAATATTCTGTTTTCAAGGAGGACAGTAGTGTTGGGTAACTATCCCTTTACGGTCCCTATGACACTACAGTTTTATTAAAGGAAAGTGTGGGAGGTCTTCCAAGCTTTCAGCTGTAGCTGGTGATAACTTTGAGTGCTGGATTAAAACTTCCTTATCACCCTTATGTGGCTTTTCTTGAAATGTTCAGTTTATCTCAGAAAAAGCAAAGAATGCCATGGGCAAATGAAACAATGCTGCTTGTGATTCCTGTACATTTAATTCCTTTTTGCAATGCTTCTGCTGTAATATTCTTACCTTCTTACAGAATTTATTGCCAATTCATAGTAAGAATTGTGATGGTGGTTAGATGCTGCATTTAATTAGGGAATTGGTCTGTAACTGATAAAATGGGCTTCAAACCAGGTTCAGGCAGTAAAAGGTAAAGGAGTTGTGTCTTTCTCGTAGTTTCCATATTCTAAATCTTTAAGCTGTTACTCAGTTTGGCACATATCAGCAAAGTTGTAATTTTCTGTGAAGAAGTCCATGTGTAAAATTCCAGGGAGTGTCGTATTTGAAGAGTAGCTTACGCTGGAAAAATGGTTTTGAAGATTCTTGTAGCACATCTTCCAAGTCAATCCATACTCTATGCTACCTTTTAAGCATGATTTGTATAAAAGTATGTGAAGTAGGGGAAATGACTTTGCTGGAAGAGGTACTGATTTGTGAAGTGATACATAATATCACTTGTTTTAATTGTTGGCTGTAGTCTTTTCCACATCATTCAGTTGTCCAGTCTTTTATTAAATTGTCATTCGGGGAGCTTTGTTGGATGAGCCATTGCATGGTAGCAATAAATCCTTGTTCAAAACAGAAGCACAAGTCCTAGGGGCTCCACGTTCCTTCTTAGATTGACAGGAAACCAGCCCTCCTTTTATACAATAGTTAAACATGAAAAAAGACATATGGCACAGGAAATTCTTTTGCTGTGTGTGAAGGTATGGCATTTCCAAACTGAAAGTGTTGTTCTGACTACTTCACCGGTAGTGGTGAGTTATATGAGGCCACTTCCATCTGCAGACAGTCTGTTTCACTTGCTTGTGGTTCTGGGGCTCATTCAAATGCTCTAAAACAAAATAAAAGGAATGGATGTAATAACTTCTTTATGGAAAAGTCATAAAAAGCTACAGGGCCGTGTAAACAAATTGGGTCATTTACAAGATGTTTAAGTGATGGATATTCAGTCCAAATTCAAAGGTGTGGATTAGGTTTTATAGTCATCTTGACTGAATTTTGCCCTCAACAAGACTTTCTTTTTCTGCCAGGAATGCTTTTGACACTACAGATGACAAATTCTCAGAAACTGTGTTTTCAAACATTTCAGTGCATTCAGAGTAAAGCTGAGAAACAGGAGAACAATTCAGTAGTATAATTTGATCTTTTTCTAGGTGAATGAGGGGCCTTTCTTGATCCGCATGGTTACACTGTAAAGCCATAGCGGAACTTTGTAGTATTCCCCGGGAAAATAAACTAAAAGAGTTTCCTTTCTGGAGTCAAACATGCCTGAACTAATTACAAAGCAACCGTTTTGGCTCTCTGCTCTGTTCGTATAAATAAGTTTGCACAGTGCCACAGCAACTGTGATCCAAGTTAAACTGCGCTAGTCACAGAAACTTATGTTGGCTCTAATTGAAGCATTGAACATTATGGTGTGTCAACTCACAAGACCCTTGTGGCTCATTTAATCGTTTGTCAGAGAGTACTGAAAAAGTGGAATGGAAAAGAGGATAACTTAATACTTCTGTCTGTTAAAATACGTTCTGCAGGGTTATTTTTATGCTTCGATGTAAATGTAAGCTTATGTATGGACAATTTTCTCAAGTTTGGGGAAAGGGAAGTTGGTGTTAGCTACTGTGAGGTGCTTTTCTTCTCATGAGATTTGGTTGTTCAGCTTTGCCATTGCCAGTGCAATTTCAGCAACCTTTCAAAACTCTTCATGCACTAAAATCTGGAGATCATTTCAGAATGAAAATAAGTGCACTCAGTGCAGGTTTGGAGTTAGTTGTAATGAACTGTACATAGGTGAAGCTACCTATTTGTATGTACAGTGCTAAATAATGAGCTCTTGACTCATCTTCTAGATGCTTGATATTGTGCCTGTGAAAATAATAGCTGTTACTTGGGAAGCATTTATGTGTAATAATGGTATTTGAAATATTATGTGTACAGTATTTAAAGAAGTCCTTCAGAAAGTGATTCAAGTGAGTGTTGCATTGTACAGTATTGATGTAAAAAGGTTTTTTATTTACATTATTGGCAAGTTGCATGTTAAAAATACAGTTTGGGGAAGTGGTCTATCTTCAGATCTCAAGGCTTCAGTATTGCACTACTGTTGTCTGTTGTTGCATAGGGAGATCCATACCTGCAAATATTTCTGTTGCTTGTGTAACTGTAATGTACCTGAAAGTGAAGTAAAGCCTTGTAATTGACAGCTAAGAAGTAATGTCTCAAAACCAAACATGATTTCTAGATGAGCAGATGAAACTATTGCATATGACGTTACCTAAATGCTACATTATGCAATATGGCTATAGATTCTTGAGGGGCCTGCTTCCTTTTCTTCGTGTCATTCAAAAATACCCAGCCCCTGGGAGCACTGCATATCTTTACTCAGACTAGAGTCTAAAACTTGAAATACTCTAAAAGTTTCTAAGCACTCACTGTATTTTTTACAGTACTTGCTGCTATAGAAATTCACAAAGTAGTTACCTCCAGTGTTAATACAGCCCTGTAGCCATTCCTCCTGAAGTGTTTGTGAGGAACAGTGTATTAGTGTTAAGGGTCTTTGCCAGTAGAGTCTTTTCAGCAATCTCTACTTATTCTTGTAAGGTTCTTTGTAAAGATTGGCATGAGATACTGAGAACAGCCTTATCTTTGGTTCTTCATTGGGGGTCTTTATTTTATATCTGTTCTTAGTACCTGTGAGAAGTAGTATGTGGGTGGCAAGGTGGGTGTCCTAGGCTGAGTCCAGATAGCAGAGAGTTTTTAAGCTCATCAGCTTTCATCTTGGGGGAGACCATTGAGATCATCTTCAGTCTTACCTAACACCTCAAGAGTGCCACACCTCAGTAAAGTGAGTGTACCAGTAAAGAGGGCTCTATTACTTAAATATCTACCCAATCTGCAAAATTATCTTACTGCTTTTGCGGGAAAAGATGGTTTTGTGTAGTTGTCAAGGAGAGATATAAGCATGTTTCTAAAGCACGTTCTTGCGTTATCAACAAGAATCTTGCAAAACTCTGATTGGCCTCATTAATCAAGATGCATGGGAAGGTGCTGTGATAATACCTAGTTGAATAGTTGTGAGATGTTTCTGTGTTGTTACTGCTTTTAAAGTAATTATATTGCCAAAATTTGCACCTGGTTAGCTCTTTGCATTAGGGAAAGTAATAGATGACGTACCCATAGCAGATCTAACATTGCCAGTTATATGGGATCTCTAGCTTCTCTTTGAGAATCTATAACGTTATCTTTAAAAATACTGTTTCAAGGTTGTATCAATGGCTTCACATAAAGCTGTTTTCACTTGCTCATTATTTGGGGGGGGGGGGGGGAAGCCAAATCTTGTTAGTGGTTCTGATTCATCTGAAACAGTTTAAAATATTTCACAATGAATGGAGGCTTAGTTTTCTTTCTTACGGGCAATTTTAACAGTACAACATTTATTTCTAGCAGCAGTTGCTTAGTAGATGGTCTTTAATTACTCAAATTTCTAGTTACTGTGCACTTGTATGTGAGTTATTCTGACACTTTTATGTATGTGGATGTTTAGTGTATGTGTTCTAGTTTTGTTTATTGAGGTGTATTATTGGGATAGATTGACTGTTCTGTCTTTTTCCCTTTCAGGAAGTACTTGGTAACTATGTCCAGTATTTGTTACAGATGAGAACATGTTCTCTGTAGTTTTTTAAAAAGCACAAATGTTTTGAGTTGGCTTGGGCCAGCAATGGGAAATATTTGAGCTAAAACTGTTTTGTCTAAATTAAAAGTGGCTTAGCAGAATGTTAAACAGGTTCCCAAATGTTCAATAAATGAAATAGCATATAGTTTAAATACTAATCTTGTATGTATATAGGAAGATCAACTAAAGCTAGGTAACATGACAAATAATATTTACATTTCACTTTCATTTTCTTCAGTTTGGGAAGGAAGGACTCTTCCCTGCTTTTCTACATGTCAGCTGTTCTTACATTCATTTAATTCCAGGCAATAGGGACTGCTGAACATGTGGATCATAGACCAACACACAGCTTGGATGTGGCCGATACACACCGCAGAGGGATAATGTCTGATCTGTGTGGCTGCAGCTGGTTCATGCCATCTGGTTTTGGAATGTGCATGTGCACCCAGATGTTGCTGGTGAATACAGAATAGAGTAGCTATTGATTTCTGAGTCCTGTCACCCTAGCCCTTCTTTGGGATCGTAGAAGGCAACTCTGTAATAAGCTGGTTTGCTGTTTGTTGTTGTTGTTTGGTTTTTTTTTTTTTCTTAAGTGACTGGTTTTACTGATGAGTTGCAGCACCCTTTATTTTTTGTTTGGTATTATTGCCTGTCCTGCATCCCCTTGCCTGATTTAAGAATTTGGGACAGCCACAGTGGAATTATGTTAGTTTTTAGTCACAAGTATCTGTTTTCTCAGTTGTATTTGCTCCTTTCCATCATCATTTTTCAGGATATCCATTGCTTTGAAGCTTGAAGTCTACCCTAAAGGCCTTTGTAAAGTACTTATTATTTGTGGTAATAGTTTGCTCCTACTTCTATTTTAATCAAATCCTTAATATAAAGGCAATTCTAAACTTGCTGCTTACTATAATGCATGCTATTCTCTGTACTAGCAATTTGTTGTATTTACTGTTCCCTTATGCATGAATACTTCCTTATACATAATGTGTTACTAGCTCTAATCCCTAAACTTCCCCACTGACAGTGCTTTGGATAGTTATAAAAGAGGCAAAGATATATTGAGGAGTTGTTCACTAAGGTATGCAAAAACTTTCCCTGTGTATTCCACAGTGAAATTCAGAGGAATTCCACTGAAGTTGAGATTTGATTGGATATAGTTGCAAGGAGGAAAAATGATGTGATGCACATTTGCAAAATCAAGCTGTTGTCATTAATTCAAAGCTTAGAAAAAAGAAAAATCTAGCAAGATGACTACTTTTTCAGACTTATTGTGAAAATAATATGAATACAGTTTCTGAACTTAATTCCATATGTTTGCTACGGTGGTTGTGCCTGTCTAGCTATAAAAATAACTTGCTGCAAGTGAATTGCTTTCTTATATGAAGAAAATGAAATTAATAATGTTTCAAGCGTAATAAAGTTTATTTTTGGAAAGTAGCATTTGAAAGATAAAAGCTAATCATACTTTTGTATCTCAAGCATTATTTTCTAGCTCTTTCATTCAGTGCCTTTCCTCAGCTACGGAATCCAAGCTGTATGTAGGATATCAGGAGTTCTACCCCTTTTACAGTAAAATCTTGATGGACAGATATGGAAATCTGTGCTCTAGGAAAATAATAAGAACTGTAACAAAATAAATGCTTCTTCCTTTCTGCTAAGAGATAAATGGCCTTTTCCACAGTTCACAGAATAGTTGAACAATGTTGGGTGTATTATAACGTAAAGAAGTCGTATACATTGAGACGTAAAGACAGAAATATGTAAAGGAAATCAGTGTCGAAAGCAGTCTATGGAAAAAAAAAAAGATGTTAGCAGTGAGCTGCACTGCATGGAAGTTGTCTTTCTGTGTATCTTTTTTCTTTCTGTAGTAGAGGGCTGAATAAAAGGGTTCCAGCATGGTTACACTTCTTTGATTACCAAATGTGATTGCGTTTTGTTTTTTAAATTCTGTTCTGCATGGGTATATTATTTGATAGGTACAGAGATTTTAAGATAAAAATCAGATTATAACTATGTCATATGAAGATACTGGAAGACTTTTCACTGCAAGAATCAGGACATGAAACAAACAGTGAAGACTGCCGTCTAGTTTTCTTAAACACTACAATATACTGGCTTCATTTGTCCTACAGCATGACTAAGAATTCTTTTTTGAGGTGCTGTTCCTCAAAATACAGGATGTATGTAGTGGCGCTGGTTGTTCAAACCTGTAGGTCTTGACTGTCATTCAGCTAAATTCTGGTAGAGGCAAGCTTCTAGTGTTCCGTTAACTGTGTCCTGAGGCTGCCTTGTTACAAAGCGATATTGGTAAGTCATTGGCTTTTTATTGATGTTATTATCTTGTAATGATCAATGTGAATGGAGGTTTTACTTTTTCAGAGAAAGGCATTAATACCGTGCCATTATCTCTTGCTCTTCTCTTCATACTAATCAGATTTCACCTTCAGGGAATGAAGAGAGAAACCAGTACTTTCAGCTAGAACATTCTTCAATGTCATGTAAGCATTTATATGTCTAGTGAAGTACAGATGAAAGTAGCAGATTCATAGGCTTTTTGTCAGTACCGGCTTATCAACATAAGCAATTTCTATTTTTCTCTGTTTTCTCCTTGTGCACTAAAATCAATGTCAGATATGGCCTTTTGAATTACTTGTCTTTTGTGTGGCTAGTAAGTGTGGCTTTAAGGGAAAGCTTTATACTAATAATTTTCATTACTTTAACAAAAGCAAATGATAATACTTTTAAAAATCAAGATCAAAGTAGCTAAAAAAAAATGAAAACGACAATGGAAAAAATCAGGTTTGTTTCTGAAAAGTTTCAATATACTTTCTTTTCTGGCACATTCTGATGTTGCCAGTAGCAACTCAATCCTTAAAGCACAAAGAGAGAATGTAACAAGCTGTGCAGTGGCACCTTGGTGCCAAGATAGATTCAGTGCAGCTGTATTTTAGGTTGTTGTTTTTGGTTTGTTTTTTTTTTTTTTTTGTGTTGTACATCATACCGGAAAGCAGTAGTTTTTGTATACTTAAAAAAAAAAAAAAAAAAAAGGAGGAACATAATGCCCTGATTCAGGAGTTGTGTTTACAGTTAAGGGTGCCTTTGTTCACAAATCATGGGGAGGCAGTCCTCATGGAAGTAAATAATTGCTATTTGTAGGGCACAGAAGCGCTCATGAGGAGGTAAGCCAAACTAATTGCCTACAGAAAATGTTAACAGTAGCTCATTTGTCAGAGTAAATGTTCAGTGTCCATTGCGTTGGTATCCTGATAGGCACAGTACTCTAGAGTTTCTGGATAAGTAGGCAGCCAATTCATCCAGCTCCCTGTATTACATCTGAAGTGTCTTTTTCTGAAAGTGAACAAGAGGTTCTATAGAAAGTTTTAAATGATGATCTCTCAAAAGAAGGACCAGTTTAAGCCTGACTTCATTTGTGATTGAAAGCTGTCTCCTGGTTGTGATGTACCAAATGAGTATAAAAGTCTGTGGGTGGTTTGGTTAAAGAAGTAGTAGTGGAAAACAAATGCATTCCTGTGGTAAGATGATGGGAGAAGGAAATCGAAGTAGAAGAAATGCAAAGGGAACCATTTTGCGGCTGTTGGAAAAACAGTGACTTTAGTCTTAATGAATTCTGTGTTTTTTGAGGTTTATTTTTGTGGGGGGATTTTGGTTTTTTAAAATAAACTGAGCCCTAGGGAAGAGGGTGCGATCCAGACAATGGTTACCACACTGATTTTTTGAGTAGAAAGTTCATCAACTTGCACCTGCTAGGAAGATTTTGGTCAGTAGTGGTTAGATATGTCTTCATGTATGGATGGGAAAAGCAGGAGGAAGAGGAGCTTTGGTAATTTCTCCGTTTGAACAGTCCTGGAGCCCCAGGAATCACCTATTGCAGAAATAAATGTTAAAATGATCAACACAAAGCTTTGAGTGCTCAGCTAGTGTGTGCTTTCTGTCACAGAGAAGAGGGAATGATCTTGCATATAGGTTCAGCTCCTGAAAACTGAACCAAAAAGCCCCAAAACAAAGCCCCATCCAAAGCAAATCAATCCTTCCCTTCAAGATCACTTGATTACACAGAACACACAATAGCTATAATGGGATTATTTGCTCAAAGGACCAAGCTGTTTATGTTACTACTACCTTTTATAACAAACAATGGAGATTTTTTTCCATGAAAGATACTGATGGTTTTCACCTAGGTAATGTAAATAGGTACTTTCTCTGCAGTGTAGGGTTATTAAGATAGGTGTCTTCTGCAGTTCTGTAAATACTGTCTTGAAATAGAAGTGGCAGAAGCAAGGCAGAAGTGATAATATTACACAAAATGTAAGGATGTTTTTAAGCAAACAAGATCCAGCTTGAAGAATCTGCTTTCATTCTCTGACAATTATGTTTGTGTTTGAAGGTGGGTGCCCTTGTCGTAAAATTCTTGCTGCTCTTTCCCTTCCAGAACCAGAGTTCAATGATCCCTTTTCTTTATTCTTTTTTTCCCCTCACTTCAAATGTCTATTTACACATACCCATTCAAATAAGCAACATTGCGCTCAGAGATTATGTCCAGAAAATAACTCTCTAAATAGCTTCAGATACCTCATTATCTTTCTTAATGAAAAGTATTTTTTATGTTAATTTCTCGGGCTTGGTATGTTTCTGTTTTCTTTCCATAGCGTTCTCAAAAATACTTAATGAATTACTGAAAGACTTAATTTTAAAAGTTTAAAATCTAACTGCAGACGGTTACCTAATGCTGATAATGCCACCTCCAACAATTACTTTATTACTCTTCACTCTCCAGCTGTATAATGATGCTTCAGACAGTGTTCACTTTCTTGAAGTTCCTGCAGAAATCTTTCAGGATCATGAATTTATTTTTTTTTTTTACTGCTTCCTTGATGCAAAAATATTGCCAAGGACTTCACTCAGTGGCAGTCTATCAGTAGTAAAGTGGTAGAAGAAGAGGGTTTGGACACCGGTAGTCTTCCATCTGTATTGGTACTGAATGTGACATAATGGTGCTTCTGTAGTTTGTTGTTGGTTTTTTGCTATTCCTTTTTTTAATTACTCTCTCCTTACTCATGCTGGAGGGTTGAGATGGTGAGATCACCTATCAATTGCTGCAGGAATAACACAGTTCTGTGACCAAATTCATATTGGAGAATTGCTCTTGGTCCCCGTAAATTCCTTCTTGAACACTAAATTTTCTTGCTCTATAATGATGCCTTTGCTTTAGGAAGTCACTAATTGACTACTTCTTGAGCTTTGTGCCATATTTTGATCTGTAGGAATGTAATTGCTGTTCTGTTGCCCAGTTTTACAACTTATTTTAGTATTGTTTGGTATATTTACATGAAAGGTGTGACTGTCCATTTGTTAAGTTTCATTTTTAACTTGTGGAAAATGTAGGAAGAACGCTATAGCAATTGTGGCACTGGGGTTTGAGAACACAGCAGAAATCTTAAGATAGAGAAGGAAATCAGAACAGTTACGGGTAGAACAATTACAAAGCTCACTCAGACATGACTCTTGCTGACCAGGAAAAATTACCAAGAATTGCCAGATTACCTTCTAAAGAGGTAAAACTTGGGGCTAATTAGCTTATTAAATGTTAGGCTGAGGAGAACTCAAGAAATACATTCTTGATTGTACTTGGAAGAAGTGATTTGTATTTGAGATGAAACCATTATATTAAAGGTAGGCAAAGAGAGGTAATTAATGATATGGAATAATAAGTGCATTTTGAATTATCATCAATGGTAATGAGGCCAAAAGGAAGACATAAGTGTAATGCTCTGATCTACAATACTGCAGATTAAAGAAAGCACTAGCAATGTAACCTGTGTGCCAAGGCAACTCCCTGAGAAATATCTAGAAGCTAATAGCAGCCATTCCTGGCCAAATGAAAGGTCTAGTTAGTTCAGTGTGTTGTGTCTGACAGTACTTGTTAAGGAACATAATGATGATTATCTAGTATGTTTTCCTGCCTTTAGTAGTCAGATTTTTGTTTTTCAGGTGCAGGCAGAATTTTTTGGGTTTGGTGGCCCAATGGCTTTTTGACATGTAAAACTTTTGCTACCTACAGTTTCTAGTGGTGAGAAAGTTTAACTGCATAAGAGATAAGTATCTTCTTTTGGATGCTTTACATGCATTATTGGATCATTTTATTCAGTATCATCTAGTTTTCTGGTGCCTGTGATTTTTAGATTTGAGCTGCTCTTGTGGAACTACTCCAGTGTTTGGGTCTGTCACATTGTTCTCCTATATAGTGTTTGTATGTCTATTGTAAATATGCACATATGTATGTGTGTAGATATAGGAGAATGAATAAAAATGCACATGGAGTAGGTATCATCTGGTATTTCAAATATGAAAAAGTTTTGACAAGCAATATTTGAGATATGAGAACACCATGGATTTATGCAGTCATGGTTATTTCTCTGGTTCTTTGTGCTTTTGCCACAGGTTCTTAATATTCAGGTTTTCCTTTTAGCAGAGTAATCCTGTCCCAGTAGGACAGAGTTCTGCACATGGGAAAGATGCTAAAAAATTGCTTTCTGTTGTGCTCAGATCTGGGAATGATGGGAAACACAGCAAGATGAAGCCATGAATTTCACAGGAGCAGGCTGTTTCAGTATTCAACTTGATGTGTATCATTGTTCATACAGGTAAAAAATGTTGTCATTGAGGTGCTGACTGTACAAATGTGAAGTAAACTTGCTTAAGTGTTCTTTCCTAAGCATTAGGTTGTGGCATCAAGTGGTGTTCTGTTTGTTTTGGCCTTGGTTTTCTTCCCATAGGGTTTTTTGGTTTTTTTAGGTTTGTCAACCTTCAGGACCAGAGTCTACTCCTGCATTAGGCTTCTGCCTAAGAGGAACAGAGACCTTTTGTTTTATTTTAGCTCTCCAGTTGAAGGGAAACCCACCCTAGTAGTAAGCAGGTTCTTCGGTGTAGCCAATGATTTGCTACAACCAAGGTCTTGCAAAGGTGTTTTTAGTCCCCCAACCTTTTCCTTGCCGTCTTTCTCTCTTGAATTTTATTTGTAAGGTATTTTACCAGTGAGTTTAACATGTAACTCTGTATCTTTGTTTGTGTATGATAGTGATTTTTTTTTTCCCCCTCTCCTCTCCTATTTAAACAGAGTATGATATAGGGTTTTTTGGTTATTTTTAAATGAAAAAAAACATAGCCTTCAGAGTACCAAATGCTTCACCTGGCTGCCTTGCTAGTTTCTCTCAAGTCACTGTTTGGATGTCATTCTGCATTTAAGAATGTGGTTTTTTGACTGCTAGAATAAAAAAAAAAAGCCTTGTTCTTTGAAATATATATTAAAGTGACAACCTGTGTACCTCTGGCTTCTATGCTCTGAAGTTCTGGTTATTGTGCACACAGTAAATAACAGTTGATAATCCTCATTAACCTCTTCAGGTAGAAATGGCAAGATGAGCACTAGGTAGTAGCAGCTACTTGTTTTCTGGTAGTACTCTTATATTTTGCAGTTCTAGAGTTAATGTCAATGACATGCCACTATTATGTTTAAACTGTAGAATTGAAAGTCATCTTTAAGTTTACCCCAGGAAGTTATTTTGGTAAGTGTTTTGTGTTTGAGATGTGTAGGAAAAAGTAATTTACAAGATTGCCTTCTGTGTTTAAAGATGGCCTAGCAATTGACCTATTAGTTGTCTTATTGTTTGTTTGGATTCGGAGAGGAGGAATGATTTCTTCAGTCATGATCAGCCTAATGTATGCCCTACTGAATTTTACTTTTTTGTCTTCAGTAGTATTGGATGACTCTGTTAAATAAAGCCTTTAGTGGTACAAGTCTTGTTCTTTTTGGGCAGCACTAACAGGAGGGACCAGCTTCCCTGAGGATGGTGTCAGTGGCACTTTGCTTGCCAGTG
This sequence comes from Myiopsitta monachus, assembly GCA_017639245.1. Lineage (NCBI taxonomy): Eukaryota > Metazoa > Chordata > Aves > Psittaciformes > Psittacidae > Myiopsitta > Myiopsitta monachus. Next base: position 72,056,192 of record CM029917.1, on the reverse strand, counting down.
TTTTTTATCTGCAGGAAACCCTTTCAGAGGGAAAAGGTGCTTGCTGTGAGATGTGTTTCTTGGTTGCTGCTGGATCCAGTACACATCACCTGGGCCTTTTCTTCAAGTCTTGTCACTGCCTTAGAGGGCCTAAAGGTACTGGGGAAAGAAAGAAGAAAAATGTGTGTTTGGTGCACAAACTAAAAAAAACGCTTATAAGTATGTTCCATATTTTTCTTTATTTGGAGGAAATTATATGCCTGTAGTCACTAAAATGACTAAACTTTTATGAAAACGTAGGCTGAAGTGATACCATGCTAGGTGAAATGTAATAGAAATCTCAGATAAGTTGCTGGTACTTCCTTTTCTGGCTCGCTTTCAACTTTGCCTGTGAGCGCAAAGGAATGGCATGTATTTATACATTTGTAAATAAGATCCCACACATTTTCCGCTTTAGAACATGCAGTCAGACCTTTTATGGTCAGGAAGGGGTGTTTCCCTCTGTCTGTGAGCTACTCAGAGAGCCACAAGTTTCCAAGTGTGCAGTCCAGAAACTTGAAGATAATAATTTTGTAAACTTGAGTTTAAACGAAGAAGCTTGGAGGATTGAAGGCAGAAAAAGTAATTTTTCTGTTTTTCCAGTAGAAATATACTTAAGGATAAACAAACAGGTTTTGAAGTGTTCTTGCTAAACTGAATTGCCTCATTCAGCTTTTCTTCTAAAAATAACACATAGATCAAGCTTTCATGACTGTTTCTTGTTTGCAAAATGAATGTTTATCAAGAGAGATTCAGTTGATAACAGCTTATTAGGATATCCAGAATTTATCCAGAACACTTTCTGGATGTTTAGTGTCAGTTGATCATAATGGATCAATGTACTCCAGCAATAATATTCTTAGAATAATTGATTTTGTTTTAAAAAACCCCGAACAAACAATCAACAAAATATCACCCAGGTGATTTGTGGAAATGCTTCAAAAAATAGTAGCTTTCTGGTCTATTTCACTTATCAAAGAAACTTCTGATTCAGTTTGATCTCCAGCCCCATAAGATGGATACAGAACACTTAAATGTCACTGCTGTTAAGAAATACTGTTATATTGAGTAGTGTAGAAGGCACAAGTGCAATAATTTGCTTGTGAATCAATTTAGCTGCAGAGAGCCTAATGCATGTTATGTTTTATGTGAAATGGTGAACTGGTTCAGAGAAACTGTAGCATGGAGGACAAAATATGGCCAGGTGGGGTTTAATTTTCCACTGACTGTATCACTTCTGATAATCAGAGCTTTGAAGACTGCAAATAATCTGAAGTAGGACAGTTTGAAACATTGGGAATACACTGGAAGAGCTCTAGCTTTTTTAGCTATTAAAAATGTTTTCAGTACTTGTGTCACGATGCACACAGTACTCTGCTCTGGTTTCTATACTGAAAGATTTTAAATAGGTTTTCTTTAAACCTGTTGCTTGCTGTCTTCAGATTAAGCAGAAAAAGCTTTAATGCTTGCTGAAAAAAAAGAATGTCTGCAGGAAGAAGAGCAATCACTTACTGATTATGAAAGAGGATAGGTTTCAAAATTTTCACTTTGTTTCCCAAAAATGCATTGCACTGAAAGGTGAGAGATTTGCTGTTGAAGGCTTTTTCAGTTTCTGGACTGGTTAATTAGGTCAAAATAAAATCACAGCAAGGTGAACATTAGAATAGCAGTATGTGTCATTATAAGTGAGAAGAATATATTTTGTAGTATAGTACTTTTATGTTCAAGGTAATTTTAAAGTGTTTGGGAACCTTTCTTTTTTCTATTTGGAAAGGATGGATTGTGTGTGATAGCCAGTTCACTTTCACTTGGGCTGCCTTTGATTGTGTAGTTCTGCAAATGGTGCATCCTTCAGTTTAGCTCACAGAAGTCTAAACTTGCAGTCAGTGGATTTGGCTTAAAATTTTATTGTGGAATGTCTGTAAGTTCTCTGAATCAGTTCCTACAAGTTGGAATTCAGACAATAATTAAGACTACCTTGTAGGTGCTCTCACAACACAGAGAGCTTTCCCTCCAAGATCATATTCTTGCATTAACCAGTGTTTATGTAATCTTTTAAAATATGTAGTAAAACAATTCTCACGATTTCGTAGTAATTGTATTTAGTAGTTCTTGCACAGGCAAACTCTAAAGTTTTGTGGTACTGTAGTTTTTTTCTTAATATGGAATAAAGAATTGACTGTAAAATTAACTTTTTTGCGAAACATCACTGGGGGGGGAAAAAGGCAGTGGGGGCAGACAGATAATGGTATGACTAACAAGAAGAATGATTTTGTAAATCTGTGCTATTTATGCTTTACTTTCAGGTGAACTTTCACCTGCCACTTGCCATATTGTATTTATGAAGGGGTTTGTAACTTCTTTTTTTGCCTAATTTACATGTGTGGAAATCAGGAAGGTTTAATGAGTGAGAAAACAGTTGTGATCACCTCTTGCCTCAAGATGAGCCAAGAAAGCCCCAAAGAAGTAAAAATCAGTGGCATAATAGACTTTCTAGAGTGCTTTCTCAACTTAGCTCTTTGTTACTTTGTTAGGCCTAAAAATCCCACTGTCACTAGTTAATTAGTAGTATAATCCTGAACTTTACTCAGCCAGAGGCAAGCAAAGCTATTACTTAAGTGGAAATAGATGAGTAGGATTAAAACAGAAAAGTGGGCCTCAAGGGGATGTAGTGTATTCTTAGAACTCAGTTGTTGTCACTTAATGTGTTTAATTATCTCTTGATTCACAGGGCATACCATGTGCAATTGTTTGGAGTTACAAGGAACTAGTCTGCAAATTTTTTAGTTGATGCTGCCTTTTTATTGATGTTAGACTAAGACATGTCTTCTGTCAAGTCTTACTCTACAAACTGGGACACCATTTTTCTATTTTCTTTTTTTAATAGTTTTCCTCTCTTGTCTCCTCATATCAAGTCAGTTACTTTTTGTACTGTTTTCCATGTCTAACGTGGAATTAAAATTGTTATTCATAGCCCATTGTATGAATTATTTTCTCTTCTGTGTTAATTTGTAGTTGATGTTGGTTAATGTCACTCACTGCTGAGGGCAGGAGGATGACCTAGGTGTCTCCTCAGAGGTCTTACCCTTTCCTATGATTACACATTAAATGTGCTTCCTGGTTAGCCATACACAGTATCATAGAGCTAATTAATGTGTTAAGTGAGAATCTCATCTATGACTTTCTAGATAGGAGGCAGTTCTCATGTGCTGGATATAGTGAGAACTTTGATCCTGACCGGGAAGCTCTTCAGAGGCACTGTGTGCTATAAGTTAAGATACTGCTCAGGTGCTTTTCTTTTTAATCGGGGTCAAAATGTTGTATATCTTGTAGGTTCAGATCTATTTCTTCTAATGCAGTGAGTAGTGATATTTAAAATACAAAGGTTTGTTACAATAAGGTGTTTCAAAATAGAAACGTGCATTATACCTGCATAGTCAAATATATCACAAATTGAGGATACAAAACAGTAATTTCAACCTGACTGCCTGTGCAAAGGGTCAGAATGCTTATCAAACTGGAGAGCTGTGTTCTTGCGTCTTATCTGTGCTTTTTTTAATGGTTTGTCTGTGTGTAGCATCAGTTATTGCTCTGAACTGCACAAAAGTATGCTTGGTTATTTAAAAGCCACCTCTTGCTTTGAATGATAATGAAGCAGATGGCATCCTCTATTACCACTGAAGCTGAAAACATGGTATATAGAGAATAAAGGAACAAAACTCCGCAGTTGTGAAGTCATCAATGAAAAGCTCTGAAGACAAAACCTTTCTGTGATTCAAAGCCCTGTTAAAAAATCCTGTGGCTCTTTCCAGCCTAAGCTGATAGGAAGGCTATATATGTAAGTCTGGGATATTTGTGGGAGCTGTGGTTGTTAACCAAAGGGTTAAGTTCAGTCTTTATTTTCAGATCTCTTCACCTTTAAAGCAGCAGGTCATTAGTTTGTGTTCAATGGTGGTTGTTTTTTACCTGAAGTTAAGAGAAATACTTCTTTGCTGTCAGTTCCCTGATATTTTTTGCACCAAAAAAAAACCTTAATGCAGTTTTTGTGATGACCGTGTGTGTAATTTTATTGTTCTTTCCAACAGCAACGTGAACTGCTTTTTAGTTCAGCTTCAGGATAATTTTAACGGTCTTTTTATTGTCATTGTTGCTAGCTATCCCAAGTCTTGCATTTGAGTGAGGAGAAGGTAATCCAAAACCTTCCTCAATAACAGGAAATATTTGCCATTTCACCTCCAATACAAAAGAATTCATGTTTGCTGAAGAGCTGGGTCCTTCTAGAGGTGAGAACGGTGGAGCTGTTCCATCCTTTGCTTTAATAACTCCTTTCAGTTTTGCCTGTTTAGTCACCCTTTCTTGCATTCCCAGCAGACAGCAATTGGTTTTGGGTTTTGTACTGTGGGTGGGCTCTTGTGGTGTTAACTGTTTTTTATAGGATACAGAAAAAGTGTATGAAAATAAGGTTTTGAAGCTTTTAGACAAAAAAAAAATAAAGTTGGTTTGGTTTGGTTTGGTTTCTTTTTAGCTGCTGAGGTGGGGAATGTGACACCGAGTTTGGGTATTAGTAAGTTAGACTTGACTAAAGTAGATTTTATCGCCAATTTTATGTTTGTAATAGTATCGTCAGTTACTGCTCAAGTTCAGGGCCAAGGCTGGTAATTTATTAAGGTTGTAATGAAACAGAAGAGTATGACATAATTTAAAGTTGAAGTAACTGATGGAGGCCTTTTCTTTGTCTTTCTTTGTTAAAGTGCATACAGTGCACAGAATCTGTGTGAGGAAAAGTGAGGTTTTGTTGTATTTTTAGGCATTTGAGCTTGTTTTGGAAGTGTGCTTCAATCTCTTGGTTTCCCAGGATTTTGCTCCTGCGGTTCTGGGCTAGGCACTCGCAGCATTTTTGAATATCACCTTTACCATCATAAAATGATTGTTCTACATTTGCCTGCTGAGAAATAATATAACCCTGGAAAAGAGCTAACATCTCTTGATACTCTTCCTATTAGTTGCCGACTACCTCAAAAGCTCAGGTCTTGGCTTCATCCAGGAGTATTCTGCTCCTGGCAAGCTGATGCTTTGTCTTCTTGTGAGCTGTCTCCAAATGAGATGATGTTCTTCTCAGGAACTTCCCAGCTGGGCTTTAATTGGGAATTGGACTGTATTTTATGCTCGCTTACATAAATGTACTCCTTATGAATCACAGTGGCAATGCCTCTTGCTTGCACCAAAGAAATCTGTTCTTTCCTCAAGTTTAGTTCATCATAGGAGAGGCCCAGGATTTTTCCTTTCTTTGAGGGATTTCAAGCCTTATGTCTGACATTCCCAGACAAAAGTTGTAGTGTGGCGTTTAAGGATCCCTCCAGGAGGATGTCATTTGATGAATTCAGACAGGTCCCCGTCTGAGTTGAATTGAACCAAGGCTTAAATATTAAGTCCAGGTGGTTAGTTACGAGGCTGTTGCTTAAGAAGTGAGGTAGCAGAATTGCCTGTTTCTTTTCCATTCTGTGTCTTAGAAGAAACGAGTGCCTTTGGGCTTTCAGAAGTAGATTCTGACTTGTGGATCCAAGTAGATCAGCTTTGAGCGGGGCACCGGGGCCTTTGGAAGAAGAGGGACTTCTTTCAAACCCCACCTACCTCCCTGCCCCTCCTAAAAAAAACTCCTACCAAACCAGCACATCTTCCTCTGCCAGAGTGTTTTGTTTTCTTTCCAGGAGCATAATACAGGTTTCCAGATTCCCTTGGAAACCATGAGCCCAATATTTAGGTATGTTAGAGCCCATGGGAATTTTTTATTAATTTTATTAAATTTCCTTGTAATATTTTCTTGCTGTGAAATTTTGATTTTTGTATGGTTCTTTTAAAAAAAATGATAAATGTCTCCATTTAAAAACAGCACAAAACCAAGAGATACCGAAACCCAAAGCACACTCACTTGTCTGGCATTATTATGGGTAAAATGAAAATCTACACAATTTCATTTCTATTGCTCTGTAATTGAATGCTAATCTGTTGAAAGAGCCATGTGTAAGGAGAAAACAAAAAGTGCAAATCTGCGGAACATGGCTTTAAGATCATGATTTTCCAGGAGTTTGTGAAAATATACAGTAGGATTGATTTTATTTAAAATTTTAGACTTTCATAATTCACATTTTGGTATTAATAGTAATTAGTGCTGTTGATGGGCTGGATTTTTGATTATCTTATTCCATGTGATAAATATAAACTTAAGGGAACATCTGTACTCTAGTCAGAGATTGTCAGTCAATTTAGCTTCTTGAATTCCTTATTTTGCCACTATTTCTCTTTCCCCCAAACCCCCCTTCTGTTTTTTGTTTTTTGTTTTCTCTTGTTTGAATAAAGCCCACAGTGAACTGTAACCTGAGGCCCATTGGCTGGGAGATTTCCAGAAATCTGTTTTACAGCTCAGCCATTATGCTTTATTAAGATCAAAGCTAAAGTACAAAACTTAGAGAATGTTTCCTGTGCAACAGGTAATAAGTATAAACATTACTTGATGATTAAAGTTTTTTTTACTGTCTTCAGAAACTCATTGTTTGTCTCAAGAATTCATGAAATTTGCAAGAGAATTTAATAGAGGTTTGGTATCTAGACGCATGCAAGCAAAATAAATCTATGAAATATAATAAGTGTATTTATAACAGTTTGAATGCTACTATGGCAGTATGAAATAATAATTCCATACTTAGGATGCATATGATACCTTTTTAAGAGGCATTATAAATCTGAAGGTAAAATAATGAGGTCATGCTCTTGCTCAGACATCTAGTGGAGATGAAGCAACAAGTGTTTTCTGTTGTATGAACATACTGGAATACAATTTGTGAGTCTTGTAACTCACAAATGTAAATGTGGATAAGCAGCATTATACCCTATCAACTTCAGGATGCACACTAGCTGGAGGACAGACCTATTTTTGGTGATCTGTTTTCATTCTGAAAAAAGGCATTTTTAACCTTTCCTAGGTGGAAAGAAAGTAAACTGAGACAGTTCTGATTAGGTCTTCTAGAGTTTAAATTTGTAGACAAGGTGAGATTAGAAACCGACCCAGTTCAGCTGAACTCTGGGTTAGGGTTGATTGTCATAGTGTTATCACAATTCCAAGCTGAAATTGGTTGCCAGAAATTTGGAAAGCTCAGTGCATGTATAAATAAGAGAGTTGCAACTTCTGGTAAAGGTGATATGTAACTCCAGTTTCCTGTTGTTGCTTTCAAATTGTTCACTTTGTCTTGGTGAAAATATCACTGACTTCTAAGATACTTCTACATCGTTTCTTTTTCTCCTTTTTTTTCCCCACATACTAGTCTCTACCAATATCAATGTCTTGTTTGGTCTATTTTGTAAGTAGAAAAGTGTACTGTTAGTATGTTGGTCCTATTAAGAACTGTAGTGTGGATAAACATGTAGATCTTCAGTGACCACAAAACTCTAATTGCATGACAAGTATATGAAAAATTGGATTTCTATGTAAGCAACTTGTTGTAGGCTATTATAGCCAAGTTCTCATGGAAGCCGTCTATTACATAAACCCGTTGTATCATACCATAAAAAGAGAGTTCCTTTGCTTTAAATTGTGGAGATGTTAAACCAGAGAGATAAAACTTGTAAAACATTCTGGGATATGCATGGGATACAAGATATACAGTCAGCAGCACAAATTTTCCCATGAGGGGTATATTTCTAAGGTACCTGGCAAATTGCTTCATCTGTCTTTGCTGTTTACCCTTTAATAATGGTGATGGTTTACTTTACATATTATTTCTTTGGGTAAAGCTTGTTGAACAGTCCTCAGGATCATGTAACAGGTGACTGACCGAGTTCAATTTCCAGCCTTAACAGCTTTCCTGGCTTAAAAGTAGAATTTGGAACTTGCAGAGATACAAATTTCTGTCCCACTCATTCACTTTAAACTGTTGTTTTAATTAATAACACACTTATCTTATAATGTGTGTATGCTGTGGCCCATGAGCTTATGTTAAAAAGTCTATTTTTGTGTTCCTTCATTTTTACTGTCAGTGAAGTTTATATTTTTAAAAAACAACTCATTGTGGAAGAAGCTATTGGACATGTTCTGAAAACTGTTCTTAACAAATGCTGAAAATAATGGGGAAATTAAGAAACTGCTGATGGAGTGGGCATTAAATGTGGAATATATTGGACAAATGAAAGATCAAGAATACTCTGCAGGTATTTAAAACCTATAAAACTGGTAACATTAGCAGACCTTGCTACTTCGCTTTTATGGAGTGTCTTGTCTTGATTGTAGTTGCATCAAGAGGCACTGTTAGAGTTGCCTGACCAGTGGAGCCTCACAAACAGATGAGTTTTGAAGCTGACACCAACATAAAACAAAGCAAAAGATATGCTGAAGCATAACTGTCCTGAAAAGAATGAAAATCCATTTTTAGTTTGTTTTAGAAGCAGTATTTTACTGTTGGACAAAAAAGTAATAAAACAAGACCTGGATTTTTTTTTTTTTAAACTAGAGAAGTATTCGTCTCTGTGTGTGTGTGTATAAAAGGCATAAATGTATGTATATAATATATTTTAATGGAAAAATGCTATAGCAGCAAACCTTGAGGTTTAGCTGATGGTTTTCATAGAATGATAGAGAGGTTTGGGTTGGAAGGGATCTTACAGATCATCCAGTTCCAACACCCCTGCTAGGAGCAAAGACACCTTCCACTAGACCACATTGCTCAAAGCCCCATCCAAACTGGCCTTGAATACTGCCAGGGATGGGGCAGCCACAGCTTCTCTGGGCAACCTGTGCCAGCTTCTCATCACCCTGATAGTGAAGAATTTCTTCCTTATATCTACTATAAATTTACACTCTTTCACTTTAAAGCTGTTAATTACCCCTTGTCCTATCCTCTCCAGTTTTCTTGTAGGTTCCCTTTAGGCACTGGAAGGATGCTCTGTCATCTCCCCAGAGCCTTCTCTTCTCCAGGCCAAACAAGCCCAACTCTCCCAGCCTGTCCTTGTAGGTGAGGGGCTCCAGCCCTCAGAGCACCATGAAGGAAAATGAACATGGCTAGAAAAAGAAAAGTTTTCAAAAATAACAAGTGTTGTGATGTGTAATGTACTACAAATTTTGGGACACAGAAATTTATGCATAAGGTTAAATACTTAACCCTATAAATATGTAAACACACAAAACTAGTAATGCTTTTGACATTAAACAATGTAAACCATTCCATTCCAGATTGGTTACAAAATATTGATCTCTGTCCTTGTAAAAACAGGAATTTAATGGAAGAGCATGAACAGATCTTTAGCACTGGAAAGCTGAGCAGTGTCCGTGTAATATTGTGCATGCTATTGAAATAATCTTTGAATTAGTCACACATTTATCAGCTTAATGTTTCTCTATTCAAAACTTCACACTGGTCTGCAAATGTGGAGTCCCATAAATGCTTTTCCCAAAAGTTACTATGAAAAGCCTTATTGCCTTTTTTTTTTTTTCTTTTCTAAAGGGAAAAAGGAAAACAAAACCCAAAACCCACAAAATCCAGCAAAATAGCAAGAGGTTCATTAAGAATATTTTGAACAGGGTTTAGGTTTTTATGTCTGCATTAATCTCAGCTTTCAGTAAAGTGCTGTTGTCGCATTACGTACTCCATTATTTGGGATTTAGATCCGATACTGATTTGACGTGGAAAATGTGGAGATAACCCTTTCCCAGGAAATAAAAAGGCAGGGTTTTTTCCCCTCACATGCTGCTCTGCTTGTGTAAAATTGCTCTGGCCAAAAACCAGTGGTTTCACAGTTTACCTAGCCAAATCCTGTAGCTTTATGGCTGTGTCTGATCTGACACAAGTAGCCTCATCTGCTATGGCAAGCATAAAAAGAGTTGCAGGTCTGTGTCAGGTACCCATAAAGCTTATTCTCTTGCCAATGGCTGCAAAAATCAGTTCCTCTCTCAGTCTCTTTAGTGGCTGTAGTTGTATTCTGCATGTGTTCTGTGTGAGGATCTCTTTACAGCACTGAATTCATAACTTCAGAACACCTGCTCTGTCATCAGATAATCATCATGATGGACTCTGTTAGGTTTAAGGCTTAATGAGGTGTCATGAAAAGTACAGATCTCATAATTAATGTCTGACATAAAATCTGCAAAGCTTGACAGATACAATAATGAGTATTTTTCTGTTTTGAGCTGGTACTATTGTACCCTGACCTAGCTCCTGAGCAGCCTTTCCCTGAAAGCTTTAAATGACAAAAGCCAGAAGCAGTGTCAGGCACACCTGGCTTGACCCTGCTGTCTCAGCAACTAAATCGTAGTGAGCAAACAGCATCCTTCTCACCTTTGCAGAATAAAACATGGATCATGTGTCTTAGTTTGATGCTTTGCTTTTTTTGGTTTCTTTTTTTTTTTTGTTGTTGTCATTTTAGAATTAAACCTGGTTTCCCCATAATTTCAGGCTTGTAGCACGGACAAAGTTGCAGTGCTTTGGTTTTTTTTTTTTGTTTTGTATTGCTTTGTTTTGTTCTGTTTTTAATTGAATGCTTTGATTTTCTTCTGGAAGTAGCAGGCATGATAACTTCAGTATCACCCACTGTAACAGTGCCTGTACCGTATCTCCTGCTAATGATAAAATGCTCCTAATTGTGTACGCAATATAAGTTAATTACGAACTGTATTTAATGTCTGTATAAATCTGAAGTTCTGTGGATAAACATTTTGGCTAAAGAGTGTGTTAAGCTGCAACCTCTGTGCTCTCCTCATGCAAACAGAGGATTCTCTCCCTCTGCTTCATCAAGTGTGTGTTTGTGTTGTTCCTTGTTAGTGTGGCCATAGGTCCAGTGTTAAGCTGCTAAATAACTTAATTTGTTTTGTTTCTTCATAACACTGTATTCTCATCCATCCTTGTTCCTGCTGCTCATTTACTCATTTCCAATGGTCAGTAGTACAGAATTTGGAGGATGTCTTTGTCTCTTTGTTACACTAGATGAAGGTTAAAAAAAAAAAGTAATAATAATGTACTGGGAAGTTTTGGTATTCAATAGGGTAGTTGCTTAAAGAATTTTGTGAGATTGCTTACTAGAATCTTGGTTCTGAATCCAGAAGTGTTTAAGAAGAACTAATTTTGATTCACACCAGGAAAAATTTCTAGAGAAAAGTATATTGAAAAGTGGTAATGTGGTGGTTGAGTGTGGTTCCTGTGCCTTTGGATATGGAAGGATATAGACAGATAGGGAATAGATAAGAAACTGAAATGGAAACGAATGTAAGACCCGATCAGAGTGGATGTGGAAATAGGAAGAAAGGGAAGGCTTATCAGTTCCTCTCCTGTGGAGGAATAGAAAAACGAAAGAAATGGCAGACACAGAGGAGCAGATACAAAAGATGAATGCATGTGTTTGGGAAAGGTAAGCTATATAAACCGTGATGGCTAGAATAAGACTGCAACTGATTGAAATAATTTGGTGTCATTCATTCTAAGCTTGTGGTTAGCGTAAGCCAAAGCATTTAGTCTGAAAGAAGTAGGTATGCTGCTATGCCACAAAGCAACTCATTGTCAGGGCCTGTCTTAAGAAGACAAAATACACTGTGCTGTGCTATAAGGGCATTTTACACATTGCATAATACTTCAATGTCTTCGTATTGCAACTACTGTTAAGCCTGCTTTTTCTCTTCTGTTTATTCCTTTTTGCAGTAACAAAAGACCAGCCAAGAGCTATGAGCGGGACATGTACTGCAGTTGTGTTTTTATTACTGTGTTATTCAGTATTTTTAAATAATGTTATTTTCTCTGTGTTGTGATACAGACAAAGAAGTTTTCTGAATGGCACAGGTTTTAAAAATGGGATACAATTTATAATTTCCTCAGAATGCCAAACATAAACTAGTTACTCTCAGCAGTAAGCTAATGGTTTTTTGGCACTGGAACATTTCTGTTAAACTTTCTGTAACGCAGACCACCTGCTATTCCAGTGTGTCTGTATTTTTGCTAGATACACCTGGTATGTGGAGGAAATGTACTCGTGTAGGTTCTGTAATGCTGTAAACTTGAATTTCCTCTCATTCAAAACTACAGTTTGAGAAGTTGTTTTAAGCAACACTGGAATCAATCTGGTCTGGGTTTTTTGACATCTCCAGGAACATGGGATACTGGGATACAGTGCTATTTCTTGTGAGGTTAGGTGCATTTGTCCAGTGCTCATGTTATATTAAACAAATTCTTTTTTCTTTTGGAAGCTTAGAAATATGACTCTACTGGGGGAGGATTTGTTATTTAGTTTACCATGTTGTCAATTATTTTTCTTTCTGTGGGTTAGGTCTGCAGTCTGGAGATTACAAAAGTAGCTACTGTAGGACAAGGATAATGAAACTGCAGTAAAGTAAGAATGTGGAGACTTGAGCAAATTTCTGGGTTATTCAAAATTGTATGGTACAAGTTCTAATCTTGGATTAATGCAAAATGTTATCTCAGAGTGGATTTGTTTGTGGTTTTAGTCTTGAAAGGCTTGAAAGTGTGTGTGTATGTGTATATACATATATATATTTGTATACATGCTCCGTCCCTGAATGCGCTGTCCTTGGCGGTGTTCAAGGCCAGGTTGGACAGAATCTTGGGTTACATGGTTTAGTGTGAGGTGTCCCTGCCCATGGGAGGGGGGTTGGAACTAGATGATGTTAAGGTCCTTTCCAACCCTAACTATTCTATGATTTTATATGTATATATAAAACACATCTAAAATTTTCCTTAAAGTTGTTTCCGTAGGATGACTTTTCTTTCAAAGCACAAGTTGCTGTTGAGGTAATCATATACTGTTGGGTTTTTTCTATTAAGCCCTTAGGATTTATGAAAAGAAATTTGGTAACCTGAAAATACAGGTCATTATAGTACCTTCTGTCAGCTTTTCTGGCGGACTGTTGTCAGTCACAAGAGAATTTTAAATACATGGTTTTAAAACTGTGAGTATTGAAGTATTGCTCAGTCCTAATGCTACACAGTCCCATGTGAAGTCAACTGATAAATTTATAGTCTATAACGTAGATACAGCTATATCTAGTTATGGACATGTGAATGACATAATGATGTTTTCTGATACTTTTTAAATCCATTTTTGCACCTAGTTAAGAAAAATGCTGGAATAGGAAGAATACAGTAGAGCAAAAAGAAACAAATAAAATTATTTTTCTTTGTATTGTGGATTCTTGGGTTTTAGATGTGCAGACTCCACATGTATTCTTAGAGACTTTAAGTTATAGCTTGTTTGGGGCAGAGCTTGTTCGTGATACTTTTCAGAATTCATCCTCATTCTCATTGTGGTGTAGAGCATTAGAAAAAGTATTTCTAGCCAAGAACAGGAAATATGGGTAGAAGATAACATTATCACTTTGATACCAGGGTAACATGGCAATTCAATCCAAGGAAGAACTAGCAAAAATAGTGGCATCAGAGAAGACTAAAGAATGAAGTAAAAGCCTGTGAGGCCATGTGGTAGCAAAGAAGGACTCTTTCAACTTACTATATGGAAACCAGAGATGCTGGGCAGTTGTAACTTTCTCTCCTCTAATGTATATGACCCAAGTGAACTTGGTTTTGGAGCTAGATATTATTATGACTTGGATAAAGCTCAAAGGAAAGTTGGAGTTTATTTATAGGGAATTATGAGCTGAATATGTGTATTTTAGCTAAGCAATACCTAAGGCAAGTGTAATAAACCTTAAAACAATTGAAATTGCTTAAGTTCTAAGGAAAAAGGAAATTTATTTAGGTGGGTGTGAGAAGAAATGGTACTTAGGCATTCAAAGGGGGGAGAAGAAATATTGATTCTGAGGAATAAAGCTCAATTTGCAAAAATACATGAAATATGGTAGTTTTCTGACTGAAATGGAAAAACTACTTACTGGAATGATTTGAAGCTTCTCATGCTTCTCATAATCTATTTTTTCTCCTTGCTTCCATTCTGGCTGAAAATAAATGAGGGCAACTGTTGTTTTACCCTCTGAACTTGCAGAGGGGCAAGTTCAGTTAACTTTATCTCAAAATGTAATGATGTATTATTACTTGGCACTTCACTTTCTGTCTGCTCAATAAGGCATAGCTATTTAAAAAAGGCCCAGAGAACTTAAGGGATCTTAAACAAATGTAGTTCACGCTATCAGTGTGATAGTTCAGTAGCTGGAGAAGGGGCATCTTACCCATTTCATCTGCTGAATCCACCTGGGAAGAACTGAGATTGGTGAGTGGCAGAGTGAAGATGCGTGCCTGGGTTCAGTGACTTTGCCTGTCCCTAAACATTCATTGATTTCTCCTCCCACTCCCATTGATTTCTAAACACTTATTATTCATTAAAATGCAGGCTAATTTACCTGAGTCCACTTCAAAGTTCTCTCTGTTTAGGAAAAATGAACTGGTGCCTGCGAGCTGTTTTAACTTGTGCAGTAGCGCCATGAAATTTTTAAGCTTCCCTACTTGCATGTTTGTTCCCGCAACGCTGCTTTCCCCTGCTATATGCAGTGCTCAGAATTGGTTCTGAGTCAGCTAGCAGACCAATAGAGAGTTTTTGGTTTGATTATCTAGTGTAGGATTGTTTTAACCCTTTTGATCATTTTGGGAGCTGCAGTAGGAGAGTAAGAGAGCTGTAAACAAGCAGAAAAGCTTACCTAAATATGTTTTTAAATGGGGAAATTATAATTTTCTTCAGTGTTGCTTCTTATTCTTTGAAGATTCAGGAAGTCTTGTGCTATTAAATTGATTTTATGTGAATTAATTGATTTAAAACAAAGATGGTAATGGGACCTTGCAGAGAATTTGTAAAATAGTGGAATATACATTAGGTTCCTTTTATTTTTTTTTTTCTTTAATCAACTGTTGTTTTCAGTGAAAATGTTGATAATCATTTAAGTATCTCATATTAGGACCAGGGGTATGTCATCTGAGAGATTACTGGTTTATGTGCTTTCCTTGAGATTCTTGTTAATAGTAGGTGTTACCTAGCTTTCTACATTAGTATACATTTTAGAAATGCAGAATGTGAGACAGTCTTCATGAAAGCAAACCTATACACAATTATACTGAGTCTTTTGAATACCATGTTACAGTATCTGGTCTAAGATTGATGTTTTCACCATTATCTTCTAGACTGGGGAAAATTCAGAGTATATGATGTTTATTAAAGAGTTCAGAATGGTATTTGCGTGTACATTGTAGGCAGTACAGGCAGCTGAGCATCTGTTAACCCATCCCTTTTAGAGATTTGGTAAAAGATGCTGTAGAATGTAAGATGGTCAAATATTAAAAGAAAAGAGAATCAGAAGCAACAAGACACTATCTGAAGAACCAGCAGCTTTCCTTGCTGTGTAAGTTGCATCTGTTGATGCCTTGGTCCCTAGGGCACTATGAAAGAATTATAGCTTTCTGTTTAGTTCAGTCTTAGTCAGTATTAAAATACAGTTAACTAGAAAAATGCAAAATACTATGTTGTTGCTCTTTATCCATCCTTGATGTTATCGATAAGATTGAGCCATTATAGTCACTGTAATTTCAGTAGTCATCAGCTGGTAGTGCTGGCATTACTCGTGATCCAAGCAAGCAGGATGTTGTCTTTTTGTAGGAAAACAGCAGCAGAGACAACTTGAACTTCATCCTCTCTCTGCATGCTCTGAATGACGTATCAGGTGAATTTGAACACTTGTTGAATGTAGTTAAGCTAAAATTGACATTATGAGAGGTCATGCCTTATAGAAACTGGCTACTGACAATCCCATTTTCTAACTCGTAAGATGATTTCAGGAATGTTTTAAAGCTGGGCAATAGCCAAACTGATTTCTTTAAACATTTTTCAAAAGTGATATGATGAATTGATGCACACAGAAAATCTGGTTAAGAAAGGTTTAGCCCCTTTTCCTACTGCAAAAATGCTTAAAAATTATATGTGCTTTTTATATAAACCATTGTATATAAACCATTATATACAGTTATTAAAAGCACAATCCTGAAAAAAAAAAAAGTAATATAGTTAGCGTAAAAAACTAAGGTAGGTGTGCATCAGAATTTAGAATGCATTATCTGTAGCATATACCTATATAGATTCTCTTACTGTCTGCTAAGGAAGCTGAAGCTTTCAATAAAAATGTTTGTGTCAGTATCACAGGGAAGATGACCTGTGTAGGAAACTTCATTACAAAGCCTATACCTATAATGGAAACTGTTGATATTTAGATTCTTCCTCCTTTTTTCTCTTTTCAAGAGCAGATGGAGTCATGGTAGTCAGGAATAAATTCTGATAGGGTTGTTATAGTATTTCAGCCCCAAATATGCGCAGGGCATATTTGTATTTTCCTCTTTTGAGCAATGCTGCCTTTAATTTTATCTCCAAAAGCATTAAAATGAGAGTTTCTTGATTGCACCCAAGAAATATTAGTAAGTAGTAAAATATAGGTTTTGGATTAATTTAGTTGTGTGCTTTTCAGTTTTATGAGCTGTTAACTGATGGAGAAAAGACAATTTTGCCTGTAAAGAAGTGTGTAATTTAGATTGTTGCTTATGCTCCATGTGTAAGCACGTATGTGAATTCAAATCTATCTATGAGTTGAGTGGTTCTCTACTTTTTGAAATGTGAAGTTTTCTAAAGAAGGTGGTTAATAATGCAAATATAGTTTGTGACTAGAATGGTTTGAATATTTTGACACTGCACTCAGCAAAATTACTCAGAAGGATTTCAATTGGAAAACTTTTTAATGCTTTTTGCAGGTATTCAGATTCTGGTAATGCTAATTAATAGTTGTAAATATATTATTTCAAGGGAATGTTTTATCAAATATATATTTAAATAATGACGAAAACTACATGTGCATAAACCATTATGTTTCGTTTTCAGGACCTAAGTATTTGCGTGTTTTAACTAATTTTAAGTGGAATTATTCCCTACATTTTTTCTGGTTTTAAGTTGGATCCAGTTACTCTCTTGTTCTCAAGCTCTTTGAGACTTAAGAAGCTTCTCAGGCTTATTTGGAAGTAGTCTTTTCAACAGCCTTTTGGAAAATAGATGCACCATCTCAAAAAGGAAGGGATTAGACATCATTAAGGGTTCAGTGGACCATTCAAATTTAATTTGAACAATTTCAGGTTATCCTACCTTTTATCAGTAAAATGCTCAGATAAGCTAAGAGTGACTTGTAAGAATTATATAACTGCTTATAGCAAAGCAGGAGTTATTGAAGTCAGTGTTGAAGTGACATCTGCCTTCCTCAAACTTCAAAGAAAAACCTTTGTTCTCCTCTGAAGATATAATAACTATAAATCAACTCATCTTTCCTATATTTTTCCCACAACTAATTATGATAATTATCATGCAGCTGAGTTTAAAAAAATTACTTTGCTTCTTACCTTTTCCATTTAGAAATTAGTGATGGTTGTGTGGAGCGGGGTAAAATCTGGATTGTTGTGAATGGCTCTTTCCATTTTCGAGTATACAGAACTTGTGAAAATATTTTGATAGAAATTTAACACTTAAAAATGTAGAATTTTTAGTCTCTCTCTAAATATATTTGTGATTCTAAGGAAAACACTGTGTAAACTTGTGTTGTTTTTGTTTTTTTTTTTTTTTTTAATACGAATGTGTTAGGGGGATGAGCTGGTACTTCTGGATGAAAATAGAAACACTTGGTCTTTTGGATACCTAATTCTCCTGGTAATGCTGTAATCTTCACCACTGATAAGTCTGCAGAACAACTGTATTTTCCTTCCTGTGCATGAGACTTGTAGTAATTTTTAAACTGTGTCTCAACTAGTTTGGAGGTGGGAAAGGGTTTTCAGCTTCCCAAAAGACACTTTGGTTTTATAAAATATTTCCTGTCAATTTTTGTGCTTTGTGGATTTATTGTGGGTTTTACAACTAATTCCTGAATATATTTATAGATGCTCAGCTAAGTGTAGGAGGTAACAGGCATCACATCCTGCTTAAGATTCAGTGTTTCGGGTAACACTGGAAGTTACATCTGTTTGACCAGTGAGCAGGACTGAAAGATCAGTGGCCTCGGGGAAATTTGAAGCACATTGCCAGGAAAAAGGTGTGTAAAACACACCTCTCCCTTCAGAAATTGCATCCTGTAAGGAGGAGCATTTCTTTGCGTGTAGATGAAATGAAATGGATAAACAATGTGACTGATAACAAAATGAGTCAGGCTATACGAAGATCAGTCAAGAACTCAATGTAGAAACAAGCAGTTTAAAAGGCATCATGTTAAGGATTCTGTATGATGGTATATAATTGAAAACTGATAATCCAACTGTAAACCTTCAATGGATATGTATTTCTTTTCTTTGATTTGTCCATAACAACTATGTTTCAAGTGCTCTGCCTGATCCAAGCAGTCAGTTTAAAACTTCCTAGTGTTATTTATTTTCCTTTCAGACAAACATTTTGCAGATATGCTCTTTAATTCTTTTTCTGGGGAAAGTTCTGGCATACAAATTTAATTTTTTTTTTTTTTTACATAATGCTTTCTTTGTCTGAGGTGTGGTGATACAGTGGCAGCTCTTAAATTAAAAATTGTATGTCACAAATCATGTTGATAGGTTATATTAGGGGAATAAGCACGTGTTTTAACACACCCCCCCAAACAAATCTTCCTGAGAAATTTGAAAACTGTTTTCCAGGTAAGTTACAAACCATCTAAAATTAGGTGCAGTGCTTGCCACTACTTCCATTTTTATTCTCATTTTTTTAATGAGAACAGATTTCCTGATGGGTGGTGCCCTGCAGACAGAGGAGGTAGAGCTTTCTGAAGTTGTGTTACCGACTTCACTTGGGGGATGCAAGAGTTGTGGGCCCTGTCTGGAGGCAGTGGACATGACTGGAAAGCCCTTGGGGCCAGAATTACTATTCCTAACTCCAGCCTTCCCTGTTAAATTTAGACAGCGGCTTAGTTTTGTCCTCTAATTAGAAGTATCTGAGACGGGCGAGTTTACTATTTGAAGAGTATGTGGTAATGTAGTCAGTCCTTATGGTGAAAAGGAGGGCTTCAGTAGTTTAGGCTAAGAATGGATGTTTATGGCCAGGGTGCACAGGCTTGATACGTTTGAAAATTGCATGCCAAATCTTACTGGCTGTAAGCAAGTTGTTTATATTATTGTATATGTTTGTAGAAAATCTTAATTTGATGCTTGTTTTAACTGTTTAAATTAGAAAGTAAAATAATACATTAGCATCCAAGAAAACCACTTTGCTTTTTTCAGGCTCTGGTTTCTGAGACTTCTTAGGGACATGTAGATAATGTTCTTTAAAAGGAAATACTTCCTTTTAAGGAGACAAGAAAAAATAAGAAAGCGCACTATTTCCCATGCATGTTGGCAAAGTTAAGTCTCTTTGGTGTAGTTGGATGGCAAAAGGTTTTTTTGGGCTGTTTTGTTGTTTTTTGTTTTAAAGCAGTGTGAATTTATGGAGCACTTCAGTAAGGTTACAATGGCTGTATTTCCACCCTGTGCAGTGTTATCCCAGAGTCTCAGGACCAGCATTTTCTGCACGGGCTAGTTTGCTCTTCTGAGAAGTTAATACAAGGCTCTGTATACTCAACTGCCAGAGCAGACGTAGTCTGTTCTGTATAAAAGGAGCCCATGTATTCCTGAGAATACTTTGAACCCAGGATCAAATATTAAGTTTGCACAGGAGACCCCCACCCCTATTAGTCAAACATTGTTGAAAGAGAAGAGTTAAGATTGTTTGTTGTCCCTCTTACCTCATTCAGAGAAGGTTTGAAATATCCTTATCTTCAAAGCTTGGAATAGATTTGAGGCAAACTCTGTGAAGACTGTATTTCCATCTGCACTGTTCTTCAACACCTGCATTCCTCACTCCTCACATTGCTACTAATTGCTTGATGCTGCAGTGGTGAAAGTGTAGTCGTTGCAAGCCTGTGGGATTTATTTTGAAAAGATTTTGAGTTAAATAATTGATTTTAAGCTACTGTTGGTTAAAAAAAACCTATAAATATTGATCCAGGGCTATCTGCCTGAAATTAATAGGCTATAAATAAAGTGAGGTTTTAAACCAGATGTTTTTTTGGCCTACAGTTTCTCTAGTTGGTTTTTAGGACCTTTTCATATACTGGCAGCTAAATGTCAGTGAAGGAAGCCTAAGTCATGTGTATCACATTTTGTTTGTAAATTGTATATCAATTTCTTGCCAATACTGGATGTGTTTTTGTGGTTAACTAATGTGGGTTTTTTATCATAGGAAGCAGGAGCTATGGAGTTAGTTATCTGCATCAAACCAAAAAAGAATAGGCTTAGTCTGCCCTGCCTGGCTGAAAATAGGAGTAATAAATTACTTCTTTAGTGTTCCTGATCTTCCTTCTCATTAGAGTTAAAAACTTAGTGCCTTGATCTTCCAAGAATTATATCCTATATAAAACTCAACAGTGGTTGGATGCCTGGTTTGGCATGGAAGCAGTCTTATATGCAAGTTGCCTTAGTTCTTCCTGAAAGGGAGAAGGCTGGAAGAAGCGGTGGTCCTGCTTCTCACTTTTTGCCCTGGTAGCCTACTATTCAGAGTATTCAGCCTAGAATGAGGGAGATAGTTCTGAGCCCTCCTCAGCTGTTTTTGCATCCCAGAAGATACCAGGCTATATACAAGTTGGAATAGGCGGGCTCCTCATTCCTCTTCCTGGGAATGTGAAATGGGCAATAAAGAATTCAACATTACAGCACTTGGAGGGAGAATAGAGAAGAAGGAGCTCTGCTGTGGACAAATGTGGAAGGAGGTCCTGAGGAGGGGTAAAGAAAATGCTCTTTGAAGGGAGTGTTCAGGTAGTTTGCATTAAAAACTTAGCAGGGTTCTAATTTCTGTGTTTAAACATCCTATGTTCATGTTAGGAAGCTTAAATTGCAAAATACTTGTTCCAAAATACTGTTCCAGAGTCTTGGAGAGTGTCTAGTCATAGAGCTTGGGTAGACTATGGTATAGTCTATGTCAGAGTATCAAAATGAAAATTATTATTACTGCTAGCAACATAGTATTTTGTGTTTTAAATATTAAAATTACTTCACTGCATTTATTGTTATGTGCAGGTTGGGCAAATTGGATATTTTTGATAATTCTAGATTGATTTGTATGCCTTGGATGAACTTCAGCATGACTAGATAATTATGTCTTTAACTGTGCTGCTTAGAAGACATTGTTTACTAACCAAATATTCATTCTTTTTCTGAATTATGCATGTTACTCTATCAAATTATACTGAACAAAGTACTCCTTAATTACAATTTGATCTGAAGCAATTACTAATGTAAAAATCAATGCAGTTCTTATCCATTATGTTAGTCTGTCATTTAAGATAATAGTTTTGATAATGGAAATATGGAATATTGGAATAAATTAAAAGAAAAACCTGCAAATATGCATGTAACTTCATTTTCTGTAAAATATGAGCACAGGCATGTTCAGCGGTCTGTGTAGGCCAGTGTTCCCTCTCTGAGAAGTTGTCAAAAGTAAACAAATGGGTAAATGTATAAGAGAATAAGCATAAAGTATCCCTGAATTCGCACACAGGCTCCAGTTCTCTGTCATACAGAGACTTCATGAGTTGGAGGCAGTTTCTGTGCCCAGTGGGCTTCTGGTAACATGTCGCGCTTCCCTTAGTCTCTGTATATGTTTTCAGTATTCACAATAATCTGCTGAAAAAATGTTTACAGGTTAGCCATGGATTTCTGTAAAGAATTACTCTGTTTTGAGCCCACTGCTTGCTGGTTGCACTTGTGCTCCATCAGTGATTGGATGTATCCCACTCCCCACCTTTTCTCTGTGAAGCCTGTGCTATGACAGAGTCCTGTGAAACTACCCCTTTGTCCTGCTGTTTCCAGGCTAAAGAATTGTAGATTATTTACTTGTTCCTTGCATAGTAGCTATTCCCTACCCTTGTCAGTCTTCTTGTCTTTATTTAAACCTTGGTATGACATGAAGCACACTGGTACGACAGTAGCCACAGTGGACTCTGGCTCTCAGCTGGGGGTATGGAGCCTCAGAAAAAGCCACCATGTATGCTGCTTATGTGGGCTGAATGTAATCCTCACACTGGTGTGGTGGGTTGTCTCTGACTAGATGTCCATCCACCAAGCCACTCTCTTACTCCCCTCTTCAGCTGGACAGGGGCTGAAAAATGCAGTGAAAGGCTTGTGAGTTGAGGTGAGGACAGGGAGAGATCACTCACCAGTCACTGTCATGGACAAAACAGACTTGACTTGGGGAAAATAAGTAAACTTACTGTCAATCAATTCGGAGTACAGTAATGAGAAATAAACCAAAAATCTTAAAAACACTTTCCCCTGACCTTTCCTTCTTCCTAGGCTCAACTTAAGTTTCAGTTTCTCTACCTTCTCCCCACCAGTGGTGCAGGGGGATGTGGAACGGGGTTTGGTCAGTTCATCACATGTTGTCTCTGCTGCTCCTTCCTCCTCAGGGAGAGGACTCCTTACACTCTTCCCCTGCTCCAGCATGGAGCCTCTCCCATGGGAGGCTGTCCTCCTCAAACATCTTCAACATGAGTCCTTCTCATGAGAAGGCTGCAGTTTTCATGTACTGCTCCAGTATAGATCCCTTCCATGGGGTGCAGTCCTTCATGAACAGATTGCTCCAGTGTCAGTCCCCCATGGGGTCACCAGTCCTGCCAGCAAACCTGCTCCAGCATGGGCTCCTCTCTCTGTTTCGTCACAGGTCCTACCAGCAGTCTGCTCCAGTGTGGGCTTCCCACAGGGTTGCAGCCTCCTTCGAGGCACATCCATCTGCTCTGGTGTGGGATCTTCCATGGGTTGCAGGTGGATATCTGCTCCACCATCAACCCCCATGGGCTGCAGGGGACAGTGTGCCTCACCATGGGCTTCACAACAGACTATGTGGGAATGTTTCCCACAGCCTGGAGCATCCCCTCCGCTCCTTCTGCAGTGATCTTGGTATATGCAGGGCTGTTTCTCTCACATTTTCTGACTCCTCTCTCAAGCTGCTGTTGTGCAGTAACTTTTCCCCCTTCTTAATTGTCTGTTAGCCCAGAGGTGCTATCACTGTTGCTGATGGGTGCAGTCTTGGCCAGCAGTGGGTCTGTCTTGGAGCCATCTGGCATTGGCTTTGTCAGACATGAGGGAAGCTTCTATCAGCTTCTCACCTGTAATCCCCCTGCTACCAAAACCTTGCCACACAAACCTAATACTGGTAAGGACTGTGTCTGTAGAAAGAGGAGTACTTGAAGGACACAAACCCTGCTATCCTCTTAACTGGTGATGTGGTGTTCCTGTGTCTGGCTCTGCTCTGCAGAATTTTGGTCGCTTTGAGCTTAACCTTTGAAGTGACTGACCTAATGTGGCCTTTGGCTGGGGGAAGAGAAACACTTGCTTTTTTTGTTTTTTTTTCTTCTTCTCCCTATAGACTTCTTTGTCAATCTGGTTGGACATGCAGAAAGAAGTGAATGTGTTTTGTGGGTTGTTGGGAAGGAATGTGAGGTTAGTGAAAATATATCTTAACATAAGACGCCTGATTTGTGGAACAGCAAATGGAGATGCTGTGAAGAGTGTATGTAGGGGTAAATGTCCTTGAAAGCTTCCTGCTTTCAGTGAGAATGGCTGAAGCCCTATAGTGGTAATTTTGCAGGGGAAATATTTTGTGTTTACAATACACATGTATTAAAAAGTGAGGTTTGTGGATGGTTTGTGTCCACTGTTGTATGCATGTGGTGGCTGGTCCTTTTCTTTAGTCATTCATAGCAGAAAATTTGGTGGAAATGGTTTTACTGCAATGCTGGTCCTAGGAGGAATGGGTTTTGGGGAAGCATGGTCAAAGTCAGAATCATTAATCTGATTTGGCCATCCCACCATCCCACTGCAGGACAGCTTGAAGAACTTTCTACTTTGTAGTGCTGCGAAATTGGAGTTTCCATCCCTTCTCTCAGTCCTTTCGCTAGTATAGTATGAATGCATTCAATGTCTGTGGGACGACAGATGCCTTCCTGCTGTAATCCTTTAAAGCTACCTCACTTTGTCTTTTTTATGACCAATTTGATTTCAAGGAAGCAGAAATTTAACAAAAGCTTATTGAATAGAATTAAACTCTTCATGTGTTTAATGAAGCGTAGTTTAGTGTAGCTGCCTCCCTTGGCCAGTTTGTTTTGTCTACCTTTTGGAGTGCTACCCTGTAAAGAAATCTAACGCTTTGCAGTTTCCTGTTACTCATTTCATTTAACTTTGGCTATAAATTACCTTTGGCTCTATTACAAAGCTTTCAGAAGATAATCAAAAGAAAACAAGAGTCAGGAAGAAATAATACTGATCTGTTTTTATTCAATAAATCTGCTTTACTGCCAGCTAGCTGCGCGTAGCATAGGGAAAGAGAGGAGTCCAAAGAAAGATACTATTTCTGGTTGGCAGCACATGTGAGTTAATTTAGTACGGTCAATCTAGAGGACTTCCTCAGCCACCATTGCCACAGAATTTGCTGAATTAGCAAAGAGAATCTTCTGTTACTTTACACTTTTATTGCTGTTTCCATTTTTCTTCATTCCTGTTTTCTGTATTTTCAGTGATAAGTCTTATGATTACTGATTCACTGATTATTCCTAACATTGCCTAGAGAGCCATTAAGTTTATGGCACTGTACAATTACTTGACAATTTATCATTGTTATCTAAGGACCCATTCTGGTAGAAATTAACCTGTGAGAGTAGTGTTGCAACACTTGCTGGCAGTAAATGTTTGTGCTGGTAGGTGTTAAATTAGATATAAGCTATTGGAGGAAATAAGATAAATGGAATGAGATGGAGAACTTAATGGCTTAATTAGTTACTTGAATTTAAGATTTGTAGATGTTTCACCTAGAATTGACTGAATTTGCACAGCCACTTTGGTCACAGCTCTAGGCTCTATGAAATAAGAAGTTAATATCTGTCCACTAGTGTCACTTTCCAATTTCTCAACAAAAAACTGAGCGTAAAAGAATGACAGCTTATGCAAACTGAGATTTTTTTTGGCTTTTATGCCTTACTCCCATTTCAGCTCAAGAAGCTGCATGCTTAATATCCGACAAAGAGAAATAGAGCTACTGTGTCTCCTTTTATATGCTTTTGGGTGCAACTAAATGCTTTCTTTTTGTATTGGGCCCAGTTTAATGTAAAAGCCATACAGAGAATGAACAGAAAAATACAGTAACTTTAAAATAAAAAAGCATATTTAGATCACATCACATTAAAACAAAAACAGAGAAAAAACAAACCCAAAACACTAATATTTGTTCTTTCGGGTGGAGTTGGAGTGGTGGCAGGAAAGGCCAAGTTAGGTGTATTTGTTTCTTCTGCAGTCTTATTGAATACCCATTTATACAACCAACCTTTAGGGAATGTTTTAGTATTGTTATGTAGGTAGAAGTCTTTGGGCTGGTGGAACTGACAGCTGTTGATTTCAAGAATATATTTTTTTAGCAGTTCCTTTACTGTTTAAAACAATTTACTGAATATCTTGTAGGACATCTGTGCATGTTGCTGCATGAGATAGCATCATCTTAAATGGGAATGACTGCCTTGCACTTGCCATTTTAAAAGTTGTCTTTATGTGACACGTGTTTTTATATCTTCCTCTGTACTTGGTCCTATTGTAAATCCTGTTCTTGCAGAATTACAGACACCAATATTTAACCAGAATGCTATCAGTATAGGAAATATCATTCCTCTGTCATTCAAATAGCATAAGCAACACCTGCTTTTCTTATCAGAGGGATAGGTTTATTTACTAACATATATATATTTAGCAAAAGCAACTTCCATATCTTATGTTGTTTCCAAAACCTGACTCAAATTTGTTTCTTTGTAGAGTTACAAAATAGAGGAGAGAGAGTTTGGTTCCAATTTTTAAAAGAAGGTGGCCCTAAATTTTTGGCCACTTTTTTTTTTTTTATTTCTGTGAAAAAATTTGGGGAAAACTGAAATTGAGTTGGATTATTTTTTTTTTTTAAGTACAGTTCTGTTAAAGACTTGAAATTCCTTTCATGAACACATAATAATTTTAACAGATTGTCTTTAGTATGGGCAAAAGCTGTGAGATTATGTAGCTAGGGTTGTTTTTACATGTAGGTAATATTACTCCATACATCAGAAAGGCTTTGCTTTCAATTCTGCTCAGTCTGTCTATATAGTAAGAAACTGGAACACTCCACATTCCTGAAAAGAAACTGCATTTGGTGATTGCTAATACATGGCATTAATATGTAGACATAGATTTTCTGGATATATTCAGCAGTTACAACTTTTTATTGCTTATAAAGGTAAAACAATCAGTAAGCATGGTACACAGTCTTTTTGGTATCTTGATTTTTGGGATTCCCTACTTGAATTCTCTGTATGTGGGTTTTAGATTTGTCTGTTAAAATATGTCTTGTTCTTTTTGCAGTGAAGTTATCCTTATGTTTAGAAAAACACGTAAGTTACCAATTTTTACTTTTCATTACATTGTTTTGTGTGAAGAAATTGTATCAGTTGAAGTTGAAACTATTTTAAACTTCACAAGATTAATGTCAAAGGTAGTATGTCTCTATATTAATCTTAAACAGATTTTTCTCTGCACATACACAGAAGTAAGATTTCTGAATTCTATTTTTTGTGTGTGTTCTGGATTTCTTTCAGTACTCCAGGTAGTTATCATAAAAGAGTACACAAGAAAAGCACACAACAAAAGATCTGGTCTTACATACCATTACTTAATTAACCCCCAAACATTGCTGATCTTTGTCCCTGTGCCTGGAGCATTTTGTTAGTTAGGGGCCAGCCTGCATCTGCATGGAGGTAATGCTAAGATGTTCTGCAGGGTGCAGATCAAGGACAGTGTTTAAGTGCAGCCATGCTCGAGGCTCTTTGTTTAGAGTATCTGGAGTTTGAAGAAGTCACTGTGTTTTATTAGTGAGTATGACAAGTCCATTTGTAGCCTTTGGGCCTGCAATATGACACTGAATCTTAATGAAGCTGTTGTATGCCATTCATCCTGGATTCATACAGTAACTTAGTGTGGAGGGGAACTCTGGAAGTCACCTCTTCCAGCCTCTCCTCCTTATTAAGTATTAAAAAGGTGAGACTGCTCGGGATCTTACCCAGCTGGATTCTGGAAGTCTATAAGGGTGGAGGTTCACAGCCTGCCTGGAAGCCTGTCCTGTTAATTTGTGCCCAATTCAGACCATCTCCTCTATGACCCCTCTTACATGGTGGAAGGAAGAGTGCTCTGAGATGCATCCTTAGCCTCCTTCAGGTTAAACAAACCTAGGTTCTTCAGTCTCTCCTCCTGCATCATTTGCTGCAAACACTTTGAGTGGCCGTCCACTGAACTTCCTCCAGTTTGTCCACATCTCTCACACTGAGCACAGGTCTCTTGATGCAGCCTCAAGAGTGGAGTTCCATCACCTGGTGGCTTGTGCAGCTGGCTGTGTGCTTAGCCCTTGTTGCCGCAAGGGTGCACTGCTGTCTTGTGCATTTTGCTGCCCACCAGGACCCCCCCCAGAACCTTCCCCACAAGGCTGCCACCTTTCAGCGACTGCCCAGGTCCACGCAGGATGCTGCTTTTCCCAGGGCTGACCCTCTCCAGGTTTCTGGGAGGCCACTCCAGCATCCAGAAGAGGTCCCACGGGGGAGCAGCCTCACTCTCCAGCCTGTCCGCACTGTTCCCCTTTTTCTGTTCACTTTCAGACATCTTGAGTCTGTGCTGCTTCCTTTTGCCTAGGTAACCGGTAAAAATATCAGCCCCAGTACGAAGTCTTTCAAACCATTGACCACCTTTTGAGTCTGATGTTCCAGCCAGGTTTTACCCACTTTGTAGTCCACCTGATGAGTTCATATCTCCTCAGCTTGGCTGTGAGGAGAAGTGACGTGGGTAGTTGTTGTTGGGGGAGTGTTGAAAGCCTTGCTAAAGTCAAGGCAGAAGAAATGGGCTACTGTCTGCTCATCCACAGAGACAGAAAAGGTGGGTTGCTCAAGAGCAAATAAGTGGTGGCTTCTATATGTCACCTCCTTGCTCTTCTTGCGCCTGGAGATAGGTGGTTTGTTTTTTTTTTTTTTTCTATTAGGACTTGCACTGTCTGTTGCCTGGGAATTGAACTGTGACTGACTGCCATGCCCCTGGATCCTCTTCCTTGCCTTTTTTTTCAGTGTAACAATCTTTAAGTTCTGTTTCTGATCACAGCTGAAGTTGACCTGATAACATCAAAGAGTCTCTGTAGTGATACCAATGCTTTGTTCCTGAGTGTGCCTTGGAGCTTGTTACAATTGCAATTGTATTGGTTGCCATTGTGAACTCTTCTCTCAGCTTCTCATGTTTGTTTGTTTTGTTTTGTTTTTTTTTTTTCCAGAGATGACTGTTCTAATTAACTTCTTTATGGTTTCACTTTCTGCTACTTTCTAAAATCGCTAATACATCGGCAACAGTATTCTCAGCACTGCTTCTTGAAGGACTGTATTGATTGTCTCTTAATTAAAAAACAGCAAAAAGAAAATCAACAAAAAACCTCCAGACAAAAACACCCACAAAACGCATACCTGTCCTTCATTTTCTGCATTTTACCAGTTATTAACCTTTGGGGAAACCGCTCCTGACCTAAGGCACTCTTATAAATGTCTTCTAAAAATAATAAAAAATAAAGGTTTCTACATAAATTCTATTAAAACAAAAATTTCTATTAAAACACTTTAGTCATTTATGTGCATGCTTTTTGTGTGGATATAAATTTGCTTGTATGATTTCATTGACCTTTGTGGTACTAACTGCAGTCTTTAACATTAAGCACATGAATAAGTGTTTTCAAAATTGAGGTTGTAAATAATAAGCTGTTTCACGGGGAGAAATGTGTCTCATTGATGTGGTTTTTTGTTTGTTTGTTTTGAGGGGTTTTGTAAATTTACAGTTCACATAAATAACCTATTAAAGTTGCCATTAACGTACCAAGGCATTGCAACACTGTTTTCTTATTTCAGAATGATCAAAATTAAAAGCACAGAATAATCTTCAAAGAACAAAAACCTGCACTGCTTCTTGCTCATGCTGACTTTAGAGAAATAAGACCTGCAAATGAGGATCCCTTACTAAGTACCAGACTTCCCCAGCTACTGCGTGACTCAATGTTAATTCATTTCAGTACCTTTCACAGGCATTGTTTGGTATCTTATATAAATAAGTGAAATATTTCCAGTAATGTTGGATGTAACTGTTCTTTGTGTTTTGATCTCCTCTTAATAGTTATTTTGTGCTGGAGACATTACAATACTGATTTGTCTCTAAAAAGTCATGGTGATGGGCTGCTGGTGGATGTTTGCGTGTTGTTCAGCTAGTTTGCTAATTCTGATCTTTACTGTGGATCTGTGCTGGTTTATGAATGTCCACCAGAAATCTTAGTGAAGTAGTGTTAAGAATGCTGAAATAAGATCAGTAAGCCTTGTAGCAATGAGGGCATAATTGCTGGAAGGTCAGACTAAACCCTTCACTCAAGTTGAAAGGGAAAGAGGAGTAGGAAAAGGAGGGAAACTCAGAGTGTTGTCATTAACCTTTCTTTTAGTATAGCAAGCTCATTAAAAGTTAATTGCCAATTAATGACTTTTGTAAAACGGGTGCACTTGAATTCTTATGCTGTGTATTTATGTGCTGATTCTCAAAGATAATATGCAGCATGATACTAGTCCTTAGGATGTAGTAGTAGTAACCAGCACCACTATTAACTTTTTGTTTAAGCAATTGTCCAGAGCTCCCAAGAAAACCTAAAATTGCTGCAGCTCTTACACCTGGAATTCATTCTGTCAGCCTAGTTCCAGTTTCAACAAAGTCGATTGTACTGTTATTTCCTTTGGTATTGAGAAGAGAGAAGAACAACTTTGAAAGTACCTTCTTATATAGCATATAACATCCATTATGTTATGTCATGGTGTCATGAAACTGAGATCTTTGCTGCTTTTAATGCAAATTTATATGGTGCTTAAATTCTGGCATTAGACTCTGACATTCAGGTCCTCTCTAGACAGTATTTCTGATAACTTTTGGAGGCTTTTGTAGAGAACTGGATTCTTTTCCTTAAAATAGTGCTTACCAGTGAGACAAAAAAAGTAGGTAGAATAAAGTGTTTCTGTGTAAAACTAGAAGCTCTGGTCACATTAGCTTGAATTATCTGAGAACTTGAGTTTTAGAGTTGCAACTGGCAAGACAAGGTTGGGATGCATATTACCTGCAAAATCTAATTTTCAATTGTGTATTTGGTTAGAATTTTAATATAGATGCTGTATTGATTTTAACTTACTCTGCTGCCTAACTACATATAAATTGCATTTGAAGACTGGAGAGTTATTAGACAAAACCCAATCTGCCTTGTGTCATCTCCAAGCACGTAACCTTTTTGTAGTGGAAATATTACTTTGGTCAGAAGTAGGTTTTCATATGGAAAATAACATTTTTTTTAGTGCTGTTGAGCCAGCCAGTAGGACCAGGACTAGAAGAACCTCTGAATAATGCCATCTGGTGCTCCTGAAGCCTGCCTCAGACTTGGCAGTTGACTTCGTCAGGTCATTATGTCATTCTCAAATCAGTAGAGTGGAAAAAAAATTGGGCTTCTTCCAAAATTCTGTCTTTCAGTTTGGAAGCAGTGTTTCTATCTGTTGCATTTTTTTTCCAGAACTAGTAAAGTAGGATGAACCTTTGTCAGATGTGCCTGCCACTCTGATAGAAGCTTGGCAAATACTTAAAGATGGTTTCTTAAGTTTCTTTTTCCCTTTGAAGATTGTGACATACCCAGTAAATCATGGTCTTTGCAAGTGGAGCACCATCTGAATGTACTGGAGAAAAAAAATAATTGCAATGTAAATAAGTTACTGGCTTTGGTAATTTAGGAACAAGATTAGAAGAAGAGATGGCGGGCTTCCTTCCCTTTGCCTTAACAGACTTGTAAATGATTTAGGAAGCTGGTCAGTTCCTAGCCCATGGAGATTTTCCGAGGATTTTCAAAATCTCCATTTTCCTGTGAGGAAGGTAGCCCGTTGATACTGATAGAAGTACCCAATGCTTAGCTCTTATTCAAGCAGGACCCTAGGTTTGTCTGTGTGATGGTGTGCTGGATGCCTTCCTTAGTGAGCTTTAGGCAGTGCCCTCCTTCATGGTGAAGAACCACTCTTCAGAACCATCTGATTTTCTCCACAGCCTCATGCTTAGTGTGGCTGTACAGGGGTGTGTGAGCATTGAAGTGATCAAACCTGCATGAGTCAAATGAATAATGCCCATTGAAGGTTTGCTTTATGGTGTTTGCTCTCATTTTAGCCCATTTCTGTTGTGCCTGGAGTCTCTGTAGGCAGGTAGCTGGTCTGCCTAGCTCACCATAGGACAGAATTGCAGAATGAGTTGACTGAGGCTGGATCTAGAGTATAAGAATACTACAGGGTTTAGTGCAAGACCTTGTTTGTCATCCATGGTCCAAGAAAGAAGTCTCTCCTCCACCTTCATTTAGGGTACTTTTGAACTTGTGCTTTTTTTGTGACTTGAAAGCTCAAAACAGATTAATTACTTGGGTATGCTTACTCTCAGAAGCCTCAGCTGCTGCGGAGCGAAAGCCAGCCTGCTTGCTGATGGGCACATCTGTTATATTTTATCTGTTTTGTAATCTAAATCTTTCTGAGACCATTTCTGCCCATATACAGTCAATCCAGTTGCGCCATCAGTGTTTGAGTACAGATGGCAAGTGTGCTTATAGTAATGTTTCTGACTATAACTTGGATTCTGTGAGACAAAAGTTGACTCTTACCATTTGTGAGCCATGCAAACACAGAATCATTTTATTTTGTTAGACTTATGCTGGGCTTTGGGCAGATGTAGTCTGAAAAAACAGGTTTACTCTGAAGACTTCTTTTCTTTGAAGATGCTGCTAAAAATTAGTCTGTCCAATATTCCCGTGGAGGACTAGACTTAATCACAATGAATAATGTGTTATTCTGAGAGCAGTCCCCAGGGAGATGGCAGAAGCTGTCTCTTTGTGCATCATTCAAATCTTTGTAAGAGTTGTAAGTTGCAAAATTGATTACAAAAATCAGAGACTTCACAAACAGTAGTGAGAATAAATACTGGGGTTGTATTTAGACTGGAAAAGCTCTTAGATATTTTATACAGACTTTTTTAAAAAGTGTATTTACATAATAGAGCTATCAAAAACGATGCTTATTTACATATAGTCTGACAGAAAATAGGAAGTAACAGGAGGATGTTAGAATCCAACTAGATTTAGCCCCTTAGAGCATAGAAACAGCACCAATGCAGAATATGACATAAGTATCCTCAATCTTAAAAGTTTGGGAGTTTGGGGGTTTTCTGCTAGGAACTATGTAAGAAAAAATAAATACAAAAGACCTCTTGTGATAGTGATGCAGCCAGAAGAGAAATAAGATTTGCTGTATGAAGTATCTACTGAGAGAAATTTGTCGCTAGCAGCAGACATTAGTTAACATTGTAGGCTCCACTATGATTCTGACTAAATAGCACTTGTTAAGTTCAGTTTGATTACTATAGTAATAATTATACTTACAAGCTTCACCATAAAAGTGGCTGATTATATGCCTTTTATAGAGGAGATGAAAAGTGAAAGCAAAATAGTTAATTATGACGTAAACTTGTCATGGTTTGAACAGCTGTACTAAGAGAATGAAGACAGCTGCGAGAATAGGCTTTAAAAATAGTTTGCTTAGCTTGCCTGTTACCTAACTGCACACACATGGTAGCCTGTCCTTCTGGAGGGAGACACCTGGTACCAAAACATTTCAACTTTGTGTATCTCCAAAAAGCACTTCATAGCACCTTCTTGGTGAAAGCACCCACATAGTATTAAATTGAGAAATATTAAACACCTGTACACATGCGTGTTGTAATCATGCTGACACTGCAGGGTATCTATGCTAATAGTTCTTATTCTTAGAAATAGTTCTGCTTTACTACAGTTTTAGACTGTAATAGTGATAGTTACATAGGAGGAGGAAACTGTGAACTTGCAAAAAAAAGTCTAAAAACGCCATTCTGAAAGCAAGACACAGTGAATAAACTTCAGAGTGTTATTGTTTTATGAACCATAATTTGAAGTTGTTTATGACAGGCAAAGGCTTTTTGATCTGTATCCTGCTGTTGACTAGATTTTTATCTTTCTGTAGAGATGAAAGTAGCTTAAATGAATCTGCTAAAAGAATGGAAAGCAACTTGAGGGGGTTTTGTTTTGGAAAACATGGTTAATCTGCAGAAGATAGGATGGTAGAACTCTCCCTTTGTTTGCATAAGTTTGCTTAGAGAAAAAAAGGTCTTTAACCTTTGATGTTATATGAGAATATCTGTGATTTTCAATGTTTTTTGCAAAAAAGCTTTTATTTTGTCCATGGAAGTGGAAAACCTCAAATATAAGATTTATACCTAAATTTTAAATAGTCATCTTAGAAATCAGAAATGCGTCAACCTGCAAAAATGACTAATTACTTATTACAAGGATTGCATTTATTATTGTTTCATTAGAGGAGGAAAGGAAGAGGGAAAAATGCTTGGTGAAATATTTGTAAAGTATTCTCTCCCCTCTTCCAGAAAAAGCAGAGATTCCTTTTTTTTATTATTATTTATTTTATTTTTTTTCCAGAAGTGACTTTTTTTCCCTCCTTGTTCACATCAACATTTTTCAAAATTGAAAGGAGGGGGAAATCATAAACGTAATGGAGTGAGGAGAAAGTTTAAAGCTTCATCTTTGATATGTAAGAAGTTCAAACTCCTTCTTTTGGAAATGGAAGTGAAAAGTTTGAGTAGTGGATTACGAAGAAGTGTAATTTAGGGAGGAAAAAAAGGCCTTTTATTTAGGATGCCTGTACTGAAAATTTTGACCACTTGTTAGCACTCCTGTAGTGACTGACTGCAGTTGATACTGAATTATGTCATGTAAAATGGCATTTTGTTGTTAAAAAAGAAAACACACACACACACACACATACACACACAAAAAAAAACCCCACAAAACAAAAAAAACCCCAAACAAACGAAAAGAATCAAAAAGCAAAAAGCCTAGATAATACGGAATGAAAACGATAAGTTATTTTTCACAGTTAAAATTGGTGAACAGTCATGAAAACAGAATCTTGTGAATGTTGAATTAGGTTTTCACACTTCTGCTCTTTTTCTGGAATACAATCGTCAGTAAAGCATAACTCTGTAAACTAAACTGATTCCCATTTTGATAACTGCACTTATATTTTATGGTAATGTTTAAGGTCCAGTATATATATATTGTATATACAATAATTGAGTCTGTAATCACTTACAATAGGTGGCCGGTTAGTACTTGTTAAGCAGTGTTCTGGAAGGGCAGTACCCAGTTTTGCTGCTGTAGTGGGAAAACTGAGAGCCCTCAATATCCATGGAATAGTTTTCCTAGTTGAAAATCTTTGCAGTTGACTGCTGCAAACCCAAACAAACCCAGTGAAGTTATGGTCTCATAGGGGAAAAAAGAAATAACTTGAGACAAATTACATCTGTGTTCCTTGCACGGTCCTACTGCGTGGAGACCTGTGGAAATTGGAAACTGTAGGTGGCTATTACCCTGGCTGTGTCAGCGCTGCACTGTCAGCCTCTTTGTGCTTTGTGATACATTATACTTCTTAACTTACTGGAAGCATTTATTTTTTCTTACATCCTTATTAATCAGGGGATAGATATGTACCTAAGACAATTTTCTTTAATATTCTGTCTGATCTTAGTCGCTTAGTAGTGGATACTGTGGTACTCCATTTGTAGAAACATCTTCAGTATTTTCTTCCCTAAATCTTACAGCAATTCCGAGTATTCAGAACTTCTCTTCAGCCTCATACTGAGGTTTGCTGTTCTTTGCATTCATGCTCACCCCTTTGTTATTCATCTGGGTCAGACTGGGCTCAGCTGCTCTGCTAAAATTGTGAAAGACCATCCCCCAGTAAAAAATGGGAACTGGTGATACAGACTTGGGCAGCTAGCTGTCGTTGTGATATGGAGAGTCCCCACATGATAACTCACTCGGAATTTGTCCTGGGTCAAAGTGTGCTGTAGGCAGGTAGGTCATCCTTTCTCAGCTAGAATATAGGCAGAACTAGATGCTTTTCCCAGGACACAGTACATCCCCACAAGCATCCTCACAAACATGATTATTTAGAATTATGTATAGAATGTCTTTTTGTGGGTTTTTTATATGCATGTGTATATGGTTTTATGTAAATGAAAGGAATATCTCTTAATTTGGGCAAAGTAACTTTCTGGGTTCTGCATCACATGTGGCAGAAAATGTTTACTGGTTGCTAACCCTCTTTTCCTTGCAAAGGCACCAGTCTTGGGAGCAAGTCTTGTATGATGACTAATGATTAAAATTGGACAGCCTTGTAGGTAGTTAAAAGAGGATTCCATAGTGCCTTTCAAGATGAAACTGCATAATCAAAAGTGGAATTGTTTTTCTTCCATCATCCTTGGTGGCAACAGAAGTATGACAATATCATTTTGTGTGTGAGTGTGGAGAAAGAAATTGGAATATTTTTTTACTGTCTTGATAGAGACTGTCAAATATACCAGGTTTAACAGGATCATTTCAGAATTTGTCATCAGTTTAATTTTTAACTCAATGGTTCTGTGTTAAAGTGATGGAACGGGAGAAAAATTAGGGCTTTCATTTTCATTAGTAAAGTAGGACTGCAGATTTAGCTAAGACTTTGATGAACCTCAGGAGAGAACAGATCACCAACTCTTATATAGTGCTGTGATATATGTATGGACCAAAATGAAAAAATACAATGCAATGAATAATGAATTTATAGGAAAAATACGCAAAACCCACCACAAAACTGATACACAAAATATTACATTTTGTCATCATATTGATAACTTGATAGCCAACTGGTATCCAAATTTAATTAAAGAACTGAGTTTGGCTTGAGGTGCTTTTGACTTTTTTTAATGAGGCATAGCAGCCGACAATTCTTTTCAGTGAACTGATCTCACAGCCATTGACAGGATAAGCATTTTTTGTGTATGAGTAAAAGCACCAGAGGCTTAGATATAGAAGCACATATTTGCAGCTGGTTTACATAACATCTGGATTTCATCCATTTTACCAGCTGTAGTGTACAAGGAATAAAAGAGGGAAAGAGCAGATGAGAAGGATTCCAGTAGATTGTGTCATAAAATGACTAGGGCTAATGTAAACATCCAGGTATTAATGACGGTTCAAGTACCCTGAATTTAAAGGGGGGAGAAAAAAGCAAGTAACTACCTTCCCTCACCCCTGTAATAATGATGATGATGATAATAATAATAAAAATAATGGAAGATTTAATGAATTTCTGGTGGTGTGATGTTACAGTAATAGTAAAATCTAAGCTTTTATGCTGAACTTTTTAGTGCACTTAAAAGCTGTTTAATGGGTTGTCTTTAGCTTTGGAGGTCATTAAATATTTTAAGTTAATTTTTTCTTTGGCTGAGGATAAATTCTATTGTATTAAAGGTGTGAGATTTTGTTATGTTAGCAGTCTAAGACTGGTCGTCTAGCCCAGACTGGTTGGTAACATGAGCCTGGTGAAAAGATAATTACATGCTCTGTTGAAAAAGGGGATGGTTCTCATCATCTTTCAGGATTTATCTCCATGACTAGATAGATGCAGCAAGTATTTATCATAAGTTCCTTTCTTTTTCATTTATATTTACACAGAATGCCCTTAAACTTGTTATTTTAACTCTTGCCTTTTCACATCAAGACACAATTATTTTGGCTTGTAACAAGAATGAATAAATATTAATATCAAATTTATAACCCAAGGAAATGTTTTGGGTTTTTTCTCTCTTTTTCTTACAGTAACTGTAGAAGTTAAAGCTTTAGGAGATGAATTAAACAAGTCTCTGGGCTGTTTAATTGGGTATTTCCAATAAGTATCAATGCTGCTCAGTATTTAGGTGATATTATTTTCCAGTAGCTCTAACAGAAAAAAAAAGTTGCCCTGTGAAGGGAATTATTAGAATAGGAAAACAGATCAGATATAATTAAATGCGTTCTGCGAGTCTGAGAATATTGTATGAATGAACACCTTTGGGGTGAGCTGTGAGCGTATGTCTGCTTTTACTGACTTCTTATTCCTAGTGATTCCGTCCTGCACCATGCATTAGATTTTGAGGGGTATGTGCTGGGGGAGTGGCGTGTATGTCTCTTTTGAGTTAAGGGGGGTGAGTTTGTTATCGACTTGAATTTTAACAGCAGTTTCAAGGAAAGCAAGTGGCTTTGCAAATGGTAAAACAGGCTTACTGTGTCTGCAGGGTATACCAGAAAATGGAATGGAACCCAATTTTCTGACTTTTGGGGGTGGAGAGAGTACAGCAAATGTCAGAAATGCCCTAATATATACTAATCTTCTGTTGGTTATCTCACAGTTAAGTACTATTCTTTTAATACATTAGGATAGGATGTGATGGAGAGCAACTGCACCTAGAATAGCTGATTTGTTCTGTGGCTGGGAGAGCAAATACCTGTATAAACAAGGTGTTCTGTTCAGTCCACTTTGACCAGCAAACTTAACAAAATTGCTTTTTATAAGTGTATGGAAAGGATGATATTGACCAGAATATTATTGGCTTTCTGATGGTGTGCATACCACAGAGACAAGAGAACAACTGTAAAAGCAGAAGTCTCCTGGTGCAACTGGTGCCAGGCTTGATCCTAATAAAGATGACGTGAGAAAGCAGCATCAGCAGCACTGTGCCAGGTAGGCTCACTTCCCTCACACTTAGGGAAGGGCCCCACCACTGGGACTCTCAGAGGTGCAGTAAACCGTGGTAGGATGATGGTGGAAATTAAACTTGCAGGAGGCAGGGAGAAGTCTTTCCATATACGTGATGCATGGAATCGCTTGGGGTTCTGGTGGTGATATCCTTACTTGTTCTTTTTGTCACTCTTTAAGTCCATTTAGGGTCTCTCAAAGTCCCTGCTGAACTAGAGCAAATGCTTCCACATTGAGATAGTAGAGTAATTAGATTGGTTAATGTTGATCTGAGGATATCCCTGGGTTGTAATTTGAAAAATCCTGGGGAATGTGCCAGTCTGAGTCTGGCACATTTTAATTTTTACCCGTAGTCGGTTTTGGTTGGTTTTTTTGGGTTGTTTTGGTGGTTTGTTTTTTTTTTTCCCCTGTTATTAATGATTCTAATAGAATCATAGAATGGACTCATTTTAACATGGCTGTTAGCATTGTTGATTTCATGTATGCCTCTGATATTTGATATATATCACATACATCTCTTCTGAAGTGAGCACGAAGACCTTCATCTTTATTAGTTTTTGGTCTGCAGCTGGTCTTCAGAGCAACAGTTTCTGCTCTCCTCTTCTAATTTGGGAAAACAAGACTCTTCCAGCAGCAGATCTGCATTCCCATGAACTGGGAGTGTGGGATCACTTTAACCTTCATCAGATTTGGCCAATTTCAAAAATGAGATGCTGACTTTATTTTGTTGTTGTTCTTTTTAATTATTTTCTCACTTTCACTTGTGCTGTGAATTCCCTGGATCTGACAAGTAGATTTGATGTTACTTCCAGAAGAGCACTTAGCAGTAATTAGACATGCCATAAAAATTGAAAAGATTAGCATGAGATTCTATTCCAAAGAAACTTTTATTGTAAACCGCAGAGTAAAATCTGAAAAAACTTCACAGACCACAGAGCGATTTCTGCTGAACTGTGAAGTAACAAATATTCTTAATTGATGGAAGTGCTTAAGGATTTTTCATCTATTTTTCAATAAATATATTGTATATGGATGCACGTCAACTCGTTCTGCCTCCTGTTCTTCATGTTTAAATAGTTTAGATGAAAGTTCTGTGCATAGGGAATTTTTTCCACTTCATAGATTCTAATAATAATAAAAAATACCAGTTCTTGCTGTATCAGCATGTGTGTCCTACTGCAGCCTAGTCCATAAAGAGTTGGTATCATTAATTTTAATAGAATCATAGGATAGTTAGGATTGGAAAGGACCTTAACTTCATCTAGTTCCCACCCTCCTGTCATGGGCTGGGGACACCTCGCACTAGACCATGTCACCCAAGACTCTGCCCAACCTGGCCTTGAACACTGCCAGAGATAGTGAACTCTACTTCTCTCTAAAATAATATTTTGATGAAAATGGGATTGGAAACCAAAGTAAAGTTAATACCATGTGAAGGGGCATATATCTGTTACCAAGTCTGTATTTACTAGTTTTTAAGACAAAGAAGTCCTGTTTTTGAAGTGAAATATGTTTGTTCAGCCTTTCTTCTTTTAAGAGTGACACCTCAGCTTACACATTGTTTTGAATACTTTTCTTACTACAGGGGTACATAAAAAAACATGCTTCAGTTCAAAAAGGAAGCACAAGTCCAGCTACTTGCAGTGAAATCATCTGTTTCAGTAACAGTTAGTTCTGTGTAAATGGGAAATACCATGAAATACTAATCCGCCTCCTCCTCTTTCTGCTCTTCACCTTCTCATGCCCTAAGGCTTGCTGAAGGCCTACACCTAAAACAGGGTGAGCTTCAGACATCTTCTAGATTGAAAAAATTCTCTGAACCTTGTTTGATTTTTTTTCTTTCGAGTATTCTTAGGAAAATTGCATGTAATGCCCATATTTTAAAATAATCTTCTGAGAGAATATTGTTGTCAGCAGCTAACCTCATCATTCTGTCGCTACACAAACAGATTGTGTTAATTTAAACTGCAGCCAGCAAGAGCCAAATCAATTCCTTCCCTCGAATCAGGTCAGTGAAAGAGTCCTCTAACAGTAAACTCGCCAGTCATCAAGACAGGTTTACATGGACATTATTTAACTTGTGTGCTTTTGCAGCAGACAAAGACTGTTCATCATACTTAATACCTGAAATATTTAAAAACCTTATTAGGCTGTATTTAAAAAACAACAACAAAACCAACAAGAACACCACCCCCACCCCCCAAAAAAACCCAAAACAACAAAACATGTTCTCAGTTGGTTTTCACTCAGGAATCTCTTCTCTCTTACTCAGCTTCACAGTGGAGGCAGTCAACATTTGGCATACAGCACTTCATATTTCTTTACATCAGTGAGGCTTTGATGTGAAGATAGTACTTTACCTGTGGCGTATTATAATCTTAACTTCAACCCTTCAGCTTCAAACAGCCTCTGTAGCGCTTTGGACCTTTTTTCTCATAGTGCAAGATTTGCATAAAGTAGGCTTCAGCTAAGGTGCCTGGAATTAAAACCACTTGGCTAGAAATCCTAATAAGGATTGATTTAGTAAATTTCAGTTTCATCTTAAATATTCTTTGTATAGAATTCTACACACAGTGCTATGGTGGACTAAGTAAACACAATCATGGATCATCACTGGTATTGCTGAAATTCTGCAGAGTGGACCTGATTAGATATGAGAAATATTTACTTTCTTCTTCAGCCATCATGTGCTTGAGATATATGCACGTTTAACTATTACACCATTTATCACCAAGCGATTCAAACACACCATTAATTGTGCCGCTGGATTAGATTATTCATATATTGTTTTGTTTGTTCTAATTTACATGACAGCATAAGCTCGAGGGCTTGATGTTCCTATCTTATTTGGTTTGCAGTTAAATTACCAGCTTCACCTACTAGTGTTGAAATGGTTGATAAATGCCTTGGGTTGGAACACACTGGAATTCTTGGGCATAAAATTATAAATGAAATGTTCATCAAGATGTAGTTACTTATAAAAGCTATTCTCTGATGTATAGTAAGCTGCTGCTATACCATGGAAAAATGCTGTGCCTTAATGTAAGGCACAATTTCAATTCATTGAAATTGCTACAGTTTTCTTCTATTTGAAAGGATATAATTCTCTTTTACAATTACAGCATGGAGATTAACACTCAGGTAATTCTGTAGTGATTACAAGTGTAACTAGGCCAAAATCTTTTTTGTTTCACTTGTTTCAGTAAATAGAGACCTGGGATTTAATTTCTTCCTTACCTTGAGACTCATGCAGTAGGAAGTGAACTTTGAATACAACTTGTCCAAACTGCAGTTAACAAATGCAGTTCTGTGCCTGTGAAATTATTAGTTCTACCTTCCACCGCATGGTGTTCAAGTGAAGATAAAGACTCAGCCATAACACGGATCCAAAACACCTGAAAAGTGTGTGAAAAGACTGGAAAGTGATTTTCATCAGATATCCTGACCGAGCTTACAGTTGACCTGGGATAAATTATCAGTGAAGCAGCTCACATTTATCAGTGGGCAGATGGGCTTCCAATATCCATAGGTGCAAGAGAGAATTACTGAGGTGTGTCACTGTTTGTTTTGCCACTGAATCTTAAACCACGTTGTCTCAATGACTGTCTCCTCAGGGCAGTCATCAGCTTGTGTCATTGAGGGTCTTATTTTGTTTTATGCAGTTTGCTTGTTCTCCAGAAGT
Organism: Myiopsitta monachus; assembly: GCA_017639245.1. NCBI lineage: Eukaryota > Metazoa > Chordata > Aves > Psittaciformes > Psittacidae > Myiopsitta > Myiopsitta monachus. The sequence goes on along the minus strand of CM029917.1, from coordinate 72,014,736 downwards.
TCAGGGGAATTGTGGAAAATGCAGTTTAACATTGATTTCCCCCAACAGTCCCATGTCCCCATGTTTGTTTTCCAAAGAATTTGAAGAATGCTCAAGAACCTCATGGGTAGTTTGGCAAGGGTTAAAGTTTAAAAGAAAAAAAAAAAGTAAAGTGACAGATCTGACTGAACACTGATCTGTTACGTACACATGATCCTGAATAGCACTGAGGATGACAGTGTTGTGGAAGGCAGCCTACCTGGCATGTTGGATTTCAGGCTGACTGTAGCTTTTGATGCAGTGCTGTGATTGAGCAAATTGTGTTAAAAGAATATATCACTGGGTCTTCTGGGAGCAGTTTTATTTAAAATAGGGTTGTAAGGATCTTAAGATCATCTAGCTCCAACCCCCCTGCTATGGGCAGGGACACCTTGCACTAAACTGTGTCACCTAAGAGTCCGTCCAGCCTGGCCCTAAACACTGCCAGGGATGAAGCATTTACAACTTCCTTGGGCAGCCTATTCCAGTGCTTCACCACCCTCACAGTAAAGAACTTCTTCCTTATATCTAACCTGAACTTCCCCTGTTTAAGTTTGGATCCGTTATATACTACTGTATTGCACTTGCTGTGGGACATAGGTCTCTTATTGCTGCTCTAGTATGCCTTTATGGTCCATCTTAGGAAAAATAGGGCAGGGTAGAGAGAGGATAAATTGTGTACAAACCTGAGGAGATTGTTCATCTGACTTCCTGTAAGCCTTTGGTTCCACTTGTTCCACTTGCAATTAACTGAAAATGATGCTGTTTTAGTTAGCTGAAGTTAGACTGGCAAGAGTTCTCTCACTGAAGCTGGAAATTTCCTGTCTGAAAAAAATTCTCATCCATCAGTTAATCTAAATATTGCTTGGTTCTCATTGTTGTCTGTCTGTAAAAGTATCCTTCGTATTCATGTTCTACTGCTTTTAATAACCAACAAGATCAGAGATACAGGTTAACAGAAGGAGTTGAAAAAAATATTATTCTTCCATATGGCATTTTTACACTGTACAAAACCTATTAGTTTTCTCCTTGCAGGAAGATAAAATGTCTTTTGTAGCTGGACTTGTGCTTCCTTTCTGAATTGCTTCTAGACATGCTAATACTCTTCTGGAAAAGTACTTTTCTAGTCTTGCATGATTTAATCTTTCATGCAAAGATGCTAGAAATGAGTGTTTCAGGTTTGATTTTGTACTGAGTTCTGTCTGCTTGAAGTTCTTCCAGTTCAATAACAGTTGCATTGTATTCATCTCTGCAGATCAGTATTGATATTGCATGACCACCTTCTGCCAAATCATCTTCTAGCAAGCAAATTTCAATGAGGTGAAGGCATTATATTCATCCAAAAGCTTTGTTTTAGCAGGCTAACACCAGCTAAAATCTTTTTTGCTCTAATGGATATTAAACATGTAATGTTTTCTTCGTCTCTGAATTTGGAAGTGTAGTGTAGTCCAGTTCAGAAAATACATAAACAGATGCCAGATAATTTCTTTATAGTACTTTGTTTCTCTTGCCTTTTTTACATAAGGATATGCTGGAGGTGCATTTTCTGTATACATAATGCAAGCCTGAGGCAGCTTTAAGCGGCCTTTTAGAGTTTCACGTTGCAACATTATTTCTATACCAGAGTTTGGCGCAGACTGTAGTAGTCTGCTACAGTGAACTGAATGCCACATTGAGTCCATTGTTACAGTTATTTGCTCAGTAGTTAAAACCAGCCCTACCTGTGTGCAGTCACACATCAGTTGTAGTGTACAACCCCCTTAAATCTTTGGTTTTCTTTTATGCCTTCTCTAACATAAATTCATCACTATAATTTTCTGGCTAAAAATGTTAACCAGTTATATTTTCATGTAGCTAAGCAGTAATGCTTTTCAAAACTGTCTTGAAAAACCCTGTCTTTTCAGAACTTAAAATACGACTGGTGGTCATCTTAAATTTTTGAATAGTGCTCTACTGTGTGAAGAATTAAAAAAGTAAAATCCACACAAATAGGAAAACAATGGAAAAGGCAAACGAAGACATATCAGGACTGGTATTTCTAAAGGTAGTGTTGGGTTTGTTGTTTTTGCTTTTCTCTCTCTGTAAATGTCATCAGGACAATGTTATATTTTTCATTGTGAATAATATCTAAAATGAGATGTAGCTGTTTAATACATACCATATTCATAGAGTCTGTTTATTCAGACTGAATACCACGTGGACCATAATCTTTTTCCCAAATGCTTACTAGTATCTGTTTGTAACAAGAGCTGCACAAGGTAAACTGAAGGAACCATAAAGAAAAGGGACGTAATAGAATTAAGCCTCGCTTTTCAGCGAAGTCTGACTTAAGCTCAAGAAGTGGGATTTTCAGATGGGTCAGATTTTAAAGAATTTTTCTCTAAAGGACATGAATCACATGTATTTAAAAGCAGGGAGTCATAGTTAGTATTAGAAAATGAGATACAAGCAGGATTTAAGAGATGGCATTGAGACTAATGTTTTTAAGTAAGGTGAAAGGCAATCCAGGTTCATTTCATGGTTTTGTTAAAGTTACCTTCTTGCACTTGAAACCACTTGTCATGGTTTCAGCCCAGCCTGTCACTCAGAAACCATGCAGCTGTTCACTCACTTCCCCGCCTTTCCTTCCTCTGCCCTGCTCCCCGAGGGATGGGGAGGAGAATTGAAAGCATGTAACTTCCATGGGTTCAGCTAAGAACAGTTCAGTAACTAAGGTATAACATAAACCACTGCTGCTGCCACCAATAAAAATAATGACAAGGGAAATAACAAGGGAAGAGAATACAGCCGCTCACCACCTGCCAACCTATACGCAGCCCAAGCCGAGCAGTGATCTAACCCTTCTGGGTAACTGCCCCCAGTTTATATAGTGGGCATGATGAGCTGTGGTATGGAATATCTCTTTGGTCAGTTTGAGTCAGGTGTCTTGTCTCTGCTTCCTCCCGGCTTCCCCTCCTCCCTGGCAGAGCATGAGGCTCAGAAAGTCCTTGGTCAGAGTAAACATTACTGAGCAGCAGCTAAAGCCATCGGTGTTATCAGCGCTGTTCCCAGGCTGAAAGTCAAAAACATGGTGCTGCACCAGCTACTAAGAAGGAGAAAAATGACTGCTACTGCTGAACCCAGGATACCACTCTGTGCTATGCGTAGTCTGGAAAATCTGGGTAATACTGGTTTGTTTCCCTGTCCCTACCTTGGTGGGTATGTGCAGTCTTTCAAGACAGCCTGAGTGATAGCTCATTTTTGGATGTAGCTTGTAAGTGCTGCCATAAAAAAATAGAAAACAATTTGAAAGTGCTGGGTTTGAACATTTATATGTGATATTTTTCACATTTACTTGAGTTTCTGTTATTGCCACAGATACTATTTTTAGCTGTAATTTCTGTTAATGTTTGTTTACCTTTAAGTATTTAATTAAGTTTCTTCAAAGCTTTGCTAAATCAGTTTCCTTTAGGAAAAAAAAAACAAACCCAAACAACACAGCTCCTATTTGAGTAGGTGAAGAACTGGAAAGATTACATATTTGAAAATAATCACTTTTTTCGACCCAAACACATGAGATTTTTTTTTTTTCTTTATAAAGGAGATAACTTTGTTACCTCCTAGTAGGTATAAATATCTAGGCAACCGTTTTCCTGGTTTAATGTTTATTCTTGCTTTCTGGTCTCTCTCACCATTAAATCTTACAGCAGGCCTTTTCTCCTGACAACTTTTTTCATGTGTAGTAATTTGTACTTTTCCAAGGAGACTTGCAATTCTTCCTATCCCAGACCACTTTAATCATGTGTTTGTTAAAACTCGGGTAAGTAGCTTTCAAAAGCCTGTACCTTTCTGAGCTTCATTATCCCTGTGGGCTCCTCATTTTACCTGTTAGTTATTAAATAAGGCTGAACCTCCTGCTGTTCCGGTCTTCTACAAGATACACCTGGAAAATGCATCCATTGCTGAATACTGTTAGGCTTTGTTTCAGCTTTTCATTATCTATTCACATAATTTTTGTGAGTGCAGGATATGTAAAACACTTCTCCCTTCTGCAGGGAAGAGGAAATAGGATACAGAAAACTTCAATAATATTATGTTGTCTGCTCTTGATGGTATTGATCATGGAGCTGTTTACTATCTGCCAACCCTTGAAAAGACAAGGGGAGTGATTCACTCAGAATGGTGTTGTTTTTCCTTTTCTTCTTCTTTCTCCTTCCCCCCTTTCCATTCTTTTTCCCCCATCCTTCCCCCCTTATGAATAAAAACCCCAACACTTCGAGTAGTTACAGATTTTGTTATGGCTTTTTTTGTCATCACAGTTCCAGATACTACTTCGTCTTTTAGAGACCATACCATAAATGTAAATGAATTGTGAATAGGTGTTCTTTTGCTGTGCGTACAGCAGGTATTTTTAGTTCTATCTTATTCATCCTGGCTGGTGAACTTTGAATGATTCTTCTGCTGTATCTGTCTGACACGGTAATGGCATATAGATGAGAGTCAAATGCTCAGATGTTATCCAAACCATGTACAACTAATAAAAAGTAGAGAACAAGAATTATTCTTCTATTGAAGAATATTTCTTTAGTCAATAGCATTAAAATTAAAATTTTATGCATTAGTGGTAGCCTGATGTCTTTTATTTTTGCTAACAAAGTACAGGTGTGAAATCAGATTAGTTTCTTAGTGACTTACTCTGTATTTGGCAAGGACATTCTAGTCTGTAATCTTTTAAATATGCATGCTCTTACAGTTATCAATTCTTTGGCATTTCTGTACAGGAATACACCTACAAATAATTCTGTTCTCACTGGAATTAACTACAATTTGGTGCCTATAAAATGTCCACAGCACTCTATATTAGAAGTGTTATGTCCTTGCCTCATCATTTGCACCTCCAGAACAACTCATAATTCTAAATTAATTTATTTAATATCTAAATACTTTGACTGGGGAAGAGGCAAGAATTTTTTACCTTAAGTAAAGCCTTTTCTGTCTGAGATGACACAGGTCACTCAAGCTTGAAGTTTAATGGAAGAGGAGGGAGATAAGGGGCAGTTGTTGACTAGAGCCTGTATGTTATATGATGATTACTTACAGTATAATATTGTTATTAGGAAAAAAAAAAACTGAGGCAAGAAAAAATATGAAAAATGTTATCAAGAGGACCAGCTTGATACTTATGTTATCCATAAAAGGATCTTTCTGTAAGTTTAACTGCTCATTGTTGTATTGCAGAGCTCTCTGTTATTTTTTAATGAACAGAATGTATATTTATTTTATTAATATGCAACATACTAATCATCCTGTTTATTTCAGGATAATTGGCCCATGACTGAAAAAAACAGATGATATCATTATCAATCCATCATCAAATAATTATTCCAACTGCTCTATATATTTAATATAGATGGAATTCCTTTCATATTCATCAGGAGCTTTAATATTGATTCCAGTGCAGCCAAGACTTTACCTGTGGACATTGGAATAAATGCCTATTGAAATACTCTCAAACAACTTGATCTTGGAGCATGTGATAACACCAAAAGGTTACCTCATCTAACATTTAGCAAAAGGAATTCTTTGTCTTGGCTAAAATGTAGTATTTATCTAAGTTTTAAAAGGTATTGAGAGGTTGAGGACCAAGATTGCCTTCCAGAAGAGTTTGGTCTGAAAACAGATCTCAATAGAAGTTACTTTTATAGCAAGAAGATTTACTGTGTACAAACCCCCCTGTTTAATTGCCATCCTCTTTGAGCAGAAGCCAGAGGACTAGGCTAAGTGCTGGCAGAATGCTTGAAGGTTATAAAGTATAAACTTGTAAAGTAAAAGTATAAACTCATTTTGGTTCTTGATGCTCTTTGGAATCAAAGAAGGTTTGTTAGTGTATGATTAGTCATGATGATCTTCTGCAAGACGTTAAGTCATGCAGCTGTTTGGAAACTTTATTAAATCTATTGCTACAGTTCCATGCTCTGTTCTCCAATGATGTCTTTTTTTTTTCACCCCTCACTTCCCCTCCCCCCCCTTTCTTTTTCTTCCTTTGTCCTTCCCTTTTGGGACAACTGCCAAAACCGAGCATTTCTGAAGATCGATTAGAAAGCTTTTGCTTCTCTGCTCACTTCATCAGCATACAGTTCTTCGCATAATGCCCTTTACATAGGTTCCACAGAAAGACCTTTAGCCAGCAGTTAAAAACTGTATGATATTCAGTGCCTAAGGTAACAGTACAAGTTTGAACTCAAAATAGTAACTGTAGAAAAAAATAACAAGTTACATTGTAGGGTTTTAAAAAAACAAAGACAATCCTCTATACATTTATATTGAATTGTATGAACTGGAATTATTTAATGTACCTTTTCGAGTGTGTGAGGTATGTCAGAGGGAGGAGTAATCTAAGCAAGATGTAATAGTTCTCCTACATGTTCGTACTTTCTTACTTTACATCCATATAATATTTTGTCGTGGTTTAAGCCTCAAAAACTCATGCAGTTTTCTCACTCACTCACTCACTCACCTCTTTTTCTTCTCCCCGTCCTGGGGGGATGGGGAGGAGAATCGAAAAAAAAAAAATGCAACTAGCACAGGTTGAGATAAGAACAGTTTAGTAACTAAGGTATAACACAAATCACTACTGCCACCATCAATAATAATACAAGAGAAATACAAAGAAAGAGAATACAACTGCTCACCAAACCCGACCCAGCCAGCGCACCCCCCAGCAGCGAGCCCCCCAATACCAAAAACCTGACCATGCCGTGCACCCCCAGTCCACCACCACACCCTTCCGGGTCTCTGCTCTCCGTTTTCACATCCTGGACATGATGTGCTGTGGTATGGAATAACCTCTTTGGTCAGTTTGGGTCAGGTGTCCTCTCTGTGCTTCCTCCTGGCTCCCCCTCCTCCCTGGCATAGCATGAGACTCAGAAAGTCCTTGGCCAGACCAAAACATTACCAAGCAGTAACTGAAAACACTGGTGTTATCAGCGCTGCTCCCAGGCCCAAAATCAAAAACACAGTGCTGCACCAGCTACCAAGAAGGAGAAAAAATGACTGCTGCTGCTGAACCCATGACAACTTTATATGCTATACTTGTTACATTTGCTGATTAGGTAACAAGTACTGGTGTAAATGAACAGATTTCTAGTTAGAAGTTGAGTTTTGCAGTAGTTGACAGGTTATATGTGTATATTGTGTGCGTGTGCAATGGGTATGTGCATTTCTCTAGATATTATTTTTTATTAATACCTAAAAAAACATGTCAAGATTTCAGACATGTAGCTATACCCACAGGCGGCTAGATGTGTCTCAGAGATATAACTCCAAAAAGCCACAAACTGTAGCACTTAGGAAAGCTATCTTAGGTGATATAGTTAGCTTGTAAGAAGTTTTCTTTTCTCACTACTTGAAAAGTGAATGATGAAAACAAGCCCTGAGTGCTTCAAAAGCATTTCTTTGTGGTATTTGAGGCACAATGGTTGGAAAGAACAAACTGCTTGTTAGGTAAGTTGAAAATTGGATGCATGGCCAGTCTTTTGAAGGCTCAGCATCTTACTGGTGGCAGGCAGTGAGCAGAGGGTGAGGAGGCTGGGCTTGCTTTATCTGGGTAAGTGAAGGCTCTGGGGCAGTCTAATAGCAGACTCCCAGTTGCCTGAAGAGCAGCTTGTGTGGGTGACCAAGTTAAACTCTTCATGGTAGAGGCAGAGAGTGTAAAAACAAACCCCCAAACCCATGGCTAGAAATTGCAGCTTGAGAGGTTGAAATTGGATGTTAGGAAAAACATGTTAACTTGGGGGATAGTACAGCACTAGAGCAGGTTATCCCAAGGCATTGTGGAGTTTCCATTCATGAGAGGGATTGAGTATTGGCTAAAAAATGCCAAGCCGCAAGCAGTGACCAGCTGTGATGTGAGCAGGAATTGTAACCTGAGCATGAGCTGGGACTGCAAGCCTCCAGAGGTTTCTTCAAAGCAGCGTTTGTATGGTTTTGAGTGGCTTTGCCATGATCCCCATTTTATATACAAGCAATAGTGAGCAGAGCTATTTGTTTTCAATTTTCTGCTGGTAACAGACGATTTTCTGGCTTTTCCTTTGTGACAGCAAGAGTTAAATTTCATTTTGACTGTTACATAGCAAAGAAGTGCCTGGAAGCAACTGAACTGGTCACAGAGGACAGAAAAACATACCCCTGTATGCCTTTCAAAAGTAAGCTTACTGCTTCTTGAAAGTTGGGTGAAAGAGGAAGAATTGGCAAGTTATGTCACATTTCAAATAATTTCTTTTACAGTGAATTTCTTCTGTACATATGTGGAGTGTTGTAAAAATTATATGGGAATGTTGTCAGGAAATCCATTTGATTAATTAAAAAAACCTGCTTCCCTCTGAAGTTCTGTGGTAATGAACAGCTAGTTACTGTCACCTTTTATTATGAGTTCTAAAGCAGGGGATGTACACATACTTCAACATTACTGTATAGCTTGAAAAGCTCTAATATTAATTGGTAAATGTTCAGTTGAAACTTTTCTTCTGTTTGGATATTTTTTTTTAAACCGGTGGTAGCGGCCCATGAGCTAATGTAGTTTCTGAAGGCCTAAAAGTTGATTAAGAGCTATTGAATGAAATGAACTGAATAATATATTAATAGTGCATGATTAGCACTATTCTCATCTTGTCCTGTTGTAAAATTGGTGTAGGTTTAGGAAAAAGTTTTAAAAATCAAGTTTACCAGTACTGTGCAACTTCTTAAGTAAATCAGCCTGTTTAAGCGAATGGATGCAGAGGCCATGGCTCCACCTGTGCTGTTCCTCTCTTCTTCTGCAGCTCTTTGTCTCCTGAACTGTATGTGATTTGTCTTAAGTTTTACCCATGACCCTCACTACAATGTAGTGATTATGTAGATGTACTAAGAAAGAGGTATTTGCTGTATTTAAAAAGTGTCAGTGCTGATCTTTGTGAAATGTGTTGTGCCCATGGGGAAAGAGGCCTACTTTGAAGTAGGCAGGAATGAGCTTGTCTAGTCGGTGGGTTTAATTTCAGTTTACAGTGGCATCTGCTGATCTTTTTGGTGATACCATGGTTTTTCATCTGTGTTGCCACGTCGGTGGAAGGGTTAGGCACTGCTGTGCTTTCAGAATGCCTGGAATCTTGCAGCTTTCAGGGGCAGACTTTCTAAATTGATAGATATATAAATCTGGTGATAGCATCTTGTACTACATCAAAGACGATCTGTGGCAACTCATTCTTCAACTTCAGGCTATGTTAAGCTTGTGCTGTCCTTTCCTAATAAGCATGACCGTGTCACATCCCTGGATCAGCCTAAGGATTTTCCCCATCTAAGTGCGCCCTGTTTCTAGGCCTTCATCCTGCAGATGACCTCAGTTGCCCATCTTCTGTTGAAGCTTTTAAATGAGCATTCAAATACATTGTTTGGTCCTGGTGTGTCCCCATTTCCCTTGTGTGGTATTATTACCCCCTGGCCGAGATGGTGCCTTGCCTACCTCAGTCCTTGCCAAAACTAATTCTTCAGGGTTGTTTGATGCTGTTTGTGCGGTAATGATCTTTTTTTTTTCCTTCTGTTTTGTTTTTCTTTTTGGAGGGAGGCTGGGGAGGATGGTTGTTAATAGAAAGGGAGACAGATCACAGCAGCAGTGTATATAGCTTTGGAGTTACACAGCTGACAGCTGTAAATCTGGCTGAACTTGTTGCTCCTTTTTCAGTGTAACTTGGACTGATTTTCCCCTAAAATAAAGCCAGGAATTGCAAAGTGAATGACAAAGAATGGAGACTGTAGTCTTAGCCGCTTTCAGGTTGCTGTGCTATTCCCACAGTTTATTCAAAAGAAATTTTCAGAACATGCCTGAACTCAGTAGAAAAAGCAAGCTTTTTGGGGTACGGTGAAGCAATTGATGTAGGACAGCTAAAAGGAATATTGCAGCTTATCTGAAGAGAAATAACAAGCTTCATTATCTAGTGACAGCAATTACTTTGCTTTGTAGTCATACAAAATAATTCTTTTGTAAGAGAAGGAATTCCACTGTGTAAGAGCAAATATTTGAAATGGAACGAGTGATGTGTGTGGGAATTTGATATGTTCGTAGACACTGTGGTGTGCTAAAGTAGATATTTTTCCTTTACAAATGGAGGAGTTGAAGGTACTGGAGATGCCACAACTTCTGTTCACTAACTTGTCTTGTGCCTTTTCTTTTCTTCGCCCCTCTTTTTTTTTTTTAACTTCTCATTTGCTATGCCTGGATATTTATGGTCCTTACTTGCACTGCTGTTGTTATCATTGTCCTGATGATACAAAGAAAATACTTTCTTAATATCTTGGGAAACATAACATGATTTATAATCCTGTGTGTACTTTTAAAGAGAAAATGAACCACTGAATGTAGTGTGGTCAGACACCACACTTTGACATGTTTGTCTGAAATTGTGGACCTTCGCATACTTTGGAAATAACATTCTGGTGTACTAATCTCTGGGAAAGTCATTTCTATTATTGTTGGCTCCTGTGTTTAGCACGCAGTTCTCAGTTGACATACTATACATTATAGAAAAATGCTTGTGACTCAGCTAACAAAAACCCAATGAAGTGTCTAAATTAAGAATCCGGGTTTTGTGCCTTTTTGCGTGTGTGCTTTTTTTCTTATTGCTGCATGCTGTCCTCTCTTACTTGTACGGAAGGCAGTCAGGCATATGCAGCAGTGTGTGGATACTGGCAAGATCACACTCCATCAGTTTTATATAAGCAGCAATTCTGCTTAAAATTTACCATTTTCATGCCACAAGTAGAAGACACAAGTCCAAAAGAATAAAAGGCAAAAATCTGTCAGACTTTAAATTATATTTAAGTATAGATGAATTCTTTTAAAATAGCAGTGCTGTTTCTGTGGCCCTCTTTTCTTACACTACATTCATTTAGCTGTCAGCCTTTACATGTAGCTATAATAAGGTAACAATTGCAGTGTATATTTTCATTGTAGACTGAGGCATATATAGTTTTACATAGCTTCAAATGACTGTTCATCATAATGCTGGTTATAAAACAATCACAAAAATAAGATGAAGTATCTAACTGAAAAAGACAATGGATACCTGAAAACAGGGCCTACAAGAAGGCTGGAGAGGGACTTTTTACAAGGGCATATTGTGATAGGGCAGGGGGGAATGGCTTTAAACTAAAAGAGGCTAGGCTTAGATTAGATATTAGGAAGAAGTCGTTTACCGAGACATCACAACAGGTTGCCCACAGAAGTTGCAGGTGCCCTATCCCTGAAGTGTTCAAGGCCAGGCTGGATGGGGCTTTAAACAACCTGATCTAGTGGGAGATGTTCCTGCCCATGACAAGGAGGTTGGAACTAGATGATCTTTAAGATTCCTTCCAGCCCAAACCATTCTGTGATTCTGTGAAAACAATATTAATAACTGTCCAATACAAAACTACAAACTTTTTTTTTACTAAAGTTATTAATAACTTTGAGAATTCCTATGTTTTAATGACTGAAATGTCAGACTGACACTATACAGGTTTTTAGAAAAAGCCGAAGATAATAAAAGTCATGTGCTGTAGCATAAAGAGACCTTTTTACATTTGATGTGCTTATGGAATTAAAATTTACAGGCTAGAGATCTCATGATTGTACATCACAATGTTAAAATGTATCCAGATTAGGCCAGTGCCTGTTTTTTGCAGCTAAATACCCAATATAAGCTGAGTCCAGCTGCTGAATGTAAATATTGGGTGCTTGAGACTTAGGTTCCTTGAGTTGCTCAAGGCAGAGAGTGGTTGGGGCTCTGAAAGACATAGCTCCTACTCACCAGAGGAGTCCTTTCTTTTTGGTAACTCCTCATAGTTATGAATTCATAACCTGAAGAATTATGAAAGACTTACGTAGACTTCGTAAATCTACAAAGAAAGACTTTAGGCATAATAGCTTAAGTTATTAAGAAAGAAAGAGAAGAGAAACCACCTTTTCAGAGGTTTCAAGTGTTACTGTGTGCTTTAAAAATCAAATGTGGTTGGCTTATTTCTTTTGGATTCATTTGCTGCCGCATTGTAGAATATTAATTTCATTTTACATGTGTTTAGCCTAACAATGCTGTGAAATTTGAAGAATGCCCTCAGTTGAGGCTTGTCAGTAAATGTCTAATTTCTTATATTTGGTGACTTTCCAAGTTTCCCAAGCATGTCCCAGTTTCTTTCCTGCACTGGGATAACTTTGTTGTGACACAACCCTCAGGAAGGAGGCAGCCATCAAAATTCTTACCACCAGACTCAATAAATGTAGGGCAGTCTCCATTAACAAGAGACAAATTCGGTCCATCCTGTTTGTGGCAGGTGAGAGCAGACCTCTCCCTGTATCCTCATGTGATATCTGTGCAGTCTTCAGTAATAACTGAATCTGCACGATGTGGGCCCTTGGGCTGCTGAGCTGTGAGGATTCAGGTGTTTACAGTCACATTGCTTTTGTCTCCAGTTGAACTTCTGTTCTGATTTCTGAACAGCATTTGAGGCTTGGGTCTGAGTAACATTTTGCCAGAAAAGTAATACCATTTTTGGGTTGTTGTTGCTATACAGATTTTCCAAGCAGAAATTTCTTGCAAGGTGAAGAAAAACGAAACAAGTGTCCTTATCTGTGTATCCTATACAAACACTTTTGGAAAAGGAGAAGAAATGAGTATTGATGAATCTGTTTTCTGTCTTTACTGTAGGGGTGCAGGATCCTCAGCATGAGAAGATAATTACTGTGACTACTAATGGAAGTATTCACAGCCCCAAGTTTCCTCACACATACCCACGTAATACTGTACTAGTATGGAGATTAGTAGCAGTAGATGAAAATGTATGGATACAGCTTACTTTTGATGAAAGATTTGGGCTTGAGGACCCAGAAGATGACATTTGCAAGTAAGTTACTTTTCCTTTAACTTAAAAAATCTGAAGGGAGGTGTGGGGGATGGAACAAAAGTCTTGCTTGAGTTTTGCAAAAATGATGCCTGTGTGTCAATATCTTTTTAAAATGTATCTTTTAACGTGTTGGCTTGTGACTTTATTTTACAGTGCTAGAGAAGGATTTCATGCTTGAAAGCTTTGGGATCCCCCCCATTTTTCCTTTTGCGTAGAGTATCTACACCATAGATATTTTATGATACAAAAAAAAGTGAATTATTAAATACCTCACTCAAAAGTTTTGACATCTGGGAAAATATTCTTGGCAGAATGTTAGAGGAATGAATGTCTAATTTTTGCAGGGAAGATTTGGGTAAGCAAGATACCCGAAGTGAAATTCAGGTCACGACACAAAGTACTACATCCTTGTTCAAAAAAAACAGCCACCCTGTTGTACAATATTTTAATCGCCTTTAATGGTCAAGTTCTCAGTTTTCTCTGAAAAACAGCACTTATGGCATTAATTGACATTCTTGAATGGTATTATTATTTTTCTGGACTTCAATAATTCAATATTCTGTCTGCTCAGTTGCTGGTGTGAGTTTCTGTAGGACCTGTGGAATCTGTGGTTCCTTCTTATGATTCACACCTGAAGGCTTTGTAGCTTGAGAGGGAAACAACTGTGACATAGCAGGCACCAGAATGGGTGTGGTTCCAAACCAAATAATCTGATTGATCAGGTTTTGGATATTTTGTGAGGTAGTAGAGGCTGACATTATATATGCTTTCTGTGGGTGGGTGAAAGGGGAGAGATTCTAAACTCTTGTATCCTGTATCTGTCTGCCATCACAGCAACACATCGTAAAAAAAACCCAGTGTGTGAACACTGGTATGTTGCCTGAGCTCTTTTCAGTGAATTAAGTAACAGATAAAATATGTAGTTTGAATGGTAGATCTTCCTTTGATGTGTTCCTGGAGAGGTACTTCACACAAGATTTTCCTTTCAAAGCAGTCGTTTGTTTTCTTTTCTTCTCTATTTCTGGTTTTATTTTTGAGTACCTTCTATACACATTTGATTTGATTTTTGATTTTAGTTTTTCTAATTGATACTTTGTTGGTTTTATATTTTTATATCAACTTTTCATATCAAATTTGAATTTCCTGAATGTTACTTCTGCACTTACCCTTAGTTAGGGAGATGAGGTTCATAAAAGATGGGCATATATCTTCCTTTGGTAATTCTGGTGGGAGTAATTGTCAAGGCTATGTCAGATATAATTAAAATACTAAGTACTACAAACATATGTTTGCTCAGATGAGTGTCCTCACTTTGCACAATAATTCTTTTCTCTAAATGAAAACTTAGTTTCCTTTTTCTTTTCTTTGCATATGGCAGAGTGAAGGGACAAGTGAAAGAAAATCCAGGTAGGGTGACTCATTCATCCACTTGCAAAGAAAAAAGTAAGATAAGCTAAAATATTTTTAATATTGCAACTAGACTAGTATTTTAATGGGAGTACATTTATTTTAAGTAAACAATGTGCTGAATGCAGGCATACTGGTCAAATTAAGAAACAGTAATAAGTCACTCATAATCTTCACTCAGATGTAATCTTATCATGCTCATATTTGTTCAAGGATACTAGGAAGTTCTGTGAATGCAATTCCTGATACATGCACTTTTGAGGGCACATTGGGGTTTTTTGCTAGGAAGATACGACCTCCTGGAGAAGGGAGTTATATTGTTGTTTTTAGCCAAAAGAAGAAAACATAGTTAGGGTGCTTATGAAATTTAAATTCAGTAACAAACTCAGTAAAGGAAGAGAATATGTACCTTGTTTGATGTGAAGGGTGTATAAATAATCGACCAGTTGATGAAATAACTAAAATACAGATAAGTTAACTACGCAAAACAATTCCTCACAGGCCAGGTAAGCTACCAGTTATCAGAGTAATCTCTCTTTATAAGTAATGCCTTATGTTTCTTATCTCCTATAGTTCCTAATAAAATTATTTGTTTTTCCAGTACCTTCTGTAGAAAAGCTAAGGGGTTTTATTGGCTGCATCATGTACTCTTTATTGCTCCACTGTTTCTGCCGTCTTTAAACACACAATCTGTAATGTTGCTGTAGAGTACTTGACAGTTTCTCCAAAGGCAAGTTTATATGACAAAGGGCAGAATAAAATCGGACATTCAATTTAATGTATTATAACTCTGTACCGTACAGTGAGCTGATCCTTTAGTTCTTGCCTGTGACTGAAACTAGGTGAAAACTGCAGCCTAGCAATGTTAAACTTCCTGTGCAACAATGTGCAGTTTATACTAGGTGTCATGGGTTCAGCAGTAGCAGTCATTTTTTTCCCTTCTTGGTAGCTGGTGCAGCACTGTGTTTTTGATTTTGGGCCTGGGAACAGCGCTGATAACACCAGTGTTTTCAGTTACTGTGTGGTAATGTTTTGGTCTGACCAAGGACTTTCTGAATCTTATGCTCTGCCGGGGAAGAGGGGAAGCCAGGAGGAAGCAGAGACAGGACACCTGACCAAAGTGACCAAAGAGGTATTCCATGCCACAGCACGTCATGCCCAGGATGTAAAAACGGAGGGCAGAGACCTGGAAGGTTGGGGGTGCACTGCTTGGTCGGGCTGGGTGGTGAGCGATTGTATTCTTTCCTTGTGTTTGCCTTGTCATTATTGTTATTGATGGTGGCAGTAGTGATTTGTGTTATACCTTAGTTACTAAACTGTTCTCATCTCAAACTGTGGGAGTTGCATTCTTTTGATTCTCCTCCCCATCCCCCTGGGGCTGGGGGAAGAAAGAGGGGGGAGTGAGTGAGCAAGTGAGAAAACTGCGTGGCTGAGAGGCTTGAACCACGACACTGGGATATCTTTTTATCCCATCTGTAGTGTGCCAGAGGACCTCCAGAGCTGCCTGTAGTGGTCATTCTCACAGTTTTTAGTTCCTCTACCTGCTTCTTAAGCTGCACGTTCTGTTCAGTGCCAGAGCTTTCTCCATCATTGCTGTAGGCTGTAATGCCCTGAAGTGTCAGCTCACTGGGCTGATGAGAATATACTGAAGTATTAGTTTGAGATAATTAGCAGCTTTAAAATGTCATAGGAATTCAAGTATTGCTCACACATTGGGGAAAAAATTGAAACAAAACCAGATCCAGCTATGTATAAAGACTGGTTTTAATTAACATTGTTCTGTAACAGGAAAACAGCAGTAGTGCTGTATAAGAAATGTCGTAGATATATCCTGAAGCAATGACAAGTTTCTGCTGGTATCTGGCTAACCTGATCTCCACACTTGGGTTTCTCCAAAATCAGTTTTGACACTTCAAGCTGTTCTGTGAGGTCTTTTCTTCTGGCATGACTATACAGGTACACTGAAGGTGCTGACCTAGTCTCCACTTTAACCTGACTCCGAATCAGAGTGATCCTTGCATGGCTGTTTTTTTGACTCTGTTTTTACCTGCAATTTGGTTCACAGTATGTACTGAGGTAGACCATTTGCATTACAGCAAATTCTGTGTTGAAGAACAGCAATCCTGACCCAGCGTCACCTGGAGCAACATACACATGCATTGATTGTTATACTAATTCTCACTAGTTCTAAGCACAATTGTGGTCTTCTGTATGTTTTGGAAACAAAGTTTCAATTCTGTTTTTCTAGAACAAACTTCTGATATTTTGCCTCTATTTCTCCAGGTGATTTTTGTCCTGGGTTTACAGTTGTGATTTGCTTGAAATTTAGGCAGTTCATCTCTGCATTGCTTAAAATGCAGCTAATGATTTTTGACAATAGCTCTATTTCATCTGCACAACATCCTTTCTACGGGCTAAATGTTAAGAATCCACTGTGTCCTTTCCAAAGTGAACAACAAACTTCAAACTACATGGAAACTAAATCTGTGCAGGTATCTCGGGAGAGATTCAGGTTATTTGGTTGATAATACAGATATATAAATCTCTGCAATATTGCAGTAATTTCAGCCTTGTATACTTTGTCACAAGTCACAACTGAAATTAAACAGAAAAAGGTTAATAACAAAAGAAATCTCCCAGCAAATGAAACAAACAGGAAAGAAGAAGGATGCAATCTCCTGGCTGTTTTGTGCAGTGCTGTTCACGTGATTAGAACTGGCAGTGAATTTTCCTTATATAAAAGAATTTCTAGCTAACAGAGGCATAATAGATTTACATTCTGGATGCCCACCCGTTCTGATGAAGAGAAGCAGCAGCTTTTCTTCTGCTGATATGACAGCTGATAAGATAGGTCATTATTTTCATGATGCTAGCCCCTCAGTGCTGGTTTGATCATGAGGCTATTCGACTTTGTTGCCTGACAGCTGCTGTCATCACAAAGGTGCCCTAACTCTGCCTGACCAGGAGGGACTGATTTTTGCTCAATTGTTGCTTGTTGTCCAAATTTGTTGCTTTCTGTATCTGAGAACATGCAGTGTTGTCATGGGTTCAGCAGTAGCAGCCATTTTTCTCCTTCTTGGTAGCTGGTGCAGCACTGTGTTTTTGATTTTGGGCCTGGGAACAGCGCTGATAACACCAGTGTTTATAGTTACTGCTTGGCAATGTTTTGGTCTGGCCAAGAACCTTCTGAGCCTCATGCTATGCCAGGGAGGAGGGGAGCCAGGAGGAAGCAGAGACAGGACACCTGACCCAAACTGACCAAAGAGGTTATTCCATACCACAGCACGTCATGTCCAGGATGTGAAGACAGAGAGCAGAGACCCAGAAGGGTGGTGATGGCAGACTGAGGGTGCACGGCATGGTCAGGTTTTTGGTACTGGGGGGTTTGCTGCTGGGGGGTTCGCTACTGGGGTGCACTGGCTGGGTCGGGCTTGGTGAGCAGTTGTATTCTCTTTCCTTGTATTTCTCTTGTATTATTACTGGTGGTAGCAGTAGTGATTTGTGTTATACCTTAGTTACTAAACTGTTCTTATCTCAACCTGTGGGAGTTGAATTCTTTTGATTCTCCTCCCCATCCCCCCGGGATTGGGGGAAGAAAGAGGGAGAGTGAGTGAGTGAGTAAAACTGCATGGGTGGGGGGCTTAAACCAGGACAAGTGTTAACAGCTGTGTGATCAACTCCTGTGACAGAAAGAGCATGGCTGCTACAGTTGCCTTTAAAAGCTAGTCTGAGGCTGTGAGTAGGTTGTACACTGGAGCATTACATACAAAGCTGCAGTAGAAGAAAAAGGTATTTTGTAGGATTTTTGGGGGTTTTTTTTGAGTGGCAGTAAGGGAGACTTTTAGCAGCTGCATGTGTGAATCTGTTTACATAGTAGTGTGAAGCATTTATCTATAATGTTTAGAAAGACTTCCCAAAGCTTGTTTAATTCATATGTTTAATATGTACAACTTTAGCCTGAAGAAAATTAATTGAGCCAAAGGCAGCTGTCAGTGCTAACATGGAGCAAAATCTATGTGAGCAGTACTTTTTTTTGCTCTTCACATCAAATTAAATACATAACTCTTAATACTAGGAATGTGCTTCCTCTGAGGGAAGGGTGATGCTTCTCAGGATGATGCTTTACGATACAGAGCCACATGCATTAAATTCACTACTTCCCTTTAACGTCTCTATAAGCAACTCACTTTCACTTCAGATCTGTAGTACCTGAACTATGCCCAATCGATTCCCTTCCACCCAGGGAACATCGAGGTTCTGTGGTAGAAAACATAACCCAGCAGCCTTCAACAGTCGTATGTGTTCCTAATGAATGTATTGCTAGGAAATTGTTGTCAAGGGTTAAAAAAATTGAAGATTTGGCTCAGTCTGACAAGACTGAAACAAATGTATTAAGAGAAAACATACAGACGCTGTCTTTAGTCAGTGGATATGAAAAGGGAAAATATTTGCTTAGCTGTCTTTTTCTTTCTTTTGACATACATTGTGTCAAATGCAAACTATGCAGTGATAAGTTATGGTAAACACAAAAAGGCTAAACATTTTGTTATGTAATTTTCTAAAGAGACTTTTCTGCATAATGTAAGACACAATGAGTAACTTGCACCACACGGAGCTTCCTTTCTGTAATTATTACAAATCTGTACATCTAGCATGTGGAGTGAAATATGGATGAATAACTGCAACTCCTAAGTGCTTCGGTAAAAATAAGACAGATATTTTGTTTCTGTTTGGCCCCTTGTTATGGAAGTACCTTGGAGCATAACAGAGCACATACATGAAAGAATAGCGTCAGCATCTTTTTCTTCTAAAAAGATGAAATTCCACCCCAAAACATGGCCTCAGGGGAAAATGAAAGGGTTTGGGATTGTTTGGTTGGGTTTTTTTTGAGTGCATTATTGAGGCAATATTGATATATGTGTGGAGAACGTACTAAAATCGAGCACAGATTCAGGAAAAAACTTAACTGTTCAAATGAAGTATTTGTTCTGGGGCTTTTGAGGGCAGTGAGTTCCTTATCAAGGTCTAGTTCCCAAGAAAATTGTTTTGTAGACAACTGATGGGCTGTCTGTCGCTACTGTCAGACAGTCATAAATGCTTCTCATGGACTGTGATTACAGAGGGTGAAGTTATCTCTTGGGTAAGCACAAAGTTCAAGTTGGCTTTGAATAACTGGACAAAGACCTTTCAATGAACTCTCTATTTAAAGAAGAACTGGTGCAGACAAGGCTCATGGTGACCTGTTGGGCTAAGTAGCTGGACTGCTGGGATTTGGGCAGCGCCTCCCTCTTCCATGCCCCATTCTGAAAATGCAGGGGTTGCAGCTGCCATCTCTGTCTGAAAATTCAGAAAGGAGTGAGGAGTCCCCCTGAGGCTCTAAGGCTTCAAATTGAAAATAGGAAAAAGAGTCAGCACCAAACCCCACAGACTCTGAGAACAGAGATGGATGTTACAGTGAAGGCAAGTCCTTAACGTTCTCTACTTGCAGCTATTGCCTTAGAATTTCAGTATGTTTAATTTTAGCCACCTGGTTTTTATTAGATGCTATGTGTATAGGTGGGCTGGGCTCTGTTTAGGTGACTATGTATCAGTGATACTTCAATGTCTCTTTCGTTACTGGCTTTAACTTCTTCAGCAAAAATGAAATCATACTGAAGGGAAAACATAGCTCTGCTCTGCAAGTCAGATCCATTTGGATAGTATTGATTCCATTAATATATGGAATTATAAAAAGCATATGAACTCTCTTTCATCAGTACACAATTTCTTTTTCATTTCTCCCCCCCCCCCCCAACACACTGATTATTTGTTAATCACTTTTATTCAAAGCCTGAAAGGGGGTCTTATAGTTTGAAAGGCTGGAATGAGTTCTAGCATTCAAGTGCCTTAGATTAATTGAAATTATTGATAGGAAAGAATTACTGTGAAATAGCTGATTTATGTCCTTGGTAGCAACATTGGTGTTTTACTGGTGCAGAAAAGTGGCATTAGCAGTGCGGTGCACAGAAAGTGCTGTAAAACTTGTGTTAAGGCAGCTGGTGGAATACTTTCTTCCCATGTTTCTGGGATTGTTTGTTTTGATTTGGATTGGTTTTGATTTTCAGTTGCTCAGTCCATTTACAAGACAGCTGAATGGTGCTACCAGTTCAAGAGAGGTTTAAATGCTGAGTGAATTTAAATGGAGGATGAGAGTGAGGGTTGGGCTTCAAAGTTTTTAAGAAGTTAGATTAATTTAGGGACAGTCCTTGGTTATCTAAAAATTGCTCTTTTACATATAATGAGAAAAAAGATTAAAACTGCAAAGGTTATTTTTCTTCACGTGAGTTCAGTTGTAGCAATATTATTTCAATTTAGTGAATGCAGACGGTTCCAATAGGCTCGTGCATCCTGCTGCCTATGCTTTGAAGAAAAAAATGATTGGGTCTTTCATGAAAAGTAGCATCTGGATCTGTTTCTGTTCTGGTATTGAACCAAATTGTGGCTCCTTGTATTTTTATTTTTTTTTTTTTCAGACAGCTCTTTTTTTTTTTTTTGGTGGATTTTCCATGATTCCAGAACAAATGGATTATTTGATTATCAAGTAATTCAAGCACTATCTCATCATCCAGCTTGTCCCATTTTGCTAGTTTAGCTACTGCCCACAGTTCACATTGTGGCGGTGGTGTGTGCGGTACCCAGAAGTATACTCATTGCTTTGGGTTCTCTATTGCTTGTTAGAAGTTGCTTTAATATCATTCTCATGGTAACAGATTTGTAAATGTTAACAAGTACATATTGCAGGCAGTAAAAGAAGATAAAAAAATTAGAAGACCAAAGCACAGTACAGTTATAACTGAGGCTACTCTGTAACACACATTTCTGAAGCTTCAAAAATAGTGAACTCAGTTCTGCAGAAAGGCTTTAGAGCTGCAACACTGTACTCTCTATGCAAATCAAAGTGCAATATAAAAAGGGGAAAGAGAAGGAGATGCTTCTGTGAGCGGAATGAGAGGGCAGCACAGCCTACATGGTATGATCAGAAGGACATGCTGCACAAAGAGGGTCTGTAACTGCATTCTTGCCCACCCAGGTTTCTCTTCTTTACAGTAAATCCAGCAGTCATTTTTAGTACCCACTGTTGCTAAGGGTCACTCTAATGGGTATTGTTTCACAAGTAATCTAAAACCTATTTTCACAGCCCAGATGAGTGTTAGGAGAGTGATTGCTTATGAGTGGGCAGTTGACATAATCCCCTACTCCTTTTTCACACCAGACTGCACTCATTGGCTTAGAAAACATTTTAGGCTCCTTACAATTCCTTCCTAGTCCCCTCAGTCTCAAGCAAGCTGTTTGAATAAAGTAAACTATGTCCACAGTATCAAAATATTTCTGTAAATGATCCTAATCCTAATTTATTGCTTCTAAAATTGTTCCATGTTATCGTAGTTGGCTGTTTCTAATGGTGTCCACTGAAGTAATTTTCTTCAAAAATATATGTGGCTCTGCCGGATCTTCCTTCTGTCTAGTATGCTCTGGGAACAGCTGTTACTGATACATATCCCCTGCTCACTCCCCACCACTTGTTGAAAGTTAGAGGGAAATGTCCACTATAAGGAGGCACAAAAACACACTGGAGCCGTCACCACCTGAGCTTAGGGATCTAGACAGACCTTGTAGCCACCTCCAGTTTCTGATACAGCTCTTGTAGGCCCTGATGTCAAGAGAAATGAAAGCTACAAAGGCAGGCCCAGCAACATAATCTAAAATTACCCTGTGTAGTATCTAAATATCCCAGTTTATACATAGTATGCACTCCCTCCCTAGTGCTTTCTGGTTACTGAAAGTCCCAGTACAGTTAAGCCCGTAGGCTCACCATCAGTTTTATAAGCAGCTTTCTCCTGTTTGATTATCAGGAATAGCAAACATGCCAACTGTCCTATTCCTAGATGGACGGTTGTGTTTCTTCACCTGTTATGCAGCTTTTCTTTCTTCTCTTCCTCCCCTGTCCTGTTCCTTTCCTCTCTCACTCTCACTAGATGCTGTGGTCACTTTGATTGCTTCTTTATGTGCATCATCAGTGTTTTAACGAAGTATGTTGCTTGCATGGAATTGTAGTTAGGCAGCATTACCAGCAAATAGTGTCAGTCAGACAAATCAGGAACAGTCCTGGCTTCACTTGATGCTGCTGCATTAGGATAAAGTAGAAGTGAAATGTAATGCAGTTTACATTAGTCTGTTCTCATCTGACAATTGGGATATCTGAGAAGATGTACGTGGACGAGAAATTGCAGAAAGGAAGGTTGCTTTTATGAAAAAGGTTAGATGGTCATGTGAAAGTGTCATAGGGGTTTTATAAGGTAAAATGAACAGGTTTTTTCCTTTTCTGACTGTAATATGGGAAGAGAGAAACCAGTAAACTAGCAGCAATTATTAAGTAGTACTGCTTCATACTAGCCGTTAATTCATTTGCTGTGACTGGATTAAAAATAGGCTTGCATAATTTTATGGCCACTAACTTACAGCTAGATAAACTGAAGTGAGAAGAAACTCCTTACACTCTTCAGGTGAAAACTGGTCTCCTGCTAGGGTTGGGAACATATTTTTTTTCTGCCTCATGTTGTCTTATACAACTGCTTGGTTACATTATAGGGATTTTCCACTTTCTGTTGAAGTAGCAATTACTAGCCTGTCCTGAAGCAGGATATTGGACTTCATGACAAATGGTCTGTCCAGGATTGGTAAATCCTGTGTGCTAGGGTAGCAGCCAGGAGGCTGTATGTTATTGTATTGCTGAACTAAAGAAATAAAGGTGTTTTCATTTAACTAAACGTAAATGGAGTCCCAGCCTCCATTAAGGTAGACAGGAGGGAGGGTAAAGGAGGACGGGAAACAGCCATACTGATGCCATGATGATGCTGTATTGTTGGAGTGTGCTTGAGGGGAAGGGGTGCTGCCTGCCCTACCATGGGTGATTCTTCACACTCTGAAAATGCCCGTTGGGCATTTTCTGTTTGTTTGTTTTCCAAAATATGCTTTTGAATATTGTTATGAAATTGTTTAACTGGTAGTTTTCACACTGTGGACTGGAGTTATTGCTACATTCCAGGTTATAAGAAATGTGCATAAGGAAAAAATTACTATTTGGGATACTAGAAAAATATTTTAAATGCTGCTTGAAAAACAATGGTAAAAACATGGAACTTCCATAGCAGCGGTAACGGATACATTGACTACTGTGTCAGTAGTGTTAGAAATTTACAGTGAATTAGCAAGAATTCTTTACAACCTTGGCTGTTGATGTGAGCTCAGAGCTCCACTGATGATTTTGGTTTTGTACAAAATATTGATCTGTACAGTAAGAACATGTGATTTATTATGAGCACTGTAATTTCCAAGATAAAATGTACCAGACTTTACAGAGAAGTACTGGGAAAAAGTTGGTCAGGCACTTCATTATCCAAAATCTAGAGAGGGTAGTACTCTATGGTGTAAGATACTTACTGAGCTGGTATGCTGTCTGGGAGCAATGGACTGACTCTTTATGAATGGAAGTGTGCTTTAGAGAGTACAGTGTCCAGTGCAGCAGGTCTGTGATTTCTGATGACTGTTTCCACATGGTGTACTGTAAGTACATATTAACAACTTGTACAGGTATTACTTTGGGGGGCTGGGAACCACAGAGTGACAAAGAATAGGAGTACTGGCAAGAATAATCTGTCTTATTGTCACTTTTGTTACATGCATTATTACTTCATAGCATGCGCAGGATGCTGAAGAAATCTATGCTCCACATATGCAGTCAGTAGCAGAAAGCAGACAGGCTGGAGGCAAAACAGTGCAAGAAAATGTTCCATGTAAATGTTTCTCATTTTTTAGTCCTCGAAAAATAACCTTTCCAAGTGACTTTGATTTTGTAGAAAATCTTTTCTACTCACTGTATTTTATGTGGCTACAGGAGAATCTGTAGTCAAGTAGGAAAAAGGTAAACATAGCGTAGTAACCCTGAGTGATGGAAACTCATGGAAACTTACTCCCTGTGGAACTTCCTTTGCATTTCTAAGATGAAGGCCAAGTTAAGTAAATGGACTGAGGTATCATTTGCAAGTGGGTTCATTTATGTTAGTGTGTTTTTCTAAGCTCTGCAATTTTCCCAAATTCATCTTTGTCTTTAATACATAGTGATAATAATGTTGGTATTAATTTTCATGCACTTTTTTGTTTTGTATCTCTGTTCTACTCATAATGCTATTTTCAGACCAAACTTAATCCTTATTTAAAGAGAGCTAAACATGTTTCTTATCCTGACTGGCACTGGGGATGCCTACCATTCTGTGACAAAGAAGAGAACTATAAGTAGGTTCTAAGAAATTTGGCAATCAGCCTTTTAAAAGGAGGAGTTTCAGAAACCATCTTTTTTCCTCTTGCCTCCACTACTGATCTGCAGGATTACAGTGTCTTTTTCTATAAGATTCTTACTCAATTGCTTGCAATAGTGTACTAATAGAAGTTACACCAGTATTATTTTGTAGTACAGGCTGTCTAGGACTGAATTCTGTGGTTGCTGTATTCCTGGAAATACTTCCTTACTTGCTTTATCTGTATCAGCAGTTTAACATTTGCATCAGTAGTTACAAGCTCACTGCCTGAATATAGAGTTTTGTTTTAGAGCCTGAAGTACATTTACCAATGTATCTAGTTTACAGTTTCTCATTCTTGTGGAAAAGTCAGTTTCCCTTTCACCCCACAAGGCAGAAGTTACTTTCAGAGACTACAGGATGTTCACATACTTAAGATGGAGATACTTAAATGTTTAGCAGTGCACCTAGATACCAGTCATGATGATTTATTTCCTAGAGGTGTTTGAGTGCCAGTGTACTAGTCATCAGGGAAATAATATGTTTTCAGCAAGATTAGGTTTATCGATTGGCACTGAAGTAAACCTTTGATACAAAGGGGAATTTGGGGGGGAAGGTGGAGAGATGCATTTCTTAGGGCTTCTTGTTTCTGTATGCGGTGCTTTCGCTCTGGTTCACCAAGTGGCAAACCAGTTGTGCAAAGTGTATAGGTCTCAGCTTCACATGGTGCCTCAGTTTTTCTGCAGATCCACAGAAAATGGAAATCTGTTTTCTGGTAGACTGCAGAGCGGCAATACAACAGTTAATTTCTCCAAATCAAACAGCCAGGTGCATCCTTTTATTTTCATGAAAATGTTCGAATGTTTGAAGATTAAAATTCTGGGGTTTGAACTCTGTCTTGTTTTTCACTTTCACTTGTAGTGTTGTAAATGTACAT
This sequence comes from Myiopsitta monachus, assembly GCA_017639245.1. NCBI lineage: Eukaryota > Metazoa > Chordata > Aves > Psittaciformes > Psittacidae > Myiopsitta > Myiopsitta monachus. The sequence goes on along the minus strand of CM029917.1, from coordinate 71,989,152 downwards.
TTATGATCAAATTGGCTTACAGTGAATAAAGGGGAAGAAAACTGAAGTCTAAGGATTAAACTTTTTTTTTTTCATGTGTCCTAAATGCCAAGGTAGAAATGCAGAGAGAGTTGTGCGGTTGTCTTAGAAGCCTCAGGCTGTTACTAATCAGTATGAAGAAAGATTAAATAGAGAGAACCATGGCAACCATCTAACATTTGTGAATGAATCTGTGTTTCCATAAGGCAGTTCCTAATGTACAGTACTGTATATTCTAAAATAGATGTATTCAGAGTAGGCTGGCGCAGAAACTACAACCCATATTTGGTGAGTGGCAGTTAGAAATGTTCCCTGTTTATACCTTGGGTATCTTTATTTCACGGAAAACGTAGACATGGCAGGATACTTGGGGTTTTTATGCTCATTTGCTGTATTGGCTGGGACTGATGTCTATTGCTGGAGGAGATGTTTGTGTATAATTAAACATCATTTTCTGACTATAGAAACCTGACCTCATCAGTTATTTATTTGGATTACATCTGGGTATGCTGTTTCTTTCCAGTGACTGTTATAACACAGTGTGTGTAAGATCAGCAGATACAGGTACTGCTATGGAAATTCATGCATATCATTGCTGTTCCATCATCTTTTCTCTGGTTTTATGTTTAAACATAAAGCTGACAGAAAATACAGAATGTAACTCTCAAATGTTGGATCATCTGTAATGATATGCAAAGGAGTTTCGTCTTATAGCAGAAGGCACTGCCAAACCCTCCTAAAGTGGATGAACGCTATGGATAAATTGTCCATACAGTAAGCCTCAGGAACTGGAGTCAAATGACTGTATAACTTGTTTCAGAAATTCCTATTGGAAAGACAAAATTCAGAGGGAATATTTTAAATATGTAAAATTTTACATGGAGTATTTTTGAAAACCATTTTTTCAGTCTCCAGACTTCACTATCACTCAAATTAGCCAAGCCAAATATTTCTGATGATGTTGAATGGAACCATGTTTACTGAACTTTTACCCTGTGTGGAGTATTTGCTGGTGCTGTCACCATTTCAGCCGAAGTGCCCTCTCCAGTCCTCCAGGAAACTTGCTTTCTGTCTAATTTAAGGTTTTTGTTCTGATGCCTGACTCGCAAGTGGAGTTGTTAACAGCTAACTTCTACTGATGTGCACTGGTAGTGGTTTGTGATTTCAGGAATCTTGTATTTACTGGCTAAATAGAGGACTGGACTGAATGGGCCAGTCTTTCCCAGTCTGAGATTCATATAGGTATTGTTATCTGGCAACAAATACACAACAGTATAATGTAAATTAATGCATTTGAAAGGCAAAGGAATTAGTCAAACATCTGAAGCTTGCAAACTTGAGCGGTATATGGTTATACTAGCTGGCCTGGCCTTGTTGGAGGGGAAAAAAATACCAAAAATAAGATTTCTTCTTCCATAAACTAAATAGTGCACAAGTACCTGAAGTTTCATTTTTAACGATTATTTAATTTTTGGTGTCATTTTGATTTTCATTTTGCGTGACATCTTTTGTCTTAGTGCCTTGGTCTTTGAGGAAAGCTTACTGAAGTCTCAGTGAGAGGGGCGATATTGCAGTAGAAAAGAAGTTCTCCACTTGTTGAATGAATGATGCAGTACAGTCGTCTTTTTACAACTGTAATACTACATCTTTAGGCTTGTAGTTTGCCTGAATTCCACTTCTCTAATCCATTATGCCACACTCTCCTCTTCTGTTTTCTTACTTCTTGGGGTGCTCCCATTTTCCATCTACCCTTTGTCATAAGCTTTGCATTCCCCTTTGAACTCCTCTAGTCCCATCATGTAGTTTTGCTGGATCTGCTGTTAGATGCCATGGATTCAAGTGCCTCTGTCACGCTCCAGTGTTCCCTTCTCCACTCAGATAAACATGAATCTGCCAATCAGAACATTGCTGGAAAGCTGGTTTGACTGCAGGAGGCCATCAGAATCTGTTGCAAGTGAGGCTGACAAGCTTTGAAAAATGTGTCTTCAACCTAAACAGTTGGCCTTTTTTTTCTCTATATGTAAATACTGTGTTTATGTCTCAAAGAGCAAGGTGGTTACTTTCAGATGTGATTTAAAAGCTAAGAGATGAAGACTAAGGTGTCAGCAATACTCTTGCAGGGTTTTTTTCTATACAAATACACAGCTAAGTTAAATAATGGAAAGTAAATTTTTTTCATAGGAAACTTAAATATTTCACTAGCAATATTAAAATTGTTTCAAATGGAGGCAGAAGGGGGAGAGGAAATTTTCCTTTGGAGTGATGGTGATAAAAATTTGTTTAGAAAAAAAATCAAAATGGTATTTTCATTATGACAGTTTCTAGTAATTCAGAATGTTTCAAAAATTGAAGCTGCCCAAATGTAAATGATATACGTTGTATTCAGTAGCAGTTTGTCTTGTGAACTGCCAGGGGACCTTGAATGCTTTTGATCTGCAGCTGAGGCAGGTATTCTGATGTGCTATGCCAGCATGAGGAAAATCTTGGAATTTCATGTACTCTAAAACAAGTTGGGATGGAAATATTATTGCACCCCACAGGATGCTGTCAAAAAAGAATAAATAAAAAAAAAAAGATAGGATTAATATCAACTTCCTATTTCTTCATTTAAAAAATAATTAATTGCAGTGGGTTCTTATCAAAGGGGGAAGGAAAAATATATTTCACCTTTTGCAAGCTGACTTAATGGGTATGCTACATGTTTGTGTAGCATGCATCTATATACAGATGAAAAGGTCCAACATCACTAATGTAACAAAGTGATTTACCCTGTGGGTTTCTTCTAACTCTCATTGATATATTTGTGGAATTCCAAAGGCAGAGATGAGCCACAAAAGAGTCTCAGCACCACAAGCCAAGGTAAACAGCCTGCCAGAATATGTTTAGTAAATGACAGAAAAAATATAGAAAGGAGAGGAAAATCTATTCCCTTGGAAAATACATTTCCTGGTTGGAAAGGCATTGAAGTTTAAAGTTGCTTACATTGCTTCCTTGCTCTTTTCCAGCAAGTTGGCTTCGTTATTTCAATCCACAGTCCCAGGCATCTTAGCCATTGGGAAGAGGAATATGTGTTCTGCAACAAGTCTAATGGAAAGCATTGTGGGCATCATGACTAACAGCAAAAGCATCTTTCATCCCAGGAAAGGAGACTGGGCTACCTCTTTGTCATAAATTTTACTTAGTATTATTTGAATAATTTATTTCATATAGATACAGCACCAGAGGATTTCTTTAGCCATTGTCAGAGAGGGCTATGTTTTCTCCTTTGTACACTGTGCAGAAAATAAGTATTCTTCGGTTCATTGTGCATTTTACTTTTTTTATTGCTCTACTGCAGATGGAAAATAGCTTCTCAGTTCTTGGTTATTTATGCTATTTTTCTTGCATTTCAATTACAAGCTTCTCTTGATAGGGAAATAATTTTAGACGGCTATGCTATTGTCCCTGCTGCTCTTTAGCCCTGTGACGTGAAGCTGCAGAATTATTTAGCACAATCTTGTAAATGCTACAGCATCTGAACCACTTTCTTTTGTTACTGTTCACACAAGTTCAGACTTCAGTCCAGATGTACAGTGCGAGAATTTTAGTTGCACAGAGATTCTTTCATCAGGCTTTTGTAGCACATTCAGCCTAGATAACTGACAGGAATAAAGTTACTGGCTGAAAATGTCATTATGCCCAGGAAACGTAAGGAACCTTCTTCTGTTGATATGTTGATATAGACAGGATTTCTAAAGACTTCTCTGGCTGATGGTGAAGTTTCTGTATTGTGCAGGGAGCTCCTGTGTTCAGCAGTAACACGCTAACACTTACATATTTGCTTATGAAAAAAGTCACAAGTCACAACTGAAATTAAACAGAAAAAGGTTAATAACAAAAGAAATCTCCCAGCAAATGAAACAAACAGGAAAGAAGAAGGATGCAATCTCCTGGCTGTTTTGTGCAGTGCTGTTCACGTGATTAGAACTGGCAGTGAATTTTCCTTATATAAAAGAATTTCTAGCTAACAGAGGCATAATAGATTTACATTCTGGATGCCCACCCGTTCTGATGAAGAGAAGCAGCAGCTTTTCTTCTGCTGATATGACAGCTGATAAGATAGGTCATTATTTTCATGATGCTAGCCCCTCAGTGCTGGTTTGATCATGAGGCTATTCGACTTTGTTGCCTGACAGCTGCTGTCATCACAAAGGTGCCCTAACTCTGCCTGACCAGGAGGGACTGATTTTTGCTCAATTGTTGCTTGTTGTCCAAATTTGTTGCTTTCTGTATCTGAGAACATGCAGTGTTGTCATGGGTTCAGCAGTAGCAGCCATTTTTCTCCTTCTTGGTAGCTGGTGCAGCACTGTGTTTTTGATTTTGGGCCTGGGAACAGCGCTGATAACACCAGTGTTTATAGTTACTGCTTGGCAATGTTTTGGTCTGGCCAAGAACCTTCTGAGCCTCATGCTATGCCAGGGAGGAGGGGAGCCAGGAGGAAGCAGAGACAGGACACCTGACCCAAACTGACCAAAGAGGTTATTCCATACCACAGCACGTCATGTCCAGGATGTGAAGACAGAGAGCAGAGACCCAGAAGGGTGGTGATGGCAGACTGAGGGTGCACGGCATGGTCAGGTTTTTGGTACTGGGGGGTTTGCTGCTGGGGGGTTCGCTACTGGGGTGCACTGGCTGGGTCGGGCTTGGTGAGCAGTTGTATTCTCTTTCCTTGTATTTCTCTTGTATTATTACTGGTGGTAGCAGTAGTGATTTGTGTTATACCTTAGTTACTAAACTGTTCTTATCTCAACCTGTGGGAGTTGAATTCTTTTGATTCTCCTCCCCATCCCCCCGGGATTGGGGGAAGAAAGAGGGAGAGTGAGTGAGTGAGTAAAACTGCATGGGTGGGGGGCTTAAACCAGGACAAGTGTTAACAGCTGTGTGATCAACTCCTGTGACAGAAAGAGCATGGCTGCTACAGTTGCCTTTAAAAGCTAGTCTGAGGCTGTGAGTAGGTTGTACACTGGAGCATTACATACAAAGCTGCAGTAGAAGAAAAAGGTATTTTGTAGGATTTTTGGGGGTTTTTTTTGAGTGGCAGTAAGGGAGACTTTTAGCAGCTGCATGTGTGAATCTGTTTACATAGTAGTGTGAAGCATTTATCTATAATGTTTAGAAAGACTTCCCAAAGCTTGTTTAATTCATATGTTTAATATGTACAACTTTAGCCTGAAGAAAATTAATTGAGCCAAAGGCAGCTGTCAGTGCTAACATGGAGCAAAATCTATGTGAGCAGTACTTTTTTTTGCTCTTCACATCAAATTAAATACATAACTCTTAATACTAGGAATGTGCTTCCTCTGAGGGAAGGGTGATGCTTCTCAGGATGATGCTTTACGATACAGAGCCACATGCATTAAATTCACTACTTCCCTTTAACGTCTCTATAAGCAACTCACTTTCACTTCAGATCTGTAGTACCTGAACTATGCCCAATCGATTCCCTTCCACCCAGGGAACATCGAGGTTCTGTGGTAGAAAACATAACCCAGCAGCCTTCAACAGTCGTATGTGTTCCTAATGAATGTATTGCTAGGAAATTGTTGTCAAGGGTTAAAAAAATTGAAGATTTGGCTCAGTCTGACAAGACTGAAACAAATGTATTAAGAGAAAACATACAGACGCTGTCTTTAGTCAGTGGATATGAAAAGGGAAAATATTTGCTTAGCTGTCTTTTTCTTTCTTTTGACATACATTGTGTCAAATGCAAACTATGCAGTGATAAGTTATGGTAAACACAAAAAGGCTAAACATTTTGTTATGTAATTTTCTAAAGAGACTTTTCTGCATAATGTAAGACACAATGAGTAACTTGCACCACACGGAGCTTCCTTTCTGTAATTATTACAAATCTGTACATCTAGCATGTGGAGTGAAATATGGATGAATAACTGCAACTCCTAAGTGCTTCGGTAAAAATAAGACAGATATTTTGTTTCTGTTTGGCCCCTTGTTATGGAAGTACCTTGGAGCATAACAGAGCACATACATGAAAGAATAGCGTCAGCATCTTTTTCTTCTAAAAAGATGAAATTCCACCCCAAAACATGGCCTCAGGGGAAAATGAAAGGGTTTGGGATTGTTTGGTTGGGTTTTTTTTGAGTGCATTATTGAGGCAATATTGATATATGTGTGGAGAACGTACTAAAATCGAGCACAGATTCAGGAAAAAACTTAACTGTTCAAATGAAGTATTTGTTCTGGGGCTTTTGAGGGCAGTGAGTTCCTTATCAAGGTCTAGTTCCCAAGAAAATTGTTTTGTAGACAACTGATGGGCTGTCTGTCGCTACTGTCAGACAGTCATAAATGCTTCTCATGGACTGTGATTACAGAGGGTGAAGTTATCTCTTGGGTAAGCACAAAGTTCAAGTTGGCTTTGAATAACTGGACAAAGACCTTTCAATGAACTCTCTATTTAAAGAAGAACTGGTGCAGACAAGGCTCATGGTGACCTGTTGGGCTAAGTAGCTGGACTGCTGGGATTTGGGCAGCGCCTCCCTCTTCCATGCCCCATTCTGAAAATGCAGGGGTTGCAGCTGCCATCTCTGTCTGAAAATTCAGAAAGGAGTGAGGAGTCCCCCTGAGGCTCTAAGGCTTCAAATTGAAAATAGGAAAAAGAGTCAGCACCAAACCCCACAGACTCTGAGAACAGAGATGGATGTTACAGTGAAGGCAAGTCCTTAACGTTCTCTACTTGCAGCTATTGCCTTAGAATTTCAGTATGTTTAATTTTAGCCACCTGGTTTTTATTAGATGCTATGTGTATAGGTGGGCTGGGCTCTGTTTAGGTGACTATGTATCAGTGATACTTCAATGTCTCTTTCGTTACTGGCTTTAACTTCTTCAGCAAAAATGAAATCATACTGAAGGGAAAACATAGCTCTGCTCTGCAAGTCAGATCCATTTGGATAGTATTGATTCCATTAATATATGGAATTATAAAAAGCATATGAACTCTCTTTCATCAGTACACAATTTCTTTTTCATTTCTCCCCCCCCCCCCAACACACTGATTATTTGTTAATCACTTTTATTCAAAGCCTGAAAGGGGGTCTTATAGTTTGAAAGGCTGGAATGAGTTCTAGCATTCAAGTGCCTTAGATTAATTGAAATTATTGATAGGAAAGAATTACTGTGAAATAGCTGATTTATGTCCTTGGTAGCAACATTGGTGTTTTACTGGTGCAGAAAAGTGGCATTAGCAGTGCGGTGCACAGAAAGTGCTGTAAAACTTGTGTTAAGGCAGCTGGTGGAATACTTTCTTCCCATGTTTCTGGGATTGTTTGTTTTGATTTGGATTGGTTTTGATTTTCAGTTGCTCAGTCCATTTACAAGACAGCTGAATGGTGCTACCAGTTCAAGAGAGGTTTAAATGCTGAGTGAATTTAAATGGAGGATGAGAGTGAGGGTTGGGCTTCAAAGTTTTTAAGAAGTTAGATTAATTTAGGGACAGTCCTTGGTTATCTAAAAATTGCTCTTTTACATATAATGAGAAAAAAGATTAAAACTGCAAAGGTTATTTTTCTTCACGTGAGTTCAGTTGTAGCAATATTATTTCAATTTAGTGAATGCAGACGGTTCCAATAGGCTCGTGCATCCTGCTGCCTATGCTTTGAAGAAAAAAATGATTGGGTCTTTCATGAAAAGTAGCATCTGGATCTGTTTCTGTTCTGGTATTGAACCAAATTGTGGCTCCTTGTATTTTTATTTTTTTTTTTTTCAGACAGCTCTTTTTTTTTTTTTTTTTGGTGGATTTTCCATGATTCCAGAACAAATGGATTATTTGATTATCAAGTAATTCAAGCACTATCTCATCATCCAGCTTGTCCCATTTTGCTAGTTTAGCTACTGCCCACAGTTCACATTGTGGCGGTGGTGTGTGCGGTACCCAGAAGTATACTCATTGCTTTGGGTTCTCTATTGCTTGTTAGAAGTTGCTTTAATATCATTCTCATGGTAACAGATTTGTAAATGTTAACAAGTACATATTGCAGGCAGTAAAAGAAGATAAAAAAATTAGAAGACCAAAGCACAGTACAGTTATAACTGAGGCTACTCTGTAACACACATTTCTGAAGCTTCAAAAATAGTGAACTCAGTTCTGCAGAAAGGCTTTAGAGCTGCAACACTGTACTCTCTATGCAAATCAAAGTGCAATATAAAAAGGGGAAAGAGAAGGAGATGCTTCTGTGAGCGGAATGAGAGGGCAGCACAGCCTACATGGTATGATCAGAAGGACATGCTGCACAAAGAGGGTCTGTAACTGCATTCTTGCCCACCCAGGTTTCTCTTCTTTACAGTAAATCCAGCAGTCATTTTTAGTACCCACTGTTGCTAAGGGTCACTCTAATGGGTATTGTTTCACAAGTAATCTAAAACCTATTTTCACAGCCCAGATGAGTGTTAGGAGAGTGATTGCTTATGAGTGGGCAGTTGACATAATCCCCTACTCCTTTTTCACACCAGACTGCACTCATTGGCTTAGAAAACATTTTAGGCTCCTTACAATTCCTTCCTAGTCCCCTCAGTCTCAAGCAAGCTGTTTGAATAAGTAAACTATGTCCACAGTATCAAAATATTTCTGTAAATGATCCTAATCCTAATTTATTGCTTCTAAAATTGTTCCATGTTATCGTAGTTGGCTGTTTCTAATGGTGTCCACTGAAGTAATTTTCTTCAAAAATATATGTGGCTCTGCCGGATCTTCCTTCTGTCTAGTATGCTCTGGGAACAGCTGTTACTGATACATATCCCCTGCTCACTCCCCACCACTTGTTGAAAGTTAGAGGGAAATGTCCACTATAAGGAGGCACAAAAACACACTGGAGCCGTCACCACCTGAGCTTAGGGATCTAGACAGACCTTGTAGCCACCTCCAGTTTCTGATACAGCTCTTGTAGGCCCTGATGTCAAGAGAAATGAAAGCTACAAAGGCAGGCCCAGCAACATAATCTAAAATTACCCTGTGTAGTATCTAAATATCCCAGTTTATACATAGTATGCACTCCCTCCCTAGTGCTTTCTGGTTACTGAAAGTCCCAGTACAGTTAAGCCCGTAGGCTCACCATCAGTTTTATAAGCAGCTTTCTCCTGTTTGATTATCAGGAATAGCAAACATGCCAACTGTCCTATTCCTAGATGGACGGTTGTGTTTCTTCACCTGTTATGCAGCTTTTCTTTCTTCTCTTCCTCCCCTGTCCTGTTCCTTTCCTCTCTCACTCTCACTAGATGCTGTGGTCACTTTGATTGCTTCTTTATGTGCATCATCAGTGTTTTAACGAAGTATGTTGCTTGCATGGAATTGTAGTTAGGCAGCATTACCAGCAAATAGTGTCAGTCAGACAAATCAGGAACAGTCCTGGCTTCACTTGATGCTGCTCCATTAGGATAAAGTAGAAGTGAAATGTAATGCAGTTTACATTAGTCTGTTCTCATCTGACAATTGGGATATCTGAGAAGATGTACGTGGACGAGAAATTGCAGAAAGGAAGGTTGCTTTTATGAAAAAGGTTAGATGGTCATGTGAAAGTGTCATAGGGGTTTTATAAGGTAAAATGAACAGATTTTTTCCTTTTCTGACTGTAATATGGGAAGAGAGAAACCAGTAAACTAGCAGCAATTATTAAGTAGTACTGCTTCATACTAGCCGTTAATTCATTTGCTGTGACTGGATTAAAAATAGGCTTGCATAATTTTATGGCCACTAACTTACAGCTAGATAAACTGAAGTGAGAAGAAACTCCTTACACTCTTCAGGTGAAAACTGGTCTCCTGCTAGGGTTGGGAACATATTTTTTTTCTGCCTCATGTTGTCTTATACAACTGCTTGGTTACATTATAGGGATTTTCCACTTTCTGTTGAAGTAGCAATTACTAGCCTGTCCTGAAGCAGGATATTGGACTTCATGACAAATGGTCTGTCCAGGATTGGTAAATCCTGTGTGCTAGGGTAGCAGCCAGGAGGCTGTATGTTATTGTATTGCTGAACTAAAGAAATAAAGGTGTTTTCATTTAACTAAACGTAAATGGAGTCCCAGCCTCCATTAAGGTAGACAGGAGGGAGGGTAAAGGAGGACGGGAAACAGCCATACTGATGCCATGATGATGCTGTATTGTTGGAGTGTGCTTGAGGGGAAGGGGTGCTGCCTGCCCTACCATGGGTGATTCTTCACACTCTGAAAATGCCCGTTGGGCATTTTCTGTTTGTTTGTTTTCCAAAATATGCTTTTGAATATTGTTATGAAATTGTTTAACTGGTAGTTTTCACACTGTGGACTGGAGTTATTGCTACATTCCAGGTTATAAGAAATGTGCATAAGGAAAAAATTACTATTTGGGATACTAGAAAAATATTTTAAATGCTGCTTGAAAAACAATGGTAAAAACATGGAACTTCCATAGCAGCGGTAACGGATACATTGACTACTGTGTCAGTAGTGTTAGAAATTTACAGTGAATTAGCAAGAATTCTTTACAACCTTGGCTGTTGATGTGAGCTCAGAGCTCCACTGATGATTTTGGTTTTGTACAAAATATTGATCTGTACAGTAAGAACATGTGATTTATTATGAGCACTGTAATTTCCAAGATAAAATGTACCAGACTTTACAGAGAAGTACTGGGAAAAAGTTGGTCAGGCACTTCATTATCCAAAATCTAGAGAGGGTAGTACTCTATGGTGTAAGATACTTACTGAGCTGGTATGCTGTCTGGGAGCAATGGACTGACTCTTTATGAATGGAAGTGTGCTTTAGAGAGTACAGTGTCCAGTGCAGCAGGTCTGTGATTTCTGATGACTGTTTCCACATGGTGTACTGTAAGTACATATTAACAACTTGTACAGGTATTACTTTGGGGGGCTGGGAACCACAGAGTGACAAAGAATAGGAGTACTGGCAAGAATAATCTGTCTTATTGTCACTTTTGTTACATGCATTATTACTTCATAGCATGCGCAGGATGCTGAAGAAATCTATGCTCCACATATGCAGTCAGTAGCAGAAAGCAGACAGGCTGGAGGCAAAACAGTGCAAGAAAATGTTCCATGTAAATGTTTCTCATTTTTTAGTCCTCGAAAAATAACCTTTCCAAGTGACTTTGATTTTGTAGAAAATCTTTTCTACTCACTGTATTTTATGTGGCTACAGGAGAATCTGTAGTCAAGTAGGAAAAAGGTAAACATAGCGTAGTAACCCTGAGTGATGGAAACTCATGGAAACTTACTCCCTGTGGAACTTCCTTTGCATTTCTAAGATGAAGGCCAAGTTAAGTAAATGGACTGAGGTATCATTTGCAAGTGGGTTCATTTATGTTAGTGTGTTTTTCTAAGCTCTGCAATTTTCCCAAATTCATCTTTGTCTTTAATACATAGTGATAATAATGTTGGTATTAATTTTCATGCACTTTTTTGTTTTGTATCTCTGTTCTACTCATAATGCTATTTTCAGACCAAACTTAATCCTTATTTAAAGAGAGCTAAACATGTTTCTTATCCTGACTGGCACTGGGGATGCCTACCATTCTGTGACAAAGAAGAGAACTATAAGTAGGTTCTAAGAAATTTGGCAATCAGCCTTTTAAAAGGAGGAGTTTCAGAAACCATCTTTTTTCCTCTTGCCTCCACTACTGATCTGCAGGATTACAGTGTCTTTTTCTATAAGATTCTTACTCAATTGCTTGCAATAGTGTACTAATAGAAGTTACACCAGTATTATTTTGTAGTACAGGCTGTCTAGGACTGAATTCTGTGGTTGCTGTATTCCTGGAAATTCTTCCTTACTTGCTTTATCTGTATCAGCAGTTTAACATTTGCATCAGTAGTTACAAGCTCACTGCCTGAATATAGAGTTTTGTTTTAGAGCCTGAAGTACATTTACCAATGTATCTAGTTTACAGTTTCTCATTCTTGTGGAAAAGTCAGTTTCCCTTTCACCCCACAAGGCAGAAGTTACTTTCAGAGACTACAGGATGTTCACATACTTAAGATGGAGATACTTAAATGTTTAGCAGTGCACCTAGATACCAGTCATGATGATTTATTTCCTAGAGGTGTTTGAGTGCCAGTGTACTAGTCATCAGGGAAATAATATGTTTTCAGCAAGATTAGGTTTATCGATTGGCACTGAAGTAAACCTTTGATACAAAGGGGAGTTTGGGGAGGAAGGTGGAGAGATGCATTTCTTAGGGCTTCTTGTTTCTGTATGCGGTGCTTTCGCTCTGGTTCACCAAGTGGCAAACCAGTTGTGCAAAGTGTATAGGTCTCAGCTTCACATGGTGCCTCAGTTTTTCTGCAGATCCACAGAAAATGGAAATCTGTTTTCTGGTAGACTGCAGAGCGGCAATACAACAGTTAATTTCTCCAAATCAAACAGCCAGGTGCATCCTTTTATTTTCATGAAAATGTTCGAATGTTTGAAGATTAAAATTCTGGAGTTTGAACTCTGTCTTGTTTTTCACTTTCACTTGTAGTGTTGTAAATGTACATTTATGATCAAATTGGCTTACAGTGAATAAAGGGGAAGAAAACTGAAGTCTAAGGATTAAACTTTTTTTTTTTCATGTGTCCTAAATGCCAAGGTAGAAATGCAGAGAGAGTTGTGCGGTTGTCTTAGAAGCCTCAGGCTGTTACTAATCAGTATGAAGAAAGATTAAATAGAGAGAACCATGGCAACCATCTAACATTTGTGAATGAATCTGTGTTTCCATAAGGCAGTTCCTAATGTACAGTACTGTATATTCTAAAATAGATGTATTCAGAGTAGGCTGGCGCAGAAACTACAACCCATATTTGGTGAGTGGCAGTTAGAAATGTTCCCTGTTTATACCTTGGGTATCTTTATTTCACGGAAAACGTAGACATGGCAGGATACTTGGGGTTTTTATGCTCATTTGCTGTATTGGCTGGGACTGATGTCTATTGCTGGAGGAGATGTTTGTGTATAATTAAACATCATTTTCTGACTATAGAAACCTGACCTCATCAGTTATTTATTTGGATTACATCTGGGTATGCTGTTTCTTTCCAGTGACTGTTATAACACAGTGTGTGTAAGATCAGCAGATACAGGTACTGCTATGGAAATTCATGCATATCATTGCTGTTCCATCATCTTTTCTCTGGTTTTATGTTTAAACATAAAGCTGACAGAAAATACAGAATGTAACTCTCAAATGTTGGATCATCTGTAATGATATGCAAAGGAGTTTCGTCTTATAGCAGAAGGCACTGCCAAACCCTCCTAAAGTGGATGAACGCTATGGATAAATTGTCCATACAGTAAGCCTCAGGAACTGGAGTCAAATGACTGTATAACTTGTTTCAGAAATTCCTATTGGAAAGACAAAATTCAGAGGGAATATTTTAAATATGTAAAATTTTACATGGAGTATTTTTGAAAACCATTTTTTCAGTCTCCAGACTTCACTATCACTCAAATTAGCCAAGCCAAATATTTCTGATGATGTTGAATGGAACCATGTTTACTGAACTTTTACCCTGTGTGGAGTATTTGCTGGTGCTGTCACCATTTCAGCCGAAGTGCCCTCTCCAGTCCTCCAGGAAACTTGCTTTCTGTCTAATTTAAGGTTTTTGTTCTGATGCCTGACTCGCAAGTGGAGTTGTTAACAGCTAACTTCTACTGATGTGCACTGGTAGTGGTTTGTGATTTCAGGAATCTTGTATTTACTGGCTAAATAGAGGACTGGACTGAATGGGCCAGTCTTTCCCAGTCTGAGATTCATATAGGTATTGTTATCTGGCAACAAATACACAACAGTATAATGTAAATTAATGCATTTGAAAGGCAAAGGAATTAGTCAAACATCTGAAGCTTGCAAACTTGAGCGGTATATGGTTATACTAGCTGGCCTGGCCTTGTTGGAGGGGAAAAAAATACCAAAAATAAGATTTCTTCTTCCATAAACTAAATAGTGCACAAGTACCTGAAGTTTCATTTTTAACGATTATTTAATTTTTGGTGTCATTTTGATTTTCATTTTGCGTGACATCTTTTGTCTTAGTGCCTTGGTCTTTGAGGAAAGCTTACTGAAGTCTCAGTGAGAGGGGCGATATTGCAGTAGAAAAGAAGTTCTCCACTTGTTGAATGAATGATGCAGTACAGTCGTCTTTTTACAACTGTAATACTACATCTTTAGGCTTGTAGTTTGCCTGAATTCCACTTCTCTAATCCATTATGCCACACTCTCCTCTTCTGTTTTCTTACTTCTTGGGGTGCTCCCATTTTCCATCTACCCTTTGTCATAAGCTTTGCATTCCCCTTTGAACTCCTCTAGTCCCATCATGTAGTTTTGCTGGATCTGCTGTTAGATGCCATGGATTCAAGTGCCTCTGTCACGCTCCAGTGTTCCCTTCTCCACTCAGATAAACATGAATCTGCCAATCAGAACATTGCTGGAAAGCTGGTTTGACTGCAGGAGGCCATCAGAATCTGTTGCAAGTGAGGCTGACAAGCTTTGAAAAATGTGTCTTCAACCTAAACAGTTGGCCTTTTTTTTCTCTATATGTAAATACTGTGTTTATGTCTCAAAGAGCAAGGTGGTTACTTTCAGATGTGATTTAAAAGCTAAGAGATGAAGACTAAGGTGTCAGCAATACTCTTGCAGGGTTTTTTTCTATACAAATACACAGCTAAGTTAAATAATGGAAAGTAAATTTTTTTTCATAGGAAACTTAAATATTTCACTAGCAATATTAAAATTGTTTCAAATGGAGGCAGAAGGGGGAGAGGAAATTTTCCTTTGGAGTGATGGTGATAAAAATTTGTTTAGAAAAAAAATCAAAATGGTATTTTCATTATGACAGTTTCTAGTAATTCAGAATGTTTCAAAAATTGAAGCTGCCCAAATGTAAATGATATACGTTGTATTCAGTAGCAGTTTGTCTTGTGAACTGCCAGGGGACCTTGAATGCTTTTGATCTGCAGCTGAGGCAGGTATTCTGATGTGCTATGCCAGCATGAGGAAAATCTTGGAATTTCATGTACTCTAAAACAAGTTGGGATGGAAATATTATTGCACCCCACAGGATGCTGTCAAAAAAGAATAAATAAAAAAAAAAAGATAGGATTAATATCAACTTCCTATTTCTTCATTTAAAAAATAATTAATTGCAGTGGGTTCTTATCAAAGGGGGAAGGAAAAATATATTTCACCTTTTGCAAGCTGACTTAATGGGTATGCTACATGTTTGTGTAGCATGCATCTATATACAGATGAAAAGGTCCAACATCACTAATGTAACAAAGTGATTTACCCTGTGGGTTTCTTCTAACTCTCATTGATATATTTGTGGAATTCCAAAGGCAGAGATGAGCCACAAAAGAGTCTCAGCACCACAAGCCAAGGTAAACAGCCTGCCAGAATATGTTTAGTAAATGACAGAAAAAATATAGAAAGGAGAGGAAAATCTATTCCCTTGGAAAATACATTTCCTGGTTGGAAAGGCATTGAAGTTTAAAGTTGCTTACATTGCTTCCTTGCTCTTTTCCAGCAAGTTGGCTTCGTTATTTCAATCCACAGTCCCAGGCATCTTAGCCATTGGGAAGAGGAATATGTGTTCTGCAACAAGTCTAATGGAAAGCATTGTGGGCATCATGACTAACAGCAAAAGCATCTTTCATCCCAGGAAAGGAGACTGGGCTACCTCTTTGTCATAAATTTTACTTAGTATTATTTGAATAATTTATTTCATATAGATACAGCACCAGAGGATTTCTTTAGCCATTGTCAGAGAGGGCTATGTTTTCTCCTTTGTACACTGTGCAGAAAATAAGTATTCTTCGGTTCATTGTGCATTTTACTTTTTTTATTGCTCTACTGCAGATGGAAAATAGCTTCTCAGTTCTTGGTTATTTATGCTATTTTTCTTGCATTTCAATTACAAGCTTCTCTTGATAGGGAAATAATTTTAGACGGCTATGCTATTGTCCCTGCTGCTCTTTAGCCCTGTGACGTGAAGCTGCAGAATTATTTAGCACAATCTTGTAAATGCTACAGCATCTGAACCACTTTTTTTTGTTACTGTTCACACAAGTTCAGACTTCAGTCCAGATGTACAGTGCGAGAATTTTAGTTGCACAGAAGATTCTTTCATCAGGCTTTTGTAGCACATTCAGCCTAGATAACTGACAGGAATAAAGTTACTGGCTGAAAATGTCATTATGCCCAGGAAACGTAAGGAACCTTCTTCTGTTGATATGTTGATATAGACAGGATTTCTAAAGACTTCTCTGGCTGATGGTGAAGTTTCTGTATTGTGCAGGGAGCTCCTGTGTTCAGCAGTAACACGCTAACACTTACATATTTGCTTATGAAAAAAGACATTTTTTTCTATAGCACAAGCCTTGTTTGTTGAGCATAAAAGAACAGAAATGGGTCCTGAGGGAGACATTGCAGTAAGGGAGTGGTTGTTACAAACCACGCATGTACTCTGCCATGTTGCCCTGAGAAAATTACATTTGATTGGCTTATAAAATAGGTTTTACTAAATCCCTTAAATAGTGATACCAGTAGCTGTGCACACTGGAGTGCAGTACTGGTGAGTGCTATAAATCATTAGAGTGTTTCCAGATTGATCAATTGGGAACAAGTGGATTTCTGATAATCAGAAGGACATTAGGTGTGTGGGAAAGGTGACTGAGAAACCTCTCTATCAGGGTAACACTGATAACACACAGAAAAATCAGAAATTATTTTGATTACAAATGGCAGCTTGTTTTCAGATACCACATGCTAAGATCAAGGAGAACAGAACTGAATATAGAAGAAACAACCTAACAAACAGAATTATCTGGATCTGTCCTATATATAAGAAAGATGAATTTTTTGGGGGTGGATCAGAATATCTAGAATAATAGAGTATCTATTTCCCTCTATTTTTCATCTCATCTAATGGAATTAATTAGCATTTATTTTAAGGGTCTAGGATTTAAACTGTGGATTTTGAGTTTCTCCTTTACTTCAGGGGTACCAGGAGACCAAAGGGTGCAATAGAAAGTACTCTATGAGCTATCTAGAAGCGCTATGTCTGACTCCCCAGATATCTTAAGCCTAAATCAATAAATGTAATGATTAACTTGTTCACTCTCTACAAATCAGAAAAGTAGATAATTTCATATTAACTAAAAAAAAAAAAAATAAAGGTTGTCTTTAGAAACTTAATAGGCTGATCTTAAAAATATAAAAACAAAATTCAGTGCTAAAAATCAATTTGATAAATGTGTTGAGCCCTGAAGTCTTAGTCCAATTCATGCACACATTGCCTTTTTAATAAATTGTGTACCTGACCAGAAAGAAAAACCACTAGTGGATCAGTTAAAGGAATTAGTGCCTGAAAGGAAAAAAGATGGTGATAAAGTAATTAGTATCATAGGTTCAACAAAGATTTAAAACTGTGGTACATGGCAGAAATGGATTTTGAACACAGTTAATGAGCATATTCATTGCATTCATTTTTAATTAAGTGGAAAAAATGCTGGTCCTTATAATTGAGATAATAAATGTGCAAGTCAGTCTTACACAAACATGCAACACAAGAATTTATTGCCTGCTGTCTAACTAGGGAACTGGGAATCATTATAAAGATTAGCCTTACTGAAAAAAAATCCAGAAAAAGCTTCAGTAGAAAATGTTTATGAGGTAATAATTTTCACATTAAATATTGCTTGGCACATTTGGTATATTGTGTGTGTATGTGTTTTATAAATAGGAGTATTTGCTGTCATCAGAGGTAGGAGTGTTTGTACCCTTGGAAAGGATTCAATGCTATTTACCTATTTAGATTCTCTGAGATGTATTTTGTGTATGACTACACATGTAAGAGAACATAAAAATATGAGAAACCTTCAGACTTCCTCAGAGGTGTATAGTTGTGCTTAGAGTGCAAGCTGTGGTTTAAAATGATGACTGTGAAAGCTGCAGCTGTGAATTTCCACATGCTTTCCGTGCTTTAACCGATGCACTCACGTCTTCCGAAAGCACCAGGCTGGGCTGCTGCTGGGGCTCGGGGGGTTTCAAACTGCAGCAGGGGAAATCCAGCTGAAATGTGGAGTGTTTATTCTGTCAGAGGGCAGCTGGGGAGCTGACACGAAACAGGTTGAAGCACTGAAACCAGAAGTACCTTCTAGAGCAGTGGCTTTCAATGCTTTTATGACTTGGGAACCCCCTAAACATTTCCAATAGAAGCAAGGACCTTTGTGTGGCATATTGAAGCTCATTGAGGACGAGTGACTGGCATTTCTTAGTTACCTTTTATGGATCCATTTGAAATTGCTCATGGATCCCCAGGGATACCCAGACATTAAAAACCAACAAACTTAAATCAAGCTTAATACATTTCATTCTCTCAAAGCTTCCAACCCGTATCTTTCCTGTCAGTATTACCAAAATACCAGGTTCTTGCTGACACACAGTATGTCTAGGTCTTTGCTCAACAAATTTCTCATTGGGATATGCATAAACTCAGAATGTGCTTTCCAAGTTTTGCTAAGCCACTTTTAATCTTCCAGAGCTTATTAGTTACTGGTATTACAAGAGGGCAAGTTTTCTGTGCCAAATAGCCCCAAACTTTCACTGGTGTCATGCAGAATATTGCTGGTAGTGTTGCAGTACGAATTACTATGCCACACTTAGGCAACTTCAATCTTTCTTTCTCTGACTTTGTTCTGCCCTATCCCATATATTGTAATTGCTTTCCATAAAAGGAGCAAACAAAACCATACTCATGGGTCTCTTCAAAATGCTAACTCTGCTTTTATTTTTTTAACCTCACTGCATGATTTTATTGCGCCAGTAGCAACTTGGAAGCAAAGTTTAAAATAGCTGGCTTTGATAGCATGCTTTTAGCATTGAAAAAAAATGAAAATAAAACCTTGCAAATTGCAGAGTAAGTTTGTTGATTTAAGCAGGAATTTTATAGAAATTTTATCAGTAAATAAACATTTGATTTTTTTTTTTTTTCTGTTCAGGTATGACTTTGTAGAAGTTGAAGAACCTAGTGATGGCACTGTTTTAGGGCGCTGGTGTGGTTCCAGTAGTGTGCCCAGCAGACAAATCTCCAAAGGAAACCAGATCAGAATAAGATTTGTGTCTGATGAATATTTTCCTTCTGAACCTGGATTCTGCATCCATTATACACTTCTTATGCCAGTAAGTAGCATGTTTCAGATTGGAACATTTCAGGAAAACAAAATCTTTAGAAGTGGTAGCTCAAAAGAATCTTTTAATAGCTTATGATTAATTACTGTTTATTTCTTAATAATGAGCAGTCTGTCTTCCAGAACAGTACATTTTGATTCTGTTTTTTAACTAACTGAGTGTTCTTGTGGTTCTTGCTGGATGGTTTTGGACTGGGAAGTTATGGGCTCAGTTGTTTTTGCGGAAACTTCAATCAAACGTTTACATTCCTAATACAGTACTGCCGGGAGGGGGAAAAAGGGTTGTAGCTTTGACGAGAAGAATCATCATAAGAATCAGCTGTGTGACACTGGGGTAGTTTCAAAAAAGATTGAGGAAATTAATGTTTTTACTAGTCAGCTGCCATTAGATAAACAGAGCCACATGAGTATACCTAGTTCAGAACATAAGAACACATGAAGTTCTTACGCTTCTGAATTGTTTCATTGCAGTGACAAAGCAGACAATGCATAATATTCATCTTCCACTGCATTTTCCCTGAAAACTGTACTTTAGACTTCTGAGGAATGTTGCTTAACACTTGTAAATTGCAGGTATTAAACAAAATTTATTGTCAAAAATGTGACTATTTTCACTGTCGAGAGATTTCTGTTACTTTTTTTCACCAAATGAAAGATCTGTGATAGCAAAGCATGTTTATAGATTTTTAAGGATGAGATAATGTTCTGAAGCAATAAGGGTGGAGTAGAATGGGTTTACTTGTTTTAGAATAGGTATTCCGTATTTAAAGAGAGTAAGGAGTATTTTTGTGAAAGTCCTCATAACTCAGTTTGTGAATATCCTGAATACTCTTGTGGTCCGTGCTGTTTGGTTGATGAAAACTATATGCAAGCTCAATAAAAAATTCATCAAAAGAATCCGTGTTGTACCCTCACTGACATGTGCTACACTCAGAATGCATTTGGCATGCTTATTGCTTTTGCCATTTTTGCCTCTTCCCCCCATTTGCAAAGCTGGTTACTGAGAAGCAGCAAAGAACAGTCCCACATATCTTTTCAACAATACGTAATCTTCTACATCATATATCTGTCAGTGAATGCAGTGTTGTGTTGTGTATGTGTACACATGTATATGTGTGTGTGTTTTCTGTTGTTTTCCCATGAATATTTGTAAATATTTAGGCCTGCCTAACTAAGGACATGATAAAAGGTTTGGTCTGCATTTTTGACTCTTTTGGAGTTAGACTCTTTTGTTAGTAGAATAGTAAGACCTGATAATGACTGATTTTGAAATTAAATAAAATGTCAGTCTCCCAACCATCTTGAAATATGGCCAGGTTTAAACTTCCATACACCTGAGGGCGGAATGTAATAAGTATGTTTACTTTTGAAAAATGGTAAGAGAAAATCCCTAAATAGATGTGTTGTGGGCTGATGCCAAATTTCATTGTTGCGGCTCTAGTATTGAGTCCTATCTGCTACATATCTGACTTGTGTATGATCCGAATTCTCTGGAATGGATTAAACAAAGGCACCTAAAAATACCAGAGTATATGTAAAATTATCTGTGTGCAGTGCTGTACAAAAGGACTGAGTTTGTTCCTTGTCATTTGGGGAAAACTAGTTAAAACCTTTCAAAACTAGTTAAAACCTTTCAAACCTTTTAAAACTAGTTAAAACTAGTTAAAACCTTTCAATCATCAACACTTGCAAAACAATACCTTAATCTTAAAAATACTTGCTTTTCTTGTTCAACAGACAAAACCAGAGCTGACATCATGGGATGCCTTTTTAGTTCCTTGTTTTTCTCCATTTAACAAAGCTCATATAGCATAAGAACTATACCTACAAACTGGTTTAGAAACCAAGCGTGTTGTCTCACAATATATAGCAGGCAACAGCAGCATCCTTCACATTGTTAGAATTCAGATGTAGCCCCAGGATGCTCAGTGTAACAACCGCTTATCGGTTTGTGAAGATTGATTTCCAAATCTCTCTTTAAAAGGGCTGGGATCTTTTTCATCAAAAATTTTGTCTTAATAATCCATGAAAAATACAATTTTACATTTCAGACTGCAGATTGCAAGTGAAATCTATATTACTGAGTTTAGGGATAAGACCTGCTTCTTGTACCTAAAGCAGCTGAAAACTGATGCCAAAAATATCTGTCTTTACAATGCTCTCTCATCCAACATGTCAAGAGAAACTAAAATTTACAGACTTCCACCCCACCTCCCTGCAAAAAAAAGTCAGCTATAGAAATGAGTGTAAATTCTAAATAATTATTACAAAAACGTAACTGATTCACTTAGTGATTCACTTCAATGAATTGGTCCTAAACAGTTAAATTTTGTTTTTTCCCCCCTCATTTTTTGGCAAGGGGAAGGGGGAGATGCCTGGTAGATTTGCAATGAGAGTTTGTTTGGGGAGAAATGAAGCAAAACTGAAATAAAACAGTGCAAGCTTGTGTCTGTATTTGGAGGCCACACACAGTGAGGAGCACTGGACACATTTTCAGGTCTCTTAAAGAGCGAGAGAAATGGCTTTGTTTAAATCTGCTGTAATTTATCGTATATATGTTTTTTTTCCTTTGTATGTTATATTTCAAGCCAACTTTTCACATGATGAATAAGTTGGGGGAGAATAGCTGGTGATCTGATTACTTCTAAGAGTCACTCAAAAGCTGCAGTTCAGTCAATAGATGCAACAACATTTTCTAGGAAGTTTTACCATGGGATAGTAAGGCACTGTATAAAAACAGTGCGCATACTGTGGGCAAGCATAATGCTCCCTGAAAAAAATCCATGAAGCCTTTCTTCAGATTTTAGCTAATTGCAGTTCAATATTCTGACTTTCTTCCATTTTAAATTGTGTATCCTGGGTGCCCCTGGAGCTTCAATTCTGGTCTAATTCCACTTTCCTCTGTTCTATAGTTGCTAGTTAATTTTGTCTGGAATACTGAGAAGTGGAAGGAAGTGTTGAAAAAACTTACTCTAAGAACAAGTAGTATGTGTGTTATTTTAAAATAATTATGCTACTTGCAGCACAGCTGTTGGTCACTCTTTTCATGCTCTGGCCCGTCACTTAGACTGTGTTTAAAGGTGAGCTGCTTTATTCACTAAGGACTGCTTAGTGGTTGTTCTGCATTTTGACTGTTCAGCTATGCATTTATTAGAAGTCATGTTCTTGGCACTGCTATACCACCTGAACCCTCCTAGAACTTTATTGCAAAAATAATCCATATTTCGTTTATTTTTCCCTTCTTCTCACTTGCTCCTGGTTAGAGCTCTAATCCATATAGTAGCCGCATGCAATTGAGGGAAATCTTATAAACTCTTATAATACATGTTTGGGCTTCAGTCTTCTAGTGACTTGTTTAAACTATGTCAGTTACAAATTTGGCAGAGAAAACTTTATGTAATAAAGTCCATTGTTACTTGGGGAGTGGGTGAATGGGATACTTGATGCCTGAGGTGCCATTAAGGAATGCATGACTGATTGCCAAAGTAGTTATTAATTATTCAGGGCACTCAGAACAAAGCCGCTCCAGTTAAAGTTGAGGCTAGGGGTGACTGTATTCCCCTTCTTTTTTGGCATATGGTAGCATGTCATTTGTCATCAAGCATCATGCCAAAGATCTCTGCAAACAGACTTAACCCTCTTCTATGCAAGTGAAGATGAAGAGGAAAATCCAAGAAGCTGCTTAAAGACTAACCAGGTTTAAAAGTGACTTGGCAGGTGTTTTGTGATTCTGGTGCAGTACCTGCATGACTATCTGGATTTCAATCTAAGAGAGGTTGGGTTTTTTTTTTTTTTACTTAGATGCAGAGGTGCTGTTAGGAGTCTTCTTGCTGTTAACAGTAATGAAGATTGAATTTGAAACTGTGCAGGTAATCTGTTTAGGGCTATCTAATAATTGTTCCTTTATCTCATTCAAATTGGCTGGGGTTTGCTCTTTTAGGGTTGATTTTAGTGTTAGTTTTGTTTGTGGAACCTTTTCAGTTGAGCTGGTTTAATGAAAAAGGTTAATGAAATTTAAATACTAATAGAAAAATTGCATATTAATAGAACAGAGGAGGGAAAGCCCTCACCTTGCATTCCCTTTCTTTGAGA
The DNA here is from genome assembly GCA_017639245.1 of Myiopsitta monachus. NCBI lineage: Eukaryota > Metazoa > Chordata > Aves > Psittaciformes > Psittacidae > Myiopsitta > Myiopsitta monachus. The sequence goes on along the minus strand of CM029917.1, from coordinate 71,965,831 downwards.
AGTCCACAGATTTCACAGATATCAGGTGTGTATCGCATGCCTGTACCAAAGCTCAAGAAGGCTTAACTTTGGCTGCAGTAACTGAAAATCCATCCAGAAACATCATAAAGGACATTACTGATCGCCTAAACAGAGGGTTTTCTACACTTTCTTTAAGAAGCAATCAAAAGATTTTGGAAATAACATGATTTCAGGGCTGTTTAAGCCAAGGTAGTATGAAGCAGCCGGAGATTGTGAGTGTTATTTAGCATTTTGCAATGCTAAATGAAGTGATAAAGAACTGTGAAAATCCTTTATATTATTAGAAGGACTTTTAAATCAAAACCTTTGTATTCAAAGTTTCCACTAATTAGGTATAGTGAAACCTAGGTCTGAATAAATCATCAAACGCCTAAAGGTGGTCAGGCACGCAAGTTCAATCATTCTTGTGTGCGTGTATGTGTGGCAAAAAATCCATTGTAAATCAGAGAGGTTTTGGGACAAATTCTTTTCTTGGAGGTTTCATTTTCCTTTAAATTTGAGTTTGAAATCTAAAGAGAAATTCCTTTTAAATTTCTTTAACGAGACATTAAAGATAACTCAAAAATACTTAGATGAGAGTGATACACTTGAGGTTAATCAAAAAGCTACATAAGTACAAGACTAAGTTTTTATTATCTAGTTATCCATTGGACTAAAATGAGAGGGGAAGCAACCCCTTTGAAGCAAAAGAGCCTCTGAAGGATATTTCCTAATCAAAACATAGCATTTTGTTTTCCTTTGACCGTATCTCATTCTGTCACTTGAACATCATAAAAAAATAAAATCTGTGTATATTTAGCAAACTCGCAGAGGCAGGGTTAGAAATTAATCCAGCAACACTGTGGGCCTGCACAGAAGTCCATCAAAGAGTGTCCTTGACCTGCACAACCTGAGCTGTCAGCATGGATTTCCCGAGACTCTAAAAGGGAGAGAGACATTTTGAACCAAATTGGCTGTTCTCAAAAGGCATTAATATGTTTGTATGATAGCAAGTTTTGTACTCTCAGGGACTGGGTCTTTCCCTTTGGCCAAAATTTGAATGTAGTTTCTTGAGTAGCGTATGTAGCATGTACCATTTCAGTTGTATTTTTTTCTGTGATGTTAGATTTACAGCGGCTCAGGCAGAAAAGAATCAGAAATCACTTCATTGGCTATTTGTAGGATGAAGTAATTTTGTTTTCTTGGACTGATATTTTCATTGTATATTTGACTAAGAGTTAAATTCATTGATTTTGGAAGTTTATTGTGTATCCCATCCTGTTTCACTGTGGCAAAACACAATAAAATCAACTGATTTTATTATTTCTAAATAACTAACAGTACTTTCAAAATTAAATGCATTCATGTTACCATACCTCCAATGTCATGCTTTAATTATATTCTATTTAACAACTTCAGTAGAACTTCTGTCTGAAAATTTCAAGAGTGTTGAACAAGTAACACAACTGATTCTGGTTATGGAGCAATTCATGTAAGTCTTAGAATTGTATTTGTTGAAAGACCTTACTTATGGGAAGTCAGAACAAGTAAGGTAGAGAAAAGTTTGTGAAAACTGCTTTCCTTTTAGTCATCAATAGCATTATGTACAAGTTGGATCACTCTGGCAACCTGTTTCAAGCAAAAATTATTGCCGTAAACAAGCGATGGGGTAGTGCAACTGTCAAGAAAGAGCAGGCAGCCCTTTTTGCTCCTTTGCCCAAATCATGTCTTTGATCACGTATTAACCTTCTCCTCCCACATGAAAGCAGATAGTATGATGATTCAGTGCAAACAATGTTTAACCTCTTTAAATGTCCTAAAAAGTGGAAAAGTTTTGAGAATATGTTGGGAAGTATTTCAAATACGTGAGGCAATCTCTTTTCTTCAATCTCTGGAGGTTACTAATGGCTTTTATTAGATTTCCATTTAGTAATAAATATTTATATTGTAGGGGCTTTAGTGTTTGGAAACTTTATTAGTGTGCCTCATAGTATTTTAATCAGAAGTTTATGTATGCATATTTGTTTAATTTGAAAATGAATATTACTTTTACATGGTCTATCAGTTACTTTACTGTAGTGTTCTGTGATAAATCTTACATATATAAGATTTAATGTTGCGTGCTCTGTTGTTTTCAAACCCTCTTCAGGAGAAGTTAAAGATAGAACAAAGAGTGGTTTTTTGTCTTCTCTTGAGTAGTTTTGAGTCTCCTGGAATGTCATGACTCTGGGAGTGGTCTGGCTGGTGTATGTGGGATCCTGAGTAACATTATTTCTGTTTGGGAACAATCTGAAAGTAATGTATTTTGCCAACTGATGAGAAAACAGTTTAAAAAAAAAAAAGTGTACAAATCCAGGAAAAGCAGTAATGTGGAAAGTTCAGTCTGCATTAATGATTCAAGGAAGAGAATACACAGTGCATGGGGAAGGTGAACTGTGGGGAATTACCAGCCTTTTGCTATTTCTTTTGTCATTCAGCTTAATAGACATTGAAGCTTTCATGTGCTAATAAGCAGGGAACACATCACTAGTTAACACATTACTTGCAACAGTTTTAATACTGTAGTCCTAAGTATATTCTGGAGTATATTAAGAGTCCTGAGTATATTCTGAAGTCCTCTTTAGGAGAGTTTATTAAAAATAAGTATGGCTTTTATTGCATTTTCACATCAGAATTTGAAGGATGTTTCAGATTGTGAATTTTTACTTAATAAAATCGCTACCATTATACTAACTGAAACTCTTTTCAAGTAGTATTTGAGTCTTTTGATTGGTTTTGGTTTGTTTTTTTGGTGCATTTGGGGGGGATGTTTTGTTGGTTTTTAGTTTTCATTAAGTTCACTCAAGAAGGACTGAATTAGGTCTAATCAGAGAGATTACACATAAGAGACTAATGGAAGAATAATACTGCCACTCTGTCGCAACTATAAATATTAGCCTAAAATCTATTCTCTACTTGTACCAACTTTCCTTTAACTGATCTTCAAAGAGATATTCTCTGTTCTTTCACAAAAATGACACTTCTAAAACGGTTCTTTGCAAATGAATGAGGAGCAGAGCAAGCTGATCTGTCTTTATCAGTCAGTAGTAATACATTAAAGCGTTTAGTATGTGTTCTGTAGACTGGCATGTGAATTTGAAAATTTATTATTCCACATAATTAGCAGTAATGTCAAGTCTCTAAGCCTTTCCATTGCCTTCCCAGTTTTCCAAATGTCAGGCTGTCCAAAGGGTGTCTAGCCGTGGAGCCCGCAGCCAGTGGTGGTCATAAATGGGTGGTAGGGAGCGCTAGGAGGAGGTCAAGCAGATGGCATGGTTCACTGCCCCCTTACTCCACTTCCCACCTATATTCTGAAGAAGAGGGGGATTCCCTAAGCCTATGTTCTTTGTCTATTTAGTATCTGTAACAGAAGTTCATTGCAAATAATTATCCATGTACCCCTTGAACTCAGGTTAACTTTATGCCTTCACAACATCCTTTGCTAAAACTAGATTGTATAGGTACTGCATAGAAAAGAAGCTTCAAAAAAACTCCTTTACTTGAGGAGGATATGTATGTGTATAAAAACGTGTTACTCAAGCTGAGAACTCGTTGATCCCAAGTGATTGGAGCTGTTGTATGCTACCTCAGCAGATATTTCACAGTGATATCCAAATGTTCCTTTAGTCTTTTAAAATTATTCTGTAGTCATGGTTTCAAATTTATTTGTTCAATCTTATTGATCATGCCTATTCAAAAAATTGTAGTGTCTCAGTGTGTATGATTTCTTTTTATTTTAATCCTTTACTAAATGTTAGGTAAGATGCTTTTCATTTAACATATTTGGTTAAAAAATTCCCAAACCATCCCCTCAAATCCCCCCCAAAAAACACCAACACCACCTTCCTGTTTTCCCAGGTCCCTTTAGCTCCACTGGGTTTGGTTTTGTTTGGTGGGTTGGTTTTATTTTTTTTTTTCTTCCTTTATTTTTTGTGGTTTAAATATTACCTAATTGTCTAGTTGACTATCCCTTTTCCAATTTCCAGGATCAACATGTTATTCACAGCTTTTTGAGAAAGCACGCTGATGGCTTCTCTACAAATTCCAAAGCAAAGTGACTCTGTCCCATTCTCAAAGTTAATCCCCTGTGTAACTGGCACAGTCCTAGATTTTTTGTGCTTTCAAATACTGAGACGTTGTGTCTGACATGCTTGCTAGTGGAAAAAAAAGGTAAGCAAATGTACATTTGATACTAGGTTTCAGGCAGCACTGTAATTTTCAATTATGCTATTTTAGCTGCATTCATGTCGTGTCCCTATCCATTATTAATGTCTTAGTCATGCTGCAGCTCTATCCATTCCTGCACCCCAGCAAAGCAGTCAGTAACTAGTTAGTGGAGTGCATTGTGCTGATTTTTCTTACTTTTGGTTGGAAAAGATGAGAACAGGAGCAAAAGGAAAGAATTCGGGACAGAACGGAGTTAGTGCAACTACTTTAGTTTTATATATGGTCCAGATCTGAAAGGCTCCTAGGAACAGCAGAATTGTGCAGGGAAGAAAAAAAAAAGAATGATGGGTGCAGCTCTCTACAGTTGGGATCAAATCAGCTGTGGAGCAGCCTCTGTAGGTGACTGACTACACAGACTGATGGAAGCACCACTTTAAAATCAAGAGGAAAAACTCTTGACAGAATAATGATACTGTATAGTAGCTTCAGGGTAAAAGTTTGCTTATGAAAAGATTAATATGGGGTATTGCTACTGGTGTTAAGAGAAATCCTTTTAGTTCTGAAAAGAAATAGATAATAAGCACTATGGGAATACTAAAATTTTTACTTGTCTTGTCTTTGCAGTACCTGGCCTCTGGTGTTAGAGATGGGGATTATGAGATGTCATTTGTTAGATTCTCATCAGTACTCAAACCTTTTTTAATGATGATGATGAAAGGTTTGGCTGAAGAAGCCAGGATTTTTGTTAAAAAGGTTTTAGTTTTGTTTTCATGGGAAAGTCTAGATAATCACAAACCTGGTGCATCTGTTCTTTCCATTATCTCTGGCTAGGCTGGTGGAAAAGGAATTCAGGAGGGTTTTGAATCCGTGTTTGCTCCTGATAGCTGGTGTATGTTGTTAAAGAACTGTAATTGTTTAAAAAACAGAAGGAGATAAATAAAACCTTGCATGTGGAAAAGGACAAAAGACATTTCCAGAGGCAGAATGCTCAGGCTGCTTGAGTATTCATTTCACTCTGGTTCTGAGCTAGGCAATAAATCGTAGCAAGAGAAATGAGAATTATATGTGATGAGAAATAAAATGCCAGTCTTTAAGTTGAAAGGAGTGATTTAGTGCATGGATGACCAGGTTCAAAGGCACTTGAAAATTGAAGGTATGAAAGCAGATGGCACAGCCTTTGCAGGAAATTTTGCATGCAGTCCTACAGACATTGTGAACTTGGTGGTTCCTAAGAGCCCTTCCCTTGCAGCTGCAAAAGAATTCCTTGGGAGAACTCCATAATAACTCTACGCTGACACCATGTGCAAGTTCTCGGATCTCAGATAAGTGTGAGTCTGTACATGTGGTGAGAGGAACTTCAGTGTAGTGGTGTAGATAATTAAATCAGCCTGACACTTTATTTTCTACTATGTAGCCTTTTCGTAGCATTTAGTTAACTTAATAGTTTCTTGGTAGACATCCCTTGTTCTAAATGTTTTTCTAACAGTGACACCCTTTAAACATCATAACTGTCTTTAAGAAGACAGATGCTGTGTTAAGGTGATTTTGTTAGATATCAGTATCCCAGTGGCTTTGTGAATAGTTGGCATTGTAAATACAATATTTTAAATTTGAATTTTCAGTCATTTTTTTTCAGTATTTTTGTTTACCAGTTGTGCCTGCCTGAGAATGTAAAAAGACCTTTCTTGAGACTTCAAAACATCTAAAATCGTTCTGAAGAAAAATACTGCTAACTCTGACCTTGAGCTTCCCTGCTGGCTGATATGACCAAAATGACTAGGTAGCCAAGGAGGGCGAGATGACTGAGTTGAGCCAAATTAGTCAAAGTCACTTGGTCATTATCTGCATTTCTTGCAATGCTGAATCATTTTTAACTTGTGAAATGGTGGGACAGCTAATCACATATATGTAGGCTTTTAATATGTAAGCTGTTAATAGGGTTGCCCTTGCTTATCTTCTGAAAATCACTCTGATCTTCTGAACAATTCTGGCTTGTGTGTGCATATTTGTCTTCAGGCTTTTCAATGTGAGGTGTTCTGGGTAATCAAAAGTTAATAATAAAATACTTCCCGTCTGAGTCATCTGCGTAATACCTTTTTGCCTTGGAATAATTGTCTTTTAGTCAAGGTAAATTCTGTCATTGATCTCTTCTTGTTTGCACTCTGTCAGTATATATACCTTTAAATATGGCATGTACTTTTTTTAATTGCCTCTCCGCTTAAGTAAGTCATAGGTACTTTTTATGTGGAAAAAAACCCTTGCAATTTAGATGTAACTAAAATAGCAGTACATCTTTTGATGCAATATAATTGTAGAATTAAGGTTCATTGAAGTGTTTTGAAACTGTTTGCTAGTATAAGACACTTCAGAGTACAGCCTACCTTTTCACCAAAAAATCAAAGATATGTGGGCAAGTCAACAGTGCAGAGACAAATAAGAAATTGTCAAGGGGTTTTTCAATTATGTTCCTAACAAAGAAAAAAAAAAACGAGTTACTTTTTCAGCTAGGTATTTCCATGGACAATGTGAAATTTGGAGGTAATTCGCTACTTTGTTAACAAAACATATCTAAAAATATTAGAACTTAAGGAACAAACTGGCACAGCACTAATGTGGTAGAAGTGATCAAGTTGAATGGCCAACATTTTGCAAACATGAGACAGAGCTGACCCTGAACCTTGTGCAAAACCCGCAGTATGGAGATGAAGCACGAGTGCAGGTCTGGGCAACTGTCAACCCCGCAGCAGCCTTGTGCTCTGCTGTAGTAAACCACACTGATCTGGTTATGTACTGCAGAGCAGCCCTGTATTCCTACTTAATTTACAGCCTAAGGACACCTTTGAGGTGATGTCATGGCTGAAGAAGAGCAAAGTAACATCAGCTGTTATTTTTTGCAAGTCATTAGCATGTGTCTCTGTGTAGTTAAGGATTTATTTGTACATTTTCTTAGAATTAAAACTAAACAGAAAAAGATAAATTAACACCTAGTATTTGTAGGTAACAGTGCTAGTAAATAGTTTTTCAGATTTTCATTTAGATAACAGGCACACATACAGGGACTTTTATGATTATTTTCTGAGACTGTGGTTGCTGTCTGTTGTTTCAAGTAGGCAGCCTTTATATTTAGTTATTTATTGCTTCCTTTTCAATGAACTATGTCTCTATTACTAGTGCACCTAATATATTTAAAACTACATTGTGAAGGTGCTGCTTTAAATTGGCAAAGAGACTTGTCATACTGTTAAAGAAGAGAAAAAAGAAAATCCATGATAATGTTTGATATTTCTTTACCTGGAACGGCTTATAGGGGACTTTGGAAAATCAATAAATTGAAAGCTTTCCAAGTGTGAACAGAATCACCTTTTCTCTGCAGGCTGTTTTAGAAAAGTTAATGATAATTTTGCAAACTTAATATAAGCCTAAGGAGCATCATTAAGCAAGCCATACAAAGCTGTAATTTACAAAGCTAGTGCCGTACAAAAATGACAGTGGATAATTTATAGATAGGGAATGGACTAAATTTCGTGGTTAATACTTGGAAGAGTGGCAAAATACTAAGTTGATGTCATCATAAAAATCTGAAACCAGAGAGGAATCATTTTAACAATGTGGTTTTAAGCAAAAGACATTACTTCCATTCTTAATTTTTCCGTAAATCTAACTCCCTAATAAAGTACGAGAGTATACTTACTTATTAAGGCTCTACACTGTCCTGTCTTTAAATACTTAACAAAAAGTAGTCTCCTAATCAAGCAATTAGAGAATCCACAGAGAAAGCCAGGAAGGCACAGAACTGGCACTGGGCACAGCATAGGAACTTTTCATTATGGATGTTTCGTACCCTGCTCTGACTCTGTCATGTACAGTGCTCTGTATGCAATAACGAACAGTCTGTCCTGGATCATGGCTTCACTAGAGTAAGTCGCTGGTACTTTCCACTGATTTTTTTCTGGTGAAGTAAAAAAATGACAGCTCTTTTCTGTTTTCTGCCATGTGTTGAGATTTAGAGGAGAAAAAGAGAATAATAGGTTACCTAAGGGAACATAACTGGCAATGGTTATAGTGCCAAATTGTCATGGTTGGATCATTCTGTTTACAAATTCCTGTGGTTTTTTGTCAGGAGAGCAATTGTATTTTAAAGTCATTCTAACAATACATCAGTTTGGATTTATTAATGCATGCAATTTTAATGTTCATTATTTCTATTCAAACAGTAATAAGCACTCTATTGAAATTGCAGTAATAAATAATGTTATACTTTCCAATTTGTAGGCTTTTGAGGTCTTTGGACATTTTTAATCTAGTTCTTATTGGTCATACAAACAGTATGGCTGGTGACAGATTTTTTTTAAAACAAGCAGTTCCCATTGCCTTCAGTAGTAAATACTAGGTATTGGAGTCTGAAAAGCAGTGTCCACATAGAATTATAGTATAGTTAGGGTTGGAAAGGACCTTAAGATCATCTAGTTCCAACCCCCTGTTATGGGCAGGGATGCCTCACACTAGAACATGTCGTCCAAGGCTCTGCCCAGCCTGGCCTTGAACACTGCCAGTGATGGAGCATTTAAGTCTTCTTTGGGCAACCTGTACCAGTGCCTCTCAAGATAAGGGCCACATTATCCAAATTTAAATAGATTATTATTTTTTTTAATATATTGATTAATTGGCAAATAATTGTTTCTCTGTATGCATTTATTACACTAAGAATAATGTTCTGCTGAGTGAGACCTTATTTCACAGTTGCTATCTATTCCTCTAATTTCCTAATTGAGTTGTACACCATGGACCAGTTTCAGCAGTGAAGAAAAGATTGCCTGGAAGAATTTAATTTTGATGGTAATTGGGTTAAAACCAGTACTGATTTTATCAATCTGAGATCACAATCAGTGTTCATCTCAAAAAAAAAAAAAAAAGAAAAAAAGTTTAATTTTCTGTGGGAGAAGTGGAACAACGGGAGGAAAAAAGAGGTGTCTGTATTGTAGCCTCTTAGTAAAATGTCCTTGCTTCTAAGAATTCTCTTTTACAAGACATAATAGTTGCTGAGGAAACATTTACCTAATACTTAAACTATTGTTTGAGGAGAATCACAGAATGGTTTGGGTTGGAAGGGGTCTTAAAGCTCATCCAGTTCCAACTCCCTGCCATGGGACACCTTCCACTAGACCAGGTTGCTCAAAGCCACATCCAGCCAAGCCTTGAACACAGTCAGGGATGGGGCAGCCACAGCTTCTCTGGGCACCCTGTATGAGCGCCTCACCACCCTCATAGTGAATATAACCTTAATTGTTAAATAGCAAAATGGCCTCCTTTGACTTTTTAGCTGGAATATAAACTTTCAGGGGGAATTTTTACTCCTCTAAAGTCAGATAAATTATATTAAGCTTATGGTGATGTACTTGAAATTACAATTTGTCTGCCCTCCCATTCCACAAGTGGTTTGTGAAACCAGGACAAGCTCACACGTCATGATTTGTTCATTCAGTTCCTCATGTTTGCCAGTGAGACTGCACAGATAATCCAAATGAAGCAAAACAGCTTCAAATTAAATAGAAAATAGTGGAAGATGGCTAAGAATACAGTAATACTATATTCTTGGCATTTCGGTATCTTAAATGTATACTCATTTACAAAACCAGAAGAGATTTTCTCCAAACACTATGTTGACTCTTTTCTGCAAAGCATGGCAGTCATCACAGTCAATTTATTTGACTTTTTTGTCATTGCTTTGTAAGCATTATTTATGCAGTAAGTGTCAATTATGTTTCATTTTTCATACTCAGAACCTTCAGAACCTTCAGCTTTTCTTTAAACAGATAAAGCATGGGGCTTCACTGTGCAGGGCAGGTGTAAGAAATTCCACCAGAAACAGCCACACACGGATCTCTTTACATGTTTGTTATGATCAGTGAGTATTCATAACCCGATTTCCTTGCAAATTTGCCTTTTTCTTTTACTTTTCCCCATCTTTTGTTGCGTCTTCCGCAACAGATTGTAATAACTGTCCCTTATGCCCAGGAAAAAGAAATACCAAGATATGGTATGTGTGTAATATGTAAAACAAACTCAAGTGATTGATGCTTGTAAATAATGCCTTTTTAATATCATCTTAATTTATCTTCTTACTTGACTTATTTGCGAAACTGTTTTGTCAAGCATTCAAATAGGCATCATCCATCATAAGGTTTTGAAGCGTGCTTTCTGTCTTGATCAAAGGATAAGCTTGTGGTTAGCCAGTATCTTTCGGTTCAGTAGGCTAATGCAAAAAAAGCCTTTGTGTAATATTGGGTTCAACAGAAGGAAAATCATGTCTGCAGTTCACAGAAAATCATATTTTTGTACTGACTGGAAAATTCAGGTGGAACCAGTGCCTCACACTCTGGGTCTTTATTTAAACTGATAATAAACCCCACATCTAACCACTTCCTAGACTGCAATGAATAGCAGCTTGTGAAACCACAATTAAAGCATGGAAAACCACAGTTTTTGATGTCTGTTTTCTGTAATTAGTTCCATATATTCTACATGAAATCATCAGAAACACCCAGTATTCCTGAGTCAGTGAATGGGGAAATTGGAGACTGAGGAAGAAAATATTTCAAGTATAAATACAACCAGAAAAGTATGTTTCACTGTGTAATTATTCATTTTCAAACAGGTATTAAAAAGCCCTTTTTTTTCTGATAAAAAAGAGTACATGTGAGAAATACAATAAGCAAGCCTTAAAACTGTCTTAAAATTATGCTTTGAAATAAAAATCTCTCACATTCTTTAAAGGTAAAAGTAAGGTAGGCGAGTAGTTTGTATAAATGGGTTAAAATTAGTGCAGCATTAGTGTATGGCATTTCCTTTCTTGTGCAAGTAAGTGTTTTGACTTTGTACCCTTACAGCACAGTGAATGTGTAAAAACAGAGAAATAATGTGAAAAGAGATGCAGCTGTGTGCATGCACAGGGAGATGGCTTTAAGTTGGTGCAATAGTGTTAGTCCTGGTTGCAGGACTGGGGCCATAATCAATGCCTAAATAGACTTGTTTAGAACATTACAAGGAACATCAGTGGCCTAGTTGAGAACATAAGTCAGCATGATTTTTTCCGTTATTTCTGCTGCAGAGTGCCACCCTTACTCATGTTATGGTAACAAGCTGCAATTTATGTAATAAAATATAGATATGTATCAAAAGTCTTGATCCAGTTGACCAGATTAGTCAGAGATAATTTGGCCTCATCTGTGGACAGTGACAGTATTATAACTGAAGTTCTTCCATGCTTAACAGAAGTCAACTGATCTACCAGCAGTCTTCAGGAAAAAGAGATTTGCTCCACAACACACTGGATTTGTTAATAGTATGGGTTTATGACTTGGCAGATTTCATCTTTCGTTCTTTTTCTTTTTACATGTGTCAAGGAAGGGGCTGAGAAGAAATTGCACTCACAAAGCAAGACATTTATTTATTATAATAAAAGTAATTAGACTGTTTCAAATATTTATTTTTTAGAAAAAAAAAGGCAGTTACTTGTAGTGGTGCCTTAAAATTCAACCTATTCTATTTTAATACATTTGTTCATGCTGTAAGCAGCATAAAATTTCCAGGAAGTCTACTGTAAATAGAATGAATTAGTCTGCCTTCAGACCATCTTTGAAGGATCCATTTTAAATAGCAGCCATAGAGATTGAGAAAGCAAAGCATGGCAGAAATGTGTCTACATTTATTTTGTAGCTGATGGTAAAACTGTCATCTTAAATGGATTATATTACATACTGGTTTGAGTCTTAAATCGTAAATGATACAACCAAATGAACTTCTCCTGCCATGGAGCCAACTTTCATTAAAAGCCCATGACTCCTTACTTTTCTTCAAGAGAAAGTTGGCCAAAATTGGAGCAGTTCCATTAATTTTCATATTCTCATATGAGTTAAGGGCTTGTGGGTGGCATGCAATAAAAACCCTAAAGCATGTATTTCTATCAAATATTCTTTATTTAGGTACATAGACATGCAGTTCTTGACTTTTATTACAGCATTGATAGGATAAATCTAAAGGATGAAAATGTGCGAATGGAGAAATGATCACGGAGGAAAAAGGTGTATTAGAGTTTGGTTATGTGCACAGAGAAGTTTTGGAGGCTTAGCTAGTCAATAGCATAGATTTTAAAATGATTTTGCATTAATTTGTCTCTTGAATTCAGCATTTCCCTCACCATTTTACATATTTTCTACAGACAGCAAAGTTACCAGAGGGATGCTGTACAGTGCAATCATAGAAATGCAAGGCTGCAAGGGGACTCTGGGATCTATTCTGATCCATTGTGCTGCTCTGAGCCGGGGTAGAATAGACCATTCCTGCTAGGTATTTGTACTGCTCCTGAGGTTGAGGGACAAAAGATTTCTGAGATTTTCCCGATCATCTGTTGCACTGCTTTACATAGTATGAAATTCTTTTCTAATACAGAACATAAATCTTTCCTGTCATTGATGGACTAGGAAACAGCTGATCATCTTCTGCTCTCTTACATGTTTGTTATCGCATCTCCTGTCAGCCTCATCTTGTCGAGATTAAAGAATCTTGTATCACTAAATCTTTTATCATAGTTTATGTTTTCTTTTTCTTCTTGGTCTTTCCTCTAAATATTAAATATTCTCTTTCTCTCTGCCTGTATTTTACAACTGCTGGAGATAGATCTCAACATTATTCCAGCCGAGACCTAGTTGAGAGCTCAGTAACCTGGCTTTATGGTGCTGTTCTGAATATATATGAATGAGATTTGCCTTTTTTGTGAAAGGATCACATTACCTCCTATTCAGGTTTTGGTCCCCTGTAACATCATTTATTCTACTTCAGGACTTCTGTACTTATGATTTTGCATTTATGCTTTTAATGTTTTACTCCTAAATGCTTTACTTAATGTTTTACTCCTAAATTACTCCTAAAGGATTTTTAAGATGTTTCTCATTAATTTCTCTTATTAAGCACACTTTCACAGTTAATTTTGCCTTTTAGTTGTTGTATAATCATATATACTATATTTGTGTTATATATGAAAGTATAATGAGATGGGAGTTAAAGAGATATAGATAGTGGAAAATATGTGGGTAGAAGTGATACAGCTGAATGTTGAGAGTATGTCAGGATAATATTATGGTTAGCAGTATAGGGTTGTAAAATCTAGCTTGCAAATTATAAATCTGGCTTGTTCAGACAGTGTGAGAATCTTGGTGGGCAATGTAGCCATGGTCTCTACCACTTTAGAGTTTTGGCACGTATGGTATATATAAAGCAAATTTAAAGTAAACAATGTAAAATATTTGTCTTCACAAATCTTAAAATAAGGTAATCTCTCACATGTCTGATGGCACTGAGAATGGATACATGAGGACAGAAATGAAGTTCCTTCCTATAAAGTAATGTTTTCTTCAAGGACTTTCTGCCTTCAAAGGAGGACAAGCTCTGATTTGCAGTGTTTGCTGTTCAGGAATGTTGGGTGTGTTCCTTTTATTGTGATATGAAATGTACAGAAACCTGTTGTGGAATGCAATCTAACATGTATACGGAAGGATCAAATTAAAATTGCATGCACTGTAGAAGTAATTTTCATTGTCCTTGCCAAATACACTTTCCAGTTGTAATAAACAGTTGTTATTCGTGTTTAATGTTGATAAACCTCTTGTGAACCTACTGGGATAAGTAAGCATTTTCTTAAAAACAGCTACCCGTTTTTAATACCTAGAGGGAACTTAAAGAACAGTTCTTCCCTGCCTCCAAAAACTTGCTGTTGTTCCCTTTGATTAAGCCTTCTATAAGTATTCATGTATTTTGAGTAAAATGAGTAATTTAAAAAAAGGGCTGCAAACATGATGTCCTTTAATTATGTCTGACCACATCCCCTGTCATAGAAGAACATACAAAAACTTTCTTCTATTCAGAACAGCTGCACTTACATTGGCTGTTTATTCCTCATAAACTAGTCTGTCAAATAAAAACTAGAGCTTTGTGTGCAGATCAACAGAAAAAAAAATCCTTCTGTAAATCATAAATGTAGGAGATCCAAGTGTTTCCTGTATCAGTTTTGGGTGTGTCTGTAAATTCAGTGGTTAATAATCCCTGTCATCCCATTTGCAACAAGATCTGATCAAAGATTCGTTGGACTGTGTCTACATGCACACTGCAGTCTGATTGTGGGAATCTCCTTTTGCATTGACTTGTTTGCGTACTGAGGTTTTGCATTACTGCTTGTTCAGTTACAATGATATTAGCTGTTTTAGATGATAATTTTGCATTTTAAGCATAATTCAGATTATTCTGTTGCAAATCCTCCTCCTAACTGAAGTATAACCTATTCCACATGGAAGCCTGCAACAAGTGTATATACAGGACTTTCATAGTATCAAGTTTCAGGGAAAAATTAATCTATGGTGGAATTCTTTTCTTCCTTTCTGCTAAAGTTCAGCTATCTCTTGGAGCCTGGGGTCTCCGTACACTAAATATCACTTGTGATCAGAACTGTAAAAAAATGTAGTAGGATCTCACAAATACTGATAAAATAGATTCTTTTTCTTGCATTTGGTATTTGAAATATAATTCTTTATAAAGTTCCTGTTCTAGAAAGGAATTGCAGGGGTAACACATTAATCAAAATAGGAAATTCTAGAAAATATTTAATGGACAAAAATATATCAGTTGTAATGCTACTGTACTATATATGTAAGGAAGAAATAATCGAGTTCATCCAGTAGAATTGCTTGATAGGGTGTATAATATTTGCACATCTTTATTATTGATCCTATGTATTTTTTTGCATTTAATTTTATATTCACAAAAATAAAGGTAAATGTTTTATTTATATCAGCATTTTAAAAACAGTTCCTACTCAGCTCTCTACTCATACATGCATTCAAGTATCTTGGACATCCACGACAGAGTATTTTAGTGCAAAATGTTGTTATTACTATTAAAAAAAAAAAGTCATGAAATGCCTTAAACACAAGCACAATTCAAGCACAGGACAAAAACCAAGTTACCTCAAGCTTGTAGTTGAAATATAAAAAGGTGATAGTGAATATATTCAGAAAGCCATGAGGTAGTGAAATAATGAAGTAGTTTTAGAAGGGTCTCTGTAGAGTTTTACTTTAGCTCCTCAGTGAGAACAGTGTGAGGGGAAAATGTCTCATTTATTGGAAAATACAGCCAGTGATTAATATAGAGTTCTACCCTGGAAATGGGTGTAAAGACTTCAGATGTCCCTTTAACAGTGAGAGAAGGTAGAAAAGCAGAGGATAAACTTTAAATGTCCTTATGATGAGTAGTTTGTTGAATAGTAAGAGTTGATAGAAAGGTGCTCAGATAAGGAGGACAGAGTTACTATTTAGGAAAATTGTGTTTTCAAACCTTAACATTGAGGAATCAGTCACAATCCCAAGGTGGTGTGAATAGTTAAGCAGCTGTCCTGAACCAAGGTTTGCCAAGGTGGAAGACTGCTGCCAACATCTGCTACAAGTGATTTAACCAAGCCTGTAGCAAGCGCTTATAAAAGATGTGCATTCCCTCGCATGTTCCACACATTCAGATGGTTCATTGCAGCTGTTAATTTGTTTAGGACAGTTCTGTGCACATAAAAAGTTTCCATCAGACTTGGAGATGATGATTTCTTAGACATCGGGGGTTTTTTGCTTCTTTTCACGCTGTAATGCAGGCACAAGAGACATCACAGGACTTTCTCCAAAGATTTGATGATTTTGTGGTGAATGAAACTGTACCTCAGTAAATTATTTTGGGACTTCATTTTTGCCTATGCACAGTCTAGTTTCAGGTTTTTTCAGCAGGTACTTTGTATAAACACACAAATGCACACTTTGTATTCTTTAAAATGCGTGTATAGACATTATTATTGCCTGTGGTCTGAATTAGTCTAAATATTTTTATTAAATATTCATATAATACAAGAAAGAAAATTATCTACTGCATTGTATTAAATTGCACTTATAGTCCTAGGTGCACGTGCATGAGGTAAATAAATGTCTAATTAGTTTTAAATGTATTTCATATGTTTGTTTTGAGAATGTTGTAAGTCAAATCTCTCTGGAGTTCAGAAATCTAAATATTTTGCAATAGTTACTAGGATACAAAAGGTAGACTTTTTCTTATAGCATATATATACACTTGCATGGAGTAGGGAGAGCTCACTGCAAGTTATGTTTAAAATCTCATTTGGAAGAGAGAGGTGCATTAACAAGAAGACAGTGCTCACTAAAAATTAAGGTTTTCCAAGTAGTTACGGGTAAGATATTACTCTGCTGCAAGTACTTCATAGGAACCAAAACTCATGGATTATGTACTATTAGACCTGATTCATTTAAGACTAAATGCTTGCTTTTAAATGCTCCCTGTTCAACTCAGTATGTCAGGACATGCTTTCAGAATAAATCTGAGTCTTTGGCTACTAAGTCTAAATCTGTCCAAGTCATGAGAGGTCTTTGAGTTTTCTCTCTAGAATCTTATTCAGGACAACATCCACAAATCCCTAATGTAAGCAAATATAATAAAACCCCATGGTAAAGGTAAAAAGGCACCAAATCTTGAATTCCCTTGCAACTAGCAAGATAAATCTGCAAGCTTTATGGATTCTAGGGATTGCAGGGGTTATACGCTTCATGTTTTGAAACTTCTGCAGTTGCCAGAGATGCTGGTGACAGATCCAGCAAGAAGCATGTATTTTTATGCATATATAAACACACATATGTGTATGCATATGTGATTATAGATATTTATGATAACTAACCAAGTCACTCAAGTGTTTTGAAAATGGCTCCTCCTCCTCCCAGAGGTTATTGCTATTGGTAGCATTCTCTGAGCATTTATGAACTTGCTCTAGATACATGTCATCTTTGTCTTCCCAGAAGTGACACACCTCTGTTCTGTATTTTGAACAGTGTCAGCATGCAGAGCCTTCAGGCAAAAAGCTGCAATTTGCTAGAAGGAAGCTGATGATTAGTGACATGCTGTGCTGTTTCCATGCTGCTCATTTCCTTGAGAGCGTCTCCCAGTTGCTTCCAGCGCAATTAGAGTAACAGGCCTTAGCTGTGAACTGCACAGAAACTCTGTCCAGGGAATATTTAAAACTTTTCCAAAATATATTTTATCTCAAAACTTTAACCTGAGGAAATGTTAGGGTGCTCCCAACACTACTTTTACACGTCTTCATTCCTTTATTCACACCTGTCACACACAGAGGCAGAAAGGCATGAACATACTCACTTCCCTTGCGGCATTGCTCCTGTTACGGAGAGTAGAAATGATGCACAATTTGGGAAACTGGCCCTCAAAGGGCTGTAACAAAAATACCCATGTAGAGTTTGGAAAGCCATCTCTGTCTGGTTTTAAGGTAAAAACTGGTGCAAGCACATGGATACCCAGTAAATAAGGTCCTCGGTGAGATAAAAGGGAAGCCTTGCATGTATATGAAGAGAAGCTAAACAAGCTTTTGATAAGCAGTGTTAGCAAAATGTAAGAACAGAAAATTCCTGTGAAAGCAAAAGAACTGGAGGTTCAGTAAGAAAAGAGGGGGTTGTCACCCTGCGTTCCAGATCTCATGTGTAGTAGCTGATTAGATTGATGAGAGTTGCTGTCCCTACCTGTATGTCATGTGACTGGCAAAGGTTAAGTCTCTGAAGTGAGGAGAGTTGAATAGATGCGTGTTTATTCCAGTGCCAGTGGAGCTTAATTTACCATACCTACCTACTTAGCAGCCCTGGAGCTGCAGTGCCTCTCATGCAGCCATCCCCACTGCTGTGGCAGTTACTCCAACTAAAGAAGTAAGAAGTGCTGCAATGAACAGGAACTGTGCTGGCCTTCCTGGCTTCCATCTCTGTCACATGCAAGTAAACATCCATGCCTTGTTCCTGGGTTTTGCAGTCTAAATAGATTATCTGCCTTTGCTCCTTCTCTTTTTTTATTCCTTTGCTGGAGGCACAAGAGGATCCTGGAACTTGATTTCTCTGCTTAGGTGGTTGCTCACCAGCCCAGCTACAGGTTGTCTCCACTTCCTTCTCCATTACTACTTGAACAGGACTCACATTTTGCATGGCAGTGGTGCAGGTTAATGTTGCACAGAGAAGATGTCTTTACAAGTCACAGACTTTCACAAACAGGCCAGCTGTTTTGTACAGCATACATTCCAGCAAGTAGAAGTTTGTGCTTTTTCAGGTAGGTCAGGATTTCTAAAGGCTTTTCAGTTATTGCTGCATGTACTTACGTGAGAAAAGAAAGCTGTTGTTATGCCAAGCTTCTGTGTCCTCGGGGCAAACTTGGGAAGAGCTGGATATCTGCTCTCCCTCATAGCTTCTAATGATGCTAATAGGAGGGCTACCTGTGATTATAAAGGCAGAAAACAGGCTTTATTGTGAGTGCTACAAGAATGTGCATGTACTATTAGTTTCAAGAGCATATCTTTAAATCTAAGCAGGACTTGGAGTGTTCCTGTATAATAATTTAAAAAAAAAAGCAAAACAAAAAAACCCCTAACTGTCAGGATATTTCATTAGAAGAAATATTTTACTTCTTTCAAAGTACTGATCCTAGTTTGTTTTCAGAGGTTCCTTTAAGGTTTTCTTTGTTATAAAGTCTCTTCTAGTCTGATTAAACAATACTGATGTTTGGAATCATAGAATAGTTAGGGTTGGAAGGGACATTAAGGTCATCTAGTTCCAACCCCCCTGCCATCAGCAGGGACACCTCCACTGAATCATGTCACCCAAGGCTCTGCCCATCCCGGCCTTGAACACCGCAGGCAATGGAGCATTCACAACTTCCCTGGCCAACCCATTCCAGTGCCTCACCACCCTTACAGTAAAGAATTTCTTCCTCATATCCAATCTAAACTTCCCCTGTTTCAGTTTGAACCCGTTATCCCTTGTCCTCTCACTACAGTCCCTCATGAAGAGTCCCTCCCCAGCATCCTTATAATAGCCCCCTTTCAGATCCTGGAAGACTGCTCTGAGGTCTCCATGCAGCCTTCTCTTCTGCAGGCTGAACAGCCCCAACTTTCTCAGCCTATCTTCATACGGGAGGTGGTCCAGTCATCCCCAGGTCATCCGTTTTCCTGTTCTTGAAAATGGGGGTTATATTTCCCTTTTTCTCCAAACTATGCCAGCTGATAAATAGGTTTTCACACAGAATACTGCTGTACAATGTTTTTTTGAGGACAAGAAATGAAGAAAATGGGGCTTTCTTTTGTGGGCAGGGAATTATTTTAGACGTATTATTCACTACTTGTCAGTGTCCTGTCATTCCAAGTATTTGACTCACTTGTTTTTGTTGTTCCTGTCTTAGCTTGGTGATTGCATTATTAAACATGAAATTCCTCACTCCTGGCTCCAGCAAACTAGCAAAATTACTTCTCGCCTATCCTTTAACTGGAAGAGGGTAATATCAGTACCTTGGCAGTCCTATCCTTATCAGACAGGAGAAAAAGAGAGGGTTTGCTTGGGTTGTGATGGTGCTTAAGAGATGATCTTGTGTGGATTGTACTTGAGCACTGTTTTGTTCTGAATTGTTTATCCTTGGAGCAGGTTCAGTGCAAGGAAAGAACAGATGGATAGTGGAATAATGGGAATGGTTATAACATACAGTCTCATATCCAAAGTTTACCCTTTATCTGTCTAAACTAATTCTGGATTCTGCAGCTAAACCAATAATGAGCATTCAGTAAATGCTTATTGTATTCATTGTTTCACAGAACTTGTGAGCTCAAGGAGTTGCATTTTACTGATCAAGGAATTGATCATTTTACTGATCTGATCAGACTGTGTCACAAACCTGCATACCACGAAATCCCTGGTGCCAGACTGAATCTAAAAATGTTTGTTAGCAGCTGCTGTGCTGTTGGTTGTGACAGCTTAGCTGTTGGGGGTCTGCGCTGTGAATATGATTGCGACTAAAGAGAAAAGGAAATGAGAAATACTCTTTCAGAAAGATTGTTTCTTGTTTGTGATACAGCCGCATACACAGTCATGCTGGCGTAACAAGGAGATGTTACTGCCAGATGCTTAACACCATGAAGCTGTGGCCTAAATACTGTGCTCAGGATCACACAAGCTCTGTGTGTCAGAACAAGAAATTACAAGTCTTCGTTAGGCTACATACTAAATCATCCTTTAGGTTTGAGCTTCAACTAGGTAATTTCAAATTCATTTGTTGCAGTTTTTGTTCAGATTTACTGCATCACTGATGGTTGTCTTCTTATTTTAGTTCTGTAAGAAGTAAATACAATATTTCTTATACTTCTATAATACTTATTTTACACTATAAGAGCGTCCTACACTTTCACCTATGAGAAAGAGACAAGATGTAGCTTTGATTCCTTTAACAGGGCACAACTAACATTGTGAGCACCATAAAAATGCATTTTATTCCCTAATTTTCTTCTGGGGGGACTGTTGTTGTGTATAATCTTCAGAACTGGGTAGTTTTGTGAAGTTAGTCTTTATGTTCTTCTTCTTAATTTTTTCCAAGCCTATATCTTAAACTGTTGCCTACATTTGGTCTATTGGCCTGTCTTTCACGCTTGTAAA
This sequence comes from Myiopsitta monachus, assembly GCA_017639245.1. Taxonomy (NCBI): domain Eukaryota; kingdom Metazoa; phylum Chordata; class Aves; order Psittaciformes; family Psittacidae; genus Myiopsitta; species Myiopsitta monachus. The sequence goes on along the minus strand of CM029917.1, from coordinate 71,945,063 downwards.
CTCCATAGGTTATTTCTATAAGGTATTTTTTTTGATAGAGTGAAGTATACCTACAGAAATACAATATAAACAGACCTAATCAAAATTCTGTTTGGTCCAACATTAATTGTCATTCATACCTGGCTGTTTTACCAGGCAGCAGAAACCCTATGTTTTCCTGAATCATTTTAAATAACAATAAAGATGCAACTGTTTGGCTCTATTTTGGTTTTCAACATGCTTATTCCTATTAAAGTAAATTGAAATAGTTTGCTGGGCACAAAACCAAAACCTGTAGTGTTTTGTTTACGAGAGGAATCACATTAAAATAAAGAACTTGTTGATGTATTTCTCAGACTGTCTTGACAGAAGTTACTCATTCTTTGTAAAAAAAAATTAAAAAATGGTGTCAAGCCTAAAGCATTGGTATTAATTGAGCATGTGCTGCTATGACAGAAAAGATGTTTTACTGTCAAGTAGTAGTTACTGTAGAAAAGCTAGGAGAACACCACTTCCCAGCAACATCTCCATCAGGAAAGTCATTTGAATAGCTGCTATACTTAAGCAAGTGTCTGCTGTCTCCAGTTATGTCTCCCCTGTCAGATAGAGACTTCTGTTATATCAGAGGTTGCTTGTGTGCTAGCTGACCTGTTAGGAGAGATACAATACAGTTCTGAGGAGTAAGTTAGGTGATGCCAGCTATAGATGTATAGCTTCATCAACTCTGTGCAGCAGAAGAGCTAGACTTTATTGGTGGTCCTCTTGTGAGGCATTCACCCCGCTGTCCTGCAGTGAAATCTCTGAGACGTACTGAGTACTGATGTCAGTAGCAGTGCACAGGGAGTGGCTTGATACCAGTCTGTGTTAGGCATGTAGGTGATTCCAAGAGTCAGAGTAGGAATGTCAGGAGATATGTAGATTAGATTCTAGGCATGTAGACTTTTATCTGAGATTATTTAATTGGAAGAGGTTATAATAGAAGTGATAGACTTCCTGTATAATGTGAGAGAAAGCTCTGTTTAATGAGCTTTTCATTATTTTGAAGTTTCCATTATGATATTGCATTTCAGAGTTATGCTGCGGTTTTGTATTTGCTTGCTCTTAAAAGTACGTCCCATTAATGAAGTTGAGTTTTAATTTCTTGCATTGAGTCATTTCTCCTGATACTGTCTCTGAGAGTAAAACCTTACTGCATGTGTAAACATTGCCTATGTAGCACAAGAAAACCCCAATTTTGAGAAAGCCAAGTGAAATTATAAATTGTATAAAATTCCAAGGTACAATTTTAGTCAAAGAGTACCATTTATGCTGCCCTGGACATTCTGTTAAAAAGGTCTAAGTTATAAGATAATGTCTATTAGCAAGTAAAAGCAATGTAGAGTATAATTTGAATTGCCATTTTTTTTAAGCAATTTACTGAATTGAGATTTCATAAATGTTATTACTATGTTATAAATATAAATTACTGCTTTTGTAGCTTTATGATACCAGTTACCTTTACTCTTTGGTACATTTTATCTGTTATTTAAATTGACTAAATTAAGAGATTATTGGGAAAAACTTTTTTAATCTTGAAATTTTAATTACTTTTTTCTAAAACATTCACCTTCAAAGTTGTGCAATTCTGCTGTTTTGGTTCACTGTAAGAATGATTAGAAAGTGATGACAACTTTAATTACGTTACCATCAAATGCAATGATTCACCGTATCCTCATAATATTTTAACTCAAGCAAATGCTGATTGGATCCAGAAAAACGTAAATCGAGGGGTTAGTTCATAGGAAGTGTGCATGTCCTAAATTGTAAACGCGGAAATAGAAGCTAGACCTATGGATTTTCATCTGAAATCCATCTATTACATTGGCAACAAAAAATCCCTGTAGAAGTGAGACACCTAAGTGAATTCTTTAGCTGAAAACAAAATAGAAGACATTTTTTAATTTTTTTTTTTCATCAGTCACTAGTTCTACCATTTGATCCTTGTTTTGTTTTTCATCATAGCAAAACCCTACACCTTCAAACCAGGAAATGTGACTGTTACAAATACATCCTGGTGGAGAAAAACAGGAAGAAAATTTTTGGAATATTTACTTCTTTGACCATCTGAATTGCAGCTTCACAGCACTATTTTGAAACTTGCTGAGTAGAATATTTTGCTAGGAGCAAATATTTAACTTATAGACCAGAACCTGTTACTTTAGTATCATAATCCAATGGATGGATCAACATCTTATTGTTTTTAATGTGGGCAGTAAGAGAAGAAGGAAAGAAAAACTTCTAACTTTTGGAAATCCGCATTCATTCAGAATGGGAAGCAACTACTTCACTCACCCTATTGGAAATGATGCTAGATTAGCAAGATAAAAATATGGTAAAGTTAATAGTAGTTGCACACTAGATCTGTGTTTTTAATTACTTTTGCAAGACTCCCAGTTAAAAAGCAGCACAAATCATTCTAGTGACTGCATCTCTGGAAGATGGAGAGAAAAAAGCTTGAAGCAAAAGTTAAGAAGGGCATGGTGGTTACTTCCATTTGCTGCCCTTTCAACCACACAATTAGCTGAAATGTAAGATGCATATTTAATAAAATTGAGAGCACAGAAAGGAAAATGTAATTATTGGTATGAAATACAGCTATCACAGGCATCTGTATTTTAGAAAACTGTTGCTTAGTATGTAGTGTTGCAAGGATTATTTCATTATTTTTTCCTGCATAACTTACATTTCATATAAATTTCTGTGATCATTTCGTAAAGGTAAATGAATGCAATTGATCTGACATTACAGATGGAAAAAATTATAGTGTATACACTTCATATTGTAGTACTGAGAGTGCCATTTTTGACACTAAGTTGTATGAGGATTTTTAAATAGATGTGTATATATATAAATGCATAATAAATATAGGCAAATATATAAATATATATGGAAATATTGTGCGCTACCAACAGGCACTGCACAGGGAAGGGACGAGAAGCATGCTAGCTCACTTATTGGAAGAACATTCAGTCCTTCATTCTTAATTGTGTTGTAGGATTGTGGTAGGAAAATCCATCAGGGCACCTGCTCAGAGTAGGGTCAGTTCTGAGGTCAGTCCATTGCTCAGGGCTTTATCTAGTCAAGCATCGAAAGCCTCCAGTGGTGGATACTGTCACCTCTCTGGGCAACCTTTTCCAAAGCTGTACCTATAGTGAATAAATTCTCCCTAAATATTATATTATGATGTATGTGGCACTACATATTTAAGTTCAAGATTTCTTGTCCTTCCCATCCCCTAAATCAGCAGCATGTTCAAATGTTTCTTCATCCTTGTTACATGGTCCAGATAAATTGCTCTAGTGTAGTAATGTGTTCAAAATGTCTGTAGTGATGTCTGCTGATATAAAAGCCTAAAGAAACTCATGGTGGTGCAGCAGCAGCTTTCTGCTTAGGCCTTCCTTCTTGTCTGCCTTTATTCTTTTGATGATATGAATTGATGCTAATTTTAAAATTGACTGTAGAGTGAGCAAAGCCCTAATTCTCACTTTACTTGAATTGCCTGTGACTGAATACCCTATGTCTGTGAGTTTCTCAATGAGATCTTTGCTGTGGGAAAGTACATAGGCTCTTTCAGTACTCAATTTCAGCATTTAAGTACTTTTGGTATCCTAGGGAATGTGTTTTTACTTCTTTTTAAGGGAGAAATAATTATAGTAATGTCAGATGTTGTTATTACTCCATTATTGTTTAACCAGAAACCTCAGTGCTGTGTGAAACACAACTGGTGCCTTTTATTTTTTTCATCTATTAGATGGGAGTGGGACTATTTGCAGTCTTTGAACTACATTGATATTTTACGTTGAAAAATCAGAAAAAGATTGTGGCTGATTTCAGAGGAAAGGCAGCATGTGAAATGTGTGTTTCCTCACATTTCTTGAGTGTTACAGTAATTGCCATTAATGGGGCCGTATTTTCAAATGACCCTTTGTTCTGTTTCTACAATAGAAATATGGTCTGTCACTCAGTGAACTTCTTCAAAGAACAGGTATACTGGCATGCTGTCCTCAAGGCTAGGAATGTAAGAAGTAGGAAAACTGTCTTGTGGAAGTTTGTTTACAGTTATTGCTGAAGAGTAATTAGGTACTTTTTGACTCTTGTCATTTGTCTTATAAGGTAAACTGTACATTGGAAACAATCTAGCCACTTATAAACTTTCCCAGATACATAACTTCCTGAAGTATAGCGCTTCATCAAAGCAGATCCATTAACCCTCTGACTGGTACTCTTCTCTTGGCTTTGATTGCAGCACCACACGGAAGCACCTAGCCCGTCATTGCTTCCCCCATCATCTTTACCATTAGATGTATTAAACAATGCCGTTGCTGGATTTAGTACAGTGGAAGAGCTTATCCGGTACCTTGAACCAGATCGTTGGCAACTGGATTTGGAAGATTTGTACAGGCCAACGTGGCAACTTCTTGGAAAGGCATATATTCATGGGAGGAAATCGAGAGGTAAATTACTCTTCTTTCTGGCCTTGCAGCTTTCTACGGGTATGTTTTCTTAAGAAACAAATTAAAATGTTAACAAATTAACAGTAATTAAGAACATTGTATTTTGGTTCCAAAGTTTGTTTTTTGGTTCCAAGAGGGGAATATGTTAGAAATACAGTAGAGATCATTGTTGTTAGCTGTTCTCACTGTTACATTATCTGAAAAAGGACAATAACTAAACTGAGAACTTAAACGAATTTAGCAGGATAAAGTAACAAAGGGATTAAAAAAAAATAGAAGCAGGCAGGGTAGTCTTCTGCAGGGAACCTGGGAGATCTTTTCCACAGAGTAGGAGGGCATCTTGGTTGGGTGACAGTATCTAACTTTGTGAGTTTCTTCTTTTGTGGAGGAGAAAACCTTTATTTTTTGTTTGAGGTAGATAATTTCTTACACTTTGTGTATTAATGAGTGGCTGGTTTATTTACTTACACCATATGAATTGAGAGCAATCAGCTAAGTCTTTCTCTTCCATGATACCTTATGAAATCCCTGTGTCCATGTCCAGTTTGATCGTGCGTTAACAACTTAATCAGATGTAAAGTAGATTGCGTATTTTGAGACTTGTGGAGCTATTTCTTGTTCAGCAAGACATTTTCTTCCATCTACATTTGACACTCATGAATTTTCTATGCCATAACATCCAGATGTTGGCCAGTACTTCATGTTTATGGATACCATGTGGATGGATAGCATGCAGGCAACACCTCCTTCCTTCCCCACCATACAGCATGAAAATGAAAACATATGAGCATAAATTAATAGACTCCTGTATTTACAAACATAAGCTAGGTTATCGTCTGATCAGCAAGAAAAAGGAAGTAAACCCTTCCATAACTCAGATTTAAGTTTTTGACAGCTAATTCTTGGATCACAGAAAAAAACGAACCCTTCTACCCTACCTGTTGCTACAGCGATATGCACAGCAACTGAATCAAGAGCCAAAGAGGAGGCAATCTATTTAAAAGTTTTCAGCAATGGACTGTGTCTTTCAGATAGTAATTTAAAACTTTCCTAATTAAAGGGATTCAGTATTTGACAAATGTATGCCATAAGCATACAGTAAGTGGGAGAAAAACAAAATGTAATTTCTGAAACCTTACATAAACTGAAATGCAGGTGTTGGATAACATCTATATAGACAAAAGCAACTCCCTGCAAGACGTATCTCAGAAAGAAACTATCAGAGTAAATCTTTTAAAGACTCCTAATTAGATGCTGAAATAGATTTTTCCACTGAATAAACATATCATGGTATTGCCACATTTATCATTAAGAGACCACCCTCAGACTCCATTACTGAGTGTGTAATGTAATTGCCTGAGGTGGAAAATATGTCCAGTTGAGATGACATAGTATGAACTGTTCTTCTTTTTTACTACATGTTACTCCTTTCAGTAGCATGTTAGCTGTATTTAAAAAGTTTTTAAGAAATGTTTGGGAGAAGTGCATGCCCTAAAATTTTTGGGTTTTATCAAAGTCTTTGATTCTGTAATCAGATCAGTTTTATTATTGCGGTATTTAGTAAAAAGCTAAATTACTGCCCTGCTTTCATAGACAAACATCAGTTTATATCTAGATTAAATGAAAATGTAATTAATAGTGTATGTTAGTTTATGTAGAGAATTTTCCTCTACTCCTACTTAATAATTCATGTGAAAAAGACTATATTTAGACAGCCTGAATTCCACAGAACTTCTGTATCTGATGTTTTCTCTGGATAAAATGCTTCCAAAAACTTCTAGCCAGGAAAGAAGAAACACCAAGTTCAGAGGCTTTGATGTCTAAATATAGTTCTAAATTCTTTCACAATATTAAGCATACTTAAAAATAAAATACATTTTGCTGTGCAAAAATATCCCATCACTTCCCACAGAAATCTATGCATAATCATTACAGCATATTTTGAAGTCTGCTTAAGAAGAAGAGTCGTAATGCAAACATAGTCCTTATTAGATGCTTTTCTCGTATAGCTGTTTGTCTTTTTCACTCCTTTGGGGTTTTGCCCTGTCCTATTGTAGGAGCCAGTGAGAAACTTACACTCCCAGGAACATCTCCAAGGTGCTTAGGAATGAAAATCATCCTGCTGTTATCTGTGCCCACACACAAGTGCCCCAATCAGTATTTGTTCTGTTGAATTTGGGAGCAGTATCCAGCTGGAAAAATGCTTTGGGAGAGTTCCTCATGGTACTCGATAGTGGTCCCAGAGGGTGCCAGACCACTGCATTGCCAATTGCAGAACACAGTTACTTTCAGACTGGCGTGAAAATGGATTACTTCAGTTGTACATGCCAGTGAAAGCTCACTTTTGAAATAGACTTTACTGTAGTCCTACCTGCATCTACATTTTTTTCTCACTTTTTTCCCTTCTCATCTTATTTTTATTTTAGCATTTCCCATTCATGTGCTACTGCAGAGCCTCCCATTCCTCCCAAGCTAGTGCTAGACAAAAGAACTTTGGCTGTTGTGTCAAACATGATACATGAGTGGAAGCCAAGTTGAAGGAGTGTTTAAATGTTCACATTATATCAGGTACTGTAACTCAGTGCACTTGGGAAATCCACATAACCTTTTATTGTGGTTAAGTAAACACTTTTAAGGGAATATATACATTCTCTCATCTAGCTTTGTGCCCACAGTGTGTTAAAATAAATTTTGGACAGACAGATACTCTTTGAAAAAATAACAGCTTCATTCACACACTTCAAAGAAGTGATTATATAAGCGCTAGATAAATTTGCCACAGACCTTTTAATGAAACTGAATTACACAAGGTAGGGCGAGGGTTCACTGTGAGGTAGAATAGCAATATACCTTAGTGTATTGTAAAGCATGGAAACCAAACATGACATTTTTCATCTCTCCTGAAGCCTGTTATAACAGCAAGGCACACTAAAAGACACTTACAAAGAGCTGATTGTGTGTTATTCCACAGAACCTTTTTTAAAATTAAAATAACCTTTTTAAAATTTAAAATTATGTCTGCAGGGTTCAAATTTGTTCTAATTTTGAGAAAAAATATGTAATAAAGTTGCTGGTCATTTTAGTGTATTGCCCTTTTCTCTATGTTATACATACAGCTAGTGCAACTATAAATTTCCCTAGTATGACTAGGGAAATAGATGCATTACTCCACTGCTTACATTCTTCCACTGCTGCCAGTAGGCAGGTGATAACAGAGAAGCACACAACCACACAGGCATATGTCTGCCACTGGGTGTTGGGCTTACTGGAAGAGGCATCAGCTCCCAGCTTCTGTTTTCAATTTCTCATGGTGAAGAGCTGAGTAGCAGTTGTGTTAGGACGCATAGGCTTAGCTTCTTGAAATTCACTGTACCAAGCATGTCAGTCTCTGTAGAAATCTACCAGATTTGCAGAACTAGCATTTCTCTCATTATGCATTAGGCATTTTATCTTAATTTAGACAGTTCACTTACTATATGTTTAAAAACATAAATGGGAGAAAGTACTCCTCCATTCCTATCCACAGTCCTTGATTAATGGAAGTAGACATGTCCACTCTAAATGACTCAGCCTACAGCTATTAGTTGATCAGAAGAGATTAAATAATTTCTATTTTTCAGAGTGAATCTCTCCTCCGGAAGTTTTGTCTCTCTTTTCCTCTGCTCCCTTCTCAGCCTTCTCCAAGGAATGCTCTTGCAGTGTGGGAGGCAGGCTAGCATCCTGTCAGTAACTTTATTGGAGTTATTACATACTCATCGCTCTTAAAAATGAGATTGTTTATTTAGGAGCCTGTGTTAACCTGATAGTGGTGGAATGAAGTGCCCCAGCTTGGCATTCACTGTAAGTGCAAGCAGAAAAAAGGCTTCAGTGTGTTTAACTGACCTTTCACAACAATAAACCCTTACTTATGGATACCAGTATATGGATATGGTCTGCAAAAGAAATCTTTGAAGAAACATGGAATGAAACTGCTACCCAAAGATCTTCTCCTGAGGCAATACTAGTGAGCATTTCTACTAGAGAAATACTGCTTCTAAATTCTCTTTGTTTCTTACATGTTTAACTAGAATTGAGAGGTATTACCCTGCCTTGGTAGGGTGAAGTTCTCCTTTGTGATCTCTAGAGGCTTTTCACACAGTAGAGGGAAAAAGTATTTCTCTAGAGGGTGATTCAGATCAGGAAAATATTTTTGTTTTATTTTATATCTTTTTATTTACAGACTGCCCTCTATAACAGCAAAATGTCAAGTAATATCAATGCACTTGGGTATTTTTCCCCCAGTTTCTTCTCGATTTAGCTCAAAACCAATTGTTTTAGAGGGCTTTGCTTTGTTCAAAACCTCTATTTCAGTCATCTCAGTAGCCATATTATCATTGGGTTTGGTTTTTTTTCTTTTTCTTTTTTCTTTTTTTTTTAATTTTTTTTACCAGATGAAGTACCCTGTGAATCAGACATGACTTTTGTTACTTATTGGTGGTAGGTTTGCAGGGGAAGGGTTCAGACAAATGGTCCCAGATTGTGATTACTTTTCTGAAGTACATGAAATTAAATTGCTTTTCACCAAAAAAAAAAAAAAAGAAAAAAAAAAAGGAGTTAAAAAGTATTATTTTTTTTTCACTAAACAAGTCCAGTGGTTTTCAGTCTTAACTGAAGATCTGTTATTTCTCAGCTATGCAGCTAAGGTGAACCTAAAGTAGCTTAGCCTGTTTCAGTTCTTTTCGTGAGCTTGGTGTTCAACCACTGGCATAGTGAAACTTTAGTGTGATACAGTAGAACCAGTTTATAGGGAAACAGGTGCCAAATATTAATATCTTTAACTTGCACTTCAAGTAAGGTGCTTACAAGGGGAAGCTGTATTTTATTTAAGGCACATTAAGTGAAAATAAAACTTAGAGTAGCAACAGAAATACATATCTATGCTGCTGTGAAGGAAGAGGGGAAAATGGAGCCTACTAGTAGTTATACAGATATACATACTTGTGCTTTTATTTGTTATTTGTACATTACTTACTGATTATGACTTCTTGAAGTCCATGGAAGTGTGTTCCTCTTAGATATGAATTGTTTCATTCTTATACTTAATCGTCCTTGCAGAGAAGCAGTAATTGAAATTTCAGCAGGGAAGAGGTTTGAATGCTTTATGCAAATGAATTTAAAATGTGTTTGGAGGTTTTCAGGATTCTTAATTGCTGTGTGTGTTTCTCCAATCCAGAATTAATGTAGAATAGCAACACGAGAGCTCAGCATATGAACATGAACACAGGGAACTCCATTACAGTTGATTTGATAAAACATGTATTGGAACACTAGCCATTGCTTGCTTTGTTTCATTTGAACCAACTCTGGCGGGCTTATAATTGGTGAATATTCCTATACAACAATAACTCCATTTAGGTTACATGGAATTCCTATAACTGCAGTATTAGACTTGTGTGCTGAACCTTTACCACGTGCACAAAAATGAACTTCCCTCAAGTGTTCTGCACTGCTGAAGTTGGTTTGCCACCAGTGAAGTTGAGTTATGAATCTGAAAAGCACCAGTTTGTTTGTCTTTTTGCAGTGGTCGATCTCAACCTCCTGAAGGAGGAGGTGCGGCTGTATAGTTGTACTCCTCGAAACTTCTCAGTGTCACTGAGAGAGGAGCTGAAGCGAACAGACACCATCTTCTGGCCATTGTGTCTTCTGGTTAAACGTTGTGGTGGAAACTGTGCCTGTTGTCATCAGAGTTGCAATGAATGCCAATGTGTACCAACAAAAGTCACCAAAAAGTACCATGAGGTAAGTGCTTTTTTTAATTTGCATGTTTGGAAATACTGAAAGCCAATTAAGGAATTTATTTTTACTATAGGAATGCACCACTATTAATATTTTCAAATCTTATATATTGCACTTATAGTAAGTTATTTTTTTTACCATTTTAATGAGGTGTTACATAAAAAAAGGCAATATCTCCCTTGTTAAAATACTTTTCTGTGGAACTAAGTCATTCCTGAGGTATTTGTTTACTGGTGCAATTAAGATCCACCACAGCCACGCCTCCTTGTTCAACTCTCTCGAGTGGTAGATGTGAACTTTATGAAGGAAGAGATGCCTCTCCATTTCCATTATAAATCTGTAACTAAAAGCATTTATTGTAGAATTATCTATTAATTCCATTGGGTTAAGTATGTTATAAGTCCTTAAATAAATAGAAATATCAAACTGCAAGACTCTTCTTTGATAAAAGCAAGTATCTGCTCAACATGTTTTAATTGGGTTTGTAAAGGCTTGAGGTAGAAGCAAACATAATAATTAGCAGGTGGAATAAATTAATAAATTCAGCTGAATAAAGCCTATTTCTTTTAATATGCTTCCTGTCATCTAGTGTGTTTCCAGTGCAATCTAACTCCTCGACTAGGTGTGTGATGAAGCACTTGATGTTTTCTTGATGTTTGGGTTCTTCTCCTTCAGGTTCTTCAGTTGAAGCCAAGGATTGGTGTTCGAGGATTGCATAAATCATTGACAGATGTACCCTTGGAACACCACGAGGAGTGTGACTGCGTGTGCAAAGGGAATACTGAAGGATAAACATGATTTAATTGTGCTGTTTTCTTTCAAAGCACATTCAATCAATGGCTGATTCTATTATGGGGCTTGTGCATTATCTCCTTCTGTAATCTCAGTTGTTTGCTTCGGGGATCTTCCATCTTCAAGATTTACAGTGAGCTCTAAAAAGAGGAGAAGCCAAACTGGGATTATATGTTGTGTGACAGCTCTGTTTGGAGGCCCAGTAAAAGGATGGGAGAAAGGCATCAATGAGGGATTTAAAATAAATGTATTGTTTTTGTTTCCCCGCAATTTTCTTGACAACACATGGATTCAAATTTAGGAGTAAAAACAAAGTTAGAAGGCTCACATCATGGAGACTTGATCCTGCTGGCGGTCTCATTTGTACAGCTCCAGTGCATCTGGCCTCTGTTTGAAAACACCCGAAATCTATCTTTCTGTGTTCAACTACTCCTATGTGCTCTAAATCAAAGCATTCTCTGTTGTATAAACTTGGGTTAAAACAGACTGCCTTGTTCTGAATTAAACATAATTTGCCTAATGATGGTAAGAAGGACTGGATTTTTCCATAAGCTCTAGTAAAGCTCCTGCCTTTTAGAAAGAAGACTGGACAATAACATGAGTTAAGGAAGCAAACATTGAAAAGAACAGCGCCTTTATTCTTACTACTATGGCTGATGATTTTTTGTTTGTTTGTTATTTTTTATTGTGTACATTTTTATACTCTCCTTTTGACAACATAACTATTTGCTTTTTCTAAACTTGTTAAATATATCTATTTTTACCAAAGGTATTTAATATCCTTTTTTTTTATTACAACCTAGATCAACTATTTTTTAGTTTTGTGAGACTTTAAAGCCAGATTTATACAGTTGGAGGAGCAGAGATGTGGTAACAATGGGAAAAGGAACATGATCTCTTTTCAGTTGGTCACTACACAGTGAAAAAATACCAGGTTTTACCTGGATGCACAGGAATAATGAACAGAGACGTGTGGATGAAGCTCTAAGCTTGCTAGCTGCATGACACTGAAAATACGAGAGACAGATCTTATATAAGCAGTTTCAGAAGCTGACTTTGAAAATTCCCTCTCTTGATACTGGCCTTTGTTCAGGTAGAAAAGAAATGAGCATAGATAGATACATTCTGGCTTGTTTAACTTCTTTTAATTTCTTGAAAGTAGAATGATCTACAACATAAGAAGCCCAGTGGCTTGCAGTCTTCATGATGCACCATGGTCATGGGAAGGCAGCCTTGTTAATGTTGAAGTGTATGGTTTTCTGCTGACAGTTATAACTGTTTAAGTACTGTTCACTCACAGGATCATAACACTCTTCAGTACAGTTTGATGAGCTATGGTTTTGTTCTTCTGTACATTATATTCTTTAACCAGTACCCTTATTCTGCCCTATGCAAATTGAAAAGGAAACAGTAAGGTATTTTGCTTGTAAAATGCTTTAACATTATGCCTAGTTTATTTTTTTGACTATTGGATTTGCAGATTGTAATGAATCACCAAATAAAGTAATAATGCTAATTTGGGGAGAATAGGTGTTTCTGTGTGGTTGCATATTTGTATCTGTTCAATATATAATAACAGGAAAAGTTACAGGTGATTTTCTATTTACCATTTTAAAAGTCAGTTGTGAAAACAAGTCTTCTGTTACCAAGGCTTCCACTTTATTAATTCTGCTTTACTGTAAATCCACAAGAAGAAAAAGAGGGAGGAAGGAATGTGATGCTATTTGTATAAACATTAAAAATGTTCAAAATTGCGTCAATGTGAAGCCATCAAAATGAAATAACATCTTCTGTTATTGTTTCCATCTTAAAAATGAGTTCTCATGAAAATGTGAAGGTTTTTGCAAGTTGGTATGACTTTCTGATATCAGTTCTGGAAAATTCTCAGGTGGCTTCTGATTCTGTCATAGCTGGTCTGTTTTGCCCACCCTCAACCTTCTACTGAGTAAGAAAAATACCGGTGTAAATGTGGCATAGAGTAATCGAGTCTGAATATTAGCTAACCCTACATCAGAATGCAGAATTACAGACACATGAGAAACCTGGTTTACCTGAATTTTGAGTCTTTGGCCAGAATAAAGAGTGTTTTGCAGGGATGTTGGGGATTTTGTTCCCATTAATGTTGTCCTTTTTTTTTTTTTTTTTGTCATTTAAAGAGCTTTTGAAAAGCAAGTTGAGATAAAATCAGAAATCATAGCTTCTGGCATACTAATTCAGCAGAAGAATTGAAAAATGCGATTCCATTACAGAAATTTTTGTCATAGAAAATACAGAAGGTATCATTATCTCTGTAGACTTGGTAGTGGAAGAAGGCACAACATGCACTTTAAGGTGGGTATTTAAGGGTATGGAAGGTCATGTTTTCCAAATGTCACAAGTATTTCTTCTGTTGCCCCTCTGGCTTTAGCTCCCTTCCTTCCTTAACAATTTCTTGTACCAGTTTCCTTCCCAATTGCTTGCTATAGACCTGCATTGAACTCTGTATCCCTTTGCTCTGTACATCCCTGTGCTTCACAGTGCTCTGTATCAGATGCTGTATCTAATGCTTCAGTATCTCATCTGATCCAAAATCACCATCCCTCCTGTTTGCCATCTTCTTGCCAAGCATCATTAAGCCCATCCCCTCCTCCATGGCTCCGTGCTGAAGCTGCCACTGCCCAGACTTTGTTTTTCTACTTCTCCTCAGATATTCAGGGCATTCAGCACTCCGCCTCTTCAGTAGCTTAAAGAGTATGGACAGGCTCAGTTGTTTTAAAGGATGGGATTTGGGAAAGATGCCAATAAAGCAAGGCAATGAAGGGTTCTCCTGCCCTGTGCTGCTGGGTAGAGCAGCTGCCCCTGGTGCTCTGGTGGGGTGCACCCATACGGTGTCCTGCCGAGCTGTGGTAGGCTTGGTCTAGAGATCCTGCCATGTTTTCTGTGGTCTTGGCATCCAGAAGAGTCTTTAAATGTTGTGAAGGAGCCTTCTGACAGTGCAGGGGAGCTGCTGTCAGTACAATAAATCACCTTGGTGACCTTCCCTTGGGCGGGAAAGGGTGATGTGGGGTAAAAGATGCTGGAGGGGGCCTTGAAGGGTGAGAGGATGAGGGAGGGCTGGGCCAGGCGGGGCCCTGGGGCAGATAGAGCTGAAAAGGACAAGTGAGAAATGGTGCTAATGACCGTGGTCTCCTAATTTGCTGCCAGTTGCCCAGTGGTGAGGTGAAGCCCATAGTTCCCAGACATCTTACTCCCTCAGAGGTTTTGTCAGCCCCAGGTACAAGGCCGTCTGCAGCAGGCAGTGCAGGGATGGAACAGGGAGATGCATGGCTGTCTGTTTAGTTGGGATGCCTTGAACATTGCTAGTCTTTGGTCTTCAACTTTAAAAAATATGCTTCTGAATTGCATGTAGTAAGTGTAGTGATGGTAACTGTAGGTACAGTTTTAGCATAAAGGGATTATTTCACACTGTGCTTAAGAGAAACAATTGCCTAACTCCACCTCTCCTAATTTGCTTAAAATTCCTCCACTGAGAGGTTTTAATTTCTCCCTCAGAAGATTTTCTTACCAAAAGATGAGTTTTTTCAGTCAGGTGTTCCTGAGGGGTGTTAACTTCTTGTGGCCTTAAGGTGAGCCAAGGCTTGTTATGCCTACAGTTACACACAGCAGCACCCAGGAAATGCTCCTCTGAGGGTTTTGTTTCATTATTATTATGTATGTTCTGTTGTTTCAAAGCAAAACCTGGGGTAAAACTAGGAGAAGATACTAGTCATGAGTTAGTAACAAGCAAACATTGCATTCACAGTTACAGGTCATCGCAGCTAAATGCCAAGTATGCTGTGTGCACAGAAAAAAAGATTAACAAAACTGGGTAGAAAACCTGTGATTTTCAGTGTGGAATAGAAATGTCAAGTTTTGATCTTACATCTTTGTGGGGATTTTTTTAAATTGTTGCTGCCTATTTTAATACGTGAGCTGCTGGACTGCATTAATGTAAGCATCAGTGTTTGGGAACAAAGCGGGAAATGACTCTTTCCAGTGGGCCTAAGCAGTGGAAACAGCTGAGTGGAATAAAGTAGCTCCTGTAAACAGACAAATCCCAAATTGTCAGAGCTGCATTTTGTAGGTTTTGTTGTATTCCAAATAAATGGTTTCAGCTAAAGGTAATTATTCCCCCCAGAGGAATAGGTGGGGAGCTGCCAACTGATGGTGAGCCTTGTTTTTATGGATTCTGTAGATGTTCACATTCCTGGAACCCTCTTGTCAGCTATGGCCAGCATGGGAGTGCTGTGGAGCAACACCAAAACTTTAGTCACCGAGGGCGTTAACTGCAGATCTGTTGGCTTTTAAACTCTTTTAAGTTTCCTTGTTCTTTGTCTGCCCGGTTACACAGGCTCACTGCTCCTTTTCAGCAGAAGAGGAGAAGGAAAAATTATGGATGTTACAACAGAGTGTGCAGAGGGGAAAGACAGAAGCACAAAGCTAGCTTATTTAGTAGCTACTGCATCAGCTGCTGTAGCTGTTACCCAATTTCCTTTCTAATGGAGGATTGTGTTGAAAGTCTTTAAAATTTGCAATTCAGATACTAGCTGCTTAAATAGTCTCATTTTGATTACACCAAACTCTGGAAATAAAAATTGGAAACATTACTTTCTGTTTGAAAGTAAAGTATTCTGAAGATACAGTAGTAGTGCTACTGTTTATAAATGCTCTCATAAAGCCTCATGGAGAGATGCTGAAAGTCATGATTGCAAGATTCTCATTCAAACCAAGCTCTGACGATAAGAAGACAGCCTTACTTTTCTGATGTTATTTGTGATACAATGTTTAAATTAGTTTGAGTAAGTTTGCTCTTCATATAATTTTTTGTATGGGATGCTTTATCAGACAACTTGCCTTTCAAAGTTCTTTAAACCCAGGGACAGTGGCTTTGTTTGTCTGCCAAAATCAGAGTAATAATATGGCTACTTTTTTCAGCGTAAATTGGACAGAGCTTCTCAGAGAAGACGGTTTGCCTATTGCCTCCCTGCAACTCCTCTGAAATTTAGAAAGAAAACTAAGTTTACAGCTCAGTCATGGGAGAAAGATGACAGCTTTTTGAAAGTGTGATTCAGAGCACGTAAGCTCTGAATTCCTGCTCTGAATCATGCTCTGTGTCAGTCTTCACGGTGCTCATCTGTCTTCCTCAAGTATAGAGTCAAAGTCTGGCCCTCCCAGTTGAGGCAGCTCTGTTAGATGCATGAGGTTAATCAATGTGAATGCCACATTTAAAGGCTTGTTTTCTGAGGAAAACACCTCTTTCTCAAGGAAGACTCTTAAGAAGTTCTATGGCCTGGATTGTGTTTTGATACAGCCAATTAGGCAAGCATTTTTTTGCCTAGTAAAGACACAAGTACCGGTTCAACTGAAGCCTATGCTGCCTTCCTCAGATTCTGCAGTACTGTAGACAGTTCCAAGCCAGCTTGCTGCTGGTGTCTCTCCTGTTCGGAATGAGTGACAAACCATATCTCTCTTAGTAAACTAGCTTTTCTTTCACTCTGCAGAATCCTGATAAGTTAACAAGGTTAGCAAGAAAACTTGTGTAACTGTCTCAATTTATCCTGTTTCAGTCATATCTGTGACATGTGCCTTGGGATCTACTACATGAAACTCATTGAAGAGAGAAAGCCAGTGAAGGCCATGATGTTTTTATGGTTCTTTCCCAAAGAACAGTATCATACAGTGATCAGTATAATTATCCACCTTTTGAATCAAAGGATAGTAAAATTAACTATACCACTTTGTTTAAAAGGCTTAATTTAGAGTCTGATGAGAAGAAAATAACATTTAAGCTTTGACTTCACTCTTTTCAAGGTTTCATGCAATTTCAGAAGAGGGGCTGCTTTTCACCCTCACTAATTGCTTTTTATTCTTTTGTCATAAAGTGAGTGATTTCCCTAAGAACAGTAAAACAAACACGTAACTCTAATACCTCAAATAGAAGATACAAAATAATGGCCTAAACCACAATGGAAATCTGTGGCTGTGAGGAATTCCTTTCAGTCACCTTGGCAATTTTACATTTCCAGTAGTTTAGCAGTGTGGTACATGAACAGCAAAGTAATATAACTCTTTTTCTATGTGTAAAAAGAAGGATTATTCCATGCAGTTTGTGTAACTGAGCTAAGCAGCTACATTAGAGAAGCTGATGAAATGTGGGCTGGATGAGTAGACAATGAGATGGATTGAAAACTGGGTGAACAGTCAGGCCCAGAGGGTGGTGATTAGTGGAACATGTTCTAGTTGGAGACCAGCAATTAGCAGTTTACCCCCAGGGTCAATAGTGGGTCCAATCCTGTTCAACATCTTCATTAATAATCTGGATGCTGGGGTGGAGCGAGTGCACCCTCAGCAAGTTTGCTTATGACGCAGAACTTGCAGGATTGGCTGGTACAAGAGAAGGTTGTATTGCCATCCAGAGGGACCTTTACAGACTGGAGAAATGGGCTGACAGGAACCTCATGAAGTTCCACAAGGTGAAGTGCAAATTCCTGCATCTGGGAATGAGCAAACCCAGGCACCAGTGTGTGCTGGGGGCCACCCAGCTGGAAAGCAGCTCTGAAGAAAAGGACCTGGGGGTCCTGGTGGGGACACCAAGATGTAAATAAGCCAACAATGTGTACCTGTGACAAAGAAGGCTGAGGGTTTCCTGGCCTGCTCTAGAATGTGTGCTGCCAGCAGGTCAAGGGAGGTGAGCCTTTCTCTCTACTCAGCACTGGTGAAGCCATGCCTAGAGTACTGTATCCAGTTCTGGGCTACTCAGTACAATAGACATGGACATACTGGAGAGCAGCAAAAGTCCACTAAGTTGATTGAGGGACTGGAGAATCTCTTGTATGAAAAGGCTGAGAGAGCTGGGACTGTTCAGCCAGAGAAGAGAAGGCTCAGGGAGGATCTCATCAGTGTTTATAAACACTGGAAGGGAAAGTACAAAGAGGATGGAGCCAGGCTCCTTCCAGTGTTTATCAGTGATAGGACCAGAGGCAATGGGAACAAACTGAAAAGCTGGAGGTTCCCACTGAACATTAGGGAACACTTTCTTAGTGCAAGGGTGACTGAGCACTGGCACAGGTTGTCCAGAGCAATTGTGCAGTCTTCTTCCTCGTAGATATTCAAAAGCTGTCTGGACATGTCCAGGAGCAGCTGGCTGTAGGAAGCCCAGCCTCAGCAGGGCAGTTGAACCAGATGACCTCCAGAGGTCCCATCCAACCTCAGCTGTTCTGGGATTAGAATGCATACAATTTCCACCAACATTAAATCTGCGTCTTAAAGCTGAGATACTCAAATCATCATAGAACTGAAAATTAATAAGCACAGAGTCAAGTATTTCTTTACACCATAAAGATATACCTAGGCATCAATTTTCCTCATAATGTTTATGATCTGACAGATTACATGTTCTTTTACTTCATTTTCTCCCAGAATAGGCTTCTAAGGGTTCGTATCTGCTTTGTTAATCATTGCTTTCAAGTTAACTGAAGATAAGGATGTGAAATAATCATATGTTACGTGATAGGAAAAAGCCTATATCTATGCCAATATCCTGTGTGAAATCACACCTTTATTTTTCAAGTAAGATCAAGTTTCTTGTATAAGTGATAGCCTTTGAACTCTTACCAAATATCTTACCTAACAGTCCTACTGCATTTTAGTTCTGCTTTACACAGCTCATAAAAACATAGCCGTTTTCCTCTCAAACTTGTTAACGGTATTTTGCCCTGACAAAAAGCACCTCATAAGTGCAAATAGCAATGAGGAGTTGCTAGTAATTTAGGAAATTACATCAGATCAGAGTAATTTTATGGCAAGTTGTCCAGAGGCAGCAATATCAGGAATGGTGCCACACAAGATGATGATAACCACCAGCTCACAGATAGGCCAATATGTGAATACCCACAGGAGGTAGGGTTGAGGACCAGTATCCCTGGGAGTCAACTGTGGAAAGGATCCACTCCTTCAAAAACTGATTTATCCCTGTTACTCTATTTGAGAGAATATGTAGAGGCAAATGACACCATCCAAGTCTCTTCCTGGAAAAAGAAAAGGAATGAAGAGCTAGTTAAGATATCCTCATACTTAGAAATTCTTTTTGCCCCATGGGAATTTGAAACAACAAATAGAATATTTATTTAAGCAGTGCTGCAGTTCCCCTAACCCATGCTCCAGGGTGGCATTTAAATCAGTAAGGGCAGCATTCTTTCCAGTGTGAAAGCAGCGAACAAGATCCTCTATATAAATAATTTACTCAATAAAGTACCTACATTAACACATCACCACTATACTAAACACGCTCAATCATGTCAAACCACTTTTTGTGGTGGGGTAAAATTGTTGCCTTGAATATGGTAGCTTAGTTTTCAACTATTTTAAGCAGTCTTAACAGATTTTAGACTTTTGGCTGCCCTCATAGTCTCCTTGAAGGTTGCTCTGTGTGATGGCTGCAGTGAAAAATTTCTTCTCTGTGACCTGTGGGACAGTTTTAAGCAGTGAGGTCATGAAAACAGTCTTATTTAAATGCAAGAGAAGAGGCCAGGCGCAGACTTATTTTTACATTTCAGGAAAACAGCTAGAGAAATCATTCCCAATTGGCAGAAAGGGGACTCCCATTCCTCAGCTAGGATTATTTTGTCTCTTAAAACTTAGATTTCCTTCCTTCTCATAGGAAAAATGTAAGATTAAAATAAGGATCTTATAATCTAATATTTAGCTTTATTCACTTTCATATATTCTTTTTGTACGTGTCCTTCTGCAATACAAGCATTAATCTAGACTGCCTGAGCCTATGCAATTTCTCTCTGCCTTCAAGCTGTATGAATGGGCCACAGAAAGTAGAAACACTCAGTCCTTTTGGATGTTTCAGATCAGTGTCAATGTAGTTAAGCAACAGAATTAGTGAGCAAAGAACAGCAGTTAGTCCGTGCAAATTAAAAAGCTCAGGATCTCTACAGATGAAAAATAAAAGAGCCAGAGGAACTTTTTTCATGGACACGAACTGAAGGTAAGCACTTGGCACCTCTTGAGAGGCAGTGAGCTATAGGGTCTGAGTTTATTACCACCTTTGAAAATCTTCCCTTTGAGCAACAGGAAAATGAGGGCAGGAACGTATCTTTGGAAAGCGACCCGGGTGTGGGAAGACTGAAGAAACTAAGCACAAGGCTAAGGGTGGTGTTTACAAAGGAAGATAGCCATGTTTGGGAACTGATGGTGTTCATTGTTTGAGGAGCTCTGAAGGGCTAGGGTGTGCCTCTGGATTGCAGGCAAATGAGTTGAGTTTTACCCTGCTCTGAGTTTGCCTGGCAGTGTAAAATGCTAAAAACAAGCATGGCAGAGACCTGCCTGTTACTGGCTTTGTAGCATGAGAGACCTCCTGTGCCTTCACACCTGCATACCAAATGCACTGTCTTGTGTGATGGTTTTCTGGATGTGTTGTGAGGTATGGCTTCTCTCAGGCTGTAGAAGGAAACTCAGCTCCCACGGTTCTCTCTGGTCATTGTTACTTTATCAAGTCATAAAAGAAGTAGAAGGGTTTGTCAGAATATTTTCTTGCCCTTTTCTTCATTGTATGCTTTACTGTCTTTCTTTGCCATTCTGCCATCAGCAAGAGTACATCACTGGTCTGAGCTGCAGTTACCAGTGGTATTCCTTAACTGTAGTAGTGGCTCTGCATCAGCACTAGCTAAAAGTGCATCCAGGGTCTGCTCTAACTCACTTGATGGATATTAATTTGAGTGTTGGTAATTTGCTCAGTCGCCAAGACCTGATTGTTTTTCTCAGGCAGTGTGAAGAGAGTGCAGGAAGAAGAGTGGGCCATGTGGAGAGTGCCTGTCAACCACTGCCTGCTGTTAGCAATTGCAAGCTTGGATACGGAGGGTCTGAACCCTTGAGACAGCGAAATGAGAGGGGGTTTAGTGGGACTAAGCTGTGGTGTGCTTCTTGTGGGGGTGAATTGTTCAGAGACCTTTCAGGAAGTCAACTGGTTTTTTGGAGTTGAATGGCAAAGTTTGTAGCTCAGAGACATCAGTCAGTTTGGACTGTGGAGGAAGAGCTTGGAGGGGAAGGCTACAGCCTGGAAGTGCCACCCCATCTGTGAAGCAGTGGATGGTTACTTTCATCTTAAAGAAATGTAGTAGTGAGAGTTACTACCACTTGGATACTTGAAAATCTTAATTTTGTCATGTTATGCAAGCTTCTGACTCTGAGATTATATAGTGGGATTATAGGCAAGATTTACTATTTGATTTTTGGTTGCTGCACCTGGCTTTTGACCAAGTAAATTAGAAAGTGAACTTTTCTATACTTATAGCAATATTTTTTGATCCATGGGTCTTAGCAAGGGTTATTGTTAGAGGAGGAGGCAGAGAGGGTTCATTATGTCTGTAGGCATAAAGCTTTCAGAACCTCTGGGCAGAAACACTTTGTCCTGTGTGAGCAGGTTTACTTTGGAGAGTGTAAACTGTAATTCTTGGAGGCCTAGCAAGAGTATTGTTTCTTTGGCTTGAGAAGCTGTATACTGAGTACCTGAACTCAGCAACGAAAAAGTGAACAGCTTGTGTAGCAGATTCAAGCTGACTGTGTAATGTGCATTTAATAGATTAAAAGGAGACGTGAGTTGTGTTTAAATTCAGTGAACCAAATACTTTGACTGTTCCCATTTTGTGTTGAGTTTTGCCTATTAATCTGCAGAGCATAGGGGAAAACGTTGCAAGGTAGAGCAGGGATTTGTAGGGGCTGGTTGCTGTTTTCTGAAAAGCCATTCAAGAGTGTAATGCCAAGAGCTGGTTGCAGTTGCACGGGGCTGAGGCTGACTTCAAGAGACTGAGCATTTCCTTAAAATATACGATACACATTAAAACTTGGGATCAGGGCTGTGATATGCTTACTGTGATTTGAGCAATCACAGAAGCTAATATTTAGCTTTAAGCAAACAAAAAAAAGAAAATTTAAATATATCAGCTCTTTCCTAATTGTTGCAGCTTGTCTTCTTCAGCTACAGTCTCTCACAATCTAGTTCAGCAGATCCTAAACCTCGGCAGCTGGAGCTGCTGCAATTGCCATTTATGTGATATAAGTACTATGAAACTCACATCTAGCAAGTGGAAAATCAGTTGTTAAAAAAAAACAAACTAGCTTGGGTACATCTCTTAGCAATCTTCTCCCACTGTGAGAATATCTTTACTTTGAAAGTTTAGTCTTCTCTTTGCTGTGTTAAGTTCCTTGGTGTTCCCTTAATGTATTGTGTTTGATTTCATTTTACTGTGGGTGTAGTATTTTCAGTAATTGGAGGCATTATATTTAATTTTCTTCTGTTTTAAACTTCTCCATTTTATTGGACCTCCAGCAAAGTTGTTTACCAGAGGTACATTCTGTGAAATACATTTTCCTGAGCTTTCCATGGGTGAAATAAATGGCTTCATGTGGGAAGAACAGAAAAATAAAGTGGTGCATTCAACCTGCAGGAGGTCTTTAAAATTATTATTTTTTTTGTTTATTGTGGAATATTCACATTTTTACCTGAAGTTAGACAACTTTTTGACATATGCCTTTCCCTCTTCCCCACCCCCGAACCCTCCCTTCCCCCCAATCCCTTTGTCCTTTTAAGAGACACTAGAAGAGAACTTATGACTATGTACGAGTATGTTGACTGTCAGTTTAGTTGTATCTGCTATATGACTATGGATTCATTCACCCAATAGCAAACACAAACAGATCCTCTTTACTGCTAGGAAGGCACACTGTCGAGCCGCTGAGGGAAGGGGTGTGTGTTGTGCAGTGCTGCCTGACCCGTACACTTCTTCACCTCTACTGCATTACAGCACTGAAGCAAAGTGAAATTTTAGTGCTATCACCCTGTGCTCCTTCAGTCTGGAGCGCACACTCCAGACTGACTCCATTCTTGCTTTTGCTGTCCCTTTATACTGACATTTTTCCTAACGTCTGAATATCCAGGTCATCCTATTTTCTTCTATTTTTAAGTGGATGGGGTCCCATCAGAGTCTGTCAGTAACTCAGTTTTCCACGTTGGTCTTCTACATCTTGCTACAACTGCATAGCTCCACAAATGTATGTGCACAAAAGATGGAAGACTACCAGTATGAATATTTGTTACAAAGTGCTCACTTTAATGGTAGTGTTTTCTTACCAGCATGATAAAGGAAGAATTGTCCAAATTAATACTGATCTTTGCTTAATGTACTCTCTGCTAAGGTTGCAGTTAAATTATTATGAGCTCTAAGTGATTTTAAAATTGAATTTTCTTTGATGATAGAAGCATATTCTATTAATAGCAGACTGTGCTTCTAGGTTTAACACAGTAACATCATCTCCTCCTTCCCTTCCTTCGAGTTAGTAACCTATTGGACTGGAAATTAGTGTTACACTTCTGAAACTGATGCCTGATGTAATGCTGAGCAAGTCATTCTCCCTGTAAGAATTTAGTCTCTTGGATCTAGGTGATAATATCTTCTTTTTACAAGGCAGTTTGAATGCCGAACATGGAACGCAAGATGCTATTTTAAATATAACGTTTCTACAAGATGGTTTGGAATAATATCATGTAGATGAGCGCATGGGTATACAGGATGAAAAAGAAATGGAATTGCAGAAATTTATGGCATGTAATTGCATTGGTACATAAGGGGAGGACTGTGGTTCACCCAGGTAATTATTCAACAGCGCTGGAAGGATGCACACAGCATCCATAATGCTGAAACTTCTGCTTTCTCACAGTAACCCAGGCATGCATTAAAACCTTTTATTATTGCAGCTTCCTTTCCAAATCGGCAATCACTAGTGTCATGCAATTTAAAGATTACAGTGGATTCCACAATGTGTTTTTGTCTGTCTCCACTGCTTTGGAGAAAATATAGCCCAGCAAAGCCTGGGGATTCAAGTGTGAATTACTTGAAAAAACAGGATTTTAGGAATAATTGTTCTTTCAGAGGTTGTGTCTTCCTTGCAGTTGTTTCTTGCCACCAGCTGGAAAGATATGAAGGAAATCATTTTGCTGCCTATGGATCATTTGGACAGGTGAGGGTTAATGGGATTGAAATGAGTCGTTTCTCATCTGGTCAGTTCCTCATAATTCTGAAAGAAGCCAGGTTAGGTGTCTTTCCTCCACTTTTCCATGAATTTGTTATATTAGAAATCCATGTTTAATATTTCACCAACAGCAATTTTAATTTTTGGCTGAATTTGCTAATGGCGTTTGTTTCTGTTCTTAAGGACTGTTACTGCAGTAACTGGAAGAGTTTTATACTTCTTAGTCTTCTTTATAGACATCACAAGTGCTTCTTACTAATCTAAATCATTTTATAGTATTCAAATGCTTTTCTGAATATCTTTTTCTCATATTGCAAGAAATCCCACTTTACACTTATTTTGGCAGCTATAAATGTAAAACCTATCAGTAAAAATATAAAATTTGAAGCTGGTTATCTCAATTGGTGTAATTCAAAAGAGACTTAAACTATGCTGAGTTTAAATACAACATGAAATTAGTAATGTGGCTCCAGATTGGCGGTGGGTTACTGAAAATCTCTAGGGTCTGGTATTGATGTTTCAAAATTAAAATTGATACTTCTTTATCTGTATATACACATTTCCTTATTTGTGCATTTATAGTCTAGATAAACTTTGTCCATTTCATGTAAAAATATCTCTGGTTGCATCTGTGTCTATTTCTGCTGCTACCTTTTATATGAAATCAGCTCTTTCTGCCTACCGTATGTTCATGTGTATTACATACATATTTTTATTAATTTGCTATGCTGTCATTCTCATCATGTTGATATTTCCATGAAAACAAAAAAAAATATATAAATAGTAACAAAAGAATGAATGGTAAAGAGTGCAAGTTACATAGAAAGTAATGTCTCAAACATGGAAACCTTCAGTGCTGTATATTTTACTCTTACACTCAGTGACAACAGGAAAGCTGCTCCCTACCCCCATCTAATTACCGTAGGCTCTTACAACACCTGGTTTCTTCTCCACTTTCAAAGTTAGCATTTCTGAAGCAAATCCATAAATCCAGCAAGTATTAACTCAAAAGCTTTGAACATTGCTTTGTTCCTGTGCAGCATCAGATTTGCTGTTGTTGCTGTGCGTAGAAGGCATGTGTGGTAGAACAGAAGAGGATGGTACATCCATGCTCGTACCATTTATGCCATTTAATCTGCTTCTGCAGATATAGGGGGACTTTTCTCTCCTTCATCTCCCACACTAATCATAGAGTCTCATTTTTCAAACGGGACCAAAAAATATTTTAACAGACATGTGTCAAAAAACCAAACCAAAACAAAAATCAAACAACACCTTCCCCCCCAATCTTCTTCACAGAAAGAATGCGAGTGGTGATGCATTAAATTAGAAAAGAAAACAAACCAACCAAATAAAAAAGAACAAATCAACGTTATATGTTTTAAAATTCAAATGCAATATTGCAAAACCAAAGTTTAATAATAAAGCAATGAGCTTATTTTCCCTCTTTGTTAATTTTTGTTAATCAAGACCTTTGTTCATGTAAATTCAGTAATGTCACTGCAACAATGTTATGCTGTGAGACAATAATATTTTGACTTATTCAGAAATAAAGTGGGGTATGCAGTATTTATAGAGACAAGTTACAAACTCTTTAAAACAAGATTTTATAATGGAAGTGTTGACACAAGATTAATTCATCTGGCATAATAAATTCCATTATAGTATTCATTATAGGAATTTCCAGTCCTTTTATAGACTATGGAATCTCTGGAAAGCAAATGAAGTAAAGAATAACGAGGCTATCGCAGAAACTTCTCACAGTGATTACTTCTTAAAAGTGGCATATGTTTTTAGAAGTGTTACTTTTGTTTCCAGGAATCTTCTCCTTTTCTCAGGAGATGTTCTCTGTCCTCCCTCTCCCCCTTGTTTTGCCATGAACTCATTGTTGAACAGACATAGATAAAGACATTTTCTAGGTGATTTCACTAAGTTGCAAGAAAGGTAGAAATCTCAAGGACATTCAAGTGAGTCTACTAAGTCAGTATGGTACCAGTCACTCATTTCATATCTCTTGTTTGGCGGAGGAGGCTTGTGTTTGTACTAGGAAACTGATGAAAGGTAAATTCCAAAGATGGAAATGAACCAGACCACTTTCAGAAGTTGTGTAAGACCCCATCCACAAAAGGATTCAGCATCAGGTCCCCAGTGTTAGTTACTTGACTTTATCCATCCATTTTATGATGGGGCATGGTAGGAAAAGACCACTTAGGTCTGATTTAGCACCCGACTGGCCATATGATGTCAGTGCAGTCCCTGGTTTGGGTCTTGAAACAGCGTAACTATATTCATGTGATGCAACCTCTGAGCTTCTATGGCCAGAGGTAGGGTTTGTTATCTAAGACAGGGCCATGCTGATATAGCTACATTATTTTTATTAGAGGCAGGTCATTCAACCAAAAATAAGAGCCTAGATCCCACATCTTACTGAACATAAATGGTTTCAGCTTCTTTATGGCTCCTGATACCATCAGCTTCTCTGATGCTTCCCTGTGTCTCCAGGCTAATGGCAAAAGCAGGATGAAGTTGCACTCAGTGACATTTCAGCCAAATCTACATTCCCATTCAATTAAAAAAAACCCTCATGTTCTTCAGTGTAAAACTAAACACAAGAGCAATGCTGTGACATTTTGCTAGGAAAATGGGAGTCCTGGATTTGTATCACTGCCTTTAGCCTTTGTGAAATCACTTTTGCCTCAAAGTAGGCTGTACAACTCCCAGCCCTGCTAGGTGAGCATCCTCAAGAGCAGAGGATACAGAGTCCCTGTTTGTGGCTCTGGTGTGGCCTGTGGGAGAGATGCACCTGATGCTCTTGCCACAGTGTATGCTTGTAGACTGCTGTTCAGGCTGAGCCCAGGGTCTTTGTGTCTAGCAGGAATGCTGGAAAATTTGGGTTCACTTCAACAAGTTGTTGTTCTAAGGAAGCCCATGGCAAGCTTCTCTCTTCAGTGGGAATTCTGCTTTTTTATGGCTTCTGAACAAGTGGGAAGGTTAAGCTTGTACAAAGAGAGAGGGGAGATAGGTAAAGTGTCCCTTCCTGCTGCTTTTAATTACCAGAGCTCCCTTTTTAACAGTTATTCCAAGAAATGACTCAAGGAATACTGGGCTATAAATAATGCTCTTTCAGCACATAGGATACAAGAAGAGGGAAGAGGGAGTAGATGTTTAGATGATTTGCTTGATACTGGAGCTGTTCAAGTCTTCATTTCCAAACTGTGAGAATTGGCTGAATTTAATTAAGGACAGACAGCTGACAATTTGTGAGTTGTACATGCAGGCCATCTTTAGCTCACTGAATAGCACTCGTATTTGTTCGACTTGGCAGATACAGTATTCCTTTCACCATTCCATAATACACATCCCTTGCCCATTTACGTGTGCAGACACAGTAACTGAACAAGGAAAGTACACCATCAGTAATATGAATTACATGATTGCACTGCGAAGAAATACTAACCAGCAGAAAAAACCAGCAAGTATATTTCCGTGTACATTACTGCATGTTCCTTTTTTATCAACTGCTAATATTATAGTCTTGAAATTTCAGGGAAGAGTGTTTAAAGATGTAGATTCTTGGTCTAACATGTGCTAAAGCCTGAAGATCACACAGTATTTTCAATGTATTCAGTTTATTAATAAATACAAGGATATTACAATGGTACCCTTCAAGCTACTGAACACCAGGCCTCTTCAGAGATTGAATCATTGATGTATCTAGGCATTGTTGTGTCAGAGTGTTATACTGTCAGATTTTTAAGACTGATTGCTTGCCTTCCTATATTTTAGTAAATGTATAGGTAATTGGACTAAAGTACCTGATAACCTTGATAAACACTGTGGTGCACATTTCAGTGAACCACTTCAAGGGAAAAATAACACAGGACCTGACTGCAGACTCTTTCTGCTTACTTGTTTTCCTTTTTTGAATGGAAAATCAGGAATTTAGGGGTCCAGGGAAGATTGATGGATGCCTTAAAGCAACTGAGAGAAAGCTTAAGAGACAGCAAAATATATACACCAAATTTCACAGATGTATATTATATATTAATAATTGCTGTGACCAGTGAACACTGAGGAACTTCTAATAGACATTCAGTAAATGAATAGTTGAATATATTATTTAAGTAAGCACGCATGTGAATGTGGTTTGTAAAGGTTTTTATCAGTAAATATTTCACCAAAGGAGTGCTATTCCATTTGTAGGGAATCTGAACAGGCCATAATTTATGAACATAATTTATGTTGTCATGGTGATCATGACCTTTAACATTTTTTTACCTATTAATGTATCTAATATATTTTTCTCTATTTAAATGGAAAAGTTGCTCATAAATAAGATATGGAAGAACTCTTAAGAGAAATGGAGGATTTTTTTTTCTACTCATTCAGTTATTTTGTGAAGAGATTGGAATTATTACAGGCTTTGATTAGAAAACTCTATTTGCAAAGAAGAATTTTATAAGAATTTATGATGGATTATTTCCTTTCCTCTCACACTTATTTTTGTCACTCCTTAGGAGAAATTACGTTGAGAGTAGAAAAAAAATAATTATAAGAGCTTCTTGCTTCAGGAGTGAAAAATGCTTTAACCTCTCTGAGTTATGATTAGATTCTGCTGCACCTACATGATACATCAGGGCCATGCCAATGCCTTTTTCCTATCAAAGTGATTATACCAGAGGCGACTCATTTCTTGTGACTGTGGTATTTCAAATTGCAACCCAGACATTGACAATCCCACCTACACCAAAGACTTAATAGAATATCTGACTCATTCATAACCATGAACAGCAGGCATTAGATGTGAATACTCCCCCCACAGTTCTGTTTACAGATTTACAGGGTTTTGAGGAAATTGGAGGGAAAGCTGAGGATCTGTACTGCCATTTCTTGAATTTCTGTTCTAGGGAACATCAATATATGCTATAAGTAATTAATGCCACATAACAATTATCATGCTTGTGCTTGTGTGCCATTTCATACCCAGCAATAGAATCAAATTAAGACTGAATGTTTGATTATTGAAGTAACAGTTATTCATCTCCCTTTAAGATGGGGATGCATCATCAGGTGAGTCATAAAATCTTTGTATTTCTACATCTATTTTTCTACCTTGACTTTTATTAGGATTGTTTGTGTCAGAGTGGAGGTTTTGTTGGTTTTTAAGTCACTGAAATTATCTGCAACTGATCAGTTAAGCTCATCCCTGTAACACCTGAACACTTTATACACAGAATTATTAGCAAAGTCTCATAAGGACCTTCAAATAATTCAGATATTATTGACAGTTCCAGATCACCATTTAGTATTTTTTTGCTCTGTTTTCATAGGACAGGGAAACAGGTCTGTCACATGGTGGTAATAAATGAAGCACTTGAATTGTGGGCATCATCAATGTTGGTAAGGCATTCTCAAAGTCTGAGCAATATTTTCTAAAGATGGTCAGGTCTAGATCTGCCTGCTTTCCTCTGACAGAGGCTTTGCTTTGTGCCCTGCATGCAGAAGATAATGGTGCTAATGATAATGCCTTGATTTGTTGTGCAGTCTCCTTAAGGATCACACTTTTAGTGCTTTACTAATTTATCTAGTGGTTTCCTTCAGAGGTTCTCTAATTGCTTATCCTGAGATGGAGGAAAATCAAAATAGCCACTGACACCAAGCTACCCAGGTTAGTTTTATGTCCCTTGTAAGAATTATGTGCAGGTTTTAGTGAACGCCCTTATACTGCAGGATTCTTGCAGCTCTGTTAGTTCTATAAAGCCATTATTAATGGAAGAATATATTTTCAAGGTTTTCTGCTCTGTGTCCTTCTCTTCTGATATTTCAGGCTTTATGCCAAGTGATTGATGCTACAGCAGCAGCTGCCAAATACCTGTCGTTGGTACCAAGTGTTGGCTTTTTCCGAGCTTGTTATTTACTAGCAAATTCTGAAGGACTGGAAAAACCATCTCGTATGAGGTCATTGCTGTTTATGGAAAATTTCATAGCAAGTTGTCCTGCCACTTTGCTTCCATGCTTTTGCTACCTGTGTCCCCTTTTCTGCCCTCAGTTCTCACTGTAGCATTGCAAAAGCTGTTTCATGTGCCAGGACTGCTACCCATCTGTTGGTAGCAGCTGGGAAGTGTGGCATTTGATCATCAGTCCTTTCCCCAGTGAATTTCAACCAATGCTCAGTTCCAATCCAAGTGTCTTAAAGAACTTCACTGTCAGCAGCTCATTGTCACCAGCGTGTTTCACATATGTGCCAAGAGCTTTCTTCTGCAAAGGCTTACAGATAGGCTCAGTTTAACATACATAAGTAGTCCTGCTATCATCAATGGCACCTCTTATATACATGAAGTGCCTGTATAGACTTCTGAAGAAGGTTACTTCAAAAATTATCTGAATATACATGTATTTATACACAGCATTTTTGTTTGCAAGAGCCACTGCTGTGAGGGAGCTTATCTGGCTCATGTTGCTTACTGGAAGATGCCCACACCCTTGCATATCTCTCTGCTCTGTCACAGATCTTTGTCTTGTTCACCCGTACAGATAAGTGAGATGCGCCTTCTAGCTGTTCATGTATTTCAGTGAGATCTGTAAGGTGGATGAGCACTGTTAAAAACTATTCTCACATCACACATACTATGGACCTCCATGCCCACAGGTTAAGGGGATTTATAGGCAATTGCACCTCTCTGCCCCATGTTAAAATGCAAACTTTCTGCTAACACATATGATCCTGTGTCCTACCTCATGACTGGTATCCCCAGACACTCTGCAAGAGGAGAAACATGAGTATCTTCTGTCCCATGATCCCTTGGGAACCAGTGGGGTTTTGTTCAGATTTAAATCTTTCCCAGTTCTTTCCCCTACAGAAGTTATGTAACCCTTAACTTATTCAAAGATAGCTTGGCCCTTCTTCTAGGTGAATCCTTAATTGTTCCTTTTGCTTTGGAAAAAAATGTTAATGTCACCTGGACACGGCCAAATACAATTACTGTCTTCTCAAATAGTAAGTACAATGGATTGGATAAACTTGGCCAGTTTACCATTTCTGGAGCTGAATATTCTTTCCAGACCAAACACAACAGCAAAAAAATCACTTTGTGTAGAAAATGTGGCCAAGCATTGGTGATCCCTAGTTGCATCTTTAGGTCAGTAAGGTTTTCAAGGAAGCCCCTGGTGTTTGCTTGGTCTTCTTATCTCAGATTGTGCTGTAAATGCATCTATAAAAATACCTATTAATAGTAATGATGAAGAGCAAGAGTAAAATTGTTCTCCAGTGCTTTCAAGTATTTATCATACTCATACATCTGCAGAAACACATTCCCAGAAGTCTTTAATTTTAACACATTATTGGCTGATATCCATTTGTTGCCTCCTATTGCTGCCTTTAACATTATTTCTTTAGTACTTTTATGCATTTGGTCTTTATGCATAGCTAATAAGTGTTCACAAATATTTTCAAGGCTAACCGAAGATTGTTCACTAGTAAAAAAAAGAAAAGCTACAGGTAAAAAATTAGGATAAATAAGAAGAAAAGAAAGAGAAAAGAGGGAACCAACACTAAGCCAGTGTTACAGGCAAGAGGAACTGAAGTTGCTGTTCCATGCAGTGTAACTAAGCCTCAGACCTGTAGCTGTACCTGTTTGTCATTGCTGGCAAACCAGCAATCCTCTCTTCTCACTACCTCTAATGTTTGTCCAGCCTTGCTTTGGGCTGTTTTAGTGCCTTAAACCTATAGAAGACTAACCTGAAAAGCAAGGAGGGGAGAACAAAACCCTTTCATACAGCTTTTCATACTAAAATGGCACAGCAGAGTCAGAGCTGAGATGCAGAGGATGGCAGGACTGAGGCATCCAGCAGGCAAATCAGCTTTAGTATCTACTGCCGCAGGCAGGAAGGAGATTAGATAGCTCATCTCTTATCAAGCCTACCCAGAGCCAAGAATGAATCAAAATCTGAGCCTGAGCTCCGTGCCTAAAACATAGAAATAACTCACCTATTTATTTTTCCGTTTAGTGTTCTTTTTCAACTATTTGACATTTCAACATATAACTCTGCTCACGAAAAGTACCTTATTTCTTTCTCTGTTTTTTATTTGTAAACAGGTTTGCATGCTTTTGTTTTTATCTCTGTATGTACATCTTGTAAATTTAGATCACAAATAAGACAGGAACATAGTTGTTCAGATAAAAAAATTCAGTACCAGTTTTCAAGCACACAATTGACAGCATGGCTTTAAAGACTTTTTTCTAATTTTTGAAAAATCCAATAATAACATGTAATTAAAACAGTATAAAAGCTGGATGTGTTTCAGTTTAAAAGGGTTATTTTCTGGATAGAGAAAGCTTATGTACAAATACAGAGTTCTGTGTGGCCAGAAGTGTAGAGGCACCATATAAATAGTTATATATCAAAGGAAAGATACTATATAATATATTTGTGCAAAAGAAAACACCATCACTAGAAAGCTGATAATAAATGGCCATCTGGAGTGTTTAAAAAATGGTGAAGTCTAGACTTCAAAAATATGTTAATTGAAACAGGTCTTTTTATACAAAATACAGACAAATGTGTAAGAGAGTTGGCATTTACTTGCAAAACAATGCTAAAAAGTGTTCCAAGTTAAATAATTTAGAAAAAATGGTTCTGGATTATGTGGCTATCAGAGTAATAAAAGGAGAATACAGATTAGCATGCCAAATTTTTAATACTGTACCAACCCAGTTCTTCCCTTTGGTAATTCTTTATTGTAGCCATGGTTACAAAAGAAGAAAACTTAAGTCACCCAGGCATTTGCAGTTCCTTTTATTTTTCTTAAATAAGACTTAATTTCTCTATCCAAGAGGCTCTGTTTTCTACCCATAGCACTTGTAATTTTCCTTTCCTAGATTTAAATATGACAGAATATCCTTAAGCATTAACTCATTTCTACAAAGCTCATATAGATTTCATTTTAAAAGGCTTGCTCTAGTTTTCATTATGCATATTACGAAGAAGCCTTCAAAATACGGTGTAGTATTCAGAATTTAAATATATATAGTGAAAGTACTTATCTAGAATAGACTAGCTATTTTGAGGAATGTACTTTTAGAAATCGATTTTCATGCAAAAGAAAGAATTAAAAAAAAAAAGAAGATAGCGCTCAGGAAACTTCAGGAGAAGTCTTAAAACATATAATGAATCATAGATTAATTCAGGTTGGAAATGGCCCCAGGAGGTCTCTAGCCCAACCTGCTGCTCAAAGCCAAGTCGGTCCTGAGGTCAGCCCAGGCTGCTCGGGGCTTGATCCAATTGGGTCTTGCAAGCCTCCAAGCCTGGAGACTGCACAGCCTCTTTGACAGCCTGTTCCACTGCTTGACTGCCATTTTCCTATTTCCACTGGGACCTCCCCTGTTTCACTTTATGTTGTATCCCACCTTCCTACCATGAACTGCTTTGGCTGTGTCTTGTTGCTAAACTTATCATAGGCACTGGAGGGCTGCTGCTAGGTCCCACTGACACCATCTCTTCTCCCAGATGAATAAGCCTCAGCCTCTCCTCAGAGGATACTTGCACACCTGCTCCAGCCCCCTACTGACTTAGCAATCCTTTGCTGAACTTCATCCAGTTTATCAGCGTTTTCACTTCCTATTCAAGAGGCCCAAAATTGGACACAGTATCCTAGATACTGTCTAATAAGTGCTAAGTAAACGAAATAGATAGCTCCCTTGCCACCATGAATGTTCCTGATGATATAGTTCCAAACACTGCTACCCTTCATTATTGCCAGAACGTGTTCATCTTTAGCTTATGCTCCACTCTCTACAGAGCTGTTCCACAGCCAATCAGTGTCTGACCTGTACCACTGCAAGGTGTTCATCCATTGAAGGTGCTCAACTTTGCATTTGTCCTTGCTTTGTCTGTCATGGTTCCCATCAGCCCATCCCTCCATCCTGCCGAGGTGCTTCTGGATGGCGGCCAAGACACTAACTAGGTGTCATCTGCAAGTTCAATAAAGGTGAACTCTGCCCTCTCCTTCAGGTCACTGAAAAGAATATTAGACAAAGAGGTCCTAGGGTAAACCCCTGAAAAAAATCATAACTGGCCTCCAGGTAGAGCGCATACCATTAACCATCCACCCTTTGGGCCTCAGGCCCAGGCAGGTTTTCACCCATCTATTAGACCATCCATCCAACCCACCAGCTGTAACAATCCAACTTGGAAATGAAGATGCTGTGGAAAAGGAAGGAATACTTCTAGATTTTTTGGACCAGAATATATAATTATATATATATAGACTGTATATAGACTACTATATGTAGTATATAATGCAGTTTATTGATTTCTGTACAGTAAATAGAATAGTGTTTCTTCTCTTTCTATCTAGTATAGCAATGAGTGAGAAATAGCAGAACTGTACTCAGAGAATATGTCATTATCATAATTTAAACCTCCCATAAAAAATGAATCATCCTGTCATTGGTCATAGCTGTTCTGAGAATTTCTATTAAAATCTATTTATTTTATTCCTATTGTAGTCTGTGAAACTGCATAGGCATGTAGAACAGAAGAGGTTAAGGAATGGAATTTTAGGTTGTGAGGTAACCTGAGCAGCTTTTGAGGTGGGAGCCTTAGGATATTTTATATGAAAGGCAGAATGTGTTTTCCAAGTTACAAAGAGACATATCTTCTCCTTGCCTTCTTAATGAGTGATATCCCTAGCTGAACTGGTCTCAAGGATGTACAGAAATGTGTTCCTATTAGATTTTAGGAAGTATCTCCATCCTTATACAATTTTCTTCACCACCGTTAAAGGCACTTGCAATTGTGAGCTGGAGCCAAGCTGCAGTGAGTGGCCCAAGAGCCATTTTTCTCAGTGCAGACAAATTTGGGATGCTACAAGCTGTCATATATTCATACTGAGCCCCTTGTGCAATGTGCTTATTTTAGAGCAAGTAAGTGGAAACTTGGAAAATACCCTCTTTCCCACCCTCCCCTCAAAAAAGAGCCCATACCTGCATAGCTGAGTCATGTAGGTTCAGCAGCATTCCACAAACAACTGAGAAGCAGAAGTGCTGCTGCCCATTCATCAGAGGTCCCAGCTCATCAGTCTCAGATTCCAATCATCCCAAATGTTTGTCTGCTTCAAGCCACAGTGAAATCCACAGGAGAGGGATTTCTGAACATTGATCATGCTTTCTTTAATACATCTCTTATTCTCCTTTTTTTTCAGGAGTACTGTCTACATTTGCACCAACTGTTTCCTTCCTAAAGCTTGTCTGTGTTTTCACATGATATAAGTTGCTACCTGAAATGGCTTTTCTTTTTTAACAAAAATACTTCAATTGGGAGAACAAACTGGAACAGATTATGTCAAAATGAAGGAATGCAAAATTACAGGGCAAATGAAGGTATGTCAATTTTAAAAATCCTCAGTTTAAGGTAAAAATTTCTTTATATGAAAAGTCCTAAACAAAATGTCTCACTGGCAGCTGAAGAGCTGTATCAAAAGAAAAATCTCAAGTAACTATTTACATACCACACAAATATTTATGTGTGTGTTCATATCTTTTTTAATGTAGAGAATCACTTCATTATTTTTTCTTTACCTCACTACTGATCTTATATTTTACCTTCTTAAAAAGCTTTCCAAATGTTGGGATTGACCATTTTCACAGTGAAGTCCACATAAATACTTCCACTGAACCTCCAGTAGTTTTTCAGGCCTTCTCCTGTATATCACTAGATTGAGTCTGTCTAGACTGTAGACTGTCTCTTCATTGCAGAAGCATGTATTTCTCTTTCTTTTCCATTCTTTGCTCATTTCTGACGGATTGCTCTTTTCCACACTACCATCTTTTACAGTTTGACTGTGTAATTTTTTCCTTTGAGTCATTTGAAGTCATGTGAAATTTTCCTCCCTAAAATTTTGGGTTTCTTTTAATGCAATTTTCCAACATATAAATAATTTGAAGAATGTCAAGGGAGGAAAAATCTGAAAACTCAAAGTTATCTAATACTTTCTGTGAGGATCTGTCCTGAACTGCATGCAGCTTTTATAACTTCCCTAAGTGGCTACAGAACTGTAGAGCCATCTGAGTTCTTTAGTTGTTGTGTATTTTTCCTAGCCCTCAGCATGTTGCCACACTGGTATGGCTGTCCAGCTTCTCAAATGGAGCAGGCTTAGCTGCAGCTGGGTCGGAGGAAGTGCAGACTGAACCTAAAGCTGTCCTTAGCCACCGCTCCATGTAAAAAAACCCCAGTATTTCCTGAAAGTTTTAAATTCCTTTTTCCCGGGCATCCCAGAACTATCTTGGTGTGGAGTGGCCCAGCTGTAATTTACATTTAAGCAGAATTTGGATTCATAAGCAAGGAATTCCTCTGTCTGTTTCACCTGAGGGGCTTTATCCAGCTGGCATGCTCTTAGTATGACTAATGATGCAGGCTGTGTATGAACTACAGCAGCAGGAGGTGATGGGAGTCCTCAAACATTCCTCCAAGTGGAGTATAAGTAGGCATTGTAAGGAGCCTGGGTTACAATCTCTGCCTGGAAGAAGGATGTTATGCCCATCTTTGACCCTAATCTTCCACTTAAAATATATTATAATATGGCTTTCCTCCATGAAATAGCTCCACATTTTAAAGGAATATGGACTTATTTCCTAAGTAAATGGGAAGAGGTGATGAGAATCATGCACAAGATTTGTGCCAGAATAGTCATGTTATTTTGGTGTCCCGAGGCAGTTAAGTTAGAGCACTTGCCTGGGAAAAGGAGAGGGAGGACTTCTAGTCCTTGCTAGTGGTTATTTAAAAGCTTTACCTGATGACTGATTGACAAAAAAATTCATGAACGTTAGCCTCCTGGCTATTGCAAATCTTAACTGGATGCATAATTTTACTCACAGGTTGAAGAGGAAAGGGATGTACCTTCCTTCGTAGGAAGTGTACTTGCTTGCTTGCCTGCCTCTCTCCCCCCACTTTCCCTCTCGCCCTCCTTCTAACAGGTCCTTTACGCTTTTTTTCTGGATTTATACCCTGAGTTTAGGCTTCAGTCATTGCTTTCACAAACTATGCCAAAGAACATAAAATGAGATTTGCCCTAAGGCACAGAACCCAGCATATGCATTAAAAAGCTTTGCACACAACTGGCTATTACAGTGGTATTTGAAAATGAGCAGAAATGGATGTCATTACACATGTTTGACAGCAGTCGGTATACCACATGCAAAGAAGAACTGGTCTTGTAGCTTGTATGTCTCAATAAGAATGCAAAGCAGTGAATAGGAGAGGCTAAATCAAGATAATTTGGACATTTCAGAGTGTTTGCACACCATTTGGTATAATCACTTAAGACTTTTAAATGTAAGTATTCTTGAAAGCCAAAAGGCACTTGAATTACTAATATATGTATAAATGTAATCTCGGCTTAACAGAATGTGTGTATTGTTTGCTTTTTTAAAACATTTTTTAATAAATATTGATACTAAAGATGTACACTCAGTACATGAAACATAAAAGAAGTGCCTAATCTTCATAATTCTCCCAGTGTAAAACTTGAGCAAGATATTGCTGCAAAGCAACTACACCAGAATAAAACGGTAGGAGTCAGAGTAGCGTTAACTCTAGATCTCTGAATAAGATATAGCTCAAGTTATTCTTTACACTGTTCAGAGTGTTATCAAATCTTTGTACCACTGACATCAGTTATAGTTTGGATGAGTGTGTGGTGGTTGACAGTCTGCATAGTGTGGTGGCAAGCTAAGGGAAGACTTTTGTGTTTGTGCACAGCAAAGTCAGCACATGATCTAGAATCTTAGTGTTGTGATGAGATGACCACCACTTTCAAAACACTTTCAAAAGAGACTATTATTTCATTGAAGCAGGACTACACATGTGTAAAACTCAAACATACTGGAAATCTGTAAGTTGTAACAAAGTAATTTAGCCAACAAGTTGTTTCTACTCAGGTTAAAGCAGAAAAGCTGGGAACTGGGAGACAGCGGAGAGGAGGATCAAGATGTTGAGAGATTAGGATTTATCACCAACGTATATTTTCCCAGATTTGAAAGAAACAGAGAGGTCCTTTTTTCACTTGTAACACCACTGTAAAAGTACCTAAGACAGTCCATTTACGAGATTATCTTGAAACTTCAGAAACTTGAAAGTGTGCTATATGGGAAGTATAGTCCTGCATAAGCCCTCAGACTTCAGCCAGCAAAATAAAAGGGAAATTTAATACTCCAATAGTATTAACATTGTATTTACAGCTGCTGCTGCTGCCCACATGAAAAAATGTTTCCCAGGGGCTGAGATCAAAGGTACTGCCACAGTGTGACATACTATGGGACTACACTATAATAATTTTACAGATTTAGCAGATTGTTTCCAATGAAAATGTGTGTGATATAAACTGCAGGTGTTCATAAACAGAGAATGAAGGATTTTAGTTATTTATTTTTTTTTAATACAGGTTAAATTTTTAATCTGCTACTTGCTTCTGTTGTGCAACAGCCTCATGTTTAATCCTGGAAATGTCCCTCCTGTATCTGTAATTTTCAAGGATCAAGTATAATCCAAATATCCTAGAATGTTGACCTTGAATCCCTTGTAGCTGCTAGCCTACTCTTTCATGTTAAACCAACAGGTTTTTAGCAGTCTGTGTTTGCTA
This sequence comes from Myiopsitta monachus, assembly GCA_017639245.1. NCBI lineage: Eukaryota > Metazoa > Chordata > Aves > Psittaciformes > Psittacidae > Myiopsitta > Myiopsitta monachus. The sequence continues at coordinate 71,906,333 of CM029917.1, read as the reverse complement.
TAGCTTTCCTTAATTAGTTTTTATAATGCTGTTAGATACCTTGTAAGTAAGGAAGTTTATAAGCAAGCGGAGGGTTCTTTATTAAAACTGAGGCAACCCCCTCCGGTTATTGTACTTTGCACAATGTCTTAGCTGAGAGACTATACTGCCCCTCTTTGTTTTAGTTTGCCACCCTGATATAGATGAGGGAAGCATCATATACAAAAGGACTTAGAAATGGCAGCAGGCTACTTGCCAGGTGCTGTGGGTATGTCATCAGAATGGTGTGCAGGCTTTTAGCCTCCTGACTCTATTAATGTTAATGGGAGCCAGGCAGTTCAACCTCCATGTACCATGATCCGAACACATCCATTGAAGTCCAGCAAACAAGCCCCGAGGCTTCCTTGTAAAAGTCTTTGAAACTGCTGCTCTCCGTAAGATTTGTGATAAAAAAAAAGCCAGAAAGATGCCTAGTATACAGGGATTTCCATGCAAAAGCTGTGTCTGAATATAGATAGGCCTGATGTTGTTTTCATACTACTAAAATCAAAGAACTCTGAAGGGAAAAAGGGTGATACGAGAGGTCCCTTCTTCCCATGGGCAATGAACTAGCTAGCTTTGTAGGTGCATCTTCAGGCAGGCCTTTTCTTTACATATTATATAGACAGCTGCTGAGAAGCACCTGAACCAGGCACCACAGCTCACATCCCCAGCCCTGACAAAGCATTGCTGATTTATTGTGTTGTTCAGGTCTGGTGAGAAGTGGCTGTAGAACCAGTTTATCTTTCTTCTGGGAATGTAGAAAGATATTACTGCATTACAGAAGGCTGACCATAAAAATCTCCCTTTCAGCTCCTCTGTCAGTAGGGAGACTATGCCCCCAGTTGTGGAGAGCAGGAACTGGGGGAGCTGCCCTTGCAGTTCATCATTTGGTTACCCATCAGAGGATAAGACTCAGCCACATCTGGGAATAGGGCCCCAGGGAACTCATTCTTCATGCCTTCTGCCATGTGTGGTCTTATCTACAATAAAGTCTGAAGGTAATATTTATTCCCATGTAGATATTGCAACAGGATCACAGATGGTGCAAAAATAGTTTCTGGAATGCAAATATAAAGGGGCAGGAAGCCAGAATCCATTGCTTTCTTAGATGCACCACCATAAGCTTGAAATAATATTACTCCTATCATCAGAGTTACTTGCTATCAAGATGCTAGGAGAAGAGAGTCAAGTTCTTTCTCACTTCCAGATATCTTAAATTCCTTGACTTTTTAAATGGATGAGTGAAGATAGATGGTTCCAGGTTAAGCTAGCTTGCAGTTACTCTCATGCATGTTCAGAATCAACAAGTTTTTAACAGTGGCCTATTTTTTCACTTCCTGTATTTCTGCAGCTGTGTGGTTCCCTGCAGACTGGGCTGCCTTCCACGAGCCATAAACCAATTTGAAGACTGCCCTGATTTAGGCTTTGTGTAAAATTCTCCTTGACTGCAGTCACTGGCCAGAAGTGCAGCAATGCAGGGTTGCAAAATACAGCTATATCACAACTGAGAATCTGCCCCTAAACTGCTTGATTTTAATCAGGCGCAATGCAAGATATGTCAGGTAACAGATTTCCTGTTAAGAGAATTTGTTCCAATTTTTCATGGTTGCATGGAGGGATATTTCATTGTTTATGTCTTTGTCCTCATTAATACAAAGTATCTTGCAGAGGAAATATGTGGCTGCATAAGGGAAACTGAACTTCATGCTTTAGGCTATAATTTGATCCCTGCAGACAAAGGGGTTTCTCCACCCCGATGCCTGTGCCATTGCAGAAGCAATCGTGTTGTGCATTAGCAGTGATGTGTGTGTGCTGAGACAGTAGCCAGCAAGAGTGAGTTTGCTGTGCTTTTCACCTCACTCACTGCCCGCAGCAGGGAGCTGGAGGATAGACAAGAACAAATGTGTAGAGGTTCATGTGACATACTGTGTTCCCTAGCCACCATGGCAGCCCACGTTTCTACCTCTGCTACTCTAACCTGCAGGATTTGTTTGGCTGTTGCTGAAAGCAAGCTTTATTTGTTTCACCAGTAATTTTACTCTCTGGAGAAATACCATCTGCTGCTTCATGCTTTTTTCTGGCTGCTACAAGAAATGTGGTGAACTAATATTTCAATGAATAATATTTTTAATTCTTCAGGAGACCAGTTAGGCATTTTCAGAGGCCTCTGAGCTTTACATATGGCTTCCAGGGATGGTCATAGCTTTCTGTGCATGTTTTAGAAGTGCAAGCTTTCTGTTCCAGGGTAAATAAAATCCAGTTCAGAAAAACCCAGACAAACACTTTATCAGCAAGAGCAAATGCAATGAAACTTTTTACCTGACTTCCTAATGTCTGGATGATTGAAATTAAACTGAAACATTGCACAGACCTAAAAATCAAAGATTACAAAGCTAAGAATAGACTTGATTTGTTTATGCTGTCTTGTAGCAAACTGTGATTATTAATCTGAGAGGTAGTAGCATGATTTTAAGATTGCTTTTAAAATAAATTTGCATTCTTTTTGCTAAGGATACTGGTTGGCAGGGTGTACATACTCAAAATTATACTAATATGTTGTTCTTGCAGCAAAGAATGCAATAAGAAGCCACCTGTGGCCATATGTTGTCTGTTGATCCACTTCTTATTCATAGATGGCACATTCTACTGTCTGTTTCCAACTAGTAAGATTAATTTTTAATTAATCAAAATATGGCACTCCTTAAGCTGTGGATCACGTGTTGATTTCAGTGTTTTCTCTTGATGAAGGTTGTTACTGCCATTGCTGTGCATTACAGGCTACTCGCATCTTCTATTTGGTTCTGCAATATTTTGTATTTTCAGAGAGCTTTCAGCTGTCTTTTTTTTATTTGTTCACTGACATGCTGAAAAGGTGAAGGAATTTCCACTGTCTCAGTGACCCCAGGTTTTTTCCCATTCTTGTTGAAAGTAGGCACTCTGCTGGAAAGGCTTGTTCCATTTGATTATAGGAGAAGGCTTTCAGAAATGCATAACTGTGTTTTGTGCATGGTTTTCTCTATGTTCTGCTTGGCTTATTGACAAATTGAGAAAGGGTCAAGATTCTGTTATCAAAATTAAATCCTGCTGTTTGTTTGTGCTAAACAGAAGTTCATTGTTAACATAAGATCTAAAAATTGAAAACCTGAAGTAAAAATTAAAAGATTCCCATGTTCTTAAAATCATAGCAATTGTTGTGAGAAAAAAACCATACCAAACCAAACCAAATCAAACCAAATTATTTTCTTGCTCTTTCTGGCAACATACAGTAACAATCATAGAATCATAGAAAAGTTACAATGTAAAATACAGGATGCAGTAACAGTTCTGGGGTTTAATTTTGCTTCTTGCTTCAGTTCTTTCTTAGGTTATTACAACTGATGTTTATACAAACTATTTTTCTTTTTCTTGAAAAGTAGCTTTATTACTTTATTTTACTGTTTTATCCGGACAAAGCAGAAATTTTCCTGTATCAGATTTTCACTTTTGAAAAATTATATGACTTTACAGCTTTCATAAGAATAACAAAGCAGGTTAATTTACCAAAGTTGGAAGATGCAGAATAATGTAATTTTAACTATATTTCAGCAACTATATTTTTAAAACAGAAAATTGAGTCATCAATCAGTGCCAAAAATCTGTCCCAAAAATATGCATCTTCTGCAATTCTTAGCACCTATGAAACTAAGAGGTATTAATTCCACCACTTCTAAGGAGAAACCTCACCTATTTGCATTACAATTACTAGTTAATACATGGCATAAGAGTTTACGGATCTGAAACTCCCGTCTATTTTAAGTACTGGGATATTAAGCCATAAATACACTAATTTCATGAGAAGTTAGTAGGTTGGCGTTGGGATTTTCCAATATATAAATGGTTCAAGATTGCATTTAACTCTTAAAACAGGCATACCTAGTAGCCATACCCAAAGACATGAGGAACATGTAAGCGAACTGCAAATGGAAAAGAGATATAGTAAAACTGTTTGCTAAAATAAAATGTTTACAAAGTGCAAGGTGAACAGGAATTCCTTTTCCCCAATTTTTAAGACTGCTTCTTGCATATTTTTAGGATGGCAAGATATAAAAAAAGTGTAACTATTATGTAAATAATTCATTGCTTGTGTAGGAAAAAAAACCAACATCACAGATAAATCTTCTCACATCTCTGATAGGTAATGAGGTTTGTCTATCTATTTTCTGCAGTTCATATTTCCCCTTACTATTCAAAAAACAAATTAAGTAACACCAAGTTTTCTAACTATAGCCCACTCCAGAGAAAACCCTAAAAGCATTCAAGTTGTTTGAAGTATTTATCAGAAAGCAAAAAAATCCTCTTTCAGTGGCACCTAAGGCTGAATTTGCGACACCTGCCTGTTTCCCCCAGGTGTTTTTTAGGGCCCTGCTTAGGGCCTTTTTCTAGGCTGGGCTGTTCTTGCCTGGGAGATGGAAGCAGCTAGCCTCTTCAGCTTCTTTGGGATCTGGCAGCTCCTGGCTGTTCTGCTGACCTGTTGCATGCAGACAGGGAGTGCCTACAGGCACCGACAAATCTCAGAAGGGCTTAGGTTCTGATTAAATTATTCATATCACTGCAGGGGGGATGTCACTGTTTTTTTGTTTGGGAATATTTTGAGACAAAGGTGGTGCCAGAATTGGTGCCCAAATGATATAATAGTAATTAACATACTAGTCTAGAAAGAAAACATATTGATAATTGCTCCCTATGCTATCCTACCACCCCCACCCCCACTTTGCAGAAGTATATGTTTTGGAGGCCTGCTCTTTTTAATAGCTGGACAGAGTCAGGTTGCAGCTCTGGAGTAGTTATCCATCAGTTGGATGCAATTATGTTTTGGTGCTGCTCTTCAGCTGATAACAATTGCAATCACCTGTTGCACTTTCAGCTCATGCAATTACTGTAAGCTGAGCCCTCAGCGTGCATTTTAGTGTGCTTGCACTAGCAGACAGAATTGTGAGCTGCTTGTTGTTCTCTTTGTGTTCCTGTGGCAGTAAGGAGTTCTTGGTTTAAGAAAGGAAGTTGCTGAGCTGTGAACTTCATTATTGCAAAGGGTAAGAGTATTTATTGTTTAAAGTAAAAAAATCTGTCATATGTAGAAGGCTAGGAAAAAATATAGTAGGCTATAAGTGTTTTAATGTAGTTATGTAGCCTTTGAGAAACTTCAGAGCTTATTTAATGTTTTTGTAGGTTTTATGTCTAGTGGGGTCTGAGGGGTAAAGAATGTTGTTGCTAGAGGCATGCACAGTCCATCTATGACCTGTATCAAAAGTCAGCAAATGCAGCTATATAATATCTCTATGGTTTTTTCGTTTTGTTCCTGTGCATCCCATATCTGAGTGATCTGTGTGCATGGTAATTTTGAAAAGAATGTTCTGTGGCCAAGATCCAGAAAGTTTTGAAATGGCAATTTTAAAAGTGCAGCAGCCTCCGGTTGCCCTTAAGGAAGAAGCGCTGTAAGACACAAGCAGGTACCGCTTTCTGGCACTCCTTTTCCAGCCTCCCTTTTTTTTGTTTTTTGTTTCATCAAACTTAATAGATCCAGTGTCACTAAATGTGATAATCTGGCAAGTACAGCTGATCAGACACTTCATGGGATACTGAGTTGTGTTTAAATTCAGGACCGTTCTCGAGACAGCTTGCTTGAAAAGAACAAAAATGTGGCTGCAGTGTATCTATCTCATCAGTAGTATGTACCCCTCATAAGGTTTTCAGAAAGACAACATTGTTGGAACAGTAACCTCTTAAAAGGAAAGTAAAAATCTAGTTAGAGGTTAGAATGTTTGCTCAAGTTCCAAAAAACTAAGGCTGAAGCCCCTTCTCTAATGGAAAGGTTTAAACCCTCCTTAATTATCTCCAGCAGAAATGCTTTAAGCAATGGAGTCGCAAAGTTTCTGTGATGGAGCATTCTAAATTTTGCTTGTGGTTTTGTTCAGTTAGCCATTTAGTTGATGGCATGTTCAATGTGGTTGGCCAGTTGTCCCTATCCTGAATAAATGCTCTAACTGTAAGGTTATGCAGTTACATTTGTACTCTCCAGACCCAATTGACATTGACTATAAGATGGCTTATGATCAATTTCTTTCTTGCTCCTGCTGACCTGGGAAGTTCTCCACAAAAGCAGAGTTCTTTCTGCGGAGAAAGATGCCAAGAGCTCTGTAACCCTGCAGAGCTTCTTTTTCTTGTTCTATCTCCTTCAGCAGAACTGGAAATTCAAAAGCCATGTTTTCTTCCTTGGCCAGTGCCTCAGTAGAGGAGAAGCCTGCCTTCTCTCCCAGATAGGTGGAATTTAAAGTAGGGATTGGTGTTTTGTTTTGTTTTGTTTTCCAAAGAACATAAATAAGAATGATAAGAAAGAAGACGACTTTGTAGGCTGAGAAAACCTGGCAAGGAAGGGGATCACCACCTGCATAGATCCTGACAGGGCTTGGGACTACGCTTTTTGTTCAGCTCTGCCAAGGTTTGGGCAGTTATGAGCAAGCCTAGAAGCAAGTCTTTCCCTTTCTGCAGAAAGAGTCTCAGCCACTTCCTTAATCCCTTCAAGAAATATAGGTACCTTGGAGGGTAGGTGAGAGTCAAACAAGATTTGAGAGAATGAAACTTTTGGGCTGATGTGTTCAAGCTGTTTGAATACCTTTATGCTAACTCTAAACTGTTACCACTAACTGTGGTCTTCTAAATGAGAGTGGATGAGTAAAAATTTTTCTGCAAACATTTATTACCTTACTGTTGCCAGGAGTCTTTTCCAGCTCAATAGGGATTTTTTCATGTTAGTTACTGGTCAAGCATAGGAACAAGTGTAGTAGTTTGGGGCCTATAAATGCATGGCTATTTCTAAGCTGCTCCTGTTTTACAAGCAAAGTACTTCTACCTCCAGATTTGATGTGCCATGTTGTGTACAGCATTGAGTAATTGAAAAGATTTGTCTGATGGTATTTCAGGACAAAGTAATCAATCACCAGCTGAAACTGCAAGTGGTGCTTTTTCAAGCTTACCTATTTCAATCCCTGTCTTCAGATTTATCTACAGATTCACATGTTTTATTAGTCATAATAAACCCCCATCTTTTAAATGTGCAAATTGTCATTAGATTTTGGACGCTACAGCAATATAACAAGGATGCCAAGAAAAACTATGTGCAAGCATGACTTTAATACTATTCAAATGAGACAAAATAACTTGGCAAAGTTGTTTTTCTAAAGAAAAAAATGTTTTTATTCTCTAGTATCAAAATCTGGAATAATATTTCATTTTAAATATTTAAAGGCAGCATTTCAAATCTAAGACTCAAATTACTAAGAGTAAATTCATACGGCATGCTTTGATTTTTTTTTCCCCTTTTTTTTAAGTGGTGGGTAATTAAGATAATACCTGTTTCCAAGTAAATGGAAAGAAAAATGAGTCTTGCTGAATTAGTACCTCGTGCAATCGTTTCAACCTATCTGTACATTAGTATGATTTTAATTGCCTGGGATGTTATTCTCTTTTTTTTTAGTATAGTCAAATTAGGTACAAAATTATAGTGGGATTTTTTGGCATTTTTTTAACATCAACTGTAAAGTAGGTGCATACATCTGTAGTTTACTAAAAGGAACAGAAGGCCTGCTTCCTAAAGCATCTGCTAAATAATAATCATTCCTAAATAATCTACTTCCTGAACAAACATCTTCCATCTGTTACGTAGATGGTTTTATATTTGCCCTCTGGTTTTTTTTTTCCAACCAAAAGGGTTTGAAAAGACCCCTTGAAACATCAGGGCGATGAAGCAGGGTGTAATTTGGCCCCCATCCCATGCTCTAGTGAACAATAGTGACATGGGTATATATTGTTTGGAGCCAACATCAACATCACAATCATATGTATGAGAAGTTATAACAATGGTACTTAAGATTGCAGATAATTTTTATTAGAATGGAAAAGAGGAATTTATTGCCTTGTTTCACAGTGCGTCCATTCAGTGATGTATGTTATTAGCAGTCAAACTTCAGATGCTTGTGCAACAGAACAACATGCAGTTTGAAAACTACTCGAAGTAGCTTCAATTCCTTTCTACTTACTTTTACGTGGCTTTACTTAGAAAATGTCAAAATGTATGAGAAGAGAGAAAGCACTGTTAATGTTCTGACTTTTTAAATAGTATTAGGGTCAACCGATATGTCTAATCTGTCCTCTCCTTGATGCAAGCATTTGATAGTGTCAAAGACCTGGGCAACTCAAAAGAATGTATAAAAAATGGATTAATTTGAGTGAAAATATATATACGACTTTTTGTGACCAAGTCACAAGGGTTAAGGTCACCTATAAAGCTGTAGGCCAACCAGGACATTAGGTGGGAAAAGAACCTGTGCCATGGCAAGCAAGACAGGTTAAAAGTTCTGAAATAGTCAGTATCCAAGAGAAGGTGCTTGCAGGACTGAGGCAACCTCAACATTTCTATCACCTTTGTCTCGAGCTTCTTCTGCACCAGCAACTGATGAACCTTTTGCTGTTTAACACCAAAGTTATGCTGGTAGTGGAGACTGCAACATGTATGAGCTTGATTATCTAGAAATCATTGGCAGCTTTGCCTTCCTCCTTCCATCTCCTCCGTCTTTCTCCACACCACCCCTGCTGCCATGTATGTTACACCCACATTTTGTAAGAACTAAGATGCACCTTTTTTGAATGTAACTCCCTGAAGAATCTGTCTATGTGGTAGAAATATAAAGGTGCAAATGTGATGTTGAAATATATTTTCAGCAAATATAATTAGATTTTAATGAGTTAACTTATTTAGCCCTGGCTTATTTCACTTTCTTACTGCTTAGTATTTCTTCCCTACCTACAGTATTTCCTTTGTTAATTGGATGCTTTTTATAGTAAACTGCATGATACTGTCCTTGATAGCTGACTGGCATGTTTTCCTTGGACTTTTAAATACAGAATTCCTGCTCTTTACCTTTGTGAATGAGGGGAGAAAAAAAATACTCTGTGTCCTAGCACAAAGCTATCAGTGTGGAAAAGTAGGCAGGGAGCATAATGCCAGCACACTGGGCTCCTGCTTCTGTGGTCCCCTGTTCCAGAATTGTGTGCTGTGTATAGTGTCAGCTCCAATACATGGCTTCAAGTAGCCAAAACTCCATACAAATATACTGATCAAAACCAGGTGCGAGTGGAAATGGAGGGCCACTCTGGCTTTCCCAGAAAGTATAATGTTGTGGTCTATTGTGAACTTCAATACTGACTATATTTGATAACTGTGGTATTTATAATGAAGGGCTAGGATAGTGGTTTTCATGCTCTCTATGAGGTTGTGGTACATGGCCTTCACAACTATGTTAAACAAAACAAGGTTATGGATTCATGAGGACTGAGCTTACTGTGACCATCTGGTTTCCCTGACTTGCTCATGTGCCTACTGTTCTATAGGAGATGATGAATAATTAGGTTAAACAAGGCAAATGTGGTTGGCCTGGTAGCTTCAAGAACGTGAGATGCAAGAATAACAATCATGATGAATTTCAGTCCCATTGAAGTGAAAGGAAGCTTGCTGCACCTTGTTTTTATAGAGCCTAAATCATAGAAGGGTTAGAGTTGGAAAGAATCTCAAGATCATCTAGTTCCAAACCCTTCTGCCATGGGCAGGGATGCCTCACAGTAGATGGCCTAAGCCTCTGTTCAACTTGGCCTTGAACACTGCCAGGGATGGAGCATTTACCAGTTCTTTGGGCAACCCGTTCCAGTGCCTCACCACCTTCACAGTAATGTCACTTATTTTCTTCCCTTGACTTTTTCTTCCTGCAAGATATGTAGGTCCTATATTAGTAGTCAGGATGGGAAATACGGGTGATGATTTCCACAAAAACACAACGAAATGTCTTCAGTTTGGCACCAAACATGTATCTCTTTTCCCCCAGGCTGCTGCAAAGCTAAACGTGTATGAAGACTTATCTTCACTTGTGTAAATATTCTTTTTAGGGATTTCATTCACATAAGCCTATGTTTTAACCTCTTTCATTCCAGAGAAGATTTTGTATATTGAAACAGAATTTCTGTTTTGCAACACATACAGTCCTCTAAACTGCCAAATAGCTTTTGTGCTGAAATAACTGAAGGTTACTACTGCCCTGTTAACAGGGAAGGAAAAAGAGGAGGGAGTCCTGTTTTTCTGGGAACTCTTATTCTGCTGCAATGTGCCCAGCACATACTTCTCATGCTTTACTTGTTGAAGGTTTTTTCCATGTCTAGGGAGACAAACAGGATATGAAGTGTTTGCAATGGCACTAAAATGGATTGTATGCTTATTTTTAAAAAAAAAATAAATAAATCCAAAACTAAAGAACTGAACCCTGGAATAATGATAGGTGCAAGAATCACACTATGTGCAAACATGACACCAACCCTGGAGGCTTTCTGGGAACCGGACTTGGGATTTTCCTGATATAGGTGCCTGTCCTTTAGCTGTTTGTCAAGTTCTTTTAAAGTCTTTACAGAGAGAGAGAAAACTTTAGGATGTGATTGTTCTAACCTGTTTCATATGCCTTCTTCATGGCAAAATGAAGTATTCCCTAGAAGTAGTTATTCCTGTAAAGGGAAATTATTTAAAATCTAGACAGGTACATTTGGTGACATAACTGTATCCACCCAGGGTCCTTCACTGCCACTTTAACACTTCATTTAAAAAAGAAAATAAAAAATAAGTTGATTTAAACCCTCATTACAGACTAACTCCATGTTAATGCATTACAGGGTTAGTCAAAGCAACAGTATCGTTGTAGTATCTTAGCTGCAAGTGAATATCTAAAATGCAGAAGATTAAGACCAAAACCTTTGCTGATTTTAAGGTGTTTCAGCATCTGAAGATGTCATCAAATACAGCTACAAGCATTGAGGGAGTACTGAAAGAAAGAGGGGTTTCTCTTTTCAAGTAATTTCTGACCATGCTGCTCATGCATATCAGTGGTGATGGGGAACACTGGTAATGTGAATCTAGCAAGTTCCTTATTCACTCGATCAGGTTAAAAAAGAAAAAGTTTGTCTTGATATGTAGGTTGCTACCACTGGAAGTAGGGTGCTTGCATAAATGGTTCAATTAGAAGTTTTGGTCTTCTAATCAAATAGCTTGTTCTTGTTGTTTGCTCACCCTACTCTCCATAAAAATATTAGAAATGGTTAGAATGATCAGGGCAATTAGGTAGTTTGATAAATCATTCCAAGTATTGCATTTTGTCTGTGGCTTTGCTTTGTTTTTTTTTGGCAGTTTTTTGCCCTTCATTCTTTATCTTGTACATATGACTAGGCTGTTTCAGACTGGTTTTATTTTTGTTTGTTTGCTTTAAATAGCATTAACAAGAGTAATAACAAATCCCAAAGTTCTCCTAATCAACAAAGTTCTGAAGAAATTGATTGCGAACAAAAAGTTTAACACATTCTTGAAACCCATAAAAACTAATAGGGTTTCACCTAAATATGTATTTGTGGTTTTGTCTTTTCTTTTTTGGAAGCTTATTCAAGAACTTGCTTGAAATCATACCTTTTTGCAAAAGACATCTTTGTTGCAACATCTTCATGAACATTATGACTTGAATTTCATCTGTGCTTTAGGTACTTTTCCTACGTATTCACTGAGTTGTGAACCTCCAGCCAGCTTTCTCACCCTGATGCCAGTATTTTGGGTTCATTCCTATCCTGCCCCCAGTCAAACTTCAGTGTGCTTTTTACAGCCATTCTGTAATGAAATAGATGTCAGTGTCTGTCTTCTTAGAAGAGCTCCACTCATTGCTCATTCACAGACCTGGTGGGTGATAGAGATTAAAGCCTCACTGTAGTTTACAGTTTCCTGATCTCCTCAGGGACGTTTCAGTAGAACCTGTTCTAGAGGCTTTTTTGTTCTATGTATGCTGCCTCTTTACAGAGGAATCCATATATATTTCAGGTTTTGTAGCAGCACGTGATTAGTTCGAATACTACAAGTTGGATGTGGGCAAACACAGCTTCTATAGATTTGCAGTACTGGGCAATGAGCTATGCTTTGGAAAATAAATGCCCACCACAACTGTGTTGACTTAAGCAGTAAGATGCTGAAGACCAGCATTTCTGGCTAATCTGCATTTAGTGCATAATGCAGGTACACAAGGAGCATATACCATTTGTGCATAAAGATTCAGTGAACTGGAGCTGTAGATTTGTATGCCATTGTATAGCTCACATTGTTTTTCCAGCTGATGGAGTCTTTGGAGTCATATGGTACACGTAAGATTGTCATCAGCCTGATGGGTTGCATTAATTATTTGTATTGTATCATCAGTGTGTGGGAGTTCAGAAGACTTCACAGACATCATAATGGATTGTCCACTATACGTATAAGAATTGTGCAGTTATGGTTACCAGTAAAGGCTTTTAATTTGTATCTGTGATGCCTCTGTTGTTAAAGGTAGTGGCAAGGAAACTAAAGTAAAAAGAGGTGAGGCTGGAACATTCCCTGTGTGCTTCTGTTACTAGATCTATCTGGGTCCTGCAGATATAAATACCATCTTATTCTAAGTCTGCTCAAAAGGAAGCATTCCTGTTGCAAAATTATTGTATTTTTCCCTTGCTTCAAGAGCTCTAATAATTTTACAAGTATAATTGGTTTTATGCTGGTGTTGAATTTGCACAGGTTGTGTGACATGACAGTTATCTGTGTCAGAGAAACACTGATCATCAGTCGGGGAAATTAAGGAAAACTGGCACACGATTTCTTTTTCTTACAGATGGTATTGATAATGAAAGGGGATGTGCTGTAAATACATACAGTACCATTCTCCTCTAATTTAATGATAGAAACATGTATGCAAGATTTTATAGCTGTTTACTGCTCTTTTCTGTTGCCTAGGAATACTTGTAATTTATCCTGATGTTTCTGAGAGCAGTGGTGTTAATGCTCTGTTGTAATGTCAGCCTAAGTGTCTGTGCTGATGACTGATTTAAACCTCTGACTCTGCTTGGTGTATTTCCAAGAGCCTGAGCTGGTTTATGGAAGTAGGGTGCTTTTGCAGCTTCTCACCTTGGTGGAGTCATGTTGGGCATGTGGTGAGGCAGCTCTCTTCTCGCCAGATACTCGGCTCCTCCACGTTCATAAGCACTCCTGGGAATGGAATTGGGACTTTTATGAGCTCAGAGACAGTGGTTTTGATGGAAGTAAGTGCACAGGGTTTAAAAGAAAATAAATTACTTTGGGTAACTGGAATATGCCTTGCACTCAACATTTCAGTTTTTCTCTCATTAAAAAGAAAAGCAGAATCATTCTCACATAGAACCTAAAAAATTTACAAACAAATTGTTATAAATCTATTGACAAATGACTTGCATTACCAAAACCCAGAATGTCATGTGACTTGGTAGAAAACCTAAATTGCCTTTCTAATACTTCATTATTTACTTATTTTGTTGTCATACTTACATACTCATTGGATTATAATGTTCTTATGATTTGTTTGGCCATTGGATAATTTCATGTGACTTAATGTTAAGTACCAAAATGTGAAAAAATGTTAAACCACGTTGTCCACCCTGAAGAGTAATGGAATAGGCTGCCTTATTTCTGAGTTCTTTACTTTGGATTAAATCGATTATTTCAGCGCTATAAAGAAAAATCTTGTGTCTCGAACAATAATTACCAAGTAGACACTCTGTAACACCCAGAACAAGCATCTGGATCGTGTTGACTTTCTTTTCACCGTGGCAAAAAGGGTGAATGAAATATAATTCCTGCTTTCTGATGTCATGAGGATTCCTTCATTCTCACAGCAGCTGGGGCTCCCAATACACATTAGCATTTATATATTATTCTTTTTTTTTAAATGTTGCAGATGTTGTGTGTTTAAAAAAATGATTGACCCAGCTTACTGTGAGCTGGCTTCTGTGTCAAATAGAGCAGATATGTGAATTATTCTTTATGTGCAGCCTTTGTTAATCATTATTTTGAGCAAAATAGAAAACATTTATGTCCTTGTTGGATATATTAGTAGTACCAGAATGAAGTTATAATTCCTAATTGCTTATGAACAGATTAAGCTGTTCTATTTTCATCTTCTGCATGTGTTTGTGTTTTGGAGTGGGTTGGTTTTTGGCATTCATAAGGGTTTCTTGGATCTGTATGTATGTTTGATTTTTCTTAAGTATTTCTAATGCTCTATTATTTAAAGAATAATATTCTTAAAATGGCATAATCTTCTGTGATAAACTGTAGCAGATTGGCTTTAGGACAGAAAAAAGCTATGCTAAATCTTGGTCTGAATTTTAGGCCCCTTGTTCGGTTTTTAAAGAAAGAACCTGCATTAAAAATAGTTTGACGCTTTTATGTGGTGGATTAGCCTGGGTTTAGCTGCTTTGAAATCTGGTAATCAGATAAAGTTCTGCACAAAGCAACTGCAGCTCTTTGCACTAGTGCTTACGGTATGGACCAGCTTAAGGTCAGCGATCAATATGAAGGTACATTTCAAAGAACTTCCCTTGGGAATGTGCACCAAGCACCGCTGATGGATCAAAAGCACTGGTCTGTGGCAATGAAAAGGAGCAGAGAAGCACTTACTGTCATGGAAGTACAAACTGTGTTTGCAATAGCACTTGGCATCTATTGTAAAGTGCATGGATATCAGGACAACGGAAAGCATGACAGCCTGCGTTACATACTTAATCTTCTGAGCAGAATTATTTAACCAGCTGTGGCACTTCTCTCTCATGTCTGGACAAGGAGGCCTAGGCACTGGTGTAGGTTTTCTGAGAGTGAAACTGGTCCATTTTCCTTGACAGTGGAACTGATTCAGTTTTGCTGAACTGAATGTCTTCATCAAAGGGGCTGACCCTGGCTGCCCTGTTGTTGGGTGCAGGCAGGGTTATGATGCACTCAGGCCGAAAGGAGACTCCTCTAAAATAGCAAACTAAGGTTTCTGTTCCCACTCTGGAGCAAGAGGAGAGATTTTACTACTTTCTTCCTACGTTTTCCCAAAATTGTAGGCATTCTTCTTGGTTGGACTCTGTATCCTGGTAGAGGTGAACATAAATAATACCATTGCACTTCCTTTGTGATAAAATCATATACATTCCAGCCTAGGATCCACTGAAATTTGTAGACAGGCACACACAAGCAAAAGGCAATAAAGCTGTTTAATTTGATTTTTTTTTTTCCCCCTTCTCTACATCAGTTTAAGAGAGAGGAGAATTGGCTCACCATTTCTTGCAGTTCAAAACAAGTATATGAGCTTACTGGCATATAAATATACCTAGAGAATGCAGCAAGTCTTGTTCAGTGGGATTGATGAAGACCTGTAAAATGAAAGTCTTGGGTAGCTTTTGTTATCGCAGCTGCTAGTTGTTGGAGAGAGTCTGAATGTCCTCTCCTTGCTGCCTGTATGAAACTGTGAGTAAGCATAACATACCAGCAAAGTTCTTACACAGAAGTCCTGGAACTGTTATGAAGTATGTGAAGAAGTAACTGCTGTGTTTTGGCAATAGCATTGCAGAGTTAGGAACAGTACAATACATAGGATTGTATTCCGACTTCCCACCTATTTCAAGAACAGTGTCTGCATAAAAGGATTGTTGGGCTTTTTCCCCCTGTAAATACTGAATTGAGCACACTATCATGTTGGTGATTAAGTTTTTTGTAGGCACACTGAATTTCTTGCCTTCAAGGCATATTCTGTTGCGGTAGTATACCTTGGACTTGTTCTGCCATGACAACTGAGTATAGTGACTGCAGACCTGAGTAACTCAGAAATGGTCTGGCAATCAGTCTCTGGTTATAATGTTTTAAGAAGACAGGTACCAATACAGGAGGAGTTGTTGTGCTTAATGACAAAGGTAATAAATAAGTGTAAAATGTAATAAATAAGTGTAATAAAACAGAGAATGCATTAAATTTAAAGTAACTGGAGTGATTTTAGGAGAGAATTTCTCTAATACATCTTACTCATGCAGTAGGCCTAGGATGACAGTCAAAAACTAAGAACTGCCTAGAAAGCCTTATATCTGTGAGGAGGAAGATGATTATAAGTAGCAGTTTGTGTCCTGGGACAGTTAAGACTTGTGTTTATCTCCCAGTTCTGTGAATACCAGAAAGGACAATTCCTCCTGTATGGGATGCTTATATTTCCTTTGCTCCTGTATGTGTTTTGATGGTTCTTTCCTTATGACTAATGCTGTGTACTAGGATTTACCTCAGTGAATGCACAGACTGACTTCTTGGAAACCACTTGGAAAATTACACCAAGACTGGAGTGAATTTGTGTGTGAAATTTCAAAAGTCTCTTTTTGTGTCTGAAGCACTGATGAGAGCACTACAAATTAACAATGAGAACATTAGTGTACTTGTGATGTCTCAGTTAGATTCAGTTACGGCTGAAATGTTTTCAGCTAACAAATACAGCTGCAGCTGTTTTTGTCATGTTGATTTCCAGAACCAAATGGAGAAAGCGGAGACAGGAATACCATGAAGAGCAAGATGATGTTATGGGAGCTAGGCTGATATTGGCACTCTCCTTAGGTGGCAAAAAGTGATGGCAAAAAAGGGGAAGGAGATATGGGGTGCAAAAAAAGACAAATGTGGTCAGGTGGCTGCTGCTCCCCAAGCAGATGTGCCGCTGGTGCAGCACACTGCTTGAGTTGTTTGCAAGCATTTCTGACAGGTTCTCTCTAATCTTTTCATTAGAGACTGGAAACCCATTAATCTGGAAAGTATCCAGTAGCTTTGCTTTAGCTCATACTCAGGTATGAAAGTGCCAGAGGTACTTGGCAAAGAGGCACAGAGCAGAAATTATTTAGGTTTTAGGTGCTGAAATGTTAATGAGGCCTAGGGAAAGTCTTCTGCGAACATGCTATTCAGTAAGCATTCAGTTTGTACCTTCCTTGGAAACATCCAGTTTTAGTCATCAGTAGGGGAAAAATGCTGGCTACTAGCCTGATTCATGAAGGTAATGTTTGTTAAATGCTGTCTGAAGTTATACTGCCAGATACATTCAGATTATGGTTAAGCAGGTACAGACATTGAGATATTGCTCAGTACTGGTTTAAAGTGCAAGAAAAAAACCCTATCCAACTTCCTTTAAAACACTAACCTTAATACAAAATATAAGAGAACCAAAAAGTTCACCTTCTGGTTTTGCTTGTCTTTGTCCTCTCTGACATCGGAGCAATTGACATACACTCCTCTGCTGCCAGAGATCAGAGTATTCCTAAAAGAGCTATGATTTTATGCCTATCTCTGTTTGCTGAGATATTTCAATGTATACCAGAGAATATGCCTGCTCCTAGTCTTGCTTCATGGCTGTTTGAACATAAAATGCGAGAACAAGGTAACAGAACAGCAGTGGCTGGGGTTGCTTGTGTGTCTGAGCTGGTTCGCTATTATTTAAATAGTACAGTTTTGTGCCCTCTAACCACTTCCTTATTTTTTTTCCAGTCCTGTTTTACGATTGCCCTGATGCTGATGTGGCCTATAGAACTGCCTTTGCATTAGCATTTTAGCTCAAGTTAAGGATGTGCTTTTGAAGTAAATCTCTGGATTGGTCCCTATTTTCTCTGGACTGTATTATGAAGAGTTCTGCAAGCACGTGAAATAGGTTTCCATCAGATTAATTTACAGTGAGAAACACCATCTAGAAGGGCACATTAATCAATGTCCAGAAGTTAATGGGAAATTAGTTCCTGGACCAGGACCAGACTTACACTGAAGTAGATGGGGTGGAAAATGTTGACATGCATATTGTTGGTGGTCGGGTTTTCAGTAGTAGCTGTGCTGAACTGTTTTCTCATAAAATGCAACAAATTATAATCTGGGTTATGATTACTGTAAATGCCACATTTTGTTTACAAGGCTGGTGAGTTAAACTCTTGGAGCTGTATTCAGTGGATGCTACAGCCAGCACAAGGTGTGTTGTGGAAGCATGTTATCTGGTAGTGCAAAAAGGAAGGGAAACCTATCACGGCTTCCCCTATAACTTGCCTTGCTTTGGGAAAAACTGAAAGTGATTTCTGTTACCTATTGTACAATAGGTTGTCTTGCCTTTTCCTCCCCTGCATTGCATGGAAATCTGTTAAATGCTTGCTGATCAGTGGCAGCGCTTTTTTTCTAAGAAAAGCTTTGTATTGACCTCTTTTGACTCACCACAGGCAGTGACTATCACACTGAACAAAAGAGACTTTGTTTCCTTATTTAATGTGACCTCAATGTGAAATACTCAATCCTTTTGTAACCCAGAGAAACATATATAAGTTCAGGATATGGAACAGAGATAGAGCCCCAGCAAATGATCGTGCTTATTCAGGTATAGTAGTGAACCTTATTTAGGTATGGCAGTAAACAGTGTCATTTACAGGAAAATGTTACTGGTTTGAGACAAGGAATTTTGAGTTACTTACAAGGAATTATATTCCAGATCAGTTTTTAAGTGGAAGAGAATATATCTTCTGTAGCATAAGTGCTTTTCTGCTTCAGTAGGCACCATCAGTCTGTGATAAAGCTTCAGGGAATCTCCTGTAAATTAATGTTTCCTGGAATGCAATTTACCAAGATTTACGTTATCCTATATTTTATAACTATTTTGGTAATTTGGATGTTATGGTTATTTTGGTAACTTGTGGTAATGGTTAACCAAGATGCATAAACTGTTACGAAAGAAGAGAATTTGTTGTGATTCTGCTATTTCACTGGGGAAGGGAAAGGGTGGTGGTTGCCCATTATCCAACTGTCATTAGCATGAGCCATCTTAATTTGACAGGTAAGAGCAAATGGTGGGAAAGAGGAAACATTAGTAATAAATGGTTAAGATGATGCAAATAACTGATGTTCCCTAAGAGCTTTGCTTGAGTCAGGAGCTTTCAGCTTGTTGATTTATATTTTTGGAGACGTCCTCTAGTGAAAGTGCACTTTTCTTTGCATAGCTCTGCTGACAGTGAGTTTACAGTGACCAGCATTTCCAGAATGAGCCAGAGTTGTGCCAAGCTTGTTATTCTCTCCCTCAGAACATCACTGTGGGAAAGTATCGAGGCAGAGCACAGTGGTGCTGGTGGCATTTCCCTGAATACTCTCCCAAATTTGGAAAACATGTGGTTCAGGAGCTACCCAAAGCAAAGGGAGTGCGGTTTCTTTAGTATTTAATCTATTTTTTTGAGCAGTTTTTTTCCAACTGAGTATAATAAAAACCCCACAAACAAAACAGCCAACCAAGGAACCAACAAAAAAATCCCAATCCAACAAGATAAAAAGCCCTCGACAAAACAAAACCCCAAACCAAAACGACAACAAAAAAATTCTAAGTCAAACCAGAACAACAAATACCTGTGTGTGTAAGTTGTTGCAATGTTTGGTGGCATCAAGCTTAACTATCCCACAGTTGTACAAAGAGCCCCATTTCAGTTTGTTCTGACTACTCTGAGCCTGATAGCCTTATCTGATGTCATCTGAACATCTGTCACACACTACATTTCAATCTTATCCTTGCCAGTATGAAAATTATTTAGTTATTTCTTGTGTGGAAACAAATACTGATAATCCTTGTTAAATTAACCTTATGTCTTACTAATTCTGCTATTTCCCTTCAGAATGTTCTGCTTCCCTTGTACTGCCAGTACAAAATGAAAATATAGGCTTGTTTTATACTGAGCTGGTGTCTTAAAGGTGCAATAAATGACCCTATGAAGATGCTGGCTTTGGGTTGGAAAGGACCTTAAAATAGAATCATAGAATAGTTAGGGTTGGAAAGGACCTTAACATCATCTAGTTGCAACCCCCTGCCATGGGCAGGTTGCTCAAGGCTCTGTCCAACCTGGCCTTGAATACTGTCAGGGATTAGGCATCCACAACTTCCTTGGGCATCCTTTTTCAGTGCCTCACCACATGTTAGTGATTCATGGAGGGGAGGAATGGGAACCCAAGCTGTCTGAAGGGAAGGAGCAAGTCCCTTTTGTTTGTGAAGTGGGCCAATCTAATGTTTTATGAGCATAAAACTGCAGCCATGGTTATTCTATGCATGTCTTCTACTCCTGAGTTAGGGACTGTCAGTGGTCTGTAGGCAGCAAGCTTAAACTGTATCAAAGGAGGCAGTTAAAAGGGTAAAATAATGTTATGGAGACTGAAAATGCTTATTTTGCTGCTTCTTGCAGTGTGGAAATTATTCTGACCACAGTTATGCTGCTTTCTCTCAAAGTACGTGAAAGGAACGTTATTTTAAACATACTGCAGGGGATAACTGGGGCTTAGAAAACTTTCCCACCCAAGAGATCATAAGCCTGTGGCATTTTTGTAAAAGGCTCTAAAAACTGATGGCTTTGAACAAGGCTGATTTGACTTTTCAGTGACAGGTGACCTAGTCAAGTGGATGTCTGCGAGTTAGGATGGATTTGCCATGACTGTATCACATCTTTTTAAATGAACAATAATAATACATGGAATGAAGCAATATACAAGCTTAGTTCAATGATAGAATTATAATGATTGGCTCTCTCAAAATAATTAAGGTTTTTCATGTAAGAAAAAATATCCAAAGCTACCTCAAAAGTTTTTTCATTAGAAAACTCTTTTTTTGTGCGTGGAACAGAAGCAAAAAGGCCAAGACTTCAAGAATTTAGGTTTCAGAAGATTATTTCTTGAGAGCTTAATGTAGCAGTGTTTCCCTTGAGAGCTGGGAAGCTTTTTGTCAAGCTGAAGTGTGTTTGAATAGCCAAATCTGCTGCAACTTAAATATTCAGTAGCTCTTGGATTTTGGAGGTATATTATGACTGCGGGAAGCTGTGATAAAATCATAGGAGTATATAAATATGTATCTGTTTATTCCTCACAGTTTGTTGCTATTAGTAGTCTGTTATCAAAACTTCATTGTATGGAATAGATTAAGGATAGAAGGAACCTTAGGAAGCAATGATTATCCTTATTCGGTTTTTTTATTCTTTATTTCAATATTTTTAGAAATGAAATAATTTCTTTGGCAGAATGTTTCAGCATGCCCAGTCATGTTATACTGGTGCCTGTCTTCTTTCTGTTGAAGGGTCCATACAAACAACAAACTGTATAGAGATCTTCAGTACACAGATTTTTCACTTGAAAGGGAAAACATGAAGCAGCTTTCTTGTGATGAAGGGGCCTAACTTAAGACACTTTTGAACTGCCTTTGGGAAAAGGATATAAACTCTTGAATGGCCTTAGAGATTTATTTTTATTTATATGTATAGATGACTTCTAGTCTTACAAGCTGAGAATAGCTAATATGGAATGGACTAGCACATTGTACACTGTAGTCTGTCTGCATGGACTTGGATACGTCTTGAAGTTTCTGTAAGTAAATGCTTTGAATTTCACGAATATGAACAATCTGGTACTAAGAGCAGAGCTTTTGACGAGAAGGTGCAAATGCTGCAAAGGAGAAATATGTTGGCTAAAGAACAGGATAAGATGAGAAAGTTATGGCTGGGCTTTCCTTCAAGAGGAACTGATTGTTTGGGCTAGCTCATGGCTGGTAGTTTCTGAGAAAATTTAAGTGTTTTACATTTAAAATATTTATGTTGGAAAAGTCCTGACTATTCCAAGTGGAAATAGGTGGCT
The DNA here is from genome assembly GCA_017639245.1 of Myiopsitta monachus. Classification (NCBI taxonomy): domain Eukaryota; kingdom Metazoa; phylum Chordata; class Aves; order Psittaciformes; family Psittacidae; genus Myiopsitta; species Myiopsitta monachus. The sequence goes on along the minus strand of CM029917.1, from coordinate 71,884,741 downwards.
CTGAGATGTGTTACGAGTTTGAGTGCTTATTAATTCCTGGTAATCTATTATGAATAATTAGTATTGGCCTAAAAGTTGATATAGATTTAGTATTTCTCTGCTTTTATATAAACAATGTTTGCTTGCCAAAAGCTGTCACTGCTGTTAACCAACCCTACATAAAGCCTTTAGCAGTGTCAATTTGTTGTGTCCCCTTTGTATTTATAGCATCAGGAGATCCCTGTTAGAAATTTTGTTTGTTGAACCACTTTAGTAGTGGAAGATAAAACAATTTCTCATGAGGAGTTTAATAATCTAATGGAAATTCATTGTGTTCAAATACATTTCAACTGTGCAGTTTTTCCTGTTATAGAGCTGGTTTTGGAGAGTTAGCACGTGCCTGTAATCCCAATAATTTTGTTGTAGTTTTGTGGAGAAACTCGAGGAGTAGTAGATGATGAAACAGAGAGGAAAAGGGTTGGATTTCAGGTGGCCATGTGGATATGTTCACTGCCTGGCTCTGTTTTATGAACAAAATGCAACATCATACTGAGTCTAAATGTTGAAGAGGCAGACAGTAAACATTATCCTTCCATACTAGTTTGACACCTGAAGCAAGCCTTTATATTGTTTGCCTTGAGGTTACTGGAAAACATTTCTAACACTCGGCACACTTGGTTTCTTCTTTTTTAAACTGGGGGTAGCCTGGGAACTATTAAGTGCCAAATGCTTTCATCAAAGCCATAAACAAAAGGGGATTCTATAGGAAATCCATTTACTCCCAGGAGGTTTCAACAAAACACGTTTTCACTTATTCAAAGTGGAAGAATAAATCTGTAGCTCTTTTTAAAGAGAGCTACTTCATGGTCCTAGGAGGCAGACACAGTACTGGATTTAAAACAAAAGCTGTAACAAAAGCATCCTCAACAGGCTCAGCAAACTGTGGTCATATTTTATAGGTCAGTAATATATCTGCATGCGAGAGCTATTCAGTCATTGCCCAACCTAGCAACATAGCCTATGAAGGGAAAAATATGTGCTGTAGGGATGCCGATTTTTGATTAAGTAAAGTAACATTGAGTGAATCAGCTTCTAGGCTAAAAGGAAAAAGCTGTGCTCGATTAGCTGTGCTCATGAGATAGCAAATTACTTCTAAAGTAATGGAAAGCTTGAACAACCAATCTTGTGTTTTACCTGTATTTAATTAGACTGTATTTTCCTGAGTTGTCTTCCTCGTTGCAGATCATTTTTATACATAAACACTCTGGTAATTAACCACATAAACACACTAGTAATTAACCTTGCCTGACTTATTTAACAATGACACAGTGTTACCACAGTAGAGGATCCTAACTCAAGCATGGGGCTGACGTTACTGAATAAATACAACAAAGGGAAGCTGGCTAGCTCCGAAGGTTGGCTCCTGCACCGCATTATAACTGTGAATGGCAGCCAACAGGGAACAGTATCTATATGCATCCATCTGTTGTCTTATATCTTGGGTATATGAACTACTATATGGCTTTTGGTGGCAGAGATTATTTCTGCACATATTTCTACCAAGTATTGGGGTGTCAGAAACTGATCAACTGTTTATTTAACACAGAATATGGAAATATCTCCTCAGATGTCTTTCCTGGAAAGACCAGGCTACAGCATCTATCCGAAGTCAGTTTTGGGGGTTTTAGTCAGTCAGGTAATTTACAGAGGAGCTTGGACACTTGTTAGAAAATTCATAATCATCCCTTTTGCCACACTGAGAGGAAACAGTCACAGAAAAATACTTGGTCAAATCCACACTGCTACGGTCATTTGACCAGTGGTGTGTGGATCTGTAATGCAGAATGCTACAGCAGAACAAGCAAGTCTTTCATGTGGTGATCAGTATTGTTCCTCCTCAGACACGGCATTCGCTAGTGGGAGTTAATCTGTGCTTGCCATCCTGATCTTATAGTTTAGGAATACAACATACTCTGAAAGAGTACCAAAAAGAATAAGGAAACTGACTACTTTCTTTTTCCTCTGTTCACTTTTATTTTAGGTGAAAATAAAGACCTTCCTGTGATTTAAACTTCAGCTATTTTAATGAAAAGTTATTTTGAAAAGAATCACTATAAACTGCAATTTTTATCATTTAAGGTCTGTATTACTTAGAGAACTTTTTTTTTTTTTTGACTGAGAATTGTGGCATGAATTTCAGATTGTTAACAAAAAGAGTTTGAATCAGTATTGTACATAGTACATAAAACAACAGGAATGAACTGCGAAGTTAGCAATGTAAATTTTATATATAAAACTACGTTTAAACACATAGTACATATGACCCAATAAAATTAGTAGTGAGAACTTTGGGTTGGTTTTGTGTGGTTTTTGTTTTTGGCTGGAGTTTTGGTTTTTTGGTAGTGTGTGTGGTTTTGTTTGGGTTTTTTTGTTTGTTGATTTCATTTTGGTGGCTTTTCTTCATGCCTGTGTTTTGGCTTCTTTTTTTTTTTCCCCCCTGAAACTATGGTTTCCAGATGTGTGGGATCAACAATAGTCTTGCCAAGTTTGATGGTATGTTGTGACTGAAAACTTGAGGCTTTAAAGACGCATGTTGTGCGCAGCAAACAACAGCAGGTAAGGCTGAGAATGTCTGAACACATTAATACTTAGAGCTCAAAAATCAAACTTGCAAAGGTTTCTGACAATGGCATAGGAATAGTTATACTTACTGTAAGGACTATTTGAAACTGGCAACATTATAAGGGAAGATAATATATAAAATTTCCATTGTTTGAAAATGTGTTTCTCTGAGTTCATTTATAGTATGTAGTCTGAACTAAGAGAACAGGGAGAGGATTCTCTCTAATGGATATTGCTTCATCTAAATTCATGGTTTCTATGATTTGCTGATATTCTGCAATTTATATGTAAATGACTTTACAGTTTCACCTGCAAATAAAAACTATATGCTTGCAAAAATAAAAAACCCACCCCAAAACAAAATAATTACCAACATGGAAGATTTAGCACATTATGCGGACATGTCATACTAGGATTTTAGTCCAGCTAGCTCCACAGAAAATGTTGTAGACATTTTTATGTATTATTCTTGAAGATGTCTTTAGACTGTTATTAGATAGATTCTGATAATGCAGCCCAGTGCAGCAACTTTAAGAATGAAAATAGGCACTGAATTTAGAGTCAGCTCTTGCCTAGAAACTGTCAATGTGACTTCTTCACAGAAGTCACAGGCACAGCACAAGGAACAACCTTTCAATAAGAAATTATTCTAAGTCCACAGCCAGGAGCTGGGAAGGTTTGATGGGAATGGAGATAAGACCAGAAAATGATTAATTGCTTGTGTCAGCACTAGACTGAAGGAAGGAAAAAAAAAAAAAAAGCTTTCAAATTTAACATGAAATTTCTTCCAAATAGTAGCCCTGAATCACTGAGTAAATAGATTGATTTTCTTAAGCAACGTAAACCTTTTGGTGTTGTCTTTGAAGCTTGAAAGGAAAAAGCATAACTTAATTCTAGCAGTGATAAATAACAAGTCAAAACATAAGTTTCCTAATCACATCTGCAGAGTATTTTCATATACATATGTGATTAATATCACCTATTTCTAAGGAAGTAAATTTCCTTTCCCCATCCTGCTGTTGTAATGCTATTTCTGGTCATAGAGAAACAGTAGACAAGCAGTGCTCAGAACATCCTCAGTGCTACTTTGATTATTGTGGGTAAGCTTCTAAATGTGCTTAGGGTTTTGTGCTTATCCACCTGTACAAAACAAAAATAATGCATTACTGCGTTTATCCCCACTGAAAATCAGTCCACATTGTTGTCCTGAATGCTGCTGGTAAAAATAAGCCTGAACTGAGTTCACCACCAGGACTACCAAATCTTCCAGCAGATCAGGAGATCTTTGTCCTGCAGCATAATGTGCCGAGAGCTAATGAAGATCCAAATTCTGCTGATGTAAATAATATTCCAGACACTGTCATGATATGTTCAGATCAGGCTCTTCAGTGTTGCTGCAAAGTGTTCATATACAATCAACCAGAATATACCTTTAGTAAAATGTGATGTGACTAAGGCACTTGAATTTGCAATCCTCCCTTGCCTGGCTTGAAATGTAGATATAATAGCAAATAAATATTTTCCTTCTTTTGCTTTTTAAGATTTGCCTGACTCTGTTTGCTGAGGAAGGCCCATTTGTTATAGAATGGTGAACACGCTTTTTATTTGTTCCTCAGAAGTTTATTACTAGTATGGTTGTACCAACATTCACATGTAGGCATTTGTTTTTATAGGGAGTTCTCTTGAACTTGGTGATAAATAACGCAAATTGAATACCAGCTATAGGCTAGTTGTTGCCATGTGCTCTAGTAATTCTCAGTTGACTCAAACTGGTTCATGGGTTTGGTTTGTTGTTTGGTTTTTTTGTTTGGTTTTTTTTTTTCCCTGCAACATTTTAAAATATAACTTGATCTTAAATGCACTTTTTTCTCTTAGACAGATATTGCTTCATTCTTAATATAGCTAGGTGATCAATTGAAAGTCTCTGTGAGCTTCTTGTCATAGAAAAATAACGAAGAAATCTATAACAAAATGTAAGATCCGTATTGTGACTGACAGTTTTCTTAATAAGATGATATGAGAACAATCTTGGAATTCAGAGCAATGGACTGCTAGGACTCCTGCTCCCTGTGGACAAGACAGACATATAAATCTTAAAAATTAAATTCTTTACATTCTTGAGACTAAGTTGAAAACAGCAGTTTGTATTGAGGCCTGTTTTGGCTTTTACTGATTAAAGAAGTGTTGCATACAGCATTATGTGAATGCATAAACCAGTAAGCTTTTATCAGCCTTACAGATGCTGCTGCCACCAGTCTCCTATAATAATTTATCAATATGACTTGCTAACCACAATCCGATCTGCTGTGTGTAGCAATAAATATTTCATAACTACCCACAGAAATAGATACCATAAGCTCTCTGAATACCATGAATGTAGGCATTCTGCGTCTTTGTACAGTTGTGTTCTCTGAGTGCAACATAAAATACAGATATAAAGGGTAGTGGTAATGCCAATAACTATAATTCTAGTACTCAGACTGTTTCAGAATAATTTCAGATGTGTTCTCAGCTGAAGTAAAATGTCACACTTGTCACTTCCTGTCATTTTACAATTGCAACAGCAGATTTAAATCAGTTTCCTAGCTACTTTGAATATTTCAAACATATATTATATGGAGAAATAGCCATATAATAACAACATTGCAACTCAGTTCCTGGAAAACTCTACATCTGGACTATGAATAACTTCCGAGGAGGAATTATTGACCTTTGATTAGATGTAATATGATTGAATGTCTAATATGACCAAGAACTAAAATTATGATGTTCTTAATCACAAAGCACTGAATTCAAAACCCTTCTCCATGCAAAGGGTGCTTTTTGAACATATATTTCAGTAAAGGTTTGGCTACTGATTGTCAAAGTTGTGTAGCAGTGGTTTTCAAAGAAAAAAAACCAAAAAAACCCAAAACAAAACCCCAAAACACAAAACCCTGACAAATCATAGACAAGTTATTTTGTTTCCATGGATTTCATATCCAGATTTGTGTCATACCTATGAAGTTAAACCTATACAATAAGATATGCAGATAGTCACACCTTTGTTAAAGCAGCTTTACATAAAACCTAGCATAATAGTTACTTCTCAGTTAAGCTAAGAAATCATATTTTAAAAAAAAAAGTTTATTTTTGGGAAGATGCCTTACACACATCCCCACCCTCAGCCCCATGCTGTGTTCACTTCAGAGGAGAAAGGACCAGCTTCTGCTGTGTATAACTATGAAATCTGTTAAATACAGCTTTGCAAAACTTTGGGAATGATGCTGAAAATTATGGGTCTTAGGGACTGCTATTGTGATCAGTGCTTGCACAGCCAGCAATAAGATTTCTTGTCTTAATCTGCACACATTCATTATAAATGGTCTGAAAGGATAATGAAGAGCAGTCTATGCTTTGGTTCAAGAATAGGGAAGTTTAAAAATACTGTGAAGAATATAATGAATTCTTTCTCCTACATCTCTGATAGCTTCCTTTCAGTTATCAAGGAGACTACGACCTATCCTTTCTTTTCACAAAGTAACTGGGCAATTACACTCCAACTGAATAATTCAGATGCACAACATGGATTCCAGTATAGGCTTTTCTGAAATATTTCAAATAAGAATGCAAACCACTGGCTTTTTTCCCCACTGTAACTTTTTAACAGTGTGCAAATAGCAATAGAAATCAGCTGCTCATTGTGCATGCTATGTGATTTCTCAAGGGTGAACAGGGTTGTGATACTTTGCTTTGCTCAATGTTTCTTCAGTGTTGAACTGCATTACTGTAAACTGAACTGCTTCATCAGTAACTGTGTTATTTTCTAAAAGGAAGTGCAATCATAAACAGATGGTATTATTTGAAAGTTTATTTCATTGTTTCACAAGTAAAGCAGAGCATCCAGTGCTTAAAAACAGAACTGAGAAAGAGCTACATATTATGGTCATCACAGCATCACTAGATGGCTAGTACTGGTTTTGGATGTCTCAGCAGTAGCATTGCTACTGGATTTCTTTGGTGCTGAAGAGAAAGTCTTGTTCAACCAGAACTCTGCAGCAGGACTCTGTGTATGATTGCTCTGCCTGGTGGTAGAGCGGCTGATGCCTTCACAGCCTATTGGTTGGTAGAATAAACACTGTAAGTAATCTGCACAAATAGTCCATGGTAGAAGGAAAATATGGTGACTTTCCCAACCAGGAGGACAGAAGTTTATGATGTAAGGAATGATTTATACCTTCCTAAACAAGATCTTTGATATTTGAATCCCTTTGCTTGCTTTACCACTTCCTGACTTCATTTACTCTTGAGGTTCCTCATCTTTCAAGTTTGTTTCTTTTGGGTAGACAGCACTTTGGGATAATAGCATTATTATTGATTTAAAAAAAACAACCAACCAAACCTGTCTGTTGCCTCAAGTTAAGTAAACTTCCTACTCATAGTGTTAAGAGTATGCAGCTGCTGGTATTGCTGTTATTTCTTCCCTTGGTTTCATAGGTTAAGGCGAGACACTGCCCTTCACCTACTGAATTAGAGAGGTAATTATTGCTTAAATGAATAGTCCATTATTTCAGCAAATAAATTTTATTTGGAACCCTGTAGAATTCTGGCCACATACGTTGGCTTTTTGCCCAAATAAATGCATATGCATTGATCTTCTGAAAACTAAAGATGGCTTTGTGGTACGTTTCTTTTGTTTGCACAGTTCACTGGCCCCAAGTTCATATTTGTTAAAACTTTTGAACATGTTTACAACATTAAGTGCCTATAGCTCCATATAAGCTTGCAGACTTTGAATACCTATTTAGAATTGGGTAAGGCTCAAGTCCTGCTTAAAAACCTTGTTTGATTAGGTTTTGCAAATAATCTTAAGTGTCTATTTATTCTTAAGGCCTGCTCTCTAGACAGATTCCTTATTGCTTAGTGATTCATGATGGAAAGAAGATCAAAAGGCTGCAGAAGAGAAAGTGCTTGACTTTTGAGTCAGTGTTGGATTGAGTCTTGGAAGACCTAGAGTCTTGGCTGGGCCACAGACTTCCTGTATGGACCTTGTATCTTGGTTTTTTTTCTCCTGTAAAATAGAGATAAGAATATTGCCTTGTCACAAAATCTGGAGGGCAATATTTCTGATGGTAAGGAAATAGTCATTTCAATAGTAAGGAAAAAAGATTCTATGGCAAGCAACTGAGCATGGAAGTGAGGACAGCTAGTTTGAAATCAGTAGTTTAATAAAGCATTTCTCCAACTCTATCATGTATTTTTACTTGGCCTGTTGCTGTGGCATGTAAAAATAAAGGGAATGACCTTCGTTTGAGTTTTGTATTAACTGTGTGGCTTAAAAGGAGGAAAAAGACAATTATTTTGCATCCCTAGTTAATGCATTTAATGAGTTTGCAACAGAACTACAGCTCTGTACTTTAATCACAGCTAGGTTACTTGCTCATGAAAATTTTCTATCTTGCAACTCTGTCCTCTTTCTGTTTCTAGCTGATATTCCTGAATTAGAGCTAAAAATATACCTACCGTTTGCCTTTTTGGTGGTTTTCTTTTGTTTGTTTGAGGGTTGGGTTGGTGTTTTTCCTTCATTTTTCCTTCTGTTCTACAGATATCCTTTACTTTCAAAGCTCAGCTCAGTCACCTTGGACTAAGCCTCACTGCACTTTACCTTTATACTTGCAGAAATATAAATTATCTTAAGCAATGAAAATCACTGCTGCAGTATATAGAACATGACAGTTTGGAGAGGAGAATTTCAGAGTAACATGGAAATAAAGATGTGAGTGCCTCACAAAGAAGGAATGTGTCTATTCTGTTTCAGATCTGTTTTGGGGGCATTTTGTTCAAGCAGGAGAATGCAATAATGTAATAATGGTAGTCTAACTGGTGGTGGTGGTAGCTTATTTTCTTCTTAGAGGTCAAATAAAGCCAGAATTGAATGTTATTTTTATGAGATGGTCTAGAGTTTTTTAAAACCAGAGGAAAACCAGTAGACTTCTATAGCAGCATAAATCCAGAGAGTCCAGATCTGACTTGGCACAACAAGGTGGCTTTGAGAGATGGTCACTAAAACTACAGTGGAAGTCTAGAGAGGAAGAGTGAGCTTCCTGGGGCGGCTCAAGCCCTTGTGGAGAGTCCAAGGGTGCAGACACACTGCAATCAGGAAACTAACATTAGCTCAGACAGGATGCATGAGTCAAGGATATTGAAAGGAGATGAAAATTGTGGTATTCGGGCATCTGTCACTTGCCAATTGCTGAGCACTATTTGTGGTTCATGCTGCTGATCAAAACGTACTGGAAAAGAAACAAAAATACTTTAAATTGGGTAAACAGCTAACATCTGTCATGTGACTTACTGAAAGAGAGAACTGTTTAGCTGCAAGGACATGACCATAAAGGACAGTAAAGGAAAAGGTCATAGTACTGCATTTCACTTTTCCATCACCCCCAGTCCCCTTGAATCTGTTCATCTTGGATTTATAAGGTTTACCAGCCTGAAATAGTATAACCTGATGTTTGTAGCCCAAAAGCTGCAGCCTACATTTTCCTATTTTATTTTATAATAGGTCGTCTTCTGAATTAACATCCAAATACGTAGGTATTCAAACAGACACTGTAACATGGTGCACTTGTGTGGTTTCATTTAGCCTGGCTTCAAAACAAAGGGTCCCAGTGACCTTGCTCAGATCTAGCTTCAAACTGTGCTTTGTTTTAGTTAACAATTCTTACAGCTACTTGCATGGAGAGATGTAGTCAAACAGTGCCATGGTACAGAGCAGAAACAACTTCATTTAACATATGCTGACTAATACATGTTTGGTGTGAGCTTTAGACTGAAGTTGTGTCAGTAGCTGGACATAATGGCCTAGATGTGAACCTATTCTTAGCAGTCTCACTACTTTCCTGGCCCGAAAATCTTTGTCTGAAATCTAGTACCAACTCTGACATTAATTTCAATTTACTTTTTTTTTTCTTTAATAATTTGATGGTGTGTATTAAAATACGTTTTTGTTTGGTGCATCCTCCCTCTCCCCCCTCCATTCTGTATTTCTCATGTGTCAGACAAGAAATCTGACTCTTCCCTTGTTACAGTGTTTCTGTATCAAGAATAAATTAATTGAATTTTTGTTTCTGACCTCTTTAAGCTGTTTTGGCATCTCTGGCATTTTCCAGGAGCAAAGAGTTTTCAAGCTTTGAGCTATTGTTTACTTCCATGACATTTTTATCCTGCTTAAATTCGCTTGGATATACTGGATAATTTTAGACAATAGTAAGCTGATACTCTGAATATGCTGCAGCTTGTCTCTTGTTATTGAAAAGACCTGTGCAGTGGTGGAATAAGTTGTCTTTTTTTTCTTGCAACTGAAATTTCTTTCTACAGAGAAGACAGATTTCAGAAGTTTCCAAAATAGCTTGGAAAAACAGTGAAGTAAAACTACAAAGTAAAGTAGTCAGTTATTTTAAGACCTACTGCATGTGTTTCTCTAAAACCAGTCCTTGTATTTGCTATCCAAAAATTCTCAGTTCCCTGGTTTATATTTTTTGAAAACCTAAAGCTATTTATAGTTTTGACTCTGCTCCTGTTTTACCTTTTTCTCCCTTAGAGTAAATAAAAGCACTGTTTGCATTTAATTGGCCAGCAAGGCTTGAATTTGGAGGGTAGGATTTATTGATTGGATGAACAGCGAGACAATTTGAATCCATTTAGATATATTGTCTCAAATTTATAGGCTTTCAGTTTCTTAGAGCACTTTTGCCTATTGTTTATATAGAAAAAGGCTTATCTGACCTTTGTGTTTACATGGCATAATGGATTTGCCTTTCAAACACTGATCAGTGATGGAGGTTATCTTTGATCTGCTTAACTGTATTGTTGTTTTCATCTGGTGAATGAATTCACCAGTTTTACACATAAATATCCTGACTAGGAACATCACATTAATGCAGTTAAAGGGTGTTTAAACTGTCTGCTTCATTAAGACAAGCAAAACCTCACATAAACCAAAAACTGTGGCACTTTTAGCAGGATCACATTTATTATGTTTATTTTATCTCAAAAGCAAAACCTAATAGTATATATTTGTTGCTTATTACACATCTCAAATTGAAGTATTTTCTTTGCCTTATAAGGCAGGTTTTACTTAATAACAGTCTGACAGTTTATTTAACTGAGTTGGTGCAGCCAAAGCTTGTTGCCAATTACAATTAGGACATCTACTGTCTAGAATATTTATTGTAGTTCAGCTCTGTTATGAAAAAAAAACTTCTAAATGATGTGCCTCTGACTGGTTTATAATGCTGTTTAACGTTCGGTAGTAGCAGTGTTTCTTTGAAGACTTCTAAGGTTTCCTTTTCATTTCTTCTAAAGCATTTTTTTAAAGCACCCAAACATCCAACCCTTCAAATGAATAAACACAGAAAACATGTAAAACATTATCCGCTACAGTTCTTTGAATCATGTAGTTATCTGGGAGACACTTCAAGTTTCTGAAAGGCTTTCTGTCTGATTTCTAGGTATAGACATCTGTTGCTCTATGCTGTAATTAATTTGCTAAATCTAAGTATGTTTCTGAAAGACACATACTTTGGCTCTGCCGGGGTGGTGTCTCGTGCATGTGAGGCATGGAGGCAAAAGCAATATACTCAGCTTAACTGCTTGTATTTCCAGTCACTGAGAGGAGTTTGTTATGCGGTCTCCGACAGTTCAGTTGGCTGTGTACACCAGCTGACCATCAGCAGGCAGCAGCATTGGCTCAGTGTACCTTTTTCATTCTAAATATTTTTCCACCCCCTATTTTTAAGAATTCTGTCTAGTGACTGAATGGAAATCCTGTATTCTCTTAAATCTGTACCTAACAGTTGTCAGTACTGACTTTTGTTTCAGAAGATGCGAAGGAGGGTGGAATTCAGGCCTCTTGCAAAAAGTAAAAGGATGGAATATAATTCAGTAAGTTGTTATAGATGTTAGCTACAATTGTCTTCAGTTAGTTCATGGCTAAAAATAAGACCCATGGCTGCTTTGTGGTGTTTTTGTGTAGATGATGGCCCTATTGGCTGACAAGCCTATGTATTTACAGGATCTGACCCTTGTTTGATCAGTGGCTCCCATGATTTTTTGAATGACTGCTCTCTTCCTGGAAATAGTCCAGTATGCATCTGAGATTACACTGGTGAGAGCAGATTAAAGCTTGGAAGCAAATGTCAGTGGTATCCTCAAGAAAAAGCCACCTGAAGATGATAACAGACTGTCTTTGGTTGGGCCTGAGACCACCCTCTCTCAAATCTGCAGCCTGACAGGTGGTCTGTAGGGCTGAGCTAGAATGTGGGCCCAAGACTGTTACTCATGAAATGTTTTCTCTTATTATTAGTTTTGTTTTGCTCACTATTTGTGTAGGGTACATGTAAAAATCGAGGTCTTTTACATCTGTGAATGGTTGTACTTCAGAATTTACTTTTGAACTGATACTGCTCTAGAAGTCGTTGGGATAAAGAATGAGTCAAGATAAATTTCGTATTTCTTTTATTTCTGTTGGTTGGCTTGGTTTGTTTTCCTTCAGAGCTAAGGAAAGTATATTGATGCGGCTATTGCCACTATTTAGTATCTTACTCAACTCAAAATGGTTTAGGCTTATATTTTTAATAAATATAATCTAAAAAGAGAATTAAATTTATGAGATATTTGAGTGGATCTGTTCAAGTGTTTGGACAGACTACCTTACATCAGCTATTTCAGTTGATCCTTAATATTTGGGTTTTTCTTTATTATGGAGCCTTTCTGAATTCATCCCAGCCTCTGGTTTAAAAAGGCAGTATCTATGTGTGCCTAGTTTTGCTGTAAAAAGTCTGAAGCTAATGGATCTGGCAGACAGACTAGGCAAAATCTGAGAATGAGCACTTACAAACAAAAAAATAAGAACTGGATATTTGGATTCCCAAGTGCTACCACAGTGATAAAAAAATAAAATACGAACTCGAGTCCTTCATTTGATCTGAAACATGAATACAAGTTCACTTTGAGTTTACAAAGCTGAGAACACTGGCATCCTTCAAACCTCTTTGGAAAAGCAGCCAATTCAAACTTCCCGAGAGTGAAGTTTGTGGGAAGTGGCTTAACATATTAGAAGAGTGTTTTGAACTCCAGACAGAATAAGGTATTATGCTCAAAGATGATCCTTATGCTTAGCAAAGAAAACTACAAATTGTGAAACATTTGGTGTATGGTTTGACTTATGCCACAGTTACAGCAATGTTTGCAACTCTTCAAAATATTCTTATCACAGGGAATGTCTCATTAAAATAATTCTTTTTGTTTTATTCTCCCCTGCACAAATAAGGAAATGGGTAAGAGCTTTTAAGCATTGTAATCAAACATTCATCCTTAGAGGCTCTTTGAAACAAAGTAAACTTTAAAGATTAACCTGACCAAACTAAATTTAAAAAAGGGGCGGGGGGGGGGGGGGGAATATAACCTTGTCCTTGGAACCTTACATGAAAACTACAAAAAGGCCCACTGTATAAAGTATGTTCTACAGGGACATGTAAGGTATGCAAAACCAAAGAGTAGGGCCAGCCTGGAAAACGATTTTATACCTCAGACAAGCATCAAGTTAGCAGTCAGGGTGCCATCAATCAAATTCCATGTCGGAACTGAAACTTTGGATTTTGTCTGTGTTTCTGATGCACTGTAGCCCCAAACGGTGGATTTTGTTTTGTCTTGTGTACCTGTGTGCATGCACAAATACATCAAGTATAGATAATGTCTGTAATGTTAGAAAGAGATTTATGAATCTAAATGAACCTTGATTTATATATAGAGTTCATTAGCAAGAGGTGCTGTGTGTTGCCATGTGTGAATTTCTTCTTGAATGAAAGCCTCAAGTGTAGGGAATGGTATGGCAACCCCCCAAGTCTGGCAGCCTGGCTGTCCAATGAATAAAAAGCAGCAAAAGATGTAGAGAAAATAATTTCTGTGTATGACTTCTTGCAGATCCTTCTGCTCTCAGTCCTGTGTTATGTCTGTTTCTTTTACATGATGGTTCAGAAGGTGAATCTATCTCCCTGGTAGCATGTTTGATACTTAAAGCTTCAAAAGATAATTTTCTGAATTGCTTTTCATATCAAGCACCTACCTATGAAAGCCTCTATAAAAGTGGTTAGAAACAAGCATCCAATAAATGATAGGACTATTAATATTCAGAAGCCATTATAGGTACCATTGAAGTAGTTTTGTGCATCATCTGTAACAAAAGATATACCGGTAAAAATCTGTGAGGAAATTCAAGTACTTCTGGGATTGTGAAGATTTTCGTTTGAACTACTGTTTTTCAAATATTTGTCAGGAGTTAGGGGAGTTGTCTCTATTTTTACAAGTTTACTAGGCACCCCCTCCCTCCTCCCCTCAAGATATAGCAAATAAAACATATGGTGCAAAACACAATTGTAATAGGCTTCCTATTAGCCACAGGTAACAACAGACTTTCAGGTGGTAGTAACAGAAAAATAGAAATTTCACAGATAACTAAATGAAAAAAGGACTCTAAATACAGTGGATGAGAATGAAATTATCTGCTACATTGAGCAGCATGTTAAACATTATAATTTCTTGGCTACCATAGTGCAATTTGTTCAGAATCAGATCTCTGCAACAGTTTTTGATTTCTTATTTCATTAAATCAAGGAAATGAAACCTCAAAATGAAATCTCAATTCTTGCTCCTTTTTTCAAATTACTTTTTTCCCCTGACCACTTTTGTTTTCACCATCTTTGCTGGAAATGCCATGCCATTGCATAGACAGGAATTGGATAATACTGTTTTGTACTCTGATATTTAATGGATGTGAAGGGAAGATTTACCTTTGGTTCTGTAACTCCCTCTACAAAAGTTCTTGAAACCAAGCCCTTTCCAGCACCTCCTCTACTGAAAGCAATGTGAGTATGTTCTGTTGCTTTTCAAGTAACAGAATTTATGAGGCTTTGAATGTGGTGAGGCTTTATTGGAATGATATCAAAGGGTTCTGTGACTGTTTTCCATTCATGGTGTAAAGGCCCTTCATGGCTATGGAGCAAGAGACTGCAGCACTGTCATACCTTATCAGTATATCAGTAACTCATTTCATTAGGTTCCCAGAATTACTTAACTGTGATCTGAAATTACAGTTTAACAGGGTTCAAAAATCTATTGTGAGGGTCTCATCAGCACCTAATGGATTAGTTTAGTGGTCTGCTGTTTGACTGATTTCTTAATAGGGAACAAATTATACCAACATAAAGACTTTTGCGAAATTAGACATTCATTTTGACTGGAGCCACAAGTAAGTGCAGAACCTCAACTGAGAGCTGACAAAGACTTTCAGAAGCACCAGAATAAAATCCAAATGGATTTTCTAACTTGCCATTGTAGGTTTCATAAAATGCATATGGCAACAGGCCTTGTGTTTACTTAATAGGATGCTTGTTCTTTCTCCTCTGCTTGTAACAAGGGGCAGTGTTTAAGACCCTTCTGTAAGATGTGGTGGCTGCATCTTGACATACTCCACAATATCTTTCTATCAGGGAAATAGCTTAATGTTTTTAATGTAATTAATCCAGTGCACTCTTAGTGCCTCAGGAGCAGTGAACTGGTCTGTTCTAGCCTATGCCTATACCTCCCAGAAAAGTATGACTTCCCATGGAACTAATTCAGTCTTTCAGAAAATTACCTGTGAATTCAAAGACTGAGTAAGAATTCATTAACTCAAAATCATAAGGATCTGAGCAAAAGCTGGTTGTGTGGGTGAGGTATGAGGCTTCGTTTGATGTGTTTCCATCTACCCTGCCTGGATGTGTTTGGCACTGAATGTGCTTTCTGTGCCACACTTCAGTCTCTTATTTCCAGCCCTGAAAGTCACTGTTACTTGCCTGCTCACACCTGTCTGACCAGTAGTTGCAGCATAAGAGGAAGCCCCTAAGGTTCCTGGTGGCAAATCTTGCCTTTCTGTCAGAAAGGAGGACTAGGAAGGAAGATCCTAAACTGACATCCTTCCTTGGGCGTTGTAGCGAGCTCTACAACAGACACTTAACAGTAGCACACTGATCACCAAATGCAGTTTGTAATTTCAGTTTGGATGTTTCTGTTACCTATTATATGCTGTGAAGTAAAAGTTCAGGATTTGCATGTGTAGCCAAAAACAACAAATGAGAGAGGAAATGGCCAAGGAAAGAAGAACATGAAAAAGAGAACAGTGGTTTTGTTAAAAGCAAATGTATCTGAATGCAATCTTTCACTATGAAAATAATAATGAAACATTTATGATCCTATCTGACACATGTTCACATAGTGGGAAGGTATTTTTCTAACAAGGTGAGAGGAGAGATAGAAATGAGTAACACTTCTGAAAAGTATATCAGAAAGGAGGTGCCCCCCCCTTTTTTTTTTTTAATCTATCTGCTATTTTTTTTTATTTATTTTATTTAATCTACCTATATTGTGGAACAGTTCTGTGTAGGTGTATTCTAATGAGAAGCATTATCCATATATGTCTCAGTAGTAGAAAACAAATGCCTATGGTGAAATTCTCTTCTTACAGATCACATCTTAACATTATTTTTGATGGGTTGCTAAAAGGTATACTAAGACAACTGTAAATATAGCATATGCCAAAAAATATTATATTATTGATTTCTGAGAGGTTATAGACAGTTTTACTATGTTCACATACTTCCTAAGGGAGGTCATTCTTTTCCCACAGTCTGATTAGTTTTGTGTGTGTGATACCTGTCTTCACTAGTCATAGGGCATGCAGTTGCAACACAGGAGATACTTAGCTGGACAAAGAGAAGCCCTTTCTTGTTGTGTGGCTTTTTGACTGAACTTAGTTTTTATTTTAAATGTCTGAAAAGAATGTTCATTTGGGATGGAAAAAAACTACTGATGATGAGAGCACCTTGCAAGTTAGCTATCCTGAGATGAGCTTCTTGCATGATATGCTATGGTATGGCAGGATTTCAGTAGTACTGCTAATAGTACTGCTTCCTTTCTTATTCCATATAAATGATGTTTTTAACAACACAGTACTTCAAATATGAAATAATCACAATTTACGCTTTAGCACTACAATGGAAGAAGCCACAGGTCAGCAGAGCAACAGTTACTTGAACAGCTCTTGGTTTAGAGCAAGATATGAGGTCTGTAGCTGAGGGAAGCATACCCCATCAGTTTCCAGAAGAAAACTTTGTGTTTCATATGTAAATTAAAGCTTGGGTACAAACTTTCATTTCAGCCTCTTTCTGCCTTTTTTACTGTGTCAGTTGCAATGCCAATGATGGCATTTAACTTTCTGTATTATACATCAGAAGACAGCTAAGCAGGTGCAGCACCACACAATAACAGATGGTTTCCTTGTGAATTTGTTCTCCATGCTTGCAAAGAACATAATGAAAATCCTGCCTTCAAGTTGCAGCACATAGGGACAGAGCATTCAACAGCAAACACACACAAGTGTATAGTCCTGAGAAAGATGCAAGTGGGAGCTAAGATATTATGGATACTAATCTGAGCTCCTCCTGTTAACTTGATATTGGATAAAATATTCTCCCAAACGAGTGACTATGGAATCACAGAATAGTTAGGGTGGGAAAGGACCTTAAGATCATTTAGTTCCAACCCTCCTGCCATGGGCAGGGACACCTCTCACTAAACCATGCCATCTTAGGCTATGTCCAACCCGGCCTTGAACGCTGCCAACGATGGAGCATCCACAACTTCCCTGGACAGCCCATTCCAGTGCCTCACCACCCTTACAGTAAAGAATTTCTTCCTCATATCCAATCTAAACTTCCCCCCTTTAAGTTTGAACCCGTTACTGCTTGTCCTCTCACTACAGTCCCTCATGAAGACTGTGTAACTGTTTGTCCCATTCTCTTTAAAGTATACGTAAGCCAAAGGCCCTAACTTAACTGTTTCAATGTGTGAAATATTATACATAGGTTCTGTTAAGTTGGCTTTGTTTATAACAAAAAAAAAAAGTAATAAAATCAAGTTTTTGTTTTGTAGCATTGCCAAGAGCTCTGTGTGTGTGTGTACCAATAACCATAATTAAATGATGAAGGAAATGCTGCATGCCGTGTTGGTTAATGTGTGGTAGTTACTATGCAAAGCCTATGGTACGTATTTCTGAAGGTTCTTTCCTTAGAGGGTTGTGACACTGGGTCAGTTGGCTTTTTCTTTTTAAAAATAATTTTCTACTTAATTTTGCAGCCCCAATACTTGCTTTTTTTTTAAATGCTGAAAATGGGTTTAAGCTTCTTGGCAGCATGCAGGGGCTTTCCATTAATAAAACATGCTAGTGTAATCAATGTAAACGCCTTTATCCTGATTTCTATTCCTAATGATTCTGAGCAATAATACTCAGATGCTTAATAAAATGACCTAGCACATGTGAATGAATGCAGTTTTCTAAAATATTGCTGGAGTAAGAAATGTATTTAACAGTTTTCCCTGAC
Organism: Myiopsitta monachus; assembly: GCA_017639245.1. Taxonomy (NCBI): domain Eukaryota; kingdom Metazoa; phylum Chordata; class Aves; order Psittaciformes; family Psittacidae; genus Myiopsitta; species Myiopsitta monachus. Next base: position 71,866,682 of record CM029917.1, on the reverse strand, counting down.
AAGGAAAAGGATGTGAGGATTTATAGAGTTTGATGTAGAGCTTGTGTACAGTTCTTTTGTCCTCAACATCAAAAGGGCATGAAACTGTTGGAACAAGTCCAGAGGAGGACCGTGAGGAGGATCAGGGGACTGGAGCACCTCCTGTATGAAGAGAGAGGCTGAGAAAGTTGGGGCTGTTCAGCCTGGAGAAGAGAAGGCTGAGTGGAGACCTCAGAGCAGCCTTCCAGTATCTGCAGGGGGCCTATAGGGATGCTGGGGAGGGACTCTTCATTAGGGACTGTAGTGAAAGGAAAAGGGAAAATGGGTTCAAACTTAAACTGGGGAAGTTTAGATTGGATATAAGGCAGAAGTTCTTTCCTGTAAGGGTGGTGAGGCACTGGAATGGGTTGGCCAGGGAAGTTGTGAATGCTCTGTCCCTGGTGGTGTCCAAGGCCAGGCTGGAGAGAGCCTTGGTTGGCATGGTTTAGTGTGAGGTGTTCCTACTAGATGATATTAAGGTCCTTTCTAACCCTTCCTTCTCCACGCACAGAATGAAGCCTGGGATGCAACAGTCTACTACTACTAAATTTAGTATCCAGGCTTCTTTAGGTGCATGTTGCCTTGTCACTTCCGAATCCATTGATTTAAATTTGTAAGCCAACTAGCATTCAGAATATTAATGTTTAATTGCCACTTATTTTACTAAGAATTTAATACACAGTAGTACGCAGAAAGGCTGTAGCAAAGCTGAAGAATTACTTTGTGCTCACCTAGCACTTTGATGCCAAAACTGCATTTCTGTGCCACGTACTTTTTCCTAAGCAAAATAGAAATTAATTTAAAAACTTGCAGCAAGACTTTCCCAACAGCTGCATATCCCAAAAGCTACAGAAGGTGTTACTGTCAGAAGTAACTGACTTCTCAGGTACACTTACGTGGAGGAATGCATCATATCATATGAGGTGCTCTGGCCAGCAGAATGATGCCTTTGTTCAAGCCATTTCCCTGTGTAGGCTGGTGAGGAAATCGGCAGAAGAAATCTGCACCTGACTTATATTATACTGATTTCTAAACATGGGGAAAGACTAATTTACATAATTTTTGAAACCACCAACCAGTTTCTGCAAATGGCTCAAAGCAATGGTTACCTGACCCATGGCAGAAGTCTTTACTGTCACCTAAGCAATTTTTGTTTCATTTCAGTTTGGTCCCATTTATTTTTTTCCTAGCTTTGTAGGACTACGCTAAGTGGAAACAGAGCTTCAGATCTGGAATAAACTTACTTCAGTTGAAGCACAGTACTCTTATCAGATATGGCTACTTATCTTTTAAGTATGACAGAAGCCGTATTAAACATGAAAACAAGTTTCCAGATACCTTTGCATTATGTGATGAGTATTCTAGGAATTTGGGTCATTAGTAATTATAGCAGCATGGTTAAATTTGACTTTCCTGATTTTTTTATCACATACTATTAAAATGGAAGAGAGAGAGGAATAATTTTGTTTTTACAAACAATTACAGGCTCCCTCTAATGTGACATAATTAATTTAAAACATATTGTAAATACTTGTGGGTCATTTCCAATGTTTTTCAAAAGAGAAGTTGGTGTTAAGAAATGAGTTGGTAGAAGAAGGATCAGAAATGGCATAAGCTGAAAAAACACACACGACAAAAAATTTCACTGGGAAGAATACTTGAGTACTTAGGTTCTTCGGCAGGCAAGCTCTTCTCAATTCCTAGTTGTTACCTCCTGTGTGCCTTTTTATCATTCAGAATAGTCACATCTGTGGTGCTAATATGATCTGGAAGATCAAATGAGCAACTGTATAATGTTTCTCTACAGATTAGTCCTAGATAGCAATCCAACAGTGACTTGCCAACTGTTTTTAAGCCTGAGCATTAGCTACATGGGGCAATATTCACCCAAAGGACAGCTACCAACTGAGCAGAGGATTTCATTTCCTCATCCCTCCTCTTCATATAGTGCAAGTCTTGTTACCTTTAAAAAATTAGAGGCTTTACTCAACATATGGCTTCTTCATATCTCTACAGCTAGTATAGAAAAGATGCTGGCACACCACTGAAAATTTTGTGCCATAACTAGTTATTCATACTGTCACACCTCAGCTAGTTCATGTCTGAGAGAAACTTATGTAAGCAAAGAATAGTGACAAAGGTAAGACAGAAATTAAGTTAACAAATCTGGGGGGAAAGCCCTCAACATTGAAGACCAACAAGTGTTAGCAACAGCCTGTATATCAATTCATAACACAGTTGTTAAAATTTAGAAAGCTGAAGGTCAAAGAACTGTGTCTAGAGTCCTGTTTCCTGCCCTGCTCCCACCCAAACCCTAGTACAAGTTAGAAATATCTGCTCATTATTACAGTTTGAATGGTCAACAAGTTTCAGAAGGCTATGTGCCACTGTTCATAACCGGGTAATTTCTGCAGACAGTAGGTTATCCAGTTTTTCTACAAAGGAGATTAAAAAGAAAAAAAAAAAAGCTTAAATAGTGTAAGGCTGAAATAGCATAGAGCGAGCTTAACCTGCTCCTGCTGAAGCACAAGCAAGTCAGAGCAATTGGCTTTAAATAATTGTCCTGGTTTAAGCTGTAAATCTCACTTCTCCCTCTCTCTTCCCCCCCCACTCCGATGGGGGGGGGGGAGGGGGGATGGGGATGGGGAGAAGAACCAAAAGAATGTAACTCACATGGGTTGAGATAAGAACAGTCCAGTAACTGAGGTATAATACAAATCACTACTGCTACCACCAATAATAATAACAAGGCAAATACAAGGGAAGAGGATACAACCACTCACCACCCGACTGAGCCAAGAGAGAGAGAGATTTCTGGGTTCCTGCCCCCAGTATTTTACATCCTGGGCATGACGTGCTGTGGCATGGAATAGCTCTTTGGTCAGTTTGGGTCAGGTGTCCTGTCTCTGCTTCCTCCCAGCTTCCCCTCCTCCCCGGCAGAGCATGAGACTCAGAAAGTCCTTGGTCAGACCAAAACATTACCAAGCAGTAACTGAAAACACTGGTGTTATCAGTGCTGCTCCAGCTACTAAGAAGGAGAAAAATGACTGCTGTTGCTGAACCCAGGACAATAATGCTTTACTTTTGTAAGTGGGCTTGTTTAACTTCTATTGCACAGCAGTCACAGAGATTACCATTCTTGTGTAGCCCATTACTGAGTCTATATTTGGAAAGGAAGCTAGTAAATCATCTCCCATACTTCAGAGACTTAACTATGTAGGGTTTGATCCATCAACATCTTACAGCACTAGAACACCCTAAATCATAAGCTACACTGCATTCAAGTCCTGACATTATACTGCATAGAGAGTAGGACCCTTTTCTCTAAAACAGATTCTCTAAGAACGTTAAACATTGAGAAATCCAGCAATGTTTCTGTGTGGAAAGCACTCTCATGTGAGAAGGCTAGCCAAAGGGGAAAGATTTCTATCCAGCTCCTGCCGTTGTTTTCAACTCACTATCATTACTTTGCTTTGCCTGGGAAAGGGTAATTTATTTTTGCCTTTCAAATAAAGCTATTATTTTCCTCATTTTGCTTTTCCAAATACAAAAAGGAACTAATAGAGCCTTTATTCCTCTACCCTTGTGACACAGGAGTTGAACCTAGCAGTTTGGAGATCAGAAGCACAATTTGTAGAGTATGTGAGAAAAGGAGAGCAGCAGGTGCTGCTGGACCCCAGGAAGGAATTGTGGGGCTGCACCATCCAGGCTAATGGAAACCATGCTCAGGCAACAAGGTATGACAGCCACTTTGTAAAAGCCAGCTGAGCTTTTACAAAGCAGTAATCTTTGCAAGTTTTAAAGTAAACAATATAGTAATACTCCAGCACTACTATAATACTTTAGCAGTTACTTTCTTCTAATCAGCTGAACAGTATTCTGTTCTTCCCCATATAGATTTCCTAAAGAAACTCCAGGTTTGCTTTTCTCTCTCTTTCATGAACCAGGTTTCACTAGATTGACAGCTAGATTTAAATTGCCTTTTTTCCTTTAAATTGTTTGCAGCTTGTCAGCACAATGAGCAGAGAGGAAAGCATTTTTGATCCATATCCACACCATCTATATTTAGACTCCTTTGGGATTCCCAGTAAAAAAACAAAAACAACAACAACAAAAAACCAAAACAACTCTCCAAAACTACCCTGCTGCAAAGAGTGTTCAAAACCAACTTGTTTAATTCAAGCCTGTTGCCTGAAAATAATTATTTCACTTGAATAAACAGGAAATAGAAGTAACAGCCTTCCATGCTATTGATTAAACAGTTATTCACCACTGATCTTTAGTGCCATATTTCACCTAGCAAGCATGTTTTAAAAGACTAGTTTTCCTACTTCTTGGTCAAATTCATACTCATAAGCAGCATTTCTGGGTTGTACAGACACAGCATATCCACCTTTTTCAGGCTGCCCTATCTAAATGCAGATAGAATCTTCAGCTCCTATTTATAGGTTGATCACATAGCGTCCCACTGCTTAGTAAATGCCCCACTTTTTAATCTTTCCTTAAATATGCTGCTTTCTATTCTTTTCTCTTCAAAGCTCATTCTGGCACTGACACACTGGTTTGAACAGTTTTCCATTTCCAACTCTTTGCATCATATTCTTATAGTGCCAGTACACAGCAGAATTGCTTACTTCAATATCTGCATTATTCGTCTCTTGTTCCAATACCCCTTGTTCCAACTCACAAGGAGCTTGCAGTACAGTGCCTAAGTATTCTTACTGCTCAGCACAAGGATGCAGCACTGTACTCACAGCTTTCTGAGAGCTCTTCTTTGATCAGTCTCCTCTCTTGTGGTGGGTTTTGGCCAACAACTTCCACTGCTGTCTTGCAATTTCTCACACCTCTGCTTCTTGCCACAGCTCCTTTTTCAGAAAGTTCTAAATTACCTAATACTTTCCCACACCACTTCAGGAGGGAGTAAGTGCTAGTGTGTAGCAGCCAAGCTACAGACTCATTCCTGGATTTAGGTACGTACATTTTCTTATGGAAGAGAAATGTCCCACGCAGCAGCTGAGATACACGAACAGCATTTTAGTGCAAATCATTATGAACAGTATGCATATTTTTGTTAGAAAGCTACAGCTTTCTGAAAGGGTATATGAAGGTCCATTTATTTCTTTGTTTTGTGTTTATTCAATAGGCTACTAATTGTTTCCCACATTTCACTGATCCACTGATTTCTGGAGGTCACTGATTTTCTCATGAGTATTAACAAAAGGAATGGTTGTTGTCTTTACAAGGAGCACTGGTCATAGACGATATTTGTAAAACTGAAAAACAAACCTAATCTTGATGAATAAATGACATATGTTGTTTCTGACATGTTAAACAGAGAAAGTAAAGGCCCAGAGTCCCCTTTTCATAATTCTTGCTCTCCCAGCTCTCTAATCTTCATTCCTGTTCTTTATGCTGCTTTAGAGTGGATTTAGAGGACAACCCATCTAGTGGGGGGATGTATTTCAGCCTTATCTCACCTGGCCAAGACAACTATGTCTAAACAGTTCAAGTACACACGTAATTATGAGCATCACAATGTATGGACTCAACAGGTCCAGTATTAACGTACTGGAAACTGGTTTTGTAGCATGTTTTAACATTTAATACCAATCTAAAATTAACATAAAGTACTTCTTCCTCCATGCAAGAAAAGCAACTTTTTCTTTCTTTCCAATAAAACCTAGAAAGCTATATGTAATGTATCACATATTTCCAAATCTCCAGATTAGACAGTCCTAGTTCCCTGTAATCCTCAACATTTAGGGTAAAAAGGTAGATCTTGGCAAAAGTACAAATACAAAAAAAGTACAAATACAAAATTTCTTCATGCACCAGAAACTATAGATATTGAGATATTTTGGTTGTGGCATACTGATGCTTCGTCTGTGTCGTGGTTTAAGGTGTAAATCACGCAGCTCACTCACTCACTCCCCCCTTTTTCTCCCCCCCACTCCGGGGGGGGGAATAGGGAGAAGAATCAAAAGAATGTAAGTCCCACGGGTTGAGGTAAGAACAGTCCAGTAACTAAGGTATAACACAAACCACTGCTGCTACCACCAATAATAATAATGATAAGGGAAATACAAGAGAAGAGGATACAACTGCTCACCACTCAATGACCAAGCTGTGAATTGAAGTCTTCTGAGTTCCTGCCCCCAGTTTTTACATCCTGGGCATGACGTACTGTGGTATGGAATACCTCCTTTGTCAGTTTGAGTCAGGTATCCTGTTTCTGCTTCCTCCTGGCTTCCCCTCCTCCCTGGCAGAGCATGAGACTCAGAAAGTCCTTGGTCAGACCAAACATTCTAAACTGTAACTGTAAACATTGGCGTTATCAGCGCTGTTCCCTGGCCGAAAGTCAAACACACAGTACTGCACCAGCTACTAAGAAGGAGAAAAATGACTGCTACTGCTGAACCCAGGACAGTCTGAAAAGGGATTTTAATTCTTTAAAAATTTCTTTCATTATTATTACATGTGTTCAATTTTATACAGAATTGCAATAGTAAAGCTTGGGTATGTATAAAAATCTCTGTCAAAAAACTCTTAAGTTTCTTAGAAGAAAAGGAAAAAGCAAGACTTACTTAGGTGCCTAACATGAGCATAAAATGGAATTTAGGTGTCTGAACCCAAAACTGATTTTTTTTTTTCCAAACCGTGTAGTACCTTGAAATGCCTTAGTGCTCCCCTTCAACGTTTTTGCATGGATTCTGGCTTTTGAATGTTTCCAGATGCATTTTGTTTTGCTAAGGGCTGAGTTTCCAAAGGATAGGGGAGAAAAAGAAGATGAGCAAATTAGATGTCAGCATATAGACATTGAAGTTCAAGACAGTAAGAACAGCAGAGGGGTAAAAAAAGCAACGAATATATTTAAGAAATTAAGAGTCACTCACCTACCTTTCTTTTCCTGGCACCACTAATCTGAAAGTATTTCATATTTGATCATAGCCAAAAGCATGGATATACTTGTCTGAGCTGCAAACCCTCTTGATTGTTCCAGATAAGAGGCGGCTCCAATTCACAAACAAGCTTTTCCTGAAAAGTTTGATTTGCTGTCTATGGCCAGAGCACAGATACGACTGTGAAAAAACGAAGATAGAGTGAGAATATTCTGTTCCTGCTGTTGAGATGGAGTGTTTTTGCAGCAGTGAACATTAGGTGCATACAGCCTGAGGAACAGTAAGCAATGGAAACACTGATGAATTGTCTTCCAGGAATGGCAGCAGTGCGAGCTCTGCTCAGAGTTCCTGCTCCCAACACTAAATATATTACTTTAGGTACTATTTAATATAAAATACTGACATAGCTGGTATTCTCCATTCCAGACAGATGACAACCAATAAGCTAATAAATTGTCACATACCTTCTGACCCTCGGATTTACTGAACACTGCTTCCCCCCCAACCCCCCCCCCCCCCCGAAGGCTGGTGCAGCTTCCAAAACAAAACCAACAAAAAAAGAGGGCAGAATGCCCACTTCCCAAGATAGCCTGCATCTTCAGGTTTCCATCACTCTTTAACCTTAGGAGGAAATTCCTCCACCTGTTGGCCAGGCAGTTTAGTCAAGAAAGCTTGTATACGCAGAACAATTTTCATTCTTTCCATGGTGATCTACAAAGAGAGGGTTCTAGGCTGCAGATTGCAACTGAAAACAAGACACGCAAACCTAAGAGAAGGGAGGGATTAGATGCAAAAAGATAACGATGACAGTTTATTAACTGGCTTCATTTAGGTGCCTGGTTTGAAACCTAGCTTCACATTACAACAGCTTTTTACAATCTGAACTTTCAGGTTACACATGCAACTATGCTATTATTCTAGAAAAGAGAAACTGTTTTAATTGATAACAACATTTCTAGAAATGCCAATTTAAAGAAAAGCAAATGAGCTTACTAGTTACAAAGGAAGGGAGAAGAGGATACACTTTAAGGCCATCATTATTGAAAATCCTGGCACAGAGAGAGTGCACAAACAAGTACATTTTGGCAAAAGTACAAATAAAAAATTTGCTAGCACACAGCTTTTTGTTTGTTTATTGTCAATATAGCTCTAGTGAATACAAATGAGATGCCAGAACTGCATCCAGCTGTCTGCCGATATGGAGTGGAAGTTCTTGTACAGTTCAAGTTCCTCCATGGGCACATATCACAATTGGCTCAAATAGTCAATAGGGGAGTTCTTCACCCTTAGAAGTAGGTAATAGGGAAGTTCAGCTGTTATCCTAATGAGAATATATCCCTTTTCATTTTGCATTTTCTCAGGAACAGATGCAAGAGCAGTCAGTTTCTTTAATCACAAATCCAAGTCTCTTTTTAGCTAACAATCTGGCCTTCAAAACTCTCTCTGTTGGCTTCTTCCTAGTAAACACTTCTGACTCATTCCTGCCTTTTCTGGGTGCTCAGCTGCAGGATCCCAGCCCCTTTTTCTCCACTGTCAATATGTAATTATTACTTCATTTTGGAAGAAGTACAACCAGCAAGTACATATTATCAGCTTAATAATACATTGTCAACCTGTATAACTTAACAAACATAAGAGAACTACTTAAAATATTAGATATTTCTCTAAGAACAGGTAAATGGCTAAAGAACTTGGTTTATAAACCATAATTATAATATGCTCTATTATAAAGTATCTGCTAGTACTATAACTGGGTATGGGTTTTTTCAAACACATTACCATCATGTTGTAATGTTCAGCCAGAGCATGTAAGTCTACATGTTTTACTTGGTAACCAACAGCTGCATTCCATCAGATGAAATCAAGACTTACTTGCATGAATGGAGCTTCATAATTTCCACTGGTAATTTTTAATCCAAGCTGTCTGACTGGAGACATTGGTCTCAACTGAAAGGTAGTATGTGGCAGCAAACAAAGTCTGTCAGTTGCGGCTGTTGACAGTTCAGCTTTGAAAATAAAGACAGACAACTTGCCCAAGATGTTAGTGCATATTGAGTGGTGACTAGTTGGCAGTCCTGCTATCTTCTAATAGAAATTGATATTATCTTCTCTACTGTGTTACACTTCATCAGCAGTACATCTTACGCATGAGGCCACAGTCTAGTGTAGAGCAGTATTTCACTGGAGACCTACCATTGTGCATAGTAGGAGATGTAGGCCATAGGATTGGTTTCACATAAGAAACAATAGAAAAACATAGACATAATCTCTAACTCCTCCTCGGTATAATTTACATTAGAATAGGCAGCAGCATTATGGTGCAAGGCTGGAAACCAGAAACAAGTGCTTTTGAGACCCAAAAGTTACTCTAAGTTTGGATGAAGGAGTCATCCATTGGCAAGCCACTCTATGTACCTTAGCAGGATGGGAAGCAGAATTTATTTTCTGGAGTTTCTTGAAAGGCACAGACTCTTCAGTGGGGCCACAAAATGCTGACCTATAAGTGGAAGAAGGATTGAGCTCAGCAAATTGGAAAGAATACTATTTTGAGTTGTTGGGTCGTCCGTCCCCCCCCCCCGATATGTCTACAAGACAGAATTATTTCTAAGCTAGCACAGCCTTTTTTCCCTTCCCTAGAGCACCATGTCAGTTGTCCAAGTTCCAAAGCCATTATTTTAGGGAAAATAGAAATTGTTTCCATTTGCCTAAGTACATTTATCATTAAAAGTTTATCATACTTTTTCATGGGTTTTAATACTAGGACTCTGCATCCTTGCTAAAACAAAGGAAGGGGTGTGGTTAAGTGTCACAAGCAGGAATACCAAAGTGATCCCTCACAGTTCTACAATATGCATCTGGTTCTGCCATGTGCATCTCTGATGTTCTAACACAGATTATCTTCAGTGACCAAAACGTACAACTGTTTGCACAGCAACAATATACACAGATTATTTTTAGTTCAGACATGTGGCCCTATTCATTGTGCAGCTGCTTTCATGCATTAATGCATTGTGATACAAACCCCTAATTGTAAGAACTCAAATTAATTGCAAGCAACGAGACGTTTTGGACTGAAACCCTCTTTTGGCTATGTTAGAATCGAGTTGTTGACTTTTCTAGCTAAAAGAGATATGAATCATGGAAAATATTTCATTCTTAACCCCTCAAAGTACCCAATAGTCCTGAACTAATGCAAAATGCAGTTATGTGTTGGCTTAGAAATTGCAGCTTCTCTGCCAAAGGTTAATTTAGACTATTCATCCAAGATTAGTTGCAAGTTTTTAAAACTGTAAATAAATTCTTGTTCCTAAACAGCACAGGTTTTCAAAGCAGGGAGTATAACCCACAGCCTATAAAAGGAAAAGATTTAAAGCAGAAACGGGACATTTGACTTCTGCATATTTGGAACATTTTATCACTCTCATGGTTATATGGAACAAGTAAGACTGGCAGCTTTTTCCTCAGCTCCTCAGTGAAAATACATTTCTTTAATAGAGCCTTAATGCTTTGTAGTATGATTTAGAATCTAGTCCTGTATCTATTACAGACAACTGTAGAACTCCTCTTTGTTTCAGGAGGGAAGACGCCCAAAGATTGTTAGTGCCTGAAAGTACGGACCATAACTTTGTCTCCTGTTTGAAAAATGGTGTGCATCTTTTCCCATTCATATTACAAGATATTAACGTACGCATAAACTCATTGCTATTATTATTAGCAGGAGGATTTCAATCTCATTCCATTAGATAAAGCAAGCTACGCAAACCTTAAACTGTTTTACCTGTAAGTGCAGGGAAGAAAATCTGAGGTATAAAAGGACTTTCTCAGGACTTATATAGCTCTAAAGACAAGCAGCTAGGGAGCCAAAGTAATTTTTATGAGACCTAGGTCTCAGACAGACAAGCTTTGGTTATGACACTTCACTGATGCTGTTGAATCACCTCATACTGCCCCTTTGCTGCAAACAATTGCCCACATAAAATGAACATCCTGGGTCTGTTTTACACAGCGTAATCTTAGCACACATTTATGTTCACTGCCAGTTTAACTCAATTGTTCATTCTTCCAGTTATCTTAGTAAAATAAGCACACATCATATTTTGTTGCCCTTACCTGGAAAAACAAAAAAAGATATTTCAGGTCACTAAACTCAAACCAGCCACATCCGCATCCACCAGAGAACCTTGTGTAATCTCATCTCATTTTTACTTCTCCAGCTCTAAATTTATGGGGCTGCATGGGCGAGCAAGAAGTTTTAAACCTTTTTAGATTGTAAGCAAATGTGGTTTTGAAAGATTCACCTCTAACTCGAGTATTCAGAAGCTTCTTATTTACAGTAAAATATAAGCTTAAAATTAGACACAATATTTAACATAATTCATGACAGCACTAGAGCAAATTCCTTAAATTTGAGGATGGCAGCATAAGTGAATTACTATTACTATTTTCTTGAAAGTGCCTGTCAGTGATGGCCTCTTTTTCTGAGTCCATTTCTCAGTAGGTGTTCACTATCACCCAGAAGCATCCCCAAAATAAGAAGCTCTCAAACAAGTAGTTCAGTTCAGAAGGGCAGCAGACAATTGTTGTTTTTCCCTCAAGCAGCCCTAAGTTTTCATCTGACGGCCAAATCAAAAACTATCTGTAGAAGAATAAATTGCCTTTTTATTGGAAATTGGAGTGGATAACCCATGTATAGCTACAACCAAGAGTTCTTATCTGATCCATTTAGCCTTTTTAGACTCACTAGACTATCTGGAGAGAGTAAGTGAGACTCCTGAATTTCAAAAATCCAAATGCTCATTTTTAAGGTTGCAGTGATCATGTACATCAATTATACTGACTAGGTGTAAGGTGTGCTAGTTCAATTGTTCTATAGAAAATATCAATCTGCGGAACTTCATTTTGTACTCATATGAAGTAGTTCTAAAGTCTACTGTAGTTTACATAAACAGCTAAGGACTTTCTGTGAGGCTGCAAAGACCACAGTAACTCCAATGCTTTTGTCAGGTCAATAAAAGCTTGCAAAATGTCAGCTTCTGCATATTTGCTTGGATAAAGGTCTTGATCAGATATTTCCCTGGGAATTTTTCAACAGTTTGCATCCAAACTACACAAAGATTCTGGAATTCTGCTTCTTGTATTGTGCAGAAACAAAAGCTTGTTGGAGGGAAAGCTAGTTGACCTAGGTTACTGAAGATTTTTGATCTTGCTGTCTGGGCCAGGTATCCTTCCATTCCTCCTGACCCTCACTGCATGTGACAATGCCATTTCCAGCCTTGTGTAGCTGCATCCTTCTCCTTATCCAATTTAGAATAAAATAGACTAGTCTATTTCTGTTGCTGACTGACAGAGTCCCATCTAGTCCAACTGCCTGGCCAATTCAGGGTGACCAAGTTAAAGCATGTTATTAAGGGCATTGTCCAAATGCCTATTAAATACTTACAGGCCTGGGGCCTTGACCACCTTTAGGAAGCCTGCTCCAGTGCTTGACCAGCCTCTCAGTGGAGAAATGTTTCCTAATGTCTAGTCTAAACCTCCCCTGGAGCAACTTTGAACCATTCCCACGTCTCATCACTAGATCCCAGGAAGAAGACATCTTGCTTTCCCTCATCAGCAAAAAGGAGTCTGTAGAGAGTGATGAGATTGCCCTACAGCTTTAATACAACACTTCTGTACCTCCAGCACATCATGTGACAGAAATACTGTAATTATACAGCACACAGAAGTAGCCTTACTTTCTCTTTCTGAATGCAGTAATTTTATGATGTGAAAAGACCACCTGCAGGGCTGGCAGTAGTGGTAACGGAATTAATGGAATCTGATGCTGAACTCACTTGAACTTAGTAGGGTAAGTATCAGCTATTGGCCTCTCGTTTGCTCTAGCTTATGTATCAGTAGAACTTTCCACTAGTACATAGAATCATAGAATAGTTAGGGTTGGAAAGGACCTTAAGATCATCTAGTTCCAATCCCCCTGCCATGGGCAGGGACACCTCCCACTAAACCATGCCACCCAAGGCCCTGTCCAACCCAGCCTTGAACACCGCCATCATTAATGATGATTAACCTATCAATCATTTCCATTTCCTTAAGTTCCATACTGTATTGCCATTGCCAATATTTCTTAGTCATTCAGCGTTGTCTTATGTGGCCTTATGTGGGATCCTTTACTACTTTCACTGCAAGTCAAGCCTTTCACAGACATGCTTTACAAAAAAGGGTTGGTTTCAGTTTTGTTTTGTTTTTCTTTCAACATTTTAGGCATTTTCACTGGCTGCAGTGGTTTGGCTTGTAAGCTGAGACAGTACATGGCTACCAGACAGCAGTTGCAAGAATATGACCCTGACAGAGACCCTCAGGTCAACTACCACTTTATTTGACTGCAAAAAACATAAGAAAGGAGTTCCCTGTAACTTTATGCTACCATCCGAACTGTTTTAGCAAAACCCTCCAGTCCAACTCAGAGGCAAGGGAAGAAGACAAAAATGCTTTGTTTCCAGCACCAAGTCCTAACAAACCTTCTTATCCTAGGAAAATACCCCTTTTTATAGAATCATGGAATGGTTTGTGTAGGAAAAGCTGTTAAAGATCATCTAGTTCCAACACCTCTGCCATGGGCGGGGACACCTTCCACTAGATCAGGTTGCTCAAAGCCCCATCCAAGCAACTTTTTCTAGTGTTATTTCTATTACTATATTCTGTAAGCTCTTGTTAATACTAGTGAAAATGAGTTCTGAGCTGCCCTCAAGCATACGTATTCACATTTAATAGCACACACTGAAATTACATTCTGACAGTTATTTGGTTAGTTGTGTTTTGCGCCAAACACTTACACAGTCAGTACAAAAGGCATGGTAGTCTAATCTGTAATAATGCTTTAAAATGGGAAACTATGAAAAGCCCCTTTTCTCTCTTTCTTTTACACATAAGTTGGGACTGTTTTACTTGGATGGTATCCTCCTTTCTTCTCTTACCTGGAGGAAAAAAAAAAAAAATAAAAAGCAGTACATTTTCAAATGTTTCCTTTCCTTAAAATCTTCCACATACTTAGCAGCAATTAAGCAGCTGTCCTCACAGTTACCTTGTAATGTCTCCATTAACCCATGCCCATCTTCTGCTATTTATATAGAAACAATTAGCAGTAATGGTTGTGCACTTTAGATCCTGCTTTATCCCATGCTTATTTTCCTTACCTCTGGGCTATATGATTTAAGACAGCAATATTTCTCTGACCTTATTCCCCTCTAAAAAAATGTGAGAGCTTAAATTAGAAGTATTGTGATAATGTAAGCCAGAATGGAGAGGCAGGGATCAGAAGAACTTAATAGTTGAATACCCTGATTTGTCCTCATTACTTTGGTACATCCTGCGTGTCCTAAAGCACAGGGGATATTAAAATACAGACGCAACTACATTAAGTGACATAAACTCATTAGCAAAAGGTATTTTCACAGCCAATCACAGTGTGTTGCCCAAATACACACTAAATAATCAATCCCACTGTTAAATTTGTGTTTTATCAGAGTCAGCTAAAGTGACCCAGGATAGTCCTCAGACACAGCATGCTTAGTCATATCTTTTGTATTAGTTATTTTTGCCTAATTTTGATTTAGTTGCATGGTGTCACATAGCAACAGGTTTTTCTGCTATTTTAAAATATAAAAAAGTAGCACAATCTCTAGCATTTCTCATTAAAAAGCCTTTATCTGATGATCACCCATATATTAAGAACAGAATAAAACACTTTTCTAAACCTGTGTTATCTACATAGTTATTTTTGCTAAATAACCATTCCTCTACAGATCTGCAATGTGCTCTATGACTTTGAAACAGTAAGTATTAGGTCACCATGATTGAACTGTATTAAGCAGATGCACTTCTCAATTCAGTTGCACCTGAAAAGTGCAGAAGTCTACTGCAGTTTTTGTACTCTACACAAATTTATTCTCATTTCTGCGAGCGGCTAAAGTATGAAACTTCTCAAATGAACTCTGTTTATAAGGCTTTTCCCTCTGTGCTTCCATTTATTTCACATCTCTTGTTTTTTCCTACACATTAATAAGCTTCCTAATCATTTACCTTCCTGGATTCTTTTTTATCCATTTTTTCTCTCCAATTAAGAAATTGCAGGCACTTTTACTAGCAAATTCCTTTCTTTTCAGTTACACATGCAGCAGCCAAGTACTACTGCTTTTCTGATCCACTCCAGATGCAAAGTGCACTATGCAGGATGGAAAGCACCAAGGTTCAAGAAAAACCCACTCCCTGCTATGTTCAGCTGCAGTGGAAGTGGTTAAAGTTGAAGATCCAACAGAAAAACTTGTCTTGAGCAGGACTGCACAAGGAGCTAGTCTCCAGGGAAGAAAGTGGGTGCATGAGCAAACTGACTTCACAGATGACAAAGCTTAGACTTGGCAACATGAGCAAGAACTGGTTACTGCTAGTAAAAACATTTGATATCTATAACTTACACGATTGTAAATTTCAACATAGATTTAGACATTTTCTTCTACTACATTCGTTCAAGAAAAAGGTAATTGTGCAGATTGTAGGAAATGGCCTGGCATATGCAATGAAACACAGAGAAAAAAAGACTACCTCATAGGTCTCTCTCTACCTTGCAGATTATCATCCTCTCATACCTATGCTAGTGTGCAATATATATTACTGAACTGACAAAACACTGGGGTAGTATATGATATAACCTTGATTTACTCAGAATATGAATAAAGCAGACTTTCCAAATGAAGACGCTGAGTCAGACTTGAAAAAAGTGACTTTGATAGCTCCTGTTCTAATACTTGTTCTAATACCTAGAGACAAACGCTTCCTTGACCTCATCGTCACCGATAGGGAAGGGCTGGTTGGAAATGTGATGCTCCAGGGCAGCCTTGATTGCAGCAGTCATGAGATGGTCGAATTCGAGATCAGTGAGAAGAGCGTGCAGCAAGCTCACTGCCCTGCACTTCAAGAGAGCAGACTTTGGCCTCTTCAGGAACATGCTCAGGAAGGTTCCATGGGATATAGCCCTAGAGGACAGGGGGGGGCCAAGACTGTTGGTTGATATTCAAGGATCACCTGCTGCAAGCTCAGGAGCGATGCATCCCTACTAGAAGGAAGTGCAGCAGGAGGGCCAGGAGACCTCCTTGGATGGATAAGGAGCTGCTGAGGAAAATTCAAAGGAAAAAAGAGGCTTATAAAAGGTGGAAGCAAGGACAGGAGGCCTGGGAAGAATACAGGGGTGTTTTCCAGGAAGCTAGGGACCAGGTTAGGAAAGCTAAGGCCCACACAGAATTAAACTTGGCTAGGGATGTGAAAGATAAGAGGAAAGGATTCTATAGGTACATTGCAATTTGAAGACAGTCTAGGGACAACGTGGGCCCTCTCCAGAAGCTATCAGGAGAAATGGCTACGCTGGATTTGGAAAAGGCTGAGGTTCATAATGACTTCTTTGCCTCAGTCTTCACTGGCAAATGCTCTGACCACAGCACCCAAGTCTTGGAAGGCAGATGCAGGGACTGTGAGAATAAAGACCTTTGGCCCACTGTAGGAGAGGATCTGGTTCGAGACCATCTTAAGAACGTGAATGTGCACAAGACCATGGGACCTGATGAAAACCATCCACGGGTCCTGAAGGAGCTGGCAAAAGATGTTGCTAAGCCACTGTCCATCATAGTTGAAAAATCATGGTAGTCAGGTGAAGTTCCCGATGCCTGGAAAAAGGGAAATATAACCCCCATTTTCAAGAAGGGGAAAATGGATGATCCAGGGGAACGACAGACCAGTCAGCCTCACCTCTGTGCCTGCCAAAATCTTGGAGAGGATTCTCCTGGAAGGCATGCTGAGGCACATGAAAAACAACAAGGTGCTTGGTGACAGCCATCATGGCTTCACTAAGGGGAAATCCTGCCTGACCAATCTGGTGGCCTTCTATGATGGAGCTATGGAACTGATGGTCAGGGGTAGAGCAGTTGATGTCATCTACCTGGACTTGTGCAAAGTGTTCGACACTGTCTCACATGACATCCTTGTCTCTAAGTTGGAGAGACATCAATTTGATAGGTAGATCACTTGGTGGGTAAAGAACTGGCTGGATGGCCGCACGCAAAGAGTTCTGCTCAATGGCTCAATGTCCAGCTGGAGACCAGTAACGAGTGGTGTCCCTCAGGGATCGGTGCTGGGACTGGTCTTGTTCAACATCTTTGTCGGTGACAGGGACAGTGGGATTGAGTGCGCCCTCAGCAAGTTTGCCAATGGCACCAAGCTGTGTGGTTCGGTTGATATGTTGGAGGGAAGGAATGTCATCCAGAGGGACCTTGACATGCTTGTGAGGTGGGCTGATGCCAACCTGATGAAGTTTAAGCATGCCAAGTGTAAGGTCCTACACCTGGGTGGGAGCAATGCCAGGCACAGCTACAGGTTAGGCAGAACAGAGATTCAGAGCAGCCCTGTGGGGAAGGACTTGGGAGTGTTGGTTGATGAGAAAATGAACATGAGCTGGCTTCAGTGTGCGCTCACAGCCCAGAAAGCCAACTGTATCCTGGGATGCATCAAAAGGAGCATGACCAGCAGGCTGAAGGAGGTGATCCTGCCCCCCTACTCTGCTCTCGTGAGACCTCATTTGGAGTATTGTGTGCAGTTCTGGTGTCCTCAACATCAAAAGACATGGAACGGTTGGAACAAGTGCAGAGGAGGGCCACGAGGATGATCAGGGGACTGAAGCACCTCCCGTATGAAGACAGGCTGAGAAAGTTGGGGCTGTTCAGCCTGGAGAAGAGAAGACTGCGTGGAGACCTCAGAGCAGCCTTCCAGGATCTGAAAGGGGGCTGTAAGGATGTTGGGGAGGGACTCCTCATTAGGGACTGTAGTGAGAGGAAAAGGGTAACGGGTTCAAACTTCAACAGGGGAAGTTTAGATTGGATGTGAGGAGGAAATTCTTTACTGTGAGGGTGGTGAGGCACTGGAATGGGCTGGCCAGGGAAGTTGTGAATGCTCCATCGCTGGCAGTATTCAAGGCCAGATTGGAGAGAGCCTTGGACGGCATGGTTTAGTGGAAGGTGTCCCTGCTTGTGGGAGGTGGGTTGGAACTAGATGATCTTAAGGTCCTTTCCAACCCTAACTATTCTATGATTCTGTGATCATCTCTACAATGGCTGATTCCCTCAGAAACTTTCTCTAGAGTAGTCCATTTGGCAGAATGACTCATATCATCATCCTTGTATGGAAACCTTTCTTTCACAGCTGACAAGAGCCGCTTCCAAAGGCTGAAGGACTGTTTTTCTCTTGCAATTGCTTTCTCAATTCCCCCTTCCCTAGCAAGTGATCCCAGCTGCTTGGCTTCTCTACCTTCTAGTTCATAACCTTCAGCCCCACTGTTCCAGCATCGGAGCATTCAGGTGATGATGTGCTCCCCTGGTTGAGATGTAAAATCTTTTTGCATACTCCGTAGCTTGGTTGAGGTTCAAAGATGAGAAGTCACTTCTTCTTCGTCTGATTCAGGTGATGATGTCTCCTGATCAGATGCCATCCCGGGCAGTAAGTGCATTGCCATTGCTTCTTCATCTTGTTCCTTCATCTTTCTTGTCTTTTTGCTTTTCCCCTTGTGTACAGGGGCAACAGATATTGGTATGAACTGGTCCTCTGGTTTAGCTGTAGTGATTATCACTGTATTTGGAGGGGCTGCAGTATCTGTTGTTGGGGTTTGGGTAGCTGCTGTACTTGTTCCTGGGGTTGGCATAGCTGCTGCGCTTGGAGCTGGAGTAGCTGTGCTGTCTGTTGCGATCAAAGTTTGAGTAGCTACAGTACTTGTCACTGGGGCTGGTGTAGCTGCTGTACTTGGAGCTGGAGTTGCTGCTGTTTTGCCATCAGATCCAGGCACATTTTTTCCCTTTTGAAAGTGCTGGATAGTGTTGAATAGGGCTCTGTAAGCATAGGCCAAGGTTTGTCCCTCTCTGGTATGACCGGGATAGCAACACACTTCATTTAAGTGTTTTACAAATTTTTCTGGATCTTGCACTTGTTCAGTGATGAAGTTCCAAAGCACTGGAGGGGCCCACTGGCCTAGATACTTGCCCATACTATCCCACACACCCTGCCACTCTTGACTAACCAGCCTCAGGGAAAATCTCTTGGTCTTCCTATATTGTCATCTAACCCCAGACAAGGCCCAAAGCCAACTCTGCTTAACTCTTGAGATCAGAAAAATCAGTCGCGGGTAAAACATGATCTGTATACGTGCCAACTCGGTTATCACCATCCCAATCAGCAGGCAGGTCTCAAGGGTACCTAAAGGCCATTCAAAACCTTCAGGACTCTCAAATGATGCTGTAAACGGTCTGGTGGGGGGGTTGGGAATTTAAGGGAATGTTTCCTTCATGGGTTGACCATCAGAGGAGAGGAAAAAAGGTGTGTAATTGCTAAACACTTCTATTATAAACCTCCCAAAGTATAGAGGTGGTGATCACACTGGGAATGCAAGCCAGATCAGTTTCATAATCAATGATTCTATTGTATTACAAGTTATTACCATAAAGTACAACGAAACAAGAACCTTAGCCCAAGGCCCTCAGACAATTAACACAGCAAATATCAGCTGTAAGTAAGGTATGACATGCTGAAACTGTGAGATCAAGAGCAACAGCTTTGAGAGCCAATAAATCAGCATTGTGATGAGTGACTATTAATCTGAAACAATGACTGCTTATCACATATATAATTAGACACACTCTGGTCAGATCTGTCATTATCTAAACCCTTCGAGCCCCATATTGGGTGCCAAAAAGAACTGTCATGGTTTAAGCCCAGCTGGTAACTCAGAATCACTCAGTCGCTCGCTCACTCCCCCCCCCACTTCCTCCCCCCCAACTCCCAGAGGGATGGGGAGGAGAATGGAAAGAATGTAACTCCCACGGGTTGAGATAAGAACAGTCCAGTAACTAAGGTATAACATAAACCACTACTGCTGCCACCAGTAATAATGATGATAAGGGAAATGACAAGGGAAGAGAATACAACTGCTCACCACTCACCAACTGATACCCAGCCCGACCAAGCAGTGATCTCATTTTTCTGGGTAACTGCCCCCAGTTTATATAGTGGGCATTACGTGCTGTGGTATGGAATACCTCTTTGGTTAGTTTGGGTCAGGTGTGCTTTCTCTGCTTCCTCCTGGCTTCCCCTCCTCCCTGGCAGAGCATGAGACTCAGAAAGTCCTTGGTCAGCATAAAAATTACTGAGCAGCAACTAAAAACCATCTGTGTTATCAGTGCTGTTCCCAGGCTGAAAGTCAAACCCACAGCACTGCATCAGCTACTAAGAAGAAAAAAATTACTGCTACTGCTGAACCCAGGTAACCTTCCTAATCTGAGGAATAGTTTAGGGTCACCCCAAAGAGATGGGCATGCAATTTTTTTAACACTCATCTGTTTATATAAAATTATTTTCCGGGAGTTTTGTCTTTTATTTCTTTCAATAGCTTCACTGCAGAGCATAATTATGAAAGCAGTGCTTACAAGAAAAGAGTATTCTTACCCTGAAATGTAACTGATGCCCAAAGTGCGCCCTGAGGAATAAAATCGCAAGACGGCAAAGAATGTAAGTCAGAATCTGGTGTAAATACTAATGTGCTTAAGTACTAAGCAGCTAGCATAAGCCCAAATAAAAGATGTGCCTTAGTTCCTAGACCATGAGTCCATACAGTTGCATATTGCTTTTACACATGAAATGTTCTTACAAAAGATAAAGGGATTTTACTCCAGGCACCCCATTTCTCTTCATTCATACAATTAACTCTGAAATTAGACTGGGCTGACACATGCAGAATTTTCAAAGCCTAATATCTGCCAAAACAGCACTGCACCAGCTACTACAAAGGAGAACAAATGAGAAAAATAACTGTTACAGCTGAACCCAGGACATTGTCAAAAACCCAGAATCAGACTGTGTAATGGGCATACTTTTGGCAGCTTAACCATCTAAGAGTTAAGAAAAGGAAAAAAAAAATAGGTGGTAACTGGGAAAAAAAGAACCAATTATGACTGCTTTTTCAAGGCAAGAATTTCTAAATCAGCTCTGCTTTTAAAATAGTCCTGTGAATGTGCAATACCCAATTTGGAACAAGGCAAAAAATTCTCAAACAGGAACATAAGTAGACAACTGCTTAGGAATAGTTAGGAAATCTATTTTAGCTGATCCAAAGCAAGCTTTATTAGTCTGCTTTCTCAATTAAATCCCATCAGACCACCTATATTTTTTATTTTTTTTTTATCTTTATGTGACTCCCTTTCACTTAAAAGGTTGCCAAAGAAAATTTATGATTTATGTAGGTTTTAGAGATTGTGGAGAAATTCTAAGGTACTCTCCTGAGAAGGAATCTTTTCAAAACTAACAGTAGACAGCCTTCAATACTTTCCAGGTCCATATTTTGCTAATCCTCAGTAAAACCAGATAAAAGTAATAATGAAGAGAAAATAATATTTTTTAACACATTACATGTAAAATTGTGTCTTACACAACTTGGCACATAAAGAACTCTTTTGGTGCAGCTGAATCTGTACAGTTCAGGAGCTCTGCATTCGTATCTGTCAGGGCAGAATGGGCTGGCAGCTGCACCAACCACTGGAAAAATCAAGAGGGAAATCAACAAGAGATACTGTCCTGCATAGGCAATAGGCTTACAAAAGGTTCATTAGTGAGTATCAACCTTATTATGCAAGTGTTTTTAAAAGTGTGTACACTGCTCTGGGATTCAGCATTTATCTTAAAGGCAGAAAATGTACAGTAAATCAAAGTAAGTCAGGGCAAATCTACAACTTGGCTACACAGAAGCCCAAATACTGATTTTTCCTACTTTGACACACCTGAAAGAACCAGCAGTAGCCACTACCTTAGACTCTGTGTGTGCTCAAGTTAATCATTATGCAGCTGCTTGAACTTCCTGAATACATAGGAAAACCAAACTGTGCCGCTAGCAGAAATTCCTCTGTCAGGTGCATATCTTCTGCATTCAGAGCCAGGGCTCAACTTTCTATTGGCTTGCCTCTCGCAGCTCACACTGGTAGAACATCTTTTTAACTGTTTCAGCAGCTCCTGCTCCTCTGCCCTATCACAGAAATATACCTTCTGCTAGCTTATGCTGATACAAATCTTGGATCACCAGGTCCTAGTGGATGCACGGACTCATATCCTCCCATTTTTACTGCAGGGGTGGTGTAATAATCGATCTACAGGGAGAAATCAATGCATTGCTCATAGTGACAACAGAGATGACTCTGGCAATCAAGGGAAAATTGAAATATAACGTACATGCAGAGAAGGCAGAGAGTGGATGGCACATTCTCAGCTTGAAATTATTATCTGAAATGATAGTTATACAGGAACAGTGAACAGAGATGAGATGTAGGTGTATAAAATTTCAATATGTAGGTCCACTTTTTTCTTTTAGAATAAATACGTATTTTTGATATTCAGTCTGACAGTTTACCAGTGATTCAGACTGCATAGAGCTATTAATACAATTTCCTGGTAGTACAAATACTTGCTATTCACAGTAAATTCAAACAAAAAGTATTTTGCGATTTTGTACTATTACAGAAACATGCAATCAGTTTAACTTAAGGCACATTGAACTAAAAACACCCTCAAACTAATAAGCTTCTGTAGTCACGACTAATTCATCAGCTTCCCCAGAGCACTTGTTTGCATTTCTAGTGTCACCAGTGATGATGACAATTAAAAATCCTCAAAACATGACTAATTTAATATGACAGGAGTGGTAACTATGGCTGTTCACAGCTGGGTTTTATTTCTTTCTCTCTCAGCTGGAATCGAACAACCTACTGATAAGCAGGACAATCAGAAATGCTATAACATTAAAACTAGGGTGTTTGACATCTCACTTTGAATGACAAAGCATCCAATTATAACGGTGAGCTATAAAGACAATGTTGAAATTCAAGTTGTCAAAGCGGTGTAGAGGAGATACATATTATAGAAGTAGCTTGCAGTTGAGTGTCTTACTCCCTTTAGACCTTAACAAATGCAGCCTAGAAGTGGTAGAAACCTTACAGAAGTGGTCAGTTGCAGCCTCTAGGAGGCTTGCATGACAACCCAATGCTTGTGCAAAGAAATAAACCCTAATTGTCCATTCTGGAATGTACACTTTTGGATTAGCTGTAAGGGAAGCGTCTAGAAAAATAGTCTGGCTAAAGCAGCATTTCGCATTTGTAGTATCAAACTGAAATTGCAAAGAAACAAACAAAACCCAAGCAAACAACTTCCCTGCCACCCCCTGTTTTCCCTCTCCCAAAATGGTTTTGAAAATCAGATGTGAAAACTATTTTGCTGCTCTCCCCATTGGCTTTTTTTTTTTATGCCAAGTGTATTTCTGCTCACCACAAATGTCTCATACACTGATGTATTTATAAACATCCAACCTGTACATTCAGCTTCACAATGGAGTTTCTTCTAGATAGCAAAAACAATTTCCTCAGCTCTCTATAACTTATGCAACTGTCCTGCTTTTCATTGTCTCATGCAATAGAATAGAACTGTGTGCACTACACTTGCTCTGAAGAGACCTTACATAAAAGGCTTGGGTAAAGAATAAACTATGCATTATCAATCCCAAACATACACAATGTATTACAAAGGCAGATAAACCAAGGGCATTAAAAACAAAAAATCATGCTAATATTTTTGGCTCATATCCCACGGGCTTCTCTCACATTGTGGTACTTATCTGTAAAGCTGCTATGATATTTTTCAATCACATAACTCAAACCCCTGTATTGCAAGATCATTGTCTTCAACTTTGCTGTCAGCAAGCAGAATCCCAGTTTGGGCACAAATACTTCTCCTTCCCAACCTCCTCACTTTTGTTTTCTCTTCCTTTTCAAGAGTCCAAGCTCTCCCACAGGGCTCCATTACAAAAGAGGAATACCTACCTAAAAATGGCACCAGTTATTTATTCACAAAACAGTTAAAATTCTTCTTCAGAGTATAAACTGCCTCCACCTCCTTAGAAATGCTAATGTCCCATGGCTGTATGAACCATGGTCATCTGCTGTCCTAGAACAGGTGTTTTGCTAAGCTCTAAATAAATCATTAGTCCACAGTGAGATTAAATGCTCTTTCCTACATCACACAGCAGTGTTCAAATTTCAGGGTGAAGGCTTTCCACACGATTAATCATATATTTCATGGAACATACATACTGAATCATATTTTATACAAGCTTATGAACAGGACTGATGTGCACATCTTCCTGTAGGATCTTGACTGACTTTTGTTTGGTTTCAGTTGCTGAGGGGCAGAGTGACCTAAATATGAAATCCTACAGTAAGGGCATATTTTAATTGCCTCACTTTCCTGCCCAGTGAAACACTCAGCAGACAGCTGAACAGGATGAGGCTTATGCATATTTCTAAGCAAGCTGGCAGCTTTGAAATTAGGAATAAATGCTAGGAATTTATTGTACAGTACTAGTACATAGAGAGTCATAGTACTCTCCTCCTTATCACACTGCTATAGTTATGCTTGTAGAATTTTTCCTTTTTCATTGAGAAAGCAGCAAAGCATGAAATAGGTGCAGTTCTTACTAAATATTCATAACCTGGGGGCACTGCACAGTGTAGGCAGAATCCTGTGCTGCTCATCCTTCCAGGTCCAGGAATACAAGTACTTCAGGAAACGGAGAAAGCATGGACTATTAAATAGATTTATAAAATTAAATAGACTCTGGACTATTAAATTTTGCTTTTGTGACAATGTAAAGTGTTACAAGGGTCACAGATTACTACCTGTGTTATGTCAAAACCTGTAAAATCTGCTGTCAAGGGGCAGAGTTTACAGGTTTTGGCCTGGTTTGGCAGTGCTGATTAAGATAACTGCTTGTCCTCTTCTAGAACAATGTTGTGATAGGTCTGTAGTACTTACACAATGTTTCGGCCCTCATCAGTAATATTCATGTTCAGACACTGGTTTTTGTCCTACTCTGCCAGACAACAAATAGCTTATACGTGATTAGAAGCAACCACAATGAAAAAAATCTGATGTTTCATTTTCTTATTTTATTTTCATTTTCTTATTTTTCCATTTTCATCTTTCACGGGACTTGATATTTATATTCTATGTACAAAACAAAAAGATGCCAATAATTTGTTTCATGTTGGTGTGCACATTCAAGCATTTCAGGTTCTACTTTTAGCTGTGCTCTACCATAAAATGTCTCTTCCACAATCAGAAAAGATATAATAGCTTCTGGTTTAAATGAACTGAAAAAAACATATTAAAGAAAAGAAGCCATGAATAAGATTACACTGATACGATTTTAAGCAAGTTAGAAAAAGAACAAGAGTTTCAACATGTTTCTGAAAATATTTTGGCCCATGAAAATAATAAATATATTCTAATTGGAAAGTAAATTGCTTAATACACTTCTTCCTGGCAGCATTTGTGTGCCAAACTACATCAGGATTTTCCTTTGAAGGACTTTCATAAATGCAGACATATCAGGTTGAGCAAATCCTTACATACCATGCTCTGTTTACTGCACTCTTGAGGAACAAATTAAAATATCTAACTTCATACTAATACAAGATCACCTCCTGTTAATCTTGCCCTTGTAAAAGGACCCATTGCATCGATTTATGCAAATAAAGAATATAAAAGAAAAAGTTTAATTGGTATTCCATTATACTGCATCAGTTTAGCCTGTGTATCCCTCTCATCTCAAAGAGATTTTAAGTGATGATTAGGAAGGCAATTGGAAGTCTACCATCCTTCACAGCTGTATGCTTATTGCATTCTTCAAATCTAATACTGGGCTCTATTCTGATTTCACAAACATTTGAAAAAAGATTAGCTTTATTTTTGTTCCTAATGGGACCAGGTGGTAAAAGAGGATAGGAAGCAAAGCCACTGAAACAAACCAAAAAAATTAGCTCTGGCAGGTATATCAGATGAATAATTAAGTTCGTGCTTTGCTCAACAGTGCAAAGAGAAGTTAATTCCTGAAAGTTTTTGCTAGGAGGCATTGTGTAGCATCTCCAAAGTATGTGGGGTAAAGGTGGGGGCTGGGGATGGGAGTGATCCAAAGAGAGTTAAGGATTAGATTCCTGTGAGATTGCAGGAGTCATCTAGGGTTAATAAAACGAACAAAGTAAGAGAAAACATTGCCTGTAATGGAGTCTATTGATTATGAAACTGCCTCCAAAGGGAGTAGTGTTTGCCTTTTACGAACATGACCAATCAAAGCACTAAAGACTGGTTTGTAAAAGGACACAGCTGTACTAACAGGGAGTGGGACTTGACCTGAGGAGAGTTTTAGCTTTTTTAAGTTTTTATGCATAGTGTGGTATTTGTGTATGAGTGCAAAGTATCATAAATGTTTTTACTTGCCCCTGCACAAGCATCAATGTCATTCTCCGCAGCTGCCAGCTGATTATCATGGTTTGCATTAATAATCTGCCCATCCCATCAATCAAATGTTTGCAATTGCTATAGACAAACAGTGCTCCACATGTTTTATTACAAACTCCCATAGAAACTGCATTTTAATCTGGGAGCAGTAAGTCACTGAACTCAAGATCCCCCACATCTGAAATTGTTTGTCATAGGTTTCATTAACTAGACCAAATAATTACATTACTTACAGTAAAAATAAAATAAATCAAGCTCATGCTGACTAGGGGGTATTCGTGCTTCAGCATCCATCTAAACCAAACCAGGTTTTATTCCAATATACTCACAGAAGTTTATTCCACAGTATTATCTATTCAGTTCCTTCCAAACAAACAAAAATAAGTTTTTGGTCTCTCTGGAAACTTCCAAAGATTAATTCTGCATTGTAAAAGACAACTGTGTGGGATTCTTTTCTGTTTTATCAGAACCCACATATAGGAAGTCAAAGCCTGCATAGTTTTTGACAAGGTAATGGTGCTGTTACCTCCCTGCATCTACCCTCTCCCCTAATAAAACACGTGAAGTCTACTCACTCCTTGACCTTTATTCCCCCAAAACATTGATCTGAGGGTTTCCTCAGCAAAGACTTAGAATTTTGGCAGCAATATGACCTACTTCTCTACCAGAAAAAGTGTGCCATACACAAATACAAATTAGATTGAAGGAAGCAATACCTAGCTTGTTTTTTTAATAAAACAACCAATGATGTTAAAGAACACGTTTTGTCACAGTTGCAAGTGATCACAGCAGAAAAATAATTAAAAAAATTAATCAGAAATGAGTGTGGTCATACCTCAGGTCTCAGATAGCTTGTCCAAATGGTGATGCATACAAAACCCTACAGGCCCAAATACTTTTCCTATTATACCAATGGTAAATTCAATAAAGAAACAGGGTTAATGGAGTAATCTTGGTCAATCTCATCTAATTGTGTGTTTGGTTTGCTATTTCATTGTCATCACTTCCAGCTACCTTCCACATAAGGTTTTGAGGGAGTTCTCTACCCTCTCTCTCATACATTTTATGTTACCAGTCTGCATCTGAAGTTTAAAATTCAGCTAAAACAATGTGGGAAAAAGTCTGGTTCTGGAATCAGATTTAGGATTACCACACCTCTGCCACATAAATTGTGATGATTTGCAACCAGAGCCTCAGAAATAAAGTCTTGTCTAATTGAAACATTTGGTATGAGGACATGATGTTTCTTCATAAGCTGCTAGAACAAAATTTAAAGAAATTGTTCCTGGCTGTGTTTCTAAAGAATTATAGCTGACCTTGTGGGTGTGCCATGATTGTTGCATAAACTGTCAAAGCTGAAAAAACTAGTAGGACTTTTACAGATTGTTGAGAAAAGTCAGTCAGTGATGCAGTTCATTTGAAACTGTACACTTATAAAGACAGTGAAATAGAGTATCTATTTCAGTAAAGCTGGCACAAAAAGGTGGTGTTACAAAACAATTAAGCATCCATAATATTCTTAAAAAATAAAATGAGTACCACTCAATTTCTATGTTGCTAGGCAATTAACCTTAAATCAAAGAATATTGGTGCCTATCCTTAATAAAGCTTCACTTAACATCTCCAAAGAACTAAATCAATTCCAAAATGGGAGTTATGTGTAACTGAACTTGTTGCCTTTCAGTCACTCAGTAATTCTCTAAAAATACGGCACAATATTTAGTGGGATTAGGACAAAATAAATCATAAAAGACATGAATTGTGCAACTGTGAAGCATGCTGATCTCTTATTGCTATAATCGTATCCGGTCACATTAAGTTTCTGTGTTCAAAGTGTAAATCTGATGATATTACAGTGCATATTGATTCTGGCTGTTTGCTGGAGATAGAAGTGAAAGCCTTCGAGAGAGCTGGCGTGAACCAAGACCATACAAAGTAATATTTGAACTAAAGAAGAGGGATTTTCATATCTTGGTTAATTGCTGGGGATATTTACACAGTATTCATTATTACTAAATGCAGCTATTTTATATACTATCAGAATAGAACTTTGTTGCGTAGGTTCATTAGCTAACTTTTAGTTAATTTATACCTGAAGACAAAGACTTTCGCCAAATACTATTTTCCTAAGAAATACAAAGCTCCATGCTTTAGTGCTCAGTTACATGACCTGATAATTGTCTTCTGAGCTAATGGAAGCAGAAATAATTCAGTCTTAACTCCTCTCAAGTACCAGCTCTTACTTTAAGCATTACCAGAGTTTCTCATTTGTGGCTGACATCCCAAAAAAGGGCAGAAGGACAGAGAAAATCATCTTCTGGTTTTTATTATTCTCATTTTCCAAATAAGCACAGATGATCACCACTGAACTCAAGCATTTTCATGCTTCAAGTCACACTCTTTTTAGACATATTTGAGCAAAGTTAGAGATGGTTAATACTTGAAATACTGCACCACACTGAATTACCAAGAACATCTCATTCCACGCAACAGTAACCAACAGCAGATAGTTTTCTCAGACTGAGGAAACCACACAAACTTCAGTCTTTTAAGAAGAGGTCAGGCCATTCATGCACAGATGGAGGGTCTCAACTTATATTACCAGAATGAAACCAAGAATTTTTCTTGGTGCTAGAATGCAAGATTCACTTCCCAGTGCTCCCAATAAAAAAAATGGTGTCTAAACTTGACAATTCAGCCGTAAAAAGGCCTGCCTAGATGCCCTCTCTTATTCTGCCGTCTTTGCGATACCTAAGTGTCCAAAGAGAGCACATCAACAAGCAGCATATGTTTCTCTCTCTGCGCTTCTTTATAGGCAGACATTTGCAAACAGGATTATCTTCTGGCAAAATGATAATTTTTCTTTTTATTCCCCCTCTTTTAAACACATTCCACAAGCGGTGTTGAAACTCAGTCAGGTAGTACCCAGCTCAAGACATTCAGCCCCTGTAGTTCTTAGTTATTCAACAATATTATCCCTTTAAAAAGGGAAAGAACCCAAGATCCAAATGAGAAAACTTGAAGTCATGGTGGTTTTTTCCCCATTTTGATTGCTCAACATCATAAACAGGACAACTACTAGTTAAGTCAGACTGGTAACTAGACGTATTTTGTACGAATATATACCCAACCTAACATTAAAAGCAAACTCTGCAGCAGTTGCAATATTTTAAGCAGTTACCGGTAGACCTTTTTCAAATATATCTTCCCAGTCTCCCAGTAATTGCTAGCTGTCTGCAACATACCATTTTTCTGTCTCGTTAAGGACCCAATAGTATAATTAGATCTCATGCAACCCCCAAAGCTGCTTATCGTAACTTGTTATAAAAAGATATAAAAATAAAAACAAAACCTTTCTGTCTCCAATACAGATTAAGACAACACATTGGGAACACACTTGCACAAATCAAGACCTTATCTCATAGATACATGTAAGCCAAACAGTATGTGGCTAGATCAGTTATCTATGTCAATAGATCATGTGCACTCAGAAGACAAATTTGGTGATAGAATATGCATATAGCAACAATTATTGTAAATCATAGAATCAGAGTGGTTTGAGTTGGAAGGGACCTTAAAGATCATATAGTTCCAACCCCCTGCCACAGGATAAAACTATATGAAACTACTAAGCCTCAGAAGTCAAAGTGAATAGCCCTGTGCAGTCTGTCCAACTGCCTAAGACATGAGCTGCTCTTAAGGAACCAAACTATCCAGTCAAAAGAAGTGCTTCACTTTGGACCCAATAAACTGAGTATCAGCTGAGGTGACAGAAACACTGTACAGTACCCAGGTTTTCTACTTCTAGCTGCATTTCCTTCATGGCAATTCATCTCTTTCCTAAAATTTACCACCAAGGCAAGAAGCAGTATTAGCAGAAAATTTGGAAGGGACTGCTGCATTTGGGAAATAAGGTGTCACTGCCCATTGAATTCCTAGCACTGATGCTGGGGTATAAAGTAGGTTAAATAAGTTAGGCAGCTAACGATCTCAACTATTAAACAACCCTAGCTTCGAGCATTTCACATACATTTTTTGTTTTCAATCCTTTACCTAAAATCCTGACTTGCTAAGTAGATCTCTCTGTTTCACTTTTAAGCCCATGTAGAGCTAAGGTGAACACAAGGAAGATGGAAGATGAATCAAAAGAAAACTGAGGCTCTTAACAGCATCCAGAGGCTAAGGAGTGTTTCCTGTCAGGAATCAGCCTGCAAAGAGCCTGGGTGGGACTTGCACTGCCAGTGACAGCTTCTGGGAAGAAGCTCCCTCAGGCAGGTATGAATCAATAAAAACTATGCTGCAAAGGAAAGGTGTTTGAGAGGCATACCAACAGTTTTGTGTGAACTGCGTATTATTATAACCGCAGGCAGAATGAAGCTGACAAAGGATGTCACTTTCAGTCCAAAATTGGTGGCATGCATCCAGGAGAACACACTAAAATATTAAGGAACCTCAAGGAATAGGAACAACATCTTTTTTTTTTTTTTAGATTGAAATCTACCTGTAATGCCTGCGTCTGGCCACTGAATGGACATGGCTTGTATTTTCCTCATGGTATTATTCCAGTAAGCAGGTTTTTTGGCAATAGAAGTGAATCTTTAAAGCAGTGATCAGAAATTACACAAAGTGATTTTTTAATAGGACACCAAAACTTGAAAAACAGCAACACTATGATAATCCACAATCTCTGATCATATTACTTTTGCCAAAGCAATGCTTGAATGACTTCAACTCTTAATTCAAATCAGCTGGTTGAAGCAAAGGAATATGCTGTCATGCCCAGGAACGGATTTGGAGGATTTGGTAGCACAGTCCTGTACCACTGAGTTTCAAACTGCTCAGCCACACTTGTCTGATCCTCAGGTTTCATTGACATTATGCTCCTGCTTAACCTGAACATCTAGCATTTTTGCTCTTTTCAATTGTTCGAAAACACCCTATCATCCAGCTGCATTTGAGCCCCCTGAATTTTTCCAAGTCATCAGAAGCCCGACATAGAAGATGGCCCTAAAGTACTCAGAAAGCAGATTCCAGCCTGAAGAAAAAAAAAAAAGCATTTCCTCATCGCAGCAACTACTGCAAGGAACATTTCGTCTGAATTGATCACACAACGCTATTTTGGTTTTGCCATCTCTGACACCTGCACAGTAGCACATGTACGTAAGCCCTTTCAACCATACATATAAAACATAATATACCCCTTTCTCTTCCTGGAAAGAAATTTGAGGGGGAAGAGAAAGGAAAACATCATGCGAGAGAGTAGTCACCTTGATTAAGCTAGTACTAGCACAGCATGGTAGAGGCAATAATGGTTCTAAGCACACAGAACAACAGGGACACAAATTTCTCTGAAATTTCTGAACAGCTCAGATAGAACCCAGGTCTTTGTGAGGCTTACGTTCTTCATGGAATTACCTTCACAAGAAAACTTACTGGCAATAGATAGCTCTTAAAACAAGGACTGGTTTGAAAAGAGGCGAGTTTTCAAGTTCTGACTCTATTAGAAATGCAACGATAGTGGAATAACAAAAAATTAAATGTTCCCGCGTCTGATCCAATGAAAACAGAGCTTGTATTTCACTTATCTGATAATCACAAGTGGTCCAACTGCTTCAGAAAAATCTTCAAATCAATCCAGTTGCTAAGCATGACATTTATAACAGAATTCACACAGAGTCAAAAAAAAATAAATCCCAAGGTATGAGTAAGCCAGGCTGAGACTGATGGGAAGGGTAGAAAACAAGAACCCTAAAGGATTTCTTCATTAATTGTACTTTTTTTTTGTATTGGCAACCTGTCCTGTTAATGAGCATTCTTCACTTGGGAATTCTAAGCACGAGGAATATTCCAGCTCTAAGATGGCAGCAGGAACATCAGCCTTCATGGAAGGAAGGACAAATGTGTCCACCCCCTTTCACCCAACCCTCCAAAAACCTGCACCATATAAACACATCATAAAACTTATGATGATAACTTAAAGCTTAGCAGGAAGTCCAATTATATCTGCTCCCTGAAAGGCTCTGGGTGCTCTGTAGGTCAAGCTGGAGCTGACTGGTCTTTGTGAGCCATCTAAGAATAACACCATTTAAAGATACATATATACATTTATATATGTATATACATAAATATATTTAATATTTAAACAAAAAGTATCTTTGTTGAATGTTGGGTGGCAACTGGAACTAAAATTACAGTTTTAGGAACTAAAATTACATAAGGCAGTGCATAGTAGTTGTTTTTAAACATCATATGCAACATGGAACAAGAATTTCATCACTGTCTTAGATTTTGGTGTATGTTATTTGCAAATCTTCACTATCAGATCGTTCCCAGTTCTTCTGTATAATTTCTCAGCAACTTAGTGGCATTCTACATTCGGTTTCCAGATTAATTTGTCTGGATTGATGCCAATGCTTTTGACTTAGTGGCATTTTATCCCTTAAAGAAGCAAATATGCTAAGCTGAAAATACAAATAAACACATAGGAAAAAAACAACCCAACTTTTTCTGTCTCACTTTGGTATGTTGAAAGTGCTCTCTAATATCCTAATTACTCCTGCTTACACCTCAGTTTCCCTCCAGTGCCCTTCCGGTTTAAGTTCAGGCTTCATATCTTCAACTTTTAAGACTCCGTAAATCTCTGCCTTACCAAAATCTGTCTTTATTGCCATATGCACTGCAGACCTTGCTCCACGTCATTAAACCTTTCATCTCCTTTTCTTCACATGCTTTTCTCTTGCTACTATTCCTGTTCTTGAAGATAACCAGTGCACCTATTTTTCCATTCTCTCACATAAAGCCCTCCTAAGAATTATTTAGGACAAGACCAGCAAGATACATTAAACATCGAATTCAGCAAGCTTGCTGCAGCGTATACGCTCCTAATCCCATAGTGGTGTCCTAACATGGTGCTGTGGACCTTTTCTAGGACTTCCCTCTCTGTTGGACATGGGGGGAACAAAGTGGAAAGACTGGAAAGAGATGGCTCTGTTCTGCCTAGAAGTCATTCTGCCTCCCCATTCTTCCTGAACTTCAGCGGTAAAATATCTGTTATATAAAAAATCTAAACAAACATTAACAAAGTAAGTATTAAAAATAGGCATTAACATCTTCAGAAATACTGTATTTAAGCTCATGCAAACTTGATGTGCAGATGCAGAAGTTTCCCTACCGGCATACATAACATTTATGGAACGTCTTAACACAAATGTCTTTCAATTCACCAGTATTTTATGTTACACCCCAACATTTCACATTCTGAATGCAAAAATGGAAATTAATAATATTTTTAGAATAATTACTTCTCTTAAAAATAGATACAAAAGGTAAATAATCATTGCTTTACAGGTTAATAGGTGCAAAGCAACTTACCGCGCGAGGCCTGCAGCGCGGCTGCCATAGTAGTGCTCCCAGGCTGCCCAAACTCTGCTCCTAGAATGACACCCGGTGGCCACAAAAACGAACAGCAATGCGTTCTCCTTGCCCTCCAGGCTCTCTCTCGGCTCTCTGGGGCAGGATTCATCACTGTGTTACAGCCAGACATCATCTGGAAATTCTTCAGAGGGATCTGCAAAATACAAGAGAAGCCTGCCTGAAATTCAAATTAATATACATATACACAAAGTAATACATATTGTTTTGAGCAATTATACACAATTTGATTTTTCTTCTTTTTTATACAATTGTATAAAATAGTAGCTAATGGTTTCAGAATTCTCAAAATGAAATTTCTTGGTTTATTCCACAGAGTTTCATTCCAGAAGCAGTTAGCAAAAGGTGAACAGCATTTTCAAAGTCAGAGTGTGCAGGTTCAGGATTAAGCCATAATCTGCTATTCCAAGGCAGGGAAGATTAGTTAACCTATCCTTAAATGTTACAGGACTAAAATGCATTTATTCAGTTTTAAGTTATAGGATGAAGAAATCCAAATTAGGGACATACATTGTCATGCTCAAAATACCTTTGAACAAAGTAAAACATTAACAGCGTTTCAATAGATTGTCGAGTACCAAGCAAAGCATCATGCTATGGAAAATACTTGGCAACTGAACTTCAGTGAGAGTTAAGAGCTTCTTGCCACATTTTTTTCTGCTTAAATATGAGTTAGAGCAGAGTTTTCCTTAAGTATCATCCTAGCCAAAAATGATTTGATAATATTTTCTACAGAGTAGTAACAAATGCGCTGGTTTAGGCGAACAAGCAACAGCACTGCAGCACAGATTTTTGGTGGAACATTCTTAGGTCTTCTGGGAAGTGAAATGCAAATGGAATATTGATTGCTTTTAAGTTTTCATTTGCCTCATTTTGTTTCTCAGATCAAAGTCAAAATTCTTGGTGATGCCATAAGCATCTTTGCAGTACCTAGGGATATCAGAGAGGACAATTGCCCATTTTCCCTGTTGATAAATACCTATTCTTTTTTTCTCCAGTAAGAACAAATCTAACTAAAGTGTCCAAGATGTCCTTGCACAATGAAAATTCTTAAAGCAATGTCAACTCTGTGCTTCATGTGGTGACTCTTTGTATTGTTACTCTCACTGGGCAGCAGTGGAATGGAGGTGGCAGGGATGCATGACTCTGGCCCCTGAAATGTGGTTTATTGCTTTCTCATCTCAATTGTGCCTTAACATCTCTGCTTAGAAAGGTAAGTGTTAAAACAACAATGACACTTGTTTATACAGGCATAATGAAATTATGCGGGTACTTTGTCTGAAGTAATAGTTTATTAAGATATGTTACCATACAACATCTGAAAGAGATTACCACTGAACACAAAAGGGCACACACAAGGCAAGTGTAATAAAGTACACCAGTCTGGAAACAATGACAAAAATGTGTCACTTATCAGTAGGTTATGCACGTGCACTCACTAGCCAACCAAGTATGCAAGAATTCAAAGCTTGTGGCAGATCCAGCAACTGAATGAAATCTAAACAAATAAGAGGCAAAGCAATGGAAAGAATGACCTCCCACTGTATTAGGTTTAAAGCTGGTTATTGCCAAGAGACATGCAAAGCTGTTGGAGTATGCACGCACCTAATCCTTGAGATACCATGGAGCCAGACCAAAGATAGCACTGGGAAGGCAGATGGAGGGTTAAGAGACAGCCTACAAACTGCTGCCAGCTGCCCAGACTGAGCTGGGACTCAAAGCTCTGTGTTCTGACAAGCAAAGCTGGGACTGAGCAGCCTTCAGAGGGAGACGAGCCCAAGCACCTCCTTTGATCTTGTTCCTCAGTGGCTGCAGTTGAATTTTGCAACCGCTGAAAACTTTTGAAAGCTTTTTCATTTGTTTGTAAGCTCAGTTGCTTTTTGTTCACTGCAGAATGAAGACTCTTTTTTAGCTGGGAAGTATAAATACAAATTGACAATCATTTTTGTATTCCCTCTTCAACTTGCTCCTCATGCTAGTTTCCTATGTTAAGACAATTTATGATTGAAATGCACTAGGCTTAGGTGTGAAAACAACAGTTTACAGTATCAGTGTAAACCAGATATACGGTACTGAAAGGCTAATCACACAACATGGTAGTTTAGACCATCATATTTACACCCTTATATACTACCATTACACACGTGCTACCACATTTATACAACTCCATATATATGTGTATATACTATTTTAGGGTTAAATTATTAGGTATGATTGTGAACTAACAATCTAGTTTGAGGAGGTTGAGCAATCCCATAAGGAATCAAGAAAAATCTCAGTAATAATATTTCTGAATAGCGGTCTCCTTCCTGTATTAACACGAAGCCTGCTGTAGTATACAATTTATTCTGTGTGACAGAAATGCTACCTGCATGCTGTTTTA
Organism: Myiopsitta monachus; assembly: GCA_017639245.1. Lineage (NCBI taxonomy): Eukaryota > Metazoa > Chordata > Aves > Psittaciformes > Psittacidae > Myiopsitta > Myiopsitta monachus. Next base: position 71,830,535 of record CM029917.1, on the reverse strand, counting down.
AGTTCTACCTTTCCATCTCCCCCACACTCCTCCTCTGTGAATTTCAAGAGTAAAGTCTATATTTTAGACAAGAAAATCAAACACACACATACACAACCCTCCTGCCCTCTCTCCAAACCCAAAACAGATATTCAGGTTCCAGAAGTAAAGGTGTGAAAGCAGAGAAGCAGAGGTAAGCACCATCCCCAAATCCACCAGAGGCAGGCAAATGCAAAACTCACACCAGTCATGTCCCGGCTGCGTTCTGAACTCATTCTTAACTCCCAGATAACCGGGAAATGAACCATAACAAGTCGCTTCATAGCAATCATTCATATCTCTACTGATGTTCAGTTGTTTGCTTATTAGATTGCCTTTAGCAAAAGCCTTCTTTTCAGGTGATCATTTATCTTCCGTTAATAGTTTGAATGGTCAAAACTCTCACATATTATAAATTCTCACCATGAATTATTCTGGTACAACTTTACAAAGTATCTAAATGAACTACTGTGTAGTTTTGACAACAGTGAAATTTCTTGCTCCTTTGTGAAGGTTTCTTTCATTTTTGGCATGATATTTACATTCCCAGACTTGACAGACATAGTAATATTTGGTCTTGGCATTCACTGTTGTGCATCTCTGGCTCATACATTCATTCATATACTTTGTTTTAAAGAATTCCCTCTGGCCATTACCGCTATTCAGCATGATTTTGCTTTTAAGTATGGTTTCACGCCGAAATCCAAAATATATTGTTACAAAGGCACGAGATCAATGTATTTTGATACTTTCCAAGATAATTCACTATCAGCTGTTTAGAATTCAAAAAAAAAATGTTTACTTCACTTGATTTTGCTGCCATCCTCTCTCACATTTACTTCCATGCCTTTTCTTGTGTGATCACCTTTGACTGGAAACCCATTTCTTACTTGTACACTCACTACCTCCTGTCCTTCAACATATTTTTATTAACAGGTGCATAAACTTGTTTGTAATTTCAAGAGGCTTATAGAATAACTGACGCCCTCCCCCTCGACCCAGTAGCATGTAGTGGTATCCTATGCTAAGCTGATGACATTGCACTTATACTTCTCAATTCAAACAAGCAAACAAAACAGCATCTTTTAATGAGGGGGAAAAAAAGGACGAATGAGTCAATAAGGGGTAACAAAGGAGTTCCCAAGGTCTGAGAAACAGTTGTATTAAATCTGCAGCAGAAAGCCCTCCCTCACTCCACATGAATGACGCTGCCATACACAGTTGCCATAAACATCGCAGGCAGCTATTTTTTATACACATTTCTGTGAAGAGTCCAAGGACAAGAGACGTCTAAGCTGTGCAAGGCTGACCCTCAAGTTAATATACACCACGAATTAAAATCCCTCTACCATGGCACACTATACAATTTGAAAACTTCACATTCATTTTTGGAGAAGACAAGAATATTAATTCTTCGTTCCACATGCTTGTTTTAGATCACTTCCCAGTATCACACATACCTACAATTAAACTAGAAATGAATACCATACCTTTTGTTTATTGAACAGAACTTCAAGGCATTATTTTTAACTATCATTTTAATTGTAAGCTTTATGAAAATTTTACTACTAGGGAAGTACTTGGTTGTCACTGCACTGTAAGCAAGTCTGTGAAAGTTATACTCTTTTCTAAATCCAATTATAAAAGAAGAGATGAAAGAGATTGTGCCCCTTGTGTGGCAGAAACCAAACAAAAACTCTTCACACAGCCATTTGAACAGCTCTGGAAACAAGGATGTAAAAGTTGAAGAAACTGGCTTTTAGCAGATTAGAAGAATAAGTCAAATGGAAAATTACAAGAGTCAAGGAATGTTAGTTATATAGGAAATAATGCTCCACCGACCATGTGGATTGTGCAAATAAGGTTTTACTTAGTGAATGTACTCGTTTCCCCTCTACTAGCAGCTCAAATAACTGTATAAATAGCAACTACTGGTAATTGCAACTATCACTTTTTAAAAGACTAGTGTTACCATGGCAACTCTAAAGGGAAAAATCATGTGAAGTCACTATTGAAAAGGTCAGGAAAGCTGGTCTTACATTATGCTTGTTTTTCCAGAGTGTTAGAAAGGGGGTAACTCTGAAACTCTGATGTTTGCAGATAGGCTAGAAACACAACTGGGGAGGGGGAAACTGTAACAATGGGGTGCTCAGCTGGCAAATACAATGCATAATCCAAACTAGCTAGCAGATGCAAAATCTTTTGACTGTTATTGCTGGCATAAATCCTGATACCCAGTAAGAAAAGCAAACCAGTACAAATTCTAGGCTACGGGTTTTTCAAACAGCCAACTGCAATCTAGGTTGGGTTGTGAATGAATTTTGCTTTCATACTTCAGCCATGCCAACGCATAACATCTCCCACATTCTTTCACGAAGCCAGAAAAGTCCATTTTCAGAACAGACAAGACATCACAGTGATTTAGCTCTTAGTTTGCTTCGGGGGCCCGACTAGCTCAGCAGGTCTGCCACTGGTGCAGTGTCTTACTGAGTGGAAAAAAATTCGAGAGCTTCCAGGGAGAGAGAAGAGAAAAAAATCTCAAACCCACAAACCTGGCTTGCCTTGTTCTAAACACTTTAAACAGATGGATAACAAACTTCCAACGCAGGTTTAGTGAAAGCCCTATCAAAACCAAAGGCTTGTTTCCGTGAAGTAGACATTAGGTGCCTTTTAAAGTCTAGAGCCCTAAGTAAAACAGTACTGCATGTTGCAATATCCAGTTCTTTGGCATCTTTGATACCTAACAGACTTTTAGCCATTAGTGAAATGCTACAGTTAAAATCAATGTAGAAGAACTTTTTTCTTTTTTTTCTTTTTAAGTTTGTACATATGTAGACTGAAAAAAACCCAACACAACCCTGAGACAGAAGCACTGTGAACCCCAAAGACTGATCAGCAGCTTGGCACCAAGTAAGATGCTAGTATCAATATACATAAACAGAACTAAAACGTACTTACATTTATGCTTTACTACAGCCTGCCCCAAGAGTAGCCAATATCCTTATTTTTAGAATAGCTCCAGAAATGGGACACTGATATCCCAGAAATCTAGCAAACCAGGCCCTCTGCAGCAGGACAACCTCCCCTTTTCCTCCTATTAAAAGGATTAGTTGTTGTGTCTACTGTCACTGGCACCTCTGCCGAAGTATGAGGCACAAGCACACTGTGAAAGCTCCCCTTTCAAGCTAGGAGGCAAGGGCATTACTTAAAACAGTTTGTCACTTAGTTATTTGCAGCCCACATTGAAGGCACCAAGATTCGTGTACAGCAGCACAAGACAGATGTTTTGAGGCAGTTGGTGATATCTAAATGGTGGCTGTAGTAATTTAATTTCCTTTGAAGACCTCACGAATGATCAAATTGACCCTTAAGTCATTCATATATACCTTTAGAATACACAGCAGTTCTGAGTAAACGTGATCCATGTTTGTGCTGCCAGTACCAGACAGAAATCACTGAGATGTGTTTCAAGTGACTGATACTGGACTTTAACGTATTGTTGGGAAGGCGTAGTGTTCCTATTCCCAAAAGGGTAATACACAGAGACAGAAGGAACTCGTGGTTGTTGATTATGTAGTTGCATGGTTAGAAATAGAAAAACTGGTTCTTACTGAATAAAATCAGCTGCCTCCACAGATATTTTCCCTGAAGAAATAAGGGCATGTTCTTACCTTAGGTAAGCTTGTGCATACCAATCATCTTAATCACATTGAATTAATATAGAAAAGCATATTTGGGCTGGCTCAAAGCAGGATCTGTAAAGCGTTACATCTAACTTTTTGCTGTGTAAAATAACTAATCCAGAATTCTAATATATCTTCTCCAAGATAAGCCAACTTGTATGTCAAGGTTCACTTAATTTAAAAAATACCCTATTTGCTTCAGTACTGTTAGAAGTTCTCACAAGAAGTTTCTGAGCATATTTAGAACTTGTTTAGAAATGTTTTGGCAAACCCTGACAAGAAGCAGTAGCCACTTAATAATTTTCCATGCAAATGGAGCTCTTTCCACTGTCAGGACATGAAATTGAAGCAAGATTCTTACCTATTGATTAATTTTTCCATAAGGATCAGTGTCACCCTTTAAAAGTCAGAAATGGGCTGCAACTCATGAACTTCTACTTAAGCTTTGTGATATTTTAGTCATTAAAGTATTAACATTTTGGAAAAAAGAAAAGTAAAAGCAAGACTAAACAATCAAAAAGCCTCCCAAAACACACCGCGCCAACAAGATTCCATAATAGTTCTAAATAAAACAAGATTTTTGATTCCTAAGGACATTATTAGCTTTACCATGGTTTTTGACCTTTTATTAAAGCCAAGATGAGGGCCTCAAAAGGGAAAAAAAGTACGAGAAAGTGGCAGACCTTTCTAGACTTGAGAAGGTGCTGTGTTACTGTGGACAGACAGGGCTTTTATTCACCATGGATATGCCACAAAAGAGGGGAGCAATACCTGGCAGGTTGTCTCCTTTTACTTCTTCCTGGTAAGAAAGACTTATGACTTGGTAATAAAGTGTGTTTACCTGACAAGAATCCTGCCGTTTACAAAATTCTTTTTAACAACTATTTCTCCTTTTTTATCCTGTTTTTGAAAACCCATTTCTCAAAATAAGACTTTTAGAAGTCAGAATTTATCAAAATTTAGTTTTCAGGTCTCATTTAAAAATAATTGGGCATTACATATAACAATTCCGACTTGAATTTCTGACACAGTGCCTCTAAAAGGTTTTAATATGCTAAGGATGACCAATGTGCAACAGAAGATTCAGCACAACAAACAAGACTGAAGTACCCCAAACTGAAAATTCTATACAAAAATAAACCATCGTTTATAGCCCTAAAATGCCCATTTGGAAAACAACTGAATGCTACAGAAGTCACTAATACATGGCTTAGTATTGCTGTAGCTAAAATTTGCATATTGAGTTTTAATAATACCAGTCATCGCATAGGAGCCACACTGATTATTGCAATTCCTAACTTAGATGCATTAGTACAGCAAAGGCTCCCCAAAATACCAAAGACACCTCCACCCCACAGAAAGCCAAACAAACCACAGAAACCAAAAATCACTCTTCTAGAATAAGTAAGTACCCAATGCTAAACTAGCACAGTTCTCAGGCAAAAACCTCTCTCCTCCACAAGGGCAGAACTGTTACAGGTATGACACTGATCATTTTCATCTGCATTTACCCTAACATATTAGAGAAAAAAAAAAAAAATCGGCATAGTGCGCTCGTGTCCCACTTTGGGGATGAGAGAAAGCAAAAATGAATGAAAAAATGCACTGGTTTTCTTTCCTGAGATACTTTTGGTGATAATGGTCTAAGGCAAGTATGACAAATCTACAAGCTTTGCTACAGCAATGTCATTACATGCCATGGCATTCTACATTTGACATTTATTGAAGTTGTCTTCCTGGAAATGGAGCAAAAGATTGCAGCAGCTCCCGAAAAAATCACAGCCTTTCACAGAGAAATACAATTAACTTTGCTTTTACTTTTAAATTATGTCTTGTGGTCTTTCAAGTAAATTAAAAAAAAAAAGACTGTTCAATAAACAGTAATGTACATAACTCACTAATTAAAAGAGATGATGGGCTTAAAAAGCCTATAGGTTTGGTGAACTTTTTATATAAACTAAAAATAAAAGCCTCAGGCATGATTTAAAAACATATTATATTAAGAAAGTACGTAGGCATATGGAAAGAGAATTTATCTCATACATTCTCAGCACAACTGAATTAAGAGGATAACAGTATTTCTCTTCAAATAAATTACCACTTGGTCATAGCTTCACTTGTAGGAAATGAGTCATGAAGCAATGGTACCATGGTAGTGGCTGACTATCATTCATGTTAGTTAAGAGGAAAAATGCTACAAAACATATGGAAACATTACGCTTAAGTAGTTTCTGCTAAAATTTGGGAACATTCCAGAGGAATGATCATATTCCTCCAATCCCTTAATTGAAATATAGACAATGCCTAAACAATGATAGATTAAAACTATGGTGATGGTCAGATAAATTTATTTATACAGAAGGTAGAAAGGTGCATCTCAGGCATTTGTTAAGGATACTGCAGCCTCTCATTAAAACCTGTTTCTAACAGTCCTGTTCTAGTTTCCACATTTTAAATTATTAAAGAAATATTCTGTTACCAAATAAAAATTTGACATTAAATCAGATTCTTTAAAGGAGAACAAAAGAATATACTGTGAATTCATCTTTGAACTTGCCAGCCCTGGACAAGGTTAGACATTCTGCTATAATAGCAAAATACATTATACAAAGCTACTTTTACATATATGTAAGATATCTATATAATATATGTTATATAATATATATTAGCATATACATATGCGCTAAATTTCTCTATATACATTTACCATTTAAAGTATCACACTATAACCTCATGACAAAGGCAAAAGTTACCACTTCTTTGGCCATGGCCGCACAAGAGTCTTAGAGGAACAGTTTAACCAAATCCTTTTTTCAACTGAATTTGTTCAGTGTTGTAATTATGGTTTTCAAGGTATTGATCCATACTGGTTTCCTGGACTTCATTAGTTTTCCATATGTGTTTTTATACTAGTTCTGCTGCCTTCAGTTAAATTATTCTCCATTCATTGCCATACATCAAGCCTCAAGTAACCGTAAATCAGATCAAGGATTCAGCCATGTAAATCAAAGTTACACTGCGGATCATGTAAGAGGCCTGTCTTTTATGGTTCACTTCAGCTATGAAAACTATTTCAATAAGGACAGTTACATTAGGACACCTATGACTTCCACTGGAACCAATGTGCAATACTGACTCTTCCATGAGATGTATACATCATGTATGCAAACTGTACTGTTCTGATATCTTAGCTAGGATAACTTCACACAACTTTACCGGCTTCCAGCTCAGAGGTTGGTAAGTTCAAACTCATACAAAAGAAACCATAGGAAAGGCAGTTTGGGTTGATAGAAAAGGACTTCATAATCCCCTTATTTAAAAAAGCTTATAGGGTAATCCAGCATTTCTTTTTCTACTGTGACATTACCTTCAGCCAGGTAAAAATGCTTCTGCACACATAGACTACATCTGGGGACTCCTTGGTAAGTAAGCAGCCAGTATTAATTTCTGCACAATTTTCATCAAAAGAGAAAAATAGCTTCCAATATGCAATGATAGGTATGCATATACACACACGTACAAATGTACACATGCATACACCCCCCTTGCCTTCCAACTCTTTAGCACGCATCTTAAGAAAGACTCCTAGAGGAATCTAATCAATAGAGATCATAAAAATATTTTCCTGCTTCCCTTTATCTCTTCTCCTAGAAAAGGAATCTTAAAATTCAGTCTTTCTGCCTACTGAGCTCCTGACCTCTTTTTCAAGTTGACAAAAGATACTGCAGGAACCTGCCAGACATGCAAGTACAGAAAAGCATCCTACACAATGAACCATTCCCGAGTCTTTGAAACAAAAATACATGAGTGATCGAAGAATGCGCTCAAATTCCTTCTCTGCCCAGGTCAACATCTGTCACGTAAACAGACACATACAGACATAGCCGTGACAACAATCACATGGGGATCTATACAGCAATAAAGTGCTCCCTTACAAATAACTGCAGGATCACATATAAAGTTTCTGACTGGTGTTGTAGAAGATCAAAGGTTATGATTAACTAAAATAACATTGGACTATGGAATACAGAATAATCTCCGGTAGCAGCACTGCAATTGAAGGAAACTGTTCAGATTATGTTCATATTTCTTACTGCATATCTGACAATAAACAGAGTTAAGTTTCAGTGGAAATATACTGTTGATATTAATTACTAATGCCAGTAGCTCCATATGAAGTAGACTGACTTGTATTACATGATAAAAGCAAGAGGCAGAGACTAATATCAATCCAACAACTATTATTAAGGTATGAAACAGCATCATTTGCACTCAGTAACGTCAGAGTTTAGGAGTAGATCCTCAGTATGTTGTCATAGAAAGTGAATTTTACTTTCGAAAAAAGATACCAAAAGTTGGGACACCTCCACTCTTTCCTTCCTTTCTCTCTCTCTCTCTCTCTCCTGTCCCCCTCTCCCCCATGTAAAATTAGTTATCTGTTTGGATTTTGATCAGTACACTACAAAAGGGCAGTTCCAGAAGAATTTAATTTAAAATAAAGTATCAGAGGCCCAACTGGCACGAGCCAGTCATAGATAGAAGCACACTCAGACATGTGCACTTAACTAACTTTAGTTGAAACACATGAACCTATTACGTCCCTTTAAAAAAATCCTTAGGAACCAAGGATGTTCTTTAACACAATTTATACCGTTTCCCAAACGCATTTGTTAACCAACCAAAAAATATAAATTACTTCTGTATCAATATTTGGTAGAACTGGGCTGAATACTGCCACAGAAGGAAAGAGAGCCCTGAAACACTGCTGGTTTCATGCTTTTTACTCATTTTATGAGCAGAGATAAAGGTTCAAATAGTATCTAGCATAGGTCATAGGGCAAAAACTAAGGACCACTACAGACTAACACAGGCTACATCAATGGGAATGGACAGGCTTTGCATAAAAACACAACATTTCACAGAAAAGACGTTAAAGGCTGTAATAAAATACCTCTAACTATTCTAAACTACCTCTAAACTACTTTTATTTTTTTGTATTATGTTAGAACAATCTGTTTGTATGCTCCATTCATTACACCATAATTATTATTAACGCATAAATACTCATACATTAACTAGTCTGGGATATCGAAAATATCCTGTCAGTTCCTTAAAGGAAGTGATATCAGAAAGGCATATGCAGTAAATCTGCCAAACATTCTGGAAATAAACAATTTGCCAGAGAATGCATGGAAAATTCCACCACCTTCTTCTAACTATTGATAATATTACTTAACGGGAAGAACTGAGTCACTGAAATTTATTTCACATGCAGTAAATGAGTCTGTGGTAAACAGGTAGGTCATCTGTTTACATAGCCAGCCACTTGTGGGGAAAAAATCTTTTAGAATTTGTGTGGCGAGGGTGAGGAGGTCAGTGTGTTCCCAGTACCCAACCTGTGTTTTCCAAAATTCATTATCAAAGAGAAAAACAGAGTACTTCACTTCTGAGTGGCCTCAAAAAAGAGCCCTACCTAAAAATGAGTTCAGGCTGTTTTTTTTCCCCCCTGAAAGAACTGTATTCACAGCTTTACAATAGCCCTTAGAGTTCCTGAGAATGAATGGAGTAAAACTGAAACAGCCTATCCCTTAAACTAAAAATGAATTAGAAGATGAGACACATGAATATTTCTGTGTTAAGCATAACCTTTTCATAGCCAAGCAAATTAAATTACAACATTCAGAACCAAGAATTCCATCTATTCAGGATAGATGTCAAGTCCTGAAAACCAGTTATAATTTAAGAGATAAATATGATCATAAGGAATTTATTCTGGCAACAGGTAAATAAGATGCAGCACATATATCCTAACTGCATAATCAACCATATATGTGCAAGCACACACAAATCCAATAGGTAGAATCAGGTCTAATAAAGCAGTATGCTTCAGGCACAAACCATAATTTTTTAGCTTTGCTATACAGTTATCTTCAGGTAAGTATTACAGCTGCAAAACATTTTAAATAGCATTTGTTGGTGGTTAATGATTTTGAAGTACATCTCATGCTTCTGCATCTCATGTGACCCCTCTTCCATGTGGAAATTTGGAGGAAGGTGGATGTTCTGCATCTACGGAGAAAAGGAACAGGAAGATGGATATACAATGTGAGTAGTTATTTTGCATAAATGGGCCTCATATAGCTAACATTCCCTTAGTAGATTTTGCTGTAATTATGTGGGAAGGGATACAGTAGCACTTTCCTGTCTCCTTCCATTCCCTTCATTCTAGACAACAACAAATCTGTCATATTTGCCAGTGACATGAGAGAATGCCTTGGAAACCTCTAAGAGAGTTTCAACAGCTGTCGGCTGGCCCCCATTTCAACACAGAAATGGTAAAATATCAGAGTCATATACACAGCACTAATAAGAAACTTAGTATGGTGAAGGGTACAATGAAAACATGTCCCACGTCATGATGTATATTTTTCAGAAAACATTACCACTGATGAGTCAAGATTTCTCAAAGGACAGAGATAGTGCTACAATACAAAGTACACAAGAGCAAAAAGGAGATGCTATCAGTGTATGTAACTGGGTCTTTGGTTTAGATCACAGGGTAGGAAAAGAAGAATATAGCTGTTAAAGAAGGCACACCTATGTTATGTCTCCAGAAAATCCCAGAAAAGGGAACTTTAGAGAAATGTGTATTTACTCTTTTATCAAGCCTTAGTCAGAAAACAATTATTTTTTAAAACCAAATTTGTTCTGCAGGAACACTACAGGCTCCCTGTAACCAAACTCCATTGTGTACCCCTGAGAGAGAGAGACCGCACGCAGCCTCATAGCCTAGCCCCTGAGTGGAGAACAACTTGCAATGCTCACAATGGGATACGGTCTAGAATAAATAAAAAATAAATATATAAATTTGGGGTCCAGTTTATCCAGGTAAGGCCCAAGTATTTTCTTTTCACTTGTTAATAATGGCAGAAGGCTAAGTCTTTGAAAAGATAAACAAGCAAACCCTTCCATCTTTAAGAAAACTTGTGCTTAGCCTAACACCAGTGAGAGGGCTTCCACTTTCCAACTCAGCTCTGTCAGTGACATTTGCAGCATGGGAAGCAATAACTTCTAGAAATGTATTTGTAAGTTCACTGTGGGCTTTATACTACTATATTACAGTCACGGTTTGTCAGCCACTCCAATCAAAACAAGAAACACTGTTGGCACAGGAATTATTTTGAGAAAGTAACTAGTTACACAAAATTTAGCGGGGAAAAAAATGAGTATTCTTTTCCTACTTAGAGGATAACAATAGAAAAATATTCTAAGCATTGCATCCTTCATTCCTTTTGCCTTTCAGCCTTTCCTCCTCCATTCGTGTCCTAAATTTCAAACTTAAGAGTTAAGCTTTGTGCCACAGACGTAAAAAACCCCAAAACAACAACGAAACTAAAACTAACCAACCAACAAAAAACCTTCAAACAAACCTAAACAAAGCTATCAAAAGCTTTCCCATTCTGGTACAGACTGAAAATGATGTCTTCTGAGCCTGCCCTCCCATCCGCTTCCAAATAGCCAAAAGCAGTTTGCAATGGCACCCTAAACTAACTCTTCTGACTATAGTACTAATGCAAAGGTGCATCAGCATTTTTTGAAAACTTTGGTTACTTTCTACAATAAACAAAACGTAATCAATTTTGATTGTGCAACTGAGTTAATTTGCTGTCACTGCTTCATCACTTCTCCCCTTCTCTAGCTAAGGCTTGAAGAATCTCATGCTCCTTACAATATGCTTCAAACTCCCTATTTCTATAGTAGCTATTCTTTCTCATTAAGAGGAAGGAATTTTGATTTGCAGATGAAAAAAACGGAAGACTTTATCTTTTTGCATGGCCAACTCATGAAACTGTACGTGTTCTCCCTAAATTAAACCACCCCACCCCTCTTCTACCTAACAAGTACATTCATTGCCCAGTTGCAACAACAACATCACTTTGAATGAAGTTCTGAAGTCTCCCCCTTCATGGCTAGAAAATGATCCTATGTATGCAATGAAAAGATGCAGCAAGCTTAGGATTTTTTCTCCTCTCTTATGAAGACTGCTGCATGAAACTTCATAGATCTCACCCAAACAACACAGGACCCTCATCCCTCCATGTTTTTTTCCCCACCTCTGTGTCCAGAAGAGCTTTTTAAGAGTTAGTTTCAAGTTTTCCATTATATTTAACCAAAATTCAGATTGACTAACTTAAAAAATAAAATTGCTTTAATATCCTCAAATAGTTGCTAAATAAGTTTTACAAATAGTTGCTAAATGAGTTTGGTTAACATGATGAATTCAGATAAAATAAACCAGGATATAAACAAAATGTGATTGTTTATTAACATTCAGATTATTACAGAAAACAAGAGCTGGATCTCATTTCAGGGTAAATCTATTAATGAAGAAGTCAGAATAATTCCACAGACTAAACTTAGAGAACAAAGAAATTCATATACCCCAGTTAGAATTTTCCTTGATACCAAGATGATTGTTCCTATTCATCTATGAATGCCTCCACTACACAGCTAAAGACTGAAAATACAGCCAGACTCCTCTCATCTTCCCACATATTTTCTATTTAGACTACAAATAAGATTTTAGATATTTATCATACAAGGATTAATAAATCTCCACCGTAAATCTAACCCTTGTACTGCATGCAAGTTATGCAAGTGCTCCATAATCAAAATGTAAGTATAAATTGCAACTGATGAATTCAAGGCGCAGAACTGGAGAATTGACTGCAAAATCCTTCCACAGATTTCAAAATTACAGCCTTTCAGATCCACCCTGCTGTAGAGTCAGTAACACTGCAGAGCTCAGATTTAGGTTTATTAACTGCTTATGTGCACTCACAAGACTTACTCATCAGCTTTTCCTCATAAAAGTCTTACAGTCCCAGCTTCATTTAAATGCAGAGAACACAGACTTTTCAGCCAAGACATTTGCCTTTTTCTGTTCCATCACACCAAAGTCCTGTCTGTTCAGAAAAGGCCTCCTGCTCCAAAGCCCGCTTAAACCAGCACATAGTTTCCTCAGCTATCATATCTGTAATGTCAGATGGTGGAAGCCATACTACAGTACAGGCAGAAATAATTTTATGCTCATCTTCTTTATTCAGAAATTCTCTGTTCCATGCCAGGGACTATTCTTTTCCATCTACCCTAAATTACAGCATGATTTAGTAGAAGTTTGTACAGAAGGAGCAAAAAAAGATCACTCTCATACATAAAATTAACTCTGCTGTTTGCAAATATTTTTCTTTCTAAATAGCAAGAATGTTTATTTCAAAATTTTTGTATTTCAGAGCTCTTTAAGAATTCCTTCAGGATTGGTAATTTTTGGTCATCAGAAAGTCCACAGAATTTAAAACAATCAAAATTCTGGTCAAGCCCAGAATTCCTGGCTACCCAAGCCACCTCTTGCAGAAGTAATGAATAGCAAGATTTAGCCCAAAGTCCAGTTTCTAAACCTTGTCAGCCACCCAAGTTTACCTCTAAACTTTGCAGGAAACTGCTCCTTATGACAGGAATAGAAGTCCTAACCACCAGCCTTGAGTCATTAGGCCTTGAGTCGTGAATAAAGTATATGCTGTCATACCTTGGCACTGAGTCTTTTCTGAGGAAGAGCACATCAGACATCCAATAGCTCATCTGTCTGGTCCACAGCTCAACTCTACTGCAGCAACAGTTTCTGCAAACATTTCTCCCTCCCTTCCTGGAGATATTACTGAGCTGTCTGCTTGTGTCCCTTCTGGAAAACCACTGAAGACAGCTACACTGTCCCAGTGCTATACTCTTTACATATAGAAAAATCCTTCCTTCAGGCCCCATTAAGGGAAACCACAACAGACATTACAAGCCCACCTACACCAAAGGACTGAGATATGATCTCAATGTTAAATAGCGTCCTATGACAACTGAAACTAGAAAATCCTGCTTTGAATTCATCAGGGTTGAAAAAAATAGTTTGTCAAAATAAATAAATAAAGGAAGGAAGGCAGGCAGGCAATTTTTACCTGCATGCGCTCAACTTCCAGACCTGAAAGTTTATAACCACAGCAAAGAGACAACATAAATCCACACAACCCCAACACCCTCCCAGCATTAAAATCCTGACAATTTGCTATAGTCACATGTAAAATGAACAGTCAATTTAATAAAATGGCTTAGTAAAGTCCTGGCTTTGGATGATCACTCTTTAACTTCCTTTCCACAAGCTGAAGATCTTGTTATTCTACATTAACACAATGAATGAATTATTTTTCTTTTAATTCTCAATCTTGGTTTCTTTTATAAACAAATCTGGGATGAGAGAACATTTTTCTTATTCTTCAATGTATTTGTTTTGACATGCACATTGCTCCTCCTTCCCCACCACTGTCCACAAAAATACAGTGCTTGCATTGTTCTGCAAAGCCTTTAAGATTATCCTACTTTTTAAATATTTCTTAGGTTCATTTTTAACTTGTTTTACGTCACACCCTATGCACTGAGGCCCTTTCATCATTACACCTTTTTTGTGAATGCTGAAGTGTGAACACTGTAAATGTGACCATATGCAGATGCTATAGTATAAGTAGCATGTGGCAACCTCAGCTACTGTGTACAAGATATTTCAGAAAGTATTTCTAGCGGAGTGCATGCACTTTGTCTCCAGCTTCCAGACAACCTATCATATAGCACTCAAGGCCGCCAGAACCTTTATGGGAAACACATGGGAAGCGAAAGTCATGACCTAGTTAGTAACTAGAATAAAAAGAAACTTCTAAAACAGTGGGTCATGCTTCTTTTGCAGTTTCCCTGAGAAGGAGAAGTCACACCACTGAAGTTAGTGGAACTAAAGCAGTGAAATCCCAACATAAACCCCAAAATTAGACTGCAGCATAGCCTTGATAGTGACAGCTGAATAAGGAAAACATGTATTTTGATTCAGTGAGCATTCATGTGGACACATCACAACTGCCCCATCTGCAAGCCAGACAGTATTTGCTCGTCCCCAACCTCCCCCTCCCCCAAGTCCAAGCCACAGAGGCTTGGGGTGGTTGAGAGACATTATAAAACTGTATCTGCATTAAGGCTTTATCCTCTGGCCTTCAATAGTATCACACTTTCAGCAGTGCTGCACTCTCCTGCATTTACCAGTTACCGCCCTATCCCAAGTAGTAGTTGGCACTGGTGGCAGCAACATAGAGAACAAGAGGCTTATTTACTCCAGAGAACTGACTGGACAGCTGGTCCCAGGTTAGGGGAACACAGAAACAACATTTTAAGTACCCTCTTCCACTGCAGCAATCTTCTAGCCATTAAGAATTTTCCCTAAACATGTAAATTGTAAGACTTTGAGGTAGAAGTCAGCTTTATAATCATCAAGCAGGCAACATCTGGCAACCAATGAGTTGGCTTTTAGCTTCAATTTCAGATTAAACACCCACCAAATGTAGTTTGGTTCTCAAACTCTAAGCTGCTGTACCTCCTTGCAGGAAAGGCACTCGGTGTTTTACAGGCTTTAGCATGGAAATAACTACTTCAGAAGTGCTGGAAGAATGTACTTTCTAATTAGCAGCTTAGCAGAGATGACAAGTTGCAGAACAAGATATTTCTGCAAGTTAAGAAAAATAATTTAAAATCAACCCTCTGCAATCCAGTATTAGGTGGTAATGAGGTGGTAATTGGGGCTCCAATACACACAGGAAGAGCATGGAACGGACAAACTCCCTGAGCCCAGTTAGAAGAGAGGTCTGTATTGACACTGGCAGAATTCTTCCCTCCATGCCACATCCTGTGCCCCCCGTGTCTTGTGAAAAAAAAAAACAAACCCCAAAAACAAAACCAAAAACAAACCCACAATGTGTATTACTGGAACAGTCCAAAAATGCACATGATCATTCTAGGGGAGCAGGAGGCTTTTTACTTCCCCTTCTTTTGGGAGAGAAGAATGTAGACTCCCACCAAAACCACCAACTTCCCACACACAGAAAAGAAAAATCACTTCCGAACATCAGGCTGGTTCTAGCATAGCAGAGCTTACACAAGGTAATGCTTTGCAGAAGAGGAAAAAAAAAGAGGTTAAAATAAGGCACCAGTAGCACAACCAATTTGAAAACGCCTGAAGCTTAAAAACAGATTTATTTTCCTTCCCATTTTTACTTCTTCTATGTAGGCTACACTTGGAAGATTTGCATTTGAAAAGGACTTGCTCATCCTCCCCAAGGGATTGAAGCAGAAGGAAATCTTGCTGCTGAGTTTAGAGCTTCATTAGTTCCTACAGCAACAGACCCATCACACACACGCAGACACACACACACCCCCATCAGCTCTGGGAACAGCCTCACAAGCAACCCAGACTTGTTTGTAGCAACTGCACATTTCAGAGAAAATAGCACTTCACACAGAGCTGCAGCAGAGAAGAGATTCCTCTGGAAAGTCTGGTACTTCGCCATACCTCTCGCTAACTGAAAGCGTACATTACTTCACTGTCAAGTACTGTAGTTGGAAATTCATCGGCATTGCTTTGCAAGCAAAAACACTTCATGTCTTACAGAATGAGACTCCCTAAATCAAAAAAAGCACTTAGAAGTGTTCTCCCTAAAAAAGGCTTCTCAAGAAGCATCACCATCCCATTATCTCTAAGTCTGCACAGCTCTTGACTCTCATGTTTCTTCTTTACCACATGTCCCTAAAACACTAGATGCTTTGGTGGATATGCATGAACCAGGTGAAACAGCTGATGACACAGCTAAATGTGAATTTATAGACCTATTCACTCAAAACCAAATGCCTATTTCTGTATGAAAAATCATTACATATATACACCACCTTGCTTTTACCAATGTTACAGAAAAGATCACAGCTGCTGGCATCTAGTGCCCTTTTACTTAAACCCACCCCCCCAAAATAATTAAAAAAACCCATGGTAAATAATATAAATGACCTCAGGGGGCTGACAACTTTTTCCCAGATGATCCACATAACTCCCATTTAATATAAAAAGATGAACACAGAGGAAAAACAAACTTTCTTCAGTCTTTAATGTATAGGTTCTACTGAATAATAATACCATTTGGAGTTGAATGGCTTAGGCTGCAATCACATTTACTGAGTAGCAATATAAAAACACTGGACGCAGTATAGAAACATACTGCCCAAGGATGCAGCCTGAGAACAGAGGGGGAAGGAAGAAGTCACATATACTCCAGTATAAGTTCTCTAAAGAGAAGCATTGGCATTTTCTTCTGCGTAGGAAGTCACTGAATACTTGCTCCTCTAAGCAAATGGTCCCTGCGGACACTGCATACGAAAGATTTGTGGAAAATAGTGAACAAAAACACCCAATGCCATTTCCTCTCCCACCCCACATGTGCAAAGATTGATATTTCCAGTTGGAAACAGACTTTACTAATTTTGTGCTTATGGGTCATGTAGATTTTTCTGAAGTCACATCAAGAGATACTTATGCTGCCAACTTAACATGATCTGTTCTTGTAAAATTACCTGCTGTATGGTGGTGTGTCTGGGGAGACCAGATCTGATCTACTCCAAAACAAAGCAATCCACAGGAAATAAAAATTACAGATAATGGTATATTTGATCTATTATGACTTTGAAAAAAATAATACACTGTTCTACCTGCTGATACTGTGTTGAGCTGACTACCACAGAGAACAAAAGATGACAGATCAGCCTGGAACATGGACGCATGGGATACTACCATAATTCAGATCAGGTCAAGACAAGAAAATACAGAAAGTAATGAGGAGGAGGAAGTGAGGGAGGGAAGACTTACTGGGAGATGGAATCATGCTCCAATTTTTACCCTAATACCAACATATTTGTTGACATATTTGCAAGTGCAAAGTGCATTTCTTTCACATTTCCCTCAAACAGTTCTTCACTTGTGTACTGACTGAAAATAGAAGGAAAACCATGGTACACACCACTGATTTCAGAAAATTAAAAAAGTCAGCTAGCATGTGAGTTCTCCTCTGAACACAAGATGAATGTCTATTACCATAGCCATAATGCACAACTGCACAACTTCTGCATTGAGAAACTCTTACTACTAGGGTAGCTTATTACCTTTATCAGGCACCACTGTATCACAATCTAAGATGCCAACATGCAGAACGTGGAGAGACATGCAGATTTTTACAGAAAAAGCACTGGGATATCTTTATTAACAATGAAAATAACAAAGTAACTTGTGATATAAAGCAAATCTACATCTCTTCAGCTCCTGCAAGCTCCTGGATGTGGTATAATTCACCACAGCAGCACATATGGAAAAATTACCAATTTACTGGTATTTCTATCTGCATCATATGTAGAAGGGTCACTGATTTAAAGGTAGGTGTCTTCCAACTGATACTTAGTCCAGATGTCATAAGCCTGACTACACTGTAAGACATATTGTCCCATATGGAACATTTGAGACTCAGAGCAGTTTTAAAGTTGATGTCTGCAAAAGCACCAAATAATTTTGAAGCTTGCAGTTGTTTTTTTATTATTCTACACAGAGTCTGAGGTCTCTGCATTAGCCATGTGTTAGGAGCCACTTGGATTAAATCATAGATCGCTTCTTCCCCACCATCCCACGGCTCTCTGAAACACAGTGTCTATCTAGTGCTTAGTCATGGCTTTTCAGAGAGTGGGAAGAAGGGCAAGAACAACTCAGAATTAAGAGTCAGAGCAAATATAGCTACTGGCTTCAGTACTGGTAGCTCTACAAAAGAATCTGCCAGTAATTTCTATTTTCCTTTCAGAGTATTTTGACTCTGTTTACTTCATAAAAGGTGACCTAAGTGTACTGGATAATGGAGCTTATTTTCCTTACTAAAGAGCCAAGAACAACTGAAAGAGATGCTTCTTCAGTACAAAAGTAAGCAGAATACTTTTTCATGGCAAGGAGGGTGCACAATGGGCAGGGCCACACTCGGTGCTCCCTGGTGGAGGTCCTCCTGCAGCAGGGGCTGAGCTGCGGGACGCTGTCAATAGGCTGAAAGATGTCAGGGAAGCTGAGAGGAAGCAGCACTGCTTGCTCCAGGACCAGAGTGTGCAGGGGCCTCAAGCGTCCACTGTAGCTCATGCAGAAAGGAGGCCGCTAACCCAGGAAGCTGGGAAACAGTAACAGAAAACAACAAAAAAAGGAGGAAGAGGACAATTAAAAGCAAGGGGCTTCCTCCTAAATCTGTTGTCCCCACCCAGAACCGCTTTGCTGTCCTGCAGGGGGCTCATGAGGAACCACACTCCCACCAGGAACAACCGGCTGAGGCACTGGTAAAGGAGGTCACTACTGGTGACTGCCAGGAAAAAGTGGCGGGCTGTAGTGGTGGGGGACTCTGCTCTGAAAGGAACAGAGGCACCCATCTGTCGGCCTGTCCCAGGCTCAAGGGAGGTGTGTTACCTACCAGGTGCTCAGACCAGGGATGTTGCAGAGAGGCTGCCTGCTCTAGTTGGTCCCACTGACTGTTACCCGCTTCTAGTGATCCATGTGGGTGCTAGTGATATAGATAGCAGTAGCCCGAAGAACATAAAGAAGGAATACAGAGCCCTGGGAGAGGTGGTTAGGGGCTCTGGAGTGCAGACTGTCTTTCCGTCAATACTCCAGGATAGAGGGCAGGACCTTAAAAAGGCGAGGAGGACTGGCTAGGTTAATAAATGGTTAGAAGGGTGGTGGCATAGTCGGGGGGTTGGGTACCTTGAACATGGGACTCAATTTAGTAGGCCAGGTCTACTGGGGGCTGGTGGAGCTGGTCTGACAAGGAAAGGGAAGAGTGGATTTGGTAGGAGGCTTGCCAGACTGGTCAAGGATGCTTTAAACTAGCTGTGTTGAGAGAGGGGGGCATCATTCCATCCCAACACACCCAGTCACTTGCCAGCACCTATAGTAAATATCCAGAGCAATGTAGAGATATTCCAGCCGCTCCAGTCAATGAACCGTCTTCAATTGGAGCTCAGCTCAGATGCCTCAATACAAATGCCTGTAGCATGGGGAACAAACAAGAGGAATTAGAGATGTGTGCACATCTACAGGGTATGATATCATAGGCATCACAGAAACACGGTAGGATGGCTCCTATGAGTGTGTTGGAATGGAAGGTTACAGGCTCTTTAGAAAAGACAGGTCCGGTAGGCAGGGAGGGGGAGTTGCTGTTTATGTTAGGGAGAGTATGGAACTCTGTCTGGGGACAGGTGAGCAGTCAGAGAGTTTGTGGGTCAGGGTTAAAGGGAGAACAGCGATGGGAGACATTATTGTGGGGATCTGTTACAGACCTCCTGACCAAGAGGACTCTGTGGATGAAGCACTATACAGACAGATCAGAACAGCCTCATGCTCGCAGGCCCTTGTTCTCATGGGGGACTTCAACCACCCTGATATCTATTGGAGGGATGGTACAGCCCAGTACAAGCAATCCAGGAAGTTCCTCGATTGTGTGGAAGCCAACTTCCTTCTGTAAGTAAGAGAGGAGCCAACAAGGAGAGGTGCCATGCTCGTGCTCACCAACAGGGAAGGGCTGGTTGGAAATGTGACACTTCAGGGCAGCCTTGGTTGCAGCAATCATGGGATGGTCAAGTTCGAGATCCTCAGGACAGTGAGAAGAGCGTGCAGCAAGCTCACTGCCCTGCACTTCAAGAGAGCAGACTCTGGCCTCTTCAGGAACCTGCTCAGGAAGGTTCCATGGGATATAGCCCTAGAGGGCAGGGGGGGCCAAGACTCTAGATTGATATTCAAGGATCACCTGCTGCAAGCTCAGGAGCGATGCATCCCTACTAGAAGGAAGCGCAGCAGGAGGGCCAGGAGACCTCCTTGGATGGATAAGGAGCTGCTGAGGAAAATTCAAAGGAAAAAAGAGGCTTATAAAAGGTGGAAGCAAGGACAGGAGGCCTGGGAAGAATACAGGGGTGTTTTCCAGGAAGCTAGGGACCAGGTTAGGAAAGCTAAGGCCCACATAGAATTAAACTTGGCTAGGGATGTTAAGGATAACAGGAAGGGATTCTGTAGGTACACTGCAAATGAAAGACAGTCTAGGGACAACGTGGGCCCTCTCCAGAAGCTATCAGGAGAACTGGCTACACTGGATTTCGAGAAGGCTGAGGTTCATAATGACTTCTTTGCCTCAGTCTTCACTGGCAAATGCTCTGAACACACCACCCAAGTCTTGGAAGGCAGATGCAGGGACTGTGAGAATAAAGACCTTGGGCCCACTGTAGGAGAGGATCTGGATCGGGACCATCTTAAGAACCTGAACATTCACAAGACCATGGGACCTGATGAAATCCATCCGTGAGTCCTGAAGGAGCTGGCAAATGAAGTTGCTAAGCCACTGTCCATCATATTTGAAAAGTCATGGCAGTCAGGTGAAGTTCCTGATGACTGGAAAAAGAGAAATATAACCCCCATTTTCAAGAAGGGGAAAATGGATGAGCCTGGGAACTACAGACCAGTCAGTCTCACCTCTGTGCTTGGTAAAATCTTGGAGAGGATTCTCCTGGAAGGCATGCTGAGGCACATGTAAAACAAGAAGGTGCTTGGTGACAGCCAGCATGGCTTCACTAAGGGGAAATCCTGCCTGACCAATCTGGTGGTCCTCTATGTTGGAGCTACGGAACTGATGGTCAGGGGTAGAGCAGTTGATGTCATCTACCTGGACTTGTGCAAAGTGTTCGACACTGTCCCACACGACATCCTTGTCTCTAAGTTGGAGAGACATCAATTTGATAGGTGGACCACTTGGTGGATAAAGAACTGGATGGATGGCCACACGCAAAGAGTTGTGCTCAATGGCTCAATGTCCAGCTGGAGACCAGTAACGAGTGGTGTCCCTCAGGGATCGATGCTGGGACTGGTCTTGTTCAACATCTTTGTCGGTGACAGGGACAGTGGGATTGAGTGCGCCCTCAGCAAATTTGCTGATGACACCAAGCTGTGTGGTTCAGTTGATATGTTGGAGGGAAGGAATGCCATCCAGATGGACCTTGACATGCTTGTGAGGTGGGCTGATGCCAACCTGATGAAGTTTAAGCATGCCAAGTGCAAGGTCCTACACCTGGGTCAGAGCAATCCCAGGCACAGCTACAGGTTAGGCAGAACAGAGATTCAGAGCAGCCCTGTGGGGAAGGACTTGGGAGTGTTGGTCGATGAGAAAATGAACATGAGCCGGCTTCAGTGTGCGCTCACAGCCCAGAAAGCCAACCGTATCCTGGGCTGTATCAAAAGGAGCATGACCAGCAGGTCGAGGGAGGTGATCCTGCCCCTCTACTCTGCTCTTCTGAGACCTCATTTAGAATATTGTGTGCAGTTCTGGTGTCCTCAACATCAAAAGGACATGGAACTGCTGAAACAAGTCCAGAGGAGGGCCTCGAGGATGAATTAGGGGACTGGAGCACCTCCTGTATGAAGACAGGCTGAGAAAGTTGGGGCTGTTCAGCCTGGAGAAGAGAAGACTGCGTGGAGACCTCAGAGCAGCCTTCCAGGATCTGAAAGGGGGCTGTAAGGATGTTGGGGAGGGACTCTTCATTAGGGACTGTAGTGAGAGAAAAAAGGGGTAACAGGTTCAAACTTCAACAGGGGAAGTTTAGATTGGATCTGAGGAAGAAATTCTTTACTGTGAGGGTGGTGAGGCACTGGAATGGGCTGGCCAGGGAAGTTGTGAATGCTCCATCGCTGGCAGTATTCAAGGCCAGATTGGAGAGAGCCTTGGGTGGCATGGTTTAGTGTGAGGTGCCCCTGCCTGTGGGAGGTGGGTTGGAACTAGATGACCTTAAGGTCCTTTCCAACCCTAACTATTCTATGATTCTATGATTTTTATCTGAAATAATTTTACGTCTGTTGACCTACTCACTAGAAAGCTTCTTGAAGGCTAATTATATTAATTTGCACTTCCCTCTCTTTTAACTGTTGATAGTACTGTAACAATATGCTAAGGTAACTTGGAAAAACCTCCACACACAATAGTAACATTACTCTCCAAAATTTAGAATAAAGCAGTAAACTCACATACAGCACATCTGAAGTAAGTTTACATTTTTCTCCAAAAGATTTGATTGGCCTCAGCTCAAGTTATGTGAAATGCACCCTTAGATACTATAAGGATAGAGGGGTGACAGCAGTCAAAGAGCTCTGGGAGGAATGTGCAGTACAGCCTTTCGCCATCCCTTCCCAGGCAAACCAATTCAGACATGATGAGAATCCTGCTTCCATTACTGCCACTGTATATCCACAAGGGAATTCAATTACATTTCAAATATTCTCTACCTGCCCTCTTTTTTTTTTTTATTCTTTGCCAGTCTCATTCCCTTAGAAGTTTCATTGTCAGTCACTTTTGCTGGAGAATTAAAGAGAATTACCACAAAAGGATCTTCATCCCTTAATACCAGTAATGAAAGTGTCTAAGGTTCTGCCAAAATATTCAGTCTGCCCTTCCTTCCCAAGGAATCATTTTAATTATTTTCTTCCCATTATAGAACCAAACTTCTGATCACAGTCTGATTTTCTGCTCAGATGTTTATAGGGCTACATAATTTTATTGAACCTTCAAGAAAGAATTTATAGGCTCTGTGGAAACTAAAGCAGCTCAAATAAGACAGACCAATGACTAAAGCAGTGTAACATGTTTCATGGTCTCCCTTCAGTAATTTTTGATTACCTTCCTATGATATCCTCCCCAGACTTTGGGCATACCTCACTTATCAGTGAAAGGCCTCTGTTTTTTAATGCCTATGAAATGGAATTTTGTCAGCCTTTTACTGGATTCTTTGCATCTCATATAAACAGTCCACTGGAAAAAATGTATGCTTTTATGATTTTTCTATCATTTCTGCTTCGATCTATCCTTTAAAACTGTATCTGACAAACAGTTTTCATTACATTCCTTTAATTCAAAGTTTTGCGACTTTTTTCTACCACATTAACACTTTCTTATGGCAACTGCAATCCTGTTTGGTGATTGGTTTGTAAGTCTGAAATCCAAAGGCACTTAACTTTAAAGAACTCTGCCTGAAAGAGATCATCATTTGCAGGTGATTTGCAGGATATGTTTTGAAGAAACAGGTTTAAGTCTGACAGAGTAATGGGACTGTTAAGAACCTTACAAGCCATGACACTTTAGCTTCTCTGATTCAGTTGAAGGCTTTATTTTTCCTAATGCGTTACAATGTACTTGGCACTTCAAGCAGCAAAGCTTAGTTCAGTTTCCAAACTCTGCATTGTTTTGAAAATCTCAGTCATTGCTCATATAATAACTGGTAATTCTGAAATGAAGTGCTCCAGATCTCCACAAACTGTCATCTTTCTACTTATATTATTTGTCGCAACTGCTTTTTTTTGGTGCACAAACCATGATATACTTTCATCAAGCAATCACAAAAGTTGTTGCCACTTTTGGTGTCACAAAGCAAGAGTTTTATAACATAGAATCATGCAAGAGTTAATATTATCTTTGTGTCTTGATTTGACAGCTCTGGCTTTTAGTTTTCATGATATTCCATTTTTGCTTACTGAGCCCACTGAGGTTTACAACGCCCAGCGTCTTAATAGCATAAAGGGAAAATTATTGCAAAGTGCAGTCCTGTAAGAACATCTACTACTGTTGTGACAGTTCAATTCATGCTGTTGAAATCTCTAAAAGCTTAAGAAAAAAATGTGTGACTGGCTAGTTCTTACATGCTACTGCAACGCTTTAGACAGCATGAAAATTTTTAAGACTGCTCAATACCAAAGCCTACATATGCAGCATTTGACCAAAATGTGTCATTTGAGAAAGTTGTTTTAAACTTCTAAATAAGCCTTACAATGTATTTATATTTAGCTATTACAGGTAACCTTGCTTTTTTGTTGGTCCTTCCAATAAATGGCAAAATTATCATGCACACATGCCGATCTGTGTAAAAAGCATTATTACTACACACTTATACATGTATGTGGATACCTACATGTAGCTATATACAATCACTATATATTTATAGCAGTTTTGTATACTTTAACAAGACAAAAGCCCCACGAAAATATTAGGTTTTTCTTTTTTTTTTGTCTGCAGTCATATTAATTTCCCTTTGAAAGGTTTTTTATTCTGTTCCCTAAACTGAAACAACTCAAAGCAGTGTCAATGAGTTATTTTAAGCACAATACGCTTCCCACATCACCATTTAAAAAAGCACAGCATTTAAATCTTAGTCCAACACAATCTCTAAAAACATTCCCTTCTGTCCAAAACTTTAACCAGTATCTGGTTGCTAAGAACATAAAGTTTTCCTGCCATAATGTAAAGCAGCAACTCTTAGCTGATATATAATGCCTCATAAAATGATAACAAACCCCAATTCTCCAGTATTTCATCACATGCCCAGATAAGGAAGTCAAGCAGTGTAGAAAGTCTGAGCAGTCTAAGACATCTTCTGTAGGACCAGAAAAAGACCCACACCACCCAGCCCCAAACCATCACAATCTTCACTCTCTAAATTACATGGCAATTATTATCTCCTACACACTATACTCACCGTGGAACCCTCAGATTACTTTGCACAACAAAATTAAGATCACAAAATCATGTCTGAGACTACTTCAAAATTCCATCCCAAATTCTTGCGCTACAACATGCTCTCCCCTCAGCCCGTATTAATGACTGGGGCCTCATTCTTTGATTTCAGCAAGCAGTCTGTAAGCCACATCATCCCAACATGGAAAATGCATGAAATAAACATGCCTGATTTCAACTGAACAAAACCAGACTGACTGAGAAAGTTACCTGGCAGAGAACCAAAGAGTAGCTTTTGGAGGAAAAATAAAACCAAAGCGTTAGAAGGGGGAATTTCTAACAGGTGCCTTCACTTATCAGCTACTCAAATTCTGTCAGATCACCAAAGCACTTGGAGACAAAGAAAATAGAAGACACCATTCCCTGTACTTCTTAAGATCATATTGCTTCCCCATGATTATGATAATTCAATTTTTTTTAAGTGCGTCTTAAAATACTATAAAGAAAACCTATTTGTCTGAGAAGGCTTAAAAAAACCCTGTGATTACGTCTCGAGAAGTGTTGCATTGGTTTTGGCTAATGTACCAAGTCACAAATTATATATTTTACAGATGAAAAAAGTCTGATCTAACAAGCAGACTCCTTTCTGATTTCAGAGCTTCACACACAAGGAAGCGTATTCTTCATCTGTGGTTTTTACTATTGCTAAAGATTTACTGGGTGAAAGAAAAGGTTTATCAGGAAGCAAAACTCACAATGAAGCATATGATTTATGCTACAGAAGAGAGGAAAATGAGAATAAAAAATCAGCTATTTCCTGCTGAAGAGTTTTCAGTGTTAACAGGTTCTCTTTTGCCCCCAACTTTTCCTGTAAGTTCTCCGTTTTCAAATTTACCAAAGGAAGAAAGAGAAGTCTAACTCCTCACATGTGTGGTTCCATTAGAACCATAATATTTCATCCAGAAAGTTCAATAAAACAAGAGGATAAGCTCAGTAGTGCAATAATTGTACTGCACAAAATTATTAGGCAAACTATGTATAGGGACAAGATTGGCTCCCCATAACCAGCCTCCTCAGACAGCAATTCAATTCCATCAGAAGAACAATCCAGCAGCTTTTCAGGTGCAAATGCAGAACAGTATATTCAGAGTGTCTTTCCTTCCATTAGGGAGCTTTTCCTTTTTGCCATCTTAAATACACAAACTACTGAGAGCATAGAGGCCCAGAAAGTCTGGAATGGTGGGAGGCAAAATAGGTACCTAAGAAAATTAATATCATTAGATGCAAATTCATTACTGTATTTAGATTTAAACAGCATAATCAGACTGCAGCTGGAGCTAAGGCAACTTTATCTTCTAATTATATCACCATCTCTATTCTCTCAATGACCAACAATAAAATACTGTTAATAAAAGACTGAAGGCAGAAAAGGAAAAACAAACTTAGACAATACAGTTGCATATAGAATATATAGATTTTGTCTGCTTTTAATCTAATTCTCACTCTTCAGGCTGTGCAATTGGTATCTCAGTGAAGAACAATGCAGCTTCCAAGGATCATTTCTGTTTGACTCAGTAACAACAAAGCACCCATTTGCTTTTCTTGAACACAACTGCCAATGGCATAAATAAAAAATTACCTTTTGTACAGAAAAAGGTTTAGAGAGTTACCAAAATAACTGTCTGTTAGCCCCCACCTGCCCATATTGTTTTTTAAACTCATACCTGAAAGCAGGAAGAAAGTGACAACAGTACAGCAAGGAAGGAACCAAGGGTACTAGTTGACTGACCACAACAAGCTAATACACCCATGGAGCAAAAAGGGAAGTTTTATAATACTCTATAGCAAAAAGAAGTCAACTCCCTTGGTAATTATATAATTATGGCATTGCATAATGGTAAATAAACAGTTTATACAAGAACAAAGAAGTTGCTCTATGTTAAAATAGGTTGTACACATTATGCGGATAGTCCTTCACAATTTGTACTTTTACCGCTAATGACATTGACTGAAAGAAGAATTTGGATCAGAAGAACTCAGTTTCACAAATTCAAAAGTACATGAACATTCTTGTAAGCCAGAACAAGACACATGAAAAAGCTAGTATTCCTACCTCTCCGCCAAGCTCCACTACTCCAACTATTTACAGTATTGCCAACACTTAGAGCAGTGCACACACCAAAACAGAAAGTCACTCTCCTCCAGAACATACCTGCCAAATATAATCTAGATTTGCCTTCCTTCTTAGCTATAGCAGTTTTATTACAAGTCTTGAGACGTCTAGCCAATGCTGACTCTCTTTTCCCCTTGCCTCCTAGGGAAAACAAAAGCTACTGCTGCCACCACCAAAGGTTAAGTAAATAAATCAAACTTACAACTTTTCAACTGCAAACATTTTCATACTGTAACTCTTCATTCCTGCTACTCCAAGAAGCAATATAAAAAACGAGACTGAGGGAGAAAGCCTTTCACACGTCTACCCTAGAACAAATGAACTCCAGCCTGCAGCCTAAATTAGCAGTAACCGCCAACACCTGAGCTTTCACAAAACAGCAAATGAAAAACTCGTTAACCTTTCACATCTTTTTTAACTGTGATATTTTTTCTATACTGTTTCTGGTTCCTAACTGTATGAAAAAAATGAAGTGAAACAGCTTTAGGGGGATAAAAGTTTAAAAATTGCTCTCGCATTTCCATGGGGAAGTTACACATTTACTAAATAGTAAGTATTGGTTTTATTTCAGTTTATAACAAAGCCAAAGGAACTGTACTGAGTGTTTTGTTATTTTTAAAAATAAACATGGAATCTGAAACTAGAGACTTTTTGGGCTAAGGAAATAACTAAGGTAACAAAGTAGTTTATGATAAAGCTAAGGATAGGGTCAGGCTGTGATGATAACTAATTTATCAGAAAAACATCACTAACATTCATATTTTTTTCATATGAACCCAATATCGTACATTTTAAGGCAGATTTCGTTCACTCACTACTGTTTAGTTCCAGGTAAAATCACTAATATTTTATCAGTACATTGCACTACATTATAAATTACATTATCATCATATATTCACAAAGGCTTTTTCTCATTTTAAAACGCAAAACCAGAAGAACAGTAAACAGCTATATCTACTAAAAGTGAAAAAGTAAAACTATTATTGAATGTAACAACAACAAAAAAAATAACACATAGCAGAAATTTTATCATGCTAGATAGAGACAAAAATATTAACTGAAAATCAAACTACCACTTTTTAACAAGGAATGAATATATGCAGATCACAGAAGTGATTACAACATACTCCCCTCAACAGAAAAATTACTTTGCATAGGAGCAATTTAGAACATTTATTATTTGGAAATCTCAGGACAAGGTACAGCAGTGCCAGTTTCCAGGGGAGTTTTAAAAAGTAGCTTAATCTAGCAGACTAGGTCATGTCTTTCAGACTGTCATCTGCATAGGCATGCATGCAAGAAACCTTCCTTTCTTTCTACCTCTGGAAGAGAGAACAGCTGAACACTTTCAGCTGTTATGAATAATATAAAATGACCCCTGCACATCACTTAAAGTTCAACTCAGCATCCTTAGTACTACATAGCAACTTTCTATCACAGCAAAGAACAACTGCATTCTCTGGTGAAATACTAATAAATTGTTATTTTCTATGCTTATTTTGGAACTCTGCTACCACTCCTTGCTAAAAACAACATAAAACCACCTCTTTCACTTGTATCCTGTTGTGGAGACACTTCTGTACCCAGGGACCTTTGCAAGCACCAGATTGAATACCAGCTGGGATACCTAATGAGGTACAGGCAAAGCTCATCATCTCTGATTAAATTCATTTTTATAAACCCTGAGTTCCTGTTTGCATACTACTAATGAGTGTTACATTTTATCATGGTATTTAGAGACAAATACGTTTACTGGAAATATAACTACCATCCACCACAGAGTGTGCAGCTCACACTATCTGATTATGACACTTTTGTTCCCAGTTATCTGCTTATTAAGCAGGGTCCCTCCTTACCACATAGTTAGACCTGCAAAATTCTGTACAGAATGTTTGCACCCTGTCTGTAAGTGCAGAGCTGAGGCCCCCACAACCTCACTATAGTCTTGTAAGGTATGTGAATGCTGCTGAGCCAAGCTGAAGCACAACAGAAACTAAGCAATATACCCTGGAATGTATTGGAGGTATTTGATAGAGCAGGAAATATACTTTGTGTCTTGGCTTCTAGACAGGGTCCTACCTGTGGATTTTTCTTTTTATTCTCTGATTTGTCTGGCTGGTGAAATACTGAATAACCCTTATAATTGTCTGTCTCTTCTCTTAAAAAGGCTGTTTCGGTGCTTAAAACATTTGTAGAATGCAATGAATAATGTTAAAAAAGTTTCTAAAATAAAGTTAAAGCATATTAGTAGTTTATATTATTTTGAGAAACATGCAAAAATAAGCCCAGAAAAAGGTCCTATTTGACAAAAATATTTCAATTTTCACAGCTTTTAATTTCCTGCAAGTTTGACTACTAGCGCATTTTAAAAACTTGCTGTATAATATACTCTCTTCAGTTAAGAACTGAATTTCACACCTTATACACTACTGTAACACAGTGAACCACACTGGAATTAAAAAATAATATAAAATTATTGCCATATTAAGCGTTTAGGAGTCTGTGCCTTTCCAATTTTCTTTAATGTAGCGACATGTAACAGATAGTCATAAATCTGTATGATTTATTTCAAGTCACGGAACAGTGACCTAGTGAGTCTGTTTCACTTCAGCAGCAGGATCCGCACTGGTTTTGTGACTTGGGAAAGTACCTGAAATACAAAGTTTGAAGTATGGATTGTGTCATGTAAAGAGTGAACATGAAGATAAATGTAGCTCTCCACGAAAGAACTATGCAAGGGGAGGGGAAATTAACTTTTCCTTTCGCTTAAGACTTTTTTTTTTTTCTTTATCCAACCTGTGAGTGACTGCTGCAGGAAGTCTCCTTTTCATGTCATTGCCTATGGCTCCTATTCAGTGATCAGTAACAGTAACACCAAGAGAGAGCACTTCAGTATGTCTGATTGGAGGAATTAGCATTAGTACACTATTATTCAACTGGGAGAGTTAGAATTAGAAAAACAGGCTCACAACTATAAAAATGTCACTCACGTTGCTGCTTGGCAACTACATTGATTTACTTGATCTCATTGCATTTTGGCAACAGGCTTCTTATGCTACAGCTTTTCTTTTTTCCTTCTGGGACTTTCATGGCAGGCCAATATTTTCCCCTGGCATGACAGTTTACTACCAATCCATTATCCATTACCTTCCTGGCACGTGCAGACTTCAGAAAAACCTTGTCTGGGATTTGGCTTTCTACCCAGTGCCTGATAAATGTTATAAATTTTATTCCTTCTGTTGTGGTGCAAAGTGGAAAAATATGGCATGCAGTTATGCCAGCATTACTCTGTCCTCGGCCAGAGCTGTTTTTCACTATAAAATCCTTCAAAAAACCCCGAAATAATTTAGTGTCTCTAGAATTACCCCAACAGAAAAGGGGAAAAAGAAAAGTGGCAGTTCTCTCGGAGATTTTTGGTTCTCTGAACACAACAAAAGACTTAATGTTTTGAAAATAAAGCTTCTAATTCTAAAAACTTTGAAATTTCGCCTTTAAATCAATAATGTGTCATCCATTTCTGAGTGGACTGAACATCAAAACCAATGAGGTTTCTTTGAAGACAAAGTTTGTTGCAACTTTGCCATAAGTATAGAAAAGTAAAAGAAGCAAAGATTAAAAGATAAAATCAAAGAAAATCTGGATTATAGACAGAGGTGTCACTGTTACCATCTGACTAGATGTATATGTGCTCACTATAGGTCACTTTTTACTCCACTTAGGTTGCACATTAGGTTGTTCTTGATACAGAATAACAATGATATTTCACAATGCAATTGAGTATGTATTGTAATAATAAGAGCTCTACTTTAAAAATAAAAAAAATCCTACTGAATTTCCATCGGCTGATGCCACTCCTAAAAACCTCTTTAATGTTAATAAGAAGTGTGTGAAAGTGTTACTGTTTTCATACTTTGAAAACTGCATCTTAGCTCCTGTAAGTATGCTGCCTACATTTGCGCGTACTGAAGTGAAGTATCACAGAGCTTTCATGTTGCCAGTTCCCAGTAACAACAAAGATTGTGAAGACTCAGTGTCTCCAGTCTGTTATCTGCTGTGGTTGTTTCCAGTGTGGCAGAATTTTCTGGGTTAAGCATTTGCTATCACAGATAGACTCTCCAAAGTGACATTCTTTTTTCCTCTTCCTAGGAAGTTGCACCGTTTTATTACCAACTGCTGTATAATCTCATTTATCAGTCTTCCATGTCTGATCCTCAGCAAACAGCTGATTTATTACTTCAGCTTGCTTCTTTTCCCAGTAAAATTATATTTCTCACTGATTTTCATAAAACTAAAATTTTAAGTGTGCCTTTCTGTAATATATGTACACTATTATTTGCTCTTACAAATTAGCATATTTTATTGCTTTATGCAGTTATATTTGGAGAAAATAAGACAAATAGTTGATTTCAATGTAAGATAGCCTAAGGTTAGTCACCTGCTGTGATTAAAACAGCTCTCAGTAATCTAATAGCAATGCATCTGTGAAAGAGGTAATATAAAAACTAACCTCTCTGACATAGTGAAAATTGCATTCATGTTAGTAAAATATTTGGAGAACCTATACCCTGAAGAATAAATACTTTGGTTCTCTTTGATTCGAAATTGGTGTACTTGTCTAGCATAGTATTTGCTCCATATGCCATTACATATTTGCAATTCTTCTCAAATTCTGATGCCACTGATGTCAATTACCCCAACAGATTTCTGTGCTCATCTGTCCTGCTGCGTCCTGAAAGCATACTCATTAGTGAGAAGTCCATAAAAAGTGTCTGGGACAAAATCAGACTTAGGAGAGACTTTGTTTCTTATTTTACGCAACAATTCAGTGTTTTAGTACTCACCCATCCCTTACTGCCCCTCCTCTGCCCAAGATAAAACAGCCGTTGAATGGTGAGGGCTGGAGATAGAAATGCATAGACAGAAACACCCACACTAGCAAATGTGAGAAAAGATTAAGTGTCTTCCATCACACTTAATAAGGCTATGGAAAAGACAGGTTCAAAGCACTCCTGAAATTAGCATTTATTTCTACATAACATTCCCAATTTGAGAGAGTGAGAAATAATCCTCTCAAACAGCCCACTTTCTCTGCCTTTTCTTAGGACATGAAAGCCACAACTTCAATCTCTTATTCTATTCTTCCCTATTCAGGCAGAAGGTAAATTTAAATGGGTTCTCAATCATTCTAGTAAATATCCCCACTGTTGAACTTGGAGAAAACAAAACCAAAAGACCCCACATCTATTCACTGAAGTGTATAGCTTAAGTGTACAGCTCCAAAGCATTGTAACAGCTTAGAATTTCCTTTAAAATCAACAGCTACATGCCTAAATAACTCAGGTGCAGGAGACTATTTCCTGAAATCTCATATAACTTCCAGATTAGTCATTATGCTACATCCATTCAACTTACTACTTTCTACAGATCATCATGTCATTGAGACATTTAATTTTACTTAATCCAGGATGCTAGTTTCTAGAATATGTTTATATTCCCTTTTGTACCCCAAGATCAATGCTACACAGGTTGTGTTAAAACACGGACAAGATTCTTATCAGGGAGGGTGCTCTATTCTGAAGTCTTTTGCTTCGTCCCTTGTGCAACTAGATATTCACCTTGCTTTTCTAACATTCTGCACAGGGAAGCATTCATCTGCCTAAACCTCGATGTGCATGATCTTCAGCAGAGCTCTAACTACTCCAGAATACTGTAGCATGCCCAGGCTTTGTGATTTGTAGCATAGTTCCTCTCCTCCTAAAACAAGCGTCTGAAATAGGTGAGATAAATTATACTTTGAAACAGCTGAAGTGCAGAGTTATAGGAAATGCATCCTGACCTGCTTAGGCCCATCTGATTAAATACTAACTCACTTTCTGTTGAGCTTATACATTTTGAAAACTGAGTTATCTCTGAATATTGTAAGTAGATAATAAGAGTGTATCATACGGTAGCTTTTGTTTGCTTTCCTTTCATCCTGCAAGCAAAGAAAATGTGAATTTTCCTTTGGCCAGCCTAATCTGAGTTCTTTGGTCAGCTTATTTATGTGTATCTCATATTCTGCAATTCAGGAATGGTGATAGAGGATGACTGGTTTTGAGTATTTTTGGAACTCAACCATTTTAGGGCAAAGGTAAAAAAATTTCCTAACATTAGCAGACTTGAGGAAAAAAATTCACCATGACATATAAACCAACACACTAACCCTAGTTCTGAGATTTACCAGAGAAACTAAAGGGGAAATGAACATCAGGCAGGTGGATCATTGACTGTAATGGAAAGAAAGGTGGCAAATTTACAATTAGTTAATAAGCAACTACTCTACCAGGAAAAATCATCCCAGTAGCTGCTAAACATTCTGGCACAAAAAATAGGAATTGCTAAGTAAATCTGAAAAAGACTCTGCATGATAAAGGAGAAAGAAATCAGGAAAAGGATATTTTAATACAAGGAAGCCTAGACTACTTGGCACCACAAGTTCAAATGTTCTCACTGATTCAGCCACTCCAGTGTTCATCAGTCAAGTCAAATAAATTGAATGTTGTGAATGCAACTAAACCTTGCAGAATAAGTGTCATAAATAAATTTTTTAAAGTAAAAAAAAAATACAAACCAGAAATAAATTCTGTTTTCTAAGTTTTGCATGAGCATTAATGATTCAGTAGCACCTTTATTAACAACAGTGGTTGGCTCTTTGCCACTGTCTGGTATTTTTATCATTATACTGGCTCCTGTCCTCATTCCCAGAAGCGTTTGCTTTTCAAAGCTATCTTATTTCTATAAAGTGAAGTACTCTGGACAAAACTACAACAGAAAGTAAAATATTGTTATTGTTACAATACCTACCAGTCAGAACAAGATTTTCATATGAAATTATTATAGGAAATATGATAAAAGTGAGAAAATCATAAATAACTGAAAATGAAAAAGCAAGAAAGGAATCTTATATAAGTAGGGAAGAAAGAGAAAATCACAAGTAATGTTATGCACGGAAGTAAGTAGATTAGCTTTTTTGCCACAGGATGTTCTCACTATCCAAGATCTAGTCATAGCTTCACAAAATTCAAATTATTCCATTTTATGATGGGATTAATTGCATCACTATGGTAAACCAATAAACTAATATGATAAATTTTATTTTTATTTTCCTTTCAGCCTCAAGCAAATTTCAGGTCTACCTGTTTCAGCCTTTCACACATTAGCAACTATGCTGTTTGTGATAAAACTGTGGAAGACTCATAAAGGATCTGAGTAATTGTGCATGAGATTATCCAGAAAAAAACCCATGACTCAAAATAGGACATCAAAATGTACCAGGAAAGGTAAGTATACAGCAATAGAGGGAATCACAAAAGGAAGAAGATAAACATACTGAAACTACTGTTCTGATACTCATTTTCAAATACACCATCTCACATACGTCACCATCATGATCAGGATGTCAGCAGAAGGGCTGTATGTGGAATTAAGGGCTGTATGTGGAATTAAGGGCTGTATGTGGAATTTAGGCCTGTAAAAGAGAAAAGATATGTCAAAACTTCTCCCCCTTCATAATAGTATAGATATCTAAATTTACCCATTTGTTCTTTTGAATATAAAGCAGTTGTATTGCAAGCCACATAACTTCACGTATCAGATATGTCTACTATGCCCTGGTAGATTCCATAGTCTAATATAAACTGTTTTATTAAAATTACTGTTCTATAACTTGAGGCTTTGTTGGGGCTTTTGGCTGATATATAAGCATGCCATTAGAGAAATGTGTATCCTATTTTCATTTTCCCTATGCTCAAAAATTTGTTAAGTCTCCCTGTCATACGTTTGCTGATTAAATTCAAATAGCCGCAAATCACATTTTCATCTTCACATCATAGAAACAAAAGCAATTGTCTTTTATTCTGGGGTATGCTGGTCTGCTTCAAAAATATGCCAGCCCTTGCAGAGACAGAAATTAGTAAGCACAGTGAGCCAGAGTTACATTCCAGGGGCAAATCACTCTTGTCAACTACTCGATATGTGCCTCACTGGTGACTTGCTGGCCTCATTGGTGCCCTGTAGCATGAAGACTTCCTTGGTGTGCATGTACGATGACCATATGAGTCACTTGTGGGTTTGCCAACCATGAGCAATGTAAAGTCAACCTAAATGAATTTTTATATCACCCCACACTTGCATGAATACACTAACTCATAGCAGATTGTAGAAGTAATTTCTCAATGCTTATGTGATTTTTAGACAAAAAAAATTGTCCAGATCCTCTGGATAAACCTAGATCTTTTTTGTGAAAGCCAGGACTAGGAGAGGTGGCAAAATGGTGTTATTATA
Source organism: Myiopsitta monachus (assembly GCA_017639245.1). Lineage (NCBI taxonomy): Eukaryota > Metazoa > Chordata > Aves > Psittaciformes > Psittacidae > Myiopsitta > Myiopsitta monachus. The sequence continues at coordinate 71,794,881 of CM029917.1, read as the reverse complement.
CACATTTGTGCCTCTCTAGTCTTGGTCTTGGTCTGGTGGGTGCAATCCTGGCTTGTGCCAGCTGCTAATTTGTACCAAAACAAGAGAGGATCAGCTTTGATGCCACTGGATGGGAAATCACTTTCAAAGGAACTTTTATAGTATTCCTTTTGCATAGCAGGTTCCCATAAACATTGAGAAACAACTTAGAACCTGGATTAACATGGTAAAATCTAGTCTCCATTGGGATTTTTGCAATTTTGTGATTTTGAGATATTGGAGGCAGCAGGATTCAGTAGTGTTTAAGACCGCTTTGCTTCAGAGGATGCAGTCTGTCCAAAGATTGTGAAGATCTAGCACAAATGCCAGGTGGGTGTCCTGGGTTCAGCAGTAGCAGTCATTTTTCTCCTTCTTGGTAGCTGGTGCAGCACTGTGTTTTTGACTTTCGGCCTGGGAGCAGCACTGATAACACCAGTGTTTTCAGTTGCTGCTTGGTAATGTTCTGGTCTGACCAAGGACTTTCTGAGTCTCATGCTATGCCAGGGAGGAGGGGAAGATGGGAGGAAACAGGGACAGGACACCTGACCCAAACTGACCAAAGAGGTTATTCCATACCACAGCACGCCATGTCCAGGATGTGAAAATGGAGAGCAGAGACCCGGGAGGGGGGGGTGGGGGGGGTGGGGGGTGTTCCTCTGCTGGGTTGGGCTGGATATCGGTGGTGAGCAGTTGTATTCTCTTTCCTTGTATTTCTCTTGTCATTACTATTATTGGTGGTAGCAGTAGTGATTTGTGTTATACCTTAGTTATTGAACTGTTCTTATCTCAACCTGTGGGAGTTGCATTCTTTCCATTCTCCTCCCCATCCGCCCCAGGGAGTTGGGGGGAAGAAAGAGAGGGGGTGTGTGGGCAAACTGTGTGGCTGATTGGACTTATACCATGACAGTGTGAAAACCCTATCCCATTAGGCGTGCTGAGGGCTGTTTTCTGCTTCATAAAACTGTGCCATTCTTGGTACTTTTGTTCACTGCACAGCTAACACTGCTTAGGTAAATGATGTCTACCAGCGGCAGTTCTCTAGAGCAGCCTATTTTGTTTATTTGTTTGTTTATTTTTAATGACAGACTGAAACACAAACTTTCATCCTTAAGGAGGAGAGTGAAAGTGTTTGGTGCCACTGGGTTGTGGGAAAATCTGAATTTTGTATATTTTCTCTTGCATTTAGGACAGAGGTCTGAAAGACAGTTTGTCAGCAAGTAAATAGTTTTGAATAATTTTTCTTCTGCCTTAGAGAACTGTATAATATTAAATAAATGAGATAACAAAAAAAAAAAAAAAAAGAATGTTTAAAAGCCCAGATAAAGGCCTGAAACTTTGGGAAATATATTTTGTTCAGCAGCATGAATATTCCTGTGAGACAGTACAAAGATAAACATTGAAGTTTTAGTTTTACTCAGTATGAATCAGGAATAAGTAAAAATTATTGGTAGACTTCTTAATTTCTACCCATTCAACCATAAAGAAAAAATAGCCAATATACTTTAAAATATGCATTCATATCATTATGATACATTAAGAAATACTAAAATTCCTCTTTGCTAGATGATCACTTTGACTTCAATAGGAATATGTTCTATAATGTAGGCATAGACACAGTATTTTAAGTCTCTAAAGAAGCAATTCCACTCATCATCATCAGTTATCATAGATATGTAGAACATTACTAGTGGTAGTGACATAAGAGTCTTTGGTAAAGAATGAAATTTAGACACTCTGATGGACCATACATGATGATGTGTCACAACATTTGAAAACATGCAGCAAGAAATCACTGAATTTATAAAAAATTTCTACAGCTTATTTTCTTAATTTTCTAAGCTGGTTAGAGAAATTTTACATCTATTTTCTTTAGCAGAATTATTTTTTAAAAGGAGAACATGGGTATATGAGGAATTATGGTAGTAAAACAATAGAGTATACTCTAGAAAATGGTCAAGATGAACAACTGAAATGGTAATTCATTTCTATTTTGTTATGATAAAAATAAAGGTCACATTTCTATTGATCCATAAAACATTTCATCTCATCTCATGTCAGCAATATTGAATTACTTAAATAATGTACTCATGTATCAGAATTTTCAAGAGGCCATCTCATCTTAAGCCTCTATTTAGTTGATGAAATTACTAGGGGAAAAAAGTGGAGATGCACATGTCAGTGTCATGTAACAGCATGAGGAAAAGAACAGCTTTCCTGAATCACAGCAAACATCCATCTACTCCTGTATCTTCAACCATTAGTTAAGACATAAGAGAGTTGTGATGAATAAGGGTGGAGGTATTATTTGTGTATACACAAGGAAGCCCAAATGTCCTAGTTTATTTCAGGTTCAGTAAACTTGCAAAAGGTCACATACTTACCGAACTTTGATGATCTGAGCTTTCCCTTTAATTCCACTCCAATTTCTTTCATAGAAGTTCATTTCTATTTTCTTAAATTGATCAATAAAAGCTTTACTTTTGAAGTGGAAAATCATGCAGTATATATTATTAATCATGACGTTGTTATTTTTATAGGACGGCATCTAAGAGTTAGCGAAGGGCAAAACCCCTATTATACTTGTGAAAACACATACAATTTCTCAGCTTACAGTCTTCACTGCGACAATGGGATACAATTTGAGTGACAAGAAAAAGGTACATAATACTCATAAGAACACAAGAGTCACACCAAAGGTTTACCTAGTCCACATTCTGTGTCTGACAGGGATCAGCAGTGGAGTTCCAGGAAAAGCACAAGAACAGGGCAAGTACCATTGATGCTTCCCCTGAGCATTCTTCCAATCTCCAAATCTTGAGCTATCAGCCCGAGATCAGTGACTTCACAGTTTCCGTGTTTCTGCATACTCTGATTACTGGACAATGAGAAAAAAGATAAATTTCAAGTCCCAAATTTTCAAACCTCCAAGCTAAAATTTAGTCTTATGAACATTTAGATTGATTCTCAAAAGCATTTTCACATTCTTTATTAAAATCTTTGGATAATATTCATTAAAAGTGACAAGTCAGTGTTTTCCAAACAGAAGTACATTGCAGTGTCATTGCTGATAAAGGAATGCCACATCACATGTTCTTATTCCAACTAAATCTCAGGTGTTGATTAATGAAGTTAGGCTGAATGACTATTAAATGAGATGCATCTGCAGTATGCTAATTTTGAGTCTTTATGAGGCTGCCTAATAACACTAGTTCCTCTTGAGTACTTTTCTTGGCTAGGAATATTTTAATAGTTTCTTACTGTAAATGGAAAGATTATTACTTGACAAGTTAAATGGTGTTTCACATGAAACTAAATGCATTTTAAATTTATTCTAGAGTTTCAGGCTTATCTACCACTATTTTTCTTGTTTTGTTTATACACATCTTTCTCACATAGATTTTTAGGAAATTGAATGTATTTAGATAATATTTAGAAAAAAAAAAAAAACCAACCAACCCACTATTTAAAAGGCTTGAAAATCTGAGTCATTAATGAGTTTTAAAAATTTCATTGTTCAGAATAAATAATAATTTGGGAGTTGATAGGGTGTCCTGGGTTCAGCAGTAGCAGTCATTTTTCTCCTTCTTGGTAGCTGGTGCAGTGCTGTGGGTTTGACTTTCAGCCTGGGAACAGTGCTGATAACACCAATGTTTTTAGTTGCTGCTCAGTAATGTTTACTCTGACCAAGGACTTTCTGAGTCTCATGCTCTGCCAGGGAGGAGGGGAAGCCAGGAGGAAGCAGAGAAAGCACACCTGACCCAAACTAACCAAAGAGGTATTCCATACCAAAGCACATCATGTCCACTATATAAACTGGGGGCAGTTACCCGGAAGGGTGAGATCACTGCTTGGTCGGGCTGGGTATCAGTCGGTGAGTGGTGAGCAGTTGTATTTTCTTCCCTGGTTACTTCTCTTAACATTATTATTATTGGTGGTGGCAGCAGTGGTTTGTGTTATACCTTAGCTACTAGCCTGTTCTTATCTCAACCCGTGGGAGTTACATTCTTTCGATTCCCCTCCCCATCCTACCGGGAGCTGGGGGAGGAAGCGGGGGAGTGAGGAAACTGCTGCGTGGTTCTGAGTTACGGCTGGGCTTAAACCATGACATAGGGATTTTAGATACAAGTAGGAAGACCTTGATCTATCACAGAAAATATATTTCTGACAGCTCTACATGAGCAAAGTAAATCAGAAAAAACCCTATATGGCTGCAATGTTCAGACACATTTTATAGCTTTTGTAGTTTTTATCTGGACATGCTTAAAGAACTTCAAAGGGTTCTTCTGTACTTGCATATAAAGTGACAAAGCATAGTCTGATTATTAAAGTCTAGCAACATTCATTTCAGATATTTTGGTAAGATCTCAAAATTGCAGGAGGAAAAAAAAAGCTATTAATAGGATTTGTGGATGCTTCAGAGATAGCACAGGTTTGTGCATCTTATTAGAAGTACCCTATGGCATAGCAAATCCACTTCCACATCTTCCTCAGTATTCTGTACCATTCATAAAGATCACAAGGTAATACTTTTCATAGCTAGGAGTTAGAACAGATGTGGCATACCAATCTGGAAATCACTGGTTCCTGATTACGAGCACTTCTGTAACATGCCTCTTTTATTCCTGGATTTTAATAATGATTATAGTGTAAGCCTTGGAATACAGCTCAGTTGATAATTGAGATCAGAAGAAAAGAGCAAGGATGTCAGATATTAAATTGGACATAATACATACTGTAAAAGGGAAAAAAAAAACATTCATAAATAATGCTTCTTTCTTCTCCTAAATACCCATTCTCTTCTATTGTTGCTGGCAAGCAGAATACACATTCCCTCACCTCCTCCAGAAACTCTCACTGCTCTGCTCTATACCTCAGATGCAAGGTAAATGTATTGAAAGTATCTCAGTATTAAGTTCAGCTATCAAACCAGCCATTTCATTCACAAATGCAGGGGCTATAGACAAAATCTAGAATTATCTGTCAGTTTCAAGCATGATCTTTCCCTTCTAGGATGCAGTTTTAAAGCTACTATTATTTTGTGTATAAGTACGTGTAAATATTTGTCTAAGCACGTGTGCCTGTTCGCAGTCCAATGTATGAGCATGCATTGTATTGGCAGATGCAAAGAAGGTTCCTAACGAGGTAACTCCCCTGAGAAATATATACACTGCCACGTGACTCAGGTCTATCTCCATAGATCTCACCATAAATCTGCAAGAATCAGAAGAGCGTCATGAGGCAGTATCAGCAGGGAGTAAGGGCTGTTGTCCTGCTGTCACATTTTAAAGTCAGAGACAAGGTGAGCTGTGTTAGACATGAGCTCTGTGAACAGAGAATACACCGCAAGTAATCAGTGCCATTTCCATGGGCTCATTCTTCAGACTTCCTCATATTTTTGAATGGGTCATTGCTTGTCTGATTTCCAGCTTTCCATGGATGAATGCATGAATTTCATATGAGAACTTGCATAAACTGTGGCTCAAATTTCATTGAAACTGATGTCTGCCAAGAATAATATTTTTGTGGTGCTAAAGGCTCTGATAAACTATGTATTACAACCATAATTTATATGCATCACAGAAGTATATTATCTCAGAGAAAAACTGGCTTTTCTGCTTTAATCAGTACTAAATCAGTTTCATAAATACAATCAGAACTATTTATTTTTTTCAGGAAAAGGTTGCATCTTTGATCTTTTAAAAGTTAGTCAAGATATCTGGATTTTCTTTGTAAGGTTTACAGTTGTCACAAAAATTTTAAAGTACTAAGAACTAACTTTCAAATGTTTTTCTGGAGAAAAAGACAAGGTTCCTATATGTATATAAAAATATATAAAATATATAAAAAAAAGACAAGGTCCCTACATAAGAAATGCTTTGCATTTCTTATGAACCTCAGTTAACTGGGTTGAAGGCTAGTGTCAGAGTACAGCTTCAGACCAACTTCAAATCCAATCTTAATTTCACAAGTCTATAGCCTTGTAATATCCTGCTTTATTGTCCACCACCCTATTTCTGTGTCTTGGAAGTTCCAAGACAGCTAGTTCATTTGGCATTATTTCCTAAGGCACAAAGCAAGATTTAGTCTGAACTTGTCAAAGCAGAAATTTTTAAGACAGCCATTTTCCCCTGGAGACATCCAGAATTATGAAAAATATACTGTAACTTTTCACTAATGACAGTTATGAAAAATGCGGTGTTGTTACTACCACAGTTCACTCTGCTGTCAAAAGTCATCCGATTGCATTCAATATGTAGGCATGTGCTTCCTAAGTAACTTTGGAACCCACAGTCTGATTTCAACTGAAATTAAACAGAAGAACATTGATCTCAACAATTATTATGTTTCCATACATTCTGCAGAAATAGATGTCAAACTGAGGACTGAGATAATTCAAGTTTCTGGCTGAAGAAAAGGCTGCAGAAGGACTTCATATTTTTTTATGATAACCTGAGAATCTGCACACCAGCACTTACAAATACTGGGTTGTAGGAAAAGCCTCAGGATTTTTTACCTTAATCATCAAGGCCAACCAACCACAAGGCACAAGTCCATAGGAACCGGGGCTTCATTCATGCTGCAGCTCTACATGCTACATGTTATATGACTTTTTCATTAGTCAGACATGGATTTATAGTTGGGAGGGGGATGAAGGGTGGTTTGTAAGAAATCCTAGCCTCCCTTATTAACACAATGAGGGACTGTGCATTTGTCTGGGATTTCTGATACCTGACCTCCCGCCAAAGTGTCTAATGTCTGGAAATTGAGACCAGTATCTGCACAATTCAGTCTCAGGGTTCATCTGCACAAAGTCTCATGCTATGGGTTTACTGTAGAAGTTTTGGGCAATTACCTTGTACAGCAACATACCTGTCTTTATCTACCAGTTAAGATCAGTGGGGGTGGAATTAGTTTAAGCAAAAAATCATGTAATTAAAACAATCGCTCATTTCCAGTGTTCCACATGCAGATTAAGCAGGAGGTATGAAAGAATGTCATTCTCCACCAGCTTAGTGACTATTTGGAATGGATGCAAAAAAGGGCTACTCGAAGGTATGCCCACTGGGAGAAGATTTCATAAATAGAGGATGGTGGAGAACTCATGTACAATTGCCTTCCTCTACACAGTGTTGTGATTTAAGCAGTAGAAATTAATATATACTGTACAGGGAACAGGGAGATTATGAAGCAAGCTGATAGCTGAAGGAAGGCACATTTCTAGTCATAAAACATTTCCATTTTGTGTCATTTATACAACTGATTCTGAGGCACTGAAACAAGTATATTAGACACAGTGTTATGACCGCTTTGATCCTTATGGGTAAGCTATGGCTGCTCCTGTAACTCTGAATACAATCAGGTCTTTCCATTTTGGAAACTAAGGTCAGAAAGGCCAAGATTAGGTTCAAAAAGCAATACTTTTTTTCTCCTTTAAGAATTAATACTCAGACAAATTCTCCTTAACAGTGAAATACACTGACAGTCACTAACAGTAAGCTCTCAATCAGTTCTATTACACTGTATGAAGGATGGCACTATGGTAGCTGGAATTTGATTGAACTGGCACGGATCTCTCTGCCCCGCATCTCCTTGCCCTTCTCAGGCTAGCACAACCAAAGTGAGCTCCGACCTGCCTGTACCTGCCAGTGCAGGCATGCTCTCTTTCGCATATTTGTAATGTGATTTTAGGCAAGTTATCATTAGTAGAAATGGGTGGGGCTGGAAAAAGGTTAGAACTTGTCTGGGATTTTTGGTGAAACACTGAGAAATTCTGAATCTTCAAAACACAGCTTTTTTGTGGAAATATGCTGAAATAGAAAATTCTCAAAAGGGGCTCAGACCGAGAGCCAAGTGTATGGCAAAAAGCAAAGACCTAAAAACCTAGATAATCATGGAACCAATTAACATCAATTTTCTTCTGGTATTCAGGGATCCAGCATCACAAATCTTAAAGTAGATATAGCAGAGATTTAATATCTATATTCCAAATGGCAGTCTTATCTCCAGCTGAGATGAAGAAAGCAGTAAATGTACTAATTAAAGACTTTTGCAACACTTTAGAGGGACATCAAAATATCGTATGTGAAAGCCCTGCCTAGGATTAGGTCAATTTGATTAGGTCAAATCTGAATTCACACATGAGCTTTGCTACGCAGAGATGCATAAGGCCTAAGCAGTTTTTTTGAGCGACTGCACCTCTAACCCCTACTGTGAGTTATTCAAGAACAGAGTCTTTCTCTCTGATTATGTGTTGAAATCTCTTTTACTTGTCATGATACGTCAGGCAGCCAGAATTTCTCTCTATGGACATGCCCACAGAAAATATACATGTATCCTACTATGATAGGAATTTTTTTCAGACACAGTAATATTTAAAAAAATTAAATTAAATTAAAGGAAGTGTAAATAAAAAAATGTTCTAAATTTATTTCTACTTCCTAACTAGGACTTTTAGCAGTAGTTTCTTATCTATTTTGGAACATTCCCCTGTTAATTATGCTATTGATATTTCAATGAGGCTAAGTGATATCAATGGAAAAGGTCAATGGAAAAGAGATGTATAGATGGAAAAGAGAGCTATAGATCCAAATAACTTATATAAAATATTTGTTCTCCAGGCCATCTTTTATGACTCTAAATAAAGCCCAACATTCTAGTATGACCTATTTAGTTCCTCTGTTGCTGAGGCACTGTGGTGTTCCTAGGATCCCATGCTACTTAGGAAAGATAGACAACTGCACAATATTTAAACAGATGAGAAGCAGAATTTAAATGGAACAATAACAAACAGGATTTTTAAGCTTACTAAATTAAGTAAATAAGAAAGGAATTAATTTTTTTTTATCAGCCTTGATGTTTTTGCTAATATGCTTTTGCATTTATTATTTTCATCCTGAAGTGGTTTTACATTGTCTTTTGTCTAGCTTGTCTTTTGCCTAGCTCCTTGATTTTATTACTTCTTTAAAGTAACCTACAATGGTTGATTTTATATTAATAAACAATCCAAGATAAACATCCAAGAAAGCAAAAGTTCTTACAACAGGTCATACTATTGTCAGTAAAAGTCTTACCCAAAATACCACATGCGCATCCATTGGCAAGCTTCACATTTCTGAGCCCTACTTATAGCACAGTATCATATACTTCTAAGGAAATTTAAGAAGAGAAATCATTTAGGTTCAAATTTAGCATGCAAATATGAAGCACAAAATGCCTGGGGATGGCCTGAACAACGTAAATGATAAATAAAAAAAAAAAGAAGCATAGATTTAAGCATAAGCTTGAAGACTTTACTGAAAAAACATAATTGAATGCTCAGTTATTCAGCAAAGAGAGCTAACGCAGAAAGTTTCTGTCCAAAATTATACTGGAAGGCTATGCTTAGTACTGCCAAATTTACCAGCCTAAATGCAAAGGTAGAAAAACACTGATTTAGAGATAAAGTCTAGTCTACATGTTATTGCTGGGTTGAGTTCTTACAAGAAGTCAATCTTTGGTGTTAATTTTCAAAAAAAATGTATGGGCATGATGAATTTTTTCACCAAACCAGCCTAGAATGATGTAGTAGGGTATGTTTGGAAAAAAACACACCAAAGCATATGTATGTGTGTGTAAAAAGTCTGGGTTCCTCTTTAATTTTAAAAATGATCCTAATTATGGATAGCATTGAAGCAGTTATTTGAGTTCTCAGAAATTAATTTACTGAAAATCTAAGTCCACTCTCCAATAATTCCTTGATTTGGAAACCAAAATATTAACAAGGATAAGCAATGTAAAAGGGTATAATCATGCCAACAGTATGAAACAAAATGGTGTGAAGTACAAATCTATGAAAAAGATCACCTTTCTCTAGAGAATTCTTTTTTTAAGAATTTACTATTTTTTTGCATACATTTATGTGATATTGTCATATTTTACACTCTTATTTTCTGCTCTGGTTTACTGTTCCACTAAAAGCCAGTGCATCGGAGATTCAGCCTTACAATTCCTTTAGAAAGTACACTCTTGTAATTTTGTAAATGTCCAGTAAAACTCCATGCAATCGTAAAAAAAGATCCATTATACAAAGTATTGTTTTAACAGCATTTTTGCTATCAGAGAACAGAGAAAATAGAAATCCCTATTTTCTTTTCACAGGTAGATAATCTGGTAGGAACTTACAGAGAGGTCAATTAAAAATTTTCTGATAAAATATTTTATTATGTAGTAGAATATTGCTGCTGATCATTTTCAGATCATTGAAAGTGAATTGCAAAAAATTAATAAGACCCTTCCCTAAAGCCCTGAAACTGAAGCCAAAAGTACTGTGGCCAATTTAATTAACTACTCTGTACATTGGTTCAACTACTTCAACTTCAGCTGAACCCTTTGCAAGCTCTTTGCCAAGTGCCTAATGGCAGAAAAAAAGGGTTGGATACAATATATCAAGGTTCCCTCCGAACAAATAAATAAATCTAGCTGAAGTCCTACCCTAAGATGTGGGAAAACTAAATGCAACTTTTTAATATGGCTTTCAAATGCATAATCATGAGTATAGGTATGTTCTAAGATTTTTTTCAGAATATAAATAAAATACACATACACACATATATAGGCAAGAGACATTACCCCCTTTTGAGAATTCTGGCAGTGAAGCTTTAGTCCAAGACACCAGTGAGAATGTCCCACAAGTACGTGTTTCATGACGATAGTAATTAATTTATTCACTAATATCCACTTGTAAATTGGACTAGTGCACAACAGGACTTGCAGTGCATCCTTTCAGATCTGCTTCTACTCCCCAAAGAGCTTCTTGCTCAATCACAGCTACAGACATCACTCTCTTGCTACTGAATTTACTTTATTGCAGAGATAGGTAAGGAAGCAAGGCCCACAAAAGCACATCTGTCTCTTATTAATGGCTTCCAGCTGTATACAGCTCCCAGTATTACCTCATGTCATGTTTGTTTGGTGTTTCCACATGATTGCTCAGCTGGAGAACGCTAGGGAGCCCAGGGAGAGTTGAACAGAACCCCAGGCTGACATTCAATGCCAGCGTTTCATCCGCACTTTCGCTTTACTTGCTGGCAAAGGAGACACCCTCCTTACTTCCAAGTCAGACTGAAACTACTCATGGGGCATTCTCAGTGTTCCCTGAGGAACTGCGGGTAGGCAGCCTATGCAAAGAAAACCTATTACTACAATTTTTGCCTCTCCAATAACACAGGGAGTGAATTATTTTCTAGAACTTTTGACAGAACCCCTTACATGAAAAGTATGTGAAAATGGAGTAATCAGTATTACACTATGTTACTACAGATTGACCAACACTGTCCATTTGTGAGCTTGACCTTAAGGCATTTTAAATTAGCATCAGATAATCATCATTACACTTAACCACTCATTATGCTTAACCAAACATGCATGTATCAAAGCAGAATAGGACAAAGCTAATTGGCAACAAGGGTAATTGTCACCATAAGCTCACCCTTAGAAACAGAATTTAAAATGTGGTCCGTTCACTACTGGTAAATATCAATAAAATTGCAGAAATGCTTCTGAGTAGCATTTTCTTCCCATGTTTTTGTCTCTGGAAGTACTGTATACAAGTCATCCAAGAAAATTTGTGTTTTCTGCCTTGTGCTTCGCTGTTCCTCAGAAAAGAAACAGGGACAGTGTTACCTTTATCTTCCATCAAAGTAGGACTGCTCCTAATGGTATTTTTTCCAGTGTATTCTGAAGTTACTTTAGTGACAGGGCTCCTTCCAGCAGAAATTATCCCACAGTTTGGAGAGGCCTCTATTTCAGAGTATCTTTCTATTTCGTTTGCATCTTGATGTTTTTATGTATTTTGTTCCTTTTAGCATCCCCAGAAATATGCTGCACAAGTTCTGTTCCTATTTCATGATTACATCTCTCATTTGCAGATTTCCATATTTTGCACAAGTACTGTTCATGAAAGCTGTGTTTGTTTATTATTACATTTTTGCTGCTTTCCTAAGTCACCTACTAAATTTCCTATATCAGTCTATATTACATATGTTTGCATGTAAATACATATTGCAGTATAAATATCAGGGGAAGAAGGGAGAGAAGGAGAGAGAAAATGTGCAAGAGAAATCTGTTTTTCCGGTTCTATGCTGCTTTTTTTTTTCTAGGCAGAACTGCCCAGAAATAAGCACCTTTCCAGCAGAGGAAATTTCCTAAATTTATTTTAAGAAATGGAATATTACTAGGAGATTGTTTTCCAAAATAGGTAGCAGAGAATAAGCTTAACCAACAATAATGATATTCCGGTAGTAACTATATGCAGATATTAAGGTTCAGAATCAAAAGTCCAGGACATTACATTAATTCTTGGTCAGAGGTTGTCTGGTGAATCTGGCCTGATACCTTCGCATTCCAGCGGCGTACTGCTCTCCAACCTCCCAGCCCACCTCCAAGCTCAAGCATTAGCTACTCACGTCTTAACCTCATCCAGGGGGCTGTTCTTACACAGCTTTTTCTGATATTTCCAGTTTGATATTTTCTTGCCACATTCAATTTTTAACAGCTAAATAGATATGCCTGGCCACAAGGCAAGAGTTGATGTATTCATGCTTTAGCCACTAGATAAAAATGTGTGCTGCAAATGCCAACCCTGGAATGGTGGAAGAGCACAGGGTATAGAGGGAAGTAACTACTTAAGGGTGGTGAAAGGCACCTACATATGCACAATGCAGTCCAAACCCAGGCTCCAGCTCCTGCAGCAACTAGGACTGTAGCATACACCCTGCCATTCCCCCCAGCTATCCAGTCCATTTTCAAGATGTCTTGGATAGGACTTTATTCCAGTGTCTAGACACTGCTTCAAGTGCATTTCTTATGTCTTTTTCCTTGGCAGTTTCTCGTCATCATGTTTCCATTGCACTTTTCTAAATTAGCATCTTGTGTTGCCTTTTTTTTCCTCTTTAGAGATGCATACAAACTATATGGCCTTAATTTTGTTATTTTTACTCAAAAGGTCAACAGGCAAAATCAAAGAGGTGGAAGAGGGTTGGGAGAAGTCCACGTGATGTTGAAACAAAACAGCAAAAGAAATGCAAACAGATCACAGCCCAACTACTCACCAGTGCATCATGCACCCTTTGTGCTCTCTCTTTAGAGGGCCTCTTTTAGTATGCAGTGAAGCACCTTAAAAGATAAAGATTACTTTCATATAAGTAGCTGAAGAGAGCCTTATTATTTCAGGGTGTATCCCTCAGAGTTTTATCTGGCCATCTGCATCATTAAGTGATGACTCTTGGGATTATAATATTTGTGAATATGTGCTGCAACATATTGAGTTCAGATGTGCATTTTGTTGAACAGTGATAGCTGACAGTGTTGCTGCTTCTGACAAGCACTGAGACTTCTGAGCTGACACCCAAAGCACAAAGGTGGAGGTAAGACGGTGAAAATCTCCATAGTAGTAACCGTGGCCTGGGATAAGCCTGTGAATGAGATGTGGGACAGGTGCCTATGCCCCACCTACCTTACTGGCAGAGATCTCAAAGGACGAAATAGGTAAAGCTATACTGGGCAGGTTTTTCCTACACCCTTCTTGTGGGAAGAGAAATGCTACACTTCTGAACCCTATCAACTCTTATGTATGCAGGAATACATGAAAAATCAAACGAAACAATTATGCTTTGATTACATTATGACCTTTCATTGGCCACACAGATCCTGCAGAACTAGTCCCTTAAACAATTCTGTGGTTCTAAAATACAAATGTAAAAAATAATTAATTTCTATTTTCCTTCCATAATTTGACAGTTGAGATGAGAGAGATTAGGAACAAGCCCCTCACATTACCTCCGTATTTAAGACTTCTTTTTTAACCAATACTCTATATAGAGATTCCAGCCCATACTCTCAGGAGGAGTCCTACTGACACAATGCTCTGCTTCTGCTTCAAAAAGCAAAGTCCAATTAGAACTGACATGGTGTGCTCATGACTCAGACGTTCTCACCTCGTAATCCTTCCTTCTGATGTGCATTTCAAATTCTGATCCTTTAGCTGCATAAAAGATCTAGGATTTACAAGTAATATAAAGAATTAATTAACTATGATGCTTATGAGACAGAATAAATAGTCCCCCTTTCATGTAGCTAGTTAGATCTTTTCTTGCAAAGATGAAGCAGAAGATTTTACTTCTTAACTGCTTACTTCTTCACAAAAAATCTTTTATATTTTACACATAGAAGTTTCATAATAGTAGTTCTCTTAACATTAGAAACTTCAAAGAATCACTATCTTTATTCCTAGTTTAATATATATTTTACTTTTTTTCTCCCAGTACTTATTAATGTGTGGAATGAGTGCTGCAAAAAGAGAACTGCTATTTATTCTTCCAGAGCGGCAGAAGCTGCTTTTCTCATTCTTACCGCGAACTGCTTTGAACATCATTTCCATTGAGTATGCCAATTTTTCATATTTTGTGAGCCAAAGCCTCCTGATTTCATAGCCAGCTTGCATCACCATGCAAGTTCAATTTCTATTTTATACCTTAAGGATTAGAGTGATGAAATCTGACTCAGTTACCTTAGGGCTAAAAAGATTGAAGTTTAGATCAATGATCACTGTCAGCTTTAGCACACATTTTCTTTAATCCTGCTTAGCGTGCTGGAGCCATTAGGATTGTTTTTCCTGTAGTTAATTTGGGTTTCTGGACTGGAAACAATCCTTAATTTAATCATAAAAGTTTGTTCATGTCAACCACAGTTTTGGATCTGTTAAAGTTTCATTAAATACATTGTGTGTTCAGCCATGCTTTGAGTCTTAGGTGACACTGCCTAACATGCATAGGGCACTTATTTATGACTGCCAATTTTCTGTCAAGATCCTCAAAGAGTATACCTTTGAATATATGAAATGCAAAGAATTTCTTTAAAAAAAAAAAAAACAAACAAAAGAACCCCCCCCCCAAAATTTAAGTGACAACACTGCAGGAAATAAAAGGATGTGGAAATAAATGCAACAGAAAATGGACAAATAATATCTAATTGATCCTGCATTTCTCATTTATCCATCTCCCCCATTTCATTTGAGAACATTCTCCATGCTCTCAAACACATGGGGATATATGCAAGGAGAAATCTACTATTTAATCAGTCCTCGTTTTAAATGAAGTGGAAGATAACCAGTATACCAAGTTTCGATCTTACTCTGTGCTAGCACCTATTTCAGCAATGCTGTTTCAACCTGACCTGTACATGATCTTGATATATTTTAAGCCATTGCTTTTGCCAGCTTTTGACAAACCATTAAGTAGTTTAGTAAAAAGTAAAATGTTTTGAGGACCTGAGTAAGATTACCAAAGCCATTCCTGCAATGAGATTTTATTTGATTTACAATGGAAGACCAGTTCACACCACTGAGATCTAATTTCATAAAACCTAACAGCCACATTCAGCAGGTTGTGAGATTCAGTTACTTTTTGATCAAGAATCCTGACACGGTGCCAATTACTTTTTAGTATTTCTTAACATATTAGGTTCTAGCTGTGTTTACAAGGACTATACTGTAAGTCACTTCAAAACAACATTTTTTCCCTTAAAGGCACAACCCCTCTTTATTAACTTACCAAATACTGCACGTAATTATCTCTAGGCAGAGTTTACCTTTATTAAGGGGGCCCAGGCAAAATCTCCATACTGCAAGACTACACAAGGTTGGCAGTTGACTGAGCTGGCAGACACTCAAGCCAGATATATATCTCGTGGTTACAGTGTGCATATCAGCTTTAGTTCCGCCATAGTAGAAGTACTATTGAAAACAAGCTAAAAAAAAAAAAAAAAAAGCATGAAAACCAACCAAGCAAGCAACCAAGCAAACAAAAATGGGGAGGGAATGGTGGGAGGGGGGAAGGCTGGATATAAAATGGATTTGTTGTTTCAATGACCCATGAAAGAGCAATGCATTCTTCCAAAAGGAACTGTCCTGAGTTCAGCAGTAGCAGTCATTTTTCTCTTTCTTAGTAGCTGGTGCAGTGCTGTGGGTTTGACTTTCAGCCTGGGAACAGCACTGATAACACCGATGTTTTCAGTTGCTGCTCAGTAATGTTTACTCTGACCAAGGACTTTCTGAGTCTCATGCTCTTCCAGGGAGGAGGGGAAGCCAGGAGGAAGCAGAGAAAGCACACTTGACCCAAACTGACCAAAGAGGTATTCCAAACCACAGCACGTCATGCCCACTATGTAAACTGGGAGCAGTTACCCAGAAGGGTGAGATCACTGCTTGGTCGGGCTGGGTATGGGTTGGTGGGTGGTGAGCGGTTGTATTTTCTTCCCTGGTTACTTCTCTTAACATTATTATTATTGGTGGTGGTAGCAGTGGTTTGTGTTATACCTTAGCTACTGGCCTGTTCTTATCTCAACCCGTGGGAGTTACATTCTTTTGACTCTCCTCCCCATCCCTCCAAGAGTGGGGGGAGGAAGGGGGAGAAGTGAGAGAGAGACTGCATGGTTTTCTGAGTTACAGCTGGGCCTAAAACAAGACAGGGACATACTCACTGAGAATACTAAGGTAGCCTGGGACACAACCTGGTGGTTCAGGGATAGCTATCTTCCCCGCAGCAATTTCTACTGCCTCACACCCCCTAAAAAAAGTTCTGCTACTGTATTTTCTTTAGATTTCTTCCGCCTTATCACACACACTGATTCCTTCCGTATATTATCATTTAAATATGACCTAGGTAAACAGTGCCACCCCATAAGTTACAGTACAAATGCGCATGCAGTTCATTAGGTTGGAATATGACTGCAGATGTTGATTTTATATAAATGTTACCTAAGTGGGCATCAATTTGTAGACTACTGTGATATTTGGATGCCTACAACCCCACCGTTATTTTAATTTCTTAGCAGATAAAACATCAGAAGAACTTTCATTTTCTAAAACCCAGCATATGCTTTCTCACATCCTTGAAAATCTATCCTGAGTCCTTTTGGTTGCACACAATTAAGTGTTACACTTTCTTCTTTATTTTTTATTTTTTTTCTGATTACAGTTGTATTTAGATTACAATGCTACAGAACTTGCAAAACTAACAAACTTGGTGCCAGACATTCACATTATTGTCTCAGATTTATGGAATCTGAAGACTTTTCCCATGTCTACCTTTGTAATCATGTATGTAGTTCCTTAATATCAATCCTGAGGCTGTACAAGCATGTACAAGTAGTTAATATTTTTATTCCATCACTTCTGTCTGTTCATTACTCTGGAAACAGTAGAGGTCATTTAATCCTTACCCTCTTAAGAATCCTGTTTAAAGATTAGTAGAGGCTTCAGTAGTCTACAGCTGGAAAAGCATCATGACCCTAAAACTACATTCTTTGGTCCTCTGCTTTCTGGAAGCCCAAACTTTTTATCCTATTTCATCATAAGAACAGGTGTGAGGGATATAAGACAGCTACATTACATTTCTATTCTTTCTTAAACAGACTAGCATATGCTTTATTACTAAAATACAGTTGTACACAATATCAACTTCTGGTCAGTGTTAAGTATGACATGTTTAAGAAAGGTTTAGGAGACTATGCAGTTCAAGCTAGCTTTCACACAGAGGAAAATTCTAAAACGTTACTGCTGTCAGGAGGAATTTTGTTCATTTTGCATTATGCATAACTTTCTTCTGCTGTTTTACTTATAACCACATCATTCGAACACACTCCCACACAAGATTTTTCTCATATATGACCTGCAGCCATGGTGACACCATTTCACTCCTATTACAAAGGGGAGAAACGAGTTCAATCTCAATGAAGCAGAAGTTTCTACAAGAACATTAAACAACACACAAACCCTTCTGCCAGAATTTGCTCCCAAATTAAAGACAAAGAGAAAAAAATGAATGCTGAAAATAAATTATCTTTTACCCAATGATCTGATTAAACTGAAATAACATTTAAAATACTCTTCAACATTAATGGGAGTGAGAAGACAATATTATACCAAGGAGACTTCCAAATTCTATTTAATTATATGTTTAGGCACATAGATTCTAATAGCTTTCTTAACTGTTAGTTGCAGTAAAAGTAATCTTGTAACAAGAAAATGAGTTTATTGCCTGTGGGTTGATTTATAAGTGCATGAATGCATCTCAGGACTGAGATATTAGTTTCTCATATTGATTAACTGATTTTATTCTATCACACAAACAAGGACCTTCCAAAGGCAGGAACCAAAACATAACACATTTTTCCCAAGACAATATTCATCTGAATTCACAGATGGCTGTTTTATAGGATATTGCAGTTTATTTGGTAAATAAGATATTCCATAAGTGTGAATGGAAGTAGTTCAGGAATTTCTGCACCTTTATCTACCACTGTGCAGATTAACTTATAGTTTCTGATCTATAGGTTTTTAAATGGCTACGGCCTGCTTGCTGAAGATATATCTTAGCAAAGACACCCAGGTTGTGGAAGCACAATAATAAATAAGAGAAGAACCTCACATTTGTACCTAGCTCCCCTCCCCATGGCCAGTGTTTTTCCTCAGTTTGCAAACAATAAAGCCTAAAAGTTATTTCCCTAATTTTTTTTAAGAAGAGAATAAAAACAGCCAGCAGACAAACAGGAGAAATTTGGTGGTTTTGTTCAGTTCTTTACTAGCTCTTTATCTGACAGGTGAGTGAGAGAAGAACTTCCCAACTCCATCACAACTCTTCGTGCAACATCTCTTACATGCCCAAACTAAACCACCACAAATATACACCAAATATAACTTATACCCCTACACTTCTAGTCAGTTACTTTTTGTGTCACTCAAATATTTCAAACTACAATGCAGAAAGGCTTTCTAGAGTATTCTTTATCATACTCTTATAAAATCTGACTGATTCTTCACAATTTCCTGATACATTCAAAGTTCTTTCTCCAAAAAATCCCCCACTTTATAAATCACAATCTCTCCAAAGCTACTCCTTAGCAACATTTTCCTACATGCATAGGTAGTTTTCCTGAGATTGTTACAGAGGCTAAATTCTATCACATCTGATTGTCTTTTCTTCAGGTGTTGTCCCTTGTTTCTTTCAGTTTTCATATCTAAATCTCCCTCAGAGTTCCTACCCCTTAACAGGCCCTCACCAGCAGGACACAGCTCTTCAGATCACAATAACTGCCTGGCTTCATTTACACACTTAATATCTTTTTAATAACTTAATATCTTACTCTAAGATAAGATTGAGTACATAATACACAAGGATAAGAAATACTAGAACCTATGTCAGCTGTGCATATTGTCCTCTTTTATATTACTCCTATACCAATATTTATCTTGACATTAAGGGAAGGACCAAGACACCCTTACACATACATGCATAAGAATGCACAAAAATTTGGGATCATGTGCTATCTTTAACTCTCTATATGTGTCTATACATGCATAGGGAGGCCATATGAATGTAGATCAAGGGGTCCTGAGCTTTTTCAGGTATTAGCCTATACACTGAAAAAAAAAAAATCTTTACTAAGCTGCTTTCACTAATACAAGTCTATGTGCTTTGATGGTAGTCAGCAACACTAAAATAAATCATAAAGTTACAATGTCCTGTAACTATGCCCTGTTTTCCAATACAAATGTTCACTGGAGAGAATGTATATAACTATGTGGATCAGGAAAGAGGGGAGAGGAAGAAAGAAAGGAGAAGTTACAAATAGGCATAGAAGGCAGGGTGACTGTGTAAGTGGAAGAGCAAGAGAGAAAAGGATTGACAGAAAAGCAAAGGTACTGATGATATAAGAGGAATTCTTGTGAAAAATGACAGCAAGAAAGAAAAGAAGATGAAAAAATGAAAGTCCAGGAAGGAAATAAAGCTACTCCCAAAATAAGGGCTGGCTACATGTATTTAAAAAAAAAATAATTCCTTTTTAGTTTTTGTTTTCCTAAAAATTCTTTGGGATCACAACTGCATACTTTATCCCTGAGATGTTCAGCCCCTGAACATAACAATATAAATTCATTAAAACAAATACCCTGTCAGAGTACTGATTGCCTACAGCCATAGGTTAATGAGTATCTTTCTAACTGGTGAGTCCTGCATGTAAATGAGGAAAGTAGACCTCAAAATGTTACAGTTCTGGTCCACCTGAACACTGGGCATGTCACCAGTACAATTGTGAGATACTATAATGGATAAAAAAATATTTTCCTTTCATAAGAGCAAAATTCTAAATAAGAAATACCATTTTGCTAAGAAAAAAGCAAAGATTGTGACCACAAAATTAATCCTTTTTAAGAAAACAGTATTAGCCAGCTGAATTGTTGTGGGTTAGAGCTCCAACAGAGGCATACAATTTTCATTCTCAGCAGCAGTTGCTAGGATTCACTTTTGTTTCCTAGCAACATAATTTTAACCTACTTTTCTAGTGCATCTCTTATAATGACCAAAAAGGCTTTTCAGAAACCAATCTTTAGTTCTTCTATCAATACAAGTATATGCATGTTATAGAAAATCTTTCTGAAGGAGTTATTGAAAATTCATTGTTTTTCCTGAAATTAAGTGCAATGAATGTAAAAATGATAATGAAGTATCCATGAAGAACTGAAGATTTTCAGTATCTATAGTCCTTGTAATTCTGGACTTACTATCATCACTTGAAAAAAAAAAATCTATTTTTTTTTCTCTCCTGGAAAAATATATTCTTTCAGGGGGAAGTTACTGGGGATTTTGAAAAAAGGACCTAATGAACGCATTACTTCTTAAAATAGAAAGTAGCCCTTTTTTGACTGCATCTGGATCCTTGGAGTGCCATAACCTGGATATTAAAGAATACAACACTCAGGCATATTTTGAAATATTATGGAGAAACAACTGAATAAAAATATGCTCTTAAAAATTCCTGAAAAATGACACATATAAAGGAAACAAACTATACTCCCCATTTCCAGTTCCAGTCTCATATCCATTGTTTAGATATCATCTTGGTAAAATTAAAATCCTTTGCGTTTTCTTTCAGAAGCAGAGTATTTCTGCCCTGTAGCTAATTAAGCAAGAATTACAAAACACAAGCATGGCATGATCTGCATGTTCACAGTTTTTCGTTTTCACTTCTCATCAAACACAAGAAATGATCCAATATCATAACCAAATCATATCCCACAGAACAATAGGAGGATCACAGAGTTCTTTTGATATCAGTCTGCATTGGGAAAACCATAGTGTCTTTCTTTTGAGAGTCTGTAAACAAACCTTGCATGCCCCATATAATTTAGAGAAAACAATCTATACAACATCATTATGTTTCTTTTCTAGCAGGCATTCCCAAAACCTGTCAGCAAGACATATACTTTAAATTCAGAATAACTCAGCAGGCTTAATCAATATGGGACTCAAAAGAAACACCAGATCACTTTAAACATGTATCAATGCATATGTTGTCAAGGTAATACTCAGAAACCAGAGGAGGCATATGGAAGACTAGAGACATTAACCAGATGGGTGAGACAGGAAAACAACAATGACACGTCCAAATTTGAAAGCATTTTTTCCCACTTCTAAGCATTAAAAAAATAACAAAAAAGAACCAAACAAACACAAAAGCATGTGCATTAATAAATACGCATTATCACAGCCCCTTTCTTATTTCTCAGTTCTCAGTATAAAGATGACTTAATTTATTAGCAAAAATATAAAGTTCCATTAATGATGGAAGATATTACTCAAAATTGATGCTATTTGCTATCAAAATTATGGTTTTGTTTCTTCTTATTTAAATGGTAAATAGAGAAATAATATCATGTGATATGTGACATCATATACAAGGAAAGTGTACAGCTCATCAGCAACATAGCAAATTTTTCACAAACTATAGATTGAAACCTTTGTAAAGTTCTAATACTGCTCTGATAAATTGGCAATTTAATTGCAATTAATGAAAAATTATCAGTTCTAATATTTATAGAAAATTGATTTATGTAAAATTTGTTTCAATTTAAAAAATTTTCTTGGTGTTATGACATAGATAATAGATTATTTAGTAACTCTTCTAAAGATATCCATATGTTTACCATCAAGATGGTTCACCTATGTTGAGTAAGAAGCTAGTAGATGCTTGCAAATCATATATTATTACTGATAGATGGAATAACTCATGGTTGAAACACAACTGTCTGATAATTGACTTGTTTGGGAGACACCATGTGGTATTGAGTACACTAAGCTATCTTTCCTGGATGTAAACTTTCATTCCCGAGATACTACTGAGATAAGATGTAGCATCATGTTACACAACTACAGATGTGTAATTCCTACTGAAGTAATATCCCAGAAGCCAAGACTGCTATTTGAACAGTTACCTTCAGATGTACACTGATTCAACAACAGTGCTTCAGCAAAACTTTAAATCATATGCAATTGCCGCAGTGGAAGGAGCTGCGGCATATGCAATTCAGTGAAGTTCTTTCAGGCAAAGTTATATCAATATTATGGCAATTCTATAAAGATTCACACAGTAAATCATTATGAGAAATTCTACAAAAACCGATATCACAAGGAAGCATTAAACACCAGTGTAACTGCATACTTAAAAAAAAGAGTATGAAGTTTGAGAAGTGTTTAGTGCAGTTCTCAGACTTTATTAGGTTAATCAGTTGTATTTTGTAAATCACCATAGAACCACAGGGAGGAATGTGAGAAGCCGCTGCCTTTTCAATTTGGGTTTTATATTATGAAAAGCAGAAAAAATAAACCCAAACAAAACAGCAAGGAGACAGACAGGAATATCAAAATATGAGAAACTTCAGGAATAGAGATGCCTAATTGCCTTCCAAAGCAAACACCTGTAGATTAAAGGAAATGGGTTTGTAATACATGCCAAGTCTTGTCACAGAATCCAACATCTTTCATACTTAGTGTTGCTCCCAGGAAAATACTAAAATATGAAACCTGCATTAAGAATGAAACCACAACGTCACTTTCACAATAGTGCTCTTGAACACCTGAGGAAATATGAAGAGGTTGACACTGAAAAACCACTTAGAGGCAGAAAGGCATGGGGAAAGGTTCTGCCCAGACAAGATCTGAGGGAGGTGATTTTCCCTTAACCTGATGTTAAACATAAGAACATGTACAGTTCCTTTGTTGTAGAAGAAGGGATATGGCTTGCAAGGGGAAAGAAACAATGGTCACTCTCAGAAATCTCACTATTCAGAGACTTATGCATGAGTTACAAATCTACTGAGGAAACTCTGAACAACTCTCAATATAACACTTGGAATCAGACATCTGAAATCCAAAAGTCAACCACACACAAATCTCTCCTACCATAATGATGGCATCTTTTTCATTATGGCAAAGCAGTCATCTTTTGCCCAGTTATTTCTATACAATACAACAGACTTGAAATAGAATTTGAGGTTATGCAGGTTGATTTGGAGCACTAAGAGTCTTGTAAGTATCTTCTGACACAAAATCTGGTCCAGAAATTTCAAAAGTCAAGTCCAACATCTGGGAATAAGTCCAACATCTGAGAAAAGGCATTGATTAAGAAAAGAAGTCATAACATTTTGTACAATAGAACCTTGGCACACTATTATCTCATCACTATTAATGCTAAAGAAGTCAAATACATACACATATAATATCTCTGTAGTGTTACAAACCATTTGTTATTTAATAGCTGATTATTTGAATAGTTTTGCCCAAAGATTCTACTTTAGTATATTTATTGTTGGTAAATTTTAATTAATATTATAATAATTCCATAAACTTACAAGTGGCATACAGGGGTCATAAGATTTTTCTAATATGCTCCTTTCTCTTGTACTCATTAACTTCTATATAACTAATTTGGCCTTAATGCATTTATTCTTATGTTACTGTAGTATAAATTAGAAAACTGTCACATCCTATATCTTTCCTGGAGCTTGGAATGATGCTTTTATTTTATTCTCATTTATTGTCACAGTTCATTCTCATGTGAAGTATCTTTACTGATGTACATACTACTTCTTAAGTCAGTGAACCCACTGGCATAAGAACAAAAATGATAGATTTATTTCATATATGATTATCATATGATGTCACCTTCAGGAAAAATGGGAAATTCACTTAGCAATTCAGTGATGGTGGAACTGCAGGAGTAACAATGCTATTGTGGGATTTAACAAGATAATTTTTGATACTTTGGGATCATTATTGCTATGGTAACACTTGCAACATTTTATTGCTGAAAAATCTTTCACTGAAGAAACGAGATTGCACAAATACTATTTAAGGAAAATACATGCATGCACACCCACAGAATTGAAAAATAAATGCAGCCCTAACAAAGACACTTTGGGCTTTAATTAAGTAGAGCACTTTGAGATATATTGTCATAAATGCATATGATTGCAAACATGCTCTGAAAAATTTCACTGCCATTTAGCATTCATTATGCTTAAATTAGGCATAAAGATAAAGCATATAAAATCTGTTTAAAGTGTAAATTCTACTGATGAAAAATACATCTCTATTTTTCCTGCTACTAGGTTCAGGGCTTGCAAGAACATGACTCAGTTTAATAGGAGGGCACTTAGAGACTTTTGCAATTCCCAGATGGCAGAGTAGACACTGTGGGCTGTTTTTCCATCATCAGATTTAGAACTGCTGCTGCCACACTGCTGTCAAGGTTCAACTGCACTGTGGTCAGGGCATGTAATGTTAGCAGGAATAGCCTGACTTATTCAAGCTGCACTGTTGGGTGATCAACAGAAATGAAGAGAAGGGTTTGGGAACAAACATTCTAGTTTCTAGCCCACACCAAAATTTGTGCTGACACACATTTCCTATTCCTGCTGGCTTGATTAAAGATGAAACTAAAGTTCCCCACTGCAGCATAGACTTGCCTTGATTTCAGAAGCAAAGTTAGTTTCCACTTGGCCTAGAAATCATGGAAATTCTCATAAGGTGCCTGTCGTTGTTTAAGCCAGTTCGCTCACTCACTCCCCCCTTTTTCTTCCCCCAGTCCCGGGGGGATGGGGAGGAGAATCAAAAGAATTCAACTCGCACAGGTTGAGATAAGAACAGTTTAGTAACTAAGGTATAACACAAACCACTGCTGCTACCATCCAGTAATAATACAAGAGAAATACAAGGAAAGAGAATACAACTGCTCACCAAGCGCGACCCAGCCAGTGCACCCCCCAGCAGCGAACCCCCCCCCAGTGCACCACCACACCCTTCTGGGACTCTGCTCTCTGTTTTCACATCCTGGACATGACGTGCTGTGGTATGGAATAACCTCTTTGGTCACTTTGGGTCAGGATGTCCTGTCTCTGCTTCCTCCCGGCTTCCCCTCCTCCCTGGCAGAGCACGAGGCTCAGAAAGTCCTTGGTCAGACCAAAACATTACCAAGCAGTAACTGAAAACACTGGTGTTATCAGCGCTGTTCCCAGGCCCGAAAATCAAAAACACAGCGCTGCACCAGCTACCAAGAAGGAGAAAAATGACTGCTGCTGCTGAGCCCATGACAGTGACATACCCTCTGTAATGTTTGAAATACAATGCCTGTTATGTTGCCAATTTTTCAATTTGGTTCAGAGTCTACTACAAATCCCACCACATACAGAGCAAATCCCAGCTCATGGAATACTGTAATCTCATGATCAGCTTGTATTTCTGCTAATACATACTAACTGTGATGACAACAGTTTCATAATTGTGGAAATAAATTGAAAAAATGGCTCAGTAAACAAAAGTTTAAGACAGGGTTTTTCTTATTTTCTATATGCATCATTTTGTGTGTCCTGAAAAATAATTTGGTTTAGCAATATTACCTATTTCCCTTAATTCCCAGATCTACCTTATCACATGCATGTTTAGTTCTTAGTCTTACAAATACTTGTTTTCCACTCAAGCCATGAAAAAGTTACAGATTATTTTTGCACAGCTGTTGCCAAACTGTAACTAAAGGCTATAAATTCACAGCTGCACTTGTCTTATTTCAACACAGCAATATTCCTAGGCACAGTGCAGCACCAGCATTCTAGGGATTTCCGGTTAGTAATAAGAACTTTATTAATATCAACATGGAACAAAAATGCTAAAATGTTTGAACATAAAAGGCCAAAAATTAAAATTCAGCTTTCAAAATTGCTGAAGTATACTTCCTATTCCTTATCAAAGTTCGTGGGTACATTTTAGCAGCTCCTCATTTCTCATACCACAGCACAGAAGTCTGCATTTTATATGTATATATATATGCATCTATATATACATTTACTTTGCATATTGATCTTCAGAAATGTTTTTTTGTTTGTATAATTAAAGGCAGGGTAACTTGCTATGCAATGAAATTTTTTCCCTGCTGCAGACATCAGTACTTCCCAGAAGCTATAATATTCTATTTACCTGGTGATTTATGAAATGCTGCTGAAGATTACTGCACTGACAATTTTTTCAGTTACAGCTAAGGTTATAGATTTTAAATAAATAACATAAACATACCCTGAACTGAAACACCTCTTCAGTTTCTTCCAGTTAGTGATCTGAAGATAGTATACTGTGCGTTTTTCAAAGGTATCTTGCTATATGTCCTAAAAAGGAATTATTAAACTATAAATCTACATTATTCACTTAATACATATCTTTGGGCCTTAAAAGACCATGTACATTATGTATTAGTTGTAACAGTATCCTTGTTAAAGTATGAATGTATGTGATGTATTGCACAAATACCTCTCAACAAAATATACCTATCATATTTTCTATTCAGACATGGATTATTTTGGTCTCAGTTTTGGCAACAGTCTGTTCTTTTGTTTCTCACAGTTGTGGTTTGTTCAGCTTCTTACTTCCAGCCAATGATTTTTCACATGGATATTAACTCAATACGTCAAATTTGGGGCAAATGCTTGGCCTTCCGTAATGGGAGATCTGAAGAAAGTGGTCTGGGTTCCTTGTAGGCTATGATTTAAGGAAGCCTACAAAACATACAATAAGCCATATTCAGAGCACTTAACAGTAAAAGGAAAAACAACTCTTGTGAGCTTAATAGGAGCCCAGATAAGAGCCTTTTGGGAAAACCTATTTCATTGTCACTGTCCACAACCTCAAAACTAAACAAAATCTAGCATATATCTACAATTCATGCAAACCAGATATGAAGCTAGCTTTAACCACGGATGAAGTGAGCCTGACACATAGCTTTTAGTCTGTAAAACTTCTGTGGGAAATACACATGCTAAGTCATTCCCTTCCCAGCATCATGCAGATTATATCACAGCAATGCAGCTCCAGCTTGCTAAGTAGTTTTTTTCAGAAGTCTCTGCCCTTACACTAATTACCCTTATCCTCACAATTATGACCCACGGCTTGAAGCAAGTGCATTACACCACTGAGATATTGGTGCCAATATCTCCCCAGCATGGCTTTCTGCAGGGCT
This sequence comes from Myiopsitta monachus, assembly GCA_017639245.1. Taxonomy (NCBI): domain Eukaryota; kingdom Metazoa; phylum Chordata; class Aves; order Psittaciformes; family Psittacidae; genus Myiopsitta; species Myiopsitta monachus. The sequence goes on along the minus strand of CM029917.1, from coordinate 71,767,488 downwards.
CCTCCCAGTGGTGTAAGTAGCCAGGAAGCACTGCAACAGCAGAGCCAAGCCTGGTGTGGCTATAATTATATCTGTGTACCGGAAGAGAGATAGCTAGAGGAGAATATGTCCAATCTAGTTCTTACAGCTAACTACAACATTACTGTAATTATTCCAAATGTGTTAGGATTAATTGAATATTCATATTGATAACACTGGGTGATACTTTGTGCAGATACTCATCAAAAATCTACTCCTGAATTCAATGTATGTAAAAAAAAAATCTTGATCAAACTTCTCCTAGAATAGAGGTATGGCTTCTCCATGACGAGTTAGGTCACTCTCCTGGGTTCAGCAGCAGCGCTGATAACACCAGTGTTTTCAGTTACTGCTTGGTAATGTTTTGGTCTGACCAAGGACTTTCTGAGTCTCATGCTATGCCAGGGAGGAGGGGGAGCCAGGAGGAAGCAGAGACAGTCACCTGTAATTAGCACTTCTCAGTTACTTATGGTCTTAACTACACCTGAAAAGAGTTCCTATAAAGCGTAGTGTGTTTCCCTCCTTCCTGTCCTTCACTGAGTAGAAAGTTAGCTCTTGGTATCTGTTTTTCACAAGTTTTCATTTTGTCTTCAAGCTGAAAATTCAGTGAAGTCCAGCAGCTGAGACCAAAGCAATTACAACATTTTAGGATTTTCTCATTTCCAGTTCCATTTACAGCACCTGCTATTATTTTGAGATTGCCATTTTCCATCTTGATGTTTAATCACAATCCTCAGTTGCCGATGACTTCGAGAATGATTTGTTCTGTTGTGATTCATGATGTAACGCACTTTTGTCTTTCTTGCACTGCGTGATTGCAGTTTGCTACCAGTGGACTCACTTTGAAAGTGCACATTCCCTCTTACACTTGCTACTTCCATGCTGTGTTCTAAATAAGCTTTCAGAGCTGCTGGCAGCTCTGAATTCAGCAGCCATGGCAGACATATTGACAGCAGCAGCATTTCTTCCTTTCTCTGAAACACAGCTCAAGAGAGGAATTCTGTTGGTAAGGCATTCCTATATTCTTGAAGGACCTTAATCTAGTTTATAACAGAAAAATGCCCTTTGCAATCTATAACTACTACCTGTTACACAAATAAAACAACAAAAGAACTATATGCTAATTGGGAATATACTGATCATAAAACTCAGAAAAATAGAAAGTCTTTTTTTATGATATTGTGACTTTTCTTGGCAGCAACCTAGGTCTCAATGACAGACAGCATTCTGGATTTGAAATTAAAACGATGTGGGAAGCACCACCACTTACAGCTTGCCCTATGCTTTCCACCACAACAGTTTTGCTTTGACTGCCAAACCTTTACCACATGAGTTGAACTTGCACCTGCTAGACACTTGTCTCTGGTTGGTTTCCTTTTTCCATTGATTTTTCCCCAAATCAATATGAGCTTAAACAGCATAACCATTTTTGAGTGTGAAGCGAAGGAGGAAAGATTTCTCCATATCAAAAATTATACAGAAATATTTATGTGGAGAGAACGTAGCTCTTTAAAGTTTGGAAGTGTAGGAGGAGGAACTTGATTTACCCAGAAGCTCCCCTTTTTGTTTAGCTTGTGACTCTTCCACTCTATGAAAACCCATTCAACTTTCACCAAATTGCCAAGCTCCTGAAGATTGTCAGTTCATACCTGGATGTACCTTGTTGTTATTGTCACAGATTTGGATGTGCCTTATTCCCCAGAAGACCAGAGGTATCCCACTGGATTCCCTGAAACTGGGAGCGCAAAGTCACCTGCAATTGCAGACCAGACCTGTCAGTCAGAGCTCAGAGCCAAAAACTGAAATCAAGACTCAAAGGAGGCCTGATTTTTTGTTTATTCTGTCAGTGTTATCCATGAAGAAAACTTAGTAACCCAAATAAAGACTGGAGTTGCATATCATGTGACACATTATTACATTGATTCTGAGTTTTAATCACATTGCACCCCCCAAAAAAAGTGCAAATAAAGAAAAGAATAGCTTAAAAAGGGCATTAAAGTAATAAATGGAGTCATTCTAATACTTTGAGGACCCAAACTATTCATTTTTCTGTGGATTTGCTTTGAAGTGGAGTTAAAACCCTTCACTATCAATTCTTCCAGTGTTCCAGGTGACAATATGACTTTTATGTTCCTAGCTTCTCTTGTCACCTTTGGTTCACTGCTCAAACCACTTCTTTCCCCTGCTTCCTTTTATACCATTATGTTGAAGATAGCTAATTTATTGTAAGAAGAGTGGTAAAATGATGTGAGCTCTTTCACAGTCTATATAACTTGCTTTTACTTTCTTTATTCCTATCCCTCAGAGAATTATAACTAAATTCTCCCATACGCAATTTGAAAGCCTATTTCCTCACGTCTACCTTCCTTCTCTCCCACCTCAAGCATATCCTGTTTCTTCTCTCACTCACATCTGTACCCTCTGTCTTTCTTTTAGCCTTCTCCTTTTTGCTGTCTCCTCTTTATCAAATTAAAGCTGCAAAGGAATCTCTTATCTTTACAAATTATTTCTTGCCTATTTCTTTCCCATCAGTTACCAGACCATCTTCTTTATAATTTTTAAATGCTTCAATGTTCAGTTTACAGCCACTGTCAGAAGTTCCTTTGTCTCATTTACCTTTCCCCAGTTCAATTTATGTCTTAGATTTCACAGAATAAAACTGTTCATATCCAAGTGGACAATTATCTTTTCTTAGCTAAAACTATCCCTAGCATACATTACGTACTTTAAAGGTCTCTGATTCATTAAAATGTCTTGAAGTTTTGTTAGCCACTGTTTCCCATGAGGCTGTCAACTTTAGATTCCTCCAACATTTTATGAATGCTCCATAGGCCTCTAAACTGATCACCCTTCCCTCAATCGCCTTATCTACATAATCTCCTTCACAAGCAATGAAGTCAGGTACTGTCAGGCATAGCCAGACACATTGCTTTCTACGCAAACACCATGCCTTCCTTCTAATACCTCCCCAGAGGTGTGTAGTCATCAACCTAAACAGATCAAAACCAGATTTTTTTTCCATAAGCCCTCCTAGCTCCTTCCTCTCTTGGCTCCTGTTGACATCATCAGTGCAGCTTTGTCCTTTAGGACCATACCTGTGATACGTTGATTGTCAGAGCTCTTATTTTGGAGAGAGAAATTCCATATACTTTTTGGTGGCTTATACATTAACAAACCCTTTGCTAGAGTTAATAACTATTTGATAATACAGTTAATAACTATTTGATAAGAAAGTGGACACAAACACCAGAGCCTGTGCCTCCCTAATTTCCAAGGAGTGTATTCTAACCTGTTCATAGAGTATCTTGCAGCTGGTTACTATATGGGCTCTGGTTTCTTTATGGAAGTTACACAAACTACTTGCTCTTACTTTAAAAACCATTTGTGGCCCCATTACCTTACATACCAGCTGATTGGTGACTCCCATTTTTGAGCAGCTCACAATGCTAACCTCCAGCATGCATTTGGTAGATTTTCAAAAAGGTTGCACTATCCCACTTCTCATTCCTGGAAGCACACATCATAAATATCTACCAAAATATATCTGCACATCATAAATATCTACCATCGATTTGAAAAGCTTTCTTTAAACACTGTGTTCTTTAAAACCCATGTTCACCTTGCCTACAGTGAACTTGACAAATGTAGGCCAAGGAAGGGTAAGCTAATCTCCTGAGATTGATGTCTACCAATCTGAAAATTACTCACTTCCTTACAGTCCTGGTCCTAATGTACAATTCAATTACAAGCTTTTTGAGGCCTGACTTTTTAATCTGTGTTTGCTTATATAAGAGCATGCCACCTACAATTAGGTATGAAATAGTGAAAAAAAAGCCGGAAAGAAAGCATTTATCTTAGGACCTCTTCATTATTTATTATGTGGTACCATTTGTTATAGTGTCATGAGACAGACAGAATCATAAAGGAAGATGCCAAAAGAAGGTTTGAAGAGTCAAGCAAATGAAAACTACTCCACAAAATTAGATTTTTATACCTCGTTCAGCCAGAAAGTTTTTATGTGTTCATGGGCCTGTTATTTGAGTCTAGCTTTTCAGATGTCACCACTAATGCTTTCCCTTTTTTGCATCTCTGATGTGAAAACTAGATGTAAATGCACTGTCTCATTCTAATTTTTTATTCGTAAGGAAAGTAGTTGTTTGGCAGAGAGAATCAAGCAATAAATTTAATTGTAAAACTTCACAATAGGGTGGTTTGATTGTAAATGGAAACAAAAAGCTGATACTTAGAGAATACCTGTTATACCATACCTAATGTGTTCACTGCCTTTAAACAAATAAAAAGCATTGTTTCAGAGATCACTGGTTATAAGCTCTGACTGATGAAATTAAGTTTTGTTTCTGTTTTTCCTTGTTGAAGCATTTACAGGGCATGAGGAGAATTGGGAGTCTTAAAATATGAACCAAAGCAGTTCAGTGCACAGGGCAGAGTGTTCCTTTTGGCTAGCTGATCAAACCACAGACGTGTGTCTGAAATCTCAGTCCTACTTAGCGCTGCAACCATAGCCCTACATGACTTGTACATTACTTGGGGGATAAAAAAAAATAAGGAAAAAAAAAAAAACAACAAACAAAACCATCCAAATACAAAAAACCTGAACGCCTGTTCTGAGAATTCTTTCTCACGAACAAGAAAATTATTTAGACACCATTAGCTTCTTCAGTTCTCTGGCCTTTGAAAGAGAAGAAGATAGTAATAGTGTCTCAGTCTTTCAAGTTTGAATGCTTGCACAGGGATAGGGGGACTCGAGTTAAGACTATGTTTTTCATTGCCAGATAATTTAAACATACTTTTTTTGCATGGATATCCTAGCAGCGAGCCTGTGGGGAGTATTTGCCATACATCTCCACCAAATACAGTTCAAGATATGCTATAACGCAATGATGGAGTGAGTCTGAACATGAATACATACTGGATGTGGCAATCTCAGCTGTGAAAGAAAAGCCATGTGCCTGGTCCCTGCTGTAAGGAACATTAATTTACCTTATGAATGTTTAATATATGTGTGTGTGTGCAAATATATGTTTGTAAATGGAACCAGAGGCATCTACATTCTAAGTGGGTTTATCTGGGAGACAAATGCTAAATAGTTTAGCACAAGGAAATTGTCCAGTTGCATAAACACAGCAAGATGTCTAGAGGCTTTTATTTATAAAAATCATAGACTTTGAGTGTTCAGTCACTTCAAAGAAGCAGCAGCAGCAGACAGTGTTCAGGTTTTTTGTTTTCTGAACTGTGTCTTCAGTTTATTCACCTTTACTCAGCCTCAGCTCTGTGAGGTGCTTAAACTATTAAATAAGCTTAATACTGATGGCATTTCTCTTCTGCCTGCTGAAGTAGAGACCAGTGAAGAATGAATGAATGTTAGTCAGTAAGACTCCTAGTCTCCTGTTCAATGTATTTAACTCTACGCACTTTAAATTTAAGCTGACATAAAATACATTATAAAAAATTTAAATATACCCTGACTTCAGTTCATGAGTAACAGTTAGGTTGTAAAACAAGAGGAAATTAAATGACTTCATCTAATACTGCTTCAAATTCACACTTCCAAAGGGCATTGTTCACTCTTAATATGCAACAAGGAGTTACAGCATTATGACTTATACTGAGTGGTTAGGTTGTTACAGCTGCAGTAACTCGAAGTACAGTCAACTCTGAATTATACTTGACTAGTTTATCCAAACTGCACATTTTAAGACTTCCAACTTGGCTCTGTACTGTGCCACCTTAGGTCCAGTTTGGTTTATAGCTCATAAGGCTGGTGCTGTCGTTTCCAGAAGATTTATTAGCAAGGGTGTAGTGCAATGAAAAATTACATAGCCAGCCCAGGTTTTCTCCTTTCCATGGGAAAGTAATTTTCATCACGAGGAAGGAAGGGAGGAAGGGAGGAAGGGAGGAAGGGAGGAAGGGAGGAAGGAAGGGAGGAAGGGAGGAGGGAGGGAGGGAGGGAGGGAGGAAAGGAGGGAGGGAGGGAGGGAGGGAGGGAGGGAGGGAGGGAGGGAGGGAGGAAGGAAAGGAGGGAGGAAAGGACGGAGGGAGCGAAGGAGGGAGGGAGGAAAGGAGGGAGGAAAGGAGGGAGGAAAGGAGGTAGGAAAGGAGGGAGGAAAGGAGGGAGGGAGGGAAGGAGGGAGGGAGGGAAGGAGGCAGGAGGGACAGAGGGAGGGAGAGAGAGATGAAAAGAGGGAGGGAGAGAGGAAGGGAAAGAGGGAAGAAGATGGAAGGTTTTGAGAGACCCTATACTAAAATAATATGCCAAATACAAATGAGATTAAGGTTTGGCTATGGAGAAATTTGGCACATGACTACCAAAGACAAGGACATACTCAAAGTAGTTTCCATCTATGTACATAATAAAGGGAATAAGTTCAAAGACCTCAAGCTCTTGTGTGATCTTCATTTTTTGTTCATGGAAACCAAACCGTGATGATGGCAGTTAATCATTCACATTTACCCAAATATTGAGGCAGGACATAATCGGGCACATGCTCTGAGTCCGCCAGTTTCCATACAATGCAGGAAGTATAAAAGGCCAAAGAAGAAAGTGACTCAGGCAATACAGAGATTAAAGTTGACCTTACCTAGAACTAAATAGAGATTTCTTGCAAAAAGTATCACTTTCTCTGTGGAATTTTAATTCCAGCAAAACACCACTGCCTGGCAGGAAAATGTTTCATACATAAAGTACATCATCGGCCTTTTGAGAAAAAAAAGCAATTTTACAGATGCACAGGTATACTTAAGAAACAGATTCATTTGACACACCACATCCTCATTTTGCTTTGTTCATGTTACATACATTACAGCTTTTTGGAACTGCAGTGAAAGGCTCACAAGATTTGTAAGAAATTTCCTTTGAAGTAAAACTGATTGGAAGGAATGAAATGAAACTGCCATTTGTATTTGCTTTGCACTACAAATGTAAGGGCTTTAACTGAATACAAACAAGAGAACTGACAAAAAGTTTTTCCATTCTTTTTAACTATCCATTATTAGGTCCTGTTTGGTTGGTTCTGTTTTTTTTTTTTTTTTGTTTTTGTTTTTTTTTCTTTTTTTAAAAAACAGCTCAGTATTTTCGAAGAAAAAAATATCCATCCATCTCTATTTCTCTATTCCCTGTTTCAAAAACTGTCTACTCATATTTCATACAATGCCTTTCACTTTGACTTCTTCTGTGTTTTTTTTTTTAATTCAATTACTATAAGAGTATCTTTGAAATGAGTTAGTATGATGTAGCCTTATACACTGGTTTATTCCCTTTAGTTAAGAGTGTTATCTAATGCAGAGTCTAGATGACAAGAAATCTCGTTGCTGATGGGTGTTTTAATGATTTGGTTCTCTTCTTAAAGTTTTTAGTAGCAGTAGCATTAATGAGCATTCCTACTGGGATTCCTACACAAACATGATATTTATATAAAACTATACATTAACTATCAGATTAGTGTCTCTCTGCAATACTGTTTCTTAAGTGTAGGAAATGACATGACAGGAATAATTCTCTCATCCACTCCAACTTTGTTAGCCAAGGATGACAATCTTGGGGATGCAAAGATACAACAGCTACATACTGCCAGACATAAAAATTAAATAGAAGGGGAGACAGTGTTATCACACAAGATGAGCACCATCAAGGGGACAGTAAGCAAAGGGACCACAATGATGCATACAGAGAAAGACCAATTATTAGCCACAGAATATTTAGGATACTGATGATAGAAAGAGTAAAAGGAAAATAATTAAACAGATTTGGTTTTAAATGAGGGGGTTTCTGCTAAAAATAAGCTAATTTGCTTCCATAAGCCCTGAAATGTACTATAGCTTTCATCAAAGACTTGGTATAACTCTGATTTTACATTTTAATATATCTACATTACTGTCATTTATCCTCTGATGGAACTATAAAAAATACATAAAATTATGCCATCTAAAATCACATGTAAATTAAATTACCCAGATTTGTGATATGGATAACTACTGCTCAGAGAGTATCTAAATGTTTAACTGATTAACCTTAAAACCTAATGGAATGACTAAGGTTGGATGCTTACCTCCACATAAAATTAATGGAGAAAGTTAAGATCTTACATGAGCTGAAGCCTATCTTTACGTTCTTGAGTTTTGCTACACAAATCATATCACTGACATGAAGCTAAGTCTAGCGAAGATGCACATCTGAGTCAGATAAAGAGGAGCTCCCTGGTCCTAAACTACAACCACAAGTAAAATAATTTTTCATTCATGGCACAGGAAGAGAAGGTTCTGTATAAGACATTTTAGTTGGATATATAAAATCAAGTACTGTGAATGCCTTCCAGAAGGAATATTCTCTAAGACTCCACAGTTACTTTTTTTTTTTAATAGACCAGTAAAGTTCATTATTGCATGCCTGCCATTCAAACTAGAAAACTACAAGCAGGAATGTGATGAACACTGGAAAATAAATATGCATAAGTACATATTATTCCTAACATTATATCCTAGCATGATATAATACTCATTATTATATGTTAGTGCTACCTAAAAAGGAAAGAATCCGTGATACATGAAGAGCTGTTCTGCTGAGATCTGTATTTTTGCTGAACTTTGTTGTGACCTTGAATGCAAATCAGTCTGTGATGCATGTATCCTAAAGATTTATTGCTGTGGTTTGCTCCAATCTTTTCTTAATAAACTGAGTTAAAAATAACTCAGACAGTTCATTAGTTATAACACAATACATTTTCCCTTTAATTTCAGGGATGGCAAATGTCTTCATTATTCTTAAAGCAACATGTCCTGTGTAATACCTACCATGCCACAAAAATTAATCTAGTCCTCTATGCACCATCTGCTTAAAGAACAATAATCATCTGGTGAAGGATTTATCTTCTGCATCCTACCTCACACCTTTTTCTGCTTCGTGACATCCTTTACTGCAATAAGGTTTGCTTAGTCCTGAGATTCACCTTTTCTCTCCTCTGAGTATTATTTAGAGCTATTAATAAATCAAAATAATCTTCTTTGCCGTATTTGGGTTTTCTACAATGTAACTGAAAGGAAACAGTATAGAGAGCTACCTCACTGGAAACTCCATAGCTAAGAAAATTCTTGTGGCATTAGTATCAAGTGTTCTATGCAAAGAGATTGTTTTTCTTCAAGAAATTTTCCAGGAAATTGCTATAAAAATAGCATTTCTCTTGTTGTTTCCATTCTATAGTAGCACATTTTTGCCAGCTTTTATTTTCCAAGACATTATGTAACATAAAGACTATCTGTCTTTTTAATTCTCCATTTTTCAGTGCTTTATACCTAATCAGAGCCAATGACAGCTGCTCCATTTAGATATTAGCCATAAATATGCATTTCTAGGGGTAGCATTAGACTCACTATGGAGCATTGGGACTGTTTTCTTTATCATCATGCTGTCTGTTTTCTCTGGAAACAGTAACTCTGCTCTGTTCATTACTCACTCCTCTTCTTCACCCAACATTCTGTGGGCAGGAAGACAAACTTCAAAAACATCAGAGGTAAGAAGCAACACATTTTACCTAGCATACCACCCCTGTTACAAGCCTGCTGGAAATCTGCCTTTACAATTTATATATATTAAAATACAATTTATAATATACAATTTACAATACAATTTATACGCATATATATAAACAATTTTTTATATATTAAAAAAATCCTTCTCCCCTTTCTAAAACACTGTCATATTAATAAAGCCCTACTTTATCTTCTAACTTTGACATAACACAACAGTCCAACTCCATTTCAGTTCCACTTACCAAGCACATTTTGGAAAATCAGCTTATGTATGAGCTTATGTATGAGACCTGCATCATCTCACCTGCCTTGAGCTGGATACGAAGGGGGCTGTTCTGATACCTGGAAGAAGCGGCCCCCCTGGGGGAGAGTGTTGGGCAATATGTAGCATATAGCACCACCTGACTCACATTTCTCCTTTAGTGGCTATTGGAAGCACTCAATAGAAACAGCAGTAAGCACAAGATCAAAGTATAAGTGAGAGTTGAACTATCCAGAACTTAATTTTTAGGAAAAAAAATCAGCCTATATTTAGGCCTGTATAATGTCACTAGGATAATGACATTGTAAGGAACGTGGATGCTAAGCTTAAAAACTATGTTTGAGTTATGAAGGTGTATTGATCTGCCGGATCTTACCTGAAATTGAAAGCCCAGAGGTTTAGCAGGCAGCTTAACTCAGATGAAAATTTAAAAAAGAAACCTGTTCAAGTAAACAAAAGAAATGAGAGAACAAATTACTTATTATTGTTTGCATTTAATTTGGGCATCTTTGGAAGAACACATCTCTTCTCAAAACATTGCACATTGCACATAATTGATTGAACTTGCCCAAACTAGCACAAATATCTTTTACCACTCTCTAAGAAGAAAGTTTAACTGTGAGACCACTTTACTGTAGCCATTTTGCTCCAGGCTCATATTACACAAACTGTAGTTAAACACTGCTGCATATTAAGGAATGCGAACAATTTGTTCATACACAAAATGACTGTTGATTCAGGACCTTGTCACCAACATTAACAAAATTGCATGATTTTTTTTAAAGCTGATAAAGACCATTTCTTTTCATATGCAAACTTTGGGCATTCTTTTCAGAGTTACCAGAAAGATCAGCTTTTGCAGAGTAAAACATTTTATTTGCCTCATCTTATAGTATCATAGAATCATAGAATAGTTAGGGTTGGAAAGAACCTTAAGATCATCTAGTTCCAACCCACCTGCCATGGGCAGGGACACCTCACACTAAACCATGCCATTCTAGGCTCTGTCCAACCTGGCCTTGAACATCACCAGCGATGGAGCATTCACAACTTCCCTGGCCAACCCATTCCAGTGCCTCACCACCCTCACAGTAAAGAATTTCTTCCTTATATCCAATCTAAACTTCCCCTGTTGAAGTTTGAACCCATTACTCCTTGTCCTCTCACTACAGTCCCTCATGAAGAGTCCCTCTCCACCATCCCTATAGGCCCCCTTCAGATATTGGAAGGCTGCTATGAGATCTCCACTCAGTCTTCTCTTCTCCAGGCTGAAAAGCCCCAACTTTCTCAAATAATTTATATTTGGACAGTAATGGATGATGTGCTTCTATTTTATCAGGTATTTCCATGACTTTAAGACAGTCAAGGCTCCAGGAAAAAAAAATACCTAAATATGATTAATGATATAGCAGATTCCTATAATAGTGGTAAAGTATACTGCCATCTAAGAACATGCAGGTACAGTTTTGCAATGATGAACTGCCACTTAAGGAAGGAGATTAATTTCTTTAAGGTACTGACTCTGTGTCACGTATGATTCTCAGTGTCACATACAAAATTCCTTTGATCCTACCTGGGGTTAGGTATTACTCTGGGTACATTCTAGCCCCCTGTAAATAAGCTCATCTCTTTTGCAGACATGCTTACATGGTCTTGATGCAAAGATGAATTATTTAGCTCAGGCTTTGTACAGTCTTGCATGACTGCCAGATGAAAACTGGCTTGCAGCCCAGTATCTTGAAAAATATGTGAAGCCACTCTGAAATTGTGTGTATTTGACTTCATAGATGTATCTCATCTCCTTCTTTGTTGAGTTAAAGTGCCACCAAATTCATAGTTTCAACTTCTTCCACAAGGTTATCCCTAGAGAATTCTGAAGAACAAAATCCTTTTATTCAAACTTCATTCCCTTAGATGTAATAATATATTAAAAGAGATTTGAGGCTACTGACCCTTTGAGTTCAAAACCTACCACCTGCTAAGTAGTTTAGAGATTTCATATGTGAGAATCCATCTATTTATGTTTTAATGTTGTGCTCCACATAACAATACTGTGCACCTTCCAAGAAAGCAGGTCTGGAAATAATTAGCATTTTCAAAACACACAAAGAATACAAAATCCTGGGTAAATATGTGAAGAGTAACCAGATAATACTAAAAGGTATGCTATTGCTTTCTGTCCAGTCATCATCTGAGGGTATAAGACCCAAGATGTGAGCTTGAAAACTTTCAATTAAAAGCAACATACTTTCTGAAGGATATGTGGAAATGGGTCCATAAAGGCCTACATGATAAAACATACAGCAAATTGTAGTATGCAAAACTGCAGCCACATATCTTTTTAGCATTAAAAGGCTGAATTTGGTCTAAATGTACATGAACAATCTGATTTTCACTACAATTCACAATAGGTTTTCTTAGTTCTGACTTTATTCCCCCAGTGGATATTAACGCAAACTCTTTATTTCACATCTACATCTTCTGCTGTCACAGAGAGATATCATACCTCTGGGTACTTATGACCTTTCTTACATTATGAAGAGTGCAGCATAATAGAGATAGCAATGAGAATAATGCTGATATCAACTGTGAATTATGAAAGAATCTGAAGTGAACAACCATGCAAAATCATCTAACATGGGAACTTTCTAACGCATTCACAGAGCAGAGTAATGGTGGAGAAAAACCTCATAGACCAGGTTATAGAGGAATTGCAGATGAGCAGACAGATAGAAGGATTACATGAAAGGAACGCACAACCTCCTAACTGAAAATTGTGGAAAATCAGAACAACTCATACAGCACACAACATCCTGCTTGCCAATCTCTTCCCAAAGGCACTTCAGATATAAGCAGGCTGTAACTTGAATAAATCTTTCTGCTAGCCTCCTGCTACCCCTCGCAAGGATGGTGCCCCTCCATTGCTTGACCAAACATAGCTTGTCATGGGATCAACATACATATGATCCTGTGATGGAGGACACCTGCATTATAATCACTGAACAAATCACTGAACAGTCCATAGGATTTTAAGAAGCCTGTCTTAGTAAAAAAAAAAAAAAAAAAAAAAAAAACACAAAAAAACAAAAACCAAAAACCAAAATATAAATCCATACCTCTTTCTCCAAGGTCTTATCATTTAACTACTAGCTGCTTAGCATCAGCTCACTACTATTTTAAGATTATTTCTGACAACATGGTAAAGTAAGAAAAACGTGCAAGCTGTCTACAGGCATCCTACAGATAAAAGAAAACTGGTTCCTGAATGGGTCTCAAGCATTATTATATTTGTAGGTACTGTAAAGGCAGAGGCTATAACAGTGGAACTCTTCAACTAGCAAAAAACTGCAAGTTGAGTAACTATTTGCTTTTTATTCAATCAAATACAATGCATTGCACACTGTTACCAAAAAGGGTTAATTCAACTTGTGTGGAAAATTCCTTGGTATATCATTACAGCCCATGTGTTTGAATTCAATGACAAATGAACTAGCATCTGAAGTAAATCCAATCAACAAAACCCTAAGATAAGTATTAATTACCAGACATATAATACTCTCTGGAGAGTACAAGTTGTGCCCAACTAGTGAAGACATTTTTTATTTAAATATTTTTTACTATTTTTTTGGCTTAGTGTCTTGAATTGCTGGACTTAATGGGCAGCTGAAGACCAAGAAGAAACATCACAAGGATCTTTCAGAGTCATTAATTGAGAGCAGTGAATGATTTAACACAGGTTTTTAAGACCAAAGATATCTTTTTATATTTACATTACTTCATTAATTTCCAGAAAAATATGTAAGGAACATCTGGTAGGAGCATAAAGGACTGTAACGCCTTCTAAGGAGTCATGGTTTATGTGAAAAATCACTACATTACTTCCATGAGGCATATAATCAGAAAGCATGGCTTAAACTTCACCCCCATGCTGAATGGAAAATGTCTACAGACCTCAAGAAGGATCAGTAGGCCTCTGTGAATTAGAAAGACCAGGCAGCATAGTTACATTAGCTAACAAAATTTGTCTGGAAAGATGAATGCTAAGAAGAGCTTGAAGTCCTAAAGGGAAGTACTCTAACTCATCCTAGATTTAAAATTCTGAGAGTCATCCAATTTGCAGTAGTCCAGAATGCCAAATATACATGTCAGCAGTTGAACGAACTGATGCGGCTGTTAGACATAAAGCAGTAACTGATAGACAGTACAAATCCAGTCAGAGACATCAGACATTCAGTTACATAACTTGACTGTTCACCACTGCAGAGACCCTCAAGACATGTAGTCCTTATATATCGGCATTGTGATTCATATTAAACTTCTGTAGCATTTTTAAATTTAAATATTGGCTATTATATCACATTTCTGGGACTTACAGATGTAGATAGCCATTAAAGGAGAATTTTAATAAAAACTTTACAGGTTTGTCTTTTGAATGAATTGCATTATCCAACCACTTATGGCAACATTAGGATTTAAATCCTAAGCTTAATTTACAGTTGATTGAACAGGTATTAAGAGTGATCATAGTAAAGCTGACTGGTCTTACTGATTTGAGAACTCAGGTAACTATTAAGTCCTTTATCAGCAATGTTTGGAAAGCATTTTCATGTTAAATGAGAATTCAATATCATGTAATGTAGCATTATCATTCATAGAACATAGCATTATAGCGTACCATTTTAAAAGCATCATATAACATAAACTTTCAGTTAAGCATTCTGAGCATCACAAAAGCTTTTAATCACCTGTTTTCAACTCCTCTGCACTTTAAAAGGCTCTGAGGAATACAGATATTCAAAAACATAATTATCCTAGACAATTATGGAAATTAAGTTAGCACGATGGAAGCATGATTGGAACCATTCACATCTTCCATTTTTTTCTTTCATAGAAGGAAAAGCATGTTTCATTTTCACACTGAATATGCTGTCTGCACTATATGCTCCATTCATCAGTTCTCAGAAGAATATTATCATGTCTGTTAAATAGCATTTTTGGGCCACTTTTACAGGTATATGTCAGAAAGAAACTGAAAGACATGTTCTCACTGGATTATTATGCAAGTTGATCATGTGTTCAATACTTAAAAGGTTAGAAATTATGTGATCTTTTGCAATTACAAATACTATATGGCTCCTCTATGTTCAGTTTGTCAAATCTTTTCAAAGATGACATGTGATTAATCATTCTTTTTAAAAAATGTATTCACCTGCACTGTCCAAAGGAGATTAGCTGGTTTTTTTGTGTGTCAGTTTATCTCAGGCTTTTATTCTTTTGCGTGTTTTCCTACTTTTCATATATCACCACAAAATTACACTTGGAAAGTTCTGGAAATGTTACTATCATTTAGATAATAATTTCAAAGAGTATTCCTCCTTGTAAGCTTTATGTTATTACCTTGTCGTGGTTTAAGTCCCCAACCCCCCACCCCCCCCACGCAGTTTTCTCACTCACTCACTAATCACTCACTCACTCACTCACTCACTCACTCACTCACTCACTCATCACTCACTCACTCACTCACTCACTCACTTCTCTCTCTTCCTTCCCCCAGTCCCGGGGGAATGGGGAGGAGAATTAAAAGAATGCAACTCACACAGGTTGAGATAAGAACAGTTTAGTACCTAAGGTATAACACAAATCACTACTGCTACCACCAGTAATAATACAGAAGAAATACAAGGAAAGACAATACAACTGCTCACCAAGCCCAACCCAGCCAGTGCACCCCTCAGCAGCGAACCCCCCACTCCACCACCACATCCTTCCGGGTCTCTGCTCTCTGTTTGCACATCGTGGGCATGACGTGCTGTGGTATGGAATAACCACTTTGGTCAGTTTGGGTCAGGTGTCCTCTCTCTGCTTCCTCCCGGCTTGCCCCTCCTCCCTGGCATAGCATGAGGCTCAGAAAGTCCTTGTTCAAACCAAAACATTACCAAGCAGAAAACACTTGTGAAAACACTGTGAATTACCAGTGAAAACACTGGTGTTATCAGCGCTGTTCCCAGGCCCAAAATCAACAACACAGCGCTGCACCAGCTACCAAGAAGGAAAAAAAATGACTGCTACTGGTGAGCCCATGACATACCTAAAATTACTGTTCTACAGCATGAAATCATCAAGTTTGCAAAAAGTCTATTCTGCACCTTATACCAGCTTCATTCAACAGCTTTTAAGATGCTGGTGATGTGTGAAATTATATACACAGGTTCACTAAAAATATCTGTCAACATCAAAACCAACTCAGATGTAGCAGAAGCCATATTTAGGGATCCAATGGAGTAAAATATTATTATGTTTAGGTGAAACGATTGAAAAAGAACAATTTTGCTAACTTTATTTACTGCTTTAAACCATGGTAACAGAATTCAGTATTTATTAACTTACTTTTATTTTTACTCCATCGAACATACATAGCACACATTCTCCTTTCTGCACAATCTCTGTATTTACATTATGGATTCCAGATGCTCATCTGTGTAGTATGTGTCACATAAGTAAGAAATAAACATACTGTAACATTGGAAAAATTATTGTTTCCTATCGTATTCTAGCATTATCCGGGAAGTACCTCACTTACACTGGAGAAAACTCCCTTTACTACTAGACACAAGACAAAAAGGTAGCAATACCAAGCCCCTATTCCACTCCTGCAAAATAACCACCCCACTTTTGGAAATCCATAACTATTGACTGATTAAAAGAGAATTATTAAAGAAACTGAGGATTCAGATACACAAGTTGTCAAAACTTAACAGACAGCCATACACCAACTGAGCACAGTAACAGTCTATGAAATATATGTTCAGCAGAATTTAGTGCAAAATGAGACAAAGACAAATGGTAATCCTGCAGAAGAGTACCAGATGACAAAGCATGTCGAGAAAGTGGAAAGCTGAGATCTTGGAAAATACTCTGTAATCCATGGGAAAATAGCCATTCCATAAAGCTGAAATTGTTAAATTAATGTTTCTTTCAATTAATGTTAATCTGTAGCTTCATACTGAAAAGAGCCATAATACAAAGTCAGCTATTAACTCTCCTTCCTCTTACATCCATCTATAAATACGACACAGCATAGGCATGAGCGTTGACACAACTTGCTGATATGCTTGCTTTTAGAAAGACCATTCATTTATTTACACAGGAAACCACCAGTCAGGTTATACAAATAAAAGAAATGTTTTCAAAGCAGCCTAATGACTTGTTTACCCCAGAAAGGAAAAAATTTGGCCTCAGTGGTAAATAATACTATATCAAGTTGCCAAAATGTTCTTTGCATTTAGCAGAGAAATGGGAATTAGTCCAAAGTCATAGTTCTAGTCCTCTGTATAAATGATTTATTACACATATTCAAGCTCTCCACTATGGGCTTCAGAGAAAATAATGATGCACACACAACTACATACATATAAAATTCAAAACTAACACAGATTTTTCTATTTGCTAGACCTGAAGACAAGTGGAAATTACATTAGCACTGGTATATATCTAGTCACACAACTACTATGGGTGCAAATATCACCCTGCAAGTTTACAGATAACAAAAATACTATTTTGAAAAATGGTTATGACAACAAAAAATAAAGCTACTTAAGAGACCGTAAAAACAGGAAACAAAGCCCCTTTAAGAATTTCATTATAAGTTATACTCTTACAGGAGTATCTGAGAAAGAAAATTCGAGTTCTAAGCCTCACTCCCAGCAGACAGAGGATTTAAAGTAGCATCATAAAGCACATGGTCAGCCACTGCCTTCTGTTAATTCCATATACCAACTTCCATTACCATGATCCTTCCAGAAGGTAATTTTAGACTGCAATACCAAGATGGGAAGAGAAGAATACCACTTAGCTTGTAGTACTATTGTTATTCAGTTTTCTTACAATAGATCCCAGTTTGTTTTACCACTGCTGATCTACCATTTACTGATAAAACCCAGAATGGAAATATATATGTATGTTCAATCCTATATTACAAAGAGCTTGTACTGAGAAACAAACAAATTTTGTTAATGCCATGTTTAAACATCAAATATTTTAAATTCTAACACAGATACAAGAAATAAAGACTTTAGCAAGACATAAATAATCACCCATCAGTTGTGAGACACATTGAGACTGTGTCACCTCTCAAATATCATTACCAGTACTGATTTTCTGCTGGGTTTAAAATCAAATCTTTCAAATAGCTTTCTCGGGGGAACTTCCAGAGAAAACTGTCTTAGAAAAGATCTTGAAGCAGAAATGGATGACCAAGCCAGCAGAAGCACTGTGCCAGATGCACAGAGAGTGAGGACTTAATTTTCAGTGTAGCTCCCAAAACTGTATCTTAGATCTTTAAAAACCCTACTAAGATACTACTTTTCCTTGAGGCAGTGTTCTGAGTATATAAACAGGAAGTGCTGCTTTCCCTTTTCTGTAATTTAGTCACAGTTTTCTTTTTACACAGACGAGAGATTCAATACATTTTTTGACAGAGGAAATATGCATCTATCTCATGAAAAGGGCCTTGATCACCAGGCTATAGTCTAGTTTGGAATGATGTGCTGTCCTATAAAAATTGTTTCTCAATATGCAAAATAATTACAGATTAAATAAAGGCAGAAATGATTCTACAGGTGTGCAGCTAGAGCACTCAACAGGGAATGGAGAGACCTGAATTCAGATCTCTGCAATGACTAATATTGTACATTCTATTCCAAGGATTCTTTACTGACAGATCCATAAGATGTTTACTTTAACATATGCTTATAGAAATAGAGATTAATTTTGGGGTGTAACTAATAACATTTAAATAAAACCTAACTATAATCAGTAAGCATATACATACCTCCAAATCCATCCATCGACTTTATATTCCTGTCTCAGGATGGAGGTGCATATTTATCTAGAACTAACACAGAAAGAGTCTAATGTCCTGTTAAACACTGATGGTTAACTTCTAGATCATAAAAATACAGCAACTCTACTCACTGAATAACTGTACAGTGTTCAGGTTCTTAAGAGTGAGTAGAACTACACTTCAGTTTTGAAAATCAGTGACAGGGACTAATTCCTCACTCATTTCAATGGTAGCACTTGGTGAAGAATGACATGTTTACATTTAGTTGGCATCCAAAGTAGCATTGTCACTAAGAGTCTTTTGATTTAAAAAGGCATTTGATAAGGAATGTAATACCAGAATAAACATATTTATAGGTTAACCTTAACTTCTTGACCGGCTTCTTACATAATTATTTTAAGGTTAAATGCTAAGATCTGGTGCTTAAATAATGTTAATGAGATGGAATACATAATGCATAATGAGTCAAAAAACAAATGGAATGTATTTTGTGAATCTCAAGTTTTTAGGATTCAACGCTCTATTCAGAAATCACTCTAATGTTTGAAATTTTATCAAATTAAGTATAATGAAAAAAAAGGAAACCTGTGATGTCCTATTAAACATAATTATCAGGAAATGTTAAAATTCAGTAATTACTTGAATATGTTTGTGGTTTTATTTGCCTATTTCAAATTACTTTGAAGGAAATACTAAGTGCAAGCAAAAGACAGATGGCCTCCTGGAGATGTAGCTCACTTTAAATGACAGTGTCTTCATTCCAGCTACTACAGAGCACAGACGCACTCGTTTCATGACAAAGGGATAGGCTTTTTTAATTTTACTTCTAATTAGCATTTGAAGGAATATACTGAGAAAGATATTAAAGAGTGATTTAAAATCTTCAAAAGAACTTAAATATGTAGATTCTAAAGAGATTTACATTGAATGCTTCAGTCTTTTTTTAGTGCCTTGAGTATTTGAACCTGCCTCTAAAACAATTCTATCAGTAGAGGCATGGGCGGAGACCTTTAAAAGATGTAAAGCACAATTTAAAAATTAGATGATTAGGTAGTATTTCCCAAATCTGTGTTCAGTCATAGTAGGTTTTAGTATATTGTTTTCACCACATTCGCTGGCAACATTTGATATTTCTAGTGCTAAAATATTTTAACATATTACTGCAAATAGACAGTTTTCAAAGCACTAATAAATAAAATTGCATACCCCTTAATAGTTGAGCAAAGAGAATAGAACAGAGCATACAAATTAAAAAGACATGAAACAGAGTCTGTGAGCATGAGCTCTCAGTAGATATGATCAAGTCATCTTTTAACCGTGTCTTTGAAAAACTGAGTTCCTTTGGACTTACAAACTTTGCCTTCAAATCACCAATTAAATACTGAACAACATTCCAGTAACAGTAGGAATCCAACAGTAAAAAAACCCAGTGGTACTGCCTAATATCTACCTGTATGTCCTCCATGACACTCCATCCATGCCTACATAGTTCCTGATCACAGAATCACAAAACAGTTATTCAAAGGGACATTGGACATATCCTAATCCAACTTTCCTTTTCAAGCAGGGTCACCAATCACAGGTTGCCTCTACACCCAGCCTGGGAAACTGTTCCCAGTGTTCAACCACCCTCACAGAAAACAAGTATTTTCTTATGTTCTTATGGAATTTCTTGTGCTTCACTTTGTGCCCACTAATACTTTTTCTGTCACTGGACACCATGGGGAAGAGTCTGGCTCTATTGCCTATATTTCCTTCCACTGGGTATTTATACACATTGAAAGGATCCCTCCTGAGCCTTTTCTTCTCCAGATTAAACATGCCCAAGTTTCTCAGTCTCTATAACAGATGCTCCAGTTCCTTCACCATGTTTGTGGTCTTTACTTGACTCACCCCATTTTTTTTATGTCTCTTTTTATGTCTCGTTTTTACAAGGAAGGCCAGCACTCCAGATGTGGTCTTACCTAGGCAGAGCAGAGCTGAGTAAAGGAGAACAATCACCTCACTTGACTTGCTGGCAATGCTCTTTCATATGCAGCCGAAGAGGCTGTTTGAGTGGCTAATTATCAGACTGTATTATTAGTTTATGGTCTGTTATTTGTCCACCAGTACCTTCTCTGCACTGCTACTTTCCAGACAGTTACCAACCTGTATTAGCACAGAGGGTTGCTCCTCCGCAGATGCAAAATCTTGGCATTTCCCTCTGTTGAACTTTATGAGAGTCCTCTCTGCCCATTTATCCAGTTTTTCAAGGTATCTGTGAATGGCAACACAACCGTCTGGTCTACCAACCACTCCTCCCCATATTGCATTGCCTGAAATGGTAGAAAATGTTGACAATGATCCTACTACCTCTCTCGGTGCCTATTTTGACACTAATTTTTTGCTTTCTTGGACAGCTAAAAAATTTTTATCAGTTATATCACATGTCAGAAGACACTTTGGGGATCTATTCTGATACAATAGTAGTAAAAAATAGTAAGAAGTGTGTATGGCTACTAACTGATTTGCAGTGTTATCAAGGGACTTTGGGAAGTGTATATTCAAGCTACACTGTACAGGACACACAGTAAAAAATCTTTCCAAAAAGAGGTTATCAAAAAATAAAAAACATACAGCAGTTTCAAGCCTGTACTTAAATAAAGCATTATAATTCTAATGAGGTTTTGCACCACTTATAGAAACCTCAGAAAAATTAAGCCCAGCAGGGTTCTGTGCTGTCATTAGCTACATGACCAGGATACAACACAGTAGCAGTAATTCCAATAGCTTTGAAGTAACCATGTTATAACAAAATACCATCTGGTATTTTCCCCTATTACTTCATAAATGACATTTAGATGCTGTAGCTGCTTTAATAACCTATTCTGAAAAGGTGAGAACACTAAGCAGATGTTGGGTCAAAATAAATTGTTTATATGACATAGATTTCAGACAGGCAAATTAGATCTTTAAATTATTTTCTCCTTCTAATGTTACGATACTGTAAATGCACAGAAAATAAAAAGCCCCAAAACCAAAACAAAGGAACAAACAAAAAAAACAACCAAAGAAAAACAAAACAAAGAAACAAACAAAAATCCACAAACCACCAAACCCCAAAGCAAAATGTAATAGCTGCATATTTCGAAACAGACATGAAATTACATTCTTGGAATCATAACTGCATATTTTGAAGGTGTTTCTACGGAGCATACTTTTTATACAGAAAATGTTTCAACTAATTTGTGGATTGGTTGCAGGCGTTTTTTGTGCACAGCTATGTTGTTCAATGTGTCAAGCCAGATGTAGGGTAGAACCTTGTGCTTTTTTTCCTGAACAGATATACAAATATAGTGCATTTACTGCACATATTCCTGCCTGATAAGAAAAAACTTCATAACACCACCTATCCATGAACATCAATCAGATTTACTTCATGGTAAGAGTTTCTGAAGAAAGTGCCGAGACTGATTAAAACATTAGATATCGTTTCAAGAAGGAAAATGCCTCTGGTGCCAAACTTTGAGGATTCTGATTTTAATACCTCAGCATGGCTGTTGTTTTTTCAAATGTATTTATAGTTACAGTTAAATAAAAAAAATCTGTAAGATGCATTTTGATACAAACACTGCTGTATAACCACAAGCCTGTCTTCAAATGCATTTCATATTCTTGGAGATCTTGAAACACCATATATTGCTTAGAGAATCTTCTGGCCCACAAGACACATGCCACTAAACAAGATAAGGCTCATAAAAAGGAGGAGAAAAGTATTCTTGAACACCACTCTAAATTTTAACCCCCCACCTGGATATACATTTTACATTGCTAAAAGCTGCAATTGACATTTCTAAGTTGTACTTCTGTTGTTCCCATTATCAGCAACTGCACTATTGATTCAAGTTACGTTTCTTTAAAAAAGCAGAATGTTGTAGCTGCTGCATTAGTCATATTGACAGGACTACTTCTGTTAAATTTACCTAGAAGCAAATTCGCATAGCAATAAAGTACTTGGCTGACAGAGGACTTCAATTTTTGGTCATCTGTATGACAACTATGTGGTGATAGGCAAAGTCACTCCTTTTTTACTCATCTCCTCTTTCTGTGTATTGTCTATTTAGGCTGCAAACTTCTTAAAACCAAGACTGTTTTTCTTCATGTCTGTCTTCATACCTGGGAAGCCGAAAAGAGAATCTTAACCTAGGGTATGATCTTCAGATACTATATTCATCTAAGAATCAGCAATAACACAAAATATTAAAAAAGAAAGTAGAAGGCATTGATTAGTGAACTTTCTGTAAAATTCTCATATTAGCTCCTGAAAGATGGGAAAAATTTTGAAATATTACTAAGGCATGAAATAGCTCATATGCACACAATGTAATTATAAATCCATAGTGTACACCAAAGTTCTTTTGAAGGAAATAAAAGAGGGTATGGGCACAGCTGACAGCTTTCATGGGTGCTGGGTAGCGGTTGTATGCGTGTTAAGAGAGGTTGGTTATTCATTCCTCAATTAAGATGACTATTGTTGAAGATAACCTGAAGAATGAAATAGATTTCATACCCAAAAACATTCTCAACATAAAATTAAAGCACTTTTCAGAAAGAAAAGAAAAAAACGTAATCAGTGAAACCCAATCCCTCTCCACGTCCCTGCAAAGCAAAAACTGCCATGTGACAACAATAATTCACAGCAGCATTCACTTTGCTTTTAGCTATCTTTAAAGTTTGCTACTACTTCAACAAAGTGATACATAGGAAAGTCAAAAGTATTCCACAATCAGTTACCCTTGGAAAAGAATGCAGAGTGTGGGGAAAACCTTCCACTGATATTTTTCTCAGTACCAAAAAGCCGTTGACATAGACAAATATATTGTACATGTTATGTAATTTACATGGAAACTCTGCATATATGTATAGGCAGACAAATTCTAAATTTGCTATTCAACCTATATCCAGTGGTTATCTATCCAAAGAAGGAGTCAAATATATGAAAGAACCTCAAAATATGTTATGGTTCTTTCAAATATTAAAAAGCAGTCTTAAGGTACTGCAGTCATGTGGTTTTTTTCCTTCAAAATTAAATTACTTATAAATATATTTGCACCTATAACAATAACAGGATCTTTTGTGGTTTTGCATTTGAATATCATCCAAAATAATTATGTAATGTATATGCGAGTTTTTCAACTGCTGTGCTGTTCACTTAGGTTAAACAAACGTTCTACCTGTTCTATCCCCTTAGAATCTTGTGGGAATTTTTCTCCTGGCTTACACAGTTTTTCCACTTCTTTCTAGAAGCTGTACTCCATTATAGCTAAAGTTTTAGAAGAGGAGGTCTCATCAGATAACAGGCAATTGTTGCTGCTAAAAGTGGCAGTCATCCCCCTGCCCCACTCTGATAGATTGGCTCAGCCGCCTTATGAAATCACCTTAAAAGGACAATTATGCCTTTGACCCAATAAAGTTGAGCCCTTAATCCATATCACATAATTTCAGGAACTCAATTACATTGAACTATTCAATGAACTGTGAAGCTAGTCTTTCTTCATTATAAGTCCTTTTCAGTTAATTTATAGTGAAATATTTGGACAGATTGTTACAATTATCTACCTGTTACTGACTATCAGTTTTGCCTACAGTTCTGTGATTCCTATATCCACAGCTCTCTACACTGCAAGGTTTATCTCTATGCTTGCAAAAGTAGTCCTTCAACTTCTTGAAACATTATGCCTATAATTGCAACTAAATAACTTCTTATTTTTACTGTGTTTTTCATTTTGTTTCTGAGAAATGAAATCCAGAAGCTAGATAAATAAAAGCTTAATTTTAAGTGTCTACACTCACATATTTGGAGTATTTTGTTTACCATTAACTCTCAAGCAGTGACAAGTAAAAAACCCCAAATTTACTCCACAATGAAATTAATGTATTCCAAGCAGCCTCAGAAAGCAAAACAACACCTTACTGGGTTTAGAACAAAATAAATATTAAACTATCAAACTGAAGAACAATTAGTTTTATTCTGTCTTAACCTGCATATGATTTTCTTGCATTAATGCTGCATTACCATATTTACCACAATACTCCTGAGTCACCTGGCGTTTTCATCTCACTTTAATGAATGTGACAATACCTGCATTTGTTTCAGTTTTGGAGTTTTCACTTTATTTTCAGTGATAGTCAAAAGACAAAACAGTGTGTCTTTAACAAAGTAGCACTCTTTACAGACACATCTATAGGCTATTCTTGAATACTGAAGAACAACAAGCACCTTTATTGTGCTGGCTTGTACTGTTCTACGGAGAACTGTTGCTGATCAATCAAGAAAATAAACCTTTAATATTGGTTGAGAGTGTTCAATAAATAACCACTGCCATCTACTTATCTTTTCTATTTAATGGGTTTTCATGTTATTGAGATCTCATTAAGCAACAGTGCAGTGAAGAGGTTAATGGAAAATTTCTTTCACTTTCCCTATACAGTCTTGTCATGAAAATTTCGTAATAGGGAAATCTTTAATAATCCTTTCTCTGGATCACCAGAACACAGGGTAATAAACTCTATCTCAGCAGCAATGCTTCTATACTATTTAGTATCTCACTTGCTTCAGTGATTTGTGTCAAACCAGGTCTGTTTCTCACTTGAATAAATAACTGTGGAAAAGACAGGAGATAGAAATTAAGAACAATTTATAACTTTCTCAGTAGCGAGAACTCACCACTGGAAACCTGAAGGGGTCTATGTGGTTTAGCATATTTATTAATGAAAATTCATTAATTAATTCACTCTCAAAATGACAGTGAAAAGTGTGTTCATGAAGTAGCCAATGATACAGTTACTCAAGGTAGTCAGGATAAAGAATAACTGCAAGGAGCTGTGCACCTTCCCTTACCGTAACTGCTTGTCTTGGCAATAAAGTGACAGTAGATTAAAAAAAAAATCAGTAGATAAAGTGATATACAGTGCTGTGCTAATACCATAAGCACATCATTGTCTGGATGTAAACCTACTGACCACTGAATAGACTCATTGTTTTCTGGCTCAAAGCAGCTCATGACACAAAGTAAAAAATTTGTTATCTAATATGTTTTAACCACAGGAGAGTTCAGAGTTGCAAATCATTTTACTAGGTCAGAAGGACACTGCTCTGCCTGTTTGCTGTCCTGAATTGTGAAACACAGAAAATCCACTTAAAAATTTCAGATAGGCTTTGTGTTGAGATAGGTAAGAGAGAAAAAAAGAAAAAAAAAGGAGAAAGAAAAAAAGAACTAACAAGAACCAAATGACCAAATTTAATGTTTTCTAATAAAGCCTGGTTGTAGATAGCAACCATACGTTACAGACACTAGTAATGCATCCGCAACAAATACATGCAAGTTTTATCTATATTCAAAGATTAAAAGCTTGAAAAGTATGGTAAGCTGTCACCACTATCATAAGCAAATTAAAACTGAGCAAAATATACTTAGGTCTATGTTAGTTAAAACCATGAAAATTGGCTTCACTTACTAAAATAGCATAACTGGAGGACTGCAAACTATGCTTATCAAGAAAAGAAAAATCAATCTCAATACAGTATATTTTTAACAAGTAATTGCCAGTAATTATCTCATTATATGTGGTTGTATGTATTGAGAGTATATAAAGTGCTGGAAGTAATTCTGCACAAATTAGACTGGCTCTATGTTTTATATTAATTCAAGAAAATATTATATATTATTTGTTTGAGTATTTATTATTCTTAATGTGTGCTGTACGCCACTTACCATTTAATATCTATACACATTTAAACAGCTTTCAAAGTAAAAAAAAAAAATCAACAAATATTTTTATATTCATGGGTTCTTGCAGTATATATTTTTTAATATGATGACGTGATTATACTTATCCAGCACAAGCTGACTTTATAAACTTGGTTTATTTACTCTCTATTTATCCTTTCTCTCAGTTCTGAATATGAAGGGGATAACAGAGAATATGATGTACAAATTCTGCGCACTCCTTTCTGCTTAACACTTTGATAGGTTAAAACAATATTCCTCCAGTACTCTGAAGACAGCATTACTTAAAACAAAGTCAGGATCGATATAGTATAACCATCAATTCAGTTCTCAAATGGACTTAGCAAAATAAGCTGAAATATTAATTTAAAACAAGTAAACAAATCAATCAAGGTTGCAAATAACCAACCACAGGTAGCAAACTTCCCTGTCCTCAAACCCAGAATCTAATCACTTCCAATAAAAGCATAATCAATCAGAATCTTACATTTCTGAATTTAGTCTCAAGCTACTATTTCATTTTTTCATTGTAAAACATTACTTTTTAGGAGAGGTGGTGGCATAGCCCTGTATGTTAACAAATGCCTTGAGTCTAGACCTTGATGATCATGAGGTTAGGGTTGAGTGTTTATGGGTAAGAATTGTGAGAGGCCAAGATGCCAGATAGCATTGTGAGTCCGCTATAGACCACACAATCAGGATGAAGAGGCAGAAAAAGTATTCTACAAGCAGCTGTAAGAAGTCTCACAATTGCTAGCCTTGTTCTCATGGTAGACTTCAACTTATGTTTGCTGGAAATCCAATACAGCAGAGAGAAAACAGTTTAGGAGGTTTCTGGCGTATGTGGAAGATACTTCCTGACACAGCTGGTGAGTGAGTCGACTGGGGAAGGTGCCCCGCTGCACATTGTTTGTGAATAGAGAATGACTTGTGGGTGATCTGATGGCTGAAGGCTGTTTTGGGCACGGTGATCATGAAATGATAGTGTTCTGTTTTTGAGAAATTAGAGCTGGCGATCAACAGAACTGCTCTTTTAGACTTGCAGAGAGCAGATTTTGGCCTGTTTAGGAGCCTGGTTGACAGAGTTCCTTGGGGGCAGTCCTGGAGGGCAAAGGAGTCCAGGAAAGCTAGGCATTCTTCAAGAAGAAAATCTTAAGGGCACAGGAGCAGGACATCCCCATGTGCCAAAAGATGGGCCAGTGGGGAGACAACTGGCCTGGCTGAACAGAGAGCTTTGGCTGGAACTCGGGGAAAAAAAGGAGAATTTATGACCTTTGGAAAAAGGGGCAGGCCACTCGGGAAGACTACAAGGATGTCGTCAGGCTATGCAGGGAGAAAATTAGCAACTAGAACTTAATCTGGCTACTGCCATAAAAGACAATAAGAATGATTCTATAAATATATTAGCAACAAAAGGAGGCCTAAGGAGAATCTCTGTGTTTTACTGAATGCAACAAAACAAGCACAGAGGGATGAGAAGAGTTGTCTAATGAACCAGACAAACTAGGACTAGTAACAAAATGGAATAGCTCTGTTCTGTTTACTAGAATGATCTTCTAAGAGACAGCCCTTTCTAAAGCAGTAGACAGTTTATGGCTTATTACTGAAGTATGCATTACTCTGCTTGCACTGAGAATTATTTTCACCTGCTGGTTTATTATTAAATTTTTCTACTGTGTTACCATAAGTTGTCCATGGACTATTAAGCAGGACAGAACTTGCGACGAGGTGCACTATTACCTAGCTTAGCTGGGTTTACGGGGAGACAAAAGTGTGATTTGGAGATATGTATGCTCATATCCCTAGCGCATTGTTCCAAATACTAACAGAGATAAACTAGTCACACAGAAATCTCTTTATAGAGCAGAGAGGTCAGTAACTATCAAAGCATAGCTGAAAAGTGACTCATTCTCAAGACCAGCAAGTGTCTGCTGTACAGGCTCAGGAAGTGTACTTCTAAAATAAAGGGATGCTGCCTTCCAGTGCAATCTGTGGATTCATGAAAAACATTGAACCGAGGGAGGTGATCCTGCCCCTCTACTCTGATCTCGTGAGACCTCACTTGGAGTATTGTGTGCAGTTCTGGTGTCCTCAACATCAAAAGGACACGGAACTGTTGGAACAAGTCTAGAGGAGGGCCACGAGGATGATCAGGGGACTGGAGCACCTCCTATATGAAGATAGGCTGAGAAAGTTGGGGCTGCTCATCCTGGTGAAGAGAAGGCTGCGTGGAGACCTCATAGCAGCCTTCCAATATCTGAAGGGGGTCCTATAGGGATGCTGGGGAGGGACTCTTCATGAGGGACTGTAGTGAGAGGACTAGGGGTAGGTAATGGGTTCAAACTTAAACAGGGGAAGTTTAGATTGGATCTGAGGAAGAAATTCTTTACTGGGAGGGTGATGAGGCACTGGAATGGGCTGCCCAGGGAAGCTGTGAATGCTCCATCGCTGGTGGTGTTCAAGGCCAGGTTGGACAGAGCCTAGAATGGCATGGTTTAGTGGAATGTGTCCCTGCCCATGGCAGGGGGGTTGGAACTAGATGATCTTAAGGTCCTTTCCAACCCTAACTATTCTATGATTCTATTTGTGTAAAAAGACCTTGTGGAGAAGACAGGACTGTTTGCACTGAAGTACCCAGACATACGTATTGTTGAAAACGTACAATATGTAACAGCAACAAAACTGAGGTGTCTCCAAAAAAAATAACTAATAACTTTGATTTTGAAAGTTATTCATGTTATTGTATATCCTGCTATTATTTTGAGTTGCAGTATGTATTGTCAGAAATGGACATTTCAAAAGTACACTTTCACTAGTTCTAGCACTATATTTCAGAAAGTTCACTTTTGGAGTAGCAGTATAACACCACCTATGAGAC
Source organism: Myiopsitta monachus (assembly GCA_017639245.1). Lineage (NCBI taxonomy): Eukaryota > Metazoa > Chordata > Aves > Psittaciformes > Psittacidae > Myiopsitta > Myiopsitta monachus. Next base: position 71,738,176 of record CM029917.1, on the reverse strand, counting down.
AAAGCCTATTTTCAGCACCTCTGTTTTTCCTTTCTTTTGTTAGCATTGCTTCTTTATTATCATTTGGCTTAAATTAAAGCATTACTTTTGAAATATATTAATTGTATTTAGGAGCCTCACAGTTGATTGATAATTAAAATGATCCAGAAATCATATCAGGTAACAATGAAAGCATTTATTTTGTGCCTGAAGACAGAAAACAACTTGACAGATCTACAGGTAATCACTTGAAGGTTTCCAAAGGGGAAACTGCAAAACCTTATAGGCAATTTAATTCTAGTTCTTTATTATCTTCACCCTTTGCAAGTTTCCAATAATACAGAGTAGAAAACTTTCTTACTGCAGTCTGAACCCTTTAATTCTTGCCCAATCTTACTTCACTATGATGAACAATACCATTCAATTGTGCTGCTGCCTTTATGTATTTGAAAAAATAGTGTTCTCTGAGAGTCGTTTTCTCTTTAGGTATAATAATTCCCTTTCACTCTGTTTTTCCTTCTAAAAAACCCTCCGATTATTTTGCTCCTATTTCATTCAAACTTCTTAAGTTTTCAAGGTGTAGTATACTGGTGTCTTATATTTTATATCACTGGCCAGTTTGGAGAGAGGTTATATATCTCATCATATAAGATTCACCTTATCTCTAAATTTTCTGTAATAAAATCTAAAATACTGTGCACACAATGGGTCTCCCTGTGCTCAAAGGAATCCTACAGGTTTTCTGTGACTGAATGGAACTGATAAAATTAGTGAACTAAAAGCCATTTCGCTTACATCAAAACCAAAGTGTCACTCACATAGTTCAACAAGAAATGTCAATTTACAGTGGCTTAGATGTCAATATATTGAAGATAGTCAACTTGATCTGCAATTCATAGGCATAGTTCTGATTCTCATAGTAATTAAAAGTTCAAATAATTACAGCTTAACATCTATATTTTACAGAGCTATGAATAATTCTAAGTATTCTACTTACATGATGCCTAAATAATTACAGTGAAAGTTAATTATATCACAGATATGGAAGGCAATCTACATCTCTATGGTGGACAATTGCCTTTTTTAAAATACAAAATAATCATAGGATTGCTTTCTAAAGACACATCCTTTTCCTGAAATGGGCAGTTGACCTCAATAACTCCACAAAGGTTTTGTAAGTTTTAAGTACCTTAATCCATAACAAAACCAGAGCAAAAGCTGTGGTGAAAGTTACCTTCAAAGCAAACAAAACAGAAAACTAACTATTGAGAAAATGTGATAGACAAGTTCCACAGAAATGTGAGGAACGCAATAGAAAGCACAAGTTTTTTCCTAACTGCAAGCTTCCTCCTCTGTTAAAGTTACAAGTTTTAACTGCAGATATATTAAATGCTGCTTCATATTAGGATGTAATTTGGGTTCATTCACCCAAACTACTCATTACTCACAACATGTAATATGCATGTAACATATGGAGACAGCACAACGAAACAGCATGGCAAATGGGACCAGCATGAATCAAGTAGTTTGAGTAAAGGCTACCTATCAGCTGAAAAGGCCAGATGGGCATAGCAAAATATACAGGCATAAAGAGAGCTCTGCAAAGAGATGCCAATAATTTGCTCAGTGTCTAATTTCATTCTCTCAGCCCCACAACTCAGGCAAGGTGATTTATGAAAGACTTAATCTAGGCAAAGTAGTGAGACTTGACAGGCTAAATCACTACTGGGAAAAACATGTCTTCAGAAAAATACATAGCAAGCAGGTAAAGTAACGAAAAACATTACCATGAAACATCTATATTCTTACACAAAAATAGAAAAGATTATTCATAAAACTTCAAGCTTTCTTCATTTTGCTAGCTACTTAAAAAAAACCATTACTAAAGTATAAAATTTGAAATTAATAACAAATATATATATATATATATATATATATATATAATCAAATGCAGAATCCTATGCTAACTCCCAACTGGACTATTTTACTGTATTCTATGTCCTTGAGAGGTTACTAATAATTGGGCCATTGGGTAGTTTTTGTCAAACTAAATACAATAATTTCTAGACTGTAAGACACTATTCCCTGTTCCTGTAATCCTGTTGTCCACACTGCAAACCTAATTAACCACCGCCCTGTTTCCAAATTTCAGCTCCTGGAAACCATGGAACAGAATGATCGGCTTGGGAAGGTGGGAAGCACTCTGGGTCTTGAAGGTTAGATATGGCGCTCAAGATATGCATGCCATTCATTTTATGGTGCTAGATACTGTCTTTTTTAACTCAATTCACTATTTGCTGAATTCTGACTGTCTTTCAAATATTCTGAGGATGAAAAATCACACTTAGACTATTAACAATTCACTGAAAAAAACAGATATTCTACCTCTAAATCCCAGGATCCCTATCACCATACAGTAGGAAAAAAACCTCTAATTTGCAATTCTAAAAGTATGAGGGTTTCAATCTTTATAGAAAATTTCAAGTGGAGTACTATTCTTAAGGTGTATAAAATAAACACAAAACACAGAAATAGAAAGGAAAATTAAACACTGAGTGCTGATAGGTTCCTTTTCTGTTACCATGGCAACCACAGTGGCACTCAAAATAGACAAGGTACTTTATTCTCCCGTCAGATAACATTAACAATTTTATTTGGTTTGTACTAGCTGGATCATGGAAAATAAACCCTCAAACAATATTAAGTTCATATGTGCAATAAAGCATATGAAATCCAAAATAAATTTACACACATAATGATAGTTTCTAAAAAGAGAAAGAATAGATTGTATCTGAATGCTAAAGTTTTTTCATTTCATTTATTGATTTAAATTAGTTGAAGAAAAGAGATTGTAGATATTTCACCACCAACTTAACATTATGGAATTTCTTTCTGATGTATTTTTTGTCCCCATCTATTTGTTTTGGAAGAGGAACTTTTCAGACTTAATTCCTAAAATAAGCCATTCCCAATAGATGACGGTTGTCTTGGGGCAAAAACCTGTAGAAATAGTTGGGTGGGGTTCTGAAGCTGAAATGCAATCTATTTGGATAGATTAAACTTCAAATCCCCATCAACAATGGTGGAGGGACTCAGATTCAATATCATTCTACACAATTCTAAACCGTGCAATCAGCTTATCCTGAAATACTTACTAGATGCCCGCAAAGTTCTTAAAAAGCATTCAGAAAGTATTTTAAAAATGCACATTTAAGGGATAAAAACTATAAGGGATCAGAAAAAATCTATTAGCTCTTGATTGCTAACAAAATAGCAATTTATGAAATTCCTTTTCAAAATTAAAAGCAAGTCTTGCCTGAGGAAAGACGGTTTTAACTTTGAGCCAGATTGATATTCGCTGTACTTCAGTTATTTTTTTCAGAAAGCAAGGTGAATAATACGTTAATAACTTTAGTGGCAAGCAACCATTATATAATTGTTTAGTCCAAAAACATGAAGAGCAAGAACAGAGATTAGCATTTACAGAGACTACCCATGTAGACAAAGTATGTTAAATCAGCCTAAACCCAATACACTCATCACTGATAAAATATTTAAGGTCCCCAAATTCCTTCAGCTTGCTTAAGCATTTCATTTCCAAGATAACAGAAAAAACTAATTAAAATGCTTTGGTCTCATTTTCTTTCTTGTACCAGTCCTGAAACCAGAGCAGAGTGTGCACACCACTTTAATATGTCACATTTCTTTCAACTCTTGTATACAGCCAGCAGCAAGTAAAGATAACAAAAATTATATTCTTGCTGCTTTCTCCTCTTTATTATACCCAAATTAATCCTAACATGCTTTCAACAGTAATTTACATCTATCCAGCAATACCTTGATGTGCCTCTGCTACAGATAGGTACGACATATTATTTTTAACATAGGAATTTAATTCATAGTACTTGCTATAGGACATGATAATAGGAAAGGCACAGCAGTGCTGGCTGCAATGCAGGGCAGTAATGCAATGTGAACTAGCCCTTCCTGTCTGCTTCACTGTAGCACAACATCCTCACTGTTGCTTCAATCCACACAGCAGAATATTGAACATTTTGAACCATATTCTAATAGAAAAAAAAATTATAAGCATTTATTTTGGTGCTTAAAAAATTATTTAGATTGTTGGAATTATTTAGTCCTTGAACCTAGCATTTATCAGTATCATATATGAAATATACGCTTACAGTTTACTCAAGTTATGTTCTACTCTACTTTCTTCCTATAGTAACTCATAATTGAGCAGGCAGGAAATAAACATTTATGTAAAACAGCGATTATGACAGCTACAGATTATTACTTAAGGGCAAGCAATGGTTTGTTTTGATAAATTTTTGAAAGGGAGTAGAAGCAGCAGCAGTATGTGAGCCTTCGAATTCCAGTTGCTATAGCAACCAGTTGTATTTTTAGCTATCATAACAACTTTAATAATTATAGAGAATATCAGTGCTAGTCTCTCCCATTTTTCCAAATAGAAGTCCATATGTTGCTGCAGCACAGAAAAATTTAATAGTGTTTTGTGCATATAATATTTCTTGTATATCATTTTGCTACCTCCACTTTACCACAGGAGACAAAAAAATAATAATAAAAAAGGTCCAGAATTATTTGGCCTTTTAATGGGGTTAAAGAGAAAATATGACTAAGCCTTAAACCTTTACTGAATTCACTCCTTTCTAAATCTGTCAGCCATTTAAGTTTTTTGGGTTTTCTTCCTCTCCTTCTGTAGGCATTGGTAGTCACAATTTTCCCAATTCTTTGTCCTCTTAAGTCACATATGCTTCATTCCCTATTGTTCCCTTCCTACTTTTCAGTTCACAATCAATTTCAAAGTCTAAATTTATTTTACCCAAAGAAGTCACTAAAAGGCAGCAATCCAAACCACAAAAAGAATATCCCCATTAATTTTCTTTTGGATGAGGTACAAGTAGACAAACTATTCCTTGTATAGGGGAACTCTTCATCCTTTATGGAAAACTTTACAAAAGACAAGTTGTCTTTTAGATTGGTTTCAGCTTCCTCCCTATTTCTAGACCTCCCTGTAGACCAGATTATGGCTGAAATCCTGCTTCCTAAAACCTGAGAAGTAGGGCCAAGAGAGTTTCTTACATCAGTCTATTATTTTTGTATATAAAATGTATACTTAAGGATACATTTTATTTGTTTTTAACTACATGCACACAGCCCAGGAATCACAGCCATGGCAGGGTAAAATCAGAATTTAACTAGTCTTGCTGTTAGCAATAAAAACTCCAGAATTGCATCACAGTCATGTAGAAGGTACAATTTATATCTTCCATGAATCACAAGTTAAAACCAAAGAAATCATCATGATTATGATTACACACACCTGAATCTTAAACAGGTAAGATGCTGCCTTATCTCTTGCTTTTTACTTTAAGCATAACCAAACATCTTGAAACACAGCTTGGTTGCGCAAACTGAATTACAAGAATATAAATGGCAGAGCTAAAGGGTACCCTATTAGATGCAGTGCCTTGCTGTAGGTACACCTGTCATAGAAATAAAAATATCTAATATGTGTTACATGGTTGTGCCATAAATTAATCCCTATCTAGTTTCAACCAGAATAAGTGTGCACTCTAACTAGGTGATTTTTAATTCCCTTCAAACCCAAACCATTCTGTGATTCTATGACAATTTTCCTTTGGGTGTGAGCCAGGAAGCAAGGAGTAGGAAGAGTCTGTAATTCAGGTCCTGTGGGTGTTATGAAGCAAAGTCAGTGCTGGTGTATTTGTTTTTTCATATTCTGCCTGTACCAATAGGGAGTCTCTTAATGAAATCTTGCAATCTATGGCTAGCAGAAGTAGCAGTGAAATATGACTGTCTGATACATCTTACCTAACTATATGTTGGCCCATAATCTTCATATATACAATGCCACAAAAAGCAAAATTACTTGTTTATATTTACTATGGTCACAGAAAATTAAAAGGTGAAAGTGTGTTTTAGGAAAATACTGTTTCGTTTTAGTACTTTAAAGACATAAAATGGTACAGGAATACAAAAAATATATAATTTACATCCAATTTTTATAAATAGCAATAGAGATTTATCTTCAGAAATAATCTGAACAAATCATAGAGCTTCATGTTCTGAATTAAAATGAACAATTAAATACTCCAAAGTTGCATATATTAATAAAATTTGAGGTTGAACCAAAGGCAGAAAAAGGATGTCAATACTTTGGATGTCATCCATGTGCCCTCACAACTACCTTTCTTTCTAAGTAAATGATTATGCAGATAATACATAACCCAGACTGAGAGACAATATATTGCCCTAAGAGATACTGTGGGGAGAGGTTTCTAGCCTTTAGTATCTCACAGTTTATTTTCACATGGGTACATGGACTGCAACCCAGCCTGCAGCCAGCAACATCTCCTTACAGTATCTGGTCAGCGGCCAAAGGTCTGCTCTCTTCACCCAGGACTAATAACACATTATATCTAAATTGCCTCAGTCTTACAGTGGTGCTGAGCACAGTCATCTGCTCTGTTGCAGGAACACTGGAGAAACCCCATCAGTCAGTCAGACTTTGCTGCAGTAGGCCAGCAGGCTCAGCATCTTTCAGGTTTAAGAGCTGACGTTTGCCGTTCAAATGTATGGCAAACATTGTCATATGTCAGCAATTACCTTTTGTTACCTTAAAACAGTATTTACTGACTTTCCACACAGATTAAATAGAACTATTTTAAAAAGGTATATTTGGCACAAGAAATTACAGCAGAGACTCAAGAAATATATTCAAAGATCAAGTCAGCCAAACTAATTTGTTGAGCTCAGTGAACATAATACAACCATTAATTACTGAACTTAAAATGAATTCACTTTGGCTCTGGATGTACCTCACCTGTTTAATTTCTGAAAACAAAATGCTCATCAAGTGTTACTTCTAGGAAATAATTTCTAAATGCTGAAGAACAACTTTGGGATTTTGTTGCCTCCCGTGCTGAGCACTATTCTATTTCCTTAACTACCCTATCTCCTTTACTACTCTATCTCTTATTATAATAGGCACCACTTCTTAGATGAATTCTTACATTTGGAAGAAAATCCTTTATCCCAGATGTATCTATGTACTTGAATGAGGCAGGTTTAACAGGAAGATCTTTGCACATAGCAGTAACTTAGTGGGGGAAGACACCATGTCATCACATATGATTCAATAAGGCAAAAAATAAGCTGACCTCAGATTTACAATAAGATAGCCATACATGCCAATATACTTATTTTGAGTAACATGATTTGAAAAATTATCAGTTCACAAATTAAATAATAAAACAGTCTAATTTTAATTCTTGTATGGTCAGAAAATGGAGTAGAGTAAAAATTCCATGATTCTGGGTTTTTTGAGGGTTTGGGGTTTTTTGTTGCCTTTTTTTTCTTTTTTTTAAGGTCTAAAGCCAAGCTGCCAAATTAAAGCTACCTTTTTAAGTCACTGGGTAGCTAGAACCCAGGAGTATCGCATGATTCAGGCAAGAAGTCAGAAGTATAATCATAATGAGGATGGCAAACACTCAATATTTCATTTTCATAGCAAGTTGTTTGCAGTCACATTTATGTGAAGAAAGAAAATCCTTGCCCAAGATATGTATTCAGTAGATTTTAATAAATGCATCTGAGAAAATAGCAATTCACATTTTTAATGAAAAATATTTCTCCAACCTAAATCTATCAAACTTTCTATTTGTCAAAGTATCTACCCAAATTATGTTGCTTTATAAAAAATAAGACAACAATTCCAAAAATCAGGGACCTTATTTTCCTTGGTTAGTATGCATCCAAACCACATAATTAAGAAATATAACTAAAATGCCAGTAGCAAAGGTGCCTGAAGTTCTGTGACAGAGGTAGACAGATAACAGCTCACATCAATGGTACCTTGAAAAAATACATTTTTGAATCCTGAAGAAGTCAGGACCTGGATTCTAGCTTTACTTACCACTTTTTGTTTTGTGCTTTCTTCTTTTTCCTCATGTCTTGAAACTATATTTATACAAGAAGTTTATAGCTTGATAAACAGATACCAACTACAGAGACTCAAACACGAAATACTACAACGATGCGTATGCACTGTTAGCTGGTATGAAGACACAATAAAATCATCTACAACAAGCCTTCCAAAATCTTGTGAAATGTGATGCTCCCAGTCAGAAGTATCACCATTGTTTCCAGATGGTCTTGATCTAATTATAGTGTATTTGGGAAAAAGGTAAGCAAACACAGGCAACCATAAAATGCATCTCCAAGAAAACATAACATGGCACAAAACTTTCTACTTTCATGTCTCATCTTTTCAGCTCAGATGTATTGAAAATATCAATGCAGATGAGAAAAACAGAAATAGTACAAAGACATTTAAAGCCAAGACAGCAATCATTTGCAGCTAAAAAGGGGAAATATATATAAAGGCTTTAAGACTCTGTAGAATAAGAGAAACCACAATTTCCATAAATGACCTCTTTTTGTTTTCTTATGCTAAGAGAATAAATATATGCAAATAAAAGTCCTATCTGTTCCATAATAAATAAATAAATAAATAAATTTGTGATTCACAGCTGATTACCAAACTCACATTTATCAGAGCAGCATGAATCAAGGCAGGTTGTTTTGTCTTGCTTCCCTTGAATTTTGGTTAAGACTTTATTTTTCCGTTAATTGTCATGGAAACAAGTACAGAGCAAATTAAAGCAGATAAAGCCCTGCTGACAAATAAGTTGCTGCTATTCAGGCTGTGCTGATTAATGCTTTCTGAAATATTTAAGAAACAGTGGTACTCATATGCCATTTTGTACTATTTCAAAAGTACATTTTATGACACTAAGGATTTATACCATCGATTGTCCAGCTACAGTCTACTGAAATGTTTTAGTATTCTCAGAATTCAACAAGCCATTTAACATTTTAGCATGTTTCAACATTTACAATGACTTGAAATTCACCTTCTAGAGAGGAAAAATGAATCAGAATAATAAAAAAAAAAGAAACTCAAAGATGGTAAAAAAGAAAAAGAGAAAAGAAGGGACAAAAAGAAACAGAAAAAGACCAGGAAAAGGAAAGAAGTACAATCTCATTGATTCTATTTATAAACTTTAACATTTTTTACACAGAATTTCTTCCTTCCCCTCACAACTTTTTCAGAAAAGGTCAAGTAACCTACTCGCTTTCCCATTAAGAAAAGATCCCAGACTAAACTTTCTTACAGCAAGCTCTTTCTTTTAAACCTGTGAAAAATTGAAGGTGTATACAAATATATATGTATCTTTATGGCTGCCAAGAAAGGTGAAGATTGGACAAAAAGTACACCTGTTTAAATAGTTGCAGCACAAAAATTGTGTTCATCCTGCTGTACTAGAGCTGTCCAAGGAGCTCCCACAAGCTGGGGCACCCCACATACATCTACCATGTTAAATTCCCTCTTTCCCAAATGCCAAATCATGAAATAAGAGTCACCCTGTCAGCATATACAGTACTTTTAACAAAGCCCCTGAGCATTCATTGTGTATCTATCGAACCCCAACATAATCCTCTGACCTACTTTCAGATCTTCAAAGAGAACAACCCTTAATAATTTCCTGCTGTGTCTGGGGGTCACTCAGTACACAGACAGGCTGTGAAAGAGTGCTACTTACAGAGTAAGGTAGGACGAAAGCTGGAGACTGATCAACAGGTGGGCAGCAGAAGTGGTATAAGAACCAACGCGCTTCTAAGGACAGCCACACAGCCTGCACCCAATGTTTTGACTTCTCGACCCCTGGAAGGCCACTTCTACACTAGCCTCGACAGAAGTATGCCAGTAAACTTTAACTCACCCCACCTTTGGCAGTTCTAGGAGTATTTCAGCAGTATCCACTAGTGTGATCACTGAACACCTTACATGTGGTATGATAAGCAGGAAATTATTAATTATGGATATTAAATGATATTTTCTCCAAGAAAGATCCCTGTTGATACCAGCCCTGGGAAGGCTCCACTTTGTTGTCTCTTACTGACTTCTATAGTCATTCCTGACTTCCATGCCAATACAGCTTGAGAGCTCCCATTGTACTGTTTGTTCTGGAAAGTCAAGAATTCATATTGCGTCTGACATCCTGCCAGTGAGCTACCACCCAGGATACACTGGAAAATGTCACAGCTTGGAGCAGGTGCAGCCTTACCAAAGGTAAAGGTGACACAAGGATATCATGATATGGGCTACATGGTGCTTGACAGCGAGGGAATTGGCTGCTTACGGATATGAACTATCCCACCTGAATGACACAAGATAATGGGCAAAAAGAATTCTTCAGCACATCAGGTGTGACACTCATGAGGTATACAATATCATTGGAGCTATGGCCTGAAGAGCACTGCCAATGGAAATCCATTGGGACAGCTTAAGCAGATGAAAACAAGACAACCCTTGTTTGGGTCCCTTAGGATTAATAATGTCAGTAAAGCAAGGCCCTCTTCACTGCAGTCTCTTGTTCAAATTCAGCAAATAGCAGTTTGAAGCTGGGCTTGATGCTTGCTATTTCAATGGCACAATAGGCAGATGAACTATGTAACACTATACTGCTGGTATACCATTTTCCTGGCTAGTAGGCCCTGATAGTAACACACTATCACACTCTACTCCACAAGAGCACCTGTACACTTGAAATGAGATAAGAACCTCAGTTGAAATATCAGATTTCAGGACTAGATTGCCTATACACCAAATGCAATATTAATCAAGCTCTGAATATCAACATTCTAACTAAGGAGGGGGAAAAAACTTCCATGTTCTTTTAAGGTTATTCTAAACATATATATTGACTGCATCACAATTTTTAAATGGATAAAACTAGCTACAGCATACTTAGCCATTTTAAACAGCTCACTGTATCAGAAAAAGAAAAAATACCCTATCATTATCAGTACAACAATCCTCTTTTAGTATTAAATATGCACACATGAAGATAAATATTAATTTATTAAAATGATATTATAGTAAATCATATGTGATTTAAAACACACTAAATCCATCAGCTTTGGCTCAAACTCATGTTTTATTATGGTCTGTGTCTTGATTTAAGCCGTAAATTTCACTTCTCCCTCCTTTCCCGCCCCCATCCCCCACTCCAATGGGGGGGAAATGGGGAGAAGAACCAAAGAAAATGTAACTCCCATGGGTTGAGATAAGAACAGTCCAGTAACTAAGATACAATACAAATCACTACTGCCACCACCAATAACAACAATAACGACAAAGTAAATACAAAGGGAGAGGATACAACCATTTCGCTGCCCGAACAAGCCAAGAGACTGCGCGCCGCTCCAGAGACTGCATGCTGCCAGAGCCCCGCCCCCGAATCCTACCTCCTGGGCATGACGTGCTGTGGTATGGAATAACCTCATTGGTCAGCCCGTGTCAGGCACCCTGTCTCCCCTCCCCCAGCTTTTCTCTCTTTCCCGGCATAACATGAGACTCTGCAGGGGGGGGGAAGGGGGGAGGGAAGCAGAACCCATAACAATCCACCCCTTATTCCATACCATTCACATCATGCTCAGATCCCACATTTTCAAAATATCATCCCATATATATATATATTTACATATACATCCACACACACACACAGATGGAGAGATATAATCCCGTAGTGCCTGGGCCAATCCCTATAAAGCTGCTGAGTCCATCCAGTCCCTGATGTCAGGCTCCACCTTTTGTAACAGTCTTTCAGAGCAGGGGAGGCTGTGTGCAGTGTTGGATCGTTGCCTGCTGATGCTGATTGTTCCTTTACTGCAGAACTCGTCTGGTTTCATCAAAGTTCGTTCTTTGTTGGGATGATGGTCTGAGGGTCAGTCATGGATGACTTGAAGACATCTAGTTGATGGGCTATAAAAAAACAAATTACATAACAAGCAACAGCATGCAATTGAGTTCATTGGCTGTGTTCTCCTAAAATCAAATCTCCTTGAGGTACACATCGGACTTCCCCATCTTCCCGCATTACCCACCAAGTATATGCGGGTCCCTGAGCAAAAAGCAATCCCACGAGTGGGTTTGCCTTTACCTGAAGCAGGAATAACCCAGACTGTCTTCCCCAGCAAATTCTTTATGTGCACCACAGGAACGTTGTCCCCCTCTACAGTATGTAGAAGTTCTGACTGGGCTGGACCAGCCCTGTTGGCAGATCCTCTGGTGTTGACCAACCAGGTGGCCTTTGGTAAATGTGTATCCCAATGTTTGAAAGTCCCACCACCCATCGCTCTCAGTGTAGTTTTTAATAGCCCATTGTACCGTTCGATTTTCCCAGAGGCTGGTGCATGGTAGGGGATGTGATATACCCATTCAATGCCATGCTCTTTGGCCCAAGTATCTATCAGGCTGTTCCGGAAATGAGTCCCATTGTCTGACTCAATTCTCTCTGGTGTGCCGTGTAGCCACAAAATCTGTTTCTCAAGACCCAGGATAGTGTTTCGGGCAGTGGCGTGGGGCACAGCGTATGTTTCCAACCATCCGGTGGTTGCTTCCACCATGGTAAGCACATGACGCTTGCCTTGGCGGGTTGGTGGGAGTGCAATATAATCAATCTGCCAGGCCTCCCCATGTTTGTACTTCAGCCATCGTCCTCCATACCAAAGAGGCTTTAACCGTTGAGCCTGCTTAATTGCAGCACATGTTTCACAGTCATGAATAACCTGGGCAATAGTATCCATTGTTAAGTCCACCCCTCAATCACGAGCCCATCTGTATGTTGCATCTCTGCCCTGATGGCCTGAAGTGTCGTGGGCCCACCGGGCCAAAAATAGTTCACCCTTATGTTGCCAATCTAAGTCCATCTGAACCGCTTCAATCTTAGCAGCTTTATCCACTTGTTGGTTGTTCTGCTGTTCCTCAGTAGCCCGACTCTTGGGTACATGAGCATCTACGTGGCGTACTTTGACCACCAGGTTTTGCACTCGGGCAGCGATGTCTTGCCACAGTGCAGCAGCCCAGATGGGTTTACCTCTGCATTGCCAGTTGCTCTGCTTCCATTGCTGCAACCACCCCCACAGCGCATTTGCCACCATCCGTGAGTCAGTATAGAGATAAAGTACTAGCCACTTTTCTCGTTCCGCAATGTCCAAGGCCAGCTGGATGGCTTTCTCCTCTGCAGACTGACTCGATTCACCCTCCCCTTCAGCAGTTTCTGCAACTTGTCATCAAGGACTCCATACAGCTGCCTTATATCTCTGATGCTTTCCCACAATACGGCAGGATCCATCAGTAAACAAGGCATACTGCTTTTCACTTTCTGACAGTTCATTATATGGTGGGGCCTCTTCAGCATGCATCACCCCTTCCTCCTCTGCTGACCTTCCAGAATCTTTCCCCTCTGGCCAGTCCATGATTACTTCTAGAATTCCCGGGCGACTGGGATTTCCTATTTGAGCTCGTTGTGTAATTAATGCGGCCCACTTACTCCGTGTAGCATCAGTTGCATGATGTGTAGAGGAGACCCTGCCTTTGAACATCCAGCCCAGCACGGGCAACCGGGGTGCCAGGAGGAGCTGTGCTTCAGTGCCAATCACTTCCGAAGCAGCTCAAACCCCTTTATAGGCTGCCAATATCTCTTTTTCAGTTGGGGTGTAGCTGGCCTCAGATCCTTTGTATCCCCGCCTCCAAAAGCCGAGCGGTCGACCTCGAGTCTCCCCTGGAGCTTTCTGCCAGAGGCTCCAGGTAGGACCGTTCTCCCCAGCTGCGGTGTACAGTACATTTTTAACATCTGGCCCAGTCCGGACTGGTCCGAGGGCTACTGCACGAACTATCTCACGTTTAATTTGCTCAAAGGCTTGTTGTTGCTCAGGGCCCCATTTAAAATCATTTTTCTTCCAGGTCACATAATAGAGAGGGCTTACAATCAAACTGTAATTTGGGATGTGCATCCTCCAGAACCCCACAGCACCCAAGAAAGCTTGTGCTTCTTTCTTATTAGTTGGTGGCAACATTGATGTTATCTTGTTGATCACATCTGTGGGGATCTGGGGGCGTCCATCTTGCCATCTTATTCCCAAAAATTGAATCTCCTGTGCAGGTCCCTTGACCTTACTCCGTTTTATGGCAAAACCGGCTGTCAGCAGGATTTGGATTATTTTCTTCCCTTTCTCAAAGACTTCTTCTGCTGTATCACCCCACACAATGATGTCATCAATGTACTGCAGGTGTTCTGGAGCTTGCCCCTCTTCCAGTGCAGTCTGGATCAGTCCATGGCAGACGGTAGGGCTGTGTTTCCACCCCTGGGGCAGTCGGTTCCAAGTGTACTGGAAGCCCCTCCAAGTAAAAGCGAACTGTGGCCTGCACTCTGCTGCCAGAGGAATTGAGAAAAAAGCATTGGCAATGTCAATCGTGGCATACCACTTGGCTGCCTTTGACTCCAGTTCATACTGAAGCTCTAGCATGTCCGGTACGACAGCACTCCAGGATGGGGTAACTTCGTTCAGGCCACGATAGACTACTGTTAGTCTCCACTCTCCATTAGACTTTCGCACTGGCCATATGCGGCTATTAAAGGGTGAGTGGGTCCTGCTGATCTCTCCTTGATTCTCCAGTCTAAGGATCAGCTTATGGATGGGAATCAGGGAGTCTCGGTTGGTGCAATATTGCCGCCGGTGCATTGTTGCGGTCGCGACTGGCACTTGTTGTTGTTCTACCTTCAGCAGCCCTGCAGCAGAAGTATCCTCTGAGAGACCAGGCAAGGTGGACAGCTGCTCCACTTCCTCTGTCACCAAAACAGCAATACCAGAAGCCCATTGCTATCCTTTTGGGTCTTTGAAGTACCCTCTCCTGAGGTAATCTATTCTATGCCAAGAATACATGGAGCCTCTGGACCAGTCACGATGGGGTGTTTTTGCCATTCCCTCCCAGTCAGGCTGATTTCAGACTCCAGTACAGTCAACTCTTGGGATCCTCCTGTCACTCCAGAAATAGAAATAGGTTCCACCCCTTGACAGCTTGATGGCATCAGAGTACACTGTGCACCGGTATCTACTAGAGCCTTATACTTCTGTGGGACTGATGTGGCAGGCCATCTGATCCATACAGTCCAATAAGTTCGATTGTCCCCTACCTCCACCTGGCTGGAGGCGGTGCCCCTCTAGTAGTCATCACATTGGTCACTCACATCTTGTAGAGATGGATTATTCTTCTTCATCACAGGAGCTGAGGTAAAATCTGCTCTTCCACTCCATCTGGGAACCTGCTCACCAGAGACTGAAGCCACAGCCTTCATGGGGTGATCAGACTTGACCTTTGCTCTCCTCTTCAGTTCTCGCACCCGCTCCTCCAAAACTGAAGTAGGCTTTCCATCCCACTCCATCATATCTTCTCCATGATCCTGCAGATAAAACCATAGGGTGGCCCGTGGTGTATAACTTCTATATCTTCTCTCTCGAATGGTGGGATGCCTTCTGTTAATAGCTGAGACGTGTGT
The DNA here is from genome assembly GCA_017639245.1 of Myiopsitta monachus. Classification (NCBI taxonomy): domain Eukaryota; kingdom Metazoa; phylum Chordata; class Aves; order Psittaciformes; family Psittacidae; genus Myiopsitta; species Myiopsitta monachus. Next base: position 71,722,739 of record CM029917.1, on the reverse strand, counting down.
TGGTACACGTGAGGAGCTGGATAGATCATCTCTCAATTGTTGGAGGTCCTGGGACAGTTTTTCCACAGCTGAGATGATGGAAGGGGTGAGATTATCTTCAAACTCTTGGAGTTTATAAATCATTTCATCCACTGTTGGTGGTCTTATGTCACTCCAGGTTATTGTTGCCAATGAACGGGCATATGATTGGGGTGCATTTTGTGTAAATTTTCGCCACATGGGTCATGTACATTCGACTTCATCTGGATCTATGGGTATATCCCCAACATTCGTCTCGGTGATATAGATCATCTCTATAATGGCTGATTCTCTCAGAGACTGGATGACTTTCTCTAGAGTAGTCCACTTGGCCGAACGACTCATAACATCATCCTTGTATGGAAACCTATCTTTCACAGCTGCCAAGAGCCGCTTCCAAAGGCTGAGGGACTTTTTCTCTCTTGCAATTGCTTTGTCAATTTCCCCTTCCCTGGCAAGTGATCCCAGCTGTTTGGCTTCATTACCTTCTAGTTCATGACCGTTGGCCCCATTGTCCCAGCATCGGAGCAGCCAGGTGATGATGTGCTCCCCTGGCTGACGGGTAAAGTCTTTTCGCATATTCCGTAGCTCGGTTGAGGTCCGAGATTGGGAAGTCATCTCTTCCTTTTCTTCTTCTTCTTCATCAGGTGGTAATAACTCCTGGTCAGATTCTGTCCCAGGTGGTGACGTTTCTTCGTCTTGTTTCATCTTTCCTGCCTCTTCTTTGTTTTTCCTCTTGCATACAGGGGCAACCGATATTGGTATGAGTTGGTCCTCTGGTTTAGCTGCAGTGATTATTACTGTGGTTTCGTTAGCTGCCGTACTTGTCACTGGGGTTTGAGTTGTGGCTATACCTGTCACTGGTGGTGGTGTAGCTGCTGTACTTGGAGCTGGATTAACTGCGCTGTCCATTACTCCGCCCTCAGATCCAGAGACGTTTTTTAGCTTTTGAAGATGCTGGACAGTGTTAAACGAGGCTCTGTAAGCATAAGCCAAGCCCCAGCACGTTGCCGTGATTTGTCCATCTCTGGTGTGACCAGAATGATCACACACCTCCTTTAAATGTTTTACTAATTTTTCTGGGTTTTACATTTGTTCATTGGTGAAGTTCCAAAGCACTGGAGGGGCCCATTGGCCTAGATACTTGCCCATACTATCCCACACACCCTGCCACTCATGACTGTCCAGCCTTGGGGAAAATCTCTCGGCCATCCTGGATTGTGGTCTAACCCCAGACACGGCCCACACTCCACTCTGCTTAACTCTCCGAACCAGACTAAATGGTTGTGAGTACAACATATTCAGTATGTGTGCCAACATGATGATTCCCGTCACCACCAGCAGGCAGATCTCGAGGGTATCTAAAGGCCATTCAAAACCTTCAAAATTCTCAAATGGTGCTGTAAACGGCCTGGTGGGGGCACTGGGAGCACAAAAGAATGTCTCCTTCACAGGCTGACCACCCGAGGAGGTGAAAAGAGACGTGTAATTGCTAAGAACTTCCATTATATACCTCCAAAGTATAGAGTTGGTGGCCACACTGGAAACACAAACCGGGTCAGTTTCATGATCATTGAGTCTATTGTATTAACAATTTGTGCAATACAGTATAATGTAACAAGAATCTTAACCCAAACCCCAGATCTGAAAAACGTTAAGGTAAGAAGAACCGGCTGTAAGTAAAGTATCGTACACTGAACCTGTGAGAACCAGAGCAACAACTTTGAGAGCCAGTAAATCAGCATTGTGACGAGTGGCTATTTTGTCTTTATCTCAACCCTTAAGTGCCCCATGTTGGGTGCCAAAAGGAACTGTTGTGGTTTAAGCCGTAAATTTCACTTCTCCCTCCTTTCCCGCCCCCAACCCCCACTCCGATGGGGGGGAAATGGGGAGAGGAACCAAAGAAAATGTAACTCTCACGGGTTGAGATAAGAACAGTCCAGTAACTAAGATACAATACAAATCACTACTGCCACCACCAATAACAACAATAATGACAAAGTAAATACAAAGGGAGAGGATACAACCGTTTCGCCGCCCGACCGAGACAAGAGACCGCGCTCCGCTCCAGAGACCACGCGCCGCCAGAGCCCCGCCCCCGAATCCTACCTCCTGGGCATGACGTGCTGTGGTATGGAATAACCTCATTGGTCAGCCCGGGTCAGGCGCCCTGTCTCCCCTCCCCCAGTTTTTCTCTCTTTCCCGGCGTAACATGAGACTCTGCAGGGGGGGGGGAAGCCGAACCCATAACTGTCTGCTTTAGAATCACCCAGTTTCTGAAATTGAGATATGCAAGCCATGTCTGAAGGATAATTATTAATTTTCTATTCTTTCGCAAAATAAAGGAAAAAAGCAAAAGCCTACTGGTCAGCAAAAAACTATAGATACAAAATTCTCTCCAGAAATCTGCTGGTATTATAATGTAAAGACTGGGTAATGATTGAATTGCTACGAGTCATAATTACAGCACGCTAATAGCTGGCATTTTAGTTATTTGTATTTAATCGAGAGGCAGCTTGAATTCTGAGTTGCATAAGTATATCAGTGTCATAGATTTTTTTAATTATACACTCATCTTACATCCTTCCAGAAGAAATATCACCCAAAGCATTTCAGAGTGCAAGGATGATACAGCTGGCAACACTTGCAACTTATCACTGGTGAGATTATCATCATTAATCTGATCTTTGCCTTATGATCTTAACACTGATTTTAAGATTCACACAGGATTTCTAGGCATTTTGGTTTCTCATAAGAACATAAGCAATGTAAAGACTTTAGCTGTTTGTTAACTCAGAACTGGGGACAGAAATGTGGCCTCACTCTCTTTCTGGCCTCATTCTGAAGTCTGCAATGACAGAGCCCGACATAAATAGTCCTTAGAAGAACTAAAGACCTACCATTTCTACTGTCCTGCACCCTGGCCGCCCTCTAACTAAACACATAGTGTGTTAACACAGCAGACATCTGTATTTCTGTTTTTCAATCAGTCTTATTATGCAAGTAAATAGACAATATTATGTTCTAGTTCTCAGGCTTCCTGGAGGACTAAAATTCTTTTAAAATTCTATTATTCTTAATAGTACTTCTCTTACATTCACGTCATTCAGTGATTACTTGTAGTATCACTTTTGCAGTGAAAGACAGGTGTAACTTGGATCCTAGAAGCACAAATACATACTTCAGACAATGTTTCTGAAAGTAAAAGAGGAAAACTGATCAAGTCCTTCTGACAAAATCCATCTCAAATATTAAGAACATCGTTGCAGCCTCATTTATCATGAAAGCGCCTCTTTGCAAATTCTTCAAAAAGCACCCTTCATGCTCAAACTCTTCATGATTCCAAAATATTTATACCTTAGAAAGCTGGTTTTCTCTAGCAAGCAATAAAATCTGCAAGCATGTTTGTAATCACTATGAATGCAATATGCTGCTTCTGTTCTTCAGAAGCTCTGAAAAAAGCTTTGAATGCTTTACAACATGAGAATTTTCCAAACTACAGAATATTGGTTTATAAGTACTTTATTCTAAAAATACTAAAAAACTAAAATGCTATTGAAATTTTGGAGAAGAATTCTTGCAGTAATTTTCAACACTATCTGGAATATGTCCAATTTTGAACCCTTCAGACAGCTGCAATGGTTACCATTTAGCACCTGAATCTAGCTCTAGCAGTTGTACAATTGGTAGCAAATGGCAAACACTGACACCTATTCCATCAGGTATAAATCTCAACTTATAAATTAATTTAAAAAAATAAAGAAAAAATTTATTCCTCTTAAGTATGAAGGAGGAAAAACAAATACAAAGCATGAAAATGTTTTGAAGACAATTTCTGATGATACATCATCTACTTAAGACAAAACACTACACTGAATTTTGAAAAAGTCATTTTTCCTATTGTCCTGGGTTCAGCAGTAGCAGTCATTTTTCTCCTTATTAGTAGCTGGTGCAGTGCTGTGGTTTTGACTTTCAGCCCGGGAACGGCGGTGATAACAGTGACGGCTTTAGTTGCTGCTCAGTAATGTTTAGTCTGACCAAGGACTTTCTGAGCCTCATGTTCTGTCAGGGAGGAGCGGAAGCCAGGAGGAAGCAGAGACAGGACACCTGACCCAAACTAATCAGAGGTATTCCATGCCACAGCACGTCATGCCCACTATATAAACTGGGGGCAGTTATCCAGAAGGGCTAGATCACTGCTCGGGTTGGGCTGGGTATCAGTCAGTGGGTGGTGAGCAGTTGTATTCTCTTCCCTTGTTATTTCCCTTATCATTACTATTATTGGTGGTAGCAGTAGTGGTTTGTGTTATACCTCAGTTACTGGACTGTTCTTATCTCAACCCGTGGGAGTTACATTCTTTTGATTCTCCTCCCCATCCCTCTGGGAGTGGGGGGGGAGGAAAGGGGAGGAGTGAGAGGGAGGCTGCATGGCTGACTGAGCTTAAACCACGACACCTATATTCTACACAAGCAGAGTAGAAATTTTCTCTTGGCTTTTAAGATCTTTCAAATCACTTTTCAACCCACTCCGACAGACTTCTGGGCCAGACGGATGTAGATCAAGAATTTATAAACATATGGTTGAAATGGCAACCAGTATCCTCCTAGATATGAGTAATGATTCATTTAAAAAAATATATATCTTCCAGAGTTATTAATATTTCTTTTATAAGTTTCATATTTTTAAAAGGTTAAGATTTTGAGTAATCTACTTCAGTTTTCTTCAGTGAAGTACTGGCACAGCAGTCTAACTGATAACCGCCCAGAATGATTTCAATGCTTAGCTATAGTATTTTGGGCAATGCAACATAATGAAATCATCCTTCATCAGTACATGTTCTTCCATCCTCAAGTAATTAAGATGCTTTATTTCACCCACCCTGTTTCACTGTTTCAACCAGTGATGTCAATTAACAACTGGAAATAAAGGGCTTCAATTTGCCTTCATTTATACGTGTGCAAATTATGATGTATTTTATTTGAGTCAATACATACACTGGCCAGACTAAGCGTAAATTAAACCAGGAGAGAGTGCCCTCGTACTGCTCTTGGAATCCTTCAAATGCAATTTTAGACAATGAGATAAACATCTTTATCAGGTCTTTCACCCAGCACTCATAAGACCCTCTTTAGTGAGTTTCTCTCTGTATTCATCAGTATGTATAAGAGGTTGTACATCACATTTCTGAAAACAGAACAGTGAGGAATAAATAGGATGAAGAAATCTGAATTAATGTGTGTCATATGCTAGCTTCACTTTGTCCATCTCCATAAAAATACTGTTCATGGTTTTGTGATGACTTTGTAATGATAAAGCTGTGACAGATTTTTAAAAGGCATTTATTACCTACAGATACTACTGTAATTATGGACAAGGTGCCACAAAAATATTCTGCTCAAATGTACTAGTTGATGATAGGCTTGGCTTCTCAAATCTTATGTTACTTAAGGCCAGGCCACACGATACAAATTAGCTCTTTGGGATGCAGCCATTCTGGTCCTCAAGCTAATATTTGTCTCTCATCATACCTTGGCATTACAATGACTTATATACAATAGTTTTGAAGCAAAGAATTACATTTCTTTCTCAGAAATTCTGATTTTAGAAGAACGAATCAATATGACAAAACTTCTTGATGTTTCCTTTTGTGATCTCTGACTCACTCCACAATTCCCAGATCAACAAACCAACTCAGCTGGTCACTATATAATTCATCTTCATTACTGAATGGGAAAAGTTCATTCAACCTCCTTAAATAAGTTCTTTCTCTAAAGTTCTCTTCTACCTGTCCATTCAAGCATCAGCGATATTTTTTTTTTGTGTGTGTGGTTTTTTTTTTACCCCCCTCACAGCCTATATTTTAAATTTAGTACTTATAGCCAGTCCTGGGAAATGAACCACTTTAACCTGCATGGAACCAGAATGGTTCTTTACTGGGATCCTGCTACTGAATGTCTATCATTGGTTAGTACCAAGCAGATAAACTGAGGATATATGACAAGAATGCAAAACAGCATAACTAAGCAGGGTACCTCTAGAATTTCAGGAGGACTTAGGCACCTAAATACCCATGTTTTCACTTTAATTGCTTTACTGGTGTGGCTATTCATGCCCTAAGTGATGGAAAGCTACAAATCCTGACAGGTCCACACCTTACTCTCTGCTGTTGGACGGAATATTTGCAGATGGATGTGTGATTAGCACATACAAGCTGCTTTTAATCTGAAAAGTTCAGCACGAGCAGCTATGAAACAGAGGGTAAGCATTTTATACAGTTGCCTGTGTAGGCATCCAGGGAGATGAACAAACTTTTGAATAACAGGTGCAAATCCATGCTGCTGTAAATTGATAGAACAATCATACCTTATAGATATGGCACTGATAAACTCAGTACATCAATATCTACAATTGGGCCTAGAAGTTCCCAAATGATCATTCAGAAAAATGACAGAGAAAAAGATCTGATGCATTTTTCTTTATCTCATTTCCTGTCCACAGAAAATTCCACTTCCTTCTGAAGCGCTAATGTGTTAAACTGCCATTTCCCTATCCACTTCACCACTGGTATACAAAGTAGCATAATTAGTCTGTTGCACTGCTTTGTGTTCCCAGTACTGTCTCTCAGAAGTAAAATGAGCTGTGAAGATCTGGAGAGCTAAACCTTTACCCTGCTGAACCACAGTACTAGAGATATGGGTAGGTTTCCTCACACTACTGTACACTTGTAAACAGCAATATTCACATATTACATTATTTCTACAGTTCTGCCATAACTACAAACTTGATCCTTTGCTGTTTCTTTGCTCCTACAACTTTATTTTTTTAGAAACAGACATTTCATGCTGTGAACCTTTGCAGGCTTTTTGGCATAACTGGCTACTTCAAAAAAGCAATTCACTCAGGGATGGTATGTAGAAGAATGGAACGTAACTAAGCCAAATATGATTCTAGTGTGCTGTGTGAAATGGTAACTTTCAGGCTTTGGGCATTAGTAATGTCTTGTAATCACCTGACTATGAAAATTATGTTGAAACAAGAGTATGTTCTGGTTTGTTACTTATTTTATACTAAGTAACTATGAACAGGACTAACGTGTCATGGGTTCAGCAGCAGCAGCCATTTTTCTCCTTCTTGGTAGCTGGTGCAGCGCTGTGTTTTTAATTTTGTGCCCGGGAGCAGCGCTGATAACACCAGTGTTTTCAGTTACTGCTTGGCAATGTTTTGGTCTGGCCAAGGACTTTGAGTCTCATGCTATGCCGGGGAGGAGGGGGAGCCGGGAGGAGGCAAAGACGGGGCACCTGACCCAAACTGGCCAAAGAGCTATTCCATGCCAGACCACGTCATGCCCAGGATGTAAAATACTGGGGGCAGGAACCCGGAAGTGGCTCGCTCTCTCTCTCTCTCTCTCTCTCTCTCTCTCAGCTCAGTCGGGCGGTGAGCGATTGTATCCTTTTCCCTTGTATTTGCCTTGTCATTATTATTATTATTGGTGGTAGCAGTAGTGATTTGTGTTATATCTCGGTTGCTGGACTGTTCTTATCTCAACCCATGGGAGTTACATTCTTTCGGTTCTTCTCCCCATTTCCCCCCCATCGGAGTTGGGGCGGGGGGGGGGGGGGAAAGGGAGGGAGAAGTGAAATTTACAGCTTAAACCACAACCACATGTTAAAACTTTTATTGCAGTCTACAAAGTATAGAAAGGTAAACATCTGAAGCTTCTTTCCACTGTTATAATAGAAACATCAAGTTTCTGAATGTACAGAATTATATCTCACTCAAAGTTAATTATATGTTACCCAGATTTTTTCTAAGTAATTTGATAAATTTACATCACAGAATACCATGTACGTGCTACAGATGTTCTTTTTGAAGTCATAAGTTAAATCTTAACTGTTTAGACATTTATGCTACTAGTTTATATGACTTGAAGAAGCAGGATAGTTTACTCGCACAATTACATTTAGCAAGATTTGCATGTTATTTAACCCCATCGAAAACACTGAATGCCTTCAAAGCTCTGTGTAAACAATTATCTACATTTTCAAACAGAATTTAGTAAAAGATGGTCATTATTTAATCTTTCAACCTGTAGAATAGATATGAGAATTCATATACTTTTTCCATGCCATGAAATTTACCATTACTTACCAAGATTTAGTTGTGATCATGCGTAATGTTGTATGTGCTTCAGTCAAAATCATAGTTTTTCACAGCTTAATACTATCAGTTTTTGCTTTTTACATGCATGGCAAAAATGAATAAAAAGGTTTAGAATAATGAATCTCACAAGTAGTATGAGATAACATGGCTGAAGTGTCTTCTTTTACCTCTTTTCCTGGGATAGCTCTTTTAAATGTTGATTCAAACTCATACTGGGAAATGGAAAACTGTGTAAGGAAGTGAAACTGAAGAAGACAGAAATATACCTTGTTTTTTGGATAACTGCTTTTGTTTCGGTTTTGTTTGGGTTTTTTTGTTTGTTTGGTTGGTTGGTTTTTTTTCTTACTGTAAGCTTAGGATGGTCTTAAAACTGCTAAAATGTTTTCAGTATATTAGCTATTCTGGTCCTTTTCAATCTGCCATTTACATAGCCAGTCCTTCAAGATCAGCAGCCTAGACCTTAAGCCCTATATAGCTATTTCCACAACACAGAGAAAAGTTACAGAAAAACCTTTTCAAACTTCTGCAAGAGAAGACACTGAATTTTCAATACAGGTATACAATTTTTTCTATATATTAAATATCTAGCACCATATAATTTTACACTCTGTGTCCAATTATGTTAGTGACATTTTAAAACTAACCAACCCAAACTTTTTTTTCCTATTTCCTCAAATTGCATTAAAACTGTATTAAACTAGTTTAAATATTTACAAGACTGTGAGAGATTGAACTGAAACCAGACACTACTGTCCATTGTTTCAAAGATTGGTATGAGAAGCTGAGATGGGATTCCACTCACCATTGTCTCAGAGATGGGTAAAAGGAGATTGAGATAAGAGTATGACATCCATTGCCTGGGAGAAGGGTGTGGGGAACTGAAATGATGACTCCACAGTCCACTGCCTGAGAGATGGGTGGAAAGACCTAAGACTCTTCTGCCCATCATCGTGAAGACACATCAGGCTATTTTGTTTTCTATTTCGACACACTGTCAAAAAAAAAAAAAAAATGGCTAAAAGAAACCCCATAAACTACCAAGTCCAATCTACCACACTCAGAAGCAATTTCACAGGAGAAATCTGGGCCCCCTCTTGACACAGGCTGTGAAAGCAACATATACTGATTTCACCTATATATAGGCATAACACTGAGTACTGTACAGGAATAAAACCATAAATACATTTTCTTGCTCATCAGATCGCTTACTAATGCAACAGTAATGTAGATAGACCCTGATAACATGCCAGAACTCACCACCAGTAATGTAGATAGACCCCAATAACATGCCAGAACTCACCACACTCCTATCCATGCTGGAGATCCAAAACCAAGTACAGGAGCAGAACTCTCAACATGCTTAATAAACAGTCTCTATTTTATATGGAGAGAGCATCTGGTAATAGCCAGCTTTTCATTACGTGATAATTGCAGTATTTCCCCCTCCCCCTTTTTTTTCTCCTATTTGCTTCTTATCTTTCCGTAGAAACAAAAATCAAACTCATGAATTATTAACTCCAAATAAACAATGGAGACAACATTATTTTGTCTGGATATTTTCTGCATAATTTTCAGGGCACTTACATGTCCATCAACTATCAGGTTATTGCGATTATTTTCCCATCTGTACTTTCATACCTAATATACTGCTGTTATCAAGAAAACTATGGTACAACTATGAAAATGCCAAATGGCATACATTATTCAACAGGAAGGCTTCATGTAACCTGTATAAGCTTTCTGCTATTTTTGCTTGTGCTAGTATTACCAGTAATCTCCAGCATGCAGCACAGATGCTCCTGTTATACTGCACATGGTTATTTTTCAAGTAGGTTCTCAAAGCAGATGTTCAAATGTTCTGTAATGTTCCCACAGAGACTGCAGGTTGAACTGCTGCCCTCCATTTGATCCCATTAAGGGAAAACCCTGCTTCACATGTAACAGTAGACAGATAATGATATTTGGACCATGTCTTCTTCTCTCAATCAATACTTACATTAAAAACAAACAATAAAAAAGCAATAAAAAAAAACACAAAAATTATGAATGGCTATGAAAATACAGAAACCCACAACAACAAATCAACAGTTAGATAGCCTGATATTAGATAAGGTTCCTGAAAACTTAAAATTCCTGAAAACTTAAAAACCTAAAAAAATCTGTAGTGTGGGGATGAACTGAACATTATTTCTTTAATGAAATGGCTTGCTGAAGTAAAATAACAATTTGTCATAATCAAAAGCAGACCACTGCTAGACAGTAGTCAGAAAAGCCACACAAATGCTGGGAATTGCTACAACAGAAATGTGGAGGGGGAAGAAGGGGACAAACCAAAAATAAACCCAAGAAACCCAAACCATCACACCAGAGTAAAAAAAATATGTCTCCTGTACCTCTTGAATGCTCTTCCTGAAATGGATACAAAAGAACTTCAAAAAGTCAAGCAAATTTAAGGAAGACTTTCCATGTGAAAGTCTATGAAAGAAGTAGCCTAGGATGGCTTACCTTCAAAAAGAGAAGTCTACAAAATCACAGATTGCATAGAGATGGTACAGAGTTGACTAGAGCATTGACTGACTGTCTACACAACTACTGGAAACTATCAACTTAATGAGAGATACAGGCTTGAAATAAAGAAAAAAATATGTTGTGATTCAATAGACAGTGCTACACTGAGTTGTGTAACACCTAGTCAGAAGGTATTGTGGATGCAGAAAGTTTTGCGGGTTCGAAGGAAGAGGGTGCAAGGTGAACTATTAAATGTTACCTGAGGACCACATCAATACTAAATACATAAATATCTAAATGATATGAAGCTCAGGAAATCCTGTGAGTCAAGATACAGTCAGAGAGCAAGAGAATACCTTGAACAAGTATCATAGAATCATAAAATAGTTAGGGTTGGAAAGGACCTTAAGATCATCTAGTTCCAACCCACCTGACATGGGCAGGGACACCTCACACTAAACCATGTCACCCAAGGCTCTGTCCAACCTAGCCTTGAACACCGCCAGCAATGGAGCATTCACAGCTTCCCTGGCCAACCCATTCCAGTGCCTCGCCACCCACACAGTAAAGAATTTCTTCCTCATATCCAATCTAAACTTCCCCTGTTGAAGTTTGAACCTGTTATCCCTTGTCCTCTCACTACAGTCCCTCATGAAGAGTCCTTCCCCAGCATCCCTATAGGCCCCCTCCAGACACTGGAAGGCTGCTCTGAGGTCTCCATACAGCCTTCTCTTCTCCAGGCTCAACAGCCCCAACTTTCTCGGCCTATCTTCATATGGGAGGTGCTTCAGTCCCCTGATCATCCTCGTGGCCCTCCTCTGGACTTGTTCCAACAGTTCCATGTCCCTTTTATGTTGAGGACACTAGAACTGCATACAATACTCCAAGGGAGGTCTCACGAGAGCAGAGTAGAGTGGCAGGATCACCTCCTTCGATGTATTCCCTTATTGCTTTTATTCCTCTTCAGGCATCAGTATATGCACACTTTAGAGTCAGGATATCATGTTATATAGACTCCTGGTCTGAAACAGTACAGCTATTTTTATGTTCTAAAATTTTCCAAAAGGCAAGGATCAGGTTTGACAAAAAATAGACTGGAAAAGGTTCTCCCTACCAGGTGGAATGAAAAACCTAAACTAGATAGACAAACAGAAAAAGATCTAACATAACAGAAAAGCATACACCCCTACTGTCTAGAATATTCAAGCCAGGTCGCTGATAGTCTTGTCATTTTTAGGACAAGCAGCAAGTTGAAAAACAGCTATTCTGTATATCTAAACTTTCTTTTTGACATGGAGGGTGACTCAAGAGCTCAGAAGTTTCCTGTGAGAGCTTTAACTAGCAAGACAGTTAAGTCTGTCTCATGTTGATCGATGATAAAACCGAACAATTGCAACCAGGGACACAGCAAGGTACCAGCAGTTTGACAGCTAGAGCATTCACAGAGCAACAACACTCAGACACTTGTATAAGCCCACTGACCACCTGCATTCCGGTGGGGTGTGAATAATGCAATAGCCAGGCATATGAGCTAGTATGCTCCTGCATTAGAAATGCTATGCTACAGAGACATGAATATTAGAAGAACCACAGCACTGCCTGGCTGCTGGATTTATGCTGGTTTGCATTCAAGCAGTCAGGAGACCGGGAGAAAACTGGTATGGAGATGCTCTGAATTTCTGACATTCCAGATATATTTTCAGACTACAAGGCTGTTTACAGACCTATTTATCTCCTAGTATGAAACGTTTTGACAGATCTTGGTTTAGTTCAGTACATATTCAGGCTTTCTTTTGAAGTTTTGGGGGCTGGTTCCCATCCAAACATTTTGCCATATTGACAGGTCTAGTGTGCTACGCCTGGACCTATTTCTAAGGAATGGAATACTGACAAAGAGAAGTTTCCCTCTATTTCTGAGATGGTAAAATATAAACAACTTGACAGCAAAGAAAATAAATCTGCAGACACATGCACATGGTTATCCTCTATGTAACATTTTTCCTTTCTTGATTGCAGACATATGATGCTCATCTAATATATGCAAGCAGATTTGCTACCATTGACAGCTATGAAAGGCATTCTTTCAAAAAGCCAAATTGATGTTCATTTACCATTTTTTAAAATTTGTTTTAACAAATGACAGTTGTTACAAAAACAAGTTGTTATAGAATTCTAACAGATAACTGTATCTGCAAACTTAACAAATAGGTTCTCATATTTGCTGGCACGATGGCACTGTGTTAGATATTACAGCTCATTTTGGAAGATCTTTGTTCTAGGTTCTTTTGAGGTCTGTGTTACTGTCAAGAGCCAAGAGCTTTGACAGCTGTTGCCAGCTCTATGTGGTTTGTTTAAAACAATGAGGGAGTTGCCTAGCAACATCACATCACACATTTGGTACCCTACAGTATCTCACATTCCTAACTACTCTGCACATCCTCACGGCTTAAAGGGACACTGTCAAGTTAACCTTACATGAAAAGTGGACTCACTTATCTGTCCCCCATAATTGGATATATGAGGTGAAAGAAGAAAAAAATGACTTTGTTATTAAAAAAATGACTTGAACTTTGCAGCAATATACGATTTTTATCTCAAATCAGAAATATCTGTTATCACCTGCGGCCAAACTGAGGTTTGGCTTAAAAACAATTCAGTAAAAGGCAACTTTCTTAAAGAATTTTACCTTACTAACATAGACCTTACAATTTTTTTTTCTTTGTGTATATATAAGTCCTATCACACATGTGATATGCATCTCCAAACTCATCATAAAATACAGATTTGCTGTGAAAAACTCAGTGGTTATTATTCCTGATAGGCATTTGTAATCAAGGCTGTGAGAAAGACTTGCAGGGCCTTCAGGTTTCGTCTGAATTCATAGATGGTTTAGGGTTCTTTGATTAAATATGGGCAGCCCTAGTTTTGAAGAAGGTCTCAACCTGATATAGTATACCTTATATATGAAAACTTCAGCAACAGCCATAGAGAAATACAGATTTATGATACTTCAGTCTTTTCAGTAGTTTCAATTAATTGGAAAAATGTCTTTAAAACTCCCCTGTTATTGCAAAGAAATTCCTGAAGAGTTCTAAGAAAAGTTCTCTTGAGAAGAATCCAGACTCCAAACATGAAACGGGAAAGGTATTAAGAAAAAAAAACCAAAAAATAATCAGAAGTAAGAAAGTCACTAGAAGAGCTGAAGCAAGGTACTGTAGATGAGAAAAGAAAAACAACAAACCAACCACAATGAGGGGAAAATAAAAAAAAAAGGCAGCAAGGTGTGTATCATCAACAAAACTTCTAGCTCTTTTTCCTAGTATATACTCTTATACTTCTGGGCATTTTAGAGGTTGTTCTGGGGGGGTTAGGGGGGATGGGGAACAGGTGTGTTTTGCTGGTTTGGCGGTTCTTTTTGTTTGGTTTGGTTTCTTTAATAGCTGAAAAAGCACAAGATAAGGATAAAATATACAGGCTAAGCTTCAAAGGTAATAAACATGCACATTAAAGTATTTTCTTCCCTTTTTTCCATCCACAAATACATGATGAATGCTCTAAATACACTAATGGTAAAGTTTCATTCGCATCCAACAGAGAATTCAAACAGATGCAAAAGCAATGTAAAATAATGGAAATGCACATGCAAATTGTTGCAATCCTTAGGCATCTGGAGAGTTGCCAGCACAATATTCAACCTGCTAGTGTACAAAACTTCAAGACAATTTAAACTATAGACAGAAACTCACACACAGTAATAAAGTTGGGGATCATTGCTCTTGTATTTCAATGTATAATGACATTTGGAGAAAAAACTTTTTGAAGAATTACTTTTTTTGAAACTTTTGGTTCCCAAAGTTCATAGTCCTCAGCTATGATTTGGGAAAAATTAAATCAAAGGGTATAGCTATACAAGTACATTGCTTGCTAGCTAGCTAAGGTATGGATTTAAAATATATTATCTGTTAGTTGGTATGAATAAGAAATACCCTGCTTTCGCTATGAGGTACGTTGTGCCACTTTCATGGATGTTTCATGGATTTTTATCTCTTTTTCAAAGGTAATTACTTTTGTTGTGAACTTTCAGGTACCTCGGGCCACATTTGTACTACTTGCATGCAACTTTATGCTGATTTTGTAATATTACAATAATAGCTAAAATGAAGAGATAGCAAAAGAAAGCAAGAGACTTGCTCTCACTTCTGCATATCAAAGTCTCTTTCACTTGTTTGAATGATTCAATACCAATACCTTCTCTGGCAATGGGGATTTTTTGTCTGTTTCTTGTCTCTTTTTTAATAATTATGGATATGAGGATTAAAAATGGCATTTCATAGAGTCACAGAATCATAGAATAGTTAGGGCTGGAAAGAACCTTAAGATCATCTAGTTCAAACCCCCCTGTCATGGGCAGGGACACCTCACACTGAACCATGCCATCCAAGGCTCTCTCCAACCCAGCCTTGAACACCATCAGAGATGGAGCATTCACAGCTTCCCTGGCCAACCCATTCCAGTGCCTCACCACCCTCACAGTAAAGAATTTCTTCCTCACATCCAATCTAAACTTCCCCTGTTTAAGTCTGAACTCATTACCCCTTGTCCTCTCATTACAGTCCCTAATGAAGAGTCCCTCCCCACCATCCTTATAGGCCCCCTTCAGATCCTGGAAGGCTGCTATGAGGTCTCCACGCAACCTTCTCTTCTCCAGGCTCAACAGTCCCAACTTTCTCAGCATATCTTCAAACAGGAGGTGCTCCAGTCCCCTGATCATCCTCGTGGCCCTCCTCTGGACTTGTTCCAACAAGTTCCATGTCCTTTTGATGTTGAGAACACCAGAACTGCACACAATACTCCAAGGGAGGTCTCACAAGAGCAGAGTAGAGAGGCAGGATCATCTCCTTCAACCTGCTGGTCACGTTTCTCTTGATGCAGCCCAGGATACGGTTGGCTTTCTGGACTGCAAGCGCACACTGAAGCCGGCTCATGTTCATTTTTTCATCTACCAACACCCCCAAGTCCTTCCCCACAGGGCTGCTCTGAATCTCTTCCCTGCCTAACCTGTAGCTCTGCCTGGGATTGCTCTGACCCAGCTGTAGGACCTTGCACTTGGCATGGTTAAACTTCATCCGGTTGGCATCAGCCCACCTCACAGGCGTGTCAAGGTCCCTCTGAATTGCATCCCTTCCCTGCAATGTATCAACCAAACCACACAGCTTGGTGTCATTGGCAAATTTGCTGAGGGTGCACTCAATCCCACTCTCCATGTCACCAACAAGGATGTTGAACAAGACTGGTCCCAACACTGATCCCTGAGGGACACCACTCGTTACTGGCCTCCAGCTGGACATTGAGCCATTGAGCACAACTCTTTGCTTGCGGCCATCCAGCCAGTTCTTTATCTACTGAGTGGTCCACCTATCAAATTGATGTCTCTCCAACTTAGAGACAAGGATGCCAGTGTCGAACGCTTTGCACAAGTCCACATAGATGACATCAACTGCTCTACCCCTGTCCATCAGTTCCATAGCTCTATCATAGCAGTTCCATAGCTCTATCATAGAAAGCCACCAAATTGGTCAGGCAGGATTTCCCCTTAGTGAAGCCATGCTGGCTGTCACCAAGCCACCTTTGTTTTACATGTGCCTTAACATGCCTTCCAGAAGAATCTGCTCCATGATTTAGGCAGGCACAGAGCTGAGGCTGACTGGTCTGTGGTTCCCAGGCTCATCCATTTTCCCCTTTTTGAAAATGGGGGTTATATTTCCCTTTTTCCAGTCATTGGGAACTTCACCTGACTGCCATGATGTTTCAAATATGATGGAGAGAGGCTTAGCAACATCTTTTGCCAGCTCCTTCAGGACCCGCGGATGGATTTCATCAGGTCCCATGGTCTTGTGAATGTTCAGGTTCTTAAGATGGTCTCAAACCAGATCCTCTCCTACAGTGGGCCTAGGGTCTTCATTCTCACAGTCCCTACGTCTGCCTTCCAAGACTTGGGTGGTATGGTCAGAGCGTTTACCAGTGAAGTCCGAGGCAAAGAAGTCATTAAGAACCTCAGCCTTCTCCAAATCCAGCATAGCCAATTCTCCCAATAGCTTCCAGAGAGCTATCTGGAAGGGGCTATCTAGGGGCCCACGTTGTCCCTAGTCAGTTTTAATTAGTTTAATTCTAAGTTGCCCTTAGTTTTCCTATCCTGGTCCCTAGCTTCCTGGAAAACACCCCTGTATTCTTCCCAGGCCACCTGTCCTTACTTTCACCTTTTATAAGCCTCTTTTTTCCTTTGAATTTTCCTCAGCAGCTCTTTATCCATCCAAGGAGGTCTCCTGGCCCTCCTGCAGCGCTTCCTTCTAGTAGGGAGGTATCGCTCCTGAGCTTGCAGTAGGTGATCCTTGAATATTAACCAACAGTCCTTGGGCCCCCTGCCCTCTAGGGCTATATACCATGGAACCTTCCTGAGCATGTTCCTGAAGAGGCCAAAGTCTGCTCTCTTGAAGTCCAGGGCAGTGAGCTTGCTGCACGCCCTCTCACTGTCCTGAGGATCTTGAATTCAACCATCTCATGATTGCTGCAATCAAGGCTGCCATGGAGCGGCACATTTCCAACCAGCCCTTCCCTGTTGGTGAGCACGAGGTCAAGCATGGCACCTCTTCTTGTTGGCTCCTCTTTTCCTAGAACTGCTGACAATTAATGAGCCAAGACTGCTGAGAAAGAGAACTGCTTAGCTTTCTTAAAGACTTTTCCCACAGTAGAGCTCTGGAAAGCAAGTATTGATACTACTGAGAAGGAGTAGTCATAGTTCCATGGAATACCTCCCAGAAATAATAGTTACATTCCTTATCCGGCAAAACCAAATCTTCCCTCTGATCTACCTTTTGGATCTGCCACTTTTCTCTTCATCTCTGCTTTCTGTCTTTACCAGCCAGGGCTTCATCTCTTGTTTTTCTGGCAAAAATGCTCAACTTTGAAAGCAGGCTTCTGAGGACCATATAATTATAGGGCCAATTCCCTACAGATAACATCAGTATCTGAAAAATGCCAAGATACAAGCTGTCACCACACAGCATACAAGAAGAATAAATTTCGTAAAAAAAAAAAAGATTTTTCCAGATTCAAATATGATTCTGTTCAGTCTCTGGCCATCCATCTTTTGTATTTCTCAATACAATCCACAGCAGTGGGCTTCACTACACATATGAAAACTACCAATTTCAAACATTATGCGTAAAGATACCACAGCATTTCTGTTGGAAAGAATTAGCAAAAATCCCAGCCAATGTTTGCTCTGCATTTTAGTCCATTCCATAGTGATGCAATGCAACATAAGAAAGCCAAATTAATACAAGACAGTTCTATACACCTACAAATATAAGATTAGGTGAAGTACATCACATATATGTTTCACAATAATTTTTCCTCTAAATGGACACATTTCGTAATTCTACACTTACTATAATCTTTCTCCTCTTCTTACTGACCAAAAATAATTATATGAATAGTAGTGTTTAATTATAGCATCATTAATAAGTTACAATGAATGAAAAAAATCAAGGAGATCTTATTTTACATGCTGGAAGAGTGAGTTAGTTTCAAGAAGTTTTACTGATACTTAATTTTTCACTAAATACTAAATGAAAGGAACTAAAAATCCAATCATTCTTAATAATTGCTATTTTTCATTTAATTACAAATACAAGGAGACGCAGTCGATCCTGCTCTTAGTTTTTAGGGTTTGAGACCAAGAATATCACCTGGAAAATAATGGCAAACGCCTCTTTTATGCTCATATGATAAAAAAAAAAAAAGCATTTGGGACTGAGGAATTATATAACACTATACCAAATAAGGTCAGTAAAATGAATCCAGATGGCAGAAGATGAGGAAAAGATTGAAGTTTTTGAAACGCAATGCCATATAAAAGTGTCATGGAAGCTCAGCAAGTATATAAATATCACTGAGGACAGCAACATTTGCTACTTCACATGACAGAAAAAAATTAATATTTAGCATATTTAGCTATATATCAAAGCTAATTGCATGCCACCTGGAGAACAGAATGATGTGAGGAAAGGAACAAAGGAAAGAGTTAAAACCAATGCAATATTCAAGACTGATTCTGAAAAAAGGTACACAAATGATGACAAGAAGTAGCAATGACAAATGAATGGATGTCACACACAGGAAAATTCAATGATAAATTATAAGAGTAGACAGCTGCTGAGTATGAAAATACCAGCAATTTTTCCTAGACAAATTGTATTCTGTAAAGCATAACTGTATCCCTATTATTGATGCTTTATTCAACCTCCTCCTAAACATTAGCAATTATAAACACCATCTTTTGTGACTAGTTTGCTGTCACACCTCTCATCAGTTTCTCTTAAATATTTTTCTTCTTTAAACTTCACAAATTATGTGAGATTCTAAGTGAAGGATGGTAGGTAAATAACTTTAAAGATATACATTCTCAAATGTAATTTAGGAACCCCTTCTTCCCCTCAAAAAAAAAACTTGTTATTCCGTAAACTCCCCATTAGTGGCTGCTTAGCCATGGAAGTGCCTGGGCTTTTTTAGATCATCTTCTGTTTTTCACTTCAAAGTACCCCAGAGCCTATAGTTATGCTTCTAAGCACACCTCAGATGTCCACAACCTTGGTAGGTTGAGTAGCTCCATGACTAATTTCTATACAAATTCATTCAGTTAGTATTTATTTCTATTAAACCATCAGTGATCATTAATCAAGGTGAACCTGCCAAGAGAGATTCTCTCTCAAGGGAGATTCTGCATTCTCTTGGACATTTATGCAGTAACTGCTACTCTAAAGGTTCAGCTCACCATTTTGACACTTTGGTTGATTTTGGTAAAATGGCAGAGATCACAACTATAGAGAGAAAGTGAGAGTTGAGCCAAGACCTCCATTAACCCTTTTTTTTCTTGGACAGCTGCAGAATTAGCACATTTCTGGTTTTCAAAAATAAGGTAATAAATTCTGTTCATCTTTCTGAAATAAAGTTTGTGGTCGCTAGCCTGACTGGAGGGAGAGGCTTTCCTTCACCTCTGAATACGAATTTAACCTGGATTTTTATCTTCATTTTGTTTTGGTTAGCTTTGGATGTAGGAATGAAAACTTCAGTAGCTTGGCATGTTGGCTGCTTTGGATCCCACTATGTTTCACTTGGTCTTTCATAGGCCATATGGAACCACTTTGTTCCACACAGTATTCCTAATACCCAGACTAAATTCCAAATCTTAAGCTTCTGATCTTTACTTCTCGGTGTCAGAACAGTAGCTTATCATGTTTGATCAAGACAAATGATTGTCACTATATATGCATATACACTTTATCTTTTGGGAAGTCCTCATTATCAGTGACCAACAAGGCTACATATAATAATTTGGATTCTTATTTATTTTCACACATGGGTGATGGCATCTATTATCCTTTGTTAGTTCACTTACAAGCCAAACTTAAAACTGTGGCAAAGTAAAATTTAAGGATAGTGAATAGGTTTACATTGGTTCTACAATCACTGAAAAGCCTGGCAAAATTGCATTTACTGCAATGAGAGCTAATCTTTCCCCCTGGAGCAGACTGGTGTGAATGAAACCCATTAGGCAACTGGCAAGAAGTAAACTGTAGAGATTAATATTCCATGCGCCCAATGCTGGCACCTAGTCAAGTTGAAAGTTTCAATGATTTATGCTTGGAAAATGTACATTTCTTCCTTTGAAATACTGGACATTTTTGATGAAAGCCAAAAATGTTTTTTATAATAGAAGGAGTGAAACAGTCAAGCTGAAACAGAAACAGAGTATCAAGCAACAAAAGATGCAAAGCATCAGTCACAGATGGGAGTACCAGGGGAGGTTATCCTGAAAGTTTTTATCCTGCTGTAATATGACACAATAAACTGAGAGGGAGTAGTGTCTACTTTCCTGCAAGTTCTGGGGTTTTTGAAAAATACAGGCAAGTTTATTCACTAATGCAGACAGAATTCAGAGGCTTGATTCAAGATAATTCAAGAGACTGCTAACAGCAACATCTGAGAAGACCGGGTTGGATGGTGTAGTTAAGTGCTAAAATTGGAAACTAGAAGCTTAAAACAGGTGATGCCTTTTGGAACAGATGCCCTGATTTGGTTAGACTTGCAGTAGATCTTGAGCAATTTAGACAGTCCTGAATGAGACAACTAGTGCTGCATTCAGAAAACATAGATGATAGCTTAACTGTTTGAAAAGTATATATATCAATTGGATGCTTAAAAGCTCCAAGATATATATATATGCAAGTACCTATTTAGATGTGTCTTGTATAGCTAGGTGATTCTTGGGGAGGCGTCCATTCTGTTTCATCTGCGATCAATTCAGGGGCTTACCTATAATCTTCAATCAGTTGTGCTTTTCTACCATGATGTGCTCTGACATGGATCGTAAACTCTGCAGTGTTAACAGGGTCTGTTTGTATCCACATGGCTATTCTATTTTGTTACACTGAAAACACGCTGTTCTTTGTTTTTGCAGAGACTGGTTATAAAGGTGGCTTAATTTGCTGATGCTATTTAAAAGTTCTAGGATTAATTGCTTTGCTAATATACATAACAAACTTCAGTTCATTGAAAACCCACTTCTTCCCACATCTTACTTGGGTGAGATTTTTAAGTTGAGGTGTTGGACATTTATGCTTTAATGAACAAGGGAGGATGAGATACTGAAAAGATACTTAGCAATGTACCAAAGCATTAGTCATACCATTTTATGCTACAAAAAGGTAAAAGAAACATGCAGAGAATATAGACAAGGACACTCCTTAGGAACTCTTTGATGAAAGAATGATGAGTGAAAAGGTAGTCAAAGGATAAGTGGAGAGACAGAAGAGCTATGCGATGAACAAAATAAAAAAGAAAAAAACCTATATAACTTATCTGAATTCTAAATCATATTAGCAGAAAATTGTAAAAGGAAACAGGTTTCTGCACATATTCTTTTAGATTACATTGCCGAACATCAATCAACAGCTCTAATGGAAAAGGATTTTAATAATCATTTAAGGCTCCTTAAACAGCAAGGCCCTAAAAGGAGACTATTCAGGACAGTCTCTTAAATATCATAATATTTATTTAATCAAAGATATCACATTGTCTTTATTCTCTTCTTGGAGTCCCAGGCATTGTTTTTTCTCAGAATGCCATTTCATTTACTCCTGTTGAGGATCAGAGAACTTAGAATTTAAATGTTACGTAAAGCAGTATAATCCTTTCCACTGCCAGGAAGGATTACGGCATGCAATATACATGTGCCCTGAGACACATACTTGCAAAGACAGAACTTCATACCAAAGAAAACTTCTAAGACCAAGACAAATGTCCCTTCCGTAGAACTGGAGAAGCAGGAACTGCACATGGTTTCATAAACTGTCACACCATAGTACATTCTTCAAAAATTACTTTTATCTATCAGAAAAAGAATATCTCTGATTTTTTATTTCCTGCATTATCCAAAGACACAATAGAAAACAGGAGGCACAGTGAATATGAAACATTTTTCTGACATTTCCTGATTTTACCTGCCAAGAATAGGGCCTCAGCTTTCTTAAGACCCAAGAACAGATGCTGAAATGCTATTATCATTACTGTTTACTTTCCTGTTGAAAGGCAGAGTTTGCTGCTGGTACTGGCATTGGCAGAATATATGTATTTTGAATTCTGTACACTGCTGCTGTATAAAATGGTTCTCATAGCCAGATTGTACCATCTTACTTGTCACAGACAGCTGAAATATTTCAGCTTGTGGACTGAAAATTCCAACCACCCAAACAAAGCTTTTTAGTTTAAGAAAGCATTCTTCATATATTATGTTTGATCATATATACACATACATATGAATTTCTCTTTCAAAAACAGAAACTGTTTAAATAACTATTTTCTCTTTTAAAACAGTAAGACATAGAAACTCAAATTCTCTAAATTTTGAATTTCTAATTTCCAAATTTTCCCAAAGAAAAAGAAAAGACAGGATCCTTTCCGATTGACAGCTTTGTGATTTTTGAGCTGTCGAACACGTGCTTCTTTGGCTCATGTGTAAATGCTGGCCTATACAAAATTTCTATGTATAAATAAATACTGTATATGTGAGCATGTCTGACAAAACCTGCTCAAAAATGCTCAGATGTTCTCAGAAATGGCAATGAATGTGCTCTGACTATAAACAGTTACTCCAGAATCTGTGTGCCACAAAATAGAACATGCTTATCATTTCCAGGGTTATACTTAAGGTCTTTGTAGGCTGGCTAGAGAACTGTTTTAAAATAATTTCAGTCAATATCAGGTGACAGTGTGTGTCTGTACTAATATTTGAGAATTTCTTTCTCTATAGCCCTGGAACATAATTAAATAATAATAATAAAAAAAACTAATGTAGTCCATGCACCTGAAGAAATTTGTCTCTTAACTTTTTACAAAATTATTGAGATGCAGCTGATAGAATCAAAAACTCCCTACCCTCAAAAAAGATTAAAGTTACAAAAAGCCATTCACCATTTGGGAAATATTTCATCTTCATGCATAAAATCCATGGGACATGAAGTCTGGTCATCTGCCACAATAAACGCATTCAAATATTTTATAATGACAGAGGGCAAAATAAAAAGACTTTATTTTATAGGAAAAGGTGTGTATGATAACTGAGAGTCACACTAATCAAAACTAACAGAAAATTAGGACTTGAAGTAAGCAACACCAGCTTTTATTATGCAGTATACTATACCGCTTTTTGACGGATATCATGACAATGTTTCACTCATAGTTCTACTGCCAAGTTTTAATTATCTGCCTTTTTGATCAAAGCTGGCAAAGAGGATTCTAAACTTAATTTTGCACTTTAAGTGAGTGAATTTAACATGTTGGCCAACTTATTAGCAAAACTTCTGTCCTATAAATGACATACACTATGTGCAATTAATTCTAGCATGAAATAAACAAAGTATCGTGATGTGCCAGATTTAATGCTTTAAGTTCCCTTTTTTAACAAAGATATTAACAAAGTGCAAGCAAACATTCAACAAAAAAATCACAGTTTTAAGGAACTGCATCAAAACCTTTCTAAAAGAAAATTCCATTAGCAATTAGCTTGTAATTGCATGTCTTCATGTCATCTTAATTAGTAGCAGATAATTTTTGGTTCGGCCTATTAGTTACTCAGCATGACTTGTTTTGGCTTACACTACTTCAAGATATTGCAATCTTTCAGATTGGTTATAATTTAGGTCTTTAATTATAGTGCATTGCCCCAACCAGTAGCACCCTAAAGAGAACTAATCATCATACTATAGCTGTGTTACACTAAAGTACGTATTGAAGTGTGCTGTGTTTTTTACAATACACTTTGTTAAATATCCTGCCCCTCTACTCTGCTCTCTTGAGACCTCACTTGGAGTACTGTATGCAGTTCTGGTGTCCTCAACATCAAAAGGACATGGAACTGCTGGAACAAGTGCAGAAGAGGGCCACGAGGATGATCAGGGGACGGGAGCACCTCCTGTATGAAGACAGGATGAGAAAGTTGGGGCTGTTCAGCCTGAAGGAGGCTGCATGGAGACGTCAGAGCAGCCTTACAATATCTGAAGGGGACCTATAGGGATGCTAGTGAGGGACTCTTCATGAGGGACTGCAGTGACAGTACAAGGGGTAAAGGGTTCAAACTTAAACAGGGGAAGTTTAGATTGGATCTGAGGAAGAAATCCTTTACTGTGAAGGTGGTGAGGCACTGGAATGGGTTGGCCAGGGAAGTTGTGAATGCTCCATCGCTGGCAGTGTTCAAGGCTGGGTTGGAGAGAGCCTAGAATGGCACGGTTTAGTGTGAGGTGTCCCTGCCCATGACAGGGGGGTTTGAACTGGATGATCTTAAGGTCCTTTCCAACCCTACCTATTCTATGATTCTATCTGAATCATATTACATATTGTGATTCTAAGACATTATTATCCCTAAAACTTTTACTTGTTTTGGTTTGTTCACATGCTATATACAGTAGGACGGTTAGGTTGTCTTTAAAAAATGTAGGTATAGGAAGCCTCTAGGTATAGGAATTCTCTAAAACCTAAAAAGTTTCTTGAGAGAATTTAGTTAAGTGAGTGTGGTTTCAGACTTAAGTTTTAGATGATACAAGTAGAGCAAAGGTGATACTGAATGAGCAAAGATAAGGGTTTTGCTTGACCAAACTTTTTGTTTTAATAAAATTAACCTGACAGATTACCACCACTCTCTCACGAAATCCACCCATCCTACATGTTTGTGTACTTGAACTGGAGCTTCACCAAATACTGCTTACTAGAAAATTTTGGTGTAGTAGTGAGTGTCACTCCTGTATTGTATTATATGAAGTGAGCATCCAAGCCCATGACAGCACGAAAGCAGTTCAAAACAGAAAAATACCCAAACCCAACCGTTAAACTGCAAGTATTCATCCAGGGAATACAAGTACAGCAGAAAGGGATGCTGCAAATATGAGATATAATGTACAGTAAGTAGAATAAATTTGTGCAGCCTCAGAAGGGTGAATACTACATGTGCCTATACCCTTCTATGCCAGTACCGGAAAAGAAAGATACAGTTTTGGAAGGGATGAAAATTACCTCCGCCTCCAGCCTCTTGCAGATGCCATCACTGCAGCATTTAGGACAGCTCTCACATAAAATTCTGATGAGTTATACCAAAAGTAGGTGACATGAGTAGGGGGAACCAGTTTGGCTACTTCAGGTGTCCCTTTGACAACATCATTCAAGCAGCAAAAGATAATGCAGGTGGAAACAAGTTATAGGGCTTCTCTGTGCAGCAAATATTACAGGGAAAGTGTTGAAAGATGTACTTACAAGGGAAGCATAAAGGACCATGGTTCCCACAGGCCTGAACAAGAGCTAGGAGAGTTAGTAAGCAGAAGCAAATCTGTTTTTTGATTATGCTGACACAGGTGAGTACTTTGCTATTTCTGTCCTCCTTTGCCTTCCTTCTAAAACCCAGGTCAAAGACGGAACAGGAAATTCCTAGAATTCAATCTAATCATATCAAAACAAAACAAAACAATAAATTCTTGAAGCAGTGATGCAGATAAATTCCGAACTATTTAACCTTAGGAACTGAAAACTGTAGTGTTTACTTTCCTCTACATTCCTTTTCTCTGCAGGAGCAAAATAATGTCCAAGGAGAACACCCTTGATTACCACTGTTTACCATAATGCCAGTAGTTAGGTGTTATTTAGCCCACTGTAAACAATATAAGATTAGAGATTGGATCTTACTTATTATAAACAGCATTTAAACTCTCTATACACTTTACTGATAAGATCTCTACTGGAGAATAGCGTGTATTACATCTAAGCATAGAAATTAGGAAGGTTTTAGAAACAGCACTGCAGAATTACCTGTGGAAAACAGAAATTGGAGCAGGGTCAGCATTCTAATGTACAGGAAGAAAAGCAACCATGTTGTTGTGGTTTAAGTCTCTACCCCCCCCCCCCCCCGCAGTTTTCTCACTCACTCACTTCCCTCTCTTCCCCCAGTCCTGGGGGGATGGGGAGGAGAATCGAAAGAATGCAACTCCCACAGGTTGAGATAAGAACAGTTTAGTAACTAAGGTATAACACAAACCACTACTGCTACCACCAGTAATAATACAAGAGAATTACAAAGAAAGAGAATACAACTGCTCACCAAGCCCGACCCAGCCAGTGCACCCCCCAGCAGCGAACCCCCCACCACCAAAAACCTGACCATGACGTGCACCCCCAGTCCACCACCACACCTTTCCCTGGTCTCTGCTCTCCGTTTTCCCATCCTGGGCATGACGTGCTATGGTATGGAATAACCTCTTTGGTCAGTTTGGGTCAGGTGTCCTGTCCCTGCTTCCTCCCGGCTCCCCCTCCTCCCTGGCATAGCATGAGACTCAGAAAGTCCTTGGCCAGACCAAAACATTGCCAAGCAGTAACTGAAAACACTGGTGTTATCAGCGCTGTTCCCAGGCCCAAAATCAAAAACACAGTGCTGCACCAGCTACCAAGAAGGAGAAAAATGACTGCTACTGCTGAACCCATGACACATATACACTCCAATGATGATACACACTCCTAAATATATGTGCAAAAGATGTTACATAGCAATGAGAGTTCAATTAGACCAAAATGTTCGTGTAGACCGATTTACTGGTAAAACTGAACAATTTAGTGAAATTGTACCAGTGAACTTCAGTATTAACCAAACAGTTAGTGTAAGCACAGAGACCCGTGAAAATTCTCTTCATGAATGGCACTGAAGAGTAATCGTGGCATTTATCAAAAAAAGGAAAGGATATGCTGGTTAAAAAGGAGGGAAATTAACTATTAGACATTCTTTAAAATTCCCTATTACAAGCTACTCCAAACTCCATTGCTATGGAGTCCACATTTGAAACTCTTACAAACAGCAATAGCAATGATTTAGCTCCAAGTGTACTTTTTATCATAGCCCTTTATAAAGGCTGCTGAATAACATGATCCTGTTATAAATATGAAAACTAACAAACAAATGAGGTGTCTTGCCCAAGATCATGCAGCACTTCGATGACAAAGACAGAGATGTGGATACAGATAGCACTCATTTTTTCCAGCTCTCCTCACCCAAGAGGAACTTCAGACTCTATTTCAGATTAGGTTGAGTTATGACAAACCCATACTGACGTGCCACAAATAAAACAGTTTTATTGCTCAGTGCATATATCTGTTGGATCCCACAAGTCTAACTCTGTAATGACAGTTAACGCTGTTTTCACACATCTGATGGCACCTTATGCAATGCAGCAGGAATGCCACGTTTTTTCTGCACACAAACAATGTATATTTTCCTGAAAGCATGTGACAACCAAAAGTAACCTTTCCTTCTAGATAAAACCTTTGATGTAATTAGTAGGATTTTATTATGAGATAGCCTGCTGTTTCATTCAAAGAGCATGTTTTTTTTTTCTAGAACAACTAATAATGCCTTAGCCTTTCAGATTATCCAAATCACCAGCAAGTCCATTCAAATTTATGTTCTAGGAGATAAAATACTATGAGCAAATGGATAAGGGTCAGAAAACTATTTTAAAAGCAGTTTCCATTGTGGCCAGTGGAAAAGGTAGATACAAGAAGACAATGCTGACTTTTTTTAGCTATGAGACTTTAAGTCTTTTTAGGACAAGCAGGTTTTACTGACAGCTGATGAAAGTATT
Source organism: Myiopsitta monachus (assembly GCA_017639245.1). NCBI lineage: Eukaryota > Metazoa > Chordata > Aves > Psittaciformes > Psittacidae > Myiopsitta > Myiopsitta monachus. The sequence goes on along the minus strand of CM029917.1, from coordinate 71,694,821 downwards.
CACCACTGCTTGTTTCAAGCCATTTGAAAGCATTGCTCTGTGCCTTTAAGTTCACTCCTTGTTCCCCTGAGCTCCAGGAGCACAGGCAAGAATTACTATGCAATTACAAATTCATGGGTGGAACAGGCAACACCTTGAGATCCTTTGTACTTGACACAATAGAAACAAGACTCTGAGGTTGCCTCCTCCCCAAGCAGTGCATAATCTAAACAAGAGATACGAAACAAGAAATTAGGAGAAGTGCTTCCAGAAGAGCTAAGTAAAATCAAGGTCCTCAAATTATATATCCCCTATTAAAATCATGTAAGACATTTTCTGCATTTCCCTGACTACAGCTGGGATCTTCAGCAATGTCGATTCCTGATACCATGCTATGAGACTTGAGATGTCCAGCAAGAAAATCTTTGACATCCATGGTACCCCACAGCTCCTGTCTTTTGTAACAAGACTTGGCTTGGAATGCAGTTTGCTGCAGCAAAAGTCCTCTTTCCCACAGGGTGCTGATTGCTCCTTACAGCACTGGCTTCCATTTAATGTGCTGAATGTAATTCATTCATCCTTTTTTCCTCACTTCTGTGGTCTGGGCTGAGCAAGGTGCATCTACCTTGATGCAGTGTATAGAAATAGTAAAGTTATCTATGAGCTAAGAATTGTGTTTGTCCTACAGATGGGCAGTTAAACTTCTAAAGTATTTGGGATTTCTGGAACTGAAAAGCACTAAACGTGTCAAGTCTTATAGTCCTCATCCAGCTATAACTGCCATTAGTGACAGCTTTGAGAAGAGCCTTTCCTAAATATAAAGAACAGATTTTTTTATATATAGAAAATGCACATAGTTTTCAATCATTTTTAGCTCAACAGGAACTTGCTAAAAAGCCTAATAACTGGAGAAAGAAAAAAAAAAAAGAGAGAAATCTATTCAAATCCTAAGAGAAACTAGCAGTATTACAAGGTTCAACAACACCTATCTGCTTTTATAAACTGAATTAAGTTACACATTTTGGAAATTGATCTCACTTATTAAAAACTCAATCAAATTCAAGTGCCACAAGATTTGTGTTAAGCATAGGGTGGAGACTGTCTCAGTTGCCTATAGAGCTCTCAACATAAGTATTTAGGTTGGAATGTAATAATACCATAGATTTTAAAAGCAAACAATAAAGACAATATATTTCACCCTCAGGTTAATCTTTCAGTACATGAAAAAAAAAAAGGGGGCCACATAAACAACGATTCTGTAATTGAAAATCTTCTTCAAATATTTGTTTCTACATGGAATGGGATCATATTTTTCCCACCGACTAAACTACCTATACCTACTGCCTTACTTAGAAGTTGTATGCAAGATCTCACACTGTTTGAATCACAAAACAGCAATTAAATCAAAGACAATCATACTACTATCTTCTCACAAAGAAAAACATGTCCACACTCCATAATTCTCTATCCAGGATTAACAATCCTAATATTTATAACAGTAGAAATAAACTTACTGAAATATTGGACCCAAAATAAGTAGGAATGTATACCTATTGCACTAAAACCTTGAACCATCAGTGAGTGGAACATGACACAGCTAACAGATAAAACCACAGTAGAATATCCAGGATCCTACTTCTCTTTGTTATGAAATAATGAAGAAAGACTAATGCTAAAGCAAATGAACAATGAGGAAAAAGAGAATGAGATCCTGATCAATAATAACTGAATAGCTGACATTCTGCCAGCGGTCTCCTTTCAATGGTCTTCAGCTCAACAGCTTCTTCCAGTTTCAACTGAAAAAGGAATTATACATTGAAGGCTACAAACAGAAGAACAAACTTATTTTCAAGGTATCATAAACGTTTTGACTTGGGTTCTAAACAAAACTTGAACAACAAATACAAAGCCATACAAAAAACCTGACTGCTTTAATGTTTCATTACAAACTGGGAACCCAGCCCACATTCACTGAAATGTTCACATACTTTTTGTATGAACTTGGGCCAAGGTACTTTATGGTTTCACATCAAAACCGGTGAGAATTTGTGGGGTTTGCATGGCTTCAGTGTGAAAGTGGGTGTTGCATTATTTTGATTGGAGTTCTGGGATCCAGCTGAATCCAAATACAAATCAAAATTCAGTGAACATAAAGACAAATCAATTAATTTTTTTAATTTATAAACTCAGCAAATTTTGCACAGCTATGAATGTCACTTCTTTGTCAGATCATTCAACACTAGTCAAATATCAAGGAGAAGGGTCAGAAGTCTTGTTGTCTTTGAAAAACCTGTACTCATTAAGCTCTGAAACAGTTCAGTTGAAACTGATGCAAGCTTATTTGGTGAGCAACACTGCTCTCATTGACTTCACTTAAACTGCTTGGAAAAGAACTTAAGCTGAATTATGTAAGAGCATTTTTACATCTAACTGGGAGTATTTGATTCAAATAAAGTTAGCTAAATTGATATAACTACTTCTTACAGGCAAAACATGAATACAACAGAACAGTAAAACTAGAACATGATTAAGAGGAAGGGACAGACTTTGATTCTCTAGTGCTCAGAACCTTGCAGGGACACTTATTTATATAGGAAAAGGGATACCAGTTTACAAGATTAAAATCAAATTTGATCCAAGTAATTAAAAAAAATCCAAACCAGCATTACTACTGAGACTGCAGAATAACAACAGCTCTCAGATGGTGTTTACATGTGAAATATGTGCTATAGAGTGGTACGTAACTCCTCTCTAGAGTTAAGATAATTTTGGTATAAGGGGAACAGAGATGACACAATTTAGGTTAATTACTAACATAAGAAAGAAGTGGACTTATTAGAATGAGTCCAGAGGAGGGCTGCAAAGAAAATCCGAGGGCTGGAACACCTCTCCTGTGAAGACAGGCTAAGAGAGTTGGACTTGCTCAGCCTGGAGAAGAGAAGGCTCTGGGGAGACCTTAGAGCAGCCTCCCAGTACCTAAAAGGGGCCTACCAGAAATCTGAAAAGAGACTTTTTACAAGGATGTGTAGTGACAGGACAAGGGAGAACAGCTTTAAATTGGAACAGGGTAGATTTAGATTAGATACTGTGAAGAAATTCTTTACTATGAGGGTGATGAGATACTAGAACAGGTTGCCCAGAGGTGGTGTGGATACCCAATCCCTGGCAGTGTTCAAGGCCAAGTTGGATGGGGCTTTGAGCAACCTGATCTAGTGGAAGGTGTCCCTGCATGTGGCAGGGGTGCTGGAACTAGATGATATTTGAGATTCCTTCCAATCCAAACCACTCTATGATTTTAACTTCAGTTTTTAGCTCTATGAAATATCTTCTGGGTTAGCTGAAGTTAAACTTAGGCTGTTAATCCATTTTAAAACCAAACTCCTAACTCACTTTAAAAATTAAAAGCATTTATTGCCTCACATTTGTCAATCTGTATTAAGAAGTCAACTATGATTTGGTTGCTGCTCACACCTTTATCTTAAGGGTCAAGTATGGGATAAGGAGAGAACAGGATGAAGCATATCTAGATAAATTAGACATTATCAGAGAGACCAAGCATGATAGGCTTCTTTTTAAATTACTGTATCAAGCTGCCAATGAAATCTCAGAGTCATTACTCTTTGAAAGTCATAGCAAACAGAAAAGGCAATTTTGGAAAAGGACATAGAAATGTAAGTCAATTGGCTTAAGTTCACTATTCAGAAAAACACTAGGATAGATTAAAGAAACTATTGATAAACTAAAATGGTGAAAGGTAACATTCAGAACAGATCCACTAATAATAAAAAATCTTATACCTCTACTCTTAATTTTCCTCTAAAATTAGTCAGCATGGATGGAGAAGCTGCCAAAAGTGTTAAATTTTAACCTTCTTCAATGTTTATTTTGACAATGTTTCTCATTGCGTTCTCTATATATATACTCACTGCAGCCTACAGGAAAAAATGGTTTAGATTAAACTTCTGTACAGGCTTTTTATAGCTGTCAAAAAAACAGAACACAGATAAGGGTTATCATGGATGTTTTCCCAAACGGAAGGGTACATGCACCTGCTGCTATTCAGCAGGTGTTTCCGAGATACTATAAAAAAAGAAAATGTTTGACAGTGACACTGACAGGAATTAAAAGTGAAATTAATTTTAAAATCATATTGATAAATTAGAAAAATTGAAACTCACTAAAGCCAAGTGAAAATCACATTAAGCAGAAATAAACTGCACAAAGAATGGAGCTATCTGGGTAGGTGGTACTTCCATAAGAAATGGGATAAGCTTACAATTTTTTACAAAACCTGAAAAAAACAACTATCTTGTGCCATTGGAATAATAACATAATATCCATATCCAAGAAGAGTAGTACAGCCTGCAAGACTTGTGAGGCAATAAAATCTTCTTACTCTACACAGAATAAGTAAAGATTCAGTTGGAGTACTGTGTCCAGATTCAGATGGAAAATTAGTGCCTAACTGGAAACATATATGAGTAAAGATTAAGTAGGCTGGAACTGTTGGAATGGACTCTGTGGAGACTGCAGGATCTCTGTCATTGAAGGTACTTGCATACAAGACAAATTATTTCCCTTTAAGAATTACATAGAGAGCGCTACTCTATATTGTATTGGAACAGGGGAACAGGTTAGACAAGAATTTCAGTCTGCCATCTAGGGTGAAGAATGCAACTTTAATAATTCATGGTAGCGAAGGTTACACAACCTCCTTCTCAATCTATCTTCTCACTTGAAATATAGCATGAGACAGTCCAGCCAATACTCAGCCAGTCTTGAGTGATGTAAACAGACACTGAAATAATGCTTTTAACTAGAAACTCCTATAATTAGATATAATGATAGCTGCCTTAGAACTAGAATTATATTCATTTAAGGATTCACTTTCTTGTCTTTGATCCATAGCTGGTAAATGAAGTTGTTAAGCCACTGTCCATCATATTTGAAAAATCATGGCAGTCAGGTGAAGTTCCCAATGACTGGAAAAAGGGAAATATAACCCCCATTTTCGAGAAGGGGAAAATGGATGAGCCTGGGAACGACAGACCAGTCAGCCTCACCTCTGTGCTTGGTAAAATCTTGGAGCAGATTCTTCTGGAAGGCATGCTAAGGCACATGAAAAACAACAACAAGGTGGTTGGTGACAGCCATCATGGCTTCACTAAGGGGAAATCCTGCCTGACCAATTTGGTGGCTTTCTATGATGGAGCTACAGAACTGATGGACTGGGGTAGAGCAGTTGATGTCATCTATGTGGACTTGTGCAAAGCGTTCGACACTGGCATCCTTGTCTCTAAGTTGGAGAGACATCAATTTGATAGGTGGACCACTTGGTGGACAAAGAACTGGCTGGATGGCCGCAAGCAAAGAGTTGTGCTCAATGGCTCAATGACCAGCTCGAGACCAGTAACGAGTGGTGTCCCTCAGGGATCAGTGTTAGGACCGGTCTTGTTCAACATCTTCGTTGGTGACATGGAGAGTGGGATTGAGTGCGCCCTCAGCAAGTTTGCCAATGACACCAAGCTGTGTGGTTTGGTTGATATGTTGGAGGGAAGGAATGCCATCCAGAGGGACCTTGACATGCTTGTGAGGTGGGCTGATGCCAACCTGATGAAGTTTAATCATGCCAAGTGCAAGGTCCTACACCTGGGTCGGTGCAATCCCAGGCACAGCTACAGGGTGGGCAGAACAGAGATTCAGAGCAGCCCTGTGGGGAAGGACTTGGGGGTGTTGGTAGATGAGAAAAATGAACATGAGCTGGCTTCAGTGTGCGCTCACAGCCCAGAAAGCCAACCGTATCCTGGGCTGCATCAACAGGAGCATGACCAGCAGGTCGAGGGAGGTGATCCTGCCTCTCTACTCTGCTCTTGTGAGACTTCCCTTGGAGTATCGTGTGCAGTTCTGGCGTCCTCAACATCAAAAGGACATGGAACGGTTGGAACAAGTGCAGAGGAGGGCCATGAGGATGATCAGGGGACTGGAGCACCTCCCGTATGACGATAGGCTGAGAAAGTTGGGACTGTTGAGCCTGGAGAAGAGAAGGCTGTATGGAGACCTCAGAGCAGCCTTCCAGGATCTGAAGGGGGCGTATAGGGATGGTGGGGAGGGACGCTCCATTAGAGACTGTAGTGAGAGGACAAGGGGTAACAACTTCAAACTTAAACAGGGGAAGTTTAGATTAGATTTAAGGAAGAAATTCTTTACTGTGAGGGTGGTGAGGCACTGGAATGGGTTGGCCAGGGAAGTTGCGAATGCTCCATCGCTGGTGGTGTTCAAGGCTGGGTTGGAGAGAGCCTTGGATGGCATGGTTCAGTGTGAGGTGTCCCTGCCCATGACAGGGGGGTTTGAACTAGATGATCTTAAGGTTCTTTCCAACCCTAACTATTCTATGATTCTATGATTACATAGCATAATATTACTAATTTTCCAAGACCTGAAGGTTATGTATTTAGTACTACTAGTCCGTAATTAACTACAATCACCAGTGCACATCATGACAATGGGATTACTCCAATTTTCAAGTTAAATAATCATAACATTGTTGTGTCTGGATTTAAGCTGATTAGAGATGAGTTACCAAGAGAGGAAAAAATATTGTTCCACTTGCCTGGAAAGGGCAGGGAGATTGAAAAATGGGGATAAGACAAAAGGGAGTCAAAAATATCCTTAATATTAACTATATTGTCTATATCTGACAAAGAAAACAGGAACCAGCAAAAGATTGATGTCAAAACAAGAAATTAATTTACACTGGGGTTAAATTAATGGCCCTCCTTGAACAATTTGACCTAGCAGACATTCCTGAAAAGTCAATACAGGATCAAGCAAACACTTAAAGAACCAAAGGAGTGAGATGTCTCTCCACTGATTTTATCTATGACTTAATAGCGTGTTGCCTGCTAGTGCTGCTGTGCACAAGAAATTTGCATGTTCAAGTTTACTAGCAAGCTTTGCAAAATATGATAACTGTAATCAAAATAGTAATTGTTAAAAAAATAGTGTTTTATAAATTATAGAAAATGGTAGATTTAATGGCGATAGGTGCCCAACTTCAACACAAATACTATATCTTGCTCTTTTGAGGAGCTTAAGGAGTGATGCATACCATAAGGTTGGACACTATTAAAATATATGGGTGGTTGCACAATTGTGCCAGCTTTAAAAAAGGCTGTTACGTCATAAAAGACTTATCTAGAAAATACGTTGTACCCAAGACTGTACTTCAGCCAGTCATAAATCTCTAACTTTTGCACTGTGTCTCCTAATAACAGCCCCTCATTTTGCCAACATTTTTCACTATTTTTAGGGGTAGGCATTACCAGCTGAAGAAAAAATACTAAAAAAAGACAACAAAAAGAGAACTGGCTTATGAAACCACCCAAGATAACATTGTCAGCAACATTCTATTCTTTCATACCAAGAAAAGCATGAAAAGCACTTCTTAGTTCTTTCGCTTTTTGAGTCTGGTACAAGAATACAGTTTTCCTTTCCTACCAGCAGTAGTTAAAATGAGATGCACATATTCATCAGTGCCACATGCATTAGAAATTAAAGGATCAGTTAGAAAGTGAGCTTACTAAATGTATACGAAGCCAGCTTTCACTAACTTATTAATGTACATGCAATTCCTGCATTTGCAATTACTCAGGAACACTGGACTAATTCGGAGTTATCATGAGTGCTCAAAACCACAACAATTAACCCTTTCTCTACTAAACAACAGACCATCAAAGAGTAGCAACACCACTGAATGGACAAAGCCTTCTTTCATGCTAGGATCAGTCTTGAAAACAAAAAAACCCTTAACTCTGAAACAGGTGTGTAAATGTATATGTGCAGATAAACTTTTCTAAATTGCTTATTTCTGAAATGCAGCTGTTATTCTTTTACATTATCTAAATTTTTCCCTTCAGTAATTGCATAAAACATTTCATTATTTCTGTACTTTTTAAAGGCAATTACAAAATGTAGTGGAAAGAAATTATACAGCATGATTGGGTCCCAGGCTTTTCACTGCATGCTTAAACATGAGTGTGCTACAGATATTAGATAAAACAGTAAAAACTTATCTTACTTCTCCTTGGTAAGCTTATGTGGAACCCATGAAGATTCTCAAATACTTTTTAAAAAGAACAAAGAACAAACTGTCCACCCTCTCACCTCCCAGTAAAGAGTTTGTTCATGTGCCAGAGTATATATATATACACAAGTATCTATATCATCATATACATGTCTGGGCTTAGGGCTTATCTCCTGGTAAAATATGTGAAAAGATTTTAACTTTATGAATGTATTTGTGGTTCTGAGATACAGTCACTACAAAGAAAAAAAAGTGAACTATAGCGTATTTCTACAATGTACTGTGCTTCTGTCCTACACTGCTGTCTGGAGAGATACTTAACAGTACTTTGATAGCTTACCACAAACAAGAGATGACAAGTAAAATTGAACTTCTAATTTTCCCTATAGGGAGCCTTAGCCTTCTCTTTCAGAACCTCATTTTCTGCTTCCCACACACTTCATCTTAACAGATATTATTATTATATGTGTGCATATTGGTTTGTGCTGAGACTTATCAGTGTTAACATTAGTCAAAAAGGATACTAAAAGTCAAAACGAAGTAAACTCTATCCAGGCAGGCCAAATCTATTCCAAACAGTATAATAAAAATATATGACCATTGATTCTAATATGAAATAACTAGTACTTAAAAATAGCTACAGGAATATGCTTGCCATTTTGCCTCTGTAGTCCTTGCAAAACTGACATTTGTGACCATTCTTTAGACACAGTGGTATTACATCAGAAAAAAATGAATTCATAAGGGTTATCTAAGTTTCTTCCACAAGTCCCTGATAGAGTACAAAACCTCCAATATTTATTCTTTTAATCGGGATGTCATAAAGCATGTATTCTCTGTACCTCCTTCTCAATTTCTAGAAACCTTGTGGCTGTTGAAGCTGAGCTGATCTCAGATCTGGAAGAATAAAGCTTTTCCCACAAACCACCAGTGACAGGACTGGGCCAAAACAGACATCAATTAACTAAAGCAATCAAGACTCTCAAATTCGTAGGCATAAATATTTTGTAAAGATAAAGCTGATCTCATCCTGATGCCTCCAATTGGAAACAACAAGAACTCAACAAATAAAAAAAGCAAAGATCTGCATTGCCTCTTGCTTCCTGGTTTTCAACTACACTATTAGCTGGTATTTCCATGGAGTTGCTACCCTTTTCAGGATTTACAGATGATACTCAACAGAATCAGCATCAAGATCCAGTTTATGTTTGCATAACACATAGCGTTATATAATAGCAAAACAGTATTCAGATCCTGAAAATAGGATGTATGTATTTGAAGTTGCTCACAAAACTATCACATGATCTAATTCACCTTCCCAAATGCCTTTGGATGAGCAGTCTTGAAATTCTCTGAAAGAACTAACAAACACATTGCCAAGACAGATCTGACTGACAGAGTCTCATTTTGGCCATCTAAGTGGCTTTTGACAAGTTCTCTTTAATGATAAATTTCAAGAAATCTAAGTATCCATGAAATAACAGAAAAGGTCTGTGCACTGACAAATACTTGGCTAAAACTCAAGGAACAGAGGCTGCAAATAAATAGTCATAATGGATAAAAGAGGAAAAACTGGGGGGGAGGAGGACGGCAAAAACTGAATAGCAAAGTGCCAAAGTTACCAAGAATATGAAGTTATTTTGAATAGAAAACTGCAGAAAATTGCAGTAAAGCCTTATATGATGCAGTGACTGAACAGCTAAATTCAGTGCTGGTAACTGCATACTGGATACACATAATGTAAAACTGTCCTAAACTCACATACAAAATAATGGGATCTAAGCTGAACATTGTTCCTAAGGAAATTAAATATTAAAGTTATAACTGACTGTTCTTTGAAAAATTAAGCTTATTGTTCAATAGCAATTATAAAAGCAAGCTGAGTATATGATAGTTAGGAATAAAGAAATAAAATGTGGGTACCATTATACAATCCAGGGTTTGCCTCAGCTTAAATACGCTGCACAAATCAAGGCTACGTGTCTTGTGAAAAAAAAGAAAAAATCAGATAGAATTGGAAAAGGACAATTAAATATGGAGCTGCTTTAATGACTAAGGAGGCTTAGATCAAGAAACACATTCATAAGGTCTACAAAATCAAGAATAACATGCAGATAGTGGATTGGATCTGATTTTTCACTACCTCTTCAAATATGAAGAGAATGAAAAATGAAATATGAAACTAAAATGCATCAAATAAAACAGCTGGTGCAAGATTCAGAGCTAACAAAACATGCAGTTCATCATGCAGTTAAACTGAAGTCTTCTGTATTACATAGCATAGGTGTGAAGAAGAGACTAGCTTTAGATCATTGACTTTAGTAGCAGTTCATGGGCCAAGCACTTCAATGTCACATGATGTGCCTTTTATCCCAATCTGCTTTGCTCCCAGTTTGGATGGCATCCTCCCTCTACAAATACTAGCAAATGTCTGCACCCTGGATATCAGTCACAAGCGCTTTTCTGTATATCAACTGTATCATGTTCTCATAGAACATTTCCATGGCACTTTGCCTATGAACAGTTTGGCCCATAGGATTTTGCTTACAGGAACATCCATACTCCAATGAACACGGATATGATAAAAATCATATTCCATTTGCTTTCTCACCAAAACAAAAACTAAATGAAAAAAGGCAGGGGAAAACAAGCACATGACCACCTCTTGCTGCCTTCCATGCATTGAGAGGAGACAAAAACCTCTCACCTCTTCCCTTTTCCAATGGAAAGAACAGTAATGCAACTACTTCCGTAAAATGTAAAGATATTAAATCCCTTTACTGGGACGTGACCAGGATATCCCTACAGAAGCAGAAATTTAGCCTGCCCTTGAACTTCTCCCTAGCCAAAGTTCAGCACATTTCAAACAGAAAGAGTTCACAGAGCCAGCCTACATGCAGTGGCTCCTCATAGAACTGAATAGCTTCTACAACTGCCATTTCTACACCACAGAATCTGAATAAAGAGGAAAAAAATAAGCTTGTTTCTTTGTCCACTAAAGCATATAATCAAAATAAGCAGATAAGGATTGTTTCTTGTCCAGTGGGTTTCTCTCCTTTGCTTGCTTCTACGACCAGTTCTAAACATCTTTTTGTTTTGGTTTGTTTTGGTTACTTAACCAAAACCTGTAAGAATTTTCATGCAAAACCCCACAGATTTCACAATGCACATTCACACTTGATGTGCCTCACTATCAGAGCAAATAAACTGAGAAATGAGGGGGAAACAATGATGCTGTGCTCTTTGATCTCTACAGTACACTTACTTCATCAGAGGACTTTTCATATCCACACCTACAAACAGTTTCACTGAACGACTCCGAGTGGTCAAGGAGTAGAAGATCAAGAGACTCACAGGACTAAACCACAAGCAGATGCAAGTGTTTATAGCCTCATAATCATGTTATGATGATGAAAGACATTAGAGATCTATAATGCTTCTTTCACATCCAGAAAATCTGAAAGCTCTGTGTAATTGCTTCTCAGTTTCTCCTTTTAAACACAATTGTGAAAGAACTTGGTTATACCACATATTTGCCACTAGTGTTTCGGTATCATGAATTGTCTCAAATACTAGCATAGAATCATAGAATCATAGAATAGTTAGGGTTGGAAAGGACCTTAAGATCATCTAGTTCCAACCCCCCTGCCATGGACAGGGACACCTAACACTAAACCATACCATCCAAGGCTCTGTCCAACCCAGCCTTGAACACCACCAGCGATGGAGCATTCGCAACTTCCCTGGGCAACCCATTCCAGTGCCTCACCACCCTCACAGTAAAGAATTTCCTCCTCACATCCAATCTAAACTTCCCCTGTTTAAGTCTGAACTCATTACCCCTTGTCCTCTCACTACAGTCCCTAATGAAGAGTCCCTCCCCACCATCCCTATAAGCCCCCTTCAGATCCTGGAAGGCTGCTCTGAGGTCTCCATACAGCCTTCTCTTCTCCAGGCTCAACAGTCTCAACTTTCTCAGCCTGTCTTCATACAGGAGGTGCTCCAGTCCCCTGATCCTCCTCATGCCCTCCTCTGGACTTGTTCCAACAGTTCCGTGTCCTTTTGATGTTGAGGACACCAGAACTGCACACAATACCCCAAGGGAGGTCTCACAAGAGCAGAGTAGAGGGGCAGGATCACCTCCCTTGACCTGCTGGTCACGCTCCTTTTGATGCAGCCCAGGATACCGTTGGCTTTCTGGGCTGCAAGCGCACACTGAAGCTGGCTCATGTTCATTTTCTCATCAACCAACACCCCCAAGTCTTTCCCCACAGGGCTGCTCTGAATCTCTTCTCTGCCCACCCTGTAGCTGTGCCTGGGATTGCACCGACCCAGGTGTAGGACCTTGCACTTGGCATGGTTAAACTTCATCAGGTTGGTATTAGCCCACCTCACAAGCATGTCAAGGTCCCTCTGGATGACATTCCTTCTCTCCAACATATCAACTGAACCACACAGCTTGGTGTCATTGGCAAACTTGCTGAGGGCGCACTCAATCCCACTGCTAATGATTTGGGTCCTTTGTTTTTTTAGATAATATATCTAGACTGCTACAAGATTTCCACTTCCTTCCCCCCCACCCCCACCCCGTTCCCTACTGTATCATTTCAAGCAATTACCCAAAATCTGAGACTGCATCATCTGGAACACAGTTTGCCTAATGGGTGCTACCTTGCCTATGGCATTCATATATCACGTGTTTTATGGTAAGTGTTCACAATTGGATTTCATGTGCTTAGTACCTAGAAAGATTGCTTTATACCTGTATCATTTAAGTTTCTAAGGATATTGGAATGAAGGTGTGCCTGATGAATTATAAACTTTTTATACAACACAGTTTAGTCTTAGTGTACCAAATTCTGTAAAGAAATGTTTGTCCAAAAGTTTCCTCCTTCTTGCTTTTTCTGTGTTTAAATCTAATGATAGTTTTCTAAAACAAGCAGATAGGTAGGTAGAATTAAAAGATTTACTGTAGTTCTTAATATTCTTGTTTAGTTCAAAGAAGTTCCCACAATGCTATAGATCTATATCTAACTATATCTAACAGATCTATATATCTAGATTTATTTCTAGTATGCATGTATTCATAAAACAGATAAACCTGTATTTATGGGCTCTAGTTATTGGTATTATTAGTGCGCCTAAATATTTTAAGCCTCAGTATCTAGGGCACTAGAATGAACTTATCCTAGCCAAGCTAGCACCACCTGAAGACAGTGCAGGTCTGGATTTTGAGGAAAAGGGACACACATTCTTCTATGTTTCCGTTTGATGCCTGACAAAATTTACAGGAGTTAAAAAAAAAAAAAAAAAAAAAAAAAGAGATCCTTTGCAGAGAATTCCAAGAACCAGCTTTGGCTCTATTGTATAAAATGTTGGACATTGATATTCCTTAAGCCCATGTTACCAAAATAAAGCAACGCAACATTACTAGATGTATAATTCTGCTTTTTAGAGTCAGTTGGAAAATTTGTAGGCATGCTTTTAGTGGTGTTTTCCATTTCAATATTTTATGAAGACAGCCTGATCCTGACGAGGTTCCTCAGAAAAAAAAAAAAAAGGCAGAAGAATCCTGCCTTGCTTCTTTTAGCTTGCTTGCTGGGTTCCTCAGCAGCCGCATTCCTGCAGTCTGCAGCTCTGTGCCTAAAGGGTCAGGCTTCCAGTATTCACCGCTGCACAGGCAGCCTGTTAGACCATGTTGGAGTTTCAGTCCCCCTTATGTTCCGACATATTTAGCTTTTGTTACCAATACCTGCCTCAATGAACATTCAGGTTTAAGGCACAATTGTGAATCTTTGAGCATTTTCACACAAGTGAAAAAGGAAATGTCACATGGCAGTCCAAGAGGCAGAAAAGTGTATTCCATAATGACAAAACCTGAGACTGTAAAAAACATTGACTGTTGTCCTACATCATGATTCGGACATAATTTCTTCCAGGTGTAGCGAATCATTGTGTGGATTCCTCCTGGAGCAATGGAGAGCCATGTACTGCTGCTCTCCGAGATGGTCAGAACCCACAGACATCTCAGCTCTGCCCTAGCCATTAAGTCATGAAACCCCTCTCCCTCTCCTAAAACAACCCACCATCACCCCCAAAAAAACTAAACCAAGGGGGGAAAAAACCCACCAAAGTACATTGAAAAGAAAAATTTCCATTATTTCAAATAGCCAGTAAGCCAAATTCAAACTTCACTTTCACATAAGTCAGCCACCCCTGCTACATAATCTTTTATTTACTGCTATGTTCTCTATGATTTCTCTTTTACATCCATAATACTGCCTTCCCACATTTTCTTGCTTTCTTCTATGCCTTCCGTTGTGCATGGTTCATTTCTCCAACATCACAGTTGCTTCATAGCTGCTTCCTTCCTGATCTTTTGCCCCAGTTCTTCCATTTGGCAGATCTCTCGTCCTCAGTTCTCTTTAGCTCCAGCTCTCCAGCTGAAAGTTGCTTTTCCTAGATACTTAGCTAAAAAGTTAAAGACAGTGCCAACACATGATCCACAAATGTACTTAGATTCTGTGCTGGCAAGTGCTGAAAGGCACACAGGATCCACTGGGCAGCCTTTGTTCACTCACACAAGGTTGCGGCACTGGCACAGGAAAGCTCATTTATGATGCTTAAGGATATTAAAACACTCTAACACATTCCATTTAGGTCCTTGAAAATCATTACACTAATAAGGTGCTCTCTCTGTGTTCCTTTGTCAGTAGACATCCAGCCCCAACTGGCCAGAACACAAAAGGTATGCCTTACAATCTCTAGTGAACTGCTACTAAGGTTTGCCAATGATTCTTCCTCATTCGTGTAAACATGCATGAGTACGTACAATACAAAGAATAACATTTGAGTAACAATAGATTTGTTTTCATTGTTATTATGAAATTCTATCTTTTTATTCCATGTATTTATCCATTGATCTCACTTAAAATCTAAGAAAATAGTTTATCTGATGATTTCTCTACCAAGTATGTTTTACAATTTCGGGTACTGAAGTAATCAAAGGAATAAATGTATTTACTTTATAGTATAAAGCTTGAAATTCAGACTACCCGTAAACATTTCTTCAATTCACCTACTTATAGCAAAGGTTAAATTAAAAATCAATTGCATTCCCCGATTTCTCAGGTTTTCTGCTCTATTCTCATAAGTGCTTAATGTTCCCATCAAAATCCTGTAAGTCTTTTAAGTATTGTACTCTATAACTAGACAATAACAAACCCAATGTACTTCACAGGTCTTTTGCATGACATCTCTACTCAACATTCCCATCATTTCATATATTTTTTTTATGAACTTGAAGCATCTACAAAGGACTTAACTAAACCCTCTCAACTTAAAAGTTCAAAGATCAACATAGTTTCAAAAAGCCATGGTGTTTAATCCGTGCTACTGTGACAAGTGTGGAGCTTGACCAGAAGCTGGGACTTAAACACTAAGGTGGTTTTGTACCCTGTTAGAACTTTTTTTTCTTTATTTCTCCCAGCTATGATGGTTTCATGACTTTTTCAAGGTGCTTTTGTTTTTTACCATTTAGGGAGACTGAGACAAACAGGTACCTGGACCTGCAGTGCACTTTGATGACATCAAGTAACCCTGGTCTTCAGACACAAGTATGACTAGTTGACAGCAGTACAAATTTCTTCACTGTGCACAGCTTACCAGTATATTTCCTAGCACTGATGGCATGGAAACTCAGATTTTTCAGCTCCAGGAAAGAAAATTCCCTATTCTTTTACAAGTAGATCAGTATGATTAATGTAAGTCCCATAAGCTACAGGAAATTTGCTTTGCCTCCAGTATAACATGCATTATTCACATCAATACCATCTAGTTTAGTATTATTTTACAAAATGTTTGGAATACTTGAGCCCCAAATTCTACAGATAAGAAGCAGTATCCTACTGTGAATATGTTGAAATGTATCCACTGCTCAAAAAACTCTCTCTAACACGATAAAAATAGCACAGCTATATCTGTAAGGTCTGTCTGCTGTTTCTGCAGTCTTAAAGGGCCATTCACTGAGTTTTTCTCTCTCCTGCAGTAACTTGCATAACTCAGACTACTAACCCAGTGCACTGTAACAGTTATGAAAATATTTCCAATAGAATACCTTTTGAGCCAAAAGCTGGAGTCAAAGTGATATTCTTCCCTCTCCCACTTTATTTGTGTATGCTACACAGACCACCAGTTCACATGAATTTTCTCATATTTATCAAAGTAAAGAGCTGGTCTTATGCTTTTAGAGACATTTTATTTTGAAGTCCTGAATCTTCATTTCATAGGGGAAGGTTCACAGCAATACACTCAGATGCATTTCCACTCAAACGCTAGAATCCTATTCATGGGATAGAAATAAGAAAATAACCTTAAAATACTAAAATTTATAACCAAAGGAAAACTAAACAAAGGATCTTAAGCTTCAGCAGATTAAATTTAAAAATGTAGTTAGGAAGCACAAAAAACAGAATTTGAGGTGCAAGTTCTGATACAGGGATCAAAGCTAGTTTTAAATCCTTCTTCAAACACCTCAGAAAAAAAGAGCCTGCTGAAGTGTCTATAATGCCAGTTGAAATTCATGTTATGGAGACTAGTACTGAGAAAGGGGGAGATTATTGCAAGGAAGTTAAATGAATTCTTTGAATCAATTCTGTGAGGAAGAAACTGTAGAGGTCCTGACTTGTGAATCCTAGTGAAAAGAGTACACACAGACCAAGTAAAGGGTAGCACAGCACAGGAACCGGACGGCACTCACCAGGAAACTTTACCAGAACTTAATGATGAAATACCAACTCTATCTACGTAACATGCGCTATATACATGTGTAAACATATCAGGACAGAAATACAGACAAAATCAGGGATGGAGGGGTTGCTTTCCCTCTAAGCTCATAATTAACCTGAATTTTGGCTAGATGGAGTTCAGGATCCTTCTCTGTTTGGGGCAATCTCACAGGCAACCTTCTTTAGGCTCCTCACACAGCAGGAGCAACACATCTCAGGTTTTCTTCTCAGCCAGCTCCTATGGACTGCTTAAGTGTCTCCCCTCTTTACTTAGCTCTCCATAACTTCTGCCTCCTGGAAAAGGAGCAGAATGATGCCAGAGCTTTTCATTCCTTGTTCCCTGACTTTTACTCCTCATCACATTGCATACTTTGAAGTCACCAGCTTCACTCACAGATGCAAACACAATACAAGGCTCTTCTGCACCAAACATTAGCATTGCAGAAAACTGTATCCCTTACCCTTTTTATTCCAGTTTTAATAACCTTCCAAATATCTGTTAAAAGACATTTTGTCATGTTAGAATTCCCTTATCTGTTTTCTTTCACCTGTCCCCTGCATATAGTATACGCCTGCCAATATTTAAATAATTAACTAAGCACTAATCACTGTATTTCTTCTTAAATGAGTAATAGAATGCAGTTCTGCTAAAACTGTAGCAATACCATACAAATTACAAGCACACTTCTCTGTGTTGATGGTCACAATTATTACACTATATCTTGAAAAAGAATATATGCATACATAGCACAAAACATGGAAAGCATCAGTGCAAAACTTACCCTTAAAATCATGTATCTGTTTTTCATAGAATCATAGACTACGTAGGGTTGGAAAGGACCTTAAGATCATCTTGTCCCAACGCTCCAGCCATGGGCAGAGACACCTCACCCTAGACCATGATGCCCAAGGCTCTGTCCAACCTGGCCTTGAACATTGCCAGGGATGGAGCATTTGCCACTTCTTTGGGCAACCTGTTTGAATGCCTCACCACCCTCACAGTAAAGAATTTCTTCCTCAGATCCAATCTAAACTTCTCCAGTTTAAGTTTAAACCAATCTCCCCTTGTTCTACTGCTTAAGCCCCTGATGAACTCCAATTTATTGAAGACAATAAATTTTCCTTAAAATTTGCAATTGCTTTTTTTTTTTTTTTTTTGCACACACACTGCTCAGTTTAAAATACTGCTCTTGCTGACAGCTGCTTTGCAAGTAGCTGGAGTCCACATAGCAGTCCATGAGGAGTAGAAAAATACACTTCCTACTTTATTGTCCTTAGCTTCACTGAAAGATCTTACGAGAAATTAGATTTTCCAGTTACCTTCAGGGAAAGCAGTGACATTTTCTGTTATCCTTTAAGCACTTAGAGTATATGAAGAACAGAGAAGTTAATAGCCAGCAGTAGCTGTGCCATCCAAAGTCTAATTACCAATGCAGTATTTAGAAGCACTAGCCTTCTCTCTTTTCTAAATTTTTAGAGTAATGGAAGATTTTATAGGCTTTTATATTTCTAGGGGGTTGCCATGAAGAAGAAAAGAGCACTTCCTGAAATAAGACTTTGTGTTTTAGAATACTTTCTGAAACACAGATCCAATCCTATGTATTTTCTTACTGCTAAAAATTGGGTAAGGCCACCTGAACCATCAACTCTCATGCTTTCTACAGAATTTTCCAATTTTCCTTAGAGTACTGTAGAACAACTCTCCCCACAGATTATTACTTTTTGTCTTTCTCCTTGGACTGAAGTAAGTAAAAAACACAACAACTCAAATCCAAACAACAAACAAACAGAAAACCCAACCCCAAACCACGGGAAAAGACGGACTGTGCAACATGTGCATTAGAACAGCTCCTCGAGCATGTAACAGAGTTACACTTGCTCATCAGTTTCAGGCAGAACACTGAGGTTTGGTCCCAACTAGACCACCTGCCTGACATCTCATCAAAGTAGAAAACAATTGCTCAGAAGAATCTGCTGCACAAAGGCAGGCTGCTCATAGTTGCAGCAGAAAAAACAAAGGTTCTAATACCTCCCATTTCCTTTCTTTCTCTTACTCCATATGTGCTCAAGAAAAGCGTTAATGATATATTTCTCTTTCTAATGAGCTCAAGATCTGAGGGGACTATGAAAAATGTTTTCTAACCCTGGGTGCAACCACAGTCAGACACATTGAGAAAATGAGCCCCACAAAGCCTCAGGGACTACCCACAGTCAAAATACTAATGTGAAGGAGCGATAATTGGGAGTGTTTTAACCCAATGCAATTTGAATATTAATTAGGAGGTGTATTTAGATTGTTAATACTTTGACTATTTTTTCCATTTCTATTTTGTAATGATCATATAATGAACTCTGGTTAGGTGCCTAACAAAGTGAATGATATAGCTGGTGAAGGCAAATCCGACCTTTTCCATCTCTGTGAAGCACATAGCTAGAACAGAGAAGGGTAGATCAACTTAGTTTAATTAATCTGCATGCAGTTCACATCAGCAAGATCATAGTGCCACAGTCCAGTTTGTTGGCTAAGGACTATCAGACTGTCTATCCTGTATCAGAAAACATACCTAATAAGTCCTCATGCTGATTAAACAGATATGCCATCAGATTCAGAATTCTTGTTTCTAGGGGCTGACTCTTTCACAAAGTATGTAGTAGCTGTTTTATCTGCTGAAACTTGTTTGCATCTCAGAATGGCTAATCCATGTGAGAATACAAAGTGAAGACTGCCATTCTTTGACAACTACATAGATTCATAGAATGATTAGGGTTGGAAGGGACCTTTAAGATCACCTAGTTCCAACCTTAGAACATTTAGCTCATCCTTCACTGCAAACTTCTTAGCCTAATTGAAAGATTATAATAGAAATATAACATAAGAACATTGTTCCACAAAAGGATGCTTTGTATTTTCACTCTTTAGCTGATATTACTGTAGTTTTGTAATTAATTACCTATTCAAAAATATAGTGGAACTATGGGATTTTGATATCTTTGCAGAAGACATTAACTGAACTACAAGGATAAAAGAAAAAAGAAAAAAGATGCTTTACTGCATAAAAAGACGCACCATGGCCTATCAGCTACATAATATCACATTCCTGTCATTCTCAAATATCCTGGATCTGTTATGGAGTTCTACAGCAGTCTGAGTCCAAATAGGGATCCTGGACTGGATCAGACTATGTTCCTTCTAGGCACAAGACAATATTTATTTGTAGCAGATAAGTAGTTTTCTCCTTAAAGTACAGAGGGTTCCTCCAAACAATACAAGAAGAAAATACCATCATGGAGCATGCCTTTACCCTTCATTTCTTGGGCAATCAATATCCATGTAGAGGAATAGATGCTTCTTGTAAAGAAAATAAATCAATCTGTTCCTATGCATGTGCAAAATCCAGATGTAAGAAATACAGTCTGACTGAGTCTGATGTCTGACACTCTGAAAATGGGGTCATGAGAATCAAATCATGAGTTTCTTTATCTTCAGTGCCGCTGAAAGCTATACTGTTTATATTCATTACGTGCATTTAATTAGTACTTCGTTGTTGCTGCTAATGGAGGTGGTTATAGTGCAGCCTGTGATTCCAGAATCAAAATAAGTACTATTTATGCTCTACATTTTAAGTTTTCCTTACCAGAACCAGAACATTCTGACACAAACCATCTGACATGCAGCTATCACATGGGTACTTTTTACCCTGGACTTTGTCCAGAGAACACTGCAGGGGATGGGTGTGTGTGACAGGTGGCAGAGCATCTACACCTTTTGTTTTCTTGCTTTACAATTCTTTTTCTACTCACATGATCAAAAAATTTCACTATATGGGATGACATAAATTTCAGAGTCTTTTTCCTACTCTGCCTGAACAACAATGCTTATAGGAATTCATTATTAACTGTTATTAATAACAGCAATAGCGATACACATTACAGCACAGAGATGGAAATAATGCAACCAAAGCCATCTGCAAACTACCTTTAAAGACTGTAAATTATATGAATAATTTACAAGCTGAAGAGAGCTGATGGGGCAGATAGTAAGAGACTTGAAGTTACCTTTGTTCTAAAAGCACTAAAAGAGATTGCTTTACTGAAAAGTAGCAACATTGCAGGTTCCTACAACTAGCCATTTTACAACCTTCTTCATGTGGCACCCTTTTTTTTTTATTTTTTCACCTGGATTTGTTTTCTTAAATGTTTTACCATGATTTTATATTTTCCCCAAGTCAGTAGCATCTCTTCAGTCCCTCGAAGACAAGACAAATGAAATTTCAAATCCACAAAGCTAAACATTTGAAAAGAGTAACACAAGAAAATACATCAAAACCATTTGGATCTCTGCCACTATATCAATTTTCCATGGAAGGTTTTTCGACAGAGAGACTATCATCAGCCCTGTGCAAGGGCCTGCAACAGACATACGAGCAGGCGAAACCGAAGTCCTCTCAGTCATGAAGAAATGCTTGTCTCTAACAATGAAGGGATATTCATAACAATAAAAGAACTCTCTCTTTATTGTATCTGTGTACTTGTCATTAAAGTAGCACACATTTGATATACTCACTTAAAATTCCTTTATCTCTTATTCTCATCTTTGAGCCTTACCGTTTTAAATTGCCTTCTGTTTGAAGTTACAGAGCTCTGGTAAAAATTCATCAGATTTTCATGAAATGATGTGAATGACTACTCTGGAAGTACTCTAAAAGCCATCACCTTAAAGCATCTGAAAACACTTCTAAGTAACTATAAATAGACTTACCAATTAAATTACTACTTAAGAAACTTTGCTTAGTTAAAACGTAAGATCTATTTCTCACCAGTTAAGAACAAGAAGTGAAAATGCAGTTCTTAGCTAAGTGCTTAAGGTAAGCGTAGCAGGAGGAACTGTCTCAATTCATAAACTGTATTCTCTGGTGGGTGAGGAGGGAGACTGAATTTTCAATAACAACAATAATAATGATATCACCTTAAGCTGCACAAAATCAAGTTCTTCCTCATGCATCACATTTCACTCTCCTATGGAGTAGTACTGAAAAGGAGAGTAGTATGATAAAAAAATCCCACAGTATTTTTCCAACAGCACTAGCCCTTTATGTTCTGAAGTCTATTAGGAAGACAAACAGCAAAATCCTTTTCTCTCTGCCCCGCTGGTCTTGTATTTCGGGTCCATGAGAGGACATTATAACTGATTCTCCAGGCTGACTCCTTTCTTGATAAAACCTAGAACAGCTGTTAGATGCCTTTGCATTTGCCTTTGAATTCTTAGATTGTTATGAAGGAGCTTAATTAGGGAAAACTACATGGACATCACTACAGAAATATTAGATATTTTTATGTGGTAATCACAAAAATACAGCTGTCATTTCTCTACCCCAATTAGCCACTAATACTGCACTCTATTTTTAAACTGAAGAAATTTGCTAATTAACAAATGTTCATACTTAGCTAAAATTATATTTGCTCCTAAAGATCTGATTATTTTTTTTTAATTCTCTGTGCATGCCTATTTTCAATTCTCTCAGCATATCCTCATCAGGTCCATCCAGAAGCAACCCGCCAGATAACAACATCAGAAGGAGATCTCTGACAGTATTAAATGTAGAGCAACAAGTTTTCTCTTTCCACACCTTATATTCAATATTATACTTAGCAAGTTTTCTATCTAGCATGAATTTTTTTCTCTGTAGACATTTTTCACCCAATCTTCAGTAAGTATCTGATCTTCCATGACAAGTATATCCTATCCACAGCACTGATAGTACCCATTTTAATATAATTACATGATTTGAAATTAAGAGATGTTGTCACCTGATCAAAAAAATAGCTATAAGAAACTTCAGCCCAATGAAGACACAAAACATCCAACCTTTTTTGGGTGATCAAAACATGGTAAAAAAAAGAGTCAGTTTCAGGAAAGAAATTTTTTAAAACAAAATTGCTAAAGTTAGTAAAGGATGTTTAATGGAGTTCATTCCCCTCCTCCATGTACCCCACAAAGATATGTTAGATATGCTGGATAAGTCAGAAATCTATATAATGCTATTACAAAAATGCATACTATAAATCCCATCATTATAGGAGACTGACCATCCTGAGACAGACTGTAGAATAATCCAGGTAACAGATTTATTTATCAAACTGACATTGAGAGAGCAAGATGAAGGTTGAGAAAAGCACATTCAGAGCACGAATAGTTATTATAGAGAACACTGGAACAAAGAGTGGAGGCAAACTGCTTATTAAAAGAAGATTTCTAACCACCAGAAAGTCAGAGTCTGGAACAGGCTTCTACTCACTGTACTGGGGCAAGGGGTGGGTGGCAAGGGAGGCAAACATCTATCACTTTAATTGAAAGCTGTTTTGAAAGGGTGCAACTGATGTCTGAAATTCTTACAGCACTTCTGTATGTCAAGTAATACTGAAATGGATGACCAAAGTTTTATACTCTTCTCTGAAGCACTCACTTACTTAGCAAGCATTTAATAATAGAAACAAAACCTTTTCCCCATTTTGTATTTGCCCTGTATCTGAAGAAATATCACTATTGCATTACCAATTCAATCTTTTTTATACATCGTTACCCGCTTCTTCTAAGAGTACTCTAACAGGCTGACTTAATGAAACAGAAATGGTTAGACTGGGCACTTTCATTTATAAAAGCTATTGCTTGAAATAAAAACAGAAAGAGGTTGCACAGTGAATGGTATAAGAAATACAAAGAAATGTATGCTAGAGAGTCCTACTGATTTCCTTTTGTTCATATGCACTCTTCATTAGAATGTCAGCATAATTATTTACTTCCTAATAACCTCCTGTTTTCTTTCTACAGCAGTGTTTTCTTTGTCTTTTTGTAAAAACAGCTAAGTTTCAAAAAGGAAAGAATTTCAGAAACGTAGGTAGAAGAATTAGATTATTGTCAGCAAAATTACTCACATGCTGTTTCCCTCATTTGAAAGTCTATTTGGGATTACGTGAAAGGTGTCTAACAGACAATAAGCATTATGTATCCTTCATATTCCACTGCTACTGTGTTTCAAGCATTCATAGGGAAAATAGCTGTAGTAAAAAGAGAATATTTTGGTTTACATAATTTGGCTATAGTCAAAAAGATGTTCCTTAGTAAAAGATATACCATTGTGATAAGAAAGTATTTATATTATTTATAAGACATTAGGTTCTGGATCTGGAGGATCCAACAGCTGAAGGACCTGGAGGAATTCATTACACCTATTTCCTGTGTGTTTGAACCTGTGTACTACTCAGCCCTCCCACTAACATACACTCAGTCCTTTTGCTCTTTTCCACCAGTATTGCATACATGAGATAAAGAGAGGGAAGCCCTAGAGTAAAACCAAGAGTTGTGATAAAGCTAAAGTAATGTCCCTGAATTCTAGGACACAGAGATACAAATGTGTCTTCACGAAAGATGGCATGCCATCATTTTGAATGAGAGCTGGCTGGTGTCCCCAGCTCAGAGTCTTGCCTCACTTGACATCAACTACATTATCAGCAGCATGTACAGGCCTGATTAGCCACCCACACTACTTTAAACATAATTACATGGAAAAAGATTAGACACACATGCACGAAGCTATATGCTCTGGAAGAATAGTGTTTCTATTCTAAATCATCACTATAAATTTACCCACTTACTGCCAGAACATAGACGAACTCACAGAATAGAAACCTATTGAAAATACAATTTGAGAATGCTCTGTCATGTTCAGAATTAATGTGAATAACCACTGGTTTATATATCTCCTTTCTTATCACATATA
The DNA here is from genome assembly GCA_017639245.1 of Myiopsitta monachus. Taxonomy (NCBI): domain Eukaryota; kingdom Metazoa; phylum Chordata; class Aves; order Psittaciformes; family Psittacidae; genus Myiopsitta; species Myiopsitta monachus. The sequence goes on along the minus strand of CM029917.1, from coordinate 71,670,195 downwards.
ATGGAATGGAGTATTTGTTTAAATACAAAACCAACACTATTAAATGGATTAGTGAAATGAGGTAAATAGTGACGTGGTGGTTTTTCCATATTAGAACAGATTCATTTTAGGCTTATCAATAAGCCTACAGTTAAAGTGTAGGTATCTAAATTAGATTAGGGCAGAATGATAGATAACATTCATGCATATGCAGTATTCTAGCTATTAGAATTACATGAAAGTCCATAAGGCCTGCACAAATAATTCTCAAAGCAATAACTTTGAGGGGAAAAGTAAGTACATTGGTTTCCCTTTAATTTTATTTTTCTTTTAACGGAGCATGATATGAAAGAAGCAGTGAGAATCCCCGGTCTGTAAAATGCTTCTTTTGTTTCTTACGTATCACATAAGGAATTTCACAACCGAAATTAAGTTGGCAACACAGTTGTTCTTGGTTTTAAGGGAAATTAAAAACTATGTCTTAAGGGAACTTGGCACTCCACTTTTTTTTCTTTGAAGCATACCTGACAGCATATGAATATAAAAGGAAGTTTACTGTTATCCACATCAAGCTGTGCTTTGTTCTAAGCAAAACAACTAGGAAATGAAAAAAACGACCAAGCAAAAAAACCAACCAAACAAACAAAAAAAAAACCCATACAAAAACAAACCGAAAAAAACACCCCAATGGGAAAAAACTCCGAGACTTCTCTTTTTTAAAGTTCTTGCTATGTGGCGTTATCTTATTCTTACTGCTAATAAAAATGGAAGAGGAATAGAATTTTCCTACATAAACCCTTCTTGTGCAACCTGCATTTTCTCACTAAAATTGTCTGTTTCACACTTTTGACAAATCTTAAGTGCCATTTGAAAAAATTAAGCATCCATTAGCAGTATCAAGATCCTTCAGTTCTGAACCTAATGCTTTGCATATTTTATATTGTTTTTTAGTTTAAGAACAATAAGAATATGTAGCTTAATAGGAATGAAGTAATGTTAAAGATGAAATCGGCTTGTTTCAGTTAGAAATTTTAGGCCTTAATGCTACAGTGGGATTGAGTGCGCCCTCAGCAAGTTTGCCAATGACACCAAGCTGTGTGGTTCAGTTGATATGTTGGAGAGAAGGAATGTCATCCAGATGGACCTTGACATGCTTGTGAGGTGGGCTGATGCCAACCTGATGAAGTTTAACCATGCCAAGTGCAAGGTCCTACACCTGGGTGGGAGCAATCCCAGGCAGAGCTACAGGTTAGGCAGGGAAGAGATTCAGAGCAGCCCTGTGGGGAAGGACTTGGGGGTGTTGGTTGATGAGAAAATGAACATGAGCCAGCTTCAGTGTGCGCTTGCAGCCCAGAAAGCCAACGGTATCCTGGGCTGCATCAAAAGGAGCATGACCAGCAGGGCAAGGGAGGTGATCCTGCCTCTCTACTCTGCTCTTGTGAGACCTCCCTTGGAGTACTGTGTGCAGTTCTGGTGTCCTCAACATCAAAAGGACACGGAACTGTTGGAACAAGTCCAGAGGAGGGGCATGAGGAGGATCAGGGGACTGGAGCACCTCCTGTATGAAGACAGGCTGAGAAAGTTGAGACTGTTGAGCCTGGAGAAGAGAAGGCTGTATGGAGACCTCATAGCAGCCTTCCAGGATCTGAAGGGGGCTTATAGGGATGGTGGGGAGGGACTCTTCATTAGGGACTGTAGTGAGAGGACAAGGGGTAATGGGTTCAGACTTAAACAGGGGAAGTTTAGATTGGATGTGAGGAAGAAATTCTTTACTGTGCGGGTGGCGAGGCACTGGAATGGGTTGGCCAGGGAAGCTGTGAATGCTCCATCGCTGGTGGTGTTCAAGGCTGGGTTGGAGAGAGCCTTGGATGGCATGGTTTAGTGGGAGGTGTCCCTGCCCATGTCAGGTTGGTTGGAACTAGATGATCATAAGGTCCTTTCCAACCCTAACTATTCTATGATTCTATATGGCACAAATATAAGTAGTGATTGGTTTTGTTCTTCAAAAGTTTCAGGGTTAATATTCTTAACTGAGTTTAGGGACCGCTATTTCAGCTGCTAGTATTAGAATACAAATGCATATTTTCATGGTCTGGAATTCTAGGTACTTTCTAATTTCCATTACTAAAATCACTTGGAAAACTATATTGAGAAGCATCTTTACAGTACCCTAAAATACAGTCATTTATTTATCAATTGGCTTGAAAAATCAGCAAAAACATCTTGCTATGAGCAGTTCTTGGATTCCCACTCCCCCAGTTCTCTGCATTTTAAAACAGTTTTAATTATTTAGGTTAAAAGATGAGAATTGAAAGCTGCTAGAGAACTTGCTTAGAAAAGTAAAAAGCTGACACCTGGCATGCAAGTTACCGAAATAATTACACTGTACTTTGACAAACTCCTCTTTCTCAGTCTGCTTATTTTCTCTGACCATCAGAAAAGTAAAAGCAAATGGTATGTGACATTTCACTAGTGCAAACATTATGGAAAAGTTAAAAAAGGTGAGTTAGGATATTTTAAATCAATGAAATGCAATAAGGAGTTATAATGTGTTTACATTTCTATTAAACATACTGTAGTTTGTTCTTCTCTATTCTCCTGCAGGCATTTATTTAGGGTTTGAATTTATTATTCTAAGTTATGTAATTCTTTTTTGACATTACACTTTTTCTAAGTTAAGGATGAACTGTAGTGTACAAGGATTCTCTTGATCAGTCATTCTGAGAGAACTGATTTTGGCACCACAGCAGGAGTGGTAAGACAATGTAGCAGTTATTTCAAAGACAGCTATGCTTTCCAAGACATGAATCACAGAAAGAAGGGAAAACTATTTTTGCTTGCTGAAGCCAAGCACAGAACTGACATCTCAAACTTTAAGTGTTGATAAACTCAAAGCAATTTAAATGGCATTCAGTCTGGTGGCTTGGCGGGGGGGGGGGGGGGGTGTCCTCTCCTAATTTTTTATATTTTCCTCTCTAGCCCTCTCTCTCTCTCAGAAAGAGAATCTGATATTATGGGCTCACCTGTAACTGAATAAACTACAAAACCTATTTTATTCTTTTTCCAAGCTCTTTCCATTCTGAGACAAGATGACTGCCAATTTGTTTTGGCCAACTTGCACAACACTTTCTTATATGGGAGAAAACTTAAAATCCCCAATAGAAATTCTTTAGATCTGGCCTGAAGACAAGGTCTCTCTAACCACCGATAAATCTCCTGTTGCACATGAGATAGTACCCAATTTTAACACAGATATTCTGAAAATCATAAGAATAAAAGGCTTTGTGGTACACAGTGTAACAAACGTCTTCCAGCAGCTAGATTTCCAATTCTAATCTAATTTGGCCACTGGGAATCTTCTTAAACCAGAGAAGATTACTTCCCAATAGTCAGATTTGACTCAGTTGCTGCCTCCAGAAGACCATTCAGTTACCATGTAGGACAAGAAGCAAAAGCTTGGAAGATGTGCTTTTTCAGCTTTTTCTGCTTCAGAATCACCCTTCTACAGAGCACTTTAAGAGGAGTGAAAACTGTTGCAGCCCCAAAGCCTGCTTGCGAACGCTGGGGGCTGAGGATCCACAACCTGCTAAACTATCAGTAAGTTAAATAGAACCTATTTTATTATTTTGAATTTAATTTGCATGGAAACAGAGGCAACAATAAAGAAGCATTTCTAAAGCATTTTTTTTTTTGTTATATACTGTTATATAGCAGTATCTGGACACACTGCTACTGTATTTTGTTATTTTGTGATGCGGGAAAGAAGCAGCAGCCAGTGTTTGTTGTTTTAGCCAAAAGACTAAGAGAAAATGTATTCTCTTTGAAGACATTTTCTATTATGATGACTGATGAAATACTACATACTAATGTACTAAATACTATAACCCAAATTCAGGAACAAAATGGAAACATTGAACCACTAGTTATGGAATCAGGCCCAGCTAAGAAGATGTGTCATTCTTCCTCATGGGAAATGGCAGATTTTCAAATATTAGAATAATATATTAGAAAAAAATACTAGACAAATATTAGAGTTAAAAATGTTTCAGATTACAAAAAATATTTAATTAAGAACCAGTCCCATAGTCAATTACAAAAACTGTTCAGCTTCTTCATCCTAGTTAAAACGTTGCAAAAAACTGATCTTGTGTGATCTCTGCAGAGTATCATGGGAAAGAAACCAAATGGAGAACTCAGCCTTTAGGGACAAGTGTGCAGGATGAAGCACCTGAACTAATCCACATGAGACACTTGGCGGTACCCAAGTTTCCTTCCTACTAGTGGGTGTGAAAGAAGGAAAGGGAGAGAAGTGCCAGAAAAAAAATAAATCTGCATGTTTTTTCCCAGAGAAGTAAAAAATGTTCAAATATAAAATATTTACTTAAAAAAAAAAAAAACACTCTAGTCAAAAGACCAACTTCTATTGCAAAGCACTCTAACAAAATAACATCCATCCATTCCTGAACGTGTTTCAAACTATTTTCTATTTAGTACTTAATATTTACTTCATTACAGTGAATTGTTATATTAAACTGTAATGTTACATTACATTAAAACCACATCTGTTTTGATAGACATAATTCTGAAGCTGCATAAATGAAAAAATAAATCAATATAGTATAAAAAGAACAACATACTGGAAGGTTATTCTTCTAAGCAAAGCGACAACCAGCTTTCCTGAAACAAGCACAATTTTTATCTCTGGCACCAAGGGTCAGATCTCTTTCGCACTGCCATAATATCAAGCAGTCTAGCCAAAAATATATTCAGTATCTCAGAGACAGTACAGAAGCAATAAAATAAAAAATATAAAAATAAAATAACATAAAAATAAAGTAACAAAAGGGATGGGAATAAAATAAATAAAATAAAATAGTTGAACTTTTACTTCTGTCAGAGAAGGCAAGTAGTGGTTCCAGGCCCACTGTCTGCCTAGTCCACAAGACACATCAGGAGTATCAGATGCATGCATCAAAAAAAGTAGAAATTCTGTTTCCACCATACCATTGGCGCTGCCATCAAGGACTAGTCCTCACCTAGAAGACAAATAAAAGTTGCCCAAAGCCAGTATTGGTAGTGTTCCTTTATCTGCATTGTGAAGCATTTGTGTTAAGGTTTTTATATTCAAACATAAATACTTTCATGGTTTAAAAAGATATGATTAATGACAAGGCATTGATAGCTATTGACTTTCAATTTCAATTACTGACTTACAATTCTTTTGATCACTGTATTAACAGAAAGCTGACATTGGCCAGTCTTCAAAAAACATCCTAATCCAAACAAAACTAAGAATGTATGTGCCCCCATGTGATACAAAGCTATATTCTGTATTAAGTCTTCTAGACCTTGCATGACAAGTAGAAGCAGGTAAACCAGCAAACATGGCAGGGTCTGCTAAAGAGATGACAACAAACCAGAAAAAACCCATGCAACTGTGTAACACTTTGACATATTATTGAGTTACACAGTTTACTTTGACAAAACAATAATCGATACAAGCAAATTGGCAGAGATAAATAGGCAAATTGATGTGTTTCCTTCCGCTTTAGAAATTCAGTAAACTCTTCAGTAACAGTGCCAACCTAACAGTACTAAACCCTTTTTTGAGAGGACTGAATCACTAGACCAGCTAGACGCCATGCTAGACCACCCCTAACCCTGGCATGAGCCAACCCAGCAGCTGTTGGTGCCATGATGCTGGATCACACCATGAGAAAGGAGGAGGTTCCAGCCAGTAAGTTAATGGAAATAATGCAATGTTATTGAAGGGCAACAGCAGGGAGCTGCTTTATTTAACTACACTTAGGGGAAGAGTGACCAGCATCTAACTGATATTTTACGGGCCACATTTTCAGGGACACATGCCTCCCTATTTTTTCTTCTTTTTATTCCCCAAAATCTTGCAGTAATGACAAAGTAGCTGGGCAGTCAAAGCCAAGTCAAAACAGCAGTGAAACACCTTAGAATTTTAAGGACTTACAGGCATGTGCAAGCACCACACACCACATATTCTGAAATATTTTTATGCATTTAAAAAAAAATAAAATCTGCCTTTGCATCAATTCCTGGTATAATGCTGCTTTGGTGGATCTGCCCAAACCCATAGCGTATCCAAAAACCTGGCTATTCTTACCGCTGTCTCCTGAAGAGCCTAATTTTCTAGCCATGCTCAGACCTTACCTAGCACGTGAATTCAAACCAAACATTCTGGGAAATGAGGTAGTGACCTCCTACCAGTGACCTGATCAAAAAGAACGAGTCTTCTTCTGCATGTGAATATAAAACAACTCCTACCATATTCCCAAATGGTGGGAAACTATGGAGTATTTCCTTTAGAAGCTGGCCCGCCAGGTACCGAGCAGCATTAAGCTCAAGGGACCAGAAGGGCAGGCAGGAGGCATGGTATGAGACAAAAAACCCACATTCCACATTCCCAGGCTGTTTTGCAAATCTTGTGTTGCACAGTAGCTAGAAATAGACATAGAAATTTATATAGATGAAAATAGAAATAATCCACAGATCATTAACTCGATCCACAGGACTCTGCCTTTTTTGTCAAGCTGGGATAAAAGAGAAACATACTCTAGTTTGCAAAGCTGTGGCTGTAAGCTAGCTACATGTGCTAGAAAAAGTAATCTCAGCGAACAGCAATAAATAGAACTGCAACTGCTTCTGCAACTGGGCAGCAGGTAAGGTGGATTTAGCACCTTAAGCCAGGCTGTTAATCTTCTTCTACGATTCTGTTTTTAGCTTTTACTCTCTTTCTATGAAAAACACAGACTTGAACAGACTTTGAACATTTTTTTGTTAATGCAGAACACCTACTGCCTAAAACCAGTTACTTTTACTGCTTTACTGAACAAAAAAACCCAACATTATTTTCTTTTAATAAGATACCAGAAAGATACATATAACAAATTTTTACGTCCTAGAAGGCTTTATTATGCTTCTCTGGATAACAGTGGTCATGCTTAAGACTTAAAGCCGTAACTTATTAAATTAACTACATCATGAGCTCAGAACTGGTTATTTTGGTAAAAATATTAATAAACAAATTACCAGCTTTTTATTAAGTGCTGTCAAACTGAATTAGAGAAAGATCTTCAATGAAGTCTAGCTGCAAAAACTAAGAAAATGCTTCCAGACAAGATCCAAAGAACAGCCCCATAACCCAAACCATTGATATATCTTGTCCTTTGACAATGTAGGGAGGGATGCTTCAGCTCCTTAGATCAAGGCATAAAATTCTAGATGTCCTATACTGCTTGTTTACCACCAAATTCATGGCATATAAGGTCTTGAAAGCATTTATTTCCAGGATATTTCAATATTTATTAGTCCAGCAAAAGCATCACTTTTAGCTAGATGCTCTAATTTAAGCCTGTCTGCCTCTCTACATCTAGTGTTAATACATGCAGCAACGCCTAGAAACACCAACCTGCTCCCTGGTGAAAGGCATTTTCCTTGTGATTCTTATTCAAGCTTAAGCTTCAGGCAACATCTGTCAAAACTTATTGGTTTTGCCTACACCCACCAGAAAAAGCCAAAGCAAGAATCACAGCTAAGAAATCCCAAAACCACACACTATGCTTTGACTTCAAGGAAGGTGTGTGCTGCAGGACATCTCCCAGCATCAGACTTCCAGTTCCCAGGGTACAATCTGCCTGCATATACCATACCTCCTCCCAGCCAAATCCTCACATCCTTCATGTGGTATCAGGATTTGGACGAGAAGGGGCTGTAAGAGAAATTATGATGCACATTTAAGACCCTCTCTTACATGGAAGATGAATGCAAGATGGTGTACACTTGTGTCAGGGAAATGCTTCCAAGTACTGCTGTTGAGACAGCCACAGATGTCATTAACTTCACCTTAAAGAAAAGAAGATGAGGGAAATGAGGATAATCTTTCTAAATGCCAGCAACTGAAAGTTGGACTTAGAAACTGAATTACTCCTTAGTATGTTGGCCTTGCAGCTACCCAGTCCTCCAAATGCAAGCTATTTCTTCAAAGAAGAGCAAGACTGGGCCCATTACTGATGAGTCGCATTTTCTGTATAACATTTGAAGAGGTGATTCTACGAACTTGTTTTATTTTCCTCCTTCCCCCTTAAACCTTGGTTCTGCATGTTTCTGAGTAACCATTTGAAAGATTTTTTCTTTTTATATGTACATTTTAAGTAACCACGCAGAAAATATTACTTCTCCAAAAGTCCCTATGAAAATAAAATACATAAGAAGATGAGTTCTTATAGTTTTCCTTCAACTCTAGCACCTCAGCAATGAGATTAAACTTTTAAGAAAGTAGACAAAGCAAAGTGATTTGGATGCCAAGAAAAGATGATTATAAGCTACATCCAAAACACAGTTTTGAAAGAAGAAACAAAACATCTGATCCTGTCATGATAAGTGTAGTTCTGTTTCTGAACTGACTGGATGTTGAATATTTCCAACAAAAAATATAGATGCCTTCCAAAGCTATTTCATCTACAGCATTTATATTCATTACAGATTAAGTAATCTTCAATTCCTTCATTCCTGCTTTAAGGTTTTTGCTATATAGCAACTATTTTGAGCACTTACTGCTGGTAACCACTGTTCTGATTCATCCTCACATAGGATAGATATATCTTCATCAACAGAGTTTAAGCTCCAACATCAAATTCTATAAATTTGTATCCAAATCTTAAATCTTAATATATGTCCAAACTGGTCAGTTAGAAATCAATATATTCAATATTCTTTGCTTCCTCCTCCTTCCACTAGGGTAGGAAAGAAATGACTTTCTTAGAAGTGCTGATATCCGTCTGAGTCAATCTCAATTAGGGACTTGGAAGTGAAGGTAGAAAAAAGGAAATGTTATCTGCAAAGGGTTATCTGCTCCTGAGAAAAATAAAAAAAAATAAAAAAAAAAAAAGAAAGAAAGAACAACCACACAAAACAAAAACAGAACAAAAAAAAAACCCAAAAAAACCCCAAAAAACCAAAACAACCAAACAAACAAAAAAAGCAACCCCCCCGCCCCAAAAAAAAAAAACAACAGGGGGCAAAAAAGGCTGAAACAACCACAAAACCAAAAAAAAACAAAAAAAAAGGAAAAATATTTTCCACCATATCTAGCAATATTACAGTGAAAAAGCTTCAATTCAGGCTTTACAATAATTGAATTGAGAAAACCAGAAGGCAGCCACTGTCACGTAATAATTAACAATTAACAAGTTAATTTTTATTTTTGCTTGAAGCATTTTTGTCAGATTTGTGCTAAACAGAAAAGATGTTGTTCCTGAGAAGTCTGGTAGTTTGCATCTTACACTTTACAGATTTTGCAGTTTCTTCAATTACTACTGTGTGAATGCTGTCCTAAAGTGAGTCATCAAAAAATGTTACTCTTACACATTAGGATATTCCTCAGAGACAAATTAAAATAGACCTATACTGATCCAGTTAAAATACAAGTAAAGTGTTAAGCATTACTCCAAAGGAGTAATCTTCTGAGTGGAAATTCAGAATTAAATACAGCAAATACTTGAGCAATGAAGTCATTAAACTCCTAAGGACAGCTGTTCAATTGCTTTAGGCAAAGTGAGACAGTAAAACAATGACATGACATAATCCAGACAGAAATATTTCACTGCGCAAACAAAACCTCTTAAAATCAACTAAAAAAAAAATCAAACCAAAAACTTAACATGCTAACCACAGACCAGCTTTGCACAACAGGTTGTTACATATTTGCAGTGTTTTGAAAAAGCTTCCCCCAAAAGATTACAAACCAATCAAAATCTAAATACAATTAGCTAAAACAAAGCAAATCATCAAAAAAGCACACAAAACCCCTGAGCCTAACTTAGAAGGCTATTTTAGGTGAAGTGTGTGATGACATTGGCTTATTTCAGAGAATGGATGAAAACATGGTATTGAAGCTTTTGGAAGACAGCTCACTCATAAAATGTTCAAAAGCAAACTTCCTCTTCAAAGAGGCAGAGGAACGCTATTCCCATAAACACACATATATTTCATTTAAAATAAGGCTGTTATCTGGTTCATGTTGCAATACAGTGAATTACATCAGGAAAGCAAAAGGAAAGTTACCAGTCATGGGTGAAAGCAGCCTACTTTTCCTTGCCATGCAATACAACCAACTTCCATTCACCTTACTATGAAAGGTGAGTGGGAAGTAGTTGGGATAATGGAATTACTTTCCTTTAAATATTCTCTTTCTGAATGTGATTCAAAATACAACCTACCAACAGTAGTGTTATTTTCTGTACATACTGAGTGGCACAAAATGAAGTCAAGAGAGAAATCAGTTTTTTTCATAACACATGCAAGAGAATACAGATATGACAATTATAGTCCCAAAACTGTTAGGTTAGATTTGGCTATTGCTTACCATTAAAGTTAGAAAAGAGTACTGAAATTCAAATAAGAATGTGTCTGATTTTAGAGACCGTGAACATCTTGATTACAACTGAAGTCTAAGATTACACAAATACAAGGAAATAATAATTCCTAAAAATGAATTTGCAAGTACTCAATGAGTCCATATCAATAAAAGCACAATTAAACAGAATTTGCAGAGCTAGTGTGCGTATGAACACAGACTTAGATTATTTGTTTGGTTGCCTAAAGTATACTGTAATTATAAAACAATCCCACTTAATTCATACGTAACTTCCATTTTCATAAAGTACATACTTTTTATAAAAAATGATTTAATACCTACAGATAAGTAATGTTAAGAAATCAAGTGGGACCAATAGCACAGAATTCCCTGTATTCTAATTCTCTCTGAAGATGCATGCTAAGTCTGAACAGAAATATTTTGGCTCTGAAAAGCAACTGTACAAAAAACACAAGTCACTGTGAATCATGATCCATGATGTTTTGTAATTAGGTCCAACTTGACTGACAGAAATGCAAAATAAAGTAGATTAACCATTTGTCCTTTTACAAATAGCTTGCAAGAAAATACCATTCAATCTGTATTTTAAAGAAAACAGTAGACTGATATGAAATCATGAGGCTATTGGGTACAACCTGGATATATTGCTAGTATCTTCTACTCTTCAAATTAAACAAATACTCAGAAACACGTATCCACAAAACTACAACTTCAGTTTTTCTTAACGGAGCCAAGAGGTCATTCTCTTCTCATTAACTAGACAACAACATACGTATTGGCATTATGTTAGAAACTGTTGTAATTTTCTGTTTGTGTCAGGGTAGAAAAACAAAGCATAAAGGAATGCTTTAAAAAGAGAATCCTTTCAGCCTCCTTTATTATCCTTAGTGTATTGTGAAAGTAAAGTTACTTTTTCTGGAAGTTGCTGTTAAGAATGACAGAAAAAAGTAGGTTTACTGCTTTATCACAAAAACTGTACCAATTTCTGAGCACAAACCAAAAGCCATGATGTCTTTCTTAATTCAAGGATTTAAACTTCAGAAACTAAATACAGTTCCCTGGGTTTTATTGTAAGAACTTTACGCTGCACTCCCATAAAACCTTTCAAAAAAGAGATTAAAAAAAGGGGGTGCTGAAATTATTTCAGAACCTGCAGTAATTTACAGAATTTACTCAGTAGTTTACCCTTAGCAGAGTCCTCTCAGCAGAAAGAGAAATAATCCTGAAATTATATCAACTTTCACGTTAATATATTGTGTTATAACTTGAAAGTTATTCGTTGCTAAAAGGCTCAGACGAGTTCCATTAAGCGTTTCAGATTCTGCAGGCTTTAATGTTTTTCTCAGACAGCACATCCCAGAATAATGCCACCATAACTATTTTTTCAAGTGCTGCACTCACAGAACTCTTGCTTTGACACCGCCTGTGGCAGCATACGTGACTAAAACCGTACAAGAAACACCTGGGCAAAAATAGTCTGATTTTCCTACTCCTATCAATACCACTACCGTATTTTGTGTATCAATGAAATAAAAATGTCTCTGAAGCCCCACTGATGCATTTGTCAGCTACTTCCCTTCTCTGCTGATCTATAAAAGCTCACTAAATCACAAAACAAAATAGAAGTAAAAAGAACAAAGTCAGTAGATATGGCCACTACCTCTAGGCCTCCTTCTGACTGTGCATTACCTCCAGTGCCGCTACTGGCTTCTTTCCAGCTCCTCAAAAGGCTTACCTGTCAAACAAATGCCTTCTGGAAAAATAGGTTGCTAGCAAGCCTTTTTTATTTACAGGTATTACTGCTGAATACATTAGTTCTGATATATAAAAAGCTGTGGACAGGACTGTTTCTGTAGGCTGAGGGTATACTGTGATAAGTATATATGTTTTTTTAAAGGAAATCCCAGACTTCTGAATACATAGGCTGCTGTCATCCCTTTCAATCCTAAATGACACTCCACCTGACTCCTACTCTTCTACTGCAAGTAATGCAACTGTACTTCTGCTAACACCTTCCATGATAACTATGTTTACTGCCTTAGACCACCACATAGAATCATAGAATAGTTAGGGTTGGAAAAGACCTCAAGATTATCTAGTTCCAACCCCCCTGCCATGGGCAGGGACACCTCACACTAAACCGTGCCATTCTAGGCTCTCTCCAACCCAGTCTTGAACTCCACCAGCGATGGAGCATTCACAACTTCCCTGGGCAACCCATTCCAGTGCCTCACCACCCTCACAGTAAAGAATTTCTTCCTCATATCCAATCTAAACTTCCCCGGTTTAAGTTTGAAGCCGTTACCCCTTGTCCTCTCACTACAGTCCCGAATGAAGAGTCCCTCCCCAGCATCCCTATAGGCCTCCTTGAGATACTGGAAGGTTGCTATGAGGTCTCCACGCAGCCTTCTCTTCTCCAGGCTGAAAAGACCCAACTTTCTCATCCTATCATGAGCCTAGTACAGTACAATGGGAATACTTTAAAAAGTAAAAAACATAAAAAAACCCAAACAACAAACAAAAATCCCCAAAATACTGTTCCAACTGAACTTAGGTAAAGTATCATCATTAGTTTATCCTCTGACAATATTTTCATGTCAACTGAAAAATACTTGGGTTTTTTCATTGCAGAAATGGAATGACATTATGCAATCTTGCCAAAGCAAAAGGATAATCCCACATCACAACACAAAAATTAAAGCCACAGGGTTCCCATAGGAACAGATCAGGCAAACAAATAATCTGGTGATGGGCACAACAAAGAGCATATGAACAGAACTGGGTAACTCAATGTTCAAGAAATTTTATCTTGGTTGTAAGGGCAAAATTTCCAGAACTTTTAAACAATGTGAAGATGGGAACAGCCTGACTGACAGAAAAAAATCAAGTTAGGAATTTGGGCTTGGGTTTTTTCAGACTTATTTTAAAGAAAGCCCTCATGACGTGATGCAAAAGTAAAAAATTACAGATGCATTAAGACACTTAATTCATTTTACATAGTTTACCTTCACAGATTCTCCTTCCTTCAGATCAGTATGGCAAAGACATCAATTCTGGAAAACCACTTTACAGAACAGTATTTTACATAGCAGCTCTTCTATGTAGGCGATATCTGTTCAGCATGTGTCAGGTTAACTGGGTACCCATGCTATGGACACAATGCCCAGTACTTCTAGATATTGTGCTTTCTGCAAGCATGGTAATTACTCATCCAGCACAGATTAATCTAAACAAGTACAGTTAATATTCATAGACCGTCACAACACGCCAAAATCCCAGGAAAATGTTCCAAATTCATTCTGTCTGAAAACTATTTGGAGGAAGGTGGAGATTGGGACCACAGAACTGGAAGATAGGAAAGCCAGGACAAGTCCAGGAAAACTTGTCTGTCATTTATATTTCAATTTTCCAATCAAGTCAGTCTCTTAACATTATTAAATTGCTCTCTTTGAGATTTCTTTAGATCACCATACAACAGCACTGGAAACAAATGCTACTGTAACAGACTAAAATGTTACACTCAAAGATTAAAAATAAAATGGGGGTATGTTCTGAATATTCTATTCATTACTTTATCTGCACTTATAAAATACTGGTAAAGGCTGAAAAATGCAAGTGAGTCTGCGGTTCATAAATTTTATGGATTTCTTCCTGATGACATATCTTTGCCTGACAGAAAATGAGCAGTATCTTTGTGAAAATGGGTTATCCACCTACATAGTTCTGGTAGAAAGACTGAAGAGTACAGCAAGTGTACACTCAGGAAATGTGAGCATTAATATGCTTTTCAGATATTCAAACCCTGCTGGATTTATGAACTTACCCTCATTAGACTGTTGGAAGATTATTCAGTTGATCTTTCTTCTGCCATGGCTTTCTGCTCACTTCTGCTGAGAGGATAACAAAAGTTGCTTCTGACAACACCAACTACTCCAATCTGATCAGAAGCTGCCAGCCAAACTTGATGCAGAGAAGCAAGAGTGTGGACAGGAAGTTTGATTTATAAATGCTGCTATCTGCAGAACTTCTGAAAAGCTGAGCAGAAAGACAGAAATTACAGTTCTACAGCAGAAACTGAGAAGAAAGATAGAACAGAGGTAGAACGTTGATTTTGTACCCATTTTAATTCCCCTGAATTCAAGCCCTGAAATTCAGAAGCTTACCTATAAAACAAAAGGAAAGCATCCATCCTAAATGATCCTGCAATAAAGCCCGATGCAAGCCAGTCATGAAAACTGGCAAATCTGTGTCCCACCGCTTCTTAGACTGAGGGCAAGCCCAAGCTCTTTCTCATCAACTTCAGATAACCTGACAAAACTGTGCTCTGAATTCCAGCTGGCCTCCAGTCAGTTTCAGATCATTTTATACACTGCTGAAAGGAATTACCTTCCTCTTTCTCAGAAGAGACCTGCAACATCCAAGAAACATGACTTGCATGTGAAACCAGAACAAACTACTACCCAGGCACCAGGCTCAGAGCACCTAAAAGTCATAGAAAACTCAGAGCAAGCAGAGCCACAGCTGCAGTACTGACTGCACAGCCAAAGAATAGAAAACACCTGAGACTTCAGTTAGCAGAGAATTTCAACATCTGTTTTCATCAAGCATATTAAGCATGCTCGTAAATACTCCAAAAAACACCTGCTAAGACAATCAACACTCTGACTGAGGTAAACAGACTAATTCCACAACCCAAAGGCTTAACTTCTCCTCTGAGCAAGCCCACTACAAAAACAAGCAAACAAAGACTAAAAGATGCAAACTGTAACAATTTTCACTGTATTCAGGCCAAGGCATAATTTTTGTTACATCACTCTACAGTCTTTTTTATTAAGCAGCAATGTAGGATTGTGAAATTCATCTCACCCTTCAAGAAGCTGGACACAAACGGACAAGTTTTACATCAAAGGTATAATAATAAACAGAAACTTTCCAGTACAAAGCAGGTTTCACTTAGATTTTCTTCAACTTCTTTATGATAAACCAACAAAACTCTATCATTAAAGGAAATTATTTCATGTAAATGCTGAGAAAGCAGAAGTTAGAGATCATATTTATGACATTTATGGTTTTGTTCCTGATTATGAAGAGAATACAGATTACAGAATTCCTGTGACTTATTTTCTTTCTAAGGATAAGATCTTCTAAGTTAACCAAGTATTGGGTATGTTTAATTTCCTCTCAGTAATCTGGGAAGAGAAAGAAGAAAGTTTCTGTGAGTAAACAGAATAAGAAACTATATTTCAAAAAAAATGTCAGATTTTTCTTTTTCCAAATAAAGTAGAATATAATGCAGGCTTAAGGAAAACTGAGTGACTTCATCCAACTTCTCCAGCTGAAAATACTTTTAATTCCAGCTGAAATACTTTTGTTCCAGTAATTTTTAATAGTAAGAACTAGATTTAGAATTACAATGGAATTACCATTTACATCACTGAGATATGAATCAATGTTGTTGGTGGTTTTGACCAGTATATTCCATCTGCTAAAGGATACCTACCTGAAGTAAATTTTTTTCATGTCTGAATCAATACATATGTTGGAAGCAACTCTTCCAAAAAAATTTCTAAGTAACAGGTAAAAAAGAGAAAATACTTTGGAGGCAATGGGATTAAAAGGACCAGTACTCCCCAGTGAAAGCATAAATCTTTAACACAAAATTAAAACACCCACTGAACCCAAGACCTTCACTTCAAAAGGGATTTTGTCTTCAGTTTTCTACTATCTCCAAGTCCCTCTGCTCTCAGTCCAGCCACAAATGATCAAAACATCATTTCAGAATGAAATGTTTCACCATTCAAAAATGTTTATTTTTCCATTTTTGTGTCAGCCAAAGCTAGTTTGATTCAATTTTACTAATACTTCTAGCAATTAGAAGCCACATTTTTAGGTGAATAAATGTCTTACTAAAACAGGTGTCACTCAGCTCTACACTGAATACTGCCTTCAAAATTTGAACCCTCTTCAATAGGACATAGGGCACCAGTGTGGCACTGTATACCCAGCCCACCAGAGTCCCCCAGCCTTGCTCCCAATTCAGACGTTACACACTGTTTAGGGCCTAATTTCATTTCTTCTCACTTCTGATAAATGTCACCCTTAGTTGAAACTGAGACTACCTGGATTTTTATTTGATTTTGGGTTTTTACCCAAAATGAACTGCAAACAGCTCATTTGTTATACCTGTTGAGAGGGGCTTGGCCAGATCTCTGTTCCCTACAGTCTGGAACATGAAGCTTTTGAAATGCATCATACAGTTAATTTTCAAAGTGACCAGAATAAAGATACCCTGAATCAAAGGCAAAAAAAACCAAGAGGGAAATTAGTGTCACTTTCACAAATCCAGCTAAGATAGATATTACCAGTATTTAAACTGAGAGGTGAAAGATGACTAGCATAAGTCATTACTTGTAGGTTTCCCTCATTTTCCTTAAGTTTGCCACCTTTGTTTACTTTAGAGTATTCCTGTTTAACTGAACTTCACAAAAAAATGACTGTTCATCAATAAGATGTATGCATTTCTTCATATTAAAATGACCTCATGCCACTATTGTGTATTTAGTGATAAGGTCTCATTCCAGCAATAAAGCCATGTGGAATGTATTACTCAAAGACCTATTAAGTATAGAACATTCAGCATTTATTTACCACATTGAGAGAAAAGAGTCCTTAAAAGGTTATTTAGACTATAGCACAGAGACTAAAATATATCCAGTATCCCATTGATTTGACAGCCTGCCATAACTGTCTCATATAGTCTTAATTAGAACACAATACACATGCACACATACACTCTTCTGGGAAACATTCACAAATACACAAAGCCGCAACAAGAATAATACTGCATTTGACAGCTGGCATGAACGTATTGTCATAATCCTGCTGGATACCTACTGTAAGTGAAAGGTATGCATCTTCCTGAACCTCTGAAAGGTAATGTCAGATTGAATAAAGATCAGTGTTGTAGGCCCATCCACCTGTGTGACACATTGCTGACTCCAGCTTTTCCTGAGGGGAAGGAAGATTGCTTGCCATTTTTCTTTACCAACATAACCCATACATCTATTCAAATCAGAAACAGGATCTGGGAGAAGAAAATGCTTTTACTGTCTTTATCTCCATTGAAAATATAACAGCTCCACCTTGAGGCAGGACCCAGCAAATGTCAGTAAAAGGGGCAGCCAAGCTAAAGATGTGCTACAACATAGTCAGCTACAAACATTTAAAACATACATTGACATCTCCCAATATCCTCTTCTGCATATCTTCTTAGCATAAAAGAAGGCATATGTGTACACATGTGCATTCATCTAGACAAGTTTACTGCCAAAAATTAAATGTATAGTAAATAAACACCCATTTTAAATAGCAGCTCCCAAGGATGATCCAAGTCAAGCATAAGCAGGCCTAATAGAAGTACTCCTTCAGGAGTAGAAGTATTCAGGTTTCTCTCTGAGTAGTCCACACAATCAAAATTCATACCATTAATTTCTCATTATTGTATTCTTCCTAAATAAGCAGTAAAAAGATGAATAAATGTCAATGTTTCATTTGAATCAACATTCAAATATTTTGAGATAATTGATTTCAATATGCTCCTAAGCATTGCCAGTAAGTAGTCTGCCTTTGAAGTATTAATGAAATTATTTCTTTTTAAATGGTTCACTTTAAAACCTTAAGTGCAGAATATCAACTTGAATATTCTTCAGGCTACTCGAGGAGTTTCATTTTTAAATGACAGTATAGCAGCTTTTAGAACCTTTCTAATGGTTTCTAAATTATGTCAGTGTGGTGGATTGACTGTGGGTGGACTCCAGGTGCCCACAAAAGCTGCTCTATCACTCCCCTCTTCAACTGGGCAGAGGAAAGAAAATATAATGAAAGGCTCCATGGGTCAAGATAAGGACAGGGAGAGATCATTCACCAATTACTGTCATGGGTAAAAAAGACTCGACTTGGGGAAAATAGTTTTCTTTATTATCAAATCAGAGTAGGATAATGAGAAATAAACCAAAACCCTTAAAAACATCTTCCTCCCACCCCTCCTTTCTTCCAGGCTTAACTTTAATCCTGATTTTCTCTACTTCCTCCCACACAGTAGCACTTTTGGGGGTTGCAGTCAGTTCATCACACAATGTCTCCGCCTCTTCTTCTTCCTCACCAGAAGGACTCCTCACACTCTTCCCCTGCTCCAGTGTGGGTTTCCTCCCATGGGAGACTGTTCTTCACAAACTTCTCTGACGTGAGTCATTCCTACAGCCTGCAGTTCTTCATGAACTGCTGCAGTGTGGGTCCCTTCCACAGAGTGCAGTCCAACAGGAACAGACTGCTCCAGCGTGGGTCCCCCATAGGGTCATAAGTCCTATACCAAACCTGCTCCAGTCCAGGCTTCTCTCTTGACAGGTACAAAGGTCCTGCCAGGAGTCTGCTTCAGTGTGGGCTTCCCACAGGGTCGTAGCCTCCTTCAAGGCACATCCCCCTTCCCTGGTGGAGTCCTCCATGGGCTGCAGGGAAATAACTACTGCGGCACCTGGATCAACTTCTCCCCTCCTTCCTCACTGTACCTGCAGGGCTCTTTCCCTCACACATTTTTGCTCCTCTCTCTGACTGCAGCTGCTCCCGCACAATACTTTTTCCTCTTCTTAACTGTGTTATCCCAGAGGCGCTACCACCATCACTGATGCGCTCAGGGCAAGCTGCGGGTCCATCTTGGAGGCAGCTGGCATTTGCTGTACTCGTCACAGGGGAAAGCTTCTAGCAGCTTCTCACAGTAGCTGCCCCTATACCTCCCCGCTACAAAAGCCTTGCCATGCAAACCAAATGCAATCTGTAAGTCAAGGCAGACCTAACAAAACCTCTACCACGTTTACATGGGTGGTGATTAGGGTACTGAGATAGATTTGTTATGGCACTTGGAATAGATTTGGTTAAAGACTACCAATAAGTGGAAACAGTATTTGCAACAGGAAAAGCAGAATGAGCTATACCTATAAAGAGAGCAATGATAGAAA
Source organism: Myiopsitta monachus (assembly GCA_017639245.1). Taxonomy (NCBI): domain Eukaryota; kingdom Metazoa; phylum Chordata; class Aves; order Psittaciformes; family Psittacidae; genus Myiopsitta; species Myiopsitta monachus. Next base: position 71,650,797 of record CM029917.1, on the reverse strand, counting down.
AATGGAAAAAATCACAATCAATACAGCTTACAGATACAAAGATGACACACGAGAAGTCAAGTAAAGAGTGAAAGTAACTGTGCTGGGGTTTACTGGGATACAGTTAACAATTCTCATGGTAGCTTACATAGGGCTGTGTTTTGGATCTGTGCTAAAATCAACGTTGGTAATACAGGGATGTTTTAGTTATTGTTTTAGTTATTACTGAGCAGTGCTTACACAGAGTCAAGGCCTTTTCTGCTTCTCACACCACCCCACCAGTGAGGAGGCTGGGGGTGCACAAGAAGCTGGGAGGGATCACAGCCAGGACAGCTGACCCCAACTGACCTAAGGGATATTCCATACCATATGACATCATGCCCAGCATACAAAGTCTGGGGAGGAAGACGGAAGGGGAGACATGCAGAGTTAGGGCATTTGTCTTCTCAAGTAATTGTTGCATATGATTGAGCCCTGCTTTCTTGGAGATGGTTGAACACCTGCCTGCCAATGGGAAGGAGCGAATGAATACCTTGGTTTGGTTTGCTTTGCTTGCATGTGCAGCTTTTGCTTTACCTATTAAACTGTCTTTATCTCAACCCACAAGTTTCTCACTTTTCCAGTTCTCTCCCTCATCCCACTGTGGGGGAAGTGAGTGAGCAGCTGTGTGGGGCTTAAATGTTGACTGGGCTTTAACCATGAGTCTGTTTTGGAAAAACAGACAGAAAATTTACTGAGGACTGACAACAGTGCAACTTTAAACACATTTAAAAAGTTACTCTGCAGGTAAGAAACAAAAGAGATGAAAAGAGACTGAAATTCTGTCTTATTTAAGTGAATGAGAGTTCTGCCATTAAGACTTAAAGGAAACAAATCTCACCCTTGGGATACATGTATGACACATTCTTTTTATTCTCAAGTGTATGAAAACTCTTGTCCTGACCTTACCAACATTGATAAGAGCAGTCTAAGACCACGTATTGTAAAAAATTGACCCAATTTATAAATTACATGCATCTAATAACCATTGAAGCCAATGAGGAGCTTCATTAAAAAGCCATTCTGCTAGTTCCAAGATGACAGAAAGATGAAAGGAACTTTCAACTTGGATAAACAGGAGATTATTCACTGGTTTTTTAAGCAAAGATTAATAGATAAAATATATTCCAAATCTCTTAATCATTAATAGCCCAAACTATGACTCTTCACAAAACCTGCCGGGTAAGCCTAATAACTTTCTTTACCAAATTACTTAATTTCTAACTTTATTATGGGAAACACAATGTTATGATGATATGAAAATGCAGTACAAAATAAGCATTTAGTTTGATTTTAAAGTTCAGTCAGCATCTATAATTTGTAATCCAATGCCTTTTACAGCTTATTAAAATAAGTGTTAGTGAAACAATTTTAATTCTATACAGCTGAACAGCTTCATATAAATTTATAAGTGCAACAGATGTTTCTACGGGCTCATTTAGACTTCTCCTTACATTCCCCTCAGCTGATGAGGTGCCCTTCTATATTGCAAGGAATTCCTTTTACATCACAGTGGTACAGCTGGTTAAAAACACCATCTGCACTCATAAATGCCTGGATTGTATTTAGCTACACTATACAGAACTTGAGCATGCCTACTGAAAGCTGGGGATGAAGTTCTGTATTATACAACATTTGCACACATGCAATGATTAAGTACCTAAATACCGTTTATGCTGTCAAAGTAAAAGTAAGATTGTATCAGCATTTGTTCTGTGGTGCCCATTTGGGTCACACCACCTTCAATCTGCGATTTAACAATTTTTTTCAAATCCACATAGCTTGCTTTTTCTAAAAGGCACATCACTGCAGTGCTCATGAGCAAAAGGGAGTCTACCCTTTTAAAATCTACTTTTTTTTCAATTTTTGTTTTCAAAATCAGTTATATTGACAAACCCTGTTAATAACAGTGTAGTAATGCACATATAAAGTCTATAATATTTTGTCTAGTGCCACAGTGCAGTAAAGCCGTAACCCACACACTGGGTTTCCACGGCCTGGCAAACAGCAGTCACAACTTCTAGAAACAGGTTTTAGGAATCGCGATACTCAAAAAGCTCAGTGAACTCCACTGTTAAACATGCAATCATTTCCATAGTATAGCCAGTTAGCCAAAAACATATCAAAATCTACCTCAACTTACCTCTACACTCACAGTACTCACTTCTGTTAACCACTTCAGCTTCTCTAACACAGATCAAATGATACATTTCTACTCCTTGACTGCGTAAGCCCAGGTACTTATTTTCCCCTCCATACAAATCTATTTCGACAAGCATTCCAACCAGTAAAATTGCTTTATAGATGCAGTTGCACTGAAACACTATACAAAATTTAAGACATTCAGACATATTTTTTGTTGATCTGATATTGATTTGTTATTGATCAAGACACACAAGCTTTATCTTTAATCTAATCTGTAGCCTGAAAGCTGCTTTACTTATACTTTAAGCAAGAAACAACTCATCTAAGAAAATCCAATATATATGATTTTACTCTTACTCCTGTAAACTGGTTGTTTAAGCAATTATTCACATGCACCATTCACACTATCATTTTAGGTATCAAAAATCTGCCACAGGAAGAGTAGATAATGCATGATGCTAAGAAGTCTGCCTCAGAACATACTGTTCTCTGACAACTAATAAAGATCACTCATGTCACAAAACATGCCATGTCTTAAAGCATTACTGCGTTTACCTTTTGCAAACACTGTATCTGTTCTGCAGCTTCTAGACATAAAAAGCCAAACCTTGAACATCATAATAGTAATAATTAAAAAAAAAATAAAACTTGTTCTTTTATTCAAACGTGATACTGAATCATCTCAAAGCTGTTATCTGGACTCACAGGTCTGTATTTCACAGTTTTAATTTACCAGAGTTGCTAAAATTCCCAGGAAGACCCAACCTTTACTTCTACATGCTGAAAAGAATTTTAAAACCACAACATATGTATGATTCACTTATTCACTTTTGCAGTAACAGTACTGAAGGAAACACATGTCTGGAACTTACATTTTCTTGAGCCCTATTACACCTCCGGTAGGTAATAATACAATTATCACAGAGAATTGCAACTTTAGGAAAATCTACATAACTGTTGTTTGTTGAGGTTTGGTGGGTTGATTTTCTTTTTAAGAATTAACTGTACTGAAGTTAAATCCTTCAAGGCTAGAATATCAATTGCTTCATACTGAAGAGTCAGTTTTGCATTGCTGAAATAACTAGCAGTACTAGTTTGTCAGTTTAATAGGACCCTATTTTCCATCCTTCTCCACTAATAGAAGACATTAATCAAAAGAATGGCTTGTAGAAGGACAGGGAATAGATATGTATCAATTAGGCATTTTCTTTCTATTGTTCAGAAATGACTAGCAGCTATAGTAATATTCCTTTTGGTTGCCTTTTAAATACCAGACTTTAATTTGGAAATCATTAAAGGAATAATAGGAAATTTACAGCCATAATTAAACATTAAAACATGAAGAAAGCTTTGTAATGGCTTATTTGATACCAGCTGATGTATTTCATGTAATTTCTAAGTCAACCCAGAATCACAGAGCTGTGTTCTGGTCACTGCTGGTCACTCACTTGAGCTACTTGATTTAGCATCAAGCCTTAAAGGGAGAATAAAACAACTATCATGCCTGTTTGGGGTTACATGCCTCAGTCAAAGCAATGTGTCCTGGGACAGGGAATTACAGTAGTTTTGTTAATTCTAGGAGTCTCATCTACTTAAATAAGTACTATTGGTGAGTGTCTGACAAGGCTACCAAAACAAAGCAGAGCTAACATTAACATTTACAGTGGTGTCAAGATGTTGAGTCTACCTGTCAGACGGTAGTCTTGGCTAAGATAGATGTTTAAAACCAATCTGCTTGCTCCGCAACCCCTTTTCTGGGTGACAAAACAATCTACTTCTGAGCCAAGAACTGCCTATCCCATGCAATATTGTCATACCTTGTGGGTTTTATTTCAGTAACCAAGAGAAAGCAGACTACACTTTTGTTATAAAGCAGTTTCACTGTCAGCTTTGACAGGTTTGTTTCCAGCACAAATCCCCCTTTTCAAAAATCGAGTGTTCAGAAAAAACCTTACAGAAAATAAATAAATACAAGATTTCCAGCAAATCTTTCAGACTGTCATCATTGTCAGTATACAGAATAAATCTACTGAAAATAGGGATTTGATTCCTAGGTGGAACAGCTTTGACCCTATCTTTCCATCTCTTCATAAGCATGGCTGATGGTTTTATTTAGCAATGTTACTTATGTAGTGCCAGCTTACTTGTAATGTTATTTCGGGGACATTTATATTACTCATGGTAGTAACAGAATTCAGAAGAAATATTCCTTTTCCTGTAAAGAATGTTATTTTGCATATAGAGCTAAATTCAGAGATTATGAGAGGAGGATCGCTCAATTCTGAGGTATTTTAACAGCTAGAATTCAGGTCACCGATATATCATGTGTCCAGATGGCTGTATGGACCACTTTATACACACATAAAACCTTTAAAACATACTCAGATTGCCCCAAATTTAAGATTTTCTTCAAATAAAACTAATAACATTCACAATCTGATTATAGTTACATAATAAGCTAACAAACTGTGGTCTAAATGATGCAACATTCTCTTTCTGGGTCTGCTAACAGACTGCGTAAAACTATAAATCTTATTATAATATTAAATCTAAAACTTAATTATGATACACTGCAGATTTAGGTCCTAATCCCTGAAAATTTTACTCTACATATGCAAAATGAAGTTGGCACAATACAGTAGACCACAGGATGCAGACCAGGGTGGATTTTCTAAACTGAAGTATTTTATTATACAGATGGGATTCAGATCAACAGCAACTTCAAATTAAAAAAAAAAAAAAAAAAGCCAAACCAAAACAAACCTGTGGTCAAGAAAATAATTTTGTCACATCTCATGAGAACCTTCTCATGCATCCTCAAAGCCCGTAAAATCTGAACATCATTTTACTAAATATATTTTCTTCTAAATCCAGAAGAATGTTGCAGCAGTTAAAATGGCAGATCAGTTTTACTTTCAGACATCTTATTGATGTCACTAAAGGACAGTACAATAAAAACAAACTAGAGAGTCTGCTTGCAGTTTTTGTCTCATTAGTTCCAGATTTAAATGTGGAGTTAAGTAGTTTGAAGGCTCTTGAAACAAAGTAAACTAACCTGAAAAAAAAAGAACCCAAAAAAGTTTCAGTGAGAAGAACTTTTACAATATATAAAGACCTTGCTCTAATATCCTGCATTTGAAAAATTAATGAAATATTAATATTTTATAGCATATTACTACAGGAAGAATATTTATTGAATAATATTTTAATATTTATCATGTACCTTAGGATTTTAGTTCAAGCTTCCACAAGAGAAAAACAAGCCTGAAGAAGAATGTGTACATCCTTATTGAACTTCTAGAGCCACAGCAAATTACTGTGGCTATGCAGGCAACCATTCACCTGCTGCCATCAAACTAAAAAAGAACAGTTACCTTGGCAACTGCTGTATCTCACATTACACTGTGTAACTTCCAAGACAAAAACATGGTCTTAGGAGAGAGTTGTGAAGGCCATGTGTGTTTTACATTTTCATTGGCGATGTCCTCAGGGACATCACAACAGACTTATAAAGCTGTCCTAATTCTCACTTAGATAGAAAATAAATGCATTTTCATTATATGAAATGACATCTAGATACAGTTTCCATCTCAGTGAATATATGGACCATAAAATTTGTAGAAAGGACTTTATTTTGTTACCTTAGTATTAAAAATATACAACTAAACTATACACAGTATAGCAAAACAAATGCATATAAAGAAGGGATTGAGTTCAGTGACTTTGGAACACATGCTTTTCGTTCTGCAATGTCCCAGGGACTGAAGATGTTCTTGGCATTACATAGATAGACCTTGTACACAGGCAGGACACACACACTTCCTTGTCCTGTCCTGCAGCAACAGAAACTTCCACCATGTTCTCCCAGCTGCAAACTAAAGTTTAACCAGCTCTGCCCCTCCTGCAGCCAGCACTTTCCTGACACACTCCAGGGTGTCCACAGGGAAACTTGGACAGCTTGAGTTCTTCCTATCCACTGCTCCTTCTGCTTGCATTCCAGTTACCTACAGCAATCACTGAGCTTTTCAAATGCGTTAGGTATTCTAGTCATTTTCACAACAAATATTTGGCAGCAGGGTAATATAGCTCTTATCAGAGACTTACTTACGTTTGTAGGCACTGTATGAAAAGTTCAACTTTCCCAACTATAGGCACTGTTTTTGACAGATGTCACTTTAGCACATGCATTTGAAATCCAGAACTGAAATATTGGTGCTTCTAAAATGAGGAGATAAACTAGGTTGCTCTGAACTCAAACTTCATGGCTTATTAATTTTTTTTCTGATGTGTTCATAAATATTCTTCACTCATTACCCACATGCCTGAATCTGAATTGTGAAACATCATTCCAGCTACAGTTAGCTCAAATTACTTGAGCTTCTTTTGCCAGATTACAGCAGAATAATGCCTCTCAAATTTAATTTACATAGGGGAAAAACTGTTACTCAAATTTCTCTGGAGATCTGTGTAATACAACTCATATTTTATCAAAAAATATAGATGGCTACAACGTATTTCACAGTTTCAATAGATTTTCATAAAACCATATCAAATGTACTATAGGTTACTAACTGTGGCACTAACTGACTGCATTACACATGCAATATCAAGTATGAGCTCGAACTGCTGCAATTTTAAAGTTAAAAAAAAAAAGGATTTATTACTAAATGATGCAGGACTTCTCCCAAAGAAGAGCAATATGCTTTTATATATAGTCTGACATAAAATTAAGAAACTCATTTTAAAATGGCCTGAAAAGATCAAAATTATGATGAAAAAAAACCAATGTAACTTTTTTGGCATGGGAAGCCTCTGTACTTCTATGTAAACTATATATTACATTAAAACACTAGCCTCCAGAAGCCTAATTAAAATTTAATTCCAATCTTGAGGGCAAAGATTTAACATTTTGTCAGAGTTGAAAAAACTGACTTAAATAACAGTTCCTAAAATTATGGAGAATAAGGACTGCTTCTATTTCTACACAAATAAAAGTGCTTACATAATGACCTTTTTCGGAGAAAAAAAAGGTAAAAAAAACCAAACAAAACCAACTCATAAAGGCAGGTACAGGGGATTTAAAGCAGAATTGTTAAGACAAAAAGGATGGGGTATATAAAGAATTATACTAAAGGGTACAAAATCAGCTACTCAAATTCTTGGGAAATCACTCCACTAAATGGCCAACAATTTGCCACTTGTAGATGACACAGAAAATAGCATTTGTACCTGAAACCTGTCAGTGCTGTCAACTGAGTCTTTATCAGATGGATGTGATCTGAAACACTTTCTGTTTAAGGTCTGAGGCTACACTTTGCACACGAAAGTATTTCAGTGATTGTGGCTGTGGATCTATTAATTTGACATGTTACATCAGTGCTATTCAAGTTATTTCATTCCAGTTAATGAGTATCTCAGCCCAAAAGGATTTAAACTCATCTCTTAGGGCAAAACAAAATAAAACACCACACACACACAGCCCTCCCTCAACCCTTTTACCATATGAATATAGAAAAAATAGAGTAGTGGATTAATCTGAATAGCTTTATTTTAGATATCATCTGGCATATACAGATAATGTAGATACAGAGACCTTAACTACTATTTTCCATTTATATAGCATAACAATTCTCTAAGCCTCTCTGAAATCATATTTAGTAACCTAGTCTACAGTAAGGCTTAATTAGAGCACAGAGATATAAAGCACCTGTCTCATCATTGCTCTGTCATTAGACTAAGAGTAAAGATAACCTACAGACCCTATATTCCACTCTGATACTTTATAAGCCATACTCCCTCTGATTGTAATATTATTATATCGTAATATTATTAGATGCTCACACAATCATTGATGCCAGAGGATTCAAAATCAAATCTAAATTCATTATATACAAATGACACCACAAACCTCAATTTTAACCTCATTACAGTAAGAAAATAGCTGACAACTGGAGCCATTGGATCTGATGTTCCTCTTAATCTCAGAAAATGCATTAAATAATCAGAAATCCAGCCTTAAGACTGCTGCTACATTACTGTAGTCAATGAAGGATACTATATGTCTGCTACTGACAAGAGCTAGGAACACCAAAATGCAAGACTGTAGAACTAAAAAAATCATTAAGTTAACTAAAATACAAGTTTTGAAGGCTGAAAAAAACCCCATGCTTAAGAGTACATGGAATGATAAGCAGCATTGAAAAGTGAAAAATTAAGTCCTTTCTTACTACAGCGTAGAGCAAGGACAGCACAATAGTATTAGTGCAATTATACATTCCTGAATACTTTCAAGAAGCTTTGAAATAATTTTCCAACCTATGAAACATATAGTACCTATATATAGTAAGTTATGACCAAGTGGCAAACCATAAGCATTTATTTTTCTTAAGCATGTACTTTGGGTTTTAACAAGAATCTAGTAAACACTAATTTTTGGAAAACATTCTTTGGTTAATTGCAAGTCATTCACCTTTCTCCTAATTATTTCCTGCTGCACATTTCCCAAACATCCTTCTCCAGTCTTGCTATTACTCTAATGTCAAGCCAGTCCTTTGACAAATTTATGTATTTTGTGAAACTGGTCAACCCCTTCACAGTTTTGCATATCCCTAAAGCCTATGAAAAACCTCTACTGTGGTGTGTATTTCTATTTTCATATCCTTTAGCTTTGACTCTTTGAAACTTCCACCTAAACATCTCAAAGTCAATAGCTTCAGAATATGACTTTCACTCAAAATGTTGCTGCTTATTACACACAAAGTGCTTATTAAATATAAAGTGTTACCACATTCAGGTGTTCCTATTTTCTTTTCCATGCCTGATCTCCTAAACTAATCGTGTTCCTTACAAGCTTCAGATAAACTATGATTGTTATTGATTGCCTCTAGTAAAAAGTCAAATGCATGCCCTTTCTTAGTGCATTTCACGTGATAGATTTTTGTGGGTTCTTTAAATAGCACTGGCCTATCAAGAAAGTAGTCCAGCCTGGCTGGCAGCAGTGCTTCAAAATCATCAGGAGTAAAAAAAAAGCTCTTTTCTCTTATACAAAATAGTTAGGTTTGGATAAACCTATTAATTAAAAGTTTTGAACTTGAATCGGTTTTAAAGCAACCTTCAGTGTGCCTATCTTCTGCACAGGACACTCCGAAATAAATGAAATTAAAATTAAATTGAAGTTAAAAATATAATTCTAAGCTGAAGAAAAGTATACTTCAAACATGAAGCAAGGTTATGAATATTTCGATTGGTTTATATATACTTGTGCAGCATATATTTCAACTAGCATCCAGCTCTTTTCCTTTGATACTCAAATCTTGTGCAGCATTAGGGTCATTTAACCAATGTAAGAAATCTGAAGTATTGCCTGGTTTCCACTACCACTTTCAGTTATGGATCCACGATCTTTATCAGATAGAGCATGATTCTCACAGGTGAATATTTATATGAGATTTTATCAAAATCTGACCAGATTTCATGCTAAATTGTTCTGGAATAGTCACCTAATATTTTAAATGAAAACAGCAGCAGTGTAATTACCTTGTAGTAATTACTTCTTCAAACACTAAACCTAAAACCAAGCTGTTCATGTGAAATCCCTCCATTATTCCCTGGAAAAAAATGCTTGAGCTATTACACCAGATTCTGCAGCTCATTATCACAGCTCTGCATCTTGGGAACATGTAGTAGAACAAAAGACAGGTGAGTGATATTAAAATCTGCCATTTTGCATATAATGTTCAAAAAAATGAGTTGCAAGGCTCAGATTATGCCTGATAGTTCTAACAGCTTTCAGTAGCTGATTCATAATGCCACCATTTTCACTGCACAGGAACCGAAAATTCACAGATTGTCCAGTTCTCCATTTTGGCTCACTAAGGAATTTTTCATGATCAGAACGTTGAACTCAGTCCATTGTTTTAATTGCTTTAATGTTAAGAAAAGAACCATCCCTAGTAGATTATTTCTCTTTGCCTCACATGCTCCAACTTTGTACATGTAACACTGGAATCCCAGCCTGCTCCCTCATACTTTAGTCTGGCTGAAGCAAAAATACATTAATTATTTTCTGTATATTTTTCAAAGCACAGGAGGTTTAAGGCCACAGTTGAAACAAAGGATTCTCAAAAGCGCAAAACAGTGCATTTCTGCCACTTCCTACCTCCTTCAGACAATGTAGAAAGATTTAAGCTGTGATATAGAAAGGACACAAAGATGTTGACAACATGTGGACAACGCATACCATTGTGCACCTAGGCAGCGCTTGGAATCCAGAGAATGTAGTACCAGTGGATCACAACCCCATGAAAATATAAAAGTGACAATTAATATGCTGCCTCTGCAATGTTTTGTGAGGACTTCCAATGATTCTTTTTCGTTGTTCATATGCTTATAGGAAAGCCTTAAGCCCATACTGTAGTTAAGTATTAGATCTGCAGCAGTAAGCTGCATCCGCAGCATAACACAATAGTTCCTCAGCATCATGAGGATCATGACCAGTACAAACAGATTCTGAAACAAAACTGCTATTGTGACAACTAACTGCGAGTCTTTGAAACCACACAGGCAAACCATTAGTGACAGTGTTGCTGCATATGACTTACTGTACAATAGCAGATTTACTAAATCATTCCAATAAACTTGCCAATCAAGAACTACAACCTCAGCTTACTAAGGCTGTCACTATAGCTCACAGACTTCTTGGGGGATTTTTCTTTCCCTTAAAAATATTAAAGAAATCTTATGAACTTGATCACCAATATGTAAAAAATCATTGACAGCAAATAAATGGAATCTAGTGCATTTGACTTCAAAAAAAAAGCAGAAAAAGTCTCAAAGTAATGCACAACTTGGAGAAGTGCCTTACTTTAGGACTCTACAACCCTATTTTCATTAAAATGGATTCTTCTTGAAAAGAATGCTCAGGGTTAATAAGCATATTTGCAACATTTTCTAAAATATGGCTCTATTTGTGTAAGTGCCATAAGTAGAACCCATCTGCAGTCTTAGTATTTAACTGTAAGTGGATGATATTTATTCAGCTAGTACATTTTTTTCTTACTTTTATATTACCTCAAAGGACAACACTGTGTTTCAAAATTCTATTTCAGATTGAGCTAATTGAACTTTTGAAGGCACGGTAATCTGGTCAAGAATCAGCAGCATTGGTTATGACTTTGAAGGGGCAACATATCATAGAAATTGATTTTTTTTTTCAGCCTCAGTGAAAAGGAATCAAGTTGCATAAGAAAACAAATTAACTTTAAGTGAACCAGACCCCTAGAGGTATAATCTCTAAATGCCCTACTCACACAACTCATGTATACACACAGACTTTGAAGACAGCTTATCTTTATGCATAAGACTAAAGCTATTCCAAACTTAGGTTTGCTTCTTCTACTCGATACCTCAGGCTAACAAAAACAGTATTTGAAGAACTAGAACAATATATTACAATGTATACATTATATGCTCAGGGTAAACAATTTCCTCTGGAGTAACCATTAGCTCTGGAGTTTCTCTGGTGAAAAGAACTGTGGTATTTGAACCTAATTACTTGATTGATAAGGTTTCCTATTTAGATGTCATTGACCTAAATCCAGGTCATGTAAAGTAGCAAACAAGCACTAAACAGTTTTCTATCTGAAAAGAATTGGTATTCTTAGACAGGAACCATGGAGATGCACCAAATATGCTTCTTATGTAAAATATACAAGCCATCCCTCAAAATGCGTCTGAAAGAGTCCACAGTACATTAAAAAAAAATGTTCTTACATGCTGTACAACACTATTAATATAAATTTTCTAAAGAGGTCCACACGCTAAAGAAAAGGTTGAAAATAACTGATCTAGAATAAAAACTGCCTACTGGATATTCATAAGAGTTTTGGCAAGCATGGAGAACATTAGTCATTGCAGCAGCCCAAAATCCCCTAAGCATGTAGGAGGAACTGTGAGCAGGGGAGAGTTGCAAGATGGTTTAAAAATAAAACAAAATTTAAAAGAACACCTGCTCTGAAAATTCGATTTATGCTTTCAATAAAACATCTATCTATTCTAAATGCATATTGTCTTGAAGAACAAGTTGAAGAACAGGCCTTTTCAGAATTCCAAAATCCTTTCATACAGTTTTGTTCAATCTTTTCTGCTCCAGCAATTACCTGGTTGTTCATGGCACAGTGGAACAGCTTCAATAAAAGAATGGAAAGTGCCTCTAGACAAATTAGCCAAGGCCTCCAACTCTGACATTCACCTACATAGAAAACATATTGGAAACTCCCTCACACCCAGAGAGACAGTAGATTTTAGACTACCATACCTTAACAAAACAGAGTTATATGATTGAATGAAAGGTATTTGAGCACATACCTGTGCTGTGTCAAAGAACAGGCTTATTGCATGCAGCCTCTCTCAAAAAACTGTTGGAGGACCCTTTTCTGAGAATCTGAAGTAGGCTTGAGCTAGGTGCTGAGGCTGTGATACAATGGAGGCAAACTTTCTGTACGTGCTCAGATGCTTAGAAAATTTTAGCTGGTAGTGAGTTAAGCACCACCACATCCTTTTTACGTAAAATGCTTACTTTTTTAGCAAATGCAAAAGACAAATTCATATGTCAGGTTTAACCATAAAACAAGAATTTTAATTACTTTGGTTTTGGCCTGCTCTTCCTGAAATACTAGGAATCAAGCCTTGGTCCCAGTAGATCATTTCTATTTGATCCCCACTAGTTTTAAAGTAATCTTTTCCTGGAGTAAAGGTAGAACACATGATTTAATATGTTGCTGTTAATACATTGTATTAATATATTGTTTTTACACACTATGGAAAGCATAATCATGGAATCATAGAATAATTAGGGTTGGAAAGGACCTTAAGATCATCTAGTTCCAACCCACCTGACATGGGCAGGGACACCTCACACTAAACCATGCCACCCAAGGCTCTCTCCAACACAGCCTTGAACACCACCAGCAATGGAGCATTCACAACTTGCCTGGCCAGCCCATACCAGTGCCTCACCACCCTCACAGTAAAGAATTTCTTCCTCACATCCAATCTAAACTTCCCCTGTTTAAGTCTGAAGCCATTACCCCTTGTCCTATCACTACAGTCCCTAATGAAGAGTCCCTCCCCAGCATCCCTATAGGCCCCCTTCAGATACTGGAAGGCTGCTCTGAGGTCTCCATACAGCCTTCTCTTCTCCAGGATGAACAGCCTCAACTTTCTTAGCCTATCTTCATACAGGAGGTGCTCCAGTCCCCTGATCATCCTCGTGACCCTCCTCTGCACTTGTTCCAACCATTCCATATCCTTTTGATGTTGAGGACACCAGAACTGCACACAATACCCCAAGTGAGGTCTCACGAGAGCAGAGTAGAGAGGCAGGATCACCTCCCTTGCCCTGCTGGTCACACTCCTTTTGATGCAGCCCAGGATATGGTGGGCTTTCTGCGCTGCAAGCGCACACTGCCTGCTCATGTTCATTTTTTCATCAACCAACACTCCCAAGTCCTCCACAGGGCTGCTCTGAATCTCATCTCTGCCCAATCTTTTGGATTGAGTTAGTATACTGTGACATAGCATACTTTCCTAGATCTAAATCTTCAGAAGGATTTAGGTCCCATCTGTGGGGTGGAGTGCTCAACTATAACTATGATGTAAACCAATTATTTCTAATAATTCACATTTAAATGGTATATATTACCTTTTCAGAAACAAATATTAAATTTAAACCTACAAAAAATGGCAAATCTATATGCTGTCACCATACAGGGTCAATCAGCAATTAGCAGGCTTCAGAAGATATAATTTCAAGCCTCAATACATGCTATTTCCTTAGAACTGCACTGAAGCATAAGATGAGAAAAAATATTATTAAAGATCTCTGTGTACATATCTTACGACCTAAATTTATCCCTCTCCACAATAATACTTAAGTCTCCTTCTGAAAATGAATATAAATGAAGACAAAGTAAAACATCAGTTCTCCTGCTATAACCCTGATTCCCCGTCATGCCTAAGCAAAATTCTGCTTGCTATAGCAGCAGGGAGCAGCAACTGTGAACATACAAGACTATTCTGTGCACCTTGCATAAGGGTAAGATGTCATCAGCTACAGCTTGTTGACAGTCATTCTTGGCAATGAAGGTGAGGGAGAACCTAGATGAAGGAAAACAATGACTGATGGCAGAGAAAATTAGCCAGCAACAAAACCCCCACAAATCTATGATCTCAGGACAAGCACTTAATAGGAGATATATGAGATAATAGTGACATAGTCCACTGAATTCTCACAACAGCTTTCAGTAAAAGTAAACTTTCCAGGATTAAGTCATTTGATGCAAAGGCAGTGCCAGAGTCTCTGCAGTCTGCAGAATTAATTATAATTTAGACAATCTGCCCATGGAGAAACAAGCACTGAAAGTCATTTCCTTTAATCTTTCCTTTTGCTCCTTTCTCACTTTATTTAATATAGATCTACTAGACCAGACCCACACAAAATTTGAGTCAGGAACCAACTGGTGCATGTCACATTGGCAGTAGCAATAAGTGATTGTAGGTATTTTCACAGCAAAATATCTTTTCCCTGATCATCACATATAAATCAAATGTATAATTTGAGAAATACTCAAGATTCAGTTGTCTTTCACAGCACACCAGACTGAACAAAAGATGCTAATTCCAGAATTTCTACCTTGTGCAACAAGAGGTATTTGTCTTTTATCTGTTTTAATCTGACCTCCTAGTGGTTTCAGGGTCTGCCCCTTGTTCCAGAACTGTGGAATTTGGTAACAGTTGTGCTTGTCATCACCTTCCACCTAAGATACCATCTTGATGATTTTGTAGACCTTGATCATATACCCTTTTAGCCTTTTTCCTAAAAAAATGGAGTCATCTTCATAATGGTTAGCATTCCATCTCTCCTGCAGACTTCCAGGTGAAATAGTCTGATCATACATTTTTTTTATCCTCAAGACTTGAAAACATCATGAATTTCTGAAACACCATAAAGTTATGTTTTAAACACTGCAATTAAGATAAACTCTTCTACATGTTGATGATGTTGTGAGCTTTATCATTCCAGCAATTTTACAAAATCTGCCAGTGAAACAGACACATCATATGAAGTTACATTGTCCATTTGCTAAATTAACAAAGGTGATTTCTTTTTTTCCTCCACACAGGGAAGAAAATATTTTTGCTCCTATGTCAGATGCTATATGGAATACATTATATGTTAAAGCTTCATCTTCAAGTTAGACATAGTTGAACTTGTTTTTAAAATACATTGACAGTGATATTGACTGAAGTCACATGAGACCACTTCTTGAAGTGAAATGTGGAAGCACTTACAACCTTGTTAAGCACAATGGTTCTGTACACATCATAAATGCAGTATCTACAAAGTTAGGTATTTTGATCACTTTGGGGAATTGTGAGAATACAGCAGGTGAAGAATAGAGGACAATCTTCATTACTCACAGTATTTACACAGACTTTTAGATACTACATTTATTCATCTGAAAGAGTTAAGATAGATCTTTCAATTTGTTCCATAGCATAATAGTAACTATTTGCCCTTTGAACAAATTTTATTATAAACTAAAGTATGTAAGAACAAGCACCTGAGACTAATGTTAAGTTTGCCTTTTCAGAATACATCATATGAATTTACAGCACATCTAGCATAAGGACAAGAGACTAATACATTTTCCTAAAAGATTAGAAGTTGCGCCAAACACACTTTAATAAACTATCATTAAGGGCTGCAATTAATCTTTGAGTTTGGAAACAAAGAAAGCCTAAATGTGCTAAGTAAGACTGAAAAGGGGCTGCCAAAACAAGGGGTGGGCTGCAGAAAATTCTCCTTATAGCTCTTGGTCTTGGGTTAAGGCTCAAATGAGGGCCTAGAGTTAGGGTTAAGAAAAAAGGTAGACTCTAGAGCTGCAGCAAAAGCAGAGCTAGAAGGCCAACCAAACAAAGGGAATGGATGCCAAAAGAGATCTCCCCTGAAAATCTCCCTGAGTCATGGCTGTCAGTCTTGAGTAAAGACATATCAGAGGTAAAGTACGCATAGGGCCAGAAAGTGGCAGCCAAAGTAAGGGGAGGCTGTCAAAGGAAATCTCCCCTGACAACTTGTTGCTCTGGGCAATGCCTTTTGGTCTCAGGTTAAGGTTTAGCTGAGGGTTAAGGTTGTGGAACAAGTAAGGCCTAAAATCTACAAGTAACACTTTATGTTACTACTTTTGTCTCAAATCTTGTTGCCTGTTTTTTAATAAGCTGTACACTCAGACTTTTCTGAGAAAGAGTGGTCTTAGCATCATAATGTAGTCCTATCAGTTACTGAACTCAATTCTGGCAGAATTTACAGGATTTCTCTGCTGTTCCCTCGGGTCTCCAGTGACATCTGTTTTGCTAAAAGACCTTTCCACACAGCAATGAGCAAGCCCATTCGTAAGAACGTACTAGAAGGTCAAGTAGCCTTGGACCTCTCTATATATCTGCATTGTTCTTGAGACCCGTGGATTTTTTTTTCCTAGACATGGAAATGTTTTTTCCTTGGCCATGACCTAAGATTAGAAGAAAAAAAAAAAAAATCCTCTGATGAATCTGAGCAAGCTGTTAATTATTAATTTTGTATGTCTATGTTAAGTTCCAAAACATTCTGATTCTCTCTTAGAAGACTTAAAGCTCTGCTTTTCTCTCCCTTACATCTCTGACATCCAACTCAGGCTGAAAGTACTATCATATTCACATGAAGGCTAAAGCACAGAGAATAAATGAGATCAGGAAAGCAATGCCCTGCCAGCTGGCATTTTAGCGAACCTGTTCAGAGGGTAACAACCTCCTACTTGTTCATTCTTGTACTTTTTACAAGCAATTAGGTCTCCAAAAAGGACTCCTAATTAAACTTCTAATCAACATATATTTCCTCTACAGGGATTTTGATGGATCAGAGCAGACCAATGAAGCCAGTAAAGACTCTTTTATTTCCCTTAATATCTGTGTTGTCAATACATGAAAAAGCTTAGGAAGTTCACATTTCTCAAATTTCTAAGACTTTCTGTTAATTATTAAAAAAACCTCTGACATCTTGAAATGCTTAAGGAAATGCTGCTTCTGGTGGAACTGAACATTTTGCTAGAATTGACACTATGGTAAGTTGTGTAAGGGAAGTCTAACAAAAGATGACTTACGAAATATGCCTCAAAAACTTAAACAATTATGAGCATTTCAAGCTATATGAATGTATCTGTATGAGCTAGTTTCTATTCTCCAGTACAGCTACATTGTCTTACAACTGGCATAATCATCTTGTGGCCATCATGTGGTTTTATACAACAAGTATGCGTGTGTATATATAGATATATACACATATATATAATTATTAAAAACAGTAGCCAAATATATATAAATATGAAAAATAGCTCCATTTAGGACAATAAGGAAGACATAAAAATTTAATTAAGAATATTATATACAAATTATATTTCCTTTCGGTAAGCTTCCAATTTCTAAATAATTTCAGTATTTCTGGTTTTGGTTGGGGTTTTTGTTTGTTTGTTTTGATTAGGGTTCTTAATTTTTTTTGTTTGGGTTTCTTTTTTTTATTCCTTTATTTTCTGGAATGTGAGTCTCTAAACATATTTATTACACATAAAAACTGAATCTATGTCAGCAATGCAAAACATTATAAATTAAGCTAAAATTTCTAAATATTCTATCGCTAATAAACTGCTTAATTATTTTCTTAATTCTCTGCTGTAATTCATTTACTTTCAAAATATTTTTTTTCAGCTCTCAAACCCTTGAAGTCATCTGCCATTTTAAATATTTTCTGACCTTCATAAAGTCATTGCTTTACATTCAATTTTCTAGCATGCATTCAGCATACTAAACCACTTCAAATTCTTGGGCAAGTTATAAAAGCAAGGAATGTCGTGAATATAAATTAGAAAAAAACAGCACAAAACATACATGTTAAAGCACTGCTCAGAATCAGTGTATAAAATCAGAATAAATTTTTCATATAATGATGCCTGCTTACATTTCTGCAGTCTGTCGGTTTCTATTCTAAATCCTTATTCATAGGAGTTTAATTTTGTATTTTAGAAGAAAACAGTCTGATTTTACAGAAAAGGCTTGGATTTGGGACATTTAAACTGTATGTGGATTACATTGCTTCAATGTAAGGTATGTAAGTGCACAGCATGTCTCATGTATTTCAAAGTCATTTATTTTTAGGTTGACCAAGTCAACCATTCTTCTTGATAGACAGCCTTCCTTTTTACATTTATCCCCCTATTCCTATACTTCCTCTGCTGAACTTTGCCAGCTTTCTGCCTTTGAAAGAGCTTTGTTATGGGCTCCATACAGTTGTTTCTTTTATGGGAAGGAAAAGTTATCATTAAAGAAATAGTGATCCGGCATACCTTGGAGCTGCATGCATCCACCAGAGTTGCGGACTGACGGAATAGCTGTTCAGCTATACCAATAAAAGAACTTGTACACACATACTTCATGGTTGCCAAGGTAACAGGTACCTGGATCCATGTCAACGCATCTCAAAGAGCAGCAAAACCGAATTAGACAATAGCTTTGCTCTGTTTTCAATTTCATTCTCCCTGTTTCCCTAGAAGTTTCATAATGACAGCAACAGTATCTTGAGAAAATACAGTGTCATCATATCAGAAGGAAAAGGCCTAAAGAAGCAGCCAGTGGTAACATCAGTTAAAAATAAATAAAAGCCCCCAGATGCTTAGGAAAGAGTGGAAACTTGTGGAGACTCCGGGGAGACCTTACTGCAGCTTTTTCAGTACTTAAAAGGGGCCTATAAGAAAGACAGGGAGAGACTTTTTAGCAGGGCCTGGTGTCATAGGATGAGGGGTATTGGTTTTAAACCAAAAGAGGGAAGATTTGGGCTGGATGTGAAGAAAAAATTCTTTACAAGTGATGGTGGTAAAATACTGGCACAACATCCAGAACAACATCCAGCCTTGAATGTCTCCAGGGATGGTGCATCAACCACCTCTCTGGGCAACCTGGTCTAGTTGAAGATGTCCCTGCTCATTGCAGGGGGCTGTGGATTAGATGGTGTTTGAAGGCCCCTTCCAACCCAAACTATTCTATCGTTCTATGATTTCTGTTCCCTAACCCAATGTATAAATATGTCAGAAATTTTGCATTCCTGGTATCTTTTGTGAACAACTGACTGATAAGGCATTTTCTCCTACTGCTATAACAGTGTTTGGGAGTGGGTCACAAGCTGGCAAGACACAGAATGAAAAAAGGAAAAAAAAACCAGCTATTGCATGAATCGAATGAACAAGAACATTCATAATTAAGATGACAGTCAACTAGCTCTACTATTTCTGGTTCATATCAGGTACCTTTAAAATATAAAAAGTGTGATGCCATAAACAAATCAAATATTAAAAGGCCAGAAAAAAATATTACATAGATCTGAGAACAATTTTATATGGCTTGAATTAGCTTCTTGTGATTTATCTTTTTAACAGTTTATTTTCATCACAGTTTAAAACCAAACCCTTAAGGCTGCTCAAATGCTCATTATTAATGAAGACCATTAGACAAAATCCTACAAAGTTAGTTATAACTTTAATCCTAAGAAGGTAAGGAACTTCAGATACTATCCTGCATTTTAACAGCCATGTGATGGAGGATTATGCAAACCATAAGTTGTTGCTGGTTTTTTTGCTTGTCCAAATGTACTTATTCATACAGAGAAAATGTCCTATGGAGTCTCATTTTTTATCAACCTTTACCTCCAGTTCTGGTGATTTTACTCTAAAACATAGAAATTTTAAACACCATATAGGGGAAGTCACTCATGTTCTCATTCTTCAAATCTTTCAGAGTGGACCAAATAAAAATAATGAATAGGAATAAGGTTTGCATGATGAGCCCCTGACTAGACATATCCATTACTATTAAATATGCTTTATGTCCAGCAGCTTGATGACTTACAACTACTGTTGCCTTTGTAATTTATCTAGCTTTGTTTCTGTTCCCTAGCATCACTTTCATAATCATTTCCCCCCCATATTGGCTGTACAATTCATTGCATTTTTGAAATTAACAACTGAAAGGAAAAACTTACTATAGATTTTAAAGCTGAGATAAGCAAGACACACATAAGAAAGGGAAGTGCAATTACAGTTGTGAAAATGTGTTCTAAGGAATAACTCCCACCGGCAGCAGTTCAGTGTCTTGTAAGATATATTAAGCACAGTAATAGCACTGTCACCAGTCTGTAACTCCTGTGTTCTTCAGTTATTTCATTTTACTGAACAATAAGCAACAGAATAACTCACTAACACGGAATGTGCCTGCAAGACTGCTAACCACTCTGCCCAAAAAGGGAGGGGGAAGAATCATTTTTTATCAAAGTTGCTCATTAAGCGTACACAACATATGGTTCATATGCTATATCTCATATAAAATAGAAATAATTCCTTAAACTAGCAATATTTTTATTGGCATAGTAAAACTTAGCTCATTAGCTCTATGCTAACGAATGTAGACTGACTCCAGGAACCACTTGTTTACCACAGTTCAGGAACTATACTGCACTAGATTATATACCCTTAGAAATGTACACATTCTTTGGTTAGCTGTTCCTTGATTCATCCAACAAACATACTTGTGAGCTAAACTGAAAAAGGAACAGAAGCCTGCTACATGTAGAATTGATTTATTAGCTACAATCGATCTAATCTATTTAAATCCTCCATGTCACACCTTTTCTCAGATGGTGAGCTTAATTTATGATTTATAGAATATTTAATTCAAATGGCAAAAAACCCATATTCAAGATCTTGCTCCTAATCACGTCTCAAAATGCCTCCAAAGAGATTGCCTCAACATTTCCCACAGAATATTTTTTTATCTTCATGTTTCTGTCCGTAGTTAACAGAATTCATTGCCAAATGGGTTTTAAAATGGGGTTTCATTAATTCTTTCTTCAGACATATTAAAAAAATATTAGATCCACCTATGGGCCATATATCTCTGACAGCCGGGCTTTAAAGTACATCTATATTCAACATTCCAGTTTCTGTCCCATTTGAGACATGAAGCTGAAACTTTCTGACTGGAAATTCCCTTGAAGTTTGGGTCTAGTCACATCATATTGGGCTATATCATAAAACTAAAAGGAACAGGAAGGAATGTGGCATTAAAAATAAGACAGTGCATGCACTGTGCTATTAAGCCATCCTAATACTTCTTCCAATAGAACTTTACCAAAAGCTGGTTAAAGTGAGATACTTTCACTGGAGGCTCATACATAGGCATTAAAATAGAAATAATCATGTGTTTCTTGCAGAGTTTGTTCTAGGGATTTGATACATGCAGGCCTCATGCAGCACTAGTATAACATCAGTAAGTGAAACCATCTCTGGATAATTAATATGCAATAATGCACTAGCGTGTAATTTTTTCCAATTGAATTATTAGTACCTAATTTCCTTCACTCTCAATCCCTTCTGCAAGCATGTGGTTAATCATTTATATTACCACCTTGACATCATACCACAAAATGCAGTTCAAGTACTAATACTGCGAAGTACTAATACTCTGCGAAAAAGGTGGTGGTCAGGGATGCTTCACATACAAATGCTGTAACAGAACATGCAAGCTGCTTCTAGGTCAGTAATATAATTAAATACAATCAAAAAGGTAAATACGAAGAGATTCATATTTTTAAAATATTACTGCTTTTATAGGCAACTGCTTCTTATTTAACAGCAGAGACACTTTTTTAGATAAATTTCGCAGTTGCATGACCACGACTTTCCTAAAATATCTCTTTTTTTTACTGCATTTCCAAGTAAAAAACTGTCAGTTGCACAGATTTCAGAATGACAAGCAATTGACAGAAATTTTAGACATAAATACAAAAATCAGTATTCATATTCTTAAGTAAGAAACTTCAGAAAGAAATTTTCCTTTTTTTCCCTCGTGCCTAGGACCTTACACCAGGAATAGAAATTACATTCAAAGACATGGAGAAACTATGAACCCAAGATAAAGGGTACAAGGTCATCAGTACCCTCCAGACCTTCAAAATGCTTTTATTTGTGTTTCCAACATACACCACAGTTCCTCTGAAATTACTCCCTAGTATAACAGCTTGACAAAACTGTCACATTTCATGCACTTGAGAAGTTATTCAGCCTTCATATTGCTCAGTATGTGCCAAGGTTTGTGACTGAGAACAGTCAGCATGGATTTACCAATGGTAACTCAAGCCTGACTCAACCCAATTGCCTTATATGATAAAATAACTGGATTTGTGGATGAGGGGAGAGCAGTCAATGTCCTTTATTCCAACAAGCTTTTCAGCGCTCCCTCCCACAATGCTTTCTCCTAGGACCAGTCACATTTAACATCTTCATCAATGTCCCAGAAAGGCAGGCTGATTTTTCGTCAAGTTTTCAGATGGCACAGAATTGAGGAAGCACCCCCAGTTGATACATATGAGGGCAGCTGTCCTGTGAGGACAGGCCAAGGGTCCAATACTTGTTCAGCTGGGAGAAGGGATGGCTTTGGAGATACCCAACAGCAGCACTCCAGCGCCCACGGCAAAGTTACCAAGAAAACGTAGCTACAACAGTCCATGCATGACAGGAGGGCAAAACATAACAGGCAAACTGAAGACAACCCATTGGTTATAAGGAAACACAGTTTTTCACTATTAGGACGGTCAGATGGTAAAACGCTGCCCAGAGAAGGCTGTGCAGTCTCCAGCCTTGGGGACTTTCAGTATCCGGCCAGATCAAGCCCTGAGGAGCTTGGGCTGGCATCAGGACTGAACCTGCTTTGCACAGCATGTTGGACTAGAAACCTCCTGAGATCCCTTCCAAACTGAATTATTCAATAACTACTAAATCAATATTCAGTGGATCACTCGTATGCATTTTCCACTACAGGTGACAGATTACAAAATGTTCCACAGATGATTGTGAATCAATTATCAAAATGAATATAAATCAGGTATCAATAAGGAATAATAAATCAACAAGGAATAATAAAGACAAAACAGACCCCAGAGTATTTTAGATTTCATACAATCTACTATAAAGAAGAGCAAGAGAAGCTAGAAAAGAGGCTGCCAAAGGGGAAACTTTTTGAACTACAATCTTTCTGTACCCATTCATTTTTAATGAGTCACCAAGAAAAAAAATAAAAAAGGTGCTTAAATTTTATATCCCACATTCTACTGTTTAATGAAATGATTTTTCTCCCTTTTTAAACAGAAAATAAAGGTTGATAGCTGCTATAAAACACTCAGTTTTGCCATCTAACCATTACTTTGATACACTAAATGCCTGCTGAGAAGTACAAGACTTTCTAACAGACTGAAATAATTACAGGTCAGCTTTGCCTTTTCCCCCTCCCTTTTCCCCCTAGATCATTCTCCACTGCATTACTGAAGGGTTCTTAGACAGATTTATTACATTATTTTTCCTAAATAAAGGGTACCAGGGGCAGCAGCAAGTGTTGGAAAATCTCATGTGCTGGATCTATTTGCAAAATGCATCACACAGGGACTCAATGTCATACTTCAGATGTGGATATCCTGCATTCCCTAGGAGCCATCGTTTTGGAAAAGCCCATAAACCCAAGTTGTTTGACAATCACACGACCTTTCTGAAATAGCAGCATAACCCAGTATATCCCAACAGGAGAACACAGAAGACTCCTACAGATATCATCATCAGTATGACACTTCTGTATCAACTATTTTACTTAGCCATTTTATTACTAATAAAATAGAACCAGTGACCTGCAAAATTTCTGTATTCTCATTCCATATATAATGTGTTTGACTTATGTTAAAGGGAAATATTCCATGACAAAACCAAAAACAACCAGGAAAACAGTAAAAATTGGGACAACTTTCCTAGTAAATCATACATTCTCCAAAACAACATCAATATCAAGGCAAGTGTGTCTTGTAATTCCAAAAACAGACTCCCAACTGAATAACGCATCTTCCAGAGAAAAATTCAGCAATGACATTACATACGTTTCCACAATTTAAATTCAAAGAGTAGAATGTTAACATTAATATGAAGTTAACATGAACTGCATGATGTTAGTGTAACTGCATTCTACACTTCCATAACCATGTCATGCATGAATCATGTCATGCGTGACAGGCAACACTATATAACTGAAGGGTTTTTGCATGTTACTAAAAGGGATTGTTTGCATTCTAAAGCTCTCACCTTGACAGAAGTTCCAGACTTCACATATAGGTGAACAGAGCCTATACGATGTGGATAAGGTAAGGAGTCAAGCTCTTACTGGTCATTTTTTGTGCTACTGAATCACACCATTACAACAAAAATATTTATAGAACCCATTTTAATTGACAGGTCAACATTGTTTGTACATGAAACAACCTGAAACATGGTTGCATTTCATAGAGCAATGCATTAGATGTAAGCAAACACTACACTATTCCATAATGTACCCAAGACATCTTGAGATTTTCATGCAAAGAAAAGAATATATACAACAGCAAGACAGAAAGCACTCCTCCTCAGTCTGTGTGCCCATTTTAATCTTACTTATATCTACCTGGATAAGCAAGAAGGCCCCTATTTTAACTTTCAGATACTTCTCACTGGTCATTTATGTGAGAAATTAGCCTTGACTAGGTCAACATATGATTCCTGAGTTAGAATAGGTTTTTCAGAGAGAAAGACTTCTACAGACTGCTGTATTTTCACACCAGTTCTATGCACCTTTGGGGGAGGAAGGGGTGCAAAAATAACATGGTAAAAATAATACTTTAGCAGCTCAAATCATTTATTATTACAAAAACAGTATTTGGTGCACAGAAAGGATAAGTGGTGCTCATGAAGCCGGGATGATATAATGAACAACAACAAAAAACTGCCTTATTTTTCTCAGGGTTGAAAATGCAATGGACCTCATTCTTTGAAAATGTAAAAGTAAAGGATGGCCAAATGGAAATATTTTTTGAATACTGACTTGGAAAACTGTATTCTGTGCTCAATAAAAAGTTCTTACAAGATGATTTGCAAATAATTTAAATAGTCTTTCTGTGCTGCACCACCATGTGTGAAGTACAGTGCCGCACAGATCATAACAATTGTAGTAGTTCTACATTTTGCATACCACTTAGCTATTTCTTTTGAAGTTTTAAACAAAAATAATCATTTTGAGTCAAAAGAGGACTGTATCACATAGAGCAAATGATGTAATAAATCCCATTACAATGAGGTATTTAAGAAAAATACTGAACAGCATTTTAGTAAGCAAAATCAATCTCATCTGGACAATCATACAGAATTACTCCTCTGGTCCATATGCAATCTCTGGGCTGGACAGAACATATACACAAGAGAAGCAACCATGTCCTCAGTAACTTACATAAGGCATTCCCATATACCTGAAGATTTCCTTTTGCAAACCTGTGCAAAATTATGGTAATGAGTTACATGTTCCCACATGCCAGTTGAAATGGCAAAATAGCCAAAATTTGAATGCTGCATTTCCATCAAGACTAATATAAGAAATTGACTGAAATTTTCCCATTGGCCTCAATGGTATTCACTCACACCTTCAAATTTTTATTTATCCTTGCTCACTGGCACTGTGTGCTCATCATAAATTTGCATACGTTATTTTGTGATCAATATTCCAAATCTCATTTGCAGGGTGAACTTCTACCAAGCACAAGCGATAGCAGGAATCCCTGCATAATATTTTCTTCCACACATTAGTCCATCAAAAAATGTAATATTTTCAAAAACAAAAACAACCCCCAAAATCCTTATTAAATGACAGAATCAGGCTAACAGCTATTTGGTTTTGTTGCTTGAGTTTTTTTATAAAAACATGAAATAACTCATCCTTTGCAAGGTTTCTGAGAACTGGGAATGATACACTCAGAATGACATTCTAACTTGAAGCAATGAATGCTGGATAATGTAAGCACCAGTATTCAAAGTCATACAATGTGACATCACAATGAAGAAAGTTAAAAAAAAAAAAATCCAATCACAGCAGCCTCTATGGGAATCAACATGGAATTACAGTATTTCCTCAGCAAAGCCTGTGGAATTATCAGTAACTGTTGTCCTTTCAATGCTTTTTTATGACTTCTTATTGTACACTGCTTTAAAGTTATAACCAAAACCACAGTTATACTTTGCAACTAAATTAATTCAGATGATATTTAGGGGATGCACTGTATCTTTAATCTCTTTCACGGGCACCCCCTTGTCGTGGGGAAAGAGCTTGCAGTGCCCTTGTGAGGTTGAGAGCAATGGTGGTGGCAGCTTATGCCTTCGGTAGGGTCCCCCAAGCCAGACAGGTCTCAGCTGAAGGGTCACATAAGTGTGTCCATAGGCAGGATGGGCTCACTAGTCTTTGGGCAACCACCCTAGGAGAAGGACAACTCTAATTTCAAACCTAGGCAGATGGAGCTCGTTTAGCCCTGTAAGGCCATCCATCTAAGAGAAGGATACCCTAATCAAACCTATGACTTGAGGACTTCAGCTGTCACCTTCTAAGCTTGCTAGGCTCTGGCAGATAGACCTTAGGTGTAAAGGGTGGTGTCAGTTCTGTGCACTCTGTGCCTCACCTAAAAAATCCACTGCACAGGCCCAAAGGGTTTACTCACATTTGCAAAGCCCTGTAGCGACAGGCAAGGGACAAAATGACAGGTGAAAAGGTGCACTGGAAGCCACAGATCCCACCCTGCATGCAGGTGGTTCAGGACATCGGTCACTCGAGATTGACCCAGGAGATGAGAGTCTTGTTCGGCAACATCCTGAATGACCAAGCAGCCTTTTTCAAGGAGAGCACTGCTTGCTCCATACGGAGACAGGCCTAGAAAAGGTGGCCTAACCGAAGCTCATCTCTCCCTCTACCCGGTTGGCTAGCCACGGCCAACAGGCGTCTTCTGGTGCGGCCGACCAATGACAAATAGACAAAGGCATACACTTGCTTTCATAGGTGTGTCCAGACACTTGCATGTTGGAACATCAGAACCAAGCTTGACTACAGAGGATTGTGGGCATCTTGAATGTCGTTCTGCCTTAATTGCCCAAGAACTGTCACGCCTTAACATCGACACTGCTGCTCTAAGTGAAATTCGCCTTCATGAGGAAGGAAGCCTTAAAGAACATGGTGCTGGCTATACACTTTATTGATCAGCCAAATCCGAAACTGAAAGTCATCTCTCTGGAGTTGGCTTCATGATTAAAATCAACAATGCCTCTAAACTTGAAAATTTGCTAACAGATCATTCTGATTGCATTATCTCCTTACACCTCCCACTACACAACAAGCAATATGTTGTTCTCTTCAGCATATATGCCCCAACTCTGCATGCTGACCCTGCAGAAAAAGCCAAATTTTACACTGATCTGCGCTGCCTCACTCAAAAGGTTCCTGCAGATAACATCATAATCCTTAGGTGACTTCAACGCCCGAGGAGGTAAGAACTTTGAAGATTGGAAAGGAGTACTAGGCAGGCATGGTGTTGAAAGCTGCAATGACAACCGTCACCTCTTGCTAGAGTTTTGTGCAGAGTGGCAGCTTACCATCACCAACACTATTTTTCAGCAGAAAGGTAGCCTGAAGACAACCTGGATGCATCCTTGATCTAACACTGGCACCTCATTGACTGTGTCTTAGTACACCAGAGAAATGTTCGCAATGTCAGTCACATCCGAGTGATGCTTAGTGCAGAATGTCAAACAGACCATCACCCTGTGCATTGCAAACGTAACTTCCACTTTAAGCCCAAACCTAAGAGGGGTGGCATTCCAAGGGGGAGGCTCAAAGTTAACAATCTCCAAACAGCTGCAGTGAGAGACAGTTTCCAGGCAAACCTTCAAACGAGGCTTGAAGACCATCCCGTAGACTCTTCTCCTGAAGTGTTTTGACAACATATTAAAAATAGCACCCTGCAGTCCTTCAAAGTATCCCTAGGGTTTTCCTCAAAGAAAAACAAAGACTGGTTTGATGAAAACAATCAGGTAGTCCAGGAATTGCTGACAAAGAAGAGATCTTCCCACCAAGCATGCCTCGCACAGCCATCCTGTCATGTGAGAAAAGCAGCCTTTCTTGTTGCATGCAGTACACTCCAACAGAAACTTTGTGACATCCAGGACAAGTGGTGGCTTAACCTAGCAGAAAAGACTCAACTATGCACAGATTTGGGTGATCACAGAGGATTCTATGAGGCTCTGAAAGTAGTGTATGGATCCACATACCAGGTTCAAAGTCTTCTACTCAGTGAAGACGGCCAAACGCTTCTCACAGATAAAATCTCTATCCTGAATTGATGGTCTGAACACATCGAAACTCTCTTCAGTGCCAACCATGTAGTCCAAGGCTCAGAAATCCAGCACATCCCACAACAACTGGTGAAACATGAATTGGATATAGTCCCTACTATGGGAGAGACTCTTAAGGCTATTCAGCAGGTGAAAACTGGCAAGGCAGCTGGGGTCGATGGGATCCCACCCGAAATCTGGTAAGCATGGAGGTCAAGCACTCCATGCTAAATTTCATGAGCTAATTGTGTGCTGTTGGGAACAAGGGGAACTACTATCAGATCTCTGTGATGCAATCATTATCACCTTGTACAAGAAAAAAGGAGCAAAGTCAGACTGCTCAAGCTACCAAGGTATAACTCTGCTCTCCATTGCTGGAAAAATTCTTGCAAGAATACTATTGAACAGATTAGTACCCCCTATTGCAGAAGAACTCCTACCTGAAAGTCAATGTGGTTTCAGAGCAAACAGAAGTACCACAGACATGGTATTTGTTCTCAGACAATTGCAAGACAAATGTAGAGAACAGAACAAGGGACTTTATGTAACTTCCGTTTATCTTACAAAAGCTTTTGAGACTGAGTACAAAAGGCCTGTGGCAGATCTTGGAATGTTTAGGATGTTCCCCCAAGTTTCTCAAAATGATTATTCTGTTACATGAGGATCAGCAAGGCCAAGTCAGATGTGGCGATGCGGTGATGCACTCCCTGAGCCCCTCCCAATAACCAATGGTGTGAAACTAGGTTGTGTTCTTGCACCAACTGTATTCACAATCTTCTTCAGCATGATGCTCCAAAGGGCTATGGCAGATTTCGACAAACAAAATGGCATCTATACCCAATATTGTACCGATGGGAGCCTATTCAACCTAAGGCAACTGAAGGCCCCCACCAAGACCCCAAATCACCTAGTTCATGAGTTGTTTTTTGATGACAATGCCGCCCTCGCTGCCTTCTGAAGAAGCAGCTCTGCAGCATTTAACAACTTACTTTGCAGAGGCGGACGAGCTTTTTCGGGCTGGAAGTCAGCTTGAAGAAGACAGTACTTCTTTACCAACCTGCACCACAAGAAGATTACCATCATCCCCACATTACCATTGGCAAGTCAGAGCTTAAGTTAGTCCAGCAGTTCAGCTATCTGGGAAGCATTATCTCTTCGGATGCCACAATTGATAAAGAGATAGATAACAGAATACCAAAGGCATACAGAACCTTCGGAAAACTCCATAAAAGAGTCTGGTGCAATAAACATCTGAAGAAAAGTACAAAGCTTAGTGTCTATAGAGCCATTGTACTGTCTACTCTTCTATATGGGTCTGAATCATGGGTCATCTATCGCCATCCCCTGCAACTCATCCAATGCTTCCGTCAGCACTGCCTCCATACAATCCTAAACATCCACTGGACTGACTATGCGTCTAATGTTACTGTCCTTGAACAGGCAGAGGCCACTAGTACTGAGGCCATGCTGCTGAAAACGCAGCTGTTGGGGCAGGGCATGTCTCCAGGATGGAGGATCACAGCCTCCCTAAGATTGTGTTCTACGGTGAACTCACCACTGGCTGCCGCAAAAGAAGTGCCCCAAAGAGGAGATATAAGGACTCCCTGAAACAATATCTTAGCCTTGGCCATATTGACTACCATCAGTGGTCCACCCTGGCCTCCAGTCAGGAGATTTGGAGACACATCATACATAATGCTGCTGTCTCTTTTGAGAACACATGCAGAATCAGTCTTGAGGAGAAAAGACAAAGCAGAAAGAATTGTGCCTTGCCTATACCACCTAAGGAGACCTCCGGACTTGTCTATGCTGCATTGGTCTTTTTAGCCACCAGCGCGCTTGTAGTAAGCGTGGGTAAAGCCCTTCTCAAATCTTCATTCATTAAGCCAAGCCATGATGATGATGATCTTTAATAGTTAACAGCATCTCCATACATGTTGCTCATGGTATCACCACTGCAACATTTTGTTTTAATAAAGGCTCTTATGATTGTAACTAGATGCATATGTTCTCCTTTGTCTGGGGGAGCTATCAGCTCATTACCATTCGCTACCTCCCTTAAATCATTCCCTTAGGTATAAAACCTATCAGATTTTTTTCTATTCAAAATTACAAATAATACAGGCAATATTTTCAAAATCTGTGAGAGGGGAGACAGGATCTTGCCTTTAATCTGTAATTATAGCAGGGAGTGTGAATATGAACTGTGGAACACTTTGAAATCCTTACTTTTACTGGCTACAGAAAACAACAGTTCAACATTGCAGCAAAGAAATAGGTGGGGTAGAGGGTTAAACACACCAGAGTTTCTCCTTCCCTGGTACTCTGGACAATATAACATTCATTGTTTGTTTATAAGAAATAAATTACATTACTTTCAATCCTTACATGTACCAAATGGTACATCATAGTAAGGTAAAGCAAATAGATCACAAAACACGCCTTGAAAATATCTCTTAAGTGAAGTCTAGCAAGCATTTAAATACCATAACAAAATACATTTACTTCCACAGACTAAGGAAAATACGTTGCTTTTTGACAGAATCATTGATTGCTAGAAATCTAGAAACATTATATGCTGCTCAATTCATTGAAGTATTCAGGCATTTACTGTAATTATATGTTTAAAGTCTAATTAAAGTGCTGATATTATTCATATGTAGAAAATCAATCACATGTTCACTGCACAGAGCTTTTGATTTCTTAAGAAAAAAACTATTTTAATATGCTGGGCACCTAAGTGAACCTGGATTTTGGGACTGCAAATGAGATAATATGCCTCTTATATGTCCAAACAATGCTATGTTCCAAAATAATTAGTATTATTCCAAATAATCAGGAATTCATTCAATCTACATAGACCTACTATTAAAAGGGCTACAAACTCAGATCGCACTTAAAAGTCATTATTTGCCATGGCCTTTGTCAGTGAAGTCAGAGCACTGGAAATGCATTGAGTAATGAGAACACAAATGCGTTCCTAGGACAGGCAGGAGTGGTAAGGGGAACATGGTAGATACATGCCTGTGTATGTACATGCTGCAAAGACGACAACATGTCACTAGTAATAGACATAAGAGATGAGTCACATACTTACGACAGCATTTTAAAATTCAAAGGTGATATTTTTACAGTGATTTTACAGACTTATTTTAAGCTTTGTACTGCCACTTTATATGATATTTCCACTTGAAATAAGCACACGCATCTCCATTAGATTTTCCTGCACAGTGAAAGAGTTGAATGAATAAAGAAAATGCATTACAGACAGGCATTAGGCTAGCACGTGTCCAAGAAGTCTGGGGACAGCTGAAACTGCTGTAACCTCTGCTTTCATTTTTAAGGTAAGATACAAGTACACATGTACTGTGTAAACAAGTCTTTATTCTGATCCACATTAATACTTACCAGATGCAATGAGATCAAGGAAACACTCTCTGAGGCTACTGTTACGGCCAAGTCTAATCTCTCAAGAGACTGACTGAGAAATCAAATACTTATGTTCATAAAACAAATGAGCTTGTGTGAACCTGTTCCTAGTAGCTGCAAAATTTAACTGTTGTGCAACTCCCAATCATTTACGCTACGAACAGAGTACTGTTCCACCTTTAATTTTCACCCTTAAAATATCTAAACTTTCCTATGGTTATTTAAGCCAAATAATATCATTTAGCACATTTGTGATGCATTTTTATTAAGAATAACAGAGTGACTAGTGTTTTCTGAATGCTTATTTTAACTGTTTCGGAAATCAAATAGGCTTCCCCTTGCAGTAAGCTAAAAAATCAAAATGACAACAACAAAATCACCATCACTCTCAAATTTTCAATCCTATACTAATTTCCAAACTAGTTCTACAAACCAGCATAGACTCACAGATATAACCATTTACCACAGTCACATGCTCAGCCTTGGCATAGGACCAACAGAGAATGAAGTCTCAGTATCTGCACTGAAATGTGTCCTGCCAAATGTAAGATAAGAGAGAACCAGTGTTTCCGAGCCTCTATAAATGTGAAACCATGGAAACAAGGAGATCAATGCATTAGCAGTCTGATACTTGTCATGCTATAACATGAACTAAAAGGAGCAGTTCTTCCTCCTTCAATTCATTTGACATTTTATTTATTAGCTACACTTGTTGCGGTTGTTTTATCCAAACACCATTGAACTGTTCTATTTCAGTACAGAATTATTTTACACATAACATGTTTCACTGGATAATAAGGTAGAATTTTTAATTCCTATCAAAAGGGAACATTATAGAATCATAAGACGGTTAGATTTGGAAGGGACCTTAAAGATCATCTAGTTCCAGACCCTCTGCCATGAGCAGGGACACCTTCCACTATACCAGGTTGCTCAAAACCCCATCTAGTCTGGCCTTAAATGCTTCCAGGGGTGGGGCATCCACAACTTCTCTGGGCAACTTGTCCATTATACATGGACAAACTAAGCAACTCTGGAAAACACCAGTACTGGGATGCAAAGAACCATCTCCAGGTTAGCCAGTGGGGAACAACATAAAGGACTTGGATAACCAAGCACAGTAAAGAAGAGCTCAAAGCTTAGGTGATTCTGTCTGCATGACCCCAACATACAGCAGGAAAGCCATCAAAGTAAGAAGCTTAGACAACAGTACAACCTTCATGCAAATAATAAACATCTTTATTCTAGCATTTTTATCTGATAATTGTTTAATGGCCCACTTTACTTTCTATGTAAAGAATGACATCTGATAAATGAGGCAACTTTAAAAATGGAGTACTACATATTCATGTTATTGTTCCATAGACTAAAGTTAAAACAATTTAAACAAAAACTGAAAACAAAATTTCCCAGCTCTAGTTTCAAAAAAGGGATAGTGATCTTGAAACACATACAGTATCACGCACTAGAAAATAAGCATAAATTCACTAAATTCCTTCCTCACATGCTTTTTCCACATGAGATTAAGGATTTTAAAAATCTGACTTGCTAGGATCAAAGTATATAGCCATTAAACTTCTCTTTCTCAGCAGTGAGCTGATGTACAGCTTAGCTGTAGCAGACACTCACCTGCTCGAGATGGGTGTCAGTCTCTTCTCCCAAGTTACAAGTGATAGAACAAGGGGTAATAACCTCAAGCTGCACCAGGGGAGGTCTAGACTGGATATTAGAGAAAAACTTCTTCACTGGTGTCATGGGTTCAGCAGTAGCAGTCGTTTTTTTCTCCTTCTTCGTAGCTGGTGCAGTGCTGTGTTTTTGATTTTCGGGCCTGGGAACAGCGCTGATAGCACCAGTGTTTCCAGTTACTGCTTGGCAATGTTTTGGCCTGGCCAAGGACTTTCTGAGTCTCATGCTATGCCAGGGAGGAGGGGGAGCCGGGAGGAAGCAGAGACAGGACACCTGACCCAAACTGACCAAAGAGGTTATTCCATACCACAGCACGTCATGCCCAGGATGGGAAAACAGAGAGCAGAGACCCGGAAGGGTGGGGTGGTGGACTGGGGGTGCATGGCATGGTCAGGTTTTTGGGATTGGGGGGTTCGCTGCTGGGGGGTGCACTGGCTGGGTCGGGCTTGGTGAGCAGTTGTATTCTCTTTCCTTGTATTTCTCTTGTATTATTATTGATGGTAGCAGTAGTGATTTGTGTTATACCTTAGTTACTAAACTGTTCTTATCTCAACCCGTACGAGTTGCATTTTTTTTTTTTTTCGATTCTCCTCCCCATCCCCCCAGGACTGGGGGAAGAAAAAGAGGGGAGTGAGTGAGTGAGTAAAACTGCGTGGGTGGGGGGCTTAAACCATGACAACTGGAATGCAGGTCAGGCATTGGAACAGGCTTCCCATTGAAATGGTGGAGTCATCCTCCCTGGAAGTGTTCAAAAACCATGTAGATGAGGCCTTTAGTGACATCACTTAGTGGTGGACTTGGCAGTCCTGAGGTAATGGTTGGAGTTTACAATCATAAAGGTCTTTTCCAACCTAGTTGATTCTATGATAGTAATAGCACACCTAATTGTACAACTACTGAGGAATCTTGTGACCACTACACAAATTGAAAACTTTCCTACAGAGCAAAAAATGATTATTTATAGACTATTGAAATACTAATATCTTGAATGACCATTAAAAGGGAGAAAACAGTGGCATCAGGACAAAAATCTGATTGTCCAGGAAAAAAAAAAAAGCAAAACCAAACAAACAAAAAAACACCCCAAAAACCAGGCCTCTCACTTTTCCAACATAGTATTGCTCCAGTAATGAAATGCATATGCATTTAGGTCATGTCTGCATTATCCTGACCTGTACAAAGATACTAATGATTAAATATTTTGAGAAAAGGAACTTTTTCCACTTGAAATAATAATGAAAATTAATCTTTTTACCATTGAGTTACATGTTTTGCCATAAAAAAATATTTTTTCCTTCTCACCCTAACAGAAGAATGAAAATATACTAATCCACAGAAATACCAGAATGAAATCACACTGTGCCACTGAAACAAAGATGCTTTTCATAACTTCCAAAAACTCCAGAGACTGGGTTCCGCAAAGCAAAGGTAAGCAAAAGAAAAAGCATCCACTCTGAAAGGCACAAACATTTCTGCATGCACAGCTAGGTAAAAGAGTGTACAGGAACAAAAATATGGAGACCCAAAGTAGTCCCATAATGTCACAACTTCAGAGAAGATTTGGGAGATTCTGTAATAAATAGACATGACATGTAAGTGATATCTTAAAACTACACAATTTCCAGATCACGTAAAGAGTTAGGATGTTTGAACTGTACTCCAAGCACTGTTACAAATGCAAATAATCTCTTGCAATGACATCCACTGTCAAGTAGACTGAAGGAAATCAGTCACCACGGGTGATTTTTAGAATAGTAATCAGTACTGGTAATGTTAATCTAAGACATTACCCAGCATATTAATGTACCATTCTTATTCTACAATATTTATTGCAAGAAGGACTGCATATACTAGAAGCAATTTAGTAAGGTATGAAGGGGCATCATAAGTTAAGCCTTGTTTCTTTTTAACATTGTTTCCCAAGAAATGGTAATACATCCCACATCTCAGATTAAATTTCTTTCTTGCCAAAGGAGATTTTTTACATTTAGTTAAAAAGAGGAGCCAGGCAATTAGCAACAAATATAGTTTTGATAGAACTGCAGAAGTATCTGAGACTGTGACAAGACTGCTACAGCAGTCTTCATAATCAGAATGATGCTCTCTCCACAGGTCCTTCAGAAGAACATGTCTCTCCTGTATAGTTCAAACCTAGACATTAGAAACATTGCAGGCAGCTTATGAGGCATTTCTTGGTTTTATACCTATATTTTTAGGAATACAGCTGTTGCCTTCCGTACTTCAGGGTTGGCATAGGAACTTCTCTTTATGGATGAAAAAACACTGACCGTGCTTGGTGGTTTTTCATTACACTGTTGATCCTTTTCTTACTTCTTATTCTGCAATGAACTGTTAATGACAGTAGCTCTAAAACAACAATCTCCCAACCTCTTCTTCTCAAAAGCAGAGTTTAATTTACAGATACTAAGACAGTGGTGGTTGGTGGCACCAAGGGCTCTAAAACCTCAGATCTCTCTCCAGAACCTCCATTCTGCATCGCTACTTCTCTTCAGTCACCCACCCTCCCCAAACTATCTCAGATCAAAACCACCATGACTCCTCATGACTTGCCTCCTTGTCCAACCCTGTGCTTCTTTTCTCCTACCCCAGGTTTCTTGTATTTTGTCCCAAAGAACAAGTATGCCTACCAGTATCTGTTGCTCTTTTTTTTTTCCCCAGGATTTTATTATCCTTTCTCCTCCAGACACATTTATAGATTTCAGATACCCACTGCAGCACTTTAAAAAGCAGCCACCACTGCTGCCAAATTTGTTTTCTTGCCTGAAACCTGAGACAGAGCTATCATTTTTTTGAAAGTCACTCTTACAAGTAATCCACAATGCATTGTAACCATATCTAGCTTATGTAGGAAAGTACAAAAATATAGTTTATAACTATTTTACAAAAAAAGTATAAGGATATTGTTACAGAAAGAATTGTTTCTATATTACAAAACAGCTGTAGGCAGAAATAATTCCCAGGGAGTGTATAGAAGTGGCCACAGAAAAATAGTTCATATAAAAGAAGTACAAGTCCTCATATTTTTAGACCATTTTACTCCTGCAATTTTAAAATGCTGGCTGTAGTTTTATTTTTTTTTCCTTTCAAACCAGCCAAATTGCTTCAGCACAGCAATAAAAAACCAATAATTTCTAAAAAGTTAATTAGGGTGTGTGTTGCATCAGGATGAAGCTCTGAACCAGGTAAGGCAAGTTTAGGTGGCTTTAGACTTGGAAAGGATTAGAATCATAGAATGTTTTGGGTTGAAAGTGACCTTAAAGGGTATCTAATTCCAACCCCCGACCATGGGTAGGAACACCTCCCACTAGACCAGGTTGCTTAAAGGCTCATCCAGTCTGGTCTTGAGCACTACCAGGTACGGGGCTTCTGCAGCTTCTCTGGGCAACCTGCTCCACTGTCTCACCACCCTCACAGTAAAGAATTTCTTCCTAATGTGTAATGTAAACCTCCCCTCTGTCAGCTGAAAGCCATTCACTCATATCATATCACTATGTGCCCTTGTAAGAAGTCCTTCTCCACATTTCTTGTCAGCCCCATTAGGTACCGAAAGGCTGCTCTAAAGTGTCCCCAGAGCCCTCTCTTCCCCAGGCTGAACAAGCTAAATTCTCCCAGGCTGTCTTCATAGGAGAGGCGCTCCAGGCCTCTCTCTGATCATCTCCATAGCCTTTCTCTGGACATGCTCCAACATGAATGATTATCCAGGACTTCAAATGCAGACTACTGGCCACTGAATAGAAAACCAGCACTTGACTTGCTCCAACAGATCCATATCCTTCCTATGCTGGGGGCCCCAGAATTGGACACAGTTCTCTGGGTCGGGTCTCATGATAATGGAGGAGAGGGGGAGAATCACCTCCCTCAACCTGCCGGACACACTTCCTCTGATGCAGCCCAGGATATGGTTAGCTTTCTGGGCTGCGAGCATGCACTGCAGGCTCACATTGAGCTTCTCATCAACCAACACCTTTAAGTCCTCCTTAGGGCTCTGCCCAGCCTGTAGTTGTGCTTGGGATTGCCCACTTGCACTTTGCCTTGTTGAATTCATGAGGTTCTCATGAGCCTACCTCTCAAGCATATCAAGGTCCCTCTGGATGGAATCCCTTTCCTCCAGCGTGTCGACTGCACCACACAGCTTGGTGTCCTTGGCAAACTTGCTGAGGGTGCACTCAGTCCCACTGTAAATGCCACCTACAAAGTTGTTAATTAGCACCAGCCACAATACTGAACCCTGAGGAACACCACTTATCACTGGTCTCCACTTGGACATTGAGTCATTGACCACAACTCTTACAGTGCAACCACCTAGACAATTCTTTAGCCACTGAGTGGTCCAGCTATCAAATCCATGTCTCTTTAGCACTGCCATCTACCTCACTCTCCACATGAGATACCCAAGCACCAGCAAGGATCATTACCTGACATGAAAGCAACAGTGAAGAGTTTGAAACAAATTTCACAAACAAAAGGAATCAAATTCTAAGCTTTGACTGTAACACTGGGCATTACCAACAAAAGCAGAATAACACAATAAAAGGCAAAAACATTAATCATTGCGATTAATCACCAAGTCAAATCATAATTAGCAGCCTGTACACAAGTCAGAGCTTCAACTACAGCCAAGGTGTACAACTGTACCAGTTCAGTTCATGGTTCCAGACAAGAACCCCAAATTCAGCCACCATGAGGGAGGCCTCCCTTGGGAAGGTGTACTATAGCTCTCCTACAGGTTTCCTGTAGCTCTGAAAGTTATTGGAATAAATATTACCATCCAATTGTAATACTATCAACTTTATTAGGAAACACATTAGCCTTAACAAGAAGTATTAATTACTAACTATTTGACTTGGAACCACATTTTCACTGATTTTTGGATCTCATTAGCTGAGCACATAACAAAACATAATACAGCCTAGCATACACCTGCTGAACTAAAGCTGACATGTGCAACATATGTCATTGGCAGCTCTATCAATGCAACATGGCAAAACTGGCAACACATTCCAGGGATAAGCAAAGACAAAAGCAAAAGAAAAACAAAACCCAATGTCATGGGTTCAGCAGTAGCAGTCGTTTTTCTCCTTCTTGGTAGCTGGTGCAGCACTGTGTTTTTGATTTTCGGGCCTGGGAACAGCGCTGATAACACCAGTGTTTTCAGTTACTGTGTGGTAATGCTTTGGTCTGACCAAGGACTTTCTGAGTCTCATGCTATGCCAGGGAGGAGGGGGAGCCGGGAGGAAGCAGAGACAGGACACCTGACCCAAACTGACCAAAGAGGTTATTCCATACCACAGCACGTCATGTCCAGGATGGGAAAACGGAGAGCAGAGACCCGGAAGGGTGTGGTGGTGCTCTGGGGGGTTCGCTGCTGGGGGGTGCACTGGCTGGGTCAGGCTTGGTGAGCAGTTGTATTCTCTTTCTTTGTACTTCTCTTGTAATTATTATTACTGGTGGTAGCAGCAGTGGTTTGTGTTGTACCTTAGTTACTAAACTGTTCTTATCTCAATCTGTGGAAGTTGCATTATTTTGATTCTCCTTCCCATCCCCCTGGGACTGGGGGAAGAAAGAGGAGGGAGTGAGTGAGTGAACAAACTGGATGAGTTATTGAGGGGTTTAAACCACGACACCCAAACAAACCAAGAACAATTACACACAAAACCACTCAAAACAAAACAAAAATCAATCAAACAAAAAATGACTGACAGCTATAAATTCCTGCAGAGAATATCTGCAGTCATTGTTAATTGGCATCTGTGTTCATGAAAGAAAGAAGATAGAGTATCAACACCTGCAACATCTTGAATTAGAACACACCAGTGCTCATAGTTTTGCACCACAGAGCTGTTTTCTCTTTCAGACAAATTTCTGTTCTATCTCTTCCTCTGGTCTGTAGCATTGGAGTGGCACATTCTTTTTATCAGAAGCTTTTACAAAGTGATGTTAGTAACCTTGTCTCTAAACACCTGTTTGCAATTGCATAGAGGCTGTCTTAAATTTACACTGAATTCAGCAACATACTCCTGTCCATGTACAGCCCTTTTCTAACCCAACTTCAAAGCCAGGAAAGGAAGAAAGTAACAAAAAAAACCTTTCACAATTTACATCTGTGAAGTGTTAGTTTACATTTAGATTTTAAAATGTCGAGCTTAAGACTCTTGCACTATTTATTATATACTATTATTCCATTTAAGAGTGATGCTTATGGAATACAATTAGAGTCTGAAAAGCCACTACACAAATTTTCAGGTTTTTTTTTTTTTTTTTTTTTTTTTTTTTTTTTTTTTTGCTTTTTAGCTGAAAACTGCTTAAGAGATAGTTATTTTATACTTCTGGACTGCTAAGCCATGAAAAAATACGTTTACATTCACATGAAAATCTTCTCACTTACCCTGGAGAGTCTTTGTGAGATTTCAAGCAAATCAAAGAATATTCTTATTAAGTGTGTTAACTACATGATTAATGACTTAAAACAAGCGTCTATTCTGATGAATGAAAATCTCATTATTTTGAAATGCTGACTTACCCTACTTAATTACTCCAGTTAATAGACAGGTATATTAAATTCTAGACCATATAAAACTCATTTATCTTAAATTTTTACATGAAAAACAATCTTGTGTTATAGGTTGCTGTCAAGTAAACTTCTAGTAATGAAACAGCTACACAGTAGCTAATCAGTACCAGCTTGTTTTGCAACGTAAAGGATAACAAAAATATAGTTTGCATATCAAATGAACCTTACAGGTACTAAAATGCTGGCCAGGATTACAATGCTGGGTTACAACCTTGCTAGCCATAAGAGATATGCCAGTGGATTCACTTAATGCAGATACCATTTCATTTTATCACTGTGGCATACTTAATGAATACTCTAATGCAACAAGCAAAATTCATGTTTTCCCTTGAATAGTGGCCTTTTGCACACATGAATAGGTTTATAGGAAGGCTTTTGCCAACATAGCTAATATTTCAGGGGGAAAGGAAATTGCATCCTTAATGATCACAAAAATTTCAGTTAAGTGCAAAGCAGACTGGGGAGTCAATTGAAGGTCAAGCCAGTTAGAGGTAAAGTTCCTTGAAAGAACAGGGTTCTGAAGTTTAATTATTTTCAGGAAGAAGTCTGCTGATAGGTCAATAACATTGAGTTTTATAGCTGACAACACTCATGGAAAGAAATCACTTCCAAGGCTGAAGTGGCTATGGACCACTGAATAACAAGATGAGGAAAAAAAGTAACTCTGAAAGTCAAGATACATTTTTAGGCTCACCATTTAGAAACTCCAAAAAAAATGCTGCTTGCATGACTGGTAAGTAAAGCAGCCTAATGCACCTCACTATCAAAAGCTGTTGACATACAATGTTTTACAAGAAAACACAGAAATGATTGATGAAATATTGCAGTAATAGTAATCTAAAAGTTCAACTTCTTTCCATTGGCAGAATGACTATAGCTTCCTTTTTCTCTTCAAATCAGCACTGAATGGGCTGGATGAGTGTCATGGGTTCAGCAGTAGCAGTCGTTTTTTCCTCCTTCTTGGTAGCTGGTGCAGCACTGTGTTTTTGATTTTCGGGCCTGGGAACAGCGCTGATAACACCAGTGTTTTCAGTTACTGTGTGGTAATGCTTTGGTCTGACCAAGGCCTTTCTGAGTCTCATGCTATGCCAGGGAGGAGGGGGAGCCGGGAGGAAGCAGAGACAGGACACCTGACCCAAACTGACCAAAGAGGTTATTCCATACCACAGCACGTCATGCCCAGGATGGGAAAACAGAGAGCAGAGACCCGGAAGGGTGGGGTGGTGGACTGGGGGTGCATGGCATGGTCAGGTTTTTGGGATTGGGGGGTTCGCTGCTGGGGGGTGCACTGGCTGGGTCGGGCTTGGTGAGCAGTTGTATTCTCTTTCCTTGTATTTCTCTTGTATTATTATTGATGGTAGCAGTAGTGATTTGTGTTATACCTTAGTTACTAAACTGTTCTTATCTCAACCTGTGCGAGTTGAATTCTTTTGGTTCTCCTCCCCATCCCCCGGGACTGGGGGAAGATAGAGGAGAGTGAGTGAGTGAGTAAAACTGCGTGGGTGGGGGGCTTAAACCACGACAATGAGGTATCTGTATTATAAATATCCACTCTGACATGCTTTTCTCACACAAACTGCTGTTGGGCATTGTATGTAAATCCCCCTTCATACTGCCTCTAAAGACTATAATCCTTTTTACAGTGTTTCCAAGATGCCTAACTGTCTTGAATAACTAAATACAAATTTTTCCCAAATAAAGAAATGTGTTATAGTGCATTAAAACATAGAGCTTGGCCATTCTTGCACCCTAAAAGTCAATCTTCATATGGTTCTAAAGTTTGTTCTTACAATCATGTAAAAGTTGCTTGGATGTTTTTGTAGATATTCCTGACTATGCAATTCAGGACACAAAGAATTTTAGTTTGAACATTTTAATCAGAGCACTAAGCTCAACTCTCCATCCCTGGTAAGCAAAGGAACTAAGCTTGAAACTGAGGTGTCACTAATAACTTGCAAAGAATCAGTGCATTTTACAAGAATCTCACTATATTGAACCTGCACACATTACAGAGCAGTACAGCTGCTCTACTTATTTAAATTCAGAAATAGAAAGAGCTTTCAGCATACTCATTATTTTAAAAGGTTGAACATTTACAGCACAATGGAGTACTCTTTGGAAAAAGTGTCATGCTGTTCAGCTGCGATTTATCAGTTCACCTATTAACACAGAAATAAAAATGAAGAGAAAGCAGGAAAATGGCAACTGGAATCAGCAGCTCCACCTGAAGACGGACTTTGGGCCCATCCGGATTATTTAACTGCTAACAAAACTTACAGCAATCAGGAGGCAAGAATCAATTACAGTGTTATAACCTCAGCGATATTCTATGGAATACACAATATTACATGGGCACCTTTATGCAGTGTGTTCACAGATTTTTCTTTTCCACTGGGAAGATGAAAGGCTGAGAAAGGGGAAATGCACTTTGAAAGTACTCTGAAAGTACCCATTCCACTCACTTGTTCCTCACTAAGTGGTAAGACTTGTATCGCTCTTGCATACAGAATTTAAAAATAAAAACTTAGGCTACAGAGTTGGAGTCAGTCCACAGCCAGCTTCTCACAAACATACAGATATATTTCTCTTCCACGTACAAATAAATTAGCAAGTCCTTTCAAAGTACTAATGAAAAAACCCTCACTTCCTCCACTTTCATAATCACAGGAGACGTATTAATAATTCTTCATTCCAACCAAATACAGGTCTCCATCTGTAGCTTCACAGCCCTTGCTTACAATCACAAGGTACTATCTACGCATTCAGATCAGAAATCTGATTGCCATCTGTGTGTACTGATTAGTTAGTGATCAAACAATGTGCAAAATATATTCAAGTATTCAAATCAACTCTTTGACCAAATACTGATGGCTCAATTAAACATGGACACCTGAAATGTGCCCAGTACATTCTACAGTTTGGATGGCTTTGGCATTAGTTTTCACCATCTCAGGGAATTACTAGAAAGTTAGTACATTTATCTCAGACAAATATTATGTTACTTTTGATGAAACTTAACAAAGACTGTCATTAGCAAAATGAGACTTTTTAGCTGGTAAAGTTTCTTATATTTGTTGGTTT
This sequence comes from Myiopsitta monachus, assembly GCA_017639245.1. Lineage (NCBI taxonomy): Eukaryota > Metazoa > Chordata > Aves > Psittaciformes > Psittacidae > Myiopsitta > Myiopsitta monachus. Next base: position 71,607,501 of record CM029917.1, on the reverse strand, counting down.
GCATGCAACAGTCTGAAAAGGGACAGGATGAATTAAGCTTTGAATTACATCCTATTCACAAAGAAAGAAAACTGACAAAAATTCAGCAAATAAGCAGAACCAGGAAAGATACTAATACCAAAGTCAACAATACTGGACCACATATACCCTTTACTTCTAGACATCTTACAAAATCAAAGTTTGGATTAATAAAATAATTGGTCACCTGCACTTTAATGTTATAAACAGCAGGCAAAACTCTGCTGAAACCTCATGGTTGTTTAGTGATGTGGAAAAGTGTTTGTAGGAACCAAGAGGAACTAAAATCAGGGTAAGAGTCTGCTCTCTGCATTATGGTCTTCACATCCAAGACCATTTTCTCCAAGAATATCTACAAACATCTGACTTATTACCCTTTCTGGGAACTCAAAATGCCCACAGGCATGAAAGGTGCCTGTGTATCAACGGAAGTCATGCATGGCATCTTCCCATCAGGACTTGAGAACAGCTAGCAGAGAAAGCATCCAAAGTCAAAGCTATACACATTCCTGAACTTTCCTGCTCCTCCAAACCAAGCAGAGCTTCATTCTACCATAAAGTGGATGCTCGGGTAAAAACAAAACTTCATGCACACAAGCACAGCATTTTATCCATTATTTTCTTCCTTTGGTGCTAGTACTAACATGAAGCCTGAAAATCTTTAGTGTATTAGTTTTAAGGAAGTTATTAATAAATAATTACCTTTCTTTTTACCTCCATTTGTTGTTTTGATAAATTCTACACAAAGCAATATAGCAGTACACATAGTCACAAATGAAATTTACAGAAGGCCAACTCAATGTGAAATGCATGCTTACAAAGCATGCTAATCAAACACTGACAACTAACATTGATTTTGATGTAAAAGGAATAAATAGCAAGGCTGAAATACCTAAATTCCTAAATTCCTTATTAGTGGCACAGCCATGGGGCTCAAGACAATCCATCATTTTTTTTTGTTTGCTTAAATAAGAGAATGCATGTTTGTACAATTCCCTCCTTTTAGTCTAACACATTTTTAGCAAGGAGGCAGAGTTTTAAGCAGATGTCATATTTATAATCAAAAGAACTTCATATTTTTTGTTGTTAATAACTTGATTACAGGGAGAAAGTAAACTATTCCTCTGAATGAATGATGCCTTCCCTGGTGTACTGCATGAGACTGGGATAGAGTTAATCCTGTACATCCCATACGGTGCTATATTTTGGACTTGTGATTAAACCAGTGTTGTTAACACACCACTTTTTTGGCTTGCCTAGCATCATGGTTTCCTTTTTGCCAGTCTGAACACCTCAGTGAGTAGGCTAGAGCTGTGCCAGAAGCTGAGAGGGGACACGTTTGGGACAGGAGCCCCAAACTGACCAAAGGGACATTCACCTATGATATGATGTTGTGCTCAGCAATAAAAGCTGAGGGAAAGGAGAAGAAAGGGTTGGCGCTTATGGCTTTCATCTTCCTAAGCAACCAGTATGCACGCTGAGACTCTGTTCTCCAGGAAGTAGCTGGATATCTGCCTGCCAATGACAAACAGTAAATAAATTCCTTTTTGGTTTTTTTTGTGGGTTTTTGGTTTTTCAGTTGGTTTTTTTTTTTTCTCTGCTTGCACAGGAAGCTTCACTGCTTTATCTCAGCCCAGAAGTTCTCAGCTTTTCCTCTTCTGATTCCCTCTCCTGTCCCACTGTGGGATGAGTAAGCTGTTGGCTAGGGCCAACTCATTACACGGGGGCACACATATACACTGTTTTTGCAGTTACCCTCCCTGTGTTTGCTTTTACATTTGAGAATTTTGAATAAAGACAGATTGTGACATTTCTGTTCCTTTGTATCTAACATACTCATTGCAGTTAAAAGGCATAGATGAAGATACAATTTAGAATCTGAAGAAGTTAGGTAAATATCTCAAGAAACCATGAAACATTCATAGCAGCTACTTTTAGCTACACAAGAAACAGTCAACACTGTAAAGACATCATACCCAAAACTGATTGAAGATAGCTGATAAAAATTGTCTGGTGCAGTAGTATGAATAACTCCAAAGTGCTATATACACTAAGAAACTTTTAGAACAGAATTATTGATGAACTACTGAGAGCAAATAAGTGTGGGTATATGAAAAGTAATGAAACTGGGCCTAAGATTGTGAAGCTGTGATCTAAAGCTTCCCTTTTGTGTTTGACAAATACTGTAGAAAATACAAAAATAAAAGTAATTAATAATATGTGAAAAATATTATGGGATCTATACTTACAGTATACTTATGTATAAGTAAATATTTCTTTACACACCTTTCATGTAAGTTACTCTTGAAAGGTAAATTCTTCTGTAGCATATAGGTTTGCACAAATTGTAGCTCAACAGAAACTTGGTTCATACTGTTATATAACAATATGAAGGAATACTTTGAACAATTTTATATTACCAAATAAACCAATATAGCCAGTGGCATAATTTGGCAGAAAGAGCTTAGGCTGGTTTTGGCTGGAGTACAGTTAATTTTCCTTACAGTATATGGTATGGGGCTATGCAATTTTCTTTGCAACTAAAGTTCTGGGAAACAAAAAATTCTTAGTTAAGTACCCACAAAAAAAAGTATTTTATAATAGGCAAGTGAATAAAAATGTTATAGATTTCTGACAGTTTAGAAACATTGACACTGAGAATGTTAAGAGTATTTCACTCCAGGTATATAAGCAGCTAGTCCTTGTTTGTTAAGGAAAGGGGTTATCAGTTCACTACACAGACACATAATCATGTACCAAGTACAGAAGAGGCTATTAGTGAAAACAGACAAGCAAACAAATAGAACAGGTGGGTAGAATCACCAGATGGACAGACATTTCATACATAACAATTCTACTGCTCTCCGAGCAGCTCAAGTTGAAAAGAACCCCCTTAATTACAACAGCTTCTCTTTTCCTATCAACACAAACAAGGACAAAAGGACTATTAGTATGCATCCTGGTTACAAGACAAATTGTTCATTATACCAGATGATGCTGATAACCTGTTCACTAACATGATTAATTTATTTGCTATGGTAAGTTAATGAATTTTGTCTCTCTTCTCACTTAGTCTTCCTCATCTTTATTAGATCTACCGTCAAGACTGCAAATGATGTAGACATGACTATCATCTCTATGATAAATACCACTACCTTCAACTTTCATCAGAAAATTATGTAAGCAAATAACTAGGGGAAAACAAACAAAACAAAAATAGCCCAAAACCACCCAGTTGGTGCGCATATGAATGGTGAATGAACAGTTCAGAGGATTTAACCTCTGTAGCTTTAAACAATTTAAATCATGCTATTTTCAAAAAGTACTACTATTATTATTAATTATTATTATTTATATTATTATTATTCAGATAATAATTAGAAAGTATTAAGTTATTTTGTATGCAAGAAATTCATCACCTTGTAACACAGAAATCTTGTAACTTTTCCACTGTGACTGGAGTCCTCACCAAGAAAGGTACCAGCATGGAAAATAATTTATTTTGCATTTAAGTGTTAACCATTAAATTAAGTCACTTTATTCTGTGAAGGAAAAAGTTGGAAGTAGTACGTCATTATGAGCAGACACCAAATCTGTTTCATTTCCTTTGAGCTGCTTGCCTCGGTATAAACACCATTGCATCTGCAAGCAGAAGTTGGAATGATGTATCATAACACAGACTGGATATTTTATTTTAGAAAGTAAATACAAGCTGCAAAATATTTGATACTGTAATTTCCTGATGTAGGTACACAGTGGTAGAATGATCCTACCAGCCTAGGATCAAAACTGAATACCTAATTCTCTACTCTTTTAGAGCCTGTGTGTTCCCATATACCCGTAAACAATGGGAGTGAAACACTACCATTTTAGTAGGATATGTTTCCTACTCTTTGCAAAGACAGAAATCTGACAAATGTCCCAAGAAGAGCTTCCTGAAAATCATGATTAGGCACTGACTCCTACTTCTTACCTCCTCTTCTACTAATGCATTTAAAAAGCAAAACCACATCACACTTTCCAGCCATTTTATACATAAGTGTGCAATTTAATATCAATTCTGCATTAACTATGTTACAGAATCACAAATAGGAAGGCAGAAAATCCCTGCACTAAGTACTCGGAAATGAGTTACAGACTGGAGATACACACTTAAAGATTTCAGAAGACAGACTTCCAGGAGAAAATTGAACAGTCTGAACATATTGAATCATAGAATAACTTGAGTTGGAAGGGACATCTTAAACTAAACCATGCCATCCAAGGCTCTGTCCAACCCAGCCTTGAACATCGCCAGCGATGGAGCATTCACAACTTCCCTGGCCAACCCATTCCAGTGCCTCACCACCCTCACAGTAAAGAATTTCTTCCTCAGATCTAATCTAAACTTCCCCTGTTTAAGGTTGAACCCGTTACCTACCCCTTGTCCTCTCACTACAGTCCCTAATGAAGAGTCCTTCCCCAGCATCCCTATAGGCCCCCTTCAAATACTGGAAGGCTGCTATGAGGTCTCCACGCAACCTTCTCTTCTCCAGGAAGAACAGCCCCAATTTTCTCAGCCTATCTTCATACAGGAGGTGCTCCAGTCCCCTGATCATCTTCATGGCCCTCCTCTGGACTTGTTCCAACAGTTCCATGTCCTTTTTATGTTGAGGACACCAGAACTGCGCACAATACTCCAAGTGAGGTCTCACAAGAGCACTACACCTATTTCATATGTTATGAAGCACCTACTTAATTCCAAATTTTTCAGTTTCAGTATCTTCTGTAGCTACCAGGGTTCTACAGATAATTACTCATCAAGGAAGTTAAACACTAATAATCTCTACAGCTTTTTCAGTACTTTCACCTTCTGTTAACTTACGTATCTATTTCAAAACACTGTAAATATATATTTCTATTCCAGTGGCAAGAAAAGTTAATGAAATTATGGCAGCCATTAAGGCACTCATTTCTGTGGTGTTCATTTGATAAAAAGAATTCATTTTATGACCTGAAGCACTGAAATAACAATGTAAAATATTTGTGCACACACTGCAGTACTGCCAGTCTGGCTCAGGCAGTTGCCCTTATGGAGGCAGATATAGATGTAGGAACCCTATTCACAGCGCCATTAGAGTAACAGCAGAACAAGACCAGTTGAAACAGAGGAATACGGAAAGGGATAATGGTGCAGCAAGTGAGATGTGACAGTTCAGACTGCTGACCCAGGAGACTTCAGAGTCCTAACTCACATAGAACTCTGCAGATCCATAGGCAGCACAGGGAGTAACAAAAGTGTAAGTTTCAACTGATAGATCCAGGGACATAGCACATTAGGAAGTTACACAGTTAGATAAATGTGGTGGGAGGCTACAGTAGGCCTGTGTATTCCCTGACTGAAGGCATGAAGTTAGAACTCGGTCTCAAAGATGTTAAAGTGTATCCTTAAGAAATGAGGTACCAAAGGCATACGAGTAGGAAAACAGAAGATATCCAAATGGGAAAGTAAAGGGAGTCTGGAGGAGCGAGTCAGATAAGGGGAGCAACTAGCAACAAAGGAAGAATTTGGCAAAACAATGGACTTATGTAACGTGGTAAAGAGTTATCCAATAATGTACAGTTGCTAACTAATATTAACCAATGGCTAAAAGACACTGTGTTAGAAAAGGTATATCAGTAGTGGTTTGTAGTAATAAAGCACCTGCCTATTTTTTCTTCCTATGAGGTCACCAAAAATATGTGTGTGTGTGATTTTTGGCCATTTCGACAAGAGATAAATCTTTCCTCAGGCTCACAGGTAAGTATGATTACAGCAAGTGTAATGGGAAATGGTGCCTGCTGTCAGTTCTTAGTCTGTATATATTTGCAGGTGCATTCGTCTCTCTGAAATCTATTCCCACTTCATAGGGAAGAAACTGAAGATCAAAGCCTGAGTTGCCACTCTAAACTTCAGATTTTTCATCTTAAAATATGTAGAATAAAGACTTACAATGGGAAAGAAAAGTAAATTTTAGTTATACCTGAAGGTCAGATATTAAGCTTGACACAATATAGGAAACTGTCATAAAGCTCATCTGTTGTTCACAGAAACAGGGTCAAATTAATTTTTGTAGGACTTGGGGTGGGAAGAGAGGGAACCCCACAAGATCAGAGTTAAAAAGCTCTGAGGGTTTAGTTTGGTTCTTGGTTTGGGTTTTGGTTGTTTGTTTGTTTTTTTCTGGTTGATCTAAATTGTGGAAATGTAAATTTTTGCTCTATAGAGTACTGAAGAGCAATCAAACCAGAGCTGCTGATTGTCATTATTTTTTAATCTTTTGTGCAAAATTCTCATAACCAAAGTACAAGTCATATCAGTGAGAAAGGGTTAACAACTTGAGTCTTGCTTAAAAAGCAAGAGTACAACAAATCCTCCACAAACAGGTGCTTCCATTGTTTATTTATTCCTAGCATGAAAATGTTTTCTAATTTGAATATGAGCATTGAGTTTGATGTGGAAAAAGTATTATATAACAAAAAAGTCCCTTGCCTGCTTTAGCTCTCCAGTTAGGTAACTGTTCTCAGGAAAGCTAACATGTAACAGCAGAAGAATAATAAAACCTTTTCACTGACACTTCCATAGCTACCCATTGGAACCTCCCTCTACACTGCTGCATTCTTATAACATGCAGCATCTGCATGTTAATTACATAAACATATATGCCATTCCTGGATTCTCAAGGTTTTTTCACCCCAAACATGCATTTCTTCTATGAATAAATAATAGTAATAAAAAAAATAACAGAAATTCATCTATCATCACTTTACTTTTTAGATTGGGAAAGAAATATCATGGAGCCAGTATGAGTTGGCACGGATTGGTCAGAAGGAAGAGGACCCCTGGGGAATGACAACACCTCTGCTCTGCCCTCTCCTGTGCCACCAGTTTTCCTGGAGGACTTCTCTCCTTGCTCACAGCAGGAATACACCTGACCATCTCCATAATTCCCAATATTATGTTAATAGCTGGGACACCTTAGTCCTCCTTTAGCTATGTGTTAATATGAACTAGCTGACAGTTGATGAAATTATATACTGTTCAAGTCCTCTTGTAAGAGTCTTACTTTTGATCTTTCTAGGTTTATAGCTCCATCAAAGTATAGTAAATTAGTTCCACTGTAAACCATTACTTAATCTCTGTATTTAGAAAATATGCAGAAGTGCTCAGGACTAGAAATTTGTGATGAGAGATAGAGGCTCTCCATAGGCTTTAAATCATTATTTCCAGAAATGCCACCCAAACAGCTATATATAGAAATCCTTTAATTCTGTCATTCATCCCCCACTCTATATTCTACTCAAATGATCCTCCATGAACAAAATTTGGGGAATTTCTCCTGTAAATTAACTCTTTAATACAATGAAGCTATTATAATGCTTTTCATCCCTCCATGGGATTTTAGCACAACCCATGACTATTGCTAAGTATCTGCAGTGCAGAAAAGTAAAACTGGTCATAATACTCTCAAAGCTGGTACCTGAAATACCATAATAATTCATTAAACAGCTTTTAATCAGATTGAAACTATTCAGCAAAGGAACCCTTTCTGTCCGTATCTTACTGACTCATTTATTTTATCTGTTCTCCTTCCTGAAACAAAACTGAAAGTTGCACTTAATTCTTGGACAAAACCCCCAAATAATACAGTGAAGATAAACCACTTACAAACAGCGTTTGTAAAACCAGTCCCAGTGAAGCTTTTTTATTGAAAGGCTATTAGAAAAAGTATTACTAACTTTAATTTGATAGACTGTATTTACCCAAAATAAAATAGCTATTTCTGGACCATGACAATTCATCAAGTTAATTTATTACATGGGAAGAATTTCTTAATTGCCTCCACAATAATTCATTTAAAATGGAAGTAAAAAGAAATCACAAATTAATCATCCTTTTCAATTATTTCCTTCCTGTCGTGGTCTAAGCCCAGCTGTAAATCAGCCACACAGCTCATTAGCTCCCCTTCCTTCCTCCCCCAGCTCCTGCAGGGATGGGGAGGAGAATCGAAAGAATGTAATTCCCATGGGTTGAGATAAGAACAGTCCAGTAACTAAGGTATAACACAAACCACTGCTGCTACCACCAATAATAATGACAAGGGAAACAACAAGGGAAGAGAATACAACTGCTCACCACCCACTGACTGATACCAAGCCCAACCAAGCAGTGAACCAACTCTTCCGGGTCCCTACCCCCAGTTTTTACATCCTGGACATGACGTGCTGTGGTATGGAATATCTCTTTGGCCAGTCTGGGTCAGGTGTCCTGTCCCTGCTTCCTCCCGGCTTCTCCTCCTCCCTGGCAGAGCATGAGACTCAGAAAGTCCTTGGTCAGACCAAAACATTACCAAGAAGTAACTGAAAACATCGGTGTTATCAGTGCTGTTCCCAGGCCAGAAGTCAAAAATACAGGGCTGCACCAGCTACCAAGAAGGAGAAAAATGACTGCTACTGCTGAACCCAGGACACTTCCCAACTTAGTGAAACTGCTTATCATCAAGATTTTGTTCCTGCTAGTACAACACAAGTGCACTGAGCATCCAAGTTAGTATCACATTTTGGTTAGCGATATAGCTGCTGCCCTGACATTATCAGTCTTTAAAATGGTTACAAGAATCTAATTGAACTGGCAAAAACTAAGAAGTCAAAATTTGAGTCATCTCTGATGACTAATCAGTATTCAAGAGCTAAGCTTGTATTCAAACCACTTTATCTTTTTTCTTTACAATTACTGAAAACTACTTCAACAATCTGTAGTTTGATGCTTCAATGAACCAAATGCATTTGTAGGCATATTTCACTTGGCAAGCCATAGAGGCATTTCTAGATTTTTATCATCTTGTTAGACTCTCTTCCTAGAGTCCCCAGAGGTGGTAATTCAATAAGTGCAGGATAAACCCTGAAAAAGAGCAGTCAGGGCTAAAACCTACCTGAGAGGGTTTTTTTAAATGAATTTAAGGAAGGCTAACCAGACAAGCCAGAGGGGTGTGCAACTTAGCAACGACTTACCAAGTTTGCATGGTGCAGTAGTGTTGCTATTCTACTTAGGTACTACATCCATGCTTTAGAATAGAGCTATGCTTAGATTTATAGCAAGCAGACCAGATGTCGGTCTTTGTCTCCTATTTTGGTTTGCAAAAGAGGTTGGGGGGAAAAAAAAAAAGTTACTTTTCCATGATAAGAGAAAAAAAAAGGCGATCAAAACACTACAGACTGATGGGATATATTTCTGAATAGCAAGGAAAATAGCTCACTGCATACTTAGCTTTCATGTGAGATGACATTAAGCTTGTCTTAACTTTGAAGTCCTTAAAAGGGTCAACACTGATAAAAAGGAAAATCTACTAGAAAAATAAGGAAGTATCAGACATTTGTCCCAACACCCAAATAGAGCAATTAATATCTCTATTTTTGTTTGCATGTGACCTGCTATCTCTTGAGCACAGCATGGCTGCAGCAGCTGCTCACCATGTACACACATGGCTGCCAAGTCTGCTGTCAGTTCTGGCTGCTGTGGTCTAAAACCAGAACTCTTGCAGAGGCCATATCCTCTATGGCCAAGAACAAATCTCTCTCCCTTCCATGCATTTGGCTCTATCAAGGAAGTATTTTTAAGACCTATAAAGGGATAAGTTCACCCCGCCCTAATAGCTTCACATCCTTTTCTGCAATGCACTGGAGAAACAGGCCAGGACCACCTGGAAATCATGGCTTGGTGGCCATTTCCCAGACCATGCTTCCCTGCACTGCCTCCCTGCCTCTGCCCAGCTGGTCACTTCTGTTGCTCCCCACTCTGCTGCATGACCCAGAGGATATCTTTGACTATGCATAAATAGAAGACAAGAATGAGAATTATTAAATTTCCTCTAATAAAGTTCAAAGGAGCAAAATTAATCCAAGTATATAGGTTCAGAACCATAGAATAACAGAATAGTTAAGGTTAGAAAGGACCTGAAGATCATCTAGTTCCAACCCCCCTGACATGGACAGGGACACCACCCACTAAACCATGCCATCCAAGGCTCTGTCCAACCCAGCCTTGAACACCTCCAGTGATGAAGCATTCACAACTTTCCTGGGCAACCCATTCCAGTGCCTCATCACCCTTACAGTAAAGATATACAAAACCAAGGATCTCTGAAAAAACTCTCATAGAGCTATAAGACCAGCCTTAAAAGAAGTGCAGCCCCAGCCTTTGCTTTGCTGATAAGCACACTATTTCTGTTTCATAGCCCACCTACCACAAGGCAAACAGGAGTTCACAGGTTATAGCTAGGGCACTGTGGTTGCAGGTTCCAACCCTCCTTTATAAAGAAAGAGCAACTCCTCTGGCAATTCAAGCTCAGCCCTGAATCCCACCTGCACTGTTTAAGGCAGACTACTGTATAATTAGTGAGGGCAGAGTGTAATGTAGCAGGCCTGCTGGAGAAAATGAGCTCCTGAAAGCTCTTGAAGCTGGGCTTAGGTAAGCACCTCTTGCCACAGCAGTTAGCTTCCATTTTAATTACACACATTTCACCATAATATTGGTTCCAAATTACAATAAATTTTTAAGGCAAATAACATCTCAGCAATTTAATTGCTAGGGCCAGCCAGCCTGCACTTTATGGGCCACGTTTCAGGTAATGCATATTCTTCCCAATACCAAACCACAAAAGTACATAGTAACAAACTCCTAAGCACTCATTAGAGCTCATTTCCTTCTGCAGTCTACAAATGTGAAATCTAATTCAATGGTGCTTTATTCTCTTTTTGCATTAATTTGGGCTGGGAATAAATGGTTGTATTGGGTCTGGCTGAGATGAAGTTAGTTTTCCCCATAGCAGCCCTCATAGTCCTGTGCTGTGTATTGGTAGCTAGAAAAGCATTGATAACACACCAGCAGTTTGGCTACTGCTGAGCAGTGCTTGCACAACATCAAGGCTGCCTCTCCAACATGCCCCCCTCATTAGTAGGTTGGGGGTGGGAAAGATCTTGGGAGGGGGCACAGCCAGGACAATTGACTCAAACTGACCAAAGAGATAACCCATACAATATGACAGCTGTGCTGCAATAAAAGTTAAGAGAAAGGAGGAGGAAGAGAGTGGCAGTCATTATTTACAATGTTAGTCTTCTAGAGCAACTGTGATGCCTACTGAAGCCATGCTTCCCACAAAGAGGCTGGACATGCCTGCTGATGGGAAGTAGAGAACAAAATCTTTTGTTCCTTTGCTTCCACATGCAACCTTTGCTTTTGCTCTATTAAACTGCCTTTATCCAGACCCAGGAGGGGTTTTTTTTTCCATCTTATTTTCTCCCCTCCCTGTCCTGCTGAAGAAACCGGGTGGGCACCTGGTGTCCAGCCAAAGCCAACCCACTACAATGGTGGTGTTAACTGAAAAAAATCCTCTCTTCTTACAATCAAAACAAAGTACGCTGTCTTAAGAAACCTACTCCAAACACATCCACAATTATCCTCAGCTCAAACCAGACATCATTTATTTTCACTAAGTCTTCAGTCATCTCAAAATACTTAAGCATGAATAACTCAATGAGATGAACTGTCGGTATTTTGAGCACAGAAAATATTAAAATTGTTGTTGTATGTTCATGGTCTACCAAAAGAAGCAGCATGCTTGGTGTTGGCTCCAGCCTGCTAGCAAAGTTACTGCAGCTATTTTTAAACCACCCCAAAGAGAAATTCTGTTCAAATTAAATGGAAACGCAAGCATCACAAACTCAAAATAAAAATGTTATGTACCTGTGCATAGTAACTTGTCAATAAAGAGCAGTGCTCTACTCCAGAGCTAACAGCAGTACACCATGAACAACTAGGAGAATAAGTTGCTTCTTCTAGTCACAGAAGCCAGAGCATGTACCAATCTAGGCCACACATGCACATCTGTCCCATAAATATCACACCTATATTCCCCAGAAATGACTGCACAAAGACAAAAAAAACATAGTGATGCCGTCGCATTTCACCAGCAGTATTACAACCCAGTGACACACTGGTAACTTAACACAGGCATCTAGATGAGGCTCACAGGATAAAAAGCTGTGATGTAGCTTTCACACAGTTTTAGCTTGAACATCTCTCACATACATACTTATTTCCTCAGAAAATATGTTCCCTTAAGAATTGCCTTAATCTATTTAACAAAGGTTTTTTAAAAAGTATTACAGCAATGTTCATTTTAACTGAGACTTAAGCATAGATGTTAAATTAGATGCTAAATCCTTTGCATCTAATATTAAGTAAGGATTACTTTCCCTCAAGTTCTACCACATTGTGGTTCTATACTCTTTGATACTCAGCTATGGCAACACACAAACTATAAATGCCCTGTATGTGGTAATTAAAATGCATTTAAAAAACATACGACAAAAAATAAAATGCCAAATGCTTTTTGTAAAAGCAGAATGTACTTCTTGTGTGCTTTTTAAATAATGTTTTTAATGATCTTTCGGATGAAGGGCTTCAAAATGAATAAACTCCCTATCTCCCAAGGAAAAGCTGAGATACAAGAAAGATTTTCTTTTCAGAAGCCAACATGTAGCACTTGCCGTGATCAGGGCTTTCAAAAGAAATTACCTCTCCAGTTCTTCTTTGTGCTTAGCTACATATGAGAAGCTATGAGGTACCGAACAGGGAATGCTAAGTGCATCACTAAGAAACTGTTCTATAAAAATACAACCTAGAAAGGTTCTACTTCCTGAGAAAATTACAAGAGCAATGCAGTATCTTCATGAACCAAACAAGCCACACTGCAGTACCCTAAGACTTGGCATTATCTTTCTAAAAACTAGGATTAAGTTTTGCTAACACAGAAAGGGTGAAGTAAGCTGATGTTATGCTTTTAAATGACCCTAAATACAATAAATATTTGAGTAATTAATGGAACTTTGTTTCTTTGTGCAACAGTTCCTGACATCATCTAACTTTTTTAAAACAATGTAATTTAATCAGCTGGGAAACTCTACTTTCACTGCCATGTATGGTCTTATGCAGGAGGCTGACAAGTACTGGTTTGTAAGAAGAAACCTAGAAGCTGTACTAGAATTTCTCCCTACCCCCTGACAAGCTGTAGATGGAAATTCAAGGTCCATAACTAAGACAAACATACAAGGCTCAGCTGTGCTCACCGTGGCATTAATTTTGCATCAGTCTAGTTCCACACTCACTTAAATGAAGCTCCTCCTGGTTTACATTGTCTAAAACCACCATTAGGACGACAGAATAGTGGAACTATCCTTCTGGTTATAGTCTTAAAATAAAGCATGAGCTTAATAGAACAGTCAGTATTTATTTGAAATTATATTAAAATTACATGATTTTTGGACTTAAAATGTTAAGTATAAACAACTATAAGCCCAACATTGATTTGCTTGGCTGACAATTTACCTATAAGCAATTTCTTTTCCTATGAGCCCTAACTTCCAAATATGCTCAAATGTCAACTCATAAAATTATTACATTAATTTTAGTGAAAGCAAACCTGTATGAACCCTGAAGCATTTTGCCTTTCTGCATAATAAAAACATTTTTGCTTTTTACTTGGCTCCAGATTTTTAATCAGCACAGTAACTGTATTTGATGCATTCCTACTGCACTGTTTTCTTTCTAAATAGCAAAACTGGTTCTTACTACCAAACAGAAAATAGCTCAGAATAAGGAAGGGATTCCAGTAGAAAAACTATCATTGAGCCACAGAAATAAAAGCCAAGGGTCCTTATCTGTCATCCAGTTAATTTCTTCACCCTTCATTGAATCACAGAATCATAGAAACATAGAATAGGGTTGGAAAGGACCTTAAGATCACCTAGTTCAAACCCACCTGCCATGGGCAGGGACATTTCCCACTAAACCATGCCATCCAAGGCTCTCTCCAACCCAGCCTTGAACATCGCCAGCAATGGAGCATTCACAACTTCCCTGGCCAACCCATTCCAGTGCCTCACCACCCTCACAGTAAAGAATTTCCTCCTCAGATCTAACCTAAACTTCCCCTGCTTAAGTTTGAACCCATTACCTACCCCTTGTCCTCTCACTACAGTCCCTAATGAAGAGTCCTTCCCCAGCATCCCTATAGGCCCCCTTCAGATATTGGAAGGCTGCTATGAGGTCTCCACGCAACCTTCTCTTCTCCAGGATGAACAGCCCCAACTTTCTCAGCCTATCTTCATACGGGAGGTGCTCCAGTCCCCTGATCATCTTCATGGCCCTCCTCTGGACTTGTTCCAACAGTTCCATGTCCTTTTTATGTTGAGGACAGCAGAACTGCACACGATATTCCAAGCGAGATCTCACGAGAGCAGAGTAGAGGGGCAGGATCACCTCCCTCGACCTGCTGGTCACACTCCTTTTGATGCAGCCCAGGATACATTTGGTTTTCTGGGCTGTGAGTGCACACTGAAGCCGGCTCATGTTCATTTTTTCATCAACCAACACCCCCAAGTCCTTCTCCTCAGGGCTGCTCTGAATCTCTTCCCTGCCCAACCTGTAGCTCTACCTGGGATTGCTCCATCAAGGGAACCTTTTTCCAACACACCCTTTATAAAAATCTAGTGGGTATCCTCTTTTTTAGCCACTACATGCTTTAAAACCATTCTGGTTTAGCTTAAAATATTTGTACTCTTCAATATTGATTAATAGTTTCTGACTGGAATGAGACAAAGATGAAAATTCCCTAGGTGTATTTGCACCACCCCTCAGAATAAGAGGGCTAAAATACCGAGACAGACAACACTAACATACAGGCTGTAGATGCTGACTGAACATGACAATCACAGTGGGTTATGTGCTCCCCATGGTAACAAAGAGGAAACCAAGAGCACAGTCCTAGTCCTTGCTTTATCCCTATAAGTTTATTTTCCTGCATACTAACCCTGACATTCACAACAGGCAGCTGGTCCTACCCTCCTGACTTATAAGAGCTGCAAGACTTTATAAAAGCTCAGCATCTTTAGCAGCGCACATGGAAATGGTTTCAATGTGAATTTCACACAAGCAGCAGTAGGGAAGACAGGGCAGTCACTCCTCCTGCATAAAAGCCTGCTGTTAGAACAAAGCCAAAGCAACAAATAGAAAGTTAACCTTTCATCAAAACTTCACACAATAAAACCAGTATGTTTTCTTGCAAGGATTTTACTTTATGCTAGACCTTAACAGCATGTGTCATATAAACAACAGAATCTAAGCATGACTGAAGTCAGCCACTGATGCAAAACAGACCCCCTATTTCTGTGCACAGGTTAGTCATGGACACATCGACCTCATGCTTGAGGTGCAAATTTGGCACTGGTTTTACATTGCTGACCTCCCCACAAAGAGAACTGGAAATATATGGATATAAAGCACTATAGTGACAAGGTATAATTTCAATATATTGTAATCAGTAATAATAGCCATAACTGATTCACAGCAATGTGACTGGAAAAATCAGCCCTTTTAAGTTTCACAGTAACATCAAACTGGGAGGCATTGCATATGGAAGAGGAAGAATATAGGCTGGGATGATTCAACACTTTTGAGTTATAATAAGCAGTTGAAAAAGTCAGTAACTAGATTTTCCAAACATGATTGCAGAAATCTATGTAGGATAGAAATACCTGGATTCCTGAATCGTATTTCCTTATATTCCTCCTTTTTTTTTTTTTTCATTTGGAAAGTCCTCCTACCCTCTTCCTAGATTCCTCTACCAACAGTGTCACTGATGAATTCATGAAGGATGTATAAATAAATTAACTGGAGGATTTACAGAAATTTGCAAAGTAGATTCTGCAAAACAGTATTATTTCTTCTGATGAGCACTTCACCATCTTCCATAATCTAACAATTTGATGGAAGAAATAAGAACAATTAAGGTGAATAAATGTTTAACAATGCTTGTGGCCATAAAACAAGCTGCACCCAATACTGTCTGAATGCCTTCCTGAAAAGCTGACAACTTACTTTCAGGGGATAATTAAATATTAAAAAGAAAAAGAAGCCAACAGGAAAATATTATTTGAATGACCTAGATCTGGAAAGTTCTCAGCTCAGAGTACTTAATGTCAAGCTATTACATATACTGGTAAGTAGGACTGGCAATGAGGACAGAAAATCAGAAATGGCACAGTTACCATCTTAAAAACCAACTCTCAGCTCCCTAAAACTGTCAAGATTTCTTACTTCAGTCTCACTCAGAATAGGTGTAATTCATTTTCAAATTTTGATTCACAATTTGATTTGAATTATTAGCTCTGCTGCCAGCCTTCCTCATTCATAATTTACTCCCTCCTGACAAGACTGAAGAAGATTAAAAAAGAGCTAGAGACTTACTGGTGTTTAGGATATTCAGCTGAGATACAGAAGAGTCAGAACTGAAAAGCAGGTCCGACAGTTACTTCATTATTTGCAAAGGAAGATAGCACTACCAGGGAGACTTCATGGTCAACACCATCACTTATCATGACCTAGCTAAGGCAATTCCTTCTCTGCACAGCCTGGTTATTCCTGCAAAACTGAATATTACCATGTGTAATTTTCCCTGCTTCTCACAAACTTCAAAGCCTACCTTGGGGCTCAGAGAAGATGACTTCTGAACTTCAGCTACAGCAACACTGCTTATTTACCCTCACACTGGCTTAAAAAAGACCAGATTTCACCCCAAGATTTCAATTCACACTTGCTTTGCTTATATTTAATAATTGTTACCAGTGCAATTATATTAGCAAACACCACCTGTGCAAGGTCTTAAAATAAACAAATCTTTAGACTTATAAAAAAAAAAATACCTTTTCCCAAAAAATCTTTTTAAGAAAAGGTGCTCATCTCCATCTGCTGACGAATTTAGATTATTTCTTCTCTGAGGCTCAGAACTGCACAAAGGGATCTTCCTTTTGTTAAACATCTTATATGTTTATATACAAGAGGCAGAATTACAAACTGCTACTATGAAGGTACCTATCAAAATTAAAGGCATCCTTCCTCCCCAAAGATCCATTAATATATCTCGTTACTGCCCTTAGCAGCCACAATACCAATCCTTGGAAGACCTGTCTTCAACTCAAAAGTAGTTTATTGTATTTTCTCCTTGTTTGGTATAACAATTATAAACACACAGGCCAAGGAGCTCTGAAGCTGGGCTGTCTAACAAGAGTTAATTTACAGACTATTAACATGCTCTCTCACTCTGACCCTGTGACACTGTGAAAATCCACCCACTAATTACACTGCTAGAAGTTACAATTTTAGAAATGGATGTTTTGCACCTTATCAGAAACAAATTCCCTTCATAAAAAAAGTATCTTCAGTTAAAGAAAACATCTTACAATTAGTTTAGAGGTTTCTAAATATATATTCAATACTGCTTCTTCCTTAAGCAGGCATTGCTTGTGCTCATGAAATACTTCTAATGAATAGCCAGAACAGGAAAGAAATACGTAAAATGCCATCAGAATATATTTAAAAATAAGCATTTACAATTATAAAATTCTAAATTAGAATTTCTGAAAAAAATCTTGAAACATAAACAAAGCATATGCTTGCATAAAAATACATTAATAACCTGTCTAGAGCAACATGTAACTAACATATGGCTCACCTGTGTCAATGAAGCAGTAAGAATTGGTAGCAATAAAACCTTAAAAATAACTTAAAAACAAACAAAAAACAAACCAGCAAAACAAAAATTTTATACCTTATTCCTTGTTATAGGTCTGCTTTTGATATTATTTTTACAAGTGCATTTTCTTTTATCCTAATGAAGCAAAGCTAGATTCACACTGGAGTAATTAAAAACAGAGCAGGGTCTGAGTGACTATAGACAGAGCTCTCCAGGTACTTCAGTGGGGTTTTGTTCATCTAAGCACAAGTACAAAACGTTTTAATAGCATAGTAGTTTAGTGGAAATAAAGCATTCTGAAACATTTTGGCTATCAGTCACCTACCTTGTGCTGTTTGCTACACTTCTATTCTCCCTGAGCCAGTCATCAGAGGAGACACTGACTTTTCTAACATTGTCTCCTCTTGAACAAGATAAATTGACATATCTACTTAGTACACAGAGAGGGCAAATCCCTTAGAAATATTTTTTTCCTCCTGCTATGCTGTACAGAATTTTTAATGCAAAGCAATATGGAATATATCTGTTTTCCCAAAATACGAGGGGATTTTTTGTTTGTTTGTGGTATGTTTATTTATTTTAATTAAAATGAAAATTAAAATTGCATGGCTTGCAACTACCGTTTCGAAAGTCCTTTGCTGCCCCCATGTGTTTCACAGGAAAAGTCTTGAAGTCCACATAACAAATAAAATAGCTCTTTCTCCAAGCAAGGAAACAGCTTCTCCTGCCATGAACAAGACAGTCCGTGGAAACAGAAACAAAAAAAACACCCCTGAAAGTTTATCTCTCTCTTTTAGTAAAGCTGACCAGTTTATAATTTAATGATTATATACTAAAAATAAGAAAAATTATTCAGTTTGAGATAATTATAATTCCCAATTAATAGATTTCAACACTAGCAGGCCAATTTAGTCCAAGTGGATGATGTCACCCTGATGAAAAATCTGACATGCTTTATTTCAAAACTTACTTTTCATTAAAGCTAATTTCAGCATCTTTCCACTGATTACACTAACTGGCAAAGTAACTCCTTTCCTGTTCCATTATATTATACTATACAGAATAAAATCATGTGGCTATTGCATTAAAGCTTCTGTTTCTCTCGCTATCAGTACATCCAAAGCTACGGTTCCCATATCAAGCTTTTCTTTGATGCTCCTGCCAGCCACTGCCCTGCGCTTCCCCAAGGGTCACAATGTGCAAAGTCAGTTTTATAGATTTTGGCCTCAAAATTTGGCTGTTGAGGCTCAGACCATCCTTAAAAAGGTTTCACTGTTCACTTATGCTACAGTCTATGCCCTATCCAGTCCCTATGCTGATCCCAGACCTCATTACATCAATATAAGTTTTTAATTTATTTTAATAACACCTCTTTTGCCAATCCTGGGGTTACAAGAATAAAACTAATCAGAATAACCAATAAAATCTGCCCTTTTAAGCTTTCATACTCTGGCTATAAGCCATAAGTAGCCCTCCAGTACCAAAACTGGTGACAGTTTAGCTGATGCCCCTGACAGCCAGTCCACAGGAAGAGGAAAGCAAAGGCAGAGCTGGATTATGATCCCCACAGGTTTGCTCAATCCTGGACATAAACTATTTTGTAGGAACAGATCATAAACTTTTATTTATACTGCCAGGAGGTTCCTGAACTGCCATGATTGTTTTATCGTTAATCTACCTGCCACCATTTAAGTGCCTTTAAAATGCCCCAACTTCTCAGAAATGACAGTGTGTTAAATTCTCTCTTCACTACAGAAATACATATAACTGCAGGCTATAAAGCAGAATAATGAATTTTTCTTTCCATCATTAAGAAAAGGTACCTGCATGGTAAGTGTTCTGCAAATAAACACAAGTGCTCCTTTACCAGTGGGGTAGATTGGAGAGAATTGCTGTCATCTCATGACTGAAGTGCTGGGGTGTCGTGGTTTAAGCCTCTAAAACTCACAAAGTCACTCACTCACTTCCCTCTCTTTCTTCCCCCAGTCCCAGGGGGATGGGGAGGACAATCGAAAAAAAATGTGACTCTCACAGGTTGAGATAAGAACAGTTTAGTAACTACGGTACAACACAAACAACTACTACTACCACCAGTAATAATACAAGAGAAATACAAGGAAAGAGAATACAACTGCTCACCAAGCCTGACCCAGCCAGTGCACCCCCCAGCACCGAACCCCCCCAGAGCACCACCACACCCTTCCAGGTCTCTGCTCTCCGTTTTCCCATCCTGGGCATGATGTGCTGTGGTATGGAATAACCTCTTTGGTCAGTTTGGGTCAGGTGTCCTGTCTCTGCTTCCTCCTGGGGCTTCCCCTCCTCCCTGGCATAGCATGAGACTCAGAAAGTCCTTGGTCAGACCAAAACATCACCAAACAGTAACTGAAAACACTGGTGTTATCAGCGCAGTTCCAAGGCCCAAAATCAAAAACACAGTGCTGCACCAGCCACCAAGAAGGAGAAAAATTACTGCTACTGCTGAACCCATGACATGGGGTTTGTTCCCCCTTTCCCTGACAGATAACAACTCTGGTACTGTAGTCTCACTCCAGAAAAGTGAGTGGGTTGGGGTTTGGTTTTTTTTGTAAAATTGCTGGTCAGTTGCTCATTAAAAACCAAACAAACCAACAGGCAGATGCAGCATAAGGCCAGCCAGTATCAAAATACTTTTGCTATAGAAAAGAGCAAAAGACCATTTTATGTGAAGGGGGAAAGGGGGCTAAATGCTTACATAGCACAGAGGACTCTGTAGTGCAACTGATTAAAGTTACCTAAGTCCTTCTTCAGCCACCAGTGGCGAGATGACAGACATCAATCAGCACTCATGGCTGAAGCTACCTGGAGCCCCCTCAAACAGGAGTTACCATTCCCAGAGAGGCACGCTACAACAAAGCCAGCTCTCCAAAGCCAGCAAGCGCAGGCATTTGAACTGGGGTGATGAGGTAGAGAGCTGCAGCTGACAGTGGCGCTGCCCTGACTGACACTCCACCAGGCATAGGCTTAATCTTTTGTCTTCTACTTGCCAGGTCTGCCTCTATCTACTAATCTAGAAATTAGAAATATATAGATCTCTTGCATTTCATACAATACAATTTCACTTTCAAACTTGTACTGTTGGATAAAATGCTGCATGACACACAAAAAGCCCCATGCACTGTCACAGTTCTGCACCTCACCCTTTACAGAGCACACACACCTATCTGACTTTGCTATTACACAGCACAGCAATGGTAGAAAAACTTCACACGCTGTAAAATTTCAGTGGAAGGAAAGCCTCATGTTTCTCAAACATCACACTGCAAGGTTTGCGACCGGCACCACTGCGCTGTGGTAGCAAGGTGGTGGGGAGAAAAGCAATAGGGACAACTAAAACATAGAATAGCATTAAACATACAAATATTCTACATACAAACACTGCATAACATTGGATGCCCTATATCTGGAAGTGTTCAAGTCCAATTTGGACGGGGCTTTGAGCAACCTGCTCTAGTGAAAGGTGTCCCTGCCCATGACAGGGAGGGTTGGAACTAGATAATCTTTAAGGTCCATTCCAGCCCAAACCATTCTGTGATTCTATAAAAATATCTATTGATGGAAATTTACATGAGGAACTGTGTTAACTTACACCAGCTTAACACAGTTTTAAATATCAAACACTAACCTGCTTGATGAAGTACCAGTACTTGATTAGTTTCTAAGGAAACCTGTGAGCCACCATAAGCATGCACAGAGGTTTCTCTCAAGTATTTTCTTCTGGCATGACCTAACTGGACACCAGAGGCTGGGGACACTGGCAGTGCAGCACAGGGTAGTTCTCTCCTCACCAATGCCCTCCCTTGATAAAGCCTATCAGCTGCACTTCTACTGTCCCAAAGAAGAAACTACACCTTCACTTTCCTACTGGCAGCCCAGCTTGCAAGTACCAACTACCTTTCCTCTCAGTAAAGGTCTGGCATTAAGTTTTCCCTCAGCAGCTAACTGAACGATCAGCATCTCTTCTCCCCTCGTTTGCAGCCCTGTGGGACCCGCATCTCTCACATGCAAAGCACCGCCTGAAACGCAGGCTTTCTCCAGGTGCTGCCCAGCACCCCAAAACACAGCAAAACGGCCGACAGAAGCAGGACGCCCGGTACGGCGGCGACCGTGCGACCAGCGCTTGAGGGCGGCGACCATTGACGGCGCTTGAAGGCCCCGCCCCGCGGCAGCCGCAGCCCAGCGGGCAGCCTGCCCCAGGCCGGCTGTGGGAAGACGTAGTGGCTGCCTCCGGGTGCGGAAAGAAAGGTTTCAGCTCATTTCCCCCCAAAACAGCCCGGCCCATTAGGTCTGTGGGGTGAGGTGTGACCCCCAAGCCCCACCCCGCCATGACATGACGGCCGGGGGAGGGCCCGCAGACAGGGACCCGGCTGGGAGTGGGCCCCGCTCCCTGGAGCGGCATGGCGCAACCTGTCGCTCGGCCCGGCCGGTTAATGGGGGTGCGGGCGCTGCTGATTCTCTGCTGCCTGCTGCGGGTGGGCAGCGCCGCTCTCCTGGCGCCTGCGGGCACCTGGCTGGGGGAGCAGGGCGGCGGTGCTCAGGGCCGCCCGCAGTGGGACAGAGGCGGCCGGGAGGAAAAAGTGGCGGCGGCGGCCCTCCGGGTAGGTGTCCGTGCCCGCACTTACACTGGCGATCCGCGCCGCGCGGCGTGCCTGCTGGCTAGGGGCTCCGCTGGAGAGGGAGGGGTGCCGAGGTGCTGCTTTAACCAGAGTGGAACGTGGAGGAAGCTGGCACGGCGGAGCCCTCAGCCCGGGGTACCGACACCCGCTCCGAGGTCCTTTGCTGTTTCGTTTCTGTCTGCTTTCCCCCAAACTGCAGGCGCTGGGGTGTTCCGCCGCTTTTCTCCCCTTCCCCGGTTCTGGCACCAGGTGTCAGCCTCGCACCGAGGAGATGGCTGCCCGATTGTGTTGCGTACATCAATAACATGTTGTTCGGAGATTTAGGATTCCTGGTAATTTAAAGGTTAGGTTTTTAGGCCATTATACTATTCCTTTCTTTCATAAGGACATAAAGACAAGGTTAACTCTTATCTGAAGACATTTTTACATATGTCTGATCCACAAGGTTTGTTTTGCTGTCAAAGGGCATCAGATGGCTTTGACAAAATTTGTTCTCAGCTTGTGTTTTGTCTGTCTTGTGTCAAATTTTTACCCTCTGTGCACTTAAAAAGGCTTTTCTGCTATCTCTCTTGGAGTTGAAATTAGTCTAATGGCTTTCATATTGGTTTGCTGGGAATCCACAATGAATATGAGGTGAACCTGAGGTGAAGAGCTGCCTTGTTATCTGAGTTCATGTTTATTGTTGCTAACCTGTTTTTTTCCTGCTCTTATGGTTTTATCACCACTGCTATCTTAATAATGCCCACAAGACATCTATTTTTTTTTTCCTTCAGGAAAGCGCTAAAAGAATTAGCTTGCTGAACTCATCATCAAAAGATAATACGACTGCTTTCTATGGAATAAACCAGTTTTCTCACCTGTTTCCTGAAGAGTTCAAAGGTACATTTCCTGATTGCTGTTAATGCCTTTTCTGTTATTTTTCTTATTCTTTCCCAGAATCTTGTGTCTTTAATATTTACAGATTCTTCCAGTGCTGGTAGTCAGCTAGTTTACATTGTCTGATACCAAACTGTAAGTACTTCTGAAGGATACAATGATGCTCTTCCTGTTCCACAAGTTTTTGCAAGGTTGAATTGCCCAGAGCCTGAATATGATTTAGTCTGTAGATTGTCCCTTCTTTAATGTCCCTTCTTCCCACTGGGGCTTAAAGCCTTCTTTGATTGCAGCAGTTTTAAAATTGGAACATACACAAGGTTCTTAAGTTCCTATTCCCTACCCTGAAACAAAATTGACTATAATCCAGACTATGCTTGGAAGTCCACAGCTGTACAATGATAGCTGTGACTTTCAGGAACAATGACACATTTGATTATTTTAAGGGGGTTTTTTACTGAGAAAATTTGTCTGATACATAACCTTCCCTTTTTGCGGTTCATGTCAGCTGCTATATGTTTTGTTCATCAGGGAATTTCACACCTTTTTTAATATTTTATAATTAAAGAACTCTTTTAAGTTAAAAACTAGCGATCTACATGTGTT
This sequence comes from Myiopsitta monachus, assembly GCA_017639245.1. Taxonomy (NCBI): domain Eukaryota; kingdom Metazoa; phylum Chordata; class Aves; order Psittaciformes; family Psittacidae; genus Myiopsitta; species Myiopsitta monachus. Next base: position 71,583,746 of record CM029917.1, on the reverse strand, counting down.
TCAGAATCTTTACATTATTGTCCTTTTTCCCCTTCTACCTGGCTAAAATAAAGTAATATTTTCCCAGTAAGTGGTGTGAAAATTTTCAAACAAAACTTGGTTTATGGAATGATTATTGATCAGCTTCAGTAAATCTTCACGCATTCTACCCACATTCCCTACATGGAATATTTCTGTTCTTTCCAGAACTAAAGGATTATTCGCATTCATTCTGCTGTCAAATATTTTAAAATCCATCAATTTTCTATGGATTTGAAATGAGTTGTAGTCTCGCAATTGTAGCTACAGATCAAGTTTACTTCTATGCTTGTAGTAAAACATTGTTTGTAGTTGTTATTTTTTTTTAGTTAGTAAATTTATAGATGTTTGTATTCTGTGTTTAGCTATTTACTTAAGAAGCATACCTCACAAACTTCCCAGATACATAAAAGTGCCAAAGGGAAAGGAAAAGCCTTTGCCAAAGAAGTTTGACTGGAGGGACAAGAAAGTCATTGCAGAAGTGAGAAATCAGCAAACAGTAAGTCCTGGTGTTTTCTTTTCCTGGTTCTCAAGCAGTGCTCAGAGACAGCTCCAGAAGGTATGTGATAGAGCACAGTGAAGGCTTTGGAAGGGATCAGCGCTGCCTCAAGACTCCCTGGAGTGCTGGCAGAAGTATGGCTGGTTGAACATGTACAAAGTCATGTAGCATTTTATGCAAAGTGGGATTAGATTTAAAAGAGGTGTAAAAGTTGTGCGTTTTTTAAATTGTGCAATTATAAACTGTAAAACATTTTTTTAATCTGTTTAATTAAATCTGCAAGTCTTTTGCAACATGTTTTTTGTATTCTTCTGAAGAGACTGAGGTAAGTTCAGCAGCTGACCTCATTCCTCCATTTCACCTGGATATGGGGATAGATCCTCTGCTGTTGTTTTCTCTCATGAATGAATGCTATCATCTAGCCAGTACCCATATCTTTACCATCGAACACCTCAGGAGATGATAGGAAGATAACCAGACCCTACATGATTACAGTTTATCCCAGTGTGGTTATGGTCACTGGTAAGAAACAAACAAGTTGTTACATCCCCCGTGTCTTTTCTTTCTGTGTTTCCCATGGTGTAACCTGAACTTTGACTAGGAATAAATTCTGTTTTCTGTTTTAAATGCCACAGTTTAAAGAGCCTACAGCTGTAGTTTAGATTCTGTTACTGTCTAAGCAATTTTTCTGTTCTGTTTAATTTCAGTTTATTGTTTCTTAAACTATATTTCTATAACATTCTTCAGACTGCAGAAGGTTGTAGACTGTCTCCTTGAATGCATTCTTTTAAAAAACACTAACTTTTTCTTTCTCTCCTGTTTCCCTTCTATTTATACCAGTGTGGAGGCTGCTGGGCTTTCAGCGTGGTGGGTGGTATAGAGTCTGCCTATGCAATTAAAGGAAATAACCTAGAAGAACTCAGCGTACAGCAGGTTATTGACTGTTCATACAATAATTATGGCTGCAGCGGGGGATCCACTGTTAGTGCTTTGAACTGGCTGAACCAGGTTTGAAACTCCTCATAAATCTCAAACCCTTTCTTAGCTTCCATATTAACATTCTTTTCAGTGGGAAAAAGTGATGGGGAAAGTGGATCATACAGCTTAACTGATTTCTTTTAATGTGTGTATATATGCATATGCATACATGGGTGAATATATTAATGCGTATTTATTTAATCTGGAACCAAAAGAGACTTTGTTCAAGCAGAATAGAAAGATTGGAATTTTATGGTCTGTATATTCATTTTTCTTCTTGCAGACAAAAGTAAAACTCGTGAGAGATTCAGAATACGCTTTTAAAGCTCAGACAGGACTATGCCATTATTTTGGTCACTCAGATTTTGGAGTTTCAATAGCAGGATTTGCTGCATATGACTTCAGGTAGCTACTGTTGATTCTTCTTATTTGCTGTACTTTCCCTTCTGTGTTCAGTAACTGTGGAGAAAGTGAGAGCCAATAGTGCATTGACCAGCCAAAGGTTATGAGGTTGATTGCATCAGTTCTGTAGCTGTGTAGTGGATAAGAATTAATACAGTAACATTTTTGAGAGTTAAGGCTTGTGCGATGAATCCACTAAACCTTGCCATCACTAGGCCTGCTCAAATTATAAAGTTATGTCTGTGTCTTGAAATTAGGTCTTTTAAATTGGCTGTGTTTAAACTGGAACATTGAGTTAGTTTCGATTTTTAATATACGGTAAGTGAATGTTACACTGCTTAAGTATCAGCAACAGTAAATCCTACCAATAGTAGTTGGAATTTGTTGAAAGAAAATTAGGAAATACTCAGTTACTTCAATATTCATCCATTTGCACACCCACCCGCATCCTTCTCCAGTCCACGACTTTACAAACTGTGTTGTCAGCTGAATTTTGTAAAGACAACTGGTCGCTTTTCAGGTTTCTGTATTAAAGTTTGTTTCTAATCTTTATCAGTACAATACAGCTGCATATTGAATTTAAATACAAGAAATTCAGTTTTGACTAGGAATTGGATTCCTGCCACATATGAGTAAAATTTATTACAGCTTTGCCAGTCTGTATTTGCCAAATTTAGTTATTGCACATATCACCCAGTGATAAAGATTTCCTGTTCCACTACATAAGTAAAACTGTATGAGAATGTCTGATAGTAGTAATGTCCTGTATTTTGATGTGTTTGAGATACATATTTGAGTCTGTTATGTATGATAGAAGTACTTCTGTATGTTTGAAAAACTAATGAAAATAATAATGTAGATTAATGCTTTGTCCAGAGCTGGGTTTAATTGAGAAGAGTGATAGATGAAAGTTACATAGTGCCCACCGACTTGACCGAGGAACCTGCTGCTATTTAATAGCATTATGTCCTTGGATCTGCACCTTTTCCGTAGTCTGTGTGCCCTATATTTGTATTATTGTATTCTATGAAATACATAATTACTGTTTTGTTATGCAGTGTGTAGAACTCACAGGAAACAGTTTAAATTTTTTACTTTTAAATCATACTTAACAAGGAAATTACCACCTCTCAGATTGCTTTGGGGTGCTAATGTAAGTAACTTGGCATTATCACTTCTTTCACAGTGATCAAGAAGAAGAAATGATGAGGATGCTTGTGAACTGGGGCCCTTTGGCAGTAACAGTAGATGCAGTTAGCTGGCAGGATTATCTTGGTGGGATCATACAATATCACTGCTCCAGTGGAAGAGCAAATCATGCTGTTCTTGTCACTGGTTTTGACAGAACAGGTGCGTTGTTATCAATTGAACTTCAACTCCGTAGGTTTTGTGTTTTTTCTCCTATTTGCAACTTGCCTCCTGCAGGGTAAGTAATTAAAATGCAGAAATGGGTATTCTGTTGGGAGCTGTTTGGCTTGGTGTCACACCAGTTCTGGAAATGCAGCCTGATCCCAGGAAGCAAAAATTCCTGTCTGTGCTCCCATTAGTTCTGTGGGATTTCATGTCCTTGTAGAGTCAATAAAATAGTTGTATGCGTCTTTATGCCAACAGAGGATATAAGAAGTCTGTTCAACACTGGCATGTTAGTTCTGCCCTCCATGTGAACTGCATTAGGTTTTACTGTACTGTATCATGAAACCATCATAAACTATGAGATATTAAAATGGTAATTAACTCTGTAGAATGTTAGAAGTTTTTTATGCTTCACGAATCTCATGTTATCTCTTGTTTATGAAAATGTCTCTTCCAGGTAGAATCCCTTACTGGATTGTACAGAACTCTTGGGGGCCCACATGGGGAATAGACGGCTATGTTCGTGTTAAGATAGGCAGCAATGTCTGTGGTAAGTCAGGACAAAAAATAATTAGTTGTAAAGGCCACATGCTGGGATATGTTTTTTCCATGTAAGTAAAGCAATATAATGGGATCCTCAGAGAGCAAATGCAAATCATTGCTACATTTTGAAAAAGGTTAGATGAATTCAGATGGAAAAATAAATAAAGCAGTTGTTAGTTCAACCAAAGCCTACCTGAATGATTGAAAAACACCATAGAAGGGTAATGCTGTATAAGGCATAAAGTTCTATTATACCTTACCATGTAGAGGTAATGTATACATTACATAATGTATACATTACAAGGCAAAGTATACAGTTACGTGTCATTGTTCTAGGTTAATGCTATCACTACACTCAGTATAGATAAATGAGCTGCTGCCCTTGTCTGGTGGATGGAATTGTCTCTGGGCTCAGTTTAGCAAACAAGCATGAAAAGTGGATCTGCCAGTGCTTGGGAGTTGTGTACCCTGCTTGTGGCTTTTCTTGTTAAGATAGAGGTACATGCTGTCAGTGCTACTTCCATCTCCTAGCTCTTACTGTTTGCATGTGGTATTTCCTGGTGTTTGAGGGGGCTTTTATCATGTTAAATATCCAATTTCTTCTCAATTGCTGAGTAACTGCCAGAGGTAATGCAGGTGCAGCTCCTGTTTACCAGAAAAGACTGCTGAGCCAAAATGCTAGGATTGGACTATTAGTAAATGTTGTGTATCCATTGATTTTTTTTCTTCTGTTAGATAAACACTGGAGGTCTTCTGTTGGCTTTCACTTCCATGTATGTTTCACAGTAGCTGTCAATCATTGTACAAGGTGTTAAGAGGATGCAAATTATCTGCAAATAAGAACAGATGATCTTCAGTTTGCCTACACCCAGTAAAGATCGGGACAATGTATCCCATCAGAGCTTTTCTATGTTGCAGAAACTTTTGTTCCTGTATAAATGAACTATTTGGAAAGAGAAACTTAGAAGTAGTGGTAGTTAAAGCAAGTGAATTGTAGGGCTGGTCAGGAAGAAATGTGTTGTTTTCAAATTCTTTTCTCTCAAAAAAGCAGGATCTTTCATGTTTTCTGTAGTGTCCCACACAAGAACAATCCAGCAAAAGCTAGTAGTTGCTCTCTTCCCTCCACAGATGTTGTCTTCTGATCTAGAGGTACTGTGACACAACTTTTGAGGGTACAAGGGCTATCAACCTTTGCTGCCTTTCACAGGCTGTAGTCAGACTTTGCTTTTAGTGCTGGAAGGAGTACAGCAATACAAAAAGAACTGAGCATAAATAAAGCCTGGTTTGTTCTGTGTTTGTATGGGTCTGAGTGCTCAAAAGTGTGTCTAGTAATGGAATTTGTGATCTCTGTTCTCTTGGTGAGCTTTCAAAGCTGCACAGCTTCAAATTGTCTATACATTGCTAATGCATATGATTAAAAGGGAAGAGGATATCAAAGTTTAGGTTGCTTATCAGCACCCAAATTGGACCAATGCTGAATCCTTAGAAAGGATCTAAAGTTTTGACTGCGAAAGCAGAGGAAGGAGGAGAGTAGATCACAACTATAAAGAGTGTCAGGTAAGGAAGAAATAAAAAGGTTGCAGCTGGTTTCCTGCCTTCTCTTGCCCCTCAGCAGTTCACCTGCTGTCCTGATGCAGAGAGAGGGCATTATATGAATATGAATTCTGGTAACTTCTTTCTGGCAAGTCTCCACTTCCAATATTTATTAAAAATAATATTTTGTTTTATTTGTAGGTATAGCAGATACAGTTTCAGCAGTATTTGTCTGACACTTACTGGCCAAAGACCCCAAGTAGCATTTGGACACACACTGTACATGAAGATTTACTTCAAAACAACATTTTCTAAAATAAGAAATCACTGTAAGGGCAACTCCTGCTTTTAAGCAATACGGGAACGGGTTGGCTGGAGTTTTTAAAAATGCTTTTATTTGAAATGTGTTGTATGTCAAATCTCTTGTGGAATAAGACGACTTGAAATCATCTGCAGAGTATACAAAAAGAAGTTACAATGATGGACTGAAACTGCGAGTGTGATCTTTATCCAGGTGTTGAATACTACCCCTTAAAGAAATCTTACAGGGAAAGAAGTGATGATGAATGATGAGGACTTTGGATCAAATAGTCAATATTATGACAAGGTATAATTGAAGTGCTTTGAGTATAAGAACTACCATGATCAGGTCTGCTTTTATGGTGCAGGGAAGAAAGGCAGTCGGAAGAATATATTCTGTTTGACACTTGGCTTTTCTAGCACCTCTGACAGATACGTACGTTCTGTCTTCCTCCTTTTTGTGAAATCTTACTCTTTCTCTGAAGTTGGAAGAATACAGGAGGGCAACAGATACTCAGCCTTGTTGCCTGAGCATCCAGTGTCTCTGAAGTGCTGCAGTCCTTCATCTTCAGACCTTTATTGGGTAAAACTTCAATGCTGTTCAGAGCAGGGAATGCGTTCTGGAAGGTGCCTAGAATATCAGTCTTTCGCACTCGTTTGTTAGATGAATAGAAAAGTAATAAGTAAGTGTATTTAGACAAAGAGAGGCAGTTCTAGTGGTTTAACATCCTAGTGTCCTGGCAGGTTGTATGTGTTTGCAAATCAGCCTTTCTGTGCATCACAAGCTGTATCAGTTCCATGCCTTTTTCTTCTTTACATCATGAGTTACAGTAAAGCCAGCTGCAAGTACAAATTAAAAAATTTGCTTCTTGTAGAAAAAAATCTTGAGGGTAGGGTTTGTTAATACACCTTTAGAAAGTCAGTAATTCGAGGATGCTCCAAGTAGAGTGGGGTTTAGATTTCCCTGCATTAATTAATTGAATTCATAGATGGGACTTGCTGGCAATCAGAAAAGGGATGCCAGCTTTGTTGGTCATAACTAGATTTCACAACCAAACATGTAACTCTGAAATGCTCTGAATCTTTCATCTGAAATCTGTATATTTTATGAAGCACCACTGTGAAAAATACTGAAGCAATGCTGTAGTTTTTGCTTTCTTACTGTACCGTGTCACTAGATCAGTGTATTTCTAACCTTCTTATGACAAACACAATGGAGCATTCATCATTTTCTGTTGTAAGTATTGCCATTTTAGTCATCTACTTCTAAGTGTTAATATTTTAACAGTTTACAAGCAACAAATAGTACTCTTAATTCCATAACTGGAAAACAACAGCCAAAGGTCCCAGTTGACATTGATAAGAGTAATGCTGTTATAGTAGTATCAGACTCGGATTATTCCACTAGTGATTGTGAGGTGTACTAGGTACTCTGTACCGAAGTACTTAGGTACTCTGTACCTAAGGCACAGAGCAACTCAGAAGTTAGGTTAAAGTGTATGTCTATTTCCATACATATATTGGAAGTGATTAAGAAAAGGAGCCTCCATCCAACAAGAAGACTACACAGCTTTATTAATTTTCTATTGCCCATTTGCCTTGATTTTGTTATGTATCAATTTTATCCTTACTTCAGTGATATTTTGAGTAAAAACCACTTTAAATGGCTATCGTACTGTTTTTTTGAACTTTACTCTTGCTTTAGAATAAGCATTAACAGAAGGTGAGCTTTAATACTGCTTTTATTTATTTGAAGTGCAAAGTAAGTGTATCTGCTACTCTTAACAGTGTTTCTACATTCACTTGGAACAGGTAGGAACATGATTCTTGATGTATGTAAAAGTTCAAGACACTGGGGTTTCTATGGATTCGGGAATTATTTTTTTAAGTCTAGCTTTTGAAACTCTTAACACAAAATTCCTTCTGAAATTCCACAAGAACTCAGAAACTAACACTTTTCTGAAGGTGATGAGACTAATCATTAATTTACTAGAAGTAAATTAATAACAGCCATTAGGCAAAAAAATACAAAAATATGTACAAATATGACATGATTATAGTAATTCTGTATAATTTGCTGTAGGTTTTAAAAACATCCAGCTATAGGTCTTAAGAAGCCAATGAAAAATTAAGTTGGTCATTGAGTTTAATTGGGGTATCAGAATCATAGAATAGTTAGGGTTGGAAAGGACCTTAAGATCATCTAGTTCCAACCCCCCTGCCATGGGCAGGGACACCTCCCACTAAACCATGCCATCCAAGGCTCTGTCCAACCCAGCCTTGAATACTGCCAGCGATGGAGCACTCACAACTTCTCTGGCCAACCCATTCCAGTGCCTCACCACCCTCACAGTAAAGAATTTCTTCCTCAGATCCAATCTAAACTTCCCCTGTTTAAGTTTTAACCCATTACTCCTTGTCCTATCACTACAGTCCCCCATGAAGAGTCCCTCCCCAGCATCCCTATAGGCCCCCTTGAGATATTGGAAGGCTGCTCTGAGGTCACCCCGCAGCCTTCTCTTCTCCAGGATGAACAGCCCCAACTTTCTCATCCTGTCTTCATACAGGAGGTGCTCCAGTCCCCTGGTCATCCTCGTGGCCCTCCTCTGGACTCGTTCCAGAAGTTCCATGTCTTTAGTAGAGGTTAACTCAATATGGGTTATTTTTTGTATAAAAATTAAGATTCGTCCACAAGCCAATCATACTATTCACATAGCTGTCATATATAAATACATATTTACACACTCACACTCCATGAGAGTAGCTGTTACATTTGAGGAACAGCACCACTGGAGGTGAAAGTCGCTGAAGTTCTTTACAGCAAGCAGTTTGGAAAGACAGGCTAGTCAGAGTCATCACTGCTAAAATAGGAGCTGTCACAGTATTCTGCGGTATAAAGGAATTTATGAATGCTTGGGTTCATCTTTGGTATCCAGTGTCTTGGCACTAGAAATGTTGAAAGATTGAACAAATCCACAAACACCTTGTATCTGTCACTGAAAAAGATAATCAGAACAATTAATGCTGTGGTATTGGCAAGGAAGGTCATAATATCAAAATTGTCAGGAATCATTCCATGTCATTTAATGAGATTTCTGCACTCCTCTTCCTCTTCAGTATTCCAGAGTAGAAATACAACCCTAACTGTTTATCGGGCAAATCAGCTCAGACTTAAAGGAGAAACATGGTTGCTTTAGTCACATCCTTCTCCTGAAAATGGGAGTGTGTAGGCTATAATCTCCATGCCTCCACTCTCATAGTAGATGCAAAGTACAATTCACCTAGGAAGAAGGTTAACCTGAAAGCAAGGAAGAGTGAGAAAGCTTGCTGAAAAAGACAGTGAACCTATAATCTACAAATTCAATGTAACCATCTTATTTCCATTCCACCCTCTGTTACAATGGTTGTGATGGGAACTGTTGCCCACAGACAGACATAGCAGTCACCCGCTACATACGGTTTCTCTTTGAAATCAAAGCTCAAAGAAGGTGCTCTTAGAAGATGTTCTAAAGATGCTTGTGCTTTTTGACATAGCACTGTTCAAGACTATCAGCACATAGCTGCAGCTAAAAGGACTGAATGTTCTAATTAGCTGAATCCTTTAATTTGTGTAAAAAAGTCAACCCATTCAGAGAGTTCTGTGCTCAGGCCCCTAACATCCCTTCTAAGTTCCTTTTCTGCTTCAGCAAAAGGAATCATACTTCTGATTGTTGCCTGCACAGCTTGGAAGTGTTAATTACTATCAGCTTTCAGAATATATTAAATCATTAATTAAAGTACTTTATGTTGTACAAATAGAGGTCATGCTAAGAAAGGAAGTTATGCATCAATAGTTGCACACAAACTGAACAATGAAGGGTTAATTATTGCTGCTGTTACAGTAATGCCTAGATCCCCTGACTGAGAATTATACATAGCAGTTTGCATGTGCAAGAAGGTGTTCGTTTTGCCCCAAAAGGCTTGAAATTTGTATATGTCAACCTGAAAAACAAGGTTACAACTACCAGGAGGGTTAGTGTCCCAGAAGGGAAATAACAGCTCTCCGTCCTCTAGTGAGCTACCTGAAATCTGTCTCCTGGCATTAGAGTATGTCCGAACTGCATTTTTGCAGATGATGGGAGAAATACATTATTCTTACCTCACTGTTGAGCGCAAATAGTGGTAGCCTGATGAGCCACCAGTGCCAGCCTTGCTGCCAATCATTCTGTGCACCATGCAGACATGGTTATCTAAGTAACATAAAAGAAACTCAGGCTGCATGTTCACTGCTAAGATACAACCAAAGGATCACATCAAGGTGCACCACTGAAATATTACAGATTCTACAGAGATCTTTACATAGATATAACACTACTAGGTATTCAGCAATGCAGGAGTTAATTCTGCCACTCTTCAGTCAGCTAATATGAAATTATTGTTAATATAGAAAGTACACTAATTATTATACATTATTATGCTCTATTAATACAGAATTAATTCATTTCTGGATGTCTAGATAGAGAAGGAGCAGAAAGAATGTTTGCATATGAGGTCTTCATGAGTTTGGATACAGCTTTGAGCAACCTGATCTAGTGAAAGATGTCCCTGCTCATGGTAGGGAGATTGGAACTAGATGACATGTAAGATCTCTTCCAACCCAAACTGTTCTATGATTCTATGATGAAATGACATGGTCACATTTTGGGAGACATTACAAAATATATACCTGCCACTTAAATAGAATTGTTCACTTATAGCAGGTCATAGAAGTGACAGCTATACCTATGTATCTAATGATCACAGAAGAAGCTGTTCATCTTTCCTCTTGGATGAAGTATAAAAAAACCCAGTCATTCCTAAAGGATGAACTCAGCTCAGTTCTAAAACTCTGGGCATAACTTGTCTAAAAGAGAGTAAAACAGAGCAATTTACTTTCACTTAAAAGAGGGAGCATCACAGTCAGACAGTGGAACTTACATCTCCATTTGGTCATGAGCACATCGATATCCATAAGGGAAGTAAGAAGCTGAAAGGGAACCTGAAAACGAGGCTCCTCCCTTGGAAAATGAAAGAGAAGACAGAAGGACCTCTTACAATATGCTGTATTTTTCAAAGTAGGACTTCACCAGTGTATAATAATGACATACAATTTTTTCCTAAATTTGTATTGAAATGCCACTAGATATTCTAAGAAATGCTTCTGCCACAGAAATCTGAATCTGCTTCTTCCCCCATACTTGGAAAATTACTCTAACTCTTCCTAGGACACTTTGTAGAATGGTCTGAACAAGGCATTTGCCAGTTACACTCTGAGGAGCAGCAGCTGGACAGACACGAACCAGCTGCCCAAGGAGGCCAACGCACATCCTTGAAAAGATACTCAAAACTCAACCAGACTCAGCCCTGAGCAGCCTGACCTGACCTTCAAGCTGGGTTTTGTGGAGAGTTATACAAGCTGACTTTCCAAGGCCTTTTCCAATGTAAATAAATCTGTGCTGCTGTCCTTAACCTTCACTTTCCCTCCTGCCAGTAAGTATTAACAATACATCTTCTAACTTTACCTGTAGAAGTAGATCATTAGGGCACCCTTCAGTGCTTTGTAAGACAGTCGTCTTTCTCCTGCAAAATATGAGCATCCTTAGTCTGTTACTGATTCTCCTGCAAATTTAATGCTGTTATGTGTTTATACAGATCATGTATAAAAAACCTGAAAATGCACATTAATGAAATCTACCTTTACTAAGCAGGTGTTCATGGCGTTTTTCATCAAATAATGAAAGTAATACATCTTTCTGTTTTTGGAATTCAGATAATTCATCATCTTTTTCTTCTGATTCTGGTTTGGCCTTTGATATTTAAAACAAAAACTGGTTTTAGAATTCAATAGGGAAAATTAAACGCTTTAATGACCTATAATGTGCTATTTTCATCATAAATACTCTGTAAGTTTACATCAAAAAGGTAAGAGCTGTATTTTCAAACAAGATAGATGAATCGCTGAGTCACTGTCCTTTAAGAAACACAAGTACCACAAAACGTACTATTAAATATCCATCAGCACAATTCAGACGAATAAATGTTCAAACAAACCGGCAGCTTATCACTTTGATTTGGGTCTAGAGGCCCTAAAAGACACTTAATCTTCAAGGCAAAAAGAAGACAACCTTGAACAGCTATGAGTAAGAAAATTGTAAATAAAAAGGTTTAGATAACAGAAATGCATAGAAAATTGATTAATTCTTATGTTATGCCTTTTTTTTTCACCATTAAAAATCTACTTAAAGCTACAGGTTTTACAGTATTTTGGGGATTTTCTTTTGCTAATTTGCTAGTGTAACTCAAACAATCACATAGCAGCAAATTGCCACATACTGTTAAATAGAAATGGGCTGTTTATAGTGACACTCCATACTTACAACTCAGGGCCTCAAACTTCATGTTTACCCTCAACTGTAGATGCAAGTACTAACTAAAGGTGAAATTGTAGTTTCAGTAAAATCAATTTCAATCCTTCTATTGATAGTATCCTTTTCTTTTTGCAATCAAAACATACATGTATTACATACTTTAAACTGTCTTAGATGTCAAAATACAAACTTATTCAGATTTCCTGGAAAAAAAAAAAAGCAATTTTTTCCACTTCTTGCAGATTAAGTGAAGCAAATGAGCACAAAGTCAAAATTATGTCAGGTTGTCATTTTGCCCACTGTCTTCGCTTACAGCTAAATCAAGAGTATACTACATACCTGCAACAAGGCAAATTCCTCTTCTAGACCTTTTACAACATTCACTTCAAATTGTCCCCAGAAATCAAATCCTTCAGCATCGAGTCCCGGAGTTCTTTCCAGCCATGCCTTTAATAATAATAACAACAATAATAATAATAATAATGTGCTCAAACATTAATAATGCAAGTACATTACCTTACAATCAGAAGTTGCAGCAGCATAAATCATACTGCTGCAGTTGTTCTGGTTTAATGTCCCATTGAGGTGCTAATTGCTTCAGTCAGCATATCCATGTAGATGATTTATATCTACATAATGGTGCCATGCAAACACACTGATGGGTTCCAGGTGAAGTGACTAGTGTTGGAAGACAAAAGCTGTCTCACTATCTTTAAAACCAGCTCCCTTGTAGATACAAGATAACAACCTTATTCCCCATATATAGGATAATTGTAAAAATAAATCTCAGAAGGAAGGTGTAGAACTGCCTATATAACCAGTTTTTATCATGTCAGACAAGCTGAATATTGGTCAAGCAGTCTTGTCATTAACTTCCACCATAATATGTGATGATACAAGACAGAAATTTAATTGGCAGTTAACAAAGCTTTCTCTTTGATTTTCTTTTAATAATGGGAATGAAATTCAGAGGGGAAAAAATGGGAACCTTTAAGGCCAAACTCTCTTTAGTGATCACTCTTCATCTCAAAGATACAAGAACATGAAGTCTTGACAAATGAAAAGAAAAACAGAGAAATTTCTTATATATTCTGCATTAGGTGCCATTAGTCAAAGGGCTAGGGTTACAAGATTGGACACTTTTATTGAGGTTTATATTGCATTGTTCTTTATAAAGTTATGTAAGGTTGTGTATGAAAATGACAAGGAGAGAAATTACTGAGTCATTGATAGCTCTGAGACAATGCCATTAAAACAAGGCAAGTGATAATGAAACATTTGTTAAATACCTTTTCTCATTTCCATTCTGAGTTTTTATTTTTTCTTTTCTTGTTCTAGCCTCTCTAATAACCATTCCTAATAGTGGAGATATTTTTAAAGCTTTTTTCTAAAAAGGGTTTATGGTGTGAATGAAACAGTACATTTATATTCTTAGCTCATACTTCCACAATGCAATTTACTAGTTTAAGAATCAGACTTTTCAGACAAGAGGAAATGCTGTGAAAAATCAGTTGGTTTACTAAAGACTAACTCTCTTTCATGTAAAATTTGGTAAGAATAAAAAAAAACTGACTGAGAAATTGCCAGCATGCTTGCTTCTCTCAAGAAAGAAGAATTTGTCACTGGCACCTATGAAGGACATTCTTGGGAGATGAGGGTAAAAAAAGGAAGGTCTAAGACAGATGTTGTTACCTCCACAAGTTGCAGTAGCGTTGGTTCTTGCTCTGATTGAAGCAGTAGTTCGTAATCCTGTCCTTTGAAGTTATCACGATAATGCCTTCTGTTATAGGGGACTCTAAGACTTTGGGGAACACCAATTTTGTTCTCTAGCAAGCGGAACTGCAGGCTCTGAAAACCTGAGGCTGGGCTTAGGTAGTATCTTGGAGAACAGAAGAAAAGATACAAAATGACAGGATATTATTTAAAAATGATGGTGTTCTCTGGTTCTCAAGGAAACAAAAAAAAACCATACTTCACATTTGAAGAATATTGAATAGATATCTGAGCATTTTTATATGATTTCAATTAAGAGAAAAACAGCCTATTTTATAATGCAACTACAATGCATGTATAACATATTCTAATTTTCTAGGTATATATTGTTTACGCATACACAGACATATAGACACACGTTTGTCCTGTGTTTAAAATTGGCGGCTTTGCATGAGTGATTGTACAGGAAAAAACATTAGTGAACATAATTTCTTTTCCAGTCAGAATAAGTAGCTTCACTGCAAATAACTACTACAGAAAATTTCACATCATTAAAGTGCCAATGAATGCATTTTAAATAGACTTGTTATACAGAATAATTGCTATGTACACAACAGACTAAGGTTCAGAAGAACATTCACTGCATTTTGTTTCATTAACAGGATTCTTTCAGAGTTAAATTGTGTGACCATGCTGAAATAACAATTAATAAAAGTCATCTGAAATCCCAGAGTGCTGGATTGTAACATACTTTGCATGGCAAGTACAAGATCTGGCAGAAACAGATCATTGATTTGATCTTATGTTTGCTTATGAAATGACAGTATGTGGTTGAAAAGCAGAAGAAGGAATGCATCAAACCAGACAATTAGGCCATGGATTACCCCTGCTGGATGATACAGCCAATTTATACTTCCAAGAAAAGCAAATTGTAGTTTTGTGTGCTTTTTAGCTAAGGAGCATTAAAAATTTACCATGAGCTCTAAGGGTGGGAATTATCAGTTCACGGATTACCGTGGAAGAATACTAAGTATTTACCTGAAATCAAAGAAGTCCAATGCAGTCATAGTTTCCAAAACTGAGAACTGTTCCACAAGTAATTTCAGAATCATTGAAATTCTATTTATTCTAGTAATAACCTTCAGCATGTTCCTCTCATCTCTTACCTGTAGAAAACATAAATATCATAATCAGACAGAGCAGTATTCTTTATATCCTACCTATTTATTTCAGGTCTTTTCACTGCTGTACAGCACAATAGTTCTCAAGTCTTTTTCTATGTGAAATCCATAGCAGCAGGATCTCATCTTGAACAGAGAGCCCTGGTTTTAACTGAAACCTGAAACTATAATTTTCAAAGATTGAAATGTTTTTCTCAGACTGATGTTACAACTATGCCAAACATATAGTTCTTTTTTTTCTTTTCTACCATTTTAACTGAGATAGAAGTCACCACAAGAAATTAAACTGTAGACTGAAATAATTGATATCATGATCATTTCCAATTACTAAAATCCAGTTTTAATGGTGCATGATAAAATATAATCATGCTTTCTATTATAATCACTTCTACAATCATTTCTATGATTGTGAAGGAACAAATCATAAGGCAGATGTGGAAAGGACTTAAAAGTTGAGAAGCAGAATAATCTCAGAGGTACATCGGAACACATCTATAAAGATATTAATTAGAGATATGCATTAGCAAGGAGAGGAAAACAGAGATGACTGCATCTGGTGAGAAATATAAAATATTAAATGGAAAGCACAGAAGCTCTCTTCTGGCTAGGTTGAACACTTTGCCTGACGGGGAGTCTGCTAAAATTCCTAGTAGTTTCAGTGGGATTAAACTTCTCTCTATGCCCTGGGCATGCAACCAGAAAATATCAAACTACAAAAATGAAAGATGATAAGCATTTCCTTAATCACCTGGCTGCGTACTTAACCTTAGCATTGACATTTCAAATTCTGATTGTAAACAAAGTTTTGGTTTTAAAACAAATAAATAATGAAAAATTATTCTGCTTAAGAACTGGGTTTTATCAGTTATAATTCGATACAATATTGAACTAAAAAGCCAACAAAATTATGAATGCGGAGGACAACAGAACATTTTCATTGGACATTATGATAAAAATGCTCCTTTCAGTCATGTCTAGTTTCAAATTTTCTTCTTTTACACATGCTTATGATGTTATTTAAGGTATTTCTCAAATTACATGCAGTCAGCCTTTTTATGTGGATGCAGTATCAGGCAGGACTTTTCCTTTGTTATCTATTATTATGAGGTGTGTGTAGCTTTGTAAATATGTTTAGAAATGTTCAAAATATTTCTGTTATATTTGTAATTTTCAGAAATTCTCATCAAATTGTACACTGTAATTTTTATTATTGCTTTTCTGATAGAATTAAAATATACAACTACCAACCAGAGTTTTCCTTTTGTATAGCAAATATTGGATGGAAGGATATAGTGCATAGACATCAAAAAACTGAACAAAGGCAGAAATGACTTTTCAGCATAAAAGTACCTGGGACCCCTCTGGTTTTCAGTTTTGCCTCTGAGCATGCCTTTTCTCAGTAGAATATTCTCAAGTTATTTCTGCTGTTATCCAGTACTAGTAGGAGAGTATAAGAGCATTCTGGCCAATGAAATTGGTCTTGAAGAGTGATCTGCACAAAAGGCAGACTCCAGGAGGAAATAAGGTTTTGCTGATCAAACACCTGTTCTATCAGGACCTAAGAGCCACTCTGCTGAATTTCATTAGGGTGTTTGTGATGCTGTTTTTAAAAAGAGCACATGTTGCTTTAGTAAACCCAAATCTATTAGACTGAAAGGCAGGAGGCAAGAGAAAGAGAGGCCTGCATTTTCCCAAAATTAATATTTGCCTTTAACTTACATGGCCATTTTGAAAGATAACCCGCACAGAGTCCATTTCCCACAGAATCTGCTTAAACCAAAGTTCATAAGCTGCAAAAAGAAAGGCATTAGCACTAACTTCAACATTATTTTGCTTTTTTTTCATAGCGTCTTACATTTTAATTTGAAATGAATAGCCTACATTTACAGTGCTGGTGCACAAAAAGATGCTGATACATAAATGTATTAACTGTTACAGTATGCTGTCCTTTACCTAAACTATTACAGGAAACAATCTAGCATTGAAAACATTGACAGAATTTCTAAAATGTCTTTTACACTTTAGATATTTGATGTACAGGATGTTCATTACAAAAGGAGGAAAGAGAAAATCTAGATCTGATCCAATAAAAGTTAACTCCAGAGCTGCTTACAACCTTTATGTCATCTATATGTTTTCTGTTAATAACAGGAAAATAGCATTAGGTGAGTGCCTGCAAATCACATGGATATTATCAGGGAGCACCTAACCAGTGTGTTGGCTTCATACAGACTCCAGATGGTTAAAACTGAATTGAAGTTTCAGAGAAGGCACAAGCCAACACACAAATTTGCCTACAATAAACTCCATAGAAGCCTATTACTCAGATGGCGAATGAATTTTGCTACCTTAATTTCTCTAGAAACAGAACCATCCAAATCGTGGTTTACCCAGTCTAAAGATTATACTTATGGCTTCATAAGCATAGAGTTGATTACAGCTGTACAAATTATACAGGGACATATGCAAACATAAATACAGAACAATTGTATTGGCTGTATCTCAAATGAAAACAAACCATGCATTCCATGTTTCTGCACTGAATAACTCCCTGTGGCAACAATGCTGGTCAACCACCAGCAGTGAAATCCTTCCAACCACTTACCTTGATGTGTTACAATGAAAAGATGCTCATCATGGATTTGCTTTCCTTTCTTCTCACTCTGAAGTTCTTGAGCACTCAATATTTTGTTCAGCTTGAAGATAAAGAAAGACTTTTCTGTAAAGCTCCCAATGCTGCTATTAGCAATGGTAATTCTACTGTGTAGAGCTAATATTTAAGGATATCAAATATGTATCGGACTCATAGAATCACAAGAGTAGTTAGGGTTGGAAAGGACCTTAAGACCATCTAGTTCCAACCCCCCTGCAATGGACAGGGACGCCTCACACTAGACCATGTCACCCAAGGGGCTCTGTCCAGCCTGGCCTTGAATGCTGCCAGGGATGGAGCATTCACAACTTCCTTGGGCAACCCATTCCAGTGCCTCGCCACCTTTATAGTAAAAAACTTCTTCCTTATATCTAACCTGAACTTCCCCTAAGTTTGAATCCATTAACTCTTGTCCTATCACTACAATCTCTGATGGACAGTCCCTCTCCCGCATCCTTATAGGCCCCCCTTCAGATACTGGAAGACCACTATGAGGTATGAGAAGTTAAACCAAATGGTCTCAGGTGGCACTTTTCCTTTTTAAAAAAATCTTGCCTAAACCGGAATATTTAAATACATCAAGTAATAAAGTTTGGAAAATCACTTTAAGGATATTTTTAATTATGAAAAAAAAAGACAAAACAAAATATCCAGCTTGTTTTCCAAATCTTACCATCTATGCTGTCATGTTCTGTGAAAAAAGAGTTCCTATACTAAGATTCTGTGTATTATTCATGCAATAATCTGCACAAGAGCTCTGATTTGAGGCTCTACTAGTTGCTTCATTTCTGGCATTACTAATTTTTTTTACCGAGTCAAGTTTATAATCTAATCGTAGTTGTTTTAAAAGAAATCTCTGCAAGATTCCATATCATATGTCAACAAATCAATCTTCTCAGAAACACAGATTAATTCCACTTAGTTCAACGCTGTCACCAAAAAAAAAAACGCACTCTATATTCTTCTATTACTTACAGCATTTCATTTTTACTTATTTCCTAATTACTTCTAGTTGTAGCATTTTTTTGTTTGGTTGTTTGGTTGGGTTTGGGATTTTTTTGGTTTTGGTTGGTTGGTTTTTTTTGTGTTTGTGTCCCCCAGTCATCATCCTACCCCCTTGATTTCTGCAATGTATTTTTCCAGCCAAATGTTCTGGGCCCTCATGCAATAATTCGGGGAAGTTGCACACAGCTTGTTGACATGAAGAAATTGCCAAGTGGTGGTTGTCAGACCAAAGAAAGACTTTAGTGCTCACCACTTCACAGTTTAGGCTCACTGTAAGTAATTCCCTACACCACTCCCTTCACCCCCCCAAAAAAAATATCCAGCTTCCCTGCAGTTTGAGAAGCCATCCCCAGTCCACTGGCCCCATCCCAGTTGAGAAAGGCACCTGTGGCCATAACTGCACATAGAGACAGGCAGATGAAGGGCACTTGTAGACCTGTCATAGTGTCTGACTGGTGGGAGAAGCATCAGTCACACATCCTGGCTCATGTCTTAAGAGCAACCAGGGCAGTAAACATGAAATCCTTAAACTTACTTGTAGGTATTCTCCATAGACAAGTCCACCTTTGCTGGCTTTATTCATTCCTTCTTGTGATTTGTCACCTTTTTCATCTTCCAAAGACAGCTTGTTTAAATTAAATCTGAGAAGAAAATATGTCAACTATTTAATTAAAGAACTATGAATATACCTGCCTTTTCACTAGCAGATTTATCTACAATTCAAATGATGCTTTGAGAAACTGAACCACTAAAGCAGGCAAAAACCAGTACACTTGAAATACCTCTTGTCACTACAATGTATAGCTGGTAGCATTGCATCTACTTCATCAAATAACAAGTACTCGGACAACCTTGTGCAATCTATTTTCCTTTAGCGATACCTACAGTTTTCTATTTGTTGACAGACATTAATTCCTCTCTGAGTTTTCATATCTTACATCAAAATTTTATTGTTTGAACTGATGCTGTGAAGCAAAACACAGGGACAAGAGACTCACAGGTAGCTGTTCCCTGCGAAGGGGCATCCGCTCATGATTCCAGGATCCAAATTCACTGAGCTGTGCACTGGTGAATGTACTCCGTTAGTGTTCCCAAATCACTGCAGCTGCCTTATATATAACCTTAACTCACTGCCTAAGCCAACCCCCAAACTCTCCTCCTCAGCCCATCCCCACTATTCAGTAATTCCAGAAACTATCACAACACAAAGGTCAGTAAGTTCACATGTTGTTGGCTTTCCAGGTTTGGTTTGGACTTTTTTCAATCAGTCAAACCGGGAACGTCTGGCATACTTGCTTTGTCCTGTGACACATGCTTTACATGCTTTTTTCTGCACATTTTCCATCAGTTGCTTCTTTGAAGATTAAGGCTGGGTTTTGGGGTAAGTCAATGATAGGTACATATGTGAGAAAAAGGCAATATTTAATAAATGCAGGAATTGTTAAAGTAAGTTTTTTATTGCAGACCGTTGTATCAAGATATCAAGGTACTTTTAAGCTTACAAAGTGAAACATGGAAATGGGAAGGGGAAGTAGAATGTTAGACTGAATAATGATTTTACAAGGGTATAGGGACAAGAAAAGGTGTAATGGCTTTAAACTGACAGAGGGGAGATTTAGGTTGGACATTGGGAAGAAATTGTTCCCTATGAGGATGGTGAGACATTGGCACAGGTTGCCCAGAGAAGATCTGGATGCCACATCCCTGGCAGTGTTCAATGCCAGGCTGGATGGGGCTTTGAGGAACCTCATCTAGTGCGAGGCATCCCTGAACATGGCAGGGGGGTTGGAACTGGATGATCTTCAGGTCTTTTCTAACCCAAACCATTCTGTGATTCTGTAAGAGACTTTAAGTGATACGTATACTTTAAAAAAATGCACACAGATTAAGTAAAAGCACTAGAAATAATCATGTACCTCTTATGCTGGTTTTCCAGTTGTTTAACTCATGGCAATTTCTTGATTTCATTCCCTCATGCAGAAGTTTCACTTATTGACAAAAGTTACCCAATTCTATTTATTCATTAGCTTAACACACAGTGAGGTAACATGTAACCAGTGTGCACTTCTTTCCTGCCTGCCAGCCTTCTCTGAAGAAAAAAAAAAAGTTAATGCACAGTTTTACTACAAGCAAAGCTGCAGGGCCCCCATGACCCGAGACCATTTGCTCTCTGCAAGACTTATTCTGCTTAGCGGTGACTGTGGCAGTTTCAGTAGTTCTAGTCACTTCAGAGTGGTTGGCTTATTAAAAGAGTTATACGCAGTATGTGGGTGATGGAATGTGTACCCTGCTCAGTCAGATGTCGTACATCAGGCTGTACAAATATTAGCTTAAAACTAAGCTGAGCCACAAGTAGGACGCCACTGAGGCAACCCATCAGGCAAGGTCAAGGTGATCTTCCTTCATGATATAAAACTTGTCAGAGGAAAATACTCCTCTCTCCACACACATCTTCACATCTGCTCAGAATGCAGGCAAGTAGAGACGAAAATGAAGATCATGCACTGGCACATACATCAGAAATAAATGTTGAAAACTGTGCTCTTCACCATCTCATTTGCACTCAAGAAGCTTGATGTACATGCTGGTACCTCTCACATGTACAGACATCAAAGACATGGACAAGTAATGTTTATCTTGTTATTTCTATACACCTTCACCTGAAACATCCAATCTGAGCCTCCACAGTGAAATCAGAATTCCTGTTACCCTGTCTCATGGCACAAGAAAAGAGTATAAACCTAGTAAAAATAAGGGTAGTTGAAAAACACTGAACTCTTAACCTCACGAAAGAAGTTATCATCCATTTTCTTGTGGAGTTTTGTTTCTTCTGTGGGACACAGAGAATAATAAACTTCCAGAGCACTGGTCTCTGATATGCAACCTTTACATCATCTACCCAGCAGGCAAAGGACTTTGAAGTATCAGAGCCCATTTAAACTCTGTGCTTAACAAAACATTAACTGCCTATTTGGGAAGTAATACTACCCTCATTCGGTTCAGGGCTACCAAATTCCCTCAAAACCTAGCTGAGGATACTATCTGAACCAAGCACTATACTCCTCCCTCTGATTCAACAGCAGATGAGCTTCAGCCAATCAAATCTGCCAGACTACAATAATTTAGAAAGTTATTTCCAGTATTTCCAACATGTCCAAACTCTTGTTAGGTGTGTGATAGCTGATTGGTCCCAAAGTGCCTCCATCCTAAAAACCACCAGCCTAGTAACTCTTGTGAAACTTGACAATCCAAATCCATCTGCATCTGCGTTCGCATCTCATCACTCTTGCTTGATGACCATGTTCACTTTCTCAAGTTCAACCCTCTTGAGCTGGTGCAGTTAGAAAGCCTTGCTATCCCCAGGATCCTCCTGCAGAGAAAACGTTCCCAAGTGTGTCTGAGTCCTTACCAACATCTGTTTTCCATCAGTTTCTCTTGTAATTCACTAGCAACCAAGAACCTTAAGGTATACATGAGAGGATTAAAAAATATTATTCTCCAAATCATCAGAAAACTCCAAAGACATTGGGGAAAGAAACATGAACAGTTTGTTTCAAGCCCACACTTGGGACATAAATACATTCCTCTAACCATGTTTGTACAACATTATGCTTCGATTTAAAATAAGAAACAAAAAAGTTTTTTGCAGTGCTGTTAATACATGAAACACTTATCAAAATACTCACTCAGATCCTAGAAAAGGTCCAACAATCTTATCATTCCTTTTTATGGCAGAGATAATTAAAAGTATGCAAGCTGTTACATTCGTACGCAATTCAATACGAAATGGTAAGCTCAAGCTCTGGGTTTTTATGGAAAGCAAAACCCAAATATGTGTTTAAGAAAAAAGACTACCTAGTAAATTTGTTTAAAAATGTTTTTAGCTTCTAAAACATATATTTTATACTTTGTATATATTTGTATAATGAATATCAGACTATATTCTGTACATTCAATGCAAATCTATGGTTACCAGGCAAAGTATATAAACTTGCCTATTTTGCACACAAACCAGAAATAATTTGCTCTTTTCTCTCTCATATGTAACCTCAACTGAAATAAAAGTTCAATCTGAATGTGTGTAAGTTCAATCAGTATGGTCTGATACTGCACTGCAGAACTTATCAGTAATTAAGCAGTCCATGTTTCCCTTTGAAACCTACAAATGTTGGGAGTGGCTTCATGTTAACTTGTTGAACAAAAGCCTCACCTATCCCCTGCCTCACCTCAAAAACAAGCAAAGCACATGAGACCACCAAATTCATGTCATATAGAGAGAAGCAAAAACAAGTATGGGACTTAAAGCTTATAACTCCTACCTGCATCACATATCTAGCCAGAGCAAACTTTCTAGACTGACCATTTCCTGAACAGCTGGGTGAATTAAAAATGAACGAGGCAGCAGTGTGAGCTCGCAGACCAGAAAGCCAACCGTATCCTGGGCTGCATCAAAAGGAGCGTGACCAGCAGATTGAGGGATGTGATCCCGCCCCTCTTCTCTGCTCTTGTGAGACCTCACTTGGAGTATTGTGTGCAGTTCTGGTGTTCTCAACATCAAAAGGACATGGAACTGTTGGAACAAGTCCAGAGGAGGGCCACGAGGATGGATGAGGGGACTGGAGCACCTCCTGTATGAAGATAGGATGAGAAAGTTGAGGCTGTTCATCCTGGAGAAGAGAAGGCTGCTTGGAGACCTCATAGCAGCCTTCCAGTATCTGAAGGGGGCCTATAGGGATGCTGGGGAGGGACTCTTCATGAGGGACTGTAATGAGAGGACAAGGGGTAATGGGTTCAAACTTAAACAGGGGAAGTTCAGATTGGATCTGAGGAAGAAATTCTTTACTGTGAGGGTGGTGAGGCACTGGAATGGGCTGCCCAGGGAAGCTGTGAATGCTCCATCGCTGCCAGTGTTCAAGGCCAGGTTGGACAGAGCCTTGGGTGGCATGGTTCAGTGTGAGGTGTCCCTGTCCATGTCAGGGGGGTTGGAACTAGATGATCTTAAGGTCCTTTCCAACCCTAACTATTCTATGATTCTATGATATCATGGATAATATCATCCTTGAGACCATCCAGGGAAATTTAATCTCACACTAGCTGAGTTCTGCTCTCTAACTATTTGCCAGCCACAAGAGATCTCAAAATATCCAAAATCAGTGGAAGAAAAAGTCTTAGTGAGGACTAGAAAACCCTTGAAATAAAACCACAGATAATAGAGAACTATCATTCATTCATCTTACTGGCAGCCTTCACCTGATCTCAGTAAGGCTTCACAAGTCTGTAATGAACTTGGCACTAAAAAAAAAATGTTTAAAAAGTGACTTGAACTACAAAATCATGAAACTCTCTCTTAGCAGTGTAGATGACAGTGCAGATTAAAAGAGCCTTCAGGTTTGGGTCAGCTCAGAGCCTTAAACTCTGGCATGGCTGCAACACCCTTAGAAATAAATCTGCTTCTGCCATGCTGCTGAAATTTGGGACTCAGGGTAGGGACCTGATTTTTGAGAGAAGCCTTTATGCCCTGACAGAGATTTTACAGCTGCTTTGCCATCTCTTTACACTAGCATTACCATAAATGAGTCTTGATGAAAAAATCTCTTCCGTGTGAATACATCTGAAAGCAAAACACAACCTTCATTTAAATTGACAGTATGACTTTTTTTTTTTTCCAGAATGCACCATCACTTCCTCATGCTGAACACTCAGAATCACATAGAAGCAGATGTGATTCTGGCTATTCAGCATGAGCCCACAAACAACTTGCTGTTTGTGCTGTGAATGGTTGAGCAAAGCCATGAAGACCAGAAGTGTGTGTATGTGGCCTTGAGCTTTTATTTAGTTATTTGTTTATTTACTTTTAAAGCATGAAAGTCAGACAGAAAGACTTCTGCTCATCCCAGAAACCTATCAAGAGAATTCTAACCTTCAGCAGACAGTGAGAATGCTCTGTTTCATGACTGGGCTCAAAACAAGACAAACAAACACAGCAGGAAAAACCCCATGGCTTCCCAGAACTGCACTTTGTGTCCTTCAAATGAACTGTCATGGCCTTCATGACCAGCATGGGAATTATTAAGCACCCTTCTTAATCCACCCTCCTCCCCTTTCTGTTTACCTTTCCTTAACCAGGCGGACATGGGGTGGCTGAGTGTCGTGGTTTAAGCCTCACCCAGGCTAATAACTGACACAGTCTGTTCACTCACTCACTGCCCCTCTTTCTTCCCCCAGTCCCAGGAGGATGGGGAGGAGAATCAACAGAATGCAACTCCCACAGGTTGAGATAAGAACAGTTTAGTACCTAAGGTATAACACAAACCACTGCTGCTACCACCAGTAATAATACAGGAGAAATACAAGGAAAGAGAATACAACTGCTCACCAAGCCCGACCCAGCCAGTGCACCCCCCAGCAGCGAACCCCCCCAGAGCACCACCACACCCTTCCGGGTCTCTGCTCTCTGTTTTCACATCCTGGACATGACGTGCTGTGGTATGGAATAACCTCTTTGGTCAGTTTGGGTCAGGTGTCCTGTCTCTGCTTCCTCCTGGGGCTTCCCCTCCTCCCTGGCATAGCATGAGGCTCAGAAAGTCCTTGGCCAGACCAAAACATTACCAAACAGTAACTGAAAACACTGGTGTTATCAGCGCAGCTCCCAGGCCCAAAATCAAAAACACAGTGCTGCACCAGCTACCAACAAGGAGAAAAACAACTGCTGCTGCTGAACCCATGACACTGAGCTAGCTCTGTTCATCTCAGCTGCAACAGGGTTGCAGTGCAGAGACAAATTGGACTTACATAAAAAGAAGTGATTCACCCATACATGCAAATACGGAGCCTCCTTCTAGCCTGGCCAAGGCAAGGTTTGACAAAAGGTGGAGGTGGCCAGTAGCGTGTTTTGTAGATACACGTGGAGTCAAGAGTCCGCAAGTTCTTATTGTGTGGAGCTTTATGTCTAAAACATTAGTCTGATGAGGACAGGTATGTAAGAATGACCCCCTATGCATTGTCATGAATCTAACAAGTGTTGGATTAGAAGTGATTGAATTAGAAGTGACTTGTTCACCCAAGCCAATTCTCAAGTTATCCCATATGAAATCACTTATGGAGGGAAAAAAATAAAACAAGGCACACACAGATGGTTTGGATGGTGCCACCAATTCTTCTGCTCAAAATCTCATTCTGATTACCAAAACATCACAGATCAATCTATTTTTCCAGTGTTCACTAATTTGAACAAATTGACTGGAGACCTTCTGGCTACAAACAAATGACGCTTGGAGCTTCCCAACGCTTGTCCCAGAAGTACAGACCAGGAGTTATCCAGCACAGATCGCTTCTACCTACAAAACAGTGGCTTCAGTGTGTTAGATAAAAGATCCTAGTAGGTCATGCCATGCTGAGGAGTTTCTACTAGAAAGCAGCAGATTTCTTGGAAGAGGTATTAGAACAAAACAATCAAACATTTAAAAGCAAACAAAAAAAAAACACACCAAACCTAAAATGCAAACTTATAGTGAGATAATTTCCCCAGTATATCCAACCTAACTTTCCAATACTGATAGCCCAGGACTTCCTAAGATACCCTGGTCCTTGCACTTAATAATCCTTCTGTGAATCCACAGCCTGCAGCAATGACTTACATAATTGAGGTGCATATCAGATGAAAGAATATTTCACTGTGCTAGTTTCTGCCTCATGTTAACTTTCTGAGCAAAAACTTTCTGCCAAGTAATCAAGTAATTTTCATTTCTGCTTGGTACTAAGTCATGGCTTATGAGCTTATGACAAGTAACTGTGCTTTACCTTTATAGTCCCAGACACCCTCTTCTGTACTTGTGCGAATTCTGTTGTGATATTTTTGAGATGAAGCATTCAAAAGGCAAATATCTTTCTAATGTATAGATGTGAGCATTGTTAGTTCCATAAAATTATGGCAATTAAAAAAGTTTCGACACCAAACCCACAACTATAATAGTGAAATGCAGTACAGAAACTACGGGTATGTTTTGGTTGACAAGGTACAACTCCAATTGCAAAGCATAAGTCAGACCCTCACTGCGTAGGCTGCTGTACAAGCACTGAACCAAGACTACTTCCCCAGCCAATCTAATAAAATAACAAGAGAGACAGGTGAATAAAGACATAAAAAGAAGAGAGGAAGATAAATCTGGCACCAAAACAAGTCCTCTGCTCAAGTGAGTGCTTTGTGATTTTCAAAACTGGACTTGCTGTTTAACAAGCATTTGAAATTAACAGTCAGTTTCGAAAAAACTAAAACTTAATGACTCAAGGCTAAAACAAATAAGCTCGAAGTTGATGCAATATTAATAATCCAATCAGACATTTGTACATGGGGGAGGAGCAAAGCTCAAGGCCTTGCAAGCTACAAAGAGAAGTGATAGCGCTGCAAGGATCTCAATTTTTTTTTTTTACTTTTAATTATGTTTTTTCTACTTAAACACAAAGAAATCTGTCATCACTTCTCACCATACCTTTAACTTCCATTTATGTTTCACACATCCCAGCACAATACCCTTACTCCACTGTCTATCATTTGTGGCTCAGTGGAATGCAGCAGGATTTCTTTCACATTGCACAGTATCTGACCCTGTTAATGCTGGTACCAAATCTCCCACCCCACTATGTGATCAGAAAGGAACTCTTCCCAGATTTCCACCAGGTCATCCTACACCTGTATTTTCTAAATATAACAAACAGCACTCATGCTGACTGCGCTTTTGCAGGCTGTCTGCAAGCTGTGTTCTGACAATGAAGCAGCCTGCTCTCTGAATTGTCCCAAAGGAACAATTTATCTTTCTTATGTTCTGACTGGTAATTATTTCCCAAGTATGGAGAAAACGTGCTTTCACTGTTATTACCAAAACTTCCTCCTTTCATGCATGAAATATGTCAATATCAGCCAAAACTATAAACTTAGGAAAAACCACACATCTTAAATACATGCCACAGAGCTGTTCTAAGGCAAACATATCCTCTTTTAATGCCTTGCAGCCACACACTGCAAGGTAAAATTCTTTAGTACAGGAAAGCTGTTTTCCCCTCCTAACCTGAATGTCAGGTACAGTGAAATAAAAATCTGGAGCCGTAAGCTACACCCTTGCCTCCATGGCTCAACTTGTGCTACTGTCTGCTCCATGGTACAGCTGGCTAGGGAGTTCAGAGGGCTGGTTCCAGCAAATGCTAATAAAAATTTGCTGATCTCATCCTATTCAGTATTATCATTAATGACTTGTATGATGGAATGGGTTGTACACTACTTAAATTGACAAAAGAATAGCCTGGAAGGTGAATAGTGTGCTGTTAGATGGGGGCTGGAATTCAGAACTACCTTAATGCACTGAAATAAATAAAGTGTGGCTTCAGTAATGCAAAGAGTAGTACTTCTGAACGCTGGCTGTGACAAACAAACTAGCAAATAAGAAATCCTTTAGAAATTATTTGGGTTTTTCAGTTATTCAAAAATAACATGTTTCAGCAACAAAAGACAAACTGTGAAAAAAACCCAAATTTTATACTGGAAATTTTAAATGGAAACTTTCTATATGGCATGGAATCCTTCCATTCCATATAAACCATTTTATTATGTACTAGGCACCATTCTTCAAGAAGGATTAAGACCACTTGGAATGGGCTCAGAAAATGATATCAAGAACAACAAATTAACGTAGAAAATATGGCCCATTAAGAGAGACAGAAAGAATTATACATGACCTGTATAACTAAGAGAAGATTGTGATGCAAAAGTAATAAATACCTTTCCTTCAAAGGGAAGAGTAATAAATATTTTCCATATACGATGGAATGAGAAAAGGAGCAACCAGTTTAAATTATGGCAACATGGACATCAGGAAACAAAATATAAAGACATTTCTTGTATCTGTAGAGCACTACAAAAAATTGAGGAGAGCTTATAATTTCTCCAGTCGTAGCTGATTCTACCTTGATGCAGAGGCAGACCCAATAAGTCCCCACCTCTAACTCTCTATGAGGCCCTTTTCTACATTCCCTTCCCCCATTTCTGAATCCACTGGCATACTTGCTTTGAAGGAAGGAGCAAGACAGATTCTTGCATGTACAATTAGTTACCATGTTTCACATATGCCAGCTTTTCATTTGCCATGAAATAGCAATGACAACAGATTAAAACAGTCCAGATGGTAGTCACTTTTTTCCTGCCTTTTTCTTTTTTGCTAGTATATTTTGTATAAATTGAGTATAAGTATTTTCTGTCTGCTATACTAGCAAATGTATTCTTTGATCTGACTTAAAAGAAGGCAATAATTGAGATGCTTCTATTAAAAAAGAGAGCTAACCAAAACATTATAAGAAGCAATGTTGCTAAAGCACTTGCAGAGCCTCATACAATGAAATGTAAATTGGAAGGAAACACTTTAACATTCTGCGGAAAAAAATGTCCAATGAAAGCTAAATATGCACTGAACACAAGTTTGTGCTTCTCTGTATGTAATTTCTCTCCGCAGCCAACAAGAATTCCTGTGAGACATTTTGCTGCAACTAGGCCATAAAGAAATAACTTTATCAGAAACACATTATCACTTTGTCTCAGCAAATAGTTGTGTAGTTATGCTGACTGCAGCATTTTGTTTAAATTTAGCACCTTAGGAGAACTGAACAGCACTGAGGAATGACATTTTGAGTACAAAATTTACAATATGGATGGACAAAATCCATCATGACCACCTCTTCATTGGTTGTTTTTCCTAACCTTTACTGCGTTAAATATTAGGGAATGTGCTATTCAGATAACCAGATACACACTGCAAGAACTGAGTGAACAAACCAAGCTGGCTGTGACCAATTTATAATCTGAAAGCTGTTTGTGCAGGCCATTTGGGAAGGACGAACAAATACAAGGCTGGTCTTCGCCCCCTAGTGTTTGCTTAAGAATTACTGTAAAATAACCATAAAATAATCTTTTAAAATCACTTTCTTTTGTAAAACACAGCCAGACAACACAAGCCATGTCTGTCTAAAGTATTACATAAAGGTTCTTTGTAAGACAGCAACTCACAGAATTTTTACCACAAACACCAGTAGGATGACTCATATTTGCTGCATAGAGAGCGACTTACAGTTTGTACTCCTTAACTGTATGCACATAGTGGTATAAAGACCAACATAATTTGCTTTGAGAAGTCAAACAACTCAAGCAAGAGATGTCATCTGGGCACTGTGAATTAAAGTGGTTTGCATTAATGGGACTCAACAGATCTGCAAATGACTGCTCAGCAGCGCACTAGATGTGGTTTAGTTACATACAGATGCTGCAGAACATTTTACTGTTAAGCACTCACTGCTTGAGTTAATGCAAGTTCCGGGCAAAACTTGCCCCAGCAAAGAGCCTGAGTGGTGAGGCAAAAGTGGCAAATGGAGCTAGGATTTCCAAAAAGCCAAGTACAAAAATCTTCTGCTTGTCATACAGGAATGACTAAATGGAGTTCAGTGCTTTAGCTTGCTGCTTGTAGTTTTAACAACATGGCAGAAAACAACTGCCAAGTTGTTGGCGAACAACTAGACAGTGAGGTACTGAGGGACCAAGTTAATATACCTGATAACCCAAGAACACTACGGGCAATCAAATAGACCATTACTAAGAGAGCGAATGAAAGAACTGGATCAGAGAGGGAATGTGCAGAGGGGGGGTTTATTATTATTTTCTAAAGGATTAATCAAGCAGAGCCCAGGTCTAAAATTACTTGTATTTTTAATTGCCTTCTATTAGATGCTTAGTTTTTAAGTTGAAACAAACTTCAAACAAGATCATACCACACATCTAACACAAAAGCAGTCTGTCCTTCATCTTAAGGGGTTATGGGAATGATTACATACATTTTCATCCTCACCCAGAGGGTCAGTTCTCAGGAATAACAACTCATTTTTGCTAAAGCCCACAAGAACATGAAATCTGGAGCTGGTTATGAAGACAGCTATTCAAAGTGTGGATGAACTGAATTCTGCTGCTGGTGGGAACCTAGTGGCAGGTATTCATTGCCCTCCAGAGCAGGAAGGGCTCCTTATCTAATTAAAGAGAATCTATTCAGTTCTGAACAACACAGTATTTTAGTTCAGATAACTGGTCTTTCTAAAACAACAGGCAAAAATACAGAAAAAATTTGCAAGGTGATACAATACTCCAGTCAAGCCTGCACGTGTACTATTATAATAAATACTTGAAATATATATAAATATGATCCTGTCATAAAAATAATCTCTTTTACGTTGCAAAGCACTTTACTTAAAGGCAAAACATAGCAACCCTGGCAGGTAAATTGCCCAGTGTTATGTGTCATTGAGCATCACCTCCCACTCAGTTTTCTATAAAAGCCATTACCTAGCAATGATCACAGTGATAAGACAGCTTGCTATCCATTCCTTCTTTACTGAAATAAGCAAACCCTCATGGACCAGCTTGGGAGATTTATTCAATCAGATGCTAAAGGTATGTGACTAGACATATTAGAGTGCTTTACTAAGAGTTTTGTTACATTTTGGTAGGTTTTTTTCAGGACTGACAACCAAAATGAGAAAATACGCCTCGTTTCTCTTTTAACCTTGTCCAAAAACAGCAGTAGTGTACATTTTCAAGATATAAAGAGAGAGATGGAAAAAGCTTGTAGAAAAATAAAAATCATACAGTTACTTAAGAGGTCAGGAAAAGCCTCTAGCTATTTGTCCTTTGTGCATTTAGCATGAAGACAACACAGTTTTAACTAGGCAACTACTATTCTGAATAATTCCTTCCAGGCAAGAGCTCCTGCTGCTGATGATCTATGTTTTAAAAGGCCATTGTTTTTTAATGTTCATTAATAAAAATCCAATCACACTTAAACACTGGGAATATAAAAATGAAAACGTTGTACCTTATTTCTGCTATGCAAAAGCTTAGCTTCCAGTTCATTCTTCCCATAAGGTCCTGTTACATTTTTTTTCCTCACTAGATCAAAGAGCCTATTACTGTTATCTATCAGCTCCTTATGCAAGCAGTTACAGACTGTGACCAACTAATTGCTGAGTGAAATTAAAAAACTTCTTAAATTCAATTATTCAATTTACAGTGTTAACATTACAAGATACTGTGAATTTCTGAGGTTTTTGTATAAGCTGATAATAGTATGTCCCTGGCCATGTGTCCCTGGTGCAGGGAACTCATTTCTTCTTTAACAACACTGACTGGAAAATCAGGTTTCTCTTACTAAACATGATAGTTCTTGGGGCTTCTCCAGTAATCAGTGTTTCCTGAGGCAAAGCATCTGCAGCCCATCCTGAACATTTGAGCTACCTAAATATAGTTCTTACATTTGTGTTCTCTATTTGGCTCCAAGTATGTGATTTGCTCCTAGATCTGGATTCCTCTCATTTAGTTACCTCCTTGCTTTTTTACTTATCCATGCTCTACCCTTTGGATCTTCTATAAATATTGGGTTTATTCCCATCTTTGACAAAATTTTTTTCTTTAGCTTAGTGCCTACATTAAATGTACTTTGTGTTGGTGCTAAAAGAACATAGCGCTCTCAAGACCTTACTAATAGTCTGAGGTCTTGCAAGACCTTACTGTCTCTCTAGCAGCAACTTGGATACTCAACTTAAAGCCAGTTCATCTGTGTTGATTGCACAACCTTAGTCCAGATACATACAGCCCAAGCTCTGCACTGGATGAAGGGCTAATGATTTATAATCTCACACCCACCCATTATTGTGGTGTATTATTTTATTATTTATTAAATGAGATCTGGAATAACCATTCTAATATTTATTATATATCACTGGAATGTACTTGTTCCTCAAATAGACCAAATACCAGAGCAAATGGCTACTCCTAATTCACATATTTCATACTGTTTTCCAATCCACCACATGTGAGAAATTTCATACCAGAAATCTACCATGTGATCCTTCATAGTTAAAAATCTTTTTTCCTTTATTTTTTTTTTTTAGTACAGCATTTTCTAATGAAATCTGAAAGTAGAGTAAGGATTCTTACTCACCTACTAGTACTAATTCCTCTGGGGAAAGACAGCAATGAAAGCAGCAATATAATACTAGATTATTTTAAGCACTAACAGCAAAAATTTCACGATCCAGATAAAACCATGTATATTTCCTGTAGTAGCTATGCACAATAGCTGAAATACAACTTAGTTACATATTTGCATAGATACTATGTTACACTTCTGATTAAGCTAACCAGTGGGTTTTGATGGCAATGCACTCTTATAGAGGGATATGCTATCATTCTCTTACCTAACAGAGTGTATATAGGAGGAACGAACACACACAGCACTTCCCTTGAGAGAACAGGGTCTGACTGCTTGTGGTCTCTTGCTAGAGCCTATGGACAGCAGATGCAGACACTTGGTAGAAATGTAATTTGTTCTGCTGTTACTCAGGGAACATGCAAAGTGTTTGTCCCACTGCACACTCGTTGGTGAGAGCGAAGCCTGAAGCAAAACAAAAGCACACATGGGTGAACAGCTTTGCAATGGGATCCAATAGTCACTAGAGCTAGAAAAGAAACTTTTGAACAGTTTTCCAGCAGAAAACTGATGATAAAAAGGGTTCACAGTAAATTCTACCAGTACTGATCAAAGTTCTTACGTCTTTAAAGAGAAACATAAAGAAAATTCTTTCCCTTCAGAAACATTTTGAAATTTAGCATCATCTGAGTTTTCATTATCACAGTCCACATACTGTGCAGAGACCAAAGCAGCATCCCAGATTGATGATGTGGTCACGACGGCTTTGGCAGACGACCCTTTTACATCCCTTTGATCTTTTGACCAGTTGTAAGAACCTCAAGTAAATCGGTCTTACAAACGGTATATTATCTTCCTCCCATGTATGCCACACTATTAAATCTATTTTCTGGTTAAAAAAATAGAACGAGGGAAGCATTTAATTGCTGTTAAATGCTAATCTAAATATATTTTCAAGTCCTAATCATTATTGTCTCACAAACTTTCTTTAATTTCTGGCTCCTATGGAGTTTCTTAATGACAAAATAAAGTAGCAGATAGCAATCTGAAAATGAAGCACTTTGCAAAGAAACTGGTCCAATTATAATTAGATACAGGAAAGGCCTTGATAAATTTCCCTCATCTGGATGTTCTGAGAGACCATTTTGTTCAAATCCATGCCCAAAGACCACTCAGCAACAAGCATAAGAAAATGACTACATTTCCAGGTACTGATAATATTCATCACTGTTACTGTTTTTAAACTTAGATCTAAAAATATATTTTTTAACATCACTTTGTAGAAAACTGGGATAAATGAAAACTAAAAAAATTCCTCTTTCCAAGTTAAGGAATCAGACATGTGCAAGCCTAAAAACCAAGACAGTAGATTTCCTTTTGAACCTGGAACTTCTCAAGTTTTATCCAAAAACTTTTAATAGTGAAAGAGTAAAATTTCCTTCAATATGATTCCATATCTTTCCCTTTTTACCTAATTTCTCAGAGCAAGTATGAAGGACCAGGCCTTTAATGGGATGTTACTGTAAAAATCAGATGCTCAGCCTTTTACAGTAGGTCCACAGCAACCTCTGGTCTTATATCACTGAGGTATGTCAAAATCCAATCTTTTCGACAGAAGCAGAACTACCCTTTTATATTAATGTGTTTAATAATCTGTGTGCTTGAAATATTGCAAGATACAGTCTGTTCCCAGACAGGACTGAGCTCATCTCGCAGTGCACAATTCTTCCATCCTCAGAAGCAAGTTCACTACTTAAAGAGAGAATTTTCAGTTAAAGAAAAAATTTACAATTGCTTCCAATATCAAAATTCTGTGGTTTCCTTTAAGTGTCATTTAAATGTTAGCATTACAAACGTGTTTTCACTTTGTTCCATATTAAGGAATATTGAAAAAGATAAGATTGTACTTAATAAAGAAACTGGTGCCACATTTGGATGACAGAAGAAATTATCATCAGGAGTTTGCCTCATCCACTTCATTTCATGGAGTGCATAATATTGTTCGAACACAGAGCAAGACTCGCAAAGTGCTGTGGCTGTTTGTAGTCATGGGCTGTTTTGCCACTGTTATATGGCAAATCTGCAGTCGCTTCATCTACTACTTCACCTGGCCAACCACAACTACAGTGGTAGTTCAGTATGTGGAAAATGTCCAATTCCCTGCTGTGACTTTCTGCAACTTGAACAGGTAAAAGTTATGTTTGTTATTTTCTCTTTAGAGGCAATACCTTTTTATCTGAAAACAGTTGGCTTCCACAACATGCCTTAACAAATCACACAAAATAAACATGGCTCTGAGGGGCATGTCTTTCACACCACCACATGAGATTTAAATGAAGAGGAAAGTACAAGAATCAAGTAGGGGGTTGCTTTTTAATCTTCCCCTTCCTTCAGATGAACAACAGCACTACAGATTTTTAAATTTTAAAACATAAGTTGGAATAGAAACAACTCTCTGGTGGTGTTCTTCTATGTACAAGTGCTGCTTCTAAAGTGCAACTAAGGGACAGTCATCAGTTACACCCAAGTTAAAAATAAAATACAAGATTTGCAAACATAGATATTCAAACAGAAACATCATACAAATGTAGAAATCTTGGACAGAGTAGATGCTGGTTTCCAGAGATGTTCAACCTTTATGGTTCTAGCTGGTATCAGTGGGATTTTCAGGAGGGAAACATTTGGACTGTTTGGAAGTCATGGAAGTTCACTACAGATTTCTACACCTGAAGATAATGGCCCACATTCAGATGTGGCTACTTTGGAAATGAATTTACAAACCTACAGGCTGGTTTTTAGAGCAAATATGTAATTTAGGAACAGTTTTAGAAACACAGAAAGTTTACCCACATTGTTTCCTCAATCTTCTGCCTTTCCCTGGCAGAATCAGCTAGAAGTCCCAGTCTCAAATATCTGGAACTGTTTGCCTCCCTTGCATTGCCCTGCGTAAAGCCATCTTGGGTTATATTGCACAACATTCACCAAAGATGGAGCCACAGAGCTTACAGGAAGGTAGGCTGTCTCTACACTGGGGTGTAGCGCCTTAGTAAAGCAGGTATATGAGAGCACTGCAAATGTACTTACAAATCAGTATTATAAATTACAGAAGACAGATTTTTTTGGAAAAGAATGATTCCTCCCAGCTAGTTTCCTACATGTAAATGTAACTGTTCAGTTTCGCATCAGTTCTACAAATCTGGTTGTTATCTTACCCAGATGGCAAATCTACAGAAATGTGTTCCATGACTGACCAGAACACCCATGGGAAGATGTCCATTTTCTGCTTTCAGATATGGAAAATAGCTTCCTAGAAATGGAGACTATATTTTTATTCTATTTATATAATATATATATCTATAATATATAATACATAATTATAATATAGAATTTATAATACATATTTATACTGCAGA
Organism: Myiopsitta monachus; assembly: GCA_017639245.1. NCBI lineage: Eukaryota > Metazoa > Chordata > Aves > Psittaciformes > Psittacidae > Myiopsitta > Myiopsitta monachus. Next base: position 71,547,757 of record CM029917.1, on the reverse strand, counting down.
GACCAAAGTGCATTGTGGTGGGCAAGAATCACTCACATTTTGCAAGCAGACAACAAATTGTGTCACAGATTTGGCCAGAGCAGCTTTGAGATGTGCAGAACTAAGCAATTTTTTCTCCTTCCCTTGACAGGTTCCAAGCTCATGCAGTAAGCAACCTCAAGATAATTTTTTTCATTTGGAACATTGTGTCTGGTGTACTCCACAATTTTTCTATGGAAAATAAATATTCTCAAGAGCTCAATGATTTTCTTCTTGGGAACCAGAACTTCAGCATCAAAGAGTTTACAAAGAAAAATGGGTTTTATCTGAACAGCAGCACATTGCTAGAATGTGACTTTTTTGGAAAGCCATGTTACCCACAGGTAAAGATGTTTATTTTACTAAAACAGTAGCATGGAGGAGAAGGGGGCATATTCTTATCAATCCCCACTTGAGACACCTATCTTTGCCAGCTACACCCCCTATTGTCCTTTTCAGTCACTCAATGGAGAAAGAAAGTTCTGCTCTAAGCTACTCTGAGGACCCCAGTTCTCCCGCTGATTGTGGAGACAGCCTGCAGGACTCCCTGAGCTGTAAAACGGGATTTCGGTCTAAATTGCTCTCAGTACAGTGCCACTTCTGCACAGACAGCAGCCTTTGGCAACTGTCAAACCTCCAGACTGCATCTAACAACCTTGTCCATAAATGGCCTGTAAAGAAGGTCAGTTTGAACAGTTTTTTGCAATACATGATTGCATACTTTTGTTCTTGAGGTCAAGAATACAGACAGCCAGAGTAACTACATGCAAACTCCACAGGAATTTTAAATAATGAGGTGAAAATAGTCCAGTTTTGGGAATTTTGGACAACAACCAAAGAATATGATCATTGCATTTTTATGTCAATTCTTCCTTAGAGCGATTCCCAACTTAAATAGAAAATGTGAACAGAAAAGTCAGGACCTTATTCTTTCAGATATAACCTTTAGATATGCCATAACTTATAAAATTAGGCATTGGAGAGCCCTCTTGACTGAAAGATACTAGTGTTAATAACTAAAACTAAAGCAAATACTAAACTTTCACGTGCAACATGACATCTAGATTTGAAACAGTCTTCACTAAACATGTACTGAAAAGATTAAACAAGTTGGTTTTGAATATATGTCTACTAAATAATAATATATATTTCTATATAATGTAACAATATAATTTCTATAAGGTATAGAAAAACAGGACTGAAATGATTCTGAGCAGCTGACAGGTATTAATAAACAATGTGAAATTTCTCCTTTAAATTTCATTTCCTACAGAAAGGGTGAAAGCCTTTTGAATTTTTCCAGCAATTAGCCCTTTTCTAATTGAAGTATTTAGCATCGCCTTTATGAAAAGCAAATACTCCAGTAGTCCATCTCTTGCATTGTAATTCACTAAGGAAACTTCTTTCCTTTTACTCTTCCCTATTTTCCTTTACTGAAGGATTTTGAACATGTTTTCACGGAATATGGAAACTGCTTTACTTTTAATTACAATGATCTTGCAGCAAGAACAGTGAGTTTGTCTGGAAGAGGCTTACATTTGCTTTTTGATGTCCAACAGGTACAACTATCCTAATAATTATAAATCACAAATCATGTAATAACTTACAGATGAATGGAATTGGTTTGGTTTGGGTTTGTGTTTTTGTCTGGCTGATTTTACACAGATCTTCAGAATTTCATGCAAAAATTTCTATATGAAGACCATTTCTGAGTGAGAGGGTATTTTCAAGGGATGATCTAACACAGATTTTAAGTCAGAATTATTGACTTTGTCCCCAGCTAAATGGTTCTGAAAGTTGCAAGCGAATGTGTATACACATATTTGCGGTTCACCTACAGTTAAAACATGTCATCAGAGCACTAATCTCATTTTATACAAGCACTTCGGGGTGACATAAATTCATTTTAATACAAGGCCCAGTAGAGGAGGTCATAAGGTGCCAGCTTCTAAAGCATTACTGAATTTTAGTTGCAGCAGCTGTAAGTGCTCAATGACAGCTAAGATCTGGTCTTTGCACTATAGCCTCTGGCCTCATTAGAATTATCTTTGAGCAACAAACCCCAGAAAATTAATATCACCTTGTGAGGTCAGCGAGGAAAACTAATATTTTAGTGATAAATGACTTAGACATTGACTTTTATTCTCTAGGAATTACGAGACAGGAGTGACAGGTTCTGGAGAGAGCAATGGAAAGTTGGCTGAAATGTGATGGGTAGTTGCAAGTAAAAGGAGAGAATATCCAAGTTATGAGTAAATGTTTATCAATGTCTTCTTGCTTTTGAAACTGGGAGATGACAGAAAGAATTAAAAAAACCCTGAATTTTAAAGTAACTGGAAAAAAGCCCACAGAAGCCATTAACAAAGTAAAAAATTCAAGTCAGTTTCCTTCTATACTTATCTGTAAATTGCCAAAAATTCAACTAGGGATTAAGACCAAATCAAAAAGCACAGCACCATTTCAAATATAGCTAAAGCTTCAGATGGTAAGCAGAGCCAAAACTACTTTAAATAATTCTTTTTGTATCAGGAACAATTCACGGATGAACCTTCTCTTGGTTATACCGATGCTGGTATAACTTTTGATATCCATTCACCCAGAGAGCTTCCACACTTTGATGGTTTAGGTTTACTAACACCAGTTGGAATGCATGCACAGGTTGCAGTCCGCCAGCTGAAGGTAAGGACTTTCTCCATCAAGGGGAAATACTGGTCTTTGCTGTCTACTTCTCTTCCGAAGCATGACCATGAGTTAGACATTTCAGAAGTTAAGTATTTCATCATGCCAAAGTGACTCCTAAAAATAACATTTCCTTCAGACACAAACAAAATTACTGCAATTTTGGGGCAGCAGAGAAGGGTGTCACTGGTCATCATAATCAGTATCTATTCAAATCATCCTTTCTTTCCTAACATCTTACAGTCTCGCTGACATAGTAACAATACAAGGACACCAAATCCTTTCCCCAGCCTATGGAGCAGGTTATGAAAGCCAAGGCCCACTTAGAATTAAACTTGGCTAGGGATGTTAAGGATAACAGGAAGGTAGAGGTACACTGCAAATAAAAGACAGGCTAGGGACACACAGCCCCCTCCAGAAGCTATCAGGAGAACTGGCTACCCTGGACTTGGAGAAGGCTGAGGTTCTTAATGACTTCTTTGCCTCAGTCTTCACTGGTAAATGCTCTGACCACAGCACCCAAGTCTTGGAAAGCAGATGCAGAGACAGTGAGAATGAAGACCCTGAGCCCACTGTAGGAGAGGATCTGGTTTGAGACCATCTTAGGAACCTGAAATGGCACAAGTCCATGGGACCTGATGAAATCCATCCACGGGTACTGAAGGAGCTGGCAAATGAAGTTGCTAAGCCACTGTCCATCATATTTGAAAAATCATGGCAGTCAGGTGAAGTTCCCGATGACTGGAAAAAGGGAAATATAACCCCAGTTTTCAAGAAGGGGAAAATGGATGAGCCGGGGAACTACAGAGCAGTCAGCCTCACCTCTGTGCCTGCCAAAATCTTGGAGCAGATTCTCCTGGAAGGCATACTGAGGTACATGAAAAACAACAAGGTGCTTGGTGACAGCCAGCATGGCTTCACTAAGGGGAAATCCTGCCTGACCAATCCAGTGGCCTTCTATAATGGGGCTACAGAACTGATGGTCAGGGGCAGAACAGTTGATGTCATCTACCTGGACCTGTGCAAAGCGTTCGACACTGTCCCACACGACATCCTTGTCTCTAAGTTGGAGAGACATCAATTTGATAGGTGGACCACTCAGTGGATAAAGAACTGTCTGGATGGCTGCATGCAAAGAGTTGTGCTCAATGGCTCAGTGTCCAGCTGGAGACCAGTAACGAGTGGTGTCCCTCAGGGATCGGTGCTGGGACTGGTCTTGTTCAACATCTTTGTCAGGTGACACGGACAGTGGGATTGAGTGTGCCCTCAGCAAGTTTGCCAATGACACCAAGCTGTGTGGTTCAGTTGATACACTGGAGGGAAGGAATGCCATCCAGAGGGACCTTGACACGGTTGTGAGGTGGGCTGATGCCAGCCTGATGAAGTTTAAGCATGCCAAGTGCAAGGTCTTACACCTGGGTGGGAGCAATCCCAGGCACAGGTATAGGTTGGGCAGAGAAGAGATTCAGAGCAGCCCTGCAGAGAAGTACTTGGGGGTTGTTGGTTGATGAGAAAATGAACACGAGGTGGCAGTGTGCGCTTGCAGCTCAGAAAGCCAACCATATCCTGGGCTGCATCAAAAGGCAGCGTGACCAGCAGGTCGAGGGAGGTGATCCTGACCCTCTCCTCTGCTCTCATGAGACCTCCCTTGGAGTATCGTGTGCAGTTCTGGTGTCCTCAACATCAAAAGGACATGGAACTGTGGAACAAGTCCAAAGGAGGGCCACGAGGATGATCAAGGGACTGGAGCACCTCCCGTATGAAGATAGGATGAGAAAGTTGGGGCTGTTCATCCTGGAGAAGAGAAAGCAGCCTGCAGATCTCACAGCAGGCTTTGGGTATCTGAAGAGGGGCCTATAGGGATGCTGGGGAGGGACTCTTCATGAGGGACTGTAATGAGAGGACAAGGGGTAGGTAATGGGTTCAAACTTAAACAGGGGAAGTTTAGATTGGATCTGAGGAAGAAATTCTTTACTGTGAGGGTGGTGAGGCACTGGAATGGGTTGCCCAGGGAAGCTGTGAATGCTCCATCGCTGGCGATGTTCAAGGCCAGGTTGGACAGAGCCTTGGGTGGCATGGTTCAGTGTGAGGTGTCCCTGTCCCATGTCAGGGGGGTTGGAACTAGATGATCTTAAGGTCCTTTCCAACCCTAACTATTCTATGATTCTATGATTCTATCAACATATTCTGTTAGCATTAAGGCTGTCTCAGTTTCCTAGTGGAATCCAAGTGGAGTCAACTACCCTTCTGCACTAGGCTTTCTGATCAGGTCCTACTTCTGCTGTGAGAGGAGTTGATTTTAGAATCCCAAAAAGCACAACCTGTAATTGCCTCCAATGAAATCACAATGTTACTGCTTATGTCTTCAACAGGCTTCCTTAGTACTTTAAATTGTGAGAAAATAACATCTAAAGTTAAAACTGAGACAAACTATATATATATATATCTTCTGTTATTATTATCCTACAGTCAATTATCCAAGAATACCCATGGGGAGAGTGCAAGCCTGATAAAAAGCTTCGCTACCACAGGATTTATAGTACTAATGGATGTTTGCAGGAATGCAGAGCCCGGTACATACAGGACTGGTGTGGCTGCTTGCCATTCATTCTTCCAGGTATTTCTCAGGAATATCCTACCATACAGCGATCATTGTGCTAGGAGTCCTCACCTGTTATTGAACAGCAAAGGAGATAGGGAAAGTCTCCTCTTTCCCACCTTTTCAGCATTAAAAGTAATAATGTCACCTCTCTCTGAAGCAAGAGGTGGAACCCAAATCTCTGCTCTCACAGCTCTTTTTTCACAATTAGGGGGTAAGAAAGCACTGTCCTGCCTCCACTTTCTGACTATATATTTTTAAATATCCCCAGGCAAAGTAGAATGTTTTCATTAAGGGAGACCCATAAATGAGTGCTCTCCAGTCCATTTGTTCGGCAGCCTCTTGGAAAGGAAGTTGGCAATCTCCTGGAAACTCTCACAGAAAGGGGTTTGAAAAGGAAATTAAATCTAGGTCTCCCTACCCAGGGTGAGAGCTTTATACAGTAGTAGTTAGATAAAGGAATGCAATGCCTTCTTTAATGGTGTGCTAAACTGCAAAGTAGTACTTCCATGCAAGGGAAAAAATGGGTGAAACTGAGGTCATCTGAAATCAGAAAAGTTTACTGTTAGCTCAGGGCGCCATCTTACTCCTTAGGTCTCCAATTAGCTCTTGCATGAAGTTCAAAACTTTCACTGAAACACATGGGGTGTAATCATAGATGGGTGTAATCCCATCTGCCCTACTTTGTTTTCTCATTTCCACTTGGAAAACCAGAAATTCCCTGCTTCAGCAAGCTAATACAAAAAGCACACCACAAGCTTAAAGGTAGCTCTGGCTGGCACACAAAACAAAGATGTTTGCTCCAACAGCAAGCTTCCTGGCTTGGTCTGTTGTCTTTTGTCATTATATGCCCCTTTTGGTGTTGGTAACTGCATCATGCCCAAACAAATTGATTTCTCAGTTGTATAATGATAAACATGAAGTGCTAAGCAGGCTTCGACAACATTATATTTCAGTTGGGCACAAACAGAGCTAAGGTTTAGACTCTAATTGAAGTTCCTACAGTTTGGTGTTTATTTTTCAGGAAATGGAACAGAATGCGATTTGCTGAAGTATTACAATTGTGTTTATCCGGCAGTCTGTAAGTAATAACTTTATATTTTCTAAGCCAATTCCAAATAGTAGACAGTACCCATCAATCAAAACAATAGCAAAAATAGTACTGAAACTGAGTACATCCCAGTTCATTAAATATTTTGCAAATAGAAACCAGAATAGAGCTTTAAATAGATGCCAATTAGGAAAAAAAAAACCCAAACAACAAACAACCCCCCCAACAAATCACAAAATCAAACACAAGAATTAATTTTACTAATCATAAATGGTGTAAAATAGAAGAGTGTTCAATTAATCTGTTTTCCATTATCAAGCCTCTGTCTTGCTTTTTTGTATCTTCACAGTATCATCCTTCTAGCTCCAACATTGTATTCTTTGTGACAGAAAAGTGAACAGCACAGTCATAACAGGTTTGCTAGCTGATAGAAAATATAATTCAAAATCACTGGACTTTAAAGTTTTACCTTTTCAACAGTAAAATGAATTATAGATTTTCAAAGGGCTCCAAACACAAGTAATTTCTGTAATCAAAAAATGTGCACACAATAGGTATGGAATCTATAAATCACTACAGCAGATTTTCTGGAGAATACTGCAACTGGTAGCCTGAGAAGTAACTTCTCATGAACTCTAGAAGGCCTCCTTTTTAGTTGTGTTGGATTTTTGACTCTCTCAAATGGATGGGTGATTAAGATATCAGGTAGATTAATAAGTTTTGGTTGGGCCTGTGTAGGGGCTTATTTCTGTTTTAATTAGGTGTGTGAAATATTCATGCAAGATCTACTACTAGGAACAATGATTATTTCTCCTGTGGCTCTCTTGAAATAGATTCCACTAAGTTCACATCCTTATATAATCACAGTCTTTGATAGCCTGTCATGGTGGAAATATATATATTGTTTTACTTAATGAATATTCTGTAACCAAGTTTCAATGAAACCAGTGAGCAATATAAGAAAATAATCCCAAAAAGTCTTATCAAGGATTGCACCCCACAAGGAAATGGTATCACAGTACTGTACATGGGGAACCTGGCGTATAGGCGTCTGGTCCCCAGATCCCCAAGTTAGGTATTAAGACTCCTTTTACAGTGCAGGAGAAGTTAAACATCTGATAAGACAATCTCAAATGACAGCAGTAGCTGCAGGACCTACCATTGGTGAGAGCATATATTTTAGGAACCCTAAAGGCTGGCTATTAATAAAATCCACAACACCAGCATCCCTGGAGAGCACCTCAAATCATCAACTAGCAGGCTGAGATATCTCCTCCCCTGCAGGTTGCAAAATCCAAAAAACACAACAGGCCACCACCACACCAGGACAAACACAACATAACAAGCAGGAGACTATGGTACTCATCTCAGAGTACCAGATACCTTTGGATAATGGTTTATGCTTTACGAAACATTTATGCCTTACCATTTTTCTTCTACATTAATGTTCTTCAGGTTTCCTGGATTTCTATAATGATTTGTTTCTGTTAGAGCCTCATCAGAGGAATAGCTCCTCAACTTCATGAGCAGCCAGACTTGCAGAATCTTGTGGCTTCTCTTTGGTATTAGAAGAAAAAAGCTGTCCCTAAGCCCTCTTAGCTGTCTTAAGCCCAATTACCAAATTGCAGGCAGGGGTTAAGGTAAAGAGAATTAGCTTACCAAGATTTTTATGTAGTTATTAGATAACAATAAACTGTAACTGGCATTGCTCTGGAAGCTGTTTCTGTGCACTAAAATGAGCTAGGCAGACATCAAGGCACCAAGACCTATGATTATATACCCAAGTACATAATCAGAAAGCTAGCACAGAATATGGAAAGTCTTCTGTTGTCCTGCTGTTTAACTGAATGAGCACATAAATCCCTAATGAGGAGGAAACACTTCTGGGTGCTGAATTTCTTTGGGAAAAGGGACATAAAAAAATCAACCCTTATCACTGTGCACCAGTTTCCCAAATGCCAGTTACAGATACTTATTTTGTAAGTTTTAAAAGAAAAATTTAAGCTGTATGGTTTTTTTAGAATTTCTCTGTAGATTCTTTATCCTGAAATTTCAGATGATATAGAGATGAAAGGATTATGTACAGTAGGAACCCACAATTCCACTTGCCCTGCTCCGTGTGAAGAAACAGATTATCCTACCACTGTCACCTATTCAAGTTTTGGAGGAGAAAATGCTATAAAATACTATTCTGCAAAACTGAAGAAAACCCCAGAATACATCAGGTAATCTTGCTTAACACCTTGTCTAATAAAGAAATTATCAATTACTTTTACATGTACTAACAGAGCACATGATATAAATATGACCTTTAAAAATACATTCTTATGTGAGATATTAATAATGCTGCCTCTGAGATAAAAAAATCTTAGATAAAATTGGACAAGATTTATACATATTCATATACATTAAAATACTTAGATTTATCTAAGCCTTGTGGATAACATAAAATAGATACTGCAATTAAAAAGTAATGTTTACAATTACCTACTGTGTTACTGATCTTTTATAACAAAGTGGGGTTTTCTGTTCACTTTTGTAAATAAAAATAAAGGCCAAGGTTATCAAATCTACCCAAAGTCCACATGAACAATCCACCCAATAGAGAAGACAAATCTTCACCCTTCCACAACTGAAGTCAACGAATCACCTAAATAGATGCTGTATTAAGTTGCTTTACTTTCTCTCAACCCATTTTCAAAGGAAACTCTATAAGCACTAACAAGTTAGGTTTTAGTGTAGCAATAATGTCACAGGTTTATTATTCTTTTCTGTTGTTAGCAGAATCCACTAATACTGTTTATAATATAGAAATTATTTAGAAAATATTTGGTACAATATCAATTTTTTTGAGATAGCAGAAGAGTGAAATAGCACAGTTCTGTGTGACTGAAAATACTACACAGCAAAGGAAGTAGGTCTATACCCAAAAGGGACCTTCTAGTGCGGAAACATGTCTCAGCAGTATTGACTACACCTTTTATCCAGGTAATGGTGTTAGAACTTGCTATGCATAGTGCTGTGTCAGTAGCATTTAGCTGACAATCTACATACTTTTAATTTCATAGAAGAAATATCTTATATGTTTATGCTTTAATAGGCCATACATGCCTTATGGTTACCATATAATAAATTGATGCCAGAGTTCCTTGCAAACACAAGTATTGTATCTCCAGAAATAGAATGATTTCCAGTTTCAAAGATATAATCTAGTGGTCAAAGAGCATTTAATACAGGTTTTATAGACTGAACTGCGTCTTGCTCACAGACATAGATGTTAACAGTGCAAGTATTAAGACATGCTACATGAATTCATAGTGTCCACACATCGAAATATGTTTATAAAGAGCTGTAGAAAAATTGGCTAATGAAATATCTGTGAGTATTTTACTGTTTCAGTGACTTCACTTTTCTTACTCTTCAGGCCATCAGTCTACATATGCTTATACGTGACTGGTAACTATGTGAATCATAGAATAGTTTGTGTTTGAACGAACCCTTAAAGGTCATCTAGTCCAAACCCCTTCAATAAGCAGAGACATCTATTAGATCAGGTTGCTCAGTGCCCTGTCCAACCTGACCTTGAACACTTCCAGGGATGGGGCATCTGCTAACTCTGGCCAACCTGTTCCAGTGTTTCACCACCCTCATTGTAAAAAATATCTTCCTTATATCTAGTCTGAGTCTATCCTCATTTAGTTTAAACCCATTAGCCCTTGTCCTGTTGCTACAGGCCCTATTAAGAAGTCTGTGTCCAATGAAGATTATGAAAATCAAACCTGTTGTTATATACAAAATTATTAATCCTTATTATCTTTGTTGATTATTTTATTATCTGTAAATATCATGCGTGACTCAGTAACTATTTAATTAAGCAAGCGAAAATAAAAAGCATTCCCCTGTTACCAAGCCTTAACCAATAGGATTCCTGCCCATGTATTAATGAGTACATACTCCAAAGTATAAAACAATGAAATCTACTTCTTTCTGAAGATGTAAGGAGGGAAAAGTTAAATATTTATTTCGATAGTTCTGCTAGCAGCCCCATGACAATGGTAGGAAGTCTGCTTAACAGAGTTATGAAAATGAGATTATTTTTATTATTCAGTGCTACCTTTTAGAATTATCACCTAAAGAGACAGAAGTGATTATTTATAGCAAATATTTCATTATCATGAACATTAATGAGCTCATTATCACTGTCAAGCCAAAAATCTGTACCTCTTTCGCACTTCTGAAGAATAATCAGTACTTTTGTTCTTAAAGATTACCTCATTCTGTTTGCAATCAGTTTTTGTGTCTGGTTTATTTCACAACCATTATGTTTATATTCTGTTCAGAAGTCAGGCAGATTCTTTCTGTAGACAAGATATCAAAGATGAGCTCTTTACTCACACAATAATTTCACAGGTCTTGCTCCAACTCAGATTTAACTACTCTTCTACTTTTGCAACAGGCAAGAATATAATCTACAGATGAGGTAACTAGGTAATAATTAGGTAAATGAGGCTATTAGCACAGGATAGAACTAAACATCTGTATATAGGACAAAGCCCCTTCTGCACAAACACACTCATTGAAATAAGCACAACTGAATAGCAGTTGCATGCAAGAGCAACAGACTACGCTTTCAAGCACTGTATCCACTAATTCAGGATGCTTGACACTTCCACTAAAGCTTATCTCTGTGACCGTTAAGAAGTACAAGGTCTATCTCACAGTACAGGTCTAGAGTTACTTTCTCAACACAGCCTGAATATCTACTCCTCTTTAAGTTCCTGTTCTAACTATTGGTATTAGAACACATTTTTTCCTTCAGTCATTTAACTCATTTTGGCAACACTCATCTAATTGTTCTTTAAAAGACACCATCACACCTCCCTGACTCTGTCCATGCTGATATACATTGCTGAAAGTGGATAGCAGTCCTGACTGTCTCTAGTAATACTGTACCTATTTGTCATTAGGCAGAACCTTGTGAGTATTGACATTAAATATCATGATCTGAGCTACAAAATAACTCAGCAGCAGAAGGCCTTGACTATATCTGAGCTGCTTGGTAAGTGAATGTTTAACATTTATTTACTGCTGATTAATAACAAAACTAAAAATAAAGTAAGTCACACAAACAAATCTGGTTTTTATTCTCTCTGCTTCCGAGTCATAGCCTATGTGGGCTTCTAAACAGAAAGCAATACCCTTTATGTTATAATGGTAATTAATCATGTCTGCCTCATGGTCATTTTTGATCCTTTCTCCTGTCATTCCATTCAAGAACCCACAGCATGGACAGCAGATGAGAGTAAGAATGAAGTTTGGCACTAGTTTACAGCTGTATCACACACAGGACTGTAAGAATACTGATGTTTACGGGATTCAGAGAGGAGAGGGAGCACATGGGGAGGAGAAACAAGAAAACAGTGAAAAAGACATAGAAGTAGGAAACATTTTAAGTATCTGTTTCACAGTGGATGTGTTCTGTTTACCTTCTTTATTTAGAATTTTAAGAAACACATCAGTCTTCTTTTGTAAACATTCTTAAGAATATTAATTCTGTTTTCTTAAAGTGATGGATGATTTATGTTGAATTTATTTAGCACTTGAACCTGGCAAGGTTTTGTTTCCTTGTTAGACTAAACCAAAATGCTTAGGATGTTTATTTCCTTCTCTTACAGCTGATGTAGGTGGCCAGCTTGGATTGTTTTGTGGTGCCAGTATGATTACAATCATAGAACTGCTTGAGTACATTTTTACTAACTTCTGCTGGATGTGCATCTTTCTTCTATTGAAAGCTCCTGAAATGCCTCAATGGAACAATCCATCCCACAACCAAGCAACACACAAGGAAAAAAAGAAACAAATACAAGAATGTTAGTGTCTTGTAGAAGCACAGAATTAGTTGATCCTGCCACTTCTCTTCCTAAGACATAAATGAGACAGTAATATTTTGCACTGCTCCCTTCCCTGCACTTCTTATTCTTCCTGCTTCTGTTTTTACCTAGAACTATTTAACTGTGCCAAGTTAAGAGTGAACTTTGGAAATTCTCTCTTTCTCATGTGAAGAAAAAACAGAATTTTTACCTAAAATTTTAAAGAATTACCAATTTTTAAAAATAACATAGCAAGTGATACTGACATACAGTGCAATTTAACATTTCTGACCCAGTTCGTCTCTATTTTAAGTGAGAAGAAATAATACACACACCAAATAAATACACACAAGCTTCTTAACCACCATAAAGTTGGGGCATTGCTATACTGAGAAAAAGCATTTTCCTTATTAACAATGAAGTCTTTGCTAGTCGTTTACAACTGTTACATGTTCCAGTGAAGGATACCCTAGCTTTGCCTATCAGAATTAGGAGCGTGCCTAATAACAAGAACTTCTACACTGTTTTATCCATTTGTCTGAAACTGCATTAAAAAAATAAATCTAATGAGTCTGCAGCTACCATGGAGAAACATAGGGGCATCTGAGTGGATGGCAAGTGGGCAAACATACATCAAGTTCGGAGTTAAATCACAGGAAAGGCTTTACCTGTGTCTTATTAAAAATCAGTGAGGGTAAAAATTTCGTGGGTTTGATGCTGAATCAGGCTTCCTGAATGTGTATTCCTTTAGAAGTGTACAGAAAAGCTTTTGTGCTTTCCTATTTCTGTGTGGGCCTATGGAGCAGTAGTGGTTTAGAGTCTAATGTTTTTAAAGACGACTTCTGTGATTAAATAGAATTCCAAAGATGTGGAATAGTGTAGTGTAGATAGAAACTCTTTCCACTGCGCCCAACACTAAAGCTCATAGAACAAGTCTGCACTGGAGGGGAGTCTTGTGCTCTTTTTAAGTACAACATCTTAGTAAAACAGCATGATAATTTCTAAATGTGAAAGTCAATAGGATAATTTCAATTTATACAATGAAAATATACAGTGTATCTTTCATGCATGTCTTTCTCTAGAATAGGTCTCTACAGTTCTGCACAAATTCATGTTTCCTGACAGGATCTATCAATTAGAGCCTTTGAAGGTACCAAACAGACTGGATGGAAACCCTTAAGGAGAGGTTGACACAAAACAGTCTTGTAAAAGATACATCCAAGACTAATTTTAAGACAACATAATAAAGGATTATCCTGACTTGAAGCACTGGCTACTTCTCACTTAACCATACATAATAGTAATAGGTAACTGTTTACCTGAAAACTCAGTTTTCTAGACTTCAGACAAGCACCATATAGACTTTGCCAATCAAAACATTTTTACATCAGAAAGCTCACAAAGGCTACAATATCATACCTTCTGAACAATGGACCCTGGGCTCTACAACCCTCAGACTGCCCAGAAGAATGCCTCTGTGCTCTTATATCAATGCCATGCCAGAAACTCCAGGCAAGCAGTCATAACCATTCTCTGTAATTCACACTAATATTCCATACTGTCTGCTCAGATTCAGCCACTATTAATGAATTATTTTCTACACAGAAAGTAGTAAATGTACTTACTAAGCAGCCAAATCTGTAAAGTTAAATATAAAATAATGAAAACACTACTATTTGGCCTATACTACATTGGCAACAGAATCATAGAATCATAGAAAAGTTAAGGTCGGAAAGGACCTTAAGATCATCTAGTTCCAACCCCTCCGTCATCGGCAGGGACACCTCCCACTAAACCTATGTCACTCAAGGCTCTGTCCAACCCGGCCTTGAACACTGCCAGCGATGGAGCATTCACAAGTACCTTGGGCAGCTCATTCCTGCGCCTCATCACCCTTACAGTAAAGAACCCCCTCCCCATATCCAAACCAAACCTCCCCTGTTCAAGCCCTAACCCATCACCCCCTGTCCCACCACTGCAGCCTCAATGAAGAGTCCCTCCCCAGCATCCTTATAGGCTCCCTTCAGATCCTGGAAGGCTGGCATGAGGTCTCCATGCAGTCTTCTCTTCTCCAGGCTGAACAGCCCCAACCCTCTCAGCCTGTCTGCATACAGGAGGTGCTCCAGTCCCCTAGTCATCCTCGTGGCCCTCCTCTGCACTGTTCCACCAGCCCCACAGCTTCTCTTCAGCAAAAGCCCTAGGATTCAGGAAATGCAGGAAATGTTTTTGTTTCCTAGAAAGAGATGCTTTGATTTTACTCCTCAGTAACTGCAGGCTTGAGAGGTCTTAAGGTTAACTTACAGATATTTTTGCTCCATTCTTTTTTATTAGTCATTTCTGATGGGACTTTTCCCCCCCATCACTATCACCAAACACACACATGCTTGGAACAGCAGCTGTACAAAAAGGCCTTCCTAGCCCCTCTGTAACCCAAGGTGCATTTTTGCCAATGCAGAGGAAGAATGGAAAGAACACAGCAAACATACTGCAGTATTTCTCTAAAGATTTCTCCCAGCTTCAAATAGTTTATAGCCATGGATTTCTTAAGCCAGAAGAAATTATGTGTTTGGAAGTTGAAATCAGGTATTTTCTGGCTTGTGGATAAAAAGAAAAGCAGAGGAAAGATTAAACACACTGATCCAGCATCCCTTGTATTTTAGAGATCAAAGTGTTTTGTTGCTATCACTCATAACTGACTTTCTTTTCTTTCCTTCTACTAGTAAAGACTATAAAAAAGAAAACTAGGATTGTAAGGACGAAACAAAAGAAAACTGGCATCTCTTCTGCTGTGCCAAAAGTTCAAGTGAAGTGAAGCACAGAACATGCTAAAAAATCAGCAAAAAAACCCCAACAATCCAGCAGCTCTCAGAAAGGGAAGGTACTTGCATCTTTGCTTAGTTTAACAAGACTAAATTACTTTTGCTTACTCCACTGACTTTAGACAAGGACAGCTGAAATCGCTGGTTGGTTACAGATTCTTCTAACATACATGGCAAAAGTAGCTCTGAAGAAAGCAGAACAAAGGCTGGTGTTTTGCCCAAGGTCAGGTGACAGATTCAGATGGTTTTTCTGCAACAATGGCTTGTGATGAGATTATATAAAGCAATTGATTCCCCAGAACAGCTAAATATAGAAGTGCGCTGTGCAGCAGAGCAGAAGTAAGGGTGCTTTTGTATTTTGATGTATGACTACTGTTCTATTAAAGCAACAGGATTTTTAAAAGTTTTAGGAAAATATTCAGCTTTACTGTCTATGCAAAGATGACATACCTATAAGGGCAGCAGAAGCAAGGTATTTTAACAGTTCGATCAGATCATCTCCCAGTCTGGCATTACTTTGCTGTTTATTTGTTCCCTGTTCCTTTTCACAAGTGCATGGCCACGCTTCAAGTAGAGATATCAGCAAGCTTCTCCCATGCTTATTGTTTGATTCTAAAATGTTAGTCCCAACAATTAAATTAGTGACACGATTGGGAAAGCCCCCCTGGGATCCTTCCAAATCCTTGTCTAATGTGCACAAAGAGAAGCAACACAGAATTCTGTAGCTAGAAGCACACCAGCCTGACAATGACACCCTCCAACTGGCCCAAAGTAGTGTTGCACAATAAAAAATAAAATTGGGACATTTTAAGATGCATTCTGCAGAAGCCATTAAACTGTAGTTAATACTGAAGAGAATGCCATGCTGCTGCATTCAACATTTTCTGCAGAACAGAGGAAGGTATTTTTAGGTTGTGTGAATAATGACCCGTATTTGGTTGCTCTGTATTTTATGACTGCATTGTTGCATTCTTTTATGCATTGTATTCATTTCCACATCCTTGGGCAGCACATCAGAATATCACAAGTAGCTCCTGGTACAAGGAAGACAGCTTCATGATCTACCAGACAGAGAACCTGTCCGGATAGATTGGGATTGAGGAAAGTTGAGGATTGTTGAAGACTTGCATCACATCTTTTGACAAGTTTCTTTAGCTCATTTCCTTTCTTCTTCTAACTAAGATATTTCACAAGTCTACTATTGCAATTTATGGGTCAGACATCTCTAAAGGAGTGCCAAAAAGTAAGGATTTATTCAAGGAGAAAATCATATTTTGGCCAAAGAGCTCAGCAAACAGGCCAGGCACTTGCTTATTTGGCAAACCAAAATGAACACAGAACAGCCTGTACAGGCAAAGTATTTGGATCAGACTTTTAGGCAGTAGATTAATTCATTGCAGCAATTCACCAGTAGATGCCCCACTAACTTTAGACTTCTGTTCCCAAGCCTTCTTGTGGGTGGAATTGATTTCTCAACATCTTGTACAGAATTACTCAGTATAACTTCAAACCTTCTGATTAATGATGTACGAGTGAGGGAAATATTTCAAAAGGAGTGCTGGCAAACCTGACATTATTTGGCCTGAAATGACAGCATCTTTGCTTTACAGTGTTTAGATTCATTTCCAAGGTAAAAGAGCAAAAACATACAGCCGTCCCCATTCTGCATCAAAATAAGATGATCAAAGTACCTCTCAAGGAGCTTATAGAAACCATCTGATCTACTGTTGCTTAAGAAAACACTGCTTAAGTTAAAATAAGAATTTCTGCAAAATAAGAATCACCAATTCTTTAAGCTGAAACTATACAGTAAACCGGGAATTTCCCTATACACTCACTCAAGTTTGAAGGCAGCTAGCTGTGTCTACCCTCTCACCCTGATACAAGTGGTCACACTGTGCATGAATCTGCACTAGCGAAACTTCAGGAAAGCAGTCTTCCTCAGCAGAGTAATGCCCCATGGCAGCATGATGTAAGCCCTTGGTTTCTTATGGCTCCTTTCCAGTTTAGCACTGCTCTGAGGTTGCTCTGTATTTTGGAAATCCAAGGATCATCATGCAATTCTAAAAATCCCAGACCAAGATAAACCATAATGGTTAACTCATACTGCTTGTCAAAGTACACAGTGCTTTAGAAGTGCATATCCCTTATCACGCTACAAACATTAGTACATCTAGTCACTGTAACTGTATCTCAAGCTAAACACATTCTCAGACTGAGACTTGATGTGCTGTTAAACTCAGGATACAGGAAATATTGCCAAGCTCATATTGTAATAATTGCTCACTGCAATGTTGAAACATGACTGGGTTATTAACAATAAGCTCTGCATGAATGGGATAGAATGGGATGCTGCTGTATATCATGGCTAGTATCACATCTTGCTGATGCTGCTTACGATCATGCTTGTCCTGTCAACCCTCTGGCACTGTAAGTCCCTTTATGCTCCAGAAGCTCTGCTGACTTCTCACTAGAACCAAAGTATCCACAAGAAGAAGGGAAGCTTCTTTAGAAGATAAAAACTCCCAAATGCCCTTCCCGCTACACACACAACCAGTGTCCAAACCGGGGCTCCCCTCCCTACCACCCATCTCCTATCCCAGGACAGATGCACTCAAGGTGGTCATTTTTTGTTTGGTATTTTTTAAACCCTTTTGGGGATCAGGAGTGCTTCTACCAAAGAGAGATAGAGATCCACACTTGTACCTTTTCTTTCCAGACTCACATACTAAATCCCTTCTACCTCTAGAAAAGCATGTCATTTTACTTCATGAAGCCTAAGTGCATATCTTGCTTTTGCCTTCATAATAGTGAGATTTTCAATTTGAAAAATGACCCTGAGCCTAGAAAATTTAGTAATACTTCCAGTACACTGCACAGTCCTTGATGAAAAGAAGGTTTGTAGTCCACATTACAATTGTCAGGATTTTGGCTTACTTTGCAACTCCTTCAAAGCCACTTTCAAATACACATTTTTTTCAAGTTAAAGTGACTAACACCTAGATTAACACAGGTTGTGTCCTTCATGGGTTTCAATCTAAGCACAGCATTGGGTTTCTTTACCTACTTCTACCTATTCAAGACTTGTCAAGTAAGCATTCAAGGCAGGATTCATGAGTATATATTTGACCACTGTGATGCATCCATCACATACTTAAAGGCTTCATTTTCAACTGTGAATGAACTGAAGATCAGAAATAGGAAGAGTTATAAGAAGGAAGACTTTTGTACACAAGCTGTGAAAAATGTGGGCTTCAGAGCTGCACATGTGCCATGGAATACGCAAAACCTGTTCATTATAAAACAAAATTTGCTTCTGGTGTTGTTCAACTCAACCCATGCCTCCCACAACTCAATTGTTAGTGCAGTTTCTATAACTGACACTCCCAACAACTTTAGCTAAGAATTTTAATATAACCTCTTCCTGGGGTAACCAACAACCAAGGTCCTTGTATACAGTAGATGCCAAAGAAAACATGTTTAGAAAGGCTGTGACTCCTGGCTAATATGACTAGCCTTGGTGCCCTGGAATATTTTCCTGTTCGTCACCTGGCCTGCCACATTTGTAAGCCTGAATGAATCCTTAATGCTTCTAGCCACCATCTCCAGGAACAGTATTATTTGTTACAGACTTGATCCAGACTTCAATGAAAATTTTTCAATGCAAACCTGCCAAACAAATTCAGCCCATGCCAATTCACAGTTCACTTACAGCCTATGCTCTAGTCTGGAAGTGTTACATCACATCTTGATCTTTTCCTGCAGTCTGAAAAAATGGAATTTTTTTGAGCAGTTTTAGTTCAAACTTCTGAGCAATGTACAAATAGGAAAGGCAAATAATGCCCCACACGAAACAAGCCAGATATGAGAAAAAACTCAACCATTTAACTGGAGAAACATCACAAAAAGAAGAAAAAGGGTTAGTTTTCAACAGAACAGAGTATTTCTTGTGACACTTCCGATGAGAGGTATGGTTTGTATCTCTGAGGAAAATGAGAAAGGCTGAGGGTCCAAACAGTTCCTGTGCTAAGGAAAACCCTACACATTTGCTTTCTTTCCTAACCTCCATGTCTTTTGTAACACCAAATAGTAAATATACCTTCTAAACGCAAAACCTGTTACTGAGTTTGCACTCAGCAATGGAGTTAGGCTCTGCTAATTAAACCTTACAGGAGCTTTCATTGCACTCTCACAGTTTAAAGTCAACAAATATATTCCAGAACTCAGCTGCATAATTCTGACATTGTTCCTTTCAAGAGAGGAAAGAACATAAACACGTCCACAAACTGATCAGTCATTTACAGGATTTTAAGACCACCCCGAGGGTGCCCTGTAAGGAAAACCTGCAACATTCACTTATCAATATGGATTTCATTTACAACAAAATCCTTTGCAGTAATGGTTAGAGCTAGCCAAATTCTGGAGGATTACATTAAGGATAAAATTTGGCTACTATTTTTTAGTCTCCTTTTCTGCTTTTATAAACACTAGGTTACCCAAAGGCTCTCTGCCTTCTAACAATCAGCTGAAAAAGGTTGGGAGTTTTTGAAACTGGCCAGCAATCAGCCATCAGGACAGAATGGCTGTGCTGGGAAAGCCACAAGAGGAATTGACTTATATCATCCATTCTGACTGCATGACTTTGGCTATGTATTACTAACCACAGATTAATGAATGTCATGGGTTCAGCAGTAGCAGTTGTTTTTTCTCCTTCTTGGTAGCAGGTGCAGCACTGTGTTTTTGATTTTGGGCCTGGGAGCAGTGCTGATAACACCAGTGTTTATAGTTACTGCTTGGCAATGTTTTGGTTTGACCAAGGACCTTCTGAGCCTCATGCTATGCCAGGGAGGAGGGGAACCTCGAGGAGGCAGAGACAGGACACCTGACCCAAACTGACCAAAGAGGTTATTCCATACCACAGCACATCATGTCCAGGATGTGAAGACAGAGGGCAGAGACCCAGAAGGGTGGGGTGGTGGACTGGGGGTGCACGGCATGATCAGGTTTTTGGTGGTGGGGGGTTCGCTGCTGGGGGGTGCACTGGCAGGGTTGGGCTTGGTGAGCGGTTGTATTCTCTTTCCTTGTATTTCTCTTGTATTATTACTGGTGGTAGCAGTAGTGATTTGTGTTATACCTTAGTTACTAAACTGTTCTTATCTCAACCTGTGCAAGTTGCATTTTTTGTTTTTTTTTTCGATTCTCCTCCCCATCCCCCCGGGACTGGGGGAAGAAAAAGAGGGGGAGTGAGTGAGTAAAACTGCATGGGTGGGGGGCTTAAACCACGACAATGAAATAAAGCATACACAGGGCTTGTTAATTAAAATGAATGCATAGTTTACATGCATCAACAGACAAACTTCTGCCCTAAGAGCACAAAGGATAATAGAACATACACCAGATGCCAGGCAGTACCCAGTCTTGCAAAAACAATTCTTTTAGCCATACTTACAGAATCAGTGCCCAATCTCTGACCCATTTTTCCTTGTTAAAAGTGAAAAAACAGCAACATTGCTTTGCAATGCTTCTTCAGGTGCTGATGGGAAGAAAGCCCTCAACAGGTACCAGAGCTTCCAGCACCTTGCATGCTGGTCATCCTTTCCCCAGCCCCTTGCAGCCACAGAGCCATACTCCTGCTGCTACAGGCCAAGACAGGTGCTGCTCATGCAAATGCCCAGAAAATGAGACAGGCCCAACTGTGGCGTAATGCTCAGAAAACACCAATTCTCCTTTGTCCTGCAGATTTCTGATTATCTGTTCTACCTGCCTCTGTAGGGTCAAAATGGGCAGCAATGAAAAAGCCACCTAGCACTTAAAGCTATTCCCTGATGCAGCTGTGTGCCAGTGGGTGGGGGTTGGTCCTTTCATCACCTGATTTCCTGCTTGAGTCCCTATTCTCTAACTACTGAATTGTTTTCATCAAACCATGCACTGGCAGAATTCACCATATTCTTGCATATGAGGCAGAAGAAAGCTGGGTTTGTTCTTCCACAGGCAGGGAGTTTCCCAGGATGTGTTCTTTTGGAAGCAGGAGATGTTCCAACCTGACCCAGCTACTGTGATTAGTAACACTAGTGGCTTATGGATGTTTGCAAGTACACTGGGCAAGTAGAACAATTCTGATAAATGAAACCCAAAGTTTCTATCTCCACTACTGAGACACATGAAAGGAAAAAGGGATTATTACAGAAACAGCTGAGGAAAGGAAGCAAAGACTTTAGCATCAGTCCATGCAGTTTATCCAGATCCTCATAAATGAAGATTGTGCAGTAGTTTGAAGATGGTAGAACTGTAGAACAAAAGCATCAGACTTTGGGGCTTTTGGCATACTCCAGTGGGAGCAACAGCCTGGAAATAATAAACCTTTTTTTCTTACAAGTGTTTTCAATCCTGTCTCCAATTCAGTAGCACTTGAAGAAACTTTTTTTGCATACTCACCAGAGGGCTGTGCCCAAAATGAACATAAGACACAAGAAATCAATGTGCAAAATGGACTACCCTGCATTGACAGTAGTACTGTTGGTCAGTAGAAACTAGAAACTCCTAGCAGAGAAGTGAGGACTCCACAACAGAAGCCATTGCTGAACTGCTGACAAGCTCTTTCAAACAAGTAATTAAACTGACAGACCAGTTAAATGCATCATGGCAATGCCCTAATATATGTTGTCTTGCAGCAATGTTGCAGTTGCTACAATTCTCCAGGTTGAAAAGACAAAGGGGGCAATAAAATTGACTGTTATGCAAGCAGAAATAACATAAAAATTCTTCTTTGAGGAACTATCCATGAAATATGAAATGGAAAGTTAAGAAAGATGTGGTATTATGGTATCTTTGGCTTGGAAGTCTTAATTAAAACAAACAACTGCCTCTTCAAAAAGGATCTGTTTTGTAACAAGTTTTTGTTGCTTTTAGGACACTGCTAAAAGCTTCCTGTAAAGGGAGTTATGGGAATGTTGTGTGCTGCTTGGGAAAAGTTTAACTCATTTATCTTGAATTGGGGTTGTTATGTATCACTGCTGTTACACAATCCTTGCCAAAAAAGTTACCAAAAATGAACGGAATTTTAACTGTCTCTTACACAAATACTGGAATATTTTATCTTCATTCAGAACAGTAGGTTATACATCCTTTTACATATGACAGCTGCTACAATGCAAAGTATCAATACATTCATCAGAAGCAAGACATCTGGTTTGTATATTCCTGAAGTGAAATGTAATGAACCTCATGATGTATGGTTTTTAAATATCATTAATACTATCGGTATTAGATGAACAAACCACAAACATTAAACTGATGTCTGAAGTCCAAAGCAGTTAGAAGTCAGTTAGAACTCAAGAAGGGACAGGCTTGTCATTTTCTTGGGGGTGGTGGGAGGCCAGTGAACCAAAAGGATGGACAATGTCCCTCGATAAGTGTACAGCATGGTTTGGGGGCCATTCCCCCAGGAAATAGGTTTAAGTGAAAATTGAGGTTGAGCCTATGGCAGAGGTAGAGATCTGACTCTTAAGTCAGCACTTTTGTCCAGATAGCCTCTCTTTCAAGCCTTATAAAAAGAACAATGAAAATGAATATAACAAATTTGACAAATCTTTATGTGTTGAAGAAATTGCTTTCAAAATTGAATATTTTCCTGCATAACAAAATTGACCTTTTCTCCCAGCAATCAAAGCAAAGCAGCTGTTATTTCCATGGTCTTCCTTAGGAGAATTGAGTACCTCAAAGAAGCTCCAACAGCTGCTGACTTCAGATTTTGCAGTCTGCATGCAACTCTTACTATGAGCAAGGGTATACAGGACACAAATAGCTGCAGTTCAAGGTTCCTATTTGGTCAGTGATTAATTCCTCATCTTTTAAACAGGAAAACTGCAGGCACAGCAAAGAGCTAACTGCCTGCTAGTCAGGAGAAAGCCAGCAACTAGGAAAAGCGGCTCTCTGCTGCTTCCTTAATGAACACCTGCAATATCCTGCTTGCTCTAACCAAAAGCAAGCCTCCAGCAGCCAAGGTAAGCGCATTGCCTCCAGGCAATGCTTGCCAGCTGCTTCTCTGTACCCTTTTGCCAAAATGGCCATAGCAGAGGAGGCTGACATGAACCTGGAGGTGCACAATCCTGCAGACACAGTGGGCTCTTTGCCTCTTCCCTGTCTGGCAGCAGGCTTGTGATTGCTCATCAGACTTCTGCGTGTCCCTTCTGGGTATCTTACACAGTGCTGGGACAACAACACTCATCAGCACCAGGACACCTCTTGAGGCCTTACTCAACATCTGCTCATGAATCCACACCTCCAGAGGCACTGTCCTCATTCAGAAATGGAAGAGATGTAGTGTGCCATCTGTGCCCATCACCGATCCCATAGCGATCAACATATTTAAGTTGTGCACTTACTAGGTAGATACAATCTCCTGCATATCCTTTTTCCTTTTTCCAAGTGAGGGTATATCAAGGTTAGGCCATTCGGGAGAGTGCGAGAGGAAGGGTAACTGAGCATTTGCAGCCAAAGCTACACTGTGTGCAGGTTCTCTGATTAATTTTGCCTTTTCTTCCCCCTCATTCCTGCAAAACATCTGCAGTCTTATGAATTCTCTCCAGCCACGATCCGCCTGTGGAAGTGAATTATTCCTGCAGTCTGTGGGTCTGTTTAATCTGGAATTTACTGTCTGCCTTCAGTAAGAGTTTTGCCTGGGTATTAGTTACAAACTCTTATATCCTGTAACACAGCTAATGAGGCTACAGTCCCCCCTCTTGGCAGAGGTGATGGCCCAACACAGCAGCAACCAGCCAGAAGGACACAGAAAGACAGCCTCCACCCTACAGGAACATGGTGCAATGTTTGTACTCATGTCACAGCATAACAAAGTAACTCAGCACCAAACACACAGCTCATCAATTAGCTGCTCGTTTACAGGGAAAACTTTATCTTCTAATCGTGTATAAACAGATAATAAACATCAAAACATGACAGGGTAAAACTATCCAGTTCACAGGACCTTCTCCTACAGACTTCATTTAAAAAAAAAACCCGCAAACAAGACACGTTTCTTCTTCACAGCTCCTGTTCCACCCTTGTATGACCTGTTGGACAGTGTTGTCTTTTCTGTTCTGTTAGGGCAAAGCAAGGCCCTTCTGTTACATTTTCCCCAATGTTTTACAGCATGTGATACTTTCCCTTTAGCCAGTTTTGAGTTGCTTCCCCAGAAAAATGACTCTTCCCTGCTCTAACAAAGCACCACTAACAACTTCACTGCCACTACCTCAGGATGGCACAGAAAGTCAAGTCTGAATCTGAGAGCTATAGGCAGGATCACATACAAAACAATCATTATGGCTTTGTCAGCCTTGCAGAGCTTTCAAAACCTGACACCGGTGTCTCTGACATCCTTTTTGTTGCCTTCAAGACTGTTGTAACATTCTACACAGATTGCCTGGTATTATTGTAGCAACAGAGAAGAAAATACAAGCACCCTGCAGCATTTAATTAGAAAACATGACATCATCTGACACAGACCAGGCTCCTTCATTGAACAAGAAGGAACATAAAACTGGGACTGGCAGCTGTTCCAGAGGAGAGCTACCCAGTCAGATTTAATGTCTGGCTACTGTGCCATGTCCCATGTTCCAGCAGCTCTTACTTTTGCAGGTTAGAATCATAGAATAGTTAGGGTTGGAAAGGACCTTAAGATGGAATCATAGAATAGTTCGGGTTGGAAAGGACCTGAAGATCATCTAGTTCCAACCCCCCTGACATGGGCAGGGACACCTCCCACTAAACCATGCCACCCAGGGCTCTCTCCAACCTGGCCTTGAACACTGCCAGCGATGGAGCATTCACAACTTCCCTGGGCAACCCATTCCAGTGCCTCACCACCCTTACAGTAAAGAATTTCTTCCTTACACCAAATCTAAAGTTCTTTCTGAACAATTTATTGGAGAGTTTTTAGCCTGTTGGGGCCAGAACTGAAGAAAAGATAAAGAAAAAAGGAAATAGTGGCTTTTTGAAGTGCTGGCTGAAATGAAGGCTCTCTTTGGGTTTCTTAATAGTCTATGGCACTCAGTCAGAAAGCAGTGTTTCCTACTGCTGCAATGCCACAGTGCCAGAAATATGCAATCCTAAGATTAGTACCACAGTAAAATGTGACATACCTGGGAATGCAAGAGACAATGGAGGCTGTCTCCAGCTGTAGTACTGTTTTCCAACTGAAAATACAAATCAACATTTACCAAAGATATCACACCTGGAAAATGAATCATGCCCAGTAACGAGACTAAGCAAAAAACCTAGGACAAGTATTTCTTACGCAGACGTTGAATTTTTCTTGGGATCTGTATGATAAAACAACAATTAATTATAGCTTAAGAAAATACTGACATATCCAGTTTAACAATGTATGTACACCAAACCTTAAATTTATACTGTATGAGCTGCAGATGAGAAAATGATGTTTGTTTGCAATCTGAGACACTTTCTGGTGATTGTAGTTGGAGCTGAGGTGCTCCCCTCCTGTGCCTAGCTGAACCCTTCCCTGCCAACAACTGTGCAACAAAACATGTTTTATGTTAAACAAAAGAAGGATTACAAGGACAGGGACCTCGAAAGTAATTATAAGGTGGTTTGATTTTCCACACAGTGCATGACAATACTATGCTCATACTGGTGTAGGATCTGAAGCCAGCAATACTGAACTCAGTTTTATTTCTCATCTGAAAACCATGGCCATGCAGTTTTTGTGTGCGACTGCTTGTTTGGTTTTTATTTTTAAACAAAGGTCCAAGGACTATTGACCTAATTGGTCTCTACTTCTGGATTATGATTAACACCAGCCAGGAACTATGAACACTTTGCCTGCACTCAGCTAAGTTGTGTCATTTTAATCACAAGTCAGTTGTTTCAGCACTGGACAGGTTACCACACTTATCAAAGTGTAAAATCAATTTTGGAAGGCTAAAATGACCCTGGGAACCTGCAATAGAAATAAGCTGCACAGGCTTCATGCCAAAGGTATCCAGAATATGAACAGCTGAAAACAAACGTGTGCTAGCACTAGCAGACTGCTGAGAGTTCATAGACCCTCATCACATAAAATCACTTTCCTTGAAAGTACAACTGTACTGTAGCATAAAATTTGCACTAGGTGCTTCATATGTATTGAAATACCCATGAAATACCCATGCAAAAAAAAAACAATAACAAAGGAACAATAACAAAGGCAATGCTAACTTGACTGTTGGGTATTTGGAATAGTCTGGAACAAAACCTTTCTAACAGAGAACACACATCTTCATCCCAGAATAATAATCACAAGATTGTTCTTACATTCTCTGATTGTTATCTCCAAAACAGTCACATTGGCAGAAAGACCCATTGACCATTATGATGAAAACGAACATTAGCCTTTTCCTGCTCATAACAAACAAAGAGTGAATTGGTGGAGACAGCACGTATTGTTACAGTTTTTCCACAACTGCCTCCCAAAACCAGCCAGAAGACTCAGGAACAGTGGAGAAAAAAAAAATTAAATAAGTAATACCTTGTATGTGCTGCTATGGATTGGGGAATAGAACCAATTGTTTTTTTCTTTATAGTTAAGTTAGCACAGCTCTGTTTACTGGCACATTATTTGCTTTCCCCTCCTTGCCAAATAGGTGCATGAAATGACACCAGTTTCAGATTCTTCCCCAGGAAAAAAGGATCTTGTTAAATGAAAAATAGTAACACAGACCCTCTGTGTGTCCCTGGCAGTCAAATAAAACAGGACTGTAAGTCCAGTAACATCACTTTACTTGGAGATGATATGCCAACACAGTAACTGACAGAATTTATTTACAGTAGCCTATAAGCTCCTATTTGTATCACTAGTATGATTGCCTGATGATTGTCTGGAGAAGATGAGTACCAAATTGTCTTCAAGTTCTCATGCTGCTAGAACACAATGACCCAACTTTTTTCTTCTTCTTAGCTCTGGAAATGCACTGAATAACCATTTTACAGTTTGTGACAATATAAATATAGTATTGACCTATCTACATAGTGAATGAGAACCATATTAAGATACAGATGACTCAGGCCTTCCTCTGGCTCCATGGAGATAGGTGTTACTGACACAGCTATCAAAGCTTCAGAGTACAAGTGTGTGTGATGCACTACACACCTTGGCTGCAACATAGTCAAATATTTATTAGCTTTAGATTTTACTGGAGTTTTCTTCAAAGAAAAGATTCAGAGCCTCAAGTTCCACCCAGCTCCTATTCATATCAGATACCAGCATATTATTTCCTATCTCCTTCTTGTGTATGTGATTGTCTTTCAAATGTGAGCTTACAACCATTATTAAGAAGGCAAAATATAAACTCAGAGCAGTATTTGAGTGTTCTTCCACAGCTGGAAGTATTATACAGAAACTTCAGTTACTTCACATCCATTTGCATGAATTATATCAATGCACAACCACAGCTGACATAAATCCCGTGTCTTTAGCATTCACCATTAATGCTCTGGCAGGCTTGACTAAGTCCAAATTGCTGTTGTGTATCTATTAGAGCGAGGGCAATCTCACCTGGAGTGCAGGGATGTGCTGCTGACAGTGAAATGATGGCAAGGAATGTATGAGGCTTCCTCTCTTCATTTCTCATTCCTAAAGCTTTGGTTGGTAATGTAGATCCTGCTCAAAGTTGATGGCTAAGAATTTTTGCTTGTTAAACCTTGTCTAAGTTTCAAAGGAGTGTATGCATTTTTGTGACCTCGTCTACTATTTTTGGAGCATTAATCTGCACATTTTGAACACTAATCTGAGGATGTGGACCATTAACCTGAATGTGGGAGAATCTTTGGACATTTGCAAATATTGGAACAATGACTTGATAAATTATTTACACTTGGACTTCAAATTATGGAATGGAGATCACACTTCTTTTGTACGATCAACAAATCATCAACAAATGATCAGCAACAATGAAATACAGCTTTCACCGAAAAAGAAAGTCCCCAGATTTCTGTAAGTCAGTGGAAAAAATAATTTATTGCAATTTCTGTTGCACATTAACATGAACATTTATACATATATATTCTGTGCTGATAAGGTATACTAGATATAGACAAATTTATACACAAAGTAATTGCTCTATCCTGTTTTATAATGCAAATATTCAGAAATTATCAGTCAGATAAGAACAGGTACTATTCACATAAAAATGCACTGTATGTTGAAGTTATGGAAGGTTCACGCACAGGAAGCTGCCCATTTTTACTAACTGTATCAGCTGATAAAAGACACTATGTCCTCTTAGAAGATTTGCATCCTTTGATTATCCATGATGTCTAGAATATTATCAAGTCTTCCCAAGGTATAAAATAAGATAATTTCTAAAAATTAGAGACCAAACCAAAAAGCAACCATGACTACCACGACCGGACAGCACGCCTTTCGATTCTGAGGGCTCCATCAGAAAAGAATGAAAGCACTACAGGTGGTCTAAAATTGTCCAGCAATCTATTATTAACGTGACAACGTAATTTAGTTAATTAAAATCAATGATAAATACATTGCAAGTGAACAGCATTTCAGTAGAAGTACATTGGCACATGCTTCAAACGGCAATAACAGACAAACAACTGCTCCCTTTCAATACAGAAAATGTTTACATAGCATAGACAAAGGGAAAATACGCAGGATGATATTGAAAGAGGAACCCTTTTCTAACCAGGAATTTACAGTGCATCAAGTGTTATTCACAAAATGAATGGGAAGCACAGTAATAATAGAACTAAATCTGATAAGCAATATTTATACAGTAATTTTCATAATGCTGCTTTAGGTATTATTCTTTAAAATAGTTCTTCAGGTTCATTGTTCTGCCCAACAACTAAAATACCTATCTTTCCAGAAATGTCACTGATTGACATAACCACAATACTTCAGAGATGAAGATGAAGATGTGAAGCATCACACCGCAGTGGTTAGTTGTGGCGAGCATATTGCAAAATTGTATTCAATATTACTTGGTAGTAGGAAGGGCCACATGACTAACGTGCAAAAATGCATATCAAAAAAATAAAAGCTTGAAATACATGCTCATAGCAGAGATATAACAATACCAAACATCAAGGGGGAAAAAAAATCCATAGCAAGCG
This sequence comes from Myiopsitta monachus, assembly GCA_017639245.1. Taxonomy (NCBI): domain Eukaryota; kingdom Metazoa; phylum Chordata; class Aves; order Psittaciformes; family Psittacidae; genus Myiopsitta; species Myiopsitta monachus. The sequence goes on along the minus strand of CM029917.1, from coordinate 71,518,597 downwards.
AGCCTGGAGAAAAATGGTGAGTATGATTCAGGAGCAGGGAAAAGACAATGGTACTGCACATGGCAATGGGAGATATGATGTGAAATAACATCCATAACAATCTTACTGCCTGGCACCCTATCTGGAGACAGTATTGTACCCTATCCAGCGTCCTCTTCCTCTTCCCTCAGCTTAGAGAGCATCTTGATTTGTTTCCTTGAATGCATGCAAGTAGAATTTGAGAAATAAGGGATTTTTTTTGAAGCAACAACATGGCGGGTCAGTGCAGTCAAAATATAGTTTACAACTTGCAACCAATAACAGTAAATAATAAAAACAATAAAACACAGAATAGATAATAGACATTTCTTTTGTACGCGTTGTATGTTGGAATGTAATTATTTCCTACATTCCCTGATGAATTACCAGCTCTGACTGAGATACCTTAACTTGTTCCCATCAGTAATGTGGGGACAGAGCAGAAGATACCTGAAAGTGGGGAATGATGGAAATTGCAGTCAAACAAGTGAGGCTTTCTGCAAGCTTTATTTTTCACAACAAACCTGTCTCTCAAGAGAAAAGCTGCAGCTGAACTTCTATTAAAATAATAATGATAGTAATAATCTTACAACATGCAAGCATGGATAAAAAATTAACAATTGGTCACAGTTACTTTTGTTCTATGTATATTTCTGATGCAATTCTAATTCTTGCTGTAATGGTACCACGGAAGAGATAAGTGGAAAAAAGTAAAGCAGCTGTCCAAGTCAACACTGATTCTTGTAAATTAGGTATTTCTCAGAAGTAACTACTGCTCATGGTGACTGATATTAGAGATGTCAATTTAGCAACCAAGTTTGAGTTATGCTGCGTTGCTCCAACCTTATTGTTTTTTACAGGTCTAGCAGAAAGACACCATATAGTAAGCCTTGGTTTCACATCTCTATGTCAGCTCTAAGTACTTTATCCCTTTTCCTCACCATGTATTAATTACTAGGCTTAAGGGTAAAATATTAACGCTGATAGATCGGCAAATGCTGAGGAACTTACTCTCTAGGGATATAATGGAGAATATATCACTAATTTGAATCTATTGTAGATATAAAGATATTGGAGGTAGGAAACATCACAGTAAAAGAATGACTAGCAGAAATATCTTCAGGATGATTAAAGAAATATTTTCATGTTTACTTCTATAAGCCACTTCTTGCAATATTCTGGAGTGACTTTTCAGGAAATTTACCATATGGTTTCTGAATGTACCTTAGCAGTCCATACTTGTTATGAACAGTCCCCTTGAAATTAACGGCACTGCACATCATGATACACTAGCATGTGCATGTATTTGAAAAGTCAGAGAGGATAAGATTCTGAAAAGCAAAACAAGACTAGACCCTTGTCTAAACAAAAGCAATTACTCTAAGGTAATCAAACATAAAATACTGGTTATCTGACTTCTGGTTTTGGATTACAACTATCATGTACAACCTATAAAGTGCCAGAAATAACATGGAGAGTACCTTCACAAGACAAACTGCAAACAGTTCAGAAAAACTTAAAGGATAAAACTCAGTGCATCTTTTTGTGTACGGACAGATGAAGTCGTGCAAGTGAAAAATAATTAAAAGATTATAGAGGATTATATTCTTTCAGTTTTCCAACATGCATGAGGTTTAAACTAGGAAAATACCCATCTGACTCAGTGCCCCTCTGAAAGTTTACATTTAAAATTACAATGTGCCCTGCTACAAATGATACAACATAATTTATAATGCAGAAGAAGTGAAAGGTATTAAATTAAAATATATTTTAAGCACAACTATAGATTTGAAAGAACAATAGTGTGTGAAATTATAGTTAATCTTGATTTAGAATAAAAAATGGAAAGTATTATCAAAAGTGGCACCCAGAATATTATTGTAAGCAATATATACTAAAATCCAGACTTCAGCATTGTTAAAGTAAAGGCTCTCCCCTGAAGTATAATACTGGTAGTTACCATGAAAAAGTCAGTATTCAAATGGGTACCATTCGTAGTAAGTCTGGATTAGATCTACTGAAGAGCCCAAACACTTTAACAGCCTAAATTTCATTTTCAGAAGCACATCAGTGTTCAAATGTGCAACTAATTCCCATGACTTCAAGAATTATTTCAGCCAAGGTAACTGATGACTTTCATTATTTTAGTAAAGTGTATTTTTAAGATTAAATACATTACCTTACAACTCTTTGTATTAATTAAGGGCAAAATTCAAGCTATGTAAAAATTACTTTTACCCCCTTTTTCTCCCTGTTGGCAATGGGTAGGAATGTATACACCTGCTCAGCTATGGCAAATCAGCTGGCATACTGCAACCTAATTAAATGTCTAAGTTTTTAGCACACTTATGAGTCTATATCTCATTGGCTTTCTATGAGATTTTGTTAATACATGCCCAGACTTCTGAAATTGAGGGATAAGCTTAAACACCATTCAGTGCTTGAAGGGCTTTATCTTTCATCATTTTGAGGATATTTAGGCTCATATGTAATTTAGAAGAAATAGTTTTCACCCTGTATATTTCTAAAGCAAGACCTCTATTATGCAACAGTCTCTGAACAAGCAGATCCATATGGGGTTGGTTAAATGACCACTACAGGTGTGAATCTGCCTGCAAGTAGTTCCTGGACTATTGCCTAAATATTTGAAGGCACATTTATTCACTCCCTGTAAGAAAGCAAATGGTGAATTTTTAACTGCTGATAATCAGACACGTTAGCTAAACAGAAATGGACATTATACTGCAAAATCTAGTACAGTGAAGAAATATGTAAGAAAACAGAGATATAAATATTTGAACACTTGGCACTCTCTCAAGGAGTTTTTAAAGTACAAGAATATTTTTTCAGGGACTGCATAAACTGCGAAGACAAATAATCAAGGACTTTTATGTGCTGTCAAGATAGTAAATACATTAATGATACAGTGTTGTACAAAACTTCGTTTTTTCTAGGGAACATTTAGTTTTGTGAATGCAAATAGATCTCAGTGGTTTAGATTAAATTTGTCATGTTTATGCCTTGTTTTAAAAAAAATTAAAATTACATGGTGGTTAGTCATACCTCTGTCTCTGTACTCTTTCTTGACAAAAACCAAACCTGCATTGGTTCTTTTTTACCCTTCATAGAAACTGGACCCCTGTACTCCAAGTGGAACTGAGGATCTGAATTTTCTGGTGCCATAAGACACCTGAAATTAAGAGAAAACACTTAAATGTATGTACTCTGCATGCATGACACGTACTATATAAAATATTAAACATGATTTTGTGAGCAACAAAAGAGTCAAAGCTATCTCCGGATCATTATTATATTTGCATACCAATAAAGATATATCATAATGCAGTCTGCCATACAGTTTCATGACAACTGATATATTCAATATAATGCACTGTAGGACTCCTATCACTTTCAACTTCAGAGACACTTTGATGTTATGCTGTCAAAGTGATTTCTTCTAAGATGTCAACACCAATAAAAATACTGCATTACTCACCTGTAAGTATATTCAGAGACATTGATCTTTCCCTTTTCTCCAGTAGTTTCTGTTCTGCTTGTTAGATTCACTGTATTTCCAAAGAGACAGTAACGTGGCATCCTTTGGCCTATGACACCTGTGACTACCTCACCAGTATGGATACCTATTGTTATCTTTAGAGAGAAAAAAATAAAGTTTGAATATTCAAAATCAAAGCACCTCATCTGATACTTCTTACTAAATACAGGTATTATGCTATTCCTATCTACTACAGGTTTTTTTTTCAAAGTGCTCCTCCTGCTTCTTCAAAGCCTTGCATTCTGTGTTTTGTGTCACCTCTTTTTATTGGTGCAGTGTCATGGCTCTGCCTCCCACATGCAAGAACAAACTGTATTTTTCCAGTATGCAACAGGCCATGCTGAAATTATGTACTGTGAAAGTTAAACTGGAAAAGAGGCATACTCTGCAGGTCTGTGTTTAATGAGTACTCAGAAGGTGCAGAAATGGATGGTTTAGGTCAAGAAAAAAAGATATTTCTCGGATGAAAACATTATGGTATTTTTTTCAGTTAAAAGCTCAAGAGATAGGAGAGGGGCTTAGAGAAACTCATAGCACATTACAGCTACTGTAAAGCCCCAAATAAAGCCTTCTTGCTTCTTTGCACAGTGACAAAGTGAAGTACACAGATCTAAGCTAGGTGTTAAACCAGTAACTTTCATGGAACTAGAAACAGGCATCACACTTATTATTTTGCTCTCACAGCCTTCTGATGAGGACAGGTCAATGCAGTCTTCCCACTTCTATATTAATGCCACAATATCTCCATAAAATCCCACAATGAGTGAAATTCCACTAATATACACTGTTGCCACTAATCAGTGCCATAACTGCCTATGGAACTGTACTTCTCTTTTTAATGCAGTATTTTCTCACACTGCATTAGGATCTGAAGCATGATCAAAAATATCACTGAAAGAATATTATTGCTCTGTTCATTGAGATGAAGACGACTCAACAAATTGCACATGATGCTCAATGGGAATTCCCTGATTAGATTGAAATGATCAGAAAACAGACACAAATCATGCAAACCCAATTTAGTCCTTTAAAAGTTTAAGCACAATAATTAGATTTTAAGGTCTGGGAAATGAACATGCCACATCTACGTGTGACTCTTCAAATTATTTGTAGATACCAGTCTCAAAATATAACAATATCAAAGTTTACATGAACTAGGACTTGAGCATTATCATATTTCAAAGCATTACCACCATATCAAAGAATGGGCTCTCATTCAAGCCTTCACATTTACTAACCTGTACAGGCTCACCATCTACTTGAACTTGGCCTGCTATTTCCATCATATCCAAAGCAAGGTGGCAGATAGATCGAGCATGATGAATGCAAGGCTCTGGTAAACCACTCACTGTCATATACTTGTCCCCAACTGTTTCCACCTATCAAGATATATATTTTTCAAATACTTTATAATCATGAGCTTTAGAGGATTAGAATGGATGCAGTGCTTCCAACAAGACTGCTCATTCTTTCAAAAAGTTTCCCTTCACTTTTATTCAAATCACCCTAATCCCTATCATCTCTACTTGTTATTGAAGAGAATGTACTCTCTGCCTACAGTGTAACCAATTAAAATGACACTGTGAGTGTGACTCGAGCCTCTCTTGGTTCACTTGGTACAGGACAAAAAAATTGATTTCTATTAAAAGCTAGGAATGAACCTTACACACATAAACACACAAGCATACACAGGTTCATATACGATGTACGTATCTCTTCCTCTACCTATCTACCTCCTAACCAGATGCATCTGCAACTATACCTCATTCCTAATGAAATTCACATTATGAATAGCTGAATAATAAGTTAAAATTTACAACCAGGAGGCTCAGGTATATGACTGAGAAATTTAAAAGCACAGGGTCAGCAGAATCACAAATTGCTTGTTCACATCTGCTATATGTGGAAGTAGATTTGCATATCCACCTACTGAGTGACTGCCCAGAAATCCTGCTGGGAACTAAGCCCTTAATGTTCCTTCACACATTCAAACAACATACTCTTCTTTAGCTATGTAATAGCAATTTACACAGTTCAAAGACTGCGAATACAACTTCTTTTTTTCTTTTTTTAAAGCCTAAAATCCAAAAGATGGAAAAGAGTAGCATAATCGTAAATTATTGAAAAGTCACAGATTAAAGACTCTGAAAATCTTCTGCTTACCTTATAAACAAATGGATTCCTTCGTGAGTCAGTCAGAATATCAAATCTCGTGTAAAGATCATTTAAAAGGTTAACAATCTTCATGGCTCCCTCTCCAGAGGCATGTTTACTACAGAAGGCATTGAATCCGACAATGCCACTGAACAGAATAGTCACATTGTCATACCGCTTGGCTGGAACAGGACGCTTGTGCCTCAGCTCATTTGCCACTGACGGTGGTAGAACTGAGTACAGTAATCTAAATGTATAAGAAAAGAAAGGCACAAGCAAAACAGAAAGAATGTAAAGAAAGGTCTTTACATCAGCATTCTTCAAATATTAACTTAGTACCTTCCATAGGGTTTATAAGATACTCGCATCATCAAAGAGCAATATAAAAGATGCTCACTAAACAATATGTTATTTGGGAAACAGGAACATCAGCATACATAAAGCCATGCATTTCAAACACAAATTAACACATCGAAATTACCCCAACAAAGTGAGGCACATATTACTAATTCTGACATTATCTATTTATAGTGTCTTGGATAATTTCTGCTTATTGCTTAAGCATTTCTGCTATATACTCAGCTCATGTAATCTGGTTTTGCCCACAGAACCATAAAAATGGCAAAAAAAGGCCCTGAAGAGATCAGGTTTCCACCTTTGATCAATTCCTGTATTGCTAAATGCTTCCTCTTCTGTTGAGAATGCTGCTTTTAGGGTTTATTGCATGTTTTTTTTAATTAATAGTCTACATGACCTATTAACACTTGTTTCAATTTACAAATTACGCAAATAAAATCCAAATCACACACAAAGAGCTTCACCCTACTCTCGTGTATTTCTTCAACTTTCTAACTGCCAAATGAAGGTGTATTTCCCTCCTTAAACAGCTAAGTGGACAAGCTAAATATCTCTGACTGTTTCTCACTGCTTTGTGCACAGCCTCCTGCACAAACCCTCATCAGATTTTTTGGCAAGTTCACTACTGCATGCATCATAGGTAGTGAATACTTTTGACACTGTCTGTTCCAGCAGCTGCCAAGAAGGCTAGAATTCCTTAAGATAAAATTACTTCATAAAGCAAAGCAACAGGAATGAATCTAAAAATTATTCTTTAGGCTTCTTTTCTGACTCTTTTGTCCATCCCTTTCAGATCTTTTTACAATAATTTCCATTACTATAGAAAAAAAAAATCTGTCCATAGAATTCATAGCACAATGCATGTTAACTCTACTACCAAACAAGTATAATCCACAAGAAATTCTTCTATGACAGAGATGGGAACTATGTTTTAAAAACAAGAGCCAACCATCAACCCCCCACTGCTTGTAACACAAACTTTCAATTTACCTGTAGTAAAGTAGTCCTTAAGATGAGCTGCCACAGGCTAATGCTATGAATTTGATTTTACAGTTACCCGTAGAAATGGATTTGGGGCCAAATGCATAAACTTTATTATTGTTATGTACTCATATCTAGACAGCAGTATTATCTAGATAGCCCTAAACTCACTTTTACATGTAACTATAAAATTCACAGCAGTAGCCTATTGCAAAACTTCACCTTTACACAGACTATTTTTAAGGCTTCCAAAATGTGTTTTCCTCCTCTATTAACTCGTAAGCACGGCAGTTTAGATAGACAAAGTGATCTACAGCAGATTTACTCTGTCAAATAGTAGCGTATGGACACTCAAGAAATTAATTTTGGCTACAAGGACTGCATGTACAAAAGTTTGTAAAACTACTCGTTTAGGTAACTCACAAAGCAAAAAGGATTGTCACTTCACTTCTCATAGCTTTCCTTATCAGGGAGGGAGCAATCAAAGCACCTATGCATGTAACAGCCTAGACTACAGATGACATTTGACAATCTAAATGAAGAAATACCCTATGAAGTGTTAAAGTAAATGTTCTTTCTTGACTCCAAAATTAACAGCACTGAGTATCTCTCATACTCCTTCCAAGATTCTGTTATTTTTTGAAGAAGACAGCTATAAATAATATATTGCTGTGACAGTTTCAGCTCAAAATCAGGATTTGGTTCTTACGTGTCTGTCTTTTTCTTTTCATCTTCCAGAGCACGCAGTGTGTGCTGCAGTCTGTCAGTGAGGATCTCAAGCTCTTGAGTCAGTTTATATTCCTCTCTGAACTGCTCTCCCAAAAGTACCAGATCACGGGTAGCATCATGCAATGGAATATCACTCAGATACAAACCTCTCCTGGTTAAATCATCCAAGTTCATCACACTGCAATGTGAAGAAACATACAATAGTATGGGTACAATTTCACTTGCCAAAGGAGCATCTAAAACTCAAATGAATAGCAGAGGCTGCTGAGTAACAGAAAGAACGAGGATGCTTCTGAACTTGTGATGAGCTGTGCAACATGTCCCTTCTAGGAAATACCTTATTTGTGTTCATCCATATTAACAAATGGCTCTTGATTGTTCCATTTAAATACAGAATTCTCATTGATGAGTTTCACAAATGTATCAAATGTACATACTTAAGTTCACAAATAAAACCAAGATTACACCAAAGTAGCCTCTTCCTCTTTTGTCTTCATCCACCCTCTCCCTTTCACACAGATTAACATAACATAACTGTAATCTGATGTGTTAGCTCAACATGCTTTTACCTAAAGACACCCTTCATTCAATCCCCCATTTCAACCACTTCTTTATAATCATCAATAATCTATTACATTAAAAGTACTGCAAAAATCTATGAATCCACATAGGAAACCAAATCATTGTGACATTTCTTAGCACTCTCAGGGTAAGAAACAGAGGACAAAACTTACCAAAAATCCTGGAATCATGAGAAATTCACATTTGTACAAACTGGACTGGGGCATCCCAATATTTATACTGAATTATTCAATAATCAGTCAAGTTCTAATATTTAAATGTTCCTCCCTCTTTTTAGTATAAACACATTGAAATCAATGAAATCGATACCTGAAGCAGTTAATCTCTGTACTACTACTCTTGTAAGTGTTCTTAAAATTAGTAACTGTAAAATGAAAACCAATATTGTAGAACTCTTAAGATTTAAAGTACCTTGGTGAACAAAGAAAGAGAATGCTGTCTGCTTCAGGCAAGTAGATCATTTGCCCTTTCAGACGCAGGCAGCTAATTTCTGTGCCAGTCAGTTCATCTTCACACTCCAGCTTTTCCACATCCAACAGCCCCTCCTGGTGATGAAAAATCACAATTATATAAGGGCAATGATACATGTGTTACACACCAGGCCACATATGTAAGTGCCTTCACTATGAAGGCAGACAGAATGTTTGGAATAGAGTTACACCCTACATTAAAACCCAGTTAATTTCTCATTTGAACACCATACACTACCCGTATTTCAACACTATGATTTGCTACCTCAAAGATATAAAGCATGGTATCTTTCTTTACGTTCGTGTCTGTAACTTCTTTTCTTCTGTGTCATGTCTTCACAACAGTTTGACATAAGTATTGCCTATCTGATGAAGTTCTATCTGTGCCTGGGAGCAACTCTAAGAAATCTTGTTGTGTTTCTCTCAGGTACATTTTTCTATAAACAAACAGGCTCTTTGACATAGTATACGCTACCGCTACACTACAAGCTCTACATCAGCCACTTGCTCTCCTGCCCTCTCTAGAGAAAAGGACGCACAACTATGTATGAACATTATGTACCCAAGCAAGAACACATTTCATACTTGTCTCCCACATTGTTACGAAGCAAAAGTAATTATCTTTCCACATATACTTCAGTACAATGCCATATTATGGGTTGGCCCCTTGCAAAGAAAGCATCAGACATGACGTATATGTACTTCACCATGCCTATAAAACACTCTACTTGACATCCACACATGAATTCAGACCTGCAACTTTTCCTTGGCTCCCAACTCAAAAGGGACTATTACTGTGCAAAGAATTTTCTCTGAAGACTTCTGATCTTTCAGCACTTCTTTTGTATCTTTCCAAAGCATATTTTCTTAAAGAAAAACCAGGTGAATGGTTCTAGTTACCTTGGTCCTCAGTACAAAAACTGTATTGATATGTGAGAGGATCCCATGGAAACTAATATCAATATGAGGCCGGACCAAGGAGAAAACTGACAATAAACTGCAATTTCCTGGCTGCAGCTAGAATTGGAGAAGGAAAAAAAAAGAAGGTTGTTATGTTTTATAATGAAACCAAGCATGAAGTAATTATATTCAGTTTGCTTAGATGACAATACTGAATGGAAGAGAATATATTCTTTATGCATTTCTCCATTAAAATACAGGGCTTTTGAACTAAGGATTTTACATCAGAAGTATATCAATTTCAAAGTGCAATTCTAGTCAGCAATATCGCTTTGTGAAATTGGTTAGACTATCACATTCATTGCCTGTCAAAATGTTCCCACTCTACAGTAAAAAAGCTTTCCAGTATTTTATTCCTAACTGACCTCCTTCAAACTACCTTTTCAATAAGCCATGTTTCCTAAAGCATCACCTCTGATAATAAGGACACTGGATAGATACCCTCTGTAGGCTGAACAGCTGTCCAGTGAATGCCCTTGGGAAGAATCTGGCAAAGCTACTTATAAAGCTCTTCTTTAAAATTTTTTTGCACAATTCAGAGAGAAATTATCAAAAACAGATCACAGGAAAAAGCTAGTAACATAAAATCACATTTGAAAGTATGTGGAACATTAGCCCACATAATTGTAAAGATCATTTGACATGTTCATCATCCTACCTTTTCTTCTCTCATACTATTCCTTTCACCTCTTACTTACATTTTGTAACCTTGTCAGCTCTTTCAGGCAAGAACTGAGGTACCCTATCATATACAGACTACATAACAGTAAATGGACGTAAATGTACCTCTGAGTACTCTTTTACTGTAAATAACCATAGGAAATTGCAGTAGCTGCATTCAGTTCAGAACACACACACACACACATATACATGCACATACACACCTCACAAATATAGTTTGGCTCATCTTAGTTAATACAGATGCTTTTGATGCACAAGTCAAGAAAGCAGGCTAGAAGCTCTGTTATTCTGCTCTGCAATTATTGTGCACCTGACAGTTTAAGTCTTTAAAGGCATTATTATAAAGTAACATATATAGACTATGTTATCTGCTGCTACACTATGCAGCATCATGGGCAAGACCATGTCCTGAACCCCAGGCCAAGCTGCACTGACTGTATCATATCCACTTTAAAGAGTTATCTACCACTTTCATAGTAAATGTATCTTGGAGAGAGCTACAAGAAAGAACAGGGTATCAAGCTAACATTTGACTTGTGGGGGTGATCAAATTTTCTCTGCTAAAGATTATTCTCTTACTGCACATGGACATGATCATAAGAGACAGAGCTGTTGCAGAATTAGGGCTATTTTCACAGTCCTTTGTCAAACAAGAGGAACACAATGTAGTAAATATTATACACTTACACAGGAATGCAATTTTGACAGATAATCCTAAATCTATTTTATTAATCTTTAAAATAAACCCATGAAGCATCTACTATTAGGAATTTCTGTAACTATTCATGCATGAGAATCATCTAACCTGTGGAAGGACTCTGTATATAGCATTGCCACACTGTGTGACCACAAGATCTCTGTCAAATATTATGTGGAAAGGGAAGGCTTTGCAGAAGGTATAGGGACTGATGCGAGATTCTTGAGTACCATTTTCTTCAAATCTATCAAGGTCTTCATAGTAGTCCTCTTCTTTAGACTCTTTCTCTTCAATCAAAAATTGAATGTGGTCACATTCCTCATTTCTCTGTTGAATAACCTAGAAAATGAAGGAGAAAAAGTGAAAAACTGAAAACTGCTACTCATTAATAATTGGAATGCTATTTTAAAGACAGGAACACATTTAGAGCAAAAAGATTAAGTCCAGAATGATACTTGCATCTTGGAAAATATTGTTTTCTAGAAAGTACTCATGACTTTAGAGAGTCTTTATAATTTCAGGTGAATAATTATGCCTTTGTTTAGTATAGTTGCTCTTTGCATTAACAATATACTGAATAGCACCCAAATACAATTTGTAAAGCCTAAGTAAAATGCATATCCTGCAATCAGGGGTCAAGGCTATGGTTATGCTTGCTTTAACTGGCACTTGCTGGAAAACAGGACTCCCTCCTCCCGTTGAATGAACCTGTGGCAAATCTTGAATTACACAGGCCACTTGAATCCTTATTTTGATGAAATCTGCTTGCAAGGTCTATGACACAACAGCAAGTAGTGCTGACAAGAGGATGGGCATGTCAAAGTCAGCCAGAAGAAAGGTGGATGGAGTAGATATTTAAATATACGGCCCCTACACACTTAAGCAGATTGTCAGATGAAGATCAACAGATAAAACTGAAAGCAATGACAATCTTCTCCAAGCTGCATTCCGTATTAAATGAAATTACAGCAAAGCCTTAGTCATCTCTGTCAGTGGAATCTCAAATAAAGTGCCTTGAATACAGCATCTCACACTTTAGTAATTTTACTCAAAGTTAGTGAAAAACAGGAAATTAATAGGGGTTATTTTGTCTGCAGTGCGAGTCATGTATTGCAGTATAATTAAAGCTATTAACTAATAGAATAACATAATTTACCTTGAGAGGCCAAATTCACCTCTTCTCAAGCTTAATTAGATTTAATGACTGGAACAGAACAATTCTATTTACACAGTATTGTTTAGCGGCAACTTTCTGGAACATGTTGCACCTGATTCTACTTTAATGTAGAATTTGATCCTAAAGCCACTGAAGCAAAATAGACTTCTTAAAAGCACGAACACCACACTGATCCCTCAGATGTTTAGTTTATTAAATATTTTTCCTCCACAATTGTCAACCATGCTACTGATAGGCTGGGGAATGGCAATACCTTTCTTTGTTCCTATACAAAGGGAGGAGTGTAAAACAACAAAACTGTAATTTTTTGCTAAATGATGCTTAATTAAGAAGCCAGTGTTCCCTGATCTCCTATTTCACTATTCATTTAAAGGAAAGAATGGCTTTTCTGGAGAAGAGTTAGAGCAGGAGCCTTGTTTAGGCGCTCTATACCATGTGCTGCGCTAGTCTCCTCTTTCTATTACATATGTAACTAATAGAGAAAGATTGGGCTACTAAATTTACCAGCTCATGTAGGTACCTAGGGCTGGATGTATGAACAAGTTCAAATGCTAATGTTGATTAAAGCTAACTTCCTCAAGAAACTGTTGGTAATCCATATGGCAGTGTGTGGCTGTCGTGTCACTACCGCCAGTAATAATACATGAGAAATACAAGGAAAGAGAATACAACTGCTCACCAAGCCCAACCCAGTGGACCCCCCAGCAGTGAACCCCCCCAGAGTACCACCACACCCTTCCGGGTCTCTGCTCTCCGTTTTCACATCCTGGGCATGACGTGCTGTGGTATGGAATAACCTCTTTGGTCAGTTTGGGTCAGGTGTCCTGTCTCTGCTTCCTCCCGGCTTCCCCTCCTCCCTGGCATAGCATGATACTCAGAAAGTCCTTGGCCAGACAAAACACTACCAAGCAGTAACTGAAAACACTGGTGTTATCAGCGCAGTTCCAAGGCCCAAAATCAAAAACACAGCGCTGCACCAGCTACCAAGAAGGAGAAAAATGACTGCTGCTGCTGAACCTATGACAGTGGCAAAGACAACTGGGAAATTATGAGTTAATAAAAGGTGAACCTTGGAAAAATTATGTGGTGGTCATTTGAGGAAAACAAGTTATGTGGGTTTGTCTAGGAAAATGGAACATAGTAGATGGAGACCTAGTCTTCCTCTGAATTTAGGGTTTAAAGGTTCTCCATGTTCTTCCTCTTCTTTTAAATCATTATCCTGAAATTGTGAGAGACTGCAGCATTAATGAGGATTGACAGAACACACTCAGTCTCAGTTCTTACTTTCTACTACTTGTGCACACTCCTGAAAGTTTTATTCTATTCCTTATATTATTGTGGCCAAGGATAGCTGAGACACAGTAACCTTTCTTAAATTGTGTAGAATTATCGCTAGAACTGATCTATACTTCTAGATCATTTCCAGTCTTGGATCTTAACTTCAAAGAGCTGCTCCAGCCACAGCTGAAAAAAACCAAAATGCTTATTTTGAATGGAAAGCTTCTTAATTAGGCAAAGTGGTCCTAAAATTAATTTTTAATATCTAATAATTATTATGGAAATGTTCATATTAACAGCACATCACCTTCCAGAGACAGTAATATTATAACCTACTGCCCAAATAGTCACTGCTGCAAATTTCCCAGGCATCTTCAAGTTCATTTGCAACAATATTTTTGACCAGACTCCAGGGCATCAAGAAATGCCTGCTGTACTAGTGTCTTAGTGCAGCAAATGAACAACAGGCCAAACACATGAAATGTGTCAGATCTACAAAACAGCCACAGTGCCAGCTGCACAGTCCTGGTAAACCTGATATGCTGTGAACATGGCTGGTTTACGGAATTTGATTCTGGTCATCCGTGCACAGACCCTTCTTAACAGACACTACAATTATACCCCTCTCCGGCCTAAGAAAACTACTGATTCATAACTTCCCATTGGATATATAATTTCATGATGCTTTTTTCTGCTCACATCATTTATGCACTATCTAATCTTAGATAGAATCTATCTCACTATGTCATCCACCTTATCAGCGAATTTAAAATGAGCATTTCTTAACATTAACAGAGTATGTTAAATTCTGTCCCTTCACCTTTGTACCTACAGAGCCAATCTAATTCACCAAAGACCTGCCCTACATACTCTACAGTAAGCTTAACTAGGATAGAACATACCCATTGTTTCATTCTCTAAGCAAAGTTTGTAAGCCATGGAATTTCACTGTCATTTAAATACCATTGAAGAAGCCTCTGTTAAACGCTTGACAAATGAAAGTTCAGTGACAGAAGCAACAAAGCCAGGAATCAAATCTAATTCTCCCTTCCCTTCGGTCTTAGGTGGTGAAGTGACACCAGTTTACCATGTCTAAGAGCTCAATCACCATAGTAACTGCAGTTAAAAACTGAAGGGGAAAATCACTCTCCTTGTTTCAAACAGAACATGTAACAACTGCTAACATGCCTGTACTTTCCAGAGGGTGTATATTCAGAGTTTGTCCTTTCTTAGCCAAGTGAAAGTCAAACCAGCATTTCAGAGAAGGACAATTAAAAGAACAGTTATTTTAAAACGACACTGTGGTTTAATATATTCGGTGAGCTTCACACAAGACATTAAATCCAGCAGTATCACTGTGATACAGCAGGTATAATGAACATGTGCTATTTGTTAAACGTCCACTGATGCACCTAAATGATAAAACTCAATTCTATAGATATAAGTATGTCCCTGAGATACACTTGTACCTCGGGACAGAGAGAAGAGGAAGGACAGATTGTCCTTCAACAGGGTCTTTTTCCATCAGATTGTGAAGATTAATATGAAGTCAGGAGTTTGCCATTTAAAGGATTGTACAGGATGAAATTCTTAATGTCTTCTGATCAAAACCAAGTGCACAATGCTACTTGATGAATTTCACTGCAGCTGTTCTGTGGTGATCCTGAGGCAAAGGCATCACTGTGTAGATGGTACCACCCTTAGGTTTGTACACCCAACATTAATGGGTGGAAATGTCTCTAAGTTTCCAGCTCCACTTGTATCAGAATTAGAGGCTGATGATGCTGCATGACTGACACCTTCATACACAGCTAGCATTTTAACATGTGGTCAGTACTGCTTACTCTCCATAATTACCAAAGTAGTTTTTAGTCAGCACTCCAGCTGGTCACATCTTCGCTTCCACTTTTGTATTGCCTTTAGTAACGAGACTAATCTGAAATTAACATCTTGTCAAGGGCTTCCCCTGATCTTTTTTTCATTTTATATTGTAAACCATCCTCCCTGTCTAAAAGAAAGACACTGATAGTCTGCTCTCAGATAACAACAGAACTGCAAAAGTCTGTCTTCCCAACAGATCTCTGGGATTTTGCTTTGCAGGGTTGTACGACATTATTTGTTGACCCGTCTCATTTGTAGCCTTGAGGGAACCCCTGTCCTGACTTCACCTTCCCAGGTTACCCTCATTTATACACAAACTCTGACAAGTGAAGCAAGAGAAGACATAACCAGAAGGCTTGTAAAAGAGATCTCATGCCAAAGCTGGTCACCAGCACCGTGAAGATTTTTAGCTCTCATACTTAAAAAGTTGGGGCTGTTCAGCCTGGAGAAGAGAAGGCTATATGGAGACCTCATAGCAGCCTTCCAGTATCTGAAGGGGGCCTATAGAGATGCTGGCGAAGGACTATTCATTAGGGACTGTAGTGAGAGGACAAGGGGTAATGGCTTCAAACTTAAACAGGGGAAGTTTAGATTGGATCTGAGGAAGAAATTCTTTACTGTAAGGGTGGTGAGGCACTGGAATGGGTTGCCCAGTGAAGTTGTGAATGCTCCATCACTGGCAGTGTTCAAGGCTGGGTTGGACAGAGCCTTGGGTAGCGCAGTTTAGTGTGAGGTGCCTCTGCCCATGTCAGAGGGGTTGGAACTAGATGATCTTAAGGTCCTTTCCAACCCTAACTATTCTATGATTCTATACTGGTGGAACTTAAATATTCTTAGCATGTTCTCAAAGTTAGCACCAATTCTTGGGACAATACCCACTGCAAACATTATATAGTCTTAGCTCGACTTAGCTAAAACTGAATTACCCTGTCAGGGAAGATAAAGCAAATTGGATTCTTCAATAGGGACTGTAGTGAGAGGACAAGGGGTAATGGGTTCAAACTTAAACAGGGGAAGTTTAGATTGGATATGAGGAAGAAACTCTTTACTGTGAAGGTGGTGAGGCACTGGAATGGGTTGCCCAGTGAAGTTGTGAGTGCTCCATCACTGGCAGTGTTCAAGGCCAGGTTGGACAGAGCCTTGGGTGGCATGGTTTAGTGGGAGGTGTCCCTGCCCATGGCAGGGGGGCTGGAACTAGATGATCTTAAGGTCCTTTCCCACCCTAACTATTCTATGATTCTATGATCTATGATTCTAATTAATCAATCCATGTCAACCTGGGCTTTCATGAACTACACATCTGCAATTGTGAATCCAAGTGCAAATCAAATCGCTTTTCTTTCTGAGCTAACAGCATTTAACAGAGACAAACTGAGACCTTTTACCTTTTTTTCTTTTTCCTTGCCTTCAGCAAGGAGTTAAAAGAAAGGGAACATTTCCTGAGGGACACCATTCTGGAAAAGGAAGCCCTTTTAGAAGAACATGTATGTGTGTACATATATATTATATATATATATGTATGCATGCTCCTTCCAACTTCTGCCATCCGTGATTCTGTGTAACCCATGAAACAAAATCTAATCACTTAATGAAATAAAAGCAGAATTACTGTAAACAATTAAGAACTGCTACCACTTGCACAAAAGCTTGTAAGAAAAAATTAAGAGAATTCAAGCAGAATTGTACGAAAATACAGACTTAGACACATGCATTCTCTCAAATGGATTTATGTAAACATTTGCTCTAACTAGCCAAAAAAGAAAAGTGATTAAAAAATTACTAAACATCAAACTGTAGATATTAACTTCACACCAATTAATATAAAGAGAACTGCAGAACTTACTAAACCAGTCCTGTGTTGGATTGTTATGTAAATGCTTTGGATAGAGATCTGGAAGGACAACTTGTGAATCTCATCTCTGTTCTTGCACGTTGGTAGACAACTCCCATAATAACATGAGAAACTTAGAGCCAGGCATTGAGGTTCTTACCAGTTAAAAAAAAAAATTCTTCCTTAAGCAAAATTCTAACTAAAGAACAAACCAAAAATTTTACAGAAGAGGCATTGATTGGTCCACAAAAACAGAGAATGAAAATCAACTCCATTGTTTTTCTGTGCTGTGATATTTCAAAGTATTACAAACAGTCTGAAACATGAAAGCATTAACTGAGTTATGAGGCAAGGGACTGAAATAAGTCAGATCATTTTTTTCTCCTGTTCTCATTTTTTTGAACAGTGTAAAACTAGCCAGGTACCACAATGGCAGGCTTACTCTGCTGTAATATCACTACAATGTACCATTAATGATTAATAGTTGACCTGTCGAGTAATAGAGGAAGACTTTCATTATCTGTGGGGATAAGCTGCAAATTTTGGCACTCTGACCTTGCAGAAACAAGTAACTGATTATTCTCTGCATAACTACCACTGTAGGTTGTGAGCACATGTGGAGTTAAGCACTATTTAATGTCACTAAAGGCGTCAAAAGCTAGGATTATTAACCAGCAGAGACAACAAAAGTTCAGGATTGAGGGCACGCGACTTTCTAGTAGAGACAAGGGAAAAACAGGGTAACAGACAAAATAAAATACAGACAATATGCACTTTCTTCAGTTTAGAGGTAACATTAATTTTTAGGCACCCCTGCCCATGGCAGGGGGGCTGGAACTAGATTATCTTAAGGTCCTTTCCAACCCTAACTATTCTATGATTCTATGTGCTCTTAGCCCAGAGAGTCTGTAAGCATAGTTTGGATTTAAATTGAACTTTGTGCTTACTTACAATATGTTTGACCAACAGTATTATTTTTTTTTAATTACAGTACAACAATAATATTTCCAGAAAAGCTTAAGAAAGTCACATGAAAATGAGAAGTAAATTTATAATTAATCTTTAAACCTCCTCAGAACACATATTTCTCCTGTGCCTTGCTGACCACTTTTGTCTTTGCATGACCCCTTGACTACGCTAGCAGAACTCTGACAGAAAGAACACCAGACCACATAAAGGAATAGTTGTAATAAACCCAGAAAAAAAAAATAATGTCATTTTAATAACTCAGGAAAACAAAACAAAACAAAACAAAAAACGTTATTTTGAACCCAGTTCACTTCCTCAGTCTAGCTTGTCTTATAGTTTGACAACAGGTGGAGGGACACAGCTGAAGAAGCTGCTACAGGACAAGCCTGAGCAGTAAGAGAAAGAGGACTGAATAAGTTGCCTGTGCTACCAGAAGAAATGCTTGTCAATCAACAGCTTCAGCACTCTTCCAGCCAACTTTCCAACATGGCCCTCCTTGTCTGTCTCAACACTTTGAAAAAACAAGGACCTAAGAAGAGGATTGTTTTGATTCTGTTGCATCCTTCCTTATCTGAGTACTAACACCTGCTGTAAATGTTTGAACTATGGATTTCTACAAAGTAGAATCTAAGCAAGGACATCAAGTATATCACCATCACTATACATAACTAACCATTCAACCTGAGCTAACTTCACTTCTGATTTTCTTTATTTGACAAAAGCTTTTGATGCGCACATCCCTTCAGACATTACCTTCATATCTATTTCTGTACCATGGATTTGTTGAGCTACTGTTTTGATGATGCCAATGACAATATCCTGGAGACCTTCTCTTTCCGAATAGTAATGCAGAATGAGTCCCTTCCCCTTCTCTGCATCAGTACATCTGAAGGAAGGGGCTCGCATGCCTGGGTAAATAGTAGCAAGGTGGTCATGCAAAGCATCCAGGTTCTGGAAGAAGAAATTAAAAACATGATTATAAGGCAATTCACTTATTAGCTCTAACGAAAGTGTGTACATATTCTGCCTAACTTGAACATCTGCCTTCTCCTGCTGCTTACCTTCCCTGTGCATTTGCCATATGATTTGTAGAATTGTCATCATAGAAAGCTTTTCAGGTAACTTGTGATGTTCTTTCCATCTACTGTGGCAATCAAAATTAACACTATTAAAAATTACTCCAGTTAGTATGAATTCATGCTTGACTATGCTGTATTTGGAAACAATCTGATGATTAAAGACTCTGTGTGTGCTTTCCAAACCTGTACCTTATCCATTTTTATCCCTTCCTATTACAGTCCCTATAATTTCTTCTTCAGATGTGAATTTAGGTGTCAAATACAAATAAGCATGCCTGAATAAACATGACTCTTTTTCCTTATTTTCAATGAAAAAGCCTAGTTCTGACATTTGTAACAGTCAACCCAGGTTTACAGGACCTGACAAAGTTCCAAATTTTAATGTAAAGATAAAAATGACTGAAAGACAACCTCAAATACATATTTTCTCTGAGAATAATTGAAAAAAAGCCCCACAGAATACATAGCACATATCACAGCTGCTGTTATCATGTTTCAGAAAAGATTATTCAGGAAAGGGAAGAAGTCTTCTATTTTTCTAGTTAATGTCCTGGACATCTTATGCACTGAACAGAAAGAGGAGACCTAAATGATAAATTGATAGGCATATCTAATAAGGACATTAAAGAGAACAATGAGATCAATAGCCCACTTAGAAAACAAGACTTGCTCTGACTTTGATTGTGAAGCAATTTTCAAGGTTCCAGGTTGCTATTTACTGTATATCTAACACAGTAAGAGCAACTTAATTTGCTGGATAGTGTTGCAACTCACACAATTATCTACCTATATTGTAAAATTCATACAACTCCTTAACATCTTAAGTCCAGAACATTACCTGCATATTTTAAATGTTGGTCTCTTACCCTCCCAAGTAAGTGCTAGAACCAGGCTCTGCACATTGTTCTCTGCCAGCACAAGAGAGGTGAAAATATTTTCACTGTGCTGTCTGGGACATCCTCCACCTTTCAGGAGCATCTGTCGATCATCAAATTTGTGGAAGCATACTGAACTTGATTTCATGTGAGCTGTGAAGTGCCTGGACAGCTGCCTCTTCTGGGAGGCCTCCAGAGGAAATGAGATGCTTAGAAATGAATCCGTAGGATGTACTCAGCCTGGAACTTCCTCCTTCAGTTTTTTGGTTTGTTTCAAATCTATGTTTTTGTTGCTATATCAACACCTCCAAATTAAAACTTGAAGAGGCAACAATCTGGGAGTCAATTCATTCCAGCTGTTAGTGGGCATTCGACTGCAATTGCCCAAAGGAAAATTATGCAAGATCTTTGCAGGGTTCAAGACAATGAAATGGGAAGAGACTGCTTTGGAAGTGTGAATGAGAAAAGACCAAGAAATCTTTCTGGCACTGAGGGAGTGCCCCACAATCTCCTTAATCGGGTACACAAATGCTCTTTCAGTATGTATGTCTCAGAAACAGCTGGGATATATTGACCTTTTGGAAAAAAACTGCTGAAGAGATACACGGGAAAAGATGACAATCTTTCAGTTACAGTCATCAACATCTGAAGAATTTCAAAAGGAGTTTGTTATGGGAAATGGCTGATATCAAGGCCACAATTTTAATAAGTTGTCTGTGTAATTATTAACATTTAAGTCCGACACAAGTATTGCTAATATCTGGCACTACCCCCATTCTGCAAGACCACTTTGCCAGCCTGCTACCCCACTTCTGCTGACTTTCTCCAAGAAGTGTCACAGGTGAGCCCATATGATACTCCTTTAGTCTCTACTCTAATCACCCGGAGTGTGGACTGGCACAGGATATATTGCAGCTGCTTTCTAGTCCCCCCATGTGTCTTTTCTCCCTGTGCATACACTTTATGGGTTGAACAAAGAGCTTACTGTATTCAGAACCTTGCTCCAACACAAGAAGCTGTAAAGATGTGCTTCCAGATCAAGGAGCTACAATCACTCCCAGACCCTGCCATTTTAGACATTGTCATTGTGTCATTCTTATCATCATTCTCACTTTTTTGTGTATGTGTTTTATCCATTCTAAATTGATATTGAAGCTTCTGGAAGAACAAATGTGTGGGTTTTTCTAGTTTATTTCTGCTGTGGGCCAGAGGTGTGATCATGTACAGATAATAGGTCAAGCTCTCTGCCTGAATTCTTGGCTCCTTGACTGCTTAGATATATGCTGGAGCTTGTGCTGGGACCAGAGACACTAATTCTAGCGCTCCGGAGAGCAGTGATCAGCTCCATGGTGAAACACTAAGGGATCTCCAAGCAAGAACAAGCAGCGAGACTAAATCAGGCAGATCCTAGCCTGTCTAAAAGCAAAAGAGTTGTCACTGGCACCTGAAATTCAAAGATATGCTGTTCAGTTCTCTGTGGTACAGAGTATCTGGAAACTTTTCTAAAAGAGGAATTAGTCCCCTGAAATTTATTGCACTGCCATTATGAACAATTAAATAGCCACGTAAATGATTCCCTAAATGAAAGAACTAATCACTACTCCACGGTTTGACTTTTATTCAGTAGAAAGCTACACACTGGGATTCTTAGGAGGTACCTCTTTTCATACTGCTTCCCTTGGGCACGTATTTCGATCTGATTTTCAATTCTTCCAGGCCTGTGTTTTTCATAGAAAGTATAAATATTAGGTTTAGTTGCATCTTTTTTTTTTTTTTATTTTTTCCTGTTTCATGAAGTTTGAAGTACCTGTGTTTCATCTACGAATAAACTCAATTTTCTCTGAGATGTCAAGGGAAACAGAACGTAAAGATGAGATTTATTTTCACATGTTTTAAAAAGTTGCAGCCCTCAATTATTTCATATACCCTGACTCACTACAGATTTCAAGAAGCACCTTTTGGAACTCCATTATGTATTTTAATAATTTGACTCAAATTCAGCACACTGAACCCAATCTGCACCTATTTTTGTAACAGGTATATGAATTAGTTTCCTGACCTAATCTGACTGCTGGAAGATGCACAAATAATAAATCACAGATAACGCTGATAACAAAAACGTCATAACAAAATAATAATAACGTCATTAATAATGACGTTAAAAAATAATGATAACGTCATAACAAAAAGCTAAAAAGTACACTTCTGGCAAAGCTACTAGTACATTAGACCTGTTAAAATTTACAGAGGTATGTAATAGCCAATATCATCTGTTAACACTGAAATTCAAACAAAGCAGCTTAAAATACTACCATTAGAAGAAAATAAATTTAAGCTGTTCACACTTTTATAAATGTTTGGTGTGCACTACAAACATGTCCAGTCTTTTCATCATCACACATGATTAAGGAATGGAAGGAAGTATACTGTATGAAAAAGGGCATGAGGGAAAGGAATAGAGAAGGATTGGCCCATCCACGTATACCCACAGTGATGAAGCAATGGGCCAGATACACTCTTTTTTTCCTCCTCCCCTATTCTTGCTCAACCCCAACTGCAACCAATACATGAGTCATCTTTAGAAATCACATTTAACTTGCCTTGAGGGCGGCCTGCAAATGAAGCCATGAAATATAAAGGATGTCACACCCCACAGACAATAGTACACAGATCACACATGGTATGCACATGTTGGAGGGTACACATAAACTATCTGCCCAACAATTATAGTCCATGGGATCAGTACAAGAAGTCTGGGTTGACTACATCTAGGATGCTGTGTAATAATCCAAGTTTTGTGGTAGGTAGTGAGACACAGAAGTAAATATTCTAGTAATCCAGCAACCTGTGCACTCTGCTCTTTTCACTTAATATTGCTGGAGACATTTTAAGGGAACAGATTACAAAAGGCTGCCAAATTTCCAGTGAAAATCAACAGAGACGACACTCAGCTTTTGTGTAATGTCCTGTGAAATCTTAATGAGTACTTTTAAACTCATTATAACACACAGCTCTCTCAAAAAGTGAAATATATGACAAATCCAAAGTGTTTTTCTGAAGTTAGCAATTTTCAAGTGACGAAAAGAGGAAGCCCACTTTTTTCTACAGTTAGATATCACACTTTAGAGAAGCAACTGCATTTCTTTCACGCCACTGAAAAACTGTTTTCATTTTGTTTTGGTTTACAGTGCCATACCACGCAGTTCTGCAGTCAGGAAAGCACAAAAATTTACTTCAATGCTGCTGCTCTATCCCACTTTTACTTCCGGGATGAAGGATAATGTCTTTGAGATGAGCTGTGTATGATCTCTAGCTCTGTACATAATGTACAATTAGAAATAACTAGTAGCTATAGTTAGTCCAAGAGAAATTAGAAGAAATACCCTACAAATGTGAAGACCACATTTTCTGTTTCCTAGTATAAACAAAGTAAGTCTTTTTACTTAATACACAAAGACAATGTGGACTGGTAGGTTTTTCCATGTTTCTTCTACTCCATACTTCTGTCACATATGAGAACTCCTTTGGAATTTCAAAAAAAATTTCAGATTTATGAATGCCTCTGAAACCCCAGGTTACATGCCTTCTCACTCATTTACAAAACTGAACAGACAGGTAACTGTATTAACTGAGAGGGAAAGAGAACACCACCACTAAAACTGCTGAGCTGTGGAACGCTCTATAAAATACAAACACCAAGGCAGAAGGCTTCCAGACACCTCTGCACAAATAACAGCGAGATTACAGATTGCAACCTATTATTTCCAAATCTCAATCTAATCTGCTGACTAGACCATGCTTCTGTCTGGTATCTAAAATAATTTGCCACAAAATTCTTACCTGCAAAAACTCTCTGACATTCGAGCCCAAGACACGTAGAATTGTATCATAACCAGATTCTTGACAAAACACAAAAAACATCTTCCCAAACATCTGAAGAATTTCCCCAGCATTTAGATCTAGTTAAAACAGGACAATACGATTAAGTCCAAACACTATATTTCATGCACTTTGCTTACCCCTTCAGTTTCATATTCATAAACAAGAAAGTACTTGATCTCTACCCAAATCCAGTACTTCAAAAAAATGAGAAAATCAAGATTCAGGGTCTACATGGCACATAATAAGTATTAAATAAAAGAATTTCATTGGGATTTACCAATTACCATTATGATTCTGCTGCACTGTGCATTTCATGCATTTATAGCATTTTAGATTTTGATTCAGTTTAGTAATCACTACTTGAAATAAAGGAAATCAGTTGTTAGTAGGCATCAGTACTACCAAATGCTTGTAACACACACCATGTTCTGTGGATGAGTCATATTACTACAGTTTAAAGTGTTCCTATGACTTGGAATACTTTGGAAGTAATAAAAATCACTTTAAGGAATAAAAGGAATAAAAATATCTTAAATAGAATAAGTAAACTCCTTTCTTCTGAGACATAAAAAAAGAATCTCTTTGACCACTACCCTACTTTCATTTCCTCTGTGCTAAATCCCATTGCGCTCTGCTACATTGCTTTTTTGGTTTGGGGTTTTTTTTGGGGGGTGGGGTGCATCTTTTTTTCTGTGACAAATGGGCAAAGAAGATACCCTTATTACTTACTAAGGACCTTGCTTGCAGCTGCAACCAGATCATAGGTTTTGGAATCATCATAAATGATTCTGACCAGAAACTGTCCTTCTTCATCCAGCTGTGCCTCCTTCCTAAAAAGAAAATAGCATAAAATCTTTTTGGCTGAGGGAGAAGCACCATATTGATAAACCAATTTTATATTGTTTGGTACTAGCCTTTTAAATAAACAAGTTTGTAGGTTCTACCTTTAAGAAGTTACTTGAGATAGAAAATGACAGATCTGTTCCATATCTCAGAGTCATTAAGGTACAACACAAATATTTCAGATGACGCATGCTTTAAAACAATAATTAGCTGTGGGAAAATAAACATGATTTTTCAGTACAGAAACTCACAACAACAACAGAATTTGCATTTTAAAGCAGGGGACTATCCAATAATCCAGACCAAGATGTGCTCTTCAAACACGCTTTAAACAAGTGTTTTCTCTCCTTTCAATTTTGATTCTACTTTATTTACAAAAGGCATGGGATGTTTTTAACACCATTTGCACATATCTTCAAAGAGGAATCTAAAATGAAGATGTAGGTACCTAATCAAATACCTTTTGCACCTTCCCAGTAGACAGGGGGGAAAAAAAAGCATGCTGGGATTTTGTAAGAGCTTGTTCTTGCATTGCACACTGCTTTTGTGAGTAAAAGCACAATAAAAATTATACATTTCTTCACTAAAGGAAACAATTCTCAACCCTAGGTTTAGGACAAGCCTCATGCATATACCACATGCACCCTTACTACTGGTGCTAAGTAAAAAACCAAAATGACTCCACTGTTTTTCAGGATCATTGCTTATTCCTTTCAGCTTAAACATTGAGTCAGCAGCTTGTCCAAAAGGCAGCACAACTCTGTAAGCTTTTTTCTTCTTTTTGCCTGAGGTAAAAAAGTTGTTATCCCTAGGAAATAAACTGTTGTGCCTTCCAAGCCTTGAGTCTGACAGAAGTGAGTTACTAGGGAGGGTCCACACGCGCCTTCATCCCTGTTTTACCCCCACAGCCCTAACAGAGGAACCAGGCCTCTTGTGCTGCAGTGGTGGCTGAGTCCCAGCTCTCAGGAGGAGGACAAGGACACCCTCATGGGCAGGTAGACTCCAGGACACGGCTGACCTAAGTCCATGCACAGTGCATGACAATGGACATGGCCCCAACTCTTGCAAGTCATACTCTATTTATTCCTTATCTCGTCACATTCTCCTTCAGCAGAGAAATGTGACGTGCAGGGAGGCACACTGTGGTGTGTGATGAAGCCATGCTGTGTTTGTTAAAGCCCTCATCTGACAACGGAGCACAGCCTTCTTTCTCAGTAAATTTTTTGTAAGTTGTTCACCTTCTGTGGTCCACCTACAATGATTCTTTGTAGAGACAATGTTCTTTGCAGAATAATGACAAAAGAGGAGACATTTGTAGGTACTCATGCTCTTATTTATGCACTTATTATGTATTTTGGCTGAGCAAAACTAACGTGATCATTGCATTAATAGTAGCTTTTCAAGGTGGAGGGTAACAGCAAGCTTGTTAAAAAGAAAAGATACTCTTTCATCTAAAGCAGCTTTAGGCTGCAGAACATTTCAGAAAGACAAAAGAAAGGCAAAGAGGTAAGAAAGCCTAGAAGAGAATGACTGAATCATACCTCCTTATGTCACACCAAAGAAACAAATAGTACAGGAAGCTATAATTCAGAAAAAGCCTCAGAATTAGAAAAATTATCAAAAAGGCAGACAATGAGATAGTTTTTATAAAAAAGCTAAGCACATGTCATGCAAATCAAGACATTCATCAATTCAGGACTGGAATAATTATTTTTCTGAAGTACAAATTAAAGAGATTCATGAGTAAAAACCATATTTACTAGTACTAGAAATGCTCCTTGATATAACGCTCAAACATACAGTTTAAGAGCCAACATTTCTAACTGCTCTAGATTTCTAACAGTCATCAGAGGAATTACAAACCCATAAAAAGTACATTCTAAATCTACTATGCAAAATTCTACAACCACTTTTACATCAAAATCTTTGTCTGTAATCATACCACGCTCAACCATCGAACAAAACAAAATTCTCTGACTGAAACTCAGTTTCTAATTTTCTAGAGCAGGCATAACTTATTTTAAAAATAAAATACAGAATAATAATGCCTGCGCAACTATTCAAGCATTTACAGCTGTAGAGTTATCCAGCCATACAAACAGAAACATCTTTTGTGTTACTCAAAGAAAAGAGAGGTCTGAGAATTAAATAATCTTGTTAATCTTAAAACTGCTACATGGCAAATAATACTGCTGATAAGGCCTGAATCCAATCTCATATAGTAATATTCTACTGACCTAAATGGAATTTCTTGTCATTTAACTCTCCAGTTAGAAATCATCAGTCTTTAATAATCTGTTCACTTGTCAATGGAAGTCTAGAACTCACTATTTCCTTTTCATTTTCCTTTAATCTTGCTCATCAGATTCTTACTGATGACCAAAAATTATACTACATTGGGTTTTTATCTAAAAAGTATATCTACTTTTTTTAACAAATTAAGTCTTGTAACTGCTACTTAAATTACATCATTATACTCACTCCATGAATGGGCATGAACTAAAAACAAGCTGAATAATTTTCCTAAATACAGCAAGGTGAGACTACATACTTCTACATAAAAGGAACATCATTCTCTAGTCAATGGCATGAAAAATATTAATAAACGTAATGGGGGTGTTTATTTTCATAATCCAAAGTATTTTCACACTCCACAATAGTACTTCTGGTCCTCTTCCCAAGCCATTCTCTGAAAACTTTAGATCAGCTTGAAGGATATCAAGTCTCACTGATTCTTGAAAACAGCTCCCATGCCACATATTCCTTCATTTCCTAAGTACGAGAACAGCTGGAGATATTAGCAGAAAACACCATATTGAAGCATATGAGATCAGTCAGGGACAAGAAGGTAGCATTTACATATCCTAAGAACTGAATCAAAATTAATGTGAGAAGAAAACCATCTTGATTCTTTCATACTCATAACAGGATATGTAACTAGAAATCAGATATAGTTTGGAGGGAAGTTTGCAAAGGGGGAACAAACTTTCCCACATCTCTGATACATACTGTGCTTTCTTTTAGTCTCTCTGATCTCAGCCAAACCACAAAGGATAACATACACATCTGGAAAAGCAATGAACATCCTCGAAAATTATGCATACTTGACCAATCCAGTAGACACAGTTTTTGTGTGTGAGAATTTTCTCTCTTAAAAATTGACCCAGTTTTATGATGCTGGTATCTCCTTCAAAACTTATGTTTCTTTCCAATTACATTGACTGGAATTTTTCCTGTTTCTTTCTCTGTGCCAAGCCATGCTTCCTTTTTTCTTATTTTGTCTTTAGTTTACTTTCTCAGAGCTTTTCTTCAATGCCTGCAGCTTTTCAGAGCCACCACTTTCTAAAATAATCAGTGGTTATTTCAGTGCCTATTCCACTATTTTAGCTATTTTGTTTTTCTTCACTTTTTTCTAGGTCCTTCAGATCACTCAGCAGTCATCTTCTCTGTAGCCTTAATGCTGTATTTCCCACTAAAACAACTTGAGAAAATTAAAAAAATAGTTCGAATCAGCAATCACATCTGCATTCCTTGGATATAATCTTCTGGAGTGAAACTCACTGCTCTAAGGCTTCACTACCCCCAGTATTAGGAGCCTTGCTAGGCATTCCTGCAGTACAGGAAAAGGACCTAGTGCTTGTACTGCAGGCTAATACTCCAAAACAACAAAAATATCCTGCTTGTTATTTTTATTTTAAAAAAACAGAGAAAAAATATTTTTTTTAAAAAAAATGTAATCCAACAGAAGCTAATTCACTTTGTGATTTTTCTTCCTAGAAAATTTGTCAGATTAAATATTTATTCCTGCAGGGGATTATGTTCCTCACTCACAATCATGTGGGCAAAAACCTCTTGCTTCTCCTACAAAGATGGTAAATCCCATGATAGTGTCTGATCTAAATCTGTGCCAAAAGATAAACTGCCTTTTTAAAGCCTGTACTTGAAAATTATTAAAATTTTTTCTTCCTTTCCAGGACAATTCCTTCTCCGTACCTCTAAACCCTCCTGCGCTGCTACATCCCAATCACTTAGCTAGATGCTGAGCTGAAATGTAATTCAGTTATTTTCCTGGGTTATTTTTCTGCTGGATGGACTTCCCTGTCTGCTTCATCACCTGGTCACAGAAGATGCTGTGCATACAGAACAACATCTAGCCAGACAGAGTGACTGAGGACAGAACATGAGGTTCACTGAAGTCAGCTGAAGCTTTTGCCCTGCCTCCAGAGAGCCAGGTCTGTGGTTTGTGAGGCCTTTCTGCCCCATTCTATGTAAGCTGACAGCAGTGAGAACTTCTGAAAGTCTTTCTCTCTGAAGTATTGATTAGCTTTAAGACTGCATGTGATGGGGAAATGCTGCTGTAAGCTTATCCAAAATGGTCAATGAGATGGGAAAACACTCCTATCTTTACAGAGATGCTTGCCCTTCAGCAAGTCCACAAAATTGGCACCTGATATACCAAAGCTGCCTGTATTTACGCTAAGGAACTGGTTCTACAAGAAGGGTGATATGAAGAAACATATAATAGCGTTGTGAAAAGTTTTATAACCAATACTAAAAGTGAGCATGCTTTGTCAGGTTTGTGGAGCTGCTGTGGTTGGCTGTCCATCAACAGCATTCCTCCAGTGGGAGACAGATGTTTTTATCTCCATAATCTATGAGTACCACATACGAAAACAAACCTGCCTGTGTGGAACAACAAGGTATGGCTACAGACATGAGTATGTGAACTTTAAAAGACCAGAAGACTGCAACTGTTCTCACCTGAACACTTCTCTCTTCCTGGCTGACAGATGGTTTATGAGCTGCGATTACAACTGCATTATACAGAATCCTCAGATGCAGAGAATTTACATTTGGCTGACCATATTTCACAAAAACTTTATAATCCGTAGTCTTATGAAAAACTGTGGCATTTCTCGTGAAATATTTTGCTGGAATTAAAGTTTTTGACCAGATAGAATTATGGGAATACATTAGCACTGCTCTAATGTTTTCTGCAGACCGCAGTGTTTGATCACAAAGGCATTAACAGCAACAACATGCTGGTGGATTTCTTAAAGGCTTGACTGGAAATGAGCCAAAAGCAACAAGCTCTGGCAAACTCCCAAGCCCTGGTTAATTCTTTAGTGAAGCAGCAGCACTACAGTAGCAAACTTTTAACTTCTATATGGCCTTTCTTTCAAAGTAAATTCTAATTCAAATAGAACAGAATTTACAATTAATGTCTCATTTACATTTCTAGAGACAAAACAAGGATTTACTTTTCTTCTAAAAAAAACATGATTTTAACACTCTTGCCCAAACTGACTCCTGTTATCAGCATATGGGATGTGATATTGCATGGCTCAAAACTTACATTCTATGTTAGGCCTGTCCTAACTGCTATGGTCTGGCAACCCTTTTTATTTACTTTAGACTACTTCTGAATGATTACACAGAGCTATTCGAATTGTGGGACACAAAGATTCCAGCCCAGACTTTTCTAAAATGCCCTTTGTTTCTTTCCAGAATGTTTATATTATCCAGGTTAATGTGAGGAAGTTTACTCAGGGAAAAAAGAACCTTAACCATTGCACCATGGAAAATAACACAGCTACAGAGGCGCATTTTTCATGTACGAGTCTGACCTTGAAATCAATGGAAAAATTCCTACTGAGTAGGTCAAAGCAGGATCAAGTCTTAATGCAGCCTTTCCTCCATCAGTCATGCTAACACCTCCCAAACTGCTGTTGGTCTAACAGCACAAAATAGTGTAACAGGTGATACTACATGAGTCCAAAGGGCCCTTTGAAAATCTTTCCTATTGTGAAACCAGTTTAGTATTTGTAAACACACTACTAATGTTTAAAGCTAATGTTAATAGTTCGGATTTTTAAACCAGAGATTGCACACATTTTTATTTCACATACAGAAAGTATCTTCTCTATTTTGATGTAGTAAGGATATTTTTTGTCATCTTTAGAGATTTTACAGACAACACAGTTGAACAAGATGCCAAGCCAGGCTGGTCTTACTTATGCAGTCCATTGTGTACAAAGTGTTTTTTAACGTAGTTTTGCAGTTGGATTGTAGCATTCAAAGGGAATTTGAATAAACCGTAATCAAGATGAAGGTTGCTGCTGTCAGAACCTTTTTATTCCTGTGAAGCAGCACTCGCTATCATGTTTCTGTAGTCAGTCATAAGCTGGAATTAAACAACCTTAGAGAAAAAGAACCCTTCCTGTTAAGAGAGCTTTGCATTCACTAAACATTGAGAAAATGTAAAGGATACAGACAGAAAAAACAAAGATGGTACAAGACTGCATGGAACAATTACTTTTTATCCTGAAGATGCACAGGCTTCTCTGTGATGCAACAGCACTATTATTTAGAAGCTGTTGGTGTCACTTTAACAGATCATCTCTGCCCCAAAAGCACACTGGATCTCTTCCTATGAAAACTGCAGTCCAAACTGCATGCCTTGGGTGTGTCACCCTGAACACACCACACCACCAGCTAGTTCCATGATTACCTTTACAACTTCTTCCATGATAGACATTGTTTCTGCTGGAACTTTGCCACCATTGTGCTTAACTATTCTTGGTGCACCAAGGATGGAAAAAGTGTTCATTAAATTGAACAGACCAGTCAAAACAATCCTAATGACAAAATTAACACTACTGCACTTACTTTAGAAACCCAGCATGGTTCTGATCTCACTGACAGGAGCATGTCAAGTTTAATTCCATTCCAAGAGTAACACTATTAAACAGAATTAGGTGTGTCAGAACTCAAGATGATATCAGTGAAATCAGAATCATCATCTTTGAATCTCTTTTACATTAAAATAGCAAATTCACTGCTCATTCTATTATTTCACAGATGGTCTATGTTTTCAAAATGGTTCTCATCTTGCTTTCATGTATTTCGTGAAGATGCTTTGTTAAAAATTATTAAAAACATTGAACCACTCTTCTCACTCCTCCCAAAGGAAAAAAAAGAAAATAGATGTGTACATGTTGTGGACGGTCCAGAGATATTTTAAAACACCCAGCTGGGAAAAACATAAATTACATTAAGTTACAAGATTAAATAAAAATGGGAATCTGTCCAGGAAAACTATGTTCTGGGTAAAGTAAATAGGTGTATTTATAGACTTCAGAGTTCTGAGTTATTTCCCAGTTTTACAGGCTGGATATGAAAGTGTTTAATGTAGGTTTTCAAAACAAGATAATCCTAAAAGATACAGTTGACAAGTGTGGAAGCTTTTTGCTACTATTCCAAATACTGAAAATATAAAGCTAGTATTATTTTGCTTCCTTTTAAAAGGAATTGTATTTGCAAAATACTCTTTAAAGCATTTCATTTATATGAGTGTGTGATATGTTTATAAACCCCAGTATCCTGACAGGTCTAAAAGTACTTCCCAATTCTGGGAAAACAGCAAAGCACCTGAGAGATGCTACAAGAACACTCGCCATGCTCTACAACATGACACTATTTCCTTTTAACTCTTTCCCAGATGAATTAAAGAATTTGCATCCACTCTGAACTCCTGACCTTCAAGCAGGTCCTTCCCCTGTGAGGAACTGAAGGGGCATGAAGTGTAGCGTCCTGACCCTATGAATCTTGTATTAATTGCCAGACCCATGAAGAATCACCTATTCAGCATCAGTTTTAAGAAAACTTAAAATATATTGCTTAGAACTTCAGAATAGTACGAAATAAGGATTTAGAAACATAAACAATAAATGTTCCTACTTAAAGCCCCTTTCTTGATAAACACTCATTAATGTTAAGAGGTATATGGATTAAAAAATTTAATCTTGAATTGTCCTTTCACTATTTGTTTTCCAAAGTCTCTTTTTGACAACTGTTTATAAGATATCTTTATTGTTATGAGATTGATTGAACATAACACTCCATCCTCAGCAATGAGTAAACCCACATGCTACTAAGGAGCAGTGAAAAATTAATTTTCATGGTTTTTCACAGACCACTGCAATTCATTATAACCGAGTCCTAGATGAGCTAAATAAGTATGGGCTTCTGGTCTAAAACTCTAGTGAAGAGTCCATTTCTTTATCAGTGTTCATGGTGAGCAGGTAATTAACACAGTATGTTTGCAATGTTTTTGAGCATGAAAGAATCAGTAACTTTAAGCCAACTGTAAGGCAAGCATTCTTTATAATAAATGAGTTGTGGGCTCAGAAAGGTAAATACTGAGCAAGCTCAACAGCAATTCAACAAAGCAGGAGAGATGATGCACATGGGACTTACTACCACCATTACAATATACAGTTATTCGTGCCTATCTGGTAAAATTCGTTAACTCGTTACCCACCTGGACTTCTTCTACAGTCCAGGAAAGAGAAGCACATAAAAAAAGGAATAGGAAAACCAGCAATTTCAGGGGAGAAATGCCAAAGGCATTAATAGGATCAAAAAACCCCTGGAAATCCTCAGCACACCCAAACCTGTGCTTTGGTGGTGAAAAGGAGTTTGACGCCAAGGTTCTCTTGCAAATCAGCCCTTACTGAGAAATATCAGAAATAACTGGAATGCTTTTCACTCATTTCAGCTATCCCCAATAACTAACTGAAATGCCATACCTCTTATTTTGTACAGATTTTTGATTCTTGTCTCCTGTTTAGTTTGCATTTTTATTGCCCAGGCCACACTGTGGCTATGTAGACAAAATATGCACACACACATATACATACACATATCTATTTATATACATATGTATCTATACATACAAGTATAGTTTATCAAAAAACTTTACATTCTAAGCTGATAATTTCTCCTAGCAGAAATGACACTGTTAACACTGTAGACAGATTGGTATAGACTATGGTACTGTTTTACATGCTTTTTAAAGGGTTGCCCTATATATAGAGATTACAGTCAGCTGAAAATTTAGAAAACATGTCATTTTCCAGAATGATTATGAACAAATAAAACAAGTGTCTCATAAAGAGCCATAAGCATTTGATGAACTTTTTTTGTTGTTTTGTGAAACCAGGAGAGATGTACTCAAGTACCGGTTGCAGCAACATTTGTGAAGTTTGCTCCAAGCCATATTTCTCTGCCTCT
Source organism: Myiopsitta monachus (assembly GCA_017639245.1). NCBI lineage: Eukaryota > Metazoa > Chordata > Aves > Psittaciformes > Psittacidae > Myiopsitta > Myiopsitta monachus. The sequence goes on along the minus strand of CM029917.1, from coordinate 71,484,522 downwards.
CCCTAAACCTGCATGATACAACCTACCAGTCACACCCAACCTGTCCCTTTTCCTCCAGGCTACTGGCTGTTTCAGTACTGAGGCTAGATCCTACTCAGCTGGCATACAACTGTTCCGTATTTTGTGTTACCTCATTCATTGATATATAACATCAGGCTTGATTTACAGCACAGCTTTCAAATCCATCTCTGAAGACAAAATCATTCCTATTTCCTATTCCTAAAGCCTTCCTGTGGAATTGATCCCTATATTATTTGCACACACCAGCGTTAACTAGCTCTCGTGAGGCTAATTACACCATTTCCATTTTAAATGGGCAAGACCACCACAGACAGAAAGTTTCATTAATACCGGGTGCCCAGTTTGAGACAGGTGGACCTGTTTTTTCAAGGTACTTCATTTTTTATACTCAAAACACAGTTTACATGGACTTTACAAACCATCAGCATCAGACCAACATGCTATTTGAATTCCAACATCTCTTAAGAGCTTACCGATGTAACAATAGCCTTTCATTACACCTTCTGTGCATATTTTTCTAGGTTTCTGAAAAGTTAAACTATACTATAATATGAATTATTATTACAACTAAATATTGTGCTAAACAACAGTAATAGGCCAAGACCTTGATTTTTACAGGATTTGTCAACAAATGTAAATTGTGTTTTGCCGTATTAGTAAGCAGGAAAAAAAAACATCTCTGACAAGGTGACATTCTGAACACTGCATAAGGACACACTAAGTCAAGCTACTGTCATTATTCTGCAGCTACAAAAGGTTTTTTATTATTTGCTTTGTTGAATATGTGCAAAAATGGGCAGGTTTTGCCCTGAGAAAAATTCCAAGGAAACAATGACAGTTTAAAAAAAGATCCAATTCTGTCCCCTGTAAAAAAACCTGAAATGTACATGCTTAAAGGCAGAGTTGAGTAGACTTTCTATTTAATCTTTTATATCATTTACTATTTTGGAATATAACTGCAAATGAAATTAATGAAAATATCATAGCCTGGCAATGACTTCATAAGTATCTAAATTCTAGTGAAAGTCAGTGGAGAACATTTTTAAATGCCTAAATGAATAAAAGCATCTACCTCTCCTAACTTAACTTGTCAACCTGCAACAAAACTGATGTACCTAACTGCTAGGAATGTCTTTAAAAATTTACTCAATAAACATGTATTCTTAAAACACTTATATTTTACTGCAAAAGCCACAGTAAGCACCTAAGTCTGACCTTGTTAACCTTTACCTATATGATGCATGTTTCTCTGCCTGTTCAGTTTTCTACAGGCAATTGCTAGCTCTGCAGTTTATCTCACTCCCCCTACTTCCACAGTTTTCTACCACTTCAGCTGAACCCAATTTGAAACTGAGAAGAGAAGCTTTCCACTTATATTGCATGAGGATAATTTCTCAGCCCTCAATCTTCCACTGTTTTAACCATAACAGGACAGCTGCAGAAAATAAATTCTATAAAGTAAACTAGCCTGGAGCCTTGGTAGGTGATAATGTGTGAAGTCTGGGGGAGAACAACAAAAAATTTCCTTTCTCACAGGACAAGAGATTAACTTTTGCTCTTTCTTTGTGTGCACTTCCAGACCATCAGGTCCATGTAAAGTTTGTGCTACATAGCAGGCTACCCAGACCTGGAGTCTTCGCATTTACGAGCACGTGCAGACAGCACACACCAGCCTAACCCACAAAAGGAGGACAAAAAAGGGCAAAGGCAGGATGATGCCTTAATTCTACATTAAGCATTGAGCACCAGGAAAATAAGACCATTACTTGCTTTTTGCATCCCACACTAAGGTACAGCCAGCAAAGGATACATGGCTCCTGGGGCAGAAAATGCCTGGTTTGCTACTGTGCAAATTTCAACACAGATATTATTTTCTAGAATCAATTAAAAAGTGGTTTGACCTTTAGGTAGTTACTTTTTGCAAACACTGAGTTTTCAACTTCAGTTCGAGTTTTTACACGCTCATCAGGCTACACATGCATTTGTGGGGACAGCAGTTGACTAGTTGCGCCGTTTGATTTCCCAAAACCAGATCTTTCATGTACCTCTGTGGAAAAAAAATATTAATTTATTCTACAGCCTTGTGATGAAGCATTTTAATGCATTTCTTAATAAGATATTTGAGTTTTTATTCATTTTCTTGGCACTGTATTTGAAAATGTCACAGTTGAGCATCTAACCTGGCCTAAATTCAGATTTAGGAGCCTGTAAGAAAACCCTATATTCATTTAATCAAAAACAGAGGGATACTGTTGGGAAACACAAGATAAATGACTACGTACATACTCCCTGATGACAGCACTGCTCTAGTTCCCACATACTGTCCTGGAACTGTTTCAGGAAGACATCCCTCTTAATGCTTGTTAAACAATTAAAACTTTATAGCTGCTGAATGGAGTGCTCAGAATTTCACATATATTGGCTGTTCAGCTCAGACAAATGTGACATCTGTTGCAGAAAAACTTGGATTTTATCATAATAGAATTCCTGTTTAAAAATACATAACCACACATGTTTAAATATCAAAGAAGACAGAACTTCATAAGACTTGGATTTTTTTTTGTTTGCTTATTTGGTTGTTTTTTTTAATGAAGTAATCCCTGTTTTGTTTTGGGCAGGCACACAGACAGTAATTCCATGCATACTACGTACTATCACATTCACACACCGTATCACCCAGCAGTACAAATATGGCTTTGATCAGACTTGAGCACACAACTGCATGTATGTGAGAATAGTTAGGCCTGGCAATTTTTAGTTTATGCTACTGCCATGGTTTAAGCCCAGCTGGTAACTCAGAACCATGCAGCCACTCACTCAAGCCCCCCTTTTATCTCCCCCTCTAGCTCTGGGCAGGATAGGGAGAAGAATCGAAAGAATGTAAACCCCACAGGTTGACATAAGAACAGTTTAATAACTAAAGTATAATATAAAACTACTACTACTACTGTAATAATAATAATAATGATAAGGGAAATAATGAGGGGAGAGAATGTAAAACTAAAAAGGGAAGGGAAAAAAAAAAACAATAAACACAAGTGATGTACAATACAACTGCTCACCACCCGCCAATCAATACCCAGTCCAACCTTAGCAGTGATCTGCGCCTTCCAGGTAACTCCCCTCAATTTGTATACTGGGCATGACATGCTGTGGGATGGAATACCCTTTTTGGCTAGTTTGGGTCAGGTGTCCTGTCTCTCCTTCCTCCCAGCTTCTTGCAACCCTCCTTGTTGGCAGAGCGTGAGAGACTGAAAAGTCCTTGATTAAGAGTAAGCATTAGTTAGCAACAACTAAAACATTGGTGTATTACAAAAACTGTTCTCAAACTGAAACACAGCACTGCATAGATACTAAGAAGGAGAAAAATAACTGTCATCACTGAACCCAGGACAGTACTGGTGCGTTGGCCAGGAATCAAACCTGAGTCAGCTGCTTTGGAAGGCAGCTATGTTCACCACTATACCACCAATGCAGATGTTTTATTTATGTTGGCTAGCATTTATGTTGGCTGCAGAAGAACTGAAGATATCTAATGAGAAAACAATCTTGAACATCATCTTCAAGCCATTGCAACTGTGGCCACACAATCTGAAATAGCCCTGGAATGACAAAATAAGGGACTTGAGAGAGCTTTTCTCTTAGCCAGGGAAGGGACAAATCAAAAGTGCCTTCTTAGCAAAAATGTGATTAACAGCTCTAAGTAAAAGTTTATCTACTAATAACTCTTTGCACAGCTAGTAGAGTGCTGATCAAAGCAGCAGATCTCCACATATTCCAGATCCTAAGTCCTCCTTTCCAAAGACTAAGGGAGTGAACTATAAAAAGAAGTGTATATGCAGCTTACAACTGCCAGTAAGCAAAAAAAATTTTGATGCTGGGTCATCTTCACTTCCCAATAAGAAAAATCTGCTACTGCAGAATTCAGCAACTGCAGAAGAATTCTTTCCAAGCAGCTCTCACTCCCCCTCTCATCCAGCTTTGCTAAATCCCTCTAATCCTTCCAGAGCTTCATCATGAAAAAACTGTCCACAAGCCCAAATTCTCAGTTCCATGAGTGGCAGCCAATGAAAAACTTGAGAAATTAATTTTTGAGATTTTGCAGTTGAGAAAAGGAACAAAGGGTCCATAAATGAAGATTACTTCTCATCACTCATCTACTGGCTTTCTTCATCTTGTTTGGAATTCACCCTATTTGGGATCAACAATGTTGGTTCAGAAATAGATGGCTTTAAGTTGTTTGGGGTTTAAAGCTTTTCAGTTCTAGTTCTTTAGGAAAACCAAGCCGTATTTCCACTGAGCTGACAAAATTGATATTCAGTTGTTTAGTTATGCTCTGTTTTAAAAGTGGATTAAAAAAACATGGAATCTAGCTTTCCCAAGAACACCACTCTGGGTTATTTAAAAACAGAATCAATATGTATGATTTTTAGATAGACTGTGGTTTGACAAGAATGCTGAAAAATGAAATAGCAGAAGCAGACTTGAAATCATCATTCTGACTCAGTTAATACTAAGTCATGTCAACGAAGACATCACTCTCCCAAAAGCATCAAATTCAACTATTTGGTCTCCTAAATTCCAAAGCATCAAATTCAACTATTTGGTCTCCCAAATTCTATATGTAAGAACTTCATTCAGTATTGCGTTTGACTGAAGAAGCCAGAGGAGACAAAAGTTTTCATGCTTCAGATAGAGCATACCCTTTAAATTTAATATTTATCTTTTCTGAATGTACTTTTTTGAAAAATGAATTGTTTCCATTACTTCAGTTTATTCCATTCTATGTTTTCTTTTCACTTCCGTCAATATTAAGTACAAATTCACCCACTGGCATTTGAGAATCCCTCAGCAATCACAACCCACCACTCTGCAATGCTGATTCACAGCTTCTGCAGTGAGTTCAGGGAGAACAAAACAGCAGCATGTGATTAGCTCTACACAAAAAATATAGCTTAGAAGTCAAGTTTTGTACCGAACTACCCAGAGGCCTTTCTGCTTGACAGAAACACTTAAATTGTTGCAAATGTAGCAAGTTCAACCATACTAGCAGCGTGAAGTTCCTCTCAATTTTTAAAATCAGCCATGTCACAGCCAAAGATTGTTAACTTCAACAATTACTCCTCCAATTCAATCATCACTGATTCAACCCAGCATGCCACAGCACTAGTCGGTATCTTCTCCTTGTTTTTTACATGATTTACACTTCTAACAAAGCCTCTGCAATAAGTCTGTATTTACTTACATAAGCTAAAACACCTAACCTCTTCCACATCTCCTCTGCAAGTGCTCCACAGGAACCTGCAGTTCCTAAAAGTACCTGAATCAATAAGCACTTAGTGGCTATCAGTTGAACTTGTACCATCCCCTAAATAAGCACCACTATAATTTGTTCCAGTGATATACATATGGGGGTTTGTTTGCTAGTTTCTAAACTCTAGGATACACTACTTGTTAAGACAAATCCTGCTGAGTAGCTACCCTGTTGCAAACACCTTTTGCATCAGGACTTATGGCAGCTGTTGCATATATGTTGGCTCTTCCTTGGAGATCATGCTCCATTCTTCTGTTTGGATGGCGGTGTGGTACAGCTTCCTTCCAGAAAGCCATCTTCCCTGTGAGCTAATAGCAGGACCTAGCTGTTGGGCTGCTACAAGACAGAAATGTTTCTCAGCTGAAAACCCGAAATAGGATGTCGGAGCTTCCTGAATTTCCACAACTGATCTTAGCAAAGTATTTCATATCTTTCTACCCATTTTTTTCAAAACATTAAATAAGTAGTATTCCTCATAGGCTTTAGTTATCTTCAGTAATCTATTATGTGTGCATAAAATCTTAAGAGACATGATATATCAGGAATCATGACCAGGTTCAGACAGACTGCAGCACCACCTTGTACTAGAAGACAAAACGCTGTATCTTTTCAGATAGATTAATCCTAAAACCAAATTCAATTCCTCATGGAAGTGGACCGTAACATTGACAGGCATCTTGGCAAGTGATGGCATGCCAGGAAACAGTGAACATGATTTTATTTTATACATTTTTTGTTATCATTTTAATGGAAATGATGTATGTATTGCTATTTTTTAATTAAGTTTCTTAATTAAAAAAATGCATCATATAAAAACAGTATCAAGAATTCAAAATATAGCAGTGTGTTTAGATAAGGTATGTAAGAAAAATAAACTTATATATTTCACATAACCTACAACACAAAACTGTGGCCACTCACTGAAAACTCATCTATGCAATGCATAGAACTGTATTTGCCAGGAGTAATTTATGGACTGTCAGGAATCATTGGAACAGTGAATGTTTGCCAAACCAGAACTGGGACTCTCCATTTCTGGTGATTTTAAAGACTCAGCTAGACAAAAGTCACAGCTAGGCACTGATCTAGTGCCGGTAACAGTCCTGGTTGGAACAGATGGACTAAATGACCTCCAGAGCTCCCTTCCAACCAACATTTCTATGATTCTCTGATTTCATGGTACTGTGTCAGTTTGCTACATTCTTAATGAATGAATTAATGAAAAAAAAAAGTGTCATGGTCACAAAATTCTCAGAGTCAAGAACAGTCCTTTAACTCCAAAAACCGTATTACAACAATGGCAAACCTGTCACATTGCCATATTAAAATTGGCCCAAAATAAATGGGAAAGAGGAGTATAGAAGAAGGTGTCCAGTTGAAAGAAGACCACGTCCTCCAAGTTGGATAATCTACTTCTCCTTTAAAACATATGACACCAAGAAATCATAGAATCATAGAATAGTTAGGGTTGGAAAGGACCTTAAGATCATCTAGTTCCAACCCCCCTGACATGGGCAGGGACACCTCCCACTAAACCATGCCACCCAAGGCTCTGTCCAACCCAGACTTGAACACCACCAGTGATGGAGCATTCACAACTTCACTGGGCAACCCATTCCAGTGCCTCACCACCCTTACAGTAAAGGATTTCTTCCTCAGATCCAATCTAAACTTCCCCTGTTTAAGTTTGAACCCTTTACCCCTTGTCCTCTCACTACAGATCATATGGCACCCTTTCTTCAAAGTACAGTTACCTGATCCCTTACAAAGAAAGCTTAAAACTCTGTGAGCATTTATGTCTTTTTAAAAAATATTTCTTGTAGTTTTGCTGAATTATTAATACCACCATATTTATGGTAAATAGAATTTTGTTTGCACAACCCATTTCAAACTTTCTGTGCAATCTCACAACTCATCAAAAGTTTAAAGACAATCATCTCCTTGGAAAAATACTATACTGCCAGACTAGCAAGGGCGGAACACAAGAAATCATAGAGTTCCAAGAGCAGAAAACCTAAAATCATTCTTATACATACATTCTCACATATATATCTATATAGCAGTGACTTTTTCTAATTTCAAGCTAATCAAATTACCAAAATTTCCCACTCGTTTTAGATGAGAGTTTACTAGTTAACACTGCAGTTTCAGTTCCTTTAGGAAAGCAAAGAGATGCAACTGTTGCATGGTCCATCTGGTAGTCTGATTCAAGGAAGGGCTTCCATGGTTTCTGGGGCATTTTGCCCACACATTATTTCTGTCATATACTTTGCATAATCAAAGGAACCGCAGGGATCAATGCCATCTCCGCTGCAGCTCCTGGACAGCAGTAACGATGGGACATGGCGAGTATCTGCGCCGTGAAGCAAGGCCCCGAGCAGGACCAAACGCAGTAGGAATCGTGTTGGACTTATGATGGGTGACAGCCACCTCCTGGGGTCCGCTGACAGACAACAGACGTTTATACAGACCTGCCGGTACGGGTTACAAAGGGGGCACCGCCGGGCCGCGGCCGCCCGGCCTGGTACCGCCCGCGGCAGCCCCGAACCCCGGCCCCGCCTGCCCTCTCGCCCGAGGGGAGGATCACGCACAGAGACACCCGCACACAGACACCCGCACACTTACTTGATGTCCTCCCAGACGGCAGGCCCGTAGTTGCGGATGACGAGCAGCTCCAGGGCATGATTGACGAAGCCGTACTGCGGGGCAGACCGAAACAGCTGCACGGTCAGGCACCGGGCGGTGGAGCCCCTTCCACCGCATCATCCCACCCCGGTGCCGGTCACCCCAGCGGGAACCAACCACCCCAGAACACCACACCACTCACCACCCCATCTCTCACCAGAAAACAAAGGGCTAGGGCCCGGCTCCCCTCACAGTTCCCTCTTCCCAAGCAGATTTAGCCTCTTCCTTCCCACCGGCCCGACCAGACCAGACCAGACCAGACCAGACATCCTCCGCCATTGCCGGTCTCCCGGCGGAGCTCACCATGGTGCCACTGCCGCCGCCGCCGCCGCCCCGCCGCCGCCGCCGCCGCCGCCGCCACGGAGCACAAGATCGATCCTGATTGCCTCACAACCTCCCCCGGCCGCCACCGCCCCGAGTGGCATCCTCCGAGAGCCAATGGCGAGCACGGCCGCCATGCTCTCTTCCAATCATAGGCGGAGGCGGGACTGAGGGTGGCTTGGATGGGGGGATGCGGCGGCGCGGCGGGGCTGGGCGCGGGGCAGTGGGAGTGGCGGGCGTGAGCGGTCGGGGGCTGGGGACGGGGCTACCGCCACCACCACCGCCGCTACCGCTACCGCGGCGGCTGGGCGAGTTTTGCCCTCAGGTGCTGAGGGCGGCGGGATAACGGCGGTAGCTGTCTCCTGGGGCTGGCGTGTGTGGGAGTGGGAAGGAGGGACAGGCCTAGGGAATACGCACATCCCTCTCGGCTATTTTTTCCCGATGCTCGCCTCAGAGGGGAACCCTTTGAACATCTGAACTTAGAGTTTCCTGCGCTTCAAAAAGGATTTCCCAGATGCTTTTCTCCAGCTGGAGTCGTTGGCTGACACTGAAGCAGAAAATTGAGAATGCAGGTTCATAGTGGTTAGGTAGGTGTGTGTAGGGCAACGTGTGCTGGTGGTGGTAGTGTCCTTTGCAGCGGTTGCCTTTGCAGAACAGATATACTCCCTCAGTTGTTCACTTCCAACCTGGTATTCTGTGAATCAGTGAAAATTATTTCAGGCATTCTGTTTCTGTGCATTCATTTCTTCAAATGTGAATGAAGTTAAAAGCATAATAAGTGCTTTCATTAATAATTGGTGGGTGGGGTTGCATTGTTGACTCCTTGTCAGTAGCCATTGTGAATAAACACTGCATTACCAATAACTTGCTGTGTACGGATTCTGAAAGGGTTCTTAAAGTGAGGTATGACCCTTACGACAGGAGATTTTGAGCAGAGGATTGCTGACCACATGCCAAAGACAGTTCAGAAATAACCCACCTTCACCATATGTTATCATATACATGGAACAAAAAATACAGCACTTGAAGAACCCATTTAGTTTAGAGCCCTTTGTACCATCTGAAGACCTGACCTCAGTGCATGAAATAAAAATACAATGGTGACTACTGATTATTTTTTTTCTTACTTAAAAAGAATCAAAATATTTCAAGAGATAATGACATCTAGAAGGATTATAGGATGAATAGGTGACAGGCTACTACTGTAGTAGCTCTTGGTCAGAGACCTTGGTACATCAAGTCAGTAGAGCCATAGATGCTAATCAATCCAGATGGATTCTAGATATAAGTAAAATTGCAAAAGTTCAGACCTTACTAAGATAGTGCAAAATAATTTTACAATTTGAACTGTTGACATACTTCATGACAAAAAAAAAAATAAAAATGTGAAGATGGAGTATATGTGTTGGAACTTCCATGTAAATAAGTTAACAAATGACAGCATTTAAAATCTTTTAAAATCTCATGTATTGCTTGGTGAACTTTCAGATCTGTGTCAAGATCTGTTACAATTGCTCTTGAGTGGGGCAACAGATTACTGGTGGATAACCATAAGAAATTTGGGGAACATTGTCTCCAAGAACAGTAGAGGGAAACCCTGCTTTTGGGTCACATAGGCATAATAATCAATTCTACTGAGTTTAACACATTGCCAGTCTACTGGGAATTGGGAAAACCAATTCAACATTTTTTAAAGAATGACCAAGAACAAAAGTTTCAACATAACCAGTTAAAACCATGCAAATAGTATACTAATTTTGAAAGGAGGAAAGAAAATTTTTAGGAAAGAATAACCAAACTACTGGTTGAAGACACCTGTGTAGAAAACCAAACAAAAGCTAAGAGGTGAAATTTCTAAGAATCTCTTAAATCTCCAAGAAATTGGCAGCAGAGATGGTATAATAAATTATGTTGCTGTAACCAGACAAAAGGCTATGTTTCCCTATAGCTGAGAAGGGGTCAGCTAGTCACCAATTAACTAGGGTTCAAGTACATCAGGTCTCCATCTGCTTTTCTGTTTTGGTAGCAAAGAAGTTTTGGAAAAATGGAAAAACATATCCTACAATACAAATGTTGTAGTTACATGTGCTTTGTAATCTTTGTGTGCCTACTGGGGTTAGTGAATCTACACTACTGGAAGATCTAAGACAACACCTGGGAGTTTTGCCCTCTGATGTTGTGTAGTCTTCCTCTTCGCATACCTATAAAACAGCTCTGAGAATACAAATACTCAAGGAAGTCCTGACAGCACATCCCAGGCAGGAAACAAGAAGGCTGGATTGAGAATCAGTGTTAACTTTTCCATTCTTCAAAAGTTTCAAGGGCATCCACTTATTTAGGCTATATAAGGGGTAAATCCTCATGCTTATAATATGATACTACAGAGATTACATAAAATAGTATTTGGGTACAGTTTTCAGAAAGTAGATTATCCTGACAATTTCATGTTACTGAGTGACACTTTGAAAAAGTACTGATATCTGCAAAGGTTAATTGTGAAATTCCCTTTCTTCCTCTGGTTTGGTTCAGGCTTGGTAGGTTGCCTTTGCAAGTTGTTCTTGACATTTGTCGTGGTTTAAGCCCCTCAATAACTCACGCAGTTGCTCTCTCACTCACTTCCCCCTCTTTCTTCCCCAGTCCCGGGGGGATGGGGAGAAGAGTCAAAAGAATGCAACTCGCACAGGTTGAGATAAGAACAGTTTAGTAGCTAAGGTATAACACAAATCACTACTGCTACCACCAATAATAATAATGACAGGAGAAGTACAAAGAGAGAAAATGCAACTGCTCACCAAGCCCAACCCAGCCAGTGCACCCCCCAGCAGTGAACCCCCCACTCCACCACCACACCCTTCCGGGTCTCTGCTCTCCGTTTTTACATCCTGGACATGATGTGCTGTGATGGGGAATAACCTCTTTGGTCAGTTTGGGTCAGGTGTGTTGTCTCCACTTCCTCCGGCTTCCCCTGCTCCCTGGCAGATCATGAGACTCAGAAAGTCCTTGGTCAGACCAAAACACTACCAAGCAGTAACTGAAAATACTGGTGTTATCAGTGCTGTTTCTAGGCCGAAAATCAAAAACACAGCACTGCACCAGCTACCAAGAAGGAGAAAAATAACTGCTGCTGCTGAACCCAGGAGACCATTAAATCGTTGTAATACAAGTGGAAGTTCTAGCATCCCAGGTGAGATTTTTTAAATGTGAACTGAAACCAGCATGGACAGAATTAACACAGAAAATGATTGATTTAGTTTTCTAAAACGGGGATCCTCTTTTAAACATTTGGAAGATGCTAAACTAAAGAATTCAGTAAAGTGATTTGCTGAGAGGGACTTGCCTCCATTCCAGATGCCTGTGAATCAAGACTATTTGGTAGGTCTTAGGCAAGATTTTGTTTCAGCTGAAGGAAAGGATCTAAATCATAGAATCATAGAATAGTTAGGGTTGGAAAGGACCTTAAGATCATCTAGTTCCAGCCCCCCTGACATGGACAGGGACACCTTCCACTAAACCATGCCACCCAAGGCTCTGTCCAACCCAGCCTTGAACACCGCCAGTGATGGAGCATTCACAACTTCCCTGGGCAACCCATTCCAGTGCCTCACCACCCTTACAGGAAAGAATTTCTTCCTCAGATCTAATCTAAACTTCCCCTGTTTAAGTTTGAACCCATTACCCCTAGTCCTATCGCTACAGTCCCTCATGAAGAGTCCCTCCCCACCATCCCTATAGGCCCCCTTCACATACTGGAAGGCTGCTCTGAGTTCTCCACGCAGCCTTCCCTTCTCCAGTCTGAGGAGCCCCAGCTTTCTCAGCCTGTCTTCATATGGGAGGTGCTTCAGTCCCCTCATCATCCTCGTGGCCCTCCTCTGGACTTCTTCCAACAGTCCAATGTCCTTTTGATGTTGAGGACACCAGAACTGCACACAATACTCCTAGGGAGGTCTCACAAGAGCAGAGTAGAAGGTCAGGATCACCTCCCTCGATCTGCTGGTCACGCTCCTTTTGTTGCAGCCCAGGATACGGTTGGCTTTCTGGGCTGCGAGCGCACACTGAAGCCGGCTCATGTTCATTTTCTTATCGACCAACACCCCCAAGTCCTTCTCTGCAGGGCTGCTCTGAATCTCTTCCCTGCCCAACCTGTAGCTGTGCCTGGGATTGCTCCCACCCAGGTGTAGGACCTTGCACTTGGCATGGTTAAACTTCATAAGGTTGGCATCAGCCAACCTCACAAGCATGTCAAGGTCCCTCTGGATGGCATTCCTTCTGTCCAGCATATCAACTGAACCACACAGCTTGGTGTTATCGTCAAACTTGCTGAGGGCGCAGTCAATCCCACTGTCCGTGTCACCAACAAAGATGTTGAAGAAAAGTCAAGAAGATAAACTACATATGGTCTGTCGTTTTCAAGGCCTAACCCTATCAATATCAGTACTGTTAGGTCACATCCATCATGCACATAATGCAACCATTTGGACTCTATCTGGTGCACTTCCATAAAGCATGCAGCTTGTTCATTATAGCACACAATCTCATTTGCATTTGGGGGCCCTCATACATTAGGTACAGCTCATGACCTTGCTGCTCAGATTCTTTTTGGTATTCAGGAGTGGGAGGGTAGCTGTGGCACTAGTCACAGCTGGGATGTGTATGGGATGGAAAGGAGCCTTTTAGAAAGTGGTTTTTGTAACTGAAATCCTATGAGGCAGCTTCGCCATTTTGTGTCTCCCTGAACATGCTTCCCATGAGGACTTTCCTGCACTGGCCATCATAAAGCCAAAAGAGTTGCAGTCACTGATTACAGGAAGAAAACAACTGCTGTACTTTTTAAGTGTTTTTTTCCTGATTTGAGGTGCTAACTTCATCTGGAAATTCTTGGTGAGATTCATGAAAGCAGAAAGTAGCATAAGATCTTTTTATGCTGTATGAAATGGCAGTCGCCAAGACAATGACTTTGGGAAAACAACTAGCTGGCCAAGAACATCTACATTCAGTTTAATATGGTTTGCATTAATACACAAGCACTATAAAACAAAGTATTGCAATAAGTTGGTTTTTTTACTTTGGATTTTGCTTTTACAGTTTATATTGTTACTGTAATCCTGAATAAAAATGCTGTCTTATATGGTGTTGCTGGATTTCACTTACTGAAGATGGAGTTACTTAACTGACATCAAACTGACCTATGGGTATTTTCTAGTTACCTGTTTCAAATCATAATGGTCAGAGAGTTGACATTTGGTATTGTAATAATAGTACTTCTCAGGTACAGAGAAATTCTCTTAGGCTCACTTCAGCAAGATTCATTATTTATGCTGCACCACTATACACTATTTCACTATCCTGATACATTCATCTTCCAATACTGATATTGACAAGCTTTGACTGAAAAAGTCCTCAATATGTCAGTGCTGTTCTATAGTGCCATAACCTGTGCCAACTTGAGAAAATCTGTGGGCTCTGCCCATTTCTGTAAGGTTGTACTGGGTTCAGCAGTAGCAGTCATTTTTCTCCTTCTTGGTAGCTGGTGCAGTGCTGTGTTTTTGACTTTTGGTCTGGGAACAGCACTGATAACACCAATGTTTTCAGTTGCTGCTCAGTCATGTTTATTCTGATCAAGGACTTTCTGAGTCTCATGCTCTGCCAGGGAGGAGGGGAAGCCGGGAGGAAGCAGAGACAGGACACCTGACCCAAACTAACCAAAGAGGTATTCTATACCACAGCACGTCATGCCCAGTATGTAAAAACTGGGGGCAGTTACCCGAAAGGGTGAGATCATTGCTGGGTTGGGCTGGGTATTGTTTGGCGGGTGGTGAGTGGTTGTATTCTCTTCCCTTGCTATTTCCCTCATCATTATTATTATTGGTGGTAGCAGCAGTGGTTTGTGTTATACCTTAGTTACTGGACTGTTCTTATCTCAACCCATGGGAGTTACATTCTTTCTATTCTCCTCCCCATCCCTCTGGGATTGGGGGGAGGAAGGGGAGTGAGCGAGCGGCTGCATGGTACTGAGTTACCAGCTGGGCTTTAAATCACCACAGTTCTTTTTGGCGCACAACGTGGTGCATGAAGGTTTGAGATAATGACAGATCTGACCAGAGTGTGTCTAATCTTATTTGTGGCAAGCATTCATTGTTTTTGATTAATAGTCACTCATCACAATGCTGATTTATTGGTTCTCAAAGTTGTTGCTTTTGATTCCACAGTTTCAGCATGTCGTACCTTACTTACAGCTGATGTTTGCTGTGTTAGTGTTTATCATCTGGGAGCCTTGGGCTAAGGTTCTTGTTTCGTTGTACTTTATGGTAATGACTTGTAATACAGTCATTGATCATGAAACTGATCTGGCTTGCCTTCCCAGTGTGGGCACCACCTCTATACTTTGGGAGGTTTATAATAGAAGTGTTTAGCAATTACGCATCTTTTTTCTGCTCCTCGGGTGGTTAACCCTTGAACGAAACATTCCCTTACATTCCCAGCCCCCCCCACCAGATCGTTTACAGCATCATTTGAGAGTCCTGAAGGTTTTGAATGGCCTTTAGGTACCCTTGAGACCTGCCTGCTTATTGTGATGGGGATCACCACGTTAGCATGCATACAGAGCGTGTTTTACCCAAGACCATTTTGTCTGATCTCAAGAGTTAAGCAGAGTTGGCTTTGGGCCTTGTCTGGGGTTAGATGACAATATAGGAGGACCAAGAGATTTTCCCTGAGGCTGGACAGTCATGAGTGGCAGGGTGTGTGGGATAGTATGGGCAAGTATCTAGGCCAGTGGGCCCCTCCAGTGCTTTGGAATTTCATCACTGAACAAGTGCAAGATCCAGAAAAATTTGTAAAACACTTAAATGAAGTGTGTTGCTATCCCGGTCATACCAGAGAGGGACAAACTTTGGCCTATGCTTACAGAGCCCTGTTCAACACTATCCAGCACTTTCAAAAGGGAAAAAATGTGCCTGGATCTGATGGCAAAGCAACAGACAGTGCAGCTACTCCAGCTCCAAGTACAGCAGCTACACCAACCCCAGCAACAAGTACAGCAGCTACCCAAACCCCAACAACAGATACTGCATCCTCTCCAAACACAGTGATAATCACTGCAGCTAAACCAGAGAACCAATTCATACCAATATCTGTTGCCCCTGTACACAAGGGGAAAAGCAAAAAAAAAGACAAGAAAGATGAAAGAACAAGATGAAGAAGCAATGGCAATGCACTTACTACCTAGGACAGCATCTGGTCAGGAGTCATCATCACATGAATCAGAGGAAGAAGAAGAAGAAGAAGAAGAGATGACTTCTCGACCTCAGATCTCAACTGAGCTATGGAATATGCAAACAGATTTTACATCTCAACCAGGGGAGCACATCGTCACCTGGATGCTCCGATGCTGGGACAATGGGGCCAATGGGCATGAACTAGAAGGTAAGGAACCCAAGCAGCTGGGATCACTTGCTAGGGAAGGAGGAATTGACAAAGCAATTGCAAGAGAGAAACAGTCCTTCAGCCTTTGGAAGCGGCTCTTGTCAGCTGTGAAAGAAAGGTTTCCATACAAGGATGATGTTATGAGTCATTCGGCCAAATGGACTATCCTAGAGAAAGGCATCCAGTCTCTGAGGGAATCAGCCATTCTAGAGATGATCTGTCACATAAAGCCAAATGCCAGGGATGCACATGTAGATCCAGATGAATTCAAATGTACACGACCCATGTGGCAGAAATTTACACGGAATGCACCGTCATCATATGCCCATTCATTGGCAACAATAACCTGGAGTGACATAGTACCACCAACAGTGGATGAAATGATTCATAAATTCCGAGAGTTTGAAGATAGTTTCACCCCTTCC
Organism: Myiopsitta monachus; assembly: GCA_017639245.1. Taxonomy (NCBI): domain Eukaryota; kingdom Metazoa; phylum Chordata; class Aves; order Psittaciformes; family Psittacidae; genus Myiopsitta; species Myiopsitta monachus. The sequence continues at coordinate 71,468,334 of CM029917.1, read as the reverse complement.
ATCATTTTAGCTTTGGAAAAACTGTCCCAGGACCTCAAACAATTGAGAGACGATCTATCTGATCTCTGCAGCTCCTGACGTGTACCAACACACATCTCAGCTATTAACAAAAGGTGTCCTACTACTCAAGAGAGAAGATATAGAAGGTATACGCCATGGGCCACACTATGGTTTTACCTGCGGGATCACAGAGAAGACATGAGGAAGTGGGATGGAAAACCTACCTCAGCTCTGGAGGAACGGGTGCATGAACTGAAGAGGAGAACAAAGGTCAAGGATGATCATCCCGTGAAAGCTGCAGCTTCAGTCTCTGGTGAGCAGGTTCCCAGATGGAGTGGAAGAGCAGATTTTACCTCAGCTCCTGTGATAAAGAAGAATAATCCGTTTCTACAAGACGTCACTGTCCAACGTTGTGATGACTATTAGAGGGGTCCTGCCTCCAGACAGGTGGAGGTAAGGGACAATCGGATTTACTGGACTGTGTGGATCAGATGGACTGGCACATCAGTCCCACAGAAGTATAAGGCTCTAGTAGATACCGGTGCACAGTGTACTCTGATGCCATCAAGCTGTCAAGGGGTGGAACCCATTTCTATTTCTGGAGTGACAGGAAGATCCTAAGAGTTGACTGTACTGGAGGCTGAAATCAGCCTGACTGGGAGGGAATGGCAAAAGCACCCCATTGTGACTGGTCCAGAGGCTCCATGCATCCTCGGCATAGATTACCTCAGGAGAGGGTACTTCAAAGACCCAAAAGGGTACCGATGGGCTTCTGGTATTGCTGTTTTGGAGACAGAGGAAGTGGAGCAGCTGTCCACCTCACCTGGTCTCTCAGAGGATCCTTCTGCTGTGGGGCTGCTGAAGGTCGAAGAACAACAAGTGCCAGTCGCGACCGCAACAGTGCACCGGCGGCAATATCGCACCAACCGAGACTCCCTGATTCCCATCCATAAGCTGATCCGTAGACTGGAGAATCAAGGAGTGATCAGCAGGACCCACTCACCCTTTAATAGCCGCATATGGCCAGTGCGAAAGTCTAACGGAGAGTGGAGGCTAACAGTAGACTATTGTGGCTTGAACGAAGTTACCCCATCCTGGAGTGCTGCCGTACCGGACATGCTAGAGCTTCAGTATGAACTGGAGTCAAAGGCAGCCAAGTGGTATGCCACAATTGACATTGCCAATGCTTTTTTCTCAATTCCTCTGGCAGCAGAGTGCAGGCCACAGTTCGCTTTTACTTGGAGGGGCTCCCAGTACACTTGGAACCGACTGCCCCAGGGGTGGAAACACAGCCCTACCATCTGCCATGGACTGATCCAGACTGCACTGGAAGAGGGGCAAGCTCCAGAACACCTGCAGTACATTGATGACATCATTGTGTGGGGTGATACAGCAGAAGAAGTCTTTGAGAAAGGGAAGAAAATAATCCAAATCCTGCTAACAGCCGGTTTTGCCATAAAACGGAGTAAGGTCAAGGGACCTGCACAGGAGATTCAATTTTTGGGAATAAAATTACAAGATGGATGCCCCCAGATCCCCACAAATGTGATCAACAAGATAACAGCAATGTCGCCACCAACTAATAAGAAAGAAGCACAAGCTTTCTTGGGTGCTGTGGGGTTCTGGAGGATGCACATCCCAAATTACAGTTTGATTGTAAGCCCTCTCTATTATGTGACCCAGAAGAAAAATGATTTTAACTGGCACCCTGAGCAACAACAAGCCTTTGAGCAAATTAAATGTGGGATAGTTCGTGCAGTAGCCCTCGGACCAGTCCGGACTGGGCCAGATGTTAAAAATGTACTGTACACCGCAGCTGGGGAGAACGGTCCTACCTGGAGCCTCTGGCAGAAAGCTCCAGGGGAGACTTGAGGTCGACCCCTCGGCTTTTGGAGTCGGGGATACAAAGGATCTGAGGCCAGCTACACCCCAACTGAAAAAGAGATATTGGCAGCCTATGAAGGGGTTTGAGCTGCTTCGGAAGTGATTGGCACTGAAGCACAGCTCCTCCTGGCACCCCGGTTGCCCGTGCTGGGCTGGATGTTCAAAGGCAGGGTCTCCTCTACACATCATGCAACTGATGCTACATTGGAGTAAGTGGGCCGCATTAATTACACAACGAGCTCAAATAGGAAATCCCAGTCACCCGGGAATTCTAGAAGTCATCATGGACTGGCCAGAGGGGAAAGATTCTGGAAGGTCAGCAGAGGAGGAAGGGGTGATGCGTGCTGAAGAGGCTCCACCATATAATGAACTGTCAGAAAGTGAAAAGCAGTATGCCTTGTTTACTGATGGATCCTGCCGTATTGTGGGAAAGCATCAGAGATATAAGGCAGCTGTATGGAGTCCTTGATGACAAGTTGCAGAAACTGCTGAAGGGGAGGGTGAATCGAGTCAGTTTGCAGAGGAGAAAGCCATCCAGCTGGCCTTGGACATTGCAGAACGAGAAAAGTGGCCAGTACTTTATCTCTATACTGACTCACGGATGGTGGCGACTGTCCTGTGGGGGTACTTGCAGCAATGGAAGCAGAGCAACTGGCAACGCAGAGGTAAACCCATCTGGGCTCCTGCACTGTGGCAAGATATTGCTGCCTGGGTGCAGAACCTGGTGGTCAAGGTATGCCATGTAGCTGCTCATGTACCCAAGAGTCGGGCCACTGAGGAACAGCAGAACAACCAACAAGTGGATAAAGCTGCTAAGATTGAAGTGGTTCAGATGGACTTAGATTGGCAACATAAGGGTGAATTATTTTTGGCCCAGTGGGCCCATGACACTTCAGGCCATCAGGGCAGCGATGCAACATACAGATGGGCTCGTGATCGAGGGGTGGACTTAACAATGGATACTATTGCCCAGGTTATTCATGACTGTGAAACGTGCTGCAATTAAGCAAGCTAAACAGTTAAAGCCTCTTTGGTTTGGGGGATGATGGCTCAACTACAACTATGGGGAGGCCTGGCAGATTAATTATATCACATTACCACCAACTCGCCAAGACAAGCGTCATGTGCTTACCATGGTGGAAGCAACCACCGGATGGTTGGAAACATACGCTGTGCCCCACGCCACTGCCTGGAAAACTATCCCTGGGTCTTGAGAAACAAATGTTGCGGCGACACGGCACCCCAGAGAGAATTGAGTCAGACAATGGGACTCATATCCGGAACAATCTTATAGACACTTGGGCCAAAGTGCATGGCATTGAGTACGTATATCACATCCCCTGCCATGCACCAGCCTCTGAGAAAATTGAACGTAAGAATGGTCTGTTAAAAACTACACTGAGAGCAATGGGTGGTGGGACTTTCAAACATTGGGATACACATTTATTAAAGGCCACCTGGTTGGTCAACACCAGAGGATCTGCCAACAGGGCTGGTCCACCCCAGTCAGAACTTCTACATGCTGTGGAGGGGGACAATGTTCCTGTGGTGCACATAAAGAATTTGCTGGGGAAGACAGTCTGGGTTATTCCTGCTTCAGGAAAAGGCAAACCCACTCATGAGATTGCTTTTTGCTCAGAGATCCGGATATACTTGGTGGGTAATGCAGGAAGATGGAGAAGTCCGATGTGTACCTCAAGGAGATTTGATTTTAGGGGAAACCAGCCAATTAACTCAATTGTATGTTGTGGCCTCTATGTAGCACTTTTATAGCCCACCGACTAGATGTGTTCAGATCACCAGCGACTGGCCCTGACATCCCTCCGACCATCATCCCAACAAAGAATGAACTTTGATGAAACCAGAACAGTTCTGCGGTATCATCAGCAGACAACGATCCAACACTGCACACAGCCTCTCCTGCTCTGAAAGACTGTTACAAGAGATGGAGCCCAACACCATGGACCAGATGGACTCAGCAGCTTTATAGGGATTGATCCATGCACTAAGGAATGATCTCTCTCTCTTCCTCCCTCTCTGTGTGGATGTATTTATACATATATATACAAGAGTGATGGTAGATTGGAAATGTGGGATCAGAGCATGACATGAATGGTATGGAATAAGGGGTGAATATTGTCCTGGGTTCAGCAGTAGCAGTCATTTTTCTCCTTCTTGGTAGCTGGTGCAGTGCTGTGTTTTTGACTTTTGGTCTGGGAACAGCACTGATAACACCAATGTTTTTAGTTACTGCTCAAATGTTTAGTCTGACCAAGGACTTTCTGAGTCTTATGCTCTGCCAGGGAGGAGGGGAAGCCGGGAGGAAGCAGAGACAGGACACCTGACCCAAACTAACCAAAGAGGTATACCATACCACAGCACGTCATGCCCAGTATGTAAAAACTGGGGGCAGTTACCCGAAAGGGTGAGATCACTGCTGGGTTGGGCTGGGTATTGTTTGGCGGGTGGTGAGTGGTTGTATTCTCTTCCCTTGCTATTTCCCTCATCATTATTATTATTGGTGGTAGCAGCAGTGGTTTGTGTTATACCTTAGTTACTGGACTGTTCTTATCTCAACCCATGGGAGTTACATTCTTTCTATTCTCCTCCCCATCCCTCTGGGAGTCGGGGGAGGAAGGGTGGGAAGTGTACGAGATCATAGGACTGAGTTACCAGCTGGGCTTAAACCACAGCAAAGGTGAATGTAATCTTAGCAATGTAGAGCCAACTAATCATATATCCAAATCTTCCCTAATACTTTCTGCAATCAGTGAAAAGACTTCTGTTGATTTTTCTAGGCTTGTACTCCAAAGCTCCTGGGAATGTTACTGTCCTTGATATTTTCTTTGGCAGGTTTTGTTCAGGCTGAAAAAGTCAGAAGAGTGAAAGTGTACCTATGACTTAATCTGACCCGTTTCACATCCTTGGGATGTTACAGCACATGTTCCTCTAGGTTGTTTCCTATTACATGCTTTCGGGATAATCATATAAACATGGCAGTTCTCAGTGTAGTGGCACAAGAATTTGTAACTTTTTACTGCTCAGAAGATGGGAAATAATTTCAGCACAGATCTTCGAAGGAGGCTTTATAATGGTGCTACAAAGCACTGTGGTCATTTCCATTTAGGAAACCTGTGGCTAAACTTGACGTTACTTTAACTGTCAAAAGCAGATGAGACATAAAACTTCACAAGGTTCTTTATTTCGTCTGAGATTCTTTCACAGTTTATTATTTCTTCAACTGGCTTTGCAGTTTCATGTGCTAGCCTAACTGCATGTTTAACATTCAGATCCTTTTTTTTTTTGCAGCAGAGTATGTATCTTTAAACCACTGCATCTCAATGTAGCAGAAGTTCTGGAACCACTCACTATCTTCCATCTTATATTTGTGCTTCAGAATCAGAACAATGCTGAGTAACGTAAGACAGTGAGTTTTACTCTCTGCCTTTGCTTGGCAGAAAAGAACTGTGATTGAACTCATTTGAATGCATTAGGATATTAAAAAAAAAAAAAGTTTATATCTGATTATTTCCTTTGAATGTATTTGTGAGCAGCCATACCATGGGAGATGGTTTTAGAGGTCTCTAAAGACTGTTGTCACACACATCTTGCAGACTTCTTTAAGAGGTAGAAAAGAAAGTTCTAGCTTTCACTTCAGAAACAGCCTCACAGTTAAGTTTGGTTCCTGTGAAGCTGACTTCTGATAAACTGGAGCAGAGCTTTGAAGGCAACATGGTTCCTTGCTATAGGGCAAATAGCCACAAAAATTATTGCTGTTGCAGGAAACAAAAACTTCCCTTCCACTGCTTTTGCAGAACAATGAGCAGGCATAAAAATTCATCCGAGCTACAGCCTGCTAGGTTGTAGGATGGGTGGGGTTTGAAAAATGGTCCTCTTGCCAAGATTCAAGAGAAATCCCCCTTAATTATGGTGGCTTTCATCTGGAAATACTGATTCTGCCTCCTGTACTATCTGTTGCAGCTATTTTTGCAAAGAATGCAGAAGAAAACGATGGGAGAAACAAACTGGATTTTGGGGGAGGTCTGAATCCTTCCTTTGTAAGATTTCACAGAAAAATGTAGATCTGTCTTGGGGCTCTATTATCTGTGCACTTCACTGTTCTGTCAGCTTCTGTGACTTTGTTTGCTTTGGTTTTACACAGTAGTTCAGAAAAAACACCAGCTCCACACTAATTGCACTTCCTCAGACACCAGCAATGAGAGTTTCTTTTCAACATCTCCCTGAAATCTTATCAGGGCTTGCCTGCTAAAATAAATACAAATGAAATAAATTCAGTTGAATTCTTTTGCTACAGCTTTTACTTTCATTGTGCCACTATTAAGATTCAAAGGCCCCACTTGTTATTTCTTTCAAGGGCAAAGAAATTGCCACACCACACCACACCCCCCCTTCTTGTCAAGGCAAAGAAATTGCACCATGATAAAATCTATCTTCCATCACATAGTGATGGAATCAGCCCCTCAGAATCTTCATGAACTAATAAAATAAAGGTAAAATAAAAATTCATATAGTAACAAAACTGCTTCTGGACATAATACTAAGGCAATTGTATACGTATATAAACAGCATTGCATCCGAAAACTTTCACAGTAATGTACCACATACTACTATACATCAGTTGAAAAATGACTGGTTTATTTCCTTGCAAAATCTCCCAGTATAGCAGCAGTTAAGTTGCCTTCCTTTTCTTTATCTCAGAGATTTTCTTACTGGCTGATTCCTTTTTTTCCACTGACTTTAAGTGAAAAGATTAGTTGAAAATAGTTGTTCCTTATTAGATACATATTCATTCAGCAAAAAACTTAAACAGAGGAACAGCTTCAGTGAGACCTACGTTCTAAAGCTATGCTTAAAGCTAAACATAGACTTGTGGGTTTTTTTGCAGAACAAGTCTGAACACAAGTACATTTTAAAGCACTTTCTTGAATCGTCTTAAATCCATGTGTAAATCCTACTTACTTCATTGAGATTCAAGTAAGTTGCTTTATGTGTACACTTACATGCTTTATCCAGTTTCTTCTCTGAACTAAGGCTGAAGTAGCAGACATGGGAATATTCTGAACTTTTCAGGAAAAAAAAAGTAAAATAAAAAGGATTTCTACAGCAATTCTATCCTAGCTGGTAATGTAGCCGAGAGTGTATTAAAAAATAGACAAAAAAACTAATGTTGGAAGATGGATTTGATCTGTAATAAGATCAGTTATCTGCATTAATACATAATTATTAACTCAGTCCCTTTGGCCTAGGGCACATTTAATTTTACAGAGATATACTTAGGAAGGTGTCATGGACATCCTACTAAATGACAAAGGAACAGCCATCATCATCCAGTCCAGCAATATTCTTTCCTAGGGACAGAAGGAAATTCACTCCTAAGAGCCCCTCCCATTCAGTAGATATGGAGAAAGAATTTTTTTTTTTTTATTTAAAAGCGTATTTGCTTTTTAATATTCAACATGGGGATGAGAATAGATGGAGATGGATAAATTCCTACTGACTTCAGTCATTAGTGGCTTAATACCATGAGCCTACTGAAGAGTCAGTACTCAAATATTCTGACATTTTAAAATCCAGGAGTAGCCCATGAGACTGCTACCTAGCCTCTGGGTATTTATGTCAATAGAACAGAATTTTCCAGCCAAAATAATATTGCAAAGATCTGTTGCCAAGATTTGCGTAGTTCTTGTTTCCTTGAAACGCTGCTGTTAAAAATGTTACAAACACATCTGCTTGTATATGTGCATGTATATATATGGTGTGTGCAAGAGAGAGATGGGTATATATATAATACATAGACTTTCAGGTTCCATTTTTGTGTCTCAGAAGGGTGTTGGATGGATATAGGAGACCCCAAGCAATAGCAGGATTCAATGTTTCAAGTTTTGTTCAAATGCTGATTACAGGAAAGCTGAATTAAAATATTATTTTAAGATGTTCTTTGTGCTAGTCCATTATCAGAATTTTTCCCAAGGCTCTGACGGTACCTGTTCTGTATGAGATGGTACATGTTCTGTATGAGTTTCTACTCAGATAAACGCTCAAATAAGAAACTGACACAAAGCAGTATATTGGGCTTCAGAATGAACCAGAGAAATTCAGAAAATTAATAGAATGGCACCTTAGCCTAACGTAATTGCTCCCTGGAAATATGCAGAAAGCAAAATCTGATTAAGAGGCAACTAGGTTGAAGAAAGACTTTTATGGCTTGATATGCCTGAATCCAAGAGTTTAAGAGGTTAGAATAATAACTAATAATATTTGAAACCCCTGGAAATATTTTTATGTAAGTAAGCAGAGCAGTTCCTCAGCCTGCAGTTGGGATCAAACAGAGAAATTTCTGTGCAGATGGATCTGCTAGTTTAAGAGGCAGAATCCTAAACTCAGAACTCATAACTAACTCTACTCTGCCTGTTCTTGAGGCAGACCCTTGAGAGCTCTCCACTCATGTTCCATGTTTGCAATATATGTTCATACGTTTTAAAGCATTTCTGTTTACCTGTAGATTTCCTTGGCAACTTTAAAGTAAGTATACCATAGACATTTCAATAACATGTCATACCCACATTGCTGAGCTTGAATAAGGCTCATAGCTTTAAACTAGTGTGCTTCTGTTCCATTTTATACAGTCCCACTGGAATTTCCTTTCGAAGTAAACACTCCAAAGCACGTTTTATTACATTTCATTTCTTTTTACACATTTCAAATATAAATTACAACAAAAAGAAAACATTTATTGCTCTAATACATAATAGCAAGTGGGTATTATTTTTTGAAGTATTTTAAAAACCCCAAGAACTAAAATATTGTTTGATGATTACATTAACTTTAGTATAATTATAGTGTTTTAATCTATATTTATTTTATACACAAAGTTCATGAAACAGTAAGCAGCAACTCTGCTATGTACATATATGTGTGTATATATATGTATTAGCTACAATTAAGAGCCTGATCCAGAAGATGCTGAGCACCCTCAACTTATTGACTCTGATCAGTGTTAGATGTCAGCAGCTTCTAGGATGGGGCCAAAAAGATGCACTGGAAGGAGTATGTAATAGCAATGACAATATTTTAATGGACATTTTCTTATGGAATCACTAAGAAAATACATTTTAATAGTCATTGATAAGCACCAGCTCACAACACTGCATGTGGCTGCATCACTTGCACATTACATTTCCTGACACATTGCATGTACAATACATTTAGAATCCTCAGCACAGAGAAAACCAATAGAGTTGTTACACAGCACTTACAATTTACCACAGGGAAAATGTAGCTTTTAGTAGCACTTTCAACAGTGAAGTTGCAATATTATTTCAGTGACCATCTTCCTTATGCAAAGGAAAAATAAAAAGTAGTCAGTAACATACTTCCTGAAATTTTAATACTGGCTTTCAGGTGCTAACAACCTAAAGTGCTTTCATGTCTCATACATTTTTAAAAATTTTCAATTTATTAAAAAAAAAAAAAAAATCAAAATATTTATAAATTCATTTTATACACTTGCAAATATACAATTTAGTCTATTCCTGTTTCCTCACCCAAAAAATTGGCATTGCCATCTCCCATGTCTTTTTTTGGAAACCAAGTCTGTGAGCTTGCTTCTTGAATATAAGCATCCAGAAAATAGCAAATTCCAGGGATATCACTGGGAAAATTAGGTGGAAGCTCTTCTCTTGAACGAGGCGTGAACACAAAACCTGGATATTCCTTTAACAACCTAGAATAAAGACAAATCCTCTTGATTAAAAATGAATCACGCACTAACTTACTACAAGTACAGACATTCAGTCATCCTTCACAAAAGTCAGGGCAGAATCTAATTTAATATTTGTATGTTATTTACTGAAAATATAAAAAAAAACCCTCCCCTCTTATACTTGGTAACCTTGATAGCCTATTGACTTATGTACCAGCACAAACAGGAATATTGCCTCTTCTTTTTGTCTTGTCAATGCTTTCCACATAGGTGCTGTTTGTTGTAAATATTTTCAAAATTACTTGGTACTGAAAGCTAGCTCACATATGCACATAAACTGGCACCATAATTAATGTTTCACCTAATGAAATACTGAAAAGCTTATTAACTAAACTATTCAGATCCTCTTGCCAGTTATAATAATTTTGCTTTTAAACACAGTGCATCCACTAAACCCAGTGGTATTCTATATCTGAAACACAAATTGTTAATCTGCAGGGATAAATACCCATGACTGGTATCTAAGTTACCCATAACTTAGATAACATACTCATAACATAAGATGCCCGTATCTGGTATCTAAGTTTCCAAACAATTACTGCAATATACAGGAACTGTGCAATGTGCCATAATGTTTTCAGTATGTGTTTAGAACTGGTGAAGGAATCAAAATGAAAAAAACCCACTAAACAAGGACGTTAACACATCATTCACTCAGTAAAAAAACCAAAACATACCACAATAATAATAGTTTAACCAATTTTTCTATTTTCTAGAGACTCACAGAATGAATTTCAACAGTATACTAATTTCAAATATTTTCTTGAGATGAATATGCAGCCATGCAGAAACCTACTTATGCCACAAGTTATAAGTATGTCATGTGTGGACAAAGTGTCTAAAGGAAAGATGCTGTATTTCCCATGGGAGAGCCTGCTTACTGTGTGCATAATCACACAGCACACATTACTAAAAATTTCTCATCTCAGTGGGCATGTAGTGACAGGACAAGGGAGAATGGCTTTAAACTGAAAGATTTAGATAGGATATTAGGAAGTTCTTCACTATGAGGGTAGTGAGACACTAGAGTAGTTGTGTCTGCCACAACTGGCAGAAGTTGTTCCTGCCCTATCCCTGGAAGTGTTCAAGGACACACACACTGGATGGGGCTTTGAGCATCCTGGTTTAGTGGAGGGTGTCCTTGCTCATGGCAGGGTGATTAGAACTAGGTGATCTTTAAGGTTCCTTCCAATCCAAACCATTCTATGATTCTATGATACACAGTACAGCTGAAGGTCCACACTAAAAAGTTTAAACTCAGTTGAGATCAAGACCTTTATAAACTAAACTGTGGCATGGTTGATTTATTGCAACCTATTAATTCATCTTCCCTGACTAAAAAAGAATGAAAATGTTGAGGTTATGTTTAACAATTCTTCAGCTAGGTTGTTTTCTCAAGGGCAGCTTCAGCTAATTTGGCACCCAGTTCACACTGAAAGCCACAGAGCTCAAAAAGGAGCCAACTATATCAGAGGAAAAAAACAAAAAGGCAAGAGGTATGCAGCTTCAGGGTAACAAGAAAAACTGGCCCAGACAGTCCATTTATTTTAAATATAACGTCAAAAAATAAAGAAGTATCAGCTTTTGTTTCACCTTTTTTTCTTGGTGCTGCTGGTTGCATTCTGACTAAAAATAATCATGGTGCATTTATGAGCAATCAGAGAAAAAGACGAAAAGGAAAATAAACAGCAGTACTTCGGGGTGGGGGAAAAGCAGGAAGATAAGGAACTATTACAGAAACAACTTCAGATGAACATTTTACAGATATGAAGCACTGTACCTGTAAGTTGTTGGGCTGACATTTATTTTTCTAGGTATACTGCAAGATTCAAACTTATTGGCAAGGGTTACATTGTTTCCAAAAAGGCAATAACGGGGCATTTTAACCCCAACAACTCCAGCAAAGACAGATCCGGAATGAAGGCCAATGCGCATCTTTAAATAAAAGACACAAAACACCATTATTAAGCAAAACAAAATGGTTGAAGTCAGTTTTATAAATCTATCCTCTATTAAAAAATATGAGCTACTAATATAAATTGAGCTAGTACAGTCTCCTTAAAATGTCTGCATTCTGGTCACCCCTGCTTGTGGAGGTGAAACAACTCGGAAGTTTACCTTGCTTTTTGCATTTATGTTATGTAATCCTTCACCTGATACGACTGTGATAATGCTGGTCTAGGGCAGTATATTGACCTGGAAACATCAGTAGGAGTTACTATAATACCTGGATGCTTTCCTGGGAGTAATCACATGATACAATGTTGTTAAACTGGCGACAGTTAATGAATAGTACTTGCTTCCCTGTAAAGGTCAGAAGACAAATCTTAGGGAATAGTAAAGACAATATATATATGCCGTAGTTCCAACTGAATTCTATTGACAAGGTCACTCACAGAGTAAATCCCAATCCTAGAGTATGGACTTTTGATAATTAATCAATTATACAGTAGTTGAAACATTTTGATGCCTCTTCTTTGTAACTCACACTCAGATTTTTGAGTTTTGCTTAGCTGGTGCTACTTTCTAGGTTTTTAGGTTCCTTTTTTTTTGAGACGTGCTCCTTTTCTTACATGCATTATACAGATGTAGACATGTTTTCTTCAGAATAGCACTCTGACATAATAATGGCAAGATGCCAGGAAGCTTGCATATCTACTACATGTGCTACTTTTACATACCAAGAAACTATCATATCATTATGAAGAATTCACAATTTCTAATTTTAAATGGAAAAGCAGAAAAGCCTGCAACAAAAGCAAAATCCACCCACACAGCAAAGATAGCTGAAATAATGTACATTGATATACAAGTCTGATTTAAAGTAAGCAGTTTGCAGTCATGCCTTTTTCTTTGACAACTAATGCCTAAAATGACAGTAGACTGTGTGATATATTTTTTGCTTTGCAAAACAGCTAATGCTTTTATAATGCATTTCATTAAAATAGCTGCATGCTTTTGTTAAAACCAGATTCAGTTTTCTTTACAAAGCTTCTAGTAAATGCTTATATAATTTTTTTCTCCCTATTTTCTAATTACTTTAAAAAATGTAACAGCGTTCCTCATTCAAAATTACAGAGGTAGCATTGGCATGGAAATTATAAACATATTATAATATTGTCAAGATGTTTCCAGATTTTTTACTCTTAATTTAATTTGATATTGTGAAATACAGAAAGAACAACATTTATTTATAATACTGCTGTTCTCTGCAATAGATGTAGAGTGTGTAATCCTCTTAATAATAATTTTCTTTGTCTTGGAATACAAATACTCCTTAACCTAAAATCAAAGAAGCCTGAAGTTTTCTAAAGGAACCAACGAACAGATAAATGTTAAAAATGAGCAAATGAAAGAAAGACATAATGAACTGAGACACCTGTATTAAAAATAATAGGACCCTATTGCAGGATATTTAAACTTAGTAGAATGCCCACATCAATTATTATGCATATAGGCCTTTCTCTTCTTTTTCTCAGTGAGAGGCAAACCTACCTCACTAGTTCAATAGATGTGTACGTCTTCATTGAAAGGAAGCCATAAATATAACTACCACTGAAACTAACACTTGCTTTGACAGCATTAACACCATTACCTTATAGTAGTGGCTCAGTATCTGACTGTAAAACAAGAACAGCAACAGAATCCTTTAAAGTGGATTAGTGCAATCAGAACAGGTCTTTGATGATTCATCTTTGTATCTGTTACCTCAAGACTTAGATGTTCTCATTGTGTCTAATTCTGAGAGAGGATTAGTCTCCTCATTAGAAAATGTAACAGAATATTCCATGCCACTAAAAAATGTATTGCTAATGAGAGAAAAACCTGCAGCATGTCAGCGTGCACCTGTTAATTTCACTGCATTCAAGTCTTTTGGATTGATTTTCAGATCTTTGTTTCATCTTTACCTTTCCACGAAACTTTAATTCATGTAACTGAAAAGATCAGCTTCTCCAGTCATACACACTTGATTCCCAAATGTGTCTGAGTTAATGCAATGACAAGAAATTTCCTCAAGACAAAAACCCGAAAAGCAACTAAACAAACAAAAATGTCCACTTTACCCATATAAAATAGAATAAAATATATGACCTTGATAGGCTCTCCATGGGGAGACACCACTTCATCTGACAGCTCCATCATCTTCAGGGCCATCAACGCTATTTGAACAGCGTGCGTTTCACTTTCTTTGTGTAAACCTCCAGCAACACAGTAGGCATCTCCAATTGTCTCAACCTAAAACAGGCATATTTGTTCCTTACTGTCAGACTGTGACACGTAATGGAATAGTCTATGGCTTCACTAAGAATTGTACCTACATATTGACTGGGTCTTATTTGTTCTGCTGATTTAAGTCTTGCTCAAATCCTGCAACATCATTCAAAAGGAAAAATTGCACAACTTGTATTCATTGTTTGCTAACATACTTTCCTTTAACAGCTGATTCTGTTGATTATTTTTTTAATTATATTTCTTAAATGTCTTTTTTTTATAATGAAGGCTAGGGGAAATAATTTTTGGACTTCTATTGTCCTTTGTCCAATTTAATCTTCCATATCCCTTTCTGCCCTAGAACCCCATAGAAATAAAATAAATTGTGTACCTTGTAGACATCTAGCTCTCCACATTGGTAATCAAAGCGAGTATACAGCTCATTAAGCATGGTGATAACCTGCATAGGTGAGCATTGGGAACAGATGGCAGTGAATCCCACAATGTCAGAGAAAAGCATTGTGACATTATTAAACTTCTTGGCTTGTACAACTTGTCCCTGCCACAGCTGCTGAGCAACCTCTCCAGGAAAAATTGAAAACAGAAGATCTACGGTCTTCTTCTTTTCTTCTTCAAGGGCTTGATGGGCCTGCTCAAGGGTTGCCTTTAGCTTTCCTAACCTCTTCTTCAGTCCATCCTGAGCTCTGGCCTGCTCCCCTATCAGAACAACATCTCTTAATGCATTGTGAATGGGAATATCTGAGAGGTACAATCCATGTCCTGTAAAATCTTCTAGTCTATCCACACAAGGAGATCCCAAGAATAGGATGGCACTGGATTCAAAAATATAGATCATCTGGCCTTTAAGATCCATTACCTGAAACAGTTAAAGAAACAAGAATTCATGCAAAACATGCGTGGCAGTTGTTTAGAAGCGAGACATTTTAGAAATACCTTTGTCTTAAACCTAGGAAAATGAGACTGGTCCATAGTCCTTATATTTTCAGTTAGTTGCTTAAGAGAAAACATAGGGTGCTAAATCATAGGGCTATCAAGTAATTTATTTTGCTTGAGCCTTCTGGTACAGAAGTTAAGACCACAACTTAAAGATAAACATCTAATTCCGTCTGAGTATCCATATCAGTTTTAGCTTAGGAAGGAAAGAAAAACAAAAAGAATTTTGTGCGTTTCCATCAACTGATAAGCTATTAACGACTATAGCGGCCTCTCAATTTCTGCTAATAACTCTAGTAGTTTTGTTCATGCACTACTTTTTTTGTAAGATAGAGTGAGAAAATCTGCTTCAATTTTATCACAGGATGTTCAGTACTCGCTGCAATTTAAAACTAAAGGCATAACTGGCAGAAATACCCCATCTTAATAATCTAAAAAAAGCAAAATATTTTGTGTATTTATATGTAGTATTTATATGAAATATTTATATGTCCCGTCTGTATTCAGTTGTGTAATGTGCAAGGTGCTGCAAAGCTTTGCTTAACATTGCTTGAAAGATCATTTTTTGAAGAAAACCTGTTACATGCAAACAGAGATTTGCGGAGGTAAATACATGCAAAAGCAAATCAGGCTCTACTACCCCTTGTAATCATTAAACTGTTGCCTAGTGCAGAAATGGATCTGATATGAAGTAGCTGTTCAGTGCTACATTTTTCCCCACTTCAGTAATAACTGAGTGAAACCTTTATTACTGTTCTTCATTTAAATTCTTGGAGTGCTGAGGCTGAACAGCTAATTCATCCTGGAGTACCTCAGGTGTACATAAGCTGGAATTCAGCTGAGAGGCAGTGATGAATAAAAGCAGTCATTGAATATTCAGTAATTTTTACTGTCCCAGGTCATCTGCCACAGACCCAGCTTCAGCAGACAGCAAGTAATCCCATCAGCTGAAACTAAGTGGGACCTTTGGTGACTGCATCTGATGAAAACATCAAAATATCAAAGCTGCCAAAATACCAAAGGCTGAATGAGCACAATAAATGTCTACATCTTTCCCTGAATTATAGAGCTGTTGTTTCCACATGATTGAGAGGCACTTTGGGAAAGTTTTCCCTGCCACTGCCTTTATGCTGGAAATGCCCTTATTCTCAACAGCATAGCCTGTAATTTGCTTTATCTCAATTTACTGACTCAATTTTTTTTTTTATAAAATCAAGTTAACAGCCAGATTTGACTTGTCTTAAAGCAGAATTTTGACTGAACATTGGCTTTGGAAGCTGAAGTACATTAGGGCTCTCAATAAATCACTGTTATTCAGTTGTACTGGATGTAAGCAATGCAAAGTGCACCACATTTTGTGGGTATTTTCACTCTTACCTGAAGAAACCAAATTTCTCACAGAAGTAATGGTTATAAAAAGTCTCTTACCATGGATGATTTCATATCAGTATTATCCCATCTTCTGACTCGTACAGTAAACTGCATATTTAGCATTGTCATTATTCCACTAAAAGTGCAGCTTACTTTTGGGGTAAGAATTTCAAAATACTCTTCAAAATTGGGCTTAGTTTGAAGTTCTCTCCTGGTCAAAAGTCTTTTTATCCCATTTCCAATTTGAAGAACTGACATATCCTTGTCAAACATAAAATGAAATGGGAAAGTCTTACAGAACATAGAGGCAGGAATCACAAGTGAAGACTGTGGTTTACATGGAGATAAGGAAGGTTTTGCACTTTTGACTTGTATAGAGTACAGCAAATAAGGCTGATTAGCAAACTCAGTGCAGTCATTATGAAAACAAGGAGGCATGAGCATCACTTCCACCTCAGTTTCATATAAAACATGAGCTGCTGCTTTAATAATGCCAGATAGAATAAGACTTGTGATTTTCTTAGGAAAGAAATAATACACATTTAAGAAGTCCTGATCTTTCTCCAGGCATAATATGGAAGCATCTTCAAGTCTGTCCTTTTTTCCTGCTTCTTGGCTGTGGCCACTCTGCTTCAGCAGAGTGGTGAAACTGTTCAGGAAGTCCTTAAGGGTTCCTCCAATAACACCTAATATGTGTTCATCCTCTTCATAGCATATTTTGAATAGCTCTTCACCAAGAGATTCCCGTAGAGTCTCCACGGGAACACCTGCATGGAATCACGTTTTAGTCAGAACTGCACTCATGACACTGAATTTCAGGCTAACCTCCACTAGACCAAATCAAATTAGCAATATCCTTCCCTGATCCAGCAAGATCACCTGAGGGCCCTCTCTTTTAGAAGTCCTGCTGTAACCAAAGACATGCTTGTGGTGTTCGGACAACAGGGAGACAGTAGGCTGGGAGAGACTCTTCATTAGGGACTGTAGTAAGAGGACAAGGGGTAACGGCTTCAGACTTAAACAGGGTAAGTTTAGATTGGATCTGAGGAAGAAATTCTTTACTGTAAGGGTGGTGAGGCACTGGAATGGGTTGCCCAGGGAAGTTGTGAATGCTCCATCGCTGGCGGTGTTTCAAGGCTGTGTTGGAGAGAGCCTTGGGTGGCATGGTTTAGTGTGAGGTGTCCCTGCCCATGTCAGGGGGGCTGGAACTAGATTATCTTAAGGTCCTTTCCAACCCTAACTATTCTATGATTCTATGCTTTATGCCATGTAGAAGTGCCAGCAACAGGATTATTAGTTAAGTGGGTAGCTAAATTGTTTGACACACTATACATTTCCTATGAATGCTTGATAACCTCATAATCATCTTTGTAATAATTTCCTATTGCAATAATTCACTATTCTATGATTCTATGTAGTTTGGAAAGACCCAAGACTCATGTCCTTTGTAAAGATGTAGACAGAATGAATGCATACTTTTGGCACAGGATTTAACCCAGTTCCATTAGCTCAATATAAAGAAATAAAATAAGAATTTAAAAACTTAAAATAAGAACACAAAGGAAGAATAAAATAGGATCTGTGCACCCAAACAGATAAAAATACTATGCCTGACCCAGTAAATTAAATGACCCTAGGAATACTCCGGGCCACTGAGGCCAATTGGCACAGCACAGCTCACATCTTTGCTAGAAAATTTGTTTTAACAGCACAGCTGCAAGCAGACTGATGGTTGGGAATGTTCCAACTCCCCAGCTGTTACTGGGAATCATTTGGAAAAGTGTTATCTGTCACAGGCCAACTGCATGCCAGGACCAGCTTAACAGTTCAAGTGTACAAAAAAACATGTTTCCATTTCCTGGAAATGTTAATTTACTATTACAGATGTAGCCAGAGAGTTCCATATTGCAAATTACAGCAGTTCTCTTCCAACAGACTACAGTCCTGCAGAAGAAAAGGATCAGTATAAGACTGCAACTTACTACTGAACAGTATGTTTCAACTCCCTCTAGATGTTGGGTTTTAGGGGTGGATGATTCTATGCCATCTCAAACTTGAGAAACTCATCTCTTTAGCTCAAATTTTGACACTCTGAACTGTTAGTTGCAGAGATCACAGTTTAGCCTCTGTGTTGCTAGCATGACTGCAGCCCTTACATGTAGGAAATCATTTCTTAGTAGTAATCCTAACTTATATGTACATGTTACTTTACATACCTAACAGCTGAAACCAGAATAATAATATATATATTTACACATATATTATTAAAGGGGCTTATATTACCTGCTGCATTAGCATGATCACTGATTATTTTTTCAAAATCTTCTCTATCCCCAGTTTTTCTGTAAAGATCACAAAAATATAAATAAATACTATGAAAAGTCAAGATAAACCTTGTAAAAAATAGGAAATAATGGAAGTTACCTACCCTGTCTTTAATGTGTATCAACCAAGCCTTGCTGATCAAACAGGCAGTTATTCATTAATTCAAAATAGGGTCTTGGCAGGATCTTAGATTATCCTGTGTATTTGTGGTAAGTTAAAGTCTTAGTGGTCTGAGTTCACATACGGATTGAGGCCAAATGGTATGGCTCATTATTGATTAAAAACTCTTAGGTTGCAACAATCCTGTTTTTTCATTTAGTTCAGGTTTTTTATTTGAAGCCATAACTAAATTTCATAACATATTTTATAATAAAATTGGAATTTACGTTCATTTATTTTAATTACATTGCATTCAATTCAAAAGAGAAGCCATTTCTGTTTTGAGAGGAAATACCAATAATATCTATAAACTTCAAAATTATTTGTTCATTGGTAGTAATTCAGATTCTGTGTTACAAAACTGCAGCCCTCTGAGGTCAATAAACATCTACCTGAATGCCCAACCCACAATGATGAGAAGAACATTCAACTTAGATTAAACTGCATATAAGCAATAGGCTTTTGTTACATGCTTTCTGGATTTCTTCACTTGAAATATCGTTGATGCATTTATGTGCAAAAGCAATACAGATATTTAGATCTGTTTTACATTTGCATTATTACATCATTCAGAATAGCACAATACTTTAAGGTTTCAAACAATATGCCAGGAAGCAGCACATAAGTAAAGATAGGGAAAACATTCCTATCAATATGCCAGTCAGCAATTGCAATGCACATATGACCAGCTATCTTTGGTTCAGTCTATGCATGTAAACTGCTTTGAAAATATCAAGTATAATTTAAAAGACACATTGTAATTATCTATTCTTAGCATGGGGAGCAATAGTGTAGTTTTCAGCCTTATTTTTTCTCCACTTCTTATTTTTTGCATTCAATAAATTGAATCCTCAGTGTGTAACAAGATGCTAAGAAATTCTCACTCCCTCTGAGGCTCAGATGATTAATACTGGGTTAGTACTAAGGAGTGCTGAAAATCAAGCTGAGCTCCTCAGAAACAGAAGCAAGAAGCCAAGTGAGCCCAGTGAAAACACGCATGTCAGTATGTGTAGCATATCACTGTTCAGAAGCCAATATTTTTTTTTAATATTAACTGTTTGCATTTAAAAAATCTTTTTCTGGAATCTTAGAAACATTGAGATAGATCTATATACAACCACATCTACCTTTCCATTTATGCGTGAATAGTGTCTGACTTCCTCCAGAATACTTGCTCATTTTTCACAGTTGTTGCCTGTCTTCCCTGCACAAATGGCTAAATTTGCTCATTAAGTCAACTTTATGAGTGATATAAATGTTTGTGAATATTTTAAAAATAAAATCATTATTATCTTACATTACATGAAATGTTACACACCAGTAGGACAAGATAATTGAAAACAGATTCCAGAATCTTGATTCCCAGTTCCTACTCCAGCCCTTATGAACTGTCTGCAAAACAATTTTGCAGTGAAGAGAATTACAAACCCATTACACATACATACCTGGTTTCTTTTATTTTGTGTTTTGCAAGTGTCCTCTGAAGTGCAAGATTTAGTCTTTCAAACTGGGGAATAAAAAAAGGTATGTTGATTAAATGTAATTGCTGAAAATTTAGTCATAACATTTTATATAGAGAAGAACTACTTCACTGTCCTTGGGACTAACATCCCAAGTTCTTTACTGTGAGGGCTGTGAGGCACTGGAACAGGTTGCCCAACAAAGTTGTGAATGCTCTATCCCTGGCAGTGTTCAAGGCCAGGATGGACAGAGTCTTAGGTGACGTGGTTTAGTGTGTAGTGCCCCTGCCCATTACAGGGGAGTTGGAACTAGATGATTTTAAGGTCCTTTCCAACCCAAACTATTCTATGATTCTAACAGAAAAGATGGTCATATTCTGCATTATGCCTGGAACAAAACAGTAAAAAGTAGTTCTTCTACATAGTAACTTTTCTTGGAATATTAAGAGTTAATTTATTTTTTCAGGAAAATTTTCAGAAGTGCAAAGACTGAAATTGTAAAAGGTAACAGAGTTTCAAATGCAGCCGTAAAAGATCGATACAGCATTCTGTGCTTCAGGTTACCTCCTTTTCTTATTTCAAGACTACAGCATTTCAAGACAATATTAAAATATTTTATATTTGTACGAAAAGAATAATTTTGGCTATGTATGCTGCAAAACTAAATATTCTCCAGATGAAAATCTAGTCACTGTAGATAACCTTTGTAAAAGGATTCCATAATAAAAGACCCTTTAGAGTACCATGAAGATTTATCTTAATTTACCTCAATCCCATAGTTCCATATTCTTCCTGAAGTTCCTAATTGGAAGAGACAGAATACTTTCCAAACATGCATATTTCAAACTGCTGGGGCCAGTAAAGCTGTCTTATGTATGCAGTTTCTGATCCCTTGAAATCCAAACTTCCCATGAAGACAGGGTCATAGACTAGTGCTATACTGCCATGACACAATTTGGGTGTGAGGCTTGCTGTGGTCTGGCTTTTCTTCGGTTCTCATTCCTTGAAGAAACTAGCATTTTCTATTCTAGCCTTTACTTCCTGTATTTTCAAAAGGAAAGTTTGCACACTCAAAGAAAATATCATTTGAAAGGAAGGCAGTATATTTGGGAGACTTTTTCCAAGCAAAAATCTAAACTGAGTAACTGTTCTACCATGTAATGAACACAATGTACATTACATCTATGTGTAAACTGGTACAGTAAGTGGAATACATTTCATTACTTACCAATGTCATCTGTATTTCTGTAAACACCCAAAGAAGCAAATAAAAAAAATAACACACACTATCTCAGAGTTCATCAAAAGTTATTCTGGATGCACTATGTCCTGGACTTCCACATACAACTCACTTTTTCACAGGGAGTTCCTGAATCAACTGGGGCCATAATGTGGCCCCTGTTTTAAAGTTTTCAATTAGAAAGATGATGTTAATTACTGATGGATAAGTAAGGCACTATAAAGTATCTAAGCAATGAAAAGCATGTTCTGAAACAAGCAAAGCCCTCCTACGGAGAACTGGGACTGGCAAGATGATCAGGTCTTGATTCCAAATCAGCATGAGGACAGATTACTATACTTGGACAAAGTTCCAATGAATATGACTTGAATAACTGGAAATAGCAGCGACAGTAATCTTGAACTTCGATAGCTCCTGGGGTAAACGGTTGTAACATTCTTGACTTCGCCAAGCTTTTGTTGCGGCTGATGAACTAGGTTATCGGGATTATGCAATAAATAGCTGGATATATCTATATTGCTCTTTAAATTTTTAAAAAAACATGGTTATTTCATTAAGAAAACCAACATCAAGCTATATATTAAAGAAGCAATACAGCAATACTGACACCACTAGAAAGGGCTCTTTGCCAGTTCGTTCTTGAGTTAAAAGTCTCTTCCTTTACATATGGAAAGGTCAGTTTAAAGGGATGAATTTCTTCTGTAAATGCAGCAGAGGTGAAAAGGGGTCTATCAAAAAATGCATGTAGAGTTTTAGTGAAAGAGTAATAGATGAAGAGTTGTGAAAACATCTGAAAATAGATTTAACAAAACTCCAGCACTTTTAGTAAGGAACACTGAACGTGCAAACAATAGAATTATAATTGAGTATACAGACTTGGCCATTTCCTATTTGTAGTCCCTATGTATTATAGCCAGTTTCAACACTTTTAACAGAATTTGAGGCAAGCCCAAGTGTTGAATGCTATGAAGTTGCATTTTTCATGTTCTTTTTGCAGAGATAAACAATATTTATCTCCACTCAAGCAAACCACTGTGCATGCACTTTATCTGTTTTCAGTTGAGTTGAGCAGAGACATAAGAATACCTCTGTGGTAAACACAGAGGTTTTTAAAAATAGTATGGCAGGAGGTTAGCATCACAGCACATGAAAACAGCTATTTTAATTTTAATGTACTTAACAGTATGAATTCACTTAGTTGAATTGATGAGGTGACCACATAATTTACATAATTAGGTAAGAAGGCAGAGTTTCTCTAATTGCATCTCTAAAGCAAAATAAATTGCTACAGAAATACATGGATTTTAAAGGAACAATTAAAATGATGAATGGAATGTTGCCAATACAAGGCAAAGCTATAGGGAAATACAGTGGAAGGGATGGTGTGCACAAAACTGCATTGTGGCAAAATTGCATCCAGAAGGAATAGAAGAGGATGAAATGAGGATTTAAACTATACAGAACTACATAAGAACACAAACTCTGTAGTCAAAAGACTTCCTAAGGCTGGCATAAAATGCCTTTTTAGTATTTATAATTGAATGCTATTACAGTATTATTATGCAGTATCTGTTTACCTCAGGAAAGATTAGTTTGCAGATGCTTTCAGTTAATGTGTGCAGGTACACTCTACTTCTACTTGTTTTCCTTTGTGGAAGGTTTCCGTGAGCATCTTTTTCATGGACTTCTTTGCAGATGGGCAAAGCTGCTCTAGAGCTGTTTTCTGCACAATCCTTGTCACGCTCCTCAGTAATGTGACTTTGAGTCAGTAAGGAGAAAGGACATTCCCCTGTGATCTTCAAGTCTTTCAGTTTTGTACAGAACATACTGTATGAAGTCTGTCCTTTGAGATTGAGTACTTGGCTTTGTGTTTAATAGTTCTCTTCTGTTACCAACAAGAGCAGAAGATACCAGAATAGTAGATAAGGCAACCACTGTGGAAGATTATTGGAAGCTATAAATCACCACAGGAACAAATGTATGCCCCTGCAAAACAAGAGGAAAGAAAAGAAAAAAACATTTATTTTCTCTTTTAAATTCCCATGATGTTCTAGTTTTATCCTACATGCATTACAACAATGGCTTTTTCTAGGACCTTGCTCAGGAAAGCACTTAAGCTCATGTGGCATTTTAAGTATATAATCCCTACTGACTTCAGTGTTTCAGGTAATTAAAATTGCATGCATGGATAAGTTCTTGTCTGAATTTGGGCTCTAGTGATTAAGGCAGAGAAGTTGTTTTATCTGATGTATCTTTCGTCGCATTGCTGGATGAAGTTTCTGAAACAGTAGAGAACAAATTTCTAATGAGAAAATCTTCATAGGCAGCTATTAAAAACTACATGATATGGCACAATGAAAACGATTTGTCATGGATATGTAAATTTCAATTTACTTGATGCCCAAGACAACCTTTTTGTATCAGAGAGATGTATAACTAAAGTTAGTACTTGTACTTCTGGAACAGAAAACCATTCAAGACCAAAGGTTAGCATGTTGGGTAAACCACTGACTGGTGACAACTACCCTAATGGGAATTTGACCACATAACTGAAGTGGCTTGGAAACACCAAGGGATTTTTGTGCTTTTGAAGGTAACACCTTTCAAACAACACATTAAAAAAAACCAAGCTGAAATTCTCATTTTAATAATTTTAATAATAAATGTTTGTTACGTGTATTTCAGGCCGAATATGAAAAATGTTCTTCCATTAAGGGCTTTATTTTCTATTAAGTGTATTTGATTGAATCAGATCCTCTCATCCTCACATAATACTCTAACAAGGTAATCCTTGACAGCTTTTGGCAACTCAGCTGATTTGTCTCTCTGGAGATATGGTACAATAACTCCTTCTTTCAGAGGCACTATAGCTTTAATCAGCCTGTGAACCACACTGCTTATTTCTGCCCCTGAGACACCCAAAGGGCTTTCTGGGTCACACAGTAACTGTACCAGGGTTAAAAATAACTAATTCCCTGATACAGGTTATGAGATGCTTCTTTTGAAACAGCTAGAATGAATGGCACAGCAGAGGAGTGCTGTAGACCCAGCGCAAGTGGCATGAATAGAAGGAGAAACAGGAAGAAGCTTGTTTGGCTGGACCTCATGCTGTAGAAAAATATTTGGCAGAAAAGGCCCTTTTAAAGTATACTGTAATGCTGCTGGTGTCAGGCCAGCTTCTAGTAGACATCTATCAGAATTATTAAAGTATTATTTTAAGAATCAATAAACAGTGCTAAGAACAAGAGGCTGAAGAATGTTTACATAACATTCTATATTTCTGATTTCAGTTTTTTCATAGAAACTAATTTGCTTCCACTGCAAGGACATTAGTAATGCTTTATTTTTTATTACTGAATACTGTTGTGCAGCAAATGTGGCAGTGAAAAATTTCCAGCCAGAACCACACTTTCAATACATAAATATATGTAATACTTACTCTTTATAATGTAAGCACCTTATATACATGTAAAAGTACTTTTATTCAGGAGCCATTATACAACCTTGTATTACTTTACATTATTTAACCTTTGTATTACTAAACAAGACAACTATTTCTCTGTTTCTAGAAGACAATAATCTGGAATTATTTGGGGGGTCACTTCCATGATAGCATGTTGCATTTTAATTAAATTACATTTGATGCAGCAGCTAGAATCTGAAGGAAGTGATGCCATTACTTTACACTTGGAAAACTTCAAATCTTCAGAAGCCACCAAGTGGGAAGGAGAGGTCCCAGAAGATGATTTTGTGCCAGGACTTATGTTCATGGGCAAAATGGGCACTGATGTACAGCCAAAGCTGTTGGACATGTACCTACTGTGCCTGCAGTTTCTTTTTGCAGTAAAGCCTGCCACCCTTTGCACCACAGGACACTTGCATTCAACCTCTTCCAGCCCTGGAGGGGACTGGAATTTGTGCCCTTGCTCTGAACATGACCCTGCACCCCTTCCAATTGCAGTTTACGACAAAATCATCACTGATGTGCAGGAAAGTGGCAATTCCTCATGTTTCTAGTAATAATGCTGTTGTACAAAACCAGTAGCATTAACGTACAGATCTTTAAATTCCAAATAATGATGACACAGTTCCTGAAGAAAGCTTCCTACAGAACCATTTTTCTAAGTACCCCGAAGTTCTTGTTTTCCCGGAAAAGAATGGGATTGTCCTTTGTGAACAATTATCCCAGTTCAAAACCACTATCAGCAATTTTCAAGCAGCAAGCAATTAAAAACTCTTGCTGACCTCTGCAATGGCAAGACCCCCTAAATCACACCTGTAAAGAAACAAACTGGAAAACCTAATTCCATGACCTTCAGAGGATTCAAATACTGAAAAAAAAACCCAACCCAAAACAAAAAAAACCAAACCAAACCAAACCAAAACTCTCCTGCATATACTAGGTCTTCCTTTATTAAAACATCAGGTTTGCATCTGATACCCTAAGTGCATCTTGCCCTTAGTATATAAACTAAAATTCAGAAAAAAGTCTACTGTGTTACAGGGAAACCTGCCTCAATCAAGCAGCAATTAGTGTTTTTTATGGTCTGACAGGAGAAAGACGATGAATCACCAGTGTAGAGCCTACAGAAGGAATTTCAACAGTATAATGGACCTTAAAAAGACAGAAGAAAGATGGCACACATTACAGGTTAAATCTGATATTTGCAGATGTGTTTCAAGAATGAGGAACAGCAGCCCTCCCTTTGTTCACAGTGTTTAAAGACATTTTCTAATCATAACAAAGAAAAAAAATAGGAAACATGGGAAAAGTTTCTGGGTTTAATTCCTCTCCAAATATGCTTTGAGAGAGCTCATCCCAGGGGAGCAGCAGTGTTTCATGTGAATTCTCCATCACTGCCATATTAATTGATGTCATATTTACCTTGGGAAGCAAATTTAAAATTAAAATTAAATAATCTCCTGTGAGATCAAACTACAAGCAACCAATTTATTCAGTGCCTGGCTGAATGCAACATGGCACTGTGCCACTCAGAAAAATGAAGCTGACTTTACATAGTATAGTCATAGAAGTAGAATAACTTGAGTGCTCAAAGTGCTTTGTGCAAACATTTAATTGTACATTTCCATCTATACTTGTCTTACATCTAAAATGCCTTTCTGCATGCTTATTTGTACTAGTTGCTTTTGAATATTTACCTCTGCTAAAACATTTCCTTGAGAGGGCCACGAAATACAGTGCAATGAATCAACCATACAATAAACTCCCCTAATATTAATACAGTCATTTACAAGAATTAAGAATAGCTCTTGCTAACGATAGCTAATGATGGTTTATAATCTTAACTTATGGACAGTTGTACAAAAATCAGAAGCAATATGAAATACTTTTTACTTCAGAGTCCCTTGCTTGAAGGAACAGAATATGGTATGATGCTATAATGTCACTTCTTGGTTTTAATCACACATATCACTTTGGTAGTTGAACTGCTGCATGGTGAGCAAGAATTAAGAAAAAAATAGTTTGTTTTGCAGCAGTCAGAAGATACCACTGGCTGGATCTAACTTTCTTCAGCACAAGTGTGACTGCAGTGCTTGCAGGAGCACAGTGTGGTCTGGGAGCCATTGCCTCAACAGAAGCAGCTGTTAATTTCTGGCTTGCCCTTACAGAAGATGGAGGCTTGCAATTCCCTCTCAGCTCCAATCATTATGGGATGCAGAAATCCCTGCCTTTTGCCCCTTGCTAGTCATTAGGCCTCTTCACAGAGTAAGGCAGGAACTTCTACTCACGGGCAAAACACAATCAGCTTCTAGCAAGACAGGTTAGTACCCATCACTCTATCAGTAGCAGCTCATTGTGAATTCAGTTGTTGTGCCTCCCAGCAGACAAATACAGGGAAAATAACTGAATCCTATAATTTTGTCTTATCAATCTAAAGTGCAATATCCACACTTTATTTTTTCTACTTCAAGTGCTGTGTGTTGCAACAGAATCTAAGCCCTTGCAATTTGTCTGTTTCCAAGGATTTTAAGGAGGCTTCTAAAATATTCAGAGACAACTGCTCAAGTCCGCATCAGTAAGTTAATATTTTAAGAAATTAAAGTAAGTATTTCTTAAGCTTAGTAAATTCTGTACAGATAAGCTTTCTCTGGCTGCTTCATTGTTAAACACATTCAGAGTGCACACACCTTCAAAGCATTAATTTGTTTGGGTATTGCTGCTTTAGAGAGGCACAAGATGTAAGGAACTGGAGCAGACAGGCAAATCTGATTACAAATTTCCTATTGGTAGGGGGTGATACCTAATAGAAAAGTGCAGTTGTTGACTTAGGTTGAGGACATCTTGGAAAAAATGTGTCCTTATGAAGAGGAGTGAAATGCTTTCCTGTATGTCCCCAGACAGCAACTAACTCATCAACTGAAATGTGAGGATGCCTCATTTACCTCTTTCCAGTAATTTGGTCCTGTCATTAACACAGTAAATACATTTACTAACCTACCACGGGATAACTGTGTCATTACACAAGAATGATTTAAAAACCGTATCGTGTAAAACTTGCATATTAGTACAGTGCACAGTAGGGACAGGACTTCTAACTCTGCAGCAGCAACATAAATGTAATTAAAATATTAATCAAACCGTATCATATAAAGAACACAACTATAGAAAAAAATTGCAAAGCAGAGGAGTTGAGCTCTAGGAGATCCCAAATACAAGTGATCATTCAACCCTAAGTCATTATCACCCTTGCGTAGACACTGGCATTATTTACATTACTAAGTGGTACCCTTTTTCCAGCAAGATCTAGCCTCTTTCACAGCACAGATTTTTGCTACTTGAGCAAAGGCAATAACTGATGAAAAGGCTGTTATCCTCTCTATACATCAGAATGAAACATAATATTGGACTGCGGACTTCACAGTAATTTACTGGTACCCAAGAAATTGCTAGATTCAGCAAATTCCACTCTAGCTCTCAAAATATGCTTTATCAGGCATCACCTTCTCTGCTTGTTCCCCCAAACTTCCACCTTTCTTTTTGACAAGTCATCCCTAGTGCTGATCTGTCAATATCCCAGACCCCTTTGGAGTAGTCTTACCATTTTTTCTACAAAGCAATAATTGCCATTGTGCACTGTGCAAGTCCATTTCCAGTGTCCTTACAGCCAGACATAGCTCTGTCTGGGGCTATTTCTAAGGAAAGTGTACTCAAAAGGTTTCTGTAAATCACGACATACTTTTGATAGCAAGGAAATACTACAGGACACCACAGCACTTACTGAACTATCTAATGGAATTGCAGTGATAACTAAGCTAAGTACAAGGTAGTAAATCAGCTATGATAAAATAATATGTCACAGCAATCAATTACTATTTTAACAGTCCAAACATTTTAGTAAATCCAAATTCAGTGTTGCAACTCATCCCAGTGACTGCCCTACATGACTGCTAACAGGAAGCTAAAAATCTAGTCCTTGCTTGCAAGAAAGACTGTCTCCCCACATAATGTGGAGTTTCCTCACCTTTCCACCTTTTTTCTTTACCAAGTGTTTTAATAAGCAGAGAAACACAATCAAGTGTTTCCTCTGTACTCCAGGTTGAATGGATTGTGACCTGTGTTGCTGAAACATTAGAGAGCTACAAAGCCAGGAGATTAAGAAAATAATTACCTTTGTTTTCAGAGAAGAAAATAAGTTATCTCCTTTTCCATCTTGTCCCTATTGTAATCAGCAGAAAATAAGCTGCAAGGATACATAAGTGCACTTCAAAACTGCTAATATGTCTCATTTTAAGGTCATTAAGAGACAGACATTTCTCCTGCAAGTGACAGGACAAGGAAATAGCCTTAAATTGTGCCAGGGGAGGGTTAGATTGGATATTAGGAAACATTTCTTTACTGAAAGGGTTGTCAAGCACTGGAACAGGCAGTCCTGGGAAGTGGCTGAAAGACTTTCCCTAGAGGTATTTAAAAGATGTGTAGAGGTGGCACTTAGGGATATGGTTTAGTGATGGACTTGGCAGTGGTAGCTAATGTTTGGACTGGATGTTCTTTAAGGTCTTTTCCAACCTGTATGATTCTGTGATACTATAATTCTATGATTTGTGTAATATGATCTGTAATAAGGTACCTTGATATTGAAAACAGTACTCTTAAAGACAGGGAAAAATCCTGAAGTATCACTGAATTTCTGACACTGATTTTGTGACTGACTCATTTCTCTCTAATGGTCTGAAGCAAATCCCTGGACCCTGGGAGAAGCCCAGACTCCAAATGTGAAAGTTACATTGCAGACACATCTCTGCTTTCAATTAAAGGCACAGGGGGAGTCCTAATTACTACACCCATGTTTTGGCATGTAGCTAAAGGAAGGACTGATTCCCAAATGTTGTTTATAAAATATATATTTGTCATTTTAAGTATCACATGTACTTTCATAGGGTAAATATTTTTCCTACGCCAGGACCAAGTAACAGGGAGGCATGCTGAGAAGATAGCGTGGGAAAAATACTCTCTTCCTGTGAGTCAAAACCTATCTGCGAAAACACTCCACAGCAAGCCCAGCACGCAGCCTCACAGCACCTGATTCTCTGCTTCCCTGCTCACATGCTCAGGCAGAGACAGCAGCCTTTGGTTGTGGCACATCCTCAGACTCTAACCCCAGTCTGAAGCATGGCTTGTACCACCAGATAAGCTGCTTATGATGGACATGCTACCCCTGAAAACCCCAACCTGCTTACGCTGTGGGAACTCTTGAAGGTGATTGCTCATGGGCATTTTTCCTGAGGCAGAGTCAAGGACACCTCACAAACACTAAAAATAACCTGCTGTATGCAACCATAACACATTATTTAGGTTGATTTTTTTTTTTAATGAGAAATCCTGCTATTGAACTGACATAACTGTTGATACCTCAAGTGACCTGGGTATCCAGATGAGGAAACTATTGAAACAGAGGAGGTGCTGCAGTGAGGACAGGCAAAGCCAAAAGCAACCCAGTGTCTGGAAACTGTCCTCACATTTTAAATTAATATATTTTAAACGTAGCATTTAATCGGCATTTGCAGTCCATGAAAGTACAATACTTTCATAAAAATCATAAGAAGAAAGATAAGAAATAAATTAATGTCTTCAGAACCCTTTCATTTCAAGAATTAAAACTTGTCCTGAGGACATGCGGTATTTATGACAGTTATCAGGAGTTAAATGTAAAGACGTAAGTCTTGCCTACAGCAAATGGAATGTAAATTAGAATCCACAAAAGGAGAAGGGATATGGTTCTACGACATGAAGTAACTGTCAACAGTTGTTTTTACTGATTCTTTACAAATACCTACTTACAACTGCATCTCTCAAACTTACTGATGCATAAAACTTCTCTCATATAACTGGCCCTCAAATTTCAAATGCCCGCAAAATCTGATTTTTACTTCATTCACAGATCAAACATTTTTTTAGGAGCAGGGAAAGTAAAACAGTACTTGCAATTATTCTAATAAAAGTGAAATCGAGTAAGTTTTTATCTCATACGACTTTTCTACTGAAATTTTTAGCTAGTATTCATGACTTAGCCAGGATTGCTGCATCATGTAAAATAAACTATTTAAAAATCCAAATTTCTAATGCATTAAGTAACTTCTCATTTGAGAACCATGGTCTGGATGAACTGTGAAGCATGATGATAAAATAATTATCCTACTTCTTCAAAGACACTTATCTTGCTGAGACTCCTACATGCATGCATTCATCTGATTCAAATTCAGTGTGGGTAACTGCTTCCCCAACTGACACACAGGTTTGCATAAACACCATTATTGTTGTTATTTTCCCAAAGATACTGAATCATTGTCAAGTAATACAAAACATTGATTGTAGTGTAGTATGACGGTGCTTATGGTTAAACATTCCCTTTGTGTTCACAACTTGAAATTATAATGAAGAGCAAGTTGTATAAATAAAGGTCCCTGAACTCTGTATTTCTTGAAGAACTGTTTGAAAACTAGGTCTGTAGAAAGCCAAGTGTTTCATTAGTAGATTTCAATAGCAGAGTTTTCTGACTGAATATTTGCCACCTCCCACTTCTGTTTACAATGTGGACACAATCACTTTTGCACTGAAAATCACTGACAACTACCTTTCAGATTTATTTTTAGTTAAGCACTCATGCCAACTTCCATTGAAGTCAGTAGCTGATTTCTGGACATAGCAGAAATAAGATTAACCTAACAGGACTGAGATTCTTATCACAGAAATACTGATTTGCATCTTTCTTATTTTTGAAGCAAAATAAGGTCCAGGCTTTTTTTGTTTTGCGTTTTTACAGGTAGGTGTGCAGACGTGATGGCGAACACCGAACTGAGGTATCTGAGATTCTGTAAAAGTCAAAAACTATGCATGGAAACCTAGCAACAAAAACTTCTAATTAGTGAAAATCATTTATCCCACACCAGCAAGGTCATGTCCTTGTAATTTTTCTGATAGAGAAAAAATATATTGATCGAAGAAGAGTATTCAACTGGAATAGGTAAGTAAAGAGCTGTTTTCACTGCCATCATGCAGCTACTGATGCTGTTTTAGCTAAAGCCCATGGCAAAGAAAACAGCTCTGAAGAAGAGGAGAAATCAACTACTTTCCCAATTGGTCTGTTCCATGGTATCAGCAGAGCAGGACTAGCAGGCACCTTCCTTTCTTATTAAATGCTTACAGAGTTTCTGCTAGAAAACAGGTTTAAAATCATTGAAATTGCTGATTTGGCCGTGTGCATTGGAAATGAGTACCTTTTTTTATTTCTACGATTGGCCTGTCATTTTTCTCAAAATGTAAGGGCAGCTACAGCTATTCACAGCCCATCCCTTTCAAAATCTGCCATTTTAAATAAAGATATGAGCAGTAGATCTTACCTTTGAAAATCACAGTTGCAAAGCCTATCAGCACATCCTCTGGGACTGAATGCTCTAGGAATAAATTACAATTCCAATTTCCCTGTTGAGTAGATCACTTAGTTGCTTTCTAACACTCCTCTGGAAAATACAGCAGATATGCATTTAAAGCAGAGAAAGGTAGGTAATTACGGTAAATATATAAATTTATATTATCTTTGAAAGCACAGGCTTCTTTTTCACTAAAATTATGAAGCAAAGTAAAGATGAGATGTTTTGTGAAATACCTGGCTTGCACATGTGGTATTAAGAGAAATTAGTGCTGTTAATTAATCACAGTAAATATGCCCTCAATGACTAAGGCTAGCCTGATGTTAGTGTATACCACCTCTGTAACAAAACCAAATATTATAGAAATCAAGACTCAGATTTTGGCTTCCTGTAGACTGTTCAATCTGTGATGCTTGTTATTGCCTCCAGTGCAATTGCTGGGAGTTATCAGAGTTACTGATCCTTCAAATCCTTCCGTTCAATTTATTCTACTTCTAAGCATGTGAAAGAAATCAAATTGCACAGATTTCTCAGATTACTTTTGCACAGGAAACGTCAGCAAATACAAATGACAGCAGCAGGGAGAATAAGCCATGCAAACATAACTCAGAGATAATTCCATGTTTGCCACATACTCTGTAAGGGGAACTTCCCCTTGGCCTTGGTGGCAGTTTCATGTAAAGACTGAGGTGAAAATGTGGCTCTGCAGAAAAATAAGCTGAAAATATTTATGGGTCATTCAGCTTTGACAGATCTATTTAAAAGTGAAAAGACTGTATGGGACAGACTATAGCAAAAATCTATGTTATTCAGATCTAGAAATGTGAGATCCTTTATAAAGGAACTTCTTGTTTAAATAATATTTTCATTGAAAATCAGAGGATTATTGAGGCATTAACGCAAAGGAAAACACATGACATATGTGCTACTTCTCCAAATCTTCAGTGATGCTAAACAATGAAGATCCAACCTTATGTCTAAAAAAATACTATCAAATTGAATCATAGAATAGTAGAAGCCTCAATCAGCGTCGCTTCCCCAGTTATAATAGATGCATTTAGAAAGATTTGTTGTCTTAAACCATGCTTTATACTGATTCAAGTGCATTAACTGTTGAATTGCAGCTTCTTGTAACAGTATCAAAGCTGAATATTAAATCCCACAAAAATAAAAATAATGTTATCCATCTTTTTTGGAAGTTTAGTGTCTGCTTCAGTTCCGATTATTTCAGTGACAGAGCGCTGGGCACAAACAGGCATGGAAACATATGCCCGGCTCGGAATACTCGTAAATTCCATTGATATTCACTCATTTCTGTGGCAGACATTTCAGATTAACAGAGATTAAAGAGATTAAGAGATTTGGAGGAATGAAAATCCAAGAAAGAGTTAACAAAAAACATAGCGCAGAATGTCTCATCAGATGTACAATCACTGGCCTCTACTTTGAGGTAAAAATTCAGGGTTTAAATATGTAATAAAAATAAATTAGATGTACTTAAGCCGTAAGAATTCTACTGCTACTTTTCCCACAGCCTTTTGTGACTTTTGGGGCAAGACCCTCAGGTCTTTGTCTCACTGGGAAAATGTAGGTAATTTTTCCATAAAAGAAGGGGGATGATTTCACCAGAGGACTTGGATTTTCCAGAAGACTACAATCATATGAAAAACCTCTACCAAAAAAAATGTTTGTCATGCAAACTAATAAGCTTCTGTAATACACAATGTGAACTTTGCACATTGTAGGAATCATGGAGTAATCGTCCTGGAGTTATTATGGATACACAGTGGACAACTGTCCATAGTTTTTTGTCTCACAACCTGTATAACTGCATTGACTGTAACAATGTTAACATCACAGATTCTGCTACTTCAGACCAGAGCCTGAAAGACCAAAACTTTGCTCCAGTCCTCAGATAGCAGTTTTTCTCATTTATCATAGCACTATTTTGCAATACCGACTGTCTTTCATTATGTCAGAGAGAAAAAGAAGAGAGATATGGATGATTTTGTTTTAAATGGCACTGATTTAAAGGCCAGATACACATAGTTACTGATTTAAGGTTTCATAGTTTTGCATTTTTTTTTTCTTAAAGATGTTTCACTTCTCTTTTATAATATGTTTATAAGGAGGCTCTTTTCTTTCTCCATCAGGCCTTCTGAAATACCAGTTAGTGCTGCACAGGCATAATATCCCAGGATGGAAGCCTTACTTACCTAGCTTACTTGAAAGCCCTGACCTGCAGTCTAGGGAGGCAGCATAGAACTGCGCTACTGTCAGCAATCACCAAGAACTGCAAGTCAGGCCCTCCTTGCACTGTGCCACCACAGAAGTTAAGGAACTATAAGGGCACTCGGTTCTTAGTTCAAGGAGTGACAACTAATGCTTCAGGGCTGGCAGCCTCTGTGTTTCAATGCTCAGGAAAAATGAGCGCAGAACACAGATTGAGAGTCTTGCTCTAGAGGGTAGGGCTCCAAAGGTGAGCATCAGCTAAGGAGAACTAGCAGCACATAGGCTTGCGGAAGTAACAGCTGACCAATGGACATTGCCAGTCATCCTTGAAGGTTGAAATCTGAACACTCAAGTGACAGGCAATGACTGTGTAGGATCTTGGCTGCATTGACTTTATTGAGGTAATGGAGTCACCTCAGTTGTACAATGAATAATTGTTCAATAAGGTTGAATTCTCCTCAGTTTGAGGACCAAAATTAGTATCAAATTGATAAACATCTTTATCTCAGCACTTCAGCTTGTGCAATGATAGATAAACTGCCCAGATATCGTGAAGCTCAGTTTTAATGTAGGACCTATCCCACACCAAATGTCCTTCAAGTACTTTTTCCCACCAAAATGTAGAAGAACAACCACTCTGTATGTGCTGTTTTCTAAATCTGTAAAATGGGCATCTATCACGGAATACCTGTTTTTTTCATTATATTAAGAAACCACATTCATTTCAAAAATGGGGCCAGGTAACAAGATGACTCTAACATGCCATGTTGCATACTGGCACTGTGAATAATAGCTCAAGCTAATACAGAAAACACTTCATCTCTTTCAGAGGTGAAAGGCCAGGCAGACTGGACAATGAACCGCGGGTGAAAACCTAAAAATGAACCAAAATCAAATTCTGGCCCCAGCAAGTCCATATGTAGTAAGAGGAGTACTTCAAATGGGTTTTGAATGGCATTAGAATAGTAACCTGAAAAGAAATGCTCCTTTGACTGGAAAGTTATATTTTTTTGTTTACTGGGTTCTCAATAAAAGTAAACATCTATCAGACAACAGGTTTTACCTCTGTATCTGTGCATGTGCACAGACAAAAGATGCTACATAGCCAGTTCCCCCTTTTTCTAGAAATATATGAAATTCCATGATGAAAAGGCTGAGGGACCACGTGTATAGTTAAGCAGGCAGGAGGGAATTAGAGGCATGAGCTCCTAGAGGATATAACTAGAAACATAAGTTTAAGGATAAAGAATGATACATGTCCTTCATGAAGAATTTCTTGCCAAGATGTAGACAGTATTTTTTTAAGCCTTTCGGCAATTCTGGAGCATCCAGAAGCACCATGAATCTTGTGGAGTGTACACTCTCGACAGGTAAAAACAAAACAGGAAAGCAAGTTTGCTGTACTGTGTATAACCCGTCTTTACATGGGGTCAGAAACCTTTGACATTTCCGCTGACAGTTTAGGTGAGGTTTTAAATATTTGTACCTGGCAAGTTCCACTGAGGCAAAAGCACTAACTTTAGAAGTATCCTGTGACAATGGAGAAATTTTCAGCCTGGAGAAGAGAAGGCAGCGTGGAGACCTCAGAGGAGCCTTCCAGTATCTGAAGGGGGCCTATAAGGATGCTGGGGAGGGACTCTTCATTAGGGACTGTAGTGAGAGGACAAGGGGTAATGGGTTTAAACTGAAAGAGGGGAAATTCAGGTTCCATATAAGAAAGAAGTTCTTTACTGTGAGGGTGGTGAGGCACTGGGACAGGTCACCCAAAGAAGCTGTGAATGCTCCATCGCTGGCAGTGTTCAAGGCCAGGCTGGACATAGCCTTGGGTGGCATGGTTTAGTGGGAGGTGTCCCTGCCCATGGCAGGGGTGCTGGAACTAGATGATCTTAAGGTCCTTTCCAAAAAATTAAGTTCTCACGGTATCACAAATATCTGTACATTGTATTCATGGTAAACCCTTGCTCTGGTTTTTTAACAGGCATCTAAATCCCACACTGCCTATACTACATTAAACTGACAAGAGGATTCCATTCCTCAGTAATGCAGCCTCTTTAGTAAAAGACAGTACCAAATCTAAGTTTAGCATTAAAGATCTGAATGCATTTATTAATATTTTACTAAAGATTATGAGTATTTTCCATGATTGCAGAGTAACAGTTGGGAAAGAAAACACTGAGGATATGTTATAGAAAATCTTGCATTAACAGTCTTATTTTTGTGCATTTATTCCAGCATTAGACAGATCAGCCATTTACAATACAGTACCTTACAGAAACTGCAATAAAATATATTTTTTAAATACTTCAGCCCATTAGATGCGCTTCTGTCACTGCTACTGTCATTTCAGTTTATCTCATTTTTTCCCTATTCTACTTTATTGCTAACAAATATCTGCCCGCAACATGTGCAGGGATGGATGTTATTTTTTAGCTTTTATTACATGTAAATCATAACCCTGTATTCCATCAGTACTCCTTGCTCTTCAGCACTTCAAAGCCTATTTAAAAAAAAATACTTTTAGCTTTTAATTCCCCTCTATCTATCCTTTAGACCTAATTTTGCTTAGAACTTAGTATTACTTAGGACTGCAAATTATTTTCAAAGAAAAATGGGAAGAAAGATATCATGAAACCACATTTCATAAATAACATTAATCAAGCATTAAAACATTTTTAATGGTATTTGCTAGTGTGAGCCTCTAATCTTCTAAGAGAGTAAATATTCTCTGATGATGCCCACCACTATCTCACACATGATACAGTTGCACACTTCAAACTTTGACTAAGCCATGATGCTATGTTTGGTATTGTTACGGTCAGTGACTTTTTCCACATATAATTGGCTGTTCTGCATTTTCCACACAGATTTGGAGCATGTGACATTCAGAGTAAGTGTAGAGGTGATTTAAGTTGATACCACTTTTCAGATCAGCTGTAGATCTGCTTTGTAGATTGTACAGAAATTGCAATTGTGCAAAATTGTATAATTTTGTACAATTGTCCAAAAAATGTACAAAAAAATACAAAAATTGTAATTGAAATTGAAAATTGTACATACCAATTTTCAGATCAGATTCATGTCCTACTACAAATGTAGTCTCTGCCTCCTTGAGCATACCAAAATGTTTTTGCAAGCCATGCCTAACTTATGACTGGGAAGACTGCTCTCTATGCTATTTCACTGCCAACACACTACCAAATGTTTTTTGTCTGGGAAGGGAAATATTTCATTACCTTTCAGCATTCATGTAGGCTGCCATTCAGTCAGTGAGATCAACACTTGGTCAGCATGTGAAAATTCTTATGGAGGTTTTGCTTAAGCCTAAATAATGGTATTTAACCTTCTGCCTGGTGAGTTCATCCTTGGCCAGGTTGCTCAGCAGACAAACTGTGCCAGTTCTTTTGCATTCTGCTTCTTCTCTATCGCTGTTGCTAGGTGTATTATTTGTTTACTTTAACCTCCCAGAAGGTCCAAATGAAGATAGGGCAATACCCAAATATAGAGTAAAAGATGATGTTTGACCTGAAGGGTTTGCCCTCTGAATAGTTAAGATAGTAAAATGGGATATGAAAGGAAGGGGTCAGATGCCTCTTTTGGAAGTGGGGAAATAAGGCATGCTGGAGATCATGAAAGAATGCCTGCTGCTGAGCTAAGAAGTGAATGTAGACCTCTTGAGCTGAGTTGCACAAGGTTTTTTTGCCAGGAGTTTAGTAGATCTGAGTGATTTACAAAAATCAGGTCAAAGCTGATTAAAATTTGAAGCCAGATTTTAAAAATAAATATGAGAATACTGCACATTTCTACGAGTGAAATCCAAATAGATTTTGCAGGTAGGATTTGTAAAAGGGTGTAGGTGCTGTATACAAAGAAAGCTGTCCTCACCCTATAGGTTCACGGCTAACACAAACTTGGTTTAACTTCATTTTCTCATTTCTAAAGGCTCTGTAATTACTTATAGGAAAGGCATTTCCTCTTGGCTGGTTTTATTAACACTATGCAACCTGTTTGAGAACCTTTAACTGCAATAAAATAAGGAATAGGTTTAAACTGAAAGAGGGGAGATTTAGATTAGACATTAGGAAATAATTCTTCACTATGAGGGTGTCACAGGTTGTCCAGAGAAGTTGTGGATGCCCCATCTCTGGCGCTGCTCAAGACCAGGTTGGATGGGGATTTGAGAAGGTGTCCCAGCCCATAGCAGGGGGATTGGAGCTGGATGATCTTTAAGAGTCCTTTCCAACCCCAACCAGTCTATGATTCTATGATAAAATTAACTATAATTATTTTCATCATGATTTCCTTAAGATTTTGAGGGGACGAAAAGAAAAAAATCAGTTCCACATTGACCAAAAGCCTTGCTAAGTTTCACAAGACAATCCCTCCCTTCATATCATTCTTCCCATGTGGCAATTCTAAAACCCTACCTCTAAATATGCTTTGTGAGTTCTATAGGCTAATGGCTATATTTTCACCAAAATTTAAAATTAATTCATTTTTTATGAATGCACCAAGGATTTTTTTCTCAACATGAGGCAATGGTTTTGCACTCTCAACTTGCAAGTGCAAATCGACAACTATAAAGACTATCTTGGCAAAAGAAAAAAGTTAATTTAAAGTTAGATTGATGCATGCTTTCTCCAAAGACAGGGAAATTTTAGCAGTGCTATTTAAAACAGGATCTGCAATGAGCATTTTAAGTTCCAGGGTGCCTGGAGTCAGGACTAGGGAGCCACACAGCTATTAATATAAGCAGACACTCCTCCCTGTTAACCAGAGGACAGCAACTGGGTATATTGTCTTGTGTTTTCAAATCATAGAAACAATTATGAGCAACAGCAAAATCACAGTTTTTCCAAGCACCAAACTCGAACTCTTTCTGAGGTGTTCCTCCATTGTAGTCAGGCCTTTACTATCGCTTTTTTGTGTGTGAAGAGTTTCTGTATTTGCCTAGGAAAGAAATCAGCTTTCCCTGAAGAATTTCTGCCAGTCTCCATCTGTCTCAAGTGCCAAGTGAAAGGCAAGGTTAAAATTAAATTAAAGACATCTTTACCTTGGTCAGCATTAGAAAGGCAGTCATCACTATATAACACACTACTACCTAATATACCATACAGAAACCTGTTATTCATTAAAAATAGGGAGTTTAGCAGCAACTAGTGTATATGGCATCACAGAAACCATAAGTTTTACTGCACCCTCTGGAATTGATGACATTCAAGAATTAAACCAGAAAGATTCCCACAAAATATATTTTCTCCACAAGAGTGGGGAAATATATTTTTGTTCTGAATGCCTTAGAATGGAGCTGGGGAAGAGATTCACTTCATAAATGTAGGTTTCTTTCAATTTCCTTTGCGGAAGAGAAAATAATCAAAGGATTTTAGCACACTGCTTTCTAGTAAGAAATTTTTACTCACTGAAACAATTGGATGACTTGCATGGGATATTCCCTGAAGCTCTCTAATACCAATAACTGTCTAAGGGCTCAATTCCACATATTTGATAACATCTTTGGAACTGGTTCCAGCCTCCTCCATGATGATGCACACACCCTGCTCTCTCGATTACAAGCCACATAATTAAAGCTCTCTTCCTGAGCCACTGCATAGCTGACCTATTTTCTATATGGACTTACCCAAAACAATCAATGGGCACAGTCATGCATAAAGTGCAAGGCATAGCTGAACAGTAGCCAGAGAGGGTTTTGGACCGCCCTGTGCCCCATAGCCCCATGCTGGGATGCAAGTCTTCAGGCATTTTTCCCCTTGCCCTAGGGCATAGAAAAAGCGGTTCTGGCACTGAAGCAGGGACAGCATAGCATTCCCTTCACATTCAGGTAGATACATATGAACAAGAGGTACAGACAGCGGGTCTCATGAAAAAAGTACCCTCTCAGAAGTCATACATTGAGTCACAACTTGGTTATCATCTAGGCTTAGTGTGCTGACTGTAAGAAATTAACCTAATGGTGCAGACTTGCATGAGAAGGTGGCCACTTCTAATATCAGGGCATCATTCTTTTGGAACAGCTACTTCTAGTATGAATACGCAAGAAGAAAATCAATTCACAATGCTAGGGCATTCAATGCACTTAAAAAAATCTATCATATAATAGTAAATATGAACGAAAAATAAGCAGGAGTATCACAAAAGACTATGCTCTGATAGGGCGAGATTGTCCCAAAGGTTGAAGGCCTGCAGAAGCCCTAAAGCTCAGATTTACTTAGCGTCTGAAGCAATAAACAGGATTTGGTGATGTATCTCTGGTGAAGTAAAATTAATCCCCAAAGAACGCATTTGTTCTGACTTAGGCCATGAAGCAGCAGAGCAACCGACAGCACCGAAACCTGCATTTCTACAAAAAGGGAGTAGACGTCAGCTTGGTCTAGACTCTGCATCTACAAAAGTAAGTCAGCATCCTGTGTGAGCTCTTATAAATGAGGAGCCAAAATGACAAGGAAGCACTAACACTGAGCTAAGACTGGCACCACCTGAGTAGGACAACAAAACAATGGGAAGAACGGCATATTATCAAACGAGTAGCAATCAATACCTGTGTTACAATTAAAATGCTTCATTAGAGACATTAATATGGTCTATTCAATATTCATAGCAGGTGGACCTATAAGCAAAAAAACTTATAAAAAATATCCCTTCTCTAGCAAATTTTGCTGCCTTTATAAAAAAATAGATAAACAAAATTCTTTGGTTATGTCCTAGCTAGAAGCCCTGGTAAGAAGCCCAAGTCCATTTATGCACATGATCAAATTCTACAGGAATTTTAAAATTAAGTAGATACTAATATTCTGTCCAGAACTGTGTTGCTTTCTTGATCAAAGACTTATGCCCTGAACACTTACTTAAAAATACAGTATCTGTTCAATGATAATCTTGAATCCTTGTTCTACTCCTGGTATAACCCATCACACAAGACTTCCTGAATAAATTTCATCTGCATTAGAGCCATATCTCAGATGTTCAAAACATGCTGAATAGAATATTTAACGTGACGTAAATGTGAGATTTGGCTTAATTTAAATTTCAAGTGCTAAAAATCTTAATTATAACACTAAGCATCTAAATAAATGCAGTGAATTTTAATAAACATATAGACAATAAAGCTCTTTAAGAAGGAAATAGTACAAAATGTGCAAGGAATTCCAGCAAAGGAACTCTAATGGTAGCTCTCCACAGCTCAATTTTCATTTGCTAACAAAATGTGCAAGCTGAAACACAGTGATTTCTAAATATCATTACAACAAAATTTCTTAAAACATGTTCTGTAGTTTCCAATTAACTGTTTTAAAGACTTATTTTTACCTCTGTTGAACTCTTCTTAAATGAGTAACTCTGTATAAAAAAACTGGCTGCTTGTCTACAGAGTAGATGTAAAATGCATCCAGTACCTTCCAATACATATTTCCTTGTTGACAATTTAGAATATTTTGTCATTTTCCTTAGATTATTGAGGTGCCTTTTTTTTTTAACGAAGCTATAATTTACAACATCTCTTGGTTAACAACTCATTTCAGTTTTAAGGAAAATAGCTGCATTTGCTACACACTCAACTTTGACTTCTTGGGTTGCTTATTTTGAGTCTCAGTATTTTTTTAGACTTGCAAACATATGGCATTTATCTTCATAAAGGCTGTGGTATTTTACGTTGTATTATGTGACATAACCAGTTTTTAACTGCTACTGCTGGTTTGAGTATTATATTTTATTACAAACTCTTACTTATGTTTTGATTCCACTATGAGATCTGTTTTGCAACAGCCTGTCATAGAATGGTTAAAGACAGGTTTCTTAAAGAACACATTAACCAGAATAAGACACATATACAAGACTTCAAGACTTATTTTTATGGACACAACATTAAAGACTAACCTTGACTTCTTGTTTTAACAGTTCTTCAAAAAATTAATTAAATAATACAAGTGAATACTCAGCAACTGAACCAGTGACAGAGGGGATGGTGAGCCATTTTATTGATAACGTCAAAAAAGGCTAAAAAACCCACTGCAGAACTAAATTCCTTACTTTCTCCTCCAGCATTTGCCTCGTGATCTTGCACTGTCATGACTAGCAATAGCTGCAAGCTACAGAATTCCACCGGAAAAAATACAACCATGAGATCTCAAGATGTGATTTTCTTCTTTCTTCTTCCTCACATTGCCTGCCTGCTTTAAATCAGCATGATTTCAGCAATTGCTTTTCTCTTCTGAGAAAGTGCAGTGTAGTCTTTTATACCATCGTTACAGTATTCCTCATGCCTTCTTACAATCATCTAGTTCATTTAAGGTTCTTGCTATTGGCAAAGCAAAGAGAACAGTCATCAGCACTGCAGAATGTATTGCCATATGTAGCACCCCAGAGCAACAAAATCCAAGCAAGACACTTCACTACTATAAGGAGAACTTCCCATGCTTGCATTTGTAACACATCAGCACACATTCTCTGGTTGCCTAAATGGCTTAGCTTCTCTGATTGATTAATTATGTAAATGGTCTGTTACTGGAACCTCTTTCCAGCATGGGCTGGTACCACCTTTTACTCGTAACCCTGGAAAAGCAGTAGACCCATTTATGTGATTGACAG
Source organism: Myiopsitta monachus (assembly GCA_017639245.1). NCBI lineage: Eukaryota > Metazoa > Chordata > Aves > Psittaciformes > Psittacidae > Myiopsitta > Myiopsitta monachus. The sequence continues at coordinate 71,425,226 of CM029917.1, read as the reverse complement.
TGTATGCTGCCTTGTGCCTACTTTTTGTAGTATGGAAAAAGATCCTCTTAATCATAACTACAAGAAAAGGGAGTGGCTCCATTGGGAGTCTTAGGAAAAACTGCAGGATTAGACCATTTCCAAATAAGTAAAATACTTTTTTCTATTCATAGAAAGATAATTAAACTCTACACTTGTTATGAAAACGTGCGCTCTTACATTTTTCTGTAACTCTGTATTCTGAGACTTCACAATGGAAAATCTGACTGAATAAAAATGTCTTTTTTCCCACTAGTATTTCAACTACCAGAATTCTTACCAGTTCCCTTTAGACCAATCCATATGCACGACAGTGTAACCTGTAGCCCAGTGAAAGTGCAGAACCCAAATCAAGCATTGCAAACAGTTAATTTCAGCGTAGTACTCATTGTTAGCAGTACTGAATTCTTGCTTAGGAATTTTTTCCGGTTAATTCATCCTTCGAACTTAGAAAGCCATCTCCCTATATACACAAAGTGACCAGCTCTGAAAACAGAGCCATTTTAGGAGCAGCATTAGATCAAGCTTGAGAGAGTACATACAATGTATAAAAGTACTCCTTTACAGAGGAAAGAAAACTTTTCAAGTGTCTCGTGTTTATACATAAGAGATGATTTTACACAAGGACTACTAGGCCTAGGCTAGTAACAGCCACTGAACTTTAGCCACAGAAACAACTCTTATCCACTCAGAAAAGGAATTATGAGTGTTAAGTCTTGACAAAAATACAAAGAATAGTGGAGCAAAGAAAATTGACTGAAAACGTAAACTGCCAATCATAATGAATACAACACAGTCTGGGGTTTCATTTTTTCTTCCTAGAAGAAAAAGAATTGAAATAAAAAATTCAAAAATGCAGTTATTGTTAAAACATCGAGTATGTGATTGAATACCAGGTTTGTGCCTAATTCATGAAATGCAAATGCATACTCTGAAAACCAGATAAGAAACCCTACCTAAGTACAATGCAGTAACACTAGCTTGAATGGGTTTGAGTCGCTTGACGGGCAGCGGCAGTTAGCAAATTCTTAGAGAGCCTCACAATGCACAAAGGCAGCCAAGCACCCCTCCTGGCTGGAGACCTTTGCGCGCTCCCAGATCGCTTCCAGACCCGAATCGCGGCCTTACGCCGCTCAGGACCACATCTGGCTCGAGGCAAGGTGCACAGGGGGCTCGGGGAGCTGAGAGGAGGGGGCTGTCACGCCCCACTCCTAATCACGGGGCTCAGCCCCACACCGTGAAATCCGGCCACGGCCCTGCCCCGAGCTCCCCTCTCCCCGCGGGCACAGCCCGCCGCCCCGTCCCAGCGCTGTCCAGGGTCCCCGCCGCGTTGCCCCGCTCCGCTCCGCGCCCCGCTCCGCGCCCCGTCCGCGCCGCTCACTCACCATGTCGCGGGGGCTACCCGCGGCCGCGCAGCCCCGCAGAAGGGCTGCGTGAAGGGCACCGCTGCCGATCCCTGCCACTGCAAAGGTGTATTTGGGGAGCGGGCGCGGCGGCGGGGCCGCCCCGGCGGGCGGGCGGGGGCCCGGCGGGAGGGGCCTCCCCGCCGGCCCAATCAGGGCCGGGGCGGGCGGCCCCGGGCCGAAGCTGGGGTGGCGGCGGCGGCGGCTCGGGGAGGGTTTGTCGCTGCCCCCGGGCGCCCCCGGCCCCGCGCCCCGGCCGCCAGCAGCCTCGCCCGCGGAGCGCCAGCGGCACGGCGGGGGCTGGCGCAGCGGTGGCTGCGCTCGGGGCTTCGGAGGGCGCGTATGAACCCGGCTTCGTGCAGCGCCGCACGGAGCTGGGTGTCGAGAAATGTCACTTGCGCAGTCAGGAGCTTCTGCCTGCGGCTCCCGCACGGGTAGCAGCCGGTGGCAGCAGGGGTGGCAGGGCGTGGTGGTGGCTGCTGTCTTTTGCACACAAGCATCCTTCCGAACGCTCTTCGGTTTGAAAATCGTGTGCTACTATGCATTCGTTTCGTTTGCACTTTTCCTACCACGTCTTCTATGTACTCGTTGCTGGTGGTACACTGTGCAATCCATAATATGTACATTTTCATTCTAGTTTTGGATTGCAACTATTGAAACTAACAGCCAAGCAATGACAGAAAGGAAACAATACCTGTCCAAATAAGCACAGAAAACAAGAATCATTCAAGCAACCTCAAAATACCAGATAGCCAAGTTCAATTTAGAATACAGATTCATAAAACACTTTTTATAGAGTTGCCCAGGTCTGAAATTATACTCTTAATTCTTGCATGCCAACACTGAAACAGAATGACAACTCCACATTTTTTAAATCTTTACAAATGCCATAGCATATTTATAGCATTTTCACCGTGAAAATATCAGTTAGTTTTTTGGAAGCCCAAGGTCAAAAATAGTTATATTGTTGGAGCTGGAAAACCAACAGTGACTGACCTCATAGTAGCGTTATTTGCCTTAACAAATCTCATGGAAGCAAACAAGATTTCACCAAGAAAAACGGCTGATGTAAGCTGAAGGATAAAGTTGGAGGAGCACCATACCTACACGGCAAGAGAAGAAAGGGTGTCATTACTAGTAGCTCACTGCTGTACCTTAGCAAGCTGGTATGAAAAAGAGAGTTGAAATAAACCAAAAGCAGCCCATATCCAAGTGGTTTTAAACAGATCAGTTTTACACAGAGAGCATCAAACCTCAAGGTGTGAATGTTTTGTTGCTTCTTTGACTGTCAGCACTGAAAACCGGCTTAACAAATGCATCTGCTGCGCACCATGCTTCCCTTACTGCAGTGTTAAAAGGAGAGAAACCTGTCAGCTGGAGTACAGGACCGATGAATTCCTTCAATCACCAGTTAGTCAGCTGAAAATAATCTGCAAAAGCCCATTTTATTGCCATTTCTGAAGTTATTGACAAGCTATATGAAACTTAATTGAGTGCTAAATGGTCTAGGACATTGTGTACCTTATAAAATTACTCTATTAATGGATAATGTATCGATGCAGTCTATTGCCTTCAGAAACAAAAGATTAGTCCCAAGGCAAGGTGCGGTCTTGCTAATGTTCGTCTTTACCTGCAAACCACCTTAATTCTTGCTGTTCTGTTTCTCTTTTCTTGCCTCAGGGAACCATCTTTTACTGTAAAAAATTAAGTGGAATCAGCTTCTGAGCAATTGATATAAATAAATTCCATTACCAAGTTTCTGTCCCAAAAAGGAGTAAGAACTCCTATTCCAGGGTGTACTGTGCAAATTTAGAGGTGCTGAACACTTCAGTGTAAACCTGCTGTGCCCAGTGTGGCAATTTGATGCTAAGCAAGAAAGGTGAATTTGGAATTTGGTAAGTAACTGGATCATCAGCACCCACAGGTCTCTCGCAGTTCTTGAAAAGCCATCATTCAATTACTGTGCATACTAGTAATGGCTTGCAAGCTGGCACCAAATTAAAACCAAAGAAAATGCTTATAAATAAGCATTTGGAAGAAGAAAGTAATATTTCAAGTTATATTAATTGAAATATTTATATAAGTCAGTATTCATTTTACTTTAGCCATTGAAAATTTAATTCTTGAACCAAAAATAGATTAACTAAATTTCTCCCATGAAATTCTACAAATACCAAAAAGACCATGTTTCTGTCAAGAAACGCTTATGTCACACTTAAAAATGGCTACATTTTCGTCAGCTTCTTTAAATTAAAGGTCTCTTTTGGACAGATAAAATAGAAGGATTATATTATACGTAATGATGCTAAGATATATGTATAATCAAATATAAGGGCATCATATTTCAGAGTATAATTAGCACTCCTAAACTGTCATTTACTTGCATCTGCTCTATTTAAATCAAGTTCTCAAAATCAGATGTCTTCAAAGAAGCACCTCTCAAATTTATCATCTCCCCCATGGCAACTGAAATTTCTGACAATAAAGAAAGCTGCAGCCCAGAGCTGTGGTGCTGAGGAGCTGATGGCTCAGCCTTGATGGCTTCAGGCACCAGCAGCACTATGGGACTGGAGATGCTGGCAGATCACAGAACTGCAGAAAGATTGAGGTTGGAAGGCATCTCCGGACGTCAGCTAATCCAACCCTACTGCTCAAAGCAGGGGCAACTACAGCAGCGTTGTTCAGGGCCGTGGCTGGTCAGGTTTTCAGTTGATAACCTCTGTAGGCAGTGTGTTGAGTGTTTGACAACCCTCACAGCAAAAAAGTTTTTTCTTCTATTTAAATGGAATTTCCTGTTTTTGCCCACAGCCTCCGGTCTTTCCACAGGATGCCACTGAGAACAGTCCAGCTGTGTATTCTTTTCTCTCCCATCAAATATTTATGCAAGTGGATAAGTCACTCCGTGCCTCCCCTTCTCTAGGCTGAACAGTCACAGCTGTCTGCACCTCTCCTCATATGTCAGGTGTTGTTGCCCCTTAATCATCTTAGCAGCCCTTTGCTGGACTTGCTGAACTGAATCCATGTCACTCTTGTATTGGGGAACCCAGACCTAGACCCAGCACTCCAAGTGTGTTTCACTAGTGTTGAGTAGAAGGGAAGCATTACCTCCCTCCACCAGCTGACTGTGCTCATACTAAGACAGGCCATATGCTGCTTATTGCAGCCCAATTAATATTATTTGCATTTATCACTGTACACTATAAATAGCATTGTTGCAACTGTGCAGTGCCCCACTTCAGTTAGTAGTTCATTTGGCTGTAGTACTATGCTTATTTAGGTTTTCAGCTCTTAATTTTATTTGCTCGATCAGGGTCCTTCTCATGGTCTCCCTGGCTCAGTTCACCTCTAGCTGGTGAACCTAGGAGTGATGTGGCTATTCCCTTTTCAAGGCATGGGCAAGCTTAATTCTTGCCTTAACTGTAATGCTTGGCTTTGTAGATTTGACACATTTTTATGTTTTTTTCACATCTTGTTTCTTGTTTGGAATTGTAATTTCTACTCCATTCCATGATGATACATTTTCAGTATTGTCATTCAATGACATTTATTGGAGACTTATGTGGAGAACACATTAGCTTTTCATTCCAGTGCAGAGGTGGTGCACATGACACAGAAAGGTGACAGTCACCTGATCCATGGCACTAGTAATCGAATTAGGTTTTACAGAGCAAAAAAAGACAATTTTTCTTGAAGGCATGTATCATGTATCTTTTCAAGAGCCTTCTACAATCAATCTAAGTGCCAGGGGTGTGCTGCCAACTGAGGAGTTAATTTAATTTTGCAGTATCTAAAATACAACTGTACTGAGGTTACATGTGGGTTTTGAATACCTCTACCACCTGCTTAGTATCCTCTTATAGCTTCACTTGTTCTTGCTATAGGGAGTTGAAAACACCATGGAAAACATATTACCACTGATGTGCCTGAAGGCATCTACTGGACTTCTTATTAAACGTAGATGAAATTCAGAAGAGGCTTCAGTGACTTATCCACATCTAGCTTTATTTGTCCTTTTCTGGACAATGTAAAATCATCTCAGAAGTTATTTGTCCTTAAGGCTCATAAATACTTTCATCAATATTAAAATGCTTTCCATTCACCCTCTTCCATGGAGGGACTCCTTTTCCAGTAGCGCATGTCATATTCTTACAGATTTGGTCAGTCAAACTTGAGTATTTATCTACCTTTTCACCAAGGAAAGTTTTCTGCAGTTTCAAGTTTGCCTTGAAAAAGGGACTGTTTTGATGAATGAACAAAAGCACAGGTTCCCCATTCTTTCATTGACTTCATACACATGCAAGCAAGCTGTCCTGGAACACTAGCTTTCTGAGGCTCAAAAGCATTTTTGTTGCTGTTGCAAGTTTTCTTGGTGAATTGCTGCTTCCTAAAGGGCAGGCTGGATTTGTTTTGTGTCCTCTGACAATATGTCTGTATCTTGTATAGACAGACAATTTTGTGAAGTTCCTATGGCAATTACCATGAAAGTCACAGAAATGTTACAGAGGTTCTAACAGCAGCATCAGATAAATAGGATTCACAGCATTCATCTTCACTGGAAGTTACAGGTAGTCAGAATTCCTGTGGAAACATCTTTCTGCCGGTTGGATTTGCTTTTTTGCCCAATATTCCTTTTTTCAGTTAGAAGATAAATATAATTCTTGTTTGCACTGATTGGATATTAGTACCTCTTTTTAGACAAGGAAGTAGTGCTACTTGGCTGGAGGATAAATCCATTTCTTAAGTCATATTTAGGAAACTTTCAACCTTAAATACGAGTTCCAGCTTGTGTAATTGAAAGCTCTTCGCATCCTCCTCTAATTGTTATGGCATCCTTCCTGTTGCAAGTGAATTGTTGTGAAATCTTTGTCATGTGTTCTACTAAACATCAGCTATGCCTACGCGGTGTGATCCAGAACAATGTTTTAGCTCCCTGATCCAGGTGCATGCCCGGATAACACCCTGGCTTTGTCTTGGATGAGCTCTGCAAATGCATTTGTTTCCATTGTGCGTTAATTTCCACTCAAAAGAAGCCCAGGCAGGCAGGAAAGCAGCTGCAGAGTGCTCCCAAAGAGAGCGCAGAGTGTAGGGAATTAGTAGTGCAGGGAGCAAACACCATAAAGTGCCTTTAAGCTGCAACAAGTTTCAGCCTTTTTCAGGTTTCATCTTCAGATTAGTGAATTGATTTCTCAAGGCACAGGAATTCAAGTTTAGCAAAACTTTTGGTATTTCTTCTTATGCAAGAAACTTGATATAAATTTTATATAGATTAGTTTATTCATCTATTCAATGCATTTGTTACAGTTAGGAAAGACACAGCTATACTAGACAGTGGTGGAAGACTTGTCCTGAGACTATTTCAAACTGACTTCCCTGCTATTTAACAGCCTTTCACTGATGCTGTATGCCAGTTATTATATAGAAAAAAAATAAACTAAATTCTAAGCTACTCACTGTTGAGAAATGTTTATGTGCCGCAGCCCACTGCTGTAATGCCACCCTTTTTCTGCAGTCTCCCAGTATCAGTTTAATTCAGCTGTTAAAATTGTGTGAGAGGGAAAAAACCTGTGCACAAGTTGGCAATCACATCTGAGGTATTCTCCTCTATCTGCTGTCTTAGTATTATTGAAAATAAGATCAAGTATTATTCTTGAGCATATCAGTAGTTCCCATTCAATAGTTCGGTCTTTGGTATTCTAAATTAGATGAAGTTGCATAACTACGTTATAAAGATTACTCATTCGCTTTTTGTTAAGGAGATTCTGTTTGCATTGTGTCAAGTACAATGGGTTCTGGTATTTTTTTCATGTTTGGATGCTGTGAGAGTACAAACATATGTGAAGATCCAACTTCCTGTACACATTATCTCTCAATTTTCTGTAGATATAATTGCTCATGAAAACATTCTTGAGTGAATTCATGAAGCTTCTCTTTTGCAGACTGTTTTGCAAACATCTGGATCCATTACTGATTTTGTGGGAAACTGTCATGAGCAGTTAAAGAGACTTTATTCCAGAAATCCTTTTTTGTCAAAAGAAAATGGAACACAGTACTGAATCATCACCACTGAAAAAGCAGAGCATTATTTGCAAATTAAATTGACTTCAGTTTCACAAATGCTGGTTAGTATAGATAAGGGTGTCTGGTTTATTTTAATTGCCTACCATGGCAAAAGCCTACTGACCACACTGTAAGAAGGTAGGGTTTCTTGTTTCCAGTGTTTGTTCCTGGACCATTTTAGTTTGAAACCTCTTAGCTTGGTTTACAAGGAGGTAAAATGAATGGCAAAGGTATTATCATCAACAGAATCTACCTCTCAGCAGTTGCTACTGAAATCTGGAAATTTTGAATAGGCTCATCATACTACTGATTGGAGTAGGCTTTCTAATTCATCAGAAAAAGCCTGCAAACACCCTCCCCCCTCTCCTCTGCCCCCCCCCCCCCCAACTGTGTTGTTTCATTTTAGTAAATGCAAATACTGAGCTATAGTGACCTCATTAATCTCAATTCGTCTAGCCAAAGAAATCATGGCTAGGTAATGGAAACCTATCTCAACATTCATATGGAGTTAAAAATAGTAATTCAGCCTTTATTCCAGGTTGTTCTTTTGGAGAAAAAACAGAAAATAAAACAAAGAAGGAACATCTTTCTCACAGGGCTTTTCATGTGGACTACTCACATGCAGATGGTCTTACTGTTTTCTCCTCTGGGAGCACTCAAGCAAATGGGAACTGCATTTTCAAGGAGTTTCCTGCAGTTTTCCTTCTCCTGCTTGCCAGGTCTTTCCTTTCTTTTCCCTTCTACTTACCTGCTCCCTGCACTCCTTCAATTCATCCATCCCCTTTTTTTCCTTTTCTATTTCCCAGCAATAATGCAGGCTACTCTCAGGTAACTTTCCTCTTCTTTCATTGCTTCTTCCTTTTCATTTTCCTCATCTGGTAGGAATAACACATGTATTATAGCAAGACAGAAATGGAATGTCTTACAGAGAACTGAGAAAGGAACTGCCTCCTGTCACTCTCTGCAGCAGCAGAGTACTTCCTATTAAACACCAGGAAAAAGTCATTCCAATAATCTTGGTGAAGCTCAATGCATTGTGTTGGCTGAGCACTGATAGTGTAAGAATAACCATGTATTAATTAGTTCAAGACAGGATGAAAGCATATTATCTCCTGAATTGAGACACTGTCTTGATTTTCTACAAAATAAAATGTTGCTTTCTCCCCCTACCCCAATATATGTGTATCTTTCCCTCATTCTAAAACTTTCTAAAGTATTTTTTAATACATCCCACACCTTGGCAGAAACCTTCTGTTTTATATTGGGAATGAACATCTGTCATTTTACCTTTACCTCACACTTTATTAATCACAAAGAATTAGTTCTTTGCAGTGAGCATTGTCCTATAATGAGCCTGACACTCCTTTTGTTCTATAGACCTTTCCATGGAATAAGGCTATGAGTAGATTCTTTGTATAAAGTCAGCACAAAGCAACACTTATGTTCTCAGTTTTGAATAACTAAATATGATAATAAGACAACAAAAGAAGGAAATCTGAAATTGACTTAATATAATGACTAGAACCAGAATAAGGAAAAGAGAAAAGATGCCGAGTTCTGAAAAGCCTGAAGAAATGCTACCTGGCAAAAGATAAAATTACATGTAAGAAGAATAAAAAAAAGTGATTATTAATAAGAGAACATCACTTGAATGATTTTATTCTTTTGTCTCTGAGTTTTGAATTCCATACACATTATCTGTTCTATGAAAATTTCCACTGCTAGGTTACACTGAATGCCACTGCACTTGTGGCAAGATAGTCAATAGTAAAAATATGTCCCTGCACTTCCTTGGCTTGTAGTGTCCAAACTGCTGCTCACAAAGTGAATGGGAGGAAATTCAAAAGCTTCAGAAGTGTTTTGTGATATTGTCAGTCCTATAATAACTTGTTTGGTGTGAAAAAGGCTCTGAAAGCTAGAGCTCTGTGTTAGAGGAGTTTTTTTTGCACAGCTGGATCATGCATCCTCAAAACTGAAGTAAAACAAGCCCTTCAGCCAGCAGACTAAAAGGCATGTTTCGTGAAATAAAGATCATATGCACCTGTTAGCCTCATCACTTCCCCTAGTGCTTATTAAGTATCATTAGGTTTAGCATGATTTTCTTGAGATAGCTCCTTAGGTGAAAAGCATTAAGAGAGTGATGTGAAAGTGCATTTTATTATGCTTGTAATATTTTCAAATTATGTACTATACATTACCAACCAGGAAAATACAAAGCACATACATGCTGTTGCAGGCACATGCACCTATGTTCACTTTCCTCCTGCGCACCCAGATGCTGCCACCAGGACCACCCTGTGACATTTCTTGTAATAGAACCACAGCTCCTTTACCTTGAATCTGAATTTAAAAACCTTCATTTTAAAATCTGTTTTTTAAGTGAAAACATGAAGGATGGAAAGGCCTTCTATTAAGTATTCTGTAAGGGTTTGTTTTGTTTACGGTGGGTTTAGGAGTATGGGTAGGTAAATGAGGCTTTAAAGTTGCCTGATCTTCCCCTCAAGGAAAGGAGCTATCACATGCATCATCACCATGGACTAAGTTATTTACAAAGCTATGGATCTTTTCAGTTAGCAAGGCACTATATAAATACCATTGCAGCTTAATTAGTATCATTTGTAGGTGGTATGTGAAAGCTTGTCATTTTATAAATGCTTCCCTAACCTTAGAAGTATATTTAGTTACCTTCCCTGATTAGGAAAAACATGAACACGCACCACAAAACAAACAATCAGAAGCCAAGGCAAAAATTAAAAAAGTGTTGATGAAGTTAGTTTTAAGATAAAGACATATAGTATCTAAACTCGATAAAGATATATAGTATCTAAACTGAAGATAGTTTTAAGTCTGTCCTAGTCTCCTTCAGTTTGATTTTTTTTTTCAGTTGAAAGACTTCTTAAGAGACCTTTCCAGCAGATACCGAAATCAGGAAAAATGTTTCAGGATGAGGGAAAAACCATTCAATAGGATTGTTTACCTGACATTCTTTCTAAGAAAAAATATTAATTCAGTAAGCTTTAGAATGAAGAATTGCTTCAGAGCTTCTGGATATGGTGGTTCATCTCTTTGAATAGTGCAGATAGGAGCAGAAATGTGACCTTGGCAGTAATTTAATTTTTATTTTTTCAGTTTTTAATATGTAATTTATCTTCAAATATAATTAAACCAGAAAATTTTCATGTTATTCAACTCTAGAAATACACATCTTGAATGCCATTTGCCCCGAAAAGAAAATAATTCTGCACTTTCTAAAAAAGTTGTAATTCTGATAAAGTGTGACCTGAGAAGGGATAATGGGCAGGCAGCATACTGTGAACTGGATGCTAACCTTTCCGAATGAGAAGCGCTGGCTTTACAAATCTACTGGTTTTCACTCCTGAAATATCCTCAAGTAATTCCTTGATAAGTACAGATTTTTGTATCATAGACCAGTAGTAATTTACAAAGTAAAAAGTACTGTAACCTCCTGCGAGTCAATACGTAGAGCCTAAAGGTTGCTTTAAATTATACTTAATACGAAACACTCTATTACAAAATTATGGGAATCGGGGAAGTGTCAGAACTGCCATATTGAAATTATTTTTTACAGTTGGTCTATGCTGACTGAGCACAAAATTTGCTCATGTTGGTGTACAGAATGTCCACACCTCATGCTTAAATCTGTTCGGAGCTGGTGCTGTTCGAAAAGAGATTTTTGTGTCAATGGGTTTTAAAGCTAAAATAACTAATACCAAACTTGTTCTGTAATATGTTGAAAATTTTAATCTACTTCTTTTTTCTCCTTATGTTCTATGCTTAATTTGTACCATCTTTAAGTACAATTTTTAAAGTTCTTTATAACTACTACGTGAGTTTGTCTAAGATGAGATTGAACTATGCAAACTTACAAGCCAGCCCTCTTGTGTTTGGTGGAAACCTATCTGTAATCAGATTATAATTTAAATACTAAATTCCAAATCCTTTCCTACACGCATAAAAACCCCTGTCACAATCTGCTTTTCCTTTTCATATAGTGCATACTTCCAGCAGCCAGGTTTTTGTTCCTTTACTCAGCTGTGCAAATAGGCGATCCAGTTTCTGACTAAGTGCATAGTGAATGGATTTTTTGTAACTGCTTATAATTGTCAACTGATAAAAAAAATCTGCTTGCTGCTTCAGGAATAATCTGAAAAATTAAAAATTTACTGTAATATTTCTTTTTCCTAGGAGTCACAGTTTCAGGACTGTCAAAACTAGGATGTTATCGCATTGCTTCCTTTCTTTTAATCTTACTGTTATTGTAGAGCTCACAATAACAGATCTCAGGATGAGACAATTCGTATGCGTAAGACATTCTAAGCAGGGGTCAGGTTTCCTCCATCTGCTTTAATTCTATTTCAGTTATATTTCACCTCAATGTATAAGCTGCTGCCATCCCACAGGTGGTTTTGTCATTTGTGATGCAAACCAGTCTCTTTAAATATCTGTCTAACAGTGCTAGAATAACAGGTGATGGTGTCCTGTTGTAGAAACCCATATGCAGGAAACTCCTGAAATAGATTATAAAACCAGACTATGGTGTGCAAGTTTGTACTTACCTCTCTGTGAGGGTGTGGATCTGTAAAGTAACAGCTGAAATGACTAATTGACTTCCACAGGAATCTCAAAGCATCTAACTGAATATCCTGCCTTGAGTTCAAGCATGACACTGACTTATTCTTGCACAGAGTAATGTCAGTGGCTAGATGCTTTGGGACTAAAAGTCACAAAATAGCTTGACACTCAAGAGATATCACTTTAAAAAGTTACAGAGTTCTTCGTAGTTCTATTAACAAATAGCTTTCACATGGATCCTGTAAATTGCACATGCTGTTCCTCCAACCTACAGCTGCACAGACATCTTTTCATCTGTAGCTGCGTCAGGTTTTTGTGACAACAACACAGCAGTTGTTTCCATAGCAGATCAGCTTTAGGAAAGCATTCTTTGTATTTCAAGACGTCTTGTAACTGCAACTCAGTCGCTAGAAAACAGGACTGGGCAACATCATTAAGTGAGCTGAATTTTTGCAAACCACCAGCAAGTGCTCTGTGGAGCTGCAGTATAGGCTATATTTTTTGAGATACTAGTCTATGAAAAATCTGGTGGTCCATATCAAAATCTATGGTACATATTTTGGTGGCAATGTGTGTTTGCATTCAATAGGAAGTCTAAGTTTGGTTTGGAGAAGGTATTCCTTACTGTGATGATTAGAGAAATCCTTGCTGAAGATTGTGCAGAAAGTAAACTGTACATGTAGGAGACACTGACCAGTCCTGCCAAACCATTTTTTGCTATGATCACTTCATTGTCTTATTTAGGTGAAAGACTATTGCTCTTCTCCCTTGTTTCCTCTAAAAAAGGATACAAAACTTTAGCATCAAATTGCTTTGCACCACCATACAGCATATTCCATCTCAAGTTCCAGGTTATTTCATATAATTTCTGTTTTCCAGAAGGTAATTTACTGTGTCCTACTCTCACATGCATAGACTTGGAGCATTGTTTACATTTCTTTTACGGATGAGAATGAATATGCACATTGTAATGTGCATAATGAATGAGCTTTTTCTATGTAGAGTATTTCATATGATTGAATGTAGCTTGCTTCATACAAGGGGCTGACAGACACTGAATAAAGCTATTAAACTTTCCTGTCCCTGGATGATATCAGAGCAATGAATTTATTTGTTATTGCAAAGGAATTATTTTTATTTCTGCAGTCCTTAATGTAGATAGGCCCTTGAGTTTATCATATAAAATGGTAATTACTTGAACCATATTCGAAGTACTTATATTCATATATCTCAGTACTTTCTTAAACAGACTATATAAATGAAGTGCTTTGATATTCCCGATATGATATGTAGGTGTGGGTATTCACAACTATGGCACAGCCTGAGTCATGTCACAACTAAAAGCTAACCTTGGCTGATGAGCCTTAGATCACGGAAGGCTATAAAGCACCAGTTCAGAAATGTTCACCTGCTTTCCCACCACTTACTTCTTTTAACAGGGAGACATCTGAGCATTATTCATTAGTCAGCATAAACTGTATTGCCATAATTATCTCATAAGACCTCATCTGTATTCACTGCATCATACTCTGAGAGCCAGATACTCTTAAGAAACAAATATGCTTATAGAGTTTGTCTCATAATAGACTCCTTTGCTCTGGATTAAATGTTTTTCCAATGCTTTTCTCATGGATTTTTTGTTGAGAAAAAGACCCAACACAACAAAGACAGTTGTTCCATTTCTCCAGTTTCAGGTCTTTGCTTACGAACTTTGCATCTGTTTTTCTGGCCTCAGCTCAAGTAACGAGAATTGACAAAGACTGTTTGACGCCATTCATTTGTGTTGTCTTGTGTTAGGCAGCTATTCCTGGGCATTGCAGGCACACAAAATGCAGTGTATAGAGCATATCACTTCCCTCTGACCTTTTGCAAAAAATGAAATTTCTGGTAGATTAAGAGGGCTACTACTTACGGACTAATTTCATGCTTACCTACCATTACAATTACATCCCAAATAGACTGCCCTAAGGAACTGAAGAACAGAGTTCTTTTCACAGTACTGAAATGCTAGGTTCAAGGCCAGTCATGACAAATAGAGATAGGGCAAAGATGTAAGGCAACATGTAGATTCAATATCTGTTCTCACTATTTAATTTCTGGTGAATGCTATTTATTGAATTCAGTATTTTTCTGGTGCAGAAATTTTATCTACTGAAATGAGAAGCATAGACTGCTGGAGACCCAGGATCTGTTGTAGACGAAAGTAACTTGTATGCTCTGTTAGGCATGCAGCCAGTTCTGCAAGCTCATAGGCTGTACTGCTTTTTCCTGAAAGGGAAAGAATGCCTCTAGGGCTGCAATGTGGGAAACTCTTGACCTCATTGTAGTGTACCCTAAATAGTGAGCATCCATCCAAAGCCACTATTTGATTTCTTTCTTCTGTGTTTCAATAGCTGGCAGGAGCTAAAGTTGAAAGACAAAACAAATCTGTAATTGTTGTTGGTTTTCTTTGACTGTAAGCACAAAACACCTAATTATGATCACCACAGATCTTTTATCATAGAAGCACTAGAAGCATAGAATCATAGAATAGTTTAGGTTGGAAGGGACCTTAAAGGTTGCTTAGTCCAAGTTCCCTGCCATGAACATCTTCCACTAGACCAGGTTGCTCAGAGTCCTGTCTAACCCAGCCTTATTATATGCCTTCCTTATAATGACCATTTGCTAAACAAAAGCTTGATGCTTTCTCTCCCTTTGCTCCCAATAACCTTCCTTTAACAATTCAAATTTTCAATTTTATTTCTAATTTCACTTTAGCAGAGCAGTATTTTCACAGCTGTCAAGGCAATTCTAATAAAAAGTTTAGACTGTGTGCTAACAGAGGAAGTACCTGTTAGTCTTATGTAGCAAGCCTTAGTATGTGGCCTTTCTCTCCAAGCCCCAACAAATGGGACTCTAATTATACAGCAGACCCTTGGCATTTATCTTTCAGACAGTACCTATATATTTATTCAGTAGCTGCTTTTAGGTGTTTGCTTTAACTGTTGTTTAAGAAGAAAGGTCTGTAAATTAACTAGAGAAACTACCTTTGTTACAAAGCAAAATTGAATATTAATTGTTTTTTCTGTTTGAGACATTCCCTTTATGCAAACATGTGCACACAATTAAATTTGTGCAATCAAAACTTCATTATATCCATTTTCTCTTTACAGATTTAGTTCTCTTAACTGATTTATTATTACATTAATTAATCTGCATTTTGATGATTGTAGGATTGTTGACAAGTATAGAAACATTAGCCTATAAATCCCATAGATCTTATCTAGGGTAAGGATTTCTGAGATCTGCCCTTCTTCTTTCTGCTAATCTCTGTCTGCTCCTCTCTGTCTCAGGAACTCATAAAATCCAATCTTCATGCTGTTCCACCACAAAACATGGCCTGACACTGAAGGAATATCCCCATCATGTTACTTGATTCAGAACTGCAAGAGTCCTATTTGTAACACACAATGTGATTATGGCTATATATACACCATTATAACCAAAGAAGGGCGCTTCTTTCAGATATTTATAACTTACAGTAACCAAATTATTTCCATTGTAGCTAAAATACATAGTGTATATCTTCTTGCCCATCAGCAAGATAGATTATATTCAATTTTAAAATAATTGAGTGCAGAAAATCTATGGAAAATACAGCCTTTGTGCTATCTCTATAAATCCAAGACGTGGTACTATGCATATTTTCTCAAGACAAGAGCTTTCATGAGGAATGCTCAACTTGCTACTGCTTTCCTCCTATGAGAAGCTGTGTAGATTCTATCCACATTTTAGATGGAGCCATAAGAGCTCAAACAGATGAAAAAAAGAAGCTTTTCCTACCCAATTCTTTATGTGGCCACACTAGACTAGGTATAGCTTTTTCCCCTCACAAAAGCTTTGGGCTTTTGTGTTTCAGTTGTGAAGAGACCCCTCAATCTTCCATATAAAAACCTTCCCATATAAGCAAGGAGTATGCAATTATATCAAGGCTTGCATTAAAAGACAAAAAAAAAAAGGTAAAAAAGGCACAGAAGTAAAGGTGTAGAAAACCATCCTGTGACGCAACTGCTGAAGAAAAAACTCAGGATCTAATGCTTGACTTTTTGACCTGCTTTGTAAGAGGAAGGGGACATCCTGACAGCATCAGATGCTAATATGACTCCATCAGTGTGAATGACTGTTGGCCCCACTTGATGACACTGTTTGATGTTGTTGGTCTCAGTTCTGTACAAATTTGCAGTCATCTGGAGCTTATTCATTTGCCATGTTTGAATGGCTTCAAGGTTGTAATCCAAGACCTGCTGAAACTGCTTTTAGTGAGACCAGGATCAAACCAATGTATACTAGCTAGACTTAGACAACACCGGTAAAAGATGGAGAAAAAGGAAACAGGAAGCTCAAGAACCTGAAATAACTTTAGATACTGGGAATTCAGGAATATGCATTTTCCTTTTATTTGATGGCTCAGTCAAATCTGAATAGTTTAATGATTATTTAGTGCAATCTCACCAATTCGAATGAGTTGATTTGGCATTTGTACAGGTACCACATATGTTTCCAAGTCCCATCGATTCTAATTGCCCTTACATAGAGGACCCAACATAAACATTTTCCAGCTTCAAATTAGATTTGGCAGCTGTAACATGCACATTACTATGATTTTTATCCCTTCTAGGAGGCAAGGGGAGTTATGAACCCCTAATTGCTACTCTGAGAAATATCCCAGCCCTGCCAACAGGGAAAGCCAAAAGCTTGCTTCAGCCAAAATCTTGTCATTGGCAGCTAACTGTCTTCACATAGCTTATCTTCGTATATTGTGCTAGCTAAAATAAGTGACAATAAGTTAGATAAACTTCCAGTTTACTTGAACTGTGAAACCTGAAGATAAAGGATTTGATCATCAGTTTTCAAATTCCCTGTCTAGAAGGTGATAAATTCACCTTGTTTCCAAAATAGGCTTTTAAGGCTGCCTACAAATGGCAGATGAACCCAGGACACAGCAAGCACAAAGAGGTTGTCAGGTCTGGACTGTTGGGTCCTAAGGACTATGCTGGCTTGACGGGCTGTATTACCCTCTGCTTCCTCATTACACTTGTGCTTCTCTCCCCTTCTCCAGGAAAGGAAACAGATTAGGGAGAGGAATGAATGCTTTGTGTGGGAAAAAAATGCAAAATGAGAAAAGGCTCTCACATAAAAATTCTAAAGGCTAAGTTGCCACCAGTATTATATTCTCCTCCTTTTTTAAACGTTTGAAGCTATTAGCTAGAAAACATTTATAAAAGGTATCACAATTATTTCTAAGAAAGCAGAAAAAGGCCAAAGAGATGAAATACTATATTAGTATCTGTGTCTGTTATGCATTCTATAAGGCTTCAAGAAGCTTGAGTTAAAAATGGAGGGTTTTTTCCTTCCTTTAGAACAATGGAAATATATTTTGCCTTTTAGTTTAGCTTTTATTATATAAAAATTATATAGATTACATAATAGAAATATTTTAATTCACATGGTTCCCCATTTTTTCTTCCTTTTCTCTGAAAAACATGCATATTGCAAGGCATAAAAAAAGAAAGGCAGTAGTTCAATAGTTTAGATATCCTTATATGCTCCAGTGACACACTGAAATAAACCTTGCAGTTTATTCTTTGCACATCCTTCTCAAACAAATCTTTATTAATTATCTGTTTAAAATAGAACACATTTTGTGTCTTCATAGTGGGCCATATCCTGCTATCAATATTTTAACAGATCCCCTATGGACTGTAATGTGGAATCTGCTAAAAAATTGATGGCACCATTATGTTCAACTACAAGTATATTTATAATTAAATTTTTTCTTTGTATTCATTCAGATTTCTGTTCATGAGAAACAGAAGTGCCCTGATTAAACTAATTAATTGCAAACACATTGTGTTTTGTTTATTCTGGTAATGTTTGTTTCAGTCTGAAAACCTGTCAAATATGTTCATGATTTCATGAACACAAAAGTTCAGCGGCTTAATACGGATTCAGAAAATGTTACAAAAAGACATTTATTATAATTATAGGAAGCAATTGTTGTAATAAAGTGTAATATATGTACATGTAGTGCCTTGTTGAATAAAGGTACATAATAGAGAGGAAGGAAGGCTAGAAACTGTGAAACAGCAAGCTTATGATAAAAACTGAAATAGAAGAATTTATGAAAATGTCCTATTTTTTGCCTGCTGACTTTCATCAGGATTCACAGAGCTATGGAAAGAGTCCATTAAATATCAGCAAATGCCTATGAAATCTTCACTCAAGAGCTATCTGCTTTAGAAAAAAAAAAAATCCATGCCATTCAAAATTAAGCACCCAGAGTTATTGTGAAAAATACACTGAGCAATTTATTTAATGGGACTACTTTCCAATGTAAGAGAATTAGGGTAAATTTCTGGGTTGTATTACACTGGAATAAGCCTTTTCACTACTGTTTTCCTTTACTGACCACCTTAAATTATTTCTTATTCTTTCCACTGAGAGATGGAATTAATGTGTTGCTAGCTGGATTTGAGCCTGCTCTGGCTTTCTCTTTTGTTTCTCTCTTTCTCTTGGTAGCTTTTTGAGTTTGATTTTCTTTCTCTCTCTAATGCTCTGCAGTTTCTGAGCACATTAAAAATCTTATAATGTACTAATTTTCAGAAACCATCTGGAAGATAAGGTAAGACTGGGTAACTCTCAATGCATAGGATGGTCAAAAGCTTTGTGAATTCAGTATTTGGAATTCTCTTTTTTCATGGTTTATGGTAAATATAACTGAAGTTTCTAACCATTCATGCTTCAGAAATACATGTATGTCTGTTTCCACCTGTTTGGTTCATTGCTTTGGTTTTGGTTGGTTGGTTGGTTTTTTCTCTAGTGTTCAGAAGCAATATACCATTATAATAGGTTTATATATCTATATATAGGCTTTATATGCATTTTTTTTCAAGCACCAAACTTTCAGTGGCTAGATTATTATGTGTCTCTCAGGCTTTTTCAGCCAATAATAGAAAGCAGGAGAAGCCAACTGAGCAAAATTGGAGAACAGAAAGAACATATTGCTTCACTGTTCTGCAGTCTTTTAAAGAATATGGGAAGTATTTAGCTAAGATCTCTGAAATGCGGAGTACCTCTCACACAAATATGAGTGACAGTGGAGGGTTCTGGGCATCTCGATTTTAAACAGAAAATCTGTTCTTTCCTACAAAGTTTCTGACAGAATTGGAAAATTAAGTTTATGAAAGACAATTACAGAGATGAGAATGGAAACAGCTCTATCATAGCTACCTGTCCTTCACCATATTAAAGCTGAGCTTTTGTATTCCTTCTTGGATGCAGCGGGACGACACCTATAATATTCTTTCTTATGCTGCAGTTCCTTCAAATAATTATTCAGTAAATAACACTGCAAGGATCTATTGCAACGACAGCATACAATTTTGTTGTTGATCATCCATAATGTGACTCAGTCTATGTACACAGATCCATTTGGCAAGTGTTTTGCAGACATACTCCAAGAATCAGACCTTACCTTTGCTGTGGTGACTAACTTAGAAATTTATGACAGAACAGAAGCCAAGCAAAATTTTCTCATCTTCTTATGAGAAAATCAAAATAAGTATGCAAGTTTATGAACTGTTTTCCTTGCTTTGTACAGTACTACAGGATAAATATAGTCAAAATCAGTTGATTCATGAATTCTTTGGTCTTGCCAACCAGAGAAGACACTCAGGAGTTTAAACAGTTTTCTTGTGCATGGCTTGGAGTAAATTTATGAATGTGTGTGTATGTGGTTTTGCATAGAAAATCATCTAATCTGCTTATTCCAGTTGTAAATGAACCCTGTTTCACCAAATTAAAGAATCCAAAGCCCCATAGTAGAGGAAGGCTCCTGCTTTTTACAACTACCCAAAAAAGTAGCTCAAAATGGGCAGAGTGAAGAAAGGATAATCCTTCCCTGTTCCACGCACATGAAAAGTGCTGCAATGTGGGTGGTGTACGCTTGCCATGTATTTTTGGGCCACCAGTATGAGGCGTATCTCAGAAGGTTACAGAAATAATTGCAGCAAGGTCTTTTCCTGGAGTCCCTATCTTTACATAGCTCTTTCAGTCTGCTAGTTGGTGTGAAACTGCAGTATGAGAAATTATCTGGAAAAATCTAAGAAAAACTTTATACAAAATGAAACTTATAAAACACAGTGCAATTGGACATGCCCAGTTTGGTTTGCTTATAGCTGCTTTCAGCAGATCTGCTTAAAATTGCTGTAGGCTGATACGTCTTACAGGTAAGAGGCAGGACAGTAATGCAGGATTTTTTATGGTTATCAGAGGCTTGAACTTAGCATTTTCCTATTTCTACTTGCAACTTAAAGATGAAATTGATGTTTATGCTGTAAAAAAATGTTAAGCAAATAGCTCAAAAAGCTTAGTTACAGTTCCAAGGCAAATACACCAGTGTGTGTTATTTTTGAGATGTAGATTTTGTGCATGTGCAAATTTTGCATTAAGCTATACAATAGATGAAGGATGATCTTTAATGCAATTAAGAAACATTATATGTTTCATGTAAGCTATTAGATATCCTAATTTTAATAAAAGCACTGTATTTCTGTGATACATCTGATTCTACTAGCTTCATGATAAGCCTTACTTCAGTTCATTTAAATTAATCATAACTGTATTTAAAGCTGAATCCCAAAACCTACCTTAGTTGATTACAACACAAAATCAACAGATAAGCATGGCTTCAAAGGAATAGAACTAAGCCTCTATCACTTACCAAATCCCTATGACTATTCCAGCAAAGCTCAGGGAAAGAGTTTTAAAATGACTCTGTGAGAGTCATTGTGAAACAGATGATATAATATTCCTTTTGTGTTACATAGAAGCTGTAAAGCTCATAACTGATAGTTCAGGTAGTATGGAACTTGCCCTTGTCTGGAGTCATCATCATTGTGACTTGGCTTAATGAATGAAGATTTGAGAAGGGCTTTATCCACGCTTACTACAAGCATGCTGATGGCTAAAAAGGCCAATGCAGCATAGACAAGTCCGGTTGCAAAAAGCACAGCAGAAGGTCTCCTTAGGTGGTATAGGCAAGGCACTGTTCTTCCTGCTTTGTCTTTTCTCCTCAAGACTGATTCAGCATGTGTTCTCAAAAGAGACAGCAGCATTATGTATGATGTGTCTCCAAATCTCCTGACTGGAGGCCAGGGTGGACCACTGATGGTAGTCAATATGGCCAAGGCTAAGATATTGTTTCAGGAAGTCCTTATATCTCCTCTTTGGGGCACTTCTCTTGTGGCCTTATGCTACACTCTTCTGATAACATCATCTGGAGGACATTCAGAGTTAGAAGAAGGCACAAATAAAGGCTCTGAGTTTTAAGTATTTACCACTTATCTGTGATAAGGATTCTGAGACTGATTTTTGTCACTTTAAAAGAAAATTACAGATAAGGGCAATGTAGAAAAATTCTAATCACCAGTCTAGTAATGGTTATAAGAGAGCTAACACTAGTGTTATCTAGCACATAATGCTACCTTATCAGTAGAAGTATGCACTTATGCCTTGAATACACTGCTCTAGGAAGTACTGCAGATTTTTACAGGACAGGACTTCTTTTGTAAGAATCTGATGCAGATTTTATATATCAATCATGGCTTAAAAACGGATCCACCTAATCAAAGGCTTACATTTACCTTGTCACCTCTTACTCCAAACTTAGCATTCAAGCAATGCAGCAAAACCACCTTTGTTCTGAACTCAGTGGGATGTGAAATGCCAGCATAGCAAGAAAACACCATTTCTCCATGTAGAAACAGACCATCAGAGATGTCAGGATTAATTATAAAGTGAGCTGTCAGAAGTACTATCTGCATTGAAAAAACAGGTACCAAACAGGTTTCCAAATGGAAGTAAAATGCTGCTTTTATGCATTAAACACTAGTTATGAGTTCATTTCTGTGTCATGAGCCAAAACTATCCTGTCTCGCACGAGAAGGGAGCTCTTTGGATTCTAGTCACAGTGAATGCAGTTGGTTCATCTGAAGGCTATGTCTATACTGCACATTGCAGTACAATGTAGAATTGTCAAAGTTATGTATAAATAGAGAGGCTTGAATACTGGGAGCAATAAAACCAAATTAGTGAATATTTATGCTTGGATTAATATATATTTCTTGTCATCATAGGATTGGTGCATTAAAATTCCAATTGAATTAGCTTCAATGGAAACGTTGCTGTATTGCTTCTAGAATCCAGTCTAGTGCCAGCACGACTTTATGTAAAACAGCTGGGATATCCTGAAACAGATTTTGTAGGCGCAGTTAATATAGAATACTATCTTGAGTATGTGTGCTTCTTCAGTTATAGAAGAGTCAATTTACCCCTACACATGTAATCTCAAGAAGTCTGTTGCTTGCCACAAGCCCAGGCGAGGATATTGCAGCAGAATTGCCAAGGCAGTATCTCATGGGAACCACTAACCTTTGTTGCACACAGAAAAAGTGTGGAAAGCACTCTTAGGAAGATAACAAATGGCACTGAGCTGGGGAAGCAATTTTTATGCTGTAGTGTACCTGTCCAATTTTGTGCTTCCAAAGACGTTGACAAAGTGGAGTGAGTCCAGTGGAAAACCACCAAAATATTCGGCAGGCTGAAGCACATAATGCACAAGAAGCTGAAAGACCTAGCTGAAAGACCAGTTTGAGGAAGAGGAAGCTCAGGAGCTGTCTTTATTATTTTATGGAAGGCTACAGAGAAGAGGGACCCAGAATCTTCCCAGTGTGCACAGCAAAAGGAGGTGATAGACACAAACTGCATCTAAGGAAATTGTGGCTGATAAAAGGAAAAAAATCTTCATAGTGAGGGTGGTCAACCACTGCAGCAGGGGTCCAGAGATGTTGCAGAGTTTCCATCTTTGGAGATATGGAAAACTCAAATGAACAGTGCCTTCAGTAATGATCTAACTGAAGTTAGCCTTACAGTGACCAGAGGACTGGACCAAGTAATGACCAGGGATTCCTTCAAACTGAAATTGTTCTATGTTTCTGTGATTATTAATGGACTATGGAGTCTTCTCTGGTCATGAGACATACATACTCATGTCTATGCCTCTAAACTCTTACTCTCAGAAGGTGATCACATGCAGACTGATTACTGGGAACAGTCCCTGGCTCATGCTGTCAAAAGAACTGTTTGGGAAATGTTAGCTCTAACAGGTCAAAGTCACACCAGGCAGTTTGGTAACATTTGAAATTATGGAAGTTGATCACCCATTGATCAACCTTGTGGTCTGATTGTCCTCTTTGGTCATTAGCTTGTGTATAACTGTATTAAGGAAGATAAATAATGTAGTTTATAACCAGGTGTGATCATCTAAGTTCATGTTTTATATATAAAATATTTAAATAGTTGCTATAATGTCCAGATTCCATTAAAAGGCTTTCTGCTATCAGAATGTGAAGATGAATTAGTAAAGTGCCCTGTAAGTATAATTAATTCCTATCTTGCTGAAAATATCTATGTAGGTCATGGATGTTTAGAATTCTTCTCATTTGGAAAAAAAAAAAAAAGAAAAAAAAAGAAAAAAGTATTTTAATACAAATATGTGCTTTTGCGGTTTTCCTAAGGCTGACTTAATTTGAAAAAGTATTGTCTAAACAGAAAGTGCGGTGATTCATTTTCATTGAAATACAAAGACCTTTGGTACAAAGCATTTATCCACAAATTGGTTTGAAAAGCTTCTTTCTGTTTTTAAGTTGTCATAGAGCCAAGTTCAGCTTTCAGACAGAAGCATGTGGCTAACCTGCTGTCAGCAGATACCAAGTCACTGGAAGCTGTACATAAACTTATAATGGTACAGTTTGGCTCAAACTTTTAAGTACTCATGCTTTATCTTTTCCCAAAAAGTATTAAATAATATCAATGCAAAGCTTTATTCAAAATGCTGTTTGATAAATTTTGTGCAGCTGACTGATATTGAGCATGTAACAGTAATGCGTTACAGTTTCAGCTCCACCAACTTGGTCAACATATACTTGATATTAAATGTGTGAGTCAGCTCAGAGGAATAATAAGGTTGCTCTTGTACTCAAAGATAAACACACACTAAAATGCTTCTCTGGGTACAGCACAGGACTGGCTTTCTATGACATGTGCTTATGCATAAACATCAACTTGGCTGCTACTCTAGTAAATTATAGTGTTACTCTTATCAGAATGGCTGAGAGCACTTGGGAAGTAAGGATTATAGTACTCATCAAGAATTTATATTACTGTTTGTTAAGTAAATGAAAAAGGTCATAACCATAATGGATACTGATGTACAGGCACAATCAATTGTCTACATTGTAAATTCCTGCAACAGTGAGGGCACTTCCTGCAGGTTAATAGCTAGTTGGTAGTCTAGGCACATTTACAGTTATAATGAGAAAGATAAAGTAAGTTTGATTTTAATAGTGCTGCAGCTACAGTGCTAGAAATACATGATATCCAGAGCAATGCTAGAAAATAGAAACTGTGTGGTTGAATTCTTTCTCATAGTTGAAGAGGGAAGACTGCTTGCTGTTCAGGGAAGATACAGTCAGATCCTTTTTCCATGGATACATATAAAAGCCATGATTTTTGGAGATTTTTCCAGAGCTGCAAGTTGTCTTTCCCCTGGTTTTCATTTTATTTAGGAGATGCACAATTTTGCATCAGACCCAGACTACTTAGTAACTAAAGCAACATAAGGCCATTCACTCTGTCTTATTATTTACTGACCTTATTGCAAGCTCTAAACATGAACCACATCATTACTTTTCATCAAAGTTGTTTATTTGATAAGCCAGCCACAGTTTCACGTACAACGAAATTCAAGAAACCAGGCAAAACCTGCTTTTTTATTAGGTCTTTTCAACTGGCAGTGAGAAGATTTAGATCCCTGTACTGATTTGCTTTAAAATCCATGTAGCTGACAATAAACAGATTTGGGAGTTACTGTAGTACAGGGTGCCTCTCTGTCATCTTCTGCAGGGGCTGGCTGGGTGTCCTACAGTAAAGGTTAGGTTATTGTACTTACTCCTCCGTTAATGCATGGCTAGCAAATTGGCCAAGGCACACTTCCTGAGTGTATATTATAAATGCATTTTGGAATTTGAAGAGCATAATGATGAATTAGCATATACACTACCGAAGAGGTTGCTGACTGAAAATTAGCGAGTCACAGACCTTTACTGCTAATGCTGTCATCCATTAAGAAAGCGCTTGATCTTTCTCTCTCTCCCTCTTTCTCCCCGTCATTTCAGGGTACTCTGTGGGAAAGAGACGTCCCAATTGAAATTCAAGCCAAGTAAAACAGAGAAGAAAAATGTTGTTTTCTGTGAACTGAAAACTGGGTTACAAGCTTGCGTAGATGGAAGGAGCTCCAAAGGGTCACGCTTTTGGAATCCTTTGTACTGTTTGACAAATATCTAAAAATACCAGTGAACTTAAGGTTTCCATTGACTTTATTTTTTTTTTTATGCTACAGTTTAGGGTATTTGCTACTGATTGAAATAAAGAACCTGTCCATAATATGTTTTTTAAAGAAAAAAACCAAAGCACCTTAAATGACTTAGTTAAGATATAGATGTATTTACTCAATTCAGTGAGTAAATATAATTTTATGTTCTTTTTTGAACAAGTGCAATCCTGTGCCCACAGCTACTATTGGTGGATACTGATGACAGTGCTTGAGAACAATTATGGAGTGTTGCCCAGTTTAGCTGGAATGCACACACTAAGGGGTCTGAGACAAGCTACTAAGTAGATCTGTAGAAAATGTGATGCAGGCTACTAAAAAACTGTGAGAAAAACACTATAGCACATTAGTGGTAATGTTACATAGAGTGGTGGACACTCAGGACATTTGTCCTGTGATTTGCAGCCTTTAA
This sequence comes from Myiopsitta monachus, assembly GCA_017639245.1. NCBI lineage: Eukaryota > Metazoa > Chordata > Aves > Psittaciformes > Psittacidae > Myiopsitta > Myiopsitta monachus. Next base: position 71,399,254 of record CM029917.1, on the reverse strand, counting down.
TTACATTGACTAGTTGCATAGCTGGCTTGAGGAATAGGAAAAGTTAAATATTGGTCGATTCTCTGGTAATATTGCTGATGAACAACACGCATAAACGTTAAGAAATAGGACTTTTATGATTAATGTAATTTCCTTATATACTAAATGTAAACAAGAAAATATGGCTGGGCAAGGAATTCAGAATCTGCTAGAATCTTGCATTTAGGAATGCAAGGGAAGGGCAGTACTTGGGGCTTATTCTTAATTTGCCAGGAAGGGTTGGACCAAATGATCCTTGAGGTCCCTTCCAACCTGGTATTCTGTGATGCTACATGATTGTCAGAAGACCCCTGGCCTACTAATTCACTGATCTTTATTTACATAGCTATGTAAATAAATAATAGCTATGGCTGATCTTCAGACCTTCCTCAAATGCATATTCAGTGATCATTGGGATTGTGTTGTCACCTCCCCAGTGCCCCTGGAAAACCAGTTTCTTTTCTGGTATCAGATAAACAATGTTCCTTTTTCCCAAGTTTTTAGAATTTGTGTGTAAGAATTTAGTGAAGAACGTTATTAAGCATTAATATAAAAGTTCAGTCCTCTTCACTTGCAGCACTTCCCTCCTTCCCTTAAGTGTTTTAAGTAGAGACAATTCAGAAAGAGAGAGGAGTAATGCACAGACTTATCCACAGTGTCTTACCGTAAGGACCAAACGCAAAGAAGAATTATCTGAGCACATTGGCATACATTCCTGTTCAATCATGTACATGAACAATGCAACTTAAACCAATTTCAAATCCTGTTGAGCAATTCAAAGTAATACTTCTTGGGAAAACCCAGGGAGCACAATATTGAAATTGTGCTCAGAAAGACTGCTTTTTCTGTCTTTTTTTTTTTTTAATTTTTTTTTTATTTTTTATCAGGAATATCAAAGCAATGCATTCCTTTTCAGGTTAGTTGACCTGAATCAGTATGCTCTGTTTCATCTGACTGTCTCCAAACATTGCACTTTGTGTTATTTCAATACTTTCAGGGTGATGGGGTGGAAGGAGGTTTGCAGTGGCGCCCACAGATTTTATATTTTGAAGGGCAATGTCTCTTCTTTTTGTCTACACCGACATTCCTGGTTGAACTACATCTGTCTTCAACAAATCTAAGGCAAATTACTTTCTGCCTGAGCATCAGAGTGCACAGGAGGGTCAGCACAGCTGACTGTGAGTCCTGGAAGAAGGTGTTGCTTTGATGTTAGCCTTGGCTGTTCATGGGGCTGCAGCTGAGTTGGTACTAACCTGACCATCTGAGGTACTGGTAAAATGTGGCTGTGGCAGCAAGTAACTCAGTGCATGTTGGCATCACCTGACAAATTCAGTAAATATCTGGGAGGCGAGTATACACCAAGTTCTCTGTTGCCATGGCTACCCACACTGCCATCTTCTAATCCAGTGTCATTATTTTGGCCATTTGTTAATGCCTGAAATTGAACAAAGCTAAAAATAATAACACAAAGTAAATTTCATTTCACATGCTGCTTGCAGTCTAGATTATGGGAAGTTATGAAAGCATAATTTGTTTTAAAATAGAAAAATCGCCACACAAGGCACTAAAATCCTGGAGTTGATTTCCACTTTTGCTTACATTGTATAAATGTTTTGGTTTTTTTTTTCCCAAGATTTGCAAACATTGTATCTTGAGTAAAACTGGCTTTTTCACTTACAGCTATTCAAACATGACATGATCATCTGTAATAGGAGTAGCATTTAACCCACATAAAAATAACCATAATCTGACGAAGTGCTAAGTAAACTTTATTAGTCCTCTTGACAGAGCAAGTGAGACTATCCAGAACCTTTGTTAAGATGTTGTTTAGTACAGCATTTTAAAGAAAGAATTTGCTGAAGCTTATGTGGCAATATGTAAACAGAGAATGACATAAAATTTTGCTGGTGACATCAGGTGAAAAAAATATAAAAATATGTAAAAATGATTATAAAAATGTAGTAGAGGAACCGCTTTTTTGATTGTTTCCGAAGTGTCAAGCTAAACCAGTTCTTACATACATGGCTGGAAAGCAACTAAGGAATATAAAATCTTATTACTTCTACAGGACAGCTATCGTCATTGGTCTGCATATTTTGTAGCTAATGGATTATTATATCCCAAAACTGTGGACTAACTAGCAGAGCAAGAATTGATGACCAGAACACAGACAAGGAGCCCAGTGCAATAGTGTTTTGCCTTCCTGGAAGTACTGTCAAGCTGAGACATCCCTTCTCCTACAGCAATCGTACAACGCAGGATAGAGAATATATTATTACCCTAATTTATCCTTTTTAATATTGGACTAGTCTATGAAATTCAATTGTAAACATTCAGAACAAAAAATAAGAAATAAGAAAATAGGAATTTTTCAAAGCATAAAAGCTCAAAACTTCTTCTAGAGCTGATCTTTTGCCTCATTTGCTGCTTTGTGACTATCCATCTTTTAACTGAAAGTATCAAGACTCAATAATATGAAGGACTATTTAATTACATAAACTCCTGGGAAATTCGTGCTTATATAAAAAAAAAGTTCAACCCTATGATTCACTGGCGTATAGGAGAAAATATTTATAATCTTTTTGAAGGGTACTGCCTCAGCAGAATTCAATAGATAAAATAAAATATTCTTTATTAAAGCAGCAAAGAGCATCCATAATTTATACCTACAGTTTCTCTGATACACTTCTCCATTATTTCATAACTTTTGATTTATCATGCAAAGAACTTGAAAAGTCAGGTTAATATGCAATATAGCAAATACACTAATAGCAATTAATTGCACATTAAGACAAATGCATTTCCTCTGCTGATTTCACATCTAAGTCTAACACTAAAATGTGAATTTCCTACCCAATCCATAGTGTGAAGCACTTTAATACACTCAGTTTCAGCAGAGAAAAAACAATGACTGAGGAGTCAGGTTTTGCACTGATTTAGACATTGTCACTGTAAAACTTGTCTCAAGAAAGTTCCAAGTGTCACTTAGGGAGCTTAGAATAACTGTAGTTAAATCAAAGAAGAGCTTTCATGGCAGCTATTGTGACAAGTTATTTAAGTGAAAAAATTGCTGGTGAGAACTGAGGAAAGGTTCTCACAATAATTAGATGTAATAATAGAAGTAGCTGGCAGAGCAACATAGCATTTTAATTTAATTAGTTATTTTTGGACTTAGCTCCCCCCGCCCAGCTGACAATAGTCAGATCCAAGAGCAAACAGTGTGCCCCTTCAGAGGAAAAGATATAAAATTGGCTGCTTTAAATCCACAGTTCATGATACTGCCCCATTCCTGCAGCATTGTTTAAAGTACAATGCAAAGCACTGGGTCAAAGACAGCTGAGACCAAATCCAGCCCCCTAGCAATGGCTCTGAACTGTTTCATGTAAAACTGACATTGCCTGCTCCTATGTGAATAAGCTTCTTGTGAACAAGGATCAAATATGAGACTTACTTTATGCTTCCAGTTATTAATCAAATATAGCTGGAAATATGAGTCCCATGAGCATTTGTAGTTAAAATGTAATGTTTTCAGTCTTGCAAAACTGTTAGTCAGAGACAGCAAATCCACTTTAATGTATAGATTAATAGTATTGCCTGGAGCTCCATTCAAAAAACACAGATCCTGGATGACTCTACCAGGCAGCAAAGGTTGCATATACACACATAGTCATACAAGCAATAAGTAAGCAACAGCTACAGTGGGAAAGGAAAGATGCATATGACAAGTTGGAATGGCTAAGAATTTAAAATATTACCATCCTCTGTGGAAACAAATTAAGCAGGCTTAACCTATATAACCACTTGTTTTCCTTTGGTTCAGGCAAGATATATGATATTTCTTTATAGAAAATGAAGTTGAGGTTAGATCTACAAAGAAATTTAGTGAAATACATTTGGTAGATCTGGGGAGATGGGGCTCATCAGTTACTATTTCATACAGAGTGGAACACTTTGTCCTTCCTTCTCCCTGGGGTTGTTGGGCAGTGCTAGTATTACAGTGATAATGTTCCAGAGGACAAGTCTTGGAAATGGAGTAATGGGCATATACCTTGTACTGTTTCTGTTGCGTGTGCAAACATCCTTGTTGAAGCCCATAGCAGAAAGCGCATACAGTAACTTTGATGATCAGGCCATGCATCTATCTATCTGTGACATTTCTCTCTTAGACGGTCAAAGGATTATAGTCCACAAAACTGTGAGATATCTATTTTCATGTCTATATTGAAGAACACGTACCAATGCACACCAGGATTTCTGTTTTCATTTCTTATTTTGATGTCAGCAAGAAAAAGTGGGTGTCTTACACCACCATATGATAAGCAACAGATGATATTACATGGTCACTATAGAAACTGCATTGCCGAAAAAGAGGTTCGTACTTATACTTTTGTAATGAAGATAAACCATAGTATTTTTTCAAGTGTAGTTATTATTACTTTGATGTCAGATTGTCAAGAAATACAAGTGAAAACAAGGTGAAAGAAATACCTGTGATAATTTTCCCTCTTTCTGGGGGGGCTGAAGTCACTAATATAATTCAAAGTTTCGTGTAATATTCTACATGGAAGAAACAGGTTTTCCAGGATGAAGGTTGTAGTTCACAGATCTTGGTAAAAGTCCATTGAAGACAACAGAAAGTACTCATTGCTTTTGACGGGAAGTGGTCATTTGATCTAGGAAGCAGATTCAAAAATAGAAGTGTTTTCTTTCATTCTGATTTTACTAGGTATTGATTCAATGAAGGTGTACAGAGAGGCCTACAACCGTGAAAGCAACTGATGATGTAGTTACAGAGTAGAGTTTTCACCGTGCAGTGAAGTTTGGTCACATTATCATAAAGGCGCGAAACTCAAGTGGAAAACTTTCTCTGATGAGGAATACAAACTCCACACTGGCCGAGGAAGTGTTAACAGGCTGCTGTAGATTAAATTAACCCTGTCCTAGTTTACATGTGAAAGTTATTGCAGAGGAGAAGTATCAGTTCATCTGATAGAGGCTGGAAGGAGGTCTGTTTCTCCTTATCCGATGCTTTTGTGGAAGTCTGGGGTGTGGTGAGCATAGCCCAGTCTTCTTATCAGCCAGCTACTGCCAGGTTGTGCTGCCTACAACCATAACAACAGTTATGGTTGCATAGGTATATAGTGTTTCTGTCGCTGCGTGGGGTAGGTCTTTTTGACATATCAGAGTTGTGGTGATGCAATTATGCAGGTCCACTTCAAAGAACTGAAAAAAGTAGACGCAAATAATAGACCTGGAAGAGGTTGTCTGTGGAGCAGCCTGCAATTATGTTTTACAAAGTGATGTGACCACCTCCACTGTTTCCAGGTGTTTTATTTTTCCCCCTTTCAGGGAGTCTTTATTATCACATTCAGTCACGTAATGCCAAAACTCTATTGCATGAAAGCTTCTTCTGTGCTGTTGAATATGATGCTGAGTTGGAGGTCCTGGAAGGAAAGAAGTGGTGTCAGTAAGATGTGCCACTTCGGCTGCACAGTCCTCTGAGGAGCAGAAATACTTGGTCTGGGTACAGTGGTGCACTAATGCAGGCCTGTAGTATCTGAGATAACAGCTCCTTGCAGTGATGCATGGTTGTATATGTATGCATTGAGGAATTTTTAGAGTCAAGGCATGGAGCTCTGTAATTCTCTTTGGTGCTTGCAGAAGGAAAACCATTCTTAGTTAAGTGATGAGACTTCTTTTATAACACACAGAGATTGCTGTGAGCTTTTCAAACAAAACCAAAAATACCCACCCCAAAACCTGGAAGTGCCCTAACCTGCCCAGATGGGAACATTGGTGGCTGGATTGTGGCTTTAGTACCTAAAACATTTTTCCTGTTTGTTGTTCAGTCCTCAGCTGCTGCCAAGCCTCTGAGAAATCTGGGCAGTCTGAGACCTGGATGCTTTGGTACTAAATATCTTGTTGCACCTGCAGTAGTGTTTCCAGATATGCCAGAAGCATCTTAGCATCTCTGAGGGTGCTGCTTAACCTCTAGATTCACAAAACGTTAGAGTAATGCACTTAGACTGGACTTGCATTGGCTAATTTGTGGCCTAATAGGGGTGGTTGGCACCAAGCCCTTAGTGTCTGTGCTACACAATTGTCAAGGGGTTTTGCTTCAGACAAGATCCTGTGGATTGAATGGTCAATTGTGGTCAAAGCCCACTAGGTGGGTTTCTGGAGTCCACCTTCAGCTTTCATTTCATCCAGAAGGAATCCATTCATGTACTCCAAGACTATTTTATGATATATAAGCAGTAAGCGGGAGCAATTAGGAGATTTACTTTAGAAGTACGCTTCTGGTTTGAACTAAATATGTGGATGCACCTTTGAGTAACAAAAAGTGTCCATATCCAAAAGTGGATGAATTAATCTACCAAATGTATAGAAGTTGCCGCAAGATGATGGAAAGTTAGATGAGAAGACAGGGCTTTTGTATGATGAAGAATTTATCAAATTAATAAAATAAAGATGCTTTATATTGTTGGGTTTGCTTGGTTTTTGTTTTGAAAAAGATGTTTGACTTTTCTGGACAGTAAGAGATATACACAGTGATCTGCTGAAACCTCTTCCTGCTCTTATAGGAAATAAAATTGTTCTGTGGAAAAATATAGCTATATTAAATGAGTCTTCCATTTTCTAGTTCCGCAACCTTTTTTCAAAGTCAAAATTTAACTAATAAACTTATTTAAATACTACCAAAATATTCTTAAATTTGTTAATAGAGGTTTCTGCCCATTAACCTGGACAGGAATAACTTCTTCTCTTGTAAGGAAGATTTCAGCTACAAATCAAAATGGAGGGAACACTGCTTAAGCCATCTCCTTAGTGCATGGATGAAGAGATGGTGAGTGTCCTGTGTAATATGTTTTGGGGAAAAATCTCCTATCAGAGAGCAGTGAAACTGGATTTGTAGGGCTTCTCAAATTCAGAACTCATTTGTCTTAATCTACAGTAGAAATATTCAGGTGTTTAGTGTGATAACAACAATGAAACCATAGAACAAAGGTGTGGAAGGCACAAAGTATCATCTCTTCATGTAAAGAGCATTTCCAGAGATTAATTAAATACAGCTTCTTTGCCCAGCAAATGAAGATTTGAATTGACCTCAATTATAACATACAAATTCCAGTTTCCTTATGTTCTACAGATACTTGTCTGGTGTATAGCCAAGAATTTTGCAAATCATTTGAACAAAACAGCCTTCTGGCAGTGCACCTGGTCTCCTATGCAAAGACCTAATTGAAGACAAGATTCACGCACAGCTGTCAGTTTAAGTCCAAAATCTTAATACTTGAAGCTTCAGGCATTTATTAAAAACAATTCTGTCATGTTCCAGCAAGGATTTAAGTAAACTCAAACTTCACTAAAAAGGATCAGGAGGGAGTTTGTGGTAGTCATGAACTCTCGAAGCTAGTACCCTATGCTGCATTTATTATGAAGGATTCTTCAAATTATGCGAGGAACTTGCTATAAATGCTTTGGATTGATTTGGTGGCAGAGCTATTCTCCAGTTATCCACAGCATCTTCAGAAAATGAATCTGCGTGAAAAGTGGCTCCACAAGGTTTCAGGCAGATATTAGCACTATAGAAAGGGACTTTTATTGTCGGATCACTGCAAACATATGCAGTTTGGAAAAAAAACACCATTTGGTAATGCAGTGGGAGCTTTTTCTATTGGTAGATATACTTTAAACAACTACAATAAGGTAGTTGTTTAAAGAATCCAACATTTCATTTGGGTGTGACTTCTCCTTGTTTGCAAGCATTTAGTGTCTTAGAATCCGTTTGCCAACACCAACAAACAAAAGGAAGGATTACCCCATTTTAACCCTCAATAATGGTGTGAGGCGCTAGAGAAGATAGAGATATTTAAGGCTTTAACTTGAAAAATTATGTACCCACCACTTTATGTTAAATGTTAAGCAGCAGCTCTGAAAATGGCCTTTCATAAGGTTGTGTTTTACTTGGTAAATACTTTCTGTGTGCCATCATAAAGGGAGTAGCTCACTGTAAATTTCCTTTGTTTCCTGTGGGCTATGAGGCTAAATAAGCTTAACAGTTATTTTAAACATAGCTCTCTTACCTCAGCCTTGCTTAAGATTCAGCTTGCCAAGGATGGAAAAGAGCATGGTGGAATGTAGTAGTTAACAAAGATCTAAAGGAAATCCAGGGCAGACCAGGCATTGTATATTTTTAGTGAGTACCACAGGGCACATAAGAGTTAGACAGTAAAACCTAGGGATAAGGGAGTTGATCTGAAGTGGAACGAGGAATATAAATTCTATTTAAATCCTTAACTTTTATTTTCAGGCAAGTTGCTCAGTCCCTCAAGTCCATTGCACATTACATTTGACCTTAAGATACTTGCAGTCACAACAATGTTCCAATAGTGTAGATATATCTTGATTTTTAGCCTTTTCTCCAGCCAATACTCTTATGTATCATGTGACTGATGATAATCCTCCTTTTCATAGCCAAGGGGCTAGACCAGGAAGTCGACCTAGTGTCAGATCTTCCCGAGCCTGGAGGAGTTCCAACTCAAATGTTCACTTTGCATAAGAGTGCTATTCCCACAAGCTTTATGCTATGTTATTCTGAGACAGATGCTTTTTCCCCCTGGTTGAACTGTGCCACAGTGCAGGAAACTCCATTGGATCAGAGAGTCCTGAGAGGATGGCTGTTTTACATTAAACAGTTCATTAATGTGGACTGCTCTGAGAGCAGGGGCCAAAAACTTAGACTGGACGGTATTTTAGTCACAAGTCATAGCTACAGTTATATGAACTTCTTTTCTGGACCTGGGGCATTTATTTAGCTCTTAGCATTTGTAGATCTTGATTTGTCTCAGTACAAAACTGGTGTTAACATCACTTGTAGCCTACTTACACTAGAATTATTTTTCTTTATTCATTAATTATTCATTAAAGTTTCTAATATAATAATATTTCATGTTTGATGTGCATTGTGCACTTTAATGGTAGGCAAATCTGGTCTTGTCACATAGCTGACCAGTGGAGAATTTTACTTGAAATTCACTGCAGAGATTTCAAAAATGATTTTTTCATCACACTGTAATGGGGACTGCAAGTTTTTACACAATACTCCATGGAACCAGGCTATTGTAAGCAACATGTTTTTTACACAATACAAAAGGGTTTTATAAATTGCTATTTCCCTACAGAAAACAACAGATTTCCTATTCTAGTTAGGATGGGTTTGGCAGTCCCAGATTTCAAACTTTATTTAAAAGCATCTTTGAAACCCAAAATTTTGGCTTAAGTGAAGTTGCAACATTTGAAAGACCACAGGAATCCCATTTCCTGAAAAAATCCATCATTAGCGACAATCCAGATGTGATTCCTCATGTTCAAGTACTGATAGAGGACATGGAAGTGAGGGATAAAGAAGTAGCTGGGTTTCTATTATGTATGATAGGCCTTTCTATTACAACTATAGTACAGATATACTTACGCAACTGTAGTTGTGTCCTGGTTTAGCTGTAAAAAAGTCTGCTTTTGCTTGTGGACATATTGATTCACTCTGAGTCATTCCTTCTCTGTCAGAGTTGCCAACAGTGATAATTACTCTCAAAACAAACAAAACTAGGATCAAGGCTTCCACATTTGTTTTATTCTGTGGTTTCTGAGACAGGCAATCAGATACGAGGAGATATATACCAGTCCGGGTAGTTTTGATACTAGCTTTGATTCTCCTGGGGCAGGTTTGGCTACAGATGACACAATGGCGATTCTAATGCTTCTGATCCTTGGTAACACACTCCCAAAGGAGCCCAGAGCTGTAAGAGGAGCAAGGGGTCTGGAACCAGGCTATTGTAAGCAACATGTTTTGATAATTTGTCTTAATTTGATTTGGTTTATGAGTCTTGAAACCAATTAAGGGTTTATTTTTTTGCCTGGCACAACTCTGAGAACTGTTCCATACCCTTGATGCTCTAATGGTAGGAAACTTCCTTCTGATTTCCAGCCTGAAGTCATGCCGAGCAAGTTTTGGCTTTTATGATTTTTCTTTGCTGTTAACATAATCGTCATAGAGCTTCAGTAGTTCTTTTTTTTTTTTCCGGGTATCACATAAAATGTATCAGGCAGTATGTCTATAAAGAGCACTTGGGTTTTGTCTTGCAGTCAAGCGAATCAATCCAGTCTATTCTTCTCAAGACATTCTCCCCCACCCCATCACTAATCCTAGCACCAATTCTGCATACGTATTCTAATTAAAACTCAATGAGTCTCAAAAATTATTTTTATCTTGGTAAGTGAAGGAATTCAGTCCCATAGGTGGACAGTTTTCCATATGTATCTCTGTTGTTTCACGAGGTTGCTCTCACACACATCATATGCCAAACTCGCTGATTATTCAGCCATTCAGAAATTGTTCTGCTCAGGCTCAGAGGAAAACTGAGGCACATACGTAACATTATTTCAAGCTCTAATATATGCATAATGATCTTTCCTAGCCACTTCAAAATAATGCATCCAGGATTTTTTCATTCCACAAAAGAAGCATTTTAGCTTTGCAGAAGAAATGTTTGTTAGGATGATAAGCTATGCGTTTGGGACCTATGTTGCTGAATTTCACCCTGAATCTATCGATTTATTTCCAGGCTTCCTGGATGACAGCTTGGTATTCCTGCTGCTTTAAGAAAGTCTTCAGATATTGTCTCACTTGCTTAATCTCTTTCTTTTGTTACTTATCATCTTATCATTCAGATTCAGTGCTTAATTTCATTTAAGTTGAATAAAAAAGAAGAAGAAAAAAGTGTCAATATTGGAGAATGTTGCTGAAAATGCATTTCAAAAAATGACATTGTTTTGCCCTCCTTGGGGGATTCATGTTCTAAAATGATCATCGTTAGAAAACTTGCACTTTCCAGCTGCACTGTGTGTGAGATTTACAATTAAAAGAAGACAACAAAATATCTTTCTATCCTTACACACAAGTAAAAATAGACATTTACTGTATACATTGATAGAAAAAAGTAAGCACGTGACCACCATGAGAGCACATCTTCTTACAAGATTCTCTTGTAGCCAACAGATGATCCACTTCATGGAAAAATCTTAAGGGATCTGGGGCAGGAAAGTTAATACTTATCTTCATGTTGAATGAGTCTTTTCAGATTTGCTCCAACATTCCCAGAGTCCGGTAGACTGTCACCTCATGTGCACATCTTTGCACATCTTTGTACTAAAATGAATGGAGTTCAGTCTGTACCTCCTCTACAAAAGCAATTGCACTGTACTGCAGCCAGACTTGAGCTGAATACTGGCATTTTATCAAGTTATATATTCAGTATAATGAAATTCAGTGAAAAATGCAAGTTGCTGTCTTTGACAGGATGGATGAGATTCAAAGCCTATGAAAAGAAGCTAATGTGAAAGCCTTGATTCTTGATAATGCAGCTAACTTGGAAATTTGGGCAAAGCCATGCGAAAAGGAGCTATTGCCTGACTATTTTGTAGTGAGTTGAGCACATAAATGCTTATGGACTATAATCCCATGTTTCACACATATTTTTGTTACAGCTCAGGATAAATGCAGAAACCCAAAGCAAAGCTGTTAAGTACAGGCTGGCAGAGGAAATACTTGCTAGTGTGACTGGTGAAAAGGCTGAATCTTATCTGGCTAGAGCACCAACTTTTCAGTTTCACATTTCTTACTGAGGAGTTGCAAAGTTCTGCCTCAAAATATGAAGCTTGAAAGTTACAGAAAAAACAGTGCTTTATCATCAATACTAATAGAAACTAATATTCAGGAAGAGAGCAAAATGTCGAGGTGAATGGAGATAATGTTATATCACTACTGATTTTTAAAGAATTTTATTATGTCTAGCAGCATAAATAGAACAAATACTCTGCAGAGCCAGTCAGTGGAGGAGGGTCAGATAGAAAAGAAAGGAGGTCTGCAATATATGTTAAGGCTAATATTGGATGTGGTCATGTATTTCTCTTTTGCTTGAGATGAGCCTGAATTGTGTAATTCAACATGAATAAGACAAATACATGATTAAGATCTACTCCTGTGGCAGTCAGGGTTGTATTTAGGACATTATGGTAAAGATGCAACCTTTTACCTACTTACAGTTAGTTTTCTGGACCAAAGTCACTGTATTCAATTAGTGATAGCTCAACTATAGCATAACTTATGTAATCAGATGAAAGTAATAAGTTTGTACAGAGCTTAAACAATGTAATAGAACAACTTGTACAATGTTAATAAGCGTACTGTATGCATTTATAAAGTATTTATTAAAATAATATATGCATTTATAAAAATATTATGAGCATACAGCAATTTTGCTAGCCTAGATCTGAGTATCTTCAATTCTATGCAGTAAAATACCACTAGCTCTTCTGTAAAATGGAAAACTTGTGCACTGTTATCTTTCCTGTAGCTTACTATGACCAGCCAGAATGCTTTGTCCTGCCAACAACATAGTGTTTTTCATAGCTTAAACCCCTCCACAAATGCCAGCAACCTGATATATAAGCAATAGGAACTTTTTAAGGAAAAGAAAAAACAAACAAACAAACAAATCCATACAATCTCATGCTTGGAAAGCAGTGCAGACAAGGATACAGAAAAAAGTACTGGTTTTAGAACTACTTTCAGTTAAGCCTGGCACACAAGCCACAGGCAGTTCTTTAACTTCATGCAATAGGCTTTGGATCAATGCTGTTTATTAGTGCTATTGCTACATTATTCTCAAATTGACACTGTAAATACACATGATTCATTGCACAGGACATTTAAATTTTTAATATACTGCAACTCATCTTCACCGAGTATATTAGGTGCTACTAGATTTTCTCCTTTGTTTTTCTTTTAGATGTATCAGTAATGCTCCTGCATAATGATGCATTCTCCATTCTGCCATTTCAGCATTGCTCGTCCTGCTATCATCCACAGAAATTCCCAAATTGGCACCTTAGGTTAATTACTGACTTTAATTTTCAGAGGTATTCAGGCATAGTTCAGAATAAAACTAGGGAAACATAGAGGAAAATTGCCATTTGTGAAGCTGTATTGTATTGTATTGTATACTATTACTGTTGCTTCTGCAGTGTGGAAAAATAAGCTGCTTCAGGGACCATATGACTACATTCAGTAAGTTGATATGCCCTAATGTCTCTTAGCCAGTAAACATTCTCAAACATGATAAAATTACTGTAACAGTTTCCGTTAATCACTATTGAGAGTGTACTTGTGCATAAGTGTTAATCATAGAAACTGCTTGCAAGTTTCACTTTGACAGACTTTTACCATAGGTAAAAGTGGAAAAAGGAGTATTGCTCATATAACAAGCCAAATAGCTTGAATGACTAGCAGAGTGTATATTGGGTTTAGATCAATTTGGATTTACTCCCAAAGGAATACTTAAGTATTCTAGAAAGTTATGTACTTCATGTGCGATAGACTGATACCCTGTATAGCAGAGTATCTATTTGTACACAAATGCAATAAAATGGAACCAGTGTACATTAGAGCAAAATAATAGGAAGAGGGACCATTTCTTAGTTTGCTTGAATTATATAGCATCCAGTATGTATCGACATCATAGTTGCTAGGACATACATGTTCCTGCCTCCAAGCTTTCCACCTAAATGAGGAACTAGTTCAAACATTCAGGGAGAAGAAAGGAATAGGAGTTTTAGGCAATCTTGTCCTAACAGTGCAGTACTACCATAACATATTTAAAATATTAACCCTAACATATTTAAAATATTACAAGTGATGCATTAATAGATACTTTCTGAAGCAGTAAGCAACAAGATGGCAAATATATGGAGGAGATGTTTGTAAATAATTGGAGAAATGGAAGATTTTTTCATATTCTGTGCAACACTAAACTCCTTTTCTAGATAATCTTACATGATTGGGATTGGAAAACCCTGACTCCAAGCATTTTACATCTTCAGAAGCAGACAACAGAGGTTCTCAAAAATACTGTAATGCCAGATTTTTCCACACTTCAGTGACTTTAATCGTAGATTGAGCCTTGTGCACATATTATGGCTTACTGTTCTTTTCATGTGGAAACAGTCACGAAGGAGGGACAATAAAGGAAGGGACTACTAGTGTAAATCCACTGCACTTCACCAACAGCCTGTACACCTTAGGGCATGCATGTGGACTCTGCATCTGGTGCTTGGTAGAGCACTGAGGTTTAATCATAACTTCTGTGATGCTAATAAAAGTGCAAAGCATCTCTTTACATATGGAGGAGCCAAATATTTTTTAAAATCTGCAACAAAGTACTTGTCAAAGAAAATTTGATTGACCTGTAGATCTTGACTTTTTAAAGTGAATTTTGAAGGGCTGTGAAAAAGAGGGTGGGTAAGCCTCCGTTCTGTTACACAGTATTTTTTGGCACTTCCTGCCCACTAGATTTTTGAAGCTGGAAAAGGGTGTTATCTTTCCTACCAGTTATCTCTTCCTAAAATTCCTAATACCTAATGATAACAGGCTGTGTCTTTAGAAAAGGAAGTCAACTTTCATCTGTGAAAAATCTATAACATTGACTAAAGAATTCTTCTGGCACATTACAAGAAGGTCCTCTTATTTCTGAGGTATGGCAGAGTGTGTGGAGACTCTTAACACTACCTTCCCAGGAGCAATGCCTAGAAGAGAGCTCTGCAGTACCGTCTCCAACTCAGTTGAGCTATGTCCACACAGACCTTGGGATAGGGTGGGCTGACTATCCATCTAGCCAGCCGGAAGTGCTGAAGTCGACCATAAATAAAACCATTTTTCTGGGATACCCAGTGCCCCATATGCTGTACTGGGGGGCCTTGGGGCCCCACTTAGCTTCAGGCTCCGAGAGAAAAGGTAGGTCCCTAAGAAAACTGCAAGATAATGTTAAAATAAACCAGGGTATTTAAATATCAGTGTTAAATGTTCAACTTGTAAATAGTTTGTGAGGTTGGTGGTGGATCACAGTATCTTCTGTATTTTGTGAGCTGCCAGAAACCAGACAGAAGACAAGACTGTTTGTAATTGAATCTTTTTTGTTTTTACACAGCTGGTAAGTACTTGGTGTGATGTTGTTTCTTTCTGGGGTGCAAGAGAAGTTTGTTATCATTTTTGTAAAGGCAGATGCAACAAAACTAATAAATGTTTACAGACAAAGTTTCACCAGTTAAAATAAACTGCCTCACCATTGCATCTTTCATCAGATTGCTGCAGCTCCTCTGTGTACAAGTTCCCAGTCAGGTATTTGTAGGAAACTGAAGATTCATTATAAAATTAATTCTCCTCACAACTCCACATAAACATGTAATTGAGAAATAAGAAGAAACCATTATCATGGTCAAATTACCCTGTCAGTCAAGCACTGTTTCATCAAAGGGAAAATTAAGAGGGTATTCCATTATTATCCCTGTGAACATATTCTGAAATTGTCTCAAAAGAACTTAATTGTTAGAGAAGTTGATGACAATCAACTACCTTCAGAGCAGTGTGCACCATTCAGCAAATATTTGTTTCCTTTAAAATTCCAAATGCTTGTTCAAGCTGTGTTCCAGACCACCCTTAAAAGCCTGTTATTTTTCACTTCATTTTTTATTACTTGTATTTTACTGACACTGTTGTCAAGCCTAATCTGATTTTAATTCTGTTATGTCGATATCCTTCTTTCAAATAATCAGTGAATTGACAGGCGTCAATAATTTAGCAAGTATCTGAGAGAAATATTTAGAAATATGTAAATATTACTCATTGTTCAAAGTCCCTAAAAATCCCCGAGGGCAGGATAGATCAGATTTATGTGAAGACTGAGGTGAAGAGAGTTATGACACCTAAGCTAACAATGTTTGTTACAAGCAAATTTTAGTTCTTGTATTTAAAAAATTCATCCACAGAATAATTTTGTGTCCACTTGGGCTATGAAGGCAGGATTACTGCTGCTTCACCAAAATCCTGTATCCTGTTTCCAGTGATATCCAGGCAATTTGCATGTCTAATTATTAGAATTGTTAACAATTTTCCCTGTAAGTACTCTAACATTCCTTGTAGTAGCAACTGAAAATAGGATACCAATAGAGTTTTACGCACTTTAACAGTATGCCATATTTCTGGCAAGACTTTTTAAGCATATCAGCCTTAGCTTTGAATGAGAAAAACATTTAAAAATTAGGGTACAATCTACTGTGTGCAACAGTACAACAAAAATATGAATCAACAGCAAACAAAAATTAGAGCCAGCACATCCATTAGTTTGATCTTTTACAGTAATGTGTGAAGAAGGTTGAGGAGTCAATGCTGAAAATTACATTGCAGGCTGACTGTACAAAGGCAGTTCAAAGACAGTTCTTCTTTACCAATCCAAGCCAATTCCATTCTGTATTGTCAGTAGGTCCATCTTTGGAAGAACCTTAAAATCATGTTGATGTTCACAGTGGATCAAAACATGACCAAATTCAAATGCAACTAAATATATATCAGCTCACCAAAACATGAACAAGTTAAGTGATGCCTTAGTACTGTGCTTTCATCATTCAGAGAATTTTGGAAACCCGTAAACAGATAGACTTTTTTACTTGATGATTATTTTCATGTCTATTATTTGCGCAATGCAGCCTTAGGTTTCAATGTTAATAGGTACCTGTGACATTATTTGATGCATTGCTTTCCGTGTCCCTACCACTCTCTCGGACTTCACCCTCCTCACTGAATGGGGTTTTTATTATTCATCAAAAGACAGTGGGTGTAACAGTACATGACTTTCCTCCCCACTTTGGTTAGCCTTCTGTTATTTCTTATTTCTCTGCTACAGATGTGTATGTTTTACCTGTTCTATGCCCAGCTGTAAATCCCTTACTCACCTGGCTTAGTTAGGCTCTTTTCTCTATTATACAAGCTATGCTTAATCTTGCATTCCTTTAAAGAGAAAGAATAAAATGTCTTAACTCTCTTTTTTCTTCCTGCCCAGGATAGAAATGTTTCTTCATAAGGACCAAACTAAACAAGTTTGGGCTACTGTGAGCAATTAAAATTCAGCAGCTTAATCGAAGTCTTATTTTTATTTTGTAATTTCTGCACGTACCAGCTATTACTCATCGATTGCTTTTTTCCCATATCATATCATAGAATCATAGAATAGTTAGGGTTGGAAAGGACCTTAAGATCATCTAGTTCCAACCCCCCTGCCATGGGCAGGGACACCTCCCACTAAACCATGCCACCCAAGGCTCTGTCCAATCCAGCCTTGAATACTGCCAGGGATGGTGCATTCACAACTTCCCTGGACAGCCCATTCCAGTGCCTCACCACCCTTACAGGAAAGAATTTCTTTCTCATATCCAATCTAAACTTCCTCTTCTTAAGTTTGAGCCCATTATCCCTTGTCCTATCACTACAGTCCCTCATGAAGAGTTCCTCCCCAGCATCCCTATAGGCCCCCTTGAATGCTCAGTAGTATTCTAAGTAGTACTCTGTTCAGCTACTGCCTCTCAATTTCAATTAAAGCAGCTTTTGCAGCTTTTGACAAAATCTCTACTATCTCCCAACAGAAGTACTAAGAAAGTGTCATTTTCTTGGTCTTTGTTATGTTGGCATATAGACACTTAAAATATTCTTTGTGGGATACTAATTCAGACCCCACATAAGTTTCTTCTTTGATTCTCTGCTCTTGTATGTTCTGATCCTTCTTTTCTCCTTGGAGGCCACCCATGATCTTCAGTCTGGTCAGAGACATTTACTTTGTTTTATTAAATCTGACTGTTTATTAGAGGAATTGGAAGTCTTCTATAGTTATACCAAAATTATAAGACCCTAGAGGACTGCTTTTTTTCCTGGTGTACACTTCATATGTGTTTCAAGACTATCAAAAGTAACATCCTGGCATGGGGAAGCCATCCTTTCCTTCCCCATTCTGTATGCTCTGCTTTTTGCCAGAAAGAAGTGTGTGGGCTCCTGTGACAGTCCATGTCAGCCTGCTGCCTATGCAGATAAATAATGGTAAAGGCCTCTGGAACTCATCACAACACTGATGTCCTCAGTCTAACCCATTTATTAATCTCCTACCTAATAGCCTTGTTTTGGAGCATGTTGTACTGTGATTCAACTACCCGTCAAGGAAGCCACAAAACTGCAAGGTTGGTTCTTTGACGTTAGGTCAGTCAAATTCCTCTGTGGACTCACCTTCGTTTGCCTTCCCTGAACCAAAACATGCTGCCCACATAATTCATTTCTGCATGAAAGGCAGAAGAAAATGTCTGTTGTCACCCCTGAAACTAATGAACCATAGAAAGTAACCACATAAATGTAGAACTATCCAGTCTTAGGAATTGCACTACCTTTTTCCTTTCCTTTTGGCATAGAGACCCACTATAACAGAAAAATCTTCAATTTCTCCTGCTTTTTGTGCATTTCCAACATTTCACTGTTGAGAACTAAAACTTTCCAATTTCTTCTCACAGTGTATTAATTCCTTATTCCCTTTTTTTGCTTGTACTGAGGACTTAAGTGTTCAACTCCAACTAGGGAGTATGTGCCTTGTGTTGAAAAATCACTTTAATCTGCCAGTTACCAGAGGGCTATGCATAACAGGAACCATTAGATGCCTTTCTCAGTTCCTTGCTTTAAAGGGTGAGTCCCCCAGTTTCACATTGTGTGCAGTAGTACAATAACATAACAGAAAGCATAGAATCATGGAATCATAGAATAGTTAGGGTTGGAAAGGACCTTAAGATCATTTAGTCCCAACCCCCCTGCCATGGGCAGGAACACCTCACACTAAACCATGCCACCCAAGGCTATGTCCAACCTAGCCTTGAACACTGCCAGGGATGGAGCATTCACAACTTCCTTGGGGAACCCATTCCAGTGCCTCACCACCCTTACAGTAAAGAATTTTTTCCTCAGATCCAATCTAAACTTCCCCTGTTTAAGTTTGAACCCATTACCCCTTGTCCTATCACTACAGTCCCTCATGAAGAGTCCCTCCCCACCATCCCTATAGGCCCCCTTCAGATATTGGAAGGCTGCTATGAGGTCTCCACACAGCCTTCTCTTCTCCAGGCTCAACAGCCCCAACTACCTCAGCCTATCTTCATATGGGAGGTGCTCCAGCCCCCTGATCATCCTCGTGCCTCTCCTCTGCACTTGTTCCAGCAGTTCCATGTCCTTTTGATGTTGAGGACACCAGAACTGCACACAGTACTCCAAGGGAGGTCTCACAAGAGCAGAGTAGAGGGGCAGGATCACCTCCCTCCACCCGCTGGTCATGCTCCTTTTGATGCAGCCCAGGATACGGTTGGCTTTCTGGGCTGCAAGCACACACTGAAGCCGGCTCGTGTTCATTTTCTCATCAACCAACACCCCCAAGTCCTTCTCCGCTGGGCTGCTCTGAATCTCTTCTCTGCCCAACCTGTAGCTGTGCCTGGAATTGCTCCCACCCAGGTGTAGGACCTTGCACTTGGCATGCTTAAACTTCATCAGGTTGGCATCAGCGCACCTCACAAACATGTCAAGGTCCCTCCAGATGATATTCCTTCCCTCCAGTGTATCAACCGAACCGCACAGCTTGGAGTCATCGGCAAACTTGCTGAGGGCACACTCAATCCCACTCTCCATGTCACCGACAAAGATGTGGAACAAGACCGGTCCCAACACCGATCCCTGAGGGACACCACTCGTTACTGGTCTCCAGCTGGACACTGAGCCATTGAGCACAACTCTTTGCATGCGGCCATCCAGCCAGTTCTTTATCCACCGAGTGTTCCACCTATCAAATTGATGTCTCTCCAACTTCGAGACAAGGATGTCGTGTGGGATAGTGTCGAATGCTATGCACAAGTCCAGGTAGATGACATCAACTGCTCTACCCCTGTCCATCAGCTCCATAGCCCCATCATAGAAGGCTACCAGATTGGTCAGGCAGGATTTCCCCTTAGTGACGCCACGATGGCTGTCACCAACCACCTTGTTGTTTTTCATGTGCCTTAGCACATTCTTCCAGGAGAATCTGCTCCAAGATTTTGGCAGGCACAGAGGTGAGACTGACTGGTCTGTTGTTTCTCGGTCTTCCATTTTCCCCTTCTTGAAAATGGGGGTTATATTTCCCTTTTTCCAGGCATCGGGAACTTCACCTGTCTGCCATGATTTTTCAAATATGATGGACAGTGGCTTAGCAACTTCATTTGCCTTAGATATAGCTTAGGAAAATGATGAATCCTATTTGCTTTTTAAAAGTTTTGTTTGGTTTAAAACTTAGCAAGCAACAAAATTTGGAATTTTTCTAGAGCTTTCTAATATAGAAATCCCACTTGAATCTATACTAGATATTATTGCATACATTTGTTGAAAATGTCTGTTTAGTATGAGATTAATTTTTATCTTGTTTGTTTTATCAGAAATTCCCAAAGCACAAAAGCCCTAGCAGCATTGCAGAATGTTTCCACTCATCTGCTTTTTGGAGGTGTTTAGCTTCTGTACTCATTGTCAACTGTCAACAACTCCACCCAACATTAATAGAGTCCAGAATGTGGAGGTTTTCTTCGAAAATTTTCAGATTGTGTACTTAGCCCTGCATGGGAAGAAGTTGTTACCTTGGCCTGGAGTAGGGCCATGGTTCCTCAGCATTCAGGGGCTGATAGTCAGGAACCCTGACTCACCATGGTCAGAAACTGTTCAGTTAGCCTGGCCCACACAAAGTTTGAAAGATTTCATGAAGCATTTGGTTGCTTCTGCAGAAGTCAGCACCTCCCTCTGTGCTCCTCTGTTTGAGAGTGATCATTTCACATTCAAAAGCAGCAGTGGGAGAATATTAAGTCTAAAATGTAGTGTCTTGCTTTTAGATGCTTAAAATGAAGTAGGTGCTATACATCAGGGGAGAGGGAAAGAATTTTATCAGAAGATAGAGCTATTGCTTGCCCATTATGAGCTTTCATAAATTCCTCTGGCTAGTAAAAAATTTCCAGAGAGAGTTTTCTTGCCTGGAGTAGCAGCCTAAACTGATCTGAACCTGCAGGAATATATAGTTTCCAGTGAGGTACCCACAGTGCCCATGAGTAAAATAATGTGCTCCTATTAAACGCACAAGCACCCCCATAATCTTTGACAAGTAACAGCATCCATCAGTCAGTTCTTAAGCCACATGGGTATTGGTAGGAAGAAGCAAACACTTTTATTTGTCGATGGTGCTTCATTTTCTAGAGCTCCTATATATATTTCTTCATTCTAAAGATATTTTTTCCCACAATAAATTGTCTATATATGCCTTTTTGTAGAATTTCTTCTACAGCAACCATTGTTTTTCAGAAATAAACTAAGCAGAATTTAACCCCCCAAGTAAATATACAAAGGAGCAGACTAGAGACACATGAGTTCTTCAGTCTGATGATTAGCTGCTCAAGTACATGCTGAACTGCTGTAAGTTGCCTTGGCAATAAGGCATGGTTGTTAAATTTCTGCTGCTATTGGACCAAACCTGGTACATTGCCAATTTATATCAACAGACTTTTCAGCCTAATATCCTCAAATGATTCTTTTAACAGTTTGACTTCCATTTAATCAACACAGAGAAAAGCAGGACAATAAACACATAGAACACCAGTGTTATGAATAAAATAATTCAATTTTGTATTAAAACTCATGTAATTGAGTTATGTCTGTACTAGGTTTTGACCAAAAGCCATCAAGAAGCAGGATGCTTTGCAGTAGCACAAACGCAGCAGTTTTAAGTTGTCAAGGATTTTGATGCAGTTACTCATGGGGGTATTTGCAGAAATTAATTATGTGATGCAATTTTTGCTACTAAAAAAATCAGAAACTGCAGACAAAAGCTATTTCCTCCACTTGTGGATTCATTCTTAAAGCCGAAAAGCAATTTAATCTCCATTTCTTAGCTATTATGATGAATATTTAGGGGAGGGAGGTAATTTTTTTGAGGAGAAAAAGACAGCTGAGCAGTGAACAATAAAAATCCATGTTCTTATTTATAATGCAGCTTCCTCCCCTGCACATGCCCTTAATTTGCATCTTGATATAGTCAGGGATAAAGTAACATTGCTGACAGCTTTGTCTTCAAAACCAGACTTTTACAGGAGAGTAACACAGAAAAGAACCTTGCCAGGTTTCTATAAACCTTGCAGCAGTGGGAACACCATGCTGGACTCCATGCTAGCAATCAGAGAAGCTGGAGAAATTATGGTGTATGAATGGCATTGAGAAGACCTTATTAAAGTAAAGGTTCTGTTAAAATGGTAACATTCTTGAACTCTTACAGAAGAACCTATCAGCCTGATATAAAAGCAGATTTAAACCTCTCATCCATTTAAATTGTGGTTTACCAGACTTAAGTCTTCTGCTCAATCAAGATGACATACCGCTTTAACTGTTAGGCTTCAGAATCCCTGAGCCTCTTGCTCAAGTATCCAAGCACTTGATGAAACTTTTCTCATCAACCTTTCTGTTTCTGTTCCCAATTCTAGTCATAGATCATTAACTAATACAGCTTTATTTTGTATTGGAAAATGTCCGCCTGTCTAAATGGGGAAAAAGGAACTGAAGGTCCACATACCTGAACACTTTTTTTAATCTCGAATCACTTATTAATTTCCCATAATGCTCTCATATGTCCTAATCCATATGGGATTTGATAGCTAGGCAGTATTTAAAATACTTCTAAGATACCTGCTTTGTTTTGTCTGTGTCTGTGTCTGCATAAAGCAGTTGCTTTGTGAAGTGGTCAAATTTTGCTATGAATCTCTTTAGGAGTGCTATTTTCATCAGTTCAACCCTACTCGAACAAATTTCCCAGACATACTAATTTTTTACTGACGCAATTCTTAGCAGAGCGTTATTACAGACTGTGGCTTTCAGGGCTTGGTTTCACAATTTGTGAACATCTACTGAAAAATCAGTCAAGCCAGATTTTCTTTCCTACTTATGCTTGTATATATTCCAACCCATTTTCTCTGACTGCAAGACAGCCATTAAGACTGTCAGATAAGACCCTCGTTCTCCATCGCATTTAGTAAACTGATTGCACTGCTTAATACAGATTTCTAGAACTTCCACTAGGTAATATTTAAACATCAAAGTGGAGCCATTACTTACCCTTGACAACCTGTAACAAACAATCAATAGGTCATCCTGACATTGTACACTTCCATTAGAAAAGATAAACTGTTCCAGAGTATTGTGTGGAGGGCCTGCTTCTACTCTCAACTATTTTACACCAATGAAATTGGCTAGAGACTTTATTATCAGTTCTTGTAATCTCCCTTTAGTACATATATAGAACCCATAATTGCTATTGCAATATCAGGGGTTATTCCCTAATCTCTGTCCAAATAGTTTTTTTCCTCAGTCTTTTCTTCAGGGTGTTTTGTTGGGGGTTTTTAGAAACCAATTTCTAAATCTCATTTCTGTCTCACTAGCTAAATGATTTAAATGACATAAATACTTATTCTTATTTCCTGTGATATTTTCATTTATCTGTTGCCTAACCTTAAAGTGTTTGCTTTTGTCAAAACTCTTATTTACTTCAGTCATTGGCTGTGCCATACAGCTGTCCCATCTGGTTTGTGCTGTTTCTACATTACCTGTTGCTGATTCAACAAACGGAATGCTTTGTCTGGTAGATGTTTCCCATTAAAGCAAGAGGAATAATGTCACTCTCAGGTGTGTATTGATATTATGAGGGTTGAGAAAAGAAAGGGATGCATTTTTTTCACAATTTTAATTATTTTAAAATTTATTGTTTTAAAGGTAATGGTACAATTCTGTTTCTTTTCAGAAATTATATTTCCTTATGTTTTGCTACTAAAACTGCTAAAGGTAAGAGCCTCTATTTTTTTTTTTAAATATTACATGACTCTCATGATCTTCGCTCCTCACTTCTCAGTTTTACTAATTGGAGTATGGCCAGAATTCAGCTCTTGATTTTCAACTACATTTGTAATCCAACCATTTCTCATCTTTTGTGTATCCAATTTTGTAGTGTTAAGAACAGCTATTACTCCTTTTTAGCATTTACCCTGCCACATGCCAGTAAAGGAACCAAGTATGCCACCTTTACTAGCTGCTTCAGAATGGTAGTAAGGTTTCTTCCTAACCCAGTTAAAAGTCTCTGCTCCAGCACTTTCCAATTGCTTCTGCCTGCTCACACACCATGGCTGAAATAACTATATTTCTTTACTCATCCTGAAAGAAATGCTATTTCTTCTATATGCAGGATTCCCGTTAGCTACAGTGACTTGCAGAATTTAGCTATACTTTGATTTGATTTCCCTACCTTACTAGCAAATGGAATTTGTTGGAAGAAATGTGAGTACTAGTTTAGTCAAATAAACAGAGATTTTTGAAGCCATGAAATATGGGGAGGTTTTGTAAATCTGAGAGAGCCAAGAGCTGCAAATTATTCATTTCCATAGGACTCCTACTTCAAACAAGATGTGAAGGTTAATCCATTATTAAACTTTTTTCTCCTTACTTTTCTAAACAGAATCTAAAGACTAAAATGATCACCAGTAACTCATTTTGTGTGGGTAGTAGAGGAGGAGATTTTTTTTTTTAAAGTCAGGCATAAACTCCTACATGTAGTGTTATTAGGAAGGTTAAATACATAGTGACTTTCCAGGTGCAAGTATCCATAAGAAGGAAAATGGAATGCCGTTTCAGAATATGTATTTGCTTTCATTTAAGGGAATGAGGTTATTCAAAGTCATAAAACAAGAAGCAATGTGCTTTTCAGCTTCTCAGAAAAGATGAAAACAAGCCCATCTTTTTGTGTATAAGGCTTTTACATGTTCTGCATTGTCTTGAGAACAATTGCCTCACACTTGCCTTGCACTTCAGTTTGTCTTGATGTCACTAATAACTGTATAACAGGTTGAATTTCCATTGAGGGCTATTGTTCAATTCCCTGAAGCAAAGACTTGCCAACAATCATGGTTGATCCCACTGTCTGTACTGAATTGCCATAAAACTCTAATTGTTCTCTGCTGCTGTTTGGTCTCCTTATGGGACAGTCATTCCAATGAATTGTCTGTTTAAAAGAAAAAAAACTTTTCTTGTCCTTAAAGGAAAAGGAACTCAGGGTTTTCTTACTGTTTTTCATGGGCCGCATTCTTTTGGCATGTATTCAGAAACAACTGTGGCTTGCAGACAATACGTGCTTTCAATATGCATACAGCAAAAATAATATCACATCTGTTAGAATTTTGAACACATACAGATGTCCACAGTGATACAGACTAGTTGATGATGAAAATAAAAGTGTCATATCTTTTTTTTTTTTTGATGCCTGATTATCCTCCACAAGATTAATTTTGAATAGGTAAAAACTTAATGATAGGTGATATCTGCATATTTTCTGAGCACACGCAAACACCATTAAGCAGATGTTGCACTTAAGTATTAAAAAAAAATAAAAAATCATACATAGTCCACAAACATGTGCTTGGAGAATTGGAGAGATTAGGAAGTTAAATTTACATGTGCCTCATTTATTTCCTAAGATAATTGTGAAATTGTATGGGGTTTGGCTTGCCGACAGCTGTTTTTCTGTCTGATGATTTAGTAGACATCTATAGCTATCTTAACAGCAATTATTGTCTTACTCAAAGTAAGTACCTGAAATTCTGTTAATGTTTGAGCTGCAACCTCATGAACCAACATAGGCATGCCTTATATCTAAATGCAAATACAAAGTAAGAGTGTTCATGCAGAATAGTTTAAAATGTCTCCTAATTATGTGATCACATTAGTTTAACATTTATGTAAATTTTTCAGGTTTTAGGGGAACTATTTTTTGCTTTTCCCAAAGCAGGATCCCACTTAGCTTCAATACAAACATAAACGACAATTCACACTTTCATTTTGCGTAACTTTCACACAAAAGTGTTAAAAAATGCAAACTATTTGCATTTTCGGTTTCACATGGCAATGCGATCTGTTACCTAACCTCGATATTTTGGAATAAGTAGCAGAAGATAAGGAGGCACAGATAAATAGGTTGTTCAAAGTAATTGAAGGGCATTTTGAAGTAGGAATACAAGTGTTTATCTCACTGCTATTAAATTTCCTTCCAAGTTCACATGTTCATTACCTTCCTGGGCAGAGAGCATGAAAGACTATGACACTAGGCTAGGGCCTTTTCTGTGGTCCTGTATTCTACAGCTGTTTCACAACCAATGAAAACTCTCTGCACCAACTGCATGCCACAGCCTTTTAGACTAAAACCCCTTGATTCTGTTCCTACTAATGGTAAGGGCCTGCTTGAAACTGGTTTTCAGCTTACACAAGCCTTGAGAAGCATAGATGCCACATTGTATTAAACTGATAGGGTTCAAGTAGGTTTGAAATGAAACAAAGTAAAGGGATCGTGTTTGTTGTTGGCTCACTGGCTTCCTAGAAGCCAAGTATTCATGGTTCAGGTGAAAGCCATTTCACTTTATTACTGTTTCTAATGCCAGAAGCAGTTGCACTCCAAGAACCCGGGGGAAAATGGTAGAATCACTGAGAACTTGGGTAGATTGATGGTTGGAGAATACTTTATTCTTTTTCAGAGTTCTTTTTCATTGGACCCAGGTCACTGTGTTCCATGTTAATGCCACGTTATCCTAAATGAGCTAGCCATCCTTTGCCCTGCAATGGCTGTTCATGATAAACTTCTGACCAGACTAGTTCCAATGTTACATTAATTGTCCATGTTTTCTGTGGCCTATTCTACTGTATTACTAAGCTACCCACCTGAATAATTACCCTACTTTGCCTCTGTTATTTTTTGTCACGTTTGGGTGGAAAATCTCAAGTAGTGTGGCAGAGACAGCCTGTTCTGCAGAAACTATAGCACTGTACTCAACTATAGTAGCATAATTAAGTGGTTCAGAGCAACCTGACAAAGTGTCTAACTTCTATTCTTATGTCTAGTACGTCTGTTCTGAAAGTAAATTTCAGAGAGACAGACTACCTTTCCTTTTTCTCTTTGCAGAGGTGTCCAGCCAGCTAGAGACTTATTGTGTCCCCTGGGCTGCTCTCAATTAGTCTCAGTGGTTTCTGTTGAGACTTTTCCCCCAAGTTTCAAAAGCTTGGTGTTAGAGTTTCGAATTTCATTTTGAAATTTAAAAAAACTGCATAAATTCAGGATCATCTCTGGCAGCTGCACAACAGAAATCACAAATTGACAAACTGGTTCGCAAAATCATTACTTTTCAAGAAAAAAATCTTGATGTTTCTCTTCTATCAGACTATCGAATTTTGCAAGAAAGAGGGAAATCATAGTATATGCAGTATATAAAAGGCAATGGAGCATCAGGAAATATTTACTTCATGAACTTTTTAAGGGAACTTATGCTTAGAAAAAATACTTACAAAGTATTGGTATCAATGCTTATTTTTTGAAGGAACAGAATATGAAGTAATGGAAAGTATGAGCAGATGGATCTGTAATCCTGGAATTTATGCCAGATAGAAATATATTCTCTCAAGTGTATTCAGCTGACTTTCAAGCTGATTTCTGGGGTGAGTACAATTATTTGTGCTGATGAGGATCTGAACCTAGAAAACCTCATTTAAAAACACAGATGGTTGTTTATGGTTGCTGTCTGCATCCAGTGTACTATACTGAATCAACTTTAATTGGCAAGAGAAGGCTGATGCACCTTAATGAGTGTTTGCTATTGCCACAGTTTTCTAACTCTTGATTAAATTATGTTCAGGTGAAACTGTGGCTTGTGATAACAGATGATGATTTTCACTGGAGCTGGCACATTTATCTATAATCGTAGCATTACCCTGTCTACTTGAATGATGCTTTTAAAAATTACACATATATATGTTCAACTTAATACTGAACTTCTTACTGGCATTCAGTGGTAATGCCATAATCTTTCATAATGGACAAAGAAGAAGGATATGAAATATCTTCGAGAGAGAGGAAAATTACTTTCTTATTTTTCCCATTGATCCCTCCTTTTGATGTATTCCCATGAACAACAGTAACTGGGAGGTGACTGTTAGAAAATATTGTCATAGTTGTGACATGAGGAAACAACACTGAAATGATGTGATGGTGTGTGAATATGATACTATCTTTTGAAGTTTACCATGATCTGTGAGTTTGAGAATGCATATATTTTGCCTAGTTTCACTGGATCAAAGCTTTTTCCCACTCCTTGGAGAACTTGGAAGAAACATAACAAAAAAATCCTCAAGCAATTTTCCCTTCCCTCTGCTCCTGTTCATGCTCTTTAGAAGAGAGGAGTTGATCCAACTGTTTACTTTGGCACCAGAAATAGAGCTGCATATTACCAAAACCATCAAAGGGGATTTCCAATACAAATTTGGAAGTTCAACAGCTCTTCATCTTTAGGAAGTTAGTTTTTCAATGACTTGCTGAACCAAAGCATATCTAAAAATTACAATTATTTGATGTGTCTACGAGACTTTATTCAATGGCTTACTGGGAGACTTTTGACAGAAAACATGTAATTGTTCTGAAGCCTGTGAACCATAAAGATGACAAACTCTGACAATTTGAAAGAGCATGAAATTTATACAAAATAGAAGCTCAGAATGCAAAACATTGCCTGGAATAAACACTGGTTGCATAGCAAAGCAAAATTGTTGGAGATTTCTTGAATACCTATTATCAGTACATTGCAACTTTAATACATTGTAATTAATCTATTACTTTAGATTAAAAACCTCATGCCATCTGTCAATGTGAACTATTAGCATACGTGAAAATTATATTTATCTGATTATTTTCCATTTCTGAAAAAACCTTTAGGGAGTCTTATCTATAGTGTTAATTAACATATAGCTTGATTTTCAAAGCAGCTAGTGGCTTTTTACTTGTTATTGTATCTTCAGAAATGAAAGTTGTGAGTACTAAACACAAGAAAAAAAACCAATAAAACTTTTAAAAAAGAGAAACAATAAACCAAAAAAATAACCTGAACTATATCCTCATAACAATCACTACTGACAAATAAAACACAAATGTAATTCTCACTGACATTGCTTCTAATTAAAAATTAAAATAAAATTAGATCGTTCCATCCCAACACAACCAAGCAGTTGCCAGCACCTATAATAAATGCTTGGAGCAATGTAGAGATATTCCAGCTGCTCCAGCCAATGAGCCGGCTTCATTTGGAGCTTGGCTCAGATGCCCCTGTACAAACTCCCATAGTATGGGGAACAAACAAGAGGAATTAGAGATGTGTGCATGTCTACGGGGGTATGATATCATAGGCACCACAGAAACATGGTGGGATGGCTCCTATGACTGCTGTGTTGGAATGGAAGGTTACAGGCTCTTTAGGAAAGACAGGCCTGGCAGACGGGGAGGGGGAGTTGCTACTTATGTTAGGGATAGGCTGGAGAGTATGGAGCTCTGTCTGGGGACAGGTGATAAGTCAATAGAGAGTTTGTGGGTCAGGGTTAAAGGGAGAACAGAAATGGGAGACATTATTGTGGGGATCTGCTACAGACCACCTGACAAAGAGGACTTAGTGGATGAAGCACTCTTTAGACAGATAGGAACAGAGTTATGCTCGCAGGCCCTTGTTCTCCTGGGGAACTTCAACCACCCTGATATCTGTTGGAGGGATGGTACTGCCCAGCACAAGCAATCCAGGAAGTTCCTCGATTGTATGGAAGACAACTTGCTAGGGAAGTTAAAGATAAATGGAAGGGATGCTCTAGGTATGTAGCAAATAAAAGACAGAGTAGGGAAAACATGGGACCCCTCTGGAAGCTATCAGGAGAACTGGCTACGCTGGATTTCGAGAAGGCTGAGGTTCTTAATGACTTCTTTGCCTCAGTCTTCACTGGCAAACACTCTGACCATACCACCCAAGTCTTAGGAATGCACATGCAGGGACTGTGAGAATGAAGACCCTAGGCCCATTGTAGGAGAGGATCTGGTTCAAGACCATCTTAAAAACCTGAACGTACACAAGTCCATGGGACCTGATGAAATCCATCCGCGAGTCCTGAAGGAGCTGGCAAATGAAGTTGCTAAGCCACTCTCCGTCATATTTGAAAAATCATGGCAGACAGGTGAAGTTCCCAATGACTGGAAAAAGGGAAATATAACCCCCATTTTCAAGAAGGGGAAAATGGAAGACCGGGAAACAACAGACCAGTCAGTCTCACCTCTGTGCCTGGCAAAATCTTGGAGCAGATTCTCCTGGAAGGCATGCTGAGGCACATGAAAAACAACAAGGTGCTTGGTGACAGCCATCGTGGCTTCACTAAGGGGAAATCCTGCCTGACCAATCTGGTGGCCTTCTATGATGGGGCTATGGAGCTGATGGACAGGGGTAGAGCAGTTGATGTCATCTACCTGGACTTGTGCATAGCATTCGACACTATCCCACACGACATCCTTGTCTCTAAGTTGGAGAGACATCAATTTGATAGGTGGAACACTCGGTGGATAAAGAACTGGCTGGATGGCCGCATGCAAAGAGCTCTGCTCAATGGCTCAGTGCCCAGCTGGAGACCCGTAACGAGTGGTGTCCCTCAGGGATCGATGTTAGGACCAGTCTTGTTCAACATCTTTGTCGGGGACATGGACAGTGGGATTGAGTGTGCCCTCAGCAAATTTGCCGATGACACCAAGCTGTGTGGTTCGGTTGATACACTGGAGGGAAGGAATATCATCTGGAGGGGCCTTGACATGTTTGTGAGGTGGGCTGTTGCCAACCTGATGAAGTTTAAGCATGCCAAGTGCAAGGTCCTACACCTGGGTGGGAGCAATCCCAGGCACAGTTACAGGTTGGGCAGAGAAGAGATTCGGAGTAGCCCAGCGGAGAAGGACTTGGGGGTGTTGGTTGATGAGAAAATGAACACAAGCCGGCTTCAGTGTGTGCTTGCAGCCCAGAAAGCCAACCGTATCCTGGGCTGCATCAAAAGGAGCATGACCAGCGGGTGGAGGGAGGTGATCCTGCCCCTCTACTCTGCTCTTGTGAGACCTCCCTTGGAGTATTGTGTGCAGTTCTGGTGTCCTCAACATCAAAAGGACATGGAACTGTTGGAACAAGTGCAGAGGAGGGGCACGAGGATGATCAGGGGACTGGAGCACCTCCCATATGAAGATAGGCTGAGGTAGTTGGGGCTGTTGAGCCTGGAGAAGAGAAGTCTGCGTGGAGACCTCATAGCAGCCTTCCAATATCTGAAGGGGGCCTATAGGGATGGTGGGGAGGGACTCTTCATGAGGGACTGTAGTGAGAGGACAAGTGGTAATGGGTTCAAACTTAAACAGGGGAAGTTTAGATTGGATCTGAGGAAGAAATTCTTTCCTGTGAGGGTGGTGAGGCACTGGAATGGGTTCCCCAAGGAAGCCGTGAATGCTCCATCCCTGGCAGTGTTCAAGGCTGGGTTGGACATAGCCTTGGGTGGCATGGTTTAGCGTGAGGTGTTCCTGCCCATGGCAGGGGGGTTGGGACTAAATGATCTTAAGGTCCTTTCCAACCCTAACTATTCTATGATTCTATGATTCTATGTAATCTCTTCAATATAATTTAAATGGAAAATGATTCCAGCACAATTATACAGAAATAGTGTAATAAAATGCACTCTCCTGGTTAAAAAGCAGAGGTGGATTCTGTAGCTAATTCTTTTGGTCAAAAGAAAAATGTTTTAATCAAAGTATGTTCAGCAAATAAAAGGAACTGAAGGAACCTGCAAGCATATTTCTGTAATCTCGTCATCACATATATCCTGCTATGGCATGCATATGAGTAAGATTGTACATAAAGCAGAAGATTTAACTTCTTCGTACTTTCAAACCATCAGTGGGGTAGGAGAGAGGTTCTACAGCAAACCAGGATGTTCAGAGTTACAGTCTCTGAAACATTCCTGCCATGCTGAGGGCCAATGGTGGCAAAAATAAAAGCTGCAATGCATGGTTGAAAAAATGAAGTAGAATCAGAGTTACTGGGAACCAGATAAAAGAGAAGAACCTACCAACAAATATCTTCAGAAACAAAGGGAGATGGTACCAGAAGGGAATAAAAACTTCATATAAACCAAAGTGGAAACCAGCTTAATATCAGAAATGTCACAGGAGGCTTTTTTGTTGTAGTTTTGTTGTGGTTTTTATTGGAGGGGGGGAGAGAAAGAAGAATGGAAGAAAAACATGGGGTTTTTTTTAAATTTTTCAAAACACCATTTGAGATGATGGATCCTGTAAGGATTAAATCCTCATACTAGTGTAGCATCACCCAAGACTAATGTCACTTCCATGAGGGCATTCTTCTAACTTTTAGTAAAAAGGGTGGTGCAAAGTATAAAGTTTTGCAGGTGACATAGAGGCTATTTGAAGAACTATATCAGAGGCTGTCACCAGATGCATGACACCTATCCTTAAAAGAAATAAGATTAGGATAGGTAAACTAAAGGTAAAGAAAGTTATTAAGAACACGAGGGCTGCCTTCATAAAGGTGAAGTCCTGTCCAACTAAGAGTATCAGTCAAGGCCACAAGCACTGGCAGGTTAAATGCAGATGTATGCCAATGTAGATTTTGATAAAAAATTTGCAAAGACATAAAAAGTAAAAATAAATTCTTTTTCAAACACATCAGGAGCAGAAAGCCTGCCAGAGAGGCATGAGAGCCAAGAGATAAGGAAGGCATAAATGCATTTGCCATGGACAGAATTAGGGAAGTTTCCATGCTGAAAACCTTCTTTTTGGAGGAGGTGTTAGAGAATCTGTCACAAACTGAAGTGTCAGTGGAACAGATTATAGAACAAATTGACAGAATGCTCAAATCACCAGGACTGGATGGCACCTGCCCAAGTTCTAAAGTAATGCAAATGTGAAACAGCTGAACCTCTAGCCTGAGTATATAACTTTTCACTTCTCACTTGAAGCCACCTCAGTATAAGGTAGAATGGGAAGGGCAAAATGACTTTTTAAAAAGGGATCCAGGGAACAACACAAAGACAGAGAAAGATCTAAGTTTTAGAACAGCTTCACATGATGAGTAATTAACTACGTCAGTGCTACCCTGGAAAAAAGACAACTGATGTGCCACTATGCAGAAAGGAGCAGGTTACAGAAAGCATCAGAAGCTGTTCGCCATCTTTTCTAATGCTTGAAGGAGGAGACATCAAACTAGCTGCCTAGCGGCAGATTCAAAAGAAAAAAGAGTGATTCTTCAAATGATGTTTACTTGAACTACAAAGCCCCTCATCACAGAGTTGGACAGTTCTGTGTCCAGATTTGGTAGAGACTTTCACTGATTTAAAACTCCTCAGGTGAAAGCAAAGAAAAAGATCAGAGGTTAGGAGGCACTGATTTACAGAAAAAGATTAAATAAAAAGGAGACCATTGAAGGAGGACATCAATTTTCAAGTACCTGAAAAGCTATTGCATAGACCTAAGCAACTGTTCTCTATGTCCTCCTAGGAGAAAAAAATCAATTGGCTTCCATATGCAACCGAGTTAAACTTCTAATGATAGGGAAGAACTAGAAGAAATTGCCTGAAGACCCAGTAGAGTCTCTACCCTTGGAAGGTTTGCACAGAAGTGACACTAATCTTGGGGGATGTTACGCTAGTATTAGGATGATCTATACTGCTTATTAAGAGATATTCTAATCTTCTATCTGTTCTGTTGCTATTTTCCTCTCCTTAAAGAAAGAGAAGAAAAATTATTTTGTCTTTTACTTTAGCTTTTACTGGCTATTTTTTCATGCTTCCTACCCATTTTTTGAAGTCGGTGTACTATGTTGCAACCCGTTAATTCCCAGATCTGAAGAAGGGTGCGTAATGTACGAACATTCTGTAAGATAACTATTATGCATGACTGACAAGTGCAATTTCTGCAATCATCTAAGCCACGGAGAAAAGGAGCTCTAAAAAAGGGTTCCTCCAAACCAATTTAAGCAGGAGGGAAATATATGTTAGCCAGATTGATGGTTTGACTACTTAATTGTTGTATTATTACACAATGATTTGGACATTCTCTGATAAAATAGACCAAATATTTCCCTGGAAAAACTTCCAACCCAAAGCAAAGTGCGGTATATTAACCAATTTGCAGTGCGTCAATTATATGTTAACTGTTTTCTTACCCCAGAACTTCTATTTCTGCACCAAGCAATCTCAGGTAGCACCATGTGGTGCTCGAAAGCAATGAGCATACGCTTTAGTACACTAAGTCTGATACAGTTTTAGAAAGCAGGTGGCAACATAAGAGGAACATTTTGAACAAAGTGTTCAAAATTTTGGCCTGAATTGTTTTTATTTTTGTTTTAATGCCAAAAATGTGTCTGAATTTAGGCCCTTAAAAAAAATTATTTTTAAGTATCTGGGATTTGACAGACAGTGGAAGACACCCATAGGATCTGTGGGTGCTGGCAGTGAAGCCAGACCAGGAACTTCTAATCTAGGTGTCTAAATATGGATTTAGCTGCCTCTCTTGAGGCACCCAAATCTGAAAAAGATTGGCTGCAATCCCTGCTGAAGCAGCTCACACCATTCTCTACATGGTCTGTGTACCGAGGTTCTAGTAGCAATTGTTTTAATTGGAAAAAGTTTAGTTTTCATTTTTCTGGCAGAAAACTGGCCAGTTCCAATTATGGAAACAAATCTTCAGCATAAAACTTTTTCAAACCCCCAGAAATCCTCCGGGAGAAGTCAGAGGCAGGGCAAAACCAGCTTTTCCAGAAGAGCTGACAGTTGTTTACATTTTAATGTAGAGGAATCCAGCAAGTCTGCAAGTTTATTTTTAGTAGTTGTAAACTGAGTTATTTAACTCCTTTTTCTCTGTGACTGGAACCAAGACATAAAAATGATTAATACAATGACAAACTGGTGCCCGACCGCATGCTAGAGCTTGGCTGGTGATGAATATTGTGTTAATCAGAAAGCAGTAGGATTCTTTCACATTATATTTCTTGCGATGCCTCATCTAAATATTTGCAATCTGACAGCTTCTGCGCTTAGAATAGTCCTGGTTGACAAAAAAATACTGGGTTGCTCTCTCTGAGCAGGATGAATCTGCTTCCCTCCTTGTGGAGCAAAACTGGCAAAGAAGATTTTGTTACCAGTGCCCTGGCTTCATCACTGCTACCACAAGTCCTGCCAGATCCAGCAGTGAAAGCTGCAGCAGTTGCTCTGCCAGTGGCTGTGAGTGATCTACCACAAGCCAAAAGCCACCTAAGCCTTGCAGCAATAGGAAACGTGAGGGACCTCCTCTATTTAGTGTCACCAGTGGTGGAGGACTGTGGCTTGAGCTCCCCAGCACGGTGCCAGGGAAGGCAGCCAGGCAGTGTGAGCTCTCCTGCTAGGAGAAAAACTCTAGTTCTGCACTGCTAGTCCTGTGTGTTTGTCAGACAAAGGAGTTTGCTGCAGCAAACGCATTCCTCTGTGAATGTGAAGCACCCTCCTGTAAGACAGCAAACTTGTAAAGCTGACATAAATTGCCTCAAATCAATCCAGTTGCAGGGACTCAGTTTGGAGATCATGCTTTTTAATAGAACAAGGCTGCTTTTTCCTCCACAGTCACTGTTTGGGGCTGCATCTAGGCAGCAGTCAGGACAGTGACTATCAAAATCATTCCACCAAGGGTCATAACAGAAAAAAGTGTTAAACTAGGCATACAGAAACAAGCATTTATAAATGGTGCAGTGAGGATAATAAACACTCATCAGGTTTCAGGGTATGTCATGTGTCTGTGGTCAAAGAAATACCTTTAATCAAAAGAAGGTGAGAAGCAGTCACATAATTAAAATAGATGACTAGTGGCTGCATGGTTTGCCTTCTATTCATAAATAAAGATGCAGACTTCTGCCCTTTTCTCTTGCACATTACTTGACCTCGGAGTGTGTTTCCACATACATCTCTAAAGCTGTGCAATTTAATTAACCAGCCTCCAAAGGCCTGGAGCAATATTTATAAAATTTCTGCAGATGCTTCTGATCTGGGAGGCACAGCAGAAGGACAAAGCAGTATTTACATGGGGTATGAGAATTACAAGCAATCATTTTGTCTGGTTTTAAACTGAAAGCTAAATTACATTACAAAGCATTGAGCTATTCTAGCAGAAAGCACAGAGAAATATCTAGTGGTTTTATTGACCGAAACCTTTACTGACACTGTCTCCTTACAAGTATAATTATTATTATTTTACAGAGAGAAGGAGAGAGGAGCTGCAGTTCTGACTAGCACAGGACTGAAGTTTTAATAGGAAAGACAAGCTGTCAAGTTTAAATCATAAATCTAAATCTGTACCTGTTTTACTACTGCATTCCAAAAGAGAGAAACTTCAAAATAGGTGTGCTGTAGGATGGATTTAATAATTTCTTCACTTCCAGTAAAAGACATAGAAAAAAGAAAGTCCTCTCCTGTGAAGAACAGTGCAAAAGGTGTCACTGTGTAGTGACTATTAAGACATACCACTGGCCTCACAGGATATCACAGTCTATACATCAAATGCAGAAAAATAGTATCCCAAATAATCGATGTGAGTTTTCTTTAGATATGGACAAGAAGGACACTGTGTGTGTGAGCTATACATAGTGAAACTATCTCTTAAAGTTGAAAAGAGTCACAAGGTCTCCCTTACATACCAATAGTGGGTAACAAATAATAAGATATTAAAAGGTAAAAATAAGCTGACAGATGGAATCTTTGTGAGCTAACCTAGACAGCGCTGAAAGACACTTATTGTTTGGAATGCAAATTTAGCAAACAATAAAGAAAAGAACATTACCCTCTAAGTGCACCATACAAGGTTTGTCAAGTGACTCTTTAAATTGTAAGACAATGAGAAACAAATTCTTACAATATGGATAAATTTTCTCATTGGACAGGCTATCTTAATCCCACTGAAATATTGTAAATGCACAAGATAAGAGATATCAAACTAATTCTGTACTCTTTTTATACAAAAGCACATTCCTCTGCATTCATAACTGTTTAATGTCTCACTGTTATCTTTTATAACTCCTGTACTTTTAAGATGAGATCACTTAAGCCATAAAAAGGTGTGAGATTAAGCCTCTGCTACTTAGTGCACAGCTTATCCCTCATTAAAGTACAAAGTACAAACATTCAGAAGACAGCAGTCAACTCTTTTCTAAACACATATTCACCTTTTGGAAGAGGGGAAAGAAAACAGTTTCAGAAAATTTGCCAGGAGAAATTATAAATTTTAGTACTCATCTGTTCCAAAGTCTAAATATACACAGCAGGGAAGCAATAGTCAAAATGGGGAAGCAGGGTTATTATTTCATGCTTTTGACTTGCTGGTTGGAGAAGTCTGCAAGAAGAAATGGAATGCAATGGAAGGCAAGGTTTAGGTGGTAAGCTCACAAGTCAATCACTCAGCAGACTCACCTAGTATGTTTTGAAAAATTGGATGGAGTCTTAGACTGTAGAGCTATAAAAGCAGAAGAAGGGTTTTTTTTTGCCAAAAAGCCCCATTTTTACTACTTTTCACCTGTGTTAGCTGGTCTAATGATTTTAGTTCTAACCATAAAGCTTGCCAATGCGTCCCGCTTTTCTGCTTATATATAGCAAAGCCACTCCACTCCCAGACCATGCTGGGGTAGGTGGCATGTGCAGAAAGGCTCACTTTAATGGGCAGCATGGACAACTGCACAGAATCTTCATACACTTCTTTTCTTTTGCATAAAGTCACTGGTTTAGAAACCATTACTGTTATAACTGAGAGATTAATTTTTTAGCTCTACCTACAGATATACATAGCTTTTGGTGTAGATGTTATTAATAGGATAAGAGATATTGAGTTGGTACTCAGATCAGGGCTGAAACAGTGATATTTTTATTAGGCAGATAACTTTCTATTCTGCGATGCAGTAGTCTGAATTATATTACAACCTAAGTCTCTTTGGGGATTTTTCATTAAAATATTATGTGCAATTATTTTGACATTTTCCTAGTTCTCTCTTACATTTTTCCTTGTATATTACTGAAAGGCCTATGTGCTAAAACAATACTTCCAACAAATATTAGAAAATGTTATTCCTTAATAGCATACTCTCTGTAATGTAACTTGCAGTAGGATTTGCTTGTATTTTAAGTACAATGAAACAAAAAGTACAAGAAATGCAAAGACCGCAAACAAAAGTCAGAGGAAATCAGCTATGCCAATGAAAACCAAATACAGGCCTCAGTCTTTCCCTTAACTCCCATAATCCCCAGCGTTGCTTACTGTTCAAGGGTCTGAAGGCTCCACTGGGTAAGAGCTTTGCTCTGTAAGGCACTAGACCAACACATAAGCAGACAGTTCCTGCCCTGGAGAGTTTGTCTGTTTAATGAGATAAAATTCATCTTGCATTCCCTTTAATGTGACCTTTCTTCCTTTCTTCATTTTATGTGCTTGTGTAATGTACCATGCTGGTGACAAGTCTCCATGATATTTTTATTTGAATCAATGTTTAAGTGAAGTATTGCCTTTTTGGTCTTAGGAAAGGATGGCACTCTTAACCAATACATAATGCATGAATGTTTCATGACTATGCAACAAGAAACAGTGTCACATGCTGACACAGACACCAAGCTGATTTGTATCTGTTTGAATATGTGGACAAAAATCAAGGTTCTTCTGAAACAGAAGAAACACCATTCACTCTCTGCTGTGTCTCTTAGTGATAAAGGAAAAGCAAAATCACTTCAGGAGAATTGTTTGGTTTTCATTCTAATCCTTCTGCTTCAGTGGGTGGCGGGTGGCATCTTTCAGACAGCAAGGTGCTGGTGTGTGCTGCTTCTCTAGGGGAAGCTGAAAGAACACTTAAACATCTTAACTGAAAGTACTTTACCTGAACCTCTTACGTGGATATTTTCAAAAGGAAAGGATCACAAGGGAGATGACTGTGAAAAACATAATCATGTCACACTAAGCTCTCCTCTTGCTTTTACATAGTGAGAAGCGTGTTGAGCCTTTAAGCATATATATGTGGTGTCAGCAGCTACATGTAACAATGGGGCTATACATTTAAGAAAGACCTAGGTGTCAGGATTTGCATTCATTGTTTCATTTCTCTGCCCACTGGGAACGTACACCATCTCCATTCTGATTAGCAAGAGGGTTTGCACAGCTATGTGGGAGAGACATAAGAACAAGCACAACATTAACTGGTAGCTAGAGATAGGGAATGAAGTAGGAGCACTGATTTAGTGGAATTATGTGGAGTGTAAATCAGAGCATAATTGGGACCCACGGGATTAATTAAATCCTGCAATATATATCCTGAAATATGTCCCCTGAACTTTAAGTCCCAGTGAAATAAAAATAAAAAAGAACAGTTTCCTTATACCTAGAGTCCAGGTTAATTCCTATTATTCTTCATATTATTCCTCCATATTCTAAAAATCCACTCTATCAGGTTTATAAGCATCTTTAGTGTTAGAAGTTATCAAAGATTTTAAGAGGTTAAGCTAACTCCTGCAAATGAATTCTGGAAGAAGTATATATCACTGTTGATTACTGCTAATCTATCAAAAGTCTATATGGGCATAACCTTTCTGATTATGTTCTCCTATCTTCTTTTACCAATAGAGGCTTTGAGTACTAGCCCAGAAAGCCTCTGTATGTAGAGATGAAATTAATTGTTCAGCATAGTATTGTGAGAACAATTTTTATTCTCTGGAAGATTTTGAACCATAGTTCTGTCACTCAATCTCATTCTACATCCTGTCTATGCCCTGAGGGTTTTCTCCCCCAGGAGGACATACATTTCTGGGGACATGTCAAAAAGAAAAGACCATTGAGTAAGCATCATCTGTGCTTGCTCATGACTGCTTCCGCCACAAAAAAAAAAAATGCACTGCCCTAGAGCAATGTAATCCTGGAGCTTGAAACACAGTAGTTATACCCTCTGTATCAGTAAAGCTAAACAGTCCAGCTGAGTCACCACACTGGGGCAGTTCTGCTGATCTCAGTATCAGGACTATTACCAGGGTCTCTTGGCTTTCTATCTGAGAGCAGATCCTTGACTTTAGGTCTAAATGCAAAGCTATTGCAAGCTTTAGCACTGTATAACAATCTTGGAATTCCTCAGTTTACCAAATGTAGATAACTGGCTACTGAAATACTGGGAGAAAGTTCAGAGCTTTGCACAAATTAGGTTTCCAGTCTGTAAGTACAAACATATGAAGGGACTGCAGTTAAGTCACTGTATACTGTAACAGAGACCCAAAACACATAGGGCAGCTGTTAAACAGAAATGTAACCATTCCATTTAGCTGACAAATGATCTGTATTACTGATTCTCATTTCCTTGAAGTACTTCTTGTAGCAGTCTTGAATATCTGCTAGAAGCTGAAAATGCACAGATCTGCTGTCTGCCAACCCTACTGTATGCATGCAGAAGATAAATCACTGAGATTAAGGTTCTTTCTAGTCTTATAACTGATTTTTCAAGAACCTGTCTGTGTCTTATAATTAAGTCCTTTCTGTAGTCAGGTACTTGTAACATACATGAATAATGGAACGAATGAAAAGGAAATTCTGCCAGGTGTGCAGAGTGATAGCTCTTTTCTCACTAAGCAGTCCAGTCCTTTCCCAAAATGCTCCACTGTGCACATAAAGCCGGGGAAGACTTTTTAGGGAAAGACACCTTGATACCAGCTTAATAAAAGTTAGTAGCAGTATGAGAAAGTAGTTAATGCAATACCCACACCCTGAGTATTACTTGGCAATACTCTTTCACTTGATTTTGCTCTGTTATGGTGCATGTGCCTGATACAGGATTTTTTGCCACAAGTACACCATACTCACAGCTGGGTAGATAGAGTGAACATCAACGAGCCTTTCTGCAGCCCATGGATGAGCACTCACTAGTTATCTTCTGAGGCTTATCATCATAAGTGATTTCTATGCTACAGAATCAGTGCTGATTTATACTGAGATCCATGCTACAGTCCACTTTATTGCTGTGCCTCCAGTTTGAGTAGTCTCTTTCTTAACATCTCTGCATAGCGTCTTTGCAGCCTCAGTGAGGAA
The DNA here is from genome assembly GCA_017639245.1 of Myiopsitta monachus. Taxonomy (NCBI): domain Eukaryota; kingdom Metazoa; phylum Chordata; class Aves; order Psittaciformes; family Psittacidae; genus Myiopsitta; species Myiopsitta monachus. The sequence continues at coordinate 71,358,275 of CM029917.1, read as the reverse complement.
GGGCCAGTTGTATGTTCAACCTCTGAGCAAAATCCTTGGTGTGTTGCTCGTCTCTTTTCCACGCTTCTTGTCCTCTCTCCCTTCTATCTTCCTTCTCTCCTCAGCTTGATGCTTGATTCCCCAACCAGTATGACCACTGTGTATGTCGTATGTTTTCACAAAGTGCCAAAAGTGTCACTGGTGAGTTCAAAAGCATGTTCCAGTTAATTTTCTCTGGCTTTACTTATTCTTCACCATCAGGAGTATTTAGAAAGGTATACCATGACCTTTTATGCATCAGTTTCCTCATCTTTGGAAGCCTGGAAGCCCTATGATATCACACTTTATCCTGGTCCATGTTCATAGATTCACAAATGGCAGTTAAACATCCATCTTCTGTTCTTTTTAGTGGATGTCTAGGAAACTCAGTTACACATATTGTGGAAATAAACAGTGAAAACTGATGTTCAGAGTGTGTCCTCTTCCTGCAGAACACTGGCAAAAGCATTTCCTGAGAACCCACCACTTCTGTCTTGCATGTTGAAACCGAACAATAATACCAAAACTGAGCTCTTGTTTCTCAACTGTTCATCTTCTTAACCCTCATAGAATGGCTGATACCTGGCTTTGCTGAACATAGAAATATTGTAACAGTGCTTTTCAAAGCCAGACTGAAAACCTTTGATGAGAAATTTTCTTGAGACTGCAGCAGATGATAGCAGGTATTAGACTGTCACTACCTTCATGGGTTTCCCCAGAGGTGCAAATCAGCACAGCATCACTGATTTGAAAGGAAACAGACTGCTGTAAGCCATCTGCATTGTTTGCCAGATAATTTTAGAAAACAGGAGAAAAGAAGTCTTTAAAACAAAGGCCTTCTGTGGCAAGGCAATGATTAACCCCTCCCCTTTTGTCCCTCACATGCCCTATCAACTTCAACCCCAGTAGCTTTCAAAACTGGATGCTTTCCACAAAAGTCAGATTTTTAACACCACAAAAAATAAACCAGGTACCAGTTGAAGTCCTGCAGGTTCTAGATAGCTTAGTAGCAAAAAGAAAAAGGATAGCAAAACTCCTTGTAGTTTTCAGCTTGCTCTTTATAATTTCCTCCTTCTTTAATTGTGGTTCCCCTTGGAGGTTGTTTTTTTTGGGAAGGGTAAAAGTGGGAAGGGCAGTTGTTTTCTTTCCCAGGAGATGGTTAGAGCACCACTTCCCTTCCCTGGAGTGGCAGGGGGTTGGCTTTTGATTGAGGAAGGCCAAGTTTAATTCCTCCTCAGGGTACACTAACTTCAGTTTTTGAATGGCTCACAACTGAGCAAGCAGAGTACCAGCTCCCAGCTACGGTTTGGGGGGTTTGGGTTTGATGTACTGTGCCACACTCTTTGGCCCAAAAGGTCTGGGAGAGTGGGACAAGTTCAAGACCTGAAATTGAACTCCTTCTGGGAAAGTGCTTTGTGCTAATTGAGAGACACTCCTGGGACAATCCACTTTAAATAGCATTTGTTTCTAAGTGCGAAAGTTCATGTGAAAACGCATGCAGCACTAGCTTTCCAAATGTTTCACCTCAGATTGTACTTTGTACACTGAACAGTCTCAAGCAGTTGCTGGATTTCCAGGATGTGGACAGGAAGAAAAAGGAGGGAGCAAAAGTTCGGCTGTTTTAATATGTAGGTATAGAAGCTGGATTCTCATTGTCTCCCAGTGCTCCCTCTCTCATTTAGGAGCTGCACAGGGGAATGCATGGGAGAAAGCAAGGCTGTAGCTTCCCAGAACACCGCAGCTGAAGTTTGCCAGACACATGGTGACCATCAGAAGGTTGCAGTGATTAGTCTAGCTATATAAATAAACATGGCTGAGTTCTGCCCCTACAAAAAATTGTTTGCTCTGTGTGACCCTGCTGCATGGAGCATGCTTAGGTCAGTGCTGCATGGAAAAGAAAGAGGGATTGGACTGAAAACTCTCTCTCCTGCAAAACCCAGGGGGAGTTTTTGTCTGGCTTCTATTTGACTATAGGGGGCAGGGAGAGTTCAAAGAACACCTTCACCAAGGATCCAGCTGAGTTGGGGTTTTTGCACTTTTTGTGCTATGCTGGGCTTTTAAGCAGAGTTCACCATGGGGGTAGCAGAGTAGATGCTAATGTCTGTTCTTGTGGAGCAATGTGAGGGAAACCTGCCTCCTGAACTGTTCTGAGCAGTGAGTAGGGCAACAGAACCAGGGAGTAAAAGACTCACTGGGAACTAAATAAATATATTGCTTGCTCCTTTTTCCGTTCCCTCATTTTATTTATTTTTTTTTTTCCTGAACTTTCTTTGCAAGTGAGCCTGGCTCAGCTGAAATGCACTCACAGCCATTCTAGCCTCTTTCAGGAGAGCTGCTTGTCTGGGTATAGCATCCTTCAGGCCTATGAGGCTTTCCATCTTGCATCAAGTACCTTTTATCTTGCATACATAGATGTGGAACACAGAGGAGAGAAGCAATCTTGTACTTTGTTGGGAAAGACACTGAAGAGTAAATCCTAAACCTTGACTGATGTTTTGTTCTTGATAACTCTTTTTAATTGAAAAAGACAGTCCCAGTGCAGGCTCTGGTTTGCTCTTGTGCTTAAGGTCAGTGGACATATTCAATACTGCTCCAAAGGTAAGTGTGAGGCTACCTGAAGGACTCCATATATATTGAAAAACAGGAAAGCAGTGGTAGCATAGGTCTGAGTTTACAGTTACAGCTGATTGATAGTGCAGAGTCATACTGACACAATTCTGCTAGTTTCAGGACAGAAGCCAGTATCTCAGAATGCATTAGAGTTACTTTGAATCAGGACAAAGAGACTGCCCAAGCTGAACAGCAGACAATACTGTTTCTGGAGTCGATGTTAATTGACATGGACCAAGTTGAAAAGTCCCTGCATAGTACCACATTTTCTTAGAGATGTATATTTTGTGCTATGAAAAATGAGCCAGCTTGCTCAGAATGAAACTTACATGATTACAAGAGATTCAGCTGCGAAAACTGAGCTATGTCCTAAATCGCTCTTTCAGACCACCTGGTAGTATATTTGAAGCTATTATTCTGAAGGAGTCTTCTCCACCAGGAGACCCTAGACTCCCCCATTCTGGAGGATGAAGTTTTCAAACATTCTCTCCTTTCATTTTGCTCTCATATGAAGTAGCCTAAGCAAAAGGGAATGTGTGGATAAACATGTATTCCAACATGGGGAACCATAGCAACAATAGCTACAGTAAGACTGAAAATATTTCTCTAATAGGAGATATGAAGCAACAATATTCTGAGTCTATTGCAAGTTGCTGAATGCCAGGTTCAAGATAGCTCCACTCTGTCTTACTGCTTTTTATAGCAAGATACTGAAAATGTCATTGCCCTATTTAAAATCTACCTCATATAGAGTGCATAGATAGAAGAGTGCATATATATTGTACGGCTGCCTCTATACATACATGTTGCTGGATTTTAATTTTAATGCAGTGGGAAAGATGTCACTGCAAAGACCTGGTTTTATGACAGTTTAGGACTTCCCCTTGCTAGAGCTATGGTACTAATTTTCTTTGTAGAGCTTCATGACAGTAAGGTAGTGTCTAGAAAGATGCCTGGAAAGGGTAGGAGAAAGTAACAAGATCTGCTAACCCAGGAAGTGTAGTATGCTAGAACTGCTCCGCTGCTTATTGTGATCAAGGCTTCCATGTCTCATTTACTGAGATAGCATGAAAACTACATGACATATTGCATTTTCTTTTATATACCTGTCCCACAGTGACACAAAGTAACAATATGGTGAGTTTAGGTTATTGTTGGGATTTCCTGTCCTGTGTTTCACAGACCTTCCCTTTTCTACCTCACGCACGTCCACAAAGTTCACACAATGTGCATCTAACACAGCTGCTATGTTTGTGATATTAATAGTGGCTATGGTTGTGAAAACAGAAAGGTGTTGAGGCAATGTACTGATACTGAAATATCTTGAGACTGGTAGTCTCTACTTTGAGAGTCCCATGCCTGAGAGCAACTGAAAAGAATGCCGTTACCTCTGCTAGCTAGTATCGTTGTTCTTCCGCATCATTCTGTGGGAATGATTCATGTAGCACAGAATTTTAGTTTAACAATGCTATGTTATGTGTAATCTTATGCTCATTATATGTGAGGGCTTGTCCTAAACCTAATAAATTTTCAACAGTAAATTCTCAGATGAAGTTAAATATTACTTTCAAAAAAAAAAAACAAAACCCTCTTTAATCTTCTACTATGGTGCACATTATTTTTGCCATCATGCACACACAGTGCTACAATTGTGATCAATACTGAGATGGGGGGGTACAAAATTACAAAATGAAATATATAAACTTTTAGAATCAATTTTAAGTAATGTTAAGTTTGATGGCTTCGTAACAGTAATAATGGTAAATTAATGAGATGCATGATATACAGAGAAAAATATAGAGTACAGCTAGAGAACATGCTGAGAATCCTTGTATAACATAATCTGCTGTCGTTTAGGCCTTTATGACCTTAGTACAAAATGAGTGTAAGAAAAACAGGCTAGAAGAACAGGACATAAAGATAGGGAGTATCTGGAAAGGCAGGGGCCCAGGATAGACTGCAGTTAACTGATAAGTAGGAGGATGGGATGATTGTTATGTCTGTGGTGCTAACGAACCGATTAAACTGGTATAAGCATCTACTGCGCGTGCTTCAAAGGCTGCCAGCAGTGATGAAGATTGTTGGAAGAAGTAAACGACCCTCAGAGACCACCACCACATTTTTGTACGTATGCGGGGAACTTTCTGGAAAATGAGATAATCCATACGTAGCCTCATGAATATGTATGTATGCTCTGTAGCTATATAAGGACTGCTTGTGTAGCAATAAGTGGACACACATTAGGAGGAGCTATCCCCCGTGTCTCCCAGAGCCTGTAATAAAGAATACCTGCTTGTCAGCTAGAAAACTTTGTTGGCAAGTTTGTTCCTGGAGTTTTCTCCGAATCAATACGTAATGAGTCTGTTCATTGATCATTAACTAGTCCTTTCAAGTTCTCAGATAAATACAAACAAAGAAGTTTTCAGGCTGTTTAACTCCAGACACCTTTTTTTTGTATTCTTATGGTAAATGGGTGCATTGACGGAGGCTGAAAATTTCACATGAAGCAACTTGTTAGTCTGCTGCTTTGAACTGTACCCTCACAAGAGGAACTTCAACTTTTTCCCACTTCTACTATCATGAGTAACACAATCTTTGTGTTTTTTGCCACTGCATCCTTTCTAATTCACTACAGTCACCAGAAGCTAATGCTACCTTTATGATCATGACTGCCTTACACTATTATGATTTCTATGCTTTGATAGGATAAGCAGTATTTTGTGTTGTTAAAAGCAAACTGAATACATCACTAGCCAACACTTGCACAACAGCAGCAAAAGTGTTTATATCTTCAGATGTAAAACTTGTTGAATGGTTTAGATTTCCATATGTATCTCTTTTGAACAAACTGCTTATATAAGGATTTAGAACTGTAAAAAATAATGAGCTTAAAAACAAAATGTTTGCCTGGGGAAGTCTGCCTTATCAAATATTACTTAACATGGATGCTGATGACTCACTTATCTCTGATTTTCAGCTCTTTAAATGAAGGAAACAGCAAAAGCATAATGAGAATAATATTGCTCTTAATAAAGTTAGCAGCTTCGCATATAAATTTTAAATCCCCCTGCATTACTAAAATGCCTGTGAACTCTGGTCCTCAGGCTGGATGTAGCAAAAAAATTAACAGACTGTAAGCATACAGAATGTTTTATATAATCTGCAAATTCTAAAAATGATTGATAGGTTTTGAAAAGAGACACACTGTTCCTGAAGTCTAAACTTTTTCCAGTAATTACCACCAGGAACGGATGACTAATTACAGTACTCTCTATGCTACACGATATACATAGCAGACAAATACGCTGAAGAGTTTTGATTTAGGTGTTCTCCATTTGGTAGAAGGAGTTAACCTATTTTTGGAAAGAGACCTATGTGCCTGAAGGCTGTAGGCTGATGAAAGTCTTTGTACTGTGCTTTATAGAATCAAAACATTTTCTGATGCTGCTGTAAGTCAAAGTCAAAGCTTTTGAATTCAATATGATATGCACAATTACTCAAAGTGTAATTAGATTATTATTATTATTAAAATTGCTATCCCTTTAGTTCAGCACTGCAAATGGTTGACATGCAAAACAGCAGTCGTAGTTTCCCATAACACAAGAGGTATGTAACTTTCAGCAAGGGCTGGACATGGCAAGACAATTGAGATTTCTGTTGCATTCATATTTTTATCCTCTTAAGCCAACATCTCTTTTCCGAGAATATTTAACATTTGAAGAATATTTGTAGAAGCTTATTCCATGCTCATAGATTAATTTTGTGCTTTCTTAAAACAGAGGGGAAGCCTATTTAAATCAGTCAATGATAAATAGGTAGTGTGAGGAAAAAGGAGTAATACCTCTGTATTGCCAATTATTCATTATGTGGAATCGATACTTGCGTGCTTTGTTGTGTTTTATTGACTTATCTTTCCCTGAGAAGTATGTTAGGAATTACGGTGTCAGACTTCGTAAAGAGTGACAACTAAGACCAGGAGTGAGGATTTTTCGAACGGGCCAAAGAAGTTCAGACCCTTACCTGAAGAAAATCAACCTCCCTTAAGCTACCTGAAAAAAATCTGGCTAGTATCACTTGTGTGCCACAGAGCTTCCTGGGCTTCTGACAGACTTTTATCCCAGAAAGTATGCTTCCAACTTTTGGTTCAAAGTTAGCTTACCTGACTGATGCCATACAGCAAAATGAGTGACCTCATAGCACCTCCTCAAATCATGTCCGGTATAAAACTTAGGTTCCTTAGTAGAGCTTGGATAAGATTACTGCCATTTGTTTTGGATAAGAGGAACAGGTATTACACTGTATCTATTCTTGAGCACAGCATTTAGGCTTCTTATCTGTGAACTATTTCACCTACTGGAGACTTACTGTGATGAAAGCAGCATGTCTGGGCCTGGAACTACCTCCACCCATTACTGCATGTTTAACTTCTGGAGTTTGGAGACCAAAAGTACCTGGTAGCTCCACGGGTACATTTGCCAAAATTTCCTGTAGAAGGTTTTACAGCCGAGGTGGAACCTACAGAAATGTTGCTTGGGGAATTTGTCATTAAGAGAAAGAGAAATACATTCTTTGTACCTCGGAGTTGAATAAAAACTCCAGATTGTGTTTGGTTTAGATGGCAAGGCTTTGATAGAGAGGGAGCTGCAGGGGTGGCTTCTGTGTAAGGAGGCCAGGGCCTGCCCTGTGCTGGACACAGCCAGGTCCAGACAGCTCTGCAAAACACCCACCACAGGACACAACAGAGCCCATCAGCCAAGTTGGTGGCCCCTCTGTCAAAACATACTTAAGAGCAGAATACACTGACAGGGGAGGGCACAGAGCAGGGAATAAAGGAGCAGTGAAAGGTGGAGTGAACAAAAAGAGAAGGAACAGGGGGAACACCACAGGAGGAGTAGGAGATGCTTCACAGTGGAGCAGGCACATTACCGAAGGGACTGCAGACTGCTGAGGACCAACACTGCACCACAGAAAAAATATGCAAAAGAAGGAACTGGAGAAAGAAATTACGACGCCTTTGACCACAATCCCCTGTATTTCTCATTGACTCCCTGAAAAGACTGAGTGAAATTGGCAGTGATAACAAGGGGTGAGGAGGAGAGTCTGGAGTGAATTTGAGCCTACGAAAAGGTGTTTTTAATGTTTCTCTTCTGTTTGTTTCCCATTATCAAATCAGTAACTAAATACTAAATTCTTCAAATCCAATCTGGTTTTCACACAACAGCACTTGATGAGTTGTCTGGCTTGACCCACGATTTTTTTCACCCATGTCCTCCCTATTTTCTCCCATGTCCTGCTGGGCAGTGGAAGACTTATCAAAAGGCTGAGTGCCTTGCTGCTAGTTGAGGCTATCCCAGCGCACTGACACAGAGACCTCTTAATGCACACTGACCCTGGGGCTTGAGCTGGGTTTCAAGAACAGTTTCATTGTAGCAGAAACCCGAGGAAAGCTCCAAAACCCAGAGTGAAAAGGCCAATGGTTTTGAAATATTTCATAGCCTGAAAACTGGAGTTATTTTTATAACTTTTTTCTGGTGGCCTTAAGCGTTTCCAGATTTAAAACCACCTTCAGATGATTTACAAAAGGAAAAAGAAAAAAGGGACAAAACCTCACAAAAACCAGCAAAACATGAACATATACTATCTGAGATTTCTTGGAGAAAATATGGTGAGATAAATTGCTTTTAGAAGGAGTAGGATGAGAAAGGAAGGCAAAAGAGCCTGAAATGCCATTGCGAATTCTTTGTTTTAGCTGCAAATCAGAACAACTTACAATAGTTCTTACTGCTTTATAAAGGAGTTTTATACAGATGACAGCAAATTATGCTCAACATGATAGGCTATACAGACTCAGGAACATTCATCTTCTTCTGTAAAGGCCATTTATCTACTTGTATTCTTGCAGATGAACTGGTTGTCTTCAATGTTTTATTGTTCATTTGCTCTCCTATGTTAATTAACTACCTGAAAATGCCATTTATGCTTCTCAGTGCTGAGAATATTGTGTAAATGACAGTGTTTTAACCTATTAAGTGTTTTGCAGAACAGGTACATGTTCTGTACACTGATAATTATTTAAACTCCACCTGTAAAAAATTCCCTCACTTAGTTTCTGTTGATTTCCTAGGAATGTTTTGGGTTTTCACTAGTAGTTAAAGCTTCCTATTCACTTTAGCAAGGATAAGAAATGTCCACTGACAATGAGTTTAGGAATCAAGTGTATTCTTGTAATAGAAGTTGTCTGAATTCTGTCTATTACAATCCAGAGTACAGATTAGAAGCCACTCTAACGTAATCTATAAATCATACTCTTTCACTCATTTGTTAACGTTTGCAACTGCTGCAGTCAAGTGATGAATGATGGATGAAATGTTCTGCACTTAAGCTGGTCCTGTGCTGTTGCATAGTGATGCAGTGTGTTGTGAAATGGCTTCTTAGGTATACCACAGGGGCATAAGCATTTGCACAATTAGTCTTACGCATGCCTCAGGTTCCTCACAGGCCTGGATGGTGCCTGGTCTGTAGAAGTACTCAAAGTGAAGAAGCAAGGATAAAGCTTCTAAACATGGGGTGACTTTTTCACCACAAGAAAATAAAAAACATTAATGGGACTAATGCTCCAAAGTCGTTTGAGTACATCTGAAATCCCAGTCTTTGTGCCATTGAAGAGAAAATGAGGTACAGTCTTGATGAGAATAGTTATCCCTGGTCTGTGCACTAAAAACAGTTCTAGGAACTGCCTGGGGACAGGCTACTACAGCGGAATGCCCCTCTGCTCACAACGTTTCAGTGAAAATTTTGGTTAAAGGCAGAATCCAAAGAATTTTCAGACCATCAGTGAAAGGCTGAGACAAGCTGTGGCATATACTACAGCTGGAGCAAGTGAGTGTATTCCAGAAATATTTACATATTAGCAAAGGCAAAGCAAGCCTTATTCCTTACGAAGCCTTTTAGTCATATATTTGTCATTGTATTTTGTCCTGCCTTCCTATGCATCAATGAAACACTACTTTTCTCTTCTTCCTTATAGGTTTTCAACTTCATTAGAAGTCTGGAATTTTAATCAAATCTCTGGAGAATGAATTCACAGATGGTCATTTTTTCTTTCCTTCCAAACTCTCCAGAAAGATACTCAGCAAAGCAAGACACTACATACTGTAAGCTTTTTTTGCCTCTGAAATATTCTTTTAAGAGAAAAGTGAGAGAGAGGATTTTTTCCTATAAAGAATGAACATTTGAGCAGAAATAAACAACTTCATAACAGGAATCCAGTTCAGAAGGCTGGATAAAATTCCAAATTCTCCCAGAATTCAGAAAGGATTGCTGATGTAGTTAGGGCTTTCATTAAAATGTCTTCTATAATAAATCATCCCCCCAGACATTCTTCTATTCAGGAAAATATTGGTTCCAAGTACATCTCTTTTGAAGTCAATCTTAGTGTGTCATCAATGAAAATGGGAATAAACCTATTTCAAATTATGGTGTCAAGACTCAGCAGTGGTAATGGAATGTATGAGAAGGTAAGAATTTGGAAACTGGGAGCATGAAGAGTCTGTTGAATGGCTTGGTCGTGTCCCTGAGTTGTTCCCTGACCCTCCCTGTGGTGCTCCTCATGCACTGAGGCATAATTATTACTTTTTGCAGCATAATTTTTTTCAGTTTGGTGTCTGTAATAAGGTGACTACTAAGCTGGAACTCATTACAGTGATATTTTTCTACCATGAAACTCAGGATATATATACAAAGAGGACATAAAAGGGTACAAAACCGTCTGTGTAGTGTTAAATAGGTTTGCTTTCAAGAAAGCTGCCTGGTTCATTAAAAATCATCTCCAGGATTATCATAGAATCCTAGAATCATAGAACAGTTAGGGTTGGAAACAACCTTAGGCTCACCTAGTTTCAGCCCTCCTGCCATGGGCAGGGACGCCTCATGCTAGACCACGTCACCAAAGGCTCTGTCCAGCCTGGCCTTGAACACTGCCAGGGATGAAGCATTCACAACTTCTTTGGGTAACCTATACCAGTGCCTCACCACCCTCACAGTAAAGAACTTATTCCATATACTGAACCTAAACTTCCTCTGTTTCAGTTTAAACCCATTACCACTTGTCCTATCACTACAGTCCCTATTGAAGAGTCCTTCTCCAGCATCCTTGAAGACCCCCTTCAGGTACTGGAAGGCTGCTACGCCTTATATATGCTATATTATGTTGTAATATTTAAAAACAACAAGGTGGTTGGTGACAGCCAGCATGGCTTCACTAAGGGCAAATCCTGCCTGACCAATTTGGTGGCCTTCTATGATGGGGCTACGGAACTGATGGACGGGGTAGAGCAGTTGATGTCATCTACCTCGACTTGTGCAAAGCATTCGACACTGTCCCACACAGCATCCTTCCTCTAAGTTGGAGAGACATCAATTTGATAGGTAGAACACTCGGTGGCTAAAGACCAGATTGGATGGCTGCACACAAAGAGTTATGGCCAATGGCTCAATGCCCAGCTGGAGATCCGTAACAAGTAGTGTTCCTCAGGGATTGGTAATGGGACCGGTCTTGTTCAACATCTTTGTTGGTGACATGGACAGTGGGATTGAGTGTGCCCTCAGCAAGTTTGCCGATGGCACCAAGATGTGTGGTTCGGTTGACACACTGGAGGGAAGGAATACCATCCGGAGGGGCCTTGATACATTTGTGAGGTGGGCTGATGCCAACCTTATGAAGTTTAACCATGCCAAGTGCAAGGTCCTACACCTGGGTCAGGAGCAATCCCAGGCACAACTGCAGGTTGGGCAGAGAAGAGATTCAGAGCAGCCCTGCGGAAAAGGAATTGGGGTGTTGGTCGATGAGAAAATGAACATGCAACATTGTAAGCCAACCATATTCTGTGAAAGCCAACCGTATTCTGGGCTGCATCAAAAGGAGCGTGACCAGCAGGTCGAGGGAGGTGATCCTGCCCCTCTGCTCTCGTGAGACCTCCCTTGGAGTATTGTGTGCAGTTCTGGTGTCCTCAACATCAAAAGGACATGGAACTGTTGGAACAAGTGCAGAGGAGAGCCACGAGGAGGATCAGGGGACTGGAGCACCTCCCATATGAAGATAGGCTGAGAAAGTTGGGGCTGTTGAGCCTGGAGAAGAGAAGGCTGCATGGAGACCTTAGAGCAGCCTTCCAGTATCTGGAAGGGGCCTATAGGGATGCTGGGGAGGGATTCTTCATGAGGGACTGTAGTGAGAGGACAAGGGGTAATGGGTTCAAACTTAAGCAGGGGAAGTTTAGATTGGATATAAGGAGGAAGTTCTTTACTGCGAGGGTGGTGAGGCACTGGAATGGGTTGTCCAGGGAAGCTGTGAATGCTCCATCACTTGCGGTGTTCAAGGCCTTGTTGGACATAGACTTGGGTGGCATGGTTTAGTGGGAGGCGTCCCTGCCCATGACAGGGATTTTGAACTTGATGATCTTAAGGTCCTTTCCAACCCTAACTATTCTATGATTCTATGATTTATGCCGTGTAGAAGTGCCAGGAGCAGGATTATTAGTAAAGTGGGTAGCTAAATTGTCTGACACACTATACATTTCTTATGAATGTTTGATACCCTCATAATCATCTTTGTAATAATTTCCTGTAGCAGGAATATATGTCTCAGCCTTTAGTGATGGTATTCAAGGGCAATTCTGTTGATAAGCCTGACAAAGGTTTAGATACATCTTACATGTCTCAGCTATTTTACCTGTCCTTCTTTTCTTTTTTTTTTTTTCCTCTGCTTTCCTCTCCTTTTTTTTCTTTTCCTTTTCATAGGAGGACTTTCTCAATGGCTGTGTCTCTGGCTTTGAGAAATGGAGTCAGAAGAAATGCTTTTTTTGCCTCTGACTGTTGATAATGCATTCTTTTTGTCCTTTCACTGTCCATATGTTTTTGGAGCACAGTGTGTTTGGATAGCCTGCAAATTTTACAGGGATAATTCTGCAAATAAGCATAAACTTTCATCACTTCATATTACACATGCATACTTAATCCACTTGTAAATGGCTATCACACGTACCAGATATGGTCCTGTAGTCAGCTATTCCTTTGGCACGGCTCCCCTATTATGGCAGACAATCAGCATTGTAACTATAACTTGAAGTTTAGGTTGACCTTTTGGGTCCTTTAGATAATTCAATCTCTTATTCATAAGAAGCCCATTTTTTCCCGAGACACTGTTGTTGTTTTTCAAGTTTCAGTGTTGTTGAGGGAATGTTTGCAATGGATACAATTAAATTGCTCTAAGTGGAAACCTTCACAGGCATTTGGCTTCTGTGTGGATTAGTATGTGGGTGACATGCTCGAATTATGTTAGGTGCCCGGGTACCTGGGTTTGGTGTTCTCGAGGATTTACTTACGTTAGGGGAGCGTATTGCAGTACATTTCCAAAGGATTTTAGCAGTTGTGGTTACTGTAATGTAAATAGCTTTCTGGGACTTGCCTACTGTTTAGTTAGTGCTGCTAATGTGGAAACTGAATGTTTTTGCTAAACGTGATAAATCAGACCATGAACTATGCATATCTATGGCTTGGCCCTGAAATTCACTGTTTCACATGCTTCTCCCTCTCATTTTGGTGGACGTTTGCTTCTGCCATTAGAGAAATGATACAATATTGCTCTAATGCTTTAGAAACACTTTGCAGTTGTCTTATCTGATTGTGCCCTTGATATATAATCCTTCCCAAAAACTTGAAAGAGAAAAGCTTACTGGTTCACAAGTGTCTAGAGTAGCAGTTCATGCATACATGTGCCTCATACATATATATATATCTTCATACAAGTACCTATACGTACACATATATGCCTTCATGCGTGATGCTTCACATTTTGCAAAGTGTTTGGTAATACACAGAAATTAAAATTTCTCAGTACTTTCTTAAGTGAGACTGATGAGACAAAACCGACACCAGTGAGATAGTGAGTATCCAGCTTACTACCTGTTTCTATCCCAAATCTTGGATTTTTGAAAAATACAAGAGAAAACAGCAGAGGACTGGTGGAGTAAGTTATCATATGTTATTAGAAGAAGAACAAACTATTTTTGCCTCTCCTCCTCAACTTTTCCATCAGCTTCTCCTAGAAAACAGCAGTGGGTTTCTGAGCTTTTGCTTTTCCTTGATTCTGTCATGTTATTTTTGAGATAATTCAGTCTGACTCAGTTACCCTGCTGTCAAGCCTGAGAAACTGCACTGACTGCACTAAATGTGCTTGGGTGGGTGTTACCACAGCAGGAGAATTTGGCAGCATGGCTGTGAAAAGAAGCTAGCAAACGGGATTGCTTAACTTGGGTAACAGGGAATAACAAGACATGCAAATCCACTCAAGCCTGATACTTTGACCACTGGTCCATTCCCTCCAATGGGAGTTTTGATATAACATATAGAAAAACAAAGCCCATTGGCACCTTGATGGCATAATGCAACGTGTTTTCTGTTCAGCTGGAGCACCGTCCCTACCCTTGCCTGGGAAGCTGCAGGATTAGTAACTACTATCTCCTCAAAAAGATAATATTTCTACGCATGCTATTCCCTCTCCAAATCATAGCAAACTGTAGAGTACGTGAATTTGTTTCACTTCTCTGGGAATTTGCCACTGGAAGCAGGTGACTGCCTGCATCCAAAGAGATCCTAAGGATAAAAGCCAGATTCTTTCTCCTTGTCAGTTTCTCAGCTCCGAAGAATCAGTGGCATTCAATTTCCCTCCTTCTACATTATTCCCACTCAATGTCCACCCACTGTTGTCACATTGCTGGTCACCACATCCAAATCTCTGTTTATCCCTGGGTTCTGTGAGGTTTTTAGTATAAACTAATCTGCTCCCATGTAAGCAGTGCAATGGTTCTCAGTGATGCAGGTAAAGAACATGCCATTAATTTGTACCAAATCATTTATTTCTAAGAATGAATCAGTTCCTTTTATAAACCTCTATAAATAAAAAGTTCTTCTTTTCTACAGCTCCAAGAAACTAAAAGCATTGTGTGTTACCATTAGCCTGTAGAAAAAAACTGAACAGAGAAAACATTCCCTTAATATGAAGGCACTTTATTTTTCCCTAAAGTAAAAAAAAACCTGAAATAGATGTCTTTAACATAATATTTAAGAAATCTACTTGCAAAAGCTTTCAAAATCATTCTGAATTAAGTACATTATTCATCCTGTTGTCTTCACCATCCTTTCTGTAGCTACAGAGTCTGAAAGAAAAAGATCGAATATGAGACACAGTGTGTCTGGAAAAAGAAGCTTTAAAATAGTACTTGGCATTTTCCAGTTTATTGCACTGAATGTTAATGCACATTTGGAATTCATAAACATAGAGAAATGATTTAGTCTTCCCGTCCTGTATAACAAACACAGCAGGACAGAGGAGTGCAAAAGCTGATATTCTGTTGTTTACAGATAGGATCCAATTATGCGAATACTATTTTAATCTCAGCTAGTTTCTTGCTTATATTCTGGGCTCTACCTAGATTCAACCTACGAGGAATGCTTGGGTGAAACACATATAGCACAGCTTTAGTTCAGCTTGTTCAGGTACTAGTACGCATGGCCATGACTAAGCAGAGATGAGGCCACGGACCCAAGCAGTGGCATGTGATTGCCCACTATGCTCCTACTGGGGTCATGCTCCCTAGCCCAGTTCTAGCCAATGCCAATTAGGGCTTTCCCAGGGAACAGCTTAGGGACAGCAAAGGCCCACGA
Organism: Myiopsitta monachus; assembly: GCA_017639245.1. Taxonomy (NCBI): domain Eukaryota; kingdom Metazoa; phylum Chordata; class Aves; order Psittaciformes; family Psittacidae; genus Myiopsitta; species Myiopsitta monachus. The sequence continues at coordinate 71,342,927 of CM029917.1, read as the reverse complement.
TGGCTCCCAGTTGGCTCTGCAGTCCTGGCCTATCTATTTTAGGAAATGAGGAGAATGTGCCTTTGCATACGTGATCTGTGCTGTGACACTTGCACCCAGGGCCAGCACACAGACATGGCTTGTTCTAGTTATTAGCATAAGTGTAGCCCACGTCATCCAGTTTTATGAGCAAATCCACAGGGTCTCTGATGGGCTCCCTTCAAATCCCACTTCCTGTGCTCCCTGCGTTGATAGCCAAATTATAGCTAGCTCTATTCAGGTAAGACTGTGCTGTGCCCCATCTGGTTAATTACAGCACAGCCTGCTGCAGCAGAATGAGAAACAATGACCTCACTGATAAGGCTGCTGGCTATGCTGGGAGCTCTGTTCTGAGATGTTTAAAAGAGAAAAGGTTCTAAAACATGTTTTTCCAATCCTTTGAAGTGGCATCTCCGTTTTCAATAGAAAGGAAGTGTGAGTGATGTACTGTCTCTGTATTTGACAGAGCTAATCGCCAACTTGTCTCACTACACCAAAACTACCACAGATCATCTTGGTGGTACTTGTCACTGAAATGCAAAAACTCTTTTAAGAAAACAAATTAAATATGCACACATACATGTACATACATAGACATATATGTATATATCAAAAGTTATTGATTATCCCTTAGCCCTTTTCGATTCCCACTTGCTGGTTTTATCCACATTTTTTAAGAAATGTCACCCCAAAATATTGTTGGAGCAGTCTATTTGTCATGAGGATAATTGACAATCAGCTTCCTTACCTTTTGGGTTGACTTTGAATTTTTGGAAAAACATTAAAACAGACGATTTTTTGACGTACTAAAGACTTGTGAATTTGATTAACAAAAAACTGTATGCAGTGAATTGATTTCACATGATTCTAGCTAACTTAAGTTGAAAAGCGTCTCCGGCAGATGGGATGGAAAGTTAAAGTATAAAGGGAAGCCAGCCCTCATTCATATAAGAAATATCATCTCTGCTATCCTTCTGGCAGGTAACATGTTGTACAGACAAGTGAGTGAAATTCCAAAGTGAAAGAGTTGTTCCACATCTTCTGCGAAGCAACAGATAGACCAGCACAAAAAGATGGCATTCTAGTATAGCTTAAATCATGTGTCTTTAATCAAGGCTTACCAGGTAATGCAAAGGATTTGCATAAGTTTTGTTATATAACAGTTTTTTTGCTGTTCATTGTAGAACATTATGAAAACATTGATCATGTCTTATCATACTAAAGGGATATCCTGTAGTACCATCCAAAGATATCCAGCTCTGGAAGGTCAGGACATCATCAGCCAGTGGTCTGACCTAACCAGCTCTGCTCAAGTGCAAGGTGTGTTAGCTAGAGCAAAAACCCCCAATAATATGACTGTGGTGCTGCCCAACTTAAGCTTTTCTGCATGACACAGCCTAGCACAACGTAGACACATACTTAGGATAAATATCTAGCCTTGCATAAATTAGGAAAGACAAGACTTATTCCAGCTGACATCATCTGGAGATTTAAATCATGTTTTGTAATTAGGAGACATGTCTGGATTCGAAACATTAGCACCCAGTAAATTCTTCCCATTCCTGAACTGCAAGCGTTGCCAGGTCTATCTTCTTTGGATTCTTAAATGTACTGCCAAATTTTCAGTGGAAGGAAAGGAGATTTTATTTTCTCTTAGAATTTAGAGACAGTAATTAGGTTATTTAGGTATTGAATCTGCATGACTTTCTGCTATACAGAAGGCTGAATGCATTAAAAAGGTGAGAGAATGAAGATGAGTTTTCTGTTTAATATTATTCTTCCATTTAATATTTCTAAAACATAGAATTTTAAGTCAAGTGATCCAGAAATCTTGGTGCTACACTCAAACAGCAGTGGAGAATTACATGTTTGAACTGGTTTTTTCCATGCTTTCCCCTATTTTAATCTGGCATCTAGCATCAGTTGTGAAAACGCCCATGGTGCCCACTGGAGCAAAGCCTAGGAAATAATAAAGAAGCTTTTATAAATGTACTTGAAGTTTGAGACCTTGTGAGAATTCAAAGCTCTTCACTGATCTGTATAAACATGAATCTGAGAACTGCCAACAGGTTTATGAGAAATGAAAATTTAAAAATGTCACTGCCAACCAAACAATACACATACAAGTGACAGGAGCTTATGGATTGGACCTTGGAATTCCCTAGTGATGGGGTTAGGTGTTACTGTGAGTAGAAAATCAATCTGTGCGCTTTCAGAAGAGAGGCTTCCTGAAACCCTGTGAACAGACCAGCTACTCAAACTCATGCACATAACAGGGTCCAAAGCCCTGTATGGCAAAAGAGACAATTAAGTAATAGTATTTCAGCACTGGAGACTGTTGTAACAAGCAGGTGTCTCTGGCTGCAAACAACCTCATCTCCAGATGTGTCTGTTTATCAACTTTGTGGACAGTGCTTCCATTATAGTCTTATGACAGCTGCATTTAGCATGCTCATTTCTGCATTCAAAGGTCAAATAACTTCTGAAGCTACTAAGTGTATAAAAAAATTACTTTTGTTAATCTTATGTATAAGTTAGAGATGTCTGCCAAAAAGAAGCACATTGGATGCACTGCATAAACAGATTTGTCAAAAGCCAGCTATGAAGCCTAACCAGCAGGGACAATTCAACAGCATCCTTTAAAACAATGGCCAAGACACCACAAGCATAGAAGGCAGGAGCTGATAATTTAATTGCATCTATCAGCTGGATTTGGGGTACCAAAAGGGTACCCAAAGGGAAAAATGCCATCCAACACAAGTCCTTTTGGAAAAAAAATAGGGATAAAGAGATGATTCATCTAGCTCTGGCCCAGAAAGGGACATCCTTGGGGATGGATGAGGCTTCATGAACTGCCTGAGCCCCAGATCTCAAAGAGCTCTCTTTGATCATATTCCCATTTCAGAGGAAATGAGCAGGAATGATTTCTCAACCTCATGCTCTTAGTTTCTCTCTTTTGCATGGAAACCTCATCGGGACAAAGTCTGAACTCCATTAAACATATTTTTTAAAAATATTTTCAAACTCAGTGTACATCTGATAGCCCTAAATTAATCTCACTTTAGCCAAACCTTAACAGAGGTTGCTGTCATTGTATAAAGTTGTTATTATCTATTTACTTTGGAATTTTAAGTCAACTGAATACTGCTCTGACAACTGTGAAATTATTATCCCTGTAAAATAAGGTGAAGATAACAGTAATCCCATGTCATGCCGTACACTTTCAGGGATCAGAAAAGATTTCCTAACAGTCCTTTCCTTCTCTTACTCAGTCCTGAAACTGACTTCTTGTGCACAGTGGCAGGGGTAGAATTTTAACACTTTAGTATTAACTATTAACTTTATTATTTTGTATTAACTAACTACAATAACAATTGTATGGAGCAAATAAAACTGGGACAAGTTCACCATACTGTTCAATCTACTTTAAACATGGATTTGTGACACTACCACAAGCAAGTAGTTTAACCACAAAAAACTCACCTGCATTGATTCTTGCGGGCTTTTTCCTTAGTAGTATTTTCTTATTATTTGTTATTATTGTTTATTTATTGCAAGAGGCAAGAAAACACTAATGCTTAAAAAAAGATCCACAAAGACATGAAAGCTTTAGGTGGTCTCACTCATTTTATGCATAATACAAAGCTATACAGAAAAGTTGTATGTATAAACCAGACTTATTCAAATCTGTAAAACCCCAGCAATACAATTTTCTGGGTTTTTAGTCGCTACATATTCCAGTATTTATTAGTCTGTGGCACTAGTAGCCTACAGGTTATATATAGCGCTTTTTATCTTCAGGGAAAGAGCAACTCTAAATTGTCAATTCCCAGACATTTCTTTTCAAGTTTTACATACTTTTCTGACACATGATTATTCTGTGATATATTAAAATGTAAGTCCCTCCTCTTTTGCTTTTTGATAATTTAAATAATTACCTCAATCTGAATAAAGCATGTGAATTATGGCTTTCACGTTTCCCAGTTCAATCATGCTAATTTATCTTCTGGCAGAGAACTTCAAACAAAATTACTGTCTCGTTGTGAGACATTACATTAATAAAAGATATTAATTACTTCTTAGAAGGCATTCTTCTTTATCCAGACCACAAATTTAAAAAGGGGCTTGCCTGAAAAGAAGAAACTGTGCTTTAATTCTCTCTCCTCTGACAAGCACAGAATTTCTCTCAATCACTAATACAAAAAAAGCCCCTTTTTCTCTTTCTCTTTGAAAACCTTTCCACCTATTTCTTCTGCATTCTCACTGACTACTGGTGCCATCGCTTTCTTTAATGTCATTTATGATACATTCACTTTGAAAACTCATCTTCGTAACTTTGAAAATGTACGTGAAGATCTCCGGTGTCTAATCAAAGCAAGTGGAGAATACAGACTATATTCTATGCTATTTTCCTCTCCACAAGAAAGAATATCCTGCCTTGTTCAATTTTATATGCTATCCCCTGCTGATAAACCAGGCAATTTTAACTAAAATTCTTATAAAAAAAGGTCACGAAAGAAAAAAATAATGAGCAAAGATGTTGAATGCATGTCAGAGGTTTCATACAGCATGAATTGTTCACCATTTAGGAAGAAGCTCTCAGATTTAATCATCTGTTGATATGTCTGGGAAAACATGTCTGGATCACTTTTGAAAAGTCAAATATAAATACAAAACACTTGATGAAGTTTGGAGACCTGTTTCTTCTTTTCTATTGGGGATGTGGAAGGAAGTTGTGATATTTTTAGGATTATTTAGCTTCATATCACAAAATTTTCTACATGTTGACTTGGAATCTTAATGTAAACCTGTCCTTTCACAACTTCTAAAGAGTGTTCACTGCAGGTATGGAAAAGAATTTTTGAAACTTGCAGATACAAAATGTGTTTTCATTCAAGGCAAGCAAGTTTCCTTTTCCATCTGTAATACTGTAATGACAGAAAAGGCACATTAATGTTCCAGGTGTGGAATTACCCTCTCCCAAGGAATTTCTGGGGGTATGTCCATTTATGCATATAATGTTTAGGAACATTATTTACTCTAACCAGAACTATTATAATCTTCATCTAAGGGATAAAGATCATTCCTCTGTTCTATTCCAATGCATGGGGGAAAAAAAAAAAAAAGAATAAAAAGTGTAAGCTTTCAATGCTGCACCAATGTTTTTCTCTAATTTTATAATGGAGACAAAAAATCTTTTTTTTAATTGATATTGAGATAACTGGCAGTGGAAGACACAGGGCTAACAGCTATTTTTTTTTAACTCTCCATTCAGTGGAACATAGGCAATAGACTATTATGGATGCAGATACTGTAGCAGTGCATGATGATTTATCGTGGACTGATTGTCTCAAAATAAACCACAATGACAGAAGGAAACTAATTTACCTTTTTGAAAAATGTGGCCCAGAGATGCAAAGCAAGTAGCAGACATAAATACATTGTGTTTCCAATTTATGCTGGAGCAACTTATATTAGAATAGAAATCAGAAGGACCAGATGCTAAAAATATAATGATCTCTCACTTTCCCTTCACTGTTACCCAACATTAAAGCATGATCTCTTGTCCTCTGGTTTGGTTAGGCAACGTTTCATCTCTGCATTTCACTTATTCATACTCCTTCCAAGCAAAGCAGGCACTGGACAATACAGAAGCTTCCATTTATGTTGCCAGTATTTGTGTCAGTTTTACCTTTCTTCACAGTCTATCACTGTTCTTCTGCCCAAAGGCAGCAAGAGCTGATGTGTTTCCTACGTTACCTTTCATCTTTTAGAAAAGTTTCACCCAACATTCTGTACTTAGCTTGAGTATGCATTCAAAGTATAAATGCTAATTGTGTTAGTATTCTATCAGCTTTGTGTATTAATTCTAGACATAACTTGGATTTCCCATGGAGTGAGAACTGCCTTCTCCTGGCTGTGCCATGGACACTGCAATAAATGCACATTACCTTCTAGACTAGGATCATTAGGTCCTGAAACTTAACACTGGGCCTATTCCTGCACTGAATAGTAAGGCCAGAGTTAAGAAGAATGGGATAAAGTCATATTACCATAATTTATCCTGAGATCAATACAACCGAGGCAAATAGAAGCATGCAGAGTTCGCCAGTGTAAGCTCAAGTGAAGCTTATTTGATCTTCATGTTAATTATAATTTTCATTTAAATTCTTTAAGTTGATTTTAATTCCTTTCTATTTTCTGAATTTTTGTTCAAGAATCATTTGTAAAAAAGAAAGGCTACCCTGTATGTTTAATTAGTACATAAAATAAAGGCCTATGCACCTATCCATATACAAGAAAACAGACACCGAGAGGAAGGCAGAAGAAGACTTCATTGTTACCATTTTATGTTAACAAAATTTTAGTCACATGACAAGGGGAAATGGCTTTAAGCTGAAGGAAGGGAGATTTAAATTAGAAATTAGGAAGTTCTTCACTATGAGGGTGGTGAGACACTGGCACAGGTTGCCCAGAGAAGTTGTGGCTTCCCCATCCCCAGAAGTGTTCAAGGCCAGGCTGGATGAGGATTGGAGCAATCTGGTCTTGTGGAAGGTGTTCCATGGTTGGAACTAGATGATCTTTAAGGTCCCTTCCAGCCCAAACCATTCTATGATTCTGTGATTCTACGATTTTGGCAGAAACTTAAGATGAAGTTTTATTAAGCTCAAATCAACTAAAATGTCTATTTTAGAGGGCTTGTAATAAAAAGGCTGAACTTGCATAAGTAAGAAATAGTTTTCAAAAGGGTGAAATTTTGCTCATATTAATTTTTTTTTTTTTTTAAGACACCTCAGAATCATGCATAGGAACACTCAGCATAAAAAATATGAGGGAATGATCTGGTGGAAGGACATCATCCATTAACTGACCCAAGCATCATGTAACCAGGCAATGCACAGAGAAGATGTTAACAGCCGTAGGCAACCTCTGGGGAGAAGTGAAGTCAACACCTTATATGTAGTAGGAAAATAAGTATTTTAAGGTAAGGAATAACTTCCAATGATGAGTGTGCTGCGTTTTAGATGCGTCACTAGTGAAAATTCAAACCTGTGAGATTAACACAAGATCACATAGCCCATAAAGTGAAATAGACTTTTAAAACGAATCCATGTTAGAAGATCTGTTTTAAATCTTCCTTCTGACCACATTTTATAAATATGCTAAAAGAGAGCACAGAGGAATGGAAAAAAAAAAAACAAACAAATCCTACACACATTAGTGATGGAATCAGAAAAGATACTGAATGATCCCCAAACCCCAGAGCATGCTGAGAAAACAACTAACTGTATTCTAATCTCTAATTCGCTAGCGTCTCCAGTGGTGCTGAGGCCAAAATTTAAATGCTTACTTAGTCCTTTTGGACCTCTGGGCTTTCACCTTTTTCTCCATGGAAGTCATTCCTCTTTATTCATCTGGCAACACATGGTACAGATGTTGGTACAGACACCGATACAGAGGTACAGATACCTCTTTTAGCTTTTTATTCCCATTCCTGTGTCTGGAGTCTCCATGTACTGTAAAACTCTAAGAAGTTTTTCACTTTTAATTCAGCATTCAGAATACTGCTCCATATTTCCTACAGAAGCACCTTTCTACCCCACAGTGCAAATTCCAAATGGGAAGCAAAGTTAATATCATTCAGATGTACCATTCTGCTTTCTTACTGCTGGGGCTTTAAGCATTACCATGGAAGTTAACCAACCAAAAATTCAGCCTTTTATCCTGGGTTCTAGGTACTAACAGGTGTAGGTGTTAAGGACCAAATCAGTAAAAGAGTCATCCTGTTATTATGTAAATATGGATCAGCTCCATTGTTATGGATTTGCTCCATGGTTTGTATGGATTTGCTCCATTAGCATAACTGAAACAGTACATTCACAATAACTTCTTTTTTCATATATTCATTTCCATTTCCATTGTCGGTCATCAAGATGAAATGTTATAACTCTGAAATCAGCCTGTCACTTACATAATTTGAAAACCTACTTACTATAGAGCTTGCAAGCATACAACTCCTACACACAGGCACTCCTAGTCAAATTAACCTTCAAGTCAATGAATATTTAATTTTTACATTATTTTCAGCATCTCATCTCTCCAAAGAGTTACAGTAAAAGTGTACTGGATAATAACATAGCTGATATGGTGCTAAATTCTTTGAGGCACAAGAGATGAAGTAAAAAAGGCTGCAGGCCAACAACTACTGTTCTGAATGCAGAAAGCACATGTGCAAAGGTAAAAAGACTTTGTCAAGTGGTAGAATGCAGGCAGAATGTAAGGACAGAGAAACTCAGGAAAGATGTAAAACATTATTTCCTACCTTGACAGCAGCACTAAAAGTGGGCTAGTAAAGAAATTAAAGAAGTGGAGGCCAGTATGATACATTATAAACAGATCAATAGCATAAAATGTCACATGTATCTTCTTTACAACATTTTCAATAACTAAGCACTGACCTTTATAAAGAGGTACAGAGCTGTAAGAAATAATCTGATTCATTTTGGCTAATGCTATAAACCTAAAAGCAACAAAGGGAAAAGTCAAGCCAAGACATATTACTTAAGTTTTAAATGAGCTAAAGGCTTTCCTTTACTAAAACCACTGTCATTTTAGAAGAGTATTAAAGACTTCCTACAGTCTACATTGGGCAGTTCAAATTTTTAATACTATCACTATTTTGAGGAAAAAACTCAAAACCAACACAAAATACCAAAACCAAACAGAAAAAAATCTGTGTCAAAATTACTGTGCCAGCAATATCAAAGCATTTTATGAAAGCCTATTAGCCTGATAAAAATTTCACTTGTACACTTCCTCACCTTACATTCAGGTTCAAATTTTGTTCAGAACATGTGCCAGCCCTTAGGCTAAGCTAGAATGTTCCTATGAAGTTCAAATTATTTCTTTGTGTTAGGCAGAGGAGTGGTTTGAGACTGCCTCATTTGTGAACTGACTGGCTCACCCATCTCTTTGCTATACTGAACTGGGGCTTAGTCCTCTTCCTCCATGACCTCCAAATTGAGCCCTCCCCCCCACACTCCCCGGTTTAAAAACCTCAGAATTTTTCCATGATCAAATTGTTATTTTCTACGCATCCCACTGCTACTGTTAATTATAGGCTTGAGCACCATGAGTAAACTGCACTGTATAAATGCAAAACAGTGTTTCCACTAGTTTAATGTAAAAATATGCAAGAGAAACCAAATCCACCGATAACCACAGCAGGGAGCAACAGGATGTTCCAGCAACGTTGGGATTAGTGGTGTCTCATATTAATTTCCATACTGACAGTATTCACTGTGTTTCTCTAAAAGATTATGAACCACAGTAGGCAAGTGAGAAGGGAAAAGAGGTACCTCTTTGTTTCTACCTGATTGCAGTGGTTGACTCATGTAGCTCTTTAAGAAAAGCATGTCTTGCAAACAGCTGGTGTATTTAAAGGATTTCTAAAAGGATTTAGAAAACTAATTTTAATCAGGCGCATTCCAGCTAGATTTTGCATTTGCTTTTATGTCTGCTTATGGAGGAGGGTTATTTATATTATTATTTTGAATCTATTATTCATATATTAGCTGTCCATGTAATGAATGGCATCTCAGGGAAGAACTGATCTTGGGTCTAAAGAAGATATACAAAGCTAGATATCCATCTGTGCAGAAATCTGATTGTTGAAATTTATCATCATAGCATCTTTACTAAATGCTTTCTGTGAGGCTCTAATTCCATATGTTATTGCAAAGGACACAAGAGAAAACCTTCAAAGTACAGAAATCAACATAGAGCAGCTGTGAAAAATAGCAGCAATTATAGCCAAAGCAGTAGTTGGCTCAAGCCAGACTATTCTTTTGTGCATCCACACATAACCCAAGGCTGAAATCCAGCTTAATTATTTCTAGGAAAATTATTACAGGGGAAGAAAAAAAAAAGATTTGAAAGGAAAAGTAAAAGGAATGTGTTCTAAAATGGCTACAGTTTGCTTTCTGTTGTAATACTTCAAATAGTTTTACTTTCCTTCAGAGATGTACACTGCCTACCCATGAGGCAACAGTATATGCTTGGACAGGTTATTATCTGATGTTATAGCTTACATAAAAGGAAAATGTTCTCTCTTTCCATTCCTCTTTTAGCTAGCCAGTACAGCACATATTTTATGGGTATCAAGCAGGAATACTAAATGCATAATAGAGATAGGCTTCTGAATTTCAACAGAAAATTTTCTAAACTGTGAAAAGAGCTGTAGAGAAAAAGTAATACCCAATATTCCTTTCAGTGGGAAAATGGAAAGCAGTCATTTTACATGAAATTCCCGAAATAGCCTTGCTGAAGATTTTTTTCCTATATTTTTTTAAGTGGAATTTCAGTCCTACGTGCCAGAGGAGATGGGTTGCTGATTAGTTGTTTGGTCACACACCAGAAGACCAAAGACCTCCCACTGTCTGCTCTAACTGCTCTTTCAGTTTCTTAAACGCATGTCTTTACTATTTTGACTTCATGTGTAGCCTTGTGTAATAAAAATGAACTGATTTGTCTGGTATGCTATTTATATCACTATGATACCAGCCCTCTGTTTTCACAAATTGATTTTCGCTGTGTCATTTCCATGTATGTTACCCTATTGCACATTCCAAAGTTACCCCAAAATAATTATGATGAGGTGCTCACCCTAATATAGAGCTGAAACTACATTCCTAAAAAGCTGCTTGTCAGCATGCATTCCATGGAACAACTTTCTTTGAAAACAGTAATACAGTGATGTATTTGGCTGGTACTTTTCTAATGCTGCACACAACATCTGTCCAAAAGAAAAATTCATGTCAAAATAGTTAACAATACATGTCATAGCTCATTAGCATCAGCACATGAGACTATTGCTGCTGGCAACACAAGTGACACACACAAGCCAGCTAGTGGCAAAGGCGTGTCACTCTCTCTAATCACAGGAGAGGAGAACAAGAGATCTCTGCTGATCAGTTCTCAATTTAAATTTAGTACTCATGTTGATTAAAAGGTTTTCCACTCTAATCTTACTTAATCAGATAAAAAGACTTGGTGCCATGTGTATGAGGCAGAATCTATGAGTCATGGTAAACTGCTGCTTAGCAGAATAATGGAGAATACTGCTGTTCTCACACAAAAGGGAGGAAATTATGTTTGCAGCTACACCATTCCTTGAAAAACAGCAAGGTTCATAATAAACTACGTAATGAAACAGTATCATATCTTTTTGTCGTACATAATAAAGGTAGTGTGAACATGCGATATCTTTTTTATTAAAGGACCGCAGTGTTACTGAAGACAGACAAAAAACTCTCTCTCTCTTCAGGAGGCAAATTAAGAAAGAGATAAAAAGGGGAAATGTATCTTCCTCCAAAATTTCAGAATACTGTGCAAGAAGGCATGATTATAACGCCTATAGCTTGATTGTAGTTTAGGTACAGTTCTCAGGATTGTATGAACAGTCAGCTCACCATCAAACTGGTTATTCAGCCTCACAGCAGTCATGCCTGTATGGATGTAAGAGAGTTGTTAAACATTTGCACATAGTTTTGTTCCACAAATATTAGCCTGGGTTTCTTGTTGTAGAGGGCTGAGGTCATGTCTATACCAGAAAGTTTTTCTGGCAGGACTTTGGGTTAATTACAGCTTGTACACATTGCACTGGAAGGACAGTTACATACTTTCTGAACTGCCTTCACTAGTGCCAAGTGTCCTTGCCTTACAAGTCTATTTTGGCAAAAGATATGGTATGCACACTTTCTATCAACCCTAGCAACTCTGCTGAGCAGAGTTTCTCAGGGACATCATGAAGTGCGTTATGGCATACCAAAAAGAGCTCAGGTTCAAATTCTTGTAACTCCTTCCCTTCCAGCCCACTATGCTTTTGCCATTCTTTGACATTCACATTTCTAGTTTAGATTTTTCAGAATGCTTTTTCATCTTTCTGCTTAATCTCTTGATCAGAAAAAAGGCCCTAGAGAGACACGTAGCACAGCAGAGCCTGCTCACAGACAAAATCTCCTGGCAGACTCTACTCCCAAGATGACCAGTAGAGCTGTGATAGACACCAGGTGGAGTGGCTGATGATAGCAGCGCTTGAAAATGGCAAAATGTAGTAGATATTTGATGATCAGCACTGAACAACAGAGCAGCAGAAAACAAGCATTAAAGAATGTGCCATGTTTTACTGCAGTACAAACTCAGGAAAATCATCAGTGACCCTGAATTTCACAAAGGTCAAAGTGTCCTCTGGCATAGGCGCACTGGTGACAACAGATGGAGATTGTTCATTTGCCAACCCTCAGCCCAGATGTTGATTCACTGGGAGCAAGAAGGGCTAGGGAGCTCACAGTGGATATAATCCCTCCCTTAGCACTGTTACATGAGCTCAATCTGCTCTGGCATAGCACAATATCCTCACGTATAGGTCCACAACCCAATCCATATAGGTGCACAACCCAATACCCTCACAGCTGTATGGATGCACAGCCTTCCTCTTTTTTCATATCCAGAATCTGGCCCTGTCTGGACAAGATAGTTACCAAAGATTAATGAGGCTAGGGCTGAAAAGCCCAGCATAGGAACAGATTGTCATTCAGGTATGCCAGGACTGTAGCAGATTTGAAATTACAAGACACCTGAATTTTGAAAGATGCAAAAGTGTGATGTATAAACCAGTTTGACTGACTGCATTGTGCCTTTGAGTATAAAGGAACAGATGAACAGCCACACTGGCTCACACAAAAGGTCTAACTAGCTTCCTGCTTCTTCTCTCACAGTAGCCAGCAACAGAAAAGAGGAGACCAGGCAAGAAGTCACACTCCTCCAGAACATCCTCCCAGCTTCAGGACTTCCTGTGTCAGAAGATTTCACTTTGTATTACAGAGTCTTTGATGAATTTGTTTTACAGTAATTTGTGCTGTTGCTTTTTGAAACCCTATAAAATTCTAGTATCCACAACAAATTGTGGGAAGAAGTTCTACAAGTTTTTGGGAAGTTGCCTCTAGAACTACATTGATGAGTTTGCTTCGAATGGGTATCTAATTTAGTCTGATGCTCACTATATTTTATACTGAAGGCGATACAAGAAATTGCTTATTATTTCCTGTTTCATGGCCATGTGGGATGTCATAGTCTTCTGTGATAGCAAACAGACTTATCCAATGTGGATGTTTATAAACAGCATTCACTAAGTGGGGAAGGTATGTGATGCTGCAGCCTTATCAATATAAAATCTTTTACAGCAAAACCAATAGGAATACAATTCTGGGACCTACATTTGTGGATGTAAAGAGCCAGTGATGATTTTAGATTGCCATTAGCTTCCTTTTGCAACTGACTAGCAACTGAGAACCGTTTGCCTTTTTTCTAAACAGGGACAACAAAACTGTTAAATGTGTATCAAACAGACTGAAGAATCCTGGCAGTGACTCATGGCTAGCCTGAACTGCAATGACTAAGTATTCTTATTGCTGCTACCCTGTGTTATGTTATATATGTTATAATATTTGTGGAGTGAAAACTAGCTGAATGGAGGAACGAAGTGTAAGGACTGCTGATTTTGAATAACTTGGCATAATTAGAAGAGCTCAACAAGGCTGTAAAGATCCCTTTAACAGCCAGAATTGCACAGCATGATGCTTTTGTATAGTTGTTTGCATAGTTGGCTTGGTTTTGGTTTTTCATAACTTACAAATGCCTGTTATGAATAGGATAGAGGGGATGTTAGAGCTTGTAAATATGTATAAATAAGAATGTCATACTCATTCATGATTTGAAAACAAAGTTATATCAAATTGTGATAAATGATGTGCAAACAGCAATGCACTTCAGAGCTCATGAACTTGAACATTAATCCTTTGTCTTAAAAAAACTTAGTTACACTAAGATGTGTGTGAAGTGTTTCTGACACATCATGTATTGTTTCTGGCAGCCCAACCCATGTTTCCTCCTAGCTAATTGTCTTATCCATGGAAGTACTGTTACACACTTCCTAGACCTCCCACAGCTTTCACCATTCTTCTAATATTTGTTTTGTGCTTTCTGCTTTTCTTCAGCCACATTGTGCATTAGCCCTTTGTGCTTCTGCATGGACTCAAGCATCCTCAGCCATTTTATCATGTACTCCCACTGATCCCTGCTGACTTTGAAAAAGGCAAATCTGCACATTGAATAAAATGTCAAGTGAGGAAAAATAAAGCCATCATGGTGAAAATTTAAGAAGGGTTAGATTTGCTTCAGGACTGTTCCACAGTCTGAGTCATCACAAATAGGAAGGCACTACCTTTGTGAGAGGTGTTTGCTGCAAGAGAAAAGACTCACAGGGTTACTAGAGACTGACTGGCACCAGACTACTAAAACAGAACTGGGTGTTGATGACCACTGACTGCTGCCTCTACCTCTTCATGACTTGAGTGTGGGTTCTTGCCATGAATTCTCTACAGCATTGCCCATCCTAGATCTAGTGTTTTGAATTCCTCCTAGTTATCTGAAGGGTTAATGTTCCCTTCCTCGCCTGAATAAATGCAATCATTACTGGGTGCTGCCAGGAATCCTTTCGGGAGGTCAGAAAGAGTGCCTTCTCTCGCTTGTGGCAGCAAGGATCCAAACATGGCTGGAAGTCTTTTGGTAACCAGAAACAGTAAGTTTTGAACAGAAGCACCAGATTATTCTTTGCCCTTCTTCATCTAGTAGTGCAACCAAATTAGCTGTCGCTCTTGTCCTTGCTGGATGAAGAATTATGTTGCTTGCAGAGGTAATTTTACTTTGGAGAGGGAGAGCTGGTTTAACCAGCAAAAACATTAGAGTGCAAGCTAAGGCTGAGAAATTACAATAGAAATTGCTGTGAAAAATCACAGTCTTGAAGTACAATCACAATATTGAGTTATTTACCATGCTGCAGGTCACAACTGGTCCTCTAATGGGGTGTTTTGTATTAGAAAGGGATTTTGTGTTATGAAGACATGAATATTTCAAGTGTTTCTTGATTTTGTTTTTGTGGAAACCAGGTAGGACAGAAAAACAATCACATCAACACTGATCTCCCAAGGTTTAGAAGCTGTGCAGTAAATACTGTAAACAATTAGCAAATCAACATTTTTGTTTACCTGCTAATGCCCACAACTAAATGTGCCAGTTTGGGAATGTTGTTAAGAAAACACTTGAGGGAGGAATCCTGCCAATGATAGCTGTATCAACAAACAGCAACAATAACATATGCTTTCGCATAATTAAGATAATTGGCTTTATTCCTTAAAACATAGCTTTGTTCTTATGGATTAATTGACAGGGTAAACGTTTGTGTTATGTTAAATTACACAACCCTTATTAATCTGAATGCATCTTCTCAGTTTTCATCAACTATATAAATGTCTACCGCAACCTCACTGAAGTAGCTGCTAAATCGAGCCTTTGTTAATCTCAGAGTCCTTTTCTTTTCAGCTTCTGCACTCCTTTAGCTCCTCCATTCAATTTCCTGGTGTACTCCATTGCTTTCCTGTGCTTTTCAAATGCAATGATCCACTGGCTTTCTGCTGCTGTTTTGGTTCCTGCTTGCTGATGCAGTGATTCACTTCCATGTATAACCTCCCTCTGTTCCCCCACAGCCAAGGAGATGAGGCAGTGAAAAGGACTTCAAGGGGAAATTAAATAAACTCGGACTGTACTTATCTTTAGAAAATGGTGAAAAGTCTCTTCATCTCTATCATCCCAAAGAGTTTTTATGGCACTAGTTACTCCTTCTGTGTGCCCTCCTACCTCTCTTAAAGAAGAAACAACTAAAACAAACCAACTGTAAAAACGAATACAAGCAAAATTATGAAGTCAATAAACTTACCAGAAGAAGATGAATATCATTTGACTTCAAGAAGAAATGGACATTCCAAGAAAGAAGAGAAGCTCATTAAACTGATTAGGAATTTTGCAATTAAGAAGTGATTTTACATGGAATTGCCCTTCAGTATACTACAAGATCCAAAGATATGAGAGGTAGAGAGAGGGAGATGCATGGACATGAAATTTTAAAGTAGAACCAAAAAGCTGGCAGGCAGAAGGAAAAATGTCAAAGCTTTCTGTAAATATTCTGGGCCTGATATAGGTATCAGTATAAATCAGTCTTACTCCCTTGAATTTAGTGGAACTATATTATATACAACAGTTCAGTGTGAGCCCATCTGCCCTTTTTGCTGTAACTGGATTGTTAAGAAAAGAATTTGGGGGCTGTTTATTGATAAAATTAAATGAGCCATATTTCCTAGGAAAAGTCATTTGTGACAATACATGTGTCATTTCCCTGTGTGGCTGTATGTCCAGCCTTCTTTTGGACTGCAAGTGGCATGATTGTCTTTGCACACGTGCTTCTGCCAGTGCATGATGTTGTAACGGGATTTTACTACAGCAAAAGAAAGACTTTTTAGTATCCTTCAGATGCACACAGGCATGCACACACATAAAATTTTTGACAAAACATTGTACAGTCTACTTTTGGACCAAAACACCTCTAGGTTTTCTAAAAGCCTCTAACTACAAGAGCACCTACACTCTATTTTCATACCTACCACATACCTATGCTCTATTTTTTCATTCTTGTTAACCATTAGGCTGTGACAGGGAGCTGCAGCATCCTACACAGCTTGGTTTTTTTTCTTTTCAGAATTTCTATTTGGAACTTCTACTAAGAGGGACTTGGTTTCACTTTTTAGCTTTGTAATTTTGACTGACAAGTAGGGTGACTTTATGATCCCCAGCACCTGCACGTATATCACCTATTATGCACCAATACACTTACGTGATCATCAAAACTCAGCCATTTAGAGTTCCTCCTTCTTCTCCATACAAAATACTACCTGTATATATGCTCTCCCCCTTCCGCAAAGAGATAAAGAGGCTTAATCTTCTCCTGGGTTCTGCATGATTTTTTTCTCTCCTTAGTTGTGTTCCATATAATGAAAGTGACATCACAGGGTGGCTTTTTGCCTCCTTCCGCATTACTTCCAAATTAATTAATGTCCTGAGTTCAGAATGTTTAGAAGGATTTTGGTTTTCATTGAGCAATTTTAGTTTGCATACACCATTTTTATTTTTTTCTTGTGGTGTATATTTTTAGATCAGTGACCTTTTGGATGCATGATTCATGCTGATTTAATTTTTTCCAGCTGGTACATTTTCACTTAGGCCAATACAAATGTGGTGAAACTGATATTTTTGCAATGAAACCAGCTATCACACACCTGTGCTCTCAATTTTTTTATTGGAAATAGAAATCCTTTCTTTTTTCTTTTCTCATATTCTCTATTTTTATTTGCTATTTCTCATGTGTGCAATAACCTTTCAGGAAAAAAAGCAGTTAAAAAAAAAAGGCAATACAAAAAAACCCTCAAGCACCTGTACACTAATGTTACCTGTCACAGACCAGGAGCTATTAAAAATCAGATATCACTATTTAATTTATCATGGAACTATGAAAAGATAAGCACACCTTCTCATTCTTAATGCAAATAACTGAGCAGATTAAATATTTTGTGCATCCACCAGACTGCAATAAGCTCTCCACAAAAGCTTTTGTGATTCCGTGGACTGTAATCTACACACATTGTGGTTCTTTGACGCACTCTCAAGAAGCAAGTCCATCAGCAGCTGAGCATTCAAACAAATAAATGTCATAGCATGTTATTTGTCTAAAAAGGACCAGACCTGAGCTTTTAATGGGTTTCTTCCACAGATGCTATACATAGAGTGTGGGACCAAAGAGCATTCCATGATTACACAACCAGGCATGTTATGTAAGCATGTAAACATGCATCCTCTCTGCAATCTTACTTTGTCATGAGCAAAGACCAGCCTTATCAGCCTCCAGCCCTGGTCCCCTCCTCGAAATTCTCATCTTTCCCTACAAAACCCACGCAGGCACACAGACTCACTCACAGTTTGAGAATTTGATTCACCATTAACCTTCAGAGGAGGGCCAGGCTTCACTTTCATGTTACTTCTATACTCAGAAAGACACCTTTCTACTCCCACATTTTCTGCATAAAAGGGAGAAATGTAAATAGCAGCCTGAAAATAAAATAAAATAATAACAATAAAAAAAACCACCCTGTAATAGGACCCTGAAAATCAAGGCCTTGATAAAAAAAAGTGGTGCCTCCTGGTTCCAGTACAAAGGCAACATCAAATAATCATTTCACAATCATAGTACATGCAAAATTTTAGTGGACAAAAGCAGCTGAGAAAGATTTGAATCTTTGACTCTCATTGCTGCCTTAGTGTAACCTGAAGTAAGTAGCAAAATTCACAAGGAAGCAGCAAGTTAAGGCACGGCCAAAAAAAGGCTGATATTGTTGATACAAACAGCTCTTGGAAACTGGCACTTAAATGTTCTTTAAAAATATTTTTTTTTTGCAATTACATTAACAGTATGCTATATAGTGGAATTTTTTTTAATGTTCTTTCAAGTGAGTGCAATAT
Organism: Myiopsitta monachus; assembly: GCA_017639245.1. NCBI lineage: Eukaryota > Metazoa > Chordata > Aves > Psittaciformes > Psittacidae > Myiopsitta > Myiopsitta monachus. The sequence goes on along the minus strand of CM029917.1, from coordinate 71,324,444 downwards.
TCTTAGTGGTTTTGTGTTTCTCATAAACTGTTGTTGTCTGACATGCTTAGGCTGGTCCATTACTTATTCTGTGTCACCCATAAGCCAACAAAAACATTTAAGTATGGACACCCATTACAGCCATGACATAAATTGTGTATCATCTTTTCAGAGGACAACAGCGTTAAATACTTTAAAGAGTTGCAGATGTTGTGCTCATTGGGCTGAGTCTAAATGCACAAAGAAGTGTTGATATTATTTTCTATGAAATGCTAGCAAGACTGCTTCAAGAGCAAGTCATACAAATCAAAAGGTAATCAGGAAACACTCCTGTAAATGAAAACAGAGATTACATAGTTATTGGGAAGACATTATTATTTGTGGTCAGTCAGTGAAATAATTCTGAAAATGTTACACACTGACTCAGATTTTACAAGTACTATCAGGATAATGCTAATTCTGGAAGTATTTAGTTGTTAATACCTAACTTCCACCATTTGCTACAATACTAGAGAGTATATAGAGGCATTCTTCTGAGTAGCAGAATCCGTTCCCTCTTATTTGAGTGACGACTCACAGTGAGCATCCAATATGATTAGTTTGCTAACCATCTACAGTCTGAATTTTTTTGAAAAACAAATCAATAGGTACTTACTAATAATGGTTACACATGTAGAAACCAGAATTAGTTTGCACATACTTATACAGGAAAAAGAACCATAACTTCAAGAAGCTGTTGAGTCACATTCCCCTGTCATTCTTGTTTATGTTCGCGTTCATTTCTTCCACAGATTTGTTTCTCACGTCTGTGGGATCACCTTCAAAGTGAACAGATAAAAGAAATGGCTTTATTTTTTAGCAGAAAAGAGTTAATGAAGAAAAAGGAGCCATCTTTTGTTGTGCTAATAATTGCTTCCAACTTTGACTTTGAGCTCACACTACTCTGCATCATGTAAAGCCTTAATGATATCAATGTCATCATATTAATGCAAAGTCAAAACAGGTAATATAATACAACAATTTACACTAGAAAGGACTTCCAGAGGTTATATACTCCAAACACCTGCTCAAAACAGGAATCAGCTTCAAAGTTAGGCTACATTGATGCTGGATCAGGTCAGAATAGAAAATAACCTGGTGACCACAACCATGATTACCGTCTGATACTTTAAAGTTATATTAATTACTAAACACTCTTCCAAATATCGTTTACAGCACATTAGAGTGTTCATTTTAGTGATTTAAACTTTTGCAGCTTGCTTTTATCACATTTCTCATGACTGATCAATCACTGGCCCTTCTCATACAGGACAGATAATATTTCGTGTTGGTTCTCAATTTTTAACACTTAAAAACCCCCAAAGTTTAACTGCTGAATGTTTTCAAGAAGGCTTTGGTATGGACAAGGCCAAGAAACTTAACAGGAACATTGCCTAATACAAGAAAAGGGCTTAAGCCTAGAGGAAATACTACAGCTATGTCTTGGGCTCTTAACACTAAGCTTTCAGACTCCATATCCTAGAGACTTGTAAGCATTTCAGCAGTAAAATTAAACTAAAATATTGGAGTGGATAGAAATCACCACTGTGCAAATGTAGCATAATACGAGGGGTAGCACCCTGACACTGGTACTGATTAGAGCTATATTTGCTGTATAACTTCTTTATAAAAGAAAAATGGAACTCTAGAGATAAGTGAACTATAGTAAACCACATCAGCCAACTAAAAAGTGATAACAACATTAGTATGAATGACACAGACTGATTGTTGGTGAAACAGCTAACATGAAAAACTTTCTAATACAACATTTTTAAGGCAGTAATACAGACACCAGATATTTTATATTTGCATTTATATTCTCACATTCCATGTATTTTATTAACTGATGCTTTCTAAATTATAAGTAGGATTAATTTTATAAATCAGAATTTCTGCTACAAATTCTAAGCTGAATTTTGCTGAGCTACATCATTCCAAATTAATTAATCAGTAGCCCTACAATTAACGATTCTAACTAACAGATTAGACCACAAAGGGATCACTGCCTCACCAGCCACTTCCATGATTGTTTGCTGCACACTGGGCAAAAGGGCTCTGCAGCATTGCTTCAGAACCCCAGCACAGATGGATGGGCGGAGACGAAAGAGTTTGAGACTGAGTGCAAGGGAGCATTTTCCTCCCAGCAAAAGGTAGATGAGCCTCCAGAGAGTGAAAATAAAATATCAGCATTTGTCACTACTGTGATTTAGTGATTAGCTTCTGATCAGGGATTAGAAACAGGCAGGCAGGATCTCACAGCCATTAAAGCTTCATCTCCCTCCATTCCATGTGAGATGGTTTAGATGCTATTATTCAGATATTAAAACAAAATACGTTCACAGATCACAGCTGAGGAAGAGAAATATGCAACTTCCTACAAGTGGAGTAAATAGAGGAATTTATGTCTGGAAAGAGAAGCATTTCTGTTACTCATGTTTATATGCAATCTTACATTGCTCTCCTAAACCTTGCATTGTGGCTTCCTCCACTCCCAGTATTAATGGACTCTGTGTAAATAGCAACATTCAAAAGACCAGTGAGGAGGTCTAGTGCAAGAGCCACTCCACAGATGACTAGAAGAACCCACTGAGGGTTATTAAATATAAAGAGCCACTAGCCACGACTCAGGAATCTTCTGACCTACACACTGCTATAAAGTGAGAAAATTTTCTGAGGAAATACCACTAAATGCTTGCTGTGTTCTTTTGGTGTTATCAGTGACTGAGAATGGATGTTGAAGTAGATGGACCTTTGCTGTAATATGATATTCATACAATTTTATAACCTCAAGTGAAGTAAATGATACGTAGAGTGGCAGAATGGGCAGCTAGTGAAACACTAGAATTTATAACAGTACCTGGATCACAATAGAAGTCTGTTGCTCTTTACCATACAAGTCTACCGTAAAGACCTGCCATGGTTTAAGCCCAGCCATAACTCAGAGCCACGCAGCCACTCACTCACTCCCCCCCTTCTTCCCCCCCACTCCCAGAGGGATGGGAAGAAGAATCGAAAGAATGTAACTCCCACGGGTTGAGGTAAGAACAGTCCAGTAACTGAGGTATAACACAAACCACTGCTGCTACCACCAATAATAATAATGATACGGGAAATAACAAGGGAAGAGAATACAACCACTCACAACCCACCAACTGATACCCAGCCCGATGGAGCAGTGATCTAACCCTTCTGGGTAACTGTCCCCAGTTTATATATTGGGCATGACATGCTGTGATATGGAATACTTCTTTGGCTAGTTTGGGTCAGGTGTTCTGTCTCTGCTTCCTTCTGGCTTCTGCTCCTCCCTGGCAGAGCATGAGACCCAGAAAGTCCTTGGTCAGACTTAACATTACTGAGCAGCAGCTAAAAGCATCGGTGTTATCTGCACTGTTCCCACGCTGAAAGTCAAAACCACAGCACTGCACCAGCTACTAAGAAGGAGAAAAAATGACTGCGACTGCTGAACCCAGGACAAGACCAGAATTGAAAACCAGTCCAAGATCCAATATTTAGATTTCCCAGTATTAGTAGACTGGAATTAAACAAAAGTGACATTGTTAAAGGGACAGAACAAGTGGTACAATTCCTCACACAAATCCAGAAAGATAAGGGGGTTTCCTTGTATGAATGTTTTTGAAATACTGATGTGCTTCTTCCTTCAAAGCCCAGAATGTATTTCTCAAGGACATTCTGAAGAGAAATACAGGTTATAAATATACTGCATGATGATTACCTGCATGACAGGTGGACAGAAAGCCGAAACACCATATGAAAAGGGTTTTTTTTGGTGTGTGTTTCATTAATGGAAGAGCTGTAAAAAGTGCTGAGGGATTTGATTTTTTAAAAACAAAATACCAGTTAAAAATCTTGCCACAAATTTGGAAAGGACAGCAGCTTCTAGTCAAATGTCTGATTAATTCTACAAATGCAGAACCTCTTTAACCTCTCTCTGAAGTTCAGTTCCAAGAAGAAAAGCAGAACTTCACGGCAAAATGCCTTGTAATCTCTGTAAGAAAAAAATGGCTGGCTGAGAGACCTAAAGCCCTGTGTGGAACGTGCTGCTTATAGAGGCAAATGCTCTGTTCTCAGGTTCACATGATCTTAGGCATCTGCTCCTATAGCTGACTCTGACATAATGAGCTATAGGAGCAGATACCTAAACTTGCCAAAAGGCAGCATGACAACACATTTCCAGACCTTGCTGATTAGTAAGAACTGTCTAATTCAATGCAGGTAAAGTTCCTGTGCATCAGCTGCACCTCCTCTTCCAGAGGGATTGCAGTTCTGATCCACAGCCCCTATTTAAAACAGAAAAACCTGAAGCAATAAACTTGCATAAACATGGTTTTCTGTGGACCACAGCCAATTACCACTAATGCAATTGTCAGCAGAGAGGATGTACTTTGTCAGTATCTTCATTACAAGTCATTTGAAAAACTGATTAAAAGATTCCCTCTATTTTGTTTTAAGTGCTCACCACTCCCATGACTTCATTGTCTTAAGAAATGTGACAAAACACTGCTCAGTGCTTAGGGGTTTCTTCCAGTAACTGAGAACTTGGCTTTCTGGGAGTAACTTTAGAAACACTCTGTTGTCATGGTCAGTGAACAAAAGAATGTTTGCTCAGAACCTGGGTATGTTTTTATAGTAGTTGTATAACACTAAATGGTCCTTTTCATGCGCAGGACCATGGTTTTACAATTTAGTTTCTTTCCTAATTTGATTGCCACCACTGAAGGGGGCCAATAGGGATGCTGGGGAGGGACTCTTCATGAGGGACTGTAGTGATAGCACAAGGGGTAATGGGTTCACACTTAAACAGGGCAAGTTTAGATTGGCTATGAGGAAGAAGTTTTTTACTGTAAGGGTGGTGAGGTGCTGGAATGGGGTGTCCAGGGAAGTTGTGAATGCTCTACTGCTGGCGGTGTTCAAGGCCAGGCTGGACATAGCCTAGGATGGCATGGTTTAGTGGGAGGTGTCCCTGCCTATGACAGGTGGGTTGGAACTAGATGATCTTAAGGTCCTTTCCAACCCTAACTATTCTATGATTCTATGACCTAGAAATAGAAGTCTTATAATTTATTCAAAGATTTCATCCTGGATGCAGTCAGAATGTTTAGCTGGGTGTTTGCCATAAAATTAAGGATACCAGGATCCACATAATTTAAAATTGATTCTTTTCAGCCTATGACAGTATTTATGTCTGCCAAAAACTTGACTCTTAGAGGTGTGTATGTTTGACCAGTCATCCTTAATAGTCTGTACATTTCATCATTGCCTCAATATAACTTTAGAGACTGCAGAAATCACAAGAACCTTTAGCACATTATCATATCTTTTCTCACTCCATTAAAAGAAAGGAGAAAGAATCTGCATATCTGAAACCTGGTTTCTAAGTACAAATCTCTACCCTTCAAAAATGCATTCTACCCCTGCAAATTTTTTTAAGTAAATGAGAATTACAAAGTAATAAAGGGCATAAGAGAAAATCAAATTAAAAGGGATTTAAGTACTATATCTGAGTTCAACACACTTGGATGATTCCCCATGGAACATGTTATGGGTTTTGTCCCATGTGAAAGGAAGCCAAAGTTAATTATAGAACATAGCACTGGGCAAGCAAATAAATCAAGCTTTGCACTGCTGCATGCTCACATCTGTAAATTAACAACTATGGGTCTGTTAGTAGACTCTTCTCTGACAACAAAATGATACCAAATCTAACTATAGTTGCTTGTCTTAGGATAAGTAGATGTAATTCAAAAAGTCCACTTCACAGAATTCATAACTGTGGGCTAAATCAGCACACATCAAAGTCTACCTTAGAAGGAGAGCATTAACTCAGTATATAACACTGCAAAAGCCAACTTGAAGTATCTGTGTAGAATTTGTGTATGCAGCATATGATTTTAGCACTGGAAATAAAATCTCAAATACTGAGGCTGACTTATTATTATATCATGTATATTATGCATGTAGTATAATATGCATACATATGGATCATATAAAAAAATATATAAGGATACATATGATTAAGTTTGTGCATGTGTGTGTAGGAGAGAGAAAGAGACAGGGGGAAAAACATACAAATACTCTTCCAAACAGAAACTCCCCCAGAAGTTAACACTAAAATTCCTATGTAACGGAAACTGTGGAAAAAGTCTACATACCTCTTGCACACTTAAGAACCTGTAGCACAGATATGGTGCAGTCACCTCCATATCCGCAAGCCAAGCTGAACATTCAAATTAAAAGATTAGTTTAAGCAATCACACTGGCTGTGAGCTTGCATGGTTCACTCACTTGGAAAAATTGGTGTCAAACTAAATTCTTTTATGTTTGCAAGCACTAAGCATTTTCAGGAAGAAATGCAAAAACACTACTGCAACATAAAAACAAAACCATTCAAACCTTCATGGAGACTATTTTTGAGGCTAAGTATTGTGATATGCAGTATATATTTAAATGTTCATTACAGGAGTCTGCTGTAAGGTTAATTTTCCCTAAATTAAAAAGCAGGTAATATTTACTTGCTGCTAATTCACTTGGCTGTTTGTATCATTCATGAATGGCAATATAGCATTTTGAATCATGTGAAACCCTCTATAATGTCACTAGCACCATTATTACAGGGAGGAAGAACCACTTCCTGATATAAAATTGGCGCCAGTTTCTTTTTCTGTCCCCTCTTTGAAGAACTGGAGCTCATATATAATTTCAACTCCTTCCATTTTCTTCTATAGCTTTGTTTCTGCCTACTCGGCTGCTATCTCTTGGGCGTAAGTAGGGTGGCATCATAACCTTGAGGGACAATTCTCACTACAAGACATTGCAGGATTACTCCAGCTTTTTTCAAACTAGCGCATTTAGCCCCAAGCCATAAGAAAAAACACAACCACCCCACCCTGTCACTCACAGTCATACTCAGGTGCTTTGCTCCATTGATTTAAATGCCTAAATATTTTTTTTTCCCTACATGCTGCATTTGACCTCCACAAAGGATAGCTTTCTCTAGCCAGCTAGCTTTTAGCAAAGCTAAAATGAATTGCTAAATACATATGCAGAGTTATAAACAGGATTTGTATAACACATAAGGAAGTCTGCAGTCCTTACTCCATCAGTCTTTTTATCTGTATTAGGCAAGATTAAAGCTAGCTAAGATAGCTAGCAGAGGAGGTGCTGAGATGGGTAAGGGTACCATTTGACTTGGGAGAGCCTTTCTGTGCTCACTTCACAATAGCTAAAGCCATTCATTACACAACACTAAGACACAGATAAATGACAGGAACTCAATACCTGAAGAGTGTGTTCTCACTGAGATAATACAGCTGTAAATAATTAGAAAACCCCTCAGCATTGCCCAAGCTCTGCCCCTTCACAGATTATTATAGTCCTGCTGCTAAAACCAGTAGTGCAGAATTAGGCCACCATTGAACCCTTTAAATATCTGAAATGCATGGATTAGCATACATGAAAGACACTGCCTTTTATTGCTCTGAATCCAGTTTGATTAAACATATATCATGGACATTGTATCTCTGGAGATCTTCCTCTCTTTTTCTATGAGCTAGACACTGAGTGGATTGTATCAAAAAGAGGAAAAATCCCAGGAATTTTATAAGGGCCTTCTTTCAGCAGCTGGCCACATAAATTAGACCAAGAACATAGAAGGAAATAGATTGGTTTGGTAGACCTCCACTGATTTCCAAGTATCCCTTGGTGATTTTGGAGAGAAAATTAGAAACCAAAAGTAAGTAGATAGTACTGGAGAAAATCCCCTTAGATCTGTAATAGGTATTCTTGTGCAGTAAGCCATCAGCATCTGTCAATGCTGCTGCTGCTCAAAAGTGGGAAGTGAACTGTGCTTCCTATTAGCAATGCCTGAGTTGCATAGTATTTCCCTAGATGACTTGGAAATAGAGTTGGCATATTTTATTTGAATTATGAGGTAAATAACTGTGTGTTTGGAAAAAACAAACATAAGAGAAAAAGAGGCACCCATCTTGTATAAGAAAAGCACTGCACAGTGCATTTAGCAATTACTGCAATGTAAATGGATCTCACATCATTAGCAAAAAGAGTTTTATATGAAATGTTTCAACTTTGAAACACTGCATAAAAAGATCAGCATGTGATCAGTAGCTCATCTTGATCTGCTTTCCATTATTCTTCTACAGGAAAAAAGATGTTTTGAAACAAGACAAAATGAGGTTCCCGGCTGTATTTTGTCATGAAATGGCTTTCATAGCTCACAGCTCTCAGCAGCTGGGTAAATACATTCTGCTTTATGAATGCTGCCTGTTAATTTTGCATCTAAAGCTTGTCAACGTTACAGAACTATAAAGCTTCAGAAAATACCATTGGTGGGAAGTGCAGTTGCTATGAAAAGGATTATGCTGGTTCCTCTCATGAAGTATCCCAGGATCTGTTTTCAATACAGAGAGCCTATTGATGAAGTAGATAGGTAGGCAGTCAGATGCATTGACTGCTACTGTACTATAAATGTGAGTGCGTGTATATATAGACTTACTGCCAGTTTTCAAGTATGTTTTAAACCATTTGTTTTAAATAAGTTTTAACCTCAGGAAATATTAGCTTTAGCATCAGCTTCCACCCCCTTAAAAGGCACCAGTATTGAAACTAAAAAAGAAATAAAAATTGATAATGGAACTTCATGTTACAAATGGTCTTGCAGATATGGTTTTAAAATATCATTTTCAAGTATTAATCTTTGTAAAGCTACTGTGTGTTGGGTTTGTACCTGGAAATATTTCCATGTACCCCAAACATTTAGAACATATCTTCATGGCATAAAGTGTTGCTGGCAAGTGATACCAGCATTACTGCTGACTAAAAAATAATACCAGCATTACTGATGACTTTTTTGTTTACTTCAGATATGGAAACAGTGCAGCTGTTAGCATGATCCTGCAGTACCAAAGCTAAATAGCTCTCCTTCCCACTTTCCCAAACAGCCTGGGTGGACCTATGTAAGTGAAAATGCAATTTACATTAGCTAGTCTGAATCTACACATACATGAAAATGTATTTAGAGGAGGCACCATCCCTTTCCTGAAGCGTACACAGTCAAAAATACTCTGATACAAACAGCTCAGTTATCCCTTTCCACCCCTCCATGCTGTCTCCTCCCCAGTATGTTCAGTCCAGCTCCCTTCTATACTAAAATACCACTTCTTTCTCCCTTAGTCCCTTGCAAGAGAGGTTTGGCACTCTGATCTTCTCCCACACTCTATGGGTTTCTGGAATACCTATTAGCTTCCATTCAGGGTTTTCCTCTGACAAAAAAGGCTGAAGAGCCCTAGCACAGAGAACCAGTCTTGGGAGCTTTAGATAATCTCTTGAACTAATGACTAATAACTGATGACTAACCAGTTTGAAAAAGAAATATTAAATGGAAAGAGAGATCACCTGCAGCACAGATTTGGACTGATGTCATTTGCTGTCAAACCTAAACTAAGTAATCTTAGCATCTGCAAAATTTCAAACCAGTTGCAGGGGCTATAAACTAAATCACAGGATGGAAGGAAGGAAACAGAGAACAAGGAAAGATGAACTGTTAAGCTTCTTCTGCAAACACAGAGTTTGATTTAATGTTCCAGATTACTAACTTGGATTATTTGATGCCAAGTGCTGGGGTTAATCAGCACTTCCCCTTAAGAAGTCTGAATGAAATGTTCTTTCCATAGCCCTTGTAGAGATGACATAAAAGTACACAACAATACTAATAATAGGGAAAGTCAATATAATTATTCATCCACAAGAAAAAAATCATAAAGTAGTTTGGTCTCTATAGGAACTACACAAAATCTGAAGCTTGTATTTTGCAGATCTCTCTGGTATTACCACTGCAGAACTCAGCCTGCAGTCACAGACATGACCAATGGACATGTATTGGCTGGCCTAGAGAAGGGAAAAGGCTATGTAAATGTCCTCCCTTGAAATGGCTCTCTTTTAAAGGAGCAGTTAAGTACAGTGCATCTGAAGTTAAGGAAACCAGGGCTCCAATCTACCAGAAAATCAGTGATTTATATGCTAAATAGAAAATAGGAAATTACTTATTTGCTATTACCTATTTCTTCAGAAGCAGGTCTGATATTGCAGTTTTCTCTACTATGTTATCATAGATACATTCCTTGTCTGTTGTATATGCAGAAAAATGCCATTCAATAGCTTTTCTGCTAAGAAAAAATAAAACCACCACAAAGGGCAGATGGTAGCAAGTGCTTAAAAATTTTATCAAGCACTGAAATACCATGGATGTTCTTCATCAGGTCTTTCTGTTTCTTGTGCAGCACTGCCTCTGGTGGGTACAAGCTCTTATGATATCTGAATTCTCTTCGCTAGTTAAAGACATAAATTAATGAAAGACAGGCTGTATCATAAATCCTTCAAAGTTACAACATCATAGAATTTTTGCATGCCTTTGTGTGACCAGCACAGCTTCTAAGTCTTATCTCTACATATTCTAAATAGAAATAATAATTCTCTCAGCAGTGTAGCAGGGAAAACTGATAACTCCATTGAAGACTAGGAAGTCTTCAGATATTGTAGCAGCGAGAGTCTTATAGGCATACCGATAAACAAACCAACACATTCAAAAGAGACAAAAAATACCATCTTATAGGGGTCAATTATAAATGAAAAAAGATTAATCAATACAGTCAGTGTGCTCTCAATAGGCCTCAGTTTTGCTACACTTAAGCAAACTAAACATACATCTTCACTTGCTGAAGCTACTTGCACTGTAAAGTTCTATCTTCATTAGGGTAATGATTGCAAAACCGGACCTGGCAGCTCTATTTTCCTTTAAATCTTCCCGCCCTATAGTAACTAGAATAGCACTGAAAATTAAAAGGAGACAAGGGAGGAATACAGACGTAAAGAGCAGGAGCTAACATTATTATTGTCAGTGAGAATTAGCCAATCAATCTTTCTGACCACAAAGCAATCTAATTTGGCCTTTTACTGCATCCATTTTCTCTGATTAATTTTAATGATGTCAGACTTGCTGCCCCCTGGGGCTGGAAGTCTGCGGGACATTGTCCAAGTCTTTAACCCAGCTCCTGTGTCTGTCTCTCTGGTGCTCCTGCAGGTGGAAGCAGCTGGAGTCCTGACACTTCTCAAACACCCAGGTGATAATCTGACAAGCTTTCTTCCTCTCTCTGTGAAATGTGCCATAGCATTAAAGGTCTGAGTTACTGCTCAGCATTCAACAGCTGCTGGCTCTTCCTGACAGCATTAATACAAGATTAGACATAGAGATGTTTTGCAAGTGATAGATGTTTAATGAAACTGCAGGTCTGTGAGGTTTATATCAAAAGGTGTTTATTCAACCACAGCTCACATATGCAAGAATTTAAAAGAATTTATCTATACACAAAGATACCAGTAGCGTGAGTCATTTGCACACAAAATGACTCCACTTGATGTGAAAAAGCTTTGCATTTTCCGACTCCTCTTACAGGAAGTCTAATCTGCTGTCACCAACGCATTAACAAGCTTTGTCTGCTTGAAAAGTTCATTGCCTGTTACTATGACCAAGCACAACAGCTGTGTCTCATTCCGGTGTGTTCCAATGCTTTTCCTTAAAATCACATCAAGAACTATTAACAAAAAAGAAAAAAAAATAAAGCAGCTTAAAAAAACAAAGCTTAAAATAATTTTAAAAACCAAAGGAGCCTGGTGTTTGACCCTTTGATTTTTTTCCTTTTTCTTTTTGGATATCTACCTCCCTCTGCTGCTTCTAAGTCTAATGCTCAGACTAAATTAATGAGACAATAACAAGTGTATTCTTCCTAAACTGCCATATAAATTAAATAGTTGTGAATTTATTTATCTTAGCTGCTCCCTTCCTTTGCCTCAGTATTGCAGCCTGTTCCTTCAACATATATGTTTACATATATATATATATATTAGTTTTATCTAATTCAAGTTCTCTGGCAATATGCCTAAGAGCAAGAATTCACTACGTGAAGCTTGCACACCTCCTTCTCCTGACATGTTTAACTACTGACAAATCAGGATCCAGATGTAAAAGTGAGAGGACAAATTTAATAGCAACATGGATTTCTACCTGTTTTCCATGACACCATATTTTAAGAATATTGCTAGGTTCAGTGCATTAAAAACACATAATAGCAAACTTAGCTGCTCTATTCTGGAAAATTGGTAGGAAATCACTGAATACAGTTCCAGTAAAATAAGAAATATCTTGTTTTCATATCATTAGACTTTCTACACGAATGAAGGACAGGTGGCCTGGTTAGAATACAGGGATGTTGTCCGGGAAGCTAGGGACCAGGTTAGGAAAGCTAAGGCCTACTCAGAATTAAACTTGGCTAGGGATGTTAAAGGTAACAGAAAGGGATTCCATAGGTACACTGCAAATAAAGACAGGCTAGGGACAATGTGGGCACTCTCCAGAAGCTATTGGAAGAACTGGCTACCCTGGGTTTGGAGAAGGCTGAGGTTCTTAAAGACTTCTTTGCCTCAGTCTTCACCAGCAAACACTCTGACCACAGCACCCAAGTCTTGGAAGGCAGATGTAGGGACTGTGAGAATGAAGACCCTAGGCCCACTGTAGGAGAGGATCTGGTGCAAGACCATCTTAGGAACCTGAATGTACAGAAGTCCATGGGACCTGATGAAATCCATCCGCGAGTCCTGAAGGAGCTGGCAAATGAAGTTGCTAAGCCACTGTCCATCATATTTGAAAAATCATGGCAGTCAGGTAAAGTTCCCGATGACTGGAAAAAGGGAAATATAACCCCCATTTTCAAGAAGGGGAAAATGGATGAGCCGGGGAACTACAGACCAGTCAGCCTCACCTCTGTGCCTGCCAAAATCTTGGAGCAGATTCTCCTGGAAGGCAATGATGAGGCGCATGGAAAACAACAAGGTGCTTGGTGACAGCCAACATGGCTTCACTAAGGGCAAATCCTGCCTGACCAATCTGGTGGCCTTCTATGATGGTGCTACGGAACTGACGGAAGGGGTAGAGCAGTTGATGTCATCTACCTGGACTTGTGCAAAGCATCGACACTGTCTCAACACTGTCGAGAAATCCTTGTCTCCAAGTTGGAGAGACATCAATTTGATAGGTGGAACACTCAGTGGACAAAAAACTGGCTGGATGGCTGCATGCAAAGAGTTGTGCTCGATGGCTCAATGTCCAGCTGGAGACCTGTAACAAGTGGTGTCCCTCAGGGATCAGTGCTGGGACTGGTCTTGTTCAACATCTTTGTCGGGGACATGGACAGTGGGATTGAGTGCGCCCTCAGCAAGTCTGCCGATGGCACCAAGATGTGTGGTTCGGTTGACACACTGGAGGGAAGGAATACCATCCGGAGGGGCCTTGATACATTTGTGAGGTGGGCTGATGCCAACCTTATGAAGTTTAACCATGCCAAGTGCAAGGTCCTACACCTGGGTGGGAGCAATCCCAGGCACAGGTATAGGTTGGGCAGGGAAGAGATTCAGAGCAGCCCTGCGGAGAAGGACTTGGGGGTGTTGGTCAATGAGAAAATGAACATGAGCCGGCTTCAGTGTGTGCTCGCAGCCCAGAAAGCCAACCATATCCTGGGCTGCATCAAAAGGAGTGTGACCAGCAGGTCGAGGGAGGTGATCCTGCCCCTCTACTCTGCTCTCGTGAGACCTCCCTTGGAATATTGTGTGCAGTTCTGGTGTCCTCAACATAAAAGGGACATGGAACTGTTGGAACAAGTCCAAAGGAGAGCCACGAGAATGATCAGGGGACTGGAGCACCTCCCGTATGAAGATAGGCTGAGAAAGTTGGGGCTGTTGAGCCTGGAGAAGAGAAGTCTGCGTGAAGACCTCATAGCAGCCTTCCAATATCTCAAGGGAGCCTATAGGGATGCTGGGGAGGGACTCTTCATGAGGGACTGTAGTGATAGGACAAGGGGTAACAGGTTCAAACTTAAACAGGGAAAATTTAGATTGGATATAAGGAAGAAGTTTTCTACTGTGAGGGTGGTGAGGCACTGGAATGGGTTGCCCAGGGAAGTTGTGAATGCTCCATCGCTGATGGTGTTCAAGGTCAGGTTGGACAGAGCCATGGGTGACATGGTGTAGCGTGAGGTGTCCCTGGCCATGTCAGGTGGGTTGGAACTAGATGATCTTAAGGTCCTTTCCAACCCTAACTGCTCAATGATTCTATGGTTCTATGATGAAAAGGTCAAGCTAAATTTTCATCTGACAGCTTGTGGTTGCAGATGTGGTTAAAAACATAGTTATTTTGTTATTAATGTATTGGAATTTAACCCTTTTTCACTGTGTACTGGGGACCATGCTGCTGTGTTAATCACTGAACGAGAGTTTCTGTTAAGAAAAACTGAAAAGATACATTTTTATCCAAAAAGTGGAGTTTCCATGTAAACAAATTCAATAAATTATTCAGTCAATTAATGACTGTATCATAGTAAAAATGCGAAAGGAAAGTGGGGAAGGATACATTAGCACCCTTAGTTTAGGATATTTCCCAACTTATCTGCTTAGCTGCTCTAATTGAGCATTCGTTTAACCATTGTTTTTGTTTAGGAAAAGAGAAAAAAAAAAAAAGAAGGAATCAGATGGTCAAAAATATATCTAAATGTGTCTTTCCAGAAGTGACTGAGATATTCAGAAAGATATTTTGAGAAGGAACAACCCAAGTCCTTCAGCTCTTGCAGGAGCAGCTGTGGAATAATCCACGGATACTGGTAGAGGACTGCCAATATGAATTTAGTTAAGGTGAGTTATCAAATCCTCCTCAGACTGGCAGTATCATGGTTTGAACAGCTTGTTCTCTAAGAAGGAATGTAATTTACTTAAAATAACATTGCTGAGGAGAACAAAAGGCTCAAGTCCTATTGTATACTTCCCTGCAGTGGTGGGTGGCTGTTTTTTTCAGTTACTCAGAAACTGATTTTAAGCTGGTTCAGGCACCTTTGGGCCTCTGAGTAGCTGAGATGGAGCAGCATCTATTCCAGACTACAGGCTCAGAGAGGAGCCCAGCTTTTTCTGTGCTTACACTATGCTGAATGTTTTCCCAACACAGCAACGCTGCTCTCACCATCTGAGACAGCAAAGGTCAAGCCCAGAGCAGACATGTCTATACTGGATGAGTTACAGTGAAGGAATGTGGCTTTCCTGGCATATCTAACCCTATAGACATAAAGTTGATTGTGTTTCTGGCTTTATTTACAGACAGGCAGAAAAAGAACAGTATATTTTGGCAGGACAGGTATAGTCGTGCAAAATATGGTATATTGTATAATTTCATATGAACTGGGAAGAAAATGTGAAAAGATTAATACTTGTGCTTAAAAACATCTGGGACAATGACCCACAGGTAGAAGATCTCATTGTTGTCTAAAACCAAAGAAGCTACTTGGCTTATTAACTATGTTACTCTGCTAAACTGCTATGCATGCAAAATCCAAGAGTCAGGTGCACTTGGAGCTAGTTGTCTAATTCCAACTGATGTTAAGAACAGAAATAGTCATTTATGTGTAGAGACCCTTGCAACAAACACCAAAAACAAATTCTACAGGAATGTGCACCAACTTGGGCATTGTGTCATGCTGTTAAGTCTCCTTCAAGTATAACTTTTGACTTTGGGAAAGAATACCAACGCAAGCAAAGCACCATTTCTCTCCAGTAAGGGGTTTTATCTATTTTTACACAGATGATTTATGGTATATGATTTTGGATTTTTTAATTTGCGTGTCATTTGTTCAGAAGAAACACTGAATCCATCCCTAGAAATTCTAGCCACATGAATAAACTAAACTACTTCTGGAAGTTGTTTATATGCATATGAGCTAGCCATCCAAAAAACTCATCACAGCTGAGTGCTTTCTGAATATAACACTGTTCTTGCAGATTGGAATTACATTGCATGGTACTGCTTGTTCTAAA
The DNA here is from genome assembly GCA_017639245.1 of Myiopsitta monachus. Classification (NCBI taxonomy): domain Eukaryota; kingdom Metazoa; phylum Chordata; class Aves; order Psittaciformes; family Psittacidae; genus Myiopsitta; species Myiopsitta monachus. The sequence goes on along the minus strand of CM029917.1, from coordinate 71,308,487 downwards.
AAGCTTTTTTTTTGAAGGTTCTGGCCATTGCAGAGGCAATACACTTGGGCAGCAGAATTAAATGTTACTTCTAGGTTTATTTTAGCCAAATGAATATAGTTGCTGGGATTATTTGGATTATTTTTCCCAATGCTCCATGTATACTTGAAAGAGCAATTTTACCTTTAAACATACATTTCCTTGTCCAATTAATACTTCTCATATACTCAACAATTACTGATTAAAGAGCAGATGATAACACTCATTTTGATGCAATAAAATCTTATCACAGAATACCAAGTTGGAAGGGACCTTAAGGATCATCTGGTCCAACCTTTCTTGGCAAAGCATGAGCTAGATTAGATGGCCCAGCACCCTGTCCTACCTGTCTTCTGCTTTTTGTCCTTAATAAGCTTCCTTTTTTTTTTTTTTTTCCTTTTCGTTAAGCAAGACACTTAAAAACCTTTATATTCATATTCAGAGCTCTACCTTCATATTTAGGCATAAATCCTATTCATGTCAGTGGGTCTCAATGGGATTTTTGCCTGAGGTAAGTCTAGAAGATGTTGATCTGATGTTCATGCATTTTGACAAAAACATCTTCACACATTTTGAGCTCTTCAGTGCTGACAGTATTGGTCTTGTCTCCTTCACATCCTACCAACTCAGTGAACTGAATATTTAATAATACAGGTGATACAATGTCCCATTGTCTGACTCATATAAATAGCATGAAAAGTGAAACCAAATCTTCCTGTCTCTGTAGAATATGTAAGGCTGGAAAACTGATCTAAAGTAATACAATGTCTCCCATATACACCAGTGGTAATGAAAAAGAAGCTAGGATAAAGGACATTTACCAAAAAATGAACCGATTTTAAAACTTTAAAATATTTTGCTGCCACCTTCTGGAATTTAATCAAATGTGCATCTCATGTTTTTGCAACATGGACATAATTTAACCTCTAATAAGGTTAGCAACCATTATCACTATTACAGAGAAAGAACATATACATTTCTTTTTTCTTACTTTTTAAATTCTAAACAAGTATGTCCAATTTCCCTTTCCACAGAGAGATGGACTCACACAGACTCAAAGATGGAACAGCATAGATTCAAAATTAAGGCTGAATAAAGGACAAAAAATTGTGCAGCAAGCATAACTCTCAGCAAATGCAATGAATAATCAGCAGATCAAGACTTAGTTGGTCATAAAGAAACATAGGTAAACAAAGCAGGGAGCTACTCATGGATGATATATAAATATCAATTAATAGTTCATAGAACCATAGAATCATAGAATCATAGAATAGCTAGGGTTAAGATCATCTAGTTCCAACCCACCTGACATGGCCAGGGACACCTCACGCTACACCATGTCACCCATGGCTCTGTCCAACCTGACCTTGAACACCATCAGCGATGGAGCATTCACAACTTCCCTGGGCAACCCATTCCAGTGCCTCACCACCCTCACAGTAGAAAACTTCTTCCTTATATCCAATCTAAATTTTCCCTGTTTAAGTTTGAACCTGTTACCCCTTGTCCTATCACTACAGTCCCTCATGAAGAGTCCCTCCCCAGCATCCCTATAGGCTCCCTTGAGATATTGGAAGGCTGCTATGAGGTCTTCACGCAGACTTCTCTTCTCCAGGCTCAACAGCCCCAACTTTCTCAGCCTATCTTCATACGGGAGGTGCTCCAGCCCCCTGATCATTCTCGTGGCTCTCCTTTGGACTTGTTCCAACAGTTCCATGTCCCTTTTATGTTGAGGACACCAGAACTGCACACAATATTCCAAGGGAGGTCTCACGAGAGCAGAGTAGAGGGGCAGGATCACCTCCCTCGACCTGCTGGTCACACTCCTTTTGATGCAGCCCAGGATATGGTTGGCTTTCTGGGCTGCAAGCACACACTGAAGCCGGCTCATGTTCATTTTCTCATTGACCAACACCCCCAAGTCCTTCTCCGCAGGGCTGCTCTGAATCTCTTCCCTGCCCAACCTGTAGCTGTGCCTGGGATTGCTCCCACCCAGGTGTAGGACCTTGCACTTGGCATGGTTAAACTTCATAAGGTTGGCATCAGCCCACCTCACAAATGTATCAAGGCCCCTCCGGATGGTATTCCTTCCCTCCAGTGTGTCAACCGAACCACACATCTTGGTGCCATCGGCAAACTTGCTGAGGGCGCACTCAATCCCACTGTCCAAGTCACTGACAAAGATGTTGAACAAGACCAGTCCCAGCACTGATCCCTGAGGGACACCACTTGTTACAGGTCTCCAGCTGGACATTGAGCCATCGAGCACAACTCTTTGCATGCAGCCATCCAGCCAGTTTTTTGTCCACTGAGTGTTCCACCTATCAAATTGATGTCTCTCCAACTTGGAGACAAGGATTTCTCGACAGTGTTGAGACAGTGTCGATGCTTTGCACAAGTCCAGGTAGATGACATCAACTGCTCTACCCCTTCCGTCAGTTCCGTAGCATCATCATAGAAGGCCACCAGATTGGTCAGGCAGGATTTGCCCTTAGTGAAGCCATGTTGGCTGTCACCAAGCACCTTGTTGTTTTCCATGTGCCTCAGCTTGCCTTCCAGGAGAATCTGCTCCAAGATTTTGGCAGGCACAGAGGTGGGGCTGACTGATCTGTCAGTTTAGGTTTTGTTAGTTTAAATATAAGGTTAAGTGTTCAAACTTGGGTCCTCTTTCCCCCTAAGTCTGTTGAGGCCTTTGCATAACTGCACTGCTTTTACAATATAACTCTACATAAATAAACAAGAGGCAAACAAGTCCTAAGGCTCTGGCCTCTGTCCTACATATTCTCTCCATGTTTCTGTCAGAAAGATTTTCTTCTGCACAACATGTGAAAATGTAATGCATTTTGGGGAAGATTAATAAATGCAATTATAACAGCAGTACAGAAAGCGTGTTAGAAGTCCTTTATTATCACTAAAACAACTGGAGCATGTCTTATTTTAGTAAAGGAGCAATCAGATGGAAATAAACTAGGGGAAGAATAGAAGCGTTTGTATTTGTATGTGGTCCTGACGTCAACAGTTTTCTTTTGATGCATGAGATCAATATTCCCAGACCATTCTGGGGTTTGGTCGCCCCGTCACTGCTCATATTTAGAACAGACAAGCTTGGGGACAGCCAAAGACGTGCTGCTTGGTGAGATGCCTGGCCAGCCAGGGGCTAGTGAGCTCGACACGTGTTGCACAACCACCATTGGGGGAAACATAAACTGCAGTATTAGGAGGTACAAGCACCAGGTGAATTACATCCACACCACTGTCACTCCTTAATCTCTAAAATTTAAAATTTTAATCTAAGATTTAAATCCAAAGAAGGTCATTGTGGACAGTTACCCAACTGGAAGAGTGGGGTTGATGAACCCTTGTCTTCTGCCACAGTGATATGTCTGTGGTGGCACACAGGCATATCTGTACCTTGTGGGAGCAGGTATGTGGGCTGTATGTATGGTATGGGCATAAATAATAAATGCTGTGGACCACAGCTGGTTTCTGCAAAGCACGGGTGAGGTGTGACTTGGGCCCAGGTAAGAAAGGTACCCAGCGGTGGCAGAAGGACTTAGTTCTGATGCACAGACATCTGACCTCCGCTGTCCTTAACGTCTGGGCCGGCGGTCACGCAGAACGGCGGCCCCCGAGGGCTGGGCCGGCCGCTCGGCGATCTAAACGTCGCAGTCACAGGACCGCGGGTGCCACCGCACCTGCAGCCCCGGCCGGGAGGCGGAACGCTCCGCCGGCCAGTCCCGCGCCGCGGCTGGTCCGCCCTCTATCCGGTCACTCGGTGCCGTTGCTAGGCGACGGGCAGCGCCGCCGGAGCGGCGGGCCGGAGCTACGGGGCTCTCGTAGGGCCGGCCGGCCGGCGGAGGCGCCGCCATGTCGAGGGCAGGAAGCGGGCTGCGGGCGGCAGGTCGCGGTGCAGTGCAGGTGAGCGGGGGAGTGGCGGTGGCCGGCCACGGGCGGGGAGCGTGGCCTGTGGAGCCGGGAAGCGGCTGCGGTGGCGTTTGACTGCGAGCGGGTTTCTGCGGCTGCGAATACAGCAATTCGCTGTTAAAGACAACATACGGAGAAAAGCCGATTTAGCAAATCAAAACGAAAACTGGGCAGCTGGTGTCCTTGTGTGCGGACGCCAGAAGCTGCTCCCCGTGCATGACCTGGGAACCAGTAGCTATAGGATGTGGACAGCTTGACTTCGCTGTTCTTCATGGTCCTGCAAACATGTCTCTGGCTGAAGGACCAGCAGCGGCTGACCGCAGGTGCCTCAAGGAACAGCATAAGAGGCGTGTCAAAAAACCTGCCCTTAGACCTTCAGTGGTGCGTGACTCAGTCTTGAATCAGCGCAGATTCCTTTCTTAATGTATTTTTAAGCTGTAAGTAAGGCTAGTTGCATTTATAACCCATGTATATGTGCTGTGTCCACGATGTCCTGCAGCAGTGAGTCCAGAATACCAGTGGTTCTTCCGTTGTTTTGGACATGCTACCTTGCTTCAGGTTCTTGTATTGCAACACTGAGCAAAGAGGTCCTTGATCACCCTCCCTGTCACTGGTGGCTGTGCAGGCATTTTTGTTGTGCTGCTCTTGCCCAGCAAAACCAATGAAAGTGGGAGGAAGTGTCAAATGGTGATGTGTCATTATTGCCAAAAATGGAAAAGAGATCTGCAAGATACGTTTCTTATGACAAAGAAACATAAATTAGTACATGGATTTTATGCATACACACACACACATATATAAAGCAAAAGAAAGTTTGGGGAATGATGATAGATTGAAAATAGTGTATTTTACTTACCCTTCACAATAACTTACAGTTAAATAAATTAATCTTATGTATGTGTGGGAGGGAGGAATTGGTGCTGATCTTAAAGAAGTGAGTTTTCCCTTCTATGTAAGAGTTGTTTGTGAAACCATTTCAGAACGAGCTGCAAAAAGCAATTACTGCTCATGCAGCAAGAGAGCAAGCAGCTGAATACTCAGATGGCTTTGAGAGTGACAAAGATAACATGCTAAATGGTAAGACAAAATTAAATATTCTTCCTCGTTGTTCTTCCCTTTCTTAACTCATTACTAGATCACAGACAACCTTTGTGAGTCAGTAGATTTCATTGTTCAAGATTTTGTATTCTAACAACTTCTAAATCACTTAGTCCTTCTCTTCCAAGTTAGGAGCAGAATTCCCAGTGGAATTAGTGGTAGTGCCAACCTCCTAGACCAGAAGCTGTTTCCCAGAGTTGCGGTGGCCAGTTTTACTTCCTAGCTGTACTGTTTACACCTGGATGAGACAGTAGCACGCAGCACTGTGAATGGAAGTGTAGATGGGCAGAGAGAAAGTGTGTTGTCTTACTGTTTTCCCAATCTTGACAATCACCAAATAAGGGCAGCAGGATACTGCAGAGCATGCTAGTATACTTACCTGGCAGCGTACACTAACGAGTAACAGGTTTGATCTGGCTGTTTTTCTTAATGCGTTTGATATTTGGTAATATTTATGTTTAGTGTAATGAGATTGGCCAAATGTCTATTCTTCCTCCTCATATGGTGGAGCATATTAAGGGAAATATGAATCTTAAATACCATAATATATTTTTCACAGAATCATAGAATAGTTTGGATTGGAAGGGACCTCAAAGATTATCTAGCTCCACGCCCCCTACCATGGGCCGGGATACCTTCCACTAGGCCAGGTTGCTCAGAGTCCCATCCAACCTGGCCTTGAGCACTTCTAGGGACGTCCACAACTTCTCTGGACAATGTGTTCCAGTATCTCATCATCCTTACAGTAAAAAATTTCTTCCTAATATCTAATCTAAATCTGCCCTCTTTTATTTTAAAGCCATTTCCCTTTGTCCTGTTACTACATGCCCTTGTAAAAAGTCCCTCCCCAGATTTCTTGTAGGCCCCCTTTAAGTATTAGAAGGCTGCGCCTAAGGTCTCCCTGGAACCTTCTCTTCCCCAAGCTAAACAAGCCAAACTGTCTCAGCCTGTCATTTTTCAAAGGACTTCAGTCTGTGTCGCGTTTTTCATTCACATCTGAAACATCTTTTAAAAGTTTGAGAGTTGCTTTGATTTGTCTTCGCTAACAGGATTCAGATAAAAGCTCCTCCTGCATTAATCACGTTATTCAGCTGTCATGACACTCTTTTGTTGTCTTCCTCAAGCATCTGAACTCTGAAATTAAGTCACTTAAAATAGCAGGCTACACAACAATAAAAATATTTTTGTTAAACACATGAACCTTAGCATTGGAGCAGATACCTCGTTTGAGTATCTTCTAGTAGATTTCAGATGGGACAGAAATGAAGAGAATAGAATTCTTTATATTGAAAGAATTGTTATTTGCCCCCTTCAGATACTGGAAGGCTGCTCTGAGGTCTCCACGCAGCCTTCTCTTCTCCAGGCTGAACAGCCCCAATTTTCTCATCCTAACTTCATAAGGGAGGTGCTCCAGTCCCATGATCATCCTCGTGGCCCTCCTCTGGACTTGTTCCAACAATTCCATGTCTTTTTTATGTTGAAGACACCAGAACTGCACACAATACTCCAAGGGAGGTCTCACGAGAGAAGAGTAGAGGGGCAGGATCACCTCCTTTGACCTGCTGGTCATGCTCCTCTTGCTGCCCAGGGAAGTTGTGAATGCTCCATCACTGATGGGGTTCAAGGCCAGGTTGGACAGAGCCTTGGGTGGCATGGTTTAGTGGGAGGTGTCCCTGCCCATGGCAGGGGGGTTGGAACTAGATGATCTTAAGGTCCTTTCCAACCCTAACTATTCCATGATTCTATGAATGGAGGTTGGATTCTGGTAAGCAAACATGCCTAGTTTTGTGTTGCTGACTTGCTTCCATTTATGGCATTAGAGACCTAGTTTTTTTAGAAAGGATTTGAACTGCATAACAGATGAGAATTAACCAGTGAATATTTGGAGTATTTTATTTGGATTGGGTCCATGGAAATAGATGACAGGGAAGGAAGTAGAATAAGTATCTAGCTTGGTGGCTTTGCAGAGATCAGAGGTACAGAAAGAGAAATGCTCAGAGACTTAAGTCAGGAGATTATTATATGAAAATTACTTTTCAGTTATAGAAGATACAGTTTCTGTGTCCCATTTTTTACACTTGTCTCAAGTGGAAGTTGATAATGTGTTATTTTCAGGTGCTGGGGAAGAACTTAATGAAAGTTATTCAAGTGATGAAAGCACTAAGAAATCAGTTGCTGTTGAGAGTCCTCTCTCAGATGATGATGCTTCACAAGAAGCAGCAGATTTGGAAAACGAAGCTGTTGATGACTTGTCTTTGTCCTTTCATGAAAAGAAGTTTCAGCAAATAACGCTTTTAGAAAGTGAAAACATACAGGATGACAGAAAAGATGGTGAAGAACAATGTTTGAAAAGTCAAAATGGGGGTGATGACAGAAAAAATAATGAAGAGTGTTCCGCTGGTGAAGAAGTATGGCGTGATAATAATGAAAGTGACCACTGCAATGACTTGCCTATTCATAAACTACAGGAGAAAAGAAATCAGGAGAGAAAAATACCAATACCAAAGCCACGGGTGTACAAACCAGGAAATGTCTCAGCATCAGGTGAATAGAAACATTTGAATGTTGTTGCTGTTATTTGCTTAGCCATATTACAATATTTTAAAGTGTTGTAACTTGGCTTATTTTCTGTGTTAAGTATCAGCTGCTTTGGCTTGCAGGAAATTTATTCAATATTCTTCTAAAAATACATGTTTTGTTATCCTCCAGCTGCCAGAGGCTAAACTGGACCAACATGGGCCTAATAGCAGGAGATTTTTATTTCCCTTTTCCTTTCAGGAAATGAAAAGCAGTTGTTTGGGGTGCTACTTTGGGTCCAGCTCTTCATCAGTGCATGTCCATGGAAGGTGTGGGAGGGCTACAGAGTTGCCTCCTCTGTGTGTGCATAGCACAGATTCGCAGAGTATCTACAGCATCTATGTACCCTTTAATGGAAAGGTCCTTAAACAGGCATCCCTCCTCTATGGCCAGTGAAGTTGGACTGCAGTGTTCACAAATACAATGTTGAAATCGTGGTGCTGAGACATCTCAGTTCTGTAATGTAACAGAATCCAGAAAAGGAGCTGCAACCAAAACATTTATGAATGATAGACTTCTCATTGTCACAAGATTAAAACTTCAAATGATCTTTTATTTTGACGTTACTGAGCCACTTTTGATATATAGTCAAGCATATAAAAATCCTGAACTTTAATGTTTCATTATAAGAACAGCTAAGTAATTTTTAACATGAAAAGCAAAACTTTCTGATAACTGGCTATATATACTTTTACAAATTTCAAATATCAAAAGACTTCTTATTTTTTATCTACTTTCTAACATGAGAAGAATTCATTCTGTTTGATGTTGAGAAAAATTTATGACTGGTCATTACCTGTGATGGAAGATTACAACTTTGAAATGGAGAGAGCATGATGAGTGATGTCAGCTCCTTTTTTTCATTCCACATGATGGCACCAAAGGGCTGGATTTGTGAATGTGCCGCTGAGCAGATGACTCCTTATCGGTGTGCCTGTGTCGCTTTAGACTGACAGAAGAAGTACTCCTTTTCTTCATGTGAATCTGAGTAGTACAGTGATACTAGTGTATTATCATCAGTAGTCAACCATTGCAAATTTTCTTGTATTAGATAAATTGATCTCAGTCCAACAGAGGAGGTGATTATCCAGAGATTAACCAGTTTTTTTCTGCTGCTTTGATTTTTCTTGTGATTTACTGTATGGAAGAACTCTTGGTGCACTTGTAGGAGTACTGTGACCTCTTAGCTACCTTAACTTCACACTACTTACATAGACATTACTCAGATGAGTGTGCTGGATGGGCCTGGTGATTCTCTCATTTCCTGTGATAGAATTGCATGAACTAGGACTTAGTAAGAAATGCTTACGTGGCAATGTATAGAATTAGATAAGTGTTTCTATGTGGATCGGCATGCATAAAGAAAAAGGTGGGTAGAAAGGTTATATGTCCTGATTTTGTTGGTAGCAGGGCAGGGGAAAGAAAAGGTGAAGAAGATAGGATTATTAAGCAGGAGGAAGGTGAGAAGCCAGAGGATAGAAGTCTGTAAGAAATGTTTGCATGGTGGTTCTGCTGCCCAGTGACTGCCTTAGGCAGGGAGCAGAGATGTCATTGAAGAAGCTAGAAACACAATGCATGCCCTCCTTTTCAGCTGTGTTTCTTATCATGTCTCCTCCCACTTAGGTTTTTCTGTTCTGCACTGTGCAGAACAAATGAAGCAGTTTTCCCTTTTTATCTTTGCTAGTAGATAACTGGACAAGCAGAATTGCAGAAAGGTTTTCCTTATAGCAGAGCTATATTAAGTGTGCCTTCTCTAGATTTATGAAAACTGTCTCTTTAAGTCTTTCTCTCTAATTGCAGATAAGCCCTTAAGTGCAGTTTCAATACATACAGAGATAATGATAAATGGAAAAAATAAGTTCATAGATTGTCTATGTAGAGATTATATTAGAAGCTGTAAAGCTGTCATTAAACTTTCTGAAAAAGTGGCTGTAACTCTTTATATAGATGTTTGTATGTGGCCTCACTGTGTTAAGAAAGCTATGCTATTATTTAAATAGCTCATTTAACTGAAAATAGTTGAATCTGTCTTGGCAAAATAGTGTTCCAGCCTTAAGTGTCTTTAACTAGACATAACTGAAACTGTAATGTTTATTTTCAGCTGAGAATGTCAGCATTCCTTCATTAGATACCTGTTCTAGACCATCACCTCAACAAAGAAGTATGTTGAGAAAAAGTGGTCCTGTGGAAGATAGGTCAGAAAGAAAAATAACTTCTAGAAAAGAATTTTCTTCGATTTCAGCGGCATCATCTCTAACTGTTAAGAATGCCCAAGCCACATCCAAGAAAAATCTGCTTGCCAAAAGCCCTGATGCTGAAGTAAGAGAGTATGTGTGTTGATTTTTTGCTGTCTGCATTGAAAACTTGAGAAACTAACTTTCATTTAGCTGACAAAACTTTCAGGGAGAAAAACAGAACAAAAAGCAGGAGTGGGAAAAAATGTCTTTGCCAGTAGCATTCTTTTGAGGGCCAGATAAAAGAGCATCATTGTTTTTCTTTCTAACTAGAAACAGGATTTCGTGATGGTTTGCAGCCATATATGCTGATTGTGCATTTATTTCTACAAATGTAAAATAAGATTTATACTTCTAGAGAGTTCTGACAAGCATTCTATCAAAGTATTATAAAGTCAAGTTAAATTATACTGATACACTATGATTTGCTTACTTGTGTGTCTGTCACTTTCTGATTTCAGGGCCCATGCCTAGAAAGTATTTTACCATCATATTCCATTAATTTTACTTCCCAAAATGAAAGATTTGGAGACTCTGATTTACTGATGTGTGGAGAAGCACCACCTGTAAAAGGTAGAGCCTAGATACATACAACCAGATAACTCTTACCATTTATACCTTAGTAATATCTAATGGTACAATACAAGTAATCTTAAAATCAGCAGCATTCTTAATTTCCATTCTACTCTCTTGCAGTATCTTTCTCGTGCCCTTGTGTCTCCTTCTGTTCTGATTTTGAGAATGGCCTAGCCTCCCTGCAGATATGTTCAAATACAGTATCCATGCCAGGTACTGAGAGATTTGGTCTTAGAGGCATCCCAGGAGTGAAAGGAAGAGATAAAAGTTGAAGAATTTAGATTTTGTACTTTGACTTATCTCAAGGGCACGCATTATTGTCTATAAGCATCCTTGAGACTTAAGTAATTTAATTTCCTCTTTTGCAGTCAACATGACTAGGGTAGACCTTTCACTTCTTCTTGCACGTTTCCCGCAGAATTTAATATAAACTGAGTTGTGGGATTTTTTGCCTTTTTTTTGTTTTATTTGTGAATTGCTAACAGTTCTTAGGGGATGTGCAGACTCTTTAAGAAATATCAGATCTGTAGGCTTCTCAACAGTATCCATTGACTTTACCTTTCTTAGTCCCCTTTTTTTTTGGACTGGTTACAAAATATCTGTGGTCCCCAGGTTGAAAACCACTGGAATAGGCTTTCAGAAACCCTTTTGCACATCAGTGTGCTGGAATGGGTAGATTCTCCATATGCAGGGACAGCATAACAGGAAGAGAATAACAAAGATGTCTTTAACAAAGAGCAGAATCTTTAACAAAGGTAGAGGAAAAGGGATTGGAAAAAATTGTTTAAATATGATGCTGAAGTGTGTAGGTGTAAGAATTCCCAGCAGACTGATCAAACTTGTATAGTTTGAACTGTCAAGAAAGTGACTACAATAATAATACTTCCAAGTTTCATGTGGCATTTCTCAGCTAACCTAGGGAAGGCTGGTACTTTGTATCCATTTTGCAAACAAAGCCAAATTGACTTGTGTGCGAAGTTCATCCTACATAGTGCTCATAGTAAATCTGCTGTCACCAGTGCCCTGTGTGCTACATGTTGCAACTTAATTAGAGTTGTACAGTTTCTGATGCCAACAGTTTACATACAGTTTTACTATCTAGTAAGTGTAAAGTAAATGAAAGTTTACGTATCAACACATAATAGAAAATTATTCATATAAATTCAGAATCCTCCTTGTCACCTAGAAGTTTCTGTCATTATTGTAAATCTAGGTTAAATTTTTTAGATTGTCAGCACTGATACTCCTTTCTTCAGGTAACTTGGAGTTAATCTCTTAATCCACAATTTATATTTCTTTTGAGAATTCCATCTAAAGATTGTAGAAGACTGTTATTTGGAGCTTACTATGGCCTTTTCTGGTTTGCTTCTGAATTGTTTTACAAATTTAGATCTTTGCATTAATACAGATCTGGTAAAAAAGGGGGTTTTAAGTATTATTAATAAAGTGTTTCATAAATGACAAGTTCACCACTTAGGCGTACATTTAATTTGAGGTGATGTTTTGCTTAAATCCCCACCACAGGATCTTTCTATTGTTTCCCTGTGTGTCCTATACCCCTGAAAAACAGCACACAATGAAAGCAGTTTTTGTGACCCAAATTGCTGTAGAAACTTCATTAGTAGTTTGCTAGATGTCAGAAGAACTTTTGCTGTGGTTGCAATGGCTCTTGCTTTTGTTTTTTTCCACTAGAACCATGTTTGGGTAGTAAGGCAGATGGGAAGTTTTGCCTTTGATATGCTCTCACATTCCAGAATGTTTTTAAAACTTCGGTTGCTACTCCAGTCTTACATGTAAATACAATACAAACGAATGCTCTTCTTAACAGTCCATGTAGTTATTAGAAAGAAGTATACAGAAAAAAATTATGTCAAATTTTGTATTATGTTTCAGAAAGAGATGGTTTTAGTACAGAAATAATAATACCTGTAAACAATGAAATTCTTGTTAATGTGTCTTTTCAATATTCTTTTTTTCTGTTAGATCAAGATCAGATCAACACCAGTGACTTGAAACTGGAGGACAATAATAGAAAATCCTCTCCTGTGACAGAATCAATGATGAACACAGTAGATGAGGAAACAGAGAAATTAGAGAAGTCAGCAGAAGGTAGTTCAGATGAAATGACGAAAACAGTGGAAGGGCAAGTAGTAACTGGTACAATACAGGAGGTATTGGTAAATGATCAATCTGAGCATCAGGAGGCAAAGAACACTTCAGAGGACTGTATCAAGGTATTATTCATATGCATTTTCACCATTGTTTAGAACAATGTCCTAGAAACACAGTGAAAAGTTTTGTAAAGTTACTGTTGGTACCTTAAACGTGCAGACCTCTCACTGAGTCTAATTCCCTCCCAGCATTGTTGTTAGGTTGTAGAAATCTGTTTAATCCTGGTCTGGTACTGTTACATAACTCTATAATTTTACATTTTTTCTGTGTTTCTTAGAAACTAGGTGAAGCAAAAGCGAGTGTACTACAAGTAAGGAAAGCTTCTTTATCTGACAGGTAAGAGAAAGATGCTATGTATCAGACTCCACAGAGTGCAAGATGCATGTAACTGCCCTGACAATGCTGCTTCATTCTTATTTTCTGTCAGCATTGTCTTCACTGCTGACAACTAAACAGCAAAAAAGTTTAATAGGTGTGGCATGCTATTCTAACCCTTGCTCAGGGTTGCACCAGGTCAGATTCCAAGTCTTTTGCCAGTGTCTGTAATGAGTGTGGTCTGCTAGCTTCACCAATGCATCTAGTTCGTGATGTCTTTACAGGTTTTAAGCTGGTTTGCAGATAAATGGGCAAGGGATTTTTAAACTTTCTTTGGCTTGATATGTTGAGTAGTGGCTTGTTTTGGCAATAATAAAGCCCTTGGGAGAAAATGGGCTTCTTCCTCTTTCTCCTATCTTTGCCCTATGCCCAGCCAAGTACATGTAAAGATAATCACAGTAACTTTTAATATACGCTGAGATAAAAGGAAGACACCTTGGTATCAGCTACAGTAAATGGAAAAGTCGTTAATATGTTTGTGTCTTGGTGTTTTTATAGGTCTCTGTTTTCTGCACACTTAAAGAAAAAAGTGAAAGCTGTTCCATCAGCTACACCTGTTTCATCTCAGTATATGGGAACATTAAAGGTGTTGGAGGATAAACACGTGCAGAAGAACAGTACAGAATTTAACAAAGCAGACAATTTACGAGCAGCTGTTTTCCAGGTAGATCATAAAAACAAACAAATAAAAAATGAACAAAACAACCAACAAACAAAACTATTCATATAAAGGCCCTGTTATAGGAGTCAACACCTCCTATTTCCTGGAGATTGGTATTTCTCAGTGTATTCTTTGCATATCCTTGCAGGTATAATAATCCTTTTATTCTATTGGCTATGCCTTGTTATCAAATATGAACTAAAAAGCTAGTTATGAGGGACATACCACATTTCACAATTTATTCTGTTTGACTATTTCTAGACATATATGTTTTTTTTCTTTATTTCTACTTCTTCCTAAACGTAGGTAAATGTGTAGCTTCAAGTTTCTTTTCCTGCTATGTTCTGTTAAGTTAGCATCCAGGAAAAGTGTCTAGTCTAGTATTCTCACCAGAAGGATTAATCTACGTGGATTCTGTGTAGAATCTCATAAAGATTAGTTTGTGGATTCCAGCAGATTTTTGCTACTAATCTGTGTGAGAAAAACTTTTATTTACAGATGCTGTTCATATTTGTATATGTTTAGAATACTGGTTTTTGTTTTAGAACAAAATTTCAAACCTCAAATCCATACTTACATTGTCTCCTTTATTTTTAAAGGTAAAATACGCTTAATTTAGGACACTCATCATCTCTAAGCAGCCTACCAAATATTTAGTTAAACCTTCAAAATTTAAGCCTGATGGCTTATGACACTTTGTGGATACTTGAAGTGTCTCTTTTCACAGTTGTATTTTATTCTCTTAATTGTAGGTAGACAATTATAGCGACTATAAATGTAAACAATGTTTTATATACCAAGTGATAAGAATCCTTATTTCATTCTTCCTTTTTTTTTTAATGCTTACATTTTTTGGTACTTTTTTTAAGGATTCTTTCTTAAGGATCCTTAAGCTTTTTTGTATTTTATAGCTATAATTTTAGAACCTTACACTTTTTTGATCACAATGTTTATGTAATCACAGCTTGGTCTTCCAAATGGAATAGTTATTTAAGTAGCACATGGAAGAATTTAGAGTAATTTTCATGGTCATTATATTGGTGCAACTAATATTGGGTTGTTTTAACAGAACTTTTTTAGTTATAGCTTAAAAAGATTTCAAAAGTATAAAACTCTTCCAACGATTCTTACAGAATTGGTTGGAAATGAAAAAGCACTTCCTACGGGAATCAAAGAGGATTGAAAAGGAGAAAGCTGAAAATCTAAAGAACAATATTGAAAAGGTTTGTTTACGTTCTTGTTTAAGAAGTTAACAAATTATAGTTCTTCTAAGTATGCTTACCTGTGCTTTATGCCTAATTACATCACTGCTATTCTGAGGCATCCTGTTTTTTCTAAATAGCATGAGGTGAGTTGAAACACTAAATGGTGTGTCCCACTTCTTATGGTTGCTGTAAAGTGTGTGTGGCTGATGCTTCCCTACACATTTTCATAAGGCATGTTAAAAGCGTGCTTCGCAGAGTAATTTTCATGTTTGTTTAGAGACCTTGGGAAGTGCAACCGTTGAGGTGTTAAGTTTTAATTTATCATTAAATTTGTCCAATGTTAGAAAATGAGTTTGCTCCCTATCTCAAGAGATGTTTATTTATGGAAGACTCTATTTTGATTAGTACCATACAAAATTCTTAGATTTGGGCTTTAAGTATTTATGATGTTTCACTTCTAAGCATTTACCATGTATTTCATATTCTTCTGCACATATTTTGCAGTAGTTTGTCTCACTCGATTAAGTTAAATTAAAAATGAGCATAGAAATAAACCACTCTATATAGTTAACATTTAATATTGAGTATTACTTGGAATGTTGTCTGCAAATCATTTTCCATTTCCACATCACTCCGTCTTATCCTATATTTGATAATAAGTTTAAAGCATACTATTTCAATTATAGTTTTATATTTAAATTTATTTAAATGTAAACTTATTTTCATTCTAGAAAGAAGCTGTTAAAAGAGAGGAAGCAATTGCATCTTTTGAAGCATGGAAAAGAAAGAAAGTAAGAGAAGCAAAGAAGTTAAGAGAAAAAAAGAAGCTTGACGAACTTCAGCAAAATGAAGCGGCAGAACAGAATAAGGATAAAAGTGAAGCAGCACAGAAGGTGATGTGAAATATGTACATGAATGTGTATCAGATATGGTTCAGGAGATTGTTGAGAATAATTCTGACTAATCTAGCAGGAGATAGAAACAAACTAGATTCTAAAATCCAAATATAGTAGTATTTAAAGAAAGCTTCTATTAGATTCTGTTCTGTCAGAAGTATGTAATGTTTACATTTGCACCCAAACAGACATTTTTCCATATTTCTGTTCTGCTAATTGAACATAAAATAAACTCCATATGAATACACTGGCAATGAACTCGGAAAAAATAATTTATTCTTTTTAGATACAGTGATACGCATTTCTGAGCAATACTACAAGCAAATATACCAAAATTGGAATGTGCAGAAATTAGAAAAAAATAATAATACAGAAAAAGCAAGTGAAGTATTGACAGAAAGGTGAGGCGTGAGGTTTCTAATGAATCTGTAGTTTTTTTCAGGCATTTGAAAAATGGAAAGAAAAGAAAATGGAATATTTAAGAGAGCAAAGCAGAAAGGAAAAACAGTCGGAATCAAGAAAGAAGAAGAAAGAAGAGGAACTGGTTGCAGAGAAGAAGAGAGACAGCATGTCAGCAGTTGAAAAATGGTACTACTCCACTGGGGTTTGGAGTATTATAGTTTCCACATCTTTGTTTATAAATGCAGCAGGGTCTTCTGTGAGAGCTTGATGTGCTTTTAATTGGGAGACAATGACATGCTTGGGATCACGATCTTCAGTCCCAATGGAGAACAAGTGTAACAATGAGAACAAGCTTCTATCAGTTTAGTAGCTTAAGTGCTTTCCTCCCCAGGAGGCTACTGACTAAGCAGAGTTACTGCAACTGAGAAGTAGTATTCATTGAGTGGTTGATGAGAAGCTCACCATGAGCTGGCAGTGTGTGCTCAAGGTCCAAACAGTCAACCCTGTCCTGGGCTGTTGCAAAGGAAGCATGACCAGCAGGTTGAGGGAGGTGATTCTCCCTCTCTGCTCTCGTGAGACCCCAGCTGGAGTACTGTGTCCAGCTCTGGGGCCCTCCAAAAAAGAGGGAAATGGACCTGCTCAAGGGAGTCCAGAGGAGGCCACAAAGATGATCAGAGGGCTGGAGTACCTTTGTTATGGAGACAGGTTGAGAGAGTTGGACTTGTTCAGCCTGGAGTAGAGAAGGCTCTGGGGAGACCTTAGAGCAGCCTTCTAATACCTAAAGGGTGCCTATAGGAAAGCTGAAGAGGGACTCTTTGCAAGGGCATGGAGTGATAGGACAAGAGAGAATGGTTTTAAACTGAAAGAGGATAAATTTAGATTAGATATTGGGGAAAAGTTCTTTACTGTGAGGGGGGTGAGACCCTGAAACAGGTTTCCCAGAGAAGTTGTGGATGCCCTATCCCTGGCAGTGTTCAAGGCCAGGCTGGGTGGGTGGAACTGCATGATCTTCGAGGTCCCTTCTAACCCAAACCATTCTATGATTCTGTGATTCTATAACTTGTCATCTGGTTAGTCTCATGCTTCATTACCAAGCCATAGGAAGGAAGGTAAGTCTTTATGTAAAAGTTCTGTGGAATACAATGTGTGAATGTAGATGTATTCAGAAGCAGATGAGATGTGTTTGCTGGAGCAATACTTTGTTAATTTTACAAGACAGAGTTTTCATAGAATATGTTCAACTTACTATTGCTCACAGAAGTTTTAAGTCTGTTTTTCTTCTGTGATACCAAATAAAGGTGAAAGTAGTACAGAAAAGCTGATATGCATGCTAGAATAGTAGGTTCATGTATACCTTGGTGATACATAATGGTGTACTTTGAAGATTGTAAATATATATTCTTGATCTTTTATCAAATGTTTAAAATATCTCTTTGGACTCAATTTAGTTAATCAGTCACAGATGCAGCATTTATTCTGTTACATGATGATCTCCTGTTCTTCCCTGTCAGTTATACAGGAATGAAAAAAAGGAAGAATATATAAAACAGAAGAAAGCAGAAAAAATCCGAGAGAGAAGAAAGCAGGAAATTCAACAGGCAAAGAAGGAAGAAAAAAACAAAAAGGCTGTGGAGGAATATAAAAAATGGCTGGTATATTTTTCTTCTCACTTTGTCAAAACCAGAAAGATTAATGAATTAATGAGTGTGAACCCTGAAGTATTGCTATACAATTTTTTCATGCTGTTATGAGAGAGGCCAGATGATGGCAGCATTACATAGCTAGTTCCCGAAATTTCATAAGCAAATTGATAAAATATGGTGGGCTTGATATTTAGCATGCATGAAAACATATTCTGCCTATCTACATGTCATAGCGTTTTGCATTTTATAATTAGTCTTAAATTTTTGACATTCCATGTCAGGAGCAACCATCTCTGAAGGGTCAACCATCCCAGCAAAGTCAAGCAGCATGACCAGCAGCAACAGTGTGTATATGTATTCAAAGAAGCATTTAAAGTGGAGGCTTGTATACCTTAAAATTGATGAAGGCACTTGTAATGAGCATATCCATTTACTAGAAAGGGTGGAATTCTGATGCTCCCAACTATATTTTTCCTGCAGTGGCATACTTTAGTCATAGTTTTTAATCAGAAAATGAACCTAGTACTCAAGTCTTAACAATAAGGCAGTTTTGTTATTTTTCTCCTTGCTACAGAAAGACAAACTAAAAGAGAGCATACATTGTTTTCTTAAAGATGTGTGACTTGCTAGTTAAAGGAAAACTTGGGGGGTTCATCCTCACCCTGTGACACATTCATCTTTCAAGGTTTTCTTAGAGTGAGAGTGCTTCTTCTGTTGTCTCTCTGTTGCGATTTTTGGTATGCACCCTGTACAGTACAGTCCCTGTTGCAATTTATAAGAATGGGATCATGCAACTCAGCTGGTTTAAGGTCCTTAACATTCAGTTACGTAAAACAGCAAGAACCTGCATGTTTTTTCTTCTATTTTCAAACCTTTTTAGTCTTAGGTTTAAGTCTTTTAAGATCTTCTTTGACCAGTTTCCCTGTTAGAATACCTCTGATTTCTGTAGTTATTGGTAGGATGTGTTTTCTTTGGTCTTCTTTGTCAAGTGATTTCCAGCTCAGTTTTGACAAATAATTAATGTCCAATCTTAGATTATTTATTCCTGGTTTCCAAGGAAGGAATTACTATCCTTAGAGTACCTAACGCTCTGTCCCAGTATGCTCCACTTACTCAGACAATCCTCAATTAGTGTAAATTATATCCTCAATTAGTACCAAAGCATGAAGTTACCTCTCATTGTACATTTGACTTCTTTGCAGTCTTGGACTCTGTACGAAGGTAAAAGAATTATCCCTTTTTTGAGGAATGAAATGCTCTGCCTAGCACATGCTCGCCTGTTCAAATAGTGTATAAACTCATGAGGTCATCACTTCCGTGAGATTATTAATGTAAGTTTTACCAGTTGGAGGAATGACTAGAGGATGTACAGGTGCCTACATAAGAGCTACAGTTTGAAAAATAAGCAGGTGTTGGAGGATATGATAGGTACTGAATTGGTTGGCAGAGGAACCTCTAAAATTGTCTCATTTTCAGTGTCTATGTGCAAGTGTTGACTGATGTGTCTCATTCCTGGTCTTCACATTTTTACTTTCAGAAATTGTGCTGGCTTTTGCAGCTAAAACACTTTAATTTGAGAAAGCATATCAGACAATAGGTCTGTATTGTGTTTGGGCAGAATATTATCTCACTTCATATAGTAAAAGAGAAAATGCACACCTTCAGTGAACTGCAAGAGAGAAATGCCCATGAAGTCACGATGTATTATCAAGGGAACTAGGGTGATATCTGCCTACAGGTAGATAAACAAGCATCAAATCTGAGAGGGCAGAATTGTGGAAGCCTTTAAGTGTATTACTTCAAATAAGAGGATTTTGTCTGAAAGGAAATAGAATAGGGATAATATAGTGGGAAGTATTCTACTATGTTTTCATTACCATGCAACAGAAATACACGTGTAAATTCATCCTCAGCTTTCCTGAACCAGGTGTTGACTATAATGCGTGGGTAAAACTGACATAAAAATCTCCTTGTAGTTTTTTCTAATATTTTAGAAAGTAAGTAACATTCTGCTTTTATATTAATGGAAATTTTGTTACTTACACTTTTAGAGGTCTTTTTGTGAATGTTTGATAACACAAGTGCATAGAGAAGATTACTTTTTAAGCATGAAAATAAATGCCTGGAAAAAGGCTATTAGCACTTGTTAAATACTAACATAGAATCATAGAATAGAATCATAGTATCATGGAATAGTTAGGGTTGGAAAGGACCTTAAGATCATCTAGTTCCAACCCCCCTGCCATGGGCAGGAACACCTCCCGCTAAACCATGTCACCCACAGCTCTGTCCAACTTGGCCTTGAACACCGCTAGCGATGGAGCATTCACAACTTCCCTGGACAACCCATTCCAGTGCCTCACCACCCTTACAGTAAAGAATTTCTTCCTCAGATCCAATCTAAACTTCTCCTCTTTAAGTTTGAATCCGTTACCTCTTGTCCTATCACTACAGTCGCTCATGAAGAGTCCCTCCCCAGCATCCCTATAGACCCCCTTCGTAAAAAGGATAATCTTGAGCTGAGATACTCAAGTACTGCAGAGGAAATGTAAGCTTCTGATTTGTTTCTTTCATAGTATTTGTCTCTTGCTACTCGCCAAGTAGTCTTCAAGCTAATTTAGATATTTTGCTTGACAAATTATCGTTTTTTACTTAATGTGTAATACCACTGTCCCCTCCTGTTCTGAAGAGTAGAATGTGGAGAGGAACATGTAGAAAGTTTATAATGACAGATCAGTTTTATTTCCATTATTCTTGAGGCAGTAATCTTGATACCTGTTTTATGTAGAGAAGAGTGAGTAGGTGTAATATGTTCTCCAATTTATGTGGTAAGCATTAACCTAGTATGAGTTGATGAAAAGTAAGGCTGCTTTCAAATAATTCTTGAAGATCAACATAGTAACTTTAAATGCCCTAGAAGTTTGAAATTTTACCCTGAGGTTGAGTATGCTCAATGCCTATTTTTGGCATTCTAAAGCTGCTTAAAAGCATCATGAAATTATGTACTAGGTGAATCTTATGGATTTGTTGCTTTTCTGAGTTAGAAACAGCTGACGTGAATTATTCACTTCATGTGGTTTAATAAGATCTATCTGAAAATACTTTATATATTGGAATTTTAATCTCCTGGCATTGCAATATGTTAGAAATAAGGCTGTTGTTGTTACTCCTTTTAAACGTTGTAAGGCTTCTGTGCTATCTAAAATTCAGTTATTATGTGGTAGTCATACTGCTAAAGAATGTGATCTTCCCAGAATTTTGTTAAGTGAAAAATGTGTTCATCTTACTAGGCTATTGAGTAGGAAACTTCCACAGACAAATCAAGACATACAATCAAGTTGATATAGTGTATGACAAGCTATAGTTATTGATTTAATCTTTCATCATTTCTTCTCCTTTTAGTTCAAATAAAATTTATTATTTTAGGGAAGATTCTATCATTTGTGTCTTGTGCGAATATTAACTATAGATAGGACTAGAACATAAAGTTTTGTTTATGATGAAGGCAGAGAATAAGCCCAGGGAATAACAGCTAGGATCATGAGTTATGTGAGACTGCCATTTATCTTACTGCTATCTTGAAGGAGCAGGACTTCCACTGCAATACAGTTTCATACATGTGAAAATACGAAACTTTTAGAATGCTTCAAAATACTGGCTGATAGGCTGCAAAAGAGGAAAGGACCAAGGTTGGATTTGGTACATTTAATGATCTTAAGCCTTTATATCCACATTGCATCTTTACTACGAAGAATGTGTATGCCAGTTTTTGGTCCTAGGAACAAATGCACTGTTCATGTGCCAGAAAGCCAGCTGCTCAAGGGCCTTTTATCCATGTGTCAAATGGGGCACTGTGCTCTGGGCCATAATGTCAACCGTGGTTCCACCAAGATAGAAATTGCTTTAAGTCAGTTAAGTGGCCTGCTGAAGCATGCAGCACAAACCTGCAAGTGCAATACAAAAAAAACTTGCACCCATGAAGAACTCTCCAGTGCAGATGCACCCTTAGATGCTGTCCTCACAAATATGGAATGGCAGTCATCTATATAAAATAAGCATAAGAAGAATGCTTATTTTATATAGAACAGAACAATATAAAAATTCAAAAATAATATAAATAATTGCTGATTATTTTTTAATGACGTCTTTTAAAAATCATGTCATTCAGGCACAAAAAGAATATTGCAAGTATCTTTCCAATCCTTCATCATGCTAATTGCCCATCACTGAAACAATAGAAAATATCATCAGAACCTTGCAATTTATAAGTTAGATACTTGTTTATAATTAAATTGTTTAATTCCCAATTTGTTCTAGTATGTGGCAAGTGTGATTTAATAAGTACAGAATGTTACAAAGATGTGTCAGTGTTCTCATTATATGAGAACAACATATTTAACATTGTGATTTAGGTATCCTCTCAGCAAAAACAGGTGATTAAGATGAGACTAATTATATACAAGACAAATACTGTACCTAATACACTAGGCCTTCTGTTGGGCTTTTTGCTTAGAGAGTGCTCAAAATCAGCCCATCCTTGAGGCAGACACCTTAATCGTAAATGACATTGAATATGCAGCCTCTTGTGTTGCATTTTGCAATGTGTGACTGAATCCCTGGAAGGGATGCAGTAAGCTCCAAAAGGTAAATCTGCATTGCATGTTAACTTTTCACACAAGAAAGGTATAACAATGATTGTAACTTTTCTGTTGGTTTCTTTTTTCTTTCGTGGGGACTTTGGGTTTGGTTTGTGGTTTTTTGACACTTTTTTTTTGTTCTCAGGAAAAGGTAGAGATGAGAGAGCAGCTTGAGAAGAAGCAAAAGAAGTTGCAGGCTGTTCGTGGGTATGAAGTGCCTTTTCCCTGGAATCCACCTGGCAAAGTCACATATTAAAAGAGTTACTGAGCTGTCTATTGCCTTCTATGAGAAAAGATGATCCTCAGTGTTCTGACAATGGTAGTCATTATTTCAATAAGAGCTGATTTTCACTGAATCCATTATAGATGTTGCATCCTTTCTTTTTGGATTGTTACATTGTGAAATATAAAAAAATAGCTTTTAAGTTAAAACTGCATCAAGCAGGAACAGGATTTCATGGGGACAAATCCAGTCAGCCATGTGATACGACAAAAGAATTAAACTGGAATGCATATAATGTAAAATGATCCAGGAGTAAGACTGTAGCTGTTAATGCCATAGAATCATAGAATAGTAAGGATTGGAAAGGACCTTAAGATCATCTAGTTCCAAACCCCCTGTGAGTTCAGAGCTTCCGTGGATTTCCTGCTTCCTACAGGAAACAGCAGTTTCAGAGGCATGTTTTGTCATTCACGCAAAACCTTACATAAGAACTGCAAGGGCAGAAGAGTGGTATTCTCATGTGGCAACCTTAGACACTGATTTTTTTTTTTCTTTGGAACTTAATTTAAAGGCTTCTGTGGTTGTTTATACATGATCAAGTAAATCCAATCCTTCCCAAACACATTTTCATCATTGCTAATGAGCTAGTTGCTGTAGTAAATTATTAAAATTCCTTTCCTTCTTTTTTTTTTTTTTTTTTTTCATGGCTATTTGCCTCACTATTTTGGAAAAAGTGGCAGGACTACGTGTCTTTAGAGGTCTTCAAATCTCTTGTTTGCCTGCTGTCTAAACTCAGGCTGTTACTTACATTTGTATTTTCTATTTGAATTTTAATAATCACTCCAGATCAGATTTGCTCCTCAAATGTGTATTCTTAAAAAGAAGCAAAGCAAAACAAAACAACCACCACAAACCAACCAACCAAACAAAACCAACATCACCAACTAAGAAGAAAACTTAGTCTATAAATTATAGATGTATTTTGTCAAATGAGAATCTTGCTCCTGTTTAGACTGACAGCCTCCTCAGGAAGTCAGGAACATTTGAGAAGTAGACTTTTTCACTCAAGGCCTGTGCTGTTCATAAATTGCTGAGATAGTCATTAATTCTGCATTTCATGTAACCCTGGGGCATCTCTTCAGAAAAGGAAAACCTACAGGACCAGCAACCAGGTGAATTTCTTGAGTTTCCTGATGTTTTTTTAAGTTTTAGTGAGAGCTACTGAGGATTTAGATGTGTTTGGTTTTGTTACAACTGTTTCTATTGTCCGAATGCTGAACAGGTGGAATTTATTGCTAGAATGTATGTAAAGGTGAAATCAGAAGGATATTTATTCTATCTCATTTTTGAATATGGGCCTGTTCATTAATTTTAGTATGACCTCTAGTTTTATGAATTCCTAATTCAGACTTTTTGCAAAGTTTATGACAGGAAGAAGCTGGTGCTAGAAGGCTGAAAGATAAGATATATTTGTTAGAACGGTAGGTAGTGGAGTAGTTGCCATCATTAACCTAGTTTTATCAATGCACAGTATAGAGGAAGGTTTGTAAAATGTGCAATATTTCTGTTGCATATAATCTATCAATCAGCAGTTTCATGATGAATCTGCTAATCTTGACAATAATGGGGAGGTTTCACTAGTAGGTGTTCTGGATTTGTGTTCAGCCACATCATCTGACAATCAGATTCAATCTAATGTGAGGAGTGGTTGCAGATTTGATACAGCTTCTAGGTTATGAAATATTTTTATTCAGGATCAGGTTTTCATATATTGCCTGTTATTTTATATTGCAGCTGCTGTTCATGCACTTTGTTCATGGTAGCCCTGTTGTGTATTGGGATTTTTGAGCAGGTCTGTGCTGGTCCTACCTCTTGCTTTCAGTTCTGTTTCTTCCTCAAAAGAAAATCAAGCTGGACCTGCCTTTTATTATTTTATTTATTTCTCACTTTCTGCCACTGGGCTGCACATGCAGAAATGTTGTGGCTGGAAAAGTTTTTATTCCATTGAGGAGTCTGTAGAGAAGCTAGGGACCTTTGTGACACCCATCCTTTGATTATATTCAGTCTGCGGGTAATGCATACTTGAGTCTTCCAGTGGACCTTATTGACAATAGTGACCTTTTGGCCCTTCTGTGAGACTCAGGTTTGTGCCAGGAGTCATCACCTGAATGCTGAACTAGGTAGGGCAGCATTCGCATGGGTCCATGCTAAGCTCGTCTTTCTTCATGTGGGAGAAGGAAGACATTTGTCAAGAGGGGGAGGGGGCAGGAAATAGGCTAGAGCTTTGGCTGTGTTCCTAGGCCTTTTGTATTTTTTTCTTGTAGGCTCTCTTCACAGTAATACCCATGCTGATCATCTTGCACTGCAGTGTTGCAGTGCACTGCATTACCACAGAAGTTCCCAGTTAGGGAATCCTGCACATTAGGCTTTTTTTCAGAGATCCAGCAAATACAGATTTTTATCTGGCTTAGGCCAGTCTGTAGCACAGATACTGCAGAGAAATGAATACAGGGCTTCATAAACTCAAGATCTGGATCTGGCTGTTACCTCATGGGAGGTCAGGCCTTTCTCCCAGTAGTAGTGATATCACAATGACAGTATTGGCATCCAAAGAGAAAGAATCCACTGCCAACAGAAATTTTCAAGAAGTTGAGATGTCCAGCCAGAGCAGCTTCAGTGGGCAGCAGCAGAAGTAGGGAAAAATTACAGATACCAGCAGGAGAGCTAGCAGAATCACAGTACGGTCAGAGTGCCACAGAACTGCCAACTCCAAACTGATCAACCCAAATTTCATGGAAAAGTACTGAACAAATCCAGGCATTTAGGCTGGAGCAGTGATGTGTGTCATTGGTCCTCTAGGCTTCTAGCCCTTGGAGCCTTGAACACAGGGTTAGTACCTTGAGAAATTATAGCTATATCATGGGAAGATGTAGCAGACAATAGAGTTTGTTGTAGGGCTGTCATGATCAGATCAGGAGAGTGAGGCAATGCAGTCAGCCTGTGAGAAACAAATTTCATCTTCATTTTTGCAGTGTCTAGCTAAAGCAAGTAGGGCAGGTCCCTATGCTGACAGGCCTCAAGTTGTGGGATGTACATGAAAAGTAGGGTAGGGGTAGTGGCAGGGCTAGAAAAGGTTTTGTCACATTGCCTGCACCTAAACTGAATACTGCACCCTTACTGGCTTTAAGCTTTTACATGATTGGATGGAAGATTTTTGACAGAAGATAGGAGTGGGAAGATGTTGGTGACATCTTTCAGAGGAGTGATATACTCAGCACTCACAGCTTTTAAATTAGAAGATGCTGAAGATCTGTAGGCATGGAAAAACAGTTGATACAACTGCATGTTCAACTTCTATAATAAAATTTTGGGAGCTTTGTCTAACTTTACATTGTAAAAACTTGGACCTGTTACAGCATGGTGGAAATGTTGTAGAAAAAATAGACCTGAGAAATAATAACATATGTGGATTAATTTATATAAATGTTAAATGTATCTGTGTAAACCCTGTTAATATGTTTATTGATGGCAGAAGGAAAATATTTGTGTTTAATAAAGTATATTTTAGTATAATGTCCTCAATATTTTCATGAGATCCTAGGATACAAATCTGTATTTAAAGCTTTGATGTATGTAAATGGGGTAAGCAATGTCCCTAAGCAGAACCTATCACTTTTGTCATTGCTAATATGAGAAGTAGAAAGGGAACTGTATCCCACTGAAGTTGGAATTCTGGCACTACAGCTGTCTCCTCCAGGTCACTGACACGTTTCCTTGCTGCCACACCAGTGCAAACAAACATTTAATGAACAGAGGGGTTTTCAAGTAAGAACTTGAAAGTTGATCAGTATCTCACTTTGTTTTTAAGAAGTATTTCGTTCAGGCATTTAGTTGTTGCATTGATGTCCTAAAGGAGTAGGTTGATAAATCATTTCCTATTCCAGTTCTCACATCCTGGGTAAGAAAAATTGTTCTCCATCCTATAATTTTCCTTCCATATCCGCAAAGTATTAGATCCTCTTACCTGGTCTGTGTGTCATGGGCTGCTATGTTTTACTCAGTTAATGCATGTGTTGAAGAGAGTTACTTGTAATCTGACAAACAGGATGAACTAGTTTGAGTTGTGAACACTGACAGCAGCCTTGGCTGCAAGTCATGAGCTGGACTTGCTCCAGTATGTCTGCATCTTTCTTTCACTGGGGAGCCCAAAACTTGGTGCTCCAGATGCAGCCTCTCACCAAGATGGAGTCTTACACATGCCAAACAGAGGGGATCAGTTGCTTCCATCAACCTGCTGGATGCACTTGCTGTTACAGCTCACAATGTCATTGCCATTCACTACTGTAAGAGCCCTGGCTAACATGTGCCACTTGTCCTCTGGTATCCCTAGTGTCATGGGTTCAGCAGTAGCAGTCATTTTTCTCTTTCTTTCTAGCTGGTGCAGCACTGTGTTTTTGATTTTGGGCCTGGGAGCAGCTGCTGATAACACCAGTGTTTATAGTTACTGCTTGGCAATGTTATGGTTTGACCAAGGACTTTTCTGAGTCTCATGCTATGCCAGGGAGGAGGGGAACCTGGAGGAGGCAGAGACAGGACACCTGACCCAAACTGACCAAAGAGGTTATTCCATACCAGCAGCACGTCATGTCCAGGATGTGAAGACGGGGAGCAGAGACCCGGAAGGGTGTGGTGGTGGACTGGGGGTGCACGGCATGGTCAGGTTTTTGGGATTGGGGGGTTCGCTGCTGGGGGATGCACTGGCTGGGTTGGGCTTGGTGAGCAGTTGTATTTCTTTCTTTGTATTTCTCTTGTATTATTACTGGTGGTAGCAGTAGTGATTTGTGTTATACCTTAGTTACTAAACTGTTCTTATCTCAACCTGTGCGAGTTGAATTCTTTTGATTCTCCTCCCCATCCCCCCGGGACTGGGGGAAGAAAGAGGGGGAGTGAGTGAGTGAGTGAGTGAGTGAGTAAAACTGCATGGGTGGGGGGCTTAAACCACGACACCTAGGTCCTTCCCTGCAAAGCTGCTTGCTATCCTGTTGGGGCTGAGCCTGTACTGTTGCATGGGGTTATTTGGCCCTCAATGCAGGACTTACTTTACTTTGGTAGAGCTTAAAGGTTCCCATCAGTTTGCTTCTCCAGCTCCATCTGAAACACCCTACCACTAAGTCACCTAACCCCTGAGCAGCAGGACCACATTTTTTTTCACTTTCACTGTACTTATAGAAGCCCCTCTTGTTGCATTTCAAATCCTGTATGAGCTTTAACTCCTCCTAAGCTTTGGCGTTATTAAATCTTCCCATGTTCATTCAAGTAATATTTCTGTATTGCTCCTGGGTTGCAAGTACTCCTCACCATCTGTGTGCTTGCTTACTGGCTGAACTCAGGTAGGGAGAGCCCTGTTCAGGCATGCTGGCTGCCTGCCACATTTTTTCTTGTGCTCTGATGAGGATGTTCTTGAAGGTCAACCAACTCTCCTGGGTCCCCTTGCTCTCCAGGGCAGTCTCCTGTGAGATCCTGAAAAACAGATCCCTTAACGAGCCATCATCTTCTCTTCTGAAGACAAAGGTTGTGGTTCCACTATTTATCTTGCTTACTCCTTACAGGATTGAAAGCTTCACAATCTCAATGGCCGAAAGGTTTCACAACTCAGGCTACTACACCCCTGTAACCCTGAAATAACTAAGCACAGTTCCCAAGCACCTCTTAGGTCATCAGCCCTTCCACCTTCAGATTCTTACTGAAACACTGGCTTTTAAAGAACAATTTTTAAAAATTGATAACATTTATGGGTTAGATTTTCCCTAATGGGTAATAAAGTAATTGCAAATTCCTTCCATTTCAGCCTGGAGCATGGGAAAGTCTGCTCATATTAGCAGACTGCATTCAGACAGATATGCTATGTTTATAATATAGCACATAATTTTAGCACTTACACTCAAAACAGAAGAAAAGTGCTAATAAAAGCTGTTGGCATTGCAAGGTATTTTTTACTACTATTTATTTCATTTATGAATAATCTTTTCTGTGATGCTTTCATTTCTGGGTAGATTCAGGCTAGAACAGTTGAAAGATTTTTCATTAATCCTTCATTTAAAGAAGAACCAAGAACTCCCATTATAGATTAATAATTTTTCATGCATTGAAATATAAACCAAATATATATTCATTTTCATGAATATAAAGAGGGATATCCAGTCCTTGATGATAACAAGTGTTTGGAGGAAAGCACTGTTTTACAAGCATCATTAACTCTCAACGAGTAAAGTAGGATGTTCCACCATTTTAACTCTTTTAACACCCAGGGGTAGCATAGATGTTAAAAATAATACCCTGGTTGACGTATATTTTTCGTTACACCTTTTAGCGTGGTGTAATACACTGTAATACATCCCCATATGCTGCTTTCTAACAAAATAATTAAGGAAAAGCAACAGGAAAAAAATTAGAGGAAGGGAAAAAAATACTGAAGCTGTCCTTGATCTATTTCTTTTTATTGAAGAAGCATCTGCAGAATCATGGAGAATAAATAACATTTGGGAACAAGATTCTCTTAGCTACATTTCTTAACATGTTAAATATTGAAGTATAATGAGGACGTGCAGAGGCAATTTAGTGCCTAATCTAGGAGGCTGGTAGTGAAACCTTGCAGGTGAGCAGGATAACTTACCATCCTAAAGGCCTTGTGGGACACCTGGGGATTGCAAGTTGTGTTCTCTGACACAGGCAGGATGGTATCCACTCTCCCTCTCCCACACCAGAAATATCTTCTCACCGACAGCTGTACGCAAAATATGAGCAGCAGTTAATTCAGCCAACAGTTAACCACTGCAGGAACTTTCTAAACTTCCCAGATTTGACTTTTGTCTAAGTAGACCCTTGTTGATGTGATTTCTATTGCTTAGATCATCCCACTGAAGGAGAACGTTGTCCTTGATTGAAATGGGAGCAGGAAAAAATTATATTGTAAAAGCTCAGGTAGCAAAAGGAAGACATTCAGGCTTTTATTGAAATGGTTTTTGGTCATTATGAAAGAGCATACCAGTGAGAAAATAAAAGCAACCAGTACTGTTGTTATTAAATATATCATTTGTAGAGATATTAGCAGTTATGAACACAGGTGCTGGATACTGCACAAGCAAGATGGAAAAATTATTTGCCACAGAGGTTCTGCATTCCAGAAAATATGCAATAGAAATTTAGTCAAAAGTGCAAGGAAAATGAGGGTGGTCTTGGGAAGGCAGCAGGAGTTTCAAAACAGCAGCTGTGCTAAAATTGTATAAAGAGCTCAGTTTGATTTCACAGTCCCCCAGCTATTGTCCTTGCTTGCTATCTTGCCTTCAGCAGACAAAGCCAATATACTCTTATTCCCCTTGACTCTTCTGCTATGCTGTCAAGTATCCTTTGCTTTCCTTTCTTCTACTGTACCAAATTTCCGGTTTTTCCTGCTTAAAATACCAAATAATTCTGTCCATTCTTGTTGTCGCATGTGATCAATCTACTCAAAGAATGAGTCCACCATCAGTATTGCTGTGCAGTTTGAAGTATTATTACAGCCTTAAACCCTAACATCAGCTTGATGCTTATTTTCCCTCAAACAGATGGTAGTACATCAAGCTGTTCAATTTCACTGCAGCAAAGATGACATTCTGCTTAAAGTTTCTATTCCTCATGTGAATCAAAATGTAGGAACACTGCATTGGAGAAATGGTCTTTGCAAACAGCTATACATTTGTAACCCATACAAAGCAAGGGCTCATGATAAAAACCCCTTATCTTCAAGGGCAAATTATGATTTTTTTTGGCTTACTACATATA
Organism: Myiopsitta monachus; assembly: GCA_017639245.1. NCBI lineage: Eukaryota > Metazoa > Chordata > Aves > Psittaciformes > Psittacidae > Myiopsitta > Myiopsitta monachus. Next base: position 71,278,025 of record CM029917.1, on the reverse strand, counting down.
ACTGGGAAGAGAGGTTATATGCAAATAATATCAGGGAAAAGATAGATGGAAACAACAGGATTAATAGCTCAATGTAGCAAGTGCAGGATAAGCATTTCACTAAGCCTATCTACTGATTACCAAGTCAAATATCCTTTACACTATTCTCTTTATGACTAATTTTCACCTTTTCTCATGCAGGTGTTTGCTTTAAATAATCATGTGCACTGGTTAAAGCAGTCATAAAAGAAAGAGCAGGGTGAGTTTTACCTGTATATGCAATCTCTGCTGTCAGTCTATGAGCTCCATGTAGAAGTAAGATTATAAAATGAGTGTGGATGCAAAGATAAGTTGCTAAAATAATTTAACTGGTAATACTCTATTACTTAAAATTACTGCCACAAGAGAGGGATATGAAGTCTGCAAGCCTGCAGCCCAGGCTCAGAGCCTCTGCATCAGGTGCCACTGGACACAATTTCTAACATAACTTTTCCATTGCGTTAGTACAAACGTGTCCCAAGGGGCAATGCCACAGAGCTGCGATGATGTCCCAAGCTTTTGCAGTGTCTCACCACTGACGTGATAGAACAAGGACAAGACTGGCCAGTGAGGGTTTAGATAGGTTTCGCTCTTTGTTACAGGCTGAATGTCTCTTTTCTGACCTGCCAAAGTTTGGGAGAATGCCTCTGAACAAGCTTCTGCCAACATGTGCCAGAACAGGATTTACAGCGGCCATGGTATATTATAGTCATGGCTGGCAGGGTACAGTTTTCATCAATTTATACATTTATTCCTTTAAAAAAAATGGATTATCTGTTGCCACAGTAAAACACTCCGTAGAAAATGTGAGTCTTACTCATCTGTAGCAAAACAGGCAGCTAGGAATTAGCACACACGCTTCACTGCTTTTGTATGAGGCCTAGATTGCCCTTGAATATTATTAATACTTACAGGAAAAAGTAAGGATTGTTGTTATGGCCATACTTAAAAGCTTAGCAGCTCAAAGACTGATCCATCTGCCTTATGAATCCTGAACTCCAGCTGTGTAAATCAAAGCAAGATTTTCAGGTGTTGAGCATCTCAACTTCCCAAAGGTCTCACTTGTATTCCTGTCTAGCCACAGCTGGAATAAATTAAGACACTTACTGTTCGTGGATAGTTTGACACATTTGATGCACAAGGTAATCATTAAAGAGATTTTCCCACTGCTCAATGGGAATTGTTAGAGTTGTTATCCCCCATGTTAGACAAGTGTAGTTTCTTAACCTTGAGACACAACAAAATCAGAGGTCATAAAACATGACTTCTTAATTCCCAGAACTGCATTGTCTCCTGCAGATGTTGCCGGGTTTCCCATAAAATCTTTACTGTGTAAAGATCACCATAAAGGCTTCAGGAGCTTTGGATTCTGCCAGGTTAATTTACTGTGGTGCTCTCCCCACACATAGTCTTTGATTGTTGAGGAGATGGCAACTTTTATTTCAGATATTTATACTGTGAGTTACTGAAGAGATAGAGGCATTGAACAAAGTTCATCAACCACCCTGGTGTAACCTGAAAGATGCTCTAAGCCCCAGATTCTGGAAGCATTGTCAGTAGCCAATATGGCTCATCTCTAGGGGAAAATTCAGTAGCTGATCATCAGCGCTTAGTGTGCTGCAGATTCATCAGGCCAAGGTGACACTAATGGTATCATGTTCTATTATGGCTCACAAGATCAGTTCATGGGAAATTCCATGGAAAATGTATGCTGGAGACAAACATTAAACAGAGCAAGCAGGGAAAACCTGAAATGGTTCATTTCAATGGACCGTTACCAGTGTGGATGGCTAGATAGAGGCATTATCGAGACTTGAGGTGAAGGCCAAGAAATAGGAAGTACCTGAATGTACCCTGAGAAGACAGACTGTTGAACCATCTGAATACGTGTTTGAGTAAAGTGTCTATTAAAATGTGTTTTGGAAACAGGAAACCAGCTACAGCCCAGGAGTCATAGGCTGTATTTTCCCTCCACCTAAACACAGTAACATACCACCTTTTAAGGATGGTGATTCATGAAGCCAAGAAGCACGAAGTCGTACTGCACTTGTAGCACGGATGTCAGGGTACCTCCTGTGACCAGCACCTGACCTCCAGAATTGCACATCCATCACCAGCAAAAGCTCTGACAAAAAAATTACATTTTCACATTTTCCATAGTGTTTAAGTTCCAGATGAAGTAGAAACTTTCAGCCGCCTGCTTTTGCAGTTTGGGCTGCTGGATGCCCTGCTGCCACTGTGCCGCCAGCCTTGCTCCTACCTGCCCCTGCCCCCGCATCACCCCATTCCCACCCCCTGCAGCGATTTTCTCTCTCCATTAGTCTAATGGCATCTTGCCTTGGACATAACATCACTGCACGGGCTCACAAACAGCATGCACCCTGCCTGCCAGGGACCTGTAAAAGCATTCATTAAATATTTATAACTCCCTCCCTGCTGCCTCAATGAACTGACAGCATGCAGCTTTGGGAACGGGGATGGAGCAAACAAGATGGCAGCAGGGAGAAGTGGCACAGGGCTTGACATAGCCTGCTACAAGCAGAGGGGCTTTCTGCTGGTAAGCATTGCTTCTGTTCAGTCACTTTTTTCTTTGACTCTCACTAGGAACATTTGGGTATTTCTTGTGGCTAATGACCCCAGCAAATCATGTTTTTTTGTCTGGCTCCACATTACTGAATGCAGTCAAAAAAACCCCAACACACTACACTACACTTTGATATAACATTCAGGTTTTCAGTCTCTCCTGGGAGCCAGACCCCTTGTAGATATCATTATGGTAAATATTTCACATGTATTGCATGTGGTCCATCACACAAAACCTTGTGTGACCAGAGACCCAGGCTGACAGGCAGTCGGGGTTGTCAGCTTTCCCAGGCAACTGCTCCAAGAGAGCTAAGTGTTACTGCCAGCTGGTACCCAACCAGTGAGGAACAAAGCACTTTGAGCAGCTCAGTAAACCCAAATCCCATATTCAGTTATGGATGGAGAACGCATGTTTTGACTGAGACTCTCAAAAGAGCTTAGCTTACTTCTTCCGAGAGGGAAAGCTTTGGAAATATATATTTCTGAATTATTTTTATTGCCATCAGCCTAGAGTAAATGCTGCTGCCCTCCATTCACTGCCTGTGGGAAGCTGAATATTAGCTGAGGTTCACTTTGCCAGCTAAGGAGTGAGGCTGTATTAAATGGCAGTAGCAAGGATGGGCCACGGGCAGCCCATTACCACACCCATGAGAGCAGCTCAGAGGGGTCCCACTCAGACGTGCCTGTAACCAGGATGAAAAGAATCACTCTTTGCCCTGGAGATCCCGCCCTCGGGCTTGAGAGTTGTAACACACAAAGCAGTTAGCATTGATGTTTTACTGAAGGAGGGTTGATACAGCTGCGCATTGGAAACTGGAACTCCCTCGAACATGACTGCACACGTATATTTCCTAATGAGTGTGTGTAGGGCACCAGCAACTGTTTATTTTTCTTCATTAATGCTTTATGTTGGTTCACTGGAAAAATAGGTGTTGCTGTAGTCTTATAGCAAAGAAACTTGCTGAAAACAGTAGGGAAACTAGAGACCAATCTTCTATTACTATGCTGAAAATATTCTAGATGTGTGTCCAAAACATTGATTCTTGCATCTGACAGGGTTGTGATATAGGATAAAGCATCTCTTGTGTTAATGTTGCTTGTATAGTACACTTACTAAAATGCCAGCAAATACAGGACTGGTTGAAATTGCTTCTCTAAGTGGGAGAGGGGGAGAAGGAAAGGGTTACCCAAGCCTATATGTGATTTACAATGCATCGTTTGGAAAGTCTAAATCTGAATTCAGTGTGCTGCTAAGAAGGCCTGGTGAAAGAGCCAGCATGCTGGTGTTCAGCATCACACTGGTGAATCCCTTTGGCCAAGCTTAAAGGTGCTCTGCCAGCTGCCTGGCCTCTGCAGGACCCTTAACATCCTGGCAATGGCACAAATGGGTAAGCAAGGTTACTTAGACTTGATTTATAGGGTCGCTTGCATTTAGTAGCAGCTGGAGAATTCACCATGTAAATGAGGGCCAGGAAGCTTGGAAGGAGGCTGTGCTCAGAATGTACCTTCAGATGATGGGGAACAGCTGTGGCAGCTCCCTGAGCAGTGTCCTGGCTGTGGAACTGAGGAATAGAAAGAACTTTTGTGCTGTATGTTCAGGTATAGTCTAACTCCAAGTTTCATTCTTCCTGCTGGGAGTTTTGTGGTCTGGATCCTGATCACTCCTGACCTGCCTCTTTCTGAGCTGCTTTTGTCTGGGCTTAAGACACAGGTATTTTGCCTCATCTGAATGGCATGGAAGTTCCAGGAATAGGAGGAGATCTTGGATGGGTGATGTTCAGAGAATGTGGATGCTGCCAGTGCTGAGTACAGGGGGTGAGAAAGGGAGGCTAATAGGAGGGGCTGTTGAGATGTGTGATAGGCAGCACCAGTGAAAAGGGTGGAGTAGAAGTCACAAGTCCTTTCTATTCATTCCCATCTATATTCCTTTCTGCTAGACACTTCTGGCAGCATTAGGGCTGTATATTTGGCCATTGTAATTAGCAGCAGCCTTGTATTTCCACATGAGTTTCTATATTTATGGAAAGTGTTGCATATTATTTATATATTTTTGTATATTATTGCAGTTGATGTATTATTGCAGAGAGGCAATGAGTCTGGGATTACTGTCGTGTTCCTGCTGAATAAGCATTATTATTATTCAGTCAGTGCACTTCCAGTGTGATTCCTATATTTCAAAAAGCAGATAGATGGGAAGGGAACAGACAATCCATAGTAAAAACCTGGGAGGTGCTAGGAAGGAAATATGGTGAAGTAAATCTCCCAGTTTTGCCAGATGGAGTCCATGCCATGAAAATACACAAGTTAGAAAAATAAATGCAACAACAGTGGAACTTTTAATGAAATGAAATTATAGCAAAAGTAAGAGAAAAGCTGAATTCCAGTATCTAAACAAAAGCATGAAGATTAAGATAAAAGTGCTTTTGTAATTTAAAGGGTGGGTGACAGAACATGTATTAAACAGCTAAGAAAGGATTGGTTGGAGCTATCCCTCAACAACAAAAAGCCACAGGATAAACTTGGCTTGTCTATGCTTGCTGCGGATATATAGATAGTGGCTCAGAATTTTTATGTCTCCTCTCCAAAAATAGTATTATTGTAAGATTATTTCTGCTAATCATATGACATTCCGTAATCTATTTTTGCTAGACACGATACAGCAACTGTGATGATATCAGATGGTCGTGATTTGGTTGTGATGTTTAAATGTTCTTAAAAGTGTGGTTCTTTGTGTAACAGCAAGCTTAGAGCATCTGTAGTGAAATAGTCTTCTGGAAAATGCAGTTCAAACTGCTAAAAGCGTGCTTTAAAATGCAAGCTAGTACTTCACACTATTAAATTACAGTACAGAACCCTGGAAATGACACTGCCACTTGAAAGTAGGATTCCTACTTGCTGATGTGTTGTTTAACAGAAAGCTTTAAAACCAGAAAGGTTAGAGAATCTTCACAGCCAGGGGAAGTTGTGTGCATCTGAATAAAGTGTTTGGTAAAACATGGCCCAAGAGACGATGTTCTCTTTTGAAGTGATTTTTCACTCTGAAGTGTACCTTACAAAGCAGGTGTATCCTGTGAGGAAATAGAAGTCTCAGGATCTTCTCTGGAGTTGTGTCCTGGGTCTCAGTTCCAAAATGGACCTAGCTACTGAGGGGTGAGTTCAAGGTATATCAGTGAAAAGGACTGAGCAGAGCATTGTGGAGACTAGCCCTTGTGGTAGTCTTTTCTTCATCATTTAGATTTTCAAAGCAATTTGGAAGCTGCGCACTAATCTTTAAATGTTTCATCCTGTCAGTCATAATTGGGTGCGCAGTTTTCTCTGTGCAGTCCCCATGGTGTTGCCACATAAAGACACTTTGGATGTGAGCAACAGTAGACATGATGCTTTGTAGATGCTGGGATCCAAACTGAGAATGTGCACTTTGCCAGAGCGTGTTATGTCCCTCCTGCCCTGCATATTATTACATCTATTCAGTGGCAAATATTGAGCAGGCCATATTTCAGGTGGAAAACAGCAAGACTCTGTGCACCTTAGCACATCCCTTTCTGACATTAGAGGTGTTGATTTATGTGATGCTTTTCATTTAGAGTACTTAAAGCAAATTATCTGCCAGCATCTTCAAGTCAGCTATATTCGTGTCATTCAAGCCATCATCTTCCCTGCCTGTCACCCTACCGCTTCCAGCTGAACACAGTTACATGCAGGTCACAGGTCCCAGTGTTCAGCATAAAATAACATGTACCTATTTGAATATGGCTGCACAACAGCTTCTTAATGCCTGCAATATCTATGTAAGCAGCAGGAAACTAAATTAATACAAATACCAGTTCTCAACACAACACTGGTGGATACATGATGTCACTGTCCAATAGCACAAAGGTGTGCTTCTGACACCTTTCTGCTTGTTGTGCTTCTTGTCCTGTTGAAATTAAAGACACTGGTAATGTGCAAGGTATTTTGAATCTGAGCAAACTGGAGGCAATTATTATATGAGGCCATAAGAGAGCCCGGGACACCTGACTTAGTGTGTTGCTCTGTTCCAGTTAACCTGTAGAAGCTATTAACCTCTAAATGCTATGAAAACAGCTACTTTTTCAAAGCTATTCAGGGGAAATATGGACATCAGGAGAAAATTTCAAGCAGCTAGGTTCCAACATGTGTTATATTCTTTTAAATAAAATACAAATTAGTTATAATACCATTCTGAATGTTTTATTATGACTCTGTAGTAAAGGAAAACAAATATGAACGGCACTTTTAAAACAAATACCAAATACTGGAACATCTGCAGTTACAAAACCAAAATTTCTACACACATAAAGGTGCAAGAAAAGGGGTGCTCTGGTTAGCTTCTCTAGTCAGATTACATGAGATGTTAGCTGTTGTTTACCTGCCATATTTTTGCTCTTAGTTGTAGTCTTAGAAGCAACAGTGGTATTTTATTCCACTTAGTGTCACATTAACTTCAAAACATACATATTTGTAGTCATTTATAACTAAAATAACCGCTACTGGTCACCTGAGTGACCTAACAGGAGAAAACTATTTCTATTGCCTAGAATAGGAAAAAAACCAAGAATCTAGTAATCTCTACCACCCAGGTGTATCCAGGTGTCTTATTTTTTTGTGTGATCACTCCTCCAAGAAAACCCTGCCAGAGCATGCACATTACAAAAATGCAGGAGGGATAATTGTGTTCAATTTTCTGACAGAGAAGAACTGTCCAGGTATTTCTATACAGTGTAAGCAAATAATTGACTTACTGGATCAATTTAACGGTTAAATGATCCAGAACAGGAATTTTGTCCAAACATGTCTCTTCCCCTCAATTCTCTTTTAGGGAGACTTAGATGTGACTGCCTGGAGGTTATTTATAGATCAGTCAGTTTGTGTTTTGGAGTTTGAGAATAACTTGCTTTCTGTCAGCTGATGAAGAGCAAATATTCTTCCTTTGTAGCTCATGTTCTGTTTGTTTCTAATCAGTCAAACAAAGCAAGATTAAAAGGGTGGAGTACAGTAATTAGTTTAATGGAAAGATCTTCACACTGCAGTAGTAGAAATAGTAAAGAATTCGAATTTAGGGGAGGAAATAAGAATATGGGGAAAAAAAAATGGGTAAGCTTCTTCTACAGGGCAACTTCGAATTTTCTACCCTTGAAAATACTATCCACATTATTAGGGTTGTTTGAAGAGGAAAAAATAAATCAGAATCTGAGATGCTGAAGTCTAGCTGATTAAGTATGTATCATTCAAATGCAGATGCCCATTCTACCACAAAGCTGCCTTTCTAACTGTTGTAGGGTGTTTAAAAGCTACTTGGGGTCTTCAGACTGATTGAGGGTAATAATGGTGAGCTTGTGCTTACTGCAAGGAACAGTCCCTAATTTTTCTACCCTGCTGTTTCTTACTAGTCAAATTCTGGAGATGGAGACTCTTGAATCCTGGTTTAAATCAGTGGGGAACTGGGATTTTAAAATTTATCTGCAGATTAAAGCTCATTGCTCCTAGGTTTAGGTCATTTGATATCCTGGCTCCTGTACATAAGCACCCAGCAGGGCTGATCAGCACTGACAAGCAATCCATAGAGCAGGCTGCATTTCAGAACTTTCACAGACTTTGCATAAAGACCCGATGGCACAAAATTATGTGCCATACATATATGCAGTTAATTCAGATTGCACTCACAGTTGTTAATGCTGTGGTTCACTATCAATTCCATACTTAACGTTTTGGACGTCCTGCTCTCTCAGCTACAAGTTGTGCAAAGTATTTCAGCAGAGAAAATGCATTGAAAATAATTTATGTTGTGGGTCATGGCCAGGAAATGTTACCCAAGAAATATATGCTGTTATCTGTTCTGACTTTTATCAAGAGTAGTGATATATATACAGATAAGATGGGGATAGAGTCTTACCTTGCATCACTACTCATTCTTCAGGGCTTTGTCATACAGGGTAACAGCGTGTCATATCGTATATGTCATATCATGCAGGGTGACAGTGAGTTCAGGGAAGAACCCCAGTGGCTTCTGTCCTCGTTCTTATGTTCCCATTTCATTTTTTGTTCCTCTACATTTTCTGGTTTCAGATACTTCTTTTATTGTCAGGAACTCATATTTCACCTATCAGCCACTGAAATTATGGATATCTGAATAGTTAATGCTTACATTCATCTTTTTCCTGGGCTTCAGAATAATTTTTTTAACTGAACAATAAAGTTTTCTACCCCCAGTTATTTTTCAAGCTATTTATGGGAACGTAGATATATAGGAAATAATACCTGATCTGTATTTTGTCTTTACAAAGACTTGATTTGCATTAGTGTGCGTTAAGCAGGTCATAAATATTGCCTGGGGAGGTGGAAAGATTTGAAACATGTTTCAAGCCAAGAAGTCTTTGTCTATATCAGCCTTTCAGGACACCACATCCCTAAAGTTGGCTGCTGAACAAAATGCAGTCATTTTTATTACATCTTTTAGTTACAAATACAGCCACAATAAATGAATCATGATGTTAAAATCAATGCCCACCAGTTATATGAAGGAAGCCTTCTGGAAAACCTTGCCCTCTGTTAAGCTGTAGTAAAGTATAATTTTCTTCTGCAGACAGTTCTGGAGCATGGGGCAGCTTCAGTGCTTGCCTGTCCCCCTCTTCCCTCTCTGTCAGATGGCCTCCAGCCCTTCTGCAGCAGGATGAAAGCTTCATCTCTTCTGCAGGGCTTTGCAGAGCTGTGACAGAGAAGTGGGAGGATGTCATAAAGGGGCAGGATCTCAAGGGTCCTTCTCTTACTGCAGTTCCGCCCCTCATCTGCCTTTACTAGTGTGATGTGATGTCCTGTGTCACTGCACCACTTGCTATGCAAGTGATGTAGCTTGGGATTCAGATGGTGCTCCCCAACATATCCTGCAAGAACATCCCTTGCCATCATGCACAAGGTACCTGGAAGAGGCAAGGGAAAGAGTTTTACCTCATCTTTCGCATTCACATAGAAACATCTCTAGCCCAGTAAATAGAATGACTCTAAGTTTCCTGTAGTAAAATGCTGAAAATGAAACAGAAACACCTTTGTGGTCAGGGTAATAGTGTGACATTTCATGAGTATTCAAAACTTAATGGAGGTCAGTCTTCATTCTCATGTTTAAAGGGAAGAGAGAACTTTTGTACATTACAATAAAAGGTAGCTGTACAAAACCAATCAAATTCTGAGTGCTAAGATAAATAAAAAATTATTGACAGTCCCAGGATGATTGCATAAAATTATAGAATCATAGAATAGTTGGGGTTGGAAAGGACCTTAAGATCATCTAGTTCCAGCCCCCCTGCCATAGGCAGAGACACCTCACACTAAAACATGTCACCCAAGGCTCTGTCCAACCTGGCCTTGAACACGCCAGCGATGGAGCATTTACAACTTCCCTGGGCACCTCACAGTGTGTCAAGGTCCCTCTGGATGCCATTCTTTCCCTTCAGCGTATCAACTGAACCACACAGCTTGGTGTCATCAGCAAACTTGCTGAGGGTGCACTCAGTCCCACTGTCCATGTCACCAATAAAGATGTTGAACAAGACCGGTTCCAACACTGATCCCTGAGGGACACCACTTGTTATGGGTCTCCAGCTGGACATTGAGCCATTGAGCACTACTCTTGGCATGTGGCCATCCATCCAGTTCGTTATCCACCGAGTGGTACACCTATCAAATTGATGTCTCTCCAACCTGGAGACAAGGATGTTGTGTGGGACAGTGTTAAATGCTTTGTACAAGTCCAGGTAGATGACATCAACTGCTCTACCCCTGTCCATCAGTTCTGTAGCCCCATCATAGAAGGCCACCAGATTGGTCAGGCAGGATTTGCCCTTAGTGAAGCCATGCTGGCTGTCACCAAGCACCTTGTTGTTTTTCATGTGCCTTAGCATGCCTTCCAGGAGAGTCTGCTAATGTCTTCTTCCTTGTCTCAGCTGCAGTGCTGAATCAGGCCTAATTGCTGTATCTAAAGGGAAGTTCACCTGACTGCCATGATTTTTCAAATATGATGGACAGTGGCTTAGCAACTTAATTCGCCAGGTACTTCAGGATGCATGGATGGATTTCATCAGGTCCCATGGACTTGTGCACATTCAGATTCCTAAGATGGTCTTGAACCAGATTCTCTCCTACAGTGGGCCCAAGGTCTTCATTCTCACAGTCCCTGCATCTGCCTTCCAAGACTTGGGTGCTGTGGTCAGAGCATTTGCCAGTGAAGACTGAGGCAAAGAAGTCATTAAGAACCTCAGCCTTCTCCAAGTCCAGGGTAGCCAGTTCTCCTGATAGCTTCCGGAGAAGGCCCACACTGTCCCTAGTCTATCTTTTATTTGCAGTGTACCTATAGAATCCTTTCCTCTTATCTTTCACATCCCTAGCCAAGTTTAATTCTAAGTGGGCCTTAGCTTTCCTAACCTGGTCCCTAGCTTCCTGGGGAACATCCCTGTATTCTTCCCAGGTCTCCTGCCCTTGCTTCCACCTTTTATAAGCCTCTTTTTTCCTTCGAAGTTTCCACAGCAGCTTCCTTATCCATCCAAGGAGTTCTCCTGGCCCTCCTGCTGCACTACCTTATAGTTGGAATGCAACACTCCTGTGCTTTCAGCAGGTGATCCTTGAATATCAACCAGCAATCTTGGGACTCCCTGCCCTCTAGGTTCCCATGAAACCTTACTGAGCACGTTCCTGAAGAGGCTAAAGTCTGCTCTCTTGAAGTGCAGGGCAGTGAGCTTGCTGCACACTCTTCTCACTGTCCTGAGGATCTCGAACTTGACCATCCCATGATTGCTGCAATCAAGGCTGCCCTGAGGTGTCACATTTCCAACCAGCCCTTCCCTGTTGGTGAGCACGAGGTCGAGCATGGCACCTCTCCTTGTTGGCTCCTCTATTACTTACAGAAGGAAGTTGTCTTCCACTCAGTCGAGGAACTTCCTGGATTGCTTGTGCCGGGCCCTACCGTCCCTCCAACAGATATCACGGTGGTTGAAGTCCCCCATGAGAACAAGGGCCTGCGAGCATGAGGCTGTTCCGATCTGTCTGTATAGTGCTTCATCCACAGAGTCCTCTTGGTCAGGAGGTCTGTAACAGATCCCCACAATAATGTCTCACATCGCTGTTCTCCCTTTAACCATGACCCACAAACTCTCTGACTGCTCACCTGTCCCCAGAAAGAATTCCATACTCTGCAGCCTATCCCTAACATAAATAGTAACCCCCCATCCCCGTCTGCCAGGCCTGTCTTTTCTAAAGAGCCTGTAACCTTCCATTCCAACACACCAGTTATAGGAGCCATCCCACCATGTTTCTGTGATTCATATGATATCATACCCCCGTAGACATGAACACATCTCTAATTCCTCTTGTTTGTTCTCCATGCAATGGGTGCTTGTATGTTCAATACTAGATTTGATATGAAAGACTATACTAATTAAGAAACCCTTTAAATGAGTATTTATTCTTACTGGGGGAAAAAAAAGCTCTTTGTCAGAAAAATGAAATCTGATGAGAGTCTGAAAATTACTGTGTATCTTTTTACTGTACGTAAAACTGACAGAGGAGCAATTTCTAAGCCTCTGATGAATGATCCGTTCTGACCTTCTGAAATGCTTCTCTTCTGAATAAACACTTGAAACTATAGGTCATTTAGGAGAATTAGGTTATACTTGCCTAGGTGCACGCACGAGTTATTAAGAGATCTCTGCAAACTGATTTGCCGTACATCTGATTCGTGTGTGGGAGTCAGTAAATGGCTCAGTGCACTCATAATGAGGCTGAAATTTTATTACAATTCCATGGAAGTTTTGCAACAGGCTGCATTCAACCATGTACTCAAGGACTTTAAATGAATTTCAGACAGAAACCAGGTCTTATCCTACTACGTGTCCTAACTATTTAGCTTGAACGTTTTTCTGTTATGCAGTCTTAAACTTTCTGTCTAGTTAATGTCTTTCAGCTCCTTTGAGTAGTTAAATGCTGTGCTAATGGCAGGCAGCTCCAGAAGGACCTCACAGATCTGAATGGGGGAAAATGCAAAAAGGCAGACAGTCTTTAAGTTAGATTACTCTGTTAAAACAAAGTGAGGTGTCATGGGTTCAGCAGCAGCAGTCATTTTTTCTCCTTCTTGGTAGCTGGTGCAGCACTGTGGTTTTGATTTTTGGGCCTTGGAACAGCGCTGATAACACCAGTGTTTTCAGTTACTGCTTGGTAGTGTTTTGGTCTGGCCAAGGACTTTCTGAGTCTCATGCTATGCCAGGGTAGAGGGGAGCAGGGAGGAAGTAGAGACAGGACACCTGACCCAAACTGACCAAAGAGGTTATTCCATATCACAGCACGTCATGTCCAGGATGTGAAGACGGAGAGCAGAGACCAGGGAAGGGTGTGGTGGTGGACTGAGGGTGCACGGCATGGTCAGGTTTTTTGGTGCAGTGGGGGTTCGCTGCTGGGGGGTGCACTGGCTGGGTCGGAAAAAAAGTTTTTGGTATTGGGGGGGTTAGAAACTTAAACCATGGTCGGGCTTGGTGAGCAATTGTATTCTCTTTCTTTGTACTTCTGTCATTGTTATTACTGGTAGTAGCAGTAGTGATTTGTGTTATACCTTAGTTTCTAAACTGTTCTTATCTCAACCTGTGCGAGTTGAATTCTTTTGATTCTCCTCACCATCCCCCCGGGACTGGGGGAAGAAAGAGGGGGAGTGAGTGAGTGAATGAGCGAGTGACTTTCATGAGTTTCAGAGGCTTAAACCACTACATAAGACTCTAGAGAAAGTAATAATCTGTGCATATGGGATGGGAGGCTCAAAACTGGTAGTTGCAACTCCTGAAGATGATGCTGAAGTTGCTGGCTCTTTTTTAAACCATAGTGCATGTGCCCTCTGACAGCACCAGTTCAACAGTGCTGGGTGTTGGAGTAGACTGAATATTGACCAGGCTTTCCCTAACAGCATTTCATACTGCAACTCTGTTTACCTACTGTTAAACAAGCAGACACAACATTTCAGCACTATTGTTGAACATTAGGATATGCTGAAGAGGGTGAAAAATCTATATTTCCTATAACCTGCAGGTTTTCTTGTCTGTAGATGACGATTTACCTAGCATGACACCTACAGGTGCTTAGCATGACACAATCCCTGGGTGAGATACCAGCCCGCCATCAGTTACTGTGTATGGACCTAAGCAGCTAATACAGGTTTCAAACTCCACTGTATTAACCATAAGCCTGAATATTAGATATTTGATTGACTTCTAGGGGCCTAGATCCTTTATAGTTACACTTCATCATACTGGCAACATTCAGTGGTACATGCAAAATGAGTTTTTTTTCCTCTGCCTTCTGTTTTGCAGAGAGGTTTCCAGATGCTCATTGAGGTGCTTATTGTGATGGCTGGATTATTTTACCGTGACTTTGGTGAGGGGCTCAAACCCTGACTGTGCACTGAGACTGAATTTTTTCCATCCTGATAAATTATCTTCTGTACTATCATTATTGGACATGGGTTACTGAATTCTGTAAAAGAAAATTAATACTGTGTTTAGAGTCATAGAACCATAGACTATTTAGGGTTGGAAAGGACCTTAAGATCATCTAGTTCCAATCCACCTGCCATGGGCAGGGACAGTTCCCACTAAACCATACCATCCAAGGCTCTGTCCAACCCAGCCTTGAACACCGCCAGCGATGGAGCATTCACAACTTCCCTGGACAACCCATCTCAGTGCCTCACCACCCTTACAGGAGAGAACTTCCTCCTTATATCCAATCTAAACTTCCCCTGTTTAAGTTTGAACCCGTTACCCCTTGTCCTGTCACCACAGTCCCTCATGAAGAGTCCATCCCCAGCATCCCTATAGGCACCCTTCAGATATTGGAAGGCTGCTATGAGGTCTTCACGCAGACTTCTCTTCTCCAGGCTCAACAGCCCCAACTTTCTCAGCCTATCTTCACACAGGAGGTGCTCCAGTCCCCTGATCATCCTCCTGGCCCTCCTCTGCACTTGTTCCAACAGTTCCATGTCCTTTTGATGTTGAGAACACCAGAACTGCACACAATACTCCAAGTGAGGTCTCACAAGAGCAGAGTAGAGGGGCAAGATCACCTCCCTCGACCTGCTGGTCACGCTCCTTTTGATGCAGCCCAGGATACGGTTGGGCTTTCTGGGCTGCAAGTGCGCACTGTTGGCTCATGTTCATTTTCTCAACAACCAACACCCCCAAGTCCTTCTCCGCTGGGCTACTCTGAATCTCTTCTCTGCCCAACCTGTAGCTGTGCCTGGGATTGCTCCCACCCAGGTGTAGGACCTTGCACTTGGCATGGTTAAACTTCATAAGGTTGGCATCAGCCCACCTCACAAATGTATCAAGGTCCCTCTGGATGCCATTCTTTCCCTTCAGCGTATCAACCGAACCACACATCTTGGTGCCATCAGCAAACTTGCTGAGGGCGCACTCAATCCCACTGTCCATGTCACCGACAAAGATGTTGAACAAGACTAGTCCCAACACTGATCCCTGAGGGACACCACTTGTTACAAGTCTCCAGCTGGACATTGAGCCATTGAGCCATTGAGCACTACTCTTTGCATGAAGCCATCCAGCCAGTTTTTTGTCCACCTGAGTGGTACACCTATCAAATTGATGTCTCTCCAACTTGGAGACAAGGATGTTGTGTGGGACAGTGTCGAACGCTTTGCACAAGTCCAGGTAGATGACATCAACTGCTCTACCCCTGTCCATCAGTTCTGTAGCTCCATCTTCGAAGGCCACCAATTGGGTCAGGCAGGATTTGCCCTTAGTGAAGCCATGCTGGCTGTCACCAAGCACCTTGTTGTTTTTCATGTGCCTTAGCACATTCTTCCAGGAGAATCCACTCCAAGATTTTGCCAGGTATGGAGGTGAGACCGACTGGTCTGTAGTTCCCCGGCTCATCCATTTTCCCCTTCTTGAAAATGGGGGTTATATTTCCCTTTTTCCAGTCGTCAGGAACTTCACCTGACTGCCATGATTTTTCAAATACGAATGGACAGTGGCTTAGCAACTTCATTTGCCAGCTCCTTCAGGACCCGCGAATGGATTTCATCAGGTCCCATGGACTTGTGCACGTTCAGGGTTTCAAGATGGTCTCGACCCAGATCCTCTCCTACAGTGGGCCTGGGGTCTTCATTCTCACAGTCATTTGTTTTTGGATTGAACAGGAGTAGTAGTTTCAAATTCATACTTCTGTTTGATTTTTGCAACATCATTAACAACCATTTTGTTGTACGACAAGCTTGGCATATTTCACAGATACAAATGTAGAAAGATTGAACTATCCATTAGTAGATAAGAATCGAGTTCTGTGATTGATTCTTAGAAATCGAAATAGAAATCTTGAAAAGTAACACTGATTCCCAGGAAATTAGGACTGAATATATACTCATCATTTAAAGCTGCTGTTAAGTAACTTCTTGCTTAATTGGCTGTAAACTGTTAGCAGGGTGTTCTGCACTTGGCCTTTAGTAACAAAGCAAATCACATATGCCAATTATGTAAATTAAAGCAAGCTACTATAACTGCATATCTACATTATAGATAGATTTTTTTTCCATCCAAATAGTAAATATTTTTGTGAACTCAACTAAATCTTCTTAAATGTATGTATGGCCACCCACTCTTCTAGACACAGCCTCTGGCAGAAAGAGTGCAAGGCACACAGTAAGATGCGCTGAGGCAAAAATAGGAGAACAGAGCAGCAAAGGAGAGGAGAGGTCTATCTTATATCTCTTCTCTGCAGTTCTGCAGTCTTTCTAAGTAGCAGCTGTCATGTTTCTTTTCGAGCATGTGAGAATATCGCATATTTATGGAAAGGCACAGTGAATTTGGACCTTAACGCCTCTTTCATAGCCATTGTGTATCACACAACCCTCCATCCTGACCTCTTGAAGCAGCTTCCTTGCTACAACTTCCAACTGCATCTTATGAGTGCTTCCTTTCTCAGATATTTGAGAGGTATTTCTGCAAACCCAGCAGAGCAATGCATTTCCTTTGTTTACAGGAAGATATACACTTGTCAGCATGTCTAAGTCTGTGTATACTTCATATCAGTTCCAAGAAATGTTTATTGTCATGTATCCAGAGGCATACAAAGATCATGGTTAAGATTAGGTATTTAAGCAAAACTCCCATTTTGAGCTTTATCTCAGGAAGATCTTGAGTTGAATGTCTGGCCTCTTAAACTCTTCTTTTTCCTTGCCTTTTTGTCCAACACCTCACCAAGATTTTAATAATTTAACCGCTTTGATTTTAACTCTCCTTTCTGAAACAGTGACTGCGTCAAATGGCTTTAGGAAATGCTGAGCTATTTGGCATAAGTAGACAGAAGCATGTTCTTTCAAGATGTAAAACTGAGCTTGCTTGCGCTTTGATACTTAATTGCTTATAAACAGGTGATTACCTTAATGTAAGGAAAACATTGTCCTTCAGCAGTTGAGCTGGCACTCAACCATCAAGCCACCGTTTATTTACACCAATTCTTTATGCTTGTCTGACACTTTTATTTCATTTAAACACAAATTTAGCACCACACTTCCTACAAGCAGAAGGATAATGCTGGGAAGGCATCGCTAGCTGTTAGTGACAGCCTATGAAGGTAAGCATGTGTTCTGTGACAAGAGTGCAGATGGACTGTGTTGTTGCTCAAGTCAGTTTTGAGAGGTAATCCTTAACATGACCGGGGACCTTTCATAGTCGATTGAATCCAAGGTGATGCATTCCATTTGCAGTAGTGGCTAATACCTGGTGTGTCAGAGAAAGATGTAAGTGGATAGATTCCGCCAGCTAAATTGGAGCATAATGTACCCTCCAAATTATATGCATGATTTATAACAGTGGTAAGTCTTATCGAAGACTGAAGTGTGATCTGAAATAAAGTTTGTAGATATAATGGACAAAATTTAGTCTTAAATAAAAGACAAGACAGACGTAGCGTTTTCAGTTTTTAAAAAGGCTAATCAGAACTGTTTAGAAAACTACAAATTCCGTTTTTGTCATGTGCCCTGTTTTTCTTACAATATTCAGAGCTGTGCTCCATGTTGCTGTAATTTCCAACATCTGTAGCAAATTCAATCCTTAAGATTTATTACTGCTTTCTGAGTTTTAACACGTGGAGTGTTTCCATTCCTTGAAAATTTATTTTGGTGGTATCATATCACACAGCTGTGTAATCATAGGAGCTATGAAATTCAATAGAATGTTTCCTTAACGTCTCCAACAGAGCTTTTAAAGCTTTGGATGGAGCAGATAACATAATGTTGTCTTTTGATACATGAAATAACTTTTTAAATTCCAATTTTGCATTCATTGCTAGAGATATACAGTGACTGTTGCTCCATCAAACTGAGCTTCAGCATAACTGTCTGATGTTTGGAATAGTCCAGATTTTTTGTCTAACACTCAACCACAGCCAGGAAAATAAGGCAGATTTGATATACACTTCTGCTTTATTCCTGTGTTACACAAGGTAAAAATTAAAATGGAAATAGCATGACAAGATCTGTGCAATCCATAAGTGAGGTTGAACTTTGTGCATAGTAAGAAATTTTTTTGGTTTTGAGACCAATTGCTTCAAGTCACAGGGTAAAAGCAAATTGTTTTTAGTGAGCATTAAAGGAAAGTTGATTTATTTTCCCTGAGACTAAAAAAGACTGCAGTGTTCTATAATTTGGATTTGTTATTTCAAAAGATTTGCTATAGATATAGCAAAGTTAGAAGGATCAGTGAAAGCTGACGTCTGCTATCTGTGAAGCTTCTCTAAGTATGTCTGTGATAGAATCTTCTGCTGCAGCATCTCTCAGCTAAATTCTTGTGTCTGTTTTCTGCAAATAAAATGCAGATAAATCAGTTGTTGACAGCATTAATAAATGTGAATATGGCAAATGTGACCACTAGGAAATCAATAGAAAAGTCCTGAGAGGACATTTAAAGCATAATTACCTGAATATTTATTACTTTTTACAGCAGAATTTTATCTGCCTTCAGGGAAAGATGAAATACGGAGTTGATTGCTTTCTTCAGATCTGCTCCTTCATCTGCTTAATGACATCTTAATTTTCACAATGCTTACCTTTTTAAGTCCAAGAAGCTACCTGTTAGCTCTCACAAAGGGGCATGAAACTTAACATCTGCCCACAAGACCACGGCTAACATTTGTCAGATCAGCTATGTTGTAATTGAGCTTTGCCTGAGATTGGCTTTGCTTCAGGTGTCTAGTCCCTTGTTCCTTTCCATTACCTATCCCAAGAGCATGCAAGGAGTGCATAGGCAACTTACCTACTCAAGGAATTTGCTCTATTGGTGGTTATCACCCTCACAGAAAGAGCCTGAAAATGGTACCTACCCAGCACAAAATTATACCTTCTGCACTCACCAGCAAAGTTGTAGCAACCTAGATGGAGCTGCCACGAAAACAGAGACGTGGGGCTCGGGCTGCAGAGAGTGCCAGAGCCTTTCTCTGTCTCAGATGTGACCAGGTGGATGATCTGCTCAGCCTGGTGGCAGAGATGACCGTTTAGCAGAGCCTGTTGTCTTAAGGTTTTAAACTAAAAGAGGGGAGATTCAGCCTGAATGTGAAGAAAAAAATCTTTACAACGAGGGTGGTAAAATGCTGGCACATGTTTTTCAGACAGGTGGTGGATGCACCATCTCTGGAAACATTCAAGGGCAGGCTGGATGTGTTTCTGGGCAACCTGATCTAGTTGAAGCTGTCCCTGCTCATTTCAGTGGAGTTGGACTAGATGACCTTTGAAGGTCTCTTCCAAACCAAACTATTCTATGATTCTATGTTTCTGTTCATGGCTTTGACAAAATGCTGATTAAGATGTTAATGAGTGTGCAGGTACATGTATTCCTATGTGTAATAACCGTACTTTGTCCACGCTTCATGGCTTTCTCAAAGGGAATGCATGCTGCTAACAAGTATTTAAACCTTTAGTTTTAAATAATTCTAGCAGTCAGAGCTAGCGATGCTTCTTAAAACCAAACCAAAGCCAACCCAACCAACCAAAGAAAAAAAAAAAATCTTGTAGGCATTGAAGACACTACAACTGTTCCCCCAAGATAGAACATTTTCTTTTACAGAGAGTCTGTTTAGCCCAAGTAAATGGGTGCCAAGGCTAACATACGTGGGAAGATCAATGGGAGAAGAGCAAGGAACATCACTAAAGAAATTATTCAATGTATCTACTTGAGCAATTCCTATCTTATGCATATGTGTCTAATATAATATATACTCCATGAGGAAAAGGAGTAACCAAGACAACATTAGCAATCACAAAAGGAAAAGAGTTGAGCTTATTGTAGTGAAAGATTATGTTAAAGATGACTTACACCAAATGTTCTCATTTGGGTTGGATCTGATGAAATTTAAGCTTGGTTACTTAGGCAAATCACTTCAGCCATCATAAAGGCTAATGGTGACCTTAGAGTCTAGAAAACTGTTTTTTAAAATCTTCCCCTAAACTTCAAACATATATAGGAAAAGACCACAGGAAAGAACAGCCAAAGAACTACGCAGGTGTCATTGCAAACATCCTCGAAAAATACCA
Organism: Myiopsitta monachus; assembly: GCA_017639245.1. Lineage (NCBI taxonomy): Eukaryota > Metazoa > Chordata > Aves > Psittaciformes > Psittacidae > Myiopsitta > Myiopsitta monachus. Next base: position 71,257,834 of record CM029917.1, on the reverse strand, counting down.
GAATATACTCAAACAAGCGATTTGTAAGGATCTAGAAAATGACAAGGAGATGAGTAACAACGAGCGTGGATGTACTAGTAAGAAGTCACGTCAAGCTGATCTAATTTTATTCTCTGACAGGGTGAAAAAGGGAGAAGCAGTAGGAGTCAAATAATTTGACTTTTACAGATTTTTTTATGCTCCCTCAATGTGTTTAACAACTAGGAAAATATGCAGTAGTTGAGATCATTAATAAGTGTAGAATTGGTAAGAAAAATCTGCTTTAGAATGGAAAATCAGTGCTTTGACATCAAACCAAAAGAATCAAATATGATTCTTCAACGGCCTTGCATGAGTATAGTACTATTCAGTATTTTCATCAGCAATTTTTATACAGGAATAATGCTTTAACTATGCAGATGATATTAATTCAAAAGTTTGTAAGTTCACTGGAAGACAAGATCAGGTTCTCAGACTCTTGAGAAATTATCTAACAACTTACTTGAGATGAATGCCAACTTCAGAAGGACAGGACAAGACTGCCTGGAAAGTAGAATTGTAGGAAAGAATTTATACATTATAAAGGACTGCAAGCTAAATATGCTTGAACAGTATCATCCTGATAGAGTAAGACACACCAGGGTGGATGCATCACCAAAAATAATCTTGAAATAAGAGTCTCCTACTCTGTTCAGCACTGAATTCTGCAGATCAGGAGGGATGTATACCAAATATTAGGGTCCAGAGCAGTGAGGCCAATTAGAGATCAGAAAACAGGTTAAGATGGTATACAAGGGCAGGTTCAAACTTAATGATGAGAAAACTGAGGAGATCTAAGTTTTCAATTGCAACAAAAGGTGAAATTAAAAGAATTAAATTCCCCTCCATGTGCTTAAGGTAGGGCAAGTAGTAATGGATTTAATGATAGCAAGCAGACTTAGATAAGTCTTTAGAAAAGGTTAGACAATATAGTTTAGCACTGATATTGGCTGGGCACTGATGAGATTGTGTCATTCCCATCTGGGGCACTGATCTAGAAACAGACTCAAGAACTATTAGGGATGACAGTTCTCCCTCTGGTCCAGAAGATAGGCTAGCTGATACTATGATGTTCATTATTGCCCTTGCAATTTCTGCTCTTATAAGGCTTTATTCCATGGTAAAATGTGTAAGAATGTTATCTAATTATGTGGACAATTTGTGTGCTAGAGCCACTAATTTTTTCCCTAGGAAAATGGAAACAAACCTGAAGCAGAATGAAAGAGCTGGACCTAAATTTAGGTAAGATGTTGGAAGAGCCAAGCACAAAAAGGAAGCGAGTGCTGGAAATGAGTGTCAGTTTGGCACCTTATTGTAGGCAATGTCTGCTAGAAGGCTTAAAATCCAACAGTTAAGCACAAATTATTTTAAATATTTAAGTAACCTCTTTTTTTTTCTTTGAAAATATGCACACATTATAACAAGATCAAATACTTTGCTTAAGGTGATCTGTGTTCCTCAGTCCTCACTAGTACTAAATCTGTATGCTCTACTTTGTAGAAAAACTGGGTCGCTCTGCAAAACTGAATAAATCCCTTTAGGTAGCTAAATAATTTCTCACCCAGAGGTACCACATTCCTGCATCCTATCCTTTGGTAAATGTCTGTTGCAGTGAAATAATAGTTCACTTTTTCAGTAACAAACAGGCAGTATTTCAAAAACAAAGCAAAGCACTATTTTAGAGGAAGAGGGCCAGGTAGTCAGTGATTTACTAACATTGCCATTGCAGTTATCTGCCTGTGTGTAATACTGGGCCTTTGATTTGGGGGAAACAGAAAAAATTCTAAGGGTGTAAGAAAGGCCTGACTCAGCCCAAAACTGTAGGAAGATTTCTACTTAGTGAAAAGTGACACCAGTAATATAGATGTAAAGTCATGCATTCAAGTGATATAGTATATATTCACTTAGTAACTGGCTGATATCAAACACTGTTAATGAAGTAACTCAGTAAGTAGAATATTAGGAATATTGTCTCAAAATCTAAGCTATATCAATGAATGTCACAAACTGCTAAAATTGCCTATTTCATTTACATAGCACAGGCAAGAGAAAAAAACATATCTGTGCTCAGATTGACCTGATTAAACACTACTTTGAAGTCCTTTGGATTTATATATTTAAGTATACTGTTGATTTTCTTACCTATCCACACAGGCAATTGTTTTATGGGAATTTAGATTTTAAAAAACACTAGCCACAAAGGCCAAGGCAAAGCAACCACCTTAGTCTGAGGTTTTCATATATGAATGGATAAAACAAAATTGGGAGCAATCCCTTTTCAAGCAATCCATAGCATATTTGGTCTCAGGTAATCTAAAAGTAATCACCAGTTTAAAGGGCATACGCATTGAAGTATGGGCAGTTACTTTAACCTTTCAAGTGGCGGCTGACTCTCTTTGTATTCTTACTGTGTTTATGTGGGCATGAAGAGTCAGTGGTCTGATCCTGCTCCTTGAATATTGATTTTGGCTATCCAGTGCCATTTGTTGTCTTTTCCCATGTGTTTGTACTGAATTCCCTGTCTAAATTAATAAAAAGCAAACTTTTTTTGTTATGAACCAGTTCTGATAGAAATAAGACATTTCACAAGAAATGCTGATGAAAACCTTTTCAACAATATACCAAAAAGGTAGATAGACTGGAAAAACTATATCTGTGGAATTTGCTTTCTTGATGAAAGTGTCAACAGTGACTGATAACAGAACTCTTACTGCAAAAGCAGCACTGGCTCATCAGATTCCTTTCCAAGTATAGCAAATGCTGGATCTTGAGTCATAATGAAGGCCCAATCATTATGGCATAACAATTCTAACTAAAAGTGTAGGCATTGACAAAAGCTGGTTAGATTTCTAGGTGGTGTAAGTTAAGTGTAATGAATGTCATACTGGACCTCAGCTGAATAGGAGAGTTTTAGAATCTTAGCATCTTCCTAGAAAATTCCAGTGTCAAATTTAAACTCTTGCTCATATGTAGATAATTTCAGTAACCAAACATTTTTAATTATGCCAGAGCTGGAAAATTTGGCCATAGGCTCTATTTAGGAAATGTTATTGAATTACAAAATCAAAATGCATGGGCAGTTAAATTATTGATGATGTAGCAGGTCTACAGTTCTTTCGATTATTGTGGTATGACCATGTTATCTCCCAGAGCCAGTGTTAATGTGTAAGTAGCTCATCTTGATTTGAATATCTTCATGGCTATAGTCAGAGTTGGCAGGTGTATTCATTATGCTTTGAAAGTCAAAAGAAGACTCTTCACTTCCCAGTAGAGGTATACCTGTAAAAACTAGCTACCTGATTGCTCTAATGAGTTGTGCTATGCCTCCTCTCAGTATGGCTAATATTAATAAAATACATGATCACAACCACCACTGTCATGGGTTCAGCAGTAGCAGTCATTTTTTCTCCTTCCTGGTGGCTGGTGCAGCACTGTGGTTTTGACTTTCGGCCTGGAACAGCGCTGACAACACCAATGTTTTCAGTTACTGCTTGGTAATGTTTTGGTCTGACCAAGGACTTTCTGAGTCTCATGCTATGCCATGGAGGAGGGGAAACCGGGAGGAAGCAGAGACAGGACACCTGACCCAAACTGACCAAAGAGGTTATTCCACACCACAGCACGTCATGCCCAGGATGTAAAAACAGAGGGCAGAGACCCGGAAGGGTGGGAGTGCACTGCTTGGTCGGGCTGGGTGTAGGTGGCGAGCAATTGTATTCTTTTCCCTTGTATTTCTCTTGTCATTATTATTATTGGTGGTAGCAGTAGTGATTTGTGTTATACCTTAGTTACTAAACTGTTCTTATCTCAACCTGTGGGAGTTGCATTCTTTTGATTCTCCTCCCCATTCCCCCGGGACTGGGGAAGAAAGAGGGGTGAGTGAGTGAGAAAGTGACTGCGTGAGTTATAGAGGCTTAAACCACGTCAACCACTACCTCTGAAACTTTTGGAAGGGGAAGCGCCACAGGGGTTGTGCTACTTTTCTCCTGCCTTCTTCTATCAAGTTTAACAGCAGCAATGACTGGTTTCAAAAGCTAAACATTTTTCCTAGTGGGGTAATGAAGATTTCTAGTTTGGCTTTTTTTTTTTAACAACTATGTTTTTCTTATATCTTCTTTGCTAAACGTCTTGTTGTTTATGAGGCAACTGAATCACTGTTCCATCATAATCACATTAGTTTTCTATGCCTCATTTTTAAGGTCATGTGGGTTAAAGTATTTTATCAAGAGAATTTTCTTGCTTCAAAAGTAGTGACTCCTATGATTTTTATTCTTCCTTCTACAGTCAGGATTTACATTTGAGAAGAGAGCCAGGGTTGCTTGTTTTTAGGTACACCAGTAGGATTCACTAGCCATTAATTACTTAGGAATGACATGAATTCTGACTTTCTGAAGACATGAACTAGGCAAAACCTGGAATTACTGACATGAGAAAATCAACAGGGTTTTTCTCTTTAAGGAGAATGTAATGCTTAATGTAACAAGTGTGGACATAAATAGGTAGAAAAGGTATGCAACAGCAGCAGAGTAGTAAGTTACCTTACCTGAAATTGATATAAGAAAGTGATTTAACCCTTTCAAGCAGTTTGAGTACATTTTGATTAAAATGTAGGTATAGTAGAAAAATTACATCTAAGCTAATTTAATCTCATCTTAAAAAACAGACTGGAGGCTGAGAGATTCAGAAATGCAGGTGCTCATGAACCTTACTCTCTGTGAAGTCACTTCATAGAATTGCTTCCAGTATTCATTAGATTTTAGCTAAAGACTCAAGAACATGTTCTGCTTGCACCTTGGTTTTAAAGTCAATGATCTGAAATCTGTATTTTTTTTCCTTTGTATGGTTATGTCTTAACATTTTGATGAAGATGGAAAGAATTCAGACACTTTATTTCAGATAAATCTACTCAGACCTATCGATAATTTAACTGTCGGAGCTGGCATTTAATGAGATTTCTATTAGATAAGCAAGTGTGGGTTACAATGTAACTGAGAAAAATTCTGTGGTTTAAAATAACTCTGACTTGGCCTTCACTCCCACGGGTACTTGGGCATCTTTCCTGGTATATTGCCAAGAAACAAAGTGGCAAAATACAGATTTCAAGGTAAATCACTGTGAAGTGGGACTGAGTTTTCACCAGAATTATTTGTGAACTGAATTTTATCTGGATAGGTAGACTAACAGCGCTTCATTACCAGAAAGCTGCTTTTTTAAACCTGTGGGCTAAGTAGAACAAATAAATGTGGGCTAGCAAGGCAGCAGGCGTGAGCTGTGCAAGAGAGCCTTCCGGGTCTAAAGTCAGAGCAAGTGGCTTTGTGGCACCTGCATGGAGAAGAGTGGAGCTGGAAGTGAAGCCAGTGGAAAAGCATGGAGGGGTTTCTAGCCACCCAGGGGGGAGCAGGGCAGTGAAAAGCCACTGGTCTGACTGGGCACATCAGGAAAACTCACAAAGCAAGAGGAATGTGTTCTGGCCAGAGCCATATGTGATGGTTTCTGCATTAGGTTCTTCTGGAGGCATTTCTGTCATGAGGTAAAGTTATGCTTTTTTCTGGCTGTTTTTTTTTTTTTTTTTTTTTTCTGGTTGGTTGGTTGATTTTGTTTGGGTTTTTTTTTGTGGGGGTTTTTTTGTTGTTGTTTTGGTTGTTTTTTTTTCCTGTTACTGACAGTCAGTTTGTTGCACACTCTTGTCCAAAGGCCATTAAGGCAAGCTTTTGTCTTGAGGAGACCGGTTCAGCCATGGATTTAATGTGGAGTGTGATTGCTTAACGGAGACATAGGGAGTAACAGTTACCATGGTTTAACTTCACATATGTAGTAATGTGAACTAATTCCCCGGTACAGCATATAGAACTAGAGCATGAGCAAGTTAGTGTGAATATGGGCATTTGATATCATGTCCTCAAATGGGGTGGAAGTTAAAAAGAGAGGAGAGCCTAAGTTGTGCTGGCTGAAGCCTTATCATAACATTTGCATATCTGTATAAACTCATCATTTTCAGTATTAAGAATCTGACTGTACAGAAAGTATTTTCAAGTGCTCTGAGCAAACACGCTGAAAAAAGAAATATTTTCTCTATTCTTTTCAGTCATCTTGAGTTTCATTTGCAACAATAGCAAATAAAGTTCTTGCAGGCAGTCTTATATCATGATTTAAGTAATGCAAAGCCTGTGTCAAGCCTATTAACATCAGCAAATGCTGGGTCAACCTTGTTTGGCATCATGTTTACAATACTTGAACTGGTATGTATTTAATTTCCATTATCAGGTTAAATGTTTGTTTAGCAATAATAATGTTTCAGAAGCACCGAATCTTTACTCAGCTTTTTTAGTTTTCTTTCGAATAGGTAAGAGAGCAGAAAACTGTAGAAATTATAGAGGATAACAAAGGATGGCTCTTGATCTTCAGTCAGATGCTGTCTGCTTTTAATCTTTCCCAAAACCATCTTTTATTGAAACTCAAATCAGACATTGTAGCAATGCTGAGACATTATTTTCAGCTCCATTCATTATGTGCATAGCTGAACTACTTTATGCTCTGCTTCTGTGTAGATAGACACACACATTGCACAAAAATAGGTCAAATGCTACTTTATAGCTAGAATGTCAAGATATTTATCATGAGCTAACCCAATAGTGGCTGTTTGAGAATACTGCTTGGTAAAGGTTAGTAAGCATATGTAATGTATAATGTACTGCAACACATTAATTGAAGCAGTGGATAGCCACTAAGTACTGATAATCGCCCATGTGAGGGTGAGCCATGAAAGTCTGCTGTGTAAATTAGCATGGATGGCTTTCTGTTGTTGCCTCTATCTACTTTGGTGGGAATATGATTTGCAACTTAACAAATTGTGGTTTTGTTTCCATCTGATGGCACAGGTCTGCAAAGAGGACTAGTGCCCTTATCTAGACTGTAGTCCTTGGGTAATCATACAGTAATAATAATTAACTTCAAGTTGCCTGCAGTCCTTCTGGGGTGTGATTTGATACAACAGAGACATAAGCCATGTAGGAGATGTATGTCATGTCTTCTGTAAATCTTCTTTCACCTAAGGACGCCTGGAGATGCAATAGTTGTTACGAAAACTGCTGCATGTACATCCATGCATACCTTTTGACGAGTGTGAACCACTTCCTAAGTGTCAACAGTCATCTTTCATATCTTGTTCTACCCAAGACTATTGACTGTCTGTAGATCATAATGAATTTTACTTTTGCCTTTAGCAAGGCAAGTCAAAGAAATAAATCTGAAAATGTTAAAAAGGGGCAGATCATTGAAGTGATTCTGGAAAGTAAAAATGAAATACAGTGTTTCAGTTACAGATACTTAATACAACAGACTCATTGGAGTGTTTACAGATCTCATACACATGCTGTCGCAGAAATGTGCTATAAATACCTTTCAAGAAAGCATGAAGGTAAAGGTCATGCTAACATATGTAGCAAACACCTACAGTATAAATCGTTGCAGCTCAGTTTCAGTCAGAGCCACTGTTTTCACACTGCTTGCTCTCACATACATTTCCATTCTGAAAATATGGAGCAAACTGACACTTTAGGGTCTTGACAATGAATTGCAGTGAAAGAAAAAAACATTCCTCCATTTCAACACTTTAAAATACATGTGATGTGTGATGGCCCATTTGTGCCTATGGATTTGAAAGGGACAGATAATCCATGCTCCAGTGGGTATAAAATAATCCCTCCCATGCACACCAGTGTGGAAGGGGTGAGGCTCTTGGATTCGTCCCTGCACTGTGTTTATGCATCAGGGACACATGGGGGCTGGTGGGTGCAAGGCTCTAGTGACAACAGGGAAGCAGGGAGGTGCGAATGTGCCATTGTGTGCATTTGTTTCCTCAGCATCCATGGTACTCTGCACGTCAATGATCTTTTTTTCACATGTAAAGATACATTCTTTTGTAAGAGAAATAAAGATTTGCTTCCACCTAGTACATACAGAATATACAAGTAACTCAGTACTTGAAGTCAGCCAGGCTGCAATTACCTTTAAATGAGGTTTAGCTGGAACTGCATATTTATACAAGGAGACTTTATATATATATATATACACAAAGATATTCTGGTCTCTTCTGTGGCTCAGCGTATCATCTAGTGAGAAGAGGTTGTTCCAGTTTGTTGCCTTCAGCTGATACTTGGTTATATGAAGTACTTCTTATGTTCTGGAAGAGTTTTCATGTACCTCTGAGCATGGATTAAAAACCTGACTTATTCTGTTCTCTGTTTTTCTGCTGAGAAATATAGCTAAGAAATGAGTTTTGGGTGATGAGGAGATATATAGGACACTGAAAGTGAGATGAAAACTAAGCATTTCAAACATTTCTGATTTCTGAAATAGAACATCTAACTAAAAATTTACATTCTTCTATAGCACTTCAGAAGTGTCTAACTTTTACTGTATATTGCTTACTGCATCTATGAAATCTGTGCTTTTTCAGAACATGGAAGCACTCCAGTTCGATCAGCATATCAGATAACCTAGTGCTAAAAATGCAGAATGCTACCTGACACCAGTAATTGTCCTTCTAAAATAGTGTTATTGCTGAGGTGTTCCTAATACTGACCTTCATTTAAATTCCTTCTAATAAGGGAGCTAGAAGTTGCAATGATTATATAACTTCTGAAAATAATTTGATTGCTCACAGTTTGAAATCCTACCTGTTTGTAACAGTGCTGTAGGCAGGAGCACAATGCTGTGCAAATGGAAATTTCAAGTGTTCTTTTTCAGGATTTCTAATTCAATATAAAAATTTAACAGTATAAACTTATTTTTAATAACTTGTTATTTGCTCACAGCCTTCCAAGTTAAAGACGAGAATTAGCTCAATTCCACATAAAGCCTGTGGAATTACAGGTGTCGTCAGATGCAGTTAAAGACTGCTTCATTTTCTCTGTTCTCTGGTATTACTTCATCATTTCATTCTGAACTATTTTCTGAATAGAAGTGAATGTCAATTGACTTTTCACTTGGTGTAGCAGAATGCTAAGTAGTATTATAAACCTCTGTTCTGTACAGCCATAAGATTTTGGAAGTGTACGTCCCTAACTTCTGAGTATGCCTTAGGAAATGAAAGAATCTTTCTGGACTGTTTAAAGTGAGTGGCTGCAAGGCTTGCTGATAGCATTTATAATGTGAAACTTAAAATGGGCATTCTGTATTTATGCTAAAACTGTTCCTCCAAGGAATATTCTTCACTTCACGTAACCACCCTTCAGTTTTCTGAACTGCAAGTCAACTCTAGGTTCACCAGATTATTCTTCTTTCAGACTTCTCTTATAGATGTTCAAGAGCCAAAAGGGAATACAAGAACAATGAACAATTGTCTTGTAATTATTGTATTACATTAATATCTCTAAATACATACATACATAATTAATTCCTCAAGCAAATTCTTCACACAAATTGAAGAATGTTCTTGGCAATGTTTGATCCCGTTTATCAGTCATGAGCTCAGAATATGAGAAGCATTCTTTTCAAACAAACGGAAATCTACACTTTTCCTATTAAAAGCAGCTGCTATGTCAGGTGCTACTTATGAGCAGGAAGAATACTGTTTAAAAAGTGAGTCTTTTTCATTAAACATAAAAGCTCAGTCACTGCTCTTAGAGATAAGATCTCTATTCTTGATAGTCAAGTTATTTGAAAAGCACAGATTCATGCTAGTGCTTTGTTTATAGCTGAGGTAGGAGGAAGAATATACTTGTTATCTTGAGAAATCCTTTTTTTTCTTTCCATTTCTCAATTGGCACTTGGTTTGGAATGTCAAATGACTCAAACTTCTTACTATTGCTATGGGACTCAAGCCCAAACTAGCCTGTTTTTTTATAGGATGTATCATACTGTGCTCTTAGTAACAGAAAATATCAAGACAGATTTGATGCATCAGATTCCTTTTCAGTACTTTTTGCCCACACTGAAGATAATGGAGAGAATCTTGTATGCAGGCTGTTATGGATATGACAAGCTATTTACTTGTCCCTGCAAGTGGACATAAATAAGATACTGCACAGCACAAAGTAATGTCTCTCTTCAAAGAAGAGGAAGATTAAACTCCCCTCTTTATCACCAGCTTAGTGCATAACTGAAGCTAGGAGGTTTTTGTGCCTTCCTGTCTTCATATTCAGTTGTGTATTTAACAAAGAATTTCTGGGATGAGTTTCTGTGATCTATATTCTGTTAAACTAGGTAACTGAATTGTTTTTTCTCAACTTAATATTTGAGTCAAACTTAAAATGGTATCATTTTAAGGTCTCAGATAACGAGGTTCTTTTCCAGACGAGCCATTTTTCGTCTTCTCTAAATATTATAATCAGATTATGATCAACTGCATGAAGCAACCACAGGCTTTGAGCGTGAAAGCAGATAGCAATTACAAGTGGCATTCTCTCTAGTAAAGTGTTTTCTTGCGCTGCTGTGTGTTGTTGCATGCCTGCTCTTTACCTGTCTGGGTTAGTATAAGTAAACATGCCTAGAGTAGTGCATGGGTATTAAAATTGTAATTTCATCAGTCTCCCAGGAAGATCTTATGGAGAGAATCACTGCTCTAGGTATAGTACAACATAGAGGCTTTTTTCCCTTGACAGATCTTAACAAAAGGTCAACCACTGTTATGAGATAGCATCATAAAATCATAGAATCAACCAGGTTGAAAAAGACCTGTAACATCATCAAGTCCAACCATTACCACACTAAACCATGTCACTAAGGGCTTCATCTACACATTTGTTAACATACCCAGGGACCTTGATTCCACCATTTCAATGGGAAGCCTGTTCCATTACATGAACACCCTCTCAGTCACAAAATTTTTCCTGATATCCAGTCTAAACAAAAGATCCACAAAAGGGTTTCTGATGATAATGTCAAAGTGATCAACAGAGCTATAGTGGTAGCTTTGCTTAATGCTTCATCACATTCACAACCTGCTTCACAGTCTGGCAAGTTTTGGACAGATTTTACCTCATTATCAGTAATAAATGGTAAAACCTAGTCTGCACTCATGTACCAATGTCCTGGTTCAAAAGTAAAAAAGAAATTAAGGGCATAAGTAAGCTACAACTACCTAACTGATACTGGAAGGTCAGATAAGGAAATGTTTTACACTTCACTAACAAAGTTGGCTCATAAAAGTTTTCCTCATGCTAGCATCTGCATGTATATGAGAAATAGCTATTCAAATGCTGTCACAAGGGGAAGACTTAGTCACATTGCTTAGAAATGCTGATGTTTAGAATTGAAGAAGAGCCTTTCAAATATAAGCTACTGCTGGTTTGTGCCCATCTTTGATGCCTCAGGCTATCTTTGTCATTGGCAGCTACACTATCTGGAATGCCTGAAAAGGCACATAACATATAAGAGGAAGGAAGGGGAGAAGCAGTCCATAGAGCTTTTTTTTCACTGTCTGAGGTCTGCTGTGCAGTCCTCTTGACAGACATTATGATTAAACCAATAACCTACTCTGGCATCTGATGATAAGAAGGGTTCCATTTCATATACTGTAGAAGTAATTACAGTTAAAATAACCTTTCCAAAGGTATGTGCTCCTCAGCTGATGTCTGTTCTTCCCACACCACTGTGTGTTACTGGAAGTTAATATACTGATCAAGATGACCTAACACACCTGAAAGCAAATAAAGCATTGCAATATGCTCCTTCTTGTGCTCCTGCTACCAAGCACTGGCTAAGACTGTCCATTGCTTAAAGTCTTCTGGGTGTGATCTGCATTTTCAGTAGATGTACAGCACTTGTTTTTAATGCCAAGCTACACCTACACTGCATGACTGAATAACAGAAAAAAGACTAAATACTTTTTTTTTCTCCTAGAGATTCAGAAGCTCACCTAAAGATTTTTATTTTATTTATTTTTATTTTATTCTTATTCAGGAAACAACTATAAGGTCAAGCTGTGTCTTTAAGGAAGAGCAATCTCAGACACTGTAGTTCACACTTATGATCAGTTGCTCCTCTACTGTATAGAATCATAGAATAGTTAGGGTTGGAAAGGACCTTAAGATCATCTAGTTCCCACTCCCCTGCCATAGGCAGGGACAGTTCCCACTAAACCATTTCACCCAAGGCTCTGTTTAACCCAGCCTTGAACATCGCCAGTGATTGAACTTTCACAACTTCCTTGGGCAGCCCATTCCAGTGCCTCACCACCCTTACAGTAGAAAACCTCTTCCTTATATCCAATCTAAACTTCCCCTGTTCAAGCCTGAACCCATTACCCCTTGTCCTATCACTACAGTCCCTCATGAAGAGTCTCTCCCCAGCATCCTTATAGGCACCCTTGAGATATTGGAAGGCTGCTATGAGGTCTTCACGCAGACTTCTCTTCTCCAGGCTCAACAGCCCCAACTTTCTCAGCCTATCTTCACACAGGAGGTGCTCCAGTCCTCTGATCTCCCTCATGGCCCTCCTCTGGACTTGTTCCAACAGTTCCATGTCCCTTTTATGTTGAGGACACCAGAACTGCACACAATACTCCAAGTGAGGTCTCACAAGAGCAGAGTAGAGGGGCAGGATCACCTCCCTCGACCTGCTGGTCACGCTCCTTTTGATGCAGCCCAGGATACGGTTGGGTTTCTGGGCTGCAAGCGCTCACTGTTGGCTCATGTTCATTTTCTCATAGTTCATTACTATATTAAAATGAATGGTAGCTTTGGCTGAGCATCATCGAATTATGTTGATGACATTCTCAGTTTCCTCCTTTCCTCCTCTTTTCATCTAGTTCTTTTTCCATCAAGTATACTTCTATATTTCAGTGTTTTGAGACATACATGATAATTTTAATAATTAGATTATTTTCTAATGTGGTATCAGAGGAGTTACAGCCTGTTATTTGCAAAGTAGAATACACCTTGAGCTGGTGACATTAAATTTGGCTTCCCTAGGTTACAGTATCTCAAAGTTCTGCAATATTCCAATCCACAATATTTTTTCAAGGGGATTTACATTGGAAAAGACAAGCAAGTTGCCTTTTTAAAGGGAAAATAAAAATAATAATAATAACAAAAGGCACCTGGTTCTTTCTTTAATGCTCTTTTGGGGGAAAAAAAAAAAAAAAAGAAAGAAAGAAAATGACCAGGAGAGTTGGCAAAGCTGCAGAAGCCCTGAATCACTGGCTAAGGTCATTTAAGGTCTCTTAATGGAAGCAGATGTGGCGTATCCTTGACTTGGATGTCAGGACTGAGATGTGAAGTCTTGGGAGTTAATGAACTGTTGTCAGGAGGATCCAGGAGTGAATGGGATTTGCCAGTGGGAACCTTTGGGGAATTATTTTACACTGGCTGCTAGTCATTCATAGACACACAACAGACTTCAGTACAAGCCCAAGCAGGCAGATAAAAGACATGATTTATTGACTTGTTTTCCCAGTCTTATTGAAGTGAATTATAAAGTCATCCAGTTATTAATCCCTGTAAATTAACTGGCAGGGAAGCTGTTTTTATTTGGACTCTGAGAAAGAGATGAAAGCATAAGAGCAGATCTTTAGCCTTTGAGGGGACCCTTATACTTGGTTGCCTGCACTAACTTACTGATTAATCTCTTGTTCAATTTCCTGTTTCAGTGGAGTCCAGGAAGGTGACTGGCGATTTTGCAGCACTTATAAGTGCTGGTGATTTAGAGTGTTGGAATGCAGTGCTAATAACTGTTTAGACTTCTACAGAAAAAGTACTATAAACACACCTGTATGAAATAAATTTAGTTTTAGATTCTTCAGGAATTGTTAGATGTGTGTTACGGGTCCTGTAATTCAGGCCCTGCTGATTTTTCAGTGTGAAGATAATAGATAGGATACAAAAAAAGAAACTTGAGAGAGTAACTTCAGAAGATATTAAAATTACATATGTACTATAATTCCAGCAGACTACAGAGTTATTTCTGCTCATTAAAAGCAAATTCATTTAACTATATGAAGTCAGAGTTCAAGCCATGTATTTGCCTCAAGAGTTGGAGATGTGCTAACTTAAGATAAGGCTTTAACAGTATATGTATATTGCACAGTAGTTATAAGGTATCAGTAGCATATCTATTAATTTTTGATCAATGCAAGTGATACAGCTTGAGTGGAGACAAAACATACATGGACAAGCTAAGCCTGCTTGGATAAGTAACTGACTGACACTGATGGACACTGATCCATAATGTCATGAACACAAGTCCTTGTCAGGTATTTATAGACTGCTCTCCTGAGCTTATGTGGTCAAACGCATGAAGCAAAGAGAAAAAAAACCCAGCATTTTCACATTTTCTGCTTCAGATATCTTATCGGCATCTTTTACAGACACAGTTCGATGAGATTTTTATAAATTGTCAAAAAGTAGAGTGCGAAAGGCACACTTGCACTCTGCTTGTCCTGTTTTGTCTCTGTCATCTTCTGTCATAAATCTGAGAAAGGAATGTAGAGAAGCAACTACCCAACACCTCTACCTTGTTCATATCATCACTGGCAGGATTATCAAAGTCATCTGTTCACACGCTGCTTGTGGCCATCAACTGACTGAACAGCGCAATGACTTGTACAGTCAGTGGTGCCATCTTGTAGTAACAGCTGACCAGAAGTTCTCCAGGAAAGTGGCTTATACTGTAGGGGAATGCTGGGGAGGAGGCATTCATGGCAGGAGAGAAATTGGTATTTTTATTGCTACAGCTTTTGTAACCACAGACGCTTCTCCTTTGTGGAACAGGGCACTAATCCAACCTTTCATTTTTCTGGTGGCAGTGGCATCCAGAAACATAAACGTGGATGGACTGGATGCCATTTAGAGCTGCTTCCCACCAATCCCAAGAGCCAGCTCTGTGTTCGTGCAGGCAGTCCTAGTCTGCTGTCCTTGGCCCATGGTAACCAATACAGTGCTGTTGCTGTTGTCAGATCTGTGGAAGCTGCTGCCATGATGCCTGTTCTGGGACAGAAGATTTCTTCTCCATCTGGAGCCTGCACATCTGATGAGTATTCTGCTGATGCTTGTTACTGCTTATCACCACCCCAACATTTCCAGTGGGATTCCCCTCTCACAGTGACATATGCACTTCCTTCTGAAGTGGCTCTGTACTTAGAGGTGCCCAGACGGGTTGCATTGATGCCTTGGCTACTCTGTGCCAAATCAAGACAAATGCATGAGGAATGTAGTTATTCTTACCTTTCACTCTAATTACTGAAAATTCTACTGCACTGCGAAATTTTCCAAAGCTATTTAGATGTTAGAATGGAAAAGCCTTCATAACATTTCTGTAGAAAATGATTTAGCTAACTCATGCTTGTTTCTGTCCAGTAAGATGTTGAAGAAGTTTTGCAAAGAGAAGATGTAGTAGACTTACTGTAATATCAGAGCACCTTTTACTTGCAATAGATAGGTTTTAAGACTGTAGTGTAGGTGTCATTTTGGATTAGACTATTTTTCTTGATGTGAAAAAAAATAAGTGCATTCCTGGAGCCTAATTCTAGTCAGATGGGATTTCCAAAGCCATGTGGAAGTGTCAAGTGCTCTGAGTACCCACTTCCATCAGATGCTGAATTCTTGTCAATGCTGCTTTGAAAAGGCTGCCTGTTCAGCTTGCCTGCACTGGAGAAATTAGACCAAATAACCTTCCATTTCTCTGGAGGCTACAACAGTCCAAAAAGAGTTTCTAAACAAGTTTATCAAGTTTAACTAATTACTAGACTAGTGTTGTGGGAAAGATGGCAACAAGGCATTTCTGAGAGAGTTGCTTTTTATTCTTGAAGAGTTTTCGAGGCAGACAAATGTATCCCAATTGCTTGGAGTGTTTTGTTGCATGTTTGACTTCAGGCATAAGATTTTTTTCCAATAAGCACTGAAATATGTTACTAAGCCATCATATTCAAAAGAATGCCTTTTCTGAGGAGTGACGTCTTTATTATTTGCTTTGTATAAAACTAAAATCTCCCCTTACTTGTAGGACATCATTGATTTTTTCAGTAAGGAAATGGAAAGTCACTCTAGTTCATATGAGGCTGCTTTGTGAAAAATACTAGTTACAATGGGGAAGAAAAATCTTGCAAAGAAGTCTTAGATAATGGTTTCTCAGATGTGCTTAAATGAATGCTTATTTCTGTACCTGCTGGGATGGGCCTTCCCACTCTTGAGTGAGAGAAGTAACTCTTCTGTATTGCCGTCACTTAGTGGCTACTTAAGCACCTGGTCTATAATCTTTGACTTGTAACCTACCATGTTATTAAAATACACATTGAGAATGGGAGAAACATGCATGAATAAGTAAATAGCCTGTCAAACCAAAACTTTGTGCACATTTGCTAAATGCAAATGTAGCTGGGACCGCCACAAGTATCCTGTGGGTGCATTATTTATTCAGATTTAAATGTGCACTCTGGCTTTACTACCTCCCAGAATCTGCAGGTTGGTTTGACAAGTTGTGCAGAGTTGTGAACACAGCGGTTTGAAATTCCATTTGACTTGCACATCTCATTTAAGTAAGGAATGTACATGATCTTTGTTTCATCCAGCAATGGACGGATTTCCCTGGCTTGAAGGAGATTTGCTATAGTGTTACTTTTGTGTAAAGATTAAACAACTGTATCATCCTGCTTTGATACTTGGTTAGTTCCAGGATAAACCTCTTCTCTCTTTGGGCAGAACCTACTATCGGACAGACGCTTATGTTCTGAGCCACATTTTTCTCTTAATTGGAATGTGCAGTTATAACCATGCATACCAGAGCAGAAATGTGCCCAAGAATCTATAGTGGTAGGACTCAGGGACCAGTTATTGGCTTTTAGTATAGCCTATGCATTTTCTGCAGGACTAAGCAGTATGAAGGTAAAACAAGAAAATGTAAGTTTAAGGATGCCCTTTGAAAGAATCAGAACTCTGTGCCTTGCTTTGTACAAGTGAAGCCAAGTCTGCAAAGCTTTTGAGAAATTGTAGGAAATAAAACCAGTTTTCAAGATGGTCTGGTCTGCTCGGAGGCTAAAAGCAGAACAATACCAGGGCTTCCAGCACACTACCTGGGAAGGAAATTCAACATATGCATCAGAGTAAGATTTTATTATGGTTCAGAGACACTTGCCACTGGGGTGAAAGAAAGAGGGATCTTTGCCAAATAAAGGTTGAATGTAATATGGTTCTTGCCTCCCACTGTAAAATAAGATCTTCAGAAATTATTTTCATCCATTTACTGAAGAGATTAGAGGTACTCCTTAGTTTGTTCTTATGCTACTGATATAATATTCTGAACTGTAGCTGGTACATTAAATCAGTGTCCTGGCTGCTGCGGGCACATCTGTTGGTTCTTCTGAGACAACTTTTTGGTTCCTTTTGTTCAGGAAACTTCAATCATAGCTAAGCACAACTCCTCACCCCTGCCCCTAACCCATGCAGTACAAAAAACAAACTGCAGTGGGAAGTCTAGTGGGAATTGATATTAAGAACTAAAGCTGTTTGACTGAATCTTTTGAGCTACTTTAATCCCAGAACATGTATTTGTTTCAAAATTAATTGCTTTTTTGTTGGAAAAAAAAAAAATCCCTTGCAACTCTTCCTTTCAAGTATAAAGAGTGGAACATGGAAGCCCTAGATTTGATCTTCTAAGTAATAGTACTTGAAAAGCTATAGGGGCCATTTTTTTTTTATATTTATTTTTTTTCTTCTACTTTATGCTTAAAGACCAAAGTAAATTGACCTAATTTTCTTTCCTTTACTGAGTTCTCTTTTCCAAGAGCATTAACAACTGAACATTATGCTTTCTTTTCTGTACAATTATAAATTTTTTCAAGCACTAGTAAGCTCTGTAAAACTTTCTTCTTACCCGTTATGCTGCACTTGCAGCCCAGAAAGTCAGCAGTATCCTGGGTTGCATCAAAAGAAGCGTGACCAGTAGCAGGTAGAGGGAGGTGATTCTCCCCCGCTACTCCTCTCTCAGGAGACCCCACCTGGAGTACTGAGTTCAACTCTGGGGATCTCAACATAAGAGTGATGTGGACCTGTTAGAGCAAGTCCAGAGGAGGGCCACGCAGATGATTAGAGAGCTGGAGCCCATGTTTCCTATGATGAAAGTCAGGCTTGTTCAGCCTGGAGAAGAGAAGGCTTCAGGGAGACCTTAGAGCAGTGTTCAGTACCTAAAAGAGGACTACAAGAAATCCAAAGAGAGACGTCTTACAAGGCTACAGTGTGATAGGAAAAGGAGGAATGGTTTTGAACTGGCAGAGGCAAGACTTAGATTAGACATTAGGAAGTTCTTTACTGTGAGGGTGTTGAGACACTGGCACAGGTTGCCCAGAGAAGCTGTGGATGTGCCATCCTTGGCAGTGTTCAAGGCCAGGTTGGATGGGGCTTGGAGAAACTTGGTCTAGTGCAGGGTATCCCTGCCCACTGCAGGGGGTTTGGAACTAGGTGGTCTTTGAGTTCTCTTCCAAGCCAAACCGTTCTATCATCCTGTTCTACTCTTCCTCAGTAATACAGCATACATGCACACAAATACTGCTTCAAACTCCAGATGACTTCAAGCTGAATTGTGCTTCAAATTCTTTCAGTGAAGCAGACATTTTTATAAAAACACTTTGGCACTGACCTGGCTTTAATCCACGTTCTAACAGACCTTGGGGTTTTTTTCATTATCAAAATATTTAAAAAATGGTAATTTCAGAATATTTGTGCAATTAATACCTTAAAATAGATAAATAGGCTTGGAGGAATTTTATATTCTGTACGGAAAATGATAAGCCTTCATTGTGTCCTTAGACCTCTGCGTTTTAAGCTTTGTATTTAACTGTAATTATTTGTATTTAATTAATCTCAGCAATGTACTATAACCACTTTGGGGTCTTAGAATTAATCTCTAGAAGGTTGTTGCTTTTTTTTTTTTTTTTTTTTTTTTTTTTCCCCAAGAATAGCATCTGTTCAAGAGCTACTGAGAGACAGCTTAAGGAGTGAAGGGATCATGGTCGTTTCCATTGATATAAAATGTGTGATGAGTTCTATTTATTCTTCCATTCTGTTTTAAACTAGTCAGTTTATATAATATGGGGCATATATGAAAAATAGGTTTATTTCTTCAGTAGGTGGCCAACAAAGGAAAGGTCTACCTCCAGGAATAATTTTTTTACTTACTATGTCAGTTAATGATCCTGTGGTGATAGTTCCTCTCCCATTAGCATCTGCTTCCCAAATGCTCTAGCTGCCCAGTTCCACAGCAGCCAGTTAGGTGCTCTAAAAGCAGGCAGATCACTTCTTTCTCAGCCATAGAAGGGCTTGGTTTTTATTTGATTCTGGGCAGATGCCTTTTTCAGCGCATTTGTAGTCCACAGTTTCGCATGATAAAACATAGCTCTCATGCCCAGTATTTGTCAACCTTTTAAAATTCAAGGGGTGCCTTCCTATTTCTGAAACAACAGATCATCTATGCAACATTGCTGTAGCTGCTTCCTTTTATCAACTTCTGCAATTTTTGTCTAAGCTTTAAGCTTTCACTTCATATTTTGCTCCTGCTCTTGAATACAAGTATATATACAGCCTTGGGTTTGGGGGCTTTGATTTACAGATGTTTTCTGAACTACATTCATGTGCTTTTCTAGATCACAGAATGTGAAAAGCAAACATCTGAAAGCCATCAGGAGCAAAGAACCTGTTTTTTCCTAATTCTTTTGTACATCGTTATTAATATTTTTGGAAAATCACATTGTGTCTGCATGTCAGGATCCAGCTGTTCCTAGACTCTTTATTGAGGTATCTAAATTAGAAACTATTATTTAGTACTGCCAAGAGCACTGCAAAAAGGATCTGGTTTCCTCTTTCAGAACCACAGTGCTTCACAGCAGTTTTTAATCTGTGTTAATCTCTTTTTTCATACCATATTCCTTACTATTAGGAAAATTAACAGTGAGATTTAAATTTGACTGCATTTCCGTAGCATGAAGTTGCAGTGGGAATCAAAAGGTATTACCGGAGACTGCAGAATAAAGATGATGCAATTAAAAACTATTACAGGAGACTGCAGAATAAAGACACTGCTGGAATTGGAAGCCCACATCATAAACATATCATAGTCTACATGTTTTTCTACCCTTACTTAAAACTTCCCTAAAGGACACCCATCACCCAGTTGACTTGCATGCTTTCTGAATAAGAGGAAGAGAAGGTATAATGCTCATTACTGGTATGAAATTAAAAAAAATTAGTCTTTAGCTTTATATCTCAGTGTTTTGAGTATACAGTGACTCCACGTGTCCTGAAATTCAATTTACAGTATTTCCTCCAGAAGTTTTGTATAGCTTTCAACTGTTTCTCATGGGAAGCGTGGCTGAGATAACACCTGAAGTTTCCATGGAATATTGGTCTTTAAGTGTATGATTTAATAAGGCATGCTTACAATAAGCATTGAGCTTGCTATGCTTCTGCATCAGAAATACTTTGAACTGGATGGGCCAAGTAAGGTTTCCATATTATTTCTAATTTCATGAAAGAGCTTTTGGCAAGACTTACAAAGAATCACTTCAGATAAGCATATTTTCTGTCATAAAACCAAGTCAATAGAGTGACTGGACTAAATACATGATTGTCTCTTGTCAATAAGTAAAATGAAATAAGAGAGAACATCTGTGACCACAGAAGAATTTAGATAACAGAAAATGAAACACATTTTACATGGGAAGACTTGTACTGAATCTTAAGAGATGGGTCTTATTCTGCCAGTGTCGTTTCTGTACTCATTCTGTAATGAAAAATATATTGGATATTATTTTTCTGTAGACAAAATGGGTTTTATTCTGCTGAATGTTAGAGTAATTTAGCCTCTAAAGAGCCAGAATATGCATCTTGCCACAAAGTCTGTATTTTGAAAACTGGCAGTAGGAAAGCACATCAGTTATTAAAGAAATTACAACTGCTTGAATTTTTAACTGTAGATCAGAAAAAGCCTACTTAGAAAAACAAGGCATAAGTAGAAACTCCTATTAAATGTAGCTCAGCACAGGCTTGTGAACTCAGCTTTGGAAAGGATGCTTGCATGATAATCTAATTCTGTAAAGAAAAAGTGACAACATGTGTTTAAGTATATTCTGGACATCATAAATATCACAAGGGGATTTTGAAAATCTGCTTTTAATTTCAAGGTACAATGTTCTGCTTATCTAGTAATAATTTTTTGTTATGAATACTCCTATTATTAACTAGCATTTTGAGTCATAGAGTTAGTAGCAGATTCCAAATCACCAGCTGCAAATGTGAAATGAAAGGCTAGATTTTACAGACTTTATGTGTCCCAGTATGTTGTGTGTTACTTTATTCTTAGCATAATGCTGTGACCATTCAATTGGGAACCTCTTCTTCACTGGGTGCTCTCTGGTCTGGCACTATCCTTGTCTTAAGTTACCTAAAGGGCTCACCCTCCATCCATCCTAGCACCTGTAACCAGCTGCTGATGGGGTCACTGTTGGCACCAGGGGTTGAGGCAGACAAAAGCCTGGATGAAGTAGATGCTGGAGCCCTATACCTGACAGTGGACCGTTGTGAGGATAAAGGTTAACATCCTAGTGTGGACTTGGAGATGGATACATCTCCCATCTCCATTCAGATCTCTAACCCAAGTCATGATGAAATTTATTTTAGTTGCCTAACTGCCTATTTAGACAATCAGCATCCATACAAGAAGGAAAATTTGCTAAAGACTGCTTCCTACTCAAACTGTAGCTACTCTGGAGAATTTTTGCTTCATTTTTAACACAAAGATAGTTTCCCTGTTCCATTCCCATCACTGAAAAACAAAGCCAGTTACACTTAGACATCATGAACTTCATAACAACTTGAAAATTAGTTAAAACTATCAAGTTCCATCAATTGAAGCGTATAAATTAAAGTGACATAAGGAACATGATGAATTGTTTTAGATAGTAAGATAAGCTATCGAAAACTAACCTGTTTTATCTAGCACTTCTCTGGTAGCATAAAATAATTATGGAGTAAATCTGGAAGAAAATTGTGATCCACCTAATAATTTTAAAATAAAATTTAACTTTGTAAATAAACACCAGTCTGTTTCTCACGTGCAGCTTCCCAGCAATACCTACTGCTGCTTCTACCAAATCAACAAATGAGATACTCCTTACAGGAAAGGATATTTCAGTTATGTGGCAGGCTTTATTTTCTTATGGAGATAGAGATATTTTATAATATATGAGTATGCTTTGTGAGAATGACAGTGTATAGTGTACCAACTGCTCATTTTTCTTTCCATTTTTATCATCAGAGGAGCTGAAGCTTTTAATTTTCCTCAGTTCTCTGAATATTTTCTTTTTTTTTCCTAAGTCTTAGGAAAAGAGCCCACAGACAGAACTGCGTAGTCAGCAAATCCACATACTCCAGGGAACAAAAAAGACCAAGTGAACACTGGTTACCGGTTTAATACTTGACAAATCCGTCCAGAGACAATAACTGAGGATCCATATACATCCATGTAAATGAAAGAGCTTCTTTGCATTGAGATAAGCCTTGTAAACCTATTTTCTGGATAGCCTTTATAATGCAGTTGCATCCTTAGCTTCTATAACTCAATACCACTTTTGATTCATTGTTTATTCAGCTAAGAAATCTTCTTATGAGCACTGTCTGGGGTTTTAAGCACACAATAAATTTAAAAATACTGTTATTCTATTTTTCTGTCTTTATATTTTCTAAATGTCCCAGAAATACATGATACAATTTTTTTCTGTTACTCCCTTGTGTGCTTCTGTGCAGGGACCACAAAGCATTTGTCACCAATAGTTACATTTTGGAATAATGTCTTCATTTCACTGTGCCTCAACGTCGATACCCAAACCAGTCACTTAAGTACATTCAGCCATAGGTTCCTTATTGTCTTTATGGTATTTTCTGGTCAAACTGTACTTCTGTCTTGTTGGATCTTATTGGAGAGGTTCACTAATGGACTAACCTATCCCAAAGACGTACAGAAGGGTTTGGGTGTTTATTTGGTTGGTTGATTGGTTGGCTGGTTTTTCCTCCCTGTACTGATCTATATTCTCCCAGGCACATCTGCTCTTGCAGTATGGCTAACACCTGCCTTTCTGCTGGACTGACCATGCTGCCAGTAGAGCTCTTCCTGAGGTCCCATACCAAAGCTGTAGCCAGTTCTAAGGACTTCAGTAACCAAGGACCATCACATTCCTTCTCTTTAACCCAACCTACGAAAAGCCTTTTTTAGGTCTGTGGCATTACCAGGCTGCATGAATTCAGTAATTTTCACAAAATTCAGGTTTTTCATTCTCATTCAACTAACAGTGAATCTTCTCTGGGGATGAGCTGTTGCCTGTATATTTTGTTTGCCCTTCACAAAATACTAATCTTGATTTTTTTCTTTAGCAAAACAACATTTGGTATGATGAAGAAAAAAAATAAATAATTCCTTTGGACTTTCAAAAAGACATTGACCTTTTTTTCTCATTTGCAGTCAGAGATGAAACTCTATTAACTCTCAGTGATTGTACGACCAAGGGATTGAGCTGGAAGGGATTGTCCCAGAAATATGGATAGCTGGAAAAGGTAGAGACTAGCAACCTGTGAGCTCTCTCTCTCCCTGTGGCTCTTATCCCAAAAGGTAAGGCGTAAGGAAAACCAATTCCCATCAGAGAAAAATTGCAGTAGTAAAGAGACAAGTATAAATAAAAATAGGGAATAATGTGCAGATAATATGTATATGTGTTAAATGCACCTCTAAATCTCGGATGCTGCTGTGGTTTAAGCTGAACCTAGGACAGATGCTTATATAAAGCTGTGACTCTTTCAAGGCTCATGAATCATGATTTTCATGATTTATGAATCATCATTTGATAAAAAACAAATATCCAGAGGTGCCAAAAACAGCCTATCAAATAATAATAATTATGGGGATGGAAACACACAAGATAACAAATATTTAGAAGTACAGTGTGATTAATCTGAATGTTTATGGCTAACAAACCACCCTCTCAACTAATGTCCTTCTAATTTGTATAATTTTCATGTAATTTAGTATATGGTATTTGAGATAATTGTAATATAGCTTGCCAATTAAAAAAAAATAGAAATTGGAGACCATGGCATAGGTAACAATAATGTTTGAATTAGCCATAAATTACATTTTTGAACAACCTGAGATTTTTTTTTCAACTGTTAAAAAATATTGTCACATCAGAACTAGCAGTTAGTACTTTTTACAAAAATTGTCTGGGACTGTGAGACCACAGCCAGGTCAAGTTCCAGATGTCTGGAAAAAGGGAAATATAACCCCCATTTTCAAGAAGGGGAAAATGGATGAGCCAGGGAACTACAGAGCAGTCAGCCTCACCTCTGTGCCTGCCAAAATCTTGGAGCAGATTCTCCTGGAAGGCATGCTGAGGCACATGAAAACAACAAGGTGCTTGGTGACAGCCAGCATGGCTTCACTAAGGGCAAATCCTGCCTGACAGATCTGGTGGCCTTCTATGATGGGGCTACGGAACTGATGGACAGGGGTAGAGCAGTTGATGTCATCTACCTGGACTTGTGCAAAGCGTTCGACACTGTCCCACACAACATCCTTGTCTCTAAGTTGGAGAGACATCAATTTGATAGGTGGAACACTCGGTGGATAAAGAACTGGCTGAATGGCCACACGCAAAGAGTTGTGCTCAATAGCTCTATGTCCAGCTGGAGATCAGTAACTAGTGGAGTCCCCTCAGGGATCTTTGCTGGGACCAGTCTTGTTCAACATCTTTGTCGGTGACATGGACAGTGGGATTGAGTGCCCTCAGCAAGTTTTCCCATGACACCAAGCTGTGTGGTTCGGTTGATACGTTGGAGGGAAGGAATGGCATCCAGAGGGGCCTTGACACGCTTGTGAGGTGCGCTGATGCCAACCTGATGAAGTTTAACTATGCCAAGTACAAGGTCCTACATCTGGGTCAGAGCAATCTCAGGCACAGGTATAGGTTGGGCAGAGAAGAGATTCAGAGCAGCCCAGCGGAGAAGGACTTGGGGCTGTTGGTTGTTGAGAAAATGAACATGAGCCAACAGTGTGTGCTTGCAGCCCAGAAAGCCAACTGTATACTGGGTTGCATCAAAAGGAGTGTGACCAGTAGGTCGAGGGAAGTGATCCTGCCCCCTCTATTATTCTATTATTCTAACCAAAGCTGGCTGCAGTGCAGAGAGAAAATCATAGAGCTGAAAAAATCATCTGTAATGAAGAAATTGCTCCACAAATGAATAATTTTCTCATTATGAAAAATGATAAGATTCTTACTGGTTAGAATCATAGAATAGTTAGGGTTGGAAAGGACCTTAAGATCATCTAGTTCTGACCCACCTGACATGGGCAGGGACACCTCACACTAAACCATGTCACCCAAGGCTCTGTCCAACCTGGCCTTGAACACTGCCAGCAATGGAGCATTCACAACTTCCCTGGGCAACCCATCTCAGTGCCTCACCACCCTTGCAGTAAAGAATTTCTTCCTTATATCCAATCCAAACTTCCCCTGCTTAAGTTTGAACCTGTTATCCCTTGTCCTATCATCACAGTCCCTCATGAAGAGTCTCTCCCCAGCATCCTTATAGGCACCCTTCACATACTGGAAGGCTGCTATGAGGTCTCCATGCAGCCTTCTCTTCTCCAGGCTGCAACAGACCCAACTTTCTCAGCCTATCTTCATATGGGAGGTGCTCCAGTCCCCTGATCCTCCTCATGCCCCTCCTCTGCACTTGTTCCAACAGTTCCATGTGCTTTTGATGTTGAGGGCACCAGAACTGCACACAGTACTCCAAGGGAGGTCTCACAAGAGCAGAGTAGAGGGGCAGGATCACCTCCCTCGACCTGCTGGTCACGCTCCTTTTGATGCAGCCCAGGATACAGTTGGCTTTCTGGGCTGCAAGTGCACACACTGTTGGCTCATGTTCATTTTCTCATCGACCAACACCCCCAAGTCCTTTTCCGCAGGGCTGCTCTGAATCTCTTCCCTGCCCAACCTGTAGCTGTGCCTGTGATTGCTCTGATCCAGATGTAGGACCTTGCACTTGGCATGGTTAAACTTCATCAGGTTGGCATCAGCCCACCTCACAAGCGTGACAAGGCTCCTCTGGATGCCATTCCTTCCCTCCAACATATCAACCGAACCACACAGCTTGGTGTCATGGGCAAACTTGATGAGGGCGCTCTCAGTTCTACTGTCCATTGTACAGACTCTTCAGAAGAAGAGTCATTTTTCAATGCAGAAACCTTTGGATACCTTAGAAAGAGGCCTGGAAGTAAATTCATGATGAAATAACAAAGATAGAAATTGAAACAGTCGTTCTTTAATTATATTGGATTTGGGGACGGAGGCATTCTAGTTTTTAACTGCCCAAGTTAATCAATGGCAAATTCTTCCCTACAATATCTCATCATTTAAAGGACTTGGATTAGTTGTTTCTGTGTAGATCAGTTCCGTAAATGCAAACTCTTCAGGTATAAGTATTCACCTCAGGCGAAAGTTAAAATCGGCTTTGAAAGAACTGGTACATAAGCTATGCCATTGCATTTTTCATGAACATGACACAATTAAAATTTAATTATTTGCATGTTAGTTGAAAGTTAGCAGGAAAAAAAAAAAGAAAAAGAAAAAAGCTACTAATTTGAATTTGAATATACATGGATAGTCATGGTGTAATCTTCCTGGAGAGCAAAAGTATTCTACATGACTCCTTTCTGCCCCACGCTGCCAGGAACAATATTGGGAAAATGGCTAGTGCTGAATAAAAATATCAGCTCTGATGTAGGGGATACTCCACCCCAGATGGGCTCCCCTTGACTGACAGCCCAGGGACAGGCTCAAGGCTTTGAGGTTTTATGAGTGTGCCAGCTCCCATCAGCCCCTTCTGGAGCCTAAATGTAGGTTGCAGTGCTGCTGACCTGACCTATTCACTCTTCTCCTCTCTTCTCTGCAATACAGTGGTTAAAAATCACACCAATGACTTAAAAGACAGACTACCAGCTCCCTGCACCAAATTACCCTGAATTGCAGTTTAAAGATGGATTATTTAAAGACAGTGGGTAAGCTACAGCTTTGCCATTTGTCTCAGTGTGAGTATTATCCTGGAACAAGTCAGGAAACAGGCTGTCATTGGAGCCACTGTTCTTTCACTGATTACTTTCTCCAACTTCTAAGCGCATACAGCAGAAGGGAAGGGAAGGAGTGTTCAATACATTGTTTTTGTGCCAAACCTAGGGCTGGATCAATCTTTGCACTCTTCACAAATCAGTTGAACCTTGCTCCTCTCAGTCTGACATCTCTGATCGGAGGGACCTCAGCAGGAATGACTTCTTCTTTTTGCTTCTTGAGGAGGAGTGAGTGGGATGTTAGAAAAAAGCTTCATAAAGACAAGGGAAGGGGATTGATGCTCCTCCAAGGCTGGGATGTAGAATCATAGAATCACTGAGGTTGGAAAAGACCTTTAAGATCATAGGGTCCAACTGTAATATTCCTGACCTCTATTCCATTTAATATGGACATGGCATCAGTTTACACCCTCCCAGCATCACTCTGCATGCCCTGACAAAACAAAACAAAGCAAAACAACCGAGAGTGGCCAGGCCAGCAGACACTTTTGTTTCCTTCTCATATGCTTAGATGCCACAGGATGTATCTGATTTACCCATGCTGGAAGGTGAATTGAGGCTTACATACCTTTCATCCGCTGTGCAGTTCAGAGCTCTGCAACAAGCTAGACACATATAAATAATGGAAAGAAATAATCTCTTGCATGTGGCTGGCTGACTGACTGCTGGTAGCGTGCCTCTCCCCAGGCAGTCTGCTGACAACTTCACGTACGTCAGCCTCGTATTCTGTGTGAGTCCCCTTTGTTAGAACAAGGAATAGAGCGTTTGAAGGCTCCTTTTTGGGATCACAGCTGGATTTAAGAGCCAGAAAAGAATTTACCTGGGGCTGATGTGGCAGTCTTTGACATGGCTTCACTTCATAGGAGATCCCACATCCCAGACAGCAACAGAAGGACGAAACAATGGTATTTCCATGGTGCCATATTTCTGGCTTCTCTTTAGATGCATGCTGCCAATATGATCCAGGACAGGAATAAAGCACCCGCCCTACAGTCCCTACTGGAACTAACCACAGTCTGTTCTCGTCTTGGCCTGTACCTTCACTGGGAGATGGTCTTGGGACCAAAATGAAGAAGCGTGAGTGTAGGATTATACTACATAGAATAATAATTAGTAATACTGTGTTTGCATTCACTAATAATTCACAGCAGCAACAAAAATGCATTCTACTATTTGATGTAAATAATTGCTAACAATATTCATTACTAATAATATTGTGTACGTTTTCTATCCTGATCAATAGTATACGCTATTTGGGCTCTCTTTCTCACCATTATGGTAGAGGGGTTTTCTCTCTTAAACCTAATTTTCTTTCCCCCCTGCTATTTCTTTGTAAAACAATTCAGTTCTTTCCTGAAATCTGATAGCTGTGCTGTCCCACCCTAGAGCAGACAACCAGTTTTGTTTCTGTGCCAACTAGTGATTTTCTGATGCTGACAGACATAAGAGAGAGTAATAGATCAAATTAATTCTAATTTCTGAAGTGAGCCAGCATTTTTACCCAGCTAATTTAAAATGTTCTTTCTGTGTTTAGTCTGCTCAAGTAATTTGACTGCAAGCCTATTTCTCTCAGTACTGTCTTTAAAGCTTGGATTACTTGGAACGCAGAGCAGTGAGACCTAACTACTTGCTCATTATAGCAAACAGATGTAAGCAAATTGGCAGATCATGCGCATGTGATTCCCTATGTTAATTGCATATTCTGTTTTACAACAGCTTTTTAGGGCCATGGGGCTGCTCGGCTTACCCTTTCCTGGGGGACAGCTCCTCCTTGGCAGGCCATCTAAGGGCCACCACTTGGGAAAGGGTGGTAGAGAGCATGAGATCTATCCATCTCCTGAGACAGTTCGCTGTTTGTTTCTATTATTTTCTTGCTTTCCATGACTCACAAACCTCACAATGTTGTTTGAATCATCCTAGCATAAATATGTTTTTAAAGCACTCATTTGTCTTTGTTTCCACAGCCATCCTTTCCATTCGCAACTTCTATCTTTTGTTTCTCTCAATTTCTACCTTTGCTGTTTCATCATGAATTTGCTTCCAGGCCTCTTTCCAGGTATCCAAAGGTATATGCATTGAAAAATGACTCTACTTCCGAAGAGTCTGTACTGTTTTCGTTTTAAATAATGAAAGCCTAAGATTGTTTTTCTGTGAAAATTTGTTTATATTTTTAATGGAAAACAGGCACAGCCTGTAGAAACTGTTTTAATCAAAACCACTATGTTTCCACTGAAGAAGTAATGATGAAGCATATTTGACAACTAAACGCAGGCAGGAAGAGAATGCTTGCTCTTTTGACGTTGGTTTATCATTTCTAGGCTTTTGCAGTTCCTTATACTTTAAATTTACACAATATGAAATCATTGTCAATTATGTTAATCTTTTTAATACACATTCTTAATGTTGACAATACTGTAATATTTAAGACATTCAATTGTTTTCACATTTTATCTTCCTTCAGGCCTGATAAGAAATTAATCCCTTTCCACACTTCCTTCACTTTTAGGCTTTCCCTTATAAAGCATGTGGTCTCAGTACAGTTTGACCTAGTTCTGCATCTGTCTAATAAATGTTTCTATTGTAGCCAGCTTTCCTTATCCATTTGCTTTACTTTCATCTGATTCTTGGAGGAAAATGGAAATTCTTCCCATGGATTTTCTGATAGATGTATGTTTTTCCTATAGTTTAGGCTCTGTTGAAATAAGGTTAGGAGACTGCCATTACATATTGCTGGGACAATGAAAAACCATTTGCTTTTGAGACATGGGAAAGCTTAGGAAAAGGTATCTCTCTTCCTCCTCACAGCTGTCATGCTCTGGATTTCTCTTGCTCAAAATACGTGCGGGACTGGAAGGTTTCAGACCATTTTCCTAATCTGATTCAATACACACTATCAAATAGGATTGGAGGGCCTGGTGTACAAAGTGAAAGTGCTTTTAGTGTGCTTTTGAAAGAGCTTGGCTATGCTCTCCTCTGTAATCGTGATGAATTGTGAAGTGCTAAGTCAGTCATTAAAGAATTATTAAATGGCAGAACAAATGCTATGTATATCCAAGTGATGAAGGCTCCTGCCGAAATACGAGGGCAGAGGTTACTCATCTCTACTGTACCTTGTACTCCTTGTTTGTATGTTTATACAAAAAAAACCCACCCAGATTTCTCAAAACAGAGAGTCAGCTTTCAAAAAAAACTGATGACTGGAGCAGTGAAAGCATTATCTTTCTCATTAAATGCTAGTTACCGATAAGACTTGACTGACCTACAAAAGTCTTAAACAAGAAAAAGGTATTTCTAGAGTGCCTGTGAAAATTATGCATGCTAAATTTTCTTTAGATTTCAGAAACTATGTTAATCACCTTATGCTTTCAAGTTTCATAATGCGGTTCAAGTTAGGGCTGAGCTAGGCAGTTGTTACTTATGCTGCTGGTTTCATGTAACGCAGTAGGCTTATTGCCTGAATGAGAGCTTCAGGATAGAGGTCTATTAATGACCTGGCTAGCTAACCTGTTTGGTGCATACGGAGAGTGAATAAACCCCAAAGGAGATCTGGAAAACTGGAAGAGCCCATGTTGTAGTACAAGCCCCAAATACTAAGGAAGAGAGGGTCTTAGTCTGTATTGCCTTCCTGCTGCCACTGCCTACCAAACTCCCTGGTGTACTCCATATGGCAGCTTCAGAAGGGACAGGAGGATGCAGGGCTTCTGTGCTCACCAGAAACCAGGGCATTTGGCATCCTTACTTCTGCTATCTGTGTGCTCTCTCTGGCCAAGAGTGCCTGCTGCTCTCCTCCACAGAGCACAGACTTGGCCCAGGCAGGGGGATGCACAACTGTTTCCCATTCCTTTTGACAGGACTTCCCTGATGCTTTCTGGGGAGGAGGATAGCGCCTGCAAGAGCTAGGCAAAAGGAAATTTTACCTCTCCACATCTGAAAACTGTGTTTTGAATACTTTATTTGTATTGAGAGAAGGATATTGAATATTTATTTGTATTTGAGTCAGCCCCAGCTGTGCATTTAAAAGCCACATTTAGAAATCTTCTATAAACTGTGGTAAGGTGTTGTGTGCATTTGTTTACCTCAAATGATGGAATAGTCATGTTTATGGAATGGTCCAAAATATTTTGACCGATATTTTGACTTGTGATGAGCAGCAACTTTAAAGACAAGCTTTTAGCCTTGTCAAAAAAGGCCATAGTTCAGAATAACCAGACATTCATCATTCAGAAGACCAGACATCCAAGCAAACAAACCTTATCCTGCTTCAACTACCTGCTTCAAACCCACCATCCAGCTCCTTGAGGTAGACCTCCCAGGTTTCAGCTGTCATGCACACAGACTAAGCCTGCACTTCTGCACATAGAAATCCTACTGAAGGACACAGAAACACCTGGGTTATAAGAAATGGCATATAGTTGATAGTACATAGCACCAGGCTAACTGGCGTATGCTGTGCTGCCACTGCTCCCCTGGTCCTGCGGGTGCAGAAGACAGTCTGTTTTCAGCCATCTGCTGATGCCAGCCCAGCACCTTTCAAAGGCCCCATATTCGTAGCAACAGTAATAACTTCAAGCAGCAGAGGAAAGATTTGGAAGCAGCAGTATTTTCCAGTTAGAATCTCGTGTCTCAAATAATGAGATGCTTGACGCCTGCCTTTTGCTGATAGCTGGCCAACTGCTTGCTTTCATAAGAAATGATTTGCTGATGAAAAGCCAAGCAGAAAATGCTGAATTTATTTATTACTATGTAATTTCATGTGAAAAGAGATAAAAACAGCCTGTATCCTCGGCTAATGGCTAAATATTGATCTTCTAGCAGTTGTTTTATCCTCACCCAAATCATCATTTATTGATGGAGGCAGTTCAGTCTCTGGTTTAAATAGGATTTGCTGAAGTTTATGTAACTTGTACATAATTTGTATGTCTACCTGTAAAACCTTTACATACATTGGAGTAGCTGCATTGTTGCCTATGTGATATCCTAATAGATCTTTAAATAATTAGCAGCAAATAGGAATATGGTAAATACAACAGGGAGAGGAACTATGGAAATTTAGTTGAAAATATGTACAAAGGCATTAGGCTGTGTAATAGTAATATAATGATAATCTACAGGCTATGTACAGTTTCTGGGTTCCACAAGAAAGGATGGACTGACTCATTTGTCACCAAACAATTTCTTTTTCTTATTTTCTAGAGCTGCTAGCACAAATATGCATGATATCAATCTATACCACCCTCTGTTCGGTGTGTTTTAGGGTAGTAAATCAATATATGGAAGAGTGGGGCTAACGGAAGATAAGCACCAGCTGCTGAGCCATGCCAAATGTGGAAGGTGACCCGATCTGGTTGTGAAAGCAACCCAAAGCTCTGCAGAAGCCTGGGTGTCAATGTGGAGGAGTGAGTTGTAGTTAGCTCTTGCACCTTACTCCCGCTGGCCCCTAAATGTGAGTAGTAATGGCTTTATGCAAACCAGACACTCCTTATTTCTCTTAACATGCAGCTTTAGATAAGGAATTGGTTGGTAGACACTTTCGTATCAATAGGCACAAGGCAATGGTATTTCAGGCCTTGTGGTGAAGCTCCTGGACTTTGCTTGTTGAGGGAGGCAGCAAGTAAAACTGACAATGATTCAGATGAAAAGAAAAAGAGGAGCATTTTTTCTTCATGCAATACATGTTTACGCCTTGAAACCCTTGGCCAGAGAGTATAAATTGTTTCAATAGGCTTAAAAAGTGAGACAGGTTTGCTTGGACAAATTTGTGGAATTGAAATCTAACAGATTTGTAGCATTCAAGCATTTATTTAATATAGATATATTACCTACATCCAGTAGGTGTAGCTCTCCAGAAAACATAAAGTACTGGAGGGAGCTGTCATTATATGCCTGCTTTTTCACTATTCTCTCCTTTTCACATCAATTATTCACATCTTTTGGCCTTTGGATCTTAAATGGACCTTTGATCCAGACTTGCCCAGCCATTCTTATGCTTTAAAAAACTGAACTCACACTCCATAGCTTATTTTCTCTGTGACTTATACACAAGGTGCAATCTGATATAGGCAAGACAACTGATGAAGTAAGTTTGCCTTGTTATCCTACTTGAGTCTCACCTTATGCATATAAGCAAGTTAAATTGAGTCCATGTTCAGTAGAGAGTTCATGTTTCTGAGTCAGCTAAAAGTGAAACAATTTATTGGTGTATGGGGCACCAAGAAGTAAGGAATACTAAAGCAGAGCTTCATCTACCTGCATAAATAAATAAATAAATAAATAATATATTTTTTACTTCCTTAGCTGTTCTGAACTGAAACTACAGATTTCTGTCTTCCAGATTTCAAGAAGAGGCAGGATAAACCACTGGATTTCTTGTAACATCTAAAATTACTTCTTCCACTGCAAGGAAGAAAATGATGAAAGAAATGTAAGTAGTCTTATTAGCAGTTGCTGTTGAAAGTAAAATCCTAAAATGTTAATGATATTAATGAAAACCATCATGAAATCTCTCCTAGCTGCATTATAATGTGAAAATGTTACTGGAAATAGATGTTCCTCATAAGAAGAAACAAGAGGTTATAGTTTTCCTTAGCCTTTTTATTACTTGTCAGTCACTAGCTCAGTTAGCTCACTCATCAGCTGCCTTCTATCTCTTAGCTCTTTTTGGTAGCAGAAGCTGGTCGCTTTCTATCTGCTAGCTTTTTTTTGGTAACAGAAGCTGGCAGCCATCATCAAAGTCAGCAGTAAGCACATCAGTTTGCAGGAGTTCAGATATATATACCAACACCAAGAATCACACACCCACTGCCACAAAGATTTGAAGTGCAGTTCAGCCTGTTTGTGCTGGGAAAAACAGTCCTAATAACTTACCTCTTTAATCTGCTTTTCACCTCAGCAACTGTGAAACTGGATAGGCAGAACTTCAGTAGAAAAACATGAATGCAGTTTCTAATCTGAAATTATCAACATAAGCACAAAAAACAAAAAAGCATCAGTGCTCTGATTTCCCATTTTACCTGTTTTTTCTTTGACGAATCAACATTTCATTTGCTTTAAACAGGAAGCCCTGCTGTGATAGAGTTGTAGTTCTGTTTGCACTGTTGACAATTCCCTGCTGTTTAAATGTCAGTTGTTTTGGATTTGCAGAGATGTAAGGCTGTAAAACAGTCTGTGAAGGACTGTCATTTGTAGATCCCAAGAGGAAAATACCTTTTGCAGCAAAATGGGTAGGTGGGAATATGGTCAGTGAAAGGCGAAAGGGGTATTAGAGTACGACAAGGACACTATAGTGCTGCCAGCACCAAAGGAAAAGGCTTCTGTATTTTGCTTCTCCAGGAACCTACCCTTTCAGCAGCAGAGCCCACAGAATGAGCACCCATCTGCACCAGAAGGGACAAGCAACTCTCTGTGTAACAGGGCAAAACAGGTAAGCCAAACACCTTCTTGAGCCAAAGTTCAATTTCAAGTTACAGAACTGTCAGGAGGCATGTGTGGTGCAGACTGCCTCATCCTGCCTTCTTGTCCTGGTCAAGCACCCATGCAACTGCTTTCTGCTGCTTTATTGGTCTGAATTATCAGGGTTTGCATAGTGATTTGTAGTAGCTGTTGAAGTTGTAGGTCTGGGGGCTTAATACAGAAATCAACATTTAAGCATAATGCAGCCAAAGACTATGGTCTCCTTTATGGTACCAAGCTATACCTACACCAAGCTACCATAATACAACCCAGATATATAATCTCACACAGAGAGAGAGAAATTTTCTGTCATCACCAGTAATATGTCTCAGAGAAGTAGTAAACTAAGCAATAAAAATGATGGATTTTTTTCTTTTCTTGAGTGGAAAAGCTATATTCGGCTATAGGAAAATGACAGAAGCCAGAAATTAGCTCTATTGTACACACACAACACATGCATATGAGATTATGAAGTGTTCTAAGTCTTCTAAGTGTTTTATTAGTGAATAGCTAAATAGTAAACATGAAGTAAGGTTAGAGGAAGTTACTCCCTGGTTTTATAGCCCAAGGTAGAAGAAGAGATGATGAGAGACACGAAGTAGTAGTTTATCAAGAATAAGCTGATGCACCATTTGGATTTCCGACTAATTTAGGAGTCAGAAAGGCATGTTTAGAATTAGCATTCATAGCATGGGTGCAAGTACTAGAAGAGAAGAGGTGATGAATGGGACTGGTAAACCTGCAAGCATTCTTTCAAGGTGTATTTCAAGATAAGGCTTTTGGATAGCAATTATGGAGGGCATTATTTTTCATTTCAATTTATGTCCTGGTAATCAATTACACATGGAGTTATCAGCTCTTTTGCTTCACCATTAGAAGAAAGCAAGCAAATAAAAATGAAGATCCTGAATGTAATGATTTCTCTCCCTTTTTTCTACCTTCAGTTTCAGTTAACTGAGCTAATCATGGCTTTCTCAACTTTGAAGGAAGCAAACCTGCTGTACACAGTAAGGCTGCCTTTGTTATAGCCTAACCCTGTCTTCTTTTCTAGTTCTGCTTGTCCTTGCAATTATTTCTCTGGTTTAAGATAACTCATGGAGGAACTCAACACTGCAGATCATAGACTGCGTATCCCTATCACTAAAGTTTCATCAGTCTCCTACAGAAGCAGGAATTAATGTTACACAGCAGGGATTTCTTGACTCCTGCATATCATACTGACTAGTGTAAGTTCCATGACAATTTGTGTCACTGTCTCCCTCTACTGCAAGTAACTATGCAAGTAACCATTATCTCTAACCTTACACACCACATGTGCTTGAAGCCCTTTAAGGTAGGAACCTCACTTAGTTTTACATAGATATAGATGTAGATCATATACATATACAAGCACCTATATGCAGAGTTCATCTCTGTTACAATAGGTCTGCAAAACAGCTAAGCAACAACAATATTGTTGGCTGGCCACAGAGACAACAGAAGAGAAGTATTTGGGGGTTTCATATTTTTGTTTTTGGAGAGCTACAGCATCCTAGCTCTGCTATTTGCCCACAGCAACCACAACTATACTACTAAGTTAGGCTGGGGTTTGAGTACAGTGCCCTGAAAAATCCTTGTTGTCTACACATTGGCTTACCATCTGTAGACGGATGGAGAATCTCCTGATCCGTGCAACGAAATTCAGACACAGAGGCTATAGCTCAGTAAAACTGGGCAGTGCACTGCTTGTTCTGGCCTTGTGGTCAGACAATGTACGCAAGCAGTAGCTCTCCTACAGTTTTGCAGTATTTTGCCTTAGGTCTTCTCTGCATCTTATGTAGTGTCACTCTATCTCTCATACATATCTTCAGAGACTTTGGAGTCAAGGGAGAGCCATATTGTAGCCCACCAGGGAAGGGTTTTCATAGCATGAAGTAGTAGGGTGTGTGCTGTACGTCCTGAGAGGTGGCACTGAGGGCACATTTGAGGTCCTGTCATGATCCCTGACAGGAGACCGCTGGAGGACAGAGAGAACTGTATTAGTCTTGGCAACACAATCTATTGGGAACAGTCTGTTGAGTGGTTGCATAAGTTCTGCCTGTAAGAGCGCTAGTGGGCAGAGTCCAAAACAGCAACAAGGAGCATGCTAATTCAATGGACTATCAGCAAAGCACTGCTCAGATTCACTTCTATTCTTGTTTTATTTAGCAAAATAATTGTAATCAAAGGAACTCCCAGCCTATTTCTATAGTGTGGAAGCCTTCAGTTTCAGCCATCTGACATAGCAAGCTGCACCCACACATAGGCAATACCACCAGCAGTGAGCAGGAACCTCATGACACCCAGAAATCCTTTTATTTGTCTGTGCCCTGGTTTTCCTATCTGTGGTATAGCGATAGTAATGTTCCCTGCCTTTTGCTAAGGGTCTCGATATCTCTGAAGGAAAAAATTACACTGGGGTTAAATACAGACCACACAGAATCAGTATTGTTGAAGTGATATTTTAAAGGGTCTTCATTGTTTCCCACAGTATTATTTCAATAATTAAATTGGAAGTTTGAACAGACAAATTTATCTCCACAAAGAGCACATTTAGTAAGGATAGTAAGCATTTCCTATAGGAAAAGACTACTGGATTTAATCGATTGACCACATGATTTGCTTTTTGCTGGGTGTCTCTGAAAAAGTAAGTCCTAAGTACATGGATACCAATTTCATGTCTTAATTAAAGAGACTATAGTCTTCAGCTTTCATTATAAAGCATCTTTACAATCTTAGGTAAGACATTTTACAATTTGTCCATGTGTTTGCCTCCTTATAAGTAATTATGTAGCTTTCTCTAAGGGTGATATTCATAAGACATTATTTTTACAGCCTTATTTTACACTTTAATGTCAAAATAATCAGCCAGTGGTTATATTGTTTTAAACCTCAAGAATGCATGCAAACACCAGAAACTCCTTGCATGGTTCTACTCAAGCAAAGGTAGATGTCCATGTTCAAGAAACGCCCCTCTCTCTTTTCTTGGTCCTTCACAGTTTGAAATGAACCCTTGTCAAATGCAAGGAAATCATTATCTCCTCGGTTTCAGATAGAGAAGATTAGGCTGCAAAGTGTAAAATTTGTTATTTTATGTAACTTTTTTGTATCATGAGACTTTTATGAAAAAGTGAGGAATTGATCAAGATGTCCCAGTGACTGCGAGAAGAGATGAAGTCATCTGTTCCTGACAAGGAGTTCCTACCCCATGACAGAAACTGGGCCATTAAATACCACATTCTAAATTGAGGCAGATATTCTGAGGAAGAGTCTTGTCCTGCTCCCATCATCCCCCCACCAACCAGAAGTGCTTAAAGCAGCATCTGCTTCATGCTGCAGTTACAGAGGAAGGGCTGCGCTGCACAGACTCACATCCCACCATTCCATCCAGCTCTACCTTAAAGTATTTATATTTTGGCATGATCACCTGTCAGCCAGTGTTTTTGTCACTACAAGAACATTATCACTTCTTATGCTTAAAATATTCTGCCTGGCAGCTGTCCCTGCCAGTTCAGCTTTGGTATAAGTAGTATGGCTGATGCAGGCACTGGAAAAAAAAGTCACTTCTTCCCATATTATTATGAAGTGGCTATTGGTTTTTGGTGCTCTGGGGTACGTCAGTTCTCGAGGCAGTAGGAGATACCAGACCAAGCCTTAATCTAGCTCTGAGGCATAGAGGATTAGCCAGCCTGAGAGGAACTGTGCTGTGGCTACATTGTTGTCAGCCCAGACTAAGGGACCTGCAGCTATCATAATTCTCCTTGCGCTGGTACGCAATTTCTATGCCCTCAGCACAGGGGTGACCCACACTGCCAGCTGTCTTCGAGCTCTAGAGACTAGACTATGATCGACTTGAAAGGCAGCATACATGTGGCAGTTACTTACACAATTACACTCATGTGGAGTCATCTGCATCAGGCTTTAACTGGGACGAAAGACCACCAAATGCAATGTGTATTGTTCTCACAGTGGCATAAACAGCGATACGAAGGACTGAAGTTAAATTGTGCCTCCATCATCAGATACGTAATTCCACAGTTTTTAAGTTTTATAGCTTGAAGCTCTCTTCCTTCCAGAGGACCTCAGTAAAATCTGAGAGGGGAAAGATTTTATCACAAGCACCAATTTTTTCATATATCCCATCTAAAATGAACTTGTGAGTATGTGTGCATTATTCATCCCATGTGCTGGCTAGAATTAATAACACATCCATTGCTTCTGGTACATTATCTGTACAGAGGTGTTTACCTGTATTGCTTCTCAGTGGAATAACAGTACAGACACAGGTTTACTTGCTTGAGAACATGATGTGAATTTTAAGGCTGAAATGATCATGGGAATTTATCCTTGAAGTTCCTCAGTTTCCCCAGGCAACACTGTCCTTTGTGCATACAAGTGATCTGCATCCTTCATGTGCCCTGGCTTCATTTAAACACGTTTCTCTCACCGCTCAGACTAAGGGAAGAAGGAAAGTCTATAAATCAATTACATCCTTACTAGCTCTGTTCTTGTTCTCTATTTCTTCTTCTTGAAGTAGCCACTCATCCTCTGGCTTCCTTACTTCTCCAGTTTTAGCAGTTTCAGATTTCCTCACTCCCATTGTATTTTCTTTTGAAATAACATCTGATTTAATATTTTTAAAAAATGAAGATGAGATGTGAAAATCACTATTGATTGCACAAATAAGCATTTATGCTGCAGTATTTTAAACATGGCTCCTCAGCAACACTAACCTGCATAGATTTACATACATCTCCTGGCTTCTTAGAACAAAAAGCCTGGCACAAAGTAGCTCCCTTATTGTGGAGTGGCATTTATAATGATGGTACCAGGTAAATAACTCAGGGATCCAAAGACAAAATTCATCCCTTAAGGTCATTATCTGGATTAATATAAGAAAGTTTAGAAAAGTTTAGAGTTTAGAAACTATGAAGCAAGGAAATGGATCATAATAATCTGTGAATTCAGTGGTTATTTTGTGGTCTGACAGATAAAATGCAGATAATATTTTCCATTCAATTATTACTCTTAGTGTTAGGTAACTTATTAATATTTTAGCAATATATGTGTGTCTATGACACATTTTATATAAGACACGGTCATACCAACAGGCAATTACTTCCAACAAACTTAACCCTATCAAACAGCCTTTGCACATCTCTGCCATAAAATTTATATATAAATAGGAATGCATATGAAACCCATTTGTTACCCTTGCTTAGTCCCTCTATTTTAATTGCTTATGCCCTCAAATCTGTTTTTTTCTCAGATTCACAATGATACTCCTTATGCCCAGTCTTAGCCTGCTGCCCTATGTGGAGAACTATGTGGCAGACTAGCTCTCCCTTTTATAAACCAGCACCAAATGAGAGCCCAATGTACGACCCATCCAGAGATTAGCAAGATGCTACTCCCCTTGCTCTCCTCCTGCCTGTACTGCAATATCTTTACAGCAGAAGTACTCATAAAGAAAGTGGCAGGGTGCTTAATTTAAATTCTGTCTTTATCTGTTTTGACATCCTTGGCCCAGAACCCGAGCACCATGCAAAGGTCATAACGATCTGTCCATGAAACCATTATATTCAATGTTTAATTATTTTATATACAATTGAACAGCTCTAAGAAGACATATGTTGCCACCTCAGAGGACGCTGCAGTGGGCTGGCTAGGTCACTCTCCTGAGAACAGCGGCATTTTGATTCAAATTCTTGCCCTGAATCAGCAATGACATTTCATTTTGGGTGCCCTGCTGCCTACTTGCAAATTCTTCAATGAGTGTTGCTGCTGGTGTTCTTTGGCTTTGTATAAAACTTTTACCTACTCGATGGGAAAATAATATAATGCTTTTAAAAAAGACTAATTAAAGCACTAACAGGTGAATGGAGAGACCTGGATT
Source organism: Myiopsitta monachus (assembly GCA_017639245.1). Lineage (NCBI taxonomy): Eukaryota > Metazoa > Chordata > Aves > Psittaciformes > Psittacidae > Myiopsitta > Myiopsitta monachus. Next base: position 71,217,351 of record CM029917.1, on the reverse strand, counting down.
CCAGTTCCTATTTCAGGCCAAGCAGAGGCTCCCCTGCAGACTCCTCAGTCCAGTGGTTAGAGCCTGCTTACAGGTTCACTTTCCTTAAGGGAAAACAGGGACATACCCTAAGCTTCCACGTCCTTCTGACAGCTGGGATTTGGGGCAATTCTGATAGATGTTGCTACCTTACTCCTTTTCGTAAGAAAATGCTTAATTTTCCTACAACTTGAAGGGGTACTAAACTGCACAGCTGTGTTTGGGCAGGAGCCAAGTCCCAAGGAGCAACTAAGCTATGTGACGGGCTGTGCATGCTGGCTCTTCCACATTCCATCTTCAAGCAGCCATGGGAAAATCCACATCCTGCAGTGGGACACTGCAGAGGTCTGTGACCCTGAAGCAGGCACTGACCCAGGCACCACCTCCACATGGCAGACTGGAAAGCAACGTAATAAATTAGTGCACCAACTTTGGCTCAATGTGATGGCTGCAAAGAAAGCTCAGGAAGCAGTAAAAGAAAAATACCATGAAATAGACTAAAAGATGATTTTTAATTAATCACTTCTATGCAGGATGATGTAAAGCAGACTTAAAATTATTGAGTATTAGCCCCGAAATTGTAGCTTCAGCACACACTGTCATGGTTACTTCAAAACTGTCTATATACCACACTTTAACAGACTTAAAAGGGTTGAAACAGAACTTTTAAACCATTTGCTTTTTAAATAAAGAAGGTATTTGTGGAAACAATACTTTTGATGAACTGTTCAGAGTCAACTCTAACTGATACATAAAATTGATGTCCATAATAATTGCACACTTCTATAATCCTTCCTCACCCATAAGAGTGTTGAGCTTACATTCTGGATATTATTAATACTGAGATAAACATAGCTTGTGGACAATATCATATTCTCAACATGGCTGAGAATGAATCTATTTTTGTAAAACTGTTTAAGAATGATGGATACTTTTTCCTGCTTGAATAAACACTGGCTAATTCTCTAGACCTCCCTTTCTGTTCATGAAAACCAAAGTCCAAATGATTTCATGGATATTTAGTGGATGATGCCAAAAACTGCATATACAAAGATAATTTTTTCCACTTCATAAAGATCTGATACCATCCATTTCATTGCTAACACTTCAGTAATGGAGTTTTGTTGGGTTTTAATTTGTAACAGAGAACACAATGAATTCAGGAACAACAACAAACTGAGGGAAAAAAAAATGAGGCAGCTGAAATGTAACTGGAAAGAAACACCAAGTGAAAGTATCATGCTTATTTTTATTATAGATAATCCACGAGGCAGCTTGGGATAAACATGGGTTGAAATTAATGAGTTTGAGGAGGCTAAACAAAGACACAGAAGAGTTGAACATTGCTGTGTACAACACAGATAAAAATTTTATACCTGAGCAAAAAAGGAACTTTATTAACTACAGCATGCAGAATAAGTGATAAGTTATCACATAAACCTAGCATACTTTTATTAGATTACAGTCATTCATATGTTCTTAATTATACAAAAGCTAAAGATGGAAAAAGCCCCAAGACGAGTGTATGACATAAAATCACAATAATCAAAAGCACTTTACCATCAAGCAGCCTTTCCAGAGGATCAAAATTATCTGCTATTTTATTATGCAGGGAGAAAGCAGCAACAATTCAAAGCCTGTGGAGTCAATAATACCTTAGACTTTTAAGCAGGTCTTGAAAATGAAAACATTGGCAGTTTATGAGGTGCTCACAGAAGACCTGAGACTACATCCCTTGCCCTCAAATGCCACTTTAAAGCATTCCATTTGAGCTGTGCCTAGCACAGAATGAAAGGTAGGGATCTGCAGGGAATCACTGATCAGGTCGCAGACTTGTGATTTTCTCAGCAGCATAGCCACAGCCAATTCTTAAGGAATGACTTTTTACCCCCATTTGATTGGCCAAAATCCACATTTCATTTCAGGTAGGAACTTGACCTTTCTTCACATTTAATCTGTTGTTTGGGTGCTTCTTTGTTTTTGTGGGTTTTTTTTTCCTCTTTTCTCTTTTTTCTCCTAATCTATTTCAAATGCTCTGGTTTGAACTATTTCAGTGCAAGTCAAAAACCAGTGACATTTCTCTTCATAATTCCCTACCTTTGCAAAAGATGCCTGTGGACAAGAAGGGGTCTGTAAAGTCTGGGCTTCAGCCAGCATGGCCCAACGCCCCCAGACAGGCTTCATTCTCTTGGCAAGCTTCTGTTCTCCCCAACCTCCATATCCAATATAAAAATTATTATATCTCAGTATTCCTGTGTTACAAATCAGCCATTTGCCTTCATATAGTCAAACCAGCAAACCTTGCCTTTGTCATTCAGACTTGCTAAAAGATCGGGAGGGATGGGAGTCTCTCTAACACTGCTAGAGACAACCATAAACAAAGTCTCTCCCTTTTGTTTCCTTGTAGTTGCATAGTTCCATACTCCTTCATGCTGATCAACACCCCTCCAATCATATCACCTGCCTTGACTTTCCTGCTACTTTTTGTTCACCATTTATGAATAAAAGTATGCATTAAAAATGCATGTGTCAATATGGATTCATCCCTTTGTCCACAACATATTCATATCTTCTTTAAAGTCAGATACCTTAGACATTGGTAGGTTGTGTGAAAGAGTCTCCAGGGAATTGAATCCTCTTTGCTTCTAGTTTCTTCCTGGCTTTAAAAGCTGCCGTTACTTCAGGGTGGATGGAATCCAGCCGCTGTTCGCACTGGAAGGCTGTGAGGAAGGCCGTCCTGTAGTTGTTATTCATCCAGCCATAGAGAAGGGGATTAGCAAATGTTGAGCACATGGCAATCACATGAAACACTGTGTAGATCAGTTTGTACTCTTTCAGGTCTAACACCTGACTGTCAATGTCGCTGACTAGCTGGAAGGTGTGAAACGGCAGCCAGCAGACAGCAAACACCACAACCACACACACCAGCATCTTGGTGGTTTTCTGCCGCCGGTGGTGGTAGTGGTCATTCGCTGCCCCAGGACTCACATGGTTCCTCAGCTTGGTCCAAATACGGGTGTAGGCATAGGAGATGACTGCCAGCGGCAGCACATACTGGATCAGGAGCATGGAGACACTGTAGATGGTGCCGTAGTTGAGCTGTCCCTCTCCCGGCCACTTCTCAGAGCAGACCACAATCTTGAAGTTAGGAATGATCTCAATCAATGAGTACTCACGGAAGATGGCCAGCGGACTTGCCAACAGGGCGCTGACTGCCCAGGCGACTCCTATAATCAGGAAACTGATTCGCTTAGAGATTTTGCTTTCCAAGTGGTAGACGATGCAGCGGTGCCGATCCAAAGCTATCACAGTCAAAGTAACAGTAGACACATGCACAGCAAGAGCCTGGGCATAAGGCACCAGGTGGCACAAGACTGGGCCCAGTTTCCATTCACCCAACAGCGTGTAAACCAAAGTAAAGGGCAGGCACAATGTATTCACCAGCAGGTCAGCCACAGCCAGGTTGGCAATGAAGAAGTTAGTCACTGTGCGCATGCTTTTGAATTTGATGATCACATGGATCACAAGGGAGTTTCCAATTACCCCCAGCAGGATGATGGAGCAGTAAGCAAAGATGAGGATTATCTGCACTTCAACTAGTGTTGTGCTGTCCTTCAGTTCTGGTTTAGGGTCAAGAGCCAATTCATTGAGCGGTGTGGTGTATCTCGGCAAGTACAGCTTGGTGAACAGCTCCATTTTCATTTCCTCTGTCTGGTTTTCTTCACCTACTGCTTCCAGGGGCCCCATCCTTGCAGCAGCCTGGTCTAAGCAATAGATCTGTCCCTGACAACAAAACAGTACAAGAACACGTGGAGAAATCAGTCCACAGTGGCTAAGACAAGAAGGAACAAGGTAAAGCTCCAGCTCTTTCCTCCTCTAACTCACATTCTACAGCACAGGTTTAAGAGAAGATCTGTCTTAACATATTTAAATTCCGTTACCCTTACATTTGAAGCCTCATCCTGTAATATTATTCAGGCATGGCTCCTGCTGGAAATTGGGACAGATTTCAAAAGCATTTCAAAGACAAAGTTTGCCTAAGTAAATGCAGAAGGATTAAGATCCTGTTGGGCAGCATATCCTTTTTTACAATCCACTACCTAAACTACTGCTGATTTAGCACAAAACTTCCATGAATAGTTGTGGGAATTCTACATGGAATGGCACCATCCCGTTATTAGTATAATAATCTTCCAGCTTTTCTTTAATGGAAAGTATTTTCTTTAAATAGTTGCTAAATTCTTACAGGTTTATGCCCCTCCTTAATACCAGAGAACTGATTATTGAGATCTTTCTTTTAGAAAAATTCGTGCCACAAGGGAAGCAAAAATGCCACCTTAAAAGAAGTGAAATAATAGCATCTCTCTGAAATGTTTGTGTAACCTATTCATAATGAAATTAACTCAAGAAACAATTAAAACTCAGTTATACATAATATTTCCTATCTATGTAATGTTTAAGAAAACACAGCTCCATGGAGGCTGCCAATCAAAGCTTCATTTCTGACTGCAGTCAAAAAGAAGAGCAAATCATTCCCCTGCTCATGTCAGTAATAATTTCACCACTGGCATCACAATCACATTTTGTTGCCTTCCCTACACAGGATGAACCAACTTCTATGCTGCCCTAAGACTTCAGCAGGCATGAATGGACATATGGATGCTTTACAGTTAATTGCTGGCATAGACTCCTTGGCTTGACCTGAGATAGGATCAAGAATTTGCCAGTACCCAGTGGGCTCGCCAAGAAAACACCACTGTTTGCCACTGAGGGGAAAGCCAAGCCTGAGTTACTAATTCTGCTTCCCCATTCACACATTCTCTAATGAAAGAAAGAGTAGAAAAAAAATGTCATTCTCTTGCAATGAGGTGTTGCACAGAGCTTAATCCATTGCAAAGTCAGGTCTGCCTAAAAAGACAGTTTAGTTATTAATGCCTTCGGTTTCACATGGCCTTTTTTTTTTTTTATAAATCAGATGATCCACTTCATTGTAGATTTTTATCCCTACCTCTGTCCCCATTTATTATCAATGAGTGACATTCTTAGGTGTGATTTCCTAACTGAGGAATAAAGGTTGTCTACCAGCAGGTGGCCGAGCCCTTTGTGTTTGCTTCCACCTCAGACGGTATCCCAAATAATTTCTCAGTGGAAGCTCTTTTTGCAAAAGCAACAGATTAACTGCATGAACTGAAAGGTATTTTTTCCCAGCTAAGCTGGTCAGAATTATGCTATACTGTTTAATCTACATTTACCATACAATTAATAGTGTAAGCCTGAGATGCGAAACACTACAAGACACATAGCTGAGATGTGCCACCTGCATATACAAGCTTACCTTGCAGTTTTTAGCAATATAATCAGCTATTAACTACAAGCCTAAACACGGCTGGCAGGAAGGAATTCCTCATCAATATACCTTTAGTCCACCAGGTTAAAAACATACAAGAGCCACCACAATTTGCACAGCCAAAGCTACACAGAAGTTCAGAATTCTGCTGAGTTTTTTCCTTCCACCTGTACCTACACCCAATAATTCTGCTTGCACATATTACTAGAATCGAGATCTGGTGAGGTCCCAGGACTGACAGGTACTCCAAAATCTCATCATATTTTCAGTGCAAAATTAGAGTATGTCATATTTACACACTGTAGTAGAAGGGTGAGAGGGAATGCAAATTTCCTGGGTTTTTTCCTTCTTTGACATAAATGCAGACAGGCAGATGTAGTTCAGCCACAGAATGTAGCATCCCTTCCTTCCCCAAAATATTTTCACCTGTTCCTCTAGTCCCTCTGTACTGATTCCTACTTCCAACCCCTTCCTTTAAGCAAAGTCTCCTTTTCTTCTGCCACTTTCATTTTATTTGTTACTGCCCTGTTTGGGCTGATGAAAGGTTTTGGTCTTGTCAATAAGATAAGAGTGAGGAAGGGAGGAGGGATGACCAGGGTTTCAAGCACAGATGAGCTGGTGTGTCAGTAAGTGATTAAATAAATTGGACAAGTTTGACATTGTCAGAGGGCCAGTTAACTGGGCAAAGAATCAGCTGCTTTCAGAGCACAAAGGGAAGACTGAGGTGGCATTTTATACCTCAGGGATGTTTGACAGGACCCTTTATGCTCTTTTTAGGGATAAACTCTCCAGCTGACAGCATTTATTTGCGCACCTTGCCTACTGCACAGCACTGTTGGGTTTTTTTTTTCCTAATTTTATTTTCCCTCAACACTAAGGTCCTCAGGGGCAGGCATCAAATTGCATCTAACTTTGGGCAGAGGAAGGCCCCTAGAGGGTTTACATCGGTCCTGAGAGCAGGTAAGCAAAAAGGGCGAAATACGTGATTACATTAGCAAGCAGCATTCCCATCAGGACCGCAGTGCTGAGGATGGGTTCGGGGTTGCCCGAGGCGAAGCTGGAGGCAAGCGTGCCTCCCGGGAGCCGCCGATGCTGGGGGAAGCCACCACCACCACCTCCACCACCCCACCGCCTGCCGGGCCCCGTGGGGACCCCTCCGAGCCCCGCTCTGGCCGCGCTCCCGGTGCCCCACTTCCCATTCTCATCTCCCTCCCTCCCCGAGGAGGCGAGCGAGTGGAGCTACCGCCGGCATTGCCACAGGAGCCGGTCTCCCAGGGCAGGGCAGGGAGCGGACCCCCGTCTCCCCACCGTGGGGCGGCTGCTCCCGCCTCCCAGTGCACGGCACCGCACGGCTCGGCACGGGTCTCTCCACAACCCCGCCGCTCCTCGCGAACTCACCGGGGCGGCTCTCTCCTCCCTGTCGATGGGGCAGCGGCACAACACGGCCCGTCGAAAGTTTGGAACCGGCGGCGGCCCCCGCGTGGCAGCGGGGTGGGACGGGGCGGCTCGATACCGCCGACCGGAGAAGGGTTCAGGCTCGGAGACTGGGCCGGCGACGCAGCCGTCGGTGAGGGTTGGGCGGGCGGGACGCGGCTCCGCCCGCTGGGCTCTGGGAGTGTGGAAAGGGGCTCCGGGGCGCGCTATGGTAATGCGTCGGCTGCTGCTCGCTCAGGAGGCAGCAGCTGCGGCGCTGAGGATGCTCCTCGCTGGTTGCAAAATAGACTCCTCTGATGACTAAATAGAAGAGCCAGGAGTTGTAACTCTGCTAGCCCCGCTGATTTCATTTCCCGAGTCAGTTTAAAATGTAGGATTTAGTTTTTGGTCTACCAGCAGGCATAAATGCGTGACATGAATTTTAGTAATTATAGCACATGGATAATACAACCGCAACAGCCTGCAGTTCTTCGCTTTCCTTCTCTTACAAGTAGTCAACAGTGGCATTTCACACGTCTCGGAGGTGTTGCTGTTGTATGCTACTCCGCATACTCTTACTAGCTTAATGTGTATTTTTGCTCCTACTAACTTTTTGGAGAGTGTAGTGAAACACTATAGATCTTTGCAATCTGTCCCCCTCAGGTCCCCACAGCTAAGGAAAGGCTGTTCTTTATTTTTTCTTCCAAACTCCCAGAGAAAGTCCAGAATATGTACAAGTTCTTAGAAAGTGTTAAGACAGTGAGGGTTGGCTTCCCATGCAAGTGAGAAGCTGTTATTTCCTCTTACAAAGTGATTCTGTGTCCAGGCACAACTGAAGTGCTTAATGGAAATGCATTTCCAATAAACAACAGCATGTTTTATTGCTCATAAAAGTGGAATCTAAGGACCTCACAAACTCCACCTTGAACAAAAGCCCATGGAAGCACTAATATCAAGGGCAGGAATTAAGTAGTAAACGGGCTATTCAATATGAAATGTGCTGTTGGCTGATGACCTCCAAAGCAACTGTGGATACTTTTCTCTGTGTTCACTGAAGTTTCCATCCCATAAACTATAACAAACCATGAGTAATGGACTCACAGAACCATATAGGTTGGATGGAACTTCCAGAGGTCTTCTCATCCAGCCTTAAGATCAAAGCAGGTCTAGATGCAGCAGGTTGCCCTAGACTATGTCTCCAGGGGAGTTTGAGTATCTGCCCTCACTGGAAGGCCCATCCCGGGATTGTATCAAGTCAGAGTTTCCTATGTTCCAGCTTATAGCAAACGCTTCTTGTCTTCTCCCTGTGCTCTTCCTGGTAACTGTGGGCTGCTGTTGGATTTCTCTTTAGCTTTGGCTTCTTTAAGCCTGAAGAAACTCAGTTCCCTCAGCCCCACCTTGAACATTATGTGGTCCAGCCTTGATTATCTTGTTTGACCTTTCTTGGATTTATTCCAGTCTGTCAATATCTTTCTAGCACTGGATCCCCAGTATTTCAGATGTGGTCTCACAACTGGTAAATAGAGGGGAATATTCACTTCTGAACCTGCTAGCTACGCTCTTGCTGTGTCTTGATACAGACCGTATATTTGACTGTGTAAGTTGGCTTGCACTTAAATGAACTTTAAATCTCAGCTTCCTATTAAGGCAAGCCTATAAATGAGCTTTGGCTGTGAATACGTATATGTACTAAGGTGAAACACAGATAGTCTAGTTTAACATCTTGAAAAAAAACAAACCTGTTGGACTATGTTGTTTCTGCTGTAAATCACACTTATGGACGTATGGCAGGCTGTAAGAAATTTGATATACGTAGCTTACTTCTCGAAGTATCTGTTCCAGTCTCTATGGTTAGAAATTTGTCTTGTCAAATCCTGTGCATGTAGTTTTCTTTAGAGGTCAAAATAAACATTTCTACCTGCTCCTCAGAAGTTTACTCAGTTCTCAGGATCAAAAGAAAAGTCTTCAGGTAGTACCCAGTCTCAAAGCAGTAATGACTTCTGTTTCAGTCAGAGAACAAGGAAACAGTTGTCTGTCTTCATCCATAAATTGGCCAACATCAGATTTGCTGGACTGGCAAATAAGGCTCGATGAGTATCAGCAAGGCAGGAAAGGCAGCAGCTCTCATATCCTGTCCTCCATTACAGTCCTCCCTGTTTCATTTGCTGGAATGAATTTACAAGAACCCACTACCCTCTGAGCACTGATCTTTAAAAGCAGTGCCATGCTGCATGCCACTCATTTGTCCCAAACTGTGCCAGTCCTTAATCATGCAGATTTTCCTGAAGTGAGTCAGGTTTTAGGGAATGGAATATTCTACATAGCATGGACAATCCTTTAAAATAAAATGGAAAGGAAAACAGTAATACATGAAAAGATGACCTTGAGAGAGAATATCTATCTTGAATCTTTCATGTGGTGCCAACGCAGAGATCATATAGTATAAAATTGTAGAGGACAAAGATTTTTCTTGCTTAAAATGCCAGGAAAAAATAGTGCTTAAGTAGTTATAGAATGAAGTTTCTACTTATATAGACCTATGAACATTTTTGAATACATTTATAGACTGTAATTTTTTTCGCTCTGTTTTGGTTTAGATTCAGTCTCACAGGTTCAATTCTCTCTTTTTCACATGCAATGATAAGAAACAGCCTTATGCATAAACAACTGTAATCAGTCTCCCTTAGATGACTACTAGAATAAATACATACCAGCAGGGATTGTAAGAAATTGGTAGATACATGTAAGAACCAACTTCAAGTTGCCAACTTGAAGTTGTCTTTTCATTACTAGACTTCAACCAAAACTACTCAACATTTATTAAGATCTTTCTGTCATCTGGAATTCAAAGAGGATGACCCAATATCTATTTGGATTTAAAAATACAAGGAATAAACTATTTTACTCTATTTTTTTGTTGCTTGCATTTTGGACAGTTTTGTCTTCAAACTCATGAAAACCTATTTCTTCTTAATTCCATTTCTTTTTAAACAAAGACATTTCTGTAAACTTCAAAATGTAATGTGGAAGGTGACACTTCCTGAAGGTGTTGAAAGTTTGGTATACAACCAGTTGTTGCCATTTCTGAAGAGTTTTTATATGTTCCTGAGGAAAGCGTGCTCTGCTTATTTTTAGAGCATTCGTCACTGAAAATAGATTCTCACGTATAGCTTGAATATTGTACACACTTCAGTCCTCAGTTTCCGGTAGCTGGGAAAGCAATATATCTCTAAATGGTTTCCAAAGTGAGTCAATGGTATCTGCTTGCTTTACACTTGCTGCACGTCAGTTCTAATTCTGGAAATCCTCAGCTGCTACAAGCAGCAATGCCACTCACCCTTTGCTGTGCCTAAAAATTATTCTTGTAATGATTCTGAAAAGTTACGTGTGTTCACAAAGCTTATTCAGGTGGTTTTCAAGCTTAGTTTTGCCTTGTTAATGAAATCAGCAACACTTCAACAATGGATGTTGAACGAATTATTATATGCATTCCTCCCTTTCCAAGTTACATTTCTTAGAATGTAGAAAAATTATCAAGTTTACATACGTTCACTTCTCCATGCAGGGTGCATAGAGCATGCAGCTGACTATGCATTTCTCAGAAATACATACCTTAATAAGCTTATTTTTCAAAAATGCCCATATAGGGTTTGTGGTTTTTTGTTAAAATTTGATGCTGTTTTCATGAGAAAGGACCTTTCTCAGCTTGTTCATGAGCTCAAGGAAATGAATCATCTTTCGACCCTTGCTCAGCCAGCTTATATTAAGATGCAGATGTCTTGTTATGGTTGGCATCCAGGGTCCAAAGAGATGCTTGGATGAATCAATATGGATATTGATGGGTAAATTATCACAAATTAAACTTTTGTTGAACAATGGCATCCCTGAATGAAGACAGGCCTTCCCATAATGCCATCTGATACGTAATGGCACATAAAGTGCATCATATTAATTGTGAGCATAAATAAATGATGCTATTAGAACTAGTTTCTAGTAATTTATGAAGCTGTGTCATCTGACATAAAGAAATGTTTTTTTCGCTTGCAATCATAGCACAGTGACATAATCACTAAGACTCAAGTGAGTATCTTCCCCACATCTTGAAACTGGATTAATTCTCACTGAGTTTACAACATATTATTTCAGTTATTTTTTTCCACATTTGCACAGAATTTGCAAGCCATGCTAAACCACTCACTGGTTTAATCCAGAGTCATTCTGTACCTCTGTGTCTCATTTTATGGAATTATGCCATTAGATAACAACGCAAGGCATGAAATTAACGGATTTCATCAGTAAGCATTTTTTATCCTTGAGAAATCACTTCAGTTGCTGAAGAAGTGAAAAAGGAACATTTTCCATACCTATTATCATTTTGAGTCATTTTAAAAATCAAGTCCTTACAGTTTCTTTCATGCACTCTGTCACCATTTCTGACCTTCTGAAGGACACCAGATATAGGCTAAATGCAGCAAACCTGTAAAGTCCTTTTCTCAAACTGTAATCATATGACTTACATGCTAACATCCAGAAATGCTGAAGAGTTTCAACTGTTCCATCTTCTTCCTTGCTGATAAACTGACAGGATGCTTTTCATTACAGGTGCAACATCTACGGGTATAGTGAAACTTTACTACCTCATTTTTGACTGACGGCACTGTTTGTGAACAAGTTAAGCCTGTCAGCCTAGCTTCACAGGGTTGAAAAAGTGCTCTGATACTTTTACAAAGAGTCTGCCTCTCACTCAGAATTGAATTGGCAGTTTTCTAAATGAACCCTTGGTTTTCCTTTGTTAATTGCCCTTGATTCACACCCACGTTTTGCAGAGATTTATGGCATTTTAATTGCTAGGGGTATTATAGGTTGGAGGAGAGGGAATGGGAAGAGGCTTGGGAAAAAAGTGGGTAGGGGGTTGGCATGTTTGGAAGGATAACTCTTCTGTGATTGCACACAGCTAAGAGATTGGCAGCCAGAGCACCATCTGTGCACACAGCTTATCCATACTGCCCAACTTCAGCACAAACGAATGTGTCAGCTCCCACTTATTCCAGGTCAGCTGAAAGCCTCTTTGTGCTCCAGTGAAATTCTGCAACCATTCCCTGAAGATCTAATCCCTTCGCCCAGAATGCCCAACTGGCACAGCCTTCTTTCAGCAAGAAGCTGTTCCTGCAGAGCTGCTTTTGCAGGTTGGAGCTGGGAAGGTTCAGCTGCAGAACCTCTCTGTCTTGTGAGATGCAGAAGGATCATCTCAGGGTCCTGGGAAATGGTAAGGGATATATGAACCTTTACAGAAATACAAAAACATCTCAAGAGGCTGTGTGTGGCAGTCTACAGTGGAGGCGTTTGCATCTGGGCTAGTTATCCTAGACTTCCTTTGTAGTCAGGAAAGAGCTACTTTAACTGGAGAGGTTTAAAACCTGATTCATTCCCTCCTGAAACAGATGCTTATGTTTGGTCAGACAAATTGCTTCCTAAACACCATCAACTGTTTACAAAACCTTATCTGACTATAGTGGGGATCTCAGCAACTAGTTCTTTGTACACAATGGGTACATAAACTTCAGTGAAAGGAATTCCTTCTGTCACTTCTGGCATCATGGTGATGTGTGAGTAAATTTTCTCACCATCAGTATCCGGGCTGGAATTCAGTGTACTAGTAGTTGGTCCCCTCAGAGACCTTTAAACACCTAGTGTCCATTAATTTCAGGTACACAGATTATACAGGACCTTAATGCTTTGCAGATTTTATTGAATTTGTCCTCACAGAATCTCTGTGATTCTTCTTCTTGTACACAAAGGCTTGTGGGGGGCTTATCTGCATGGGAAAATACCCAAAATAGCTCCTCCAGAAAAGTTCCTGATATAGACTTCATTTCTCCTAAATATCATTTACCCGCATTCCAGAACAAAATATTATACAATAAGACCAAAATTGTCAAACATGAGACAGAATTAGTTATTTTCATCTGTAAACCCATACTGACCTCAGTATAACTTCTTGTCATGTTGGCAATTTTCACATTTTCACACAGCTCTCTCATTCTCATTCTTTAGTTAACAGCATAGAGGATGGCAGGTTTAGATTTATCTGCCATTACATGAAGTTAATGCCACACATCAGCAGCTTCTAGTGAAGAGATTCTGGAAAAGCAGATTTCTCTACAGGTTTTGCAGCAGAGTTTTGTCAAGTGACTGGAGACCACTCTGCTGCACACATCCTGTCTCACCCTGGCTTTTCTGTTGCGTACAATAATCACCTTCCTCTTTTATTCCAAAATCTTCCCTGTGATTACAGCTTTCCTCCAGCACTGATTCCTGCTAGTCAGGACACCCCCTTCCATTTCTGCCTTCTTTTATTTCTATCATCTTTTTCCCAACCTCACCCTACTGACAAGCATCTGTGCATACCTGGTTTTGCTATTCGTCTCCCCGCCTCCCAGGGATGTCAGATGGACTTTTTTCTCTTCTAATAGCAAATCTTGTTTACTGTCAGAAAATAAGAGAATGGTGTTAATGTCTGTGAGAAGAAGAGAGACCTTCTTTGTCTTTATCTTTGCTTTACTACAAAACTTGAGAACATTTGGCACATTGCTTCTTTACCACCTCATTTTTCCCCTCTGCAAAGATGAATCGCCATGTAATTTTGCATGTTTTTAACATTATGGTCATGTTCTTAATAGTGCAAATATATCTGTCCTACTTAGTGGGAAAGTAGTGAATATCATTAGCAGGAATTAAGAGAAATTCTTGGGTAATTTTCGATAGATTTTCTACCACCTTATGACATTTTAAGGCAATCATACCTATTAAAAAATCAATTGTTTAACTGATTTTCCTTGTCAGAGACAAAAGGCAGAGACATTGAACAAACCTGACTTTTTTTTTTCCAATCAGTCCAGAACATTTTATCTTATACTCTGTATCTAACTATCAGCACGACCATTACTCCCTAACCTAGTAAAACCTAGGTTTCTGAAGGAAATTAGGTTTTCCTTAAACCAAACAGGAATTGGGTAGCTGTCTTCTTAGCAACCACTGAAAATCTTACCCTCATAGCCTTAAATTATTTGTACTCTGGCAGTGGTTTGCACTTCATAGCTTCTCAGATAATTATTATTTCTGACCACTCAGCAACTGAGCAGAACAGACATCCCCATGTGAAAAAAAGCAGTCAGTTCTGTATGTCAAGGGATTGCTTTTCCCCAGAACAGATTACTTCAGCAGCTTACCTCATTCCCTCAAATCTTACAAATACAAGTCAAACTATGAAGGATGCACAAAACATAGCACGAAAGCAAGTATTGTGAGATTAAAAATAAGCATGAATCTGCCTGGCCTCTGCACAAGTCCAAGAATAAGTGGGAGCTGCTGTTGAGAACTTCTATGCCATATTTTCAAGCCATCTTGTGGTCGTATACTCTAAAATTACATAAAAATCAGCCGTTCAGAACACCTTGTCTCTCCCTTGCAAACCATTTACTTGCTCTTTTTGAGCCATCTGAGCACCTTCTTCTTGGAAGCATAAGGCCTCGAAATGCAAACAGCTGCTAAGAAAACCTCAGCTCCTAAGAAGAACACGGGAATGAAAGGTTTTATTCTGTTCCCACTGAAAACAGTTAAAATTGATACCATGCTTGAACAGGGTAGAAAAGGACTTCTAGGTAGTGAAACCTGTTCGTCCAGGTTGCCTTCAGGAGCTACCAAACTGAAATCTGTTTCTTATAGAATCCCTGAAATTTCCTAGCTTAAACATACCCTTATATGTCTCCTCTTTACCTTTACTGCAGTGAGAACATGCTCCTTTTGGAAAGGATCCTGAGCACGAGAGATTCTTTTGCAGAAATCCTTCACAATGCAGGGCAGCAAATCAATGAGCTTGAAGACAAAGGTGCATTACCACAGTCAAGGCTTCAACCTCTCACAACAGGAGTGGCTTATGGCACCCACAATCCACCTTGTTATTAAATGCAGTAGGCAAGTGCATCTCCTGCACCTTTATTTGGAGATGTAAAATTTAATTTGTCTGTTAAGGAAATCTACAATAGATTTACTATTGGAATATTGTAATAAAGTGCTAATATTTGCTAGTGAAAAATATTCCCTTTGCTGGTAATACTTCTTTGTGAACTTTTACACAACATAGTAGAAAGAAGAATTCTAGTTATGAAAAATAATATAGGACACACTCAGTTCTCTGACTTTTTCCTGATAAACTCAGTAGAACAGTGCAGTAACACTAGAGCACGTGTTTGCAAATATGATTGTCGGGATATAGTGTGCTATAATATCAAACATTGTTTTGAAATAATTCCCATGTCAAATATTACTTTTAATTTACAGATACAAATAGAACAAGAATCTGCATTGTGCCTTTGTGTGAAAGATATCCAGTCAGCAGGAGCTTCACATACAGGAGACTTTAGTTTATTGCTATTTTTTTTAATCCTAGGTGAGCTTAGCCCAGAAACTTCTGGTGCTGTACAAAGAAATCTGCCATCCCTATATTGGACTATTGAACTATTAATTGGTTCCAGACCTAATCCATTTTTTTTACCCCAAACTTTTTACCATAGACTTGTCTTATACTTTAAAAAGTATTAGTATGGTGGTGCAAGAAAGGCCACTTTAAATTCAGGGTGTGGATTCTGCTATCCATATTTGTTTTAAGGAAAAAGGACTTGACTTTGGTGTTATGTAGTACTTTACTGCAAGCCCCATGGCTTAAAAAGGGTGCTCAGTCTGGGGGGAAGACTGTTGAAGTCCAGACTCACCTTCATGGCTGACAACAGCCTCCAGCTGCCTCACTGTCTGCTTTTGAAAACGGCTTCCTCTCCTGCAGAAAAACAGTCAAAAAGAGGCTAGTGACACTAAATGTATGAGGATCCATTACCTGGGATTGCAGAAGTAGCTCTAAAGGGGCCAGTCCAGAAGCCCTGCAGAGCAAGCCTTTGAGTCTTCTGCTTTTCAGATAATCAGGGGCAGGAGACAGAGTTTATTCACTCCAAACTTACCTGCTATTTTGGAAACTATGACATTGATCTTGTGACCATTGTTCAAAACTGGAGCTCCTTACTAGCTCTCCTGGAGGCTGTAGTGGACAAGGTTTCCACACTGAGAAGGCTTCTGCAGGCACTGGACTTTGTTCTGGTCTATCCAAATCTGTTTTGCTTTATTGCAGATTCTGTAACATCCCTTCCTTCAGGCTGTTTTGGTTTAGGCTTTTCCACCCTAGATGGATATGGAAACGATAGAGTCAATACAGAAAGAAGCTACCCTTCTCACCTTCTCATTGCTCAGAAACAGCTTCTGGCAGCCAATACTCAGATTAGCATAGGATTTACTACCATTTCTTTATACAAGTGGTGGCCTACACTGGACTAAGTAAATCCTGTAAGGGGAAATCCTGCTAGGGGAAATCCTCCCTCACCAGCTTTCTGAAGTTGCCCAAGTTATCTATACATCAAAAATAAATTTTGTTCAGGTTTTCAGCAAAATCTTGACAAGATGCCTAACAGAATTCTATGGAAGAAAAGAAGTTGCCATGAACTGATGCTTATATGAATTGAAAGCTGCCTACAGAGTAGGGAGCAAAGGGACTCATTGCCACTTTTCAGGATAAAGAAAAGTAAGCAGTCGAGTCTAGGGAATGAATTTTATTTAAGCTCTTCCTCAATGACCTGCAGAAGGAAGGGGGTACAGAAATATGTCTGTTTGCAGATGATACTGAATTCCTTCAGGGAGTCAAATGACACACACACGAGCACACATGTACTAAGGAGACCTAGAAAGGCAGTACAAAGCTGAGCAGGTGCAGTAAAAAGTGGCAGATGAGTTCCTATGCAGATATATAGTGCATCTAGGGAAAATAACCTAAGCCATGCTTATACAGTGCTGAACTGAAAACTGACAGCTGAAGGTCAGGAAAGAGACTTGGGCATCTCTGAACTCATCTGCTCAAAATGCAGCAGCAGCCACCAAAAATGCCAACAAAATTTTGGGTGTTCTCAGAAAGGATGGTGAGACCAAATCAGAAAATGTAAAACCATATATATGCATCCATATTTTGAATACTGTGCAATCCTATTTCCACATTTTAAGAAGGGAAATTAGAGCAAATGTGGAGAAAAGCAACTGAGATGATTAAAGGGATAGAGCAGTTGCCTTTACAGGGAATCAGAAAAGGCTGGGACTATTCATAATCTTATCCCTCCCCAGGCTGAGTGGGATATGATCAAGGTTTATAAAATCATAAAGGCAGTGAGTAAAGCAAATACCAAATTGTTATTTGCCATGTCCTGCTGTGTCCTATGGGCACTCACAGAAACTGATTGGAGGGCAGTTTGAAACCTGCAAAAGAAAGTCTTTTCTCAATACCGCAGATCACAACCTTTTCTGCCCTCTGAAATATGCTGGTAAGAGGCTGCAGGGAGACCCACAGTACCAGCAAGTTAAAAAAGGCAAAACCAGACAAATTCCAGGGCAGCAGGTCTGTAGAGACCCTAAAAGGAAGAGGCAGGAATGTACTCGCTCACATCCTCAGTCTAGTGGCTGAGGAACGGAGGAATATAAGAAGGGTGGACTGCAGACAGTCAGGATCATGAATTGTCCCTGAACAGCATTTCCTGTTGCCACTCTTAGAAATGAAATGGACAATTAATTTGACCCAGAAGGCCATTTTCTGTGTTGTCATGAAAATGAGACCCTGTGCTCCTATGGTAGAGCTTAACGCTGCCACTTCAGAGTTATTTCCACCCATTTAATTTTGATTGCATCTCAGTAGGCTGTAAATGGCGCAGAATATTTCTCAACTGAAAGAATTGTGTGGCAATTATCAATGGCAGGGATTGTTTTGTGGTTGTTGTTTGACAATGTCACTTTTTTCCAGTGGAGCTAAGGAAAATATGGGGCTCTGCAAAAATGAAAGGAAGTGAACAAATAGTGTTAAATAGATATGGATCTTTTGTATAAATCTGTAGAATTTAAAAGTTATTTTATCCAGTCAAAAAATCTATTGTGCAAAGAGACTGAGTTAGCAGGCACAAAACAAATTTTATTTTTAATGAATGTATTTTTAGGATTTTTTTTTGCTATAGTCACTAAAATTTCTGGTTCAGAGTCCAGTTTATATAGCTGAATGTTGTTCCAGGGCTTTCTGGTGGTGTGATTGTTATATCGTGGCGAGCAAGTCATTTTTCTCAGGAATAAGGAGGTTCTGCTCTAGTAAAGGTATAGAAGCTGGGCTTAAGTAATTAAAGAAGGACCAGAAGTTCTGGAGGCTGTAAAACCCCCTCTGCCAAATTGTCCCTCTCACTGTGAGTATTTCATAGGAATCAAATACTGCACCTTCTCATTACCCAACCTTTTCTGCCCTACTTCTTTGTCTTTCCTTGTCTATCTTGTTCTAAATACCCTGCACAGCAGAGTTCTACTTTCCTTTTCACTATCTCTCATTGTTCCTTCTCCCAGCTCAGAGAAGAGGCAAAAACACTGAGAAGCTGTCCACCACCCCTCACCAGAAGGTGGGTTTATATGGCAGAAAATATTGACAAAATATTTATTTTATGCACTGTTAGGTGTTCCAAGGCATGCTTATGGCTACTTATTGATGATTATCAGGTATCGCAACATCTCAAGGCAATTTTCAGGTTGCAATTTTGGTATCCATTTGCTGTGCCACAATGCAGACACAAGAATGCCAAATCACAGCCCCCGGAAATGTGCTGTTTGGGCAAAAGGTTGAAATGGGATGTCTTTTTTTTTATCATTCTTTTTCCTGGAGGAGAGCAAATAGCTGATTGAGGTGGGGGAAAAAAATCTCACAGACTGTTTATCTGCCATTTAAATTAATGGATGGCAATTTGCTCTGCATATAATTAACGATCTGTATGTCCCTATATATAAGACCAATAGTAAGAAGCAAAATCAGTTATTCTCTTACTGCTTTTAAATTTAATTTGCTGTTACTTGCTTCAGCCTTAATTTAACTTGGTCTATTGTAGCCACGCACTGGAAAAAAAAAGTCCTGCTTTGCTATAATGAAGGACAAGAATTTGTTTCTGTTTAAAAGTGCTCTAAAATCCACTGCTTATGTGAAACACTGTGAAATTTGGAGGTTGTCTTGACAGTAAATTTGGATGTGTAAGTGTTGAAATCTGGGATCAGATGAGCTGGAGATTGCTGAGGAACAGTCTCTCAGGGCAGAAACTTCTGTTTTCTTGTTTGACAGGTTCTTGTAACAGGTTGCTGACATTGTCCCTGGACAATCAAATCATAATTCTGATCATGCCTGGTTGATCTCAGTTGCTTGACATTTCCCATTGCTAGCACAGAGGGCTCACTATGCAGCATGAAGTAAGGAATCCAAATTTGAAAGCCAGTATTCTCTAAACCCAAGCTAAACAGCTTGACCCACTCTTACAGGGCTCCCTGCAGTGAATTCCCCACAGTGAATTCAGCTGAAGCAACTGCAGCCATTCTCCACACTTGTTTTCAGTTCCAAGAGGGATTGAGTAAAGACTGCTGGGATGCATAGTTTAACTCCTCCTTTCTGTTTTCAGTGGCTTTTGTGCACTAGATGTTCCAGAAATATAATCATAAATCTTCCTTTGTCATCAGCCCAAATAAATCATGGCATTGCCATGAAAAAAGAGAGGGAACACAGTTAATCTGTCAAGGAGCAAATCCAGAGACAGAACAGCAGCAGCTCTGCTGTTATAGAGACCAAAATGTGTATCCCTCACATTCTTTGCTCATAAACGCCCTCAGGACCAGCACTGAAAACTACCTTTTTTGGTATCCCCCAGGGGAAAACTCGGTAGCATCCAGTATTTAAATTACCATTAACTCATTCACCCTCAGACTCCCAGGTATGACTGACAGTATCCATAGCAGCAGCTGCATCCCTTAAACCATCATTGCAGAGTCCTGAGTTACCTTACTGAAGTCAATTGATGAGCACCACCCCCTCATACATTTTCTGAGCTTTCTCCAGCTTTTATATCCCCACAGTATTGGCATAGTGTGTTAGGAAGCTGTCAAGAGCTAATACTTTTACAACCCTGATGACACAATGTGAGGGAAGTAGTTGGTTCTGGGGTAGCATCTACTTACAGACCCAGTAGGTCATACAGGGCATCAATGAGTTTCTAACATCTCTCTGCTCCCTATCTAATCTTGATTCAGTCCAGAGTGGCAAACCCAGCTTGAAACCCAAGGAAAGATCAGTAAAGCCATATTATCCTTTCAATCAGTTTTCAACTTGATTCTCCCTTCTCTCTGTGTGAGCCCTGAGCCCCAATTTTTTCAGTCTGTTAATATATGTCCTTTGCACAGTCATCCCCATGTTCTTTCCTTTGATTTCTTTTTGTCTCCTCCCTACTACAGCCATTTTTTATCATTCTTGCTTTATCTTTAAATGACTGAAGAAATATACAGGCTTTTTTCCGAACAGCGCTGTTTTTTACATGAGCCATAACATGATGTACTTCTTTTCAGCTGAGCTACTCCCTTTATAAGGTAAGAAATTCTATGCATCTTGGAAGAAGAATGAAAAGATGCATCTAAAGTAGCTTTTGTGTATATAGGGAGGAGAAATAAATATTTCTGTTATAAAGGACCATTAGGCAAACCAGTTGTGACTGCTGAGAGTTTTCAAAAGCAAACCCTATGATACCGACAGATTGCATATATGCACATGCATGAAATGGCTGTCCTTTTTCCCAGTTCTTTTTGCTTTTAGGATAAGAGAAAAAGCAAAGCCAGCTTTTTCAATTCTTGTAATGTTATTGCAAGTATCACAACTGTTAATGCTTTCCCTTCGAGCCCCAAATGATAGCAGCATAAAATTGCAGAGAAATATTAATTTCTGAGTATATTTTGAGCCCTTCTGATCTCATGGAAAGATTTGAAGCTGCTTCAGAAATACAGCCAGAAGAATAACATAGAAAGTAAATAAAAAATGTAAGTCTTCAAATCTTAAGACTTTTAAACAAGTCTGATGTTTTTCCAACAGGATGAATTTTGAAGATGGAATTTTCAGGACTGTGGATCATAGCTTTAATCGAGTTGAAGAAAATAGACCTATTAGGTGTACTACTTCAAACATAGGAAAGCGCTGTCCCGACTTTACCTTAATCTTTTACGTTCAGGTATTGTCCTGGTTCAAGATCTTTCTATGCTTACAGTCTGAGCAAGGTCCTAAAAGAAATCATTTACTTTGCAAAACCAAAATGTGGAATGGACCCTCTTCAATACCCCCAAAAATCTGCCAATCAACTACTGCTGCACTCAGCTGCTTCTGGGCAAGGATTCTCTCCTGTCTGCAGTTTGAAAGGCATTAACCATTCAGTTGGGCCATTTCCCAGATTCTTTTTTCATATTGCCTTTAGCATCAGCTTTGAAATAAATGTTCTACAAACTGCCTTGCAGTGCACCAGTCTTCCTTTGAACGAGGGCTCCTGGCTGCTCCTCAGGCACTCAGTGAAGGTGAAGACTACTTTATCCTTAAGCACTGAACATTTGTAAGCTATGCTTCAGGGATAACACCTTAGACCCTGTTCTACAACTCTTCGCTTAAAAGGGTTATCCTCCTGATTGCAAAGTTTCTGATTGAAGACAGTAATATTTGTAGTTTATTTCAGTAATGGATGATGGCTACTAAAGGAGGCATACTCTGAGATAAATGCTGGTAGTGGAGGTTCTCTGCCTGTACGCTAACAGACCTGCCCCAGACTTGCACCTCATCACTGTCTATGATTATGGATGTTTGAAATTGGATCAGACTGGTGCTTGTAGCAACCAGCAGTGAGGTATACGGGATACCATTATTTCCTTTATATTTGTGCTTGTCCTTCCAGTCTTTGGGAAACATTATGCTTGTTGGAGGCTAGGCTTGCTCTTACAGACTCAACAAGACCATTTATATCCCTTTTCAGAAACAGAGATATTTGGCAGTACTTTATATCTCTTTGTTACAAGGAGGTGATCAACATCTATAAAAATGGAAACAGAAACAATTCCCCCAGACTAAGCAACATATCAGAAGTGTTTATTGCACTTTATGGTGCAATAAATTATTCAAATTAAAATCAAAATGACTCTCAGAAGAATGAAAATAGCTTAATTCAGTTTTGCGCAAGAAAAAAACAGAATTAAATAAATGATAACTGTTAAGCACAACATTGTAATCACCTGTCTAGCAGTCTGTATTCAGGGCAAATTCCCAGTGGTTTACCTTTCTTTGTCATGCAATTTGTTTAACAGGTCTTTCATCATAAAAAGGCCTTAGATGACCAAAAAAAAAAAAAAAAAAAAGAAAAATCAGGAGATAGTGGTGGCCTCTTGAAAAAAGATTGTACAAAGATGTGATAAAACTCCAAACAAATGAGTAATTTTAAGGGAAATCAAGAGTGGCATTTGTCTGACACAAGAAATAATTATAAATACAGTGGAATGAAAACAACATAAATGACCCCAAACTTCCTAAGCATATAACTCAAAGAGTTTGTTGAATACAGAACCATACTGGATGTTTATTCTGTGTGTACTTGGATCTATATGCATGAAAAAATATGCTTTAGCTAGAAAATAATTGAACTGCTACTTGAATAGTAATACCTTCACTTTATCATTCTCATGAAAAGAGGTGTGTTTTTTCAAGTCACTGTTCAAGTCCACACTTTTGTAACATTTCATTCCACAAGCAGATTTTGAAACACTGATATATCTAATTTCTTGAACTGGCCTTAAAGTAAGAATTTTCATACCGTAGCAGGTTGTGTGTACAGCACATTAAACAACAGCTTCTTCGGGCCTAATCCCAAAGGAAATTGAATTTCTTGGAGATCTTTACATTGATTTACAGGTAGAATAAGACTGTAAATTAGTAAAATTAATATTAAGGGATGATTGAATGAAATAAACAGTAATAATTATGCATGATTACTTAATGTAGTTTAGTAATTCACCTATATGCGGCTACACTATGCCTAAGTTTCTTATACTATACTACTTAATACTATGCTCACCCTTTTATTGCAGGGGTGGAACAGTAGGGACAACAACTTGAAGAGTCACTGATCACTGCTTTCAGAGGACCACTGCATCCCAGTAAGAGATATTAAACTACTTTACAGGACTTCATTTAGGGCCTCACAGTGCCTTTTAGTAAGTATGCACCTGTATGCACAGTGCATGCAAACCCCAAAATATTTCTAATTAATATGAAAACTTGGATTTTGTGAGGTCAAAATACAGTCAGGTAGCTCCACCGCTCAGTCAATTAATGTTGCTCTGGAAATGTTTACACAGCAGAAATCCTCATCCAGAAGGAAATCAGGCCTCTGCCTTGACCAGAGTAACAAAAAGCCATTCACTGGGCTACAGAGCAGGAGGTTCCATTGTTCCAACCCAAAAGAATGAAGATGAGAGAAGAGAGAGCTATGGATTCATTGACTTGAAGGAAATACATGCCCAGCGTAGGGCACATGACAGTGAACAGCTGTCTATGCAGAGGACTGTGATCCATAAATCATTATCACATTCAGTGGTCCTAACGAGGACAGCTATCAGTGTCTTTTTAACCATACCGCATTGAGCTGCAGGTCTAAAGGTTTGATTGTCCCTTTGTAAAGAGTGAGTGAACTGTCTGCCTCTGACAGTCTGCAATGCAGAAAAAACTCTGTTATGCAGTTATTCTTCATGGCAGGGAATTTATATTTAGGGATTCAGATTCATAGGCTTTCCAACTGCATGTTAGAGCAATTTAAAAGGTTATTATCTTCAGCTGCCTGTCCTTTCTCTCTGCCAGAGGTTGTTGCTGCTACAGCAGAGGCAATTGAATGGCTGGCGCGTTATGAGCACTCTTCATGGCTTGGCTCATCGATTTCAGCTTACAACATTAACTGACTGGGTTGTGAGCGTAGGTGGCAGAATGCCTTGACTTATCAGCCCTGCTGGACATAGCTGCAGTGGTTGAAGTGCTTATCAGTTCACACAGGTGATAACCAAATCCCACACATACTGAGAACCATTCCCATCCATGCAGGGTCCTGAGTGTTCCTGCAAAGCACGGTTTCTCATTCTGCGGGTCTTATTCTTTGGAAGGGGGAAGGAGAAAGGGAACAAGTGGCTTCCAAGGTTGCTGCGTTGGCACAATCAGATAACACTGATAACCAGGAGAGGGCTAGGCACCTCCATGTTTAGTGGGCCTAGCAGAAGTCAGCCTGAAAAACTTCCCAGTTGTGAGTTCAGGCAGCTAAAGTGCTAAAACTTGCCATTTGGGAAAAAGCCTGGAGAGGATTAGGAAAACTCAGCAATATGAGCTGCAAAACCTCACTTTTAAACAATGCAGTTGCCTGCAGGAAACACACTGTGCACCTAGAAAAAGATCCCAGGAGGCACCACGTCAACAAAAAATCAGAAAGAAATTGCAGTGAGGGATGAGTTCTAAATGGGAAACCCTCCCAGGCTGTCCAGTACCTTAGACTTACCATGGAGCCCAGGAGCATCACAACCTGGAACACATTGTTCATGTATCCACTTGAGTGAAGAGGAATGCAGCTTCAACACCTTTTCAAGGGGAAATGACCAAACAGTTGTCTCCTATATGCCAAAGGGACTAGGTCACCTCACAAGTGTACTATTGTGGAAAGTCCACATCTGTTCTCTTTTGCCTGAGTAACAGTGCAGTCTGAGAATTACCAATCTAACAGGTATCTCGGGTATTTAGTTTGTGAATACGTACGTATCTCCTTGGCACACCCAGAGCTTTCTGAATGCCACAGAGCAAGAGGCACTGAGGGGCCACTGTGGATGCAAATCAGAAGACTTCAAGCACCTTGAGGGTGAGGAAGCAGTTAGAATTTCTGAAATTTCCAACAGCAATCTCATTTTACAAGTAGACACCTTAGTTTGCAAGTGGGATCCAGGTTCCTTGGTGGTTTTGGCATTTTTGATATGGAGTTTTTTTAAAATGTATCAGTGAATCAGTGGGAGTTAGGGGCTTTGATGTTTTACATGCCAGTTTCAATATATAAGCATCTGAATACCTTTCTAAGTCTGGGCTACAGTGATATCTTGGAACCACACTAAAGTGCGAGGCTTTTTCACAGACAGAAACAACCTTGCTTGAGCAGAGTTTTATCATGGAGCAAAAAAATGGTGTTTAGTAGTGTCAGAAAGCGCCTTTGAGTTGGGCGTTCCTGCACAGAAAACAAAATTGTAGAAGATATCCAGGCATTGTTAATTATATTCAGTCCATTAAGCACAAACATTACACAGAAAATCATTTAGGATTGACGGGTTTTTGTATTACCATCCTTAGATTTACCCCATGTTTGGAGTAACTCCCATTGATTTCTGTTGACAATTAATGGCCCATTAACAGACTCAGTGGCAGACAGACTGCTCTTTGCCTGTACTAATCCCCACCTCCTGCTTGTGAAGCTCGTGTGTTCTCTGTATACTGTTGCTTAAGAAGAGGCCAAAGAGTGGGGCTGCAGTAAGGGCACCAGAACTAGTCCTTCCCAGCAGAAGTAGGTGTCACTGCCACAGCTTTGTCTTTGGAGATGACAGCAGCACGGCTGCGAGCCCCTCCGCTCCATCTTCACCATAGCCCCTGCAGACCTCATGTAGCACCTCCCTAACCTTCCTCACCACCCAGGTGTTCTTTCCTCCCCAAGGGCCCCGGGGTTGTCAGTCTTCTGTACGCTATCAGGACCTCTACCACTGGATATAAGCCTCCACAAACTTCTCCAACATGAGCCCTTCCCACAGGCTTCAGTTCTTGACAAACTGCTGCCTTCCACAGGATGCAGTCCTTCAGGAACAGACTGCTCCAGCATGTGTCCCCCCTGGGTTCACAGGTCCTGTCAGGCTTCCCGTGGGGTTAAAGCATCCTTCAGGCATCCTCCTGCTCTGTCATGGGGTTCTCCATGGGCTGCAGCTGGAGATCTGCTCCACTATGGACCTCCATGGGCTGCAGGAGACAGCCTGCCTCACCATAGGCTTCAGCACAGGCTGTGGGGGAATCTCTGCTCCAGCACCTGGAGCACCTCCTGCCCTCTTTCTGCATTGACCTTGGTGTCTGCAGAGCTGTTTGTCATATATACTCACTCTTTCCAGCTGCTGTTGTGCAGTAACTCTTCCCCCTTCTTTATTAAATCTGTTATCCCAGAGGTGCTATCACTGTCACAGAAACGCCCAGCCTTGGCTAGCAGAGGGTCTGTCTTGGAGCCAGCTAGCATTGGTTCTATTGGTCATCGGAGAAGCATCCATCGTCTTCTCACAGAAGCCGTCCCTGTAGCCCTCTGCTACCAAAACCTTGCCAAACAAACCAAATACATTCTAACCTCTCACCTCTGTAAATTACATATTTAAGAATTATTGTTTCTCACCCAGCACAGCCCTTTGAAATTCTGTGTGTAAGTGCTCACCATGGACATCGAGGAGTACATAATTCAATCGAAAGTATTTGACTCACTTCTCCAAGAGCACAAACAATACACTTCTATGGGTCTACTTTCATAGAAGTATATTGGCAAAAATTATTTTTCCAGCATTTCAGTCTTCTATTTCCCTGTTACTCTTGTTTGACACTGTTCTCTTACAGAAAAGAAACCCATAATAATGACATCTTGAAAAGGTTACATAAGGCGCATATTTCTTCTGTGTCTTGCCTTTGTGATACTATCTTCTGTTTGATACCAGGCTTCAAAGCTAAAATGTAATCTTTTAGTCAGTGATCAGCAAGAATGGGGTTAACTATACCATTGCGATAGACAGACATTCTTTGAAATTAACCATCCTTTTCTTTGTGAAAATCCTGATTAACAAAATGTGCATGTATATTTTAGATAGGAATGTATTCAATTTTAAAATACCTATCTCATTCTAGTAAATGCTAGCTTTGCTTCAAATAATTTTACATTTTGAGGCAGTGGAAGAGGGTTCTGATTAGAAAGACAGTTTGGCATGGGATCAGAGGCTTTGTGATACCCAGGAAAGAAAGCTACACACAGCATAGCATGTGTAAATGACACTGACACAGAATAGCAAGAGCATAAGTTAGTGGAAACTGAACTCAATGGAGAGAAAAATAGAGAAAATACGGAAATAAAGCAGAAAATAGAACTGTATTGCTTTTTTCTTTTGTAATAGTTTCACTAAAGTGCATAAATTGATTCCATTTATAAACTCTCAAATCTCCTACTCCAGATGAGGAAGAGCAACAATATAGAATTTATGGTATTTCTGACTGGCCTTTATTGTCAAAGAGTAAACAGCCATAACTTCTAATAGAGCTTCTGTTGCTGGTTTAACATCTCCACGAGAGGCTCATGCTAGAACTTCAAACTGCACAATAAATATGTCACAGGAGCTTAAGCATCTCTTAAAGTGATTATTATATATCCTCATCTTATTGGTCTCCCAGCTATTCAGAGTCAGGCTTTGAAGTGTCTGCTTTTATTGCAGCCCTACCATCCTTTTTCTGTCTTCTGAAGTTGAATAGAAGTTGTTCAGGAAATCAGCACCAGTGTCTCTGTGACTGATATGTATATCAAAAACAAGTGGGGAAATTGTAACAAGCCTTTAGGGAGACAGAGGGGTTCTTTATAGCGCTTTCTAGATGCACAAGCTAAGAGGAGCTATTACTACAGCTATCAATTAGGAAGGAATTAATAACTGAGGTTATTAGCATTGGAGTAATTCACTTCAGGACTGTAATTTCAGCTCTCATTTAGGCTGGTTGCTACTGAAAGAGCATAGCAAAGCTTTCCTGCTCTCAAGTCTGTTTCTATTGATTTAAGACTCAGAGAACACTGCTAGCATGAACTATCTTGTCAAAAAGGCCTCTCGTAAAGATTAGAGAGTTTGATGTTTCTAGATGTCTGCTAAAAATCTCCTAAGGGTATCCTCAGACATCCTGAGCTCTGTAGGTAGGCATAATCAAGAACTCTAATGTAAGAAGTGTCTTACATCTTATTTATGCCCACCTATGAACAGTTTCACCAGATGCTGAGATTAATTTGCTCTGTTTTGCTAAGAGAGTAACAGTGGCATAAGTTTTGTTGGAGAAATAATGAAGTGAAAAATAAAAATCAACAACAATTACACTAATGAACAGTTATATAAAACCCATTAATTAAAAAGCAGGAAACGAAAGGGATTATAACTCTACAAGAATTTTAAACATAGAAAAGGTAATACAGTGGACAGCTAGATCTGTTATTAGATCACAAACAATGCCCTACTTGAGTGGAAAATCTAAGGAATGAAATTTTCCTCCGAAATGTACCCGCAGCAGAACAAAGATTGACTTGGGACTACAAAAGAGGTTTTACTAGTGACATTTTTTTTACTCCCAAAATTTTCGTAAAAATAAATAGGGGCTGACACATTTCCTATATAGCCACTAATGTGAGAAAATGCTATGTGCTCCATACATATTGTCTGCTGTAAAGGGTGGAAGGTTATTAGGGAGTCCAAGCCAGCACTAAGCAGCAATGAAGAGAATAAAATATGTTCGTGTGAACCATTTCAAGAAATCAAGTTTTATTATTGCCATCACAGACAGATATGCAGTTATTTCAAATCAGGAAAATAGCCTATTAAAAGACAAAAAAAAAAACCAAAACCATGGAGGCAATGTGAAAATTGAAAATGCCTTGGTTCACAGGTGTCTGGTTTATTTTTATCCCACCTTTCTTTCTTCAGTAGAAAGCAAAACCAAACCCAGAACTGGGGCAAAAATGAATTATTTGAATCTGCCATGAGTCAAGAGCCTGATTGAAATTCAATTGAACAAAATTAAAAAACTGAATCTATTAAGGTGGACTACTTGACCACCAACCACAAAAAGCCTCTGACAGGTACTCGTTCAGTAGTAGCCAAGCACCATGCAGATAATTTACTAATTTACAGCATAAAAAAATTGGAAGCAGTGAAATGCACAAAATTGAAACTGAATTTCAATGTTATAAAACTAGTTTACCCATATTTTCCTGGTTTTGCAATATAGTTACCGATTACCGGAGGCCAACCTGGCTTTCCTTTGACCGCAGCCAGTGCCTTGCTTCTTTAACCTGTAATTAAAGCAAATCCCTATAAACTTTCAGATCATGATTATTACATTCATGAAGAGCATCTGAAAGTTATAATATGACAACAGTACCATTGTGTTGAGTTTACTTTTCTTACTAGCTTTGTAGTTGTCTCCTGTCTGGAGCCTGAATCCAATTATGTTAGATCATTAAAAAACAAACGGGTTTGACATTTTATTTTAATAACCTGACTTTACTTTGGCCAAGCATGAGACTCTGAACTTCCAGGGTATGAACTTTCCCCATCAGCATGTGTTTTGGGAACACTGAGCTGAAGAATGGAAGAGAGGGGAAAGAAATGTTGAATCAATACCAGAGTAACAACCCCTTACTGAATTAATCACATGCTTTCTTAGATGGAAGGAAGGAAGAAAAATCTTGCCCTGTTCTATATTTTTATACTTGTAAACATATAGACTATTGACAGCCTAATCTGGGTCTCTTTCTTATTCAGACCATAAGCTTAAAGATTCACATCTTAAAGGAAACTCACTCTTCATGAGTCCAGTGGTGCATTACCCTAAGATACATAAGAGAAGGAAAGGAATTTAGCTTAAGAGAAGAAAATACTGCACATGCGATTTTAGTAAAATCCTAGATATATTTGCATGCCAACTCCTTATAGCTCAGAAACCATATTAATGTCTGCTCCTATGGGACCAAGTCAAAATAATCCGAGAGAGAGACAAGGGTGACCCAATGAGGAAGAAATTGAGCTTCAAAGAGAGACTGAAGGAACTAACGTCTTTTGTCTAAAGGAAGAAATGAAGATAGGTATTTGTCCAGGTGACATCTCTAGCACATGAGGTTATTGTAATATAAATTTCTAAAGACTGATGTATGTGCTCCAAGAGAAAGAGCTGTGTCTCTCCTTTCTACTTACCTCATAGTGGCCACCATCAAAGACAAGATATTTGACTAGAGGGATATCACCAAGGAAAAGAGGTAATCTTGTGTTCATATGGGCAATAGAGTAGAAATTGCCCTTCCACACAGTGCTTGTGTATTTTAATTTTACAGTCTACTCCTTAGGCAGTATTTCAGAAAAAAAAAAGGTTATTGAAAGAAAGAATAATGTAGCAGGAAGGCTGAGAGAACTGAGAGGGGATTCTTATCAATGCTATTGTCAGTAGGAGGAAACCAGCAAGATTACAGACCAAAGGCTTATGGTTTGTGTTTATGCACCTGAGATTTCAAGTCAAAGTAGAGGCTGTTGCTCATAGTTTTGTAACTCCTCTATTGCTAGAGATGTAGATCATTCATTTTTCAATCTGCCTCTTTGAGCTAGTGTTTTGAAACAGTCTCCATACATTTTTGTGAGGTAAGACATAACAAAGTATCGCATTTGGTAGGATTCATATTAATTTCACAAAAAAATCAGTGAAATGGAGAATACTTCTGGGGTTTTAATGGTCAACAATATACATGTATATGGCGAAGGAGGATGTCTAAGACCTCTGAATTTCGTAAATAATCTAATACCACCAGGAAGCTGGGTTTCCACCAAAGCAAACCGAAAGCTGCAAGCAATTTCTTGTGTACTTTTAGAATAGATTGTTCAGTTGAATATAGTAGTGCATGCTAGGAAATGACTGGAGAATAATATTGACCTGTGCATAGAACAACACAGAAAAATCTAGTGTACAAGACGAAGTGCAAATTGTCAGTGTTATAAAAATAGGCACGCATTTACAAGTGGTAAGCCGCCTACATCAGATCAAAGTAATTGCATTAAATTCTGCTCTTACACTGCATGGGCAAGTAGAGTCAGGAAATCTTCATACAATGTGTTTCTTCAATGAGGGAGTGAAGTAGCACAAACAGTATTCTCAGAGAAGAGGCAACAGATGGGTTTTGTGGTTTCAGTGTACAGCTCTGTGGGAAATGTAAAACTTATGCTTTAAAAGTATGAAATGAAATAAAGGCCAGAGAATGATATCCCCTTAGCCAAGCTGCCAAAAATATTTGTGGCACTAAAAATCTCAAGAGCATAAAGCAATTCATACTATGTTAATATTGTAACGGGAGCTTTCCATCAGTAAATATATGAGAGGGAATAATCATATCCACCCATCTGCTTAGTGGTTGTTCAACCACAGAAGCTACTACATGTCAATTATTAATCCCCCCAGAGGTAGAAAGCCTTTACTTCTGGAGAGCTAGTTTACTGCTTATTTTTTCATTTTTCTCCCCTATTATTTTAGAATAATCTTTTTCTCATTTCTAAGAGATATTGGCAGATACATTTTCTTCTCAGTAATGTGTTACTTTTTCATACAGCTCTACCATCAGCCACATTGCCATTTTCTAATAGAATGATCACGTTACATGAACCAATTCTTTTTCAGCTTATTCAAATTATTTTGAGACTCCTCAGTACCTTTGTTGCAATGATGGCTGTTCTACCGATAGTCATTAAGATATGTGAACAGCCTTGCTGTTTCTAGTTTTGTTGATCAGGTAATGATCTTTCCAGTTTCTGGCACAGG
This sequence comes from Myiopsitta monachus, assembly GCA_017639245.1. NCBI lineage: Eukaryota > Metazoa > Chordata > Aves > Psittaciformes > Psittacidae > Myiopsitta > Myiopsitta monachus. The sequence goes on along the minus strand of CM029917.1, from coordinate 71,185,984 downwards.
AACAGACAGGAATGCAACAAAGCTGTCATAAAAATTGGAAGTGTCTAATTTAAATACGACCAAAGAATCTTAAAACAGTGACCATGGCTGCTAGTACTATTACTTTACAGCTAATCAGGCAAGTAATTTGTAACGTCAAAGAGAAATTACCTTCAGTGAAAGGGGGTCATTTTCTGATACTAGACACATTGGGAAATCAATCATTTTAGCTGGAATCAAGAAAGGTCACTTACTTTTCCGTTGCTGTACGGAGCTGCCTTTTACAGGTTGAATTCTTCCAGGGTCATCTTCGTCACTAATGACATTGTAGTAGCATGGGAGAGTAAGTACATAGCATTAAAGAAAATCATTGCAATAAACACTGGTACTAATTCAACTTACTGATCAGAACTGTCATAGAGTAAAAGCTAATTTAATCACTAAACATGACTCATCATGAGCAACTAACTTTTGCAAATTCATGAATAATCAGACAAAAAAAAAAAGTTGCAAAATACTTTGCTTGAGTATTTCAGAAAACTGAGGAAAACATCAACAATAAGGTTACAACTCATTTCAGTTTAGCTATTAAGACTTTTTCAAAGGGTAGATAAATAGCAATAGGTATATAGCCAATACAAGAGTATGCACCCATGTTTCACCCAATCTTATTACAATATTATTATGTACTAGTATCTAGAAAGCCACTAGAATCCCATCATGGTGGGCAATGCCATGCAAATGCAAGTACACTAGGAGACATTCTCTCAACAGACTCAATAGAGAGAGGAGAGTCTCTCAATAGATAATTACTTGCAACCAAGTAAGGTCAATGACAAAACTGAGATCAGGACCCAGGAGCATCCCCACAAGGTTCCTGTGTACACCCTGCCCCAGCCCTGGCTGCTTCCCCACCGTGTTCCTAAAGCCCTGGCCTGCAGATCTAGGCAGGAAGTCGATGTCAATGTGGGGCTGTAGGGCATTGATTTGTAGAGATATGAAGCAGGGCTATTTCCTGGAGGGAGCTGAGTGGAGAGGATTGAAATAAGCACCTTTCCAGATTTGCACTGCAGCTCATTCCAGGCTGTTATCAAGGTCCTCAGGGTTGTCAGTGTTAAAAGCACAAGGTAGAAGTTCATGTCAAGAGCTTTAGACATTACAAACCTCATCAAACGCCCTCATACATTTCTGGGAGTACTTCCAGTTGCTTTGGCAGGCTTTGCTTGTGGCTTTCTCTGTAATGGTGTATGAGAGAAATGCATACAGAATTATGTATTCTTTTTTTATTCATTCCAAGCATTTCAGTTTCAAGGTTTTTATCCTTCCTTTCATATCAAGACGCTTGTTTCAGTGTCCAGCTTGTGCCTTTCTCTGTCTTCTAAGACTGAAAGTGACTTGGACACCAAAATTATGAGGGGAAGTAGAAAGGTACAGATTTTACTCTTGAAAGAGGGTGGCTTAGATCCTGCAGGCAGAGTCATTTGGGGGAATGGCAAGACCTGAATGCAACCATAAATGAAAAATTCCTGTGTCCATAAAACTGTAAGTATATAAAACTTACATGCAGGCTAGACCTCCACAAGTGTCTGCACTTCGGAGAAACAGAATTGTAGGTAGTAAGCATCAGTAATGATTTTCTGTGTCCATTTCTCTGCTGCTTCTTTTGCCATAAGTGTCTACTTTAAAACATAGATATGAAAAATGCTTGCTGAATCCTGAGGACAGAGAACAGCTAATGAACCAGTGGAGGTTTAGGTCTCTTACTTTATGCTAAAGGTTTATAAGATCTTAATGTATGGCATGCATCATTAAAGAACTATGTAAATTACAGTCTGTGGCTGTTTTCTTATTTAATCAATACATTTTATTATAATAGAATAAATACATTTTATGGACATATTTCTGACAGTTGCCTGTGATATTTTTAATGTCATCATAGCATGCTTTCGTCCTTTCCACATGGAAAAGGACAGATCCCAGATTTCTGAGAAGCAAGGGAAAACTAGACTTATGGCTTGGTTTGTTACAAGCTATAATTATTTCGAAGTAATTTGAATATTAGCAATTTCTTTCTTTTGAGCAGACTATGAATTTGCAGTGCCAGAAAATTCACAGTAATATAACATGATAGATATTATAATTGTGATATATTTCCAGTAGTGTAAAAATTATCACAAAAGCTGATGAAGCTGCACCTTTGCATTTCTTTCAGGTTTGAAAACCACAGAATGTCTGAATAAAATCCAGGTAAACACAACTAGGTTTCACCTCCTTCATGTCAAAAGCAAAGGAATAAAATTCAAATGCATGGCAATTTCAAAGCACAGTCATAAATCTGTCTCTCGTTGAGCAGTTGCCATTGAAAAACTGGACAAGAGCTGAGGATCTTTTCAGATATGATCTACATGTTAAGTCTGAAATGAAAACAAAAACCTGACAGATTTTGACACATTTTGGACTGATAACATTTACACTGCTTTGGTGAGTATATAGCTTGGATCTGAGAGCTTCTTGAACCAAAGGAATCAATTCCAACTCTGATCCTTCTGCTTTCTCTGCCAGTATGGAAAGTGCTTTGGTTTTCTGCTCTGCATTTCAGTGAGCACCAGCTGTAAAACAGGGATCCAAATCCTGATTCAGACTTCTCCCAAATTTTGAAGTTTTGGATCTGTGGCTGAATTTGTCCTTTCAAATGCTCTAACACATTAGCTAAGTATTTTCTTAAATGTAAATGCCCAGGAACACATCACATGCTGCTTTCTTGTGCTGAAAGTAGCTTTCTGCTACATAGCACACAGCTTCTGCAGCCTCTCAAGACGAAAACCAAGATAATAATGATACTTTTGTACCTGTTCAAATACCTTAATGCTTCTTACAATCCATGTGTTTATTAAGAGATAATTATATTTTACAACTTATCACTTAACAGCTAGGTTGCAGTTCTCAGTTTGGAAGATTCACCAATCTGAAAACTTGAGGAAATAACAAGGAAAGTTTTATGCAGTCTGCAGCTGTTGTATTTGGAATTTTTTCACACTGAAAATCTTTCTTTAGTCTTTATAATTTTTCAAGAACCTGTCCTGTTTACTTGATGGAGAACTGCATGTTGATGCCTTCATGAAATAACATTTTAGTCTAAATGTTATTTCAGAAGTAACTCTTCTAAAGTAACTCAATATTCTGTCTTGCGCTGTATCTATCTGACAGTTATTCAGAGAAGCATTTGATAGGCCCCTTTCGATGCTGCATGCCTCACCTCATCTTTGACATGCTTCAGTTCCATTTCTACAAATTAAATAAGCAGAACTCTCTCCTATCCTGCTACGACTGAATCTCTTGTTTGCCATTGGAAAGTCATAATAACAATTTTGCAGAGACAGAGTAATAATAAAAACATTGTGAAATCTGGACGTTGCATAACATGTTCTGTTTCCAGATGGTGAAATTAAGCTGTCTGCAAACACTTTCCAGAATTGCTGGGGGAAGGGACATGGTGAGAAGAGCAAGGGCTGTTGTATGGACTGGAATTTGAACCCCTGCTTCACCATTAACTTCACAGGGGTCATCTTTTCATTGCTCATTCACAGTCCATCATTCTGGCTTATTATGCAAGATAGGATATAAAATTGTGAAGTGTTAAACTCTAGACAGAATTAGCTTTTTCACAGATATATCTTGCTACTGTGGCTCTTGGAGGATTCTATCTTGTGCTGCAGAATGGATCAAAATGTTTCAGCATGCAGCAAAGTAAAGCAGGTCAGGTACAGTCTTCAGGAAATACAGACACATCCAAGTTTCTACTTCTGAAAAGTTAAGGTGTGCAGTAAAATTCTGACCCTGTCACCAATCAGGCAAATTCATTTGGGTTTTGGTTTTGGGTTTTTTTTTTTATTGCTTTGTTTTGTGGCTATTCTATGGAACAAATTTTGAGCTCATATTTTGAGCCCAGAAAAGCTGCAAATACTCTACATGGTTCTGAACACATATAAGATAAATTAAAAACTTTGTTTTCATGTGTCCTAGTGTCACCCTAGCATCATTTTTTCTCTCCCACTGCTTTCTAATATTGATGTCTTTAGACCAGCTCAGCCTAGCTGCTGATAGGTATTAATGATAGCAGATTAATTATTAGCATCCAACTCATAGGTTGCATGCAAGAATCAGAAGAAACATATCCCTTCTCTGTGACCCCCAACTGAAATAATGTTTCTTTCCTTGTCAGTCAAACCACCCTCTCCTCAATGCTCCTGAACTGCTGCTGCTGAGTAAGATATTCTCACAAATCGTTTCAGTTAGTCATTTCTCAAAAGTAATCATCCTGTTGTCAGGAGCTGAATCAGTCTGATTATTTACTGTGATAGATCAGCACTCTTGCATGGTGTAAGGAAGACAAGAGAAAATGTTGGCACTGAGTTATCCTCTTGATCCCAGTGGAAGTGAAGTTCCTGCTTCTGCAGCTTGTCAACTGGAGAAATGAACAGGAATTACAGAGCAGGCATAGCCTCAAACCTGCTTCTGCCTTTCAGCAGAAAACACATTCAGCATGAATTTGTGCTTGTGGATCACGTATTATGATCATTAATGTATCTTTTTATATTTGCTGTTAAAAAAAGATCTTGTCCCAAGCAAAGTAATGAAGCAGCAGGAATGGAAAAATATTTTTTTTTTAAATTCCCCTCCTATTAGTAGCTTCTCTAGAAAGTGTGGGGCCAGAAGCGTGCTTACCACCATAGCGTTGCATTTAAATCAACCCTTGTCAGTGGCAGGTCTACAGTCCTATTTCTGCTACTGTGACTGCACTTCATTTTATCTGTTGAAAACTCTAGGCATTTACATTAGGAGGTACCTGACTTGATTCTCAATCCTGTGCTAGTTACTATTGCATATTAAATTCAGGGGATGAGACTCCACCACAGTTCTCAGACCTGGTAAGTTTTACAGCATTTCTATTCGTCATCATAGCATGGCAATGCCATCTAAGCATAAGTAATGAAAAATAAACTCTAATTTAGGAGGAACAGTCTTGGGACCCTTGCTTAGCTGCTGCTTATGTCTGCATAAGGCAGTGAGAAGAATAAAAAATCAGGGACTGAGCCAATACAGGCTTGTCAAAAGCTCCTGGTCCAAACTTCTCTCATCAAACTCCTAGACTGCAGTGCTGCTTCTCTGTCACACTGTGGCTTTTCCCCACCAGCACCATTTCAAGGAGGGTCATGGCCCAGAGGGCTTGGTGTGCATGTGAATGGTGAGTTACATTTTCACAGTAACTATAGATACTGCGGCTCTCACCATCACCCCTGATTTTGTGCAGGGTGCATTTCACAAGACTTTCCAGCAGAGAAAGTCACAGTGAAGTGCAACCAGCCAGCATCAAGACCCGACCATAGCACTGGTGACTCTCCAACACTGGCACCTGGGTACCAGTGCAGCAGACCACAGTGTGCTGAGTTGTTCATGCGTACTACAAAAAAAAAATGCTTGGGAAAAGCTTCTTTTCAGTGCAGTTCTGTCGTCTTTCAGCAGGATATTTCAGGTGTTAAAAATCTTTCCCCTTAGAGCACTTAGAGAAAAGTTCAAATGTTGTTTGAGAAGAGCATGAGAGCAAGGGCACAGCCCCAGCACACTCTTGCTCCAGCTCGCAGTGGGTACTGTTTCCCCTTCTGCATTAGGACTATCAAGTTCATTCCATGTGAAAAGCATCTGAAAGGCAGATGTTCCACTGGTATGAGGCAGACCTGCAGCACCCTGCTTCCATCCAGCTGTGACTCTCATATAGATCTTCCAACAGTGGAGGTCAGGACTAGGCAGAAGGGTCCTCCAGATTAGTCTGCTGTAAAAACAATACTGATTTTTCTTTGACATTAGAGCTCAGACCATGTTTGCTGATAGCCTCCAGTGAATTATTCATTATTATTTCTGTCTTGAAAAGTTTGAATCACTCTGTAATAGAGTGTCACTGAAAGCTGACCTCTCCATTTTCCCATTTGTCTGCTATGCTCCTTTTAATGATGCCAAAGTACTAAGCCTAACGTGATCTTCATGTAACACTGTGGAGAAAGAAGAGAACAGTACAGCTTTATTGGACAGGGCAACTACTAGAGAAGTTCAGGGAATGAAAGCTGTTAAATTAAATGTACCTCTGACTTGGAAGGAAGTAATTTAGGAGTGAGAGAAAATCAGGAAAAATGTTATTAAATATAATTACACAGAAAAAAAAAACAGGATAGAATATCCTGTTTAGGTATCTAAATTAAAAAAAAAATATTCTAGTAATAGCTGTAAATACCATACCGACTGTAATAAGAAGTGTATTTGCTTGAAATATAAGGGAAAAAATAATTATTACAATTTAATACAGTTAAAGGTGAACAGCACAGCTCCAACGTATTTTAAAACATGTTGCTGATAACAACAACAAAGAGAAATTTAAATCTTTCTTAGACCAATGCACTGAACTGCAGGATTTAATACTTATGGAGAGCCTCAAGGCTTGTTTCTTATTTAGTGGTGTTTATTCTCAGATTTCATAGCAGTATAGCTTTCTTTCAGCCTAGTTACTTGGCTGCAGTTCATTTTGTATAATTATACTCTGCCTACCTAAATATGTCCTGTTCTTTTGCCTCTCTATGGGTATTTTTTCTCATGTATGAGTCTGCACAGAGGTCCTTCTATTCAACTTCCTGGGCTCACTGGGCATCTCTGCAGGCATCTGTGACATTCAGTTAATTGATTAATAATCAGACAATACACATTCTAGTCATATTTTGTTCATTATGAGATGTTGCAATAGGGATATGTGTTTACACATGAGTACTATACGCATAGTCTAAGGGCTGGACTTAGGAAAACACTGGTCCTACAATTTTTATAGTCATTACCAAGGAGCTATTTCTTTTCAATAAAACATGCTGCAGAACACCATAGGAGAGGGAAGAACTGTAATCTTTATATGTACCATTTGTGTGTAAATCAGGGATTATTATAATATCAACATAAGGCTATGGATGCTGTTGACAAATAGTGCTTTTGTTGCAATAAGTTAGAGGAGCTCTGGAAGAAATTAACTGCGTATGATACCACTGTCTGTCTACAGCATTGTGTTAACCCTTCAGAAACCACAGGCCCTTTCAAATGTGCATGAAAATGTGAACAATCATTTGCTGACAGGACAAGGGTTAATGGGTTTAAACTAAAACAGGGGAAGTAAAGGTTAGATATAAGGCAGAAGTTCTTTACTGTGAGGGTGGTGAGGCACTGGAAGAGGTTACCCAAAGAAATGGTAAATGCTCCATCACTAGCAGTGTCAAGGCCAGGCTGAACGGGGTCTTGGGTGACATGGCTCGGTGTGAGAAATCGCTGCCCATGGCAGGGGGGCTGGAACTAGGTGATCTTAAGGTTCTTTCCAACCATAACTATTCTATGATTCTATGACTCCATGACATATTTGATCTTGAAGTTACAGTGTTCCCACTGGCAAAACTAAGTAAATATTTCATTTCCAATTCTAATGCTTCATCTTAGACTGGAGATAACAAATGCAGCAACAAGTAACATGTTCAAATGCACTGTACAAAAGACTGAAATGCTTAGACTTTTGATTGACCTTGGGGTACTCCTGCCATACTGGACTCACTTTATCAAAAATATTTGGAATTTATTCAGAGTTTATAACACTATGACAAAGCTCTGAGGAACTTTGCAGCTACCATATAAGTAAAACATGAACTCAGAACAGATCTGTTATAGAGAATATGGAATGGAACTGTTGGAACAAGTCCAGAGGAGGGCCACGAGGATGATCAGGGGGCTGGAGCACCTCCTGTATGAAGATAGGATGAGAAAGTTGGGGCTGTTCAGCCTGGAGAAGAGAAGGCTGTGTGGAGACCTCATAGCAGCGTTCCAATATCTGAAGGGTGCCTGAAAGGATGCTGGGGATGGACTCTTCATTGGGGACTGCAGTGATAGGACAAGGGGTAACGGGTTCAGGCTTGAACAGGGGAAATTTAGATTGGATATAAGGAGGAAGTTCTTTACTGTGAGGGTGGTGAGGCACTGGAATGTGTTGCCCAGGGAAGTTGTGAATGTTCCATTCCTGGCAGTTTTCAAGGCCAGGTTGGACAGAGTCTTGGGTGACATGGTTTAGTGTGAGGTGTCCCTGCCCATGTCAGGTGGGTTGGAACTAGATGATCTTAAGGTCCTTTCCAACCCTAACTATTCTATGATTCTATGATAATATATGTGGACCCTGCTATTATTTCTTATCTTTCACGTCTTCAAGATGTCATGAAATTGTCTGCTGAGCCTCTGCCATGTCTGCTCTCCATCACATCTCTATGCAATGAAACCTATTCAATAAGCAAGAATTTTTTGGGGTCAAGTAGAAAGCAGGCAATTATTGCTTAAACCACGATTTACAACATGGGGAAATAAAATTAAACATTCTGCTTCAGCTTCAGTGTTGCAGGAATAGAATTAACTCAGAATTACCTCTGAGACACAAAGCTGGTTTTTACAATAACAGAGACATTTGCTTAGCACCCTAGTGAATGTCTATTCTATTTAAGTCCTCTCTTTCAGGATATGAACTCTTCATCCAGCTACAGAAAATGCTACAGCAAATCTGCCCCTATCTGTCCCAGAGCAACCACTTTACCACGGTAGAAGATGTCCAATATGTAGCCTGTGAAAAATATCTGGTAAACTTTTAAATGTGAGATATAGTATTAGATAGTTATGAAGATACTGTGAAGAATTGCGAGTCTTGAGAAAAACTCTGTATTTTTCATGGTTCAGAAAAATTGTGTTTCCATGGCATTCACACGCCTGTTTCACTGATTGCCTTTGTACTGGCCAGAGGTGCTGCATCACAATTAGAAATAATCAGATCTCAATTCAGTTGCTGAGCCATAGCAGCAGAGGAAACTGTTTTTAAAGAAACATAGGGATGAACAATTAAAACTCATGGGAAAGTGAAAGATGTGATCATGTTCTCTAATAAGACAAAACAAATTATGTGGTGTTTTTCTCTCAGAAATGTGAAAAAATATCAAGAAAAAAAATGTTTCAAGTTGACCCAAAATACATTGTTGAACTTAAAAGGAAAAGATTTCCTTCTGAACAGATTGTTTTACTTTTGGTTGCATATTTTTCTATTTTTGTATTTCATATAGATTCATTTCAAAATAACACATCTCCAAAATGAATAAAACTGTTTCAATAAATTTGAAACAGAAAGTCCCAAGACTTTTTAAAAAAATTCCTACTCTGTCACCACAATTTTTTGTTACATTTACTCTAAATTCTCAAAAGCTTTGGTCACCTGAAATGGCTTTTTCTTCTAAATTTCCTAATAAGTGAGAAATATTGTCCAGGTCTTCCATACCTTTCATTTTTAGTGGATTTATTTATTTATTTATTTAAAATGTGCAGTCTAACAAGTAAAACAATTTGGTAAATATTTTTTAAAATGCATGAGATATCATAGCAATTTCTTTGATGCCATACCGTTGTCATGTTTCAACCAGCTGCTGTTCTACAGCCCCTTATCACATGAGAAACTAGAAATATGTTTGCAGACACATCCTCAAAGTAGGCAGTGTACAGTTCAAACAAGGGAGTCAGAAGAGGTACTGAGATATATGTGAAGACATAGTCGGTACTTAAACATAAGTGCAACTTAGCATATCCCATTACTATAGCTGTTCTGACAATGTACTCTTTGTTAGAGCAAACACTGCCACATTTGCTCTTTGGATCCCCCTGAAATCAACCAGAATTTCTCCCTTGACCACAAGACTCAGGTTTTTACCTCTTATATATGATGAAGTCACAGGATCATATAGCATGGCAAGGATTTCACCTGCCATGATTTCACTTGCAAAGCCAGGGATTTCACCTACAATAGAAATATAGAGTCATCTGACAGTAAATTATGATATTGCACAAGGAATAGTGACAGAACACTCTACTCAGTAAATCTAGGTGGAAAGAATACCAATGGCCCGGAAACGTAAAAGGTCAAAAATTTTTATTCAAATACTGTCATTCCAATAGATACTCTTGAATTTTTATGTTTGCTTAGCATGTATGTTTTTCTCTTGGCTTTGGTAAGCTTAATGCTGTATTAGTGTTCCTGCAATGGCATATGCATGTGCATATATAGTTGAAGTAATCTCACCAAACAAATGCTCAAAACAGCTTTGCAATACAGCTTCATGACTTATTCATGAGGCATGCTGTTTGCAATGAGACCACAAATAAGACACACCAAAGGAACTTTCTTCTGAATCACTTCTAGTGGTGTCTAATAACTTATACACAAAGCTGCTGTCATGGGTTCAGCAGCAGCAGTCGTTTTTTCTCCTTCTTGGTAGCTGGTGCAGTGCTGTGTTTTTGATTTTGGGCCTGGGAAATGCGCTGATAACACCAGTGTTTTCAGTTACTGCTTGGTAATGTTCTGTCCGGCCAAGGGCTTTCTGAGTCTCATGCTATGCCAGGGAGGAGGGGGAGCCGGGAGGAAGCAGAGACAGGACACCTGACCCAAACTGACCAAAGAGGTTATTCCATGCCACAGCACGTCATGTCCAGGATGTGAAGACGGAGGGCAGAGACCCAGAAGGGTGTGGTGGTGGTGGACTGGGGGTGCATGGCGTGGTCAGGTTTTTGGTACCGGGGGGTTCGGTGCTGGGGGGTGCACTGGCTGGGTCGGGCTTGGTGAGCAGTTGTATTCTCTTTCCTTGTATTTCTCTTGTATTATTACTGGTGGTAGCAGTAGTGATTTGTGTTATACCTTAGTTACTAAACTGTTCTTATCTCAACCTGTGGGAGTTGCATTTTTTTTTTTTTCGATTCTCCTCCCCATTCCCCTGGGACAGGGGGAAGAAAAAGAGGGGAGTGAGTGAGTGAGTAAAACCTCGTGAGTTTTAGAGGCTTAAACCACGACATTTTGCTTAAGTTTTTCTCAGGTCTAGCTGTAGTTCCCCCACAAGCCAGCAGAATGTTTATGGCTATGCTTTTGGGGCAGTGAGGGTACATGCTCTTTGTTGCTTTTATTGGTGGTGTTTGTGCGAATAATCATAGATTTATCTGGTCAGAAGCTTGAACATGATTCTGTGGTCTACAGACTCAATCTCTTCCCTGCATTGCCTCCTGGGCTTTTTGTTTGGGTTTGTTTTCTTTTTTTTTTAAACCTGACTCAATGCATATTCAATCACTAACAGAAAGTTACCCATCCCCAGCAAAAAAGGCTGCGATTGCCTCCTCTTAGCACAACAGTCCTTGGTGATTGCAGAAAGTTGTTCATTTCTATGAAACCTTATTTTATATCAGACAAAATGGAACTGGAAAACCAAGATTTTTTTACCTCCTGTAGCCACTGTGTGTGAGCAAAACTATAGCACCTATGTTTGCCTAACCAGACCACTAGAAGTGAGATATGTGTAAGCTGCCTGGCCTAAGCAAGTCACTCAAACATGTACTTCTGATCTGTCTGGTTTCCAAAACATAAACCTGCCTACTGCTACTGAAGAGAAACTGTCAATTCTTGAAGACAGTATGGAATGGTATCCCCAGCCCTTGTCACCCAAGAAATATCATGATCAAAAGATAGGCTGGAATAAAGGATAACAGTGAAAATGCTGGTTTAAAATCTATGGAAAGGAATTTGATATTTGTGTATAATACAGTAGAAAAATATGTGAACCATCATAAACTTAAGACATTTTTTTACTAAATGGTAACTAATAATATAGGTTGGTTAGAGAAAAAAGTCTCAGTCAAATGATTTTAATATCATTCAGCACTGGGTTATCATTTTTCAACATTCTTAAGCATTTTCAATGGTGACAAATACTATCTACTTTCTGCTGCTTTAATTTTTCTTTCCTGTAATTGTTCGTGTTGACTGTAGCTGAAAGGTTGGTGCAATTTATTACTACAATTATTTATACTTCCAACAAACTAAAACCATGCCATATGTAAAATCTGTCTCCTAGACTTATGTATTAGGTGACTTAGAGTAAGGAAGTCACTCATTATGAAGTACTATCAGGTGATTAAGTCACCCTAGAAGGGAATATTTATTCATGTTTAGCAACAGGAAGGGGAGGAGGTCTGCACAGCATCACATGAATTTATTCAGATTGAAGGAACCCACTTCACCTTCGCCTTTGTGAAAGATAATTTCCTCTGTCAACACTGAGACTACTTTAGCGCTACAGATCAATGCTGGATAAGTTTTACCTTCCATGAGCCTCCAAACAGCAACATCGCAGATTCGTCTCAGCAGAATGAATCCCATTATACACAGAAATATAGTGCAGCTGCTACAAAACATATATAGTTTCTTGACTGGCATTTCAGTACATGCCGAGTTAGTGACTAAATGTAGAATAACTTCTTTTGGTAACATCTAGGTTCTGTTTCCAGAAAACTCAGCGCGGTTACTTGTCCCAGTTCATTGGCTGATTTTCTGCTCAAATCCAGATTATTCTTTTAACAGAAGTTTGATTAAGCCAGCATGATAGAAGCAAAGGGAAAATGGTCATTTTTTTGACAATTAAAGCAAAGGAAGAAAACATTCAGAATATAAATATTCAGAATGTAGTTATTGTGAATTACATTTTAAAATTATAACAGGCAATGGATTTTGATATCAGCACTGGACTATCTTTAGAAAAAGAGAGCAGGGCAGAGCTGCACAGAGCTGCCCTAGCAACACAACACATTGCTGATTCCTGTCAGCAGCTGAACACCTTTTCATGCATAGCGGGATGACTAGTCAGGGAAAGAGGGATTAAGCAGGAGCATGATTGAAAGGAGCACAAATGACAAGAATGATTTTTTCTTTTTGTGATTCTATTGTTTTTGAAACAAGTAATAAGAAACATATATAGCAAAAATTAGTAGCCTAAAGCAGGAAAATTATCAAGAACAAGCACCCCATGCATTCTATGCTTTTTCTCCCTTGGTAAAGAATTACAGCCATAATCCCTGCAGCAATGTCTTTCAGTATATTAATTGAAAATATTTAAGGAAACAATATATCATATCTGATGTTATAGAACACTTCCACAAGGGAAAACCATGCATTCAAAATAAGTGTCTGGTCCTCTGTACTGGAGAGGTTGATGTTTTTGTAGTTTTGCATAAAATTTGCCTTTCTTCTTAAAATTGTTCAAGTATCTATGATTTTTTGTCAATCTGCAACTGTTTCAAATATCAAGTGGGAATTACAGCAACAAGCAGACAGGAAATATCTTTCACACCCAAAATAAACAGAGGGAACTACAGGCATCACTCCCAGGTATAATATTTTTCTATCGATCAGAAATATCTCTTATGCTCTTTGGAATACATAAGTAGTGAAGTAGGTCAGTGGAATTAGGACTTTTTAAAAACAGTTTACAAGCATAGGTGAAAAACAATAAGAAAATTAAAACTCGTAAGAGAAGTTATAACATTGAAGGCGATGTACAAAAAGATGCACAAATTATCATGAACCAGCCCACTGTCCCTCTAACCCCGCAACCAAAATACGTTTTCTTTAAATTTTTCCTTCCTTCAGATTGTATGAAATGAGATCAGGTAAAGGTCAATATCCTAAGAGTGTCAGTGGTAGAAAAATGCTTCTGCAACTCTGATTTACATCACACAAGACCTGTCCATGTTTTCTTCATTCAGTGGGAATAGGGTACTTATGTATTGAAATCAAGAGGTGACATAGCACAGAATTTAGACAAGAAGACAAGTTTTATTCAAGTATTTTAGTTAATACCACCAATGCAGCCTGGGTATCATGTTTTTCAGCATGTTTTGCACAAGGTCCCTTGGAACTGCAGATAGTTGATTGAACATAAGGGCAGCTACAGGTTTAATGCACTCCAGTTATCACGCATAAACAGTGGCAAAATATCCACTTGGAGTCCACCACAAATCCACTTGTTGAGCTGAAACAGTATCATTATTGCAAGAAGCTCCAGAAACCCAAAATGAACTCTAAACCCTCACTGCTGTTTATCCAACACGTCGCAAGTATTTACTTAACAGGTTACTTGGGTCCTGCCTGTCTGCAGCAGCTCTCTGATACTTATGATGTTGGGGAGCAGAGGGAAGAATACAGATATATATGCTAATATTGTATGAAGTTAATCATGAAAATAGACTCCAGCAACTTACAGGGCAAGGGGAAAGAAAGCAAACTCTAGCACTAATCCCAGCAAAAATACAGTGCATGGTATCTGAAGGAGGTATAGGAATCCTGCTCATGCATTCTTGCTGATGGAGAAAGGCAGGACTTGGCTCAATACATAAGCTACCTGGAAAAGGTTCTGACTTAGATCAGAATTCAGACTGTTAGCTTTAAGAGTAAATGTAATTTTAATTAGAAAGACACCTCATAACCTGGCTCTTTCCTGTATACTAAGTTAAAGAAGATCTTTTCTAAAAGCACTAAGTACTTACTAGATGGTGGCTCCATGAACAATTATGTTATCATCAAATAATTTTATTAAGGACTAAACCCAGGAACATTAATCCTTGCAACAAGTAAGAATTGGTAACATGTAATTCGTCATCTCAAAAACAATAAAGGCAATTATGTTAACAATTAAAAATTAAAGCAATCTACAGATGAAATTAAAAGGCAAATTAATGAGTGAGGACTGGATCCTTGGGTGATTTCTTTCACTAGACCCTCCCTGCAGTAAATAGAACTTCACTAATAGCCCTCCCCTGAGAATAAAGGCTTCCAAACACACTGGTTTTCAGCCATATTACATAGATAAGTTATCATTTACTCCTGTTACGCACCTCTAATTTTAATAACACCACTTAGCTTAGAAGGCATCATGATCCCTAACAGAGAGTAATGCTTGTGAATTAGCAGACATGGTTACTGTCTCTGCCACAGCCATCAATTTCATAAGCTGCCCATGAGCAGAATAACCTTATCTTCCCCATCTGGATTTTTTCAGCTGTCTTGTGAGGATAATAGAATTGTTGAAAGCTGCAAATAGAATGTTATTTTATGCATTATGTTACCGATTATAAGCAGCATGTCTGTCAAAATCTACAGGGTGTTTAAATACAAGTTCTGTTGTTTTGCTGGCTTTTGCAGAGGAAGAAGGAATCTCAGCAGTAGCTTTCTCTGGGCATTGGATGTTTCAGCAAACCATTTCAACTGCTTTGTCTTGCCCTGGGTTCTGGATGGAGACACAGGATGCTTACATCCTCAGATGCCTGTCACATGCATGGAGTAGTTCTTCTCATAGCTGATACTACAGGGGTTTCCAGACTAAGAAGCATGAACCTTTAGCTTTATTAGCTTTCACAAGGTGCAGGTGCAGGTGCAGGTTTTGTAGCACAGGTTTTCCCCTAGCTCATAATCATCTTTTCAATGAAACATAGTGTGGACATAGGCAAGTCAGTCACCCCCAACTTGCAGACAGCATGGTTCAGTGCAGTGCTACTTGTATTTATTTACCGAAATCCAGGAGCAGTGTAGTGTTAGATCCAAATAGGTGTAACTGCAACCACTGTCTCTGACCTTCACCCAGATTTCAAGTTTGGCTTGCAGATAGCCAGTTTTAGCAACACATGGGCCAAACATACTCAAAACTTGAGAACCTCCAGCAATCTAGTTCCCGACACCTTCTTTTTTGCAACCAACTTCAAACAGCAATTGACTTAGTGGTATCTGTATCTGCAGGCACAGGAAACACTACCAACTCCTGCAAAATCACCCAGAGGGAGAGAATCTCAGCTGGAGCTGTTGATGTGATGAGGGGAGATACGCAAATATATTCAGAGATTTTAGGCCCATGTGGAGGAAGGTTCTTATGACTTCCTGGTTGGATCTTCAAGGTTGCAGGCTCTCAGTTGTAGATGCTCTGAAAAGCATCTCTTCAGCAACCTAATTAGCCTTACCCTGATAGATGATAAAAGGAAAGGCAGACAAGTTTTGCCTTATTTTTACCAGGACAGAAAGCTGTGGTACTCATGCTCTTCCTTCTGCCCCTTGCCTGTGAAAAGAAAATGAAGAACCTGGGAGGTGAGGCTGGTTTAATGCCCTGACTTGACTAAGGCAGCTTTTAGCAAGTATGCGTAGCAGTTATGTTGGACAGATGTGTGGACAAAGAGCCACAACCATGCTAATTACTGCTCACAAACATGTGAGCAGGATGGAGTGCTCCTGCTTCAACATGGAACCAAACCCCCTTTTCTCCTTTTCTCAATGAATTTAGGATCCTCTGACACTGGACCCTTTTCTTTATGGTCTGTTTGGGCAAGAGGTGAACTAAAAAACTCTAAGACAGACTGGGAAATGCTGCTGCTTTTAAGGGCTGACTTTATGGTGTTGCAAGGAAAGCACTTGTATTGAGGTTCATGACTCTGCTGGAGATGTGCTGCCTTGGTGTAGGGCAACAAGCCTGAGGAGGTGGCTGCTGTGACAGTTCCATTTCTTTTGGAATGCTGTGGCACCCACAGCGAGCAGTCCCCAGCAGGCCTGGGGTACCACGGTGCTGTGGGAGGGGAACCAGCAGAGCCTGCTGGGATTCAGATGGAAAAGATTACAGACACTTAAAGTAGGTCTGGATGTGGTTTTAGATGTAGGAGGTATAGCAAATACACGTAACTGGGAAGTGGTATGTTCCTGAAACTACTGTGAATAGCTCATGATTAAACTTCCTCAGCAAGCTTACAGCATCAAATGCTTTTTCCTATGGTTTATTCAGAGCCTGTAAAGAACTTGAGGCTTAATCAGAATTGGTTAGTGCCCCTTCGCTCTTGATCGACACTGATGTCAAAGCAAGGGCTCTTCTGTCTCCAGCAAAAATGAGCTTTCAGCTCATGTTCTCTGAAGTCTCTCCCATGACTGGAGAAGGAACAATTTCTTCCCTGTTAACAATTTTGTTAGTTTTCTGTTGGGGCAGACTAAGTGTTGTCTCACAGGTGACCTGGGGGTAGGCAATAACACACAGGGAACAGATACTTGCTACTGGGCAAACTTTAGGGCATGAAACAGCTTTTCTTATAATTGTTTTACAAGTGTTCTAATAGATACTGTTAAAGCAGAAAGAGCTATTTGTGTGTCTGCTGACTCAATAGTTTTAGGTAAAAATCATCATGGGGAATGACAGGAGGGAAGCTGTATGCCTTGAAGCCCTACATGCTACTAAATTATCCAAAAGAAAACCCCATTTACATATGTTGCTGGCAACAATCTGTAGCTGTTATTAAACAAAAGAGGATCTTCCAGTTATAGTGGGAAATAATGAAAAATATTTCTGGTAAATGTCTCCCTTCTTTTTACTGATGAATGAACCATTTATTTTTTCAATCAAAACAGAAAGTTTCAAAGGAAAGTGTGTGAATTGAATTTTAGATGCAGAATTCTTATTTTAGCAAGGCCTGAATAAAACTTTTACTTCACTGAACCCACCATTTCATGAACTTGCTTGTCATAACCAACCTTATAATGCCAAAAATGTACAGGATTTGCTTTACTTATGGTATGTAGTTGATGTTAACTTTATGGGTCTTAATCAGAGGCTTCTCACACAGTGACTGGGCATCATTTGTTTGGTGAAGTAGAAATAGGCTGTGCATATGAACTACATTATATTCTTGCTCTTATTGACAACAAAAACAGATTAAACTAAATGAAGAAAAAAACCCACACCAGATGTGATGTAGGAAAGGAGATATAAAAGTTTTTGGCTTGAGAGACTTACCAGGGTGATGAGGGTAAGGAAGAAAGTCTCCTTTCTGACTGGCCTGCAACCGAAATGTATGCAATCATAAGACAGCATCTCCAAACTCATTTCATTTGTCCATATTATCTCATCCAACTGAATGAGAATTTGAGTTCTCTCATCAAATGTGTGTACTCCACACAGCAACCCATACTGGCTTGTGGACAAAGAGAAATACAAAAGTAATTTTGAAATTGTTGTGCTTGTGACTATGAGACCTTTGTGTTACGGTACAATTCCACACTATCTTCCAGGGGTGGCAGCAGCAACAACGAAGGGCATCTGAGCAGACCTTGAGAGTCTTGTAAACACGATGTCCCTGCCACATAGATTTGGTAGCATATGGTGTTGTGACTCCACAACGATTGCTGCTGCCATGCCAAGTTTCTTGCAAGTTCCTTTGGATTTTTCTTGGGTTTGGAATGACCTTTTATCATGTTCACATTTTTCACTTTTCTCTCTTGCATGGATGAGACCTAGCCTGTTTAATCATGCTTCATATGGAGACACTGCCTGATGTCCCAGTTCACTTGCACTTCCATTCTGTTTCCATACAGGAAGATTGATTTCAGTGAGATTAATATTGCCTGTATATGATTACTCTATTTAAGTATAAGTCCCACTGAAGAAAATAGGAAATGGAGAAATACATCCTATATATCTGTACATAAATTTATTGTTTCCATCCTTATTTCTAGCCTACAATTATACCTTAGGGATTGGATGGATTTCTGATATATCTTCCTAGAAACCAGCTCTGCCTCCTTAGAATTTGAAATCCTTTTTTATTACGTCTTCCTGTCATTGCACTGCCAGAATAATGGCAGCTAAACCATAGAGCATGTTGGGGCTTTTGGAGTTATTGTATCATGAAATGTCAGTGCATATAGTTTCAAAATACCATGTGTACAATTAAACAGACAATAACATTAGTTCTGATAGATTTCACAACCAGCACCTCACATGACACTCTGAAAATGTGTAGAAATTCTGAAGTTTAGTATTAAAGCCTAGTTGATGGCCAGAAATGTAAGCATTAAATTAGAAAGGTGCTTTGTCCACTTCATTGTGTCTTTTCTGATTTCTAAATGACTGGCTAAACTGAGGTACCCAGTGACATTTTAGATTCCCTCGAGTGTCTAGGACATCTACAAGGAGCTGGCAGGTATGACGTACAACATATGGGAGTCCTAAGCCCTTCTACAGCAGCAGCTGTACTCCAGGTAGGATACTCTAGGCATTTTAAGTGGCACTGGATGCTTACATGGGAAGAAAAATCCTGTCCCTTAAATCCTGTATTTTTCCATCAACTAATTTGCCATTAGCTGTGATTCAGAGGTGTTAGAACAGAGAGTAATTAGCTGAGAATTATTGTTTGTCCTTCAAAGGTAAGAGATAGTTCAGATATATTATCTGTGGAAGTCTGACAGACACCTGATTTAATTCAGCCTTTGAAAGTGACACCAAGTGTTATCAACAAAGCAGAAAAGATATGTATGTCAGCCATGCTAAAGGTGTTAAGTCTAGTTACTTGGGACTACTCAGTGTGTATATTAGATAGGATAATCAAGGTGGACTAATAGAACTTTTTGAGGAGGGGGAGAAGAGATGTGATTACTTTGCCACAAGGGTATTTTGGTAAGAAGACTGCAAGGTTAGGCTGTGCCAGTAGAAGTATTTTAATGATCTAAATGTAGAAGTTATACAAATAGTTATTTAGCCAGCTAAAATGTTGTTGGGGGAACACATAGTTAACAAAAAGTTTGAAAAGTAAATTACCTAGTTATATAAAACATGTTTAGTAGTTAATTCTTTGTAGTGACTTTCCCTGGACAATATCTTTAGCAGCTATTCAGTAGAAAAGAATAACCATCTGTTTAATATTTTTTTTCTTGTTAGTGTTCCTTTGACTGTATTAATAATTAATTTATGCCTTATTTGTTTGGGGTTACTTCTGTCCCAGTTGTACAAACCTGCAACAATAACTTTCAGGTAGGTATCCAGGTATGAAAAAGTAATAGCTACACAATTTTCCCTGGCTTTATATCCAAATATTACCCATTCAAAATGAACTTCAATTTGGTAAAATGAGCACTAATTTAAAAATTGGGCGGTTTTCAAATAAAAGAGAGGGCTCATCTATCTAACTTAAGCTTGCAATCTCTTTAGGTAATATTTTCTAGTTATGATTCAAGTATATTTATCATTATACTATTTAGATAATAATTGAGCTGCTGAATATCATGCTGACCTAGAGGCTGTGAAAGTCAGTAAAGTCACATTACTTCAGTAGGCAGTATATCACATCATGATTTACTCATCACCAAGCAGGGATATTATCTATTATCTGATCTATTGGATATGGCAGGGTTTTGACAGCAATGATGTCTGGAAATATATTGGTTTTCCTTTTATTTTTATTCCATTTATTTACAAGGGTGCTGTTTGTCAGCTAGCTGAATATGAGCCAGCAGTGGGCCCAGGTGGCCAAGAAGGCCAAGGTCAGCCTGGCTTGTATCAGCAATAGCATGGCTGGTGGGACTAGGGAAGTGATTGTCCTCCTGTATTCAGCACTGATGAATCCACACCTCAAATACTGTGCTCAGTTCTGGGCCCCACACTACAAGAAAGACATTGAGGTGCTGGTGCGTGTTCAGAGATGGGCAATGAAACTAGTGAAGGGTTTAAAGCACAAATCTTATGAGGAGCACCTGAGAGAACTGGGGTTGTTTAGCCTGGAGAAAAGGAATCTGAGGGGGGACCTTATCACTTTCTACAACTACCCAAAAGGAGGTTGTAGCAAGGTGGGGTTTGGACTTTTCTCCCAAGTAACAAGTGACTGGACAAGAGGAAATGGCCTCAAGTTGCACCAGGGGAGGTTCAGATTGGATATTAGGAAACATTTCTTCACCAAAAGGGTTGTCAAGTGCTGGAACAGGCAGCCCGGTAAAGTGGTGGAGTCACCATCCCTGGAGGTATATAAAAGATGCGTAGATGTGACACTTTGGGAAACGGTTTAGTGGTGGACTTGGCAGTGCTAGGTTAACTGTTGGACTCAATGGTCTTAAGGGTCTTTTCCAACCTAAACTATTCTATGATTCTATTTATGGGTTGACTCTCCATCAGTTACCAGACCTTAAAGTTGGCCGTATAAGATTGAGCTTCAGTAACTGTTTTTCAAGAGTATACGGACACTCCATGGCAAGTGTAAAAAGCACTGGAATTAAAAGGTTTGAAAGAGAAATTGCTAGGTAATATCTGTTTGATTATGATAAATCCATTAAGCTGCCATAATAGAGCATAATGACTCTGTAAATAAGAACAATTTTTCTAGGGGTCTTAACTCTTTCCAGGATTCTCAATTTTTTCAAACAGCACTACAAAGATTTTCCATATCCTGAATCTATGAATTCATTAAGTGTTTCAGATTGGTAGAGAATCAGCATTTTTATATTACTTTTTTGAGCTGTTTATCAAAATTCAAGCCAGATTAAATCTTCCTCTACAGCAATTTCATGATTTTGTTTTTTCTTGCAAACTCGCACTCTCCTGCTGCAATTTGAAATGAAGCATGAGGATTGCTGGAGTTTTCACATCTCTTTTACTGAAACAGCTTCTACCAGAACAGGTTGAAGCTCTGAATCATTTCATCTACAGCGCTAATGGCATTAGCTACAGCCTTACAGGTCACAAGTCAGTACCTTCTGTGATTTCTGTAAAACCACTAGATGGTAATGATACTGAAATAAGGGAGTTACTAAAGTGAGTAAGTAGCTTCAAAGCCATCACAGCTCTATCACAGATGGAGATAATTTTATAAGCTCTACAGGTCACAGCCTGATTTTCCAAGTACCAAATGGACTGCGTCTGTCATTACTGAGAACAGAAACTGGCAGTGTGTTTTACAGAACGACTGACAACTTCCAGCCTAAGCAATAGAAGAATTAAGTTTCAGGGTGTCCTGGGTTCAGCAGTAGCAGTCACTTTTTCTCCTTCTTAGTAGCTGATGCAGTGCTGTGTTTTTGACTTTTGGACTGGGAACAGCACTGATAAAACCGATGTTTTTAGTTGCTGCTCAGTAATATTTACTCTGACCAAGGACTTTCTGAGTCTCATGCTCTGCCAGGGAGGAGGGGAAGTTGGGAGGAAGCAGAGACAGGATACCTGACCCAAACTAGCCAAGGAGGTATTCCATACCACAGTACGTCATGCCCAGGATGTAAAAACTGGGGGCAGGGACCCAGATGAGTTGGATCACTGCTGGGTCGGGCTGGGTATCGGTTGGCAGGTGGTGAGCAGTTGTATTCTCTTCCCTCGTTATTTCCCTCATTATTATTATTATTATTATTATTATTATTATTATTATTATTATTATTATTGGTGGTGGTGGTGGTGGTAGCAGCAGTGGTTTGTGTTATACCTTAGTTACTGGACTGTTCTTATCTCAACCCGTGGGAGTTACATTCTTTCGATTCTCCTCCCCATCCTCCTGGGAGCCAGGGGAGGAAGAAAGAGGGGGAAGTGAGTGAGCAAACTGAGTTATAGCTAGGCTTAAACCACGACACAGGGATGTTCAGATACTATATTAAAAGACCAACTATATGTAGTTATAGATCATAAAATTGCCACTATAGACAACTTTGAAAACAGAATCATTTAAAGCACTGCATTCTTCATGACAGTCATCTATGGTATTTGAAACACAAACTAGGCACAATAAGAAAAATTAACAGTAGAAGCCATGGGCAATACTGGTCACCACATATGTAATCCAAACATTTTCAAAATAGTTCATTCTTTCATATAATTTCTTTTGGAATTGTGTTTAACTGTCATCAGTTTTTGATATGTGCCAATATTTAACATTTTGCATTTCTCAAGGGTTTAAAAAATCTAAGTTAGTAGGGCTCCCAAAGGGCAATTTATAAAGAAGTGGAGCAGGAATGGTGGTAAAGACTGCTTACAAGTTGTCTTCTGTCCCTAAAGGCTGATTTCTCAGAGTTTATTGTGCATGTTTTGCACAGTGCTCTGCTAGACCCCTGTCTGTCCCTAGAATATTGAGTCTGTTGTAACCTATTTCATGGCCAGAAATTCAAGCAAGTATACTAGAAAGACTAAATGCTTTTCTTTGTGTGTTTAAACAATTATCAGACATACAGTAATTTGCTTCCATATCTTTCCTCACTCCTTTTTTGAAAGGACTTTTAGTGACACCATGAGAAGGCTCGGGTCTCTTTCCTTTTAAAGTTTTTCCTCAAGCATGTATTATGTTCAAGTTGCTTATGTTTCACTTAATTTCAAAAATGAGTGGGCAAGGCCAGCTTCTCGGGCTTTCTAAAAGCCGGTTAGGACCTGAACTTAAAAACTTTAAGCTTTTCTAATTCAGCTTAGCATTTATTTTGTCTCATTGCTATTTGAAGAGTAGGCAATGAATCTTGTCTGTTGAATAATGAATGTGCATTAATGGAACACACTTCAAAAGTTTTAGTAGTTCATTCACAGTTAATGGCAGAGAAAGCACCAGGAGAGAGGAATCCATCTGTCAAGGTGTAATATTGAAAGAATACATTATCATTATAAATTATAATATTAAAATATAGATTATTATCAAACATCCTACCCAAGTTAAGTATCTCATAACTTTACTGCAGCTGAGATCATAACCATTCTAATCACAGTAGTTACCTGCAGTTTGTAAGGGTGAAACAGTGTTATGGGTTCGGCTTCCCACCCCACCCCCCACCCCCCACCCCCCCCTGCAGAGTCTCATGTTACGCCGGGAAAGAGAGAAAAGCTGGGGGAGGGGAGACAGGGCACCTGACCCGGGCTGACCAATGAGGTTATTCCATACCACAGCGCGTCATGCCCAGGAGGTAGGATTCGGGGGCGGGGACTCTCGCGGCCGCATGGAGCGCAGTCTCTCAGCTCGGTCGGGCGGCGAAACCGTTGTATCCTCTCCCTTTGTATTTACTTTGTCATTATTATTGTTGGTGGTGGTGGCAGTAGTGATTTGTATTGTATCTCAGTTACTGGACTGTTCTTATCTCAACCCGTGGGAGTTACATTTTCTTCGGTTCTTCTCCCCATTTCCCCCCCATCGGGGGGGGGGGGGGGCAAGGAGGGAGAAGTGAAATTTACGGCTTAAACCACGACAGTTTTTGGCGCCCAACGTGGGGCACTTAAGGGTTGAGATAAAGACAAAATAGCCACTCGTCACAATGCTGATTTACTGGCTCTCAAAGTTGTTGCTCTGGTTCTCACAGGTTCAGTGTATGATACTTTACTTACAGCCGGTTCTTCTTATCTTAACGTTTTTCAGATCTGGGGTTTGGGTTAAGATTCTTATTACATTATACTGTATTGCACAAATTGATAGTACAATAGACTCAGTGATCATGAAACTGACCCGGTTTGTGTTTCCAGTGTGGCCACCAACTCTATACTTTGGGAGGTATATAATGGAAGTTCTTAGCAATTACACGTCTCTTTTCACCTCCTCGGGTGGTCAGCCTGTGAAGGAGACATTCTTTTGTGCTCCCAGCGCCCCCACCAGGCCGTTTACAACACTATTTGAGAATTCTGAAGGTTTTGAATGGCCTTTAGATACCCTTGAGATCTGCCTGCTGGTGGTGACGGGAATTATCATGTTGGCACGCATACTTGAATATGTTTTACTCACAACTATTTTGTCTGGTACGGAGAGTTAAGTAGAGTGGGGTGTGGGCCATGTCTGGGGTTAGACCACAATCCAGGATGGCCGAGAGATTTTCCCCAAGGCTGGACAGTCATGAGTGGCAGGGTGTGTGGGATAGTATGGGCAAGTATCTAGGCCAATGGGCCCCTCCAGTGCTTTGGAACTTCACCAATGAACAAATGTAAAACCCAGAAAAATTAGTAAAACATTTAAAGGAGGTGTGTGATCATTCTGGTCACACCAGAGATGGACAAATCACGGCAACGTGCTGGGGCTTGGCTTATGCTTACAGAGCCTTGTTTAACACTGTCCAGCATCTTCAAAAGCTAAAAACGTCTCTGGATCTGAGGGCGGAGTAATGGACAGTGCAGTTAATCCAGCTCCAAGTACAGCAGCTACACCACCACCAGAGACAGGTATAGCCACGACTCAAACCCCAGTGACAAGTACGGCGGCTACCCAAACCACAGTAATAATCACAGCAGCTAAACCAGAGGACCAACTCATACCAATATCGGTTGCCCCTGTACGCAAGAGGAAAAACAAAGAAGAGGCAGGAAAGATGAAACAAGACGAAGAAACGTCACTACCTGGGACAGCATCTGACCAGGAGTTATTACCACATGATGAAGAAGAAGAAGAAAAGGAAGAGGTGACTTCTCGAACTCGAACCTCAACCGAGCTATGGAATATGCGAAAAGACTTTACCCGTCAGCCAGGGGAGCACATCAGTCACCTGGCTGCTCCGATGCTGGGACAATGGGGCCGACGGTCATGAACTAGAAGGTAGTGAAGCCAAACAGCTGGAATCACTTGCCAGGGAAGGGGGAATTGACAAAGCAATTGCAAGAGAGAAAAAGTCCCTCAGCCTTTGGAAGTGGCTCTTGGCAGCTGTGAAAGATAGGTTTCCATACAAGGATGATGGTATGAATCGTTCGGCCAAGTGGACTACTCTAGAGAAAGTCATCCAGTCTCTGAGAGAATCAGCCATTATAGAGATGATCTATATCACCGAGACGAATGTTGGGGATATACCCATAGATCCAGATGAAGTCGAATGTACATGACCCATGTGGCGAAAATTTACACGAAATGCACCCCGATCATATGCCCATTCATTGGCAACAATAACCTGGAGTGACATAAGACCACCAACAGTGGATGAAATGATTTATAAACTCCAAGAGTTTGAAGATAATCTCACCCCTTCCATCATCTCAGCTGTGGAAAAACTGTCCCAGGACCTCCAACAATTGAGAGACGATCTATCCAGCTCCTCACGTGTACCAACACACGTCTCAGCTATTAACAGAAAGCGTCCCACTGTTCGAGAGAGAAGATATAGAAGTTATACACTACAGGCCACCCTATGGTTTTATCTGCAGGATCATGGAGAAGATATGATGGAGTGGGATGGAAAGCCTACTTCAGTTTTGGAGGAGCGGGTGCGAGAACTGAAGAGGAGAGCAAAGGTCAAGTCTGATCACCCATGAAGGCTGCGGCTTCAGTCTCTGGTGAGCAGGTTCCCAGATGGAGTGGAAGAGCCGATTTTACCTCAGCTCCTGTGATAAAGAAGAATAATCCATCTCTACAAGACGTGAGTGACCAATGTGATGACTACTAGAGGGGCCCCGCCTCCAGCCAGGTGGAGGTAGGGGACAATCGAACTTATTGGACTGTATGGATCAGATGGCCTGCCACATCAGTCCCACAGAAGTATAAGGCTCTAGTAGATACCGGTGCACAGTGTACACTGATGCCATCAAGCTGTCAAGGGGTGGAACCTATTTCTATTTCTGGAGCGACAGGAGGATCCCAAGAGTTGACTGTACTGGAAGCTGAAATCAGCCTGACCGGGAGGGAATGGCAGAAACACCCCATTGTGACTGGTCCAGAGATTCCATGTATCCTTGGCACAGATTACCTCAGGAGAGGGTACTTCAAAGACCCAAAAGGGTACCGATGGGCTTCTGGTATTGCTGTTTTGGAGACAGAGGAAGTGGAGCAGCTGTCCACCTTGCCTGGTCTCTCAGAGGATCCTTCTGCTGCAGGGTTGCTGAAGGTTGAAGAACAGCAAGTGCCAATAGCGAACCACAACAGTCCACCGGCGGCAATATCACACCAACCGAGACTCCCTGATTCCCATCCATAAGCTGATCCGTAGATTGGAGAGTCAAGGAGTGATCAGTAGGACCCACTCACCCTTTAATAGCCCCATATGGCCAGTGCAAAAGTCTAATGGAGAGTGGAGACTAATAGTAGACTATCGTGGCCTGATCGAAGTTACCCCATCCTTGAGTGCTGCCGTACCAGACATGCTAGAGCTTCAGTATGAACTGGAGTCAAAGGCAGCCAAGTGGTATGCCACAATTGACATTGCCAATGCTTTTTTCTCAATTCCTCTGGCAGCAGAGTGCAGGCCACAGTTCGCTTTTACTTGGAGGGGCTTCCAGTACACTTGGAACCGACTGCCCCAGGGGTGGAAACACAGCCCTACCATCTGCCATGGACTGATCCAGACTGCACTGGAAGAGGGGCAAGCTCCAGAACACCTGCAGTACATTGATGACATCATTGTGTAGGGTGATACAGCAGAAGAAGTCTTTGAGAAAGGGAAGAAAATAATCCAAATCCTGCTGACAGCCGGTTTTGCCATAAAACGGAGTAAGGTCAAGGGACCTGCACAGGAGATTCAATTTTGGGGAATAAAATGGCAAGATGGATGCCGCCAGATTCCCACAGATGTGATCAACAAGAAAACAACCAATGAACTCAATTGCATGCTGTTGCTTGCTATGTAATTTGTTTTCTTATAGCCCATCAACTAGATGTCTTCAAGTCATCTGCGACTGACCCTCAGACCATCATCCCAACAAAGAACGAACTTTGATGAAACCAGACGAGTTCTGCAGTAAAGGAACAATCAGCATCGACAGGCAGCGATCCAACACTGCACACAGCCTCCTCTGCTCTGAAAGACTGTTACAAAAGGTGGAGCCTGACATCACGAACTGGATGGACTCAGCAGCTTTATGGGGATTGGTCCAGGCACTAAGGGATTATATCTCTCCATCTGTGTGTGTGTGTATATATATATATATATATAGGGGGTGATATTTTGAAAATGTGGGATCTGAGCATGATGTGAATGGTATGGAATAAGGGGTGGATTGTTATGGGTTCGGCTTCCCCCCCTGCAGAGTCTCATGTTATGCTGGGAAAGAGAGAAAAGCTGGGGGAGGGGAGACAGGGCACCTGACCCGGGCTGACCAATGAGGTTATTCCATACCACAGTGCGTCATGCCCAGGAGGTAGGATTCGGGGGCGGGGCTCTCGCGGGTGCATGGGGCGCGGTCTCTCGGCTCGGTCGGTCGGCGAAACGGTTGTATCCTCTCCCTTTGTATTTACTTTGTCGTTATTGTTGTTATTGGTGGTGGCAGTAGTGATTTGTATTGTATCTTAGTTACTGGACTGTTCTTATCTCAGCCCATGGAAGTTACATTTTCTTCGGTTCTTCTCCCCATTTTCCCCCCATCAGGGGGGGGGGGGGAGAAGGAGGGAGAAGTGAAATTTATGGCTTAAACCACTACAAACAGTTTCACCAGCAAGCAATTGTAGGAAGTATCTCAGAATGGAGAGGCTGTTGATACATGCCACTGCTATCTTTTGCCATAGGCTATGTCTAACCTGATGGAATAGGTTACCATTTCTGGGTTCAGGTACTTGTTTCAGCTGAATAATGATTCTCCTGCTTCATTTTCAGACAGGATGAACAGGACAGCTAAGAAGCAGGAGCATAGTGAATACTGAGAATTTTCATGTCCTTACAGCTCTCCTTCCTTGGGCCATTTTATTCAAACAACTTTATCCTGCACAAAAGGATTCTGCAGGTAAGACATATACAGCTTTAATTCAAATAGGAATGATTACCAAATGTGAAAAAAAAGACAATTGAGATTTAATGAGCAACCAGGCTAAGTATTAGTATGGTCACTGCTTCCAATAGGACTCCCAGGGGCTTCTGCTTGTCAGGCAGGTATCAGGCAGGAGCATGGTTAGGCTCCACTTACCCCAGAAAAAAGTCCTTGATGCTGCTGGGTTGCCATTTTCCACTACCTCTGTGTTCTCTCCTTTGGCATTCCATACCTCCGCATTCTAGTATTTTTACTCTTGAGCTACTCATAATCTTTTTCTTAATAAACCTAGCTCTTTGACATTTTACTTTTCTTATGGCTCTGCAGAGTCACAGTTTCCTCATGTCGTAACAATTTCCTTAGAAGTCCAAGCCAAGATTACACAGCTGGGCTACCTCAGAGTGAGGGCCACGGGTCCTTAACGCGTACCAGGGTGAGTATTGTGGTGAGTAATGCACAGAGTAGGTTACACCCTACAGCACACATACAATCCCTGAAACCAATAATATCTTCAGCTTTATTTTCAGAAGACTCAGAATTTCACGTGTGGAACCGAGAAAGGCATCACCAGATCTTTATTCTCACTGTTGACCAAAGACCTTAATAGAAATAAGTATGGAAGATAAAAGACAAAACACTTAAGCACATTGTATGTACATCATATACCTTTCTAACCTTTGATAGTGATACATTCTGAGAAATTTTTACTTCAAATCATATCTTTAATGTCTGAAAGACATCTTCACTTCAGAATGCTTTCTTTTCAGTTGCACATTTAAACCTCTGTTTCTTTCATATATTTTTCTGTAGCTACTGAAGATTGTTTTCTGAAAAGATTAGCAAACAGTTATTGTAATCTATGCCTCAGTGTGTGGAACAAAAGAAAGAACATGCAAATTTAGGGGCGGGAAAGACCTAAAAGAAATTATAATGTAATTTTTATTCCTTGTTACTTAGCAGTAATGTACTATTCATCAGTTCTCTGGCCAGATCATTTCCTGAATTTTTGACGTACCGAGTAGTTTACTAAATAGATTATGTATGAAGACATCTGGAGTACTGGGATATTTCCAATGGTTTATGAGAACTGCAGCTTCTATCTTCATAGATGCTTCTCCAGAAAATTCAATCAGAAGTGCAAGGCACTGTTTCTTGGCAAAATGTGTTCTGTGTTTCTGCACATCTAAATGAACAGTGGAAACAACAGGGTGGTGATCCAGCAACAGTGACTGTACAGGTAAAGCTGATGCAAACAGAAGTTTATTTACCTGGAAAACTCTTCTCCCTGATGTCTTATAGCTTGCTCCCCTGGACTCCCTTCCCTGCCCATCTATTACACTGAGTTCGTAAGAGTTACAAGCATCCAAGCATACAAGCCACCGCAGGATTTATTGTCTGCATTAGCATCTTTCGTGGCTTGTCTTTATACATATGAAAATATTACGTATGCTTTGTGACAAGACTTGAGCCTGCAATATACTGGATGGTAGAAGGGAGGAATTGAGGTTCTTGGGTTTTCTTAACCTTTTTAAAATATTGCTGTATCAGAACCTCTGCTATGTTCTAAAGTGTAAAAGAGGAACACCTTATGTTGTACAGTGCCCAGTTCAAGCATCTCACCAGTAATGTCCTTTTCTTTCAGTGTTAGTTCATGAAGCATATTTTACCCTGAATTTTTAATTTGCAAGGTTTGGTTGATCATCTTACTGCAAACCATGCAGCACTGAAGAGACACCTGCAAGGACTGAGACAGGGTGGGGGGGATAGTTTTATTCCTCCTTCTTTCTAAGCTGCAAAGAGTGTACTGGTTCTGTAAAAATCCTCCTGGGGACACTGTATTGTCCTGCTCTCTGTAAATGAGATTATATTCTTTCACCTATGTCGTGGTTTAAGCCTCCAAGCCACGCAGTTTTTCTCACTCACTCACGTCCCTCTCTTTCTTCCCCCAGTCCTGGGGGGATGGGGAGGAGAATCAAAAGAATGCAACTCCCACAGGTTGAGATAAGAACAGTTTAGTAACTAAAGTATAACACAAATCACTACTGCTACCACCAGTAATAATAATGACCAGGGAAATACAGGAGAAATACAAGGAAAGAGAATACAACTGCTCACCAAGCCCCACCCAGCCAGTGCACCCCCCAGCAGCAAACCCCCCACTCCACCACCACACCCTTCCGGGTCTCTGCTCTCCGTTTTCACATCCTGGGCATGACGTGCTGTGGTATGGAATAACCTCTTTGGTCAGTTTGGGTCAGGTGTCCTGTCTCTGCTTCCTCCCGGCTTCCCCTCCTCCCTGGCATAGCATGAGGCTCAGAAAGTCCTTGGTCAGACCAAAACATTACCAAGCAGTAACTGAAAACACTGGTGTTATCAGCGCATGTTCCCAGGCCCAAAATCAAAAACATAGCGCTGCACCAGCTACCAAGAAGGAGAAAAATGGCTGCTGCTGCTGAACCCATGAAAACCTACTTTTTCCCAAGGAAATATTTTTTTTCTAGTGTTCAGTGAGAACATGAATTTTTTTCTTCTTTCACTGTGATTTGTTGTTCACATAACCTTTTTCCTGCCCTGCATCCTGCCTACGCTATCATCCAGAAAACTCAACACTATGACACACATGTCCTCCTCAGAACAGACAAAGATCTGAGGCTGAACTTTGTGATACACAGGGATACTGCTTGTCAGCAGTACAAATGCTCACAGGAAGCTCTCTCTAACTTTACATAAAAGCAATGAAACTATTTTCCTTAGCCTAGTCAGGAATAGATGATGTCTGTTGTCTTTACCAGAACAAAGAAAAAAAAACGTCTTAAAATAGTGAGATTTTCATCACAAATGATGTGATATTTGACATCCCTAATAGACAGAAAAATACCTGAGATAAGATCAAGTGAGGTCTTGAAAAGAAATGCAAGAAGCTACCCTACCAACTCTCTCGCACATATTTGATAATACTTCAGATTTGATAATATTTCTGTCTCTTCTCAAATGCTTAAGTCTCTGGAGTCTAAGGGGGGAGAAAAAAATGTTCATTTACTAAATGGCTGTGAAACAGTGCAGAGCATCTCTGATCTAAATAACATAATCAGATACATGTGTTTATAAAGATATATTATTATGTAGCTGTCGGGGTGTTTTCACAATGATCTGCAATAGAGAAGAGGTTACTTTTATGCCCATCTTTTAAAAAGTCCAGAATAACTGTCAAGGGCACTCCAGTCTTGGACAGAACATTTAGAGTTCATGTCCAGTGGTGGGTCCAAAAAGGTTGTTGGAAGGTGTCCAGCAGAGTGCTGTGGGGCCCTAGAGCACCTGACCAGAGAGCAGGGGTTGAGGGGGCTGTGCTCTTTTCATTCGGAGACGAGGAGAAAAGCATGGAAGAGGAGGTGAAGTGATATCCCTACTTGCTTGGGAGAGCATTACAAAGACAAGGGATCCAAACTCCCCCAAAGATGGATCCTAGTATTGGCAAATGCCAGAACAATCAGCAGTGCCCATGAGTTGCACTTTGAGAAGTACAGATTGGATGTCAGGAAAACCTTTTTGCAGCATGGGAACAGGCTGCCAATGTGGCTGTGCACATCTGTCCATAACGGTTTTCAGACATGGCTAGAAGCAGCCACACCTGACTTCATTTATACTGGGACTAGTCCTGCTTCAGGTAGGAGATTGGACTTGATAACCTTCAGAAGTACCTTCCAGCCAACATTTCAATGAGAACAAAAGTGTAAGAAAGTGCAATATATGTAGGATATGCTCCCAAGTTTTGTAAATAGCATCTGGTATGATTCATGTTATTTTCTACCAGCCTTGGTAGAAGTTCTGCTTCAAGCATTCTGTAACCACGTCAGAAGACGGTGTCTTCCCCAGTCAGAGTGAGGAAGCATGCCAAGATCAAAAGACTAGAATACTTCCAGCTTTTCCTCTAGCGATCTTGCTTTAAAAGACCATTCCTTTTAAACAGATATCCAGCCTATATGGCAGCATATGTGGTAGCTAACCAGCTTGGATATATAGTGGAGAAAGGAAGAGAGCTTTGAAAGGTTTCTATTCTGAGTGACCTCTAAGGAACAGACCTCAATGAAACTTGGCCTTTCCCTTTCTGTTTGATGACTTTCCTATGGAGAGAGAAATCTATAGTCGTTAGCAAGACTGTCATGACTGCTTGCAAAGATCAGATGCTCTGTTCACTGAACCAAGCTTTTTTATCTTTTAATTCACAGAGGCTATTTTGTTAATAGGAATTTGGCAGCATAATAAATTAACTGTAGCATTTCTCTTTCCAACTGCTAAGGGGTTATGATGTGTGTTTCAAATCAGGTTCCTTGAGCTGTAAAGTATTTTTTGTCCCACTGAAATGGCTGCCTTTAACGTAGGCAAAACCTAAGCAGGAAGTATCAAAGAACATGGTTATGACTTATTTCCCGCATAATAATCAAGACTTGACAAGCTATTAAAAAATCATTAAATTTACTGTGGTAGGAGCCATCTAGCAATAACATGTAATCCATTTGCAAGTGCAATTTTAGAGTAAATAAAAGAGCAAATTGCAAATGAAAATTTTTGACAAATGGATGTATATGGATGCCTGCCATGGGTTCAGCAGTAGCAGCCATTTTTCTCCTTCTTGGTAGCTGGTGCAGCGCTATGTTTTTGATTTTGGGCCTGGGAACAGCGCTGATAACACCAGTGTTTTCAGTTACTGCTTGGTAATGTTTTGGTCTGGCCAAGGACTTTTCTGAGTCTCATGCTATGCCAGGGAGGAGGGGAAGCCGGGAGGAAGCAGAGACAGGACACCTGACCCAAACTGACCAAAGAGGTTATTCCATACCACAGCACGTCATGCCCAGGATATGAAAATGGAGAGCAGAGACCCGGAAGGGTGTGGTGGTGGAGTGGGGGGTTTGCTGCTGGGGGGTGCACTGGTTTGGGTCGGGCTTGGTGTATTCTCTTTCCTTGTATTTCTCTTGTATTATTACTGGTGGTAGCAGTAGTGATTTGTGTTATACTTTAGTTACTAAACTGTTCTTATCTCAACCTGTGGGAGTTGCATTCTTTTGATTCTCCTCCCCATCCCCCCAGGACTGGGGGAAGAAAGAGAGGTGAGTGAGTGAGTGAGTGAGTGAGTGAGTGAGTGAGTGAGTGAGTGAGAAAACTGTGGGGGGGGTTAGAGGCTCAAACCACGACAAAGTCTTATTCCAGACATTCTTAGTCATGGCAAAAACAGAGGAATGCAGTCTGAATCCACTTTTCAGTGCTCGAGTAGAAGAGGGTCATCAGAGCAAGTCTCTTTCCATTTTGAGAAAAGAAGCAATTTTTGGGACCAACAACACTCTTAAATAAAATGAAACTAAAACATATTTTTCACAATGGAGTAGGTAATATCAGAAGTGCACCTAATAAGTAGAAGCCCATGGCAATTTCTGACAAGTGAATTACTTTCCTCTGCCCAGCTAGTAATGGCATCTATCTTTGTCATTTTCAGTTCACTCCTGCAGCTCAGTCACAGATTTAAAAATTCACCTTCTGACACCCATATTAGCTCCTGAATTTTTGTTGTTATTTTCAGTATTCTCTTGGTACCCATCCCCCTTCTTTTATTTAGCAGTCATCACTCTATATCTAGCATACCACAGCTTCTCCTCTGTAAGAGGCCTAGATCACCTCTTCTCTGCAAGCACCTCTACTGCTTATTTCCAATTGCTGCCTCACTAGCTGTGGTGTTTCCTTGCTCCAGAGCCCACAATCTCTCTGACTGCATTCCCCTCTGCTGAAACTGACTTCACCAATGGTGCACCTCTTTCTTCCTAGCCAGGCCTCACAACTGGTCATCTTCCCACACCTTCTTTGTGTCTCTCAAGTGTCTTGAAGATCACTGACACTTTAGCTTCCCTGGTCTTGTCCACTCCTCATTCTCCTCTTGCTGCTCTTCCAGTTTATCTTCCAAAGGGTTGTTTTCCACTAACAGGAAGATAACTTCTGTTAAAAGTAGTCACTGGGGTTTACGTATTCTTTTAAACATGGACTTTTGCTGAATTCCTGATTTCCTATTTCTTTTCTTTTAATGTTGTAAAGTTGTATCTAAGTGGTTAATCTAGGTTGTTGTTATGAATGTCAGAGGGGAAAACCAGAGACTGTGACAACAGTGGTAATTTTGCGATCAATAGAATGCATGTTTTGCCTCAGTCACCAATTTTATCTTTTGTAATTTACGTTCTGCCTCAGAGAAAACCTCATCCAGTAGCTTTCATCCAGTCTTCATTGTTTGCTCTTTAATATACTCTGCACCATAAGTAGCGTCTCTGAAGTTATTAATTTCTCTACCTGCTTCCTGGCCGTGATCAGAAGCTATGCACTTATTTGAACTCAATGCAGATAAGGACAGAAATTCATTCCTCCTAGGAACTCTTTTCTTTTCTGTTCTCTGTTAAACAGATGGGAGCAGCGATATGGACAGACGTCCCCTGTGGTACAGTAGGAGAGTGCTAGGAAGGAGATTCTGTTGTACATGTGTTTTCAGAGCCACATATCATTCTGGCATACAAGCCAGTGTCCCAGTCCTGATGATTTTTGGAATGTACTAGATGCTGTAGGCAAGACCTCTCTAATGTCCCTTGGTAAGTGATATAGGACAGTATGGCCCAGCTGGCAGACACCAGGCTGAATTCTGGATGCAGGCAAGCTCTGTCTACAGCTAGTACATGGAGGGGATGGCACACGCACTGGACCAGGGAGGCCCTTGATGACAGAACCACCAGTAATGTTTTTGAGATGCAGCCGTGTGGACTATCCTTTGTGAACACCTTGTTACTACTACTGAAACAGTGATGACTGTCCAGAAACTGTTCTCCCTTTCAAAGGATTGACCTCCTGTAGATGAGAACAAGGATATGGAAAAGCTTTATACGGCTTCTTGAAGCAGGGCTGGATTTAAAGCGGCCTGGACCTTCATAAGGATCTGGGATGATCCCAGATATTTTAGTACTTGTTCTTCACTCTGCCACTTCCATGGGAATGGGATGGGGAGAGATTTTTTTTTTTTTCCTGCTAGAGCTAGAAGGGATCATCTCACCTACAACAGGGAATATGAAGCTTCCGTTCAAGGTGTGTGGTTCCCTTTGTGCCACATCTGCTTATTCTCCCTGTATGTGCCCTCAGGCTGGGACTCAGCCACTGGCATAAATCTCTGACTGTGGCAGAGAGGAGGAGATGTAACAGGGTTGTGGCAGTGGAACCATGTTAACCTCCAACAAGATAAATATAGCGCTGCAGACCTGTAGTGACTAGTAAGTATAGAATGAGGAGACATCAGCAAGCAAAGGGTAAAATAAGTGAAGTAACAGTGCAAGACAGAGCAATAAATGCAAACTCTATTCCATTTTATTTTTTCACATTTTTGGGTTTGGATTTTTTTGTAGTGTGCTTGCTGTTTAGTGATTTTATGAGCAGCCCTCAAAGGTTTATAATACTCTTTTTCCTGATGTGGGTGGATCTATTTCCACTTCATTTTGAATGTTGCCTTTTAATCACAAATGCCATTCAGCTGTGCATGGATTTTAAGCTCTGTGCAAATCCCTCAGATACAGCAGAACAACTTGTTTGTTTAAAATGAAATCCCTGAGAACTCTGCAAGGTGGAAATCTCTGTGGAATGAGGTCTTTGCTCCAGATTTCTTCTCATGCTGGAGAAAACATGCCCATCTCTGACATCAAATGTGGAACAAATGGCTTGGGACTCTGATCTTTCAAACCCTAGCAACTCATGCTGACTATAAACATACCTTGGACTGGAATCCAGGAGGAGGCTGGAATCGACAAACAAAGGTGAAGGGAAAGCATCAGAGAAATATGAGCCCTACAGACTCCTTGTGACTCAATGTGAAATTTATATTTCCACCTATCACATAGTAGTACCCTAAAGGTACAAGAAGCTGTTTCCAGCACCTTAAACCTGGGCTGGTTCCAGACTAGCCTTGTTCTTGTAGACCAGTTTGAGGGCTGATTCAAGTAATGTGGCTGGGAAGTTGTAGTTTTAGAAGCCAGGAGATGCCATGTAGAGACCGCAGGTATAAACTCTTTATTCATTGGTGTTGGTGTTGAACCTGCTGAAATAAAATTTAAAAAAAAATATGCTTAGCTAAAATTGAATGTAAAAGAAATTTTGTTGCTGCCTTCAGTACAGTCAGAATTTAATTTGGTCTGAACTGGCCATCTGTGCATTGAAGAGTATTACCAAAAAGCTCTGTACACAGCAACTGAGTTTGCTGTTTATTGTTAGGGTACTGATATACACCTTCAAGTTCAGAAGGGATACAAATCCACCTACTACACCCAAAGCTATCAATAACAATTGATTGGGTGGTGCAGTCTTATGTCACTGAGTCCCTGCTATATACAATTGAATGAGACAGTATTCCTCTACTTCTACCTTCAGGAAACTCCTTCTGGAAGACTTTCAGTTCTGATGGTTAGGCTCCCTTCTCTATTTTCTCCACTTTCATTTGTGGCTAGTTTATACCTATACTTTCTTATGTCAAGATTACCTTTCAGTTTAAGTTATTTTTCTCCCTGCATTGTTGCAGATATTGCCCATGCTTGTTAGGCCCATGACTGGCCTCTCTTGGTCATCTTGGAGATCCTTATGGTCATCCTACGTTTTGTTCCATTCAGAGTTGCTTACTGTTGAATGTGGTGGCAAGATTTATATGCATTTCCTTAGTGCTTTCTGTCATGGTGCAAATACCTGCACATACATCCAGCCTTCCTACACTAGATCCCATGCAAACAAAATACCCACATAGTTTCTTCTCTGCAGTAATTTATCCCTGGCACCATAACACTCATTTACATGCACACCATGGAAATCCCAAGTGGGTAGTGCTGATGTCAAAGGGTTACAGCAGGCTGGAACAAGCTGGGAGGGGGTTGCAGTGAGGTACATTATAGTAGAACAAAAAGTGCTGATAACTGCCAAGTTGTCTGTCAATATCCAGCCTCCCCTTTCTCTTGGAAGGCATGCTAATGTATCCTGGAACTTCACCAGCACGCATCACCCATTTCTCACGATCAGCCTGTAATTATTTGGCTTTTTCTTTCCAGTGTTTCTAAAGGTGTATGTATAGCAAAAGAGAGCATGTAAACGCAAAAAAAAATGTATATACAGAAAAAAAATAAAATAAAAAATATCCATTTTGTACACTTTATATAAGAATATTGCTAAAACCTACGTCTCCCCCCACCTCTTCCTTGTCTTGTAAGCTGTTTTCTAGCTCTTCTAATATGAGGAAACCAAAACTCCTGTAGAGTATGTTTTATCAATATGATGTCCTTCCATCTTCCTGGCTTTTCTCTGTGAACATTGATGGTTTTCATGTGTTCTTTTTATAAAAATACATTATACTATTCTTCCGACTAGTCAAAAGTATTGAAGATTGAAGACACCTGCTTCTAAAGTCACAGAAGTATAGCAGCTGATCTCTATAGAAGTGCTTGTCTTTTTGCCCTCTTGGCTTTTTCTGTTTTCTGTTACTGGCAGGATTTCTAAATGAATTCTGAAACCAAGATAAGACAGGTCTTAAAAGATAATATTAAATATCCCTTACTTTATTTTCCACAGTCTTTTGGGGAGAGGAAAAAGGACAACCAGATTCATTTGCCTGTAGCCAGACATGTTTTCCTTGCCTGGGATTTGTGAAAGAAGAGATGATGGAGCCTTCATTTTGCAGCTGTATCAGTGCACTGAAAATTTGACAGTGGCATCAAATGCAAGGAGAGAAAGTGAGAATGTAACTTGTATACCTCAGCGGCTGCCTCATTTCTGTATTTTCTCCTTGAGTCACTTAGTCCGTGGGGGCAAAAGGTTATGAGGTCTTAATATCAGTGCTGTAAAAATAACATGAGCTAGAAAGGATATGTTAAATTAATAAAAAAATACATACCAGAGTAAATTAAACTGTATAAAAAAGGAGAATTAGGTGGAATAAATAGCTCTGAGAGAGCCACTTCTAAGCAATTTGTGGTATAGTCAACTGTTCTTTAAAAATTGCCAAAAAGAGATCTTTCACTCTTGATTTGCTAAAGTGATGCAGCCATGACAAAAACTAATAACATCCTAGAGTGTGCAAGGGGAGGTGCTTTCAGTAAAGGGAGGCCATTAAAGACACTCTAGAAAACTCTAGTGAAACTTTACCTGAAATAATGGTACTAGTCACTTAAAAAATTAGTTCAGCCTGGAAAAAATGCAGAAAAGAATAAGTATGGAGGGGAGAGAAATTCCAAGTCTTCTTTATTAGAATCTAAAATTGCCTTTTGCTCACCAGAGTTGGGGAAACAAATATCACCCAGCAGAAAAATGGAATGGGTTCTTTCAAGAGAAAGATACACCTATATGACAGCAACACAGAGGCTGTCTTAGGCCACCTTGGAGACTCAGCCTAATATACTTGACACATTTCATGCAAAAAAAAAGAAAAAAAGCTTCTTTTTCCATGGATATGACCATTTTCCATGGATATGACCATTTTCCACAGTCACAAAGTTTGAAATAGCTGTATGCTGAAATATAATGAAAACTTGCTGGAGGAGGGAATTGGGATTTGGCCCAGGTTAGACAGAGTATATTCAACATCTACCAGTTAGGCACACCATCAGAGTCCAAAATATGTCATAGCTAGGTTCTTTTCCTGATGTTTTTTGTCAGAATTTCACAGGTTTATTTGGTAAACATTTTCATCAGTCATTATCTTAACCAAAAGAATGTCACTTTTTCTTCATATACTATATCTGAACTTTTGCCTGCAGTTAGTTTCCTTGGTTCAGCAATCTTAATGAATTTTTCCAATGAAGAAAAATTAAAGAGCAAAGCTGGCAGGAATAAGATCAATAAATTCATTATATTAACAAAGAGTGCCTGTATTTTTTATCAACCTCATTATGAACAAGGGTTAACGCACTAAGCTCAGTGCAGCATGTGTTCACCAAAATCTAAATGAGTCCTTGGAAGCTGGCACTTCCACAGCTGCTGACGTTGACACTAATGTACTTTGCATTAGTTTGCCACAGCTGGAGATCTTGATTCACAGATATGAAAAGAATCAAATTTATTTCCCTCCTTTCCTTCCTTCCTTCCTTCTTTCTTTCTTTCCTTCCTACTTATAAAACCATTTGAATCACAGTGTAAAAATGTGGGCTGGCAGAAAAACGTTGGCTGTGGAATAGTAGATGTGCAGACCATTGCACAGAAAACAGGAGAATCAATTTGCTAATCCATTATTAATAAGGAGGACAGATTGAAAGGCATGTGCACACAGAGGACTGAGAGACTATGCATCCAATATTTAGAGTCTCCGGTGGTGATACTGAAATGGTTGAGGTCTGAACACCTGAATACTAGATCTCAAAAAAGCATTTAAGCTTTAAGTCTTTTTCCTGAAATAAATTAGGCACCTAAATAAAAGTTAAGGCTACAGTTGTGTTGAATTTGGGCCATGGTGTACTTTTCTTCCTTTATCCTCAGTATTGCTGAGGGTGGCAGGGTGACTCTAAATGAAATCTTTTCCAGTCCCATCAAATGCTTGAAGAAATGCTGGAAATTACTGTGCAGCAGAAAATTACTGTAGAATCAGTTCCTATTAGTCTCTGAGGATAAAATGGGGAAGGACTGCTAGGGAAGGATGAAAGAGAAAAACAACCAACATAGTGCAGGTGCTTTTGCAGGTTGAATGCAACAGATATATGGAAGGATACCTGCAATACCTGTAATCAGGCTAAATACAAAATGTCAGAGGAAAAGCTATTTGCTATTCATCAGATAAAAAGAGCTTCCTCTTTTATTCAGGTGTGTGTAATGACAGTAATAATAATAATTTGACACACATTGTGGCAAGAACAGTTTCTATACTGCATCATAACTACATTATATTTCCAGCTCCTGTTAACACAATGTAGAAGACATTTCCAGAGCAGAAAATCTGAGCTTCCCTAGCTGTCCCCTTTCTAGCAGAGGCCACTTCACCCTTCTCCAAGGACCAAAGGCAGGGAAGCTGTGACCACCTCTCTGAAAACCCATTGGATGGAGGGAGAGAGGAACCACACTTCTAGGATCCAGGACAAAGATTCATTTAACGGCTCTTTTACAGACACTGGGTAACCACAATTCCTTCATGTGAAACTGCTGATTTTGCTTATTTTCAGGAATAATCAACATTTGCAGGGACCTAGCCCCAAGTTTGTAACCTTTGCTTTGAAGATGTCACAGTTTAAAGAGATTATAATGTTGTTCCATTACTGATATGAATATTTGTCATACTGATGTGACAGACAAGTGTGTGTTCTTTTTGCTTCAATCAGGTGAAAATTTATCTTAGACTTATGAGAAAGCCACAGTGTAAAGATACATCCTAAATCTATTCCTCAGCTTTATCTTGGCACAGCATATGGCAGTGTACTTTCAGACTGGTTAATCAGAATTCCTCCAGTATTTTGTCCTGTCTGATAAAAAATCATTAATCTTATGTCTGTAAGATACTCTGCTGACCTGTTGGCACTGGGCACACATTGGTTATGTGACTGCACTTAGTGAACAAGAACAGTGCATTAATTCTGTTTGCAAGGTTTTTTCCAGACATACATTCATTTCACCCAATCTGTGTTCTTTGCTGAGCTTTCCAGTGGTAGGAATTTCATAGAAAATAATTGTAATCTATCTACTTTTTTAGTGGGAAAGGTTAAAGTATGAATATTAAGATACAAATTATGTTAAAGACCAGGATCAATGTTACACTTTGAAAAACAAAATGATTTCCTCTTTCTGCCAAGAAAACAGATGTTTCCGTAGCCTACTTAATTAAAAATGTTAATAAGCTACTAAGTTATGCATTAATTTGCATATGTGTCCTCCTACTAAACTGGTATATGCATAGCTACATACATTTTCACATACCAATATAATGCATTCACCTACATGAGGATTAAGGTGTGGAAGAGTGGTAGAATCTGGACACATTATCTAACATTTTAAGCTGATCAGAAGCAAGCTTTCCACCTTGCAAATATCTTAAAATTTGTATTCCATAAACATTGCATCGATCTATCAACCAGTCTGCAAATATTTCACTTTCACCCTCCAGCAGTGTCAGTTTTGAAAGTGGAATTTATGACTCTCTGCTAAGCTGTGAATTGCACACCTTGAAGCTCTTCCCCAGGCTCAGGGCTTCCTGGTCACAAATAGCTGCTCATTGGAAAGGAAGAAGGTAACAGCACACACATGCTCATAGCTGTTCATATTAAGTTGCTGTTCCTCTCAGTTTATTGATTTTAGGCTAGTTTCTAAGCCAAGAAGTTGAATGAAGTGACTCAGTTACATTGCCTTAGCTGAAATCCATCTAGACACAGGATAAAAATCAAGAGCTGCTGAGATCAGCCTAATGGGTTAAATTGTGTTGTATAAGCTCATGCGTTTCCCTACTCGCAGAAAGTGTATTACAGTGCTGATGGCCAGGACTAGATCATAAATATTATTATCCCTTATACACCAGGTAGTAAGGAGGCTGAGGAATTGTGTTTCCTGTAGAGAGGGCGGGCAGGATGCTTGGTTGAATAAAATTAGCAAGTAAAAGGCTAAGGTGGCCTTTATACTGATCCAAGACATGTTATAAGTACACATCTCAAGCCACTTTCTAAACTATTGCAGCCTTTTGCTGCAAATAACTTAGAAATGCACTTCTTCTGTTTGAATTTCAGTCTCACCACGAGTTCACTAGAAGTCAATAGGCTCCATGTTACTCAGTTCCTCTGAAAGTCTGAGCATAGTTTTCAGTGGTATTTTGTCGAAAGAGAAGATCAGAAAACAGCTATGAATACTATAACTGTGCACACAAACCCACATTTACACATCGAAGTACTTTATATATTCAAGTATGCTCAAATTTTGAAAACGAAGAAAATGGATTTCCTTTAAAAGACTCTCATTCTTTCTTCAGCCAGCTTGATAAATTTAACACAGCATGCTAAAAGCAAGGTAATTATCAAAGGGCATTAAATTTAAAAAGAACTGAATCAGACTCTTTGAGTTTAATGTGGAAATGCAATAGGAACTTATAATCTTTACTCAAACATAAAGCCAAAGTAAAAAGAGTGGTTCATTCCTCAGAGTTTATCTGTAACAATTGAAAAGCAAAGCATCAGCATGATCTAAACTAGTTTGCATTATGTTGTTACCATCTGTCATTTGAAAATCCGTTTACAATTTAGCCATCGTATATTGATCCCAAAGAAATAGCTATAGGGGAAAAATAAGATGTCCTTTCAGGGAGCTCTTCAATGAACTTCAGTGAAGTGCCTTCAGTGAAGACTGGTCCTTTGCTAAAATGAATCCTGCAAAA
Organism: Myiopsitta monachus; assembly: GCA_017639245.1. Classification (NCBI taxonomy): domain Eukaryota; kingdom Metazoa; phylum Chordata; class Aves; order Psittaciformes; family Psittacidae; genus Myiopsitta; species Myiopsitta monachus. Next base: position 71,143,261 of record CM029917.1, on the reverse strand, counting down.
AACCATTCAAGCATAGATTTTTTTCTTAAATGCCAAGTAATTAATTATAATAGTTGAATTTCAAAAAGATCTGTTTTGCTAAATGCATGTTCATGATTAAGTTAAAAAATTAGGAAAGCAATCATCATGACAAAGGAACTATAAGTATAAAATAGGGTAGGTATGTCAAAGTGTGGTTAATTACTTGCCAATGTAATGTAACCATGTATGGTTATTCCAGTCCTTACAATCCTACTTTAAATTTAAGGTTCTAATTATTCTATTAAATAAATCATTTTCAAAAACCCTGACAGAAGAGGCAAATTTTTGTTTTGATTCTGTTGTAATCAGCTTAGTGATCTTTCCTTTTCACATCATTAAGCAATAATTGATGATGCAGTGCAAATAATTCCCATTAATTCTAAGGATATCAAAATCATTTACCTGTTTTGAACATGATACATGTTCCTGTGTCCTGGAAGCAGTGAAGTGAATTTCTGTCTTATCTCTTAAAACAATTTTTAATCTGATTTCGGGTTTTACCTCGCTGTACAGTCCCCATATACGTCCTTTAGAGTTTCACTGACAAGCAGATTGCTGAGAATTCACCTTTATGAATCAGAGCTAATGGCGTGTGCTCCCATGAAAATTGGATGAAGACACTCTGAGGAAAGTGATCTTCACTCACAGCCTATGGACTGGAAACACGAAACAGTTCTATCACATAATGGGACTCAGTGTGCAGAGACTGAAGCGTGTAAGAGGGACTGGGACATTGTCGTGGTTTAAGCTGTAAATTTCACTTCTCCCTCCCTTTCCCCCCCCGCACTCCGATGGGGGGGAAATGGGGAGAAGAACCGAAAGAATGTAACTCCCACGGGTTGAGATAAGAACAGTCCAGTAACTGAGGTATAACACAAATCACTACTGCTACCACCAATAATAATAATAATAATGACAAGGCAAATATAAGGGAAAAGGATACAACCGCTCACCGCCCGACCGAGCCGAGAGAGAGAGCAAGCCACTTCCGGGTTCCTGCCCCCAGTATTTTACATCCTGGGCATGACGTGCTGTGGTATGGAATAACCTCTTTGGTCAGTTTGTGCCAGGCGCCCTGTCTCTGCTTCCTCCCGGCTCGCCTCCTCCCTGGCATAGCGTGAGACTCAGAAAGTCCTTGGCCAGACCAAAACATTGTCAAGCAGTAACTGAAAACACTGGTGTTATCAGTGCTGCTCCCGGGCACGAAATCAAAAACATAGTGCTGCACCAGCTACAAAGAGGGAGGAAAATGACTGCTGCTGCTGAACCCAGGACAGACATGTACATGCAGCCCCAGCTGGCTGCCCTGTTTCAAAACCTCAAGCTGAGAAATGGCTACCTAGAAACTAATACTATTTAAGGAATAATGTTCAGGGAAAATGTTAATATACACTAGGTAAAAAAAATGCAAAGAAGATCCTGAAAGGCCTGCAATCACTGCTATTTGAAATTATCATGTTCCCTCTGAACATTTTTCCAGGGTAGAAGTAATGTCTAGTAACATCTTGACTATATAAAGAAAAATCACTGAAGCTGCTGGCAAGCAAAAGAGATAGAACATTCAGTCAGTGCAGCTCATTTCATCCCTTAGGAGTGTGGGTTGCCCTCTTTGCTCCCCGTGGGATGTCTCCCTTGCAGTATGCTCTTTTGGTAAGTGCAATGAATCAGCAATCAAGGCATATGTGCTGGGGTGAGTTGCTATGCTCTTTTCGAGAGGTACAATTGGCTACTCCTAGAAATCCGCTTCAGTGTAGAATGGCAGAATGGCTGGAGTCAGAAAGGACCTTCAAACATCATCTGGTCTAGCTCCCCTTTTGGCTATGAGCTTTTAGCTGTCACTATACAGATGACTTGTATCTGTAGCACACTTCTAGCAACTATTAATAATTTAGCTGTATCTTATGAACTATTTATAAATCAAGTCCTAGTGCAAAGTATAGCCAAAAATCCAGCTATTTCCTGACTGGAAGCACAGTCCTAAGAACATGGCCCCAGAAGTAGGTGGGTCTTGGGCTCAAGCCAGGGGCAGGTGAAAGACCCTTCAATCAACCCAAGCATACTGGAAGACTCAACGTCTGGATCTCAGCAGGATGAAAGCCTGACAATGGAACACATTCACTGTACAGTCTAACCCACAGTGCAAGACTAGTATTTTACTAGTGATTTTGACTGAATATTATGCTTAATTGGCTTTACAGAAACGCATTAGAGAGGAGTTTCGTGAGCTCAGTTAAGATAAGTGCGCTTCCTAGATTGCCTATATTGTGCCCCTGACCCATTAGTTTGGTTAAGATTTTGGCTGATTTTGCCAAAATGGTTCATAAGAATACCAAAAAAATATGAATTGACTTAGTTTCATTTTATATCACTAAAGAGCCCATCTGTTTTCCAGCCTGGTTTTAAATCTCCTCCATGGAATGTGGAGGAGATTTAAAATCCACTCCATTCCATGGAATGTGGAAGAGCAGAGTTAATTTATTATGGATGGCTCTGAAGACTACAGCTTCCCAGAGCTGCATATTTCATGCTTTCTATGTCCCATGGTACTTCCCCAGGGACAGTGTGGTAGAACACTGCTACCCTAAAGGAAGCACTGCAGCTGGATATTTGCACCTCATTCTGCTTAAATAATAGTTTCTATTTGCTCAAAATATAATATTTTCTTTGTTCTGATTAATACTAAAGTGACCTTTAGTGTTTTAATGATCCTTTTAACAGACAAGAATTTATTCTTTTACCAAGAAAGGAAGCCTGGGATTTGTTCAAAAGTGAGTATACTTTGGTATGTGGGATAAAATAAGACTTCACTACCCTCAACTTCTGTTCCTGTTTAATCATTCTTCCGCACAGGGAGCACTGGGGCAGGATTAACTTCCAGAAATTATCAGCAAGAGAGAAAATTCACAGCAGGTATGTTTGCTATGTTTATTTGGATTTATACAGCTGTATCTGAAAATCCTATCTCTTAGCGATTTCATTTTTGCAAAAGACATAAATCCCTTTTGATATAATGACATAAACCCCTTCTGTAGCTTTTACTGAATGGGAAAAGAATAACACTTTTTTTCCCAATCTCACCACACATTCAGTTTACTTAAACTGCACATCATAAGTATCTCCCCCACCCAGACTCCACAGTTCCATGTCATCCTATGTTCACCTTCTCACTGGGTTTTCTCTTATGCAAGGTTTCATGGAGGTAGAGATACCCTTCAGGGTTTGGGCTGATACATGCAGCAATTACTTTTAGATGGATGAGTGTCAGTTTAAAGTGAGAGTCTTCATGTCCTAGTGGAGAGCAGTCCAGAGCATCACAGGTGCTTGAGACATGTTACTCTTCCACTTGCAGTTGTATAAAACAATTATGGGAGTGAGAAGGGTAACTGACGTTTTTCTCTCTGTCTACACCTTTCCCCAGATGACAATTGTCCCATGTGAGGGACAGGCCAGTTAGAGAAAAACAGGGAAACATCAGCAGGACAAACCCCAGACCTACCCTTGGAGGTAGCATGAGTATTAATAGTAGTATAGATTCGTGTTAACAATAATACCCAAAAACTAGCCTAGAACATGAACCGCCATCCTAATAGCTTTATAATGCACAGCAGAGACAGGTTCAGAGCTTAAACTCAGCATAGGATATTCCTATACAACAGGAATACTATTGGGTGCTGAAGAAAGCTAAGAGATGGGACAAGCCTAACGTCTTTGTTCAATATAACCAAAAATGAAAAATATCCCCCTGGTTTCTTTCAAGTAGGTAGCTGATTTTAGCATGGGGACTCTTCAGAAAGACCTGAAGGGTTTGAAAAACATGGAATATCAGTATTTTCACAATGTCATTATTGAGGTTTTGATGCTTGTATTTAGTTGAGCAAGAGTCTTGCATTTGACATGTAACCAAAGAGGAATATTGAAAGAAAGAGACACCACTTGTAATGATGGCTTTTTGCCTTTTTTTAAATGCCTTAAATGTTAAGTAAAAAAGTTTGTAGAAAACTTAGAACAACTGGGATTAAGTACATACTTGCTACAAGCAATAGAGGCAAACTGTGTCAGCCATGGTTTCTTCTCAATTGAACTAATTTAATAACTCAGTAAAAATCATTCTCCCCATATATTTCTGTTCAGCATCTTTTCTTTTAAGGGCTGATTATTGCAGTTCCTGTGTAAGTAGGGGATGTAAGCAAGACTTCTAATATTTTATGTCTTCCAAACTCAATTGTTAGTTTCTAATTGGCTTACAGGAAAGCACTGGAAAAGTCAGTTACAGCCACACCAAAGGGATTATTTAGACTGATGTAGAAATCAGTTGATAATTCCCATTGCACCTTGAGTTCCTTTTGATTTAATTTCACTTGACACTGCTGCAGGAAAGAACTGGCTTCTTAATAAACTAACTCTGTGAATATTTTCTACATGCACTAAGAAAACACTATTGAGGCTGGTCTTCTTGGCATAAAATACTTAAATATTCCCAAATTAGGATTTGGAATCAAGCCTTTCTGGTCAATATATTAACCATCGGATCAAAGAGTCATTCTGATGCTCTTATGCCAAAGATTTATGAACTTAAAGTAGCACAGCTTTGCAAAAGAAACTGAATACCTCCCAAGGACACTCAGTAGTTCAATAGCTAGGCACTGTCCTGAGAGGCAAGAAACTGCACTTGGTCCTTGCTACAAATACAGAGAGATCTGGACCCTGGTAAATAGGCATATAATCAGCTCAGCACTATGAGCACATTGCTTATCATACTGATCTCCAGGGCTAAAATTTTAGGCAGCAACAGATTTAGGGTACTGATAATTTAATTTTGTACTTAAAAGCATACTATTAATGCCATCTATTAGAAATCTAAGTCTTTTTGTGAATTAATGTCTCTGTCTCAATCCTTTATATGCAATACATTGTTCAATAGATTTAATGTTTAAAACTGAGGACACCTGCCATTTGGTTCCTGGGTCTGTTGCTGGTTTTTGCTTTTTGAACTTAAGTTAATTCACTTTTTCAGCCAGAATAGATATAATGCTGTTTTTCACATTCATCCATTTCTGAAGACTCAAGTACATCTAAACCTTAAACATGGTGTTGATAAACTACAAATTCTTAGGGTTTTCATAAACCCTGAAGTTTCTGAAAGATGTTTACAGCATACAAAGTGCAACTTTAGCTTCAATAAATACAGAATTGTTACCAAAAAACCTTCAGAGACCAGAGTATATCCATTCTCTAATCTGCACTGTTTTAATGGCAAAGACGTAGAATACACCAAGAAACCACGCCAAACTATAATTTGTCTTGAACCAAACAGAAACACATTGCTTCAGGGGAAATATTCAAATTGTTTCCATTGTACCTGCTTCCTCAGGTACCTCCTACATAATCCAACTTGGTATTTTGCAATTAAGTCAAGTTCTTTTATGCAGTAGCTTTCCTTCTTCTCTGTACCTGCCAATCAAATCATGCTACAAAAGTTTCTTCTACACTCAGCCAGACAGGGGGCTGTGAAGTGCTCACTTTGCTGTTAAAAAATAATGACATGCAACCTACCGCTCTGTACAGTCTGTCATCAGATCATCTGTGTGGCATAATCCCCACCCTGCTATGTCAGAAATGTAGCATGTATTCAGATGTATATCATTTCTTTATGCTCATTAAACCATTGATGAAATCAGTGAGCCAAAATAGAATGTGAAAAATAGACCATCCTTTGAAAGCTTTATGAAGGGGTACTCAGTCATTTAAAGCACAGTATGTAAGTATGAAAGGAAGAACAGGTATCACAGAAGAGCATGCTATTTTTAGCTTCAATTTCCATTAAAATAACAACCTGCATTTTTGTTTATATGTTAATGAAAATAACTTCTCTGCAGCCTAATAGCCACTTCACTGTAAGTTTTATGCAGATGGATAAACTTGAAACTACTAAAACATTGTTATTCCACTAATTCATTTAAGAGTTATAGTGTAAGACAGACAGCTCGGCCCTTCTTATCAGTGGGAGGAAGACAACAAAATACCATCTTGGCTTTCTTCAATAAGTTATACACATGTACAGTCTATTGATTTCACATATAATTTTATATGCCTGTATCAATGCACCCATTAGATCTATGTCTACAGTTAATGCATACGTTAAAATACAAAAATACAAACCCAATGTCATAGCAAAGACTGCTTTTTACTATAGAAGAGGCACAAAGTGACAAGTTTTTGAAAATTGTTATTTAATATGGCAGACGGAAGTTTGATATTCCCAAGTGCTTAAGAAAAATCCCCAAATCATTAAAGTTCTTAAATATTTAATGGATTTTTGCCTTAATTAAATATACATGTACTGCGTGCTCCTGAATTTGAGTCTCCAGATGCACCTTTAACATGATTTCAGCCATTTTTCCCTGCATCCCTGAGGACTAGAAAATTCCCTTCCTTATAATGAAATCTGGGACTCATTCATTTTATGCCTGCAGTAGCTGTCATAAACGTACACAGGTTGGGAGGCTGCCAATAAAATCTTGAGAACTGGCCATAGTAGTACAGCCCAGTTGGCTCAGCATGGACTAAAGGGAAAGCTGTGGGCCTCCTGTATCTTCACAGGCAGAAACAGCAGAACCTTCCCTCCAATTAATTATCCTGCTTGGGTTTTGTTTTGATATCACCAGTCAACTTGTTAACCAATGTTTGTTAGCTAGAGAGTGAGTCACCAGCAAGGAGCAGTACCTTGAGATACGCAGTAACAGCAACTTTGAGCATTCTTAGCATGGATGCATCAATGCATGGATACTTGCAATAAGAATTGAGCATGGCATGTTCCCCTGATATTCACTGAAGGTCAGTATTTTAAGATGCAGTAACTTGAAGCCACTAGAAAATGGAGACATTGCGCCTTAACTACATAAAATTATGTTTAGGATTAAGAAAAGGTGTAATTAGAAGAGCCATCCTATATCCTTCCTTTGCTAGTTGAGAGGAGGTGTCATTGTCAGCTTTTGACTGAAATATGCTTTTTCCACAAAACACATAAATTAGTGTTCATCAGATCACAAATACAGATAACGCGTTGTGAGCCAAGTGTAATATACAAATTTAAAGATGACAGCTACTTTCATCTTACTAGTAGAATTGAAGATTATGTAGAGAACCCATAAATACATGCATGGTTAAACCGATGTACAGCTTTTGATTATGTGTCTCTGTTAGCAAGTAGTGCTGAAAAACAAGGCCAAATCTCTGTGATGCAAAGCAGCGTGCAGCGAATGGGAATGACTGAGAGTTCGCTTCAAAAGCATATTTCTGATCTAAAGTGCTGGAGGAGCTCCCTTTGTCTCTTTTGTGTAAGGAGCTCGCAGTCCTTATCCATAAGGATTAAAGGAGATGATTATAGTATTAGAGAAAGAAAAGTAGAAGATGCATTTATTGCTTCTACTAGCTTCCTTCAGGCAAGCAAAAAAGCAAAAAAAAAAATTAAGCAAAAAGAGAAAAGCAGTTCTGAAGATTGATGAATTTTTTCCTGATTTTTTTTGCCCTGTCAGCATCATTGCAGCATGTTCTTCATTTGCTGGCATACAGATTTGACTATGAGATATGAGCATTTTTCATCTAAAATGGTGTGAGAGATGCAGGGGCAAATGCCAAATATGATTGAAGTGTCATTTCACACCTCTATATTATATTTGGTCATGCAAGTAATTACTTTGCTGAAAAACTTGTAAAGTTTGGTGGTCAAACTGGTGCATCCAAAGCAGGTAGAAAACAAGAAATCGAAATTTTGAGCTAGAAGAGAAAAGTCACAAGTGTTACATTTTGGGCATGAGAGGAAGCAGGTTATGTAACAGGAGAAAGAATGTGGCGGATGTGGCAGGCGATCGTATGAATGACGCATACCCTAAAGTAGGTACAACAGTCCCCATTCAAACAAGTAGGCTTGCTTGGCATTAAGATTATATAACAGAACTATTTTGTGTTTCCCCCAGTTCTCCAAACACAATGCAGTAAATACCATGTGAAAATGATGCAATGGCTACATTCTCATGGAAAGCTTTTGTCACTGGGTTTCTCCCACATTAAATATGGATTGTTGCTCTGCAGAAGTTGTACTCTGTAAGTATTGCAGCAGCCAAAATTTCTAATTATTTCATGTGTGTTATATCTTCTTTTAGGCCACAGGAAGAAGACAAAGTATCTCTTTTTACACTGCTAATTATATACATACATAGAATCATAGGATCATAGAATCAACCAGGTTGGAAAAGACCTTTAAGATTGTTGAGTCCAACCCTTACCCCAGCACTGCCAAGGCCACCACTAACCCATGGCACTGAGGGCCTCATCTACATGCAGACAGTAATAGGCAATGGAGCACAAGGAAGACATAAGAAATCAAAACAAAGAAATTTTCCAAGTATTCTAGTCCCTCTGTTATGAATCTGGCACGAAAACAAGAATTTGATAGTCTGATATGCTCTTTGTGCTATTATACAATTCAGAGAAATATAATTAATTGCTTAGGCTGCCTTTGTTTTAAATCTGTGTTGCTATGATCTAATGCAGTCAGACAGATGCTTACAAACTCACATATCTAGAAGGTTCACCCACTGCCTCGAAGATAAGATGAACTATTCACCTGCCATTCCTAGCGCATTTGTCTGTTGAATACTTCTCATGGTGGGGACTCCACCTTCCCAGGCTATGTGCTCCAATGCTTTGCTATCCTTGATATTAGAAAGGCTTAATGTGTAAGCCAACTCTTCTCCATTGCAATCTAAGCCCATTATTTTTTTTGTCCTGTCCTTAGCAAATATGAAAACCACCTTATTCTCTTCCAAATTTCTACAGCCCCTTATATACTTAAAGATTGTTCTCACACCCTTTCTTCTGCTTTCACTTCCATTCAAGCACTCCCGACAAAAATATGCTCTCTAAGCATCTGATCATCTTCCCACAAAGATCTAGTAATTACAACTAGCCTAAGTATTTCTTGAACTTTGGACACTCAGCAATGAGTACTGGTTCTCCCTAAAAGCCCTGCATGTCCTGAAAAGAGAAGGATTATTTCACTCTATGTAGATTATATCCCCAGTTATACATCACCTTGCAGTGTGTGCCTTGATCTCTATAATATGGCACTGGTGACTTGAAATTGACCTAGGAGCCAGAGTAAGCCTCAGATCTTTTCTCTATAAAAATGCCATTTAATTAAATTAATGAATGAAGCTGCTCTTTCACAGGAAAACTTCAAGTAATGATAAATCAAAAATTACCTCTGCTTGAACCTAAAAATTTGCACATGGGATTTTCTATGCATAGCATTTCCAGGTTTCTTTTGACTTTTGAATAGCAGGATTTCTAAACAAACATTTCTGCTTGAAGTTTTGCTTCTACCAACCTAGAACCTGTGTAAAGGACTTTCTGAAAACCTGAATTTCAACACTGAAAGTCTTGCATGGCAAGTACCAAGCCACAAACATTGTGAAAGTAGGCTTTTCAAAGCTGAGGCATAAGAAATCAAGCTGATACATGAGGAATGAGCAAAGGCAGAAAGAAAAAGGCAGGCAATTAGAAATGGATGAATGGCTTCAGTTTAAATGAAGTTCTTACTAAAAAGAACCAAAATTAAACATGCTGAAGGCTCAGAAAAGGACCATGTGCAACTCTTCAGCAGTTTTCTCTTTGGAGAGCTCTGATTTTTCTGCTGCCAGCAGGTGCTTTGTAGACGCTGCAGAGATGAGCAAATAAAATCAAGCTACTTCAGTCAAAGCATTCTGACAGCCCCACTAGTTTGGCAAGAGGGATGATCAGAGCAATGAATGAGGAGCTCTGCTCTCAATTGCAAGCACACTTTGCTTACAAACTATGTGCTGGTGACTGAATTGGGCCCAAATAAATTTTCCATTGACTGCCTGGTGGCAATTATAACCAACTTGACAATTTTTCTGTTGATTTTTCACTTCTGTGGCTTTATTACTTTAGTGCAATCCTACGATTATATCAACAAAAAGTGTTTGGTTCAGATCCTAGAATCTACGTTATTTATTCATTCACTCCTAGCACTTCTGAAGGAGTAAAACACTGAAAATAAACTGTATAGGAAATTAATAAGAAACTTAATATGTGGCTCCTTGTTAGAGAAATTTTATAGCATGAAGAGTCATGAAGTTCTACGAATATTTAGTCACCAGGATGGTAAGGGACAAATGCATTACTCTGTTGCAACCGAGGATATTTCTTCACAGTATATCTTATTGGCATACATTTTTCATCTGTTTCAAGTTAACACCAGTTAAAGCTAAGATACAGTTAATAAGAAAATATGAGATTATTCTTCTCTGCATTTATAGCTACATATATGGAAGAAGAACTTCAGTAGCTAATAGAAACAGTTCCTGAGCTTAATTCTACAATTAATTAATCATGTTTCAGAGAAAAACTGATTATTTTTTTCTTTTGCTTGTGTCATGGGTTCAGCAGCAGCAGTCATTTTTCTCCTTCTTGGTAGCTGGTGCAGCGCTGTGGTTCTGATTTTGGGCCTGGGAGCAGCGCTGATAACACCAGTGTTTTCAGTTACTGCTTGGTAATGTTTTGGTCTGACCAAGGACTTTCTGAGCCTCATGCTCTGCCAGGGAGGAGGGGAAGCCGGGAGGAAGCAGAGACAGGACACCTGACCCAAACTGACCAAAGAGGTTATTCCATACCACAGCACGTCATGCCCAGGATGTGAAAACGGAGAGCAGAGACCCGGAAGGGTGTGGTGGTGCATTGGGGGATTTGCTGTTGGGGGTGCACTGGCTGGGTGGGGCTTGGTGAGCAGTTGTATTCTCTTTCTTTGTACTTCTGTCATTATTATTATTGGTGGTAGCAGCAGTGGTTTGTGTTATACCTTAGTTACTAAACTGTTCTTATCTCAACCTGTGGGAGTTGCATTCTTTTGATTCTCCTCCCCATTCCCCCAGGACTGGGGGAAGAAAGAGGGGGAGTGAGTGAGAGAGAGACTGCGTGAGTTATTGAGGGGCATAAACCACAACAGCTTGTAGAAATTATAAATAAGTAATCCAAGTTTAAAGTCTGAAGCTGACTGAGCTGTTTATTTGAGCAGTAAGAGCAGCACTGAGAATTAATTGAACAATTCTAAGACCCCTGACTGCAGAAATATTGTCATAGTGCTCCATAAATATATCATCTCTGTAAAAATCCTAAAATTTTACTCTCTAAAAAATCCTTATGAATGGTGCCTTCTACTAAAATTTTCCCCCAGGCTTAGCATCACATGTACTTGTGGCATTACCAAGGGGCATAAAGCCCTCTAATTCAGTTCAGGCATTGTCAAAGCTGGCACACCAAAGCCTGAAGTTGAAAAATGCGTTTAATTGGCATATATACAGGGCTGAACTGTGTGGAGCCAGAGGCCGATCCATCCCTGGCAGCTTCAGGGAATACAGGAAGCTAACATTTAAATTTCCAAAAGAGATTCAACCCAGAGCAGGCTTTCTGGACCTACCGGAGCAGTCAGATTGCAGCAGCAAGCTGGAAGTCTGTCTCCCTAGCTGTCAGGCATCCATCTGCCATGGTGCTGCTCTGTGCCATCTCTGCTCCCTACATCTGCTGTGCCAGTGGGGAGGTGTTGCAAGCTGCAGCTTACAGACACTCCCAAGTATCCAAAGATACGTGGCCATGTGTGTGAAAACACATAGTGCGTGCTTGAATCTGTTTCTGCTGTCAAAATGAAGGCAATGGCCAGACAAAGTGAGTTTCCATGGGTATCATCAAATTCAGTGCAACAGGCCATTATGTGAAGCTGTAATGTCACGATTGCTGAGTCTTCACAGTAAGAAGAAAACTTAGCAACTTAATGAGTCACCTTTCATCATTACATCAGTGAATATTATAGAATGGTCTTTAATAAACAATTCCTCTTTAGGCAATCAGGGAGTGTGTGTTGCAGTGTTTCTTGCTGAAAACGGACTATGAGCAATCCAGACAACTGCTTGACATTTGTAAAGTAGTGAACCAAAGGCTGTGAGGCCCTGCTTGGAAGTTACTAAAGAATGTGTGGAGGTTACTACAGGTCGTGTACATGCAGAATGCTTTGAGAATGTTGGCAGGGATGGTTGTTAAGAGGGATGCATATGAAGGAACTGATAGTTGTGTCCTTGAAACCATCTGCTGCTGTGGCCGCAGCCTGGGAATCACTTACTGTTGTAATAACCAATCATAAAGCCGTTGCTAACACTTGGCTAAAGAATGTAACCAATCAGATGTTATTGAATGTTCTAGTCTTCTGAGGCTTTTTCTATAAAAGACGCTGCTTGCCTTTAATAAATTGTCAACGCTTGATCATATTGGTCAGAGTTCGTTGTCCTGGAATCTCCCGCAAGTGTGCATTGGAAGAACAGTAAGAATACCAGAAGTGCCCTGAAAATTGAGGAAAGATTCTAAAGCTATAGGATCTTTTCTTAATCCATAAAACTCATCCAGAGTACTTTCTAGATGAGACAGAAACATTAAATCATTGAAGATTGTTAGGTTGTAGCAGCTCTGGGCATATGAGGCCACACTGTGTACTGTATTGCTGTTTAAATACAGATTATCGTTCTTTTCTCCACCAGGTTCTTCTTCCAGATCCATGATAATAGTAATGATAATTCTTATATCATTATTAGAAAGCCTATCCATTTGGGATCAGGACACGAATACTCGACATCAAGGGAAAGTTTATGAAACATTTCGTGGTGGCATTACACCCACTCAAGCTCCCAGGAAAATTATCATCAATGCTTTGTACTGAACCCTTATCAGCTGCCTAGAGGACTTCACTGTTATGGAAAATTACAAATAATTTAAGATCAAAAGAATCATATTAGCATGCAAAATTTGTCTTTCTGATAAAATTAATAATAACACATATAATTAACTCTTATGAAAGATAATTGCCCCTGAAGAACAGTTAATGTTATATTTATTAAGGAGGGAGAGGGAGCACACATAAGGATTAGTAGTTTAATAAGCCATATATGAACTGGTATGGTGAGAAAATCATGTAAACATGCTGCATTCATATTTAGACTTTATTTTTAAGAGTTTTAAGATTTATGTAATTAATAAAATTAGAAAATTAGAATGACCATTCAAATAATAATTTGGCCATTCTTTTTGGCTATTTTATATTTTTACAATAATCTTACATGGTAATAATTTTTAATAATCCATTTTAAAATCTGAGCTGTGCCTTCATCAAAGAAGTTCAATTATCTCCCATTTGAACATCTATTATCTTGCCAAAGGGAAGGGAAATTGGTTCCTCTGAAAAAGAAGTGGCAAATGCATCCTGCAGCCTGAGAAACCCTGCAGTAAAAGAAGAAAAAACAGCTCCCAGTCTTCACCTTGAAAAGAAAGACTACCATTCTAACAAGAAAGAACAACCATCACTAAGTGACTGTTCTTCAAAAGCTTGTTGTCTACCTTGCTAAATTCTACAACACTGCTGTAACTCTGACCTAACGTAGCACACACGATTGCTATGGAGAGTGACAATGTAAAATGAAGATAAATGGTGGACACGCAGCCATTTCTGCAATATTGGGAAGTTTTCTTCCAGCAGCCATTTACAAAGTACAGGGCTGGGAATGGGCAGAAAGCATGCACTTTTGGGAGAAGAAGAATTTATAAAGAGCTGCCATGCAGCTCAGGGCAAAGAGAACACCTGGTGCTAGGCACAACAGGGAGTTAGTTAACAGGATACTTACCATCTTGCTCATGACATGACATACCCATGCAGCTAAAACCCGCAAATTTCAAGGACTTAGGATAGAGCTATATCTGTGGGGGCTATGGCACTGTGCCTAGCCTGTGAGTTGACAGAGGATAAGGTGCATCTCAGCCCTGAACCTGGTCTCAAGCTTCCTCTGACTGCAGATAACCTGAACTGGTTTCTCTCAGCTTTGGGAGATAGGTCAAAAGTGAAACACTTCTCCCATCAGTGGACAGAGCTTGCGAAGCACGACCATTTGGATATGTAGGAGTACAACCATACACATGCAGAGTATCTTGTCTTCCAGCAGGAATCACAGTCCCCTTTTAATAAAATCAAAGTGGCTCCTGAATGCGAGCCCAGTCTATAGTGAAGCTCAGGCATAGCTCCTTGCACCTGACCCTGGAGATGTCTTGTCATGCTGTTATATTTAGAGGGGTTCTAAAACAGATTACCCAGGCATGACATGCGTTGCCACTTAAGGTACAGCAAAAGCAAACTGCCAAGCCCACTGATTTTCTTGGTTCCTGAAAGTCCTGTGTTTCTCTCTGTCACCCTCTCAGTCCAACACAGTACAGCTCACCAGGCAAGGTAACAGTTTCGTGGTGTTGCACTCCAGCCCTTAATCCTCCATCCAAATTTCTTCATGGATTAATTCAAATATAATCTCCTTTACCCTCACAAAACCTATCAGACCTTACATTCCTCAGTTAGCACTGGGCTGTTGGCTGCTACCTCTGAGTAGCTCCTGATATGATCACCATCTTTAACATCTCCTTTTACAATTCGATAAAAAGCATTTTCACACCATTTTCCATGCTGTTTCTCACTTTCTGGTGTTCCCCAGAAATATGAACACAGCTATGCCATTCTTCCTTGTTATCTCCCTGTTTAATTTTTCTCTTTGTCTGGATGCCAACAAAGCAATTAGCAACACTTACACTAAATAGTATGCTGGTGGTTATCAGGATGGCTTATCTGAAAACATTTTTTCTCATGTCATTTCTTGGGGTTTTTTTTCCTCCTCCATCTGCCCAGGCACTTCATGCATCGCCGGCTGTTGTAGATTTGAAGCGTAAGCTGCTAGGGACAAGAGCCCCCATTTCCTTTACGGTTTACATGTCCTGTGCCTAGCAGTCAGGTCACTAGTCTTAAACTGATCTTCTTCACTATAAATTATTATATTCAAAGAATCCTTTAAAAATGTTACTAATAATTGAAATAATGCATTCCTTCACAGCAGCAAAGATATTAGCAAATCTCCTTCTATTTTCAGATTAGTTATATTATTTGTTGGGAGCCTCATATGAGGCTCTGCTAAAGTACAAAAAAAGGTAAACCCATCGATATTTAACCCATGCAGCAACACTGTAAGGGAGACTTGTCACAGTACTAAATATTTCTGTATTGTGGGAATTTAATTATGTCTTGCCTGTTTCATGGAAACTGTAACCTAGATACAGAGACACCAAACTGATAAACATAATTCAATATTTGGCATGTTATCAACAACCATATTTCAGAGGAAATTATTTGAATTCATTTATATAGCTCATAAGCCTGAAACTAAATCATGACCATGAATTTTGGCTCAGCAGAGTTCTCTGAACTGCAATAGCAAAGTCTGAGGTAAGGTCTGGGTTCTTTTAGACTGCCAGAAAACTTCCCTTTCTTCATATAATGTTAACCCTACCACTGTACATTTCACCATATAGTCGCATTTTTAATTGCAAACCTCATTTTTCCATAGAGTTGGACTAAGTGAAAAAGTGCTCCAGGTTCAAAGAAATTGCCACAGGTTGGGAGAAATGATAAACCGTTTTGTTCTGTTATTTTATTTATGTCCAAGTAAAAGAGCAGATTAAGAATGCCTTGGGAATGTCTTCACTTTCTATATGAAATTAAAATGTGACTGCTTTACGCTTTTTTCCAGCCATTCATGTATTTTCGATGGAGAACATCAAACTCCAAATTTCATAAACAAATACAACTGCTAACTCTAATTGTAGAAAGTACAGCTTTCATTTCCAGCACCCTTACAAGGGAAATATCTTCAAGTCTGTCTGGTTGATAAATGAATAATGAATGTAGCTCCCTGTGCCTCAGCAGAGGAAAATGCATGATGTGAAAAAAACCAAAATAGCACTACATTTTCAAATCAAACCTAACCATAACAATTTCCCACTTATAGATGCCATAGATTAACATTTGCATCCCCTGTTGATTTTTAATATTTGCAACCTCACAAAAACAATAAATGTCCAACCTGGATTTGAAATTGTTGTTTTTATCAAACATCTTACATATTCTCATGTAGCGTTAGCACCACAGGAAAACGAGACTACGCTGTAGAGACGTAAACTAGGCAGAAAGTCAGCAGTGCTTTGAGTTTGTGATAGTATCACCAAGCAACTCTAACACGCATTTCAGTCTGACACAATCTTATTTTAATTTCTAAATGCTTGTGGATTTCTGCATACCTTTGTACAAATAAAACCCACTTTATTCTGAAATATCATGTGATATTTGAATTATTTAAAAATAAAACAAACTTGCTGGATCAATTACCCAAATTCAGCTGAGCTACACTCAATGCTGATTTTGCAAGGAAACAGGAAAGAAAAGTGACTTATTGCCTTCACGTTCTTCCCTTTGAGATTCTGGTCATTTCAAAGTGCTTCACATTTCATCTGCACCCTTTTTATCTCCAACAATTATGTACTTATCAGGCTGACGACAAATAATTCAAAGGAAAACTTTGTTCCACTCTATTAGGAAGTTTTCAGCAGATCTGACACTAACAGTGTAGTGATAAAAGCTATATAATCTTGCAAATAATTATTCTATTTCCTTGAACGAATGATGCATAAAGTTCCGTTACTGAGAGAAAGGGATGGTCCTCTATTCAGTGAGCCATTAAAATTATTAGCCATTTAGATGTGAAAATGTTTACTTAAGTAAGATTTTGACTTGAACTTACAAAAGCCAAGATGTTCAAATAGTTGATATCCACTCTAACCCACCTGCTGGTCTTTCCTTGTTTGAACAAGCCCATAGTAATACTATTATTAACTTTTCATTTCTGGCCTCCATTATTATCTCCCTGTAAAGGTAATAAACCCTGTTCAGTTTTAGAATGAAATTGCATGTAGTCACTTGTCATCTTTCTCCACATTTTCACTTTGTTTCACATGATAGGTCTTAAGATTGCCAGACTTACACTTGGGAAAGAGTATGAGTGCCGGAATGCTGAAACTTTGTATTGGTGGTTATCCAATGCCATCCATACTGATCACACAGGTGGCTGTAATTGCAAGGTAGAAAGCTATTCATGCCAGTGAGACCGCAAAGTTGTAACATCGGCTAGAATGCAATTCTTGTGCTGACAGCTACTCACCAAAATTCACCTCCTGCTAGAGAATCATCCATTTAAGTTTTTAACTATTCTGAGACCACATTTTAGAAGTTTTTGTGAATCCCTGTCCCAGTACCTGAGAGAAATCTGAAAAATAACATTTGGAAAGAAAAATAACTAGAAGAAACTGCCCAGATTCTTGCCAAGAGCACAAAAGTGCACTTTATTTCTAGTCCTCAAGACACTGCAGTGCTTTTACATATAATAGGATCTCATCATTTTGTACTTCATTATTTATATCTTGGGTAAGCCACAATCTGAGCAGAAGTTAACAAGTTCTTCCCCCATTCAGTAAAATAAAAAATAACAGCAAAAGCTAAAGGGATGCTTATTTTCAGTGAACCACTGGGTTTTCAGAAAGAAAATGCACTGCTTTCCCTTGTCTGCAAATAATTAAAACTAAAACTGAATTGCCAGTGTTAATTAAAGCTAATTCCTAGATTCCACTGTACTTCAAGATAGCTATACTCAATAATGTTCCTCAAGAATGCACTTTCTCTTCAGGGGAGCAAGAGGGATAATGCTGCCAACAAAATTCCTGTGAAGCTTTGGAACTTCCCCTTCCATGGGGAAGTATGCAAACGGTGAAATGGAAATTGTTATAAAAATAACCTGAACCAATAAGAAAGAATAAATTACTTTTTTTTTCTTTAATTCATCAGCATGAGATGACACTAATATGGAGTCTAATCAAATCTGTCCTATGACCAGAACTAAGGATCAACACAATATCTCCTTCAAGAGGGAAGTATTTTCAGTTTAAAGAATTCATTGCATTCCTAGAGGCCAAGGTTAGTACAAACCAACTTTTCAAATTAATAACTAAGTGGAAACAAATCAGGTATGGCAAATACAAAACCAACATTTAATTAAAGATATGAACTTTTTTTTCAGATATTTAGTTCAGGTTCTAAGAACTGCTTCATGTTTGCTCTTGTTAATTCATTTATAACCCATAGCAGTCTTGGCCTGTGCTAAGAATGCCAAAATCTGAAAATTAAACTGAGTAACATAATATAAAGTAACAGATGGGAAAAGGAGTGGTTTAAACACAAAGCTAAATCCCACTACTTGAAATTAAGCACAAAAGAAGAGACAAAAAGCTATTTATTTAAAGCACTATGTCCAGCAGCTGAATGGCAAGAAACTCATAAATATCCTTCTGTACAACATTAAAAATAAGAACATCTGTTTTAGCATTATTACAAACCTCCAGGTTTAGTGCAAGCCATTCTTTTTATGTATAGGCCATCATCCTAATCAACAAAGAAACAGCACTGCAAACACGGAATCCAGCCCAAAGATTTTGTGCAGTGTGAAATCCTGCAGGATTTTCATATCTTTGGAATTTAATTGTTAAGAAATATTCCGGCTGTTGCTTTTCAGCCAACTTCTGTCTGTGGTCATACTTTCATATAGCAGGCTTTATGTCAGCATTATTAAACTTACAACAAATCCAGACAAAGATAGAGATGGACAGAAGGTGCTCACTTTTTATTTGTGAAAAACATTTTATGATTTTATGGGGTTTTTTAAGTGAATCTGCTGTTAAGGATGTGTTTTAGGAGATACTGACCTCAACTTCCTCACATGATCCCATACTTTACCACTACTCAGATTTCCTGATCTGGAGCTCCTTTTCCCTGAAAGCCATAGGAATAGTGAAAACAGCTGGTCTGACTTCCATCTGTAACATATTCCACGTCAATGGAAAATGTGGGGCTGAGACCTGCTGTCATGTCCTGGCTCCTTTCTCCCAGTGTGGACTGCCTTCAGGCAGGATGGTGAATGGCTGAGCTGTCACCACTCAGGAGTAAAAGAGAGATCTTCCTGAAGAGAGGAACTCCCTGATGTGTGGTGTGTACCATCATGCCTGCCCCAGGGAAAAGGAGCAGAAGGCCTGACTGAGCAGACTGCCACTATACAGATTGCTAACTCAGGTCCTCAAGACTGAAAACCTGGTGTCTTGATCCATGTGGCCCAAGTGTCCAGCCTTTCTCTCCAGATACCTGTGTTTGGTAAGGATAGGACACATCTGGACCATGTCCTGGTGAGTGAAACATGCACTGTGATCCAAGATCCCAAAAGCACTTCCAGATATCAGTGTAGGCTTTATGTCAGTGGTGTTTGTTCCAGTGGTCTCTTGGTCATTCTTCTTAGCAAAGACAAAAAAATCCCACATAATACAGCTGATGCTCCAGTTTTCCAATGGAGCATCAACACTAACTGTTCTCTACTTACTCATCACAATGTTAACTAAGATCTTTCCAGACTTTGGTCAAAGAGTGGAGGCTGAAAAGCAAGTCCGTTTGTGTAATGAACTGCCTTCTGTCTTCTTATTTGTCTTCTTGTCTGCCAACACTGTTCTATCTAAGGCTAGTTGCACAGAGACAAATTTGCTCAACACAATGTCTTGCCCTGAGTCTGATACCAGTTCCTGGAGACAAAGTTTATCCAGCTATGTTAGCAGACAGATGATGTGCCAGTCTATCTTAGTATTCAAAGCAATTTGATTTTACCTGCAAATAGCTTTACAGTTAATTTCAGAAAATGCGTGCTAATGGGTGATTTATTCTTGCATGTGACTGAATTACCTAATCATTCACTTGAAAAAGTTTGTAGATTATTAACAAGGAATGCATTTCCTGTGTCATCAGAAATAACACTTTTTTCTCCTCCATACTTAGGCTGCAGCTTACCGTGGTTATGTTTCTTGATTCCATCTTCTTGTTTGTTGGTCTCTGTGAGACTTCACATATGAAACTAGTCTTGCTGTGAGGTGAGTCACTGTTGTCATTTCATTTACCAAAGAATTGTTTTTCTAAATAACAGAGCATCTCTTGTTATATAGTTTTTTAGTTAAAATATATATCAAAACATCACAATCATCTGTGGTTTTTGTTATCCTTATACTCAGTGCACAATTAGTAGCCCTTTCAGTGATAAACATCTTCCACAGCCACAAACTCTTGGTTCGTATTGGCTGAGACTCTGCTGTCTTTCCTTGTTAGGGCACTCACTGTAAGGTGGTGTAACACCATGCAGTGCGTTGCACCTACGAAGCTTTCCCTAGGACCTTTGTCCTTTCAAGGGTTTGCATGTTTCCTTCTGAAGCTACATCTCATATCCAATATCCCTTGTGAAGCTGCTGCAAGGACTTCCAAAAGTTTCTTCCTCAGTGAATACCTTGTTGCCTACCTCATTGTGAGTGTGCTATTGCATTACCCATTACATTGAATCTGCTTCAGGTTAAGCCAAATTTTTGTAATGACTAATTTGGAATTTAGTCAGCATTTAAAGAGGGAAGAGAGGGAGGAAATACAGGTAGAAGATGTACATGGTGCAGCTATGCTGGGGGCAGGCGGCAGGTGAAGACAGTGGGAAAACAAAGTGACAGATTGCTTAGGTGAGGAGGTCCATTTTCATTTCTTGAATGAAAGTCCTTACAAATGAACAAGGTCTGTCCTTGAAAGTATCTCCATGTCCAGAAGAATATGAGGGGAAGTTATCTGTCTGTGCTATTCTGGTACCTGCTTTAACCTTCTAAAATGAGTTTTTCAAAATACCATACTTCTAAATGAAAATATGATGTAGTAGCACAAAAAGGTCCTTCTCTGTGACAGGGAAAGAAATGCAATGCAGAAGAATTTACCCATACAAAAAGCAGTATTGGCAGTTTAAAAAAATAAAAAAAAAGTACATGTATTTGCATATCTATCGCAGAAAAGATTAAAACCCTGAATGCCACCAACCTCATCTAACAAATAGGTATTATTTGCTATTCAGAGTGTCTTTAGGGATTTATTGAAACTGCCAGAGGTCAACAGTTAGCTCTAGTGGAAAGTACCACGCAAACTTGCGTGCAATACAAACTGTGAAAACAACTAATCCAGGCAACTTCTACTTCCCATTTTTGACAAGTACCCACATCAACAAATTCCATAAAGGCCAAGGAGGCAGATACTGTTTAGGTCTGTGTTGTTTCTATGTTTCAGATTTTCCTCTTTGGTCCTGACAGATTTCCTACAAATCTCAATTTTAAAATGTTTCTGTTAATGAATCACATGGTAAAACTCCTCTATCAATCTCACAGCTACGGAGCAGCAAATCCAGGCTGGCTCAGCGAATCATAATACTTAGTGCCTGAAGGGGTAACTCACAAAAAAAGAGATGTGAATTTCAGAATCACAGTTAGAGAAGTAAAATTCCTGATATCTTCCCCTCCTGCTTTTTTAACTACACCAAATGTGAATTGACTTAAGGTCAAATCCTGACAAGGCAAAGCAGTGTATGCTCAGCGCAGCATGAAAACCACCACCCTTGTTATCACAGAGCCCATTCAAAGTGAAAAAATGAAAAATATCAGGAAGCTCAGTTTTACCAGAGAAAAAGCAACTAATTTTAAGAATATTCAGGGCTGAAAAGTGCTGTTATAAAGATGATAACATTTGACTCAACAGAAGCTATGCCTCCTTGCATCGGTTCATTATCCCTGGTATCTGCTGCTTCAAACTTCTTGTTATTTACCTTCAAATATTACCATTTCTTTTCAGCCAACTGAACATTAACTTCAGACTAGTTCTTGCAACCAGTAAATAAATTAAAAGGAAACAAAAATTATTGCCAATAAAAGTCTCAAAAACATGAAGGCCACTCTGGAGGTTCACGAAGGAACCACTTTTGCTAATTTATTTTTACTGTATTGTTAGTTAAGATGGTTCCACTGGCATTTTTTTTCCTTCTGTGAACTCTGTGCCCTCTATTCTTTTGTGCTCCATGGGGTCTGAATGGATGTGAAGAAATTGCACAGCCCCTGGTTGAGTGCTTATGTACTCCAGTAGTTCCAGTGAGTGAAACAATGAACTATGTCCACCAGCTTCCCTAGAGTACGTTACAAAAGTCATCAATTTGTTTACAACTGTAGCAAGTGGTGTATTGGGCACAGAAATAAGTTCTTCAGCTTTGTGAGTTAGGAGTGAAGCATGCTTTATGAAGAGCTTTTTCCAAGCTTGAGATTTAGCCTCTTTTTTTTTCCCACTCTGAATTTTCTGGAACTTTGGTATGTGAGAGCAAAATTCTGCTCCCCCCCTGATCTGATCTAAATTATTCATAATTTGCTGGAGAGCTACAGAGAAGAGCTTGGGCATTTTCAAACCTCTATCTCTGCCAAGAGCCAAGGAGAAGAGCTCTGACACTGACATTTCCTGGCACAAAATGACAACCGTCTCCCTGTGCCAACACAGGGATGTTTGAGATGCGCTGGAACAACCCAACTCTGTCCTCCCCAAGCCTGCTGGCTGGCTTGCCAGCTCACATGCATCTACCCAGCCACTGTGCCAGCTTAGCCCCTGCTGTCCACGAGATGACATAACCAAGTTTAGGACTTTCCTTTACACTCTCCAAGAGCCATACACCATTTCAGACCTGTGGACTAGCATCTCTGACTTATGCAAGTAAGCAAAGGAATGTTGAAGCCAAGGATCTGCAAGCCTGAAATGCTCATGTTCTTCAGTGAAGGTGCCAGGATGTTTCAAGGGACCTGCTTCATCAAATCCTTTCCTGTCTTGCTGTGATCCACATCCTGTAGTAAGAATAAGCAGCAATAACACCCTAATTTCAACTGCTGCGTAGGGCACAGCCTAGTTAGCAAATTAGTTTTTCAACAAAATGTGAGATTGGAACAAAGAAGAAGTGTAATTGAAACAGAAAATATAAAACCCAGTGGTGTGATGCTTACACCATTCAATAAATCCATATGATTTGGAAATAATCCATTCTCACCAGAATGCATTTTCAAAGGGAATAGGTGAAATTACATGTCCAGAGTATACTTTTCCTCATATGATCAGTGGACTCTGGTTTGTTTGTTTGTTTTTCCTTTGGTGCTTAGCTTTATTAATGAGAATTCAGGGCATTTTAAAAACATTTTATCTATGAGAAGAATGATTTTACTTTAAAGATGAACCTGAAACCTTTTTTTAATGCTCAGATCACTAGAGCTCATCATACTGAATCTATCTTCTCCGTGGAGGGGTCAGAGTCAGGCTCATTTGTCAAATAATCTTGGGAAAAGAGGAATCCCAGAGGTTTAATTCAGTCTTACCTTAACCTCACAGGAAGCTAGACAAAGCCCTGTCCTCAATGATCCATGGAAGCAGGCCCTCTTTGCATAATTGTGCCTCCAGCAGAAGGTCTGGTCTTCTTAATACAACAGATTCAATACCTTGAGTGTCACAGCAGTGACATGAGCACAAAGAACTCCTGGATGTAGCTGGAGATACTTACAAGTATACAAGATAAAATGTAAGTTAGTGACTGTTATGCAAAGCTCCTATAGGGACTTCTCTTTCAGTGGATGTTGTTTAAGTTCAATGCAGTGATGCCCATTAAATGTTCTGCAGGTTTTAAAAGGTCCTACAATTTTCTTGCTGTTTGTCTTGCTTTCACAGGATAAATTACTGGTTACCCGTTACCATGTGAATGCTAATGCATTGGACTGGCAGCAGTGTACGAGGGAACCTCGCTTTGACTGGCTGAATGAGTACCTTCCCAGACTGTAGCGTATAAAATAGAAGTAAATCGTGTCTAGAGCAACAGTGCCTCGTGACATGCCGAATGCCTTTACACAGAATAATTTTGCAGAAGCAGCTGCACTGACTCAATATCGGTACACTCAGCAGCCCTTGCAGCCATGTTGCTGCAGCACAGTGAGGACCTGATGGATAGCATAACAGGCAATCTCCATCTCACTGCTCTGCTGCAGTTCCTACGATTAGCTGCATTGGGCAGCCATGGCATGCAGGTAGGATGGATGCCCAACAGGTTCATGCCCAACAGGTTCATGCAGGTGTGGGTGCTCATGCCTATCATCTCAAAGGCCTCTGACAGGTCGGCACAAGAGGCTGCAGAAACGCTGATTTCTCCTTATAGGCTCAGCTTATGGTTTCTTGGTCTAACATGGGAGAGGAGTGCAGCAAGGGTAGTAAAATGGCTTCTCTATAAACCTATTTTACTGATATCAATAGTGTCACTAATAATATCTAGAACATGCATGTATGGTTTTCAGGGGAGAAACAAGAGAAAACACAACATGGAGGAGAAAATGACACAGCCATTAAGAAAAAAGAAGGTGGTAAAGCTGTTACTAGCAAAGTTTTGTATAGGTCTGCAAATCTGCACCTCTGGGTGCTGAAAAGAATGAGAATTAAAATGACAGTCTAAAGGTTTTGTTATGTCTTGGGGCTTATCAATTTTCTTATTAGAAAAAAAGTATTTAGAATGTCAAAGAAAACACTATTTATGTTGCAAATCTTCCTTATTTTGTGTCATTAGGATATTTTCATTCCCTTATCAGTGAGTTTTACATATTAATCTTTACCATAAAATACTACCACCTCTCTTAAATTTCATGCTTGCTTGTTGATCTTTACACTCTGTTCAAAAGTAAATATTTGTTTTCTGTCCTTCTGTTTCCTTTGTGCTTGTATAGGAAAAAAATCTGTGGTCAAAACACAAGCAATTGATAAATCATTTACAAGCAAAGGAGAAAGATTGCCTAGGGCACACACTTAAATTCTTTTTAGCCAAGAGGATGCTTTTCATCAGTCTGAAATGTTGACTCAGAATAGGTGATTTATGTCATAAACATTGTTTTTCTAAAAAATGTGACATTTCAACACACTGGTGGTCCAAAGGGAAGGTGTTCTGAGGACATCCTATCCATCGACCAAGATCTGTTTCACTGTTATTGGCATTGTCATTAAGTTATAATACTGTGTCTCAGTAAAGGGAGAACACTAAACTTAAAAGAAATGCAATAGATGTCACAATGAAGGAATGAGTTTTGCTGGAGCAAAATGTCTGGATTCGACAGAGGCTGCTGCTCATATGCAGTATCCACATTTGATAATTTTAATCAGAAAAAGAGCTGCTGTTAGTGGATCTTCACTGGAAATTGTTAATTGCCATCCTGCCATCCATATGTCCTCTTTTATATTGTTCCACAGAGAAATTTTGCAAGAAGCATTTGCTTTGAACTAGCCACTGACATTTGTGTATGTGTATGTTATCTGTCATTTCTGTATTCAAGACCACAGTGAAGAGTGGAAATAAACTCCTAAGTCTCCAACATAAAGTTCTAATAAAAACCTCTATGGATGCTGAAGTTCTGTACCTTACAAAGGACATTTCAGAGAATGAAGCAGATATTTCACTTTATCAAAACATGTCAGAAATAAGAAAAAAGTTTAAATTATCCAATTCACTAAACAGATATTTTAATAGTCCTGTTTCTTTCACTGTGTTACTAGCTTTTACCTGCTTCTGAGAGCCCGTGAATGCCATAAATACTTCATAGGTACTTATAACTTCTTCAGGATTACATGGTAATCACAGTACATTTTTTTATTGCTTCAAAGATTTTTATCTGGATCCTACAAATTCTTGCATAATGATTCTTTTATTGACAAAAGGTTTGCCTAAGTCAGAATCAGCGCTATGTATTAGTAAATAATTAGACTACTCAACTGCTAATTACAGTATTGCATTGGTTAAACTAACTACCTCGACCTTTTTACTGTTTGTATCTAGAATCTTGCCCCTTTACATTCTTTGTTGTTATATTTTTCAAAATTACTGAGCCGTGTGTGTGTATCTCTATGTCTGTATTTCTACCCATAACAGTTAAGTGATTACAGTTGCCACAATTTAAATAGACAGTCTGCAGTAGTGGCCCACACAAAGGAAACAAATGTCAGTTACACATCATAGAAGCAGTCTCTTAAAAAACTTTACAGCAATCAAAGGACAGATCAGTCACAGACCACATTAAGCCCTGGGAATGAGCAAGCAGACAAACCAGCAAGCATTAGCTATCCCTGATGTGGTCTTGGGAAAAGTTAGGCAAGCCAGAATGAAAGCTATTGCATTCCTGACAGTGGGAGAGGGATGCTAATGATATGTAATTCCCTACAGGAGCCACTGGGAATGGATCTCTGTGATCCATGCAAAGCCAGTGTCATGGGTTCAGCAGCAGCAGTCATTTTTTCTCCTTCTTGGTAACTGGTGCAGCACTGTGGTTTTGATTTTGGACCTGGGAAATGCGCTGATAACACCAGTGTTTATAGTTACTGCTTGGCAATGTTTTGGTTTGACCAAGGACTTTTCTGAGCCTCATGCTATGCCAGGGAGGAGGGGAGCCGGGAGGAGGCAGACAGAGGACACCTGACCCAAACTGACCAAAGAGGTCATTCCATACCACAGCACGTCATGTCCAGGATGTGAAGACGGAGGGCAGAGACCCAGAAGGGTGTAGTGGTGATGGTGGACTGGGGGTGCACGGCATGGTCAGGTTTTTGGGATTGGGGGGTGCACTGGCTGGATCAGGCTTGGTGAGCAGTTGTATTCTCTTTCCTTGTATTTCTCTTGTATTATTACTGGTGGTAGCAGCAGTGATTTCTGTTATACCTTAATTACTAAACTGTTCTTATCTCAACCTGTGCAAGTTGAATTCTTTTGATTCTCCTCCCCATCCCCCTGGGACTGGGGGAAGAAAGAGGGGGAGTGAGTAGTGAGTGAGTGAGTAAAGCTGCAGTGGGTGAGGGGCTTAAACCACGACAGCCAGCATCCCCATGCGAACATGGACTCAGTCAGGCACTTCCTGGAACTGAATTTAGAGGGGGAAGACATGCAAACAGGAAAACAAGAACCAAGGAGGGTTGGAAGAGAGGGCTTCGGGACTTTTCATCCTACAACAAAATCTACTCCTTTGAAACATTTCATAGATATCTACATCCCACTCTCCCAAGAAAAAAACAAGCAGACAGCAACAAATGGCTAAACACTGGTCTTTCTAGAAGCAGCTTAATTACAGCAACTTTTGATTAATGTGATAAATAGCAGCACTGGCAGAATCAATAGTTGCTAGAGTTTCTTTTGTGTATTTTACATAAAGAATCAGGTCTCTATCAAGAATCTCAGTTAGAGCCTGTTGCTGAAATCAATCCTCTCGGTTAAGAAAAAGTGAAGTCAGGTGTGAGTAAAGGAATATAAAATGCTTACTAGACCCTTGGGTTCCTCCTGGTGCAGAAGCTCATTACCGACCCCAGTGGCAGGCAATTTCTAGACACCAATTCTTAGTGACAAGCAAGCACATTTACTGGTTGCCCCGGCAGTAAAGACCAGCAAAAGATGCAATAGTAGTGTTCTCAATATGTAGCTCAGGGACCTGTCTGGATGCTTTAACTCTAGTACAGGAGTTTTGAAAGGATTTGTCAGGGTCCTTAGCTGCTTCTGATGCTGTGGTACCATGCCCTGCAGAGGCAGCCCTGACTACCCTGCCTGCCTCTGCCCAGGGCTGCCCTCACCTCCTGGCTCCCCAACTAAATTGTGCATGAGATGACTTTAAAGCAACCTTTAAATGTCAAAGTACTTTCCCCAGCTGAACATGTTACATGGTAGCACATTATTTCTCAGCCTTTGGTCCAAAGCCAGGCTGTACATTTGACGGTCAGTGTGGGGAAAGGAGCAAGAATATTTTCCTGCTTTATTCCCACTCTGCTTTTCCCTGTAATAGAGCAATTGCTGTCACGCGCCAAACAAGACATTCCAGCTGTAGGAAAGTCCCACAGGAGAAATCTGGAGGTAGAAAATGCCTCTAGAGGACTCTGCTAGAGGGTTGCTGTCTTACTGCCAACGCAGATAATTGACACTTTGTGAAAGGCACTACAGTCTCAGGAATCTCACCCATTCCCGTATCTCAGGTAGAAACACGGTACCAGGCCCAGCTGTACCTATCTCATGGAAGTCCAAATGCAGGAGGAAAAAAAGCATGGTGCTAAAAAGCCTTGAAGGTGTTTCCAAGGAATCCATTAAATGCTCAAGATGTGTTAGGCTTCTGACAGTGGCAATCCACATCCAGATGAAATAGAAGTGCAGCTTCTAGAAGATCAGAATTGTATGATTTACAGAATGGTTTCTGGGATGTTCCAGCCTTGTGTTCAGTCTTGATTCACTGCCTATTTCCTGGCCAAAGAGCAGTGCTCAAAGCAACGTTTGATGTGTTTTTCTGAGAGCGTCTTACCATCAGACCATAACAACCCTTAATTAGGAGGTTTTTAGTAGGTTTTGCCCAAAGCCACTGTCAAAATATCTTAGCACTGTTCTTTGTAATGAGTAGAGATACTGCAAGATTTTTCCATGCATATATAGATATATTCACAAATACAGAAATATCATCCAAATTTCTGATGCTTGTAGCTTCAAAATAGATTGCAAAGCCTTGTGATAATACTTGATAGGTGTTATTTGTCACCAGGTACCTGCACTGAGGTCCCTAACCCTCCTGCCAGGGACACCATGAAGAATTTCACACCACAGAGCGAACTGTAGCAGCTCCCATTCCTTGCAAAACCCGGTTGGGCAGAATCATGTTTTCTCCTTATTCTCCAACTGTGCAGTTCACACCCACCCACAGATGGACTTGCCCTCACTCAAAATCTGCCGGAATGAAGGCTGGATTCAGCCCAAAAGCAACAGATGAGGAAATACTACTGACCAGAGTGCAATTTTACTCCAAGTTTTCCATGCCCTGTAAAGCCACGCTGAGCTGTGTCCTGTTATTTAGTAAAGGGTGGCACTAGAACCAGCAGGGTACCAGCAAGAGGAGAGGAAAGGCAGGGGAGGGCAATGGTGTATATAGGACTGATGTGATGAAAACTTCTAGCTCTCACCTTCCCTTTCTGGTTCTAGACATAGCTTCAAAACTTCTGAAGCAGCAAGAAAAATGAAGTCCAGCAGTTATCTGCAAAAGAAATACAATTAGTGCATTAAGGTTATTTCACTAAATAATCCCTTTTGCTCCATCACAGTAGTGCCTTCCCTGCCCTCTGCTGAGAAGGACTGTAAACTCCACAGGAGGCATGCTGAAAACCACTGAGAGTTACTTGGTGGCTGCTTTTCAGCATAGAAACTCTGTTGGTGTACTGTGCCTTTGGAGTTAAGAGGGTACACAGCTACCACCCTTTTAACCTTTCTATAAAAGAGAGGCTGTGGAGAAGGAAGGGCTGCCTGGTAGGACATTTGAACACTTTTCTGCATCCCAGGGATACTGAGACATTTTCTATTGTTGCTTTTTGTTTATTTTTTTCCCAACCTAAATTGCAGATTATTTTTAACTCCTTAATTTTGATCTGGTGCTATGATCACAGTTTACTTAATTTTGCCATCTAGTGCTGAGCCCACGGCACTTACTAACAGCAACAGAAGCCTAGAGAGAGCCTAGAGGGTAAAACATTTAACAAAGAGAATATTACGTCGTATCTGCATTGTTTTGCACGACAACCTTGCAGATCAAATCTGTGTTGTCTTAAGATGAGTTTCTTCATCAGTCCATTGTCATAACTCCACACTTACTCCACTAGCTTTGTTGGAATACTTCTTCTAGTGGCAATATCGGTTTTTGAGAATTAAAAGTATTGAATTCCATGTCTAGTGCAAAGAAGGTATCAAACCTTGTGTGGGAATTCAAAATGTTTTAAGGGAATATTTCAAGAAGGGCCTGTGTTTGTGCAAAGAGGTTGATGATAGTGGCTTTCTTCACACAAAGCACCAAAAACATGATTATTTTTCGTTATGATTATGCTTTTTCACAGAAATATTAGAGGAATCATGGAAGAAATGGAAGACGTTCATTTTCAGATACTACCATTAGGAATACCAGTTCATCAGTCCTTTACAGGATTTTATGCACTGACTCTTACAGTGACTGGTATCTGAATCTGAGTTTTCTCCAGCAGCACTGCAAGTTTTCTATGTCACTTTTTGAATGATTAGTTTAGCCTACTTTCAGAGTAAGATCTACTAAATCAGCTACATGAGAACTTATCATAGCTACCTACCACCTCTTCCTCTGCTGAAACACTGAAATAGATGCAGTTTAGAGGACAAAACCAGGTTACAAATTCCAGCAGAAAGAATGTAAAAGCAGCAGACAAGCTGTCCTCAGACACAAGTTTCCAACTGTGATTGGCACAAAGCCTTACTATTTAGTATATCTACTAAATTTTCATGTTTACTTAAATTTTATATTTATATTTATTTAAATCTTAGTATTTTAAAACTGTGTATTTATTTAATCCTTATTATTCAGTCTATTTATTTATTTAGTAAAAGGCACAGAACCTGACTATTTCTGAGCTGCAGTGAAAACTATTTCACTTTGTTACATATTTTCCATCACAATTGAAGTAAAATATGTGAGTGACCATGCAGTTGCTTCCTGCAACCCAATGACAAAGACTCCATCCATCCATCCTTCCATCCATCCATCCATGAGTCCCTGCATGAGCAAGTTAACCCTCTCACTGGTTTTATGTTATGCATATGTTGCCTGGAAGGGCATAGATACACTTAATGACAGGGAGCAATAAAACCTTAGGGGCAAAGAAAATAAACTCAAAAAAAACGTTTTTCATAAAATCACAGAACAGTTCGGGTTAGAAGCGCACTTAAAGCTCATCCAGTTCCAACCTCCCTGCCACAGGGACATGGTATAGGCATGGACACCTTCCACTAGAGCAGGTTGCTCCAAGCCCCATCCAACCTAGCCTTGAACACTGTCAGGGATGGGGCAGCCGCAGCTTCTCTGGGCAACCTGTGCCAGGGCCTCACCACCGTCATAGTGAAGAATTTTTTTCCTAATATCTAATCTAAATCTCTCCTTTTTCATCTTGAAGCCATTCCCCTTTTCCTGTCGGTACGTGCCCTTGTAAAAAGTCCCTCTCCAGATTTCCGGCTGGCCCCCTTTAGGTACTGCTAGGCTGCTATAAGTTGTCCCCAGAGCCTGCTCTTCTCCAGGCTGAACAAGCCCAACTCCCTCATCGTGTCTTCACAGGACAGGTGCTCCAGCCCTCAGATATATTCATGTCCTCCTCTGGACCCGCTTGCACAGCTCCATGGCCTTCTAATGTTGGGGGCCCCAGAGCTGAACACAGTACTCCAGGTGGGGTCTCACAAGAGCAGAGGGGGAGAATCACCTCCCTCAGCCTGCTGCTCATGCTCATTTTGAGCTCTCTTTTTTTTTGATTTTTGGTCTCCTTTTTTGCTCCTTTTGAGAGACTATATGAATTCTCCCTTACTTACCTATGGCAAATTTGAAGAAGGTCAGAAGAGGAAGAAGGAGAGAAAAAGAGAGTAAAGAACAGGTTGCACTCCTTGCATGCACAGCTGGGTACAGCGGCATACTCAAGCAGTTACCAGGGAGCCATTAGTGTACTGTAGATCCACACACTAGCTTCTTTTATGGTTACTGCTCACGTAAGCAAGCCATAAAATAAATAGACCTGGCATTAAATCAATGAAAATTATTTGCAACTAGTGGGAAGCAAACAAAGGGGCATGGGCTTTGCCTATACCTTGGACTAGGACTCTAAAGCCCCTTGCTTTCTTACAGAACATGGTATCAAATGGTTTTCTATAGGATAAGATATTACTAAGAGTTAAATCCTGTGGATCCAAAAAATGTTTGAAATAAAGTCCTTTCACCAAACATGGAGACTGTTGGTCAACAGAAGTGTTGATTAATGACCTGTTTCAATCAAATATTTAAGCTGTTCTTGTCTAAACTGCATAAAGATAGAAAAAGAATTATTTAAAAGCCCTATGTGTTTCTTGGCAACAGATTATTTGGTTTGGCAGAGCGAAATGCATTTTCATAGGACCTCTGATGGAGCTTAGCAGGAAGGTAATACACACAAAAGTCATCTGACTTGGCAGTAAGAACTAAATGGCCTGCAGATTGATGAATGATAACACCACATTTATTTTCATATTTATCTAGTATTTATGTTATTTATATAGTACCTTATAAAAATAATAGCACTTGGAAGATTTTCTGCGACAGAATCCTAAGAACTTACAGTACTTGTGGAAACACAGTCCAGTGTTGTATCAAACTGTTCAACAGGGACTTACACCTGAGAGGAGCCAGCCTTCACCCAGGCTGCAAGATACTCTCTGCTTTTTAATTCCATGAAGTTCTGGGAGGCTAGAGAACAAATATACATTTCTTCTGTATTTCTTTCTCTCAGTTCTTGAATGAATAGACTGTAAATAATCTCCCAAATGGTACAAATACTAGACTTCACTGCACTTACCATGGTAATGACATGGTAATTGCATGGCAATGAACACATGACGTGATCATGGCTATAAACACAGCTATACACATGACCAAAGCAGCAGCTCTTTGAAAACAGATCATCAATTTCCTAATATGTCCTCCAAGTAAGTCACTCCCTGGTATTTGACTATGAATATTGGTGGTGTTATAAGGCTTAATGATCTCCCACACTTATCAGTAGCCCAATACAACAGCAAAGGACTTGGGAAGAAATCAAACCTTCCATTACAGAAAGGGACCCAACACAAGAGATTCCTTAGCTCTCCCCCAACAATACAGCTTAATGAATAGATATCACTCACTAAGATGACTGACGACAGCCAAAACTATATGACATATCAGTCTTCAAGATTTTGCAAGTTGTGACTGGAGATGTTCACAGAGGAGACAAAATATAGTGAAAGGCTTGTAGGTAGAGATATAGACAGAGAGAGATCACTCACCAATTACCATCACAAGCAAAACAGACTTGACTTGGGGAAAATAGTTTCATTTATTACCAACCAAATCAGAGTAGGATAATGAGAAATAAAACCAGATCTTAAAAACTCCTTCCTCCCACCCCTCCTTTCATTCCAGGCTTAACTTCACTCCTGACTTTACTTCCTTCCCACCTAGTATCACAGTAGGGTGAGGAATGGGGGTTGTGCCTCATCACATGCTGTCTCTGCCGCTTCTTCCTCCTCAGAGGGAGGACTCCTCACACTCTTCTGCTCCAGCATGGAGTCTCTCCCATGGGAGACTGTTCTTCATGAGCTTCTCCAATGTGAGATCTTCCCACAGGCTGCAGTTCTTCACAGACTGACCCAGCATGAGTCCCTTGCACAGCATCACAAGTCCTGCTCCACCATGGACCTCCATGAGCTGCAGGAGCACAGCCTGCCTCACCATGGTCTTCATCACAGGCTGCAGAGGAATCTTTGCTCCAGCACCTAGAATACCTCCTGCCCGCCTTCTTCACTGCCCTTGGTGTCTGCAGGGCTGTTATTCTCCCATATTCTCTCTCTGGCTGCTGTTGCACAGTTATTTTCCCCCTTTCTTAACTATGTTATCCCAGAGGCACTACCACCACCACAGATCGGCTCGGCCTTGGACACCAGGTGGTCTGTCTTGGAGTTG
Source organism: Myiopsitta monachus (assembly GCA_017639245.1). Classification (NCBI taxonomy): domain Eukaryota; kingdom Metazoa; phylum Chordata; class Aves; order Psittaciformes; family Psittacidae; genus Myiopsitta; species Myiopsitta monachus. Next base: position 71,109,781 of record CM029917.1, on the reverse strand, counting down.
TCTGGCATTGGCTTTGTGGGACACGGGGGAAGCTTCCAGCAGCTCCTCATAGAAGCCACCCCTGTAGCCCCACCTCTGCCAAAACCATGGTATGCAAGTCTAATACAGATAAGTAAGCTTTACATCTGAAACATTTTCACCAAGCTTGTGCAAAGTAGCCTAATTGTGTACTAATTGCTGATTTTCAATAAATACATAATTTAGAATTTAAATTTTTAAAATTTAGATTTATTTTCCACCGTGTCAAAGAAGATGGTGATGCTTTCTCACCTAGAGAAACCAAAATATGGTTTGTGTGTTATTTAACTTAATAACAAATTACATAAATAGTAGGAATAGTATTATGTTACAGTTTGGGAAGAAAGCAGGAAATCCTGAAACTTCAGGGGAAATGTGGCTAGCAGAATGTAATTAGTCATATTAGTTTCTGGCCAAAAGATTAGATTTTTATATTGATACACTTATTAAAATTTTGATAGCAACTGGCAAAGAATTTCTAATTGTATCTAAAAGAAAGTAATAAAAATGTTTGGCTGTTGCATGATGTTTTATACCAGGCACTGCAATTTCTGAAGTGCTGGGAAGAAGCCTTTGTGATGGGTCTCAGGTCTCAGGACATGAAGTACATTTTGAAAATCCAGGATCCATCCTTGAGCCACTCTGTTTTCCAGCAGTAGTCTGACTGATCTGTGATATCTGATGGAAAGAGAAACGAAGCCCTGCTGACAGAGTTCCATGTCTTGGAACTGTTTCTGTCTGCTTCCCCAAGTAGGGCTGAGGAGTGCTGGGAGAGTACACGACAGAGCTGGCAAAGAGCTTACACAAGTTCTTCAGAATTAATTTATTTATAACATTTTCACTGATAGATTTTCATTTACCCTAGTAGATTAAGATCCAGTCTTAAGCAAATGTTTTCTTTGGGAACAGAAGATGCTGGGAAGATAAACCCACTGTATGAGTACTGGTAGGCATTCCCTGCACAGTACAAGGCCCGCCATTTTTCCTTACCCAGAGACTACAGGTCCACTTACTACTTGCTGAGTCTTCATTAGACCTGGAATGCACTGCTTTCCAGACTTTAAACTTTTTGGGAACACTGATGTTGATACATCTTACCAGCTTCATTTTCTTCCTGTATTTGCAGCAGATTCTTTTAAACTTTTCTTCAAACTGAATGTACTAAAATGTGTAACTGATGCAATTGCTATTTTTAGTTGTATTATGAAGAAATTTACACTGTAAGTGCTGTTGTCAGTATTAAAAGTACATGTAAGGCTGTCTCTACTGGAGATAAATCAGATGCAAATGTATTAATGGTGGTTTAAGTATCGCAGGGCTAAACACCAAAATGTATAAGACCAGATCAGGCATTCAGACACGGATGCATTGTCTTGTTTTGGGTTTTTTTTCCCCAGAAATATAACTTAAAAAATAGAAAGCCTTAATGAATGCAAAATAATGAGTGTCCCACCAGAAATTCATGAAAAGCTAGAATAATCAGATTGCCTTTATCTATTTGAAGAAAGTAAATTTCCCCCCATGTGAGTAGAAGCTTAAGGGTTTTTTTTAGTCAGTATTAGAATTTCAAAACAAGTTACACGAGCAGTTATCCTTAATGAATAACTCTGCAGCTTTTCCATGAACATGGACCAAAATCCACAGCTAATAGACACCATTTCCCCAACTCATAGCTCTGGGCAGCAGTACAAAAATGTACTAATTTGAGCTAACTCTGCTACAGTATTTCAAGAGAAAGGTTACATTTTTCCCTCTTTGGCAGGTTATTTTAAGGTGTCAATTCAAACTTTTGCACTGACGTCAAATATTTCCTCAGAAAAGCTGCTCCTATTCTCCACTGGGTTGTTAAATGTAGAAGCAATGGACTGCATCCTCCACGAACAGCGTTTTTTCCCCTACTGTATTACTATAATTTTCCACCATACTCTTGACAACCTTGTTGGGTCTGCCTTACCAGAAGAAAGGGGCCTATTTATTTGTTTTGTCTTGATAACATTTTCATTAAGGAGGAGGAAGTGGCCTTCAGAACACAGAGCTTGCTTTGGCACAGAAAAGAGGAGCAGTAGCCATGGCTATGCTGTGAACACAGAAGTAGCTCACAGCTGAATATTTAATGGGAAGAATAAATCTAATAACAGTAGCAACAATAATAACATTGATGTGTGCAGTGACATTTTACAATTCAGGGTGTTTTTCAGACCAACCCTGACTCAAAGCATCCTCATGTGACACTAAAAAATGCCCCTAAATTGTCCCTATCTGGAAATGTCCTATGAAGATGAATAAGGACCCATATCTCTTTTCACGGACTGCTGTCCTATTGCAACAAATTCCTCTATTTCAGTGTGTCTCTTTGTACTATAATGTGCTGCTAAATGGCAGTCACACTTCATAAGCTCAGAAATGTGAAAGTAGTAATATATCAATATGAAGCCATTACTAGCAAAATGCACAATGCAACAATCCTGTTCTCCATGTTTAAATGTCTCACTTCTTCATAGTGCCCTACCCAAAGGGCTGTACTGCAGTGTTACTCTAGGTAATCTCAGTTGGAGCAAGGCACTCAGGGAATTCAGGCTGTGTCCAGCAGTATTTCCTATATAGTATAAGTTGTGTCAGCTATTGTGTCAGCTCAGGACATTGGGAAAGCAAAATATTTAGAAATGGGATGTCATGTCAAACTTACCATCATAAATGTTTGGGAGGAGAGAGCCAACTGCTCTGCTTTCTCAGTTTAGCCAGGAATGAACCTGCTATTTGGATTTTAAAACCAATTAATCATGGCTGCAACCAGTTTTGTTCAGTAAGTAAATATTTAATTCTGTTCCATCTTTTGTATTGCTTTTATTAAAATAGGAGGCAGATTTTTAATGAGATTTTTGTTGGTTGGATGTTTGATTTCTAGAACTATTGTCTGAGAGGTCCACATGTGCTGACAAAGGTGAGCACAGTGAGACTCCCAGGCAGTGAACCGCAACATCAGTCCTGGGGAGGTGGTATCTCCCCTACTGGAGCAAAAGACCACCCTACCATTGTTTTCCCCAGACTTCCAGTCCTATAGAAAGGTTCAAACAGCATCCTTAAAGGAGAAGATCCCTCACCAGAAGGCATTGAGTGGTATTACGAGAGAGACTGGACTGTTTTAGACTTAGATGTCTCAGCAAGGCAGTTTTTGCTGAACTTCATATAACCAGGAGCTCACAGTTAGCTCTTGTGCAAGGAGGTGGTTTTCATGCGTTTTCTTGCCGCTGCATATGCACAGGATTCAGAGAAGTTGGCAGGATTATATGCTTACCATTCCTTTCCTGCAACACCAACAGCTTTTGCCATCTGTATGTGGCTGCCTTAACTTTAAAACATTCGGTATTATAATTGTCTCTGGAAGCTGAAAAATGAGTGAAATGCTAGCCTTTGTAAATGAGCATTTTCCAGATCACTGTGCATGAAATGGTTACTTAAGATAACTGGATAAAAAGAATGGAAAGGATACCAGTTCAGAAGTTCAGGTGAACTTGAAAGAGTAGATGAGTGAAAAACACACACAATTATGCTGCAAATGTGTCATTTTGCTCTGTTGAACCAGTACTTCATTGAGACAAAAGGCTCAAAACTGTACAAAAATAGCCTCAGGAGAAACCCATTTTTGTTCCAGACTCAGTTTATACACATACTGAGCCTCACAAGAGTTTGAGCAATTGGTGCAGGACCTCATTGAGGTAGCAGCTGCCTCAAAGGTCCTTCAACAGAGAAAGCCTGTTAGTCCACCTTGAAAATCAGCTCTGCCTGGAAATAGCTGCATGAAGAGACCAAAAGGTGACAGCTCCACTTGCAAGAAACAGGCTTGCAATGTTAATGGAAGATGGGTTTTGATTTGCATTTATAGCGCAGCAACACTGGCTTGAAGTCAGTCAGCTCCCTAATTCTTGAGGTCTCTAATTAACCATGCAAAATTATAGGGTAGTTAGTAAGACTGCTGAGAGAAGTAATGCTGTCAGAACCTTAGAACAGGTTCATCTGTTCCTTTTTTCTCACTCTTTTTCTCCCTGCATTAAAAAGATTTATGACAGAGGATGATACTCCTTTTCCTGCTGGGGGACCCTGCATATCGAAGCTGCTGTTCTATTATCTGTGAAGCTTTTCAGAAATCTTCAGTGCTGCAGCAAAATTTAGCATGGATTAGCTTCCAACTAGGAAAATAATACATGGAAGCTTTGTTCCTTTATGTATGGAAGCACAAATACATGGATATTTCCACGCAAAATCAAAATTGTATAAATTATTGCTGATAATTTGATGTAGGGGAGGGAACTAACAATTTTGCAGCTTAGCCCTGTACCTACCATACTGACGCCTAATCTTTTGGCCTCATTCATGTATTCAGCCTTACTCCTCCAAACTTGAACCTCTTCTGTTTGCTGATAATATGGACTAAGACAGAAGTGACAACAGTGAACATTTTCATTTGAAGTCTCATTTCTAAGTTGCTGCAATTTTTGTAGCACCGTAAAATCAGAAAGAAAAACAAAGGCTTGGGGTTAAATTCCATGTCCTGTTTCAGTCTTTTTAAGTTACTGCAGATCAAAAACCTATGTAACCATTATGAATTAGACTGTCAATGAGCAAAACCAGCTACTGCCTTCCCAAGAAGTTTAAAGCAATGTCTGTAATGGTTTCATAGGGTTTGGGCTCAGGCTGAGCTGCTGAAAATAATAACTACACACCTAGTCATTCTATAGCTCCAGTCTAACAGCTCTCTTACACAGAGCTCCTTGGGACTCCTGAGGTAACTTTAAGGGTGCACTCCTTTTTCAAGAGAAAAAGAGCACCATGCCAGCTCCTCAGCACCAAGGCCATTTTACCTCCTTGTAGGTCCTACAGGACAAATTACCCATTGCTCTCAGCTGGGGCTTGGGGCAGGTGAGGATCTGGGCAGTGGCCTGGCCAGTCCAACAGCTTATAGCTGAGCAAGGGGGAGAGCAGGAGCCTGCATTGGAATGTTTTGCTCCTTAAGGCAAAAGAAGACACAAAAGCTTGTTTTCTTATTGAACTCAGGTGATACATGATAGGTGTATACTGTTGAGATCATTGTCAGGTAAGAGAATACCAATTTTATGTGATTTTTCTGAGTTAGTTTTGGCAATCCTTGTAGTATGCTATCATACTTTAAGTATTCCTTGCTTCTTGTGGTGACTGGGCTTTACTGGTGCTCTAATTCCTACCTGTATTGCTTGCCAGCAAGTCAGTTCTCACTACCATTGCCAGGGAAAGCATTTTAAGTGACAGTCTGGTTCACAATATGGTTAGACTGGTGGTTAAATTCTGGTCGAAGAAATCTTGTTGATGAGGGTGACAGGGAAGGAGAGAAAAACAGAGTTTGTTTGTAGCTGAGCGGTTTGAACACAAGTAGTTTACTTGCTGCGTAAACTGAGAAATATGAACATAGCTGAGAAAGATGAAATGACCATACTCTGCTTTTTCTTTTATGGTTGCAACTTTTAAGCTGTTTTCCCAATGTATTATACTTGCACCTGAAAGCTTGGGCTCTGGTGTGGGAGGCAGCTATATGGAGAAATAAATCTGAAATGTAATCCCAGAACATACCCCTCTGCCAGCACTTAAGGGTTCTTTCAGTAGGTGCAGAGAGCTCTTCTGACGGGAAGGAGAGAAAATGGTCTGCTCTAATATTTTTTTGTTCAACTGAGGGAAATGCTGTGGAAAAATAAAGCACCTGGGGAACAGGGGGAAAGCAGAGAGTGGAAAAAAAATCCATGTATTTAGATTCTGAGATGAAGAAATGAATGATATTCCCCAACACCCTAGCTGATACTAACAGTGGTAGCTGATTAGAAGAGGAAGCATTTATGTTAATGATCTTATTTTGTGATTCAATTTTCTTTCAACTTCAACCATCTGTTTTAAAATACATGTTTCTATTAGGACACTAATAAGTACACATGGTTTAATGCTGCATGCTAGTCACCAGTAGCACTCAGTGATTTAAATGCAAATCGTGTTTTACGTGAATCTGGTCTGCTAGATTTGGTCCTTCTTTGATCTACAGTTTCTGGGAAATGATGAAGAGAAGGAAATGTTTATGGAAACATGTGTTCACGTATCTCTTCTGCTTTATTTGGAAACGGTCCGTGAAAATGTAGCTGAACTTCTTAACATTTGGAATTGGTTTTTTGGGCCTGGGGGTCCCATCCATAGCAGGCAAATGTCTGGTTTTCTTCATTAGCTGCCGCATGACAGCTTTCATGATTAAAGGTAGCACTGTTTGGGCGTTTCCTTCAGTTATAAGTGCAATTTATCTAGCTATAACTAAATAGAAGTCTTCCAAAATAGGAAGTTAATTTGTTGGTGTAGTGTGAAGTTTCCTCCCGAGCAAGAAAGAAAGTCAGTGATTCTGGAGCAGTTTGAGGAAGGGGTGATGGTGAATGTTTTGCACTCAGGATTTGTGTGAAACTATTAATACCCAAAACCTCCAAGAGCTATAGCATGAAACTCATCTGACAGCAGAATTTTTCAGCCACTTCACGCCCTTTTCCTCAAACCAGAGTGTCAGGCACAAATGTAGACTTTTCTGCTCTAAGTAAAAGAGCTTGTGTGAATGTGCGTAAAGAATTTATTTATGCAGCTGTTCAAACTGATGGCATGGAATAGGCATAGGAAAGGAGAGAATGTGGGGTCCTCAGTCCCCACGTTATTTTTTGACAGCCATGTGGATCGCTTTGCTTTCCTCCCAGAGCCCGTGAGAAGCAAAGAATACAGCCGAATGTTGAATTTGGCTGGTTTCAGGGGATCTGTCTGACTCACCTCTGCTAAAATTAGCTAAGCTTTATTTATAACTTGTTGCTCTGTAAACACAAAAGAAGTAGCCAAAAAGACCAATCAGGAACCAAGGGTGGTGTTCATTTTCTTTTCTGAAAGACACTTGAATACTAATACCACTTACTGGTGTTTCTGATGAGCAGCTCACAAGAGGAGCAGCAGGTGAGTGAGCTGCAGTATTTTGTCTGTCTCCCTGGTCTCGCTTTAGCCTCACTGCTGCTGGGCAATGTGTGAGAACATACAAACACTAAATAGAAATCAGTGCTATAGGTTGAGCTCCCACTAGAAAATCTCTCTTTGTTTAATAGCAGATGCTGGCCAGTGTAAAAATGGGAGTTAATATTAACCTTGCCATTTAATCTTTGTCTTCATGGCAGAGCTCTTATAATCATTAGTTTAACTGAATTTAGCAAACTTCAAGAAATATATATTTTTATGTTAATATCTTTATTGTACTTGTTTTCACGTGGAGCTTTTCTTTCTCTGGAGTTGGCTGTTGAGATGATATTTTTTCATTTGAAATGACAGCTGCAGTAGCCAGGAGAGTTATAACAGGTTTTGTGCTACTGGAAAACAGACACATCTTCCCAAAATAGTTTCTTTTCCCTAAAAGAGTGACCATTAACTAAATTTTAATTTATTTGATTTCATAGATGGACAGTAATACTAAGCAAATGAAGAATCCTTCTGGATTTGCATTTTTATAACTTTTTAGTACCAAAAAAAATCATCATGACTAAGTTCATTTTTAGTGTAGTATTAAAACTTAATCAGAAATGACTGACATTAATTCTGAACGCTATAAGTTATATACAAGTTTTAAGTCTTAAAGAAACTTATTTGAGAAGAGGATTAGACAGGATCTTCTAATCCTCATTCCATCTGTTTTGACTAATATAATTAGAATGAGTATTTATAGTTTGTCATGTTCAACATGGGCCTTATCCCAAGAGAAGCCAAGCATCTGGACCTACATGGAACGTCACTGACATCCTGCTTCAGTGTCATTCCTGCTTTCTCAGTGGCCTGCTTTGGTCAGAACTGTTTTTTCTCTCTTGTCCTGGCTTTGGTTATATGCAATCAGTGTTTCTTCCAAGCATATTGCAATACCAGTGTATTGGAGTTCTTTAGGTGGCCTGCGCTTGAAAAGGATGGTGTAGCTGTAACTGATTTTCCAGGACATTAAGCCTACAAAGGCATGCCTGTACTTAAATTCTTATGTTGTGTGCTCCACTGAGCCTTAGGTGTGTGCAAGCAATTGCATGGCTCAGGAGGCATGCATTGCATGAAGCAAGATAAAAATGGCAGGTGCTTGTACATTGCCGTGGTTTATGTCAGTGGTCACAGGTGGGAAGGAGAGAATGCTTGCATGCACAGGAGACAAATGTGGGATGTTAACACCAGTATTGAGACGTGCAGGTTGACTGGATTTGTCCACTTGAGGTATAATCACCCCCCGCCGCTTTATAGCATGTAATGTTGGTGAAATTAGTAAGAATTCTGCTTTCGCATTTGGCATAAGTCAGGGATTTGCAAATCATTACTGATAATGCCTTTGTGAGGAGAGGCTTGAAATGGATGCTGGTGGAAAATAGAAGAGGACAATATACTGGGGGCATCTAGTGCAAACAGGACAGTGCTGGTGTAAAATTGCTACTGCTGTTTCTGCAATATACTCATGCAGTCAGCAGGAGCACAGAAACAAGTTGAACAGTGTATTTCAGGTAGCTCCATCCAAGCGGTTTTCCTTTTACTGCTTTTACAGTCCTACAGTGCAGCACTATGCCAATAAATGAGATGGTTGCAGGTCTCCTGGAACAAAGGTGCCTCAGCCATTATCCAAGACAGCTTGCCAGTTTTACTGGGGCTTGCCAGGCTGTGAGCCAGATGTGACTCCTTTGGTAGCAGCAGCAGCCTCCAGACCTGGGGTCTTCTCACTGTAAAAAGAGGGACATATCCAGTTCTTGAGAAGTTTGAGGAAGAAGATGGCAGGAAGATGTCTGCACTGAAGAACAGTCCACCTGATACACTGTTATCCTCACTCTGCTCTTGAGTTGTCCCTAAGAAGGTGGGCACCATTGCTTGAGATGAGGTGGATGGTGTTGTATAATAAATTCTGGTGGTGGCCAACTGCTCTTTCTCAGGAACAAATGTGAGATAATCTTAGGCTTGATAAGTCTGACACAGTGCTCTTGTTGAAGAAGGCAGGTCAAGTGAGACGGGGCAGGTATCTTCTCTGTGTTCACGTGTCTCTGCTGCTATGTTTGACTGATGGCTCTGCTCAGACTGCTTGGAATAACAAATAGAGATGGTCCTGGGAAGGTGGGAAGAAAACCAAATGGATCAAAAACACCCAGTGAGTCCTGTGTTCATCAAACCATGTGTTTCTTAACTTTCAACAGCCACTTGAAAGAAAATCTTGAAACTGCAGTAACCCTCAAAGTCATGCACTTACTGCAGTATTACCAAACTCCTGAGATAGACCTCTCAAAAGCACTAAACTAATACAGAGCACGCTTTATAGGTCTTGTTAAAAATTTATTATTTGTCTTCTGATTTTTTGCGATGCCAGAGCTCCCCTGAGCCATACTTACAAGTCTTATTTTGTAACTTGTGTCAGTAGGAAAACATCACTTAACTGCTTAGAGTTTTTTTTTCAGCTCCAACAGCCAGAGCTCAAAGTAAACTCCGTGACAAAAAGCTTCAACAAACTGATGAAAGTGTTGGGGTGTGAAGCAGTGATTGATGTGTTAGAAAATACAAAAGTTAGTTCTTTCTCTTGGCAAAATAGGAAGCAAGGTTGCTGACTGTGAACTTAAGTGAATAAACAGCTGTGTAATTGGTGAGTAGTGACAAAAAGCACAGGAGTAAAACTGGCAATAAGTAGTAAACCTTGGTTGCAAAATGTGAGAAAGTCCTAACTCAGATGAGCAAAGCTCTAGGAGAAGCCCTTGCCATAGTAATTGAGCAGTGGTGGTCATCTTCTAAGAGGAAGATTACTTGGATCATGGAGGGATTTCCTCCATGAGCATTTTAAGAGCACTCCTAGACTTCCTAAAAAGAGAAACCTCCACTAGGGCAGTTCCCCAGAGGTGTTTATGTGAAAAGAGCAAAATCATCTTGCTTCAACTCCACAGTAAGAGGCTGTGAAACTTACCTTTGGGATGCAAACCAACAACGATCTATGCACTACTCTGTATCTAATAAAAGACCTAATTATATATATTAGGTTCAGTCTTTTGTTAGCCCCTCACAGATCATAATGGAGTGCTGACCAGGCCTGATTTCAGGAGTGTAAAAAGGACCAAAGAAAAATAATTATTTTAATTCTGAATTTTGTTTAATTCTGGTCATCTTCTCCACCCCACCCCTCTTCTCTGGTCATCTCAAATGAGTTTTCTTTGATATAATTTGTGAGAGAAGAAACAGGACTTGAGCCATGCCCTCTAAATGAAGACCTGTACAATCGTTTTTGCAAATTATAGTGTAGTAAAATGCAATTTTAATATTTTGATGTGACTCAGAAGTGACCTTTCCCAGTCTCCAGCAGCAGGCTTGCTCTCACAAATGCACTGCTCTGGAAAGCTGATGTGTGTGCTGGGTGTACTAAAATGGAAAACATGAGCTGTTTTCTTCCCTCCCCCCAGCTGCCACTGAGCTATCATAAATTATTGCTAAAAACTGGTTCAGGTCCTCAGACCTTAAAGGTTGAGGTGTGCTGCTTGCTGGCATGCCAGCCTACCGCAAAGGGCACCCTTACACCTTTCTGCATTATGTCCTTCACTGAAGTCTACTCTCTTCTAAGCAGACACTACCACGCTACCAACTTCCTCACTCCCCCAGACAGGTAGGTAGGGATGCAATTTGTAACTTTCTGGATACATTACGAGGAGTACACGTGTGATTTTTATGCGCTGTCTTGATTTTAAAGATGTAAGACTCATTCTAAGGTTAAAGAAAAAAAAATTAAAAATTTCTGGAATTCAAACAGTTCACAGGGGTTTTTGAAGACACAGAACAGAAAGGAAACTACATGCAGTCAAGATGTTACATGATTCAATCTTTAAAGGCCTCTCTTCCTACTGCCAGGGAGAAGCAGACTTACCTGCCATGCATTGCCAGGACTTCCACTGTGCTGAACATCCCTTGTCCTTGGGCAAGCAACCAAAGGAGGTCTGCTTGAATTAGGGGCAGAGCAGTTGCCTGGTTGTTTCTCCCCGCCCTTGGTTCATGGCTTGATGGGAGAGAGGGATGCAAGGGTGTGCTTCAATCTCCAGCCTTTCTGCTCTCACAGATGTTACATTTCCTGACTTAGATGCTATATAGTTACCCTCTGGAAATGCTGGTGATGCTGGGCATAGCCAGCCTTTACCATCTCCCATCCAGGCAACTAACAGCTTTTGTTCAGCTTGTCCCATGTGCTTTCTAGTTTCACAGCCTCATTCAAGTAGAATGTGACCTCTGAGGGTCTCTAGTTGGTCTTGCTGGAGCAAGAGTTGGACTTGTGAGACCTCCCTTGGAGTATTGTGTGCAGTTCTGGTGTCCTCAACATAAAAAGGACATGGAACTGCTGGAACAAGTCCAGAGGAGGGGCATGAGGATGATCAGGGGACTGGAGCACCTCCCGTATGAAGGTAGGCTGAGAAAGTTGGGGCTGTTGAGCCTGGAGAAGAGAAGGCTGCGTGGAGACCTCCTAGCAGCCTTCCAATATCTGAAGGGGGCCTATAGGGATGCTGGGAAGGGGCTTTTCATTAGGGACTGCAGTGATAGGACAAGGGTTAACGGGTTCAAACTTAGGGGAAGTTTAGATTGGATATAAGGAGGAAGTTCTTTACTGTGAGGGCGGTGAGGCACTGGAATGGGTGGCCAGGAAAGTTCTGATTGCTCCATCCCTGGCAGTGTTCAAGGCCAGGTTGGACAGAGTGACATGGTTTAGTGTGAGGTGTCCCTGCCCATGGTAGGGGGGTTGGAACTAGATGATCTTAAGATCCTTTCCAACCCTAACTATTCTGTGATTCTGCTATCTCAATCGGATCTGGTTCTGGCTAAGCATGCTCAGCACTCTCTGTGTCACCTTGTGCATTGTCTGCTCCAGTTCTCAACCACCATGGTAGCTCTCCACTGAGCTCCCTCTCCTCTGCACTTGAGGAAACTCAGCCAGATAATGTTCCAGGTGCAGCTTTGAGCTATGGATAGCAGGGAAGAAACACTTCCCTTGCCATCTTGGCCAATTCTTGCCTAAGACGTCATTGCCACAAGGATGTACTGCTGACCTGCCTGCCTGCTCTCTTCTGCAGAGCTGGTCCTCAGCAAATCCTGTACTGCATGTGCAGCCATCATGCTGTAGCTACCCTGCAGGACAGATTCTGTCCTCTTTTTTATCATGTAATCCTCTTCCCCACAAACTGAATCCCATTTTGCATGAACCATGTTTTCATCAGTAACATATTACATTGCTGTGTTGATAAGATTAGTGCCTATCTCTTGCTAAGGATGACACTTGACAGTAAAGAAGTACTCCAAAGTGAAACTGCGTGATTCAGAATGACTGAGCTCCTCCATCCTCCTGTTGGCATGCTATGTGTAAATAATATGCATTTGACATAGAATTTTTGTATACACTTGACAACATTCCCTCAGAAGACCAAAAAGCTGACTTAATCCTTTTCCTAATGTAGCAAACATTTGACAAGTTATTGCTTAAACAGAGGGCTATTTATAGGTTGTTTTACTATTTAGTTTTGAACTCATAGTGACTAATGATAAAAATGATACTGTACAACCATCAAGTATTTTTAAATACTCTCTGGTAGGTCTCTTCTAACATTTTGATTTTTAGTATCTTTTTCCATGAAGTGAGGAGGAGGGAAGTTTAAGGCAGTTGGTTCTTTCACTTCTAGGGGGCAAAAAAAAACCACCAAAGAGCATATTTCTAATCCGGTGCCTCTTTCTAGAATACAAAAACATACTAAAATTTCAACATTGAAATAATCAGCTTATCTATCACTGGGGGTTTTGCCAGCAGTTCTGTTGCTGAATTTCCTTTACATCCTTTTTCCACTGAAGGAAGATCGTTGAATCAGTCAGAAATGTGAACATGTTGCCTGTGAGGAATTCAGTTTGTTATGATTCTGTGAAATTCTTCCCTAAGCTGGAACAAGTCTCGGTTTGTCTTGCCTCCTTTTTTGAACCCAATTTTTAGCCTATTTTAACTGTATAAATAGACTCAAATTGTGCAAGCATGGTATCAGAGCAATACCTCCACAGTGGCAATATTACCTAAACTATAGGATCTTTCCACCAGTGAACATGGCTGTTGCCACTGAGATACATCCATTGGGATGGGAAGATCTTTTCCGATTTCTGTATGAATTTAATAGGGGATGGGAGGTAGAGAAATCCCACAGCATAGACCCTGCCACAGCAAGCAATGTTGTTCCTCTTTCTTTGCTGCTTGCATCTGACGAGTGAACTCCTCCATGCTACAGCAGCAGCTGTCCTCTTCCACAGCTTGGAGGTGCTTCAAGCCTGAGGAAGTTGGACTGAGAAACTGGGAAACGAAAAGATGCAGGGGTATGCTTTGCCCCTCATGATACAGCAGCTTGGGGAGGTCTCCAGTAATTCATCTGTGGCAGACTAAATATGGAGGAGGAGAGGCAAGTTATTAAGGGCACAGAGCTAGGACTTGCCAAACTTACTTGCAGGCAAAAGGCTGAATTTGCAATACCTGCTCTAAAACCTACCCACAAACCCTTTTGTCTTGTGTAAGTGTTCCTGATAAAATCTGAGGAGCAAGAGAAGTGGGAAATGATGCCAGTGCTACGGGGCTGCCTCTTGGGTGCTGCTTCCTTCTCCTTCCTAGCACAAGCCAGCACTCTGAGCATATCGGTGGCCTGCAGCACCTATGCATGTCTTGTTTTTCACATCACAGGCCACTGCAGAACTACAGTCCATCTGTCTGGCTAATTAAGTCCAATAATTACAATCCCTTCTTTTTTCCTGTCTCTGTCAGAGCAATCTCCTAGCCATAGTGCTAGAATTATGACTTTTCTTATTTATTTTATAAAACCCCATTTTCTGTGCCTGTGTGTTGAGACCCTGGTTCAGAATAACATCAGTGTACCAAAAGAAAAGCCAAGCTGTTCTAGCTGGAGAGAAGCCAGGAGAGGTAGTCAGAATATAGTGAGAACTGATGGGATCTGGACACCTTAGTGTCTTGAAAGGCAGTCTTAATTTCTTTTAAAACTGGAAGTTAGCCAAATCCCTACCTTACGAGCATGCTGAAATTCACTGTATGGCTGCAAAGGGAGGTTTTACATGTTTACAGCCCTGTTTGCCCATGGGCTTCCTACTCAGGCAGGCGGTCCTGTGGATCTGCCAATGGTTGCCTTGTGGACTTGGTGATGCAGCAGCCTGAGCCCGTGCTCAGGAGGGCAGCACCCTTCTCTGAGCCCTAGGTTTCACCAGCATAGGTTAGGATACTGCTAGTACTGACCTGTCCCTTGCCTTTCTCTGTTAAACTCGTCCTCAACAGCAGTAACACAAGGAAACAGCTTCTTCAAGCCAAGCCTCTCTTCTTTCCCATTTCCCTCTCCTCTAGCTTGCCTGGGTATTTCAGGAGATGAAAACATAAGCATATGTCTGAGGTTTATTAGGTGTGCACACCTTTCAAAACCAGCTGTTATTTTAAATGCAGTTTGGTACTGAGTTTTGGCTCAGTGGAGGTGTTATGCTGAATGCAGGCTCTGGTCCATCACAGCTGCACAAAGCCAAGGCAGACTCAAGGCTGATCTTGTCACCCTGCTGTGATACACATCCACTTGTAAAAACTGATTAATTAGTTTTAGTATAGAGGCTTTGTTCAGTCAAAAATCTGTTCTGAAAAATTGCAATTGCAGTGAGTGCCTTTGATTATGATAGCATAAATAACTGCTTTTGGGTAGGGGAAAGGAATATTAAATAAGCTCATATTCACACAAGAATCTGGTTCTTGAAAAACTCTAAAATTCTTCACTTATTACCAGGCATTGCAAAGTTGGAGATTAAATTAACCAACACTTAAAAAAATTAGAATATCTTTCACAAAGCTGTATGTTAATTTAATAATCATCTTTCATTGTCTCGCTAATTTAAATTACTATTAGCAGTCTTGTCATCATAGGCTAATATGCATGATGACTGTTCCATATTGCTCTCAGTCGGGTACCTTGCACGTACAAGGATTCATAATGAAATCACATTTAATCTTTCGCATAACTGCTACTATTATGCTATTACTAAGCTTGGCTGCCTTTGAAGCTTAACTTGAGCTACTGACTTTATTCCCCCGCTTTCCATTACGATTTAGTCCGATAGGGATAGCAGAGTCATATTTGAAATTCAATTTAATGATAACATTTTGAAAGCAGTGTTGGTTGAAAAGCAGAAGATGGGTTTTTCCCTTGTCAGGCTTGTGCTCATGTTCTTCCTAGCCAAGGTGCAATGTGCCTTCCCACTGCAAGTCAGCATGTGGTGTGAAACTTCTAGTACCAGAAAAACCCCAGTAGAAATTTCTAGAAGAACCTAACACTGAAATCACAGAAATGCCTCTGCTTTCACCTCCCCCTCATGTTGCAGTTTAATTGCTCAAGACTTTAATATCTGATTCTTAAGAGATTTGATCAAGAACTGGCTTTAATGCTTTGATAGAATGCTTAAGAAATCAGTGTCCTCATTTTGCTCTCCAATATTTTGATGTGTATCTACTGGAAAATAAACTAGTTGGAGCATTAAAAAAAAATAAAGCAGGCTGCTTCACCACTAACATTAACATTCTGTGAATTAAATAGTTGTAGATTGATATCTTGATCCCTTATTAAATTAGTGCTTAGTCAAATATTCATATTTAGCTTTCATAATCTCAAATATTTGTCACCCCAGAACCACAGCCCCTTTGATGCTTTTCTCTGAGCTCCATGTGAATGTCTTTGTTTTGGATTATTTTTCCCCAGAGGTAATCGTTTTCCTATTTTCAAGCCAAAAACTCGTGTTACTGTCTCTCCTGGAGCTGTACATTTTTCTCATCGATGACTGGAACGCTTCCAGGTTGAGGACTCTGTAACTCTGCATTTATTTTCTCATATAGGTCAGGACTTAAGACACGTGTGTTGCCAGACACGTTCACAAAATATTTACTTCTGGTTTGAGTCGGTGTTTGCTTTAAATGTTACTTGTTTGCAGCCCCTTCGGTTCTCCACTCCTGACTTACTTAGCAGAACAATTACAGAGGTTGATCTACCTTGAGGGCTGGTAAGGGCTTTGCAGGCCCTCTGTTATCTCCTTCAGCACGGATTATCCCAACTCCTCAGCACCCTGCCTTTCCTGCAGGCAGATGTCTGAAACCTCCCTCTTCCCTTCTTTGAACTTGGTGCATCAGGGACTGTATCTAACCAGGTTCAGGTAGCTTAACCTAATGCTTCTGGGCACCAGGGAGCATCAGACAAGTCCAAAAAGACTGGAAGCTAAAAATGAATGAAAACAGAGGCAAACAAATGCATGTCTTAATGTGCATTGACTTGTTCATTTGTATATTAAAAATAAAAATCCAACTCTGACTAATTGGACGTCATGCAGGGATGTACATGAAACTGTGTGGAGATGGGCAGGAGCTGCTAAGCTAAGCAAGAGACTGGCAGAGACATGATGTGGCGGGGACAGCTCAGGCAGGCAAAACTCTGCAGGATGGAAGGGAAATCTGCAGGGAAGGAATGAAAATCACTGTTAAGCTTTCCCTTCTTCCGTAAACAAGGAAGCTCTTGCCCTACTGTAATAATCCTGTGTCTACTTTTGAAAAGCTTCTTCGCTTTGGAGATTTTTACCCCATGTACATCTGCCACCTGCAGACCATCTTAACTGTGAAGTTCCATATACTTCCTCTGTGCTTCACTTCTAACCTTTTGCAGTCCCCTAGTTCATTTTCAGTGGAGATTTTGGCTACCATGGCCCAAGTCTATTTTATACATCCTCCATTCCCTGTATCTCCCAGAACTGACCAGGTAACAAACACTGAAAGTTTGTCAGCTGCTTAGTGAATTCTTTTGCACACTTTAAATGATCCTACACAGTGTACTATGAAGGTACCTGTTTATTAGCTACATTAATAAAAAACATATGCAATGATTGGGTGGACCATTTTTCCACTGAATAGGTATCTTCTTGTCAAAGAATGTTAGGATTCTTGTTAGAGATGTGATAGAAACATTGAACTCTGCCTTTATAAAATGGTTTATAAAAGATTACTTATCATGAAAAGAACTGAGATTATATTTGATAATTAGCAGAATTCTGTAATGTAAGCTTCCAACAGCACTCTGTTGAAGGCTTTGTTAAGAATATAGGAAAACATAACTGGTGACAGACACAGCTGAGCTGGAAGGAGCCTGTATGCTAGTGATGCTGAATCCATACTCAAAGTGATGTTCTGGCACCTTATCTCAAAAGCACCCTTTGAAGATGGACATAGTTTATTTGGAAATAGCCTGGAAACACACAAGAGAAGAATGTTTTGATACCAAACAATGTAACTGAGAATGGTCAGCACTGTTTAAAGTAAAAGAATCAGAATAGATATGCTGAGGGGTGTGTTGGGTTTTGGATTTCTTTCTAAAGAAAAAACAATGTGACCTGACAAGGCAAAAGCAACAAATAGTTTTCACTTCAATGCAGTATTTGACTGAAGCCTGCTGTGGAAGAACAATCAATGACCAAGGTCAAGTTGGACAGGGCTCTGAGCAACCTGATCTAGTTGAAAATGCGCCTGCTCATTGCAAGGGAAATGGATTAGATGACCTGTAAAGGTCCCTTCCAACCCAAATGATTCTACAATTTTATGACATAGAAAAATATTTGATGGGGGGAAAATGTCAAGCAAGGTCCACAAAATATTGAAGAAGCAATGAAGTGAAGAGAATATAAGGAGTTGCGATGAGAAAGGCAGTACAGTTTGGGATACAGTTTGCTGAATTGCCTTGGAAATTAAGTCAAAACAAGCAAATATATGATATAGTGAAAAAGCTGATCATAGTTCCCTTTCAGGAGCTGTAATACATATGAGTCTTATCTACACTGACTAAGATTGTTTGGCTAGGATATTGTCATTTATAGTCAAACATCTGCTTCATCTACCATTATGAATCCTAATAATGCAACAAGTTTTTTAAAAGCTACGAAGCAGTTATCCACATAATGCAATTAAAACTGTCTCCTGGTACTTAGATCTTTATCCTTTTTCTCATCTTGTCTGTAACTCCCTCTCATGGAACAGTGGTTAAAAAGCCTTTTTTTTTTTTTAATGAATTGTTAAACTGCCGTAAGTAATTTAAAGTGGAATTTTGAAAGGTTTCCCAAATATCTTTCATAAACTCTTTCACAATCTTTCAAACAAGATAGTTCCATGAAGCTTCCTTCATGTTATGTTCGTTCTCCTCTTCAGGCTGCTAGCACGTGTTTCCCTGGTTAGATGCCTCTCCAGTCTCTGCTAGCTCCTGTTTGACAGTGTTCTAGGGTGTGAGAACATAAAATAGCAATCTTTCTACTCTGGCTGCCAAAACCAGGAAAGAGGTTTTTGACTTACTCTGGCTAGCTTGTAATAATGAGGCTGTTAAAACCCTGGGGTGTGTCTGATCAGACACTTGTCCTCTGCACTGAAGGCTATCCCTATCCAGAATTTTCTAACATCTTGGAAGTTCAACATGTGTTTACTTCTTCCTGAAGCAGAAAAGCTGCAGAGCGAATACAGAGTGAGGAAGGGCTGTGGAAGTCTTAGTACCAAATTAGAACCTTCAAAATATGCAAAATTACTTCTCTTGGTTTTCTTCCAGTAATACAGTATTCTCACTATCCCAGTGGTTTGCTGAAAATTTAAGGAATAATGGCATAGAAAAAGCCAGATCATACCTATACAAGAGAGAAGCTTCTTTTCATTAGGAAATACTGGTATATTATGCAATTGAAATAGATTTAACAAGCATAAATTTGGTATGAAGTGGAAAACCAGGCTTTTCTGGCCAATAACTCTAGGGTAAGACAGCAAAAGTTTGGCAGATGCTCTACTACAGGACAATTATTGTGCCATCCTTTCACTGGCCCTAAAAGCAGCTATGCCTGCGTGCTTTTATGGGGGTTTGAAATATGGGTGAGGAAAACAGGAAGCCGAGCTTCCAAAAGATAGTAGCATTAATCAATTACCTCACTTTGTATAGAAGCATGCAAGAGTTCATTAAATACCAGCCATGACTGGTACAGCATGCACTATGCACCCCTTACACCTAGCACTAGAAGAGCCTAAATAAGCATCAGTAGAGTTTTTTACAAAAATGACAAGATATGATGCTCTTAAAGATTCCTGATCTACCTTAGGATGAAAATATTTTACATGTTATTAGATTTTAAGCGCACACACTTGTCCAGATGATCCCTGAAAGACTTTCTCTGGCAGACTGACATACTTGTAGCTGCTTTGCCCTCTAACTCTCTGGTGAGAGCATCTAGCTCCGTCTCTTCTTAGAAACTCAATGCCTGTGGTTCACCAGCAGCTCAGCTCCAGGGGCCCTGTGAATCAGAGGCCATGTCCCTCCTCCAGGTCAGACAAACCCAAATCAGGGCAGTGAGCTCTGCTAATGCCCAGCTCTCTCCAGTTCAGCTGTGGAACAGGGCCAGCTTGTGAGTTCTGCTGTGCAGGTTCACTAGAGCTAAAAAAAGGTGAACTCCACATGCTTTACAGCTTGCTGGGGTCTTCCTATAGTGTTATTCACACAGTTATTCAGTAGTTACTGAAATATCAGACAAGCTTCACATGAGGTTGTGAAAAAGAAGCAGGGTAGTACAGCTGATGGCTATTAATAAAGACAAGCTGTTACCAGTAAGTAGAGCTGGTAGGTAGCTTTGAAATTTCTTGAGCTTTAAGCAAGAGGAGATATCAAGGGCTTAGAAAACACCCTCTATATGTGGGAGAAATCAAGTTTTTGCAGTAAAGTACTGTACAGATTTAAACTTGGGAAATCCTGATCCAATTTATGTTGCAAGGTTTGGCACCTTGTGGACTTTGCCTTTCTGAAGATGTGCTTTCATCATCTATTATTGGGCTTGCTCCAGGAGATGCAGTGAAATTCAGTGCTGTGTTCGGACTGCTGGCCAAAGTGGGTGATGTGACTGTTTCCTCCCGTCTTAATCTACCACTTCGATAGCTTAAATCCTTGACAAGGATGAAACAAATATGATTTGGTAGCTGAAATATGATATGGTAGCTGAAAACTGTACGCTTTTTATAATGAAAAAATATGTAGTGAAAGTTCCATTAAAATATATGCCTTAGTGTTAGAGTTCAAGTAGCTTTCTCTCATGAATGTTGTTTTAGATAATGGATATGGGGTGGGTGGGGGGGGTGTTGCCTTTTTTTTAATTTTTGTCTAGCTCAAAAAAACCTCAGAACCTTTAATCATAGTTTTCACCATAAGACTGCATGCACAAAAGCTGCGCACCACCCCTCCTTGGAAAGCTAGTGCTAAAGATGAGCTGTCAACCATTTTCTGGCATACCTCTATTCCTGGTATAAAAATAATATATTAAAAAACAAACATCTTGGATTGCATGAAGAATTTGAGCTTTAGTCATAGTTGTCTACAAGGCAGAACTGAAACTGCGCACTTAGGCCTTGTTCTGTGGTCCTCAAAATATGTCATCCTGTAGGCATCTTGAGTTTTATGTTACTTGGTTCTTTCTGCAAGGACCCAAGACCTCCTTTGCTTTTTGAGTTTGTGAAGCATCTCTTCCTCGGCCAGAACAACTTGGTTCCTGAAAGATTATGACAGCTTCCTGCTCAGAGTCCAGATAGACATTCCCAATAGATGTTATTCTGGCTAAACTTCCTGACCCTGTTTAATTATGCTGAAGGTGCATATGTTAAAATACATATCAACAAACACCACAAGGATCCTTGTCACTTAAAGGAAAAAGAGGGATTAGGGGAGGGTCAAAGGTCTCTTCTTTCATCAGCCTGAATCCAACCTACTGCTCTCCCTTCTTTAGGAGTGTGTTATACATACTAAGTTCTGCCTGTGAAAAGGTACTGGTGAACGGGCAGAATCATTCTTCCCATCTTTTGCTGGTTTAACCTGTGGAACAGAGGAAGGGAGACATCAGGATGTGGGGCAGAAAGGCTGCTGCAGCAGGGCCAGCTGAGGCACTGGGCACAGGTAGGGAAGGTCACATGTGCTGCTTAAGGAATGCTTGCCCACCACAGGACATCCAAGATCCAGGAGTTATGTCCTCTCCTCAGTACCAGATGCGGAAATTGGTTTGGTAGAAAGGAATACAGAGCTGAGGTGGAACACACATCCAAGGGAAAATAGGAATCTCCAGTGCCATTCTTTCTAAAACAGCAATTTTCTTCTTCATCATCAGTATTGCAGCCCAGAGGTGGTTCCAAAATCATAAAGGAGTAAGATTTAAGATGCCTCTTTTGTGTTTCCCATTGATTTGATAGGCTCCCTTTGCTCAGAGAGCTATTTTATCGCTTGAAATGTTTTGACTCCTAAAAAACTACGTAACTCAGTGAATACTCTTACTGACACTCTAGGCTTTTGCTCTTTGCTTACACACAGAGATGCTTCCAGCTTTGACCATGATCATTTGACTCTGTATTTGGTTTTCATACACTAGTGAATATTTCCCTCTGCAGGAAATTGTAAAGCAATAGCAGCCACAGCCTCTGGCAGTGTAGGAAAAAATGTTTGAGGCCTGAAGTGGTAACTCGTATAGTTGAACTAACTGAAACGGGTGCTTGTTTCTTGGCAAGCTGCCGTATCAGTATGGCCATGTTTTACATGAAGTTTTCTATCAAGGTATGTATTTTCATTGACTTTCACGTAGTTTTGTCTGTTTCTTTTTCTCTCCCCAGTGGATTTTGACTGCACACAAACAATCTGCCTTTATCCATCCAGAATACTTTAACATTGGTACTTACAAATATTACCCTCCTTGGATTATCAGAGAGAGGGTCATCTTTCATACTCTGCCATAGCTTTCTTGACTTCCTTACCTAAGCTGAACTGTAGTAAACAGACCAGCTTCTGTGAGCCAGCCTGCCCTTGCAGGTGCTTCTAGCTCCTGCACTGCTTCATTTCAGTTTCTGATTGTGTCAGTTTTGTGTCACTCACTCGATTTTGCAAGAGTCAAGTTCCTGTACCTGAATGCTTTCCCTTCCCCATCTAAACTCGCAATAGCATGCCTTCTTTCTGAAGGACCACAGATTTTAAAATGCAGAGTATGATCACTACTGTTTGATCTACAAGCCAGTGCTGCACTTGATGGTTACTACTGTAGATTATTCATCTCTTTCAAGTCTAAATCTTTATCTGTTGGCTTAGTTAAAAAGCATCACTGCATTCTCAAAACATACACTGCTACAATATCGGTTTTGCAAGCTTCTTTTTGAAGATACTGAAGTGTCCTTTCGCTTCCTGAAATTTCAAGCAGTACATACAATTTTCTTTCCCTTCCCATGAGCAGGTATTTGCATTCTAGAGTCCTAAAAATTCCACCTGGTTTGACATTATTCTACAGCTGTCATTTATATTTTTGGAGACAGAAAAGCTTATTTTCAAGAAAATGAAAACAAGAGGCCTTGCAGAAACTAAGCCCTTCTGCAGTAAGGTGAAAGTTATGCCAGTTGGATGGAAGACCATTTAAACAAAAAATAAACTACTACTAAGGCATACTTAGACAATACTTCTCAATTAATGCCCTTCTGTGGTAGTTTTGCAGTGCCTGTACCTCTGAAAAAGGCCTGCTCTCACCTCTGTTCCGTATGCCTGGTGCTATCCTTCTGGCTTTAGCACTGCTTTCACAATGCAACAACAGGCTCTGCCTCCTGAAGCGGTCATTTTTGTTACTGATGCAGCCTGCAATGTGCTGAAGATAGCCAGCCTTTCTACTCTGACTCTAAGCCGGAGAGTTCGGCCACAGACAACTTGGAATGGCTACATGTGGTGGTGGCTCCTAACAAACAGCTTTGTTAGCTGATGAAAAACTGAGGGGTCAAGGAAGGAGATCTGACTGCTGTAAATCTTCCCTTTTCTAGGATGCTCTGAGGACTATTAGGGCTCTTTGTAACTGCAAGGAAGTTGTATTGCAGGCTGCTGGATCATTACCTCTTTTCCTTCCCCTGGCTGTCCATGAAGTTGAATACTAAATAGCACAAAATGATGCTAAACTAGTCATTCTTTGTTACGCGCAGTGATTATGATAAGAAATTCTCTGAAAGACTTGTAACAGCTGACTTCTTGTGCCTTGCTTTTACCTCAAGTGTGCATTAACCTAGTAACTCACAGCCAACTTTGTGCTTAGTATTGTTTCCTATTTACAAGAAATCTGCATTTAGTAACTCTTGCTTGTTATTACATAAGATGCTACCTCTTGGTGACAAACAGCCTTAGCTCCCCCCACCTCATCTACTGGGTTTTTGTAAGTACTTTTTCCCTGTAAAAAAAAAATACCAGGGGTTGGAAGATGGAGGCTGAAGCCCGCAGACACGCTTGCTCTGTAACATTAGCTTTACCATCTGTCACCAACCATAACACAGTAATAATAATACTTTTAAAAAAAGGCAAGCAGACATGAAGAAACGTAACTGCAGGAATAAGGACCATCTTCTCTTATTTAGGGCAAGTTCTTAATGCAGCGGGTTGAGCATGAAGGAACAAACTTCATTTCACTGAAGTCAGTGACCTTTGCTTTCAGAGGGACTTCTGGTTTCTACACCAGTGACAGCACAGGATGGTATATGGATTCACTTGTCAGTTATACAACAGTACTGTAAAACCATGCAGCACTATATTTTCCCTTTGTCACAGTATTTACAGAATACATGGTTTATTTTTCAAAGGTTAATAAGCTCCAGGGAGATTTCTCTAAATGCAAAAAAAATGCTTGCAATTTTGCACACTGATTACATTTTTAATGATGTGTTCTAAATAAACTTCAGAAAACCTAAATTAGCAGCCACTGACTGCTACTGCTGCTTCAGCTGCTTATTCCTTACATCTTTGTTCTGATCTGCAAAACAAAGACCAAATTCTGCCCGAGGGTTGTGTTTGGCTTGCGTCCACCTATAGCGCACTACATTTAAACATTCGATTGTGAGTTTATGCAATCATACTTTTTGGGAATATTGAAAATAATTGCCAAGGTACACACATTAATGACTGGAGTTGCTAGTTTATACCAGAAGTGCTTTTTGCACAAAACTACTTCACAGATGGTAGCACAATCAGAAATCTGAACAAGGATCTTGCACACCTGAAAAATACAACCCATGTTTTTTTACAGTACTGGTCACTACCTCCTTCTGTTCCTGGGTAAGTCAGCTCTCCTACAGGTATCCATTTTAATGCTCTGCACTCTTTTTGCGGTTCATCACACCATTCCCTTGAGTAGCTAACAATACCAGTTCTACATAGCTTTGGTTGGCCCAGATTTCCATTAGAAGTATCACAGAATATTACTGAAAAGTCTACTGTATTTTCAGGTGCCATTAAAGATTGTTGTTTTGGCCTCAGGGACTGCTTAGTTTAAACCCAAATTAAAGCAAGTCCCCTCTTCTTTCCACCCAACAGAGTTTCTTAGGAAATCATTACAGTTTAACAACTTTCAAATGGGACAGAAGCGATGAAGCAAACTTGTATTTTAAAAAATGTCTCCTTTTTTCAAGGTTTCACTAAGCCACTTCATCACCTTTCCTCTTGGTCAGTAAAGCACCTGCACTGGAGCTTCTGGCCAAAGCTTGCTACTTGAGAAAGTGAATCCTGTAAAGTAACTTTGTGAAGGTACCATATGTAAAAAGTATTTTTTCTTTTACACACACCAAATACTAACAGTGTAAATTTAATAGAAATGTTAATTCAAGTACAGAAGTCAAACACATGATTTCAACATTAAAAATTACAACACTTAAACCAACTATTATGTAGGTAATATCAAATGCAAATTAAACTCCTACAACTCCACTGAAATTAACACAAAAAAGAAGACAATATGGTGATGAAACATGTTGAACCAAAATATGTGATGGACCACAATAGTTGACTGCTTTAAGAAAAATTATTCAGCTTTAGATCCTTCCATTGCATCATTTTCTGTCCACATAATAGTTTCGACAAACACTTTTCAGACAAAACAGCTTACAACCAGTACTTGCATAGGTGAGGCTCTCGGACTCTTAACATATGCTACTTGACTGATGCATTCCTTGACCAGGAACTGAAACTATATACTAAATTCCAAAAAGAAGGATGATCTACTGCATTAGTTTCAGATTTTAAAAACAGACAAAACAAAACACAGCCCTTATTTTTTTGTCATTCAATAAATAAAGCACTTTACTGAGAAAGGCTAAATAGTCACAATAAAGATGGCTCACTCAAAATGAATTGTATTTACCCAATTTTAAAAATTTAAAACTATTTTCAGTTTAATGCTAAACAATTCTTTCTTCAGAAGAACATGGCCTGATTAGAAAGTGAGCAAACTGCTGTTCAACATGGCTATCACAAGCAGTAAGTGTTGGTTACAAGGGATAGCCTGGATAAGGCCTCTGTAAACATGGAAGCACACATGCCCAGCAGAGCAGTGCTAACAACAGGAAATGCAACTCAGTGAGCTGTACATAAAAGTACACGTAATTTCCATGCATCAAGTTTGGGTTTTTTTTCTCATTTTTGCCTCAAAGAATTACCTAAGGTATTGAAACTTATCTTATGTAGCCTGACGGTAGGTTGACATCAAAACAGGCCCTTCAAAATACCACTCCTCTGTTGATGCAATGCTGTACCAGAAGAAAAGATGTTACTGAGCATGCTCCTCCTATAAAATTTTGCATCAAGTTACAGAAACGAATCTGAGTATGGTATTTAAGCTACGTATTATGCATGTTTATGTATGAAAAGGCAGAGTTGCCAAGGTGATGTATTGTTGGTTATGCTTTTGGTTTAATGATTCTTAAGATTTATTATCACAGAAGCTGTAACATTTGTGTGAAACTCAATACAAGAGTAAGAATTGTAGCAAATTATTTCAACACTAAAAATAAACTACTGTTTTATAACCTACTACAGCTAACAAATCTTTTAAACAAATTATCTTAAAATAAATCTAATCAAGCTATCCAAAACAATTTAACATTCAATGTCACTAATTTTTAAAGAGAAATGTTTAATACACACACATGTTTTAAAGAATTATTCATCAATAAACATGTAATGTGACTTTCCAGTGAATCATAGAATGTATCAATGTAGTTGGTGGTCTTTTTCCTTTTGTAGCGAGACCTGAAGCAATACATCCTGAACTTTTCTTCAGGGCAATTCAAGCCAAATAGGGTGTACAGTTGGCTGGACAAAAAGGGGAAGTAGAGAAGAGAGAGAATTTGATTTCAGCAAGCATACTGAATTACCTATCCAAAATGGACTTACGTTTCTTAATAGTTAAAATAATGGTATAATGAACATTTTCACAGTCTTATGCTAATTCTGAATTCTTCCCTTTCCTCTGTACTCCTAATACTAAAGTCAACAAGAAATTATATTAGTTCAAGCATTGTCAGAAATGACCTAGTTAAAAAAAAAAAAGAAAAAAATGAAACCTTAATTTTATTTTTTTTTTCTTCCCTAAAAGCCTTATACTTTAAAAACCCCCAACAGTCTTTGGTATGGAACATAAGTATTTTCTCATTAAAGATAGATAGATATACACACACTTTTTTTTAAAAAAGAAATTTCACAATAATGACCCTTTGTTTCACCTCAACTGAACACAAAATATTAATGAAGACAAATTTAATGTATTAGATCACTGTTCTGAATTGTAGTTATTTGGTTTATATATATATACACACACATACACACATATAAAATACATACCATAGCATAATAGTACTATTAAATAAGTACCAAGTTCTGCCAGAAGTACCCCACTGGGGATATGAATGTACTAGAAAAAGGCAGTAAATTCAGTAAATACCTATTTTGAAGTGACTGATTCTACTGAAGTCAGTCAAATCATTTAATGGCTAAACATAGTCCACCACTGTTACATTTATCTTCTCTTTCTCCAAGTTATCCTACACAGGCATAGATTTACAAATATACATTCCCTGTTCCTAAGCAGCAACAGCAACAGAAAAGTAACGGAATCTTCAGGACAAGTCCTGAGCGACTGAGATGCTTCCACCACTAAAGTTAACACTGAGTATGGATTTAACACTATTTTCAAACTGACTTACAAGCTTTTAAAAAATGAATCTCACAACACTCAGAAAAGATGGTAATCCCCATTTAAAAAAATGAGAGGCCTTCAAGAGACAGACATCTACACTTAGATGCATCTATAATAGCGTATTTGAAAAATAGGGAATGTTTACCCTTGTGGCATAAAATGCAGGAGGCTAAAAATAACAGGTTTTGCAAACTGGAGGAGACATTCGTCTTTTTTACATAAAACTAACTACCCAAAGAGTCTAGGTCACAACTGTAGTAAGAATTCACTGCTGAACATAAACTCAAGTTGGAAACACAAATAATTCAGAAATGACTGAAAAATTACCAAGAGTCATTTTAGAAGTAAAAACTGTAACTTTCCTTTGTGCTGCAAAATCCACATGGATATCAGACTGAGTGATCCATCAGCAGCTCTACAGAAGCAGAGCTGTTGTCTCCTTTGAAGCCAACACAGTGTCCCTGAGAGGGTGGAAAAGCCTGCACCAAACACAGTCCTGGGAGGTTTACTTGCCTCTACTATCCCACTATGCTGCATTCATGAACAGCAAAGTTATATATGCTTGTTTAGGGACTGTGCTAAAAATCAGTATGCATAAGTCATCCGATAAATATTTAAGATTTCTAAAGTCGTACTCTTAAGGAACATCTTATCCTACATTCTAAGCCTTTCTAAAATTCACTAAAAAACAAAAACAAAAACAAAACCCCAATCATCACTTATCATCTGTATTTGCTAAACAAAGCCAGCGACCTTGTACTAACAAACAAAAAAGAGCTGGTTGGAGATAAGAAGGCTGGGGGCAGCATTGGCTGTAGTGACCATGAGATTACGGGGTTCAGGATCCTGCATGGAGGAAGCAGGGCAGTAAGCAGGACTGCAAGCCCTGGATTTAGAGAGCTAATCTTGGACTTTTCAAGGACCTCCATTGAGGAATCCCATGGATTATGGCTCTAGAAGGTAAGGGTGGGGTCCAAAAGAGCTGGCTAAGATTCAAGCATCACTTCCTCCAAGCTCAGCATCAGTGCATCTCTATGAATAAGAGATCAAGTGCAGGGGACAGTGTGTTTCAGTACCATTTACTTTATATATTCTATATGGCAAGCTGGAATTATTTCTATTTATGTGCTATACTTACTAAAATGCTTTCCCTTAATTCAGAGATTTATCAGGTTTTTTTTTCTTTTCAATACTTTGTTAAATACTTTTAAATACTCTCTTCTGGCTAAAAATTAATCTCTTTCAATTGCATGTCAGTGAGATGCCACATGGGATAGCATGTGTGAATAAACAGAATACCCTATTGTGGAATACATGTCTGAAACCTGACAGATCCCCCAAACTGAGGAAACTTTACCAAAACTTATTCCCTTCTCCATCATACTCAGTAGGGCCAGAACTCTCTAGGACTCAGACTTTTCTACAGAGGATATTATCTTAAGTACAGGAAAGAGGTTCTGACGTCTTCTCATATTTCCTTAAACTAGTGGAATTCTACCAGCAATAAGTGAAAACAAAACAACAACAAAAAGAACCCCACAGTCATTCTCAGAACAACATTCTGCTTTTCCAGGCTTCAGATGTTTACTCACACTAAAGAAAGGGAAGTGAAAGTTCTACAGTTCAGAGCACACCTATGCCACTTCAGGTTCTCTTCTGCCTATAGTTAAGAAAGTCACACCTGGATGAGCCAGTTTAGGTCCATAAACTACAAAGTTACTACATCACTGACTGCCAAGGAACAGAGTAATAATTAACACCTTGTACTTTACGACTGACTCGATATTAACACTGCTTCTAGACCATAGGTGGAACACAGAGTGTGTGTTAATTAGGATAACTATACAATCTCCAAATTGGAGCTGTGTCACATCTAGTCAGCCTACAGAACACACAAGAGTAGGAATTCTTACATGTTTTTCTAACCGGATACCACATTTAATAGCCAAGCACCATTCTACAAACAAGTACTCCAGTATTGTATAACTTCTAAAGATGCACATTTATTTGTGTTGAAATTAGATTCAAATTAATGAAAAAGGCATTTCTTCTACAGGGCATGCAGTTGGTTTTTTTTTCAATTTTGTTCCCCTCCCCAAACGTTTACTTTCTAAACTTCAATGTTTTGAAGTTTAGTGTTTAGCAGTGCTCCCCTTCTAGCAAAGGGACATCCAGACATGTAATTTTCATATATTTAAACAAGCCTGACTTCTTTTTCTTCACTCCCTTGATCTGTTCATGATCTAGCTAGTAAGACTAAACCACAGCTTTCTGCATTTTGGCCACGCATCATTTTCAAAATATTCAGGCGACACCAAGTGGTTAATTGTTGGACTGCTCTCCATTCAGGACTATTGGATGCAGTAACAACCAAGTATACTATTATGTGTAAGTAAATACAGAAATACATATCACCAAAAAAAATCCAAAGAGCATGCTTTAAGATTATTAATTTTAACAGTCCAATTTTAAAATTCCACGAAAGCAGCCCTTTCTCATTTACTTACCTTAGTCTTCTTATATGCTTTAAAAAGGGGAAAAAAAACCAAAACATCAAAAATTAAGTGGGAAGAAAAACTAAGTTCCTGTAAGAGCAGCTACTTACCAGAAGCAATTATTCCTTGTCATCTTTGTAAACTCATGCTTATAGTAAGTTGCTTCCAAGAAAAACACTCACACTTTTCTCAAAATCACTGCTACTTAAAAAAAACAAACAAAAAAAAACCCTCAAAGAAAATAAAGGAAAAAGGAAAAAAAAAAAAAAAAAAACCAACCAACCAACCAAGAACAAAAAAGAAAACCCACAACACATGCATCCTTGCACCATCATTCAATATGCCAAACCACGCAACACACTTTAGAGAGAAGGAAGGGATCCTCTGTCACATCTAGCAACCTGCTTTGGCTGCAGATGTTTCATTCAACATACTGTGTTATATGAAGTTGGAATGCAAATGGCTTCTGCAGGTTAGACAGCGAAAAGAAATTCTATTTCTAGACTCCTCAGGGCTAGTTTTCAGTATCAGTACAATTCCACTGAAAAAGGTGTTTCATCTACATGAAAGAGGTGCATCTTTCAAAAGCCAGTCATGTATATTTGCTTTACAATATGGGTCCTGAACAGAGCAGGCAGAGCAAATTCTCAGAAACAATAAGGCCATCAAAAGTTTCAGAGTTCAAAGATAACAAGACAGCATTACTAGCACTAGGCCATTAGGTAGACAGCTTTTAAAAACCAAACATCGGATCTGGGAATTCTGATAAGTAAGAGTTCACATCAATTGTGATCATGTGGCATACTGAAGTGCTAAAAAGCTTTCAAATACTGTTAATTTAAATTCACCTTAAAATGTTTTCCCTACAGCACTTGTAACTGTAATTGAAGAGACAAAAATCTCAACGCATACTTTCTTAATCTTTTTAAACTCATTTACATTCTGGATTTTACCTTAGCTGTGAATGATCATTCTTCATCTAATTTTTTTTAATTACTCTGGCAATTCTTTCCTGAAGTAGTATAGGACAGAAAATACTATTTTTAGATAATGCTATCTGTAAAACACAGAATGGGCAGGTCAAGCATAGGACTTGAAGCTGTCTCCATTCTTTCAAATAAATTTTCAGAACCACAATCATCACACAGATGACTTTTTACCTAAGTCACTTAACATGTCATCCAGTTCTTCTTTATAAATCATTATGGCAGACAAATGCAAGCAAAAATGACCCTAGCATTGCACTGTATATGTGTTTACAGTGTTTTTCCAGTGCTCTCACCTGATGGCCCAGACTCAGCTGATTACACAAGAAACAATTCTGTAAACTAACTTATCTATATAAAAATATACACAAAAGCTAAGATATATACACACAGAACACATGAAAAGTAACTTTTCTAGCATCAGTTCTTTAAAACTGATGGGAAGCGTTTATGCTTACCTAGATGTAGAAGTGTGAACTGTGCTGCCAATTCCTTTGCACCTTCTACTGTTGTACATAGTTTGTCTGGCATGAAAACACTCTGGGAAGCATCAGCAATACCAGGAATAAGCACCTTGTACACCAAGAGTATTTTCCCATCCTGACTTGTGGTTGAATACAAGTAGTATTCTGGTGGTGCCCAATTATTTTTATTACAAAAATAATCCAGATGCATTGCTGCAGAACTGAAGTGACTGGATTTTAAAGAATACATGCTAATTGGCGTAAGTTTTATTCCTGGAAAAAAAGGGTATGTACATCTTTCAACTTCAGTGGGGACTGGACTGTGCTGACCATTAAGATGAACTGGAAGACTCACTGGTTTACCTACGGATTTTTGATGACCATCTTCTTTGTTAGGAAACCCCACAAGATTTTCAGAACTGGGACTTATCTGACCATTAAAATGTTGCTTCCAAGTACTTTCTTTGTTAACTGGCTTTGCCAGTGTCACCTCAATACTGGCTCCATCAATGCATTTTCCATTCATTACAGACATAGCAGTGACTGCATCATCTCGGTGGAAAAAGTGAACGAAAGCATAGTCTCTCAGCTTCTTTACACGTTCAACTATTCCTGGCTTGAACTTGTTGAATTCAGCTTTAATTGTCTCCTCTGTGGTAGATATCATTAAATTTCTTACATATAATACCTTAACTTTTTGCATAGTTTCTTCATCAACTTCTTTCTCAGGATCTGCCCAGTCTACTTGAATAGTATGACCCCAGAGCTGAAATGTTCCTACAGCAAAGCAATACAACAAAAGGAAATACACAAGTGAAAACAAAATCATTCTTAGCAATTCCTCTACAAAAAAGCAAACACTATGCATGACACATGGAAATGGTTTGTGTTCCCTGCATCTACTTAAGCAAAATACGCAAAATATTGCCACTTGAAATTACTAAAGAAAATAAGGTGCAAAGAAAAAGTTGTCTTTTACTTGAAAATAATTTTAAGAGTTTAACAAGTAAACGATTAAAGACCTACTTTCAAACATTTTTACAACATGAAGTATCAATAATGTCACTCATGCAGCTCAAAGAAAATAAGGGACACGTCCCAAACACTATATTTTTTAAACTCAGCTTTAAGAGAATTCACATGCAGGGACAACATATACAAATGAAAACCGGATGTGTGCCCAAGCAAATACATATCTAGATGTAAATTACAGTAACTTGAATTTATAAAACAGATGTCTGCTCTTTCATTCTCACAACTGCTTAAATTTCACTTTCTTAAGAAATAAATAAATCCCAACAAAAAAATGTTTATAAAACAAACAAAAAAAAAAACACACACCAAAAAAAAACCCAAAAACCACCTCTTCAGCTGAAAGGCACTACTGTAGTTTTGTAATTTTCAAAATACATTAAACAAAGGAAAACAGAGATGATCCACCACCCCACTCCATGCAATGTGGGGACACATACTCCTGCAGTTGAATTACAAATCAGTTTACCTGGGATAAGCCGCCTCCTAGCCATTGCAGCTGCTCTGTGAGACTCATATTCTACAAAAGCAAAACCACGATTTTTAGTTTTGTCAGTGGCATTTGGATAAACAATGACATCCACCACTCCTTCTGTAACTTTTTTCATTTCATTCAGTATTTCTTCTTTCTTCTTTTCTTTCGGAATTGCTCCAATAAATAGTCTGCAGTTGTCCAAGCTTACACAGACACCAATAAATTTCCCTGGACGAATTTCATAATTGTTAAGAATCTTGATGGCTAGCTGGGCTTCCTCTTTAGTGGTATACATCACAAAAGCATAGCCTCGATTCTCACCACTGAATTCCATCATGAGTCTAAACTCATAGATCTTCCCAGCTCTCTCGAAAACAGGAACCAATTCATCTTCATACATGTCACGAGGAATCTTACCCACAAAAACTTCACATCCACGAGGTGGTGGAGGACCTTCCCAACCTTAGAAGAAATTGTCCAACGACAATCTTAGTACAAATAAAGGTAGACACATTTCCCCCAGACTTCCAATTTGAAGGTGGGAGCTATTTATATTTAGTCTCTATTTAAAGCTAGCATATTGTCATCCAGTATTTAACCCTTTTTTTTTATTATGTTTAAATACATAAAAAAGTCATAAGCCCACATTTTTCATTTAATTCCATCTTCTGGTTTTTTTTCACTGAAACCCACTGAACCCAGCATTACTTAAAACACAGATAGGTTTCTAAGAGCCTACATGAAACTTTTTCCTTCTTGTAAGAATCAAATCTACACCATGAAAAACATGTCATTAACAGAATTGAGAAACTTCTGCCTTCCCACAGAATAAATTTTCCTCTATAAACTGTACACCAAGAACTACATGGTACACAAGGAAGCTACCGAGACATCATAACTGACATGCATTTGCAGCTATGCTGTCATGGCTTACTCAGGAAAAAGTCTGGCTCTGTTCCACACGGCATTCAACATCTTTACGACTTTCAGCTTTATAAACATTTATAATCATTTCAGCTGAGGTCTGACAGGACACAGCAAGTAGTACAGTTTGCAAGCTAGTACAGCCATCACTCACATCATGTCAGTCAGCTGCCCACATAAAAAAGCATAAACCAACAGTACACCGTTTAGCAACTCTGAAGACAAAAGCAACTGCATACCTTCATCAGGAAAGAGGAGAGGAGGCTATGCTTGATGGCATAGGGAAGTCATGACATTAAATAACAATGTTAATTTATTAACTAGACAAATTCACTCTTATCTTCAGCCTGATAACCAATTAAACTGTGATTCTCAGTAACTAAAAGCCATCTACCATTCAAAATGTTCCCCTTCTAATTTTGAAGCTGCATGGTAACTTAGCATTACAGCACATTACTGCTAACTGGGAGAAAGTTACGACTCCTGATTTAAAGAAAACTATGTCTGTGCCACATTTGCCATGAGCAACACGTATATAACAGAGCCAACATGGAAATGGTTAACCAAAAGCACCATTCCTCAAGTACACACCAAGAGACCAGAAAGTTTCCTTGATTAGGTATTTGACTAATCACTGGACAACAGACTATGGGATTCCTTTATTTGCAGTAATTCAAGTAATCAAACTTCAATCAACATTTGAGAGTTATAATCCTCCAAGTGTTACTGAGATCCATGCTATCTTAAATTTTCTTCCACATTATTCTAATGACTTATACACCTAATGACATCATTAGGTCTGCAGCAATCTAAGCAGAGGACCCAAATGAAGCAATGAAAATCCACTTTCTCCACTTCCCCACCACCCCCACTCAACAGATACATTTTCCACAAGTGACATAAGCTGAAGAACTGTGCTGAGGTGGGAAAAAAGAATACAGTCTGTTTAGGGCACTTTTGAACCAGATCAGCTGTTTGCTCTGGATAGCAGTCAGAAAAAAACCCAAGATGGTAACAGGAAAAAAGAACTGACACGGAGACTATCTCCCCTGGCAGCAATACAAGCTTATAGAAACCACAGGTTAAACAAGCAAAATTAACAGTAAAACTCTTCCTTTACAAACAGTTATCATAATTTCTTACAAGTCATCTACTACTGATCATGGTCAAGATACAGGATGCAGGGCTACA
This sequence comes from Myiopsitta monachus, assembly GCA_017639245.1. Taxonomy (NCBI): domain Eukaryota; kingdom Metazoa; phylum Chordata; class Aves; order Psittaciformes; family Psittacidae; genus Myiopsitta; species Myiopsitta monachus. Next base: position 71,075,058 of record CM029917.1, on the reverse strand, counting down.
CAAATTTTCAGCGTGACTCAGTGTAACTCTCCTTATAGCAAATAAACTTTGTCATCTCAAAAAAAATGCTTACCTGGTGGAGGCCCACCAAATTTTCTTTGCCCATTCTCTTGAACCATGCTGTATCCTGTCTTCTCCATCAGGGCAAGTAAAGCAGCCTCATTCTGAGTGCCACTTCGGATTTTGCCACATACATTTGCTGCAGCTTTATTTTCCTCATGCATATCCGCAATAGCTTCAATAGAACATTGCAGATACTTCAATTCAGGTAATTCTATGTTGTTATAGGTACACAGAAGCTACCAAAGCACAGAAAAACAACTTACGCTCTATTAGCCTATTTACTGTGACTTCGTTTAGCATGAGGCTTCAATCCCAAATCCATCTACTATTGTCTATTTGTTTTCAAAGCATTGCTCTGTAGTTGTGACAATCTTGAACTTTAACCAACAACTATATATTCTGAATTCAGATTTTCCTAAGTTGTATCACAACTCTTTTCTAAGTATGCTGCCCTTCAACTACAATAATGAATTATTTCATTAATCACATTATCACGGTTGCACGGAGACCTATATGCTACTTGAAGTGCAAAGTTCCACTTTCTTATTACCACATTTTATAGAAATACTCCTGATTTTAAAACTGTACTTTAGTACCAAAATAGTTAATGTATTAAGTCCATGCCTAAATAATATAACGAATTCAAAGAATTCATGAACAAAAGTATAATTTAATTCAAACCAATACATAATAAAACTAGGCCGAACTGCCTGACAAAACTAAGGGGTTGAAATAATCCCACTTGTGGGGTCCTTATTTTCATGACTTTAAGAATTTTCACAATCTCCAAAACTAAAAACATCTACCTGTATGGTTGTTGTTGCTCTAGCCACTATTTCTCAGGCATGCCAAAGCTTGTACAACAGCTATGGGTTCTGTCATTCAGGTGATGGGAAACAACCACACTAAGGAGCCCATCTGGCAATTACCAACTCTACCAGTCAAGCCCCTTAAAAAATTAGCTTTCAAGTCAGATTTTTAATTTTTCATAGCCCCTTTTTCCTTCCAGCGAATTTATGTCTTCTTTTCCCAAAATTCTCTGCTTTAAGGTCAGCAATACTTAGACAAGCATCTTCTTCAGTAATTCAATCCTTTGCAAAAAAAATTACCACCAGAAAAATAAGCTACAACTCCTACTTGTTCTTTGACGCCCCTTATGTTTTCAGCTTGCTTTGTCTTCAGGATCAGGGTCCAATTAATTATGACCTAAGACATGGCAGTTAATTTTTTCCAAAAAAAAAAAAAAGATAAAACCAGTTGTTTCTTGTCAACTCACTGTTACTTTGTCAACTGAGGCCTTACCAAGGAAGCCTTGTTGTTCAGCAAGTATCTGGAAAACAGAAAATAAGGGAAAATAAATCAAGGACAGTATACTGCATAAACATTCATATGCCTCTCTCTTCATTAGGCTTCTGCTACTCAAGGTCCCAAGAAACCAACCATCTCAAGCACTGCAGCAAACTCAAACTACTTGCACTGAACTGAATAGTGCCAAAAGGGAGAGAAAAAGAGTTCAAGAACAGTTACAACTGCATCCTTTTTCTACAGCCTGAAGCTGAAGCCACCCCCTCTTCAGCTTGTAACTTCTGGTGCTTTTCCACTAGCTAAACTATTACTTTTAGCATGATGATCCAAATGAGCACCATTATCTACACAAATTATTTTACTTGACAGCTAACTATAACTCCCTATCACTAGCAAAAATAAGAATTAGTAAAAGTAAAGCAGCCATAGTAGTGCACCAAATGTTATCCCACCTATCTTTATATCTAAAGGTTTTCAGATGATTGCTGATTACACTAAGCAAGCTTTTACCTCCATACTCAAAACACTAACCACCTCCACAGCGGCTAGTCCTTTTCAGTTATACATGTACTGAAAACTACCTCAGCATTCCCAAAATTATTCTGCATATTTTTTTAAAAAGATTATACATTCAATTTATAGAGTGATTAAGCCCCTTCCCCTGCCACATTTACGCATATTATGCAATGTCCTGAGGTGGCCTTCTTCCCACACAACAGCTCAGTCATTTCACAGGTGCTTTGAATCAAAGTACTAGCGCATTCTTTTCACAACAGCCTTCACATGACATTACAGACTTCACATATCCCTTAATTAAAATGGGAATAGAACAAACACAATTATGTTTTTTCCATCCTAGAAAAAGAAGACTTTTGGTGGAGATACAGTTTGTTTGTATATTTTTTCTATCAAGCTAGTATTCATTTTGGGGCAGGAACCCACGCAAGCAACCACCCTAGTCAAGTTTATACGACACCCACCACTGGTCCTTAAAAAAAGCCAAATGCCAATCAACTCCTGCCTTTATTAAAATGAGATTCCAGAAAGGAAGCAGGGGAGAGCAGAAAAAGAATCCCTGACAGACAACAGCAGCAACAGCATGACTCCTACCTGCTACAGTGTTCCAACTCCTTTAAGCAAATTAATTAAGATTTACTGGGTTTCACAGGCTACACACTTTACAAATACTCCATAATCAGGAAAACTCTCTGCAACTTCAGGCCTAACAAAGTATGGAAACAAACAACAGAACTGGAGCAAGGAAGAGGTAAATTATTTTTCCCTTTTTCCCAGCGAGTTCAAACACCCAGCCAAGAACAACACTGTCTGTAAGATCAGCAATGGGACACAAGATAAAATCGTGGGAGTTGACAGACTGCCCTCAGCCCTCCCACAGAGGTGAAGACGCACTGAGGAGCTAAGACAAGCAGACCAGTGGAGGAAGCAACCGAACCAGAGAGGCCCGAGCCAAAAACGCCACCTGAGGCAAGATTAGCATGTGGGAGAGTGAGACAGAAGAGAAACAGCAACCCTGACAATACCCTGCTCTGCTCTGGCCGACTTGCACGTTGAGGACGCCTGCCGCAGGTCTTTCTCCACACGCCCTCGTCCCTCACACCGCTTATCTTCTCTCCCCACAGCAGAGCAAGGATCAGGGCCCGGGCCCGCCGCTATTCCCAGAGGGGCGAGCCCTGCACCACAGCGGCAACACAGATGCAGCCACTCGACAAAACCCCACCGACACCTTCACCTCACCCGCGTGAGCCCCCCGGCCGCACCTCTCCCCCTCTCTGCCGCGGCCCAGCCAATCACCAGGTCGCAGGGGCGGGCACGGGCATAATTGACAGGATACACCAGCCAATCGCAGCAAGGAAGAGGGCGGTGCGAGGCACGCGAGCTTTAAAACGGGCGACCGTTGGGTGATGAAGAGCGCTGCTGGTGCGCGTGGCGCAGCTGCGGCGGGACGGCTGTGGAGAGCGTTGGAACGGTGTGTGCTGGCGGCGCCGCGTGAGCGCTTCGAGGGCGGGTGCGTGCTGCCGCCTCAGAGCCGGCTCCTGACGGAGGTGAGTCGCTGCCCGACCTCCCCTCCAAGCGAGGGGAGGCTTGTTTTTAGGCTCACCGTAAACGTTTCAGAACGTGGCTGGTATTAGCCATACAAACAGAATGGTTTGGGTTGGAAGGGACTTCACAGGTTATCTAGTCCATCTCTTCTGCAATGAGCAGGGACATCTTCGACTAGATTAGGTTGCCCAGAACCACATCCAGCCTGGCCTTGAATATCTCTGGGGATGGTGCATCCACCACCTCTCTGGACGACCTGTGCCAGTGTTTTACCAAACCCTCGTAAAAAAAAGTCTTCCTTGTATCCAGCCTGAATCCCCCCTATTTTAGTTTAAAAAGTCTCTCCCTATCTTTCTTGCAGGCCTCTTTGTGAGTACTGAAAGGCTGCAATAAGGTCTCCCCTGTGCCGCCTTCAGGCTGGTCAGCCCTGATTCTCTCTTCCTTTCCTCACAGGAGAGGTGCTCCATCCCTCTGATCATTCCTGTGGCCCTAGATCCAAAGTAGAGGGGGAAAAGGAGAAAGGAAAGAATGAAAGAAAACTAAGAGAAATAGGATCATCACCCCATGGATCCAGCGCTGTCTTCAGTCAGTTGAAATCCTTTCAGTTTCAATACCTTTCTGTTACAGTCACTCTTTAAAAGTAGTTTGGCCTTCAGGATATGCTCTGGTGTGTGCTTGTGCTTTAGGGAGCATTTAGTGTCATGCAGGTTCATGTTTACCAGTAATACCTAAGTGAAAAAGGTCTGCTTTCAATCCCTGTTATTTTATTTAATATTTTAGACCCTTGGAAAGGGAGCTTAAAAGCTACAGGCACTTCTCAGGCTAACTGGGCTGATGGCCTTGCAGTTTTAGCATAGCTCCTGAACTCCCATCAAAACTCCTTTGAGGTCACAGCTGTGCAGCTGCAGCATGCCGCTTTGATGGGCACACACCAGATGCACCTGGGTCAATAGTTTGCAGTTTCTTCAGTTTGTTATCAAAGTGCTACAGTCCATTTTCCCCATCTAGCAAATTAAAGTCTCTCAAAGCCATCATACTTTCAACAAAGACTTTTTCCCCTCCCTTTTCTGAAGCTTTAAATGCTCAACTGCACTTAGTGATAAGGCAGAGAATCCCAGAGGTGTTGTCTTAGGGACGTGGAAATTCATCTTTATTATGAATATGTTCCAGAGCTTTTAGCAATCTTGTTTTAAATATGTACTGCCATAAAATTGTCACGACATCATATTGGACATCTACCTATTCATTTTTGCTTATTTTTTAAAGAGAAAGCTTATTATCCTTTTATTAATAATGGCATGAGATGCTAATGTATTTTACAAATCATATGCCTCCATTTAAGTTCTTACTGCGAATATACTAAAGCTGTTGCCTTCAAGATTATACCACCTTTTCATTTCAGGTGTCATCATTTGTTTTGACCACAGGTGAATCAGCCACAAAGCCTCTAATAGGAATGAAATTTGGGATATGTTAAGTAAAGTCTTGGGCATTGTGACTGCAGCTCAGTGTCCTTTTCCTTTGCAGTGTGCTCACTCCCTGGCAGGGAACTCCATGTGTCTCACTTGGTATTGCTGGTGGAAAGTACTGAAAGAATGAGGACAATCATCTCTTCTAAGAGGAAAGAAAAACAAACAAAATGAAAAAACAAACAACAAAAAAAAAAAACCCAACAAAACACAAGCAAACCCCTCCTACAACTCCTCATCATTTTCTTTGTATTTCATATAAGTGACATCTAATTGGAATACAGATGAGTGACTAGTGCTCAAGGGTAGAGTTGCTGAGCAAGTGCTCAGTTGGAAATGTTAAACCATTCCAGCACTTAACAGGAGAAGTTTTCAAGGAAAACACACGGATTTGCCACCAGGTTTTTCACTTCATGACAAAACATGAATAAAAGAGAAAATAACCAAAAAGTATTTGATGCCTACATTATTATCTCTTATTAAACATCAGAGTCAGACATAGGAACTAAAGACTCATTTGGTTTTCTTGCTGACCCCTGCCTCTCTAAAAGAAATTAACAATCCTTTTCTTCCTTTGTTACCCACGTGCTAGTTGGGTATCAGAGTTCTTACTATCTCACTTGCCCACATGTGCTAGCTGCTTTTTTCTCTCTGAAACTAATGGTTCAGGTTAATTAGATTTTACTAAGAAGAACTGTTTCTAACCTGTATTTGTCTTAGATTTTGCTGTGAGTCATGGTAAAGTCTGAGCTGGATATTTTACTTTCTTTTCTAATAAGATTTGCAGAGGAGTGCAATCCTTTTCGAAAATCAAGCAGTATTGACAACTTCAGGTCTTCAAAGAAGTTTGCACACCTGAAAGCTTCTCATGGCTAAATCAAAACTCAATCAAAATCAAAATCAAAAAATCAAAACCTCAGCACTCTCTGAAGTGTTGCTTTTCTTGTATTACAACAAGCAGAATTCTCAACAAGCAAACCCCTGAGTCAGTCTCCCATTTTAAAATGTTAGGTTTAGTTACTTTTAACTCACTGTGTAATTCTGTCAAGTTGGAACTGTTGTAGGGGATAAAAGCCTCTCTTCTCCATGTAGGCACTGCCCCCAGTAAATTCTACCTTGTTTTAATTTCCCTTTCTCTCACGTAGTATGACTGCTTTGTGTATTCAAAAGACATACCTCACTCATTTATCAGTAGCCATCGCTTGGATACCTGTGGTAGAAAAAGAAGGATGATTAACATTTTAGTTCTCATTTCTAGGAGTGACAACTTTTGACAGCAGAGGAACAGTTTATCACCATTGTGATTTCTTTCTCACTCCCCATACATCTGTAAACACCACTCATCCAAATTAATGCCATGTTTTCATTCTTTTATTATTAACAAAGATTTACTAAAAGGTGGGAAAGAAGACCAGGCCCAGGACAATGTTTGTTCTTGATCACAGTATTTAGTTCTTTACTGCTTTATTGAACTGGTACCTTAGAACATTGCTGTTTAACTTTTAAACCTGAAAAATAGAAACTTATTTCAGTAATTTTTTACAGGAGTTTCAGAATAATTTACAAAAAGCACTTGGCACAATTTCTGGTTAGAAAATTACCTTAAATTGCAAATAATGTGCTATTTACCCTAAAGCTCTATACAGTCCCTATTAACACTGAGTTAGTTTCCTCAGAAGTGTCTTTTTGAAACTGTCACAAGTCTGATGGATGAGGAATGAGGGCATTGTCCTGCCAGGATTATGCCATTTATTCCTTTGGCTAAATTTGAAAATGTGAAAGAGGTCTTTTTCTTATGTTTTATTTTATAGCACTGCACCAGACAGTTGCTTTGCTTCTCCTTCAAAGTTATTTTAACTAGCCTTTAATAGGACTACACAGTAGTCCTTGATGTTTTTTAACTTCTGTTTCATTGGAATGCCAGCAAGCCCCAGCATATATGTTCCTGTTGTGGGCTATTACTGCAGTTGTAATATACTTTAATAGAAGCATAAGCTTTTTTTGCCAGTGTAAATTTTACTATGTCCTGGAGCAGGAAAAGAGGGTATGTAGTATTTCTGCACTCTGACAGGTTTGATATGTAGGTAGTGGAAATACTTTATAAGGAAGCAGACGTCCTTTGAAGTTCAGACAAAAGTCTTTGTAGAAAACCTAGACATAATAGGATTGTAAATCTAATTATAATAAGCTGTCTAGAAAGACTTCATTTCAGTCAATCAGTCCATTTTATTTGGTGTTTTTTTTTTAATCAAGTAGCTGCACTGCTGGTTTAGGTAGAATCCTCCTAACAAGGCATCCTAATGCCTAAAGGGTCTTTTTTTCTCCAAGGGTGCTGTTTGCTCTCATTCAGCTTTCTGCCTTAAAAGAGTTGGGATCTTTTTAATCATACAGTTATGAACCTGATATTTCTCAATAAGCATTTGAGGGAACAGAATATTAATTGTAGAGAAATCATCATATAAAATTGCTTTCTTTTTTTTGCGAAGCATTTTGAGACACATACCACATGATTTTAACATGTAGATAATGCAGCAAATATGAGATAATGGATCCTGAAGCATGTTCTGTCTTCACTTAGATGAGTGAATATCAACAATTTCACTAATGTAAATTGAATTAAATCAACATTAAGCCAATATTGCTGAGTGCAGAGTGATGTAAAATGTGCATAATGAAGTGTATAAAATTACTTCCCCTCATTGCCTCCAGAGTGATTGCTTTCTTCTCCCTCCACATCTCACAAAAAACCTGGACCCTACATGAGAAAGCCATACCTTCAATCACTGAGCAAAGCACTGTTGTCTGGCAGTAGAGGATTGGCTCCACTGCCAGACAACAGCAGGAGCAGATGGGAACTGCTGTAAAAGTAACGCTGCAAATGTAGGGTGGAATAAGAGGTGAATGTCAGAAAATAGAAGGGAAAACAGGATGGGAAGGGGAAGGACCAAGGGAGATGGACAATTCTGTACTGCAGGACTGTGGTCTTTTGACGCTCCACTGTTGCAGAATGCTTTCCTGTCTGCTTTTTAGGCAGATGTTTTAAATGAGTTCTGAAATGACAGTATATCCTCCACATGTCTGTACAGCAGCAGTTAAAGAGGTTTGGGAGTTTTAGTGCTTCTGAAAGTGGCCACTGCCCCAGCAGTCTGGAAACCAAAGTTTTCTTTCCACAAGTATATGAAGCACAAAGAGTTATGGAGCGGGCTCCCTTCATCACACTGCTGGTGTCTCCATGCTCACCAGAGGGCATAGAAAGATCAGAGACAGTCCTGTCGCAGTCAGTGGTCACGTTTTTATTTCTTTGCAAACGTTGCTAGAAAATATTTGCACTTACAGCAGCTTCTGTGAAACTCTTAAGAGGATGTTTCAGCATCAGAATCAAACAAGCATCAGACATCAGACTAAGTCTTTGGTCATACCTGATCTAACCTAGATGTTAACTGGAAGTTTACCAGGGGGGCTGCAGATTTTTATATCATGTTAGTTTTTGAATATTTAATAATTCTGGAAATAAGTGACAATGTATGTAACAGTGGAGAACAGGATTTCATTTTTACTTTCCCTAGATTTAAATATTTCAAATACCTTAACTAAATATTTTAAATACCTTAACTGAAGTTTGAAAAGTGGAAGGAGTCCACTCTTTTTTTAGGCTGTTCCTACTTGTCATTGAAGTCCAGCTTATTCTGAGAATCCTAAGAAGTGCCAATTTATCAAGCTCACATCCTTTTAATTTATAATGCAGCTGCTGTGAGCTGCTAACTAGCTTTTAAGTCAGAAAACTCTGGACTGTCAATGCTAATTATAGTTAAACTACTTACTTACAATGCTTCCGTGTAATTTTCTTTGTATTTTTCCTGAGGCTTTAAAGATACAGTGCTGTGCTTGGGGACACGATTAAGAAAGTCTGAAGCAATGTAACCTGTGGTTTTGTGTGCTTCTTTCATTTATATGCTATACATATTTTTATGTATTTATAAATTATATACATATGTATATATATTTGTATATTATACACACATAGAGTCCCATGACTTACCTTTGAGGTTTTTTACAGGATTCATGAAGTACAGCTAACAGAATGATTTCTATTTGCTTTTCTGTATCCAGCTGTTGTCGTTTCCACAAACCTAGTGCCACAGCCAAAACTGTGATGAAAAAGTAAAACGAACTACTACATTGTGAGCAACTATAAACAGAGCCAGTGTTATGCAGTTTAACCGTCCCTTCCTGATTTCCGGTTAAATGTCACAGTGAAACAGGAATTCAAAGTCAACATTTCTAAGCCTATGTAACGGTTTCGTCATCTTAAATAACCTGATTTACCCATTCTTTAAATGTGAGTTTCACAGTTAACTCCCGTATTTGCTGGGGATGGTGCATTTTCCTGAATGGAAGAAAGCCACTAGGTGGGAGTATGTTATCTTCAGAAAAGTTTTGTCAGCCCTGGCTGGTTTTGTTTTAAAGGACATCAGCACCTCGCTTTTCCCAACATCCAGAGATGCTGCAACACTGTCCACACCATCCCGAGCTGGAGAGCGATTTGGGATTTTTTGATGCTCGTGTCCACTGGACCCTGAGGAGACACTGCTTTGCTGGTCCTTTAGCTCAGGAGGACCAGAGCTGGGCATGAATACAAGCAAAGGCTGACTAGAAGTGCCACCCTTCAAAAACCAGGTCTCTTACCGAAACAAACAGCACAAGCACTCTGCATAAGCTAGTTACTTAGAAAGCTCCAAAGACCCAGGCTAAAATAGATTCAGAGGATCACCTTGCTAACATAAAACCTAGTAAAGAAATATTTTTTAAAAAAACAGCCATGTTAAAATATATTAAAAGCCAGACATTTGCCAGAGGGAGAGATGGAAGATGATGTAGAAAGGGCCTTTTGAGGAACTGGGCTGTTAGGGAAAAAAACCCAACAAACCCAAACAAAACAAACAAATAAACCCCCAAACAACAACAAAAAAAAAAAAACCCACCAAACACCACCAACTTTTTTAATATTCAACACTGACGTTTTCAAAGCAAGCCAGTTCTTGTTTACAGGCAATAAGAGCTTCACAGTAGTCATAAACTGAGGAGTTTATAAAAGGCATTTTAGTTCAGAGGAGTAAACTCAGAATAAATTAACAAGACTGGGTGTATTCAAGTCTAAGGAAACTCCAGGATGGCAAAGTTGGACTGGGAGGTGTAATGCGGGGTAAGTTTCTGAGGGGAGCCATGGTCCTAGAATAATGGTGCCAAATTTCTGAAGAATTTCACTACAGATTTGAAGAAACCACAAAAACTCTTGAGTTCCACATCAGGAATATCTGATTTGTAAGACAGCAAGGGGAAAAAAATGAACTCAAAATGATTATTCATTGTTCCCTGTCTTACAAGAATGGGAGGGACAGCTAACGTAACCATCAGGTAGCCAAATAAAAAGAAAGTGCTTTTTTGTATCACAGTCTTGCCATGTAACACTTTGGCCAGACACAAACTAAAAAAGGAGTAAGAGAGGCAAGCAAATGTAGGGAAAGAGTATTAAACATGATGAAATCAATGCGAGCTATAAAGCTGGAAGTTTGTGAATTGTTGGTTACTGAAATATTTGACAATGTATCAAGACTCTGTACCAGTATCCCTGTCTCCAAGTGAGACACCACTGTGGGTCATTGCTGGAGAACAATATGGGGCTAAACTGACCTTCACATATTGCCAAGCTCATTCTGATGTTGCTGAAAAAATTGGCCCTTATGTATATGGCTCTCAAAGATAGTTGTTAACAGCTCCTGGTTGTCTTGCTGGATTGAGAGTTGAGTTTTCCTGAAGTTTAATAGGAGTAATTGTGTTTGCAGAAAAAGATCACAGAAGGCAGCTGAAGCATGCATTGACTAGACCAGCGAAAAAGAGAGCTAGAAACACTGGTGGCAGACTTTCCGCAGGCAGCTGTCTGAATAATTTGAAAAATTACAAAAAAATTTAAAAGCTGCCCAGTTTATGACCTGTAAGATTCTTCAAATCATAGTTCAGTGTAAAGTTCATAGTCACCAGGGGTTCATTTCTGAACATTGTTATGAATTTCCTTAGGTACAAGATTTTGGGGAGGTCATGAAATGGGTGGGAATACTTCATACTTAGTCTTGCTCTCTGTGAAGCCAGTGACAAAGCTCCTGTTGATTTTAGCTGGAAGAAATGTAACCCAATGATGCTGTTGTAATAAAGAAGCCTGGAGTACTACACACTCAATGGTAGATCAGGTGAATTACCGCAACCCTCTTAATGGGGTATTTTTTAAATATGCAGTGCTAGTAAAGTGATTTTATTTTTAAGGTAACTTCATTTTTTTTATTAGGCTCAAATGGTTTTTTTGGTATAAACAGATGTTTTGCTCACATCCCATGCTCACTTCCTCCTCAATTATACAGTGAGCTCACAGTTAAAGTCACAAATCCAGTGGCTTTCCCATAAGAACAGACTGTTGTTGCAAGCACAAATTTGTATTTAATTGCAGAACTAAGTACTGTGTGTGGGAGGGCTTTTAACACAAACAGACCTGACGCTTAAAAATGCAAACTAGAAAGTTACTGAGGAAAAGTAATCTCTGTAACTGGTTTGGGTGGATATTTCTAGTTTGCTTGTAAAAAAACTATTTGCAAGTCATAAAAACCTCATAATTTTGAAACACATTTACATGACTATGTATTAGACTGTTTTGCCTACTAAATATATATTATAGAGTATTTACAGGTCTACTGCCTATGCAAGTCTCAATGCTTGAACAGTGAGAGTTACTGGAATTGCTCAAAGACATCAGCAATGGAAACGCTTTGTTCCTCAGCAGAATTTCGGTTCATTGGCCACATAGAATTACTGCTTTCTCCAGGTTAGTTTTTGAAAAGACATTCCCAGTCTACACCCTGTCTGTCAATACATGATGGAATTGTCATTCTAAAATAATTACTTGTACAACAAAGTGGTTCTTTCTTACATACAGCGTGACCAAATGTATTTCCTGTCAGAAATTGGGAGTAATAACGAAAGGAAAATAAAAAGCTGTCTTTAAATGAAAATAAAAAGCAGGTAAAGGCTGCTTTTTTAGCAACTGTCAGTGCTAAATGGCTGACGTACTGGATGAAGAGATGGTATTTTTGCTTCTGTTTGCCAAGACCATATCCTAGTTTATTATACATTTGGATTTCCAGAGGAGGTGAGTTTTGTGCATGTCCTGAGCTTGACAAAACTGAGGAATGGGACATCACAATGTGACTGTGGATATCATGGGCTGTATCTTCACATATACATCAGGCATTGAAGCCTTACACACTTACCAGTCTGAAGTGATTCTCAGCCCTGAGTGAGGCCTTCAGGCTTCAGGCTCCTCTTCCAAAGCTTGGGAGGAGTTAGATAACTTTGTGAAGGACTCCTCAGAAACTAGCAGAGCTGGAATGTGTGTAAAGTAACTGCTGAATGAAAGAAGTCTTGGGATGGAATTTAAACAGCCGGTGGCATACCTGCATGATTCAGAGCTATTGCTTCAGGTGAGCTGGTATGACTGCAGCACAGGACAGGATCCTAAGCTGATAATCTGTTCAAGCTCCAGAAGCGACACAGCTGTGATACCATAGTGCTGAACCAAACAGCCTTCTTTCCCCAGGGCTAAATGCAGTATGATGTTTCTCACAGCTATGCTGTTTCTGGTTCTGGAGGCAACAAAGTCATCCTTGGCTCCAGGCTGCTGATGCAGGGCACTGCCAGTCCTTTAGACAGACCCAATGGGTGTGTTTGAAAGCCTGTGCCTCCCTCCCCCTGAGCATTCACTTGCAGATGTGTACAACTTTGTCTGCAAACAGAAATAGCAAAAGTAACTCTTTAATGCTGATTTTTCCACCAGGGATGCAGGAGACCTCCCATTATCTTCACACCCACACTGCTTCCCTTTTGGTTAGAGATAATGACTAACTTTTTACCTGTTCTGTGGCAGTAGCCACACAAGTCTACCCCGTCCTGTATTTCTGTGCAGTACTGACTGGAGATGTGCAAGTACTTTCTGCAAAATACCAAGGTGCACATCTGAGCCAGGTCTAAGACTATGCAGAAACAGAAGATAAGGTGGCTTGGCAAATTTAGCAGAGCATAACCCTTTATTTGCATGTATTCTTAATTACATAAGATAGTATACCTTCTGAGCCTTGCGGAAAACTCTGGTTTCACAGGCAGGGAGGTTGCCTTCTGGTAAAGAACCATGCATTCTATTTATTTGATATGTCCAATGTAAGGTACCCACAACCTTATGCAAATATTAACAAAGTCTTGCAGCTTGCCAGAAAACAGAGATGATCATTGTCATCATCAGTTATAGAAATTGGAAAGAATTCAAAAAAAAAGAGAAAATGTAGGCAATAGTTAAGAGAGGTGCAGCATTCACTCCCTGGTCCTTCAGCACACTTAATATGCCTTGCCTTTCCAAGTAACATAAACCTACAGTATCTGCCTTCCCCCACTTTCACTGCCTTGACAGGCCAAGAACCTAGTTATACGTGTGATGTAGTTGCAGGGAATCCAAATCACGCTATCACAAGAGCAGCCGACTGTTTTCTAATTCACACACCATAGAGAAGAGGCAACTGTTAAAACAAGGTCACAGGGCTAACTAAATTTCCCTTATAATCATGGAAAACATTAAGATACAGAACATCTTATAGAAAGTTTTCTACCCTATGAGACAGAGTAAATATAAATCACCTGTTTCATTGCAGGCAGAACAGCAGTGCTGCAATCAGTGTAATTCTTGTCTCCTAAATATCACCCCACTTCCCCCTTCTCCCACAGTCTTTAAGCACTCAGAGCCATTTCCTATATGTTCCCTTGACTTCAGAAGCAAAGCTAAGCCCCAAAATACAACACAGAATAGATTTTTAGGAAATTATACCAAAAATAGCTCTCAAATACTTCCAGTGATTTATTCCTACAGCTGAAATTGTTTATTTTACCAGCAGTGTTCTGACAGATTTCTGTAAGGCTTACAGGAGAGTGCAGTGCACTAGAGCAAAGCCTCAAAACTACTAAGCTTTTGTCTTCACATCAGTAAGCCCATTCATGATGGTTAAGTGCTCAGAGTAGTCAGGTCCTAAGTTATTACAAAGTATAAGCAGCAAAGGGCTCCTAGAGTCACCTGAGAACTTCTTTTAAAAGAAATTCAGTGGATAAAAGAGATGCTAACTGATGACTGTCTGGTACAGTTCTGTATCATTTCGTGGTGTCTGATGCTTTAATGTGAGAACATGCAATAAATAATATAACACCATATCATTTCTAGAGATCACAGTTCTGACATTTGTTGCTGCAGCTTGCTTTCTGAAACCTGTCTGGACGATGTCAAGTCACACACAAGTTTAATTCCCTCTTCCGCACCCCTTCAGACTTTAACAAGTATTGCTATGATTTTGTTTTCATTAAAAGCCTCAACATGTATTTATATGTAGAATTCTCCTTCAACACAGGAGGACCCAAAGGTGAAATCAAGCAGCAGATGACTGTTCACCACAAAATGAGTAATCATTTATGTTTCAAGCTAAAATTAATACAAACAGAAAGCTCACTGTTCTAATGTCTTCATTTAGCAAGTTTCTTTTTCCTTTTTTTCTTTTAAACACAGGTTTTGTAAAAATATTTTAAGCCTTGTGGATGCTCATTTTATTTTTGTTTTCTTTGGAAAGCCTGAAGTGAAACATCTATCCTTCTAACTTAAGATCTTCACTACTTGCCTTTCCCAGTGGCACAGGGGTGACTGTTATACTCCTCCATTCCATATTCTGGCTTAACCACACAGCTTTTCTAAACAGCCCCACCACTAAAATAAGTTGAAGCTCTAGATTTACACTCCTCATCACCATCACTTAGTTACTAATGAACAGTTTCATTTCTAAGCACACACACTTCCAAAGAGTTGAACTGCTCCACAGTTTTCTGTGTTTATCATAACTAGACCCTTCATTTCAGTGGCATCACAGTTGAGCTGAAGCCTGAAATGCAATGCTCCACCTAGGACAAGTACCTATTTTTACTCACATAATTACAGAAAAAAAGTTGACACTGACATTTACCAAAATATTTCAAAGCACAAACACCACATGCTGAGCTGAACATGAGAACTTATGCCTACTAGTCATGTTTTTCCCCCTCAGAGTATGACTGAATCAACTCATGCCTGACCTGTAACAAAATTTCCAGATCTCTGCTAGAATTATAGGTGGTAGGAAAAAGTGAACATGCAATTGAACTTCTGTCTTTACACCCACATTGTTACTTGTCTTTGATGAAAGGATGCAGTAAGACATTATATCATAAGCTTAGAAGTTTACATATTGAAGGAAAATTCTCTGCTATAATGCAGCTGGAAGTCTGCAAGGAACTGCTTTCATTTCTTTCATAGACACCTGTGAAAATCCCAGCTTAGTCCCCCAGTCTAATTTGAATGCTTCTTGCTCAACAGCATTAGCAAAGTGTTGGTCTTAGAATCATGGAATCAGCTAGGCTAGAAAAGACCTTTAAGATGATCAAGTCCAACTGTTATCCCAGGACTGCCAAGTTCACCACTAAACCATGTCACTATGGGCCTTATCTACACACTTTTTGAACACTTCCAGGGACAGTGATTCCACCTCTTCCCTGAGCAGCCTGTTCCAATGCCTGACCACCCTTTTGGTGAAGAAATGTTTCCTAATATCCAACTAAACCTCCCCTCATGCAGCTTGAGACCATTACCTCTTGTCCTATCACTTGTTACTTGGGAGACTAACCACCTCCTCGCTCCAGCATCCTTTCAGGTAGTTGTAGAGAGTGATAAGGTAACCCAGTCCTTCTCTTCTCCAAACCAAATACCCCCAGTTCTCTCAGCCACTCCCCATATGACTTGTGCTCCAAGACCTTTACCAGCTGTGTTGCCCTTCTTTGGACCTGCTGCAGCATCTCAATATTTCTCTTGTAGTGAGAGGCCCAGAACTGAACACAGTATTCAAGGTCCTTAGATATTGAAGTTAAAGCAGGAACATTTCTCTGCCTTCCAAAAATCTCACTTGTGATTTGGTTACTGGTCATGACCCCACTGTTTATTGTATAAGCGAATCATAAGAATTACTGGAATTCTTATAAATCCCAAGTAAACAAAGGGGAAAAGAAAAGCCCACCTGTAATCAGACACCATGTAGCTGCATGTTAATGGACAGTTCAGTGCCCTACTGGGATATGTTAGAGTAATGCTATCGTATTATACTCAGTTTCAAGAGGCCAGTAGATGTTTTTAAATGAATAAATTCTATGTATATTATTACAGTAATGACTACAGTTCATACCTTATACACAGCAAGTAAAAAAAAACCACACTGGAATTTATGTAAATATTACTAATGTATCCACTATGAAAAAGCAATTCATGTTAATTAAAAAACACCTTAATTTTAGAAGTTTACCAGAAACAGTTACACTGAGCATTGCAATCTTTGAAAGCAGAACAGAAGTTGGTTACAAGGATCCAACAGAAATTGGTACCCAGCACCATGACACTGAGCTGCAGGCTGAACGTGCACCGAAAGCTGGGCTGGAATCCCCTCTTGGCTGATGGCAGCAGCAGTCAGGCTGCTGCTTCCTATGAGCCTGGAATTTCACCCCAGTCTTTACATTCTTTGTCGGTTATAGTGGAGCAGCCTGAAGAAAGATGGTTAGAGAGCAGCCAAGTAGACTCACAGTTCAAGAATCCCATCTTCAAGCAGCTGTAAGGTCTAGGGGGAAGAGAAGGGGGTTTATAGCACAGTTAAAATGAGTCTCTAAAAATGGGGAGAGTGGCTGCTTCAGTAGCAGAGCTGAAGACAAGATACTGAGCATCGCCCACAGAAAGAAGCAAATCTCAGGTTCAGTCCTTGGTGAATAAGCTGCCGTATTTGCCTTTGACTTAGAAAGGAAGACAGGCACAGCACATGAACTTGTACGTACATGTGTTGCATGGAAGGCATTCCAGAAGCTGAACTATTTCTCTGCATACATTAAGGCATTAGCAAAGGTTTTTAGCACTCAAACAGATTAACTTGATTTCAAATCCAACAGTACACATTCTCAATAAACAGAAAGGATGAAACACCAGCTGATGGCTTGAAAGTGAGTACTTATTTGCAAGAGATGAGGATAGAAAGACATGTCATCTTTCACCAAGAGGCATTTGTTTTAAGGCAATATCCAAAATGACAATAAAGCTACCACAGAAAATGCTCCAATGATGTTGGGTGCTTTACAGCATTCACATGGGTCCTGTGACTGAGGGAAGGTAGGAACTAAATTGGCCTCTGTCCTCCTCCTCCCTACCACATGCCCTGCAACGCTGGAAACTTCTGATGTATGTATGTTATTCGTTGTCATAAAGCATTCTAGCTTCTTCCTGTACCCCCTCAAGCCCTCTGTCACCCTTTCTCTTAGCCACACTAACCAATCCCAGTAGCAAGGAAAATGCTGAGGAATTGCCATCTTTCCTTACCACTAACCCAATTAAAGAGTTGTTCAATACAGCAGCGTTTATGCAATTAACGTGAATGAGAGATTTGTGAACATTTCCCAGGAGGGAAATGACTGTGGCCAGTCCCAGCTGTGCTTCTGCAGCACCTAGAACCCAGCCTAGGGTTAGTTTTTCTTCTTTGCTATCAAAAAGAGTCAGTTTAGTCACTTGTATCTCCACTGAAAAGCATTTTAGGGACAGAGACAGTAACTTCTGAATACTCATTGTATCTACTGAATAAAGAGGTAAGCAGTTTGTTCTAAATATCCATCACTTTGTGGAACTCCATCATCCATTTTTATTAACAGTTGTGGCACCTGGGTATGTAGCTAGGAAATTAAGGAATGTGAAAGGTATTACCAGAATCGCTTACAGCAAAAGGCAAGAACCAGAACTGCATCATAACCCTACTTTTTCATGATTTAAAGGTGTGTTAAAATGTACTAACTGAGATTTTCAGGAAATCTATTATTGGCTTACACAGTAAGCTATGCCTTGTGCACTGTGTTCTAGACAAAGTTATATTTAAAAGTGGCACACAAGGTTAGGAGAATTTACACAATGATGACGAGTAATCTGTGGTTTCATAAATACAGTAGTATACATCCTATATACAGGCGCTGGCCACGAGCTTTTGGGAAGGCTGTTAGCCAGCCATCCACAGAAAGAAGGGAACGAAAATTGTAGGCAGCGTGGTGGAGGGTCCCAAACCGAGGCAGAATATCGATGCTAATCCCACCAGCACTGAAGCAAGAACGCTCCTCTGGTCCCGAATAATCATCTTCACAGTCTCACAGAACTGGAAAAAGAAAGAAAAAGAAGAAAAGAAGAAAAGATAAGGGTTAAAGAGGAAAGCCTCAACCAGACAGCTGAAGATGCCCACTCCCTCCGTTAGAACAGGCAGTCGCCACCCCGGCTCTCCCGCGGGCCCAGCTTTGGCTCCGGCCGCAGCACTGAGTTGCTTCCGAGCATTTTAAGAGCACGTTAATTGTATTACGAATTCAGCTTCGCTTTCCTCGCCACCTGAAGCCAACAGAGCCCCGGCGGTCCGCCCGGTCGAGCAGCGCCGCGGCAGCGCCCGCCTGCTGCGGGAAAATGGCCCCGGGCAGCACCCCCGGGGGACTGGCGCTCACTTAGTTTGAGGGAGAGGAGCGCCCGGGGCGTGCCGTGCCGCCCCCGGCCGCCCGTCTCCAGACAGCTGCGCGACGTCGCGGGTCGCGCTTCCCCGACGGTCGCCCGGGCCATACCTTGTCGGTCTGGAAGCTGACGGGGGATCCGTATCGGCAGTAGGTGACGAAGTGCTCGCAGTTGTTCCAGAGCAGACTGTAGGCCGTGGCGCCCACCAGCTTCTCCGCCCGGCGGGCCGCCTCCTCGCTGCCCAGCACCTTGGTCCTGGAACAGCCGGTCCATGTGGTTGACCAGGATGCTGCCGCCGTAGGCGAAGTCCTCCACCGTGTCCACGCGGATGCTGGCTGTCTTGGTGATGACGCCCAGGATAAGCCGCTTGTTGGTCACGACCTGCTGGATCTGCCGACGGTCGCCGGTGAAGGCGGGCAGGATGTCGGGCATCAGGTGGGCAACGCGGTTCTCCCCCAGGTAGATGCCGAAGTGAATGAAAAGGGTACGGGGCACCTCCAGCAGGTCACCCCGCTTGAAGCAGCTGGTGTCGTAATAGGCGGGGGCCGGCGGCGGCTCCCCGCCGGAGTTCGAGGGCAGGGGCCGGACGTGGACGAGAAGCAGCAGCTTCTCCAGCAGCAGCGAAGCTACCTGAGGCACCGGGTTCTTCATGGTCGCCGGGGGGAGCCCTGGCAGCCGCCGAGCGACCCCCCCCCTCCCGCCCGCACGCGCTTTTCTAGGCTACCGGCCGGGGCGGGGCGGGCGCCTGAGCCAGCCCACCGGGGAGCGCCCGCCCCGACGAGCCGCCACGCTTCACCGGGGAGCCCACCCGGCTCACCCTCCGGCCCGGTCCCGGCTCGGTGGACCCTGGGGCCGGCCGCCGCCTGCAGCAAAACCCCCGGCGTTCCTCAGGTAGAGAAGGGCAAGACAAAGTGCGCTCAGCGACCTTCACCCGCCCGGGCAGCACCGAGGCCGGCTCCCGGGACCTGGTCCGCCTCGTTCACCTTTCCCTGCTGACAGGACCCAAGTGGCTCCAGGCAGCCCCCCGCTGAGCCCCGCGTGGCGAGAGGAAGGGAGGGAAGCGGGGGACTGCCGCGGTGCTCACTCGGCGGCGGGCGAAGAGCAGAGCGGTGGCCGCGGAGCGCGCCTTTCTCCCTCGGAAGAAAACAGGTCTCTGAGGAAGAGAGGGAATCCACATTTATGAATTAACTCGCCCGGCTGAAAAAGAGTGGGAACAGGCGAAGAGGCATTCCCGCGCGTTTTGTTTCATGCCGATCCGTTATGTAAATGGTTAAATCCTGGCAACGGAGCCCACAAAAGAGCAGCCCCGTCAGGCCAACAAAGCCACCCCGTCCCAGGCTGATGAGGTTCGAATTCCCGCCCCCTCGGGGACCGTGGGATGATGGATGAGGCAGACACATTCATCTTACCTGCAAGATGACAGGGCCCGGCGAGGGGCAGGGCGGAAGGGAGGGGGCCGCATCCCCGCTGCCGGCGGCTGTTGTTCGCGCTGCAGACAGCCCTGCTCGGCGGCAGGGGAAGCGCTCGGCCCCGTGGAAAGCGCGGAGTGAGCGGGGCAGGGGGTGGGAGCACTTGCTGGAGAATTGGTTTGTTGGAACACCTTACCCCAAAGCCAGGCCCAGAGCTGCCAGCTCACCGGGTCTGCCCGCCGGCGGGCAAGCGAGGCAAGACACGCTGTGCCAAGTACGGAAACAGGCAGCGAGGAGCGCTGGTGTGGAACAGCCTGTGCCTCTCCCCAGGCAACCCTATTGGAACACCAAGTCATTTTTCCCTCCTCAGTGACTTTAAACCCGAGAGTCTGGATCACGAACGAGGTGCCTAGACCGCTGTCAAGATGTAGGCCCTCTTTGGTTACACTAGAAAAGGAAGAGGAAAGGTTCTCCATCCCTTTTCCTTTCCATCAGGGAACAGCTCTGGTGTGAGCAGAAAGGCAAAGTGGATGTGAAGGATCCAGCAGGTGAGAGCTTCCTACTACCATACATACCAAGCCAAGGTTTCAGGCTGGATCTTGTGCATGGGGAAAATGAGGCTTATTAATGACTCAAAGCAAGTTTTACACTCCTCCATGAATACAGTATTTCAGAGCAGCGGGTTACCTCACTGCTTGCCAACAAAAACCCATGGCTGGTGTTGCTCTCCTGCTTCCTCCTGCTTGCAACAGAGAGCAGCTTCCCAGAGAACTGAAGGCTATCCTCACCTTGCTTTATCTGCTATGAGAGAGACCAGCCATAACCTCTTGTTTGGCGGTTGATTACAGCCCAGAGCCCCAGCACCTCCCACCAGAGCGATCAGGCATTTGGGATTTTCTTTGGAGAGCCTCAGCCAAAATTTTATGCAACAGAGGCTTACCTCAGTCAAACCCCCTACTTCAAATTGTGTCACGTAGAGAAAATACTACATAGATGTGGCTTGTGATGCTGGTAAGAGCCCTGAGCATTAGCCACCAGCCTGCATAATTGCATAATTAAAAGAGCTTCTTTCAGAATCAAGATGTTTAAATGCATCTGGAAGGTTTGAAGCTTTTGCTACCAGTAAATGAAAAAAAAGGGGGGGGGGGGAAGGGAGGAAGGGGAGCTTTTCTCATTTCAAACTAGTGCATATTTTTTAAGGGACAGGGGGAAAGAAAAGATTAAACACCCTCATCATGAAAACAGGTCTCACCCAGCTGGCAATGGTCACAGCACTGGAGCACTGTGCCACAGCCAGAAGGTTATCAAAGCCTCCACAGAAAGTCCTGGCACAGAAAGGTTTCTGTCTCCTTCCTGAAAGGATAAGCAAGGATCCTGCCCTGGGCTGCCATCTCCAGACACCCGCCCCCCAAGATGTCAAGGGAGTGCCTGGATGAGCATTGCTGAAATAGGTGCTAAGAGATGCTTCAGTCCTACAGTTCAGATTTCTCTCCCCAGCCCAAAGAAAGGTAGAGGAATTCAGCTGAACTCCTGGCAAACACAGACAGTTCCCAATGGGATCTTTTACTTAGAGGCATCCTTTGTCTTCTTAATGCCAGCTAGCTTTAATCCCCAAAACACTAGGGTCCATTTCAAGTAAATCCGGAAAGGAAATCAGGATGAAACCAAAGAAGAGGAATTGCCACGAGGAGACTCAGATTCTTACTACATGGGAGGGTTTCAAAGGACAGCTGTGACAGGAGAGCTGTGACAGTTCTGCAGTGTAGTCTCCTCATACCCGAGGCACTAAGGACCCTCCTCTCCCTCCCCCATGACTACTCATTCATTCTCAGGCTCCGACAGAACAAGCATAAGAGGCAGCAGACAGGTCTCCAGAACAGCCTCACTTCTCCAGCCAACACACATCCCCACTAAGGGAAATCCACTCAGATACTGCCTCCCCAGTGCCTCACAATGGTTGTGAGCATCCCTGACTGAAAAGCACTTCCTACAACATCAACTCATTTCTGAATGAAGCCATTAGGCAACCTGCAACACAACACTTTCTGCTTTCAAACCTTAAGGGCTGCAGTCCTATTGCTTTCGAACTGCCATGATGCAAAGTGAAATTTGGAAGGTATACTTAAAGTTATTTTTCCTCTGCTCTGGTCCCTCCTATTTTAGTGGGAAAATGGCTTCATTGGAGCTGGCTAAACTGAAAATACACTTTTGCCTGGCACATCCTTTATCTTGGGTCACTTTCGTATAATGTGTTTCTTACCTTTAACACACAAATTGCAGTGGAAAACCACTTTGAAATATTAAAGAGCAAACATTGGCAAAATATTTGCTTGGACTGTTAACTGCTATAGAATACTTTTAATGATAAACCCCGTGATTTATTTTGAAGAGTTAGGTGAGATGCAATAAGAAAGCTGTGAGAGGTAAGAGAATGCAGCCTTTGTTTTGCAGAGTGGAGGAGCCACAGCACAAAAACATCCCACATAAGAGATGTAAGCCAGTTTCCACTGCACTGAAACTTATACAGAACCTTATTTTATACTATCTCCATCCTGCCCTCACAGCTAACGCAGCAGAGAAAAAGCAGGAAAGTAGGCAATTGAAAAGGTATGTTCTTGCCTGTGTGAGGAACAGACTTGGTTTAGAAGCAGGCAAAATGCATTTAAGTGACTGAGGTCAAACCAATGCTGACTGCATACACACTCATGTTTGAGCACAATTTATGTTTTACCAAACCTTCCTCAATTCCTCAGCCTCTACTGTAGATTAAGAAACAAGTGCAGCTTTAACAAGCTTTTGGGTCAGCTGGGATTGCTGGAACAAGCATAAGTTCATGAATTCAAAACATGTTAAGGAGGTCAAGGATAATAAAATCCTTGGATAGGGACTTCTGGAGGCTGTATTTGCAAGAAAAGTATCTGAAAAGCAGTGTCACTTGGTTTAAGCTGCTGCACTGAAAGAAATAATGGGACAGAAAGCATGTTTGTGAGGGATGGTTTCACAGCATCCAAAAAGGCAATTCCAGAGATAAAATAACTCCTTTGTATTCCCAAATCCAACTCATTTGAACACTGTACCATTCTTTTCAGCTAATTGCCACTTCCATTATAGAGCTGTAAATGACCAGCTCTCCAGAAAATAGTATCACTTACTTTTTCAGGTTTTGTATTTAACAAAGACCAGGGACAGAACAGACAAAACCTGAAGGGAGAAGGGACCTAGCAAGACAAGGCATGAAACTGCAAGCAAATGAAACAACCCCAAAACAAAGAACCTTTGAACTAAGTATCACTCTCTTCTTCCAGTAGAAGAAACAACATAAATGACTGCAACAAATCTCTTCTTTATAAATGTTCACTTTTATTCAGAAATCATTGCATACACATTTACAGAGTCACTTCAGCAGCATATTGAGTGAACTGCAAGTACTTACTGTAGCCTTTTTATCCTTGTAGGATATCCTTGCTACTGAAGTCTACCAGTTTTTCATTTCATCTCAATATCTTTGTCTGTTTTGTTAAACTGTTGTGTTAGGCTTCCACATTATTAACAAGAATTTTCTAGCAAACAAGAACTGTAAACATAAAACCAGCACACTGTTTTCCCCTTGAAGTTATTAAGCTGGATATTTTTCTGCAATGAAATGACTCACTTTTACAACTAGACAGAATCATGCTGTAGATACAGATTGTACTTATGACTTGCTAAGAGAATATGTTTAGGTGGATAAAGCATTAACTTATGGTATCTTCAATGCAAATGAACAAAACCACAGAAAAGGTGGGAATAATTCATTGTATAGTCCTAATTAGCAATCAGAAGCCTAGGAAATTAGTATTAGGGGTAGCACAGAGATGTAGGAACAACAGATATTTTGGTGACAATTTAAAATACTTTTCATAATTTTATCTCATTTGTCAGTACTAACAATTAATAGTCTCCCCAAAATAAAGGAAAATATTGATTTCTGAATATGTAACACCTGAACATGTGGAGTAATATCTCTGTGGCTTCTGCAGAGGAAACACACACAACTGTCGGGCCAGAACTTCCATCCTGATATTGTCCCAGAAGTATGATATGAACTTGTAAGTCTCTGCTTAATCAGGTGAAGTAGTTTAGGAGTACCTTACTTTGAACATGTTAGTCATATTGTATAGGAAGGGAGATGGGGAGGTCATAACTGGGAGTCAGAAGAGAGATGGAACATGTTATTATATATTATATATGATGGAGCATTCAGCATGTTATTCCTTCACAGCAGGAGACAGACGTTTCCATGGGAAAGGCAATACAAGTGACAGCCAAATGAACTTAATCCAGGCAGGACACTGTTGCACAAAATGAGGATTTAACAGCCCTGAAACAAAATGAGGGCATTCCCCTGCCACCCAACCCCCTTCCTCCCTGCCAGAATGGCACCATCACAAGAGAGCACAAGCAGGCAGGCTCTCTTTTCCTCATCTTCAGATTTAATCCCGCACCAAGATCTGCAATTTCCTAATAGTCAGCGATTTCAATTGACAGATTAACTAGTAAGAGGTGTTGTAAAATATAATAATGAAGCCTGTCATTAGCTGGACAAAGTGCTGGAAGTTTGGTGGATCACCAAAGGTCAGCATTTACTACCAGTCACTATACAACAACAGCAATTACAACTTTCCTTTATTGCCCCACAGGGAAAGCTGCTCCCCAGTACCAGACCGTGCTGACTCTGCAGCAATGCAAAGCAGGTTATCCAGCCTCACTCTATGCACAAGGACAGCTGATAGGACTGCAACTAGATCAGTCCATTTAATTTTCAAATAAAGACTGAAAGAAGGAAAAGAGAAATGGAGTGAACAGGAGGTGATTTCCATCTTCTAACAGAGTTTATCTTATTATTAAATGTTATGTTGCAATTTGATTAAATCTGTTTTCCAGAAAATAAATTAATTCTTCATCCAATGTATTATCTGGACAGGAAATGTTATCAGTCAGACAAAGCTATTAGTCTTGTATTACTCAAAACACTTGCCATATAGCTAAGCCTCTGAGAGATAACGGTCACTAACTTCTACTCTTTAAGAAAATAGAATATCTCAAGAAGCCAGTTCTTGTTTATAACATGTTTTGATACCACTCAGTGTTAAAAGCATATGTATTAAACACCTGTTACTCTATCAGTGATTTTAAATCAGGAACATTTTTAATCTGGAAATCCAATAGCATCTGTCCAAGTGCTTTGCCCTGTAAGAAAAAGAACAAACCCAACATTTCATTTTACTATCTTAAATATACCACCTCTGTAAATTAAGTTCTTAAAAATGGTTTAATAAGATATTTTTTCTATAGTCAGGGTGAGAATTCAGTATGTTTTGTAGGTTTTATGAATACTTGTCTCTAAATATATTTTTACATAAATTTTGGGTGAGTTTTTTCAAGCCTTGGATTGTAGGTTATCCAAACTTCTATTTATCTTTTCCATTTTTTTGGCTTTCTCACTTGTGAATCAGTATAGTTAAATAAGAACTATACAGCTGAATTTTCAAGCATCTAAATCTGAACAGACTGAATAGTTTCTTCAACTTATTTGGTACCTGGTACTAAAATTAATTTATTTGGGATTCAGTTCTGCTATCTGATTCATACATAGCATCATCTTATTTTGTGAACAGTCATCTTGACTATGCTGAACTTATTTGTGGACATAAGCATTTCTCAGCCTATGGTGGCAAAACTGTGCTTTGCTGTAGCCACAGGATTGCCTCATTAAGGTATCCCATCTTCAGGTTTAGATGTTTCAAATATTTCATACTGAAATTGTATGCTTTCAATAATAGATAGTTTCAGATTCACATATTATCATCAACAAAAGAGATCTCCTATCCATCTATTTTTATCTTTCAGATTTATATTAATTATCAGCGTTTTAACTATAGGAGTCATAGGCTAAGCTTGAGGAGCTCTTGTACAGTTAATGGTTCCTGTATACACTTGGAAACATTTAATCAGAATTGTTTAGCAATTCTGCATTCTCTGGAAAAAGGCAGCCTTTCTGAGAAACTAATTTTGCTGGTGCATCTAAGCACCAGGAGCACACCATAAAAAGCTTAACTGAATCAAAGACTCTTCAGAGTTCCTTGTATGCATCCTTTTCACCAAATACTC
Organism: Myiopsitta monachus; assembly: GCA_017639245.1. Taxonomy (NCBI): domain Eukaryota; kingdom Metazoa; phylum Chordata; class Aves; order Psittaciformes; family Psittacidae; genus Myiopsitta; species Myiopsitta monachus. The sequence goes on along the minus strand of CM029917.1, from coordinate 71,048,935 downwards.
TAACTTTCTACTTCCCTAATTCTTTTAAGGTTCGAAAACAACGTAAGTAGATAATATATACAAACAGAAAATTAAAAGGAACTAAAGACTCAAAGCTAAAAGCTTAACAGTTCCAGCCCAGAAGATGGTTATAAAGAGACTGTTTAATACATAGATATTAAAGATAACATTAAAATCAGTGCTTTGATACATGCCTGTGGGTCACTTCTTAGGGATGCTATGCCACCACCACCAAGGGAATTCTTCAGAACAAAATTTAATCCATGGATTCCTGGCAACTCGTATCTGTAAAATAAAATCCACACACTGTTTCTCAGGAGATTTTGTAAGAAAGACTTGCACAGATCACCAAGCAAAAGATAGCATGCAAAAATTTCATGCTACTGATGGCACCGCACTACTAAGTCAAGCCTTAAAGTTAGATGAAAATTAACTCATGGTCTTCCCTGCCTTCTTGTTCCTTCCCCTTACTCCAAATCCACAGTCCGTAATAGTTTTACAGTAGTACCATAAAGTAATCATTCTCCTCTTATTCAAGTTCAGAACTCCTTCATTTCTCATGAGGTCGCTTTCTACTTTCCCCCCCCCCCGAGTTGAAGCCCATATAGAAAGCTCCATGGACAAGAGGTTCAAGATCCATTATGAACTCAGAGAACATAGTAGTCAGAGGGAAGTATTTTTAATATTTTCTAGTTCTGTACTGAAGAGTGCAATTACTTAATTCCCGGAACTCACTTTTCCTAAACAAAGGCTGCCAGCTCCTTGGTAATGGGACCTCTTTATTACTGAGAAATAACTATGAGTCACTAGATCGAACCTTCAACTACAGATAATAGCAAATGAAAAGTACAGGTACACTTCAACGCTTTCTTGCAGCCACGTACTTTGTTCAGATAAAATTTTATTTGAGTGTTACAGACCTATTTTTCTGTTCCATTGCCACTCTAAGCATTTTTCCATCCTTGCTTTTGACTGGTGCATTTCCAATTTGGAAACTTTTGTAGAAGTTGGAAAAATGGCTCTGCGGTTTCCTAACAAAGTTGTTTCAAATTCTATAAATAGATCTACAGCATATTTCCATTTGCACAGATTTTCAGTGCTTCGTCATCTTCCTTGTATTATTGTTTTTCTTTGGTTTTGCTTTCCTCCAATATTTTCTTTGTCTAAGGACTTGATAGCTTTCCTTTTTTCCATAGGAAAAGATTTTAATCAGAACATGACATGAAGAACAACTGAGAAAGATTATATCCAATCCTTGACCTGTCTCCAGATGTATGTGACCACTGCATTTTGAATCCCATTTCCTCCACCACCACCTGTTTTTCTTTAGTCATCTATCTGATCTTCATCAGTTTAAGAGAGATCCCTCCAAACCTGCTCTCTGAAATAGCTGGGATTCTTGCAGGGCTCTTGTACGGCTGATTTTGTCATTCTGAGGTTAACCTTTTTCAGCTCCTTTTTAGCATTGTAAAAATTATGGCTTTCTGATATTCACTGCCCTTGCATCTTGGGCATATGGCCCAAACCTCTCATGGAAGGAGATGATTCCACCAAACACTTTAGTTCTCACTATGCTCTTGCAAACAGTAGTTGTGGGATGTCTGCTAGGCAAGACACTGTTTTCACTGTTCCTTGTACTCTTGCATTATGTCCTGGTTTTAACTGGGATGGAGTTAATTTTCTTCCATGTAGCTGGTGCAGTGCTGTGTTTCAGTCTGAGAACAACGCTGATAACACGCCCATGTTCTAGTCATTGCTAAGTAGTGCTTGCTCTGATCAAGTACTTTTCAGTCTCCCATGCTCTGCCAGTGAGGAGGGGCACAAGCAGCCAGAAGGAAGCAGAGACAGGACACCTGACCCAAACTAGCCAAAGGGGTATTCCATACCACAGCACGTCATGCTCAGTACATAAACTGGAGGGAGTCACTCAAAAGGGACCAATTGCTGCTCGGGTTGGGCTGGGTGTTGGTCAGTGGGTGGTGAGCAACTGTGCATCACTCATCAGGATAGTCCTTTTTGGTGCCCAATGTGGGGCACAAAGGGCTGAGATAACAACAGATCTGACCAGAGTGTGTCAAAACATTATAAACATTCACTGTATTGGTTTAACAGTCACTGGTTACAGTGCTCATTTACTTGCTCTCAAGAGCTGTTGCAGTTGGTCTCAGAGTTGCATTACGTAACACCTTACTTGCAGCATGCATTCCCTGTGGTGATGTTTATTATCCTTGGGGCCTGGCCTAAGATTATCATTCTGCTGTACTTTGTAACACTGGGTTTATAGTATGATAGAATTGCTGGCCGTGAAAATAATCTGGTATGTGTAGTCAGCATTGCTGTCACCTCTGTACTTCGGGAGTCATCTATTGGGAACTGCTAATATTACACCTTTTGCCTTTTCTCCTTGGAGATCCAGCCTACGGGGGAGACATCTTCCTACATCTTCCTTCTTTCTGACATCTTTGTTCTCCTCCAGGCTGATTACACTGCTTGAGAATTTTACCATGTTTGTTTGCTATAGTGTTTGAGAATTTTAAGGGTTTTGAACACCAGTACTCCAACTCTGGTGACAAGCACTGCAGCCACTCCAGCCCCCAACATTACCACACTCTAGTATCATAATTGTTAGTTATTATTAAGAGGAAAACTGGTGTTAGCATTTGGTTGACCTTCCTTCAAAACTAGTTGACAGGAAACCCTATCATGCTTAAAGGCAAATCCAGTCAGAAGGTAGGAAAGTTTGATTAATCTAACAGTGCTCTACCAGACAACAGGAATACAAGGAATAAAGCAATTTTCACAACAAGTCATCTATATAATTTGCTAAATGTAATAGCATAATCAACCACATAGCAGGATCAGAGAACCCCACAATTTTCAACCAAGCAACTCAACACAAATTACCAATAACCATATACTGTGAGAACTAGAGGTCTATACTGTATTACTATACTATACTGTAAATTTTACTCTGAAAAGCTAGTGAAGACTTCCAGGCAGCAAGCAATTTCACAATTGGCAGATCTCTCCACAAGAACTAGACTTACGGAATATGTATTACAGAAATTAATACCTCAGCTCTCAAAAGAAGCTTCATGAAAATCAATCACTTCAACAAGTCATGAGAGAAACTGAAGAGTGTACAACAGCAGAAGCGCATGAAAGAGTGGAAAAATTTCATTTCACTTTCTGCAGTTATTCTGGCAGAGGGAGTATAAAACACAAGCAACAGATCTTCATTTTGAACATGTCAGAATGGAACGTTCACTTCAAGTACTTGGAGGAAATATTTACAGTAAGATACTCTAGCTAAAAAATAGGATTACAGAATTATATACAAAGGTCAGCATTTTCAGTATTTTAAGTCCTGGTTGAAGAATCTGAGCATCCAAAATATTTCTGCACAATAAATACGCTCCCACAACAAAAAAAGAAAAAACACTACAACCATCCTAACAGTCTTAAGCAGCAACACTACATTAACCAAAATGTTGACATGCATTTACCCAGCATAATTTAACAAGTTAATTAACTGAGATCTAAAGGAAGAAAATACTATCTAGTTATACAATTCAATCAAAAATTTTAAGAGCTCCTTTTAAAAAGCACAGAAAACAAATAAATCCTTCAAAGAATACCAAGTCTGTGACAGGAACCAGTAAAACAAGGAAAATTCACGGTGCTAGCTGAACTCTTACGCTTATGCACAATGGGGTGCCTACTTAACTACTTCCTTTAAAGTGCTGTCCGTACATATTCAAAGAAGTCAGGTTTCCCTGTGAACTTCCTGTTAAAAGGCATAGAAATAGTAATGTCATTTAAACCAAGGAAAAGATAGAATTCCCCCCATCAGAGGAAAGCAGGAACTGAGTCCGTAGGCTTAAAAAGGTGTTTCCATATGAGATATACTGTAGGAAGGTATTTTTCCTCCCCAGTAATAATTATACTTAAAAAAAAAAAAAAGCAATGTAGAAGCATCAGTGTCCTCATTTCTTGTTCTTCAGCTCTTAGTAAAAATATCCCATACGAAGAAATTATCTGTAATTTTTATTTCTGAGCAATGGGATGCTCAAAACGTAAAGAAGATAACTATTTCAGAAGATGAAACCCACAAATTCTCAGAGGATATTTTTACTATCCCTCTTAAATGACTGACCTAATATCACTAAATTAGAAGTTTCTTATTCCATATTTTAAGATTATCAGGTCTTTTACAAATGCACTCTACAGAGAGTGGGGAGCAATCACATAGGTTTGGGGTTTTAGGGTGTGAGTTGGGTTTTTTTGGGGGGTGAGTGGGTTGAAAGACCATCTTTTGTTACTATGTTACCTGAAAATCTGGAAGTTTAGGAGCTTTCACTGTTCTCTATCAAAATAATCCCACCTTTTATCTGTTCAGTACTCCTATTTAACGGTTTTAATGAGAAACAACAAAAGGCAACTGGTTCTGTAGTGAGGCAGAGCCATGGCTGGTATGGTTTTAGCAGCAAAACTAATATGTATTTCTTAATCACTCAATTTAAATAAAAGACATGAAGGAAAATGAAAGAGTAAGATAGCTCTTTTTATGACTGTTAAAGCTAAAATATAAAAAATTTAAAAAGAAACTATACAATCTGAAGCACATGAGCATAATCCTTATAATCCTAAATATTTCCACAAAAGGATTTACTCTTTCTCCCTAGTAGTTTTTCAATTCACTCACAGAGCTCCATTATCACATCATTAAAGGAAGCCAAACCCAGGAACAGATAATCTAATTAATCAAAATAATTTGGCTTCATCCAGACACAGCAAACTTAAACTTTTATTTATGAACATAAACAGCATTAAGGAACAACAATGAATCAGTTTCTGGAAGTATCATTAAGAGGCTTGACATTTCTGATCTCTTCCCTTCTCTGCTGTTTCAGAGGAAATTCAATTACATTTCTCAGTATCACAATTTATCAGATACATAGATTTGTTAGCACTTACCAAACAGTGCGTGACATCTGCACTGAGCCGCTTATGAAGACAAAGAACAGCACTTACAACTCAAAGATCAGGGGTTAAAACAACTCAAAGCTCTCTCAGCTCTGAGGTGCACCCTTCCAACTCAAGCTCTTTGAATAAGCAAAAGAACATTTAACAGTTTATCCATTATCAATGGAAATAAATGATTTTGGCAGAATCTCCACATTTCCAGAATAATTGACTTTGTTATCAAAACATTTTAGAAGACTAAATCGTTTTTTGCACTATTAAGCTTTTGGTTTTTTTTGAAGAGGAAAAGATTTAAAATCCGTTGACTGTTTTATTGGACATCCTTAGGAGAATGAGCCCTATTATCCTACAACATCCTACAATAACAGTGTATGTCTCATTTGCTCAGGAAGGACACTGAGCATCAGGTGAAGATATCAGGAAACCAAAAATGTTACATATGCTGTCTGCTGGCAGAAAATATTCTTTTGTAGATGAATACAAGGTACAAGTGCCCTGTTTGCAATGTATTCTCTTTCATATTTTAAAGAGGGAAATTAGCTGTGTGTCTGGGTTTTTTTCCCTTGAATTCTAGCTTGGTATGTATGGCAAAAAAATGGGTCAGAGTGTGGTACTCAACTGAATACTTTCAAGTAAGTGAACTTCGCAGGATGAGGCATGTGTCTGACAGCTGTGGTAGCATTTTGGGGATTTCAAACTGCCAGTTCTGCAGTGGTGAGTCTTGGGAAGCTTCAGTTACTAAGGCTCCTGCAGTCTCAAAATGGTTAAGGAACAATAGAAAGTTAAATTTCTCAGAGGACATTAAGTTATTTTTATCTGGTAGAGACATTCTGTACTGGAACAGAAGAAACAGCCCCAACACTAGTATGTTAATTCTGGGAATTTAAATACCTTCACTAAACTGCCTTTGTCCAGTTTCAGGAGAGGCCCAAGCTCATGTTCCTTTTTTAATGACTATAGTTTAAGTTCCTATTTGAAAAGGCAAAGAAAAAATACTGAAGACAGTACCCATGTTTGCACTATTTATGCTAACAAGCTACTCACCTTGTTACTAGCTCTCGTTCAGGTTTTTCTTGCTCTAAAAGGTGTTGGAAGTAGTTCTCCAGGGCTTGAGCAGTTAAAGTTTTCTTTAGGTATGGATAGTAGAGGGGATGCCGTGCTATCACACCTGGTGGGTATAACTGGGGTTAGTTAGAATAGGGGTTGTTAAAACCAATTTGTATTTATGCTTTCAAAATTGATCTGTGATCCTCCTTTTAACTGAAATTGTACATATGGATCCTCTTTTATGAGCTCTTGAATAAAACACAACAGTATGACAGTTTTCCCTCTACCAGTAGAGGTAGTGTGGAGCATGACATGAAAGAATGCTCCCAACACTGTGACTGTTGGACTTTTTCTGGCTGCAGTTCCTGCCATTGAAAAGACACCTGAAGAACGACATCACAACAAACAACCCACAGGCAGTCCTCTTCCACTAAATGGTTTGCAAGACTTAGACAAGTAATTGCAAGTAACTGTAACAAGGCACCATCAGTGACTGCAGGTTTGGTCCTTGCCCCCCCCCCAAGCATGAGACCCTGATGTAAGTGTGAGAAGTTACATTTTTATTGCTGTAAATATGCTTTCACAAACTTCAGGTTAACTTTATGCTGAAGCTGAGGCCCCACAGCAGGATCAGCAAACCAGATGGGTGTCACAAGAATCTTTTTCTCTGTAGACTTTGAAGCCAAATTAATCTTCAAGGTTAAGTTTGTTGTTATTGTTGTTCCTTAATAAAGCAGTAGTGTCTTTGTATCTGAGGAAGTCTATTAGCTATGTATCATTCACAATCTCGCAATGCTATATTGCAACAGTGGTCAACCATGAGTAAAGATAAAAGGAAAAAGTAATAATTATTAATAACAATACACAAAACAAACAATAATAATTCCTTCATTCAACCCAAAAAACAGTTTCACAAACAAGGAAAAGGAAATGATATCCCTAATATAAATGAATAAAATTCATCATTTTTAGCGTGACAACAAATCAAACTCCAAACGCACCTTTAATTCATACTGAGCTTTGAACACCACACGCTCTCATCTTCCAGCAAGTAAGAGAGCCAATTGTTGCATGCAGAAGTAAGGAATAGAAGGAATTATTAAACAATGCAAGAAGCAGCATATCAAGGTAGAGAGATGCACACTTAAATAAACCATTTGGATTAACAGTATAACAAAACCACTCTCTTACATGCAAGAAGAACTTTGGTATTTCCAAACACTGTTGGTATTTTAGCCATGTATATGTCACAAAATTCATATATGGAAATATTACAAATGATCAAACAACCAAGAGACTACATTACACAACATATCCATGAAGGAGTAGCAACTGACATGTAAAGGAAACCTTAAAAAAGGCATTTTTTAACTTAATTTCTTAACTTTGCAGCCCTAAACAAAGATTTTTCTTTGCATGTATTTTTTTTCATGACATTCAAGTATTTTTCTTAGCACCTCAGATTTCAACAGCCATTAAACATAAAACTACTGATATTTCATTACAAAAATCCTTGGTTTATATATAGTTGTTTCAGCACAGAGACAATTAAAAACACCCCACAAAAATCAAGTGATGCGAGAGATTTACAAAAGAACAGCACTTGATACTAAAATTTATGTGAAAATCTTCCATCAGTTCAGAAAGCACGAAAAAGAAAAATACCTATGTTTGCAGAGTTGCCTTTGTCTCCACTTCTAGTATAGGCAAGATCTTCTAAGCGGTAAGTATGCGGACCACTTGGCAGATCTATACAACATAAAAATGAATACATTTAATGACAGCTGCAAATAATAGTACATTTTGAAGTAGTAACTGTCATTTCAAGTTTACACTTTCTGCACTGTTTGTAGTCTTCCTGAAAACACTTCTCTAAAGCTTTCTTCCCACAGGAACATCTAGAGAACAAGAGGTGAGGCTGAACCTAAAACTACAAAATTGATCCCTCTTGCTCCATCTCCCAAATCCCTATTACATTTATACAGCTGAATGCTGTGCTAGGCATCCTCTCTTCTACCACCTTTGACTATGAAAATTCATCTTGGTCTTAGCAATGTGGTATCTCTGAAGGAGGCATAGCAGCTTCCTGTCATTTCTTGACTAGGTTACAACTTCTGTCCCCTTAAATCTCTCTGCTTCCAGTGCAGGTGGAAAACACGTGTAGTTGCTACCATCCTGATAATTGTGTAAGGTCTGTTTATTCTGAAAATGTCTGTAGAGAAGAGTCACAATTTGAAATTCCTTCTCAAGACAACACATGTATCTGACTTTCACAGCCACTTATAACAGTTACTAATTCAGCTGCATAGAAGAAATTCAAGATTTCTTTTTCAAATTACTAATTTTGTAAATATCTTAGTATTATCTAAGAAAAGGTCATAAATGCTCTACAGGACGCCAACCTTATTTTTTAACTTGTTGGTGTCTGAAACTGGGATTTCAAACCTTTAGGAACATAAAGACTGTTGTGTTTCATTGAACAGAATTCATATAAGGTATTTCTACCAATTTACATCAATACATCAAAAAAGCAAACCCACTCCTGCCCAAATCCAGAACAGTTTATATGTGAGGTTTGATGGTTAAGTTACACAGCACAGACCTCTTGAAATAAATAAGATTAGTAGGCTGTCACCATTTAATTTCTGTTTCCCAAAGCAAGAGATGAAGTGCTCGCTTTGCCACCTAGTTTCAGGTGTTTGCTGATAGGACTCATCTATACTCCTGATTCATAGTAGACTTCTCACCCCTCAGTTGCCCTCCTCTCTGACCCCTTCCTGTCGTTTTCTGATCCTTCTGCACACAAGTAGCAGCTCTTCCCTCTCTGCTCTCAGGCACCAGCAGGGGGAACAATCGCAGCAGGGAAGCAACAACAACCAGAAACGTGCCATAAAACTTCTCAGAAAATATTAAAGATTGCATTTATTTAATTGGGGAATATTACTTTTGATTAACCATCTCCATTGAGAGAGGATCTGAAAAAGTCCAGCTAAAGCTCACTGTTAATTTTGGACAAGATTACCACACTTCATACACCACAGAAATCACATTATTCTTAATAAATTCATTCAATACACCACTAAAGAAGAAATGCAGTCCTTCTTCAAAGGCTGAAGTATGACAATGTTTAAACTGTATAAGCCACAGAAGTCTTTTGTCCATCAGACATTTTACACAGACAGTCTTTGACAGTCTCTCTTTAAACAAAACCAGTTCAAGACAGTGTTCTGGTGTTCTCATTATTACCCTAATCGATTTATCTTTCACGATCTGTTTATCAGGAAATTGTTTTCATTTAATAAACATCTTAAACAAATCTACATAAAGAATTCCCTTCAAAGCTAGGGCAAACGGTAAATTCAAATTCCACCCTTCCAGAACCACAACTAGCAGCATTTTTGAAATCCGTTTTCACATATTTCTCTTATCTATTCAAAGACAACTAACAGTCCCTCACACTTGAGATAACCATGAAACTACTTCCCTCCTTAATAAATGCTGACAGAAAATGTTTTAGCAGAAGCTACTCCTTTTACAGTGTAACCCATTTGTCTACTCCTCATCCATGCTGTCCATGGCCTTAAGCCACAGAAGTAGGTAAGTATTTAGTCACATAAAGAAAACGTTTTGATCTACAACTAAGGGCAAAAGTTTAGAGATCTTCTCAGGGGAAAGAACCACAGGAGCTCTGCTGTCCCTCAAAAGTGCAGTTCGCTTGAACGAAGACTGAAGAATTCAGTACTTAAATGCTAATGTCAGGCATCTTGGGAAGTTTTCTCCAATGATAAGAAGGCAATGGGAAGCCTAACAGATTTTTGTTTCTCCAACATTTGGCATTATTAAACAGAACAAACTTGCACAGTTCAATGGTGTGAATCCCCCACTGCTCCCTACCTGGGGGCTCCCAGGTATCAGAATAATTCTGATGTGACAACAGATTTGTAATAAATGTAAGAGCTGAAAACATGTTTCAGAGTTTAAGTTGTTTCTGTGCTATGCACAAGTCAGCACATTGGAGAGATGTTTGAATAAGTGAGGAAAATGAACTCATGCATGGCAACCAGGCATCCCCTGTCAGTGATTTTCAAATGGCATCATGCACAGTCATATGTGTAGTCCAGTATTTCTCCCTGTGATCCAGAACATTCCCTACTAACTTATAATTAGTTCTTCCACTATTCTATTAACCAATTTTGAGCAATACTACTCATCTGTATCTGGAATCTAGAATAAATCTTACCATATGGGTACCTTCACATCAGTAATTTTTTGAGTATACACAGACTTAAATACCTTAATTACTCTTTCAGCATCAGTATTATTTTTAGAATTATTTCTAACAAGTAATATTCAGCTATAGTCACCTGACTTAGATTTTAAAATACCCATCTACAGCTTTAAATTAATTCTCTCATTTCTCTAGGGAGCAGGAGCAAGGTAACGAAGACTCAGCTAGGACCAAAAGGGAATTAAAAAGTATGCTATACGTCAAGAAGTACTGTATATAGTTCTGTCATTAGAAAGAATATAAAAATTTTCCAAGTGTCTAACTCCCAATAATCTGTAACCTAGTACCTAGCTTATATGAACAACTCTGAACTCTTCATTGCTGACATCCTGACCCAGTGCATTCAGCTCACTGGCTTGCCCTTCTCAAGTTTCTTTTCTTTCTGCAGACAACTGGGTTAGACAAATCTAACAGCAACACAGGAATTACCATGCTGGATCATTAGCCTTGTGTGTTTTCTTTAAAAGTCACCAGTTCCAGGTTGATCCCATTCTTCTGCATTTTGTGAAGGCTGCCGTATGGAGAAGGGTCAAGTTTTAATTATCTAAATGTTAAGCATTCCTGTCCTCCATTCTGAACACATCTATTTTAATGTAAGGTAAACCTAACTATTTCCAGGATTAACAAAGTAAGATTGTAGTATACTTTGAAACCATGTTTCAATTTGAAGTCAGCATTCCAACCATCTTCAGGTTGTGTCTAAGGCTTAGCCTTTTTGAATAACAAATTAACAACCTGTTACACTCTCAAATTATTTTTATACTGGGTGATGCTAACCTCTTTTGCTTAAGTATTTTACAATGGACTTAAAAAATATAAAAAGGTAAAATATATTTCACAGACAAAATCTAGCATGTGATTTTCCAGGACAAAGACAATCATACCTTTCAATTCAGGGCTAATCTCAGGTGGATTAAATGAAACAACCTCATCTGATGTAAAGGTAAGATCCTCCTCAAATGTCTCAACATGCTGCCCATTTAGAAATAGGCTGACCTGGAAAAAAACACCCATTTTCATGCCATCAAATTAGAAATTCAGTGAAACATAGAAATAAAGTATATTTCTGAATTAAGTACTCCTCCGGCACATTTTCAGCAACAGCTTCATGGATAAGATTCTGTTGTTTTCTTTTAAAAAGTCACAGTAACAATAATGATCCATTATAAACATAAAAGGAATCTTCATGTAGGGCAAAAAGCATAAAAAACAAAGAAATGCTCTATCTATTTGGGTATGTTTTAAAAGAAGACAGATTTTTCTCTTTCTGCCTCCCTCTATATACCACAACACTGCATGGAATTTTTTGTCATAACTCTTGACACTTTGATCCCAAAATCTAAAAGCTTCCAGCTCTTCCATGATATAAATCCCTTTTCTTGTTAATGTCACTGTCCGTATTAATGCTGGAATTCTGTCTGGATCCTTTATTCACCTTGAAATAATATTTTTTTTTAAAAAGAAAAAAAAAGTAATACTGGATATTTGGGGGTTGAGACAAAAATATGAAGTTAAAGAATGCATGCTGTTCACAGCATGCATGATGAGCTCTTCCCACCCCCAACCCCAAAGATATCTGAAAACACACATAGTCAAGTGTTCTATTTCATTATCTGACCAAACTATTCACTTCAGAAGTAAGCAAAGTTTCTCTGTATAAATCATACAGCAGAATCACAGAGGTATTAACTGCATCCATTTCATCTGTATTGGAGGACCTCCAGTACTAACGACTCAGACACACAATCAGGTTACACTGCCACAGCAAAACTATACACCAACTTAGTTGCAGCAGTTATCAGTGCTCAGTTCTCAGCAAATGCAAGATAATGCTACTCATCCCTCTTTAAGATTGTTGTTAGAGAACAGCTAATAGTGACAAAGACCTCCAATGGTTATGCAAGAAGAAGATTTAAAATTTATTTATTTATTCCTCCAGAAAAGCCGAATCAGTAGATTTGCTGGAATTTTTTTCCCTGAAGAAAAGGTTTAGGTTACTTTTTAAACATGAGAAAGCACACATGGAAAATAACTATTGTAAAACCACTGTTGATCTGATAAAATTGGGACAATTGCATAAAAGCAGTTAGAACAAGCAGTAAGATATTGAAAACAATCTGACACCCAGAATGGTGTTATCAAACACAAAACAAAAGAACCCACTGTGGTAGTGTTAACATATCTGCAAATCTCCTTATGGAGTGCTTTCGGGTTTAGGTCAAATGCTGAACTAGAGCAAGTAGGCTCTTTGTACCTGAACCTCCAATCTAGAAAAGCAGTTAATTCATACCTTACATACTCTCTAATCTCCAACTAGGCCACTGCTGTTAATACATGGCTAAGACGTCGAATTAAGGACTTGAATCACTTACACCCCAATGTTACATAACCTTTAATATTACTGCAGCACAACAGTGATGGTCACGTGACATTTTTTTCACAGTGTACCCATGCACTCATCAGATTAGCTACATAGAGCAGAGATTTTGATTTTCTGTGTAGAAAAGAGTAGATGAGACACTACTTTCTTTCCCTGCCAAATTAGATTACTATTTAAACTCAACAGCACTTTACGATGTCTGGAACACAGTGATAATTAGAAAGGTTATATTTAATTTGATGAACAAAAGAATGATAGGCTAAATATCCATTAAAATAATAACTGCATGTGAGACTTGGCAAAGACAAGCCATTCATGTACAGCAAATTACAATAAGTACCTGAACTTCTTTAATTGACAAGGTGAGGTGTTTCTGTTTAATGCTTTTTCACTATGCATTGTTTATGAACTTAGTTTTAATAACTAAATAGCATCTCCTCAGTAAAATGATTCTTAAATTATTTCCCACTAATGCACAGTACTACTCAAAGGAAAATGCAATGTTTGGATACATTCGTGCCAACCACTGTATGGAAACGAAACAGTCCTTTTCTGAAATGCTCAGAACACTTAAATTGATTTGTGATAATTGTTCAAAGTTTGGTTGGGTTTTTTGGGGGTTTTGGTTGTTTTTTGGTTTTGTGGATTGATTTTGGTTTGGTTTGGTTTTTTTTGACGTGGGGATTTTTTTTTTTATTGGGTTTTTTTTCTTTAATCAACTGGTTTTTGCTTGTTCCTCCCCTCTCCCCCCCACCTTTTCACTTGCTGTCCGTGCTTCTAAGGCTTCCCTTCACCACCCTAAGCCTGTCACAAAACCTGTGGTCTAACACAGACCAACATTCTGGCCTTTGGTCACTTTCTTGATAGTGAATTAGACAGAAAGCTCTTACTGAGTGAAAAGCACCATTATCAGGATGCCTTGGCATGAGATGCATGCAACAGCTACAAGACTTAACAAGGGCATTGGAAAAAGAAAGGGTTTTGTCTGCAATCTCCAAAGGATAAATTAAGTATCTGATGGCATTCAGAAAAGCAGAAACCAGTATTTACAAATCCAAACATTTTACATTTTCAGTAAAAACAGTTTCCTCACATTTACCTTGAAGATTTCAATCAAGACAGGGGGACGTGCACAATGGAAAAGAAGTACAACTCTAGCTCAGTGTTCATCTCACACTGTAATTTTTCACCTGGGACTGCCTAGTTATCTGAACCGTAATTTCTCAGACTGAAAGCACCTACTGTTATGACGTGAATAGGACCACAGGAATAGATCTTATTTACAGGCTCCTCCACCATACTCATCACAATAGTTGCACAGGCTTTCATAACTTTCCAGGTTTTGCAATACAGGCAAGAGCAGAAATAACTATTCCTATAGATAGGAAAAGGTCCAACTCTCTGTAGTAAAAACTATGTGAATTAGAGGAGATTCACTGATTTTACTTCCCTCCAATAGCAACACATACAAAATGCAGATAACCCTAAAGAGTCAGAAGATGTGTCAAGGTTAACAATATAAATGCTCAACTGTAAATACCCTCTTTAAATAGGGCCCTTTAACTCCCAAGAAATGTATAATTTTCATAAGCACTCTTTGCAAATGCAGCAAAATAATTCAAACCTACAATTCCAGGACCCTGAAAAGAGATGTTCAGTTTTGATACAAGATAGTTCATCATTTACAGGAACTAACATGCAAGGTTGCCGTGTTCAACTGTTGTAAAATGTTCTGTGTGAATAACAGTCTCTAGGAAAGTATTTAATAAAAGTTACCAGAATACTTTGCAGTTTAAGGACTTGAAGTCACCGAAAAATGTCAGTGTTGACAGAATCTTTCTAATTACTCCAAAAGAACAGAGTAGGCTCTTACCTGAACATTGCTTTTGGGATAAAAGAAGAAAAACGGCTTCAAAACTGGAGACCTAGACACACAAAAGAACTAGCATAAATGCATTTAGCCAGAAATTAATGAAAATGTCAGATCATACACCTGCAGACTATTCATACACCAGACAAACACTTCCATGCCATTATAAAGAAAAAAAGATTTTGTAAAAAAAAAAAAACACAAACAAACAAAACAAACAAAAAAACCCCTCCAAAAAACCCAAGAAAATTTTAAGGGATGGAGTAGCCAAAGTACAGAAAATACTTTCTTCACAAAGGATGCACTTCATGACACCGAAGTCTACTGCATGTCACTGATACCTAGCTAGTTACACAGAGCTACTGGAAATGTATCTGTAGTTTCCCCCCCAAGTCTCCATATGCCTGACAGACATACTGAAGTGTTCGCTTAGGGACAGGAAAGTTTTAGATGCCCTAATGAGTATGGAAAGGTGAGCATATTAATCCCCAGCAGATTTTAGCCATACCTAGAAAACACTGCATTAAACCAGGATTTTTATTGTTGAGGGTTTTTTTATTTTTCATATGCACAACGTTACTCTCTTCACCGTGCTCACACAATGGGTTCATGTCTTCTGGGATGGTCCAGGACATTTGACTTCACATTTCTAGGTGAAGTGGGCTGGCACAGACACAAATTTGCTGTGCCCACATTCCAAACTAACAGGTACAAGAGAAATCTCATCCAGAAATCTGCATGTATTAGCACATGCTTGAGCTATTGCACTGCCATAAAGTCATATTTAAAGTTCCCCCTACAGCTCATCAAGCAAAGACAAGTATATTGTTATGAGCTGATCTGACACCTACTGAGAATTACTGAATAACTCTCATTCAATAATTCAGTAAAAAAATTCACTATTTGTGCACTTATCTTGTAGTACTCACTATTAGCTTGTTATCAGTTATTAAGCACAGTGTGTAATACAGACTAGTTGCTTCTGTGGTTGGTATTTCAAGGTAGGGAAGCTTGCAATGGTGAGTGGTAGGAACACGACCATCACACATTACAACAAGTTAATTATCAGGAGTTAACTTACACTCTGGGGCGCCCTCCAACAATTCCAGTGAGACCAGGTGCTGGAAATGGAAATTAAATTCACAAAAGAATGGTTAAAACCATCTTCAAAACACTAATGTAGCTTGAATCATTTCTATAAAGCACACCTAATAAATACTGGGAAATACCTAGCAAATCACATATATTCTCATAAATTAATAAAACTGAGCATTTTATACAACAGTTAAAAAGGCAAAACATGCAAAAGGTATAATGACTTCTAATAAAAAATAATTCATTTCAAAATGTGCAAATTATAAACTAAATCTTAGGTTCTTACATTTTGTATACCAATGCAAGTCAGGCGATACATTTGACAGAAAAAAGAGCTTCGCTTGGTGGTTTTGTTGCTGTTTTATTTAAAGAGAGCACAGAAACAATTCTGACCTGAACCATGCTGTGTTTTAACATTTGCTTAGTACAGCCTTGCTTATTAGATGAACTATTTCAGGTTAAATTGCATCTTTAGCATTTCAGTGGCTACCTTTGCTTTTGTTAAGGTGCTGGGTAGTGCAGATCCCATCCTCTCTCTTTGATACATAGGTAATTTAGAAGCTTAAGTCACTAGCATGATCCCAGATTTGCAGTAAATCAGTACAGTGATTAGACTCTTGTTTATTCTCCATATCAGGCTGCCAGGCTCTTCTACCATTAAACCCATCTACCCATCTACCCAGCTCTATCTCTGAAACAAACATTTCTGCTCTCCTCATCCTGAGCATAGCTTTCCACCCTTTTTTCTGGCATGGCGCATGCATAAAGCTTCATATAATATTGCAGGAGAAAGAAATGGTAAAGTGCATACATTGAATCAGTCTAGGAATTAACAAGTGTGTTAAGCAGTCCCTTAGAAACAAATGCTGTGGGAAGCTGCCCACATGGTATATTTACCCAAATTAATCCTGGCTAAAATGGGATTACTGCTTCCTCCAGGTGTGAATCCTTTCTGTTTGTACTCCAAACAGACTAAAAGGCATATCACCTTGCTGCTGTGGTACTACACTTACACTAATAAACTCTACTTCTCTGCAGGCTCTTTTAGCTTGGAGTCAAGTGTCTTGGTAATTGCAGACACACACCAGCAGCAGCATAGATGTACAACACAGCATAGATTACAGAGTTTTGCCATATTCACATTCATTGGAAGTGATTTCCTTGAAACAGGGATCAACAAGGGGTCTTTTTTTATTGAAGTTTTTGAAGGTGGGTGCTGTTACACAGTCCTTATCTTGATCACACTGCACCGTAACCAGACACATTTGGAATCAACAAAACTAAAACTCAGTGCACATCTGAATAACTGATTCGGAGACGGTAACAGTAATGAATCCGGAGTCTTTTACCTAAAGCTAGTCCGTAATAACTCTGCCAGCTTGGCCATTGTGCTAGTACAGTACCTGCACATGGTAACTAACTCACAAAAAAACAGGCTTCACTGACTATACTTTTAGCCAGAGGCTGAAAAAAACCCAAACCAACCAACTGACCTCAAATAACAGGAACTTCAAGAAGGTGCTACAGTTGAGAACAACCAGAAGGGACTGGGGGTGTTAGCATTAACTCCTCCTTTTCCCACAAAAAAGCCTATGATGTTTTTTAGTACATGAAAAAAAGAGTGCCTTCAACAAAAGGATTAAAAAAAAACAAAACCCAAAACCAACAACTGAAAGCCATGAACCACCTCCTTACCCAGCAGGTTCTGCTGCAAAATATGTGGCAGTGGGTAGAATGTGAAAAAATCCCTTACACTAGTGTTACACAACTTTTAATGATCCAGTGAAGATTCCCTATATATATTACCTGTGCACTCGCTCAAGCACAAAACTGCCATTCCACATTAAAACCAACTGCACTTACTTTACTGAATTGTGTGCCTAATTTGTTTATTTAGGTTATTGGGGGAGGAGGCTGGATATGGTAAGGTCATGTTGAAAGTACAGGTTCATAAAGTTAGTTAATTTAAATTATCTGTGGATTGTCACATGGTCTACTTCCTGCTAGGCAGCTGAACTGCTCATTAAGGATACCAGATTTTGTTCTGACACCAATTTCAACTTCCTGAAAGCTCTCACACAACAGAAATTGGCTCCTACAACAAAGCAGTGCCCTAATCACAGACAAGAAAACAATCTAAGAGCAACCACTACTGGCACCTCGTGGCTACAATAACCTACTGCTGCTTGCTACTGCTAGTCTTTCAAAGTTCTCCAGTACAAGCTACTGTAACAACAGATCTGCCCCTTGAGATACTAGATACCCCTGCACTTAAATGCAATTGCAGAGCAAAGCTATGCCTGTGCAACTTCACAGTTGCAGAGTTATTAACTTCTGTATCTAAGCCACTGCTTACGTTAAGAATAGCAAAATGGGAGAGCTTGCAAGTACAATTTAATTTTACTATATGCAATTCCTATTTAAGCTTCAGACAGAGAAGATGAAGCAAACCTTAAGTTGATGATGACTTATAATCAATGGTTTACTTGTGTAAACAGCACTAGAGCACAACACCTCACCTCAGCCCAGGGCTCAGATCCCTATTACACTTTCCCAGTAAAACAAGACAACAGAAGGTGAAGCACAACTTGGTAAGAGTGGACTTATCACTGTTGCAAGACCTACTTCTGTAAGTTAAATGATCTCCTTAGATAAACAGTTGGCCCAAGACACCTTCTTTAACAAGATCTCCTCATGCTGTACTTTATGCTTTGCATTGCAGAGCATGTCTGCACAGATGCTCCCCCTGCCTCTTTTCTGGAACACTATCTACAATGACACAAACGATCTGACATACTTGTAGAGTATCAATCAGGCTGCAGTATCAAGTCAGCAAGATTATCAGCTAGACTGAAGCTGCTGATCTCCTTTCCCAGAAACTTTACATGACCACTGTTTGTTATCAGAGCTCTACTCATTAGCTCCTCAAGGCAGATAGAAGTATCACTAGCACAGTGTCATCCTATCTGACCAGTCACCCTCTTGAACAAGTTGCTTCACTTCAAGTTGATGAACAACTTCACCACCACTATCTGCCAGATTATTTGCCTCGGAATGGCACAAAACTGATTCACTACAAAATGGCTGAATGCTGGAAACCTTCCTTTCAATCCATTTATAATCCCTTCATCTGTAGGTACAGTATTTGTCTGGTATAATCATCGAACTGAATATGATGTTATTTATTTTGCTTCAAATGTTTGACCCAAAAGCCTACCATTTCTGAGAATATTTTCCTTTGCAGTGCCTGGGGACCTAGCCTGAGAACTACAAATTCTCCAGGTGGCTGGGCATGCAAAAGCCATAAGTCAGTATTGGGGATTACACCACTTGAATCCACTGCTTTCATTAACTCTCAAGTATATGGCATTGCCCTGGGTTTGGGAGCAGGGGGGAAGAAGGGGGAGAGAGAGTGACTGCATGATTCCGAGTTAGTGGCTGGGCTTAAACCATGGCAAGCATGATTAAAGAAATGTCAGGAACTAAATCCATTGAATTCTTTCTAGGTAACTAAGCACTGGTACAGGACCCTTCCTCTGGATTCTGTGCTTGAAGGTTTGAATCTGCACTGAATCTACAAAACAAAGACTCAATTATTAGTTATCAAGTGCTTAATTTTGGTTAATCTGCTCAATTCTTCATATAGTCTTATCGCACCTTCATTTTATGACTCCTTCCTCTAGCCTACTTTCAATCTTACCCATTTCGGGGCCAATTACCTTACGGAAAACAGACAATCATCATCTGTGTGTACATGTATGTATATTTATATGTGTTAGGTTTTTTCCTTTGTGTCATGATTCTTCCAGCACACCTGCAAGACCCCAAATTTAGGTACAAATTTTCTGTAAAAATGTGTATTTTTCAACAGAATAAACCATTATGCAATATATCAAAGAAAGATGCTAGACTACGCAAAACATTTTGTAAAATGTTTTGGAGTAAAGAACCATGAAAAGGCTCCAACTTGTTGAAATCTGAAATGGTTTAAGTACTTTAACAGGCGACTTACTTCTTTGAAACTTCACAGTTTCAAAATACAGTGAAGTCTCCTGCTCACCAGCTTAGTTTTTGACCCCAAATGGTTTGTTCCTTATATTTCCAGTGACCGAACCAAAACATTATTAATGTATTCACTGAGTCTTCTGAAGATCTATATATATAAACCCCATATAATTCTATATAAAAAGCAGACTTCAAAGACATCTACTTCTCAAGGTTTAAGTGATCAAACTAGACAAATCTGAAATCTCAGGTTTTACACTCAACAGTTTTTACAGTATAGTTGAGTAGAAGTACAAAATGCAGACAATCTCTTTTTACAGGGGTCAGTCATAATTCTTAATTATTCTATCTATGTCCTCTGAATACAGCAGATAAACTATCTTCAGCAATATTATTCTCAAAAACTGCGGACTGCAGTAAACTGTTAGAATGAGGACATTTCTTGAAGCATCTTCCAACACACTTAGGATATCAGTCATAATATTTACATATACTCAAGCACTTTAAAATATCAAGTTGTATTAACCAGCTGTCATCTTAGTGTCAAACTCCGGTCATTTTAATGTGAAATAAGGGTCAGCACATGACTTCAGCTATTATTAAAACATTTCTTAGCTACTGAACTCCTATTAAACTATAAATGTGAGTTTCCCACAGCAAGGCTTTTCTTGACCCTCTTCTACACTACCTTTTATTCAGAGTAAAATATCTGAATCAAAGACGACAAAATGAATACACTACATCAACATAAATTATTTACATGCTAACCATGTGGCTGACCAGACTGTATATAATGAAGACATTTTCCTTGAGTAGTCCAAACCCAGTCTGTGACTGCTAGCTTTTATGAAGTGAAAGTGTATTTCCATAGCCTGGGTAATGCAGAATTGCACTGAACTCCCACAGGCTCCTACAGATTTAAAAACCTGAGTCTGTGTGTCCAGGATTCCTCATTGCCAAGTATGAAAAAGCTCACTTTATAGAAAAAGAAAATAGCTGTGAAGACTGCAGATGCGTTTGGAATCTTTATTTTTTTCAGGAAACCATACATACATAAAACCAAACTTGCTCATTGCTGTTAAAAAAAAAAAAAAAAAAAAAAGAAAAAAAAGGCTTCTATCAACTTTCAAAGTATTGAGAAATAAACAGGAAGTATACCTTTACCAATTAAAAGTTTAACTAACTCCGGTATTAACTGTAACTGGATTAGGTGTGTCAGCATATATATTTTTTTAGCTTGTACCCCCTTTTAAACTCCTCAGAACAGCATAATCCAAATGAAAATTGACAAAGTATTGAAACTGGCAGACTAAATACCATGCTTAACAGAAGTTTACACTAAAAGCCTTCCATTCCAAACAGTAAATGAACAACAAATCACTCCCTAATATAATGACATGTCTATATACAGTAACTTCAAATTCTTCTCTGGTCTTAAGAATCACATCTGCAGTTTTAATAACACATCAGAAAACCTTTGTACAAGTATGCTCATGTGCCCATCGGTCTTCAACAAAACACTGGGACTTTAAAAAGGAATAGAAAAAAATATTAGGCAATAGCTATGAAAATCTCAGTCTTTCACTTCAAATTATGGAAGCTTTTTAAAAGATGCCATCTTCCCAAACTTCTCTCTTGCAGGTCTAACCCCTTGCCTGCATTGCAGAGCACAAACACACACATGCTTCAGCCCATTCCAACACATAGGTAATATTCCTTTATCACTTCTTTCTGACACAGAGGATGAGATTTCATAAGAAATAGGGAATTTCAAACCAGCACAATGCCTTGAGATATCTTTCTACTCATTATCAGAAGATCTACCATAAATGGGGTGGTGGGGGATAATTAGCACTCTCAAGTTAGACAGTGCTCTCCTTTTACATGGCCTAAGTTTTATTATCCATTATATTTACATATACACAAAAATGTATCAAGAATACTTTGGAAAAAAAGCTGAAAAATAAGTAAAAAATAAGAAATACTGACATTAAGACCTTAAATTCACAAGAAAAGCTAAAAAGCACATCTCTGACACAAGACCTAACAATTTAAGTTTTAAGTCTCTGTTGTGAAGCATGAGGAAGATCACCCCTCAACAAAATTGTTGCAATATGTTTTTAATCACAGGAAGAAAAATAATGTCTTTCGTCTTATTGTTGTTCCCCGCAGTGCCAGAAAAAGTATAATTAAAAAAAAAAAAATCCCTCAAAAATTTTGATTCAAGTGATTTAAGTTCAGCCTAATCAAAAGCCACCAAGCTAATCTTTCTGTACTGGCTACTAAAGAAATTAATATCTTTTTTACCTATAATTTGTAATTCTCATATTATGATCCTATTACCAAAACAGAACTGCTTACCAAACCTAGATCAGGGCTTCACAAGTAACAACTACTAAGCTGGAATGACCTCATCAAGAGCGACAGTGCTCCTGGATTCTATCTCAAAAAAGGCATCTGATAAACACAGGTAAATCTAACAGCCTGGGGCTGCTGCTGCCTCTCTCAGATACGTGAGCACTGCAAAATCCCATGGACTAGAGCAGGAGCAATTAGGACTCTCCACCCATATTCTATACCATCAAATCTTCTTTCTCTAGCCCTCTTCTCCTCTACTCCAGGAGTAAATTTTAGTCAGTAAAGTAAATTTTAGCCAGCCTGGTTCCCATAGATACTGGTAGAGTTCCTCTCTAGCATTTCTTTCAGGAAAGCAGAACAGAGGACTTTAATACAAATTCTTTTGTGGTTATGCTTCCTTCCACTATCTCAGGAAACCATCTGTAAAGCAGAGTATTTTCCAGTATTACTAGACACCAATAGAAAGCTTAGTCAGTGGTGTTTACACAGCTTGCAGAAGATTCTTTGATAAAAGGTGCCATATATGAAACTTATCTTCTGTACAACTGTCCACACACCACTTACAGTAACATCAACTCCAAAAAGAATAAAGTTAAAAACAATACTCCGCAATCACTAGATGCAGTCCAAGCAGATGAACAAAACTTTTTTGCCTCTTTTAGTCTCGTACAGACCAAGCGACTGTTCTTTGTTTCTTAAATGTCAAAAAAATAATGGAATGATGTGTTTAAGTTCAGGTGACATCACCCTGCAAGACAACAACTCCTCCTTTCTCCTTGCTGCTCATTAGGAAGGATTTGCAACTTGTCCCTGCTTTTCCTTAGTTTTTCAATAAATGATTCCAGAAATATGGTCTTTCCCATTGCTGCCCATTAGCAGTCTTACTATGAATTTATTATTATTTTATTATTATTATTTTTTAAAGAATAACTGCTACAATATATTCTAAAAAGTTTAAGCTGCTTCTCTAGGAAAAAAAAAACCTAGCACCCCCACCATCATTCATGCAGACTGCCTCACCTGACTGTACACTGTTTCATCATGAAAAGCCCTGATAATGTGAACTGAAAGCGGGTCAGCCACCTTAAGACACAGATGTCCACATCTTGCAGTAACTCCATTTCAATGCTGTACATACTCCACCCAACCGGAGTACTGCAGAATTTTTACTCTTTTCATTCTGTGAAAAATGATGGTGAAAGAGAAAACTGAAACCTGAATAAACCCAGCACTTTCAGAGTAAGCCAGTGTTGCACACTGTGTAACCAGGGACAGGAAAACAAAGACTACTGAAGAAAAGGAAAAAAAAAGGCAGGAAAGGACAGTAGCAGCAATGAAAGAATAAAGAGTATCAAAGGAATAAAAAGGTGGACTTCCAGAGATTTCCTTTTATCATTTTGCTCATGTCTACAGGTTGTATTTCTACATCAAATATAAAAACCTTTTGAAAACATACAATTTCACTATGCACAGTGCAATGTAAGTAAACATGACTACGTTTTGGATGCCAGTCATGCTCATGGAAAAATAAAAAAAGTAACTTTAAAATCCTTAGAAGACAATGTGAGTATTTACCCATGCCAGTTCCAGCTGGTGCAACTTCTCTGGAGAAGATTTCTACAGCTTCTTTTTGCTTATGGTGCACAGCAAGCCAAATAACAGCTTCTCGAGGACCCTGTTTCAAAACAGTAGACATTAGATCAGCTTGGATGCAGAACATCAGTTAAATTTACCAAACTGAAGAATAACTGCAGCTCAACACTCAAGTTAGATTTAACTGAAATATTTAGTGCTCACTGCCACAAGCTACAACTTTCATAGACTTTTCATCCAGCATCACTATAATTTTCTGTTAACATTACATTATCTGTTTTTAATTTGCTACCATGAAATCAGCTATTGGATACTTCAGACTGCTAGGCCACTGCAGCTGCTTCTCCAGTGTTCTCAAAGAATCAAGTACTAGAACTAACAGTGCTTTACAAGAAACTAAATACTTGGTTTCACTCTGAACTGGCAAACAAACTCTCCTCTTACTTTAAGTGCACTGAGAATACTTTAGGGTCAAATCAAGAGCCAGGATTACTTTTCTTAGCATCAAGAAGTAAGCACATCTGCTCACAGAAAAGAATTCAAACCTAATCCTTGGGACTTAAATAGGAAAACATAACTTGTAAAAGCCACCACATTTAAAGAGAAAAGAGCAGACCTCCTCTGAAGGGAAACCCAATCAGTATTCTGCTCCCTACTCTGTAGTCAGCTAAGACACCCCACCCATGCAGAGGAGCACTCTCTCAAGATTTTACTTCTTTAAAAATCTCCTTTCTGCCACCGTAAAATCTACTGTTAGAATTAATACACCGACAAAAGCCTTAGAATGAACTAAAGTTCTCACTGAGGGCAAAGACTGTATTTATTTGAGAATCTGCACCCATCAATAAGAACCACCTTTGCTCTGCCTTTGAATTTAAAAATATGAAGCCTGCTCACAATACATGTCTGTTCTTAAGTCTCTCTTACTTGTTCTAAAGCACAGGCACAACCATTTCCATCATACATATGAATTGCAACTGCACAAGGCATCAAGATCTACTGGTCAAGAGTTTCTCACACAGAACTACTTCAAAGTATGGAGTTCTGCAGCAGACTACTTCTCTCTGGTAGTCAGCTCTCAAATACAGCTTTTTTTGTTGATGAACACAAAGAACTTTCTAAAGATTCTTTGGTAATGTTACATGAAATTCTTGGCTTACTTAAATCAATGTAAAAAACAAAGGAGTTTGACCACAAGATATTAGGAGACTTCTTCCAGTGTTTATGTTCTTTTTTTTTATATAAACAGGAAAGGACGTATTTCATGAAGGCATGAAAACCAAAACAAACAAACAAACAAAAAAAAACCACAACAAAAACCAACAAACCAAAGTTTGTTTGATTGGAATTTTCAGAGGTTTTTTATTCTACAGAGCTCAGAGCACTTCATACTTCTCTAAATGGCCTGGATAAAGAGTTTTTGTACATTTGGTAGCTGTTCTACTAAAAATGTAGAAAAGTAAAAAAACAAAATGAAATTGAACATATGGCTACACAGGATACAGAAAAGGACATTCTCCTGGAAGAAAGGAACAACTGGATTTGGGAAGATCCAACCCTTTTTTAATCTATGGCAGATGTTTATCAGGAAGTGAATATACATGACTAAATAACCTGGGTTTAGTTTATTCCAACTTTTTCCTTACATATAATAATTTTAAAATAACATTTTTCCTGCTAGTGTAACATTTTTAATAGATTTTAGCAAAAAAAAAAAAAAAAAAAAAAGAGAACTATTTCTTTACAAATGCAGAAACTAATGGCACTTCTGAAAGCATCAGAGACTAAGTACTCAGCACACAGTAAAGACACAGATGCTGCCAGAATTCAACAGCACCAACTTCAAATTGTTGGGAATTGATGTATGGAGCAGATGAGACACATTTTATGGTCAGATGAAAAGAATAGAGCCATGACTCCTTAAAGGAGTCCTCTCTCCTCTAGGCTAAGGAACAACATCACCCTACACAGCTCCAAACTTTTCATGACTTAAGACTGAATAGACAGAGGAACCCTTTTTCATGCTAACAGCACCCTTTTCTAATAGATAGGATCAAGAGAGAAAAGATTAACACCTTGAAGTTGTTATTATATGCAAGCAGTTGTTGTTTGATCACAAATTTAATTCAGTTCATCCAAAACCACATCTCTGCCTTCTTGCTGTATGTATGTTTTGGTGTTTACTCACTACCCAAA
This sequence comes from Myiopsitta monachus, assembly GCA_017639245.1. NCBI lineage: Eukaryota > Metazoa > Chordata > Aves > Psittaciformes > Psittacidae > Myiopsitta > Myiopsitta monachus. Next base: position 71,023,117 of record CM029917.1, on the reverse strand, counting down.
GTCGAATGGGTGTCCCTGATTACAAGAACTAGAATCCACATCAAAAGCAATTCTAAAATCACTTTAATCAATTGTCAATTTACACATATATCAGTGAAAAGACTCTTCACCTAACAAAATGGAAATTTACTCATTAGAATTCTAGTAAATTTAACAGTATCATAACAAAACAAAGTGTATTCCACCCCCTACCCCCACTCCTAATTTTAATACTTGACTAAACATTTTGAACTTATGTTTTTTCCTGAGAAACTACGTGCTGGATTTGAACTCCTAAACTGCCCATCTTTTAACGCATCTCCTAACTCTTAAAATAATTCTTACTTTAACTGCCCACATTTCTGTAAAGCTGCATTGTTTAAAACCACATAAACCAGATGTGATATCCGAGTATTAGCTTTAAAAATACTGATGCCTTGTATATTAGTATAATTGTCCTCTCTGCATACAGCATAATTTTCTTAAAAGCAATACTGTTGAGCATGTCAACATTCAAAATCTCAAGTCAATCTGAGGAATTTAAGTAACTTCAGCAATGTAGGAACTTGGATATATTTCCTAGTGGCAGCTGCTGAAATGGTATTTATCATAATACACTGCACTGAGTGTTCTGGCTACTGTAAGAGTATCCCAAAGAGACAGTTATGTTAACACACTACCAAATCCTCCATTCTAGCTCAAATACATGTCAAAATCCCAACACAAACTAGCTCCCTTATGCCAGCTTATATCAAGGCAGGAAAGCTTCCTGACTTTAATAGCTGGCGATCAGTGAAAACATAATGATAAAGGGCCTTCTTGGTTTAGTATGTTTAAACCTAAGTTCTGAATATTCATACATTTGAAAGATGATTTTTCTCTATTTCCTGTTCTAGTGGCATATCCTCACAGAGGTACTCTGAGGTACTGTAATGATAAGGGTAACTGCTTTCATCTTTCTTAGGTACCCCTGTCTAGACATACTCACAGGGAGACATACACAGCTCATCTCTCAGCCTTCAAGATCCTATCCTGGAAAATACCTACCACACTACTATGAGGTAGGAAATCCTGCAAACTTGGTTCACATTTTTATTAGCTTATCTCAATACTCATGTAGGCAAACCCTAAAATAAAAGTTTAGCAGAGCCAGTGTAGGAGAGGTTATATTATTCCAGCAGATCACATACCATAGAATCACAAAATAGGGTTGAAAAGGTTGGGCATGAATGTGTCACTGAAAGGACAGAAATTTCCTTCTATGAATACAGAAAAAGATGTCCTGATTGAGATAATATAAATAAGAAACCAACCAGGTTTCCAATTTAAAAGTTTCACTACATTCTTGTAAAATTGTTGCTACACAGAAAATATGCAGCCATGCCACATTCAACAAATGCATTTAACATTATTTCCAAGTATTTCCATTTAACAGTCTACCACAAGATTAAATTACTACAAATAACACTTAATAGGAAATACTCCTGCAGAAAACAAATTATACACTCACATCTGCTTCCTTGTTCTAAACTACCACATTTTCTTCCTTGCCCACAGATCCAAAATACTGTGAAATACTGTCTGTGAAAATAATAAGCTGACTCCTGTTTTGAGTGGATGAATCCAGATATACAGACTATTTTAAAGTCATTTATCTTACAGTATCACAATTAAAAAATACAAAAAAAATTATATTCCATCAAGTCTTAAGATGTGCTTACAACACATTTACAGTGTGTAGTAACCTGGTTAACAAAGGGTTAGTAGAAGACAAGAATACACAGCATAGTTTTTAATATACCAAACTCTAACACCTGATGTATTATTAATGGATAATTAATCTTTCACATGAAATACATCCAGTATCTCTAAGCCATAAACTTACTGATGCTGTGACACTATCATAACCCCCTTCTTCCTCTGCCACAGAAAGCAATAGAGCAGGAGATACTAAAAATTAAGTTACTCAGTGCTGATTCAGGTCCCTCTGTTGCTCATGTTGGGCTGCCGCTGCTAAAGCAAGCTACCAGAGTGGGCAAACAACAACCGCATAAAGAGGTGAAGAAGACCAAGAAAAGAGAGAAGGCAAATATTTCTTCATTTCTCAGGATACTTTGCGTTGTCAGAACAGTCAAGACTCCACACAGCAGCTCAGACTACAGCATACAGGCCTACATAAGACAGGAATGTACAGCGATTTTACATCTGCAAAGACAAACCTTTGCACCCAGTTTGACAGGCCTGTTGCCAGACCTGTATGAGGATTAGTCGAGGCACACCAGCCATCTACACTGAGTTCCAGCTGTTGTTCAACTTACCCTGTCTTGATACTCATATACATATTTACTTCTCTCTAAATTTAGATGTTAGAATCTTCAAAGCAGGAACTATTTTCCTATTGTGTTAATATAATGCCCAACATAACATGGCTCTGGTTTTGAGCACTGCTATTTGCAACCCAAATAACCATGTCTAATTTGGATGGAAAGACATTTAAGAGACTACATTATTTCTACATGAAGCCTCAACAGGCAGATGTTTTCCTTAGGCTTCTATGACTTTGTATTTTAAATGGAAAAGCAACCACCACTCCCTGCCCCTCCTTCTCAAGCTACTATGGCTGCTTTCCAGATGAAAACTCCTCTGGTTAGTTTCTTCTGAACTTTTGGAGGAACTGAGTAAAGGGGAAAGGCAACAGAGTGATTTCCTGTATTTCAGCCTTAGCTCTCACATCCTATTTCAGGCATATATGGGAAGCACCTATAATGGAGATAACACTATTTTTAATGTAAGACCTGGGAGTTGAGGCTGAAAATACAGCAAATAATTACAATTACTCAATTTCATTTGGAAAATTCATATAATGTACTCTTAACAAGAAAGAATGAACAGCAAGGAAGAAAAAAAATGCTCTTTTTCGAATCATTATTCACTCTATAGAATGAGACAGAAAACTTTCTATGTAACATTAAAGAATGTATTACAACAGATAACCATAAGGAGCTGGGATGAACAGAATACAGACAAGTTCAACACCTGGAACACTTGCTCCTATGTTTCAAAATTTTGATTCTGCAATCTCAGCAACACACTTAACATTGCAGGGTTTATGGTCCTGAAAGGAAAAAGATCACATTTATAAAGCTCATTCCTCATGAAGCAACTCTTGCTCCTGTGCAGAATGAAATGGAAGCTGAAGCACTAAACTGAGCAGCTACAGATGTAACTTACCCAATTTCTAAGAACACTAGTGAGACATTTGCTCTCTTCCTCCACATCATGTTCTTGTTTCCTACACATACAAACTGTCAGCTACTTTAAGTGTCGGCACTCTTCATATCTACTTCAGAGCTGAGTTTTGCCACGTGTACCTTAAGAGCATTGCAAGACTGCCACTGTCAAAGAAGAAGTAAATGCTACTGTGCTACTGTTCTGGAACACACTAAACTGCCTAAATATTTAAAGTGCTTGTGAGGACAAGATTTACAGTCTTTCCTAAAAAAAACAAACAAAACAAACAAAAAAACCAAACAACAAACAAACCAGGAAACCCAAAAACCCCCAAACTTTCATGTTCTAGATTAGGAAAACAGACCATGTGTATCACAGCTGCAGTGGCTATGGCCACCATTCATTTTCTTACATATGCATTTATTAAGTCACAAACTACAATGCAGAATTATATAGCTGATGATTGTTTCACAAATAGTACTGCACAGACAGTTTTAAATTTGCAGAGTTAACAGTAATTCTGCCATTTCCTGACTCTGCAATCTTTATAATGTGGTCTTTTTGAGTTACATCTAATGCAATTTAAGTCTACATCATGAGAACTTTTGCAAGATATTTCTTTAGATGAACAACATTAGAACAGACTACAACAACATTTTTGTAAGATTTCATATCAGTGCTTCTGGAAGATCCCATACTGCAAAGACTTTGTCAGTGTTGATTTTATACACTAAGTAGTAACACTGAATTCTTTGCAAGATGATGGGGTGAAAGTCCCAAGATGATAGTGACTTCCTTTAAAGTTGTGGAAAAGATAACAATATGGAGAGATTAAAAGAGGTCAGTAAAAGTTTAAGAACACTCCACTGAATACTTACACCATCTATACTCCTTCTAGCATGAGGTCCATATGTATCTTCAGAACCTAAAACCTGTATGTTAACTGCACTGTAATCTTCATACCCAAGCTGACTGAAAATAAGACGAGTCCTGCAACAAATGATTTTTATTAGTAAACTTCCTGATTACCTAAATAAGTCCTGTGTGGTCCACAGGAGTTAGCTTTGTCATGTAAACTGGACTATGAATACTTTACACTAAGCAAACGTATCTGAATACTACAAATCAAGTGATTACTGACAAGGAAGTTGTGCCTCTGAATTTATCCCCAGGTTTCAAACTGAGCCTTTTGTTTATTCACATTATTTGAAAGATGAGAGGCAAAGACAAATAACTGGATTTCAGCTCTTACTTTCATCTTTAAAACAAAGACAGCTTGAAATGTAATTACAGATATTCAGTCTTCCTGGTTTTCATACTGGTAATTCAGTTTTCAGCTCTGTTTATGCTACAAGGCATTATAAATTATCAATAAATACATGGAACTACCTTGTTACATCACAGGCACCAATGAATCAAAAAAAGTCAAACTGAAGAAGGAACTTCTGTTCAAACCTTAAAGATATTTACTTGGGATTCCTGAACATACAGCTCAAATGCCAAAAAGCAGATCAAGTTTTCAAACAGAACATTTCTTTATTATTTGTGCCTTTCCAGTCTGGCACTGAAAGCCTTCTAACTCTTTCTATAAGGTTATTTCCACCAAAAGCACATTGTGTCAAGAGTGCTAAGTTTGTCCAATCATGATTAATAATGGGGATGAATATTACCTTCTTTTTATACACCACGAAAACACACACTTCTTTAAGACAGCCAAGAATTTTTGACAAATACTAAATTTGGGTTAAACAGACTGTTAGCTACAACCATTAGAAAAAACAGGCCAACGCTCAAGCACTGAAACTGATCACTACAGTTTTAAAAGCATAATCAATTGAAGTACAAATCCTGACATACCCCCCCCAAAAAAAAAATCATCACAGTAAAAAAGTTACAAAAAAAAGTTTTAAGAGAATCCAACCATTAAAATCAGTCCAACTTTTTAACATCCTGCAGATTGGAAAAGTAAGCTAAATGCTTACTGAAGTACCTAAACTGATCTCCCAATAATCTTTGTCTGGTGCCCTTCTAGATGTATAAAAGATTTTATCAATTGAAGCATTTGAATTATGTTAAGAAAAATATTTTGCATCAGTGAAACATTTCGAAGACACTTTTAATGTATCATCATCATTGCAAATATTAGCAGTATAGAGAACTTAAATAGAAAATATAATTTTCTAATTGTTGTAATGAGATGAAGGTGGTCCACATACCACAAATAAGGTGGCCATCTTTATGATCACAGGAAGACAGATACTTGATTTTAGGTACGTAAATTTGCAAACCATGTCTGTAGTAAGTTATTTTAAGTTACTTATCTATAAACATTACCTTTAGAGATCCTAGAGTTCAAAATACATTCTGTGGGTAACCTTTAGCCCTTTCATGTGTCTTGGTAATGCAAAAGAGTATCATCAAAAATAAAAGGACACCAAAGATATTCCAAAAAGACTCTTTCACATACATACTGCCAAATTGTTCCCGTTTTCAAAAATGAACAAATAAAGTACAGGCATGCAAATAAGAAATGAAAGAAGTCGTATTACAAACTGCCAAAACTGTTTGATGACTTAAGCTGCCAACTAGATTGACCTATATGATTGAAGCACCTTAGATTTGTGCACCTTATTCTGTACTCATTGCCATTAGACCACTGGAGAGAGTTTAACCTGTAATGGACTGGAAGCTGGCTAGCTGAAAGACCTTGTCCTTACAACGTTCTCTTACAACAGGAAGTGGTGGAAAGTCTGAAGTTGTAACTTTCTGAAGAGATGTAGCTGCTGGCAGAACATTCTCTTGAAGGTGACCAGAATAGCTTAACTCTTATTCTATGTCTGGGTTGACATAGAAAAATCTTTCAAAGATGCTGAATAAATGGTTTAACATATTAAGTTGTTAAGACTGCTCAAGACGGAGAATATATTATGGGTAATAGTGCTGTGATTTTTAACACACAGAACAAAACACAGCACAGCAGGCACACCTCATGGGCTAGAGGCCACTTAGCAAGCCAGCTAACCAGTTTTTGGCTATCTCCCATCAGCCCTCATCTGAGGATTACTCAGGACAGCACAGTAAGCAGGCTGAATTTATTTTCTAGTAGAGAAAATAACTAGAGGCACTAACCCCCACAAGCAGTTTCAATCAGCAGTCTAGTCTGAAATAATGCCCAAGAGCAAACATGAAAGGGACAACATACCCCTATTTTTTTGTCTTATTGTTCTGTTTTGTTGGGGTTTTGTTTGTTTGTTTTGTTCTTGGGTTGTGGGTTTGTTTGGGTTTTTTTATTCCTCGGAGACTCTAGAGGCCTCTTCATATTTAACAGCTCCTGAAAGGCTTTTTCTTTCACTGATTTTCTCAGTAGCCCTTGGACACATACACTTATCCAAACCACACTTAAGAAAGGGGTTCCATAACTTCATTACACATCCTGCAACAGCCTGCTGTCATCTGCTATGTCTCTCGAGTGAAATCACATAGGTCCTCCTTCACCACAGTACTGTACATGGGCACATAAGCAGTAAGTCACATCCTACACTTCTGACGGGTGTCTACCCTAGTGTACTTGCTGCATAGGCCTGTAATAGGATGTAATAGGAAGTTTTATAAAACATGTCACAAAGAGATTGATCTCACAACTAGAAAGGTTGGAACTATTGGAGTAAATGCTTGAACACTTCCATAAGGATATGGAATTGTATTTAAGAGGAATCCCTCTTCACCCAAGCAACAATATGAATAGAGATTTATTCGTCTGTCTTACAACTGTAAAATTGTTTGAGCAAACAAAACCAGTAGTCTAATTTTACCAGGTACTAACAATTTTGTTTTAAACACAAACTGCCTACATTTCATAGCACAAAGATTTTTAATCAGCAAGTCTCTGAAAAATCAATGAAAACCAGTTTCATAACGGTTGCTCTCTGGCACTGAATAAATTTTAATCTGAAGCACAGTTTTTCCACCATTAATTTCAGATTCTCTCCACTGTCCAGCCATCCAGTTTCAACATTATTTGAGACTTTTCTTTCTTCACCAAATGTAGCCAAAGTGTAGTTATAGACTGAAAACGCGTTTCCTAAACAGGCTACTTAAGTCTTGAAACGTCCTCTGAACTGCAAGATTATAATCTTTTAGGGTTCTTACAAGGTTAATATGGTTGGCATTGTATATTACAGTTCTATTTTCATCATCTCTGAAAAGAAAAAGCCCAAACCCCTTCCTAGACTCAAATACTAACCTCTGCAGAATACCTTCTGCAGCACGTTTTCCTTTCTGTACTGCTCTTGGACCTCCCACTGGACAGACAGCAGTAGCTCTGAAGCCATCAAGGTAGGTGGCATTTACCTAATGATAAAGGGATTATGAAATTACATGGAATTCAGTACTGATATGCTATTAATGCTGACAATAATCCGTACATAAAGCAGAAGCAGAATAGAAAGGAACAATCACCATCATCACAAAAGTTTATAATTTAAAAGTCAGAATTGTATTGGAGGAAGAGTCAAATCTGGAACTTGGAATCATTTATCATTGTTATCCTTGAATTTTCCTGTGTTTATCACTTTTACTACATAGAACACATTCTAATATTGAAAAGCTGAATAATCTATGACAGTAAAATAGATCAAAGTTTCCCAGAAGTATTGAAGTAAACACGGAAAAATATCACATACATATGAACACACAAAAGAACGTTATGCATTGCAAACACTGAACTAATAAGCATCTTATTAGACTTCCAGCACTATAGCTGCTTAACAGAGCTCTAATACAGTGAAAGTAATAACCATAACGCATGGCCATAAGTGTTAAAAAAAAAAAAATAATTTTTGAAACTAAATACCTTTTAGAAATGTGCTTATTTTTACTTTTATTTTACTTAAATTTACTTTTAATTTTGTTGTTTCAAACACAACAAATATGTTCTTTTCGGATTAAAAAGACAGATATTCCCAGATGAAGATAACGCAGACACAGACTCAGAAATGAAATTCATTGTTCCAGCATTATGTAACTTGAACTGTTGAACTAAAAATTCTGAGGAAATGCAAGATGCTGACAAGACAATACTGGACTGAAATTGCAGGCTGCCTACCAAAAAGCATAAAAGTCAACGCTTCAGTAGATGAAAGTTTAGAAAAATTCATGTTCAGATTACACTCCTACAATATTAAAAATAACAAACCCCTTTTTCATAAAGCTGACACAGAACTGAAAAACTAAGGTCATAAGTGAAGTGACCTGTGGTGTACTACTAAATTCTGAAACTGCTCTGTGGGTATGCTTTAATTACAGAGCCTTTAGAGAGCTCTTCCATTCTGACTTTACAGAAACCAAACCTGCTGTGGTGACATCATTATTCATTTTTGAAATACTGCATCTTTTAAAAACTGAAACTCTATCGTATAAAAAATGGTTTTAAGAGTGTCAGAAATATTTTAAAACTGCAGTAAAAAGTTATATAGAAAATTATGCTCAGGCATACATTACGTTATTTAAACATAAACATTAGCACAATTCCCTGCTTAGGTGAACTCACTTTTGATATGGCTGTACTAAGCAGTTAATTTCTGATCTCAACCTTACTTCTGTAAAAGTCAGTTTGACACTAGTTTAAACAAGAAAAGGATCCAGCCCTACTGGTACTTCACTAGGCCTGTATTACCTTATTATCCATTCAGGGAAAGACCACCACTAGAAGACTATAGACTAGAAGACAAACAAACAAATTCACGATTTTACTGGCAGTGCTGTTTTCTTTCAACAGAGTATTTTAGGAGATGATCTGTCACATCTTTAGTTGCTCTCTTGACAGATGTAGTTACTCATCACTTACCTTTTGAAAACTTGGTAGGTAAATTTCACAATGAAACAGAACAAAATTAACACACACCAGTACAAAAATCAACAAGTCTAAAGGTGTTACTGGGCTAAGATGTTTTAAAAATTATTATTATTACTACAAAAGAACCATCCCAAGCTTCTCAGGAGGTTTGTGGATATGCTTGTTATATGAATTAACATTTTTCACGTATCAAATAATGTATTTCTTTAGTGAGGGGAAGGATGAGGATTTTAAAGTGGTAAGAGTTTATGGTAGAAAATATTTAGTATTTTCTCCAAAATACAAAATTTTGTAAATCAAAAACACTTTCCATACAAAGAGGTAATACCTTATAAAATGCTGAAGGAGGCGATCCTTTTGCTCCATGAACTTTCACTGCCCCACCATCAAAACCTACAGTGGTTTAAAAAATCAGTATTTAAGCTTCTTCAATATAACTTCAAAGACATTCTTTTGTGATACTTATTAAGCAAATGCACTTAATTAAAAAGCATATCACTGATAGCTGCACTGCCACAGAAGAGAGAACCTTTCAGGAAACAGTCCTCCCTGCCTTAGAAACCCAAACAACAAATTAGTGCCTGAATTTGTGACTTCAATGAGACTTTTAACAGAATGATTGAAATGTTTATTCACGTACTTAAAAAATACAACAAAGAAAGCAGCCTTAGGACTTCAGGCCCAACTAGTTATTCTCCACTTAACATAAAGTTATTGCACACACACAGAGCAAACAATTTACTGTAGCTGGCTGGAGTAGACTGCAGTCCTTCACTTGGTAAAGAAACAGCACAAGAAAGATGAGAAACCAAAAATGACAGCTTATTTACTGATAGCTTATTAAGTGAAGAGACAACTTAACTTTAGCCTTTCTGTCAATAACAGAAACACAACAGTCTGAATGTATGTTCCAGGACAATTACCATGTTCAGCATTAGGAATATTAATGCTGAAAGGGAACTGTATAAAACTGCCATCATGGCATCAGGTTCAAACTTGAACTGGAGAAAAATTAATAGATGCAGCTCTCTGAAAGTCAACTGTGCAGGATCAGCACCTCATATCAGACAGACAGCATTACACTATAGCTCACCTGAAGTTAACCTGAGCTTGCAAATACTGAGGAAGCAGTTCAAAGCTTTACACAAATACTCTGAAAAGATCAAATCAGAACTTATCTGAAAAAGTGAATGTGACTAGCAGAAATCTTACACATCACTCAGATAACATCATCACTCTCTCTGCAAGATAGACATAACACTAATTTAATTCTCAATACAGAATGATATCCCTACAGTCACAGAGAAAAATCTGGAAGAGTTTCACACAGCTGAAGGAGTAATACAAAGGACAAAAAACTCGCACAAAACAAAAATGCAGAGCATTCATTGACAAAAAAGAAAACAGAAGCACCTCTTGCTTCAAACATTACAAGTAATCCAGCAGGACAATAAAATCAGCAATGTAAACAGCAAAAATAGATAGCTTGCTTGTTTTTACTGGTGTACGTGTCAAAGCACTTCAAACTAAAAATATTTAAGAAATCTGCCCATTTTCCATCTGTTATATTTCTAAGAGGGCTAACTGAAAGTTCATGTGGAAGTTCATTTTAAGTTCAAACATGTCATATCAGGTCATTTGCAAGCTAAAAGTTCATAGGAAGGTTAGGGTTTCTTTTTTAGTTTGATAATAAAAAATAGTGGCTAAGAGCAGCAAACTGGTCTTATCAGACTGCCATTTGGTTCACTCTGCAATTTTACATTACTTTTATTATTGACGCAAAACATTTTTGATGCTACAGTGTTTTGAGTTTTATCACGGTAAGGTTTTAATTTAAAATTTCAATTCTTCTAAGTTTTATAAAGACATTCAGCATACTGTCAGCATACTGTCACAGGTAATCTCCATTAGAATGAAAGAATATAAAACACAGACTCAGTAAAAAACAAACTTCAAGTCCCTATAGCTAAGCATTTTTTCCAAGCCATCTTATCCAACCAACAGATCTTCAAATCTGTTAAGCCCGGGGTCTTTTTGTTTGTTTTGTTTTTAAAGCTAAATCCAGAACATACATATTCATCTTTAGTCTACTGGCTTTTGAGAGCTTCAAGAACAGTAAATGGACTTTTTCAAACAGACATTCTTTGGTGGAAATCCTGTACCGCAGCACATTTCTACCCCTTAAGAAGATACACCTAAACGCTGAAGGAAAACATTATTACGAAGTAGTGCTTTGAAAGACACAACTTTTCCATTGTTACTAACATTTCAAATGCCATGTGGGAAAAAAGGAACTTTTTTTTTTTTTTTTTAGCAAACAAACTGAACAGCAGTTCAAAAAGAACACTGAAATCATAGGGGACCTGTCTCAATGTTTCTTATCCAGACCACAGTTTAAAGACTTGGTATGTGCAAGGCATGCATTAAGAAGTAAAACAAAAGGAGCAGTGAGCAAAGATTTCAATTAGCCAGCCAACAAGATAAATTAAGAGCATGATCAGAATTTTTACAGGAATGTCTAGCAAAAGTCATTGAAAAAACAGTTTAATACAGCATCACACTCTAAGGAACTGATTTAACAAGGAATATGCAGCGAAAACGTGGAAATTCACTGCTTTAGTTTGATAAAGGATGGAAATTCCAGTAAATGCTTTAGTTTGATAACTCAGTTCACTGACACAGATCTCTTAACATATAAGGGAACTAACCTGGAATTTCAGTGATGGAAACTTTGGAAAAGTCACACGTGACATCTGGTAAAAGATAGCGCTGAGGATCACCCAATTCATACACCAGCTGTTCAGCTACAGTGCCAAAAGAGATTAGTCCCCCTGTGTCTGGTGGTTTGGAAAGAATGAAGTCTCCTTCAGAGGAACATTCTACAATGGGAAAGCCTATGCTGTGCCTAGAATACAAAAGACATTGAAAAAAAACCCTATAAATACAGGGAAAGTGAAAAGAAAAATGAGTACCATACCAGAATTTCATGGTAATGACTAATTAAATAAAACTGATCAAGACTTGTAATGTACCTAGTTGTTCTTGCAGAAAAATACATCAGAAAAAGCACTGAACAAACTGCTCAACCAGAATAATAAGAGAAAATATTTTACTGCCTGGCAAAGACTGCACATGTAACAAAAGATATCAATACTAAACAGAAGCGGAGAAGGAAATGGAGAAGGCAACTAACAAAAATAGTTAAAGTAAAAAGAAGCTGAAAGAATTAGAGAACTATGATTAAAGATTTAAACTGAGAAGAAGCACCACGATTGCTAATTCTAGGCTAGTTTGGCTATGGCAGCACACACACCATGAAGGTGAAGACATGTAAATATATCCTGCACTCTGGACTTGAAAAAGGCAGTGAAAGCAGGAAGAACAGACTGTGCTGAAGTTTCAGAGATGAAGGGAAGTAGGAAACAGGAGTAATCACACTTATTATGGGCAATTTCACAATAATAATTTATACACAGAAAAGTTATAATCAGGAAACAGAAAGATATATGAAAATCAAGATCTTCAGCCCAGAACAATAATAATAAAAGAATGAACATAAAATGATGAGGCATAGCAAAAAAAGAAAAGCAGTAAACCAGAAAGTTATAAACATGCTTGTAAATGAAAATATTCCTTCTCCTCACATTCTCACCAGAGTAATATATACAAAGTGACCAAGTAACTCATAGTTTGTAAGAGGTACATTTTCGTCATTATCGTAGCAGGGCAGAATTTCAGGGTTATGTGGATGAGAACTAGATATCTGCTTTCCTGGATAAAAGGCTTCTATTTTATTTACAGAGAACTGGAGTGAAAGTAATGACCGAAAAAATAATGAGGTACCTGAAAATTAAGAGAGACTTAATATTCCTCTAAAAAAGCCACCTGGCTCACTCCTCTCTCACAGGAAGTTGGAAATCTGTGCAAGTAATGTGTCCCAGAGACACAAGGAGTTAAGGAGATACAGCCCCTTGCAAAAGCAAAATTGTTCTAAAAAGGTCCTGATAATGCAAGGTGGTGAACACCTCCATTCTCATTAAAAAATGAGATTAACCAATGACCTTCAGGTCCATTGTACACACTTAAAGTTAGTCCATCCCTGAAATCAACTGGTTTTGGGTGCTAGCGGTAGCAATGTGCTGAACATACAACCAAACTGGTTATCAGCAAACGTTAGATGAACATAGTTTGTATAACATAAATCCACAAAGTACTGAAGGAAGTAAGCAAAGAAACCAGTGAACTCTTCAGTGACATTTGTAAAAGTTCATGGGAGCTTGAACTGATTCCTTATCATTGGGAAGCTTCAAACATAACCCTGTTATTTAAAAAAAGGATTATGAGACAAGCTCTGTTACCAGAGATCAGCAATTTTAATACTGATAGTGTACAAAACTTGCAAAGTATGGTAGCTGGAAGACACCTAGAAAAGCCCCTTTCAAATCAGTAACGATTATACTTCATTAGGCTGGGCTTTGGAACTATTTAAACCACTAAACAGATAAATGTAAACAAAAAAAAATAAAAACAAAACAAACAAAACCACAACAAACAAAAAAACACAACGAAAAAACCCAAACCCTCACCCTGCTGAATACAAAGGACTGAATGGAATTAACAATTATTCTAGGGTTGGAGGAGGTTTTGAGGGGAAAAGGAGGGAGAAAAATGTCTGCAAGAAGTATGTAACATTCAACATTTTAAAAGTCTGACACAGAAAAAAAGTAAAACCCAAAACCCCTCTCAATTCCTGGCCCTCAATATTAATGTAGAGTAACAGACTAACATGTCATTATCCCTATTTCACAGGTAAGGAGACATGTACAAGAAGCATCACAATTTGCCCAGTGTTAGACAGCAGGATCAGTGAAGGAACAGTAATGCTAGAATTAAGAAGCTTTTACTCTGTTGGTGCCATGCCTGTGTGTTTGACCCTACCATCTCGCTGTCTTGTCTTAAGGCAACAGCACCAGGTACCTTGCCAGCAAACTCAATGAAGAATATTTGAATTGCCTACCCAAAAGTGAAATAACTCCCATCAAGACAGATTACCCAGTGCAGTCTATCCCACTGCAGTGACAACTGGTATCCTTGCTACAGCCCACTTTGATTAAAGTCACCAGCACATGCAACTCTTATTATACATTCAGGAACCTATGGCCCAGTGATCTTTGTTCTGAAGGAAAAAGAGGTGAACTGTAGACCCCGATCTTTCTCCTCTGAACCGGTGTCTACCAACATCAATTTAACCTCAGTTTGCCCAAGCTCCACTCTCAGAAGACCCAAACCATTAAAAAAAACAACCAAAAACCAGCAACAGCTTAGTGAGGTAAAAAAAAAAATAAATATATATATATATATATATATAACATTTTCAGTCCCTAAAATGGCAAACACTTAAGTCATTAAGAGTAGACCAATCATGGAAGGCAACAGATAAACAGTATCAGTATAAACAATACTATTATTCAGGTCCCTTCATATGCAAAAGGAAGGACAGACTCTGATTTTCCTGTTACCTTAGGACCATCAAAGTCAGAGGATCCTTATGGCAGAATTTTTTATGCTGCCCGAAGTTCCTGGAAGGAGACCATATAGACATGAACGTACTGTCTGCAACCACCTCTAAATAACTTCCAAGGTTGAGACATACTTCCTATATAAAAATTCAACTTGGTTCTTACCACTTAGAGCAAAGTGCTGACCCAAAGCTTGTAAAAAAAGCTTAAGGAGAAAAGCCATTCTAACATGAAAAAAACAAACCCAAACAAAAATCCAAAGAAAACCAAACCTATATCTGTCATTTTGGGTGACACCCAAAATCTTCCTAGGCAAGGCATTACACAGCACACTAGCATGTCCTAGCATAAGAATTTTTATGCTATACTGAAAGCATTCTGAAATCCAAGACTCAGAAGGTCAGTGAAAAGAATACTATCATCAGGTGACTTACTCTTCATTCATTTATCAAAATGTTCATTTACTTCATTCATGTTTCACAAGTTAGCAAAGGTATCAAGGAGGACTTTCTGCTTTTGTCTGAGATAAGCATGAGGGATATTTCCTCCTCAAGGTACACCATTACCCCACAAACTTCCCAGAATGTTCAGTTAGTTGTTTCAAAGACGTGTGCTTCTTCTCCCAGGTCACATGAACTCTGAAAGTTTCTCCTCACTTTTTTAGCAATTCAAAACATAAAGATCACATGAATTGAGTAAAAAACGCCCCTGGATTCTATCTGTACTGTAACTGGATGACTGAGAAAATATATACATCCTATACTGCCTCATAGCAGATGCCAATAATAACCTCATTAACACATGCATGCCTAAGAGGAAAAGGTGTTTTGTGCATTGTTAAAAGACATTAATTAAAATAAATTTTCAGCTTGGAAACAAACTGGATCAGTCACTCCTATGGCATGATTCAGTCAAGTGACAGCTACTTAAATTTGTCATTAGAGCTCACTAGCAGCAATAGCTCCCTGGATGAGGTATTCTAGCACATATCAGCAGTACTTTGATCACACCATCACCTTGATCCACATTTCCACTGAAGGACGTTACTCTTTGCCCAATTCGCTAGTAGGTTTTGCTGGACAGCGACACACCATAACATGCCAGCTTTATGCTGGCATAACCCACAGCCATGTTGTAATTTTGTACAATGTAGCAGGGGAGTTAAACCGCAGACCTATGACCTTGAACTTAACAGCAACTACAGTCATGGCATCCGAAGTGGCACAGGGGCCAAGTGGTTTTAATAAGAGAATTGCATCAGTTCAGTCATAAAAATCCCCCAGCAGAATGGGGCAATATCAAGCAATGTAAACAATTCTGAAAGGAAACTATTAAAATGAATTCTAATTAAATTATATGATAGTGTAATTAATATTTGGGGAAAAATATATTTTTAAAACATTTTGAGTAGTTCTTTTAGCACAGAGTTCAAATACAGAAGTAACATACATCAGTTTGTGAAAGGAGATGACAACCACTATTCTTTCACCCAAAACAAGTTTTGGCTTGTGTGTTTGGTATTTAAATAAACAATAAATTATATGCATTAGTAAACCAGACCACTGAATAAGCATAAGCCAAGATTAAACCTCAGAAACCCCCTAACAGTTAAAGCAGTTCCTCACTGAATACAGCACATGGAAAAAGTTCTAAAACAGATTTTGTTGCTCCAGCTACATTCTCATTGACCACCCACAGCTGCTGCACTACTCTAATAGGTATCAGGACTCTGAAATAGAGTCTCCTGTCCATTCTCTGCCTGCCAACTACTTACTCTTGGACTACTTTTTTCCACGTAAAACGCTGTTTTTTCTTCCACTTGGCTGTCAGAAATGTTACAGTTCATGGGCATGTCACAGGTGATAATGTGAACTAAGCAAAGATCTTCTGTCTACTCTGTAATAATGCACTATTCAATCTCTGGTAGCCACGAAAACAGCCTTCCTTCTCATTTTGCCACAAATCTTACACCATTTGTATTACCAAAAAAAGTAAAATCCATTATCAGCACTGGGTCCTGTTCGGCTCAGGGAGAAAGATGCTGAGATAAAATAGGTATTTCTTTCCTCATAAGGTACCAAACCCACAGATATCTCATTCTGGCCACTGCTGATAGACCAAGACTACTGGCAAGAAAAGATGGGACTGCTGGCGTAGCACATTAACTTGCAGGGGAAGATGCTGCAAGAAAGAAAAAAAAAAAAAAAAACCAAAAAAAAAACCCAAAAAAGCCACAGCAATGCACATGACATGGAAGTGAACCAGGGTCCAACTAGGCTGTGGTATGAACTTTTAGCTTTACAATTACTGCTGCTTCCTGGGATATGACTCAATGAATGTCATACTGAGGACAGCTCTAAACTGACCTTCTCAACTCCCTGGGCATGTATTTTAACCACCATGCCATTAAGTAAAAAGCAGAAACTGCTACCACTTTAGCAGTGTTTTTACAACCAATTCAAAACTGCTAACATGTCAGGCAGGATCAGCACAAACCTATAGGTAAGGTACAGGCATCTCTTTACATGTAGGTACCAACATGCTTCCTAATTTCTGCTGCAATTGCAGTTTAGGCAAAAATTACTGCCTCACTTATCTCCTCTGACTAGGACATTTCAGAGTATGCACTGTATGTAAACACTTAATGCCTAGGCAATCTCAGGCCAATCAGACTGGGTGCCTGGTGTTTTCAGCTGCCTGGAATAGATGGCATTACAGAGAAAAAGGCATTCCACAATGCTGATCGGGACTCACATGCTGGATTCTGTTCAAGTCCCAAATTAAGCAATCTGGATTCAGCCCTTAAGAAACTACAACTATTGACTTACCCTTTTGGTCATCCCAGGCCAGAGGATTATGCAGTCTCAACCATTGCACGCTCTTGGCTTAGGGCAAAATGTGTTTATCATCTCCTCAAAATGATTACTCTACTGATCAGCATTAGTTTATTCTCTCCTGCATTTCAAAACAAAACAAAACAACGTACTAATCACCCACTGGCACTAAATAATAGTAAGAGACAGCAATGTCTTGGGTTAAATGAAACTAAATACAGAGCTGTGCATTATCAATATAGGTCTGGCATCACGGGTTCATTTTTGCACATTACATGAATTCCCTATGGAGCACTGTGCACTAGACAGTAAACAGGGAGCAGTGATGTATTATCATTTCTTCTGGCCATATGCTGACATATATTACTATACAAATAACAGGAGTAAGTGCTTTTTTTTGACAACATTTCATTTTAAGTCAGTCATTTAAGAATGCACATTAGTTTTCTATAAATTGTGAACTACTAGTTTCTTGCATTTTCTTTGCTAAACATGAAAGAAATCACACAAGAGGCAAGTCAAGCAGCACTCCTCTCACTGGAAAAGCTAACAGCGTCTAGCCGCTCTGCCTACCATTTTCATGCAAACTGAACAAAAGCTCACAGCTTCAATATCTCTGCCTTTAAGTCAAATACATTCAGGAGGTTCTGTCAGCACAACTAAAGAAATCCCAGTGCCTCAGTTCAACAGACAGAAACCAATTAAGTTTGGCTTCTACCAACTAAAGTAACTTGGAAAGTCACAAGCTGGAACACAAGAAGACAAAAAGACATTTTAACAGCTAATCATTCAATGGCCACAATATACCCACATGAACATTACTGAGGCTTAAAGCACCTTTTTGCAGTGGAATTAAGTTCCCAGAAGTGGTATGTGTCAAGCATTTCAAGACAATTTAAACAAACAAACAAACACACTCCCACAAAATTAAAAAGCTATGGTGGATGAATGAAGTGGGTCTAATCCAGGGCCTCAATACTCCTAAAGACATGATAATATATGCATGGAATTTGAGCTCCGACTCTGATTTGCCTACCTTTACTCAGTTAAATTTAAAGCCCTCTTGTTTACACAGCTGATTATTTTTGCTTATGCATAAACAATAGGCAGAGAAGGCTTATAAGCCTAAAATTAAATAAATTCTTCCTTTCTTGTTTACAAGTTAAAAGAGCTCACACCCATCAATCCTTCTTTACACTTACACCTTTTTCAGCACCCAAGCAGAACAGCAATGTGCACTACTGTTCTCAGGGAGAAATAAAACCCAAGGAGAGTCAACATATGACCTGAGTCAAATCATAACCAAACCTACCCTCTGCAATAAGATGTGACCAAAAGAGACAGACTGACCTCTTGTGTTTAGCCATCAGAGAACAGCATAAAAACTGTGAAAGGTTCTCTTAAGCTCCAGTGTAAAGGTCCAGAAAACATTTGCAGAGCTGAATGGTAAGTAGCTTTGGCTGCATGAACACCTCACAGCAGTGGGAAATTTGTATTTGAGAGGCACTCTAACAACTAACAGAGATTTGACTTCGCTTCTTCCCCCGCATTTAATGACTTTGTTGGGCTGATTTGGAATTAACATTATGTATCACAGACATGATGATTTATTGAGATCTAAACTATATACACTTACTTTCAGGAGACTGCTAAAAACATAGTTTTTCCTAAATGAGGGAGAAATCATTAATACAGCATACTGAAGTAACTTCTGCAAACTCTGTCAGAGCTCTGCTGACCTATTGGCAATACAGCTGATGTTGGTGGCAGCAAGTATTGCATGTTTTGGTCATTAAGACTATAAATTACTGTATTATTATTGTGAATTATTACACAATGCATTATCTGCATGCATTGAAAAATGATTCAGACTGTCTAATAACAAAAAAAAACTCATGCCATCAAGTTTCTTTACTTTAAGGAGTCAACAGGTTACTATTAAGCTATCAAATGAAAAATGTGGTTTGGTACAGACCAAAAGCTTTCATATTTCCTCTTCATGCATTTGGACCTAAATATAGTAAACAACTATTTATTGGGGTGGGGGAAGGAGAACAGTAAAGCTCTAACAGACCTCCTCCCCTCCTTCCTTCCTAAATGGATGTGCTGGACTACATGCCCACTTTAGCCAGTCACCTACTCTGTCTCTCCAAATATAAAATTAAAGCTCACATGTTATTTTGGTTTTGATTAGTTTCAGGAGTTTATCACACAGGCTGACACACAACATGCTTTTATTTCAAGAATTTCATCAACTAAATGCTGAAGATCTACTGAATTTGCAAACAAACCCACTAGTTTTAAAGCACTGTGATTAATTCTTTAGCAGACAACCTGAAAGTAAATAAATTACTGTTATATTAGCACAGTTACAATCATGCATAATTCAGAAGGATGCAATGGGGACAAGGTAACAGAACTGTATTAGGTGCTGACCTTCTATATTGTTTAATAGCAATACAAGCCAGAACCAGTCTGAGCCACAAGACTACTATGATTTTAGATACAGTTACATGATTTTTACATCTACACACACAGGTACTAGGTAAGCATATCCAAGGCATGTATCCTCAGT
The DNA here is from genome assembly GCA_017639245.1 of Myiopsitta monachus. Taxonomy (NCBI): domain Eukaryota; kingdom Metazoa; phylum Chordata; class Aves; order Psittaciformes; family Psittacidae; genus Myiopsitta; species Myiopsitta monachus. The sequence goes on along the minus strand of CM029917.1, from coordinate 71,003,125 downwards.
CTGTAAAATTAGGTACACCCTAATTTTTATGAGCTACACCAGTAGCTCATACCTTAACAAACTCAAACTTCCTCTTTTTTTTTTCCAAACCAGACTGCCATTTCTCAAAGAAAAATCCTTAAAAACAAAGAACTACCAAGCAATTTAATGTGAAAAGTAGCATTTTCTAAGATTCTGTTTCTTCCTTTCATGCTCTTATAAAGTGAGGTCTTTTGGATAATACAGCATAGTTAAGTAATCAGGAAATACATCAGAATAGGAATAAAATTAGCACTTATGAATTTCCAAACTGAACAGCGTCTCATTACTATAAACTCATTTGACTTCCTACTAAATCCAACAGGAAGACCAGTTTGTTCAGGGCTAGTAGCCTGACAATTAGTGAAAATAAATGGTCTGACCTTTCACCTGTACATCAGCAGTGTTCAGGAACTCAGAAGAGCAGAATGCACCTTTCAGGATTACACTCAATCTGAAACAGCCACTACAAGAAGAAAAAAAACCTTGGCAGCCCTAGGGAACTACTCAGGAGAGCAGCTCTTCAGACTGAAGGGCCTAGTGTCCTGCTAGCTCATCCACCTGGACGACAGGTTGCTCCCAGTGGCCTTTATCCCAGAGTGACGTTAGGTAGCAGGAACACACAGAATGTAAACAACACTTCTCTCCTGCATTTCTCCCATTGCTCTTCAGCACTCTCAGTCTTGTAAAGCAGCACTACCTTTTATGTGATATGGCACAAGACAAGATTCTTCTTTCTCATCCCAAGGAAAATAGGGATAAACTGCAGCAAGAATCACTCATCCTATCTAAAACATATTCCCTATTTTTAAACTACTCTTAAAAACACATTGGTCAAAAGGAAGCTACATTAGTCCTTCCTCAGCAGGCAGAAGGACCTACCTGTGTGAAAATCCAATTCAGTAAGACTGAACACAAGATACGTGACTTTTTGAAAGGACCGGCAGCTCAGCATATTTGTAGAGATCACACCATATAGCAAGAGAGGACTGTGGTATACATTCATCTCTACTAAAGTAAATTACATAAAAGTTGTGACTGAACAGTAGGCAACTCTGATCTATCTGTGGACTGATGCATATCGTCTCTCCCATTACAATAATACATAAACGCCAATAACAAATCCTTCAAAAGAACAGATGATACAGGGAAAAAAATTAAAAAAAAAAAAAAAGAAAAATTATCAAAGGGATAAAATTTTTTTCAAATCATCTGCTTAAGCTAACAAAGCAAGCCCCCAGCTGGCCAGAAGGGAAAACTGCAACAGGGAGAAGAGACCACAGAAGAGTAACATTAAGATGGAAAAATATCAAGAGGCCCCTACTGCTTCCTCCAAAAGAATAAAGTAGAAGCAGTTTTCTCAATACATACAGTAGGAAACCTCATCTTTGATCCACTACAGACATGCATACTGATGTCACAATTACATACCAGTCTGGTACTGCATGCCAATCTGTGAATATTCCACCTGTACATTGAGCACCACATTCAATGAGATGACCTGCAAGGCTGGGAAAATGACATTCAAATAACTAAGTATTCTGTAAAGTCAAGTTTCACAAATCCAGCTTTAAAAATATAACAGTAATAACAAGGGATTCTGAAAGATGAGTGTAAGAAGAGTTGAAAAGAGTAACTTCTACATGAGGAATCAAATTAACTTCCAGGGAAATACAAACACTTACAAGCTTACCTAAATATGCAAAGCCCATTTTTAAATCAAGAAATAAAAGATCATACTTCAAATGTGAAGGACAGAATATATTATGATTATATACTATGATTTTCAAATCTTCGACTGTGATAGTCCACAAACACTCAACAGAACGTGAGGGAAAATTCTTATCTATCATCCCCAATTCAGTGGAGACACGGTTTCTCTCCACATTTATTCTCATGCAAAAGGAGATCCAATCATATTATTACTAGGTGTACTCAGGTACCTATGCAGTCACTCATTTTTATAGACTTCACCACAGACAGATTATGCAGAATATTAAATTAGGTGACAGAATTTTACCCTATGCTTTTTGCACCAGATTCCTAACCTTAGGGCTTACAAGCTAGGGTTTGCAAATGGAGTACTGACACTGAGCTTCTGCAAAACCATACAACGATGCTGACCCTCTGACGGAATCTCACACTGTGCATCTTTGAGGACAAGACCTGCTACCATCTCAACTATCAACAGTGATGGCAAACAGAAAAAGCTGTGAATCACTGATCTACATTGTAAGATTTCATCTCGACAGAAAATGAAGAGGAAGTTAAGCTGTTTAATCATTTTGATTTTAAGTTGGTTCCAGAATGCAGTTTCTATAATTTCAATTCCAAGCAACAGTATTAAATGAGCCTCAAAAAAAAAAAAAGAACCCCAAACCTAAAAAAACTATTTAAATAAATGATTTCAATAACATGCAAAATCACTGATTAAAAAGTTTTGTTATCATGACATTATGATACGAAATATAAATTTACCCATTTCTTATATCATTTACCTTCCCGCAGCTAGCAAGTCAAATTCATCCCTATTCCAGCCAAACTAGGAGAAAAATACAGAAGTATTAAATATAGAAGCATTTCATACAGTACAGAAAACCACATATAGTATGTTCACTGCTTTGAGTGACAATGCATTGGATAAGTTTTTACTTAACTGCAGAAATCTAAAGAACAATAACTGGCAGAGGCTGCAAGTGGATTCGAGTTGCGATACAGTAAGTTTGTAAAAGAGCTCTGATGTATTTCAGTTTTCCTCCTATTAATACACAAATATAAATTCTCATAGTCACACATTCTTTAAAAAAACTGGAAGTGAAATATTATTAAAAATTTGCATTACCCAGAATTTTAAAAGTCTAGCTTCTATTTGTGTCTTGTAAACAGACCAGTATGTATTTCCAGGTTTTGAAGATTATCACTTCCTGGAGTACTACCAGTCACCCTTAACAACTGGAAATATATTTTCTGTTTAACTAGAAATTATTTTTCCCCAAGTTCAACACAGTGCAAGCAATATATTCAGTGTTTCTTATTTAGACTATGGCAGAAGACTCCCTAAAACCGTTCAGTAAGTTAGATAAGGCTACTCTGGAGTATAAAACACACTGAAAGCTATTTTAAGAATGTGAATAGCTAGGAATAAAATAACCACCCACAAAGGCAATTACAAATGGGAAAGTTTAATTCTAGATTAGGCAATGTTTGACATGGATGAAGTGAAGTGAGCATGAAGTTTTAGAAAGGATGTTTGTAACCAGACATTAATGCATACCCTCTTTTATTCTTTTCTTAATGCGCACCAAAAGAAAGCTTGCATATTCCACAGTGTGTGGCCATTCACAGAAACGTATAACCTATTCAAAATACTTCAGAAAACCACATATCCTGCTTCTATAACTTAATGAAATTCAAAGAATTTGATAAACGTTGCACGGAAATTCAACTACTTAAAATAACATTGCTTACCCATTAAAAAGAGACCTAGTGTTTTAGACCACTTTGATGTGCCTCACCAAAAAAACCAAAGTGAGCTCTACTATCGCCACCTTGTGGTAAAGAAAAACATAGTTTTTCTTAACCTCGCACATCAAATTTTAAAAAGAGGAAAGTAAGGAGTGAAATGCCGGTGAAACATGGTAAGATTCTCAACTTCACCAATTCCAGCTTCATGATAGTCAAGTTCATAAATACCCCTGTTATAAGTTTAGAAGTGAAAACTGGCAACTTTTCATGCATATAAGGAAAAAAAAATTAAGCTGCTTACTATTTTTAATTTAGTATCTACATTTTAATAAGGTACAAAAACTGGCTGACAATGATTGCTGAATATTCATTTTAATTAAGTTCCTTATCATATGGGAATTAACCTGTACTTACAGAATGAATGAGCGGTCCTAATACAATCCCACTGTCGACACATCTACCTGTCACAACAATATCAGCTCCGAGGTCAAGAGCCCTGCTTATTGGCCTTGCTCTAAAGATGACAAAACACAACAGCGAACACTTTATCTTTTTAATTATTTTTTTTAAATCAGTTTCCTGCCATACACAGGATAAAGATCACTTAAAAAAATCATGTAGGAAATCAGTAAAATCAATTTGTCATTTTGTATATGCACCCAGATTATTTTAAAAAGCAAATATCAGAGCACCTTATCAAACACAGGTACCTAAATGACATAATTGAAAGACTTAATGCTCACAGAAACTGTCTTGAATGTAGTGCATAGAGGGTCACTTCTATCATCAGTAAGAGAAAAACACTAAATGTTTTTCAGAGATTCATTACTCTTACTTCATTTGTAGATGAGTCCACAAAAAAAAACCCAATATTCTTCACAGAGGAAGCTTGGTGACTTTCCCCTCCAATTTTAAACCCTTCAGATGAATTTCTGTAAGTGTTTTTAGAACTTACAATATCAACCTAACTTCAAAGAAGACCACTGTGCAATCCTTACTTCTGAAGAAACTCAGAATACAGATTTTCCAGATTCTTCAGGTAGGAGTCAGCCCAGTCAAAGTTTGTCAGGCTTGAAAATATTAACCCAGGTGAACTGCTTAAGTTGATACATTTTAGTGAGCCAGCTTTGATCAGAGTGCATGGCTCCTGGCTTCTAAACCCATGCTATCTGCTGGATCCTCCTATTCTTCATCAAATAGGCAGCTTGAAGACACAAACCACATAAACCACGTGCCTCGAAAAACAAAACCAAGTGCAATATTTCTATAGAAATAGCCCCGTTTTTGTCAAGAGGTAATTTAGAAGACAGAGAAGTTCTTAGTAATGTAACCATTAAGTACAGTGGTTTGGTTTCTGTTGGTTTGGTTTTGGATTTGTTTGGTTTTCCAGTACTACCTGAACCAAAGGATACTAGCTAAAACAACAAGCAAATATACAGCATACAGAAACAATCTATACCTCTGGGCACAGTGTTAAGTAACCCTCATAGGTAAAAAAAAAAAAAAACAAACAAATGGGCTTTCTGCATACATACAGGACACTGACAGAAAAACTGCATAACTACCTTTAGAAAGCAGCAAATGCAGCTGTTTGGCTCTTGTTAAAAATGCATGTGAGCTTAGTCCACTGAACTCCTAATAGCCCAAATCAGGAGAGACAAAAGAAACCCGTCAGGATTAATATGCATCTGAAAAATTTCACTGGGAGTTGACACACTTGAATCAAGAATCAAACTGTAAACATCATCAGATTCAGGGAATGAAAAGTGAACTATCTACAGAACTTTCACATTTTACCCAATTCACTCTGATGTTGACTTGTTTTACAGGTGCCTATATATAAACCTATCATTCATTTTATGAATAAGCATCCACTGCTGATGCTATCAAAGAAAAATGTAACTTCAGAAACAACCCATTTAAGAGGCTGGTAATAGAGTTATGCGTCAGTGTAACTGAGATTAAGGGGCCCAGTAAAGAAATACTGCTTTTATTAGAAAACCAAGACCACAAGTCCACTGTTCTAGAATCTGTTAATGAAGCAGAGGTAACAGATTTTTAAAATACCTCATCCTCATACTAGCCTGCTTTTGTCCTCTCTGCTTCGATTTACATTGCTTTTTTAATCTGTAATAAATCATAAACCACCCGAATTGGAATTAACACTTTCTCACAATTACAAATCTTAAACATTATTTCTTTGATTTCATGTTGTTACCCATTATGCGCAAATGTTGCAAGCCAAAGTTTAACAAACAGAAAATCCAGCTACAACAAAAAACGCTAAAGAAGAATTTAAGAAGACTCATCTACTAAAAGGTTTTATTTTACAAGGAAAAATATATGCCGTGTCAGGTACAGCCATACCCTGTTACGTGCCAGTGATGTATTTTAAAAGTGCAATGATAATACGAGAAACAGCATGGCAGTTTTTCCATGAACATCAATGTAAAAGAGGACGGACTGTGCACAGACTTTAGAAAAATGACAAGCAGAGAAACAGCAGGCATTACATATATAACATGGAGGATGGAAAACCAAAACCAGGATCACCAGGATCATCAACTGGGAGAGATGCTGGCTTTTAGGAACACCTCACCACTGTCAAGTAGGGCACCACCAGCAGAGACAAAGAAGTCATCATCCCACTTTCAAACTTGTCAGGCCACATCTAGAATACTGTGTTCAGTTTTAGTTCCCATTGTACAAAAAAAGCCATGGACAGGCTGAAGAGGGTCCAGAGAAAACTACGAAGACTATGAAAGGACTGGAAAGCCTGCTGTACAAGCAGTGGCCAAGACAGCTGGGTTTGCTCAGCTTAGAGAAAAGGCAGCTCAGGACAGACCTTATAACCATGTTCCAGTATTTCAAGAGTGATCACAAAGATGACAGACACCCTTTTTACAAGTAGTCACATATAAAATACAAAGTGTAATGGGCACAAGTTACTGCTGGGCAGATTCTGACTAGGCACAAGAGGAAAAAATTCCACAATGAGAACAATCAGCCATCTGAATAATCTCCCCAGGGAAGTGGTGGATTCCCCTGATGGACACTTTCAAAATTCAGCTGGAGAGGGCGCTGGGACATCTAGTCTAGGTCATGCTCTGCCTAGAAAGAATGGACCAGGTGATCCCCAAGGTCCCTTCCAAACTGGTATTCTGTGATACTATGACTGCCCCATCTCTCAGTTCTTTTCAGAACCTGGTAAGGTTCTAAATTAAAAGCTTATTTACAAGTTACAAACAAATTTTTTTTTTGGGCTTCCTGAATAACACAAAGGTGAACCTCACATACTAGGTAGTTGTAGTCAATGCGTAAAAAGTATTTTTCCGTAATAAAAACAACTTGGGAAATAACTCACCCAAGATACGCATTCATGCTATGAATGCTCTCTGGAAATTGTTTGCCACTCTCTATATCAGTGATACCAGCTTCTTTTAGGTTCTCCTTCTGTTAGAGAACAAACAGAACACCACATCAATGAGCATTTTGTAGTTATCTGCTCCAAGCCTTTTATTAGCATCAGACAACAGGTCCACTGCATAGCAACTCTAGGCAATATACAACCATTAAAATTAGCAGCAACACAAATCAGCTGAATGGCTAAAAGCCCAAGACACTTTTAATCAGTTTTCCAGCACACAGAAAACTAAGCCAGTCTTTAAAGAATCCTAGTTTATTCCCGTATAATCAACTAAAATGAACTGGTATATTCCCCAGGCTTTCAAACTATCTTTAATTGTTGTAGAACTGAATAAATCAAACCCCGAAAACAGAAATTTGTCTGCCATAACAGCAGTGGCAGCATGGCCAGAAGAAAAGCCTAATTCTGCAGCTCCAGGTCATACCTGGCATACACTGTGCTTCCAGAGAGGTAGATAGGGAGGGGAGGTGGACATTTTTGATTGTGTATTGGTAGCTTGGGAAACCAGAAGATCCAGGGGCCAGTGACTGTATAGACTCAGTATGTAATGATACTTACAGGGGGAAACTATAGCGTGGAAAAAAAAATTCCATGTTGAATAATTTGGTATTCTACTGAAACCCTCCAAAACACAGGTAACATTTCCTACTTTTATTTATGATGTTTGGTATCAGCAGTAGGAGTTGTCTGTAGACAGTAAACACTGTCTCTTTTGTTCCTGTAATTTATGTACTGACAATAGAAAATCCATCTCAGATCAGAAATGTCTGTGCCAAGCTCAAATAACTACTACTTCACTGTCATACCAGTAAGTGACATTCTGGACCATGAATGCTAAAGTGATTTCAGTAGGACAGAAGTTCCTTGAAAGGAAGTCCAAGCACTGCACATAATTTGCAAATAAAGAATCTTATTTGAACCATCTTCCACATTCAATAGCATGAAAGGAAAAACAGAGCCTACACAGATAAGTAATTTTCCAAGTTAAAAGCAGAGATCTAACTATAGCGCAAACCCATCCCCTCTTAACCATTATCAATGTATAAACTGTTTCCACAGTATCTTTTCAGGTATGGCCAATGCTTTTTGCAGAACCAGACTTTACACATACAGCATCGTCCTTTAATTCAAAAAAAGCTACGTATTTCATCTTTCAAGTTTCGTTTGGGTTTTTTTTTTTTAATGTTAGAACCTCAATACTCCCACTTAACATTACATTACCAGCCATAAATTAATTACTTGGAAATGGAAATAGAAATTACTACCTGTAAGCAAAATGACATCAGGAAATGCTTGTAAACTACTAAAAACAGCCAGAAGATTTGTCACATTTGAACATGTGGCAACTACACCACATTCAAGTCCAAGAGATTTTAACAGTCAGGATTATTTAGTTTAGGCAGAAACAGTAAGTAACACCCTAGCTTCTCCTGAAGAGCAAGCAGCCCTTAGATCACATTCAGTTCACTTCAGAAAGATAAACAGCAGGCCCAGTCATAAAAATCACCCCCTACACACACTAAACATAATGTGCCAAGAACTGTTTTCATGCATAAAAAAAAAAAAAATTAAAATGAAACCACAATTTTTATATGCCTTTAATGGTAGGAGGCTACTGCATAAAGATATACAAAATAAGTTCCTATAGGACAGTAAATGCCACCTTCAAGCCATACAGACTAATCTTCACAGTGCTACGTAAGCCTTAAGACAAAGTACAATACCTCACTCATTAGGTCATCTCCAGCAACAACAGCTATTTTCAAATCAACATCGGCTTTCTTTGCCACCTCCTGAAGGGCTGCTGCACAAGCAAGTGGATTAACTCCACCAGCATTACTGATGACACGAACACCTAAACAAAAAGCCAGATCAAGTTCAGCAGCGTCAACAATCACTTATATTTAAAAAACTTAAAGCATGCTGGAACACAAGCAAGGCATCATCAGACATCTAATTGAGTACAAAAATCATATTAACATATGTACCCCACTTACTCTGTTAATCCTTTGAGTAAGTCAGTGCAGAATCATTTACAGAAAAGTAACTGTTACAGACACTTCCCACCTTTCCTTTATAAATGGAAGGAGAAAGTGACCAAAAACACATACATGATGAGGCAGACAATATCGAAACAACTCCTACAGAAACAGTACTTGACAACAGTTATTCAAGAACCCATGCTCTTCAAACAACTGCATTTTAGCAGAAATACGCATCTATCTCTTATAAACTCCAGAGTGTGTTAGCAAAGTATTGGGTACTTAGAAATGATTCCCTTTCTCAAGCTCAGAAAGCTGTATTGTCATACTAATGAAGACAGAGGAAAAGTGATCAGAAAATACATGACTATTCTATAATTACATGGGAAGGTTGAAAAGCTCTTACACTGCACTGAAAATATCTAGCTCTGATATTTTAACAAAGACCTGCAAAGTGATTTTCCATTCACAAATGAAAACTACAATAAGAAATACATGGAGATGTATGCACATAATTATAAGAAACATTCCAAACTAATCAAATTTAAACATCACCATCAGACTGCACTTCACATCTATCATGATGGGCTTTTGCTAATGCTTAAAATATTATTCCTAGAAGACAGAAAAATACTGGGGTAAAAACCATCTGTTTATAGGAATAGAAACCACACAAAACTCACCTAAACAGGTGAATTTAATTAACACACAAACTCATGTGAAGAGTAGCATACCTTTCCTGTGAATATCTTTTATATAGGGAGCCATAGCAGCAGAGACAAAATCCGGAGTGTAACCTAAAACCTAAAATAATTAAAAGCTGTAACCATCAGTTATGGTCAAGTCAACCCAATCCCCTTCCTTGGTTAAGAGAGAAGAGGGAAGAACTAGTTCTCAAGATGTTTGGATAATGCTATGGAAAAGGATATGAACAGTTCTACTAGACAAAACTGAACATACAAAAATAAAGGCCAGGTTTGATGGGGCTTTGAGCAACCTAGTCTAGGAGGGGGTGCCCCTGACTGTGGCAGAGGATTTGGATCTAGATGATGTTTAAGGTCCCTTTCAACCCAAACCATTGTATGATTGTATGAAACAAATACATTTAAGTAACAAGTATGCAAAAGCAAATGTATCCCTGTAACCTGACATGTCCTAAGCAGACCCGGAGTGTAATGTGGATCGCAGGAGAGCTCGGAGGCACGCGAGCCCCCGCATCACCGTGGAGCTTCACCCCACCCAGCCCAGCCCAGCCCAGCCCAGCCCAGCCCCTCGCCTGAGCTAAGTCAGGCATTCCGGGGCTGAGCCGCGGCTACTTACGGGAGACTGGGCTTTGGCAGCCGCCAGCAACGACATGGTCACCTCGGAGAGATAATCGAAGACGAGGAAATCCAGCTTCCCTCCGTACAGCAGCTGCGGCACTGGCGGGGCAGGGAAGAACCGGCCGTGAGCATCGCGGTACCCCGGCGCGGCCGCGGGGCAGCGCTAAGGCGAGGCGCACCGGGCCGGCCCACCCCTGCTCTCGGCGGCTGCCATGCGGGCAGCCCGCCGCGCGCGGGCGTGCAGCGGCAGCCCCGTCCCGGCCGCTTACGCAACGGGGCTGTTTGCTGCGCTAGCAGCCGCCGCCCGCCCTGCCGCGGGCCTCGCCAGGCCTCCGTGCCCCACCGACAGCCCCCCACTGCCCGGCCGGGTCTCCCCGCCGCAACCCCCGCAGGCAGCTGCCTCCCCGGCCCCGTGCCTATGCCTACCTGCAGCCGCCGTGTCTCCCCAGAAGCCCGAAGCGCAGCCGATGCGCACCGCAGCTCCCGCCGGGGGCTCGCAGCCGGTGCTGCACCGCCTGCTCCAGCAGGGCTGGCGGGCGGCAGCTCTCAACAGCCGCGATCCCCTAAGCCCCAGCAGCGCGGCGCAACTCATAGTCGCGGCGGCCGGGCGAACTCCGGGCGGGGGCACCGCCCTTGGCTGAGGCCCGGGCCCGCCCCGCGGCGCGGCACGGCACGGCACGGCACGGCACAGCCCGACCCGGCCGGCCCAGCCCAGCCCGCGGGAGAGGCCTGATGGATTACTGTGGTTGCACAGGATGCAGGTGGGGTGGTTGGGGAAACGAAGGGGAGGAGGTCTATAAATCCGATTTTGCTGGGGAGAATGACAGGAGCTGGGGAGTTCCCACTCGGCCCGGCTGATGCTGAATGGCTGTGATGGCTCCAGGCAGGATGTGTCTAAATGGACATCTGGCTTTCGGTTTTATTCTGTCCCACGCCAGACGTGGATCGATGGCAGGCAGGTTTGGGGCTACCACATCATGGAGGTGCTCAGGGTTGGCAAGGGCACCCGTGCCGCTCCTGGAGCTCCATGTGTGGAGCGTGGGGTTAACCATAAAGTGGAACCCCATTTAGGGCTATAGTAATGTCAAAGGCATGTCAGTCTGGGTATGAAATTTTAATGAAGCTGTCTCCTCCCATAAATAAAAGATGTGTTTATTAAAAAATAAGGCTTTCTGTGGGTGTATATGTCTCAGTTTTGACAGGAAGGGTGTTGCAGGTCCCAGACTGTATTTCTAGCGAGTGGATGTGAGGCAAATGTCACCAAAGCAGCAAATTCCCCAGTATTTGGGGAGGAACGATTTCACAGTCCTGCAGTCTGCATTGGAGGGCTGCTTTTGAATGCACTGTATATTATGGGGAAAGGCTTATTATGGTGTCATGGGTTCAGCAGCAGCAGTTGTTTTTTCTCCTTCGTGGTAGCTGGTGCAGCACTGTGTTTTTTGATTTTGGGCCCAGTGTTTTCAGTTACTGCTTGGTAGTGTTACGGTCTGGCCAAGGACTTTCTGAGTCTCATGCTCTGCCAGGGAGGAGGGGGAGCCAGGAGGAAGCAGAGACAGGACACCTGACCCAAACTGACCAAAGAGGTTATTCCATACCACAGCACATCATGCCCAGGATGTGAAGACGGAGAGCAGAGACTCGGAAGGGTGTGGTGGTGGTGGACTGGGGGTGCATGGCATGGTCAGGTTTTTGGAATTGGGGGGTTTGCTGCTGGGGGGTGCACTGGCTGGGTCAGGCTTGGTGAGCAGTTGTATTCTCTTTCCTTGTATTTCTCTTGTATTATTACTGGTGGTAGCAGCAGTGATTTGTGTTATACCTTAGTTACTAAACTGTTCTTATCTCAACCTGTGCGAGTTGCATTCTTTTGGTTCTCCTCCCCATCCCCCCGGGACTGGGGGAAGAAAAAGAGAGGAGTGAGTGAGTGAGTAAAACTGCATGGGTGGGGGGCTTAAACCACGACATATGGGGAGGGACTTTTTAGAAAGGCCTGTTGCAATAGGATGAGGGGTAATGGTTTTAAACTAAAAAAGAGGGGAGATTGAGGCTGGATGTGAGGAAGAAATATTTTCGCACAGAGGGTTGTAAAACACTGGCACAGGTTGCCCAGGCAGGGGGTGGATGCACCACCTCTGGAGACATTCAAAGCCAGGCTGGATGCAGTTCTGAGCAAGCTGATCTAGTTGAAGATGTCCCTGCTCACTTGCAGGGGTGTTGGACTAGATGACCTTTGAAGGTCCTTCCAACCCAAATTATTCTATGATTCTATCTCCACAAAGGGCTGACCACATAGGGGTAGTTCACAATGACTCGCTTTCTACAGAAAATCCAGATCATTCAGCTGGTATGACAAGGGCTATGACTGAATTGCTCTGACATGCTATTCTAATGCAATAGCTGCCAGGCCTCCCTTAACACATATACTTTGATACTAAGTGGTTTTGAATTATCTCTTGCAAATGAAACAATGATAAAAGTGGGGGTCTTCACAGGAATGCTGAAAAATACAATGTTCAGTGCGACATTGACAGTGCTAAGTATTTGATGACAAGAGGTGGTTTTACTGATATAAAAAGTAGCCATGTTGAAAATACATGAACACGTACTTCTGAAAATTGTTGTCAAAGTGTCCAGTGAGACTTTTCTAATTACAGTTAGAAATAATGCAGTTGAAAGAAAAAGAGAAAATAGTTATGATGTGGTTTTAGAATTCGGTTCTTAAGTGCAATGTTTTCCTATGGCAAAAAGGACATAAAGCACCTATCTAACCTTCTCAGTGCCTAAGAAGTGATGAACAATTACTGTCCTAATCTATTAAACAGGCAGAACCAAGAAGGTAACAGAGAAAAGCTGGTTCCCTACACATAGAGAGGGCCTAACTTTTTATTACTAAATTTTTGAAGCACTTAAGTATTATGTTGAAAGCTTGCAGGTTTTGAGTCCCTATAAACTAGTAAACATCCAAATAAATCACGGGGGGGGGGGGGGGAAGAAACAACACAAAAATGTGTTCTGTATAAATAGCTGACTCCAGATAGCTTTGTCCTAAATATGTATTTATTGTAGCTCCTTCAAATAAACTGAAGCAAGAAGCAGAAAGAGCACTGTCTGGTACAAAATACACAGCTATCAGTGTAGCCATAAAGACAGATGCTTTCTGTAGTTAAATTCTAAGTGGCTTCCATGTGTGTTACAATATACACTGGAATACATTGCAATGTGTGTTGAAGATCCAGCTTACTGTAACATAGGAGGAAACATGGCTAACCCTTAGCAAGTCTTCAAATGGTCTCAAGTCCAGTAGTGAAAATAAAATGCCATTTACCTTCCCTGAGGCTCCATAACCAACATGCTGCAGTCCTCATTCACTTCTGTGCTTAAACATAGCCAAAATAAATGCCAATCGCGAATGAGCATCATAATTTATAACCCATGAATATAATAAGTAAAGCTCCTGCTGAAATGGGTTGGGCCAAGATTTCGTGCTGCAAAACTGAGTTTCTGGATGCAAGAAGCCAAGGCGACATAAACAGTGCGGACCAGAGGCCAGTAGGTGGCTGTGTTTCACCACCAGCCGCACCCTCCTCGCCGGCAAAACCATCACTTGCCCCGTAGTGCCATCTACTCCCAGCATCCCCTGTGCTGGTTGCACTATGCAGAGAAGCAAATGTGACCCTTTCGCCCTGTATGAACAAATGTATTTTATCTATATTAAGATATAAATATTCACATACACCTGTGTTCACTGGCGGAACAGTTTCAGAATCTAGAGGGTGCTTTATTCTTTTAACTTTCAAATATTTTTGTAGCCTGGTTTGACAGCAACTGCCATTTGTTCTGTGAAGGGCTGGGTCTTGCTTTGTCAGAAACCATTTTAAGGCCTTAGGGAGCCTTGAATGCAATTTTAGAAAGTTTGAAAATGATGTTTACATGTGTGTGAGAAAATGAACATCTAACGTGTATAAAATACTAGTACACAACTATCCTTGTTTCAGCTGGGATAGAATTATTTGTTGATGGCTTAAACTGTGCCAACAGCTTCTTAGTTGATCTACCAAAAACACAAGGAAAGGGTTTAGGATCGTTTCCATATTGTTTCAATTATTTGCAATGGCTGCACTGAAGAGATGGAGGGGTCAAAGCCTGTATTCTGTTGGTTTCCCCCATCAATTTGTTTCTCACACAATTTAGAATTGTCAATAAGAGGGATAAGGCTCCAACAAAATAATCAATTTTTTTTTGCAAGAGTTAATTTATACAGTACTTTTATTCCTTCCATTTGATTAGACAAATTATTTTCTTAAAGACTGTGAGGTTTTCATCTTCATTCCATTATGAGCACTAATGATTAGCTCAGACCCTATAATTTCATCCGTGAGGTTAGGGTTGTTTTGATGAAAACAGAGGCAAATTATTTAGAAGCTCTTTTCCAGGTAGGCTCAGGAAACAAATATGCTGTCACAATCAAGTCTTAATTTTGAGATTGTGGGCTTTAGGTGATTTAAGAGACTTTAGAAATGATTTATTGCGCTTTGAGGACATTAGGTGGCACTGTGTGGTTAATGATGAAACCCAGAAGAAATTACAGTCAATAGCAAGCCTATGTGAAATTCATACTCGAAAGTACTAGTAAAACAATGGACTGTATTTGTGGTCTATATAGGGGATATAGGTCAATAATTAATAGATGCTGTAATTCTGTCACATAATAGGAATCTATTGTTTAATGTGCAACTTTTGAGAGTAAGCAAGATTCTGAATTCTTCTCATAAGTCTCATAAATTATGGCTTAAATTTTCATGCTGGAGAAAGAAAAAGGTTTTAGAGTAGGAAAAAAACGAAACAGCAAAAGGTATTGTTCATGGGTCAAATGTAGGTCAGTCTAAGATCCAGTTGCCTTCAGTGAATGTAAATACTTAGATTTACTTTTATTATGCTAGTGCCATTGATGTTACAAACATAGGCCCTGTGATTCCCTCCCTGTAAACAGATTTGTGCACCAGCATGGAGCACGCATAATGTGTAAAAGAAATGTGAAGTTCATTCTTCTACTAATATCATCCTGAATTAATCAGTGTTCTGAGATAATCCTGGAAGTCAGAGAAGACAACGCAGAGTACATTTTTCCAAAGCAAATGCATTGTGCATAATTTCTCTAGGATTTTTCTGACAGGTTTCTTCTGATTCCTTAAAAAAGTACAAGAAAAGTATTTCACATGCCAGGGTTTTACTGGCCTGAAATTTGCAAATTTTCTAAGATGGCATTTAAACACTGAAATATATAACAGTTTTGCTGTATTTCAGTTAATGTTTCTGTAAATAAGTTCCTGTCGGAACCAACAGTATCAGCAGGTACAGACAAGCATTTTAGTTTAGTGAATAGGCTGTTTAGTTTATTGAAGGTCTGCCCTCTCAACTAATTACAAAATATTCAGCAAATATTTGAATTTATTGCTTATCTCATTCCCACAAATTAGTGTATCTCTGTTTATCAAATGGAGTTCAGTGCTCTTGCCCTCAAGGTAAAGTATACATTGCAATCACTCTTTTGCAGACGATCTGAAAGCCAAACTGTTCTAAGTGAATCAGTTGAAAATGATCTCTGTAAATCAGTAAAGGAAGAGAATTTGCCATGTTGCATCTAATATTCCTATTTAAGGCACAAACAACTCAAAGCTCAATAATGATGTTTAGCTCATCACAACACATGGTTTGGGCTTTATAGTATTTTAGTAGTTGTTTAGCATGTTGAAGTTTAACATCCTATGCTCTGGGACTAGAAAAACCTCAGCTATGACAAAGCAACAAAATAAGTAATCTTCTGAACTATATTGATTTTGTTCCTTTATATCCTATTTCTGTTGTGTTTAGAGATATGTTCTCTCTTAGTTCCTTAAGATTTGGATGAAATATAAATAATTTTATTAATGTATGAAAGTAAGCAAGCACTAAACAAAAAAACTATAGGATTTTTAAAACGTAAGATAATAGCTCATCCAAACAATCAAACATCTGGCTTATGGACATGAGGTATTTTCAGAAGTACTTTAATGATGAGGTGCATTGATTTTTGACCTTTTTAATTGTTAAATATTTTTGAAAATTTGTAGCAATATTCAAAATCAAAATAAGAACTGTGTATTAAACTGATGATGCATTAGCTACATAAACACCCCTTGGTTATTCTTCGCAGAAACCCAACGGTCTTTTACATTTCTATATTGTGTACAAAAAGTGATGGAAAAATTACCACAAGAACATTAGTAACAAACTAGATGACTTTCAGCAGTCATGCATCAGTGTAATACCCATGTTTAGGTTTAAGAAACTATAGTATCCCATAGTTATGTAAGAATACACTCTAAAGTGAGTGAAGGCATCTCTTCTGCATTCATGGTTTGCATGCAGCAGAGTAACCCATGAATTCTTTCCAAAATTGAAACCTCTGGCTAAGATGAAATACATAAATTTCTTTTTTCCTCACTCAGTTTTCAAAGAATGTATTTGAACAGAAGTATAGAGAATATCTGTGCAGGTGTCAAAGGTGAAAAAGAAATTAAAGCATCTCCCATGCAGAGCAACTGATTTTCGCTGACTCACAAATCCTCCAGGCATTTCACTTCAGGAGGGGTGAGAAGGAAATCTGTTGCACAGAATGGACTATTTTGGCCAATTGGCAATAATGTTGTGATTTCACTTTTGCCCAAGTTATTAATATTGAAAGAGAAAGAGAAAGATGAGTTACAAACCTCTTCTTTTTTCATTTTCAGTTTCCTGCAGTTGTTTGTTTGGCACACCAGCAACATAACTTCAACACTAGACTGCTTTTTCGTCATCTCTGTTTCTCATCCTAATTATCACTCACTCATTGGCTGACCTAGCAAAGGGAATTTTGCCCACTAATCTATATAGCTTGTTAGTTGTACAAGCAGGGTGATGCATATTAGTGATAGACTGCAAAGCAGACAATTTTTCCTATATTTACTATTGGGAATTTTTCAACATTTACTTTTGGTATTTATTTTTAAAGAAGAAAATCAACTTCTGGAGCATCTGGGGAGAAAAAAAAAGCGAACACTTTCAGTTAAAACAATAATAGAATCCAATGCAAAATGTTAAAATGGATCACTAAAGCATTTTTGAAATGTTGCAATTGAGTTTTCAAGTTAGATTTGTTAAGGCTTGTAAGTAAGAGTCATAATTTAAAGAACACTTATTTTTCCAAGACAGACATGAGAATACTCTGGAACTAATACTCAGGAACTAAACAAACACAAGCATATTTCTGATTTGTATTTCTGAGGGAATATTTACTATGAATAATGGGAAGGTGTTGGATAGTCTCCCAGTGTCTGTTTGACAAAGTACTAAGCTAAAGTTGAGTTGGAGAAAGCTCTTTTTAAACAAATAATGATTCACCATTGCTATCTGCTCAAAAATAAGTTGAAAGAAAAAAGTAGACTGACTGAAAACTCTTCACCTGCGCTACACGAGTTGTTCTTCAGTTTGTTACCAAATTAGCAAATAGACTTACTGGAAAGAAAAAGCTGTTCAGAGAATCAATGCAGTCAGATTACATTGGACATGTCTCAGGGTACAACTAGGTCTCTCGCACATTTGTTTGGTAAATGGGTCAGCTATTTTACAGCCAGGACAATCCAAGACAAAATTACATGTAAGAGAGGAAAAATACTACATAGCCATTTCACTAAGAATACCTGTTTTTCCAACTTACTGAAAAGCAGGAACAATGTATTTCTAAGTCATGCAAGGTAAAACTTTTGAAGAAAAGGAAGCAAATATAAGAAAGGATTAATTATTCAAGGCTAAATCATGATCATGTAATCAGTAAAGCAAACAAAAATTTCCTGAGGTTTAAGTATTTACATCTTCTGCTAAGAAGTACAAGTGATTGCAACCAGAAATACAACAATGCACCACTTATAAATGTGGTACAGTAAAGCAATGTTTTTGCATTTTTCAAATGTTATTGATTCCTTCATGCATGTAAATATATGTAGTGACAATTTCGCGTAGCGCAAGTATCTCACTGAAAATTCAGTTTTCCAATTCCTAACCTATTTGCAGGCATAATGATCCTTTTGTTTTACCCACTCAACTAGCTAACTGTCTAGAACAGTTAAACTCTACTTATACATTGAAATTATTTGATTACAGCTATTTTCATGTTTTTAATTGTAAAATGTTAGGCATTTAATGTCAACATTAAGTAAGGTATTACTGCCAGTGTTGAATGCTGTCATCTTTTCTGACTCCTGAAATTCCTTCCTAGGAACATAAGACAAATTTTTCCCTATTCTGTTACCCGATATTCTTCTGAAATTGTTTCCAGCCTGTACATACTGCTGTTAGTGACAAAAGGGAAGGGTGTATTCTTTAATCTGTTAAAGGATGAAGGGTACTTGGATTGTGTTATGTGGTTCACCTGTCATATCATGAACATTATGTGCCTATCTGCACTCTTGAGTCTACATCTGTGGTTGGAGCTTGGCCAGTGAGTATACAAAGTTCATACCAGCAACATACTCATGCTATATTGTCATCTAAGGGAATCCTGGCAGTGCACAGCCACCTTCAGGACTCTCTGGATCCCATGTCATGACCTGCAGCCAGTGAAGCAGCAAAGCCAGCTCAGTATGTGAGCAGCAGTGGCAAGGAGATTAACGTATTAACAGCGCTAGCGAAACAATAGAAAACACTAGAGCGGGTAGACTTTTAGCCAGTTGTATTTACTTTATTTTCACTCTTTAGGAAACAGGGCTAACCATGTGAAAGGTAGAGCCGTGTCCTATTTGTGCCAGTAAGGACAACGGAATCAGATTCTGCACTATGCCAGATTTGGAAGGACAAACTTCTACCATTGGCCATCCATTGGAAAGGACTTTTGGCAGTGTGGCAGCTAACTCACTGGTCATCAGTAGAGTTACTGGAAAGCTGGCTCTCCCATGAACAGTGCTTCAGCTTCACATACGTGTCCTACATTTAATTTTTGGCATCATAAACACTCAGGTTTTCTTATAGTAGTATGTGGCTGGATCGTTAAGCATGATGTATTAAAGTCAGAAGCCTCATTCAGCATTGCCTCATCACAGATGATACTGTACAGGCACAAAATGAAGATTTCTCTGGAGAAGCCACAGCATAAAGATCAGGTACAGGGCATGCAGTTAAAGCTATTAATGCTATAATACAGATAGCAAGCAGAAGCACATACATGAAATAATTTCTTTGGGATAAAGGCCAAAGCAGAAGAGAGAGCCTGTCACCAGTTTTGTAGGCGTACTGCATAAGACAGATACTGACAACATTAGTTCCCAAGCAAGGAAGCTTTGACCAAAGTCGCTCAGATGGACTCTTTGGGTTGAAGGGTAAGGAAGATTCATACTTTCATTGTCTGTCAGAAATACCACAGGCTTCTTTTCCAGATGTGCCACTGCCCAACATGACTTCATACCTTTCTGTGCCTCAGTTTTGTCATCTGCAGGATAGGGAAGATAGTGATGATTCTCTTTACAAAGCACATTGAGATCTGTGTCAGAGAAGTGCTACGTAACCACAAACCAGTATTTATTGTCAGGCTATCAACAATTGTTGCACATAATTCAGGTAACTACTGTGGCTTTTCCTTGTGCTGTTTAAGTGAAACTTCTGCCAGCTCCCATCCCAGTGCCATGGCTTTCCTTACGCTCATATTACTAAAAGTAGCATCTCCATGCCTCATCTCACCTTCCTGCCTCCCCTGAGACCTCCTGGCTGGAGCAGAGATCAAGAAGATAACTGGGAAGCAGGTTCTGAAAATGGGAGGAGTAAAAGATGTGTGCAAATTCTGGGAATCCACCTCAATCCCTACCCCACCTCCTCCTGCCACCTCCTGGTGCCCGCCCCCAGCCCCAGCCCGCTGCTTTAAACTACTGCCGCCCTGTACTGGGTTGAACATTTTCGGCTGCTGACTGCACCGACTACACTGAGCAGCTGTCGGCACCCAGTGGGACAGACATGATGGTGCTGAGGTTGCAGAACTGGGCTGCCCTGGGGCCTCTCCTCTCCCTGCTCTTTTCTACCAGTGTGGCGGTAAGTGAGGCTGCAGTGTTAAAAACTGTGTTGGCACAGAAAGCACTGTTGGAGAAAATTCACTGAAAATGGTCTTCTTTCTTCTCTTCAGTACATTGCTACCACAGAAAACTGCTGCATATTAGATGAACGATTTGTAAGTACCTGAACAATTTTCTTGCATTTTAAAAGCCTAATTAGAGTTTTCCTACACTGATTATTAACAGCCATTATCACCTGATCCTCATTGTTATTTTCAATACCTATTAAATGCTCTGTGCTTAAACCTGTTACTTATTAATAGCGATATATGCTTGGTAAAAACATACTGGATGCTGCACTTTTGATGAAAGCATGTATCTAGAAGACAATACAAGTAATAGCATGCACTGTTCTCTTGCTATGTGTGCACACAGTGCAGGTAAACCACCTCTGTAAATTCAAATACAGCAGATGAAGTGGCAAATGCCTACCCTTTGTTATCCACAATTATCTATATAAGCAATGCCTGAAAGTTCCTCTGCCCAAATATTCTGCTTTCTTTTTGTTCCTCCTGAAACATGCCTATGATTATTCTTTCCTCTTTAGGGTAGCTATTGCCCAACAACGTGTGGCATTGCAGATTTCTTTAATAAATACCATCTTACCATGGATAATGAACTGCAGGAAATGGAGAGAATTTTGCGGGAAATTGCTAACTCCTCAATAACAGCAGATCATTTGATTCAACACATTCAAAGCCTCTACCCTGCAGAGAAGCAGACACTACCAAGTGAGAATATAAAAATAACTACACAACTGATAAATATAATTTATGTACTTTTGTTGGGTTTTTTATTCTTCTAATTGCAATAATTTTATACCTCTGTTTTATAGATTCAGGTGAAGATTTCACTAAAAAGTCCAAGAAAATAATTGAAGAAATCATCAGATATGAAAACACAATTTTCACTCATGAAAGTACTATACAGTGGGTACCTTTCATTCTATTTTATACCGTTTGACAATCCAAATTGTTTTCTTTTTGTTCTTTTATAAAGTGCAGGTAAGGTTCCCCAGAAGGGGTTTTTGTGCTCATGTAGACAATTATGCCCACACTTTCATTAGTAGCAGCCTAGCAAGACACAGAAGGATCATGAAGATCACATATTGCATTCTCTGCTATCTGCATAAGCCATTAATTGTGCAAGAAGTGCAAGATAAGAATGTCAGGAAGTCTGGGGATATTTTTATTTACGTTTCTTTTGCTGTGCCAGCTAGTCCTAAAATCTTTTCATGTCCTTTGGAGATTTTATTTCTATGAGTTTGTGCTGTAAAGCATAGTGTGTGGAATGCTTATTCAATCTGGCTAATATCTAGCTGATTTTGCTGCATACAGCTTGAAAATCAGCTCAGTTACATCAATATAAATCATAAGCAGCTATAAACTCAGTGGTATTCTTTTGTAAACTGACATTGAAAATAAAGTTGAAAACATGATTAACATTTCTGAATCTTAAGGATATTTTTTTTATCTCAATGTAGAGAATCTCCACCTTTTTAACATTATATCAAAGATGATTTAGGTATTCTGATATTTGCAGCAGTTTATTTACAGTATTTATGGTTTACAATTGCATCTGTGCTATGAGCTGGCATTGACTTTTGGAGAACAAAGAAAAACTTCCTATAGCATAATATTCATACATTAATTACTAGTTTGAGTTTTGCAGATTAGTGTCAGGTTAAGTTTAGCTTAAGGTTAAGTGTGTGCTTTCCTATTTTGGCTAGTTTCCTCAACATTTAATCAGTGCTCATAGAAGCAGACCCTTTTACAGGGCTGTATGTAGCAGCATGCTACATAGGTGAAGCATGTGTGCATGGGCATGTGTATTACTTATGTAGAAACAGCTTAAACAATAAGCCATTTTTATGTCTTTCTGTCCAGGCAGTTGACAGATGCATATATAATGAACAGCAACAGAATCACGCAGCTGAAACAGGAGATTGCCCAGCTTGAGGCAGAATGTCAGAAGCCATGCAGAGACACAGCTGAAATACAGGAGACAACTGGAAGAGGTACACCAAATGCTTCATGTATGGTAGAGGGTTTGTTCAGGTACAAGTATCACCAGCTGGCATAACAGCAATGAGTTACTTATAATCTTATGGGCCACAGATTTCTGCAAAGATGTATAACACTTGCAAGTTATGAAAACAGTGCTTAGATCAATATAAGCACCAGGTAGATGCTCTGCAAACAAAGCATTCAGATGGGACAGAGTTCTTGTTTGTTCTTTTGGCCTTTTTGGCAAAATGTGATTATCCCCAAATGTGTGCTAAAGAGGAGGGAAGTGAGTAGGGCTTCCATGGATACAGGACAAAGAGAAGAAAACCCATTAACACATTTCTACTGAATCATCTGAAAAAAAAATTAATTATTCCATTAGCTCCAAAAGTGCCTTTATTGTTGCTGTAGAAATTAATGCAATGACTGTATTTTATACTTAAGTTGCTCAACTTCTATGTGAGACTAGACTCCTCATCTTACACAAGTCCTGTGACATTCAGTAGGATTTCTTATAGAAATTACATTAAAGTATGTGGACTAAATATCTAACTTTGCAATGATGACATTTAGATTAGTTATATTTCTTGTACTATTTGGGGCTGTTCGGCCTGGAGAAGAGAAGGCTGCATGAAGACCTCATAGCAGCCTTCCAATATCTGAAGGGGGCCTATAGGGATGCTGGGGAGGGACTCTTCATTCGGGACTGTAGTGAGAGGACAAGGGGTAATGGGTTCAGACTTAAACAGGGGAAGTTTAGATTGGATCTGAGGAAGAAATTCTTTACTGTAAGGGTGGTGAGGCACTGGAATGGGCTGCCCAAGGAAGTTGTGAATGCTCCATTGCTGGTGGTGTTCAAGGCTGGGTTGGACATAGCTTTGGGTGGCATGGTTTAGTGAGAAGTGTCCCTGCCCCTGGCAGGGGGGCTAGAACAAGATGATCTTCAAGTCCTTTCCAACCCTAACTATTCTATGATTCTATGAAAGCTACAA
This sequence comes from Myiopsitta monachus, assembly GCA_017639245.1. Lineage (NCBI taxonomy): Eukaryota > Metazoa > Chordata > Aves > Psittaciformes > Psittacidae > Myiopsitta > Myiopsitta monachus. The sequence goes on along the minus strand of CM029917.1, from coordinate 70,979,804 downwards.
TATCAAATAAGTGTGAGGCTAGAGCTGTAGGTTAAATAACGATCCTTTGAATATCTTTTCTTCAGATTGTCAAGACATTGCAAATAAGGGTTCCAGAAAAAGTGGTCTTTACTTTATCAAGCCTCAAAAAGCCAAGCAGTCGTTCCTAGTCTACTGTGAGATTGACTCATATGGCAACGGCTGGACAGTATTACAGAGGGTATGCCACTTACGTATTATTACCACAAGCAAGCTTATTGCATCAGCACTGTCTTTACTTACCTCCCCCAGATATATATTTTTTTACTGAGATTTTTTATTTTGTTTGTTTATTTATTTTCTCAGAGATTGGATGGGAGTGAGGACTTCAGGAGAAATTGGGTTCAGTACAAGGAAGGATTTGGACACCTGTCTCCAGATGACACCACGGAGTTCTGGCTGGGTAATGAAAAGATTCATTTAATAACCACACAGTCCACTCTGCCATACACCTTACGAATAGAACTGGAGGACTGGAGTGGCAAGAAAAGGTATGTGCTCATGATGCTTCTAAAAATAACAGCTTAAAGCCTACTGCTCCTGCTGCTGTGTCCATTTGTACAGCTTTCTGAAAAATACTGAGCCTTTAGACCTGCTGCCATGCATATGACACTGCTTTGGCTCCTGAACTCACTGCTGTGACAGTAGTCACCATGTGTGACCTGTGGCAGGCACATGTATGTGTCTGAAGGCCATGTGCTGGCAGCCCTAGTTTTTTTGGCAGAAGGAATCCAGTTTCTTCTGTTCAGTTTTCTTCACATGAGACATATGGTGTATATAACATAGATCATTCCTACATCACTGAAGACTAGTAGTCAGAAAATACATCTGATACTGGAGCATGAAAGTTCATTGGATGTGTGTCATTGAACTGAGGCACATAGTCATGCAAAACCAATTCCTTTCAGACGCTATTATGCTATAAATGCCTTTTTTGCATTTCTAACACTTACGTAGTTTTCATTCTTGCATGTACTGGGAATGCAACATTCTCATATTCACTGTCCTGCTTTGTTAACAGCACTGCTGACTACGCTGTATTCAAAGTGGGAAGTGAAGAAGACAAGTATCGACTGACTTATGCCTACTTTATCGGTGGTGAAGCTGGGAATGCCTTTGATGGCTTTGATTTCGGAGATGATCCAAGTGACAAGTCCTTTACCTATCACAATGGCATGCAGTTCAGTACCTATGATAACGACAATGATAAATTTGCTGGCAACTGTGCTGAGCAAGATGGATCTGGATGGTGGATGAATAGATGTCACGCTGGCCACCTCAATGGCAAATATTATATAGGTAAAGTATCTCCTAAATACCTATAACCCAGGACACCATGTTTCACTGACAAAGAAAACTGTGTCACTTTCATTGAGTATGTTTTGTCATCTGGATTTCCCAAAGCTGAGGTGGCCTATTATTTGCAATAAGTGATAACACTAGCAGTAGGAACTCACGGCTGAGTGGGAGAATCAGTCCTGACAGAAACAAACTTGGGGGAGAAGGGTAGTGAACAAGGCCTGTTAGCATGTCCAGGGATGCCATGGAGGTTTTAGTACCTGAAAAATGTATGGGCACATTAAATATTCTAGAAAGCAACTAATGGTTTTGCTCCAACTGGTATTTTTCAGATGGTGTGTACACGTCAAAAGATGCTGGTCCATCTGGATATGACAATGGCATTATCTGGGCAACCTGGCGTGACCGGTGGTACTCCATGAAGAAAACTGCAATGAAAATCATCCCATTCAACAGACTGTCAGTAGATGGACAGCAGCACAACTTGGGCAGTGCCAAACAGGTTAGACCACTAAGGTCTAAGGCAGTATTAAATATTAGGGCTAAGGCAGTATTTAATATGACAACAGAACATAGTTGATCACTTCAAACACTGAGTGTGGAAAGCTGAAGTGTTAATCCCACTGCATCTTAGAGAAGTTGGCTTTGTCACAGAAATATTTGTACTTTGATTTTATTCTCACTGATTCTTCTGACAGATAAGTAAATGTCTTGTGATCAGAAATAATTCCCTGCCTTCATGCACTTTTAATATGTGTGAATGCTATCAACATGTCATTATAGCTTTTTGTACTTTTTTCTTTAGAAGAACATTAAAAGGCTCTCTCTTTTTTTTTCTGTTGTAGGTTGGAGACTCATAAAGGGACAATTCCACAAAGACTGGTCTGAACAGGGAAAACAAATATTATCTTTTCAGACACTGAACTTACCTAACATTAAAGAATTCAGTTTTGACTGTAAAACACCATTGACTGTAAAATGCCTCTTCCCTGAGCAGTGCTTACCTTTGTACATGGTTTTTTTTTTTCTGTACAAATTCTCAATAAATTTTTGAGTATTACAAAAAATCTGAACTTCTGTGCTTTACTGTTGGCCAAACAAAACAAAGTAAAATTTGTGATTGTTGGAGGGTTACTCTGATCAAACATGTAAAGTCGTAACCTTCATTCAGTCATTTCTGAGTTGCACACCAGTAGTTTCTGCTTTTTGTTTAGAGATGAGTGTTGGAGCTATTTCTCTTTCTGGAGAAAACACACACTCTCTGGTGTCTGTTTCCAAAAGTTTTCATTCTATTTTCTGATGAAACTGATTCATGACATAGATCAAAGTACATAGCAACTTTAAAGAAGACTAGTTTGCTGCTGAGCACTACTTAACTGAGCTTACAATGAAGTAATGAACATATTTTAAATCAGGATGTGTTAGGAAGTATACTATCAATGACCAAGAACAAACATTTTACTCCAAATCAACAAGTTTCTCAAATATTACTGAGAATAAAAGTTTCATTTGCTTTATAGCACATACTATTATGCTACCAATCATTATTCTCAAATGCCTCCTTTTTATGCATAAGTATTTAAAAAGGAATGTAATGTATCTAGTGCCATTATCCAGCAACAACAACAAAAATTCCAGCAGAAATTCATTGTATTTTATTTGCATTTTCTTTTTTTAGATCTGGTAATAATTTTCCATGTGATCCGCATGAGCAAACTTGCAGCACAGTTCAAGAACAGCAAAGAACTTGCAATGCCGTCTGAATGTACTCACTCAGGATATCTGACGAGTGCATTTGAGGGGTACATTAGGAAATCAAATTAGATTCGCAGATAAATTGCTCAACAAAAAACACACTCAGAGCTAGAATCTATACTTCTATATCTGTATATCTATAGCTATAGCTATGGTCTGTGTCTCTACCTATATCTACATATCTGTATCTACATATCTGTATCTACATCTATAGAGCTCAAGTTGATATATTTAGAAGTGAAATACAAAGTATATCCTGGTCTTTAGTTACTAGGAAAAGGACAGAGGTTCACCTGATATTTCTGAACAGCACATTCAAATGCTTTATTTTAAAGACAGGAAGACATTAATCTTATAACACAGACCTAAAAGGCAGTTTATGCAGCCTCAACACTTTTCTAGGTCTGTAGCAAGGCTGATGCTAAGCCTCTTTCTCTGGATCTGAGACTCCATAGCATGATAAATTTCTGTCCCCATGTAATTTTTACTGAGGTTGTTTTGACTTGGTTAAGTTTCACACTTGAGCCAAAATCTAAAAGGAAGGCAGGTTTTCCAGGACTAGGTGAGTAGAAGCCATTGTGTAACATAGGGTCAGCATGGGGTTAACAACTGTTTGGGATGAGGGACAGCTACTGAACACAATATTTGCACAGCCATATTGCAGCCATTGCAATCAGCCATGCTGCTGGCTCACCACCAGCCTTGACATCTAATTCCTTACCAAGCGAAGCAGTTTTCCTCTTCATTTTGTGCTGTGGAGCCTCTCCCATGGTTCTTTGTAGCTGAAGCAGTATATGTAGAGAGGCCTGAGGGAAGGATATGAGTGAAGGGTTGGCAAGTCCTGTCTGATCCTGGTTCTGCAAATGGCCACTTGAGTGGCATTGCCCACGTCCCTTCCACTTTCTGTTTCCAGTTTATATCACCTATGACATGACATTAAAGTTGTTATTATCTATATGTTTGCAACATGGAATATAAAATACTCCTTTCCCCTCCATTGCTTTGACTTTTGCATCCATAATCTGCTAGGTCTGAACTGTGTTTGGCCTCTCCTGATTTAGCTTTCGGACACCATGATTTATTAGATGAGAATTTGCTGTGTCTGCACACATTTCAGTGGTGTGAGCTGGCATTTTGTAGGTTGCTCACCAGAACTAAGATTGCCTTATTCTTCTAGTTGATTTGTTGATTGGTGTCCTAAGTTTTTACAACTCATTTTAACCTCTTTGGAGAGGACCACCTGCTCCAGTGGTCAGGAGGCTCAGAGCTATCAAATCCAAGAGCTCAAAAAAGTTCTGTGCCAGAGTTCATCAGGGAGTCTGCAGGATCCCAGTCTTCAGTCACATTCTCTAGGTCCTGAAAGAAGACTGGAAACACTCATACCTTTTGGCACTTCTTTCTACTGCTTCTAATCATCTAACTATCTGAAAGGGGCCTGAAAAGATCTCATGTTTTTTCTGACTCTTAGAGAGTAATACTCTGGGTATTAATTTTTTGCAAGAAAATATATTTCAGTTTGAATTAATGCCCTTATCTTGTAGCAGTGGTGGAATCACCATCCATGCGAAAACGATATAGATGAGGCCCTCAGTGACATGGTTTTGTGGTGGTCTTGGCAGTCCCGGGGTAATGGTTGGACTTGATGATCTTAAAGGTCTTCTCCAACCTAGGTGATTCTGTGGTTCTATACTGGGAGGTCATATTTCTCTTTTCTAAATCAGTCTTTACCATACATGACCCTGAAACTATTTGCTATATTACCTATAGTGAAAGTTGTGTGTTTTTAGGCAAGCCTGCCCCACTCGGAGTTTATCAAAGTTCATTATAGGATTTGGTGGCTATGATGAGTTTGCCTTTCTCTCATACCTTGTGCTTGCAGTCACTCTTCCGAAGATCATTGTAGCACAAAACAGAAGAAAGTGGATAAGGAAAGGGTAGAGGTAGAAAAAAATAAAGTAAGGTGGATGGACTGGAGGACTTGCTGGGTCCCTCAGTCCTTGGGACATTGTATGGAGACGATGTGGGACCAGATGATGGGACTGGCTAGTGACAAATTCAAAAGAGTTAGGTCGTCTGAGGAACACGTGAAAAGAAAGTGGAGCTGAGAGCTGGAGCTGAAGGAAACTGGAATCTAAGACAAGGTATCTAGAGGAGGGACATGAATGAGCAGGAAAGAGGAGGAGAAGGCAGTGCTTGGGAACTGATGGTGAGGACTTGGTAGTACAGGAGACAGGGGCAGTGCTGGGCAAACAAGGGTTGGCTCACATCTAGGGTACACAAGCCAGAGTTAAACCCCAGATTCCCAGCTATTTCTGTGGCAACCTGCCAAGAGCAGGGCAGCTGAAGTCTGTCCTTTGATGATGACTTAAAGTTAAATCCAAAGTTTATGTAGCTCTTGGCCTTTAGCCTTTCAAACAAACACAGGGAGAAGTGATTGGATGATTGCAACAAGAAAGCAAAGGTACAGGCTGAAGGTCAGGCCCAGATTCAGCCCTCAACTGGAAATCCTGAGGAGCTCCTCCTTCACCTCAGCTTCACCCAGAAACCCCTCCACATGAAGCAGGAAACACCTCTTAGTTTACCTAATGGATATGGTTGGTTATTGCTTTTTCTAGTCCTTTTAGCTATGGTGGCCAAGTTTTACTTGGACCAGAGCTTTGGCTTTCTACATTTGAAGGTCACTAGAGAGCTTTGTCTTCCATCAGGGTTTGTGGAGGCCTGGCACATGCTTTGTGCCATGCCCAGTTTTACACTGATAGCTGGTATCTGGGTCACCACCTAGCAAATTGTCGCATCCTCTGTGAGCACGGATAGGAAAGGCAGAAAATCTGCTTGGTGTGCTCTGACTACTATCGATTTTTAAGGCCTATTAAATTACCAAAATAATGTTCAGACATTGTTGAAGATCACAAAATCAAGCTCTTGCAAATTGGGAAAAGCCAGAACTAAGATGCCATGTCACATCACATCTGAATTATGAAGGATGCTTCAGTTGTTGCATTAGGTTGTAATGCATGTAGGGAATAAAACCAGGTGGGACATAGTTGTCTCTTACTTACAGCTGTTACCCTGCAAAATCAGGTACTATTCCTGCCCTCATCACTCAGATCCTGTGGTATAAGAAGCAAAACACCCAGGTAAAGCACTGGGGTAGCTGAGGGATGAGCACCATGGGAAAATATGTGAAGCTTTAAACAGTCTGCAGAGCATCATCATACAATGAAAAGAATGTACAGCTCTGAGCACCTGCTTGCTGCCTTTTCCTCCTTTAAGCATTTTGTTGTCTGACAAGCTTTTAATAAGTCTTCCCCAGAATTGCTGCAACAGAATGAACAAAACTGTGTAGGACTTGGAGCGGGGAAGCATCACCAATTTTGCCCCTGCTGAAGTTAGCAGCTGAGGGGTTTGGTGTGTAAGAATATCGATTATCTGTTTTGAATTTAGGAGTTGCCTTATGGACATTCATCAACCAAAGAATACAGCAACGGCTGGCTGATCTTCAAACTGAGCAAAAGTAATACGTGGTCTGTTTGGCCATTTGTTGCTGAAGCTATTTGGGCTGTCTTGTTGCTGAAATAGAAGCCTGTTGAATCACAGCATTACTAGCACGTCACTAGCAGTGGGATTGCTAGCACTGAAATTCAACAGGAGACTTTATAGAGCATGTGCAGGGAATTTATATGAACAAAACATCTTGTTTCAGAATGTGCGCAGATAAATAAGGCTAAGCCTTAAATATAATAAAAATACTTTGTAATGCAAAACCAGGTCTTGGTTGTGTAGGTGTTAATCAATTTAGCACCATCGAAATGAGCTCTTCTGCTACCTGAGAACATGACTTGGGTAGATTTAGATTATATATTAAGAAAAAATTCTTCACTATGAGGTTGATGAGACATTGGCACAGGCTACCCAAAGAAGTTGTGGATGCCCCATCCTTGGCGGTGTTCAAGACCAGGTTGAATGGGACTTTGAGAAAACTGGTCTAGTGGAAGGGGGTTTGGGACTAGGTGATCTTTACAGTCCCTTCCAACCCAAACCATTCTATGGTTCTCTGATATTGGTACACGTTAAATTTAAGAGGGGTTCCCTAGATAAGAGAAGCATGAAATACAAGGCCAGAATTGGGAGAAAACAAAGGGTCCCATTCACATCTCTCTAAAGCAGAGCATGGTAAGATGTTGCAGCCTGTAGATGATGAGTTTTTCAAATGCTATGTGGTTTTAAAAAGCCAAGAGATAATATTGTTCTTTTGACAGATGAGGCCAACATGTGCTCTAAGCAAAGATTTTCTTGCTCATTCCTGATCGCTGTGGTGGTAACTTTTGAGATGGGCAGCATCTCTCAAGTGTCTGACAGCCATGTGCATCTCTTCCCAGTAACAGTAAGGGTAGTTATAGAGCTCACATTATTAATTATCATCAGTTACCACTTACAAACTATACCCATTATGCAAACATTTAAGAATGCATGACTCTTTAGGAATATTTTATTATGCTTAACATCTGTTCTAGGACATTTTGAAGTACCACTCTACTTTGGTACTCTTCATAAAGTTGTGTTCATTTCAAATAAATCCTACTTGATAAAAAATTGTAGTATATCATTTGTGTAAGAGACAACATAAAGATGAACACATGATGCATCATACAAATGCCAGTAAGGTCCAGCTGTAAAAATTGTCGTAAATTGGGGTCTGGACTTCTCAGGAAAGAATTTCAGTTGATGACCACATGGTCACAGATAGACTTTCTTAGACCAGTACTTGCCTTGGAAAGGCCAGTGAATTTCACAGCTGTGGAACACAGTCACAGAAAAAGGGCAAACCAAACGACTTCCTGTTTCAAATATCAGTTCTTTGATTATGCTAACTAAGTTCCCATTGCACAGTGTGTGTCTTCCAGGAGGTAAGCACTGCTGGATCCCTCTAGGTCCTGTGTACATCTGAGTTGAACATCCAGTTACGAGAAACCAAGCTTTAGACAGATTTTATTTTCCTGGAATACATGGTGTTGTCTGCATGTTGGTGTTGTACAAACTTACCTGGAGCAAATAACAGCCCAAACTTGTGCAATAGGCCTTAAGTAATCACCTAAGGGGGAGGAGGGAAATCTGGCATGTTTTGTCTCCAAACAGAAGGGAGCATAATGATTAATCTCAGCTTCACACTAAGGTTTAAATTGTACCCAGAGATGGGGGAAGAACATCCTTTCACTCAAAGTTCTGCTTGCTCTTCTCCTGAAGATGGTATCAATGAGGATCCTCTGTGTGTTGCTGTGCCTCAACTTAGTCTGGGTATGAATTTGATTCTTTTCGTATCTTTCTGTTTCGAAGAGTGTTCATTAGGTAGATAAATTTTTACTGTTATCTGGATTGTAAAATTCAATGCACACACATATAAACAAGCCTACTGTAGCCATTTCACTGCTGGACTTTCATCAATAGTTCTTGAGCATCCAGCTCTCTAGTTTTGCTTAATTTGGTTTTGCTGAGTCTGCCTGGATTCATGAGCAACATATACATGAGGTTGAATTTATAGATTCATAGGTGATGCTGTAAGTCTGTGGCTGCCTGTGTCTCCAGCCAGCCAGGAATTTTCATGTTTATTAGAGTGAATTCTGCTCTCATTTGGATGGTACTTCAGTAGGGTTTTACACCTACAAATGATACACAATGCCTTTATTATAGAATACACATTAAAACCCAAGGATTCCTGTGGCAGTAACATCACGTTAAACAAGGGCTAAGTAAGAAACGATTTTTAGATAAAGAAATAGATAGACTTGATTTTCAGCTATGTTAATATAAGCTTGTTTCTTCTCACTGAGATCTCAGGCCATAACTTTATGTTAGATTCTTCACATTTCTCTTTATAACTGTCTTTTGAAGAATATGCATATTTTAACAAATGACAAATTATAGAAAGCTGAAGGGACAAAACAGAAGCAGTTGTGTTGGAGCTGTCAATGCTGAAGGGGGGCAAACCACCTAAAAGTAAAGTTTTTATTTGTTCCTTTTAAAAGGTCAGATCCTCAGGATTAATGAAACCAGCGTGAATCCGTCAATTTTAATAATGACATTCCAATTTCCCAGGGCTTAATAATAGTATTAATGTAACTATATATAACATATATAAATATAAGTAACACAGTAGAAATTGTTACATTGTTTTGGCTTAGAATTAGCTTGTATAGATGCACTTCTCAGGTTTGAAGAAGATCTCAGTATATTTATTTCTCTTCTTTCCATTTGCACAGTGGAATCCACCCATCACTTACGTAATTATTTTTATTAGGATGTTATTAGCTTTCTTGCTCTTTTTGCCAGGCAAAATATTGCTACAAGCTTACATGTAGCAACTGTAATTAAAATCAGAAACACTAATGGGAAAACTCTCTTCCTATATATATTTAAGCCAGTTATGTGTAGACTGAAGGTGGTAGAATGAAAACACAAATTTAGCAATATTGCTGCAAATGGAAATAGAACATAGAATATTTAAGTATTTGCTTTAACTTAACCAGATTCAACCTGATTTCAATTTAGTTTTATATTTACACAGAACAAAAGAATTTTGTGGATTTATGTTACCATAATATATCTTGAGCGTCACCAGCTCTCTACATAGCAGCATTAATTTTAAGAGATGAAAAGCTTTATTCTGACAAAACAAACAAAATCGTATCTTCCAAGAAATGTCAGGAATAAAACAGTGCAAGGGCACTGCTCAGTGTGATCCTTTCCAGATAGCTGTAACTGCCACACGTCAGCTGTGCCACTGACTGTCTGAGGACATCAACATTGTGTTTCTGTTCTCTTGGCAGCTGTTTGGTTAATCTTGGTTTTGCTTTTGCCCTTTTTCCTCCTGGCAGGCACAAGATGGAGAAAGTACCTTTGAAAAGGAGGGTGGAGGAGTGCGTGGTCCCAGGATTGTGGAGCACATGTCCCAGTCCACCTGCCAGTATGAGAAGAACTGGCCCATCTGTGCAGATGATGACTGGGTGAGCAATGAGCCCTGTGGACAAAAGTGGGGCCTATCAGTAGGATGCTTGTGGACCTCAGCCGGATTGCTATGATGGGTGCCATGCAGCCAGCATGCAGCTGGGACTTGGGTCTTAGGGAGGATGGGTAATACTTCATGTCAGGGCAGCCTGGCAAGATCTCCTGCAGAAAAGCAAGAAAGGAAATAATTAGGAGAAAGAAAGAGGTGGAAGTTTGCAAGGGTGCAGAATCAGAAGAGAACGTAAGCCTAGAAAAGAAAGGTGAAATAAAAGAAGGTTATACCTAGGAAAAAATAAGAAAGATGTTTTTTATATAATTTTGATCTTGCCACTTTTGTAGTTGTCGAGAGAAAGGCACCAGAAAGTTGTGTGACAAAGAAAATAAATAGCTAGAAATAATTTACACTTCACTGCTTACTTTTTAGGACGTCAGATGACAAAATGTTCGGTAAAAGGTTCATAATGATTGCCTGGATGCCTTTGTGTATAAACTGTTCATTTGTCTCTCTGCTTCCTCATACATCTTAGCCCATCCCTATGCTACATTCATTTAATGAAACCTTGGCTAAGAGCTTTACTCTAAGAATATTAAGCTTTTCCAAGGAAAACTTTGCTTAAATAAGTTGGCCTCTAACTTCCTTGCTCAAACCGAACAACAGACTTCTTACAGCAGCCCTTTGGGAAATGCATGCGTATATATAAAAATGGACGTCTGAAGAAAATTTGCAGAATCTTGCTCTAAATTTTTTATTTTTTATGTGTTTTCAGTGTTGGCCAAAAGTCTGAAAATATAATGCTAAAAAAGGTTTACTCATGAAGATTTTAACACAAGTGTTTTCATCTTCTGATTTTAGGGTACAAAATGTCCATCAGGCTGCAGAATGCAAGGTCTGATTGATGAAACAGACCAGGATTATAGTCACAGAATAGACAAAATCAGGAAGCTGCTCTTAGAAAACCAAAACAACTACAAAAAATCAAATCGGAGAGTTGTGGAAACTGTAAATGTACTGAAACCAAGCCTGGACAGTGCTCAGAGTGAGTATTTTGCACCCAGTTTTATAATCCATTGCTGAATTACTTTGGGGTTTTTTTTGTGCATAAGCAACATGTAGTGAAAATATATCACAGGACCATAGAATAGTTAGGGTTGGAAAGGATATGCTGCGCTGGACCTTATTAACAAGACCCAGAATAAACATAGTAATTAAGACTCTTAACTGCTAACTAGTAAAAACTAATGTACTTTTTTACTTGTCAAGTACTTGTTAAGTTTTTTAATATTTCATGTGAGAAATATGTGCTTAACTACAAGTTATAATTACTTATTTTAAAATACATTACCCTCTTAGGAAAGAAAACCACATGTGCATAGCTGACGGTGAGGCATTTCTGTTTCAGAGATTGATGACGATTATGGTCGCGTGTCAGGAGAACTGAGACAGAGAATTGTGACATTAAAGCAGAGAGTTGTCACTCAAGTAAACAGAATTAAAGCTTTGCAGAGCAGCATCCAGGAGCAGGTGACAGAGATGAAGCGCTTGGAGGTGGGTAGCTGCTATGTAGTTTCCATTCTTTCTAGGGCTTAGCTACAGAAAGAGGGTCTATCCATTGCACTGTACATGGTGAGCAGTGCACCCTCTAGAAGAAAACCTGATGCAACTCTCACAGGACCTGATTTGCTGAAGCAAATCCCCAAATGAGTTGCTTTTCTGTGCAGCTAGGTACTGTGAGCTCAGGACTCCTGGTCCCGTTTCTTGCTTCTCTCAGTCAAGTAGCACAGATCTTCAATCTACTGATAACTGGCTCTGCATGAGGTGTTTCTCCTCCTATAAGGAGTTGCTGAGCAGCTACAATGAGAGGGGTGTACGCTGTCCTTCCCTAGCGCTGCCGCTGCTGCCCAAGCCAGTGCTGGCACTAGAGCCCATGTTCCCAAGTTGCAGGCAATTCTTTTGAAGTAATGAACAGAAAAGTCCTGAAACAAACAGTGGTTTTGTTCAAAAGTCTGTTTTGACCCCCAGATCAGAGATCCATCTTTTGGATCATTTAGGAAAGCAGTGGTAGCCCCAGAATGGCAGGCCTCACAGCAGGGCCGTGACAGGCTCTGGGACTAGCCCAGTGTCTTTCCCCCTCCTTGGAGGACCATTTCTGCCCCAGACCCCAGGGAGTTGCTCAGGTCTACAGCACTCCTTCCAGACCCAGGAAGACACCCCTATGCACCAAGAATAAATGGAGCAGAGACTGAGAGCATGCTACAATGTACTTCTCCATGGAGCTCATGTGCACTGTGCTATTGCATGTGTCGTATTTATTGGAAAGGAATCCAGGGATGATTTCAAAACTGAGCTTTGGAAAAGTTCTGCTGTAGGTGGGAGGTGCCAGGACAGCTCTCACCTTTTCCCCAGTCCAGTTAAAGAATACACTTGCCTGAGAAAGTCAGGAAAGGTCCCTAACCAAATTGTTTCTCCCTGTTTGCATAGGTGGACATTGATATTAAGATACGAGCTTGCAAAGGAACCTGTGATAGAAGTTTTGATTACCAGGTGGACAGAGAAAGCTATGACAATATCCAGAAGCAGCTTACCCAAGCCAACTCCATCAACTTGCACCCAGAGCTTCAAACGACCACCTTGAGCACGCTGAAAATGAGGCCAATTAAGGACTCAAATGTTCCTGAGCATTTGAAGCATAAGCCTCTGCCAGAAATGCAGGCTCTGAATATAATTAATAACATCAAGCAGATGCAAATGGTATTAGAAAGATCAGAAGCAGACACAAAGCCCTCCCGAGGGGACAGCGTGTATCTTGCGGCAGAATCAAGGGGGGATGGACCTTCACACACCAGCAAATTAGTTACTCCTACTCACGGGAGAGAAACTATTAGTCTGGGAGACAAAACCTCCTCCACTGTCCGTAGGTGCACCAAAACTACCACCAAAAGAGTTGTCACTGGCCCCGATGGCCCTAGAGAAGAAATAGTTGAAAAAACAGTTTCTTCTGATGGCTCAGACTGCTCCTATTTGCAAGGGGCTAGAGAGGAAGGGAGCATGTACCATGTTGGTGGGACAGATGGCATCCACAAGCTAGAGAGGTTATTCCCTGAGCTAGAGTCCTTTTTTACTCCTGACTCTGCATCCACTTCTAGTAAGCACTTTGCTGGATCAAGCAGTATTTTATCTAGCAGCCACACAACTGGTACAGGCAGTAGCCACTCAGGTACTGGAATATCCAGTCATTCAGGGGCTTATGGGGGAAAAGGCAAATTTACAGACTTAGGAGAGGAGGAAGAAGATGACTTTGGAGGACTTCACCTTCAGCCATCTGGATTCCCATCTGGCAGTGCAAGTCACTCCAAGACTGTAGTGACCAGCGCCTCTTCTAGTTTCAACAAGGGAGGCTCCACTTTTGAAACCAAATCACTAAAGACCCGTGAAATAACTGAGGAGCTAGGTGGGGTGCAACATGATCAGAGTGCAGAGGATACCCCAGACTTTCAGGCACGCAGCATCAGACCATCAGGAATGAAGCAAAGGAGAGCCAGCACTGGGAAAGGTACACAGGCATCACGGAAGTAGTTAATTGAGGTAGTGGAGCCAAACTCCATCAGTAACCAAACTGACATATTGGTTTCAGATACCATAGTACAACAGTGTGATGTTAAAATGCAAACACTGTGTCCATTTATTGCCACCTTGAAAACAAAAAGGAAAATATTTCATTGATACTCAGGTATTACATAGACAATTCACAACTTAAGATGTATGTAGTTTTCTTTTCTGAATTCTTTTTAATGTTGCCTGTCCCTATACCTAGTGTATTTCAAGACATGTTTAACAATTTTCCTCAGAGCTATTGGTACTTGGATTCCTCTGAACCTTTTATTAAATTTTGCTGATAACTCCTGTCAAACCAGATCAACTTTTTTTTTTAGACTGTGATGATATCCGCCAGAAACACACTTCTGGTGCCAAAAGTGGCATTTTCAAAATCAAGCCAGCGGGATCGAATAAGGTTTTGTCAGTTTATTGCGACCAAGAGACAACTTTGGGAGGATGGCTATTGATCCAACAGAGAATGGATGGATCAGTGAATTTTAACCGGACCTGGCAAGACTACAAGAGAGGTTTCGGCAGCGTGGACGGCAAAGGGCAAGGAGAGTTCTGGCTGGGCAATGAAAACATACACTTGCTGACTCAGAACGACACTCTCCTTCGGGTAGAGTTAGAGGACTGGGATGGAAATGCTGAGTATGCAGAGTATATCATACAGATAGGATCTGAAGCAGAAGGGTATGCCCTTGCCGTGTCCTCCTATGAGGGGACTGCTGGGGATGCGCTGATAGAGGGCTGGCTGGAAGATGGCACTGAATACACATCCCATGCTCAGATGCGGTTTAGCACCTTTGACAGGGACCAGGACCGCTGGGAGGAGAGCTGTGCAGAGATGTACGGGGGTGGCTGGTGGTACAACAGCTGCCAGGCAGCCAACCTCAATGGCATTTACTACCTGGGGGGCCACTATGACCCCAGGTACAACGTTCCTTATGAGATCGAAAATGGTGTGGTCTGGCTGCCATTTAGAGCCTCTGACTATTCCCTCAAAACTGTTAGAATGAAAATCAGGCCCATAGAAACCATGTAGAAAGACAGGCTTTTAATGTATGTTGCAACTATAAGTTGAAAAGATTTTTTATATATGAATGTGCATGATGTACCTTTACTCTGTGAATTTGAAGGCAACTGGACACATCTCTGGCTTAAAAAATAAACACTGATTAATGATCAACAAGCAGTTCTTTCATCTTATTTGCAATTGCCAAAACTTTTCAAGGAAATATTGATTTTAAACCCCTTTTATATGAACTTTGTCTTTCACAATAATAGAATCACAGAATAGTTAACAGTTGGAAAGGACCTTAAGATCATCTAGTTCCAACGCCCCTGACACGGGTAGGGACACCTCACCCTAGACAATGTCACCCACAGTTCTGTCTTTGACAGGTCACACCTAAGCTGGAGCTAATAATATTTATAATTTGAATAATTTATTTTGTTTAAAAGTATTAAAGAAATAAAATAATTTAGAGGTATGTTCACCATGAAGTCCTGTCTCCACTACCACCAACCATGAAAGTCTGATCAAGTTCAACAGTCATGCTTCTGGGTGCCTCCTCACATTTCCGTTTTGGGGGCAGCATAACGGTGTCAGAGGAATCGGTTCTCAGGCAGAGCTGCAAATGGTTTGGGTTCTCACTTTTGCCATAGATTTAACATGGAGTACACTTTGATAAATGGTGCATCCATTTTAGGACTGACTTTTCAGGATCTCTGTTGTGGTTAAAGCCTCCAAGCCAAACAGTTTTTCTCACTCACTCACTCTGCTCTCTTTCTTCCCCCAGTCCCGAGGGGATGGGGAGGAGAATCGAAAGAATGCAACTCCCACAGGTTGAGATAAGAACAGTTTAGTAACTAAGGTATAACACAAATCACTACTGCTACCATCAATAATAATACAAGAGAAATACAAGGAAAGAGAATACAACTGCTCACCAAGCCCGAGCCAGCCAGTGCACCCCCCAGCAGCAAATCCCCCAATGCACCACCACATCCTTCTGGGTCTCTGCTCTCCATTTTCACATCCTGGGCATGACGTGCTGTGGTATGGAATAACCTCTTTGGTCAGTTTGAGTCAGGTGCTCTGTCTCTGCTTCCCCCCGGCTCCCCCTCCTCCCTGGCATAGCATGAGACTCAGAAAGTCCTTGGCCAGACCAAAACACTACCAAGCAGTAACTGAAAACACTGGTGTTATCAGCGCTGTTCCCAGGCCCAAAATCAAAAACACAGGGCTGCACTCGCTACCAAGAAGGAGAAAAAATGACTGCTGCTGCTGAACCCATGACAATCTCCTAAGCTGTGGTTTTACAAATATGGTCATAGACCTTCCATGCCTTTGATGAATTCTAGGCAGACTACCATGCATACCGTAGCATCAAAATAAGACAGTTCATGATAAATCACCAAAATAGAACTTCTCAGAACAGGCAATTATTTTCTAGTGACCACTAAAAGGTTATGACTATAACCAGCACAAGCAAGATGTGCATCATCTGGATGGCAATAGTATATAGCCTATAAACCAAGCATCTTTCCTTGGTTTAGAATGTTTCTCGGCACGTGTGTCAAGCAAGGATTCTTCTACAGATAAGGTGCTTAAATCAGCAACTTACCAACAGTGTATGGTAAAGATTTTTTAGCAAAAAGCTGGTGCATGGAAAAACAATTATATCGATTACACAACTGCACAAGAACATGCTGACACAAAACTATACAAGTATTTACTCTGTTAAATATTTCTGTGCTACTGTTGAAAAACAAGCACGAGCAAACTTTCTTGCCTCCAACCTCAGTGGCCAGCATGTTTCTTACCATTCAACAGTATCACTAAATACTGGTAAAACAGTTCACTTTGAGCCTTTTCCCAGTGCTTCTCAAGCACAGCCACTGTCTAACCTTTTTGGAGAGTTTGCTGAAGAGCAAAGACTTCTTTACAGCCACATGCAGAGAAGCGTCTGTACTGTTGGAAAACGGCCTTCTGCTTTATGCCTTGTTTTCTTGTTCCCTAGCCTCAGTGGAAGCCTTCCTGTGTGAACGCTGAACATTTGCACCCATGTATTGAGATGCTGCCATTATATCTCCTCCTTGCCCTCCTGGACTCCACAGATTAACACAAGAGGTTTCAGATGGGATCCATCTACTGCTAATGATTTGGGTAGCTTCCTTTATGGAGGAAGGCAATCCCCTCTGAAAGATATTTCATCCTGCCTATCAGGCTTGGGAAATCCTCTCTTTGGGACAACTTCTGCTCCTGGCTACATAGGGAAGCATAGACTACCAGCTTCAGTGAAATGCACAACTTCCCCTATGATTGGAGTCACTAATTGCTCTAGTCCCACAAAAGTGATTGTGTGAAAAACATATCAGCCAGGTCTTCTAATGCTGTATTTTATTCTGTGGTAAAAGGAAGTTTAATATCTTCGTCAACAACATAGACAGTGGGTTTGAGTGTGTCATCAGCAAGTTTGCAGATGCACCAAGCTGAGTTGGTGTGGTTGAGACACCCAAGGGAAAGGAAGCTATCCAGCAGGACTTGGACAGGCTTGAGAGGTGGGCTCATGAGAACCTCAAGAGGTTTAACAGGGCAAAGTGCAGAGTCCTGAACCTGGGTAGGGGCAACCCTCAGTATCAGTACAGGCTGGAGGATAAAGAGATTGAGAGCATCCCTCAGGAGAAGGACTAGGAGTACTGGTGGATGAAAGATTGGATATGAGCTGGCAATGTATGCTTGAAGCCCAGAAGGCAAATCCAATCTTGGACTGCATCCAAAGAAGTGTGGCCAGAAGGTCAAGGGAGGTTATACTGCCCCTCTGCTTTGGTGAGACCTCGCCTACAGTACTGCATCCAGCTCTGGAGTCCTCAGTCTAGGAAAGACATGGACCTGTAGGAGAGGATCCAGAGGAAGGCCACAAAAATGATCAGAGATATGGAACAGCTCTCCTATAATGAATGTCTGATAGAGCTGGGCTTGTTCAGCTTGGAGAAGAGAAGGCTCTATGGAGACCTAATTGCAGCCTTTCAGTTCTATAAAGATGCCTATAAGAAAGATGGGGGAAGGACTTTGTAACAGGGCTTCTTGTGATA
Organism: Myiopsitta monachus; assembly: GCA_017639245.1. Taxonomy (NCBI): domain Eukaryota; kingdom Metazoa; phylum Chordata; class Aves; order Psittaciformes; family Psittacidae; genus Myiopsitta; species Myiopsitta monachus. The sequence continues at coordinate 70,962,034 of CM029917.1, read as the reverse complement.
GGACAACAGGTAATGTTTTTAAACTGAAAGAGTGGAGATTCAGGCTGGACGTAAGGAAAAATATTTTTACGCAGAGGGTGGTAAAAACACTGGCACAGGTTGTCCAGGGAGATGGTGGATGCACCACCTCTGGAGACATTCAAGGCCAGGCTGGAGGTGGCTCTCGGCAACCTGGTCTAGTTGAAGATGACCCTGCTCATTGGAGAGGGCTTGGACTAGATGACCATTGAAGGTCCTTCCCAACACAAACTATTCTATGATTGTATGATTCCATGATTCTATGGTGGGAGATGGTGGAAGAGATATTGAGAGGCACAGTATGTGAGCCAGATCCCAGGAAAGGGCATATTTTATCTGGCATACAGGATTTGAAGTAAGTGACTGGTAACCTACCCATTTGTTAGATAATGTCTTTTCATTTTATCCTTTCTCAACTTGTTATACAGGTAGTTATCACTGCCTTTACAATATAAAGGAAAATGACTATTCTTTATTTAGTAGAATGTGTTTGCTTCTCCCCAGATAACTCATACATATGTAGGAATCATGTGAATAAGACTTTCGTTTTAAGGCTTTATTTAGTTTTCAGAAAACAGAATAATCCTCTTGCTCTTCAAATGTGGTACAGAAGTCCTTTGTAAAAAGAGTGAAACAAGTTGGGATTGGGGTTTCTTTCATCAGTGCTATTCTATACTGGTTACTTCTGTCTTGTGAAAAAGTGGAAAATGGAACAAAATACATCTGAGTTATTTTCATCAGTCAGATTTTGATTTACAGTTGACATTGCATTTCACTTTAGGTCACAGTATGCTCATACGTACATATTTGGCTCTCATACATAAAGACAAGCCTGAATACTGTGCCTGAAAAGATAACCATGTACAAATATTAAAAGAAAATCCCTGATTCTGTACATTTTGATAACGGTTAATGTGGAAAGTATGGCCTGATTTTCATGCTCATCTTCTTCATTGAATACCATGACCCTTTCCAGTTCATCCATACAACACCATCATCTGTACCATGTTTTGCCATATCCCAGCTGTAGATCCCTCCCCAATAGTATCTGCCATTGGGGTTGGCTGAGTGGCAGCGGTTGTACCACCATCCACCACCATCTTCTTTGGAACACTGTTTTCTTGGATCTGTAGTTAACCTGATGAAGGAAAAAATAAAGTGTTGAGAATGTCAAATGAACTGTAAGCAAACAGATCAAGAGAGTACATACACCTGCCCCTGCACTGAAATTTTCAAACCGTAATAAATATGTAGTGACAGGACAAGAGGAATGGCTTTGAGATGACAGAGGGGAGATTTAGATTAGATATTAGGAAAAAAGTCTTCACTATGAGGGTGGTGATACACTAGCACAGGTTGCCCAGAGAAGCTGGGGATGCCCCATCCCTGGCAGTGTTCAAGAAAGGTTGGATGGGGCTTTGAGCAACTTGGTCTAGTGGAAGGTGTCCCTGCCTGTGGCAGGGGGTTGGAACTAGGTGATCTTTAAGGTCCCTTCCAACGCAAAACATTCTATGATTCTATGACCCAGTATGTGTTGCTGGAGTGAGTAACAATATTCCTATTTAAGCAAGACAGTGTTATCAGCACATAGAACAATATATACATTGCATCCAGATTTGCTGATTTGTCTATGGTAACATCATTCATGGAATCAAGGAAATTCAGTGTGCTTGCTTCTTACTTGTTTGTAGAGCAGCACTAACATTTTATATAGTTTTACCTGCCCTTGACTATGGCAAGAGAACTGCATGGACATTCGGCTGGTAACTTGCAGGGATAAAGCATATTTTAATATACTACAAAATCCTGTGAAAACTAACAGCAAACTAAAGAAATATTATATACTCAGCTCTATTTTTAATGTCTAACACAAGTACATACCATCCATCATTGTCTCTGTCAAAAGTACTGAAGAACATGCCATTGTGAATTGTCATTGTCCTGTTTTCTCCATGCACCTGTGAAGCTCCTTCCATTAGCGCATTGCCTGCATTGCCTTTGTAGTTACTAACAGAAAGTTGGTACTTGTTTCCTTCATTCTGTATGGTGAAACCTCCATAATGAGCTGACACTTTATTGCCATTCCAGTCTTCCATTTCAATTAAAACTTCAGTGGGCCCTATTTTGGTAAGCTGGCTGATTTTGTCATTTCCAAGCCAATATTCACCTGAGAAGCAACAAGTGAAAGCTCTGTGAAATAGACTTCAAATATACTTCAAGGCAAATTTATTATTTGCCTATAGGTCTGCCTAAAAGTGGATTAGTTAATTAAAAGAAAAAAAAATTCAAGAGCTTAAAGAAATACAAGAAAACAGTTTCAGTAAGAAGAGCTCTTTGTGTTTCATGCTCAGTGCTTTACCTGGTGTATCACAGTAGTTCTTCCCTCCACTCTTTGCAACATTGCCAAATCCTTTTTTATACTGATCCCATACTCTTCCAAAATTAACACTGCCATCCTGGCGGTTCTGAATCAAAGTCCAGCCTGCAGGAGCAACAGTTTTTAGATTAAATTGCCATTAAGAAAGGAACATGAAATGTTAAGATACAGTCCTTTGATCTTCATCTCAAGATAAGTGGAGCATACTGCAGCAGATCTGAATTTTCAAGCTCAGCCTTACCATTCTTACTCACACTTAAGTAGTGCCTTGCTTCATAAGGAAAGCAGAACTAGAAGGACTGCCCTGGTCTTTTGTCTAGCACATGGTAGCAGGGTAAGGAATGAGACAGGCTGTCCTTGTCTGCCCATCCAGATGTTGTCCATTCTAGTCACAGTAAGATATGTTTTTATTTGCCAACCCTATCCCAGCAATTTATCTCCAGTTTTATTATAGAAGTATCCTACTGTGCATCTGCAGAAGACCAGGGAAGACTTTTCAGAATGAGTCAGATTTAAATCTCAAGTAATTAAAAAAGTTATAACTCCATATTAGCTTTTATAAAATTCAAATTACTAAAATGATTTTTGAAACATCCATATTAATTAATATTTTAACAACAGTTATTTCACACTAACCTCCGTTATCTGTTTCCATGTCACAGTATACTCTGTATGGTCTGACAAAAGGATCTGGCTGGATGAGGTACATTTCAGATGTCTCGCCTCCTTTTCTGATAATATCCTCACATTCTGAGAGAATAAACCAGAGACTGTTACTGAAAAAGCTACGAACTTCTTCAACAATCTTCTTATCCTTTTCTTTGATGAATGTAAGAGAACAATTTTAAATATACATATAATTCTACTTTCATTTTGATTTCTGTGATACATAATGTGAAAGAGTGAGGGAAGAAAGAACAGCTCACTTGCATTGTTCTACTTTTCCAAATAGGAACTTCTAAAAGTTCAAACTGAGTGGTGGAAGACTGTATATTTTCCAATGACTTTTTGAACTAAACAAACTTGGGAAAGAACCTTTCTTGACTGAAAAAAATCAAGGGTCACAAATGTATCACCTCCACCTTACAATACCCTGAAGCACCTATTTCTTTAAAATGCCACTGGCCACTAACAAAGACTGACCTTGGGTAAGAAAACCTTTGGTCTGACCAGTATCTGTGAAAGATTTTTTGCATTTAGGATCACCTTCCATTTTTTCTGCTACCCTAATCAATGACAGACTTCAGAGCACATTCAAACCAATTGAATGATGCATCTATCTATTTGCACAGTGATATAAATGGGAGAAGTGATGTCATTATAGTTGAATAAGTACCTTTGCCTGAAACCACTGGAATATTGCAGGAAACAACACATGGGGAATGGCAGTAGTCTGTCTGGGTTGCGATGGCATTTTCTAGTTTTTGTATCTTTTTGTGTAAAGTATCCACAACTGAACGAAGGACCCTGAGGCTAGATGGGATGTTATTGTCCAGATTATCCTTTATATAATTATAATGCAATTCCACTTCTGTGTTGTACTGAGAAAGTACATCATCATTGTCTAGAAAAGCAAAGAGATGAAAAGCAGATCAGTTTTCAACATGTTTTCCAATTATGAAATAATAAAGAGCAATCTGTAACCATAACTTAAGAAGCCACTTCTTTCCTTAGCATAGAGGAAGGATAGGCATTTCTTTTGCTTACGTTTCCACAACGCAAAAAGCTATGCAGAGATTTTCAGGAAAGGGGTGCATATATATTGTAATTTTTTTTGCTAGCTAGCAGATTTATCGGCAAGGCTATATTCTGCCAGAGAACTATAATCAGCTTCTTTCCAGGGAGCCATGGTGCCAAGACAGGTGCTGGGCATAAAGGGATTGGATGGACATAGGAAAGCAGGTACGGGGGAACACATGACCTTTATGTTTAGGGGCATCATATGAATCTTGCCTTGGTATGAGATCTATTCCTTTGACCCTCTCATATGATTCTCTTTTTAAGATTTAAGAGGACATGGCTATGGAACCCTGCTTTGCTAGATAGTCCATTGTATTTTTAATTTTTAAAGAAGTTCCATTAACAAGTAACAGCAGCAATATCAATGGTACTGAAATAGCATTTACACTAGTAATTCATAGAAATAACATACCTCTTCCTTGTTTTTGCCTATTTACCAATTTATCATCTAGAACATTGATGTATTCATAGAAAGTTGTAGAGGTTTCAGACAGCTTGCTCACTTTGTCCTTTAGATCATGAACAACTGATTTCACAGTTTTTTCCTGTTTTACCAGTGTAGTTTGCAGCTCGCATCCAGTTGGACATAGCACTCCCTTAAAAACAACAAACAAACAATCAATAAAGTCAATATAAAAAGTTTCTACTTCGCTAGTGTATGACCACACCTTTGAATGCACTGAATAGTTAGCAATGTGAGACCAGATATTTAACTATCTAGATAAGTTCTCAAGACATTAAACTTCCGCCAAGCAGCTGCAGGTGAAGGTCAGGAAGGAGCCCTGAGTTCCCCGTAAGGATTCTTTTGTAGAAGATCTTAGGAAAAGCCATCTCTCTTCATACTTTTTGGCCCACTATCTGCTTTTCACTTTCCTGTCCTGCTAAATATTCACAGTATTAAGCCATCAGAACTATGATTAAAGCCTATCAGGAACTACCTGGTGCCTGTGCCATGTTTATACCTACCCCTCTCCTCTTTCTCTAACCTCAGAGAATTAATCATGTTATCCATACCTTGGTATATATATCTCTCATGAAACAGCCACACGATTCATTTAAAAATTACCATCTCAAGAAACTAGGCACCATTGCTTCCGCAACAAGTGCTGTACTGTCAAGGACAACAATGTTTTAAAAAGAGGTGGGAAATTCTGGGGTCCTGTGAGAATCAAAATATCCAGGCAGCAGTGCGACTTACCACAACCGTGTATTCATTAAGCTTTAACAGACTTCATTTGTTGGCAACTTCCACACTCAAATTTGCCCTCAGACAATAAGATGTCTCTTAGCACTGTCACAGCTTGCATTTTCCAGCAGAGGGAACAGCAAGGACTACTGCAAGGGTGCAAAGGAGTATGCTGGGTCTCAGCATGCTTGCACACTTCTACATTAAGTACTGGGGCAGTAACTGAGGGTAGAATAATTACTTTGAAACAAATGGGAGGTCACTTTTTTTGGTCCCTAGGTCCCTTGAGATTAGCTGAAATTCAAGCCAGTGCTTCTGCAGTGGTTTGTTATTTTTTTTGTCCTTCTTAACAGTTACCTGTGCAAAATCATATGGAAAGTGCAGGCTAACCTACAGGTACTTTCTTTCCTCCTTTGCAGTTCAAATCTATTTGGCTGTCAGACTCTGTGACTAATCCTAGGAGCACTGTGTCATTACTTATCAGAATGCAGTCCTACCAAATTCAAATAAAATGAAGCAAAATTGGGCTGCTTTAAATGAATGACTGTCCCTTGTGTGGCAAAGAAAACTCCATGTTGGGTGCACTAGAAGAAAAGGACAGCCTCTTATCAGCAGGCAGACGCCTACCAGCTCTTCTAAAGGATGCTTGCAGCCACCAGCATCGGGGTAGATGATACGTTCTTTCTTGTCTCCTGGCTTCACCCTCTTTGGGGGCCGGGGCTGGTATCCGGTTCCACTGATGGGAGGTGCCACGGGCCGGAGTGTGGGAGCTACTTCCCGCCTTTTGTCCAGGGGTCGGTGGCCTCGAGCCCCAAGCTGAGGGCTGTCATCCTGCAAAGCCAAGGGGGGAAGAAACTGAATCTGGGATTGCTGTTGTAAAACGTGATGCACGGGGTAGAGGCACCTGTTCAGCAGTCTTTAGTATTTTAAATAGCAAGGAGAACCATGTAATGGAATGCAAAAAAGCAATAATGGAAATATTATGCTGACATTATCTAAAAGTCATTGTTATGCCCTCCCTTGTAAGACTAGTCACACAACCTCTACCCTAATATAGACAAACTAAAAAGTCTTCAAACCAAAGCAAAGCAATATTTCAGTAGCTCATTCTGATCAAGAATAAAGTTTATATAGTTCAGAGCCACTAAGTACCATGAGTCCATGTAGTAGGATGCAAAAAAAAAAACCCAATGCATTCTTGCGGTTAAGAATATTCAGCATTATGTTATCAGTGTCCCAATTTTTCATCAGGCTACAGGAAAATTTGTAAGGTCTCAGAAAATCAAGCCACAATCAAATACATCATCAGGTCTCAGGCCGCATGCCAGCTATGAACTGACAGAATTAGGAAAAGCATTCAATGCCATCTCTCGGGCTAGGTTTTTAGAGCTTGCTCTGATGCATACATTCCCCATCTCTGCCAGAAATGGGAAAGTAGTCTAAGAGCTGGGAAGGAAAACAGGCCCTAAACAATTGTTGAAATTAAGTTATTTGAATTAACAGTTGTTTGAACTACTGAATCAAAATCTTCAACAATCTCACATTCCACTCTGACTTAGCTACAAGTAATAAACATTTGTAGGAAACCAGGATCAGAGACTTCAAGTGGTTTCAAAAGTAGGCAGCATACAAATCACAAAATTCCTAAATTAGCATTCCTTAGCATGGTAGTGTTATCAGTAGTAAACATACAGACAAAAATGTTTAGATTGTATAACAGAAAATCATCACATTTTTGATTACCCTGACCTATGTAATTTGTGCAGGGATTTTCAAAATATATATAAAAAAATATACTGAGATTCTAAATTATATTTCCCATTAAACATTTTATTTAAAATTACATACAGGTAATTATTTTAGATTGATCTTCACTGCTTGCCTTTTTGCTTAATGATTGCTACCTCTCCATTTCTAATGTAAAGCTATATGAACTGGAAGTTGATTTTTCTTTTCAATGTCTACTGAATCCATAGGGAAGTTTTTACTGTCTTTGAGACAGGACATGATTAATTACATATCAATTCTACTCATTTGCACCTGATACTACTTGTCTGTAACATCATATGTCAACATTGCTAAATTAATATCTTTAACTAAATTCAGCTAAATAATTAATCTTACCATTGGACATTTTTCATTCCCTACAGAAGAATAAAATAAACAGGAAGAAAATATCCAAACTGAGAAAAGAACTATCATGCAGTTACATATACATGAAGATGTAATACAAAGGTAATTTCTTTCAACACTTCAAGTGGGCATAAAGAATATGCACTGGATCATTTTTTCCCACAGCTTCAAACTTAGCTAACTCATATAAGCTGAGTCATGCATGCAATTAAATTAATTATTATTAATAATTATTACCATTATTATTATTATTATTATTGCTCTTATTATTATTTATGATCAGTATTACAACCTCATCATCATAGTCTGTAGAGGCCTGGGATTTAACAAAGGAAACACAGAGCAGGAACATCAGGAGCAGTTTCATGGTGCTGGCTTGCTTGAGCAGCTCAGTGACCTTCTCCCATCAGCAGCTCTGACAGGGAGAGGTCCTCTGTTCATATATATATAGGAGGCAATGCTCATTTCCAGCTTCACAGTGATAGGACCAACCCTTCTGAGCAATCACTGTATGTCTGTTAATATTCAACCTTTCTCTTCACTGTGTGCCAGAATGCATTTGTTGTTGAGCAATTTCTTTGGACAAATCTTATCTACATGTCCCGGAGACCTCTGTTGGTGCTGGCATCAAATAGATGTTTAAATCCTTAAAAGTACCTCCTGCTCAGATTACACAAGGTTACAATTTTCTCAAAAATCACAAGTCTTTCAAAACAGCTGAAAAAGTGAACATCGAAAGAAAAAAACCCCACATCATCAGATGTCACTGTGATGTCTCCTTTTTTTCTCTCTGTTGAAAATCTGAGTATTTCAGAAATATCATTTAAATTTGAATTAAACGTACATCATACAGATTTCTACATTCTTCTGGTGCCTGATAGGTATGCAAGTCTTTGGGTCTCTTTAAGTACAAGAGCAAAAAGGAGTATATTATGTTCATTACGTAAATAATTTTGAATTAAAACATTAAAGATCGGAAGAGCATTGTAAGCTATTCCATCACTTTAGTATTGTAAATTAAATAAAGTAAATAAATTTTACATATGAATTTGCTGGTTTTATTTTTTTAATACAAAAAGTGTATCTATTCAATATTATTTAAGGTTTTTAATAATCTTTTAAACGAATACAGCATTAAGTTATCTGTGGAATACTCAAACACGTTTTCTGATGCTTTATAAGAGCATGACATATCACTGCTCTCATATTAGCAGGCTTTTAACATTTTAGAGTCTTTTTATAATGTGATTTTCTCATGCATTATATATGATCATAGCACACTTTTCAAAAGTCATTCATTTTGGTGTCTGAAGACACAAAGAGATGCAAACCATGAGCTGAGGTTCTGTTTCAAAGATGAGCTTGACAGAGTGGGACATTTTACGGTAAGTAAAGATGTGAACAGCTAAAATTACTTGGTTTAGGCCTTTTTCCTGTATTTGTGCTGTTGTCAGAATTGTAAACTATGGAGATTCCTGAAATATGAAAACTATTTAACCTGACTGGTTTAATTATTAAACAGCTTGGACCAACATCAGCTGTGGCTCAAGGAGCATTAACTCCACTGAATTTGATCCTTTGCAGGAGGACATCAACAACACTTAGATTTGGAAGAACACAAACTTCGCCCCTCAGGTATTAAAGAATTCGGCCTAAAGCCAAAACTGACATCATTAACATACAATTTCCAAGATATTATCACTGATTCTGGGCATGTCACAACCTTAAATGCAGTCTTCCCTCCAGGTACCTCTGAGGGAAGTTCAGTCACCCTCATCTTAACCTCATTATAAGGAAGGGACATAGCGATGCTGAACCCTTGCCCAGGGATTACGGGTAGCTTGCAGTACAGCAGAACTAAAAGAAGATCTCACTAGTCCTGAGCTAGAAACTTGCTACTAAATTATCTTGGCTCAGTCCAAACAAAACTTAATTAAATGTATGATATTTGTCTTAAATCCATTCTGAAACCATAGCCACGTTCCGCAGTAATTTATGATGTCCTTCTTCAGGCATTAAGTACACTTTGCCTCCCTATGAAGGAGCTTGGCTGTTCCTGTACAGAGTGTGTCAGGGAGCAGATGACAGGAATTGGCACGGAAGCCCCCAGGCTTGATGCAGAGTCCCAGATGGGGAACCCCCAGGCTCCATCTGCCTTCAAATGGGATTTCCTCTTTGCAACTTGTCCTTTGACCCTCCCAGGTCCAGTACTTTTCTTTGGCTTCCCCAAGAGAGTTGGGCAGCTGTGTCTCTCTGGGGATTTACTGTGAATAACGTGTGTGTCATACCACATTGGGTTTGTGTTAAAGCAGCAGATGCCCCAGTACAGGGATCCTACAACTGCCCAGCTGGTGAGCCAAGGCCTTGTCTACACTGCAAAGATTTTGCCTGGATAGTTTTATCAGCAAAAATTGGTCCAAATTTGAACTACATACAGAGCAACCTATACTGGCAAACGTGTATATAGAAAAACATTTTGGCAGCAGAACTTGATCTACATTAGCATGCTGGTTATGAGATATGATTTTTCTCTCATGCTTGCAACCAAATACAAAAGTTTGGTTGACACTTTCTAAGGACTGAATGAAGCCTTATTAACGACCATAGCCATGGCTTAAATTTCTTCTAAAATATCAAAAACGCTTTCTCTTCAAAACAGGACACCTAATCTTTATTCCTTCATATGCCCTCCTGCAACTCCTGTGGTTAATGAGAAGCTGTTACCAGAGTTAACGTGGCAGTGGTACTAAAACACACCTGTTATTAGGAACTGCAGTAATACAACATGGACCTGATGGTGTTCCAGGACATCCCTTTGTACAGTATCTTTGCACTGAAAAGGCACTTACTGGCAGAGGTGTATGTGTATGTTTGGAGGAATGACTATTTGCTTGCTACCCGTTGTGTTTGTTGTGCCGACGTGTCTGGCAGTGGCGGAATCCTCTTTACACAAACCCCTGTCAGGCAAGTCATGGTCACTGGATCACAGCTTTTCAGAGCTGAATGTGCCTTCTGAGGTGTTCTTGGGATGGGGAAACAGAACCTTCTTGTGCCACGATGAGATGTAGTGTTGACTAAATTAAACTTTAAAATAGCGGTTCATGTCCTTTTGAACAACTAGTGTTGTAATAGTGTCATACTATGAAAAAAACACTGTAACTTAAATGTTGGTCTCTGCTGAGAGGAACATCCCCAATTCTTGCTTTTACGGGTAACAAACATTACTTCAAAGGTATTTCATAAATGAGAATTAATGCTTTATTCATGTTCTGGAAGCAAACAAGTTCTTAAACATTAATGAGTGGGGCTGCTCACTTTGAACTTAAAAAAGCACTAAAAGCACATGCAATTTACTAATCACCTTCTTCTAAGTAGCAATTTATAAAAAATTACATAGCTTATCATTTCCAGAATTGCAGCTGGTAACTGCTGCTGGCATGCAAGGAGACATATGATTAAGAAAATTAATAAAGTGCATATCCTAATTAATACTGCTGTCATTAATTTATTGAAGTTCTGGGGCTAAATTTCACCTTGTACTAAACCTTCTGTTAAAAAATTAAATTATTACAGAGACTAATTTGTCCCCTGATTTTCCCAAGGACACCAGGAAATAGGCTGAGATCACAATTTCTGAGGGGAATATTTATTTGTAAAAAAAAAAATAAAATGACAGCAACTACAGGGCCATGTGCACACTAGTAATAACAGCAATAAAGAGCACATAGGAGAGAAATTTATTGGAAAATATAAATGGATAATTATGTTTTTTTGGACTGCTACAAGGGTCTGTATTTCAAATTTAGTTTCCTTTAAAAAGGCAGTAAAAATAAGCCTGATTTCTTTCAACAGACAATAGAAAGGAAACAACTGTATTATGACACTGTGCTGCCAGAGATTAGTCCTTAAACGATTCCCACACATCAAATCCACTGACCAATCAACAGGCACAGACTACTCTGTGTAAACGCAAAACCCACCAAACCTGTTTGAAATCCCTTGCTCCCAAAATCTCCTTTTAAACCTTGTGTATCCTCAATCTAGCCTCACCAGCCTGGAAGGATGCAACAGACTTGCCCCATTTTAACACACCACTCCGTGGAGTTTGCGCTATCAACCTTGATAGATGATGCTCCTCCTCCTCAAGCTGTTGTGCTGGCCTTTACCCAAGGCTCCGAAACCTAACAGGGATCACCAGAAGGACTACCAAAATAGGTCCTTTTATTAAACATGAAACCTGGCTGGCTTGTCTTGAAACCGAACTGGCAACGCTCCTCTGCTGCTGGCAGCACAACATAACCGACACCTCTCCCGCACTTCAACCCCAGATCAGGAACTGGGAGTCAAAGCCACTTGAGGCACATGTCTAGCTGTCACTGCATCTTAAATAACTAGATACAAACCACCAGTGCAGCCACCAGAAATGACCCATCAACTCCAAAAAAGAGAAGAGATGGTCATTATGTTAAGCAGGCAGCTCATGTGCCAGAAATAATCCCAGGTTAATTCCATCCTGTGGCTAATCGAGAGCACAGTTTTGAGCGGAGTGGTGTTGCACTGAATTACATTTAGATCAAATCAGTTTGCAAACTGCTCACAGCTCAGGCACACAGGCAGATGTAGTAAGCGGCAGGTATAGTGGTAAAGAAGAGCAATGTGATGGTAGGGTTGCAGAAGATGTGTTTGCCAAATTCCAGCTCTAGGTAGGGAGGTTAAGGCTTCCTAAGTTTAAGAGCAAGTGAGTTTACGTGAAGAAAGTAGATGACAATTTGCATGTATGCATTTGGTTATTCTGTCTATGAAGGCAAGTGAAAAATCAACTGGAGTATCTGGGTACATTTGGAAAAGAACTACAAGCCCTTACATAGCATACACCTTGCCATTAGGTGTAGGATTGCCAGGTTAGTGCACTTCAGTCTCCACTAAAAGGAGATCCTGTAGACCTACACTAAAGATACTTTCTCCAAAATGCCAGGTATAACAGCTAGCATCTCCTAGTGCACTGTTTTGTTCAGAGGTTGCATTTCAGGCCCGGGGCTATTTTTCCGTGTCCCCTACTGTGTAGTCCCCTGAATGGAATTTAACCTCGGGAGCCCACAGTGAACACGCCACCTAGAAGCTGTGGCTGCACGACCCAAAGCAGCGGCAAAGGCCGAAGATTTCTGCAAAACCAGCATGACCACAGGGCACTCAACCCCTCAGCGCGCGAAAACGTTGCAGAAACGGAGCCGACGCTTTCATCAGAGTGGGGCAGGTTTATGAAACCGCAGGTGCCTGAACATTGCCCTCTCCTGGCCGGTACCCCTCAATGCAGTCCTCTCGCCGCCCCTCCTACCCGCACCCGCGGGACCACACACCCCCCACAGCACCCGCGGGTCGCGAACCCACGATCTCAGCGCCCCTCACGAGCGCCATTAAACCCGCCCCCCTCAGGTCCCGCCCCCGATCCTTTATCCGCTCCGCCTCGCGCGCGCCAGTCTGGGCCTGCGCTTTCGCGATGCGTCATTTCCGTTGCGGCGCGGGGCAGGTGACGGAAGTGGTTCCATAGCTGTCCCGGTGTGCGGTGACGGTGGTTGGAGCTCACCGGCGCCATGGTGGAGGTGAGGGGTGGGAGGGGGATCGGCTCCCTCCACTGGGCATCTTGTGTCATCCCTGTGTTGCCGTTGGGGCGCCCCTGGAGGGGCTAGGGAGCGCTAGCGGGGCGGCTTGGGCCCGTTATGGGGGGCGAAGCCGGCGGGGACCACCGACCACCTCAGCGCACTCCCACTTCGACTTCGGTGCGAAGCACCGCTGTGGGGATAGACCACGACCGTCCCTCTGCCTTCCCAGCCCCTACCCGCTCCGCCGCTGGGGCAACGAGTGGGGCACCGGTGTGAAGGCTGCAGGGTGCGGGTCTGGGGCGGGAGTAAGCAGCAGGCAGCAGTTTTGGTTTGAAAGACTCCGGATGCAGTATTTGTGCTGGGGTCTGGGAAATGGTGCTGTGATTCCCAGCCTCCGGTGGCTTACTGGTTTTCTCAGCTAGCCAGAGAAACAGAATCCAGCCTGTGGGGGCTTGGAAGTGAACCTGTGGAGAAAGCCACTGGTTTTGTAGGCCGGGGAATAGTTACTGAGGGGTAAACATCACGCACTTCTAGAAGCAAGTATGTTGTCAGGAGTGTGTAGGAAGATGCAGACACTGCTGCTGCATGTAGCACTAGCAGGACTTTTTACAAAAGAGCATTTGTCAGATAACATTTGTAAATGCTTTTTTCCTACTGAGGAGGTGTGTTACCTACTGCTCATGTTGATTTCAACAGCTGCTGTTGTTGAATAGTATTTAGCTGCTGTTATTCTAACCTCTTTGTTCAGATGGATGAAATTCCTAATCCTGCCCTAAATGTTTTGGTTTGGATTTTTTTTCTCCTATTTAATACCTGGTACTTGTAGGAGCATATTGAGCCAGAGCAGAAAACTTTGTGTAGGTGCTGCTGAGTTAGGAAGCTAACAGCCACTGCAAATACAGGTTGGTAAGTGGACAAACAACTTTGATGGCAGGAAAACAAAACCTACAGATAATTAAATAGGGAAAGCACTTGTGTAATGAGTCATGAAGGCTGTACAGTGCCAGAAGTTATTAATGTAGCTTCAAATTTGTTGCCGTTTTTTTGTGTGGCATACAGAACGTACAGTCATGCAAAGAGTTTTGGCTTTGTACCTAAGCAAGCAGGCTCACCTTTCCAATGATTTTTTTTTTTTTTTTTTACCATTGGGAAGAAAGTGTTAGTAAGAAATGACTTGTATTGTTAATAAGTAAAAAGTGTCTGTAAGTTAATAGCTTTTTATCTCTGCTTGTTAGTTCCTGTATGGGAATTGTAAGTATGTTTTGCTCATAGTAACAAATAAAAATTATAAAAGAAAAACAAGTTTTGTCAGGCTTGATCCCACTTAGTAAACTGCCATGCTTATGTAAAGTGTCACAGGAACTGGTGAATGCTCTGTTCTTTTACTGGGGATAGTGAAATAAAACTTACAGAAGTGTTTTTAGAATTCGTTATTTTATTGCCTAAGTGCAAAAACAGAACTTGAAAGGAGGAGGGGGCAAAAGCTTGTACGCTCATGGAATTGTTGTGTAGATACCAGTGCAGAAAGCTTGATCAAAGTTTTTGTCAGTTTCCAAGAAAGGGATCATTATTTTGAGTAAACACTGCCTTAAAACAATTTACAGATAAACATAATTTTTTAGTTTCCAAGAAGAGTGGTGTTTTCTGTGAACTAAACAGTGCTATGTTATCTAGTTGGACTGAAGTCTGGAAATTGCTACTCTCTTTAATCTGTGTTTCAGTTTTTCATGTAATTATAATCAAATGTATTTAAATGTTCTTTTCTTTCCTCTTAGGAAGTACAAAAGCATTCTGTGCACACGCTTGTGTTCAGATCTTTGAAGAGGACTCATGACATGTTTGTAGCTGATAATGCCAAGCCTATCCCGTTAGATGACGAAAGGTAAGTACTGCACTCAGTCAAGTTTTAATCTATGTTAGTGATTGCCCCATCCAAGTCAGAAGTTCAGAAGCTTCTGTAGAGTTAACAGAGTAGTCTTGAGGGAAGAAAAATACCGTAAAGTAAGTTGTGTAAAACCTCTCAGATCTTTCAAAACTTAGTAACAACTGTTGTGGTTTAAGCCTCTAACACCCCACACAGTTTTCTCACTCACTCTTCTCTCTTTCTTCCCCCAGTCCCGAGGGGATGGGGAGGAGAATCGGAAAAAAAATGCAACTCGCACAGGATGAGATAAGAACAGTTTAGTACCCAAGGTATAACACAAATCACTACTGCTACCACCAGTAATAATACAAGAGAAATATAAGGAAAGAGAAAACAACTGCTCACCAAGCCTGACCCAGCCAATGCACCCCCCAGCAGCGACCCCCCCAGTGCACCACCACACCCTTCCGGGTCTCTGCTCTCTGTTTTCACATCCTGGGCATGACGTGCTGTGGTATGGACTAACCTCTTTGGTCAGTTTGGGTCAGGTGTCCTGCCTCTCCTTCCTCCCGGCTCCCCTCCTCCCTGGCATAGCATGAGACTCAGAAAGTCCTTGGCCAGACCAAAACATTACCAAGCAGTAACTGAAAACTCTGGTGTTATCAGCGCTGTTCCAAGGCCTAAAAATCAAAACCACAGCGCTGCACCAGCTACCAAGGAGGAGAAAAATGACTGCTGCTGCTGAACCCATGACAACAACAAAAATCAGGGTTTATTCAGGATTATGTTTTACTCTCCCAACAGTCACAAAGTTAAGATGGCAGTCAAGTTACGTACAGAGTATGGTTCAGTATTACACATGCCTACTCTTAAAGAAAACTTGAGAGAGAAAGGAGGTCCAAACACCGGGGATCCTTATGGACACAAACAGTACTCTGGAAATCAAGGTTAGTTTGCCCTTAAGGGTATATTTGTCCTTTCTTTTGTAACAGCCTTACTGATGTAAAATCCAAAGAATGCAGTCCAGTGTTAATCCATTGGAAATAAATGTGGAAATAATTTTTTTTGCTTTTTTATTGTTTAGTATTTTTCTTGCTATGGTCCATAGGAGGTATGTGATTCAGAACAAGGAGAAAGTTTGTTTTAACACAGGACTAATAGGCTGCTGTGAAGTTTTTTACTGTGATTCATTAGTAAAAAGAGCATATTTTATGGTAACATTAGTGTAAGCTGTATATAAGTGTTAGAAAGATGAGTAATATTATATCCTTTCATAATATCCTTTTTACATATTCATGATGGCAAGGGGCGTGTTTTTCATTCGGTTGGGGTTTGTTTTGGTTTGGTTTTTATTTTGTTTCATAACATTTTTTTCATGCTTCCTTTAGCTCTGCAACTATGAAACCAGAAAATTATATTAAATCTGTAGGCTTTTTTCGACCTATGTTTGGTTATATATATTAAATCTGTGTGGAATAAGTAGATCCCATATGGAAACTTCTCTTCTAAAGAGTGCCAAATGCCATCTTATTTTAGTTAAGTTTCCTGTTGTTTTTTTCGCAAGGTACTTTATTTGGGAGTATTCTGAAATATGTTGAGAGATAATGAAAAATCTTTTAAGAAAAAGAAAAACCTTTTTCTTTTCTGATACCACAGACAACCAGTTGCCTTTACTAGCTTACATTTCAGACACCAATGCTGTTTGTGCACTTGAATCCTTTTCTATGATAGCTACTACAAAAGGCATCTGACAGTATGAAGATTTTTCTCTTGAGAGTCCCTCTTGATAGCGGGTATCCCAACCATTTTAAAAATGTTTTGATTTTTTACTGTTGAGTTTTAGAATGCAGATAATTGGAACAAATGAAATTAAAATAAAAAATGTTTGTGTAGTACACTAGAAGTGATTGCTAGTTCCTTCTGCTGCTGTTTTGCTTTATTTCCTGTTTGAGTACAGCATTTGCAGTGCAGTATGTAATGTAATTATTAATACAACATTTTGTTGTTCTTCAGGACAAGAACTTGAGTATTTGATAACTGGCACACATCCATATCCACCTGGGCCTGGTAAGTAAAATTCTGTGAGTGTGTGCCTGGGTTTTTTTGGCTTCCTGTAACAACACAATATCCTCCATCCTAGCAGGAGCAGTCTTCCTCTTGCTGTGAATCCATATCTCATAGTAGTGGAAAATGGTATGTAAGACTTTCATAGTATTGATGCAGATAGTTTTGTGGCTGATAGGCAGGAGGAGGACCTAGGTGCAGATGCTGCATCTTCTCACTGAGCCTCAGTGAATGTGAGCTTGCTGTGAGGCAGTCATTCATTTCTACGAGATTTCACCTTCTGTCTGACATTATGACAAAAATGTTTTAGAAATCTCCTCTTTGATGTTGTGGTCCCCTTTCTCTGGGAGGCTCTGCCCTGAGAAAGAGACATTAGGGTCTAATAATTTGTGTTATTTGGTTTTGTCTGTGCTTGGAAGGGTTATGTTTCTGTGTTGTTACATTGGCCATTGCTAGTTGTCACTACTGTTTTATTTTTTCAAGGTGTGGCTCTGACAGCAGATACTAAGGTACAAAGGATGCCTAGTGAATCTGCAGCACAGTCCTTAGCTGTGGCACTTCCTGCTTCTCAATCCAGGTACTGATGTGTTACTTCATTAACACTTTTCTATGGGGGTTTCAAGGCAAAATACTGAAGTCAGGATAGGAGCTGCTTTGAGTATTTTGTATGATCTCATTTATGAAATGATTAAAGAAACTACTTTTAGTGTGGTCAGGTGTCATTTTCCTGTGCACTACTGTTTACATGGAAAAGAAAAAATGAGGCTTCGTTTGTGGGTGTCTTCTACCTTGAGGTGGTCAGTCACAGGAACAGGTTGCCCAAAGAGTTTGTGTAGTCTCCATTTTTGGAGGTGTACAACACTCAACTGGATGTAGCCCTGAGATAACCTATTGTTTAGTAAAAGAAGGTTGATTCCAATTCATCAATCATTTTCATTCAACCTAGGCTGGATGCAAGTCGGACAGCTGCTGGTGTGAGTGATATTTACAGGCATGCTGGAATATCTGAGCGTTCACAGCCTCCTGGGATGTCTGTGGTGAGTTGCACATCTAATGTGAAAAGTATGTAGCGTTCACCAGGTTGCTTCTAGATACATTTGTGTGTTGTGTGGAGATCTCCTGACTGACTAAATTTAATCAGTACTGAGATGTCAGAGCAAGAAGGCTTTAGGTTTTAGGTAAAGAGGTAAGTTATAAAACATAAGAGTAACTTTCCTTTTAACTTGCAGGCTATGGTGGAAGCTGGTGGAAACAAAAATTCTGCATTAATGGCAAAGAAGGCTCCAACCATGCCCAAACCTCAGTGGCATCCACCTTGGAAACTGTACAGAGTAAGTTACAAATGTGTGATATGAACACGCACATTAAAGTAAATGAGTATTTTTATGTTCTATGAAGACCTCAAAGCATAATTTTCCTTCTCATTCACAAAAATCAAATGAAAAGTGATCACAACTAAGGTGCATGTGTACACTTCCTTAAATAACAGAGAGGTTAGATTACAAACATCATTCTATATGGTAGATGATTTTGTGAACACTGTGAATTTTACCCTTATGCTTACATAGGTGTAGCTGTATTGTGATAAATTTGTTACAGAGTTTGTTTTTTCTAGTCTGATTCTGTGGTAGAGGAACTCAAAGGCAAGGTGCAAAATTTGAAGCTAATAACATGTTCAAGAAATACTGTTAATGCAATAAAATTGTCTCCAGAAACTCTTAAAGGCAGTCACTGAGTCAGCCAGACTTCTTTTACTTGATATGAAAATGGGGAAGAAGAGCTGAATACTTAAATTACAAATTATTGCTGTGGTTTAGATTGCTTGACTTCTAGTCTTGTTTTTTAATTACTCTATTTTGCCTTTTAGTTTTCTTAGGGAGTAATAATAGCCATTACCCCCCAGTCTGATACCATCTTCAAACATTTTGGTGATGAGTATGGCAAAGGAGCTGAGTTGAAGAGAAAACCTCTAAGAATGTGTATTTGTTGAAGAGAAAACCTCTAAGAATGTGTATTTGTTCAGATCTTTTTAACTTTTCAGGTGCATCTGTTTGAATGTGTACATTTTTTTCTTAAGGGGCTGATTCTTACTATGAAATTCGAGCAATTTTATATTTTGTCTGAGAAAGGGTCAATATTATTTTATGAATGTTAGGCTTTCCTGACACTTAAAAATCTTATGCTCTGGTATCAGAATTTTATTAGCAGTGTTCATCTGAATGTAGCACCAAATGTAGGCATTTAGATCTTCAGAAAAGTCCCGAATGCTGCATTAGTCATGAATCTTAAATTACTTTTTGAGATTAGCCTTTTTGAAAAGAATACTTTAGCTCAAAGGAATACATAAGTTTTCTAAATGCGGCAGTAGTGGAATGTGCTCTCTATAAAAATCAAAGCAAATGCCATTTGAAGAAAATGACACCAAAATAAACCCATGAAAGATTTAAGCAAATAAGTGAAAAATGCCTACTTGTTAAGGAACATTTTCTTTTCTGAGAGACTGTAAATACAATTCAAGTCTCTGTATTAATTGTACATGTAAACAGTTTTAGTGGAAGTTTGCTGTCAAAATCCTTGGTCAGCATGACAAAAGCTTTTTCAGAAATAAAATATAGCTAGAATGCTAAATGTGGGTTTCATCTTGTCTCTTGCATTTTAACTGATCTCCCTAAGCTTGTGAAAGGTGAGAACCTCAAATAGGTCAGATAGACTCTTTCTTAGATTTCTCCCCTGGAAATGCCTGTTTCTATTTCTAGACTAGGAAGAAATCTAGGCAGCTATCTCAAATGTGGCTGTGATCTCATCTGGTCAGAAGAATCTACTTTAGCTTTCCAAAGTATTTCTATCTAAGAACTTTTGTTGGTTTAGATTTTTTTAAAATAAACTCTGTAACAGTGCATGAAATACAACATCCAGTGAAACCAAATACGGGGTTTGATATTTAGCTGTTTGACTTCAGAGAAATTAAAGAGACAGGCTGCTGTAAACTAGCCCTGTGTTGGTAGAGCTTTCCTTAAGAGGTTTGTCTCCAGCATTTTGTTACCAGAAAGTTTCTGATATATTACCCCTTATTGGGGGAAAAGGAGGTGGTTGCATGCTTTAAGAAATTCTTATATGGCAACGTGATTTAATAGCCAAGATTTTATATAATTGTTCTTTATTTTTGTGTAAGTGGTATGAAGCAGCAAAAGGAACTTGTGCATAAGTCCAGTCTTTCTCTGCAAAGCCTCAAGTGTTGAGCCACAGTGTTACGGACTGTCAAAGGATTTGAAAAAGTTGCATATAGGAACAGGGTCTTTCTGTATTGCAAGTTCCCCAAGTATGACTTCTAGATCTGTGGTAGTTTCTTCATTTAAGTAAAGTAGAAATCAGGTTTTCTTCAGATCTAATTTTACATTTGACTTCTTTGGGAGTATTAAGTTTCCTGATGTGTACAAATGAATTCCAGTGTTGAGAAGTGAATGTTATACTGGCAGATGTGTATTATTTATGATTTAAAAAAAATCTATTCTTTCTAAAGGTTATCAGTGGTCATCTGGGCTGGGTGAGATGTATTGCAGTAGAACCAGGAAATCAGTGGTTTGTTACTGGCTCTGCTGACAGAACCATAAAGGTAAGAGGCTGGAAGAAACCACTGACAAAGTTGGGATGGGGGGTGTTAGTTTTTTGTTGTCTTGTTATTTAAAAATATCTTCAGCCCTTGGAAAAACTTCTTGCAACTCCTTGTAGCATCATTGCTTGCAGAATAATTAACTGCAGAACAGGTTTTCTTCGTTATCACCTAGTTGTAAAGGATTTGTGGAGTACTATTACTTCTTGAGATTTCGTTTATTACATGGTAGTGGCTGGAGAGGAAATGTCTGTGTTACTGTAAGTTTTGATTTACAGTGCAGCAGGGTCACTTACATCTGAGCTGTTCACCCAGACTGTTATTGGGTAGCTTTTACCTGTCTACCTCAAAATTCCTATTTTGATGCAGATCTGGGACCTTGCTAGCGGCAAATTGAAATTGTCTTTGACGGGACACATCAGTACTGTGCGAGGGGTGATAGTAAGTGCAAGAAGTCCATACCTCTTTTCTTGTGGAGAAGACAAACAAGTGAAATGCTGGGATCTTGAATACAATAAGGTAAGCTAGCTTCTTTAATTTGAATTAGTTGGTGGTGTCAGATATAAAAATCAAAGCATTTAGAAAATTCTTTCAAATATCAAATTAGTGTGTGTGCGTTTTTTTACTCATCTAGGTTATTAGGCATTACCATGGTCATCTCAGTGCTGTGTATGGTTTAGACCTGCATCCAACAATAGATGTACTGGTAACATGTAGCAGAGATTCAACAGCACGAGTAAGTATAGCATTGTTACTTTTTAATATCTTGGTATGTCAGCGTTTCATCGTCTTCCATTTGTAAAAGTTAACATGAAATCAAGATGAAAATACTAAGATGGTTTATTTTAGCTTTGTCTTCCATTGCTGGTGAGACTCAAGCCTGAATACACAAAAATGCAATGTCACTTCAAGATAAGGTTTTATTTCTCAATTTAGTGGGTAGACCTCATAGGGTATGTGTAGGATTGCTTAGTATTTAGAAGGGTAGTATGGCTTTATGGTGGCTTCAAGTTATTTGTATGTCTAGAAATTCAGTGGCAGGCTTCCTGCTCCCCCTGCAGTTTTCCAGCTGAGGCATCTGTGTGACGAATTGTTGGATGAAAAAATACAATCTAATTACTGTTAATCTGTAGAACTATGGCAGAGAATTCATGTAATCAATGACAGTGCCTATGATACATTGAATGTACACCTCTTACTGATCTCTGGCTTACTGTGAATTCATAGATCTGGGATGTAAGGACAAAAGCCAGTGTGCACACACTATCAGGACACACAAATGCAGTAGCAACAGTGAAGTGCCAAGCTGCAGAACCACAAATTATTACAGGTATGGTGGGTGTGGCTTCACAAGTAACGTGATTGAAAAACCTAAAAATTGTGGCATGTGCTCATTAATTATATGAGGTTCATAATGCAGTCTTTGTTAATTTACTCAGTTTCTCTCATTAGTTTTCTGTTGAAAATAGTCAATGCTGAGGTTATTTCATACTCTTAATGGTATGTTTAAGCAAATATAGATGTACATTGCTTGAATGTTTTTCTGCCCTTTGTTTCTGGTGTTTACATTTTCTGTTGTACTATGAATTGAGACTTGCCTTTTCTGCGATATATCACACTTCTCCCAAATTCAGTTAAGTGTCCAGTACCGTGATTAAGTATTGTTTATCTTCTTTCCCATTGCACAAAAATTTGGCTTTGCTGTGTAACCTAGCTCTTTAATTTCAAACGATGCAAAAAGACCATTACAACCCAGCATCTTCTTCATCTAAAGCGGCATGTAGTAGCATATTTTTGTAACAAGCATAGTGTTTTTGTCTTTTTTGCATATAAAGTTTTGGCTGCCTTACCAAAGTAATAGTGATAGTAGAAACCATCATATTCATTCTAGTCACTTTTTATTTTCATTGTAGGCAGTCATGATACTACGATACGGCTCTGGGATTTAGTGGCAGGAAAAACTCGTGTTACTTTAACAAATCACAAGAAATCTGTTAGAGCAGTAGTGCTACACCCAAGACAGTAAGTTTTCCTCATTCTTTTACACTTCACAGTTCAGAACATTGTGTGGTGACAGAAGGCCAATGTGAAGTGATGATTTAGAATGTTAGGGCATAATAATGGCAAAAACTAATGAGCTTAGAATGCTGTAAAAAATACATATATCAGTTCTCGAATACCTTTTTCTACACTGGTTGTGCTCCCCAGGCATTGGTGTACATTAGCAATCCTGAGAATATGTTACATCCCATAGAATTTCTCATGTATGTACCTTTGAAGTCATTGAAATCAGTGACACAGTAAGGCTAATAATAAAGATGTAACTGAACGATTGTTAGCAAAAAGTGAAGTTGGTTTGTAGAATGGTACATGTGTGAATAATGCTGAAGGAGACAGGGATTAATAAAAAGTGGGGGTTTTGAGTATGTGGTTCTCTGCACAAAACATTTCAGTCTAATTGATCTTAAAAAGAAACTTCTTGTATTTAGTCTTTGAAGCAGGTGTTGCTGGAAGTGTTCTCAATTTTGATGCTATATTTTGATGCATCAACAGTTGCCTGTTTGGATAAATCCACATTAAAACAATGCAGAAAAGGAGTTCACATAGAACTATAGTACTTCTTCACCTCTAACATTTTAAAATTCTGTCAGTGAGGAAATTCAAAGTCTTTAATTTGAATAAATTCTGACCAATCTGTGTGTCTTAAAAATTGTGAAGGTCTTATGCTATGACTGTTAGCTGTACCAGAGTAAAACCCTAATTTTACTTTCATTCTGAAAAACAATCTGGTTTCAGATTGTCAGGTCCATTGTACCTCTTTGAAACTAAACTTGAAGTGTTTTTATCAAGCTATAGCAACTGTCAGCCTAGTATTTTTTTATATTTCAGTATTTCTATTTTTTTTAACAGTCTAGCTTTTTTCCTAATTATTTTTTTTTAATTGAAGGATATATTAAATAGACATCAAATGGCTTAGACATTGTGTCAGTTGAAAATATTCCTACAGGGTTTTGTATGTGCTACCCAAATAACCTTGTAACTTCTTGCGCATGTTAAAATGAGGGAATTACTTTTTTTAGGGTAACTCAGTAAAACAAGTTCTCTTTCATAGTTCACTTTTTTTGTAGTTCTTTATCTTTGGTCATATAGTTTTGAAAGACTAAACAATAGTGTGGTTTTTTTTGTTTGGGGTTTGCTACTTTTTTTCCCCCTGATACCTTTGCTGATGATGCACTTATACCTAAAAATTTCCCAGAATAGCAATTGAGAAGAACATAGTGTGCATTTTTAATATTTGTTGATGTATTAGCACTCTCTATCGCATAGGTTTTATAAATTTTAGGTAGTCTATTGAACAGAAAGAAAACAGTAGAAATAGCTAATTCATGGCATCATAAATTTGCTTCATTTTACGTATGTAAAAATGTCAGAAAAGCAGTTTTAGTATTAAGTAACTTTGAAGCTAGCATTTAACAACAGTTTCAGTAAAGGATGTTTGCTATACCTGCAGCTGTTTTGAACTTTACCATACTGCTTATTTTCTTTCAGTTACACATTTGCATCTGGTTCTCCAGATAATATTAAGCAGTGGAAATTCCCAGATGGAAACTTCATTCAGAACCTCTCTGGTCACAATGCTATTATCAACACACTGGCTGTAAATTCTGATGGTGTTCTGGTCTCAGGAGGTAAAAATGAGAAATTAACATTTGTATTTCCCCTTTACACTCGTCTACAATGGCTGGAGTTCCTTAGACAAAGAGACTAGCTGAGCTGTCCTTTGTCTGGGCCTATAAACCTGCTACAGCATACAACTTCATTCCATAGTCAGCAGGGCCACTTTTATCTTGGATGTTACTGAGCTGCATGCACAAAAATGTATTTGAAGTTACTTTTAATGTGCTGCAGGGAAGAGGTTGTCTCTTCTCACCTGACTGCTGGTGCAGTGCTCCAGATTTCATCCTCTCTGATCTCCTGATGATTAGGGTGCCCACAGAAGTGGTGTGGAAACTGGAAGCTGCCTTGGAGACAGTCAGGTTCTTTAGGGGCTCTCTGTTAGTAACAAGTTGATGCAGTGAGATATATTCATATATGATATGAATTCATATATGATATTCATATGAGATATATGATTCAGTGAGCTGAATGGATAGAGCATGTAAAAACATCTTGCCAGGACTTGCTGAACCACTTAAATGTGATCTCTTCCTTGGTCTTTATGCAGCACAAATGCGCTAGTTCTGTTGTCTCAAAGTTTCCTGCGCACGTTTTCTGATGTCAGTTTGATTGTTCAAAAGATGGATGGCTAATCTCCAAATATTACTGTGAATCAAACCCATGTTTACTTAGCAATGTTATGTGTTCAAGCATTTGGAAATTAAGAAATTAGTCCCTTGGCTCCAGTGCTTATGGGAGGATTTTGTGTCTATTATGACACATTGATTTAATTTTTTCATTCAAAAGCTTCCAGAATTTAATAATCATCTGATGAGTTAGAGTATTGTTAGTGGTCTGTGAGCCCCCAACCCCCTTGGAGCTATTAGTTTGTGTTCATGTACCTATGTTGGGGTAGGAGAAGAATCCCAAATGCTTAGTGTGTCCGATCATGAATAATTTTATGTAAGAACACTTATCTCATGCAGGTAGCGTTTTTCTGTACATTAGTGTCTTGGGACAAGTGCTGTAATAAAAATATTTTGTTAGAAGTATGTGTTACTTAAGCCATAGTTTGTGAAATTTGAGTCCTTTCTTTGTACAAGACAAAGTATATATGTAGATGTCCAGTTGCCGGCTGGGTTTAAACCATGGCAGTAAGCCTTCTTTCTAAAAAGCTTGTCACTAAAAACACTTTTAGAAATCCCAATAGGAAGATGGTAAGTGTGTTTTTGATGTAGATGTTGTTATAAACAGGGAAGGAATAAGCTGTGTGGAAAAAGGAAATGCTAATTTTACAGCTTGAGAGCTGAGCTCTAGTGTAACAATTCAAGATTGCATGGGAGCTTAAACCCAAATCTCTGAGGTCCTAGACCAGTTGCTTAATTACGAGATTGTCCTGGGATAGCTCTAGCAGAGGAAAGTGAATTAAGAGATCAGGCTGTGAGACTTGCAGAGCATGAGTTTTTATGTCTCAGTTTTGCTTGTCTTGGGTAGTTGTGAACAAGGACGGGACTGAATTCACAGCATCACACATGATAGCTTAAGATAGGTTCCATGAGTTTGCTTGATACTTATGAAAAACATTTCTGTGCTTGTAACCAGAGATTAACAAAAAAGTAACAATGAAGCTACACTGTGGAAATGGATTTGGTCCTTCTTGGTCCCATTAGATACAGTATGTCCTGTAGGCTGGAGATGTGGAGTAAGATGGAAATGTGCTAAGCAGGAGTTAGAAGTTAGCTGATAGTAAGTCAGTTTACCCTGATTATGTTTTCAAGTATGTATAATGAAGTTGATGCTGAATTAAATTAAGTTGAGGTTACCTTAGGAACTGTAGAAATGCCCTTCTTGGTGTTGGTTTTTTTTTTTGGTTGGTTTTTGGTTGGTTTTGGTTTGGTTGTTTTTTTTTGTCTAGCTGGCAGCTGTGGCGCATTTTTTAATAGATCTGTTTTGGCTAGATAATACTTTGGGAGGAGAGGTTGGGTTTTGTAACTGAAAAATTGCTTTGAGAGCATCCTTGTGAATACAGAGTTCAGATTGCGATGAGCACCCTGTAGCTGATGCCAGTGGCAGTAATATTGGCAGTGGTTTGGACTGGATTTGAAATAGAACCTCTGCAAACATTAAGCTATTTTCCATTACCAACTCCTTAATGTCTGTAATCTGTTTGACAGGATGGATGGTGTCTGTTCAACTTTAGTGGAGCTACTGAACAAGGAGCTTGATACTCAGAATGCCAGTCCTTACTGTGCTTCCAAAGCATGTTGCTTCAGTTGCCATGTGATGTAGTATGTCGTCTCTCTGGGTTATCTAATACAAAGCTGAATGAGATTCTGAGGAAGCTTCTATCAGCCTTTCTTAACTAAGAAGGAAACCAGTAGAAAATAGCAAACCTTATAGGCTCTACTGAGCTATTCTACATGAATGTTATAGCTGATATATTCCTCATGTATTAGTTACTTGTTCATGATACTGGTTTTAGAAAACTAATAGAAATGAACTGGTTAAAAATACTGTTTCTTTGTTTTAGCTGACAATGGTACAATGCATCTTTGGGACTGGAGAACTGGATACAATTTCCAGAGAGTACATGCAGCTGTGCAGCCAGGCTCTTTGGACAGTGAATCAGGAATATTTGCTTGTGTTTTTGACCAGTCAGAAAGCAGACTGCTAACTGCTGAAGCTGATAAAACCATCAAAGTATACAAAGAAGATGATACTGCGGTATGTCAAAGTGGCTTTTTAATGTTATGCAGATCAATAAGAGACATGCACAGACTTGTGTAATCAATTTTATTGAAGTTTGGAAGCAGTTTGTTTGCAATAACATTAAGAGGACAGTAGCTAGTTTCTGCACTCCTAATTTTTTATTATATGCTATAGTACAAATAAGTGTCAGGCCTGTCAACTCTTCTGCAGAAGTTCTTTGTGATGAGGTTTGGAGAAATCTTAATACAATGATGCATACTGCGTTTTAAAGCCAGTAGGGGACTGTATGTGGTTGTATTGATTAAAACATGGGAATTTGCAAAAAGATAGCGTTTGAAAGATTTATTGTACTTCTGTATATGATTTAGATCAGTCATTTGCCTTGACAGTTTTTAGAATTCAGAGTAAATAGTCTGTTTTTAAGCTGTTATTCTCAAATCCAGATCCATTTACTAATGGATATGACAATAGATTATTATATAGTTTATCAGTGTATGTCTTTGATATAAAGGATATAAGGATTTTTATTAAACCTTAGGATTTTTGCATTGAATTAGACTTAGAACAACTCTTAGGTCAGAAGGAATAAGCAATGTTTTATCCGTTTTGTAACCGGTCAGAATGTAGACTCTGGCATCAGCCAGTACTGATGTTAATATCGCTGGAAGGACTGTCTCTGCAATTTGTGTTCTTGTGCTTTGATCACTACAGTGTTGTTCCTGACATGCCACTGGCAACCTGATTTTTGTCCTTGTTGCAAAAAAAAAAACCCACAGAATAAGTTTTGTCATGTACTTCAGACATTGGGATGATATAAAATTCCATATGGGTAAATTAATTCCCTAGTAGATTAGGTAATTACAATGTTACATATGTCATAGAATATATATGCTATATGAGTAACATTTTAAACTAAACCCTAATTACAGGTGAATTTCGTGTTAAAAATAAACCTTATGAGATTTTTCTTTTTTCCCTTTAGACTGAAGAAACTCATCCTGTCAGCTGGAAGCCAGAAATTATCAAGAGAAAGCGATTTTAGTGCAGCAGGATGCTTATACTATAATTTTGTTTTGGCTTTCCTGAGAGCATTCAGTCACATTTTGTTCTGCCTAGAACAGCAGAGCAGGAAGTCAGCTAAGTCATTGCTATTTCAACATGTTTTATAATAAATTTTATTTCTCTTCCCTTTTGTCTTTTTTTTTGTGTGATCCCAGCAAACCAGTTGCAGCTGTTAACTTTCTGTTTGTGGAGCATGTATAGTTCATGAAAAGGATAGATGTGCAGGTGGTCGGTTACTTTTTTGTATGAATCTAATGAGTGTAGGTCTAAAAATATTCTGATGAGCCAGGTTTTCTGAAAGACCCTTGCTTTATTCTAGAAGTTAATTGCAAGTTCATGCATAGAAGCCATTTACTGGGAATTTCTTGATTGATGCTTTTAGATTTTAGACCAGTATAGCTTACTGTACATATGCTAATTGTATACTGCAATGGAATGGTATATATACTAAATTACAGGGTAACTGTAATCGAGAAAGAAGCAGGACAGTATAATAATGATGTAGTTTACTTTATCAACGCAGGCACTGAGCATTGCCAGTGCTGTATTATTGAATGATGAAATAGATCTTCAAAGTGTTTCTTTCCTTAGGAAAGCTTTCATATGCAACTACTCATCTTATTTGATATCAGAGTGGACCTTCTATAGCAAGGACCACTGTCAAATCATACTGTTCACCATCACCATAGTGTTAGGACTAGTTGACTTTCTTTGTAAACCACCTGTTTGTTTTTTCAGTTATCTAAAGTATATGTGACATTAGAGTACAGTTAACCTTTAAAACTGAGGTCTAAGAGGGAAAGCTCTTGAGTCATTCCAGCCTTAGTTTCACATGTTGCTGTATACCCATGATCTTCTGAAGGAATTTAAAATAAACATTTCTGAAAGATAGTTTGTACTCCTGAAGGGACAAATCTTTCATTGCATTTACAAACAGTCACATAACACAGAGTAAACATAAAAGCCTCCTTGCTACAGCTTTTCTGTGATGTATGTGGTGCTCTAAAGCACTTTCTGTTCATGGGGGAGAGAAGTGTTAAAGTCATCAAGCCATTCAGTTGTTGGCAACTTTGCTAGCAGTTTTAATAGGTGCAGCAGCAAGTTTCATGCTGGGTAGGTGCTGAGAATTTTCTGTGGCCACAGCATTGATAGCAAGCAGTTCACAATAATTATTTCTGTTCTCTGCCAGTCTGACTTTTTTCAAGCCTTGAAATTAATGTTAGAGAAATGACAGTTACTTACAGTGTAACTTACAAAAAGCTAGTAAAACTTAAGTGTTGCTTAAATTATGAGAATTTTTGTCCTTTTTTATGGTACACAGGAAGTCTTGTACTTATAATTTGAATGTTTGACAATATCATTTTAAGGGAGCCCATGCTGCATAAATACCTGATTTTTGGTTGACAGCTATTGTCTGAAGCATCTTTACAAAAAAGAGAGGGGAGTATTTGGTGCTT
This sequence comes from Myiopsitta monachus, assembly GCA_017639245.1. NCBI lineage: Eukaryota > Metazoa > Chordata > Aves > Psittaciformes > Psittacidae > Myiopsitta > Myiopsitta monachus. The sequence goes on along the minus strand of CM029917.1, from coordinate 70,932,557 downwards.
ACAAGTTTGATTAAACATCTTTTATTTTGATAATTTGAATTTTTCTAGATCTTTATTACAGCTGTTATAATTTTAACTAACATAATGGGGAAAAATGCATATTGTGACTTAGGTGTATTTTGTACTACTGTTAATGCTTCATTCCAGAAATCGATGAATTAAATTATTGGCATTACACAGAAGTTTCTTGCTCACAGTGAAATCCCCTGAAGGTAACCAGAGTGGAGAGGAATAATGCACTTGAAAAGGGGTGGGATTGTTGTGAGTTTTTTTGGGTTTGGGGTGTTGTTTTGGTGGAGTTTTTTTTAGCATCTATTTCTTGTGGCAGTTTGACGTCAGGAAAGGGAAATCGGAGATTCTGGGTTACAGTTCCAGCACATCTCCTCTCCTTTAAAAACTACGTTTATTCCACTATCACTTTGAAGATTGATCAAAAAGTCTCCTGCAGAACCTGTGCCCTGGGTAAATATTTGGTTTGCAAAAGAGGCTACTCACTATTATTTAGAATAAAACTTTTCCTTTTTGGTTCTATAATATACTGTCCCAGTTCCAAATGTCTGGTGGGTTTTTTTTTTATTATTATTTTTGTGGGTGGTTTTTTTTGGTTTTTTTTTTTTAGATTGTATTCTTTGACATTTGATTTGCATGTTCATTTCCATCCGAGCAGTGTTTTTCTTCCACTTGACAGTAATGTGTATAGCATCACATATGTAGTATTCATGACACGTCAAAATTATTGGATTTCAGTTAAGAGCTTCTCTAGCGCAAAGTATGCCTCGATAGTGAATTTATACACATATGTCTGTTTGTGTAGGATACGCAGTGACATTAGATTTGTCCATGTAAGTCACAAGGTAAAGCAAAATAGGAGGGTCTGGTCCATTGGATGTATTGTCCATGATTCTGGAAAGTGTCACGCTGCAATGCCAGTTAATAGGAGCCTAATCTCAGAAAATGATTGTAATTCATAAATTTGATGTCATCTTCTGTATATGATTAAATCATACACATTTCTACCACAAACCCTGAGTTTTGTTTTATACTGTACGTAATTGCAGAGAATGCTTTTTTGTTTGTAACATAATTAAAAAAACTGTAACTGGTAAAATTGAGAGTTTTTAAGATCTGTTTTTGCTGTATACTGAAGCATGCAATGTAAACTATGCAGCTAGAATGCTGTTATTTGCTGGCAGCATGAAAATTGTGCAGAACAGTATGTGTTTGGCACCTGAAAGACCTACAGAAGTAAATCTTTAATAGCCAGTTTCTTTTTAGTCCTGTTAGATAAAAATTAAAAGTGCTATGCTGGATTTAAGTGACAGCAACTTAGCCATCAATAAAGCCTTCAATACAATATGATATCTTTTTTTTTCCATTGGGGGTTTTGTAGTAAGAACAACAAATAACTATGTATTGAAAGGTAAAGTTATTTAGGATTAAAATGGACTGTTTCCCTATAGTAACAAATTACTCTTGCAGATCAGCTGTAAGGGAGAGAAAGTATTGGTAGCTATTTTATGCAGAGCTTCCTATCTGCATGAAAGGATTAGCAAAACAAATGCAGTATTGTTCATTAATTTTTCTCTATCGTGTTTAATTTTGGTGTGTTTATGGGGAACAAAGGGGTCGGTCTGTGGCACATAACTGAAACTTTTGTTGCAGTGAAATCAGTGGGAGCTTAGCCATTGATTTTTTTCAAGTCAAGATTTCACTCAGTGGGGTGCTTTGGTTTTGGTTTTGTTTTCCTCAAGTGAGTTGGAGAAACCATTGAGTCTGGCACATCATGTATGTAAGTATCCGCACAGGGTGCAGGGTTTTTCTTTGTGCACAAGATGCATCATTCTTTTTGGGTGGGACTTCAAAATTATTAGTATACCAAAGAAAATGGTGAGGATTTGGAAACTGATGAATGCCAGGAAGCCTGATCAACTGAAAAATGTCAACTTGCAACTGGTTCTGTAAAATTTAATACTAGATTAGCAGGACTTGAAACTAGTGTAAATACTGACTTTCTGTGGAAGCTGTTCCATAAGCTGAACATGCAGGTGGTGAATCACTTCATTCCTTTGAAAGCAGGCAAACAGCGAAAATGAGCTTGGAGGCTGCATGAAGAGGGAGAAACACTTCGTGACGTCTTTTTTTGTCTGTCGCTTGAAAACTTGGCAGGCAGGGAGATGGATTTCACTGGTGGTCATTTGGGTAGATCTTGTCATTTCTGGAAACTCCATCTGATGCTGCTTTAATAGCAGTAGCTAAGAAGCAGCTTTCTGGCTTAGTAGGATGGAAGTTGTCTGAAAACTGGCAAAAAAAAAGTTGAATGAAAAATGCATGGCCATCCCTGTCTAAAGATGATCCAAGAAAAGTATCAGCATTTTTCAAGTCAATGTCAGTACAAACACTCTCGAATTTTGATGTTAGAAATTACTTCAGAGGTTTTCCAGTAAAATGATCTCATCAGGATAATTTTCTCATTAATGAGTATGTATTTACAAATTCCTATGAAGCAATGCTTGGGTATTTAAAGATGTGTGGAAGACTCCATGGGATTTTCTTTAAATGGGAACTGTGGATTTTCTGGGTGTGGACTTGCTTTTTTCAAAGTGTTTCCTTGAAAGTCTTTTCAATGATTTTGACTTTAGGGATTTGCAGGGTCAGCCTTTAGGTGTTAACTATTTTCCTGTTGCTGCTTGCATTGAAACTGTAGTATGAGCTTTGTAAGATTTAGTTTTGAATTTTGAAGTCAGTGGCATTTTGACTTCCTTCAGGTGCACATTATCACCAGGCTTTTGATAGCCTTTCTTTAGATTTTTGTTTTGAATATTGTAAGTACACAAGCCTCCAATGTGTATCTGAAGCATGGATTAATTGGGGCACTTTCCTGCAAATTAAACCTCAACAATACAAATAACTGAGCTAATTGGTTGTCTCTTGGTAAGGAAGACTGAAATCACTGTCAAGAAAACTACAGTTGAAAATGAGAAATCTCAAGTTTGCAGAGGCTTGGGAAAACTGTATGGTGCTGGGGTTTTTATTTTCCTTTAAAAGAACCCACATCTTGCACTTGTGCTTGAGAAGTGCAGGTAATGTACATGAAACACTTGTTTCTGCCAACCTTTTTTTGCTTTATTTTTAGGGAGAGTAAGTGTCCCTGCAAGCCGCATCACCTTTACTGCTGCTGCTGCAGTTGACAACTCGAGCTTTTGGATGCTGCAAATGTTTGTGGGTTTGCTTTTTTTCAGCTGATGCATTGCTAAGTGGAGGGCTGAAGGATTAAGTACTCCAGAGCAAGCAAGAATCAATGCAAGATCTGTATGAATTATGGATATAATTCACATTCCAAGGGCTACACCCAGAGAAGAGAGAGACCTCCTAGAGACCAGATGAAAAAGAGCTGTAATTAATGGAAATCTCTCAGGGAGGTGAAAAGGACAGTGAAAAAGCTAAGACTAGAGAAGACCAGAACTGTAATCTGAAAGAAAGTATTTGAAAACATGCTGCATTTAGCTGGCAGGCTGGAGGAAAGGAGATATTTCTGGATTAGACGAATGCTGCATGGGTATAAATGAAGGAATGGGAGAGAATAGTGTACTAGTGTGGGTTCAGGCAGTGGTGAAAGTGAGAACTTGAGCACCTGAATGCAAATTCATTTGACAGCAACTTGCAAATGCATTTCTGAGAAGTGCTGGCATTGCATGTATCTGCATGGTCCAGTACCCTCATGCTCTGAAGTAAAACTCAAGATACTTCAGGAAATTCTGTGGCACATGAAAAATTGCAGGGCAATTCAGTGAGGAGTCTGGAGGGTTTTGCTGTCACAATGGGATTTTTATAAAGAAAACACTCATGAGTGCAATTCTAAACAAGACCAAAGAGTAAAGCTTGAAGAATGAAGCCAAAGTTTGCATTGTGAATAGCTTAAAATATGGTGAGACTGGTTTTCACAGCTGATTGAATGTAAGGATTGCCTTACAGCACTTGAGTTTGCTTCTTTCTGACATGCCAATGGTGTGCTGTAGAATGAGACGTGACTTTATAGCCATGGAGTAGCATGCTGACAGGATGCATTGCTGTTGGGATACTATCATGTGATAAATAAGGGTGTAGTGTATGCAATCAGAAAAACTTTTGTGCTGCATCCAACAGCACTTAAATAGAAAAGACCCTATGAGTCGTAACATGACTTAACTATTTCCAAGTAAATCCCCTTGACAAGCAAGCTTCCTGCACTGACAACTAGAGATCTGCTCTCAATAAAGCAGCAATATAGAGTATGAATAGAGAAATTCCATACAAAAATTTGAACATGAGTTCAGCTGCCAGATGAATCAAATTTCATCTCTAAGTATATTAATTCTTTCCTGCTCATTCAATTTATTTTCTTCCCATGCAACAAGCTAATGAACATGCTTCTTTCAAAGAAAGCTTGGCAATGCAAACCTACAGGGATCAATCAATTCTGTTAATGTCTTTGTTCTATTTTGGAACTGAAAATCCCAGTGAAGGAGTTTTATTATTCCATGTTGCTCAAAATCAATGTGTAACAGGAAATTCAAAAGTAACTAGCGACTTGGACTCATCATGGTAGCTAAATGAAATAGATAAAAATGCTTGCTTCTAATTAAAATGAATGTAGTGAAATGCAGTGTATTTCTCTCCCTGAGCAAGTCTATTTTGTTAATTTATTTCTTAATTTGTAGGTGAGCTTTTTAATTGTCCTTTCATCACATAAGGGGAAAGAAAACTGCTCCTGTTGTTTCTCCAGCGTTAGCTGTAAAGGTACATGCAGTTGCCAGGTCAATGATGCAGTTTTTCTGCAGCCATTAAAATGGGATGACTGTGCTTAAAACAGCACAGTGTGTTTCAGACTTTCACATGCTGAAGAAAAGTTCCAGATGCTTTGTAGTAACATAGCCCTGTGGTCTATGGCAGTGTGCTTTGTAGTGTTGTGTTCTCTCCCACAGGTTTCAATTTCTACTTGATTTTTTTTTTTTTTGAGGTGACTGTAGCCTTTAATGGGGAAAACACTGCTAAGAAATTGGAAGCTCTCTCTAACCTGTATCTCCAGCCTGATTAATTATGACCTGGTAACTCCTTTTGTTCCTTTACCCAAACTTATTCTGGCCTTCTTCCATCAACAGCATCCCCATGGAGCCTGCAAGATCCTCAGCTGTTCTGAAGAGCTTCACGCTGTCCAGTTACAGTGTGCAGTGCTATGGATTGCTCTTCCAGGTCTCCATATGGCTGTGCCTCACTGTATCAAACATGGAGACTGAACTATGTGGTTGGGAGTATTTTGTGAGAAGTCGTTCTTGGAGATGGGGAAAATATTGACTGGATAAAATCTTTATTTTCTCTCCTGATACACAACCTGATGTTGAGAGATGACTGTTCTCCCTCCATTTTCCCAGTTCTTCTCACCCCACTTGATTTTTCTCGAGGGATCCTTCTAATGATACAGCACACTGTGTATAACATGTGCCAGTGGTTGCTAGCAATGCCTCACGCTGGTTTTCCTAACAAAATCTGACAACAATTTTCACATTCTTGGCAGAATGCAGGCAAATGGTAAAGGCTAAGACTGAATGAGATGCATGCCATGGAAACCTAAACCAAAGTCAGAAGATGTTCAAGTAAATCATGTCTGTAGGCTTTTTCTCTTTAACCTCCTATTCTGCTCAGCACTGTGCTCAGTTCCAGTTTATTGGTCTCAGCTTACTCTAGGATAAATTCAGGCTGACTGAGCTGACACTGTCCCAGCAAATGCTCTGTATTGGTTAAGCTGAGTGGGGGAAAATGAGGTTGAGAAACGCCCAAATCTCTGCCAGTGAAAGGCTATCCTCCTTGTAAGGGGACAGTGTAGCTTCTCTCTGTTTCACAAAGTGCTCTTCATTTCTTAAACACCATAAATAGTTGCTATGAATAGTGTAGTAAAAAGACCTAGTGTTGCAGGTAATACAGATCTCTATGGACAATTTCTAAATTGTCTTAAGATTGTGGGTGCCAAAATATCCCAGGACATGTAAGGTTCACAATAACGTGGCGTATCTTACTATAGCAAAACAACAGCCAAGAAGCCACTATCAGTTATGGTCAGAATTAGGAAACGAGAGAACTTTCTGCTCCTTAGAATTCACATCTCCAAAAAAAAGAGAAAAGCCTGAATGTCAGAAGGGGTGGTGGGGTGGGCATGTGTGTGTTTAGAAATGGAATGGCCGAAGCATAAATGTCTCTGTGCTGTTCTGTAAATGTATGCTTTACACCCTGTTTATACTGAGGCAGTTCATTTGAAACTGATATCTGCGTGGAGCGGCATACATTGCATGTGAAAAACAGAACTGGTGATTATCTGTGCGGGACACCTTACAATTAACCACCAGGAGCCAGCACATGTTAAAATAACACAGCTGTTGTAACTCATACCTCAGGGCAATAGCGTGTTTTCACGCTGTCCCAGTTTTAAGATGTATCGGTTCACACTTTTTTTAACTTGATGCGTTTCTCTGGTGTAGACAGGACCAGAGGAATATGTGGTGGAATATAGAAACATTCCCGTATGGAGGATACACTTTGCCAAGAACAGGAAACCTCATCCTCTTTCATCTTTTCTCTCCCATGGTTTTTGTTGAAAGGTTTTCCTGCACTTTCTCACATGCAGTTCATGTAAAGTAATTTCTCTTCCTCAATAGAATGGGAACCAAACCAGTATTAAGCAAGAGAGGGTAAAAGTAAAATTCCCTGAGACTTTACCTGGGAAAGATTAAAAAGTATTAGCTTCAATTTTTTTTGTTGCTAAGCGGATATAAAGTAGATACAGTCAGCTAAGCCTCTTGCAAAAATACGTTTGATGTCTCAGCTCTTAGAAGGCACTTTCAGTGCTTTCAGATTTCCTTAGGCTGCTGTAATTTCTCCCTGTGCCAGGGCTGATAAGGGTACCAGTGCAGCAGAGTGAAATTCTGCTTTCCTCCTTCCTCATCTTCAGCCTGCCACTCCCAGGGATGTAGTGAGCAGAAATCCAGCCGCAACCCTCTGCTCCCAACCCAGAGCTCTGCCCCTTCCTCCAGTCATACCCAAAGCCTCTTTGCCACTTACTTGTTTGTGAGCTCAATAAAGAATAATCTGTTATTTCCTTCATGTACACCAGAGACCATCATGAATGTGAGTGTATTACAGGGAAAACAAGGAATGAATTCTTTTTTCCTCTTTGATACTTAGAGACAAGAAAGGTATCTCCTGCTTTCTCTTGTCTGAAAGCGTCACAAGGATAAAAATAATGCTGGTGATCTATCATTTGCCACAATGAGCACTGAGTGTGGAGTTACATTTTCACATGCTTTCCTCCAAAGAGTTTATCTTCTCTTTAACTTTGTCTTTGAAATGGGACTGGGCAGCATCACTGATTCACTCCACTGGGTTTCTAGATTTTGTTTGGTGAGATCAACGTAGCTTAGAGAAAAGAAACTATACAGATGAATATAAACCCTAGCTGGCTTTGCTTACTGCTTCACTATAGCCATCATCATCCCTAGCAAACATGCAGCCTGAGCGGTAATTGAGAGTGGCAGAATGGGATCCTGCTCCTACAGCTATGATGATAGGACTGTATGACTATAGTTACTTGTAAAGCTTGTTCCTCACAAATTGCATTATCTCTGGTGGTTGCTTGGATGGTTTTGATCTAGGCCACTGATCTGAGATGCTAGTGTCCATGTATTTTTGTTGTTAAAAAGCCCATAAAATGTTTCCCACAGGACTCAGGGTGGTGTAGTCCCATCTGCCCTGGGGGCCCATGTCCAACTTTGGAGGTTTCCTCACAGGTACAGAGGTGGATCCCACCTGTGCTTTCCATATGTGTTCCACATTTTGCCTCCCTTTCCTAGGGATGAATGGTAGTGACAGCAGCTTTGGCAGTGCCATGTCAACTATTTGCAAGCATGCCCAGCTTTTTAGGCTGTTTGCTGCTGCCTCATCCATTCCCTGTCCTCTCTGGGAAAGAGGCAGTAGGCCACTGAAATGCATGCTAGATCCGTGGGCACTGCTGTGGCCTGTGCTGCCAGACTTGGTGGGGGAGGTAGGCTTCCACTCAAAAAGCTCAGCCCTATCTCCCTTGTCATTAAAAATGTGAGATCTTTATGCCAAACCAACTGTGCTTCACAACCTAACCTTATATGTTGCATGATGGACATTAAGCGAGAAAAATAAAGCATATGCACATTCCTGAACACATAAAATTAGGGAAGCTAAGTTTGCAGCTCCTATTTCATGTTCTTTTCACCTCATTTTACATGAAGCATCAAGACAGCAATGCTGTGAGTTGCATTGTGTGTGTGTGGCAATCCTTGCTGCTGCGTCCCATAATGGGAGGAGGAGAGGAAGTGTTGCTTGTATATGCTCTGCTCTGAAGTGGTCTTTGCCTTGCCAAAATCTCTTCATTGGCATTTTCTCCCTATCTGGCTCATTGGAGCCATGCATTTGTTTTCCATTAATTGCCTCAGTTAAAATGATGAGGTTTTTTTCTTGTTATTCTTAAATACTGCTTTTTAAGTGAAAAAATAACACATTCAATGGTCTGATAAATCGTTGGAAGACTATTTGCTCTATTTTCCTCATGCTCTTTACTCATTTTCTTTTTTTTCCTTTGTGTCACTCCTTTTCTTTGGCCAGCCTTGCTCACCCACACACCACGTTTAATGTGTTTCCACATACATTGTGCTGCACACACGAACTCCTGCTGTCTGCCCACGTCAGGGAGGGCCCAGCTCTGACCTGTGTGCTGGGAACAGGACAATGGAGGTGCCAAGGACAAGATAATGACAGGTGAAAAGAGCATGGGGTGGTTAAGTAGCAGCATTACTTTAAATACCTGTCCCAGCTGGTATGTCCCAGTGGCCTGACTCACTTTCCATCTACCTCTACATGTTCCATATCTATTCAGGGGTTTTGCTTCCTTTAAAAGGAAGTAGGGAAAAAAAGATTAAGAAAGTGTGCACGAGAGTATTGAGAAATAATGCTGAAGTGAGATCTTTCATATGCTCTTTGTGTCCTATAAATCCACCACCAGTAGGACCATAGGATCAAGCCTTCCAAATTTCATACTGTAAAGCTTCCTCTATCAAATCCTTCATTTTTCCTTTTTTCTCCCCTTGCAAAGATTTAAGCCAACAGATAAGCCTTGCCCAAAGGTCAATAAATCCACCCAACATACACCTATGGGGAAATTAAAAAGTTACATTGTCCTCATGGCTGCATTTTCTACAATGTTTTTCTCTGCTAGTACTTCTGGTCATAAGCCCTCTGCAGCAAATTCTGCAGTTGTGTTTGTGCCTTGAATCTGTACTAGTAATAACAGGGGGGTTGACTTCCACCATACTGAGCGGTTTCCTTTCTCAAACTATATTAAGTTACAATCAATTAATGCTAATTGAGGTGAGGCAGAGAGAGAGGGTAATCTAGGCTTGCTGAGATGGGATGTTTTAATTCCTTTTAAAATGTTCTAACAGCTTTAATGTGCTGATTCTTTCTTTCATGGCTTTCCCCAGCTCAGAAAGTAATAAATCACAGGATCAATATTTGTTCTGTCTAAACACCTGTTTAAAACACCACTTTGAACCATTTTCTTATTTTTGTGCCTTTGTCTTTTCTGTATGTTTCTTCAAAGAAGGAAAAATCCCCAGGCTGGGATATCAACACAAGTGTTTTGTCTTTTTAACAAAAAGGTCAAATAACGTTAAGTGGCTTCTGAACTTGGGCATACAAAAACTCCCTGCATCAAATGGCTGTGTTAGATCTAGGTTTCGAAGAGAGAATTGCATCTCCCAAAGCTCTGTTGAGGCTTTTTAATACCTGAATTGATGTGCGGGGGAAAGCCAGCCATGAGTTCACAGAACAGCATTTTAGTAGGAAATCAAAGCCTCCCAAGAGAGAATCTTAATGCTTTCTCCTTCACCAAGAGATACTTATTTTCCAAAGATCCCTCTCCTCTTGGGGAGTTGCTTACCTGTTATCTGCAACAGTTTGATATCCTCAGATACCCCGTATTGCTGCTCATGTTGGGGTGTACGTGAGAATGGGCTGCAGCCCGTGGGTCATCACCCTGTACCTGCCTGGCCATGGTGCGCTGGCCTAAGGCAGCTGTCAGCAGGAGCCTGTCCTCCATCCCAGCAGCTGTGATTTGCTGCCCCATATGTTAATACAAATTGAGGTACTTCAGGTTAACTCATGGGAGTGTGAACTGGAGAAGTTGAAATGCTGACCTGGATCTGGTCCTGTGACTGTGGGGCAGCACTCACTGCAGAGGGGTGGCAGAGGGCAGGGGGTTGTAGGTTGTGTGCCACTGCTGTGACGGTTATGCATCTTCTCTGAATACTTGTCTTTCCATGGTGCGTAGGTAATAGCCCTTGTACTCATTGAGAGGCATTTCAATGCGTTTCCCTGTCCTTAAACATTCCACTTCGTAGTTTGTTCCTTGTTTCATGATTGATTGTGTTTGAAATTGGACATGGAGATGTATACGAGCAGAAAACTGAAGGCTGGGTCTTAAACTGTGCTGCTGCACACTAATAACAGCAGGGCTAGCAGCCAGTGAGTTCACTTGGCTATGCCAAACCTAGATTAGACAGTACAAACTCTGACAATTTGGTATCATTTTCTGAAGAAATTATTCCAAGTGTATTTTTGTGTTTTGGGAAAAAAGAACTTTCTTTAGCTGTTGAGCAAGTACAGAGCATCTGCCTTATATGCATTATGCATATCCAAGGAAATGTACGCAAAAAAGGTTTATTTTGGAACTTAGTGGAAAAAATCTAGTCCCTCTGGAGTAGATGGGAGGTTTGCCATTGACTTCAGTCAGGCCAGCATTTCACCTGATACTTTTTACATATGTTTTTATATGTTATGACAATTCCTGAATGAACTAAAACAATTCCTGTAGAGAATAGATGAGAATTGCTCTTCTCTACCCTAGGGGGAGCAATCTTCACTTGTGGCTTACTATATGGGTCTGTGAGTTCTCAGAAAGTAAATGTGGATGGGAGAGGTTTTACTACATTAACGATGCATACTTTATCTTTTATCTCTCTTTTGTATAATCCATCGATGGCAGTGTTACACGGAGGCTAGCTGAGAAAGGAGCACAGATGGGAAGAAAATGTCTGAAACCAGATCTGAAGGGGGCTGAGGTGATGTTGTCTGGATGGGGGTTGTAACATGAGGAGAAAGAAAAGAGAGTATCTTGCCCTTTGAGCAAGTCTGTCTTAGGTTATTCCAAGTCTACGATCCAAAGGCTTGGTCAGGTTTCCAGTCTTGTTCTGGCTGGATTTCTAAATACTCAGAACCACGTTAGTAGCCAGGACAAATATTTTTTGTTGGTTTTGTTTGTTGCCTGGCCAGGATTGATTCTTATGAATCCCTCTGGAAACAGACCTTGCCATTTCATCCAGGCCTTTGCCTCCCAACTGCAGGTTTATTCAACATGTTCCTTACAAAGATGCATCTTCCATCAGATCAGAAAGAAATACCCATGGAAATTATGAGCTAGTTTTATCCCCCCATGAGCTTGTGCTCCACAGTCTAGCTTTGGCCACCTCTTGCCTTGGTTTGAACATGTTAGTTTTGGCCCGGCAAGCTCCAGCAATCCAAGGGAGCTTGTCCTTTCCTGGCCCAGCCACCAGCTAGTGCTGGCCCTCAGCCTGGAAAGCTGCTAATGTGAGAGAGAAGAGGGGTAGCTGGAGGGTCATTTTCTGTTCAAGATCTTTGACCTGGAAACTTGCTTTCTCTTCTTGGTCAGAATGGCTTGAGTGGGGTGAATTAAGTGGTTTGAAGTTTAGAGGAGAGGAAAAGGTTGAAGCTAATGTCATGCTATTTTCTGTTGCGAGACTCTTGTTAGCAGGCAGCTGGGGAATCCTCTATTATTGTAACCGCAATCAGTTTAACTATTCAGTGAAGTAGGAAGTTGCCACGCAGAGAAAATAAAACTACAGCTAATATAAAGCCTAAGTAAATCAGAGTGTGAGAAGGTATTACAAACAACCGGTAGGAGGAAAACTTTGATGACTGAGGAGTGCAGAGGCCCCAAGCTTTTGCTGACAAATCCATGTTGCCCAGCTCAGGTATGGAAGGAGTAGAGCTGTTTGGGTGCTAACGTAAGCAAGTAAATAAGCTTGTTTTTTCAGAGCAACTGAGGTGTGATCCATGCCTGTGGTATGACTAATTCCCAGCCACAATAATTTACTTTCACATAGCTGGGATCTATCTGTATTTCCAAATTGATCCCACAGTTAGGATTACATAGCTGTTACCTATGCAGTTGAAAAAGTGTGTTTAAAATTATTAAGAAGATTTAATTGCTCATTGCGGAAGACATCTGTTTATTAGCCTAATGGTGTGCAATTCTGAGTGGTCTGGGTTTTTAATTTCCCTGGTACGCTATTGAGTCCTGACTTCTAGGTGATACTTCTGCTATACTTCTGTCAGGCAATTAATCTAGGCAGTAATGACATGAAATTATTGCAGTAAATAAAGCATTTTAAATAAGTGCCTTAGTGATCAAGCAAAGAAGCCCATGGGGGTATTTCAACTCATTCTGATTTCCTTTAAAGATTATCTTGGCCACAAAGTACTGCTATTCACCCTTGCAAGATGAAATTTTCTGGAAAGCTTTGCCACAAGTTCTCTTATATCATATTGTGTTATAATAAATTATCATGGTTTGGCTGATGTTCTGGTTTAAGTCTGCTCTAAAACAGAAGGAAGGAAAGTAGCCTAAAATAGCAATTAGAATAGAGGTTTGAGGGTCATGAATTATTTTCTATTTCTGTCACTAGTTTAGGTCTTAGCTCAGAATGCCTTGAAATCACAGAAAAACTTTCACTGATTTCAGTAGATTTTGGATCAGGTGCATTCAGTCTAACCTTGGACAACTCAGGTGCCTTCTGTACTTGGGAATCAAATGTGCATGCTCTGCTTACGCCTCTGACAAGATTGCTATAAAGCTTCATTCATCCATTCGCATCTGTAGAGAGCTTTAGGACTCACAAATGAATGCCACTTTCAAAGTGCAAACTGTTATTTCAGTGTAGATTAATTCAGTTTACCTTCCCATCAGCTGCCAACAGTCTGTTTAGTGCAGTGAAATCCTGACAGCCTTTGTCAACTACTGAAAGCACCTCTTTCATGACAGAGAGGAAAAAGAGGAAAAGCAGACCTGAACTCTTCCCCTCACAGAGAATGTCTTTGTGTATGAAAATAAAAATTCTGTCATTTCAAAAGGCCTCTCGTAAAAGAAAGGCACGTTAAATTAAAACCGCTGTTATTTTTTAGATTCCATTGCAATATGGACCCCTCCTGGTTCTTGATGAAGAGTGAGGTGAAATATCGCACAACTGAGCTATAGAGAAAACAGCAGCCTGTTCCAAGAGTGTAAGCCAAAATGAGCATTCAGAGAGAGATCACCATGTCATGAGCTCATGCTGGCAATGTGTTTTCTTCTATGGGTGTAAGCTGAGAGTTGAGCCTGAGAGAGACCCTATATTGAGCCTCGCAGGAGCACTTTCATGTGTGTTGTTTTCCTTAGCATCATGAGGAAGTTGTGAACTGCTCCCAGACCTAGAAAAATTCCTACAGCCCCTAGCAAATCCCACTGCCCGATGGTCTCCTCCCCTTTTTTCTCCACCACACACCAGTAAACTGAAGATGGAGCCAGAGATAAAACATCCAGATTTTACTGGGGGGACAAAACCATTTTGTCCTGCGCAACTCTTTGAGCTTGTGTGGTGGTCCAACAGTCTTGCCTGTGTTCACCGGAGATGTGGCGGGCAGATGTAGGGATGTGGTGGACAGGGACATGGTGATCAAGGCTGGGAAGCTGAAAAGCAGATTGAGGCCCATGTTAGGTGGGCACAGCATGGAGCCTGGTGTCCCTGCCCCTGCACGTCATCAGGGAGCCCATGTGTGTTGTCCCAGAAGCAGCTTTTCACTTGCAGAGTAGGGACCCTAGGATGGCTGTGACATCCCTGAGGAAGGTCCCCTCCTAGGGACCAGCCCAGAGGCCAGCTGCAGAAATAGTCCTTCTCTGGTTCTTGTGAAGGGAAAATGATGCCCTGGGCACCACCAAAGTCCGATTTTCTGTATTCTGAATTGTAAGCCAAGTAATTATCCTGCTGCACAGGGATGATGGCATTCAAATTCACTAGGATATTTTATGCCTTTCTCATTGCTGCTTTTTCTCCTTCTAGTTGAGAGTAGCACTGGAATTGCTGGTATAAACATGTTCCTCCCTATGCCTGAGGTCTGCTTTTAGCAGAGTATGGTCCAGTGCTCCTCCATTTCTATACTTAAACACCATACAATTCCTTTTAAGAGCGTCATATCCTTCTTCCTGGCAAAATCTGAAAAGCACAGCAGTGATTCTTTTCCTGGTCTACTAAAGAAGACTATAAGTCTTGTTAGGAAAAATGCATTTAAAAATAGGTGCACTTTTCTGATTCCCAAAGTGCAGGCACCCAGTTTCAGAGTATGACTGAGGCTGGGGAGAAACCCAGCTTTGGGAGGGGCTGTCCCCAGCTGAGCTAGCCTCAAGATGCCTACTGTGACCAGTGGGTTTAGGAATCTGGTCTCATTTTCCTGATGGTGTTGTTCAGCAAACGGATGCGTTTTGTATTATTCTGAAAAAAGCAGCTGTAAAGCCTTTGATGCAGGAATTCAGGAACAATGGGATCAAGCCAGGCACAGACACATGGCAAGTGCAATTGAAATAGTGATCTAGGCCTACAGACAGTTTTTGCCCAGAATTAGCTGTATGAATTTAGTCTTCCTGTGATAATTTCTTGTTCCTGTAGTAGCCACATTCTAGGTTATCTGTGTATAGGGATTTAGAAGAACTACTTTCCTTTTACAAATACCCAGCAGTGTTCCTTTCCCCAGTAAATGTATTACAGAAGTTTATATGAAGCATCACTTAAAGGCTTGAGAAGCTTCTCCTTCCTATCCTTTTTTGGCTGAGTTCATTCTGAAAAACAAACACTGATTTCTGTATTTACTGCTGAATGATACCTGAAAGCATTGCAACCCATAAACAGTTAAAGGTAACAAAGGTGAATATTCAGGAATATGACTAGGAGTAATGAAAAAACATTTTAAAAAATATTTCATTGGCAGTTCTATGTTGGGAAATAATCTGCTTTGGGTAACAGTGCAAGCTCAGTGTTTGAAACTTAAAAACTCAGCATTTCATAGTTGGCATTCCAGCTACCAGAGCAGAAGATATATACCTGAAACTGGTAAAAACCTGTGTTATTTTATGCTTGAGCACATGAGGACAAAAAGGTCGGCAGTTCAAATACAGTAGGGCAGGCTGGGGAAAGCAAGCGGCAAAAAACAAGCCTGAAGACGCCTTAGGATTCAGGAAGGGTATCGCTTGCATTGCTGACTCCCTGTGTGCGTGCAGGCACACTGAGCTAGTGTGCAGCATGGAGCTCTTCACCCCAATGTATTCATGTGCTATTCACCTGCCTAGAAAATGTTTTGTGCAGCTGAGAGTCCCTCAAAGAGGTGTTGCTGAAATCAATACAGATGTGCCTGGGGAACTATAAATAATGAAATACCTGATGCTCTAAGACACTAGTTTGGCTCTAGGGATTATGATAGTGAGACAGCTGGGGCTTTTCCGGCATATAATTAACCCCTTTGGTCTGTTATTTCAGGCTGGGCACCCTGAGGGTGGTGCTATGACATCTCCAGCTGAAGAGCAAGGTTAGAATTACCTAAGGACTCTGTGCATTGCAGGATGCAAAATGTACCCTATGGACACTGTCGTGGTTTAAGCCCAGCTGTAACTCAGAACTACACAAGCCGCTCGCTCACTCCCCCACCACCACCTTCCTTGTCTTCCCTCCTGCAGGGATGAGAAGGAGAATCGAAAGAATGTAACTCCCATGGGTTGAGATAAGAACAGTCCAGTAACTAAGGTATAACACAAACCACTGCTGCTACCACCAATAATAATAATGATAAGGGAAATAACAAGGGAAGAAAATACAACCGCTCACCACCCACCGACCAGTACCCAGCCCGACCCGAGCAGTGATCTAACCCTTCCAGGTAACTGCCCCCAGTTTATATAGTGGGCATGATGTGCTGTGGTATGGAATACCTCTTTGGTCAGTTTGGGTCAGGTGTCCTGTTTCTGCTTCCTCGTGGCTTCCCCTCCTCCTTGGCAGAGCATGAGACTCAGAAAGTCCTTGGTCAGAGTAAACATTACTGAGCAGCAGCTAAAAGCATCGGTGTTATCAGTGCTGTTCCCAGGCTGAAAGTCAAAAACACAGCATTGCACCAGCTACTAAGGAGAAAAAATGACTGCGACTGCTGAACCCAGGACAGACACGTACCTTAATATCTGTGTGTGGTCCTCTGTGGAATGGTGATAATGGACCTTCCCAGCCGCATAAAGATTCTGTAAAGATAAACTCTGCAAAAAAGGATGAGGACATTGGATAATTCAGTGAGAACACTGTAAAAATAAGATTTCCCCCTGCAGATATGGAGTGGCTGGAGGAAGCTAGCAGAACTGCTTTTAGATGCAGCTTGTGCTTCCTAAATTAATATAGTCAATCAACTTCCATCTCCAGCATTCAATATGGCTTACTTTCAAGAAAATAGGATCCATTAGTTAGGATTTGCACAAATGTGTTTTCACACATCATAAAAATGGGTGCCTATCCAAAACCTGCTAGGTGCTCCACTACCACTTAAATGAAATGAGCAGATTTATCCAGCAGCAGTTTACTGCCAACTGCCAACAAATCCAAACCTGCTATAGAAGGTAATGCAAACATCTGCTCCCCTATGGGTTCTATGTGGTTTCACCCTGTCCAGCTGCACCTCCAACTGACACCTCCCTGAAGAAAGGCATAGTACTGCATAATACGTGTGACCTGAAAATCAGCAGGTCAGGGCACTTGTGCACTGGGACAAGGAGGAGTACTTTGTTCTTGTGTATTTATAGCCTTGTTTTAATAGGCTCTCTAAGAAAACAGGAGAACCTTTTAGGATCATAATTGTGGTAGTGTCAGTTGGAGCATGGGAGCCAAGACTCAGGCATCCAAACTCCTTATGAAATTATCATCTGGAAAAGGAGTGGAAAGGCTCAAAAACTGCTGGTGAATTAGCTGCTTTTAGCATTTCTGTGCATGAGAAAGAAGAAGAAAATGGCCAGGGGCCTTAATTCACACATGGATTACAGTATATTTTACTTTGAAAAGCAAAGCCCTTTTCTGATTTACAGCTATTTTAAATAATTACTTAGCTCAAGCCGTTAAGGGAATGAGCTGGCTTAGCCTATTAAGATCCAGCTTTATGTGTCGACCCTCTCTCCTCTCAGTGCCACAAGCTTGAGTCCTCAGCAGGGACGTCGACTGATGAAGTGATAGCAGCAGGTTTCCAGATCTCAAGCCTGCTGTGTGGGCTACTCTTCCATGATGAGGGCAGCTGCCCTGGAAAACTGGATTTTCATGGATGCGAAAGCCAGAAAGGAACAGTCTAATCATTTAGCCTGAGTTCATTCTACTTGTAATTCCTGCATAAAGCCCTGTCATTTGTGGCTGAAATAGAACATGCCTTTTTGCCTTATTTTAAAGACCGCAAGTGACAGAGAATGCATTCTACCCCGTATCATGCCATTGCAATCGTTCTTACTATTTGCATCTTGTTTGCAGCTTGAGTTCTTTTAACAGGCTTTCAGCTTCCAACTACTGTATTTTGGCTTGCTGGCACCAGCAGTGCTTTGCACTGTGTTCGGCAATGTTAACATCATCTAACTGACATCCCTGAGGGGAAATCTGGGAACAGCGAATTCAGAGCAATCCTCTACTTGATGATTTCTTATGTCTTCAGATATGGTTGAAATGGTTTTGTTTTGCTTGCTCTCAGCCAACTCTTGTCAAAGCTTCAAAGTTTAGAGAGACATATTTTGGAAGTGTAGGAAATGCCACGGTATCGTATTCTGTAGATGCAGAATAACTTTCCTAATGCTGCATCCCTGAGTTAAGAGGCTGCATCTGGATGAAAATTATCTGTGAATTTCTGGCTCCTGCAAGTGCATCTGATCACCGCTTACTTTTGGTATCATCTGCAGTTCAGATAAACATATCAGATAACAGGATTTGGTCTTGTTTTGTTTCTCACATCTGTTCTTCTACACGCATAGAATTTAACTACTGGATCTGATTGCCAGTTGTGGTTTATTATTGTGAAGAGTTGATCATATAGATAATTCTACACATTTTGTGTGAAAACTCAACACAGTAGTCAAGGGAGGTATTTTATTATGGGACTATTAAATCCAACCTGGGATTATGTTTTATCCAGCCTTCTGGAGCTAACCTCTGAGCTGTAGAGAGATCACTAAGCTCTGTATTCAGTGGTGGCAAGCAGATGGGAAGGAGGCACTGGAATGGGTTGGCCAGGGAAGTTGTGAATGCTCCATCGCTGTCGGTGTTCAAGGCCGGGTTGGACAGAGCCTTGGGTGGCATGGTTCAGTGTGAGGTGTCCCTGCCCATGGCAGGGGGGTTGGAACTAGATGATCTTAAGGTCCTTTCCAACTCTAACTATTCTCTGATTCTATGATTCTAAGCGAATATAACCCATGTAGTGGGAAGCTCTTGTGTGATTATTTCTGTCCCAAAAGGGTGGACCATTTGCTGTCTTAAAGGGATTGTTTCAAATCTGCATCAGCTTGCGAAAATGACAGACAGCACAAGAAAGAAGTCTTCCTTATGTTTTAAAGATAAATTCACAATATGTGAATAGTGATATAGATTGCAAACCACATGAGGAAGTCAACAGCAATCAAAAATAGGGTCTTCTACTTCCCATTGCTAGAGTAGTAAGATCTGTGGCTAAATTCACAAAGTAAATGTAGATATATATTAGAAAATTGTTAGAATGTCAAAATCTGAATGCACACCTACTATGGAATCATAAAATGGTTTGGGTTGGAGGGGACTTTAAAGCTCATCATGTTCCAAGCCCTCTGCCATGGGCAGGGACACCTTCCACTAATCAAGATAGCTCAAAACCCCTATCTTAACTAGTAGTAACTAATTTAATTATATTAATATTTGTTTTCATAATTTATTTTATTTCATATTTTCTAGACATTTTATTCATAAAAAAGTATCATATTTTTAATGCATAACGAGAAATGTTTTCCACCTGCAGGGGATAGTGGGATTAAAATGACGTGAGTTGAAGAACATGTTCAAATGTTCCAGGCAGGTACAAATATATTTGAGTTGTCATCTGGACAAGTGATGTGACACTCAGTTTGAAGCTGAACAGAATTGTCATCAAAGAGACTAATGAAGCTCCATAAGGCGGAAGCACAACATCAGGACAGATGATTAGGCCTGGGTGATAGCATATGAGATAAGTGAACTAGAAATAAAGTTAATCTGAAAGTATTGATCTGCGTAGCCCTTCTTGGGCTGCTATATCTGAGTGACAAATTCTGAAATAATTACCCACAGAAGGCAGCAGCAACATCCACTCCACAGGAGGAGCAAAGGCATTCAAAATACATCTGGAACAAAAGGAAAAAGAAGCCACTATAACTACCTGTCTCATTGCTTTATAACTCTCAAACCAGTCTTTCCTGGAAGTCTTTCCTACCTTGAGGACAGACTCAGTACATTATTTCCAACCTGATTCTGGCAACAACATGATTCTTCATCAGTGAAGGCCAAACATCTGTTCCACAGCAAAATGAGTTCTGCAAATTAGTTTGTGATCAAGAGTGAAGGGATGGCTACCAGAAAACCCAAACAAAACCAAACAAAAAACCTCTTAGCTACATCACACTGCATCTATAAGGAAATCAGTTCTATACATAGCTTTCTATTACAGCAACTGTGACTAGGCTTCATTTGGTCACCAGCAAATCTTTTGTGCAGCTGACACTCCTTCAAAGAGGTGCTGCTGAAATCAATATATGTGTGCCTGGGGAGCTATAAATAATGAAACACCTGATGCTCTGCAATGTTAACGCTTTCTCCATACATCATGTATTCCAGGCTGAATATATGTTGTGACCCCAACCAGTAAGGCTGTGGGCAGATATCCTTTCTTAGATCCAGCTGCAACAGATGAAGATATTAGTGCTTCCTTGCCCCACAGTTTTGCCAGAAAACTGATTTATAGGGGATCTCTGTAATCCAGCGCAGGGAAAAAGAAATACTGAGGTTAACAGAAAAAATTGTTTCAGTGTTGCTTAAACTAATCTTTGACCTTAAAAGTAAACCCAAAGAAGATCAGGGAATACCACCTGGTAGGCAGGAATGGAAGCATGGTGCCCAGCTGGCTGAAAGACAGTAACTAACAGCTGAGCCCATACTGCCTTCAAACAGCACAGGAAATAACTTCATGGAAAGGCTTATTTTTTATTTCATGTTATTTGCTTCAGCTCTGTCTGGAGCAGTTCAGCCACTCTCTACCCTCAGCTGGCTGCTACCGCCCATCCGATGAGTACTGGAATGGGTCCTGTCACGCTCCCACCCTGCATCAAACCAAAGTCAGCTGGTTTGGCTTGAACTACTGCTGCTGCTGAAGATGATGTGCAGTGAGGCCAGGGAGCTGCAGAAGAAGGAAGCAGTCATGCTGCTTTACCTCCTCAGTCATCTCTGTCTTCCGTGTGGGAAGGTCACATTTTAAGCCGCCACAGCTGTCGCGTGGGCAAGGCAATGTTTGTAGGTAGAATTAACTGTAATAATGATGCACCTTCAGGGTTAGAACAACACTATCTCTGTTTCAGTGATCTTTTGTGTGCTAGAATTGTACCACAGCTTTAGTTTGCTACAGTTTAATTCTCCTTAAAGGAAAAAGAATTTCCTGTTAATCCAGGGAGGATAAAGCTACAGAAAATATTGATTTACAAATACAGGATGATTAAAATTGAGCAGCTGATGCAGTTATCACCTTCCAGTTTCCTTCCTTTCTCCTTTCCGAGGTTGGGTCTCTGCCACAAGGACAGCTGAATTGGCATTCAGAGCAACTCAGGGAGCAGCAGTTCTCTGCCTTGCACACGGAGCAGAGTGAAGAGGATGGGCTGGAAACTTCAGTGATTTGAAAGTGGATTCACATGTTGTTCACCTGCCCACCGAGTCAGAGGTGGCCATCTCTAGGAAAGGGATGGGAGAAGTAATGGTGACTGCTATCTGACTAAACATGCTGGCTCACAGATGATCACTTCTAAACTGGAATGTACAGGCATTTAGCACACTCTAACACACATCCCTTTCCTTCAAACAATGCTATGCTCCTGTCCACTTTTTGAACTAAAAGACTTGGTAGATCTGAGGAGCTAGCAAGTGTCTTCACTAAGAAAGAGACCCATTGAGGATGCAAGGAGGTAGCTAGTGCACTAGAACTTTGCACCCTTGCTTCCTTTGGGATAATGTCATTGTGGAAGCTTCCCTACAAGTCTTACGTGATGCCACTTGTCCTTTTTGTGTAGGTCACCATGTCACAGAGAAAAAAGGGAACAGCAGGGGTAGCTAAATATATCCAGGAGACCACAAACATCTCCTCAAGATTTAGAAACTTCTGGTTGTGATTTGTGGAAGAAATGAGGTCATGAACATGGTAAAAGAGAGGGAGAGAGAAAGCTTTAGAAGGGAACAACAGAAAGAAGAAAACACTCAGAGAAGGCAGAAAGACGAAGAAGGTGGAAGAACACAAGGCGAGGTTAACACGCACAGTAGACAGAAGGTCTATAGTGTCCCAAAGATCCTGGTATTTCTGGAAACGTTGTAGCTGGGTAGTGCTTTAGACTTCACTTGCTACAAAACTGCTAAAGCACCCTAGCCTCACAAAATACACGAGTACTGCCAGAACCACAGATAAATGCATCCATCTTACTTTTTCCCCACTACCTCCATGCATGCTGTATCTGAATACAGAACTTTGCTCTTTAGGCACTGCCTGACCTTGGCAACAGAAGGTTTTGCTTAGTGTTCCAGTGAATGTGCCTGATTGAACATGATTCACATGTTTTCTTAGTGACTGCATGGGCTGCATGGGACATGGCTGTTTTTCCAAACTTGCTGTGATTCAATGGAATTCAGGCATTTTCATGCTGAACATCTGTGACTTGGGGAGGATCCATGTGTTTTCTCAATGAATATGAATGAAACTGGCAAGGTCCTCAGCGTTTCCTTCTTGCTTCTATGCTTGTAATTATCATAGTATATAAATATACAGAGACTTTCTCAGAATGTGCTAAGGTTTTACAAAATCTATCTTTTGCTCTGCCCTGTCTCTCTTGTAAGGGAGGCAAGTCAGATACAGCGGATAAGATCTTGTGTGTCGCCCCTCCCGTGCATGCAGACACACACATGTGCTAAGATTTCCTGACTTATTTTAGAACC
Source organism: Myiopsitta monachus (assembly GCA_017639245.1). Classification (NCBI taxonomy): domain Eukaryota; kingdom Metazoa; phylum Chordata; class Aves; order Psittaciformes; family Psittacidae; genus Myiopsitta; species Myiopsitta monachus. The sequence continues at coordinate 70,910,145 of CM029917.1, read as the reverse complement.
CAATTCTCCCTCTTACTTGGATATGTGGAATTGTTAGGTCCCAACAGTGTTGGAAAAAACACTTCTCCCCTGTGTGGATACATCAAGGGCTATTACAGTGGCTTTGTCCCCTCCTCGGGAAGCAGTGCTCTGGCAGTGGGACTTGGGTAGATCTTCCACGACTTGAAAAATGGCAAACAGCAAATCAGCTGCCCTCCCTAGTGCCCGTTTCTAAGAGAGGACCGAGCTACAGCAACTTCTCCTGCTACATTATTGTCTTTGCCCTGATTTTCCTTGTCTGTCCTAGGATGAATTTACTTTTCTATGACCAACTGCCAGACTTTTGCCATAAAGGTGAAATTAAGTTTGGTAAAGGACCAGTGGGAACAGCAAGAGACTGGTAAATGCTGATGTGTTGTACTTAGCTTTCATGGAAAAATGGATGGTTGGGACTTAGCATTTATATGATGTTGTATATTTTCACTGTCACTGAAGAAATAATAATTCATCCTCAGACCATTCCCAGTTAGATATGGGAGTCAGGAATAGTGAAAAAGGAAAGAAATTCTGATCTCTCAAAGGCTGATGAAGTTTCTACTTAAAGCTTATTTACTAGTAAATGCTTCCCTGCCGTGCCAAGCACTATTTACTGACCTAATGCTAGGACAGCAAGCAAGCCTTTACATGGAAAACGAGGACCATGTGATTAAGGTGAGAAAATTCCTCGCTCAACTGGGCATCCCCGTTAATCCTCGCATATTTCTGTCCCATTTAAGGTCCCTGCCTTCATGAGGCATGCCACCTGCGCTGGCCACCTCTTTCCCACCCTCAGCAGCTGATTCCCCGAGGAATCAATATCGGCGAAGACCCCTCCAAGTCTTCCAAACGCTGCGCGACACTTCCACGCGTGGGGTCGCCAGCCTCGGGAGCGGGGAAGGGGCGGGACGGGCGATGTCCCGGCAGGGCAGCGGGGGGCGGCGGGGCGGGGGCTGCGCCGGGCGGTAGCGGTGGGAGCCGCCCTCCCCGCCCCCTCACACAGGCTTGTCCTTCGCGGCACCAGCAGCGGCGCGCAGGATTTCCTAGCGCGGCAGCGGGGCGAAGTCACCTGGCCAGCGGAGCGGAGCGGCTCGGAGCTGTGCGGTGCGGTCCGCCCGCGATGCCGGCTTAGCGGCGAGGCATGGCGCGGCGGCAGCGGGGCGGCAGGTGCCGGGGCGGCGGTCCCCCGACGGGGGGGGCGCTGGCGCTGCTGGTGCCGCTGTGGCTGTGCGCGGCGTGTGTCGGTACGGCGCCGGTGTACAACCTCAGTTTGGTGGTGGACGAGGGGCTGCCGGCCGAGACGCTGGTGGGGGACATCCGCGAGGGGCTGCCGCCAGGCACGGGGCCGCCGGGCGGGTTCTTGCTGTCAGAGGGGAGCGGCGAGTCGGCGGTACTAGCGGACTTCCACGTCCAGCCGGAGACGGGCGTGATCCGCACGGCGCGGCGGCTGGACCGGGAGCGGCGGGCGCGTTATAGCTTCGCGGCGGCTACGCTGCGCGGCGAGGTGGTGCAGGTGGAGATTTTGGTCACCGACGTGAACGACCACCCGCCGCGCTTCCCGCGGGACTGCCTGCAGCTCAACATCTCCGAGCTCAGCCCGCCCGGCACAGCCTTCCGCCTCCCGGCAGCCCGCGACCCCGACGCCGGGCGCTTCGGTACGCAGGGCTACGCGCTGCTGGAGGATGGCAGTGCGGCGGGGGAGCCACCGCTCTTCCAGCTGCGCTACGGGCGGCCGGAACCGCTGGAGCTGGTGCTGCTGCGGCGGCTGGACCGCGAGCGGGCGGACGCGCACCGGTTGGTGGTGGAGGCGTGGGACGGCGGCAGCCCGCGGCGCCGCGGCCGCCTGCGGGTGTCAGTGCGGGTGCTGGACGAGAACGACAACGCGCCCGCCTTCAGTCGCAGCGAGTACTGGGCGCGGCTGCGGGAGGACGCGCCGCCGGGCACCTCGGTCTGCCGCCTTCTAGCCACCGACTCCGACCTGGGCTCCAACGGCGAGGTGCGCTACTCCATCAACCGCCGGCAGAGCGACCCCGACGGGTACTTCGTGGTGGAGGAGCGCAGCGGCGTGCTGCGCCTCCTCCGCCCGCTGGACCGCGAGGCGCGGTCCCTGCACCGCCTGGTCGTGGAAGCACGGGACCGCGGTGCCCAACCCGAGGTCTCCAGCGCGCTCGTCTCCGTATCCGTGTTGGACGTGAACGACAACCGCCCTGCCATCCGCCTGCTCTACCTCACCGAGAGCGGCGGCCCGTGGATCTCCGAGGGGGCGCGCCCCGGCGACTATGTGGCCCGCGTCTCCGTTTCGGACGCAGACGAGGAGAGTGAGGAAAAGGGCGGCGGCGGCATCGCGCTGACCCTGCTGGGCGGCGACGGCGCCTTCGCCCTGCGGCCGTCGGGCGTCGGCATCTTCTTTCTCTGCGTGGCGGGGCCTCTGGACCGCGAGACCCGCGACCTGTACGAGCTGCGGCTGGTGGCCACTGACGGCGGCGCGCCGCCGCTCTCCACCGAGGAGCCGCTGCTGCTGCGCGTCGCCGACCTCAACGACGAAGCGCCCGCCTTCCCGCAGCCCCACTACCGCGCCGCCGTCTCGGAAGCCGCCTCCCCCGGTACCGCCGTGCTGCGCCTCAGCGCCTCGGACGCGGACGAGCCGGGCTCGCCCAACGCGGAGGTGCGGTACGCGCTGGAGGGGGACCCGGCCGCGCTCGCCCTGCTGCGCATTGACGCGCGAAGCGGCGCGGTCACCACGCGCTCCCGCCTGGACCGGGAGCGGCAGGCGGCGCTGGAGCTGCGCGTGGTGGCGCGGGACGGCGGGCGCCCCCCGCGCGCCGCCGCCTGCCGCCTCAGCGTCCGGGTCGAGGACGCCAACGACAACGAGCCGCGCTTCGAGCGCCAGGTATACCGCGGGCGGCTGCCCGAACACGCCGCGCCCGGCCGCTGCCTCCTCCAGGTGAGCTCCGCCCCGGGCCCGGCAGGATGACGCGGCGGGGTGGCACGGAGCCTTCGTGTGGTGTGGGCTTGCGCCTTCGGCGCCCCGCGCGGTGGGTGAGCGCAATCAGCTGCGCGCAGTTAGTTGCTGCGCTCGCAGGGCTGTAACCTCCGGGGGTGCCACTAAACCCGTGTTCCGTATCCCGGAAAACTTGTAGAACGGGTAGCGGGCACAGAAGCTCGGGTCTTCAGAGGGACTCGCGTGTTGACTCTCCCAGAGAGAGTTAAACTCCTGTGCTCCTCTGGTTTTGAGGACCTGAGGTAGCCCTCGGAGCAAAACCAGTAAGACCCATCTCTGAGCGTAAGTGTGATCCACATGGGAACCGAGAGGAGGCCAGGGATTGTAACACAGATGGACCTGGATGAGTTTTTTTGTATGGTTGGTTGGGATTTCTTTTTCCTAAATTTTAAGAGCTTCTGGGACTTTGAAGTATTTCCAGAGCTTTTTTCTAATCATAGAGTCATAGAATGGTTAGAGTTGGAAGGGATCTTAAAAATAATCTGGTTCCAACCCTCCTGCCATCATCAAGCACACCCTTCCAGTAGATCACGTTGCTTAAAGCCCAGTCCAACCTGGCCTTGAACACTTGCAGGGGTGGGGCATCCACAACTTCTCTGGACAACCTGTGCTAGTGCCTCATCACTCACACAGTGAAGAATTTTCGTATTAATAAAGAGAATCAATTCACTCCAGAAATTGATTAATAGAAAATCTTCCTACTTGTACATTAAAAAACTCCTTTATTCTTTGCAGGTCCAGTTGAATGGAGGCTTTGCAGTGCCAGGAGTTGCCAGATAGCCCTGTTGCTTTTACCTTGTGATGGCATTTTTGCGTTTATACCTGTAAACTGAGCGAAGTCTTTTCCACCAGTAGCAAATTCACAGCAGTTGATCCTAGGTGGAGGTACCAGTGTTTCAGGGTTTGTGCAGAAATTTACATGGATCTAAGGGAGAAGCGTGTTTAACAAGACCTCGGGAGAGCTGCGCTGTGTTTTCTCAGTGCTTCTGAAGAAAATTCATTCTCTCTTTATCTCTGGGAGGCCAACTGCATTTGTTTTAGGTCAGGGGGGTGTGGCCGTAAACAGTGCTCGCAGACGTGAGTGTCCGTGGTGCTGAAATGCAGCAGGATGGAAGCCATGGGATGCACTGCCACAGCCTGATGCACGGCTGGGGTTGGTGAATAGTGATTTCTTTTGCTTTTGATTTAATCAGATGGAAGCATCCTGAAGGATTCCTAGAGCATTTTAAAGAAAATAAACAGCTATTGTGTCTTTACTTGTAGGTTTTGAAACACTTAATAATGCTGATTTTCTATCATGTTAAAGGTGTCATAAACTAAGGATATTATCCGTGATGTACTGGATTTTGAAAGTGTCACTATGCTGCTGTAATCCTGTTTAGAGAGTAGAAAGAAATAGTTAGGTCCTGGTGGCTGAATGAATTAAGGCTAAAGGTGAACAAAATGAGACACTAGAGACTGTGTGTAGACAAAGAGTGAATGAGCACTCCATGGACTGACAGGAAGGAAGCTGGTGTTTTTACTTGCAGGTTAATCCTGGATCATCAGAGTGATATCCAGGTTTTATACTGCATGATATAGTAGGCTTAAGTTTTAGACAAACCCATCTTTTAAGATTTAAACATATGATAGGATCATATGCCAGGTTGGAAGGGTCCTTAAGGATTATCTGGTCCAACCTTCCTAGGCAAAGCATGACCTAAACTAGATATCCCAGCATGCTGTCCAGCTGAATTTGAAAGTGTCCAGTGTTGGGGAATCCATCTGAATAATGTCCACTTCCCTGGAGAGATTATTCCAATAGTTGATTGCTCTCACTGTAAGCAAGAAAAGCTATCATGAAGCAGGCGTCTTCATTTATTTATCATTATATATATTCATTTAGCTTCAGGAGCTGCAGCTAGTAATAAGAATAAAGAAAATAAGTTTTGGTCCTGCCAAGTCATACTCAGAGTCTGTGGTATGAGTCCTGTCTCTAACTGGGCCCTTGAACTTAAAAGCTAGCATGGAGAGGAGGTAACCATGAACTGTGTTAATGCTGCTCCTAGAGAACTGGAAATGAACCAAGACACCAAAGGAGGCTACTCAGGTCTCTTAGCTTCCTCTGCTCCACAACCTAGAGGGTGTCGGAAGAGATCTGATGTTGTTATCACACATTTGTGATAAATGTTTCTGCTCTGTTCAGTGTTTGGATTGCAATCATAGTAGCTGGATGTCTTCTAAAGCTTCCAGTCTTTCCCTCCTTAAGCAGAGGGACTCTTGCAGTAGTGTTTCACTGGAGTCTTGCTCATGAATAACCTTTGCTTGTGGACCAGCTGGTGACAAACCAATGCTTAGTAGGTGGTGTGTCTTGAGCTTTCTGTCCTAGTGCTTTTGCAGTAGCTCTGCCCAGCCACAGTTTATTCACTCAGTGTTCTTGACTGCGTGTTTATAATAGATTTCTTTCCTTCTGGGAAATCTTTTACTCCTGCTGTGATTGTTATTTAGTTTACCTTCTCCCCTCCTCCACAAATCTAGTCCGTAATGTGGGCTAGATTTGTGAAGTGGATCAACTTGCATTTGTCTGTCTTTTACCAGTTTCTTCTAATCTGTAGGAATTCACTGATGAGAAGTACTAACTGTGCCCTTAGGAGACATAGTTTTCAGCACTTCTGGAAATAGTACTGTATTCCAGGCCTATACATGTTCTTTTCTGTGTTGACAAAAGCTCTTCTTTCCAGTGCACATTGACCAGCAAGTGAGAATCTGCATCCTGAAAAATAAGTGTAATTTGTTTGGATCAGCTAATATAAAGAAGAAATGTAGCAATATAATAATTGCATTAGTGGGGAAAATAACACAGGTGGAGATCAGAAATCTGAGAAGACAAATGGGAGAAAGTCTAAATGAAGAAAAGGGAAAATCAATGAGGAAGTAATGAGTTATCGAACATTAGAAACTAGAGCACAGGTGTGAAACACATAAGCAGATTTTTGGAGACACTGACAGCATTGTTCACGTTTCTATTTTTGCAGATACTAAACTTGTGGATACTAAACTTGTGGTTTATTACTGGTTGTTACAGACACACTTTTACTAAAATTTAGGCTTTACTGGTGTGAGGATTAAAAAGCAGCAAAAGAAAAAAAGATACAGACATAGGGAGGAAAAGGCGAACACAATTGGAGAGAAATTGTAGACCAAGGCAATTTGCAATAACTAAAGTGAAAGCAGCAGAAGCACTCCATGTGATGTGATGTTAGCAGATGTTTTAGTAATGCTTCGATTTTTGCAGAGACATCAACATCCTGTTTCTTCATGTAAGAGATAGTATATGTTATTTTTGGTGGTCATTTGCCTTACGGATGACATTACTTATTCAATTGTTATAATGAACTTTCATCATAATATGTATCTGTTTCCTGAAGATCTCCAGCATGACCTAGAAAGGCAATAAGATGGAGGAATGTGTGAGAGCGCCTTGGGCTTTCTCCTGTTTTTCTTACTACACCTTTCACCCCATTCTCAAGGACCAACATGATTACAAATGCCTGTGGACTGTTGATCGATGGTGATATTTGTGTCCTATTTCTGCACTCCTTGCTGTCAGCTTGGGAAATCCAGGTGCACCTAGCATCTGCTGATGTATACCTCTGTGATGATTGCACCTCTATGACCGAAGAGTGAGGAGTGTGACGGAGTGTCTCTCTTCTGAGCCATTCCCTTAATCCTATGAGTAAATTAAGGAATAAAGCTTTTCTATAGACCTGGCTTGATAACATAGGTCGAATTCTGATTACAAATTTTGTTTTCAAGCTTTTTTTGGTGATAGCAGTGCTGCTTAATACTCACTGTACAATATGTCTGCAAATTATAGTATTGAGTTGCCAGGTTTGTCAGGATTTTCAGTATTCTAGCTGAAGCGGCAATATATTGTATATTCTATCCTTCTCTCCTCCTCCCTCCCCACACCTCCCCAATGGAGCAGGCTAAAACTTGACATAAATAGTTCAGCACATCAGGTTGGCACCAGTTTTCCTTGTATGGCACCTTTCACCTTGATGGGGTGAAACCCCATTCTGTTTCGTATCCTCCAGGGATTCCTGCATAAAAGAATTTTTCTCCCTTATTGGGCTGTGCAGAGTTCATAGTTAGAGATTTGGTGACTGAAGCAGCTCTTAGCTGAACTTGGATTTTTGTCTTAATGAAGGTGTCTATTTTGTGTTTTACAGCACAGTACTCTTGTATCTGTCTGGGGCTTGTAGGTTAAACTTACTGCCACTATCAGGGTATGCTGTAGCATGTAAGGTACTCTGTGGCATAAATGTCATCCACTTTATCCTCCACATGCGTTCTTATGAAAACTATAGCAACTTATGTACCTGCAATTGCATCTTGGAAGAGAACATTACTTGTCATGAGTTAGTGACAGTCGTGTCTGTAGTTTTTTACTAAATTTATTTTATTTTATGATTTATTAGAAAATACATGCTTATTTCCTTTAGAGTTATCTCTAATAGAGCAGAGGAAGTAGAAAAGCATATGTTATCTGTCAAATGATAAAGAGCAGTATGCATTTCACTGTTAGGATAACTTGCACTTTTCAGGTCCATTAAGGAGTCTGTTTTAACTCACTGGTTAGAGCTCCTCAGTTGCCTTTATTTTAAAATTACAGACCTTTCTGGTGCTGAGATTGTGGGGGGCTTGTAAATGCAATGCCAGCAAAGAAACATTTTGTTTAAGGCTCTTAAAGCTAACTTGGGTATATCAGAAATCATGCAATAATAGACCTGTGTGGGTTTAGAAGATAATATTTAAAGTCATAACATATGTAAGAAGGGTGCATGAGCTCTGAGGACTTTATAAGTACTTAGCATATTTGAGAAAAGTTGTTCATTCTTACCTGAAATGCACATTTCCAAGAGGTACCTGCAGCATGAGGGTGTTCTACGTAAGACATTTTAACATCCATATTTTCTGAGTTTTTCTCTGCATTCTGCAGCAGTAAAAAGAAACCTAAGAGGATGAAAAGTGATGGAAGATACTGCTGATACTTATGTCCCTATTGTGAGGGATGGAGACTCAGAGACTGTGATTTGTCATTGGGCTGCTGAGCAGGAAGCAGCATTGGTTGCAGACTGCATTTTTCTTCCTTTTCTCTCACTGAAAGTCTAAGCAAGGAGCTAAAAGGATAGTCCTTTCTCTGATGGTTGTGGTTCTGTATCATTTAGTCCACACTGCAATTTCTGAAATCAGAAATGAAGCCAGCAAACTAGGTTCACGTAAGTTATAAAAAGCCATAAAATCCATCTCATCCTAGTTAGAATTAAGACAAGAAGAAGCCAGAAGAGATCAATCCATGTAGTCCTCTGTTGGCTTGACATTTCCCAGTCTAATGTTCACTGCATCTGATTTAAAGAAGTCAGCTGCAGAAAAGACGCATTTTGTTTGTTGACTTAGAATGCTACTGTGTTTTAAAACTAATGCAATTGACAACAGGAAGACCAAACACCAGGCTGAACTACAGTTACAGAAGATAAATTTATCACCTAACCTGCAATTATAATGTAAAGCTATTTATTTGTTCATCTAATTCATGTTATTATTTTACTGAGTCTGAAAGCAGCTAAGGTGTCATCATTTATCTGTTAGGTATACAGAATCATAGAATTATAGAATAGTTAGGGTTGGAAAGGACCTTAAGATCATCTAGTTCCAACCCCCTGCCATGGGCAGGGACAGTTCCCACTAAACCATGCCACCCAAGGCTCTGTCCAAGCTGGCCTTGAACACTGCCAGCAATGGAGCATTCACAACTTCCCTGGGCAACCCATTCCAGTGCCTCACCACCCTTATGGTAAAGAATTTCTTCCTTACATCCAATCTAAACTTCCCCTGTTTAAGTTTGAACCTGTTACCCCTTGTCCTATCACTACAGTCCCTAATGAAGAGTCCCTCCCCAGCATCCCTATAGGCCCCCTTCAGATACCCAAAGCCTGCTGTGAGATCTCCAGGCTGCTTTCTCTTCTGCAGGCTGAACAGCCCCAACTTTCTCAGCCTATTTTCATACAGGAGGTGCTCCAGCCCCCTGATCATTCTCGTGGCCCTCCTCTGGACTTGTTCCAACAGTTCCATGTCCTTTTTATGTTGAGGACACCAGAACTGCACACAATACTCCAAGGGAGGTCTCACAAGAGCAGAGTAGAGGGGCAGGATCACCTCCTTCAACCTGCTGGTCATGCTGCTTTTGATGCAGCCCAGGATACGGTTGGCTTTCTGGGCTGCGAGCACACACTGCTGGCTCGTGTTCATTTTCTCATCGACCAACACCCCCAAGTCCTTCTCCACAGGGCTGCTCTGAATCTCTTCCCTGCCCAACCTGTAGCTGTGCCTGGGATTGCTCTGACCCAGGTGTAGGACCTTGCGCTTGTCATGGTTAGACTTCATGAGGTGGGTGTCAGCCCACTTCACAAGCGTGTCAAGGTCCCTCTGGATGGCATTCTTTCCCTCCAGCATATCAACCGAACCACACAGCTTGATGTCATCGGCAAACTTGCTGAGGGTGCACTCAATCCCACTGTCCATGTCACTGACAAAGATGTTGAACAGGACAGGTCCCAACACCGATCCCTGATGGGCACCACTTGTTACTGGTCTTGAGCTGGACATTGAGCCATTGAGCACAACTCTTTGCGTGCAGCCATCCAGCCAGTTCTTTATCCACCGAGTGGTCCACCTACCAAATTGATGTCTCTCCAACTTAGAGACAAGGATGTCATGTGAGACAGTGTCAAATGCTTTGCATAAGTCCAGGTAGATGACATCAAGCAGCTCTATCCCTGTCCATCATTTCCATAGGCTCCATCAGAGAAGGCCAGCAGATTGGTCAGGCAGGATTTCCCCTTAGTGAAGCCATATATACATTTGTAATTTTGTAACAATTATTTCTTTCTAAATTCACAACAAATTTCTCTTCCCACTCCAGAAGCCATTCAATAGATTCTCAGTAGATTCTAATACCTTTGTGGCTATAAAATTACTTGTTATGGCTATGCACAACTTTTTGCAATCTGTTAATATGTAGTTTTGGAAGTGTGAATGGTCTGGGCTCAGAGATAAATAAATGTCTCTTTGAATCTGTGCAGTAGCTGCTGATTGCATGGCGGGAAAAATAAAAAAAAGTCAGAAAATGAGATATACTATTTTAATAATTATTTTTAAGTAGCTTTACATGACTGGAATTTCTACATATTCTTTTGCTTAAGAATACTAATTATGGTGCCCTTCTAGGTTTTAACAATAGGAAAACCCTTCCATTTGATAATTGAAATGTTTCTAAGAGTCTGTTCTTTGATGCAATCCTTTCAGTACCAGTGTCCAACACTGAATGGATGGATGCTTGTAGATGTAAAAACTCTGATCCTGAAAGTGAAAGAATGTGAGAAATAGGAGGTGGAAGCCTTTGACTTTTGCTGTTCTTAGTTTGTACTTACCCTTAAACATGGCAAGTGTTAAATTTTCAGTATTCTACATTTGGAAAAAACCCAGGTCTCTGGAGGTAATTCCTCCTCGTCCATGTACTGAATGTGCAGCTGTTTGCTAACTAAACCCACCACTTAGAGAGCACATGAAACTTGGAAACATCAAAAGCATTGACATGGAAACATTTGGTTTTTATTTGATAAATAAAAATTATGTGAAAGTTTGAGAACAAAAAACATTTTTAAAATTACTGCAGAAAATGACCTTTTTTTCCCCAGTTCTCAGGGAAGTCTTTTAATTGATGTCAGCAAGCTGGGTCTGGGAAGAGGGAAAGTTTGAAGGCTTGTGCGTGACGGAGTCTGAAATTCTCTGTATACTTTGATCTGTAGCCATGATGAGAAAACAGACATGCATGATAAAGGTATTGTTGTTAGATGAATCAGATGTATCCCTAGCTTTGGTGTAGTGGAAGAGGAGTAATGATATTAAATTGTCTTAATCATGTGCTTTATATCGCAGAGATCTCTGTATTAAAATGTAAGCTGGAAGACCAGCGGCAAACAGAGTCCTTGAATACCTTTGGTTGCTAAGTTTGTAGAATTTTATGCAGCATAACAAATTCAGTTATGTGTCCAGCAAGTGTTCATTTATAGCCACTGACCTTCTGGAGTAATGATTGTGAACAGCCCTTTTAGATGGAAACATTCCAATTCAGAAATGCAGTGGTTTTGTCGGTGTTCACCTTTATATAAAAACTGCTGACTTCAGCGCTTGTCTTATTAGTAATTTGCTCGAGTGTATTGTAAGCTGTAAATGTCTGGGTATAGCCTGTCTGTTCATTTATCAAATATTAATGTCAGTTTATCATATGTATAGATTTTCATAAATTGCTAGATCAGCAGAATACTTAGTCTTTCCTGTAAGGCTTTAAAGTATTGGGAAACAGATGAGTTAGGAACCTTTTAAGTTCCAGCCTACTGTGCAAACAGATTGACATGCTGCAGAATGAGCCTTTTTATTTTACTTTGCTGCTCAATTCATTCTTGAAATCAAACTTATAATTGCATGCTGAAAAAACATCAATGATTTACACACTCTTCATTTGTCTTTTAAAATGCATGAATTTGATTTAGCACCAAGTCAGGAGCTTTATGGGCTTCAATGTGCATGCAGATACCTTGGGAAACTTCTTGTGCAGTGCCTTAATGATAGAGTTTGTCTGAGCAATCCTTACTCTACATTCAGTGCAAAATGGTAAGTAATGTGAACAGTTCTGTAGTGAGCAGTGGGGCTGTGCGTCAAACTGACTATCCAAATCCTGCTGCAGGTGTCCACAGTATGGAGTCACAGATATCAGCTAACGAAACACTTGGGGGAAAATACCATACAGCTCATTTGGCACAGCTGTTACATGTAAGAGCCTTTGTATGTATTGTATCGCACCAATATCCCTCCTACTCCTGTATCTTTTTTCTCATAGTTGCTAACGCTGTCTGCGGATGAGTGTAAGAACAGGGCAAATACGGAAGTCTTTCTCTCATGGTTTCTGGGTGTTAAGCTGTTTTCAGCTCAAGGACATCCCAAGCAAGACAGATTCTATCTATTTGCAACCCCAAATGAATTGTTTTTCAGTGAAAACATAGCTAGCCCTCAGCTTTTCTCAAGTATCATGAGCCACAACATACTGTGGCAAGGGGTGTGCTGATCAGCTACCTGCTCCATGAGGAATCGCCCTTTTGCTTTGACCCTGAAGAAAGAAGAGTGATCAGTCTTGACTACTAATGATTTCACACATTTGTCATGTCACTTCTCCACCTCATTTCCAGTATTCATTCTTATTAGCTGAAAAATAAAGAAATAGCATTTGGACAGCAGCAACTCTTGAATGCCAAATGCTGAAATGTGCCGCTGGTGAAAATGGAAAATTAAGCTTTGTTTGCAAAGGTGATGCAGCAGAAGAAAGTTCACATTTTATAGAATTGACAGAAAATAGTATCCTAGCTCTCAGTCTATGAAGAAAGTTTACTAATCTGTGTAAAAAGGCATTTGTTTTGGGAGAAGTAGTAGATTTTTAAGATACTATTTAACGAATCACAGTTCATTCAATCGGTTCTAAGCTCTTTGAGACTCCTCTGTAAGGTTGTACAAAATCAGAAGCATTGTCACTTAGGTGAAATCATTCTTTTCTGTTGAATGTTGAATTGCAAGGGAAGTTGTGAATGCTCCATCGCTGGCAGTATTCAAGGCCAGGTTGGACAGAGCCTTGGGTGGCATGGTTTAGTGTGAGGTGTCCCTGCCCATGGCAGGGGGGTTGGAACTAGGTGACCTTAAGGTCCTTTCCAACCCAAACCATTCTATGATTCTATGATTTACTTCATACCTGGAGAGCATGGCCAGCAGTGATATATTTAGCATTGCAACAGAAGTTGTGCAGCTATTTCTCACCTTTTTGTACTGAGCTGCTGTCCTGTATAAATTTGTATATATAGTTTTTTTTATATATATATATAATGTGCAGCAGATTAAACTGTTGTATTCTATCATGTACATGGCCAAATGTAGTAACTGTCAGCATTTACAGTAACTGCTAATGCACTCTAAAGCAGAGGGGATGTTTGTAAAGATCTGTGTGCTGGCTGGCCATGCTTGGATGCAAACCCTCTGCTGAGTCCTCTTGCTAATTGCTTGGGTAGGTGCAGGAACTATGTACCGAAGTAGGATGATTACTGATGTAATTGTGCTGTGGATGAAGTCAGTTCCTGTTCCTCACTTAGTCCCATTTAAATGAAGTAGTGTAAAGAAAATTTTAACTAGGCTTTTTATGAGGGTAAACTTGACAGTGCAACTCAAAGCCTCACTCATCTGACAGTGAGAGTTAGCCACAGCATGGTTTAAGGGACAATGCTTTTGTGGCAATCTCTTCTTGTGCCTATTTCCTTACTTCCTTACTTCCTCCACTTCCATTGATACGCAGGGTTACATTAAATGGGTCAACTCTATCCTGTCTCTTCCTCTCCTTTGCACTGAATGAAAGCAAGCATTACATTTATGCCAGACTTTATTAGCTCCATTTCCTTCTGGATATGACTTAAAATAAAAATCAGGATGCTGTCATGCCTATTTACTTGTGCTCACAGGCTACAGTGCTTTAAGCATAAAACTGTTGCAGAACCAACAATATTTGCTGTAATAAAAGCAAATGTACTAACTTCTAGCCTTGACAGATGTCTCAATCCCCTGCACTGACCTTCTGTAAAGTGTTTTTGTCTCCCCTTCCCCCTCCCTGTCCCCAGCTACCTCCCTCATGCAGAGAATTAGGTTGTCATGCTTATGTCTGCTCCACTTCCACTAGCTTCTGCCTACATCTGGTACTGGGAAAGGGGTAACAGGAAGGGCAATTTTTTAACTAATGCCTGACTAAACATATGCGAGACAACTTGGGTATGCCCTGATTTTTTAACAGTTATAAACAAACACATGTGGTTTAATGCAGTCCAAGGAGCTGATGTGTCTTACCAGACAGAGTAATTGCTGGAAATTGCTGCAGTCAGCCTCTGGTACATTACCTTCTATGTGACCTTTTGTTTTCAAATATGTAAAACCCCAATAAATACACTTTTTTACTACACATTCATTTTTTCCTGCTATGTTTTGTAGGTACTTTGAATTCTGAACTTAAGTCCAGGCATACCAGAGTAATGACTTACAAAGCCTTTTCTCCCAGGTGTCCTTCTGTGGTGTGACTGCATTGATAATTGACCTATTGTTTGTATGAAACTGTGTTTTCTCTTAGACTGTTGTCAGTCGTGGCTATATTGATACCTTTATCTCTGCTTCTAGAAGTACACAAATGGAGTTAGGTATTAAACATTCTCCACAGATGCATAGGCACCTGATTATTGTTCTTTTGATAGGCTGTTGCCTTGGACATTTACCCAGTTTGATTTGGTAAGAAATCCCAATATTTTTAATTAGCTAGTTTTATGGATACATTTCAGTTTGGTACTTTTATCAGTATGGTGCTTAATAAGATTTCTGTAGGAATGATGTTCACTTACGTGGGCATGGACTCAATAAAATATGTCCATTGTTCTGAAAAGATTTTCAGTTGTCTTACGATGCTTTGGAATGGAAGCAAATAAGCTCTTTGAGGCAAGGATTATCCCTTTGTTAATGCTTATGCTGTACGTTGTATCATAAGTGCATGCTCTATAGATAATTTTTTTGCTGTACTATTAGAAAATATTAGAAACATTCTCAAGAATATATCAACATGGAATTTAAACCTTAAAATTTGCAGTGACCGTGGGGGAAAGGGGGCAGTAACCTGAACGTGCCATCTCAGTGCTTGCTCAGTTTTTAGCAGGTTAGTTCCTGTTTTGGGTGTTTTGTGTGTGTACTCTTGCTCATGAAGACATTGACTGGAATGTGATTTTACAGTGCTTCGAGAAATGACATCACTGAGAGGACTTCAGATTTCTTGGGGCATGCTGTGCTCCCCCTTGTAGTTACTCTAGTGTGGCTGTGGGGTAGTTTTTTAGCACTCTTAGTAGTAAGGGTCAGTCAGTGTTTGGAGCCCCATCAGGATCCAGTCTTCAGCTCAGGGTGCAAAATTAGGAAGGGGCAAAAGTTGCTTAAATTGAAGATTGGCTGCTTAACTTGGAATACAAGATTCAGTAATGCTGGATTTGAAAAATGACCAAACCTGGTAATTCTGCCTGCTTTCTGCTTTATGTAGACCTGTAGGAGTGCTATACAACAACACACCAGTTGATGGCTGCACAAGTTGTGAGACAGTGGGGAACTGGGAAGGTCTTTTCAGAAAAGCTTTTGTTGCACAAAGTGTGCAGGGAGCTTAGAAAACTAAGCTGCAATGAAATCAGCCATGACTTGTTCTCTGGGGGGCTTTCACGTTCTCTGGATTTTGAAAATCCCAACTGATTTAATGTGTGACTGTGGCTTTCTGAGGGGAAGAGAGGTTACTGTATGCATGATGCTGTAGGAGCAAGGGAATGAAATAAACTCCAATACAAATGGGACCTGCTTTCCCAGAGCACAGAACTTTTTAATGTAACATATTTTAAAACAATATGTGCTGCCATCAGTAGTAATAATATAGTCATTATTTCCACCATGAGTTTAATCTGATAACAAAGTCACAACTTAGAAAATTCTTTTTCCTGTAGACTTACATTTGTATACTTTCTAAAGGATCTAAGAGCATTTCACGCTGCTTTTTAAAAGAAAAAAGGGAAGGCAAACTTCATATATTTGGCCTCTCTTGTTTGTTTGTTTGCTCTGTCTTGTAACTATAAAGTAAAACTCCATATTTTGGAATTTGTTTCTTCTTTGCTTTTTTTAGTGTCTTTGAAGTAGACGTCTTTAGCAAGAATTTTGGCAGTGCTGCAGCTTTACAATGATTTTGCTCTGATATGAGGCTGCTTTTGTGTTCCCTTTCCATTGAAAAATCCCCAAATCTCTTAGGTTTGTAATTCACAGTTAAAGAAACAAGGTTTGAATTTCATGGAACTAATCAATAATTAATGTCCTTTTTTTTTTTGGTATAATTTTAATCTCCACTTGTGCTTGTAATCTGAGGAGTAGGAAAAGACTTGACAGTTGAAACACACTTTTTGAAAGGCTGACTGCTTTTAATTGTCAGAAATGTTTGTCTGAAGGGAGAACCCAAGCCAATATTTGGGAGTTAGACCAGAACATGTGATACATTTGCAGAATCCTGTGGTCGTGGGACACAAGTTTTCCTGCAGTTTCTGAAACTGTTGTTGAAATCCCATGTTGAAAAACGTTTGTGTTTCCTGGAAGATTTCTGTTGTCTGCTGTATCTTACTGGAGGCAACTTAAAGCATGCTTTTTAAGACTTTGATTTTTTGCTATGGCATTGTTCTTACTAATTGCTCGTAATGGAAGCCATGTTTTAGGCCTGTGAGCATGCACTAAACTGTGGTTATTTTTCCTAGAAAGTGTGGATGAAAGTTAGAAACATTGCTGGGCATTACCAGGTACAAATCTCAGTAATGCCATCCCCAAAGGCTCCCAGTGACTGCACCTCCCCTGAAAAACACCACATCTCCAGGAAGCAGAGCAGAATTGCTGCACCTTCTAAAACACATGGGCAGACAGGCAGGTATTTTCACCAAGTCTGTGGCTCTAGCTGGATCACTGGACTTCTCTGCCCCATCATTTGTGCTCAGTATTTTGCAAATGGGAACTGACAAGTAGTTTGTACAGAAATGTTAATACTTAGCTGGTAATATCTCACCTAAATCAATTTGCATTCGTCTTCGTTTTAGGCTGGATCACTTTGATTCATAGTCATCCATGTATTTTTTATGTTTTTTATCCTCTTCTGTTTCCAAGGAATGCATTCCCAGATTACAGAAAAATACTACTTTATTTGTATGTAATTTCATAATTTTGTCATTCTGTACTTACTACTTCAGTCTTCTAGCTTCTCTGTATAAAGATCCTCTTGATCTGCTACATTGACATGTGCTTTCTAGTTTCAAGAACTGATGAATGTTCATCGAAGTGCTTATGTTATTTTTTCTGGTTAATGGATAGACTTAACAAACTGGTTATCAATACAACCAACCCAAGTTACTTCCCTAGGCATGTTTTAATTTCTTCTTTACCTAGTTTTTACCATATGACTTTTTAACTAATAGCTGCATTGTCTGTACTAAATAAAATGTAAAGAAATGTGATTTCCATTGGTTGCTTTACTAAATCCAGATTGACTGACTTATGGGTCTAGGAATATCCATTATTGAAAGGATGCTGAGGTACTTTGCAAAATGTTTTATCTTCTTTTCTGTCTTCTCTTTATTTTGTATCTGTTTAGGTCAGACTGCTAGGATTGTAGTGTCCACATTCAGTTGTTCTCCTTTTCTACGTGTAGTCCTTAATTTTTGTATTTTCAAGACAGATGGTTTTGTTAAGGTCTAGAGTGGTTGTGGCTGCAAATTTGCAGTTTTATTTGTCAGTTCTTTAATAGGTCTAGGTTTGTTCCTCCCACTTCGAATGCTGTTTGAGTTTTAACTTTAAGGTGCATAACTTCAATTCCTATACTCTTACTCTAGTTATGATGGCCACAATCATTGCTGATGGCAGAAGTGAGAAAGGTACTCCAGTTTTAACAGTGTGCTATCTTCTCAGCACATCTATTTCTGCTTATTTTCTTCTGTTCATGAACACCTATATATCTTTATCATGATTGACTGAAGTCCCAGATTTCTTTCATATCCAACCCTCTTTTTTTATTTACAGTCTTTGCTAACTGTTCATTTTTAGCATTATGTATTTACCACTTTAAAATACTGAGATGCAGGCTAACTGCTGTTTATTCATTTTTTTTATTCCTTGTTATTTATTCCTATTTGTCATTTAATTTAAGTTAAAGTTATAATTATATGGTCTGAAGTATTCACGTCAAATGGCTTTATCACTTTCATTGATTGGTAAGTCTCTGAGAAGTTAAAGCTCCTCATAAATAAATGATTCCCTGTGATATTCCTTCTCCAAGAACATTATAATTCTCTCTGTCTATCTGAAAATGTAACCCTGGGGCCAGAGAGGCCTATAGCAGATACTCAGCTTTATTCCATGTGAATCTTGGGGAAAAAAAAATCCACTGAACAACATAGCCTCTGAGCACTTAACAGCACTTAATAGCTGTTAAAATTTCATCTTCTTGCTCTGAGGACCCACCATCTCTGTTTATCTTGGCTTACAGGCTTGCATGTGAATTCATTCTGTGTTTTTGCTTTTTTGTGGAGTTTGTTTTCATAACAATCAGGTTAACTGGGGTTGCAAGTAGAGTTCCTCCTCTGGTAGGGCATTTTGCTGGCTGATGTATCAGGGATTTATTTTGTTAGGCTATTCATTCTTAAAGCCCCTGGAATCTGAACCTCTGTGGGGTCTCTAAGTACCTTCTGGAGATACCATAAATCTTCCCAGTGATTGCTGGGATTCAGCCCAGCTCCTCTTGGCTTCTGCGCCTTCCAGCTCTTCCTCATAACAAAGCTTTTCTCACATTTTGTTCTCAGCAAATCTTAAGTGTCTCCAAATAAATAAGAACCCATCTTCTTCCTTCTCTGCAAATTACTGAGATTGCCCCCTGTGAAGGCTCTTCTTTCAAGTCTTTTTAAGCTTGTGTTGTGAATTTTTCTTGCTTAGGTATCCTCTGCTGTCTCCAATTTCTCCTTGTGGCCAAGAAGGAGAAAACTCATTCCTGGCTTTAATCAGCCTCACCCAATGAAGCCATAGTTATTCTTAATGGCCAGCTATTCTGTCTGGTTGGAGTGGTGTGGCTGGAAATGGTGTGTATGAGAGTTACTCAATGAATAAACAATAGTTATAAAACAATTTCCAAATGTCAGACAAAGCTCATGGGTCATTTACAGTGAAGATTCCTGGATATTCTCACTGTGCAGTACTAAAACTGCTTTTCTTGTGTGGAATTGTTAATGAAGCCTTCAGAGAGCCTCAAGAGGCATACAGGCATTTGTCATATACCTCATTCTATTTTAAAAAATGCTCTAGAAAATGTAGGACTTCTGAATATTTAGAATAACTGTAATCCCTTTTAGAGGTAATAATTATTGAATTAAATAAGATGCATCCCCAAAAAGCAAGAAATAGGACCTGTGACTGGGGAGAATAATCATTATAGTTTTATTCCTCGTGCATCTGTGAAGTTCTTAAGTATGAGGTCTTTGGTGGCTGTAATTCAGCCTCCTTTTGTTGATAATTTTGCTGTTGCATGTACCAAATGGGAGGAAAGAATACCCAAGTCATTAAAGTATTGATGGATGATAAAAACAGTTGTAAAGTGTAAGAGGGAGGCAGACTAATAGAGACAGAGATGAGACTGAAATACTAAGCTGTCATCAGCCAGGAGAAAAAAAGGTATTTTGTCTTTAGCATGACTTGGTATTCAGAAAAGAAAGATGACAAGATCCAAGGGGAATGTGCTGAATTGTCTCTGAAAACAGTCCCACAGCAGTGTTTAGGTTTGTGTGGGTAGTGTTGCAAATGTGTTGTGATTACTGTGCTTAAAATACTTGAAAGCAAAAAAGAAAGCATTTTAGTTGGGGGATGAATGCTGTTGTGCAAGTTTCACATGGTTGATAGGATTGAAGTGGAGCTCTACAAACTGCCAGAAATTCACTTAAGCTTTCAGAGCAAAACAATGTGTCAGTTTTCCTTTTGTATGTAATTGAACACTGTCAAAGTTGCATTACAAATAGAACAGTTGTGTTACAAAGTTAAGGATTTGTGCAAATTGTTTTGTAATGAGGTGAAGCTACATATGGTTAGCATTAAATATGCGGGTCTCCAGACTCATCTACAGGAATAGCCTCCTAGGCTGTGAGACAGGGGCTGAGCAGTGGTTGCAGCAGCATCTTTTGGAGAGAGTCACAGTTACAGGCACTTTGTGTGCTCAGTGTTTTCTGGTTGTTTAAAATGCAATAATATGAGGGTGTAGGTATATGAGACTTCTGATTGATAGAAATTTCCACTGTGGAACTGTCATCTAAAACAAATTCTCCAGGGAGAAGGAGAATTTAGGGAAGATATTTCCTCTAAGGTAATACATATTTTTTTGTTGCAAATCATAGAAGGGGACATGCTGATAAAGTGATAGGCAGGCTGGCCTATTTTTGTTTCTTGCTGTAAAAAGGCCTATTTTCAGAGCTAGATGTTAAGCTAATAGCCCCATTCAATACCATATACATCTAGAAGAATTTCTTCTCTTTAGATATCTGTGTGCTTTTTACCAAGTATTTTTGTCCATTCAAGGTTCTTGTTATATCCTTTTGAAAAAATAAAGAGGTAGTGTTACTTCTTTAAAAGATAATGAAAATGGGATTCAGTCAGGTAGAGTACCATAAGTTGAGCTCTAGTCATTTGGATACTGTCGTGGTTTAAGCCCAGTTAGCCATGCAGCCACTCTCTCACTCCCCCACTTCCTCTTCCCCCCCCCCCCCCCCCGCTCCCAGAGGGATGGGGAGGAGAATCAAAAGAATGTAACTCCCATGGGATTCAGGTAAGAACAGGTCCAGTAACTAAGGTATAACACAAACTACTACTGCTACCACCAATAATAATAATAATAATGAGGGAAATAACAAGGGAAGAGAATACCACTGCTCACCACCCACCGACCGATACCCAGCCCCACCCGAGCAGTGAACTAACCCTTCCAGGTAACTGTCCCCAGTTTATATAGTGGGCATGATGTGCTATGGTATGGAATACCTCTTTGGTCAGTTTGGGTCATGTGTCCTGTTTCTGCTTCCTCCCGGCTTCCCCTCCTCCCTGGCAGAGCATGAGACTCAGAAAGTCCTTGGTCAGAGTAAACATTACTGAGCAGCAGCTAAAAGCATCGGTGTTATCAGCGCTGCTCCCAGGCTGAGAGTCAACACAGCGCTGCACCAGCTACTAAGAAGGAGAAAAATGACTGCTACTGCTGAACCCAGGGCAGATACTCTTGTTTAAAAAGTGAACTTCAAGAATACTATTTCACATGTAACTCCTCTAGAATTATTCAGCTTGCTGGAATAGTACATGTCCTCCTCATATGTATAGTCGTTGTAGACCTTCTTGCAAACGGTAATGTAGTACACAAATTTAGATATGTGGAACATGGTGTGCATTTGTGACAATTCCAGGAGGATTTTATGTCTTCAGCGAGTTAGGCTGTACAGATATTAATCTCTTCTAGCTACAGCATTGATAATATGGATAATCTTTATGTGATAAATTATTCAAAAACTTCAAATACAAACATTGGTTTGGTAGAGCCATCATTAATTTGTTTTTCAGTCTATGTGTTTTGGGACAATTTATCAATTTTCAGTAACTCTAGCACTGAAAATTCAGAATGCTGAATTTTTTGGATCATCAGTATGGTTTTGACATTTCGACTAGCAGCACAGAATAAGTAGTAGCAAGATTAAGCTGTTATTGATATCTTCTCTGGGTCGCATCCCCAGAGGTTTGGCTTCTGATAGCTCTTTTATCACACTTGTTCTGATTCAGTGCTTTAGATCTTATCATGCCTTGTCTGAGCTGAAAAATGAATACAGGCTTTCAATCAGAATGAATCTGAAATTTATTTTATTGCTTTTTCCTATTTCAAATTAAATATGAAATCAACAAGGTGTTGCAGGCAGAATGAAACATTGACATTCTTTGGCAATAAAGCAAATTTTTTTGATTCTTCAAGGAAAGCAAAGAAATTAACAAAGTAAATGTTCTCTCATTTTTGTCTCAGCTGTTAATTCACTCATGCAGGACCTGAGGCAGAAATCAAGCTCCCCTTTCCCATTTTCTGGAAGGAGGTGTGTGATATCTGTAAGTGAAGGCTTTTCCTCATTATTAAAAATAGTCACAATTCAGACTGTATTTTCCACAATCACTGATGTAGATGTGTGCTTGGAAAACATTTCTAGTCTTGAAGATGTTCTTAATCACTGTGATATTATTCTGGTGAGATGCTGTAGCATACCAGGATGTTTCCCAGTGAACTGATGATAAGAAAACCAGAACATGGAATTCATCTTGCAGAAATAAAACATAAGAAAGGAAGGTTGAAAGAGAAAGAAAAGTCCTGGAAACTATGGCAAGGATCTCCTTCAGGAAGGAGAGGTTGCCATGAATTTTCAGTTTTCTTTGTTTTTACTCCCACTCTGGCCTTGCTGTTGGTTTATTTCTCCCGGAGTGCTCTTTGATACTGAAAGCCCAACTTAATTATCTTGAATTAATGAGTTAAATATAAAGCAGAGGAGACTTGGGAAGGACCTGCAGTGAAATCGTAGAAATGGCATAAAAGTGAGTCTTCAGGAATGCTTCTGCAGGAGTACTTGCTGGAAATGATAATGAGTTACTTTGGAGCTTAATTGCTTTGTACAGGTGTTAACAAAGAGGAAAGCCTCAGCTGCATTCACTGTAGTGGGATGTAGTGTAACACTTTAGGCAGTTAATTGTCCTAACATACAGTTCCTCAGGAGAGAGTATTAACGTATTCATTCCCATTCTGTAGAAATTTCACCTGTTCAGCATTTAATGTGCTCCTTGCTTTTGATAGCCATATAGTGGAGTATCACTGACCCTTGTGTAATATGTTAGTCTTTCTTTGGCTAGTATGTGTTGTGAGCAGGAAAATTGGATTACTGGAAACTTAAACATGTGTATTGCAATTAAAACCTCAATAAGTTTAGCTATTGTCCTGAATGTCAGTTGATCACAACATTTTGTTTTGTTAGTTGCATGTAGGAAGAAACTTCAGTAACTTAAGGTATTTGTAAGTCTCACAGACTGAGACTTTGATAAGGATTGTATTTTAGTGAACTCAACTAGAGTTCATGTTGCTGTTCCCTGTGATTAGAAATGGATTTGTTTAATAAGTTAGAAGTAGATGTCTTTTTGTTTTATTTTTGTCTTTATTTAGCAATTTTGTCAGTGTCTGAAAGGTATTTTTAAGATACTGAGACGTGATAAGTGCATGCCCAATTTAAAATCCCCAGGTTAGGCTATTGAGATCACTATGACAATGAATTACAGTTAACCTGCTACCACAGAGAAGTAGTCAAGTATTCTGCTGTTCACAAGCTTTATGATTTGATTTGAAAGTCTTCTTCAACTATAAATATCAGGTTGTGGGGAGCCTGCACAGCAAAAAGTTAGGATTTTTCACATCTTAGCAGAGGTAGTACCTAGAAATCTTCTGGAAGTCTAGCAGATAATTAAAACAGATCTTTTGGTAAATGTTAGACATTGATATTTTCTGTAAAAATTGTGCAAAAAGATACACTGGTTGTTTGGTTTCGTTTTTAATCTCTGGCACTGATTTTGTAATAAAGGGAATTAAAAATAATAATCGGTTACCTTTCCCACTCCTACCTATGCCAGGGTCCAGCTCTGACCCATATCTAGATTCATGCAAAGCTTTGGGCCTCTAAACCCAGCAATACAGAACATGGAGCGTGTCCAGGTACAAAGGCTTTTCCACAGTTGTATTTTCAGATAAACTAGTTTCTGAGCAGTGAGCGGGATAATTGATAGTGCTTAAATTGGAATGGGAGGGAGGGTTTTTTGCTCCCAGTCCTCTATACAAACTACAAAACCTAATCTCATTTCTTGTGTATTTTTAGTTACATTGGGTTTCTTTCTAATTGATCATGTGAAACTTTTGCATTATAAGTATAGTATTCATCAGCTCAATAGAATTTTCTTAGAAGTTTTCATAGCATGAGCCAGGATGGTGACTTGTTCTGTCTGCTGCTCACAAACTTGCTTATATGAAAAATGTGCTTTTAATAATACAGATGGCAGTAGATTATTCAAGAAGCTTTTATATTTGTCAGCAACATTTGCATTTTCATGCTTTAACAGTCAGGAGCATTTAGTAACATCAATGTGACAAATGCAGAACATTGAGTCCTGTCATGTATTTTTGGTGTGTGGCAGAGTTCCTCTTTTTCTAATTAAGTCAATTAAGTCAACCATGCAACCGAAGACCTTTTTTTTCATTTGCCTCTTTCTGCAGTGTGGTTGGTAAGTCTCAGTCTTACCCAAGAGAGCGGTCAGTCTGTTTCATTTCTGCAGAGAACTGCTGACATCTCTATGCAAGCTTTTCTGAACATCAAAGCTTAGTCTGTTAACCATCATACTTCTCTAGTTCTGTCCGTGTTGTTATACTTTTATATCAAAAGGTACATTTTCTCCTGTATTCCTGGCCATGATGAGTCTTCACTTCTAGTTCAGTAATTGTGGAGTTTAGTATATAGTCCTATTTCTGAATTCCTTATCCACTGGAGTTGAAAGCCTTAATTGATAAAAGTGGGGTTAAAATAAGCCTTCAGAGATGGTTTCTCAGCCGTTTGCTCCTCTTCCTGCTGTCATTCTTCATTTTCCTTTTTAGTACTGCCTGACTTGAAAAGAGAGCAAGTGTCTTCTTCCAATACTGTTGATTATCCTTCTTGGGCAATGATGTCCAAAGTCTTAGACTAAAAGAAATCTCTCTTCCCAGTCTAGTCCTGTCTTAAGGCCTTGAAAACGTATGGTACCCAGGGATTTACCAACACATTTAAGTACCTGTAGTTACATAGTCATCTAGCATGTAAGTATAAACAGGAAGACCAGTTTTAATTTTATCATTTTCTGTTCTCTGATGTCTGTAATAATAATACTGTTCCTGTTTATTTAGATCTACCTTTGGATAGTTTACTTGTATAGCAGCTTAAGCTATGTCATTGACTACAGTGGTCCTAGCCATGAAAAAGAGTAAAATTCAATGTGTTTCACTCTGCTATTTAGATTTTCATTTGCTTCTGGAACTTGATGGCACTATTTTTATTAGTATTATAGTATAAATTCCTTATAATTTTGAATAACCTTTGTAAGGTTTTCTACTTGCTATTGTGATTTTTTTTGTCTGTATTTCTGTGATATTGTGAAGGAAGTTACTTTGAATTAACTTTCCCATTCATTGCAGCTTGTCTTTAGACGCATGCATATAAGAGCAGCTTGATTTTGCTGTCTAAGTCCAAGGATTTTTAACTCAAGAATCGAATCTTGAATTCTTTGATAGCAGGATTTTCAGCAGGAATTGAAACCTCATGAGGATTATTTTAGTTGACAGTGACTGTCAGATTTCCCAAATTTCTTTACTGCAGAAAAATTCCACTCCAGCTGTGTACATTTCCTACAGCATTTCACAGATACAGTTTGTCAACTACTATCCTAAAACAAATTTAAAGCCACACATTTTATGCCTTCAGAATGACTGTGGGCAGTATTTTATTACTCCCTTCCGGAGCTGAGCAGCTGTAGTGTGTCCAACTGCCTTTATCTGAGAAGCTCCAGAACCAACATATCAGGTCCTGTTGTGAAAAAGAAACCAACCACCCACTTTTATTTGTAAAACAGGATACTGGCTCCTCACTGTGAAATCAGGGCTCACAGGAGAATGAGAAACCTAACAGCTGCTTTTAGTTTATTCTGAGAAGGCTCACATGCTTCCACAAGGCTTGCATCCATAGGCAGTGAGAAACCTGACTGCTTGAAAATACTCTCATTCCTTCCACTTGCCTGGATGTTATTCTCTGTGCCTGGGTGATAACTGTTTTCATGGCTGCTTATCCTCAGCTCTGACTGTAGAGGTTGGATAGATGTGTAGACAAGTAGGTGCGAGTAGACTTGTTTTCACAAGCAACTTTGTAGTTGAAGCTACATGACAAAAGCAGTTATGGCTTTCTTGGGGGGAAGAAAATTCCACAGGGCACTGGATATGTGACAGATACAGTTACAGTAAGGAAAGAATTGTGCAAGCTTTATTTTCTGGGACAAAAGCAGCCAGTGTAGCTGACCTGCTTCTTCTCAGGAGCAGAAACTCTTCATGGAGCATGACAGAGCTCTGGTGCCACCTCTGTTTTCAGACCCTTGGACTGGAAGCTTGGCACTGTGAGATAACATACACAAAGAAGTTATTGAAGTGCAAAATAAGGCATTATTGTGTGATATTAATGACCAGAGAAGGAGTACGTAAAGTCTGATTTATGAAACTTGTCAATGTACTGGAGTTTTGTTAGTGTAAGAAAATAAAATCTATTTTTCCTAAGCATATGGCTGTAATTCTCCAATTTTGTTCTTTCCTTTCCCTCTCTTTGTTTATGCTCTTGTGTTATCCCTGAGCATCCCTCAGATTCTCCAGAATCTCCCAGTGCTTCTGGGAGCCTTCAGCCTTGCATTGTAGGACCTGTCTGAATCACAGCTGTAGATTCTTCCCCCTTGAACGGCCACTTCAGTGTTCATTGCTTTGTTGAGAAGGATATTTCTGTAATCATCTGGAAGGAATTTAGTTTTGTTCAAGGGAAATTCTTGCATGTCTGTTTCTCAGACACTAGTGGTGCCTTTGGCCATGGTGCTTGCTTGCCTAAGAGAACACAGATTTGTTTCTTTCTCCTTTCTTTTGATGGTGCTGACCACATGCTGCTTACTTGGGGAGGGAGCAGGATTTTGGTTTATCTGGTTTTGTCAGAAGAGTAGTTTAAGGAAAGGGGTTTTGCCTTCTGTTTTGATAAAGCTAAGCTTTTTGTTGTCCTTATCCCTTGTGGAATGGTTTCTGAATTTTTTGCGTCCATCGTGGAAAAAAGCATTTGAACATATAACTTGAAACTGATGGTTCTGTCTCTGTAGAAAAGCAGTTTCTCCTGTAGGTATGCCATTTCCACTGAAGAGTTCTAAAGATAAGGATGGGAGTGTTGAATTTGACCTGTTACTTAATGGAGAGTTAGCCAAAGGAAAACAAAGTAGGAGGAGATGTGGTGGGTCACTGTGGCCTTGTCTTTCTGTCTGGTTGGAGCCTTGAACTCATAGTGTGTTCAGTTATCTGCTCCATTTAAAGTCAGAAGGCCTAAAGGTGAAAAAACTTGTGATCACTGTGTTTAAGTCCAACAGTGACAGGAATGGGACCCTCTGAGCTGCTCTGGCCTTCTATGTGTTTGGGAAGGATGATGAATCCAGATGAAAACAAAATGGGTAGTCTAATGTTCTGCAGGGAGATTGTGTTTGATATGGGTGATACTTGAATGGTGATAAAGTTTTTTATCAACTCTTCTTTTTCACCAGAGCCAGCTTAGGATTGCTAGGGTTCAGCCAGCTGTCTAGTATCTGCATGCAAATCTTGCTTACATCTTGGATACCTAGGAAATAACTCTAATATTTGATAGCAGAGAGGGATGTTAGCATACATAGCATACATCCCAGTACATAAGCCATTATATTTAATTTTCCCCAGTGGTTTTGTGGAGAGGAAGAGTAAGATATTTTAGAATTTTCTGAGAACTCTGAAACCAGTGCAGTGTAATCTCCATAACCCCTGTGAGGTGTTTATGGCAGTAACATCCCCAGTTGGGAGGAATTCCTCTTCTTGGCAGTTCCTGCATAAACTTGAAGGCAATTCTTGTCAAGTCGCTTATTTGGCTTCCTCAGGAATTGGGAGGTTATGTTACAAATGGTAAGTAAATACAGGAGTTGAATAAATGGAGAGCCAAATACGGTGTACTTCAAAGGAGACCCTACTCAAAAGAGTTCTGAAAGGGAATATATCATAACTGAAAACAGCGAAGATTTTGTTTGTCCTTATCCTACAAATCCAGATTATTAGGAGCAGCTCTGTAGCATGTGACTAAGGAATATTCTTACTCTTTATTCCTTAGGCTTCAGGAATGAGACTGAGTGTCTTGCACTGGTTACTACTGCTTCGTTTGTCTTTATCACAGAAATTATTCTGAAAGAAGCTGCTCCTTTTGGCAGCCAAGCAAAAAAACCCAGAAAATCCAAACATGTGCAGATAGGGAAATCTTTGTACTAAAAGTGTGTTCCTTTGTGGTTGGTGCTTATTCACATCAACAGGAAGTTATCCTGTCAGAGGAGAGAAGGGATTTCATTTTACCAGTGCTGTTGGTTTGGGGCTTTACGGGAACCAAATGTATCCTATGGAAATATCTGAGAGTTTACGACAAAATTCATAAAGTCTTATTACACTTGTTTACATTAAAAGGTCCAAATGCAGTTTTTCACATGACATTATCTGGTTGCACACAAAGTGACTGCTGTGTGACCTTTTAAATTAGATAAAAGTAGTATGTAATTGTGGACAGGTTTATCCGATAGACAAAATAATAATAGTTACATTACTGAGTGATTAAAGCCCCCAAAAGAGGAAAAATATATCTGTTTAGATATTACCCAGCCAAAGAAAATAAGGACTGAGACCTCAACAGTAGCTGAGATTTATGGGATTCTGATGCTCACTGAAGGAAAGGGCTTATATCAACTATATACTAGCTTAAAATTAATTCAACATTTATAATTTTACATCTATATTGTAGCTGTATTTATGTGCTTAAGCATGTTAATGTGAGACAGCTGCTGCAGCTTTGTAGAGATGAAGACCACATGAACTGGGTTTGCATGCAAGAGAGAGGCTCTAGTACTATTTGTACTTGAAAGTATACTTGTAGAAGAATGCTGTTTCACCGCAGAACTTTGTCTTGGCACTAAGCAAGCAGTAAGTTGTATCTCACTGCAGGTTTTTTTCATTTCCACTGCTTCGAAGTTCAAAACTGTAGATGCTTATTACCTGCAAATCAGCAGAAACAGCTTACTTGCCTAATTACAATAAGTAGCACATGTGAAGATGAGAAGCTTATAAAGATTACCAAGGTGTCTATCAATGTCCAATATGCCCATGGATGAAGTCAGATGATCTTTGTAGTAGTAGTACGAATTCCTCAAGACTGCTGAGGAGATGCATGTAAACTAAAGCAGACAGACATACTGCAAATGCATTCATCACAAGGTTTGTGCACTAAAGACTCTGCTTTTCTACGCTTGATCTTTTGAGTTGTGTCATTTGCTGTCATGTAATTCTTGCTTTCTGAATTAATGAGTTTGTTTTCATGGTGACAAACATGCGTATGTGATGATCAGGTATTCATTAAAGATTTAATTTTTCTGCTGAGTTCTGTGCTAATTTTGTTTGCTTTGAAGAAGCTTTTAACCACTGTATTTTGCAAGAGACATTTATCATGTCAGTCATGAAATTGTCCCATTTGGTATTGGCATAACTTCTTTGCTTTTATTGATGAAGTCCAGAAGTAAATAACCATAGGCTTGACTTTTAGAAGGGGAGCTTTTACACTTAATGCGTGAATCCTACACCTTGTTTAATTCCTGAAATGCATTTTTTTTTTGCCTGTTGCATTCCATATTTGGGCATTGGTAGCCTGAGCTGTGGGCAGGGCTCTTTATCTATGGTATTATAATCCATAGCAGCAGTCATGCCTGCTTGCAGTTGCCTGGAAGCAGAGGGCTCTCATGAAATTGCAGTCCAAAACACCTGATTGTTACAGGCTTCCCATAATTTGTCTTTAACAATTTAATTTGCAAAACATTATCAATATTTAGTAATTTATTTTCATTGTCTTTGGGAAGGTTATCTCGGTGCTATTGATTTGGGCATGGATATCAGACGAATGCATGCCAGCATGACTGCTCACGTTTTATCACTGATACTAGTGCTGTGGAGTGATGCTATTTTCTATACTAGGGGTGAAATGAGCCTTGAAAAAGGCATAGAGTTGGCATTCTTTTTCCTTTAAATGCCAAGGTGATGACATTATAAAGCTAATGATAATTTGTCTGGAATTTCCGTAGTCTATTGCTAGCATATTAAAATAGGGTAGAATTCTTTGCAAGGGGAAAGATTATTAAAGGAAGGTAAATATACCATGGAACAGTTTGCTTTGAATTTGGTATTAAATATGTTTTTATTAATTCCATAAATGAGAAATGGTATCAGAGTGCTTATTTGTGAAAAATTTTAGTTTAAGCATTTTGAAACACTGAAGATGCAATTCTCCTGTAATTCAAGGAGTCATTGAGACTAGAAGGAAGGTAACTAGTAGTTATTTTTCATCATGTTGTAGATGTTATAGATTAAATGGCTGGACAGAAAGCAAACACTTTATTGGAGGAATATAATGCTGAGAAAGAGACTGTTTTCTGCATGCTGGCCTGCATAAAGGGCTTTTCTTTTGTCTGGAACCCACAGGTGGTGACAGTGGGGTTAGTTTGAAAATGTGTTGGAGTGCATTCATGGTCAGTTCAAATCAGTCCCTCAGGATTTCATGCTGTAATAGAGAATACTGCCTATGCTGGGAAAAGGATTTTGACATACATTTTGGAAATGCCTTTGTGTGCTACTGTGACAGTGTTACTAAACTCATGGATTCCTCATGTTGCAGAACAGTAGGAATCCACAACAATGTTGCCGTGGGTTTTTATCTTCAGCACAGAAACTACCATGTTATTTTATAATTGTTATCTCTGTAGTATAATTTTATATTCATTTTATAGTGGAATTTTTTAACTTCTTTCCTGCCCTTTCTTTGAATTGGGTGAAAAAACCTCCCACCTTAAACAGTTTTTCTGTCCTGTCCTGTCTCATGGCTTTAGAAATTGTTTTGGTGGATTTTTATTTTCTTCAGAGAGTTTCTACAGTTTTCTTTATGTCCTTTCTTTGGTGTCAAGATGAGGCTAGGAAGCACCTAGAGCTTTCTCCTAGTTGTGCTATGAACACACAGTTACAGCTAATGGACGCTGACTGCATGAACTCCAGCAAACTATTTAAGCCATTTCCAGTAAAGCTAAATGAGACAGATTGGTTAGTTAAACATCACTAATCCTTGAAAGACCCTTCACATCATCTCCTGGTTCTTCTTTCACTTGTCCAGTGACAATATCATGATCTCATATGTCTCGCAGCCTTCTCCCTTTCACCCGCTCCTCCTCTGCAGGATTCAGTTTGTTTCTCCACTGTTAGCCATGCAGGTTAAAGGGCAAAGGTTTGTAACACTGGCTGTGGAACTCTCAGTGACAACACTAGCGCAGTGCATGCAGCGATTTAGGGTTGCAAATCGTCCCCACCCCTCCTGTATCATAGCCTTATTT
This sequence comes from Myiopsitta monachus, assembly GCA_017639245.1. Lineage (NCBI taxonomy): Eukaryota > Metazoa > Chordata > Aves > Psittaciformes > Psittacidae > Myiopsitta > Myiopsitta monachus. Next base: position 70,879,124 of record CM029917.1, on the reverse strand, counting down.
ATCAGCTTGGATTTTGTATTGCAAAGTATAGTAGCAGTAGCAGTGCATGTATGAAGTGATTATTTTCCTGATATTTTCTCCTGGTAATGGCAATTTTTTCTGAGTAGAGAACAGTACAGTTCCTATGGACAGTTTTCAGTCAGAGAGAAACCATTTTAAGTTGTCAGTAGTGAGAGAAAATAAATGTAAACCTTTCTGTTCTATCTTACAGTGCCTGTGGAGATTGCATCTCTGGCAGATGGAGAATGCATTGTAACTTCAAAGAAAGTTTTGCCTCTTAATAGGAGCACAAAGTATAATTTTTGTTGTTTGTTGTTTTTTTTTTTTTTTCCCCCATAAATCTCTTTACCTTGCTAACAAATATTTTGGAGCATATTGCACAGCCTAACAGGTAATTATTGTAATCAAGTACTTGGCAAACATCCTCTGCTGTGTGACAGCCCTGCCAGTCTCTTTTTTCCATGTAGGGTACTTATGAGTGTACGTTAATGGTAAAGTAGCTCTACCAAGAATTATTAAAGACAGCTCACTGGTCATGAGCTTCGGCAGCTACTGACATGGTCACTGCATTCAATTATTTCTAGATATACTTCCAATCCATTCTGCATTCACTTCAAAGCACACTGTTTTTATGTCATCCCACCTGGGCTCCTGGTGCATGACACTGCCAGATGTATGTTCAGGCAGGACTGCTGAAACATTAGATTACAGATGTGAAAGCAGCTCAAATGACGGAGTTGTGAGTCTTAATGGTGCACAGAGCATGGTGGCTACGTGGGAATCGTGTTTCTGTTTCCTGTCACAAAAAAGTGTGTCTGCAAAACACAGCAGTTGGCTGCTAAAGTGTGTGAGCTTCTCTAACTGTATGCGTAGAAAAGCTGGTGGGCCAAATGGACTACACTTACTATGTGGTATTGCAGGTGCTTTCCCACCAAACCCCATTGCTATCAGCATAATTAATTCTTACATAAATTTTGAAGTGTCTTTTTTGAAACCTCATAAGAAGAATCACATTTTAAAATGTTATTTTACTGCTTTTTTCCTGCCTTTTTCCTGCTCAGATTGCTCTCTTTTCATTCTTAGTTTTCACCTCTTTCTGCAAAGCCCAGTTCCTTGATGAGTTTTTGTGGTGTTGTTGTTTGTCCCACCCCCTCTCTACACCCCCTCCTCAAGCTGATGTTTTTAAAATGCCAATTTTTAATTTTAACTTTTGCACTTTGTTTCCTCCCAACTGCATTTCTCCCCACCACCCCCCATCACTTCTCTGCTGGAGTTAATTTGGGCTGCACAGGTGCTTGCTTAGGCCACATGTGTTCTTCCATTATTCCCTATGTCAATTTGTATTCTTTAGCCTTTCTATCAGTTGTTTTCAGTCCTGCTCTGTGCACCATTCTTGCAGCCCTACCTTTACATCTGCATACTGAATGTATCTAGCATTACAGGAAGTAGGTATATTTCCAAATTAGAAACATCTACCAATTAAGCAAGTTCCATACTTTATGGTGAAGTGAATCTCCACGTTAGAATTTGTTGTGGAGGTATACCACAGTGGTGTGTTTTGATGGCAGCTCCCACGATGATAAATGTCTGAAGAAGACTGATCAACCAGCTCCATGTTCCTTTTTGGTGGAGGACTGGCACATTTATTGGAGTAATTTTTAAGAGACTACCTCACGCCTTTCCACCTTTCATGAGTAAATGATCATTAGCAATGACTAGTTATTAGTCATCACCAGTGTTTCCAGTAGCTCAAGAGACCTCAATTCCTGTGGACAGAAGCATGAATGGACATCAAGGATTAGTAGATCCTCATCAGTGGAGAAGGATCTTTACTGGCACTGCTCCACCATTTTCTAGGACATTGTCAGAGGCCAAGGTTTTCCTTTACTATAGTGCTGACCAATGCCTGCTTCATACTCAGTCAAGGGGATGGGGCTTTTCTAGTGCTGAATGATGGGAGTCTGCAGATCTATTTGCCCAGATTCACAATGCAAGCTGTGGCTTAATGTCAAATGTTTCTCATTTGAGAAATGGAAATAGAAAAGAAGGATTGGTATTGTTTCTCTTGGCTAGAAAATTAACAAAGGGGCACATTAGAGTAATTATAAAATAATGAATAGTTCAGAGTAAATATCAGGAGCTTTTCATTCCTTGTCTAACAACATAAAATACTCCATTAAATTGAAAAGGCATAAATTAAAAAAATATGAAGTAAAATTCTTGCTGAGTAGGGAATTTATAGCCACGACTTGTCTTGGTTATTAGCCTATTTAACTATTATACTCATGTTGGATTCTTTCGGGGAGAGGGGAAAGGAGAAGAAGGGAGAGAGGTAGAGAGTAGTTTTATTGATTGTAGGGTTCTTGCATCTCAATCATCAGGCTCTGGCACTGGCCATTGTCCAGGAACAAGGTCCTGGACTGAAAGACTCAGTCGTTCTGCTACAGTCTGGAAGTTTTATATCTTTATGATGTTCCTTCAAAAGTTACAGTTTCACTTGGGAAAGAAGGAGGAGGGGGGTGAAGTAAATGAGGTTTTAATGTGGCAGGACAAACTAGAAAACAAGCTCTGATTCTGTACAGTGGAACAAGATCTTGAGGATAAAATCTGTTGGTGTATTTACAAGTGAAGTGGAAACCAGTGGTGCAAAGTGGAAAGAGCACATACTGTAGCTCCGATATCCCCATCTCTCCTGAATGCTCTCCAGTGTCTCTTGTGTGGCTGAATTATAATAGCTCTGTTGTGAAATCTTAGCTGCTGTGATTCCCCTTTGTGTAGTTTAACAGGAGCCAGGTTGCTTTAAGAAACTGTTTGTTTAAAAAGTTAAATGGAAAGACCGTTGCTATGTGTTTGCGCTATAGCTGCTGGTGAGGGGGAGCTGCCCCTCTCTGTGGAGGTGTGGGAAGGATGGGACCAGGGCGAGGAATGGAATGACATGGCAGCGATTGGGAAAAACAAGCTATTTTTTTGGCCAGATGGTGAAAAGCTCAAATAAAGGCAGCCGAGACTAACTAACATCATGGACAGGTACCAATAATACGCATGAGAGATGGAAGCACTTGAGAGCAAAATCTCTATATTCAGTAGTTCCCTATTCTAATGTGTCTTTCTAGTTTCTCCAGAAAATGGAGGGACATTACACAACAATGAAAATTACGGCTACAAATTTAACACATAGATGTGACAAAACTGCTGGGATCCTTTTGGCTTAATAAGAATATCAGATCTGTTTATAGTTTAAATACCATGCTACAAATGGTCTGGTACATTAGTTTAAAAAAAATGTAATGAGGAAGTAGGGAATAGATTGTCTAAAAGTAGCACATGTGATAAAGTGATTTAGTATTAGAGACATACTGTCTGAATATCCAGGGAGGCCTCAATCCTCCCTAAACATATGGATACACAAATTCTGCATACACCAAGTTGGACGTACATTTCTTTTTGGGGTTGCTATGTTTTCAATTTTTGTTTCTGCAGAGCAGATACTGAAGAATGCCTCTACTTGCCAGCACCATCTTCTGATCACTGAAGCTGAAATTCATTCCAGTTAACTGTTTTGATCACTGAAAGGGTTACATCCAACATGTTCAGAACAAGTCCCCAGAACACAGTATTTCCTTCTCCTAAGAGAAACAAAAGACTTCAGAGAATTCTGGAGCTAAGCAAATGGACCTAGCCATCTGATTTTCATCATCTCCCACTTCAAAACAGCTCTAATGCTCTGCAAGAAGTGTAGGAACAGTGGACTCCAGTGTCCTGTTCATGGGAGAATTCTTTATCAGAAAAAAGAGATGCTTCCGTTTGTATCTCTGATGTGGCCAATTTATACCCTGTCAGCTCTTCTCATTTCCTTCCCGGAACTTAATCCATCTGTTGCTTTTACTAATTAAAATTTGCTGCTAGTACACAGTAAGCTTTCCTTGGATGTTATGCTATAAAACTCATCCTCATTCTGTGCTTGTAGATGTGCTTAAGCTACACCCATGTATGATGTTCCTTTCATTGTGTGATGTATTGTGCAAAGGCTTAAGGCTCTTCAGGTATTAGATTGTGCTATTTAAAAGCTCTCAACACACGCAGCAAAAGGTATTGCTGTATAAAGCATATGGAGTTTATAATATATCAGACGTAATGGGCCCTGTTCCACTTGTGCTGCAGGTTCATGGCTATAGTACTGGTTATTCTCTCCCCTTTCTCTTTGACTGTTAGTTGGCTCTGGACTGTTCTGGCCTGCAAACTTCTGTATCTTGGCAATTCTCAGCTTCTCAGCTGTGAAGCAGGATAGTCTGCTCCTGGGTCCCCAACCGATGAAGGTGCATCCGTCGCGTTGTCAAATGAAACATGCATGTAATTGACCATCTGGCTGTGTATCCTGACTTGCATGCATGTGATATGCTGGTTTCGTGGTCATCATGTAATTGGGGTTGTGCATGGAAGCTGCATGAACAGAGATGGATCGAGGGAGAAGGAAGGTTGGTGCACCTCACATCAGGTGCACCTGATGTCATTCAGACATCTAGCCTGGTCAGAAAGGGGATAGAGGTACTTTCAGCCACGTTATTCTGAAATGGTATAGCTAATGGTGTTAATGTGTTCATTTGAAGATCTGTGGCATTTAAAAGGGTTTTAATTACTGATATGTATGGCTCAGTTGGCATGATGTGTATTAGGTAATTTTTGCTTACTCTTCACTGAATGGAGTTTTCGTTGTATGCATAAGTACAATTCTCATAATACTAATTAAGGTTTGTAGTTTGGGAGCAGAAAGTAATTTATGGTAAACTCTGGTTTAGATACTGAGAGTATTTTTAGAACAGCTTGTGTTAACTTTAGGGTGGTGGTGACTTTGTGGTGCTTCTGCTTATCATTGCTTAGACATCATGGCTTATAGGTGATATACTTTAAATTTTTGGGAGTGGCTCTGCCACCTCCACATATCCAAAACTGGGCCATCTGAATTGTATTTGTAAAATTTATAGCCAACTTGAATTGAAAAAATTGCTGGTTTAGTTACACACATTTATTGTGCACTCAGTGGGTTTTGTATTTCAGATCAAATAAAGTACTAAAGGCTTATGCTTTTGTTAGACAGTATCTCAGATATTGCTTCGTGTCATGCAGTTGAGGTTAAGATCTTGCATGTTCTGTGTCTTTTGATCTTTCTGATGGTTGCTTATTTTTGCACACTGTAGTCTGCTAGCCTCTAAATTGTGAGTGGAGACTGTAGAGGAAATATAGCTAGAAACGTAGACATGTAGTGTTGGAGAGTAAGAAAACAAAATTGGTGTGTATATGAAAAGTTCATTTAGAAGGAAGGAGGGGAGAAATGTCTCTACACTTTGTGTCAGGCTTCATTTCTGAACCAGTTATTAGGAGATAATGCTAAGGTTTTTGTCTACAATGAACAAAATACAATTTTTTTTTCCAAGTAATATGATTATTCAAGCTGTGAGTTTGGCCATGTTTTAAATTTTCCATAAAGGCAGAAGTGAACTAAGAGAGCCCTTATCTGCTTAGTTCCAAATATAAATTGGCTATGATTTATAAGACTCCAGTCACACAAAATATATGCTTCCCTTATGAGAGAGTTTATTCTTCTTTTTAATGCTTAGGGACACAACTTCTACAGGAATGACTGAAAGTAGTGCAGCACATAAATGAGCAGTGTCTGAAGACTGGAAGACATTTCATACTTGTTAATATTTGACTGTTTAAATGAGCATTCAGATTCTGAGTGTTAGAGGTGCAAAATGATAGAAACCTTTGCCTGACTGCTCTGATGTGACCTGAAAAGCCTGTCTTGAACTAGTGCTGTTGAACCTTATCCTTGCTGATCAAAACAAAATGAGACAAACAGGATGTTGATAATGATACTGCTGTTATCTGACCTACATTAGTACCATGGGCTACAGTCATTACAAAATCTGATTTTTAATGGATGCAATAAAGATACCTGTTTTACAAGTGTGTGTGGGTGAGAATAGGTAAACAAATCCATTGCCACTTAACACACTGACTCAGGCAGCTGTCAAAAAGACAAATATTTGTAAAAGAAGTATGGCTAGAAGGAAGACCACCACTAACTGAGGAAAAAAATAAGCTGAAATGGCAGGTCAAAATCTGATGTCGCAAAGAATGCAAAAGAACCTGTTTAACTTTGGTCAACTTGCTTGTTTGGGGGATTTTTTTGAGGACGACTCTCCTGATTTATGGAAAGGTGATGACCAGCCTACTCACTACTTCAGCAAACACCCATGTGCAATGCATAGAATAGCCACAGCTGTAATACAGGAAGAGGAGGGATTGAGCTCTGGATGGACCCTCTCTAAGACCTTCTCTGGGCTTGTGCAAGCTGCACAGTCTCTGAGGTAACCTGCTAGGGCTCTTTGGGTCAGAAATGATAACTCAAAGATTTCTTCTCCAGTGACAGTTGGCCTGCCATACTACCCTTTCCCCTACCTTAAGCCACCACATTTACCCAATGAGTGCAGCAATTTACAAGTGTGTTTGTTAAGTGCCAATTTAGGCGGCCCACCCATTGTCTTTGTTTAATATAAAGGCATATTAACAAACCTTTTTACTCTGACAGCAAAATCAATTTAAGAGATTTGTACCCTGACTGCTCATTGATCCTTGCTAGTCTGACCCTGGAGTAAACTAGGAAAAGATTTTTTTTTTTTTTAATAATCTGACTATAGGCAAATAACTTCTTGGGTCTTATTCTGTTTTCTGTTTCTTTAAATGGAGGGATTAATCTCTGCTCTTAGACATCTTGTTCACAATGTGGTTCCATAAATAGTTGTATCAGTCTAGCCACAAGCACTAGTTGGAGCATTGTAGTTCATGAGCAGGAATTAGCAGATCAGTACTGGTTTGGGAGCTTGGAAAATGTTTACATGAACATATATAAGTGTGCAGTTTGAGCCTGTCTTAAATCCATGCCACTGCAAGATCATTAAAATAACATGTTCTGTACCAAATATTCCTTTGTGCGATAGATATTCTAGATTATTAAACCCATGACTCCTTTGTGCAATTAGCTCAGAATAGGGAAATTTTTGTGCTCTGCTCTTGCTTGGCAGAGGATATTCAGTTTTGGAGCTCTGTAGCTTACTCAAGTTAATGAATGAAAATGGATTTGTACTTAAACTCTTCACAGTGCATTGCAAGGTTGTCGGATGTTATAAAATCTAAAATTATAGCAGGGTATATGAACAGCATTAATGAGTGGATGGAGCTGCTGTTACTGAAAAGTAGGGTCTTAACTTTGATGGTTAAACAAAGCTTTTGTTCTGCAAATATTTGCTAGTTGCTATAAAAATTAATTTTCCTTCTTCAAGAATGTTCTCTTTTAATTTCTGTTCTTCCAGTTTATGTAGGCAGTAAAAACAAATGCTGCTCTATTTGGTTATATTTGCAGGGTAAGAAGGAAGGCAATGTAGACCAAATAGACTGACAGAGTAATTGGTCCTCTTAGTAGACATTTTTTATGCTGGAACCTAAGCTTCCTGCTCCCAAAATGCATTTTTTAAGCACTGCTTACCATATAATAAGTAGGCATCAGCAGCATTGCTGCTTGATATGCATTCAGAATCAGCAACTGTTAGTTATTTTGTAGTGGTCCAGATCCTGTTGGTGTGTTAGGATTGATAAGGACATGCCTTCCAGACTGGACCTGCCTCCAACACTTCTGGATCCTGGCTAGCATCAAGGGGATTTAGCCTCCCGTGCTGTTTTGCAGGAGGCATAGCAACAAAACTGAAGGCATATCAGTAACTTTTTGGTTAAATAGGAGTGAATTCAGGCTCTGGATAGCATCAGAGCAGGAATTACAGTTTACTATAAAGACTGAATTGCCCAGTTCTTCCTGGATCTGGGCTTGGCTTGCTGGCTGATGTCTGGTTTCCAGAATGAAACCGTAATGCTGTAATGTACTAATGCTGTTTTCTCCTCTGATGATTTTAATCTTTCTTTCTTTTTAGAGACTAACTGAAAGCAGTAAATCAGAGATATGTCAATATTTCTGTTGGCAGGTTTGTTTATTGTCATCAGTTATATACTTAGAAGAGCAGAGAAGGCTAAAAGCTAAAATCTCATAATCATTCATCAAGTAAAATATGTTTACTTTCAGTTACTTGTCTCAGGGAAGGTACAGAATGTTATAAAAAAATCAATGTGTTATTAAAAAGATAAAAATTAGCGTGATCTTTTATGAGAGATTCATATGTCAAATGAGATTATTCTTACCTCATTTTAAAACCTTGTAGTTTATTGAGAATTTCTGTACAACTAATGGGTCACCCACAAGCAAAAATAAAGAGGCATGTAGCACAAAATGAGTTTGCTGAACCGTTTAATAACTGTTTGAAGGGCCAAAGCCAAAAGCTGTATCATAATTAAAAAATGTGATGCTTACTTGAGGTTACAGTGAATTGCACTTTCCACATTCTGTCACTGGGTACAGAATGTATCCACCCTCTTTTTCTTCTTGAGTTTAGGCTTCTGTACTTTCCCTTTAAAGGCTGTTGAGACATAAATGGTACTTGACTGAAAAGGCTATGAGCACCTTTGGAAAACTGACAACAGTTCTGGGGTGACCTGGGGAAATCAGCGTCTGCTGCAGGCGAGGTTAGTTAGGTCATGTATGTATTGTGCTTACTGTCAGTGGTTCAGCTGTAGTAGTCTCCATGCTATAGTAGATGAAAAGAATGCAGAAAGATTGACATTAGTCAAGTGGAGATATTTTTCATCAGAGCAAAGATGAGGGCTAACAATTTTACTGTTTGTTTCTTGGAATATGTGGTTAAATGCCAGTTTAACGTTCAGCTTAAATTCCAATTATTATTTTGGTTTGTGGCTTTCTAGATGGGGCCCAGTTTGAGGATGAGGAGTGGGGCTTTTTGTGTTGTCAGTGCAAGTTCTCGTTCAAGTACAGGCTGCTAAGTCCTGTTCTTGAAGTCAAAGCTTATGCCCTTAGGACTTCAGCAAGTAGTTCTGAGGCTTTATTCCTGTTTCTGTACATTAAACCTCCCGGATGAGGAAGACAGTGACTGAGCATACATGTTGAGACAGACAGATAAAAATCCAGAGACGTAATGTATTTACTCAAAGTCTTCAGGTTTGGTGTCAGCATTATTGTCCTTACTGCCTCAGGCAGCTATGAGGTCAAGATCATTTGAAGGTATTTTATATACTATTCTCTTGCCAACCAGGGTTATAAGTGAGGACACTAAATTGAAGACATCTAATGATGTGTGCTTCTGGCCACTCACATGCTTATCTCACAGGTGCAGTTACACCTGGATGACTCTTGAGGAATATCAACTACCAGTAGTTTTACTGTTGGTATTTCTGCAGTCTCGTTTTACTGACAGCATGGCACGAAAGCAGGCTCTTCCCCTCCTTCCCTATGGCCATGGACTTGGCACAAACATCTAGCATAGCAGATAATTCCACAATATGTTCGTCAGCCGTTTGGGTTGTGTTTGGTTTGGCTGTATGTGAAATTGCAGTGCTCATCTGGTAAGGGTCTGTGATCAGACAGTACTCTATTGCCATTAACAGGCCTGCTGTCCTTCGACCCTTTGATTGGAAGGATGGTGGATTTTGTGTTGGTTGTATCTGCAGACAGGTCTATGCTTACACCATTCATCAGCAACATAACTCTATCATTGAATAGTCTCCTTTCAGTTGCCTGGTAGTTTCCCTACGTCTTCATCCACATATTTTGTGCTTTCTTACATTCTGATGATGAATATTATGGAGTAGAGGAGTATGCTTTGGTTCACCCTGCATTCCAATTTTCTTTGAAACCGAGTGCTGGAGATTAACTTGTTTTTCATGATATCGGTACAACTGACAGAATTAAACACATTTTTATGCACAAAGTTGAAGTCTGTCTTACACTCTGACACTGAGTCCCTCCAAACAGATTTTATGAGCTATAAAAGTTGCATATTGGTTAGCTGAAATTAAGCGGAGTAAACTTGACAAAAATGTGTTATGGGAGCAATTCTTAAGTCATAAAAAATTGATCTAATATTTTTTTTAGTCTCATTTAATTGCTATCTGAGATGACCACTGTCATAAGTTATTTGGCAAACTAACTGCTCTTTCCCATCATAGCCTACTTTTATGCTGTCTAGCTGAAAGCCGTAAAATTAATTCTGATCACTCACATGTGAAATTCAGCATGGTAGAGCAGTCATCTTTCAGGCTGCATACTTTAAATCCTAGAAATGGTCTTTGTATAGATCCTTAATTTTTGATCTGCACAGTTAATAAGATTGATTTTCTGATGTGGTTTCATGTGCATAAGTGTTTTCTCCCTTTTGCATATAATACAAAATATTTGCTCTGCTTTTCAGTGTATGCTCAGCTAATATAAACCAGGAAACAATGCCTAGAAAAGAAAGTAAAGAAAGTAAATCTGTAGACAAGAACTTTATTTTAATCTGTTGATACTGAAGTGACCCAGTTCAATATATGCTTGAGGATTTTTAAACAGTGGAAATGAAAAATAAATTTAAAAGGGAGGGGGGGTGACTTTGTTTTAAACACTAAACCATTTTAAGGGAATCTGGGCTTTAGGAGCTGATATAATTCTTTATGATCTTGTTTACTAATCATTTATTGGTAACACTGTTTCATGCATATAAAATATAAGGACATATTGCCGATTGCTGAGTTGTCATTATTCTGCTGAAGTGAAGGGAACTGGCTGAGCATCTGTCAAACATTTGCTTTCTACAAGTTCTAAAGTCTCTCCTTCCTTAGCATAGCAATGAAAAAATACATTTCTGTCCCCTCCTATATAAGTGTATTGTCAGCATTTTGTTCACTGTTGAAACCTGTACAGGTATTATAGGATTAAATGTACATTTAGGTGACGTTAATTATCCTTAATTATACAGTGACTCCCTTTATTTTCTTTTCTCTGATATCAGCCTCTTTTCCCATATGCAATGGAAGGTTATTTCTGCACTTCCAGCACTGTCTAATTTTCTTTCTCTCCTTATCTTCTTACAACCTTTGATGTCTACCAGTTTCTACCATTTGTTCTTCTCATGAGCTGGTCTGCTTGAGCATCACATAGATGGATCAGCTTTTTTTTTTTTTTTTTTTAAGTTTTCCATGGGATTTCTGTAGGTCCCCCTTTTTCCTTCTCCTGGGAGGATGTCTGTGTTCTGACTGTTTATTACTTTATTGGTAGTGTCAGCAGGACAGAAGAAACTTTCTTTTCTATAATGGATTTGCAGTCTAGACAGTGTAAAAACTGTCTAAAGGATGTAGGCTACTGAAAGCATGACGGAAGTAGCTAGCCAGTAGCTAGCCATACCATGACTTTTAAAAATGATTCTTTGGGAAATTCTTTGTCCTGAAGTTTACATTCCTAAGGTAAATTCCGAAGTTTACACTCTTTAATATTACAATCTTCAATTTAGTGTACTGAAAACATTTTTAGTGAAAGAATGAGAAAGGTCCTGTGAGCATAGTCCTCTCTTTTATCCGCCTTCTTTTCTCCTAGATCTCAATCTCATATTCAGCCTGTCAGAAAAGAGGTGTTGCAGATTTGGTGCTCTCTTGCCTCCCATATCTTCAAGGCATATAAATCCTTTCAGCTCTATCACCTCTGTGACGTTGCTGACATACAGCACCCTTGATTAATCCACTGTGAAAATTCCTGCTCTTTTCTTCATTTCCTCCTGTTTGGACTGCTATAATTCACAGCTGTTTGGCATTTAACTGCTGTAAAACTCTGTAGGATTGGTACTTCTTGCAGTATGCTATGATAACCTGATGTGTTTTGGACCATGACTACTACGTGCTATGATTTCTAAAATCTGTGATGACTTGGACTCTTAACTGTATCAGAAAACTTGATTTTGTTACACATTTTCACCTTCTAAAACAGCTTTGATGATCTTGAGGGTCTTTTCCACCTAAATAATTCTATGATTCAACGATAACAGTTAGTTGTTCCCCAGACCTCAAGTGTAGTTCCATTCAACATCAGCTCTGTCTGCTACTGTAAACTTTTCATTCACTTTTAATTCCGGATTCTTCCCTCTTGAGATCAAAGGTTCCATGGTGAGTGATTAAAAAAGGAATATTAAGTGGGTGGAAATTGAATGGATGTGAAGGACTTTTACAGGGAGAAAGATCATATTTTTATAATGCAAAAATTGATACCACTTTGTTCTGCTGCCTGAGAGGTGATAAAGTAGTTGAACACTATTAGACCTTCAAATTTGTATTGCTTTGAACTGGAGCATTTTTATTTAAATTTGTTATTCATTATGCCTTTGCCTATACTGTTCAATGTCTGAGCACTGCATAATTTACAAGAAATAAAACAAGTTGATGGGCAAAACTTCTAACAATACCGTTGAATTTCACACTTGTAATTAATCACCCATGCTCAACTGCAGATATAAATGTTAGTGTGTGTAACCATGTGCAAGCACAGAGAAACAGAACCTTTCAGTATTGTCACCCATGTTACATTTCGGGCATGAGAAATAAATTGCAATACTTTTCTTATAAGGGCCAAGTGACAGAGTACCAAGAGCGCACTAGACTTACGGTTTATTATTTTTTATGATAGAAAAAACAAAGTACAAGGCTGGTGAAATACTTGTGTTGTAGACTTGATTTACATACAGCTGTAGAGAATTTTTAGGGCCAAATCTTTGTTCTGCTGAAGTTGAGTGTGAGTTCTGCTTCTGACTTACCCAGAGCAAGTGGTTGGACTGGTGTCAGCAGCGGCTGCACGTTGCACCCTGTGCTGAAGCCATGGGATGCAAGCTGCGAGGGTGTGAAAGGGGCATGAAGGGCTCTGTAAAGCCAGGGCTCCCCTGGAGAAGCTTTCTATTTGCAGCAGCTGCAACCCTGTTTTAATGGCCCTCAGTGTTATGAGAAAACATTCGTTTCTTGGGGGAAGGATGCGTTGGAGTATGTGGTGCAATTACAGTCACAATGATACCTCTTCTGAAATACAGCAAATCGTAAGCATCCCATGCAGAAGTGGAGAAGTCCACAGGGTGCTTAAAAATAAACAAATGATAAACCACAACAAGCAAAAAAATAATTGAAATAATGTGTGCATCTTTTGGGATAGCTGTCATTTTAAAATTCTGACTGAAGTAACTGGTCTAGAATAAGATTTAGCTTTATAATTTGCCTTGGCACTTTTTACATGGTTTCCCTTTTCCCACTTCTATGATTTTCAGACTTCTTAAGGCATGTTTCATTCATTTGGTTTTAATTCAGTCCCAGTTCAGTATCTGAGTGCCAAAACAATTCCTCTATGGGCAAAAAAGCGAGTGTGCGATGAAGGCACTGACTGCTCTTTAAGTCCATGCTTGTACTAGTAGGAGAAGCAGACAAAGGGTGTTCTGGGGCACTAAGGCTATATGACCAGGCACAGCTTGTGTCCGTGCAGCTAAATGAATTTACCTCCCAAAACAGGATGATGTCATCCAAACTTATTGCTAGCAATAGCCCCTGGCCTGTCCTGCTAGTCTTTTTTGAAACCATGCCTAAAACCATGCCAGATGCTTATCTGTATGGGCAGTCATGTGCACACCTCTACCTTTGCCCTGTCTGTGGTAGGTGGCTGTGAGTCTCACCTTACCAGACCACGTGCGGGCAGTGGCTGGCACAGGTCTCTTCTGTGAACTCCCAGCGGTTCTAACTCTTGGGCTTTGTGACAGTGAGGTTTCCAAAGCTCTCTTAAGGCATTGTACTTCAGTACTTTGTACAAATAGGCTGATGGAAAAAACACAGGATTTATTATCAAAGAGTAAGTAGAAAATTAAACCAACTGAGAAGCAGAAAGCCTTAAAGTATCTCCAAATTACAGAACTAAAAATACTGTCTCTCCTAATACATGCATATTTTTATAAATTATTTTCTTCCAAGTTGTTTGTAAATGTAAGTGAAAGCTTTCATCATAGAACATGCCAGAGAAGAGCCAAACTCAGAACAAAATGTTTTGTTATCAGAGATCTTAGAGCAATAAAAGTGAAGGCACAATATACAAAACTATTCTGTTTATCAAGTACATATTTAACCAATCCACCCTTTGGCCAAAGAGCAAGAGTTTCACACTCAAGCATCCTGTTGATTTGACTTCTGGTGGCTGGTGAAGCAGCTCTGTTGCACTGCAGTGCTAATGCAGGTGGGCGGCATTTTATTCCTTGGCCCTGCTGGGGATGTAGGGGTCAGCAGGAGGTCTTTGCCACAAACCTGGCTGGTCAGGGCTGTGTTACCTTTGGTCTCAAAACTCCAAGGATGGAGCCCCCAGCCTCTCTTGGCAGGGAACCTTTTCTGATGCTGAATCATCTTCACAGTAAATATTGCCTTAGGTCTAGCTGGTACCTCTGCAGCTTAAGCTTGTGACCACTATTTCCTCATCTCCTGCCCTGCAGACAGACAGTCCCTGAGGACAGAGCCTTGTGTTGTCTTTTTGGTAATCTCCTCTAGGGCACAGGAGGGCACTTATCAAATCCCTCACCTCAACCATTCTCCGTCCTGAACAAGCAAAGATCTCAGCCTCAACTCATGCAGGGCACACATGTATGGTGCTGCCAAAACATATTGCTATGGTAAACATTGATTAAAATATCTAAGAGGTATCTTGATTTCCGTTTCCCTCCATGTATGTAAAAAGAAAAATATCTGTGTTAGAAAAAAATCTTTTGGGTAAGTTCTGTATTAAAATTTATAATCACCTGATGGTTTTGAATTGTTGGGGTTTTGTACTTTCTAGACTAGTCAGTGCCTTATTCATTCAGTTAAAGAGCATGAGCTCGTACTGTTTGTGTAATGCTGTATGAGTCCTTCAAAACTCAGCTGAAGGAAGGCAATGCAGCAGTCTTGAAAGTGACCCTGAGTTTTCATGTCTTGTTTAGTATTTGGAGCAGAATTCATGCTGCTTTATAGATGTGCTTAATATAGCTGAAAAGGTGTTAGGTTTGTTTGTCAGTCAGCAGATACAGCTACATACAAGTCTATGCTGTCAAGGTAATTAAGTCTCTCACAGGGACTTGCTCCAGTCTGTGCATCTCTTGCTTTGTTCTGTGCATACGTGTAATGGTCACATTTAGCTGTGCTGGTAGAACTCAGGTTCCTTGGAGAGATGACTGAAGATTAAAACACCCCCTCCAGTCCATTAACTTGTATGGATCACTGTGCCACCAAGCCCTCTTTCAAATGAAAATTAAGTTAAGTTCCGGGGAGTCTTTTAGAAAGAATAAGAAAGGTAAGAATGCCCCGCAGCACTTTCCTGCCCTAAGTGTGACATGGTTTTTGCAAGACATACCTCCATGGGTAAAAATAACACTGAAGGTAAAGTAGCTTAAGGTATGGCTTCCTGATATGGATTAATGTGTAGGGCTTTTCCAGTCATGGGAAGTTCACTTGACTGAAATAATTATTGACTGATAAACAAACCATGTTACAGACAGGTCTAATCGATCTTGTATGCTTGTTGCAATAAATATGCTGTCAGTAGCTGAGTCATTATTTTACAAACGGCACACTGTGGTAGCAATGTGTTTGTATTTCTTTTGTGTATGCACATTTGCTTTTACAACACCAGCAGGTAACTTTAAGACAAAGTATCTGTGATTTTTTTTGAATGAATGAGTAATAGTTTCACTGTCTTCATTTTTTATCTCTCTTGTTGACCTGCAGGTCAAGGCAACAGATGCAGATGCTGACCAGTTTGGTGAAATTGAGTATTTCCTTTATGATGGATTTCATTATTATGAAAAATCCAAAGCCTTCCAGATTGACCCACGTACTGGTCAGATCTGTGTTTCTCAAGACATTGACAGAGAAGGAGATCCAACCACTTATGATCTCCTAGTAAAAGCTACAGATGGGGTAAGTTTAACCTTTTCATACTGCCAGACTTGTGAATGCATTTGCAAATTTGGATGGACTGTATACTTTTAAATGAGAATGTAATGAGTATGTGAAAGTTGCATGAATTTGAATAAAATTTCTTATCACTGCAGAGGGCATAAAGTGATACTTAGTGAACCATAAATTTTTATCAAACCAAATTGAGAAAATTGGCTGTGAAATCCACATTTACTCCTGAACAAGTTGAAAACCATTTCTAGGATGTGTGAATTTTCCTCCTCTTCTCAGGACTGGTGGGCTCCGGGTAATCTCTGCCCTCTGCTTTCAAGATGACTGCAGCAGTAATAAGACAATGTCTTGTGCTACAGCTGAGTGGCTGCCAGTGATTTTCCTGGATAAACTCCTTGTCCTTTCTAGCTAGCTGATGCCATTGCTGCTGCTGCGGCTGAGTGCAGCCTGCCTGCAATGGCGTGTCTGAAAGTTTTCCCACATTACAAGATCTGGTGTTTAGAAGTAGGTATTCATGGTACAGACATGTCTGTAATATTTACAGTAGAAGTAAGTCTATGCGGCCATTTTGGAATTTCTCTAATTTTTGATTTTTGTCTTCAAAATTCCTTTCTAAGCAAAATTTTACAGCATACATCTGAGTACAGATGCCCAAGCCTTGAAGAGTAAAACAGTATTACAGTGTACGACAGCAGAAAAATACATATTCTGCTGTACTTGATCCCTTCATTTTTTCTCTCTTTCACATGTTCTGAAGCTGTATTAATATAAAGAACACATGTGTATCTGGAATATCCAGATTAGTCTTATTAGTAAAGACTATGTGAGAGCTGGACAACAGCAGTCAAATTCTGACAAGTTTCGAAGATATCTGGTCTGGGACAGAAAATTATTTTGAAAATGTGAAAGAACATAGGTTCACATGGAGAAAGCTTGGTGCACTTTTTGGTTAAGTTATTGCTCTAGAGATAAATCTTATGTCAAAAATTAAAGGAAAAGGGCCAATGCAGATTAAATCCTATATGCATTAAACACTATAGAGTATTTATTTTATAAACTGATCTGTCATTTATCTTCATTTAGAGACCTTGTGTTTCCAGAAGCTCAATAATAGGGGAGAGGCATTCAATTTTCGATTGCCTTGTCTGTGACAGGCAGGAATTGATCTTTTATTGGAAGTCAGTACTTTATAGATCCCATTGATTTCTCTCTAAAAATTTGCTTATTTGACACTTAAATACTAAAGCACTTAAATTCAGTATTAGCTTTCCAAAATTTTCAGTATATCTGAATTTTTGTAGAGCCACTTTCCGCCTTTAGTAGGTATTTTAGTAAGATATTTTACCTCCTGGCATTCCACTGCTGATTTTGATGGATTGAGGAAGTTTGGTGAGGGGTTCAAAGTAGATTCTATGATCAGGGGAGAAATGTGTACAGGAAAAGGCAGAGGAAGAGTTGAAGGGTCACTGTTGACAAAGCAGGGGGGAGAGAGATAAAAAGGAAACAAAATAATGAGGTTAATTAGAAATGAGGAGGAAAAGAAAGTATTTTCCAGGTGGTGCTCAGTTTCTCTTACAGCAAAACTATTGGTTTCCTCCACCTGTTCATGCCTACTTGTATCACATGGTTTTGGAACTTGTCAATCATGTCTTTTATGCATTGTGTAGAAAGTGTAATGGGAGAACTAAATTTGCACACAAGAGCCTGTGGAGAGGCAAGATTCTGTTAAACTAGCGTTAAATAAACATCCCATGGAGAGCTTCAGGGAGCACCCTCACTGATTAAGTGGGGCACAACTGGTGATAATATTAGCATTAGCCTTTTCAGTTGGCAGCACCGGTTTTGGTCCCAAAGTCACTTACTTCACATGCGTATTTGGTATTCCTCCTTGAAATGCTTTTATATGAAAATAAATTATGTGGCTAGGTTCATAGAAGGGTGTTTGCACTGAGTCCCACAGCTTCTGCATCTAGCCCTCTCCTTGGGCCTCCGAACTGTGGCAGACTGAGAGCTGTTCTGGTAGTGAGGGTGACCCTTTGGTGATCCACATGCCACCTCAGCCTGGGACATCCAACATTCAAACTGCACCCTTGTGCACTTGTGACAGATCAGGAGGAGTTGCAGTTGGTATTTGGGGCGTTTTTGAATTTACAGTCAGCCAAAAATTTCTTGTAAGGATGTTAAAGTTGTACTTTTTTTTTCTTCCTCTGGGAAAAAACAGTCAGAAGAAGGGGAAGCTCCACAAGCAGTTGGGAAAGGTTTAGATCAGACATACTGTGAAGTAAAGACCTGTGAAAGGAAAATATGGAAAACGAGGGATTGCAATGGAAGTATTTGCATGTTTTGAAAGCACTATAGAGGACAAAATCAGTACTTATTTTGTCTTCAATGTGTGAAAATTAGGTCTTAAGTGTTCTAATTCTTCTGTTTGGCTTTTTTTTTTTTTTTGCTTTCACAACATGACTGAAATGGACATTCTGTTGTGTGTTCTTCCCTATTTGCTTGGGGGTCTCCAGACTATGACATACATAAATTTATGCTTCCTTTTATGCTTGTTTTATGTATTTCTGTCTTAGTGAGCCTTAATGTGAATTCGTTTTCATACAGGAAACTTTTCCTTTTTAGCAACACACATTTTTGCTGCTCGATGGCAGCGAGTTTTATTGCTATGTATCGTGCATAATTCAGTCATTTATTTATTTATTTGCATTTTTTATGATGTCCATCACCTCTCTTTTTGTTTCAACCAAATAAATAGTAGACTGCAGCTGTTAACCTGTCATAATCTAGAGAAATTTAATTGGAGTAATGCTAATATATATTCTGTCTAGCAGCATCTATACTATACTACATGCTTACAGACAGCACTTGTCTGGCCTTCAAAGCGAAAATCCGAGTTGCACAATCTTGATGCTGTTGAACAGTGAGGGGTGTTCAGGAGAGTCCTACCTTGCCTCTGGAAGGAGCTGGCACACACAGATTTTCTTCAAAGGCTGGGAAAGATTGGATGACCTAAGCCCATGAGAGCTTCTACTAGCTGTGGGCCAGTGCCAGCAACAAGCAGCTCTGTATGTAACACAGTACGTGTACCAGTGTACCAACTGTTTTCATCAGTGGGGCAAGAAATTCCAAAAACTGCAGAGCACAGTTAGGGTGTTCTTCCCATTTTAATATTGTATTGACTTATATGAGGGAATACACTGTGGCTTCAGGAAAGAATGTTCTGTCTCCATAATAAAATGTGATCTGTCTTCTGAGAGATTTGGTTCCCCCACATACTTAGAATTCATCAATATCTGAAGACTTTGCAGTCTTTACATAACTGATAGGATAAATACAAATTGGCTGGTGAATGGTAGGTGGGTTTGTTTGGTTTGGTTTGGTTTTTTAATGTCTGTGTAGTATAATGAAACTTGGAAGAAGCAGTTTAACACAAATTGCCATGAGCATTTGAAGGTTGGTTTCATGCTGTTCCAACCGTATTTTTAGATGCTTTTTACTCCTGACCTCACGTCTTCCTTTCCCCTATGCCCTTAAAAATGCTATGGAGCCCCAGAGTATCCTCTGACAGTTGACAAAGTACTCCCCCACTCCCACCCCTTAGCTCCTGTGCAGGGATTTCCTTCCTGTGGAAATCAAGGTATTGGGTAAGGGACTTGCAATGAAGTGGGGTTGATGTGTTTGCCATAAGCCTGCTATGTCTGCACATCTCCATATCAGCACAGGGTTCAGGATTTTATGGCTGTTTCAGCAGTTCTGAGGCTGAAGGTAGCCCTGATCCCCAGGCATGTGTCCTGGCTGCTGGATGCCCCTGCAGTAGTGTGAGCTCTGGAAGCATGCCTTATTTTCTTCATAAGAAAACCCAAGCATGCCAGGACAATCTGGGGAAACTCCTAGTTTGCAGTTGAAGCATAGACATGAGATGCACAGGATCATCTTAATTTTCCACATACTTGAGCCTTCATGGGCATGTCACTGCCACCCAGCAGATATAATATTACTACATGGAATAAAAAAACCAGAAACACAACAAAGCAAAAATCCCCATGGAAATGTGGAAGAGAATGCTGATAGTATTTTTAGCCCCAAAGTAAGTCTGAACCTGTGGACACAATAACACACCCCTCAAAAATAGTTTTGAGGAGGATTGTCATGTTTATAGAGCAAGTCTAAAGGAGTAGTGTCCATCTGAATCATTGGATAGTTTCCAGAAGGTCAGGTTTGAAAATAATTGATACGGACAATTAGGCTGCAGAAATATTCAGCCTAGTTATTTTTCTCATAACTCCTGTGACTGCAAAATTAAGTTTGGGTGAGTGAGCTCAGCATAACTTGTTATGTGTACACACCAACATCCGATCTGTGTCAGTGGTTTCCGTAAGTGACTAATTGGCACGAGTACAGCATGCTCAGTGTGACTTTGAAGAACACAGGATTCTTCCTCCATCTGTGTCTTAATGTACTGCGTACAGCACACGAAGGCTATACATACATATGCAGTTTTGTGCCTCCATTGTACGTGTCAGTGCCCCACTACATTAGCTGTGCCACAATGGAGCTGATTTCTTCTAAAAATGTTGGTAGTTATGGCTGTAAAATAACCTTGAAAATATCAGACCCTTGAAACTGACGGAGGGAGTCCACAGAGAGTAGGAGGTAGAACCTCTGAGAAGTAAATTGCTGTTTCAGTGCTTTGCCATGGCAAATTGTGATTTTGCTATAGCATAGTTTGATAAGCCAACTTGGCAGTTGCTCCTTGTTTCTCTGGTTTCACTGCAGAGCAAAAGTAAGTATCATCCTGTGGCTGCCCAGGTGGTATTTTAGTGCGCTGTTGGTGGGCATCTGTAGGAGGAGCTTCAAGCATGTGAGTAGCAGCTCAGTGGCTGAGCTGGGATTGGAAAGAGGTACGGTGCTGAAGCCGTGACCAAGGCTTCACTGTTTTCCCAGCTCTTTGTGTAGGGAAAAGAAACAAGAGCAGGGAAGTTGAGCCAGGCCCCCTAGAAAGCGTGGTGAGATCTCTTTCCCTGTAAAATCACAAATGTGCTGGAAATAACTTTATGGAATCAGTTATAAATTTTACATTAACAAACTGTTTTCAGCTATGTGCTTTAGACGAATTTGGTATTTGTTTTTTCTCTGTGAGCACAAAATGAATGTGGGTATATAAACAAGCACATGTGCATATATAGAGAAATATATATACACACACTTATGTATAAGCAAATAAACATATATGTATAGACACACACACTGCATGAGCAGTACTGCTTGAACCTGACAGGGTGGTAAACTGAGGCTAGCTCTTGTAGGCAGGAGCCTGACAGATCAGCTTTCGGCTGTCCTGCACTCTCTCTCTGTGTTCCTAATCAACAGTTGAAAAAGCCTCATATTTGCTGTCATGATGCTCATGATTTTAAATCAGAAAGACTCAAAGATAGAAGTTATTCCCACTTTACTGGAGCACCACAATAACCTGAGGGGCATGTGTTTCTGGGGCAGAAAGCCCTGACTTTTATCTGGGAAAGAATAAGTGATGTGTAGGTGACTACACATCACTTATTGACTACAGTAAAAACAAGTGAGGTTAGACTAGTAAGGATTTGACATGTGTGCTGCTCATTAGCATTAACAAAAATAACTTCATGTTCAGGCCTCGCCAATATAAGAATTTGAGTTTAGTGTAGTCTGTCAGCCCACTGGAGTTGTTCTGAGCATGTTGTTTGCCTAAGTGTAGTATTTTGGGGTATTATAAATACCAGAAGTTGTTTTTAACAGACATTTTCATTGCTCAGCGTTACAGGATGTTCTGTTCCTAATGATGGGCTGAAGCCAGATGTGCATCATCTTATTGTGTACGTTTTTAAAATTGACCTTGTTTTTTTTTTTTGTTTTATCTTTTCTGATTTATCCAACAGGGTGGGCTGAGTGCCCAGGCTTTTGTTCGCATCGAGATAGAAGATATTAATGATAATCATCCTGTTTTTGAACAAGCTGTCTATGTGACGAGCATCAGCAGTCACACACAGCCAGGAACAGAGATCATCAATGTTGTTGCTACAGACAGAGATTTGGGAATATATGGTGTTGTCATGTACGAACTGGTCCCGGGAGAATTTTCTTCTTTTTTCACAGTGGATACATCCACAGGTATTGTATGAGTCTATGATTTAGAAAGGTTATAAATATACAGCATGTATCTTTTCCTTGATGATGCTTTTTTTATTTGGAGTCACATCATACAGTTGAAACTTATATTCTAATGGAAAATAATTCTAGAGGAAGTTGGAGGATTTAGGTTTAGCATAACACTTTGGCATTCACTGAAACAAACAGGAGAATGGGAAACAGTACCTGCCATTACAACGCAGAACAAGCAGTATGCCACTTATCCTCTATTTTCATCCATAAATGTATTCATAATTGTGAGAAATAAAAACAACTTCATTTTTTTGCAATAACATCTGAATTCCTGAAATGTTTAGGTCTTACTCTTAAAGAGCAATCAAAGACCATTCAAGATGCTTTTCTTTTCATTTCATCTCTCTGTTTCTGTCATAATCTTCTTTCCTGACACTGTGCTGGAATAAGTCCCTATTCTGCTCATAGTCATAATGTCTAGCTGTCTAGCTGCCTCTCTGCTTGACTCGGTGATTAGCTTTGTAAATATCTTTTTCTATGTTTTGCTTCATAGAATCATAGAATAGTTAGGGTTGGGAAGGACCTTAAGATCATCTAGTTCCGACCCCCCTGCCATGGGCAGGGACACCTCCCACTAAACCATGCCACCCAAGGCTCTGTCCAACCTGGCCTTGAACACCACCAGTGATGATGTGGCTCTTTGTCCTTCTGGTTTCTGGAGAGGTTCAATGAAGGAGTGATGAAGAGAGCAAGAAAACAATTATGGCAAAAGCAAATCTGGGTGAATGTTTTTGAAGACAGGTGAATCTCACAGATTGAATTATTTTTCCCATGGCCACAAAGCAGCCCCTGTAGTCTACTTTCTAACCTTAAGATAGTTATCAAGATCAGCTAGAAAGAACATGAGCAGTGTATTTACAAATGTCCACCATGTCTTTCACAAAGTGGGTATCTAAGCTGCAGCTACCATTTTACTTGAGAGCCGGCCTTTCCATATGAATGTATCCTGATCAGTGGTTTTGCTTTGTGATGGTCATGGTACAGGGGATTATTTTATATGTTTTAAGAATTTTTAGGTCTGTTGCGTATGTATTAGCTGTTCGGCATACGAAATGTTGGAAGGCTCTGTTCTGTCAAAAGGGTGTCTATTTTCACTTTCTCACGTGTTACCCAAAATATTCTGATAAACAGAAGAAACTAATCTTCTTAGGAAGTCGGTCTGCTTGTCTTGGCTATTTCAGAAGTTACTTAACGGTGGACTTTTAACTGCTTGTCAAATCAGATTCTCAGAGGCATAACTGATGCCAAAAATATATAGGTAACTCAATAATTAGGGAGCTGGATCTCCACAGGCATTTAACTGGTCGTTTTAAAACTGCCCCAGCAGGCTTGTCAGGGAGAGCCCCTGTGGATCCTGCTGGCAGTGCTGGCTTTGCAGCAGTCCTCTCTTTGAAAGGCTTCTTCCTCAGATTGTGACCTAATGGACTATTTTTTTTTTAGTTTTGGCACTTTGTATAGGAAAAAATGTCATGCTTAATCATGAAGACCATATACGTTTCTAAGTTACTATTATCTGTGGATCAATCACTGTATTTTATCAAAGGCAGGCCAAATTCAGGGTGAAGTTGCTTGAGGTCATTATTGATGACATTTCATGATGAGAAGAAAATTTAGGTCAGAGACTATTCCCAACATCATAGTGCTTGGAATCTGATTGCATTTAATCAGATCTCCAGGGTAATTCATGAGGTCAGTCTGTGTCTATTTTTTTTAACTTATTAATGTAAATGGTGTGTGGAGGTTTTTTTTCTGAAGAATACACTGTTTCCTTTTTTATTCTTCCACATTTACCTACATTAGTGCTTATGCTCAGTCACTGACTAGCAGAATGATTTTTAAGCTCTTAGAAAAAATACACATTACAAACATTAAAATTGCCTATTTGTCACACAGAAGTTCTGCCATCTTTGTGGGTTAAATAGCTGCAAAACCAGTTCAGTATTCATAGCGAAGTGAAAAAAGTGTCTTCATGTTATGGAACAGAGATTTTGAGCTCTTCCTCCTTACTTCATGTTAGGACAGTGACATTTCCCAGTTTTTGTTGTGCTAAAGCTCTCTTCATATGCTCTGATATATGGCCTAATTTAAAGGTGTCTCCAGTCTGAAGGTTATGTGAGGAACTTTATCTAGTTTTGTGGGCTGTATTTTGTGAACACAGGACAATGGACAAGAATGGCAAGCAACAGGAATTCTTCAGGACATGGATCCCCAAACCCGTAAGGCAAATAAGATCATGTAACAGCTTTTGTTTTTGGTTTTCTGGTCTTGTGGTTGTGCAGTTTGCTACTGATGTGTTCTACAGGGATCTTCAATTTGCGTTACGATGTATTGTGGTTTATCTGCTTTTTCATTATTAGAGGACCTAAAAGGACGTGATGGTGTTGAAGTCTTCCATGAACTTGCCTTACTGATAAGTTTTATCTTTTAAACGATTAATTTTTCTCACTGATGGAGCATTTAGAAATGAGCAAAGAAATCCAGTACATTAGTCTTTTTTGACTTATGTTCACTATAGCACTTAGCATTATACATATAAGTTGACAGAGATATTTTCATTATTATGACGTATAAATCAATCAGTAGCTAATAATTTGTCACATTACACTATGATACATTAAAATCATATGCAAGATGATACTGTACTCCATGGCATATGTAATTTCTATTTTATGGCATCCAGATTGTGGATTTGAAAATTTATGTCACTGTAGTTTTATTTGCAGGTGTTTTTGGAGTTCTGCACTTAGAATTCACTTTTTTGCCTCATTAACATTTTAATTTTTATAAGAAAAATGGATAAAAAAATTAAAAACTGATCACAAATTGTTCACTGCTGTGAATTGCTTCTGGCTGTTGTTTTGTTAAAGCAATTGTATGGATGTATCAAGAAAGCTTTTAGCTTTGCATAGTAAGCTGGATTCATGGGACAGGATATTGTATCAGCTGGTCAAGCACAGAATGTACAGAATATATCAGTGGTACTTTCGATACAGAGATATGAGGTCAAGCCACATTCAAGCTCCTTGAAGGGGCTACATCTTTTGTTTCAAGCCCTGTGAGGTGGATGTTCTATGTAGATAAATTCAATGGGAGTGGGAAGGAAAAGCCTTTCATAAAGCAAATAGATATTCCATTTAAAAGTTTTTTGAATTCTAAACAAGTCTTCATTAGTAATATTTGTTTGCTATTTTAGCTTTTGTATCATGCATTTATTATTTTTATATGCTTTTGTACAAGTAAATAACATTTATTGCATTTTCCTTTGAGAAAAAATTGAAATGAAGTATTTTTAATTTGATTAATGGTAGACTGTCCACAAGAAAAAACAGTTTAAGAACTGTGTAACTAGAAAAATGCATGGATAGGAAACTAAATTAGTTCCTCTGCTAGTTCGTGACTCTTGCTATCGTTTGTTTCTAGTGTTAGTGGAAACAACATCTTGGCTTAGTTATGTTTCCTTTTGTAGATATCTGATCCATGCATGATCTATGAACAGCACTCATGAATTGATTAGAACAGAGCAAGTTGAAGAGCTCTTCTGGCTAAGAAACTGTTTGAGCTATGTTTGTTTATTTTCCCATTGTTACTTAAAAAGGTATCTGAAAGACAGCTTTTTATACGTATTTATAGTTATGGCTCAGCAGGTAATTAAAAATGTAAGTCACAGGATACAATCACAAGTGTGGCAGAAAACCTATGCAATGCCTAACTTTCAGGATTTGGGATTAACATCTGAATTTATAAACTTTTACTATGTTACAGGCATTATTATCTTCCTTCACCCAAAGGCATATAATTCATTTTTACACTGATCTTAATGAAGGCCTTTGTGAGAGCTGGATTAAAAAGACAGTTATCATCTTATTGTAACCCTGGTTCAAGGAAGCTGTTTAACCTCCACAAAAGTAATAGTAGTCTTCGAAAATTATTTTAGGCCAGTGTGACTTCATGTGTCAGTCTTCAGGTAAATGATCTGTTTCGTATTCTTAGAGCAAGTCCCCTAGCTAGTCACTGTGTGCAGAGAAAATTCCTCTGAAGGCTAAGTAAAAGGCAGTAGCCATTGGTTTATGTTCGTTTGAAGGTGTTGATTTAAACCTTGTATGAAAAGGATGTGGAGAAGGTAGCATTCACATGGTGTGTGTTACAACAGTATAAGCATTTAATTTAGCTTCTCTGTTTCTTTTGACTATGTAAAATTTTTAGGCTTGTGTTTCTGTGAATCCTATCTAACTTAAATGCTATACCCTTCCTCCTTTGCATTTTAATGAGAATGCTCCTGTGAGTGTGGTGGGTTGATTGTGGCTGGATACCAGGTGCCCACCAAAGCTGCTCTATCACTATTCTCCTCAGCTGGCCAGGGGAGAAAAATGGTAATGAAAGGCTCATGGGTCTGGATGAGGACAGAGACATCATTCACCTTCATGGACAAACAGACTCAACTTGGGGAAATTGATTTAGTTTATTACCAATTAAATCAGAGTAGGATAATGAGAAATAAAACCAGATCTTAAAAACACCTTCTTCCCATCCCTCCCTTCTTTCCAGGCTTAACTTAGAATCATAGAAAGGTTAGGGTTGGAAAGGACCTTAAGATCATCAAGTTCTAACTCCCCTGCCATGGGCAGGGACACCTCACAGTAGACCGTGTCATCCAAGACTCTGTCCAGCTGGGCCTTGAGCACTGCCAGGGTGGAGCATTTACCACTTCTTTGGGCAACCTGATCCAGTGCCTCACCACTCTCACAGTACAGAACTTCTTCCTTATATCTAATCTAAACTTCCCCTGTTTTAGTTTATACCCATTACCCCTTGGCCAGCATCAGGCCTGTCTTGGAGCTGTCTGGCATTGGCTGTACTGCATATGGGGGAAGCTTCTGGCAGCTTCAGGAAGCCAGTCCCCTACTACCAAAACCTTTCTATACAAACCCAGTACAGTAAGGAATTTGGAGATCCTTCTATTGACTTGAAGATACTTGGATCAACCTTTTGTCATAATGCATTTGTTACTTATTTATACCAAAAAATGCATATTGAGTACAACAAACAAGCCTTGTTAGAAGAGCTTGTTTAGCAAGAGCATTTTTAATGCTAAGAGTTTAGCATTAAAAATTTATTTTTGACACAGAGTACAGCTTTTTCTACAAAATGAACATCCTTCTGAGGAAACCTTAACTTGCTAAAAAATAATTTATTTCCTTTAAGATGCACTCTGATTTATTTTTAACTAAATTGCATAGGGTGTCGTGCAACTAAAATGTCCTGTAAGAGAAGTAGAGCAGTCTAAGAGCTTAGTCCATTGAAGAAAAACAAAGGGAGGAATACATCTGAAGGACATACAAATATAAGAATATAAGAATTATTAACCTAATTAGCCAAAACACAGATTTAAGTCCAGCATCTCATATTTAACAGTGTCTGACAATGGATACAAAAAGACAGATTAAGCATAGAGCTTGTGCAGAACAGTCCTTCCATTGATACATTTTTCTTGCTTTGGCAGTGTGCAGTTTAGTACTGTGCTGCTTCCATTACGGTACTGTGGCACCATATGTAAATGTGATTTAATGTCAAACTGACTTAAAATAAACTTTTTGGTTCAGAGCACCAGAATAGATTCATTCTAGTTAAAGATGTTGACAAGTTTTGTTGTATTGAAGAAAATGGAAATGTTGTTTAACAGTCATAACTTAGGAGATTTTCCATGCATGATAAAGTTTTGTCTTTTTTTTGTACAGTACAGGTTGAAAACAAAAGCTGAAATACCAAAAATTCTTATTGGAAATAAAGATAATCCAAACTTTGCTTAACTCCAAACTTCGCTTAATTCCAAACTTCGCTTAATTCCATGTATTATAGAACGTAATATATAGCAGATTGTAATGTGCATCAAAGTAAAATGGGGATGCATCCTTTCTAAAGAAAACAAGGCAATTTTTATGATGATTTATGATGTTTTTGTACAATATTGTAGGAAAAAATAGTTTATTTTTAAACTATTTTTGGCATTTTCATACAGCATGTATTACATTTGCTGAACATATGAAGAGGTTTGCATAAATAAGATTTAAAATTAGGAGTGTTTTATTTTTTAATATTTTGAGGCCATTTTTAAAAAAAATGCAGTTTCTTCAATTACTGTATTTCTGATCTTTCATGTGAAAATGATAGCATATTCAGAACGCTACAAATCAGAGGAATATGTCTGAGACATTGGTTTCGCTCACTAAGTTTTCACCTTTGAAGTGTTTTGTTTGAATTAAGTCACAAAAGAAAAATTAGTGGTCTCAGCTGAGTAGTTTGTGGTCATTTACCTTCACTGAAATCTCATCTACTGAAAAACCTAACATAAAGAATACAGGAAACAGTATATTCTCCTTGAAGCACACAAAATTTGTTGTATTAAGTGCGGGAGTGCAGATTTTGGCCCTGAAAGTAAGCTGTGTGGGGCAACAGCATGAAAAAACACCCATAGTGCCAGCTCTTAATGCATGCGTCTCTTTTTTCTTTTATAAATAAAATCCAATAGAATTGACCACCTACAAAGAGAAGAATTCCTACAAGCTATGTGCCAGAAACTCAACCATGCAATAGTGTAGTGACATGTGTACTTGAGTTTCATTATACATGATACAATGCAAATTATTTACAAAAATACTCTAGCCCACCCCCCTTTCTTATAGTTAAGTCAGTGTCAGATCTCAGAAACACAGAATCCTACCAGATGAGGCAGAGAATGGACTCCTTTGGCATTGCACAGATGATGTGGGCTGCTAGTAATAAAAATGGAAAAAGACAAAAAAAATATGCCCAAACCTCCCATTTTGGAGGAGACGAGTAATGTGAGATTGGTACAGTAAAGTTCAGGCAATCAACACTTTCCTTGGATAGAGATTATGAGTCTTAAATACAGATGTATTTAATGTACTTCATGTTCTTAGTTAAAGAAAAGAAGAAAGCGGCAGGTCACACAAAGAGAACAGACAGCCTTGGCAAAATGCCTTCACACTGCTGGACTGTTAAAATGAATGTAGTAGGGTGTGGCAGAAAATCAATTCATGAGGATTAAGATGAGCATCTGTTTTGTGATGCTCTTAGTATAAGAACGGCAAATGTATCTTACTGGTCTTATATTAGGCTTCATTCTGTATCTGTGCTGGAAATGTGCATCTTCTGGTACTGTGCCTTCAAAGAAATAGCATTTCCAGTAACGTTGGCAGTCGAGTTGTGCACTGAGCTATTTTTGGATCTGCAGGCTGGCAGCTTGATTGAAAAGGTCCTTGGTTAAAAAGATGTTTTGGGAAAACTTCAATAAGCTAAGCAAGCAAAGGTGACCTAGTGGGATGCTGTGGCAGTGTAGATTGTGTAATAAAAGCTCTGCCTTTGTCTTTCTTGAAAATACAGCAGTTCAGCAGACCAGAGTCCTGCCCACTTATTGGTGCATGCTTTGATTTTTGGTGGGGGATTTTTTAAAGCTCATGTTTTATGTGGAAGCGTTCTCTTTGTATGCAGTCAGACCACAAACATGCTCTGCGTTACTATTATGTCAGATTAAAGGAAACAAAACAAAAGGAAGCACAAATTATGTTTCTTTGGTTATAGGCTGCTTTACTGACAAATTAGCATTTTGGTTGGTGTGGGTTTTTTTTGTTAGGGAAGAATTATTTAAACATGAAATAGTCAATATAGAGAAAGCTACATCAAAGTAATACTTGTTTTTTCTGTATTAAGTTTTAATTTTGATGTCTTATGGTGAGCCATAAAACCTTCTGTTGTGCTAACATTAGCATTCTACTAAGCAAAAAAACCCCACCAAACCCTAATCCTGTCCTGTGAGTTTTATCGTAGGTTGAAATAATGAGACAACAATGGATTAGTATGACAATCAATTGGTTTGGTATCTCCAGGTTTCTTGAAGTAGGTACTGTTGAAAATTAGTTTTTCGGAAGCTGTTAGATTTGACAGTATTCTGAAGGATGTGTAGCAAATACAAATTCATTCAGAGTCTGAGGTGGTTTTATGTTGACATTTAAAACAGGAGGAAGAGGATCAAGCAAAATATTTAATTTGACTTGAATGTTACAAATAAAGGAAATGAAGCAATAGGTTTACGAAGTAAGTGGGAAACTGAAATCCCTCAATTTAACAATTGCTGTGGTGACCAGAAAGACTCAGTTGAGTTCGTAAAAGGGTCTGAGTTGGAAGGGACCTTAAAGACCACCTAGTCCCAATCCCTCTGCCAGAGGCAGGCACGTTGCTCAAAGCCCTGCCCAACCTAGTTTTGGGTAATGGGTATAAACTAAACCATGGGAAGTTTACATTAGATATAAGGAAGAAGTTCTTTACTGTAAGGGTGGTGAGGCACTTGAATGGGTTTCCCAAAGAAGTGGTAAATGCTCCATCCCTGGCAGTGTTCAAGACCAGGTTGGACAGAGTCCTAAGTGACATGGTCTACTGTGAGGTGTCCCTGCCCATGGCAGGCGGGTTAGAACTTGATGATCTTAAGGTCCTTTCCAACCCTAACCATCTATGATTCTATGATAATACAAAATCATTCAACATGAGAGGCTGATGCTCAGGTGGATATTCTGCTTGTGAATAATAGATTTGCCTTAGTTAGAAATTAATGTTTTGTTTGTTGATGAATATTTCTTCTCTCACAAAAGTTATCTCTAACCTGTAGTATTTAAAATAATAAAAAACGCTCTAACAGCAGAGAGCTGCAGTGTTAAAACTGTACATTAGCTTACAGATCCAGGTACTGGTTCCTTATGTTGCAGATTACCAACCTGGTCAGATTTAGATGAAGTACTCTCAAATAGACTTTCATATGCTGAGCAAAGTCTTGTGCTTAAACGCAGTATCTTTATATAGTATTGATTATAGACACTAAGCTATTTTATTTATATTTCCTTTTCTAAGAGGAAAATTGTGGGTTTAGCAGAGAAATCTGCTAGCGAGGGGCCACTGTCAAAAGCATCCCCAGTGCAAGGTATGAGGCTTCTGTAAAATACAAACGTAGACAAGAGATCGATACCAGTTGAATCATTAAATTGCTAGAAAAACATTCAAATGCCAAATACTTTTGGACTTGAAATGGTCCTCTTATTTACTGAAATGCAAAACAGTGTTTATGCCATCAAGATTAAGCTATTTAAAGCTTTTTGTCATGAGCTGAAGCTGTGTGTATTACAGCAGGTAGACTGTAAATAAGAATGTAATTCCTCATTAATTCTTTCCTTTCCCCTGGCAGTTATTAAACCAGCTCTTCAAACAGTGCATTTGGCAGAGTGTTGTTATGATTACCATCAAGAATGCAGCTTCACTTAAAAAGGTGCATTTTAAATACAGGTAAATTGCTAAAATAGGAACCTAAATGGCAACCTAAGATTAGAGTGTAGGCAATGAGTCAGATAAAGTTCAATGGAAATGTCAAGTAGAAACACTGTCATTCTCCCCTAGAACAATGTTGGTTTTAATGTTCATGCAAAGTCTACAACTCCTAACTGCTTGCAGTTCTTAGATACGCAGTATTAAACAGCAGGTCCAGCAGCCAGCTTTGAAGGTGAATTGGGGTGATGAACTGCGCATACCTTTTGCAATCTGCTTACTGTCTGAGCTGTGTCAGGTCACGTCAGCTGACCCATCCTAGGATATTTGGTAAAGAAACACTGATGTTATTTAAAGTTGTTACAGTGTTCAGTTTTGCAGTCTTAGGGGTCACTGTTGATAATGGCTGATTTTGTTCTTCTTGCTGCGTTCTAAAGTGCCTTCTTATTTCATGATCAATGAGAAAATATTGGAAGCTTTTTAAGCAAGAACACATTTCTATGCAATCCAGTGTCCTGAAGTTAGTGTGTCCTGATTTTTATCTTTGCCTCTGCAGTGCTTGACTAGTGGAAATGTTTTGTTTACCTACAACTAGCTATAAATGTAGATCTGGTTTTTGCTTTGCTTGCATGAGGACCCTGTGGAAAAACAGGTTTTCAAAGAGGTCAGCTAGAGGTTTTGTGCAGAAATGCTATTGGGGTAACAGTATTATTTCTACTGCACAATAAATGCTTTTGGTGAGTGAACCTACTTTGGTGACAGATGCTATTGTAATGCTAGGACTGAACACAGGATCAGGAAAATGATGAGATATATATTTTAAGAGAATCACTAGATGTGAACACCTGTCTCCTGTCTTTAACTCTTGAGAAACAGCCCTTAGCAGCTGATCCACCTGTGGAGTAGGAAGCATCTCCACAAAAATAAGAACAACAAATCCCATCAGAATTACTGGGAGATGGCAGGTACTGCAGAATTCCTGTCTTTCACTAATGTGTTTGCATGTTCTGCACAAGCATTGGCTTCTTTTATCTTTCATTGTTAATAGGCACGAAGTGGAGATCAAGAACTTCTTGGAAGTTAGTACTGTAGCATGTAATAAAAAGCATGAAGGAGATTAAAGATTTGACAGTCATGATTTTGCCCTATAGTAGTATTAGCTCTCACCGTACACTGAATCCCTGAAACCATTGTAATGATTTATGCTATGCGCAGATTGTTCTGCAGCAAGACATCTTGTAAATTCCAGTGGCTGTGCTGAGCTAACCTGCCCTGGAGAGCAAGGCCTGCAGTGGCAGTTTCAACAAGCATTGCAGATTCTATCTAAAATGTGTATGTAAATCATGATGGGCAGTCTCTGTGTCGTGTTTTTGATTTGTAAAGGTTGGAATCTGCAGTTAGTTAATACCCATGCAGATCTAGTCCAGAAAATGAGATTGCCAAGGTGCAAGTGAGGCTGGATATTAATGCTTCATCTGGTATGTAATTATATGATTGTTCACCTGTGAAGCACAACTGATTCCAGCTCTCTCTTGTGCGGAATGAGAAATTACTTGAAATTACATCTTCAAGGCACTGCAGTAATATAAACAATAGATTTTGAAAAAGGGAATTAAATGTTATTAAAGGCAGCAGATATGACTGTCCATATATATATATGGGGAGCCAAGCTCTAAGAGAGGAAGTGGCATTTTTCACACAGTGACTTCTTAAAGTGGAACCACACTTGTGTCTGTGTAGTCTCCTGCTGAGAGATTTGATCTTGGTAAAATGTTCCTCACAGAGAAGCCATCTCATTATTCCCTTTCCCTTCTTGTCAGCATTTCTAGAAACTGTTGTATGAACTGTTATTCATAATGGAAGATTATATTCTGTACCACAGCAACCTAATTGTCATTTAAGTTTCCTGAAGCCACAGACTGCAGGCTGCAAATCACCATGGTAATAACAGTTATAAGCTGTCGCGGGAGCGGGAATCAAACTCGTACTCATAGAGTTATCAGTTTGTTCCCATCGGCGGGAGGAATGAAGCACTCGATACGAGTGATTGACAAACCTCAAACTTTATTAGTACCACACCAACTATTATACTCATTTTAATTAGCCTCATGCATAGTACAAAAGCGAGCTCATTATAGGTTGTAGATTAGCTAGTGGTCTCAGAAACACTAAAGCATTCAGCAAATACCTAATTGGATACATCTTTTAGCCAAGTGTCAGCAATAGTTTAGTCATTGGTTATTACAACAATAAGCGATTCACCCACTATAGTCACAAGAGTAGATAGTTTTAACATTTCCTGTGGTGTCTGCCCTACTCAAGATCCTATCTTACTGACTACCACATTGTATTATAGTGTAACATTGTATATATGCCCAAGGTTGCTCTAGCCTTACTTCATCAGCAGCTGTGTCAGCAGCTTTAAGCGGCCTAGTCAGAGGCCTATACAACTCGAGTCCTTACTCTTGCTAACTCGTCTGACATGAGCAGCTCAGTCAATGTCCTTTTCTGTCTTCATATGACCGCTGTCAGGGTCATACAGTTCCAGTATTTTTCCATGTCCATTCTCAATCAAGAAACTCTCCACAATAAGCCACTGTATTTTCTTAATTACAGAACAGGAAAGAAAGAAAAACTGTGACTCATCTTCAGCCTGTTGTTTAGCAAGGCATACCTCAAGTTTTCACACACCGAGTGTGTGCCTTACACAGCTACTTCCTGCCACATGCTTCTTGCAGTTAGCCCTCAGTTCCTGCCTCTGCAACGTAGTACCAGGGGATCTCCTACACTGTACCTCAGCAGATCAAATATACTTAGCCACCCTGCTCTGAGGTATGCTGGCAGCTACTTTGGACCCAAGCAGTCTTGGCTGTTCATTTTAGTCATAGTCTGACATTTTTACTTGACCACATCAAAAGTAGGATCCCAGGTGCTGCTTCTTTCCCATCACATAGTGCCATAATAGAGCCTAATGTGTCATGTTCCTCAGCATAGGATAGAGCTGTCTTATATGTGTGTATGGGTTATATATCACTAGACGCAAAGCTGCCCAGTCCTACAAATACTGAAAGAAACAGAATATATATAATTAAAAGTCAAACTGGGTTATAAAATTTCCTGCATACTACAGTTTTGAGACTGGAAAGAACCATATGGAAGACAGGGACTTTTTACTCGGCATCTGCCACTGTTCTTAGGGCATCCCTGGTCCTGCAAGAGAGGGCTAAGTTGGTGAGATGTACTTGACTATTCCCTTTCCTGCCTACGACACAGAAAAAGAATGAATCTTTTATCATTTTTTCTTCCCTGCCTCCTTTCAGTAGCTGATCTGGCATGGACTGTGCTGTAATCTGTCTAGATGAGCAGAGGAGGAGTTTTGATTCTGAAATATTTCTGTTCCACCAGGTCTTCAGAGTTCCTGGAATGGAGCACTATTTGCTCCCTTCTTTGCTAAGGGATATTCTGAAGCTGTTAGTTACTGCTCTGAGAGTAAGAATTTCAACATGATGCTTTTCTGCAGAAGATTTCCCACTCTTCACATCTTGAAGTATCCAAAATGGGAAAGAGATATCTTTTGCCTTGTCAATAGAAAAATACCCAATTGGTCGTTAGTAAAATACAGTCCATTTGATTGGTTTCACTTAATTTGACAGCAACAGTGTTTAGAATCCATGTTTATATGTTTAACCTCTGGAAAAGGTTAAAACCCTTTTTCCTTCAAGCTATAGTTGCTCAGATTACCTCAGAAATGCCAAAGTATATGTCTAACTAACTGTAAAACCCAATCATCAAAAGACAAAAAATAAAACATTAAAAAAAGGCCTAAATAATGCTGAATCTTGGAAGTGCATCCGTTATTGGCATAGGAACTGGATCAGCAGTGAATTCTGAATCCATCTGTAGCTCTGTTGTGTTTTTACTGTGGTTTGTCACACTGGAATGTGACATTTGTTGTTAGTGGAAAGTATTCTTCCTTCATCCTGAAGACCCTTTGAAAGCATTTAAAGCATGTCAAGGCACAGTTTGTTATCATAATGTCCTGGCAGTGTAATTGGAAAGTATACCACCTGCATATTTGAATATTTATAAAGATTTTTTGTATTTTCCATTATTCTGCTTAAGAATGTATTGTAGCAAATTAGTGTTGTGGCTTCATCGAAATTTTGAGAAAGATAAATTGTAGTTGAATAATGCACTGATTCTCCTAAGGCACTTTGGAGTTAAATCTCATTTTTACCCTGTCTGACAAATAGGACAATTAAGTGCCTGACTTGAATACCAAACAACATTCCTACTAAACCTGTCTCAGGAGCCAGGGAATTACATAGGTATCTCAAAGTTTAAAGGTTGGGTTTTACTGAGCTGCTAGAAGTTTTGTGTCTTCACCAGCTTCTACAAAAAGAGTAGCTTATTTCTTAAAAATACCCGTTATTATGTAGAAATTCTATCACTTGAGTTTACTGTGACCTTACTACTTAGCATACTGCAATTTTAGTACTTAGTGCATATTTAGTTAAATTCAGTCATTGATGAGAATTTTCTTGCATTTGGTCACCTCTCATCTTCATTTTCATGTTCAAAAACTGACTTTACAAATAGTTCTTTGTACTGCAAAATCTGTGACCACCAAAGAATATTGACGGGTTTTTCTCACCTCAAATAAAGTGCAAGTGTTCTTCCTTCTGTAAGCAATAGGGAAGATGCTGGAATGGATAAGATAAACCAACATTAATGCTCTCTAGGGCATAATTACATTTCCTTATTCCATCTTTTACCTGACCGTAAACACCTGGTCTTCAACTGTGTGCCTCATGTTATAATTTAGTTATGCAATTTGTGAAATCACAAACGTACTGTGATCTGCTGTGTTGCCCTTTGATCTAGTGTTTACCCCTAAATTTTTAACTAGTTATGTTCACTTCACCGGGACTAGACATTTTGTAGTGCTCTGAAGGCTAATGATTTATTTGTGGGTTTATATCTTCATTTATAAATCCTTAATTTGTTTGCAAAGGACAATGAATGACTGTGACAGAACAAGTATCAGTTTTGGATAATTGTTGTGGACCGTTATGAACATCCCATAGAGACCTGTGGTTTGAATATAATTCTCATTGCTGAGGCTGAAGTCTTCACTCAAAGCTTTCTTTGAAGTTCATGCAATTTTTACTCATAGAAGAAGAATGGGACAGGATTCCTGCCATGTTCATTCTTTCCACTCATACTACCATCTTAGATAATAATAGTTAGATGTGGGTTTCTGTAGTTATACGGAGAGTATTTGAAAATTGGGCGTAATTATCTAATATTACTAAGGACTTATTTTAGCAGTCAGAAGAGAATGTATTTGGAGACAGCTAGTCTCATTCATCACAGTTAAAGGATGAAAAATGTATTTATCTTGAGGAAGGGACATCCAAAGTGCGGCATTTCTGGACAGAGCATTGTATTCTCAAATAATTACTTATATAGTTCATATAAAATGTAATTGTTAGCAGACTGCAAATTCAATAGACCTTAGGATTCACTATTAAAGGGTATTTTGTGAGAAACTTGTGATCCGACAGCAAGTGATTGCTTCCCAGAAGCTGTACAAAAAGTGCCCATTATCTGGCCTCCTCTGGGAGCAGAGGTTCATGTTGAAACTGTTCTGTCAGCCTGCTGAATTTTAACTTATTTTATTGCTCTTCTATTTCTGTGTACTTTCAGGAACTATTTACCTGATTTCAGCTCTTGGGCACCTGACACATTCTGTGCTCTTCCTGACTGTTTCTGCTCAGGATGGGGGTGGCCTTCCCTCTGCCACCAATGCAGCTGTCACAGTAAACATCCTTCAGACTGCTTTGGCCCCTGCCATATTTGAGAGATCCCGGTATGCGTTTTCTGTTCCTGAAGATGCACCTGAAGAGAGCCCAGTTGGCACTGTAAAGGCCAGAGAGCCTCCAAGTAAGCTGCATGCTCAGTCAGAGATTACATTGAAGATCGTTTTTTTCTGTGACCGTTAACTGTAAATACCTGCAGATACTTTTTTTTTAACTTTTGTATTATTCATTCAGGCTGTCAAGCATTAAATAGTATTTACTGTTGGTATTTACAGCAACTGGTGTAATTGCTGCTGTATAAGGATGCCCTTTCAAACAGATTGAGATTCATGGTACCCTCCTTGGTGGTTCATGGGAATTGGCAACTGCCTCCATTTTCTTCTAGCTGGATTTCTCTAATTGCAAGTGGGGAGACTGGGGTTGTTGTGAAAGTGTGAGGAAGGATCTGTATGATGGTGTGGCTTCTGTTAAATCATTAGCCGTGCAAGAAAAATCTCAGAGCAATTCTCATGATTAGGAAGTATTCAGAAGTTTCAGAGAATCCTGACAGCCATATATATTTGTTTCCTATGCAGAACAGTGGGAGCCATAAGTCCACATACCAACTTAATGATGGATCTATATGTGTAAGGTGGTAGAGGCAGTTTTGTTTTATACAAATTTGATTAGTCAGGACCTCCTGACTAATTTTCTTCTTTTTGGAAGGACAGTGCATTGACCACTGCCCTCAGGGTGAGGTAGCATCTGCAAAGTGGCCTTTGTAATAAGCCTGAACCATTAAACAGCTTTTGCTTTAGGTAGCATCTGATGTAAAAGGGTGATAGCAATGGTTTTCCATGAACAGTAAGTTCAGTAAAATTAAGTTTGTTCAGAGAACTGCCAGCTATTTCATTCCTTGCTGTAGTGAAGTGTGTAGTGAAATTAATCCCATAAGACTAATTTATAGGTGTAGGTTACTTTCTATATTTTAGATCAGAGAAAACCAAGAGGCTATCATACTATTTTCTCTATAGAGTTTTATCATACCAGTGAGATGAAAATCAAATGCTGCATAAAAGGACAAACTATATACAATCATATTTTACTGAAGAGCTCAGGCAACAGGAAGGAGGAAGCATAAAAAGCCCAAAGAAGTTAAACATCTGTGTAACTTATGTCCACTGAATTTACCAGCATACATTCTTTACAGATGTTCTTACCAATATTAATGTTATCTCTTTTTTTTTTACTTTTTTGTTGTTATTTCTCTTTCTAGATTCTTTAGAAGTGGTTTCTTACAGAATTTCCTCTGGTGATCCACATGGAAGGTTCTCTATTGACCCCCAGTTTGGTGTCATCCGCACCCAAAAACAGCTTGACCATGAAACTCAGTCTGTTGCGGTCCTCACTGTTCAGTCACAGCTGGGTAACTCCCCTGTCTACAGTAGCACCCAGGTCAACATATCTGTAATCGATGTTAATGACAACCCCCCAGTATTTCTTACCAGATCTGATAGAGTAACTATTTCACATACGCAGCCTCCTGGCACTGCTGTCTACATTGCTCATGCAGAAGACAAAGATAGTGGCTTAAATGGGGCTATCAAGTACAGTATTGCAAGCAAGCAGTCAAATCCATTTAGCATTGATCCAAGCCTTGGAGTGGTAAACCTCACCAGGACAGTGTTTGCAGATAAGCAGCAGGAATATACTCTGCACATAGCAGCTGAAGACTGTGGAAGTCCTCCTCTGACTTCTTTGCTGATGTTGACAGTGATTATTGAAGAGCAGAAGATGGGGCCTACTTTGGTTTTTCAAAACTTGGTGTATCAAGTAGAAATCAGTGAATCTACCTCTCCAGGTGCCAGAATCCTTCAGGTTAAAGCCCACTCACTTGATCTACACAGTGTTACCTCCAAGCTGACATATTCCTTAGAGCCTAGCATGGATTCTATTGCATTTGGAATCAACTCTGATACTGGTTGGCTTTATCTTCGGAAGCATTTGAACTATGAATATACACAGATACTAAGTTTTAGAGCCCTGGTCAGCACCTCCGAGGATGAAAACCTCAGGCAAAATGCAAGTACATCAGTAATAGTTAATGTCCTGGATGAAAATGATAATCCTCCTGTGTTTATGCATGAGAGCTACTTCTTTGAAATGGAGGAAAATCCAGTTCCTAGGGGTGTGGTTGGCACCATTACAGCAGTTGACAAAGACTCAGGAAGAAATGGACAACTTTCCTATTTCCTCCTGTCTGATGGAAAGTACTTCAAAATGAATTCCAACACAGGTAGCATTTTATGATTTATGATCTGCTTAATAGTGCTTTTGGAGAACAGCCTTCGCTAAGGGAATGGAAGTAGTGTAAAGCTTTCAGGGACTGCTGTGAATCTCTTGGGTTGTTATGTGAATATCCTAATTCAGAGCTTCACAATTTGGGGAATGAAATAAATCTCATACATGTTCATCTCATACATGTTCAGATGTATCATGAAATACATCTCATACATGTTAGTTCATGAAGAATGAACTAACCCTTAGGATTTGATTCTTTCATTACTCCATTCTGGTGACTTGGTTGTAAGTTTCAGTGTTTGACTGTAACAAATTAAAAGAAGGAGTTTTGAGCTACAGCTTTGGTAGTTTATACGAGGAACTTAATTACCTGTGATCAAGTACAGTTGAAAAGTACAAATCAGCCATAAATAACCGTAATGGTAACTATGACATTTAACAGTTACAGTGATTTAAAATATTTGCAGAAAATTCTGTAAGTTACATCAAAACCGAGTTAATGTTGTACATGGCACTACAGAAATCAAATTGACTGAGAAAATTTTTTCACAGCACAGGGTGTACCCTGCAATGAATCCCAAATGTCTTAGTAATAGGTACTATGTCTACACGGCTCACCACCACTGACCACAGTATGGAGAGCCGAGTGGAAGGGAATTCTGTAAGGAACACTGGCACGGTAAATAATCCTCTTTAGCAAAATGATATGGAGCAAGCAAAGATATGCCATTTAAAATTCCTGTTCACAGATGTCCTGTCCTCAGGGGGAGGGAATAGGCTTTCCCAGAATTTCTCTGTATGAATCTCAAAATAAAATTGCCATTTCAAAGCAGGTTCCTGTTGAGTATGTTTATGGAAGTTTAAAGGCAAATAGAGTACTAGGAGTTAATCTGGAAGATCTTAAAATACTAATATTGAGTATGGCTGAGCAAATGTAGAGAAGATTAGGTCAGATTTATTCACTGGGTTTTCTAGAACATAGAGGAGACATAAGGGTTCCTGATTAATATAGAGACATTGTGTTGAGAGCTTCCTAACCTGGGGGCATAATAAAGGCCATTTGTCAGCAGTTAAAACCCTGTGCTCATATATTATCTGCCCTGAAGTGTGGTGAAGAAAAGGCCAGATGAATTTCTTTGGAAGGTCAGTGCGGTGTTTTGTACTGTTTTATATCTTTGCCCCGGGGCATCCATTGTGCAGTAAAGAAAGTAATATGGTGGTAAAGTAGAAGGGCAAACTGTGACTGACAATGCTTCTGTGGAATTGAGCTTGGAAAGCTGAGGTTTTAATGTCAGCAGTAAGATATATCAGAAGACATTTATCATTATTTCATGTTAAATTAATTATATAATTGCACGTAGTAAGATGACTGCTAGCATATAGTAAATACCCAACTCCCTTCCTTTCTACTTTGTTTTCTTTGTTCATCAGGTGAAATCATAAACTCGGTTGCACTGGATTGTGAAAAACAAGCTCACCACCAGCTGACCGTGCTGGTGACTGACCATGGGTCACCGCGGCTCAATGCCACAGCAGCCGTGTACATCACCGTGAGGGACCTCAACGACAACAGGCCCTTCTTCCCTCAGGCGGTACCCGGACAGGGGCTGCACCTGCAGGTGGGTGCTGCCGGCGGGATGCGCTGCCTTGCTCCGAGCACCACCCTGTGGCAGGAGCTCAAATCCCCCGTTCTGTGAAACAGAAATCTTGCATTGAGACTCGGATATATTTGGGAATTTCAAAATATGAATTAATGATTACAAAATGATTACAAAAAAATTGATACTGTTAGATGTAGAGGGTATATACATGTAATTTTTTTTAGGTATGCTTTAGAATCTCTTTTAATTTCTGACTTCTGAGTCTGCTGAACTAAAGGTTTTTGGATTAACAATACATGCAGAGTATAGATTGCTAGAGCTGTATAATTTAACCACTTCCTGAAATGCTCTTTGCATTACTGTAGATATTAATGAAATGAAAAACAAAGCAACAGCTAAACTCTTGTGTGTTATGGCAAGGAGTTTATTTTAAGGCTCACTGTTACCCATGTGTATTTCCAAATTATTTATAAACTGCTTGATGACAGGTTTTGGAAGGGCAGCCACCAGGGACACTTATTACCACTGTCTTCGCAAAAGACCCTGATTCTGGAAACAATGGTGTTGTGTTATATTCAATAGAGTCAGGTAAGAATTTAAAGCATTATTCATAAGAAAAGATACATAGAAGTGGAGTTTTAAAACTTGAGTCTTAGAGGTGCCATGTATACATACAGGATGCTATGTCTGTTTTGTGTCTGTTTGAATAAATGCGGCTGTGTAAATAGTGTGCTGTGTAAATGTGGCTGTCCTGATTGGACATCATATGTCTTACTAAGTATTTAAAGTGGTGCAAGCAGTTACCTTTTCTCCCTTCCCTCTCTGCCCCGTCTTCCCAAGGGTTTGATTGCATGCTTGCCAGCTGGCCAGAGAGCACTTAGAAAAGATTAGGGCTGTGATCTTGTACTGTACAGATTAGTATTTCAGTTGTTAACATCTTAAAGGAAAAACAATCTCCCATTTCCCATGACCAATTGAAAATTTTCCTGCTAAAAGAATGGTTCATGACAGTCTGAGGCAGGGATCGGAAGGATCAGCAGATAATCTGGGCAAACAATGAGGCTTGTGGTTTTTAGCTCATGTTTCACCCTTTGTTTAGCACTGTGTTAGCCTGACATAGTGTGGCCACTTAAAAACACTTCTCCTCTATAGTTTTCCCTGTAATTGCTGCACGTATTGGTTCACTTCTGGGTAAGCTGTGGTATCCAGTTTTGTGTGCAGTGGAATCAATAACAGAGCAGTCCTAAATTAGAACATTAGTGCGACTGGGGCATTAATGCGGGTAAGAGATACAGATGTGATCTCTGGCTTTGCCACATACCACTTGCTACAGTTTTACACAAGAAATCTCCATCTGTAACCAAGGAGGAAAACGTGTCTGTTACTTCTGCCCTGCTTCACTATTGGTTCAAGACAGCAAGAGGTGCCAAGAACAGAGCTATTTAATTTCAGTACCTGCCCTATTTACCAGCTTAATGTAATCAATACCTTTTAAGCTTAGTGTTTGTAGTCTGTGGTAATTTGCTCACAAAGTATACTGTTTCATCAGAGCAAAAAAGCATTTCCAGTATTTCCGTCCTCTCAGTGCGTTTCCTCAAGTGGTCTTTTCTGTGTAGGCAGAGCTCAAATATGGGCTCAGTAGGTTTAAACTCATTACTATTACTTGTCACTGAAGAGTAAAGAACAAAATACTGCAAAGCTACATTACTCCTCACTCTTAAAGAGCAAGGGTATCCATAGTCTCTTCTTGCCAAGGCTGAAATTGCCAAAAGAATCCCAAGGATTATGTTATACTGCATATTTATGTACCCTTTTGACTTCTGTGGAGTAATGGAAGGACTTCAAGATTCAAATCCACAAGGGCCAGGGAGCTAACTCTGCTGTATTCCAACATGAGATGCTTAAAAAAATGAGACATTTAACAACTCTATTGAAAATTTTGCAGTTGAAAATATTCAGATAATAAAATGCTGTGGGGTCAGTTTATGGCTGTGCTGTTATTCCCTTAATTTGGATACAAGTGACTGCCTCTTCCAGAGAGAATTGGAGAGAATTATACATTTCTGCATCGTGAATAACAATATTTTGCATGAAATGATCCCCCTTAAGAAAAAGGGAATGAGTAGAGTGCAATCCTTTGTTTGAAGGATGATGGCCAGGCAACACGGGAAGTGTTCTTCAGGGGTCTCTGCCTGTCTGTATATCTACCTATATACCCTTTCTTCAAACAGCACATTGAATGTTTTTTACTGGCTTCACTGTAGAGCCCCAGAGGGGAGTAAGTAAGAGTTCAAATTATAAAAATTACTAGCAACACAAAATGTGACTGATCTTGTAAATGCTGTCTGTAGAAAGAACAAAAGGATAAAAACAGCAGCAAAAAAAAACCCACTAGAAGAGCCCTCCCAGCCTTGGAAAGAGATATTTTCCTGATAAACAAATCCAGAAACAGCTGAGCTTCTCTGATACTAATTTTTGTTGTTGTTGTTGTGAGTTGGCTCACAGCCTTTAACATCTGGTCTTGTGTTTCATGGTGAAGTTCTTGCCTCGTTTATATTTAAA
Source organism: Myiopsitta monachus (assembly GCA_017639245.1). NCBI lineage: Eukaryota > Metazoa > Chordata > Aves > Psittaciformes > Psittacidae > Myiopsitta > Myiopsitta monachus. The sequence goes on along the minus strand of CM029917.1, from coordinate 70,835,449 downwards.
ATAGTATTTTCAAGTTCTGGGACATTGTTTAGTACTAATATATGAAGAAGAAATATGATCTGATTTACAGCCTTATTAAACACAGAGACACCAGGTTAATTGGAGGACTGCATGCAGACCAGTGCTCTTTTCAGCAGTTGAGGCACTGCCGCGAGACTAAGAGCTGTGAGTGTCAATGTCAGCTGTTAAGCTTGTAAGAGTCACTCTGTAATTCTTAATGTTCTTGAAACCTTAAAGAAATGCCAAGATAGCAGCAATAGATCAAGCTATGCAGGAAGGCTGATGACTGATGCTAACGAATGACATAAGGAAAAATTTGTGACAGAACTCTGAGATTTACACAACAGATGAATTTTAGCATTCACAGGAGAAGTGTTTCCTTCAAAATGCCCCTCCCTCTTGCCAGAAAATTAAACCAAATTCTCCGTAGACATTCGTGTGTATGGGAATGCATGATCAATGGCCATATCTCCCCTTCTGTGTTGTCACTGAAAGAGTAACTGAATTCAGAGGGAGGTGAATCTCAGCTATGTGTACTACTCCTTAGTGACACTGCCAATTGCAAAGTGGTTTGCCTGGCCTTCTTTATGACTCTCAATAGCTTGTACTATGGCATTTAGAACAAAAAACATTCTGTATTTGTAGTGCATCATAAGCTATTGCTTTGTATGTTAAGACTGGCACTGGCAAAGTAGAGGCTTTTCCAGTTTTATTTGGACCAATTCTGTGCATACATTAGTACTTGACCACCAGAGTGCTAGGAGAAGCCTAGTTTGACTGCTAACACACACGAATTGACAAGTGTTGAACGTATGTCAGCGGACAAGTACTTGTTCTCCAGGGTGATTTGCAAGCAGCATGCAGACAGCATTCGTAGACTTAGAAAAGGCTGTGTTTCTGCAGCAGCCCCATGGTGTGTTCGAGATCTTTGGGAGACATGGCTTCTTAGTGCAGTACCAGACAAAAAAAAGATGAAAATGGCAAACACTTTCACAGTGGAAGGCCCAAGGAGTTCTGGTTTTACACAGTATCTCTTTCCAGCATTATCAGATTTTTCTGTCACTTTTGTCACCATCAAAATATGCACAAAACTGACTGTTTCATGCAGTATTAGGATTTTAATAGGGTTGTGGACTCTGATGAATAACACTATGCGTAATTCGTGACCAGCTCTCTTTTGTTCAGAAAAGTAGATTCTGACTGTTCCTTTTTCCTGTCAAACAAGTTTCAACCATTTAGAAGTTCTAGCTCTGTTCTACTACATGAAACAAAAAAACAAGTATTAGTCTTTATGCTAAGAGGTACTGACTCTCCTCATCACCCCTGAAACAAGGATGAATCCTCATGGCCTCATGCTCAGATTGCAGTTACATACTAGGAATGTTTTTGTTCTCTGATGATTATGCTTTTAGGGTTTTTTTTTTTTTTTTTTTTTGGTTCAATTTGGTAACTGTGACTTTATTTTGGTAGAAAAAGGAAGGGAATAGTCATCTGTTAACTGTTTTCTTGTTCTTGTTAGTTCTCCCTATCGGTTATTTTAGATGTCAGTTTTAGCAAAATGTTAAAATTCTATGCATGCAATTCACATTATGTGTTCTGTTTTTCATATCTCCTCTGCCTTTTGCTTAGCTGGGATTTTGTGCTGTGAAACTCTATACGGAACAAAATAACGTATCTGTGAATGTAGACATACTGTTGGGACCTAAACCAGGAAAGTAACCAAAAGTTATTTATGAAAACAGTAATATAGCACTGTTAATATTTTGAAACTATCATGAAAAATGCAGCGTGTGGGACTGTCTCATCCAATATAATTGTGTCTACATATTATTTCCTTTGTCGGCAATTTCCTTGTTACATTCCAGACTGCAAGAGTCAACCCAGAATGGACTCATGGAGCATTAGGAACCTATAGTTAGTCAAAAATAGCAGAACAATATTTGAAGAAACCCTCCTATTTGTTGATTGTGAAAGCCCTGTTTTGTAGCTGGCGTGCTCAGCATTGTTCTCAAATTCTACAGGTGCAGATATTTTCCAGCTGCAGGTGAGGTGGTTGTCTACAAGGACCAACATCTGTATATGCAGCTAACTAATTTGCATGTGCAGATTTGGAGAACATAAACAGCTTCATGCTCACTTAGGTGCCAATGGAAATAAAGTTTTTTGTGGATGTTTTGTGTACTACATCTGCACTGAATTTTATTTTTACCACAGCTGCTTACTAGAATTGCAGCTGTTATGCTGCATGACTTTAACCCACTAGCACACCTTATTAAAACTCCGCATGACAAAAGGGTGTTTGCATAGTGTTCTAAGAGAGAAGTAGTAAAGACAAATTCCATTTTCTCAGTTTCTGGTAAGGTATAGCCAGTAATAGATACTTTCCTGTTTTACTAAAAATTGGAGAGTCATTTGTGTTGCATTTCTTGAAAATAGGAGAGATGGCAGTCAGTCTCTTTCCCCAGTAACAGGTGATAGGATGAGAGGAAATGGCCTCAATTTCTGCCAGGGGAGGTTTAGATTGGACATTAGGAAACATGTTGTGTAAAGGATTGTCAAGCATTGGAACAGACTGCCCAGAGAAGTGATTGAGTCACCATCCCTGTTGGCATTTAAAAGACGTGTAGATGTGGCACTCTGGGACATGGTTTAAAGGTGGACTTAGTAGTGTTAGGTTTATGGTTGGACTCAATGATCTGCAGGGTCTGTTCCAACCTAAACAATTCTATGATTCTAAGTTACAAAGAGCTATTTACTCTTCTATGGTAGGATTTTTCTTTGCAACTCTAGCATAAAGGTAATATGATGCACCTGCAAGTAGTAACTTTAATTAGAAGTTGCTTGTTGTTAGCATGCAGCCAGTCTTTGATGAAGGATGTAAGCATAATTTCCAAAATTCACAAGTTGCTCTGCAACAATGTACTGTAAGATTTTAGCTACCACCAGTTACCTCCTGGTTCAGAGCACAGGCAGGGCAGGTGGCATCCCTGCAGTTATGGTGCCTTAGAGGTGGCTAGGGCTCTTTTCTGACCCATAGTCTATGAGGGACATGAGCCAACTGTATGCCCAGCATTACTTTCTTGACCATTCATGCCAGTGCAGAGACTAAGTCTTAGTTTTTATTCTGGCCCTGCCTACCAATTTATGTTGGAAGTAGGAGTACCAATCCTGAGGTGTCTGCTGCTCTCACTGGTGTGAATAACAATGGTAAAAAACTGAACAGTTGCTTTAGTACTCCATAGTGTTTCTCTCTGTAGCTCTCTAAATCCTGAGTGTTTTATAATAACTATTTACTTGAAGGAAGAAAGGTGAACCAAATGAGCCACAAAGAGCTACCATGAGTGCAGCAGGTTCCCTTTCCTCTGCGTCCTGCTGTTTCTTACTATTAATTACAATGTTCAGTACTACGGAGGCAAGCTGAAGAGATCTGCAGTAACTCATGCCCATTTTATCCCCTAGAACAGGATAAAGGATACTTCCAGATTGATGCTGTCAGTGGGGAGTTAAGAACAACCCGCTCTCTGTCACATGCTGAGAGATCAGACTACAGAATGATGGTCACAGCCAAGGACCAGGGGATGCCTTCACTTCAAGGACATGCTGCTGTTTATGTCCAGGTACTTACTTATGCTGTACAGATAGAAGAGTTATGTTAGATACTTAGTTTCTTTGAAAATAAAATAAAAATTGGGGGGGAGAAGCTAGGAAAAAAAGCTGAAGAAAGGAAGGAGTTCAGAATTACAAGCACCTTGTCTCATGGTAGTTTAGCTATTTTTCTGTTGAGGGAGAAAATGACAGTGCTGACTCATTTTGATTTAAGAATGCACAACAGCATTTCTGGATTGTCTTGCAAGTAGATGGTGTTTGTGCTTTAGTAGGAGGTCATTGTGAACACTGGAAAAGAGGAGGAAAATACTCTGTCTCTGTATCCCGGTATAAGGATAGCTTATTCTTTTGTGCTGGTTTATACAGGGCTGCTCTGCATGGGAGTGTGAAATCCAGCATGTTTCCACAGCCAGCCACCTGCTGTTCATTGAGCCGGAGTAGGGCTGCTTTGTCCAGGCTGCCTGCGTGCTCCTTTCTGAGAGGTTGAATGTCACTGAGGCTGCTATTTTCATGGCACCCAAAAGTTGGTTCGTTTTGGATAGCTTGGGGAAAAGGGAAAAAAAAAAGCTTCAGTCAAGACAAGGCAAATGCAGTTCCCACAGTGGAAAAGACTCTTTCATTTTAAAGCATTAACTTGGAACACTGCAGCAATCTATAATGAATGAAACCCTGTAATGATATAAACAACCCTCAGAAATCCCCAGCTATCTCTGTTTGGCAAACTGCATAACTTACTGTGCTTTCTTTGTCACATCTATCCCTGTCAGGCTGTCCTATGTCAAAGGCAACTGAAGTGCTTCAGAGTAGGGGCAGAGACAGCAATATTCAAGTCATCCTGTCTTTCAGACCCTGTTATTCAGGGGGTGAGAGAGTCATGTTCCTTCTTTTAATGTAGGAATGAAAAACAGAGTTATGGAATGACTGGCCAAGGACAATTTGAACTTCTATGGAGCATGCTGAGTTTGTTTTCTGGCTTTGAGGCATACTTAGGATAAATATAGTCACAAATAATAAACTATTAAGGAAAAAGAAATAATTATACTATTTGTAATGACAGTGGGAAAGTATTTCAGTCTTTGTGCTTTTGTTGTAGGTAATCCCACTTCCCGATGGGAGATCTGTCTTCTCTCAAGATTTCAAGCACTTTGTCATACCTGAAAATTTTAGACCTGCGCAAGTGCTGAATGCTCTGAAGTGGCCTGATAATCATCTAACTGCCAACAGGAAACTGCATTTCAGTATTGCTAGAGATGATGACAATGTTCATTTTGAAATAGACAGCTTGACAGGAGACCTTTTTCTTTCTAAGGAACTTGACTATGAAACAGCTTCGCACTTCCTTTTGCAAGTTATTATAAAGGATTATAATAATAATCCTCCACAGAATAGCACTGTTTTCCTAAGTATTGATGTAGAAGATCAGAATGATCATTCTCCTTTTTTTCAAGATGACTTTGTAGTGATTGGCATAGAGGAAAATGTACCTATTGGCACTCTGGTTTACACATTCAATGCAAAAGATGGAGATGGCAGTTTTCTGAACAGCAAAATACAGTATTCCCTAGAAATTAGTAACATGGATGAAAGTCTATTTCATATTCACCCTTTGTACGGTACCTTGACCACAGCTTTTGCACTAGACAGGGAGATTATTCGCTCTGTGGTCCTTACAGTGTCTGCAACAGACCAGGCAATAAGTCTGAGTGATCGCAGGCTTGATTCTCTGGCTGTGAAAATTGTTATTTTAGATACCAATGACAACAGTCCCAGTTTTACATCTTCGCCTCTTTCCTATGTCATGGAGGATGTGGAGTTGGGCTTCCTTGTGCACCGCATAATTGCAAAGGATCCTGATGAGGGAAGAAATGGACAAGTTACATATCACATTGTTTCAGGCAATGAAAAGAAAGCATTTGTATTGGATAAAATCACAGGTACTGTAACTTCTGTTCTCTGGAGTTTCTTGTCTTGTGCTTCTCATGGTAATATTTGGGAGTGCATACAATGCCATGTGCATGAAATACCACATTTTGATGGTACTTACTGTCCTCAGGTGTAGGACAAGATAACCTTGGGCAGAGCACCACATAAGCATGGCAGTACTACGTGCAGTAGCCAAGCTCAGTGATACTCAGCTCAAAAATTTCTGCATGACACTGTTATTGTGTTGTGTAGATATACTGGAACACCTTGCAAATAGCACATTAAGGAATGTGGGAAGAAAGTGTGTGCAGTGAAATGCTTCATCCTCATTTTTGCATGATGCGCACGTATGTTGCTATATATATACAAGGAAAGGCAAAGTCAAGATCAAGGAGTGTGCATTACGCTGTGTGGTAGAATATGCTTGGTGGTGGCTCAAAGTGCTTATGAATTTCATCAGGCCTCTGAAATTTTCTCACTCCTGAATGAATTGTGCAACTATTATAACCTCTGCGTGCAAATGCAGATCTTGCACTAATGGGTGCAGTATTTCTGGTTCTTACTCTGGTTTTGAATACCTTAGGGGATACAGCTGACGCTTACTTGTAGAGCTCCTAATTGCTTAACTTATGTGCAAAAGAAGACAAATATTTAAGTTAAAGCTAAAAAGTTGAGACCAAAGTTAAATAAAAAGGAATCTTTGAACTTCACTTGAATATTCTATGACTCTGTTTCCCTTGTTGTCAAAATGAGCATTTCTGGGCAAATTGACAGCCTAATCACCTGTAGTGATTGACTCCAAAATCTGGAAGCCTTGCTGCAGTAGCACAGCTTGCACAGTGATGCTACCATTGAAGCTGTGAGTGCTGGAGCAACTGGGATCCTAACCTGGATCAGAATACTTTTTTAATACCTTCAGAATACTTTATAAATAACTTCTTTCTTTACAATAGGACTCTTAACTACAGCCCAGCTTCTGGACCATGAGACTCAGGAGTGCTACAATTTGACAGTCACGGCTCTTGATGATGGCAGCCCAGCTCTCTCTGCCACACAAGTTCTAACCATCATTGTTGTCGATATTAATGATGAGGCCCCGATATTTCTGAAGCAACTTTATGAGGCTGTAGTTCATGAAAACCAAGATCCAGGACAGTTTGTCGTAAAGGTGGAAGCTGTGGACAGAGATGCAGGTAATTTCTGTCCTTTTGCTATTAATTTCATTGTGGCCACAGCAGACCTATCAGATCTTGCTGCCTGTTCTGCTTGCACATACAGCTGTTGTGATTTAACCAAGGTATGTATCAGTTTTGAATCTGAAAACATGGCTTTTGGTTCAGACCCTCAACCTTTGTTCAGGTCTTGGAGGTATTCTAACGTGCACACTGGGGTAGTTTCAGCTCTGACTGGTAAATTAAACGTAAAATGCACACTTACATGATGCAGAGTATCTCAGCGTACTGTACCTTTCATGTGAAAGTAGCCGGTGTGCTCTGGTTATAAATCAGCAAGCAATGCTCAACTCAATTAAAGTTAATATTTGAACGTTTTGTTGCTCTCAGTCAGAACATTTTGTGTAGTTATAAAATGGCTCGCTAGACGAGTTCTGGTTTTGTGAGACCCTGAAAATATGCACTAATCTTTTCTGACCAGAGAGGGGCAGTGTCATCCAAGATTTTCCAGCTAGTTGCGCTGTGCCGGGATCGTGGAACAGCTCTGGATTTCAAGTAGAATTTTGCATACATAATAATGCACTGCTTTTCAAACATATGCAGAATAGATGAGTAAGAAGAGGTGGTTCGTACACTGTTTGAATCACAGGTAATGACTAAACGTGAGAGAGTCTTTGCAAAGCAACAAAAAATCCCTCTGGTTCTACAACTACCTGGTCTTTCAAAATATGTAAAATGCAGATGATGTTACAGGTAGTCTGTGTGCTGGAGAGAATCTTAAGTAATACCATGCACGGCACATACAGTTGTAACATGAAGCAGTTACATGGAGTCTATGGTTTGCCGGAAAGATAAAATCTGGAAAGAGAATTAAATATTAGTGTACTGCTGCAACTGGCCCAAAGGTGGCCTCAACTCTGTGAATTACTTTCTTTTCACAGTGTGTTCGCTTTCTGCACATCTTTATAATTGCTTACAGTTGTGCTATCCAAGAAATAGATAAAACAACAGATCTTGTTAGCAAAATAATTTTCTGTATTCAGTCACATTTGTCATTTTAATGTAGAGCATGTATTGATTACAAAAGGCTGATGTGAGCTCAGTGGAGGTGCTGTACAGAAGAGACGTTTCCCCACAAGTATGTAAAGTATTTAGAAATTAGGAGTGGAGGGAAGTAGCTCTTCAATGAAAACCCTTGTGACAGCTGAGCAGCATTACAGTCTACCTCTGGACCTTGCTCTTCCAAGTATTTTCTTTCTTTTGTGGATCACACTATATGTGTATATATACATATATAAGTGTTTGAAGTAAAAATTTGCAAGATAATAGAGAAAATAAGTAGGAATTTGCTTAATTTTCTCTCCCTCCTTTCTCTGTCCCTTGTATTTATATATTGCTTATCCTATGGGAAATACAGCAGGGTGCAGGGCTGGTTTGGCTGGGTGGAGGGGAAGGGCATTCCAAGTGTACTGGGTGGCACAGCATGTGCCTGCCTGCGTAGACGCTCTGGGCTGCAGCACTGTTGTGGCTGATGGCTCCTTCCTGCCTTTTTCTAAATACATTTTTCAGTAACCACAGTCTTTCTGTTGGCTCTTTCTTTTTTTCACATTTGCCTGATTTGGCCCCTGTCATGTGCATGTAACAGCATAGTTCCAAACAAATGCTGAAGTGATGCTCGTAAGGTAAGAAAACAGAATTTATGTAGGTGTCATATAAGTACAATGCTGCTCACTTTTCGTACATTTTTGGAACTGAATTTTTGAATGACTCCTCTCATGGTGGTCTTTATTTTTTTGCATCATATTTTTTACTTTATTTGCTCTTTAAATTGCAGTTCACATCCCAGTAATGCTTGCATAGTTTCAGTGGATGACTGTCCTGCTATCACAGACCTTTCTGGGTCTTTTACTTCATATGTTCCTTGACTGACCACAGGGAGGGATCATTTTTACTGACAATATCAAAGTTGTGCTATTGATGTGTAATACAGGTAAATGGTGGGGGAAAAAATGAATGGGAAAGCAAAGATATCTGCAGCATATTAAAGATAGGTCAGGGGTTTGTCTTGAGATACGTCTTTGCAGAAGCTCTGAATTAACTGACTGAGCATTTGTCAAGGTCTGCTTTTAAGCTGATGTGGACCTCTGTGGTTTAGCAGTTATGTCTGGAGCCTTAGGAGGAAAGTCTCAGAACATTAAAAGGGACTGCTGACTTTGAGTTATGGGACAGGGCATGCTGCCATTCACTAGACATTTTGTCTTGCTCAAATTCATGCATTAGCATGGTCTTAACAACACTTGTATTATGAAGATGAGACTTGAGCGTGGATTTGGGGTGGAGGAGACCTTACTCCCATTGCTTCTTCATTGGTGTTGGCACAATGTAATGCCACAGCTGCTGCTTGTGAGAAGCTGCGGGAGCACAAGGGCTGCTAGTGCTATGACGAGGGAACAGGAAAGGGGCTGAAGCTTTTCTCTGGCTGCTGCTCAGACACAATGCATCCACCCTCTCATTTTGCCTGCAGGGAAAGGTGTCCTGCAAGGAAGGGGCTTAGCTCCTCTTCCAGCTTGTAATGCAGGGTAAGAATTGTTTGTTTCTTATTTCAGTGTGTAATTTTAGCCTCCCAAATGTGACTAGTATTACTGAATAATATACCAACAGGCTGGATTGAGTGCAGGCTTGTCAGCTGTTGCACCTTGTTATGCGAATGCATAGAGTTGTCATGCTCCTCTCTTGGGCAGAGTATGCAGCTTTCTGCTGCTGCTAGGCGGACGCTCCTAGCAGCGGAATACTGCGAAAGAAGGCAATAAGTGCTTGGTAGAGAAATCTAATTAAGGTGTCACATACCTGTGTCCTTATCTAGTTAAGGTGTCACATATCTGTGTCCTTGAAGGGTTAAAAGTTTAATTTCAACAGCATGTGAATACTCAACTTGGACGGCACCTATATGTTTTTTGGCACTGTCTGTAAATAATGGCCGTTGTGAAATTTGCCAGTGAAGGGGCTGGGTTGAAGCAGTTCAGTTGCAGCAGACCAAAGGCTAATAGTTAATATCAGCTGTGCAATGTCATGTGTCCTTTTTTTAACCCATCTGTAGCATATTGGTGATTAAGAATAGAAAAATGCAGGCAGAGTTGTAAAAATGTTTCTAAAAACAGTTGAATGGTATCCAGTATGGGTGGATTGGGGAGTATGTGTCGGTAACCTTAAACTTGCAAGACATTCTCCTTGATTGTCCTGTACTCCTGTGATTTTTCCTCCTTCCTGCTGGAAAGCTGGAAGGATTTCTGTAACTCATTTTTCCTTCTGCTGTGTATTGTATGAGTATGTCCTTCCCTTGACTTCATTTAGGTGCAAATGCATTTACAGTAGTAATTCTCTTAATCAAATTTTGAGTAGTGTTGTCAACTACTTAGCAAAGCTATTCAAAGACAAACAAAGGAAATCATGGATGTTAAAAACTGTAGGCTCTGTTTCTTCTCTCATGCTGGTATTTCTCCACCAATTCCAGTGCAGATTGTCCTGGTTTTGACTGCAGCAGATGAGAACAGCAGGCAGTGTTTGACTCTGAATAGCACATTTCATATGACTAGAAGTGGTGTAGTTTTCCAAGTGTGCCAACTGTCCCTACTCTACTAAAAGACTGATTGTTGGTTGGGAAAACACAGAATGATTGAATGAAACTTAGAAAAATTTGACAGAAAAATAAAAAGCACAATAGTACAAGCCCTTCAAGTATAATGTAGGATTAAACTCACTAAAATTAATATTCTAAGTGTGATGGAGATGACATTGTACTTTCCTCAGGAGGGTGTTCAAACTAGAAGAAATATGAAAGAAATTATTTTATAACCATGATCATTAAGAATGTGGAATAATATTTCGTATTCAATTCAGTCAACTTTGAAATAAATGTTTTCAAAAGCCTGTACAGTTTTAACCTGTTTCCTAGAGAAAGACAGGGAGGCTAATATCCTTGTGCTATATACAAATGGTATGAATGATTAAGAACTGAATGGAATTGGCATTCAGAAAAAACTTGGAGGGAAGGATACTGTTTAAGCCTTCCCTTCTGGAAATCCTGCACGACTTTATGAACCCAAGCAGTATCATTTCAGAGACTGGCTACAAGAAAGAGCAGTCTAAAAGGTCTGAGATGAACATTCCCATAGCACACCAAATTCGCTTTTCTGTTGAAGACAGCCAGGAGCTGGCTGGCCTGTGAGGCCTGATGGGGCTTAGGCACCTGCCTGCTCAGTATGATGAATGCTTAGAACTGGTGGTCATGCCAAGAAGTGGATGTTTTTTCTGAATGTTTATACTATTCAGTGTTGTACTGTATAGAGATACTTGCATTGGCTCTGAGTGAAGTTAAGTGGAGAACCAGAGAATCCCAGTACTCTGCCTGACATCCTGTTGAGAAATAAACTAACTACCTTGGGAAAGCAGAAGACAAATGTATGGATTCCACTAAGTTAATGCTCTCTTGCGTCATGTTAATATGTCAACTTGTTTGGAGGCATGCCCTGAGTGCTTAGAAATGTTGTTGGGGTCACTTTGAGTAGCTGGAAGAGCTAGGCACAAAGCAGCATTTGAACAAACATTTTGAAAAACCAGATTTTGAATTTGTATCTTGTGTGCTAATGAAGAAACAGTTACTGTATTAAAACTAAGATCATCCATAACCCATTTCCCAGGGAGGAGAAGAAAAAGGAGACAAATCTGTAGATCTGAATGTGTGGCTGTGTTCTACTAAGACTTTCATTCTGCTTTTAAGGACTGAATTCCCTGCTTCAATATGAAATCTTGCCAGGAACTGACTATAAGAAATTCAAGATGAACTCAGACAGTGGAGAACTTGTAACAACTGCATCACTGGACAGGGAAACCCAGGAGGTTTTCCATATTAAAGGTAACCATGTGAAATGTCTACAAGTGCCTTTAAAATGAGAAGTGAGGATGGGTGTGGTGTTACTATCAGCCTTACCCTTATTCATGCCATCAGAATTAGATGGAAGCGGTAAGATTTCAGGTACAGAAGAACACTTCTTGCACAGCACAAAGAGCTCTCCTATTCTGCTATTAGTAAGGAACATCTCTTGCTGAACCTGCAACCACTGTATAAAATTTGCTTTCCTTTTATTAATCTTAGTTTTGGTTCGAGATAGTGGAACCCCTTCGCTTTCGAGCACAGTAACAGTTATCTGCACAGTGCTGGATGAAAACGATCACTCTCCCACATTTCTTCTTCCCACCTCTGAGATTTGTATTCCAGAGAATCAGGAGCCTTCTGTCATTTACATTATGCGGGCTGTAGATATGGATGCTGGCAATAATGGAGCTCTACGATACAAAATAGTTGGTAAGTTATACTCCATCATTTTTGTTAGTATAAATCAGGAAGTATATAAACATCAATATTCAAGTTTTAGATTTTACCAGGCCTCCCTAGCTCCCATCTTGTCCATATGCTTATTTCATGTGGAAGAAAAAAGTATTCTTCACCCCTTTGTTAGCATTAATAATCACTTGCCAGACATACTTTCAGTCTGCTTTCTGGATTTGAACTACTACAGAAAACAAAAAAAGCTACCAAATGCTGGAAGGAGTCATTAATCATGAGGGCATAATTTTGTCCATTTTGTTATAGTTGTGGAATTTCTCAATGTCATATGCCCTTGCAAATAAGTACAATAATCTAATTTTATTTGTTAATTTTATCTATGTTATTTCATGAGAGTTGCTTTCACCGAGCAATTAGTAATGTCATGCTTGGGTTTCATATTGTCAAGCTTTCCCCATGTCTACTGTGCCAATGTAAGCTCCACAGCTGTTCAAAGCCTCCAGTAATATCTTTGCACAAATGCAAGTTTGCTGCACTTACTTTGGTTTGTGGCCCTCAACAGTATCTCAAATGTAGGCAAATAGCTACTGTGGTAATAGCCAACATATTTTTCTTTGAAGAAACTGTTACAAATTCCTTTATGTTTTCTTGCATTTAATTTCACAATCTTTTGTGATCCTTTATTTACTTACCTTTGGTCTTTCTACATGTTGTAAAGTAGTTATGCCATTCACTGTTACCAAGCACCCTGACTTTTCTGTTAACTGCTTTATTGTATTTATTCTAACTTGAATAAATATAATATGTTTTATATTATTATTTCTATTTACCTCCCTCTCCCATGCCCCCCGAATCAAGACCTTGCACAGCTGTTCACTTCCAAGGGACAGGTTTGTAGAAGAGAACAAAGAGCAAGTAATTACAACTGTCAGCAATGCTTTCTGGAATTTGTAACTAAGGTTGGGAAGAGGTCACTTTATGCAGCAGCGTAGTTGCAGGAGGTTTTTCTCAAAGCAGCACACCTTATAAAAAGATATGCATCTGGCAAAATAGCCACTCTGTACAATGATATGACATTCTGTATTTACTGTCATTGCCACCCACTGATTTAAATGAAATGCAGGTTTTAAATCATATAAAAAGAATAAAAAATGTGAAAGGCACATGAGCGCACCAGCTGTATGAGCAATTGCATCATGTTATTGCAATTAACATAGCAGTATTCACAAGGGATTCTTTTTTCAAAAGCAATTGTTTGTGACCAGTTTGTTTTTAATGTGTTTGAAAGGTGGAAATGTTGGAGAATACTTCACAGTAAATGTCACTTCAGGAAAACTGCTTGTCACTCGTAGCTTAGACAGAGAAGACATCAGCAGCTTCACACTTGTAATTGAATGCCGTGACCTAGGGAGGCCCTCAAGAAGCTCCACTGCACAGCTCCATCTAACAGTCTTGGATGAAAATGACCACAACCCATTGTTTGCAAAGACCCAGTATCAAATCTCGGTGAGAGAAGACCTAGAGGAAGGCTCAGCCATCCTGCATCTCTCTGCTTCTGATGAAGATGATGGCCTGAATGGTGAAGTTACATACTCCCTCATGGATGACACCTTTGGAGCGTTTGCTATTGACAGTGTAACTGGGTCTATAGTTACTACGAAGGCATTGGACCGAGAGACCAAATCCCAGTATACATTTAGGGCTGTGGCAAGTGACTGTAGCACACATTTGCCAAGAAGCACCACGGTCAGTGTTGTGGTGCACGTTGATGATGTCAATGACAATGATCCCATTTTTTTTCAGAATCCTATCAGGTCCTTTGTGCCTGCTGAAACCCCTGTGAATGAGACAGTAGCCACTGTGAGAGCAGAAGACATGGATCTGGGGTCAAATGGAGCTGTTGTTTTTAGTTTGATGATAGCAGAAACCGCATTTCAGATCAACATGAAGACCGGTGACATTATTCTTCAGGAGCCCTTGCCTTCCAAGGACTTCAGTACCCAGCTGGTAGTGATGGCATCAGATCAAGGTATCTCACCTCGAACAGCCACAGCTATGGTCATTATCTTTACAGAAGAACAAGGGGAGGAGATTTCATTCAGCCATAGCCTGTATGAAGCAAGCGTGCCTGAGAACAGTCCAGCAGGTGGGAATCCAATCCCAATTTGTGTTCTTGAAGTTGCCAATCTCCCCTCATTTTGGAATCGTAATTGTAGTGAATAGTATAGGGAAGACTTTTCCCTGTGAATCAGCAGGGAAAAGTTAATTTGGATGTAGCAAATACCTGTCTGCCCTTTTCCAGTGCGCAAGCATGAGAAAGAAGTTGGAGGCATTGTTTGTCTCTTGAGTTTGCTGCCCACATACAGCAACAATGCTCACAGTAAACAGAAGCTCCCTTGTCAAAGGTGGTGTGTTTCCACCCCTCAGCCTGGAATGCCCTGAGCATCAGCGGGTTCACTCTTTTAGCAAAATTACTGCAGTGATCTTGTCATTTCACTTCTCAATGCACCCAAGATCAGATGAGTGGTGCTTACCAGTTGCAACATGACATTTCTTGGTTTTGCAAAACCCCTTAATGAGTGGTAGTAGCTTGCAGAGATACTCTAAAACCTTACTGAAAATCTGGACTTTCCAAAAGTAGGAGAATGAGGAGTATGAGAGGTCAAGGGGAGAGGAATTTGGGGGATATGGTACATTGTCACTTGGACAAGCTTCTACAGCGTACCTCTAAGTAGAGTCTGCACTGTTGAAAGCTACCTATAGACAAACCAGCTTCAATCACAAGATGCTTACAGACTTATTTTTGCTCCATATAGTGATAAGAATTACTGCTTTACTTTTTATCATTCTGAGACTATAAGTAATTATATCTCCTGCCAGTTATATCTGGTAAGTACCTTTTCCTGCTTCATCCTAATAAAAGGCAGAAAGGAGCACCTTTCACATTTTTCTGCCCGCAAATTCCACTGTACAATTGACCAGAAGTATTTAGAGATCTGACCTGCGCTGTACTCGTGATTCAAACAGTGCCTCATAAGGCTGACCTTGAACAAGTCGTTTATCCTCTTTATAGTTCAAGTTTCCTTCAGTAAACAAAAGCAATATTCCTTTATATCCTAAGGGATAGTGAGATAGTGATAAGTGAGACTAGTGAATTCTTAGGTCTTGACTAATAACGTACATATTTGATTAGAAACCAGTAAAAAAGTAATACGTTAATGAATTTGAAAAGCCAGTCAATATTCTTGGATAATTATAAACAGAAAAACTGATGAAAGGTGAAGACCGCTGTTGCAGTAATTACTGCTGTGGTTACTCAGCTATTCCTTCCTCTGTGCCTGTTTGGGACTAAAAGCCTAATTTTCATGAGTATATTTTAGATATTTAAGTGAGTATTACTGATGTTTCAATTAACACATCAAAAATAGGGAATCAGGTGGGTTTTGATTTTTTTTTTTCCCATAGATGAAATATTTTGGTTTCAGGCTGTCTTGAAAAAGTTGCGGTGAACAATCAAAACACCAAACTAGAGCATCCTTCTAATTCTTTCCCTGTTTGTCAGAAAATGTGGGATTTTGGAAAAAGCAGAAAGCTTCCAACAGGAAAGGGTAGAGCATGAAGTACATGGGTGGTTAAAACACTCTACTGAAATATGAAAGGTGTAGGTTCAGGTCTTCTTAGCAGAGGAGTATTTATTTCCCTTTCACTCTCTACTGAACCCTCTGAGTAGGGAGCCTGCAGGATAAATTCGTTAGTGTGCTTCATTTATTGCTTCTATTACAAATGCAAAAACAGAATTAAAAGAAAATCCCTTAACACATTTGTCCTGCAATTTAAAAAAAAAATGCTTTTATTGCATTAATTTGACCACAATTTGCAGGAAGTTTTGGACACCATAAAACTGATTTTTTTTGTGTGTGTGAGTGTAAATCACTGACAACCCAAGGCCTCAGAGCCCTGTTTTGCTAGAGTCAGCCGTGTACAGTGTTTAATTGTGTGTCACTTTGGAAATGAGATTCTGCCCTGGGGAGTTGCTGCCTCCAGAAGCTACAGTTTGGATGCCGCAGCAATGTATGTTAAATCTGTCATTTTCTGTCTTTTCATTGATAAAATCCATTGAGAGTCAATTGTGGTGATGTTTGAGGCCCTCCATCCTAGATGTCCAGAAAGCAGAGAAACCAGGGTGCTCCATAGGTGAGCTCAGGGCTCTCAATTTTGTCTCTCCCTTGCTGCAGCAGCTTGTATGTTCAGAAAATATCCAGAGATCCTGTTAGTCAGGCTTCCCAGCAAAGTAAACCCAAGGTCCTGAGGTTTCAGTCTTTTCAGGAGAGATAGGATTAACCTGCATTAATCCTGCATTAAAATTTCCTTCTAGTTAAGGAAAAAAAATAAGAGGGAAGATAGGTTTTGTTAGGTTTAAAGAAAGAAAATTATAATCAGGGCTTTATGGCAATAGGTAAACTTATCCTCAATTTTCCTAAGTGTAGATAAAATCTGAGGTCAGGCTAGAGAATCCACCCTGGAATTACAAAATGCCCCAAGGAACTGTGGTATCAGAATGCCATAGGCACATGTTGTCCCATTCAATCTGTAGAAAATATAAATAATACCCAATTTAAGATGTTTTGATTAAAGTAAATTAAGCAAAGCTGCAGGGTAAACAATAGGGTTTCATCCTAAACTATTAGTTTGTGTATTTAATAAAAGTTGATTTGCTAAGAAGATCAAATACTTCTTAGAGTATGAGAGATTTTACTAAATACTAATAATTTTTTGGCTGTTTTTTTAGTACTTTCTAATTTATATGAGCATAAATAAAGATTTTGCATTTCAGGGGAAAAAGTGTGATTATAATTAAAACTCTCATAGAAGTTAGCTCACAGAATATATGTGATCCTGGGACCCTTATAAATATGAATGGTACCAGTGTATGTAGTCCAGGGGAGATTTACATTGTGCACTGATTATTTGTAGACCTGGTATTAATAAATGTTACTTTTCCTCCTGATTTTATTTTTCTACCTTAACTAATAAAGTTAAAGTAGAAAGTTTATTTTTAAAATAATCAAAAATCTGAATCATATAATCAACAAAAGCCAGAGACAAGGGTCCTTAGTCTTAATTTAGTTGGACTCGTCAACTGGTCTTAATTTAGTCTGGACTAGTCAACTGGGTGAGTGCCTCAGGAACTGGTCCTTGTGGTCATATTTTTCTTTTAAGTGTTTGACCTCCAAGTTTGACCTTCAGAAAACCACATTCTTCTACTTTTTGTTTATTATTGAATATTTAATGTCTTTAAATATTATAAACTGCATTACAACAGGTGCTTAGAAGCCAGTCAATAAATAATCACGTCACTGCAGTCTCCAGAGGGTAAGAAACCTTTGTTATTCTCCAAGCTTTTACTTGAATGGTCGCATTGCTTCATTGGAGACAAATTCACCAGTAAAACTTGATAACTCCTCTATTTTTTTTTCTATTAGATTACAAGTATATAGCCTCTCTGTAAGTAATCTCTTACTCTTTATGCTCAGCTTTTCCTTTCATAAGCAATTAAGGGGTTTCAAGAAATAATGACAAGGATGTAAAAGGGGGTGAGATGGCAAAGGAGGAGAAAAGAGACTACGATAATTGGTACTGAAGAGAGAAGGAAAACCATGATATAGTGATACATTAGCTCAGTTCCAGTGTATATGTTATGGCCTAACACCATGGCCAGTACTTGGCCAGGTAGTCAAATACTGACTGCGCTGCCATGCTTCAGTTTCGAGTAGGGAGGCATAATGCAAAGGTTGGTGTGAGGCAATTTAAGGCAGTTTGAGGTACTTTCAAATGCAGTTAGGTTGTCTTGTGGTTGAACTGAAAAAAGAAAATAACCAAAAAACCTAAATATAAACATTTTAAATCACTCTTCACTTCCTTGAACATTTTTAACTAATTCAGAAGTCAGTTGCATAGTGTTTCAAGCCAGTCTGCATTCTTCTATGATCCTGATCTCCCTCCTTCTTTGCACTAGCTTCAGTGTTGATCTCATAACATTGTGCCATTTCTTTGCGGCCAGAAAGATACTTTCCTCTTAATTTTCTCCAGGTTAAGTGTTATATTTTGTGACCTCTACTTGAAGCAGTATTTGAACCGTGCATTTGAAATTGTGAGCTTCATCAGATGGGTACTATCTTTTACTATCTACCTGTATGGGACCTGTTTGTGTTACAATAGGTAACACAACAAACCTCACAGTTGGGTCATATTTTTTTGACAATGAACTACAAAATTCACTATTTGAAGGAGTCATTTTCTGTGAAAAGTATCAGAAACAGAGAAGTTTTTTCTCTGCCAAAAAGAATTGTAAACAATTTTAGCTATGTGAAAAATAGGAAACTTAAAGGATTAGGATTTGAAGACTTAGAGCAGCAGTTTATTAACCTAAACCCTGAAAAACAGGCATTCAAGCAGAAATGACGCTGCTTCTTTTGCTTCTGGTAGTTTTTGTTCTTAAACACGCAAGCAAGCAAACAGAAAAACTATTGAAAGCATTAGAAGATAAATAGTGACATTTTTAAAAAACTGAACTTTTTTCTTATCTTCAAGTCTGCTCTGAGGATGCTATGAACGATTGTGCTTGCAGGCTCTTGTAGTGCATCACAGTTCCTTGGCAATGAAAATCCATCCTGCAACTCCCTATTTTGGTTCATTAAAAAAAAAAACAAAGCAACAGTGCGGTCTTTACCCACTGTGTGGTTATTTTACGTCCAGAACTTTTTTTATGAATATCTTACAAACATATTGCCTAGTACAGAAAATTACATATGTCGGAAGTGGCAAGGTTTTGCTTTGATAGGCAGATTTTGGGAGCAAGTGACAAACCACAAAACAAAATTTCCTCTGTTTAAAAATTAATAACAGTGCTAAAAAACCAAGGTAGCAGATAGATAGTTGTAACAGCAATGTTTCCTCCCTCTCATTTTTGCACTAAGGATACAGGTCCTTGCCTCTGACATCCAGGACACTGAGTGTGAGCAGCGTGCCCTTTGTAATGTAATAAAATAGCTAGTTACCTGTGATGCTGTTTGGAAGAGTTCAGGTTGCACAGTAGCCTCACTCCATCACAGTTGTATGGAATCAATTGCAATTAAATTACATAATTAAAATCCATTAAAAGAAATTGCCACACATGCTAAAAAAGTTTGTAACTCATTTTAAAAGAATAATTATTTGGGAATCTTGATAATGGTTTTTAAACTTGATGCATTTTTGTTAAAACAAGATAATGTATTTGGTTCCCAATTTTTCCTCTAATCCCATTTCAAACAGGATTTTTGTTTCATGTCTCTTGTGTTCTGTATTAAATTATAGCTCTTTTCATGGAATTTGGATTCTGCTTGAATTGGCACTTAATTATGCATGTAGTTTCATCTCTTGATTCCCTCTGTTAAAAGATGGCTAATTGAAAAATGAATGAATATTTCATTTATAATATTGTTTAGAAATCCCAATAGAATTCAGATAAATGAGTGAAAATAAACTTTTTATGGTTATTCAGGGGTATCACGCATTCCTATGCTGCACAAAAAAGAAAGGACTAGTTTTCTTGAAAAAATTAATGAAAAAGTGTGATTTAGGTGACCACAAATGGCATAACCTGAATAAAAGGGGGTACATAGGATCTCAGGTAAGTGGTAATTCATGTAGTGTGAAAAATCAGGAAATCTGTGCAGTTAGGAGAAGTTAAAACTCATCATTTTATTTAGACAGGTGATGAAATTGTGATCAGATGAGTAATTTACTGGGCAAGGAGGGATAGGCAGTGCCTTGTCAATGAAGTTGTAATGCAGTGAAACTCATAGAAGAGTTGTTGTTGTTGTCTACTATTTTAATTCATGAAGAAGCATCTCACCTAAAACACAGATGTTTGACTGTGCACCTGCTATTAATCCCAGTAATACAAAATTATAATAAAACCTTCTAAAGTGGACATGATGAAAATGTTGCTTTGCTTTCATAGGTACATCAGTTCTAACCATAGAAGCATATGAACGCAGATTCACAGGAGAAAGCATAAAATACAGCATCTTCAGTGACAAGGAAAGCATATTTTCCATACACCCCATTACAGGTACATTTTTATAAATTATTTTTTTTTCAAGTGTCTGTGTATAGCTTAGTCTCTGAAGTAAAGCAAGCTACTACCACAAGGGCAGGGGGTAGATGCCTTAAAGTATCATTCTCCTTTTACAATGTAGAAATCATCAGTAAAACCAGGAATGTTTTACTGCAGGAGAGACCTGCAGTAGTGTAAACTTGATGTGGAAAGAAGTTGAACACCAGTATACCTGTTTAAAACACTCAGTTCTGATTAACTATTGATCACCAGGTGTTGGGAGTTGATAAACTACTGGTTTGTTATCCAAGGCTGAGATGCCAGCTTTGTTTCTCATCATAAAGCTGCCCAAAAACTCAATAACCATAATCCTTCAAAACACTCTTAATGTAAGAAGCATTAGACCCTTGTTGAGTTTAATGCTCTTTGTTTCAGGCAAACCTTGACAAGTCTGAAAGTCAATTTTGTTCTTTCTTTTTTTGCAATTGTATTTGTATTCTGCAGCAGAGCTGCTTCACCTGCTCTTCGGTCAGGAAATTTGGATGGCAGGAGGGCAGCACATTTCCTGTGTGCATTTACATGCTCTTATCTAAGGCATGTAAGAGAGCATAGCTACTCTGGTTGTCCTCTCAGTTCCTGAACATCTGCAACAGAAGAATTTGCCTTCTGAACAGCTGTAGTCTTTCTGAGATTGCATAGAAAATGTAAACAGTTTTCCTCAGAAATAGTGTAAATAGTTTGTAGCTCTTAACAATTGGCTTTCTCCCTGACTTCCCGGAGGCTTTAGTTTCTGATTATTCTGGTGTCTGCAGGTATCAAGTGGCTTTACTCCTGTAAAGCTAGCATGTTTGATACTGATGGACAGTTAAAATTGATTTGGTTTGGGTACATGAAAGGCACTTAAAGTGCATACACTTGATCTCAAAGTCTTTCTTTCAGTGAAATAAAGTCAAAAAGATTAATCTTAAGGATGTGCTTTAAGACTATAAAAAGGCTTTTAAAAGACTGAGATAAGTTTATCCTCAAGAAAGTGATTCTCAAATGAGATTTTCCTTTTTTTTTACCAAGCCAGGCTGAAAAGTGGTTACATGATGTATCTGAGAGTCTCAGAAGCACTCTCTTCACAAACAATAGTGGAATTTCTATAGCAGTGAATGTCATAAGTCTTCTTTTGAGAAATTTGAGCCATTGTGGTTTCTTCTGGTTTCTTTCTTCTGTTTCTTAGAAAATGTTAATTGAAGTGCAGCCTTTCAGGACATTTTAAAAGCAGTTCTTACCCTCAGCATTAATTATGACACCAATAACTCTAGCCATTGTTTCTACAGCAGACGTATTATGAGCTATATTGATGCCGGTTCTGTGTTAGGTATTTTTAATACCCAAAGGTCTGCTCTACTTGTCTTTATAAGCAGTGATGTTAATTAACTGCACTTCGGAGATTTTCCCTGCATTGTAGGAGGATTCATTATATTGTAGAATCATATAAAGTATAGTAGGAAGTGATCAAAAGACAAATTCTGCAAACCCTCTCAGTAGTCTGTCTTAGCAGTTGGAATGTTTTTATTCATACTTAATCTGAATGCTTGTTGAAAAGATTTAAACTTAATACTTCTTAACCTAGTAATAGTCGATGTAAGACAAAGGCAACCCCCCCCCCCCTATTCTTTAGATATTTGGAGACTGCTACCGTTTCTTTTTTGTGTGCACTTATCTAGAATGAGCAGCTCTGGTTCTTTCACTTGTTCCTCCTAGGTGGTGTACCTCAAACTTGATTATTTGCTCCACTCTACACTATCGTCTGCCAGTTGCTCTCTGTCATCTTGAAGTGTATTCCTTCTGTCGCTGTCTATTTTACTTTTTCTGTATATGGAATACAATAATTTTTAAGTGTTGTACTGAGGAGAGGTAACCTGAGAGCTTTGAAGTCTTTATGTTCAAGACACAATTCTTGAACACTGAATAGATCCATAAACAATAGCCCATAATTGCTGCTTGTCATATAAAATTAAAAAGCACAAACTTGGAGAGCCACAGTAGATGAGTTCTTTGGCTATCCCAACTTGGGATATAGATATTTATGGCATTATCATTGAAAAGTCTATGCAGAACTGAATTTTAATGCTAATGAAATTAATATACAAATAACTATATTTGATGTTTAGATGTAATGATGAATTTTGAGTATGTTACTTTATTACCTAGAACATCAAAATAATGACTATGATTTTCAAGGATATTGCAGAAGTTGATACAGCTGTTGCTCAGTTTGGAGATAGATGGAGGGCTGGATGTAGCCACTCTCAGATGAAGGACAAGAGTCACTCAAGAGGCACAGCTGGCTTACTGTCACATGTCAAGAAGCACACATCATGCAGCCACTTTCTTCCTGTCTATTCCTGTACAAGTAAATCAGCTTTGTTTTAGGAAATTGTCAATGTGGTAGTTGTTCAGCAAAAAATCCACTCTCCAAGATTTGTGGAGTAATTAGCATGTGTGGGGGGGTGATGTTAGGTAGAAGAAGAACATGGTGGGAAGGGAGCTTGCTGGAATTTGGTCATGTGTTCAGTAAAGGAGATGATATGTTAGGGACTTCATAATTACATTTGTGCATGGTTTTTCCTGAATACATGTATCACATCTCCCTTTTTTATTTTATTTTTTGTTTTAATAAACCAGGTGCAATAACAGTAAAAGAGCCAAAGTTTCTTGATTATGAAGTTAAGACTAAAATACGTTTGTCTGTTTTGGCTGAAAATAGCTTAAACTCAGCACTCTGTGGAGTGACAGTTTTGATACAAGATGTGAATGACAATGTACCTAGATTTGAGCAAAGCTATTATAGAGCATCAGTATGGGAAGGCCAAAGTCCTAAAACAGACATCATACAGGTAAGTGGAAATACACCTTCCCAAGCCCACTGCTGTAGTTAAAAAGAAGTCTGGTTGATCTGTTCATGATTACAATCCTGATAAGTCTGTTTTGGACAACTGTCTCTTAAAAACTGAAAGTGGGGTTCTTGGTGTTGCTACTACTTTGTTTCAGTATCTAAAATATTAAATGATTTTTTTTTTCTAGACCACATTTCAGATTTGTTTAAGTTGAAAGATTATTCTTTATATAATTCTTTATCTTCTTAATAGTTGTGCAGCTGGACTTGAAATTCTTTTTTTTTGTTGTTGTTGTTATGTTTTTTTTGTTTTTAATTTTCTGTTTCTCTCTTCAAGTAGTTGAAAAACACCATTCAAAGCTGTGGTTCTGTTTATAATATAAGGCTGGGTCTTGCGTTAAGGCATCTACTGAAAGGGCTATAGCAATAAAAAGAATACTTTCAACTCATCAGAATAGTAGAGTCAGCCCAAGTGTTCAATTTAAAACATGATGCCTAAAGAGCAGCTTGTCTCCATTTAAGTGTGTAAACATTTCTTCCTCTGAATGGATCTATTCTCTGAAAGTGTTTCCAGCTGGCCATGTTAGAGCAAAAGAAGACATCAGTTGAACTAGAAGAACTCATTATTTCCTCAGTTCGTGTTCTTGCATTGCAAGTCAGGTCACAGTGAGGGTCATGTTAGGTACTAAAGATATTCCACCTCTAGAG
This sequence comes from Myiopsitta monachus, assembly GCA_017639245.1. Taxonomy (NCBI): domain Eukaryota; kingdom Metazoa; phylum Chordata; class Aves; order Psittaciformes; family Psittacidae; genus Myiopsitta; species Myiopsitta monachus. The sequence goes on along the minus strand of CM029917.1, from coordinate 70,811,708 downwards.
AATAAATAAATGGAAAGCTACAAATGCCTCCAGGGCAAAGTGATTAGAAACTGATGGACATTGTGTTTAGAGAAACGTATGTCCAGGAATGGAGAAAAATCAAAAAGCAGTCAACACAGATGTATAGTCAAAATTTTATGACAGAATACATTCTGTTTCCTTTATTCAATCTGTCTTGTTGCCTCTGCTATGGTTTGGATCCTGTATTGATTGTAGTGCTTGTTCAGCAACCAGAAAAATGCAAAGATGGCTCTTCAAAGAGTCAGAGGAGTCTTTGAGAAACCTGTTTACTGTTGTTGAATGTTACTTATTCTGCCGGTTTTATAGCTTGCCTCTGCCCTTTTTGCATTTTCTGGGTTGTATTTTAAAAAGTAATTAATGAACTATTCCATGAAAGCCACCTGAAAAATTAATTATTTTATCTTTTTTTCTATTAGTATAGCAGTAATACTTTAAGGGCTTGTTAGTAATATAAGCAGTTTCCAATTATTACATTCAACCCTAGTGCGTTATGTTGTTGAATTTCAGATTACTCAGGGAAAGAGTTCGTATGCTTCCTATCATGAGCAGATTTTTGTGACCTCACATGATACTCGTGTTGGGGACCAGTATGATTATTTGCTTAAATCTGTGCTGTCAAAAGTAACCAGAAATACATGACGTTAGTAAAGGGGTTTTCTTTCTGAAATTGCATTCTGCCATTTTGAAGTCTCAGTTTTGCTCACAAACAGGTATTTGCAACTGACCTTGACAGTGGGCTGAATGGAGAAACTGAATACTCAATTTTATCTGGTAATGAAAATGCGGCATTTCTAATTGATTCAGCACGAGGGATTTTAGCAACTAATACAGTCCTGGATCATGAGCACACTTCATCTTACAGGTTTGTATGCAAGGTTCTTATAAAAATATTTTTTTGTTCACTTTGAAATTGCTCATGTTACATATTTTATAGTTTTCTGTTGATACCTGTTACCCACAAATCCTGCGTGCAAGCCAGACAGCATTGAGAACAACACTAAAGCTGCTCATTTGTATGATGAATTCTTGCATATTTCTTAAATTTAGGGGAAGAAATAAAGTCTTGTTTAATCACTGGAAGCACTTACTGATATAAGTGAGTGTGATGATTCACTATAGGAATGGTTACAGTTCCTGGATTTTAGTTGATTAAGAATCGTACAGCTATTCCCTGTCTGGAACCTTTTTTTTTTAAATATGTAAAGACACAGGGAAAACACTTAAAGCAAATGCAAGAAATAGACACATGTGTTCTGTTCTTTAATTAGAATATAGTTCCAACTTTCTTCTCCATAATCTGATAAAGATGCTTCTGAAAGCTCTTTCCATCTAGAAGCTGTCTTGTACTAAGTATTAGGGCTTTTCCTGTTTCCAAGAAACTCTGAGTAAATATGATCAAGTGGACATGTCAATTTTTCTGTACAGTTCATGCCATAATTGGAATTAGGAAGCAAATAGATCATGCCTTGAAGAGGAAATATAAGTACGTGAATTCATACTCATATTTTTATCAACTGCGATTTATATAAAAAGTAGATTTCTGTGTGTGAGTCTGTAGAAATTACCTTCTTTTTTTGCTTTCCATGTGGTTGTGGGATCAGTTAAAGTATTTGCAAGATTTCCTATCCTCTGGACCCACAAAGTTTTAAACATCCAATCGGAATTCTTAGGAACCAGAATAACTTTCCTAAAACGGCATCAAAAAGCTCAACAGAATATGTTGGGATTTTTTAAATATCAATGTAATTTGACAGTAGTGTCCTAAAGGAAATACTTTGTTTTAACTTAATATACAGAACACTTCATTTGGAGTTTATTTCTTCAGTTTTTCATTGACTCAAAAGCATCCATTCTGATTTTTAGTCATTTAAATAGCGTAATAAATTTTATTTGTAACCAGTACTTTAAAAGAATGCCTGTAATAAATCCTTCAAAGGAAGGATGTTTACTGTTGGAGAAACATTGGACATGTGAGCATAATAATTCTCCTATCTGTCTTTAATTGAGTGCCTGATGTATTTCAGTATTTAGGTTGGAATTCTAGCCTTTTAAATTGACAGTTTGTTCAAGGAATTCAAAGCTTTGTATTCCTTCTCTTTATTAATATGTTATTAATTTGTACATTGTTAGGTGAAACGTGAACAGCAACAGAAACTTTCAAAACCATTTTCCTGTTTAATTTCAAAATGTTATGAAACAAAAATGTTTCAAACTTGCAAGGATTTGTTTATTTTATCTAAATTGAACATTTTCATCTCGAGAAGTTCTATGTCCCTTATATAGGAGTTATAAGGAAAGTGTTGACAGAACCTTAATTTTAATACCTTGGCTGAGATTTTTTTATGAGGGTTTTTTCCCCGAAACCTTAGAAAGTGATTTTTTTAAGTAAAATATTTCCATATGTATACCTTACCAATATTCATTCTACAAAAAATACACTTCCTATATGGAATTATGCATGATCATTGTTTGAATACTAGCCTGCAGTTTGAGTTATGTGTTCAGCTGGCATCAGAAACCACAAGGAAACACCAAACCACAGCTAGTGTGATTCAGGAATGGAAGTGCTGCAAACCACTTAAGTAACCACCTTGGTATTCCATGTTGTCCTGTGAACACGTAGGAAGTAACATCTATTTGACACTTTAAACAGAAACTGAATTAGAAGAAAGAGGGAGATACAAAGCATTCAGAATATTTGCAGAAAGACACAGAAAATGTGATGCAACACACAAGCATTTGCTAATACACAAAATACATAATTAAGATGCCAAGCTCTGATTTGTATATCCTTTTGCATAGCTGGATGGTTGGTTTTGGGGTTTGTTTAGCCCACTTGCTAAGCCTGTTGAGCTAGATTGAATTTTTAATTCCCTTCTGGATAATTTTTAATACTGAACAGTGGTCTTCCAGCAAATTCCTGCTTACAATAAACATTTGCTCTTTGCTGTTCAGAGGATAGTTCCCACAGACAGTAAGCATCCTTTTACCAAAATTTATCAATCACTACTAACAATTTTTTTTTTGCTCCACTGTTTGTGGAAATTTTAAGGTTGTTAAGAGAATCTACAACCCATCTTTATGCAGGTGCAAAATGGAAGTGTACAGGCAAACTCTCTTAATCTGACAGTGAGATTGTGGTCCCACTAAAATCAGTGAGAACTTAGCTGTTGTCAAATGGTGTATGTATCCTGTTTTTTCACTTTATTGCTTATATTTGTAATTTAAAACAGGGACTATTCTATATCTCTGAAGACGTTTTGGCTGAGCATTACTCTGTATGTTTTTATGTTACCCAATTTTCATATTCCTGTTGTCCCTTTATCAACAATGAGGACAACCAGGTTCCTCCAGAGGACAATTTAGTACTCCAGTTTCAGTTCCTGCTCTGAATTACAATCTGAAGAAATATGTCTTATTTGAAGGGGTCTCGATAGCGTTTTTTATGTCATTTATTGTGAAATTGGGTGAAACGAATGCAAATCAATACTTTCTTTTCTTTGTATTATTTTGTCACGGTCTTGCCACCTATAATCTCCTGGACATTTTTCCTGCAAGACAAAAAAATAAAGCTCTAGACAGTCAACCTCACAGAAAGATGGAATTGAAGAGCTGCAGTGAGAGGCAGAAAGGGATAACCTTTTAGTTTGTAAATTTTCCCCTGCTTATAACGTCAGTGGATAATTCAGTGATTTCTGACCAGTAGTGAAAATTGCTGCTTCCTATAATTGTAGGCTGGTTGTACAAGCTGCTGATAAAGGAAACCCCAGACTTTCTGCCACAAGTATTGTGCAGATACAAGTGTTGGATGTTAATGACAATGCTCCAGTTGTCCAACCACTAAGCAAAGTGGAGGTCCCAGAAGGTAAGTGTGATAGTAAGTGTGATAGTACAGCAAAGTTTTGTTAGGACTGGAATTGCTCAGATGATAGTGCTTTTGGTGATTGGTGTAACCAAGCAACTGTAGTAAAAAGCATAATGGATCGTATTAATACCAAAATATCTGCTTTTGTTCTCAGAGGCATTATTCTTAATCTTCAGACAGTGTTTAGAAGAAATTGTTTAGAACAAAATTTAGAAGAATTGTTTTGAACAAAACCATAGGCAATTCAGAAAGAGGGAAACAAACTCCTCAAAAGTAGTCTGTAAACTGTTTGTTTTGGACTCCTGTGTCATATACTTCAGATGCCTTCAGTTTCTGCTTTTCTCTAATAAAAATACTTGGTGTTAAACCCAGCATTACTAGAAATTAGACATTTTGAACTTCGTTGTCATGAAAGAAATAATTTCTGTAAATTTGAATGGAGTATTAAAATGAATAGCTTGACCCAGTTGATGATCATAAAGAGGGGGGACCCAGCACCTCCTGAGTTCCCATCTTGTACATCTAGTATGCTGTGTGACAGTAGCTCAACATTTACATGCCTTGAGTCTTCTTAAGCCCAGTACTTTTAAATACAGGCATTATACGTGTGATGCATTAAGATACACCACAGAAATCCTAAAGACTTAGGAGCTGAAATTCCGGTACTCCTGTTAACAAAAGATATCAAGGCTATCTTTCTATTGATATTTTTTAGCCTTTCCTAAATTCAGCTCCCAATGCTAATGGCAAGTATGGAAGTCATGGATGCACAGCAGCTAAACCATTGGCTACTTAATCAGGTTTTTGTATTCCGTTTAAGAATACTCACTGTAGGACATTGCACAGCATGTTTTAGGCTTAATGCCCCAGGCATGCAAATGAGGAATGGTTCAGTTTCTGTTAGCTCCAGGGTTTCTTAGATGATCACTAATAGGCTCAGTTTGCAATCCCTGGTACTGTCAATTTGCGCATGACAAAAGCTGCCTGTATCCAGTTTCTCAGCCAAGACTATACCTTGAGCTCCTAAAATTTTTGTGCCACATAGGTTTGATGGAGGTCTCATTTCACTCTGGCAGCTTTTTCCTTTGGAAAAGCTCAAGAATTGCATTCACTGGTTCTGCATAGACCAGGAGATTCCGAGGCCCCAGTTAAATATTCTTGTGGAAGTTTGTAACACTGTTCAATAAATTAACATCACCTAAATGCTTGTGGAAAACCATGCACGTGCCTGTTGCTGGTTATGGCTACATTGGATCTGTGAAAGTCTGAAGAAGACCTGAATTAAAACTGAGATACAGTAGATGTATTTGAAGAAATCCACTGCTGTTTCCATAGCATTTCTGGATACTGCTGTTACTGTAAAACACAAAGTCAAAATACACCAAAAGCTAATACAGAAAGATTACATATATCTAAGATTCAATATTATAAAATTGGCAAAATCTTCAGAAACTGTAACATCATCTTTTACTATGACTTACTCTGAAAATTATTGTTTCAGATGCCCTACCTGGTTTTATAGTGACTCAGGTGCCAGCAAATGATGTAGACTTGAAGCCAGCACTTCAGTTTGGTTTTATTTATGATAATAGTCCTGGAATGAAATTTGCCATGGATCAACACACTGGTGTAATCACAGTGGTGGAACCATTAGATTTTGAAGAAACTGCTGTGTATAAGCTGAGAATTATAGTTTCAGATTCTGTACATCAAACAGAAGCAGAACTTACCATCCTTATTTTGGACGTCAATGATAACCCACCAGTGTTCACTCAGGATTCATTTCAGGTGGGAACATGTCAAATGGACAACAAATATGTGATATCTGTCTTTATATGATGATAAATAGTAGGAGTGCTTATATTTGTCTTGTTTATGTTTGTCTTATAAATGTATTTGAACACTGAGAAGAAAGGTCTCTGCAAACTATTAGTGAGCAGAAACAAAGCAGAGCTCTTCTGGAAAACTCCAGCCCTTCCTGAGAATTCTGCTAAAAGGACTGAGAGATTTGTTCAGTTTTTGTGTTTGTGGTTTCTGACTTCATAAGAAAAGTGGTGTGAATGCTATCTGTACTCCATCACCACTCATTCATTACTAGAAGTTACTGGAGACAATTTAAACCAGTTTGGGGAACAGGGTCCAGTGCTCAGAACTCCCTCTTCTGAGACGATGGTAAGCAAGTTGGTACATTTATTCTGGCCCCATTACTATGGCATGAATTTCTGCCATTTCAGTTAGACAGCTCCGCAGAGGTGTAGGAAATGCCCCTGTAGTAGATTATTTACATATAGTTTGTAATATGTAACCCTGCCTCATCATAATGGCACTCATCCAGAAAGTGAGACATATGAGCCTTGACCTCCACAACATTCCCTACTAGTCTGAGAAGGGTACAGGGTTCAGCTTTTAGACTTCTGGACAAGTGTTTGAAATGCTAGACTGTTGTAGAAGTCAAGTTGTCCAGCAGTGTTTTGAAACAAATCTGGTTTAGAATCATAGAATAGTTAGGGTTGGAAAGGACCTTAAGATCACCTAGTTCCAACCCCCCTGCCATGGGCAGGGACACCTCACACTAAACCATGCCACCCAAGGCTCTGTCCAACCTGGCCTTGAACACTGCCAGGGATGGAGCATTCACAACTTCCTTGGGCAATCCATTCCAGTGCCTCGCCACCCTTATGGTAAAGAACTTCTTCCTCATATCCAATCTAAACTTCCCCTGTTTAAGTTTGAACCCATTACCCCTTGTCCTATCACTACAGTCCGTAATGAATAGTCCCTCCCCAGCATCCCTATAGGCCCCCTTCAGATACTGGAAGGCTGCTAGGAGGTCTCCTCCACGCAGCATTCTCTTCTCCAGGCTGAACAGCCCCAACTTTCTCAGCCTATCTTCATACAGGAGGTGCTCCAGTGCCCTGATCATCCTCGTGGCCCTCCTCTGGACTTGTTCCAACAGTTCCCTGTCCTTTTGATATTGAGGACACCAGAACTGCACACAGTACTCCAAGCGAGGTCTCACGAGAGCAGAGCAGAGGCGTAGGATCACCTCCCTCGACCTGCTGGTCACGCTTCTTTTGGTGCAGCCCAGGATACGGTTGGCTTTCTGGGCTGCGAGCACACACTGTCGGCTCATGTTCATTTTCTCATCGACCAACACCCCCAAATCCTTCTCCAGGGGGCTGCTCTGAATCTCTTCTCTGCCCAACCTGTATGTGTGCCTGTGTGTTTAGTGACATGGACAACTGTGGGCCACTATGACAATGAAAGGAATTGCAGCATGAATAGAATAGGAATAGGAATAGGATAGACTAGACTAGACTAGAATATTTAGTTGGAAGGAACCTGCAGCGATCATCTAGTCCAACTGCCTGACCAATTCAGGGATGACAAAAAATTAAAACATGTTGTTAAGGTCATTGTCCAAATGCCTTTTAAACACTGACAGGCTTGGGGCATTTACCACCTTTCTAGGAAGCCTACACCAGTGCTTGACCACCCTCTTGGTAAAGAAATGCTTCCTAATGTCCAGCCTCAACTTCTCCTAGTGCAGCTTTGAACCATCCCCATGCGTCCTGTCAATGGATTGCAGGTAAAAGAGATTCAGCACCTCCCTCTCTATGTGCCTTCCTCAGGAAGCTGTAGAGAGTGATGAGGTCACCCCTCACCCTGCTTGTCTCCAAACTAGACAAGCCCAAAGTCCTTGGCTGCTGCCCATAGGACATGCCTTCTAGACCTTTCACCAGCTTCACATCCTTATACTGTGGGGCCCAGAACTGTACACAGTTATTTAAGGTGAGGCCACACCAATATCGAATAGAGTGGGATAATCACCTCTGTTGACCAGCTGGTTATACTGTGTTTGATGCACCCCAGGGTGTAGTTTGCCATCTTGGCTGCCGGGGCACAGTGCTGACTCATACTAAGCCTCCTGTCAACTAGCACCCCCAGATCCCTAAAAAAATAAAATATATGAAATGTTTCATGGATTTCGGTGTTGTCCTTGCGCAGGAACCATGCTAATCTGTGTCATTCCAATTTTAGCATAGGTGCTGCTGAAGCAAGCATAATAGCCTACAGAGCTCTCAAGGGTAGGCTGCTAAAAGGATTTTGCCCTGACTTCATCAGCCCTAAGGCTGTGGGGCTTGGGCTAAGTCTCAGCACATGTAACCGCTTGGAATTATGGTTAGGGATGGGAGACAGACAAAATCTGGAGCTCCAGGTGAAGTTAGGCTCCATAGGAAAGGTGAGGCTGCCAGAGGAGTTGCTTCATTAGAACTTGTGTGGGGTTAAGCTGTGCAGCTTGGGCTCAGGCCCAAGAGAGTCTAGAACATGGATAATTCAGCCTAGAAGAGAGAAGGGTCGGGGATGATCTTACCAATGTGTGTAAATATTAGTGGGGGGAGTAAAGAAAACAGAGCCAGACTCTCCCATGTGGTGTTCAGTGACAGGACAAGAGGCAGTGAACACAAACTGGCACACAGGCTATTCCGTTCAAACATCTGGGAGAACTTTTATCTTTCCTTTGAGCTCTGACAGTGACTAAGTACTGGCACAGGTTGCCCAGAGAGTTTGTGGATTCTTCATCGCTGGAGGTATTCAAAACTCAACTGTACAAGTCATGGGCATCCTGCTCTAGTGACTCTGCTCTGAGCAAGGGTTGGAAAAGATGCCCTCCAGAGGTGCCTGCCAGCCTCAGCCATTCTGCGATCCTGTGAACTGAGCTGTTTGCTTGACTTGGTGCTTTCTGTGTGTGGTAGGTGTGCTCAGAGCCAAAAATATGAGGCACCACAGAAGTGGTGGATTTAGTAATGCTTCATTTATAAATTTCAGACAGATTTAGTCAAGAAATAAATCAAAACGTTTGTCTTAATAAAGAAATTTCAACCTCTGAGCATGTGCAGGCACAGCAGGTTAGTCACTTATCTAAGTATGGGGCAGACTGTAGGCACCTGTGAAACTTTCAGGTGCCTGAGTTGTCAGGATTTGTGTAAGTTGCTCACTTAAAACTCGTAAGTCTGAGTTCTGGAAAAAAACAAACAAACAAACAAAAAGAAGCACTATTGTTGCTCAAGTGATTTTTAGACCTTGCCTTAATTTTCACTCCCCCTCATCTGTGTCTAATTCCAGAGAATAGTTTAGACAGGTACGTGCTTGTGCAAGTGCTAGGAATTTTTCTGTAGATCAGAGCAGACATTACATGCAGGGTTATTAACTGATGTAAAACAGTACAGCTCTATCGACCGTGCTAACATAAACAACTGAGCTTCTCTCTGCACAATCCATATGTTTTGATGTGTTGCTTGGAGGGTAAGATACACTGCATCTTTTTGGTTGATGGTACATATAATTCCCTATTCATCATCCTGTAATTTTTACCCTTTTATTGTCCTTTCAAGTGTTTTAATATTTATACTTTTCATACATGGTTTCATATATGTTTATGGCTATTGTATACATATGCTCTGTTAAAATGATTTATACTAACACTTGAAATTATGACAAAGGTAGCTGCTGTATCATACTGTTCATCTGAAACCGGATTTATAAGATGGAAGGAAACTTTGGACACAAAAGTACAGTATCTGGATTTCAAATAATGGAAGCTCTTAAGAAGGGAAAGGATTTTGCTGGTTTCCTAGATTGTATGAAGAAAAAAAGGAGCCTTTTGAAAAACTAAAATCTAGGAATAATCCAGTGATGATTAAGTGCTTTTATCTGCTGGAATTTTCAGGGTATGCATGTTAGTTTTTGTATTGGTCAATCATGTACTCCAGATGGTGACTGCAGACTGTATTCTGTGTACAACAATCAAGGTGATTCTACAAGCAGGGAGTAAAGCCAATTTTAGTTCCAGTCTATTGTAGGTATTCTTTCCATTAGCCTACTATTGAAAAAAAGAGATTCGGTGATTCTCTGAACTCATTGTCATAATGAACTAGAATTAGATGGATTTTACTACTGGTTAAAGTTTGCTATAAAATTTGGCTGTATCGTGTGCATCATTTTCAATATCTCAACTCTGCATGGTTTTGTCCCAGAAGAAAACAGATAGGTGAATTTTTTCCAAACCTGGGAACTGTGTTTGGTTTCTTTTTGTTTTATTTTTCCTAATGAGATCCAAATGAAGGAAAACGCTTTTTGTTTTTTTCATTTTCGAAATCTTTTATTAAACTCTTATCAAAACAATAATTTTGCTTTATATGTCAGGTGAGCTTGCCAAAGCTCATTTCTATGGATGCTGCTGTTCTGACAGTCTCTGCTGTGGATAGAGATTCAGAGCAAAATGGAGTGATTTCCTACAAAATCCTCTCTCCCTCTGAGGGATTTTCCATTGATCACAAGAATGGTGAGTCTGTAAGCGTGGTTTATTACTTCAGCTTTTTCTGTGTAAATTGAACAGTCCTATTGTACTTCCTCATCTGTTGCCAGTGATCACTTGTGTTCTGGAAATGTTTGCAGGCAAAAAAATCCACCGTATGTTTTGGCTAAACCTGCCATTATGACTGAAGAACTGATTGCATTGAAGGCTGGAGTTCTCAGTTTGTCCCTGAACCATGCACAAGGCAACCAGCCACAACATCCTATAGGTGCTATTCCTCTGATGTGCTTTGATAGAAAAGTTGCTGTGTGTTTTGCATTGATTCATAATACTTCAGCTCATGTAATAGATTTCATTCAATTTAAGTTCATACTTCCTATTTTTCAGTGGAAGTTGAACCTGTCGTAATGGAGCTTCTCTACAGCTTGGACAGTATGTTTTTAATATTGCATCTTTAGACAGCTTGTGTTATCTTGTAATCTTAAATGGAATTTAAATTTTTTCTAAATTGCGAATACCATCTCCAAAGTACATAATTTTTTCTTCAATAGTTACGAGACTTAGCAATTTGAATTTTCTGGCCTAATATCATAACATTCTGGGACAAGGAAAAATGCGTGTCTCTTTATATGTATATGAACATGAGATTTTTGAGAATATCAACCTCAGAGATTACTAGATGCTGCAAAAATTATGTGCAACTGTTGTTCAGTGAGCAAGTTCTTATCTCTTATTTGCTGTTCCTATGTGTTTACATGAGATGAATTTTTGAATGCAGTGTTTGCTGGGTGATGGTAATTACAAACACTGAAATACAAATATTTCACCCAGTTAAAACAGTTTCCTTTTTTACCCATTTTTTTTATTCTGTGACCTGTCTTTATGTTTTGCTAGTGGCTGTTTTCCACTGTGATCAGAAAATTGTTGTCTCTGGTGCTTAGCTATACACCGTGAAGGGTGAAGTGGAAATAGATGGCTTATGAACATAGTCATTGAATGGTTTGGGTTGGAAGGGACCTTTCAAGATCATCCAACCCCCATGTTGAGATAAGCAATTTGAATGAAAGATGTTTACATAACTTATTGGCAAGCCTATCTAAATAACAAACAAGCTCGTAAGGGCTTGTTACTGGGCTGCAAGTAAAACAGAACTAATGACCTTCAGTAATGAACTTGCACAGCATAGCTGCCTCTAATAAGGAAACTCTATTTCCATAGCTTTGTTTTACTTTTTATTTTATGTATTTTGCGTGTTCAGTCTGTTACAAGGAAGAGAAATTTTTGCTGTTCTAAATGCAGTATTAGAGCGTATTTTTTGTTATAACTATATAAATATAAAAAATTATAAAAAATACAGTATTTTGCTGTTCTAACTGCAGTATGTGTGTTTGATACCGCTTCATTGTGGGTAGTCCTTGGCTTCACAGCATAAGCTAGGATTCATAGAATCATAGAATCATTGAATATTTTGGGTTGGAAGGGACTTTTTAAGATCACCTAGTGCAACCCCCTGCAATGAGCAGGGACAGCTTCAACTAGGCTCAGAGCCTCATCCAATCTAACTTTGAATGTTTCCGGGAATGGGACGTTCACAACTTCTCTAGGCAACCTGTTCCACTGTTTCAGCACCCTCATTGTAAAAGATTCCTTATTTATATCTAGTATGAAACTACCCTCTTTTAGTTTAAAAACATTACCTCTTGTCCTATTGTAACAAGTCTTGCCAAAATCTGTCCCCATCTTGCTTGTAAACCCCCTTAAGTATTGAGAGGCTGCTATAAAGTCTCCCCAGAGCCTTCTCTTCTCCAGGCTGAACAGCTCCAGTTGTCTCAGCCTGACTTCATAGGAGAGGTGCTCCAGCCCTCTAATGATTTTTGTGGTCCTCATCTGGACCACATCCAATGAGTATTTTCTGTGCTGAGGACTCCAGAGCTGAACACAGTATTCCAGTTGGTGTCTCACCAGAGTGGAGTAGAGGGGGAGAACCACCTTCCTTGACCTCATTTGACCTGCTGGCCATGCTTCTCGTGATGCAGCTTTCTGGGCTGTGAGTGCACATTGTCAGCTCATACCCATTTTTCATCCAGCAGTACCCCCAGGTCCTTCTCTACATGGATGCTCTCAATCCCTTTATCCCCCAGCCTGTATTGATACTGGGAGTTGTCCCAACCCACGTGCAGGGCCTTGGGCTTGTTGAACTTCATGAGGTTGGGCCCACTTCTCATGTTTGTCTAGGTCCCTCTGGATGGCATCCTGTCCCTTGGGAGTGTCAACTGCACCACACAGGTTTATGTCATTGGCAAACTTGCTGAGGTGCACTTGATCCCACTGTTTATGTCACTGATGAAAATCTTAAACAGTACTCATCCCAATACAGACACCCAGGGGAACACCACTCGTCACTGTTTTGTACCCAGACATTGAGCCATTGACTCCTTGGATGCCAGAAAATTACTTTGGGGTGCGCAGACATTATAGTTCAGTCATTTTCAAGCTTTTGGAATCACATTTACTTGCCTTAGTGAGTTTGAAGTGTTGGCTTTTTTTAATTCTGTTTTATTTTCAGGTTCAGTGTTTGCTACGGGACCAGTGACAAAACTGGAAAAGATTTCCATTATTCAGCTCCTGGTAGAAGCCACAGATGGTGGCAGTCCAGCTCTGAGTGCAGTTACCTCCGTAGAGGTGCATGTAGAAGATGTAAATACCCATGCCCCTCAGTTCACACAGGTTCTGTACAATCTCAGTGTGAGCGAGAATGCCTCAGTTGGAGAAAGCGTCCTCATGTTTTCAGTCATTGACAATGATTGGACACATGAAAACATGTATGTTGAATACTCTATTATTGATGGCAATGACAAGAATTTATTCACTGTGGAAACAAGTGTCATGGAGTCAGAGACATCCTACAAACTTGTTGGCAGTCTTGTTTTGATCAGTGTTCTTGACAGGGAAATGGCTTCTTCTCACCGTTTGGTCCTCCTTGCCTCTGATCATGGAACACCCTCCTTGAATTCAACTGCTATTGTGCTAATAACTGTCCTGGATGTTAATGATAACCCTCCAGTATTTAGCAGCCCAGAATACCATATTCATGTCAAAGAAAGCATCTCTGTAGGTAGTCACGTCACTGAAGTCTTAGCAAATGACTGTGATGCAGGCAGTAATGCAGAGGTCACTTACACCATCATCTCTGGAAATGACAGGGGACATTTTCACTTAGATGGGAAAACAGGATCAGTGGATTTGATGAAAACGCTGGATTATGAGGATACCATAAAATTCACTCTGATCATACAAGCCACAGATGGGGGAGCTGATGTAAAAAATGTGGCTTTTTCTGTTGTCCTTATTAGTGTCCTAGATGACAATGATTACGCCCCATTGTTTTTGTTTCCCAGCCTGAGCTGCACTGTCAGTGAAAATCTGCCTACCTTTTCTTTTGTGTGCTCTGTTAACGCACTGGATTTTGATAAAGGCTCCTATGGACATCTTACCTACTCCATCCAGTCATCGTGTTTGGCTCATCGTGAAGCTCCTAGAGATCGAGACATGTTCTTCATTGATCCTTTGACAGGAGATATTCATACAAAGGAAATGTTTGACTATGAAAGTAAAAATAGGTACTGTCTCATAATCCAAGCAAAAGACAAAGGTGACTCACCGGCTACCATTACAGTTCAGGTAGATATTGAGGGGAGAGATGAATTTGACCCAGTGTTTACACAAGATCAGTATTTCTTTAATCTCCCTGAGAAGAATGAAGCAGGCCAGTTGCTTGGCAGAGTGACAGCATTGGATAGTGATGGTGGACTGGATGGAGTTGTTACTTACTCTCTGCTAAAAAATTCTTCATTCTTTTCAGTTAATAAAACCAGCGGTAATATTTATTTGACTCAGACTGTTCACAGAAAGAAAAATGGCAGCAAAAGGAATGATGATATCCTGGAATTGTTGGTAAGAGCTCATAGCCCCAAAACTGAGTCCAAGTTCACAATATGCACTGTTTTGGTAAATGTTTCCAATTCTCCTCAGAGTTACCCGGTAGTGTCAGCATACAACCTAACCATTAGCATTTCAACCTTCTTGTTAGTGTTGCTACTGCTTGCGGTCAGTCTTTCTGCACTTATTATGAGATGTAAGCGGAAAGATCTGATGAACTCTTGTGTGAAAAAAGAAGCATCATGCTCCTCAGCTATTGATGTGAATTTAGCCAGCAAAGATGAGGACTGCCAGAAAATCCATAGTACCAAGAGCAGTATGCTTCCCATGGGTGCCATAGCAGAATGGCTGAGCCTAGCAGGAATTGGAGAGGGAAAGGATGATAATGTCCCCTGCAGGCATTCAGACTCCAGTGGCCATGGTTCTGCTGAAGGAGAAACAGCAGAGGATGAGGAAATCAAACGGATCAATGAGCATCTATGCAGGAAGAGTGATGGCTCAGCACTGAGTGAGTGCGGCTTGCGGGTACCAGATTCGGGGATCCCAAGAGAGTCTGATCAGCTCTTCTGTCAGTCTGGAGAAACAGATGTTGTGGCTACCACACAAAGCATGGAAAGCATGAAGGCCATTAAAAGAGGGGGCAGAGAAGAAGCCTGTGAAACAGCCTACGCACATAAAATGTCATCCCCAACATATAAGAAAATTGGAATAAAAGAGAAAGACATAATGACAGACCTCACAAGAGAGTATGTCTTAATGTCAGATACGCAGGACTCTGGGTATGATTCACTTGCAACACTTGGCACCTGTGATGAGGATCCTGGAGGTGATTATAACTGGGATTATGTGCTCAGCTGGGAACCCAGATTTCAACATCTTGCTTCAGTGTTTAATGATATTTCAAAACTGAAAGATGAAGACATGCACACTCATAGCTTCCCTAAGGAGAAGACATCTCTTGTTTTCCCTCCTCCCTTGATAACATCAGTAGCTCAGCCTGGCATAAGGACAGTGCCACCACGAATGCCAAATGTAGTATCAGGACAAGCATTTCAAAAATACTCTCCTATTCTCCTTATCAGTAATCTTGGATACCCTCCACCAACCATGACTCCAAGTTTTCCTCCTTCGCTCTCTTTACTTACCATGCAGACACCTACTGCTTCTCCAGTAATGTCTGATGGGAAAATGATAGGAATGTGTCTTATCAATCAAAGCCATGAACTTACAACAGAGGAAGAAGTTCAGGTCTAGGTTATTAACTGACAGTAGATTATGGTAAAAAAAATAAGGCTTAATATGTATTTTGTTACTGTTTAAAAAGCAAAATACGCCTGTCAGAGCTATATCACCAGTATTATTTTTGTTTTCATGAGCTGAAAAGGTTAAAATATAAAATAGCTACAAACTTGGTAACTATCCATCTTGTTCTTCCCAGAATTCACTGTGAGGCCATGAAGCTTCTCCTCTTTCAGCTCCAAAAACCTGTGGTGAATCATGCAGCCAGTTGCCCGATAACCAACTTGACCAGTTTTACTGTTTTTCTTATAAAATATGTCAATAACAAGTAATAGTAGCAATTCGTTTCTGTGGAAAAATCTTTATTAGCATGCTGGTGGGTTATGACCACCTCTGTGGTGGTACTAGAAGAGGGTACTAGAGGCATGTGTATGTACGGCAGGTATGGGGATGGGCAAAGAGTAAAACAAGGATTCCTACTGAACTCTTTCTTGAGTGTTTGCCCAGGCTTTCCACATCTCAGCCCCTGGGTCACAACAGCCTGTTCAGCTTGGTGCAGTTTAATCATCCGCCGTGCCTCCCCAGTGGGTTTTCTAAGCTGTCTTTGTGCTGTAGAATCCCACTTAGCAGTTTCTCTGGACATTTTGTTTATCTCCTGGTGTAAAGCCAGCAAGTAATGTTTATCTGAATAATAATGGATGACCCTTAGAAAACAGATAAAAGGTAAAAGAAACCATTTTCTCCATTACTAGATCTAAAATAGATACCTACTGTCTGACCTATTACAGAAGCTCTCCTGCTCCCCAGGCATCTGTAGGAATAGACGATATTACAGTTCTGAAGGTCTTCTATGCCTCTACCCTTGGTTTTGGTCCTGTGCTGGGCATATCTCTGGAATACCATATAATCTGGCCTTTTTTGTTGTATGTATCATACATATGGCAATTTGTGTATGTATGTATATCCAGACACATGCACACGCCTATACTGCTGTGTATGCTTGTATATTTTATCAGATCAATAAAATACACAGAAAATGCATCTAAAGTAACTCTTGTTTCTCTTCAGTGTATATTTAAAAGTCTTTTGCATCATGTGTATTAAAATTGGTCTATAGGG
Source organism: Myiopsitta monachus (assembly GCA_017639245.1). NCBI lineage: Eukaryota > Metazoa > Chordata > Aves > Psittaciformes > Psittacidae > Myiopsitta > Myiopsitta monachus. The sequence goes on along the minus strand of CM029917.1, from coordinate 70,795,206 downwards.
AAGGGTCTGATTGTTGCCTGGGAATCTGTTATAAGTTGGATGTGTACAGAAGTGTACAGGTCATAGTAGGTGGAGGGAAAGCATACAACGCTGTCAGAATGAGTGATCCTGTGCTGTCATCATCATGTGTGCAGTGGCTTTTGTCCTTTCCTCGGTCATGCGCATCAAGATTTGCAGACTGTGGGCTCATAACCTGTCTTTGAATAAGGTCCTGTTTCTAAGGCTACACCTGCACTATCCTGTCATGTGTTAGGATCCATACTGCTTTGCCAAAGGGCTTATTTTAAAGCTGACATTTGTTCTTCGTACTGCCGTGGAGTATGAAACAAGACATAAGTTAGAAATTGTTCAGGATAGACAAATATTACTAAGAAAGGAGACAGTGTGATAATTTTTATAGTCAGACAAAATCCCATGCCAGGAAGAGGAAAGCAAAGGAGTCATTCCCAGTGTTTATCTGAACGTGGAATATCAGTTTAAGGCCATTGTTTCCAAATGAATATTATTCTCCATTGTTTCAGAATGAATATTATTCTCCACCAGTTAACATTATGCGATCTACAGCCTGTTTGTTTTTGACTTACATGACTTGTAATTTCTAATAGAATGAGAGGTGTTCTTTGGGGTTCTTAGTTCTGTGCAGTTACAGTTTCAGGAGGCACACATGGCATACAGAACTACCTTTTCAGCAACTTAGCTAACCTGATTTTAGTTTCAGGTGATAGTGGTCGAGTGGTAGCTATTGCCCAGAGGAGCAATGACACAAGCTGTCCTGATAGGGGTCATCTTTCCAATGGGTGATTGGTGGAAGAATAAATGCTTCACACAGGACAGCTGTGTTTGGTCTTTCACAGTGATAGATATGAAGCGGCAGCTAGGGCCTCATTTCATGCATAGAATCTAGGCTAATGGATAAGCAACATTTTCCTCACTAATATTGCTGTTGCAAATGAAATACTATTAGCATTAGAAGACATTCGGTCATCACATTTAGCACAAGATTTGGAGCTCACCGTGCTAATATGTGCCCACTTCCTATAGCTCTGCTTGGAAAGTGAGAAAACTGTTTCTCTTTGTAAGCTTTTTACTCCTTCAAATGCAGCTTGTTTTCAATGCCTTTTTGAAGAGATTGGATATTATTTGCATCCTATTTATCAAGCACATGACATAACCAGTGCATACCTTGTGCTCCTTTTAAGTGTTACAGCAATCTTTTCCTTGTCTCTTATGTATTTGTTCATTCTGTATCAAATGAGAAAGAATGCTTAGACAATATATTGTAATTTCATATAAAGTCAAGCTTAAAAATGTGACCATTTAAACAAGTGTCTGCAATAAAGCATGTGTAGTTCTTTTAACCTTAATGTTTTTTTTTCCCTAAGTAAACAGTATAACTTCTATAATTTACCATGAGTTTAATATTAGCCCGCCTCAAAGAGGCTGTGCTGCTTTGCAATGCTGTGCTCCAGTTTTAGCACTTTGGAGAAGGTACAGAACTTGTTAGTGAAAAATCATATTAAGCTCAAAATGCATAAGCTATAAAATAAAAGACAGTTGTCTCTTCTGGAATTTTGGCTGCCTGCCTTCTGGATTTGCTTGTTGGCAGCCTTGAAAACACTGGTGTAAATCACTACCAAATGGATATAAAAATTCCATCTACCAGCAGTAATCATTAAATTGATGTTCAAGCAGATTCCTGTACAAAGAGGAAAAACCTTCATATTTTTAGGGAATCCATAATTTACAGATTATAAAAATATATATACTTATTTCCTAGAATGATACTAAAAATGCTAGTTCCCTACACTAGTCCATATTTAGTTTGTATTTTATCTTCATCTATAGTCAGGAATTGTTTGTTCCTAAAGAAGTTTTAGATAAAATGAATCATCATTGCTAAGTCTATGGTACCACCAATTCCTATTACCATTTACATCTGGTTGCCATCAATTCTCTGTGCTGTGTCTCACTTGTTTTCTTTAACTGCATGTAGTTTCCTGAAGAACTATGTTTAACTCTTCTCTTTGGGACACCTATAAGCCTGTAATGTTACTAGAATACCAGACTGATGATTGTGCCTGTATGGCCTTGTACTTCTACACTTCATGGAGACAAAGGTCAGTTGGCAGTCCAGTTGGCCATCGTAGGTGTGCAGGGCCTTTGGGATTAGACCTCCTCCCAGTGCGTGCTAGCTACATCGCTCTTTGAAAACCACCCCCCTGAGGGTGAAGGACACAGAGGAATCCTTGCAGAGAGGAAACTGGCACTGGCTGGCTGAGAGTGAAGGGTGGTGTTCCTTAAAACCCTGTAAAAACGCTAATTGGAATAGGAGGCAGTTGCCACTTTGTAATTGAATATACTCTGGTGGGAGGTTTATATTTAGTGTTTGGCTTACTTTGCAAGTGAAATGGCTTTACAGCTCCTTGCTTTTAGTATCTGGCACAACAGAATCAACTTACTATGGTGTTGTATGGCGTAGTTCCCTGTAGATGATCTGGTTGAAATAACTAAGGTGTTGCAGAATCAAATTGAGTATACTTTTGGGTGTTACACAGCTGCAGCTCTGCTAGCTGTTCACTAGCAAGTATACAAAGCCTAATGTATGTTCAATATGTATATGTATTTGGATTCAGATCTCGTAAGAGGAGCTGGATTCTGGCATCCAGATCCTCTCTGTGACTTTGAAAATTCCACCATAAGTACATGCAACACTTTTTTAAAGTTTGGGAAAAAGGAGGATCTAAAACCTACTTATTTAGACTTGTACTTTACATTGGTGCTAGGGCTATTCCTCATAAACTGTCAGATGCTTTTTTCTAAAATATGTAAAATGTGATAGAAAAGCATCTGTAAGGAATGCAGAGGCATAAGGGTAGGGTAGAATTGCATAATGGTTCTGTTTCTGACATGTTTGAGTTACTTGAGCAATGTAGAAGATACCAAATCCTTTAACTGATGACGGTCACAAAAATAAAAATTGCTGCCTCATTACTGTTTAAATGTTTGACTGACCCAAACAAGTCCTGTGCTGAATGAAGCATGAGATGTCAGACCACGTGCCTGAAAATGCATCTGTCATGGTAAAGGACTGAAGTGATCCGCCATGGTATTCTAAGCTTTGGTTGAAAATCTCGTTATAATTAGAGAACTCAAATTTCTTGAATATCCTGTTCATAAAAGAAAGGATTGCCACACTACAAACTACATTGAAAGTGTCAGCCATGTCTATGTCACTTTATCTGCTTGAATATAATCTTACGTTTAACTTTCTTTTTAGCATATTTAGCACAATCCTGGCCACCATCCCTAAAACTGCATGTAAATTGCCTATGAAAAGTTCTCAGAAACTCAGGAAATACAAGTTGAGCTCTGAGAGCTGGTCAGCCAACAGCAGCTGTTACGTAAAGGTGGCATTTGCAAATGGATGGGGCAGATGATGTCCACTCGCTATCTCAACCTGGAGGAATACCTTGCTGTTATTTATGTATGCCTACAGTGTTTCGTTGAAAACTTTCAAATGGGTAATCTGAAAGAGTTATAAAATGGTGTTACTGGTGCCAGAACCAGAAGAAATGAGTAGCAAGTCAAGCTTGCTTGCATTGACCTCAGAAATTCCTGTCTCAAGCCCCATCTAGCTGGGTGTAGACTCATTTCCAGCGTCTCCCTTTTAACAAACTGTAGAGTTCATTTAATTTCAAAAGGTTTGAAAATACTGGGTTCTGATCCAACACCCCAAGACTTCTTCCACTGATTTCAGTGGGACTTGAATACAATATGCACCTGGAAGAAATGGACAACATGTGTGCCTCCCTGGTACTGTAACAAGAGTCACTGGCAGCAGAAAGCTGGCTCCCCAGCGTGCACGGCTGTAAACCAGCAGGAAGGAGCATTAAAAGACAGGAAATCAAGAGCCTGGAAAAGAGAGTAGAACCAGCATGGGGTGGTGGGGGAAGTGGGATTTGGAGGGGAGGTTCCTCTATGCTTCACAGTGATTGATGCGAGCCTTGCTTTATACGCTTATTTTGGAGTGACTTTCAGAAAGGTCTTAGAAGGTTTGTAAGGGAAAGGTCACTTACTGTTTCCTCGTTCTACTTTTATGTAAACTACAGTCTGCTGCTTGATTTGCTACTGCTTTTACTGAATGCATAGAGTAATCATGCCTTCAGACAGGGATTTCTCTATTTGTTTTTGTCTTGTAAGCACTTCACCTGAGGTCAAGTGCTGGGTAGCACTTGTCTTCAGAATGATCCTCATAACCATTAACCTTAAGGTAGCCAGGAAGGGTTTGGGGTTTGTTGAGTGGTTGGGTGTTTCGGGGTTTGTTTGGGTTTGGGGGGAGGTCATGGGGGGTTTTTTGAGGTGCATGTGGTTTTTTTTCAATTTTAAGCTGAACTCCACAGTCATATAGCTTTTCCACTTTGAATTTTGGCTTCTGTCACACTAATGGAGCATCCTGTGCCACTGGCTGATCACACACACATTCACTGGGTAGAATGGGTAAGTTTCAGCAGCATGCTCTGTTTGCTGGCAGCAGAATTACAGAAAACTACATATAACTTTGTTGCTGAATATCATACATTGTACTTGATCAATGATATGTTTGAACTCACATATCCTCCAGATTTTTTCCATATCTAGCTAAAATGTTCCAGTGTTCACCATTTCCATCCCTCGTATACGTCTCATAACTTAGTTTTAGTAACTGAAGATATGGGATTCTGATCCCTAATAAGTTAAGGTCTGAAGCCAGGATGTGAATGTTTCCTGTTAAATGAATGCCACATTCATTTAATGGGAAATTAGAGATAAATGAAGGTTTAGTAACACAAGCCTCATATTACCAACAGTTTTGGGATAGGATTTAGTGAGGTATTTTGCAACTTAAATTTAGCTAATGTAGTGATGTTTATACCATAGAAACAAAAAGCAGAAAGGAAATTTGGTTACTGCAAGTAGTGTAAAGATGAAATGGTGAAGCAAAGAGGACATCTTGATAACTGAGTTTTAAAAAAGGAGACTGAGTCAAAAGCTCATCTGGTTCACCCACTTGCTTGAGACTTTAACTGCTTAGGAAGATCTTGTGATGGTCAAGACTACTAGATAGTGCTTTGGGGAGCATAAAGCTGCTAGTCCTTTATTACAGCTCTTCTCTTTAATAGCGGTGATAATGCTCACATATATAAACAGAAGTGCCTAGTATTGTATCCTATGGCAGAATCAGCAATGCTGTGTGGCAGGAGTGGGGAGTGGTAGAACACCACAGAACCTATCATCCACTGTGCTGCTTAATTTAAAATAAATAAATAAATAAATTTATATATATATATATATATATATATATAAAAGACAGATGTGGATGTGGGGGTATTTCCTTAAAGGGAAATTAATTATGAATAATCTGAGCACAGTCCTTCCAGTGACTGCTGATTGCATGCTTCTGAAATGTGTGTGCTTTGTCTACTTTGTGTATCTCCTAAGCAGAGATGTTGTGATTCTCAGCGGTGAACAAAGAGGGTGATGTGTGAAAGTCTATGACAGAGAAGATGGGATAAACTGCAGTTGAAAGGAAGAGCAAAGATACATACAGACATGGAGCAGATCTCTGTTAGTGGGGTCTGCCCATTAAGAACTGAGTACTTGTTGGTCCAGAAGACCAGAGTTGTGCTTCCTGCCAAGGACAGTTACATGTTAATAAACCTGACATTGTGAAATAACCTCTGAGGAATAAAAAAAAAGCTTCTTTTGCTCACTTGTCGTCTCTCAACAAAAGAAACTGTTTGCTAGAATCCATCAAGGATATTCATGAGAGGTGGAAGCTTCAAGACTTGCAACTTAAATGACCTTCAGTGGAGTACTGCCAGTCTGTTAAGAAGTAGAAAAGAATTAGGAAAGACAGTGTGGAGAAAGTCAAGGAGGACACATATAATTTCTCAAGCCTGGATCTATTACATGGAAGAAAAGAAGCAGGTGAGTTGGGGAGGGGATAAGGGATAAAGGAATCACAGAAACAAGGTGAATGGACGAAAGATACGGAGGTTTGCAAAACTGAATGGTACCCTGATCAAACTGATATCTTTGAAGCTTGCATGGCTTTGAGCAGGAGGTAGAATTACAGATTTCAAGAGGTCCTTTCTGACTTAAATTATTATGTAAGTCTGTTATGGTAAAAAAGAAGTGTTACCACCAAGAATAGTGATCATATAGATCATGACGCAGTGAGTGATGAAAGGTCAGGTCTGATATTGAATGAGGTTAGACACAACTGAGGTTCCTCTGTTTCTTGAACACCGTACTTTGCAGTACTGGTGAAACTTCAACTGCTCATGCAGGATATGAAATCAAGTGTAATAATTACGACTGGAACACAATTATAAAAAAAATTTTGGGCTGTCCAGGGAGAGCAGAACTAAATGTAAAATGTGATGTGGTAGCACCATGTATTACTAATGTGGTAGACTGTAGAGAAATGGGAATGGACAGCAAAAATAAAGCTTATCTGGATTACCATCACTTTGGCAGAAGGTAGCCAAAGAACTCTTTTGGGGTTTGCTTGGTTACAGAGCTGGATGTTGTCCCTAAGTTTGGTTTAGACACAGGTATATACGCACACATAGAATTTTCTGTGATTGCTGGGATGTTTCCTTGTAGAAAACAGGCTTATATCTGTAATCAAAAGTTAGTTTAGTTTAAATTAAAAAAGTTTCAATAAAAGGAAGAAATAGGTCTGTAACTAAGAACTATGCCTACACAATATTATATAGCCAGAAAAGAGAACCAAATTAGTTCTGAATGGGCTGATCTGAATATCTAAAGCTGTACTGCCACATGCTTTGCTCTGGCTAACAAATTCAAAGTATATTAGCTCAAGTGGAACATCACACTGACATAGCTACACTACCCAAAATAGCTTTGATCATATTCCCTACTGTGTCATGTAAGCTAAATGCTAGGATTACTTACTTCAAAGAGCAAACTTTCATGAATATAGAGGTGAAGACACTGGGATGCAGCAGTCTGAATGCTGAGGAAGTTTAGAATTTTATCAAGCCAAAGATGTGAACATTAGCTGGAACTGTCTGAATAAAAAAGATTATCCAGGGAAAAGAAAATAGGGCATGGACTGTCCAGTAAGGAGCTTTTCTGTTTTAAAGGGGCAAAGTGTAAGGATTGCAAAACCTCAGTGAATGGATTTAAGAAAATTACAACAAACTGCCAAAGCTTCTTTGCTTGTAAAAAGGAAGGAAAGAAGTAGGACCCATGAAAAATCAAGTGGAGGTTAAAAATAAACTCTCCTGGCTCAAATGAAAGCATTTTTAACCTTAATTTGCAGTAAAGCTAATGGCGATGTTGACCATGGGGTAAATGACAGGACAGACCTAATAGTCAGGGCAGGGAAGGAAGAGACCACACACAAAGTGAAAATAGTCCTTGTCCTAAGACGCTGAAAAGGTAGTGTGTGTGGAGTTAACATACCCATGATATGGCATGACATTTAAATTATTTCATCAAGGAAGGGATGAGAGCATGCTACTAAAAAATTGTGATGGATTTCACCTTCGAAAAGAAGGAGAAAATAAAGTGATTCACATAACTTCTCGTGGATTAGAATCAGCTTTGAAGAAAAATCACGACACACAGATGCAATGGCATTGTGCATGGGTTTCAGTGTAGGTAGGTCATGTGCCCAAACCCTGCAATCTTTGAGAAGATAACTTCATAGGTAAATTCAATGGAATTTTTGTATTTGAGTTTCAGAAAAGCATTTGACATGGTTCCAAGTGACAGTTAATTCTAGAATTCCAACATCATACACTTATTGCAGAGTATATTGCCAGTTAGATGAATAGGGCAGTGCTAAAGCAGGACCAAAGGGTGACCTTTAAAAAGGGAAGAGCAGATCTGGAACAAGGTCATTTGTAGAGACAGATTTTTCTGGGGTTTTTTTTACAAATAGATTTTTCTGGCTTGTGTATTATTTTCCAATAGAGCCAGTGACAGAAACAAGCCTGACTGGAAGAGATCTTCATCAGTTTGTAAGAGGGAATATGGATTAATTTCCAATATGAATTTGTCAAACTTAATTGTCCAGATGTTGGTTCGTATAACACCTTGTTCTGCTCTAGATTAAGGAGCGCTTGAATTTCTAATATGATTGCTCACTGTAACCAAATCTGGTTTGAGCTCTTTTTTTACCTACTAAAAATATTGACCTTTTCTACTGTCACACCATGAGTCATTTTCCTTGAGCAATTTTTGCAGCTGTCATCAGAACTTACTTTTCCAGCATCTTGAAATAAATTGTTATTCCAGTATTCTTATACTACCAAAAATTATTGCAACTTAGTATTTGTATACCTGAAGCATTTGCAGCCAGTTCTTACTTGGTTCTTGAATGCAGAATACCTTAGCTGTTAATTCAGCCATATTCATCCTCTTACGTGTTTACTGACCTTAGTAACATTATCATTCCCTTCACTTATTAATGAACTGTGTAATCATGTTGTTCCTAAAAATGGTGAAGCTTCTTTATGTTTCTTCAGTAGTACAAACCAGAAAGACGTATTGACTGCTTTTTAATTAATAACACTTCACATGGTTGTATTTGAAAAAAGAATTTAACTTGATTTGCACAGAGAAAGAAAAAACTATCATTCAAAGAAATTACATAAAACAGGAATGCAAATACAAAAGAGAATGTGCTGAGATGGTGGTGTCCAGAATCGTGAGTATTGGCATGCACCTCAGTACTCTTAAAGGCACCATAACTCACAGAGCTCTGTTTAATACATTAGGCTATCTAGAACTGCCATTTCTTGATGTGAATTTTGGAACATTAGAGTTGTATCAGGTTTTGCCCAGGGATTCAAATATTTCAAAATATTTTGTTTGAATTTTCATCAAGATATTTTGAAACATAATAAAGATTATCACATATAATAAATAATGTATGAAAATTCAAAAGCAGGCACATTTAATTTAAGTTTCCAATTGCACAAATCTACCTCTCCTTCTTTCTCTGTTTTCCTGCCTCTTCTTCCTCTCCCTACTTCCCCAATATCTCTTACTGCCAAAAATTTTTTTGGGGAATTGAACTCAAACTGGGGAGCTGTAGTAAAATGGCTGCAGGTACATTTATCTATTAAATGTTGCATTACTGGATTATGTCACTGATTTTAGAGATGTGAAAATAAGAAAGATGTATATATAGGATATATAAAGATTGTAACATTTTTGGAACGTGGTCTGAAAAGGTTTTGCAGCATGTATTTGGAAAGGTGCACTATTTCTGAGTGAAGATGCTGTTAGTGAGTTATGTAGGTCATCTCCAAGAAGCAGCAATAAGGCCTTCAGAGTATTTGACACCAGTGTGTGCTCCGTGGATGCCTGATATTCTACAGCAACTTATTCGTAAAATATTTTAGTAAGTTTTAAAGTTTTATTGTTGCTATTTCTGTCTCTGCCTGTAAAGCCAAGCTCCATTAATGCTACAATTCCAACTGTAAAGAATTTTGGGAGAGGAAAGGAACTTATAAATAATGCATTTAGAAACCTCTAAAATTGATTTGCAGAAATTTTGACAAACTGCTTAAAGTGGAATATCTTGTGATCAGCCAGAGAGAGAGATTTGCTTTTTAACCATAGACAGGTAGGAATTGCTTCCTAGGTTTTTAATGAAATGAAGTCTCTTGTTTGCAGCCTAGGAGGGTCATTAAGCTTATCGGTAGCTTTTATTTGGAGCAGGCTAATTCCAAGGGGGAGTTTCATAGCTTGTTAGGGGGGAGAGGAGTCAACTTGGGGATAGTGGCGCCCTGCTCACAGAGATTAGGGCCTCAGTTCCCTGTGAAAATGAAACTGCCATAGCTGAATCCCAAGTTCCTGGTTGCTGAAAGTCTGCAGAGTGTGATCTGTGGCTCAAAGGCTGAATCAGCCATTGGATGTTATGTATTACAGCCTAAAATCTGGATGGTTTTCTGTGGAAATTTTGGAGGAAATTCCCCAAATACAACAGTAGTATCTCTTTCCCAGGAGTTTTCACAACAGGCTTTGTTGTTGTTGTAAATGGATTGTTGGTGGTTTAATTAACTGTTTTTTTCCTATGGGTATTGCTCCTAGTCAGAGTGCTGCAATACAAACAGAATGCAAACAATTTCCTTCCCAAAGTGGATTTCAAGCCAAGGGCCAGTTCATGTGATGAGACACAGGAGAGAGAAGTCCTATTCTTTTTCTTGTCTGTAACATGTTCTCCTCTTCTTGGCGTTATCCACGAGGTTTCCCGCTTTTCAATATCTGTAAGTATGAAAACTGTAGCTTAGCCATCGGGGATTGATCTTGATCTTAAATGTCTTTTCCAGGCTAGCTGATTCTATGATTCAAATAATTCAGTTGAATCCAATTCTCCCTCAGGGCTTCAGTGGGTTTCTCACACAGGGCAGTTATCTTAGATACATGGAAGGGTGCTCACGACATGAAAATTACATCATTTTATGCTTCCCTCTGCAATAAATCTAATGCTTTATGATTTTTGCAAAACTTGCTCCTCAGAAACCAGATTTACAAGTCAGAAACACCTTCAGTGAAGTCACTGTAGAAGATGAAGAGAAATGAGAAGAAAAGAGGTAGCCTTCCTGTGGGAGCTGTGGGAATTTCCACTGATTGAAATACCTTTGGAAGCATGTGCTTAAATCCTGTGCAGATTCACATTTAGATCTAGAAGATGTAGCAAAATGTAGTTTGAAAAATTTCAAGAATTCCTTGCTGGCATTCACTGAAGGAAAAATATCTTTAATTTCTTTTATTTCCTTCTCTTCATTTTATTGTGGACATTTTGAATGCTTTTCTCACTTTTTTGTCTTCTGATTCCTCAGTTTTTAAGTATCTCAACACTGTAAAACATCCTTAGTATTTAAGCTGCCCTAAGGAATGGAGGGCCAGGTTCTTTTCTCTGCTACATTCCCATAAATGTTAAACAGTTCCTGTCATTTGCACAGGGTACAGGCAGAACAGAACACAATGCAAGAAATAACTTTGATATTGTTATGCTGAAGAACAAACCTGGTGATCCTGAAGGGGAAAGCTGGAGGCTGGACAAACAGATAGAAAAGGAAGTGAGCTGAATGCCCTCCCAAATTTTGTGGTTGTCAGATGGCTTGGCACAATTTTCAGGTTTCTTTTTTTGGTGAAGTTCCTGAATTGTAGCTAGGAGTTTTAAGCCACGTTCTGCAATTTCTGTCTTTGGAATGTGCTTTGTTCTCTGGTCGGTTCCTGATGTGATCCACCCACTGCTAGGATGAACTTTTAAAGTTGTAATCCAGTCTTTGTGGGATCAAAGGCAACCCATCAAAATAAGAGACTCTTGAGGATGAATTCTTTATTCTGTATCTTGCTACTTGCAGTCCTATCCATTTACTATAAAATCATTTAGCACATGATCAAAGTCTTTTAATGGCAAGTGACAAAAATTAGGAACTCCAATAGTGGGATTGGGAGCCCATAAAAGAAAATCTAGGGTTTCTAACAGAAACAACTATTATTACATTGCCAAAGGATTTCAAAGCTGACTCTGTCCTTGGGTCTGACTTGGTTTTTACTTGTCTAATCTGAGATGCTTCATATATTCCAGTCCTTCCTATACTGGTAATTAAAGGTTGATTAACCCAACATTAAAATATTTTTTTTATGTTTGGGAAAGAACATGTAAGTTGCTTATTTTGATTCAGATGCTTATTATTCTTCAATCTGGAGTACTGCTAAAATTAATATTGAAAATAATTCTTCATTTTGAAAGAAACAGGAATTGTCATGGATTGTTTATGTTTGGATTTATGTTAACAGGTTTTATTCAGTTGTAGCTGCATCTTTGGAAAAGGGTTGAAACTCGTACTGCAGTGAAAACCTAAGATTGTACAGAATTTAAGAGATCTTATTTTCTTCATACCTAACCCTGCCCCAGGTCATCCATTATAGTGTTTTGTATATTAAAAGTGATTTTAGCATCATGTTATTGCATAATCTTCTATGGCCAACCTTTTTGGCACTTTGTTTTCTCAAAGGGCATTATATACTTTGATGAAGGACAAAATAGATAAATATATTAAATAAAAAGAACAGATAAGCATCTGAAAAAAAACAAACCCAAACAAAAACCATGTACAGTTAGTGTAAATCATCTAAATAATATAGTTCTGTGTTTCAACAATGCATGCTGGGTAACAGCATTTCCTGATGGTGCGTAAATTCAAGGTAGTAATCTGTCATGCATCATCCAAATGCTATAAAGACTTTAAAAATAGGAAAAAAGCACAATAGCAATTTCCGAGGAGTCAGAATGATGTTACCTTTCTTTAGTCTAGCATTTATAAAATTTGTCCAAAAAAAAAGGTTGCTCTTTTAATTAGTTATCCAAGGAAATGATTCCCAGAAGAGGAATCTTATTTTAAAGAGCTATAAATTGACGCATCGGAAATTACTTCATGAGAATTTCTTTGACGGTTAGTCACAGAAGTGAAATCTTTCAGACACTGTGAGAATCGTTTATTCATGTAAAGGTGTGCAAATAGGTGACACCTAGGTATAAGGAAATGTTTCAGGAGAACTCTGGTTTTTGATTGCTGCTTTGCTGGATGTTATCTTACGCAATTTTTTGTGTTGTTTCAAGCACAACCAAAAAATAATCAAATATGGCCACCATTCAGGAAAATATTTACTCTAAAACTCCGAGGGGGAAGTTCAAGTTGCCTGCATGGTCACTGACATCTCAGTTTTCTACACATTTGGCCCTCCTAAGGCTCTTGCCTAATTTTAATTTTACTTAGTGAATTCCTTACAGAGGCAACAGGTGCCTCTGGGAATGTTCCAGGAAGCAGTCAGCTGTTTAACTTTGTTGACTTCCTAAAGAAACTGGTCAGGCTCAGAAGATGACCCAGCCGCTGTCAGTGTCCCACAGACTGCCCAGAGAACAGCAGGAATCTCCAATTGCCCCTGTTCACCCGGGAATCATCCTGTTCCCCAGCTGCAGATGAGTTAAAGCATTTGTCCAAGGAGCAAGAGTTATGAGGTAAGACATATCTTAAGGCGTCCTAATCGCCAAGGTTTGTATCTCAGGGGAGTCCCTGGCTGCCAGTGGACCACTGGGTTTTCTGAGAAAGGTCTCTTCCCTTATAAATGTGAGCTGCTGCAAGGATTTCCTTCCCAGAAGGAAAGAGTGAGAAGCTGATCCTTTCAGGACTCAGTAATGCTCTCGGTTTGTTGATTCCTTCTTGTTGGTTTGATTCCTTCCTTTTTACCTCTCCTACCTTATTCCCTCAGTCAGAGGATGCACAGGGCCCTCTCACACCTGATGGAGGTTAGAGGAAGTTCAAGGGCTGGATTGGCTCAGATCTTGTAAAAACAAGTCCTGGATGATATTTTTTTTAACATCATACCAATAAAAAAGACTTACTTTTATACAGAGTGACTTCAGTGAGTGGCAGGTTCTGTAGCAACATAGGGATCTCTATGAAATCAGTGTGTGTGCTCACTGATTCCTCAGTATGTCCACCTGTAGACAATATCTCAGCTGTAAGTATATGGCACACTGTTTTTGAAAAGACACAACTTTGCTAAATTAAAGCCAATTCATTTTAAAGCATGCAAGAGCACTAATTTTCATTGATTACTCATGGCTAAGTTTCAGATTTCATCTGTTTTTACTGTAGCTCTTCTGGAAAAGTTTGGTTAGAATCACTCTCCCATAACCTAAAAATGGTTGCAGGGATTTTGCTTTGACTTTAAGGGGATAAGAAAAAAAACCCTCTCTTTAGGCATGGAAAACTTCAGCCTGAGCAATGAGTGATTCAGAAGACTGTGGTTGTGAGAAAAATGGGCTTTTAATTGGATTCATTTTGCTTATGTAACCATTTGGCCCCTATCAAGCAGCTACTCTAATAATCATTTTGCTTATCAATGATACATAGTCTCCTCTAAACTAGTTTATCTATAGCAACAAAACCATGCCACATATGTATGCCTGTGTTTGTATGCAAAGTTTAAAAAGTTCCTGCAAAAGTCTGTGGAATAAAAGTCTGCCCAGGGGTCTTACTAGAGAGACATTGCTTCTGGCTGAGGAAATCCTTCAGCTGCAACTGGCTGGAGCCTGGGAACCTGTTCTAGAAAAACTAGATTTGCTGGTTTAGATGAACCTTTGATCCAGCACGCTCAAACTTGGGTGAACAAAACAGTAGCAGCATGAAGAGAATCTTCCTGTGAGAAGATTAAATGTTTACTGTTTTGTCCTGAGTTCTATGAAAGAAGCCCAGGCTTAGCCCTCTTGCTGCAGCTGCTGTCACTGTCCGTTAGACAGACATGCTGAGTTTGTTCTCGGGGAGCTCCTGCTCAGGATGATTGGAGAAAGGTCTTGCTTTCTTGTGGCTGTGTGGAGATGAGGATCTGGGGCTTGGTTCTTGGGTTTGTAGCTGGCTTTGCTGATGGATGACTTAAGCTGTTAATCCCACTGGGTCAGCCACAGCAGATGAAGCTAAGCAGAAGGATTTAGCACTGAGGTTCCTGTCAGGCAAATACTGGAGATGACAGATGGAAGAGGCAAGCAGACAATGCTTTTATGCTGGTTGATGCTGAAATGCCTTCCACTAACACAGTAGTCAAGTAGGTTAAGCCACAGGTCTCGATAATTAAATCATAGAAGTTTGTAATGAGCTACCTGAGACGGAGCTGGTTTTTAAAAGTGGTGGTCCCGCACACCCTGGGGAACTCATATAGATGTAAATGGTAAGTCAGTGTTTGAATGGAGACAGTTTGAGTCATCACCATCCCCTTGTCAGCCTGGCTGAACAAAATGCTGGAAAGACTGAGATGTGACTTAAGAGGGAACTTGGCAGCAGTAAAATACATAATGCCAATGCAAAGGCTGCAACAGACTTAAGGTGAGGGAAAAGAGAATTTATGAGTTAAATTTGATAGAGTTGTGCTAAGGCTGTGGGTTGACTTGCTAATGATTGTTGTGCTGATGCAAGGTTCCTGGTGTTTTATTTGGGGGCTTTTTTCCTTCTATATTTTACTTTTGATGTAAAAAGAGTGCAAAATCCATATGACCTCATCAGGGAAATGAACAGGATCAGGCCTTGGACCAATACAATTTCCTGCCTTTTATCAATGGCCTGATAATGTAAGTTGCAGTTAACCTAGAGACCAGTGAATGAAAAGTAGTTAGGGGATGTGTTACAGGGAAAAGGGCACAGATTCTTTCTGCTCTGGTATGGCATTTTGTCCTGGTGCAATGCTGGCCACATTTGTCATAGTACTCTGCAATCCAAGGAAAACACTGGGAATCACGGTGCTAACGGATTAGCTCCAGGTGGCTGTACAATCCTCTGGCTAAAAAGGTGAACTGAGCCTTCAGCACTGTATCTAAAATCAAGGATGTATTAGGTGGTGTGGGGACTTTTTCGTGTTTGTCGTTGGCACAGTGACTGCTGTGCAAGCTCTTCTTTTCTGGCAGCTATTATTCAAAAATATGTTGAATATTGGTTGGGTTTAGATGTGAACAGTAAGACTGATAACAGCCTTGTTAAATGACACTGATTTTCCTCTGCTGAAGTTGTATTGCTGAGCACCAAATAAATCCAGATTTGGTTAGATGAGAAAGGCCTTCTGAGAATGAGGCTGACCTTCTAAACTGCTGATTAGGGCTTTTACCTCCAAGGTAACTGCTGACTTTAAAACACTGACGCTCTAGGAGGAGGCAATAGCATGACCCCATTTCATAAGTGAGAGGCTGCATCTTCTGGCATGAGAAATAGAGCCAAGAGGGCACTAAAAAGAATAACTTCCTTTGTAAGATATTTAATGAAATAAAAGAACCTCTAGGCACAAGATCGCACATAGGTAAAAATAGACCCAATTCTAGGGAAAAAAAAAGAAAATTGTGCACCTAGGTTTGGAGCATAGTGCCATGCAGTGATCATAAGCTCCCTGAACATTTTGAGCACTGCCACTTTGCCTATGAGCTCTCCTCATGTTGATCAGCTGGGTTAGGGTGTGTTAATGCTTTGCAGAAGCAAGTCTGGCTGGGAAGGCATTTCTGAATCACAGTAAGCAGGACAAATAGTTATCCTTGACTGCCTGAATGGCAGAAATGCTAAGACAATAAGCTCTTGGTTTTGGTAGACAACCCCCAAAATTGGAGTAAAGGGTGAAGAAGGTTCAATGAATTAAGTTATTGTAAAATCATCACCACCACCAAGAATGGATTCAACTGAGAGCTGAATAAAAGTATTTTTTATTTTAAAAAGTCCTTAGTAAAGCAGGAAGCAAACCAGTTCAAGTTAATGACAAATCAAAACTGAAGTGTTGTGAAATGTTTGAAGGTTTAATTATTTTTGGCCAAAAAATACCAGCCAAATTGCAAAGAATTTTGGTTGACTCAAATAAACATTTTTTAGAGGAAAAGCATTTCTTCCAAAGGAATGTCACCCTTCTTTACTCAACAGAGCATTAAACAAGCCAAGTAAAATCATTATCTGTTACACAAAACTACGTAAAGACCCATCAGAGAATGATATTGCCTCTTGAGTATACCTGCTCCAGTTGATCAAAAATGTGAGCAAGAGCTTAGATATGATAACAGAGTTTTAAGGCTAAAGCTTCCTCCCTGCCCCACCTTACAAAGTTGGGCAGTTTAATTCAGGTGGTCTAGTTTTCAAATCTCAGTACACATCTACTGATCTGCAAGATTTCTACATATTCTGTCTGGTTTTGTATTTTGCCATGGAGTCTAATAGGATATTTAGATATATGACCATTGAAAAGGCTGTTTAGGATTACAGCATGTGGCTTCTTGCCTTCTCCATGTGGCGAGAACGTTGGGCTCAAGTCCTTCAGCTGGCTCTTAGCTCTAGATGATGGGTTATGGTCTTCCCAGTCTGCCTCCATGTTGATCAGTCAAATCCCAGCTATATTAAAAGGTTGAATATCAGTTTGCATGCCATCAGCACAGCTGTGACATTGCAGACCAGCACACCCAACTGCATTGTGTGATGGTTCAGGTACAAGGGCCTGGAAGGGATCAGGCAAGCATAGGGAGGATGCCTTGAGGAAGCACAGCAAAACCTCCATCCTTCCTGCCTTCTGAATCGACATTTGCAAAACTGTCTGCTTTCAGTTTCTTCCTCCCTCCAGCTCTTTTCAACCAGATTTCCCTCAAAAAAGAAACAAGTCAGAGATTGTAGAAAGGCCCTGGTGGATTTTAGTAATTCAAACAATGTTTGCTCAGAGTTATTTATTTTTTAATGATGGACATCAGTTAGTTTGGGTAGGCTGAAAAGCATTTGGGAAAATGCAGAGGAAAATAAAACAGTGTTTTAAAAAGCAGCAGTTTATTTCACAATGAAAATGTCATCTTTGGAAATACATTTTCTTTTTGTGATACACAGAGAAAGGTAGAGTCTGATATTTGGCACTTCACACTGTAGGTATTTAGCTTAAGAAGGAAGAGCAAAAAGAAAGACTGCATCTCCAGTTTGCTGTTTCTTCAGATGTGGCTTCAGTTTGAGCACAGAGGCATCTCTTAGGGAACAGCCATATACATCAACGTCTTTGTGAAAATGAACAAAATGGAATTGTCAATTGTTTGAAAGTGTAGATGCAGCAGCTAGTGAGCAGTTGGCTGTCAGGCATTCCTTGCAAAGAAGGGTGCCAGAAATTTACTGGCAAAACACTTCAGCTAAGTGATCTCAGATGAAAAAATGATAGCTTCTGCTAATGAATACTCAGTGCTGTGAGTGTAAACATTCATCAATAGTCCCAGAATAGAAAGGCTGTGGTAATATTTGACTTTGCAAAGACTCTCATTTTCTTTGCACCCATGTGCGCATCTTACTGTGTGATGGTACCTGGAGCTGGAACGCTTACCACCAGAAGAAAGAGCAAAGAGCATCTGCTCCCAAGAACACAGCTCAAACACCTTGGTGGTCTCATCTTAGAGTGTCATAACTTCACTCCAGAGGCAGCTGCGGGAAGATTTCCTGTATCCACAGCTCCTAAGGGAAGTGGAGAATATCATAGGAACCACCCCATGTCTTGCCCCAGCCATGGCCAACAGCAGATGCCTGGGAGAAGAGTACCAAAAGCAGCACAGTATGGTCCACCAGGGGCCTGGCATCTGCCATGAAACATGGTAAGCTGCAAGCTGTACAGGCAAACTTGTCTTTGAGAGTCACTGAGCTGACTTGTTTTATATTCACTGCCCTAATCTCTCTTTTAATTCCTTTAAACTTCTGGTTTCCATAAGGTAAGGGTGACACATTTCATCATTTAATTCTGCACTGTGTGGGAAAAGGCCTTTCTTTCTTTGTGGCAGTCAGAGTGAAATGTTTTGGGTGATATGTATGTTTGGGAATATTTCTGTGCAACCGTGAATGAATTACTAAGACTGATACAAGTGTCAACTTGATTTAAAACCTAAGGCATTAGATCAGCAGCTTATGCACTGCAGACACTAACAAACACTTTAAAGTGTTTTATAGTCAAAAACTTTAGAGAAAGAAGTCAGCTGTGGATACAGTGCTAAAAGCTTAGTGTCTTTATTTGTGGGAAGCCCGTGTTAAGTGGCATAAATAACATCCTGACATTGCCAAAAAGGGTCTTTGCAATGCCTTTCCCTCACCTCCAGATGACAAACACACGGATGTGTACAGCATTTGCAAATTGAATGCAAGCCTGGAAGAGATTTGGTATTTTCAGAAGGATTTTTTACAGCATTAGCGGAAAAGAAGTAGGAGTTGTACACATCAGTGTGATGTAAGAAACTTTGCAGAAACGTCCAATCTCTGAGAAAGTACAGGCTGTTGTGGCCGGTCATGCTGTGGGGTTGACCACCCACCTCACACCTGCCCCACTCAGGACTTCTTTAGAATGCTTGATAGGTTATTCCTTGGGCATGGAGGAAAGCATATTCAGAACCATAAGTTTAGGTCAATTGCAAAGTATAAAATCATAGAACCATAGAATCCTAGAATAGTTAGGGTTGGAAAGGACCTTAAGATCATCTAGTTCCAATCTCCCTCGAGGAAAGGTATTTTGTTCTTTCCTTGAAAGAACAGATGAAGATTATCACACATGCCAAGGATATGTATCCAGGCATGTGTGATCATATGAACTATGATCATATCATATATGAATGATGTATGATCATATCAACTATGAATGTAGTTGCTACTTTGCAGGCTTGAGCTGATTTGGCTTATCTCAGTGGATTTTGCATCTGTTTTTGCACTCTTGCAAAAACTGTTTTTGCACTTTTTGCACTTTGCTTTAGTGTAGGGCATGGAGAGGCTTCTTGGGCTGGCACTATGCAGTGATTAAGCAAGGAGTGTGGTGGCACTCCTTGCTGTCTCCTGCATGAGTGGGAGGAGCAGGGGGACAAGAAGTGACTTGAAGTCACTAAGCTGTCAGATGTGACAGCAGGAGTAAAAGTGGGTCTTCCACCTTCTTCTTTCTTATCTCTGAAAATGCCATGAACTGTCGTTCCCACTGTACTGTCCTTTAGGGACCTTTAGATATGAGCTGGAACTGGTGCATAGGAGAAACTGCACACTGAAATCAGTCTGTTAGGAGTTAAATATAGGCATTTCAAGCCAATATGACAGAAGGAGACTGTAGCCAATTTTCCTCGCATCTATCACTTGCAAAGTTGTGTTTTCAAAATACCTGTTACGTACAAAAAGATTGATCTGAGCTGTCTGAGGTGATCCATTGCATCTTTTCTGTAGCTATCAAATAATAGCAAGAAAGTTGGTTTGCCATCTCACATCCAATTAAGTAACAAAATTAATTGGCCATATTTAAGACAGCTACTCCCTATTTGTCAAAATTTGGGGGAAATCACTGGGAGAAAAAAATAGGGTTTAAGTGTTATTGAAAATAAATCTGGTTTTTTAGACAATGAAAATGTTTTATTCTCTAAGTTAAAACAGAATGTATGCAGCCTGTTTCTAATTCACATTGTCCATGAAATTAAAGCAATGTATTCATCTTGACTTTCATGCTTGTTGTCCCTAGTAAAAAATGTTCTACATCAAATGCTCATTATTTGCTGAGGTTGTTTACTGTTAAGTTTATGTATGATTGCAAATTAAACAAGCACATTGAAACTCCATCATCTAACATATGGCCACTATTCATATCTGGCAAGGCCTATTTTTCTCATTGAGTACTGAAAAACCACTGCAGACGTAATATTTTCCTTGATACTGAAACAGTGCTGTGTATCAAATCTTCCACTAGACGGAAAGTACAGGAGATAAGCATGGAGGCGTACTATAAAAACAGGCTGAAATATTGTTTCATACCTGAAATAATAACTAAACTTGTTATATGCAAGTGATTGAATGTTAACATTAGCTTAATGAAAGGTAAGAAAGTAATAATTTTGTCAATGACTGTATGTACAAATATCCAGCAGGACTACACTGATTACTTATTGCTACATCAAAATTACAGACAAATGAGTTATAGAAATATTTCTTTAAATGTACTGAGGTTTTTAGGGTCAAATTTCTTGTATGCCTATACCAAGTATAACTTAGGAAGGCTCCATTTTCAGAAGATTACTGCTTGATGCTTTCTGAAGACCTGGCACTAGTGAAGTCTCTCATGTTGAACACCTAAGATGTGATATTCTCAGTGTTATTATTTTGTAATTTTACCCACTTTCATTCATAAAAAGGATTTTAAAAAATCTTCAGAAAAGCAGCAGATTTACTAAAGGGGAAAAAAATTTTCACCACCACTTTTTCTTTCTGATGGATTTCTTACCTTCCAAACATCAAGCTGTGCAAGTACACAAAAATCAGTATGTTCTTTTCACTATAATCTCCTCAAGGCCATACTTTCAGAAGCTTGTGAGTCAGCCAGGAGATGCTCCTGGCACTACACTTGGCTGGTGGTGGACATTGTCTCTACTTGACATGGATGCTTCAGTGTGAGTCAAAACACCCTTCCAACTACAGCTGCTTCATATGTACTATTGCTGCGTGCTGTAGGAGAGCTCACTGGCTGTTTATCTTTTCTTCACCTCCAGCTGCTACAACCCATCTATCATAGTAATTGATTTCTCTCCCTCACTTAAGGACCTTCATCTGGTCTCTCCTGTTTGGAGCCTGATCTCAGAGGAGTCTGGGAAGCTGCAGCCTACTGACATCTGTGACAGATGAAGAAGTAAAAGTGAAGGATGAGGCACTGCCACCCTCAGGCAAAGCCTGTCACACTGCTCTTTCTAATTTCTTCCTATTTCCTTTCTGTTGCTGCCATTCTTGGAAAGATGAAGCCCTGAGGTGTCAGAGACAAGCTGGTGCAAAGGCAGTTGTCCAACAGTTACTGGCTAAGGACACGAGAAGCTGTAGCCTCAAGTTTAAAAATTACATGACAGTATCACATTGTCAGTGTTGCTGCTCACAATAAGTCCTGGATCTTCCTATTCCCAGTGGCCCACCAGCAGGCTTTGCAAGGGGGTAATCATCAGCTGCATCAGTGGGATAAATGGCGCTGAGTCTTCCCCATGACCTACAGTTGTGAGCATGCAAAATCACAGCAGCAGGGCATCTGCCGCTGGATAGGTGAAAGCTGTATAATCTGGGACTGGCATGTGGCAAGCTGCTGGGGAGAAAGGGCTGACAGCAAAACAGGGAGAGTAGCAAGTTTTATCTTCCACGTGGCAGCATTTGATGATAAAACAGCATTGGGATTTATGTTCCAGAATCGGACTTGTCACTGGCCAAGAAGAAATATTTCATGGGACAAGTAGCAACATCAACAGAACATGCACGCGCAATTTACATTTCTGAATGACCCAAGAATGCCAGCACAAGGTAACAGCTGACATCAAGCCATTACTTCTTCAGGCCTCCATACCTTTATCTAGGTCTCATACCCTACACAATTTAACCCTTGGGTCTCCAACTGTAAATTTTTCTTTTGTAAGACAATGTAACTGAGACAAAGGCACTGGAGAATGAGGTGACCCAGCTGAGTTGAAGAGAAATGGAAATTGATAAGCAGCCGTGGAGGTCAGGCTACAAATGCTATGCAATTGCTCATGAATGATACAGAATTTTGCAGTATCACGTTTGACACAGGGATTAAGTTTCTTAAATTCTGCTGTTAAAGAAGAAAATGATGCATTTTTCACACCATAAGAAGTCATAGTTGGCAGCAGAGACAAATTTACAGGAGCATGTAGGTACCCATAGCTGTTGGCAGACTTCTTGTGACAGTGACAAAGGGAGGGAGTAGCCTGTTCTTATCCAGTGGGAGCCCTGTCAGCTTTTCTTCGTGGGCTCCACCTGCAGCAGGGAGGTATCAACCTGCAGGTGGTTTGGTGACACTTGGGCACAGTCCAACCCATCAAATTAAATCACTGGTGAAGGTGAAAGGGAGAATTTTCAACTCATATTGAAGAGGACCTTCCCTCTGTTATTTAAAATCAGATTGTTCCAGTCATCAGCTTATTTCCTACTGTGGTATGTTGGTGAGAAGATGGATATCATATGCTACCCTGTCAAGGCTGGATATGAAATCTTGCTTCAGAGAAAGCTTGTCATTATGATGCACTCAGTCCTACAAAAAATGATTGCTTGCTACTTTCTACAAATTATGATTGCTTGTTATATTTTTTCACTGTCACGGAGCAAAATGTCTTTTAATGTTTAACCTCCATTCCATAGCTGTGTCTAAGGCTGTGGTTTGGAGCGGGGAGGACAAAGGCACCAGGCACAGGAATGAGACAAAATGATCTTGTGGTCATTCATGTAGCTTGTCACCAGCTCCAGGGGATGCAGCAACAGCTCTTGTGAAGGCCCTGACAGCCTTCACAAGGCCCTAAAACCAGCTGGGATAGCAGGGAAAATGCGCAGGAGGAAAAGCCCTGGCATGAAGAACCTGTTACTCATAGTGGAAAAAGCCCACCACAGAGTGTAAAGCTGACCCAGCAGTGCCATCACTCTGGGGGGGGATGCAGAGGGGTCTGAGAGCACGTTAACACCAGGTCACTGGTGCTTTTTCCTGGCACATTCTGCACCCACACAGCACAGATACACAAAAGTACCTGCTTCTGCAGGGGTAGATAGGAGACCTGCTGTTTGCTGGAGCAGTGTGCAGATGGTGAAAAGGACAGTGCTTCCCATCATGAGCAGCGGGAGAGCCACCACTGCCCCCATTGGCTCTCTGCCTGACCTGAAGTATGTGCCCGGCAGCCAAGGGACGCCTTGTCCTCTGGAGGATACACTGTGCTTTTCCTGATGCAAAAGCAAATTATCCATGTTTCAGCTCCATGGGGGTCTTTTCCAAAAGGAAGGAGAGCCAGAAGGAAAAAATGAAAATAACACCCTTCTTGTTCCAAAAAAAACCAGCTCTCCTCCCGAACCCCTAACTACAATAGGAAGATTTAATATACAAACCAGCAGAAGGCTTAATCATTGTGGCTCAGCTCACAGGAAAGATGTCCTGTCCAGCATTTCAGCTGAACAGCAGCACATCGTTGGCTTCCTATGGGGAGAGACTACTGTTCATCATTCCCTGGAAAGTGCCTGATGTTTATAGGGGATGTAAGCAATGGCCTGTTGTCTCTCACTTGCAAGGGAGGCAAATTCCAGTGAAAGTAAGAGGTGAGGATCTCCAGGAGAGCAAGCCTGGAGTTCTAGGCTCTCAGATCTGTGGTAGAGGTTGGGCTGTCATCCTGCAACATTAACTGCACCCGAACCTTTTTCAACAGGCACTTCTTGGGTCTGATCTTGAGTATCTCCATCCTCCCCAGGCACGCTTGGACAGTGTTTAACTAGCTACATTGTGAGAACTTTTTTCTTGGTATCTAACCTAAGTGTCCCTGGGTCTGTCCTGGCCATATAGTGCCACAAGGGCACCAAAGAGCCTTGCTTCTCCTTGCAGCCTTTCCCTTGTTCTGACTGAACCATGCCCTTACTTGCCTCTACTGAGGTCCAGTTTTATGTCATTCAGCTCAGGCATTGTATATTTTCAAATAAACAATGGATGTTGGGCACCTGATAGAATCATAGAATGGTTCTACAGAGCATGTAGATACACTATAGTTCAACATAGCATGCGTGTATGTATATATGTATATGTATGTATTTATGAGGTTTTACCCACACACATATATATTAAGTTAGCACCAATCTTCTATTTTTATGTTAATTACTTGTTATGTATAAAAACATGAAGCTTCAAGGCAAGTAAATTAATTTGTAAATTCATGTAAAACTCCATGAATGCTTCTGGTCCAAATAAAAAGAAGGAAAAAAACCAAAAAAGAGCACCATTTTTTCAACATTTGATAAGCAAATTAGGAAAAAATAATGGATTTTTGATAGGTTTTTATCTGAAAATTAGTTTGTTCTAAAAGTTTTGAATCATGTAGAATGTTTTAGTCAATTGGAAGTACCACTGAGAAGGGAAGTATTCTGATGGTGAAACAAACAAATGCAATTTGAAATTGGGGACAGTCTGAAGAAATTTCCCTTCTGTCTTTCCCAGATTGGCTGGTGAATTGAGTAGAATTAATTGCATGGCTTCCACTGCCCCTCAATATAGGGGTGCAGGAATCCTTGTACCCTGGATTTGTGACCACAAGAGCCTGTGAATCTCAAAAGAGCATTTAAGCACAGGACTTTGACTGCAAGTAAGAATATATCTTTGGGGAAATCTAATGATCGTATAATACACAGACATGTTTATTAATAGGAATCTGTTGCATGAACTGCATAGATAAGTCAAAACATTGACTAAAATACCACCCAGGTAAATCAGTTTCCCAGGCAATATATGCAGAGCACTGCCATTTAACTGCTCTGAGGCGGCCAGCAAAAATGCTAGAGCAGCCTGCCAAATAGCTAGATGTTGCTGATGGAAAAAATTAGCCTCAGTACATTGGCATCTGGAGTCTGTGACTACCATCCAAAAAGAAAAGGGGCTGGTGCTGTGGAATTGAGTAATTGCACTCCAGAAGCCTACCACAAGTCTGCTGTGGCTTTGTCGTTAAAGAAAAATTAGAGAAAAAGAATAGGTGTTTTTAATTAAAAAATAAGGTTTTAAAAGTACAGAAAGTAAGATGTTAGGGGAAGACATACAATTAACTGGATAAAAGGAATCACAGTGTCTCTGTGTGTCTGCGTAAAACACGGACGTATATGCATATGTGTGCATGTGCCAGTTTGTGTTTGAGTATTTGTTTCTGTGCTAATTCTGTGTCCATTTCACAAAAAAATTATACACTCCATTTACTTGAGATTCCAAAGTATATTACTTGGGAAAAAAAGCAATTTCTGAGTACGGCCCATGTTTTAGCAATTATATTCCTTTCTCTCTTTTTTCTCCTCTTTTTCTCATTTGTTGTTTTTTTTTTTTATCGTTATTTTGGGGGGAGCTGTCAGATGCGGGCAATAACCTCCTGTTGTGATCCCCAGGGTGGGGGTGTAGCTGAAGCAACAAGAGTGGAGCCAGTAGAAATAAATTGCCAGTCTTTAATCTGAAACATGCTTATTCATAGGAGATATTTACAGGAATCATGATACATTAACATAAACCTTATAGTTTCATCTGACTGGTCACAGTTTGCTTTACTGCTGATGCTCAGTGAAATGACACTGAAACCCCCCTGTTTATATTTCTGCATGGCATTTGCTTTTGAAGACTTTACTTGCAGGTGCTTATAAGTCCTTCCCTCCAAAGCAGCAATAGCACATATTTCTCATATTTGAAACTCTAAGGGAAATCCACTGAGACATTTTCCCATCAAATTAAAAATTTCTGTATTTCTTGTACAAGACTGGCTGAAGGATGGTGTAAGTTCAAAACCTCAGGTCTAGAGAACATCTAGTTCTCCGAGAGGCATACGCTCAGTGCCAAGTTACCTGTTTCTAAGAATTCAAGTATTTATTAACAATAAACTGCTCAACGTGTGGAAATAAAATACTATTTTGTCTATTTTATATATATATACATGCATATATAAATGCATGGATTTGATAAAACCTGATCTCCTCTCCCCTATCCACTTCAGAGGCAGTGAGAGGAAGCATATTATTTGTTGTAGACATTGATGGGATTAATAATATACTTAAAGTTAAGGGAGCGCTTAAAGTGCTTTGCTGGATGATGGCCTAAAGAGCCATGTGCACTGCACCAGGTACTCATGAGAAGGATCAGTGAGGGATGCAATGCAATTACATTGTAGCCCAGACTTTTCTGGATGTCTTTTTGGCCGTCAGTGCTGTTTGTATGTGTCAGACAGGAAATAAACCTCACTTTCTATAAACAGAGCACCAAATAGGACATGGTTCATATGCCGTGGTGGAATACTCACAGAACAAAACAGCTATTTCTGCCTGCCACAGCCTTTCCACACTACAAGCCAATGTGCAAGGTGAGGGAGGCATTAGCTAGAGATCACTACTGAGTGAAAATATCTGGTGTCAAGAGGAGTGTTCAGAGGTGTGTTGGAAGACACGCTCTTTTCATGTGGAATGCTAGAAGACATACTGAAGTCAGTGTTTATTTTCAGAGACAATTCTTATTTGCTTTATTAATGGCAGATAAGAAACATTACTGATATTTTAAAAAGTTTTTAGCCATATCCAGAAAGCTATTCTT
This sequence comes from Myiopsitta monachus, assembly GCA_017639245.1. NCBI lineage: Eukaryota > Metazoa > Chordata > Aves > Psittaciformes > Psittacidae > Myiopsitta > Myiopsitta monachus. Next base: position 70,768,551 of record CM029917.1, on the reverse strand, counting down.
CAAAAAATCAAATGAAGCAGAAACAGAATGCAAGAACAAGACAAGACACAGATGACTGCAGGAAAAAAACCTCATTGACTTAAACACAACCTTATGCAGCAAAGCACTTAAGCAGGTACTTAAGTTTCAGCATATACCTAACTGCTTTCCTGCATTGTAGCCATGATTACAGGGTATTCATTTGCTCTTCGTAGTGTCCTCAGGTCCTAAGATCTTTTCGCTTTCACAAAGAAACCACAGTAATCAATCAAAAGGCATTAGCATTCCCACTGCTGGGATTATGAATTACATTTCTATAATAAATGTGTATGCCATTTCCCTCATCTCCTGTTCTTTCAAGAGCCCTTGAAAGTTTTATTTCAACTTTCAGACTTGCACTGAGTGCCTTGGTTATGAGTTAGTGATTCTGGCTTGCTTGAGCTAATTTGGCAAGTGATTTTAAAACAACTTCTATTGTACGCAGAGTTTCAGGATTGCTCAGTCAGCTCTTATTTCATGACCGGTTTGTTTGATTAGGCACCTATGTGAAACAGTCAGGGGAACCTGGTGAGCTGCAAGCCCTCCATGGGGAGGAGGAAATGAAGTGGATTTGCTTATTCATTAGAGCGTTACAGCCACTTGGCTTTTGTCTAAAAGGGATATCGCCTCCCTCTGTCCACCCTCTCTCTGTCCTCCAATGTCATGAGCATTGCTGCTGTATTTTGTGAAAATCCTATTCTGACAATACTTATTAGGCATGCCCTTGGACACCTACTGAAGCAACCCTCTAAGGGGGTCTTGTTAGTGGGCCTTGACCCGGCTTAAGCCCCAAGGTTTGGGGCAGCTTCTGGTGTGGGCAGAAGGACCATGCTCAGCCTTTGTCAATGGGACATCCAGGTCCCAGTGCTTCTCGGTAGGTCAGCTGCCTGCTGTCAGGATTAGTGGTTTGGATTTCACCTTCTAAACTTGATCTGAGCCCTACTTCAGGTCTCTCAGGACTTTTTGTGGACTTTCACCCATTAGAGCTTCCTAAAAGATGCTTTGGTTGGTGTGGATTTCACAGCATCCATACAGTGATAAAGGTGAGCTGCAAGAAAGGGCTCTGGTGTGATTGGGCTGTTTGGGGTCTCACCAATTGCTCACTGGTCATGGTGGGCCCATGCTGGCAAAACTGCAGGCTTCAGGATTTAGGACGTGCAGAAGTGTGGATGTGGGCAGAGTTCCCCATGCCCAGCTGCTGCTGCAGCTGCTGTGGGGAGCCTTGCTCACCAGATCTGCAAAGGGTGAGGAGTCCCAAAACCACTGATAGAAATCCCAACAATAAAGAGTTCACCTTCAGCAAGGAGTTAATAGATAATTAAAACCCAAACCCAGAGCATGTTTCTAAACTCTTAGTGAAGAAAGACATGCTGTATCCTGAAGACAGAACAAGAAACCAAACCAAGTTTATGTACAGCAGCATGTGGAAACCTCCCCTTAACAAAATGAGCAATAAAAATCAAATATCAATGAGAATCCAAATATTCATCTTTAAAATCACTGAGCAGTAAATTACACATCACAGGCCTCTTCAGTCTTCTGGCAAAAGCTGCACAAATGGAAACTCCTCAATGCAAATAAAAACCGTGTTTGTTTAATTCTGCAGCTAGAGCAAGTCTCTGTACAAGACGCATTTTCTAAATAAGGTTTCACCTGGGTTTAAGAATACCTTTATCCAGCATGACCTACAAAGCATTTAATCAATCCCAATGGTAAAATTAAAATGGCAAATTCCTACCTTCCTTGCCCAAAATCAAAGAGATAAGTACATTTCCTAGGACAACTTTGAAAGGATTTGTCAAACATTCTTCACCAAAACCCACAATCCTAAAACAAATCCAAAGGAATCAGGTGGGTTTCATGTTCACTTTCTGTGAGGAGCTTTTATTTGTTTTCAGCTGGGGGTGGATCATAGTATCATGGGAGACTGCTCAGTGGTGCAGAGAACAAGCTCCTGCTGTCATCTTCTAAAGTCAAAGCACAAGAAAGAGGCTCCGGGTGCCTGGGGAGGAAGGGCGAGAAACACAAGTGGCATTTGGAGGATAGCTTGAACCCATCTTTTGCCTGTGAGCTGAAGCTGTGCCAATTTATGACTAATCCTTCAGACTGGCATTTTGCCTTAATACGTCACTCTGAAAAATGATCTCCTTTACAGGTAAGGGACATTTCAAATAAGCCAATACTTAATTTCCTGGTTTTCCTGCATCACAAGGCAACAGCAAGCCCAAGTGACTGCAGCTGTTGGAGCAGTTTCTGCTCAACACAGGAGGCTGCAGAGTCAGCCCTTTAAGAAACAGGGCTCTTATGCGGAGATTGATGGATACGGGGCTTTCACACCACCTTTATCCCTGTAGTGATGTGATAGGCCTATGGTCCTGCGCTCCACAGGTGCTCTGGTTTTTTCAGTGCCTTATGTGTTGGCCATGGCAAAGTCTCCACCACCTGAACTAGGCACAGAAAAAAGATTAGCACCTTTCTGAACAACTGAAGTATCAGAAGGACCTTCACACAACTAATTACTATTTTTATTGACTGGAAATAAAGTAATATGCCATCTGATATTTTATGAAGTAACACACAGACACTGCTAATATGAGGACCAGCAGAGTGGTGTTGCAAGCCCTTAAAAGTTGTTTTAGCAGTTCTCTTCCCCAAAATGTTTTAAGGTGACTAGCACAAAAAGATGTATTGATGATTATTTGGATCTTTCCCCTTTTCGCCTTTGGTGAGCTGTGGTGAAATCATGTGAAATGCCCATTTTTGGTAGCATTTAATTGTGGATGTCTGCACAAGACATTTTAAAGCTTCAGTGATAGATTATGAACCCTTTCTTTTAAACATGCCATTACAATTTCCCATTATATTGTTGCAGTGGACTGAACATAGCAGCAAACCAAATCCTAAATCCATAAAAAGAGTAAATTAAATGTGGCTCCAGTGGTTTTGGACCTTGACCAACAAGTTATCTTTATTAATGCGTTCAGGGAAAAGGTTTCATTTTATTACATTATTTTCTTAATGATAAAGACAGTAATGGAATCTCAGCAGAACACACCAAAGGAATCTTAGTTTGCTGGCAGTTGGGTCAAATTCTTGTCTGTGTGTGCTTGGTACAGGGTTAAGACTTGGCAGTGTCCGACTCGCTGACTTCTATCTTGAAAAGCACAGTCTTTTGCTGCTTTTCTGTACTTGCTAGTTGACATTTTCTTGGCTTTGAATGAAATTTTGACACATAAATCCCACATGTCAAATGATATTGTAAAACAAGCATCCAAGTGTCAGCACATAGCCCAATAGTCTAGGGAGTAGAGAATAGAATAAGGAACACCTTTATGCAGTCTTTCATCTACATCCAGCCATCTGCAAGTAATTTGAAACCAGTTTCAAATGAAGCTAGGTTGTTTGGCCTGTTAAAGAACACAAAGCCAAAGCAGAAGTTTGCAGTCTTCATGGCTTTTATTGACTTGCTAATAAGTAGATAAAGCCCTTATTTTCCAAAACTGTTCTTTTCTCAGATAGCCCCTTCCAAAGAAAGCCTAATTGAAATTACAGAAGTCTCTTGCAGAGTGCCACAAATTCCATTTTTAAATAGCCTGCTGATACTGAAAGACTTCATGATGAGCCTTTCACTTGCAAAGCAGGGCCGGTGGGTTTCCCACTGATGAGCTGTTTTGTTGGACTTGGGAAGACATTAATGGTACCAGGCTCTTACAAAACAGCACCAACAAAGGAGTGTGGATTTACATGATAGGCTGGCCCCGATATTCACCACTAAAATACTAGAGCAAGTTTCATGTAGTTGCCAGCTGCAGTGGGTACTTCTTTTCTGTGTAGTACCATTGGAAAAACAGTCTCAGGTAAGCCATGATTTAATAGAGGTTTCAAGGGCCTTCAGATATGTTGCACTGTTAATTCCATAGAAATAAACTGCACATTCAAATGATATTTTGGATTTGAAGCCAGTTATGACTTTCAGATGACACAGAAACATGGACTTTGAAAAAAACCAAATCCAAACCAATCAACAGGATTTACATGTGTTCCTAAGAAGAAAGGTCCTGTGAACCTCAATGTGTAGAGACTGTCAGTGGGACCAGAGAAACATGGGAATGGGCACTATGACATGGAGAATCCCAACTGAGGCTTGTGAAGATATCCAGAACATAATCAGTGTGAGACAGGTGCAGATGTGAAGAGCCAGGAGCTTGGGATACCTTAATTAAATGCAACTATTTATAGCTGTTAATCTGTCAAATATGAAAGGTATGTATATATATGTGGATGGCATATAGATCTGTAAATACATAATTCCTAGGAAAAAATCAAGGTGATTTTAGGAAAATGCCTATTATATCTGACTGAAAAAAAGAGGACACTGAGGAGGCCTAACCTTGAATTACTTTTAAAGGTGAATAAAACTCCAACATTTGATTCCTATATTATTTTCCTGTACTTTGCATGATGTGACTGGTTTTACTTCTCTGGCAGCGTCACACTGGGGACAGCGCACTGAGGTTTGGCAGAGGTTGACTGCACAGCTGTGATGCTCTGGCTGAGTATACCCCGAGGAAAGGTCCAGGTGGCTTCTGACTGTCCCCCCCAACCTGGGGCTCCCTGGAGGTCCCTCTAGCACTGCTCAGAGGCTGTTCCTACAGCCAGCCTTCAGCAGAGCTTAAGGAGGTCCAGCTACTGCCCTGCAACACGGGAGTGAAAGAGGATCCCGTGCAGCCAAGGTCTAGTGTGGGAAGAGCTGAGCTTGGCTTCCTCCATTGGATGCCACTGACTGTGTGTTTAGTTGTGTAACAGGAGTCTGGGTTGTAAAAAACCCAGTGGCCCAATAGGCTTTACTGAAAGCCACACATCTATCTGACAGAGTGTCTGGAGCAATAGACCTACACCCACATCATTAAGCACATCCAGTCTATTACTTAAGTTCTTAGCTAGATAAACAGATAGTCTTTACAGCTGTGATTAAACATGAAAAGAAACCAGTGGAAGCCAGCAAGACAAATCTGTACAGACAGGAGTGGGTAGTGGTTTTGGTTGGTTTTCAGCCTGATGGGGCTTTTCAGCTGAATTTAGTGTTTCTGTGCTTGGGAAGGTGCCCAGATGGGATAGCACAACTCAGCTGGGGATGCAGAGGTAGCTAAGCCTTTGCCATGTAATTTAAATGGTTGTTTGGACTTCAGCAAGTGGCTGAGATGCCTTCAATTTGTGCTGATTGGTTTTAAGGGCAAATGAAAAGCCATTCACAGCCAATGTATATGGTGGAGCAAAACAAAAGCAAACACTGATGATACAAGCATGGAGTTGCAAGAAACTCTTTTGTGAGCTACTCATATGACTAAGGCTCTGAGAGATCTCAATCCTGTTTGGTCTGATTCTTGGCTGTGTTTATTGTGCTGCCTTTTGTCTTCTCGGAGTGACTTATGTGAGCAAGCGGATAATCAGATACAGCAGTTGGAGGTGGTTTCATCCTGGTGCTGCTGTCCTTAGCCTTTCACTGAAGGTAGCCAAGCCCTCAACAGCTACTTCTGCCTCTGCTGTCTTCTGACTCCCTAGCAGAGGGTGGCACAAGAAGAACCCCTGAGAGCCTGAGTGGCTCTGAGGGGACTCCAATCCCAGGGCATCAACTCATCCTAGAAGCATATGTCAATAGCAATAGGCACTGTGCTCACCACAGGAGTGGCTGCAGCATTTCTGTCCTCTCTCAGCCAGTCACATAAGGCTGCCAAGTGCTGCTGGGGTAAGTGGACACAGCCACAGCTCCTGTTGGATCAAAACATGCTTCTTTCACTCCTCGGCTTCTGTAAAACCTGTTGCAGGAAACTGACAAGTGCTGTGGGGAAGAGGGTGGGGGTGCTGGATGCACTGATGAATGCAAACTCTCTGTCCTCTGTTTCAGAGAATTTTACTTTTCCAAGTGTATCCACAAGACTGCAGTGTACATAGGAGGAACCCCTAAGAAGATACTTTTCTTTAGATTAAGGTTCTTTTTCATCAAACTATTTGCTGCAGTGACAAAAAGAGTTATGGGAGCAGTTAAAGAAAGAAGTACACATTCCTTGGAGAGTACGTACTGATAAATATAGGCCCACCAAGTGCAATGTGCAGATATCAATCTTTCCCCTCCATGCCTAGAAACTGTTTAGGAGAGCAGGTAGGGACTACAACAACAATATGTTTTCTAGCACTGCTTAGTTTACTACTGTTGGTGTAGCCTTGTCTTGTTGGCAGCCTTGTCTGTTATACCTGTAGGAATGTGGCCATTGTTGTTGGATCAGATTCTCAGCATCACCTTTCAGCAACTGCCTGTGCTTCTCAGGATTTGTCCTACTGTCTTATTTCAGAAACATAAAAACGTATTTAGCTGACTCAAAAATAATTGCAGCTTTGCCTTCCCCTTGCCTAATGCAGCCAATGTCTTGCTTTGCTAATATGTAATACAGTCACTACATGTCATCCCTCTTTGCTCAGCTGTGCAGCATAGAAGTACAATATAAAAGACATTTCTATGAGAACTCATGTAGAAGTATGAGTCACTTCAGCATTAGTATCAAATAATTGTCCAAACGCATTTTTGGTGTAACTTCCTTAAAATTCAGGCAGCTCCTCTTAGGGAATATTTTTATTTGCACATATTTATTTCACATTTCTGCAATGTTTTATTTTCGTGAATTATGAATTTAAGACTCACAGTTTTCGCGTACTTGAAGCTGAGTTCACTGATGGACACTGCTGTTACAAAATCCTGCATAAAAATTACAGGACCAAGTGTAAGATCTGAAATTTAAGACATGTAGAGCTCAACCTATTTTTGAGGATGACATAATCACACCGAAAATGCATGTGATCCATTTAACATACTGATCTCATTCAACAGCTAGCAAATTTCTAAGTGTTGCTTGCAGAGATAAACTCCTCACTTTCCCAGTGAGTGAATACGAATTTCTTCCAATACACTCAGTTTCTCCAGCTCACAAAGCTACACCAGGAACTGGGTTCGTTTTATACTTGTGTGCAGCCAGCAAAGCATACCAACACACTTCAACAGTTTATTGATCTTGGCCACTAACAATGGCATCACAAAAACGGTGATGCAAATTGCATTTTCTGAAGTTTCAAAATTCTGTTCTTCCATGGTTTTGGAGCAGTAAGCCTGAGAGGAAGGGGAGAGAGCTAGCGGAAAGGTATGTTTCTGCAATGACTGTAATTGCGTTAGGGCAAAGCAATCAATACGGTTTTAACTAGCTTCACTCATTTTGTAATTAAAAGTTTCATCAACACAGCAGAGAGAATTTGCGGCCTCTCAAGTCTTTGTTTTGTTTTCATTCCAGTGTTGATTCAGGCCAGACAAATAGGAGACTAATGTTATCTCAAGGCCTAAGTTTCTCTAACAAGTTTTACACTCAGTGCTTTTCTCCACTCAGGGGTCAGCTGTGTACCCTGTATATTGGCAGGATACAGATAATAGTAAGATAGAGTGATTTTCTTTTTACAAAACGTGGTCTTCTTTCATAGTACTGAGATGTATAATGAACAGCCTGGTGAGCTTTCAAGAAATTATTCATCATCAGAGACTTTCCTCATCCAGAAGAAAACATCCCTAAGTTGAGTACAGTCATAACAAAGAAGCTTTCTCATGCTGCCAACTTGGCAATCACTGAGTTCATCCACATTTTGCTTGTATACATCTACACATGGATGTATGTAATATACTTGGGAGAAACTCCCTACCATTTATTTTTCTTACACATATCGATAGAATTATACAATTAATTAAGTGTATGAGCAAATCAGCCTCATGTAGCGTATTCATCTGCTTCATCAACTGGGTTAATCTACCTCTATGGCATTCAGGGCAGTTTCAAATAGATTACATTTTTAAAAAAGTGACTATAACAACGTTCCTTTTCTCCCCAGGTTTTTCACTCACCACCAAAAATACTTCCAAATGCAAACTAAAACTTAACCCTCGGCCACAGGCACATTTGAGGGATACATGGGGTTCAGCATGCAGGGTGAAATCCAAAGCTGAAGTATTCAGTTTTCTTCTAGACTTATATCCAAACAGCTGAGAGTGTAAATAAGTTGGCGTGAGTTACACACTGCGATCTAGAAGATGAGTTAGGAGGACCTGACTGAAAAGAGGCTTGAGTATTTGTCTCTTTAAGTTGCTTGACTGTAGGATTTTTCCTAGCTTGCTGGCCTGTGTCTTTCATCCTCTTTTTCTGTTAGCCTATTTGCATGAGTGCAAAATCCAAAATGCTGGATTTGTATGTCTTGTGAGGGAATGCTTTTGCTGATCTGCTGCATCTACATAAAACACATATACTATTCTCAGGAGCTGCCTGAAATAATAAAAGAGCTTTCTTTAATATCCCTGAAGGCACTGTGCCGAAAATATATTTTTACTGTTAACACCATGACTAAATAAACAAATAAAATATGAAAAGATAGTAGCTGAATTGAAAACATTTGCATATTAGCATGATTTCTATTAAGAGCACTGATGCTAAGTACAAACATAAGAAACTTAGCCCTGCATTCAGACGGCTATCTTTCCTTAAAAATTTCCTTGCTTTCCCCTTCCTCCTACATCAAGTCATTGATCATGGGAATTCTCAGCTTTACTCAGACAAAGAGTCCTTATTGTCTACTTTAACATGGTAAATTTTCTGTCTGCTTGTTGGAGTCTAAAATAGTCACTAAGTTTTTCTAACCAGACTTAGTTTAGAAGGTTGAGAATGTGTACAGGAATAATGCACAGTAATACAACTGGGCCCTAAGATGTCAGGAGACACTGGGCATGCTTAGACATTGGCCTGATCTTCCTTAACATTATTCATGAGACTGTGCTAGAGAAGACTGAACTTCATCTCCAAAGTGGGAGAAAAAATGTTTAAGAGGCTACAGTAAAATTTGGGCATAATTTCTGCATGTAATTTTAAGCCTGTAATTCTGGATATCCACTTTCATCTGCTCCATCACTTCATACATAGCTTCTCTCTTGTTCAACAGACACCCGAGATGTGCCTCTGAGAGGACAGACGTGTTTCCTCCTGGAAAGACTGTGGCAGGGATGCATGAGTTTGCTCTCAGGAAACTAAGACTTACACTGCTGGAAAAAGATTTCAAGATCCATCCCTGCACACTGGAACAAGGTCAGCTATACCTTCCTCATTCTTGAGAAAAGCCTTACTTGGTCCTGGCCATAAAGATTCCTCACACAACTGTGCTGTGCTACCTGTCCTATTGGAAGGTCTCTAAAATGTCTGACTGGAATCTTTTTCATGTTAAGATGAGCCCTCTGCACCTTGGCCTATTCCCAGGGACACAGAGAACAATGTGTTGCTTCTCCTTGCAGCATGATGGGATAGTTACTTTTCCCTTTCTTGGTCTTTGCATCTCAAGGGTATCCTGAGCAGTCTCAGTTTGTTTGGCCTTTACTCAGAGGTCACATTTTTGAGATCATTCTTGCTAATCTCTCCTCTGCACTCTCTCCAGTGTTTGTGTATTTGATCTGGTGACTATTAAATATAAAATGTGGCCATGCAAAATGTTGCTTTTGGTGCCTGCAGATGCTCCACGTGAGCCAGGATTTCTCCACAACTGCCTTGGCCCTTCCGTCCTCTGTGGAATGCCTGCGGCAAGAAAGCCAAACACGAATTGAGCTTGCAGCAGCTTGTGGGGAAAGGGAACATGTGAATATCCTGACAGCTAAGAAGACAAACAGTGAAAGGATGCTTTACTGGGAGAATACTTATGGTAACGTGCTGAGAAAAAAAATAAACATATTTAATTTTCTTGGCAGCCAATCGACCTTGCAATAATCTATTCCCTTCTGTTTAGGGACAGCCTCAGGCAAAGTCAGTGGTACACAGAAAGCAAAAAATATTGTGGTTGGGAAAGCGATCACACTGTAACAAGTGACTGTTTTTGCTGAGATGCTCACCTCCAGCAGAAGCAAGATCCAGCAGCGGCTGTGAGATTCCCCATGGTCATGGTCTTGGGGATGTGGGGGATATGGGGCTGTCAGGTGAGAGGTGCCTCGGGTGTGTGTCTGCACCCGGCTGTGCACCCCAGGCATCCCCAGTGGGCGCACGGCTGGGAAGCATGGTAGCAAGGCTGGACCCCTGGTCTTGCAGTCCCCTGGGCTCCTGCCAACCTTAGGCAGAGGAAGAAGTTGACACTCCTTCCCCTTCCTGCAGCTGCAATGGCCAGTGCCCCGCAGGGGAAGTGGGAGTGAGGATCCCTGACCACTGTGTTCCTTAGGGGCAATAAGCCGTAGAGCCCGGGGATGTGTGGGAGCAACCGAAACCTGCGACGCCCGGATGCAAGCAGTCAGCAGAGAGGATGCCAGCAGATGGTGCTCCAGCCCATGCTGCCTCGCTCTTAGGTTTGCAAAGGTTAGTACTGGAAGTTATCATCTTGTTCTGAGGAGCATCTTGCTTGTTCTAACCTCTAGTTTAGAGCTTGGAGCTCTCTACATCCTATGATTTAGAGGATGGAGTCAACTGGTGAGGACCGACTGAATTTTCGGTACCAGCTATCAAATATGTGCAGACAATGGTTAATGACTGGTGTGTAGAATAGAAGCAGACCTATAAGGACTGTACAAATGTGATGGATAAAACAACAGTTTGAGGAAAACACAATTTCTTGTGGTAATACTGAGGACAGACAAGGAATGAAATTAATTCTTAAAAACCAGAGATTCTCTGATTTATTTATAACTCAAAGGAAACCTCAGGAAGTCCTGTGTATTTTTTCTTCCATCTTTCTGCTGCAACAGCTGATAGAAGCTGAGATTAAAAACCTTTCCCACAAGCAGAGAAGTTGTACAATAATGAAACATATACCATAAATTAATAAAGTCATCTTACTTCCCTAGTTTTATGTCCAACATAACTTGATGCTAGCCTTCTTGCAATAGCACAGTAACTCTTCAGGCAAATCCACCTATGCACTTATCCACTGATCCCACGTGGCTGCTTTAGAGTCAAAGTACTCAATTTTTAAAGGCTGCAAGTACAGGAAACAAGAAGAAACTGGAAGCTGAACTCCATTGCTCACTTAAAAAAAAAAAAAAAAAGAAAAAAGAAAAAGTGCAATCTTATTTTTTTTTATTTTATCAGGATAAAATATATTGATAGTTGCCTACTCATGTATTTGAAAAAAAGCATTCAAAACTGAAGGTACATCCAGTGTGTCTATGTAGGACTGCCAGTATAGCCGACAAGGCTTTTTAGCAGACAAAGGTAACAGACACTGCTCAGAATCAACTCCTACATCTCTTCTTTGTCTCTGCTATTGCTTGTATTTTACTCATCTCTGTACTTTTTACTCTATCTGGACTGTGTTAATAGTATTTAATCTGTTCACTTAAAATCCAAGACTGAAATGAGGTAGCCCAAAGTGGAAATGGAGCTGCACACCTCATGATGCTCAGTGATCCTGTGTTCCATATGTAGGGGTGGGATCGGATCAAGCTGCCAGATCTTATTCCCCAGACCACTGTAGGGATAGAGCTTTTGGAGACAGATTTTTATCATGGCCTGCAGTGAGGTTATACACAGCAAAAAGTCTGGAGGCTTCCAAGGATTGAGTTGAGGATTCCCTCCTTGCCATTACATGTGAAATGACGGCAGAAATGCTCCGTGGACTTCATCTTTATCCAAGAGAGCATTAGTTTGCCATCCTCAGTCTCACTCTTTCCTGCTGTTTAATCCATCTTCAGCACAGCCAGATCTGGGACTGAAATGAAATCAGTTTTCTATGTCATGCCACTTTCTCTCTAGCTGTTTGTCTCGCTGCTCTTGCTTATTTGTAAAGAGATCAGTGCAGGTGATACCTAGAAATTGCTTACTCTCTTTAATCTCTAAAACACTTCAAATGGTGCTGCCCTGCTGCTGTAGCTCTGCAATGCTTAACGTTTTCCCCCTTGCCCCTCACACACTTCATTTACAAATGCTATTATTTTGATACATACCAAATAGACTCTTCAGGCAGGCAATGGAATCTTGTGGGGGTATCCCTATAGATGGGGGGGGGCAATAATTTAGCGTAATACAAAGAAGCATCAGTAGGTGCAAGTCAAACTTGTATGACTTCTGTCCCATGAGCTTGTGCACCTTCAGGTCCTTAAATGGTTTCAAACCTGATCTTGTCCTACAGTGGGCAGTTCTCCCAGTCCCTGCCTTTGCCTTCTGTGACATGGACGATGTGGCTGAGCACTTGCCAATGAAGACTAAAGCAAAAATGTTGTTAAGCTCTCTAAATCAAATAACAGTTCTAAAAGTAATGTTGTTTCAAAACAAAAGCACCAAAATGTTTCATTCTGCAATTGACAAAATTGACAAAATTATAAATGCACACATAATTCCGTTCCTCCTGTCTTCTGGACCCAAATGACCCAGGAAATCAAGCCAAATTTGCTGTTGTTTCTGCTGCTTAACAAAACTTTGCTGTACTCAAAACAATCTCTCGGTTAGACTCATGCAGCTTTGTGTTCAGCATCAGTGCATTTTCCAAAGCAGCTTCTGCAGTTATTTATTATTTGCATTAGCACCTGTGGGTTTAGGGGTCTGGCTGTACAATAACAACAGTCTTCATCTCTTAAACATCACAATTTTCAACATCTCTGAGAGATTTTGATGTATGAAATCATTCAGTTCTGCTGCTCTGTTTGAACTAACTAGTTTTTTAATTCTTTGAGTGATGCACATAATGCTGGGATGCTGTGAAAGAGACAGCAGGCATGACTCCTGACGTACCACCCCATAACATTTACCAGATTTAGATGCCCTCATTTTCATTCTATCTCCAGTCTAGTCACATGAAAGACCAAATGAGTGAGCTAAAAGAAATTCACACCATGCAAGATTACTATAAGTAATAAATCTCTTGCAGTAAAGGAATTTGTATATAAATAATAAAAGTATCAGATGCTAAGAAGAAGTAAAACCAGCTGTGTAATATAAAAGAAAATCTTTATCCTTCTTTCACTGGTGAAAACTAATTCAAACAAAATCCATTACATAAATCATACACTTTGAAATTATTTACATAAAAACAGATGGAGAGAGTTCCTGCAGCGATAATGATGTTTTAGCAAAGTATGTCTTTCAGAGAATAACCATCTTTCTGCAAACAATCGGGTTTATTCACCAGGGGTGTAAATCTCTGATAGCTCCCCTGACTACCCTGGGGCTCAGGTATGGAGCAGGGCAGAGCCTGTTGTTGCTGCAGCATCCTGTGAGTTTGCAGTTACAGCCTGCAGAAATGTTAGGGTCTATAGGAAGGCAGCTTTTGCATGTTCCCTGCTTTCTGGGAGCAGTGAAGCTCATACTGGAGGTTTTTACAGACAGCAGTATGGCCTGAAGAAGCATGTGCTCTGCTGAGCATTCCCCACCATTGCTATTAATCAGCCCAATGCGCTTTTATGTGTTTGCCCATTTATCAGTTAATTCCCCCCCATGCTGGTGAGATGTCAGCCCACAGGCTTTTCTGTGGGCAATCAGGTGGAACCACATCCCACTTGGATGCAATTTTCTGTCCCAGAGTGCATCACAACCTTTTCAGATGGGCTTTTGCTAGTGGGTGCAGGATGTGCCCCTGCCTTCCTGCCGAGCACTTAGCTCTGCTCCCACCACCCTCGGAGCCACATCCCATGGTGGCTTGGGAAACCATGTCCTCCGTCTTTAAAGCTCTTCTGCTCCTGCAAATTATTCTTCTTTTTAAAAATAAAAATTGAAATCACTGTGATTTCTACTATGGGTCATGTTGCTTCTCCCACCAGAAAGTCCCCACAGAAGCTAATGCCACAGCTCCTGTGCTGCCTGTCAAAAACTGCTGCATGCTGGAAGCACATTATTCCTGTTAAAATAACAGCCTTCATTTCTTCCACATGATGAAAATATATGCTGTCCCTTTAAAAATGTATCATGAAAATGAATGTTCATAAAATGAGTCAAGTTTCCGTATACCTTAATCAAATTCTAGAGGGTCTCTGGGGGACAGCACTTACACTGCAGCTGTGTAATGTGAAGTTTGTTCCAGTACTGATTGAAAATATTTTTGTGCTTCCTTCATTTTCGCCAGTGAAAACCCCAAGGCATTTTCTGCAGTCTAAAGGTGCCGTTATTCGGGGTGACAGTGATGGGTCACAGAGATGGTACGAAGAACTAACTAGCGGATTGGAAACTAGCTGAGTCCCCAAACTGATTGTCAGTCCCCTAACTGATTGAAACCTTCAGAATAAAATGTGTCTGTCTTTCTCGTTCCCTATTTTTGTTCCACAGGGGAACAGCCAGGACAAGGTTTTCATGAGCTATAGAGTTTGTCTGTAAAAGCAATAATGTGATTGGGTGTCATAGTTTTTAACATGCTTTCTTTTAAATGAACAGTAGGGTTTCTGGACTTGCTCGATGTGTTTTTTTTTCCCTTCCTCTATTGCTTTCCTCAGCAGTAACCATCTCATGTTCTATCAGGCTGGTGTAGGACAGCCATGGCAGTACTCACAGTTGGCCTATGCTTTCTTCTTAGTCTGAGCATCTCCACCCAACCCCAAATTTTCCATCAAGAAGCACATTACATTTGTGGTCTTTGCTCTTTCCCAGTGTTTCCAGTGTTTCTGGGCAGCTTCACCTTTTGCTTGCCAGGAAACTTCCTCCCTCTGGTGACACAGGGCTGTCCAAGGTTCAGGGCAGCTGTAGCAGGGCATTTTCAATAGAGGGTTCTCCAATCTGCATTAGGTTTTAATTACTGATTCAGGAAAGGTGTCCTCATCTGGTGCATTAGGTGGAGATTTGTACAAGTCCTTCAGGTCTGGATAGACTTAAAAGCCTATAAACAAATCGAAGCTTAACCAAAACCCCTGGATTTCAAAAGAAGAAAAAGCCATCCCAATCCTCAAACAACTCTGACCATAAGGCTCCCAACTTTGTGCTGTCCTGCCATGTACATGGTACCCACCTGGGCAAGGTGGAGGTAAGTGGTGCATGTTGAAGTTCATGAATGCTGCATGCAGCCTCTTAGCTAATTTCCCAGGTGTAAGGGCTGGTCTCAGCTCCAGAGAGATTTCCATGATCACATCAGGATGAGCCCACTTGTACCAAACATGGCCTGTGTGCCTTTCTAGCTACTTTCAGATGCGACTGATCTGGCGTTTTGAAGCCTTGACACCCGAACTCCCATCCATCCCAAACCCCGATGGTGACTTTTTGAAGAATGACAGAAATCAGAGATCTGCCAGTGGAAGGTAGTCCTTCAGAGTGTATTTCCCCATGTTTCTCCCAATGCAGTTTTAAGTGATTCAAGCAATTAGGCATTCCTCTGTCATTTCACTGGGGTGGATATGCCTCTGAGTAGTAGATCTCACTGTTAGGAAGTTTTTTCCTAGTATTCCACCTAAAATTTCCTTTATTGTTTTTTTGTCTCAGGGAAACATTTTGGATGTATGTCACTGTCAAATAAAAGACAAAGTCAGCGTTTTTAGCATCTGGAACAGCCACTTCCCTGGTACTTGAGGTGATGTTCATTTTGCTATTCAGAAGGTTTGTCAGGCTGCTTCACCATTCCTCTCCAGGCCTGACCTTATTTTTATGAGCTACTAAAACCATTCACTTATTATTACTGGCAGCAAGTAAGATCCATCCATTCTTGAGGACATAAGAAATGATCCAGTTCTAGACATCACCTGAGCGAAGACACGTAATAAATGAGTGGAAACCATGGTTAGAATCCCCATAATTCTCTTCAGCCTGCCAGATACTTGCAAAATGAGGAATTTTATGAAAAATGAACCGCACAACAATGTCAGATTCTTGCTATTCCATTTCAAGGTTGGTGATGATACCCCTTTTTCTTGGTCAAATTTCCAGGCACAACTGCTTTAAGCTTTGACCCAGAAAATACCTACCTGCAAGCCCACATTTATTCACTCCCTTCCTTCCTGGAGCATCCTTCTTAGACTTGTGCAATCAGATCTGTGAAATTCAGCCTATAGTCTCTATATTAATTGACAAATACAGCTTGTGTCCAGATTGAATACCAAATCAAAAGAAATAACACAGGAAAATATTTCATGCATATTTTTAAGAAATACTACTTTTTTTAAGAGCTGCAGTTGCCTTTTTAAAAGGTTACCTTTATGCTCACTGAGGACAGTGAATCTCACCCTTTCAAAACATACTTTTGGTTGAAAGGAGGAAGGTAATGGGAATATTTATCTCTGATTTTTGCAAGAAAAATGTACAGAGCCCAGTTGGGAGATTTGTATTTGTTTATAGACTATGAACAAGGCTTACAAAGATGCTGGAAGCATGTGAGCCATGTATATTCTTCCCATAAAAGTAATTATATCCGGACACAGAATGAAAATGGCTATTACAAAATGTTGCAGCACAGACCTTTTCCACCTCTAACTATTCAACACTGAGCATAAAGTCCACTTTTTCCAAGTTTTGAAATGTCTGCTCTGAAAACACTCCAAGTGTCCTTTCACAAGGTACTCTCTGGAAAAACATGAAGAAAAAGACGAATCGGAACAAAGATGCATACCTGTGTCTGAAGTTTGGATCCCCCTTGAAGTTCTTCCCTTGGAGTTCTGTTGGCAGCAAGGGATGCCAGGGCTGGGGATGGTTTTTAAGACTCAAAGCCAAAGATGAAAAGGGCTGCTGAAAGTGAGGGAAAGGGCTGGGCCTTTTATAGGCATTGATGAAGGGTTTAACAGGGTTTGTGTAGTATGTTCAGTGTTAATCAGTGTGTAAGATATCCCAAATGCTTTTTCATTTCCTATGCACCTACAGCACAGTTTCACAGCAATTTTCTAATGGCCATGAAAGCTTTGGCCCAAATATTGCAGTCCTCTCTCAAGCAAAATTCCACTTGCCCAGAAGCCACCTTGCTTAATGCCATTTACTGCTCAGACCTGGAGAGGAGCTGGACCTTCGCACTTGGCAAAGGCAGAGAAACCTACCCTGATGCAGAGGATAGGATCAGCGCCTCATGTGGCACAGCTGTTTTCCTAAACACTAAGTATTGTTGTCTGGAGACAGCACTTTACGTTTTTTGTTGTATAGCACCATGACATTCGGTGTTGGTTTGCTTGGGCTTTTTCAGATTATTTCTTCTATCAGCCTGATTGGTGTCACTAGGGCTAAGTTTTGAGATTTTAGTTGGGATTTTTTTGACATATTATTACTTTTGTGGACCTGGAATAAGAGATGTATGTTAAAAAAAGTTGTAATTAAAGTAATTATTAGAGACAGCATGTTGTGAGGGAAGAAGACTTATCTGTTTCTGTGTTAGCAGTGATGGTCTTCCAGGAGTAGTAGAGTCAAGACAAGGTTTGTGTATGCTCCCTCTCTGTTTCAGGGAGTTGTGGGAAATAGCTGGGGCTTCTGGAGAATGGGAAGGTGGGGTTTCTCTCTGCTGGGTGGATGTCCTTGGAACCTGCTCTAGAATAGGCATCTATAGTGCTTGGTTAGGTATTAGGAGGCATAAGCAAACAAGTTAGCCATTGCTACTATATGTTTGAACATGGTAGTGATTGATTGTACACTTTCTGAATACAATTGTGGATGAAAAAAGAGAAAAAATAGAGCTTTAGTATGCTTATATGCTGCCTGTCAGATTTACATATGTGTCTGCAGACCTAATGAGCTGAGCTGATCTCTTCCAGAAGGGCTGAAATCAATGAAAGGGCATCACTGAGTTCAGTGGAGGTAAGCCCATGTCAAACTGATATAAATACATGTTAAATCAGGTTTCAAGTAGTTTTTTTAGACAGTAGAAATGTTTCAAAATCACCCTGATTTTGTAAACTCTGTGCAGGCAAAACTCTGTGTTCAGGCTCTCATAACATCATTGCTGACAATTTGCGTGACTGAGACACAAAGAATAGGGTCTGGCTTTTATATGATGTAACCAAAGTTAGAGATGTGAAAATAATAATATTAGGCTATTTTTTGATCCCACACAGCAGTAAGTTCACTTAATTGATAAAGACAATTGATGACTTCTAGCTGAAGCATCTGCTGTCAACAGGCGTCTGAGCCTTAGAATTTAAAGAGCCCCCAGTAAAAATGGAAAAGCTTTGCTGATACTTCAGATGGGTTTCATTTCACATTGCAAAGTTGCCAAGGCTAAAGGAGAAGGGAGTGGCTGTAAGGCTTAGCATTTTTACACACTTGAGGCAACGTTTGAAGAAAGCAAAGAGTGAGGGGCATAAGCTGGGGACTGGGCTACAGCTGTCTGGTGGAGTTTGCAAAGTGTGTGTGCGCGCATCATCTGTGAGCTATTAAGCTCTTATTACTTTTGCCATCTAATATCCTTGTTCAGGAATGTACATACTTCAAAATAAATTAGACAGGGATATGGTATCTTGTATCTGTCTTAACTCATCTGTCTCTGCAGAAGGAAATTCCCCACTCCTGGGGTCCAAACCTTCCTGGTTACTCAGAAGTAGCGACAACCATAGTTGAAGCATTCAGAGGGATTCAGAAATATTCATATTTGAAGCATTCTGAGAGAGGTGACAAGCAACAAGTCCTCGTGCAAATAGGTGTGTGGCTCTTGAGATGGTCATATAAGGGTCATGCAATGACTCAAGTGAACCTTGTACAGGGTTTTCAAGACCTGAACTGATCTGGCCTATTTGCACAGAAGTTGCTGACTTATTTATTGTTCCAGTTGTTAATTGCAAAAAAAAAACCAACACCCACAAAATAACCCCATTAAAATATAATGTCTATAAAAATAAATACAATAAAAATAACAATTAAAAAAAAAAAAAGACAAGGCAGTGAAGACTGCATTTCTGAGATCAGCAAGGGCAGGGGGCAGCACCCTGGAGCTGCCCCAAAGGGGGCTGTGCCCTGCCTGGGGGAAGCCAGCAAAGCCCTGCACACCTCAGACACTGCCATAACCCTCTCCCAGTTAACACTGATGAGTGATTTCTTAGACGCAGTGGGCTGAAATTATGTTGCTCAGACTAAACATATTAAATTAATTACAGCAAATTAGTCCACGTTCCCTGGTGACCTAAGCCCTGTTAAAAGACAGCTATGATAGTTATTAGAGCATTGCCTTTAGCTACTGCTTTGTGGATTCAATGTCCCTTGCATGTAAAAAATCTGATCAGAGGCAGGTTGCTCTGTGGCAAACATGTACTGGATCAAAGGGACAGGTACCACACTCCACCACAGACTTGTCTCCCAGGGTTCCAGGCGAGGTTTGCTGGAGGGTCGCTGTAAGCATAAGCAGCTGTTGGGGGCTTTTCTCCATGCACAGTAAAATCCCAGGTGTCTGAAGGAGTCTGTGAGGTAGAGGGACCACTGATAACTTCATTAATACAAGTGGGAATAGGACTTACTGGGCCTTGCCCAAGAGGTTTTCGTAAATCAGTGCTCTTCCCCTCAGAGGCTTCCTCCTGCGGGAGAGGTAGCAGTGAAGGAAACTGAAAGAAAGAACAATAAAATCACTGTTTTGGGGCAGCATTCGCCGTGGTTTACTATTGCACATCCTTTTAGGGCTGCAAATATCTGCTGGGGACCAAAGCTGTGCTGCTGAGCATGCGGAAACTTGGGAGTTTCCACAGGCTACATAGGACAAGCTGTGAGCAAAATGCCATGAGTTTTGAATCCAACTGACATCTCCTTCCTGAAAGACCATTTCTCATAAAGCCAGGATTATCCTGAGTAGCTGGAAAACACAGGGCGCTTTGGCTGCCGGAGTCACCTTTCTCCCCTGGGGGCCTCACACCTTGAGCTCCTTGCTCTTGAACAGCGAAGTCGGTCAGAAGTGGCTGCTAATGTTTAACCAGTCAGGTGTAATGGCAGTGTGCCTCATATCACATATTAAGATTATTGCTGTGAAATGGGCTGGGTTTCTCATTTATTAATTTTTAAGATGATGATACAGGTATCTGTATTTTTTTTCTCTTGTAATTTCAGCTAAAGAAAAAGCTATCCTAATGTGACCATCTACAGAGAGTTCATGAAGAAACCTACAAAGGCAGGTAAATGGAACATTTCACTCCATCTATTAACCCAAAAAAAACAAAGTTGTGATTTATCACTTATAAATATTTTACTGAAAATGCTCTATGTGAAACAGTTGATGACTTGATGATCTTAAGGGTCTTTTCCAACCTAAATGATTTTACAGTCAAGCAATGTGGTGAAGTATTTGCCTTCTCGTGGCTTGTTGAACCTTAGATGCTTATAATTTTGATTTTCAATATATATGAATAGAGTTGTCACTAATATAAATTTAGAGCAACACCAAGACTGAGAGATGAAAATATTTCTCCTGAAGGGCTGTATAATGTAGTAATTAGAAGTGGAAATAGGACTCTGGCCATAGAAGTGCTCTGAAAGTCTGGAAAAGCTACATTTGGCCTCTGCATAGGGCTCCTGGGATAAGCAGGACCTAGAAGGCTTTGCTCCTGGCAGCCAGGGTTCTGTTTCACATTGTTGTTAATTAGAAAAACAATGCAGCCTTCTCATGGCTCCCTGACAGCCCTCCAGATGAGTGAACCTCAAATCCACCTTGAGCTTCATCTTGATACCTCATCCCTTCCCCATTGCATCCTCGTGTGCTCCCCAAGACCCCCATAAGTTCAGATTTCCTCCTTTAAGCTCCTCTTCCCAATTTTGCTGGTGAACCACTGGAACTCCAGGTTCATACCAAGAAAATGCCCTGCAGCATGGATGAGATCTTTGTGGAGAATGAATGGCTCCAGTGCTGCATTTCTGCTGAGGACTGTGCAGTTCTATTTCTAGGCTAATGGTTAATTTAATTTGGGAGGATGTTTGTCTTCAGAGTAGCTCATATCTCCTCAAAATAAGGTCCCTATTCTCTGCTACCAAAAGGAGCGCCGCTCAGATACTTGGGCCAGGGAGCTGACACAGGAGCACTGTTCGACAGATAACATTGGGCTGATCCCAGATTCCCAAAGGAGGCAAATGGTGAAACAGGGCTGAGACAAGGTCAGATTCCAGTTTCCTCTGGTGTTTGTATAAAGTGCAGATCGGGTTTCTTCCTGTCAACTAAGATTTGGCTATGAGCACAGCACTGGAATAATTCATAAAATGACAATGTCTGCCAAAGTCTTCACTTGAATTGACCCTTCGGGTGTTTTGTTTTGGGGTTTGGTTATTTTTTTCCATTTTTTAACTCACATCATTTTATTTTCTATTAAACAAAGTCCTGGTGTGACATAAGCATAATGAACCTTTCTCCTTAAAACCTAAATAACCAGTGCTATTCTAGCCGATAACATGAGCCATAGCATGTGCAAGTGGGTTTTGTTTTCTCTTCATACTTTTAAGAGGTTTTCATTGTGAGCAGTTTGGGAGCTCTATGTTGGAAGACTGTTTTATAACCAACCTGTGAAATATATGCTACATATATGTTCATATGCATTCATTTAATATGTATTCAGCTATATTAACAGTGATAGAAAGATGGACATTTCCATTCCTGTGCAAGAAGGGTGGCAGGCCCAGATGCAATGGAATTACATGCAGCACCATGTGTCCACTGGTTGGAGAGCTAGGAAGGGCATCTGGAGGCCCTTTCCCATCCCAGGCAGGATTACCTATACTTACTGGATCATCTGACTTTTCTATAACTCCCCTGATGCTGAGGGCTGAAAAATTGCTTTTGTTAAGCAATTTATTGCATGACTCACTACCCTTTCTCGTAAAATGCTTTTGTTAAGTCACCACTGCTGAAGCGACAGCCCATCCTTTTGTGTCTGATTGCAGTGGACACAGAGAAAGGTTTCTCCCACTCCTCTTGGTGGCAAGCTTTTACAGGTAGTCACATCTACCTTACATCTTCCCCTCTTGGGACTTCATAACTCTCTGACATTACTAGTCCCATTGTGCAATCTCCCCGCTCTTATCCTGACTGTCTATAAATGAGTGATGAAGTGACACGCGGAATTCAACCCATGTTGGACCAAAGGGAGGAATAACATCTGAAATAGTGTTTCACAAGCCACAGGTGGCTGCTTCCATGTGCACAGAAGATCACATGCGCTCAGGATAGATCCAGGGGGCCAGTCATACTGGTTGGAAGTTTTGTCCCTGCCAGTTTTCACATGTTCATTGTCAGTATTTAGAGCTGTAGCCCCCCAAGCATTCAAACCAGGAAAGCCATGATGCAAAACAAATCCTTGCTTGCCAGGGATAAGCCTCTACCTTTGCTCTGGGAGGAGTGGAGGTGCCTACTGGAGGTGTGAGACTGACAGATCCTTTCTATCTCCTTACGCTACAATCTGACTCAAAGAGCCCTAAGTGTGCTGATGCCTAAGAAGGTTTTGCAGGGTTCTACCTGGGTTGCAAACACCCTGTGCAATCACAGACCAGAGCCTCATGTTTCCCGGGCTGCCCAGGTCCCACCACCTGAGCAGGGAGAAATTACCTTCCACTCTTAGGAACATGGTGTAGTGGTGGCAGTGTTAGGTTTACAGTTGGACTCAGTGATCCTAAAGGTCTTTTTCAACCTAAATGTTTCTATGATTCCATGATTCTGTACTCTTAGATTAGATCCATTTTCTAATTGGTCAAGTCTTGTGGATATCAGGAAAGAATCAGCGACAACAGGTTGGAATGAAAACTGTCTTTAATGCCCCCTCAGAGAGGTGACACTTCTGAAAGGCACTGAAGGGTGAGACTGGAAAATATCATGGATCTACAGTGGGATAGTCCATCCATTTCTATGGCAAGAGGCAGGGCAAGGACGTTGCCTGCAGCTGTTCCACAGGACTCATGGGTCTGGGGAGAGGTGATGGAAGGACCTGCTGTGGTGGGGGCACTCTCTGCAGCTGCTTCCCCAGCAGCGGTTTGCTGCTCCAGCTGAAAGCCCAGCGGCAGTTTGCTGCAGGCAGCTGCCTGCCAGCCAGGGGTCATAGAGGCATGAGTCACCACGGCAGGGCCAGTGTCTGCAGGGAGTTGAAATGAAGAGAAGTTTGCAACTCTTCAATAGTTGGGGGATGAAAAAGCCACTGCTGACGGGCGCTGAAACCCAGTCTTTTAAAGACCATGATAATCTCGAGTCCCTAGAATTTTGAACTAATTAAAATAAAGCTGGATGGAATTAATACAAACCAGCCCGAAACCAGGCAAAGGAAAAGCAAAACCCCATGCAAGCTGATCTGATGAAGATTATGGAATGTAAGTGCCATTCAATTTTCTGGAATACCACATTATTTTTTATTCTGATGTTAATAGGAAAGTATTTTACAGACTCCCTCAATAGGTTATGTTGGACTTGATTCCAGTGTCTCCTTTTGCAATAATGCTAGTGGTGAAAGAAATGTACATCAATGTTGTTTTAGCTGCAGTAGAAATGCCAGGGAACTCAGACCTACACTGTGCACTATCACCTCGTCAACTGGTAAATTACTAAATCGGAATTTTATGAAATTACTCAATCAATATTTGTGCAGATGGCTTCCAGGAAAAAGCACTTGTGTGTCTGTTTAACTCCAGTATGTAACAGATGGCTAGAGACAAGGCATTTCTTTTCAGCCAGGCTCATATTGACATTTTAAGATAGCTTCCTTCAGATGCTTATTAGTTCTTGTAAGCCAGCCATTAAATCTTACCTTATATATTACAGTTAAAATAAAATCCAGTCATATAAAAGGCCTTTAAGAAATGTTATAGCAGTTACTTACAAAGAAATTAAGTGCAAACCATCACTTCAAATTTGTATTTAGTTTTAGCTTGTAGCATTTAGATGTTAGAAGTCAGTTACTTGTCTATGCATTTGCTGCTGTTCTTTACTGAACTGTGGATCAGAGTAGGTTAGCCCTTATTACTAATTGGCATACATACCTTTTTCTTATTGTTCTCTTCTTGCAACTCTAAACGCCAGTCACATTCTAGGCAGTCTAACATGTCTCAAGATGGACCAGCAAAGAGCATGCAACACCTTATTCTGTACGTTGCATCTTTAATCGCTGTCTCAGGTTAGCCTTATGGCTAAGGCTGCCAGAGAGCCTTTTCCCCCTGGGGTCACCAGTAGTGCTGGCAGCCTCCATGTCTGCCCCGTCCGCAATGGTGCATGAGCAAAACCTCATCTCTAGCTACAGTTCTGCTGCTGTGCCTTCAACTTCAGCACCCTGTGCCAAAGCTGTCCAGGTTTAAGCCTCTTCTTTCTCACTTGGCAATATGAAAAAAGGTGGGAGGCTCTTTCACAAGCCTCCAAATCACCCAGACTCCTACATACAGCTCTGTCATTTATAGTCCCATTGCACAGACACAAGTGAGGTAGGTGCTGGGATCTAAAAAGCATGTTATCTGACTCAAACCATTTCCACCAGCCTCAGGCTCCATTGCCTCTAATGTGCAGAAATGTATTTCTCTGTAAGTGTTTCTCTTCCATCTATCTTTTCCAGCCTCCCAGCCATGATTACTTACACTGGAGTTTTAAGTATTTAAGTGGCAAAACTTAATCATCTGCTGTTTCACACTTGTTTCTGAAGTGTTGTGACCATAAGGGTAAAAAGAGGACAACACATTTCTGAAATTAATGGCAGTCAAGGAATGTAAATACAATTTCCTAGCATATCCCCAGGCACTGTGTCTGACCTAATGCTTTTAGATGAGTCCTTCATCTGAATGCATCTTTGTTGGGGTTTGTACATTAAACACACCGAGTTTTACTGTGCAAGAATAACACTACCAGATGTAGATTCTGCTTTCTGATATCATCCTGAAAATTATTATGTGGCGACTTAAACATTCACTTAGAAATCAGCTTTGTGGTAATGAGTTGCTTGCCAGAAAATGTTTATGATAGGACTCAATGCTATTCGGCATCCATTGAAAAACTACTATTAAGCCCCAAATAGCTGGCATTTTTCTCTATCATTGCACCCACTGCAGTTGAGACATCATTGAGCAATAAGCAACTTCTCTGCAAGATCCATTCTATCACTCACTCCAGTGTTTTGCTTTCCCTGCGAGGGAGAGGTGCCCCAAAGTGCTTTTGAAATATTATTGCAGCCATGCAGTAGAGGCAAAGAGCAGTTTCACTGCACATCTCAGAATGGGTTTGCCACCCATAGCTGTGTGCCACAGCCTAGTAGTAGGATGCTCACTCCTTCAGGTAGCTCCAAGGTTGATCTTGCACCCACAACAGGTTCTGCCCACCAGAGATGTCTATGAAAAAGAAAAAAAAAAAAAAGGCCACTCCTAAGACTTTATTTTGTCTGCTTTAACTAAAGGATTGAGAAAGAGAAGCTCTCTTGATCAGCACATAGTTTCACAAGCATTTCTCACCAGCCACAGTGGAAAAGGAAAACAGTGGTATTCGCAAAATAAGACAAATTTTGGTGATATTTCACACCAGGAATATTCTTGCAGAATCCTCTCATTATTTCAACATCACCCTATGGAACAAACTGAATCCTTACAGAGGTTCATAAAGCAAATTTCTCCAGCAGAATCCACACAGGGAAGCTCTGCCCCTTAAGAAAGACACTGACTACAAATGACAGAGAGGAAGACTCTCCAGTGACTTCCACTGCCAAATCTGCTCAGCTCTTGGTGTCTCTCTCTGCATTTTTCATTCTCCTTCATCTCCTGTCTCTCTGCTCCCTCTCTGTCTTAATAAGAACTGCGGGATGTGATAAAGGCTGAAGTGCTAATGTTTTATACTTACTGATCTGAAATGGAGAAGAATTTCCACATGGGTAGTTGAAGTTGTCCTACAACATTTTCTGCTTGGATACTTTATCAGTATGTATTTTCAGCAAACCCCCCTTGGGTGTAAGTAACTCTAAGGTTACTTTGGCCATGATGACCTATACATACATTTTCAAGGATGCAGTTATCTAAAAATTAATTTCTTCTCTCCCTACAAAAACTGCTGCCTCTGTGGAAATGTTACTGCTCTCTGCTGAGCAGAGTTCTTCCCCATCTCTCTCTGACCCAGAAAGCAAGACTCATTAAACAAATGAGCCTGGCTTTAATGGATTTGACAAAGAGGAACTTTCCATTACAGATGTGGCAATAGCAGCACAATATATACTATAAACACATCACCATTTTCCTTGACCTAGGGAATCTGAGCTCTGATTTTTTTTTTTAATCACGATGTATTCCTTTGAATAGTAAATTTGTGTCACTAGTCTCTTTTTAATACCCTATCTTAGAAGAAGTCACTGTATACAAAAAAAACCCTGAGACATTTAACATAATGGGGGCTTGCAGACTACATAAACCACAGATCTATTTTCAAATGCTCACTGAAAAAATATTCCTCTTATAGTACCCCTTACATAGCTCCACATAAATACTTATATATGGTCTATATTTTAAAATGCCTTGTCCTTCAGCTCCAGAATCTTTCAAAACCAGCTGAAGGGAATACCTCCAGAGAGGTGACCTGACTCAGATGCAGCACAGCCCTGTCCCTGCTCCATCAGTTAGGGCACAATGGGACTTTGTGAGCTGGACCAGCCCTGCCCTAGAGAGCTGCCTGCTACAAAGCTTCCCAGATTTCTGCACCCCATGCACAGCATGATTTGCAAATTGACCCCTTTCTGTGTGAGACACTTATTTTCCCTTTGAGGCTCCTTTGGCAGGGTACATGGGGAGTGCACGGAGCCAGTGCTGCTTCCCTGTTCTGGGGCTTGTAGGTGAGTGGGAAGGCAGTTGCTGAATCTTAGTTGGCTCCATCCTTGGGCCACAGATAGGGAGCAGTGAGCCCCCATGCTGCTTCCTTGCTGGCAAGCTGCCCTGGCCCAGGACAGGGAGAAGCTTCTCTGAGACAGATTTAATGAGTGTTGTTGCCAATTTATGGCCATTCCTTCATGTTCTTTGCTTTTTCATAATCAACACTTGGAAAAGGCATCTGTGAGGTTATCATCCCTTAGAACATCATTAAAGTCTCGTGGAAGTATTCATTTAGTACCAGCAAGCTGGATATTTTGTATAACTGCTACTTTTTCATAATACAGCATGTTATTAAATGTGTTTTAAAAAACAATTGTGGATCCCATTTTACCAGTTGTATAACATAGATACTTGCTTGTCTAAGCAAAGCAGCCCAATGCATCAGCATATTGCAGAGACATTCATATGGGAAAAGTGCCCCCTGGGCTGAAATCTGCTTTCAGATATTAGTTTCCTTACATCTAGGGAATTTTATGGCAGCTTGTGCTATCAGAGAAGCATTAAGGGGCTGCTCAGGGCCGATGGAGGAGAAAAACGAAAGGATGGATGTGACCACTTCCAGCAGGTCATGCCCTCATACTGGAGGAGTTGGAGGAATAGAGGCTGCCTATCTAAGCAGTGCTGCTCCGGGCTGTGTGCCCTTGTGCTGAGGTGGCTGTGGATGTTATCCCCAGGTCCTGCCATGCAAGCAGCATGACCAAACCTGGCACCTTTATCTCCAGCCACAGACCCCTGCATTTTAGGGGCAGGCTGTCTGAATCCTTTTCCAGCTAAACCACTGTCAGTTAAACAAGGAAGCTTTATGTATTTGCACCAACAACATCCCCACTGTTGGCAGACCGCTGCAGCTCACCATCCCTCTTCTTCCAGGGGCTCCTTCCAGTGCCTGGCTCACTTGGAGTCAGCAGGCAGAAGCTTACCATGCTTGGTGTGGAGGAGGTGAAGACAGTATTGCACTCTGTGTGTTGCAACCCATTACATCATTGGGACTGTGATTCTCAAAACCCTCACACCAGGAAGAACAAGAGTATATTTTATTGCTTTGATGAGCAAAGGCAGCCCTTTGGGTTCAGAAACTTGCAGGTGGCTCCATAAGAACAAGACCTTGCATCTTAGCAGTAAGTCCTGTACAGCTGGGACCCCATAAACTCCTTCCCCTGAGCAAGGATTAATAGTGATTCATGCCTGTGTGTATACTGTTAATGTGTGTGAGTGAGTTTTACTGAAGCTTAAAGGAATTATGTGCCAAAGTACACACAACAATACACTGATGGTCACTTTGTAAAAGTTTATCATGAGATAAATGAGAAAAAAAAAGACATTTTCTTAAATTGCTATGCAGAAAACTCTTTAAGCTGAGAAATGACGAGCCACTTTGAATGTGCGAAAAGTGCACACCGATAAAGGAAGGTTTCGTCTTGGCATCAGAAAGATATTTGCATGCCCTGAACGCCCAGTCTCAGGCCATGTTTCTAGGCAGACACATTTTCCCTAGGTTAAGCAGACAGCAGAATATGCTGCTGCACCACCTTCTGTTAAATGGGCTGTTACTCATCCTGCTAGAAAGCTTGTGCTGTGTACTTCTCAGGAGGGTACCCAAAGCATCAGCATATTCAATGAAAAATTATAAACTAAACCCAGAAAATCACTACAGATTTTCTATCCTTTTCCAGGAAATCTGGGAGTGGGGAACAGGGTGAAATACTCCAGCTTACTCTATAAGCTACTGTCTATCAGTCCCAGAGCCCAGCTCCCTTATTTCAAAGCCAGTTCCAGAGAAAAGCTTGCCTGTTCTTCTTTAAGCATCACGTATTGCTGCATATTGCCTGGAGCCTTTTGAACATGAGACTTTCTGTCCTGTAGGATATTGCAATTCAACGTTTGGTTTTATCTGCAACTAGAATGAGCTTTCCAAATGTCCATTTCCCACAGAAGGGAAAAATTAAAGAGAAATATGATTTTAAAAGGTCAGGATAACCTATGACACTGCCACAGGCCAGTCCACAAAAGCAAGTGGTTCTGATATGCCTGAAGTATAGCTTTAGATATAGGAATAAGCTGAAGTCTGGTGGTATGAGACCAGAATACGTACCCTCACATATCCTCAGTCACAGGCAGTTTCCTCACAGCAGCATTTCAGCTTTAGCACACACAACCACTGCCTCTGTTGTGTAGCCAGGACATCAGGAGCCACCGTAATGAGGTAGATTTGGCAACTGATGGCATTTGCAGCGTCACAGCATTTCGGGCAAGTGCCGAAGGGTGCAATGTCTGAGGCTCATCTGGTATGCTCCTGCGTTTTTCCCTCGTTTAGCCACAAAGTAAGTGATGACTTTAATGTTTGTCTTTATAAAGTGAGCAGGAGTTATATTGGCTATACTGTTACTTGGCAGTCTTAATGGCACTACACTCACTATTAATAAGAAATAACTGTCTTGCAGTTCAGCCATAGAATGAAATGGGAAATTTCGGTAGCAGTAACCAAAGAAAATGTTGGCAGTGGGTGCTGTCTTTGGGCTATTTTTGCCTAACCAGACTAATGTGAATAGATTTTTTGAATGGTTCAATCATATAAATATTCAAAGAGATGGCAGTAGATTTTATTAAAACCAGCGTGTTGCTTGGTAGGGCAGAAGGAAATAATGGCTCAAGGGTCTGGGAATGGGAGATGGAACCATTTATGTCTAAGTCACTCTCACATCCAGCCAAGGTCAGCAGTAAACAAGAATCATATCGTTACCAGCTGGTGGTCCACAGAATGAGAAATAAATTGATAGTGTGAGTCCGGTTTCCATTAGCAGAGGCAAATATCACAAAAACAGAACCAGAAGTGGAACTAATTGACACTGCTGCCAGCTTTACCTGGGAAGTTAAGGACAGAGCTGTGGTGGAAACCTGAACACCTTCTCAGCATGGCGGGTGGGCCCACCAGAGCCAAGGTGGAGCCTGTTGGGCAATGTACGCTGCTCTTCTTACTGTCACAATAGTACAGCATGGCCCCTTCCTCCTCTGGGGCAACATGCCCAGTGTCCAGCACAAGCCCCACAGAGATGCTAAACACAGAGACCTCCTCCCAGCAGGGCGAGGGGAGACCAGCCCGCCCTCCTGCCTTTCCTGGGAACCGTATGCTCCCAGGACAAATGCTTATGACCGATAGTTTCATTGGCATTTGCATCAGTAATGGTCTCTTCCTCCACTTTCCTGTAATTATACATCCTCTTGAACTAATAAAGTTTTAAAGAGTAATAGGTGAGCTTAGGCTGAGATGGCAGCTGATGTTTATTAATATTTTATTGTTTATTTCTTCTGGATTTTCTGGTGTAATTAACTTGTCTAGCCATAATATTTTAAAAGCACAAATGTCATTTTAATTCAAAGCCAAAAAATATACTCTCAATATATGAATGCTTAAAAAATGATGACTCTATTTTTTTAAATACTACAAAGAGAACATCAATTTAGCATAATTACATTAAAGAACAATCCCTGAGAGAGAGAGGAAGGGGGGAAGAAAGAGTAAAGACCTGCCAAAAATAAAAAGAGTGCACGGGTCAGTGGTCACTTGATTACAATGTACATATTACAATACACATGTGTGTATATGCAAGCACACAAACGCTTGTACATAATCATATCTAAACCAGCATACTTTAACACTTAGCTCCAAATTTATACTTTACAAAATGGTCCTTTCATAGGTATTAAGAGAGCATGAGATCCAGAACTACAAAAGGAAGTGTGCTGGTTTGTTTTTACTTTTCTCATATGACAGGCCAAATATTGCCTTTCTTGATGTTAATATCTGGAAATTTGTTACACAAGTAAGGTAGGGGGAAAAAATTAATAAATGGGACTCGTTAAAGGTATTGCCAGAAAAAACTTACAAGATTTGGCCAGGCCACTGATTTAATGAACATTTTTTTTCTTATTGAAAGCAAATGTTCAAGCACAGTGGAGTTGAACTGGCTAACTGGGGAGTTTCAAAAGACAGAAAATGAGTCTGTGTAAGTCTGTATATAGTCTGTATATACTAAATATTAAATGGAAGATAGCTCTGTCCTCATATTCTGGGAAAGGTAGAAATAAACTCAGCAGTGGCCAGCTTGGCTGGCTGTGTCTCCGAATCCCATCACCTGCCCTTGAGAGTCCAAGGGCACTCATGTCATCTTGCTGGGCATGGTGGCTGAATCCCTGCTGTGATCGATGTATCTGGGGGCAAAGATAAAGGCAGCTGAGGTGATGGAGGCAGTTTTTACCATAAGCCTCAGACAGCAACACACATATGCTCCTCTGATAGCTGGTGCCCGGTAAGGAAAGTCCTGGTGTCTCCAGCTCCTTGAAATAGCACCTGTAGCATGTATGCTCCTTTATGTACCTAAATCAGGCCTTATAGCTCTGGGGACATGGGGTGGGCAGTCCTGTACATCAGTGGGTACAAATATTACCATCACCTGTGCTTGAAGGGATGAACCTCTCCTGGCTTTCTGCACCAGGGCTGGGATAAATGGCCAGTCTACACCATCTTCCCCTTGCACGGAAGCACAGGAAAGAAAAGCAGCATCCAAGATAAGCAAGAGGAGAAGTTTAGTCTCATGTCATTTCCTTGCCTGATATTAAGAAGAGAAACTCTTCATACCCTACAACAACTGGCATAGCAATGGGTTGAAGCAGATAAAAACACTAAACACATGCTATTTGAAATGCCACATCTACGAGCAACGCAAAGCATTGTGCAATGAGGCGGTTGTGCAAAGCTAAATATTTTCTTTTCCCCTCTGTGCATGCAATCTGCACCTTGAGTCAACTATGCCACCTTGCTATAGACAAAGATTGAGTTTCATGTACAGGAGTCTTAAAAATAACCTTCACCTCCTGAACCCCTTTCTACAAATGCTCCTCCACTTAGCCACAAGCTGAAGCTAATTTTCACACAACATCTGCTGTAATCAAAACCATCTGTGTGGATATAAGTTAAAGACAGAGAATTTGCAGCCCATGTTCTTCCCATCTGACACTGGGAAGCTTTTCTGCGCATTGTCTATATGTCTGCATTAGCTATATGGCTTTGGGTCCAGACACCCATGCTGTTTCTTTTTCAAAAGCACTTTCTTAAGTCAGCAAGGAATACTCATTACCACGATGCTAAGGAAGGAGTAAGTAATGCCAAGCTGACCCTAGCAAAGATGCAGGCTACTGTGCATAATTGGTTGTTAGGCACAGAAGAGGCTTGTCGCAGTTTTTTTGTCATCCAATGCGTTTTATAAAGGTTCCTCAGCTTGGACCAGCTTTCCCTCACTATAGGTAATTAGGAAAGAAAAATAAACGAAAGCCGGGCTCCTCTGGCTGCAGAGTAGTGCTGTGCTCAACATAACCCTTTCAGCTATACAGTGCCAGAGGGAGTTGCTAACAGCACTGACAGTTCAGGGGAGTGATTTATGAAGCTTCTTTTGTGAAAAGTTGGCTTCTAGACAAACTATACCCCTGCTGCTGACTGTGTACACCTCTGGCAAATATATAACCTGAGAATATTCTATAAACAGACCATTATGGCCAGTGGCTCCTCTTAAAAAACATGATTAAAAAACAAAACAGCTTGATCCACGTTCATTTAATACATGTATCAGAGATTATGATACAGCAGCAGCAGAACAAGACACACACCATACCACCTGGTACAACAGAAGATAAGTAACCATTTCTTTTGCTTAGATATAAACCTGAAATTCTCTCCTGCTGAACATGTATTGCAGAGCTAACCTACTCTGTTATACCAAACATATTTTTCTTGCAGTATATCACTAATGAACAGCTTCTCTGCTGGTTTGGATGTGGCAATGACAAATCTCTGTACAATTTCTTGTATCCCAGTCTTGTCACTTTTCCAAGAGCAGCAGTAAGCACAAACTTTTCAAGTTAGTATGGTGACAAGCACCAATTCATATCTTTTACACAGCTTCTAATGTCCTCATGCAATTGCTCATAGATACTGTACATGAACGGTGTCATTATGCTAATAGATATTAGTGGGCATTAGCGCTTGCTTAAACACCACCCCAAGAAACATCCCATACCCTTGCTGCCCAAGCAGCAGACCATTATGTTGTATTTATGAAACTTTAAAGAGTCAGTATACTATTTTTAAGTAATCATTTGCTGGGAAGCTTAAAACCTAAAAAGCCTCTGATGCTGTATTTCTGTATTTCACAAGAATGATGCA
This sequence comes from Myiopsitta monachus, assembly GCA_017639245.1. Classification (NCBI taxonomy): domain Eukaryota; kingdom Metazoa; phylum Chordata; class Aves; order Psittaciformes; family Psittacidae; genus Myiopsitta; species Myiopsitta monachus. The sequence continues at coordinate 70,735,614 of CM029917.1, read as the reverse complement.
GTCCAGTTTTGTGGTCAGAGATAATGTAACACTAAGGAGTTCTTCATTATAAGAAATTTATTTCCATGCAAGAACAACTGCAGAGGTAGATGAGAAAGAGTGCTGCTGAGCCGCGAAGCTATTGCAGTGCTGCTCATAATTTGGGTGAAAACCAGTAACCCGGGTTTAAGGCAGCTTAAGAATGGGCTAACATGCTTAACCTACAAATAACTCAATCAGAGCTTTCCAGATCCTGCTGTAAGTGTACAATATAATTAACCCAGTGCAAGAGATGTCATCTCTGTAGCCTCCACAGGGGTGTTTCTCTGCTCCATTGAGCTGTTTTTGTTAAGGTAAATGGACTGCGCTGTCACAATCAGCACTGAAACCACACACATTTCCAGGCATAAGTTAAATTCCCTGTGATGGCTGGATTCTGCTTATGCTGAGGAGATGGAGAATGATGAGAGTATGAATTACAGAGGGGATAGAAAGGGTGAGCGCAAGTGTGGGCACACTCACAATTACTTCAGAGCTGATCTGACATAACACCAGCTGAGAAGCACCTCTATTGACTATTCTAGCATGAGATCCCCAAGTGTCTCATGGCAGAAGTACCAGGTACAGTGGGGTCCTGCTCAGTTTTTCATTAGCATGACCCAACCCAGTCAGGAGGCAGTGGTGGTGCTGCACAGGCTGGACCTCACGGTCAAGGCTGGACCCTTGATAACCCAGTCAATGGATGTGAGCTTTGTGGCACAGCTGGTTTGGACACACCTTTTTCCAACACACCTTTTTCCAACACAACCCAGAACTGAACCGTTGTGTTTGTTATGAGGAGAAAAATGCAGAAATGACATTACAAAACATCACACAAAAGAAGTTTCAGTGACTCCCAGAAGACTGTTTCATGTCACTTCTAATCCATGAGTCTCCAGTTATTACTGGATGTTCCAGCTAACAAGGCACTCCCCCTCTGCTCTGCTCTCTTGAGACCTCACTTGGAGTATTGTGTGCAGTTCTGGTGTCCTCAACATAAAAGGGACATGGAACTGTTGGAACAAGTCCAAAGGAGGGCCACGAGGATGATCAGGGGACTGGAGCACCTCCTGTATGAAGATAGGCTGAGAAAGTTGGGGCTGTTGAGCCTGGAGAAGAGAAGGCTGCGTGGAGACCTCCTAGCAGCCTTCCAGTATCTGAAGGCGGCCTATAGGGATTCTGGGGAGGGACTCTTCATTACGGACTGTAGTGATAGGACAAGGGGTAATGGGTTCAAATTTAAACAGGGGAAGTTTAGATTGGCTATAAGGAGGAGGTTCTTTACTGTAAGGGTGGTGAGGCACTGGAATGGGTTGCCCAAGGAAGTTGTTAATGCTCCATCGCTGGTGGTGTTCAAGGCTGGGTTGGACAGAGCCTTGGGTGACATGGTTTAGTGTGAGGTGTCCCTGCCCATGGCAGGGGGGTTGGAACTAGGTGATCTTAAGGTCCTTTCCAACCCTAACTGTTCTATGGTTCTATGATTCTTTGAGAATAAAGTAATACATGATCTTAAGGGCTGATGATAGCTTCTCCAAAACTACTACTCCTCAGATGTAGTGAAAGACAGCTAAAAAAAACCAATGGTTACTGACTTGAGAAAAAAAAAAAAAGAGATCTTGAGAGCGCATTAATATCAAATCCCTTCAACCTTTATAGTATATCAAGTACCACCACCAGAATGTTTTTTCATGGCACAAAGGAGCGCTATAAAGAAAGAACTTCTTTGGGGACTTACTTTAGAAGGACACAGTAACCCTTTTCCTACCCCATCATATTTGTCATCAGAATCAGAGAGGCATGTTTGGCTGGAAAGCCACAGGAAAAGAAAGATGAGGAACTGAGGTGGGTGTTTTGGATGACATCCATAGCAGGATACTGTTGTTTCAGGGTGCTTTTTTTGTCAGCTTTGCACCTGTTCTGCCTGGGAAGCTGTGCGAATCAGCCTGGTTAACACAAGTGAGCTTAATCAGGGCTTGAGAGGTCACCTCCCTGCCAAAAACCTGGGAGTTTTTTATAGGCCACCTATGCCATCACATCAGCTAAATAAACTTTCCCTGTTCTTTCTTGGAGTGGTGACAACATTTATTTGATCTGTTTGGTACCACAGATTAAATACAAAGCTGCACACTAAAGGGGAGATATTTTCATTTCAATTACATTTTAGGTGAGATGGAGCAAGAGTAAAAGAGCGAGAGAAAGAGCAAAGTCAAATAACCAAGGTGTTATGTTAGAAAAAAAGACCTTTCCTTGGCGCAAAGCAATTGGAAGTTGAGCCAGGAAATTATGATTCTAATACCTACTCTGTCATCTGATTCTGTGGGGTCTTGGGCAAGTTCTTTAAACCTGACTCTTTAATTTCTTCAACCTGTAAAATGGGGACAACCAACCACAGAGGAGTTTGATGAGTACTAGCAGATGTTTTCACAGCACATTGAAAAAATGTGAGAATCCATGGATGTGCTGTTATTACTCCCCAGGAGTACACCTGAGTGAAATGAATCTAAGCTGAAAAAAAATGTATAGAAGATGTAGAAACCACTCCTCTTTCTGCAGTGGTTGATTTTATTTATTTTTTATTTTAATTTTATTTATTTTTAATCATGTTGCAGAAGTATGCTTACTAAGAATTCTTGCTCTAAAGCTGGCTGGGAAATTCCTTCTTGCAATGTTTTATCATCAGAAATGTCTGCTGTTTTGACTTGATGCCTAAGATTTATGGTATGATTCTGTTTCTTAACTACTTGAGTATGACATTAAGGATTAAGTTGATGGAGAAAATACTAGAAAATTTGAGATTTCCTCAAAATTTGCTCATTCAGGATGAAATTCAATCCATTCTCTTCAAGGTAGACGTGACTGGAGGCTGTGTTCTGTCTCTTTGCATTTCTCTCTTCCTTCTACAAGTTTTGACAATCAAAGCCCCTCCCCAGAGACCTCACATAAGAGAAACACAGGAAGGCCATGCATATGGACAAATAGATGACACAAGAAATTAAAATGGGGAGTCAGCAGGAAGACATGATGAGAACCTCCCCAGCTAATTGAGTATTCAATAGCTCTCACTGCAACAACATGAGCCACACAGCAGAAAGCTTAAACAAAGCCGTTTGATAACTTGATACCTAAAAGTAGTGTCCTTTGCTCCTAGTCAGAACCTTCCTATGGGTCTGACTTGCAAAGATGCTGGCTGTTTGTTAGTCTTTGCAGAAATCCATGGGAGCTGAGAGACACTGAGCAGGGTCAAAAAACAAGCCCCTTGCCTGGGTGCTTCAGCCCAGTGTGAAAATCCAACTCATGGTGCCTCTGAAATTTCTGTCTTAAATTTGCTTTCAAACATCTGCTATACTAATTCCAGCTTTGGTGCAAATTAGCAGATTTAGGGATTTCTTATTGGCTTGAGATACACTGTAAAGTCCATTTCCAGCAGCTAAAGAAGGGGCTAGGATTTCTTGCAGTGTGGAAGCCAGGGTGTGACAGTACAAATTCAGGCTGATGGAGCCAATCCCATTCAAATTTAAACATTTGCCATCCCTTGGAACAAGTGTTGCTTTAGACAAGTTGCACAAGATGATAGAAGAAAACTGGGACTCCACTGCCATTCCCAAACAAAGAGCATATTCATTAGGAAAACCACCCCCTCCAAAGCACTTACACTGGCATATGTTTCCTACAGACAGCAAAGGCTTCAAATCATATCATATGTTACTCATTTACATATCACATTAACTAGTGAAGACAGCAGAAATCTAATGTTACTTCCTAACCAGCTCAGGATCTCTCTGCAGCTTATTAGTCACCTCTTCCCTCAGAGGACTTGTGCTGCGCTGTATGGCTGCAGTTAAGTCACCAGATGGTGTGGAGCCAGCACTCTAGCTTTTTACACCCAAAGCCCATTCTTCTTTTTTTAAGCCACAGGTTGCTTTATGAAAATCCAGCTAAATGAGGAAGAAAGGACTCTCAGTTTGGGAGAGGCATGCATGTGGTGGGTGCATGCATCAAGCGGTGAGGATGGTGCCACCAAGCACCTGAAATCGATGGTGCTCCTTGCTGTCCATGTGGATGGGCCAGCAGGGGAAAGAGCTCACAAAGAGATGCCCCAACAGCACAGAACTGTGCACAACCTGTAGGCTAATGCATCTCACCTTTAGCCTTTGCTAACACTCCCGGGGCTGCACAACCTCAACTACGTTGTCACAACCTCAACAAGCATTGAAACTGTGGCCAGTAAAGAAATGTCACTGTCATTTATTAACAGTGGAGCTGCTCAAAGTGGCCCCAGAAACCAGTAACATAAATTTCAAGGAGGCAGGTCTTTCAAGGGAGCCCACTGATTTCTTTTCTTTAGACATTTCTAGGAAGACTTTTGTTTCTTTTCCCCATAGAAGAGAGTTGTCATGAGCAATAGTTCACTCTTTAATATGGCATGCTGATGGTTTCATTTAAACCACTTAGCAGCCCTGCTTAAGGCATCTGGTTGTGTAACTGACCTTCCACTGATGCTCCCAGTCTCCAGAACCCTTATGCTGATGTGCCAGCACACTGAATGGCTTACCAGCTCTACAAATTCTGCATTCACAATGCCTGAAAGACAAGACATTTCCGAAGCTTGCCAAGTAGACTTGATTCAAGATCACTGTATTCTAGTAGTGGGTTTAGGATATATGTCAATAGCTTTTGTTTAGTGCAGTTTAGTTGGACCATTGTATATGTGATTGATGCATCAGAAAGCAACTTTGGGGGAGCTGAAGCAGATCCATTTAATGTTTCCATTTTGGAAGCATTAAAATAGCTGATTATTCCTGTGACAGCCTCTGAATTTCCTTAGGCAGGTACCTTTAGTCAGGATCTCTCAGGATTTTCCTTTTTTCAGGATCTCACTGTGGATGGGGAGCTGGTAACTTCACCTGGAGGTCCACATCACAAAATGGGCTGTGGTGTAGCCAACAGCATTAGCAAGGAGTGACACACAGATGAAGAGTAAAATACCCTGGCAAAGCTTTTCAGGGAAGTGTACACAAACTATGCCTAATTAAACTTGGTTTAATGTCATTGCTTTTAGTCTCTAACTTTATCAAGAAAATTATTTAAAAAAAGGGCTCTTGAATAACAGGGCTTTGGTTTTTTTCAGCAATAATCTGTTGTTTGTATTGGATTTTAAATTAAAACCCTTTGCATTGTATTTTTTCCACTTACAAGTGGATTATTGCCACTTAAAACAACGAGAGGCAATTGTTACCCTTGTGTTACAGAAGGATCTGAAAAAAATACAAAAGCAATTGAAATACCCCAACTTTTGTTTACACATGTGTGCATATCAATGGTTTCTAGTGCAGGCATATGAGAGGAGGGCTGAGAAGAAAGTGCAAGAATGATTGATTGCATTTTCCTGTTCATGGTCGTCTGTCTATGTGACATACATAGAACAGTACATATGGTTAGCATAGCCCTTCTAACTCGGTATATTTCACACATAGCCACCTCAAAAAATCAAAGCTATAACTCCTTGCACTTGTTTATTTTCCTGGGGTAATATACAGGGAAAGGTGACCCAAAGAAAACAAAACATGTAATACCAGAAAATTCCATTTTCACTCAAAACTCAGCAAAACCAGACAAAGTTTTCTGGGGCACAGAGAAGATGAGGGAGTACTGTGGCCATCTGATCCTTTTCCCATGGATGCTGCCATCTCTGTCATCAATCCTTTACTTCTTACCTATTTTTGGAAACTGTTCTCACACTAAATTTCCAGCAGTGTTTTCAACTGGGATAGAATGAATGCAAACTGAATTAGGTACAACATCTTGTCTTTTATGTGGGTAATATATTTGGAGAGAGGACTGTTTAAACCTTTTGTCTTGCACAGAGTGAAACACATTGCCCCTGCTACACAACCTGCCCATGAATAACCACAGTCTTTCAAGGCTACTTTATCCCCTTCCTCCAGCATGTTTCTCAGGTTTATGTATCTTTTCTCAGGACTGCAGGAAGTACTGAAATCACTTTGAGAGATGCTTTTTTGATAATATTTCTGCTCCAATGCAAGGAATAAACCCAAACCAAAGTGGGGGGGGGGGGGGGGGGGAAGAAAAGAGAAAGATTGATCTGGGAATTTTGCTGGTTAGTTTTTTTGGCTTTAGACATAGAGGTCTTGTAATTACAAGATCTTTTTCGGGCTTTTAGGTTTCTTGAAACACAGTGGCCTTGTTTTGATACAGGAGCACTCGGACACATGGATGGTTGTTGCATTTTGTATTTCCACTGTTGATCCTTATTAGCATCGTATGGTGGACACGTCTCGTTTAGAGAGACACTCAGTCTGCCAGTGGATATCATTCTGACTCTGGGAAACTTGGCAATCCAGCACTGTTAGATTACACCCGATATCAGACTCTGGTCACTGTCTCCAAAATACACCTGACTTTGTTTAGTTAGTTTCTCAGAAAGCAGAAGACAGAAGATTTTTGTACTCAGAGTCCCTGCTTCCACAGATGTCTGGTTTGCCGCAGTACCCACAAAAAAGTTTTTTTTCACATCTCCTTCTACATTTCATTGAATTTTAATATAGTTTAAATTAAATTAATTTAGAATGGATTTAATAAATTCTTTTTTTAATTTCTTAATTTTTTAATAGGTCACTTGCCATCTGCTATCAACGAGTATGTTAGACCCAAGACATAGCTCTTTTTTCACATGCAGTATGAAGAATAATAACTATTTTAAGAATAAAACTGATACTCAAGCAAAATTCGGTTATACAATACTCCCCTGTCGGGGAAAGAAAATAAGCCATAACCACGGCCTATCCGCTTACTTTTTCCATTTCTAGTCTCCTTCTGTCTGAGGAACATTGTCAACATTTTGCAGAGAGAACCAAGTGCCAGAGAAAGAGTAAGAGGAATTTGATGGCTACCCTTCCAGCCACGTGTTTTCTTGTCCAGTTCTCCCCAGCCATTTGATTCAGCTCTGCCTGGGAGTTCAGTGCCTGCCACCCTGCACCTGCAGTGCCTAGGACTCCCATTTCCCAGGATGTTCAGTATGATAGTGGGGATCTGTCCTACCTCTTCCTCAATGTGCTTCATTCAGAACCTCACCAGATATGTTTTGCTGTGGCTTTGAGTTCATACATACCTTCACTGCAGATGTCTCCCTCTCAAGTGCACCAGCAGTATTAGCTCTCCCAAAATTTGCAGGCTGTTGATGATCTTCTCTAAAAAAGGGATGGCAGATTATTTTCACAGCCTGCCTTCCATGTCGCTTCCCTGTTCCCTTCCACTTACAAATACAGGAGACATGCTTGAGGCAGGAGTGTTTGCTAAAGCTGCAAGCTGGAAGGTAATTCTGGAGACTATTTGAGGAGAGGGCAGGGCTTTTATCCTACGACCACGGGAATATGCCATGTGGCTGATCACAACCAAGCAGGTTTGATCAGCAAGCTCTTACCAAGCTGTTCACCAGCTCTCCACAAACTGCAGGCTGCTTGTAGACATTAAAAGAGGTTGGATTGTTAGTGGACAATACAAATGAAAGTGCTTGTATTCTTTCAAAATGTGTTTCTGCACTTGGTGCACCTTATACTAAGATACACAGATGCAAAAGTCTTCCTTCCCAGTGTGATCTGCAGACAGGTTAGAAACCATTATCATCCTTGTACTAGAGCCTCATCGCTTTCCCCATTGGGGGTGCCACAGGCTCCCAGCCATGGGGCACAGGGCCTCCTGTGCTCCTGCCCCTACGCTGGCCAGTGGAGCAGCTCCAAGTCAGGGCAAGCTCTTTCTTCCTGTGGATTTGTGGCAAGAGGATGTGCTGTTCTTGTTCTGCAAGAGGCTTGGGATGCAGGTCTGCCCAGAAAGCGGTACTCAGGTGGCCAGGTTGGAAAACGTCCCACCTGTTTGCAGGTAACTCACAAAGAAAGAAGGAAGAAAAAGAAAATTGCTCAATAGAGTCTTCCTCTCAGGTAGATTTCCCAGCCCCAGTCATAACCTTTCCTCACCCAGAATTTGTTGCTGTTACTAGAATAACCAAGCCATTAGTGCAGTGTGCGTGGGAAGAGCAGACTCATCCCATGGAGGAAGGATGGGCGAGCACCCCAAGGTCCTGCAGCGGAAGCATACATCTCTCAGTGCAGACAGCGTCTGCTTTGAGGTCTCTGCCTCTCAAGACAGTCTGTTAGGAAAAAGGTCCTCAGATCCCCTCTCAGAACTCATCTTACGCTAACCAAGGAAAACACACATAATTAAATTAAGGCACTTTGTTTTTGTATCAGTACAATTTATAAAGATACCAGTGTGACAGTTTCTAGGCACAGATATAGCCTTCGTATTTTTCCTGGATGTAGCACATTGTTTTCTCAGCCAGAAAGCTGCACTAGGAAGACTCTTGGGCACAAAGCAAAGCTCCAGGCCATCTTCCTTGGTAATGAGAAGGGGTGGTATTTGCCCTTAAATTGTGTTTCTATCTAATTAAAATCAGGAAGAGTGCCTTCTTTAACCAAAGCCAGTCACATGGAAGTATTTGGAGCAGGGAATTCTGATATCTGATACAAAAGTTCACACCAGCTGTCATGCCTTTTCAAGATGAGAAAATGTTCGATCAAGCCATAAGTTGGATCATTACTTTTTGACAGCCTATTTCCTGTATTCAGTGTCTCCAGTTATAACAGGGGATATTTTCAGTACAGAGCCAATTCACTTTGGATGTAGGCAACCTTATGAGTGCTGTTATATGCTGACAAGTTGAGAGCAGGGTGTATCTCTGTCGCAAATTGCAGATGATCACAACACTTGGGAGTCGTTGCTGTGGTGGCAGAGTTTCTTGGCAAGGGTCTCCATACCTCCTGCCCTGATAGCATAAGGGGTTCTTCTATTCCCACACTTTTCCCAGTAGCACTGAGTACCGTCTTTTTCTGTCCCCTGTGCTCCCCAGTTGCCTTTCATTTTCTTCCCCTGGAGAAGATGTGAACACAAAGAACAAAAATTAAGCAATAACTTCCTTACCAGTTTCAGATCATACCCATAGATGAAGGATGGGGATGTCCATCAAGTGGGGAAAGAAGATGGACTGAGGCCGATAGGCTGCAAGCATAGAACATGTCCAAGTGAGGAGGCACAGGTAGAAAAAGCATGCAAATCACTGATGGACAAACAGGTTACCCTGAAGTTTTCTCTCTAGATCCATGGTCCCCTAAAAGGAAGGAGATTTTAATTTTCTTTAAGGAAAACAGCTCAGGATCTACACACAGCATTTCCCTAAGCTTCCCACAATCTGCATGACAGCTGTTGCTTAGAGTTAGGTTCAGAGGGGCCACATCTGGCATCAAAAATGGTGAAGAACTAGAAAAGGGTGTTCCAGCTTTTCAATGCCTTGGAAGAAGGCAGTTGCTGTTAGCTGAGTTGTCCATACTGTACCACAAGGAGATGTTCCTGGGGACTGTGAAGCACACTCTCCAATGGCACATGTGGAAAGGCAGCTACAGCAGCCATGCAAAACCAGCATCTCTGAGCCCAGTAATCACGCATGTGAAGCAGGAGGAGCGGCGCAGCGCTGGGACTGGAGGGGACATCCACATTACCTCAAAGCCGTGGAAGCCTCAGGCCAAAACGGTGCAGGTGCCTCCAGAGGCTGCCCCTCTCCAGAAGGCAGACTTTCCTCCCAGGCATGCAGGGAATGAGGTGTGCCCTTGCCCTCAGCAAGAGAAACGTCCATTTTGCTGAAAGACAGATGCTGTAGCATTATCTGGTGCGTGCAAGCAGCTGCCAGCTGAAGTGCTGAGTCTGAGCCTGGACTGGCAGCAGAAATGGCCGTGGCTGACAGCAGAATTATTGCTGCTGTTATTTATGAATTACCATCTTTGATGTTTAACAGACCTGGACATGCTGTAAATTAAATTATTATTTGTTCATGGATTCACAAAATGCAGTCGTTGTCAGTTAGAGATTATAGCAATAACCCACAACAAATGGGTTTTGGCTTTAGATTTTAATTTAGGGGCAGACTGCCATGCCCTTGTTCACAATGAAATAGTGACTTACTTTACAAAGATAATGTGCTTTTATTAGCACAAAGGGTGTTTGGAGTGGAGGCCTTGCACTCAGCCTGGCCTTGATATTTACTGAAAATAGAACTATTTCATGTAGTTCTTGAATTATCAGCAAATAGGAAATCGGGCTTGATTTCTTCTGCTAGAGATAAGGAGGTGGTCCAGTTGGCATTTGGGCTGCTCAAGGTTAATGTTATTGGTTGCACTGGGACTGCAAGTCTGCCAGATGTCCTGTCTATGTGACCTTAACAAAAGAAAAGGCAGCGGGTTTTTTTGAGACAGCCAGGTTTCTCATAAAGTAAAACTGGAGGATCCCAATAAATGTGTTTCACTTAATTTACAGCCTCCTACGCTTGCCCATCAGAGCATACTGTGATATCCTTTTGCTGTGGGAGTGTGTTGAACTTAATCTAATTATTTCTTCTGAGTTGAGATACTAAGAAAAATAACTCAGGTACAGGTTTTATGTGTGATGTTTCCTTAATCTTATGGACTGACTTAGGTGTATTATTCATACAATTGTAGCCACTAAAAAACTAAGGTCACACTGAAAAAATTAAGGACTAGATGTGGAAGAGAGAACCAACACAATATTCTTCTTAGACTATCTTTTTGTCGTTGACCCACTGGAGGCCACTGGGTTAACTTAGGCAAAAAAGAAACTTCTAAAAGCAAAGTCCCAGTAATCTCAGATCAAATTTACACAGAGAAAAAAAGCAGAGCATTTGACTTCCCTCTAGAGTTCAACATCACACACATGAAATCATCCATTTCCTTAACTAGCTTTTAGCTAGGAAAACATGAGCAGTGAAGTGAATTTTATCAAAGACCACAGGAGGACTACAAAGCGTTGTGTACCAAACAGTAAATATTTGTTTCAGTATTGCAACATATGCTTACAAGATCAAAAGCAAATGTGTGAGTAGTGACCAAGGCCCATGGTCTTGATGTGAAATACAATTTTGCCTGCCTACTGGCTTGGTACTTTGGCCATAGGCCAGAGAAGGAGCAATGCTAGAGCGTGAAACTTTCAAATCCCTTCTGAAAATGAAACAGACTGTTCAAATGAGTGTCTAGTACACCCACCTAACTTATGAAGCACCCAGCAGTTTTAACAGCTATGACCCTGAACCTTCCTGGGACAGCATGCTGTCTGCTTAAGCCATGAGCCTGGAGACACTAGCTTGGGAATAAACTCAATACAAATGAGACACTGGTTTTATTGTGAAAACAGATTGCATTAGGAAAGAGAAGGTAGATAAAGGTCTTTACGCCTCTTGAGCTTCATATGTAGGCACATAAGGTGGGCCTTTGGCTTGAGACTATTTTCTCCTCCCTATATATTCTCTCTATGCCAGTGTTAATCCAGAGTTACTGAAGAGTTATTATCCATCTGAGTGGGTTGTAACCTCTTGCATTAAGGCTATACCTGAGAACCTTATAAAAATACCACATTGCATGCTCACCTAATATCTTGATCCTAAAAGGCTCCCATTTGTGGAACTAGAAATTCATTAAAAAGTCAATACATCCTCATTTATATCCTTAGCTGTTGAGAAAGAGATGTGTGAGGCATTCTGGGTTTTGGAGGTTTGTTTGGTTTTATTTATTTTACTAAGATCATACTGAAACACATCACTAAAGTACCCCATCCATCACGTCATCAGCAAAGTATTCATTTGGTCTTCTCTAAATGGGATCAAATTTTTAATAAGGAATTTGTACCTATGTAAAGATAAACTCATAAGCTCTGCATGTGATTTTTCTCTGTGTTTACAGAGAACTGAAAATATGATTCATTCTTTTCTGGTTCTTGCAGATAATTTGATTCAGAGTATTTTAGAAAATTTCCTTTGTATTTACATTTTGGCATGAGTATATCCCATTGTTACATTGTTCACAGCATTTCTATTGTCACTGCCAATTTCTTTTGGAGAAAATCAAAGAAAAGCTAAGACAAGATATATCAAGCCACAGCCATTTGCGTGCCTAGTGTTTTATTGCTCCCTTCTTTCTTACTGGTTTCCAGTTCTCAATCTTGTCATTTAGTTCTTCTAAATAAACTATTTTCTTGATTGTTTAGTAAATAATTTTACAAACAGATCTGTTTGAGCAGACTCTTCTTCACGTCAAACAAGTTAAAACACTCTACAAAGCCATGTCGTGGTTGTCTGATGTTTGGAAGATTTCCAAATCTGGTGGTTGGAAGATGTTTATGATGGTACATTCTGAAAAGAGAAATGAGTCAACTTTCACTGAGCTTACTTTAAAACAAAGGACTCTCATAATGTAGCCATTTGGTGATTCTAGGACTGTGATTGTTGAAGCCTTCTGCCTCTAAAGAGACTCACAAGGAATTAATGCAGTTGCCCTTGCACATTTATTTTCTCCAAGTGGTTTTACCTATAATTATGTGGAGGCTCCTTCTCTGGAGACATTCAAAGCCCATTTGGACGCGTTCCTGTGTAGCCTGCTCTAAGTGGCCCTGTCTTGGCCTAGATGGGGTTGAACTAGATGATCTCCAGAGGTCTCTTCCAACCCTAATGATTCTGTGATTCTAGGGGAATAGAAAAATTCCTACAGTCAGGGGTATCTCTTCAGAAATTTAGGGTGACCCAATCTAGGAGCTCTAATTTGCTCCTTCCCACCATCTTCTTTGCACCCCCTTTTCCACATCATGCTCCTGCGGTGAAAAAAACTAGCTCAGATATTTCTCTGCATTATGAAGGCTTTCTGACTCTGACTCCCCAGAGGCTCACAAAAGGTTCAGACATATGGGGTAATTTTGGGGCAGTGATCCAGTAGAGAATCAAAAGACCTTTGCCATCAGGCAAGTGCTACCATGAATCTGCTGGTTTATCCTTCCCTAAAAGGCAGGAGGGCACCCTCAGGTATCCCAAGTGCTTCTTGATAGCATTTCAACAGTGGATGTAAGCTAGCTTCAGGTGTTAAATAAATAAGACTAAGTTGAACACAATTCAAAGTGTGGGCAAAGCTCTCTTTTGAATCAAGCTGTTCATGAACTCTACATAAATAGTCCCCTAAGGACCTCATTAGGCATTATTCCATTTTTAAAGTTATTCCAATACTATCTTTTTTTCAGTCATTTTCCCCTGGAGACTGGATGATACAGTTTATTTAGCACACAAATTTTTTTTGTTTTATTTTCTTTTTCTGTATTTTTTTTCCTAGCTTCCATTTCATTAGTGCCTTTATTTAACTACAGATTTAGTTCTAGTCAGACTCAATTAAGGTCTTTTTTTGGTTGTTGTTATTTAAAGTCTTTATCTTACACTATTGGCCATCATAATCTCATCTATGAGTCATTTTTCCTACATGCAGGGCAGTACCGCAGCACTTCTCCATGCAGTGGAACACAGCCCACCCTCGCTAAAGGCCCCCGGGTTCAATGGGGATTTCAATATACCTCAGGCTGGAAAATGGGCCTGAATGGAATGGTGAATCCCTGGGGATTTTAATCTCGCTGATGGTTTATACCTCATTTCATCAAAACAATTTGTATGGGCCTAATCCTGTCTACATTCTGGAGAGTACTTCAGCATATGCTTAGCTGGAAGCTTGTGCTCAGGGCCATTAAAGTTAATGATGCTTAGGCAGATTTCAAAGTTAACTGCGTGTTAAGGGTCTCTCTGCAGCGATGGTTTCCAATGGTTTGCCTGGAAGAAACTCCATAAAATATAGCTTGATTGAACTGCATAGTGTTTTCACTGTGGCAAATCTGTCTGCCATGAAAACATGAATGGGGAAGTGTAAACTTCTGTACTAAATACTGCTAGAAGAATGATTTATACACAGCATTAAAAAAATATTGCTGCAATAGAACAGATTAGCATAAGCTCTCTGGGGAGACACTACGCTTTCCTTGGGTTTTGCACAGTGCCTGGCAGACTACAGATGCCAGAGTTAGCAAATATTAATAATAATAAAATACTTCTACTGACAAAGCAGACGCCAGTTCTTTGTATCAACCACATGTGCCAGACAGATACATATCAGACAGATAAATATAAACCTGCTCAAATTAACTCTTTGTGAGTAATTTTTTCTTAAGATCGGACTGGCTCTACTTCGTGTTTTTTTCTACCCCTTACACTGTCTCTCTTCAGTTTAAATTCTTTTGTCAGCCATCTGCCTGAGTCAAATTAACCAGCGTAAGTACAAGATCATCAAACATCCTTATTTTTTTATACGAATGATAGCAGAGCACAAGCTGCTGACAATTAAGGGCTCTATACCTAGCATCTGACTTCTTCAAAACATAGTGCTTAGACCTTTATTCATTAGAGCTCAGAACATCTTGTTGCGCATTAATTGCTTCACTGCCCAGCCAAGAGACATGCTGAGAGCTGCACCCTTTCAGGGAGAAGGTAGGTGCTTTCAGATTAATGCTGCCAAATTCAGCTGAAAAAGACAAATTTTTCCAAGTTCCCCTACTGCAGCAAGTGTTGCACTGTTTCTTGCAAGTATGTGACAGCAAGGCTGTAGTATCAAAACCTAACACAATGAAAATGCACTATTACGAGATTTAGGGTAGAATCCTAGAATAGTTAGGGTTGGAAAGGACCTTAAGATCATCTAGTTCCAACCCCACTGCCATGGGCAGGGACACCTCACACTAAACCATGCCACCCAAGGCTTTGTTCAACCTGGCCTTGAACACCACCAGTGATGGAGCATTAACAACTTCCCTAGGGCAGCCCATTCCAGTGCCTCACCACCCTTACAGTAAACAACTTCTTTCTTACATCCAATCTAAACTTCCCCTGTTTAAGTTTGAACCCATTACCCCTTGTCCTATCACTACAGTCCCTAATGAAGAGTCCCTTCCCAGCATCCCTATAGGTCCCCTTCAGATACTGAGGTCTCTATGCAGCCTTCTCTTCTCCAGGCTGAAAAGCCCCAACTTTCTCAGCCTATCTTCATACAGGAGGTGCTCCAGCCCCCTGATCATCCTTGTGGCCCTCCTTTGGACTTGTTTCAACGTTCCATGTCCTTTTGATGTTGAGGACACCAGAACTGCACACAATACTCCAAGCAAAGTCTCACAAGAGCAGAGTAGAGGGGCAGGATCACCTCCCTTGACCTGCTGGTCACGCTCCTTTGGATGCAGCCCAGGATGTGGTTGGCTTTCTGGGCTGCAAGCGCACACTGCTGGTCATGTTCATTTTCTCATCAACCAACACCCCCAAGTCCTTCTCCAGAGGGCTGCTCTGAATCTCTTCCCTGCCCAACCTGTAGCTGTGCCTGGGATTGCTCCCACCCAGGTCTAGGACCTTGCACCTTGGCATGGTTAAACTTCATCAGGTTGCTATCAGTCCACCTCACAAGTGTGTCCAGGTCCCTCTGGATGGCATTCCTTCCCTCCAGCATATCAAGTGAACCACACAGCTTGGTGTCATCGGCAAAATTGGTGTCATCAGCAAACTTGCTGAGGGTGCATTCAATCCCACTGTCAATGTCACTGACAAAGATGTTGAACAGGACAGGTTCCAACACCGATCCCTGATGGACACCACTCGTTACTGGTCTCGAGCTGGACATTGAGCCATTGAGCACAACTCTTTGCGTGCAGCCATCCAGCCAGCTCTTTATCCACCGAGTGGTCCACCTACCAAATTGATGTCTCTCCAATTCAGAGACAAGGATGTCGTGTGAGACAGTGTCAAATGCTTTGCATAAGTCCAGGTAGATGACATCAACTGCTCTACCCCTGTTCATCAGTTAAAAACAGTTAGAAACATGAAGTGAAAGCAAGCTGACTTGTTATGAGATGCAAACAGCTCCTTTTCTGACTCTGTTCTTCTGCTACCAATTGTTCCCAGGACGACCAATGCCTGCACCAGCCCAGCCCCTGGGAAATGCCTCTGTGAAGCAGCGAGGCAGCAGCATTGTAGCATGTGGCGTGGACACCTTGAGTTCAATAAGACTGAAGCTTCTGCAAGACAGAAAATTCGGAGTTTAATAAAAGATGTGTCCCATGCCTGCAGTTCCAGCTGGGCTCTTTTTGTTCCTGTTCTGATTTTAGCACATCCAAAGCACATCTCATGTTTTCAAGCTACTTTTTCCACAGCCACAGGGGCTAGGAACTTGCTTTTAAAAAAATAAATAAATATGAAATCTAAGATTCCAACCTAATCAAAGCACTCTGGAGGCTCAGACAATAAAAATAACAAGGGAAGTTATGAGAGCCGCCAATACAGCCAGCGTCGCAGTTGTGCCCCCACCACCTCTAGCTGCCTGAAGAGACAGGCGCTGAGTTTGTCAGGCACTCAGCCTTCTCGAGAGCCCAAAAAAGCTCACACGTTTTGAGGAACACAGGATTATTTTGACAAGAGCTGCCAGAAACTAAAAGGTTCATACATGCGAGGAAGACTGACTCTTCTATTTACAATGAACCAGCCTGGCGGCTCCCATCCCAGCTCCTAAGGGCTCTCCAGGGCAAAGGCACAAAGATGTTTTTTTGGAAGCCTCCATGCTCTCCGGCTGCCTCCTCCAGGCAGCTGTCCTGTATTTTCTTGATGGGACCCTCCCAGACGAAGTAATATCCCTGGCCAAAATTCAAGCACCTAGTGGTACCTTGGGGACCTGCCACTAATGATGCACACCCACCCATCCCTTCCCATCCACAGATACTCCCACAGCTCCCAGCCCATCATTTGTCTCCTCAAAACAGCACACAGCTGCCCTGCCCGTGCTGCTGGCGCTGCTGGCATTGCAAGAGGGAGAAGTTTCAGGAGAACAAGCCCTGCCTGCACAAGGCAGGGGTGTAAGCTGTGAGAAAGGAGCAAGGCTCCTCCTTCACAAGTGAACTTGGCCCATCATGCTTTGCATTCTGCCATCTACACCAACTTTAAAAGCCATTTCACAAATAAATACATTAGTATGTGGAAAGTTGTCCTTAACAGAGTGTGTAAAGGGCTTTGGCACAGAAAAGGTGTGTGATAAAGTGCATTCCAAACCCCAGCCCTGAATTAAGTATTGAAGAGTGTTCTCCAATGGGGAAGAAGGGTGAAGAAAAAAAGGATGAAGCAAGAAGAAAAGAACCGAAGCAATTGGCAAAGGCACAGATGAATCATGAAATTCTAAACAGAGCTGCCCAAGTTCCAAAAACACTCTTAAGTACAATTTCCTAAACCAACCAAGTAAGAGACGCTTGTAAATTATGGATGTATGCAGATGTTGTTGGACTCCAGAATTAACTTTAAGCCTATTAAAACTTTAAACACTCAGTGTGCTTGACTGTCAACAAAGGTTTTAAATAGTGTTGCAGTTTGCAGATCACCAGGGATTCAACTTTCTCAACTGAACACCTTTAGGCTGGAGGCTCAGGGACTGCAGTCTGCTATACAAATGCAAACATCAAAAACTGTGGAACCTCCAAATAAGTGAATTCATGGGAAGGCCAACAAAGTGGCTGAAACCATGGCACGTCACAGATTTAAGATCAAGAGCCTTCCATGAACATTAAGATGTTAAATGCTAATATTGACATCTTGGCATCTGCTGAGTTGTTTGGTGAATCATGAGGTACCTCAGTAGAGCACAGACTGGGGAACACCCCCACTCCTGCTCTCTGTATAGAGAAGGTTTAAAATTTTAGGACAAAAAGATTGAGTCCCTCCTAATGGTGTGCTTTGACACCCAATCTTGTGTTGAAGCCACTTCTACTCTATTGACAGCCCTGGTTTCACCTGAGGTATCTCGATTTTGGGACAGCCTCTGAAAAGGATGAAATTATGAGAGGGCTAACTTACAAAACACTAGTTTTTTATGATGGTGTCATGGGTTCAGCAGTAGCAGTCATTTTTCTCCTTCTTGGTAGCTGGTGCAGCGCTGTGGTTCTGATTTTGGGCCTGGGAAGAGCGCTGATAACACCAGTGTTTTCAGTTACTGCTTGGTAGTGTTTTGGTTTGACCAAGGACTTTCTGAGTCTCATGCTATGCCAGGGAGGAGGGAAAGCCGGCAGGAAGCAGAGACAGGACACCTGACCCAAACTGACCAAAGAGGTTATTCCATACCACAGCACGTCATGCCCAGGATGTGAAAACGGAGAGTGGAGACCCGGAAGGGTGTGGTGGTGCATTGGGGTGGGGTTTGCTGCTGGGGGGTGCACTGGCTGGGTCGGGCTTGGTGAGCAGTTGTATTCTCTTTCCTTATATTTCTCTTGTATTATCACTGGCGGTAGCAGTAGTGATTTGTGTTATACCTTAGATACTAAACTGATCTTATCTCAACCTGTGCGAGTTGCATTCTTTTGACTCTCCTCCCCATGCTCCCGGGACTGGGGGAAGAAAAAGGGGGGAGTGAGTGAGCAAACTGGCTTAAACCACGACAGATGGAAAAATCTTGCTTAGAGCATAAAAAAAATTGGACTATCATCTATTCCACTAAGCAGAATTCCAGCCTTAATATCAAGGACCATTTCAGAAAGGAAGGTGCACAACAGACCAGATCTGTGGTTTCTAGTGGGCACAAGCAGAGAGGTTCAATGCTTGTTTATACCATCTAAGCCACTGGATGTCAGCGTGGTTATCACTTGGATACCAAGGCTGGCTCTGTCCTACAGACAAAAAAAGGAGAATTAATGCAAATATAGAATTGCCTATTTTTTAATGAAGTCCACTCATGCTCTTGGGAGAGGGTGAAGCAGGAACCCTATCCCCTGCTGATCTTAGTTTCCAAACCTTTTTTTTGCCATCTGAACTTATTAAAACCCTTTATATACTTATAAATTCTTCTGTGGTACATGATATGTTTAAAGCCAAAATAATAAGAGAATGAGAGTGTTTCTGCCCAGAGATCCTTAAATATTGAATGCAAATTTCCTGATAAAAATCCCAAAGAATCACAAGGTAGTCTAGTGTCCTATAAATTATGCTAAATCAAATAAATCAGACTATATCATCCCTAGTGGCTCCTACAGTCTTTAAATATGTTACCCACCCCTCATCAATTCATTCCACTCAATAACTTTGGTCCCCAGGCCTGCTTTAATTTGAAGAATATATTAGCCTTTACAGTATAAAGGAGAAAGAAACCTCAGGAAGAAGGTAGGCTGGCTTACAGATGACTCTCCTGTTGCAGCTCACTTGGACATGTAGGATGGATGGCTATTCTGAGTGGTTTGCGTCCCAAATGCAGCCAAGGCAATAAATCCTTCCCTGGCTGGCCAGCCAGCAGCTGAGACCCCAAGCAGTCTCTGCCTCTGCCTTCCCCCAGTCTTCACCTCCCTTATCCCTCCTAAATACAAAGGATTGAAGCCTCTCTATCTCCATTCAGAGGGCATATCTCATGGCAGATCTGGTAAGAGCAGAATCAGAAGCTCAGCCTCAAGGGAGGGAGATCTCCCCTCATGGGTCTCCCACTGTTGGGTGGCCATGACCATCCTTGCATGGGAGGTGGCACTGGGTAGAGCCAGAGCCTGAAGCTGCCATCCTCCAGAATGAACCCCCAGGGCCACGCCAGGGCACATGGTAAAGAGGATGGACCTGAGCATCACCTCCTGGAAGCTGCTCCTGGGAGACTGAAGAGGGCAACCAGAGGTAGCCAGCCAAAAGCCTGCTCCTTCCTAAGGTGTCTTAAAAGCAGGGAGACTAAACCACCCAGCCCCTTCCCAGGGTACAGGCTAGTGTACAACATGCCTGAGATACAAGGCCACAAGCTGAAGGATTGTGGTTCTCAGCCTAGGCTTTGTTTGGCCTTCCCTTGAGAAAAGAGCAAACGGCCTTGTGTCTAACATCGTAAAACATATGGTAGGGCTATCAGGAAGGAGACTGCTGAGGATACACTTTAACAGAGCTGCTGGGACTTCTATTTTATTACATTTACTTTCACGAATCATAATAATAAAGAAAGGAAAAGTTGGAGTCCACTCAATTGAGTTAATGCTTTCGGAATTTTATTAATCAATGTCTCAGCATTCATAAAAAAATGACACCTTTTAAAACCAGTGGAGAGGAACTTTTCCAAATACTTCCAATCAAAAGAAATTATTTTAAAACTCACATTACATGTATTTTTAAGCCAACCCCTTGGGGAGATGGGTGTGAACTCTGAATTATCCCAATTAACTTCAGTGCCAGAGATCAAGGCCAAAAAATGCAAAATCAGCTCTAAGCTTTCTGAGTCGGTTGCTGAGGGTGTTACAATGCCAGTAAAGCAGCGACCATGTGCAGCTGAGGTTTTTCATGCCCTGTGCAGCTGAGGTTTTTCATGCCCTGTGCCTGTGTCTGTCCTGAAGCACCACTAAGAGCTCTAGCAACACAGAGCACAGGGCATGACAAAGAGCAAAATGGCACAGCCTTTGATAGCCCTGATACTGACTAAATAAAATATGCCTAGCAGGAAGAAAATAGAAACCAAATTATTTTAATGTCCATAAAAAGTTGTTTACTGACCAAACAAATGCATTCCTTTTGTCTGGGTACATGGTTTGCATTCAATTAAGGGCATTAATTTCAGTGCTGTATTTCATGCCTACGGCAAGGCTGAAATACACATTTTCACTGTGAGTCTGAACAAGTGAGGGGACAGCACATTAAAAGTGATTCCCCCTGGTTCTTGTCTTCTCTAACTCCAAATGCCAGATAACACACCATGTCCTGTTATTTACTTTGGAGACTGAAAATAAATAGTAAAAAAATCTAAATTTGGAGCAGCAAAGCTAAAGCCTCGGGTCATGGAGGAGTCTCCTCCAGTGGGAGAGCTGAGGAAAAAGCAGTCTTTATCCTAGTAAATGCTAGTTTCATCAAAGCAGCTGTTTCCCCCTCTCCCTCTTCTTCCAAAGCTTAATTTCTCCATTCTTTTTTTCAGCCTCTTTTTTCTTGCTATCTGACTGCTTTGCTTCTTCCCTAAGAGGTTCGGTCTCCTCCTCATCCCATGCTCCTTTTTCCTCCTGCAATATCTGCTTGGCCCCTCTGCCTCAACCAAGGGAATGCATGAGAATTCAATCTATCCTTCTCCAGAAAGGTGCATCATCACTGCCTCTCCCACTGCCTGGAAGGGCAGTGCAAGCAGGAAGGTAATAATAATGAAATGGTTGTGAAGGAAAAGATTTGGTGGACCAGCCGCAAGCTCTGAGGGTTGTGCGATGCAGCTCAACCAGACAGGTGAAAGTTGCTCGGATCTGTTGGGTAGGGAGCGCAACACAGATCTGATCACAAGACAACTTTTGGTGTACAAGACAGTTGCTCTCATTGGAACATGATGCCTCCGAAGAAACAAAATACTGCAAGAGCCACGTCTTGCAGTAGCCCTCAGCAAGGTCCTACCGCCCAGTGGCACGGCTCCTTCTGTAAGAGAGCTGGCTCTCGGTGACAGCACTCTTCTGAGCCACTTCCAGCAGGTCCTACAGAAACCAGACAGCCATTCAGTGCACTGATACGATTCGTCTTGTGAAATCAAATGGTGAAAGAGAGGATTTGACAGAGGCGAGTGGTTGTCACTAACCCCATGAGATACAGGAGCTTTTTTCTGACTATGAATGGAAGAATAACATTCAGAAACTATTAAGGCTCTTCATTCAAACAGATACTAATGAGCACTATTCATGCCACAAAGGTTTATTTAACCAGAAGACAGTGAGGGTCCAGGAGCAAATAAACACAGAGTTTTAAAGTTTTCAAGGATGATAAGTTAAATTTAAAATAATACTCTATGAAGGCGAACTGTTGTGCTGCTCACAGAAGTCCATTGTGAGCAGAAATGTTCATGTGAGCAAATGTTACTGTGCAATGCCTGAGCTTCAACATCACACAAGCCACAGTCCAAGAGTCACTCAGCTATGCAGAGCAAAAGGCAAGGTTTTAGCACAAGCCCATGTTCTTTAAAACACGTTTTAGTGTGACAGGCAAGACTTAGTGGTGTACTGTCTGCAACAGCAGCCAAGTAGCCCATCCTTGAAGGGCCAGGTTTCTGTCAACCATATTGAGCCAGTTCTCAAATCCACTTTGAGAAGGGAACTTCCAGTTGGAGTGAGTGGGAACCTACTCATTTGGCAGCTGGCACTGTTCAAGTAAGTGTCTGGTAGTGAGGAATTCAATAATTCAAAAAGTTGTTGGATTTTAACCAGATCCCATTGACTCATCTCAAATTATTCAGCAGACTGCAATATTTACAGAACATTGTTTTAAGAAAATTATGTAAACTATATGTCCTTGTCAGATAAATTATTCACAGTGAGTAATATGACCCTGCCACTGTTCATAAATATAGCTCCCGACCCAGTTATTTCTCCTGTTGTCTAACTACTGCTTCAGTTAGCTCAGGCTTTGGATAAACTCTAGGCTTCAGCAAAAATAACGCAGCCATTTCAGTTGACTTACCTCTGCAGTGCTGCATCCCTTTTGCTGCTGTGTCTCAGAGTGCTTTACAAAAAGAACTGTTACCTTTATTTCATGGATAAGACAGAAGAGCCATGGTAAAGGTAGTGCCCTATCCAAAGATGAACAGTGGCTACTGATAGAGCCAGGAGCACAGTCAAAGATGCTCAGTCCTGTACGGAAAGTCATACTTTTTAAGATGCGTCTGGCAGCTCTGTCACTTTGTCAAATGCCTCTGTGTTTTCAGATAGCTGAGCTACTGTTAAGCTGTCAGTTTGGGTCTGAAGTCCCACAGAAAGACACTTACAAATCCCAGCACACTCTGAGACTGAAGCTCTTGATGCTTTGGCCATCCCAGAAAGCCCCAGATCCCACGTGAAGAAATTCAGATCAGAGAAGCCCACACAGCCTGAATCCCTTAGGAGCTGTACATGGAGATACCTTTGCTGTGATACATAACAGAAACTGAGCAGACAGCTGGCATTTAGAAGAAGAGATCAGATCCATCATAAGCTTTCCTTGGAGTGTGCAAGCTCTAGACTGGAGTAGTGCCAGAAAGAGTAACATCAACATTACAAGGAAACCCACGGGAAACAGGGTGTTAATGGCTAAAATGTAGGTCTTACCAAATTGAGGAAGGAGAAGCATGGAAGCTGAGAGAGAGCAGAAGAAGCTGTAAGTCTTTGCAGAGAGGGAGAAATGCAGCCAAACCTTAAAAAGCTTCATTTATGTACATTATTGAAAGAATGTAACATGGAAAAATGGAATTTTACCCTCCAAGGAGAAAAGTCTTTGGAGAGGTGGTTGATGCCAAATGTTTTTGCTGTGCTTGATATGAGGTTTTGGCAGGTACCGTTACACAAATGGAGCACACATTTGTGCTCCTTTAACAAAGGAGGAGACACCTCTTCTCCATGTAGATTGGAAGTCAAATGGCTTTGATGATTTGAATTAATGCATTATGGTTTTGACAGTGTAAAGTGTGCAAAGGTTTACACAAAAAAAAACCACAAACAAAAGTTTTAATCAGAAGAAAAATAACAGAGATGGAGGCACTGCACAGGACAGAAAAAAACCCAAACGAAAACCAAAAAACCAGAGTGCTGACCTAAAGCTGAAAAACTGAAAACACATTTTGCATGCAATAGAATGATGTTCCTAGGAGAAAAATGAATACAGCAAAATGGCCAGAGAGGTACCAGGACTAAGACCATTACATTCTAGGAATGCTGGCAGAGACAGGTGCAAGAAGGTCAAACATCCCTCACAATACTGAATGAGAACAGGAAATCCATGCCTAACCCAGCTACTTGACCTGAGAGCCTTAAAGTGTATGCAGATAGCACCGTAAGATGCTGGCAGTATTAAAATGTCTGAAGTAGTTTATCAGACGACTGCACTGAAGAATTTCAGCCTTGAGCCACTAAAACAGTAAGTAAGAAGTTGAGAAGCCCTTAGACTCTTCCATGAAGGGTATTGGTGAGATCCTCCCAAAAGCATGAGTTTATGTCTCGTGGATGCTAATAAAAATGTCAGTATGTTGTAACAGAGAACAAGGTTTTGACTATGGTATTTGGGTGTCAAAGGTTTTATGCCTTCCTCTACTGGAGGCTTGTAATAGCTGGAAAGAACATTTTGTCACTTACTACCGCTATTGAAAAGAACACAACAAACTTGCCCTGGGAACAGCAGAGATTTTTTTTTGTTATTAAGAGAGAATATTTGGATATCTAATAAAAACATAGAAAAGAGATCATAGTCAAAAACACAGCCTCTAGAGCAATAATCTAGAGGATTAGCAGGGGATAGCACACCTAAACAAGGGCTGCTTTTCACTCTACCTGTACTCACTGTGGCACTCACCATGTAAAAGTACCTGACCACAGACTGCACCAGTGATCTGGAGCTTGAAACAGAAAGCAGTGAAGTCCCAGACACGCAGCTGCAAGCCCCCTTTATACCAGCATAATGGGCCAATGAGTGAAGCTGTCAATGTAATAAAGCGCCTATTGGCAAAGGGGGGAGACAGGTCATCAGATCTATATGTAGTACTTTTAAATTATGAAATAACAAGGACGGATATGGGTTGTTAGCAGCACACATTTTTTTTAAAGAAACAAGAAACTGAGATTGCCAATGCTATACGAAAGTGATCTCAGGGATGTCAGGGACTTGCTGGTGCATGGAGAAATATTTAAGGAGGAGACAAATATAAAACACAATGGGGCATCCTGAAAGCTGCTGCCATGTACTGGAATTAGATGAAGCTGTAGACATCCATCCATATGGGAAACTGCACTTAATCCAGACCTTCTGCAGGAGGAAGAGGAGGAGTGTTTTGACCAGAAAGTTTGGAGTTTTGACCAGAAAGTTCTGGAGTTTTGACCAGAAAGGCTACCTGCAGCAGCCTGAGCTCCCCACAGCACGGACTGGTTTTGCTTCTGCTCAGCACTCATGAAGCTGCTGTCCCCTCTGTGCACAGGAATAGCCAGAACCTCAGATGTAAGTTGGATGATCATGGTTACTTTAATTAACAATCGAATTATAAGCTTTTCATATCCTTTCTAAATGCCATTAGTACAATGAAGCTTAGCTCAGAAAGGACAAGGTAGGGAACTGTGCATTTACAAGTCTCTTGACAACCTGGTTGGACTGACCACTGTGTTACACAGTAATGGGCATTTAAAAGCCAGGAACTAAAAGAAATCTGCTCTCTCAAACTTCATGGCCTTCAGGGCTTTCTGACCAAGCACAGAAATGCCAACTGAATTATAGGAAACTTCTGTTATTGTGCAGTCCATGCACATACTTCTGAGGTACTTGGTTCTCTCTCTGTTCTCCCTAAAGGGAAGGCTGCAATACATTCAAAAGAGAGATGCCCTTTAAGAAAAGACAATGCCCAGAGACAGCACAGCTGTTTCTTCATGCAGATATCCCACCAAATGCGCAAATCCCTAAACATTAAAGGAACATTAAATATCTCCAGATCTGGCCTGATCCGGTCAGAGGAAGACTCCAGATCCTTTATGGCAGGCAATCACTGGAAGTCTATTTTGTTACGTGCTGCTACAGAAAAATACTCCCACTAAATTTAAGTCTTCTTTGACACAACAGTTGATGTTTCCATCACTGAAACATCAGTTGAGGTTTCAACATAGCTGAAGTTTCTGTCACTGAAAGACACATCTCTGAATTCAGTTTCCTGCAGACATTTGTGGAACCAAAAAGCTCTCTCTATCACAAAAAGAATGTTTGAAGGTCTGTTTCCCACAGATGCCACCACTCTTGCAGCAAACACACACGAAAGTGAAGCAGCTGCTTCAGCTGCCTGTTTTCCTTTGCACAAACAGCAAAGCGTGAGAGAAAAAGGAGTCCTGGAGGATTATGAGGGTTTCACATGGGTGATCTGAAACCATAGATGAGCTTTCTTAGTTGAAAGAGTAAAAATATTTATTTCCAATTTGCAGTTGCTCTGAGGGAAACTGTAGCATGGGAGCAACTGCACCTGAAGCCATAGCAGACAGGAGTGCTATGATGAGAAAGGAGTAATGTGCTATCATCCATGAGGAGTCATGAGTGGGCACAGATCAAGTATTCCCTTTCCCTTCCTCTTCATATCCCTTCTTCCCTAGTCAGCCCCTCCTTGAGAAAATAAGAAGGTAATGTGCAGAGAGGAAAATAGATTTCCACCCCTTTGTTTGAGTGTAATAGCATTTTTCTATCCTTTGAAATATGGATTTGTTCCAGAGCCCCTGGAGACTCAGCACCAGAAAATACTACCCCACAATGACAGCTGATGGCCTGTGTCTTGTGCTGTACCCATCTGCTGGGCTCTAGCCTACACTGACGCTTCATGAGTGGAAGAGGGCAGCAAGACCACTCTCCACAAGTGGATAGCAGCTTTATTCCTGTAAGAGATGCCATTTAAAGCAATGTTAAAGACAACTTTCTGGTAGCTAGTTTGTGTGCTTATAAAAAATAAAATAAACCAAATAAAATTCTTGGTGTCCAGCACAAAGTTACTGGATCTCAGACTTACTGGCATTTGCTTTTGGACTGAAGAGAGAAATATCTCTGTAAAGTTTCCATTGATCTATAAAGCAGAAACATCTGCTGGTAGTGCTGTACCAGGCCTTCTCCGACTGCAGTCAGCAGGAGGCGAGTCTGCGGTTAATAAGCTTTCTCTCTCCCTTCCACAGTAGATGTCATTGCTATGAGTATGAAGCGCAATAAGAAAGTTTACAGGATACGGACTAACTCAGCCAGAAAATATAAAACACAAACATGGAAAAAAAGCATCACTGAGAAGACTGTCAACAGCTTCCTTATTAGCGATGTACTCCTGCCAAAGTAAAAACAACCACTGGACCAACTACCCCGAACCAGCCCTGGGACTGGCCTCCGTTAAAAATGCCGTAAGGACCATTTTAAAGCTCTTTTCAGCAATCCTATATAAAAGTGCTTGCAAGGCTGGGATTTAATCAGTAAAAGGCTGTCCTCTCTGGCAGGATTTTCAGAGAGTTTAATTCCATTTGTAGCGTAGTTTATGCCATGTACCCACACTGAGAGTTTTAATTTCCTCCATGATGTTAATTGGTACTCACTTCCAATGTGGCTAAAGCATCCCACAGGTACCAGGGGAGTGGAAATTCCCCTGCTCAGAGATGAGCCTGGGATTCATCGCAGGCAGCAGCATTAAAAAAATTGGTCAAAGTTTGTGCTTTCTTGGGCAAAGTTCTTGTCCCCCCTGGCTGCTTTTCACAACAAGATTGCTGGTTGTTTCCACCTACAGGACACTTTGGTGGGAAGGCTCCAGCATTTCACCTAGGCACCTCCCTAGCGAGGCCACTTTCCCACCACCCTGCCATGCCACATGACACAGCCTCCTGCACTGATAAGTACCTACTGCTTTACTTCCCCTGCCTTTGGGAAAACAGAGGGGCAAAGAGGGTCTGTCATCTGCATCGACAGAGTCAAAAAGGCCCTGGAAGAGCTTGTGAAAAAGGCTTTTTGTGTGGTGCAGGGACTTGCTGATACAGCCCTCCGGCTGGCATACCCTCCTGTCTGCCAAGACTGAGGTGGGTGCTCAGTGTTTGGGGAGGGCTTGGTTTGGACAAGTTCCCCACAGGACAAACACCCCAACACAAGGTCTGCCTGTGTCATGGCCAGTGCTGCTGCCCCCAGAAATTGCAGGGACCTCCTGAGGCTCTGCCATCCCCAATGCTCTGGTGCCTCTAGGTCCTCAATAGCCTCTGGGTAAGTGTCAAGCAAATGTCACTGCTACAGGCACAGCCAATGCTTCTGTGAGGCTTAGCATCATTTAGCTTCTCCTGGGGAACCAAAAGTTAGCTGGTACAGAGAACAGCCTTTTTAATAGCAGGAACAAGACTCTTCTGATTATGCTGTGCTGGTTATAGCATGTCACTCTGTCATCACCCTATCATTTCTCTGCTGCGCACACCGCTTGTTCTAACTTTAATGGTGTTACAACTACCAAGGTTATAATTACACATTATGGTGCGGCTTTCCTACACTGAAAAAGGACTAAACATACAATTACACAGCTCATAAATAGAAGGACGCCGTACTTCTGCACTAGCACACATAGCCACATAAAACCTTTAATTTTGGTTTCAAATAGATTATAGAGATTTTACAAGGATGTTATCCCGACTGTGGTAATTGTGAGCACCACCTCTTGGTGAAAACCTCCAACTGCACCGGACTTTTCCCAGTAATGCCTCTCTTTACAGGAGCGAAGTCCACGGATTCTGCAAAGCCAGCCATTAGCAAGAAAAGAATCATGAAAAAAGGATTTCCTGGCTGTTTGTTATTATTGTTGTTACAAATATTTGAAGATAAATATCTAAGCCTACGTGTACCTCTTTAAACCATTTTAGGAGTTAGAAACACTTACTGACCCCTAATAGTCAAACAGTTAAATGAAAAACCACGTGCGCCAAATTCAGTGACCCCTTGAAACTTTAACATTAGAGCTAAAGAGAAAAACATATGGAAAATACAAATGCTTCAACAACGATAAATACTAAGTCTAACTGTCACTATGACAAAATGAGACCCAAGTGCTTTCCTTTAAAATCACCCCTCATTTTGGTCATAAATACTAATCAAAGGGGATCGGAGGGCAAACTAATCACATCTCCAATCCCCAGAGGGTTTCTGAGAGCAACACGTTGTTTTGAGAAGTCATGATGCAACTACACTCTACCAAGAAGGTCTCTCACATATTCAAAGATTTTCAACAGTCAGTAGTTTGGTTAAAATAAAAGCATATTGAATGGTCATGGTCTTTCTTAGCCACTCCCTTGTCAAAAAGTATTCATTTAAGGCCATCCACGTCTGAGATTTCATGACCACACAAAACTTTTTTCCTCAAACTGTCTTGCCAAGAACACCACATACATCCAACCATATGTGTTCAACAGTGTCCTTGCTGTCATGGGGCCACCAACAGCATCAGCTGGGAGGCACTGACCTTGGTGACCAGCTCCACCGGGACTGTGCTGGGGTCATGGAGGATGAACTGGTGTGAAGAGAGGGCACAGCCTGCAGGCACAGGGGCAGATGGGCTCAGAGGCACCCTGAGCTCCTGTCCTCAAGGGCAGCACCAAGATTTCCAGCAAAGGTAAGTCTTTTTGCCTTAGGTCTTTCCATGAAAAGCCCCAGGGCAGGCCAGGCAGAGGTATTTGACAACAATCTCAAATGACAATTCCAGTCATCCTATGTCTGCATGTCTAACATCCATGTATTTCATAGGACTGATGCAGATGGTTAAATTTCATTGTTTATCAAGCGACCACATTGGCCAAATATTGAGCTATATGTTCACATGCACAGATTTAGTCCCTGTCACAAGAGTGGTATGACATCTTCAGTTTCATTTATGATGAAAAGACCAAAGACAGGAGAAAGGACAGAAGACTGGAAGGAAAGTGAAAGAAAGGGAGAGACAAAGAGAAAAGAAATGGAGAAATAAGGAAGGAAGGAAGGAAGGAAGGAAGGAAGGAAGGAAGGAAGGAAGGAAGGAAGGAAGGAAGGAAGGAAGGAAGGAAGGAAGGAAGGAAGGAAGGAAGGAAGGAAGGAAGGAAGGAAGGAAGGAAGGAAGGAAGGAAGGAAGGAAGGAAGGAAGGAAGGAAGGAAGGAAGGAAGGAAGGAAGGAAGGAAGGAAGGAAGGAAGGAAGGAAGGAAGGAAGGAGTATTATTCAATTAATTCCTTTCTGTTCATTCCATTTTCAATTTTAATTGTGCAGAACAGGCAAATAGAAATGAATGCTTTGTGTTTTTGGAAATGTATAAAGCATGAAAAGTATGCACTTCTCTTAAAGTGGCTTTTAAATTACAGCATACTGCATTCAGAATTGCTTATTGTGGTGTAGGGTTTTGTGATCTATGAGGGGCATGAGTTTCAGGAATGGAAAGGGGTCACTACAACTTTTTTACTCCTTTTTCTCCTCATTAAAAAATAATAAGAAGAAAGAACAGGAGGAGGAAAAGATTTCGTAGCTTTCCCTGTGATTTCTAGTATCATATTCTTGTATGTTTTACACAATTAGGGAAATTCCCATATCTTACATTTGCTACTTGGCTACAGTAATTTCATGTTTCTCTCTCTTGGTTCCTGCAACAAAAGCTGTAGGCTCACACAGGCATAATTAACAAGAATATATACATATATACTGGGCCATTGTAGGTCCTGATCAAGGGTATGGATAGGATCATATACATGCATAAATATGGTCAACTTCTACCTCCCTTTTTCATTGAGAATTCCAACTGGAAGTACTTAACAAGGATATGAAGAAAGTGTGCAGGATGTGGGTCTGGAACTTAGAGGTAGAAGAAAATTTCAGTTCTGAGGGTCAAGTGAGATTGTGATGCCTTTTATATAATAGCGGCAGCTTTAGTCAAAATTTTCAGGAATGATTTTCAATTCTAAGAGCTTTAAAATGAGACTGAAGCCTAATCTTTTTAAAGGGGCATGATAATTTCTCTAATCCAGGCCCCTTGCTTTGGTCAAGTAATACACAGAACAATAAATACCAACTTCATTTTTTGAATCCCCACAATTTGGTTTACAGCTCTTGCCTTTTGGCAATGCTATTAGCTGTGAAGTCTCAGCCAAAATTGTGTACGCTCACAACTTACCCATCTTCCTGAACAGGGTAAATTGACAGGAGGAAATGGAAGGAATTTTACAGTTTGGGTGGGTTTTTTGGGGTTTGTTTGTTTTTTTTTTTTTTGCAACATGAATTAATTATTTGCCAGCAAAAACAATGAGAAATACATATGCATTTGAGAGCTCATGCCTTGGTTAGCTATTAGCTAACAGCAGTGAAAACTCCTTATGAGCTCTCACACTTCCATTTTCTGCTATGGAAACAGTGGGACAGACTTCTAGTGGAAGAAGGACATCTCCGGGGAGAGAGCTTTAGTGAACTGGGGTCTTGAGATCACAGTGGTGATGTTCACTCCAGCAGGAATGCAGGGGAGTAGGTTGGGCAATAAAAGCCAAGGTCAGTCCTCTCAGTGAGAGAATGGAGCAGGATGTAAGGTAGGCAGAAAGCAGTCTCCTGGGTTTGAAGGTGGAGAAACAAGACGAAAGTCTCTATGAGGAGGCATGGGACAGTCAGAAATGAGAAGTGGGAAAAAACTGATTAAAAACAAATAACAAGTGATTGGGTCACTTGAACTCATGGATAAACATACGTGCTAGTAAGACCTGTAGTAATTTGTAATGTTACAGAACAGACGGGTGCTATTTTTGTTCCCAGGGGTTCAAAAATTTACTGTTCAGTAAGATATGCCAATGACATTGCCGTATCTGCCAAAAGAAAATGAGCCAAAAACACTGGAAGAAAGAGAACCACTAAGTTCGTCTCCCCACTACGCAAAAAATACAGCTCCTTATGGTGTTTAGAGTCACAACATACTCAGTTCAGTGCTTCACACTCAAAGAACAGGATCGGACGGTCCAAGCCCTGTCAGTGTTACAGAAGAAATAGCCAAACCCGCTGAACGGTGTTTACCAGTGGTTATAAGGCCTCAACAAAAACAGACGAGTCAGCATATCCTTTGACCTAAATCAACAAAATGAAGTGCTTGAGAGAGCACTGTCCTATCCGCAGTGGACGACATCTTTCCAAGATGAATGCCCAAGTTTTTTCCCCTTTTAGATGCCGCAAATGTTTTTTGGCAGATGCTTCTACACCCAGATGGCGCCAAGTTAACTACTTTTATTATGCCTTTTGGATGGTAATCTTTCCGCAGACTTCCTTTTGGCATTGCTACTGCACCCAATATATTCCAAAGGAAATGACAAGGCTACTGCAGCACCTGGAAAGGGATAGTTGCTTGTACAGACAAAGTCCTGGGATATTGCCATTAAGAAGCGAAACATGATAAAAGCTGGTCTAGATTTCCAGAGACACTTGGTATCTGCATCTAAAATGTAATAAACTTTGGGCTACACCAAACCTAGCTGAACTACTGAGATAACATGCACAAAACCTGTGCATAAGGGCAGACTGAGAAAAGGTAAATTGGCCTAAGTATGCAATAAATTAATGCAAGCTCCTGAATCTATGTCAAAATGAAATGAATGTTGGGTTATGAATGGCAATAATACATCCTTGGAATGAACTCCTGGAAAATGTAAGCACCTGATATTTGAACATAACACAAGAATATGTTTTCAACTGAGCAGAAGCCCTACCTGAGGCACACCAGTGCACCATTCCCATAACCACTTGCAGCCGCCTGCTAAAACTGTTTTAGGTTACTGAATTATTGCAGCCTGGTCAGACTGGTGGGGCTGCTACATACTGCTCCTGGTCATTTGCTGATGATATAAATCACTCTCTGAAGACTGAGGAGTGTCTCATTGTAAAAGAAGCATGTGAAAAATGCATAAGAAAGCTCTTCCAGAGTAATTTCAACTTTTGACTGACCACAAACCACTTGTACCCCTGATAAATAAGAAAGACTTGGATCATGTGCCAATGACTTGTCAAGCCCTACTTAGGGCTTAATTAAGAGCAATCCGCAGACATAATACAGGACTGTGCCTGGCACAGCCTTGGGAATTGGTGGTACCCTGTCTAGATACATTGAGAATGTGACAGAAGTATGAATATTGCAAATGGCTAAGGAAATTAAAGCTTTATGAGAGAGGTCTGCCATCCTTAAACCCAATGTCTGATTCATAATTATAACACATCTGACTGGCTACTACCAAAAATGCGGAACCGGAATATTAGAGCGTGGGAAAAGAGACTTCCTTAAGTACATTAGAAACATACCAATAATAACTGGACTCTCATTTCAGAAAGAAGCAGCATTTTGTAGCCAACATGGTTATCCCAGCAAAATTATCCCTATGGTATTTCATTATTGAGAATTATGAATAAGCCAAGATGTCCATTTAGTGGTCTGCCACTGGTAGAAGACACCCTGCTTATTCTATCCGTGCCTGAATGTAGTTGCCTGTAAAACAGAAAGGCTACCACAGTCTACTGCTAACAGCTATCTACCTCACTCCTATCAGTTAGGCTCACCAAGCCTTTACAAGAGAAACTCCTGGCTCAGTCCTTGCCCACAGGGACTCCACTGTGCTGTGGCGGCAATATTGGAGCATGCAGTGGAGCAATACAATTACTTCCCATTTATTCAGGATTCTTTTGCTTAGGTTATTACCCTTAACACAATGACTTCTAAACTGGAATGCCCTTACTTAAATGTTTTAAGGTGTAAGCTTTCCAGCAATGCATTGTGCATCTCTATCTGACACTTTCTCTCCCTCTTCCCTCTCCTGGAATTCTTGCTTTCAGCAACCACATCCCTAGTTTTCTGATTCCTGGAAAAAAAATTCTCCTTTCTCATGGCGTCTTGCTCGATCATTAAAGTTGACATGCCAAAAGCTTCCCACCGAGATCTTATTGGCTTTTTTGGCATCCTGCTCCTCCACATCTGGTATTTCATACAGCTGTCCATAATATTATAATTCTTTTGCCAGTAGCTTGTCTTCTTCATGTGCAGACCATATCTCTCACAAATTTCTCCCCAAGTGAGTGCCTTCTCTGCTACATTAGCTCCTCCAGCCCCAAACAACTCAGCTGTCTGGAAGCTCTACATTTTTCAGAAAACATAAATCATCAAGTCCCCAAATACCTGACAGCCTTATACATAATGAAATTCATGAAAGTAATGCACTCATAACTTGTGATTGGAGGCCAATGAAAATGACACAAGAAACTTTCCTTTCCTCCATGCTGTTGCAGCTTAAGTAGCATCCATAAACTTGCTAATGATTGATGTCGACAGAAATGGAAATTGACACTGTTTGTCAATGAATTATCAAGATTACTTTGTATTTAGGTAAAAGTGAGCTTCTGTTTGTAGACCTTAAAGTGACACTGCACACCATTCCCTTACAAATGAGGAGAAACCCCCATCAATCTCTTTATCTCAGATTAAATACCATCCTTTGTCCACATCATAAAAACTTGCCTTGAAAGGCTGATGAAAACTACTAGACAGGGATAAAAATAGAGGAATCCCAGAACGGAGGAACATCATCTATGAGCCATACCAAACTTTTACCATACTCAGCAATAATACAAAATATCTTAAATCTATACAAGGCAACTGGATATGCTCATCACTATCTGCTCTTATTCAAAATAAGGATTAACATTTATTGTCTATTTTACATTCACACTACTTCTACTGAAATTTTGCTCACAGTTTTATTTCATTTGTGTATTTCATGCTGGTATTTTCTGATCCTGCAATTTCTGTTCAGCCTGCTAGAGCTAGGTTGAAATAAGGTTATAAGTTACTACTTTTACTCTCATCCTACCCTCTCTATAATGGTGTTCTGGTTTAAGCCCAGCAGTAACTCAGAACCAGACAGCCGCTATCTTACTTCCCCCCCCCCGCCCTTCCTCCCCCCGGCTCCCTGAGGGATAGGGAGGAGAATCAAGAGAATGTAACTCCCACTGGTTGAGATAAGAACAGTCCAGTAACTAAGGTATAACACAAACCACTGCTGCTACCACCAATAATAATAAGAATAATGAGGTAAATAACAAGGGAAGAGAATACAACTGCTCACCACCTGCCGACTGACACCCAGCCTGACAGAGCAGTGATCTCACCCTTCTGGGTAACTGCCCCCAATTTATATAGTGGGCATGACGTGCTGTGGTATGGAATACCTCTTTGGTCAGTTTGGGTCAGGTGTCCTGTCTCTGCTCCCTCCCGGCTTCCCCTCCTCCCTGCAGAACATAAGACTCAGAAAGTCCTTGGTCAGTCTAAACGTTACTGAGCAGTAACTGAAAACACTGGCATTATCAGCGTTGTTCCCAGGCTGAAAGTCAAAACCACAGCACTGCACCAGCTACTAAGAAGGAGAAAAAATGACTGCTATTGCTGAACCCAGGACAAATGGTTATTATATACTATCTCCTATATTATCTCACACTGCATGTTGTCCTACCAGAAAAATTTATTCACAGGTCTACAACTGCCAGAGTGACAGATCTATGAACTGCAAGGCCTTACAGTGAAAGTGATTTTTTTCCCCAGTCAGTGTTAAAAGCAAAATCAGGTAAGTTTTCTGGTCAAATGCCACAATCAGAAAAACCTCACCACCCCAAATAAAAAACCAGCCCACCAACCAACTGCCCAAAACCAAACCCCACCCCTCAAAGCAAGCAGCTAATGAGTCTGAACTGGATTTTCATTAAAAAGTCACAAACAGAAAGAAAAACTTCACCAAATATTTGAAAAAATCAGCATAGAGACTACTCTCAGCCTTCAGGGTTTGCTCAGTCGACTAGAGCAGGTCAAGCTCTGGAAAGCAAGTCTTTGTCTCCAGGTATGTGTACAGCTACCTGCATTTTAAGGTGCCTAAAGAATGAACTTTTTAAAAGTGCCCAACTTACACTGAGCTCTTCTGGAAATCAGGAAATAAATATTTTCTTACCTGTCTCTTGGAAGAAAGAAGAGGATTCTTCACGGAGGGGGCAGTTGAGCACAGGAACAGATTGTCCAGAGACTCTGCAGCAACCCCACTCCTACAAAGGTACAAATCTTCACCAAACAAGGCCTTGGCCAGCCTCACCTGATTGTGAAGGCAGCTCTGTTTTCATCATGGGGTTGGACCAGACGACATCCAAACATCTTTTCCAGTCTGTATTTTTCTACAGTTTGA
The DNA here is from genome assembly GCA_017639245.1 of Myiopsitta monachus. NCBI lineage: Eukaryota > Metazoa > Chordata > Aves > Psittaciformes > Psittacidae > Myiopsitta > Myiopsitta monachus. The sequence continues at coordinate 70,699,984 of CM029917.1, read as the reverse complement.
TGATTCTAATCACTCACTAAATAAAAAATTCAATATCAGTCAATGTTTTTTGACATGTTTCTTCTGTGATAAACTCCACTTCTAGTTTCATCATGTTGAGATAGAGACATGACAGCTATTGATGGTTTCTGGTTTACCTACAGGTGTAAAACATTTCTACATATGCAAAAAATACTATACCTGTTGTTTTCACATCTGTGTGCTACTTCGACATGTTTTATCATTTGAACTATGACAAATGCCAGTGCTTTTTTCACCAAAACCTTAAATTAAGCCTTAATCTGTAAGGATATGCTTATCCTTACACTCTCCTGCATACTGCTTCCATGTTTCGCAGGTGGAGAGCTAAAGCACAAAGGAAGCCTGTGGACAGGCTGCCAGCTGAACCTTTCCTCCTGAATCTCAGTCTGTTGCTCTCAAAACAAATACATCCTTTGGTCCTTGTTGTATACTCTGTGGGCAATTTCTTTCAGTCCATAAGAGTTTCTTCTCGTAGTTACAGCAGGTGATATAAAGTATTCAATGGCAAAAATACAGTCATCCAACCTGCTCCTTATACACAGCTTAGTTCACGGACTTTATAGCACATTTTGAGATAGGACATAGCTCTAAGCATTCACTTTAGTGGCTGCTTTATAAAGGCACTTCTGTGAAGGAAGAATGTTGCTTTCATTATACATGACTGGAAGAGCTAATTATCCCCTAGTTGTTTTATCTGCTGGGGGTGAGGATGAGACTGAAAATGCAGACAGCATCAGGCGCATGCTGATCCTGGGGACTGTATTAAAGCATCCAAGCTGTGTACCCACTCTGCTTACAGATGTTCAGCACAGGCACATCCACAGGGAAGAGCTGATCTGATACGCATCTTATACCTTCTTGCCTCTCCCCATATGGTCCCTAGTCCAGAAGGCACACATCCTGCATTCCATAGACCCTGGTGACCTCCACTTATCTGAAGAATATGTAGGATTTTCTGGGTTCTGTGGCCAGCCACTATTTTTATTTGAGCCTTGTAGCAGTTGTTACTAATCTCAGCATTACCTTTGTCAGCTGTCATTTGGGCTATATGCTCTAAAATATTATCCATTTCAAAAAGAAGGATACCCCAGGGACAGAGATGTTGAACAAGTGTCTAACTGCTTAGCTTTCTACTGGATTACCAAGCCTACTTTTTGCTAAACTGCCAAAAACAGAACAACAAACCTACTTTGCCAGATCCTGCTCAGTTTCTGTGCAAGTACCTCTTCACCCATCAGAGACTTTTCAGCTCCAGTCAGGACATGGTGCAAGAAACTGGCCCTTCTCTTTAAACTTCATTACCACATAGGGGTACATATGCGTGTCCCACCCCTGAGTGTGTCACACCACTGATATACTCATTCAGGTGAAATGTCTGTGCTCAAAACCAGAAAAGTCCCTAACTACCCTTACAGCAGTGGAAGCCAAGTTTCCAAATACTTACAAGGCAAAGAGGGGTGTTTCCAAGGGCATGAACAGCAGCCATGTTCCCAACCAGTTGTTGTGCTTGAGAAAATCTGTCTTGCTTGCGTGAGCAGCTGGGGCAGGGCATGATCTCCCTCCGGGGACATCTTCTTTCTGCATTGTTTTCCCTTTTTAAGAGTACAAGTGTTGGGCAGCCGTCTGCAACTGTTGCTGTGTAGGATGAAATGAAATATAGTGTTATTAATAAAAGAAAAAGTAACTCGCACAATAGTGAGATTTAGTTAGGTTTCTGAAAAAAGGAAGGGCGAAGCAGCAGTTCTTCCCACATATCTAAGGATTTCTGGGGTGAATATTTAGTTCAGATAACTGTAAGGATCTTGGCAACATGTGCCTAATTTCCAGTGGGAAGGCAGAATGGCCAGTGAGAAGAGATGCTGACAGGCAAGGAATTGAGTAGCAGTGTGGTATTTTAACGAAGATGAAAAGTGTTGCTCTACATCTGAGAGCAGCTTTGTTAATGCAGTTGCATTTCTCAGGCCACATAGCTGAACCGTCAGTGGGTTTGGCTGTGTCACCTTGGTATAAGCAAAGCTTGATGAAATGTGAGTAATTTTTAACAGAAAGCATTTCTGTGGGTTTGATTTTCTGTTTTGTGGTTATTGCCTTGGAAGGAACGTTAGTCATTTCGGGTTTTTGCACTTGCATTACAAAAAGTAATAAAAAGAGGGGGGGAAAGGGTGGGAGATACAAAAGGTTTTAGCGATGGTGACAAGCTCACTGGGGCCCACAGTCACAGCCTTGCTGACCCACAGGGACACTGGGTTTGCAGAGGGGAAGAGAGGCTGCTTGCCCTCCCCTTCCATCCTCTCCCGGTCAGGAGCAGAGCAGAGGGTGAAGTAAGCTCACCTACATACCAAGGAGGGCACATGCTTACTACCCCTGCCCTCCATCCCCCCCATGCAAACCTGGGTGCAGGATGAGCGTGAGACAGTGGAAATCAGCCAGGGCACAGCAGTGAGACAAGCACTAACCAACACCTACACCTTGTTGAAGGAAGGCACCTACATCCATCTGGGTTCCATGTCCATCCATCCCCCCCTTAGAGCTAGTTCGTAGACTGGTCCTGTACAACTGTTTTCCAGAAGAGTTGTCCACCAGCAAGATGGCAAGATTCATCATTCCTCAGCCCCAGATGGAAACATCCCCCTTCCTCCCTGTAGATGCATCTCCCCCAGGGTTAAGAGCCTGGCAGCTCCCACCCCTGGCCATACCGGAAAGGAACTCATCTTTGGGCTTGCAAAAGGCTGTCAAGTCCAAAGCTTTTCATAGCTCTAGTATCTTGGACCCTGCAAGCTGTTGGGAGGTTTCCAACGAAATTCTGACTTGCTGAGAAATTTCTAACCAAACCCAAGTGTCAGCTGTGTAGATGTGAGCTGAGAAAAAGGGGGGAAAAATAGCATGGTCTTATTTGGTTTGTAATTGTAGCTCAGTTACAGTTATCTGTTCTAAAATAGTCTTTTCCTTTGTAAAAATTCTTGAATAAAAAGCTGTCTCTATCCCCACCTCAAATGCAGTATAAGCTTTGTAGCTAACTAGGAATAGGATCTGTAACATGTATTATGCCACTTGCTACATTCCAAAAATAATTTTCCAATAGTTTTTAAACAAAGTGACTGCAGTGAATATAAACAGAAAGCTCTTTAGGGTTGGATCTTTAAAGTTTTATCTCCCAATTCTCCCTGCAAAAGTAGTATCATCTCTGGCTCTTGTACTACTGTAGCAGATATGCAAAAATGCATATATTTAGCTTTGCAACTGCTAAGCCATTAATTTGATTCCCATGTGTGACTTGGCTAGCTGATCCCCCAGTTCTAAAAGGTCTGCTGGGCTGTATTTTTCTGACAGGTCAAAGGATCACAACAGAATCAGTTTAAAGGGTGTGATGGCTTCATGGCACTTAGACTTGTCTCACAATAACAACACCTTTCCACAAAGACTTTGTATGTCCTCAGCAGGGTGACTCTGATGAGGGAGAGATGCATGAAATATCTATGGCGTATAATGAAGCAAAGATGTCACTCACCCATAGCTCAGGTGAAAACGTTGATATTATTGATAGCTTAGGCAAAATATTATATTATATTGATAGTATTGATTAGCTGTAGGCAAAATAAGCTCTGTGCTAAGGGAGAAGCAACCTTTTCTCTCTGTCCAGAGCCGAAGGAAGAGCCACTGCAGACTGAAGACGAAGAGCTAGGTCTCACTGTACTCTGAGAGAGGTTCCTATTCTGCCATGCCGCTTAATCTCCACCACAGGGCTTAGGAAGCTGTCCCAACCAAGCAACTTCACTCTGAGGAACAATAGAGGCAATGTGGCTGCCATAACTCATCCACAATTAGCCACATTTTTTCCTCAGTCCTTACAGTGGAAAGTGACCAAGGAAATCAGTTAAAGGTACAATTCAGTACTTCGGGCCCATTTCAGTTACTTTTCCCAGTTTTCCTCTCTGCATCTGCTTTTTGCTTCCTGGCTTGCAGACACTTTGATAGCAAAGCACACAAAACACTGCAGCAAGTACTTCCCTGGTACCGGCAAAACTCTCAAGGGGGAGGAGAAGAAATAGGTACGAAATTGTTACTCTTTTTGCTCTCTGTGTTTATTTATTTTGGATCTGTTGGGCTAGACCGCAACTAAAATTTTATGAACCTAATAAAATTCCCAACATTCTCAGACATGGGTCGTGATGTTTATATATTAGACAGAATACAAAGGTGTATTTATGAGGAGATTGGAAGTACTTAGAGATGCTTGAGCTCAGGCAAGGCATAAAGCACATGTAAGAAATGTTTTCAAACTTAACCCTGGTACAATAGATCTAACCAGTGCTCTTTCCACCTGGGAAGATGAAGACAAATCACATAGCACATCAAAAACAAGCGTTTCAGAAGCTCTGTGCACCTCATCATAGAACAGTCCCACCTCCTCACAAGTGGCAGGGTACAGGGCAATTTCATTGTTTTTCAATGCATGTTAAAATTTAATTTGCCTAGTTTTGCTACGGCTAAAATATGAGCTCTTTCATTTTGGTAGTGGTGGTAAATATATTATGCTAATAAACAGCGTAAGGTTACAAGAATGAACATCTCTTTTCCCTTCTGTCCTCATAAAACACACAGTATTCAATAAGCAAGATATACTGTCTGACTCAATTGCAGGGATAATGGGTCTTGGAGACAGATCAGTCTTTACATCTTTATAAATAAATAAAAAAAAGGCTAGTGGGAATATATACTGGGATCTATTTTTGCCAGGGAAAAATAAACCGTTCTGTCAATACAGAGACAATCCCACTTCCCCCCATCCCTCTGCTGTCTCTGGCCACCTCCACCTTCCCAGCCTTATACCCCCCATGAAAAAAAGAAAAGTTATGTGTTCATTCTCCTCCTGTCACGCATGATTTTTTTACTGGTTTCAGCATTAACTTTTTTGGATACTTCCTGTCACTGAAAGACCTCTCCCTCCCCACAAGAACAGCATACGCTTTCAATTTAGATTATGTTCCCAGCAGATGTTGCAGGATGTGAAGGCCTTGCTTTCTCTTTCACTAAAAAGGCACTTGTAACACGTTTTATTGTCTTGAATGGAAAAAAAAGCTATTGCAATGTTCAGAAATCTGCCAATGTGATTTCATAACCTCTACCTCAAAAAAAATAATAACTGGTTAACAGAAAAAAATAAAAAACAAGGTCTGTGTTGAATATGTATTCCTGAAGAGTATTTGTAAGCATTCCTTTAAAGGATGCTGTGGAAGGAAAGCTTTATTATCTCAAGAACAACTCTCCAACTCTAACGCACAGTCATCTCAAGAAACACTTCGAAGCTCCAGACTATCCCGTGTGCATATGGCTTAATCTGAAGTTAGACCTGTTAACACAAACCCTTCTTTTCTCAAGATATGACACTGACATCCCACACGAAGCCTGAGTTCTCAGTTCAAATGTAACATCCATATACACCATGTGGTGCTTGCTGCTGGCCAGGGTCATGTCACCCATGTCCGCCTTGCAGCAGAAGTACTGGCTTGAAGTGGGTTGAAACACCCAAAACCTCAGTGCTTTCAACTTACCTAAGAAAGATAGACCGGAGCACATGAGGTCCTGCTTCATTAATAGTCAACTAAGAGTAAGGCTTGAAAGGAAAAGAGTAAGGTAGGCTGCATTAAAACAAACAAGGAAGGAAATCTAACCAGACACTCAATATACCAGAAAATGGTATACTACAGTCTCCAGTCTCTGAAGATTCCTTTTAAAAACCTTCAAGCTCATACACACTAGGAAGCTGCTGTTGGTAGTCTGTAGGATGCTTGCAGTGTCACAGAACCATCTGTTATCATCTGTTTTCACAAATGCCTACTGCTAAACACATGTATATGTGTGTGTGCGCACGTATGGGTATGCATCTGTGTGTGTATACTTTAAATACACTCATATTTACTTATTCCATCCTTTGTGTAGAAACTAGGAACAAAATTATACCCTATGGCAAAACATGTACAAACATAATGCAGAATCTCCAGAGCTGCCAAAAAATCCCTGCTATAGAGAGACGATTAAGTCTAACAAAATGGACAGCAAACCACAAGTTTCATACAGAAAGCTTGTTTCCAATACAGTCAGATTTTATCATTCCATCTTTTGTTCCTGTATAATGGAAGCAATTGGTTTCTACTAAAGCATAGGTATGTCAGAGCCAGAAGCAACGGTCCATCTAAACCTACGTTTGTGACACTAATACAGGCAGATTGATATCTCAGCATCTATTCCCAATCCACCCAGTGTCTATATCTCAGGTTTCTTTATTTTCCATAAATTTTTCTATCTTTCCTTGTACTGATATGCACTGCTTTTTGTTACTGACCTTGGAAATAGCTCCATAAATTAAAAACTCTTTGTGTAATAGAAATTCTGCTCGAGTTATAACTGAGGTTGGTTGTTTCCACCTGGTCTATTTGGTTTCCTGATTACACACACAAACTTTCAACTTACATCTTTCTGTAAGCAATTACTGGAGATCAGGAGCAGGCAGGAAAGAGGAGAAGCAGCCACAGCCATGGGGACAGCCATCCATCCTCCTCCAGGTCTGGGGAAGAACCTGCAGGAGGGTGGCACAGGGAAGGGAACAGCAGCAAGGCAAAAAGTTATCCTGAGGATACAGTGGTTCCTCTTGGGCAGATCTGAATTGAGCATATAAATATCCTGTGCTTCCCAGCATGGCTTTAAATTAATAAAAATCCATTCTGTAACACTGCCATGGAATGACTGACTGCGACATTTATAGCCCAAAGTATCCAGGAATTCACTCTCTATTACACTATGAGCATTTATTAAAAATATAAAAATGAAATAAAAATGACCATAATAGGAAGATTTTATGCCTTTTGTGGATGCATATCTTTTATTTTCAGGACAAAGTTTCTTTTCTTCCAAGAAGATTGATGAATTCAGAGATGGAAACTTGCTAAAATCATCTGCAATGGTATTGTATAGCTCTTTGCTTGCTGTTAGGTGATATTCTGTAGTTTCTCCGTTACCTCGAGAGGCTGAGTTGACTGGACTGGGTCAAGCCAAAAAAGCTAAAAATAGAAATAGAAAACCCACAGACTATTGTAACAGATATTCAAAATCATAAATCTGTAATCAGCAAAGCAGAGAACCTCTGTTAACATCTTCTTCACTTATAACAATTATTTGTTGAGGCATGCAAACAAAAAAAGTAAATGAGACCGATTTAAAAAGTAGCTTTTGCAAGCTGAAGAGTTTTGGATTACTTGTATAAATACCCGTATTATTGAAAGCTGGGCCGCTCTCAGGAATTCCTTAACTTTTTGACATATCTACACAATGCATTTATATCCCTATGAGCTCCATTGGTCCTGCCTAGGAGAGGCAGCCTTCCAGAGGGATCAGTCATGCATTTTCCATGAGTCAGCCCCTGGATAAAAAGCAGCCCTAATCCCAGAAGTGAGGATCGTTGGCTGCCAAGTGCAGAGCACCACTGGGTGCTGGCCGTGCTGTGCCAGGCAGCCAGTGGGAACCCGCACTCAGGATGGGCAGCACACCCTAGGGGTGTTGGAGAGCAGGGTGCTGTCCTCCAGCACAGGGTGCTGGTGTACTGCACTGACATAGAGACTCGGACATGCACACCTTGTTCTGTCTTTCTAGGAAGCAGCAAAGCACCTGAAAGGGGTACTGGGATTTAGTTCAGTCACAGCTTTTTAGCACAGTTTTGCACCATGCTTAAAACTGGATCAATAAAATAAAGACACCTACGTCAGAATTTTCACATGCTGCTTTCTTTTGAATTGAATTTTGGAGAAATTCAACTCAAAAAACTTCCTATATGCATTGCTTCCTATGAAAAACCACCCAGGTTTGGTCTCAGTTTAGACTGCTTCTTTATACTGCCCTCAAGATGTGGACAGTATAAAGATAACAAGATGTTATCACCTTGGTTTATTTATTTTTTTATACTATTACTACTTTCATTTCTAAGCTGGTGCATCTTCCAGTTACTCCTATGCAAGTCCTGCACTCTTGCCTTAGGATACAAGATGTCAGCTCTTTCCCGAGGGACTATCAATGAGCATATAGGTACTATGAAATCATTAACCGATACGTCAAACTCTTCTTGCAAGCGTGTGACCAAGTAAGCTGGTAAAACTCATGTACATGGTTCTCAAAAGATAAATACGTCTTTCTGTGTGACATATACTTCACAAATACCCAGCATGATCGATAAAGCTAACTTTCTAGATGCTTCCATATAAACCCAGTTTCTCAGTTTGCTGCAACAGATACATTCACCCTGAGAGTTACAGAGCATCTAAAACCACTACAGTCATGGCAGAAAAATCCTTGTTGATACTTATATCATTGTAAAATCCACTTATGCTCTATGAATTAATTACTTACTAAGCTGACAGTTTTTAAGACGGTGCAAAATAAAACTAACCAAAAAAGCCAAACATAAAAACCCAAATATAATCACAATGTCTGCTGAAATGTTAAAGTAAGAATGGAATAACATTTGCAGTGCTGACACTTGGCACTTTGATGAGTCTCTTAGTATCAGATTTCAAAACGCATTAGCGCCTATAGACTCATAAAGGTTTCTTGCAATGCTTTTCAACATGCATATCAGGCAGTCCCAATAGTCTGAAACCTCTCAGACCAACTCTGGAAACTATTTAGCACCTGAATCAAATTTATTTCCACATAACCTCTCAGTTCCTTAATCATGATTGGGAAAAGTGTACTCTGCCCTTCAGGAATTATTCAATAAATTCTACATAAGTCCTTTAGGTATGATGGCAAGGGGAGAGCCCAGAAGTGTCCTGGACAGATCCAAGTGAAATGCAGAATTAAATAAAGGAGATTGACAATGGCAAAATGAGCTTTGCTTTGGTTCCTGGAGATAGATAGGCAGACAGACAGGCAGACAGACAGAGAGTGTGTAAGCACTCTACTAAAAGCCTCAAATTACAATCACAGTCTGTAAAACCCAGCTAGCACCATTTTCAGTGAAACAAACCCAAAATTAATCCTAATTCATGACACTGAAATTTTCCTTAGTGCCACTTACGAGATATCAAATTATTTCCATTATTCACTGGAACAAATAAATAGCAAAATGCAGAAATTCATACCAGAAGGTGTATTTATGGAAATACTGTCAAATTTTTGGAGAAAACATTTTGTACCAGGTCATCAGTTCAAGACAGATGGCCTCATAAACCTCTCAGCAATGTAGAAAACCTAAGGTTCTATTTGATGGGTTCCAGGAACTGCATTTCACACAGATGACTGAGTGCTGCAGCAGACAAGCAGAAGCCATTTACTGCCTAGTAATGGGATGTGAGCTGAATACACCCATCACCCACACTAGATGCAGGGTAAGACCAAAACACAGAGGGACCGAGAGCTGCTGTCCCCACTGCTGTGCCACACCACTGCATGCTGCCAATGGTGAGCTGCAGATTTGTGAACTCCTACACTGCTTAAATTGTTTTCTGCCATTTTCTCACCTACAAGGACTGAGTGATGATGCTGAAAGGAAAGCCCAGGAAAGCAGCATGTTTCATGGCATAGCAGAGACTGCATTTATATACCTGTCTCTGTCTGGCTCTTCAAATATTGGTAGGCATCCCTTTTCTATTATTAACATTCATGGTGAGTGCGTCAGACTTCACTCATTTACTGGCATTTTACAAGGGAACCCTGTTTACTTAAGTTTACACATCTGAAATATTTACTCGTATCTGAGACAGACAAGTTACACAGTGTTAGAAGTTTATCAATATTTTCCAGCTTCATACTATTTTTAACATATCAGTAAACAATCTATCACCCTGAGTGCCTACACAAATAAAGGTGTAGCAGAAGGCATCATATAAATAAATATGGCTACCATATGGTACGTCAATCTTGCCATGCAAAGCAGGCAAAAGCATTCTGTTATCTGTTTGATCTGGAAACCTCTCTTATTATTTAATAGTACCTGATGTGCACTGGTCTTTACATGAAAAAAAAAATCTCATGCTAAGAGACATCACTTTAAATTTTAGAAAAGAGAGCACACATATATTGAAGAGGGAAGGAGACAAATCTTTTCACTTGTGAACAAAATACTGCAAACAGAGCTACAAGGGATATGCTGTACTTTGGGACTGGGGAGTATGTGAGGGTTTTGCTAATATTTCACCCACTTAAGTGATTCTACTGTTTTAATGGAACGAAATTATGTAGATGGAGCTTCCAACTTGTTTGCTTATTGGTTTAGAAATTTCCTGGTGTTGCTACAGATCAGGTGCCACTGGAAAGCACTAGTGATGTTGCTATCTCTTTCTTTAAATAAACATATAAATAGTAAGGTACACCTGTCCAATTGATACCAGTCAACCCCTTTTTTTAATATATATTACTTGAATCCAAAAATCTTTCTAATGATTTCGACATTTTGCTACAGAATAATTCTTTAAAGCAACTTCTTTGCTGAAAATGTCTCTCAGCAAGCAGTTAACAGTCTCACCAGCACAAAGTTATGGGTAAGCCTGGTGGCACTGCCCCATTACTGACTTCATTCGATTCTTTGTATTCCTTGCCTTTAGATGCTTGCAACTGCCTGGGCTGAAATTTCTCATCTTACAAATCTGCCTCAGGATTAATTACTCAAAAAATGCCTGGAAAACTTCTGAAACTTCTGGAAAGGAACAGCTTGCAGATTCTGAGGGATGCCCTGCCCCAGGTTCACCTTGTGCTTGCCCAGTGATGCTTGCCTGCACTGGGCACAGCTGGGAAGCAACAAGACCATGCACATGCACTGGTCTTCAGGAGCCAGGTCTCCTCTGCCCTTCTGCTGCTTCTTGCTGGGCTCATGTGCTTAGAAGGTAGAAAACAGCAAGCTTCAAAGCAAAGGGGCACAGATGGAATGGGGAAGTTCAGGAGAAGATATTTCTGGACAAGTACACTGGACACTGTCAGATGTACACTCTCATATCTGCTGATTTTTAAGCACTCTTGGCTTTGAGACATCTTTCTTCTGTTTTAATCAGTAGGTAATTTATCAGATATAATTCTGAACTGAAACCCTATGTGCCTGCTAACATAGTTTGAAAAGGAACTTGAGTATCTGCAGTGTGGGAAGGGTTTGATTTTAGCTTAGTCTCCTCTCAGTGATTATCAGGCTATTTCATATTAGCCCATGATTCCACTAAAAATACTTGTAAATGTCCCTCCCCATCCTTGAATTGCTTTGCCTTGCCTAGCTCTAACTCATTATGGATTTTAAATCTCATTTTTTCCTGCTAGCACTAACTTAGAGAATGTTCTTGTGTAGCTGCCACCTCTGTTTTCCATTTCCAGAGTTCATTTTTTGATCTCAGATATTTTTGAGCAGTCCCTTGTGAAGCCACATTGGCTTTTTAACTTGTTCTTTGCATATCTTTTTTTTTCAGAGGAATTTTAATCTGTTGCAATCTAAAATGAGGTTTCTTATTAGAATTCTCCAGCTTGTTTGCACACCCTTGGATCTGAGGTACTTCTCATTGCATCCAGCCCACTAAGTCTCTAATTTAACTAAGCAGTTAAGGATGTGCTTAATTTAAAGAATGTGTATAATCCTACCCCTGCTCAACAGAACACATATATCAATGGCTGTTCCAATGGCACAAAAGCACATGCTGAAAGTTACTGTAAATTTGTAAAACTTCTATTTTTGAAATCTAATCCTCCAGTACTACTGCAGCACCTTCTGGATCCGAGAGAGTTTTCCTCAATTAAACAAAAGGAGATTTGCAATACTCTGTTGTTTTCATGTTTTAATTTTCACAGGACTTATTACCTTCTGGGTTTTTGGGTCACTGCAGTTTTTTGCATCCCCTAGAGAAAAGTATCTGCATGTTTTACCATGTTGGGATGATAAGACATCATGCTCTTGAAACTCAAGAGGCCCTTTATTCAGACTGAGCAAAATAAAGAAGACTTTTTAGACCTCCAGTTTCTGACTGGTAGGATTTGCATTTGAGGAAGAATCTGCAGAAATCTGTTGTAAAGGCTTGAGCTCACGTCATTCCCCTCAGGGCTCAGGCTGAGAGGCTGCACAGAGCTCATACACTCTGAGACAAGGCTTTAGCTCCTCTCACTAGTTAGATGATTTTATACCTTCTTGAAGAAAGTGACACATAACATGCACTCAGAAGCATGTTTCCATGAGATGAAGGAGCAAGGGAAGGCTTACCACTTCCATGCTCCTTGGGGTTATTTGTCTCTTTCTCGTTATAAGACTCAAATGAACCAACCTGGAAGAGCAAAGTTGCGATTCAGTAGTATAGTACTGTCCTGATGAATTTTTGTTTACACCCTAGGCTACTAAAAATACTAATTTTTGCTCTAGTAATCACATGCAATGCAAATTGAGAAGAAATGGAGAGGAAGTGACATGTTGGAGCAGCAAATCCTCTTTTTACCAGTCAGTTTTGCATTATAAATTAAAGCTGACAAATTAAAGACAATGCTTAAAAACTTTGCACCTTGAGGCAACCAAGTAACTCATCGCCCCTGCAAGTCTATCAGATGCAGTACTTACAGCTTCACTCCGTGTCTCCTAAGAAATATGTTGTTTTGTTTCTTGGCTAAACTGTTGAGTTGGGGTGGAACATGATTTCCGGGCAAAAGGCAAAACAGAGCACAGACCTGTTTGATTCCTGGATTTGGTGTCCTGTCATTGGCTCAAAGAAAGTTCAAGCTAAATTATTTTGGGTTATCTTTCTCTTTCTTTTTTTCTCTTTCTTTTTCTTTTTTCTCTTTTTTTTTTTTTTTTTTTGGTAAGTTTCCCTCATGTTTCAGTATTATCTGTTAAAAATACTGTGCAGCTTGATGCTATCACCCACACCCCAACAGCACTTTAGCACTTTATCACTTACTCCCTTTCAAGCAGAAGAGGAATTTTTCTTGGTGTTAATGGAAGTGCAGTCGAGGGCTGTGCAGGACCCCTCTGAGAAGAGAAGCACATACCATGCACAGGGGCCTCTTTTAAACACAAAAATGAAAGATTTTATTAACATAGGAAATGATTCAAAAGAATCTGCAGGCTACAAAACAGGGTAATATCCCTCAGGTGGTACAATTACCCAGACAACTGGAAAAACTTGTAATCATACAAATAAGGCGTAGCCTGGCAAAGCTGATTGCAATGTAGGAAGTTACAGAATGGTATTGCTCTTCTAGGGAATAAAGGGTGAGCATGTGGCAATCAGCAGCCAAACTTGGATAACGTGATACCTAACATATTAAAGAAAGATGTTTTAACATTTCTTCATAACAAAGTAGAGGAGTCATAAATCACAAAGTACTGATTCCTTTGGGTACCACAATTCTACAAGTTTAAAGACAAAAGATGGATCAAGTTTCATTCTTATTCTCTTTATAATCTCCATGTAGTAACCCTGAGGTCAGAGAGAGAGGCAAGAGAGATGGAAGTACACCTTCAATGAGGGAGAAGTGATTTTGCTTTACATTGTTTGGATTCGTTACAAGAAGAATCTGCTGCCTGAGTAATTGGGAGAGTTTTGCCTCATAGGGCTGAAATAGCAGAAAAATTGGTAATACACTGAGTTATTCAGAGATTATTTTGTAACGGAGACTGCCCTTTAAATTTAAGCACTTTCCCTATCAAATGCTCCTTTCCAAGAAGTAATTACTGAATCATTCTCTTTCTGTGTCATATAAGTACTATTTCTTTCCATCTTCAGGGGGTTTTGAGCTTGCACGAACTATTCCTGTTTCTCCACACTAACACACTTTAACTACAAAAAAAAAAACAAAAAAAAAACACAAAAAAAAACCCCAAACCAAACCCAAACCCAAATGTAGACGGGGTTGTAAACCCAAAATTGTAAATTGTAAACCCAAATTCAAAGTGAACAGACATCTTGTGTCAGAAGAGACTTAGCAAACACTAATAACTGTCTGGACATTCATTTGCTATCATTTACCTGATCATTTCAAAGTACTTTTGAACCACTAAAGCTTTACAACATCCCATGAGGCTGGTGGTTTTAACCTTCTTTCACAGACAGTAAAAATGATACAGAAATAACTTGGCCCCCGCGCTGTAGTTCAAATGGGCAGTAGCAGAGAAGGGCCGTAAACAAGCTGACAAGGTTATAATGTTCCAGCCATTAGACAACACCACCTCCTTCTGGAATGAAAAGTCAGTAACACAACTATCTAATACAGGGTGAGGAAGAAAAGGAGAAAAATCACTGCAACTTCTTGAAAAAGATTACAAGGCGGCCTTCCCTCAAAAACAGAGACTGAAAGGTTGAAAGGTGAATTATAAAATTCACCTTTTCAATCACATCCAGTACCCTGGCTGGGCAGTTAAGGGGTAGGTATGCCACTGTATGTATGCTATATGTATGCACAGCCACCCCATCTATCTGGTCAATACGCCACACAGGGCAGATTATGAGAATACAATTCAGAGACTGCTTCTGAAGTTTCAGCCCTTGGGGAGAAGACTATCTGAGCAGATTGCATCCAGCACCAGGGATATATGAAGCTCAGATCATTACAGCGCTGTGACGACCACAGCAAAAGCTGAAAAGAGTCCAGGCAATTATTGCATAAGAGTTGAGCACTTTCCTGGCAGTGACTGTGAAGAATATGAAAATGTTGAAACTGAATTTATTCTCCGTTTCAACATCATCTCTCCAAAAGAGTCAACCAGCAATGGAATTTAAAGGGGGAAAAGCTCCCATAAAGCTAATGGCTTTTTACTCTCTCTCTGTCAGCAGATGATTAATTACTGGTGCTGGAGGTGCATCTGAGCAGCTTACAGTGGAGTTCTGGAAGTCATGAAGAAGCAAGAGAGGTTTCGACCAAGGCTTTATCATTCTATTCACAGCCTTTGCTCTGTCCAAAGCTCTGCTGATTAGAAGCCAGCAAGAATTTTTCCTTGAAAAAGGCAAAGGAAAACTTCAAGATAATCTTGGTTTGCAACTTGGGATCTCACATTAACAAGAAACTAAAGCAAAACATTGAAAGTGATATTTTTCTTTTCAAAGTCAGATGCCTGACATTCAGCACCTAAATCTGTTTTCTGAAACTTATGTGTCTATTCCCAAAGCCACTATAAACTGGCTGACTGGGGCCTAGGAAACGTATACTGCACATAGGCTGACACATTAATTTGGAATCATGAGTTTAATAAGAGTGACCCAAGTTAAAAACTTTCACTAAGTGAGTCACCAGTGATTACTGAAAAAAAACAAGTCCTACATCTCGTTTCTCCCTGTTGCTATGTTCTGAACACAAGAGCACGCAAACCTACACCCCCCGCCCCCAGCTCCTCAAGTCACACCAAACCACACCATTTCTGGAAACACATTCCGTAGCCTAATACTAACTTGTGGTAGTCACTGCAAAGTAGGTTTCGATAATCTAAAGCAGAACAATGGAGAAAGAAGCTGATCTGAAAATACTTCCTGAGCAGAAATTTATAAACAAGTACCTTCTAAAAACCTCCTGTACTAGAGCAGAGACTACAGAGTTGAAAGCATGTAAGATTTTATCATTGTACTCCATGCATTTAAAATGTAATAAATATATAAGAAAGATCCAGCACCTATGCACATAAATTACTGTAATTTTTATATTTCAATATTTTTACCATTTTTTATGAAGGCTCCCTCCAAACATCTGGAAATTTTAATTATTTTTTTTAAAACAGTCTTTTTAGCAAGCAATAGAACAGCCAAAGTTTTCTTGCCAAAACATTCCCAAATACTGATTTCATTTTTTCCCAAAATTTCATAAATATCTTTAAAAAATCCTCATAATTTTTTTTTCCCCTGAACTGGAAAAGTTTGGGTCAGGCAGTGCTGCCATTACAGGCAAATAAATTCTTATTCCTGAGGGAGATATTCAAGAGTCTTCATATGCATTAACAGAGTTCTCTTTCCTCATTGCCCTCCATCCAGGCAATACTTATGACTTCTGCAATAGGAAAAGCAGGTATCCCCCAGAACAAATTGCCTGATGCATCTCCAGTGTAGCTCTAGCCAACATAGTCTTTATGCAGAACTTGGTTGACACACTATGGAAAAAAATGTTTTGGGATCACCTAATTAAAGACTGTTTAATAACATAAGCAAACTTTACTCAGTGTAGGAAGTTACATTAGGATGGCTTACCAAAGAAATTTGTACCAATGTGTTAATTTCTTCACCTTGCCTTTTTGTGTAGCTGTATTTTGTCCCATCTCTGCCCCGCCATCCAGAAGGTCCATCCTTTTTCCCCAGGCTGATATTTCAATCCTTCCCTTGGCAGATAGTGATTCCCATGCTTTCACTGTGCTGTTACTTCTGGTGGCAAAATTATCAAATGGCAAGACTAAGCTGGAACGCTTTCCAGATGGCACAGAAGGAATGCCATGGCTCTCTTCCTCCAGCTCAACCCTTGCCCTTTCAGGCAGCAGCTCTGTGGCCTCTTCTTTAACCTGTTCCTTACCACTTGAGAGACTGCCTACAAATCCTCATCTCCCTCAGGTAATTTCAGTCTCCTACACAGCTCAGTGCACTGAAGCCCTGCTAGATTAAATCTCTACATTTCACTTCCTTTGAAGAGGTATTATCTTGTTATAGAGAAATATCAGCTAATCTGGTAAAATTCAACTTTGAAAAACTCCTGTTGCTTTTATTTTTTCCATTTTCTACTTGCCTTTCTATCCCTGTTCTCTACTGTTTCCAATCCTTGCATGCTACTAAGGTGACACTAATGACCTGCCCAGATATTTTTTCCCTTCCTTCTACAGATGGTGTTACAGGCATTATCCCCAAATCATAAAGTGCTACCTTTGAGTTTATAGATTATTAAAAAATCCTTCCTCTCAGACTTGAAATTTCCTCTGCCAGATCTTGGGCTGTTATGAGATTCACATTATCGAGCCACACTTCCATTGCAAATGCATTCATTTGCACTTCTACAGTTACTCCTTACTACCTTCATCCCCACAGTCTACCTTACAAAATATAGCCTCACTATAAAACAAAGCAAAGTATTCTTTTGTTTGAGGCAATACTTGGACTACCTTTATCTTCATTCCTCCCTTATTTGACTGGGGGGAAGAGGGGATTTTTTTGACCTCATTTCTAACCAGGGTGAAGAAGTATATTAATATTGGAAACAGTCTTGTCTCCAGCTACAGATCTCAAAATGTGCCTCTAAAGGGTTCAGCTAAGCTATTTATGGCATTGTGTTATGTGACAGGAAGACCCTAATGTTTACTCAAATGTGAAGCTGCTTTGCTCTAGAATTGCACCAGCCGATGCGGCAATCATCCAAAAACCACATTTGGTCTAAAACAGAAAGGAAAAACATTCCGATATTGATTTCTGACTCCAATATATTTGTCATTTTGAGTCTCTATGTCAGTAAAGACTGATCAGAAACTCTTTTAGTGACTGCCTTACCTTACACGCTGCAGCGTCCCCAGAAATGCTCTCTCAGAGTAGAATGGATGTGCCTGGGCCAACCCAAACTTTCTGCAGAGCACTCCCTCGCCTGCCATGCTTCCAACAATCAATATAGCCCAAGCTCCCCCATCACCCAGCAGACAAAACAAGTGCACACAGCAGATATATGGAAAGTAGGGAAAGTTTAATGATTATTTTATGTTTCTCACAGGGAAAGGCATAGGCAGCTATTCATTAAATTCCCAAACCCCTCTTCCAAGTCCTTCTGGCTTGAATGTATAAGGAAGATCCTCCCTTCTCTGTCTCAAGATCCTTCCATCTTCACCATGCCAAAACCCCACATCAAGCCTCATTTAAGCAATACACAAGGAACAATTTCAGTCCACTTAATATGTGTAATCAAATAGCTCACTGCTCAGTATATTCCAGAGTTTGGGAATGCTTATGAAGCTGCCACAAAGTTTTCAGTGCACTGCAGAGTTCTGCTTTGAACTGCCAAAGAAACTGGAGGTTCTTGCCATAAAATTGAGGTTCAGTGTGTCACAGAGTGTACGTTGTTTAGTCTAATTTGAACCTGGAAACAATTTCTATGCTTATTTCTGAACTGGTAAGTAACCATTGAGCAACCAGATTCATATGTCCACGTTAGTACTGAAAGAGATTTTCACTGTGAGTTTGGCCTTCTAAGATGCCCCATGATGCCATCTCCTCTCTTAATATCTGTACATTAAGTTCCACTAAAGAATAGCT
Organism: Myiopsitta monachus; assembly: GCA_017639245.1. Lineage (NCBI taxonomy): Eukaryota > Metazoa > Chordata > Aves > Psittaciformes > Psittacidae > Myiopsitta > Myiopsitta monachus. The sequence continues at coordinate 70,681,754 of CM029917.1, read as the reverse complement.
GAAATGCAGGATGTTTTTTTCCTCATATCACTCCTCTGAGGAAATCTTTGCTTTTGCCTTCCATAAGGATTTCAAGAAAGACTGAGAACAGGAAATCCCCACAACAACCTCTATAATACATTGGTTAAAATTGTATATTTTCAGCCAGCGTCCATAATGTTTCATATTTAAACTAAATAGTATGCCTGTAAACTATATTCCCATGAGAGCTGCCTAAGCTGGCAGTGGTATGATGGTGTTCCCAAGCACCACACTGAAGCACACTGAAGCAGATCTGGTAATAGACCTTCGCATCAGGATGCCCTTGATACAAGGCATGCAGGAGTGCTTCTGGGCTTCTGAGGGCTTTAACAACATTTGGAGATGATACCGGCCATCCACCTAGCCCTATAATCTACCTGCGACAGTGGCTTGTTGTAAATAAGACACTACAAATATGAATGTACTAATACATCTGGCAGAGCTTACTCAATTCCTGTTGTTGCAATCATTGCAACAGAACACTCTTTTTGGATTAGTAATGTACACCTTTGTGTCATGATCCGTGCAATCCTAATGACCAAACAAAATAAACTTGGTCAGTTTAATTCCTTGATCTGTCCTCAAAGAGCCTTTCTGACTGTAAACAACGAGCAGACAGCACCTCTTCATTTAGAAAAAGAGAGGGAAGAAATAAATGAGCATACAAAACCCATGGGCTAAAATGGCTTATTAAAAGATATCTGGCCTGGCTAGCAAAAGTCATCAAGCAGAGCCAAAAAACAATGTCTCCAAGTGGGCATGGAGGGAATCTCCAATTTTGCTACCATCTTTGAAAGAGAGAAACCCACTGGAGTAAACTGTACGGAAAGGGAGAGAGGTGTCCCCACTCACCTCTGGAAATCCCCCAGGGCTTCATGGCACAACTGTGGCCAGCCTGTGGCCTTCCCAAGGAAGGATGCCCTGAAGTCTTCTCCTCCTGTGGTGCGCCTCATCTCCGCTCATCAACGCCTCTCTTGGGGGTGTATAGGCAGGACCACAGTACAGTCCCAGCTGTCAGCTGGAGATACTAATGGGGTCATGAGGCAACATAACTACAACAGCCACCAGGCAACACAAGAGTATATCCAAATCAGAACTTTTTTCTTTTTTTCCTGACAGTTCTTTGGAGGTTTTTTTTTTTCTAAAAATACTGGTCATTTCCAGAGAGTTTTCTTGGAGGTAGATGTTCAGCTGAATGTTAAACACTCTGTCAAAAAGCAGGTTTAGTGAAGAATACTTGACTAAGACTTTCAATTCCCGTCTCAGAAAAGCCTGTGCTAGCTGGCGGACCCACTTCTTGCCACTGGACTCACACACACTACCAGTAACTTGTGACTTGGAAGGAGCTACCTCTCACACTGTTTTCCAGCTTGTCAGCAGAGAGAAAAGAGAGATGAAGGGGGAAATAGCGCTCAAGGAAGGCAGAATCCCTAGAAACAATAAATAATGAAGACAGGCAGCTTAGAAGTGAAATACCATAAAATGATGTTGTCAGATGTTCTCACAAATGGCCCACAGTGGAGAACTGGCTAGTCACGCAGAGCTGGCTCTCCCTAGCCCCAGCTATTACTGTTACGAAGATAAAACTGCATGAAATAGTTTCCTAACTTTTCTTTTCCATGTATGTAATAAGTATCCACACCACAAGGGTGTTTCACAACTGCAAAATGGGAAGGGGAGTTAAACACAAGACACTCTGTATTAAAATGTGATACGCACTATGAAAAATAAACGAGAATCATGGATCTGACCTAACTGTGAAGTAATTTCAAGTGATAATAAGATACCAATGGTGAATTTGTTAAATCTGGAGTACATGTGGAACTCATCTGAAGCATACAGCAAAAAAATAAATACACCAATTTCAAAAGTGATGCAATGTGACATCTGGTCCATAAGCAACCAGCTGAGGACAGTCTAGCTTACAATTATATTTTTGTAGACCTAAGTTTGGTAACTTTTTTAGTGCATGTTAATATTTCTTGTTTACATACTAGGTCAGCAAGTCAACATTCTCCTTCTTGACCTAGAGACACCAAAAGTCATACTGCATGGTGTAGCAAAGGGTCTACCAACACTAGAAGATACACCCACACAGTGTATTAGTCTTTTAGTTCAAAATTAAATCTAATACCAAAGTCTGGATTCATATACATCACAATTATTTTGAACTGATCATGCATTTCTAATAGCAATGCGTTCAAAAAATAATTAGATTCAATCATTACTGTAACTGTCAATATGTCCATAGCAGGACCAAAGTTAATTTTCTGAAATCCTTTTCAGCACAATATTTCTGAGATTTTTTCCCATCAAGTATGTGCTGCCTTGCTCTCTGATGCACCCACACTGTCCTTCCTAGATTCTAATTTCTTCTTGAATGACCTCAGTGACAGCAATTCAGATACTTCCCAACAAAGTCTGTTCCAAAATCTAAGCCTTCTGGATATGCCTATGGAGTATCTCTGTGCCGTGGTTTAAGTCTCCAACCCCCCCACTCAGTTTTCTCACTCATTCACTCTCCTAGCTTTCTTCCCCCAGTCCCGGGGGGATGGGGAGGAGAGTCAAAAGAATGCAACTCCCACAGGTTGAGATAAGAACAGTTTAGTACCTAAGGTATAACACAAATCACTACTGCTACCACCAGTAATCATACAAGAGAAATACAAGGAAAGAGAATACAACTGCTCGCCAAGACCAACCAAGCCAGTGCACCCCCCAGCAGCGAACCCCCCCCAATGCACCACCACACCCTTCCCTGGTCTCTGCTCTCCGTCTTCACATCCTGGACATGACGTGCTGTAGTATGGAATAACCTCTTTGGTCAGTTTGGGTCAGGTGCCCTCTCTCTGCTTCCTCCCGGCTCCCCCTCGTCCTTGGCAGAGCATGAGACTCAGAAAGTCCTTGGTCAAACCAAAACACTACCAAGCAGTAACTGAAAACACTGGTGTTATCAGCGCTGTTCCCAGGTCCAAAATCAAAAATACAGCTATATATAATACTGTATAATAATAATATATAATATATAATACTAGCTACCAAGAAGGAGAAAAATGACTGCTGCTGCTGAACCCAGGACACTCTGTTTTCCATCTACTGCACATTTTGCATTTATAGTTCTTTGAAATTTTCATTACCGGCATTTATGGACAACATTTTGCAATAACTTATCCCATTCTTATACACTAATTTCTACTTATTCACTGGATAAGGAACTTAGGTCTCCAAGACACATTTCTTTTTTCTGTTCCCAGTGCTAGTAGCTTACAAGTCAGGTGTACAGATGCAGAGCACCAAAGAAGTGATGGATCTTGATGTAAGTACCTCTAATCATAGAATCATAGTTAGGGTTGGAAAGGACCTGAAGATCATCTAGTTCCAACCCCACTGCCATGGGCAGGGACACCTCACACTAAACCATGTCACCCAAGGCTATGTCCAACCCAGCCTTGAACATTGCCAGCGATGGAGCATTCACAACTTCCCTGGGCAACCCATTCCAGTGCCTCACCCCTCACAGTAAAGAATTTCTTCCTCAGATCCAATCTGAACTTCCCCTGTTTAAGTTTGAACCCGTTACCCCTTGTCTTATCACTACAGTCCCAAGCAAATAGTCCCTTCCCAGCATCTCAATAGCCCCCCTTCAGATATTGGAAGGCTGCTAGGAGGTCTCCATGCAGTCTTCTCTTCTCCAGGCTGAACAGCCCCAACTTTTTCAGACTATCTTCATATGGGAGGTGCTCCAATCTCCTGATCATCCTCGTGGCCCTCCTCTGGACTTGTTCCAACAGTTCCATGTCCTTTTTATGTTGAGGACACCAGAACTGCACACAATACTCCAAGTGAGGTCTCTAGGAGAGCAGAGTAGAGGGGCAGGATTACCTCCTTCGACCTGCTGGTAATCAATAAGATGCATCTACATATGAAACTGTTTCAGAAGAAAGTACAACTTGAAATGAAAATAGGAATAATTCTATGATAACCCTATGGTTAGGCAAATCTTTCATGGCTAAAATAGCATATTTTTGTGAAATACTGAAAATTTCCAGAGAAGGCAGTCATATAGAGATCTCTGCATTTCTTAGCCTTTGGAGACAGAAAACTAGATGCTTCCCCCTCATCCATCAACAGTATAATTTACTGTCAGGCTGTTTGCTACCAGTTTTATTTCTAACAGGTTTTGACTTTACACAATTCAAGAACATTTGCCCACTTAACAGAGACTTTATTTTCACTGTACAGCAAACAGTTGAAATACGCAAATATTGCCATGTAATATGGATAATGTCCAAAGTCAAAGTATTTTCTACTCCTTATTTTTTGTTGTCTCCAGAGCATCACCCTCTTTCTTTTCCACAGCCTAATACTAGAGTCTAAAATCCAGGTAACAATGTATTTTTATGCCAAACATTGATAATTTATCAATAATGGAGGAGGGACAGTGATTTACCAAGGAGACAGATGACCAGTGACCCCAAGTACTATGACTATGAAAAGGGAGCATTTAAAATTTTCAGGGACTTTTTGGAAAAGCTATTTTGGATTGCCCCATGAGGAAATCAGGAAGCAGGAAGCATATGTTGCACTGTAACCTTTCACAACACAACAGCCTAAGGGCAGTGAGAACACTGTCATACTGCTGAGGATAAGCAGTCCATGAGTCCTACAGTAAAATATTCTGTGTCAGGAAAATGACCTTGGTCTTTGACCTCTGCGTGATTCATATTCTTTCAAGTTAATACTGAAGACAAAACATATGACAGTAAATTTATGATGGGTGTTTAGCTGTAAACACAGGACTGTCTGGTCAAAATCACATGCAAGTTTTATTCCTTTTCATTAACCTTTGTCTTCCTACACATAGTGTTACCACTAAGAATTAAATCCCCAATAAACTTCTGGATAGGTTTTCAGACTGATTTCAGTTTATTGAGTATTCAAATGGCTATGTAATAAAAATGGGACCCACTCTAAAACGTTCACGAAAAAATTATCCTTTTAATCTTAATTATTTAACTTGTAGCAATCATTTTCTTAAGTAGGCTTTTAGGAAGTGACAATTTGACCAAAAAAAATATTTCTAGTGATTTCAGAAACCAGGATACATGTTAACTCTTTTTTAACATTGTCTTTGAAGACTTGTCATGCCTGTATGGCAACCACGTAGGCAGAAATTTCCCAACCAATAAGTATTTGATAAACACAGCCACTGTAAATATCTGGTTGCAGATCCGTAAAAAATGTCATAGAGACAAGCATGTGTGTTGCTTCACCATCCTCTCAAAACCTCTCTGTTTTGGAAACACTAACACTTCCTTCCAAAAGAAAGGATAGTCCAAACCAAATTATAATTCCAGTCCTTATGCTGGTGAATATTCAGAACAAGCTCATTTATCACTGACAAGAAAAGGCTGAGGAAAAACAAACAGTATGTCTGACCCTTATCCACACCGAGTCTCTATGCTAATTTGACATTGCAATAAAGGCCTTTTCTGATGTGCAGTTTATATTTATACTCATACAACAATTGTTTTACCTCACCAGAAGAGTACAAAGAAGCTCTAGTAAATGAAAACAAGCCCAGCATTTGTAGATGAAGCATAAGTGTCCCTCCTCTTCTCAGTCAATGGGATGAAGTTTATGAATAGTACCTCCTTTGCTAACAAGAAGCCTACCTGCATACACATCTTTACATAATTGCTTACATTTCTATATCGTATGTCGGGGTAAGACTCAATATCCCCCATGTAATCATGAACTTTGCATCTTCGGTTACAGCAACTGTGTTAAAAACCAGGCCTGGCTCAATATTACTTCTGGATCTCTACAACCCATACACCAGAAGTACAAGACCAGTTTTGAGCATCATAATTTTGAAATACTCCACAGCTTAACATCCTTGTGGCTACCAAAAGCAATATGCACTCACCAAAGACCTCACCTGAAGCCTGTGAAGATGTTCACTTTTGTTTAAATTTCACAAGCATTTTCTTAGTGTCCCCAGGTCTTCAAGAGCTGTAAACTCCTCATGGAGTTTAGAAAGTACAGAGTGCCTTAGGTCAGGACACCTACTCAGCAAAATGCACCATCCTCCCCAGTGGGTGGGATTAGCCCCTACAGACATAAACACTTGCAGGAGGCCCACTACAGGGAGACTTGAGCTGCCCCATTCACCTCAGGGCTCTGTACTGAGGCTGGCTTCTGCCACACAGGCACAGCCACAGCTAGGTGGACAGGCTTTGCATGTGTCTAATAAGTCAACATTATGATGGGAAAAATTCACCCAACATTAAGAGCTCCAGCAAGACCGTATAATGCTTCACTTGTGTGCTACAAAACTCAATGGGGATTTAAATGAATTAAATCCTTGCGCACAAGAGAAAGTTAACCTTTGCTGAATAAACAATTTTTACTAGTCGATCAGAATTAGATAGGATATATTTCTTATGAAGTGGTTTAATCAGAACGTGAATTAAATTACTGACATATTGTCTCTTTAAATGTTTCTTTTTCATATTTTGCTTCTTCTTCTTTTGTTTTATGAGAGCAGTGTTCCACCAGGATCTTCTTTTATCTCTGTGTAACAAAACCAAAGATAACTTCCAAAACCAGAGGAAATAAATCAGAAAACTTGAAGTCAAGGCTTTCTCTCTGGTTTGACGTGATTCAGTGAAAACGCATTACCAAGTAGAGCAAAAGTTTGCCAAGTCTCTTTAATGATCCAGAAACTGATTATGACATACTGAATTTTGGAAGTTAGTAAATCTGCCCACATACACAATAGCAAACCAAAACATTTGGACACTGCCACCAGCAGGATTTTCCATTCAGAATTACATAGATCCAGTAGCATAGTGACACCCAAGAAAATCTCTTGGCGGCTAGCTGGATGAAACCAACAGTAGCAAGAAGATATTATCTGTAGACATCAGCATAATCATCTTCAGTAGAACATTTCTGCCAGCCATGCTGCAGCCATTCACAGTCACCCCTGGCCCTCAAAAGGCCTTGATGAGACTCAAGGGCTAAAGTCAAATCTCCATCCTGGTGTTTGTTCCTGCCTCCTTCTCTTCCCTCTGTACTCTCAGCAGTGTCCTTGCATGTGAAAATAATTGTGCTGTTTCATACTCCCTTGTGGAGCAGTGTTGGACAAAGCCACAGAAGTTCCTCTCAGATGTATCATTCCTTTTTCCATTAGTACCAGACACAATTAGGACCTGACCCAAAGACACCACAAGCTGGCTGGTGTACATCCATTCACCCCCCTGAGGTTTTGACCAGCACAGGTCCCAGTGTGGCACAAAACAGCACAATTATTGTCACACACAAGTACATTGACAAGAGATCACCATCATCTTAACGAAGTACATGCTGTGCCTATCAAAGCCAAGAGGTGTTAACCATAAGAAATGACTGAATTTATATATACAAGGAGGAGGCTGTAAAATGAAATTACATCTGCTACTGAAAATCCGTCTTTGTTTTCCAAGCTGTTCTTGCTTTCACACTCAAGTGTTTTGTGTTTCCCTCATCAGTAAGCACCACCAGTTGGGAATGGCTGTGTCCTTTGGAGGACACAGTAAGCCATGGTGTTACTGCTGAAGCTTCTATGTGTATTCCTAGAAAATTTCTGTCTTAATTGTACTTTTCTCCAAAAGAAATGTGCTCTTAAGTCAATTAGGGTTTACAAATATCTCCCCAAGTCAAGTGAAGTTCAAATGGGTGAAATGCTGTTTTATTTTCCTGCTACACATTTTCCGGTCACACTTATTTTTATGCTAGCCGGGGAAACCTCCATGATTTAATAACTACAAGCCATTTAACAAACATGAACTCAAAGAAGCACTTGTAAAGAACAAAACCAAATGCTTCACTCTGAAAGGTATGTTTTCCCTTTAAACACTTCTTCCATTACAGAAACATAAATTTAACTGATTTTTACTTTTATTTTTAAACAAAAAGTTATCCCCCTCTCTCCAATCCCAGATGTTTAGATGTTTACTTAGTGCAAGGAACTTGGGAGGTTATACAAACACGAACCTAGTTTGACAATCCATTATGACTTGGCTAATGCCCCTCTGTCACCAATAATCAAGGCTCTGCTAACACTTTCATTCCTTTCTTTCTTATTTTTGCTGAGTACATTGCACTCTGCCCAGCTGAATAACTAGGATTTCTTTCCTTTCAAGAGAGTACTTTTTTTAAAGCCTCTTAAGGGAAAAAATATTTATTCCTCAAATAAAGCCCTTGACAGGGTTTGGTGCTTGCAGGTGAATTTGCAGAAATGTTCATTTTCAGAGCGGTTTCAGACACAGCCCTCTGCCTGCTCTCCCCCTTACAAATGACAGCACTGTGGAAGGAAACAGTGCCTAGCTGCAGCATCTAACCTTATATGTCTGCCCTGCCCCAGAACTACTTGATCAAAAAAGCAAAACTGAGACCTGATCTTAACAGAGATGCCAAAGCCCTGACACCACCCCATACCAAGATCCTCAACATTAATGAAAAAGGTCCAAACATAAAAACCCTGCTAATTCAGGACTTTCTCATCTGCCTCTTTATGCGCATCTAAAATATCAGTTTTAAAGGGATAGTGGAGTGAGCCAAAGTGTCAGTCTGTGAGCTCAGCTTCTCCAGCCACATGAATTCGGGCTGTCCTAGGGGAAACCTGGGAAACCCACTGAGAAGTGCAGAGGCACTGTGAACCTACAGTCCAGCCATTGATTCACGAGCTTGTGTGGACCCCTGTAACTCCACCTTGACTTGCCAGTACAGTCTCCAAAGAGGCTTTAGCATGGCCACAGGCTCTGGTCTTGCTCTGCTCCCATGCACGAAGGAGCTGTGGCTATGTAAAGGATAGGGCTCTCAGTGACTGGCACCCCAGTACCTATCTCAGCAAAGCAGCCTTCTGGGGCGTTGACCTGACACACAAATCACATGCAACGCAGGGGGTATGTGTCCTGCTTCTGCTAGGCAATACATCTCGCCTGGCTGGTGTCTAAAGCGTGTCAGACCCGTGCATCTATCATTGTGCTGGATCTCATGCTGAGTTGAGGTAAGTAAAGCTTGGCAAGTTTGCATTTTCCTGCAGAGCATTGCTACTGCTAGTGGGAGCACCTCTCGGGCTAAGTGAAGCACACAGAATGGGGCCCTCCAGCTTCTCTCGGTTGGGGTCTCTTTGATGAAGCAAAGCAGGACTGAATAAATAAATAATTCCTCTTACCCAGCCTCTGTGGGAATCCAAACATTTCTGAAGATGTTGTCATCTGAAGCTGAATACAGAAGCGAGGGTAAAATATTGAAAGGATCCTGAGGGCGTAAACCTTCATTTAACAGAGAAGTGAATGAGGAGCTCTGGAACTTACCCCTGCCAAAGCCCTTAGATACAGGGTCTTAAATCACTTTTGTGCTCCCAAAGACAGGGAATTTAGGAGTTTAAAAGGAGTGTCTAAGGCCTTCATCCAGACAGCATCCTTTAAAATTGCCATGTTTGCAAAGGTTTTGAAGTTTCATTCTTGCCCTTCTCAATCTACCCAAATGCAATAACATTAAGGCAAAAAAGTTTCTAAACCACAACCACTGAAATAAAGCATTTTCCCACCCCTTTTGTCACTGCCACCAAAAGAAGGCACAGCTCTGTGGAGGACAGTCTGTGGTATGAGGCTGCTCTGGGCAGGGAGTGACAGTGCTGGCGTGGAACCACCGGGATGGGTTGCAAGCTCCTGGAAACCAGTGCAGGTCCTGGAGACAGCCAGCAGGTAGAGAGCAGCATGACAGTGGAACTGAGGACCATGCTGTGTGGGCTGCTGGCAGGACAAGACAATGTGGTGTGGTCCCACACATCACAGTATGCTCCAACCTGTTTGGGTGAGCATGGGGACAGCAAGCTCATCCCCCACCACAAAATAACAGAGGAAAGATTCTACCTGCTGAAGCAATACTAGCATGCCTGCCTCACCTTCAAAGCCATTAAGGGCTGGGGCCCAGCTGTCAGCACGGGAGCATCCTAAAGCACTCGCAGGGCCAAACAGTCAGGGAGCCAGGAGATGTGGAGAGAGCCAGTGAAGAGTGCAGCATTCAATTCAGCAAATCCCTTAAGTATGTGTTTAAGTGCTTTACTAAATCAGGACCACAGGGTGTCTGCACAGATGGCCCTCACCAATTCTGGGATCTCGTGAAGGGACAAGGAGGTGGCTCACTCCGCTGAAAAAACAGGCAACGTCAAGTAAAGACAGCACAGGAACATGGCAAAGCCTGCAGAATTCTGTAGCAGAGATCATCCGCATCCAGAAGGATGCTCCTCATAGCAGCCCATTTCTCCAGGCAGTCACATTGAATTATTACCATACAGTATCTTTTTTCTCTTTTTCCATTTTTTTGTTTGTTTCTCTTTTTTTTTCCGCCTTCCTCCCTCCCCCCCCCCCCAATGTTGTTTATTTCAATTTTCTCGTCTCCACTCTTGACAATGGAAAAGCCGTATCCTACATATGTTCTGCAGATTATTGGACCTACCTCCCCTTTCAACTGATCCAACAACAATCAGTTGTTTTCTGTGCAGTGAGAGGGATTACAGCCCTGTGGTATCTTTCTGCATTCTTTAAAATCTTCTCTCTTCTCTGGGGAAGAATCTGTTTCTGATGTTAATGTGGTGCTACGTGTTTGTAAAGTGTCCCGATCCTGCCTGCTGTCACCACAACACGGTGATAAATTAAGACTTTAATTTCAGTTTAATTTGCACATGCAGATTAACAAAGGCAGAGGACAGGGCATGGAAGGACAAAATACAACTCATATCCCTGCCTCAGTCAGTTCACTCATATGCATCTCTGGGGACTGTAACTGCCTCATTTTATTGTTGATACACAAAGAGCAAGAAACTTAAAGATTTAATAGAATTAATTATATTTTGACTCATATTATGGAAGGAGTGTGTTTAAGAAAGACTCTTGGCTACAGAGTTAACACATCTTCTCATTTGTTATAAGTTTCTCCTCTTCTTTCTTAGTACTGCAAGAAAGTACCATGTGCTACATTTTTGAAGTATGCCCTTAACCCCACTGAGCTGAAGGGTGGTGGATAAACAGCTATTCCAGCACTTTAAGTTGATGGAAACAGAAATGTTAGATGTTTCTCACAATGAAGGCATGAACCATCCCAAGGCGCTTTGAAGGAGATGACCCCGTCGCTGCCAAAGGTATAAGGGTCTTCAGCCCCTTAGGCCACAGGGGAGCCGTGCTGGATGTAGTACATACAGCGATGGTTAGGCTCACCTTTGTCATATGGCCAGATGGCCTTAGAGACCTTTGCAAAGGTAGTGAGTCACCGTGGGGACTCTGCACTTCTAAGGCACCCCATTTCTCAGCCACTGAGAAGAAAGAGATGAGGTCAGAAAGTGTTATGAAGGAAAGGACTGGAGCAGAGACCCATTGGATCTTGGCAAGACAGCTTAAATTGATTGAAGTATTAAATATGGAGGACCACATTTTGGCTGTAATACATAAAATTGTGCTAGGCATCAGGAACTTTTCAAAGAGTGCTAATTTATAGACGCTTTTCTAAGGAGGACGAGTATATTACTTTTCCTTTAAAGTGCAGCTGCAACAGCAAACCACACACTCTGTAGGTTTTATAACCTTGCTAATTTTCCCTAAGTCTTGGGAGCTATTGGTGGTAAGTATAAAGGTATTTTGTTTCAACCTAAAAAGAAAATTGAAAATTAAAGAATTTGTTTTCAGAGTGCAGCTAAAAGCTAAACTGAGGAGATATCGACTCTGATCTCCACAGAACAGCCAGTGATGCCAGGGAGACTGGTTTATACCAATTACTCTTGATTCAACTGAAGAAATTGGGGTTTTATTTTTATTCTTATTCATATCAATGGAAAAACCGGGCACATAAAGCATGCAGGGACAAAATGACAACCTAAAGGAAATGTGGGATGAATTAGTAACCTTTCTGGCTGTATGCAGAAAGCCTGTAGCCGCAAGAAGAGAGATCCTGGGAGCATTGCACTGGATGAGGTACTTTCACGATGAGAAATCAACTTCCGTCTCTGCAACATATTTTTTTGCTTTCATATTCCCATTTGTAAAACAGGCAACTATAAAACTAGTTCATTGGGATATACAAGAGGCTCAGATACCAGAGCAAGGAGAAGCAATGTAAGTGCTGAGACCGAAATCCTCATTTTCCAATCTCATTACTGCATAAAGCACCAACCAGCCATTTCATGTCAGCTCTTAAAGCTCTAAATGTTGCTTTTGTCCTACAGGAGAAGGAAACCCCATTTTTCATTGTATCATAACAGAGTAGTTCATCACCAGGGTACCAGCCAGTAAAGTAGAGAAGTCGAGTTCAGTACAATAGAGAAGGCTTGAATTCATCTTCCCATTTTACCAGCATCAGGGGAAAGCTTTCAATGCAGGTCAGGACGAACAGAGCTTTGACCACAGGTTTATCTAACTGCCTATGCAGAAGGGGTGAATGAAACCTTTCTCTGCAACTGAAGAATTTTCTGGGGACATGAAATGATCTTCTGCTCAAACTCTAACCACAGTCCATATTTTTAAACAAAATATTTTAGCTATGCCCTAATATGAGGGGGCAGGCTGCAGAGAAAGGTTATTTGAATTTAAAAGCCCAAAAATAGAGCTGAAGATTTTTCTCCCTCCCAGTTCTCTGGACTTTGGTCCTTGCTAGACAGTCTATGGGGAAAAAATTCACTGTCAAACCCCTATGGAGGTCCAAAATTATTCTTATGTTTCAAAATCACTGGGAGAACTCACACAATAAAGTACTTGTTGGAAAAGTACCAGAGCATATTAAGTATAGTGAGGCAACTTTAACTCTCCCTTTCCATGCTTTCATGAGCCTGAGTCAGAACTGTAATGCTATTAGACCTATACCTATATTTTCAATTTAACTTAAAGCATTTCTTCACCTGGCCAACACCTTATTATTTATTCCCATATGTTATCCCACATTATCTCATTAGTTACATTATTTTAGCTGCACTAAACATGCAGGTGATATTGCCAATTTGATACCCAGTCATAAAACTGGGTATCCTTTCATTATAATTAGTTTTCCAAAATATGCACTAATTGTACCATCTCAAGATACATTTCACCAGCTGAAGAGTATTCTATTAAGCATTTCATTATCACAATAAAAATTAAAATGTATGTACAGAAAATTATAGATATTTTTATCCTACTCTCATTATTCTCATTTTCAATTGCCCTTGATATTATAGATACAGATATCCTGATTAACAAATGTCACGAGATATTTAAAGCTAAATGGTCTGAAAATAGGAAAAGGAGTTAAGTAAGTCCATAATGGCACTCAGAGATCTGCCAAAATAGTTTTTAAACTGTTCCTGACCAAGCTATAAAAGTACATGGCTAACTATACTTACCAGCGCGAAGGCAATGATACCATCAGCTTGCTAATACGTCTTTCATTTTAAGGCCACCAGCAGTCAAGCAGAAGATTCAGCCTGGGTTGTTCCATAAATAGTTATTAGCCACAACACTGAGCAGAGTGAGGGAAGCATGTTAATGTCCAGGAATGAGTTTGTGTTGCAATGAAGGAGCAGCAACAGAAAATAAGACTATAAACTGTTTTGTCCTTTATACACTGAGAGATCATCCTCTGGCTCATAAGAAAACCACAACTAAGTCCCAGTAAAGCTCTCAAGACACTCTTGCTTTCCATCTTGCCCTACTGGTCTGAGGCCAAGACCTTTCAGGTGAGTTTACCATAAAAATTCAGCATACAAAAAAAAAAGAAAGTTATAAACATGCATGATGAAATTTGGGAGAGCTGTCTGGAAGTTATACAGTCATCTCTGGAATTCACAGGACAATAGTTTGTTGCAGAAACCTTTACAAATGAAAACTTTATAATTCGGACTTAGTCAGCATAGCGTACCATTCATGGTGGCTGCTTCCTTTCTTAGGCACCAAATGTGAAAGGCTTTCTGAAATTCAATATATTTCCGCCTTCTTAAACTGAAGCACTGTTCTAGCATATGTGAAATAGGTTTCCTAATCTACAACATTGATATAGAAAAGAGTAGCTGATTAAAGAGGACTGCATAACATTGAGCGAGATGGCAAGTAATGAATTTGCTGAACTATTTAACAGAGAACAAGATTTTCTATGTGTCTCATTGCTGGATTTTCAACCACCATTAACTTATTAAGTAGAACTGGTGAAATAATAAGCAAAAGTAAAGCACATGAACTCCTTTGACTGTACAGAAGAATCACATTTTGCCCCAGTCCTATGAAAAGTGACAGTGAGACTAAGCTGCAGTAACTGAATTCACCAAAGATCAAAGTAAAAATAAGAAGTAAGTATCTTGCAGTGTTAAAGTGTGGGTTTCTTCATAATAATTTGCAAAGATAGGCCAAATGTTACTGGTCTTAAAAAAAAATGTGCATCCAGTCTGCCAACTCATCTCTGCTGAGCAGCAACAGATAGGGCAGGATCCTCAAGCTCACAGCAGCTAACTTCAGGAGCTAGTTGAACTTTTCAGAGTACATATTATGCACTGGAGCATATATCAGTGGAACCAGCCACAGCTGTACACAGCACCCCTACTTCCAAACAAGGGAATAAAAAGGACAACCAGCAAGGCTTATCTTCACCTTCAACCAGAGATACATACCTTGCAATTATCATGCTTATGCTACACAGAGTGGGAGGAAAACAACAAAACATAACTCTGTTCTCAGAAGAGTGCTGCTCCAGCAGCTCCAGCAGCACCATCATCTCCAGGCTCCAGTAAGTCCATTGCCAAAAGCAGACCAAAATGTTGTTCCCCAGTCTGTCACCTAGGCACAGTTCTGTGAAACCGCACATGCCAAAGCCTAAGAAAGATTGTGCAGGAAGCCAAACTGTGTTTTTTCTGAGGAGGAGTTACTGGCACACTGCATACGAATACACAGCAGTAACATAGAAATCTGTGCATGCATCCTTTATATGCAAAGAAACCAGCAAAGGTCCTTGCTACCAGTCCAAACCCACACCCTTTAATGTACATCATCTTCAACCACGCAGAGAAAGTTCAGTAATTATCCCTGAGTGATGAAAAATACACAATTCACAAGCCTTCCTTAAACCCAATGAGAAACAGTACTCTGCAGTGGTTACTGCACTAGGATTCAGTCAAATCAGAATCTGTATTTGACTTTCCTACAGAGAGATGGTGGAATCTTGACTACCCCATTCCTCACTAATTTCTGAAAACAGAGGGTATGGATTCCAACTATACATTGAAATGTGTAAGAGCTGAGTGTTACAGCTATTTGCTTGTGGAATGCTGTTCTTAAGTGCTACTAATTCCATAACTCCATAATAATAATTCAGTATTTCCATAATTTCATAACCATGTAACTTCATGAGCACTGACTTTCATTAACACTGCATGGAATTATATTCAGTGTCAGTGTGTGAAAGTCTCATAAGAACCATAAATCACTGTAACTTATAGGTCATGCCAGAAGAGAAGAATGTGTTGGTGATGCCTTCTAACTGATAATTCTGCAACTTTTTCTTACTGCAACTAATATCTGACATCACTTGCCAGTTGTTTGAGTACTACATTTCTCAAATGAAACCTGCACCAAAAAATTCTCATGAAGTAAATGCTCGTTGGTGTAAAGTATCCTGTATAGTCTGTCAGAGAAATTATCTATTAGACCTTGCAAGCTTTCAATTATGTATTTAACTGTATGCTAATGTATTTAATAAATAAGCAAAAAATTAAGATATTGCATAGAATTTTAGGATCAGCTGTCACATAAATTATGATTGCTCTGCTCTACAAGCACAAACAATCCTGAGCCGACTATTTCTTCAAGACAAGGACAGCTGAAGAAAAGCCTCCTTTAGGAAAAAAGGTGTACAATGCCCCCTTTCATCTGCTTCTGAAACTCCAGTCACCTTTTAGCTTGCATGGCACGAGAAAACGCTCCTGAGAAAGGTTGCTGTAATGTAAGAAATGAACACTGGTATTCTTGGAATTGTTTTAAAGTGAAATAAAAATGTAGATATCGGATTCCTCAAAGCCACAATTTTCAACTTCGGGCTGGTCAAAAGCCCACTAAAATTAATCTAAATTTACTGATTTGCTTTAAGATCTGCCTTCCATTGTGCATGTAATATGAGCATAACCACATTTTTGATTCAATGGGATATGGCCCATTTCTCTTACCAGTTCCAGGAGAGGATCAGAGATATTACATGATGAATATGCTGCACTTAGCTGTGATTTTATTGTACCTCTGTTCCTGCTGCTTTGTGGAATGTGCAGAGAAGCTGGTTTCCATGACGAGAACAATCCAAAATGGATAGGGAATAGAAGTTAAACAACTACTACTAATTTAATGTATATTCATAGAGCTATTGTTTCTACCCAGTCCCTTGAATATTCTGGTTCAGCAGACGCCCCTAACATCTGTTAACCCCTATCAGTCTGCTTTTTCAGCAGCCCAACAGAGGACATCACCACGGATGCAAGTGGGTCAATATCACATAATAGCACTGGGAGTGCATACTCTACAGATTTAGTATATGACTCTGTATGTGTTACTGGGTTTTTACTGAAAAAGACATTGATCACCATGACAGACACAAAGCACCTCTCTTCACACGCCCTGAACTGAGACATTAAATGAACCCACTGCTAATTAGGATGATGACAGCCAGGAATTAAATTTAAAAGCCTCTGTTTATTCCCACTTTTTAAAGTTTTTCGTCTCTGTCCCATCCTTTTCCTTCTCACAAATCCAGTAGTAAAACTTCAGGCAGCCTCTTCTGTGATTCTGCTGAACAGTTTTTTGTTAACAGACACACAATAACAATGATAAACGAGAGAGAAGAAAGTGGTCATTAAGCTATTAGAAGCTGAATGTACACTGTCTGAGCACACCCAGCATTTATCTAGCTTTAGCTTGCATTCCTAAGCCAGGAATATAAAATGATACAGAGCAGAAAATGTAAATCATCAATGATGTAATAGTGACCTGTGCGATACCTTGGAAGGGCTTAAGCATATATTAACATTTTCTTTACAAAACCCACCATTGTCCTACCCTGACATATGAATGCTTGCTTACTTTCTTCAGGGCTCTCCAGAATGCATTAACCCTCTGTATTCCTTAACTTTACATTGGCCCCCATGGCTCTTAAAAGATACAGCAATGTTTTTTTGCAGCTGGCTGTGCAGCCAAAAGGTTTTGACTCATGGAGGGTGGGTCTGAATACTAAGAAACAAGTGGTGGGTTTAAGTTTTAATTTTTAAACAACTCGTAAGAAGCACTCAGCTATACTACCAGTGAATTCCTGCTGGTCTTGGTAGAGGGAAAATGTAAATAAGGGAAAAAGCAAAAAACTTGTGCTTAGAGAGTCATTTGTCATAGGAGCCTGGTAAAATCTTGTGGAAGGAATTCACCTAGCAATGAATAAAAGTATTCTGAATGATTCATCTTTGGCTTGCCAAAAAAGGCATGAAGATGAGGAGGAACTTGACACATCCGTACCTGGAAGCTGCAGACACAGAGACCAAGCAACGTGGGAGAGCTTGTTGGGAGATTTGAATGCCCAAGAAGAGCAGATGTGGGCAGAGTTGCCCTCAAAACCTGCTGGCATAGAGAGGCAATGAGCGAATCCAGAGAAACAGCTGAGGTGAAAGTCTTTCCAGAGATAATGCTTTGCTTGTCTCGTTGAGGGGATTAATGAGCTGACAGGTGGTGATGATTAGCTTTTTAAAAAAGGCTTTGTTGGGGAAAATTCGGAATGTTAATTTCTTTCCTGTTTTCTGAAGTTTGAGGTTTGTGTGTTTCTCAAGTCATGCTTTGAAATGATCTTTTATCAAAAGTGGTTATGGTTTGGTTTCTTTAGACAAAACATTTTGATAACATGCTTTGAATATGTTCCAATAACCATTTCAGAACAAACTATCACTGACATTTCCAGGAGGCAAAGTGTTGGAAAAGCCCAGCTTTTCCCACAAGTATTGTTTTGCACTGAAAGAAGCCCATGCTGGAATGAAAAAATTTCTTATCAAGCTTCAAAAGACTCATCTGATGATTGTGAGGGTTCAGTATTATGTGAGATGGTGATTCATTAGTAGAAGAAATATCTACTCAAACAGAAGGGTATCCCAGAGTCTGTGACTTTCTTACCTTGGTTAAATGTTCAGAGGAGGAAGTTGCAGCAGTAAAGTAACCTCTTCAGTCTTTTTCACCAAAGACAGCACCTATGTAACAATAAACGACTTGTTAGCATACATAGCCTATCATCTTCTTAGAACAGGTAATTTGCACTCATTTCTCCTCATGCTGAAATGAGCTTTTTTACCTGCCTACATTTTGCACCTTTGTTTTACTTTCTTTCAGTGTCTGGGTACCTAGCAACATCTATAATTTTATTGATGTTATTTTATACTGAATTAACTGCAGGCTGGCAAAGAGACATAACAGAAGAAAAATTATCTGCCTTAAGATAACTTAATATGCAATTACAATATAGTGAGAAAGAAGCAGTGCTTTACAGTTAAAACATTCAACTAGATAAAAAAACAATGCACAAATTTCTGCAAGAAGAAACTAAACCCCTTCACAGGTAATCTTGGATCCAAGTTATGAATACAGGTCAGACAAGTGAGAATATCCACTGCCAGGACATCAATAACAAGGGAAGTTCAGTTTTAAAAGAGCCACAAGAAAAAAAAAACATTAATAGCTCTTAATGCTTCTCATAGCAATGAAACAGCCACTTAAATTGAAAATTTAAAAAACAAATGGAGCGTAAATCTGAGCAAGGATTTGTTTTTCAAAGGCATTCATCTATGTTATATGACTGGTAGACTTGAGTCCCTGTAGTGCAACAAGCTCATATCCAAGCTCAGATTTTAGAGAGTACACGATGTTTTGATTGGCAACTGGATATAAGGAGACTCCTTCAAACAATAACCAAAATAAAGACATTGACATGAGGAATTCGGCTATGGTTTCCCATGTAGCTCAGGCAGTCTGGCAGCTCGCTCACCAAGGCAGGGCTGCTGCTCTCCTTCCCCCAGATTTCACTGTTTTTGACCCAGCACCCACCTTGCCCCATCCTAGGCTGCCCCACTGCTGCTTCTCTCCAGTGCCACACATCAGATGACAGAAACCAACACAAGGTTTCTACTTCCTATTTTCCAATTTTTTTGGCCATTTTAGTGAGCTAAATCAGGTAACAGAGAAACCCAGCAAGTAGAAGGGGAGCACTGGAAGCACATGGCATGGGGGAGGTACTGGGGAAGGAGCTCTTCCTCCCTAGGTCAACACCAAGCTTTGTCCATTGAGGTCAATAGGGAGGGCCCCACTGACTCCAACAGGCACTTGACTGGTCCCACATTTGGGAGGAGAAGGAGAACAGATTTGCATGTGAAGCTCATCTTCATTCTGCATGTGCTAGTGCACACCTATGCAGGTAAACTGTAGCCAGTAGCCAGTCTCCTCTTTGGTGGTACATTGTACGCCTCTGTTAGAGAGCAACAAAGCTTGGACCAAATTTGCCATAAGGAATAACCTATGAAAACTCACAACAAGCCTCGCATCCTCCTCTTGCCCTCAAAGGTACTTACCTAGAAGACCAATCCTATGACTCTTGTCTCGTTCCCTCTTTGCCCACGTGGCCAGGTAAGAATTTTGAGACAGAGTAGGAGCTTGGCCACTTTAATTTAGACCAGAGCACCCCCACCCAAACCAGGGCCCATTCTTCATTTCATGGAGAATTTCAAGCTGCAGAAGGTTAATTACGGACAGTGGCAAGGTGAGAATGAACAGCGGTGGCACCTGTCAAGCCATGAGCTGCACTGGATTTATAAACAGGTTCTGTACTCAATTAATGCTCTTGCCTTTGGTATGCTAGAAAAAGAGTAATACAAAGCTGCACACTGCAGCACTTTATTCATTTTTTCACGTTGAATCGAGGACCTAATTAGTTATGTTAGTGTAGAACTAATAGCACATTTGTTATAATGGCTGTTTCTTTCCTAAATGTTTTATGTAAAGCTCACAAGTTTGGTATCTGAGTATGCCAAAAAAAGTGATAAATGTTTTCTCTGCTCTTGAAAAATCTTAGTCTAATCAGGTTGTTCTTTTTTTCTGTCTAGATGTTAAACTGGAAAGATTTTCTCTTGGTTAGAGTGAAAGATATCAGAAATATTAATTCTTCTGGTTTAAAAGGTGCTCAGGAACTAATCTATTCTAACCACTGATTTGTAACATTAAAGTAGCAGTGAACATACTTTGGTTAGATGTCCTATAGTTATCTGTAAACATGGGGATACATTAAACATGGTCCAAATGTGCCAATTGGTTTAAATAATCATGGGGCTTGTGAGGGGAAACTACCAACAGAGTGATGTATATTAATTACATCAGTAATCACATAGTATAGACCCCAACGTTCAAGGCCTCTTTTTGTTATTTTAATTTTTACCGCCAGTATTTATACCACCAAGAGAGTAACTAACAAAACCAGCTTCCCTTCCCGCTTGCTCTTCGGAAGATTTATACAAAATGTTTTCTGCTTGTAAGAAAATTCCTGTCTGTGGCAACCCTTTTACCCCAGCCTTCACAGCTCCCTGCAGTGGGAAGGGAGGGCAAAGATATGACGATGAATGCAAAGCAATTGCCTAGCCCAAAGCTTCTGCATGGCCACAGTTAACTCTAATAGTGGATTTGTCCAGAGACTTCCAGGAACATGCTGGTGTTATTACAGCAAGAGGATACGCTGCTGTAGATCATGCAACACTCAATGTATATTAACATAAACTTCTCACACACACACACCTCCACATGTCCTTCTTTGCATATGGCTATGAAAGGCCTAGAGGGGATGAAGTGCTTCAAGCACAGAAATAGCCAGGCTAAGTTGGGAAGAGAATCTACATATAAGCCACCATTTGATTGCTTGAGCTCCTAATCCTTTTTTTAAAATCACATTGCTGATGTTATCTGAGCATACCTGGAGTGCAAGCAGCAAGCGCAGCTCCTGCATCCAAGACAGATTTACAGCTGAACAGATCAAAACCCAACAACCAGATGAAAATTAATGGTTGACAACTTCTAAAAAGTGAGTTGAATTCTCTTTGAGAAAGAGAAAGGAGACACAAACACACACTGTAACAATGGAGGCCAGGAAAAAGAAAGAAACCTAGAGAAGAGAAAGAAACCTAAAGTCTTTGCGCTCTGCTTAGGTGCCCTAACAAACAGTTGCCTCAATGTAAAGCACATAATCCCTCCTTCACTCACAGAATGCAACCCAGAACTGCCTCCCTATGCGCACTTATGTTTTCCCAGCAGAATGCCCTAGACACTGGGTGTTGACTCACACACACTTAACAACATCATCCGCCACTCAGTGCAATGTGATTTATTTTACGTGATGTAGCACAGTTTCATGAGAAAGGGGCTGAAAGTCTCCCTCCCCACGCTGTGCCTCAGCACCCCCTTTTCCCTGTGGCTACAGCTTCATTTGGCTTTGAGGCACATTGGTTTCCTTCCTGAAAGCAAAATGCTCCTGTGAACACGCAACACGATAGGCATGCTTAAAAACACCTCCCAGGCTGAGTGCCTCAGGGAAAAACACCGTGTCTGGATATTGCGCGGGACAAGGCAAGGAAAGGTGCTAAACTGCTCACCCAACAGCACACAGCAGAAGAGTTTCATGGTCAGAGCCGCAGCCCAGCTGCTCGTGCCACAGAAGTGCAGAAACCTGAGCAGGAATCTCAAGTCCCCAGATTTGGCCTGAAGCACAGACATTAGGTACTGGGCCTTTAAAAACAGTGTTTTGGAACATAAATATACAGATAGATTTATTTTTTTATCAAGATATAAATTTTCCTTAAAAGGGTTACTTTGTTCCTTTATTATCTGTACATGAACTATGCAGGGCATTTGTTTAGGATCTGTAAAAATCTGTTTCTCATAAGCAGCTTGGCATTCTGCCTTTATTAGCTACAACTTTCATAGAGAAAACATTGTACTATCAAAAAGAATCATTATTACTTTAACTTTATCACACCAGGTGATTACAACTGAAATAATTAGAGGCTAATTTGAGAGGAACCAAAGGGGAAGTGGAGCGAGAAGTTAATCAGTGTGCCCGTATTTAAATCAGGAGTGCACAGAGGTTGATTTCTAGCAGATTTTTGCAGCTCAAACAGCTCCTCTTGAAGGACATAAGAAGGAAAAATATGTGTAGAAAGAGATGGAGGAGAGAGGACAGGCAACTGCAGCGTGGGGAAGAGCATGTTTAACCTGCTGGACTGAAGCCACTTTTCATGTGTGCAAGGCTCCCACCTCAGCCAGTGTATTGCTCTCTCCTTCCCAAAAGCCAAGCGTGAGCCCAGCCCTGGGACAAGGAGCCCCCTGAGCAGCTCCACACAGAGTGTGTTGCAAAGGGCTTTTCCCACCACCAGCTGTTCCAGGTGGGAGCCAGAGGCAGAACTCTTCGAGAAAGAGCTCAGGAAAGGCACTTTGCAAGTAGAAAAGTTTAAAATTAAATAAAACAGTAATAAAATAGAAAAGTTTGAAATAAAATTTTAAAATAAAAATTAAAACCTACAGCTCTGGCTCTGATATTAGGGAAAGGTAATTCTGGGGCACAGGGGGAGTCATCTGAATCACAGCAATGGCTGCTGGAGGGCAGATATATCCTACAAGCTCTTTCCAGAGCAAGATTGTTTCTCTCATTGAGTATGCCCAGAGAACAGGATGTCTTACCACCACCTCGCCACCACCACCACTTTGGGAAGAAATAGGGAGGCATGAGCTCATGCCACTCTAGTCAAGCTGGGCTGCTTCCAGCATTCTTGCCGGCTCAAGCTCCTCCTCATAGCTCTGTGTTATAGCACACATGTACCCCTTTGCTTAGTCCAGCATAACCCACTACAAACATTCAGCCATGATAACTCCTGTGCAACCACTGAAGCTTCTCCTCCTTTCCATCAGATGCAGCAGAGACTAAGCCCTGGTACTCTTGCTTGCTGTTGAACAGACCCCTTAGAAAAGCTTGGGGGGTGTGGATCCATTTAATCTGCCTGGCTGTGCATTAGGAAATATTTAGTAGAACATTTTTTTTCCATCACTGCCTTCTCAGAAAAATCCTCCTTATGGGTTGTTTGCTTTGCCGGAATAACTTATAACAGGTCAGTGCATGAAATAAGCTATTACCAATAAAAGCATTCTTATGATAGGATAAGGGAAATTTACGGTAGGGCTTTTAGCTGTATGGCAATGCGGCTAGGAGAAGAATTACAATGGAAAAAAGAGTGTTTGTTACACCTGACCAGTGAATAAAGCAGCTCTTGACTCCTGCCTGCTTCCTCTGATAGCATTTCAAAGAGTTTGGGTTCATAGGCGCATTGGTGCCCCAGTTAAGGGAGGGTGAACCCTGCCCTGCTGCCCATCAACCCAGACTGCTGCAATAGCAGCATCACAGGCATTTCTGGTATTCTCCCAGTGACTCATCGAAGCTCATTGAAAGATGTGATGCCCTTGTTTCCATTGCAAGGAGATTCAGCGCATTAACTTAAACAAGGTGGGAACCAGGGACTCATTCCTTCTTCCCAGATCCAAGACCCAGGGATCCCCTTCCTCTAGAAGAAAGCCTTCCTGTGTGTGTCTGATGTCTACAGGTGAAGCAGGATTTTGCTCGACTGCTTGACTTGCCTAGAGACAAAAAAAGCAAGGGCACGAACTGACACAAGAGTGCTAGACACACTAGCGTCTGGCAACTGTCCCATCTCTGTTTTCTTGCTTCCTGTTTAATAGGCCCTTTAGGGAAGTTTATTGCTGATCTATGCTAGAAAATTATTCATATAATTGAAACATCAGTGTAATATTGTTTGCCCGGTAAAACATTTTCTTCAGGAATTTCTGGATGCAATTATCCCTTGTGACTAATAAAAACAGCAACTTAATTGGAAATATATGGTTAGAAACGTCATTTTATGTTTAAACATAAAATGCCTGTTGTCTCAGCATTTCAGATCAAATGGACTGTCCTTCCTGGGAGAAGCCAAGGGAATTCAAGGAGCAGAAACAGGGTAGGAATGACGGAGGCTAATTATCCTTTCCCCAGGAATTTTGTTGAGTAAGCATGTGAGACCCAATTTACTATTATAACACTGAGATGCTCCTGAGAGAGTCTCAGATTCACCTGAACCCCAATACACCTTTAACCCCACCAGCAATGCAAGCGGTGAGCTTTCGCCAGGTGCAGGTTTTAAGGCACCTCTTCCCTACTGCCATCCACGTCCCTAATCCCAGCTCCACCTGAGCAGGGCCGTAGCACGACCATGGGAGCTGCTCAGCATTTCCCCCTTGGTTTTCAGGGTTTCCCAGAGTAGAGAATGGCACAATACCTTACAATTCTCTGTAAGGGTTTGGCTGGGTCATTTTTATTTTGCAAATTTTTGCATTAAATTCTTTACCTTTTTTATATCAATATGTGCATATACCAAAAGTTCTACATACGCAGAGATGCAAAGTCAACGAGAAAGAGGAGGATGAGTAATGGGGTTTGAATCCCTATAAAATCCTAAAATTACTCCTTTTTAAAATACTCGTGTTATAGTAAAATGAAGAAAACTGTTTTACAATCCCATATTCTGAGAAATGAGGGCTACTGGCAAAACATGACAAAGCCACAATAGTTTTCAAACCCGGTACAATCTGCACAACTTCACTAGAAACCAACCATAAGGTATTAATAATTTCTTCTAAAAATAACATTAAACAACTAATGCTCCAACAATCCCAGGAAGTGGCCTAAAAATGGAAAGGTCGGGTATTCAGACATTAGCACTAAACATGAGAGTCCTGAGCTCATGAAGTGAACAAATCATGTCCTTCTGTCCCCCTCTACATGAAAGGGGATTCAATATGAATAATACAACATTGTCCACATTCACTGAAATGGAAAAGAATTCCCACATTATGTCACCAAAATGTTTATTTGCTATTACTTAAGAGAGTTTAAATATAATCCACTAATATTAAGATAGAAAAAAAAAAGAAAGAAAAAAACAAACCAGGCCTCTAAACAAAATAGCTTGTTTGAACACCCTGTGAGATCGCTGGAGTCTACACCTGAAGTGCAAGGATGTTCTTTCCTTACAAGCAGACAAGCAAAACTAGACAGCATGGGAACCACAAGAAAACTTGAATCCTAGTTCTCATGCTCACTCACAAATGGTTCTAGCCTTCGCAGGAAAGGAAAGCAGTCTCCTAGCTCCAAACACTACAAACCCAGAGGAAACCCTGAAATTTTACAGTCAATGCTTTCTTTTAATTTATCACGCAGAACATTCGCTTTGGGTTTTGAACGATTTACTGCTAGTACAGCTTAACTGTATTAAAGTTGAAATCAGCATATTACCATCTATTGAAACAATTTTGGCCTTTCGTTAGTCTTCAGACAACATCGCTGTAAGCATTGACACCAGCTTCAGCGTCAGCAGAATACACATTTCGATATGTACTCTAAATTAAATATGTATGAGAATCTGAGAGCCACAATGACAATTACTGCACATTGGAACAAGATTTGGAATATTTTGTCTGACAGAGTTCAAAAGACTTTTCAGCTGGGAGCAGCTGCAGCTTGGTTAGTGCAAGAATGGCTTGATTGCAATTCATAACTTGGAATATGGATTAATGCAATATTCATGGAAAACTGTGTGTGCAGAGCTCTATACAGCCAGTGGAGCTCTGAAAGCATTTTGCTTCAGGGAAGAATCATGTCACCAGAATGCATTTGCCTTTAGTGTGTCCAAGTTAGGAAGGAAGCTATTTTCCTTGATTGGCTGGTATGCAGGTTGTGGAGTCTAAAACTCCCCTTCACTACCCAAGGACGCTGGAATAGACCTGCTGGTTCTTTTGACTGGGGCCTGACTGGCTGCTGACTTCTGCTCAGCAGAATGTACAGTGAATAAGCTCCATCTAGAACATCCTCACAAGTCCTCTGAGATGGCTCTTGAGATTAGAAATGCTGTCAATATAGACAAGAATCAGGACCTACACATAGTCCAGGTAGGCTCTCTACACATCAAACACCCAGCAGCTTTATACAATATGAATAAACACTTTAGTGACTGAATAAGCCATCAGACAGGCTCGAGCAGATGAGATGAATGCAAAGACAGCAGGCAGACTGCAGCACTCGCAGTTTTCTATCAAAGGCTGAACAGAGCACTGCAACCACCCTTATGCTGAGTACCAGGGAGAGGCCAGCCAAACTCCCACACTCAGTCATTTGGCACCTGCTTTCTTGTTGCTCTGGTGCTATTGAAGATCTTAAAGTCAAGACTGAAGAGTGTATCTGGCAGATCTCATTCGGAGAGACAAAATGAGAGGAGGTGGCACAAAAAAGATGTGATGCCAAATTGCACTCTTAGCTGGGTCCCCATTTTTCACATGGCTTTGTTTCAAGGCACTGCAGGAAAATACTAGGGAAAAAAAAAAAAAAAAAAGGATTCATCCTAGGTCACAGAATGGTTGAGATTGGCAGAGACCTCTGGATGTCATCTGGTCAAATCCTCCTGCTCAAGCAGGGCTCCGGGCATCAGTTGCCCAAGGCTGTGTCCAGTCAAGTTTTGAATACCTCCAAGGATGGAGACTTCACAACCTCTCTGGCCAAACTCTGGCATAGCTTGGTTGCCCTCACAGTAAAAAAAGTTTCTTCTTTTGTTCCAGTTTGTGCCTGTTGACTCTGATCCCGTCACTGCCCACATGACTGGAAAGAGCCTGGCTCCATGCAGTTTACATCCCTGCTTCAAGTATTTGCAGAAATCAATGAGATCCTTCCAGAGCCTTCTATTCTCCAGGCCGAACAGTTTTAGGTCACTCAGCCTTTCCTCATAAGAAGAATGCTCCAGTCCCTACAGTCATCTTCGTGGCCCTTCACTAGACACTATCAATGGATCTATGTCTCTGTTGCACCAGGGAGCTAAGAACTGGACCAGCACTCCAGGAGTGGCCTCACCAGTGCTAGTAAAGGGGAAAGATCACATCCCTCAACCTACTGGCAATACCTTTCCTAATGCAGCCCAAGGTACTTCTCACCTTCTTTGCCACAAGCACACACTGTTGGCTCCCCAGGTCCTTCTCTGCCAACTCACTTTTCATCTGGGTGGCCTCCACTGTATACAAGTGCCTGGAGTTCTTCCTCCCCAGGTGCAGGAATTTGCTCTTTCCCCTAACTGAACTTCATGAGGTTCCTGGATAAAAGACACTGTAAAGATGCTGCTGTTGGAATGAGTAACCCTCATTTGCTTTGCAAATTTGGATCACCAACGTAGACTTCATGAACAGCAATCATTCTCCTTCCAATAGGGCAAAATACTGCAGCTGCACTAATATATGAGGCATCAATTTAACGTTTGAAGTAAATAATATTCTTTTGAAAAGGAATATACTTCTGCAGGATGAACCTGCAAGAAAGGCAGAGTCGAATTATCCAAGTTTGAATTGAGCCAGGACCCTGGGGCATGACACAGATTACCATCCTCACCTCATGGAGATCACAATTATTCAGAACAATTAGAAATGCCTTTGGCAGATAAGCTTTGACCAGATGAGACAACCTGCCACTGCTCAGCAGAGGGGATGCTGCTCTGCAGCACGTGCAGCTCACTCCACGCTTGAACAAGGCCAAAACAGGAATCTTAGCCCTTAAAAGAAATATTGACACACAAAGACCAAGAAGCATGATAAAAGGAAAAGCAAATTAATAACAGCAGCAGGGAGACACCTGATGCACTTCCCAGGCATGTATTTTAGGGTGACAGTTAAAAAAACTGCAGCTGATTTAAAAATGTGGCCAGTTCCCATAGTTTCATTTGTGTCAGGAGGACTGTGCACCTTCGCACCTTTCCCTGGTGTTACTTAGTCTCTTCCTACTTTTATATCATTTCTGCATTTTCTGATGAAGTGCTAGCACATTGGGAGCACCCACTTGGTTCAGAAGGGGCTGTGATCTCACATACAGATTACCAGTAAAACCACAGCGTAGCCTGGGGAAATAGGAATGTGCTTAAAGCAACTTGTACAACTCACTAGAAATCACACCAGCTACTACATGGAGGAAGGTGCAATTATTGCATGTTGTTATCTGACTTCTGAGAATTAGGAGGAGTGTTGCTCCAAGTGAAACAAGATCAGTGAAAAATCTCCCACTGATTTCAAAGGGCCAACAGTCTAGCTCTAGGTGTTCAGTGCTCTAAGTTGATGTTTCCTTGAAGTGCCTTTCCAGAGGTTAAAAGTGGTTTGGGGAGGGGAATAAATCTCTAATTCTAGGACTCCTGTTTCTCCTCAGAGTTCAAGAGCTGTATATTTGCAGTCTTCACAGAATAGCAAACCTTCAGCCAATATTCATGTGATGCTGCTGAACACAGACTTTTTGATGATTTCTTTTTCGGCAACATCCCTGGCTGGTAGAGGTTGTGACAGCTTGCTAGAGCATTTTATTGTGCTCTTTAAGAGGATTGTTTTCCTTGCATCATGTCCTCTAAGGCATACTGAAATGATTTCGGACCTGGCAGATCTCATTTGGGGAGACAAAATGATCAGACCTGATGCTAAAGCACATTCCAATTTGTGCACCTTCTCATTCTTCGCATGGCATTGTTTCAAAGCATTTTTCAGAAATAGAATTTTTATTACATATATTCTATTATTCTACATAATAGAAAAGGATAGAATATAATAGACTAGAATTTACATGCATGGATTAAAACCAACATTGTGCCTTATCTTCTCAGGACTAATCTACAATGACAAAGCATTGTCTTATGTGGGAGTATTCCACAAATAAATAATTATGCTTTCTAGAAGGCAAAGCTGTCACCACCACCATCACCACTTTTTTAGCATTACGTTGGAGACACTGTGTGTTGCCTTCTTAAGCTCATTTTCCCTAAGCTTGGGTAATTCTTCCTTCAGGAGCTTCCATGGTTTTCTGCACTCTGCACCTTCCAACAACTTCCCTTTCCTAACAGCTTAAGAGCTCTTAAGGTGGGTCAGGGCCATGTGAGGTTGTGGCAGAAGACCCAGAAATAGTAGAAAAAGAGCTAGAGACTGCTGGGAGCTACAGAAAGAGAGCATCCATCTGGTCTCCACCTGCAGCCAAGCGGTGGGGCAAACCTGCACTTTCCTCAAGCACCTAAACCTCTATTCCATTGTCAAAGGCATAGGAAAAGCCTGCCCCTGTGGTACTAACATATGATTGAGAAAGCAAAAGGTCACCAAAAATCACCAGTATCACCCTCACACAAGGCAAAGATTGATACAGCCTGAAGCATGCTCTCTCTTTCCCTCTTGCTCTACCACCCAGAAATTCAGCCAAATGAAAAGCAAAGACTTCCCTCCAGGAAAATCAAACAAAAGCCATGTGTCCCGAACCCTCATTGTGTCCAGACAGGCACAGGGAGTTTGCCAGAGCAAACAAGTTCCAGAGTCAAAGGATTTCCGCTGAGAGCTCTCTACATCCAGTCCTCCTCAGCCTGGCCCCGCACTTCCCAGCCAGCTCTCACTGCTCAAACCACTGCAAAGAGGCCTCCCATTACAATGACACGTTTGACAGCTTTGCCAAGAGCGCTTGGTGAGGTGCCAAAGAAAGAAGCAGTGTGCTTTCCTGAAAGAAGCAGACACGCTGCAGAGGAATACTTGAAACGCTCCTTCTAGTAAACCTGAATGGCCGAGCTGCCCATGCGGAGAAGCCCTTGTGTTGTTATACCAAAGGAGAGTGCAGAACAGGCTCCATGGGGCCTCTCGCTCTCCAGAACTTGCCCTCCCACTCCCAACAGCATTCAAGGCATCCATGCTGGAAAGCAACCAACCCTTTTCTACACTTGTGTTCACTTTGAACACATTCTCACCTGCCGAATTTCAAGCTAATATCCTGCATTTACCTTGTATCAATTAGCAGCACTTCAGAGTCCCAATGCTCAACAGAGATTTTACTGTCTCCACTTTACCCAAGCAAGAGCCCCAAGCCTGGCTCCAGCTGCTCCCATGGTGAGAAGTGCCGCATCCACCAAGATCTCTCAGCCCAATGGAAAACCACTATAAGAAAACCAGAGATGCTTGAGACGACACACAGTATTTGGGCAGCATTTTCAGGTAGATGCTGAGTGACACAAAGATAGCCATATGACTCCAAAGATGGTGTCACCCCAAAGCGCCAACCCCGAGTAAGGGGATAAGGATTCAAAATAATTATACTTTCAGGTGTTCAGACAGAGACAGAAGCCACAGCCCTGTCCAGGTTTTCTTGCTGTAGGGAAAACCCTGAGGAGGAGTAAATGCCACTGCAGACACTAGAGCACTTCTCTCTGTGCCCCAGAGTAAAAGGATGCTTTCAGGTGCAGAGTTTTAAGGGGCTTATGGAGAAAAGTCTGCGTGCGTGCATGTGTGTGTGTGTGTGTGTAATGAGTGGATGAAATGTCTTCATCATAAGGTCTCACATATATTTATCTGAGGCATCAATCTACTTCTAAACTTGTATGTTGCAGAAAGGTTTTAATAGCACGGCATAATCTAAGGCACGTACCAATTCCATTTTTAAGACAGTTAACTTCTCTCTGGTTTACACAACTCCCCCTGATTTTACATGAACTCAAGCATAATGGAAGGCTCTTCTTCCAGTGCTTTTATGCAGCATATCCTTTCTTTTTTTTCTTCTTAAAACCACACTGTTGTTTTGAAGTTTGGTTTGTGGGTTTTATTTTATCAGTATTATTTAATGCAGGATTGTGCATCCAGGGCCTTGCAGATGTAATGCGTAATTGAACATTATATTCTGCTCTTAAGAGATACACCATAAAATTATATTCAAACCATATTCTTGCTGATCCAGGGGAAGAGAGCAAAATAACATAAAGAAAATATTCTAAAGCAATTTGTGGCCTACCTATAGATTATTTTTCAGATATTAGCATAGTAAGAGAAAGACTTAACATGAACAGAAGGTGGGTTTTAATTCACAAGCAGCATTATACTGTGCTAGAATGCTTTGAGTAATTTTGCAGTTAAGGAGTCGGAGCGAACAGAATTTGGGATGATGTGGAGAAAAGAGAGTAAGAAAATACCAGAATTCAAGCAATGGTCCCTTATCCCTGCAGGGAAAGAGGCTGCTTAGAGCTCAAACTACATTGCAGATGGAACCACAGTGGGGTCGGCGTTTCAGAGCATGGCACTCCTGGCTTTATGAAAAACGTTTGAAATACATAGGACCAAAGCTTATGGGTACCATTTGCTGCAGTATTACTCTAAACCCAGACAGAAAGGGTGGAGGGGTGTGTGAAAAGTATAAAATGATGCATAAACTGTATTCAAGAGAAAATCAAGGTCAGGGGAATCAGAAAGGGATGGCCATTACTAATCAGCTACTTCAGCCGTTACCACAGCCATGAAACTACGATATGAATTTGGAGTAAAAAGTGCCTCATATGGGGCTGTTTTGCCCTGGAATATTGGTATGAACAAAGAGATGTCAAGTCATTACAGTTTGAGCTGATGCCAGGTAGTCTCAGATTTCAAAGTCAGGATCCAGAGTTTCTATTTGTGTCCCAAACTGTTTCTAGAAGTAGAAATAATGAATTTGAACTTTATCATAGGGGCACTGATGCCTGATCTTGATTCCTATTGGCATCTAAAAACATCTGAGTTCTATATAAGCTGTGTTTTTGCGCATTGCTGGGGATCCATTTTTCATTTTCATCAGGTTAAGGTTTTCCTTAGTTAAAATGCTGAATTCTGGTATTCATGGCTGCAGAAACATATCCTTAAAGGCATACAATAGGTAAATTACGTAGTTATGCCACTGTAAACACACAGCTTAGATGGTGGCTAAAATGGAAATCTGCCTTTTTCAACTAGGCTGACATCTCTGCACTCCATAAATGGGCAAGGAACAAAGAGAAGGTGCATTATTTTATGCTCAAAAATAGCTAAGGTGCATAACCATGACCAGCAATTGCCTGAGCAATTAATGCTAGAAAAGGTCCGGGGAACAGGTACACCTATACTACCACATCTGCTGTTCAGATGTTTATTAGTCACAACTTGACATTAAAAACGCCTTCTAATTGGCAAGGATTTATTCCCCTTGATCTCAGGAAGTTTGTAATTGTGAGGGCCATAGACACAACACAAATGAGGTCTGTCTCCCACCCTTCCTTATGTATTACAGAAAGCATGAACTGTAGTGCAGAAAAGCAGGGTGGTAGCAAATAAAAAGCAGATAAGCTCCCCTCTCTGGTCTATAGGGAAAAAAAGGACACACATCTCCTCCAGTGCCCAAATTAGGGGTAAAAACCTAATTTCTCACATATAGCCTTGATAACCTCTCTAACTTTATGATTCTCTCCAGTGACTGGCAGCCAAGTCCAGAAAGCACAGCTTTCTGCAGCATCACCTTACACACTCCTTCTAGTCACCCCATGTGGGAGCCAGTGAGCACCCCAGTGTCCTCTTCACATAGTGCAGGGGCCCCCCCACTGCTAGTGGACAGGGTTAGGGCACAAGTACCCCAGTAGCATAGCACTGGGCAGCATGCATATGGTGCTGCCCACACACAGAGCTGTGATGGGGATGGCATGGTGGCACGTTTATCAATGCCACCCCATCATGTCCCGTGCTCACCCTGGCACACCAGGTCTGGCCACTGCTGCCCGGGAAGGAAGCACTGTTGCAATGCCAAGGGTGTTCTGGCAAGAAACATTTCCAGAGAGCTGCACATTTGAGAAGGCACTTAAAAAGCTCAGACCACTTTGTTTAAATTCCATTTGAAGACAGACACATAAGCTCTGTGTATCGTTTATTAGTTATTGTCTTATTTAATCCCCTTTGGAAATGCAACAATAGAGGAGTTAGTTCTCAATTATTTTTTTCCAAGCTAGTGATGTTATCCCTTTACTTAGAAACAGAAAGCAGAGCTTACCATGCATGTAACTACCAGCACAGATGGGTTATGTGACCACACTTTCCCAGTTTCTGACTCACCACCAGTCACCATAAGTGATGCATTGGTCATTGGTACATCCCTTGGGAACAAAGACCTTTACCTAGCTACCTCAGCAGGTGCATCTCTCCCTCAAGCAAAAGTGCACCTTTCCTGATCACTTCTGAAGAACACCAGAGGTTTGGCCATGGGAAACAAGCTTCCAGGAGACTGTAGGTGTCTTGTCCCACATGCACCACCACACTAGTTTGAAATTCTTGCCTCCGGGCTAACCTACAAAGGAAAATCAGGAGTAGGAAGGGGCACTTGCAAAACGAAGGGAGATTATCACCACCTAAGGGCGGTCTGCTCATGCTATCATTGAGGAGCACCAACACTCCCACAAGCTTCAGAGAGAGACTGGGTTACCAGCGATGAACAGGAGGATGCCCCTGGTTTTCACCATAAGCTTTCTTTAAAAAAGCCCAACACAATAAACACACATAAAATCCCCACACCACCACTGCTCTCTCATGCTATGTAAAAGCCAGTTAAAAAGCAGAAAGATCTCCAGAATTCCACCCTCCCTTTCACACTGAAGCAAACTGCCCTCAGACACAAGTTTAGTTTATATGCATCTGTTGAGATTTTTGCTTTGAAGAGGCATTTGTTTTTAGGAAAGATGCATAAGTGTCAGGCTGCGCCCTGAAATCAGATTTTACTCCTGTAATGGTGGGCTTGGGCATCTGGAGTGTATATGCACAACAGCTAGTCTCCAGTTCAGCTTGTAAAATCTTTTGTGGGGGGTAGTGACTTTCCCAGTATTTTTCATGTTAGAATAAATTAAGTGTGCATGGAAGGTAGGAATACATATGACTGAAATGAAAAGTCGGGCTAAAAATAGCACTAAACCAATTGCATTGTTCACAGTGAGGGAAAGGAAACCTGGGGGGGGGGGAGGAAGAAATATATTTAACAGCTGTCTCAACATAATGTCAGATTTATTCAAGATTTCTAAAATGGTCTTTGACAAGTCTTGACTCATTGTGCAAGGCTGGAAAGGGTATCGAGGGTGGACTATTTTTTGTGATTTATAAGAGACCACTGTGACTAGTCTGAAAAACCTGCATACAAGTGCAGTAAATTAAAACAGAAGCCTACGTAAGACATGTACCTTACAGAAAAAAGGCTTAAAGCATTCTTCAGTCTGAATCACCAGAGTGTGGTTCGCAAAGTGAAACCAGTTTCAAGAATTTCTGCTACCCCAAGATGTATTCTCCAACCTCTAGAACTAAATTCTTCCATTAGCACATTTTGGAAATTAAAACCTAAACTCAAGCAGCTTTATCATGCTTCCAAAGGCACTGCACTTGGATTCCGGATCAAAAATTGCAGACATTTTCAGTGGCTCATTAACACTGAATCACATACTAGCCTCATTTATTGAAAAGCTTGCATGGCACATACAGCAACTTCTACATGAGTACAGCTTCAAAATCACTAAAATTTGCATGTGTGGAAGAGTGGAAAATAATGAAACCATGTGCATTTGATCAAGGATGGACGTGTTGGCCTTCCCCTTAGCTCTGAGACATAATTGCACAAATTTTCACATAAAATTTGAACATTACCCGAATCGCCAACAGAACCTTGCACAGGCTGTACCATGAAGAAAATACTCCAGACATCTTCACAGGAAGCAAGGGGGAAGTGAAAACCCCACAGCTAGAGGTGCCCTGCATAAGAAGTGCATTAGTTTCACAGACTGAAGAGAAGTCAGATTGTGATCTCCCTTAAAACCCTGCTCTTCCCTCTCCCTCCAGGCTAATACTCACATTCCCCTGCAGAGTCCAAGAAATTACTAAGCAGAGGTTAAGTCTGACTCCCACAGCTCTCTCCAAGCCCCATGAGTAGCCCCATACAGGCAGCCCCTTTGGCTTCTACCAAATGTCTACAGAGGTACGTGACTGACTCCAAATACTGTAGGAAAGGCTTAATACTTCTCCTGTGCAGCTCTGGCCTAGATTTGGATGGCCAGCACCACTGGACACGCAGAAAGGCCACTTTTCCTTGGAAGTATGACAGAGAACTTGAGATTAGGCCTAAAATCCTTAACTTTACATCATTTAAGAATGCTAGAGTAATAGCTAGTGATATCCCACTGGAGAACAGATTGGAGGAAAATGGCATCTTACAAATATGCTTTGCTTCCCATTGCCTTTTCAGGATGCCAGCTGGTGATTTGTGTAACAGCCACCACAAATCACATATGGCAACTCAGGAGCCAAAACCCTCCTGCCCAGACTACATGGTAACCCTACAGATTCTGTGTCACCATGCATATATGGGGAATCAAAACAAAGCAAACCTCCCAGAACCTTCTACACAGAGTCATAATACCCCTTTTCAGGGATGGGGCTTTGGAGGAATGATGCTTACGGAGGAATGACTGGGAATAGACCAGCTAATACTCTTAATGAAGGCTTGACAGCTCTCGTTTTATAAGAGAGTAGTTCCTATACTTTGTATAATACAGCCAGGAAGGTATAGGAAAAGGCAAAGGGCTGGAGAACATGAAAGTCACTTCAAAAGAAAAAGAAGAAAGTCACAAACAAGAGAGGAGACGAGACTTCCAGCTCCTTCATAACCTCCGTAATAATTACACAACCCAGAACACCACATCTGGGACATTTCTTGCCCAGTGTGAATGATGCTATAAGAAATCAAGTATTTTCTTGAGTGCACCTACTCCCATTTGCCTCATACAACTACAGTAAAAAAGATTTCTACATGAAACCTGGGAGGAAAAGGTTCTCATTCAGTACTAAATCTTCCACAGCTCCTCCCTTATTCCACAGAAGTTATCCAAGATATCATTTCTAAACTTGATGAGTTATGATTGTCTATAACAACTTCTTTTGTGTCAGCTAAAATAAAGGATCCTACTTCTGAATTTGCACACGTACCAGTATAAACCCAAATTCCAGTCAGAGCAGCTCCATCAGAGAAGAATTGCTGTAAGATGCAAATGTTGTTTATCTGCCGGACTTCCTACACATTGCTCTGAAATGATGGCTCAGTCATCCCAGTATTCTGTTCTGCCGGGGATGAATAAGGATAGTAAGTTGAGATCTCATCAATCACTTCAGCTTCTATTGCTCCTGCAGAGAGAATTGTTATGGCAACAGAAGGCTGAAACCCAGGTTTACAGTAACTGAACAGGTACATTCCAAAAGTCTGGGATGTTCTTGCAATGGAAAGGATGATGAATTACAGAAGAAAAACATATGCCACTTATTTAACTTTCTGATTTTCTTTGATTCATTGCTTGGACAAGGAAACAAAAAAAGAAAACAATGAAAACCTGAGGTAAACTGTAATGAGACTATCACTTCTATATTTCATGCAGTAGTGATTCCTTCCATGTCAGCACAATGACTGCTCCTTGACTTTCCCCAACTCAAAACTCTAGGTTTTATGCTGATTTCTGAAAGGGATGAAGTTTACATAGTAGCATAGAAGGTGTCTCCACTTCCCCCCCCCAATTTTTTTTCCCCACTGGCCAATTGTAGTAATATTTGACAGAAGGATAGCAGCTCAAGGGACTACATATCTATATGAATATTGGCAGCTAAGCAGGGGAGAGAAACCCAAAACTGATCCCATAGCTTACTTCAACTGTGGGAACCTCCACACACAGTCTCTTTCTCCCTGGGCAGAGGGAGGGCAGGGAAGACTTGAAGTGATGTGCAATCTAAGGACATGAGATTTCTGCAGGGGATGTAGGATTCTTGGTAGGAAAGCTGGCTGCACTGCTCAGGAGGAGATCTCTGTGCATCTTAGCACAAAAAATTAAAACATTTCCCCCTTGAAATAGAAAATAAACAACTGTAAGGATGCACTGTGATGAATATCACTATTCATGACCTGTGGCTGTGTAAAACAGGAAGAAAACAACTTCTTCATTCACCCTTTCCTCTATGTGTATGTGCTCACACACGTATGTGCACACAACCAGAATACATGCACAAAGAGCATACACATATGTTAACATACATAAGAGAACAGCTAAACACTAGAATCATTGCAAGCGTATCTATGCACATGCACACAGACAAAACCTGGGATTTCTAGCAAAGCTCAAGTGATTCAGTGTAATAAAAAAGGGCTCCTTGCAACAAAACACTTAATGAATGGCAGATTGTGTCCAAAGGGTGCCATTACCCAAGGGAGCCAGGGGATTTGGCTGGAGTGTGCAGTATGAACAAATGGCCTAAAGATTTGTTAGGGTGAGGACTGAATTCAGCACAATCAGAAGGCTTCATCTCCTCTGAAGCCTTATGGATTTCATCCCCAGAGAAGATTAAGCTGCAGTATTTTTCCACTCTTTAAAAGCAATTTTTTTGTAAGAGAAATCCAATTTCTGAAAACTACTGTACCCTCCCAGTATTTTCAAAGTCAAGTTCTCCTCTCAGGCCCACTAGCAAAGAAACATGAACTAATACCTTTCATTGTAATTTAATTTCATTATTATCTTCTTGTATACTGACGAGGAAAATGGAAAAATCTAGCAAGAGACAACAACTTGCTGTTCTAAATTGCCAGTAGAGATAAATGATGGCTGTATGACTGGATACCTTCTAGAAATCATGTTTTCACTTCCACCTATGACCCATAATTTGAAGTATTTGCAACTCCTCTTGCCCTGAAGAAAATGTATTATTTACAGCATGTTTTCTATTTTAGGAGCTCAGAATTCCTCCTTGACTCCAGCTCATACATCACTTTGGTGTCAAACCCTGACCTCATCCCTATTTGCATTTCCTACTCTGATGGAGCAGCTATTTCTGATTACAGACTGGCAAGATAAATCACAGAAAATTAGAATTCCAAGGAAAAGAACATTTCATGGTTTGCCATGTTGTTGTTATGAGACAAGCAGGCTTTTAGCTTGATTGTTTCATTTTCATCAGAGAATGCTCAGCGCTGTTTTATGTGCCCTCAGAATGCAAGGCCATGTAGTCAAAACCCACAGTCAATTATACTCCTCAAGAATTCTGACTCTAGGTTCCTGACAACCAGTTTATCCTGAGGTACTGCTGGCTCCATCCATCCTATGAAGCCATACTCATCATGGCTTTAAAAATGCACTAAGTCACAGAATGGTTGAGGTTTGAAGAGATGTCTGGAGGTCATCTTGTCCAACCCACCTCCTGAAGCAAGGACACCTACTGCCAGTTGCCCAGGACCATGTTCCATCAAGTTTTGAATACCTTCAAAGATAGAGACTTCACCACCTCTTTAGAAAACCTCTGACAATAGGTTTTCCAAACTCACCCTCACAGTAGAAGAGTTTATTTTTATGTTCAGATGGCACCTCCTGTGCTCATGTTTGTGCCCATTGCCTCTTATCCTGTCACTGGGCACCACTATAAAAAGCCTGTCTCCATCCTCTTTAGACCCTCCCTTCAGGTGTTTATAAGCACTGATGAGATACCCCCTGAGCTTTCTCTTCATCAGTATGAGCAGTCCCAGCTCTCTCAGCCTTTGCTTATAGGAGAGATGCTCCAACCCCTTCATCTTCACCACCCTTCACTGGACTCTCTCAGGTACACCCACATCTCTCTTGTACTTGGGACTCAAAACTGGACCCAGCACTCCAGGAGTGACCTCACTAGTGCTGAGTAAACGGGAAGGGTCACCTCCCTTAACCTGCCAGCAACACTCCTAATGCACCCCAGGGTACTTGTTAGCTTTCTGTGCTGCAAGGATGCATTGCTGGCTCATAGTCAGCTTGGTGTCTGCCAGGACCACCAGGTCCTTCTCTGCCAAGCTGCTTTTGAGATGGTCAGCCCCCAGAGTGTGCTGGTGCTTAGGGTTATTTGTCCTCAGGTGCTGGACTTCACATTTTTCTTTCCTGAACTTCATGAGACTCTTATGGCCCATTTCTCCAGCTTATCAAGGACCCTGTGAATGGCAATACAACTGCCTGGTCTACCAACCTGCCC
The DNA here is from genome assembly GCA_017639245.1 of Myiopsitta monachus. Taxonomy (NCBI): domain Eukaryota; kingdom Metazoa; phylum Chordata; class Aves; order Psittaciformes; family Psittacidae; genus Myiopsitta; species Myiopsitta monachus. The sequence continues at coordinate 70,642,713 of CM029917.1, read as the reverse complement.
CTCTAAGTCTTGTATCATCTGATGTAATGATACAGTTCATTTCAAACTTGCTGAGGGTGCACTCTCAGTGTGATGAGGTCATAGAGTCATAGAATAGTTAGGGTTGGAAAGGACCTTAAGGTCATCTAGTTCCAACCCCCCTGCCATTGGCAGGCACACCTCCCACTAAACTATGCCACCCAAGGCCACCCAATGTCCAACCCGTCATTAAGGAAGAAGTTAAACAAAATTGGCCCCCAGTGAAAACTGAGATGAAGAAAGCATTTCTGTATTCGCCAACCTATATCTCCACAGGCAGCTCTTCCTTCTTTACTAATATGAGGTCCAGCAGAGCATTTCCCCTCATTGGCTCCTCAATCACCTGCATCAGGATATTACCATCAATAAACTTCAGAAACCTCCTGCATTGCTGGTATCCTTCTGTGCTGTCCCTTCAGCAGGTAACTAGGGTGGTCAAAGCCTCCTATGAGGATCAGGGCCTGTGAACACGAGGCTCCCCCCAGCTGTCTGAGAGCCTTACCTTTTTCTTTTTGATCAGTAGGTCACAGTTAAAAATATTATTTAATTTGTACTGGTTTGTAGTTTGTGACATTTGCACAAATGTTTCTGTGCAATGGTTCTTCACCAGAATATGAGAGAAATAAAATCTAATGCAGGAAATACATCTCTGTGTAGTCAAGCCCATCCCCTTTCTTCCTGTCACTTCATCTGTGGGACTAGCAACTTGCAAAGGACACACTGCGTTGAAATCAACATGTGGCAAGCCACAGTTTGGGATATCGAGACTTATACTTTCAATAGTGCTTAATTTACAGATGCCCAACTTGAAGATGTTTTGCACGTAAGCTGCCAGCTACCATGTGAGGACTGTAGGGCATAAAGTCCCCTCCTCCAAAGGAACATGTTTGTGAATACTGAATGGCATCACTCACGATGAACTGCCAATTTAGGGAAGGGAATAACTTTCAAAAGACAATCCTGATTTGCTACCCACAGATGGGAAAAAGCTGTACCTTGTTAAAGCCATCAGAAGTAGTCAGGCCTTTTTCCTATTTATGTAAATTTAAGCCAAAATGTAACACACAGCTACACATTTTTATCACCTGCAATTTAAGCATGAACAGAATTGTTAAGTAACTGATGAGTGTCAAGGAAGTAACAGATACACTGTCTCTTCTCACCATGTGCAATACCAACAGCATGATGTTACCAGTGAGTGACCCTGGTTCAAATATACATTATGGTGTAAATGCTCCTAAAATAGTCTTAAAAATAGAGCTGTGTAAAGTTTTGTTAGAATTTTCCCCCTCCTTATGAAACATGTTCTTCCTATGCAAAAATCTGAGTATGTTTAAAAATAATTAATTGCAAGCAGGAAGGTGCCAACTTTCCCCATAAGCAAAAGACATATTGTCCTAAAAGGGCACAACAGAGGGGTTTTGCTTTATGTATGAGCACTTGTACAGTCAAATCCAAGCCTTCCTTAGACTGGTAACAAGGCTGAGCATACCCATGCACTAGGATAAATAATAAGCTAAGTTCCAGAGCTCAGTGCTGAGGCCTTGGTGTGCCATAGCGGGTATTAGTGAATTGACTCTAATAAAGTCTCTTTACTAGAAAAGAAAACATATACAGAGAATTGCAACAATTTGTTCAAAATCACACTGAATTAAGCAAAGTTAAGAGTAGATGCCAGGTTTTTCTCAGCCCTTTTCCTCTTTCATAGAGCCATCCCTCTGCTTTCCCAGAACAAAAAAAGAGTTCAAGAGGGAGCATATGCATACATTGCTGTAAAGGATAGAAAAGTAGCTGTGAACTGACACCATTAAATCAGTGCAATCTCATTTGCTTAATGTATTAGGCAATATATGAAGGGAAACCTCAAGAAACTGCTCAACAGTAATCATTCTCAACAATCAAATAGCCAAAGGAAAATTTTGCGCTCAAGCACAAAATAAGTATTCATGGACATATTGCAGATACATTTAAAAATGCTAATAGGTCTTTTACATCTCTAAATAGGCCGGAGATGCTGGATGCTTTCCTCTCTTCTGCACAAAATCAAGAGATGAGGGAAAAAAAAAGAAAACAAAACAAACAAAACCCAAATTCAGAAACATATCCCAAAAATAGTAGCAAGTATTTCAAGTATATGGCCAGCTCTTATGGCTATAGGCACAGCTGCGCATTGCATGGCATCACAGAATTAAAGCTGTTACCTGCACACATTCTAAATGCACAGCCAGCACTAATGACACAGGCCATCTAGGAAGGATTAAGGATTAGTTATCATTTCAGCTCCATGAAAGAAGATCTATATTTCTCTTTTAGACATGTAATTCACAGGAGAATCGTGCTTGCCAGCACTCTGAAAAAAATAATCTTTCAGAATTCTTGCAAACCCACTGTGTTATGATTTCATCTCATGAAATACAACACCTTTACATTAAACCTCATAAAACTAAATCCTGCTGGATCTCTTCCAGGCTCAGAGAATAAACAGCTATATCAGTGATGCCTAGAACAGTAAAATCTGGCCCACTGTCATATGGCATGCTCCCATTTACAGAGGGGAGCAGGTCTGCAAACAGCTAATTCACATTGCTATTACAAAATCTTCACATATAATGAATTTCTCACATAATTGGTCTAAGAAATACTTCAGGGGAAAGAAGAATGCTTTGAACACCATAATACATATTTATTTCTACTTTGTTTTTTTCCTTTTTAACCTATTCCCTGCCTTCCCCTTAATGAAATATGTGCTGTAGAGCTGCTCTGTTTTTTAGCAAGCAGGAGCGAGTTTAGTTGCATCTGGAACTCTGGCAGATAGCAAAGGAGGGAAAACTGTTGTCAAAACAGTTCAAAAACGCAGACGAATATATCCAATGAGATTACTTTGTAAAGCCCAATTATTTTCCCTTTGCAGTTAGAAGACCTACAGATTCCTTTTAGCTTTGCCGGTCCCGCCCAAAGCATGAAGTAAGAAGGATATTAAAATAACCAAGTACAATTACACCGTAGATATAGAGACCAGCATATGGCCAAAGAACAAAAGCAATTTTCTATGTGAATTAAACTCTTTCTTGTCCCGTGTGTAGAGCTATGCCTTAATCCCCAAATATGGGTAGAGGCTGGCACGCCTTCATACACAAACTGCAGTTACAGACCCAGATACACAGATGTCACACATTCCTTCCATCTTTCCGATCACTTAGCAGGCTAATTACATCTCAGGCAAACTGCAACCAGATCATCTTCAGTACCAAAGCTCACTTGGTACAAGCACAGGAGCCAAGGCTGACGCTGATACCACACCTCACCAGGGCCTGAATTCTCCCAAGGCTCCCTTCCTCATTTTTAGCATTTTGACCACGGCACTCTGGATTTTAGTAGCCACGGCTAGAAAATGGTATCGCTATAGTAAAAAGGGGAGGTTAACTGTACTGCAGACCGTCAGTGACAGAAAGCAGAGGGGATAATTCCTAAAGTGCAGAGGGAGGCAAGCTACAGAGGCTTTAGCAGGAGAGATCTGCTGGGGAAGGGACAAAGGTTCCCAAGGAACTGTCAATGTGTTGCTTTTGAACAAGGCAAAAGAGAAACATCCCTGTTAAGATGCTCGATTAGATGATGTAACGGCAGGGCAAGGTCACTGACACTGCACTGGAAACAATTCGGACAGGATGCGCACTTGGAAGCAGTAGATTGAGCCTGCAAGAGGATGATGCAGGGCACCTTCACTACCCCAGGGTCATCATGCCCATCCTTTTCCCAGGAGTGGGGAAGGCTGATGCTCTAGGATGGCTCTGTGTGGATTTGGGACTATCCCAACCAGTGAGTGACTTCAGTCAGAAAACTGTACACATAGGGTCTCAGTGTGTACAAGCACTTCAGGATGGGACGAGGGAATGGCAACTGTTTGCACGACTTGGCAACATAAGATAGAATCATAGAATAGTTAGGGTTGGAAAGGACCTTAAGATCATCAAGTTCCAACCCCACTGCCATGGGCAGGGACACCTCACACTAAACCATGTCCACCCAAGGCTATGTCCAACCCAGCCCTGAACACCGCCAGCGATGGAGCATTCACAACTTCCCTGGGCAGCTCATTCCAGTGCCTCACCACCCTCACAGTAAAGAATTTCTCCCTCAGATCCAATCTAAATTTCCCCTGTTTAAGTTTGAACCCATTACCCCTTGTCCTATCACTACAGTCCCTAATGAAGAGTCCCTCCCTAGCATCCCTATAGCCCCCCTCAGATACTGGAAGGCTGCTATGAGGTCTCCTCCACGCAGCCTTCTCTTCTCCAGGCTGAACAGCCCCAACTTTCTCAGCCTATCTTCATACAGGAGGTTCTCCAGTCTCCTGATCATCCTCGTGGCCCTCCTCTGGACTTGTTCCAACAGTTCCATGTCCTTTTGATGTTGAGGACACCAGAACTGTACATAATACTCCAAGTGAGGTCTCACAACAGCAGAGTGGAGGGGCATGCTCTAACTATCGAACTGGCTAATGATCCGACCCCAGAATTAGCTGCTTTTATTCAGGGCATACCCAGGCTGACTGCAACACATCACCAGATGAAATCCCAGTATTTACAGAGGCCTATCATCCTTAGGGAAAGACGGGAAAAAAAGAGCAAGAGACAGGTGACAGAATATGAGGCTAAAGTGAAACTGATCTGACCTAGTATTACCATTCTTAAGGCTTTATTCTGATATTTCAAGCATCGTCGTCAGCACAGTTTTTTGCCAAACCAGAGGAAGATAACAGAACTTTGTTTCAGTTTGGTCATCTTTTTCAGCGTGAACACTTTCAAGCTCCAAATGTTTAACTCTACACATTATTAAGTAGCAAAGTATACATGTCTGTAAACCATGGTACCTTTACTTTCAGTGTTTATAGAACTACTCGAAACAACATAATTTCACCATTTACTCACAGATGTAAATATTAATTCTAAGTTGATCCTAACACACTTTCTGCCACAACTTTTCTTACAGGGACTAAACAAACCTTGTTCACCCTGAAAGCTTACGGGAGAAAAAAAAATATTACCCAAGTAAACCAGAGAATTACATTCTCACCTTTTTTTCCAAACATGAATTTAAGTTTTCCCTGCAGGGGGTAAATCAATTCAGCTACGTATCAGTTGGGAACATGGGTTGCAAGACGCTCTCTTCCCTCAAAACTAGCAGCTTCAACCAGACCAGAAGACCAAGCATTGACTTGGATCCCAAAGTCAGATCTGTTGGCTACATTTAATTCACTGTCAATTTCAGCCTGCAGCATTTCCATATCACATACAAACAGTGCAAGAGTATGTGAATAAAGTGCACAATAAAATGGCAGGCAAGCATTTTGCCTAGCAAAGCTCCTGCTCTAGCACAATACAATCTCAAAAGAAGGAAATTAAGATAACAAGGCAGGAGAAAAGCACCACAATTCTTTTTCCTGACATTTACATCATGTCTCCCTTGCTACAGTACAAACGCCATGCGTGAAGAGCCCTACTAACTCACACTGAAACACCCCTTTGGTCAGGAGCAGAATTTCTACTGCCGCAATGTCACGATGAGCTCTGGGGTGAGACAGGATCTCACTTCTTGCAAACAAAAATGTCCAGCTGATGCACAGCAAGGAATTGCACCCTTCCTCAGAATGCTCTTAGCCTGCCTTACCCACATGCCCTTCCAGCTACCGTCTCAGCCATGATGCTTCACGGTTTGGCTCACAAGCTATTTGGCCAGAGTCATCACAGCTAACAGAGTGCAGAGTCCCACGGATCTGACCCAACAGGCTTGCAGAATAGAAATGTTAACTACTGGAACAAGCAATACCAGGTGGGGCTGGAACTTGACCAAACCAAGCTGGGGTTGGAAAATTGTTGTGAGGAAATGTGCATTTGGGTAAATGGGGGCTGAAATACCGACAAAGGAGAACTGAGAATATTGAAGCTAATAGAAACAAATTAATAATTAAAGGTACGTAAAAAAAATCCAAAATAATAAACAAATGTACTGGGTGTTTCTTAAACTTACCTCAGCCTATGTTACATGTAAGTATTTGCACATACTGAGAAAGTAAAAATACACATGGAGAAGATGACCATGTTTAAAATGTACATTAACGGGTTTGGGTTTTTTTTTAAATGAGCCTCTTCAGGTTTACTTTTCTGTGTCAAGTTCATGAAGGTAGAACTGTAAATTTTTAGTTTGGAAGCAGAATAGTAGAGGAAAGAAGAAATTGGAGATGAGGACCAAAAGTTTGGATATATTCTTTGTTGAATGCATGTTAAGTGAACATTGCTGCCGCCTTCTCCAGTCATTTCTGAACTTTGTGAATACTGAAGATGTAGTACTGTCATGAGCCACATCACCCAAACTGCTTCTGGGTCAGCTTCTTCACACATCTGGATTTTTTTTTATATATATATTTGGAAATAGCAACTTGATATTTTAATTACTGGTTATGTGCCTACTAGTTCAATTCTTTAAATCACTTTATAATTGAACCCAAATCCAATGCAGAGACTAATTTGCTGATTAGATCAATCTGGTATCATGAGCAGATTGTTTCACTGCTCTATTTTAATTCAGGCTTACTAATATTTGAAGCAGTGTAGCTTTGGGGAAGAAGTTCTCTTGCCTTTGTTTTTTTGAAGATGTTTTACTACAAATTATTAGTTAAAAATAATTTCTCAGCAAGTAACAGGTGCCTGAGCCTTGAGGCCATTAGAATAGCTCTCTACCCACAAACCTGACCAGTTCCCTACAAGTAGCAATTAGTTCTGAAAATTACATTCTATGCTTGTTTCTCTCTCTCATTTACAGTCATTTCCTCTGTTAAGCACTGCAAAAGCATCTACAAAACTATATGACCCCACAGCATGTAGAGCCACGCCAAAGCTCACTGATGTCCACAGCTTTGGCCATTCATCAGGAGAAATACTAGAGCAATCTTGAATGCAAATGGTCAAAACCTGCCTAAGTCCTGATTTGGAGAGAAAAATTTGGAGCTGGACCCTTCATGACCAGCAACAACACAGCAAACTCTTGCTGTGGCCAGTGATGTAGTATTTCTGCCCCACGCCACCCTGCCCAGAGGCAGCAGTTCTTTTTTCCATTCTGCAGCATCTGTGCCCTAGCCAGAGCCCAAGCATTCTGACATAAACACCCTATCTTTCTGCATGGCTCACATAGCAGGGCTCTGCTCTCTGTTCAAGGTGCTAGCTACTAACAGGCTGCAAATAAAAGGGAGAGTGGGGGGAAGGGAGAGGAGGAAGATTTGTTACATGATAGCTTTTTAAATAAAATACACTAGAAGCACCAGGTACCATGCAATTGTAGTCCTCTAGGGCATGGTCTCTGCTATCTTTGTCATCCAGCACTTAGATTAGATACATAATAAAGGGAGCGGTAATAGCAAACAGACATTCTGCATCAACAAAAATGCTCACTATGACAAAAACTGTAGCCAGATATAGATGCATGTTAGATAAATTTGAAGAATCATAACTTGCTAAAGTACTAGCACACAAATAAATCTAATTTATATAAATATGTTTGTGTGTGTATAACACAGCAACCAAGCACCTATATTTACCATTTAATATAAACAGAAGTACAATGCAGCTTTGAAAAACAGAGGCTTTCAATAATATTTAATAACATCCCTATGTAAAAAGTTCCAAATTGGAAAAACTTGCCTGAAAATTTTAAGCTACTAGATACAGGGAAACTATTGAGAGTATGGCCACTAAAATAAAAATAAAACAGAAAAACAACTAGAAAACTCCTTGTGACTTGCTTTTGTTTCCATGTGAAAGTAATCAGACCTGGTTTGATCTTTCCCCTCATGACACGAAACCCTGATTACAGATGGTGCAAAGTTTTGGTCCCTGAACACATCGTTTCTGGAGCAGAACGGCAGCAAGCAGAAGCACAGAGGGTTAGAAGAGCGGCATGCCCCTGCGCAAATTAAGGAACGACACGGTGTGCACAAGCGCCACCAAGAGGATCTTCTTCCCAGAGTCCAAATAGGATTTCCACCCCCACGCTCCCCTCCCCGAACAGCACCCTGGGTTGCTCAGTCACTCGCTCAGCGCCCTTCGAGCATGAGCCGCTCACTGCTGCATTCTCAGTGAACACTGCAAATGGAGAGGGAAGGATAAACGACTTTTTTAGGGTTCCCTTCATAACAGGGGAGAGGACGGAAGATGTATCTGCAGCACATGCAGTTTTTGACAAAGGAGCTTTTAAATGTTGTGGTAACAGAAAACAAGACTGCTGCCTGGTCCTGGATCTGGAAAATGTTAAATTCCACCTTATCAGCCACCAAAACAGAGTCGGGAGGGATCTGTTGCTGAGCTGCCTCCCCTCAAAACCTATGCAATCCTACTTTTTTCCTATCAAAAGTAATTGTGGGATTCAAATACTAACAATATTTTGGTAGTGTGATGCTGGAGCCTGTTTTTAGAGGTAAGCAGGCATTCTCATCAGATATTTTTTCATTATGGGGAGAAAGCCAGTTTTGCCTTCACCACTGCCATTTTATGGGATGAAAAGAACAAGCTAAAAAACCACAGTTTTTCCATTCCTTTACGACTTTACTAGCCAGAGGGTAATCCCTCAACACCAAATTCATGCTCAGAGAGCTTCTGAGACCAGTATCTCCCTGATCTGTCTGGTCTGGCCACACACACCAGCGACTGGCCAGTGGGGCTGGACCTCCTTTGGGGGTGAAAGCAGCACCTAGCTGCTTGGGAAAGGTGGGTGCTTCGTGTTGGGTAAGGCTTGGCCGCCATCCACGTGTGTGTGCCTCCCTCTGCAAATCACTGCTCTCAGTGTGGCTGATAACCCAGCCTGGTCTTGCTTTCTCCATGGTGGGAAACCAACCTGTGAGCTGCTCAAGGACTGAAAGCTCAGTTTTGTCCAGGGAGGGAGGTTGCAACAGAAGCTTGAATCCAGCCTCCCAGCTGCCAGGTAGTTGTATCAGCACCCTAGCAAGGGCTCAGCTGGGTAAGGCTGTAAACCACCTAGATAAACTCTGAACTTGGAGCGTGGGTTGGACTAAATGGTCTTCTGAGGTCCCTGCCATAGTTAGCCTATGATTCTGCAACTGAAAAGGTGATGTTGCCTGCAGGTTGGTGACAAATGAATGAGGGGCTCATGCTGGGGGAGCCATCAGTGATGGTAGTTTTCATCTCAAGCTCATCGCATCAGCAAAAGCACCTGAATGGGTCATAGGGTCTGGAGGTATAAAGAGGCTCCCACACACAGTACATACCCAGGTAAAGGACTAAGCGATTTCAAGGCAGCGGATTTGGAAAAACATGCAAGGCAGATTAACAGTTTGGTGTTATTTATTGCTGCCTGAGTTGACGCAAGTCTTGCCCACCCTTTAGCAGACAGGTAAGTGTCTATTTTCTCTTTTCCACTTCTCATCTTCTAGGTCTGGCCAGGAAAAGGCACAGAAGGTCCAAGTTCGCACCAAGGCTTGACAGCAAGAAGCAGCAGCACCATGGTTGTAACACAGATAGCACAGACAAGGCAGTGCTACTCAGCTCCCTGCAAGCACCCAGGAGTCGAGTCATTTCCCCCATAGTACATTCATTTTCATCACCATCCGTTAACATTTACTAAGAGTTTGGGGGGGGGAGGGGGCAGGGAGAGACCTGGGGTTGGGGTCTTTTTTCCAGGCAGCTCATTCTCTCACCTAACTCCTAGATCTTGAGGTGATTTAAGCACTTGAGGATTAAAGGCGTTTTAACAGCTTATATTGCTTTAAGCATCTAAGGTAGCTTAAACGCTTATGCTACTTTCAGGGGTTTATAGCAGCTTAACTGTCCCTGCCACTTGATGAATTTATGGGTGCTCAAAAGCCTATGCTTCCTTTAAAACATTAAAAAGTACCTTAAAACATCACTGTTTTTTTAGCATGCTGTCCTACTTGGCTCCCCCAGGTTGGGAGAGGGGGGTACCCCAACCCCTCAGCTTTTCTTGGGGTCTCAGGGCCCTTACCTGATGCAGCAAGCTTCGGGGAGAGTGGGACTCCCCTAAGCACGGGTCTGAGTCCATAGTTAAAGGGCCGGTTCGGTTCAGTGCAGCGACCGCTGTCGGGCAGGGCCCGGGGGGGTTAAACAGCTCCGAGGCAGCACCAGCCAGCTGCCGTAAGGAGTAAATTAGTTTCATTCCCAATTAAGCGTGAAGCAGCGCCTGTTTATTGAGCACGTGCAGCAGGACACCCCCCTCACCCCATCCCAGTCCCAGCTCCTGACTGGGACCCCCCGGGATGCTTGTGGTAAGATTTCCCCCGGCCCTGATGTGCACCCCTATAAGCCGGGAAAAGCAACGGCATCCGGGGCAGCCCGAAAAGCCACCCGAAGGCTGCCTGCACGGACCAGGCTGTCAGGGCTGCAGGCTGGGGACGCCGTGCCCGGTTTACACGCAAGGAGCACGGATGGCAGCCACCTCCCTGTCCGGCACTTTCCCCTGCAAGGGATCAGAGCGAGGGCAGCAGTGGTTGCCCCGGTCCGCAGGCTTGGGCTGGTTTTGTTTACATGATCTCAGATCGTTTCAAATTTATAGTAAATGAGTTCGCCAAGGGTGATTAAAAGTGGAAATAGCAAGGTCTCATAAAGCCTCGTTTCAAATCAAAGCTTAACCCTGGGAAAACCGTGCGTTTTTCCTCCTTATTTCCTGTGGGCTGGAAACAAACAAGCAAGCTGTTCTGGTGAAAAAAAAAGTGAGCAGATTTCTGCTGGATATGCCTCACCCTCCAATCCAGGAAACAAATGGTTATTATCTCCAACCTAAACAAAGTCTGTTCAGGTTTGGGTCCTTGCTTTCACACAGCCCAGCTGACTGGATCTGCAGAAAGCAGTGTACAGGGCCACCAGAAGTTTTTACGGAGCAGGCAGATTGTTTTCTGATCATGCTGAGATCCACCTGAAGGGACAACAGTTACTCCAAACAGTGAGAAGCAGTGAAAAATAAGGAGTCAGAAACCCCAATTACAAACCCGTCCATTTTACAAAGACCTGGTGAATAGCCCAGCCATTCTGGGTAAGAGCATATATACATGCTGGTAGGTCCTCTTCCACAGAAGAGGAGTTTGAGGACAGAGGTGGGTGGGATCAGCACTGGAAGCTGGAAGGGGCATCTTTTGCAAGTGGCAACAGCTACAGCCTCTGACAATCCTCAGGACTTGGCAAAACAAGCTTGAAATGGGCACCATAAGTCACCAGCAGGGCTCAGAGCCATGGAAGCCAACTGGGGACAAGAGTTTGCAGGTTTATTGTTTAAAGGAATGAGTTGAATGCAGAAAATAAATGGTAAGAATATGTGGAGCTGTAAAAAATAAACTACTTTTATGCTCTTCCACAAGTGATATTAGACATGCAGGACATTTATTTTCCAGGTATGAAACAACTTCAAGAAGAGAGAAGCTGGCCTTACAGGGACATGACATCAACCAGCATGGCCTGCTAGAAAAGATCTTGAAACCTCCTCTGAAGGAGTTGGCACCAGCTTCAGCCTGTGACAGCCACTTGCTTGGGGCAGCACTGCAGCCACTCCAGCAGGGCAGCCCTGTGCTTCTCCAGTGGGAATGCTGCAGGTCCCATCTCTTTCCTATATGCCACAAGCAGCAACTCAAACCTCTGGGAAGCCCAGCCTGGAAACTGGACATAGAGGAATCCTGTAGTTTACAGAAGTCAACATGGCTAAGCTTAGCTTCCCATAAAACATGTCTATAAGAAGATACATTCAGTAGCTGATTAATGAATGTGCCTTACCACAAAATGATACTACACAGGCCTGCTCTTTTCAATAATAATCCCAGAAATAATATTACTAAAATTCCAAGAAACCCAAATCTCACTGAAGCTGCGTCATGATCCTAGTGCCCTGTCTGCTGCCTTCCCTTTTGTGGTAAATCAACACAATCATAATTCTTTAAGGGAGCTTCTAGGTGAAGACAGGATCGAAGGCAGAGGGACATGCCTGTGCTACGCAGAGCCAGGGCCACCCTTCTAGCCTCAGAGAAACGTGCCAGCTGATCGTATTGCAAAAGTACTCGGATGCTCCCGCCCGGGGAAACCCCCTTTTGGCGGTCGGGGGCCATCCAGGGGCTGTGGGACCGGGGTCCACTGTAGTCCCCCGCTCCTCGTAGGGGCAGGACGGGCTGGGAGACAGGAGGAGCACCCCCACCCCCACCCCCCCCAGCAGACCCTGCCTAGCCGGGGCAGAGAAGAACGGCAGCCCCCAGCCGCTGCCTGCGGCTCCAGCGCCGGTCTGAGCCCTGCCAGCATCGCGGGGAGGTGCAGAGGTGCCAGACACCCCCGGGGGATGGGGGAGCAGTAGCCTCGCCCCCTGGTTGAGAAACCGGCCCGGCCACATGCACATCCGCGGGCAGCCAAAGCACCGAACATGGGGAAGGGGGGGCCGGCGGGGAGAGGGGGTTCTCGCCGCTCCTCAGCAGCTGTGTTAGCGACGGAGCTCACCTCCAGCTACCCAGGGCTGGAGCGGCCCCTTTCCCCCTGCTCGCCCCAGGAGCTCCTCCGGCTTTCGCGGCTTTTTGTTCTCTGGGGTCTCTCCCCCCTTCCCCGTGCTCGCACGGTAACGTTTCTCTCAAGGATTTCCTGCCAAAGGACAGTCCCCCTGAGCTAAAGCAGACCGAGAAAGTAGTGACCAATCCTTTCTGGATGGCTGTCACCAGGCTCCTCCCAGCCCCCACTCCCCCTGCCATTTGCATACAAAAAAATCCAGAAAACTCCCGTTTGCCCCCACATCTCGCTCAGACCCTCCGTCCCCGTCTGGCAGCAGGAGCCCGAGCGGGGGACGCTGCCTGCGGCTGAGGGCAGCGGCGCGCCGCCCGCTCCGCGCCCCGGCCCCACGAGCCCCTCGCCATACCCCCACCTCCGCACCCCAAAATGCAGAGCCGCCTCTGCGCCCTGCTCCTGCTGGCGTCCCAGTGCATGGGCTCGGCCGCCGGGCTCTTCCCCTTCGGAGAGCCCGACTTCTCCTACAAGCGCTCCAACTGCAAGCCCATTCCCGCCCCGATGCTGCTGTGCCGGGGCATCGAGTACCAGAGCATGCGGCTGCCCAACCTGCTGGGGCATGAGACGGTGCAGGAGGTGCTGGAGCAGGCCTCCACTTGGATCCCGCTGGTGCAGAAGCAGTGCCACCCCGATACGAGAAAGTTCCTCTGCTCCCTCTTTGCCCCCGTCTGCATCGACGACCTGGACGAGATCATCCAGCCCTGCCACTCGCTCTGCGAGGAGGTGAAGGAGAGCTGTGCCCCTGTGATGTCTGCCTTCGGCTTCCCCTGGCCCGACATGCTGGACTGCAGCCGCTTCCCCAAGGACAACGACCTCTGCATCCCGCTGGCCAGCAGCGACCACATCCTCCCCGTCACCAGGGAAGGTAAGAGGGGACGCTTCTGCCCTCATGAGCCGCCCCGGCAGCGGGGTCGTCCCTCCCCCCGGCTTTCCCTGGGGAGCGGAGGTCGTTCCTTCCCGTTAAAGCACGCCCGGTGCTCCGGGACGGGGCACCGCAGAGATAACCACAGGTCAGCCTCAGGGGGGCTTTCCCGAGGGTGCGGGGAAAACCTCAGGCACCGTCGGGGAACTGGTACCAGCCCACACCCCTCGGCCGCGGCCCGTCTCCATGCCCAAAGCAAAGGTCCGGGACTTCGGAGTCGAGCCGCCCGGCTTCCAGAGGAACAGTCCCCCCTATGCAAAGGTCGCGGCGCTGGGCTGTTTTGTATGCCCCTCTCTCTTTACTCTTTCCCCTGGATTAAAAAAGCCCCAAACCAAACCTCAATAACTTTTAGTTGAGGTGTGACCTGAAAAGCACCCGGCGCCCCCGCCAGAGGGGCCGCAGCTAGGTAAGGCGCCTCGAAGTGCCCTGGGGCCGCGGGGAAAAGGCAGGGGCTGGTGTGGAGGGATGGGAACCTGGTGTTTCCCGAAGGGTTCCCAACGCCACCTGCTGTTCCTTTCTCCCCGAACTTGACGGGGGACTGTCCCTTGCACTTCCAGCACCCAAGGTCTGCGATGCCTGCAAAAACAGAAATGAAGATGATAATGACATCGTGGAAAACCTCTGCAAAAACGACTTTGGTAAGTGAAAACGGAACTCCCCTCGGTTGAAACTTGAGAGTTGAGGATCAGGTAAAACTCCCAGTGGAGTCAGAGAGAGATGTGCCTGGATAAAGGTAGGGCTTTGTCTTATCTGCAGATGGACCCGTCTGACCGCTGGGTCATGAAACATAGAATTCCACCTTGGAGTAGAAAGTGTTCCCTTTTATAGTCCTTTTCTGTTTGCTGTTTTGAAGTAGTGCTCTTTTATGTGGATGTTGTTAGCAAGCCAAGTAGAAAGCAAAATGGAAAAAAAAAGAAAGGATCTTTCATCCAGACTATTGCCTGGGGAGAAGTAGAGCAAAGCTTCATTTAGACGTATGAGAAAAAGCTGCATGACCAATCTTACGTATCGCAAGAAAGACTCTCCCTGCAGATTAAGAATGAAGCTCTATATATCATTTGACAGAGAAGGTAATGCACAGACAATTGGGGATATAAACTTAATGGGAAGATCTGGGGTTAGAAGAGGACAAGAAAGCCCCTTCAACACAGAAGACTGAACGGCACATTATCCACACATTAGCATTTCAAGAGAAAAAGGGAATAAGGAGGGGAATCCTTTTATAATAGGTCAATGTTTATACCTGGAAACAGACTTATAGTATAAATATCTGCAACAATTCAAAAGTCTTTCTTAAGAAAGAAAAACCAAAATCCAACAAAAACCCCACCACCCCACACCTGAAACCATGACTGTGGGACATAACTGCTAAAACAACCAACAGCTTTGGCCTGGCAAATTGCACTCAGATAAATCCTCCTAGAGCTAAACATGCCCCACAGATTCTGACAGAGCCCTGTACCCCCCTCCTAGTTATTTTACCAAATCAAATGCAGCTGTTGGACCAATTTGCCCTCCATGGGATCTATTCTTTCAAAAAAACAATGCATGTGAAATATTATTTCCTTACAGGTTTGCCTAAAATCCTCTCCAGCCTAATAAATTAAGTTTAGAAGCTTTCAGCTGCAGAAGAGATCAGGTTTCAGATTAGGCCTCCCCACCTCCCTTTCAAACCCTAGTTTCAGGAAGACTGACCTCTCCCAGCAAAAAAACAGAGTTCTGCTTCATGTAGTGATCCTGCCCTCTCTCTGTTTGCAAACAAGAGAAAAGCCGGAAAAAAATATTCATTTAGAAAGGAAGGAAAAAGAGGGGGAGGGGATAGAGGAGAAAAGAAACTCAAAAAAACCTCAGCCCTAAGGTTGATTCAAACTGAAATGACTTGCGTGCCCTTTGTGGCTTTAGAAATGGAGCCACCTGCTGCCTCTTCTGTCAGTCCTGACAGTTTAATTAGCAATAGAGCACCTCCCTCCCCAGGTCCTCTTTATGTGCACTAATGGGAAAAAAACCTCTCAATCTCTCTCCCTCTCCCCACTTCCCCCTCCTCTTGCTCTATTAGCCTTGAAGATAAAAGTGAAGGAGATTGCCTACATCAATGGGGATACCAAGATCACCCCCGAAACAAAGAGCAAAACCATCTACAAGCTGAATGGGCTGACGGAAAGGGATCTGAGGAAGATCGTGCTCTGGCTCAAAGGTGGCCTTCAGTGTACCTGCGATGAGATGAATGACATCAATGTCCCCTACTTGGTGATGGGGCAGAAGCAAGCTGGGGAATTGGTGATCACGTCTCTGAAACGGTGGCAGAAAGGGCAGCGGGCTTTCAAGCGGTTCTCCCGCAGCATCCGCAAACTGCAGTGTTAGTGGCTTTGGCTCTGGCTGCCTCCACCAGCCACCTCTGTCCCGAGCTCTCCAGGCCTCCTGCACCTTCTTGCTTCAGCCCCTCTGAGCCTTGAGATGCCACGGGCATGAGACATGGTGACCGCTGTCCGAGAGGGGAGGGAGCCCTCCACTCCTGTACATAGGTTAAAATGTAATAAACAAAAAATATCATGATGATTTTTGGGAAGCATTAAAGTATCTTGCTTAAAGCTTGGGTTCTTTTATGGTTGGAAACGTGACTTTGGTCTGAGGTTTTTTCCCTCTTCACTTTTGGTAATGCTGGTTCATTTATATTGCTGCTTCTCTGTATACATGCATGTTTGTTGTGCAAAAGTAGGAGATGCAGAGAGACAGCCACACGTATGATTGGCTTGTCACAGTGGGTTCGACTCTTTCACTGAGGTGAAATGGCTTGCCACCTATATTAACACTATAAAGGTCACGTTACGACTCTTGCATGTGATACATAAGCATCAGTAAGTGTATATTAACCATTCTCACATTTTATTTTCCACAAGTCTGAGCCCTTCTCTCAGAAAAAAATGTACAAGTTTTGGAGCTGGTTGATCTGAATGCAACTTTTTTTTATTCTTATTGTTTTGCAAATTAAACCATCTGTAGCCTAACTGTAATATACCTAGTGGTTAACCTGAAAGAGTTGTAAAATATTGCTTTAATTAACCTTGTAAATACTCCAGATAAATGTTATATTCTTGTATATAAACTTTACATCATAGATTACCATTGTCTCTGTCTGCATTCATTGTAATCTGTTTTGGGAGAACTGGGGAGAAAACTGTCCAACTGGGCTTTGCCATGACAAAGTAAAATTTGGCTTTGCATCCCAAGTGGCCAGTAGAGAAGCAAGAGGAATTATCTAGTGCTGCAATCAGCAAAAACATAGTGGACCTCACTTCCCCAAAGATGAATCCACAAGAGACAGGACTGAGGCTCAGTCACATCATTTTAACATGCGCCTGTTCAGCACTTTGAGATGAAGAGTTTTCTGTGGTACCTTTGTTGGACAGCCAACGTTTTAATTTCATCTTCTCAGATGACTCTGCTGATGTGGAATTGAAATGAGACCACTTGCTTAAAAAACAAACCCATTTATCCATTTCTTACACTTGAAAAAATACATATTAAGGAGTGCAAGAGTAGCCAAAAAAATTCCATTTGCAACTAGCAATTCAGATTAATGGTAGAGCAAGGTGTGTTTTGTGTGTATGTATACTCACTATTCTTACTGAGAAAGAAAATAAACCATACATAATAGCGTAACTGGAGGAATGTTTTTCAGCATTTTTCTTCCAAATGTTTTTTGATGAAGAGCATTACCTGAAAGAATTTTATTGTACTTATCCTGAAAAATAGCCTTGCTTCCCAGTGCTGTCACACACAAAATATTCCTCTTAGCTTCACTGAGAGGATGAGCAGTTCAATGCTCCCAAGGACAACGTTCAATTTTAACCGTTCACAGACAGAATACAAATCCAACACTAGATTTTTCTTTGAAGCAAAAAGTAATGCTAGTTTCATATATTTAGTGCTGGGGTTTTTCTCACCATCAGGATAAAAAACTAAAATCTAACGATTCATCCTGTCAAGTTTGTTTTAGTAAAATTGTTTGCCCTCTCCCAGAGTCTTAATGTGCGCACTACACCTGGTACAAGCAATGGTAGGGCTCTGACCGAGCAAGATAAGAGCAGTCCTCACAAAATGTCCTCGAAAGTATAACAATTAAAACAACAAACAAAAAAAAGCAACAAACCACCACACACACACAAAAAAAGACCTACTGCAAACTGCCCAAACTTAATTATTTTGTGAAACAGTATCTTTATTTAAAGGCCAATACACCGCTGAAATGTCATTGAAACTGTTCTTCTGAATAGACCTGGCGTCCCAGGAGACAGATTTTGAGTCTTTTCATGCCATGGTATAATTATTTTAATACCAGCACTATGACCATCATCTTACAGAGCCATCAGTATTCAGCTCTACACATCTCATTCAATATATAATGTAATACCTGTCCCTGAACAGCCTTGGCTTTAGAGGGGGAAAAACTCACAGATAAAGAGGAGCTGGCAGAAGATGAGCCTGCAGAAAATGGGTTTGTGCTGCATGGTGGAGGAAAGCACTTCGAAGAGGCAATGCAGTTGTTGCAATGCAGTCTCTGGGGATAGAAAACAGCCAGGAGTGCTCAACTCAGCCTGCCTTACACATATATATGAAGTCCTCCTACAGCAACCATAAAATTATCTTAATTGGGCTGTCCTAGGTGGCAGCAGTACTGATGCTGATGAGGACAGACAGGTCGCAAGTTACTCACTCTGAGGTCACGCTAAGGCCAAGACTACATGACAGAGTTTTGCCAAATCACTTAAATCTATGAAGACACATTACCTGTGACCAACATTGTTCTGTCTTAAAAAAAAATCCCCTTCCTCCATCACAAAATAAACACCATTACACCAGCAAAATCCTGGTCCTGTCAAGACAAATTCAGGAAAAGAAGAATAAACTAGATTGGCAAACATTCAATTTTACTAGTATAACCAGTGTCCTGGATTAACAGCATCCCGCCATACAGCATACCCCTACTGATAAAGCCTTCTGCATGTGGCCCTGGGCTGAATCACTTGGATTATCCACCTTCAGGGTGAATTGGCAAAGGCAGGATTACCTTTCAGATAATCCAGATTTAGATGAATATGAAGAGTAATGGGATTTACGTTTTCCCAGCTAACAGTGGGAAAAAAGATGGGTCATATTCCCATTAAAAGATGGGTCATATTCCCCTCACCAAGGAGAGGGAGTGTCAGTATTTGTTATACTATCTGTTTCCAAAAGTGTATAAGGCAGACATTGCAAACTATTCAACTGAAAATCAGGATTTTAAAGTCACAGCTTGAGGAAACTTCATCTCTCAAACGCTGGTAAAGAAGTAAACACATACATTCTTCACATTTTTACCCTCACTCTTACCCGCTCAACAATAACTGAAAATCTTCAACTGCACCAGGCAAACCGTGAAACAAACACGTAACAAAAAATGATCGGAGCCTGTTACTTCTGATCATTGTGCAACATACACTTCAGAGTAACTTTATCACCTGGTATGGTATGGTTCAGTTGTAGCAATTTATTTATTTATTTGTTTGGCAGTTGATGAAAAAAGCAACCACTGTTGCATTTTTCAGACACTTTTTGTCTTCTTCTAATTAAAACAACATTGTTAGGCAGCCAATTATGTAGCTCCCATTGTATTTGCTTTCATAAAACTATAAAAGCAGTTGACTAGAATGGATTAGTTTAAGAACAATAATAATGATAGTTGACATTTATACAGAAGTTTCCATTTAAGTTTCTCAAGCCGCCTTCATAAAAATAGGCATTAATATCCCTCTTTTGTAGATTGAGAAAATGAGGCACAGTGAAGTGAAATAATTCATTCAAAACCACCCAGCAAGTCCTTTACAGTCATGAAAAGCAGCATATTTTTTGACTCCAAGTTTTATGCTCTAATCACTAGGCCACATGTCGTGGTTTAACCCCAGCTGGCAACCAAATACCATGCAGCCACTCGCTCATCCCCTGGAGCGTGGAATGATGAGGAGAACCAGAAGAAAAGGTAAAAGCTGCAGGTTGAGATAAGAACAGTTTAATAGTTTAAATAAAGTAAAATTTTATAGTAATAAAATATTATTATTAATAATAATAATAATAGGAAAAAGGGAAGTAATAAACCCCAAGAAATACAAGTGATGCACAGTACAATTGCTCATCATCTGCCAACAAATACCAGCCTGACCCAAGCAGCAATCTGCCCTTCTGGGTAACTTCTCCTTGTTTCTATATAAAGTACGATGTGCTGCGGTATGGAATATCCCTTTGGCTAGTTTGGGTCAGGTGTCCTCTCCCTGTTTCCTCTTGACTTCTTGTCCTGGCAGAACATGAGAGACTGAAAAGTCCTCAATCAGGGTAAGCTACTTAGCAACAACTAAAACATCAGTGTGTCATCAGCATTTTTCTCAGACTAAAGCTAAAACACATCATCGTACAGATACTAGGAAGAAAATTGACTTAATCACAGTCAAAACCACGACAGCACAGCAATTAGAATTGTGTATAATCAAGGCAGCACTTAGATTTTAATTTGAAAGCAAAGCAGCAACCAAGGCTCCCTCCAAATTCTTCCCCATGAATGTATAAAAAAAAAGACTACCCAAATTCAAACTTAAAACTCATCAGCAATATTTGTCACAGCCTTTCCCTTTCTTCCTTGTTTATCGTTCTCTCTATCGTTTAATTACTTCTTAATCCTTTCTTTTCTCCCTCACTTCTCATTCATTTCAGGCACCCACAGAGAAGCCACTCAGCTTGTCTCAGTCCTCTCACACAGACACTTTCGCCCTCTCTATGGTTTATTAAAGAATTCATGCAGTATAACTACACACATGCCACAAAAATCCTAATGACCAGCTTAAGACATAAAAAGATCCATGCGGGAAATTCAGCAAAAGGCATTTAAATTTAATGAATGATTTTCTGTGAGGACAGGATGGTGGTTAGATGCCACAAGAGGCACCACAGACACATGCTGGCTGCCTCGGGCACGGCCACTATTCTTATTCTGCAGCAGGAGAATGTAAAGAATATAGTGAGCATAAGGAACACACAGATAAAGTATGTTTGCCCTTGCATGTCCCCATCTCCCACACATCTCAGCCTGATTGTTATAACCCTGTGTTCCTCTACTGGGGCCATGGTGCACCTCTGTTAGCCTTCTTCCAGATGTCTTAATACCCCTCTTCAGCCATCAAGGGCATCAGCCAAGAGCAGAGACATTGCGTCTCAAGAACAGACTACCTCATCATCTCCCAGGTACCTTCTGGGGCATGAGCAACCCATTTTGCAGGGCAGCTCCTTTCTTACTGCTTCTGTGGCTTGCTGCCATCCTCACCAAACCCACCAGCCCTATGAGACCTCACAATATGTCTGCAGTTGGCAATACCAGGGGAAGCGCGATGGATTGATTGCTATTGGAGCAGTAGGTGGACTTCCTTAGGTTGGGCAGCCCAGGCTTTTGCTATTGGAGTCAAAAGTTCTTATTTCTAGGCTTCAGAGACATTCCTGTACAATTTATCTAGAAGCCACTTTCTTATCAGCAGATGTAGGTTGTGTACCGCCTGAGTGTCTGATGAAACAACCACAGGAATGGATCTTATTTGCTTCTATAAAAAGAGGAGAGTGCAAGATATTCACAGTACAGGAATCCAAGACCCCAAGCTGTCTTACAAACATAAATTAGCCCATGATATATCCCTTTGGGGCGAGTGTGATAGGGTAACATTTTCCAAATGCATCAACCCCCTTCAGGGTGAGCCATGGGCTCCTAAATCACCTAGATGCCTTGGAAAATATTAGCCTCTATCCCCTTCTGGAGTTAAAGCCAGTTGGCCGAGGTCAGACAGCAAGCCTGTCACCCAGCCAGAAGGAACACCTCAGCAATCAGCCAGCCAGCCCATCGCTCTCATGACTGGTCAAAATAGCCAACCAAGGCAGAAAGCTGAGTTGCCAAGCCGCTGATGGAGCAAACTTCAAAACGAATTACTGCACACACAGAGAAGCTGTCCGGCCAGGAAGAGCAGCACAAGTTAGGAGGCATGCTCAGTGTCTTACAGAACAGACGCAAGAAAGCACATATAGGCTTTCTAAGACCCACAATAAGGTGATACTATTAATGCAGCCCTTTCAAAACCCAAATGCTGCAGATCATCCCTTTTAGTCCGCAAAGGTGATGTTAAAATCATTGAGAATTTTCTGTTTGCACAAAGCAGGTTGTCAAAACTAGCAACTCACAGATTGAGTGATCTGAAAAGGTAGCAGAAATGCTAATTTAAGCATGCTTTCAAATTTCCAGGTCTTTGTTTTCAGAGCTTAGCCCTGGCAGTCTTCATTAGGCATTAAACTTTCCATGTGGAGCCACTATAGAAAGACAATTTAAGAGTTTTCCATTGATACCTGCTTTTATCAGGCAAGAGATAACTAATCCTTCCCTGCAATTTCCCTGCATTGTTCATTTGCTCCAAGTCCCTAACATTGTCTAATTGTCTTTTTTGTTACGTGAATCTCCAGCCATGAGCAGTAGTGAACCTTAGCTGGTTACACACTGAGACAGGTGCTTTAGTGGCTGGAGGGCTCACATCATTAGGCACACACAGAGCTATTAATCATTTCAGTTTACTCTGAGGCACAAACCTGAATTAAGCAGGGCCACTTTCCTAAGCAAAACAATAGCTTAATTGTAATAGGTAAGGTAAAAGAGCTTTGAGAGGCAGAATTTCAGAAACTAGAGCAACCCCCTCCCCCCCAAATAATCAGGCAAGACAAGAAAATACACCATCATTTAACAATTAGGAGGCTTCATAAATTTTTTTTCAACAAGGAAATAATTCTGAAGATAACATTATAGCCTCACACAGCCTTTCCCTTAGATGCAGGATTCTTCAATATGGGAAAACATTTCAGTACTCTTATTTACATTCTGTGATTTGTAGCACTGCAATCGTTCCTGTGATATGAAGGGCGATTTTTTTTTTCACACAATATGAATTTTTAAGTAGGGTTTTCAAAGGACTCTATGAAGCTAAAGCATCAGCTGAATTTTCAAAGTATTATTACCTTCTGATTTTTAAGTAAGTCATACAAAGAAAGAAAAATGAAATGTTGGAAGCAATGTATTGAGAATCCTGTTAGATGTTTACAGGTGCGTATCTGTTGCTTGAGGTGCCCGCATATATTTAAAAATTTGGCTGCAGCATGTAGATCTTTAGGGAGTTTAATGTACTTGGCACCCAAGGATTTTGGAAATGGAATCTAGACTATTGAAATATTAGCAAGTAGTGTAAATATTAGCAAGTATCATAATCTGTCCCCCACACATGAAGGGTTAAAATTGCCTTAACCCTTTTGTTTCATCATTTGACTAGAAGATATGATTAACTGGGAGAGCACAAATAAGATGTCCCGCCTTCCCCACAGAAACAGATTTTATACATTCATAAGGTATCTCTCAAATTCTAAAGCTAGCTCTACCTTAATGAGAAAACACTGCATAAAAATCAGCTCCTCAATCCAGAACTAAACTTCAGAAGTCTTGATGGAAGGATTAGTATCCTTCTCAACTTGTACTGCTACATTAAGTGAACAAGAAAGGGTATTTATAAAACACTGCTTTCTACAACACAGCGCAACAGGAAACTACAGTAACTGTTCAGACTTGCCTTGCAACTGCTGCAACTAACTAGCACGTAGCAAGGAGTGATATAAAAGTCAGCAATATAGGATACATACAAAACCCTTAAAAAGACCACTGGAGGCATCTAGAACATGGATTGCAATACAGCAGATCTCCTATGTCAGCAGTGTGATAATCTAACTTAAGGTGAATTTCACCTAGCAATAACTACAATAAACTTGTGCATATTGTATCTGAATGTGAGGTGCTCTATAGAATCCCTATTTTCTGTATAATACCTCCCCACCCCCCCACGCACCAGCTGTGTTCTCCCACCACCTTCTTCAATCACAGAAGGCAGGCAGTGCATTAGCCCAGCTCTTTTACTCAACCCCAAATGAGCCCTGAGTCATAGAATGGTCTGGGTTGGAAGGGACCTTAAAGCTCATCCAATTCCAACCCCCTGTCATGGGCAGGGACACCTCCCACTAGACCAGGTTGCTCAAAGCCCCATCCAGCCTGGCCTTGAACACTGCCAGGGATGGGGCAGTCACAGCTTCTCTGGACAACCTGTGCCAGTGCCTCACCACCCTGACAGTAAAGAACTGCTTCCTTATATCTAATCTAGATCTGCCCTCTTCCAATTTAAAGCCACTTGACCTTGTCCTGTCACTACATACCCTTGTAAAAAGTCCCTTGGAAAAAGAATGAAAACAACTGAATACAATGAATGATTTGTGGTGAGTTCAGCAGCTGAGCAGAAGACCTTCCCAATCCATGGTGGCACCATCTGATGCATGGGGAGCAGGTGATGCAAATGGCAGGCAGGTAGCATATCCTAAAAATGGGCTCTCAGCCCAGATATTTGCAAATAGACAAGTATATTACAGCAGGCTGAGTCTCAATTTGCTGCTATGGCTTGCCCAGGAGTGAGGGAAGTTTGTGAGGGCTATTAAGGAGCTTCCGGTATAAACTCATCTCGATTTAGCCTGTCCCTGCAGCACATGAAAGGGTCCCCCAGGGACACACCTCTGGGGGTATAGGAGGATAGGAGCAAGGGCTAGGGTGCTGCTCCAGCCCTTTAAGCTCCCACAGGACAGGAAAGCAGCTAGCGGGATCCCTTCAGATGGCAGCCTAATGACCATTCACAGGGGAAGGCTCAGCACACTTGTATCTCAGGTATGAAAAATACACCTTTTCTGCGCCATGCTAATCTTGGTGAGGCCCTGCACCTGAGGCCCAGGCTTGCTGCATTTGCAAACTGGGCTCTGCTCCTGCTTGCCTGTCTGCCACACTCATTCTATCTTTGATCCTCTCAAGGAGAAAAAGGGTCTAGAAGAGCTTGTGGAAAACTTTACACACAGCAGCACTCAAAAAAGAGATAAGAAGAAGGTGCTGGTGAATATTGTAATGGCATAATCTACTTCAGTGAGAGAGTCTCATCTGGCTGATGCATTCCATTTCTGATACACCACTGAAAGGCTGGTGTATAAACAGGGATTTTTTTAAAAAAGAGGACAAGATTTGCCAGGGAATCTCGTACCAACACACGTTCTAGGTAGACTTTATGAAGTGCGAAATGATGGCCTAGAGCTGGTGCCAGGGAAATCAATGGTAAAATTCCAGATACATTAACAGAAGCTATGTAAATCCTGTATTGACCACTTTTGAAGCATCTGACTGTTAACAGTGAGAGTATTTCTTTTCTAAATGTTGTGCTACGTATAAGTTAAGGACACCAAGAATTCAGAAGAGCCACTCTCGCCCAAGCTTCAATTAGAAGAGAAGAATTCTGAATGGATTTAATGGAGCCCTACTGAAGTCACTGCTCAAAAATATTATTAATACAAGTGACTAAGTCTGAATAAGACATGAAACTTATATGTAAATGGAGTAGCAGAAGCTATCTGGAATGAAAAAGAGCAACCCTGATTGTCACTGGTTCAGCACATAAACAGGCAGACAAGTGACTGCGGTCAGGATGAAGTCATTCTCACCATATAGCGTCAGGCAACTGGCTTAGGGCAAAGCTGCCTGAGGTTCAGTGGAGTCAGCCTGGTGACATGTGGAGCAGATGCTGAAAGTCTGACAGCAGGAAATGTTGGAAGCACTTGTCATCAGGAGGTGGCAGGAAGCTTATGCCAGCTGGAAAGAGCCTGGATGCTTGTTGCTAGGGCAGCAGAGAGGGGTTTGACAGATAAAAGTGCTAGTGAGCAACGACAGAGATAAGAGTGTAGATCCCTGGGAAGGCAGAGGAGGGCTGGTTCTTCAAGTTTATCTTTAGAGATAGGGATACAACAGGTCACAGCCAACCCCCAGTTTGGGGCAGAGGCTTGCATAGTTCTCAAAGTCATCTGCTGCTAGCTTAACCCCAGAAGGAAATTGTTAGCTTGACGTTTCATGCTCATGCTCAGTGTTATGGTACAAATGCTACAGCTAGTAGGGAGGTTGCAGATGAGGAAGAAAGCAAAGAGTGGGGAGAAGAAAATGCTCATCTTTGATTAGATTCACTAAACTTGACCTTGAGAACATGAATGACAAAAGTTTATATACGCTTAGGTCTGTGCCTGGCAAAGCACCTTCATACATACAAAAAGTATTTTTCTTTCCTCTGGAGGCATTCAGAGTAAAGCAACAAAAACACAACAGATGTGCCTTTGAGTAAATCTTAGTTGGTCCTGAAAAATAAAAATAGAGGGGAGAAAATATCCAAGAGGTTCCTAATTGAGATTGGCAAAATATAAATATGTTAAAGAACAGGAAGAAAACCTGAGGACTATGATAAATGCATAGTCCTCAGAAAGACAGAAATAAGACCTTGTTAGTAGCTGGTACCCCAGATACAGTAAAGACACTAGAAAACAACAAAAAAATAGAAAGCCTTTTTCAAGTTTTGGGGTTTTTTTAATAAATTTTCCCAAAAGTACAATATTGCTCAGAGATTTTCCAGAGCAAAAGCCTCTTCAGAAAGTGTTATAAAAGTTACTGTACTGATAGCAATTTCAGATACATGGAAACCCCAAGGTCTTTATCAGTTCTCACACTATGGTATGTTCCTTTAACTAAGTGCAGCTGGCTGAGCTCTATTTCATTAAATGGCTTATTGGTTTGGGTGACTCAAATTGGGGAAATTCACCTAGTGCTGTTTCTTTTGTATTTCCAAGGTTGGGAGTGGACATTTCTGAAATGAAATATTCCAGGTTTGGTAGCAGACTTGCACAGTCACAGGCATTATCTATATTCACTGATGCACACTCAAATAGATACATGAGACAAGATGGCAAACACTTTTCTAGGCTGTGGGAGATCCAGGTTTAAATCTGTCCTCTCTTCCTGTCCATGTCCCAGTTCAGATCAAGAGCTCAACCAGTAAGCAGAGATTTTGAGTTACACACTTGAATGGGGAGTATGCCAGGTGTTTCACTCTCAAATTTGTTACTAAAGCTCTTCCAAATTATAACAAAACTTAGACTAAATTGGATAAAGAATAAGCTTATGGCCTGATAAGCGGTTACTTACTTTGCAAATCAGCAGAAGGATACTAAGTAGATGGGTCAGAGCCCATCTCTGATCCTTATCCTCTCTCTCTTGCCCTTGCAGATGTGTGCCGTGGCCCTATGTCAGACTCGTAAACAAAGAATATCCAGAACAAGAAACCTTACCCATAAATTCTAAATTGGGTTGCTTGATCCATTGGGGTTATTTTTGAATCCAGGCAGCCTCAGAAAGAAAGAGAGCCCCATCCCAGAGTACTTCATTTCCAGTGTTAAGACTTTCATCTGGATGTTAGGTGAACCTTACTAAAAGCTTGAAGCAGCTTGGAGTCTAGAATTTAAGTTGTTAACGTCCCAGGTAAATTGCCCTATTCACTCAAGCAGTAGATAAAACGGGAGAGCTGGGACTACTTCCCTCTCATGTTTATGATCCAATCATTTGCTTTTATTAAATGTACCTGAAAACCAAATGAAACAGTTTGCCAGGTGTTAAAAAATGTTTCTATAACCTCAAATCAATCCTTGTTTCTGTGCAGACAATTCTAAAGAAATGAAGTTTCCATTCAGTCCATAGTATTTTTTTTTCAGTTCAGCTGCCAAAATACTTTAAACCCACCAACTATTTGCACAGCCCTATAAATTAGGTTTACTAAAGGAAACAATTAGCAAGCTTGTAGCCTACAGGAATTTCAATTGGTGCTGCTACAGTGCATTGTTTAAGTAATTAGAAAATGATTCCAACTATTATAGGTATTTGCAACACAAACACAGAGCACATAGATGCTGTCCTATTAATAATGGAAGCTATAAAAAGATTGAAAAGCTAGTCTGCAGAGCAGGTCACATGCTTATTAGTCTAACCAGTATATGCTTTTCATTGTCACTGAATAGCAATATTAAAATAAAATAGGACTGTGCAGGGAAATGTGCTCCTGCATTGCTAAATTTGTGAGAAATGAAAAGTTACAGATGTGTCACTTACTCCATTTGAGCTTAAACAGATAAGCATCTCAAAAAAGACATGAATACAATCATTAGTGAAGTTAACGTGTATCACCAGGCTAGAATTCTGTATGAGATACTGAGCAGAGCTATAAAATCAGCAGCAAGATGTCATGAAACCAAAATGAGTTTCCAAATGAGGGTCTGTTTCCAAATGGAAATACCTTCAATCATAAATGTTGATCTTGTGGAAACTAATTTAACGAGAAAACTCAGTAGAGATGCTGAAACCACAATTTAATACACTCTACAATCCTGAAATGCAATTAATCTGCTTAAGATGGTAATACTTTCAAGTAATAATTTGCAGCTTTAAGAAATTCTGCACCTCAGATTTAGCTATTAAGCTTTTAAGATGGGCTAGAAGCCAGATGTTTATAAACTCTTTTCAGGTTACAATTTAGTTACGGTTACAGGGTTAGACAATGTACTCTCATTTAGCCCTTCAACTGACTAGCTTAACCATTATTTGCCACTACACTAGGCATATGCACCCTGCTGGCTGCTACTATCCAATGCCAAGTCATCTATTTCCCTGCTACTGCTAGGCTGAAGCTGCTCCATTCATCCCCTAGACAGCCTCCTTTCAGGGGAGCATTACAGGCTCAACAGACCTCTTTGTTGGAGCTCTATTTACACCACCATTTTTTTGTTACTCAGATTGTGAAAGGAAACAACAGGAGATGGAGAGGAGATGGACTGCTAACACAGTGGACCAGAAGTCATCAACCTCGGTTCTTTGAAGTGATGTGCACAGTAAACACAGAAACTATTCCGATATGTGAAATAACTTGGTGGTCTAAGTGCAGTTCAAATAGATGCGTTGATCTATAACTACAAAAAGTCAGCATCATAATCAGCAATAACTGGCAACCTTCCCTCTTATTTACAAAGAACTGTAGGGTAATTATTCACCCGTCTCCCATTGATTATAATGGGATTTCGCTGGATAAATCCCCATGTAACTCTTTGAAAATCTGGGAGCTTTGGGGCAGTCTCTGCTCAGAGGTGCAAAACACATTCAGTTGGAATGTGCTCCCTTCTGAATGCAGCTAAAGTACAGCAGCAAGTACTGTGAGCCTTTGACTTGATTGCTGCTGTCTCAGAGCTGTTGTGAGACAGAAATGTACCTCCCTGCAGCAGGACAGCACAATGACACAGGAGTGCTGGAGCTCACACTGAACTTTGAAGACGTGTTTAATTCCCTTTGACTTCAGCAAGACTAAAGCACGCACACGACTGCTTTGTGGCACGAATTTTGGCATGTGACCCAGAACATAAGGCATATGGCAGTGGTCCAGAGGTCTCACAGTGGCTTCAGTTGTCATATTTTAGCTGGGGAAGCTACTTTGCATGCACACCATGCTGCTCAGCAGCTGCCTCCCCAGCACACCACGGGCTGGAGCGCTCCTTGCCCACACCACAAAGGCTTTTGCAGCCAGATCTCATCACTCCCACCATTCACTCTGTCAGCTTCAGTGGGAGCAACACCCTGTATTTCAGCAAGCAATAGTAAGACCCAGGTTTTACATGATGAGGTGAAAGACACAGTATGTTGAACCACAAACTGAGCAGGCATAAAGGGATTGGGTTCAGTGAACTTTGCACCATTCAGATAGACTTCCTACACCAGATAGCAGCTCCAGCAACAGAATATGTGCATCACTCACTTCTTTGCTATACTTTGACTGGAATACATCTGTTATACCCCGGCCATCTTATCTTCTTTACTTACTACAGTATGCTATCACCCAGCTTCAGCTTCCTCTCTAGCCCTCAGCTGTCCTACTCCTTTCTGAGCTTCCCTGAAAGGTAGCTCCATATTACTTCAGTTGCCAAATTTTAAGCTTGCAAATGCATGGCATCCTGCTCCCATGGTCACACTGCTCATTGGCCTCTCCACCACTCACTCACTCTCTGGTACTATTTATCCCCTGGAATAGGACGCATGAGGAAGCGATGCCCTAGACAACATAAGCACTACTGGAGGCAAAAGTCATGTGCTTCTCTATGAGAACTATACAATGGGAGAGATGGCAGATGGTGAGTGCTATTCTGTAAGATAGGTCTGCATGTGTTGCCTTTACCATGACCCCACCACCAGCCTCTCAAAGCATTTTACTGGTGACCATATTCTGGGATCCCGGGATGATAAAGGCCCTCACTGCTTTCATTTTATGAGATGCATATTTTTAGACATTTCCAGAAAAACCCAAGCAAACAAACAAACAAAACAGAGAACCCTAATAGCTAAAATTTAAAAGTGATTAAGAGGAATTGTATTGTTATTGTTGAAAATTTTCTATTCCTAAACCAGTCACACCACTGGGGGAACAATGAGTTTTCGTTATTTAAAGTAGAGAGGATTGCTTCACTAACTTTTGCAGATACAAGGAGAAGCACATTTTCATGTCCTGCTTTATGGCAGATTAACTTACTATTTCTCCCTTGCCTGATGTGCTTTGCTGCTTTTTAAGAGCACCTCCTTCACAAAATAAAAATGTTCTTCTTTTATCTGACAATAACCAGAGGCTGGACATAAAATTGACAACGCACAGAGCACAGCGTGAGCATGCATATTTCAGTGCATAGAAATTTGCACTTTTAGTTTTAACTAGTGCAAATGACAATTAAAAGCAATAGCCTTTTAACTTTTGCAAGAGGTCCCATTTTTGCATTTTACAGGGTAGTTACAAAACCAAAATTTTATGGCCTGTGTCGGGGAACAATTTTCAGTGTTTTAAGCTTACAGTGAAACTAGCTGATGTCCATCTTGCTTTACCCCCATTGCTTTATTCTTTGATCATGAGTGTACCCAATGAATAATTTTATGTTATTTTATTTTCTTGGTAAATCATGTGCACCATGAGAGAGAAAAAGAAGTATAGCAGTTAGTGTTATTTTCCTAATGGGTTTTCCTTTCCAGTAAAGTACAGTACTGTAGCTATCACATTGAGAATTTGCCAAAATTATCTGACAGACCTGCTCTGGAGATTCTGCAATTCAGACATTCCCACAAAAGTTCAAGAAGAAAAAAAACACCCATTATTTTTTGCTTCCCAGGAGTCCCAGAATCCAGCCTAGTCAGCCAGAAGGCATGTTGCCTTGTAAGGCCAAAGCAAGCCTTTGAAGCATATCAAGTTTATGAAAACACAGATGAACCCAGTAAGGCAGTCTTCTGGGGGGAGCTCAAGGAATAAAATTTAAAGTGTTTGTTATGTTCTGTTGAGTGGTGAGGTAAAGCCAACCGACAAGGCTGCTTGGTCATCAAGAGATTGAGATGGAAAAACAGGGCCCGAGATGTTAATTGCACGTGTCATTTAAATTGCTATGATTAGGTTTACACTATCTTACATAGCTCCTTGCCTTTGATTAGATTTCTGCCAAGAGCTCTGAGACTCTTGTTTGGTAAGTGTTATAAAGGTACAGTATGTGCTATCTGAATGCAAACACCATTAGTTTATCCAGAAATAGTCCTCTATCCCCTAGTCTCATTTTGGCTGCTTGGCCTTATTTACTGAAACACCAAAGAAAGAATTGGAAAAGGTAGGATAACAACATGCACAAATTTTGCCTTGAATACTTCTGCTTGTCAGAGGTAAATGGTCTTTAGCCTTCTGACTCTTAAATAAAGAAGCCCTGCTTCTGTTTTATATAGAAATATAAAACTACTATTTGTATAACAAACATTTAGTGATCTAGGCTTATTGTGAAGGTTTTGATAAATATTCTGGATTAAATGGCAAGGATGGAAGCCCTACAATGAGACTGCATAACATTATGACATGCAACCCACTGTGTTATTTTGTTTCCATTTTTTAACCACTTCTACATCAAAATTCTGGCACAGATAAGCTAATACTTGAAGAAAATGTGTCATTATGAGTATGTGTTGGGGAGGAAAAACAATGGCAACAAAAATTGGTATTTTGTACAAGTTCTTCGCTCTAATAGTTGGAAAGAAGTATTCTAATGGAATATGATGAAATACTAGCAAATGGTCTTCTGTCTTTGAAATAAAACCCATTTTAGCTGTAAGGCCCAGTAGGCTTCCTTTTAACTGGTCCCTAGCTTGCTACAGAGTCAAAATGTTACCATGTACAATGCTGAGAAAAGTGGGCTCTAAGCTATCCCAAGAGTATTTCCAGTTTTATTGCATAGTAACAACAGAAATCAGGTCCAATTAGGAAGATATGAATGCATTTTCAGAATCTGCAAATTCTGCCACTTGCTAGCCAGTAAACAAATAAATCATGCAGTGTGAATTGAAATTCATCCCTAAGCTATATAACGTAATTTTTGAAATTTAATTCAGTCTAATGAGATTAGAGTTTGCAGATGTGTAGTCAAGTGTTTCTGTAAAGGTACATTACCATAAATTTCAACTACAAAAGCAAGTCTCCGTTTACAGTATTTGCTGACTGAGACTAGACTGTCAACAGTTACCTGACTCTGCAAAATTATAGTGAATACTTGGGGTTTGTTTCTTGGGTTTGTTTGGATTTTTTCCGTTATTAGCTCAGTTCGGTCTTCATGACCTCCAAAGATGAAAGATCAGGAGCCACCTTTCTCATACTTTTTCTGACAGAAACAGCAAATGGAGCTGGGAAAGCAGAGAATGGCAGCTGGGCATCTAGATGGCTTTGAAGTTTCTGCTAGGTGCAAATGTATCTTTTGGTACTTAAAGTCTTCTCAAAGTGCTTACCTTTTCCAAGTGAAGGGTGACTTGAATTTTCTGTTTCTCCCTTACGCAAGTACAGAGTGCCACACAGTTACTCAAGGCAGGTGGTGAAACTGCAGCATAACCCTCAATATACAGAGCAAAATACAAGGACACATCACCCATAGGGCTAAGATGAACAATGGCAAAACCCTATATGAAGCGGCACCTTGCCACCTCAAGTTATGGTATTAACAACCACCACAACCAAACATGGACATTTCAACTGAAAACCAGCAAACAGTCATAAAAATTGGAAAAGTTTATACCCTTGAGTTTTAGAATTCCTATAAAAATATTAAAGACTTATTTACAGAATTGGAAGATTTTGAAGGAAAACCAAAAACTAAACACTGTCCCTAATAGCCTTTTCTGATAGAGCCCAGTTTGGAACCAGAAGTACTACCTTTAGACTTCATTGAATACTCTTTAAGTCCCCTTTTTTTATGTGAGCTATACCACAGGCTATATGGTGTACCTGTACAGCTGCCTAATTAGAGTAGCTGAAAGATCAGACCAGGTACCTTTTTGATTAAGTCTGAGGGACATTTTGTTTAAACCTCAGCTTGTTAATTTTGTTGCAGTGATTTTGTCTCCATGTACTGAGAAAAAAAAACAAAACAAAACAGAAGACACTGGCACAGGAGACGCAGAGGGGCAGCCAATTATCTATTTGTGGAGATATTAATGACTCAGCTGGACTCAGCCCTCATCAATCTGATGTCCTTCACTCTGTTTTGCACTTGGAGATTGCTCCAGATAACTGCCAAGCTCCCTTCTGGCTGAAGTTACGCTATAACTGTGGGTGTCTAGAGCATGTGGTGGTCCCCATTGGTCAGTCACCCTGAGGGAATTTGTTAGCAGCATTCATTGTACATCGCAGCCATTGAAATTGTGTGGCCACCACCCTCAGCGTCTCTGTAAGATTTTAAGGAGCTTCCAGGCAAAAGGGGCAGAGAGAACTTGCTAATATGTTCAGCAACTCACAGGATGGAAAGGATGGTGAGGATTAAGAGTAGAAAACCCATCTGACTGTGTTTGCCATGAATTTAAAATACTTGTTTTGAATGTGTTTCAGGAAAATTATTTCTTCTCAACAGAGGAACAATGGAAGTGAGCTAATTTACATGTAGCTTGCAAATATTTTGTTAAATGAATTGTACCTTTATAGCGACACCAGAAACCTTTAACATTTTGTTTGTAGAAGTGTAGTTAGTAAAGAATTTTCTTTACTTGAAAAGATTTACTGGAACTTTTTATTCTGTCAGTTTAATTGGCTCCTCAGCAAAACAAAATAAGGAACAGCTTTACAGCAATCGTTAACAGAGATTGCTGTTTAGTACATTGTTTTCCTTTAGGTACAATATATATAACACTTCCTGTCCTTGAAAATCTAATATAAAGAAATGGTACTTTAACCATCTTTTTAATGCCCACTTGGGGGGGAGTGAGGAGTGTGAGAAGAAGAAAAGCTTGTTATGTCACTGTTGCAGTCTCCCCTTTCCTTAGAATGCACATTAAGTATGCTATCTTCAGCTCTAGTCTTGCTCCCATAAGGGGGCACCCTTGATTGCGGCCTGAGGGACATCAGGTGCATCACACTGATAAGCTGCTTCAAAATGCTTAACACAAGCACACCGCCGGGAAAGATGATGTGGTACTCTCTGGTACTTGCACAAAGCTGGGAAGATGTTTGGCACTGCTATCGATCCCCACTTCGGTGCTATGGCATTTGAGTGCAGTGTCCATCAGGTAGCCATTCCTTTTTAAATGGATAAAAGCGTGGCTGCTCTTGCACTTTTGCTTCTGAAGAAGGGATAGGGAAGAACCATGTATTTTAAACCTACACCCAGATTTCTGCACAGTCAAAAGTTTTAACTGGATACAAAGTTTAGCTAACATGGGATAGCAAGTAATAGCAGCAAAGAATGGCTTCAGGCTTTTTTGTAGTTCCTTGCTCAAATCCCAACTGGTCTAACACCTGACTGTGTCCAAACAGAGTAGCTGCTGCCCATCAGCCACCAGGACACAGAGTCTTGATCTGTGAATCAGCCAGGGCAGATGTCAATCACAGCATGTTGCAGCAACCTTCCAGCCCATGTGAATGGTGATTCTCTGCACAGGGACCAGAGCATAGAAGGGAAAGGGAGACGGTGCATGTCTGCCTCTTTAGCTTCGTTTGAGAGAGCAGTTAGGCTGGACGCAGAGCATACACAGAACAAGAAGCCAGGAGGTGCTGTTGAGTTCTGAAAAGGAGGCTCAAAAAGCTCCAGGTCTCAGAAAACTGACATCCAGGTTAATTTGAGTTAAACTCAGATGAAGATCAAGAATCTTATTACAAGAGCATGGGAATCCAATCTAACACAGAAGCTTACTCAGATTTATTTATGAAGGAGGTTGATTGATACAGCTCCAAACGGTCCCCTTCTTTCTTAGGGGCTCAAGGAAACAGTCATTAACTCTAGAAAGAAGATAAATACCAGCTACAATTCTCACTTGATAGGGAAGGGAGCTGAAACAGGGGTTTTAGTCCTCTTCTGAGTTTACATTTGCATAATTTTGGGCTAAAAAATTATGCGGACTCAGATCTGTCATTACAAAATGTTTGCTTAAAATTCATAGGCAGTATGTATTTGTGGCTATATTTATGTTCAGGACTGAGTTACTAGAAAAAGAAAAGAAAAAAAGAAAACTCTGCCCATTACTTTACATTTCCTTTCTCAGGAGAGTAGTTCCAGTTACAAAGACCAAGTATTCTCATCTAGTTCGTCACCTTATATCTTCATGTATAACAACAGTAACCTATTTCTTCATAAGGTATCTCACACATAGGCTTACTGTCACCTCTAGGTAGAACAAATCGATTTATCAATTCACATTTTTTTCCTTTTTTTTTTTTTTAATAGCAACCTTTTCAAACATTGGAACATGCATGCAAAGCACCATGGCTGTGAATCAATGCATATCAAGATGGTTCCTGTTCTCATTGCAGCCTTAGCTGTCACCCAGATTGCACTTGCTCTGTGACAGCAAAGACACTATCATACAGTGCAAATAGCTTGTCAGGAAGACAGCAATTTTGGACCTGTAGTGGTTAAGACGTGATCTTTCTCAGGTAACACTTGGGAGTCATGACATGTTCTTAAGGGTTTACGTCTAGCAAGACAGCTAAGACTCTATGGAAAGCAGCAAGCCATGGCTTTTGGTCAGATGAAGAATAGCTTTTACGTAGGAACTAAAAACAACTTGCATTTTATTTTTTGTGAATGCATACTGACGCTGTGGTCAGTCTTTAGTAGGTAAGAGTTTTCAAAGAAAAAGCTCTGTGTTTTCGAACTGTCTAGGTTACTATCCTTATCTAGCTGAAGTAATGTTACAGAGGGTTTACTGAAAGAATCCAAGGCCCCTATTCATCAATTCATTCATGCACATGCCTAATTAGAGGGAAAGTTTGTCTTGTGGTTAAGGTGCTAAAACTGGGGCTTATGGTGCTTTGGGTCACTTCCTTTCCCCTACCACAGACTTCTCTGCAAACCTAAGGAAACTACAGTGACATGACTTCCACCCCTGACCTCCCTATCCAATAGTTCTTTTAAAAAACAGGCATCTCAGAAAGGGCCATTCCTTAAAAAGCAATGTGAGTTTTAAGTAAATGCTAAACAAATAATGGGGATTACACATATATTTTGGACAGGCAGAATTTTAAGAAGACAAACATCTTCTTAGCTTTTCCATCTGCCCTAAGTCATCTGTTGATTGAAATCCAGTCTTTGGTAACCGAATTTCTTAATGGCAGTGACATCAATAACTGTCATGATCAAAATCTCTTGGCAATTGCTCCTCAGCTCTGAAGCATTATAACCCCTGATTTGACAGGTCTGTTAAACACTAAAGAATGAAACCCTGATGAAATTTACAGAAATTGTTTTAGTACAGGATATAGAAAACCAGCCTGATCTATGACAGCTTTACTGTTAGTAGAGTTTCACAGTAGCATAAAATTGCGATACAGAGATTGTGAAACAGGCTTTTCAGCTATACCTAGAAACAGTTCATCACGACAACATATATGCAGGTGAAGTATCTAATCATAGAATCATAGAATAGGTAGGGTTGGAAAGGACCTTAAGATCATCTAGTTCCAACCCCATCGCCATGGGCAGGGACACCTCCCACTAATGAAGTCACACGTAGCACAGCTCACTGAGGATTTTAGCTTCGTATCACTAACTCTTTACCTTTGCAAACACACACCCAACCCTGAGCACTCACATTATCTGAGCATGTATATTATAATCATACACAGTACTACTTTACCACTCTGTTCTCTTTAACTCCTCTTCTACACCAGTTCTGCTGTGTGATTCAATAATTTTTTGTTCACATTAGCATCTCAGTTCAGAGATTTTCAAGTATGTATTTCCCATCAATTTTGTGTTACTGATTTCAACAGACATTTAGAATAAAGAACACAACACTGAAGTGACTGAAGTCACTCAGTCCATGTCTTTGTTTTCCATTGAAAGTATTTTGCATGAGACTGGTACTGAATCAGTGTTGAGACACACTTGAACTCTGAGTACGCATACAGCGATGAGCAGCTGTGAAGGTCCCTATCTGCCTGGAAAAGCCTGTAGGAGTCTAAAAACTAAGAAACCCTGCGTTGCATTGGCATTATATTCCTTAGCAGTACTTAAACTTAGTTAACATTCACTACATAGACCAAAAAATGCCAATAGCCATCACGTGTCACAGTTCTACTACTTGGGTAACTTAGACTTCAGCAATTGAAGCTTCATTCCCAAGTATTAATTTACAGGAGCCAGTCACATCTACAGAGTGACATAATATAGAAAAATATAGATTGAAATACAAATGAAATTTAGCCTAATTTAGGGAAGCTCAAATACAATTACAACCGTCACAGCCCTTTAATAAGACTTTTTGATGGGTTTTGTGTATTTGCAGTACTTTTTAAAATACACAAAACATCTGCACCAGAAATGTGCTGGGGCCTCAGTTTCAGTACATAGCTGTGTGGCAGCAGAAAGGCCTCCTCCAGTAAAAGAGGAACTGAAGCAGAGTTTCTTTCAGTAAAAATAGCAGCACCAGAAGCTGAAGTTCACTTTGTACTGAGTTTTGGCAGTTCTGCTTCATGCTCTGTTTCTCTGGGAGAGTAATATATTCTCACACCTATCACCTGCCTATGTATGAAGTTACTTTATAATAGAAAACATCACTCACAGTGGGTCTCTGTCAGTAGATGGTTTATTGAATTTATTCCATGTTAGGTAACTTAAGAGCGTTTGTCACCAAAATAACTTAAAAGTTTGTCTGTTAAATTATAACTGCCCTCGTGTTCCATATCCAGGTACTTTTGTATAGTTTTCAAACACACTGTTGATCATGCAGCAATGTTCAAGTCACAAATTTCTACCGGTATAATGACTGCAAAAATACGATCCACTGTACTTTGAAAACTAACGAATAGGACAAGCATTAAGACACAAAGTTGAATGATAAATGTGACACAAAAGACAGATGAAAAATAGCTAGTATATGTTGTTGCATCAAATAAGGAAACCTGATTTAGGAGCAGAAACTGTAAAGATGGTGGCATTTAGGATTTAAGAAATTTTGTTAATGTATACAGGAAATTGTTCATTTGCCATAAAAATAAACAACAAAAAAATACATCTACCACTCCCCTAAGTACAGGCAGGTCTGTATTTCTATATTACAGTTCTTCCAGGTGGCAGTTATTATGCTTGTGTTCATATGCATATCATTTTTGTTTGATTTGGTAGGAAACATTTAAATAAGTCAAATTTGAAAAACAACCACATGCTCGCTAAAGAGAAAACAGCCCTCTCCTTTTGCTTGCTTACATATTTCTCTTACTTGCTATCTGCCTTTTGACTGCTTGGTTTATGCCTGTATAGTTCACATATAGGTTAGACACAACAGTGGCTAATACTGAAGAAACCAAACACTTTCACCTGCCTGTGACAATATGCTTACATCCTTGGGAGCAAAAGAGGAAGCAAATTAGACAAAGAGGTAGAACATGTTGTTTTCAACTGGAGGGGGTGAACTTAAGGCTCTCTTTCTCTGATCAAAACCTACTCTCTTTCTTGCATGCAAATGTGGGGGGGAAAAAAAAAAAAGCTTGGTTTCTTTTTGAAAGAAAAGGAAATGAAGGTCAAAGGGAGCATAAAATCTGTCCAGAATGGAAAGGCCCCATTCATTAGCTTGCTAAAGAAAAAACAACCCAAAATAAAAAGCAGTGACTACTTACTAGATGCACGAGAAACACCACCAGCCTGTACCTTCCAAAAGAGCCTTATCCAGGCTTATTGAGAATGTAAAAGTCCTCCTGAAAAAACCAACACACTCAAAAAGGCTCCTATTTCAAAGTGGCCAGAGCAAAAAGTTGCAGCAAAGCAACCAAGGCTCAGCTGTGGATAGTTTTGGCAGGAGGGAAGAGTTTGCACTCTACCAGGTGGCTACATATAAAGTAACATGGTGTGAGCCTCGCATGGGAGGGAAACAAAAAATTAAGGAGGGAGTTTTTCTAGTAAGTCTTGGACTGAAAGAAAATGTGGGCCACTTTTCCTTCTAGATGGTAGGTGACAGTT
Organism: Myiopsitta monachus; assembly: GCA_017639245.1. Lineage (NCBI taxonomy): Eukaryota > Metazoa > Chordata > Aves > Psittaciformes > Psittacidae > Myiopsitta > Myiopsitta monachus. The sequence goes on along the minus strand of CM029917.1, from coordinate 70,603,746 downwards.
TGGGGTTAATGTCCATATAATGAGGAAGCAGATTAGAGAAAATTATCTTTCCTCAGCTATTTTTGAGAATTCTCTATTGTTTTTTGAGATTTTCTGAAATAAATATGGAGCCTGTGTTCTGCTAATTCACATTGTACAAACCTGGTTTTTCATCTGTGCTCACATAATGCTCTCATTTCTCCATTTTGCTCACAAATTTTGCACTCCTCTAATGCAGTGAGATGCCGGCAATTATATATTTGCGACTGCATTATGTGGTCTAGGATGGCAACAAAGAGAGCTAGTCAGACAATTATCATCCTTGAAAAAAAACATTCCATCCTGTCCAAGACTATTCTATTAATTTTTCTCAACATAAAGGCAGGATTCTAGCATATCAAATGGGAAAGGAAAGAAAAAGCTTATTGGTGTTCTAAATCTGTATTTTCCCAAAGGAAATTCTGACTACCAGGTAGGTTCTCAACTGATTCTTATAATACAATTTGCTTGCTGATGAAAGCTGTTAATGACAAATAAATAAATGTGGACAATGTTGTTCTCCCCTGGTATAATAGAAATCCTAAAATATCTGAGATAGGCGGATCTGTAATGGTCTCAGAACAATTTCAAACACAAAAGCCTTACTTCTTGTCCCATATGTAGTTGCCTAGTTGCCCATTTTACTGATAATGTATCTTGTATCATGCGGCAGTAATGAGAAATTGCTGTGGAATATAGTTGAAAGATGAAGCAACATATTTATGACAGCATTGATTTCTATACCTAACTAATGAGGCAAATCTTGAAAATAAGGTTGGTTGATTTACTTCATATTGAAATCCTTGCCAATTTCCAATGTACTATCATGTATAAGCATATTAATTTAAACCTTAAAGAAACCCAAATAGTTGATTTATTATTTCTTCAATGCATATGTTTTTGAGTATTTGAATATATCTACATCAAAATAAACCAGATTTTTAAAGAGCCGGGTAGCTTGCATTGCCAAGTTAACAAGTTCTAGTAAGGTCAGTCTCTCACAATAAATCTAATTATTACACAGCTATTTTCTTTATGTGTGCAGTTTTCACCATATGCTGTACGATGGAAAAGGTAGTAGAAGAATGCTCTTCTGCTGGATTTGTTGGTAACAGGCATTCTTACTCTCTCAGAGTGGGGGGAGTGTTGTGAGGGAAACAGAGGACAGATGGACATTTTTCAGTTGGTGCTTGCATGACCTATTTAATCTGCATAATTAGAAATGGGAAAGTTGTCGATGATGCTGATGCTGACTTCATTTCTAGGCCTTTGTGAACTCATTTAAAGTACACTAATGAGAAAAACATTTTACCTTTGGGCAGCAATCTGATTTGTCAGGAAATTCCTCTTACTATGATGGGTGGATGAGGAAAATTTGGAATAATAGGATCCAGATGTTAAAGCTCCCATTTAGCAGCAATGTAGATGCATTATTTTATGGAATTGTCCAGATGGTGACCTTCCAGTATTAATAATAAATCAACACTGTGGGTTTCATTTATATGACTCGATTCCTATCTTTGTCCTCATTTACATGACAAAATATGCATTTCATACAGAGGCTAATAGTATTAAAATTAACAATCTGGAAGACAAAAATCAATACAGAAATCTGAAACAATTACTGCAAACAATATACACCAATTGATCTGATAATAGCATCACCTGAGGGAAGGTCTTGATACCATTTTTTAAATCAAAGAGCATTTCATTTTGCGGCTAACGATCGCAAAGTTGTGTTACAGATTTGTATTGGAAAGTAGCTACTTTACTGAAGATACGTGCCCCTTTCAATTTGGCTTTGCCACTTAGATTCAAACTTTCAGTCTACTGAGGAAAAAACAGCCCATAGTCCATATAGACATTGGAGAGGGATCACATTGGGTGACAGTAGCAATGCAGGCAGGCAACTGGGAGCCTTTGATGGCCTCCAGTGAAAGCCAAGAGACCTCGGGACCCACGGTCAGGTATACATAGGGACCACTGGCCAGTGGCATGCCAGAAGGGCACTGATAGAGCTCTTTCACATTTATGATAACAGGCAGCATACTCTGGAACCACAAAAGAAGGGCTGCAGGGTGGAGAAATGCATTATAGCTATGTGATCGAATAATGCTGTGTTATTATCTTTTGCAGTTGTTTCTATCTGTTAACTTATATAAACTTACCTTGTGAAATACCAGTTTGCCCAATAGTTTTATGCTTTCTTGAGGTTTGGGGGATGTTTTTTTTTAAGAATTTCTCCTTTTTCTTAGAAGAAGAAGAATCCAGTCCAGCTTCACTCGAAATCCGTGGCAACACTGCGTTAGGTTTTACAGGAATTAACACATTCCTCCAGAATTCTATTTATTGGGTTAAGGAAGGTGATTCACCTTCCACAGAGATAGCTTTTTACTCTAGACTGTGCTTTTTGTTTGCGTTTAACAAATCCCCTCGCCCCAGACCAAATGTAAATTTGAAAACCATTTCCTCTCAGATTTTTTGTTATTATTTTTAGTAAACTTTCTGCAAGGATGCAGAAGCTAACTCTGCAAACACATATCAAAGTCAGTTTTGCTTTATCTTTGTCATCATCAGGTTTCCACAATCCCAAATCCATGGTTTATTAATATGATCATGGAGAGAACCAACTTTTGACTCTTCAGTGGGTTTCAAATATTTGTTTATTGGAAAAGATGTTGAATATTTCATCAGTGTGGGCACCTCAAGCAAATATACATATTAAATTTGATAAAGTTTCATTTAGGAAAAAGGTTTAAAAGTTAAAGCCACAGCATTTGGTTGTGCTGAGAAAAAGCTTTAAAGAAAAACCTTCAGTAGTGTGGTCATGTAACTGAGCAACATCCCAAATTAATGCTGCTTAATGTGCCCTTCTGAAGGTTTCTAAAAGTGGTTCTAAGGTTTAAAGGCCAAACTGCCTCCACCAATTTCAGAAAACTTGCTCCCGAAGCTTTAGTCCTGCAGTCATCATAAATGATTTGGGTTAGAAAACAAACCTGATTTTTTCTTTTTTCAGCAGCATTAATTCTATCAATAGACAGTTTAGTTTTTTGAGGATAGGATGTGGAGGTCTGATGAGTTGTATTCTAGCGTTATAACTATTTGCTCAGTGGGATAACTACTTATTTAGTAATTAGGTACAAGGCAGGATAACGCTGTTATTCCAGGGTCAAAGGCCCTCCTGTGTCAGATTCTGTACAAGTCAAATTTTTTGTATGAGTTTTACAGTTTAGCAATCTGTTTATCAAACCTAACCATGCAAAATGGAGCTATAGGAAGTCATTACTTTGAAATGCCCGTCTCAATTTTGTCAGCAGCTAGTCACACTGCTGCAGATGTGGGTTATTTCACCATCAGGCTCTACTGGTGTAGATCCCTGTCGATCTGTGGAATGTTATCAGTTATCTCAGTTTACATCGCTTTCAAAGCAACCTGCAAGCCTTTCTCTGGAAGATCACCACAGTACATCCTTTTCTGTTGTTTTCTGCCTTAGTTTTGTTGGTTTTTTTTTAATATTGTTTCTTAAAGGAAAGTTGTAGGAGAAGAGCAAATCTCCCTGGAACAAATCTTCATAGCTTACAAAAGGGCCATTAGCAGTTACCGAAAATGACATACAAATGAAAAATACTTAAACAAGAGTTAAAATTAAATTCATTCCATCAGTTCTATTTTGGTTTTTCATTCTTCAGACTCTTACCATCAGCAGTCATCCCAGGTGTTATTTAGCCTTATAGCTCTATTTGGTATACACACCAAATAGTCTGAATTTACTCATTAGGTCCCCCTTTACTTCCCCAGAGAGAGATCTTCTTCTTTCTCCAGTCTTCTGAAACTCTGCCTCTCTACCCTGGACTCACAAAGACAATTATTAATGCTTCAGATGCTGTGTCTGCTAACTTTAAAGTATTTTGGATAAAATTCATTGGTACTATACTGACTTGACTATATCTAAATTATCTCAGTTTCTTTTCACCTGCTCTTGTTCTGTTCTGGCCTACATCTCCCTCCTTCAGAATTCCCAACTGTTAGTTTTAATTATGTTAGCAATCTGTTTACAGTTACCTTTTCTTGTGAAGCCTTAGGCAAAAAAAAAAAGAAAGGTTTTTGTTGTTTCTCTTTTCCCTGAACTTCTTCATTTTTATTCATGTTTAAACAAGCAAGAAATAGAGAAGTGTAAAACTTGCCTTGACTTTATATGAATACTTCAGTAGAAGCTACATATGTGGCATTTTGTACCACTCTAGAAAATACTTAAGGTCTTGAGCAGTCTTTCTTTTCTCTTATCCACAGGTTGGTCTACAAATGTTTCCTCCTGATCTATAAACTGATTTATGCATTTGGAATGCTGGATTATCTAGCCATAATATTTGGATTTCAATACGAATGTGTGGATTTAATTTATTTTTTAGGTTGGTATCTTCACATAAAATTGGGATTGGCAACTGTTATAATTTCCTATTCAATAGATTTTTCTTCTTCTGCTCCAGGCTGATCTCTTCACCACCCACTTCAACATATGAAATCTCTTTTACGTTGTGTAGCTGTAGGTTCTCTTACTTCTTGATTTTTATTACCACATAGTTGATCTGAAGTCTGATATTTAGTCATTTTAAAACTTGCGTTTGTGATGTGAAGAGAGGAGGGGAAAAACCTTGAACTTCATACATGTGTTCACTCATTTAATCCCCTAATTTAATTAAATTAATCCTCAATTCTTCATTTCTGTACCTGGGGGAGATGAGACATAAAAAGGCTTGACATAAAGGGCAAAAATAGATGAGCACATTCATATCAAACCCACATTATAATTCTTTCTGAAAATTACGATTTCCCACTCTACTAGGCTATAATGTTGCTAGGGGGTTCTCCTCTTTCTTTTCTTTTTTTTTTGACTATTGCCAAAGACAATGCTGTACTCTTAATCCAGCCAGAGTATTTGCCTGGGTAGACTTTGGATTTTCTTTATGTTTGTTCAGAATTCCTGTCTGACAAATAGCCCAGCCAGAGCTACTGTGCTGGACCCTGTTTGAGGTACAGTCTGACCAGAAGTTCCAGGGATTCCTCAACAGTGTGTAGGTCAACTATACAATACATCTGTTATAATGCACTTCTTGGAGCTATTGGAGATATTGCACATAAAAAAAATCAGTTGTTCCGTTAAGTGTCAGATTTATTGCCCATATGTTGTATAGTTGATGAACCCAAAAGTATGTAGCTCTGATGGAAAATTCTGGGCAGAAATTTACAGTCTTCTGTTACTGATACCGTTAAGCTTTATTCTGCTGAGGTATTTTATTTAACCAGCTAAATGCCACCACCAGTGTATTTCAAAGATATCACTACAAAATTTGTTATCTCTGTTTTAAAGGTTTTCACTTTGTGCCCTATTGCAGCAGAAATGATGAGTCCTTCTTAAGGCTGAGAAGCTCTATTTTTATGAGTATTTGGTAGCCAGATTTCAATTTCCCAAGACCTGTAACCCATATAATCTCAGAGAGGTGACAAGAGATATTAACATTTTTGCAGACTCTATTGGGTTGGGGTTTTGAGGGGATAGGGGGTTAAACACAGCTTGCGGCAATTCAGCAAAGATTTTATTCAGGGGGACAGTGGGCTCTCTCAGGCTCTGCCTTATTTAGTTTGGCCTGATCTTGTTACTTCTGCAAAACAACTACATTTATCTAATTGTTCTGTAAAATAAGACTCTGAGAAAAATCCCTTTCTGTAAGAAAATGTGTCAGCTTTGCCTTCCTATAAACAGAGCTAAGTAGCAATGGCTCCAAAAGCAGTTTATAGCCTACTTTCAATGTCGCTTGCCATGAAGCATGTTAATGCTTCCAAGTATGAGTGTGCTGCTGCAAGAGAAAACAAACCTGAGCCTGCAGTTTGAAGGAAAGCAGGAGCTATCTGGAGTAAAAAAAAACATTGTTGATATTTCATTCTGGCAATCTGGACAAGAACAGACCCACCTGAGTACTCTTTTAAAGATTTATGAATTATTCAAGTCTGATGGCTCCATGGATTTTGCTGTGTCACTGTTTCTTAAGGACTGTACTATGGAGCAATGGAAAGAGACTTGGCAGAGATTTGTTCTGACTACATGGCTTACATCATTTGTGTAAGTGGTAAGGATCATCATCCTGAACACCACTTGCAAGGTCTGGAAGTGAGCGAGCTAGTTGAATCTCTTGTGCCCCTGGGTTCATGAGAATGAGTTCTACTGGATACTTTCAAGGTAAATTAACCTCAGTTTTCTTGACGAGAGCTGTTTTTTTACCACAAACTGCTGAGCTCCCTCATCAATCTTATGATTAGAAGAATAGTCTTAATGAAGTAGTAGCCAGTGACATATGCTGGGGTCTGATTTGGGGTTTCCAATAGGTGGACCCCTATGTACAAGAGGCTACATAATTTTCCACAGGAGACAAGCTTCTTACATCCCCAAAGTCTGTGAAAGACTCTTCTTGCTCTTTCCTTTTTATAGCTCTTATCTTCCCTTTCCAAATAAAGTGATTATCTCAGCACAAAACTCTTATGTCCCAGTTGCTTAAAATCAAGCAGATGGCTGCTGAATTTCTTGCATCAGCAGTGAGATTATATTTTGTGTGCATCCTGGCACAAGTAAACTAAGTCAACTGTAGCCATTTTCATGCTGTCCTTATCTCTGGTGGCATTTAAAATGTATTTATGCACCCTTGACTTTAAGCAAATATTTTGTTGTTCTTTGGCTTCTTTTTTTCCTGTAAATTTGATCTTGACAGTTTTACAACATCAGTGGTGTACCAACAAGGAATATGTCCAATGACATCTGTGCAGTCTGTGGGCAGAAAATTCTTGTGGGTATAAATGAAGAAGGGATCATTGAAAATACCTACCAGCTGTCCTGTAATCATGTGTATCTTCTCCGTGTAATTATGGAATACTTGTTTTCTCCTCTTTTATACTGCATTAAAAAAAATAATAACAGCAGCAATAAATACTAACAAAAAAAAAAAGGAACCAAAACCACATTCAGAAACTATATAGCACAAAAATAAAAATAGGAGCATGAAATATATTTCAGTTCTGTGACACAAGTTGAAGCCACGCAGCTTTTTGACAGATGAACTGACGCAAAAGTGTCCATAACACTATATTTTCAATCCCTCCTCTGCCTTCCAGGTCCTCTGTGCGCAGCCAGTGTGGGTGCACCTGGCAGTATGTTAGATTAGGCATGCTGACCCAGTGGTCAGGATTGCTAACCCAGATTCCCCCATACAGCAGATTTCCCCTGCCTGCGCCTGGGGCTGTTTGCTGGGCAAATTTTAAGGCAGATGTGGAACCCTTCTCACACATGGCATGTACACGCCCTACAGCTGGACATAAGACGCAGTGTCTCATACTTGGGAATACCAAACAACTCCTCACTTTGCATTCCAGAAATTAAAGTGAAAGGTATCGCATATGTATTGGAACAATATTACTAATCACCCCCTTCTGCAGTTCATAAAAGGATCCTGGCTTCTTGCAAGCTGGAAAATAAATACGGAATTCCAGTCTAGCTGTTCAGGACATTGGATTTAACTTCAGAATAATTCTAAATATTCTAAATATTTTAAGTAAGTTGAAATTGCTCAGTTATAAAATAAAGCAGCATCCATAATCAGTCATTAAAATAATCTGTTGATGGTTTGACTAGGTTTGCGGATGTAAGCACTGGACCTTCTCTATATTTGAAAGAACTTTTAACTATACACCTGATCTCAGGTTTCATGAATCATACCTCCGTGGCTGGTGCCTTGCTGGCAAGGACCATGCTTGCCCATACTGCCTTAAGAAAGTTAATTCAAAGAGAATGTTAAGTAACCCATACCCTCTCCCTAGCAAGTGCTTTTGATTTGGATTTTCTAAACTGTAGCCTGATTATTTACTAATTCTTGTTTTGATCTGCACTGAAAAGATGAGACGGCCACATTAAATAAGTGGAAACCCAATTATTATTAAGGAACAATTACATTTAGGGAAGATGATTGTTATGTTTGGCTTTCTCATATCTAAGACCCCAAGCAAGCTAGGAAAACTCAATATATTTCTTCCTTCTTGATTTTAAGACATCCAGAAATAATTTTTATAATGAGAGGAACATTTTAAAGAATGTAAATCACAGTTTTAGAAAGACCATGCAGTGGATTTTGCCCTTTAATGAAATAACAAAATTGATATAATCCCCTTTCAGAACAAGTGCTGGTTTTTCTGTCTTCTCTTAGTAGTTAGTAAACAACATTTTTTTCTTTAGTAAATGAAATTGTAGTTGAAGATCTGCTGCTGCAGCTGGAGAAACCTGCTCGAGTAGAAGAAAAGTTTGGCTTGCTTTTTTGAAGCCTATTTTAACCATTTATAGGGAGGATATTTAATTTCAACCTTACCCTTACTAAAAAAAAAAAAAAAGTAAATTAGAAAAGTTGAAGGCATTTCAAAATTTTAATTCAATACTTTTTCTTTGGTTCTGGCTAAGAAAAACACTAAGATTTATCTATTGTTGCATTTTCTCTCCAGACTGCTTAACAAAAGAGCAGGTGAGAACGCATATATATTGCATAGACAACTTTTGGACTGGCTCTGCTACCTGGTGGCTTGGCAACCAGTTGTTATAAGCATCATCCAAGACATTAGTTACTCATTGGGTCTAGAATAGGACCAGATTATTAGTTAGAATACAAAGTGTTGGATATTTACTGGTCTATAATAATATGCATATTCTGTACTTAATTTTAAAAGACTAGAAAAAATAGCAGTTGGTTGAACTCTAGTGTGCTATACACCCTTTTGCAGGACAGTGCCTCTTTTTGTATTACAGCAAGACTGTACAGTATGCTACTAAAGCATTTTTTTTATTTACTCAAAATAAGAATTAAAAGACATTTCTGCCAAAAGGCCCAACTCCTAATAAACAGCTTCTCAAACACAAACAAAACCAACAACCAGATCAAAATGGATGAGTGTGTCTTGCTGCTTAGCACCTGAATGACTGACATCTATACTACTCTCGCCACACTGTGGGGAAATGAAATGCATGATGTTTATCCAAGAATGGTGAGTTCTGCTTAGGAAATAGAGAAGCTGGTCTTAAAAGGTAATTAGCCTAGCTGAAGTAGCTTTGGAACTCAAATGAAATATGGCCAGTATATCAACAATCTTTACATTGTTATTAGAAATAAGAGATAAATATTTAATTTACACTTCAATATATAGATGAGAATAAAGCAGAAACTGCACAAAGCCATCTACTGATGAAGGTAAGTTTTGGATACTAGAACTAGGAAAAGCTGCAACTAAAAATGTTAATTAAATGAAATAAAGAGCAGAACTAAAGTATATCGAAAGCAGACAGCTTTGTTTAGTTAGATGAAGTGGCAAACTTAATAATTCTTACAATGTGCCATGCCTGTATTCATATATGCAAAAATTCACATAAATAAATCATTTGTGTTACACAGTCAGAGTTGCCTAATTGTGGGTGTAATGGAATAATGTCCTCAGCTTTCTCAATGGCTAGCAAAGGACAGGGGGACTTCAGCTCTCACTGATATGGTGGCTGTGAGAATTTCCAAAAAGCATTAATACAATAGGTAATTAGCTGTGAGATGAGATTTTCAGTGTACCAATTCAACAACAAGTATTGAGGTGTTTAAACAGAGACTTTATATGCACTAGATGCCCAAGACCAAATACAACAATAAAACACTAACTTCGATACTATCTTATCATGGATATAGCCAAACGCTGTAGGCGATTTCATGTGACGAGTTTTAAGGTCTGCTTCTCTATATGCCTGGAAATGCCCTACACTTTGTGCAAGTGCAGAACTGATCTAGAAGTTCATTGTCCCTCTGGCCTACCAGATTCAAGATGTTAGGATTCATCTGAAATTTCCTGTGGCTGCAAGACAAGATACTCCTTTCTTTCTAAATCACCTCTGAAGGAAGAGCTTAATGCCAGCATTTCCCATTTATTCCACTTTTCCAGCAGTTAGAGGCCTTGTCCCGGTAATCTTGAGAAAACGTGGCTCCACCAGACAGCAAACATGATATCTGAGGTGTGATGCTCTTTACCTTCGTCACTGTATCCTCTTTTCATTTACAGAGAGAGACAAGAGGTAGGAAACACCATTTTCGTGCCGTGCTAAGGCTGCTGATCAGAGAAAGGAATATGGTGTTAAATTGAAAGGCTACATACGTATTAGGATTTCCCATATTGATATGACAATAGCTTAAGCTCCATTTGAAAAAGTCAGAAGAGTATTTGGACCCTACACGGAAACACCTATTACCACATATGGGATAGTGGAACTAGAGAGAAATAATCTTCCATAGGCATGTTTCATCAAGAAAGTTGGCTGCCATGGAACATATATGCTACAACAGCCAAAACCACAGTGTGAAAATGCATTTTTATAATAAGACTTGCAGACATGATCCTCTGGAGATCCGGACACTTAACTCACGGCAATTGTGAAATGCTGCTGAGAATCAGTCCTTAGATCCACAAACTGGTAGAGCTAGGACAAAAACCTGTGCTGCATAAACTGACATTTATTACATTTGATTATAAGTGTTTTGCACAAAGAATGCAGAAAAACCCTTGGTTAGGCAGGCTCTCTTTGAAAGCTTTTACAGAGATAAAGATATATAAATGACATAGCTGGATACATAAACAACTTTTCATCATTAAATATTTAAATGAAACAGCTTTTGCTAACACTGTTGATTAACATGTGTAAACAATTGTCATGGTTTAACCCCAGAAGGCAGCTGAGCACTACACAGCTGCTTGCTCACTTCCCCCACAGTGGAATGCAGGAGAGAAATAAGTAGGGTAAAAGTGAGAAAACTCATAGGTTGATATAAGGACAGTTCAATCAGTAAGTTAAAAGCTGCACGTGAGAAAAGTAAACCAAGGAATTTGTTCACCACTTCCTGTCAGCAGGTGGATGTTTAGCCATTTCCAAGAAAGCAGGGCTCCATCACACTTAACAGTTACTTGGGAAGACAAACATCTTAACTCCAAATGTCCTCCCTTCCTCCTTTTTTCCCACAACTTTTACTGCCAAGCATGACATTATATGGGATCAGACATCCCTTTGGTCACCTGGGATCTGCACTCCCACCTGTGACTGCTCCCAGCATCATGCACCCCCAGCCAACTCACTAGCAGGACAGAGGGAGAAACAGAAAAGGCCTTGCTGCTGTGCAATAACTCTTCAGCAATAACTAAAACATCCCTGTGTAATCATCACTGATTTTGTCACACATCCAAACCACAGCAACAAAAGAGAAACTACGAGGAATATTAACTCTGTTCCAGACCAGACCAGTACAACAATCCATGACCACAGCTACAATAAACAAGTAATGCACATGAATACAAAAAGGAAGTAACAGAATTTACAGTAGCTCAGCACTCTATTCTCAACAGAGAGGTGATAAGATGAAAAGGGAAACAAATCGAAAGTATATTTGCTATCTAATTATTATTTAATGTCCCTTTCTAGGATTTTAGAGCTGTTTTCAAATTAAACCAAAATATCGCCTGCTGCTCTTCATCAAGAGGCCACTCCAGGTAGGTCTTGGTGTTCATGATCTTCCGCAGCTTGCAGAACCTCTTGGGAATCGCTTGACTCTGGATGGGCTCCAGAAGGATGAGGATCACTGCATCATTGTTCTCATCAAAGAGGCGGAAGTGCGAGAAGTCCAGCTCATATTTGCACCACTCGCTCTGCACAAAGTGCTCCTGACAGCACAAAGAGTGTTTTGTGGCTCTTCTCGATGGAGTCGATGATGTTGTCCACAATCCACTTCCCGGGCACAAAGTCCCGCTTGTGGAGGCAGAGCCGAAAGGGGGGACAGGCCTGCTCCAGCTCCTGCACCATGATGTTTTCCACCCAGTCCGAGTCATTCTCGCTGTAGGAGACAAAAGCGTCATAGCAGAGGTCCTTTGGGGGGGCTCGCCTGGGCTTCCGCTTGGCTCGGAGCCACGCCCAGGTCATTCTCAGGTACCAGACAGCATGGTACTTGTAGCCAACAGCCACGAGGGACAGGATGACCAGGAACAACAGGGTGCAGATCAACGACACCACGAGGGTCTGGTGGCACTCCATCAGGGAGAGGTGCACGGCTCCAACCTGAGCTCCTCTCACCGCCAGGGGAGAGTCACACACGTACTTGTCCGGCCACCCCACCAGCACCTGCGCTAGTCCCACCTGGTGGTGCATGAAGGAGAGGAACTCACAGGAGCAGATGAAGTTGTTGTCGCCAGCATCCAGCAGCTCCATGTGCTTGAAGGACTCAAGCTCTTCCTTGGACAAACTGTTGAGCTTGTTACTTCTGACTGACAAGGCCACTAAGTTAGGGATGGGTGCTGCATCAGGCAAGGTCTTCAGCTGGTTTCTGGTGAGGTACAGCTCTTTCAGAAATGGGAGTTGCAGTCCAAACTCCTTCAGGTTGTTCACGCTAACATCCAATACTTCCAGCGTTGGGGGAATGCAAGTCGTTACCTTAGGAATTTGAGTTCTGGAGAGGTTTAAATATTTCAGGGTCTTTGGCCATTTGCACACATCTGGAATATGACCAAAATTATTTTGGCTAATGTCTAGGAGAATTAGGTGTCTCAGATGAGACAAACTTTTACCTGTCATTTCTAAGTCACTCAGTGAGTTCTGGCTTAAATTTAGAGTTTGCAGCAAGGGCCAACCACCCTGACATGCTGAGTGCTCCAAGCTCTGGTCTCCAAGCAAGTTTGAACTAAGGTCAAGATACTCCAACGATCGAAGATGGTGTGAAAGCCTGCATGGTACCAGAAACACCTTGGTGTTTTGAACTGTGATTTTGGTAAGAAGACTTAGCAGACCTTGCACATCCTGAAGGTCTGTAAACAAATAGAATTGTTCTATAGATAATTTCTCTATTGTCATAACTTTAATAGTCTGTGATTGGTTTACATGAATTTGCATTTTCCATCGTCCAGTTCCCAAGAGTCTACAGTCTATCAACTCAACCTCCTCTAATTTTGGCATGTCTGCTATAATGCTGACAATCTGAGGCACAGTGGCATCTGTTATTAGGGACTCTTTGAAAGAAATTTTGTTTGCAAAGCAGTTAGACATGACTCTCAATAGTTGTGCTTCAGCAAGTTCATTGAGGTCAATTTTTCTCACTTCTAACCAAGCGACAGAGTGCAGAAGGTCCCTGACAATTGCTGAGACTATGCTAATACTTCTTACGTTTATGATCATGTGATTTATCTTCCTAATGAGCTCCAAACTTCCTGGCTCATACTGGCTGAGGTTGCCACCATCAATCCACAGCTTGTCAAGAAGCACAACGCCCTCAAAGTTCCCTTGCCTTATCGTGAAGAACCCTGGGTTGCCCAGGTGGAGAGAGCTCAGGTTCCTCAGGTTAGAAAACAGGGAGCTTTGCCCCAGGTCTCTGTAGGAGTTGCCTTGCAGGTAGAGGTGCTGAAGGGAAAAGAGGTGCCCAAACCACACAGGGGACAAGTGAGCCAAGCTGTTATCTGACAAGTCCAAGAGCTCCAGTTTCCCAAGGGAGCGGAACGAATCCTCATCTATTGAGCTGATTTTGTTGGACTGCAGCAGCAGGGCTCTCAGGTTCACAGCCTGCCACAAGTCCTGGGATTGGATGCGCTTTATCCTGTTGTGGGCCAGGTTTAACACCGTGGTTTTGGCTGTGAGCCCAGGTGGAATGAAGTCCAAGCCCATGGAAGAGCAGTTGCAAATCTCAGTAGTATCACAGGAAGGACAAGTCTGCTTCATCTCTTGCTCTCTGGAGAGGTTTACAGCTAAGACCATGTAGATGGACCATACTTGCCAGATGTGTGTAGTCATTATTTTGCCTTAAAATATAAAATACAGTCAGAGCAAATATAAGATGAAGAGTTAGTTTTGAAGAATGTATTTTTTTGATTTATCTAATCAATAGCCTTTACTGTTCTGTCCAGTTGTTTCCACTATAAATATATTTAACACTGTTTAGAGATTAAACAGATTAGTCAAAAACAGGCATACTATACACAAATATTACAAAATCATTTATCAAAAGCTACATTCCTTGGATTTACTTTTTTTCCCCTGTGATTTCTAATTCCATGAGGACTATCAAATAAATTAACAACTGCACAAATCTTTAGCTGATTCACCTCAACATCTGAATAATCACATTACTACTAACCTGATCCTTTGCCTGTTTAGGATATAGTCCTCATACATCCCTCCTCATCCCTGCCATTTTTCTTCTGAAAAATGAAACCCCCCACATTTTTCTTCTGATTTTGTGGATATTATTTTGTACATATAACTTTTTACTAATTCTAACCGTGGATATGTTAAGAAGAGTCAGCATCTTGCAAGAGACAGTGACATTCGCATTTTATATTCACGTCAGGTATACGTCTAATCTGAATTTTGACAAGACGGAGAAGAGGCCTGCATATGCTTCAATCGCCTTCCTCATTTTATCTGCCTTAGGCTATTCTGTTTGTAAATGTGCTAGGAGCAGGGAGACAAATATTTGCCTGGATGTCTGTGTAGGCCATTATTATCATGTTGACAACAGTGCAATACTTGCTAATGAAACATAAGCTGGGAAAGCTGACCATTGTAGCTTACTGACTCTCAGCTCTTCCTTTTTACTGCCACATCCTTCTCCTTTGCCAGTGGCTTTTTCTGCTTTGGGTATCTATCTGTGGCAGGGAGGGGGTCAGGCCAAGTCACGAGAAAAAGACAGGGGCTTTTGGAGTCTCCTGCAGATCAGATCAGCTGGACTAGATCAGCTTTTTCCAGCCCCACAGCCTGTTCCTCATCTGGACTGAACTTATTCAAGAGAAGCTGCACAGCTGTGGATCCTGTGTCACTTCTCTTTCCTCTCAGAGCCAGGCCTTCCATAGTACTGATTTGACATGGCTTTTTGTGTTACAGAGCTTACTGCATATCCAGCCTGTCCTTACTCCTGGTGAGGTGCCTTTAGTTCTTCTGTCTCTCTGAGGAGCTGGAAAAACAATTCTTGAAGCCTGAATCCCCTTCAAAACCCGTATTACATACTGAATTATAACCCTTTTTTGTTTATGCTTTCCTGACATAGATCAAAGAGCACTTTTGAAGCTTTACTTTTTCCAGCATGTCACAAATCCCTGTATTTCAGTCAGTATCTTAAGAGGGTGAAAAGAGTGAACTGACCCCAAAGAGGACAATGAACAGGTTTCTGAAGATCACAGTGGGCTCTGTATAAGGTTAATCAGGTTAGATTGACTGAGAAGTACTTCCTCTTTCAGTCGTCACACTAACACTCTGTGCAAAGACCTACTGTACTTTGAATTCATACTCTAATTTGCTGTACAATAGCTGACCTATGCAGACAAGTTCATGCAGACAAGTTCTTCTCTTTTAGTTGCATTATTTTTAGCCAGAGTTGCTTAAAATCATTCAGAAGGGGCAGAATTAGCTGAGATTGTTCAGGCATATGGCAGAAGAGGAAAAGTTGTAGATAATTTTTCCAATCATTCCATATCTTCCCACCTGCAAGACTATAAACATTTTGACCTCTTGTGTTATTTTCCTTTAATCTCTGTCTCTCTCTGATGTAGAGCTTTGGGTCTTGAAGGACATAATCCTCTCACCCCTCTTCAGATGCCCACAGCTGAGCTGGTCAACCACCATGTCCTCCAAAGTCAATGCAGAGAAATAACAAATTTCAGGGGCAATTCACATCATGTCTCTTGGACACTGTCCTGGGTTCAGCAGCAGCAGTCATTTTTCTCCTTCTTGGTAGCTGGAGCAGCGCTGATAACACCAGTGTTTTCAGTTACTGCTCGTTAATGTTTTGGTCTGACCAAGGACTTTCTGAGTCTCATGCTATGCCAGGGAGGAGGGGAAGCCGGGAGGAAGCAGGGACGGGGCACCTGACCCAAACTGACCAAAGAGTTATTCCATGCCACAGCATGTCATGCCCAGGATGTAAAATACTGGGGGCAGGAACCCAGAAGTCTGTCTCTCTCTCAGCTCAGTCAGGTGGTGAGCAGTTGTGTCCTCTTCCCTTGTATTTGCCTTGTCATTATTATTATTGGTGGTAGCAGCAGTGATTTGTGTTATACCTCAGTTACTGGACTGTTCTTATCTCAACCCGTGGGAGTTACATTCTTTCGATTCTTCTCCCCATTTCCCCCCCCATCGGAGTGGAGGGGGGAAGAGAGAGGGAGAAGTGAGTTAACAGGCTGCGTGAGATTTACAGCTTAAACCACGACAGACGCCCACACTAAGATTGGATGACCCCAAGAGAAATGACTCCATCGACTTAAAATGGAGCACCAAAGTTTAGATACTTAGATATTTATCAATGTGAATCCCACCAAAACAAATTGTGATCTGTATTTACACTCACCTCTTATACAGCTGAGACTTTTCTATGAGGCTTTGTTGGTCTTGCAAGTTTGGCTGGTTAATACAGTGCTGCAGGCCATAGAAGCAAAGCTGTGAGTAAGATGAGTTTCAAAAGCAACAGATCTAAGTGGCATTTTTGAAGTTGCCATCTAAAAGCTTACTGTTTGGAAAAGAAACAACCAGGCAACCTGGCCAATCAAGATCTATCTATAGGTAGGTTATTTACAGATGGAAAATTGGCAGCACAGAAGGGAAGTGGGCAGGCACCGAGAGGGAAATATTCTCTTTCCCTTCTCATTCCTATCCAATAGTTCATCCTAAGACCCTGACTTAGAAAGTTTTTCAGGCTCCTCTGCACCCACTCAGAAATATAGTCCCAGTCCACAACATCACTGCCGTACCAAGAAATCACTTTTCCCTGTTGCACTGGGAGGAAAAAAAGCCACATAGAAATTGAAATGCAGCTAAAAATATGGAAACTTGTATAAATGCCCTTATACCATAAGGCACTGTGATGAACTAGACATTCAAATTTTGTCTGGGTTATGGACAAATGGTCTGAGCCACCAGACATGCTCAGGATTATCTTCCCTGGCCCAGGTGAGTAGAAGTATTTGAGGAAATATGCACATAAACAGAACCACGAGTGCCAACAAAATGAGGTTGTATAAATGCTGACAAATGCTAAAAGCTAATGTAACTGCTAAAATTAAGCATGCCACTAGTGTGCAAATTGATTCTAGCTTGGTGAGTGCTAGCAAGCTGAATGACAGTTGGTAAATTTGAGCAATGCTATGGATTCTGCAGTGGGAGAGTCACTAGTTGGTGAAGGGATTGATTCACAGGCAGACTCAGGAAAGCTACTGCTTTCCACTTGACTGTGTGTGAATTTCATATATCCTAGCTATCACCCACCAGCACTGCCTTAATCATATGTATGTGTATACACACACACATATATATAAGGACGCCTCTTCTTGTTTCTGACACAGAGGGTATGCAACAGGGCAGTTAGGTGGGGAGACAGTTGATTCCACTGTCCTGAAGCCATTGCTCAATGAGCCCTTTCCTGGTTGAATTCCTAAAACAAACACAGCCCACTTTCACACCCAGCCGTCCCAGGGCAGCCAGTATCACACACAAGTGGGACAACACCCACAGCACATACAAAGCACCCTCCCACAAGGAAACTGAGCAGGAAAGGGGAGCTATCTCTCCCCTTTTCTGAAGAACATTGCTCCCACCAGCATGTCTCAGCTCTTCTGGCTCTCATTCCTTTTGCTGCCTGCCTGCCATGCAGCCATTCCAGCTGCCTGCAATTGCACGTGCCAGCTCCACTTCTGCTGGCAGCCAGAAATCCCTCCCTCTCCTGCACTCCTGCAGGTGCTGGCCCCTGCCTGGCAGCCCCAGATACCCTGAGTCTCCCATGTAGAGGAAGATGAGGTCAGTGGCAGAGATTATATAGCCTCTCCCCAGCGCTCCCTCCTTGTTTCTGCTCTGGCTCCACTCTCTGTGTGTCTCCAGCTTC
This sequence comes from Myiopsitta monachus, assembly GCA_017639245.1. Lineage (NCBI taxonomy): Eukaryota > Metazoa > Chordata > Aves > Psittaciformes > Psittacidae > Myiopsitta > Myiopsitta monachus. The sequence goes on along the minus strand of CM029917.1, from coordinate 70,585,774 downwards.
CACCCACCTGCAAACTCACCTCTGTGCAGAAAAGATTCCCAAAGTTGCCAGATCCAGCTCTGGTGCCTGCATGCTGGTGAACCTATGTCACACTTCATTTCTCTCTTCCTCTTCACCCAGCTTCCTCCCACGCTGGTATTCCTTCCCACTTCACTGGTCAGCCTTGGCAACGTAAGCAAGGGAATTCCCACATGGGGGCTCTGATTGACAGAAGAACAGTAACACTAACAGTCCTTTTAAGTGTGCAAACTCATAACAATGGATTTACAGTAAGGGCATACTGTGTGAAAGCCAAGGCTTCTCTTACCTCTCTCTCTGACCTTCTCTTTGAAATGACTAGCAAGAAGTGTTTTCCTCCTTACCTCTAGGCACTCAGACTCCTAACCTCTTTTATCAGTGCTCAGTGTTTGCTGTTAGATCATTCCCTCATCACTTACCTGGAGTTCAGCCTGGATCAGCTCACGAGCTATTCTTCTCCAAGAGAGTGAACAGATCAATCTTTTTGTAGCAGACTTTGGACTAACCTTACAAATATCATTATAACGGGAAAGTAGAACTGAAAGTGGTGTTTGCAGGCTGCACCCAGAGAAACCACCATCTCGTGTGTATTTGCATATAACATACACACAGGAGTGTGAATATATACCTATGCATTAGCACATACACAGATAGATACACATATATATGTGCATGTGCAACCTTTACACGTGTATATAACAAAATTTCCCCATTTTTCAAATACTCATCCCATATAGCAATGCTTTAGTATTTCAGTACAAAATAATTGTGTGTATAAAGTTTAATCAAGACTCACTGAGACTCTCCTGCACTTAACCTCTAGTAACACAAGCAAAGGGGAGCATGGAAGTGCCAAGTTAGAGAAACCCACACCTAACTTTATCCCCTAAGAGACAACTTCAGCTGTCCACAAGAACCTCTAAAACACAAGAAACCCACAACTGTGCCTCGTGGCGCACAGGGTGGCATCAGGTACCTTAATATAAACATCTGTACCTACCTGCTTGTAATTGGTGACGAGCAATACAGTAGTTCCAGGAGATACCTCATACTGAAGTAGAAATATAAACTACCTCTTATCAGTGTGATTTTCTTCCCTGGTTATAAAGAAAGCTAAGTAGAGCCATAAGGGGTGCTTGGCCCAATGAATACTTAAATGTGCTGCGCAAAGTAGAAGAGCAGAAAGAAGAAGAAGAAGCGAGCCAGTCTGCAACGCCATCTAGCCCACTCATTTTAATCACAGCCTTGAGGCCCACAGAGAGAGGGCTTCAGCTGTTTCTGTGGGTAGGTAGAAGGGAACAACATGGTCACCATGAAAGGAGAAACAAGCATTCACAGGGAGAAAGAAACCTATGGAAAAACAAAACAACAGAAAAAAACCCCAGCAAACCCCAGTGATTTTATGCCTATGGATTTCACCAGTCATGCCAGGTGCCAGGATGGTTCCTTCCCTCATGTTGAGCAAATCCCAATCTGTGCATGGTGGTACAGATGCTGGTGTAACTAGCCAGAATAACAGACATGTGAATGGAATTACATATTTAATACTGTCTTTTATAGTGTTGCACAGCAATGGTAAGGCTTCAGAGAGCTTATTTTGATGTAAGTCCTCAGGGTTTTTTCAGAATTTAATTTTAATTGCTGTGCTATACATGATAGCACTGAAAATAAACTAAAAGAGAACAACAGACACGGAGAGTATTGAAACACTTGGCTTTTATTTTAATTTGTAAATTACAATGGTATTGTTAGGAACTAGTCAGGAATGTGGTAACAGGAGGAAAAAGTACAGAAATACCCCATATTCATCTAAATGTATTTGTATACATTTAAGTATATGAAGTCCAACAGGGCTTCCAACTATCATAGTCATTGGCAAGGATTTTGACAGATCAGAGTACTATATCACTGTAAAGCCTAAAGTGGATCTTTCTCATTTAGAAAGATTATAAATATTTCCATATCCAACAAAGCCAGTTCTCCATAGGCAAGAAAACAGGAAGGAAAAATTTCTTAGCAGGAAGAAACACTGACATATATATATTTTGTGAAATATGCTGAAATAGGGGCTGTTCACTTGTCCTACATCTTCAAGGCTCCTTTCAAATTTTCCCAAAACATCTCCTGCTGCTCTTCATCAAGAGGCCACTCCAGGTAGGTCTTGGTGTTCATGATCTTCCGCAGCTTGCAGAACCTCTTGGGAATCGCTTGACTCTGGATGGGCTCCAGAAGGATGAGGATCACTGCATCATTGTTCTCATCAAAGAGGCGGAAGTGCGAGAAGTCCAGCTCATATTTGCACCACTCGCTCTGCACAAAGTGCTCCGACAGCACAAAGAGTGTTTTGTGGCTCTTCTCGATGGAGTCAATGATGTTGTCCACAATCCACTTCCCGGGCACAAAGTCCCGCTTGTGGAGGCAGAGCCGAAAGGGGGGACAGGCCTGCTCCAGCTCCTGCACCATGATGTTTTCCACCCAGTCCGAGTCATTCTCGCTGTAGGAGACAAAAGCGTCATAGCAGAGGTCCTTTGGGGGGGCTCGCCTGGGCTTCCGCTTGGCTCGGAGCCACGCCCAGGTCATTCTCAGGTACCAGACAGCATGGTACTTGTAGCCAACAGCCACGAGGGACAGGATGACCAGGAACAACAGGGTGCAGATCAACGACACCACGAGGGTCTGGTGGCACTCCATCAGGGAGAGGTGCACGGCTCCAACCTGAGCTCCTCTCACCGCCAGGGGAGAGTCACACACGTACTTGTCCGGCCACCCCACCAGCACCTGCGCTAGTCCCACCTGGTGGTGCATGAAGGAGAGGAACTCACAGGAGCAGATGAAGTTGTTGTCGCCAGCATCCAGCAGCTCCATGTGCTTGAAGGACTCGAGCTCTTCCTTGGACAAACTGTTGAGCTTGTTACTTCTGACTGACAAGGCCACTAAGTTAGGGATGGGTGCTGCATCAGGCAAGGTCTTCAGCTGGTTTCTGGTGAGGTACAGCTCTTTCAGAAATGGGAGTTGCAGTCCAAACTCCTTCAGGTTGTTCACGCTAACATCCAATACTTCCAGCGTTGGGGGAATGCAAGTCGTTACCTTAGGAATTTGAGTTCTGGAGAGGTTTAAATATTTCAGGGTCTTTGGCCATTTGCACACATCTGGAATATGACCAAAATTATTTTGGCTAATGTCTAGGAGAATTAAGTGTCTCAGATGAGACAAACTTTTACCTGTCATTTCTAAGTCACTCAGTGAGTTCTGGCTTAAATTTAGAGTTTGCAGCAAGGGCCAACCACCCTGACATGCTGAGTGCTCCAAGCTCTGGTCTCCAAGCAAGTTTGAACTAAGGTCAAGATACTCCAACGATCGAAGATGGTGTGAAAGCCTGCATGGTACCAGAAACACCTTGGTGTTTTGAACTGTGATTTTGGTAAGAAGACTTAGCAGACCTTGCACATCCTGAAGGTCTGTAAACAAATAGAATTGTTCTATAGATAATTTCTCTATTGTCATAACTTTAATAGTCTGTGATTGGTTTACATGAATTTGCATTTTCCATCGTCCAGTTCCCAAGAGTCTACAGTCTATCAACTCAACCTCCTCTAATTTTGGCATGTCTGCTATAATGCTGACAATCTGAGGCACAGTGGCATCTGTTATTAGGGACTCTTTGAAAGAAATTTTGTTTGCAAAGCAGTTAGACATGACTCTCAATAGTTGTGCTTCAGCAAGTTCATTGAGGTCAATTTTTCTCACTTCTAACCAAGCGACAGAGTGCAGAAGGTCCCTGACAATTGCTGAGACTATGCTAATACTTCTTACGTTTATGATCATGTGATTTATCTTCCTAATGAGCTCCAAACTTCCTGGCTCATACTGGCTGAGGTTGCCACCATCAATCCACAGCTTGTCAAGAAGCACAACGCCCTCAAAGTTCCCTTGCCTTATCGTGAAGAACCCTGGGTTGCCCAGGTGGAGAGAGCTCAGGTTCCTCAGGTTAGAAAACAGGGAGCTTTGCCCCAGGTCTCTGTAGGAGTTGCCTTGCAGGTAGAGGTGCTGAAGGGAAAAGAGGTGCCCAAACCACACAGGGGACAAGTGAGCCAAGCTGTTATCTGACAAGTCCAAGAGCTCCAGTTTCCCAAGGGAGCGGAACGAATCCTCATCTATTGAGCTGATTTTGTTGGACTGCAGCAGCAGGGCTCTCAGGTTCACAGCCTGCCACAAGTCCTGGGATTGGATGCGCTTTATCCTGTTGTGGGCCAGGTTTAACACCATGGTTTTGGCTGTGAGCCCAGGTGGAATGAAGTCCAAGCCCATGGAAGAGCAGTTGCAAATCTCAGTAGTATCACAGGAAGGACAAGTCTGCTTCATCTCTTGCTCTCTGGAGAGGTTTACAGCTAAGACCATGTAGATGGACCATACTTGCCAGATGTGTGTAGCCCTTGATTTGCGTTTTGTTTGGCAGAACATTTCGCTGTAGGAAACAAAAAGGAGACAAGGTAGTGTAAGGTTTTAGTTTTGAACAGGAACTGAAACAATTGAAAACCTGACATCTGTCTGACTCCTACTTCAGCCACTCTGCTCTGCAGACATGGTGTGCTACTCATCTTTGTACTCAATAGGCATATCATGTCTGAGCAGTCTTCAAGGACCATTCTCAATGTTCTGCTTTTTCATACATGCATTGGCCATGGCCCTCAGTTCTTACATCTCTTGCATTGTGCTTCCCCTTAAGAATGAAGCTACTGCTGGATCTTCCAACTCTAACAGGGAGTTTAAAGTCCCCTAGTCCAGACCTGGACTAGGGAATCAAGTGCACCTTCAGTGAGCTTGCAGAACACACCGAGTTGGACAGGAGTGTTGATCTGCTAGAGTGTAAGAAGGTTCTGCAGAGGGATCTAGACAGGCTGGATCAATGGGCTGTGGAAAACTGCACATGGGTTAACAAGGCTCAATGTCAGGTCCTATACCTGGGTCACAACAACACCATGCAACACTACAGGCTTGGAGAAGATTGGGTAGAATTCTGCCTGGTGGAAAAGGACACGGGAGTGTAGGTCAACAGCTGTCTGAACATGAGCCAGCAATGTGCCTAGGTAGCCAAGAAGGCCAACAGCATCCTGGCCTGTATCGTAAATACAGTGGCCAGTAGAACTAGGGAAGTGATTGGGCCCCTTTGCTTGGCATTCATGAAGATCCTCACTACAAGAGAGACATTGAGGTGCTGGAGTGGGTCCAGAGAAGGGCAATGAAGGTGGTGAAGCGTCTGGAGCACAAGACCTATGAGGAGCGGCTGAAGAAACTGGGGTTCTTTACTCTGGAGAAAAGGAGGCTTGGGGGAGACTTTACTGCTCTCTACAACTACCTGAAAAGAGGTTGTAGCGAGGTGAGTGTTGGTCTCTTCTCCCAAGCAGCAAGTGATAGGATGAGAGGAAATGACCTCAAGTTGCACCCAGAGAGGTTTAGACCAGGTATTAAGAAAAAAACATATTCACCAAAAGGCTGGTCAGGCATTGGAACAGGCTGCCCAGGGAGGTGGTGGAATCACTGTCCCTGGAGGTATTTAAAACACATGTAGACATGGCATTTAGGGGCATGCTCTACTAGTGGACTTGGCAGTGTTAGCTTAACGGTTGGGCTTGATAATCTTAAGGGTCCTTTTCAGCCTAAAGGATTCTGTGACTATGATTCTAAATGCTCATAGCCTTTGTAGCATCAGCCTGCCCATATAGTATGGCTACCTGGCAGGGAGAAGCCCAGACAGGAGCATGCTTTTCCTTTTAGTCCCAAGTGTGCTGTGGCTTCCAACACTGCAGACTTCCCCAGAAGAGACTTCGAGATCCTCTGCATAGAGTCTCACCAGCCTCAGGGCTTTCAAAAAGCAAAGTTGTGTTTGCTCCTGGCACACCCTTTTACACACTGTGTAAGCAATTTACATTCTTTACTGGAAAGGCAGAACATGCTGATATGCAGCCAAGCAAGTCTATCACCCTTTTCTGAAAATCAGCACTGGTAATAGATGGGAATTGGATGTTACTGTCAACATATAAACAGTGGATGTAATTAGAAAAATACTGATTTTCATTTACAGAAGGGCTGTGTTTCCTGCCATGGGTGCCAAAGAACATTTTTGCATTGGCTACACCAGAAAATAAGTCACTTATTAAAGTTCACAAGCTGCTCTTAAACAGTTCTAGTACTGCAGACAAACAATACCCCCAAATCCGAACAACCCTTGAGTAAGTACTTACCTTGTGTACTGCATGCTGTGTTTCAGTTTCCTTGTGTGAGAATCATGTACTCTGGGATCCACATGACCACCTCATGCCTGCAAGTACCACAAAAGCTGTAAAACCTTTGGCAGGTTTGGTGCAATGACAGTCCTGGAGTGAGAAAATGTTTCAGTGTGCTTTTCAAACAAAATTTTATGTTAACTATTTCCCAACATCCTCTAACTATTCAGCCCGTGAAGCACATCAGTCTACACGGCTTTTGCTTAATGGCTGCTCTTCTAAGGAATCCATGGCTTCTGAAGAGTACAGCGCTGTCTGGCATACATGACACTGTCCTTCAAACTCACATTTCAACCGCTTCTATCACTTCTGCTGACATGAAAATAAGCATAGGTTGTGTTTGCACTCTCTTCTTCTCAAGCTGAAATTCAGTGGCAGATCGCTCTCCTTTTGTCGGTCACCACCCATCACTGGAAAGGCTGATGCAACCATTTTGCGTAAGTCATTCTTTCACAATCACTTCCTTCGGCATTAAGTGCAGAAACAGTTCCTAGGCACAGCTGCATTCACCTCCCTGTATCTCTACTTTTGAGATTTATTGTTTGGTATGCAATGGGAGGTTATTAACTATACTGAGCAACAGAACATTTGAGAACAGATGTTATTTTGTTGTGTAGGTTCCATAAAATGTTATCAATAAATAAATTGATATATGTATTAATTTGATAAAAACTTGGAGTCAAATTGTTCAAAGTCAGTGCTAGAGAAACATGCAGCATCGTTTCATTCTCTAGGACACAAGCAGCCCTATGTTATCAACAAATAGAAAATGTGTAAGAATGGGAATGATAGTCTGTCTAAAAAAGAAGACAGTTTGAAGGAAAATATCCACCTGTAAGCTTCCAAATCGATTCTGAGAGGGGAGGTTTGATAGTATTTTAGCCTCACTGAATGGGAACACATGGTTGGTCAAATGACCATAAAGGTATAGGGAGTCTTCCTACCAGCTCTGAAAGGGAAACCCATTAAATTCTCAAGGGTGCAGACAGAAGCTCGAGTACATCTCATAGCAACCTTCAGTCCCACTGAGTTGAAATTAGCATTGCACGTTAGGTTAAGAACTTGACGCTTTCCAAATAAAAAAGAATTGAAAGACTGAAATACCCTTGTATTTTCTGTCTGCTACAGAGCATAGATGATAATCATAACAACATTTTAAAATAGAGACAGAGTAGCTGTGGGAAACAGCAGAGAAGGGAAATGGTCTTTCAGTGAAGGGGTATCACCAATTTCCCCAAAGCTACCTCTTCCCTATAGCACCTCTCAGTTCTTGGTCTGAAACAAGGAAGACTTTTAGCTTTCAAAATGTATAAAAATGTTAATTCTGAGGTTTATGTGACTCTTTCCTATATGCTTTTGTCATCAAAACTGCAACTCCTTGATATAGTTAAATATAGTTACATTTATGAAAACCTTTGAAGAAGACCACATATGAGGCCACATACTTCACTGAATGAGAAACGGGCATGCTCTTCTATCTGTTGCAGCTTCACCACCATGCATTCATGGAGATTTGAGGTAGGTGTCAGCTATTTCTTCGGAAGCACCTACTTTCTCCTAGCGTCCAAGCTCAATCCACTCTCATCATGCTTCTAAACTGGGCTGAACTTCTGGTTTCCCTCAGAAAGAGAAGACTGGAGCAATCCTACCCAAACTTCCATGCTATAGTTCAGAAACAAAGCAGCTCATTTCAGAAAGCTGCTTCAAAAGCCAAGAATCCAGAGTGGGTCTTCTGCTGGTTTCCATCAGTAGGGAAAAAAGCCTACAAGCAACACATCTGTCTCTCATTCCAGGTCAATCTGCCAGGATTTATAAGGTTATCCAGGGACAAGAAGGTCTGAGGATGCTCAAGGTGGCCAGAAATGCCTTCCACAAGCTGCCCCACACACAGAAGAAACACCTGCCTCCCAGAGCATCAGCTGTCAGCCTGGACTCAAAACAACTTCTTTTGAAATCAGAGAGTCTGAAGTAGGAGAAAGCTGCTGTCTTTTAAGGTGAGAATATCGCCCATTTTCCCTTTCTCCAGAGTAAATGCATGATTAGCGTTGAACAAAGTTGCACCTTGTGGGTGCTTTCTCTCAACCTGCAAGTTTAAGCTATGATTATCCTTCCTTCTTTGTCTAAAAAGAGGGCATGTGCCTTCACCTGTGCCAGTACATTACTTTTTCCCACCTAGAGGGGCACAGAGCTGCCAAAAGTCTGTGTATTTGTAACTTCAGGTGTTCCAAGCACAGGACAATGCACAAGCCTTTGCCAACAGGTAGACAAGGCTGAGACAGAGCTCTGGCCATCATTTTTGAAGGTCTCTTGTTTCCTGTTTATTTGACAGCAGCACAAGAAGCACAGATTCCCTCCGCCAGCTCTTCCCTGATCCCCAGCTACAGCCTGCTCAGCATCCCAGGCTCCCACAGCTCTGTGCTAGATCACTGAGTGTTGGCTGAGAGACAGGCTGCTGCCACAGCCCTTCTCCACTGGTAAACTGCTGCTGCTAGACAGTGCAGCGACCAGTGATGGAGGGCTGTATGACATGAGTGTTGACCAAAACAGATGTAGAAACAGAAATACACTTATGTGGCATAGAACCCCACAGGGATAAACTTGTTTATCAAAAGCCGCAAACCAGCTGGCAATACTGGTCCTCAGTCAGTCTGCCATCAGAGTTGCAAGGATTATTTCACTGTTACATCCCCACTGCCTCTTCTGCCTGCATCTGTGTTGTGTTACTCAAGGAATGCAGCTTTGGGATCAGACTCCAGCTGCTAGAGCCCTGCAATCCTCTCCCCTCTGCCAGCTAGAGGTACTGACTCCTCCAGCTCTTGCTGCATCTGGGCACATCACACTCTTTAAAGCACTTCCCCTTCCCGGTCCTACATGACAGGATCCTCCAGCCTGCCCCCTCCCTTCCTTCCTTCTGTATGTCAGCATCCACACTCAGAAAGCTTTTTGTTTTTCTGCTGAGAAAGGGACAAGCGGGCAGTGCAGAGGGGGCACAAACTAGGTGACACCCTGCCCCAGAACCCTGCCTTGAAGAAAAGGGAGAAGCAGTAGAAGGAGGAGGGAGCTTACAGACACATTGACCAGGCTGTGTTATGAGCAGAAACGCCTTTCAAATATTTGCAAGCAGTGCAAAACTGCTTCCTGATACTTACCCCTGGTAAGGATGTGTCAGCACGTCGGCTTGTCTGCAGCTGGACTGAGTCGTGGGCACTCTTCTCCCAACCCCTAGGAAACGGATGGTGAGGAAAAGTGGTCAAAGCTATGCTTGCAGTCTTTGGAGCAGGAGGTGTAATACTCATGTAATTAAAAGCAGAATGGCTTGGCATCCTTTCACGGTCCTGGAAGCAGAGCCTTGGCATGCATTTTCGGTACCTGTGCTTTAATTTGACTTGCAGGGCTTTGGCTATTCATCTTCAAACTACAACAAAAAGGAACGCTATAACAAAATATAAACATTTTTAACTTTGTCATGTTTGGCATCAGGCCTACCCTGTCAGCTGCTCAATATCCTGGTTATATCTTCAGACTGAAAGTTTAAATGCAAAGGAGCAGATTCCCTTTATTTTTCTTCTGGGCTATCCTCACCCTACTGTTGTGGCAGAGCATGGAAGTGTTGTGTAAATGCTTACTCATTCAGCAGCAAGCCTTAGGGACTGCCTCTGCCAAGGAAGCAGTGCCGTGTTGGGTTTTTTTTTATCATATCCTCTCTGAAAGCATTCATTCGGAATAACATGATGCTGATTTGCTGCCTTAACAGAGGAACAAGCGAGCAGGCAAATTCACAGGCTAAGGCACCAAAGCTTGTCCTAATAACACGGAAAGTTTTGTTTTTCTAGACCAGTTGCATCTGTGTGACTCAACAAGAGAAAAGACCTCATTTCTGCTGAAATAGTCCTGATGAGGTTTTGACTCCCAAGGAAATTGCATCAACAGAAAGCAGTCTACATGCAAGGCAAAGCTGGACAATGCAGTTCCTTTCTTACTTTGCACTTCAGGTGAGTTGAAAACTCTATGTTTCTGAAGCAATGTTAGGATATTCCATGAATACACAGCTACAAAACAGTAAATGCTGTAGCAAGCTTTGGCACCGTGTTCTGAAGACCACTATGACAAAGATGCAAAACCCCATTACCAGCGCTGCTCAGAACTGTTGCTCCAAAATGAGAACTCTGAGACAACTCATACAGAATGGGTCCCCCCAGCCATCACTGCTTGCTTCCAGAACTGCATGGGGCTGGATGCCAGAGAAGCATACCTGGGTACCACTCAGTATTTTGAAGGACTTTTTCTTTGCTCTACATCTTGTTGTGTCAATCAGTTTACTTTGCTGTATCCCAAAGTACATGACAGAGATCATGGGCTGCCCAGAGAGCATTTGAAACATAAAACATCTTTGCAGTTTTTAAGAAATCAAGGTGCCACTGCCTATTCCAAAACAAGGATTTTGCAGGTTTCCAGACAGAACCACAGCCACCCTCAGCTCTGGCCTCTCAGGAGGCAGCAAATCTGCTTGTGCTGAGATGGTGCTGACCACCCGGTATGCCCCCAGCTATCAGGGCCACTGTAGGTACCCCAGGGTGGGGTTCCTCAGGTGGGCTACACTGTAGGGAGGTCAGGAAATGAGAGGAATGGGATCTCTTACTCCCGCTGTTGGACAGCTGCTGCTTCATTTCTGCTCACCAGGAGAGAAAATACCCTGTCACAGCCCACTGGGTGCAAGCCATCACTGGCAGGCTGTTGTGAGGAAGTTAGGGTTTAACATCCCAGCACTGGAATTTCCCACAAGGAGGAAAAACAGCTTTGCTCAGCTTTGAGGAAAAGCTCCTTCAAAAGAGGCTGAGCAAAGAGCAAAGGGACACGTGTCAGTGGGCTTCAGTGCAGGAAAGGTCCAGCAAACCTTGTCTTGCCTCATTGAGAGGAATGCATGCACACATGTCTCATGTCTAGGTCTAACTAGTGCTGATAACGTACTTGCTTCTTTCTGTTTTTGTTGCTGTTGGAAGGGTGGGTTTTGTTGGTTTTTTTTAATAGAAGGGAAACTTTCCTGGGAATGGGACCAAGTCACTTGCAGAACCAGAGTTTGTTTCCTGAATGGAGGTGGAAAACACTGTGCTGGGGTGCAGAGATACATATTTAACTGCTTGTTGTACCAAAAAAAAAAGTAATTGTGTTTAAGAGCTGGGCAAGAATCTGCGCAGGAAATGAAGCAGATCATTATCATTTGCCATAAAAATATCAAGATTTTTGTGTTTGTTCCAAGAAAGACAATGCCAGGATATGTTTTGTACAGGTAGTCCAGGCTTCAGCATTCAGCTGCTGCCTCCTTCTGTCCCTGACGATATGAAATATTTCAGATGTGACAGTGCATTCCAGAAACATAAAGGCAGTCCATTCCAAATCTTTGTTTTCTGTTATTCAAGGCTTCAGAACCTCTTCCTTCAGTGCAGGTACTTCTCTTGATTCATCACCTATCAAAGCTCCATATTTTTTAAAAAATAGGTAAAAATCTAATGAGCTTAATTCCTAAGTGTTTTGCACTGGAAAAATGACATGTTTCATGAGTCTCTCACAGGGATTATTTCTATTGTGTTCGTTTACAATTGTATAATTTTTAAAACCAACTTTTTAGGAGCTTGAATAAAGCAGAGCTGTAAACACCCATTAAAAAAATCATTGTTACTAAAAGTTAAAATTCTGAACATAAAACGATGTCAGTAAGTATTTGAAAAGCACGCATTGACTCTGATAGAGCCACCAAAACGTCTTCAAATAATTAGGCATTTCCAATATCTGACCATTCTCTGTCTTTCCAGACTTGAACATGATTGAAAACAGACTATCTCAAGCTGATTTTCAAGTACACGCTCAGCTATTTTAATCATTCCTCCTAAATTACCCTCAGATTGCATTTCTTGCTCTTTTGTAAGTTTTCTTGAGTATAGCAGTACCAGCTTAGGAATGACAGATTCAGAACAGGCCGTTTAACTCTTGTGCTTGTGCTGCAAGATGCCTTTTTGTCCTTATTGCAATATCTACAGAAAGAAACACCCCCTATTAGGGGTCAGCTGCCAAAACAGGGTGCTTTCTACTGCTGTGAAAATACCCACATTTACAAACTTACCCACATTTACAAACTTTGAATTTAATTCCTCTCTAACATATCATAGAATTACAGACTGGTGTGGAGTGGAAGAGACCTTAAAGCTCATCCAGTTCCAACCCCCTGCCATGGGCAGGGACACCTTCCACTAGACCAGGTTCTCAAGCCCCCATCCAACATGGCCTTGAACACTGCCAGGGATGGCGCACCCACAGCTTCTCTGGGCACCCTGTGCCAGTGCCTCACCAGCCTCACAGGGAAGAATTTCCTCGCTGTGTCTAATCTAAATCTCCTCCCTTTCAGTTTGAAGCCATTTCCCTTTGTCCTGTCACTACAGGCCCTTGAAAAATGTCCCTCTCCAGATTTCTTGTAGGCCCCCTTTAGGCACTGGAAGGCTGCTATGAGGACTCCATGCAGCCTTCTCTTCTCCAGGCCGAACAAGCCACACTCTCTCAGCCTGTCTTTATAGGAGAGGTGCTCCAGCCCTCGGATCATCCCTGGACTCACTCCAACAGGCCCATGTCCTTCCGATGCTAGGGCCCCCAGAGCTGGACATAGTACTCCAAGTGAGGTCTCATGAGAGCAGAAGAGAGGGAAGAATCACCTCCCTTGACCTGCTGGTCACGCTTCTTTTGGTGCAGCCCAGGATACGGCTGGCTTTCTGGGCTGCAAGCGCACACTGCTGGCTCATGTTCAGTTTCTCACCGACCAACACCCCCAAGTCCTTCTCCAAAGGGCTGCTCTGAATCCAGTCTTTGCACAGGCTGTAACTGTTCTTGGGATTGCCCTGACCCAAGTAGAGGGCCTTGCACTTGGCCTTGTTGAACTTCATGAGGTTGGCACTGGCCTTCCTCGCAAGTGAGCCAAGGTCCCAAGGATTGCATCCCTTCCCTCCAGTGTGCCAACCACACCACAATGCTTGGTGTTGCTGGCAAACTTGCTGAGGGTGCACTCGATCCCACTGTCCATGTCACTGACAAAGATGTTAAACAGGATCAGTCCCAGTACTGACCCCTGATGAACACAATCCAAACAATCATCCACAGCATCCAAAAAAACATCCAAACAAAGCTACCTGGACATGTCATGTAGAGCATGGCTGTGCCTTGGCAACGCAAATGTGGCCAGGATGGTCTAGAGGTGCCTGAGGGAATCCCCACCACAGCTGACCACACTCTCCAAGAGCAGTGCTTTTAGGCAATGGCTTCAATGGGAAAACTTTTGCGTTGCTTTTCTTGCTTCTGGTTTCGTTTCACCCCAGTGGTTTTGGCCAGGTCACAGTGTCTGTTTGAATAAAGGAAACATAGACTGGGCAGCAATGGCATGGACTTGAGAGGGAATCACCCTCTCTTAATAATGTCCCATTACTCCAACAGTGACAGCCTAGAGAAACTATGGACACTGCAGGCCTTTCAGCAGGACTTAGGAACTCCATCAGAGACCAAAACTGATGCAACAAGCACAGGGTACAAGCACACGGTAAGAGAAAACAACAAAAAAAGTCCCTCTCTTCACATGACAGCAAGTAGGGAGCTTGTACAAAGATCACACCAGGGGCTTGTAGTAATGTTAAAAAGACTTGTAGAACTCTAATGAGTGTAGGATGCATTTGCTTCGCAGTTTGCAGCTTTTGGACAGAAGAATTACCAAAGGAAGAGGAATCAAAGGAAACAGCATAGGCAAAAAAGTAAAACCAACCAACTTCTATCTGAACAGGACAACTTCCATCTCAGTGGGACCAGAATAAGTTGGTTCAGAGATAACGATAGGATAACAAAATTTGTCTACCTTACATCTGCTCTGTTGTGGGAAAAACCATCAAATTGGATGTGTTCTCTTACCTTGTATCAATTCAGGCGATATTCTTCCAACATTGAACTCACCATGAGGTTTGCACCTGAAGGCAAAAGGTCTTCATTTCTCTGTGTCTTAGCATCCAGTGTTTAACAACACTCACCCAGTAGGCTGGCCAGCTGGTTTGTTTTCAGCTTATAGCTTACACAAGTGTCAGCATAAGGATTCTTTTCTATTTATAGAAATTATGTTACATTTGCACTTCTTTCATGTGCTATTTTTATGACATCACTTAAAATTAATTTCCTGTATGTTCCATGATTAATAGTTCCAACAAATTTCCTTTAAAATCAGTCCTTCAGAGTGCTTTTTTTTCTCTGGGGTTGGTTCCTTGTACTCTTTTTACCCAGCTCATATCTGAGAGTGAAAGGCCAAGCAAAGCATACTGAGAGGCACAAATCTTTCTTGGTCACCTCTCTGGTGTCCCCATGTTTCCATCTGATAGTGTCCTCTATGACAGCAAAATCTTCCAGTTGAATAGTATCTGTCAAGAGTCACTAACAAAAATGCAGTGAGCAATGGGAGAAGGGTCAGAGAAAGTGAATGCTGGCTGAGCTTTTCTCCCCTACTGTTAAGACACCTAATTTTTTCTGTAAAATAAGTATTCCTCACACTTGTCATGGTGAAACACAGCCTATGAATGAGTTCGACTTGTTCCCTCTTTCTGCAGGTGAAGCAATACCATCTCCAGCCCGGGCGGCCCCCCTTCGTTTTCACAGGGAACTCAGAAAGGAGCTGGCAAGCTGGTTTGCTGGACAAAAAAAAAGCCCTGTGAGCTTGTAACTTGTCACCAAGTTACGGGACAACATTGATACCACTGACTCACTCTGGGTAAATCAGGACGGCAACTGGCTTAAGGGAGAAGGGAAATTTTCCATTCATTTTGGCTCCTCCTGCCGAAACAGCATCCTGGCCATGAAGGAACTGCTTTGTACTCCACTCTGCCTCATACTCTTGCTAGGAAGTCCCTAAAAGAAACCCTCCCATCCACCAGGAATGCCACCGATCATAAAACAGTCCCTCCCCGTTTGCTTTCCTGAGCTCTGCTGGCACAATGACTACACACACTGCCAAAGTTAACAAGCAGGCACATTAATCCCTCCTCTTGCTAGAGAGTCTTTCCAGACCTGCCTAAGCTTTCTGCCTGCGGCTGTGTACGGGGCAGGTTTGTCTCAGGGTGATCGCTTATAAGCCTATCTGCAGAAGAACGGCAAGCGAGCACCTAACCTGGAATGACTAAAGCAGTGGAAGGCAGGGGACCAGCATTGCTGTGCCGCTGCTTTTCAAATCTGCAGTTTTTCACTCGGGTGGTTTACTTTGGCTGCCTGTCCTTGGTAAATATCACACAACACTGAAACCAGGAAATACCTGAGAATAAATAGAGAAATGGGCGATTACTGATAGAGCTTCCTTTGTCCTCTCAGCAATCAGCCTTACTTTGGCCAGATCTTGCCATCCCAAGAGCAGTAAAACCTCCCTGAGGAGCTGCCGGGAGCGATGGATACTCCCAGCACAGGAGGCAGCCCAGACAGGGGTCCTCAGCACCGCACGCCTTGTGCAACCACGGCCACGCCTGGCTGCGCAAGCGCTTGGAAGCTGCAGGCTGAGCAAGGGCCTCACCCCAGCCGCCCCGGAGGCACGGGATGAGGAGAGGCTCACCACTGCGCCTCCCAGGCTTCTCTGGCCTGTTCTGTCCTTAGAAGTTCCTGTTTCCCACTCCGGAGTTCAGCCAGGGGCTTTCCTGCCCGTCCAACCCTTTTCCTGTGACTTCTGGCACAAACAGAACTTCGCAGATAAAGCTGTGCCTCTAATCATATGTTTACTCTCTCATTAGATGGACCCCTACCGCATTTTAAAGAGGGAATTAAATAGTGAAGGCACTGAGGTGCTGCAGAGCCGTCTGCTTGCATCCACTACTCCTTGCTCTGTTCCCCCTCCTCCCAGGGTGAAAAGCCAGGAGATAGAACAGACCAGAGATAATGAGATCCCCCCCAGCTCTGCATCCCCACAGGGTCGCTGCAAGCACGTACATTTAATCTGGCCTGCGCATTTGACAGGCAGCAGGACAAAACTGCTCCTGCATGAGGAGGCACTGGCTTTGCCTGGATCTGGAAGGCTGTGATCCTCTGTCCAAGAGGCTGTGGCAGGGGGAGTCACTGAGAACAACTGTCACAATTGATCCTTTTCCTACAGTAAGCAGGATCAACACAGACATTCAGAACAGATATACCATGACTGCTCCAGTCCCGTGGCAGAGGGGAGTTTTTGGAACCCAAGGGCTCCCTAAACTTCTGTAAATGCTCCTACAAGTGAGGTACAGAAGAAAAGGAAGCGCTACTTTCTCCTCTTCTGGACATGAAGATGGGACACCCAAGAACTCAGTTCTGAACACTTACATGTCTAAAGGGGCAGCAGGATCCCAAACTTTGCCCCAGTCTCTCAGTTGTCACTGAGGTAAGACTGTGGTGCCTGATTCTTAAAGCACATTACAAATGTCTCTAAACATAGCTTGCTGATGATCTACCTACCAAAAGAAAGCTGACCTTCTTTCCTTCTCTCTTCATTATAGGAGAAACATTAAAGTCTAACTGATAAGATTAAATTAGTGGGAAAAGATCCCTGCCATAGATATTTTTGCACAAGTTTTGTAGGCAACATTGACATCCAGCTTCTTGCATAGGCCTTCTGGAAACTCTACCTGAGGCCATTTTGATGGGGAATGCAGAGGAAGGGTACTGTTACCAGATCCACAGGTTTCTTAACTGTGCCGTAAATACCCCTTGCAAAAAATATGCTTTTAAGTCAAGCTGAGTAAAAGCTTAAGCTCCTTAAAAACAAACATGCACATAACAAACAAAATGGAAGCCTGTGTCCTGGGAAGCCAAGTTTCAGTACGGTAAAAGGAGTTAAAAGTCAAAGCACATGCAGCAGTATTCCCCTCTGGTAGCACTGGATTTGGCTAACAGAGCAGAGCAGCAAGGCACAGCAAGACAGGCTTTCCAACAGAGCTCAGTGTTTGTGGAAAGCAGCAGCTGCTGTTCTGCAAGCAAACTAATAAAAGGCAGCATCTCGCACAAAGAGCAAGCTTTAGCTCACCTGTAACTCTAAAGATGTCTGGACTCTAAAAGGTTTATCCCAGCTTGGGAGAAACAGCCTCTTCTACCCTCAGCAGAAACTGTACAACTGGAAAACAGTTCTCAGCAGAAACTGTACAACTGGAGGCCAGTTTTCCATGTTGGCAGCACACAGCATTCCCACCTGCTGCTACGCTGCACTGCAGTTCCCGTGGGTTCAGTCATGCTAGACATCATACGTGTAGCCTGTCCAACAAGTCACAGGGCAGAGCCAGCTTGAACCAATCTAAATCAGGCATGCTATAGTCTATCTTCTCCCTGTCTTTTTCTGGAAGTTAAAACAGACACCTATAGGCAAATTAATTGATCTAAACAGGGGTGGATGCTGATATACTCAGCCCCTTGAGGAGCCCTGGGCAGCTCCAGAGGCTTCCTTCTTCCTCTCATGAAACCCTTCCTTACCAGCGTCTCTGTCGGACCTCAGACTTGCAGGCTTCTCTTAATATCTGCAGGATGTTTGAGGCAATGCTGGGTCCACAGTAGTAGCAGTAAAACCCGAAACAAAAAAAAACACAACCAAAAAACCCAGAGCAGCCATTAGGCTTTATTCACTGCAGGAATACATGGGGGAATTTGAAATCAGCAGGTCAGCCCCATTACAGTAAGGACACATTTGGTCTGTCATCTATTAAAACTGCATGGCTGTGTGTGCCTGGCAAATGCTTCAAAGTTTCCTTTTGATCTTTGCAAAGATAAAACTGTAATATTTTTGTAGGTATATGAGAACTTTAGTTACTGGACTAGTTAAAAACCACTTAACTTTTGAAACTGGTGCCATCTGTTCCCTTTATTTATGTTTAGAACGCAATAGTCACTCTCTTTAGGACTTGTCTAACAAACTCTCTATACGCAACATCAGAACACCAGTGATGCTTTGGCCAAGACTCCTGCTTCTCAGGTCTGCGGATGGGGCTATTCATGTAGCAGCCTTTAGCTCATCCCTCAAGTTAGCTCTTCAGAAAGAAGAATACAGTCTTGGTTAGGCTTCAGGTTTCTCTATTACAGCAAATGGCATATTAGGCTCTTGCAACCAAAAGCAAGCCGGCAGCTTACTGAGTTTCAGTCATGTAAGCTGTTCTGGAAGATGCTCACAGGCTTACATTTCACCAAAGAAATTAATAAATAAAGAGTTAACAAATACTTTATATGTCACTTAAGGATTCTGAGGCATTTCTACAAGCCATTATTTGGTCCTCAACAAATTGTGTGACAAATTTTAGTCAAACCGATAAACCATTGAAAAGCTTTCAAGTGAATAGACAGTATCTTTTCTTGGGAAAAAACCTGAACAAACCTTTCACCAACCAGTCAATGTGCAGGCCATGTAAAAAAGCCACAAAGATATCTCTCCTTAATGACACTGTGAATTGAGGGCTTCCAAAACTTGCACATTGCTGTAGGGTATTGAACTGGGTCATGAACTTCAGCTGTTGCAAGAGAAACTCATCAACTTGCCTGGTCAGAAAGCAGAAATACTCAGAAGTCAGGAAAAGCTTGTGTCACGTTGAGCTCAGCCCCCACAGGCTGCCCGCCCCAGCATCTTGATCAGGGCTTTGTGTCCCAGGTTTTTGCTTGCCATCAGGAACATCCCACCCTGTAAGCTGCAGATAGCTCACGTCAAGCCACACAGAGCTGCAATGTTCAAGGCTGCAACTGAAAGCGTAGGTAAACCCCGCAAGCCAGGAGAGAGGGAGACCAGCTGCACTTGCTGTTATGTACCAGTGGTGAAGGTGATAGCAAAGTGCCAGGAGACGATTGCTCGACCACATCTGTGCTCACCAGAGCAGCGGCATGGGAAAACTGGATGTCTGAGCCTTGATTAAGCAGAAGATACCTGTGGTCTGACTTCTCGCAGCCCTGGAAAGTACACTACATGCCAAAGACATGCAGACAAGGACAACTGATATGCGGTACTCAAAGTCATTTGGTGGGTGCATGAACTGAGCGCAGCACTAGCACTGGGAGCCATAAGGCATGCATAGTGTGTGCCTGATGTCCTTAGCCAATGGGAAGGGGTGGTAGGTGCCTAATTAAAATCTAGTAACTGAAGGAAGAACACAAGCTATGATTCAGCAGAGTCTTTCACCAACAGAAGCAGGGCTGACATCTCCTCTGGTTAACAACTGGCTGCTGTCCACAGAGAGACTGAACAGCCTGCGGGCAGCCCTGGAAAGAACAGATCAATATGAAAGCACTGCTGAGCTCCAGAAACCATTTACACTATATACTGTGGGTCATGTGGCTGAAAAGCACAGGGGTAACAGAGGGGAAGCAGGGGCTTCCCACACTGCTCAGGAAACAGGGTGGTAATTAGGTCATTTTCCATTCCCTCACAAGTGCCATGCATCCAATCCTGGAGGTATGTGTGTGGTCACAAGCTGGGCTCGAGGAAGGGTGAGCCAGCCTGTGTGCAAGTGGCTGGAGGAGAGCTGCCATGATGCTGCCTTCCTCATACAAGTGCTGCTGAGAAGACAGCAAGGACCTCCCACTGCCACACTATTGTCTCAGGTCTGAGGAGAGCAGTGGGAAGGTTGTTTGCTGCCATTTCTGCAAGATTCCCTTATCAGCTTCAACATCTGGTTCGCACTTTTTGGCGTTTCCTACAACACACAGCAAAGCACCTTTCATCTGACAAGGCCTTGTTGAGCAAATGAAGTGAAACATTTCTCCCCTAAATCAGAACCAGCGACTGTAGCAGGTTCTCACTGATGGCCAAGCGTGTTGCTTCAGCACCTCAGCATCGCGTGAGAAGGTTATCTGTAGTTTTGAGATAGCCCCACACCACTGTGCCCGCTGACTCCCAGCCCAGCCTTCCACGTCATCGTCCCTGGGAGCCGGAGCAGGTCAAGCGCATAGGCTTCCCCCACATCTGCGCTAACAAAGACGTGCGAAAGCATCAGCTTCCCCTCACTAATCGTGCATTCACTCAAAATTAAACCCAAACAAGCGTCTCTGGCAAACCGCACGTTCTGCCGGCGCGGTTGGAGAAAGGAGGCCTGGCAGAGCCTCTCATCCCCCAAAGTGCAGCAGCCATACCCCAGAGTGTGACAGGGATGGTCAGGGGTATGGTCTGTCATCTGCTCAAAATCACTGCAGGGGAGTTGGTTTACTGAGGATGGGGGCTTTTTGGTCACTCATGGCAGTGATGTGCTCCTTCCAAGAGATGTATACGCAATGCACTCAGTTGCAAGCCAAGCTTGGCTGCTGGTAGTTTAACTGACAACTATTAAATTATTGGTTTATGCTAGCTCAGAACTTTGTCCACATCAGCTAGAGGAGCTCATCTGGCACCGGTCTGTACACTGGGGAGGCCCTTCTTTCCAGGCCAGCATGGTCCCTGCTACTGCAGGTTGCTGGCAGCCTTCAGTCAACAAAAATTCCAGAGAGGTGCTTGGGGCCACATGGAAGCAACAAATCCCTACTGCCTCTGAATGAGGCTGCTAAACCCTCAGACAGTCCAGGGAGCAGCTCCCATGCACCACCTGGGCAGTAATCAGGAACAGCCACCCTTCAGAGAAACTCCGGAGTTAGAAAAGGTTTGAGGGGTTGTACTGCTGCTGTTGAAGAAAGCCCCAAGGAATGAAATATACCAGAGGTCACAGGAAAGGCGAGCCGCATGGTGTGCGACCCACAGCGACAAAGGAGGCATTCTTGTCAGGCAGGCACAGTTTTTGCAGGGAAACCTGCTCCAGAGACGGAGGCAGGAGCAGCAATATTCAGCTTTCAGCAGCAGGGGAACGCCTGCGTCCGTGCATGAGTGATGAGCTACAGAGGCAGCACGTGTGAGCTCCCAGAACCTCATCTGCAACATCACTTTGTAGGGCTGGGACAGTAAATCCTCCCCCTGCTCTGCTCCTCACTCACCCACAACAAGGCAGAGCACAGCTGACCCACTGCCTCCTGCACCTCCACATCCCACAGCTCACAAAGACAGAGAGCACCACTGGGTCCCACCCAGCAAAGCATCCTCCAGTGCAGGACTGCAAATGCCAGGATCCTCCTTCTCCGGTTGCAACACTTACTGCTGCCAGCCTCCCTCCAACAGAAACACAGGTGAGTGTTACATTGCCACTAGGACAGAAGACATCTGTGATAGCACTGTCCTGGAGACACTGATCTTTCAGCATACCCAAGGGTTCTGCAGAAGAGGACGTGGTAAACCCTGCCCTGAGCCATTCCCCCATAAAAGTGAATAGGCAGACTGAACAACGGGATGGGGCAACCAAAAGTACAAGTAAAACACGCTGATAGTGACAGGGAGGTGCCACCATGCATCTTTCCCATGAGTTGCTGAAAGCAAAGCAAGCACATAGAGCGGGCAGAAGAAGATGGAGGTGCCCCAATGACTAATAGAAACAAACAGTGGGTGTTCCCTGAGGCTGTAAGGGGAAAAAGCAAATGCTGGGAAGCAATGCCCAACATGCCACTGTAAAGACCAGCCAAGACCTCACCTGGTGGGACAGCGGTGCCAGCTCTATGGGAACCTGTGGTGCTGCTGAGGCTTCCCAAGAGGCATCAGGGCTTTCCCGAGGCAGAGAAGTTGGGCGCTGGAGGTGACAGCACTGCCAGGCCCCGTGCAAGTGGTGAGCACCTCCCATACCACCTCCTCTTCCACCCTCTAGAGTGGATTAAGATAGTTAACAGCTCTCTTTAATGAGCTCATTTACCCCCTGGCAATCAGGCTCAGCTGTCCTCAGAGCAATGAGGCTCATTTCTGCAAGCCCAACAGCAAGCTGCCAAAGCTGGTCATTGCTCCTTGGGGTGGCTGGAAGAGCCCTGCATGCCCAGGTCCAGCTGCAGGACAGACCTTGTGCTCATGACAAGAGCCATGCTCCAGGGCTGTGCCTGCCTGCAGGCACTTGTACCATCCCACATGTGCTTTGAACCCCACAGGCAGTATTTGCAGCTGTCTGGCCAGTGTGCTGCTCCCAAGCAGTTCAGACCTGGCTCCCAAGCCAGACTGACACCAGCCAGGCTGCTGGCTAGTCCAAATCCCTCCATCCAGAAGCAAGCTCAACACCACTTACCAAGAATCACGGTCCCAGTGGAGCTGCGTTGGATGCTCCTCTTCCCTTAGCTCTCCGGCTTAATGCTGTGAGGGGCTTGCTGCAGCCTGGCAATGCTAGGGCAGCTAAACACCCCTGCAGCAGATGCTGGCTTTGTCCAAATGCTGTTTCTCATAGTACCTATAAACCTTCACAAAAGGTGCCAGTAATATTCTCTGGCTCCAGGATAGAAATACTGGACCAACTGGGCAGTCTTGGCCAAGACGTCGTGTACAGATCAAGGACAGTGACAACTTGGTACCTCTGTCCCCTGTGCATATACAAAAGAAGCCACAAATCCACTGGGAACAGGGAACAGGGCTGGCTGTCTCTTCTCCCATGTCTCTTCTTGGGAAAACGCTCAGTATCCTGATCTATGTAGCATTTGCATTGCGATAGAAATCAGCACACTTGTTGGACTGCCCATGTTTTTCCCCCTCTTCCATCACCAGCCCTACTAGTGAACTGTGTAAGCCATTCCTTTTATACTGACATTTTTGGTTTTCCCTTTGCAATACGAAGCAGTTCTTGGGTTAACCGAAAACTTCTTTTGCTGCAGTTTCTCAGAAATTGGTACCAGTTTCAGAGATCAGCGAAGCTCCCGCTGTAAGGAATTCCTGGCACAAGGCAAGAAATTGGGAATTATTTTGCTCACGACAATGCGATGTCTTTAGAGCAACCTCTCCAGTTTCACTCCAGGAGAATTATAATCATTTTGGTACAAAGAAATTTGTAGTGGATTTATTTATTTCATCTTCCCCTTTACCGCAGGAGGAATGATTTTTAACTGAGCCCAAATGCACTTGCATTGAGTGGGTTGCTAATTAAGCTACAGATGTCTCCTGATGGCAGCAATTATTCCTGGTAACTTTAATGAGCTTGTTACATTCCTTAGCTATTGTTATGAAAAGTTATATGAAATTCTTTGCCTAATACTACACAGCTCCCAGAGGAATGACTTCTTGATCTGTTCTGGTTTGATTAAAGAGAATGATTGTTTTCTTTCTTAGCAGTATTTCTCCAGTTGTTTGTGGCTCATTTCCCTTGTCTTTTGCTGGCCTTTAACAACTCTGACCAACTTCACAGAGGTCACCTTTCCTAGCTTGTGTTTTTTTAACCCTATCCCTGAACTCTACAGTGTCTTTGCCTGGCTTATTGCAAGCTTTTTTTTCCTCTCTTTTCCACTGATCTATTCTGTCTCAAACATACATGTTACTTACAACAGGGACCTAATGCTGATCATAACTCTGTGGGGTTTTTTTGTTGTTGTTATTGTTACAGGTCATTGCAAATGCAAGAAAAGCATCTACTTATACTGGTACTTGAGGAAAAACTTCACTACAGTGCACGGAAAATACAGATATCCTTAAAACAATTAACAGAATGAGCTGAGTAAGCTAACTAAGCACAGCTTTGCATGTCCCCTCTTCCCTCCTGTGCCTTTGTACATACAAAATTCAATGAACATGCTATACAACAAGCAAAATCATCAAGGGAATAAAGGATTTCATTGTGTTTCGAACCAAAAGAACACCTTTTTTCTTTTTTTATCCATATTTATTGTGTGGCACTCCCACTCTATCCCTCCTGAAGTCTCCTACCATAGGCAAGAGCTGCACAGAAAGCATGTCAGTGGTCAAGACTATTTCTCATGGCTTAGTACTGATTCCAGGAGCATCAAAGTTCATACGAACATGTGAACTTCCCTTCAGAATCACATGCAATTACAATTAAACTCCAGAGTTAAACAGATTCCTGCCCAGCACAACGCATAGTGGAAAGCAGCCAAAGACTCCAGTCACTAGTTCCTGATCAAGCCATCAAATCACCATGGTTTTCAAAACCATTCAGGGATGATCCTGTTTTTTTGACATCAAAACCAAAGGAAGCCTTAAGAGCACCTTCCCCATGAGTACTTAAAGCAAGTATATGTAGCAGCTTCTGAGTACCCCACCCAGTTGCTACCTCCTCCTGAGCTAACTCAAGCACACATGAAAGCATAGCTGGCAGGGTATCTTTCAACAAAGCTTTCTTCGCAGGAACTGTTGATTCATTGAAATAAACTTTATACGGAAATGTTTCTGAGTAAATATTTCAAGCCCCTGGATGGCATTTCCGGCTGAAACCAGCAAGTCAGAGGAGCTGATCTGAGAGCTCAGAGACGTGGTGAGACTGGCAGGGCCAGAATTAAGGTCTGGGAGCTCAGGCTGCAAAGCAGCCTTGCTTGAAGACTGTCAGCAGTAACTTCTCTGCTCTGCCTTTGAATAAAACAAATGGGAAAGCCTCAGCATCTCATCGTCAAACAGAGTTATCGTGTTCCAGTCGGTGTTCAAAGGGCAAGAGGACACCAACTGAAGTAGCAAAAAGTAAAGAACTTGCTCAAGCTCACAGAATCCTCAGAGTGGTAAATGGACGGTGACGGCCTCTAGTCCAACCTCCCACAAAGAGCGGGAATGCCGCCGTCACTAGTGCTGGTCAGTGCAGCTTTGTTCAGCCACATCATGAGCACCTCCAGGCAGAAAGGTCTGCCCCTTGGGGAAACCTGTTCTGCAGCACCTCTCTCCAAGGGAAGTCACTCTGCCTCACGTTCAACCTAAACTTTCCATGTGGCAACCTGCTACCACTGCCATTTGCCACAATGCCTGCAGCCAGCACACAGGATTTGGTTCTGCCTTCTTTATCAATCAATCTGTATCTGCCTTCTTTACCAAACAATCACAGATTGGTTTGGGTTGGAAGGGATCTCAAAGATCATCCAGTTCCAACCACCTGTCGCAGTTGCTCAAAGCCCTGTCCAACTCAGACTTGAACGCTGCCAAGGATAGGGTAGCTTCAGCTTCTCTGGGCAACCTGTGCCAGCGCCTTACTACCCTCATAGTGAAGAATTTCTTCCTAATGCCTGGACAAGCCTGTTACTGGATCCCCCTTCACTCTCTCCAGGCTTAGCTAGTCTCCTTACTGAGGACATCTCTGAACCTATGGGACACCTTCCCCTATTTTTGACACCTAAGAGTGAAGATGCCCAGGCACACTCTGCCACGTCAGAATATAAGGCTCTACAGAAAGGTAAGCTGAGACATGTCGCATGACGGATTCAGCCCTGACACGGGCAGCAGCACTTTCCTGACTGCCCTTCCCACTACACAGCTTCAGTCTCACAACGTCAGCTAACACAATGCTGTTCTGTTTTAGAGAGTGGTGTGAACTCTGCTCTCAAAGAAGTGTTTGTTCCAGTTCAAGCTTTGGCGCTTTAAATAAGGGCAGTTAAATGCACTGAAAATGCTACTGCAACACAAAGGCTAAAAATATAAACACAAAATGTCAGGAGTCATTCAGAAGGAAAAGCTCCTGAAGAAATGCCCACTCACCCACACCGCACAAGCCATGACATTGCCCATGTGACAGCTTGCATTTTGAAGCCAGATAAACAAGCCCAATTCAGCCTATTTTCTACTGCCGGAATTTTACACCCTGTCAGCAGAAGTGGCACCACTTGGGAAATCTCTGATCTGCACCAACAGGTAGGTCCCCAGTGCTACTGTTTGGTACAGATGCGACTGCTTACAGGTGTAAGTTCGTACCTGCAAATCCTAAACCACTCCTGATTTATACCACAGAATGTAAACTTCAGAAGAAACATGTGCAGTACAGGTTCACGGATGCTTTAAAGAACCTAACAGCGTCCTTATCCTTGAGAAAAAACTGAGTTTTAAATGTATAGCCTTCACCTGACAATAACAGTGTCCTGAATACGCTCTGCTTTGTAAAATGCACTGAATGCTGAGACTTCAGTAAAAAAAATTTATTTTCAATATAAAAGTGCCAAAATATCCACCAACATTGTAATCTATTCAACAACCAGCTTACTCTAGTAATCAAAATTGCAAGCATCTTTATTCACATTTTAAAATCAAATTCCTTTCACACATTTCCACAGTAACCCGAGTCCCTCGAAAGTGGGAAATTTGCATTTCGATTGGCTGCTGTAGTCCATATGTCCAAGTTCATGTAGGCACGGAAGGGGTTAAACCTTGGATAGTATTCCTGCTTACACATAACTGCCTGGTTCTCCACGTGGGTAGAGTGCTGGGCCGTGGCACTGACGGGGCAGCAGCTTTCATAAACATCACTCTGAGGTGCCCAGATGGAACCAAAAAGTCCAGACATTGGAGACAAGCTTCGGGTGCTTGAGAGGTAGGGCTGTAGGGCAAAATAAAATCATGGGAAACTGCAAAATGGACCAGCTGGAAGCAAATGTGGACACGCAGTACTGAGTGGGAAGAAGCTGAATCTACACAGAGAACTTGAGAAATGCACAAGTAGAAAACTTCATGAGTTTACAAAGCAGTATGTGTGCAGAAAATGTTACAACAGCATTAGTGTGTGTGTGTAAAGGCACTTTGCTAAATGAAGCCATATGAGCTCCTCCCTGCATGGCATTGATATTACTGTAACAGGAATACAATATTCAGTTCTGGTCAGGCTGTTAAGAAAACACGGCAGAAATGGAAGACACAAAGAGCACCACACGTTTTGAGAGTTAAAAGTGAAGGACACCTAAGAAATGACAAGCAAAAGGTTGAAGTATGTGTCAGTACTGAAAGACTGCACGCTGGGAGCAGAGAGGGGTAATCACTGTGGAAAAGAGACCGTAATTCGGAGCTAGGGAATTCAGTTAGAAAATTGTGAAAGCTTATAAAGAACCTCCTGGAGGGCAAGATGTGTTAGGCTGTGAGGAAGTCCTCTCGGAGGAAGTCTTGGGACTTTTAAAACTGAATGAAACACTAAAATGTATTGTGGGGAAAAACTCGCCAGGGAAATGAATAGAATTATCTGATGTATTTTCCAATCTTTACCTTTTGTGTTTCCTAGCGTTCCTGAATAAAATATGAAATAAAGCCATGTCTATGTTACCAAACAGTCTTCTACCAGTTTTGCCACTTTTTAACACTCAGAATTTTCACTTTTGCAGTTGGAAGCATTTCTTGATTTGGTTATTCAAAATAAACCTACTGTAAATAAAAAATAAAATTCTAAAGTAGACTATTTTGAAATATGAGCAGAAAAGAAGGTGGGTACTGTTAAAGACCACCTTGAACCAAAATCACTACATTGCACTATGGGATGACATAAGCACGGCTAATCTGGAGCACAACAGGCCAAAGTCAGCACTCAGGTATCTGCACAAATCCAGCTTAAATCACTTGGATTTCCTAGCAAAAAAAGCCTGTCAAAGTCACTGAGAGCAGCTGTCCATTCAGCTCTACAATTTCCAAATCTCTCTGGGTTTTGCTGT
Source organism: Myiopsitta monachus (assembly GCA_017639245.1). Taxonomy (NCBI): domain Eukaryota; kingdom Metazoa; phylum Chordata; class Aves; order Psittaciformes; family Psittacidae; genus Myiopsitta; species Myiopsitta monachus. The sequence goes on along the minus strand of CM029917.1, from coordinate 70,558,046 downwards.
CAGCACTTTCTGCGTTATACCCTCATCTGGAAAGGCTGATTTTGATAGGAAAAAGTCTCAATAGACTATGTAAGTCCAAAACATTTTTTCCACATGCAAGATGATTTTAGTCAATTCTCAGGCAAGAAGATCTGTCTTACAGACACGGTCCAGTAACAGCCTTGACCAACAGCTGGGAAAAAGCCAGGCCACCAATGCCAGCATCACATACATACATCAGGCTAACAGCTTCATGAAGAATGTGCAAGCAACAGGTAGAAAAGACAGGAATGCACTGGGAAGGCTTTGAAGAGGTGCACAAAGGCAGAGCCTTGCAGTGACAGTACTCACCGTGGAGTTGACATAACTGGTGGGCTCCCAGGCGGGTGGCATGTTGGGAGGTGCATTCCAGGTGGAGGGACAGTTCTGGTCAATGAAGGCTGTATTCTGCACAGCTGCAGCACCTGGGAAGCCACTGGGGTAGTTCATGTTTTCTGCAGTTGATAAAAGCAGGAAGACAACGTAAGACTCTTACAATATAAATACTCTTTATATTTCAGTGGACAAGCATTGAATCTTCCTGGAGTGAGCCAGGCTGGAACCAACTTAAGCCTTCAGTGACTGCAGGCAGCTTCATGGCAGCACAGCAGCAAAGCGTAACTATTTCTGTTAACAGGACTACCACTCTGTATTAGGGACCCACTAACAAACTGCTATGAGGAGGACAGGATAAAGGGTTGGCAATCTCTCTACTGGAGAGCAGTCTTTATTAGCCACAGAACTCGCAGAGCCTACCCAGGCTTCACTGCCAACATGCCTCAGCTCTAAGCACCTGAGGGATAACCGTGCTGCCTGTGATAATGTAGCGTGACCTTTAATTATTGCTTAGGTAATGCGAAAAAATTCTAGGTTGCTGCCAGTGTGCTTCCCAAGCCAAGAAATTCTAGCCTGGAAAAGGTAATTGGCCACAAGAGACCTTCTGTTTCACACACTTGAAGGCAGAAGCCTACCAGAGGGGAAACAAAGACAATTATGCAAAAATATTTGTGTGGTACTGTAGTCATGCGAATTCTTCTCTATTCCCTCTCAGAGTCCCGTATACTGGCTTTGCAGGCTTAATAACTCCATACAAAGACCAGTCTTCTCATCCACCACATGTAGACATTGTTTATTACTACAGAGCACCCAGTCAACTGGAAACCATAAAGCCCACTTAAGCAATCAACACCCAGATGTTTACAGACAAGCTCAGCCTTTTGTTCTACAAAAGGTGAGAGGAAAAAACATTGTGCCCAGTAATAAAATTCATGAGCTTTATTTCCACTTACCTTCTGGGAAAGCACCATATTCGTTCATCTCTAGCGGACAATACATGTTGGAAAACTGGCTGTCGCAAGCTGCATTCCAGTCAATGAAGCTGTCCCAAGAGAAAGAAAAATCTGCTGTCAGAAACAATTTGCAGAACTTCTGAAAACTGTTTAGAAATACTTATTTAATGTAAAGCTGTTGGATGCAAAATGCCTGCAACTGATGAAGAGGATTTTCACATTCTGCTTGCCAATTCTGCCAGTATCCACTCTGACACACTACATAATAGCAACGATTCTCTCACTGATCTCTCTTCCCTCCAGGAAGATGAACAACTTGTAACAACAGCTACCAGAGTCCTGCAACACCTAACTGGCTTCAACTTCTTCCTCTGTAAAAAGAAAATAATTGTACTTTTTTCCCACAACCATGGAAATGGTAGACATGAAGTGAAATAATGTAATGTGAGGTAGAAGAAAATGTAACCCGTTCTCAAGCATTTGAATGCTTAAGAATAGCAATTAAAATGGAGAGTTCTACTTTCCCTACCACACATGTTAAAGTCCTGTTAAACAGTACGTTTTCTAAACTACACATTAATTTCTAGGGATTGTACTTGTTTTAATTAAAATAATTTCAGAATCTCAAGAAGACTTTTCAAAAGCAATTCTTGAAGATATGTCGGTAGTGAAACAAGCGCTGCTATGCAGAAAGTTTGAAGAAGTTCAAGCCTGGATACAGTCTGGACAAGGTAGGCATGTGAAGGTAGGATTTCAGTTCAAGCTGTACTAATTCAAGTTTACTATTTGGGCAAGAAGCTATTGTAAATTATTACTACTACATATGAATAAAGAATTATATGTATTTTTTGCATAAAAAGTCCAAATTGAGATGGGAGTATGAAAGCAAATTAGCATAATACATAATCTGCTGCAAATCACATGTATTTCATCTGATTCCAGAGTCAGACAGATTGCCGGCCACTGCTCCCAATCACTAGGGTAGCAGTTTGTGGACATGCCAGTCAGAATTGAGGTCAGCAGGTTGGTTGGGATCACAAGACTATCACTAGGGGATTTCCACGTTACCACTGTGTCATTTCGGATGACAGGATCTGACTTGAAGACCTTGCTCTAATTCACTGCTATGTGGTGGCAGAGTATTTCTTCTCCCTAGTGCATCTTTCATTAGTAAAATTTTCAGAGTGGAGAGTCTAAAGTACAAGAACTATTCAAATTCTTTACTACAGGAAGATCAACACAAGTCTACACAAAGCCTGAAACAGTAAGATGAGCTTGCATCCTTACACCACACTGGATTATTTGTCTTTATTTAACAATGTCTGTTCATGCCGTTGACAAAACACAGTACACAATGCATAACACACCCCATGATATGCAGAAGTCATGTATTTAGCAAGAGGGCAACGACTGTAAAAGCCAGGCCCTCTGCCTGGCCAGGCAACAGAAGTGGAAGAAATTAAAAACTTTCCCAAAAGTATTTAATTAAATTTGAAAGAAGTTCCTGGATATCTGCATATGAGCAGAAACACCTTTGTCAGCAAAACTGATCCCAATCTAGTAATGGAAGAGCATAAACAACTAGAACTGAGATAGAACTGGCAGCAAGAATTTAACTATCATCTGCTTTTCAGATACTGCAAGATAAGCTCAAGTGCAAGCGCAGTCCTCTGCATGTTTACACAAAACACAACTTGCCTGTTGTGGACAGAGGGGGTTTCTTGGATCATGCATGGTATATTATTCTCAAGATTGTAGTTTAAACTGTTTGTCAGGCAGACTGGCTGGGCAGGCCACAGGTCTCCTGTTGGATAAAGACCTAAAAAGGGAAAAGGGAATGAAATGCAGAACAACAGGAAGGAGGCTCCACAAACTCCAAGTATCACAATGACACTTTATTCTCAGATCCATAATAAAGGCTGTATGTTAGACTAAAAAAAATCCAGTTAGCAACCAATCCATTCTTTTGTGATGAATGTCCATCTTTAAACAAACCTCAATATTTCTATGTGTTAATATATACATATACATAAAAAGACTTGAACTGAGAAGCAGAAATTCAACAAAACAGGGCAAGAAATTCCTACAGACTTTCCTTAATTCATCAGCCACCAGCATTAAGGCAGAACCCTTCCTCACAGCAGGACAGACAGCAGGGATACCAGCCTCTCTCTCACCCACCAGTCAGTAACCATCTCTGAAGTCGAACCAAGAATGAATGCAATGGGAACACGGTCCTGCTCTTAATGGATTAGAGCTGCTCAGGACCAAACAATTCCTGAACTCCTTATGGCTGTATTTAGCCCCTAGGGCAGATTTTCATTGTGCTGCTCTCTATGGACTAAGTGCTCTGACTGCCCACAGATACTTAGTCTTGATCAACCCCGGGAGAACAGGCAGCTGGAGAAAACAAAAATTCCAAATTAGCAGTTTCCACAAGAAAAGGGTTGCAAAGCTGGTTCTACTTCATTATTTCACATGATAGATATTATGGATATTGCTACCATGGAAAAAGTTTAATCAGCATTTGTGACCTGCAAGATTCAGGTTATACCTACAGCAGAATGGACAGTCACAGGCAGGCAGTTCTGCCTGAAAGAACCATGTGTCCTAACCATCTTTCAGACTCCACCTCATCACGCCTGATGCTTTTATGAATCCCACTCAACAAGCTAGTATTACTTCCCTTAGAGATACAAACAATGAAAATTCTGAGAGTTTCAACAACCCAACCCATTCATTACTGCTTTCAAAGAGAGCAAGTCCCAACTGTCTCAATTTAGAGACAAAAGGTCATATTTGATTTGATGCCAAGCTTCATTTTAATACAACAACCAGTGCTCTTCATCTTCCAACCACGTTACTTTTGGACATAAATCTCGCAAAGCAAGAGGATGAAAAAACCCCAAAGAACACCTAAACCAAGGTGAAACCTAAATGTCATCTTCTCCCAAGTAACAAGAGATAGGACAAGAGGTAACAGCCTCAAGCTGCACCAGGGGAGTTTTAGAGAGAGTAATCAGGTATTGGACCAGGCTGCCCATGGCAGTGGTGGAATCACCACCCCTGGAAGTGTTAAAAAAACATGTAGATGAGGCTCTCAGTGACATGGTTTAGTGGTGATCATGGCAGTCCTGGCGTAATGGCTGGACTTGATCTTAAAGGTCTTTTTTAACCTAGTTGTTTCTATGATTAACATAGAGTAGATCCAGCAAAAAAAATCAAAGTTATAAGCCTTCATTTAGCTACACTAACTTTGCTCTTAACTGGTTTAGAAGTCAACTTCTAATAACAACATGTCTATGAAGTTAGTGTATATAAGTATTATTAGCAACATCAATAAAACTGCTTGACAAAGTGTGCAAAACCCAGCTTCAGTTAATAATAAAAGTAACTGACCTTTATTTTTGTCAGGATCTGCAGCTATGTCAGTGAAATTGGGACATAAGGTTTCAGGATATTGAGGGATGCTGTTCATGTCTCTGCTGGATGAAAAGAAAATTTAATTTCTTAAGTCTAGACATTTATGTTTCACAAGCCAAAGTATTTTGAAGGAAATATACACAGACGTAAAAAATATTCTAATGAACATCATGATTGCTACTGCTTTCCCACTTTCCTGATTTTTCATATTCTGAATTACCACTGGGCAATTTTATAAAGGTATTTTTTCCTCAATTAAAACACATGCAAAATGAGTAAGATTAATACATCTTAATCACCCCACTTCTATTATCCAAGTATCAACCTGATGCAAATTAATTCAACAGCTCTTCTCTAAAACTGGAAGATAAGTAGGATCTCTCATAACGTTTCAATGCTCCCAACAACTTTCAGGGAAGTTTACTTCTATGTCCATGAAGATACATAGGTGCACATAAACATGAATTTCATATTTGTCAAAACCCATCAAAGAAACTACTCAAAATTAATGGAAAGGGAACATTAGCAAGCACCAGAATCCCAGGGGATTAAATTCTTTCTGCTAGTAAAAATAAAGTTATGAATGAGAAGTGAAATGAGGACTCAGTAAAAAATAGTAGATGCTATCACTACTACACAGCAAAGAGGTAGAAAGGAATGTGGGGGAGGGGGGAATCAATTTTCATGCTGTATATCCTAAGAGAACATTATTCCCATTAAAAGAATAGCATCAACTTGAAAGTCTCATTCCCATCTTATTTTTTTTGAACAGGTGTTACTTTAATATAACAAAGTGGTAATGGAAATGTAGTAAGTTGTTAAGATCTGGAAGAAATTTTTCCCCAATTTTATTTTACAGTTGGAAGCATTTATTGTGTTTCCCCAGCATAATCCACTTTGCATATCTCTTTTCATGTACTGAAGAAGATTCTTCTTCTTCTAACCAGTAAGTACAATTAGATGATCACAAAAAGTGACAAGAGAACAGGTAGGTATAATTTCTCAAACTGAGACAGGATTTCAAGTTGGTGGTGTTTCTTTAATGTCTTACAGGTGTAGATTCAATTTTTTTACCTGGTATTGCAGATGTTATGAGACAGATTTAAAGTGATAGGAGTTTCAGATGGAAAATCATTTTGTGAAATATTCTCTCCTAAAGAAAAGAATGACTGTGAAAATCAAAGATCCTAAAAAAAGAAGTATGCACAGAATATACTGTACACAGAAATAGAATCATCAATGGTGTTGTTAATCAAGTTTTCTCTCATACCAGAGTATCACTAACTGCATTAATTTCAAAGCATGCAATCTTATGTCCACATGGTCTTAAATGTATTTTATAAGCGATTACTACACTCTTAATGGAGAGGTTCCTTGTGACTACCAAATCAATTCTGAATTTGAAATTCCTTATTTTCTTAAGAGGCATCACAATTTGAACAAACAGAAAAGTCAGGTATGCACAATTCAGTATCGATTAGATTGGAGGTTTAGATACATCACATACGACCTTTCGGTAATTTAAAGTTTTTCACAAATACACATATAAGTACATGGATATTTTTAAATTATTCAGAATGGCTTCAGGTAAGCTGGTCTTACTTTCTTTAAAATTTAATTCTAGTGCCACGTCAAGCTGGATAGTGATGGCAGTGACAAGGGTTTAGGCTTTCAACTATTTAAACGACATTCAGGTACTCAAAAAACTGCAGTAATGAACCACAGTTCCCATTTCACTTATTAGTCAAGTGGCTCAAGTCTCCCAACTATTTATGCCTCAAATACAGCTATGTAATCCTAGCATCCTCAGATCTGGACTGCTTTCACACATTCCTTGTTTGCGGATTTCTTAAACAGCTGTAATATTTTTCAAAGAATAATGTGATACAACATAAATACAAAAGCAGAAATTGCTTTGACTAGTTACTCTCAGTTCTTCCATCTTTCCATGAAAACAAATTCAGCAAGTGAGCGGCCTGACACTTTCTCTGTAACCTGACAGCTCATCTTTATCCTCACAAAACTTGTGGTACTTTCTTCCAAGTACCAAGTTCTTTCTTTAAATCTCTCCCCATGTTTGAGAGGTGCCCTACAGAAGGCAGCTTACATGTCCCATGCCACAATACCCCTTTCCATTCTGAAGCAAGGCTGAAACTCTGCCCACTACTGTGCAGAGGTGCTATTTGCAGAACTTACTGGATGGAAGAAAATGCCTGGCAGTAATCATAGGCTTTTTATCTCCATCTGAACTGCTGGTACTGCTCCAGCTACCCCAGCTCCCACGACTGGCACGAACGCTTCCTGATGAACTTCCACAATCTGAGCTTGAATCAGAGCAAAACTTCTCCAAACACTTCTTTTTGGATCGCTGATAAAAACTTTCTAAAGAAGTTGTAAAAAAACCCAATGATACAAAACATTAAAAAAAATCTTTCAACATGAATTCACATGGCTTCTTTGAATTTACTGATCATAGGACAGAAAACAGTATTTACTGATAGCCTCAAGATAAACACATAAGCTCCCACCACAAGGAGCTTATAACCTACACGATATCCCCAGTAAAATGAATGCAAGTGAGGACACAGTGCAATTAGAGGCACTGGCTTGAAATAAGAAGCCCATACTGTTCTTTGAAATATATAGTTAATATTTTAAATATGAGACATATCCTTGCTGTAGGAACATGCATACTGAAAGCAACGACAAATATTGCAAGTAATGAATTCATACACAATAGATTCTCCTTTCTTATTATCTCATTAGGGAAGCAAAGGACAATCCTATAAATATTGATAGATTGATTCTTCAGCCCTCCTCTTCCCCAAAGCCAAGGAAAACAGCTGCTTAACATCTTGACAGAAAGGCAGAAAGCAGGTATCCACGCTATAGGTGGTTTTTAAAAATGACCTGCCTATTCTAAAGGTGGCTCTCACAATACATCTGCTTCACTTAATACCAGCTTTAATTTGAACACACAAGCAGAGTGTCAGTCCTTCAGCCGGGACTAATGGATTATGACTTTAAACTGACTCCTATTCAGATTTGCACCACAAACCAATCTCATGGACAAAGCACACGGAGCCTTTCAGAAGCGAGCAGTTATTACTTCAGGCACTGCATTGTGCCAGTCCTGCAATCTTCACGTCGAGGTTAGAAAGGCAGAGAAGCCCAAGTCTCTCAAGGAAGGAATACAGCCCTACTGCCACAAAACCCACATTATGCTGCCTCCCCGATTTAAGACAATTAACACTGCGTACCTGTTTCTCCCTGTATAGACAAGCTCCCAGGCTTTTGGTCCACTTTACAGTTTTCCCCATTAGCCTGAGGACACCACGCTCTTATTCCAATATTCGCTCTCAGATCCGGCCTTTCAAATTCACTGCACGTATGCTTCAACTCATTCTGCTCAGGGACCCTAATACAACCACACCCAAAGAAACATGTTTGCACTTTAGATTTCTGCTGCATTTTTCCTTTTCAGGCATTAAACACTTCAACTCACACAACTATTGAGGCAGCACATGGAGCAAAGAACAGGTTCAGGAGTCTTAATTCCCACCTTTACAGAAAGCTAAAAAGCCTTTCCCAAAGTGCTCTATCCCACCACACGGACTACTACTTCTCAGGGGGATAAGCAAAACAATGTGTGTACGTTTAACTCCACTCTCTAGTGTACTTGCAGAAGCCAATCAGATTTACAGTGATAAGTACAGTCTAGCACTGTACAAAGACCTAGATACACAGAAAAATGTGCCCTATGTCTATTTCACTGGTGTAATTATAACTAGAGTAAAACCACCATCTGAAGTAATCTTGAGTTTTTGCTAGGAAGACTGAAATATCTGGATCCAATATCTTAATCAGGGAGTATTAAGGAGAAATGAATAAAATCCAGCTGTCAAGTTTCTACAGGAAGGGAATGGTTACATCTTAACTCAGAAAATAGCAACTGCTGAATCAGTTCAAGGAGCAGAATTTTAGTATTTCTCCTCCAATTTTTTTTAATCCTTCCTAGCTACAAAGGCATGCACCCTACAAAGATTTACACGTGCTGACTTCCCACACAATGAACAGTAATTTGTTTATAATGAATTATAACAGCCCCTTCAGATTTACAATCTCCTTAAGTCCACTGACCTCAATAGGACCACTTGCAATAAAAATCAAATCTGTGAAGGCTTTGTAGGATCATGACCTAAGTCAAAGGGCTGGGGGAAGGGAAGGAGAAGGATTTTCTCCTTGTGTTTCTATTCTAGCAGCAGCTTATAATTGGTATCTTTTAACAATAATTCAAATAATTAAAAATACATGAAAAAAAATTAAAAGTCGTTTACAACTGACATCAGAAATGCATTTAAACAACCCTTAAGGGGAAACCAAAAGTAACTACCCAAGGTGCTCTCAACATTTTTCTGAGCCTAGTGACGCTGCAATATCTGTAATCATTATGGCAAAAATGCAAGCCACTGTCTCTTTCTACGTATTTCTCTTCATCTTCCAGAGCTACTAGAAGACAACATTGCCTCAGTTACTCAATACAGCAGATAATTCTCCCGAAGGTGAGACCATTTCAACAATTTTGTTTTCCTTTTTTCACTGAACAGAATACATGATTAGATTTTATCCACACAATACACAATGGAATTCCAAATTCCAGACTATAACACAGCGCAACCACAGCTACACAGAATGGGCTGTGTCTATATACATGCAGATTTACAAAAGGAATTTTTTTGGTGATACCTAGTACTGTACATTCTTAAAAAGAAAGGCTCAGGCCAGGATTAAATTGTTTTTATTTAAACAGATAAAGCAATCCTGCCAAATGTACTATGCAAAACCTACAGAAACATTACAGCAACTCTGGATTTCTTCATGACTTGGTGAGGCAATACATACCTTGCAGATATATTAACATTCTTCTTCTTATTTTTCCTAGATGTCCTATTTCTATTCCAATTCATATTTGGTAAGTTTCCTTCCTTCTTCTCCTGAGGTTTCTTCTTTCTATATACATCTTCTTGCTAAAGGCAAAAATATAAGCCAAGAAAATACATGCATTATAAAAAGAAGTCAACTCAGTAAATGAACTCCATTGGATCTTTCTAGCTAAATTTCTCTGGACAAAACAACCTGACACAAATGCATAGTTACTTCATGACTTAGTGCCTTTGCACAGCACATCCTCTTTCCAGCACCATCGATTTGACCAGCCTTTCCAAGACTCTGTCCTCCAAGACACCAGCAGATGATGAGAGAGAAATATTTGAATTCCCAATGTTAGCATTTTCACCCTCATAGCATCTAGCTCTGACTTCCAGGGAAATAAAAAAATGGGGGGAGAGAAAGGAAAGCAGTCAATAAAATTCCCTATACGCTAAAAACAAAACACATCTGCCAGATTTACGATCAGTGAGTGTGCAAGTTCAGCAGCAATAAATCCTCCCTTTCCTCAGCAGCTGGGGGGTGGGAGTGGGTTGGTGTATTCATTTGAATTACAACTGAGGAAATCATGGGGTAAGTTAACCAACAAATAACAGTAATTTTAAAAAATGCAAGAAACAAACTGAGCTCCATCAGCCACACATGGAAAGAAGTTTCTAACAACAGTTCCTAAAACAAGACCAGACCCTGTCTTTTCTGACATATATTCCTCAAAGCAGAGTAAGTAATTCCTCCTTACACCTTTTTGCCATGAGATTCCTATGCAGTAGAGAGAACATAAATATAATCCAAATTCTTGGGTTTACCAACTACCTGATTAAGTTCTTTAAAGGTTTTACTCTGTCTGCAATAAATGCACAGTCTGTGGCACTAATATGCGGTGGATGTGGACAGCACGTCTGCGTACTTCCTTATTCATCTGATTTACAGTGTTTCAGATCTGTGAACAGGTAATCATCCCTACATACACATACATACCTGTATATCTATGCATATATATAAATAAACAATAAAAAGACCATTTTAAATTTGGAAAGCAGAAAGATCACAACACAAACCTCAGAAGAAGTGATCTCCTCTTTTCCACAGCATGGGGTCTCTTCTTTAGGTCCCTTATTCATCTTTTTCTCTGTGGAAGGCTTTAGGTTGATCTGCTTTTTTAAAGTCTCACAGTTTTCTGTTTCAGTCCTGAGAGGCACTTGCTGGCTATTCCCTACAATTACAACAGTAACATCAGTTTACTTGGGAAGAGAATGGGCTCCCAGTCATAATCACAGCATCTTCTACCTTTCTTTAAAAACAGACATGTGCTGCTTTCCAAAACCCTCAGAGACCAACATCTGGGCTGATGATGCTGCAAATTTCAAAGGCAAAAGCTAATGCTGTATAAAAATTCTTACAGCAGTTGAAAAAAGTAGCTTTGTACTGATTCAAGCACATGGGCACACCACTCCTAGCACATGCCTAAGTTACCCCAACACTGTTCATTTCATCTGAATTTGAGCTATTTGGGTCCCACCCATGCATCTGTAAGGTAAGTCAGGGAATACTGGGCTAATAAACAGAAAAAACCCTGCAAGCTGGGTGGGGAGAAGACTTTTCAAAGACGGGTATATCAGAATCATAGAATAGTTAGGGTTGGAAAGGACCTGAAGATCATCTAGTTCCAACTCCCCTGCCAGGGGCAGGGACACCTCACACGAAACCATGTCACCCAAGGCTCTGTCCAACACGGCCTTGAACACCGCCAGCAATGGAGCATTCACAATTTCCCTGGGCAACCCATTCCAGTGCCTCACCACCCTTACAGGAAAGAATTTCTTCCTCATATCCAATCTAAACTTCCCCTGTTTAAGTTTGAACCCATTACCCCTTGTCCTCTCACTACAGTCCCTAATGAAGAGCCCCTTTCCAGCATCCCTATATGCCCCCTTCAGATATTGGAAGGATGCTATGAGGTCTCTAAAATAAGAACAGACTGTATTTGGTACGTTATGTCTCTGAAGTGCCCTCTGCATTCACTATGAAGACAGAGAAGTCATCCTTTCTTTCCACATTAAAAGCTCATTTTCTTGAGAGGCTTGCGAGGAAGAAGAAATATTCTTGTGTAACAAAGTCTAAGAGATGAAGAAAATGAGAGGAAACCTGCCCCAACAACTAGCTGAGTTGCCATTTGAGTCACAGCCAGTGCCAGATAGGGCAGAACTAACTTCAGCTCTGATTTTTTCAGGTATCTCGAATATCTGGTATACATCCACAGTGATCTGCTACTGAGACTCTCGTCTGCTCTACATGAGAGATGCCATCACTTACTGGTCTCCTCAAACAGTAAAGGTCCACCCAAATATCTTTTTTGTGATTCCCTATCTATCAACCACCTACACCATCCTAGCTCTGAGTCACCCACCTTCTCCTCTCTGGAGCAAGCAGTCCTGATGACTACAAAAGAAGCCCATATGAATGAGACACTGGAAACACCAAGCAAGGGAGGGTGCCAGGGCTCTAAAAAACACTCTATTCTTCTCCAGCATACAAACATGGGAGTACCTGAGATCTTTAAGACTCTCTTTGCACAAAACCAGGTCTGCAACTAAATCAAGACACAAACATTGCAGCATAGTACTTTTTAGACTTCATTTATCCTACCAAACCTCTTGAATCACAGACATGCTGACATCCCTCATAGTGCAGAAAACAACTGCTCAATGGACAATACATCAGATTACCTGTACTGCTTTACCACTGAATACAAGTACTCCTGAAACACTGCCTCAAGGTGGAAGTTTTGTCAATGAAAATGTCTACTAGTTCTCAATTGTTTTATGTATAACCATGATTTCCACGTGAGTTGAGAAAGTCAGTTACTTTTCTGTGCGCATAAATACAGTTAAGACATAATTACTAATTATTCTCCCCTCTATCGGATTTCCTCATTCAAAGAGCGAATAGCACTTGGCAGTTTAGAAGCATATGAAAAATGTAAAAATACTTTGTAAATATGAGCAAAATTATTCTGCCTCTACCTGAAGACAGCACCCTTGTACCTGCTGTATCTCACAGATAACAACACAACTGGAAACAACAGGCCCAGGGTAACAACTACACACTACAGCAGGGCCTGAAATCCCACTGTGATGGCTCACTCACTAAATAACTCTGTCACAGCTCCAGAAAATGCCAGCCTTCAGTATTCAACTACTCTGCCAAGTGCCTAAGTAAAGCCAAGCTTCCAGAGGATGCATTCTCCTATCCTGCTCTTGATTTCCCTCAGGTGCTCTCGAGCTGTTCTTAGAATTTTGAGTTGTGAAGGTAAGAGGTAAGACTTCCCAGGCAGCTTAGTTCCACAAGTGGAAAAAACAACCCATCCAAAAGCAAGATAAAAAATATATCTATGCAGCTATTAAGAGAAAGATCAATCTGCAGATTCCTACAAAATATAAGTGCACAGTACCCTCTTTGTTATTTTAGGTGGTTTTATGAAACGATATCAAAGAATATCCAGTACTGGAGGTGCTGGCTTTGCGACTCTAAAAATCAAGCATCAGGTTTTCAGCGGACCTGAAAATCACAAGCTGGGATGTTTCTGAATATTTGACAAGGGCAATTTTTGTCTTATAAGCAGATCTATGACATCTATTACTTTAACCATTAAAATGCTACTGCAGAAGCTGAAAATTTGTAAGCCAAGGCAAATATATGATTTATGAAACAACTTTTTAATGCAAGCTGTTTCCTTAAGACTGTAAACAGACAAATCATCCTGAAAACATAAGAAACACATCTCCTTGTCCCACACAAGAGACAAAATCATCACTGCAGTGAACTCAACTGAAGCTTTCACCCAACAATTTTGACTGTCAGAAATTAAAAAAAAACAAAATTACCACTGTTTTTCCTAGAAATTTCTTGCAGTTCCGGCTGTTGCTGAGGTGAATTTCTGGACAAGTGACTTTCAGGTAGCTTCTTGGACATCTTCACAGGACAGAACTCCTGTTCTTTGAGCTCGACTAGATTTTCTGAAGTTTGAAGGTTAGTTTCCTTAGGAAACATACATGTTTGAAGATCTTCCTTCAGATCACACTCTGAAGAAGTATTTTTAATGAGAACTGTATTTTTCAGTGCACTTTCTTCTTTGCCCAGAAAGTCTTCTGGAAGAGTTAAATTCTTGTTAACATTTATGCCATTTGCATATTTGAGAGTTACCCAGTTCTCACTGACAACATCAGTGCAAATGTCCTCTTTTGGTGCTGAGATTTGGTTCTCTGCAATCTGGTTTTGTTTCTCATCGGTAGCTGCAATGGCACTGCCAGCCACTGTGTTAGGTTTCTGCTTACTGTAGTAAACTGAACATTTGTGTTTCTTCTGAGAGTGACTGTAGGTCGCAGGACTTCTCTTTGCTGCATTCTGACTTCGGCTGGAAGAAGTGCCTACAGACAGGAAGCCCTTCCCTTTACCTTTATCTGAGGAACTATAGGAATCCATAAATGTCTTGCAGCTTCCCCTTAAGAAAAAAATAAATTGAGATTTGTTTTTATCTACAAAGCTATCATGAATTGTTTTATAGCATATTTTTGTAAAAGAAAAGGGGGGCACAGTCACAAGCTGTGACACTGCATTAGGTCTTCAATTTATCATATCAGCTAAGCATATTCTGATTTCAGGGGAAGCTGAGAAAGATTCGGACTTCAAACACATTTATATGCTTCAGTAAGTCCCTAACTGACCACCCAAGGGGGTCAGAACTGAGGACCACTAATGTATTTTCAACTCTTTCCATAGCTGCTGTGATGGATCCTTTACTTCTTTTTGTGATTTCCTATGTACTACTACCATAGTAAAGGATACATGCTGTATCTTTTACTTCCATCACACAGCTTTTACCATGCACTACTAACAATAATCAAGATTTATAAAGTTCTTCCATTTCTTCTTTTGTGGAGATGAGACCCAACTCTGAAAGCTCTCTGAAAGAGGCTGCTTGGAACACCATCTCCTCTAAACCATCCCACATCAATATCAAAATACAAACAGACAGAAAGCATTACTCCACAATACATAGTGTACAAAAAGAAAAGAAGTATTGTTACTTGTAGGAATCAGAGTTGATTACGTCAACAGTGTTGCTGTTCTGCTGTGGTGAAGAACTAGGATTTGGCCTCTGTCTTGATTTCATGAACTCTGCTAGGATATACTGGGCTTGCTGGAAGGCTATTAGAATCACGCCGAGCAGGGACAAACTGCCAAAGAAAACAACAGATACCGGTGTCTACAATTTTCAGGAGCATTCAGTGATAGAGTTAAAAAGCTTTAACAAAATGCATTTTCCAAACATTTTGTTAGTCAATTCTAAATAAGGAGACAAACAAGAAAGCTCAAAACACAGTTTAAAAATAAATAATAACTCTAACGGTCTTTTCTTTTCCTTTTTTCTTTATAGCCCTTACCAGTTATTCTCTCAATAAAATAACTCAGCCAAGGGCTTTACAAAGGAAAAAAGACTAATGAAGGAAAAAACCCATCCTAAAAAAGCTAATACTTGATTTGAAGATCAGTTAGAAGTCTCATTACCACACAATAGCAGCATCTTATAGTATGATACCTATCAGTCTTCTACGTACTTTCTATTCCTTTATGACAGTTATGTCATTATTTTGATATTTATTTAATACTGTCTCTTTTCCTAGTGAAAATACTGGCATAAAATGGGCTACAAATGCCACCACACTTATGAACTAAACTTGAAGCTGCACCATATCCTCTCTTTCCCTGTTGACTTAATTGCACCAAATATAAACCGATCAGAATAAAGATCTTTGTAATTCATCAAACCACTTTCTCAGTCACGCAATATGAATTTTGTCAGCAGGAAAACAGAATGAGAAACTCCTGATCTTTCAGATCCCTGTAGTCTCCTTCTGTTGCATCTAGAACCAGTAATGTGGTCCTTAACTGTTGCTTCACTTATGCTCTGTTTTCAGTGTCCAAAACAACAATGCAAGCAGAACCACAGTGTGCATCAGGATCTCAGTGAGGTATGCATAGGCACATGTATGTATCACCATGACATTCACATTCACCGCTTGTTAGTAGTGATTGTAGGCATTCAGATTGGTGTGATGCAAGCACTGGCCATCATCTGTGACAAACACAACATTCAGTTCACACCACACAGTGCGAAAGGTTAGTTAAAGAAAACAAGAAAAGAATATGTGTAGGAGCAGAACCTTTAATTGTTGTACAAAGGTACTGTCCTCTTAAAAGCAGTTCACCATGTGCAAGCAATGAGTCAGATAACACAAGCCAATTAATCTTATTGGGCTAGCCTGTTAGGAGTGTGCCTAGCTAAAGCTAACAATAAACACAAGTATTTTTCAACAAGTGAGAGGAGGAAGAAGGCAGAAGGAAAAGCAGGCCTTCACTTGGTTGTCTGAAACTTTATAAATAAAATTCATGTTAATTTTTCAGAAATACTTCAAGATAATCTACCAATTCACTTGATTCTATTTACGACATTCAAATACTAATATGTGACATTTTGTCCTGGGTTCAGCAGTAGCAGAAGGGGGGGAGTGAGAGAGTGGCTGCGTGGTTCTGGGTTGCCAGCTGGGCTTAAACTACGACACGTGTATCTCTGCTGTGGCAAGAGTAAGTCTTCTTAGCAAGGATATTCCTGTGGGGGCATCCTAGCCTTTTTTTCTCTGCAGCCTTAACACAGAGTTTATTAATAGGAGCAGAAAGAAATGCTTGACAGCTCTATCACCAGCTACTGCAGCATCATATCTAAGCTGTCCAAGCCATCTGTCAGAAGTCTTGGGACACAGATGCAGTAGAGATTTAGGCCCTATCACCTCTAAAAATCTAACACAAGCCGAAAGTGCTTGTGTTAGCACAGGTCCCTTTCGAACTGGTGCAGGGGCCCTGAAAGCATTACCTTACAAAGAGGACAGTGAGCCGCCAGAAAGACTCTTCCCAGCTGGGTCCTGGCACCACATCTGCACACAGTGGTAACAGATGGTGAGGAAGGGTCACATTGAGCGTGAAGTGGAACTCCAAATCAGCAGCAGTTACAAGTGTAAGCTCCCGGATTACCCATGAAGATGTGAAGTCAGGAGTAAATCTGCCAGGGAAAGCAGGTAGAACAGGTGTTATTTTTCCAGTGCTGGATTGAATTTAATTTTCTGAGTCACACTGATACCAAAAAATACAAAATAACTTCTGATTTAATAATATATATATATATATAAAAAAAAGACAATGAAATAAGTGACCACTGTCTGCTTAGACTATGCAGATGCCATTAGCCCATAACAGAGGTAAGACTGTCAAGTTGTCAATTGTACAGGCAGCATTACTTCAGGAAGGGCCAAGTGCTACAGTATGTCTAGAACAAGACAGGGAAAGCAGAAGAAAACATCAGATTTGTCTCTTCTTCTACTTATTTCCCTGACCCATATCATTATTCTATTTGACTGCCACAGGTGCTGCTAGAAGGTATGACTTGCTTTCCAGTCAGTAGAGGTGATACTTCTGTATGAAACCACAGACACTGCAACACAGTAATATTAGCTCTACTTGTGTTTAAGCCATGATTCTCACTCAACAGGATTTTAAAAAGAATCAGTTTTAGATTATGTGCAATTTTAGGAAAACATGACTAGACTGTGGTCAGGCTACTTGGAAAAACCCAGGAAATAACACTCAAATAATAAGAAAAAGCCAGTGGCAAAGCATTTCTTACTCTTTTATTGTGACAACTGTTTTGCTTTAGTTTATTACTTCATAATACACTGATAAAAGACACGTAATGCTGCTTTTAAAAATAACTGAGTCTTACAAAGACACATTATTACCAATTTGTTGTTTAATTGACCAATTTGAATTAGCCTTACTGAAAAAGGGAAATGCTTATGAAATTTATATTTGAAGCTCACCAAATTTTATGTGAGGGTGTGC
This sequence comes from Myiopsitta monachus, assembly GCA_017639245.1. Taxonomy (NCBI): domain Eukaryota; kingdom Metazoa; phylum Chordata; class Aves; order Psittaciformes; family Psittacidae; genus Myiopsitta; species Myiopsitta monachus. Next base: position 70,540,416 of record CM029917.1, on the reverse strand, counting down.
TACTTGCAGTATCTGTTACTGTAATTAATTAATTCAAATTTCCACTTAAGTTAATTTGTCAGCAAATTTGTCAGTGCTTACACAATGCTTATCTCTCGTGATGAGTTCTGAGCCAGGAAAAATTCCTGACAGTCTAACACTTCAAATCCATATCCTTGGCAACTGTAACCATTGATTTTCATTGATGAAATTGTTATAGGAAGAGGCCCAATATTCTCTACTTTGAAGTTCTTCGTAATGGATAGAATTTGCTTGCTGTCTTTCAGTTCTTAAAGGAGAAAAAAAAATAATTATTGTACAGTGTTTAAAAATTATTTTTCTTATGCTTACAAATAAATTGCTATTTTGACTTTCAATCTAATAAAAAATTCGGAAGAGATCAAGACTGATACAGACTGATTTGCAGCACTATATTTCTAGAATCTGTAACTATCTTCAGTCAGTGTTTTGAGAAAACAGAATCTACACCTCATGAGCAAGCTCTTCAGGTTTTTTTTTATTTCAACATTCTGTTTACTTTACAATAATGTAAATAGAAAATGGTATCTGTACCACTATGGAATAACGCAGCCAGTTACAAAATCAAGAGACTTGTTTCTTCTTACTCACGTCGTCTGCAGTCCATTAGAGTAGCTTCTGGCACCTTGAATCGAAGAGATCCTCCTGCTCCAGGTAGTCTTCCCCCTACTTTAAGCAATTCTTTGGCTCCAAAGCCTTCTACATTGACCACATCCAGAACAGTCAAGTTGTTTCTGCCATAATACAAAATACAAGCAACTAGCCACTAAAACACAAATGAAGTTTGCAAAATCACTGCTTTGCTATCTAGGCGCCAATCCAAGACAACAGTGCTTCAGTAACAGAATTACTGGCTACACCAGGATAGGTTTTTCCTAAACACAGACCAGATCACCCTGGGACCAGTCACCAGTGAATTCCACACAGTGGAGGAACAAACTTTGTGACCACTGCCACTGGATAATAACAGTTCCACCTAGCGAAAATGGTTGCTTTTCCCATAAACTCTTTTCCTTCAGAGACAACCAATGAATGGCTGCACATTAAGACAAATTAGACATACTCAAATCCTCCCATTATGAAGCTAAATCGAAAATAGCAAAGCCACCCAATGTGTTGCTCATTTAACTCAAAATTACCTCAGTACATTCATACGCATTTTATAGCCCACTGGTCACATATCAAGTCAAAAAAGGTGCTTTTTTTAATGACTGAGGCATAAGGCACAAAGACCCTTTAAGCTATTTTTATTAAACTGGAGGTATTTCCGACTTTCAAATTTTGACCATTTGTCTTTGCTTCAAGATTTGGCAAATTCCACATTGAGTTATTTGATTCTCACAACTGAAACTTGGCTTACCTGATTAAAATAAGGGAAGCTACTCTTCTGTAGTCAACTGGTGTAAAAATTACACCAACTTTTCTAGTTTCCAGTGGCTGTAAACTTAACCAAAGCAGCTCAGAACTGCATTTCTGGTTGATGAGATCCTCGCGATATGCGTTCTGTTAAACAAAAACGCACTTCTTATTCACAGAAAACGTGTGTTTAAAGATCTCTATAAAGAAAGCACTACAACTTTACTTAGCGCCACGTAAGATATTTTTGGCAAGGTGCAGTAACTGCTAACTAAGTTGTTATACAAAAGTCTTTCAACTTGACAACATAAAACATCAGATAAGGTTGTTTATTTGAGCAAAAGTTCATATTACTGCATTTATTATTATGAGGAATGTATTACTTCATTTTTTAAAACAGCTTTTATTTGCTCAGATGGAAAAGAAATTATATAGTGTCTTTCATATTGAAGGAATCTTGAAACACTCCACAACACAATGAGAACCAACACTGTACTGGCTGCACAAGGAAATGTGGCAACCATTGTAACCTCAGCATAGGACTTGCAACTTAGGTTCAAGTGAGAAAGGGACTGTTGGCAAGTATGTTGACCATTTAAGTCACTGGAAACAAGCCGAAGTGAACTCCCTACCATCTTAATTGAAGACCATAACTACCAGAAGTACACTGAGTCTGGAAATAATGTGGGTGCTTTTCCACAATACTGCTGTTTATTCTTTTTCTCATTAAAAAAATAAGGAAAATAAAATAAAATAAAAACCACCAGAAAAATCTAAAACTTTCTATTCCAGAAGTTGGGGTCTCATCTTACAAAGGGGTGATCAGACACCTAGAGCAGTCAAAACAACAGTAAACATTACTAAACGTTACAAAACAGGCTCTCGCTCGGTGGTTTTTCAATTCATGGCTGTTGTACTAATGGCTCTTCTGATCTCTTCCAGTCCAAACTGCTTTTATTCTTAGTCCATTTTATGAAAAATGAGCATACAAAGAAGTTTCAGAACCTGCATTTAACAGTCAATATTTAAGAAAAGCAAACCACATAAGGCATTTGCAAACTTCACCCTGTCACTCCCTACAAAGAAAAGATTCTAATGCACTCAAAATGTGAGCCTACCGATTCATTACATATGTATATAAAGTGACTAAGGAAATAATGACAAATTCAAAAATGTAAATATTAACAGCTAGTGATTTGTTAAACAAGTCAAGATTCACTCATATGCACTGCATACCTACCTAACTATACATGTTCCCCCTAGCTCTTCAAGTCTCTAATGAAAAACAGGTATTACACACATTGATGTAAAAGATCTACTGCTATTTGTCCATTTGGTCAAGCACATGGTGTATGGGACTGCGGAAACTCAGTCCTAAACAAGTACTAGTGGAACTAGCTTCTCTTTTTCAGTGTGTGGCTACAGGCTGGGATTTATGAACTGCTGTCTCCTCTCTTTTACAACAATTCTTACAACTGCTGCCAGAAAGGAAAGGTCAGCTTTGATTAGTATAGCAAACACAGTCTTTTCTTTTTATAAGGTACTAACGTTTCATTAAGGTTCTAAAGCACATGTGCAGAAATACGTATCTGTATTTCAGACATTAGAGAACTGATTAGAGCATGCCCAAACTGCAAGGAAAATATATCAATTCCAGGCTTTTGTACAAACTAGAAGTCTAAGAAGAAACTCTCTGGGAGCCTGGACAGTATTCTGGGTTGCCAGAATATGCCAATATCCCTGATACAGCATCTTCTCTATTCCTGTCATCCATGACACAACATCTCAGGATTTAACCACAGTTCAGCACTGGTGTGACACAGTGAAGTGTTATCACACTCATACTAAAAATGAGGCAATGGGAAACAGAGACAGCTATAACATCCCAACCTGAATCTGGGGGAGCTGCAATGAGACTGAGCTGAAGTAGAAATCTAGCTTTCTTCTCCTTTGAACTACGGGACAGCATTTCCCTCTACTGAAAAAGTATCAGCCAGCTTCCAACATGACCAACTCAAAAGCCTGACACTTCATTGGACAACCAGGGGCTAAATGTAAGTCCCAAGACAGAATGCAAACTGCGGCTCTTCAACATGTACACACATGCATGCATACACTCAGACTCAAACTCTGGAAAATAAAGGTAACTGCAAACATACAAACCTGACAGAGAATCAAGAAAACACTGTTAAATTGCTTTAAATAGCAATTGAGAACAACTAACATGTAATGTAGATAGAAAGAGCTTTTTCTAGAGTATCAGAACACTTCTATCAAAATTAGCCGTCTTACCCTCTGAGAACATTCATCCATGAGCCTGAATTCAGTGGTTGTGAAATTAATAGCTTGCACATTTACGCTGAACCTAAATAAACCAAAACAAAAAATGAAGCACTTCAAACCTAGTCTGTCAGAACTACATGGACTTATTTTTAGGTACTGGCATTTATTCTTAAATAAAGAACACTTTTACAATTGCACTTTGGCAGATGCGAAATAAATGTGGGTCTACATTTTAACAGAATACACTACAAATCAGTTTTATGTGGATTCCACACATTTGGAAAACAGACAGATCTCTCAGCAAAAGATCACCACCAAAACATACAACGTCTAAGCCACACAAACACAAATGCCCCAAAGCTTTTTCTGCCTGCATAACTGTTAAGAAATAATCATTATCAAATCTCATTAATATACTCGAATATCCCTCTTTCTGCTCGTAATTTGTTTGGGACAAAATCTTACTTTCTTTCACATACTTTGTAAATTTAATTCACTTACAGCAGCTATTTGCCAGACAGCAGATTTTAGACATTTCACATTAAGGTATTAAAAACAGACATAAGAAAACCAATAGGTAAAATTTTGATAAAGAGGACTAATGGACCTCCAGCCACTGAACTCGTAATTTACTTGTCACAAATTTCTGTGACATTAGCTTAAAACAAATCGGTTAGTGGACATGATTTCTGGTAAACCTAGAACATCTGCAGAAACAAAAGCGTGCAAATACAGAGGAAATGTGATTTCAAATCACTGGAAAGAGTCTATGTGGAAATTATATTTAGTATGCAAACAGATGTAGTTATTAATGTGCATATATACACACACACATATATATGCACATACTAGTATGCGTGTAAAGAAATGAGGTTAAGAAAGCAATTATACAGGGATTTGGAACCCAAATCAGTAAGCGACACTTAAGCACGAGTACTCCCACTGGCACCAACTAAGGAAATGTCTACCAACAGTTTTTCGAAGTCAAGTGTGACAGACAGTGCTCTTCTTCAACCAGGGTTTTTACTTAAGAAAAAGGGAAGAGGAAAACTTTTTCTGGTAGGAAGGCTCAGACACATTCCTCCTCACTGATCAGTCTACAGACTCTGTATATTTCCCAACTAGCCTTGCAGGGAGATGCACATCCCCAGTACTTCAAGTCGCTTCCCTCACCTAGGCAGTTTGCACAGGCTTGCACCAAGCCCCAGATTTTAAAAGATGACATTATAGTCTACAGCTGGCAGACATAAACTTGCTGAAAACATGCTCAGTTTGATCAATGACCAGGTACATTACAAAGTCATGATGCTCTGCAAGCTGCTCTGAACATTATTGTATCTTCAAAAATGGGTCAGAACACCGTTCCCACCTAAGCTACATTGAAAAACTAAAACAAGCCATAAGCAACAATCAGAAGGCATGGAAAATAGATATTTTTAAAAGGAAAACATTATCCTGAAATAGTTATACTCATTACCATTTGTTCAGTAGACTCAGTGAAGCTTGGGGATCAGGGTAGTAAGAAAGAGGCAGAAGCTGCAACGTAACTGGGAAGGATGAAGGGTTTCTTAGAACAAAATATTTTACCTAAACAGTTTGGAGGGGAAAAGAAACAGTTAAAAACTACATAACTTGAGAACTGGAAGGTAAAATCATTCAGCACTGGTAATATGATCTGCATTTTCAAAAGACTTCAATATAAACATACGTGCACAAAACTGCATGGAACAGCAGGACATGTCACTACAATGTCACCATTCGTCAAAACAGCTAAGAGTGCATGACAAACCACATGTGCAAATATACAGACCTTCCCCAGCCCCTAAACAACCCTTTCATTTGGATTTCGATTTATGCAGGCAGATGTGAAGAAAGCTCTTCCACAGAATAAGGTGAAGTTAGTGAGGTGGTACCCTTTCTTACAGAAGTCTGAGTGCAAGCAGGTTATACACATTACTATAATAACTGATAATTAAATGACACAAATGGAGTATTAAGGTAATTCACAATATGTTCACATGAAAACTATCTCTGTATGACTGGTTCTGGCCCAGGCTAGGTTAGTAGCGACCTAAATCTGACAAACAAGAAAGAAGCAACCATCAGTGTGGTTGAAAGACACATTACGGATCTCTCCAGTGTTGTGTCTCTTGCAAATGTTCTACACGCTTCTGTTGCATGAGACAGTGGCATGAGGAAGGCTATGCTGCAACCACATGCATCCTTAAATGACAATACACCATATCCCTAGTCCCTTGTTCAATTATTTTACCACATGCAACTTGTACAATGATGCAAAGAAAGCTTTTACAACCATCAACAATTGTTAGTTAAGACCTACACTGCTTTACTACTCTCCTTGTATTAAATACTACAATTACGTAGCTAGAGAACTTCTCATAGAGCCATAGGTATACAAGTCTGGTGTCTTAAATTAGACTTCAAACACTGATCAGCAAGCAGTATTAAAATGTTAAGTATCACCCAATATTAACTGCAGACAATGTTACTGAAACAAGCTAAACATACATCAACTCAGAAAAAGTGCAACAACTACCATCCTCACCGTACTACTTTTAAGTGCTGTGGCACTGAAGTTGAGTGTAAGGCCAGGCTCTGTAGTCATCCGTGGCAAGAAAAAGGCAAAGGACTCCTCTTCAGGCTTCTTCTGGTGAATAAAGCGAGATGATCCTAAAATACTTCTCCTGCTTTATTGGAAAAAATAGAAAGCTTTGTTAATTTTATTTTCTCTTTTCTTTCAAATGAAGAGCAAAACAAATTATGATTTGCCAGAACCTATAATTACACCAACTAATCTTTCCTCGAAAATATTCTTCCCAAAATAAAGTGCATAAAGCTGTAATCTAGTGGTAGAGAGTCAGTGTAACTCATGTGCATCCCTTCAGTCTCCACTTTTACATCTGCAACACAACTGTGGTTTTCACAGTTCTACCTCCTCATTCTGGAAAGGAGCTGGTGCACTGTATCTCCACCACAAGAGTTGCTCAGTCACAATGACTGCTTCCTTCCCAACATCCCCAATACACAGTATCCATTAAGCCAGGGACTAAAAAACCTTAAAAAGCTATTCAAAGACCCTGATCCTGAAAAAACTGTTACAAGACCTGCTGGTGAAAGACTCATGCAACTCCATAAGCAATCTGGTAAAACATGCTTTGACTGCTTTCACACTGGGTAGCTATGGTCGTTATAGTAAGAACATTATTTACATTCTAAAGCCAGGCATCTGAAACATTTACTTATGGCTGGCAGTGCCTTGAAATGGAAGCTGGGGGTGTTTGGGGTACTCTGAAACTCCCAGTGCTTCAAATTAACAAACAAGTGCAGGTGGGCCAAAAAAGTTTGTTCTAATTAAAATACTTCAGAACAGAAATACTCTTTCTTACAAAACTGCACTGGCTTGAATTAAGAACTTCAACAGATTCTGTACAGACCTGCAGGCTTCCCCATGTCTTATTTTTTGCCATCTTTCATAAAGTTCACTTGCAAGCTCAGAATCCACATCCCAGGCAGAACGGTCCAAAGAGAGACTCTTCTGCCAAAGCAGATTTGCTAGAACAGTAACAGATTTTTTGTATTTGACAGAGATAACATTTGCTCCTTCCATCGATCTACTTCTGAACACGAGTAATCGGTATCTGCAAAGGGTCCTGACACAAAAATAAAGCAAGCAACCCACTTTTTCCCTTCAAAGCAAGCATATCTGCATCTGAGGTTATATACATGTGAGTGTATATACATTACTGTATATATCTTCTTTGCTTAAGAAGATATCTGCAAAACACAATAATTCTATATGCAAACAGAAGTACGGGTATAGCACTGGCTTTGTACGCTCCAGTGAGCCCTTTTTACTGTTGCTATTTCTAATGGATGCCATTGAAAAATCATTATGTTATCAGTAATCTTTAAACAAAACTCTGCTGATGTCAATAAAGCATCAAGATCATACACTATTTTCTACATAGTGGTACAAAATTATAACATCACAGCACAGCAGGGAGCAAAACAAATCCCACAGTTTGGCAGAAATGGTGTTTATATGTCAGCTTCTCTTCTTGAGGTGCTGATAATTTTCTTCAAAAGATAAAACTGCAAGGCTTTACATCACTCTAAAGATTAATGCCTTCTAGAAAGTCAAGCATTTTCACATACCAGAAAACAGTTAGAAAAGCAAACTTCTTTCAAAAGACAACAAAAATGGCTTGTTTTGAAAAAACATGTACTTTATTTTACAATCCTCAGGGTTTAAAGTAACCAATTGAGATTGATGATGACTGGAATAATCCAGCTACAAGCTCAGTATTTTCAGCCTTTTGCATTAGACATTTTCTTATTTAACAAATACTATACTAGTATCCTGCATTAGAAGGCAGAATACAGATCATAAAGATCTAATTATGTTCAGATAATCAGATGTGAATGAAAAGTAAACAATGAGGACTCACTTTTATCAGCAAGATTTCTTTCTGAAGATTAAAAAACAGAACAAAAACCAAACAAAAAGCAAACACTTGCTTCCAAGATCTGTACCTAAATGTGCATATGTATCAGCAATTCTTCAAGCCGTACGTTACCATTCGTCACCTCAATTCTTTTTACATTTGACTAACTACTACTGCCTTCTTCATACCCTCATACAAAATACACTTCAGGAAAGCATCATCTTGAAAACATGCTTGGGAGAGTACTCAATTTAGCATTTCTTTAAAAGGTACCACAGTACCATTTACTTTTAATGGATACCTATGGTACCACTACTGGAATTCTTTACTGAGCAGAGATTAAAAAAAAACACTACTCAGAATCAGCTTTCATCAGATTCAACATTCTCCAGGTAGTACTGTGTCCATGTAATACCCAACACTATTTTGGTAAATGCCAGCCAGGTACTTATAACGGCTCCCAGCATTACAATATCTGGAGATAGATTCCTCAGTTCCAGAAAGAATGAGACCCTTTCTTTCTATTTCACATGATACAGCATTAAGGATGCTATTTTAATGAGCCTGATAAATGGTGTTTTGCAGAAATCTAGGACACTACATCTGTGAGAAACAGATAAAGAGAAGGCCTTCATATTCAACTATGGCTAACGGCAGGATATTGGTCAACATTTGTTTTCTGTTTCAAAGACTTCCCAGGATCTGGACCCAGATTATACACATTGCCTAACACTTCGAGCTAGTTGGCAGCTGTATCATTCTACCACATCTTCAGAGAACATGCATATGAAGAAAGAAAGGAGCAGTACCACCGAGAACTTGCAGCAGAGTCTTAAACATTAAGTCCAAAATAATGTTTCAAGACAGAATAGCTTAGCATGTGCTATGGAATTAGAGGTCTGAAGTACTGCACAACGTACTCAGAGCAGGTTACTCAAAGCCATTTATAATGCTCCCAGAAAAATGGATATTTTTAAAAGACATAAAACTAAGTACTCATATTAACAATCTCAATATTCTCAATACAAGTCCTGTTACATAAAATGGATTTTCTACAATGAAACTACTAGCAGATGCAAAAAATCCCCAAGACAAGCCTACCTGAATCAGACTTTCCCAAGTAACACTGAATATCACAGTGGGCAATCGCTTCAAAATGAAGATCTCCCTGCTGGAAAAACAAAATAAAAACTATAACTGACCACATGACAAGACAACAAGACAAATTTCAGTTTCTCAGTGCATAAGTTAGACAAGTCAAGAGAATTAAGGCTGTCTAGAGGACTCTAATTCCATCACTGTTCAACTGCAGGGGCTTAACTTCTCAAGCTATAAGAATGGTTTCACAGAATGCTCTGGCGTCAAGTTTTTCTTTCAAGACTAAGGGACAGATTTCTGGCCTAAGAAAGAGGCTGCTGCAGTTTGGTTTGCAGTGCATAATAATCATACAACACAACTGAATATGGTACCTTGGACACAGTCGAATATATCTGCAGAGGTATTTCAAACATTATTCCCACATTTGTGGCCAAACAAATACTAGAGAGCACATTTGTTACAGTGTCTTTCACACTGAGCTTCAAAGAAAATACATTCCAGCAGCCTGGAGGCAGAGTCAAAGGTTCAGCAAAGTTCAGAATCTAGAAAAAATTAAATGACAAGTTAATTAAAACTAGTACAGTATTTTTAGTGCAAGTGGTACCTTGAAGAATGTAAACTTTCTCTTCCTTAGTGTTTTTGCTGTTACAACATACACACATGTGCCCATAACTGATCTGTACAGTGCACATTTGTAAATCTCCTATCTAAATATACGAAGAGCCAATTAGATGCCTACATCATGTGCTTATTCATAAACCAGATTTGCCTGGTTTGAATCAAGCAATTGCGCGAGTAAATTATTGGCTTTGCCTTCTAAACTTCAAAGCTCATCTACGTAGTAAAGACTTCCATTACAGACTATGAAGAAATGCTGAATCCTATGGAGCACAAACACACATGCAACAATTCTGAGAACAGAGCAATGGTATATAATTTGATGCATCTGTAGCTGCAACTCAAATGAAAGAACAGTTGTTAATGAAACAAGGCAAAAACAAGCCAGACAATGAATAATGCCTGTTGAGAGAGTAAGCTCTTCAGAACCTAACATTTATGGGCATACAAATACCTTTATTTTTAATGATTTCAACCAGCTCTGAGAACACAGTTCTTCAAAGGATCTATTTTGTGTGTTGAAGGACTGTATCCCTAAATCAAAGACAAAACAATATATGAAGCAGAAAAAAGTTTACCTTTAAAATGTTTTGCGTTTCTCTGGTTATAAAGACTTCAGTCAGTTCAATGCTGAAGTCAAAATTGTTTGTAAACCAGATGGACCAAAATCCTGAAGTATTATGATGTGGCTCTATATAAAACAATGCTGCAGAAGGATCTACATCAAAATACCTGTAAGTAAATGCAGAAGAAAAATAAATACATCTGCAACTGTCCTTGAGCACACATAAGAGGTCCACACAAGAATATAACTGTAGTATTCTTGCCTAACAATGCTCCTTTAAGGTTTTAAGGAGAAAGAACAGAATTATTTCCTTTGGAATACTTACACATATCAAAGTAAAAATTGACAGGAGCAATGCAAAAGAGGTAGGCAGGTTTACACTCTTCCTGTGCTATATAGTATATCACTACCTACTGCTCTGGAATATGGTAGCTTGGATGAAATTTGCAAAAGAAGAAAAGACTCCACATTTTTTCTATAACTATCCTGGTTCTGCATAACAAATTTTATCACAGACTCTAAGCAACATTTATATGATACGAGCTGCTAAGGCATACCTCTTTGTTGGCTCCTGAAATTCTTCTTGGATAAAATACAGAACTACTACTTGAAATGTCACAGGTCTGTTTTGGCAAATGACACAGTAACAGTAGAAAGAAGCCTCTGCACTTCTCTTGGAATTGTTCAGTGACTAAACAAGCTAACCTCATCTCTTAAAGTAGGGTACAATATTCTTCTGACAGTATCAGTGAATGTTAACAAACAAAAAATCCATTGTCAACCTACCCTTCCATTACAGGACAGGAAAGACAGGCTTTTAGTGTTGCAGTGCCTTCCAATTGATTACTCTTCTTGTCACCATAAAGACTTTCACTGTCACAGGATGCAGCTGGGCAAAGAACAGACAACAGGAGAATACAACATTTTCACATGAGGGTTTGGAAGAACACTACAAAGGGGAACAATTGTTAGTCCAATTCTAACAGAGGTGAACTAAGCATCTAATCGCTTATGTCCTGATTTTCAGAGATTACACACTTTGCTTTCAGAAGAATTTATGAATGTTATGCACCTTCCAAAAATGCACAAAAAGGCTGTGAAAAGCAACCCAACCGATTATAGCCATGTGTCACTGGCTCAACATTCTTACTTATCAGTGCATACTGCCTCCTTTTAATAAATGAAATACTGTTCTGAAAAAAGCAATCACTTAAAATATAGTCCTTTCTTTTATTTTCCCCCTTTGCTAGGAAAAAGAAGTCCCAGCATTATTATGAAAGCAGCCTGGTCCATAAACATTTAAAGTTTATGCACTGCAGTCTAGTGGTCAGAATAGGAAACAGGCTGGAGTCAGGAATGCCTAAATGTTAATCCTTGCTCTTCCACAAACACGCCTGGTCCCAGGCAAGCCTCTTCAATGATCCTGCCAAGAAATGTCATAGAAAATGACCACCCAAGCACAACAGCCTTTTAGAAAATATATTGGAAAAAGAAAAATAACCACAAATTATAAAAGGATGTTGAAAAAGCATATTCAGTAATTATGCTTCCCGAAAATCAGCTAACATTTTAGCAAATGCTTTCTTCCCTTTTTTGTAATATGTATAGCTTAGAGCTTTCGATCAGCAAAAGAGAAAGCATATATACACCAAAATGGTGGAAATAATTAGAAGAAAGAGTTCACACACCTTCTCAAAAAAATCCAAGCAAGTTGATTTTGAGATCTTTCAGCGTCTCTTATCTGATGAAAAAAAAGCTACCCTTTTATAATTAAATCCTGTTTAATCATATTATAAGTACACTGTACCTTTACAAGAAATAGAAGCAACTTTGGTAAAGTTAGTAGATGATGAAGATAGCAGCACTGGCTCAAACTCCACAGGTGACATTTCTTTTTGTGACAACTGCCGTATTTCCTGAATGAAGACAAGACACAACAATCCTTGTAGAAGTACTAACATCACTAGCATAGCTCCTGTATTAGTGTATCTTCTTGTCAAATTTGCATGCTAATATCTGCCGTTTTCTCACATCTTTTAAATGAACCCCTGGATTTTTATTCAAGTTAACAACTCTTATGTCTCTTAAAAAAAACCATCACTGAACTACACATCATCATCGAAAAGATCTATTAGATATCTGGGCACCTTTAAAAATACAGAGGCATGACATTTGCTATCAGGAAAATCAATCTGCTATTACAGAGTAAACCAGTGGGCTAATTAATTCCCCAATCAAATTCAAAACCCTAAAATATTACTTCCTTTTGCTCACAATTACCTGTATATGTACAAGGCTGCTCCCAGAATGCATGACGTATACATCTACTGAGGAATCACCTGTCCAAAAGAGTGAACACTGATGTAAGTTGACCAGAGACAGAAGCACTCTTGCTTTGTCAGATACTCCTATGAGAAGCAATCCCAATTTAAGAATTTTTGTGTGACAGCTACCCTTGTAAAAAGGAGGAACTATTCACATCTTGAGCTGGCAATCATTTCATAAAGGAGTAAAAATCTACTCAAGCATTTTGGCCATGAACATGAAGGCAAATATCAACAGGGAATATTCCTTCATTATCTCCTAAACCCAAGATGGAACATTACTACCCCTTTCCTATGGGCAGAGAAACAGGAGTCAGAGCTAAAGGAAACTGACAGCTGACGCTACCATAACTTTCTAAGTTTAAGGGCCAACCTATCAGTAGCATGGGATTGCCCAGTAAAAACTGTTCTGTATGCACATACAGCTAACTCAAAATACTGGCACGCCACTTCAAACAGCAAGCATTATCAGGAGAGAGTGAGAAGATGGATTAGATCCTAAACATCTTTTGGGCTTAAAATAGGAACTGTCCTATCAGCTGGTAGGGTAGTAAACTGTTGACTAGAGCAACAGGATATGGGTATAATTCAGTTTTCACCTGCCAATGAGATGATACAACTATACTGGCTAACCACCCTTCATCACTGGAAAAGTTATGTTCCCGTCCACAGGACACTACAAACATACAGAGGACCAAAAGAAGAGCAGCAGGACAGAACAAGAGGTGACTATTATACCAGGATGGTCATAACTCCATGAAGGAAGACTACCTGAGCTTTTGCCCTTCCTTATACTTTAATTACATTAGTAGATGCAGGCTGACATAAAAAGACATTCTCCCAATTCATCAGGAACTATTTCTAATAATGAGTGTGCTTTGCTCAGCTGCTTGAAAGCACCACTACAGATGCCAGCTTCCAAAAGAGAAGCTGATTCAAGATACTGACTTTGAATGAGCAGATGGTTCAAATACCCACAGCTGCTTAAAGCACATACTCTTCAATCTTTCCAGCTGGCTAGTTCCCCTGTGCAGACCTTGCCTATCTGCTGTACCACTCTAAGTGCTAACACACATGCCGTACATGGACACTAACACAGCACCGTATTCCCTTTTGCTAGATCTTTCTCTTGAGACCACATCTCATTTAATCATACAAATTAGGGGCAAGCAAGCACTGCTGTTTGATATGGTAAAGCATCATATCAACTGGAGCAAGACCTGGAACTTCCCACTGACAGCAAGTCCAAGGGCTAGACCAATCTCTAACACAGTGAGGACTTAAAATTGCATAACACTTAATAAAAAACAGTCTTAAGAGCATACTTCTATTATTTAACCATCAAAAGTGTTAACAGTAAGCATCCTTGACACAACAGATGTTAACAATTCTCTGTCAGCATCAGAATAAACATATGCCCACAACTCAGCAAAACACAGCACTGGCATCTCACTGGCAGGGAAACTAGGTTTACAGAGGGTATTTCAGTTTCAGCTCTATGCAAATATCACATCTCAGAACAGGCATGGGAAAAAAGCATATATTGTTTTGTGACCAGATCTTAAACAGAACTTCTCAAAACAAAACAGATCATGTTCTTTTTTCACTAGTATGTTAAAAAAATATTATTTTAATATGGATTCCTAAGCAGTTCCTTCTTTAATCAGAAAGTAAAACTGGCAGAAATGTCTAAAAAAACCTATTCAGACAGCCTGCAAAGCTCCATAAGTAATGTAAAATCCCCTGGATTTAGAGGATTTTATCACCCAAATGATGTAGCGTAAAAAAACTGCAAGGAGTTGATTGTTTTGCTGTGGAATTCTAGCTTACAGGAACAAATGATGCGCAGATCTGTATTACCTCGCTACCCTACTTTCCACAACAGCTACTATTCCCAGTGCTGTACAAACCATTCTGCCTTCATAGCTCTATTATGGTCAATTTAATTAATGTGAAACCAGAAATGCAGCTGTAGAAATCAAAGGACCATGACATTTTTCCATACTACGAGAGACTAAAGAATGAAACAGAAGTAGTTTACAACTTTACAATCATTACCTTCATAAAGAGCACTGTGCTCACAGTAACTCTGCCTTAAACAAACTAGCTGACAAGCTGTGTTTAACTAAACTGTTAACACCTAGCTTTTTCCCTTACTTGCACAATTTGGCTGCCACTGAATTTGACTAAATTTAGCACATCAAATTGCAACTTATGTATAAAACCAAGTTCGATTACAATTAACAGTCATATTTAGGACTTACCCAAAGTCTTCGCATTTTCCATTGCTACATAAACTACAAAAAGATTCTCCAGTAAGTATTGTCTGTGCTCCACAAAATCTTGTTGGGCATTTTCCATTCTTACCGTTAAGCTCATTTCTAGCAGCACTGGGTCATCAGACATAAAACAGCAACTCTGGAGCGAGACAAGGGGATATGGTATGTATGTGGTGTGAGAGGAAACAATTAGTACAGTAAGGTATTTTTAGAAGTTAATCAAAGGTATTAGCTAACAGAGAAGGTTACCAGCACTTCGGTGCTGGCAAAACAGGAGTAATTAGGACCTCAGCTAAAATCTCAGTAGAAACCAAAGACAGTGCGGGTACAAGCAGCACAGCAGAAACAAGGACGAAAAACAACTGAAAAGGACACTGAACCTTGAAAGAATGCAAATTTATAAACTGTCTTAGTCAGTCTCACCTCAGGGACTGCAAAACAGTTTCCTTTGTTAAATCCTCTGCCTTCAATAAAATGTGCCATAAACAGACTGATGCATGTGTCTTAATGGTAGGAAGACAGCTCATGTTCACTGGTCTGTTTATAGTTAATTTTTCCAAATCCTGTGTTTTTTGTCTCCATTTCTCACTGAAGTAATTTTAAAAAAACAAACATACATGTACAATTCTTAATAGAAAACACTGTCGTCTGGCTAGAATACTTCAGATAAATACAAACAGGGTCTTATTGCCTTCTCTAAGTAGCAGCTGCTGTAAAGACAGCTGAGTCTCAGCAACTACAAAGACACAGACACCATTTCACAAAAAATTCACGCCAACAATGCAAAACAAAACTAGATAAACAACAGTGAATAACATAAATTGGTCCTGCATTACACCATGAAGGTCATCAGGTTTCAATGCCCCACCAAGAGGACTAGTCTGCTCAGGAGGAAGAGGAGATAACCACCCCTGGCACGTGAAGCGCTCTCATGAAGTGGCAGCAACACACATTCAGCTAATCTGAAGTGTCGCAAGGAGGTACAGTGGGAGTAGGGAGAGTAAGAGTCTTGTAAGAGTAGTAAGAGTCTTTGGGAATGGAATGCCAGCTCACTGCTCAAACAGCATCAAGGAAACCATCAGCAAATGAAATGGCTGTCAGGAGCAGGAGAGGAGGCCACTGTGGAAACTGGAGCACAAGGATGCTGTGCCCATGGAAAGCTCACACCAAAGAGCAGTCAGCTGCACTACATGCAATCTCAAAAGTTCAGGTGCATCTCAAGCTTAGCTTTATTCACCAATGTAATGCAAGAATCAAATATGGGAGTAAAGCAGCACAGGGTCACTGTGACATGTAACATACAGGAATACAGCTACAGAGTCCAGGCCTTGGCACACTTGATGGAAGATACTGCAGACCACAGCACGAGCCTATCTATCTGATCCAACCAAATACCCCATCAAATACCATTAGCACTGTGAACCCATCTACTGTGTAAGGACATTTAAAGAGAGAAGGGAAGAGGAGAATCAGATAGCACTGCCCAGAAGGATGGAGAGACCTACCGTCCTGAATGTTCAGTGGTTTTGGAGGGGGCTTTTCTGCTAACAAGCTCACCCCTCCTCAGCTCTGCCCAATGCCAAAGCCACCTTCAAAGCCTCTTAAGCACAGAGCACAGACTTCAGCTTCTCAGCTCATTGATTTCTTGTCAGTGTGAACCAGAAACTTGTGAAATGTTTCTGGAAAAAGGGAACTACAGGCATCTAATCACTTCTGTACTTCATAGAAGTAATATAACATCTACACATTAAAACGCTTAGCCTGTTGGTGTGGTCTTGAGGGAGAGGGACCATGGAGGTATCTGGTGTCTTTTCCAGCTACCCTCTTCTAAAGGTTATAGCGTAATGTGACATTTCATGTATACCACAGGTACAGTTTTATAAAGGCATAGGTAAAAGCACAATTTCCCTTTAAACTGAGACACTGAATATTGCATTGTTGCTAGAACTTCTAGAGCTGTGGAAATTGCCCCTCTAAACTTCAACTGAAGTTAAGACTTAAATACATATAAAATTATAATAAAACACACCTTAACTTGCTGATATGCATCATTAGGTAAACTGCATTCAAGGTGAACACGTAAGAGACTGGCATTCGTTGTTTCTGCCTGTAAGAAAGGAAAGTGAAGAAAACATCAAACATCTGATTCAAATGCGCTTCAAATCTGATTCATACACCACAACTTATAAGGATAACAGAACTGTTTCCACATATGCATAACACAGAAACATAAGAAATTTAAAAAAAATAAATACAATTGCTCTATACAGTAGGTGAATAATCAATCTCCAATTCTCAGGAACTCTGCCAATACTTACTTACTCATCAAACTATTACTCTACATGAATATTAAATATTTATACAGCATCAACATGAGCAATGCTTATAAACTTTCATGTTTCAATAAACTGTATTCAAGAGAGCCTTTTCTGTGCAATATAAAAGCCTCTTTCCTTGTTTTCTGTGTATTTTTGTTGCTGATTAGATACTACAATAGACTTGCTACCCCAAGAACATAGTGCTTCTTGGACATGGTCTGATACATAGGCTTCATGCCAAAATGGACAGGCAGAAAATACTTGTTTTGCCTTTTTTATTCATTTGGAAAGGGAAATGAGGAGATGATACTGATTGTGGCAGCTTGTAAAGCACTCATAAATCTAATGGGGCAACAGCACCAACAAAGCCCAGTACAATTCATGAAAGCTCTTTGGAAATCTGGACTGCCAAATTACTTGCACAAACTGCTCAGCCAGAATATCTTGATACTAAATTAAAACCAAAAATAAATTAGAATGACCGACCTGTCACTCTATCAGAGCCTTAATTACAGCAAAACTAACTAGTGATTTTGAGACTTATGTGGACCTCCCTCTAGTTTCTCTTGCGATACTTAACTAAATATCTGAGTGGGGTATCTGCAGGTTCAACTTTCTGAACATGTCAATGCAACTGACTTTAAAGAATGTCAATAATGGTAATTATTGACAATGTCAATATGTCAATACTATATTATTTATAATAATTATCATTATATATTATAATTACATATTTATAGCAATTATCATTACTATATATTTGTCTAAAGTAAAATTATGTCTATATAATGTCAATAATGCTGAAAAGCTAAACTGCAAATCAAAGTTTTTTCAGTATCCAGCACCCTATTTTGCATCTCCCTGGGACAGGCAGAAGGGGGCAGGGTGCACCTGAACAGAAAGTAGATTTATCACACATGCAGTATTTCATGGGGTCCAGTTTTACACAAGCACAGTCAAAAGGAAGCCAATAATATACAGACATTCTGCATTCCCGATTCAAACAGATTTCATACCAAAATGACTGGGGCTTCACACAAGAGGGCGATGTAACCTCTGCAAAGGTGGTGATACACATCCCAAACCAGGTCCCCATCACAGCTCTTAGGGGAACATGAATGTCTGCCATCCTTTTATACAAATGCTTTTGTCCTCATCAAATTTTAAGACCAGAAATAAAACCCCATTTGATTCCAAAACATGCACTACTTACTAACCTCTCACAGCCATGACTGCTAGTGTAGTTTTAATGAGGCAGTATGACTACACAGAGAGCAATTTTGGGGGCTGCTTTTCTGGTCAGATAAACCTTGATGCTCAGGCCTCCTTTCTCAGCGGTTCTTGAGAGAACGCTACCACTTTCCCAATCCTACATAAGGAGCTGTTAGCCTTTATTCAATGCCACTGTAGTTTAAAGAAGTTTGAGACCCCACACCCCTATTCAAAAAGCTAAATCATTTTTCCAAACTTTTTTTTTTTTACGTTTGCATATATCTAACATGAAAAACTGCTGTCACCTTAAAACTGAAGCTGCTAATGTAACACACAGAGATGAAAAAAATGCAACTGGGGTGTATTTGATGTTGATCTTTTTTCTGTATGATTGCCACACACACACACACACACACACTCCTTTCTCCCCCTTTGAGAAGCTATCTTCAGAAAAGGAAAAGGGTTTTCATTTATCTAAGGCAGATAATAGATGCATTACTGTCATGCCCACTATCTTACAGCACTGGTAGGACAGCTGTGTTGACCATAGAGCGAAGATAAAGCATCTGTGAAGAAAACACTGTCAGAAGCTGAGTTTCCAAGACAAACCGAGGACCATGTCCACATCTCCCAGCACCACAAGCACTCCGTTTATACTGTAAATATCACTGCCTATGAATCAGAGCAGCGAGCTGTGTTATGCAGCATATGTCTGCACAGGAGAACTGCGACAAAGAGGCACAGCACAAGGGAAAAGTCCGAGACAGCGCTGCAAAGCGCTGTACAACCACTGCCACACCATTACCCACATACACACATGCTCAGTGCACACAAATCCTACGTGAGCTGAATAGAGAAGTCTGATAGAAGCCACAGAAACTAAATTCTTGCCAGTTTCGGGAAGTTCTGACACTTAAATTTTAAAGAAACAGAGGCTTCTGTCAAAAAAAACCAACCCTGAAAACATGAACTACCTGATCTACAAGGAGCCCCACTCTCCTGGCAAAGGTCTATGATTCCCACTGGGGGACACTACAGTAGGCAATTACTTAGGAAATAATTCATTCACCAAAAGAGAGACAGAGCACCCACAGGACAGCTGGCACGGGCCAGCTCAAAAGCCACCAAGCAACCACAGACCCAGGGTCACTTTCAGGGAAAGAATTCCTTATTCTGCTTTAGGTGCCTGTCAATGACTCTAAACGAGATTTTCACAGAGATGTTCCTGCATCACGATCAGGACTGCAGAGTTTAAACCACTTCCTGGAGTTTGGCTACAGTATAATTAAAAAAGAGCAAGCATTGAACAAGCCTCCCCTTCTTCCTGCAGGCTGATACTTCAAAGTTTCTGTCCTGGACTAGCCCTGGCCCTAAAGAGCTTTTTCCACTCTGAATGGTGTTAATTAACTGTCCCTGTAATAATGATTCAGCAGGGTTTCATCAGTTTTTTGCAGGCAGTTATCAGGTTGGCACACCAAGAAAACTCTACTTTCCAACTACCTTCCTTCTCCACACCCAAGCACCAAACTTGCACATATTTGCTTCTCTGATCTTCTGTCCACTGGCACAAAACATAGCTTAAAGAGTCTTGGATTCCTGCCAATATTTGCAATGTTACGTTGGTTCATAAAGTCTGAACTCCTCCGGGAAGTCAGCAAAATGATGCCTGTGTCCCCTACGATAAGACGTTCCACCTTGCAGGTCACTCCTCCATTGACATTTCCAGTGTGTTTATACAGCATTTTGAACACGATGAGGCAGTGATGTAGCTACCCTGCCAGTGCCATCCAAATATTAAACAATGCCAAAACCCAAACAACTGGAGCAAAGACTACATCCAGAAGTTGGATAAACAAAGATGACCTCCATGTGCTCCACCATCTGTTACTGCTTAGTGGTAACTAGCCACTGCTGAATGGCCACGTGGACATAGTGTGAATTCACAGAGTCAGGACACAGGTCTTCTTTCCTCCCGACTGAGTGAGCCAGGAGCCCAGAAATCCTAGGATACAGGACCACAGCCAGAGCATGCTCATCCTGAACCGTTCGGAAGCTGAAACTTTGAAAAGAATAAAGAAAGAGAGTGAAATTCAACAGTAGAGAAGGCAACTTAGTCTTTCTTTTTCTTTTCTTATTAATCTCAGGAGTTTCTGCTAAAAAACCCTGGGGGAATGATGAAGGAAAAAGAAAAGCCTGTGCACTTTGGTCTACTAAAGGATAAAAACAAGCCACAAAATCAATAGAAGTTCATTTTCCACAAAAAAATGCAAACATAAACTGTATTTCCAACGGAAATACTACCGCAGAGGTGAACTTTCATCTATAATTTCCACAGATACATCATATTTCAAACATAAATGCTCTGTAGAGACAGAATTTCATCCATATCCCTATGTATAGCTCCGGCCGATCACCATGAAAAGAAACCTTTACAAATTGGAGAAGCTGCAGAAAGGGTTTGTCAATTTGGTTAAGAAATGGACATCCCATCACTGAAAAAGATACTACAGAGCATAGACTGTTCAGCTTGGCAAGGTAAAGACGCAACAACACCTACAAATGCTCCTGGGTTTATACCATGGACAGCAGCAGAAGTTATATAAACTAAATGCATATCTTAACAAATATAAACCATCCACAAAGCAATTTACATTGGAAGTCGGGTGTAGGTCTCCAGCCATCAAAGGAATAAGAACAAATATTTGGGGTTATGGTAACAATGCTTCCAGCAGTTCTGAGAAGCCACTTATCTAGCATATGATGGAATTACGTGACACTACTTTCTTATCAAGTCCTTTATGATCAAGGAAGTCAGTATTACCAAACAGCTTAAACACAACCACCTTTAAAACAGTCAACACGGAGGCAAAAACCAGACACACACCATGCAGCACTCAGTGAGTAAGCTTTCTCACAGGTTTCCAAGCAGTAGACTTCAGAGGGAAGGACACCTATAGTGTATCAAACTGGACATTGCTGCCCAAGGTGAGAACTTGTGCATCCCAAGATGACAAGAGATGTGTAAATGAGGCTTATGCTACCCTGACTGTACAGTGGTATTTTACCTCAGTAAAAATAAACAGGGGAAAGCAAACATACACAGTTAAGTGAGTATGACTGGTTTGTTTCAAATGCTTTTTCAACTACAGATCTCCACTGTGTGTTTAATAGCTTTGTATCTTAAAGTTTTCCCATGCGTAGTCATTCACTCAAACCTCATACACCTCTCTTCACAGCTTCTGAGCCTAAAATATAAACTGGACAAATCAGAATCATATCAATTTTTGTGGTATCTGAATCAGAATCTTAAGAGGGTGAACTGAAGGAGGTTATTTCTGGAGAGCTGCCTGAAGATAGGCTAAGAGAGTTGGGGTTGTTCAGACTGGAGAAAAGAAAGCTCCACAGAGACCTTATAGTAGCCTTCCAATACTTGAAGGGAGTCTACAAGAAATCTGGAGAAGGACTTTTTACAAGGGCATGTAGCGACAGAACAAGGGGGAATGGCTTTAAACTGACAGAGGGGAGATCGACATTAGGTATTAGGAAAAAATTCTTCCCTGTGAGGGTGGTGAGGCCCTGGCACAGGTTGCCCAGAGAAGCTGTAGCTGCCCCATCCCTGGCAGTGCTCAAGTCCAGGCTGGATGGGGCTTTGAGTCCAGGTCTACTGGAAGGTGCCCACTGCCCATGGCAGCGGGGTGGGAACTGGATGAGCTTTAAGGTCCCTTCCAACTCAAACCACTCTATGACTTTTCTAAAAGGAACCCAAACTTGAGCCATAAGGTCCCTTCAGCATTACGTAGATCTTGCCTACCACCTTCAGCTGAGGAGCTGCCCCAGTGCTGCAGCACTTCTGTCCAAATCAGTACCTGCGAACTGAAGACGAATTCCTCAATTACAGGAAAATTACACCCAAATAAATGTTCCTCATGATACATTAAGGACAACATCAAGTGCTTCTCAAAACTTCTCTACTCAGGAATTCAGACAGAACTGTGAAGCAGCAGTCTGCATTCAAACTTCAGACAGTAGCTGTCATGGTTTAAGCCTCACCCAGGCTAATAACTCACGAAGTTTTAGTCACTCACTCACTCCTCTCTCTTTCTTCCCCCAGTCCCAGGGGAATGGGGAGGAGAATCAAAAGAATTCAACTCGCACAGGTTGAGATAAGAACAGTTCAGTAACTAAGGTATAACACAAACCACTGCTGCTACCACCAGTAATAATAATGACAGGAGAAATACAAGGAAAAAAGAATACAACTGCTCACCAAGCCCGACCCAGCCAGTGCACCCCCCAGCAGCGAACCCCCACTGCACCAAAAAACCTGACCATGCCGTGCACCCTCAGTCCACCACCACACCCTTCCCTGGTCTCTGCTCTCCGTCTTCACATCCTGGACATGACGTGCTGTGGTATGGAATAACCTCTTTGGTCAGTTTGGGTCAGGTGTCCTGTTTCTACTTCCTCCCTGCTCCCCTCTACCCTGGCATAGCATGAGACTCAGAAAGTCCTTGGCCAGACCAAAACATTACCAAGCAGTAACTGAAAACACTGGTGTTATCAGCGCTGTTCCCAGGCCCAAAATCAAAAACACAGCGCTGCACCAGCTACCAAGAAGGAGAAAAAATGACTGCTACTGCTGAACCCAGGACAGTAGCTGACAATCCCTCACTGAGCTAGATACGAAGATGCAGACATGTCATTAACAGCATCCAAGAAAAGCCTTGTTAGTTCTAACCTTTTGCACCCCAAATCACAAAACCTGAAGCTTTTTGGTTCCTTTGCAAGAGTATGCGTACACCCACAAGCAAGCACACCTGTGTGATTACAACAAAGAGACTGTTACAAAGGAAAAGAAAGGAAGAGAAGGAAATCATGCATTATCCACAGGTAGAAGTAAGACTGACTTAACATATATGCAGCAGATTGAAAAATATAACCTAAGCTGAGAATTTTTCTCAGGTGCAGAAAAATGACATCATGAAGGCAATCAACACAGCTCACATACAGACAGAAGATTACATTCTGTTACATGCTAAGATACTCTAAATATATTTTTGAAAAAACTAAATCTGTGTATAATACAAAAGGAAATTTGAAAGATCATTTTTTCCTTATTCACCTGAAAGGTTCTGTATGGCCTTTAAGACTACAAAAATACCTGCAACTGCAATCAAATGACAGAAATTGTTAAAACTTCTTTCAATTGAAAAGAAGTGCCTCTTAAATCCACCTTGCTGTATTCTCCAGAGTGCTCTGCTTTAGTCAAGCTGAGCTAAGCAAGCCTGGTTATCTTCAGCACCAACAGGAGCAGGGGTGGATACTGCAGCATGACTCCCACCTCTCATTCTCATCCACACAGTATGTCACACTTTTTAGCTGCGGCAAACTGTTGGCACAGCCCTGCTGTGAACTGGCATTGAGAACAGGTCTGAAGTAAAAACCAGAACAAACAAAAACAGCCCTCCTCCCTGCCTTTATAATACAAATTTTATTTTTTTAAGGACAGGTCAATCCTCCAGTCTAGTTCAGAGCAGGGCCTCAGAAATAGTTCTGTTGGCATAAATGAGAGGGCAGCACACCACAGGAGCATGAACAAGTAGGAACAGTTTAAATGCCAAAGACTTCTCAGAAAACCAGAACACCAGCTGATCACAGTAGCCCTGTATCTCACAACCTCTTTCCTGCAATCATCACTGATACTTGGACTCTTTGTTAATGTTCCCTGCATGCCAGCAACCTGAGGACAAAACCCTTTTCATGCCTAAGAAGGTTTATGGTTCATCTCCATTTGAAATATATACTGTACCAGTGTGTGTGATGCCCGGATGTTTTGAAAGTCTGGAAGCAGTAAGTAGGTGTTTGGTAGCTGCATTCTAGGTTCTTCTGGAGAGGACATCAGAGCTCCTGTTCCAAAAACCTGGTGTTAAAACCGAAAGTTTTAACATTAACATTTAACATTAACACAACATTTAACATTTTAACATTAACATCTAGTATTCTGGTTATCACAGTAACTTACAAAACTACTTTGCTAATAATAACAACAATCTTCCCAAGAAACAGATTTGGTTTTCACATTAGTTCTTTCGAAAGAGAACTTATGAAAGTTCCAATGTGGAAAGTAACTGTACACATAAATGGCACTTAGCATCTTCACACATTCAGGCCCTATTACAAATACAAAACAAAGCACTTAACAGCAAAGCATCAGGTTATCTCAAAAAGAAGGTATCTAAACTCTCTTACTAATCTTTCGGCAATTATAATACATGTATCACCATTCGGCAGTGCAGTTATTTCTGGGAAAACTTCGTTACTAGTCCCATTTCATATTTAATTCAATGGCCTTGCCTTAAAAAATGAGTAAAATAATTTTTGATCATTTTAGTTATTAAATTCTACAGTTTTCAGAGCACTATTAAAATTTGCAGGTTGAGTGTTTTTACTGCACTCATATTCTGCTCCACCAAGATTAGTTTATGACAATAACATGCTAGATAATGGGGATGGGATAAAATCATTAGAAGATAAGAAAATTACCTTGGGAGTTTTTCACTTGTGTATAAAGATTTTTTTTTTGCTTCTTATAACAGAAAAAAACATGGTTTTAAGTGAATAATACAATGCATTCTATGTTTGCTGAAGATCTCTGACTACATAGAAAATATCAGAACAAAGGGAATAGGCTTCCTTTTTTTATGGAGGCATTCACAAAGTACATTTTACTACAATGGTACTGCTACTTCATTTGGGTGAATCTTCTGTACATACTCTTGTGTAAGTGCATTAGGAACATCACACATATTTCAAGACTTTGGGGCTGTCAAGAGCACTGTAATTGTGCATCAACGACTCAACTTATGCCCTATTTCGAAACTCTTAAACCTAATGCAAGCTGAAATTATAAGCAGCTACTTCGTCTGTCTCAAGTGGCTCATGGAACTGCCCATGAAAATCAGTCCATTACTGATTTTACCAGCAGTCCAACAGGAGACAAACTGATTTTCTGGTAGCACTGACAACTGCTTCCCCATGACTTACTTGATAAAAGGCTCTGCCTGAGCTGACCAGGCAGGTCAATAAATCAAGGGGTCAGGAGTGAGTGCAAGGAGAGGAAAGACATCAAAAAGAAAAGGTCAATCACTCTACAATGCACTCTTCCCCAAACCTTGATGAAAAGTTCCTGCCAAATGTGGCATTTCCTCTAATAAACAGTAGATAAATGCAACACATGTATTAAAAACCAGGCTTTTCAATTGAAATTACCTATGCTTCAATTTAAGGAGCTTTGTTTTCCAGAACAATATCTAAGTATGGGAATGGAATAGCTGGGTGGCCGATTAAAGCTGGCACTATTTTTAAATCACTGAATTCAGAGATAGATTTTTTTCCTTTAACAGATTAATAAAAGCAAAGAATATGGAGTATGAAACGTCTCTCATAAAAATAAAAAAGCTTAAGACTTGCTTGTATTCAGTGATTAATCAGACAACAGACGGCTTTAATGCACAACCATTACTTTGACTTTCCTGTTTTAAGGGCCTAAACCTCTCACCCTGCGCTACATCTCCAATATGTTTACATAAAATCCCACAGAGTAGCTGAAAACCACCTAAAGTATTTCCTAAATAGGTTTTTCATGACAAATGCATTCCAACACAGTACAGTCTAGACTGTAGTATTATATGAAGCCAAATAGTAGGACCATGATCTTTTAAGTACACATATACAAATGCGCTTCATTTTAACATTGCAAATAGCCGAACTAACAGTACTAATTTTAATCATATAGATAGATGTATGTGTGATCATGAGACTAGCAAGATCTGGTATACAGGATGAATTATAAACATTACCCCACCTGATTTGTATCGAGAATTCAATGAACTTTGAAAGTCTGTAGCTCTAAATGTTTGAAAATCACTTTTCAAAACACAAGTAAATCCAAACTTCATGCTAAAAAGAAGAGTAGTTACCTGATATGAAAGTACTCCATGAGACGAGGTATTTATAAATAATGAGCTTTCAATACTGCCTTCTTCTGTTGGCAGGAAGAGTACTCTGAAAGAGATTTTTCCCATCGTAGGAATCACCTGCAGAGACCAAAAAGAAGGTTTCTTGCTCGGTGCCAGTGATCACAACACTCGCCATTCAGTCACGTGGTCCAATAGGCACCTCCACAGGTACACCCCTGCATGTAGATCCTATTACACAACTCTCAACTCTTACTACAGAGAAGAACTGAAGCCATGCAGCAACTCGCCATATTATGGCTGGAGTTTCTCAGCTAGCTCAGGCCTCGTCAGTCAAGATTCCCTTGTGTTTGAGAACTTAATCATGCTTTTTTGTGCCTTTGAGTGCACATAAAATTCTTCCCGCATATAGATACCTATTACAAACTGAATCAACCCCCCCTGTGAAACATAGTTGAATGAGTCAAGGCTGAACTGAGGTAACACAATTAGTAACCAAATCGGTCTAACTGAAAGAACAATGACATTCATGTCTGCACAGTAATACCCATTCAGTCATCGTAAAAGCACAAATCAGATGAAAGCATAATAAAAACCCTCTGCACATCAGCAGAGGATAAAATGTGGGCTACATCAAACTGAGATCACAGCAATTAATTCTTAACATGTATTATATTATTATACACTGTTCAAAAAATCAGAGTGAAAGTAACAGTCTTAGATTATAAGGTAATTATTCTCATAATTGCAATACAAAATGCATAAAACATTTCACTGCAGGTTGTTTTGAGGAACAGGCAAGATCACTCAAAACACTGAGAAATCAAGGCTGTAAAACACCCACATGCCTGTAGATTACTGCATAATGCTGCTTAGAGAAGAATGAGAATTAAGCAGCCTCCTTAACACGGAAAAATTCTTCTTCACTGTCACTGTAAAACACATTTCCTACTGTAGGTTTTGGATGTCTTTTACCAGTCTAAGGAGAAGTGAGGAAAAAAAAAGGTAACAAAACAGAAAAAAAACCCTTGGAGGTCCTACAAAAAAAGCAAGAAGAGAAAACAGTATGAAAAGCTTAGGCCAAAGGAAGCATGAAGGTTTGGCACTTGGCCATTACATAGTTTCCAAAAGTACATCAACACTTACCCGGCTATGAGCAGGAGACACATGAAACTGTCTAGTAGCTGTAAACACTGAATTCACTACAACTTCTTTATCTCTACTAGGGTTGTAGGCATGCAGCATTTTAGCTCTGGGTAACCCCAGTAATCTACAGAAGGGGGGAAAAAAGAGAAAGAAATTATTCATTTTATAAGCACAGACTATGCACAAAACAGTAACAAACACAAATCACACTAAAACATACTAATATGCAACAATTTTCTAGTTGTATCTATTCTTTGGAAACATGCCAAACAAATTTTGTCCTTTGGTATCTACAAATAAGCAACACTGGGATGTAAGAGGCACACTTAGCCAAAACTCATGAGTCACCTGGAGTTTAAGAAAACTTACAAGACACAAAGTTTTTAATAAAAAAGTTTCAATAACTTGTTTTGTCAGCTAAAGCAACAATTCTCTTAAGGCTTTGGCTCTAGCTAATACATCCTCTACATTCATTCTGTGCATCCTCCAAAACACTCTTTTAACTCAAAAGAGGACCATGTTTCCTTTGGTCACTGACAGACCAAAGGCTGATCATCATTTAAGAATAATTCTTTAAGTTTTCTTAGAGGAGAACACCAAACCAAACCAAAAAAAATCTCAAGCATTCTACCAACACGTTTTGCCTGGGACTTTCTGGATTTTATCTTCAGAAGTTAAAGGAGGCAACAACCACCCCCCAGGAGCTTCCCTAGGAAGGGAGCTTTTCACGAAATGAGAAATTCAGCATGCAGAACTGATTGGACATCCACACAGAATCACCTGAAATGTACACAGAATGTCTGATGGTTCCCTATTCCCTTTTCCTCCTTTCAAGAATTATGTTGATTTTCATTTACAAAGTATTGCAAGGCAAGAAACACAGCTTCAATTCCGTGGCAATTACTTACTATTTCTCTTTCTTTTCAAGATGACAAGATGTCAGCTAACGTTCTTTACCCAAATGCAGCCCAGCGTAGCTGTCCCTCCCCACTTTGTGGTTAATCAAAATAACAATAATGTAAGATACTTACTGCATTCCAAAATGCAGAACTGACGGGTGAAAATGTAAGGCCTTCCCATTTGGAGGCATCTTTGCTGAGAAGCTGAAAAAAAGGGAAAAGAGGCCACAATTATTATTTAGTGTGTAGGACGCTACAATATTGCAGGGAAGGCCAGGCTCTGAGTCTTTCTATTCTAACCACACTCTATTTCCAAATCTTCTCATACATTCCTCTTGCTGCCATAAGACTGACCTTTTAATTAGGTTTCCATACAACAGCACGTGCTGGAAATATCATGCCAATAAAAGTGCAGTTTAAGAAGTATCCCATTTTAAAGACAATGCTGCCTTGTACAACCTCCCTCAGTCATTCTGATACACCTGTTTATGGGGCTGCACAGTGAACTACAGAGGAAAAACAACTTCAGAGTCCTGGGGAATGAAAATTACATTGGCATGGAGCAAATCCCTAGTCTTGTCAATTTGACATTCACACAAGCACTGGTATGAGTACACCCAAGAGATGCAGAGGTTGAGAAGTAAATAGCAGCTTGGGCAAAAGCTGACATCAAGAGAAGTGCTTGCTGAGCTGTAGTTTTAATGCAAAAGCCAACTCATTTCATACATGCAAAAGAGAGTTAGAAATAATGTGTAACACACACATCATCATCTTTCCTTTGCCCTAGGAAAATTCGCAATACAGTTCCCATCAGTTCTAGCACATTTTTAGCTTATTTGAACATGAGTAGATGTCTTATAACATAGAAATCCCAGGATATCTTAATCACTTTCTCAATTAAAACCTGTCCTCCACAAGTCCTAACAGCCACAGTGGTAAAAAGCAAGTCCAGCACTTGTTCATTACATGTACGTACCTAACGCTAAGCTGCTGAAAACTTCCCCAGAAGCAGTCTGCATGCTGCATGGCCAGAAACAGTTTCATCTTTACTGGATGATGCCAGTAAGTATCCTAGCAAGGATGAGTCTGAGAGGGAGGGATGGACTCTGGTCTCATTAGTTATCCAGCTACTTTGCATAATGTGTGGTAGTACAGTTAATTGGTCCCCAATTTAAAAATGTAGCTCTGTAACATTACACCTTTAATATATTAAAGTACCTACTTAATTCTGTTGTTATATTCCAAACCAACAGACATCATAATTTATTACCACTCAGGAAAAATCAGGTTTATTATTATAAAAACCCACATCTTGTATGAAAACATTGCTCATACAAGGGAGCAAACTCCCTCGCTGCTGCAGCAGGAGGAATTGTAGTGTATCCAGGTAGCGATTCTGGGGAGCTGCTAGAAAGTATCGAAAGAACTGGTGATGCAGAACTACAAAGTCTGGGTGAATGACAGCCTCCTTCCAACCATCTTGTCCCTGCCCCAGAGAACTCTGCCTCCATTCCTAGAAACACCGCAGCAACCAGCACCTTCTTCCTTTTCCAAGCCAGCCTCAGAGATATACCCAGAAGGAAAGTCTGAATATTGCTGCTGTAAACATACACGAATTAAAATTACTACTGCAGTAAAATCCCCAGACATCTGGGGCAAGGAACACAAGGGTCCTCTGATCCTTTTTTTATATGCATACACATATATGGCAAAATAAAAGTTAAGCCCGCGGTTTATGCACTACATTACCACTCAGAACCCCATCACGGCTTAAGGTTCTAGCATCTTGCAGGTACTGCTGAAATAATCTTTTCCCACCAGAAAAACCTTTGCTGAGAAAGGCAAGAAGCCAAGTGCTCCTCTGTGCCAGTAAGTGTAACTGGCAGTGGCTCTCCAAGACTTACTAATCTTCCTTCTGTGGAGCTCTAGCAGCATCAGCGCTTTTACTCTCAACCCTCACCCTCTGCAATAGGCCCCAATGCACAGGGTGCAGAGGCAGCTGTGGATGCAGGAAGACTGCATTCCATTTGGTTTGGGTGAACAAGGCCATGCTGTAACATTGATTCTTAAGAAGAGCAGTGTGTTACTGTCCAGAAAACAATCAAAGTCAACCCTCTCCTAGCCAGAAAAAGGGGAAAGCCCTCTAACAGCAGCAGCAGCAGGATCCCAGGGCTGCTGTCCTATTCCTTCTGGAGAAGGCAGCCCGGACCTGGGATGGAGGAAGCTAAGCCTAACAAACTCTCCAGGCTCCAAATTGACTCCTGAGCATAAAGTTAATTCCAGAGCATCCTTGCACACCACTCCCCAGCAACCCCAGGAACAAGCCAACCGGCTTCTGCTCTGAACCCCACAAAGGCTGCCAAACTGCCCCAAGCCCCAGCCTGGCCGCAAAAGTAGAACAGCCACATTCCTAGGGTGAATCAGCACCCTTATCAGCACCGCTTATCAGCAGCCCTGAAGCAATGCCAAAAAACAACTTGAAAGCTAATGAGTTTATTCAATGGCAGGGCTAGTGGAAAGAGAAATTCACCACTGTTTTGGGGTTCCCCACCTCTCCCAAGGGAGATGACAAGTTGGAATAGCAGGAATGGGCAGAGGATCATTCTGGGCATCAAAAAGGGAAAGGCCCATCTACATTATAAATGAGTTACCACAAGTCTCTTAAAAGCCAGCTGGGAGCTGGCAGAACACCCCTTCCCATCCCTGAACTCCAAACACCATTCAACACATTCAGATCTCTGCAGGGGATCTGACATGGAAATAAATGTCGAAGGCAATTTATTAAGGCATTTAAAAGCTGAAGTAACTTAAGTGACATTTTGTAACAAAACATTAACTTTGGGCCTGTTTTCTTTGGTCGATGGTGGTTTGTTGGGGGATTTTTTCCCTTCCTTTAAGAACCTCATCTCACTAATAGATTCACCTCAAATTATGCCCAAAATTTCTCTTTCAGCTGTAGACAACATGGCCAAAAAAGTACATGGATCGTTTCACGAGAACTTTACAAGCCTGGGAAAGACACACAAATATCAGCCTGAGAATGGAAGTCTTGAAACAACAAATGTGGAGAAACAGTTCTCTTCCTAGTTGGAAGCCAGGCTTCTTCTGTTATTTCATTGCTTTTAAAATCAGCTAACATCACATTATGCATGCCATCTAACAAAGCCAGACTCCACACACATGGCATCTCTCTGGTTTTTCAGGCAGGCTAGTTGAACACTGACTTCTGAATGATAAATGTTGATACAGCAGGTCAATTCCAACATTTCAGGGGGCATTTTCAAGCAGAAGTGGAGCACAGAACTGGAGAGGCAATAAGAAATATAAGAGGGGAAGGAAATTCTTGGCACCTCCTCTGAACACTTAGCAGTTAATTGCCTTTGTATCAAAAAGCTAGTTTAACTGGCCTCATCACTGCCAACCCAACAATTTAAAGCCCCTCCTCCTCTTTCTCCTCACAATATATTTAAAATGCTGACACCCTGATCATCCATCTATATCAAAAAAGAACAGCTGAAACACTGGGGAGGCAAGGGAGGGCTCCACAGGATCACCCGGAACACTCGGAGCAGGGGGAAGATGGGGGCAGGCTCTGGTGGGAAGGAGAGGGTGAACCCAAGAGGTCCGCAGCTCCAGGCCGCTCCAGTTCATCACCTGATTCATAGAATCACAGAATAGTTAGGGCTGGAGAGGACCTTGAGATCACCTAGTCCCAACCGCCCTCCCACGGGCAGGGACACCTCACACTAGACCACGTCACCCAAGGCTCTGCCCATAAGATGGGTGATTCACAAAAAACACTCAGCTGAGAGTGGCAAACCTTGAGCGTGCACACAACTCCCAGCACCAGGGATGCTTGTCAGGGAGAAAGGTGCACATGGAGCAGACAGAAAGGGGCTGGAGGGGAAGGTGGGGTGAGGAGAAGGGGTGACACCAGGGGAGAAAAGCCGGATGGAGGAACGCAAGAACCCCCAGACTGCCTGTGCAAACAGAGAAACGTGTCACTCCAGGGCAGTAATTTTGGGTTGTTTTGTTGTTGTTTAAAGGAGCACGAGCTGTAAAATCTTAAGCCATTATATTCCCCCATACTGAGAAGCCCCAGATGTGCTTTTCTGTAGGAAAAAGGGCATCAGAGAACATGGGTAAGTTGTTCCAGCCTTTTACAACATTTCGTGCACCAGAAAAGAGCATTTTGGTGTCCTGCTGATGTGGGACTAAAAGGGGATGCTAACACGGTATGCTGAGAGCACTGTTGAATACACAGTTGAAATTGTTTTGCCCTGCCTTCTTTCAGTTCTGATACTCTTCCATAGTAAAACCAGGTAAACAAGCAGGCCAGCATGATTTTATTCATATATATTCACAGCCCCAAACCCTAATACTTATATGCAGTGTACAGGACACACAAACATTTGTTCCAAATAAGCTAAGACCCTTTTATTTTCCTGAAGACCAACAGAAAAATACCTTTCTTCCTAACAGATTTAGTCATACTTCACCAGCCAAAATCACAAGAGAAGTATTACTCTTAAAAATCCCCAATAAAGGCCAAATCTACTCTGAATCTCACCATTTTTGTGCTGGGGTTTGGTGTTTTTTTTTTGTTTGTTTTCTTTTGCCCCTTTAAAAACAAACAAAACTTTTAAACTGGAGTTAATTCATCTAATTCCACATACAAAACACTCAGCAATCTGCAGAATAAGCTGTATCTGACCGGAAGCAAAGGAACATTTCCTGGAAGGAAGTTTATCCCAGTGTCACTTTTTCTTCTACTTGCTCCTTCAAGTCTTCCTTGTGTCTTCACTTCTTTAACTGATTACTCCAGATTAGTTTAGAATGCGTGTCATCTAATGATTCAGGCAGCAAGCCTACTGTAGTTGAGAATAACTGCAATTGCCACTTGGTGGCTTTTCTTCAGCCTCCCTTTTTGTGCCCTTTGTTTACAGCAGATGAAGAAAAAGCAAGTTGGGGGAAGGCATTCTATTGTTGAGTCTTTTTCTTTATGGCTCTGGGGTTTTCTTGGAAACAGCAGGCAAAAAGGTCTGAGTTCTTTAATGTACAAGAGGTCCCTTTTGAGTGAATCTGCTTAGGCAGTACTGTTTTATTTTTCAGTATGCTGATAAAGTAAAATTTGACTTATATTTGGTATTTCAGCACTTCATATGTTCACTGCAGGAATATTAATGAAGCCTCAGGATGAGGTTTTGAGATAAGAAAGCATGCACATATTGTTTAGGAAAATATAATTTTTAATGTGTAAACTGAAACAAGAGAAATGAAAATAAAATGCCCTCATTTATTGACTAATTTTAGATGCATTCCTCTAGCTTACACTTCATAAACAAAAAGCAGACTAAGTTCCCCCACACTATGGGAACAACCAAACCCAAATACTTTTAATAGCTCTGATTACAGCCGATGCAAAAAAAAATATCTTGACACATGAAAACAGTTAATTAAGTGGAAACTGACACACAAACAGCAGCTGAACCAAAGTGTTCTGCAGAGCTGCTTCAAAGCTTTGGTTTGTCCCATCCCCTTTGTCCCTCTCTTCTCTCAATCTCCCATTTACCAAAGGCAGTAAA
Organism: Myiopsitta monachus; assembly: GCA_017639245.1. Taxonomy (NCBI): domain Eukaryota; kingdom Metazoa; phylum Chordata; class Aves; order Psittaciformes; family Psittacidae; genus Myiopsitta; species Myiopsitta monachus. The sequence goes on along the minus strand of CM029917.1, from coordinate 70,506,273 downwards.
AGCACCAAGCAGGAGTTATGAAGGTTAAACTGCAGCTCCTGAAAAGATACACAGCAGCTTTGAAAGAGATGATAAAATTGTTTGGAAATACAAAATTAAAACCTGAGTTTCCCATCAAGGCAACTCTGCCAAAACCAGAAACAGAGGCATTTTAAAATTATGATTTTTTTTGTTACCAAATTCATCCTTTTTCCTAGAGGCAGAAAGAGTTCTCAGAAATCACAAAGTAAGTTCATCTTGCAACACCCCTATACAGCTCTCAGGCAAGCTATATGTGAGGGTGTCCCTGTAGGGCCGCGGCTCGTGTGCAGTACCTCACAGCCTGAGCTCTGACACGCTAACCACCTGAGCTCCAGAGACTAAGGGAACTTCTCCTGAAGCCCGGTACCAACTTAAGACTCGGGTGATAACACATGAACCACTCAGTCTTTGTGGATGTTTTTATTTTTTAAAATGTCCAGCAGGTAAAAGAATAAAATATGAATTTTAAACCCTGGAAACCTAGAAGTCAAAAAACACCACTATTTTTAGCACCACATTGTTTAGGAAGAGCGAGAGGACTGACTCACTGCTTCTGAATGCTTGGGGATTGGCAAACCATCCTTAGGAATTCACTTACAGCTTTACCAGAGAACAATGCTGCTTCTGGAAGAAGGATGGTCATCTTTTTCTCTGAGCTATGTTACATACATCAGAGACCGAATCCTAGACTGTGGAAAGCAGGAAAGGCCAAAATGGTGTTACCCATCAAATAACGTGTGCATGCATGCCTGATATTGCATGCTTCAGCAACAGGAAAATAGGAAAGGGGAGCTAAACAAAAATAAACCAGTGAAATGGATGGGACAATCTCTTTAAAAACAAATCCCATGGTTTCTGGCCAAAGTAATGATTTAAGGGGCAGGGAGGTCTAGCAGTCTTTGTTTTCTTTTTCTAAACTTCTGAAATTGGCAAAGCAGCATATAGCCAAGACCTGCTAACCAAAGTTTCAATGGGCTGCTACTTAGTTTACTTTTAAAAGTACTGAGATAAAGAGGTAGGTAAGCCTAGCTCAATGTGTAAAGCACAAACCATTTCCCATTACTTTTATTTGGTCCCTTGTCATCTCAACTTAAGCATCCCCCTCTGCAACTCTCCTCTAGCGCTGCTCTTTCCACTGCCATTATTTGTCTTTCTGGGTACCCTTCTCTTCTCTCGCTGCTGGTACTCTCTTTTCCTATAAAACTCTGCAATGATGTTTATACAAACCCTTTGCAGAACAGTCATTTAAGCCAGCAGTACTTCAGTTTTATTTATTACAAAACTACAATAAAACTGCAATGATCAAACTCACAGGATCTCACAGCATAGCTCTTATAAAGTTACATTTCTCAATGGGATATAAATGGAAGGACACAGATAAAAAAACCTGGTTTTTTTTCCCTTCCTTCACACCCAAAGAGTCTCCTTGAAAAACATCCAAAGAAGTCAAATGCAAACCACAGTAAGAACCAGAATAAGACTCATGAAGAAATCTAGCAGAGATGATGAGCAGTGCGGCACAAAGCACTATAGTGAGCATCCTGGTTAAAAGGCTTTCTTCTCCAGATGTGCCTGTGGTTTGTATTTCAGCAGCGGCAGCACAATAAAGCATACTTAATGGCAGAATGGAATTACTCCCTCCCATAGATTAGCCCCCAACTTCTGAAATAACTGAAATCTGTACTAAATTAAGAAATCAATTCACAGCAATTAGAGTTCATTTGAAGTTGCTTTCTGAAACCTTTCAAAATAGCAGCCTTCCGATATCTGCAGGGGGCCTATAGGGATGCTGGAAAGGGACTCTTCATTAGGGACTGTAGTGAGAGGACAAGGGGTAATGTGTTCAAACTTAAACAGGAGAAGTTTAGATCAGATACGAGGAAGAAGTTCTTTACTGTAAGGGTGGTGAGGCACTGGAATGGGTTGCCCAGGGAAGCTGTGAATGCTCCATCGCTGGCGGTGTTCAAGGCCAGGTTGGACAGAGCCTTGGGGGACATGGTCTAGTGTGAGGCGTCCCTGCCCACAGTAGGGGGTTTGGAACTAGATGATCCTTTCCAACCCAAGCCATCCTATGATTCTATGAAAAACCTTTAGCTGCCCAGATTTCAAGCAACATCCAACGCTCTCTAGAGATGGTCCACGGGGACCTTGTGGTTTTTAGGCACCTAAGACAGACAGTTACACTTCAGCAAAAGAAAAGGTACCCTAGAAACCCCCAGGCACAGACCTGGGGAAACAAGAAGTGGGTTATCAGTGAATTGGGCATGCAAATCAGGCACTCATGTGGCCTAAGCTGAACCTTCAACTAACTACTTGTGTGCACAAAAAAAAAAAGAGTCTTGTTCCAGCAAGGCTGAGAAATATCTGAATTATTTGTTTTGGATGAGTATATAGGGCCCACCAGTTCAAAATGCACATCAAATGTATTTTCCTCTAAGCATCTCTACCACTGCCAGCAAATTCCAAATATCCTGGCAAGCAGAACATTCACCCTCGTTTTCCTTTTTGCTTTGCATAATTTAACAGGTGCCCGTTCGTTTTGCAATATTTCATAAGCCAATCTCCAAGTACTTAAGACAGCGGCAACTGCCCTGAAATAAAACCTTTAGTCTACTTTTTTTTAAGCTTCTTTAGATTTCAACTTGAAGAAGTCAGCAACCTTCTCTTAAGTTGCTAAAGTCACAGAAACAATAAAGTCTGACCCTTTTTTTTCAGTTCTTCCCAAAACAACAGTCTCTTGCCTAACACAAACACACACTTTTGGCTCCATCAGAAGCCTTGGCTTTCTCCACGTTTTATCTTGAATTACCAGGTTCTGGACTTCCAGGGGTATGAGAAAATACTGTATTTCATGTCTTTTTAAAGAATGATTCTAGTCCATCAGTATGCATAATAAAAACACAAATCCCAAAGGCACACAAAGCAGCTCCTGCTATTTTTATTTTTTCACATTTTAAACCTCAAAGCTTTTAAGCCAAATTCCCTTTTTTCAAGTAATTTGCTTACCCTGTGGTAGCCAAGCCCTCAAAAAAACCCCAAAAAACCCAACTAAAACCAAACCAAAAAACCCAAACAAAACCCCAAACCCTTTAAACTGCTTGCATAACCCAGGTCTGTTCTTCAAAAACTGACACTAAGATCACATTTCTGAGATGATAATTTTTGCCTATCTTACTTAATTAACAAGCATTAAGAAAGGCAGTCAAACCTGAAAGCACCCTGGCCTCATTTACACATGTAAATAAATGGCTGCTGTTTGAAGAATGCTGCTCAATTCTCACAACTCAAGATCACTTCAAGAGCAGCTAGGAGACTCCATACCTCTGAAAGATCACATTGTTCCTCCAAGCTCCTGCCCAGAGTCTCTAAACTGAAAATGAAACGTTTTCAAGTGGAGATGTGCTGCTCACAGTCCTTTTCAGACACCCTGAAAACATGAACCCTAAAGAAAAAGCACACGGAGAAGTACCTAGAGAAAAGGCTTCTACCATGTCAGTATGGTGCTTTCTCTAGTTAACAGCAAAGCACTAACTGCAAACCTCATGCTGAAATACCATGAAATTTAAATAACCATTCCCTATCCACAGTTTTCAAAACATTTTACTGAAAGCAATCAAATTTCACAGCATGGCCCTGTAAAAGAGGTAGGATAAAACAACTTTAAGAAAGGCATAGAACACATACCCACCTACCCTGTACCTAGGGAGAGCACACTTATTTTTACTTACTAGGTAGTAAAGCAATGGTGAAACCATGACAGGAGACTTTCGTGGCAAGGGCTGTTTTTAAGCACAGTCCTGTACTAACATTATTAGGAATCTAACAAAGGAAGAGAGAGATATTGCAGAAGAAAAAGATACTGATTCTATCACACCTGCCTTTACTAAATTAATTCCTTAAAAATAACAATAATCTAGTTTTCTGTTCTTGCAGTGTCTACAGGACAATCAGGAGTATAGACGGAAGAGATTCAAGTGAAAACAGACCTCGCTTTTTAATGGATCAATTGCAATTCTGTTTTGACCAGTTAAAATAAAAGTTAATTTCATTACGCGCACACAATTTTGCTCATAAAACTCCCCAAGCTGAAGAGCAGAGGGCCAATTTCTGTCAATTCAGCAGCAACCTTCCTCCAAGAGTTTCACTTTCACATACATGCTGGGGCAATGCAGCATTTCTCCAACTTGGAGAATCTGGCTCCTGCCTTGAGAGAAGGGGGGAAGGCATTGACAGGAAGCACAGTTAAGCTGCAAAGTTCACGGCAATAGGAAGTTACATTCTTGTCAAATATCATTGCACCCAACCATTTCCTTTTTCTACTTACAGCCACAGCCAAAAATTTCCATCTTGACAGAAACCATTTTAAGTTAGCACTGTTCAGCAAAATGCATGAAAGAGCTCTGTGGTCGCTGATAAGCTTGACCTGCTTAATAATTAAGAGTGATAATCTTCCTACAGCAATTAAGAGTTATAATCTTCCTATCAGAGCTGCCTTTTACTGTTTCTATGTTAATCCAAGCCTCTTAGTTTGCTTTTATAATGAAAGAGTATAGGCCTGTAGAACACTGAATCCATTAAGTACTAAAAAAACCCTTCCTAATTCTCCACCAAAACCAGAAAAGAACATTAATTGAAAAGGCAACTAAGTAAACAAATTAAAACTCATAACTAGGACTTAAAAAAATAGTAATAATATTTTTTGCCTTTAATTTATTCCCCTTAGTCTGGACAATGCACCTGATACCACCTGCACTGAAAAGAAGCCATGGAAAAGTCAGCAAGTTCACGTTTCAAAGCTGCAAGATCCAAGTTTAAAACAATAGTGGAAAACATCGGCCTAGACTTTGCATGTCTTCGCTTTCATGAATTTCAGCCCAGATCTTTAAAAAGAAATTATAGCCTTTAAGCATCAATCTTTAAGCATAGTAATTTACCTACCGGCATCCAATACTATCCCTTGTTTAAGTCAGAGTATGAAGACAGACAACCAAAATGGGTTCAATATGGAAAACTGTACAAGTTACCACAACAGTACTTTACCACATAGCTTCATATGCTACAAATGTGGAAAAGCAAACACTACAATATACAGCTTAGATGCATTAGGCTGGTAAGACACTGGGGAAGTCTCTCCTGGAAACTTGTATACACGCATCTCTTTCAAAATCCTCTCAGCAAGCATTTGCTTGACTGCTACTGCTGAACCCATGGCACACACCAACACCAGCTTTCTCAGTGCTACATTTCAGCTTTATAAGGAGAAAAACTACTGCTGCTATTGATTGTCAGAATTATTAAAAAAACTTAATTCTTTCCTCTAACAGACAAAATTTCATACAAGACTTCCCTTAGCATGTGCGAACTACCCAGAATTTAAACTACATCTACTAGCTTTCTAAGAATACCCATGTTTTCATGTCATTAAATAGCATTTTCTCAAGCTGTATCATATGACTGCGAAAGTAGTATGCAAAGAAATATAACAAGAAGGAGCAAGGCTAAACTTTGCTTAAAGGTATTTCAAGCATGGTGCTGCAGGGTGAAGCAAAGTCATCCTGCATACAGCAGGGAACAAAGCTGCTCTCCCACACCCCAGGGGTCACTACCAAATCTTAAGAAGGAAAAGTTAAAAGATAAGTCACTAACCAAAGAGCAAAACTGAAAAGTAGCCTTGGCCCAAAATCAGGGGTATCACTCTCTTGTTCTTGTTTTCCAGCCCTCCCAGTTGGGATCCATGAATTATCTCTTCTTTAGACCCCCTCCAAACAGTTTGGTGTCACTTGCAAAGCTTTTTGTTCTGGTGCACTTAGCAATCTACTGGACCTATGCCATTTTACATATCTGAAGCACAGTATTATTTATTAGATGGGACATGTATTTGCTCCAGAAAAATACAAAACTTTATTCTTATGAAGAGCCTTCTTGAATTACTATAGCAATAAAAGAAAAAAAATAAATAAATGCATACTACTTTTATTGTTCGTTCTTCTTTTTATTAACTGATTGCACTGTCATCTATACGCTTCAATTGCACAGTCATTTATATCTACTCTCAAACTAAAAGCTTTTCTTTTCCAGCTCCCCATACAAAACTACAGTTGTACTTCCACGTACATCCCTTACTGCAGGTAGAAAAAGAAAGGGGGAATCCTCCACAGCTTTGGATCATTTCCACACACGGTGGCAGGACACTACACAGACAGCCCGCTGAATACCCCTGCCTGCACGTTCTGAAAAGAGCAGCTTGCTGCACTCGCCTGCCTTGTGTCACTCAGCACTCTGGGTCATGGTATGCAAAATGGGAAGACAGTTCCACGATTTAGGGCTATTAATAAAAGGAAGTGCTCTCACAATGTATTTGTGACCTACTCCTATGTACTACCGTGTATTTATACTTGTTAGATAATGTTGTTAAAGAAAGCAGAGATAGGAAAAAATTTATACCAGAAAAGTCCAGCTGGCAACACTTCAAAAACTTTGGCATTATTAGGATTAATAGCTACAATGCTTATTGCAGAAATTACCAGGTCCTTACAAAACATCTGGGATCTGTTGAAGCCAATGCACAGCATATGCTCCGAGCCAATTTCTTCTGACGTACAAAACGCTGCAACCTTCTGCTATTAAACAAAGCAGAACCACGTGAAACACACCCCGTTTCACAGTTTATTAACAAAATGTCTACCACCAAAAACAACCTCAGGTATGTTATGGCTGCCACGTTAACCTCTAGAGCTCTGACTTCCAGCAAGGGGCACCTTGAGCCAACAAGTTAACATTTGTTTCCTTCAGCAGGATTGCTGGTGGGGAAAAGGAGAAAAATAAGCCTAAAAAAAAAAAAAGGCAGGAAGTCAGCTTTTGATTATTTTGTATCAGTTAAGAAAAAGCCCTTGCAATCAAGTACTATATTAAGACTCTGTCTCCCCTAGACTCTTGCATTTCCGCCTTTATTTCAAAGCTAATCGGAATTCAACTTTAAATTTTCACCTGAGACACTAAGGACAAAGAACCAGTAATGCTATTTTGAGTTTCTTAACAATCCTCAAACCAGAGGTCTTCTACTACTACAAGAAAGGATGCACTCTGCTTCTGCACACTCCAGATATTAACCTGTTTGACATGGAATTTCTCAAGCTGCCTGTGAGAGGAAAAGATCCTTCAGATAGACCAAAGATCTCTCTGCAGCCCAAAGGCGCATTTAACTGGGCTTAGCATCTCTCTCCACATCTTCTCCACCGCAAGACAAGCAAATCAATGTCATGATCCCATGTGGGAACCCCCTGGCAACTGCACGAAGTCCTCCTGAAGCCAGTGGAGCTTCATGGGCAGAGAAGGGGGCCTGGGAGTGGGACTGGAGTGGACCACTTTGCCCCTTAAGGGTGCCTTCTGAAGTATTGATACACTTGGGACTTAAGTGCATGAAAACAAGCTTGGCAAATGTATTTAACCACTGAACAGGCTTCTTCATTTCACTCTACAGTAACATTTCACACTAAAACAGGAGCAACAAGACTTTGTAAAGCAGACTGCTCTTCCAAAAGGGAAAACATTGCAAAAAGAGGGAATAAGCAAGCATGAAGTGCTGCCCCAAATCACGTCACAGATTTACAGCTACAATGAGGTCACATTTTCATCACCTTTCCGCAGCTTGTAAAATGTCATCAGAGAGGGAAAACAAAATAACAAGGTGCAAGTGCTCAAAACAGGTCTCATTTTCCCTACTCCAGTATTTGCTCCTAGAACCACCTAACCTCCAAGCTGCATGACAAAGCTGCAAAAGGCATGGATAGGGCAGAAGCAAAGATCCACATCTTACAGTCTCGCAGTGTACACTCTTTATGGTTGGGCACTGCTCTCCCCTTCCTGCGCAGCAAACATTCAGTAACTATTCCAAGCACAAACCATCCACCAAAATGCATCCCACTGCTTCAGTGACCAGAAAGCGTTAATAATCGTTTTCACTTACAAGGAGGAGAAAAGAAAAAATCCAAGCAAGACTGAAAGCATGGGGACCCTGGGCTGGGTGGGTGTTTGTTTTAAAGCAGCTACCCGCATCTGCTAGATCAGCCACATTATCCCAGCAACACTGGGAACGCTCACAAAGGCCAGAAATGCCCCCTTTTCAAAAGGGCGGTTTAAACGTGGTAGAAACTGGGTCAGCAGCAGGCCACAGAAAATACCTAAGCAGGCAGCAGGCACCTCGTGGGCTGTAGGCAGCAGGCTTGCAAGCAAAGGACTCAAATAAAAGACACAACACACCAAGACAGAAATCAGACAATAGCTATCGAAGAAAGGCAGTTAATAGCAACAAAGCACATAAAGCATGGGTCAAGGAGTCGGTCAAGTACAGGCTCTTCAACTCCCTACCCTCCTCCTATTGCCAGGAATCAAGATTTAGACACAAACCAGCGAGGCGCATGGCATACAGGACTAGCAGCCAGGCACAGAAACTAAGCCGGCACGTTAAATCCACAAAACAATAAGGAACTACAAAACTTATTCTACAACATTTCAGGGCTGCTTAGTTCCGGAGGGCAGCACAGTGCTCCTTGTTGTTTCAGTCGCATTTTAAAAAACCCCAAACACCACAAATTGCATGATTTATGCACTTATATAAAGTTAGCATATTCTTCATCTCTGCGTTCAGGTCTTTACTGTCTGCACTCTTACTGATGGGCAGATACATTAATTTTAAAGTGCCAACCCACAGCCTCAGTTGATAGGACAATGTAATGCAGCACAAAAAATATGTATGCAGGCAAAATAGAAGAGGTGACCTACAAGGTCACTAGCGAGGTCTGACTTGCTGACTGCTTTGTACCCTGCGCAATAGCTGACATTAAATGAGTGTGCAGCAGGACTGTCAAACACTTCAGACAGGCAGAGTGGGGAGACTTGATTCCATTTTGCACACACCTTTAAAATCATTTTACACTGAAATAATTTTACATGTAAGAGGTGGTGGTGATGCAAGGTACAAGCAGTTATGAATCAGTCACTCCCTCTTTTCTCTCATTTCACTTCCCTTTTGCTATTGTGCGTCTTTCCTTTCATGGTTAGATTGCAATCTGCTGTTGTCCCTTATCAGTTTCACCTATCACTTAAAAAAAGCAAGCTTTCATTTTTCTCTTCCTACCAGAATCTTTGCCCACTTTGCATTTTTATCAGCAGCACCTTTTCTTCTTTTCTCTCCTTTTTTCCTCTTCACAATCTTGAGTCATTTTCTCTTGTTACCACACTTCCCCCCCTTTCCCCGGGCTCTCTGGCAATGACACCCTGTCCTTCCTCCACTGCCAGATTCTAGCCCAGACAGGTTCAGCATCACATCTCAGTGGTTTCCTGCACTGTGTTAGGCAAGATGTCTCACCGGCACCACGACTCGCCAGCTGCCCAGCCTCTCCCAACCAACCAAGCATGGATGGCGGCATCCTGTTCTGGTAGGGTTTTGCCTTCACCAGCACGCTACTCTGAACTTCAGTAAGATGCCACAGAGCTGAAGAGGAGTGCCCTATGCACCAAAGCAGATGGGAGCCGTGAGCAGCAGCTCCTCAAGAAAGGTTTTGGGGTTGCTGGGGTGCCCTTTGCTTCTGCAGCAGAAAGTCCTGTGGTACCCAAGGCGCAGGCTGCCAGTCATAGGCACTGCCCCTGAACATCACAGACTGAGGGTGGGCATCTCGAGCCTCTGAATCTGTACAAAAACCTGAGCAGAGAGGGCAGGCCAGGCTCATTGTGCAAGTCAGAAATGCTGCAGGGTTGAAAAAGCTACTGCGGCTTCACCTGCCGCCTTACCCTCAGCGAGAAGGGGAAGCTGTGGAGGCAGTAAAGCTTGGGGGGATGTGAGCACTCCCTCACCATGGGCTTCGAATTTAGGAAACCTGTCATTCCCGCTCCCTCTTTAAGCACTGGGAAAAACAAGCTGCTCCTGAGAGCAATTCAAAGCAGCTAAACTAAAGTCCCTTTGACCACCCTCTGGTGAAACCTCTTTCTCACTGCAGGCAGAGCCAGAGGTGACCAGTCTTCCAACATCTAAAGCTCTGCCCCAGAATTACTCCTCCACTATTGCCCAAGTGCTTCCCCACACACACGAGAACACATACTGGTGGTGGTGATGGAACCTGCCTATCACCAAGGGCCAGCCCCAGGTCACAAGGCAGGTAACTTTGACTATCGCCCTTACAGCTCTTCCATTGCCTTGGAAAACATTTTTATCACGATGCAATCTGACCACTGCCACACTCTCTCTATCCTTAATGTGCTTTCAAGCAACATATGGGCAATGCACAGATGCCACAATGGCACTGTAGGATACTGCATCGTTGTAATTACAGGGAAACAACACTGCAAAACAGTCTCATGGCCTCAACAACATCACTGGTTTTCCCCATTACCCACTACTTGGCTGCCACCTCCTTCTCCTCAGATGCTCAGCCTCTCAGACTCTGGCTCCCCATCAGGTCATGGTTCTGGGCTGCTGCATCCATGGGATTTGTACCAGTCTCTCCAGAGAGAGCTGTGCTGGGACAAGGGTCTGATAAGCCCAGAGGGGACTAAATGGCAAAAAACAGCGCTTAGTGCAATTTTGCAGTGTAGATTGTTGCAAGGCAAACACTACTGGGTATCCTGCCAGACAGCAATGATTTAATGAGGGAGGAAAGAAAAATCCCCCCTCGTCCTCCCACATTATACAGCAAAACCCCAGCACCTCTCCACCCAGAGGTGGAGACACAGGTGTAACCCTGATACTGGGCAGTACTCAGTAATACTGACAGCATCACCATCCAAAATGCTTGGGATCTGCAATGAGTGCATGGTGCGGGAGCTGACCTGCTACAGCATTACTTCAGCCAGGAGCTAGTGCCCAGTGCCCAGACTGCACCTGAACCATGACTGTTCCAGCCCTGTGGGTGATGACAGTCACTTACTAATAGCTTTGGTCCTAAAATGAAAATCTTTCATGTTTCAATTTCAGAGAGCAAACAACTACACTCTGTAATTTCTGCATTAACTCCTGCAAATGCAACCAAATCTTTCAGGACAACATCCAGTATCTACAACTGTGAAATTCCACGCAATGCACATCTCCATACTCTAAGCAGTGCCTTGGTAGCAGCAGTCACAAAAGTAATTAAACTTTAAAATTACAGCTTTTATTTTCTACCAATTTCTTTTTTTTATTAATCACTACAATTTACCCTTAAAGAAAATAAATCTACTGTACTATATTTCAGCATAATTCAACCAACCAGCTTTGCTTTTTATCCTAAACTCTCTGAGGATTCAGCTCTGTTGTGCAATGACAACTGCTACGCTACAATGTGAAGACGGGTTTCAGACAGAGTGAAATGTACCCATAGAACCCACTTGTTTATAAAACATCCAGCCTGTAACAGATGATCAATAACAGCTTTTACATATTCCCACCAAGAAAAGCTTTGAGAACATGGTGCACTGTGCTCTGGTGCTCTGACACAGAGCAGCAAAGAGATTCGAGCGCCTCGTGGCATTTTCTATGGCCTGTGAAAGCTGCACCTCTCCTCCAAGCACACTACAGCCATGGAGTTAAAAGGCAACACAATGTACAGGAACCTCAAGACCTTGGAAACCAGACAAAGGATCCTCCTCGCAAATAACACACAAACAAGCACACATCTGTTTTTTCTCTCCCCAGTGCTAAACACATCACACTAAGACTGCTGGCTCAGAGCCCAAGAAGTCTCCAAAGTCCCTCTTTGTTCCAAGTGTATTCCCAAACGCTGCTCCAACAAACATGGACTGGTCTTCTAACTGCCAAGAGCTGGCACTCAAGCACACGCACATGTATCCATGTAGCCCAGTTTCGGTTTGATACACAACTGCTGAGCCTGCTTCTGTTCCCACCGATAAGAAACAAATACCTCCAGCTAAAGGACTGCAAAGAGTTGCCTGGTCCCACCAAACCCATGTGTTGCCCATAGAGGAACTGTTCATAAGTGCTCACAGGGGAAAGCGCACCAGCAGGAAGCTGGACGCCAGGTGGCCTTTTTTTGGCTTAATTTTGATAACTAGAAATCACAGAAATAATTGAAGCACCTTCACAGGAAAGGTCAAGATTTCAGTGCGCCAACACATTCAAAAAGCCATTAAGTATTAACATTTGGATCCACTGCTTGCCAGACACTGTCAGCTCTTTAATAACTGTGCAGGAGTTGATGGCAGCACTTGCAGTGACTCAAAGCCAGTCTTTAGAGCTGCCAGAAACATAAGAGTCTGTATAACAACCCCATTCTGGACTCTCTCACAAAAGCTTTTCAAGCATATACCCACTACATGGGTGACCAGGAGAAGCCTTCCAGTAAAGCAGGGGAGGAATCAGGGCTGTAAGAACATGGCAGAATTCAGGGGCACAGAGAAGAACAAAGAACAGCAGAACAAGAGAGACTATTAGCTTCCGCTAGACCAGGTACAAGCATTCACACAGAACTAAAAAAGGCTGGAAAACACCCATGCAGGAGATCAACATGTGTATGCTGACAGCAGCAGAAACTAAGGTAAGCAGATTATAAACTGGCCATTTATTTCTTTTTCTACTTTGTAAAGCTGAGACTGCCTATTTAATTCAGAGTTAACTTTTTCTTTTTTGAGACAGAGGTACAGAGATATGTGGCCATGGAATTATGCTTCAGTCTCTCGGAAAATAATCAGCTCCTGGAGAGAAGCATTAAAACAATGAACAGCAATTTAAAAAACTGGAAAGGATGGAATAGGCAATAATTTAAATAATTCAAAAGAAACAATGTATGTCAGAACGCTTTTGACTGAAGGTCACTTTTTCTTCTTCACACCTACCATTCAAGGTTTCTGAAAGTTTTCCTAGCATTTTGAAGTGTGTGAAATTATCATTCTATTGATATACAAGTGCCTCCAAAGGCCAGACCAGTTTCAAATCTTAAGACTGCAAGGGAACTGAGGTCTTTTATAATGCAAGCTCAGCTACATTACTGCAAGTGTCACCATCTGATCACCCAAAAGAAAAATTTCTAGGCTTAAAAAAAGGAGTTGTTTTCTGCATTTCTCACGTTTCCTTAAGGACCTTACTGTTGTGAGCAAACATTTTAACATGCCTTTTCCCTAGCTCAGAAAGCCCAACTTCTAACTGAAGCACAAAACAGCGATCCAGAGTCAATACAGCCTGTGCTTTCAACAGAACCAAACATGATTAACTATCTTTACTTTTTCCTTTTTACTTCCAAGTCCTTAGAGCTTCTTCATTTGTCTTCACGAAGTTTTGAAGTAGAAGTTGGCTTTTATCAGACAAAAAGCATTATTTTGCACTTCAAATTTCTTAATTTTGACATCTGTGGAGTTCTGGTATCCAGGTGGATGAGATGGTAAACCACTGATTACAGCTTACTAGCTACTGCAACAGTATCCTGAAGCAGACAAGTGGCTGTCAGAAGATGAAAACCTCACCAAAACCAAAACCACAGGGCTACCTACTTCTCAACCTTCTCTTGAAAAAGATTTTCCCTTCTCTCTCCTCCACCTCCCAATTCCGAGCAAAAGAAAACTTATTCACAGTGACTGGTTTTGACTGAGGAATTCCCAAGTTTTAAATTTATACAAAGTCCACTTCTGTTCTATGGAAAGTAAGGTCTCTCTGTACACACACATAAAAAAAACACCTTGTGTTGTCCTTGCTCAATTATATTTTCATTGCACATTCTGAAAGTTACCAAGACACATGCACACAAAAAGAGTAGCTTTATTTGCATGACACTTTGGGGGGCAGGAGATGGAGAAGATGATAAGCTGACTATTAACATAGCCAGCTTTGCCCTCTGTCTTCCTTATCTCAGGTGGCAGCCTGGACATATAGAATGGTGGGCCCCTGATAGGACAAGCAGATACCTAAATTATTCATAGTGACCACATGTTTCTCCTAAGCAATCAGCTTATTTGATTAAAGCAAACTCTTCTATAAATATAAAGCAAATACTTGCAGAGAGTACTCAGAACTCTGCAGAAGAGTTAATATACACTGCTGTCAGAAGCCAGTGTAATATTTGTCGAACTCTTCCTCTCCCTGAAGTAGACAGCGTTGCTCCATCCTAATGAAGAGGTTGGTCATTCTGCAATAACCACCACAAAGCAAAAGTCTTTTCCCACAGCAGCTACTCAAGAAAGCAGATAAAAAATATTTAAGCCAATGTAACTAAGATGGGCTTTTAAAACTTAGGCTTGAATTTATAACAAAACTGAACCGAAAGTGGTACAGATGACCTATTAGCTTTGTTTTCCTGTCAATGTTTTTACTTACACTACTATGGCAAGCACCAAAATTACTGAAAGGGCTTCTTCACCTATATGCCTACAAGTCATCCACCCAGAGCCACAGCCAGGGCGGGAGTGCAGCTTTCCCTGTCAAATAAAACTACATGAGACAGCATAAGCCAGGTTTGCGTTACCTTTGAGTCTCCAAGGAGGATAATAGGCAGGTAACAGCATTGCCTAAAACACTCCATCACACTGCATCAGGCAGACTTCAGGGAACTTTACACCCAGCTTATAAGAATCATGGCAGCATGCTGGGGTTGATTCAGGAGCGGACTGTTCAAATTCCTGAAAGGGAGCAAGCTGTTGTTTTGTTTGGTTGGTTGGGGTTGAGGGGGATGGTTTTGGTTGGTTGGTTGGTTTTGGCTTTTTATTTTGTTATGATTTGCCAATATGCAGCAACAGAAAAACTACAAAGCTAAATGCACATAGGGTGTCACTTTTCAGATTGCTGACATCCGTCTATTATTACAGATGTCTATCATGTAACTGCATAATATTACATCAAATTTAAGCTCTCTTTAGGGCAACTAAGAAGCAGCTATTAGGGAAGTAAAAATAATTTATTAATAATAAATTACAGATATAAAGCGAAATCTTTTGTGGCCCACTGCCCACAAATCAGAGGGATTAGCTGAGATTAACATGCATTTTAAGTTCATTATTAGTGTATTAAAATGCAAAAGTAGAACCATAAGAAGGTAATTCCTATTCTGAACTACCTATAGAAGCAGTATGCATGGGTTATGGGGGCACTAAGTTTACAAGGATTAGGACAAGGACAAACACGCCACAGCACCTGCGTTTGCCTTCTTTTGCTCTCCTCTAAGCATATAAGCATGTCCTAACATCCCCTTTTTCTAAACAAGGAAGGTTACGTTGAATAAGAAAAATGCTATCTACACAGTGGACCTGCAGGGCACTCGCAGCATGTGGCTTCTTGGCAGCAAGAGCTAACCATCCCCACGTGTTTGCTGAATGACGATACCAACAGCCTGCGTCGCCATTAAATCTGTCTCGGCTCCTGCGTAGCTTTGCAGCTAGTACTGAAACTAACACAGAATGGTAAATAAGATACCATATGCCCTTTTGTCCCACCTGCTCAGATCAGGACTGTCCTCATCCTAAAGGCCACGCATTCTGGGTGGACTTTGCTCCAAAGCATAGGCTACAGGAGAAGCCTCCAAGGCTATCCATCACACAGATGCAAATGCTTTTCCCTTCTTCTACCCAACAGCTACTGATTCAATAAGGCATTACTCCCAGCAGAATGTTCTCCCTCTCAGCCCCACACCTTTGGAGACTAATCTGCTCGCCTATCTCACCAGCAGTGAGCAGAGCAGCAGATCTGGCTGGGCTCCTCTGGAGCTCCTCCTGCACTGCAGTAGATAAAGGAGCAGAGAGGCAGCCTTGGCACAAGTACCACCATGCAATCCAAAAGTGGGAAAAGAAAGTGAAGAAATTAACAGAATAAGAGAAAAATAGAGGACACCAAAATGTAAAGCAGTTTATTTGTCCATTTAAAACACGTTATTATATGTGAGATAGTTTACTTCAGTAGCACATATTCACGCATACAGCTTCTTCACACACACTAATCCTTTCACAAGCAATAACATCATAGCCCCATCTGGGAGGAGACTCTCACTGCTGCTATTTGTACCAGTATAGAAACTGGGGTAAAGACAGCTTGTGTGGCTTTTCGAGGCAGTGCGAAGCCATATGAAAGCATAAGTGCCAATTCTCAATTACCACACCAAGATGGCTTTCTTTTCTCAAAGTCAGATTGTCACCCATATATGACAAAATCCACTTTACATCAGCATACAAGCCAATGTACAGTTCAAACAGTCATCGGGCTGACCATGGGCTTCTTCCAACCCAAGAGGGCTTACAAAAGCAAGAGAAATGCATACATACCATCAGGGCTTCTTCAGTGAAAGCAGGCAAGATTTTGACAAGTGGGATTGCAACAGCATATCAATAACTAAATCTGCCCATGCATCACCTTTAAAGTATTTCAGTTAACTGTCAAGTAGGATTTATGCCCAGGACAGAAGCAGGACAGCTGTTTGCAAAACACAGCAGGGCTGTTCCATTTAGGGACTGTAGTGACAGGACAAGGGGTAACGGGTTTAAACACAGGAAGTTCAGGTTAGATAGACACAAGAAGTTCTTTACTGTGAGGGTGGTGAGGCATTGGAATGGGTTGCCAAAGAATTTGTGAATGCTCCATCCCTGGTGGCGTTCAAGGCCAGGCTGGATGGGGCCTGTTAGCAACCCTGTGCTACTGTGAGGCTTCCCTGTCCATGGCAGGGGGGGTTGGAAGCTGATGATCTTAAGGTCCTTTTCCAACCATTCTATGATCTGCCATTAACTCAAGATCTTAGAAAGCCATAGCATTAGCTCCTCTGTCTGGTGTGAAACACAGTTCAGCTGGTCTAGGCCACTGCTCTCATTTCAGAAGTGACTGAAAGCAACTTAGGGACTAATAACTGCATAGCTTGACTCATTTGCTAGCACACAGCACTTTCATACCATGTCCCAGGAAAAAAAAAAACCAGCACAAACAACAGAACTAAACAGGGTTTTTTTTACAACCTGCATCAATGCAACACAATTCTGCAAAAGAAGCGGTATTTTGAAAGAAGCAACACACACAAGGGGACAGCTGTCCCTAACAGCATTTAATACAAAGTTCAGCAAGGCAAAGTTCATCAGTGAATGAATTACAACATATACAACAGAGATAAAAGATTAAAGCAGCAATAGTTCAACCTGCCACCCTGGCTGTTCTGGTGGAAGCATATGTAAGAGGAGGAAGAGTAACACTGACAGTTCCTTCCAGAACAATTTGTTTCTTCATCTATAAGGGACCCCCCAACTTTGTTGGCCTTCTAGCATTTTTCTTCTGCAAGCTTTTTTTTTGTTCTAGCTTCACATTACCCTCTGAGCTCTCAGATGTGTTTCCACAGGGATTTTCACCCAAGTGTAACAGTTATATGTGTGGACATCTCATTCCCACTCCTTTACTTCTGTAGTACTTTATATAAAGTAAATTCCATTTCTTTAGGCACCCAGCAAAACTTGAAACTAGTAGTACCCTTGGTGATTTGGATGAAACTGTAAGTAGGATACAACAGCAGTGACTTATCAAGCAAAAACAACCAATAGCGAAGCAAGTTTGGGAGCAACCCAGTAAAAACACCCATTGCATGTATACTGTAGAAACGTGTTACTATATGCAAATACATTACTGCTAACTAAAAAGCTTCTTCCACATGAAATGCAGTTTTGCCCCCTCCCTTTTTTTTAAATACACAAGGATTTCTGCTTCTTTTGTAAAGAAAAAAATAATTAAAATTATTAACAACTTAATAAAAGCAAATTTCACTGTCACAAGTCAGGATTAAGCATATATTCTAGGAAGTCTTTATGTAATGGGGAGGTAAATTTAATGACAATCTAAATGATTGTGGTACTCAATACAAGCTTTACGTTGAAAATGTTAGTTTAGGATGGTACTTCTCAAACAGTTTAAGCACTCACTGACACTATCAAAACTATCTTTCAGTTCTTCATCTCAAAGCACTTCCCCAATGGATACTCAGTTTGACTTTAATAAAAAAGTTTAAAAAGTAAGCAACATTAAAACATTTTGGCTTTCTTGTAATTTGGATTTTTTTTTTTTCTGGCACAAAATCAATTTTTATTCTTTTCAGTCAAAAAAAAAAAAAAAAAAACAGAAGGAAAAAAATCCAGTTGATTCTAACCTATTTTTTTCAATCTTCATTTCCTGGCTTAGCCACCAGCCAAGCTAGTCATCTGGTACGTAGACCAGTATCACCAGTCCCTTGCCATTACTTCTGAAGAACTGGACTGTCAGAAATTATGGCACTAAGACCACAGGCTTTGTTGAAGGATGAGTGCTCCTCTGAAGAGTCTTAACAGTCCATCCACAGCACTAGACTCATCTGTGTCTAGACTGGAGATGAGATGAAGTTCTGGCCAGTGAGAAATTGCCAGTCGTGACCTCACCAGAAGCAGGCATCCTCCCCAGCCACTCTGGATTCTTCCTGAGGCAAATGCTATAAACACATCTCTTTATCCACTAAACCCCACAAGTAATTTTGCAGTCAATGCACCTTAACTGCTTTGCTTGTCTCTCAGGCAACCAGTAAGCTACTCCCTTGCTACCTTTACCTTCCAATTTCTCTTCTGTGTCTGCAGTGTTGATTCATGGACACAAAAAAAAGAAAAAAATCACAGGATTAGGAGTAATCAGTCCCACTTGGTAACCAGGAGAGGTCAAAGTGCCAGGCACCAGCTGCTATTCCAGGGCTGCACTATCACGCTAGCAAGAACCCACTGGGAGCTGATACCATCTACTTCCCCAAGCCATTCCAATCCACACGGTCAAATGCTCTCCCAGCGATCGAAGGCAAAGGTTCAACAGAAACGCTTGACTGAGCTAACTGCATCACATTTATCATTTTCCTAGCAGCTGATACCTATCTACTCAAAGCAAAATATGCCCTAACTGTCACAGCTAAGGGCTGGAAATGGCCCTTTTACTAATTATACACCATACTCTTAGTATTGTATGGCTTTCCTTTCTTCGTGGACTATTAATGCGCACCACATATTAAGAACGTGTGCTCCTCATCTGGAGTACAGCAGTCGAGTACAGCGCAAATGTTAACATGTCAGCTGGGAAACTGAATCCTCAAAGGCCTTTCTCCAGAAGTCCTCAAAGGCAAGGATTAGTAGTGTCATGCATGTGAAAACTTATTTTTTCTTTCGGTAGTCCAATGTCTACTGCTTTGAGGTGAAGAGCTGAAAATTTTGATAGCACCATTTGTGCACATCACCTGACAGTACTGCCCCCTTACCTGTGCCCAACCCCTGCATTTGACTCATTCTGCTCCTTTAGCAAATGCTTAATAACAAGCAAGCACCTAACTCCTCAAAATTTGCTACTGCCAGCTGCGGCAAGTGAACAGTCACCAGTGTGAAGAGGGGTGGGAGATAACAACCACACAAAAAGCCAACACTCACAAAAAAACCAAACCAAAACAACCTTTCTGTCAACACCTGACATTGACTTTCATCTAATAAAACCTGCTGAGCCACAGTTGCTCTTGGAGACATCTTTTTACTGCTGACTTTCAAATGCAAGAAACATTTTTTTTAAGGAAACTAAGCTTTTCTCAATAGGTTAATCCAAATACATGTGGCTCCAATTCTGTCAGAGACTGTGGCCTGAAGCAGTATATCCAACAATGCAGGATATCTACTGTCCAGCATTTCTTATTTCAGAGTCTGATCCAAAGAGACAAAATAGCAGAAAGCAATCTGTGGTAGTACCAAGCAGCCAGGAAATAGGCTGGAAATTAGGAGTTGCTAATTACCTTTTTCTCACTCAGGGCAGCTGCAAACCACAGACCTCCAAATCAATCACTTCTCATTCACCTCTGAAAGAGCTCTTTACAAAAACTGTTATTTTGATAATGCCTTTTTACCTCCATGCAAACTTCTGTATTTGTTAAAGCTAAACCAAAGGCAGAAATAGTGAGACTACATCCTCCCCCCTTCTGTACTTGCCACAAAAACAATAGCAAACCAAGAAGCCCACCACAAATGGAAGCTCCTGTGATGCACATGCACAGGAAGTCAGCTTACAGTCTGTTAAGACATTACCTTTTTTTGGTTTAAAGTAGGTTAGCAAGCTCCCAAGAGAGCCCATTAACCTAGAATTAAAAACTGAATAAAACAATGTTTTGGGAGAAGACTTTCTCCTTTATGCCCCAAGATGCCAAACTACACTTTCTTCAGCTCTGGGAAAAATTCTGTTTTCTCTTATCTCTATTAACTTCTTTTCACACCGCTGCTTTAAGGTGCTTTGCTTCTATGGGCTTCAAATCAAATTTCAGTAGCTTTAGCCGATTTCCCTAGGGCACACTGGTAGACAATGAGTTGGAGATACTGCAAGCTCTCAGGTTTTGCTGCTGCCGGAAAAGGAAATCTCCATGATTTCACCATACAGTAATATAAGCTAAGGGAATGAAAATTAATCTGAAAACAAACTAATAAATTCTAGTCTTTTTAATGTACCTTTGCTAGGTCTTCTTTATAAAGTCTACACTATAACATTCCTTTAATATACAGAGCACACAGAAATTGTTGTTTATATATGGCAGTAAACCAGAACAGTTTAAGAGATGTGCAAAACCTGGTGTCTGTTTAGGCAAGTTTCCTGAAGCATTTCAGTATGACAATAGAAGGATGTTCTCCATTCATGAAAATGAACCTCATAAGCTTTACTTATACAAAACAAGTTCATTTTTGGAAATAATTACTAGAAAAATCTTTAAGCACCTGAACGACAAGAAAAAAGTCAAACCACTTTTTCCTATTTCCTGAGTCTCATAAACTATTTATCTTTCAACAATATTTTTATTATTGCCATAGTAGCCCCTCACTCCATCCACCTGCAGAGAAAAACAGGCAGGTAGACAGTTTTTCCCTAAGCTACATCTCTGCCTACTAATGAAAAATCTCAGACACCACTTTAAGCACAGCATTTGAGACTGCTGTCTTCTCACTACGTCTCAATAAAGAGGGCATGCAGTGAAAATTTAACATCAAAACCCACTCTAGTCCCCAGAGGAAAAACAGGGAAAATGCCAGTTCTCAATGGTTTATCCTTCTTTTTGCAACAGGAGGAGGAAAAGCACAAGTCATCAGCACCAGCTGTCACAGGCATCAGTAATTGTCTCACCCTGTTTTGATACAACTTTTGTCATTCCCATGGCCATGAGGCACAGGAGCCCTAATGTGATGCTGGGTTCAGACAAGAAGGCTCCCAATGGGACAGAAAGAGAGAGAGGAAAGCTGTGCAAAGAAGTGTTACAGTGCTTCAGGACAGACCAAACTCATCATAACCATCCACTTCCCACCCCCAGGCTTACTCCTTCTGCCAGCTCCCAACAAGGCTTTTGTTTTATCAGATCCATTGGCTCTCAAAGCCAGGCTAAGGGCATGGAGATAAATGAGAAAAGCCTTTCTGGCTAAATGCAGCCATCAGAGCACAGCAGTGTTACACGTGTTTATTTTAAGTCTTGTGATCTTTCTGGCTGACATGGCACCGAAAGCTGTACCCACATTAACACACACCAAAGGAAGGAAGTGTTTCACTGGTAGGATGTCCAAGCATTTTAATCTGGTTGCTCAGAGGAAACAAAATGTGTATTTAAAAAATAATCTGTGATGATATTTACCCAACCCTTCAAAACAGTGGAGGCCTGATATTATCAGAAACAGCAGAGTTGAGGCTATGGCTCTTAAGAGCTTTATTATTTATCTGATTTCAAGAAATAAGGCAGAATATTTATTGTTCCACAGCAAGACACTAGCAAGCATTTGGCTTTAAACCTTCCTTACACTTCTCCCTGCCTTGGTACAAATTACGACTCCAAGACTACTTATGTCTGCAAATTTTGGAATGGAAAATTGTCCTCTTGTTCAAATAAATTCACTACAAAATATACAATAGAGCAGAACTAATAAACGGGGAGGGGGGTGCTGTGTGTAAAAGCAAATGCACATTAGAGTAAGAAAGAGATGCAAGAGAACATTTCAGTCTTCCATGTGCTGTGCACTATTTGCTAGTTTTGCTAAGAGATTAATATCAACGTTAGCTGAGAAAGTAGCGAGCTACAAGTAATGAAAATCTATTTAATATGCAGCACAAAAAATAATTTTTATTAGTTTGCCCAGTTACACTTCAGTATTTCCTAAAGCAAAAAAACAAAACCACTTTTTTTTTTACTCTTTGTTTTCATTTGAGTTTTGCTTACCTTTGCTCTTGTGGATGCTCTTCCACATCCTCCTCCAAATCAGCCTGACAAACAGAGAAAATACTAGGTAAGAATCTCAGCACTGCAACAGAGTACACTGTACATATGTACCATTTTTAACGCCACTGAAGATGGACTCTCATGTGACTTGCTTGCAAAACAAACTCAGAAATCTATTATTCCTACAGAGATTCCTTGATGATTCAAGTAAGGTAGGTGCTGGCCATTCCACTTGAGGTTGCAGCTCATTTTGCCAAGACAAATGGTGACCTAACAGGGCTCCTCCATTATTTTTTTCCCCAAATGCTCATTGAACACTCATTTTTCCACTTATACAAATACATCTGTACAAAACTCTGCTCACTCATAAAATTTCAATCTAAACCAATCAATTGTCCTCAAACTACAGGAAGACTATTTCCTCCACCTTCAAATTACTTACACCTGTCAGTAAATTTCATTAGTGAGCCCTGAGAAAATAGGATGCAGAATGCCTTGAAACTCAGATCATGTGGTAACACCAAAAGCAATGGCAAGGTACCATGCACCAACAGGAACCGCAAGATCCCAAACCCAGATCTCATCAGTGATCAGTAGCACATGAAGAAAACAGAGAGCGCAGAAACTTCAAGCACAACAGCTTAGCTCAGTTGCTGGACCAGAGCAATTTTTGAGACATG
The DNA here is from genome assembly GCA_017639245.1 of Myiopsitta monachus. Lineage (NCBI taxonomy): Eukaryota > Metazoa > Chordata > Aves > Psittaciformes > Psittacidae > Myiopsitta > Myiopsitta monachus. Next base: position 70,483,403 of record CM029917.1, on the reverse strand, counting down.
CAGTTAACACAGTGTGCCAGCTTGCAGTTCACAACTAACCACTTTGAGCTGTCTACAGAAATGAACTCAAGCATTGGTTCAATGAGCTCCCTGCAGGAAAGTCATTTAAAACAAGCAGGTAGCTGCTCTGAATCAGCCAAGATCTCCAGGAAAGCTTTACGTACAACTCAAAACGGAGCACGCTACAGCCACCCAACCGGTGCTGATGAAACCAGGGACAACTTCAAGGAAATTAACATTTTTCAGGAAGAGATCACAGTTATCCCGCCAGGAACAGCTGGTAAGTTTTCCCAGCTACTGCTTCTGGTTTCACAAGACATAAGCTACAGACCTTAGCAATGAAAAAGTAAGGGGGACAGTGGGGAAAAAGACTTTAAAATTAAATGAATGTACCTTCCACCACCCCTCCTACACATTTCCCATGTAAGTGCATCACGGAACAGGCCCCAAGTCACCAGCTTTGACTCTTGCTCTTATGTGCACTACATACTGGAAACAGAAAAAAGAAATCAGCTGCACAAACACTGAACATCTTTCTACAGGCTTCAGATGCTTGAGCAGACCAGGCAGCCCTACTCGGGTGCTCAACAGGGCAGACAGGATTTCTGAACACTTGAGCCTTGTGCAGGGGGGGAAAAATGGCAACCACACTAAGGCAACAAATATGGTTAATAATAACATCATTCACACTATAGCTAGAATAATGATAATATGGCTAGTATTATTACAGCTCTTGCCGAAAGCTACCAGATGTATCTAAATGTCAATCTTTCTGCAACAAGCAGCTCATCCAACTGCAGCAGCAAAGCCTTCACCATAGTATAACCTAATCTGCAACTAGACTGACAAGTTAATCTGAGGATTTGACAATCTTTCTGTATGCATGCCCTCAAAGAGTGTTTGGAGACACCATGGTAATTGCCCAGGATCTGCAACATCACACAGCCCTTCAGCACAGACCTGCCTACCTAGGGGTCCTAGCTCCTGCCCCTCAGGATCACCCAGCCATCACCTCCAACAACCCAGCTAAGCCTTACTGTTAGACCCTACAAGTAGGGCACAATATAAACCCAACTTCTCAAGGCTCCTTTTGAAGTTCAGAACCTCAGTACATACCAAGCAGAATTAGAAAACTCCTCATCCACACCCTCCAGAAACAGCTTCTCTGCTACAACAGGCTGATGAGCTATCCTCATTTTAAACGGCTTAACTCCTCCTTTAAAAGGCTTAACATCTGCCAGGCATCAGAAACCTGTGTCTCTGTCATTATACGGTGCTCACCCTTAACACTAGCTATCTTGCTACTTCTCCTTTTTGCTTTTTCTCAAGCAACAATGACAAAAACCTCCCCAGTCCATAATGCAGCCACAGCATAAAAGCTCAACTGTGCAAGAAAAAATGTTTTTACAGGAAGAAAAATCTCCCTCGACTCTTAAACAATGCAGAGTTCCATGTCTTCCCTCCTCTATATGCCACAGGCTACACGTATACTTACACCAGGATTTAACAAGGCAAGCTTTCTTAAACTACCATACGACCAGACAAGTAGTACAGGGGGATGGGAGAAAGGGAGCAGCCCTGAAGCTAAAATGCAGGTCCCAGCAGCCTATCCACGACAGGAAAAAAAAATCCGCTTCCTCCAAACCTCATCCTGATTATGGGCAGGTGCTTATCTTTGTGCTAGAACACCCCTGAAAGTGCCCCTCTCATGTCACACAAGTGTTGAGAGCCTGGGCTGACAGCTTCTGCATAATCAGCATGGCCAACCCAGCCTCAACTCCTATCAGCACCATCCAGAAGCTCAGCTGGGAGGCTGAAGGAGCCCTTTAACAGTCCGAAGAGGAGACCAATTCCCACCGAAGTCTGTCTCGGGCTTTCACACAAATTGTGAGCCTTCCGACAAATCCTGCTTTGAAGTCAGTGACTCCATACATTTAATTTGTGCATAGCTGATGGGATGCGCCTCTGTTAATGACATACTGCAGTGCTGCATATCTCAGATACATAAGCAAGATCAAGGTCTTCATCAGCTTTCGAAACCAGCAGAACAATTAACCTTATTAGCCCCTGAGCTGCACTGAAGAACAGGAACTGAAGATGAGTTGCTATTACATGGGAAAAGAAAAACCAATACAATAATCTTTCAGAACTGAGCAGAACCTTTAAAGTGAAAACACAGGCAGCAGCTCTGTATTTGCCTAACATCTGTAACAACACAGCAAATATTGTGGCATCTTTCTCTTCCTCCAAAATTCAAGCACCCTAAACATTATCACAGTGAAATGAAATATCTGTCACTGTAATCTCCTACAAGCAAACTGAAACACAAGGCATTCCTCTAATGGAACATCTCACTCATCTCCTACATGCAATGTGCAGGAATGGTAGAAAACCCATCATAGCAGACAGGCATGGCACTGACACCAAAAAAGAGTTTGGTCTATGTTGCCTTTGATGACTTACTATTATTTTCAATCGTGACATCATCGTGACATCAAGACCTACAATTTAACCTTCATTTCATTTTAAAGTAGTTCCTCCTTCAAAAGTGAAGATGCTGAAAGGAAAGCGCTGCATGCCCTGCTCTGCAGGTACCCAACCCACCTGCCCATGCCTTCAGATGCTCACAGCAATCAGCCACACAGTGCTTCTCCTTTCATACCCTCGCGGCAGTGGAGACAGCAGGCCCTGTACCCTTTCTGTGCTTTTCATTGAACTCTTTCCTCTCCTCTCCAGCAAAAAAAATATAACTAACTGCCTTTCAGTTTTGCACTGAAGGGCCCCAACATGGCTGTTCTTATTTGGAGCTTTTTCAGCCTTAAATGGTGAAGGGCTTAGGTGTCAAGTCCTACACAAAGGAGCTTTTTTCCCAAGCATTTTACTTAAGTAAGTATTAACAAGTTACAAACAAACAAGCAAAACCACAAAATTATAAGGAGTCTGAATAAAAACCACAACTGCTCTAATCAAGCCTCTCACACTTGACATTTTCTGTGTCGAAATCCCACTGGTTTTCCAAGCATCTCCCAACAATCAGGGCAGGCAAGGCTCTACATTTTTCCACAGCGAGGACAAATGGTGGGAAGAAAAACAAAACAAAAACCCAGTCACCAACCACATGGACATTTGCTATAAAAAGGAGTTCAAGGCGAAGGAGAGCAAGGTAGCTACCCCACACTTCACACCACCTTTAAAGAGAAAGAGGACCTGGGCACAAAGGAATATGGATACCCCATCTGACTGGGAAACTCAGCCTGTCTCAAAGCAAAAACGGAACCCAGGAAGAAACATTAAAATGCTGGAGGAAGCTGCAGACCAATGGAAGACTGTCAGCATGCTAGATACAGGCAGCTGCTCCTCAGCTCCAGCATGCAAGCCCACGCACACCCTTCAGGCTCGGCTGTGGAGCAAGAGCAGTAGGTGAGCCATCCCCAGACAGCTCTGCAGGCTTCAGAGGAAGTCAAACTCAAAGGACCACAAACATAAGGGGGTAAGAAAAAAGAAAAGCACAAGCACATGTGAGAGGGAAGCTGGGAGGGGGCACACGAGAAGCACAAACAATGAAAGGGAAGCAAGAGGAAACAGAAGGTAGAACAACCAACCGGGATGGAGGCGTGGGGGCCTGGGCGGCTGCGCTCCAGCATGCAAATTCATGCAGTTCACAGAGACAAAGCAATGCTGCAAGAGGCCTAGAAAGCAGCTACAAATATTAAAATGCTTTGCTTCCCCCTCCCTCGCCTCCTAACGTGCTCTTGGAACAAAAGCATGCACCGGCAACCTGATGGCTGAATGGGCTACCAACCCGTCCAACTTTCACCCTCAAATTCTGCAGGCAGCAAGGAATGCTCAAAACTGCTCTGTCACAGGCAGCTGACGATGCACAGAAAATAAGATAATAGTGCAAAGTCACAACAGAAAGGGAAAACACCCATCAGACAGCATTGGTAACCAGCTAGAAATGGGCAGCTCAGCTGGACAGACAGGGCATATCCCTGCCAGGAGCCTGCAACACACAGGTGAGAGAGAGATGCTTTGGGAGAGGAGCATGCACAGTTCCCTCTAGATTTTTCACTTTTACATGCAAAGTCCTTGTCCTCCTGTGCCACACTCCCTCCTGCCCTCCTTCAAAAGGGAACAGGAAGAACCAGATCAAGAAACCACAGCACTTCCCATTCCCAAAGTCTTCCCTGAGACCCATCTTTAAACACACAAATGAAGCAATCTTCAGGTATTCCCTATCAAACAATATTTATTATCCACTCAAAAGCAAGGAAGCTCTTCCTCTTATAGACCCCCACCATCACATCACCACTGCTGTGGTACACAAACACTAGGCAACAACCCTCTGTGAGGGTTTAAGTGAGAAAATCTGTTTTTTCAAGGAAGAGAATACGGACAACCTCCTTGTAGAAGTAAGGCAGACCATTTTTCTTTACTGGAGATGGATAAGCAATAAACCCCTTGCAGTTTAAGCATCCCTCTAAAAAAGAAAGGGCAGTCAGGTGTCAACAGATGAAGTGATTTTCCAAGTCTCCAGCATCTCCGCTGCCGCCCCTCACCAACCCAGAACAGTCACCCAGGAGGGTGACGATGCTGAACAGGCTTCAGGCCCTCACAGACACCAGAGGGGATTGTAGCAGGGTGGGTAACCCTTGACTCCTTGGTCATTCAGGGAAGAGCCGCAATCAGCAATCACAGAGCAATGCCATGGAAACACTCCATGGAAGGGGTGTTGAAGGGACCCTGCCGTATCTGCACCAGCTGAGGGAGGTCTCCTTCTCCCTGACAACTAGAAAAGGCGGCTTCAAATTCAGCCACAAACACCAAGCCCACAAGGGAACAGAAATCTGGGCATCAGGCTTGGGCCTGGAACCAAGCTTTGGTCTTAAAACTGTGTTTCAGGAACTCGGGCCCTTCTGCTTCAGCTTGAGCAGTCACAGATGCACAAGATGCTGCTGTGGTCCCCAGGCAAGGAGGGGAAAGGCATGCAAAACAGCTGATGCACCACCAGTGCTCAGGAAATGGTTCATCTGGCTTTCAACATCCACCTTGTATTTCAATCAGCCTATCGCGATTTTTCACTCCTCATTCCATCACAGCTGAAACCAGAAGACCTGCTTTCTTTCCTGCGTACCAACCACAGCATCTACAGAAACAACAGAGGAACAGAGCAGCAGCCTCAGCTTTGCCTTTCATGGCTGCAAGGACTCAGCAAGACCATATGCTCAATCACACCGAGCTCATGGGCCATTCGTGCCTGGTTTTCCTTCATAGAATCATAGAATAGTTAGGGTTGGAAAGGACCTTAAGGTCATCCTAAAGGATCATCTAGTTCCAACTCCCCTGCCATGGGCAGGGACACCTCACACTAAACCGTGCCACCCAAGGCTCTGTCCAAACTGGCCTTGAACACCGCTATCATTAATGATGACTAACCTATCAATTATTTCAATTTCCTTAAGTACCATACTGTATTGCCAAATATTTCTTAATGTTTATGAATTTCGATCATTACAGGCACACCACAGCTCATTTTTATGGGGATGCTCAAGAACAAAGTGTTTCCCAAGTGGACCTAATCTCCTCAGGAAGTAAACATCACGTCATCATCAGTCAGTTGCAGCTTCGCTATGAGAAGTGACTATAAAGGACTGCATTACATGCTTCTACATCTAATGCATCTTAATGTCTTCAATGTAAAGAATGCACAAGCAAAAGGTCAAGCTCCTTCAGTATCTCTGGGCACAGAGACTGCACTTTCCCTTATCTACTACTGTATTGGCACCAGGCAAATTCTGAACAGTGTAACATATATATATATAATAATTTGCATATACAGTAGGTGACACTTTCATAACACCGCAATACAAAATGCTGGGCTCTGGTAAGCAGCATCAATCGTTAGCTAGCTGAAGAAAGAAATAACACTTCCGCTCCTTTTTCCCTACGTTAATAGGTATCAGCAGCTGAGCACTAAACAGAGAATGATATAATGGCTTAAGTGAAATAAATTACCCTTTTTTCCCTCCCTCACATAAGATGATGTCCCCAAGGACTGCTTCTTCCCATTTAAGAGCCTGGTGCCTTAAAGTCTAGGAAGGCCCAGCTCAACATATGGCAGAGTCCATGACTGCAAGTTAAACGACTGCCTCAAATGCCAGCAACTCCAGACCACTGCCTCCACCCTGCACAGCACCCCTCCTCACTTACCAGCCCACCCCCGTCTTTTACCATCTCAGCTCCTCTTGCCAGCACAGAATTTAATAAACCTCATTAGCACTCTACAGCAGCAGCTAAACAAAACAGAAACGGGCTAGGACAAGAGAGGGACAGCATCAGAAATGATGTGTCATTTGGGGGGGGGGGAGAAATGGCTTCACCTGAGCAAGTCTAACATAGAAATACAAAATTCATGGTAATCCTGGCATGCACATCCAGTGTTTACCGTGCACTACTGCATTCATTGGAGAAAGGAGGCAGACAGACAAAACGGGGGGAGGGAAGGGAAGAACACCGGGGAAGGGGAAGGAATAAAGCCTCAGAACCCCGCCGTCATTCTCAGCCCGGTAACGGCAGGGCGCGGGGAGGGGGAAGCCGCGGCGGCGACGGGGCTGTGGAGTGTGACAGCGGGCGAGGCCGCCCCCGATCGCCTACCGCCGCGGCCCCACACCCGCCCCTCGGCCCCACACACTCCCCCCCTCACCCCGTAATGGCTCCGGACCCCCCGGGTCTCGGCCCCACTTCACACCCTCCACCCCGGCCCCAACCACCGCCGCCCCCCCCAAGCGCCCCCTCACCTGTGCGGGCAGCAGGAGCTCCCCCTCCTCGGCCTGCCACAGCTCCACCACGCCGGGGATGGGCTCGATGGCTGCAGGAGCAGAGAGAGAAACCGCGGGTGGGCCGGCCGCGCTCGCAGGGGGCCAGGAGGCCGGAGCCCGCGGGCAGCGGCCCGGGCGCGGGGCAAGCCCGCAGCGACGCGGGGCCCGGCTGACACCGGGGCGGGAGGAAGGGTGTGGGGGGAGACTGCGAGCCACGTCCCGGCTCCCTTTGTGTCCCCGGGCTGCCACCGCGGCAGCCGCCCGAGGGACGGCAGTGGGGGGGGCGGCCGCTCTCGCACACCCGGAGCGGGCAGCTGCGGGGACGGCACCCGCCGCTCCCTCCCTCCCTCCCTCCCTCCGGTGCGCTCACCTTGCCCCTGCGCCTCGCCGGGACGGAAGCAGGGCAGGAGGACGTGGAAGACGCCGAGCAGGAGGTTCATGGCGGCGGCCGCGCGGCAATAGCCGCTCTGCTGCGGGCAGCGAAGCCCCGCCATGCCGTGCCGCGCCGTGCTGCGGCTGGGCGGGGGCGGCGGCGCGGGGCGGGGCAGCGGGCACCACGGCGCCACGCCCACCGCCACGCCGCGCGGCTGCGCGCCCCCGAGGCACGCCTCGGGCACGCCCACTGCGCCACGCCCTGGCCACGCCCCACGGCGGCGGCAGTGGCGGGCGCGTGGTGCGGGGCCCGGCGGGGGTGCCCGGGCCCGGGGGGGGGAGATGGGGGAGCGGGGGACCGCGGGGAAGGACGGTGCCGAGTGGGGGTTGCGGCCGCGCGTGTGTGTGTGCAGCTGGGGCGTGGTTTGAGGCGGGAGCTGCCCGCCACCCCTTACCGCGGGCGCTGACATCGGTGCCATCCCGTATCCCGTGCGGGATGTGGTGACACCGGTGCTCCCTACTGTTTCAGGGGGAAAAAAGGCATTAAAAGAGCGAAGGATGGAAAGCAGGGTGCAGCCTGAAGGGGAAGGCACGGAAGGCTGACTGAAGGGGGAGAGGGGAAAAGAAAACCCCAATATCGCCGGTGATCGGTGACCTGCGTGCTGATGTTTCTGGGGAAAGTGCTGCCAAGCATGCAGCCGCTATACGGTTGGGAAAAGAAACGGGGTTTATCTGCCTCAGTATTCCTTGCTGCTTAGCAGCGCTGCACATAGCAGATTTCATCCGCTGTCCTTGGCTGTTTGGGCTCTCAGTAACCGCCCCAGTGCTTGGTGGGTCTCTGATGGTTGTGGCGTTCATAAAACACAAGTGTAGAACAGAGCCCAGCAGAAGCAGCATGTGCTGCTTACGCAGTGTTAACACACATTGTCTCACATGCCCTTCTTAAACATGTTTTCAAGCATTTGTCCCTTTTCCTCAAAAAATAAACCCTCAGATAATTAAATTACAGGGGAAAACAGTTGTTAAACAAGTTCCGCAAACCTTGAGGAAAACAGAAAGCAAATAATCTGCTAACAAGGTTTGCACAAGCCCAAAATTGCATTTGATTCTTTCCCTGCTGATCGCACATAGTAACTTACATAAACAATAGAAACACGCTGCTTACTCGCTGAAGGCTCATAAATAAAGCCAAGCAAGTAACAAACCCCATTTCATCTCCGAACTGAGCATATGAGGCCATGGGAGACCTTGGTCCCCATCAGCAGCAGGATAGCTACCCCATGACTGCTCCTCTTAGCAGCAATGAAAGCTTTTCATACCCAGGAGCCACCCAGGTTTGTTCGGAGATGAGGCTGGCCTGCATGCGGGCAGCACATCTCTCCTGGCAAACGCACTGCTGACCTGCTCCCAAAAGGAGACGACTTTGGTGTCTGCCAGCATTGCACAACAGCTGACATACGGTGATGCAGCCTTGTTTCCTGCCCACATCCTCCTCTCGCTTTCCTCTCTTCCCCGCTTTTTCCTGCTCTATGCCTGTTAGATGGGTCTTCTGTTTTCCAGCCTCTCTGCACTGTTGCACATGCTTCCCCATGTGCAGGCAGAGTGAGTGCTCCGGCACACCCCATGGCACCCCTCTGCCTGCGCCCCAGGTTGCCTGGGGCTTGCAGAGAAACAGTACTGTTTAAAATGGGAATGGCTGGGTGTTTGTCTGCCAGCAGACATGCAGCCATGCTTGGATAGGTGCTTGAATAGCTTCAGTCTAAAGACAGAAAGAGGGTTATAGTGGCATAAACTTCATAAAGCAATACCACCGAGGGGCTGCATGGCACTGGGAGCATTCTGTGCATTCAGCAGGGAGCTGTTCCTATCAATTTTTTCAACTGGTCCCGGTTGGAACACCAGTTACAGCCATGGATTTGTATTACTGTGAATTATTAGCTTTTTCTCACAGAGTTTTTAAAAAACAATGTCAGCACAAGCTGAGGGGTTTGCCTGTCTGAGTCTAGAATTCAACTGTGTTTTCCATGTCTGCAGAATGGGGTCTGGCTGGCAGTGGGTATGTGCATAGAGAAAAACTCTCCTAGACAGTCTCGAGACTGGTTTAGCTGAACACAGTTTAAAGTGTTAGGTGAGAGAGGTGGTCTGAGATGCAGTCCAGCCCAGGACCAGGCCTACCTGAGAGACCCTTCCCCTGTGAAAAGCAAGGGGCATGCTCGCAGCTTTGGGAAGAATGGAGGGAGGCTGTAAGGCTTTCTGCGGTCGTGGTAGAGGCACCCCAACTCCATGGCATGGCTGAACACACTGCTTTCTGGAGGCCTTTTTGGATGCAATGGGCAGGACTGGGAGGAAATCAGGGTCACAATGCAGAACATTGCAATCAGATGGGAAGATACATGTTGTGTAACAGACATCAGATGGGAGCGGGCTACCTAATTACATTCCCACTCTTGTGCCTCTGTGCATGCCTTTACCAGCAAAATACGCCTGGGACTGTTCTTCAAGTGCAAGATCAAATGAAATGTACCTGCTGCTAATTGCTCCGAGATGCTCCAGAGCCAGCCCCAGGAAAGCCTGGAGAGCTGCCACTCACCGTTCAGGGGCTCAGGGGAAGACAGGGCAGCAATGATGCTGGGTGAGCAGAGCAGAAGGGAAGCCGAGAGGGAAGCTTTTCCTCCCAAGTAAGGCTCACAATTACTTCAGAGGGTTGGAGCACTTCTATAAATTCAGGCTGAGAGAGTTAGGCTTGTTCAACCTGGAGAAGAGAAGGCTCCAGGGAGATGTTAGAGAAGCCTTCTAGTACCTAAAAGGGGCTCATAAGAACTGTGGAGAGGGATTTTTTACAAGGGCACGTAATGACAGAGCAAGGGGACTTTAAACTGAGAGAAGACAGATGTAAATAAATACAAGAAAGAAGTTCTGTACTATGAGGGTGGTGAGGCACTAGCACAGGTTGCCCAGAGAAGCTGTCGGTGCTTCATCTCTGAAGTGTTCAAAGCCAGGTTGGATGGGGCTTTGAGCCACCTGGTCTAATGGAATGTGTCCCTGCCATGGCAAGGGGGTTGGAACTGGATGAGTTTTAAGGTCCCTTTCAACCCAAACCATTCTATGATTCTGCAATTGTAAGAGACGGGATATTTTGGTTTCTCCATGCCAAAACACCTGCCTTTATTTGCCTTGGTTGCACAGGAGGGGCTCTGAGACCTGTATCCCACAGCAACCATTGCCCATTGGTTTCTGCCACCCCATTTTCTCTCAGCCATGGTTGGTGGGTGCTGGTCTCACACTCCCCCAGGGGGCTGCACTGCTCCTCCTCGCCCACAGCACTGCCTGCAGGAGCTGGCATGTGACATGCAGCCTCTCTCTCTGCTCACATCTCTGTTTGGCAACCTGGGCACCCCTAACATCACATCTATCACCATCTGGTTGTGCACACATCGGTGCTGCTGCCAACAACTTTCCAACTGCATCCGACCTACATTCGCTGCCGCCTCACCAGCGCAGCTCTGTTTCATTTAGAGCAGCCTCACTCCTCTAGAATCACTGTGGACCGGGAAGTGAGAAGGAGCTTGGTGTGCAGGGGAAAACAAAGGCTGCCAGCATGTCCTTGCTGGCCCTCTTTGACAGGCCACCACAGTGCTCTTCCATTCCACAGGAATTAGTGGCTAATACTGAGCAAATAGATTCATCCCACTCGACCTGGAAAAACAAACAACTAAGCCATTTGGATGAGGAATGATGGGAGACGCACCAGGAGGGGATGGTCCTGCCGCATGAACCCTGCGTGGACCAGTCCGTGCAGCTCCCTCAGCTACATGCAGATGTGTCAGTGCATTTCCAAAGCTTGCAGTCCTATTGACAATGCTGTTTCCAGCTAGGGAAGAGTTTTTTGATGCTGTACACATACTTACTATTCATGCAGAACAAATCCTTGTGCTGGCATACTTTAAGATCTTTAACTTCGTTTTCAGTAGTAGGATGTGCTGCTGAAATATTTACTTTTTACTGTTTCCCTTGCCCTTAGTTACAAGGAAAAGGAGCCGAGTTTTACCTACAGCAGAATGGAGATACTGCTATAAACTTCTGCAAACCATAAAGCACACAGCAATTAATCCAGCCCTAAATGCCATTACAAATCCCCATTACTTTCAGCATGGGAATCACTACTTGCCTTTCAAAAAAGATATGAAGCTTTACAGAAACACTAGGCAAAATTAATTCCTGGAGGAGGTGACCCCAGCAGAAGCCTTTCTAGTCAAAGCATGCAATCATTTCATTTGCAGCCACCATATGCTCAACGTAAGCATGCCGGTCACCTATACAGGGGTTCCTATCAGGAACAGTTTGAGAGGTGGTATGAACTGAAGGTGATACTTCATGATGTTCTAAAGCCCCAGGGAAGTGCTTAGCCTGCTATAGAACGTTATCTTCACGTTGCCATCCCCAGCCAGGAAATCGGCAGTGATAAGCCCCATTGGTGAGGGCTGAAATACACCCGTCCTGGGGTCTGCAGCTGGCTCCGGTGGAGCTCAGGGCCTCTCCTTGCCCTCCCCAGCAGCTTCCCTACATTGCTGGGCTCCATTTTATCAGCCCTGTGGCTGTACATCCCCAAACCCATCCCACACACCCGGGGTCCGCCCTATCGGCAAGTGCAGTGGTGGCGAGTCCCTGCTGATAAAGGTACAAATCCCAAAGAGAGATTGAGGGGGGATAACGCCTTCACTTGTGTCACCTCCTCACCCAGCTGGCTCATTCTTCACCAAAGAATGGGGCAGCACTTCTCCAAACACCCTCTGCTAGGTGACCAGGTGAATCCCCAGGGGCTCAGTCCCACCCAAGCAGAGCTGAGTCCCACCAACCTCTGCTGTGGGGCTGTGTGCTCCCCGGAGATCATCTCGTGGGTGAGTGCACAGGGCAGGGGAAAATAAGATAGAGAAAGAGGACCTGGCAGGGCACAGCCATAAATTTCAGCACTCCCTGTGTGACAACCGAAGATAAGCAGCCCTCCCTTTTCTCCTGGTGCTTGCCCCACTAGCTTGCTCAGCCAGACAGCTTTCAGGGAGCAGAGCCTCTCCTACCACCTTGGTGTTTGTGTAACTTGTGGTGGAGCAGGGCCACGATCTCTGTCGAGGCACCTCTGCATCATTAGAATAATAAAACAATACAGGAACAAGAGTTTCTCTCTTCCTCCTGGTGACAAGTTACCATCGTGCGCTGCCCCCACCACATCCCTAGCAAAGGTTTATAGCGAAGCTGGTGAGTGCAGCTCTGGCTGGGCTGAGCCTAGTTCTTCTAAAGCCTAATTCAGCCTGATAAAAGAGTCCCTGGGACAAAGCCTGCCCCAGCTGTGTAATTAAAGAAGTACAAATTGTGTCTAAAACTCATGCTGGCAGAATTTTGACCATTAATGACCAGTTGTCACTGCTGGGGCTTGTCAGGGAGGAACCACTCTCATCTTACATGCCCAATCTGGGTCAGCAGCCCATCCATCCCCTGTCTGGGGATGGGAAAGCGAACAGGCAGCACAGCGCTGCCCCAGTAAGCTGTTAATGACACCGTACTCATTACTGTGGATGACAAACATCGTGCTCCTGTTTCTAAGCAGAATTTTTGCCAGCTCACTTTGACTTTCTAGGCTATGATTAAATGCAGCCAGAAACAGGGTGCCTACCTGGCCTACTTTTGTCATTTTTCCCTCTTCATGCATTTTTCATTGAAGAAATCTGCACAGCAAAGCAAGCGTCTGTATGATCACACAGAAGACTTGATGAATGTTGGACAATATTAAGTTATTCTAATAACACAGCTTATAAAAGATTGAGAAAAAAATTATATGGTTAGGTGAGCTATTCAGAAATACCTGCTTGCTTTAGGATCTCAGATAAGAAAACTATATATACAGTGTGTGCATATATATATGCACCAAACTTCTCCATGTACTAAAGAAAAAAGGATAATAAACACTTTTATTTTCAAAAGCAATGTTACCATTCCCCTATCAAATCAAATGCTAGGTAATTCAAAAAATATGCTGACACACTCTGTCCTTTCCTTGCCCTGCTCTGCCTACATTTTTTAGCACATACACTGCATGCACTTGAAAGCGTGGTGGATCCTTGCACACAGCAGGATTTTGCAGTCTCCTGCGGGACCCACCATGTTACAATAGCGTTCAAAGCTTTATAAGCTTCATTTAGTTTCAGCAAGCCTGTTGGAGCATTGTCTGTGCTTAAAGAGGCATTTAAAACTAAAGCGAAGCTTTGAAAGCTTCAGAGACAATGACGCTGAGCTCCCTAAAACCATGAGTTCACTGCATGGTTTCAAGTGATGGCATCATGTAGAAAACATGACACACTGCTCTGAGTGCCCTGCGGTACGCAGGCACAAAAGAGAAGGGGAGAAGAAAAACTGGGGCGCGTGTGGAGCTTCTATTGCTGAAGATCACTGCTGTACCAGGGGAAAGAAAAGCATCCTTAATTTTTCCGTGCCCTTGAGATTTGTACCCATGCATATTTATTCCCTTGCTCTGGAATGGTTTCTAAGCCATCGCTATGTGCATTTGTAAGCTGCTGTGAATAAAAGAAAACAATGCCTGGAGCTCACGCAATAAAAGCAAGCGGCGACAAGGCAGCAGTGCCAGTGAGCAGTGCCATGAGGAGATGTCTAGTTTCTGCTGCAGCTCCAACCTGCAGCACCACATGGGTGCAAGCTGTTTGCACATCTCTGAGCTGAGCAAAAGGCTGCATTTAATGCAGAGCTATCCTGTCTATGAGCTGAGGGAAATGCCTGCAAAACAGGCATCAGTAAAGCTGTGCATTCCCAAAAGCACTGATTTTTCAATGTGCAACCCTGCCTGTCACCGTTTCTAGGCAAGAGAATGTCATTTGTATAACTACAGTGATAAACTGCACCAGTAACATCTTAAGGTGAGAGGAAAACATCCCACTGAGTCCCAAAAATGAGCATCCACCCTGCATATGCCACCTTGCTTGGGCTGTGAAGGTCACCTGCATCCTTGGGCTGCAATGGCTTGCCTTGTAGGAATTCCCTGGCAAAACCCTGGTGCGCAGCCACAGGCCCCAGCCTCTCAGCCACCTCAGCCATCTCAGCCACCAGAAAGAGTGATAAGTAGAGGGAGACCTATGTAAAAATAGGAATCATCCATGGAAAATAGCATCCTTATGGATCAAGTAAGCTATATGACAGAATTATAGAATCAGCTAGGTTGGAAAAGACCTTTAAGATCATCAAGTCCAACCACTACCTCAGGCCTGCCAAGTCCACCACTGAACCACATAATTAAGGGCTTTATCTACATGGATTTTGAACACTTCCAGGGAAAGTGATGCCCATAAGCAGATCAAAAGGACAGTCTGTAGCAAATAGATATAATAAACACCAGCTTTGTGAAAAGCCATTGGGCCAGGGTGGGTTTAAAAATAAAACAGTAAAATAGGATTTCACAGTATGACAAATGCTGTCAGTAAAAGCCGGATGCACCCCGATGCCAAAGCAGCCCTTGGAGAGCTGCATCACTTCTGTGGGCTGCATCTTGTTCACAAGACCACAGTATTTCAGTGTGGCACAGATGCAGGCAAAGCTTGATGGGAGCAAAAAAGAAGATGGTGTGAGCCATGGCGGAGTTACTGTGGGGTTTGATTTTCAACTTCAATAGCTCTGGAAGGTTTTAATAGGGGCAAACATAGTTTTACTTAACCTCAGTCCAGTGGAGCTGTTTTTTCACTGCAACTAAAAATGAGAAAAATAAACTAGTTGGAGGTACATAATGGGCATGGGAAGTTTTAGCCCAGAGGGTTAAAACCTGGTAAACCAGAATCAGTTCAGTACCACAGTATACCAGGAAAAATCTTAGCTGTCAGGGATGCGGCAGTTCCACGTGTGTACCGATGCAGTTGGGGGAGGAAGAGGCACTAATGACATTGAAAAAACAGCACAGAAATAAGAAAGACTTCAAAATACATCCAAATTGGAACCGCTACTGTTTAAAGATTACTTAAACACAGTAAAACGTTGCTGTACCTCTTTTGCTGAAGTCCTGGAGTACTACTGTAACAAAAATAAACATGCTGATAAAATATCAGAGAGCAGCAATGCCAAACTCACAGAGAAGTGAACCACTGCTTTGCATGAGCCGTGCTTCAGGCCTGGCTCCAAAGCTGGCTTTGCAGCCCAGGATCAGATGTTAATGGGTCACAGATGTTCTGCTGCAAGAAAAAGAAGGTTGCATGTGTTTATTTCTTTATGGTACAGGCCAGAGGGCAGTTAGGGGAGCAATTGGAAACCTGTGAGTTGCAGTTACTTGATCAAATGACCTGACTGAGGAGAAGGTGTTGCTGTGCAATGTTATTCCCCCCACCTTCCAATTTTGACCGCCACTAAGAGTTTCACTTCCATCTGAAACCGATGGGGGATTCAGAAAAACCACGTCACATGC
This sequence comes from Myiopsitta monachus, assembly GCA_017639245.1. Lineage (NCBI taxonomy): Eukaryota > Metazoa > Chordata > Aves > Psittaciformes > Psittacidae > Myiopsitta > Myiopsitta monachus. The sequence goes on along the minus strand of CM029917.1, from coordinate 70,467,761 downwards.
ACTTTGTGAAGTACCAGGGATTTTTCATACCACAGCCTTAAGGTCCCCTCTTTCTTCTATATTCCCAAAGAACCTGGTGGGCTGGCCGCTGCCCCACTCGGTGCCAGTGCATCATGATGCATGTGCAGGTCAGGCTCTCCAGCCAAGGCAGGGGTCGCTGCCTGCTGTACGAGAGCTGAGATGAGGAGGCATCACCCCTGGGCATGATTGTCTTCTCACCTCACCTATTTCCAGATGAGTAGCACGGCTGCAGCCATCAGTTTTCCTACTGAGTTCCCTTCCCCAGCACCTTGCTGTGAGTAAATTTAGTGAGGGGCTAATCCTGTAGGGAAAAGAACAGCCAGAGTACTCCAAGGGAGAAAACAAATGTGTCCCTGAGGTGTAGGACTGCTGTTACAAAGTTTTCCTGACTATCCCAGAACAGTGGTATTTGGCTTGACTCATGTCAGGGCTGGTTTTAACAGGGGACAAGGAGAGGCACTTGGCTTGCACCTGGGCTGCGTGGGGAGCAGTGGGGTGGGCAGCAGGCCAAGATGGATCAGTACAATTTGTCTGACATGGAAATGGAAAGGATGACGGAACTCAAGCTCAACCCATACCATCAACAACAGTCCTTTCTGGAGGCCTATATTGCTTAGAGAAGTGAAATCCTAGGCAAGAGTTGGGTACCTCATGATAGATACAAGGTACTGAAGTCCTCTTCAGGGCCCCAACTGACCAGTGAGGTCAAATGTTAAGTGTGAATATGGATGCTTCTTCCAAGGATGGCAGGCATGGGTGCCCAGGAGCCACATCGCTCCCCTCACCTGACATGGTTTGATTTCTGGAGCAGTATCTGCAGAAACCCTTGTCATGTGTTGGACCCCATAGCAGAGTGGGGAGCACGGATGCCCAGGCCACCCTGGGAAAAGCAGAAAAACCAATGTTTTTCTCTTATTCCTATAGCCGGGGATCAGCCTGGATACTGATGACTTCCTAATCCACTTCCAGATGCTACCTAGAAAAGCATTGCAGAAAAACAGATGATTTGAACATTCTGAAGATTTTTTTATTTCTCAGAAAGCAATTTCAGTCTTGTTCGTTTCTTTTCACAGAACATCTGCAATTCCCTGCAACTGTAATTCGCTCTCATTGTCTTCTGCAAATGACAGTGGCACTTGTACAGCCTCCTTCCAAATAATTGCGGGTACTTTGAATTCCTATGGGGAGCATATTTCTGATGCACAGGGCTTCACCTCACAGCACTTCTGCCCTTTCCCTAGGGAGGTGCATGCATTCATCTGCTGTACTGACACGCCAGGGGCTGTGGCCCTTCTCTCACCAGCTATTCCCAGCAGCACAGCACTTGCAGCTGAGCGGGAAGCGGTACAGCTCCAGGACAGTCTGGATGAGGAGCCATGTGGACCCCACCAGCCACAGGAGCCGGGTGCCTAATTCTCTGCATGCCATGCCAAAAATATACCATGCTGGGTGCCTGAAGGCCATGCAGGGCTGCTTTTCCAAACCTACTGTGTATGCTGGGTGACACTCAACTGCAGTGTTGCTCCAAAGAGCTTGATAAAACATTGAACAGGCAGACCTCTGAACCAGCGTACCCATCCTAGGAAATGCATTTTGGCTATTTTAATGAATTGCATGTTTACATCCAAAATCTGTTCACTTTCCATCAAGAAATCAGAAGATGGCTGACATGCAATATTTCCTTAGATTCTGCCAAAACAGCCACCTGGGGGCTGGGTAAATGCAGAAGGATTGGGACTTTCTTTAGGATGTTGAAGGCTATCATACAAATAGGTTACAAATAATAGTTTGTGTTTCTGTGTAAAACTGTTAGCCTTCTAACAAGCAACACTCTGGCTTTGCTCCTGGCTTTCTGAAGCATTATTCCTTATGCTGCTGACTACACACTTGCACTTACATGTTTGCTTATTTTTTGGCTCAGTGGAGCAAGCAGTCAGCTTTTCCCTCATTCCTGAGGGATATCAGGTTACAACAAATGTTGTTCTGCTCTTATAAATTTACCCAGTGGCATATGAAAAACGCATATTTTCCATTTGGTTTTTCTCCTCGCCAGGGTTGGGTTTAAAGCCACTTTTCTTCTCCCACTTGCTAGGTACTGTTAACAAGCTACTAGCTTATTCCTACATGTCAAAAGACAGGCAACACAACACACCCCCTGTTTAACCCCAGTTGGGGATATAGCCCCTGCAGGTTACAAAAGTACCATTTTTAAACTAAGGAAATTTATATGGCATCCCTACAGCTAAACGACTTCTGAGTGCATTACTATTGCAAGGAGGAAGGTGAATAGAGGGGCATAGGGAGGCTGCCTGGCAATGCGACAGCTTCCCGCAGCTGTGAGCATTCCTGCCTGGTGATGGACAGCACGTGCTCCCGTAACAGGCCCCACAGGGGCTCGAGTTCCTGCCTGCACGGTGGGTACAGTGCCTGCCCCTCTGCCCTGCCCTCGAGCTGTATGTGTGGGGCCAAGGACACCCGCTGCTGAAGCTCTGGGGGACGTTCAGGGCCCCTCACTCTCACTTCTGTTCCATTTTTTAGATCCATTCAGTTGTTAAAACTCAGTAGCAAGTTCAAAGAAATAACAGCCAGAATTATAGTGTGGGCTCACTACTGCTGCGTGCTGAGGTCTGCGAGGTGGTGGGTATCCACCTACCTGTTCCTTGCTCACCACTACCGTGGCTCAGCTTAGCAGTCTTATCCACGTCCTGGAATTAAAAAACCAGCCTGACGTCCCACGGGTAGGTTTGACTCCCTACAGGCATTATTCAGTGCTGCTCTAGCAGCCTGGAGCAACATTCAGCTGCCCAAAGCCCATTATCCAATCTGAGGAGAAGCCCAAACGCCACAAGGCCAACATCTGCCCATGGCAGGGGTGTTGGAACTTGATGATCTTAAGGTCCTTTCCAAACCTAACCGTTCTGTGATTCTGTGATCTGCCCATGTTTTCTTCCCCATGTCTGCTCTCCGTGCTATAGAAGGGTGGTTCATCAACCCCATGCTCTCACATCAAGGCACTGCAAACCCATCTTCACATACATGGGGTAACATCAAGACCTTGTTCTTAGTCATCAAACTCTTCAGGAGCAGGCCAACTGACATTCACGTCTGTGTGCATTCATCAGGGCAAGAGAACAAAACCCCACAACTTACCAAGTAACTTTTTTTCTTGTCTACAGTCAAGTAAAACATTTTGAATCATTAAGTAGAACTCATGCTAATAATATTCTTTCACAGAGGTTAGAAACTGTTAGCATAAGAATCTCAAGAGGCAATTTAATCACTGTTGTGAGTCCCCAAAACACCAAGAGGAGGGATATATATAACTGCTTTTCCTACAGCAAAAAAAGGGTGAAAGTTTCAGCCTGAAAATACATTTGTGATTTGGTGATTGCCATGTGTGAAGAACATGAGCTACAGGACTAGAGAGAGCAGGACAGTAAATTATATGGATATAAAAGCATGATACCACTCAAGCTAAAAATACTGTTTAAAGGAATTATGTTGTCTGTTGGCATAATATTTTATTTTCTCTTAATTGAGCACATAAAGACGTGGATCACTACTTGATGCAAACTTCTGAATGGGTGCCTTACTGCTTGGAGTTATCTGTGGCCATGCAATTGCAATTATGGATGAACAAAAACAATTGAATGCATTCATTGAGTAATCATCTTACCAACAGAAACTATATGAAACTGGAAGGTCAACAGAGTCATAGGAGAAAATGTTCTAAAATTATTTATATATTTACATTCTAATGTGACGTGCAAGAGCAAGGAGGACAGGCTGGTACTTCTAAAAGGTCACTTTTCTGTGCAACTAACCAGCAAGGAAAATACCAGAATCATATATTCCATGTGATTCATGGTCCTAGCAACCTGAGGTGAGAGTTTGCATGGACATACTGTAACTCTTAACCTATAAAGAGACACATCTAGGTTTTATGCCAACTCATGAGTCTTTAGCAAGAGGGCAGGGCCACCTTTCTTTGCTTTATACAAATCTAAGCATTTTATTTACACCCATTCCACTGGGGAAAAATTCAAGATATTTTTTATCCTATTTAGCATGACCAGCATGTGAAAAGAAAACAGAGGATGCAACTTTCTCAAGGAAAAAGAGTGCAAACTCACCTCTAACTCTCCTGGGAAACCCTCCCATTCCAAACCAGAAACAGCATAACTGACTAAACTTGATATTTGGTTTGTTTGGATTTCTGCTTTAAGTAGCTGAAGATAATGTATCCATCCTTCAAAAGCATTGAATTGATGAGACTGATCCTCAAAGTGAAAAAGGACACGAGGCTTCTGTCAATTCCAAATACAGCTATTCAGAAAAATAATAAATCTGCTTTACAGCCAGTCCCTGTTGAGATCCCAGACTCTATTCAAGGTATTTGGGGCTCTGAAAACAGCAGTAAGCAAAATGACTTTCATCTAGTTTGCATATTCCTGCTGTATTCAGAACCAGGCTCAATTGCCTCTGCATTAAAGGATGATTTACTTAGCAGAGCTGTACTCTGAACCCCCGGGGATGTCAAGGCAGATGCTGAAAACCACTCAATAACCTGCTGAGGGGCCAGGAGAAAAAGAGATCATGTTGTGCTTGAAGCATGCCAGGAAAGCTTCAGTTAGAGAAATTGCACTGTGAAGTACAATCTTTTCCTTAATTCACAGGTAAAATGGGGGCATAAGCAAGAAATTAGCACTACTGTTTGTGAAGCTAATGGAGATACACTAAGGCTGGTCCCTTTCAGAGGCCAGGCTGCAACAGAGCTGCACTTTAAGTTGCTTTTGGTGGAAGCATGTTTATCAACAAACCCTCTTCAGTCTGGAAGCACTCTGATGCTGCAGAGAGAGCTGCTTTTCTCCACAGTGGGCTGAAGCTGCATCTCACGTTTCATTTCAACATGCAACAGCTGTTTCTGCAGCAAGACATTACAAAGCATGTGGCGTTTGAGGCTTGTTCACAGAGGCTTTGCATGACTAATCTCTGAGCCATCACCAGCTTTCCTCCAGAGAAGCTCCACAGCGTACAGCAGATTCCTGGGCTCTGCCTTGGCACCAAGTGCTTCTCTGGCTGAAACATGTCCTGGAACAGAGATGTGAGAAGGCATCAGCAAGGAGGAAAAAGCCAGTATTCTGCATCATTCTGCTTTGCACTGCCTCCCACAGCTGGTTTGATAAACAGGGTGTGCAATTGAAGAAGCTTTATCTGAAAGGTAAGATGGAAGCCACACACCAAGAATTCTGTAGCACAAACCCCCCAGATTTGTACCCCTGAAGCAAAAAAGTACCAATTTCAACTCAGAAGGCAAAAAGGAGTGGAAGATGGAAATTGTGGAGGTGAAACCCAGGGCACATTTGGTGGAGGTGAAAGAAGGCAAGAATTCCAATTCCCTAGAGGTGAATAGGGTTCAAGTAAAAAGAGAATTTTACTAGGCTGAGCAGAGGATTCCTAAAAAGGAAATTATTTTCCTCCCTTTCATCGACAAAAAGATAGTTCCAGTGACAGAGTTACCATGGAAACTGATTTGGAGAATAACAAGAAAGCATTTATGGTACAGAGCTTATTTTTAAAGGATGGTGAACCGGCAGCATCTCATTCCCCTAACTGGGATGATAACCCGATCATATGGTCTAAAGAACTAAAGTAACACATTTTAAACTGGCATGGAATAGCATGCTAAATGGAGCTGTCACAGCTTCCTATCACTGCGCCTTAATGACCTTCAATGCTGCGGGCAGGGGCCTTGAAAGAAAGTTTCTCCCAGGATACAGCTTTAGCCAGGCTGGCTGGCACCACATCTCTCAGTGAGCGAAAGCCAGAGGCTGGTGAGCACCTCTCCATGAGTTAATTCGATTAACCTGCCATTTCTTCTGTGTCATTCAGTTTTACTAGGAAGGAGCTTGGGTTTCATCCCCCAGCTGGAGAAATGCCTGCTGCCCCAAGGGTTACCATGACGCTGACTGCACACCTTGGTGGCAAATATTTCCTTCGCCAGCAGTGAGGAAACTGCTGATAAAAACAACTAACCTCACCTGTAAAATCTGGCATACGCTGAAACAAACACATAATCCCAAACTGTCCTTCTGTGATTTACTCCAGCTGAAGCAGAAACAGATCACCCTTTTACATTGAGCTTGGAGGGGTTTTTGCATTATCCCAGCCCTTTGATCTCAAAAAGCCAGGAAGAGTTGTGACCTTTAGGAAGGGCCCATCACTTTGCAAGTCTGCTTTCTACAGTGAAAGGGTTAATTTCCACCAAGGTAGCTCGAGTCCTAAAGGAGGAGGAGGTACTATCTTGCGCAGCCAGGGAGCATCCCTCTGCAGCAGGGAATAAAAAGCCATTATAATAATGGTTACTGCAAGCATGAAGTCACTGGCACCTAAAATTTTCATTCTTGTTAAATGGAAATGCGAGCAAATAAAAAAGCTCCTTGTGTATATTGCCCCAAGGTTTTCCATCTTGGGAGTAGCTATGTGAGGCTGCAAGTGATAATACTCATCCTCTGTGAAGAAAAAAAGACAGTTTATATTGATCTGGGATTCAGCATGAGGTAGAGATAAGATGGTTTTAGGGTCTCTCTCAACACATAGTGTTAAAACATTGACTTCAGAGTAGAAGACGTGAGTTTTTTTTTTTCCCTTATCCTCAGCCTTTGCTCTGTTTTGTAGTTAGTTTATTGCTTCCCCTAGAACTTTGAATGCTGAGGGACAGGAGACTGGACACATGCATTATCTGAATTTAAGACTTCAAAGGGGTAAGTGGATATGAGCTCTAGAATAAAGGGAATAATGTTGTACTAGCACTGCCACAAAAATTATCATGCAAGGCTATCAAGAGCTTTTCAGCTTTCCAGACAGATACGAGGCTGTTCTCCACACACCAGTAACCACAGAGCAGTATCTCGGCTCACAGCCACCCAGAGCACTGGAAGGAGAGCCTTGCAGCACAAGCTCCCAGAGCCAGCCTCTAACGGCCGCAACCCAAGATAAGATGACACCTGTCAGGTGGAGCAGAGATGAGGGGCGAACTCTGGGCTTGTGCAGGATGTGAGTACACAAGTGGATGAGAAGGTAAATTACCTCAACCAGATGTGGATGCTCTTCAAAGAACTCAGAAGTCAAGCAAGCTGTAAAGACTTTATCACAGACTGTTTTGAGTTGGAAGGGACCTTAAAGATCATTGAGTTCCAACCCCCTGCCATGGGCAGGGACACCTTCCACTAGAGCAGGTTGCTCCAAGCCCTGTCCAACCTGGCCTTGAACACTGCCAGGGAATAGGCAGCCACAGCTTCTCTGGACAACCTGTGCCAGTGCCTCACCACCCTCTCAGTAAAGAATTTCTTTCTAATATCTAATCTAAATCTATCTTCTGTCAGTTTAAAGCCAGTCCGCCTTGCCCTTGTAAGAAGTCCCTCTCCAGATTTCTTGCAGGCCCCCTTTAGGTACTGGGAGCTGCTCTGAGGTCTCTACTGGAGAATGTTTCTTTTTCAAGTACACTGATTCTGCTCACAAGGTTGTTACTCTGCTGGCTTCCTGGCAAAACTTCTTTCATTTCATTAAAAGCTGAGGCCATAGCCTAATATCCCATCATCATGGCCATTGTTCATGCAAGACACAACCATTGGCATTTGCTTGCTGAAGGAAACTAAAGCTCCTGAAATATATTACCTTAAAAAAAAAAACCCACATTGTCAAGTAGATGAGTTGACAACAAATAGTTTCTTTTAGTAACCCCACAGAGCACCTGCAAGCTTGGTCATCTGAATTTTTGTATTTAACTGAAAATGATTACATACACTGTTACGGACTAGTTGACAATGCAAAAGCACTTGCATTAGAGCACAATTATTCACCACTCACTCTCCAAGATAAGCATTTGTTAGGGTTACTTTGTCAAAAATAAATTTACCTAGAAAGACTGAGAGGGGAACTGTTATCAAATGTAGATCTAAGTGTAGCTCTTGCTAGTGCTTTTAAGCAGTGAATCCTCCTCCCTCTGGCCTAATTCAGGACAGAGACAAACTAACCAGTAATAGTAACCATAAAAAGGCAAAAACATTTACAAAGACCTATCACTGTTCTTTTATATCTGCTCCTTACCAACCGCTGGATAATGCCACTGAGGGGGGGTGTGTGTGTGTAGGAGGTAGTTGCATAGTAAGTCAGGAATCAGTGCTTTTCATTTACATTTTTCTAATTCAGGAATTGGGTCCAAAGCAGAGGTCAGACAATGCCCACTCCATTGGCTCAAGACTGACGAGGAGAAAGCCTACAAAGAGTAAAAAATCCTAAATTAAATTCCCCTTTTTTATTTCCTAAGTTCCTCTCAAGTTAAGAGACACATTTGCGTATCAGTAAAGAGCGCTTAACAGGAAACTCTGAATCTCAGTAACTAGCATAATCATCAAAGAAAGAATAAGAAGAATGAAAATATGCATACAACCCCAAAATGCAGATTTTATATCATGCCTACTCAAGAGAGCGAAGATACATGCCCTACTCAGACAAGCGTGGCTTTCCTAGGACTGTACAATCTTCTAGTGATTTAGAATAGTTAGGGCTGGAAAGGACCTGAAGATCATCTAGTTCCAACCCCCCTGCCATGGGCAGGAACACCTCCCACTAAACCATGTCACCCAAGGCTCTGTCCAATCCAGCCTTGAACACCGCCAGCGATGGAGCATTCACAACTTCCCTGGGCAACCCATTCCAGCGCCTCACCACCCTTACAGTAAACAACTTCCTCATATCCAATCTAAACTTCCCCTGTTTAAGTTTGAACCCATTACCCCTTGTCCTGTCACTACAGTCCCTAATGAAGAGTCCCTCCCCAGCATCCCTATAGGCCCCCTACAGATACTGGAAGGCTGCTATGAGGTCTCCACGCAGCCTTCTCTTCTCCAGGCTCAACAGCCCCAACTTTCTCTGCCTGTCTTCATACGGGAGGTACTCCAGTGCCCTGATCATCCTCGTGGCCCTCCTCTGGACTTGTTCCAACAGTTCCATGTCCTTTTGATGTTGAGGACACCAGAACTGCACACAGTACTCCAAGAGAGGTCTCACAAGAGCAGAGTAGAGGGGCAGGATCACCTCCTTTGACCTGCTGGTCACACTTCTTTTGATGCAGCCCAGGATACAGTTGGCTCTCTGGGCTGCAAGCACACACTGCCTGCTCATGTTCATTTTCTCATCAACCAACACCCCAAAGTCCTTCTCCACAGGGCTGCTCTGAATCTTTTCTCTGCCCAACCTGGAGCTGTGCCTGGGATTGCCCCGACCCAGGTGAATGATTTAGACAGTTAATGATAAAGGACTCCTAGCTTGGTTTAGGGGTTTTGGTTTGGTTTTTGGTTTCTTTTCAGAAAGAAGGAGAGCTTCAAACATGTGCTAACCAGTTTTGAGCAAAACATTTTCAGTTCTTTTGATTTTGAATTATTTTAACTGTTTTCATTATTACCATTCTGTCTGATCTAAGGACAGAACAGTAATCCAGTACTTCTGTTACACCTTTACTTGAAAGGACCAGAAAAAGTTGATGGACTCTGAAGATGGATTTGAAGCTGGCTTGTTTAAAATATCTGTTAAAACAAAAAAAAAAAGTACTTGCTGAACCTTTGCCAGTAGTTACACCAAAACCAGAACATATCATCCAGGCTTTTCTTCCCTTCATTTTCTTTAATAGCTGAGGATGCTAATGATAAACACCTTGCTGAAATCAGTGCAGAGTAGAAAAGTAAAAATAAAGCTTCTTGCCTTTCACCAGATGATACTGAGACACACGCTTTGGAGCTCTTGGTATAATTTTCTTCAGTGTTACATATCCTTCTCAAATAGATACAATATTAATGACCATGGACTAGCAAATGAGTCTGCTACAGAGCCTTGACTTAGGTTTCTTTAATCAGTGATTTCAGAAACTGACTGGCTTTTAAAAACATAGTCAAAAGCATATTCCCTAGAGCATATTTTAAGGGGAAATAAAGCCCACAGAGGACTAGAATTTATTATGATGATTAATTGATGTCCATGCAAAAAATTAATCAAAAAGCATTTCTGCCACTAGATTGTGTCTTTGACCAAGTACAGAGTAATAGGGAGGGGAGAATTATCTGACTCAGTAGCCAATTAATTTCTCTAAAAATTGAAAACAAGATACGAAAATCTGCCTTTTATCTTGCTTCAAAAATCCTCCAGAATGCTTGGATTAGCCAGAGGCGTTATTTTGCATAGCTAGTAAGGGTAATGCAGGAAAACATGATGTGATTGACTTTTTTCCTCTCCTCCCTTTTTTTCTTTACAGAAAGGGGAAGGGGAAGAAATAATATTTTTTTTCCCCACTGCAGACTGCATAAATGAGAAACGACAAACGATTTTGCACCTCAGCATAAAAGTCTGATCTCTGGAATGTTACTGAGGCACAGCTTGAACACAGGTGACAGGAACAAAGGTGGACAAGGAAGGAAGTGGATGCCTGTAAGACGCGGGTTTGATGTGCGGGCTTTAACTCAGGCCCTTTCCACTTCAGACATAACCTCTTCCTCCCCTGGCTTTCTCTAGGAGCCATATTTTTTAACGGATTTTCCTTTTGAGCTTCAGCAGTGGCACAGTTGAATTTCATCACCACACCTGAAGAAAGTTGCCCCTTGGACAAGTTAGAGGATTTACTTTGCAGCTGGTTGCCAACAGACCAGTCAGGGTTTCTGAAACAAGAGGACAGGCTATTTCATTTGGAATTAAGCCTTTCATGTGGAAAGGCGCTTCGTTTCTCAGAATAACTTGGGTTTTCATCAAACGACTTGAAACAGAAAATTGCCCAGCAGGTATTGCTTGAAAGCTGTTCTTTATAAATACTTCACCAGGTTTATTTTTTTCCAAGAGGAAAATATTCCTGACTAGGTTAGGGTGAAATAATGACCAGATGCCAACATCGTCCATAGCGTAAGAACTCTTTGTTCACTCGTAGGACATTATAAAGCTTCTGAAGTGACCCTGAAAAGTTCAGTGGTGATTGTGGTGGTGTTCACAGCCGGTTTTGCCCTTTAGTCTCTCAACACGCAATCTTCTGCACACGCAGTTTGAAGAGGCAAGTCTGAAGCATAGATGCTTGCCTTCCTATATGCCTGTGCACTGGAAGGTGTGCGTGCTGACAGGCATGTCAGCAAGCGGAGGAGTAAGACAGACAACCATCTGTACAGACTGCAGTGCTTTGCTCGCTCAGCCTACGTGGTTTCTGTAAGCAGATCTGAAAGGGAAATGACAGTGGAGGGATGGAGGAGAAACCTCAGAAGGGACAAGGAAAAAAGGAAGCTGAAGAGAAAGGATATCACTGCTGTGAAGCAGATCCCTTAAGCAGAAGAATACTTACACAAGCATAGTATCTGGATGGCAGCTAGAAGAGTCCACTCACCTGTTGGCACTAAAGACTGGCCAAGGAGTTCAGCTGCTGAAGCTAGCAGGCTTGTGTGCACTTCTGGGGCATGCTGATTCTGTAGACTAGGCAAGACACGTAATTGCTGTCTCAGCAGAGCCTTCTGTAAATTTATAGCACCACAAACCCCTAGACTAATTATCAAGAGCAGAAGTAATGAAGTCTGTCTGCCAAGAGACCCTTTTCATAGATCCCTGTTCCTTCTCACACCATCCTAACTCAGCCCCAGCAAGCCTGCCCTCACATAAACTCCACCACCAGCAGACACCAAATGCTCCTGGTCTTTTACAGCCATCTTTGACATTTTTCCTTCCTCCTTCCATCCCCAGTGTGCTCTACCCCTTCTCAGGTCCCTAAACTGGCAGGTGGGAAAGGGAAATCCTGTATTTATCAGGCAGCTAGCCAAGGAGAACAGATAAATCGTGAGCTCGCACTGCAGGGCCTCAGACTGAATTTGGCTGAAATCCACTGTGAAATTTAAGAACATGGGGAGGAAAAAGGAAGAGAGAAATGACAGAAAACACAATCATACAAACCTCACCTCTACAAGAAACAAGTGAAGATAAGCACCAGCCAGATCATCTGGCTCATGGAAATAATCCTGCGTGACAGGAGGACTCTCTAAGGAGCTCTTGCATCAAACTTCTTAGTCTACATCACAGGCTAGGTTTCTTTTTGCACTGTTCTCTCAGTAAGTTTCAGTTCCAGCTTTGCTGCTTGGTCACAGCATCACTGTGCTGTTTGCTTCAGAGCCTGGATTTTCCCTTTTAAAACATGTAGGTAACTACAACCCCCAAAAGTAATGACATTTCAGAGGATGTATTAATGAAAGGTTTAGCAACTGAACTACGTCAAAACCTAAACCTCAGTGACCGCTAACATTTTAATGCTCTGTGAGTACCACAGATGGAGCCTCAGAGCTCATGCTTGGCATTGTACAGAGCAGGCAGATGGCTAGTTAAAAGAAAAGCTGACGAAAAATAGGTTGTTTCAGGGCAGATATGGTGTCTAGGTTTCCCCTGTGTCTAGGTTTGCTTCACAGTGGCTAATCAAAATCGGACCCAAAGAATAGGCTTACCCAGCAGCTCAGCCTGGTGCTCTAGTGATAAACTCCCCACAAGATTACTTTGAAAAGCTGGACCTGATACTGCTCCTGTCAGAGCTGCAGACTCTGCTAAGAACAACTGTGTTTGATTTTCACACTTCGCACTAGTAGCTGCTGCAATTATAAACCTGAATTGTAATAGGGGCCTGACCTCCTGACTTAACTGTAACAGTTGAAAATATTTACCTTACTTGGGCAAAAATCCTACAGAGGAGAAAAAAAAGAAAAAAGAGGAAGACATATACATAATATAGCTGCGACATAACCACAAGAATGACAGCAGAAGTGAGTGTTTAAACCCCACCATTTCCATGCTAGATTCTTTAGAAATATTCCAGATTCTACCTCAGTAAGACTCTAAAGAAACAAACAGGGACAGAAGATCCAATTGAGTGTTTTCATTTTTGTTATAATAGTCAAAGACATCTCAGGAGAAAGAAAATCATGTTAACTGCTGGTGACTTTTAACTCAGCAGAAAACAAAAGCCTTGGCTTCTTTTAAAAATTAAAGAGAATGCACAACTCAAACCAGAACGTTGTACATAGCTTCACACGGTGGGATTCAGCAGACTGCTGCGTATCTTTTTTAGAAGAAAAGCATCCAAAAGTGAGCAGGTGCAGCAGTCCGAAAATGTCTTGGAATATTCAAGACATACAAATTGTCTTTTTGTCTCAGAAAAGATCTCGATTTGCTTTTCCTGTTGAAAGTCACCTACACTAAAAGTGAATCATGAGAAAGGTAACACAAGAATCTATTTCACTAGGGGAATAGGCATCATTTTGTGATAATGTGCTGCCTATTCTCTGCCTCTCTTCAGCTGAGAAATTTCTGTACTGGGTCTTTCAAAACTGTGTCCTTACAGGAGGACATACATTCTCCCGCCAAGCCGGCTAACCAACACCAGGAGTAGGAGAGAGGAGCAGAAAATAGGGTATGACTGCATATCTGTGTTCTATGCTGTACCTGTAAAGCAAACCCAAAACTCTACAGAAGACTTCATTACTATAAATTCCATTGCACTTGAACTACTTAAGTTTTGTGTTCAAAACATCAGGGCTGTGTTTGACATTTTAAAAGCGCTGCTTATGCTGGTCGACTGTAGCAACTCTAAGCAAGCCTCAAAACGACCTCAAGTACAGTTGTTTAGTTGCTATTTATTATACTTTATGGTTTCATTATAGTCCACAGTGCTCTCATCCTACAGACAGGAAGCCACAATATTGCAGCTAAACTTACATAGCTGGTCATCCTCATTTCCTTCTTGAATTTGGAAAGTAGCCAAAGCAGTAAAAGTCAGCAAGAAACCCTCATTCACACAGGCTGATGTCGCAGTGCGCTAACTGCTACAAGCCATAAATTACCTGAGGCTCCTTGAGGAGGAGAAGTTTAGCCATGTAAAACTGATTCGAAGAGGTGAGAACCATCAGCAAGTTCACGTGCCCAACGTTCCTTCATACAAATAACCCTTCTGAGTCATCTTCTCATGTGTGGCAGATACACACTCTCAAATGCAGATTCCAACACGTGTCAAGATGATACAGAATAGATTCACAGACAAAAAAAAAGACATTTAAGGGAAAAAAAAATCACTTCGATTCTATAGACAAAGCTCTTTCTTTAGTGTTTTCACAGCACGCAGCAAAGAGTAAGAACAACCACCCAAGCTACATGTGCATCAATACTTTAGCATGGCACCATCACTTAGCTGCACTCTGCTCAGTACTACCTGCTTGCATTTAGCTTTTAACACTTTGCAGCTGGTAAGCTCTTTCTCAGTTTGTAGGATGTTATACATTAAATATTGGATATATTAGGAATAAAATCTTTCCAAACACAAAGAGGGAAACGTTGCAACTACAGTTGTAAGGTCAGTGACATTTAACTGTCATTACATTTATGTGCCAGACATCACATTTTCCTTAGCCAACAGATAGTTCACTATGCTACCTCTATGAGAGGAAAATCTTCCACTTGGTATCTTCCCAAGAACCTTGCTGTCTTCATAGATAGGAGAAGAAAATAGTAGGGGCACACCTGAAATCCTTGGGTTTTAATGTGCACTGAACTGCTAGGAAACTGTTTAACTGGAAAGGTCACAGGAGACAGCCTATCTTCTGAGCATATCTCCAGCTAAATGTCACCTTTTCAGTGATGCTCTTCTCAGAGGTTTTGTAAAAGGCAGACAGTCACGTTTCAGTGATACGCATATCAACCACCTGCCTCCAAAAGGTAAAGCTTATATCCTCCAGTTATACAGCAGAAACACCGTCTTCCAATACGTAGCTGTGGGAGGTGCAAGACCAGGCTGCACTCTCTGCCTCTCTCTTCTGTAGCCACACACCCATCAGAGCTAGAAGTAAACCTGTGAAATGTCACCTAGCAAAAACAAGACATTCTGAAATTTGTTGTTATTTTGGTTGGCTGCTTTTTTACACTAAAATTGAAAAATGTGCATAAACCCAAAGATGCTCAGTTTTGAACAGCATATTGAATTCAGTCTCCCACATCCCAGATTAGCATCCTAAGCCTTGGTGCACTGTGGTGCAAATGCATGTATGGGTGATCTTTGCTCTCTCTCCTATGCAGCAACAATCTTAACAAGTGACGCTTTCTCAGTGTCAAATCCAGTACGTATACTGGAACAGATTTTGCTCTGATAAACTAGTATTTTCCAAAACCAAACAAAATTTCATCCCTAAAGTTACTGTGTTACGAGGACTGCTTGTAAAGAACAACTTGAAATCAGACCTCAGCTTTTCTATTCATATTATTACTACCTCACTATTTTCCATTAATGGATTATGGCACTTGTTTATTTCTTTGGCAGAGGGGGAAAGAGGGAAAGGGAAATCATTGTATTCCTTATTGTCCCTTGCTGTATCCACTTCAAAGTCTTCATGTCCTAACATAAATCCCTGGAGCTTCTTGCTGTTAGTACCACTCCTAGTTAAGCAAAAGAAGAGTAAAAACCAGTCTCAGGACTTTGCAATAATTATTTCCTATAACCCCTGCCCATTCTTAGTCTGTCCCACAGAAGAAACCAAGAGGTTTACTGTCCACAGGAGCACAAGGAAAAAACTGAAATGCAACAAAAATCTTTATCATTTTATTAACCTTAACAAAACCTGCAAATTATAAAGCAGTCTGCTGCTTGGAGAAGATTCAGATACATATTGAAATGCTAACTGAGAATATTTAAACTATATACAACTGTGTCAGTCACCAGCTGCTGAACACTAATCAATGTAATCCAAATCTTCTGGGATTCCAAAACCTTTGTCAATTCTGCTCTCTTCAAATCCAAATTTACGTTTGGCCCAGGACTTTATTGCAAAGATATTATCTGTAAATAGAATCAAAAAGATCCAGTTTTGAGTACTTAAGGGAAGCATGAATTAGTTTTGGCTACACCAAAATCCTTCCATTTGCATTGTCTCTGTGTAGATGAAAAAATAATTATATTAATTTTATCATTATTAAGTAGATTTAGAACAGAAAACGGGAGGCTTTTGTTAATGACATCCTTTTACTTGCTACTAAGTAAAATACGACGTCTTTTTTTTGGAGGTTCCCTTAATCTTTCCTTGCTTCTTTCCTATGGGAAGACTGAATGGCACAATTACAGTGTAAGCCTGCTGTAGTGATGAGCTAAGTGTGAATATGCATAATAAATATTTTTAATGTCCCTTTTTCAACTAGATACCTGCTGTGTGACTGGCTACAACTGCAAAAATAAGATTCAAATTAAGTACAAGGTCCGTTCTAGTCCTGCTTGTGTTTGTTCAGATAACACATATTTTGCTTGAAAGTTTAAAAGATAAAAAAGCAGCTTTATTTTAGTCAGCACTCCTTTTCAGCATTGCATGACAGTTATTTTAGCATATACATTCTTTTCAATTTAACATAATTTTTCACTGCAGTATTGATTGAAATTCACTATGTCATTCCTAACGCCCATAAATTACAGCGGACAGGAAGTGTCCTCTGTGCCTATACACCTTAGAAATATTTTCTTGTCTTTAGCCACCAGACATTTGGTTTTAAAACTGTCTCTTGAGAAGAAAAATATGCTGCAGCACATAACCTAATTGTCTAATTAAACAGCAAAAGCACTTTCTACAGGCTGAGGCATAGTTCCTTCACCTCTATCAAGATCTTGAGAACAGCCTGTCATCAACAGTAGAAAGCCCTGACAACAGCACTGCCAAAAGTCATTTTGAAATACATAACTTTATTTCCCCATATGCAGTAAAAACCCCAGTGCAAATGAAGCTATAAAGTAGTAATAGTCAAAAGACTATGACAATGATATCCTACTGCACTTGGCATAACCAATGAGGGCAACCAGTCTATTGACAGTAGATTTTATCATGACAAGTGCAAGGTCCTACACCTGGGTCGGGAACAATTCCAGGCACAGCTACAGGTTGGGCAGAGAAAAGATTCAGAGCAGCCCTGTGGAGAAGGACTTTGGGGTGTTGGTTGATGAGAAAATGAACATGAGCAGGCTTCAGTGTGCTCTTGCAGCCCAGAAAGCCAACTGTATCCTGGGCTGCATCAAAAGGAGTGTGACCAGCAGGTCAAAGGAGGTGATCCTGCCCCTCTACTCTGCTCTTGTGAGACCTCTCTTGGAGTACTGTGTGCAGTTCTGGTGTCCTCAACATCAAAAGGACATGGAACTGTTGGAACAAGTCCAGAGGAGGTCCACGAGGACGATCAGGGCACTGGAGTACCTCCCGTATGAAGACAGGATGAGAAAGTTGGGGCTGTTGAGCCTGGACAAGAGAAGGCTGCGTGGAGACCTCCTAGCAGCCTTCCAATATCTGAAGGGGGCCTATAGGGATGCTGGGGAGGGACTCTTCATTAGGGACTGTAGTGATAGGACAAGGGGTAATGGGTTCAAACTTAAACAGGGGAAGTTTAGATTGGATATGAGGAAGAAATTCTTTACTGTGAGGGTGGTGAGGCACTGGAATGGGTTGCCCAGGGAAGTTGTGAATGCTCCATCGCTGGCGGTGTTCAAGGCTGGGTTGGACAGAGCCTTGGGTGACATGGTTTAGTGGGAGGTGTTCCTGCCCATGGCAGGGGGGTTGGAACCTAGATGATCTTCAGGTCCTTTCCAGCCCTAACTATTCTATGATTCTACGAATTATAACCAAAAAATTACAAATTATATTCTAAATAATTAAAAAAGACATGCATATTGCTTGCTCTGCAAAATGGAAATACATAGCAATATAGCAAAGCTAAGCAATAACAGAAGATTGAGTTAAACTTCCATGAAAATGTTACCACAGTAACCTTCCTAAAAACCATGCAGCATTTTTCCTACTTGTCAAAGCCGACAAGTTAGTATGAGAAATATCTGCTTTATGTTAGCATCCATCATATGATAGCAGCACAAAGGTTCCACAAAACATTCTACTCTTTAGAAACAGACAAAAACTCAAAACAGAAGAATTAAACTTCTGAATACCTGGACACAGCCATTTCCAGTCTCTTTCTATTAGTGTTTTCCTGATGTTAAGAGATTTTGACTCAACCAAGATAATGAACTGTAGGTCTTAACACAGTGTGCAAGACTGCACCAGAAGAACAAATCCACTATGTGATGTAAAGTACATTCAGTAACTAAACTGAGAAAATGTGCTCTTTTTTTGAATCGTGACCATTTATAAGTAAAATATACTCCTGCATGTTTTTGTAAGCGAGGTTTGTTGTCAAATCCTAATCTAATTTAAAATTCTTAACAATTAATAGGTCTTTTACTGAAATTGCTCCTAGTCTGAAACTGTGTTAAGCAATATAAATGCATACCCACCAGTCCATCTATTGGCTGCCTCCTTGGCTACTTTGTTTGTTTGGCCTGAAATAGAGAAGAAAACTGACAACAAAATATCATACATCACAGTAAAATCATACCACAGTTGCAAGGCACAGAGATTAGATTTTTATTGATGTAATTTTTAGGGAACCACACAGTATAAGGAAATTATTCCACTGCTTCCAAACCCTTCTTCTATTTTATACTTTTAACATTCCAGCAAGCACAGACTGAAGTTAAAGAAAAACAGGAAGCAAAGGAACATAAAAGATACCATATGAACAAGTGTGAGTCTTTGAAGTGTGTTTTAAAATGAAATAACCCTGGTTTGGTTTGCCTGAGGCCTTAATCATCTGTACCAAGATTGGAACTAGATACATGGCCTGAAGATATTAGAGGCAACAGAGATGGAAAATATTTCATAATCCTCTCTATACATAGGTAACCCATCACATAGGTATGCGTGACTCTACATAGATAAGGAAAAGGGTAACAGCCTATCACATTAATCCAAAAGTTTATCATATCACTCTGGAAGGTTTCCTGGGCTTTTGAGAACAGCCTCAATGAAATGAAGAGAAAGTAGTTTCCTGGTTATTGAACTTGGCTTCCTTCCCTTATCACTGCTCCAGATAAAAATTGCGTATTAGTAAATGCCATTACTACAAATAGCTTCTCTATAGTTTCCATGAGGCAAAGCAGCATCAAGAAAAATTCCTCTTAGATCACCTTGCTCCCATTAAAGTACTGAAGCAAATCAAACAGGTTGGTTTGTAATGTGGGAATTTATCAGAATCATTATGGTTCTCACGCCTACACATAGCTTAGTTATTCCCACTTGGTCTTGTTAGTACTTGCATGATAATACTCATTTGAATGGTCAGCATGAAATCTGTCCCCAGGGGTACTGAGAAGTGAATATATGATCAGCTATCTATTGTTATAAAGATTATACTTCAGGCAAAATGAAATTATGTTGAAAAATCATTTGCCAGCACACAGGAAGGCAAACAGTCATTATTCCGCCCTTAATACTTCAGTAACTGATGTGAAAAATGTTTAAAACAGTAAAATACCATTCAAAACCAGTGGAGCTTCTAGAAAAGGCCTATAATTATAGGCACAGAATGAAGTGAAAAAGATGGGAAGGAAAAAAAAAAAGGGAGTGGATAAGACAGCATTTTTGCTTGCTTTCATGCATCAGAAGTTCAAGTTATTCCTGCCTTGAGAGATACTCCTTATTTTCCTTTGCTGTTGTTGCCACCTCCACTTCTTCAGTCCCATGACTGGTAGCACTGACAGCATACTGACAGCCAATGGCATTTTGAACAGAACTTTACCTAAAGCTACTGAAAGCAAGTCTGCAGAGTAAGAGCTTTCACTGGTCAAGATTTTACATGTGTTAGCAATAACACTTCCCTCAGCATTTTTCTGAACTCTGAAGTAAAACTGTAAACCTTTATCTGACTCCAAGTACTGAAGTTTGAAACAAAGCTATGGGGGAGATACAGGATAGTATTAAACTCCATGGATCCAGAGCTGTAAGGTGACAGCAGCCTGATGATGGGTGAGTTAGCCTAGTCCACAGCATCCACCAGGTCTCAGTGGAAAGATCTGCTTTGCTGAAAGCAGCTAACCAGCTGAGCTTCTGCATCACACAGCTGCTCTTGGCTCCTGCAGCTTTCAGCACACAGCCCTATGCTTAAAGCCCAGCAACCAGATAGTATGGTGCGTTAAAAAGAAAAGGAACAGTGGCAGCATGGTGAATTGTCACCCTTTAAATATTGCTTATACATGTTAAATCATGCATTTTGATGATGATCATGTTTCATGTGATCATGTGTTTTTAAAAATGTGGCTTTTTATCTCTATCAAAGAAAAGGCTGGGGTGAGCAACAGATACAGGCTGGGCAACAGGGTGATTAGAATGGCAGCGGCTGCTTATAACCAAGTCGTGGCTAGAAATGAAATAATGGTAGCAAGAGCAGGAAGTTATAGTGGGAAAATCCTGCAGTGGGCAGTGCCTTCGATGACTTAAATAGCAGAGAAATAACAAAAAATTAACAACACAAAACCCCGAGCAAAATAAATGGCTGAGATAAAAGTTATAAAAATTAAAAGAAGAACTACTTTAACCTTGTAATTCTTTCCATGCACCACCTGGGACTGATCACAGACTGGCAGCAAAGTGTCATGGTAGAAGTGTGGAAGGATCACAAGTGGAGGCAGAACTTCAGGATGGAGAAGGTGATGTTCAGACAATCTGGTTGAATACCAAATAAGAGGCTGCCTCAGAGACTTGTAACACATCCCCCACATTACTCTGCTGCCAGAGGGCTCAGAGCTGGGGAAATGAGGGAAAATAAAGCCTCAGGCACACAACATTTCCAGGAAATGCATTCACAAGAAACTGAGGCAAGTGTTTGCTCCTTGCTGTTTCCCATTTACCCACACACCCATGTGTATGATAGAACCATAGGAATGCACGTATGGATGTACTCTGCCCTGGTGATAGCTGCTTAGACTATCAGGCATATTGTATTAACAGCAACGTCGGCTAGCCTGGCAAGCTGCAAGACACCCATGTGTTCTTGATGTCCAGCCTGAGCAAGCTCATGCAAAAAAGACAGCTTGCACCTTCTCTTGTCATCAGGTGAGACGGTCACTGCCACTGCTGCAGGATGGCACTGCATTCTGCTTAACCACCGATTCCTTCACTTAGATTTTCCCCTCATATTACTTTTTCACTTCAGGGTGGGGGAAACACCTCATCCATCTCCAGAAACTATGTCATCATCGCAGCTGTTGCCTCATAGTTATGGGCCAAGCATTTAGCTATCTGAAGGCAAGATTTAAGTTCCCTGGCGTCAGGTTCAACCCTTGCCTATGTTCCCACTGCAGGATCTTTTTTGCCTGCTGTACCCAACACCATCCCTGAAAGATGAAGGAGAGACAGGTATTGGCAGTTATGGACCTTCATTTCCTGAAGGCACCAGCTGAATCTGCTAATTGTCAACATCTTCCAGAGGTGCCTGACCACCACAAGAACTGACAGAAATGAAGGCATCTGCCCACTACCTACTTTCTAGAAGCCTTTCATAGTTGCGTGTTTGGATTTTCACTGGTTTCATCATCTGTAAGTGTCTGTGCATGGAGGGTGAGGAAAAGATGGAGTAAAACAGCCATCCCCAGACACTCCTTTATGTACTCATGTAGCTCAAAGACAAGCTACTTCTGATTGCTTATTCTCTAGCTCCACAGCATCACACAGCCATTGGCCTCCTGATTTTTAGACTGCATTAAATAAAAAAGTTTAAGATCGAAAGACAATAATAGCATGGGAACTTAAAAATGTATATACCAAAGAAGAATCAGGACACAAGCTGTGTGAACTGTAAGAAGTAGAAACTCAGAGACAACACTGAGGACAACTGGCTAATTGCCAAAATTAACACAACCTTTGGCTCCTAAGCTTGGCTGGAACCCTGCTGGTCTTCCTGCTGACCAGAGCTGCTCTATCAGAGCTTGATTTTTGACAGCTACTAAATAATGTGTCAGTACCAAAGCTGTGCAAGGCAATGAAAGGGTCAAATGTGCAGAAAAGGTGAGCAATACAGGAGGCAACATATGCTCCAGATGTTTCCAGATCTTCTCATTACCACTATTAGGCCCTAGTTACATTCTGTAGCTATACATCTGCAAAAAGCTGACAATATATACAACTGGTATCTGTAAGCAACAGAATAATCCATTGTTCTGGATGTTATGTAGTTAATTCGCCAATTTGCATTTGATAATGCATCAATAGGCTCTCCCACTCCCATGCCTGCAGGATACAAGTCCTTCACATGGCTGAGGCACACACCTGTATCCTCCACTGGCTAATTTCAGGCACAGTTAGCACTTTCAGAGCAGGAAAATAGAAGCTTGCATTTTCTCTCCTAAACTGAATAAAAGCAACCACTGTGAGTACAGCAATGCAAAGCCCAGGAGCAGCATCGCTTGCAACACTGCTACATTATGTTAGCAAAACACACCAGGAAATGCACCCTAAATAGCGAAAGGCTGAGGGTCTAAGAGTTAGAACTGATCAGTTCTTACAAAAGTTTCTTCTGCCCTGAACCCCAGGTTACCTCTAGGGAACTGCGGGGAACTCAAGAAGCCCAGATTCTGGGCTTTTTCCTAAGAATGGAGCCATTTTCCTAAGGATCTGTGATTGTCCTTACCACAGAGACAATCCTCCGTACCCCTCAGAGGAAAGCAAAGGTATGGAAAGGAAGGTCCAACAGCAATGACTGTCTAAACATAAAGTGAGGGAGGGTTAGAAACATACTTTTTAATGCAGGCAAGGGACATTCTACCAGCGACCTGCAGGGATCTGAGAGCAGATCAGGGGACAGAGCTGACAAAAGGGTATGTGGACAGCCGCAGGAGGTGCAGTAAGAACCCTTCTAAAGCAAATGGACATACCTGGTCAGGGGCAAAGGCCATCAGCACGAAACATTAACACTGCAATATTTCTGAACAAATCTGAACTGGCAACACATATTGGCTCAAATCTTAACACAGGAAGGCCTCATTGTTCCTGATCTGACTCAGGAAGACCTACAGTCATTCTCAGCATACTGCAGAACTACAGCCTCCTCTTTCCTCTTTCCCCCAGATTCGCTCAGTTTGTTCCTGGAAGGGGGTGGTGATGGTGGTGGTGGAATTAAAGGTCTTATTTGCATTCCAAAATGGAATGGCAAAAACCTGTTGAAGCCTCAAATATTTCCACAGGCAGAAGACCGCTACATGCCTTATCAACACAGTATATATATACTTCAGGAGACTAAGACTAGATAGACTAAGTTAGTCTTTCCATCAGACTTTGGACACTTCCATTGGTAAACAACAATTATGGTAGCCACAACCACCACTATTTCCTCAAAAACATTTTCAGACCTACTTTTAGGTTCTTTCTAAAAGCTTAAGTCCTGCACATATCATTAAAGGAATACTAAAGAAGCAGTCACTGAATAGTATTCAAAAATCAGACAATCAAAGGTAACACATTCCAGCTCCAATAGCTATACTAATAAATAAATGAATAAATAAATCTCAACAGCCAGAACCTGCTCCCATCAACCTACAGACTTGGAAATTAACGAAGAGCTGTAGCTTTCTTTCCTCTCCTTATTTCTACTCTGGCATTTTCAGGATTACTGTAAGTAACCAAAGTTTTCAGGTCCAGGAACCTCTATTTCTTACAGAATAACAAAACCTAGTTATATTTATAAAATAGCACAGTTTTGTGCCAGTTTTGACCTACTGCAACTAATGCCACAAGAAAACTGTATGGATTTCCTCACTTAAAAGGCCCATGACTGCAGAGCCAATTAGCATCTTTCCAAGGAAACAGTCACCCATCAACCTGTGGGACTGTTAGCAGACACATGCGAAACACAACTGCAGTCTTCAGCATGTGGGCAAGGGAGTACTTTACAGTGTGAATCAAAAATCTTCTTCACGGAATGCAGAGAACAGCTGCAACTGTTCTCAGGGGCCAGTGAGAAATATTAGCCCAAAGAGACCCAATCTCTCTCATGAAACTGGTCAGGGTAAATTAATTGCATTATCTGGATTTGAATTCCAGTAGTAATTCTTCATCCACTTACACTGAATTTAAATATGAAAAATGGCAACTACTGTAAGAACAGTATGTGAACTCGAATCTCCAGTGACTCTGATTACCTACTGCCTGCTGCAGAGTTATGCATTCTCCTGCTCACAGGCTGCCCTCACTTTCCAGAAACATTGTTTACCTTGCTGTCATCACACTATGACAGATTTGTGTTTCCCTGCCTCTCTTGGAGAGGTATCATTATAATACCCTATGATGCACAGTTTCTGAAATCTTTCCCATTAATGAAAACGTCCTATGCAATTAAAGAGCCCATCTCTAAAGCCCAGGCAAGAAGGTGAAAATACAAATTATACACTGTTATCCACAGACAGTACAAAGGGTAATTGCCTAGTAACTCTTATTGACGTATTCATCCACAGACTGACACAAGAGACTGATCAAGAGACTGTAGCTTGCCACTGGCAACTATTCATGGCAACGATGTGATCAAGTGGCTTCTTTAAAGTCCATATTTGAGTATGCCTGAGACTAAGCAGTCTACAACACTGTCATGTGGTAGCTCACAACATAGCAAGAACAGCTTTAGAAAAATGTTTTGTAACCAAGTATTAGGCGAAGATACCTCCGCACTACATGAAATCTTTACCTTCCCACGTGCTTCCCAAAAAGGTGTTTCCTCTTATAAGCAGAATAAAGAGCTCTTGTGCAGAAGAGTGATTGATAGCACATCAGATTCTGTCAACTCCTTTGAATCCAAAATAACACATCATTCTTCCCCCATACTCCAGTATCCCACATAACACTTATCTCCATGATATTAATCAACAGGTCACAATGCTTCAGAATTCATTACTGAATTCAAATTGATATATAAATATGATTTCTCATTTAAATGACATCACAAATTCAATAGAACTATTTATACCGACATTCATTTATACTAATTCATAAAAAGGAGTAAGTTTCAGAACTACAAAGTGCTGACAATTATGAATCCTACCTACTGATCTACAACTATTTTGAAAAGCATCGAACACAATATAAGCCATTTGTGATAGAAAAATACTAAGAAAATTGATATATGAATGAATTTGTATTTCTGCTGCACAGCTGTGTGTATATATATATGTATTTGCTTGAAAATAAACCTGAGCAAATACATAACATAGTGCCAGTCTTGCTACATTGTGAGACATGGCAGTGCACAGGAAAGCTACTAATAAGCTGATCCACATATCAGGGAATATGCTTTTAAAGGGTCTGAATCTTTGTTAGTGTGTGTGAAAAAAGTATCAAGTCACATCAGCAAAAGCTCCCTTTGTCCCACATGAAAAGGTCACACTGTCAAATTTCATCAGGATGTACGCAGTGTCTCTTTGAAAGAGCATCCAACAGAATTTGTCAGAACTGCTACCAAAAGATGGCTCTATGCAGAAGACATGCTCTTGCACTTAAGTTTACTATATTCATACAGCCACAGAAAAAAAGACCATTTACCTTTCAAGTATTCTATCTGAAAACCCATGCTGAAATCCTCATTGCTTAGCTACTCTTATCCAAAGAACAGAGGGAAGCAATGTGCTTACAAAAGGGAAACAAGCACACCACCTCTTGATTGACGGCTCCCTAACAACACGTTTCCTTTCAGGGGAGAAATCCTTCCTCCTCACTTTGTTTACTAATAAACTCCATACCCACTGCACTGCTAAAGGAACTCACAAACTTCTGTGCTGCTGAACTGCATTTCACCTGGAGGCTCATCCCAGAGCACTGCAGCTTTTGTCTAGGTCAGCATGTCACTCTGTTGCACGCCTCATGTCACAGAAGCTGCAGATAAGAGTCTGGAAGGCATCACAGGAGGTCCTTCAGCCTCTATAGCCATGATTCAATGCATGTTCAAACTTACCCATGCTGTTTCTAAGGTATTTGTAGCCTGGTTTTAAGGTTTCCGTGTTACAGCTTTTACAGCCTTCTCAGGCAATCTAGTTCTGTGTTTGATTATTGCAACCATTAGAATAGTTTTTCATCCAACTTCTCTTTCCTGTGCAATTTAAGGCTATTACTTATTGCCAAGTTCTCTGTGAACTTGAGCAACAGGATATACCTTTCCTTTTTTAAAGGAGATACAGAAACCCACCAGAAACAACTGTCTTTTGAGCCCTATGTTTGTAAGTGTTTTTCTCCTAGAATGCAGCTGCTCAATGCCTGGTCTTTTCACTCTACTCTGAATTCTCCCTAGATAGTTATATACCTCTCAAATATGGTATCAACACTGCTGCAGTGATACAGCTGAAGCTTCACTGAAGCCAACTTGAGTAGAAAGATTTTTTTCATACATCTCATTGCTGGTTTCTGTATCTTAGTATGGCGATTTTGCTTTTCACAAGAAGAACGTCTTAAAAAATCAACCTGTAAACTACTATAACATCTTTTCAAACCCTTCCCCCTTCACCAGCTGCTCCAGATAATTTGCATTACACAATATCCTTGAATGTGCATATGTCCTTCCGCTTGCCACTAAAGAATTTTATTTGGTATTTTTTAGACCATCTTTGCAATTTGTCATGCTCATTTTGAAATCTCACCTTGTCCTTGGTCCATGCAGCCTCTCCTAGTTTTGCCAGGTACAAATGTAACAAAAGTATGTCTTCTATTATCCACCTCATTAATATAAATACTGAGCAGAAGCACAGACTCGATTATAGAGCTTCATTGATTCTACCCTATTTCTGATACTGAATTATGGATGAACACACCTTGATACAATTATAGTTTTAGATTCACACTACTGCAGTTTCATCAGGATTGTATTCCCCTACTTTCCTTAACACAGTATCATCCAGAACTGAGGCACAACACCAAAGACAAACTACTCCCAATCCACAAAGGTCTCTTACAGTGGCAAAGACAAAATCTGTGTTCTTCTAGGTTCTCCAAATTGTTTTTTTTCTGATACCCTGCTCTTTTCAGTGAAACTAGCTCATAAGACGTTAAAGTTAGGAGGAAAAAAACACTGGAATTAGTCTTGCAAACATTCAACCTGCCCTGCAAAATGTCTGCAGGCAAATAGCAAAGGACAACATATCAGTGTATATTCCTAATATAGAATCCTAACCTAGATAAACCCATAATGAAAACACAACTTACCCCGTAACATATGGGAGACTTCCTAACATATGAGATTGGCACCACATTTCTCATTTAACTTAAAATAAAAGGTATCTTGCTAGAGTGGCCGTTTTATTTAAGCAGGGTGTTATATATAATAGCTAAAGAGTTGATCTTCCAGATGCCTCTGCATCTTGAAGTAAAACCCCACTGACAAAAGACAACCTATTTTAAAATTTGTTCCTTTTTCTCACTTAACCAGCGAAAATGTAGCTTCATTTTAAAGCAAGTTGGCCCAAGTTGACACTCTCCCATAAGATTAGCCTTGTTAGAATGTGTTTGAGGTATAAAAATACATGCATGCATGTGTCTAAATATTTAGGTCAGTTTTTCATTGCAGAGTAATCTCGTAGCTGGAGTCCAAACTTCAGGCCAGAGACAGGAAAATTCTCTGAAATACAGAGAATTAAGGTCTTTTGCCAAAAGCCACATGACCATGCTGAACTTCAGCCAAAAGCCCCTTATTTCACTTCAAGCTCTCTGCCTTCAGAATATATGTGCAGATACATCTTAAGCTGCATCATTCTTTCCTGGTGCTCCTTTGCTCATTATTCTTCATGGCCGTTACAGTCCCCATTTTTCCAAGTGCCAGAAGCTACTTACCCCTGTTTCTCTCTCAGTTGTTTCAAAATGCATTTTCTATACAGTTTAAATAATTTCAGAGCTCAGGAAGATGCCCTTTGAAGATGTGTCACCTGATGTGCTCCTAGGTGGTCAGCAGATCCCTGGTTGATCTTCAGAGGAACTACCGCAAGACAAAAAGTTCTGGGAGATGCATGACAAATTACCATATAGAATGGTTTGAGTTAGAAGAAGCTTCAAAGATCATCCAGTTCCAACCTCCCTGCAATGAGCAGGGATACTTCCCACTAGACCAGGTTGCTCAAAGCCCCATCCAACCTGGCCTTGAATACTTCCAGGGATTGGGCAACCACAACATCTCAATCAGTGTTTCACCACCCTCATAGTGAAGACTATTTTTGTTAATATCTAATCCAAATCTCCCCTTTTTTCAATTTAAAACCATTCCACCTTGTCCTATCACTATATGTCCTTGCAAAGAATCTTTCTCCATATTTCCTGTAGGGCCCCTATATGCACTGGAAGCTGCTCTAAGTTCTCCTGGAGCCTTCTCTTCTCCAGGATGAAAAAAACCAGCTTTCAACCTGTCTCCATAGGAGAGGTGCTCCAGCCCTCAGATCATCTCTGTGGCACTCCTCCAGACTTGCTTGAGCAGGTTCATCTCTCTCTTGTTTTGGGGGCCCCACATGTATGAAAGCCTTCTGAAGAAGGCAGCAAAAGCTTCCATCAGACACACTCTTTGGTGGAAAGAGATTTTAAAGACTTTGTTGAAGTCTACCGTAAGCCAACAATATATATACCATAAGTTCCTAACTCCAACTGATAACTTGTTCTTATCACTGGTGAACCACAGCACAGGAATTAAGGGCAAAGGTGAGAACTCTTTAAACCTACTTCTGTCAGGGAAGGTCCTTAAACCATCATATTATGGCCTCCTGTAATCACAGCCAGGTTCTGCTCTGCAAATGTTTGGCCTGTCAAAGGACCAACATTTTCAGTAACTGAAGTACAAACAAGCCTCCCTTGATTTTGAAGACAGAGAGAAAACTGGAGAGGATTAAAATAAATGAGCAGAAATACTGCTTAAACTTGCAATTCCTCCTCACTTGCTATGATTACCAAAGGAGCTTGGAGCACTAGTGATCATTTACGTTTGTAATTCCAGTCATTAGTACCCTCTTCCTTTTTCAACTTAATAGTTAAAATTTATGTACTGTTACTGTGCGTAACTATGATTATATACATTTATAAATTTATTCCTAACTCTTTCTAAAAATTATGTTTAGCTTTGGTAAAGCATTTCGCTTTGTCTTTTAATGTAGCTTTTGAACAGGTAATTTAATTTTCCAATCTTCCAACTGAATGATAAGCCCGGCAAAAAACAGTTTAGGGAGTGAAGGAATCAAAAAAAATACCTTAGCTTGATGCAGTTAGTCAGGGAAATGTGTTCTTTCATTACTGGTGCACTTCTATATACAAACTGATACTCCATGATGAAGGAGGAAAAAGGGGGAAAAAATGGGGGGTGGGCTTTCTGGTTTTGTTTTTGTTAGTAGCAGGTAGCCTACGAATTATGTACACAAACATACATTACCAATTTCCTGTCATATCCTCATCCAGATCTTCAGGAGATGAATACATTAAATATACAATTCTCTATAAAGATGAGACTAACTAAAAAAAAGGAGCACTTACTTTTATATCTAGTATTTTCCTGTGTGCTTTAAAGCAAGTGTCTGGTTCACTCCAAAGAAAGCTTAGTTTAACCCTCTAAGGCTAACATAAGTGTGGGTGGAGACACAAGTCTAACTTCAAAAGAATGACTAATTTCTAATTGCAGATCTCTGTTAATGATATTGATGCATAAACCATAAAAAGCACAGCTTGTGCCTCAGATGCCAGGCACATATTTCATGGTCAGTAGCTGGAAAATATCCTCTTAATTGCAAATTGAACATATTGAATCTAGAGGTGATTAAAACCCCACTCTCTGTATAGGCTTGATCTGTACCCTATTAATCTTGTGGCACCTAGACTAGGCTTAAAAGTATTTGTGGACGTTTGCTTTTCCAAATGAATTATTACATTTATAAAAATATCTACTTAATAGTTCATTAACTGAGAGCACTCACAAGGTTCTTTAGTGCAAGTAACCTTTCTGATATGTTTTCTGAACAATGGTCTTTGCCACAAAATATAAAAGAAACCCCATTAAACCATTTTGTAAATTATGAGCATTTTGATAAGTTTTGGGTAAAACTGAAGAAACTAATTTTAAAGCCAGGTTAGTCTAATCTTCATTTAATTTCTTCAATATTGTTTCTTCTCTGCGAACAGGGACTATTCCCAGTATTAATAAGAAATTCCCAAAAGAATCTACCACTAAGTTTTTGTAACATTAATTACATCTGTATGCGTAACATATTTTCAATCCATTTTGACCATAACAGAACTTAATAGCTGGGTGTATCAATAAAAAGCCCCACAACAAACCAAAACCTAAAAAAACCCA
Source organism: Myiopsitta monachus (assembly GCA_017639245.1). Taxonomy (NCBI): domain Eukaryota; kingdom Metazoa; phylum Chordata; class Aves; order Psittaciformes; family Psittacidae; genus Myiopsitta; species Myiopsitta monachus. The sequence continues at coordinate 70,437,485 of CM029917.1, read as the reverse complement.
AGGCCAAGCTATGCGTCCCACAAAATCCAGCAGCTAAATCAACATTACCTTTTCAGCATTCAGCCTTATGATATTAAGATGAATGAAGGAACTGCTAAATTATTTTCTCATACTGTCTATATACCCCAATATAATTCTTCACATCAGTTTGTCAAGCTGAAGCTTTCAGTGTTTAGACATATCAGAATTAGAATTTTTTTTGTCCATTTGATCCACTTATGCCTTCTGCTACAGGATAAAAATAAAGAGAGCAGAAGTAAAAAAGTTGACACCAAAATTGCTATGTTACACGTGTTGTATCTGGCAGTTTGCTGACTTTTGAGAATATAGTTTGTCATCTTGAAATGTTCAGATCACTGTTTCAATGGTAAAAGCCTAAGACAAAAATTAACGCTAATCAGACATTCTAGAAACATGCTAATAAAACAGGAATTCTGACAGGCAACATCTAAGACCAGCCCTATAAATATCAGCAATCATACCTCATGGAAGTCCTTTGCATCAGTCAGTATGTAACTACTTGTGAGATTACTGTCCTGTGCAAAGGCACAAAATAACTAAAGCATGGCTACAGTGAAAAAAAAAAAACCAGCAAAGACCCTGTAATATTTTAATATAATATAGATCAACATTCCTCTAATTAGTGAAAGAATGAGAAGTCTGAAAGTCTAGAAACGTTTATTTTACAGTGAACTCTGAAAATGTTCAGGTGTTGGTAGTTACAAGCTGGACAACAACTCAGGGCAAAATCCATATCATTTATACATCTGGGCTGCCAGACAAACCTTTCGACAAAATTAATTGTCAGGAAAATTGTATTAAGTTCCCTAACACCTCTCTCTGACAAGCAGAAAGAATTAAACTTATGCAACAGGTTAATCCTGATGTTATGTGGAGATTTTTTTTTTTGCCTTACAAAAATATGGATATATTATGAACTACTGAAGGCTTGCATTCTCTAAGCCTTTGTCCTTGACCATAATCTTTAGGGAATCTAGCAGCATCACATGTATCCAGCTTTGCATACATACGTGATATGTCATATAAGCCTTTCTCCCAGAGGAAAAGAGAATCTTCTCTATGACTGCTTCCCCAGGAGAATATTCTCCAGCCTACCAAAATATGCCTCAAAGTTGAGAAACAATGGATTAAAAAACAAGGATTAAAAAATGCAACGAAGTAGTATGAAATCACAGAGGGCGTTTTTGCACCCCCACCCCCGTTTTTTTCTTCTGAAGACTGCTGTTAGTTTTACTGCTTTTAATGTTGAAGAAATCTTTATTATACAATCCCAATCCACAGAAGATGGCTTAAACAACATTTCCAAGTGGCAAAAATAAGCTTTAACCACTGAACTGCTGTGGTTGTTAGACAAAACCCACATATTTTGAGATTCCAGACGTATTTTCACAATACCATACATGTAAAATGGAATTACCCAACTATATCCACAAGACCAGACTATTATGTAGCTTCCTCTAGTGGTCAGTCCCTAAATCTTGTTTCTTCTGTTATTTACTGTAGCTAATTTTATATGCAAATACTGAAATTCTGTGTTCTAAGGCTGTACATTTGAGAAGGCATTAAGAGTTTATACTTCAGCTCTCTAATACAAAAGCCAAGGAAATCAAGCCAAAACATACAGAGAACGTTTGTTACCGATATTAAAAGGACAAGCAGTGAAGTCAGCAAAAAACTAGAGTCGGTATTTTAGTACACTGATTCGCCCCCCTGTGAATACGCACTATAGTATATTTAGTTACTAGGCCAAACATGACTTTCCCACCACAAGACTCAGGAAGCAAGACAGATGTTCAGCTTTTAGTTGAGTCTTCAGATATTTGCTATGAATCATCCAAACTTTGTTTTGACCCTGGAATTAGTGTGTGTTTTAACAAAGCTTATCACTGTACAATAGGTTTGTTTCTGCAATACTCCTTTTAAGGCAAGAGAAATAAAAAAGGCTTAGCAAAGCATTCACCAAATTTGAAGGGCACTGAAATCAGATGACAATTTGATATACCACTAAAATACCACAACAAAAATCAAGGCACCTCTAAGACACGGGATTGGAAATTAATAGACTGAAGTTTAATACTAAGCATCAGAAATACTTCTTTACAGGTTTAAGTCAGTAAGAAAGAAGAGGGAAAACCCAAATGTAGAAAGTCACAACTGCCCATTACAAAATGTATTACACTAAATAATACAACTCAGAGCACCATTATAACATAATGGCCACCTCTGACTTCTGACTTAAAATAAGGTAGAGTTAGTAATCTGCTCAGACTATCTAACTGAAAATAACCACAAGGATTATTTAACTTGTACAGCTAGCAGAAAATTGTATCACTCATGCAGTTTGAAAATGCTTTAAAATTTGAGAACCAGTAACTTTGTTTATAAGGCTATTGTGTGAACCAGAGGCAGTAACTTTCATGTCTAGCTGAACACCTTCCACTGCCTGAAGTTCTTTATTGTCTTCTTACACTAGTAACTGTAACTTCCTGCATCTTGTATTGCCTTCGCACTTCCTCACAGTCGGGAACAAAAGAAATGCCCCCTAAACTTTTTTCTCCCCCCTCCTCAAAGTGCGCAAAAGTCCATTCGGCTTTGACAAAGACATTAAGTCCTCAAAATTGACATCAACATTTATTCATTTATACATTGCCAGCAAAAGTGCGCACTGCCAATGCAACAAGGACTGATGAAACATAAAACGAAGCAGAAGCTTTTACATCAAAGGTCAGGGACTAATTATTTTCAAAACACTACTGCATATTCCCCTGGGAATCCTACAGTCAGCCCAACAAGACTAGCCTCACCAACACCCTGGACTGCTCATCCCTCCATTGCAGAGGCTCACATAGAGCTTCCACACACTTGTAACAAAAAAGGAAAAAAGACAAATGCATGACCAAATAACAAACTTTACGTTTCTTTCCCTCCCTTCAGGATATCAGCCTCCGTGTCACCAGCTCATGCAGTTTGCCCCAGCATTCAAGCTGTGATTTGCCCCTTTGTGCCTAGTATTTAGGAATGTGCTCACTGCTTCAAAAGAGAGGCTCCTCAAATCATTCAGCGCAATGCTTACTATAAGGGTATCTCAGCAGTTAAAATACCTGGCACTACAAATCCGCTTCTGCTGTCAGTATTTGCCTGCCCTCATTCATTTCTACAGCTGGAATCAGCTGGAAAGTGTCTAACTTGTCCCCAGGAGAGCACACAGTGAGGGATTTACAGCACAGTAACTAACCTCGGGTCTCGAGTTTGCTTATTCCCTGGCATACCATTAAATCCTTGGGGAAAGATAACACAGCTGACAAAAAGTGTCATAGCCCCTCAAAATAAATAATATCTGTCCAATTTGGGGGTGTGCTGCCAACTCTGTTTATGTTCCTGGCTTTCTTTCAGCACATTTTTAAAGCTGTGGACTTTGTTAGAAGAATAAGGAAGGAAAAAGATTCAGTTAGATATCTTCTCAGAAAAAGGTCTGTGCCTGTTCCTGATCACTCTAATGGCATTTTGCCATTACAGCAAATGAATATGCAGTGATGTTTGGGTAGCAACATAAGAGCCTCATAAATAAAACACGAAAGTTGAAGTAGAGAAAATTCAATAAAATTTCATGCATGCTTTTCATTTTTCATGCTAAGGATCAGAATATTAAGTATGTTTCAGTGCCCAATTCTGCAGCAAGTATTAAAGTCACTCACCATTCCTTGTATTCCATTAAAATTAGAAACTCCAACAAAAACCCAGCATGTCAGAGACAGTACAAACAGTAAGTCAACACTGCAATAACATACTTATGTATAAGTGATAATTAAGTGTCTCTAATGAAATGGTTACATTCGAAACAGACAAGATGAAGTAGAATGATACCTGTTTTGACAGCATGGAATTGAAGGTACATGGGAGCCAGAGACTACTCTTCCTACACACATTCTAGGGTTCAGAAAACTTAGAAGTTATAGAATTAATTAATCTAGAAATAATGGTTTTGATATTAATTCTAACACATCAGAATACTTCAATTTTAGGATTGTCTGTTAACTGCTTAGTTGCTGCCAGGGCAAATATCGATTAAAAACCCCCTTATAGCATACACACAGATGAAAAGAAACGGTCAGTGTACCTGTATTGCTTACAGGTTTAAAAAGAAAAGCAGCTATTGCTATTCTTTGACTTATCTCTCCATACCAAGTTTTAAGCTAAAGAATTGCAGAACTGAAAGTGAACTTTTGCACAAAAACCAATATACAACTTACGCATTTCTTCAATGACGTCTGGGTCACATTCTCTGTATTTGTCTATTTCTGCCTTTAGCTGCTCTTTTTTCTGTCGAAGGGCAGCAAGTTCCTCTATTAGAGCTGCACGTTCCGCCTGAGGATTCAAAGTATGTTGGGAGATACAAAAGATACAAAAATAAAAATCAGTAATTATTGCCCAGAACCTTTTTTTTAAAAAAAAAAAAAAAAGAAAGAAAAAATAAATTTAAAAGCTCTTTCATTACTGCCTTCTGTCAATGAACCAAACTGGAGAGAAAAAAACATAAGGACAAAATGAATAAACAAAATTTTCTACAACCTCTGAACTCCCGACAAACTCCAAACAGATCTTTTAATTGTTTGGCTTAAATGTTACACTGTATTTAGGAGTGCTAGTCTTGTAATTAAAGACAGCATTACAGAAAACCCTATCATTCACATTTTCCCAAATCAGGATGCTGCATATGAATACCTTCTGAATTTATAATTCACTTTTTTCTACACCATTTAAGAGTTGTGGTCTTAAAAATAGCTTGAGCTATTTATGACATGGTTGTCTTTGCTGTGAGAGTATACAATATCAACCTCAAATACTCTATTGATCAATGAGGATTTTCAGACACTGACTCAACATGAGCCCTCCCGTAGCCAACTCAGCACATAGTTCTAATTCAGTCCATAGTAACAGCCAAACATTGGAACTGGCTGATACTCAAAAGAACTCATGCTAGGGCACTGGGTAGCTTAGAAAAGCCAGGTTGCCATTACAAAGTCATGCTGTCTCCATGGCAGCCCAGCAGCCTCAGGTGCTTTATTGTTTGTTTTTAGTGTGTCCTCCCTCCACCCCAAACTTCGTATTCACAGGGCTTTTGCCAACAGTCTGGATTCAGCACATCTTGAAAATGCTGGGCCATGGAGACCAGCTCCTCAGAAACCTAAATCATTATCTAGATTTTTCAGGACTTCTTCCTGGTGTATAACTGAGAACTAAAATGCTAGAAGCATCAACCAGAACAGGATTTCCAGGACCAGTTGTTTCTTGTCACTAGGGCAGGCCATGTGGTGAAGAAGCCCCAATGTCTCAAACAGTCCAATTTGAAACCTGACACGCACAACTGCAGGAGAAACCAGCCTATGATTCCCAATTACAGTCAAACCCAGAACATTTCTATATAGTATTTTGAATTCTAAGGTTAGGCACTTTCCTGCAAAATCTAATTCCTCCTGAAAGCTTCTAGCTATCTCTATTTAAACATTTATTTACTGGAGGTTTAAACCTCTTTAGACTCAACATCTCAAAACAAATGAACACCTCAGAATACCATACGAAGTACTGCTAACTAATATGCTACTGAATATGCATGGTAAATATGAAGACTAAATATCATTTTTCAGTGTTAACAGCTTCAGCATGCAAAGAGCACCAAGGTTACATGGCTGCTCAGAATGTTAATTCAGAAATCTAATTTATAAGACTAAAACCAAACCAAACTAAAAAAAAAAAGACCCCCAACACCTAAGTTTACAGTTGCTAGATTTGGCAGTTTAGCAACCATTGGCAACTTTGGTACATGCCTCTGGGTAGTTCAAGTTTTCTGATTTCAAGATATCCTAAAAAGCCTGGAAGATTACCAGCCTTCAGGTAGTCCCACATTTTTTCTGCTTTGGAGCAGCCAGCTGTCAATATTTTACACATTAGTTCATGACCAACTAAGCAAAAATCTAATATCTGATTTTTTCTGTCCCTATCTCATCTCCAGTATTTAGAATTCTTAATGGATTTCCAACAAGTACATTAGTATTTATAAACTATGCACACTTGTAGCCCTATTTCCTGGTAGGAATGCCTTCCCCACCAAAGCAACTTACAGTTTCTTCACGTCCAATTTTTGACTTCTCAATGCTTTTCTGTAAAGCCTCTTTTTTCTGATTGCTTTCTGCAAACTGGTAAACGAAACAAAGACCAAAATCAACATATTTCAGTAATAAATATTAAACATAACATAAAACATGCATACACAGCAACATATTTAAATAAATAGGCAAATATACCTTTCTAGCTATATAAATTTATATATCTTTAACTTGTGCAATAAACACAAAATAAATACAAAATCAACCTAATTTAAGTCTGCGGCTCTGAACCACAGAAAAAAAAATTACAGGAAGCAACTTAAAGTCTAAGAAATTTTCACTCCTTTAGCACATCACCTTGTTATGAATTGCACGTTCAGCATGGGACCAAACCCTGTTTCATAACCTGGCATCTCTATGCAAAGGGCTCCATGACATGGAGGATTTGGATTATATGATTTCTTTTGGTCCTTCTCCAGCTATCCTTATTCAATGGAAGCAGTAAGGTGCAGCAGATCCACCTGCTCAGCTGCTGATATCAGTCTTCCCAAAGACTGATGTGCCACAGTCATGGCCTCAATCGTTTTTGCATACTGGTGAATAGAAGCCTTTATAGCTCAAAGGCACATAAAGCCATGCGCCCCATTTCTGGTGCTGCATTCACACTGCTAGACTTCAGAGTTCCCTTTCCCTCAGGCCTGAAGCAGAGGAATCTCGCAGATGTTGCATCTCACAGGGCTGGTGTGAATACTCTCTCTGTTTTCCTGTTATTCCAGGAGGAATCATTCATAAAGAGATGTCTTCATTAACCTACCACCCATCTTGAGCCAGGCCCTTGCAGTTTAGTTGGAAGTTTTCTAGAGATGCTTTGGAATCTCTTAAAATAAGCAGGATGTATGACTTGCCCCTTAGGGACTCAATGCTCAGCATTAGCCAAAGCACTTTGAAATATTAAATGAGATTAATGAAACTGCAAAACCAGAAGTCTAATAAAATAGTCTGGAAATAAGTTACTGCATTTGAAACCAACACAAAAGAATAAAAAATAAAAACCAAAAGAAGAAACAATAGTATGCTTTGTAAGTACTCAATCTTTGGTTTAGCTTTAAGACGTTCTGAGCATCAGTCAGGCAGAAAACTAGTATATCAGACTAATCGTGAAGAATATGAAGGTGACTGTCAGAGCCCAGGTTGCATTCTGCTTCCCCCAAAAATCCTCACACAAAACGTCTACTTCTATATTCCCTTTCTCACTGAGGATCCCTCTGAGTACAAAAGCATTCCTTTGCGTTTCTTGCAGTCCCTAGCCTTGATAATATAACCATATCATTTATATTCTTGTGCAGCTGAAACACCACAACCACATTGATACAATGCAAACAGAACTGTTTAGGAGCCATAATCACTTCTCAATTTCTATTTCAACTCATGCTTAGTCTGTATTTTTCAGAAATACACACTAAAATGTAAATGCATGACAAATATTAGGCAGAGCTTACTGCCAAATCTTAGAGATCAGCCATAACGGTAAAAAGAAGGTGTGTACTGGTGGTTCATACAGATTAGGACACCACCCAACTGCAGCTCACTGGGTTTAGTGGTTCCTTTTATATAGCTCATTTTTTAAACATTACTTGCTCTTTCTGGATCAGTATGTGTTCATGCATGCATGAGCATACATGCAGACAAGGGGACCTCCTTTCAAAAAGGGTGTTTTGTTTTTTCTTCAATTTACATGGAAATTATACTAATGGTAAGGCATATATAATTTGGGGAAAAGTATGTCCAGCTGTTTACTCATTGCTCTCAATGCAAGTAACCACAGAGGCAGCAGGGGTTCCAGTATGTGGCTTGAAATACACCAACACCTTAATTTTGTGGTTAGTTAAACAGTATTTTTTCAGGGATTTCCACAAAATTCTTAAAGATTCAAGTGTGTTAGTCCCCCCATGATGCTGTACTACAGAGAAGCATATGTATAGTTCAGAAGAGGACAAGTATTTAGGCGCAGTTTGCATTTCATGAAGCCCAAGGAAGACAAACACCAGAGCACACATGGTTCAGTACTTCTGAATAAATAATTTTTCTAGCAGAGGAAGCAGAGAAGCCAGGAAGCTTATCTAGGCCCATATACTGCAAGTATGAAGAGTAAGCCAATGCTTTCTGCAAGGGAGGCCATAAAGTTGTTGCTTTCTATGTATTTTTCATATTCATGATGTTATTTATGAGTGTATCTGCATTTTTTAAAATGGAAGCACAGAATGAGCTCTCAGGGAACTGCACTAAAATCATAATTGCTGGTTTCCAGCTTGGAAGCATGTTTCCCAGTATGACATCTTAACAATTTTATGGATTCTCTATATTCCACAGCATTTAATCATGAAAGAGACAGCACGACAGATACCAAGAACTACAGAAATTTCTTAGATTCTAACCTACATAACATGCAAGGCTGCCATGCTACGAGGTTAGAAAATTAGAATATCTTCCTCTGTCTAAGAGCAATGATGATTTTTATACAATTTTATTTAAGATTGTTTTCTTCTCTCACAGATTGTAATTTCTGGTGGAATTTTTTATTTGTTTTATTCTGTCTTCACAATCAAGACTTCACAAAATACAAGGAAACCACAGCTCTGTGTGTATTATTTAGAAGTAACAGTGGGTATTCCCATGACAACAAATAAAAAAGTAAAGGAACAACAGAAGGAGGCAAGATATTGAAAAAAACAAACATAGGACAAGGATGCAAAGGCAAAGGAACAGATGGCCAGGGTCTGTGCAAGGAATCTATAACAACGGGAAAAGCAGAAAGCCTTGACTATAGAGGTGGAAACACCATTGAAAATAACTGTACATGAAAGAAGGGAAGACCATCAGCAAGAATAAAGGAGTCTGAGGAAGGATGAACACAGGTGATACAATAGTTAATTGACAGATAAGGACAAATGGCAGATGACAGATTACAGGGCATTAAAAAAGAAAGGCAGAATTTGCAAGTGTTGTGTGTGTACGTATGACAGCAGAGGATCACATCTGGCCAAATACAGCGACTTTATTTCCCACTCACCAGCTGCAGAAAATCCTGACTGCAGAGGTACACAGTAGCTGATGGAAGATTTCAATCCCTGGAACAATCTTGGGACGTTTTTCAAGGTACTTGGCAAATTATTTCTCAAGAAACATCAACCACCCTGAGAGAAATCTGACTCCTGCCAACAGCAGTGGGACTGATCTGGACAAAAAGATACTTATTGTGTCCCTTCTATGTTTCTCAAAACTGATGCCTGGCCTCATACATGAACAACTTTCTGTCACAGATGTAACTGACCAGGTGTGGAAAATAAGTACAAAGATACGCTCTACTGTACTAGAAATTTTCATATCTCCAGTCTGACTGCTCCAAATCAGCACATGATAAAGCAAGATACAAGAAAGCTGGAAAAATGTCATCAAAGGGAAAGCTGTCCAAAGGAGGAGGAGAGACTAGATAATGATAAGTCAAAAAGTAAAGAAAAAAATCTCAACAAGAGCATTTTCAGTGTTGGCAAAACATGCTGGGACCCTGTGAGAAGACAGCTGAATGAAGTAACTAACTAGCATCTATAAAACAGGAAAGCTGGGAAACAGTTCCTTTAGTTTTACAGACCACTGCGATCAGTTAACTGACCACTGGCCGAGCTTCAAAACAAATTCAGTCCAAAGTCCCCAAAGAGATGGTCTTTCTTACATTCCAACAGTCTCACAATGTTTAGGTATACCTTTGTGCAGTAGTTTGCATGTGCTAAGTGCTACATGCTGATGATTATCATCTGTTACATAGCTGGCCTCAGGGTCTGGTTTCTATCAAAGGACAGATTAGATGTACAGAGATAATTTATAATATACTATGCATGCATCATTACTAGGATTTCACTTTGGCAAGCTGGTGATGTACACTAGGATGAGGAATATTTAACCCAGACACACAACAGCAGCAGTTTTCAGTTCTCCTCCTTCTCAAAACCTGTCTGATACTGTCCTAGCTCTACATGACTGGATTTTTATTCTCTAGCAAGAGTTTTGCTGCTCATATTCCTTCTGGTTCCTCATTCTTAACCACTCTAACCACCAACATCCCACCAAACATGTAGCTTGCCTCCCTAGCATCTTAAAGTATCTATAAACCTGGAGTAAGCCACGCAAACACAGACCATAAAGTATGTCCCCTGGACAAGAATCAAACCAAGGTCTCATACGCTAACCACCAAGAGCATTCACAGCTGTCAACCCACTGTCATTATGGTCTTCAAGAGAAAGATCACATACTCAAGTGCTCTTTCAGCAACACTCAACCAAAAATGGTATTAAAAACTACTGCTATAATGAACACCACGCACCATGGCACTACAGAACTCAAGACATCAGTTTTTTAACTGTTCATATTTTTGCAGAGTTATTTACTTTGAGTTTGAAGCTCACAATACTTTGCAAGGCAAGGACTTCTTTACTTTTAGCTTAAGCAAAAGCAGTTCAAGAGATTTAGGGTGACATTTGTTGTAGATGGGTGTATTTCTTTCTATATTAAACCTAACCCACCACTGAAAAACTTAAATAGAACTGACAGAAGGCATGGAGAGAAAGTCCTTCAAAGCATTCCTCTAGATTTTAAGGAAAGATAAAAAAATTTAAAGCCAGAAAGCAGACTAATACAGAGAGTAGAAATGCAAAGATTAACAGCCATAGGACAACCTGAAAATACTGAAAACAGACCTGGAGTGTTAAAAGAAAGGCATAGAACATTACTAAAAGAAACTGCTCAGCAATCAATACTGTTGGCTAAACCAATAAAACTTCAAAGGAAAAAAAATAAAAGGTGTAGCACGTCCATGTGCAGAATTGCTTTATAAAGTACTACACAATAAGCATACAACTACTACTTTTACATGTAGAGTCAAAAATACATACTTGCCAGGGCCTCCAAATACACAGAAGTAAACTTCTAAGCTAGCTACTTGTGTTCACAGTGCAGTAGAAAGTACTACCATGAATTGCAGTATGGTCACTTCCACTCTGCTCTCAGGATGCCTGCATGCCACTCATATAACCCACAGAGTGAACTCAATTACAGTAGGAGCAGGTCCCAGGTTCACTGAGACTTCAGTCAGGGACATGACCTACTTAGTGAAGCACAGACAGCAAACATACACTTGTTATGTAAATACAATTAAAAGATCTTTTTTATATTTGTGAAAGGGAAAGAAGCCTGCAATGTCTTACCCCAAGTCACTGTAAGTCACTTCAGCAACATGAAGTAGGGAATCATGTACGCTGGGACTGAGGAGTAGCATGAGAGAAACAACTGGGAGAATGCAATGGCTCATGAAATACAGGTAAGAACAAGAACAGAGATTAAAGCCATTTTCAGAAATTGAAGAACAGACAACGAGAGTTTTTTTCAGCAACAGCACACCATAAAATGGATGGGAAACAGTGTAGAAAGAGAGAAGAGACTCAAATAGCGCCCACCATATTTGTGTACGCTTTCTTAAATACTACATTATGGGTATACTAGAAAAGCATTCAATTCAAGAACTCTCTTCTCGTAATGCATGCTACATTTCACCTTAAGAAAATTACCTTAGTTTTAATGCAATCTTTGAAAGAGTCAGTTCAAAAACTTAGGAGAATGTAGAGAATAATTTTCTGAGAAAAAGGAGACCGAAAACACATTATATTTGCTATTAAAAAAAGAAGAGTCAGACACCTAAGCTAAGTAAGTGAAGGCTTTTTTCAAGGAACTGACTGAACAAATACCTGACTCTCCATACAATTGTACAGCATAGCACTGCAAAGATTCTCAGAAAATAAGAATTCTGAAGTCAGATCTCTGCGTTCATAAGCAGTACGTACACGTTTTGCTAGAATATTCACATGGGTAAAAACAATTTACTTGCCCCTCCCACAAAAACACAATCCATTGTGCTTCAAGATTAAATTTAGGCCTATAATCCTGATTTACTAGGCATGCTAACACATGAGAGTGAAACTGAAATATCGCATAGTAAACCAGGCATGGCTCTGTCCTCAGGTCACACTGAGGATGAGTCCTTCTGCCTGCAATTTCTTTTGGGTAAAGAAAACAGAACAGGTGGGGTAATCAGAACAAACAAATGAGGAATTCCCCACTCCACTGAAAACTTCATCTATCTATGTACAAACCTTATACTGCTAGCTACAATTATTTTAAAGATTATTACAATACAGTAAACCACTCTACCTTAAAAGTAGCTTTTAATTCCATCTTTTTAGATTTGCTATAATAGTTAAAAGTTTACTCAGAGAAGATATCTTGCCTTGAGATTTTGGTTTTGCTTCCTTCATTTGCAGCACCAGTTGGTAAGTACTAGTTATACAACAGGAAATAACCACTCCAGACCAATCTCCTTGATAGACAAAAGGTGAAACAGTCATGCAGGCTGAATGAAAGAACTGAGTTCTCTGGCTGCTGTCAGAGTTGGCATAACTGGCACAACCCGAGGGACAGATGGCTGCCTACTCAGATACAAATACCAAGTATGCCCAATCATCCTAAAAAAAACAACCCCAAAACAAAAAAAAAAAAAAAACAAAAACCCCAACAACCCTGTTTCACAAATGCAACCTAAAACCTAATAGGGAAAGCTGAAAGAGCCAAAAGGCATTGATATGACTGACAGGGTTATAGAAAAATTTAATACCTGGACATGAAGAATGATTGCTACTGCACACTATTGTGTTTAGTAAGCCTATGAAGTCCAAAATGACAGTTAACTGCCTCGTAGAAAGAACATGGAAAAGTATTTTCCCATGCAAAGAAAGAAAGAAGTTCTTTTTTTTTTTTCCCTAAAGGGCTTTTTAAGATTGCTGGCCTAATCAGCTGGGCCATACACTGACAATGCCTTCAGGGAGTAAGCACAGACAGTCCCAAGCTAAAACACAATAATAATCTGATATTCCCTGAGCTAATGTCCTGCCTAAAGACTAGGAAAAAAACCAAATCAAAACTTTATTCCACAGCCTTTTAAAAAAAGCACAAATCCAACACTCAGATATTATCAGTAAAATACAAAGGCTCAGTAAAATATGTCTATCAAATTTCAGGGTTATGACAGCACTTACATATTCTCTCTTTATGCCAATTTCATAATTTTTAAGCAATGCTCAGACAGACAACCAACTCATCTCAAATTCCTGATACAAAGAACAGTCTTTGATGGAATTACCATGTGTTCAGCAATAATGAGCTGTTTGACTGTGCCGAGAAAGACCTTTCCTCTAAAGTCTCCCTGCTCCAAACTAACTTCACACATTTTGGTTTTATACTCTGCTTTATAAATTGTTTTCTTCCATTCCTTTCAGAAGAGGAGAATGCTATGAAGTAAGACACAATTACATGCTTGTATTTTATTTCTGCATTCATGCTAAGTTTCTAAAATAAAATATGCTATATTAATTGAATGACAAGATTTTAAGATGAAAATCAAAGCTCAAATTAAATAAGATCAAAACTCACTATCTCCATCAAATCCAGCTTTGAAAGCAGCATTGCCTCTGCCCTACCCCCAGGCTGAAAGCTGCTGGCCTTACAGCACAGGCAACCTTACAGGTTTGCCAGAGAGCACAGAACACATAAGCCTTGAAACTTTCTCAGGATGCTGGATTTCTGCTGATATGCTGAGCCATCACTCATACCTACCATGCCTACTGAGGGACATGGGGAAACGTGCAGGGCAGAGAGCTGCATGTGTGCCAGATTTGACTGGTTCCTGGAGCAAAAGCCCAATATTTATTCTCAATTTCTTTGCATTTTAGATTAACATTTTCATTGCAATGTCAGGAACGGAGCCAGCAGCCAGCATGCAAGCCTCTTTGAAAAGGAAATGCAAACCATGTGATTATCGTACCTAAAAATCTACACATCTACACTTTCACAGAAAACACTGTTAGAAAAAGCTAGTATTTTTTATCCTGCATTATATCAGAATGAATATATAATATACACTATTACAGCACAGTAACAATATATCCTTTTTAATAGAGTAGGATTCTTCCTTCAAACCTACTTTATAGTCTTTACAGTTACTACAGACCCAGCTTAATGCTCTTAAATAATGCCAATTTTAACTTATGCTCATCAAGAAGGCAAGAAAGGAAAACTTACACTTCACAGTTACCATCAATCTAGTTACATATTAACAGCTAGTAAAAGGAAAAGCATGAAATTCAACTAATGAACACCAAATTATGAGGTTGCTTAATTCAACCAGAAGCCTCCAGAGCACTATATTTTTAGAAGCCTGCCATGACAGCAGTAACTAAGCATACCCTCCAGGGCTTTGTAGCATGCCATTAAACATAATTCCAGAAGGCTCTAATAAGTAACAACACCAGAAGAGTATTCTCTGCTGAACATTTTAGGACTTCAGGGCCATTTTAAGACATCAACATTTCTCAAGTACAAGATGCAAAGACGTAACAAACCCCCTCGACTGCTTCAAATGAAACTGTATTAGTACCTTCCAGGAGACTGCTCCAGGGAATAAGCTTACCAGGATCAACAAGCAAACAAGCATAGATGTAATCAACATATTCTCAGTGTTTAGGTGATGCAAATTCTCAGCCTTTTGCTTTTAGGATACTTCTTGCTGCTAAAGCTCCCACCGGATGGAATGAAGTTGCCCATTTCTTCATGTGTCTAGTCCTTTATTTCAAAGAAAATGTAAAGGTCAGTGAAAGCCTGCAGGCTGAATATATGGAGGGGTGACTAACTGCCTGTTGGGAGAGCCATTACTATGTAAGAGAGAAGGAAAAAGGTGAGGCAGAAGGGAATGGAATCGCTCAGCAGATTATCAAAACTGCCAGGCCAATCCAAATTAGAATAAATAAATAAAGTAGAAAGCTAAATGAGATACCCTCAAATATGAGGGGAAAAGGGTGGCCCAGCATGGATATAGGAAGACTGCTGTAACTGCTTAGTCAACATACTGGGATCCTGCCTATGTATTACAATGGGCATTAAAAGACAGAATTCTTCAGCAAATTAGACTTTTCTTTTTCCTGGAGAGGGACAATTCATTATGTTTTCTGCAACCCAATAAAATTAAATTGTAAACATACATAATAGAGAAAAATGCCTAACAAGATAATTTCTAACACAAGTCACATGCAACTGGTTGCAAAAGTACTGATATATTCTGGTTTTAGAGAACAATTCCTTAACTACACTATTCATAGTCATAGAATGGTTTGGGTTGGAAGGGACCTTAAAGCTCATCCAGTTCCAACCCCCCTGCCATGGGCAGGGTCACCTTCCACTAGACCAGGTACACTTCTAGGGATGGCGCATCCACAGCTTTTCTCAGCAACCTGTTCCAGTGTCTCACCACCCTCACAGTAAAGAATTAATTCCTAATATCTAATCTAAATCTCCTCTCTGTCAGTTTAAAGCCATTCCCCCTTGTCCTGTCACTACACGCCCTTATAAAACTTTTCTCTCCAGATTTCTTGAAGGTCCCTTTTAGATACTGGAAGACTGTTGGAAAGTCTCCCCACAGCCTTGTCTTCTCAGGCTGAGACAGGATAGGATACTTCCCCCAACTTTTATAAATTTCTTACTAAAAATATAGCACTAAGCTTTTCTAAAACGTATTCAGCAAATATTAAGATCACAATAAACCTTAAGACACTTTATCCAATGTCCTTAATGTTCAACAATACAAGGAAAGAAAAAACAAACAAAAAAAAAGAACAGTGAAACTCTCCATTCAAAACCATTGACAGGATGAAAAATGAAAGAGAGATCTGAGTGTGTAAGGAGCTCAGTTAAAGGCTGGTAACACTAGCTATGGAGGACACTCCTACAAAGCAATGTAAAAGGCCTGCTTCAGAGCACTAGGTCTCACAGGCACTCCCTGGCTGATTCAAAGCACCAGCCACATACGCATCTTGTCTGGCATCTTCAGCAACATTACCCAACTCCAAGCACCACCAGGTCTGTTACCCCTTACTGAACATCCATCATCTCCATGGATTTGTACCTCCTTTCAGGGTTGATTACTTTAAGCTAGCCACCTCTGAGCACTTGTACCTACTTGCAGGCCAGAATCTATCTCCAAACTGTGTGGAAATACACTGACAATTGAGTGAGCCAAATGGATCAAGGAAGAGGCTGTTCAGACTGAAACAATGTGGACAGCAGAAGTTCCTTGTGCTTCATTCAGTGGTCTCAAGCAGTCCTGTTCAGCAATTTTCCATGCGGTAATCCAGTTACAGCATTTGAAGAAGAAAAATGTAACTGCCTAAAATGACAGAAATAAACCAAACCACATCTTGAAAGAACTCTCTGATCATTAAAGTTCAAAATTTTCTGTGTGCATTCTGAACAAACAAGATTCTCTCCTTTTAGGTATGCTGTCAAACATCTCCAGGAGGCTTCAAGCCAGATTACTCACCAATATGATTATTTTTTTCCATTAACTGTTTCCAAACAATGTGAACTCCTAACAAAGCATTTCCTAATACAGCAATACAGCATTCCCTGAGTCTTTCTTTTTTATTACTATTTAATAAAATTAATCCTTTCTCTTTCCAGATTTCAATGCTCATAAGTACAAACAATTTGGTGTATGTGAAGTCACTCTATTTCGACAAGTTCATTCCTGGGATTTGGGGATTTTTAAATTTTTTTTAAAACTAGCTGCCAAATGAGAATTAGGATGTACTGACTTCCAAATTCTTCCCTTGGCTAAATACACGAGTCATGGGAAGTTAAAATCCCTCCTCTCACCAACCCTAGGGCAGGGATTTAAGGAATGAAACATCAACTAATCTCTTCCATCTTAACTAACAGTGGCCCAATGCAATGCTTAGTGAAGGAAAAAAACTGCCAGAAGCTCTCCTCAAGTCTCTGTTGGTCACGTGTATCTTGAAATGAGCACAGGGAACATCACAGAAAGTCCATCCTGTATCCTGCTCTAAGAAGATTCAGCTTAATCTTTCTTGCAATACAAGGTGTCACCATCCTGCTCCCATCGCAGAAGGAACAGCAGCTTTGATACTGTGTTCTGTTAAACTTTCCCTTGCAAATCCTAAGAATACAAAAGAATAACCCACAAGAAAACAATGTCACGAGAAATAAGGTAAGTGCAACAATTAAGAATGAAACAGTGAAATGAACAGCTTTGAACTGAACAATGGAATGAAATGTCACAAAATCAAACTGGGGAAAGGAAGTAAACTGGTTGTTTCCCCAAGCTACTGAATTACAGTGCTCACAGGACTGTCAATAGTTCCACTAACAACTGCAAGATCTTTGAAAAACTTGGTATTTCAGGTCCCTATCTGTTAAAATATTAGACTATGCTGTGGCAATGCTCAGTGACCTTATGGTTCAAGCACATATCCCAGTCAGACACTTCAATATCAGCAAGGACCACTAAAATTGCTTCTGCGCCCCTTAAGCCCTGTAGCATCAGTACTAAACCTGCCCTGTGCAACTCCAGCCAAGACTCTCCCTAAGTCATGCTGAGTATGGCAGAGAAAGTGCTGGAGAGATGGGACATTCCTTATGGCTTTTGAGGGCTGGGGTCTGCAGACTCAACAGGCCTTGTGTGAAAAAAGCCTCATTTTTACTACTTACTTTAATTAATACTTAATTCAAGCCACTATAAAACAAAATGCAAACAAGCATTTGCAATAGCATCTTATTTAAAACAGACAGCACAGTTCTGTTTTACCAAAGACACATATGAAAAAGTGAAAAGAAACTCTAAACTAAACCTGCTTATGCTAAGGTTATATCAGAAAGGCTTCTCTTTCCTCACTCACTGTTAATGCCGCTTCCTTCCTGATACAACTGTTGTCGAGGTTTTGGTTGCATTTGTGGCTTCTCTTCTTCAGCAGGTAACATAAACGTACATCAGAACAACAACCAAAAAAAAAAACATACAAGTAATTGTATGAAACATAGCAGCCCTTGCTCAAGGTTGAACAGGACTGTGATTAACATGCTGGAGTTGCTCATCCCCAGTCTCCACGTTTTATGCATGAAATCAACAACAGGCAGCAGAATCATCAATAAATGATCTTTCTTCTTTCATTGGATAGGTCAAATTCTTCATTAGTTTAATAAAACTTCACAGCTTCTGGTATTATTATGCCAAGAGTAAATATCGCATTTTGTCAAAATACAATTGATCATAGGTAATTCAAAACTTCAGAACCTGACTGCCAGGAAAATATTGATAAGGAATAAAACCACATCCTTCCACCTTTTCTTATTGAAGGAAAAAAAACCACCAACCTCTCAGTAAAGCTTCCACAGTTCTCTCGACAAGGTAACGTTCCATTAAAAATTTCTCCACTTATAAACCTTGTTAAAGCAATACTTCTCAATCTACACCCTTGCTCTGCTATCACCATCTCATAGCTGTACTGATGCAACTATAAACCAAAATGCAGCTTCCCACATCTTTTTACTTTTTCAGTGGTCCAATTTACAGTTGCATAAGCATAACCAAGAGGTGAAGAATAAGCATCTGGCAGAAGGCATAAACCTTTAAGTCAGCCGCTGCAAAACAAATCCATACAGAACATATAGGTAACTACTTAGCAAATCTTAGTCTGTGAGCCATCAACAAAAAAAATTGCAGAAGATACTACATAAACTGAAGATGCTCATTTTCCTGGCTTTCCAGAAGAACAGGAAGAAGTCCAAACAGTAACTCTGGGTTAGAGAGCAGCACCAACATCCTTTGTTTCAAGCACTGTTTTTAATTGCCATTCCTCTGCACAAAGGGATCACACTGATGACTTAAATACCTTCTGACAAAAATCTATGATATACACAACCACTGTGAGGTGCAACTTTAAAACATCTGGACAAAACTGGCTCACTATTCGTTATGAACACCAAGCCAGACTTCTTTGCTCCTAAGTTTCTAAATTGAGATGTGGCTTAATAATCACAAAAATATCTGAAACAAAATATTTGTTTCAAGAACAGTTCCTAAACCAGCCTCCCCATGATCACAAGCTCTGTAAGGTGTAGAGAGGCAAAAGCAACTTCACTGAAATGACATGAAGTACCAACGTATGCAGGCAAAAGGTCCTGTAGCAGGCCCAACTTGACCAACGTAAGCCTCAGCACTATGGATTGACAGAATGCGCACCTTATAAGAAGCTTCTTCTGTTCCTCCACTTATTTGCAAATGTCTCTCTTCAGCATTTGGAATTACTCCTTTCCCTTCACCATTTACCCATTCACTCAGCAAACAAAGATATTGCTTCCCAGTAAAAAGCTTTAATTGCAGTATGAACTGAACTACAAGATTTTTAAACTTGTACTTTAAGTAAGGTGGCTTGATTCCAGCTTTTAACAACAGAAGAAAGAGACCAACTCATGTAGCAAGTGATTTGGACAAGACATAGAAAGAAAACGCGCCGCTCAGCTTGCCACAAGCTGCATACAGGAATGATGAAAGACAGGCACACGCAACAGAAATCATACAATAGCTTACTTTTTTCCTTTGCTTTGCATGTTCTGACAAGAAGTTTTGTGATATGCAGCAACTGGATTCAGAAATCCTTAAGAAAAATCTGTATGTGTTCACATCAAGAAGCATACACACATTAAAAGAGCAAATTTCAGCTCACAGATACAGACAGAATCTGTTATCTTAAAAAAACGTTCAGAGAGCTATTCATTGAAAATGCCACCTTTCCATCATGTCAACAGAGAAGTCCTTTTCACCTAGCGAAAAGGTTTTCCCCTTGTCATGGGAAATGCTGTAACATCCCCATTCTCATCAGAAAAGCAAGGTAATGAATATGAGTATTTTAAGGGCCCATAACATGGCCTAAAGAGAGCTCTTATATCAATAACCCTGTATGTTACAAGCAGGACTCAGCTTGTAAATAAATGTCTGGCAACAAAACTATTTCAACCGGAACAGGTTTATATCACAAAACTGTTTATATCTGCATAGTTTATTTCAAACGCAGAAGAAGCCATAAAATAACATTACAATACAGTAATTACATGCCTATATTTCCATAATGATAGTATTATGTTTAATAACGTAATAGTACATTTAAAGGAATTAGTAGATAACCCCTGGATACTTATGCTAGAGCATATTAGGCAGATTCTGCAAGACATTCCAAGGAAGATACTTATTAGGGTATGATAGAGACCTGCTTGATCAATTATCTTTACAATTCATGACGGGACTCGGCCAATGGGCAAAGACAACAAATACCAACTCCATGATTCAGTTACTTGGATTAATATGGAGCATAAGCAAAAATCTAAAGCATCCAGGAACAAATTATTTGCATTCAACAAGTTTCGCCAGGGCGCTTGGCAAACAAAGCAGGAATTTTGGCATGTATTTATACAATTGTTCAGTTGGCATTGTGTTCTGGCAGACTAAGTAGCCTGGTCTAAAACTTGTGTGAATATACTACTAAGTTGAGTAATGTTACTAGGACTCATTTCCAAACTGGGGTAAACTGATCTCCCGTCTCAGACAAGTAAAACCTTACCAGAGTAGCAATCAGTACATTGTTACTAGCAGCCAATGAATGAATTTAAACCCTATCATGCCAGACTAAGTCCATGCCTGAAAACTGTATAAGTGTATCCAGCTAAACTGAGTAAGTTTTTAATGCCTGGACTCATCTGAGTTCAGAAAGCAAAGGCAATAAAGCAGCAGACAAAAATGTCAGTGTGACAACTTAGCATTAACCAAGTCTCAGTACACACAACGTACTGTTTATATCCATGATACATCTGATGCTGAGAAA
Organism: Myiopsitta monachus; assembly: GCA_017639245.1. NCBI lineage: Eukaryota > Metazoa > Chordata > Aves > Psittaciformes > Psittacidae > Myiopsitta > Myiopsitta monachus. The sequence goes on along the minus strand of CM029917.1, from coordinate 70,416,534 downwards.
GTTACTCAAAATGTGGAGCAAGTCAGTAGTAGAACCTGAAATTAAAGAGTCAACAATTTTGGCGACCCATACACAAAAATACAGACCACAGCAGCTATCTCAAGTAGCATTTCCCAATTCATCTGAAGCACCTGCCTAAAAGGTTATCAACACACAGTTACAGTTAATAACAGAAAGGACTGCAATACTTTTTCCTTACTGCCACAGACCCCTGAATGTATCACTGGCTCATAAAATTGACATGAGGTAGTGAATAAGGAGAAATGAAGTGAAAGCTCTAGGAAGTCTTATTCTTGATCTTGTAAACTGCAGCAAACGCACTGGGCGTGTGACAAGAGTACCCCCCTGAAAGATCTACACAAGCAGACACACTAAATGCGTTCAGACAGCCGTCTAGAGTATCCAGGCCATTAATGAAAATATCCAGAGCGAAAGGAAATGACATCATGTTGGTTAAAACAGACAAGTGGATTGGACTCTTTCAGTTTTTTAATAACAGATTTACAAGCCATGACAGCATAGCAAGGGATAACTGACAAGGTTACCTCTCAGCTGGTCACACTGCATTTTATGCATAAACAAGTGTTTATGCATATAAAAAACTGCTTTTACAATACATGCTTGGGAAGAAAGCATGAGTATATACACTCTATTTGGAGCCTTAAAGTAGCAGCTGAAGTGGCCAACGCTGTACGTAAGATGGCAATGATAATACCAGATATATGCCTGAAGAAAATAGTGGCTGTAGACATGTTCAGATACTACCAATATTTTTACATTAATTCAAATGATTCTTTAAGGAACAGACATAATGCTAAATAAGCATGGGAAAGGTTGGCACTGCCGTGGCACCATCAGACCAAAGCTAGTTTATTGATCTTGTTATAATGTACTCCACTTGTAGATAAAACTGATGAAAAGATGTCTTCCCACACCAATTAAGAGAAGCAAGAAAGACAGTTCCTAAAAAGTAGGAAAGAACCAGATCAATAGAACAGAAATGTTGCAACAAAAGATGCCTGCCTCTTCTGCAGAAATTCATGACTAATTTGCTCTTCTCTCTTCATGAAAGTACAATATGGGATTAGAGAAATGCTCACAAATTAAGTTACCAATAAAAACAGACAGCAAAGCACATTGGCAGTAAGAACAAACCACTGCTACATTTACTTAAGTTACGCATTTCAGTCCTCTCATGGTTTTTAGATCATTACCACATGATGGCCTACATTATATAAAAGACACATAAAAGCATATGCTACTTAAATATTTAGAGAAAGTCATTAAATGATGTTTTGCATCACAAACAACATGCTTTCAGAAAGCAGCAACTAGACAAAGTCTTCTCAAGCTCCAACTAAAACAACCTCCAAAAGTTTTCTAACATGATAGCAAGATAATGTCATACCATGTGTACCAGATGATTCCTATAGTAAAATCTGTGTACAGTACAGGGGTACACACACACAAGCACACACGTGAGAGAGCATAATATGAACAAGAATGACAAGAAGGTATAAGAAAAAAAGCAAACCCATTCAGGTAAACAAGCACTTTCCTTAAAAATTATTTACCTGAGACTCCAATTCTCCCAATTTACGCTTCCTGGAATGAAGAGCTTTACTTGGAAAAGCCCAGAAATAATTGGAAGTTCCAATTCTATCAGTGTCCACCATGCCATCATCAACTAAACTTTGCAGAATCTCTTTCACTGACATCGAGGCTAATAAAAGCAAAAATGTCAAATTAGAAATGCATAGCATCTAAAATACAGAAAATTATGCAAACGCTAAATCCACAATAATCTGTAGGAATATTTTACTATAGCATCGGTTAGCTGGAAGATTTTAAGAAGACACCATGCCTGATACTTCACTTGAAGGGATGAATCTCAAATCAGCAGTTTATACATCAAGGCTGCTATTCGGTAGAGTCTGCTACCAGATGTTTGTAAAACACCACTCATGAGTATCATAAGACATACATGCATATTACAATACAAACCATAACAAACTCATGAGAGGGTACTTGAGAAGCTATCTTGCGATATTAATTCTAACATGGATTAATTTACAATTTCTTGATTAGGAGTGTAATTACATTTCACTTTGTAATGCTTATCAAAGCATTTAACAGCAGCAGAGGCACCAAAGCCCTTTGTTTACAGACTCAGAAGAGGCAGATCTTACTTTTGATTATAATCAGCTCCAATACAGAAAGTGAACTGCAGTCAAAGGATCCAAATCATTTCTGAACGTAACTGTTCATTTTCTAGCAAATGTGTGGTATAACTCACCATTTTAAAAATTGTGTCTGTTCAAAGTAATTGTTATTATACTCCAGCATTGCAGATATAAAGACTTTTGAGCTACTTTATGGTTTTCAGTGTCTCACTTTCAAGTCTAAGGGGGATCCCAGATCAGAAACATCCAATCATTTGAAAGCTACAGGCTGGATGGCAGCATGGGGGCATTTCCACAGCCTAGACATTGTTCTTTTCAGAGTAACTGGGGTCTAGGGTGCATGGCTAAATGCCTTTAAATGCAGAGGCAGGATGAGTGCGTACTACTAACATGTGTTGATGATTTTAGAAACTCTACATTCCAGACTTTTTAATACAACACTCCATTGCTTGTATTTACTGTTTTGCATCCTCTTCCTGCAAATTACAATTAAACATATGCATTGACAAACCAATCAAGACCACAGCACATCTCTTCAGAAGCCTGTGAGCGTCCCTGTCAGCTGAAGACATAACTCCGAAATACTGCTTTGCAATATTCACATATGCCTGCAGTTCTTTCAAGAAGCACATTTACTCTTGCAGTGCCATAAAGACTAGTCAAGGACAGTGACAACTACAGAAGGTTCATGCCTTGCCATCCTTTTGTTAATGAACACAGAAAGAAGAGGAATGAGGAACATACAAAACAACTGACCAGCATACGATAAATCCTCCTGGACCTAATCCTAAACCAATGGATCTCATCAGGAAGACTTTCACTGGAAAGACAACCCCCTTCCACTTACAGCTCTCCAGCCATTTTTTGTGGGGAGAAAAGCTTGTATGGACTGTGTAAATCTGGACTAGCATTTTAAGATATTTGTGACATTACAGAGAGATATTTAAATCCTCTGTCCACTACCTGAGTGCACATAATTATTGCATACACTGAAAGTCACTGCAAGTCAGGCATCTCAGATCCTAGGAAAAATCCCATCCCATTTAACATAAGTAAACTGAGATAGGAGTACGCTGCTCATGTCACTTTTAAACCTACAGCCTTCCCATTGACTGGTCTCCCTTTCTAGCTATTTTTCCCCATCATTACAATCACAAACCTAAAATTGTAGCCAAGAAAGTTTACATTGTATGACCTGTATGACTCAAGAGAATAAAGTTCTGTAAACACTTACTAATCCCTTTTTCTTTTGGAGCAATCTTCTCTATATCCTTCAACTGGAACACATCTTTCTGTGCAAAACATAAAAGACACTTTAGCTCCAAATGACAGCACCATCTAAGTGCGCGTGGGTTTTTTACACTAAAGTCAATGCCAAAAAAAGCAAGTAGGAAATACACTGCATGTTTATGTTTTGCTAGGGAAATAGGCTGCACATCCCTCAATAGACTTAGAACACTTACTAATTAAATAATTTTAAGACTATTATTGTAACAAGTCCTTTTCTGCTCTTTGCTGTTCTAAAGTCACAGAATCATGGAATAGTTGAGGCTGAAAGGGACCACTATCCCTTGGAATGGGGATGGCAGTCATCCACCCCCATTCCAAATGGAAGTTGAGTCATCCAGCTCAATTTCCCTGCTCAAGCAGGGTCACACCTAGATCTTGTCTTTACTTAAGGCTGTAAACACCTTAGGACAGACAGAGCCCAGGTTACACTGTCAGCAGCAGGTGCACCACATTGCCCAAGTACTCAAACACCACAGTGTTCTGTTTAATAGGTGAAATATTCTGAATTACCTATGTCACATTATAATTCTAGCTCTGCTTCTAGATCCCCCGGTTTCATCTCCCCAGTGACCTCTTCCAAGTCTCCTCATCTTTTCCACACTCGAATGTCTTCCTCCTCTCATAAACTGCAGTGAGATACTTCCTAATCTCCTACTATCCCTCTGACAGGACAAACTCAAAATGAGAAGATTTGAATAGGGAGCACCTGAAGCATTTGATACCACCTAAGCATCTGCATGCCTTGGCTCCGCCTGGGGATGAGCCACCCCATCAGAGGCTATATGAATCAAGCTCTGTCCCTATAATTTATACATTAATGACACAGGGCATCAGTGAAATGCACAGCAGGATATACAGAGGTCATCTACAGCTAAGCTTCTTTCAGGACCTATTTTCCCAACAATGTAAATACAGGTCAATTACAAGTTACTTACTGTTTCAAAGAAGATCTCCATCATGCGAGCTCTCTTCTCCTCAAAGCTCAAACCTTTTTTCTTGGACTAGAACAGGGTAAAAAAACCACAGCAAGTCAACACATTCAGCAACTTGAATAATTAACATCTGCTCAGAATTCAAATCTATTCACCTCTAAATTATATTTGCTGTCCTTTAAGATACTGTACCATTAACCCCAGACTTTCGGATAAACTACTTCTTCCCAAAGCATCATTACACCAACCTAACACACCTGCAATCTAACAAACTGAGGGACATACACTGTAAGCTTGGAGGTGACCTTTCACACAACCCAATCCAGCTCAAGCCCCCATGTTTCTTGGCATACCAAGGCCAGGCTGGACGGGACTTTGAGCAACCTGGCCTACCGGAAGGCGTCCCTACCTGTGACCTGTGGGTTGGAACTAGACAGTCTTTAAGGTCCCTTCCAATGTTACTAGATTTAAAATGTATATTTATATCAATTGTCAGCAGCTCACCCAAATGTTTAATAGTCCTTAGAAAGATAAGAAGAAATATCTTTTGGGTTTAGGGTTTTTCGTTCACATTTTTTTTTGTTAGAGCTGTTATTTATCTTGTGATACAGAGGTGCTAGTGTGAGATGTAGTCCATTTAAGTTTTTATTAAGGAGACAAAGTACATTTGAAGGTACTACATCTTTCTTCAAACTTCCTACCCAACCTTCTGATTCCAAAGTCACACTTTACAAAATAAGCTTCTTTCTCTGCAGTTGTGTGACTGAGCAGCAAATAACATGGACTGAAATAGAAGCAAAAGGGAGAAATGACTACTCACAAACTGCTACCTGTAATACAAAACTGAGAGATGCTATTTTGACATGCCCTTGTAAAGTCAGGACATAAAGTACTTCATAGAGAATTTTTATTTTTATGTTTTATTAACAGCATCTAGCATCCTCCTCAACAACCCAAAAACAGTGGCTGTAACATTAATTAGGACTGTTTCCCCTTGCCCCACTCCTTGCTTCATGACATATGTGACCCTGCACTGCTGCATGTGACTACAGGAGACTGAAAGGGGGATCGAAAGAGCAAAACAGGATGTTGGCAAAAGGTGGTCTCCCTCAAAAAAGAAAAACAAAACAACATAAATATTGCTGTTCTGCAGTCAATGGAAGCAGGGATTCTAATAATATGGTGCTTCAAGAAAGACAACTTGGGTTTGTGTCCAAGTTCCGCTGGAAGGGAATTGACGGCTAACACCATATTTTACTTCTTCACTACTGTTTCCTTCTTAAACAAATCCCACAGTAGGGCAGCACTATGTCTCAAACATCTTTCAGGAGCAAAACAGCCAGACTGACTTAGATTTTTAACAATAAATTGAGAAACCAGCTTATGCAGCTTCAGTAACACACAGGCAGGAACAGAAGCAATTCAGTGCGACATTTAACAAAAGTACTATTAATACTCTCTGAAGTGTCCTCACTCCTGCTTTAGCCAGTGATGCCCTACATCAGCACTGACATCCCAGCTGTCTCTGATGACATCAGTACATCACAGGATTGGTACCCGGAGCTTCGACATGCACACGAGTAGGGGCATGAACAGAGAACAGACTGATCACCTTCTTCCTGCCTGCCTTCCCAAACAGCCCAAACGACATCGGCAGCAAAAGGAACAAAACCCACAAAGCCTGACATCGCTCAGGCACCAATCTTTAAACCAGCACTCCAACAGACAGAAGTAACAAATCAACGCGTTTTCCAGGTAAGCTTATTAACCTTCACGTTGGATTTGCTCTCCTACCTCTCAGCTGGGTGCTCACACCTATACAACACAGCAGACAGATCGCTGCTCGGCACACTTGGCCACACCACCCACCCCTTCAGCCCCCCTTACCTCAGCACCACCCCTGGGCACACCGCAGTACCCGGGCCCTCGCCCGCCCAAGCTGCGGTTGCGGGGCCTGCTCTTCCGGGTTTCTTAGATTTACATTGCCCTTCAAGAACCCAAACATGGCTCACGCCACGGTAACGCTGCACCCTCCTGCACTGGAGCCGCGGCCCCCCCCCCCCCCCCCAAGAGCATGGGGAGCCTGACAGGGGCCCAGCAGCCCCACCGCGCTCCTTCAGCGGCCACCGGTGCGGAGGGAAAGCGAGGAGCGGGTTACCAGAGGCAACGGCCTGCTTGCTCCGGCCGCTCCACAGCCTCATGAACCGGGCACCGCGCCGCGGCTCACGCCGCGGAGGGAAGGAGGGACAGCAGCAGCCCCGCTGCAGCAGCCGCTTACCATGTCGCCTCCTGCGCCGTTTGAATGCGGCGCCACCGGGACCGAAAAGGCCACCGGGCACCGCCCCCATCGGCGCGGCAAACAGCGGCCGCTGCGCGGAGCTGCCGGGCGGGAAGGATACGCGTTAGCCCGGCTGAGATGGTGGGGTGGGCCGGGCGAAGGGCGGGGCTGAGGCGGCGCTGGAGCGGGGCGGGGCGGGCTGTGCCAGGGGCGATCATAGAGTGGTTTGGGTTGGGAGGGACCGTAAAGCTCATCCAGTTCTAGACCCCGTGCCATGGGCAGGCGCGCCTTCCACTAGAGCAGGTTGTTCAAAGCCCCGTCCAGCCTGGCCTTGAACACTGCCAGGGGTGGGGCAGCCACAGCTTCTCCGGGCAGTAATGGAGAGGAAAAAGATGCATAAAGTTAAATTCTGGGTTTTATACCTTGTGCAATCAAGCATGCGCTGCATGCAATACCTTTGCGTTTTTAGAAAGCAGACTTGCCCTACCAGAAAGCGGCTGTCATTCCTCTCATTTTATGTGCTGTAACACCGTGTTCGGTTTGGGGGGTTTGTTTGTTTATTTCAACACGTGGTACAAGTCACAGTGAATGTGCTAAGATGTAGGGGCGATACTTCAGGGTTCCTTTTGCGTATGGCATTGCCAGGCTTTAGAGCAAAATCCCTCATTTTGTTTCCCTGTGTTTCTCAGTACCTACCCGTTTTGTATTTTGGTAGAAAGCACGCTTTCCTTGACTGATGCCATGGCCATCTCTTCAATATGTATTTTCTGTATTAATGGAAATTATAAAAAATAACAAAATAGAAAGTTTAAAAATATTTTAACCCCACCACCACCACTGGCCCTAATCATCAGGTGAAAAATAGTTGTTTTGAGTCTCTGCCTACAGTGGTGGAGACCTGAGGATAGGAGCTTGGTGCCTCCAGGTGGCCGCATCTCTGAGCTGAGGCCCCAGGGCTTCCTGCCAGCTGCGCACTGCATGTTCTTTGCTCTCTGAGGCCCACCAGCAAAGGTGAGATACAAACACATTAACGGTGGTCTAAAACCAGGTCTTGTGTGACTAGCCCATTATAGGAGCAACAGGACCTGGAGAAATAAACCCCTCTCTGCCCTGGAAGCAAAGGATCTGGGCACATCTGGTGCTGCTTGAAACGGTTGTTTGTTGTGATGACTGTTCTAGGGGCCAGGCTGGACAGGGCTTTGAGCAACCTGGTCTAGTGGAAGGTGTCCCTGCCCGTGGAAGGGGAGTTGGAACTGAATGATCTTTGAGGTCTCTTCAAGCCCAAACCAGTCTGTGACTCTATGATTCTATGACTTCAGTTGCTTACAGTTTAATTATTAGTTGTGCTAAGGTAAATTGCCTTCCTTCAGCTATAGCAGTTCTGGGAAACTGCTCTGCGTTTTAACAGTGGTGGATTTGCATATGCCACACTGATTCAAGTTTAAATTCAAGCAGATGAATATATGCGAGCAAAGCGTGCAGCCAGTCCCCGTGAGGGTATTTTGTCACCTTTGCAAGGTGCCCTTTCCTGAGACCTGGGGTTCTCTTCCACACAGGCCTGGCCTGTGGTCCATTTCCTCTTTGTGCACACCGATGTATTACTGAAAATGAAATGCAAGTTAGAAAGGACGTTGTTAATACAAAGCTTAATATTCATACAGAACACAAAGCTTCTCCTTCTTTCACACTTCCTTGTGCATCACATTTTCAACTCACTACCTGGCAATGAAATCTGCTGGCACACCTCCTCATCTGTTGCAAGGGCTCATATTCCGTTAACCCACTTTTCCTTTCCTTTGGCCAGCCCTCAAAGTGAGTGTGTCCCCATGCTTGCTGTAGCAGTTGTTTTCCTCCTGTCACCACAACCTCCTCTCCCCTGGGACATAGGCCCCTTCCTGCTCCTTCACAGCCAAAATAAAACTGAGCTCCACTCGTTGCTTTACCAGTGCCAAGCAAATGGTTGCTACCACGTTTGCTGAGCACGTGTTGCAACATGGGTTTTGTGTAAGTGACATGTGAGGGAAGAGTGGGTGTCAGAGTTTAACACGCTGCTGGGAGAAGAGGAAGAGGAGATGGAGGAAGGGGTTTCAGAGAGACACTCACTCTGAAGCAGCCTCAGGGACACATACCTCAGCACTGCTCCTGTCTCCCCATCACACCTGAAAGTAGACTGCCAGCAAACACCCAGGTCTCGCCTCTTCACACACCTGGAGCCACAGCTGGCAGCTATTCCTGGTCTCACCAGTTTAATGTGATCACAGCAACCGAGACAGCCCAGCACATCGCCCTCTAAAACATTAGGTCACGCTCTTGGGTGACAGTGGGGCAGGAGGCTCAGTAAGTTCTTCTGCCCATGTCCCTGGGGACAGCCAGGCTCATCTGCCCTAAGTGCACTGGCAGCCCATAAACCCTTCCATGGCCAGTTAGGATTGACTTACTCTGTAGTAAAAGGCTCCTTGACACCTCCCAGATTTTGCAGTACCAGATCAAAACTAGGTGGTTTGAAAGCCCATGGGGTGGAAGAGGTCCCAAACTGGGGAGAATATATAGGTGTATCTCATGCTTTGTCATGTGAGGGTAATTTTCTATTACTGAGTAAAGTGGCATAAACTACTCCTAATACACATAAAGGTCTGACATTCTGAATGGGCTTCAGAAGGTCTAAATGTGGTATTTCACAAAACTGCTACTCATATGCCATTAATATAAAACCAAGATAATAGGTGGAAATACTGTGGATGGGGGACTTGTAACTGCACTTTTCTGTTAGAAGATTGTTCACTATGATCTTCTTAAACTTTAGCAGTTTGGGCTAAAATTCTGTATGCTAGGTGTCTCACTGAGACTTTAAAGTACTGGCCAGCCAAAACAGGGTTTTTCTGTTCCAGAGGCAGAGAAAACACATTGCTCTGTCAGTGTTAAAATGTGATTAGATGGGATGAAATTTGTGCTCTCTTTCATTTTGCTCATACAAACTTGTAATTGAATTAGATACATAAATTCTGTTTTGAAAAGACATTAAAGTGACAATGGCAGGCAGGAAGGTTGGGAAGTAGGAGAATTAAAATTGTCCTACTTTAAACTTGTTCCTTTCATATATATGCACCATAGTGCAGTCTTTAATTACAGTGAGCTAGTTTTTCAGCAGAAGGGAAGAATTCAAATTGAACAGCAGATCAGTTTATTTCCAGAAGACTAATAGCACACATTTTGAGTCTTGTGGCTACCTCCCACATCATCTATATGACTGACAGCAAAAAGATGCTTCAATAGAGCTTGAGGATGGAGGGCAGGGCAGAGCTCTAGGAGGTGCTCACCCATGGGAGGTGATACCACCTTCTCTGAGGTCCAAGCAGATGGTGGGATAAGGCTGGGGATCATACTGGAAGCAGTACGATCCATGAGTATCCCACAGAGGTCAGACTCTGCAGCATCTGCTGCCTCATTTAATTCTCATCATATCTTCCTGCATTATGGGGCTATTTCTGGGGACAGTGAGTATGAGACATGTAAAAAATAAATTCTCAACCATGAAAATAACAGAGGAAACAAGCTTTATTTTTATTGTTTGAAAGTTTTGTGCGTGGTAAAGGTACACATTTGACTGGTTTTCCTACATTTCCAAGACAGTAATTCTTTTTAATTGTCAGCTAAAGCATCAAGAATACTGTGGCACACAAGAAGCTAAAGCTACACGCGCACACACACACACATACACACAAACACTTTGATGTGCATCTTTCATCCTTGACCTTACAGAGACAGAGTTTGTATTTATCCTCACAGGAATTAAAAAAAACCAAGCAACAAAACAAAAACAACAGAAGGAACAAGTGAGAAGAATATTTCATTGTGAGTGTCAAGAGAGTGCAAGGCTTACGTGTACACAAAACATACGAGATTGACTTACAAAGATGGAATGTACAAAACATTTAAAAAAAGATAAAATGAAGACAACAGACAGACTCACTCCCAGAAGTGGAAAACTGCAGCGTTATCAACTGGTAGAGGTTTCTAACAGGGGCTACTGCCCCACACCGTGCAGCTTAGGGAACATTCCCATGTCATAAAGCCAAAGCAAAAGTGTCAGGGTTAAGGCTGTGTTGCTCACAAACATCAACTGAAAGTGCTGTACATTCATCAGAAATAACACCACCCATTAGGAAACTTCCTACTCCATAGCAAAAATACCTTCCATGCAGTCTCCACAAACAGGCCAAAACAATTGCTGCTCACAATTCTTGAAGACAATTTTCAGCGTACACCATTGATTTCATAACTAGCTGTCACCCACAACTGAAAGTAATTGTTTTATAGCAAATACAACATATTGGGCACTTATAGTTCTCATTATGGCAACACTAGATCCTTAGTTATAAAAAATATTGACATAAAATCGAAAGCCCTCTAGCTTTTACAGAACGGAAGAGCATTTTCTAATAAATCACTCTCCCATTACATTAGGCAAATGCTTGCCTAAAACCATTTTCCTTTCCTTTATTGGCTACATTGCTGCTGGTATAGCATATGTAAAAATCCCCTACTGTTTATATTGGATTTATCTGAACAGATCCTTTTATTCGATTCACAAAACAATGAAGGTACAGTTGGCTAGTTTGTCCTAAAATGCTCCAAATTACACAAGATCTGATAACCTTCTGAGATTATTTCTGGGTCGAAGATTAGTTAAGTGAAGCACATACTTTCACCATTCATGCTGTGCTGCTAGTCAATTAGCATTCCAGGGAAGTCAAGGGAACATTTGGTTATACCTGAAATCTGGCAGCAAAATGCCTATAAACCTTTAATAAATGGTAGCAACTCAGCAAAATAAGTAGTGCAATTTTGCTGTTCACTTAATTGGATAAGAAAAACAATCTGGCAGGTTTTTATAACAGAATTTCTGTGTTGGTTGCTCTTTGTAAGCTTTGTAAGCCAAACATTTTAGCTAAGTTAGCTTCAGAAGCACACCGTAAAAGCAATGTGTTTCTCCGTTTCCCGGTGTCAGGCAGATAACGTCAGACTTTGGAAATGCCCTATGCCACTGAATTTGAAACTATAGTTGGCCACATTTGCTATCAGAAGGAACTCCAAATTGGTGACATTTTTTCAGGTGCAGTAAGTGCTGCTCTGGTGATACTGTCTTAAAACCCAAAAGAGTATTCAGTCTTAAGAAAAAAAACCTACATTGTCCCTAATAGCTGTTAGCTGGGTTGTAAGTGGGTTGTGTACAGAATTCTGTATTTCATCAGGAGGCACAGGATTGACACAGGTTATATAAAATCCCAGTAAACAATACCGAGTCAAAGGGACTGGAAATCTTTTGAAGAAAAGTGTTTACATTAAATAGCACAAACCTTAAGTATATGTTTTGATAAATAAGTTTTGATTTCCATGCTCTCAGAGTTCCTGGCAACAGAAGGATTCAGCAGTTTTTTTCCTGAGTGGAAACCTTGCAAGATTAGTAAAATGTTATTATAAAAATCCAAACTTGGAACTACATTTGATTAATATTATCCATAACTAACAGCAACAGCGCATTTCTCATTTTCTTTTTATCTCAATGAACCCATTCAACCTCTTCTCTCCTAATAAATACAGTTAAAATTATACATACCTTTTCTTCATTGATAAATTTGCCATTTAAAGGCATTCCAATGTCAGAAATAGTTCACTTGCCAGAAGGTTGCTTATAAGGACACTTGGAAGGAAATTACTTGATCATCAGAAAATTTGGTCTACAACTTTGTTAAATTTTGATAGGACAGTTTATTGTGTAATGACTGAGGTACAGTCTTCAGAATTTTAGGACAAACTCAGTTCAAGCAGAGGATATTTTGTTTTCTTGGTAATAACAAACTTGAGTTTTAACATTTCAAAAATGTGACCACCAGTTTCTTAGCTGCATTATGTAGTCCAAACCTTAAACCTTATACACGAAGTATTTATTCCAGTGAAATGAGGAAAGTTATCTTTGCATGCAAATTTGTAAATTGACTCTATGTGCAAAAAATAAACAAGGGAAAGAAGAGGAAATATCTTTAAGAAACAATAATTAAAACCAGACAAACTCCACATTTAAGAACCTTGGCGTCTTGCATTTTTACAAATCAAATGCATCTTTACGTAAAAACCATTATTTTTTCTCAAATTAATTGAAACAACAACCTTAACCTTTTAGAAATAAGACAAATACTTATAACAAGTAATTTAATAAAGATTTCTTTCCATTTTGCAAACTTACTTAAAATAATCCCTTGTTCCTGACCGAATGCCCTTTTGTTTCAAGGCCCTAAAAATGAGAAAAGAGACAGTACTTCCCAGGCTATTTGTAGGCATTGGCAGCAAGCTCACCAGCTCCTCAAATGAGGTTTAAGAGTGAGCACCACTCTTGTCTTTATTAGGCTATGGTAGCAATTCATTCTTTGACCACTGGATTTAGAAATAAGAATAAAGCCAATGCTACTTTAAAAGGGCAAGTTCAAACTTAAAAAAAAACAAAACACATTAAAAACAGAACCATGATTGTAAGCATTTCCAGTTAAATTAATACTTTAACAAAGGATATGGTAGAGAGATCTTGCAGGAAGGAGGAGGGACATTGTTTTCATTGTACTGCCATTTACAAATGGCATACATATGTTCCAGTTTGCTGAAATAACCTACTTTTTTATTATTATTATGCCCATCAATCATACATACGTACATACAAACAAATCAGAACAAATGTCAGAGTCCTTATTTTCTCCTCTAACAAAATTCCCTTTGATGAAGGACTTCAGGAATTGGTTCAAATTCATTCTTATTTGCAAAGCATTTTTTCTCATGTAAAAACAAATAGCTTTGGTAACCCTTGGCTTTCCTATACAACCTCTGTTTACCACAGTTCCTTTGGTTGTATAACGTAGGTCCTCCGTAGGGGTACCTCTCTGGCTTTCTGTCCTGTGTGATGCTGCATTTTATTTTATTGGTTAATACAATGAATTGCCTTAAGGAAACATGGCAATGAACACATACAAAAGAGTGGCACACATGAGGTTAATTGAGTTGACATTGTAATAACCCTGATCCTAATAAACTAATTTGGTGTCAAAAGGTCTGTCGTTACAAAGAAATTCAGTTCTCACTAATGTATCACTACAGTTAAGTTTTTCCAGAGCTTTAGAAATGTCAGGTCTCTGCAAAGAACTTCCAGCACATTGAGCAAGAGGAAGTGTGATAACAAGCACATGAAACAATCCTTCATTAATCCCACATGAGTAGGGAATTTGCATTGATTCTCATAGTACTAAACATTGAGCTGTGTTAGGTCTGACAGCTAGAGCTAGAAGGATTTTGTGAGACTTAACCTTATACTAAAAGGACCTACTTGGTACAGATAGTAAGACGGGAGAATGTTAGAAGTGTAATACCTACCATGATAATGAGATCTAGAAGATTCCCAGGATTACCTCTGGGTTAAATAATGCATAACAATGATACTTCTTCAAATTTGAAAGCTCTGAGCAGGAGCTACCCTTCGCAGTCTTCAAAAAGCTTTGGGGACTTTTCCCAAATTTTCCTCATTTTTGCCTAATAGTTAATTCCAGTTCCATAAGTTGCAGTTTGTGTTTAATATCACATTGTCTTTATGAATTCAGTTAAAGAGTATTTTCCGTATTAACCCTTGCAACAAAAAGTTCAGTGAGTAACATAAGAGGTGCGAGACAAGGTAAGTTTGGAGATTAACACAAGAAGTCCATAAGAGACTCCCTCATTATTGAAAAGGAATTCAAAGTAGGAGACATCCTGCATTGGATCTCTAGGATCAGTCTTTTCTTAAGGGCGGACGAATAACCAGCTCCAGAGCTCATTGCTACTGTAAGTATCGATAGACCTTGAAGCAGTGATTTCCAGAGTCTGCAACTACAACATGGCCATCTGAAGTAAGGGCAAGACCCTGAGGGCCATAAAGTGGGTCGGCAGAGGTGTTAATGTAGGATAAAAATGATCCACTTCCATCAAAAACCTTTGAGGGTGAGAAAGCACAGAATAGATGTTATGAATAAAAAAGAACAATAGTGGACACAAATCTGCTGTCAGTTATACCGTTATACTTCTCATTTCTGAAATGGTTGACATACACTAGAATAAACAAGGCAGAATCTGATTTGTTATTCTCATAATAGATGAGTTTATATTCTTGTATTCAAGTATTTTCTTATTAAAAAGAACTAATTAAAGCTTCCAGAATCTTTGGCAAGAATTAAACATGCAATGAAATAATAATAGCATCTCAGCTTTTCCTTGTTCTAAAAACAGTCAACTACTATAAACCAAACTCAATCAGGTACTCAACCAATACCTTGCTTTCCTAACAAATATTACTACTGTGGCTAGCATGACTCTTAGCTTCCCACACAGAGAAAACCAGGAATTTCTTTGCACTGTTTACAGTGCTTTCTGAGAACAACTCATAAGCAGCTTGCTTATTTTTATGTTCAGTGAAAATGATACATATAATTAGTTATTTGTTTGGTATTCTTTGGCAAGTAGGCAGGCTTTGTGATTAGCACTTGAAAGATACGAGCATAACTCTCATAAATCAAAACCAGACTATTTTCTCCACATTTAATAAAGATTATAAAAATCATTTGCCCCAGGGTCTATCCAGATCGTTTGCTTTTTCATGTTTTCCACCATGTCTCCAATCTTCTGTTATGGTGATTATAAATTACTATCATCTCGTCAGTGCTTGCAAGTCTTCTAAGTCATCAAATAGCTTTTGGGGAACTACTTGCATTCAAAAGCCTTGGTCAGAGTAACCATCAGAGTTACTAGCAGTCACACTGGAAAGTCATCTGACGCCCCCAGTTCTAAGTGTGGACAGACCAGCAATGAGGCATGTAAAAAGCTGTGTTAAAAAACATATCACTTCTAATGCTATCATTTTGCTTCTTGGGAAGTCTGAAGACTTCAGTAGCCAGAGTAATCAATCCATTGGTTTTCTTAATCAAGCACCTTTGAAATATAGAAATTTCTACCTGTATTCGGCTGTTTCCCCAATCCGCTACGATAATATTTCCATTGGAATCTACAGCTACTCCAGTTGGTGCATTAAATTGTCCATTTCCTTCTCCGTTTGACCCAAACTTCAGTATGAATTCTCCCTCCTGGTTAAATACCTGTATGAGTTAAAACAAAAACCTGTGTATGACATATCAAATATAAACCTAGGAATTGAAGAGTTACCAGGAACACAGACCCCTGCACACACACGCATAAGGTGCCCATCTCTCCCTCCAGCTCCGCTACACCAGACAGTATTTCCCTTTTCACTTAAGATCTGATTTGGCTCAGACACAGAGGGAGGACCCCAGGAGCCCTTCTACAGCTTGTGCATCTTGAATTAAGAGGAGCCAAGTACAGATATGGCACTGGGAGTCAGTCCTACAGAAACACAACTGAACAGATGCACTCTGACCTCAATAGTCTAACAAATATTGAAAATCATGGCATGCTGCTCTCTGTACAGACAGTTTAGTAACTGAATTATCTGTGATGGTAACAGGTTTAGACAGCAGAAAGATGGAACCACTCGATGGCTCTTCTGCCAGTGACCAGGATGCATCAGTGGGACCAAGTGAGATACAGGATGTGTCATTTACATAGTACCGTAGCCATCTCTATTTATTTTGGTCCATCTTGGACTCAGGCCCAGCTGCACAACAAGGTCCTACAACATTCTTAGAGCCCAGCTGTGGCTTGCACAAGAAAACGCAAAGACCCAACAAGTGCCAAGTGCACACTGAAGTGCTAATGAGGTGCAAGATGTGAGGAAATCATCCTGTTCTTGAACACCCGCAGTGAACAGAAAAAAGACACACGGGAGAGGGAATGAATGAAGTACCAGGTTGGTGCCTCAGATGATTAAAGAAAGTAGAAAAAAGTCAACTAATTAAAAAATCAGGCAATGATGTATTGCTCTCTGCCTGGGTGTAAGTGGGGATGGTGAGTGAAGGAATGAGAGAGAAGCCTACACTGGGTAGGATTTTCCATAGAGTATGCCTGAAGGAAGGGATGTGCTTGGAGGTTGATGGGGAAGGGAGGGTAATGTTGGTGGGTGACCATATTTAATTCAAGACACAGGTGGCAGGAAGACCTTTGGGACCCATAAGAGTGAAACTGATTTTATTTATAAACTTATTTATTATTTAAACCAAAATATACTTTCTCCTCTTCTCTTCACCATCTGACAAAAGATAACAGCATCGCCCAGATTATAAATGACTCTCCGGAATGTCAACAATTATCTGTACTGATTTAGAGGACACTGCAAAAATAATAATCTTTTTCTGTTTGTTAGTACCAAACTGAAACAACTAACATTTTTATCCCATTGGCTCACATTGGAGACAGATGGAAACGCTCTGTTCTCATTAAGAATGCAACAATTAGAAATTTGCTAAGATGTCACACTTCTTCCATCTCTTCACTTGCTTTTTTTTCATTTTAGGTTGTCCTTGTTAACTCTCTCTAGCGTTCTTGTTACCATGGCAAGTCCTGCTGGTGGAGGGGTAATTTATGGGAGCCCTAGGCCTCCTGCTGCTAAACCACATGAACAATCTGTTTTAGGGCTCCTGCAGCAGGCTTGGTTTCTTTGTAATCCAAACTATGAGCTGCTATTTCTTCTCTAATTCTTCCTTAATTCCAAAAGGATACAAAAGCAAAGTTGCTATTCAAAAGCTAGATGATTCAGTGCCACTCAGGATATGAAGGCATCTGTGGTCTGACAGTGATTTCCTCTTTCAGGTAAAGAACTGGACTGAGGTTTAAATCAGAATCCTCAGTCGTTTTCAATCAGAA
Source organism: Myiopsitta monachus (assembly GCA_017639245.1). Classification (NCBI taxonomy): domain Eukaryota; kingdom Metazoa; phylum Chordata; class Aves; order Psittaciformes; family Psittacidae; genus Myiopsitta; species Myiopsitta monachus. The sequence continues at coordinate 70,399,006 of CM029917.1, read as the reverse complement.
CAGGCAACCATTAAGTGAAATCCCTGGGAATTCACAGGTGTATGGGACTGGTGCACATGGCCTAAGAACTGGGATAGGACAGCATTCTGCTGCCCGTGTCCTCCTGCTGCTGCTGTGTGTTGAGGGAGGGGAAAAGAGCATAGAAAGTGACAGAAAGTGAATGTCATGGCCTGAAAACACACGTGCAAAGGTGAGAAATTTCTGAAATGGCCTGTAGCTCTTCATACACATTTTCCACCATGTGACCTGTATCCTTCCATTGGTTTATTATCGGGACAAACAAATATACTACCCTGTCTTACCATGGCTGTTTAACAGGTATGGAATTAAAGACTGACAGGTACTTTGTTATACTTTTATTCAACTAGAAATGTGGGAAGCCTTTGCTAGGAAATTCAAAAGCAGTTACCAGACTTACTTAAAATAGGAAAGAATATAGGATAAATAACAGGTTTGGCAGAGAGCTAATAAGAATAACTAAATTGATATTATTATATCAGGAACAACTTGTGTTTATGCAATTGAATTAGAGAACATTATAGTGGCACCAAAGGCAACAGATTATATCTCTGTTAAGCAATGCACTGCATGAGAAGGTCTTTGAATGTGCAGTCCTTATATCAGACATCATACATACAGTGTGATATCTTTGTTTTTAGCAATACTTTATTTTCCCTATGAAAATACCAGGATAAAGTAAAAAGCTTTATGAGTTGCCATTAATTGACAGTACCTTGACAGAATGGTTATGAAAATCTGTAATGATAATTTCATTGTTGCTGTTTACAGCTGCGAAATGAGGACCTGAAATGCAAAAGGAAGAAAAAAATATAAACAATAATGACACTAAATCAAAACGTTTTCTTAATTAAAAAGGTTATTCAGCCTGCCAGAGTATTATATTTGGCTTCTAAGCAATATAGCCAAGTTGAGAATATCAGTTTCAAGTTAGGAGTAGTTTCATTTTGTGTTTTAAAAAGCCCAGTATGCCTTTTCCTAGCATTTTCCATTTGCATAACTGTGTCTTCCCAATCTCAATCTGAACACTATTTCATTGCACTCATTTTCTAATGGGAAGATACCGCTTAGGGCACTGGTTAATGTGTATCAGATCACTGGAAACACAAAGCACGGTGTAGTTGATTATCATGAGCAGCTCAGTGTGGGCATTACAAAGCATTTACAAAATACTAGTTAAGATCAGTCTTTCTTGGGTCACTGATCTGAAATGCTTCCAGGCACAGGGAGGTAGATAAAACAATCTGGTTACAGCTCCATTTGCAGAACAGATGTTGCCATTTTCCCCACCAATTAAAACATGAGGTGAACAGGAGCTGTATGTTTAGTAGAACCTTTCTCCCCTGAGAAAAACAAGTAGGATATAGCTTCTTCAACATGCTCAAACATCATGCAAGTGTGAGCAGAAGAGGCAAGAAAAGGGGATTTACATATTACCATCAAGTGTACCTGCAAACTGCTTGTCACCGTTTCCTCGACTGCCGAACCTGGTCACTATTTTCCCGTTTGGCTGGAAGATGAAGACACAGCATGCTTTATTGTCCACTACAATGATGTGTCCATTACGATCCACAGAAACACCTTTAGGGCCCATGAGCTTTCCAGACCCAATTTTGGCCTAAAAGGGAAAACACAAAACAGGAAAATATGTTGGCATGATAGAAATAAGTTAGTACAGTTCAAAGATTGCATTACACACTCACAGTGGGATGGAGAGACATTTCTGTCATCAAAAGTTTCCCAGAAGGAAGCGATTGTTTTTATCAGCTCTTATTGTGTACTTCATATTTTTTTTCTTCATTGAAAATAAAGACTGCTTTCTGTATGTCCTTTCTAGAGTGGAAAATCTGCCACCTCAGCAACTGCGTCCAAATACACAACTCATAAGTAACACAATCTCAGTTGTTGTGGGGCAGGCAGTAGAAATTGTTTACCTGGATTTCTCTAAGACTTTTGATAGTTTCCCACAGCTTCCTCCTGGAGAAGCTGACATGTAAGTCTTGACAAGTGGTCTGTGTGGTGGGTGGGGAATTGGCTGACCAGAGGGTGGTGGTGCATCACTCCTTTTCCAGCTGGTGACCTATCCCCAGGTATTGATATTGGGCCCTATGCTGTTCAATGTCTTCATAAGTGATCTGGGTGATGGGATCAAATGAGGTTTGCCAGTAATACCGAACTGATTGGGGAAGTGGGCAGTTCAGAAGGGAGAGACACCCTGCAGGAAGAGCTGGGTAGCCTGGAAGAGTGGGCTAACAAGAACCTGATGAAGTTCAACAAGGACAAGCATAAGGTTTTGCACCTCGGTAAATACAACCCAGGAGTGCAGCACAGGCTGGGGTCTGCCCAGCAGCGGAGCAGCTCTCTGGAAAGGAACTTGGAGGTCCTGGTGAACAACAAGCTCAATGTGAGTGAAAAGTGTGCTGCTGTGGTAAAGAAAGCCAATAGGATACTGGGATATATCAACAAGGGTATCACCAGCAGAGATAAAGAAGCCATTATCCCACTCTACTCAGCGCTGGAATACTGTGTTCAGGTTTATTCTCCGCTAAGCGAAAAAGGATGTGAACAAGCTGGAGATGGTCCAGAGAAAGGCCACAAAGATGATCTGAGCACTGGGAAGCCTGCTGTATGAGGAAAGGCTGAGAGAACCGGATTTGTTCAGCATAGAGAAAAGAAGGCTCAGAAAAAGAACAGCTGTCATGGGTTCAGCAGCAGCAGTCATTTTTCTCCTTCTTGGTAGCTGGTGCAGCGCTGTGGTTTTGATTTTGGGTCTTGGAACAGCGCTGATAACACCAGTGTTTTCAGTTACTGCTTGGTAATGTTTTGGTCTGACCAAGGACTTTCTGAGTCTCATGCTATGCCAGGGAGGAGGGGAAGCCAGGAGGAAGCAGAGACAGGACACCTGACCCAAACTGACCAAAGAGGTTATTCCATACCACAGCACGTCATGTCCAGGATGTGAAGACAGGGGAGCAGAGACCCGGAAGGGTGTGGTGGTGGTGCACTGGGGGGTTCGCTGCTGGGGGATGCGCTGGCTGGGTCAGGCTTGGTGAGCAGTTGTATTCTCTTTCCTTGTATTTCTCTTGTATTATTATTGATGGTAGCAGCAGTGATTTGTGTTATACCTTAGTTACTAAACTGTTCTTATCTCAACCTGTGCGAGTTGCATTTTTTTTTTTCGATTCTCCTCCCCATCCCCCTCGGGATGGGGGGAAGAAAAAGAGGGGAGTGAGTGAGTGAGTAAAACTTTGTGAGTTATTAGCCTGGGTGAGGCTTAAACCATGACAACAGCTTATCACCATGTCATAGTATTTAAAAGGTGGCTACAAGGAAGACAGAGACTCGCTTTTTATAAGGAGTCACATGGAAAATACAAGGGCTAATGGGTACAAGCTGCTGCTTGGGAGATTGCATCTGAACACAGGAGGAAAATTTTTCACAATGAGAACAATTAGCCATTGGAATAATTTTCTCAGGGAAGTGGTGGAATCCCCAACAGTGGACACTTTTAAGATTCAGCTGGACAGGGTGCTGGGACACCTAGTCTAGGTCATGCTTCACCTAAAATTTGGACCAGATGATCCTTGAGGTCTTTTCCAATCTAGTATTCTATTACTCTGATCTTTTTGGTGGAGAACATAATTTCCTGTTTCCATCACAATTTAAATGAAGTAGATACTAAGATACCGTCTTTATGAAACAAGACCATCTTTGACCTCACTGCCTTTTGCAGGATGGAACAGATCACCACCTAGAACAGGCAATGTTTCTGACTTTTCTGCCCCTATTCCCTTCCTCTTGCAAGTGATGAGGAGCAGCTGAAGCTCTGTTAGTCTGTGACTAACTATCAAGGTGAGACAGATTACAGGGTACAGAGAAGATGCATAACCTGACTCATTTCCCTTAATTCTCTAATGTTTTCAAGGTAAACATCCATGTTGATAAATGAAAGAGTTCAACTAACCTTAGTAAATCCCATGCTCCTATTCCACAGTACATTCTCATGGGTGGGGTTGCAGGTAAAAATAGAAGGGATCCCAAACTAAAGCCATCTAAGTTCCCTGATGCTGTCTGGTGCAAATTCACCAGCATTACTACACAACCTCTTTCAGTCTCAAATGAAGAAAACTCCAAGGAGTAAATCTTGCAGCTTCAAGACTATGCTTAGCCAATATGCAATGATCACATGTCTGGTTTATGTTCAGGTACGTATGCTGTAATAAATTGCTAAATATTTAGGAAAAACTCCACCTAGTTAAATCATGCTAAAACATCCCCAGGGAAAACTATTAAAAATTACTTTGTGTTCGCCAGGGGAAAGATATGAGCAAGCCTACAAAATGTATTCAGGTTTGCAGAGCAACAAAGCAGCAAAACCATAAACTAATGCAAATCAGTAGATTTATTTCCTTTGGTGTGATTAAATCATATTCCTTTTTTTCCTCTGGGATGCCGCTGTGTTTATCTGCTTGTGCACTGCACCACCTCCTTACTTCCAGGATTCCTATGACTCAGTCTCATGAGTAAAGTGTCAATACAGACGGAAAAAAGTCATGAATAAATCATGTACTACCTTAATGGGCACTCAGTGCTGAGAAGAGTAATAAAAAAATCACCATTCTTACGCCAGAATTTCATATATAATTTGCAGGCAGCAATAAATTAAGCCCAGCTAGACTTTACAGTGCTTTTTACCAAAAATCTCTGTTTCCAGTTTAGATCAAAATATGCTGATGACACATTACTGGGTCTGGCTGAACATATGCTTTGTATATTTTTATTTCAGAAGGTTTCTTAGAATTATAGGTTTGATTATTCAGAACAGAACATTATGAAACCCAGTCATTCCTGTTAAGTGTATGAATGGAAGTATTTTCAGACTTTTCTGCCATTAGAAATGAGTAAAGTATAATGAATCATCTGAACCCTTAATACAAATAATGTGTTTAATTGAATTCAGTCAAGGACATTATGCCCCTTATTTTATAGGCTTGTATGAATTTAGACTGGTTTTCAAATATGTGTTTATAAAGCCACCCTACCGAGGTGGAAAACATTCTACTGTGGGATATTGCTAGAGATAAAGAAGTCAGCTAGCATCTATAAAGATTTATAAAGACTTTTTCACTGTAGAAATAGGTGTGTTAGGGCTTTAACTCCACCAGTCTTGTTGCTGCCTGAAAGGCTCATGGTTGTTGGGAATTAATTTACAGACTTTCAACATACCATCTTTTCCTATTTGAGAACTTATCTAATACAGAGATACAGCTTTGTCACACATTGCAATGTCACACAATAAATGGATTTATCATTTATACAACTGTCTTAATTCAACTGTAACCACTTAACCATACTCTATTTTCCTATCTGAACATGACAACCAGCTACAACCAACTTCCTTAATTCTTCTAATGAGACAAGAAGAATTTTCTGTAAGGGAAGATGTTTCCTCTTTTCCCACTCATCTAAACCTGATATTGACTGCCAGGGCTGTTTGGCTAATAACAAGCGATCTTAGATACAACCCTTCAAAACTAGAAAGAAAGTAATTCTTAGAAGTCCAAGAATCATTTTCTTGGCTCTGTTCTCCAGTTCCTCCACTAGGTTTGAATACCACCACTGCCACACAAGCTCCTGCTGCTGCTTCACCATGTGTTCTTTCCTTGGCCTAGCAATATGTCTTCTATAACAGTTTTCTCAAGCAATTTCAGAGTAATTTACAGAGGAAGCCCCACCACTGTTACCTGCCTTTTATAGATAAGGAAAATAGAGCACTGGGAAGTGAAATGGAAGATCACTAGTCACCTGTGAGACCTGTGGCATAGGCAGTAACAGAAGCCTCAAATCATAAGACCCCATCTGAGGCTTTATAATTCACAGGATAACGCAGCCTCATTGAGAGGCTCATATTTTGGTGTAACCTCAGATTAGGGTTTGCCCACCTCTGCACTGTGCAAGTTTTACGGCCTCAGAAAATGGAGCTCTGTTTCTGTTGCTAGCAGCAACTGAGGAAGTTGACACGCTTCTGCCTGGCAGCAGAGGTTGCTGGGGTAAGCCAGCCCTGCACTGTGTCATGGAGATGCCTGGGCCTGGCTCCAGGGGAAATTTGCCTTCTGGCTCACATGACTATTAAAATGCTGCTAAGGGAGAGTAGGTGTAAGTAGGTGTAGAAAGAGGGGGACAAAAAAACCCTAAAGAAATATTTAGATTAAGTTCAAAATAGTTCCCAATAATGCCGAGTTAACAGCTAGCAGACTGCCTGCATCAGAGATCATATACAATGGCTTGCAGGCACAGTCCTTTGAAGTGAAACACCATTATACCTTTATCTCTCTCTCTCTGTATCTTAGCAAGTGTTGCACAATTTAATCTGACAGAGCCACTGTAAGAATTACCATAGCCAACACACAAGATATTACAAGACTTTGGCCAGATTTCCACATGCTAGATCTGTTATATCTACGTCCTGTGTTTCAACTGTATGATTATGCCTGCCCTCCATATGTAAAATGCTTCTATAAAACATTTGTATATTTTTTCTCCCCTAAATATAGCCTGCCGCATTCAGTCTAATAATAGTACTTTATATCATTCATGTTTCATCTCTCATTTCCGTCTAGTCTCAGGAACTATAAAGTCCAATGCATTAACTTGCATTAACCACACAAACATTGCCAACTTTACACAGCTCTTGCAATCCAACAAAAGCATTGACTAAAAGCAAAGCTAGGCTCCAGGTCAGAGGAACTACCTTAATAATTTATTTTTTTCAATACCTGTCTCCCTGCTGGTAGTGTATGCCACATAAATCCTGGCTTCTCCAGAGCCATGGCTTTTTTTCTCCAGAGCTGGAACCATCTGAAATGCTGGATTTACAACATGTCTTGAGATGGAAGGAAAATAAGCCCTCCATGCTCTGTGTCCAGATCAAGCCAGTTCACAACAAAGATATTAATAATTATTTAAAACACACTTTGCTTACTCAGGGTATTTAGATTCTTAACTGAATCACATCTTTCTTTGATTTTGTTTTGCTGCTTTCATTTAATTCAAGCACTTCAGCCAAAACCAATGTTTTCCTGTGTAGCTGTACATTTTCAAAACTACTTGACAAGGAAAATCACATATTCTCTTCAAATGCAAATGATTTGTATTTTTTTTTTGACACTTGCATTGTATTTAATATTGTTTTATTTTAGCTTCAGGTGTACACAGGATCTGGATACTTTTAAAAGCATACACGTCTGTTTCCCAGATGGAGGTCACTGAGGACAATGCAAGCACAATTGCCTATTTGCTGTGGCATCTGTCACTTTGCAAAGCCTCCTCAAAGGAAGGCTTTTTCTTAGTACACATGTGAGCAGCTCTGGGCCTGAGGTTTTTGTTCATTAGGCTTCCAGAAAATTAGCCAAACAGGCAATTTTGCTCCAATGCAAGACTGTAGAACTAAGTAGCTATGGTAGCAATTTCCCTGCAGGTCCTTTATCTCACTGAACAGTGTATACTGCTAACCTTTGCTATAGGCAGCTATTTCTGGTATGCATTGCCAGGCCCAGTAACACGCATTCAGAGAATACACCAAATGGAGACAACCTCTGATTCTCTCTGGAATTGCACCTGAACCCAAACAAAATAAATATTGCAGGTTGTCAAGCATCAGTGTAGTGTAGTAGCTGCCTTCTTATTTTACTCCTATTAAAGGGATCAGAGTTGCTATGAAAATGAGGAGCACTTTTCTCAGAACTTCAGATTTCTGAAACCTAAGACATTATTACTGCCTTTCAGTTTTTCCAGTACACATCACTCCACCTAAAACACTCCTGCCTATGCTGTAGCACTGGAACAACATCCTGGGTTGCCCTTCCTTGCATTTTTTAACAACAGGATCATACATGAATTATACACTTGATTTGCTGGTACATATGGAGTAAATAGAGGAAGTCATCATCAGTCTGCTACCTTATTTTTCACTGGAGAACCTTATGTCCTTCTCATAAGTTTTCATGTCTGCGTGTATATGCATATATACACACACCTTCCTGTATAATGAGAATACGAAAGATATGAAGGTTGTTGAGCTAGTCCAACTAAACTTGATTACTTTAGCTACCACTGAGTTACTGAAAGGCATCTAAGCAACTAGTATGCGGAACTGTAAAATGGAACCTATCATCACTATTTGGTAAAACATTAGCATCACAGCTGTGACCTCCTCCTATTAATTACACAACATGGCTGTGTCATCACAACAATGGAATTTGGACGAAATTACAACCAAAATATGTAGTTTCTGAACAAAAAAAAACCCATTACTTTGCATTCCTTTGTAAGATAGAGAAAGCTCTGGAGAGTTCCCATGGTAACTCGTACCTTAAATTTTCCATCTGATGAGAATATGCTAACCCATTTGTTATCGTAATCTGCAATAATGATGTCACCACTGGGATGCACAGCCACTCCTGTTGGCCGCTGCAACTGGCCAGGAGACCTTCCTCGTATGCCAAAACGGCTCTTGAACTGACCATCATTGGAAAATATCTGTAACAGAAAACATTCATTTTAAATAATAACATCTTCTATGTCTTGGAGCATAGATTTTAGCAAGTCGCTAATGAACACTACAGTCAGAAAGAGAGTTAGAACATGAAAAACATTTACCAGTCCATACTTGAAAGTGATATGCCTAATTTAAGAAGAGGCTTCCACCTGGACCCTAATTTTGAAATAAAGACGTTCTCTGGACTTACATTGCACTGTTTCTTCAGTGATCTCAAAGTACTTAGCAAACATCAGTGAATTAAGCTTCAAAATGTCCCTTCAAAATGCCGGAAGTGGTATTATTCCCATATTAGAAATGAGGAAACTGAGGCACTGAGTGACTTGGCCACAGTCAAAGACTAATTTGGTAGAAAACATAGGAATAGGAGCAAGAAGAGAATTTCAGAATGTAAGTATTGACTCCAGGGTAAGTATTAGGCCATTTCCTGAAAGATACTTTAGCCACACAAAATTCAGTCCAGTGGTTGTGTCCCCAAGCCAGGAAATTAGACACTGAACTTTCTCTGAAGTGGCTGCAAATTACAAAGTGTGATGAGTATTTGACTGCCTCTTTGAAAAGGCTTGGAAATGGATTCTTACTGCGTGTGGCTTGCTGTTTCCCACATACTGAAGAACAAGCCACACACTGCTGCCTTGTTCATTGCTACCACATGGGCAGCTTGAGGAGTGATGACAAATTGTTAATGGTAAACAAGATACATAGCAAGCAAATGAAAAAACACAGCTTGATTTTCACACAGGTTACAGAAGCCAAGAAATCATGGGTGTCAAGTGTGCTACCACGGAAGAAATTTGATCATGGTATCAGACACAAAAATCAATTAAGTAGACTAAAAGCCATTTGAAAATGACATCTATGTGTTTATATTTGTATTTGCTTAAGAAATGATATAAAAATATAAATCTAGGGCATCTTGTCCTAGATTTATAGTTGAAAACACAGACTGATAAATTTACTGTGTGAAATTATATTTACAGAAAGGTATTTTTCCAGATTATTGCGCCGCTTTTTGTCTTTATTCATTGCCAAACATCATAAGGAAGGGAAGTTAACTCTGACATACATACTAGATACAGTGCTGATTTGAAAAAGATAGCTGCAGGTCAAGAAGACGGAATTATAATGGACAACAAACAAGTTGAGCTTCCTCTGTATTTTCTAGATCTGCTTGATTTGTACAAAATGTGTCTGCCCTGGACTACAAAGAGGGCAGAGGTGTGGCGGTGGAAAGAAAAAGAAAACTGCTGGAAGTGGCATATCCTCGTACCTGCACACACTGGTTGTTACTATCTGCTATTAATATTTTTCCATTTGTAGATGCAGCTACACCTTGAAGATTTGTAAATTCACCTTTGTTTCTTCCTTTGGTGCCTAAAATAGAACACAAAGCACATAAGAAGTCAGGTTAGGCAGGACTAATGCGTTAGAATCTAAGTGCCAATACATGCATTTATTACATCCTTGATCTACAGATTTCTGTTTTGAAGAGTAATTGTATCTGCTACCGCTTCAAAGAACTATCTCAGTACTATCCACAGTTCTGAGTACAAGAAGTTCTTACTCTTTGGCATGTGTGCCAAAGAGTAAGCCCCAATCAACATAATTACCTCTTTGGCCTTCACAAATCAAAGTGTTTGCTATTTGCCTCTTGTGTGAGGGAACTGCTAAAATGTTTTCTCATAAGTGATGGACTTTTTTTAAATTTTGGATTTTGATTGATTCAACTGAGAAGGCAATGAAAGGAGTGGTACTGTGGGAACATACAGGCAGAGGTAAGATAAGAACCTGAAGAGATGACAAGGTTTTAGTACAATTATCTACATCTCCTCAGTGAAGTCACAAAGTTAAGATAAAACATATTGGTGAACACTTTGGATGAAGCCGCTTTCAAGACAGGAAAGTTTCCTATTCACTCATACACAGTTTTCAGTCATAGACTTTAAAAATTCCCTTAGAAGCAAAACTCAGATGAAGAACTGCCTTTGAATGATTGGGACATGTGGGCCAATGAGGACCAACAGCTGGAGACTGAATGTTTCTGGCAAAGACCTTAGATTGTTCCAATAAAGCAGCGTACACACACAGAAGTCCCATTTTTAGCCCGAACAAATGCAGCAGTAATTTACATAGAACTGTAAGTCTTTTTCCCAGTGGCTTAAGGGGATAAGGAGCTGTAGAAATGACACATTTTCACAAAAGTTCATTAAGTTTAAGTGCCTCAGTACTTACATGTTTGTTTTGAGATGTTTCAAGGAGAGTCACAGAGCAAACTGATGTCTTTAAAAGATCAGCCCTAAAGTGGCTGGTCCAATTACACCTGAAGCACAGGAAGAGTATCCAAATTCCGGCTTTTTTGTAAAGGAGGCTCAGGGATCTTTAGACAAGACTGCAGTTATGATCTTGGACCCCAAGGCTATTCATAAGGAATAAATGAGTTTTGAAACAAAAAGTCTCTCTATAAGCTGTTCTTTCGAAGTCTTGGATGCAGCACTATTTTTCCTGGTGAAGTATTTTTATAAGCATTCACTGGCTGCATATCAGACATTAACTGGTTTCAATATATAGTTTTAACTGAAAAACTTGCATTTTATTTTAGCCAGTCCAAAATATCCTGGAGCTCGGTGATTAAAACTGTTCTGACTGTGATGCCCAATATAAGACGTACATATTAGCTCTGATTTGTATATAGCTTTCATTAGGGATATATATGCTGTTAACAACCCTTCTTTCTGCTGTGGTGATGGGTATGGGATGGGTATTTCCTGTCACTGCCTAACAAGTAACACTGAATTCCTCTGCACTTGGTGCTGTGAGCATGTCCCTTCGTTTCACGGCTTGTTTTCTTCAACTCCAAATGCTCCATCCTCTAAACAAGGCAAATACTTCTCAATTTTTGTATTGCAAGGGGAAAGCACATATTCAGGGAATAGTGAGTTACACACCAATTACATTACCCACACTTGAGCCATTTCTGTGTATTCTGTTAATGAGCAGTGCCTGAGGGATGCATGCGGTAATTTATTTCTACCATATGCTAATGATAAGTTTCCTTTTTGCCTTTTAGCCAAAGCGAATAGATGAAAAGGGAGAAACATTCTTTTTACTACTGAGAGTAAAGGAAAAACATTTGTTAGAAAAGAGGAGGCATAAGCTAGAGCATCTGGAACCAACTAGCACAAGCTATATGGAATGTATGTTCTTTACCCTTAGAAAAATCTTCTTGAAAGTCAAGGAATTTCATTTTTAAAGATAAGAGAGACCTATATAAAGAGATACTCAGAATGTTCTTCAGTGGGATCTTGTAAACATACATCAAAGGAAAAGGAGAACAAATTACCCAGGAATGCCACAGTCACATTTCACGGTAAGTTTAAGAAATAGTAATTTATTAGCACAGTGTGCATGAAATTTGGCTCCATGCAGTGTCCCTCTATGTAGTACTTTGCAGCTATTAAACATATTACATAGGTCCTAATTTGCACACAGGCCTTGATATAGTCCCCTCCGCAGTGGCACAAATTTGTTTGATGAAGAAAGCTGAGATTAGTGAAACACAGCTTATTTCCTAACTTATGTTCAAGAGGAAGACAAATAACTTTGAACTTTCTGATCTGAATAATTCACTATGCCAGCAAAGATCTGAATCCAAGCGTAGGCAGTGGCAGCAGTTCAGATCATGAGAGGAAAGCTTTTGCTAAAGTATGTCAGCCTCTGGAAAAGCAGGCTCCTGCAACTGACCCTGTCATGCCAAAAGATAATAGCTCCTTCCTGTAGAGATTCTTGCCTTATAAACATACCTGCCGGAGAGACAGTCTTCAGCAAGTCTTCTCCTGCAAGATGTCACCCCTCTGGATCAAGGCACCCTGTGCTTTCTCTTCTCTCAGTCATGGGCAGTCACTCATCCCCTTAGCCTAGGGGAGGCACCAACATTTCACATGCACAGGGCTGGATCCAGAGGACAGTTGCAAGATCCTCATTCCAGTGTTCCCCAGGCAGCCTGATTTAGAGATGAAAGCTCACATATTTCATGCCTGTCTTTGTGCAGCCTTACCTCCCTCCTGTTCTGAGCTACTGCATGGCACAAAGGAGGAAAACACAAACATTTTACTGCAACTTCTGTGGCAGGCTGACTGGAAGAGGACAGCAGAGTTTTTATTAGGGGAAAGGTGAACAGAGTTATTAAGAAGATCTGCAGACTGTGGAATAGCTCCTTCTATATCATCTTTGTATACAGATAATAAACAATCAGATTTGCCTTAGCCCTATCTAATTCCTTCTGGTATTACAGAGTGTAGCCTGAACAAACCAGTTAATTTAGCTTTGAAAATATGCTTTCAACAAAAAGCATCCATTTTCAGCTCAAGACAATCTAGCACACGTAAAATGCTTCATAATTTCAATCTTTTACTCTTGCACAATACAGGCCAGATTAAATCTCACCAAAAAGAAGGAAGGGCAAGGGGGGGAAACAAACACCAAACCAAAAGCCCATGAACTTCACAGAAGATGTTAAAAATTACATCATGTAACTGTAATAATAATTTGCTCTGTAAGTGCTGGGCACCTGGACAAACCTTCTGTACAACGAACATTTTTGATTATCATAGTAATAGGAGTGTCTTTTTCTTTCCAAGTTTTACAAATATGACTAATACCTCTCTGCTTGCTGAGCTAGATCTACCAGCTTCCTAAAACACAAAGAAAAACCATGTCACTGCCCCCAGCAGGAAGGAAATGGATTCAGAGAGACAAAAACCCTGCAGAAAGATTACAGATTAATGTGGAGACTTTGGAGGTTGCAAGTAGCTATAACCTGTTGTGTAAGTACTGTTTCTTTCCTCCTTACACCAGTTCAAATACTTCTTCTTGAACTGCTCTGTACGTGGTACTGAAAAAAGCAATGAAACTAAACAGTGTGGAGAGGTCTATCTACATGCTGCATAGACACGTATGAAGGAGTTGCTTTCTTGTTGCCTACCTTCATTTGTTTTTTCCTCAGAGCACTAAAACATATTTAGTCAAATCTTACACATTCTGGGTATGTGATGACATCTCTCATAATAGACACAGCTGAAATACGAAAGGCTCTCTAGTAAAACTGCACCAAATCAGACTGTTAACAAGCTATGTGCTTACTGTAAAATAAATGTCAACGTTTCTAACCCAAGTTCCCATGCAAACTTGAATTTTAAATTCAGTCAATCTGTTGGATGAAGGCACACAATGTTTGTGGCCTTTAAAGAGGAATGAATAATTCAGTAGAAACTCTGGCAGATACTCCCACACACTGATGGTAGTGAAGTTTGGGCTGATCTGTATTAATTTGCTTTACACAGAATCTGTCCCTAAAAGCTTGGCCAAGACCATCTCCAAGACTTCCTTGTGCTGCGGAGCCCCTGCCACCACAACTAAGTATGCACACACATTTGGGGTAGGTGCGCCTCAAGAGCAGTTCTTCGCTGGTATAGCAGCAAAGCCCTGAATGATGAAGCAAGACCAGGTCTCTGTCATCAGGACATCAGACCCATGCTGGGGATTCTCTGGACCACAGAAGGGAGCTAGCTGCAGTTGGGAAAATGTTTTTTCAAGATGTGTACCCATATAACCCATTTGTATTTTTTTAAAACCTCAAAAAGTGTATATCTGTAGGCAGCTCTGCTGCTTCCAAACAGGACAATCTAATACAGAGCTTCAGGCAGAGGCCTTCAGAGGAAAGTAAAAAAGGTACACCTAGATCAAGAATCCCTTTGCTCTCCCTAAGCCTGCTTTTAAACTGCACTAAAGCAATTATTACATAGGCCTTGTTCTTGAGTTTTTATGTAGAGTTCCTAATATACTTTCAGCATTGATAACAGACCAGAAGATGACATCCACACCTACTAAGGAGGCTGACAGAAGGTACTGTTAAAAGGCACAGAATCAGAGTGAATTACACACATTAAATGTACCAGCTAAACTTAGATGCTCAGTGACATGACTGAATAGACAACTAAACACAGTCAGAGGAAAAGGAAAACTGAACTTTTTAGCAGAGAGCCAGCTCTCCATCTGGCTGTATCTAATGCCAACCCCAAGTATAAATAAATGAAGAGAAAAACAAGTTAAAGTGGGAAATAGTACCACTACTGCTAAACGGTGTCGAAGAACCCAGTCGTGAGAAGTGCCAGAAGAGAAAAAATACCAAGGCATATGGCATAGCACGGCAGAGCTAGAGCTATGGGGTCCTGGACAGAGTAGCTAACTCATGCTACCCATGGCTTTTAATCCTCTTTCAGAGGTCAGGGAACAGATCTACCAGAGAAGGTGGAAGTTACTGTGAACATCCCTCACCTCCATTATCCTCTGCTCAGCATGGGTCTAAGGCAAAACAGCAGGGTAACAGAAAAAAGCCTTCCGTTTCCACTTATGGAGGCAGCAAAAAGCATTGCACAACAATTATTTTCTGGGTATCATAAGCACATTCTTGTTTACTTTTGCATAAACCAAGTACGTGCTACACAGATATTGCATGGACACCCTGTTAGAGATTATTCCTGTTTAAAACAAAAATTTAAATGTTAAGGATGCAAATTATTGAGAGAGAAGAGGACAAAGCAAGAAATACTCTGTTCTTGTAAATATGAATTACATGAATGCATGAATGTGCACTCAAGAGTTTGACCTTAAAATGTCTGAATAGAGCCACATGCCGTTTTAAAAGCCATGAATAACAGAATGGGCAAAAGATACAATGCACAATTCCCCATGAACGGAAGCACTTAACTGTACTAATGTTGTATTAATGCTATCTCTGTTAATCCTAGCACAAGAACAATCTCCTGCTAGGAGCTGATCAATTTACTTGTGCATAAAAGCCCTTACATCAGCATATATACAATAGCATACTCAGCATACTTGGATGCCACTAGGAATATTACAGTATGGTTCTCCAACACAGCTGTGTGAGCTTCTGGCAGCTCAAATAGAAGATTTATCTTGCCCAGTTTAAACTACAAATCCAGCTTTGGCCAGGGCTATTAGAATAATTCAACAATGGGTTCAAAATAGATATGCAGTTGTATTGGAAAACAGTGATAAACACTATTTTATTTTACCTCATCAAAAAATGTAAAGTGAGCTGAAACTGGAACGAAACAAACTCTTAAATCCATGGAGACAATCCCTGTGAAAATGTCAGAAGTTTTACCTGTCTTCATTAATTTTGTATATTTTGGAAGAGTGTAAAAACCTAGAGCATTACAGCTGCAATGGCTTAAGAAATCTTTCAGACAATGCATACATAAGCCCACAGAAACCCAGAGGGACATCTCTATGTAGGGTCATTCTGTGAAATGAATGGCTGAGAACTGAACATGTAATAGGATGAAGCATTACTCTCAGCTTAGTTTTTCAATAGAACAGTTGTTCATGTATCCCAAACGTGGACCCTTCCTGAGATGTTTCATCAAGCAAAAGCTCTGAGACACGTGTAGCTCTTATTCCAATTATTTTTCCTTCTTTTTTGGGGAGATAGAATGGTGAAGAAGGGGAGGAGCCAGAACTCCAGGACAAAGCACGTGGTCACAACTCCATCAGAACACAAAGAAGGGGCGCTGCACTTTCTGGAAAACATTTAAAATTTCTAGAGCTTACAGTGTGTTGAAGAGAGTAGATAAACAAAACTAAAATCCAACAAACACAACCAACAACGAAACCCAAAGCAGAACCATACCACTGTTAATAGGCTAGAAACTGCTCACTAGAAGCAAGGGGTACCAAAGCAGAAACTACCAGCTGAAATCACTTTAATCCATACCAAAAGCTTTAAATAAGAATATTAACAGGTTTAAAATAATTTCACGACATTTTGTTTGTTTGTTTTTTGTTTTTTCTTTTAAAGTATTTATGTCTACGATTTCCACACTGGGACAAATTAGCACTTGATGCATGTGAACAAGAGGGCTTGGTATTTAGTGAAGGTGTCAGCCAGTACTCTCCTTTTACTCACAGGCACAATGTACCTGTGCAGGCTTTGCTATCCTGCTCCTACCTGCTACGAACATACAGACTCTGCCTGTATCTGTCATCCAGCTCTGTCTAGCATACGACATGTCACAACCATTCCAGAAGAAATTAGAGAGATTTTGTCTTTCTAAACAGAGTTCAGACGTTATTCTTAACTGTTTTGTTTAACCCTGATTCAAAACAGGGCCCCCAAAAGATCTAGGCTACATTTATACATATCCTCTGCCCCTCTTACCTATACCAACAATGATATTAGGAAGAAGTTCTTTACTGTGAGGGTGATGAGACATTGGAACAGGCTGCCAGAGAAGCTGTGGATGGCCCATCCCTGGCAGTGTTCAAGGCCAGGTTGGATGGGGCTTTGAGCAACCTGGTCTAGCAGAAGGTGTCCTCTGCCCATGGCAGGGGGTTGGAACTCAATGATCTTTAAGGTCCCTTCCAACCCAAAACATTCTATGATTTTATATTTATCTTGTAAGAAATGCACTGGCCATCTGAGAAAGCTGGACATTTATAAGTGGCTTTATTCAAAGCTTACATTGCACTTTCCTATTCAGCAAGCAAAGCATGCTTCCTGAATTCATTTTCTGATAGAAAACCATTATGTTATTGCATGTACTCTCTATCAAAGCAAGGAATCTATCAGAAATACTGACAGATGAGAAATCAGATGGACAGGGTTATCCAACTGACAAATGGTGCCCAGATGAATTTTCAATAAAATGATTAATAAATCCTCCAGGATTAACTACCATCAGTTCTCTGCTGCAAAGCAGGAAGCCACCTTACTGGTTGTCAAACTTGGTAACACACTGCTGAAATCCTGACTTGTACATATCAAAAATTTATCTGGCTTCTTTCTTTAGAAAATGTTTTATTTCTTCACATTTTGCAAAAGTATTTTCTAACTGTATAAGCAGATATTATATAAATACAGTAGCCCATGGTACAGGCTTTTAAAATGATGAATCGTTATTATACAGCTTAAAACAAGTGTATATCAAGAGACCTGAAGGAAAATCCCAGTAAATGGCACCAACATGTTACATGTTTACCAAGAATTAGAAGTCCATAGATAACATTACACTATATAAAGAACCAAACATATTTAGGTATTGGGGAAAAAAGAAAATAAAAGAAACCATCATTTTGTCCTATGCTGACATAATGAAATAACTATATATGACCACAGGATTTATCATTTATAGTTCCAGGTCAATGAATTAATACCTAAGGCAATAGCTTTAGAGAAAGAGAACTCCCACTTCCCTTCTTGCCATGCAACTTTTTAAAGAAGCAATTTAATCTAATCTAAAACATTGATCTTATTTTCATTTTAGGATGCCCAATAGAGTACAGAAGTAGTGGTAAAATATTTTATCCCAAATCAGACATAATGCATTTTTCAACCCAATTTCCAATTAAATAATTGCTGCAAACAGAATTTCTGAAGTATGTGCTTTCAAAATCTACATATGAGCAAAAATCAAGAGGCCTAAAGATATTATCAGGCTGCTCTACTTACAGCTTTATCCTTAAAATACTTTAACTTCCCAATTTTTTCATTCAGTTTCCCGGAACTATTTTAGGTATGTCAATAGGTAGCAGACAAGTCACCTACCTACTCTGAAGATCAAATCATCTTCAATGGGATTCTCTTTTCTTTTGCCAGTGCTGTACATGCTTGCAGGTCTCTTCACAGCTTTCTGCTTCACATGACCACTGCCAGGAGATTTAACACGCCTCTTAACCCCCTCAGTGGTAGGGGACACATCTGCTGATCTGACCACTTTAAGTTTGAATGGGCTACCCTTAATATGTTGATCATAAAGTCTGAGTGACAAAGTGAAGTCCCCTTCTTTCTGAACAGTATACAAAAATTCATAAGTGCCATTTTTATTGTCAAGTATTTCTCCATCTGCTACACTCCCATCAGGCGTGCTCAGTTCAGCAGTGAGGTAAGCATTCCCAGATTTACACAGCTCCCCATCTTTGTCCTTAGTTGTGATGGTAACAGACATGGGCTGTCCGATCACTGTCTGCCTCAGTCCCTCACCTGTGGCAACTGTTTCAGAGGCAACAGCATTGGTGGTTAAAATAGTACCCAGGTTGTGAATGGACTTCTTCAGGCCTTCTGTTTCCACTATGAAGTCCAACTGGTCATTTTCACGTGGCTGCAACGGGAAGTCCCGCTCAGCCAGTTCATTCAGCTTGTCACTCATTTGCTTCTTCACCAGCAGAACTTCAGTTTCAGTGCCATGGTTGAGGGCTTGGGCTGTAAAGTTGCTGCAACTTTTAATGCTTTCTTGTCCTTCAAGTAGGGAGTCCAGCTGTGTCTGGAGGACCTGTGCACATTACCAGACACCAGATTAGCATTATGTTACAGGAACTGTCCTAGCAAGATGTAGCACGCTTTATATCTGAAGGCCTTTGTAGAAACCCAATTTATAGGGCTTTATTTTAGAGTTTAAAGTTTCATTTTAGAAAAAGTACCACACTGATCCCCTACATGTTCTTGGAATAACATGCTGCAACACAAAAAACCTGCCCTTTTTGGGGTTTTCAAGGCTTCACAGATCCACGGTCACACTAAGTCGCCCCACCTGCTCCATCTACCTCTCAGTAGTCATAGTTAGTAAGATATTTACTGGGAATTGAGCTGCACGCACAGGGGTAGAGATATTTTGGAGTCACAGGTCCATTACTAGGGGAGGCTGCAAGAAACTTATTGAAAATTTCTTCAGAGCCCAGGGAAACCCTGGGTTACTCCTCCATGGAGACAGACAAGAAGGCACTGTATGTCCATCTTGAGGAAAAGTGTGATTCCTGATCTAGGTAAGTGAAGAAGGAAGTCTCTTCAGCAGAAGTGCTTAAAATGATTCCCCAGTTTCAGCAGACAGGAAGCAAAATGTAAAGGATGGATTGTGGATATTGGGAGAAGTTGGGTTGAGTAATCTGAAATTTTGGTGGGCAGCAAGCAGCTGCTCTGTATTTAAGACTGAGAAAGAGTTTTTATTATAGGCTCAGTTCTGTCCCTCGATGTAAAATCCTCTAAACGATACTGACCTCAAAATTGCTAGGTGTGGGCTGGGAACAAGGGTAACTTTTTGTTTAAAACCAGTTTTGAAATGAACTGGAAAAAGGATCCCTGAGTTATAACAACCTAGCAGAGAAATTCACGAGAGTCAGGAAAACCCAAATGTTCCAGCTACCCCCAGCGCTCTCTGATGAAATCCCCAAACCAAAGTATTCAGTCACACATGTGGTATATTTATCCCACAGAGAAGAACCAGGGCACAGACATTCCTGTGCATCAGAGAAGTTATTTTGTTGACCACCACTGTAAAGTAAATATTTTTGAAACTTTTCAATTGATTTTAAAGTAAACTTGGAGTCTGTGTGTATTTATTGCTACGGCTTCTCTTGCTGAGACACGCCATGGAATGACACCACGTTCTAAGGGCATTTTAACTCTGATTTTTACAAAGCTGTCTGCTTTTCACCCACTGGAGAAAATCCAGGCTGATGAGGAAGTGATAACACAAAATCTTTGCCAATCAAAACAGAATGAACAAATTTCAAGACTACACTGAAATTCCAAGTTATCTCTTCTTCTAGGCAAGTCTCAAGATTCAATACAGGGCTTTTCTAATCTGCTTTGTGTTTATTCAAAGACACAAGTAGTTAAACAGGTAGCATAGCTAATAAAGTCCTAGGATGACAAAACCCCATATGCTTGGCATAAAACCCCACAAACTGAGGAGGAACACAATTTGCAGCTACATTTTAAACCAATTATTTTCTCAAAATAGTTTTCTTTCATTACAAAGATGGAAAATATTAAATCTTACCATAGCTAATATTTAAAATGTATTTTAGAGTATTTTACGTGAGGCCTCTTTCAGTTCATTGCACAACTCAAACTGAATTGCCAACTTTCTTCTAGTAAAGTGTAGCCCTTTCATTTTTATGTTTTACAAAGTACGTGATCAGAATAACAGAATATTTGGATTTGCATTATTTTGCAGCACTACTATTCATTCGAAAGTAAAATCTGATTCCAATAGCTCTTTCTTATACAAAGAGGGGAGATGCCTCTTTTACTGCTTTACAGCTTTGTAAAAATCTGGTTCCCTGATGGCCAAAATAGGTTTCGAACTGTTTTAAATCCCTTTAAAAAACAGGAATATAAATTAATATCATATTCCATCTTGTGTGAACTTTGTACATGCCCCGAGTATATTTACTTGCTAAGAAAATAAGGTTTTGTGACATCTTGAATACATTTAGATGAATCCGGGATCTACATCCAAATTTTTGATGCTAAAAGCTTCACAGCTCCTGCTTAGCTCCGAAGATGTCTGAATTCTGTGCCCTGAGGGTTTTGGGCTGTTTGTATTCCTGAAAGTACACATCTTCTGCACGTTAGAATTCCTCCATATTCACAAGCTCAGCAGTTCAATAGCTTCCTAATGACCTAGCCTGTTCCAGATCCAGGAATGCAGCATTCCTCAGCTTCAGACATCTGGAGATGCTCAAGCTGCTCAGAAATTGCAGAGAATGCCAAAAGATGCTAATATTATCAGGCACTCTTGAAACTCCAGTTGTTGATGCTACTTTCTTTTGAAGGCTTTGAGGGAAAAGATCTTTCTTTATATAAAGCAGGCAAACGATGCCCAGGAAGACAAGGACTAAATTATTTCATTTGCCTGATTCAGACTGACTAATCCTCAACAAGAACCCTACCCAACCAGGCTACAAGCTCCACTTTGCAGAAGCAGAGATTTCTGTCCTCTTCCTTTGAAGCTTAGTCTACTGTGCAGAGGGAAAAGCACAATGTTTAGTCATCCAGATAGGAAATAAGAGAATGAATACAGCTCTGGAATCTATTGCTGTCTGCATTCCCCTGAGAAAGTGAGATGTCCCTCCCATCTTTATGTGTTCCAACGAGTGACATCTAACATGATACATGTTAGCAGGCACTTGAAAGGAAAACACTGCCTTAAAGCAAAACAGCAAGCCTTCCTCAGTTCTTCAGGAGAAATTGCTTGGCATGTATCTTCATGAAGGGAGGTGGGGGGGAGTCACAGGATTGCAGCCCAAGGATTTCAGACTTTCCTTTGGTGTTCCCTTATTGTCATCTATATATCAGTATGTTGGCTTTAAGCAGACGTCTACTTAAGTGTATTGGCCATTTTAGATCCTCACACACCATACACAAAGGGCTACCTGCCCATACAGGGTCTCAATTTCATTTATAAGGCTGGGCACCCACAATCAAGGCTCTGCAGCACTTGATTTCAGGAAAACAAAGCTCTCCCCTGGATCTCAGACACAACTGGTCAAACTGGTGTCCTGCATCGTTTGTAAAATCTGTTTGGTTAAATTAATAGCTTTTTATTGAAACAAAACATGCATCTTACTTTGTGTTTAAGGCCATAATTCACTTCCAATTCCATAAGCAGCACGCTCTTTCGCACATTTAAAGTCTTCTGGAGTTCATCAAAAGTGGAATGAATGTCATCTACAATGCTAGCCTTTTGGTTGGTTAACTGGTGTATGATTTCAGATATAAAATGAAGTGCTGAATCGATCTCTGGAAGCCTGAGGGAGGGATTAAATTACAAAGATTGCTGTTTCAAAAGTCATTAAACATTGGCCCTTGCTCTGATATCTTTGATGAAACCATCTCTTCAGCAGGCTGGCTTTAAACTCAGTCATTTCGCAGAAGTTCATTCCTTGTATAACCACACAGTGATTTTAATCTCATAAAGTAAGGCTAAGCCAGGGCCTTCCCTTGTGGAAATCCATTAGACTTTAGGCATTTCTAACAAGGAGGCCTTGTATCCTCCGTCCTTTATGTAAATGTATCTGCTCAGGAAGATATAACTAGATCTATCCCACTTTCACCACCTTTTTTTTTTTTTTTAGCTTTTCGGCCACCATAGTGTTTGTATTAGTCTTTTAATCATCCAGTGTTATTAATTTCATGACTGGCTAGTACTCTTCTCCTTAACATTTTATGCCCCTTATTTGGAAGGCACTTGCATTTCTACTGGCCTCTGTTTTGTGAAGGATAGATTGGAATCTTCAGCACTTTTCTCTTCAGTGCATTGCACTCAAAGGATTTTCTTTTCCTTATGCTAGCCTCACTATCTCTGTTTTCTAGGCAAAAGCCCATGGCACATCTACCCAGGGTGACACAAAAAGCCAGTGGTAGAACTGAAAATAGAAAATAATCATACCTTTTGTTGACAGCATCCAACTGGACCTGGAGGGAAGCCTTGTGTTGTTCCACCACATCCTTGAGGGGTACCGTGGGATGCTCTGCATGTTCTCCTTCTGTACACTCCCGGCACATGGCAGTCTCACAGGACTGGCAGTAAAACTCCATCACCTGGAAAAGTGCACAACTCTAAATTGAAACACCGCAGCAGTAACATCACTCAAAGGACATCTTACTGGGTCTTGAACTCATGTTATTATCCAAGCTCTAAGACTAAGTTTCTCCTTTCTTAGCCACCACTAATTTACTGCCTAAAAGATGGCTGTTTTATATTTATATCACAACTGCCGATTTAAACGCATTTCATTCTATTAGAAAGTGTCAGAACAGCAGCCTGGGAAACAGAATGCTGGACCTCAAGGCAACCCCTAACATCATCTTTATACTGTGTAATAGTAAGTTTTGGTGTCTCCCTCAACTACTCTCTGAAACAACTTGAAAAAACAGGGCATTCAAGTCAGCCTCGCTAACTCAGTCCTTAGTCTCCCCATACTGTCTGCCAAAAAGAGTGTAGACTTAGGCTATTTTTCATAACCAGGCCACCCAAGGAACATGACCTTGACGGAACTCACCAAACAGCATATTTATTTGCTAGAGAAACACACCCTAAATGAATCAATGTGCTACACAGAAAAATCTCCATATCTCATTACTAATGCCTTAAAACCATCAAAACCTCATATCTGAGATTATAACAAGAGTGCTGATCTAAACTTTAAAGAGGAAGAGATTTTTTTCAACCTGTTATGTACCCAGTAAGATGCTCTCTGGAGATAAAAAGAGATCTTCACATGTAATAAATACCCTAAATTCTGAATATATTCATGAAGGGAAATAAACAGAAAAGTGCTGTGCCCAAAATAATGCACACAGATGCAAATTCGGTATAAGACTTTCTTCTACAGCTAGGAAGTCATCAAGCACAAAGCATTTCAGGCTTATTAAAAGTGCATAAGGAAGCTCGTAGTACATGCTTCAAAGCGAGACACTGGCAGCTCTCTTGCATTCACAGCATAGCATCAGACCCTTGAATAACTCAGCTGATGCTTCTGGAACTTAGACCTTGCACACAAAGATGGCTGGGCTGGAGATGTTGGGTGACAACAAGATGGTTGTGTAGAAACAGCTGTTTTCAGGTGAGCAGAGGAACCTGTAACAGCACCGTGCAAAGCAGCTTGCTACTCCAAGACATCTTGAGAGTTAGGAGGGTGAAGTAAGACACTGATTTGCATGTGGCTATCAGCATTAATAGGGATTTTCCTATGATAAGCTCCTTTCTGTCTTTTTCCCATTCTCCTCTCTTATCTCCATTCACAAGATATGGAATTCACACACAATGAGGGTTTAAGGCATTTGCTGGCCATTTGTGTAAGCCACTTCAGAGAAAATTTAAAAGCTGCTCCAAATAAACAGTGTAAGATCAAATATATCAGCCAGAAAAACGAAACAAAACAAAACCAAAACAGACCTTCTAAACAATTACAATCCCTATTAACACTATTCCGGTCACTCTGAATTTAGCAGTTTCACATTAGTAGATCCTCCAACGCCTGACAGTTACTTTGGTAGGCACTAAGATGTGATGCAGTCTTACTGTGCCTACAGGAAATGAATTAAAAAGTTTAGGCTTTAAATTCTTTTCAGAGGCTTCAAAAATTTGCAACCAGAAACAACCAAAAGGAGCAACGTTTTATATATTTTATTCGGATTTTTTTAAAGTGTTTTTATATGGTCAGAAAACTTCATTTCTTTTGAATGAGTGTCAAAAGTTCATCTTTCTGCCTCTTCATAATTTAATGCACAGGTTCAAGATGTTTTAACAAGCCTTTATTTAGTATTTTTATCTTTGGATACAACAATTAGAGTAATTTAATATTTCTGTTTTCTATTGAACAATTCATAATAAACATATTTGCAGCAATATA
This sequence comes from Myiopsitta monachus, assembly GCA_017639245.1. NCBI lineage: Eukaryota > Metazoa > Chordata > Aves > Psittaciformes > Psittacidae > Myiopsitta > Myiopsitta monachus. Next base: position 70,374,213 of record CM029917.1, on the reverse strand, counting down.
TATAAGAAAGAAAGCATCTCATTGGCATATTAAAGTTTAGCCTAATAAACTTCCTTCCTTTTTATTAAAGCACCAGAGAATCAATCACATAAGCTAGTAGAATGGTAACAGCCTGAAACCTACAAGGATCTAATGTGTGTGTCTGCACAGAAATAGTCATCTTTGCCTCAGTCAAATTACAATCTTTTGAGCGAAGCAGCTTTCATTTCCCATCAAAATCTGGGGCTTGTGCCATAGCTGAAGGACAAAGAAACCCCAATATTAATACAATTCAGTCTTCAAGTGCCTAGATAAGCTGATTTCCTAAGATTTTGCGTAGCATTTCTTAATCAGGTGAGATTCATTTCCACCCACAGACAGACAGGTCTTACTGGCTTTTCCTCTCTTCCTTCCATGTCCAACATGGGTATCACATTTCGTGACAGGCAGAACAAAATTCTGCCAGCAGAGAGCTCAGTTTGTCAGCTGTAATGCTCATAAGAGTCTAACTCTCATATCCTGAATTTTTTATTTAGCCTCAATGACACACTGAATATTACACAATGAGATACACAACTAAGTGCCATGGTGGGAAGTACAGAGGTGAGGAGAAAAAGTGGGGTTTTATAAGGTCTGTTATGAAGTCACTTCAGAGTACCAAAGATAGGTACTTCTTTATTTTTCTAACAGAAGCATACAGGCAGTAAGCAGCACCTGAGCAAGTTCAGGAAATGTTTTTCTAGACAAGATCTTATACCTCTCAAATTGCCAAGCTGTTCTGTGATCTTCTGAGGAAAGGCTAATCAGAGATAAGGCACTCTCTCCTGTTACAAGCATTTAATTTAATATGGGGTACGCTCTCTTGTTACACTCCATAGACAGAAAATACCCTGCACCTGTAAAAGCATGGACCCTAGATGCTGGGCTGGCTTTCACCTCAAATTCAAATAAAGCCCAAGCATGGACTATTCAGGATGGGTGACTGCAAAGAGGCTGCACCACTCATTACATATTGTGAAGTAATGGACCTAGAATTTCACAGCCTTCCCTGCCCTGGCTGTTGTACCTGCCCCTAAATGATTGTAGGTCAATGTTTGCAAACCAGGATGCTTACTTCCAACAAGAGCTGCAGTGTTTAGCAGCTGAGGAAAAAGCCAATCTTTTTTTAATGTGTAGGTAGAAGATAAGAATCTTCTGTTAGGTTCAAAAGTTCCATAATGTATGTGCCCTATTACCTCAGTTTAACAAGAACATATATTTGTGCTTTGTGTTGGGTGCATATGAGGAAGCATTTGTTAATAGTTCAAGCACAGGAAACCATCTCTTGTGTTAAGATCCTACAAGCAAAGTTTCATTTTTTGTAAGAATACACACAACAAAGATGCCACAATGGGGGATGAGAGATTGTGAGCAAAAGGAACAGGATACACACACATATGGAAAATATGAATGGTGGGAATAAGAGACCAACTGGAAGTGAAAGTACATGGCCTGAGGAAGGCTAAGTTACAAGCAGAAAGGAATGCCAATGAGAAAGTATCGGCACATCATTTTCCATTTGATTTTAATCAGAGAGGCTTAAATCCAGCATGGCTGGAAAAGTTGAAACTTATTTCCAAGCTGATGAAAAGAAAATCTGGTAATATTTAAATGAAATACACTCGATGTGAATTTTTACCCTTGATAGTAAAAATACAATGGGTCTGACTCTACCCCAAGCAAAACATAAAAAATAATGGAGAGCAGAAAGTCTGCTGGTTCTGTGAAGGCATTCTGCTTCTGCTACCACCTGAATCCTCTTTCACTCTCTAAAGCCCCCAGCAAAGGTTGCTAGCACCCAAGCACTTGTCACGCAGTACCCTCGTGCTGTGTACACAGGAAGCCAGCAGAAAACTATTTCCTCAGTTAGGCATAAGGTGCCAAACACCTTGCCCTGCACACCCTGCCCTTCAGCCAGACCCACTGACCAGCCTCAAGCAGTTCTCCCCAAAGCTTATCTCAGCTCCTCCCATCGCAAGGACTAATGTGTGCACTTTAGCTCTTAATTTCCTAGCTCCACAAAACTTTAAACTGGGGTCACCCTCAGCCTGTCCCCAACCCTCCCAGATACTTTCTGAAGCAAGAAGATACTCCCAGAACACACTATTCCGCATCCTAAAAGGCATACTGTGTTTCAAAGCAACACAAGTACACGGGGTTTGGAGGACTTAGAAAAACACCTTTCCCTAGAAAGGAGTTCGCAAGGTGGTATAAGGTGTCATTTTTAATTATAGGCAAACCAGTTTTTCCTAAGCACACCCAAATAAAGATCAGCTGAAAATGTAAAATGCAAACCAAGTAATATCTTCATTTTGACCATTTATCTGCATTTCACAATCAAATGACCCCTTTCACAACTGCTGTGTCAGAAAAGAACTGTGATGCATTTTAAGAAGAGAATAAAATGCAAATAAAAACTAGGAATGTATTAACCAGTAACCACTGCACACACATAGGTATAGCACACAATTCAAAAGTTATACCAGTTATTCATTAATCAGAGTGTACAGCAAGTCAGTTCTATAAGTCCATCTAATTCCAGCAGGTCAGCCAAGGTAAAAGAACTGAGCTGCTTCCTCTATAAGAGTAATCACAACTTATCAGCTAAATTATTCCTATAAAATTGCTATACCTAAACTGAGTATCAAATAAAACAGTCCCGTGAAAGTTGTCTTCAAATACTAGCACGTATTTCTTAGTTTGCATAGAAGCATAGCATTCAGTTCGCAACACAGCATCACTCAGCTTTGCAATGTTGTCTACTTACACGTTTGCATAAGCCTGGCTATAAGACAGGAGCTCATATGCCTACCATGAAACCGCGAAGGTGAACACTGAACATTTTTGAGTCGGCAGAGTTAGAGCTGTTCTTGTAATAATCTAGGAATACTTACCCAGCTGGGGGTACTTGCCAATGAATTCAGTGATCTGATTTGAGGGTGTATGTGGGAGGGATATTGGGCAAAAAAAGTAGGTGGAGGAAAAAAAGAAAGCATCCTCCAAGAACTGATACATGAGACTGCACAAAACTACTGCAGATAAAAAGAAGCTCTCTGTTTCTAGCCTGTGCTGACTCAAATCATTCTGAGCCCTTTTACTTGGCTCCATGGGAATATGCTCACATAGCTTTTGGTACTGCCTCAGTGTGCAGGTCAGTTAAGCTTGCAAGGTCCCGGCCACGTACTGACTAAACAAGCACATAGGCTTCCATGACAATAGTTGATTCTACAAGCAACAGAGTTATGGAAACCCATCACAAAGAGGCAAAAGCACAAGGCTCAGCATTTGCAGGACAATAATTTTGACCAAATGTGCTAAAAGACAGTATCATCCAAGATGACTGGTTAGATGAAATAATATCCTGACTACTTTAAAATGCTCCACTACAAGCATCTGAGTTAACTGTAAGAATCACTTGTCTTGTTGCCATATTATAAATCAAAGAACTACAGTGATTACAATTCCCCCCTATCTTTTTAGAACAAAATATCTATGACAAACCAGACCAGGCAGCACGCATCAGTACCTGTACGCATCACAGGAGCTCATCTCACTTACATTTCCATCATGATTGGGACAGGAGAGCGGTTTGCCCGCCGCAACAGCGGTGACAGTCTCCAAGATGGAGGAGTCTTCAATGCTGTTGTCCGGCGTTCGTTGCAGGACATCCATCAGGTTGGTGATAAAGAAGTTGTTCTGGAGTGCAGAAACCCCTTTCTCTGGCAGAATGGAGGTCTGGCGGCACACGGGGCAAGAAAGGGTTAAGCTATGGGCTGGAATGTAATTCTGTAAGCACCTATGGGAAAAGGAGGTGGAAGGGGAGAGAAAGGCAGTGTCATCAAAGAGGAAAAAAACTCCTTTCAGTTGAAGAACTGGTTTGAAACAGCACTACCCCTCCTTATAAAAGGAAAGGCACATCATCAGGCGTCAGAAGTAAAAGTAGTTACCATGGGTTTTTTTTCTTTAAAACCTTTTTCCTCTGCCACATGAGAAAAGGTTTATAAGCTGGCATCGCTGTAAGGGTTATGTGCCTGCCTTTGAGATACTTATGCAAGAGGGGATCCATGCTTCCGGGACATCTACTGCATCCTATTCACAGGCTAGTAAAAATGATAGACTACCAGATAAAGTTTGACAGACATGAAGTTATTGCATCAAGTATTTGAGCCTGTGTCTTTAACTGCCTAACCGGTGGTTGACCCTTGTCTTTCCAATAGCATCTCCTTTATTAACTTTTATTTGTGGATTAGTGTTTCAGAGCTCAAATCTGGTCCCAATGAAACCAATGGAAATTTTTCCATCTATTTCAACTAGGAAAGTTATTTGGCAGTTAGCCAGAATCAACAGAGCTGTCTTCATTACATGGAGAAGCACAGCCTAGGTTATCACAGTTTATGTTCAGAGGAGTTTTGGAGGAGATTTTTGTTTGTTCATGTTTGATTGGGGGGGGAGGGTTGTTGGGGGCTTTTTAGAAAAACTAGATTTCATAAAGAATATAAATCTGACACAAAAGTTCTGTGATCAACAACATGCAGCAGACTGGCCTAGGTAACTGGCCTTGAAAAGTTAATGGCTTGCTGGGCATCCAACATCCAACTGCAATTTGCAATTCTAGTATAGTCCCATAAGCACAGGAAGCTTTGCAGAATGCAGTCCTTAATGGGATCAGTGCTGCATCAAATTCCTCAAGAGATGCCAACCAAAAAAGCGTGACCTTGCACAGCCACACAGCTCTTATCCACTTCCAAGGGTTTTTCTTGCATCACTCCTCATCCTCCCGTGGCAGCTCTTCTCCTGACCCCCCAGTAAGGCTCTATGAAAGGAGAGCTTAGGCTTTGCACATCAGGAGTTCTTCCAGCCTCTCTCCATAACCAGACCAGCATACGAGGATTACAGAGAAAACCAGAAGCTGACCTTAGGATTTACACATGAACTGAAGTCAAGAAACTTAAGACATGGTGGTGAAAATTCTGACTTCCCTGACTTCAGTGAGAGTTTCACCTGCTGACTTCAGTAAAGTCAGGGTTTCCTATTCTACAAAAGACCAGTTCATCTGACACACTGAGAGATCCACAGTTTTTCCTGCACCCTGTGCAAAGTTAGACATACACACCACAATTGTAGGAAGTGGAAATCTCCTGAACTGAATGTTCACACAAAATATCATTTATTAAAATTCTCATGCCATTCACCATATAATCCAAAGAGCTGAATCACATCATTGGGTAAAGAACTCAAACAAATAATTCATGAGCTAACTTTTCTGCAGATACTGTATTTTCTCCACCATTTGATGCATAATACAGTATTAACATTATCACTATGTATATTCAATTAATTTAGCTAAATACAGTAGACGCCAGATTTCTGGTTCATCACATCACTTTTCAGAGCTTTTCCACTTCAGTCGAACAAGCTGCAGAATAATGAAGACATTTAATCACAGGTTATTAATAATGTATATATCATGTCTAACCCTTGGACATTAAAGGATAGGATAATGAATTCTCTGCTCAGTAAATCAACAAAGAAAGGGTTTTATTGTTTCTAATTATAGGCTAATCAGGATAAATTTGAGGCCATTAATTTGAGGTTCAAATTCTGAATGCCAACACTTTTCACATTGTTGTAACTGTATTCATTAGTTTCATTGGATTTACTTTGTATTTACCCTTGCATAAAGGGAATGTATTCCAAATATTCCACTGCCATCTCTTCTTCCTGCCTGCCACAAATAACAGTGTTTTTCCTCATCCCTGACTTTCCGGCAATCCCAAACTTCATCATGCCTTGAGATGACCTTTACAAGTAAAGAGAAAAGTCCCCATCCATGTGCTTGTTGCACGACACAAAAACCTCGTTAACAGCCTGAGGAAAGGACTTACCTCTCACAGAAAGTGTGCAGGCAGGGAAGTACTTTGGGGTTCTTGTAACGGTCCAGGCATATGCTGCAAATCAGAAACTGCTTGTCAATCTGACGGACCACGGGACTTGGGATGTTGGAGCCTTCACTGGCCATCCTAGACCACTGACATATGCGTCCTGTTCCCTTCTACCCTGCACACTGCTGGAGTGGGGTGGGGAAAAGAAGAAAAGAAGAAAAATGGCTTACAAACTTCATGAAATAACAAAATCAACAGCTAATTCACTGATGCTTCATCCTTGCACATGAATTTATATTTCCATCTAAAACCAAACCAGTGGAGAATAAAACTTCTAAAATGACTTATTGCTGATGGGAACTTGGGAAGCAGCCATATCTACAACACGTAACACCTCTGTTTGAGCAGGCATTCTGGAAAGGCATGTTGCCTCTGGACTGATGGACTTACAGGGCTGTCTGATTTTAAAAAAATCCCGTAATATAAACGTTCTTGCACCAGTAGGTTCAGTGAGTGCTAACAAACATAGGATTTCTTACACCTACAGTACTGCTGGCAAAATGATTAAACTGGAACTGTACCAGGCAGTCAAATGGCTGCATCACAGGCACAGTGACGCAGCCTAACAATTTTTTCCCTTATCAGTGCTGGTGATGCCAAAGATATGGCAGGTTTGGACTCCAGGAAGTCCCCCAAAAGGAACCTCCAGAACCAGCCAGCCTCTGGAAAAGAGGAGCGCTCAATTTCTGCAGCAGCCATGCAGGTGAGGTAGGTGAAAATCCTCATGATATAAGAAACTGAGCAAAGAAGAAGGCAACTAATAGGAGCCAAAAATCAGCAAAGGTAGGGTGAAGGATGCATGAAAGCACATCAAAATAATAAATGCAAGAAAAATGCCATTCTAGGCAGAAAGAGTAGTAAGAATCATGTTTCCAGGACTCTTATGAATCCGGGCATATACTACATGAAATAATAGAAGGGTAAGAAAAAACTACTGACTGACAGAATGAAATTTACAGGTTAAAGGAATGCCAGCAGGATTGGAACACCTAAGGCACAGGGAGAGAAAAACTTAGTTTCTTTTCAGCTGGAAGTACAGATTCTAGCCAACAGAATTAATATGTGGAAAGAGAAGAAGGGGAGGAAAAGGAAGGAAGCAACCTCAGGGAAAAGTAAACTTCCTGCTAAAACAGTTTAGGAAAACCTGCCAAGCAGAGGCCCTGCAGGGTGGCCCTGCAAGAACTCCTCTCCGCCAGCATTTCTACTGGGCTGGGGCAAGCGTCTGTGTTGCAGCACTGAGTTAAAGGGTTCCTTTTCTGTGTGAGCAGTGCCCAGCTAGGCTCCACTGCAGGTACACTCCTAAGGAGGTAACTGCTTCCCTAAACATTTTGTACCCCAGTTTTTAGTCATCCACTTCAGACAATTTGATATTCGGCTCAAGGGCAGTTTAGCCTTTCCAAGACAGAAATAAGGAGCCCTCTGCCTTGGTGCTGATCACCCTCATTCAAAGTCACTCAATTCAACAATGATTTGCATGTGCTGGAGCATTTTATTGGCAGCCAGCGTTGCATTAGGTCTTCTTTCTGTGCTGAATGTATGGCACACTAATCTGGCAGAGTTGAACTCACATTGCTCTTCCTGAGCTGCGTATTTTGCCATACAGGTATGGCTTACTTACTACATTGAGCAAGTGGCAATTTCTAGAATAATAACAGTGACGATGGATTAGGCTGTACTGACTTCCCTGATAACAGGCTCCTCAGGAATCACCTCTGTGCTAGCACATAGAGCAGCAGGATGTTATTCGCAGTTAAAAATACCCAACAGCAGTAACTGACATTTAATTCAAAGGAAAGCTTTTATGGATGGCTCTTTTGTTTCCTTTTTCTTTTTTTTTTTCCAAGAAGGGAGAATATGCAAGGTTAAAAATTGCAATAATGCGTGTAAAATATTGTGTTTGTTCATGATCCAAAAATGCATGATTTCAGGATTGATCGTTTGTGTCACTTTGTTTCTGTTTCCTCCTCCATAGTAAGGAAAAATCAAATATTACATAGACACAAGTTAATTTTACCTATTTACATGCCATAAATAACACACAATAAACCTTAGGAGATCAATAAGGAATCTGTGTTACTTTTTAAAAGCTCGAGTTAAAAATTACTTTACAAGCAGTGGAAATAAAATATCTAGCTTTACAAAAGGGAACAGAAAGAGCAGACTATCAAATATGCACTAACGTATTCATGCATTTGGCAACAAAACACATGGAACTTCCCTGATGTCTTTCAAAAGAAGAGTAGCTTCACCACTGATGCAGCTGTGTTTGCTTCCCATACAGGTACAGACTGTACCCCCAAAAGTTAGGGGTGGGGCCAAACAAAGCAGGGAAGATAATCAGAAGCAGGAAGACTTCTTATCAAAAGCACAGTTTCCAAACTGGACACTGATACACTACGAACAGTGTAGATTTTTTGTGGCAGACTAAGTACAGACTATTGAGAGAAAACTCCTCTACTTGTATGAAAGAACAGGTCTGCAGTGAGTGCTGCCTGTCATTTAATAGAAGAAAATTCTCTAGCAACCAGATATTTTCTGTGATTTCATCTTGCTGCTATCAAGTTCAGCTACACCAGCAAATAGTGTTTACACAAGGAAAGCTCCTGCTGCCTGAAAAATGTCATATTCATTTAATCTGATCTTCACCTTAGCTTTTTACATTCCCCCAGTCTCATTGCAAAAATCAGGTGCTTCCTAGTGTTTCATACACAAGGCTCATGCCAGCCACTTTAATTTCCAAATGTTCACACTTTAAGCTTTGTCAGTGGAGGAAATCATTAACAATTCAGTAATAAGTGCTTGTAACATCTGATGTTTTGTCTGAAACACAGCAGGCCATGACTGTCATTTATCCCCTGTGCTCACATAAATCAGGCTCAAAACATGCACCTGGAAATAGAGTTCCATCAGCACATTTCAAGCTGTACCACTACCTGGTGCAACAACATCTTTCACAGGTGATTCGTTTAAAAAAGCATTTAGAGGATGGAATTTTCAGGATTCTGTAGCCTCCCTGAGCCAACTCCACCTTTGGCGCAATTTTGATGAATGTGATGTAGCTACAAGAGGATGATTTTACCTGCTGACTCCATGAAAGAACTGTACAATAAAAGAGTATTTGAGGAAAAGCTGGAGATTTTAGATGATGCTTTCATCATCTAAATCAGAATACTGTGTTTTGAATTTCACCAAAGACAGTATTCTGACTTACTGCAGTGCTCACAGCAGTTCCTAGAAACAGCAGTCTAAGTTTCAGATGTATTAGTAGTGGGAGATTTTGCAGAGTAACACTAGTTTCACAAAAAAACTCATTCTTTTTTGTAGTAGCATCTTGTGAGCTTGGAAACTGCCACAGCTCTTTTGGAGGTTCATCCTGCCTCACAATCTAATGAAGAACAGCTGAAGCATGAGCTTTGAAACCAAGTCTAAGAATCCATTCTCTGTATAGTTAACACTTCATAATTTAAACATGCAAAGCCAAAGGTTTATGAAACATTGCACCAAACAAGACATAAGTCCTCGCCCATTTATCTATAAGAAGCACACACTGGAAACCCAGTTCACGTGTGCTAAATCAAGCGCAGAAAAGGGTTTTGAAACGCGTACCCTTTGTTACCCTTTTGAGGCTCAAGGACTGTTATCTTTCCAGCCACCCCAAAAAGAACACTGTTCTTTTCTTTCAGCTTGGAGATACAACTATCAATCTTCATTCACAATATACCATACAGCAAAGAAAGGAGAACACAATGGCTTTCTAAGCTAGTGGAAAGCCTTTCCTTTTTATGCATGCATGCCTTCAGGATCCAAAGTCAGGGTGCGGCCCCACCCATATGAAAAGAACTTCCTACAGCACTAGAGAAGGAAAAAATCCACATTAGGGTACAGCAAATAACAGTTCAACAAGAGCTGTTTCAGACAGAGCCATGTAATAGGAAGGTGCACTCTTTCTACAGGTATCTTCAAATGAGCTCTGGAATTTCTCAACAGTTACCAAATTCTCTATTGGTTTCTGCGGCTCAGCCAACAAAAAGACATTGGAAAACTTAAAACTGTCTGTTCAATTCCAGGATTTATTCCTAAAAGTGCAGAATTCTTTGTTGCTGATACACTACCATCACTGAACTCCACCCATCCAGAGCTGCAACTAGCCTGAAAGTACAGCCAGAGGAGAACAAATTGCTTGCAGCTTGTTCATCCTCTTCTTATCGATGGTATTCACAACCTAGAGGGTCTATTCACGTATTATAAATGAATAGGTTTCCAATGGCAACGTTTCCAAACGAATGGTTGGGCCTTGAGAGCTGTAAGAAAGGGTGGGGAACCTCGATATTGTTGCTCCAAGGAATGGGGGAGCTGAGGTTTAAAAGTCCTTAAAACAGATATATCACGTGTGCAGTCTTTCAGGAATAAAGAACAGATTCTAACAGCAGCCCCAAAATTAGCCAATGCAGAACACACCAAGCAAATTAATAATCATAACCTCCACACAGTCCACTTGTGTAAAAGGCTTGATAAGCTAAATTTTCATTCCTTTCTCTCTCACTCTTGCAATCAGCTGGGTGCCCTGTTTAAAACACAGCAACCCTCTTCATTCTTACAGCATGCAGAAGCATAATGAACGACTGGTGGCCAAAACAGAAGGAGCAACGCAGCAGCAGCCACCAGGAATAACACTGAGAGAACTTGAGCATTATTTAGACCTACCCATCTTTGTAGAAAAATAGCTTAATCAGTGCAGTGCTGAGGATAAAATCCTTGCAGGGCCGGAGCTGCAGTTCCGCAGTAATCCAAACGAACAAACCATCATCTGTCAATATTGCAAGCCTCACGCGCAAAACTGTCTCAGAATCCCTATCACAGCACAGTCATTATTAGATGCATGACAGATTTTGTGCTCTAAGGAATGACGCTCCATTCCACGGAGAGGACAGGTGGAAAGAAAAATGGAAGAACAAGAGGAGGCCCCCAGAAGTCGTCATGAATTTTTTTTCCCCCGGGTCATTTAGAAGGGGGAGACCCCTTCGGGATTCAAACCAATCAATCTTTATTTAGCACATCTTTTTCTCACTCAGCCTGTGTAGAAAGACTGCAGCAAACGGTGCAAGGGATTGTGGGATAGGGATGCAGCAGAGAGCAGCGACGAGATTCGCTGGGTGGTTTTTTCCCTCCCTACTCGGCAATCAGCTGTTTCAAGGCTCCGCGCAGGGCCATTGAATTTGGTCACCAGAATGTTATTACAGGATTAGCAGGCAGGCACGGCTACCGCTGTGCATCTGGCATCTCAATGCTGCTGAGAAATACATATGCAAATATTACTTGGGAATCGGAAAACGGATTTAACTCTGAAGGGGAAAGTAAATATTACGCAACGCCCACTACCAGGGCAGTCGCCACAGATGAAACGAAAGCACTTTCGTTTGTAAAGGAGACTAAGTTTAACACTCAACAATTCCGCCTTGATTTTTCCAGGATTCAAAGTATTTCTCGGGATATAATTCTTCCCTGCTCCAACTTCCAGCAACAAAAGACCCCCACAAGCGCTCTTTGTCTCGCCAGATGTTTAAAGAAGCAGCAGAGAACCTCTTCTGAAAGCTGTGCTACTGACACACAAACCATCAGCAGTTTCTTCTACTACAGAGTTGTGTATTTGAGCTGACTCAGACTCAAGTCAAATACTTGAGGCAGCAATTGGTAAGCTCATATTCAAGGAACATGAAAATCAGAGCTAACAGTCGGTTCAGCTGTTGTACAGACATTAATGCAAAGGTGTATTTTCTTAATCTATTTACTTGTTTAAATTAAAAAAAAGAAAGTAAAATCACAGATCAATTCAGATTCAACTAAGCTAATACCAAAAGAAATTCGGTGTCTGGTATTCTTCAGCTATGCAGAGAAGGTCGTTGAAAAGATGCTTGTGAATATGCAGACACTACTGAAGTAAAGCAACATAGAATTAGCTTTGTCTTCCAGTATAACAGCTGGTGGGTTTTGAACACTAGGTAGTATTTGCATCTCTAAATACAGTGTATCTTTTCTTCTGAAAAAGCAAATCATATGCAAGTATTTCAGCTAACTGAGGCTAACAAAGCTTCCCACAAATAAAAGGACACAAAGGTCCATTTGCATCAGGAACAAAAAATGTGGGGTTTAAACACTGTCTCTGCTACTCTGACTTAATTAGGACAGATATTGTTATTTCAGAAGTTTAAAATGTTGTCCTAAGCTTTTCAAGCACAGTTTCCAAAATAGAAGGAATTTATTCAATTCTTGCACCAATGAGGTAAATAGTATTAATAATAATTTAACATGGCTGAAAAGTAATCTAAAATCCTGTTAAAAACAGATTCCTCATACATCATTTACTTGTCACTTGGCAGTCATTTACCAGATCTGTTTTATCCATCAGGCAGATCCAGCCTGGTTTCCCTGGGTAATGCCCACAGGGTAAAAGCATGTTGTAATCCAGTTTATAACCTGAAATGAAACATCAGGCAGCGTGTGTGCATGTTTAGGATTTTGGGTGCTTGTGCCAAAATACTGCTCCTCTCATTCCCTCAACATGTGCTAACTCTGTCAAAGAGAGAGAACAAAGTACGTTTCGGTATAGCTCCAACATTCAGCAGGTCAGAAGAAACAGGCATCTGCACAGCAGGGCTCACAGTTTAAAAAGAAGGGCAGAGATTTCAGGCACATTTTTGGAGGGCTGGGTTTTTAAGTTTCTTTGAGGTTTTTTTGCTTTCTTTATAAGCTGCCTAGAACCCCCATTGCAAAGAGCAAGCAACATATTTCGCTCCCACAAGGAGATCCAAGGCCTTTTGTTTTTGGCACTGGAACAGTGACACACATAAAACAAAAATCAAGGGAGAAAATTCAGGAGTGCCCCCCCCCCCCAACCAAAGTGAAAACTCTTAGACTGAAGCAGGCAGGCACCATGTAGCTGCTTGCTTTCCTTGGTCATTTCAAGCATCAAATTTACATACACTAAAACAGAATGACAAGTATTGCTTAAATTACTATTTCCATTTACGGTCACTAGTAAGGGCTGCATACCCCTCAAATCAGTACCGATCCCATAACATACCTCATGGCCAAAGGAGACTGGAGGAGCCACAGCTGCAGGCACTCACAGAGGTCTACACCTCCAAATGAGAGACTGCTTCAAAGTGCAATTCTCCTATAATTAACTCCGAGAAACTGCCTGCCGACAAGGAGCTGATACTCCACAAATAATCCCGCTTCTTCAACAAAACAAAAATGTGGTACTGTGGCAAGGAAAATAAGACAAGTCTTAGAATTTCCCATGTGATTTTTGCTCTTACATGTTGAATGTTGATATATGGTTTTCTTCTCCCTAGTGAAGAGGAAGTAGATTTGTAGCTGAGCGAACAGTTGTGTACTTTACTCCCATAGCAGTTAATACCAGCCTGTTTCAAATAGGTTTATTGTATGCGTATGTCTTTGCAGCTGGGAGATGGGAGTGGGGGTTGTTGTTACGTGCTTGGTTTTGGGTTTGTGTTTTGTTTTGTCTTTTTTGTTTTAAAAAGAACAGGCCACTTTCCCTCAGAAATTTGCTGCACTCATCACTGCTGTGGGGTGTCCCTGCCCATGGCGTGGGGATGGAACTAGATGATCTTAAGGTCCTTTTCAACCCAAACCGTTCTATGCTTCTATGATTTATCTGCATCACTGCTGACTTGTGATTTAAGCTCAGGAGAAGAAAATACATAGCACGTGCCATCTGTATGGCGTCATGGAAGAGTGATCTAGCTGCTGTAAATGACAGGGTTTTTGAAAAACTTATTCTTTTCCCTGTTCCAAACACAACCTCAGTTCATACTCTAAAGGGAGCCCATTAATAGTAAGCTACTAAAAAACCCCACAGTTAATTTACAGACCATAGGAAGATAGATATTGGTATATCCTTCCCTAACATTAAATAAGCCATCCAAACATTCCAGGTTAAAATTAATGGTCTGCACTGAAGCCTGTACTATAAATTGACTGAAGGGAGAGTAGTTTAACTCAGTAGTCTATAGGGAAGAGATTGTAAGGTCAGCAGAAAAAAATAATATTGGGTTAACCCAGACTAAATGGCCAGCTAATAAAGTCCTGGCAATTAAGACTGACTGGAAAATATGACATGTGAGAGACCAGAAATCAATTACCCAAAGCTGACATGCTGCGAATGAGGGCTAGTTTGGGGACACAAATATAGGAAAGGATGGGCTGTTACAGCCATCATCCAGTTCCAACGTCCTTAATTTGACCGTGGCACCAGGAAAGCAAGTGGGTTGAAAACACCAAGCTCTGTCATTGTGGGACCATGCCCGCACCGGGAATCAAAGGGCCTTAGTCATCCTCATGAGACAGCAGCAGTGGAGACACCTTTACCTTTCTTTACCCATGCAGACACAGCAGCTCCTGCAGAGCAAGAGCAGCTTCCAGCCCCAGCTCCAATCTCCAATAGCCCAGGCTGTAGCTCACATGGCCTGGGAAGAACCACAGCTTCCTCCCACTGTGGGTTTGTAGCTAAAGGGCATGTCTACCCCAGAAGGAACTCTGCTAGGTCCTGGTTCCTCCCCACCAGCCACAGCCTGGGGCCATAATCCCTATCCCATCTTGTGACTCAGTGGAGCAGATGCTCTTCCCTGAAGCTTGTGACCCAACACATTGCTTGTCATAGCCTGGGAGGCAAAGAACTTGAAAGGTTTGCCTGGGATATAATGCTGGGCTGCTGGAGACCTTCCCAGCGCCCCCAGCACCCATCCTCCTATGCCTTTGCCACCTTATTCTATTTCCTTCTACCTTCCGCTTACACCTAGTTTATCTTGCCAAGGCTGCGGCTTTTCTAGCACAACTGCAGCAAGGCTGGGACAGCCTGGCCTCCCTGGCTCAGCCAGCCCAAGCTTGGCTGCAGTGACTGCAATCCCTGCCTGTACCCAGCACTGATGTTGCAAGCCAGGCAGCACCAAACACCTAACTGCTTTTCTCCCCTATGTGTTACTTTTTCTTTCACCTTTTGGGTATTTGCCATTGAAGCTGCAGGGCCAGGCACTACGGGCACCAGAAACAACCTCTGGTGACTGCATTCTGGCATTTCTTGTGCACAGCAATGGGCTCAGCCCTCAGTACCAGTCAGATTCTGATGTCTCAAACAAGGTTTCTTTTAAAAGCTTTCAACTGCTAAAGGCAGGAATAACAGGAAAATAAGCCACTGCTATAAATGAAAGCCTTTCTTAATAGTTCTACATATGTAATGCTTTGTTGCTTTTTCCTCCTTCCTTTCCTCAGTCTGTAATCAAAGCCTATTACAGGGTGAACACCTGAAATACAGGGGTGGGCCTCTTAAGCCATTGACATACTAATGCTTCATATTCTTGTAGAGGAGGAAAGGGTTATGAGTGGAATCTAATACACCCTTTTCTTCTCTCTCCCCATCCCCACAAATTCTGGCTGCCTCTGCAGAATCCCTTCTCCACCACCCTTTGGTGGCGCAACAGTCCTGCTTCCATCCCCACAAGCCCCACCTCTTATCTGTCTATTCCTTGGACACAGAGACAACCTGCTGGTGCCTGCCCTACACACACCAAGAGATGAGAATGAGAGGATAGAGATCATATGGTCACAGTCATCACTCAACTGAGATATGGCACCTACTTCAAGACTGTTTGTCTGCCTGATGTTTTCAGGACCTCATCTTAGGTCAGGACCTTGCACAATAAATTCCACCACATTTGGAGTACACTGGATTTATTGCATGTGCAATGACAATTTGAATGCTTGCAGTGGAAGTCCATGAATCCCCAGCTAAATGGCCAACATTCTCACAAATGAAGTTTCAGAGAGAAAGGGTAGGAAATGAGGGGGAAAGGGCATGCCGAGGGAAATGACAGGATTAAATCATCACATATCAGGTTAAATGACAGCCTCAGAGCTGCCATTTAGGGCCCTTTCCATGTTTAATAAAATGACATATTCTCAGGTGTGCTATTAAATTCTGCAGTGCTGTAGGTCCAAGTAATTATTTCAGGGGCTAGATGTTGTACAAGCCGAAGCAGAAGGATCTAAAATTGTATACTTGCCATCCAAAGCAGCAAGTCAGAGCATCTATAGTGAAAAGCCCCCTACCCTGGTTAACTACCAAGTGCTGTTAACATCACCCTTACAACTGTACATTTTTGACTCCCTGGGCCTTGCCTGTTTTGTTAACGCTGACAGCTCTCTGTTCAGGCTTTATAAGTACACAGGCTCAAATAAAGCCAAGCTGAACTGACAAATAATTAAAACTGCACATCAAATCACTGCTGCTTCCATCCACATCTGCTCTGAAATGCTACTTGAAATAAAATTGCTCCATGGAGACTTGGTACTAATCACTGTTAACCCCTCCAGGCATAGGATAACAAGCAGTACAGACAAAAAGCAGAAGATTGAGCAGGAATCTATTTGGAAAGATGCCCCTGGTCTTTCGTAGATATTGTAGGAATATATAAGGTATATTTTAAAATGCTATAGACATCTCCTTCAGAGTTGCTCAGCAATGGCAAGAAAAATAGAGGCAAGTAACAAATGCCCAGTGCTTTTGGGACTGAGCTGCGTGCTGAAGGGTGAATTGCTCAGAGACCATCCCTTCCAGTCACTCCTGACACACACCTCTGGACCTGCCCCATGCTGCATCTCCACTTGATCTTACAGTTCTGCAATTCTGCCTTCAGGAGAGGTGATACACATTCGGTACTTGAGCTTAGTCATATATTCTCTGTTGATCACTTCAAAGTTCATCTGCTTCTGTTTCCATCTACTTCAGGAGGATTTTGTTGAACTAGCGCAAAGTTCAAGTCAGCAGGGGAGAAGGCAGCACCCAGCAGTCACCACATACCAAAATTAACCTAGAGACTGCCAGCCCTTTAGAATTTTTTTCTTGCAGCCTTTACAACCCCACTTCCCAGCAGATACATCATGTGGAAAGTAAATTGGGAGAAAAAAACCAGGTGTTTCACAGCAAAAACCAGCAGACAGAATATAAGCATTAGAACAGCAGACAATGGAGGCAGAAGACAAAGGAACTCATGTCTTCTTAGCACACAGCAAGCAGCAGATAGGGTGCCTGAGCAGGTAAGGTTTCTGCCGCAAAAAAAGAGAAATTGAGAGGGAAGGAATAGCCCCTCTCCAGTCTGTAAGAAGGCTCTTATCCTCTGCAGCACTTCGATTGCTTAAAAGATGAAATACTGGCTGCTGCACCTCCATATTTACCTTGGCTTGTGTACAGTACCCACCTCATTTTCTTGCTCAGAGCACAGCAGCGATGTTACCTTCTGTCTGCTAAGTCTTCTTCTGAACTGATACGTCTTTCAAAAGCACAGCAGTATATCTAAATATTTATTTTGTCCTTGGGTCCAGCGAAAACCTTGCTGAAGCATAAAGTGGCAAGCAGCAGTTTACCCAGGCAGGTTCTTATGTTGGCAAGAATGCAACACTGAACTTTCACAGCAAGTAGGTAAACATGTAACTGCATACAGCAGGTAGTCTGGCAGCACCAGCAATAGAGAGAAGCAATGTCAGAATAACCTTGGCAAAAGAAGCTCTGTGGGTTTTAACAATGCTTGTAGGCAGAGGAGTTGAACTGATCAAACAACAGTAACAAAAAGCCACCTACAGCTCCTGCAGGGTGCTCCAAGCACACAGAGCCTGAGCACCCAGGCTGCAATGCCCTGTCCTCCTCTTCTGCACTCACAGGGTCACTGCATTCAACTTAGCAGGAGTCAGGTCCAGCAGTTCAAAGCTTGGAAACACCCATGGCTGAACTTCACCCAGCAAACACGTCTTTCCAGTCCTTAGCAAGGACAACTGTTTGCTGACTGCATGCCAGCACTCCTATTTAAAGAACTGTTGTTATGGGAAAAAGTCGAAACCTTTCTACAGCAGAGACGAAGCATTCCCCGTATCTCGTGCCTTATCTGCAAAATGCATCAATTCCCAGTATGTGTTTCCACTGCACAGTTTCACTTTAGCCACAGTAAGATGCAGTTATCTGACTCCAAAGCCACCATATCCCTGAGCAGGCAGACAGTCCTAGTGACCCTTGCTCAGGGCCTACCAAGCAGATACTCTGACTCAGACCAGGTTTTCCTCAAGCCTCTTCCTGGAGGGATGAGGTTTTATACCTGACACAAGCTGGAAAGAGCAGCAGTAGTAAAAGGTGTCCACTTTTATCCTTCATCTCCAAAAATAATTCTCCTAAGCTTTCTGTTAGACATCTCTTCCAGGTTCTCATCGCAAGCAGGTTCAGGCTAGATGCCGAAGAGGCATTGCCAGCCTATTTGTAAGCAAATGCCCAGCACTGATGTAGGTCAGACTTCTGCAAAAATTACATTCTTAGAAGACCCTCATACATAACTGCCTGCATGAATAACTGCCTTTTAAACTGAAATCACAACTTATAAAGCAGAAGCTATTGAAAGAGGAAGCAAGTAGAAACACTTACAAGTTTTAAGAGTTTTAAGACTCTCCCAAGCTGAACTGGGATACATAGTGCATTCATTTCTGTATAAAAATGCATCCACTTTACAGTAGAACAAATAAATTTTTAAGTACATGAAAATCAAATTAGGAGACAGCCTAGGAAACAGTAACCATGTGAATGCAGCTATCTTTTTCAATTAAAAAAAAGCACTTGGAAAAAACACTGGCTTCAGGACAGCTAAGAACAAAATTGTCCTAAACCAGCCACATTATCATTCAGACTGTGATAGCACCTGGAAATAAATTCCAGGTGCCAGAGTCCCACTGTGATAGGCAGCAGCTACACAGAACACAGATCCTGCGCAAGCATAGGTAGCCGATGTCTTAATGCCTCAGCACAATTCAGCTATCACCAAATTTTTTACTGTGAGGGTGGTGAGGCACTGGAATGGGTCGCCCAGGGAAGTTGTGAATGCTCCATCGCTGGCAGTGTTCAAGGCCGGGTTGGACATAGCCTTGGACAGCATGGTTTAGTGGGAGGTGTCCCTGCCCATGGCACGGGGGTTTGGAACTAGATGATCTTAAGGTCCTTTCCAACCCTAACTATTCTATGATTCTATGATTTAACCGTAATCGTGACACTAAGTACATTTCTACGCTAGGAAATAAGTTGTCATAGCCAGCCATTTATTTGGATAAGGACTATTTTTGTAAAGAAATAGGCGCAAAATAGTGGCTTATTGAGCCTGAATCTTTTGCAGTCAGAGAACAGAAGCTGATCTTAGAATTCTCTTCCCTTTGCAAACTCTATGAGCAGATACAAGAACTACCTGACACTTTAGAAGTAGCTCTTGCGATGACTGCAACAAGATGTACCATGTTGTTACCTGATACAGTTACATGAGTAAATGATAAAACCATCTGAGGTGTATGTAAGGAAACCAGCTCTGGGCATTGCTGTTAAAAGTAATTGAGAAATCCTAGCAGAAAACCTGTTACGAACAGGACATACAGAGTCTGCACTCAGGTACTGAATTACTTCTCTTCAGATACCACAGTGAGGGGCTGTTAGGATGTATTTCACATAAGTTAAATTCTTTTGAAAGCCTGATGAAACAGCATTCACTAGGGCTTTTGTAGGTGGAGCATGCTTTATTCCAAGTTAAATTTTAGTCACAATTTAGATCTATCACTTTTTACTCTATTTATTGTCCACAGATGTGCTGGATGTTCTGTCATCCTGTGAGCTGTGAAATCCATTGCTCCAGGATGCTACAGTTGTTAATATTTCACAGGCATCCCAGAAAGAAGTACAAATTCATGGTGGATAAACTGATTAAAGATTTTAAAACACAAAGACACCACCTCCACCAGAAGCAGAACTGAAAGCACAAATCACTGAATATGAAAGAGCATTCTGGAGAGTACCATGATATGTGTGATCTATTCAGATGCCCTTCTGTAGGCATTCACTGTCAGCCTCCATCCAAATTATAAGGCTAGGCTAGATTTAATTAGGTCCAGACAAACCTTCTAAATACTCAGTGTAGACATCACAAGAGCTGTCATAGTAGCCACTCCCTTTTGGCATAGTTAATGGACATTAATGGCTCCACAGGGCTGTTTTTATCACTTGGCAGAGCCCTGCCATTCAGGGATGTCAGGTGAAATGAATCCAGCACACAGCTGCCTTAATACACCTACTCTTGCATGAAAAATGCCACTTCAGCAGTTACACCCATTTCTAAGTCATACAAACAAGACACACAGCAATGAATGGAAATTGACTAGTCATCACCCCAAGCAGAGAGCCCTTTCATAGTGAATACAGTACTAACCTAGCATGTCTCCCCACTACCTCCTACCTTTTCAAATTTACTTTATCTTCAAGAAGAAAAAACCTGAAACTTCTAGAGATATTTCCATAAGAGTGACTTTTGTCTTGTCTCTTTACAGAGGTACTCTGTATTATTCTAAAAGCAATGCCATGGAGCTTGGGGAAATCATGCCTCGATCACTGTCTTGCTTCTCCTCATTTAAGAGTTTAAAAGTTGTCCATCCTCCTCAACAGAGGATCCTTCAGAGGGTGCACACCTTCCAAGCAGGCCTTCTGCAAGAGAACATCCCAGAGGGAAACCAATGGTTGTTCAGAAGGTAAATAATACCATTCAGGAGCTCAGAGAAAGATCCATACAAAAAAATTAAATATGGGAAGAAGCTTTCCTGCTCTTCTGCTTACTTGTATTCAAGACTATGCAGCGTGTCAGCTGCTGATAAGACAATCAGAAACTGTGGACTTTGCAAGCACAGGGAAATGGAACCACTCATTTTTTGCAAATTCACTTTCTTTTATGGGAACATTTTTGCATGCACTAGTCTAGTCTGGGGTTTTTAATTAGTATTTTACTTTTCTAGGAGGGACTAGTAAAAAAGTTAATTAGAATGAGGAAGCTAAGGGATGAGGGTGTTCTATGCCTACACCGAACATGTAGCACAGTTCTCACAGAAGTCCTCTGTTACATACTGTCTTCTATTTCCAGTGTAATAAAAGATTGCACTTGTCTCCACAAAGATTTTAAGTAAAGCATTACATTTGTGAATGAATGGAAAATTATTCCCCTTTAATTAGTAACGAGGTATCTCAGAAGATGTTTGTATTTCACAATCAAAACTCATTTCCAACTATTTTGGATGCAAAACAAAAAAAAAAAAACCCACTGCATAGTTGATAAATAGCATAAAATCTTCATGGTGCAGCACTTAATTTTATCTCTATTATAAAATATTTTCTGAACTGAGATGCAGAAAGATCAGTTGTTCCTAAGACTACACAGAGCAGACTGAGTAAACAGGTAAGAGAAGAGCCTGTTTTTTGTGGAGTATCCAGCAAGCCTTTCAAGCACATTGGGAAGACCACACACTAACTTCTATCATAATATTGTCTCAGAGTAACACTCAGAACAAAAAAAACCTTAGATGGTATGAAATCAAGCTGTGGCTCTACCTGACATTTGGGCCCCAGATTTCCTAACCTCCGTACAGTACAATTACAAAGGTTATCATGTGGGACGTAATCTCTGAAGGTTTACATTAAGACTTCCACCAATATAGGGATTTCAGGAATAAAGTTGTAGAAGGGTATTAGGCAAATACAGTTTCCTCACTGGAAAAGGAAGCAAAAAAAGATACTGTGCAAATTCAGACAAGCCGTGGCAGTTCTCTCTCTTCAACAGCTTATGTATGCTGCAAAAGGCCTGTTCCTCAGCCTGGATTTATCATTCTTAGGGGTTATTTTGGATCCTGAGGAATCTGTAAGCAGGCTGATTCACAGTGTTTATAACATATAGTTGTTTTCAGAAGAAGGAGAGTGGCCTTGAAGACACCTGACATCATTGAACTTGTTGACATTTGCTCTTTTGGACATCCTGTTTTTTACAGAGTAAGCAAGTTCTCTGATAATATAAACCATGGGCCAAATATGGCTAGTGCTAAATATGGTACACGTACTCTCTCCAAGGACCACTATAGAGATTAATGCATTCAGAGGCACATAAAAACATAATGTTTGGATCTTTTCAAGAGCACTTCCAAGTTCAGCAAAATCTTTTGAGTGAAATCTCCTTTTTTGGCTGTTCTGTAAGTAATCATGTCACGTGTGTTTGCTCATGATTTCATTGCCATTTTGGAGGGGTTTTGTTCTGCACAAGGTGCAGAAGCACCTTTGCATTTATATTTTCATACTAGTTAGAGTTACTGCAGCTGAGAGTAATCCAGCCGCTGCTCGCTCTTTGCTAACTCAACTCCTGAGTACTTCACAAAACACACTGGTCGATACCACACACCTTAAAACTCACAAATAAACCGGACGTCCACTAAATTTTGATGTAGAAGGAAGCAGGCAGCAGTACAGATGACAATTTTCTGAATTATGAGTTCAGTGAAGGGATATCCTCAACCCTAGAATTGCACACATTAAAAAACACAGGAGAAAAAGAAAGGATTGCCACTCTATATTTCCAGAATTGAAAGAAAAAAAATAATCAAAATCAGAAGCTCAATGTAGCACAGAACAAATAGCTTTACACAACAAAAGAACAGAAAGTCACCCAGAAATAAACTGATCATACACATGTTTAGGCAGACTAATAACACTAAGACAAATAAATCCATACTGGATTAGGAGCAGGCAGATTGCTGAACACTCATCTCATGCATTTAGAACTTGATCAAAAGTAATTGCATCTACTCCAATCTTTATGTCCCTTTCATAGAGGGAGCCTGTCCTGGCATAAGGACTGAAGATCACCATCTACCTAATTAATTGCTCCTAAAATGCATCCAAACCTGACAATATTCAGAAGGCTTTAAGTGCGAGAGAATGAATAATACTTTTACACACGAGCAAAAGTGCTGACCATAAGAAGCAGAGTTGTCTGCAGTTCTTCCAGGGGAACATTTAGGGTATGCGTCACTAGAGTGCATTTTTAAGTCATTTGTCTTCTCCCAGTGGCAGGGCATATTCTTAAAGTTTTTATAGCCTAGATTTAATATCTAACAGTAAACCATCATAGCCATTCTGTCAGCAGTTTCTTTGTAAACTATTGTAGCAGTCCAGCTATACAGGATATATTTTGATGCTTGCGTTAACAGGATCACCATGTAATGTAAGAAGTGCCAGAATACATGCTGCTAACATTTTTCACATGTCTATGATTAGTCTCCTTAATTTAGCTGTGCCTCTTTTAACCCTACTGCAACTAATTAGCAGGCAAGATGAATGGAGCCAGCCAACATCTACCTGCCACTCTATCTCTTCAGCACCTCAAAAACTATATTCCAATTTCTATTTCAATTCTTCCTTTTGAATGGGATTTGCTTTTGAGTTATTGCTCCAAGGTCCAGCTGGAAAGTGTGAAGTCTGCCTCGCTGCCAGCAGGCTTCTTGGCTGACTAGATCCTTGGCTGTCCCTGTACGGTACACTAGTGTGACATATTAATTTATTTAACTTCGTGCTATTCCAGTTACAAACTGCTATTCCTGTGATCAAACTAAATTACCAACAATTAATTCACCATTTAAAATAAGCAATGCCCAATCCAAATATAGCAAACCACACAAATTATTAGAAGGAACGACATGCAGTGCCAAGATAAGTCTACAAATTCTGGGACAGAAAATGTCTAGAGAGTCTGTGGTAGAAAACAAAGACAAATGCCTTTAATGTTACAATCTACACAATACATTTTTAGTTATTTAAACCACAGAAATAGAACTAAAACAATACAGAAAGTTTGACATGAAATGCCATTTTAATCTCTCCAAAGATCAACTTGAATTTTGTTCAGTGGGAGGTGGACTTTATTCCAGTTGATCAAAAATAAAGAGGAGGAGAAACAAATCTTGCACAATTTCTCACAAACAGGAATTCTTCTGAACTACATTGCTAAGTGTCTGCAACCAAGCAGCTCTTTCCATTACATGTTAACATAAACCTTACATTACTTATAGGAGGAAAGAGACTGCCTCCTATCCATTCATCTCACATAAGAAATACAACAGCAGGCCCAATTCTAACAGAAGCAAGTGTGTCTTGAGAAGTAATCTATCACAAATGGAGGTATAGAGAGGGGAAGTCTATTTATGTGAAGGCTAAGGCCTGCTCTATTCCCTTTAGTATTTTAGAAATCTCCAAACAATCATTATTTCCTTTCCAACATTTATGCCTTTCAATAAATACTGATTTCAGTTTCAGTCCTGTTTTTTTAACAACTCATGACAAGCATTTCACACAGCTTCCCTGCATACCCCCCTTTTTTTTCCAACGCACAAACATTAGCAATAACATAACCAAAACCTGTAGTCTCTGAAAATAGCATATCTAATTTTGATTGAAGGTGCCAGCCAAGTGTAGGATCTGCAGTAGTGGATTTCAATCTGACAGTCACTGAACTTTTTCAACGTGGTCCCTGAAAGCTGACTAAAAAAAGCAAGTTCATGTATGTTACCCTGCAAAATACTGGACAGGGCAAAATCCCAAGAGAAAATTTTTAAGGCTTCTTTGGAATGAATGGCTCTTTATAACAAAGCATATTGCACTGTTCTTAAAACAACTATTTAAATCTGAAGACCTATTCCCTTCTATGATGCAACTTGTATTAAGGATCATTCTTTATAAACTGAATTTATTATTTAGAGGAATAGATATGCTTGCTGCTGTGCATAAACAAATAGTTCAAAGCAGCTACACTTGTATCTTCAAGGCACATTTAATTTGATGAGACAATACACTTGCCAACTGATCAAACCCAATTATTTTACATTTGGCTCAAGGATTTATCCTAACCTACAGATTTTGTTTTTGTAGAAATAGTTCATGTGTCTAGATGTAGTATTACACGTTTCTGCAAAACTGTGTATGTTTAATACTTTATGCAGATAATTACATTTCAGCTTCACTATCGTAATGCACAACACTTAGCTCTTTACATCAGGACACCCAAAACTTTTCCAATTCATTTAATTCCTCAGTTTTCCTCAAAGGAATCAGGGGCACTGCTGTGTTTATATAAGCTGTCCAAATCCTTGTTTTGTTATGAGTTAATGAAATTCCATTATCAGGCAAAGACATGCCCAGCATGTTTTCATGATGGCTTCAAGCACCAGTTTTCTGGGATTTTCCAGTAAACAACCTGACCTTCAAGCTAAAACTGGTATTGCCAGAGAAAAAATAGTATCATGGGCCAAGGAAATCCCCCAGCAGTAGTGTCATCTTTGTCCAGCTAAGGTCTAATTTTCCAAACACTATGCATGCTGCTGGACATAGCAGAATTCAGACAGCACTTGTGTGTACTGTAAAGCTGTTTGTCTCAAACTTAGCCTCAAAACTAAGATATCACTGAACTCGTATACCACAGAATGGTTTGGGTTGGAAGGGTCCTTAAAGATCATCTGGTTCCAACCTTCTGTCATGGGCAGGGACGCCTTCCACTAGACCAGGTTGCTCCAAGCCCCACCCAACCTGGCATTGAACACTGCCAGAGATGGCACATCCACAGCTTCTCTGGACAACCTGTGCCAGTGTCTGACCACCCTCACAGTGAAGGATATTCTAGTTAGTACATGGAAGATCACTTCTGTGAAAAAGAACATCTAAGCACCCACGAAAAGGCATCAAACATATATGCTTCTAATTCTTATTCTTCATATGGCATGATACATTTGCTGTCTTCCTTTATGAATTACACATAGAAACTGGAAGATTTTTACCAGTTGGCTGAAATAAATGTTTCCATGATTTTAATTTTTCTCTCTTCCCAGAAACCCTATAATCAAATCTAGAATTGGTTCTGTCATAAAACCCGCTTTATGTTTCCTTCTGGGCCTCAAGCAGCATGTGTTAACAGTGCTCCCTGAAGCAACAAAGAAGTTCTGTCTAGTCTTCTCCCAGAGGAAAGCCCACAGTGTATTAAAAGTGTATCAAAGCCATTTCTCATTAAATAGGATGAATCTCAAGGACTGAAATGAGCCCTCAAAGAAGAAAACACCATGCTGCTCTTTGCAGCCAAACTGTGGGCACTGCAGGTCCAGATCAGACAAGGATGTTTCTTCACAACTCAAGTTTGTCAAATGCTTTCCTGAGAAGTCTGAGGAAACCTTTGGTTTATGGTAAGCAGTGGATGACAGCCAAAGCACAGAAGCCTTATTTTGCTTTGTCAGCCAACTGAATGATTCCCCCCTCAAAAACTGTCTGGAAACAGAGACTAACCTCCTCTTTCTGCTGGCTTTTTTGCTAGCAGGACAATGCAGTTCCAAGACAAGGTACAACAGCTTCCTGGTACCTTCTTTTTACAGCTGCTCCAGGCTTTAGATACAATGTGCCCATCTTCCAGAAAATTATGGGACTAGCGTTAAAATAAACAAATTTATACAGATTTTGACAAACTAAACCTTTTAATGTGCTTTTCAAGCCCTACAGTTTATATTCCAGAGTTTATTCCAAATACTGAGATTGTCTAGAAACTCACTGGTATCACTAAGCAATTTCATTCCAGTTCTCACACAAGCAGCAATGTGGAATTTTAAGACAAAAAATTCTGACTATTAAATCAAAATAGCTGGCCACACAACTGTTATGCAGGTAATAAATCCATTGCCCTCAAAGACAAAAAATCCAAGTCTGAAACAGACAGCAACTTTTCTTATGCCACATTCTTATCTAAGAAATATTCATTAAGTCACTGTACTTTCACCACAATATTGTTATTTGTCCCCATATATAGATGAACATTCATGTAATTGTTTTGATCTAATGAGTGAGTTCAGGGTGATTTTTGTCTTATTATTGGTATATTACCTGGTACATAGCCATTATAATCTCTTGTTTTCACTTAAATCGATCATCTGCCTGACAGCCTGCCTAGGGCTGCACGTTGAAAATAGTAACATGAGCTCACGGGAGGGAAGCCAACCAACGTAAGCAACCTACGAAGAGCTATGCATCAGGTAATGGCTCAAGTTACCCTTCACAAAAGCACAACAGAGTACAGGAACATGAATGTTAACTGCCAACTTCAAAACCCTGAGCACCTGGGAAAACTAAACTCCCCTAATTAGACCTTGGTGCTGTCCTCTCAGATTTACACGGTTGTTATTTTGCTTTGAATAAGCATCACTTATTTCTTCCCTGGGCAAACGGCTTGGCTCTGTTCCAACTATTTCTTTTAAATATTAAAGAGCAGGAAACATTTGTCACATCCTGTCCTCTTTGCACAGCATCACACGGTCCCCTTTGAAACGCCTGCTCTTACGGCCAGCCTGACACGCAGTTCAGTCAGAACACTTGCTATTGTCTTCTGCCAACTACAAACGAATCTCTGCACAAACGCTGAAAAGGTTTAAAGGTTTTGACAGCCATCTAAAGTCGAGCTAGCACGACCGTCAAAGAAAGGTGGTGTCAAACTGCTCGGCTTCCCCGCTACAGACCTGACTTAAAGAAGAGAAAGAAAGACAAAGCGATTCCCTCAATGACACAGCGTAGCTCCTGGCAAGAGCTCCCTTGCTGTATAACCACTGCTCTCACAAAACACTCGAAAGCAGAAAAAGCAGACAGAGAGAGAGGAGTGTGAAAGGGTAACTTACATTATTTAGAAAGACAGTGGGAAAGGACTGCTGCAGTTTCTTCCTGATTTTACACTTCTGTTGACAGAGCAGACAACCAAAAGAGTTCACCTAAAGAAAGCTCTCCTTTTAATTCTCTCTCTCCCAGTTCATTTACTCTGGAGTCTCTCAACCTGAAGAGATCCGACAGTCAAAAGTTTATCCCCTCGTATTTCCGAATGATATGGCTGACTTTCCTTGGACACATACCAATGATGCAGTAAAAATAGACAAAAGGGGGGGAGGGAAGAAGCAATCTAGCTTGAGCCTGAATCTTAACCCAGTGTTTCCTGTAAAAGCTGCTCTGATGTCAGAAGCTCCTGTTCCTATACTGACTTGCACAGCACAGAATCATCCATCTGGTTTCTATCAGCTGCATATTACAGGCAAACCAGGGAACATATACAGCCCAGTTTTAGCAGAACTCCCCAAGCACCAGCCTTACAAGTAACATGAGGTACAAAGGCTTTGAAAATAAACAGTCAGCCCTATGCTGGGATGGTCTCCCATATGCGTATGACTGACTGCTCCCCCAGCAGTCCTCAGCATCCAAGAGCACCACACATACCACTCACAAAGGTTGCAGCTGGGTCCCCCCCACCCTGTGGAAACAACAACCTTGCAGCCCTCCCTCCCAACACAAACAGCCTCTGGAAGTCAAGGAGGGTAGGAAAAATCCAGTGCATTACTTGAAATAGTTCAACAGTTTAGCAAGTCATTTTGAACGACCTGGGTTTTATCAACAGGGAAGTGAATGCTGATCCACTTACATCCTTTAAATGCTTCCAGGTGGGAACTAAATCTATTGTGTTGGGAGGTTTTGGTTAGGTTTGGGGGGGTGGAGGGGAGTTCTCTAACAAGGCAACTCTCAGAGTCAGCAGATGGTTGTTTGATGGAGAACCTCTAGGGTGATCTGATCGATTAATTACAGGAATGAACATTTTACCAAAAGTACCACAAGCAGAACTTTTAAAAACACTCTGTGGAAGTCCATGGCTTGAAGCTCCTACATCAATTCCAGTCCCTATTTTCAGCTATTTAAAGGACTACTGCCCTGGCTGAATTCAGGTACCAGAGGCTTGAGGGATCGGTCACCTGTGGTTTTGGATACCTCAAAGCTTTTAAATCAGCACTGAAGAATATTGTTTTCCCAATAAAAAACTGGGAAACCAATTTTATGGTGGTTAAAAAAAAGTTTTGACATTGTTTAAATGTCAAAATTGTGGCTAAAAAAGTTTTGGCATTGTTTAAAGCTGAAGTTGTCATCTGCGTGTTCTTTTAGTTAAAAATTTATTTAGTCTTTAGTTTTGCCAGAAGACTTTTGCAAGCTTTTCCACAGGGAATCATCTTATTCTATTTTAACAGTGAGACATCTTTCTCTAAAACATAGGTGAATCAGTACACTGAGTCATTAACAAATAAAAACACCATCGTAAGAGCTCTCCCCAAAAGTCCTGAGCCTTGTCACTTGCTCAGTTTTTCATCTTTGCAGTCATGACTGTGCTCACTATCTGTTCATCTTGTACCTGGATCCCTGGGTCCAGGATTGACATGACTGGACTGTTAATGTCAAAAGCAGTTGAATTATTAAAATTACATATACTATATATATACATACATAAAGAGTAATCAGTAGGAGCAAAGGGGAAAATTATGAAACAATTTTCTTTTCATGCATTTTTGCCTGTGCTATCACAATTCCTTCCAATAGTTGTATAAACCCATTGAATAATTTCAATCAGATCAGGTAGAATGCTAGAGATCTCAAAGGTATTATATTGCTACAGCTTTTGTGAAAACAGGCAGCCCTCCAGATGAGTGAAATACAGTGCAGTGATCCAATGTTAAAGACTACACATGAGCTCAGTTTTATTACTAGTCACCAGAGCACCCCACCCAAACAAGGGGTGCATTGAGAGCAGATTTCATGTGCCCTACTGCTCGGCTACAACCACAGTTGTGCATCTTTGGCCTGCATTCTAGCATTTTTCCTTCCTTCTGTTCTCCCATCAAGCAGTAAGCAGCGAAACACTTGAAATGCAGACATCAGCTATCAGCTGAAGCAAATAATATTGTTTTTTGAAACAACAGTAAACAAGGCTTGTTAACAGCTGAGTTATTCATCTCCCACTTAGTAAATAGGTAGGGTGAACTGACTACATCTTGTTTTTATCAGGACTGCTATTTTCCATTAAATCAAAGGACTTGATCCTGGTAGAGCAGACTTCCAGGTTTGAGGTCAGTTATTATTTCATGGGGTACAGCAGAGTAGCCCTTGTGTGATTTTCTGGACACGTAGTCTCTCTTCCCCACTGTACTATCACATTACAGGACAGGCAAAATGACTGTTATCTTTGGAATAAGAACTCTTTTTTTTCTGAGACAGGATGTTAAAGCAGAGAGTAGGTGCAAACAACTCTCAGCTTATGATGCTTGTGCTGACTGAATAGCTTTTTATCCCCAAGGAGCAAATGCATTCATTCACGCTGATCTCTCAGGTACTCTTCAATATATCTGTTCTCTTAAAAAAAGCAGTCCACTTTTATCAAAGGCTGCTTTCACAAATAACAGCTCTGTGAGAAAATGTCAAGAAAATTCAAGATTCAAAAATAGAAGACTGATCTTAAATGGCCTTTCATTTTCCATGCTCCAGGGATCATTTTTATTTATCATCTTTCTTCTCCCTTCTTTTCTAGTCTTCATTTTGTCTTTTGTATCATCCATGTGGGGCACTAGAATCCTACTGTCCATAGGCAGCTCCTGCCTCTAGGCAGGCCAGCTGTGTATTCCCTCACTGTTGCCTGGATATTGCAAAGGCATCATTTGAAGCCCACTTTCTCATACTGTGTCTCCATGAACTTTGAGGCAGTCAAGCACCATGTCCCTATCTTGTGCAAGGGTGTTGGTTTTCCGAAGAAATGGAGATGGAAGATATTCATCAGTTTGATGGCAAGATAAAATTTACTGTAGAAAGCTTCATATAATAAAGACTGCAACAAAGAACAGTTGTGATATGGAAAACAACCTGCTAAGAGTACTTTGTCTTCTCAGAAAAACAGCAGCTTCCATTTAGGATGTTTTCAAATATCAGCTACAAACAACCTTATTATTTTCCATGTAAGTAGAAGACAATTGTGTTTTTTCACCAACATCAACTATGTTAGTAATGCGAGTAGGACAAGAGTGGAGTAGGATGCAGCTGACATATTGATTATACTGATTATATGCAGCTTTGTATGTAGGTTCTTGAAAGTGGTTTTTTTTTTAAACCTCATTGCGTATTCATTAAAGCAAGGAAAAGATGCCCCTCCTTGGTCAGCCAGTGGACAGGCTGTGATGCACGGTAGATGTCAGAATATATATCTCTCTTGGTCACGATTCTGCTCCCACCAACTCTAGTGTGGTTGTACTGGGATTGCTGAAAGGCAAAGGTACAGATGAAAGCAACCTGTTTTCCATCCTGTTCTTTGCAGTCTAAATACTGTGACAGGTGGAAGGTCTGGGTTTGGTGGAGGATGCACCTTGCCATTTAATTTGAACCTGTGAAATTGCCTGAATGATAGAAGCTCAGGATGGCAGATTAACAAGCCAGAGATGCATCACAGCAATGTGTTCACCTTTCATGTTAGCAGTTGTCTACTTGGCACAGGATCTTAAATATGTTTATGCAGATTTCTAGTCAGTCATAGTTTAAGTCCTGGATGAATTTTCTGATGCAAACATGCTGGCAGGCTTTGTGCAGACTGAAAAACCACAAGTCTGATAAACTGAGACAAATCTACTCTTGGAGATGTTCAAGGCAAAGCTTCAGTTCACTTAACTCTTGGTAAAATAAAATAATGTAGATTTTAGCACTGACAACAATCCATTTTTAAAAATGATTTAGCTGTGCTATTATAAATCATTTTATCACCAGCATTTTAAAGCCAGCACATGGAATATCTTAGATCTGGTTTAAAATGCTAAGCTTATACTTCATATATACACCTCTTGCTTTATAATGTATTATTTCTTTTCCACAGAGAGAAAATACGCAGCTCAGACAAAAATATAATGCATTATAACCTTGATGTCATTGTTGGAGAAGCCCGTGGCTGCTGCTCTTTACACGACAGTCTGCAGTAGCCCTGCTGTTGCCAGCCCACTAAGCCACTTTTTCCCATTGACTCTCACTAGCATCTGTGACTGTAGGGATCTGGGTTTGCCTGGGACACATGGTCTCATTCTGCACTCTTTGGTGAAAAAGACATGCGGCTTTTTCCCTTAAAAGTGAGGTGTCAATGATGGTCCCTTTTTCTCCACCCTGAAGCCCACAGTACTTTGTAATCTCTAAGTGTCGAGCCAGCAAACAATATGCAAGGTGTATGTCCCAGCAGTTTTCACGAGGGAAGGTGAAATATTGGAAGGATGCAATCGCAAAAGGTAAACATTAGGCTGTTTTCAAAAGGCTCTAGCTATACCTTCCCACTTCTTACCATGCAATGAGGAACCTGTTGGACTCCCAGTGAACAGACACAGTTCATTCGCCTGACAGAAAACTAACGCATGATAAAATGCATCACTTTTCTGCAAGGTGAATGAGGTGAATTAGCTCACAGGGGTTTGCTGGATGCTGCTGCTAACACAGACATGGGGCATTGCAGACCAGAGCAGGGGAAGAAAGAAGACTGCGAGCCAAATGCTCAAGCTTCTTATGAATATATACCACGAAACAGCAGGTAAGACCCCATGCTCCTCCTGACGGTAATCTTACTTTAAGCTCTAAGTCACACTTCTGTGGCAACCATGACTCTTAAATACTGTCACACATTCAGTTTGTGCCAGGCTCACACTTCCTCTCTGTACTGCCCTGAATCATAGTTTGCTACTCTCAAAATTTAACCACCAGGCCAGGCTCATATAAAATCATAGTGCCTCAGTGCTGCTGTTTTTCACAAACTTTCATTCATGTAAGTAAGCTTTCTTTCAAAAGCAAGTATCCAGGAAACACTGATGTAATACATTTTCACATGGCTGCATTCATTAGAAGTTCTGAACCAAAAGTAATGTGTCCAAATCCCTCTTTTTGTTTGAAAACATCATTCGTCCAAGAATCAGAGATGTTACCATGTGACCAGTGACACAAAGAAATGAACACATGAAAAATCACAGCCAACAGTTCAAAGGCAGCTCTGGGTCTGAAGTTGGTTCACAAGATATGTCTTGAATACTGGGCACTTTTTTTGCAAGAGAAATAGAAAGGGCTACATTTTCTAAGACATATACCATGCTTATACTTTCTTGGCTTAGTCTTCAGCTGACCTTGCCTGGAGCTATCCATTCTTACAACATACAAAAGGCTAGTATGTGCCTGGTTTAGCCTGGACCTGCCCTACTTTCCTGCCTTCAAGTACAGCAAGAAAAAGGAAAAAGAGACATGTTGAGACCTTTGCACTGAAGAACCTGAGGCTCTGGTGGAGAAGAGCGAGCCCCCTGTTTCTCAGACTGCAAACACTGGGCTATAAGTGATGATGACTGAGAGCAAGAGGAGAATATGGCAAAGAGAAAAGTGCTCTCAGGAAACTTAGAAGACTGTAAGGCAGGCAGGGAAAATGTATGCAGCACAGAGGTTCAGGACCATAGGATCTGGGAGGCCTGGGAAAAAGATAAGTCTAGGATGGGCAGAGAGGAGTTCTAGCTGAAAGATGAGGCTATGAACTATGTGGTTGAGGCAGGGGGGCATGAGTCACAGGGAAAACCTAGATGCACTACACTCACATGAGCTGGAGGCACAGTTCAAGAATGAGGGGCCTCAGGCTAGGAGACAGTGAAGGCAAGACTGAAAGGGTGAAAAGCTTGAGGCTGTGCAGGGCTTTGGGGCGGGTGGGAATACAAGATATCTCTACTGAGAATACCCTAATTTACTAATTTACGTACCTGCACACATACACAAGAATGCTGCCCCTGCTCTTTCTACCCACGATTGTTTCTTCCCACTCTTGGTCTTTTGGAGTCAGAGCCACAGTAGCTGTAGCTCACATTTTCCCATCTATGTACTACAGTGTGACAACAAAACATTTTCCATAGCCACTGTGAACAAAGGAAATGTTTTGATGCAGGTCTGGATATATAAGTATCAAGCATAAATTTCAAAGTGATAGAGAATGGATCTCTGGAGAAAATGATGGGGAAAGTGAGAGGAGGTGGCAGATTTCTTCAGAGAAATGGTCTCATGAAGGCAATGTCTGAAAAAGTATGCTGAAAGTTCAACCACTGCAGTGCTGGAGTTAATATCATCCAATACCTATCAACTTCCTCTTACACATTAAAAAAATAATTAAAAAGAAGGCCAAAGGTACAGCTTTAAAGCATCCCAATCAGAAGCGGAAGCTAAACCATACATGTGAGAAAAGACTGTAATTCTCACAGTCCCATTTCAGCCCTTAATTAACCAGTCCCCCTGTTGCTTTTAGTGTGAGTTTAGCAGAGTAAGACCTGCAAAAATCCATGCCAGGATATTACTGTAAGAAACATTAACATTTGACAGTTATGGTGCATTAGGACATTATACTATACATTAAGGAGAACTAGGTAAAGTGTCAGCTGAAGATACTGTGTAAGGAGAAAGGTGTCAGGAAGAAAGTGACCCCCACTATGATTTGATGTCATAGGGAAACAGCAGAGCAATCATTGAGTCTTAACAGGTACTATGCTTGTCAGTTGGACATGCTGTGAACCAGCAGTGATGAGAGGGAAAGGCTGATGACAGCTGCGGTAATTCTTTTAGACAGCAGCAACAAGGACAGAACACAGCAAGCTACCCACTCAATTAGGGACATTTTAAGCTCCAAGCTAAATTGTTGCTTTCTTAGACCTTTGGCCCAGCTACACAGGCAAAAGAATGGAAACTGAAATATTGAAAAGTCCCTTCTTGAATAAAGGCATAGTGGCATCTATAATATTTCCTGCCTACTTGAGCACATACTGGAATACAACTTGCTTTCTGGGCCTGAGAGAGGTGAGCTACAGAGGAATCTGGGTAGGCCATCTGGAGCCTGCAGTTAATTTTATACCAGTCCTGTAGGTACCCTAAAAGAAGGTTGTTTGCAAGGCTGTGCCTTTTACACACTATCAAAGTGTCAGCAATGCAGACAGCCTGTTCCGCAAGCCAGTAATTCCAATAAGAAGAAAGCTTTGGGCTTGGCTATGGAGTCCAAAGGGAACATTATCCCAGCATAGGAACACAGCACAGCCAGTACATGTATCTGTACACCACTGATGCTTGTTTCTTGCAGCATTGCTGGCCAGCTGAGAGGCCAGGTCTGTTAGGAGGGAGAGAAGCCAAAGAAACCAGTGAACTCTGATATATAGAGATTTAAGGCAGCACAGACCTGAAGACCACTTAGCCACAGCAAGGAAGGTAGGAATTGATCCCTTTTGCCCTGACCTGAGTTTTCTATCATATTCCAGACAGGCCGCCCTGCAGCAAATTCCTCACTGAGAAATTTTCTCTTTCTCTTGGGATGAATTTTGCACATATGGCTTCCCTTGCAATCCTTTTCTTCCCTAAGTGCAGCACTTTCTCCAAGTAACAGCGCCAAACTAAAATACATTAAAAAGAGACCCTCTGCTCTTAATGTATGAGTAAGGTCTGATTATTATAAACCTCCTGCTTTTTCTTTTTTAAGCATACAGGACACATCAGCAGCTCACCAGCTAGTAAGTCAAAACCCTGAGATGAAAAGCACCCTTAAAGCCTCCTGCTTTCACTAAGAATTCAAATGCTCAGTGTCATGAATTACAGCTCCAGTAACTCAAAACTCTTATTAATCTAGAGAGCTGTTCTTTCCTTGAGAGATCACTCAGTTTTGGGAGCTGGTATGACATTCTCAGGGACAAAGAAGGGGAAACCTAGTAGATCAGATTCAATGTTACAAGCTTTGTAGTCTGGTAACTGTAAGTATATTTGGGAAACAGTGGTAAGAGGTCAGGGTTTTGGTCAACCCCAGATTGGTACCTTCCATTAACTGCTGAAGAACTGAGCAATAACTGTATTGCAAATGTGACTGCAGACTAAAGACTCAGCCACAGGAAAATGTTGGCAAGGGATCCCACAGGCAACGTACTCTGCAACTACAGAGTACTACAGAGCCAGGAGAAGAAAATTAACTGCAGTAAAAAGGCAGCCCTGGGAAGCAGAACTTAGTTCTATTTCCAGCATTCTTGCAGATTTCATTTGCCGCTTTTGTAGATTGAGGATGATATGCTTATCTGCTTCCCAGCCTATCTGAAAGCTCAGTTAGGGAGTATTAGAAAATCATTTTGTTTTCACAAACTGCAAACAGTCCCAGAATCAGAAAGTACAATTATAGCATATACAGTTCAGAGCAGTCAGTTTTTTTATGAAGGATGTTGATTCAGAGCCTTGTTAATCCATCTTGAAAATTATCTCTCTGGGAGAAAGACAAATCAATTTTAATCTTCTGCCTGTTTACCCTGATGTAAATCAAACAGGCACAGTCTGCCCCTACAGAGCAAGCCATGTTGTGCTGAGCTTGTGATGCACAAGGGAGTTCTTTCTTTAGTCAAGAGAGAGACAATGTGGTAAGCGTATTGATTACTCCTTACTATGTACTGAGAGAGCACAGCAAAAACTTCTAGGTGTGTATTTATGCCTGATGTGTCTCTCATTCCTTTTACTGTTACTTAAGCACTGAGCTCCTGCTTTCTTAATCTTAGACAAAAAACAATTTCATTTTCATCTTTACCAGTCAAGGCTTGGTATCTGTGTTCTACTTAGAGTGATTGAAAAGCTCTGGCTTGTGTTCACAGCCTGGCACAGAAGCAGTTTATTGCTCTTATTAGCTTTAGTTCGTACACTGCCATGCATGCACTGTATTGCTGTAGAGGAGGCTCAGTTGCAGAGCTAAACAACCACAAGCATTGTGACCCATCTAGTTAAAATGTACTAAGTATAGTAGCTGCCCATAACTTGACCAGTTTTTATTTGAAAGTTTCTGTCTAACTGTCTCTTAGTCACTGCTTCCCACATATAATATTGCTTGATTGATCCTCTGCAATTCAGGACTCATTGAATGATGCAGTCCTTTAAAAGCATTATAGATGAGTAGGAGAGTTGAGCCAAAGGTCTCCAGACTGCATTAGGGCTGTCTGCAGAAGCTGTGCACAGCCCCAAAACACAAGCAGCATGACAGAGGCAAGGGCACAACCCCCAGGGCATATACCCTATTGGGTATATACAGAGGGGGCAAGTTAGACAAGCTGAAAAGAAGATGTTTCAGATTTGCTTTTACTTTTTGTCATGACTCAAGGCTAACAAAGACCTGATTGAAATTAGAAGCAAGATAATTCCTATGATTATAAAGATGCATAATGAATACACTTATTTACAGTGATGGCTTCTTTTTATCCCCCAGGTATCTTGAACTCAAAGCCTAAACCAAATTTTCTGGGAATCCTGGCACTTTTGGTTCTGGAGAGAGATGAAAAAGTACCCTGGAGAAAGGACCACTGGCAATATTGAAGTGCTGCTATGGTCCTGTATTGGACTTTTCCAGCCATGACAAAAGAAGGAAGAAATGAATGTATTGCTACAGCCTACTCTGCTTGAGGCTTCCCACCCAGTTCTGAGCTCAGAGGATTTTGGATAAGCAGCCAACTCATGAGGTTTTTCTCTCACCCAATCTGAACACTGTGAGGTGCACACAGTCATCCCTAGAAATTACTACTTGCATTGTCTGATAGGATTCTGTAAAATAAATTGAAGGAAGAAAAAGAAATAATATAGTACAGAGACCTTAGTAATAGGCTGTTGGGTGCTGACACTTATTTTGCTCTATGGTCACGCCAAAGCCACTTCATCTGACATATCTTTTATTTTCTTCATTTATAGAAAGGTATCTATAGATGAGCTCCTCAGCTGCCACATGAAATCTAGCCACAGACTTGACAAAACTTCAGGGGCAGACTAGTTCTGAGTTTCTGCATGGTATCCAGCTCTGAATGGGACATAAAGATTTTCTTTGCTGGTGTAAAGGGCAAAAGAAAACATCTGAAAAGTTCATCAATATTTGCAATGCAGGAATAAGTTGAAGAATACTGTCCAACCACGGAATATTTTATTTAAAACTCTGAGCATTAGAAAGGATGTGTTAAAGATGTAAAAACTCAAGCTCATTCCATCTCTGCAGTTTCTTGCTCTGCGGAGCTGTGAACATTTCGTAAAGGCAGCCAGCATAAAGGACTGAAATCTCCAAACATGACTTCGCTTTTTCTACTGCTAGCCATATGTCTCAAAATATGGCAGTACCTATCAGCATTTTGGGGAGCATTCATTTTATAGTATCCCATTTCTAGCCCTTTCACACTTTCCTGAACAATGCTACTTATGACCTTGCCAAAAAATGCTGTTGATTTAAATATGGCCAGATGATCAAATACTGGAAATGCAGCCAAAAATGAAAACTAGATGCAAGTTAACTAAAGCCATATAAAGAAAAAAACCTTGACAAATTTAGATAGGTTATGTCCCTATTAACTTTTTCCCTCTTGCCTCCCAGGAAGGTCTCATTTGAGATTGAAATAGCGTAGTCCTTGCAGTCATGACACTGCATACAAAGTAGCTGCTCTTTTACTTCAGACAGAGGAAAATACTTTAATAGCTGCCTCTCTGAATGACAGCGCCTACCTGCCTTGCTGAAACATGCCTTTAGTCTTATGAGAAAAGCCACAAGAAGACAGAAGGCTACTTACTAGTGTTCCATAGAGTCCACGCAGGAGTATCAGAGACTGAAGTACACTGTGCCTCTGATCAGAAGATTTAGCTCCCTGCAGCATTCAGGCAGTTGGTCCCATTATGGCCATCAGGCGGCTGAGTTAAAGGGTGGCCTTGCACAAACATAAACAGCTTGTCAGCACAAGCCAAAGAGGCGGGCCTGCCCTGCCAGCCACAATGCGAGCCAATGATTAGCTTCTTCGCATTCTGGGTGTTCAAGATATTGTATTTCATTCTTAAGTAGAGGAACAAGAGGGACTGACTGGGAAGGGCTGTTGGTTGACGGTTTACTGCTGGGCAGTAAAATGCTTAAGGTGGAAAGAAAAAAATATTCAGTAAGTCACTTTAGGAAAAGCACATATTTGCAGTGCGTTCATACAAACACTTTTAGAACGCCCACAGGCATCCCCAGTGCATTGCTCCATTTAGGCCAACCAACCAATCAATCAAACAAAACCCCTGTGAATAAGTTTAGCCCATATTCATTGTAAAGAGGTTTCACTTGCAAAGTCTCTGATTTTTCTTATTCTTATCCTTCCTAACGCACTTTGTTTGCTGACACTGAGGTTTCACCTCTCTGTCACAAATATCTTACCCTGACCTTCTTAACCTGACAGCCCAGTCTTCACTGATCCTCCTGTGATTGCTTCTCTTCATCTCCATCTTAACCCCTTGTTCTTTTGGTCTTGATCTCCCCAGAAGAGCATGATCACAATATAAGCACCGTATGGTAAGGTTGTGTGAGACAATCAAGCTTATCTAGCAACTTACTACTGTCAAAAGTGTAAGTGTTGAGATCCCACTCTCTTCAGCACCACACCATGCCCCTCGTCCATCTGTCTGTCCCCTCCCATCATTTCAAGGAAAGGTAATATAACACAGAAACAAGTATTACTCTGCCAGTTTAGTGATCTTAACAAAGAGACAAAAGAGGTATTACATGGAGTGAATACTCCCTGAAATTTAAGCTCCTTCTGATCTTGCCTCATTCATCTATGATCCCACCTGTCTCCCTGAGTTCCTCTCTCCTTTGTTGTTTGAACTGAATTGTTCCTAATTAATTGAATATCTTGTTTACAGCTGCTGATCCCATTTCATTACAGCTCTGTCCTACTTTCTTGTGCCTCTAGTTTGGCTGTGAGGCCTGTCTGCCACCAAAATCAGTCTCAACAAGTCTCTTATAATAACTCCCTGTGTAATATCATGTTTTGTACTTCAGCCTCGGCCTCTTTGAGTTCTTTTCTGCTTTGGGAGTAATTAAAATTATCCATAAAAATACATGCCATCTTTTTGGCTTTCACTGTTGTTTGTGTCTGACCTTTCTGATTAATTCTTTGCTCCACAACTACCTCTTCCTCTCTCACACTCCCCAAGGCACCCTACTTCTCGTTATATTCTATCCAGCTTTTATTATTTCCTTGTGCAGGCTCCTGTACCACTTTTATGCAAATGATTTATAAGCATGCATTTTTATTTTTCAGCTTTCTGCCTTTTTCAGTCCTGTATTTTACCCTATGTTTTAGGTATAATGCATTAAATGCCTTGAGAGCTCCTAATTTTAAGACACTTTTCTGGGAGGCAAATTAAAGCAATCCAATCACACCACATTCATTACTTGGCACAAGTCATTTCCCCATGCTCTGCTTTGGTAAAGGAGCTGAGCCCTCTGCAGAAGCAGATGCTGAAGTTAGCACCTCGTTCAGAGAGGCAGGCATATAGCAGCTCTCAGGCTTCTGCTGACAGGCTGCACAGGAGTTCTGGCACATATTGCTGCATCACAACGTGCTGGGGTCACGTTTGCAAGTTTGTCTTCACAATGAGACATACTAGGCACGTTCTTCAATGATATCTGACATGCTGGTGCATTGCATGGCTCCATCAGCTGCCACCCAAGCATATAACCTACACTGCTCATACTTTCACTCAGATTTTCTGCTTTGTTAACCCTATGGTATCCACGTGAACAACATTATTTTTCCAGAGCTTTTCTCTAGTATTTTTTAATATGTAAATCTGTGCCCAGATCCACCATGCGATCACAGTATTTGATTACTTTAATTATTCTAATTACTAAGTCTGGATCTTATTCCCAATGCACCTACACCGTTCAACACAGAAAATTCAGCAACTGAGGTCATCTTTTGTTCCATACCCCAGCCACATTGCCTACATCCCCGTGAAAGCTATGCTTCCTTGTCCTGAGCTTCAAGGCCTTTTCAGAGACTCTTTTTTTCTTATTGATCTGCTCCCAAAGCTCTCTTCGTCACAAGGCCTGTCTTCTCAGCCTCCTCTCTTCCTACAAAGGTCTCTTTTTTGGGTTTTGTTCTCTTTTTTTTTTTTTTACCTTGTTCTCTATGTCAAGAATGCTTGCTTCATCAAATCATCAAATCAGGTTATCTATTCTTCTTTCTTTTCTACAATCCACATGTCAGAAAATAAGGAATGAACGTATCAGAGTGATAGTGAGGAGCAATAAGTAGGTGACAAGTCACTCCAGAGAGATGTTCCAACTGCATATATAAATGAACATGGGCTAGAAATTTTCTAACAATCAGCCATATAAATGTCATGTTCCTTACGTTGTTAAATTATTTACAGAACAGGATAGGCATCAAAAGCCCTTGATGGGTATAGATCAAGTGCCCAAACACTGTACATGAGATTGTGAAAAGACTGCTATGAAAAGACTGACTGTAGACGTACAAGAGAAAGCAAGCTAGCTATTGCACCTCTGATTCCCATGGCAATTTATTTAAGATGCTAATTCAGTGTAGGCACAAATAAAGAAACAAAAGAGAGAGCAAGAATGAGCTGATTTAGTGGGCTATGTTGAAAAGGCACACTTTAGACAAAGTCACCCTGGGTATAACTACTGCAACTCCACTCGTAGAATTATGCCAAGAACGAAGCTGACTCTTTGTCCCCGAGCCTTGTATGGCGCAGGAAAATTGTTACCAGCACTGCCAACAGTACCAACCCAGACACCAGCTAAGTGAGAAAGCCAAGCTGATTTTACAGCTTACTTCAATCTAAAGGGTCATCCTGCCCCCTCTCTTCATCACCATTCCCAGCTGCCCAGACCTGCTCCCTCCCTTACACATCTTGCAGTAATTGTTTGGAAGCTCACAGAGCAAATTCATCTTGCTAGAAATTTTTCAGACAGGTTAATGATCTGTCTCATCTCCCTGCCGTGTTAAACAGCACAAGAACCAGTGGAGGGAAGCAGTAAACACATGTGGCTGGAAGCAGAAGAGGGAAAGAGGTGGATACCAGAATCACCAACCTCTTTGTCATAAGCAGAAAGCTGGCTCTCAGCCCCAGAAGCTATTACCAATTCTGGGGTAAGACTTAAAACTATGAGCCCCAAAAGCATGCCACTCAAACTCAGGGTCCCAAAAGCTCCTGCAGCCACTTGTTTGATTTCCAGCATGCACTAAAATGTCTTTTTGGAATGTATTTTCCAAAGGAAAGTGAGATTTTATTTACATTAAAGGCAAATTTCTGGAAACACAGCAATCATTTGACTTCCTAGGAAAAAAATCTGGATATGAGAGAGCTTCTGATGAGCAAAAAAAAAAAGGGTAACATTTAAGTTTTCTACATCCGAAACTATAAAGTATTTGGGTTATGAATCACCAGAACTTCGCCTACTCCCTAGGTTTCAGGCTCCATGCAATAATATTTTGACTGTTGCCTTATGTATTACCATCATGCACCTGGCTTCTAACATTTATTGTTTGCTCGGTAAAACTGGGTTTATTTTTTCCCTTTCCCTTTTTGTGATTTCAGCCTAGCCTTACTCTGTCCTTCTCAGAACACAGTCCCAGCTGGATGCCATTTTGTCCTCTGCTTCTCTTTCGGGAGTCTCAGGCCTCCTGAGGCTCAGTCTGACCAGTTTGTATCTATGCCTCTGCTGAGAGGAGACCTCTCCTGCTTCTCCAGCAGTAGCCACAGATGCTGCAGAATGGAGTGGAGCAGGAAGATTTTTGTCATGTTTTACTGGCCTGGTTTCAATTTTAAAGTGGGTCACAAGTTATTCCCAGAAAGCACACAAGCTCAAGCAATGAAAGACTGTGGATAGTGACAAAAGAAGTGAAACTCAGTGGGTGAATTGTTTCTTTTTCATTTTTAAATAGGAAAAAAAGAATGGCAAGAATGGCAAGGCAGAAAGATCATATGCAGATGCAGCACACTAACAGAGGAGGCTGCAATCAATGGGAACTTGGGCTTAGTCCCAGCTCAGACCATGTGCATTTTGAACTTCGAGCTTTTGGATCATTTCCTAATTAGCGAGTGAGTAACACACTGTGGAACTATTTAACCCTTTGGTGGTGCCTTATGAGGTCTAGTAAATGCCAGAAAAGACTCTGGGAATGTGTCTAAAACCCCTGGAGGCCACATCTGCCTACAGGAAATATTCTTGTGCTCCAAATGGCTTAGTGAAACATCTGCTGTCAGCACCTCACTCTTCATGGCTCTCTACACAGAAAGGTCAGGCTTACAACTATTCCTCCCTGCACTGCTGAATGATGGCTGGGATCCTGCTCCCCACCCTCAATGTGCCAGCTCCCCATGAAGAATCTGCCTCTCTTTATGGCTTGCCATGTCTCTTCCAAACTCATCAGTAATGCCACACCAAGGATCAGATCAAAGACAGATGTGTGCCTGAACTTAATAGCGTAAATAATGCCATACTGCACACAGAGACTTGCTTCTCTACTTTACAGGAATGGAAAAGCAGCAGACCAGTA
The DNA here is from genome assembly GCA_017639245.1 of Myiopsitta monachus. Classification (NCBI taxonomy): domain Eukaryota; kingdom Metazoa; phylum Chordata; class Aves; order Psittaciformes; family Psittacidae; genus Myiopsitta; species Myiopsitta monachus. Next base: position 70,331,110 of record CM029917.1, on the reverse strand, counting down.
TAAAACTGTAACTGTAACCAAAAATACAAACATAGCATTAAAAGCTGTGTGGAAAGAAAGAAGGAAGGGTTAGATAGCTGATGTACATTAACAGCTGTCCCATTATTTTTATCCTATCTGACTACCACTGGTGTTCTAGATAGATCTGGAGTAGTGATTTCATTTCATATACCCTGCTGTAAAGTGCTAATATTATGTCTTACCTATTTCACAGAAGTACTGTGCAGATACATTTACAGTGCTTTGAAGCTTTCGCTGAAGACCTTTTGGACATACAAACTGTTACTACTTTCATTATTGACTTGAGAAGTACATCATTCAAAAGCCAAAAAACAGGTTAACTACTTTGGCAGGGCAAGTTTTGTTTAATATTTCCTGCCACCTCTAAGGTCACTCATGCCAAACATATCAAATACACTAATAAAAGGAGAGGCGCCTCCAAAAATAAATGCACCATTGGTAAAATTCAGTTTTGGGGTTCTAGAGCACAGTAAACCTATAAACTTAAATTCCATCTCTGCAAGTTTTCTCCCTATTTTCCTTCAGTCCTGTGTCCGGGTAAGAGGCGGTTCACAGGCCTCAATTGCCACAGAGCTTGGAGGAGGCCTTTCAAGTACAAATGACTTTTTGCACATGGCCTTCTTTTGTCATTCAGGTGTAGGCTCTACCTTCTTGCAGACTAAAGGCCTCAATTTCCCATCTCACCTGGAAGTCTGGTTGTCTCAGAGTTCTTGATCCTCAAGGTTGTCTAGACTGCACTGTGACAGCAGGGTAGCCAGAAATATCAAAGTTAGCTCTAAAATAGCTGTCTAGCATTTGTGCTGGTAAAGTACTAGAGAACTCGGTCAAGAAGCGAAGCAAATTAGCCTGTCTTGGACACCATGCTGCCATAACTGAACTTGTATACCCAAGCTGGCTACAAGCTACTTTGAGCTGTTCTATTCTACACTACAGGCATTTCACTATTAAATTCTGTGAATGAACCTAGACACAACATTTACATAACATGTAAATTCCACTGCTGTTCAGTGATTCATGACCTTCTTGTGGGACTTTTCAAACAGTGCTGAAACACTCCTTAGCTATGATTAGCTCTAGAGTTCACAAAAATATTTCGGGACAAATGTTTTAGCTTTGAAGCAGACCTACACTCAGAGTGTCAGGTACTTCCAGGAAGAGCCACTGACACCAACAGCACACACTCCACCCTAATTTCAAATTACAATATAACTCATCTCCAAGTGACGCTTTTCTAGATAACGATAAAAGATTTCCAGCAGTATCTTTGGAACAGTCAAACTGGTAGGAAAAAAGATGCCATCTCCCTTATTAGGTATGGCCTTTGCAATGTGGGCTTGTTCACAAGGAAAAAGAAGGAGCTTCCCCAGTTCCTCACACTTGCCTGTGGGCTGAGATGCCCCTGCTCACACAGACGAGCTCAAGGGAGGTATTCAAAAGAACACTTTTGTGAAGAACTTGCTGTCAGAAAACAAATAGATATGATTAATTAGAAGACTGCCTGCAAGATAACAGTGCCTCCTGCTCCCATTATAAACCCTATTCATCTTGAACTCAGTGGTAAATATCCCAGTTGCTTCTTTGGCACAGAATTAAACCTCTGCATCATCAAGAGCAAAGGATGCTCAGAGACCAGAAGGTATTTGCTCATCACAAGAAAAATGCTCAGATTAGCAATGCAGTGACCTTGCTTCAAAGAAAGCACTTTAATACATGCCCTCCTTCTAAGCATATGAAAACTCTTGCTGATTTCACTGTCACATCAATGAGGTCAGCCATGGATTTATCCAGGAACTAGAAGGAATTAACTCCCTTCACACACACTTACCCTGAATAATGGCCAGAGTGGTCTGTGCTTCATAGTGCAGATGTGACTTGCTCCTCCCCACTCCCAATGTAGATCAGTAGTTTACCTCTCCTTGAATGAGACTACCCATGCATTTTGTGTCTGCCTACTTGCTGAATTCAAGTGAAGGGGATACAAATGCTATACCCAGTTTATTTCTACATCCCCTTTCCACCCAGCATGCATACAGAAAGTGTGCTAGTTATCCAGCATGCGGAAATGCTTAAATGATTTAAACACTTGAAATGGAACTGCAGAGGCACAACAGAGGTCAGAATCATTCACTTGAATGAACAAATGCTTTTAAAAGATGCCAATGTGTACTTATAGAGGCCTACAAGCAAACACAACAGTCCAAGTTTTCAGTATCCTCATATAACAGGCTAGTAAGTGGGAATTTTGATGAATTCCAGATGTTCTCATGTCAGGTTCCTGGTGATTACATGTTCCCCCATAAAAACAGGGCCACACTAGTTCTCAAGCAAAGCTCTGTTATGGTGATATTCTGAACAGTAGGAGAGGGGAGAAGACCTTAATATCAAAAGGCATTACAAACTTCAGCCATGCAGGAGAACCCAATTAAAATAAAAAAGTCCCCTGATCCAAGGAGCATATGGCTAAAGCTGCCATGTAATCAGAACAACCACCCCACGTCAGGATTTAATTATGTCATGCCGTTTTATAGCAGCCTAAGAAAACTGAACTGGGATCAAAACAATCCCAAAGTAATTCTTCAATCTAGTACACATATAGGAACCTGAGTAAAAATGGTTATGGACAGTAGCAGCAGACTGAGCATACAAAGATTCTTAATAATGGCAAGAACAGCAAACAAGTCTATAGACAAATAGCTCACTGCAGAGTGAAAGCACCAAAGCTATCACAAATTTCTGTTTGGTCTACAGAATTCAAGCAAACCCACCAAACTAATGCATACTGAAAGAACTGAGTTATTTTCAATATGCTCTCATTGATTTGAAAAAAAAATTAATTCATGGCTTGCTAAAATGTTTCAGAAACATATATTTTGTTATGAGTTCTGCATGTACTTAAAACAAATTCTCCATGAGAAAATATTTGCAAGAGATTTCTATAGCACCTATAAGTTAGGGGGAAAAATCTACATAAGAACATACTCATAATTAATATGGAAAGATAAAGGACATGGCTGAGAATTAAACAAGACATTTAATTTTGCATCTAATGTGAGTCTAAAATCAACTAAATTGTACATTTTTTATTTGCAAACAAAATATCTGGATAGATTTCTTGCAAACATTAGCTGTGTTGCAGTCTTTTGAAATACTACATAGCCAGCAAAAAAGTGTGGGGATGTTGTATATTCTATCTCAGGCAAATAAATTAAGAAAAATGTACACACAAAAGCAACACTACTGCTATGTAAATCAGTAAAGGTTTTCTGAAGATATGCAGAATGAAATAAATCTTAATTTCTGTAAACTGGATCCAGCATCACTATACTTTTCTAGTAATACAAAATCAGTTCCATCCCAGTTTGCTTTTTGTTCTCTTAATTGCCATTTAGAAAACAAAACCAAACCAACACATTTCTTTCATCCTTCAGTCTTGTTATTGCTCCAAAAGCAGTGATTATGCCACCTCATTCCTTGAGCAAAGACTCCCTGATTTCTGTTAAAACAGTCACAGATGCTTGACTGCAGCCCAGTGCTCTCCAGGGCCTCTGTGTTGACCCTTCCTACAACACAGATTAAATTATAGCTTGCATCCTGTGATTCCATTTGCATGCAAGGAACAAAATCTGTTGTGAAGCAATATTGCATAGTGCCCTGTATCTGGATGAAAAGCAGGCCTTGAAAATTTCTGTGCATTCACTTGTGCTTTTTCTGCATGCTTGTCAAGATCAGCAATGTGCCATGTTTAAAGGCTTTGAAAGGATTGTTGTTTGCCCTCGGTTGCTTTCTGACTTGAGCTGAAAGAGACCTCAGAGAAGGAGGCAGTGATAATTGCAATATAATTGCTAAAATTAAGCAATTGCTTGGATTAATGCAGTAATTTCAAAGCCATATTTCTTGGACATTTTAAGGACAGGTTAAAGACAGCAAAAAGCACGTCAGCCAGAAAGGAAGCTTATCTTGCAGTCAATCCCACTGGAATCCGTAGATATGATAATACCTAAAACAAAATACACGCGAACCCCTTGATATTCCAGAGGATTCAAGAGCAGTGATGTGCACAATTCAGAATAACAGGACACAGGTACTCTGTAAGGGAAATATTTTGAGATTCAAAAATCTGTTTAAATTTGAATGAGGGAAAAAGTTAGATTTTCCCAGTAGCATTTCAGAAAATGAAACTGAAGATGTATGGACCAGTCTTTTTGTCTTTCACTTGCTTCCTCACCTACAGTAATTTCAGCCGCTACAACAAGCTCCAGTATATCTATCTTCTTAAACGTGAAAGAACACACAGAGATATTTAATACCATCCTCAACAGAGTTAATTACCATTCAGACTTTTTCTAAGAAATCTTGTTACAGCTATGGTTTTAGGAACCTTCTTGCTCCATGGAGGCACTGAATGCCATGATGTCTGGCCAAAGATGCATTTTGGTGTCAATCGTGCATTTTGGTAATATCATCTCTATGCATGGTAATTTCATATTTCTCCATTAAGTGACCCTGCTTTCAGCAGTTAGTAGGCTGACAGTCTCATGGTTCGGGTGATATCTTTTGTGCTACATACTTGCATCATTAAAAAAATCAGCTAAAATCATTGAATTAGCTGAGAACAAGACAAAAATCAGATTGCTTTGCATGATAAATATTCCAGTGCTTTCATTTGGGAATCATTACAATCCTCTGCTTTGCAGTAGGAGCCTGAACACTAAACAATAAGGAAAGGCTTTATTCCAGAAAATGTCTTTTTTAAATCACATGAATATGTACACCAGCTTCATTGTGTCCTGATGCATACTCATGTGGGAGATGAATTTTTGATGTGATATAGGTGCCTTTATTTGTCCTTATATTTAGTCTTATCATTTGACACTCATTAACAGAATTACAGAATCACAGAACCACAGAATGGTTCAGGGGGAAAGGATTCTCTGGAGTTACCTGGTCCATCTCCCCCTGCTGAAGCATGGCCACCTAGAGCCAGCTGCCCAGGACAAGTTTTAAGTATCAGTCAAGTTTAAGTATCAGTCAAGTACTTTTTTTAAGTACCAGTCAAGTTTTAAGTACCTCCAAGGATGGAGACTTTACAACCTCACAACTTCTCTGGGCAAACTGCAATTGCTCAGTCAACTCTCACAGTTAAAAACTGTTTCCTGATGTTTAGATGGCACCCCTTGTGTTTCAGTTTGTGCCCATTACCTCTGGTCCTGTCACTGGGCATCACTGAAAAGAGCCTGGCTCCATCTTCTTTACCCAACCTCCCCTTCAGGTATTTGTACACACTGATGAGATTCTCCCTGAGCCTTCTTTTCTCCAGGCTAAACAGTCCCAGGTCTCTCAGCCCTTCTTCGTAGGATAGAACCTCCAGTCCATCATCTTCATGGTCCTTTGCTAGACTCTCCAGTGTGCCCATCTCTCTCATATACCAGGGAGCCCAAAACTGGACACAGCACTCCAGGTGTGGCCTCACCAGTGCTGAGTGGAAGGGAAGGATCACCTCCCTCGACCTGTGGGCAATACCTCTACTAATGCAGCCCACGGTACCACTCACCTTCTTTGCTGCAAGAGTACTAATATTTCAAGAAAGTCTGCTTTGGGATGATAGTTTTTGATGCCAATAAAAGACTTTGTCCTCATTGTAAAAACAATGGGTCAAGTTATATATAACAAGAAGAATATAAGAATAACACACACCTGGATTTGGGCACAAATTTTTTGTTCAAAGAGAATGGAAGAAATTAGGTGACACCAAACAATGCACATACTTCCTTTGTGAAAAGTATTTTCTTCTTCATTTATAAGTCTGATTTCTCCTTTCTCATGTAGCAAGCCTCAATCAACAATTACAAAGAGAAGAGTGATAACATGTGAAGAGATAAAACAAGAAACCCCATTTAGGTAGATATTTTATTCCAAGAAATAAAATAAAATAAAAAAAAAGAAAAATCAAAGACTCTGTAAAGTCCTGCAGAGATATCAGTACTGCAGCCAAATTTACATAAAGGGTTGCTCCAGAGATAGCCTTAAGTATAAACCCTGCAGCAGACAAAGATATAAAGTGATACACATCAAACTCAGTTCAACAAAAGAGGACAGATTAAATTCACAGGGCACTGAAGGAACTTCTCTGGCATGAAGTATTCCCGTAGGCAGCTCTCTTAGAAGATAGTAACTTTACATATTGTCCTGCAAAAATTCCCCAACATGAAATACTGCTCTTTTTACTGCATATTGTGCTAACACAATTTCCTCACTGTCAGGGCTGTGCCTTCCCTATTTGCAGCTACGTTAGCCAGCTCAAGACCTCACAGTGACCAAGAATTGGGCTTTGCAGGTGAGTAATAGTGGAAGGGCTTGGTCCAGACAGAGCCAGTGGAATCTGTTCGGCAAATGAAGCCAAGTGAATGGAAAAGACTCCCCTGTCACTGTATTTCTCCAAGCTGGCTCTTAGTGGGATCATACTTTGTCTATAGCAAATAAAATGGCCAACAATTGTTAGTGGCAACAATTAAGCCATTCATCATGCCTTTCAGAAAATGATGGATGGAGTTTCTTGTACCATCCGCACCCCAGCTGCACTCTTTATCAATTCCTCCGTCATGGAAGTTGTGCTATTTCAGCATCTGCTCTGAATCAGAAGATAAACAAACCACTATGGACTTCTTTGTACACATACACATTGACAGACAATTCCGTAAAGAGACAGCAATCCACTAACCCAGAGAATTGCACTGTGAGTTGATAGGCAGCCCTACACCTACTTTTAATCTCCATACCTGATTAAACCAAGCAGTTGAAGGTCTCTCTTGAGCTCCCATTATAAATACCTTTATTTAGATAGATTACCTGAAGCACAGATGATGACATAGTGATGTTGTGCCACTTCTTGCTCTGGCAACACCAAAACTTTCCTTAGTGACAGAGGGGAAGCATATTTACTGGAAAAAAGCTTTCCAGACAACAGGGTCAGAGTAGCGTGGGGATCTCCGTGGCTGAAGGATCCAAGCAATCATTTTGCAGTTCCTCCATAAATCAGGGCTGCATAACATCAGCTCTGATTTCTCCTAGGGCTAGCTGGCTGAGGATCAGTGAGCATCAAACAGCTTTCTTCTTTCTGCCCTCCAGAGCACTTGCAATAAGGTAAGGTCCCCTCTGTGTCTAACTGTCCTCACACTTTCAAGAATAAAGCAAAGCAAAACCTTTCAGAAGATATTTTAAGGACAGAACCATTTTTTAAAAGCATTGCCCTAAGCCAGTGATGTGGTCTTTTTTGCCCCAAAGGGATAAGCTCATACTTCCAGAGAAATAAATATAAGTGTTTTGCACAGCAGTCTTCCCTTAGCTACGTTCTGTGATGCTGACCAAGAAATGAGCATTTCTGGAAAAAGAAATTAGCTGTGACTATTATTTCAGTGCATGAACAATCAAGGTCAAAAACAAAGGAAGCCATCACGAGTCTCCTAATAATTACAATGAAAATAATTACTTTTCTCATCAATAATTATTGATTTCTAGAAAACCTTTGAAGTCCATAGCATGGTGTTCATTATAAGCACTACAGAAAACTATGCATGTTACAAGTTCACTCTGTTAACTCTCAATATGCTCTTAAAAAAAAGCTGAACAAATTATCTCTTTCTCATTTTAAATTGCACAATCTTGATCTCATAGAGAAGAAGAGCATGCTGGCTATCCCTCCTGTAGGAACACTGACAGATGGAAACTCTTTCAGGGTAAAATTTTGCCATGAGAATATGCAGTATGAGTTAGATTCACTTCTAGGATGGCTACGTCTTGGCCCAAGGTTAATATCTGCATTGTTCTGGGAACTCCAAACATGCCAAAATAATTTGTGTGTTAGTTGATCTAATACTTTGATCAATTTTCAGCCTCATTGCTTTACTTTTACATATCCATTACCTAATGCCTCAGCATTAACTGATGGCTAATTTAAAATCTGTCTGAGGGCTACACATACTGCAATAAAGCTGTAACAATCTATGGGTTCTGGTATGTTAGTAGTGCAACACTCAGAATATCAAAGGAGTCAATTTCCTATATGTCCAAAAACCTAGCCCTGCCACCTTGGAGGAAGTACTTCTCCACATTCTGCCAAGAAAGAGCCAAAGACTCTTTATTCCAGTGAACCTATTTTCATCCAAAGATGAATGGAAGCTAGTTCATTACAACGTATTCAACAGAGGTAGCTCATGGTATGTAGGCTCAGTTCTTAAAAAGACCCCTTGCATGAGCTAATTCCCACTGAATTGAAGAGGAAGAGGGGACAGAAGAAGTATTTAACTTTTCTGAATTACTCCCCTAGGTATCTAAAGGGGTCTCAAAAGAACTGAAGCCTTTAAATTAAGGATACCCATCTTTCTAAATGACAAACAAGCTCTGATGATTTGGTTATTTCTGATTTACTGCCTTTAAAATTAGGTCATTACTTTAAGGAGTGCTTTGAAATATATGAATGACAGGAGAGGATTTTAGAATGTTCTTAGCAGTAATCCATACCACTCCTCGGGATAAATTATTTTGCCTTTGACCTTCTAGCTTATCCATTTGGGAATCATATTATTGTCTCATAAAAAAAAAGAGGTACCTGTCTTAATATTCCTGAACTAATGAGTTCTGCAAAATCCTTTCAAAGTACTAGCTAACCAGATTGATAAACTATTGCTTTATCCATCCAGATCAAGCTTGATTTATGATTAATTGCATGTTTGCAAATAATCCTTCAGACTCTTCAGACTCTTCCATTCATTGTTCTCTGTATGGAAAAACAAAAACGGGGAAAAAAGACATTTGATGAGTACAATAGCCCTTCATGTTTGGCAGCGTGCATTCACGTAGGTTCTTTCAACTGCTTTATGGAAGGGACAGCAGTGGCATTATCAGAATATGTTTAAATTTTGGTTGACACCAATGCCCACTGTCAGTGCTAAATATGTCACCACAGTTATACAAGTTGCAGTGTCAATGCAAAAAAAAATACTATTACAAAGCATAGTTTCAAACTGAAGTCAAAAAACCCTTTGAAATTCAATGCATTGTGTCTTTCCAACTGCAACTTGGCCCTCTGGGATCCTTTAGCCTTTTTATTCTTGCATATGCAACAGGTACATGACCTCATAATGCTCTTAGAAAGAACGCTTAGAAATCATAGTGGTTTGCACAATCGAAATTTCCAGAAAGAACAACTGTGAAATTTTCTCAAGTTTTGTCAGTTAGAATGCTCAGTTAAGCTATAGCTTATTTCCCTATGCTACAGTCTTGCCTCATGAAGGATGATCTGAAGAGTGTACAAAATGAAAAAATGAAATACCTTCAGAATGGAATAGCGGATTATAGTACGGCTTTCTAAACCATAGAGTTGTTTTGACTGATTTCAGATGGTGGATTCAGTCCTAGTTTATGTGTATAAAAATGCCACATACCTTACACCATACTGTTCAAAAAGGTGATGTTAAATGCACTTGATAGATGGGCAGAGAGATGGGAAAAATTGGGCTTATAGAAAATACAGATAAAAACTCTTATCCCACACTATGATCCCCGCTGTTCATCTGCTCAAATCACAGTACATGACCCATGATGAGTCAATTACTGTCTGATGGTTGTGTGTCATGTCAATAATTAACATTGAAATTTAGATCCTGTAAATAACCGCAGGTAAACATGCTTCACTAAACTTAATATTATTGCCTTAGTGATCAATTTTATCAGGAGTCTTATTAACTTAGTAATTGACAATAGTGTCTTCATGATTTTAAGGCAATCTTCATTGGTGGCCCACAACTATTTGGTAATTATAATCATGCTTTAGTCAGTTGAGTTAATTTCAATTAACATACTTCATTAACTTAATAGCTAAACATTCACAGCCTAAGGGAGATACTCCAAGTGAATCAGTAAGACAGTTTTAAAATAAGGTCACAGTATGTTATTTTCTTATTTCAATTCCATGGAGTTTCAAGCCCATGTCTAGTTTGTCTAGGCAAACCCTGGTATCTTGGTGACCGATTCAGTTATAACATATAACTACTGACATCTGTATTCTGAGTTCAGATAAAATGCCACAACAAGAAAGGTGATAAGCTTTTTGCTTTATTTTTAATATAGCTTGTAAGCAATCTGGGCCAAGGATTACCTTCTGTCTCTATACGCTACCTAGCTCAGCGACCTTCCAATGAAAGTGTCCCCAGATGCTACAGCAATAGTAATTTCTCTACATTTTGGAGACTTAGGCAGGGGTTTTCTATGATTAATCCAGGCAAGCAGTGGATTAACTGCCTTCAGCTGAAAGCCTGCCAGCTGACAATCCTTCCCCATGCACATGGCATTTGATGTCTGCCATTTTAATATTTTGACATTTTTGTGAGAGACATTATCCTGAAAGGTCACCACTTGTCTCAGCAGTTGGCTGGCTGCCACTCAGCCTTGGGAAACTTAGTTCCACAGCTGTCATCAAAAAATGACCATTTTCACAGCTAAGTTTCAGGGAAGCTATGAATTTCTGACTGTGTGTGAGGAGAAAAGGAGACAAGAGGAAGGAAAGAGAATCTCCAAAATCACCTTTCACTTGCTACAATGAAGGCAGGCATTTCTACATATAAATCTGTAAGACAGGCAGAAATATTGCAAAAGCAGCTTATAAACAACAGATTGACCAAACATAGCTGTGTTATAGCAGCATTATCAGGGGGTTATGCCATTAATATCTTCAGCCCTCTATGTGTAGCAAACAACACAACATATATAGTCTCCCCCCAGCCATTTAATGGCAGTCACCTGTTAACTGTGATCATGACATTTTCACATGGTTCATAAAAAGCTTACAGTACCACAATGGTCCCTGAGAAGTAACAAGATCTGTAAATAGAGCAAGAAATGTGATATGGCAACACAAACTGGCTACAGCCTGCTCTTCTTGTGCAATTAATCTGACATTTCTACTTGGTACTGATCACAGGCTGGTTTCGATAAGCAGATTTCATTCACAGCACAGTAAGAATTCATTAACTATAAACTCAATACAACAATGGCACTATAAAAGCTTTCAACTAGAAAGGAGAATAAAGCCCAATACACTGTTCCTTCAGTGCTTTGAGACCAAAAAACACTAACAAATACCCATTCTTTTCCTTACAGTATCACCACAACACTGAGAAACCTTCGGCTCTGCTTCTTCTCAACCACCTTACTATTCTGCCTTCAGCCACACAGCAGATACAAATCACCTTCATGTACAGACAAAGTGAGATTGGTGAAAAACATGCATTGCTCACCGTGCTATGTTCATTGTCCTTAATCAGGTCAGATGCAGACTTACTGGTGCCCCGTATGACGACTATTTATTTGTGCTTCTGATAATAAGGTACTGTTGAGTTTCTTAATGAGAAGTCTGAGTCTGTGTTTATGGATTTTCAAAGAGAAGATTCCAGATGAAAACTACCATGGCAGGTTTCTCTCCCATGCGCTCACAAGCCACTTACTACTGCTGAAGTATCTTTCTCACCAATTCTAATATTATCTAATCTAAGCAGAAAAACATCCCTCTAGAAGTACCTCCTGCACTTGCTTGCCTTCTCTCCTCACAAAGCAGCAAGCATACATTCCAAAAAGCAAACACAACTGCAAACTATTTGCCCCAGAAAGCTTTCATGCATCCTTTCCCCTCAGTAGCTCTTTCACTGAAAGGCAGAACAATACTGCAGAGAAGCTTTCCCTGTCAGGATGTTTTCAGCCTTCCTCTCTCTGCGTTTTCAAGCAGAAGACTGAGGTACAGACCCTAATTAGCAATCTGAAAGCACTACGCAGGCAAAGAATACTTACATTCGCAACTGTATTTGTGATATTTGCGCACTGATCCAGTGACTGGTGATTACAAAGAAGAGAAAGAGCTTTTTAGGCTGCCTTTCAAGCCTCGCAGCAGTAAAAAAAAGGCTGTTATCTGAAAGCTACTCATTTTCTATATGCTGTGCTCTACTTGCTTCCCCATGTGCATACAACACAGCTGCCAGATTTAATAACCATGTCAGCCTGCTTTCCCCATAAAGCAGCAGAGAGATGACAGGATGAAGATGAAGTAGCCAGTGCGTTAATCTGTAGTAATGGCTGCACTAAGCCTTGAATGAATGTCACGGGTTTATTGCCCTTGAAGGAAAGAATTAAACAAATCAACAGTATTTGTGAAATAAATGTGCAACAGGAATTCAGTAACGTTAATCCATACTTGCCTCTGTGACATTAAAGTACATTAGAGACATTTCTCTTTTTTTTTCCTCAATTAGTAACTCCTAGGACTTAATTCCTTTTTACTACCTTCTGATCTTTCAGAATACATTATTCCCAGCAGTGCATGCTTGTACCCCAAAAGAACAAAACATTAACTGACAGATCAGTTGAGCATCACTCCTCTCTGGCTCCTTTCTGGAAGAAAGTAATTCCATACCTGTCTCTCTTTGCTGTCCTCTTTCAGGAAAAATACAAGTTAATAAAAAAAGGGGAAGATTCTCCTTTACCATTTAAATTCTCCCATGCACATTGGTTCGCACTGGATTTTAGCATCTGATGTTGTCAGTTCACCATCAAGGTGGAGCATTGCCGTACCTCCAGCTGCAAAACCAGTTCCATGTGAGGGAAGAGTGCACGGAGCTTACGTGACAAGAGAAGGTACCAGTGATGCAATCAAAAACAACAAACTGAAAATGAGCCCAGAAATGTTCAGCTGAGTTTGCAACAGTGAGGGGATGCCGCAGAGATCATATGACATCTGTGCGCATCTTTTTCCTCTCTCTCATTTATATTCCCTCCACTTCCCTCAGAGGCACCTGTCTCAGCGGGGAGTGGTTTCTGTGGAAACTATGGACAGACAGTTTTCCCCTCGGAGAAAATGTTACTATGGCAACCTTACATAATGTATATGGCCTAGATTCTTCCTTTAAAATAATCCAGCACTGAAATTCTCATTACAAAATTAGAGCGGACTGGGGAGGGGGTGGAAGGGGGGGGGGGGTGGGAGGAAATATAGTTATTTAAAAATTGCATTGGAAATGTAGGATAAAAAAACCCAAACGGTATTACAAATGAAATGAGAGTGTAGGGGGCACTGTCATTGCATCAGTCACAAAGACAAAATAATTTGCGAATTCCAGTAAACAAGGTCTATTATTTAGCATGTGTGGTAAGCAAGGCGGAAGGGAAGCATTTACTTGACATCCTGGGTCAATGTAGGAATCAATACTGCATCTTACAGAGTGGAGGTTTTTTCTGTGTGTTTATTCTTTCAGCAACCAGAACTCCACTTACTGATGTAAGCCCAAATTCTGCTCACGTCTACCCCATTCAAAACTGAAATATCAGTTTCAAAGTCACTTATTCTACATTATGAAATCATGCTACGTTACAACTCGAGGAAGCTCCTCAAAGGAGCTGCATGAGTCAGTGAGGCATAGCGTGCAGTGAAGCAGAGGCAGAAAAGGCACACTGCCGTTTATACGACTTTCCTCTCAGCTCAGAGGAAACAAGCCTGCCCACAGCTACAGTGAGGAGGGCAGATCTGTCAGATCATACTGGGCAAGACAGGGAGGTTAGGGCCCCCGTAATGGGGCTGGGCAGGGTGAGAGGACTTTGCCTTCCAAGTCAGCAGTCCGGGTTGGGAATTACATGAAGGGGTAGTCACATCACAGATGTTTTGTGACCCCTGTGAAATAGGTAGGTAGAAGTCCCCCTCCCTATCTGCAGCCACCCTTGCAGATGACCCTTTTACTAGAAATATAAATCAGAAGTCAAATGGTTAAGAAGGCAGTTTAACTGCCTGTTTAACTCTACACAAAATCAGTGGTTTCAGTTTGGAAAATACTGTTGGGGAAACTTTATTAAAAACTTATGTCTGAGGTATCTGTGTTGTGACTCAGTGGATCAAGATCTCTCCTGACCTGCCAGTCTAGCAACTGTTATTAGCATGAACTGCGTTAATATACATGGGGACTGATTTTTCTTCTCCACTCTTATTCAGAAGATGAACAAGAGGGAGCTCCAGAACACTTCCCCAAAACTTACATCAGGTCCTCCAACAGTCCACTGTGCAAAGGGTCTTTCCAGGTGGGACAGAGCAGGCAGGAAGTATTGCTTCAAACCCCACGTTTATGTTCTTTTTTTGCGTAGCAGAGACGCTATTACAAAGACTCATGCTGCCTGAAATGAGGTGTTGTTTGGGATACTGCTTCTCTTTTTAGCTTCAGCAGCTAAAAAACCTGCTGGTGCCATAAGTGATGGGACATTCTCTAATACAAAATTCTCCAAAGGGGTTTCCCTGTACTGGGAAAAGTTTCACTTTTAATTTGCAGAAGAAAATTGCTCCATAGCTTGCACTGAATATCCAAACTGACCTAGACAGGAGACCTACTCTGACAATCACACAGAGCAGTATTTTGTCAGAGGCTGTGCACACACCTTTTTGTCTGTAAAACTCAAGTGTTAGATGAAAATGTGAAAGCATTGAACATTATCTCCTTTTAGCCAGAAAAACAAAGGAGAGTTAGTGCATGGTGCTAAATTCAATTGGATTTGTGAAAATTCAGCACTATCAGGACACACTGCATCTTACATGACTGAAACTTTTATGATTTATTGAATATCACATTCCTAGTCAAACATTACACAGGGGTCAGGCCTCCCTTTGAACTCTGTGGTTCTCCTGTTCTATCCACAGCACATAACCATCGCAATGTGTTACAATCTTTTGCCTTCCAAAACTAAAAAAAAAGAAAATCTTCTCAACAGAACATCTACATCCACTTCTGAATAAATCTTACATACAAAATTAAAAAATAATTGGACAATGTCTAGTGAAACACATGTTTAGTGGCCATAGGAAAGACAATATATTCAAAAGAAAAGCACTAAAATGAAAAGATTTCTTAAGCAGATTAGAAAGAGCTAAGCTGTCACAAACTCAATGCAGTTCTGACATTTGGCTGCGTAAAACCTTGAACTTCAAAGAGTACATTGCACAAAGACAGCAACAGGAACAAATTGAGGAATGAATATTATAACAATGTAAAGCAATGAAGTTAATAGCTTATTAAAAAAAAAAAGCTGCAAATACTCAACATAAAATGACATAAAAACCTACTTATCACAGCTGTGCCAACTCTCCCAACACAGAAAAGCATAGCACAATGAAAGCCAACAAGGTTACACAGCTTCTGGACTGAGTTAAGTAATCTCTAGCCAGCTCAGCATGGAAGCAGCAAGAACTTGAATCCCTCCCCATTTATCTATGTAACTGTTCTGTGTGTATCCAATTCATGGACAGTTGTGGCTTTCTCAGGCATCACACAGGGTGTTTGGAGACCAACCTCAGGGTTGGGCATCTCACTATTACCATTAGTTAACATACAGCATTTAGATTTCTGTCCTTAAACTCTGCCTTTAGCTACCTGGGAATCCCAAGTTACCCAGATTTCTGGTCACGCTGTAAGGGACTTGGCTGAGATACTGCTGAGAAGGCAGTTAGTCAAAAAAAGGAAAGATCTGCATTCACAGCAGGACCCAGACACAGAGATGCAGCTGTAACCTGTGAACTTACTGTTAAGTTTCCTTACAGCAGGGACTTAGCTCTCTCCAGGAGTCCAAGCTTCTCTTGACAGCCCAGGATCTGCTGTAATGGTCTCTCAGAGAATAGACTCGGAAAATATGTAATTGAGCTGTTATGACCTGGACATGGTTTGGCACACGTCACTGAACATGATTGCAACCCTACAGCCTAGCATACAGCTGAGAAAGGCAGACTTCCAGTGGTTATTTAAAATGGTAACCACCCATTCCAGCAGTATTTATTGTATGTTCCCCACATCGTTTCCCAAGCCATTCATTATAGCAAGCCTATGAAAAAATATATTAGCAACACAATATTACATATGTCTTTGCTCAGAGATAAAGTGTCAAAAGAAACCCTTTGTACAGTATTACATTATTTATTCCAAAAGAAATCTCTAGTTGACACACCTCACTTAACTCCATGGTAGGATTTTACATAGACAAGCTACTTATATTTCCAGGGTATTGACTGCTCATTAGATTTATACTGCTTTTGATATTGCAATCTCTTTCCTCCTGTGATGCTATTACAGACAAAAAGTCCTCCTTTCTATCTAGTTGGATTGACATGCTTTGGATGAGGAAAAAAATCTTAGCAGTAAATAGAGGGAGAGACAGAATCACAAAGAGGCACAGGCTGGGGTGTCAGTTCCTAACCACAAGGTGCCTTGCAGTCTGCAGATGCCCCTGCCAAGAGTTCTGTGCTTAAGCAATCCACAGGAATGACACCCACAAAAGCCAGCACATTGGTGCAGAGCTGCCTAACTCAGCTGCCATGAAATGCCAAGATCTTAAGCTCACTCCATGTGTCCTTGGCATCCTCAACTGAGCTGCAGAAAAATGCCTGTCTCCAATTGGAATTCATACACACTTATTTTCTTGAGTTAACTTCCCTTTCTCACAAAAACTGACTGAGGAAGAGGCAATTACAATACTCAAGAGTTGGCAGGTTGGGGTTTAAATCTACTAGCAGCCAGATGAAAGTTTAACCAACATTCCCTTTTTAATCATATCTTTTTAGGTTATTCTAAGGTAGGAATCCTCTTGAAGCTGCTGTCCTGATACTATTAAATAATGAAGGGAGTGAGGAAGAGAAAAAAGACCACTATGTAGAACAGTAGTCTGGTTGCTGTTTAAGACATTAACCTTGAAAGTCCAATCTCTGCTTCAGTAATTGGCTTTTCATTAGGAATAGACTCAGGTTTCTGTGTCCCTGATGGCATAAGCTATTTTTCTGGGGTCAATGGGTGCTTTCTGAGCAATGCCAGACTAACTGCTTCAGAGAAGACATGCACAGAGTACCTTCCGTGATGGACCCGACATGTCTAGATATATGGAGATGCCCAACCCTTGCTGCTACTTCGCATCTCCAGACATCCGGGTTACGTAGCAGGTTTTGAAGGCCTACATTTCTGCCTGAAGTATTTGAAGTGGCCATCAGGTACCAAAGGCCACATCTACAATGTGGGAGCATGTCCACCTGAGCTGGCAGGGATCTGCATACTGACTCATAAACCAGAAATGCTGGGAGTTCAGTGCAGAAACACACAATCTGGCTCTGTACATGGCCCCTGACAAACAATACTGCTGTGTACAAGGCTGCACTCCACTGTGCTTTTTCCAGATTGAGGGTTCCTGAACTCTTGTCTACCCCAGAGAGTAGGCAGGCCCTACATCTGGCCTCAGTCCCTTCATGGATCTTGCCTGAGTTCAGCCAAGGAAATAATCATTATGGGGATTAAAACTAATCTGATTTCATCTAGCCTAGAACACACAGGAAACAGATCAAAGGTGGATTTCTGCCTGGGTTTCTCATGGATTTCAATTTCAGTTAATGCTCCTAATTGAAGGCCTGCCTATTTGTTTCCTTGTTTTAGAAATCCTTGCCAAGGCTCTGGCAGCCAGGACAGAAAATAGTGACAAATAGTGTAAGCTGATCTGGCAGGCTTCATTAAGGGCAGATTAAACACTGACAGTCCCCAAGGTTTTTGTGATATGATTGTATGACATGGCCAATGAACTAGTCACTCCCTAGGGTGAGAAGCAGAGATGATGTTCAACTGCCTGGAGAGTGGAACATAAACTACCCTGTAAAACTACATATTGTAGCAATGTAAGATGCAAAGCACCATCTCTGAACAAGGTGCTTCACCTCAAATAAACCTTGTGAACAGCTAAACACAAGTCTGTCTATTCCTAACAGGGATGAGCAATGTAGGGAAAAAAAATAAATAAATAATCAAGAGACCTGCAAAAGGCCAGTGTAGGAACTCAGCCCAGTCAGGATGTCTGTCCTTCTTCCTAGGGAAAGTCCAGAGCATTCATCATTTAAGATTTATCATTATATCATTTCAAGAAATATGAGAATGGTCCCCCATTTACTGGGTCAAGGATTATTATATCAGAATGACAAGAACTCTCTCAGCTATCTGCATTTGTGGCAAGGTTGTCTTAGAACTAAACCACCTTCCTAATTCTACTGTCTACTGTAACCTGATGGTTTTCCTTGCTCTACAGGTTAGTGGATCTATAAGCTTCTAATGAGGAAGACTGCATGGTAACATTTCCCTTTTCAACCCAAAATACTCCAAAGGCTTCCAGATTTTCTCTTACATCAGCAAAGGAAATAAACTGATCCTACCTGATATGACACTTAACATTTATTCAGACTCATTCTGTACACATTCTACACAAATAAAATGCTTATGAAACCAAATGCTTTTAAACTGAAATTAAAAATCAAACAAACGAACAAAAATCTATTAATAAATCCCCACAACATCAAAAGAAGAACGTTAGCCAACACTCTTGGTCTGGTTGTAGATGCAAAATGCACAGAGTAGAAAGAAAATTACCTGAGTTTCCATATTTCTCTGCTGAGGTCTGGATTGTATCTATTGTCACAGCTTTGGAAGAGCAAAAAAGTGCTGTTGAATTTGTCTCATACCCAGCGAACACTGCATCCAGGAAGCATAGCACAGCTTGTTAGCTATCTCCTGGATTTAGTGTCGCATGGATGATCTGCGCTGCAGGTTCTGCCTTTAACAGCTATTAGTGATTTCAATCACACTGGACACATTTTAATGATGTTAAATCTAGCAAAAGCATCTTGAACACAGTGTCCTGTTTGCAGGGGTCTACCCTGCCTTTATTATAATACAAATTTTTTTGGTTTACAGTTACTACCAGACAGCAGGTAAGAGATGGCAGGTGGAACTGAGGCATTGGTATACAAATTGGAAGATGTCTCTGTAAAAGGGAAGTCAAACATAGTTTTATTTGGAAAACAAATGAGCAGCTGGTGTCACAATTTGGTCCTTGCCTCATCCACCTTCCTTTTTCTTCCTGCATTTTAACACCTCACCACCATCACCATAACCACCATTCAGAATTTCTTCATTTAGCCCTTTTAGCTAAGGAAGCTCAAAAAAGAATAAGAAATAATTACCTCTAGTTCTCCTGCTTCATCAAGTCAATGCAGAGACACTCTGTCACCTCCTGAGATATCATTTGTGCCCTAGAAGTTCTGAACTAAAGTAGATGCCTCCACACTCCAGGGACATCCAGAAGGAACTTTCCACAAACAGCCCTACTTACTTGGAATGTCTTTATGTTTGTTAAATACAAGGAAACAAGTTAAAACACACAAACCAAAATTATCCACCAGGAGAATTTTATTCCAATGTGACCAACACATCCAGCTAGTTAGACCTCTCTACGGCTTTACCTCCAATTTAGAGTGAATTGAGTAATTTTCTGGGCTTGTGGAGGTTCCAAGTGGAATGAAAATTATGAAAGCACTCATTCAGAACACTCGTTAGCAATCTTTTCCAGCACTCCAGTCCAAATCAGTTGAGTGGATTACTTATAATTTAGAAACCACACACTATACCATGCCTGAAAAAACAAATTCCCACAGACAACTAGAATGCTGCAGAAATCACTGTGATTTAAAACAAAGATTGCTGGAAGAGGGAGAACAGAGCTGCAATGATGTATGTTAGCAGTATCTCTTCTCTCCTTCAGATTTTGCAGAAGCCCTTGCCCATATACAGTTTCTACAAGTGAGAGAGTCCTGGCTTGGTGGAAAGGAATCTAAGGTGGGAGTCTGCTCCATAATTTTCCCTATGTAATACAGATACTTATTTAGACAAAATCAGATCATCCCAGTGGCTGGAACTAATATTTTGACTCTAGGAATCGCAAACTTCCTCCTGCTCCCAGGCTTAGCCTATAGTCAGGGAATAGAGAACAAACCCTTGATTTTGCAGCATAATGTTCTCACATCAACCCCACAAACAGGCTTCTGCCTTGACCTGCACAGGTTTTTTGGCAATATATCTCATTGTACCTTTCAACCTGAATCCACAGAGTTGAAAAATACCACTACTTGTTTGACCCTGTCCAAATAGAGTCCTGCTGCAGTAGATGACATCAGTAAGGGAAGCCTTGGTAGCAAAAAAGTCATCATTTGTAGCTTTCAACTACACCTTGGATCCTGAAAGTAAGAAAATTTTGACAAAGTCCTGCGCTTGTTTTCTTTTGGCTGCTTCTTTGTTGAGCCTGAAGGCTCTTCATTGACTCCATAGGGTGCCTAATTCTGGCGCCTAGGTGTAACTTGTGAGGACTAAGCACAATTTTTACAGGCACTGCATTGCAGAACTGGAATTCTTGAAGCAGATCTTGCAAATCTAAAAGCAGAGCACTTATAGGATCTCAAGTTATTAGTCTTGTTTCTAAGCAGATTCAAGGTAGCATCTCAGAGTGTACAGAAGTACTCGCTATATTATTCAAGGATACAAACGTTCCTTCACAATCTTTGCATACACTGCGTGCAGCCATGTTTCTGCTTTCTCAGCTCAGGTGCAGCATCATACACACCTAAGTATTTTGTGCTAGGAATTAGATCCTAAACGTTTCTACTTTGCTGAAGATCATGTATCCCTTGTGTAAAATAAGCTTTCCAGGTTCTGCTATAATTAACAGTATGCCCAAGCAAACAACTGCTCTAACAGGATTGATTACAGACCAAATGGGTTTGAAATTCCATTGCTGACTAGTGAAAAAGCAGATAAATAGCTCCTTTTCTTTAGCATCAGCATCTTATTTGCTTTGTGTGCCTAGAAAGTAAAATGTGATGGAAAGAGCCCACATTTCTCAGGGAAAGCCTGTCTTAAATCTCTGGGCTGTCAGTGCATGGCGACTTCTCTCTTTTTTAGATTATGGAAACTCTGGTGCTCTTTTCCATAGAAGCACCAGTTTCTTGCTATGAACTGTTTGTATCTCACTATAAAATACTTTGAGATTAACATTACACTAGTCAATAGTTAGGCCTAATTAAATTTGCTGCCTTAATTACATCAATTGTTGCTTTTAGAGACTTTATTGAAAACACCAGGTGAGAAGGACATTTTCATTTGTGCTCTTCTCAGGTCCCTAAGCCTTTCATTAAACCCTTCACTACAGATGTTCATCCTGGCACCAGCTGGCTCAATAGCTGTGCTACAGCAAGTTAAACCTGGCCATCATGGCCACATTCAGAATTACTGACTACCAGAGAAGAGCATAATCATAACCACTGCCTGAGAAACAAGTAGTTGTTGTGATCACATCTATGGATTCACCCTTCTTTTGCTGCCTTCCTATAAATGCAAACAATGGATGTATAGTTCCTGCTCTGTGTTGCTCTGCTGCTTGGAACAGAAATTGTACTACCATCTTTTGACTGTAAGGAGAACTACACCTTTAGAAAGACTTCTGTACTTAGTCACAGCATGAGATAATCTTTAATTCAGTGAATGAAACATAAAAATCCATTTAAATATGGAAACACAAGATGAACAGTGTAGTCTATGAGCTGAGTCTTTTACAAAAAGCAATTTATATGGAACATGTCTGTAAGAAGGCCCATATTTTGGGAAATCACATATGCCCAAGAAAAAACCAAATAAGCATCAACAGTCTTAATTGTGCCAGCCACAGGGCATCTACTTCTATTTTATGTGTCCTACTAAACTGGATGAAGCATCACTATTACAGCTCCATGTTTCCTCTGGCACTTCACATCTGTATGACAGTTCTTGAGCAGATCAGTATGGATTTGAGCTGGTATTACTTACGAGCTCTTTGATTTTCAATGAGTAGTTCATATCTAGGTCAATTCCGAAGTGAAGGACAGTACTACTTTCTGAAATGTACAGTGATCTATAGAAAAATTATTTTTGTTCCTAATTACAGTTAAGTGTCCTTAGCCTAGCACCAAGGATTCTTCCAGATATGCCTAGACACAGTTCTTCTGAAACAAATCAGAAATACATTGGAGAAGCTCCTAACAGATTTTCAGAATTTAGTTATCCTACACTGTGCTCATACACAGAATTGTGATGTTTTGAAACCATGCTAAACACAACACTTTTTTAGGCAAATGCAGATGACTCTTATGCATTCAAAGGCAAATCAAAGCACTATAAATAGACAAATATATTTAAAAACCAAAAGTAACATGTAAAAATGTATACTGTCCATTTGACATTAAAAACAGTTTTGGGAGTGGAGCGTTTAGTATCATTTCTCTGCATACCAAAGAAGGTTTTGTTGGATATCTGACAATAGAAACACTAGCTTAATACCCCATGATCTCACAACAGCATTTTTCCCAATCCCTGAAGAGAAACCACTGGCATTTTGGGTGTGCATTGTGGCATGTGTGGTTTAGTAGTGCTAAACCACTTTATAAATTCAGGGCAAAATCTTGGTTTCAGTGAAGTCAATGAGATATTTGCTACAGGCCTCCATGGAGCTGGGCTTTCATCCATAATATTTAAGAAGTGGGTCTGTGGCCTGAACAAGATTAAAGGTGAAATGTAATTTTTTCTCTCCTCCATTACAAAAAAAAAAAAAAAAAAGTTACAATAAACACTAATGGGTAAAATCCAAGTTTTTCATAAGACAATTTTCCCTATCAATTATGCTGTACCATACACCGTTTTTAAGCAACTCTCATTAATTTATCTATGTACACATGCAAAGAAAATGGAAAATAATATATACATTTACACACACACACAGAGGCTAAAGTCCCTCTGGTGTAGCTGAAATTACATCTGATAATAAAGGACAGGGACAGAGTTACTAATTCAAAGAAATCTTTGTTTTCACATGTAACATTATTAAGTGGAGCTATTGCAAAGTAGTGGTCAAGGGTCATCTTCACAGTTATATTTCATTTTGAACTCTGATCCACATCCTCTTTGCAGTAGACCATCGTATACCACGGTACTACAGCAGCTAACTACTTCACCCTGGAAAAACAGCACGCAGACCTAACTTTTACACCTGGTGGGTGGAGAGAACACTTTGTTGATGAATAATTCAACAAAGTCACATTGTATCCAAATAAACTTGCATATTCCCTTCTCAGCAGCAAGGAAAGCAATCCTTCTGATCTCATCCCCCAACTTCCCTGAATAATGCAGAAGCTACTTTTATCCTCAGCATGCTTAACTAGAGCAAGAAAAACATTTTTCTGTCACTGGTCACAATGTTTCCACAGTTGCACACAGCACCTAAGAAGTTACTGCACTAGTAAATCCTTTCCATTCCTTTTTGTCTGCAGGCTCAGAAAAGAAATTGCCATTGTGTCGCTCAAGCGCCAGGACCTCTTGATTTCAAATCCACTGTCTCACAAAAGATGCTGGTTATCTGCATGGTGAACCAATAGAATAATCAAGAATTTGTAATGTAGCTAACTTCTGATCTCTTTTACATGCCTATACCCCATATTAGCATTGGTTTATAAGGATATGGCTTTGTGAAGAGCTAAGTACTGAAGTTTGAGCATCATCAATCAGCTGAAAGAAAATTTATCTTGCACTAAACTAATGATTTGTTTGTAGTCCAGTGAAGCAACCAGGCTGTATACCACCCGGAAGGAGATTACTCTCCCTAGCTAGCATCTGAAATGTATCAGCATTTCTACAGTAAGGTGAACTGTCACTTGTCCTGTATGAGAATATTCAAGCTGACCTCTAAGAAAGTAATGAACTGCAGGAAACCATGATTAAAATAAAATAAAAGAAAAGAAAATAGAAAGAAAAAAGAGGGAATGTTTGAATCTGAATAGAAGTCCATGTTTAGCCAGTTCTCACATACAAGTAATGCCTAAACAGAGGTCTTCCTATCAGTTGTATTTAAATGCAAAGCAGTGAGGTTTGTCCAAGAACTGGGACCCAGCCACAAAGCACTGAAGTATTCTGTCTACTTTGTTAGTTGAAGAAGAGCTACAGGTAGATAAAAAGATTTGCTTTTATTTCTTTCAGCTTACCTCTGCACCTACTAACTTTGCAGTCTATATTTGGCTTATGTAAATAAATTATCCATTCACTTTAATCTCATGGGGGATTTTAGGCTAGCTGGCAGTAAATAAAACATTCTGCTCTGATGGGTGTGGATGATCATTAAGACATAGGTATTGGACCCATTTTCAAGGTGTCAGTATATAACCTCAAGTAATCATACAGCATAAAAAGTGAGGAGGACCTCCTTTTTCCAAGCTGTTCTGCCTGGCTGGGAAGCTGGCAGTGCAGAGTGCCAGTGTCACTGTGGAGGAAATGTCATACCCACCGATTAACATCTGTTGGAGATATCCCAGCATACAAGAAACCTATGGAGAGAATGCCAGGATCTTGGTTATCACCCAGACCTCTTCAATGATTCATATTGTAGTATTTGCTCTGGTCCAGGCAGCACTGAGCAAGAACCTGATACGTATCTGTATATTCCTAAATGGCATTGGAAATGTTTTGAACATCCCCTGGTATTGAGTGTTCCTGTTACTTGCATAGCAATGACAAGAGGTGCTTCTCCCTCTGAACAAATAGTCATCAAACCACAATTACTGCGACGCAGGCAATTCCTCAGGCTTCACCTCTGCAGTGGGAATTATTAGCTTGTTTATTATTACTGCTCTTTCCTAAGATTATCAATACAACACAAACATACAGATAAATGGAAAAATAACGGTTTGAAAGGTTATGTATTATGAGGCTCATAAGTTGCAGCTATGTATATACTCTGCATCATGTTTGATTGAAGAATTCTTTTTGAACAATTCTGGACTTTCCATTTACAGTACTCAGCAGAAATATTTGTGGGGACTTTCCAAATGTTCAGAATGTGGATTCCTTCCTACTTCATTGGGAACTCTGAATTAGACCCTGACTGAAAAGACTAATCCAAACAAAATAAAAACCATTTGCATAGAAAACTGATCCACAACATAGCAGTTCGCTGCATGGGCAATGCAGTACTTTGTGATTTTCTTTTCTCACAGAAACAATTTCCATGTGCTCAATTATCAGCTACAAGTGAATTCAGAGATTTCTCTGCACGCCACAGCATGAAAGTGATGATCTACATTTGATCTTAAATGCCTGGCAGACCTATGTTCTGATATGCCTTTGTGTCTCACCTCATTTTTCTTCAAAACTCAGGCTTCTTTTTGAAAGGGGCCCACTTTATGCATATGTTTTGAGGCTTTTATTCTATACCAAAAAATACCTGGAAAACAAGATGACAGGGAACATAAGAAAAAAATAGAAAAAAGCTATATAGTTATTTAAAAAAGACAGGGTTGGCAGCATGTTCTGGAAAATGCCAAAGGGTTTGTGGAATAAATTCCATTTGGCAAGCTTAGAGATAAAAGAACCCAGATGCTCTCAGACACCAAATGCACCACTAAAAAGTCTCTAAAACTGCAGAAACATCTTAAATCAACAACAAAAAAATATCCTCCCACACAAAACAAGAACAGCAGCAACAAAAGAACCACAAAACATTCCTATTAAGATAGACTTCAATGCTGGCTGAAGTATGTTTGTTCAAGGCAGTTTGTCAAAGAATACACTTCAATACAACAAAGGGCACAGGGTTGATGGATTTTGTGATGCTTCAGGCTATTGCAAAGCTAGGCAAAGAGATGAAAGCAGTCACACTGCTGGAAGGACCTAAAGGAATCAGGCTGAGCCATATGACAATTGGAATCCTTTGCAAGTGTTTCATAGAATCATAAAATAGTTATGATTCTATGATTCTATTTATGCATCCTTTCTTCCAAGTTTAGATACAGCCAGTTCAACTCCTTCATGACATGTAGGACATGTAAAACACACTTGTAGCAAAACTGCATTGTGGAAGTACCTAAGATAGGGATTAGCTCCTTCATTGTAAGGGAGTAAATACTCATGGAAGAGTTTGCAGAAAGGGCGAGAATACTGTCCTTTTAATTCTAAATAAAATCTGTATTTTCAGGCTGTTGCTCCTTGTCATTGTTCTTTCAACAGAATATCCACCGCCAGAGGTTTCTAGCTCTGCTACTCAGCCACAGCCCCTTCTGAGAAGTTAATAGCACAATCCGATACCTCAAGTGACTCCACTTCAGAACAGTAGATTGGCCCTACTGAAATGTGAGCATAATTTATTTCACTTTAAATGGACCATTTCATAGATCTAGGTTTGAAGTCAGTTACACTAGCACAAGTAAGGGTAAGGTACCTTCCAATAAATGAAGACAAATGAGCCAGTGGAAGCTACTGAGAGAATACTATCCTGGGACAACTACCTGCATGTCCAAAAAGCCAGCAAAGAGTCCTTATTGAAAGAGTCCTCCTTGTAGATAACTAGCACTCAAAGGTAACAATTTCATTAAGTACTTTAAGAATCAAAATGAATAAACATTTTAAAGTTCCTTTCACCTCTCCTTATTTCCTGATAAAACTATAGTATCAG
Source organism: Myiopsitta monachus (assembly GCA_017639245.1). Lineage (NCBI taxonomy): Eukaryota > Metazoa > Chordata > Aves > Psittaciformes > Psittacidae > Myiopsitta > Myiopsitta monachus. The sequence continues at coordinate 70,304,695 of CM029917.1, read as the reverse complement.
ATATGAAGAGCTTTGAAACTCACATTTCAAGCTGGTAATTTCCAGTTAGTCTTTAAAAAAAAACCAACATAATAAATCTAAGCAAAAGCAGTTCAGTAACTTTGCAGTATGAAAAATAAATATAAGATACTCCATTTCTAAACATACACACATAAAAACAACATAGAAAAGTTTTGTGATGAAAAGGCTGGAGATAGAACGCACAAGTTTGGCAGGCAAGATTACTAAGTAAGAAGAAATGCCTTCACATTTTCCAATTAAAATGGGATTTGCTTTGACTGATGTGTTTCAAATCAATCTTTTTGTCCTTTATCAAGTGTTTTTCCTCAGCTTGAAAGGAAGCAGCTAAGGAACATCATGCTGTGCTTGTGTACAATTAACTTAGCCAAGCAATGAAACATTCAGGGAAGAAACAGAACGACCCTGTCTGCGCTATGTAGATTTTTATACTGGGCTTACATAGTGCTGGACATCCAGTATGGTAAAGACAGTGTAGCTCTCAAGATGTGTGTATTTCTGATATCCTATTTACACATAACTTCCATAGTTTGTAAAATACCTAAATACAAAACCTGTAACATCACAGAAAGCTGTTTTCTATTCAGTAATCAACATAGGCACTAAGGCTTCAATCCACAAAGGGATGTCTACATGTCCCTATAGATTAATTATAATTAATTAGTCATATATATCAAATTTATATCAATTATGCTTATTATTAAGGTGAGAATCACCTTACTACAGAGGATGTGTGTAATTCCTTTACATGCTACCTTAGGCCAATAATTTCAGATGTCTGAAGACCTCCAGAGAGGACTACTACATGCATTCCTACACATGACATGTCTTTTCCCAGTACTATACTTGGCCTTTAATTTGCCAGCAACTGCTTTGTTAGGAAAAAAAAAAAAAATAAAAATCTTGCTTTTATCTCTTTGTCATATCCCATTGCTGAAACAACATTACACTGATTCAGCATCAAACTGACATGAAGCACCTTGTTGTAACCTTACTGAAGCAGCTTTCATGGTTTTCCCCATAGATTTCTTTAGGTAATAATGAGCTTTACTTTTGATGCTCCAGTCTATAGTACTGGATATTTGTATGCAAATGGACAAATTGCACAGCTGCAGAAAATTAGACTTTGTATTTTTTTTGATGTTGATTGGACTGAATTATCTCAGCATAAGATAATTATTGATGTCTATATAAGCTTGACTAGAAAGAGACATTATCTTTCTATCAGCTATGTCCCCTACAAGCAGACTATTTACTATTTTCTACACTTCCAGGAATTTAGCTTCTTTGAGAGTTTAAGTGCCAGTGTTTGAGCTAGCTGAATACTATTTGCCAGCTGACACTAATTTTAATCTTCTCGAATTCACAATCATTCACAAATATTTCTCACTGCCGAGAAACACATTTTGTCCCTTTATGCTTCTGCCAAATGGTTTGGTGACCTATTTTTCAGATACTGGTTGCTCACAAACATACCAGCTATTGATTATTCAAGTTATGTGTATGCTTTTCATCCATTGCCTTTTTGCTGAGTGGGTGGCTGAAACTTTTAACAAAAACAATTGATAGCAAACAAAGAGTTGATTTCCATGACTAATCCTTTGGGATTTGCAAACATATCCATGACCGTTCCACCATTGTACAAATATTAAAGACTGGCAAACAGCAGAGTCACTACAGTCTTCAAGAATGGTGAATTAAAATTATTTAATTGTTACTATAAGACTTCCCTTTTCCACTGTCTTGCCAGCTTTAACCACTATTTTCCATAGCAACTGTGGCTAAAAAAAGACACCAGCAGATCATGCTAATGGCCTGCAGGAAAAGTATTGAGAAACAGGCTTGCCTTCCACCTTCAGCTAATACGGAATGTCAAGTTGCACCCATATTCCTTTCAGATCTTTAGGTATCTCCAGGTTGGCCTACTGCAAATGTCCAGATTCCTGCTGCTTGCCTTCCAAGAACCTGAACACAGAATGCATCAGGTATCTGACACAGCTGCTCTAGCTCGCTCTGCTAAGGGTCTCTAGATCTCCAAGGCACTGAGGGTGAACTTGATTAATAAAAACCAGACAGAAATGACAACAAAGAATGGTCAAGGGTATAAATACTAATTTACATCAACATAAAATGGAGCTTACTACTGTTACTCTAGCTCAAGATCTATATGGCTCCATGCTCCCAGTCCAGTCAAATGCTATGTACAAAAATAAAAAGGCATATGAGTAGTCCCTTACTTACAATATCTGTGCCATTCACAGCAGGATGAGTGCCTGGCTACAACAAAGCTTTGGGTAAAGTTACTGATCATGTGCCTCCATGAAAGTCTGCATTAAAACTGCTTTTAGGAGTCTCACAGTATGAACATTTGCTACTATCAGGTTCAAGACAAAGCACCTATTCAGAGACTTTAATTCACCCTAAAAGGGTTTACAAGAGCGGCTGATAAGAATTGGCTGAACTACTGAAGAATAAGCAGTGACCAATAAGAATTGGTCGCTACTGAAGGCAACTGAGGCACTAAGGAAATAAGAATCTCTCTTTTTCTCTCCCCCCACCTCCCCAAAATGGCTTCTTCTTTGAGTGCCCTGATGTTTTTGTTCCAGGGTTGAGCAATTGAAAAGACTATTAGAGGCACTGGTGGTCCCCTGAACAATCCTGTCATCACTGCAGACGCTTAGTATTTCTGAAAATGTTACCAAAGCCTGGTGGTTAACACTTCAAGCTAAATACCTGGATCCGAACAACACTTTTGAATACAAGGTCTTGTCTCTATGACCACAGTCACACAAAAAGTCAGTGGTAGAGTCAAGTTCCATAACTCCTGAAGACGTTTCTCCTTCAGAGAAAGTGTAAATACAAGTAAATGAAACAACCTATACCACGTGGCTTGTTTGTTCAACAAAAGTAGCAAGACTGAGACTTGTATGTGGAAAGCTTCCCAACAGAAGATATGTGCTGGCATGACAATACATTAAAAAGCTATTAGCTATTGTGTAGAAATACAACACGATAATACAGAAGCAGATTTATTCCAGAGCCTCATTAAATGTGGTTTGTTAGAAATAGGAACAAATAACACTTTCTCTAACTTGGTTCAACTTGCAGCAGTGACCCTTCAAGCTAGTAATAAAATTTTCCAAAGATCTGAAACAAACAGAAGTTGCTTTTGTTGTACTCCTCCCTTTGTAACTTTTCAGGAATATTTGAGGCCTAGAAAATTAACCAGTTTCAACTTACAAGTTTTATTTTACCAGCATTCTTTGTCACCCTGTGTATATATATATTATTTTAATCACTTCATAACTTCCATTTTCCTCTCTGATCTTTTTGTTTTCTTCATCTGGGCTTCAAAAGTAAAAATTTATAAACAAGTTCTGGCTGGGATAGAGTTAATTTTCTTCCCAGTAACTGGTACAGTGCTGTGTTTTGGCACAAGTTACTTCAAACAGCTAAAACAAATACACACAGCTTACTATATTCAGGAAGGACTAGACTGGCACTTTACCCCTTCTACTTGAAACAATGCAAGTTATATTCCAAGTCTTGTTCTGAAAAGATATTTTTAGAATTACGCTAAGAGGTTTCTGCTACCTGAAGATTAATCTTTTGGCGTCAACGAAAGCTTAGTTGAATAAAGCAACTCCTAAAAGAAATGCCATTTCTCAGCTAGAGACAGAGAAAATAATTTACAAAACCGTCCTTTTTATGACTTTCACTGTCCCAGAGGATAAGATTATCTGTATTCTTGCTCCTGAAGGCAAAAATTAGACTGCACAGATTATGTTTTCCATTTAAAGTGAATGAAAGCTTTCAGGATCTCAGGTTTCCCTTCCTAGCCAGCCAGCCCTGTTAAAATAGGGCGTTTTCTTTTGGCACAGTTTCCTAGCAGTAGCCAGGACTAGCGAGACATAAAGCTGTGTTAGCAGGTGGAAAAAAAGAAGCAACTCCGTAGAATGTTAAATGTGTTGATCAGTTCAGTTTTATAAATGTTGATATTGCTCTCATATCTATGGAGTTCAATCCAGACACATCCACAATACAGACCTGCACTCGATTGTCATCGATGTACACATGAAAAGAACAACAGCAGCACAGGTTTCAGCTCTCAAACACACACATGTTACTTACACATATGCAGGTCACACTGAGGTTTGTGCTGCTTCAACCACAGTGTGACAATAACTACATTCAGTCTCAAGCCATCTGGGGCATCTCTCTGTGTTACTCTGCAAGCATACCCATATCAGGGAAGCTAGACCTGTTAAAAATTGAAGCCCTGGGGTGGCAGGCTCTCTGGGTCATTCACCATGACATTCAGTTGTGGTAATGAAAGCATGAAACTTTCTGCAGAAAAGGCTATTAAAAATTACAGTACTTCAAATTTTCAGTGATTTTTCTATCCAGAAAATGAAAATGTTAGTATTTTAGTATGATATGTGATCAACCAACTTTCAATAGAATACCACTTAAAATTAACTCTAAATGTGTGTAGTTTGTATTATATTTGAAAAACTGCTTTCTCCTTCTTCCAAAGAAGGGAATTCCCTTGTTGCCAGGGCCTGTTTCACCTCAGGCTTGTCATGATACTTAATTCTTCATAGTTTTGCATTCTTCTTCTCAAAGGGCATTCTTCTGTTAGCTCAGCAAGCTTTTTCATTCTATATTCTCTTTTCTGCTCTCTTTTTCCTCTCAGGCTCTCTCCCCTACACTCACAATAACTACACATGACCATGTTTTAAATTTCCTCTCTATAACTTTCCTAGGATTTCTTTAATCTCATTTATCCTATTTTTAAGAAACACATCCACATTGCTTATTATTCTCCTTCAAGCATCCTTCCTCATCTCCATGCCGTTGTCAAGTCACTCCCCTGCCTTTTTTCTTTCAGTCTTTTTCCTTTTCAGACTTGTATCACCTTCCTCTGCTCCTATCACTATCAAACTGATAAATTATTTCTAGAGTTCACAGGCTGTGGACAGCTGGACTGTATTCATTTGTTTGAAGTTAGCATCCATTCCGGAAAAGGGATATCACTGTCCTTCCGTAGTGAAAACTGACTCACATCAAAGCCTAAGAATTGTTGTCTCACAGTGAGTCTGAGGAGATGCCACTGTGGATGAAACCTGCTCTTACGAGATATAAGAAATTGGGTATTACATTTCATCATTACTAATCCTGTACTGATCTTTAGAACAACTGCAGTTGAAAATCCCATGCCAATTGAAGTAACTTGGGTGACTACAACTCGGGTGACTACTTCTTTGCTTCAAAAGCCTAACTTCAGCCCTGTGAGGAGTCCTTCACTATGGCAGCGTCATAGTAGTCGTATCTTGACTAGCTTCCAAACAGGAAAAGGAGCAGCATGTGTAAAATCCAGAAGGTCTTTCACTTGACAGAGCAAAGCTGTCAGGGCAGTACTAATAACAAGTGAAGGAGAAAAACTGGAAAATCAGCTTCTGCAGTTAGAGCTAACAAATATTATTGGACTATAAGATATCCATTAGTCCCTGAGAATTTCAAGAACTAGATGGTGCCATAAATAAACTAACTACCAACCCAAATTATAGGCATATGTTTTTCTCTACCCATGTTTTCAAAACAAACCAGCATACAAGCACACATTAGATGGGAAATTCTCCCAAGAGCATGTAAGGCGGTTTACAACCTCTGACCTCCCAGGCCAGGGCAGGTGCAGAGGACAGAGTCATCATTAGGCAAGAGCTGTTGGTCTCAGCTTGGCTGGGTCAGAAAGGAAAAGGAGATGCTATCAGGCAGATGCAGTGCAGCTTCTCAGAAAACAGTAGCCAGGAAGAGAGGCAGCTTTAAGAAGAATGCTCAGGAGCTGGCTGTGATCTTAATATTTGGTCCTAATGAGCTGGACTGAACTTTCTCCAGCACAGTTGTGCTTAAAGCTGTTTTTCTGGACTGAGGATGCTGTCCTCGTCTAATTATTGTAGTAATTCCACATTCCCGCATTCTGTAATTAACTTGTGTTTGTGGTTTTGCAGAGAAGACTGCTGTTAAAATCAAGCTGGTTAGTGGTAGCAGTAGTGTATTACTACAACACCTCTAAAATCTAAATATGGCTTAAGATTCTCATGTCCTGAGGCTGTGCTGAGGAGGACGAAGAAACATAATGGAGGACACACTACACGTCACAAGATGGAAGCACTGCATCTTTCTCCAGCTTGTCAGGATAGATCAGCAATGCACATCTGGTTCTATGTGGACACATGATTTCCAATTGTCCTGAATACTAGCCTGGGGACCAACTCACAATGTTAAAATATTATTCAGCATCTGTCAGACACAAAGCCACTCTCCGCAGGGCAGGGCCTGCTGCAGGAAGACCGGGTGACTACTGAAGGTACTCACACAGTTCCCATCACAGCAATACTGAAGCAGCTCACTGGCCCTTACATACTCATCATTGCAATGTCCCTGTGTATAGAGAGAGCCTTGGTCTTGAGAGGCCTTTACTGACAAAGCACCTTGCTCAAGGTCATTAAAAAATAATAATAGGAGATCTGTGGCAGAGCAGGAGCTCAATTCAGATTTTCATGGTGGCCTCAGAGCTTAGAGTCTACTATTCTCTGAATAACCTTTCCTTACATCACAGTAGGTTTGCATGCCATATTAAAAGCTAAGATGCAAATGTCTACAGAGCACATCTAATTTCTTCCTTTTAAAAGACAGATGTAAGGCAGTGATATGCTACCAGAAAAATTCTGTAATTTTCCTTTTATTTTAAAATAAGCCAAGGAGTTTTAAGCTTTTCAGAGAGGAGTGGGAGAGGGCTGGGGATGGAGAAAGGGAATATCAAAGGCCTTGAACGCTACAGGGTCTCATAGCTTTAGAGTACGACTGAAACCAGCGTACACTCTTGATGCCTTCCATTTTCTTAATCATGTTTCATCTAAAATAGTTACACCATATCCCAAGAAGCTGCTATATAATCATATTTGCACTTTCACTGCTTTTCCTTCACATTTTTTATCTAGTAAGAAAAATTTTAAGCACATTTGAGGAGAAGCTGAAACCCAAAGAGAATAAATGAAACTTTGCAGAGCAAGTAATTAAAGCTGCAAGAGGGCAACCCAGCATTACAGAAATGTCATGTGGGCACTTTGGTTCCTGTGCCATGGTTTTTGCTTTGCATGGCAGCAATGGGGATCATGTACACGGTGTTTTGGGAGATCAAGAGTCACAGTTAGGCAGAAAGTCTGTCAGTAAGCACACAAGAAGCAGAGTTTTAAAGAGCCAATGTAGTTTGAAACCTGGAAAGGGAAGAGGTGGTTCAGAAGGCACTGAAATACTCCATTCATGATGATAAGCCTATAAGCTGAATTTTCAATTAAAAGTATCTGTTCTTCTACATTTAGATAAAAGTAGTCTGCGAGCTGAGAATCTCTACAGAGGAGTAAGTATTAGGCAACTGCGAAGTACCAAATGGCAGTCAGTTGGCTCATTTAGGTCTTTATTTAAGGGAGTACTTGGTACAAAACAAAGTTTTATTTCAGTCTGGATGTCTCCCAAATTCTATTTTTTACATTTTCGCTCTCCCTACATATAGTTTTTCTGTTCAACTCAATTTTTAACTCTTTTCAATTCTATGCTCAAACATGTAACCACTCTTCTTTGTCCAGTTGCACTGGTCTTTGTTTTCCCCTTGGCCTTACCCACATTCCCCCCTAGACCATTTTTATTCACAGTCTTTAGGAACGAAACATTATAAACTGGAATTTTGGTAAAGACTTCATTCTGTGAAGGAAAAGAAACTTCCAGTTCAAGCACATAATAGTTCTGATTGAAACAGCCTGAGGTGTTAGATCTAGGCACAGTGAGCCCTGATCTGAATGCTAGCCTATTATTTTATCTAACAGTACACTTTAAAAGATAACTATGCTGATCATACCAGAAAGTCTGCAAACAGACTGGGGTTGCCTATTTACTAGGAAGCACTTGAAACAGTTACTTGCACAATCATGCATCATTTGATATGTGTTCAAGATAAAGTTCAAACACCGTTTATACCTTTCAGCTTATATCCTGTTATCTTTGTCTGTGTACTAAGAAGATTTAAAATCTCCAGACCACCCTTTATATCAAATAACAGATTAGCAAAAAAATCATAAGGCTGTGAGAAAAATATTTAACAGATAGATATGTTATCATTAATCCTCCACATGGTAAAACAGAATGGAATTATAAGAATAGGTATAAGTATACTCGAATATTTTTAGTAATAATATATCTCCCATAGATTTCTAAATGAACCCCAGTGATAATGAACAAATACCATGAAAACATATGCAAAGTAGCAATGAGGTAAAGTAAGGAGTCCCTGCTAAGCCAAGCCATTTCATGGGTGAGCACTGCAAAATCAAAGAAATGATTATAATATTTTCTATGCCCAACGCCCCAACTTTAAGCAACTCTCCTTTAAAAATGCAGATAAGAAGAGTTCACAGATCATGGATTCTCTCGTCAATTTATGACCTGTCTCCCGTGCTGTTTCTCTGTTTTCAGACCGAGAGCAGGCAGTGTCACAGACAACATTCAGCTGCAGACAAAAGGTAAATAAGCTTATCTGCTCTATTAACAGGAAAGAAAGAGCTTGTTAAGAACCTACCTTCTCCTCATTTTCTTGGTTCTGGCTCCTCCGCAGTCTTCAGCCTCTCAAAACTCCCCCAGCATGTGTGACCCTGCAACAGACTCTTGAATGATTCATTGTGGCAAACTTCCTTCTGTTCAGCTTCAGTTTATGTGGCCAGACTGACCGAGGTGGGAGAAAAAAGAAAAAACAACCAAAAAAAACAAAAGGAAAAAATAAAAAGCGCAGGCACTGACAGGAGAAATGAAAACCTTCTTAAGAAACAGTGGACCTGGTCAAGGCACATGTTCTTTCACCATGTCAGAGTTATTTTACTGACTATTGACTTTGGCTGTAGGTCACTAGGCTGCTAATGCCAGGCAAGGCAAAAGGCATCTTGTCCTTTGATAGGATTTAAGAGTAATCTTTGGGAGAAAGAGTGAGAACAGCTATTAGCATTTGGGGGTGTGATTGCCAATCATGCTAAATGATGTATGACTGATTTATTAACTATTTTACTCATGAAAAAAATGGAAGAAATTTCTGCCAAGAATCTGCCATTCTTTGATGGAGACCACAATGTCTGAATCCCTTTTTCAGAGCAAAGCCACAGCAAATGCTGAGCCTGTGTGTTTCGCAACAAGGGATTAATTCTGTCTTAATGCATAATCCTATATGCTCACAGAGGAGAGAGTGCTGCAGAGAATTAAAAGAAAAAAAAAATAAAGGCATGCAAAAATATATGTGGTGTGGTTTTATAGACATGGTATTTATAGACAAAGAGGAAGAAATACTTCCGCATGCATTTTCCCCCTGTTTGTCAACACCGTTAGTAGCTAAAGTAGGTCACAAGTCCAAAGACAAAACCATTTGTGCTTCCCCTACTTCTCCCCCCAACCTCCATCCCAATTCCACATGTGGCATTGCCATAATGCAGCTAAACTGCATGTTGTAGGTTACTCTTCAACAGGACTACAAGGCCTTGAAGAACACTGGAGTCTTTTACACAAGAAAACATTCTCTGTCCCAAAAGACTTACAATCCAACCATTCACCAGACTGAAACAGCTGCATTAGTAACTCTGAAAAAAAACATTCATATGCAGCATTCTGTAAATTCCCATCCCATAGACACCTATTTCACATTGCAGTGAAGTGTCCAGGAAAGTACTTGCTGATCCACACATTGACCCAAGTACAAAGAGGTAGAAGTTTCTACCCTGAAGAGCCAGATGTGCAATGCTGGGCTTTCATGTACTCACGTCCTTTATCACAGATAGCATTGAGCCTTTTAAGTTAAATTCATGTGTCACTGTCAAAATTCTCCCTGAGTAACTTACTCATGTATCCTAAATTACATCTACTCCCTGTTATGGCTTAAGACAACACTGCTTTTGAAATAAGAGCTATTAACATTTGTATTATTTCTTTATGCCAGGACTTCTCTACTTGTCAGTTTAATTGTTGATTACTTTATATACCAGATACCTCCTAAAGACAAGCCAAGACACAGATCTTGGTTCAAACAGCCTACATTCAGCATCATATAACAAATAAGAATTGTTAATTGGCAATAAATAAAATAAGAGAGACTGAAACAGAAAGACTGAGGAGAGAAACACACTGTATAAGAAAGGCCAACAGTCAATCTAGGCCTTCAGCCTGATCCATAATGCCAGAGTTCTCTGCCTGTATGAATCCCACAACACCTAAGCATCATTGCTGAGCCTTCTACCACATTTTTTCTCTTCAACTCCTGCCTTTTAACAGAACATGTTATTAACACCAAAATGCAACCCACTGCTCTTCATACAGCAAAAAGCCTCCATTCAGTACACCATTCCCTAGATAATTTGAACAAAGTTGTCTTGAAAGTAGGTAGAGTTGGCCACACCACATCAGCTGCACAAAGGTGTACAACCAGTGTGCCATTGTAAGGGATCTGAAGATAAAACATCCCTTACAAGCAAGCAAAAAAAGGCTAAAGATCCTGCCAAAAATGGACAATTTTTTTTTTCTTTTAAATGAAAGTCCTAGAGAAAAAAAAACAACACACAAACAAGCAAAAAACAAAACAAAACCAAAAACAAAAACAACAAAAAAAAAAACCACCACAGTAAGCCTTGAGTAAGAAGTTGCAAGCTGTGGACAAAATGAAATGCATTTGCCTACTCTTGCTTTCTCAGCAAGTCCTCCGATTTGCACTCTATATGCTTTCACTGCTGATGTAAGAGCCCTACCTCACTCTCTGAACCTCACCTTGCTTTGGCTTGTACTGTGTAGTATTACGCTGTGCTTCATCTTCACAATTAATCTCAGTGACCTTTTCAGACAGCCTTGGACCTGTTCTCTGATAATTTATGAATCTTGCAAGCTGATCTGGGTGTCAGAATATCTACTCAATTAATACATCTGCTTACCTTGGTTAAGCAGTGACCTTAAAAAGCAGTACAGAAATTACACAATGTCTCAAGATGGTCACGTCATTAAAAACTGGGATAATGGCACAACATCAACAGATTTCCCCTCTACTTTTGGTCAACTTCACAAGCGTGCTTCGTTGTCTATGAAAGGAAAAGGCCTGGATATAAATAGCTATACGATAGCATAGCAGAGGGAGGTACAAGAACTGGGCACATTTCAGATGGCACAAGAAGGCAATTCAGTGAGGGAGTCTGGCCTACCTCAGTCTCTAATGTCAGGAGCACTGCAGGGGTAACTGGTTAAGCCAAGTGGAAAAATTTACCCTAATAGTCTGATTTCCCACAAGGTGTATAGCCTTCCAACCCCATTATAATCCCACTTTATTTTCTTTAATATAACATTATCTGTCAGGAATTAATGTGAAAGTAAGGTAACTACTTTGAAGAAATTCACTAAAGTTTAAATTTAAAAAGTTGATTTTTTTTTCTTACTTACAGATGGCATCTTTCTCCTTACTTAGCTGATACATATTCAGCACTAGACTAATTTAAAACACTGAGACCTTATCAACTATCTCTCTATATAGTCTCCTAAAAATACAGCACTCTTCTTCCTTCTTTTTTGAGTATGTTCACACAAAGTAAAACAGCCTTTACTCTACTCTATTTATTTGAAGGCTCCATACAAATTGTTCCTTCAAGCCCTCTTTTGCCTTCAGAGCAGGAAAGCCATAAACATCCCTTTGCTGTAGTGCCTGATACTTGAAAGCTCATGCTGACTATTTGCACTTTTAGATACCAGAGCCCCTGGCAGCACTACCAAGAATCTCAGACACATATACATAAAACATCAAATCAAGGCACATGAACACTGTAACTGCTCAACATCAAAATATTTAAATGTGAACATTCAGATAGTATATCCCAGGACTGATGTCATATTTATTGCACATGCTGATTTTATCTTCCTGTATCAATCCAGTTATAGACTTGTATGTATTATTTCCAGCAAAAATAAGAATGTGGAAAAAATAGTCTAGTCTATTGCACTGAGAATTATAGCACCCAAGAACTGCAGCTGAGTCATTTGCAGTTTACTCTTAGGTCCGAAACCAGCTTACACTGACAGGAAGAGAAATGGAGAAGGTTATCTCCTATTAACCTGCCCGTTTCTTCTTTATTAAAAAAAATTACAGTATCTTCAGGGTTGAAGAGTCTTCACACATAAATCTTAACAGCTCTGTAAACATCTTCATGATGGTTCATCAGTCACCCTGCCCTGCCTTCTGTCACTAGCAAAATCTGGGGAGAATTTGTCTCACTGGAGAGTGACTTGCTCTGGAATAAAAGTCTATGTCTTTTCTTTGTTCCATGCTTAGAAAGAGAACTAAGACACATGGCCAGGTTGTTAACCTAATCAATTGCTTTACCAGAGACTTTCTTCTCTGTTTTTCAGTGAACTTTAATTTCACTAGCCCTCTAGAGACTTCCAGGTTTGTTGTTACTAGGCGCTTTGAAGCTGTTGCACAATGCAAGACAGGGCAGAAACGCTGGAGTCACCTCAGTATGAACTGCTTCCACAACCAGCCTGGGTCAGTAGCCAGGAACACCCCAGGAAGACTTTCCTTAACAGCTAGCTATACATCATGTCCAAACGTGACATGTAGGGACAAACCCTACGTGTTTTCAGAAGGCAGCTTTAAGTCTGATTTTCATCTCTGTTCTGTCCACGTAAATGAGGAGTTATTTCCATTAGTGTTGAAGAACAACTGAACTAGATGCTGGACTTCGTGAGATTCACACAAATCACCCATCAGCCCTTTCAGGGAGGGCCCTTTGCTTCGTGATTTGTACAGCAGCTAAGCAGCCAGCTCACACACCACCCTGATCTGCGACAAGGTTTTCTAGGCACAAGAGAAGAGAGAGAGGAGAAATGGAGAAACAGAATATGCGTGAAGAGCCTCATCTGCCAGTCAGGAAGGAAAGATATATTGTATGAAAAGGATCCATGGCCTATAGGAGGTTCCCACATTATCTTTTATAAAATATTACAGCTTTGATCTATAATCCATGTTATCTTATTACTCATCCTCCTTTTACATCCACAAGCAATTGTTAATCTTTACCTTACTTGGAGTTAGAGCTGTGAGTTTGAGCAGACCAGATCCTTGTAAAGTGTTTTGCCCTTTTGTGACAGCATTAAAAAGACAGAGCTTTCCATGACTGCATTTTTCTGTGGGAGCAGGATCTCTCAAGCAGCAGATATTGCCCACTAACTATCATTAGGGAGCACTTGGAAACTCAAGTGCAGAGTATCAGTAAACACATTTTAAAACACAAGAGACCATCTTCTCTTTAATAATTAATGCAAGTTACAGAGCTTCCTAGGCTCTTCAAGGATAACTCAAAACCTCTGATCAGTGCTTTTTGCTTTAAAGTTATCACAGAAGCCCCCAAATTAAAACAAAGCACACCTGCAACAAAAATATCACACAAAAACTAACCACTATTTCTTTAGGACTTATGAGGCCAAGTCCTGCTTCATAAGGTAAATCAAGCAAATGCTAAGAATCAATGAGCCTGACCCATGGCATTCTATTCTCTGCAACAAACCAGCTAAAGGTTATACTTACAAAGATGCGTCCATTCCATCTGTAGTACGGGTACACAAACAAGCACAGGAGAGAGGATGAAAGGATGCAGTCATGAGACTATTACTTTGTGAGAATCTAGGCAAAACCCAGGTAAGAAAATTGAAAGTGAGGAGAGTTCTTGTCTTATAAGAGGGGGGAAATAAGTTCTCATTTCAAACAAGCTGTAAAGTTGTAACATTGAAAGGAAGAGTAGGAATATGCAATGTAAAGGGGCAACATCTACTCTCCTGGTACAAAGGAGCTATTCAAAAAAGGAAAAAAACTGAGCTCATATCTACACTTTGCTGCTCATAGCATTTGCTGACTAGCAAATAAATACTGAATGAGTGAAAAGGTTTAGGGATTCGACATATATTGGCAGAGAAAAAAAATCATCATCATCTGCATCCCTTGCAGCTGCTGATACTCAGCCAACACACTCCCACTCTGATGTCAGTGGTCTAAATGAGGGCCATACTCTAACTGATAGTTTAATCCCAGGAAATCTCTGCTGAACTATTAGCTGAGGCTCTGACTTCCACAACAACTGCACACTGCTCCTCAAGCACAGAGAAGATTCCCTAACTTCTGATTCAGGAAGGGAAGATTCTGCGACTATTAAACCCTGGTGCAAAGTTCAAACTTACTTTCAAGACAGATCTGTTAACGTGTTCACCACTACCATGAGCCCTCAGTGAACAGAAAAGAATCACTCAGTCCTTCAAGTGATTACAGCTAGGCTATGTCAGTAATAATTGTTAAGTGCAGCAAAATGACATCTTGGCACTGAATATACATTCAGAACACATGAAAATACCACAAAAGCATTTCACCTTCCCTTCTAGTGGCTGGAAACTAAAGCATGTTCAGCTTTCAGAGTCTCTTGTGAATATAATCATTTTACATATAACTGGAAAATTTGGTCATGACTCATCTGCCTGTTACCAAGCGAATTTTTTAATCCAATAGCCGGACACCTATTATGTGGGCTCCTAGATGATTTACATTGATTGAGAATGCACAGTATGCAGCTCTTGCAAATTTTATACGCTGGCTGTATGGGGAATGAATGCTCACTGATTATGCCCCGAATAGCAAGGAAGAAAATTACCTAAGCCACTAAGTCCCAGTAAAGAAGCTAGAAATACAGCTACTGCTTCAACTACCTTAAATAAACATGTACTATTTGGATCCTAAACTACTGTAAGTAAATGGGAGACATACATTGGTGAAGAACAAGCCCATGAGTTCATATCACCTCTTTAAATCACAGAATCATAGAATAGTTAGGGTTGGAAAGGCCCTTAAAATCATCTAGTTCCACCCCCCTGCCATGGGCAGGGAAATAACCATTGTTAACTCCTTATGCTCTAAATCTTGTATTCCAGAGTAAGGCCTCACAACACACCTGGGAAAATAGACAAGAATCCAGCTATCAGGAAAACTGGCTACCCTGGATTTGGAGAAGGCTGAGGTCCTTAATGACTTCTTTGCCTCGGTCTTCTCTGGCAAATGTTCTCACCACACCACCCAAGTCTTAGGAATGCACATGCAGGGACTATGAGAATGAAGACCCTAGGCCCACTGTAGGAGAGAATCTGGTTCGAGACCATCTTAAGAAACTGAATGTACACAAGTCCAAGGGACCTGATGAAATCCATCTGCGGGTCCTGAAGGAGCTGGCAAATGAAGTTGCTAAGCCACTGTCCATCATATTTGAAAAATCATGGCAGTCAGGTGAAGCTCCCAATGATTGGAAAAAGGGAAATATAACCCCCATTTTCAAGAAGAGGAAAATGGATGACCCAGGAAATTATAGACCAGTCAGTCTCACTTCCATGCCTGGCAAAATCTTGGAGCAGATTCTCCTGGAAGTCTTGCTAAGGCACATGGAAAACAACAAGGTGCTTGGTGACAGCCAGCATGGCTTCACTAAGGGGAAATCCTGCCTGACCAATCTGGCGGCCTTCTTTGATGGGGCTAGGGAACTGATGGACAGGGGTAGAGCAGTTGATGTCATCTACCTGGACTTGTGCAAAGCGTTCGACACTGTCCCACACAACATCCTTGTCTCTAAATTGGAGAGACATCAATTTGATAGGTGGACCACTCAGTGGAAAAAGAACTGGCTGGATGGCCGCACGCATAGAGTTGTGCTCAATGGCTCAACGTCCAGCAGGAGACCAGTAACGAGTGGCATCCATCAGGGATCGGTGTTGGGATCACTTGTTCAACATCTTTGTCGGTGACAGGGACAGTGGGATTGAGTGCGCCTTCAGCAAGTTTGCCAATGACATCAAGCTGTGTGGTTCAGTTGATACACTGGAGGGAAGGAATGTCATCCAGAGGGACCTTGACACGCTTGTGAGGTGCGCTGATGCCAACCTGATGAAGTTTAACCATGACAAGTGCAAGGTCCAACACCTGGGTGGGAGCAATCCCAGGCACAGCTACAGGTTCGGCAGAGAAGAGATTCAGAGCAGCCCTCTGGAGAAGGACTTGGGGGTGTTGCTCTATGAGAAAATGAACATGAGCAGGCAGTGTGCACTCGCAGCCCAGAAAGCCAACCGTATCCTGGGCTGCGTCAAAAGGCGTGTGACCAGCAGGTCAAAGGAGGTGATCCTGCCCCTCTACTCTGCTCTCCTAGAGACCTCACTTGGAGTATTGTGTGCAGTTCTGGTGTCCTCAACAGAAAAAGGACATGGAACTGTTGGAACAAGTCCAGAGGAGGGCCACAAGGATGATCAGGGGACTGAAGCACCTCCCATATGAAGATAGGATGAGAAAGTTGGGGCTGTTCAGCCTGGAGAAGAGAAGGCTGCGTGGAGACCTCAGAGCAGCCTTCCACTATCTGAAGGGGGCCTATAGGGATGCTGGGGATGGACTATTCGTTAGAGACTGTAATGATAAGACAAGCGGTAACGGGTTCAAACTTAAACAGGGGAAGTTTAGATTGGATATGAGGAAGAAGTTGTTTACTGTAAGGGTGGTGAGGCACTGGAATGGGTTGCCCAGGGAAGTTGTGAATGCTCCATCGCTGGCAATGTTCAAGGCTGGGTTGGACAGAGCCTTGGGTGACATGGTTTAGTGTGAGGTGTCCCTGCCCATGGCAGGGGGGTTGGAACTAGATGATCTTCAGGTCCTTTCCAGCCTTAACTATTCTATGATTCTATGACTCTATGATTCTACTTTGGGAATTCTGAGATGGGGCCACCGGGGGGGTGGTGGTGTAAGGTAAACTTAGGGGAGAAACATAACGACACTTCTGAATCATCTTGTGGTGAAAAACTGATTTCTATGATACACAACCAGAATGAACTTTGGTATGAGGAACACAGGCAGAGGTCACTTAGTCCAAATACCTTTTCTACAAAGGGTTAACTTCACATTCAGTATTGAGATCCTGTGCCTTGTCTACTCAAGGTTCAATGTGGATTGAGATATCATGGTTCTGGCACTGGTTCAGCGCTCTGCTGTGGTGGGTGGCTACGACAGGCCTGTGGATTCCCTGACTGAAGGCATGAAGTTAGAATTCAGCCTTGAAGATATTAAAGCTTATCCATGAAGAATGAGGCACCAAAGGTATCCGGATGGGAAAGCAGAAGGCATCTGGAAGAATGAGCAAATCAAAGGGAGTAACTAACTTCAGAACAAGAGCTTGGCAAGAAAACAGACTTTAATAATGCAGTAAAGGGTCATTCAATAATGTGCTGTTGCTAACTGATGTGACCAATGGCTAAAAGACGCATGTATGCTAGAAACTGTATACAAGTAAGGGTTTGTAATAGTAAAGAAGAACTTCTACTAAATCACCAAAGAAGCATGTCACATGTCGTTTGTCCGTCTTACACGACACTCTGCCTCTGTCACGGGGAAGAAATCCCCCCCCCCCCCCCCCCCATGTCCCTTGTTGCAACATTTCACTGTTGCCCCTTACCCTCTCATTGTGCACCTCTGGGCTTTTCTGAGTGAAGGAGCAGAACCATCACTACAGACACTGCATGCAGAGCAGTGACAAGGGTGGGCCCATATGGGTACAAGACCAAACAGACATCACCACTGCAAGAAGCAACTGCAGTTCTACAGATTGAGTTTAGCCAAGAGCCTCACTTAATAGCTAATATTGTATTTCAAGGCTGATGCACAGATAATTATCTGACATCACCATACAACCCTGCGTCTGCAATGCTGCTGAGTCTGTGCTTCAGGGAAGGAATTAAAGCTAGGACTGGAATAACAAGAAAATCAGAGGAGGGTGAAGAATGAGCTTATTCTTTTAAGTTCACAAATCACCTGTCATACAAAACACTTCTTTTCATGAACACCAGAGAAAATCACATGGTATATCACAGAATTAAATTAAAAAGCTCAAAATTACTAATATGATTGAAATCAGGCCCCTCTGCTCTTGTTCACTGAGCACATTATGAAGATCAATGGTTTTCTATTTCAATCAACATAAAACAGCTGTCCACAAGTCAGTAAGGTTTTAGCTCCTGCTCCAGACTCTGAGGTGTATCCACAAGTACATGCATCACTAAAAACCATGAGTGGGGAGGCACCCCCTCACACACATCACACTGGTGCACACATCAGGAGACTCAGTGTAGATGTAGTCTCTTCAGTTTAGCAACACAACTGATCCAATTTAAAAAAAAAAAAAAAAAAAGAGAAAAAAACCCCCAAACACCTCCTCTCTTTTAAAATTGATTTCTGCATGTGAGAATCGTCTGTCTTCCAAAACTCTCAAGTTATTTTTACAGATATTAATGGATAAGGCTTAACTGTACTGTGGAACCCAAAATGGCTGCCTTCACCTATCTACAGGGTCTGGGAGTAGGAAACGGTGCACACCACTAAAACGCAAGTTTCCCAGTTAACAAAGGCACAGCTCCAACTGCACTGAATCAGGCAAAGCACAAAGAAATTAATTATGAAGCTCATCTTTACAAATGCGATTTGAGGATTCAATCCATATCCCTTTCTTGCTGGAAAGAAAGATAAAGTGCTTTGGAGGATCATTCTGGAGGCCAATTTATCTGCCTATTTTCTCCTGCTCTTCATCTTTCAGACTACTTCATACGGTGGCTAAAAGGGAGGATATAAACAGATGGCTGTTTGCTCTGATAACTGTGTCTGTTCCTAGTCAGATTAATTGGTTACAGCCCAGTTAAAGATTACAGCCTGGTAAAATGATACAGACAGTCCTCCAGTTAGTCTTCACAGTCTATGAGAAGAGACTAAAATACATTCCTAAGAATGAAATCCAAGTTTCAGTACATGCTAGGGACTGTGCAAAACACACTGCTGTACTGTATTTGCTATTCCAGACTACAGTTTTAAAGAGTATAAAATATACTGGAACATGAAGGTCAAATGGAGATTTAGAGAGACAAGGCATTCATGAGGATCAACAAACCCTAGGGTATTTGACAGAACAATATCAGTGACATGACTACTTTTTATCCAGGCTTTTGGCATCAAGCTGCTCATGAGACTTAAGGGTTGCAGTTGTATCTAATTTCATACCTCTTCTGATCATGCTGAGGAGATTTCCCTTCAAAAAACTGGGAACGTGCCAGAAGTACTGATAATACATAGTCTCCCCACTGAAGAGGGGAATGGGTCAACCTCAGTAATTGTAACCCTCAGTGTAAGGCAAGATAATGGCAAAAACTTATGCAATGCAATCAGTAAAGAATGAACGAATGGGAACATAAGTAGGGCTGGTCTACCTGATTATATGGAATGGATGGGAACATAACTAGGGCTGGTCTACCTGATTACATGGAACAGACAGGAACATAAGTAGGGCTGGTCTACCTGATTAAATGGAAAACAGACACTGACTCACAAACCTGATTGCATTCTCTGAGACCATGGGATTGACTACTAGTGATAATTGTGAAAATGTGACAATTTCAGTAGAGTACTTGACACGGAGCTGCTGGGTACAGTACTTTAAAAGGCAGCTATTATCCTACACCAATGAAAGCACAATAAATGGGTTAACAATTGGCTAACTGGTGAACTCACAGACACAGTGAGGAAACATGATCAGTTGAGGAAGTTTGTAGTGGGGTTCTGCAGGCTTTTATTCTAGGTACACAGTCCTTAAAGGTGGGGGTTTACCTCCCTCTTGTATGAGACAGATGTATAACATAACATGTAGGTCACTGTATATGTGATACCTACACATGTATGTTTATTATACTGAGATGACAGTGGGTAAAAGGACTAGATCATAAGCATATTCAGCTCAGTAACACATAGCACTCAAGCAAAAGCAATGCAATAAATGTAAAAATAGCAAGAATGGGCCTCACAGGACAAGACTATATTCAAGAAAACAAGGATCTTGGAAAGAATTCAGGTTTACACAAAATTAAGAGATTACACACATCTGAGGAAGCAAAATGAGTGAGTACAACCTCTTGTGTTTGTACTGTGCAAGAGCTTGTTTCCCAGGTCCTTGATTAAGAACCAGGAAAGGGGCAGAAAGAGCCACGAAGAAGTGAGAGCTCAATAAGATGCTTTGCAGGAGAAGCCTATAGAGCTCCAGCTGCTCAGGCTATCATAAGGAAGACGAAAAGGATGACTTGGTTACACTGTATGAATCCTTTGAAATGAGAAAATTAACATTATTGAAGAGATGTTGCATGCAGCAGAGAAACACACACACAAAACCCCAGTGATTCAAGCCACGAGAATTAATTTGTGAAATCTGACAAAGCTGCAATCTGCAAGGTGATTAACCAGAGGATCAAAGCACCTGGGGAAAGATTTTTTTCATCTCTGCTTGGTGTTTCCAAACGAAGACTGGATGTCTTTATGGAGAACAGGAGCTTTAGTCTGACTGCAGATCAAGAGGAAAACAAAATTGAAACTCTGCCAAAAGCACCAGCTTTCACCCTGTGGGGCCTGCCCATGGTTTACTCCAGAAGTTGCACCCTCACAGTGCTGAGATCCATGTCTTTCATCAGTCACCTACACTTAGCTAAGATCCATCTTTTTCCACTACCACATCTCAGGTTTCTTTACACATACCACACGTAGCTTTAAGCAGGATGGAGAGTACGCATAACCATTTTTAATGTATATAATGAAAAAGTAACATTTTTAAGCAGGTATCTAAAAAATCGGGAAAATACACATCATCTACATGAAGAATAGTTGTAAGACATCCCTAACACACACTTTTAACTGCTTTCAATCCTGACCGCATCTCTTCCTCTGCTGCTAAAAGATGCATATAGCCAATGCATGCGTCCCACACTCCCTCCCTCCAAATAAAATTGGTGTAACAGATGACTTTTTTCTTTTTTAATCTTAAGATAAATCCCACAATCACACTAAAATGAGCTTTTTAACTTTTTTATTATTATTAGATCATATCCTCCCTCATAACTTGGTCATTATCTGTTCCCCAGCAGGCAAGAAAGCCTTCAGAAACACACCCTGCAAATCCCTTACTGACAGACAGATTTCTTCCTGTAAAGCAACTTACGCCAATTCGGAAACATAAGGCCAAAACACGTCTCACGACATACTCTTTCAGCACTTTGTAAAAAACACACAGCCTCCCCCTACAGCTGCAAGATTAAATCACCACCCATGGGTGCAAACCCCACTCCGACACCCACCAGGGGGAGGCCGCTCGCTTTAAACGACGGCCCCGCAACACACCGCGTTACTGCGCGCACCGCCGCGGCCGCGCAGCAAGGAAATAACCGCCGCCACCTCAGCCGCCGGCGCGGCCGTTGGAGGCCTCTGGCGCCACCCAGCGGGTTCCGTGTGCCGTCGCTGCCGTCCCCCGTTTGAGGGGGGGAACCCGCCGCCGGCCACTTTTCCTTCCCGGCCACCAGCCCGGGGCCAGAGAGCAGGACAGAGCCGTGGGAAGGATTAAATCCTCCACCTCCTCCCTCAGACCCTGAGGAAAAAAGGAAGTCGGCTTTCTTGTTAGCAGAGCCACTATAACCCTCCCATTCCACTCCATTTCCCTCCCTCCCCCCCAGATAAGCAGCATTTTCTTCGCAGAGATTGTATCCTCACCGTTCATATGAGACAGCATCTCTCAACAGAGCAGAGAAGGACCCATTTGTGGGGATTTACCACAGGAGCAAAGCCCCACTCACCGCCCTGGGCCAGCAGGAATAGAGCTCAGCTGCAACCACCCACACCCTCTGTTAATTAAACCATTAAGGAGCAGGAAGAGAAAAAGCACTGAAGTGCTCTAAAGAGCACCGTAACTGCCATCTGTCAACAGGAAGCAATATGAAATGGTCACCTCTGATGGCTTTTTGTGACCTTTCTCATTGCTGAGGCTGCAGTCATTGATCATGGGCTCTTCACAGCATTGTTGCCGGGGCAGCAATGAGCATGGGCTTCCCCATGCCCCTCCAGAGCCCTTAGCAGCAGCAATAGTAACATACGTTACATTACAATATATTAACTACTGTTAAGTAATGCTCTACTCCATCACAGAATCAACTAGGTTGGAAAAGACCTTGAAGTCCAACCTTTACCCAAGGACTGCCAAGTCCACCACTAAACCGTGTCACTGAGGGCCTCATCTAGACTGCTTTTGAACAGATCCAGGGATGGTGGCTCTACCACTTCCCTTGGCAGCCTGTTCCAATGCCTGACCACCCTTTCAGTGAAGAAATTTTTCCTAATGTCTAGTCTGAACCTCCCCTGGCACAAACTGAGGCCATTACCTCTTGTCCTATCGCTTGTTACTTGGGAAAAGAGAATTTGGGATGAAGCATTGGGATGGAGCTCTTCCACATAGCACACGGCTGCACTGGGCTGGAAGTCCTTCAGAGACCTATGCAGAGAGGGGGCAAATAATGACGAATATGCGTGTGCACATATTCATAGGTTTTTTGGTGTTTGCAGAGGGGTTTTTACATAAGTAAAGCTGCTTGTATTTATGCAGGGTTGTATCTGTGAAGGATGAAGGTTTCAAAGTTTGCCCATTGCTAAGCATAGAACGGCCAACCTGGGTTTTCTGAGATTTTCCCTTTCTGTCAAAGCAGACTGAAAACTTCATTTAAGGTTCAGTTCTAGCACCCAACCCAACTTTGGCGAAAAAGTCAAAGGCAGCCCCTCCTCTGCCCCCAGCTGTGAGATCTAGGCCTGCAAATTTGCTATATAATTTAAAAAAATGCAATTTTATTCTAAGAATTGTTGCCAAAGCTTAGTGGTAGGACCACACTGAAGTGGGTGCAACAAAGGTACACAATATCTTCAAATGTCCTTGAATGCATTGCCTCCTTCAACCGCTTAACTGATACAATGAGCTAAATGAAAGCATATGGGTTTTTTATATGACAGAGCTGCTGCTTACAGTAAGTGAACTAACTCAATTTTAATGTAATGTCCCAACCCTTTATCTTGACTTTCAACATCTTCAGGAACTAAGCTATAAAATCTAATGATGGCTAACCTGCAGACTTCAAACTTGGTCTGAATTCACTCCCGTTCTCTTTTTCACTCTTTCTCCTATCATCTCTTCCTGGAGTATCTTCTGACCTCATGCTGTTTCCCCACCACCAGCACCAAGCAAGCCAAAATTCTTCCTTCCTCCCTTTATTTTTTCTCACTACTATATACTCCTATCTTCGTATGCTACGGGATCACTTTGGCATGGCTTTATGTTTTGTTTTGATACCAACATACTGGTCATTATTCACAGAGAAGGCAACATCTCCGTGTTTCCCAGTTGTTTTGTTTTGTACTTCTCATAATTTTTATGACAGGGCTTTTTTGGGTCCCCAAGTCCTGAAAATGGCATTTTTCTTAGCATTGCTGTTTAATACTTCTCTTTTGAACTCTGCAAGCATCTTTTCTCTGAAGAGTGGAATGCAAATACATATTCCAGAACAGTCTGTCCTCTGTCTGAAGGGGAACCACCTGGAGTATCTAAGAAGCATTTTTTAAGAAGCTATTTTTCTATTAGCTTGTTGTTT
Organism: Myiopsitta monachus; assembly: GCA_017639245.1. Taxonomy (NCBI): domain Eukaryota; kingdom Metazoa; phylum Chordata; class Aves; order Psittaciformes; family Psittacidae; genus Myiopsitta; species Myiopsitta monachus. The sequence continues at coordinate 70,281,055 of CM029917.1, read as the reverse complement.
CGATGATCCATCAAAGGAGCTGCTTATCAGGACTCTCCCTTGCAAACTGCCGTTAATGGGCACACATACCTTATACCCACACTAAACCTTGTTTGGTGGGCTGTGTGGGTGAACTTGGGCCTGCATTCCTGCAAATACCTCTGGGCACAACCTAGTCATATCCTTACACTTTAGTGTTGTCTTCAGATATGCTTAAGATAAATGTACGTTGTGAGTGATTTTCTTTTGTCTCAATTTCACACTCTTTAAAGCGTATTGACCATCTTGTCATCTCTGCTTATTCAGTGCTTGCCAATTTGGTGTCACAGCCTGCTGAAAGGGCTACCAGATACTATGCCAATACACATAAGTAACAACAAGTAATAAATTGAGGCATAGAAACTTCACTGGTAAGGTTTCTCTGGAGGTAGGACACAAAATATCATGTGCCCTACATATGAAAGAGAAGGGCTTGAAAAGATGACTTCTGATTATGATTACTTTGTGGAAAACAAAGATGGATTTGGGGTTTATGCATCTGATTTACAGAATTGGTAAGCATGTATAATCCCTCAATAGCCAGCAGGAGCTGAGACTCCTACATATCTGAAAGCCCATCTGCAAGACGAGTAATAGCACTGTGTTCCAGCATGGAACTTGTTGTTTTTAGCACTGGCTTAAAGATGGAGACTGGGACTTGGTTTCACTTCATAAATGACTGGCAGTGCCATTTTAACAGCAAAATCCACATGCTTTTAAGGAATGAGGAGCCAGAGCCTGTCAGGTGGATTAGCCATATGTCAACTCTCCAGTGCACTACAGCAGAGACATCCTTAATCTGCAAACTTGATTACAAGCCAAAGGGAACAATTATATAACTGAGAAATCTGAAAGGTGAATAGTACAAAAACAAACAAGAAAGAACAATCATCCTTGCTTATACCCATGCACATTTTACTACGACTATTAAGCAATCAAGATTGTCATGTAATTGGCTTTTTTTAAATTACAAAAATGATGGAAGGGTTGCAGTAATTAAAAAGTGAAGGCAAGACGCTGAAAGACAATAAACTACATAAAGGCAAAGTGCAAATGAAGCAAAATCTTTACACGCATTTATTTGTTTCTCCACAATTTAGAGAATTTGTGGTTTCGCTGTTTGCCTCTTCCTGACTGCCGTTGACAAGCCAGTGTCAAATTGGTCAGAGGGACAGAGAGCCATCAGAAGGAATTGAATTACCAGAACAGATGATTACTTTAAAAAAAACCTTGTGTCAATCCCCAAAGAAGATACAAGCTGTAGGAGTGGGGCTCTTCACCAAGATAGATTGCATGGACAAGTTCTTATGGCACATACCTGAATTGCCATGAACGTCCAAAGCAAACTTTGGAAAACTGACAAAAGAAGAAAAAGGTCCACTAACATTATTCCTCCCACATGGTTAAAGGAGATGATCATGCAATTAATTAATCTTATTTATTAGGACACTGCCTCGGGCCCCTTAAGGTGGGGCCTTATTTTGTTAGGCATGTAAAAGCAGAACAAGTCTATGCCCCAAAAAGACTTATACTGTTCTTGTACAAGGCAGGAGAGAGGAGGATAAAATACAAGATAAATAAAGTAGCTGTGGAAATGAGGTTAAGACAATACTCTGAACCACACTGGAAATTATTCCGAAAGGAAAGTGTCTACTTGGGTAGTCTGAAATGCCAGTGTTTACATACTGCCCCAGTGCCATCCTCCAGAGATCTGCTATAGAACTAGAAGCCAATGTTAACTCCCACAGGAAGGTCACCAGTATGTAGTAAACTCTTGGACCTACCTGATCCTCAGGGCTGATACCAACAGAATGACTCTTGGGAAGATAATGGTCCCCCTGCTTCAAGGGTCCTGGTAGCAAGCCTCCAAACCTTGTATGCAGTTTTATACCCAATATCCGGACATATACTTTTGTACCTATTGTCTCCCAAGATACTACTTGCAACATATGGGTTGCAAACAACTTCTTTTTACTTGCAGATCACTTCCCTTTCTTTCCCTTTCCTATCTCCTCCTTCCTTTCTTCCTCTTTCCTTCTCTTCTTTGTGCTAAGTAATGCTAGTAATAATAACATTTGTTATTTTTCTGTTCTTATGTATCTTCAAAGCATTGAACAAATTAAGTATCTAAGTTGCTAGAAAAGCTTTTCAAGCAGCATCTCAGATTTCACAAACCCATCCATTTGCTCTGTGCCCAAGCTCTCAAGACACTGCGGTGCAAGTATCAAGGTAATACAGCGAAGAAATTTCAGACCTGACATAATCGCCACTACAGGACATGTATATATACACAACCCTGCAAGTTAGATGTGGAAGTCATGCAGCTGAGGTCACAGATAGTGGACACTACAACCGAGGGTTTGGGTTTTTTTTGGGGGGGTTACGTATATATACACCTATATGATATGTAAAGAGTGATTTCAAAGAGAAAAACCCTTAGTTTGGATTAAGGGACTAGAAAGAAACAACCCATGCAAAAGAGTAGCAGGAGTGTGTCGCATACGGTTTTGTCTGTATTAGCCTGTGCTGAGCTGGAGACAAAATGGCTGTTGAGCTTTCTTGCCAACTGCAACATTACCAGGAGACAAGGAAGCCAAGGGATTGTGTGCCGGCCTCGAACTCAGGAAGCCTGCACCCTGCAAGCAGCTGGTTGAGTGACACGAGGCGTACTTCGCTTCCCCATGCCTTGCTCTCTTTTCCCACCCATTGCCACTTTTGTAGATGGTGAACTCATCTGGAGAGAAGCTGTTTTCTTGTTCCATCTATGCACGGCAGAGCCCTGAGCTCAGTTGGGCCTCTAGGCATCAGGTTAATATATATAATAATAGTGCGGTACAAAAAAACAAAGGCATAACAGTTTCATGACAGAACGCATCTCAGATGAGTTAATGTGTGAAAAGCACTTTGAAGTTGAAAGGTTCTGCAGTACGTAAAAGCTGAGCATTACTTTCATATGGATTTGTTGATCTTGAAGACTTACGAAGCCATACAAAACATGCCTCTACTCAGCAAAGTGCAGAATGCAAATCCCTGCTACACACTCTGATCTCCAGATGGGATAGTATGTCCAAGAAATTCCTATTCAAGGATGTCATTAGGAAAACCCATGTCATTATAAGCAAATATCCTTACTTTTGGCACCTCTCTATATTAAAAACAAGCAAAAATGAGGTATTAAAAATGAGCATCCCCGGGGAAAAATGCAAATAGGCTTTTCACAATCCTGCTGATTTTGGCATTATCTCTTCTCCATTGCTTTGAGTCACTCTCGCTTTCTGGTTCTCCTATGTTAAGTTGCCATGGGAAATACAAGAATTGAAAGAAAAAGTGTTACAAGCTGCCAACAGATTGACATGAATCTTATCCATTCTGGCTCTTGGACCTGAACTCACTTTCCAAGGTTCACTGAAGCCCAGCTGATCCCCAGCCAGGAATAAAGAGCATTTTGTGACTCCATACGCAGGTTTGTTGGCCAGGTCCTTTCTGAGGCCAGAGCCGAGACCCAGCCCAAATGCTACTTAGGATCATGCTTGCTTTAGTTGCTCTCATATCTCACCTCTTTTGGACTATTAGTTACTGTACCTCAAGAATTTGGAGCACTCTAGTTCAGGATTAAGGACTTGTATCATGAAGTGCTGTCCAAGCACACCCAGTGGTGGTCCCAGAGCTCATCTGACTGAAACAAGATGCAGCAACCAAGCAAAGCATTCCCTAAATAAAGCAGACACTTTACAGACCAAGGGGTTACATAGAGCAGCTTTGTGCCTAATTTGGGTGGCTCTGCACCATTCCAACACTTCTGCACCGGTTTGTGTATGTATTACTTTAGAGATCCACACCAAAATGCACGCTTACTCATGCATCTATGCAAAAGGAGAACAGTTGCAATTAAATACGCCTGGTGGACACCCACTGTTCCCACGGGCCGTGTACCCTCCCACGGCCACAGCCGTCTTTCCGGAGGCGGTGCCACTAGGTGGAGCTGAGCAACAAAATTCCTCGTCCGGACCCTGTGCTGAGCTGCAGCATCAGCCGCATTGCTCAAGCCGCGGGTTTAAACACGTTTCTTGCTTACTGGGCACTAATGTTGTTTCCCTGGCCAGTTGATACAGGGACAGGCTGTGGTGAATTGTCATTAAGAGATTGCAAAACCGTACTCCGCAACTGCGCTGATTCACCCTTAGCAGAGGATGATGTCAGTCCGGCTAGATTTGGCAGCCAGAAATGAGTTTGGAAAATGAAAGGAGGGGCTTCTGCATGCCCCACAGTTTGTGGGATGGAAAAGCCTCCTCTGGAATAGCTTCTTTTGGTTATCTAGGGAACAGGGGCTCTCACAGCTCTTGCCATGGGATTGAAACACTTGTGCTCAGTAGCAGCCTCCCGAGAGCCTGAGGGACAGGCGGGAACCATGTCTGCTTCCCCATGGTTGCCCCTCCAGCCTTTTAAATGCTCAGTGACAGCAAACTGGACATGAAGCTGTCTGTCTTCCTTGGTGAGGGCTACTGCAACAGAGAGAGAAAAATGCAGGGAAAAGCACTGGTAAAATAAAAACCAAGCCTCATGGTCTGGACAGAGCAGAATTTTCAGAGAAACAATAAAAATGCAGGTGCATGTGGTAGCAAGACAACTGTCGCTCTCACCACGCACAGGTAAGGGTGCCAAGAAGTTGAAAACTGGTGCTGTGGAAATGCACGGCCCTGGGATGCCCCACCTGACAGAAAAGACATTGCCAGGTCTTGTTTACACACAGCATTGGCAGTAATCTGTCTCCATCTCTTCAAAGGCAGGCAAAGTTGAGTGTCCTCAGCTCCCCACAGGAGAAGGGATTAGCCCACCATAAAGGTGGCTAAAACCAGCCTATTTATTTTGCATACTAGCTTACCTATAAATGCTTCTGTATCTAAACAAGTATGGTGGCAGGAAGTCTGCTTATAACTACTTAAAGCTGTTACAAGCAGAGGAGATAAACAAATGTGGCAACAAAATTGGGAAAAAGTAGAAATAAAACATTTTTGCAAATCAGGTAATGGCAACATCTAAAAATTTGTTTGGATGCAGATTGTCAGGCTAAATTTGAATTATATCTGTTAACAAATATCATAGACTGCCTTGAGCTGGGAGCAAAATGCAAACACAACCACAGCTGGTAACATTTAACATTATTTAGGTTATGTGTTGAAATGAGAATAAGGATTAGTTAGATTTGAACTATGATGGGCCTAATATAAACTTCAGAGAAACCAATGTGAAAATAGAATCAGATTTTAAACTGTGCAATGCACTTATACAGATTACATGTTCATGTGGGGGGAAAAAAACCCCAAACATTAATAAATCATTGGATGAATCAAAAAATGCAATTTCTGTACAAGCCTAAATGGATTATCCAAAACAAGGCTGGCTTTGTACCTACCTGATCAAGGAATGTATCTACAGAGATACAGTACAGATTATGTCTCCCTTTCTTTATTCCATGTGTGTGTCACATTGTGGTAACCTCAGTTTTAGATTATTATAAAATGAATGCTTTCTGCATCCCAGCTGTTTAAGTGGCAAATGTCTGCAGGCAAACCCCACTAAGATGTTTTAACGGTATGTTTTGCAAAGCAGGTCATGCAACAGTAAGTTTCTATAATGGTAGCCAAGTGGCTAACTTGTCCGAGGACCACTTTTCTCAAACCAACAATACTGAGATGTTTCAGTCAAGGTGTGCTGAAGGCTGCAGGAAAGGGTGTGGTAAGCTCACAAAAGTGTGTCTGTGGCCAAGGTGTTCCCAGGAACATGGGGTGAGTCACCAATGTCACATAGCTCAGCTGCCTGTGACAGGTGACATTTGGTAGCTGCATTATTACTAAACAGAAGTATGAGTGGGCCTTGCTACATGCAGACACTGAAGTGTGATGTGGCTGTCTGATGCCTTACAGAAAGCTTCAAGAAGCACACAGGACTGAAGCTGTAGGATTATAGCCACAGAAAAATGGGCCCTCTCTGCCTGGTGAACAATTTTGAGGAGACTGGTAATTTTCAAGAGTCTAGCCATACATTAGCCCACTGTAATGAACAGAAATAGCTTTTTAATGATTTCTAATCTAATTTGATAATTAGCTTTGTCTTTGGAAAGCAAATCAGTATCTACTGTAATTGAAATTTGATGCTGGGAAGCTGGAAAATAAAACTCTTTTTTTCTACCCTATTGGGCTTTAGGCAAACTTCAACAGCATCCTTAGCCAAGGCTAATTTAGGCTTTGACTTCAGCTGTGCTACCTGACTTAGGCAGATGGTACCCTGATGTGACACTGTCTTGTTAAAACGTCCTTGGCTGTCCTCTAAAAGGTGCAGAGGTGCTCCACTTCCCAGGTCCTGCATTGCACCATTGCCCACACCACCAGGGAAGCTTGCTCCAGACCTGCTGAGGCTCATCAGCCACCCAGTGCGCTTGCACACCAGCCCCCAGTCAGGACTTCTGGCTTGCCTGGGGCACCCTTTGGAGCGGGAAAACTCAGATACCCTCATGCAAGCCTAGCCCATCAAGTCTGCAGTGCATGAGCCTTATGTGGGTGGCAGCAAGCTGGGCAGCAGGCAGCCCAGGTGACTCTGCAAGAGCATGCAGGTCGCAGGGCTAAGCATGCTACAGTCTGCCCCAAGTACAGACGTGGCCCAAGGAGGGTTGAGAGCTTTGCCTCTGCCCTGCTAGAAACACATATTAGAGTTGTGCTTCTGGGGGCCATCTCTGGCTCCTGCATTCCCCAGTTTTATGGGGGCTCAGAACCCAAAAGCTCAGTTCAGCCTCAGTTCATGGTGCGCATGAAGATCTTCCCTCATCATCACTGACACGAGGGAATGGTGGCAAGCATGGCACTGAGCCAGAGGAAGACCCATGTGTGTGCTGCCCAGGGGATCCCCAGTTCCCAGCTCCTCAGGCCTGACATTATCTTTCATACATCCATTCTACAGTAGTGACCACAAGCACTTTCAGCCACTGCCAACCAGCCTGCTTTCCAGCACCACAGACCCCATGCCTTTTGACATAAATCTGAGCTGAATATAGCCTCAGGCTTCAACTCACATTAATCTTACGACAAGTCCATACAGTGTGGTGTGGCCAAGGATTACAGTGCAAGAAATGGAAGAAGGGGAAGAGAGAGATAAAACGGGAATGGAGAGAGGATTGGCACCTGCACTGGGGACATGGTAGGGAGCAGTTGGGGGATTTCTGACAGCCAGTTTCAGATCAGCTTTCATTTAAAAGGAAATCCTGCCTATGAGCTGCAACACCTTGCTTGCTATAATAAAAATGCAAGCATAAATCAGCTTTGCTGTTCATGGGTTTTGTCTTGCATTTCTGGTGGTGAATGAAAGAGGAGAGCTGGTGAGTTGCAGTACGCAGGGAGCTGGTATCTTTGTTTCCACCCAGAGACCCTTACTGACATAGCACAGTACAGCTGAGTACAGGACACATCCCCCACCACAGTAAGCTGAATTAAAGGTACTTTTCTCTGGGTGTGTATGCCTGTTGACACTGTTCATCACAGGTTCAGTACTAAACATGGTGGTGATGGTTTTTTCTCCCTTCTTCCTCTTCTCTGTTTTGTAATCTCCAGGACTGGTTCCTGCACTTACAAAGGAGTTGTGTGTCCTCTCAGGATGGACAAGAGATTGTTTTTAAATCCAGCATCTGTTATTTATTGTTCACAGTGAAAGCTTCAGCTTTGAGCTGAGATCAATGAGTTTGCTTTAAGTGTTGGATGAAGTGTTCAATTATCAAAATCATTCCTGTCATTTGTTCATTTTCGTCTGCTGTGCACTCAAGCTTTAGACCCAAACTCCAGCAAAGCCTCCAGAGCTGGACTGCAAAGGGAGACATGAAAAACACACACACACAGAGTTATGCTAAGCTGCTGAAATTAATGCTGGTTAGAGCGATGTGAAACACCCTGCAGGCAGCAGGATAGTGTCTTTTTCCTAGGTCCCTTTCTCCAAGGTAAGGATGAAAGGACATCTGTCAGGGGAGCCTCTTGCTGTCCTGCCTTTGCATGTAATTTGCTTTGCCAAAATAAAGCTGGGTGCCTCTTAACAGCAGGAATGCTCACTGCCTGACAGTGGCCTGCCTTGCCTCTCCTAGCGTGTGTTGTGGTCACTTTGAAAGACCCCAAATCAAGATTGAAGCAGGGCTGTGGTAGATGCTGCGGAGTGATATGCTGGTGTAGGAAGTCCCACACCCTGTCACAAACCATTTCCAACCTGATGTGGAACAGACCAGGGGAGCCAACAGCTGGCTGCAAGAAAGGTCATGGCTAATGGCAATGTGATGAGACTTGAAGGCATGTTCTGGGAATAACCTGATCCTTCAAAATCACATATAAAGGAAATCAAACAAACCCTTGTACAAACAGAGCCAGTTAGCTTTGAAAGCTATTCCAGTCAGCTCTTGCTGTCTCTTACAGGCTGACACAGACCATCATCACCTCTGTGGCCCCACTCTGCATGGTGAAGGTGGCACAGACCCCTCTGAGTGGCAGTGAGGGCATCATAGGGCTGCCCCATCCCTTGTGCAGAGCACATACCTGCTGGTACCTCCTGGAGGCCTCGGGCCAAGAGCCACAGCCCCTTACGCCCTCAGTAATTCTGCCCCTGTCAAAAACTGGGTGGAGGGGGCCTAGCCCCACACAGCTTTGAGGCACTTATAATGGGAACGCAAATTAAAGCCACCCATTTATGTAAACTACCTCAAAGCACTGAATACAAAAGCAGATGCATAGAAACGGAATTGCAATACCAGTTTCAGGCAGGATCCACTGGAACATAAGATGAATTATATACATATAGGATTTCAAAGGGGATCATTAGGACAGGCTGAGTTCTGCCCATGTCTTAATGACCTGAATAGATTAGCCTCTCCCTCCTCACTGCCTTGGCTGGGGATTGAAACTGCAGAGATTTTTGCTTTGCTTCAGGCCTTAAAGTGCAGCTTCAAGGAGAGGGCAGGAGAGTGACGGATGCAGTGCTGCATCCCAAGTTGCTCCCATCACCCCTCCAGAGGTGGCTTGTTTGCAGAGACAAACCCTGGGGCCACCCTCAAAGCACAAAACAGGCAAAGGGAAAGGAGAGGGAGCCTAGTTGAGTGTACTTGGAGGGAGCATGGAAGGACAAGGGGGAAGAGACTGCCTGAAATGAGTGTTTCTCTGGTGTTTCTCAAGCATCACTAGAGGAAAAAGAGATAAAAAAGTTAATAAACAGAGGGAATAAACAATGAAGGAGGAAGTTTATCTAGTCATATTAACTGGATGCAGAGGTTAAACAAAAAATCCCAAAAGATGAATGAAGGGCATAGGAGATGCCCCTGTACCTTACAGATCCTTCCAGTGTTTCCTTACACCTGCTCTCAGTTCTGTGAAATAAGTGCCTGGTGGCTAGTGGTGGAAAGAGTGAGCACAGCCTCTCTGCATCCCATGCAGGGTTTCCCTGCAGGGCACACACTGCCCACCCCTGAGTGGAGCAGCCATGCCCTTCCACTGCACTGGCAAATAATGCCACGCTTGCACACCTTGGGGCAAGTACATTTTTCCCAGGTGAATACAGTTTTTCCAAGTGATCAAGATAGGATAACCAGGAGTAAGAGACCAGATTACACATCAGGGCTCATGAATTTCCATGGGAGCCCAGGAATGCTGTGACACAAGTAAGCACTGCTGTCACCTCTGTTATTTTCCAAGGCCAATTTCCAAAGGTAATTTTTGGTATACAGTAAACAGCCTTGGAGTCTCTCTGGATTTATTCTCTCTAGATCACATCCATTAATTGGCCCCTTATCCAGATAGCTGATGTCCTTATGACCCCAAGCCTATAGCCCCTGAGGGATGGCACTGAGCCACAGCGAACACACCATCAGGCTTCCCATGTCCTACATGCACAGTGGGTCTGCAGAGCCACATACAAAAGCCCACGCCAAAACTGTGACACGTTGTACAGTACCAGAAAACTTTTGGGTAGAGCAGATCTAGGGCCAACATTAGCAGCACTTTAATCCCAGGCAGGTGCAGAAGAGGCGACCTGACACAATCCACGTCCTACCTCTCTCTTTGCCAGGCAAAAAATGCTGCTGTTTGGGTTCCCATGCCATGTATTTTATACGCTTTTATCCTAAAGCTCTGGCTGTGTTCTTTAGTATAATAAACAAATCACAGGTCTTATTTTACATACCTCTGCACATGAAATCTCTTTCCGGCACTTTGTCTTTATACTTGTCTAAAGTGCCTTGCAAGCTGCTGCATTAAACAAAAATGAGGTTGAGCTTGGGGCTCCCATACCCAGAGCCCTGGGGTTTTACAGAGCCTTCTTTGTGTAGCTTCTATTTCTGTCTGATTAAGCTATCTAATTCTCAAAGATTAAGCTACCTAAACTGAGAACTGAAGCATTTAAAATGTAAATGCTCTGAGCTTTAATCACAGCCTGCAGACTACCCTACTTTCTCTCTCCACCAGTATATACGTGGGGGCTGTTTCCTCACAATTTCTTGATGTTACACCTGCATCAACTGGCACTTGCACATCCTACAATTAAACAGAGTGTGCCAGAGTGAAGGACAAAGTGCCCAGGTGAATGCATGTGAGGCTGAGGGTGCAGCCAGAGCAGCTAACATGGTCCTATCTCCCCTCTCTGTCCTGCTGCTGCCACAGTCTCGCATGCCCAAGTCAGCACCCACCCTCTTGGCTTTCCCAGGGGCTCTTGGTCAGGCAACACCACTGTCAGCATGAAGCCAGGGAGCGGGAAGAAGGCAGAACCACAGCTCTCTAAATTGAGCCTGTTTATGCTCCCATAGTAATGCACCTCAGAGAAATGAGAGCTGCCAAGCTCTCCCAAGTATCACAGTGAGGTACTGGGAGACTCCCTTCCAGTCCTCCAGTCCTTTGATTTTTTATATTTGAGAAGAACCCTTACAGAGGGAGTACTTCTAGTGTGGCACAGTGAGCTCCAGGAAGGGAAGACACACTACAGCTGTTCTGTGGCGCTGGCCCGTAGGAGTTATGGTGGGGAGAGTGGGATAAGCCTGGCACAACCCTGCAAACCCCACTGCTTGGCAGCCCAGGGACTTCCCAAGCCACAGGCTGCATCTGCAGCAGCAGCTCTAACAGGCCTCCATAGGCCTCTGTCCCATTAATTTGCCTAATTGCTTTTTGAACCCATGTATAGTTTTAGCACCTGAAGCATCCCATGGCAATGAGTTCCACCGGTTAATTAGGGTTGTGTGAAACAAAGACTTCCTCCTCTCTATATTAAAAAATATGTTTGATGATTTCATTTCACATCCCTCAGCTCATGTGTTATGAGCAACTGCTGCCATTCTTCCTGCTATTTGTCATGTTGTAGATCTCTGCTTTAGCTCAGAGTCCTCTCTCTTCTAGGCTGAAGTTGGTTCCTTCAGATCTCGTACAGCCAGCATGATGCATCTCTGATCACTCCTGTCATACGTCTCTCTGCCTTTTCCCTTTCAGGTAGAGCCTGAATTTCAGGAGTGCCACACACCCACAACCTCAAGGTTGCTCAGTAAGAACCAAAGGCATTAGGTACTGTATCCTTTAAAACATCAAATTTGCTGCTGTGGGTTGTGCACCAAAACTGACTGCAGCCATCTCAGCAGCTGTCCTGGAGATTTTGGGTGCCAGCCCTGGCTTTGGTGGAGGGGTGGTGGCACCGAGCCTGGCTCCCAGGGCTCCTGCAGGCAGTGGCTCTGGCATGCCACCCATAGCTGCTCTGGCACTTGTTTATTGGCACCTCTGTCACTAAGCCCACAAACAATAGGTGACTGCCACAACATTTGTATTTGAGATCATGGGGACAATAGAGGTAATATGTTCATTGAGCAATTGTAAGCATTACCTCAATGAAACCATTATAGGCGCTTGCAATAGAAATATTGCAGATAGGAAAAGAAATTACCTCAGACAGGATCAAATATGCAAAGCTAACTGTGGCTGCAGACTTCTCCCACAAGATAAACAAGTGGCTCAGCCCTCGAGGGGAGCAGCAGGAAAGGGGAATCCTGGCGAGCTATTCTTGTGCCAGGTTTGTTCTGCAAGGCTTTAGCAGGAGCAGTGCCAGAGAGGCTGGGATGGTCTCCTCCCTGCCCGCCCTCCCACAGCAGCCCTGCAGGCAGGGCAATGCCACTGGACCCCTGCTTGCATGGAGCCCTTTACCCAAGCCCAGCACACCAGGCTTGTGCCTGCTCCACGTCAGCATTTGCTTTGAAACACAGTAGGACCAAAAAGGAGACACGGGCTTTGTAAAGGAGGTGGGGACATTTACAAGGGCTGGCCATGGAAGGTGACTTTCTCTTTCTCCTGAGATGCAGAGGTGATTCCAGCTTTCCATCCTCTCCAAGATAGCCATAAGAAGGAAAGACAAAATACGGAACAGAGAAAAAGTTGTGATTCAAAATGTTATGTGCACCTCCCCATATCCTTCAGCTGTGGGATAACAACCTGCCAGCCACTTCTCCAGGCTCCACAAAAGCAGGGGGGCCTTCAGCGTGCCAGCTTGGAGATCATCTTTGCCATCTCTGGCACTTTCCTAGCTCAGCACACAATCCATCTTCCTTTAAGCAGTCTATGTTTTTCTCAAACAACATTGCCATTCCCTTCAAAACATAGCTCTGTTTATTGAAAACAAGCGAGGGTTGGTATCGCACCACGCCAAGTGGCAGACGTGCTGCTGCTAGGTGGTGCTTGACAGTGCCGAGCTGCGGGTGACAACTCCTTTTTAGTAGGTAAAACAGGCAAGTGCCAGCAAGGATGTGCCCATAATAAACCAGCACTTATCTGTTGGGACAGAGATTTCTCCTCTGGTTGCCAACATAGGTTATGGCCTGAATCTTCCTTTTCTTTAGCAAAAAACATTTACAGACATTTCCACCTTTCCTTCTCTAAGGTTATTCTGCAAAAGTTGAGCCCAACAACGAAACTGTTGGCTTAGCAGAAGAGAGGCAGCTCCGCTTTTAAACAGAGGATTTTGATTGTGCCCTGTTATTTCATCTCTTTAGAATATTCACTAGACAAAGTAATTTCCCTGTCTCTGAGCAGCACTAAGCTGTCAGACTCCTTCTCTCTGAGCAAAAGGTAGTAGAGCATCTTCTCTCCACACAAGCACATTTTTATGAAAATAAAAAGGAAAAGAAAAAACACCCTCACCCCCCACTGGTCATTTAGAGCCATATGGGTCTCCAGATATAGAAAGGAGCAGCAAACTGTGGCTGTTCCTGTAGAACTCCAGCACCAGGAATTGCTCCTGGCAAGACTGCCATCCTGGGAGGGTCAGCCCCACCTGGTAGTGTGCCATCAGGAGGCTCGTTTAGCACCTAAAATAACCCACCCTGCAAATATTCTTCCATTTAGTTTTAAACAGCATCGGGGCCAAAATTTGGCCTCAAACAGAAATGGGGATGTGAGGGGGATGGAGGATGGGGGCAGGGGAAAAAGGGACTACCCTATCCAGTTGTATCCAGTGCAGACACTGCCCCTGTTGTTTCTTTAATGGGGGAAACAATGTGCTCTTTCAGGGGCTGCAGGTGGCTCAGGGCATTGCAGAAAAGGGACATTATGGCTTTCTATGATAGCGTGGTTGAAAGGTTTGGAGCCCTATGTACAAAAAAGCCTTTGCTGAGGGTATTGCTGCTGCATCAAGTATCAATGAAAGCTGCATAACTGCTGTTATGAATCCGTTTGCCGCAGAAAATGAATGGCAAGCATTAAGAGCAGCAAAATAGTGTTTCAAGCTGCAATGAACAGCAACCAATTCATCCCTGAATAGCAGGCCTGGGTCAGTGGAATAATAGCTGTTTGAAAGAAATATGGAAGAGCCTTGAACAGTCTGCAGGAGCAGATGTGCAAAAGAAGTAACCAGAACTGCAGGCACTTCTGAGGTCTAAGGTAGTGCCAGCTTTGAGCAAGGCAGTCTGAGCAAGGGCGTAGGGTCTGCAGCTCCCTGCATGAACCAGTTTATGGGGCCTTTAACAGCATGCCACTCCCCTGGCTTTGGAAACAAACTTCTCTGAAGAAGAAAAGCAACCCGTATGTGCGATAGCACTACAGCCCAGCAACTTACCTCCAAACATCACTGTCAATCTTCAGAAGACAAACTGGCATTGAAAAACATGAAGGCATTAGTGGTTTTACAGGTAGGGAAAGTGAGGGTGCGTAGTAAAGCCAGAAGCAGAACTTGGATGTCCTAGTTTCCCATCCCTAATTTTGACCCCACTCCTCCACCAGCCCCGTTCCTCAGATTTCTGGGATGCTGCAGTGATGAGAGCTGCAAAATCCAAATGCAAGCCCTGTTCATCCCAGAGCGGCACAGCACAGCCTTGGATTGTTACCAGCGGGTGCTGGGGACCACGTGCAGGACCAAACACTTGCCTCATCACAGCCTCAGCCCAGCTTGCCCCCTCACCTGCTGGCCAGGGCTTAGGAAGCCCTGCATGTGTTTTTTCCTAGGTGTGTGGGATCCATCCAATGCTGGTGAGATCCCTGTCACATGTACCACAAACTAAAGGACAGAGAGGCCATGTGCTCAGCAGGGAGTTAGCTGAGACTTGGGATTTTGGCCTGCTGGCTGCTAGTCCCTGAGCTGCTGGGGGTGCCATGGGGCTGGCCCAGTCCCAGGATGTGGGCCCCCAGTTCTGCACTGCTTTGGGCCACACACTGGGCTTTTACCCAGAGGTTTCTCTGCCTGACCTCTCCGTGGCAGATGCTCTCTTCAAGGGGTGGTGACACAAGAATAGCTAGACAGCTGATAAGGTTTGATGGCTCTTTACTTAAGGGAAATCCTCTTGACTATTGCCCAGGGCAAATAAGACTCAGAGGCCTGAATTCCCAGGGGAGGCAACAATGCACCAGATCAAAGTCTGCTCCCCCAGCTGTCACCACAGAGGCATCACCTCCAGCCATAGCAGGAGGTTATAAAAACAAGGTCTGTCCCTGACACATCCCAGGCTGCACAGAGAAACTGGCTCAAAAAAAAGGAGAGAGAGACCTAGCTGCAAGTGCATTGTGGACTGTGGGTCCAAGTGGCAGGCTTCCAGAAACACTGTGGGATGATGGCTACAGCCCGAAGATGCTCTAGAGATCATGTCAGAGCTGTGGCAGGGAGATCTGCCTATTTCTATTTATCTCATTAGCTCCTCTAGGCAGGGATGCATCTGTCTGCTTCTGTTGTTACAGTCTCACGTAAGGGAACCTAAATCCAGAGTGCCATGAGTTCCGGAGTATAGCCCTGAGCTTTTAAACAAAGGGGAGCATGGGATCCTGCTGCTGGCAATGTGATTTCCTTCAGGTGGAGGCTTTTCCAAAAAGCTGCTGCTGGGACCTCATACCCTACTCATCAGACACGGGACTCACTGGCAGGGCACCACGTGCTCTCACTGCCTGTTGGGGCTGGGCTGCCAGTGCTGCTGGCACCAATCACACCAAGTCAGTGTCAGGAGTAGCCAGCAGCCCCATGGGAGCTCCCCTGGCACAGAAAAGACCAAAGAGTTGAACTGTATTAGCTGATGGTGCTTTGATAATTTATATCACATTTTATAGCTGATGTTGGTATTACAACTCCTTCAAGGTACTCCAACATGAAAGATGGCCTTGGAGAGCTTACAGTCTAGTACAGACAGGTAAACATAATAAGTAGAAACATCAAACCTTAGGTAGGGAGTGGGGACAGGTTGAGGGAGTATGTACAGAAATTATCTTTGGCACATCAAAGAGCTGGAAGAAGTCCATCAGAAGAACCTTTAGGCTATTTATGTATTTCAGGTAGCAAGATAAAATCATGAATAATGAGCTCCTGCAACCTCTTTGCAGAACCGGCACTGAAGCAATTCTTACAGAGGCACTTCCCTGCTAACATATGTCCTTCAGATGGGGAACACTGAATCTTCCCCAGATGTACTCTGTTGTCTTTTAATCAGTAAGGAGAAAAGAAATGACAAGCAGCACAAGCACACCAGCATCCTTCCATGTTTTGGTCCCTGTCCTTGGCTATATGATCACGATGTCTATCTGCCAGGCACCATCCTTAGCAACTCTGTTCTCCACAAACTGCTTTTTCTGAACTCCCAAGCTACTTGCCCCCCCCCCCCCACTATTTTGAAGTAAACATTCTCAGTCCTTATTCCTTCTCTTACTCGCTGTACCCAATCCATGCGTCTTCTCTGAAACATTAGAGTGAGACAGGTTGCACACCAAAGTGAGGAACGACTAGACTCGGCTTCAACAGAGCTCGCTGTCACCTCATCTCCTGCAGCCAGAGAGCCACTGTGCACCAAGATGCAGTACAGGGTCCATCACACCAGCACCTGCCTGCACAGCTTCTCTGGGTGGGAGGAAAAGGGCTCGGACCCTTCCCTTACAGGCTTTCAAAATGTCTAAATATTGCAGAACTTATGATTTCATTAAGTAAACAGGAGAGCAGATAACCTGCTCGTGCTACGCTGTCAGGCTCACAATCACCAGAGGCAGCTTGGGTGCAGACCAGGAGATGTTTCTAGGCTTATTCTTCTCATGTGCGAAGGCTCCCTTGAGCAGACTGACACAGGATATGAACTCTTTCCAGTACAATGCAAAAATGTATCATCCAAAAAGCAGACAAATACACAAGACAGCATCATTAGCCATTTCACTGCCAAACAGACCAAGACAAGTCAGTCAATCAAAACATAAAATCATACAATGGTTAGGGTTGGAAAGGGCTTTAAGATCGTCTAGTTCCAACCCCCCTGTCAAGGGCAGGGGCATCTCACACTAGACCATGTTGCCCAAGGCTCTGTCAATCACAAAGAAGTCCTGTGTGTACAGAGGCCAGAGACCCTTTACACCAGGCTGATGAAGGTACTACCAGTAACCAGTGTGTGGAGTGAAGTTACAGGAAAAAAAGCAGCTCCTGCCCACCCTGCTGCTCCGTCTCCTGTGCTGCCTCTCCTACACCACTGGCCCAAGCACTGGTGCAAAAAGCTGGGTGAAAAAAGGTGATCCAGCAGAAAAAGAGCCTGGTGAAAAGTATTATTTCTTAGCCAGGTAAATTCTGCAATCAAGTTCATCCTATAACAGCACCTGTGGGCTGTGTCAACAGGCTCCATCCTTAATCGGCCCCTGGGCAACTGAGTTATGACTCTTCCACTTGGTGGCAAATAATTGCAAGAGGCTAACATTGTTTTGTTGTTGTTTGGGCTTTTTTCTTTCTCTTGCTGTTTCAGCCCCAGTTTCCTGATCGCTGTCTCTCTTGTGACTGTGGCAGATCAAGGATCTTGGTGGCATTAAGGTCCCTTCCAAACCATTATTTGATTATGGCATTTTCGACTGGAGAAGATAACTTGCTTCTCTGCTGCCTGGCCTCAGGGCATGTAGAGAAACCTAGGCCAAGCCATACAACCCAATGGCAACAGCAGGCAAAGGCTTTGGTGGTGAAGGGGCTGGCAGGTTGCTTCCCCTTTGCGCAGCTGGGGACACACAGGGTGAGGAGAGGCTGTCTTTGCCTTACCCCCTGATAAACTCTGAGACAGCTATCAAATTTCTCTTCCCCCTTCTCCCACCTGTGTTCCCTCCACTAGCACTGCCAGAGACCTGCCTCCCAAATCAGCCAGGGGGAACCTCCCTGTCCCTGTAGCTCTCCTCACGCCTTTTCCCACCATGGTACCACCCACCAGTTATGCAAGCTGGGTTACACCTCCCTCCCCATCCCTTTCCCTCTCCTACAGCAAATACCACCTTGTTGTTTCCCTTCTGTTTTGATGACCCTATCAAACTGCCATGGAAAAGCAGAGGCAGATCTCCAACACCTCCTCCTTGGGCTGGTGGGTAAACAGAGACACAGCAGCAGGGAGGAGGCAGTCTCCTTCAACCCCTGTGAGCAACTGCTTATGTCTGCAGGGGGGATACAGATTTGAAGACACAAAGTACTCCACGGTATATTGTGTGAAGAATTACAAAAGGCTTTTAAGTCACCAAACGTCTCCTTTCCCTTTCTACAGTGGGCATTGTAAAACCATGGTACACTATAGACTGCAGCTCTCTGAGGATGGGGTCATCTGCTTGCCCTACTGGGCACAGAGCCCAGCACTCTGCACACAGCCATCCCTATCCCTTCTGGGCTCCTCTGCTATAAGATAAAAATAAATAATAAAAAGGAGCACCATGTAAATGTGTGGAATCACCAATCACTTGAGGGCAAAGTAAACAATCAGAGAGAAAAAGACTTTGTAAGAGGGTTGGCTTAATCCATGCCAGGAGAAAAGGATGTTTGTTGTACAAATAAAGTGAGTGGGAGCAAGACTTTCCAGCCTGACTGGTGGAGGGGTCCATAAATCAAGACTGGAACTCCTTGCCACATATATGAATCAATTAAAGCACTCCATGAATCATTTATTTTCAACATAGGCAATCAGCAACAATGGTTTGATGTTTAATTGATTTCTCATTTGTCTTGCTCCCCTGAGTAATGACAAACAGCTCACCACATACATGGTGCATGCCTCAACCCGACTGCTCCTGGAGCAGCTTCCTCTGCAAGGAATCACACCAGGCACCTGCTTCTACCTGCTGACATTTCACACCTCTTGGTCACTACCCGCTGACGCCTTTGGCTCTGCTCGTCTCACTCATTTCACACCCCATGCTCTTCCTTTCTCTCTTTCTTTAAAATCAATATATGGCAAAGATTCATCTTCAGTGAGTGGCAGTAGGGTCAGACCCCTCATCAGAAAGCATCAACATCCTACTTTTCAAAAGGTGGAATATCAAGAATTGCCAGGGAAGCAGCACAGCTCTGTGTACAGCAGATGATGTAAGGCACTGAAGAAAGGAGGGAGTCTTTAGAACATATTCTATTAGATACCCTATCCATGCAGCACGTTTCCTTCATCCAAAGTGCTTGTAAAGTGCTTTGTGGAGACCTCTAATTTGTACCATGAGGCGTCCAAAATACAATTCGCTAGTTAAATCCAGACACATACCAAAAAGAAGCCCTCAGTTCAGATGCTGGGCTATGCTGAAGTCACAGCAATTAAGACATCATTCAGGCAGTGAGGAGTCCTGGAGTCACATAGTTAATTTTAAGGTGTGCAGTTCTCACAGCCCTTTATATCTGTCCTGATATTATTTGGCTGTGGCTGTTGGTTGTTTCTAGCAGATACAAGGCACCCCTGGGGTTAGGCCAAGATGAACATGATCATAATCCTATTATGATGAGTAAATGGGGGAGAAAAAAACCACTGGGACACACTGAGCTTTCCCGTTCATGAAAACAGGGTGCATACAGGGCTGTGGAAAGCAGAGGCAGGAGCTGCACCACTTCCTATGCCCAGTGGGACCACGGACTCAGCTTGGTCACTGCTAACATACCAGCTCCTGGTGGCACAAGAGGCAGCACAGAGGCTACAGGTGAAATTCAGGCATCTGGGAAGGACTAAGAGCAGGCTCCTTTGGCTGTATTAGGGTGAATATCAGAGGTACATGAGCTGTGCTTCACATCTGTCTACCTACAGTCCCACCATGAACATCCCCTCCCCATCACAAGGCCCCCGGGGCCCCCTTTCCCCTCCGGCTAGTAAGGCAACCAACCAACAGATCTTGATTCTTTGTCCTTCCCCATCACTTTGTAGCTCTTCAAAAATCATTTTTGGCCATACTTGTGCATAACACAGGCCTGAGAAAGAGCTGTGGGACAACAAACAACTTGTTTCTTCTGCACTCAGAACATTTCCAAACACTTTTGCCTTTCAGTCAGTTCACTGGAGAACATCTCATAAACCCCTCTTCCATTTATAGCCATGATTCAAAGATTTTAGCTCCTCTGCCCACCTCGTCTGTGAAGCTTTCAGAGAGCAAGGACCAGTCACAGGTACCGCACTTCTGGCTCCCATAGGAGTGTGGCAGGGAGAGAGCAGCATTTACCCTCTGCCCGTTCCCGTGCACAGGCGCTCTGGCTTCTTAAAACCTGCTCAATAGGAACATAACTGCATTTCCAAGATTACCTAACCCACTGCACTGCAATCTGTTGAGACATCTCTCTCAAAGAGCAAACCTTGTATCATTTGCTGCACCTGGGCAGCGCCAGGCACACTGCGGGTGTGACTCAAGAGAACAGTGCAGCAGCTAAAGAAAGTCCTTTCAAAAGGCTCCAGATTCACCTCCAAGGAGCGGGCACGGAGTTCACCGAGCCTGAATTTAGTGTTAGCTGCCTGATGTCATCATGGTTGCAGCTCACTTCCTTAAAGCCCTGCAAGCCAGAACAGCTGGTATTCATGGAGGCCATGCAAATAGTGCCCTTGGTGCTCCGGCTCTGGCTTGGGCCATGCTCGGATCCACACTTGCATTAACAAAGCAGCTGGTCTGGAAAAGGCAAAAAGCCTTTTATCTGATAGTTTCCATCTTACCTGCAAATTCATCACAGAGCTTCCCAGGTCACGCAGTGCATCCTGCAAGTGTAGAGGGATCCTTTGCTGAAGTTTAGCAGCCCTTCGCTTTTAGCAGGGAAGCAATCAGGCTGCCCCAGGATGAACAAATGTTATAAACAGACTGGGAAGCTGAATGGAAGGAGGAAAACATACCAGGCCAGTTTTCCCAGGTGCTTTCAATGTGGAGCCTGATACTTTTGAACCAGTGTGGTGCTGAGAACCACCACATTTAAACTCAGTTGAGATTTTCACAGGGATTTTCAGTGACACGTGGCAACATTGGGCCTGGGGAAGAGAAAATTCATGGATGTGACTGGAGGTGGGCTTGGTGGCACAGTCTGGTGGTCTGTGGTGAAGAAGTCCCATCTGGGATCAATTTCTTTACTCCTATCAGCATGTAGCCCAGTGATTTCATTCTCTAACCAGTGCTGTTAAATGTGGTTAGCCACCAACATACACCTAACAGAGCCAAAGAATTGAAAGCAACTGACAAAATATTACCTTGGATATTGTCAGCACTATGCAATTAGCACTGACACATGGGGATGCCTTGCCCAGGAAGAGGGATAATGGCTATTGCACTCACAGCTCAAGGAGCAAACGCATGCAGGGGTTGGTCCTGACTGACTGCTCCTCACTGTAGCCCACTAACTTCCTGCAGCCAGGGTGCATGCCTCGGAGCCAGCAGCTGCAGCACCTTGAAGCCCCAGGGAGCTCTGGGCTTAAGTTTTCTCCTCTTTCTCCTGAGATCTAGGTTCTAGCCGCCAGCAGCAGGGGCAAGGAGTAGCTTTGAGGTGCTTCACTGTCACAGACACAAGTTCCAGCTTCATCAGGTTCACCTCGCCGGCCTTTCTTAAGAAAACATGAGCTACTTTTTCATGTCTGTAAAATGTTCAAGTTGGTACGATTTCCAGACGGTAAATAAAAAAAAATCTACAGATATCTGCACTCGCCTTGGCTTTACAAGATCACATATATTAAATAAGTAACCAGCACTTTTTGTGGCATTCCCAGATTTGTCTTAGGAGAAGTAAAAAGACCACTCAATGCCTGCTCAGAAACTGGCAACCTCTTCGAAATAACGACAAATCCAATGGACACAGAAAGGAGTTGTGGATTTATTTTTTAGAAGAGGCAAAAGCCTTTGATTTGAGCTGGAGGTAAACTCTGTAAATCCTTCAGCTGAGTTTGGTGAGTCAGGTTGAACCATTATCGCAGTAACTGAGTTCCAGGGGCAGGGCACAGTATGCAAAGATTGCATCATCGAACTTCACTTTGTGATCACTCAGGATAGGCAATGCCACTTAGAAAATTACACAAGTAAGTCAAAATAGGCAATGCAAAGAGATACACTAAAACCAAGTCCTTTATGGACCCTGTGCCATATCACTCCTCCTTCGCTTACAGGTTTTGTTATGAAAGTCACTTCAGATTATTTGTGTGTATCTTGCAGTCTCTTCCTTCCTCCCCTGCAAAAAGGACTTTTGCGCGGTCTGGTACCATAATACTGAATCGCATGCCCGGTATGGTCACCTACAAGCTCTTTGCTGTGATACCATTTTCTCTGGCTCCGAGAGCAGAGCTTCACGTGACTTTATCTTTATTCACCCCAGCAGGCAATGAGATCATCCTTCTGGTGGCCCAGGAATTGCTGCAAGTCTTCTCAGGCTGCAGTGATTCACGTGGAGGCTGTCGGAGGTGGCTTTGGTGGAGCATGGCACCCTTCCATGACTCACTGCTGCCGTGCTGGATAAACACCCGCGTCACAGCAAGCTGGCAGGGTGCTGGAGCAGGGCTGGTCCCACACTGCAACTGCAGAGTCCTTCCTCCCTCCGCCCTGCTCCAGCTCCGAAGACTACAGCTCCTTTGGTTGCCATAGCACAGGGCTCCACAACAACGTCAATAAAGAAAAATGACCCAGGATGAGGCCATCTGTTTTATAGCCCCCTCGAGGCACTGCAGCAAAGGTGTTGCACTCAATGGAGAGAGGTGTTTTGCTTCCACACCACAGCAAACAGGAGTGACTGGGGAGTGGTGCAGCTTGTGCAGGCTCAAAAAGGAAAAGCTTGGGGAAAAAATGGAAAAGAAATAAGAGTCTCCTCTTTCCAAAAGGAAGTTTTTAAATAGAGAAAATGGTCAACACCATCAAAAAACGGTCAACTGAGAAGTAAATGGCATTGTCACTGTTTAATCTGCAGATTAGCTCCAGGCTCCTCACCAGCCTTGGGTAAGGGAAGGAGGGAAGGAAACCCAGAAGAGGAAACAGTCTCAGAGCTCCCTTTTTAAAGGATGTAGGTAAATGAATCGTTGGATGTTATCACTGTTTGCTTAATTACAGAATGCTCAACAACAGCCCCAAGGGGGGAGGAAGAGAAGTTTACTAAAAAATGCATATTCCTAGCTTAAGGGACAGCAGGATGAGGCCAAAGAGCTGCAGGCCAGCTGCAGAACACAACAAGGGGTGAGTCAATGGGGTTTATCAGCATCCACATTGTCTCCATCAGGGAGAAAGTAACAGCCAGTAGAACGGGTGTGACCAAAGAGTCCTGGTGATATCCAGCAGCATTAGGGCTCTGTAATTGGCCAGATAGTGGATGTTAAAAATAAACATTTAAACACAACGGCCATATAGTTCTGGAACAAGCCCCTAAACAAAAGTTACTCACATTTTTAATGTGACAGAGGCTAAACTTGGGTTAGCAAGGGTGGTTTTGGGAAACCACCACAGCCAACACAGGTCCAGCCTTCCAGAGCCTCCATTCTGTGTCACAATAAACTCTGAACAGGTTTCTGGATCACTCCTGGGGGTACAGATTGTACATCTATGGAGGGACAGGCCAGAGGCCAAAAGCCAGTACCTGTGGGCAGGAAAACTGCTCCCAGTGCCAGCAGTCACCATGGTCCACTAAGAACAAGGTACCCCCTGTCCCCACGTAGCAGTGGGAGCACATTGTGTCCCATGGTGTCCCCATCTCCCATGTTGCCATGTATTTATTTCTACACCCCACACTGCCCCTGCAACACTGGCTGGCCCCAGAGCTGCTATGGGACTTCACCAGGGGAAATCACAGCTCCTTTCCTGCAAAGGCTTAATCCAAGAAGCAGAAATCCGATAATAAGAGCTTGCCAGTTTGGCACATAGCATTGTAACAGCTCCAGTTACCAGCAATTAGACACTCCACCCCGATTAATTTGTGCTAGAAATACTATGACAGTTTTAAACAGAGAGCTTGATTATCTGTTCAAGGTATTTACCAAAGGTTGGGGTGACTTTGTCATTGAAAATGTGTATTAAGGCTGGAAATTTTATTCAGCGATATTTACTGTACTTTAAATGAGACTTATTCAGAGAAGTATTTTCATTAAACAAGAGATTAGGCTTGATCGTACAATGGACCTCTGTGATTAGTCATGGACCCACTTTGCCAATTCATGCTGAATTTTCAAGCTACACATTCTTGCAAATCTCTGCTTTATAGTCTTTTATAATACCGTTGGTTGCTTCTACAGTTACAAAATGGCTTCTGCTGTATTTCCACATGCCCTTCTCCCACATGTTGCTTATGCCATGCTTCACATTACTTTGGATACTGTCTTTATGCGGGCTGAGAACACTACAGCTGCTGGGACTCCTGGGGCACAGGGCTGCATGTGGTGGCCTCGCTCCTCTGCTTGCTGCACAGGTGAAGAGCATCCCATGATTTCAGGGGTATTTCTCACCATTAGGAGCTCCCGCTGCTAACTCCCTGCTCCAGCTGCTCATCCCTCCTCTGTGCTGGATCTTCATCTGGAAACTCATCTGTAGTCTTGCAGAGGTTTTGGTTTGGCTGGTTGTTTTGTTTAGTTGTGTGTCCAAGTGGCTGGTAAAAATTGGTTACACCTCTACTGCAAGGTACACACAGGGAGGGCACTGGTTAAAGTTTGCCTTGAGCATTCATGCTTTCCTTGTTCAGTATGAGGACCTTGAGAGCATGAGCTCTGATCTCCACAGGGACTATCTCCATGGGAGTATGAAATGGTCTCAGATATTGCAGGGGCCACTAAAAGCACCAAAAGGAGCTGCCATGTGGTCCAGCCCACGCTCCATCCAGTTGAGTTACAAGTAACAGATTGCATTGAATCCTTCAGAGCAAGCCAGACAGCATTTTGCTGCAATGAAAATACAGTATTTGCTAGATTTGTAGGCTTACCAGTTAGCTGCTGCTTTACATGCTCTGTATGAGCAGTTGTATTACTTGGGAGGACCACAGTGGTGCTACTGGAAGTATGGGGGTGCTGGTTTCATTAGTAAAGTCAAGTTGCAAGAGAAGACATGCATCAGAAGTATCACATTTATCAGACTTGCTGCTCGGCTGCATCCACATAAGCAGGCACTCCATCCTGAGGGACACAAGCCAGTCATCAGGAATACTTACAGTAACTTACTATTCTATCTGGCCCTTCACTCCCTTAAGAAGAGGGTAAACAAACATCCTCCAGGAAGGGCTGAGCTGTTGAGCTTATGAGGGTCATTGCTCAGTGTCCCACAAATCAGTGGTGGCACCTCCAGCAGCATAACCAGTCTGTGCTCAGGTGAACAGTGCTGGGCCAATTCACAGCCTGGCTGATGAACATCTCTCACCTCTTTTCTCTCTGCATCCAAACTGCAGATGTCCCCCCTTTCCCACAAGCCTCTGCAACCTGAAGTGTTTTTTTCCCCTCTGGCTTCTCTTAAGCCACAGACTTCTTCCTTTCTTGCACCCAGTAGGTTCCCTCCCGCTTTTAATGCTTCTCTCAAATTTCTTGCCTTTACTTGCTTTACTGACTTCACATCACCATCAGCCACCTAAGGCAGACCAGCATTGAAAATTGCTATATATTCCTTAGACTAAGTCTTGAACATTTTTCAAGCCATAGCCTACAGAGAATCAGCATTTCCTTAGTGGTTTTCCATCTGCAGCACCCTTATTTCAGTAGCAGAATCACATCTCAGTCTCATAACCACTTTGTGCTAAGAACAACACCCTATGGACCTCAGCAAAGCAACCTAGGCGTGAAGTTAGCCTTTCTTGGAGCAGCAGGCTGGGCTGGGTGACCTCCTTCTCAGCTCAACTAGTCAATGGCTTAGGCTACAACCTCCTAGGAGGAAAGACTGTCTTAAACAGGATTCAGTTCTTGTTAGAAAGAGCACATGTGAACAGTGCATACCCTATACTAATACACTATGCATTCTAAGTGCTCTCCAGTTTATGCAGTGGCCAGTCACTTCCAGCAGAAAGAAAACTGAGTACGTATTCTCCAAGAACCAACTTTGGGCTTCCAAGTACTACCTCTTGTTGCAAAAAGGTCTTGGTCCTTACCCTGTAAGAGGAAACCAAAATCTACTGAAGCCTTAACCTGTATCATGAAAAGCTACGTGCTAAGTTAACAAACAATAATACAATTATTATGCTCTGATGCACAGGAATCAGAACTGAACTGACTGCGCAAATCTATTTGCTTGTGGTGCCATGATGACGGGTGGGGTCAGGAATCAGTTCGCCAAACGGCTGCTGAAGCTGTCGTCGACAGTCTTTCATTAGGGCTTTTTAGACACCACAAAGCTAAATTACTCACACCTTTATTTGAACAGACTTTCCTCACCCACCTCTGCAAAATTACCCCATGCACTCAGCTCTCCAGCTCTTCCCCCTGCCCCTGCAAAGGCTGCTTGGCGTAGGGGGTGAGAGACGTTCGCGGAGGAAAGATGCAAAGATGCACTTCTGCTCGATGATAGCCTCCCCCAGCTACTCGCTCACAGTGACAAGGCAAAGCTGCGAAGTACAGACATGTAAACCTTAAAAACTGAGTCCATTTTGTTGCTCTCTTCCCACATCTCACTGGAAGCTGGCAGCAAAAAGACTCAGCTTGCAGATTTTGCAGACAGGCTTTTGCAGAAAGACTCGCATTGGCAGAAAGAAGAAAGCAACGGATGTAGCAAAATGGCCACTGGAGTCAAGAAACAGACAGAAAGGGGGATGAAGTGAATGGAAGAGCACAGAAAACCTGCCATGTGAAGAGGAGATAAAGGAGAAGGATGAGTTACTAGCGGAGGTTGTAAAAATTAAGAGGATGATGAAAAATTATAATAGAGGAAATAGGAGTGGGAGGAAGCAATCATGGGACGTAAAGGGGCAAGTACAGCTGTAAAAGGGTGGGGGAAATCAAAACCACATTTACACCCATTTTTCATGCTAAAAAAGGAGATTAAAGATTTGCATAGGGAATATGTCTGAATCAGTTTAAAATGCTGCGTGAGAAACATCAGAAACCAAGCCACAAAGCTAGCAGCATGTCCTGTTAGCCCCAGAACTGAAGCGACTCCAGCAGTTCTCAGTCGAATGATGACTGCGGTGATTCAGATGAATCCTGATTTCTCCTGGAGAATGAGGTTGAAACCTGGGCTTACCAGAAACAGCAGACACTCGGGGAACCATGAGGATGCTAACGTCAGAGAGAAAAGTACCCATATGGCTTTTGAAAACTTGTCTCCAGTTGCGCCTATCCATTCGTCACCATCACATTTCCCCATAAGAGCACATGCCTAATTTCCATAGGCACATCAGCTACTAGGCTTCAGTAACTAGTAACACCTATTGTGCCTGTATCCATCTTACTGTATTCAATTCCTTCCCAGCAGTTGTGCTAGCCCACCAGAAACATGCAAAACCTTACTCTGTTGAAGAAACTATCAAACATGCACATAGGCAGTTCATTTGTTTCCCTAAGGCTACAGGACAGGGTCCTGAGGGCTAAGCACCAGAGAAGCAACGTAGCTGTGGAGTGTGCTTTGCACCCATCAGCCCTGCTTTACTGCTCTCTGTTGAAGGCAGCTTTTACTCCTATTTACAATGAAATGGGATGAGTAATGGGAAATAAAATTCATTGTAAACTAGTAATTCAGAAATGGTATCAATATTTTCTAGCCAGCCTCTTTTGGGTGCCTGAACAAACATTGCCTGTGCTCAGTTGATAGGATTTATATTTCAAAGTAGAGGAAACAGCCACTTGGATGTGCTCTGGAACTAAACAGAGCTCTTAAGCATGTTTTTTTCTTCTGGATCACTGCAACCACTGAAAATATGTGGTGCCTCTGTGCAGCAGAGGGATATTTGAAGCTACCACCTCTATTTATCATTCAAAGTCCTACTGTTTAAAAAGAAAAGAAGTAGTAGATAGAGTTCAGATGTTTTCTTCACTTGACCCAAGAGGAGGCATCAAAGTGTTTTGCCGTTCCTTTTTTCTCCTCTTTCCAATAAATAAGGATGGAATAGGATAAAAAGGAGCTATTGTACAGACCTGATCAAAAGCAGAAGAGACACATCCGTGTTCAAAGGGAGCCTGTGCACAGCCTCTGCTTCAGATGGGGTCAACAGTCTCAGAAACATATATAACCTTCTCCCCTCTGTGCAGACAAGGCCACCCTTGCTGAGCATTTGCTTGGCCACTGCAAACCTCATCCTGAACACCACCACTAAAGCCAGCGTACTCAGGTCCTTTCCGTGCTCCCTAATGGTTCAGTGCCAATAGAAAGGACATCAGCAGCTGAAGGTTAATGATGACTTTTCTTTCCCTTTTTCAGTTTTCTCCAAGTGCAGGCAGTTGACACTGGTGGTGTCCACATATTGGGAAGATAAACACGCTGTCCTTCAACAAGAACCTTCACACGTTCATTGCCTCAGTGCCGCTTTCCTCTACAGTTGCAAAGATATTTCGTGCAGCCGCCAGTTTTAACAGTGTACAAGATTTCCAGAAGGCATCTTTCCGACAGGAGAACATGGCAGGTTTTTTAATACCGGCTTATGAGCAATGAAAAGTAATGTATTTCTGGCTATTTGGACAGTGATGTGGCTAAAACAAACTCCTTTGTTTTCAGCAGCTGTTAACAATGCCTGTAGGGAGTTTGTTCCCAAGGCAGTTACCTCTGGCACTGGCGGCAGTAGGATGTAAACAGCATGGATCAGGTTAATGAAAAACACTGAACAGCCAAATCTGAAAGGAGCCATGTTTAGCTGGGCTTCTCTTGCAGGGATTACATTCTCATGCGTAGCAGCAGCAGCAGTGATGGCTTTTAGAGGGCAGGTGTTCCTTGGGGTCAGTGTGCGCTGAGCTGGAGGCAGCAAGCCTGGCTGAGGGTGTGCAATTACATGTCATAGCTATATGAGCTCAGGGTCAGCACCCAGCTAACATGCCGTACACCTCCAGCATGGAGCTGGCTCAGGTCTAGTTAGGTCAGAGCCAACGTGTGGCTGTCTGCATCCGTCCACACAGACATACCCTAAGATTAGAAAGATACAGATGGGTTATTTTGAATGACATAGTCCAGACTTGTACACTGTAGGAGGTGTGATGAGAACTCTGTCTTTCTTGATAATTTAATGAGCTGTTGTAATGAGGGATACATTGAGCCCCTCATTTGTATGCAGTTCCCACATGAGATGTGAATATTAAATTCCTCTAAGTATGAATCAGCACCTCTTACTCCCACAGTTCTTCCACCTATCTCTCAATCTCCCCAAGCTCCACAGCTCCAGATCCCCTCGTGGTCCCCTGGACCCCCCTACTTCACTGCCACCTCAACAGCCACCAAAGGAGAGAGATGCGGCTCATCTGCCCCCAGTGACAGTCAGAAGCATCGGCCACTTGGCAGAACAAAGCTGGAGAAAAGGTCTCTGCTGCTTTCTGAAAACTGACTGCAACAGGGCTAGCCCTGTGGCCACTTAGTGTTTGAGAAACTTGCATGACATGGGAAATTAAACCTAGAGGGCATCGCTGCCTCTGACAGCTGGTAGTTTAAATAATGAATTGGTAATTATAAACCCTTTTGAAATAAAAATGAAGTTTAAAAAAACATAAACTCCCGAGACACACCTTTTGATGGTGAAGGGCTTTCCCACACAGATTCCACCAGCAGCCATCACTCAGCACTGGCAGACAGCAGGTGCTTGCCACTCTGTACGGGGAGACACACACTCACCGAACAAGAAAAGTCAGGGGCTAAACAAGTTTGCAAATAGCAGCAATTCCAGTCCAAAAATCATTTCCATAGCAGAGGGGAGGAAATTCTCCCTGGGAACAAGGAGGCTGGGCTGGCTTTCACTTTTTTCCTGCTGAATAGATGTTCTTTTATACACAGTAAAGAAGGAAAAACTAATGGGAGAATTGGGTGAAAATGAGAAACTCAGAATTGCAGTGTAAAAGTTACCACCTGCTCCTGCAAAACAGGCTATTCTTTATTTCCAAAGTCCTGGGAGCTGTAAACCCAGGTTTCTCAATCAAGTGTGCTAAGCTAAAAGGCATGAAGATAGCGACAGATCCAGACTTGTTAGTGCCACGAACATTTCTCTGGGCCACAACATACAATGTGTACACAGTGTGCTGCATCTACCGATCTAATGCCTTCCATGCTATATATACCCAAACCTGTGCAGAAAGCCCTGCTCAGAAGTGTTCAGAAACTGAAGTTAAACTGCATGCCTTTAGTATAAAACCAAACCTCAAACCTAGCATTTGAAGTGCCAGGATTTCTGCTGTAAAGTCCTTCCTTTTGGGACTTTACCACAGTGACCTACACCCAGACTCCAGCTGGATGAGATCTCCAGGACTAAAGGCAAGAGTGTAACAGGAAAGAGAAAATACAAACCTCATACCCGGTAAATGGGAACTTTATTAAACCACTGAGTTACTCCGAAATGTATAAATGCTTCATTAAATACATTCAGTTCTCTTTTACACAGATTTATAGAAATTTATTTACACGTTCCAAACACATTTAAATTATTTTTCAAGCTTGCTACCAATAATTTTTTGGTGTTTTTTTCTTAAAAAAAAAAAAAAAAGGGGGGGAAAAAGTCAGTCATCTGCTCTTGCAGATGCGCATACATACACACAGATACAAATAAGAGAGATGCTTTTGTATCTAAGCCACAGGGGAGGCAGTATCCAAAAAGCTTATAGGGTTTCAAGCAAAGATTTGCCCTTGCTGAAAAGTGGGCTATGTAAGTTTTCCTTGTGGGACAGACTCAAAGAAGAGGCCCTGTGCAATACTTAACAGGGTTTGGGTATGATGTCTGCATCCAAATTTGCTGGTATGTGGGAAAAGCTAAAGGCCCCTTATCAAATTCAAACCACAAAGTTAGCTGGGCCTGATACTAGTCCATGAGAAACATGTGAGCAATTAAACGGCTCATTCTCACTGAATTACACTCTCCTGGCACTGAGGGATAGAGCAGACAAACAGATCAACCACTAATAAGTCAATGCCATTTGTCCAAAGATATTTTCCTTTTATTTTCCATTTTATTCTTAAATGAGTCTTCATTCATAAGTGAATAAAAAAGCAACTCTTTAAGTAGGATGCTTGGGAGAACAGCAATCAGTTTCCCCACCTACATATATTTCTCTTGGGAAGATGCACGGCATGCTGAACAAGTTTACCCTCATTCTCAGTACCTTAGTCTGACTGGAGCTAAAATTTGTATCTGCAGGAAAAAAGAGGTGCTTTTATTTTGTAAAAAGCTTATCAAATACTAGCTTAATTCATCCCTCAGAGCCTTTAAAACATTAAAAACCACATTCAAAGCAACCAAGGAAGTCTACAAAAACATAATCATGCATAAGCTTTGTGTTTCATGCTAAATATTCATGTTGACAAGGAGAGGGAGAGGAGGAGGAGGAGGCAGGGAAACTCATGGCTCAATCAGAGCCATTGCAACATTCAAGTAATTTGGTAGTAGATAAACCAGTGGAAATATGGAATGGTAAGAAAGTGCCCAGCACTACATCGCAGCCTTCCAGAGTTGAACTGCAAACATCCTTGATGCGTATCATAAATATATGGCACTTCTGTATGACTAAAAGCTGGCGAGTTTGCTTGTGACCGAAACAGGTCAGGAGTAGTCATCATCCCAATGGTTACTGATGGCCTTTCAATAGGCACAGCTTCCAGCCGTGCTACTTGATGCAGCACCAGCTGTATCTACTTGTGCATGCAAGACAATGCTGCCACGTTTTTGGAGAATAAGCCTCCTGCCCAGCAGAAAGCCTTCTCCAGACACACATACATTCATATGACATGCTATAAATTCTTCAGTGAGGTTAAGGACAGCCACAAACAGCAAATGTTCTGTTTTACTATTTTTTGGCCAGCAGTTCTCAGTCTGTCCAATTGCCAGCAACGGACTTCGCAACAGGCAAAAAGAGCCCCTGAATCCAAGGAACTGAAAAGCAAAGGAAAGCACAATCACCTAAGTTCATTTGCAGCACTGTTCCACAGGATTCACTTTGACATAGAATAAGGAACCAACCCACACAAAGGCTCGAGTTCTAGGAAGAATCTTACGTACACAAAAACTGGCCTTTATCCACGTTTCCTGTCACAAAGCGTTTCACCTTGTAGTTAAAACTCCTTAAAAATTTTGGCTTTTGGTGACCCTCTGTATGACAAATATGCACAGGTTTGTTGGTATGCTTGCGTTCCATCACAGTAGCTTCAAATATATTCAAATTCATAAAAAAGGACTTAGACCAGAACACAACTACTTGCCCTTTTCCAACGGCGTGCTGAATTTCAATGAGCACATGATGATGCTTAGCAACAGTGTTACTGTTTCAAGGTATTTCACCACACAGACATCCAGTGCTTGAACAAGTGATCACATTCCAAGAGTCAAAAAACCCCTCTCCCTTATTTCAGTAATGGCTTCAGAATTTTACCAATCGCAGTCCGGTTTGCATCTTTCAGTTTAAGAGAGGCCTTCTCCCCTGCTCCTTGCTCCTTTGGTGCAGGCTCTACTTTAGTGACGACAGCTTCTCCCTGCAGGATGCTTCTTCCAACCACTCTGGCACTACTTGCTCTCTTTAAGGTACTCACACTGTTCTCCTTTGGATTTGGATCATCAGAGGTTGATGCTGGCTTTGCTTTAGGCAGCCTCTGGGACACAGACCTTGTGATGGTTGGAGGTTTGGACGAGGTGGATAGATCCACTTTCGCACGCTTTGAAGAAGAAGCCACCGTATTCCTCGCAAAGTTTGGGACAGCAGATGGTGTTTTGGGAACACTGACTGTGGCAACCTTGGTGTCGTCTGTAGGGGTCTGGGGTTTTACACTGGAGCGACACATCTTCATTTCATCTGTCTTTAATTTGACATTACTCCTAACAGGTTTAGAGCTTGGCTTCTTAAGAGAGACTCTGTCCCTCTCAAAATGGGCACTGCTCGAGGTGAAAGTGCCTCTTTGTAACCTTGGCTCTTCTACTGACATGCTGTGCCTGTAAGGACTTCTTGGCAGTGTGTCTGTTGTGCCTCGGACAGAGCTGCGATGCGAGAGCCGGCTTTCCACTGTGCTAGTTTCACGAGGTGCTGGCTTGGCTTCTGGCTTTTTCACACTGCTCGGTGCCCTGTTTGACCGAGAAATGGGCACCACTTTCCTCATACTTTCATTCTCAGATGCATTCAAAGTTCTTACAGGTCTGGAAGGAGCTGTGTGGCTTGAACGAGTGCCACTGGATTTTGAGGAGCTTGGAGATCTATCTTTCAGAGAGTTTCTCTTCGGTCCTGCTGAGTCTCTGTTTTTTATGGGCTTTTCTTTAGGAAGGACATGCTTGCTATTGGCATCATCCTTATCATTTGCCGAAGTATGAAGATCCTTGGCAGAAGCAGAATTCAGGTTTGAGAAGAATGTTCTAGCCCTGTATTGAGCATTATTCCCAGAAGAGCGTGCTTTGCCAGCCCCACTTCTTATTTCACTGCCTGCAGATTTAAAATCATTTCCCTCTTCAGAGTCCAGTGTCAAAGAGCAATCAGTTGTTGTGTCTGACACATAGAACATTGGCCCATCTTCCCTACTTCCTGAAATGCTTGTATCCATAGATACAGGGCTGCTACTGCTGGGCTCTGAAGCTTCACTCTTGCAACCCACCGCTTTGGCTTTATGATCATGGGTCTCTCTGGAACTTCTGCAAGCTGGAGGCAGGTCATCATCAGCAGTGCTAAGGGAATGAAAGCTTAGATCATCTAGAGTCTCCAGGTCTGTTCCACCAGCATCTTCCAAATAGATTAAAGGTGTTTCCTCTGCAGGCTTTGCTCCTTGAATATCAAACTTATGTAATCCTTTAACAAGTTCACGCTCCTCAATTGCAAGGGCCAAAGCATTTATATCTGTGGATTCCTCGCAGGACACATTGGCAGTGTGCACACTGTAGTCAGTGCTTCTTTGTGAGTAACGGGTACCAGGACCGGTTGAGCCACTGAAGTGACTGGGCTGAACTGGAGGCACCTGCAGTAGGCCACCACTTTTCACTTTGATTTCAGACTGTTGGTCTAAGTGCAATGTATTTAAGTTGAGATCTCTTGTCTCTCTGGATTCAGTCCAGGCTACATTTGGTCTTGCTTGTCGGGTATTTGCACGGGGAAGGCTGTTAAACTTGTTTGGATCCTCATCTTTGGAGATTTCCAGGAAACTCTGCAACTCCCTGTCTGCAGTAATCCCCAAAGAAAGTCGAGAGCGTCTAGAATTGGGGTTTCCTGTACAAAGGGCTTTGCGGTCGCTGTTGCAAGAAGGGAAGAAATTCTTCAAGTCCTTTTTTGGCCAACATCTCCACATCATTTTCACTGCTGCTCCGCCCAAAGCTCCCAAGCTCTCCAGCTGCCCAGGATCGACGCTTCTCCTCCAGCTCCTTTCGCCTTTGCAGATTATGAAGTTCCTGGATCTCTCGTTCCCTATTTTCCTGTTGAGGAAAAGCATAAACACATCTCAGAGGAAGTGTCCTAGTGCACGAGAACAGGTCACGCTCCTTTATCTTCCTTTCTATTTCTTCCTGTCAATGTTAGCTCTTACTGCTATCACACTGCCCCAACCCCTAACGTATACACAGATGAAACCACAATGGCACCCACAGCCATTAACTGATGGAGAGCAGATCCCTTGTAACTAACATCAGCCTGGTCAGCATCAGGAAAAAATGTGCAAGTCCCTGCAGAGACCAAGAATGTGACCTATCAAACCCAAGCAGACGTCAAGTCCAGACAGAGTTCCTGCTATAAAATAGGAAGTTTCAAGCCCCCAACAAGTTTAAAGTTAGCAGTTTTATCAGGAGAGTAAAGCTCTACCTAATCATTACATGCATATTTTAAGACAAACTTGTCTGACGAGCACACAGCCAATGTGCTCCTTCCACCCTCCCTTATTACAATTGCAATTGTTCCTCAGCAAGTGCAGTGTCTACAGGGCGCTACTTATCCCTGACACGGAACATTATGGGTTGGAAATGTTGTGAAAAGACATTACTTAATTGCATATGAAAGCAAAGAGAAGTTTACACAATGCCTTACAATTCACATACAAGTGAACCCCTCAAGGACCATTAATCAATACTTCATTCCAGTTTTGGATCTGGTATTCACTGTTGGCTTCAAAAACTGGCAACTATTGCGTAGAAGTTGCCCAGGGCAAGCTGGAGATTTTGGCAGCCAGGCTAAAGAGTTTTGGTTCAGGATGCCATAGGAAGAGGTAGTTTGTGTTTGAAAGACAACACAGTAACACCTGTTTACTAAAATCATTAACAGTAGATTACTGCAAATATCAACCTTTTAACTGTCACCTCTAGGCTTCAGATTTAATCTAGCTGAACCTTTGGTTGAACTTTCCAGGTTCTTGTCTGAAATGGGGAGCCTGGTTTTCTAAAGCCAGTATAGCTGCAGCAAAAGAAAGAGGAGGGAGGCTAGTCTCCACAGAGGATTCAAAAATCACATTATTTTCCAGCATGTTGTTAAATCTGTTCGGAGCAATGACACACTGTTTAAAAAACCCCACACCTATATTTGTCTGAAGCACTGCCTACATTGATCTTCCCATTGTTGTGACAACAGAAGAGTGGCACAACTAGGAAAAGTGGCCTGAAAGCTTTCAGTAAATAAAAGCCTAATGCTGAAGCTCTTCTTGATGAATGGGTTAATCTAAAGCTCTTAAAGTGGATTTGAGACTACACTGGTCTCTGAAAGACAAGATGCATTAAGAGACCCAAGAAATCTGAACACCTAAGAAAGGATAAAGACAAAAGCTTGCAGGGAAAATGGCTGTGGCAGGGAGCTTTCTTTCAGGTACGGAATTACAGAATGAATTCTTGCCAAATGCTAAAGCTCAACTTTAAATATCCCATTGTGAAGAGAAATGGATAAAAATAGTTGTAGATATTATTCTTATATCTCGTATTAGACACAGAACATTTTAACCTCACCCAAAACATGTTCTGGGAGATTTTAGTCAAATTAAAAAAAAAAATCTATTTTAAGTATACAGAGATGTGTTTAAGCATTTGAAATACATGCACATGGCCATTGTGTTATAAGCCATCATTTCAGACTGCTGGCTGTGCAGTCCACACATCACAGTCATTTGTCAGAACTGCAATCTTTAGTCTGAATTGTTCTGTTAATATGTCGGGACAGTTTTTAACCCCACAAAATACATAGTAAGTAAATCCTCACAATATTTGCAAATAAGAGACTGATTTATCGTTTTTAGTGTAAATACTTACTACAGGGAGAGGAAGAAAAATCCCCATTGGACCTTAAAGTAATAGTTATCCAACAACCACTTGTAATGTGCAACTATGAATTAAATCCCCAATCCCAAATAATTGAACATATACCCATAAAGTCATCTCTCATTAAAATGTTTGCAACAGTTACCACTATTTGGTTTTATATGTTTGTATAATGTTCACACAGATGCGTAACAATGTGCTGTCTTGGGTGGTAGAGGTTAGGCAAGCTAATGGTACAACAAGCATGTTAGCTGAACATCCTGCCAGCTTGCTATAAATCAGGATCGTTCTCTCTTTTCTGAACTAAAGCTCTTACACAAAGTGCTGTCAAATGCAGATTGCGTAAGGAAGAAAAATAAAGACATGTGTGGATCCATCTAATTCATGCTATTTATAAAGGCCTAAAAAATATCTGTAACAATAGGCAGACTTTGCTGAGCCAAAACTGTTGCCAATGCCAATACTGCTCCTTCATCTTAATATATATTTTGCAATATCTGGGACCAATTCAGGGTACTTTGCAAATGAATGGTGACACTGGGGATGAGGTATCTTGCTTCTGTAGGCCTGCTAAATTTCTTGAGTTTTCACCCACAATAAGCATTTGAAAGAACAAAGTAGAATACACAGTCCTGACTCTTCTTGGCAAAGTGTGTCTAGTCATGTAAGGGAGGGCAGCGGAGAGCTTGAGCTAGTGCTGATTCAGGCTGGTATGACCATGTAAAGGGGTGGCACATCTTAAGGTCTTTCCAGTGATCTAACACTACAAGTCCAAGGGCTGAACAGCAAACACTAGTCAGGAAGCCTGTGCAATCTGTCTCACTGCTCAGCTGAGCAATCACCAGCCTCCCCACCAGAAGAGGAGGAAGGAGCCCAGTTACAAGCCAGACAACAGACTACCCTGAAGTATCATCTCAGTGGTCTAGTTGCCTGCAGCGGAAGAGGCAGAGCAGTGGGGCTGCACAGAGTGCTGGGCACTGTAACCATCTCCCACCTGGCCTATGGCAAGAAATACCTACAAGAGGGCAGTTTGCTGCAGCCATGTGAGCAAATATGTCAAATATCACAAGATACAGAATGTCCCTTTAAGCAGAAAAACAACTTAATTCATGCAAGCAATGTGTGAGGATCTCATTCAGTGCTCTTACCTTAACAGCCTTGTTGAATCTTATGCAGAAATCCCTGAATATCTGGAAACATTCATCCAACTTCATAGTTTCTTTGTCTTCACAGAAAAAGTCAATAAGAGCATTTCCCTCCTTTTGTAATTCTTGTTTCTGGTGTTCAAGCTCCTTTAGATGTCTTACAGCAAACTGTAGCAACAAAAAAAAAACCAAACCAACAAAACAACATATATGAGATGAACCAGAAAAATTAAAGTCACAACAGGCCATGTATATATTAGGAACTTATAAAATTAATGTTCCAACCTGGGATCTGTTACACAGCCCAGGAAATTAACACTTTGAAGGATAACTCCTACTAACAAAAGAAAATGCGTCATTTCAGGACAGTCAGATGGAAATACGTGTGTTTTAAGACATCCAGAAAACATCCCATAAAGTAGCACTTTGAATCATAAGTGTAGAGCTATACAGTCATGGTTAGAGTAGATCAGAGGAAGAAGATTCAGGAGGAAGGGAATAAAGCTGCAGTCAGACTTTGAGCAGCAGAACTGCTTAAAGCACTTTGAGCAGTTGCCCCTCTGTCTCCCCTATCTGCACCACCAGCCACTCACTCCCACACAATCCCAGAGGTGAGACCACCTGTAGCTCAAAGTAACCCAGGGAGAAAAGTTAATCTGTTCTCTGACAACGTCTAACTCATGATCACCTAAGTACTCTTGTCACTGCAGCACCAGGGTGAGAATACGCAGCTGGAGGCACTGGTGACCATTTAAGCCAACCCTGCTTAAGTTACTTAGCAAATGATGGCAGGAGGAAAGGAAGTCTTAAGAAGAAATGCGCAATAAAAAGATGGATTGAAGATAAACTGGACAATTGATGAAAGCATCCATAGAAAATTAGTTCCTCCCACTTGATTCAGTAATTCATTCACAAGGTTGAGATAATGAAAGCTGACTTTTAAATCAGCATCGTTATCACCTGTAATTTTGAAGCAAAAACCGGAAGTGTTTATGTAAGGTATGCATTTGTAAGATGATTTTTTCCCCAATGCTTCTTTTGGAATGTGGCCTGAACAAGGTTGCAGTGTTATATAAAACCAGCTATCGAATTAAAAAAAATCCCAAACATGTTAGAACATAACATTAAAGAGTCTGGGTGCGATGGATGAAAGCCAACAATGTGGAGTGCATGAGGACAGGTATTTCAATCTTAACCTGCCCCTTTCTTCATCAACTTCTCATCTCCTGAAAAACTGCAGGGGCTATTAACTACATTTGCAAGTGGAAAATCAGGGTGGGTTAAATTCCAGAACAACACCTGCTTTCTTACTGTTAATAATTCTCCTTAGTGTGAAACAGAAAAATTATTTAACTGAAGTATAATACGTATTTCTTCAGGCATCGCCACATACTCAGAAAACACCAAGAACTCTGCTTCAAAGTTAAGTGCTATACACATTCATGCTGAGAAAGTTGGGGCTGTTCAGCCTGGAGAAGAGAAGGCTGTGTGGAGACCTCATAGCAGCCTACCAATATCTCAAGAGGGCCTATAGGGATGCTGGGGAGGAACTCTTCATTAGGGACTGTAGTGATAGGACAAGGGGTAACGGGTTCAAACTTAAACAGGGGAAGTACAGATTGGATGTAAGGAAAAAATTCTTTACTGTGAGGGTGGTGAGGCACTGGAATGGGTTACCCAGGGAAGCTGTGAATGCTCCATCACTGGCAGCATTCAAGGCCAGGTTGGACAGAGCCTTGGGTGGCATGGTTTAGTGTGAGGTGCCCCTGCCCATGGCAGGGGGGTTGGAACTAGGTGATCTTAAGGTCCTTTCCAACCCTAACTGTTCTGTGATTCTATGATTCTATGTCTATAAAGCGACTGCAGTACTAAAAAAGAAAAGGAGAACCCACCCAGAACTAGTGATATGGCTCAGAATATTACACTCTGTTAAGGGTAAGTAAGGAGAGAAAACAGCCCCTTAACCTTCCAGCTTCTAACAATACCTCTTCAGTCACCCAACATCAGGATTCTTATGCATAGCACAGACTCAGCTGAAACTGTCATGCTCCAGTATAACGTAACAGGCAGACACTATGTTTTGGGCAGCTGTGAAGTACAAAACCAGTGACCAATCCAAATTGTCTTCTATTTTAACCACTGATCTTCATCAGTCATTTCATAGGCATTAAACACACTTGCCTAACAAGCCTAGGGCAATGTACACTCAATATCCCTCCCTGTAAAAACATAGTCCTTCCAACACTTACTTGACAAACAGCATGTAGCTGGAACACCTATGTACAACTGATAGGGCAGACATATTAAAACAACGCTTCTGTTTATTAATATGCCCACATGTTTATTAACACACAAATTACATTCAGCTGATGAATACTCTTGTATTCAGGCAACAATATGACACATTAACACAGATATCCCACAAACCTGGAGAAAGCTTTCCATCTGGTGAAAGAGTTTTGGGTCTCGCTGAATGCTCTCTTTAACAGATCTTGCCTTCAAAGACAGCGAGTGGAGCTCTGCTTCTATATTATCAATGGATAACCTAAAAATAGCACATACAGAGAATATTTATCGAGGGGGAAGGAGTTGCCTGCAGGTTATCCACAATATGCTTCAAAAATGGATGTTTAACATGAGGTGCAACCTGACTATCAAACAAGACCTGCTTGTTCAGGAAATCTTTCCAGAGTAGATACTGAAAGTTAAGAGAGAGATAAGCACATTTCTTTTTATTTGCAACCTGAAAAGATTCCCATGGGGTGTGGTTTCACCATTAAGTCCAGCCAGTCCTACCCCTTTACCATGAGAAAGGGGAATGCCGCCCTGCTTCTGACCAGGTGCTCCTTTTCTTTCCCTGGTGCTTCTGTTGGCACTCGTTTCTAGACAGCCAGCCATATCTGTATACTGAAAATTAACCTAGGAAAGGGAAAAACCAATTTGCTCCTAGGTGGATCATTTGTTTGGTGCAGCTGATTACATGACTGCTCAAGTGCAGGAGCGGGCATAAAAAGGGGGTCACAAGGGATTGCCAGCCAGGACTACCCATTTTGGCAGCAGCGCTTGGCATCATGAAATTGCATGTTATGCTCTTCTAAGCAGCCTACACAGTCTCAACCCAGCAGCTATAACATTCATCCTTCTACCACATACCAGCAGCAGAGCTGCTCCTGTGGAGAGTTAACTTGGAAATCGAAGACCACAGAAAAGAGCTCTGATCTGACGTAACCTAAGCTTTACCCTGCGAGATCCACATGCCATACAACAGGAGCTCCCACCCAAATCTCTCAGTCTGAGGGTTAAATGCTTCTAAATCTACGGCATTTCCTTCACAAGGGAAATGAGCTTGGCCTTCCAAAATGACAAAAACTAAAAATATGCTCCTAACTAAGGTCATTTTACCGCAGCATGACTTAAAACAGTAAAGCTGAATAATAAGTGGCAGCCCAACAAAGCGCACACAGCAGTGGATAGTGACAGCATGAGTAAGTTGGTCGGTGCACACACAGATGAATATAATGTGTGCTGTTTTCTTCTCTGCTTACTTCATCTGCAAAGGTTAGTTCCCTGTTCAGGACAGATCATGGGTGTTTTTGCAAATAAGAAAAGCAGTAGAAGATACAGACTACGTTTTTCTGCCTGTGAAGGAGAAAGAGGATGGTCTACGAGTAAAGAAGGCAAGACAATGAGAAAATAAAGAACATAATGGTGGTTGTTTTAACATGATCTAATTGGAAGGATTTATGAGCAACTTATATATGACAGTTGTCTCTAATAAAGATCTTCCTCATGCCCAATGGTGAGACAAGCATTTAATTTTGTTTCATTTTCCTGTACAGAGGGCATTCCCTGCACAGATTTCAGCTTGATTTGCAACAGAAGTTGTTCAGCATCAACAAATGTGATCAAAGAACAAAGTGGCTAGCTAAAATATGACTGGGTTTGGGATTCTGCCTGTTCCCCTGCTGTTTGCCAGGGGGCTTGCATGCTAAGGGAAGCCACATTCCGCAGCAGGCCACAAGGCAGACTGCCAGAAAGGTGTGTGGGTTGGATGGCAGAGAGCCACACAGGTGGTCCCTCAAAAGTCTTCTGATTAACTCCATGGCCACTCCTCTCCTCAGAAGATTTTGGTCTCCTTTGCAGACATTACTTAGCCCTGCATCAGATCTAAGAGACTGGATTCATTTAACAGCTGGGAGAAGAATGTAAATAGATTGCCCAAAGCTCAAGAGTTAAGGAAGTAGAAAAAATGGGAATGGAACTCCAGCACTGCTAGGTTCGAGTTTAGGGTTTTAGATCACACAGTCTCACAAAAGCAAGTACAGTTAACGAGGTACGAACCAGGTTCAGTTTGAAATGATATAGCTAGAGACTTGAGGATGAAAACAGTACAGAACCCCAAGCCCTTCAGATTTTCATCCAAGACAGAAATGGAGAAGCAAACAAAATATCAAAAAGCATCTAACAGAAGCCAGGGCCAGTACCTGTAACCTGGTACCAGATCTGGAAAAGTACTGTAGCCTGCTCAGAGACACATGAAAATTGGTTAAGGAAAAACAGTAACATGCCTTTATTTCAATCCCTTAAAAGTAACATACACGCACATGTATTTGACAGAGACAAAACTACCAATAAACCACGGAGATCATGTCATAAAACCCCTCATACCTGAAGGCACATTGCAGGCATACTTCAGCTAACAAATGGAAATGAAGCCCTCAAAGCTATAGTAAACATTTGTAAGGATCTCAGGTTTTGTGCCAAGATTTCTCTGAATAAGCCTCACTGCTTCACAAATAAGAACACAAATAAGTCAGTTTTACCACAAGTTCTCGGTTTTCTTTTGACTTACCTGGCGGCATCATGAACATCCCTAATTTTTTCTGAGAAGCTGAGAAGAGCAGCATCTTTCTTTTGGGCTTCCTGAAATAAACAGAATAAAACCAAAACACACACAATCCATTAACATTCCACCACCATGACAAAGTCCCTAAGCCCAGCAATTCTAAAGCCTCTGGAAGAGCACTTAAAGGTTTCTCTCTTACGCTTTTTTCTTCCCATTCATTCCTAACAAAATTGAGCAGAGGACATCACTTAACAAGAGCGAAGGATCAGAACTGGAAACTTTAAACAACAGCTTCCACTTCCCAGTGTACAATAATAGCTGCTTCTGCCAGTGAATACAAGTCATGTATTAACAGTGAATGTTAGGGAAAAAACAATTCAGTGATGTTCATTGTTTCATCCAATACTATGTTTCCTGCACAAACATCAATTAAAACCCTATTGTTAACTGACTGGAAATCTGTTAAGCCAGTTTGTACACAGATAACCAACTCACAGATAGCGGCATTTAAATTCTCTCCCTTCTGAAACCCCCTTGTTTAAATTTTCCTTCAGAATGATGAAATTCTGAAAGTTTGAAAGGAAGGAAAAATAACTTGAAACTTGTCTGCAGCAGCTCTAAAAAGAAAAAAGTCAGTCACCAAGAGAGAGGAAAAACACCCCTCTACCAGTAATGCAGCTCAAAAGATTCAAAAGGATGACTGAATGAGTATTTACCAAAATAAGCCACTTCCATGGTTTAAGAATTCAGGACAATAAAAACCACAATGAGAAACTCAGATGAAGGCAAGTTTTTACACGATATAAAAAACTTAAGTTTTTCATGTGTTCCTGGGCAAGATGACCATGCATAGGTGAACTGGTGAATTTTGTGGCAGGAGAAGAAAGGTGAAGTTTCAGATCAAAGCTGTAAAAAAGCTGCTTTTTCTGAGGCATGTGGCCCCTTCTACTGTCTATCACCTATGGCTCTACAATTGTAGCAGATGCTTATACCAACAAAACAGCTTTTCTATACCAGAGCAACAAAATGCAGCAGACTCATCCCAGGTTTGTTTGCTTTTGTGTCCGCCAGCTTGAGCAGTGATGAGAGTTTAAATCCAACAGCGTTGCCAGCATAACCTCCCTAAAAAGAAAAGAGCAAACAGCTGAGGTGTGACATCAATAGACTGCAGTACAAACAAGGAAGTTTGGTCAACCTGCTACGTCCATTTCGGATGTCACTTACCGCATTCATAATATTCCCAGCCTGAAGGACCAAGTGCAATATGGAATGCAGTTCCTCACAAGTCATTAACTCTGTAAGGAACAAGAACATTACTGTCTAACAATTGTTTGTTTAGAAATAGACACAGTCAGTTACCAACTGCTCCTCATCTTAAGATCTAAAACGTGAAAACTTTCATTTTAACAGGAAACTACAAGAAATGGAAAAGGTCATGGGGAAAAAAATGGTACTATAAATTCAAATTCACAGGCACAGTCAATAAACCTCAAGTACAGGTTCAGACTTTAGCTTAGCAAGTGTAATATTTCCAAGGCAACCCCTAACAGTAGCAGACAACCGCTAACAAACATTTTGGGCTTAATGCTGCCATCTGCAACGTGTCTTACGCAAGTGGTTAAGTATCCTCACCACCTACTAACTGCTGTGTGAGGCAAGTGTTCTGCACCCTGCAGGATCCATTTGCCATCTGCTGGGACTGGGCTTTTGAGCAATTATTCTCTTTTTGGGAGACTTAGCCATCAGGCCTGAAAAGGTAACAGGCAATGTTCAACTTTTCCTTGCTTATGCCACTCCAACTATGAATCATAATTTTATTTCTGTATGATCACCAACTCAGAGCAGCATTTATTCTACCTCAGTCGCGTCAAAGATGATTTAGCACAGTTGCATTCAGTGTGATGCTAACAGTCTAACTGAACAAAACTGCCTTTGAAAGCTTTTCCATCACAGAAGCCTGTCTTGTACATATATCCATTTTTTTTCCAAAATGCACAGCAGTGCTCTATGTGAATTCATACACCTTTTAGCCCAGCCACATATGAACACAAACCAATACATGTGCTTAAAAGTCACCAGAGGATTGCCTTAGGAATAAGATACAGAAATTCAGAACTGTGAAGAGTTAATGAATTGGCATTACACAAGTGGCACAGCAAACCAAGCAACTCCAAATTTGCAGGTGCTCATAGAGCAAAAAAAATAACATGAGCTGGTTTTAATGTAAGGTACCATAGTTTACACTAATAATGAAAGGTAAAACCCTTCTGATTGCAGTGTAAGTACTTTTAAAAGCTATTTTGCTTCGAAATTTACATTCTATGATCTATCCTGCATTTGACTGTTCAGCAGCACAATACACTAACCTATCATTTTGGAAGCAGACAGCCCTTGTGTCTTCAGATTTCAGTATTATCAGCCTAAAAACATACAACTAATTAAATAACCTTTGATCTAATAAGCTGCAGGTGAAGAAGCAAGAAAGAAAAAGAATACAGAAAGGAACACCAGCTTCCACAAGGCCAAGAGGGCAACTTCTAAATATTTTGCATAGTGAGAGCCTGCTCAGCACCACTAGGAGATTCCATTTGCAGGCTAGATGAGAATCCATCAGGTGATTTAGACCATCCTAACCTAACCCCTACTGATTATCAGCATTAGAATTTAAGTAAATATTCTCTCAGTTTAATTACAAGGAAAGAAACACGGGAGACAGGAATAGAAAAGCAGACCTAATTCCTAAACAACTT
This sequence comes from Myiopsitta monachus, assembly GCA_017639245.1. Taxonomy (NCBI): domain Eukaryota; kingdom Metazoa; phylum Chordata; class Aves; order Psittaciformes; family Psittacidae; genus Myiopsitta; species Myiopsitta monachus. Next base: position 70,236,302 of record CM029917.1, on the reverse strand, counting down.
CGGGCTATCAACAAACCCTGAAGTGGAAACACCAAATGGAGAAGAGCACATGACACAAGTGGACTGAAAACAGGGAAGCTCAGTCAAACTGATTTGCATGACTGGCCTGATGCAGGAGCTGGAGACCAAAGTGTCTCCTCTGGATAGAATGAATTCTTCAGTTTACAGACGTCCTGGGTGAAGGACATGAAGGACAACAGGGCACAGCTGCTTTAATACGTAACAGATTCCCTAACCTATGTCTGTTTCTCAAAACACAAAGAACAATAATTTGAAAGAGATCCCAATAAAAGGCCAAACTCAAACCTCAGCCTGAGCTAAGGCACATTTTTCCATGTCCAGAAGGACCAGTTCAGTCCCCACTGGTGGAAAAAAGACACCAGGCTTTTCACCCTGCCCTTTCACTGGAAAGGACTGTTCTAAGCACCAGTGCTCACAGTGGAGTATTTTTACTACTGCATCTTTTTATACCACCAGAAACAGTTTAAACAGTGCTCTAGGAGCCTGTCAAAAAAACTGCCAGCATGAATTGGAATTTCATTTTGAGGAACAGGACAAATGTGCACACAGAGCATTTGAAAAAGCCAGCATTGACGTTTAACTGAAGCCAGGAATGAACTGTTTCCCCGCAGAGTAAAAGACACCAGATTACCTTATGAATAATCAGCTGCAGCATTTCAAAATTTGTGAGATTTAGAGACAAGAGAGAAATGTAGAGAAACATAGATAACAAAACCAGAAAACAAAGGAGTAGCATTAGGTCCTCACAACAAAGATTTCTGTCCAACAATACTGCCACCTCAAAAGGCAACAGCATACAGAGGAATAGGAAATGACATACAGTGATTTTCTTTATGGATCTCTGAGAGAGTGAGCAAAGGGGTGTAACAACTGCATTCAATCATAGATACAGCAATGCGTGAATGAGCAAATTGTACTCAAAAGACAATTTATCCTAATTTGGCCATGGATGCCTTTGTCTCTGTCAGGTTTGGATAAGTGGCTTGTAGGCCTTGGTCATGAACTCATTCCTAGCGTGTCCAAAGTCTCCAGATTTTTGATTCTGGAAGCAAAGATTTGCCAGGCACACCCTGATGGCATCTGTCAGAGGGGAGTTAGCTTCTTTTTAATAGCTAAGGTACCTGAAATTCAAGCTCTAGTCTTCATTATGCAGACTAATTAACATGCTAACAAAAACAAGAGTATTATGCGTGTCCCAACATGCTTAATTACCTTTTGTTGCCCGTCTTATAATTTTCATGCCATCCTGTAGAGAAGCACAGGAGGGTGAGAAATCCCTCTCTAGCACCATGGCTTCAATCCTAAGAGCGTAGCTGGAGCACACAAACAAACACATTTAGACCTGTTTAGAACTGATAGCCAAAAGAGAACAATTATTGCGAACAGAAAAAAACCTATCTCCTTACTTTGGCACACGAATTAGTAAATACATGAAGGAATCAGCTTGAGACAGTTTTGATACATCTCCATCAAAGGCTTTTAATTTCTTTACCTAGAAAAGAGAAAAAAAAACCACTAGCAAAGAATTTAATCAAAAGTCGAGATTAACTTGACTTTGGAAGGAAACACATCTTGAGAAGCAGGGAATTTAACAGGAGGCATTAGAGAGTCCCCTCAGTAACCAGCTGGACGGCTTCACTGTCCAAGCTCCTGTAATTTGCACACACCTCAATCACAAAAAAGTAAGAACAGCAACATTACTCTTCTCCCAAAAACCTAGCTACACATCCCAGTGGAAAAAATACAATGCCATTATTCTGATTGGTGATTCCGATCAATGTTTTCTGATTCATGATCAATGATTGCTCTCATCATTATGTTTAGGACGCTGTTGTTAAAGTTTCTCCACGAGAGCTCTTCTTTCTGACTGGTTGATTTGGTATTCTCTAGCTGTTTGCCAGGTAATAGCTGCTTAAATGATGATCTGCACAAATGATCTTCAACTCTTCAGAACTCTGATATACACTTGGGCATAGATTAAAGCGTTCAGCACTTCCAGGATAGGACTGCCTAGATCTCTCTGGCACAATGCAGCTAAGGTTTAAGTTATGGGTTTTCCAGACACTTGCATCAACCATTTCCTCTAAAGCTCTCTTAAGGGGCAAACTCCATGATCTTGAGTTTGTATTTTCATTCATATGAAATATTTTAAAGACAAATGCAACCTTGCATTTAAATTACTTATTTTCAGTACTTTGAGAAAACCATTTACATGCAAAGAAAATATCACTGCATTAATTTTGTCAGTCTTCCTTCCCAGCTCCACCAAAATCCATGTATTTGCATGATCTGGAAGCCACTGATCTGCCCACATACTTACTATTTGTTTATACAGAAGAAGTGGAAAATACATGCACATATGTTTAAGTGTAACTGGAATTTCTTCCACATCTTCCAACACAGCAACTGCGTCCAAAAGCAGCACTCGCTCTCAATTACAGTATTTCTTCATTCGACCAACAAATTCACACCCAGTACCAGTTGCATGTTTCCACTGATTTACACACCAGCTATCATCCTTCCTTTTTGTAATGCTACACTTAAAGTCCATTTGCAACCACTTCTACAGTCTTCAGTTTTAGAAAGCATATTAAGCTACCTTGGAAAGAGCCACACTGCATCAGAGCATCAACAGTTACCAGGTTGCCACAATTTAGCAAGATATCCACAGGTTTTTAGAAGTATCAGGCTCTAAATTCATCACTTTACTGTGAAAGGAAAAAAATAACTGTTTTGTTGTGGAAAATAACAAATGCTATGCTAAATCAGGGATTTAAAATAAAGTCTGAACTAGCAGAAGAAAAGGATTCTTTTCCTCCTAAAAAAACAGACACATTGAGAGCACATTAAGGGAAACCAAAATTGAAAATAAAACCTACAACAGAAATAAACTTGCTTTTCAAAAACAAACAAACAAGCAAACAAAAGAACCCACCAAAACCAACAGCCCACCTTATGACCCAGAGAATTCTAAATCAAAGAGCAATCTTTACTCAGGCTATCCAACTCCTTTTCCTAACACACACACACGCCCTCTTTTAACTCATGACACACAGACAAAAGCTCCTTCTAAAGATAAACAGCATACCCATTTTTTTGAGGCCTGGGAAAACTCCTAATTTAGAGTCATTCAAGATGTCTGCCAAAAAAACCCAGGAAAGACCAGACTTGACATTTCTGATATTTCTAAAATGTTAAACAAGCAAGGAACAAACTGAGACCAAGGACTTCTCCATACATCGTGAAGAGGGCAGAGGGAGAGGTCTACTATCTGTCTTTGCAGGTGTTCTTTAACCTAGCTTCCAAAAACATAGTGGTCTGCAACCTAAACAACAAAAATTGCAAGTTTTCCAACCTCATTTTAGTATGTTTCAAATATCAAAGTTTGCCTGAACAGGAGAGAGGCATTCAGATTTGGGGTGGGGGGAGGAGGAAAAAAAAAAAGAAAAGCAGCATACCAGAACAGCCACCCCAAATTACCAAAATTAAGACCATATAAACCACAGGAAGATGCAATTTTAAGATTTAAATGCACAAAATAACAGGAGATCCTGCGATACTCACAGGAATATTAACTTATTCATGCCACCTGTACTACTCTTAAATACACTTTTGACGGAAAGTAGCAACCAATGTTTTCTATATGGAATGTTACTTTTACAGACACTGGATGAAATCCTCTTTCTCTTATGCTATTATATTAGGGAAAATGCCCAGAGTGGTACAAGGGAGTACTAAATCCCAGAATTCATCCAGAGGAGGAACTTTCCTATATACACACAACAGAAGACATTGACGGGGCTGCCTTCTGGGGAGTAGGCTGGGGTGTGAATGTCACAATGCAAAAAGCTTTGGCCAGCAGTCAACCCAAAAGACAGTCAGTGTAATCAGCCTCAAAACAAAGATGTAGTCACTGTCACCTGGTTACATTTTTACCAGCCCATATTAGCTATCTTATCCCCACTGTCTTGCCTCAGGTGTCCAAAAGAAGTAGCACCTGACAAGCCGCAAACCCAAGCAAGGTGAAGGATAGTGACCCATTCCACATATGGACAAAACAGAACACAAGACAGTTACAAGGTCCATTTCATCTTGAAATTCAGCAGAGCACTGCCTGGTTCTTCAGATGTGTCTTATGGTTTTGGCACACTAGACTAAATCCTCTGTTAACTTGGCCTTAAAATACTAAATGGTCTGGGGAATAGCCGATGTAAAATTGAGACAACAATTTACTTTGCGTTCCCTCTTTCTTACAGACTTCAGCATTGAAAAATACCAGATATCTCACCATGAAGCAGAAAAAAGGTAATTATCAGACTTAACTGACACTACCTGTAAACTAAAACTGCTTCTGAACCTCAAAGCTAGAAATTACTGAAACGCATTTTGGGTGGCTGCCCCTATGCATTCCAAGGGAGGTTAATCAAAAGCCAGTGGGATTGGCCTCTTCCCTCTGCAGCCAAGTTGTCCAGGTCTTCCCAAAGAGAACTGAGATTCTCTGATGGCTCCTAGAAGTGGGGCCAAATTCAAAGACCAAATTGCAGCCAGGAAGTGCACAGAAACTATGGGACTGACAATGAAGTTCATGATTAATCATGTTAACAGACAGAGTAGATAGGTTTATAATTAGTCTGAGAATAAAAGAGCTAAAAATTGCGCTTTATTTTAAAATCACAACAAGGCCTTGATATCCACTCCTCAAGCACAACAAAATCTTTTCCACAACACTACACAGCCACGTACCAAGATATGGCAGTGTACTGTGTAGATGCAAGAGAGCATAATTACATTGCACGCTTCGTTCTGTATTACTCGAATTGGGCACAGAGCTACTAATTTAATTTTTCATTATATTTGTATATGGAATATGCATTGGCACTGTCCATGCATGCCCATGCACACTAAATCAGATTTTAGATGCAGAAGGTTCTCACATATGTAATTTGCTTCATTTAAAAAACAGTTATGAAACAGAGAAAGATCTTTGATTTGGTTTGTGAACAATTGGAGTAGGTATGCCTATTGCAAGTATCTTTTATTTCTCACAGACAGGAAAGCTACTGCATTCCTGCCACTTCAGTTCTCAGTCACTTTTGAGCTACCAGTAGCACTTTCTTACAACTAGTGGGATTTTACTTTATGGCATCAAATAGGTATGTTGCACTCCTATGCAGGATCTTCGAAGAGTGTAAATTGCTACACTACTCATCCTTACATATGCTTGCAACTAAGTATTTCCCTGCATTCTGGTGAAGTCAAGTATTCCCCACATTATAAATGAGTAAGTAAAGCCAAGTGCAGTAGTCCAGAGGAATAAACATCACGGTGTTTTGGTGTTTGGTTTAGTTTTTCTACTATTTCCACACCACTGCAAACATTCAGGGAGAATTCACACTAAAAAAGAGTTAAAAAAATACCAAAATCCCAAAAGATTTCACAGTGGAATCCAACTACAAGAGCATGTGGGGGAAAGCAGCTAGAACGTTAGGTGGAGAGGCACCATGGAGCATATGCCTGGGCAGTGGCAAACCTCCAACAGCAAATGATAACGAAGGAAAGGAGAAAAACCTGCAGCTACCAAAGGGGTGAAGAAGGAAGCAGGAGATGAAAGCTGAAGACAGATGCTCAGCCACATACAGCACTGGCTAAGGAAAGGAGGGGGCAGCTAACTACAAAAACATGGTTTTGATAATGGTAGAGCTGACAGACAGAAACAATTCCAGTAAAGCAGGTGATAGATGACTAGAGTTTTAAAACAGAGTATATGAGCAAAGGACAGGCATGAGACATTATAAAGGAAGTTAAAACATTGTGTTGATAACTGGGGCGTGCATGTGTGTGGGTGAGCTGATTAGCAGTATGATATGCTCCTTTCTGTATGTATTTAAAGTACAAATTCTAGCTATTCTAGCTCATTAAACACTGGACTCTCTCAGATTTTACCAGTCGGGGCCTGCTCAAGAGTACATAATAGCAAAATAAAGCTTCTCCTCTGCTTTGGTCAGGATGTCAGTAAATGACAGCTGTCTGCCATTTTAACAGGGTATCATTAAGAAACAGCTAGGAATCTTTTTAGAAGTGCTATAGCAGAGAAGGTCATTGCTGCAGTAAAGACAAAAGCCCCCTGTAAAAAAACCTATGAGCTGCAAAAGGGATGAAGCAGAGGAGATTCCAAAGAGGCTTTTCTTCCTGTTACAAAACTGCCAGCCACAGTAAAGCACAAAGAGCAGAACTCCCAGCACAGCTTACACTAAACCAGGGATCATATCTTACTTATTAATGTACGGAGAATTTTTATACCTTTTCTTGGTCTGTTTTCTTTAACCACTGTATCATGGCTGGGCTGGTGCCGCACCCACAGCCCTGAACAAAACATTGAGCGGAACCCTCAGCAAGCTCCAGGTTTGCCAGCATCAGGAACTTGTCAAGTTTTTCCAATTAAACATTTAAAAACGCTCAGACATTTTCAGTTGACAAAGACTTCGCAGCGGTGCCAGTATTTCAATAATGGTCTCATTCACTTGGGCAAAAACATCCAAAGAGCCAGTATTTGCCATTTATACACAAAACACACAACAGCTTTAACAGCTGCTGGGGTTTTTCATAGAAAACAGCTAGAAAATTACCAGCACTGAGACCTATTCCTGCATATAAAGTCGCCACATTACAGTACTGCAAAAAAGTAGTTTTAAAGACAATGGATGTTACATCTATTTGTTAGCCTAGGGTACTTAACCTCTGCTGTCAAAAAGCTGCTCCATCTCAAAGATGCTGGAACATCCGCCAGAAGCCTGAAATAATATAGGCTGAAATTATGTAAAATATGTCACATACGTCAAACTGGTGGCCAGGGCACATTCAGGTAACGTGACGATGTATCACACTTCTTGATAAGATAGCACTGGAGTATAAAGCCAGTGTTTATTCACACTAGACAAACTGAAAAGGTTGCAAGTAAAGAAAGAAGAAACATGATGGCCCAGTTGCCCTTTCTACAGCTATGACCAGGAACGGCATTCCTCTCTTCCTGTCCTTTAACTTTCACAGACTAAGGATTTATGGTACTGTATCAAAGAGAAAGTAGATGACATCTCCAAACACTGGGGTGGAGCCCATGCCCCATGCAGGGGGTACCCGGCTCTCATTCCAACCTGCAAGACAACTATGCCATTGGGAAATGTGACTGTAAATACCTGAGCTGCCGAAAAGAAGTGCATACAAAGAGACACTGCAGAAGCCCACCCATGGTTACACCAAGAGCTAGCCCTGGTAACTGAATAACAGCTAACCTTTTAGGATCTGACCACTCAAGTCTCTGCTCAGAGTAATTCTCAACCCCTACAAAAACAAAGCAGGTCTTCAGGAAAACGGGAAGTATCTAAAGGCAATCCCAGGGAACCCTTGCTGAGGGTACAACCTTCTGCAGGGCCAGGCCAATGTGATGACACTTTGCCAGTTACCTCACGTGATAAAACCACCACATCAGAAAGACATTAGAGACTATTAAACAGAATAGGGAACAGCAGAACAAATAACACCACTTCATCTGGTATCTCTAGTGATTCTGGATTATTTATCTGTCCAGAGGGACTGTATAGTTCTGGCAGCTCCTCCTTAGCAAATGGTGAATCGCTATTCCAGGAGAGAGGTATTCAGACTAGGAGGCAGACAATAAACTAACAAAAAAGAAGGGAGAACAATGAACATACATTTAGGCCAAAAAAATGCTGGGAAAGATAAACAACAGAAGTTCTGAAGCTCCTAAACAGAATGAACATTTTACCTGACTAAACTAAAATCTTAGGAGCCACAGCAGTAAATGGGTTATTGGATCCACTTACTCTTTGAAGCATGGAGGACATGAAGGCACTGAAACATTTTTCCATACCTGCTGAAGCATCAGTCCCTAACACTCAGGATCTTCTCCCTCTCCTGCCCCTCCACCCCTGCTCTTGAGGAGAAAGCTCCCAAGAAGTTAAACAATTATGCAGAGAATAACAAAGGGAAAGGGGGTTTCTCCCTTTCCTGACAGTGAGCAATGAGATCTCTGAAGCACAGAACTGATTAAAGACATACAAATACCTGCACGCTAGGAACAAGCCTCTTTCCAGCCTCCTCTTGAGTGCACCAACAAATCTAACATCTAATGTCCCTTAATTTCTAATACTCCTCTGCACCATAAAATTTCTTTCATTACTTTCTCAAGTACATTCTTAAAAACACTTTGTGAGTGCTCTGGCCCCACTTGAGGGGGGACCCTGTTGTCAAATCATCTAATAGGAAATAAATACACCTTTTCACTCTTAGCAGAATCTACTGGCTATCTAAAGTGTCTAGCTGAGTATTGCAGATAAAATTCTGTCAAAATTCAGCAACTTCCCGTTCTAGCTGAATAACGTTTATGTCACATACAAGAACTCTATTGGAAAGATCTTCTACTTGTAAAATATCAACCAAGATCTACGCCAGAAAGAGAAAAAGAAGAAAAAATACCTTTCTTCTAGTCTAATTTGCTGAATTTACAGAAAGCTAACTAGGAGTCACTTCCTTTTACTGTTCTCCTCTGTACAACTCTTTCAGAGGAAGGAGAGAAATTCTGTTCAGATAGGTGAATATGTACTGAAAGTCAAATAAAGACATATGGGGGAACAGTTTTGAGCTCCCAGAACTGTCACCTTTTTTTGTTTTTAGATTAATGACATTTCAGCTTGTTGATACTTCCCAACCTCAAAAAGTATACTAATCAAATATAATAACACAACACTGCTTTTACAAGATTCCCTGCAGAAGCAGCCCAATTTAGGATTGTTTACTTGACAGCAACATGATACATGTTTTGCTGTTGAGTGGATCTGAGGTTTGCAGCTGCACAGTGGAAACAGAGTGCTTTGACAGTATGACCTTGAAGTGGTAAAGCATGTGTGTTGAGGCTGATCTGTATGTGGACACTAACTAGCAATTTCCCAGGTTTCAGCCATCACTTTGATGTGAAGCACTCAAGCAATTCTAATGCTAATTTTGTCAAGTTCGTGGTATACATTTCTCTCAAGTACATACAAATGGGTCAGTGCAAGTATGCGAGCAGTCAAGGAACTTTGCATCATTAAGCAGGGCTCCCAGGTCACTCAATGAAGCTTCACATCTTTAATCATGTGAATGGACTTGAAGGTTGGAGCTAGAAGGAGAGGAAGCAGCACTTGCATGTTGGTCATATGGTGAGTATGGAGATGTTGCAGAAGGTGCTGCTGGTAATTCTGTGCCTCCTAACATGCCTTGTTCGGAACACTAAGCCATGTTAGCAAATTCTTTGCGTGCTCCACAGTGGAGCAACCTTTCTGCCCTATTGGAACCCAACAACCCAGGCACAGGAGCGGGCAGATCCCAGATCAACAAGTAGGCAGCAAACCAGAAGGGGGAAGAGACAGTAGCATCGGACTACCAATACTCAATTTGCAGGCACTGCAATGGGAAAGCATGAGGCAGGTGCCAAGAAGTGAAACTTAATTTGCATTAGGATATACTTTGATTGAGTTCTCTGACACCACGCCCACCCCAGTAGAGTTATCTGCACACAGGAGGGTTCCAGGTCTGGTTAAAACGTTTATGGGACAAAAGGTACATCGTAAGGAACATCAGAGATACAAGAATACCTTTACCACTACTTTCGTTAAGAAGCACCTTACAAGTAAGTGAAATTACTTGATGTGAAGGGAATGACTAGATTGTGACCTCAAAACCACATGTCAAATGAAGATGAAACCTTTGCACTCAGTGGTTTCCTGGCTCTGGCCTCAGAAAGGCTTTGGGAATACCAGGCAGTAGAACTCTACAAAACACAAGTTCCATGTAAAACTATTGTTTACCTCTTCTGCTTCTGGTAATAATTTAAGAAATTCATGCAGCAGTTCAGAACCATAGGGCTCACTTCTTCCATGACAAATATCTTCAATGATGGATTCAGCAGACCTTGAAAAAACAATTGAGCATACACATTTCTAACACTTGCAGGGTGAATAGTTAAAAACAACCAAAAACCCATGCCAGGGCTACTCAAAGGAATTGTAATGAGGTTATGTACCATTGTCCACAGCAGGACTGTTCTAATACCACTTTCAGTGATGTCTTTACTGAAGGGCAACATTATCCGTGAATAAAGAGAACACTGAAACTGCTAGCTCTTAAAAAAGGAATTCCCCACCTCACCCCTTTCTATTAATTCTTTATAAAAAAAGGAAGCCAGTGAAAAGCAGCTCTCATGCAGTATTACATGAGACATAAGGATTCCCCTTAACTGTACCTGAAAACTCACATCAACTGGTCGAGAGCAGCAAACTCTAAATGTTTGGTGCTAAGTCATAATGGCACTCAAAACTAAACATCTTAGAAAACAAATTATGACAAGTTACTTAGGACAAACCTGTACAGAACTATAAATTCCACAAGGAACAGAGCACAATATACAATAAACTTAATGAGAACTACATCTATAATGAGAACATGAGAACTACTACTATAATTTGATACATCCATAGCTTGCACTAGCTGCATGGAAAATACAAATCTTACTTTTTGAACTGTTTAAGAAATATCCCAATGTTCATACTTCTTTTTGCATCCAAAATGGAAACCTGGGAGAGAGAGCAAGAGAGATTAATGTACCAGTACCTAAGAAAATAGCATATAATGCAGGTATCATTTCTTAAATTGTAATAGATAATTGTTTGCAGTTGCCACCAAATCACTGGCCAAATGAATACACAGAGTCACTTCTTATCAACAATCATATATCACAGAACTATTTTTTACCAGAGAAATACACAGCACGCCCACAAAAGCCTTTTCCAAGTGAAGAACAAAAACCATAGCAACATTTATAGAAGGAAGGAATCGAGAGAAGTTTGATTTCATTACAAAGCGAAAACATTCCTCTTGCTTATTTCATAATGCTGCATCTGCAAAATGTTGCTTGTCAAGTAATACACTGTATTGCATTTGAAGGCCACATGGTTAGTGAGCACCACACTTCAAACCCCACTTATTTCAGAGGGTTTGTAACAACTGTGGATGGGTGTTGTAAGCAGAGGTCAGTATGTGCTACTGAATTCCTGCATGCAAACTAACAGCCACACTGATCCACGGGAAGGTAGGTCCATCTTGAATCGAAACCTGAGGCACACGATGCTCAAATCCACTTGCTTGCAAACAGAAACCCATAATAAAATAGTAGCCTCCCCACACTTTATAATGTCAAGGTTGGTTTGCTGTATCATCTTAAGTGTACAAACCTGGAGATTAAGAGACAAAAAAAACCCACCCACAACATAAATTTCCCCCCCCCCAATTAATTTTGGAAAAACATTAATACTTTTTACACCAGTTTTTGTTCCTGTAACAGCACACAAGCTCAAACCTGAGACATTTGCCCTGTTTCAGTGTATCGCGTCCTAAAGGTTACAATTTCACCACAGCTATCTTGGTGGTAACAGCTACAAAAGTCATGAGATTTGCAAAGACAAGAGAATTGTTTCACATTAACAATGCCACCAGACTGCAACAATAAAACAACATGGTACACACAGATGCTCAAGACTGATGTTAGACTTGTGATGTTTGAGGTTTTGGCAGCTGGAAAGGTGTCTTGACCTCTGTGACAGCACACAAATTAGAAATACATATATAAATGCAATGTTAGCACTGTCACAGAATTGACTTAGTCTGCAGTTAGCTGGTGACAGTGATTAACGCGCTATCCTCAACACGCACCCAGGAGACAGCCTCCTCAGCTACCGAAAAGAGTGAATCAAATTCAAAAGTTCCGAAATTTTGGAATTTCCTCTCTTCTGAAAGCAGTGAAGATGGGAAAACACAGGATATATCTATCAGCATATTCGTTGTAATTAAATGATTGCTAGCCTGAAGCCCTTCAGTTTTAGCATACGCCAAGATAAGAGGACAGATTGTGGTTTATTCTCCTGTTATCTGAGGAGCTGAGAGGCCCCCAACAGATCATTAAGGAAAAGCCCCTTAACATAGGACAGGACACTCTCCCCTCCTGCAGTATCTAATCTTTTTCAAATGCTTTACTGCAGGGACCTCTCACTGACCTCTCAACCTGCAGCTCCAGTCTCCAATTGCTCTGGTCACTCCTAATTTTCTGATTTCCCTGCCCTACAAGCTTTGCCATCATGAGCTGGCTTTTGGTTTGTTGGGTTTTTTTAAAGCATATTCAACCTTCTGTACATATCATTTTCAGACACAGTAACTGTTACAGTAAGACTGGTCATCAGTTGAGTAAGTCTTCGGTTGCCATGGCACAACTCAGATTTACAGTACAACCTCAGACAAAACTGGAGAATTTTTCCAACATCTTCCCTTGCAGAAAAACAACAGATGGCTGCATATCCAGCTGCAGTTGCCTTATCAGTACAACACAAAAATGTCATAGCTGTTCTTAAGTACAAGGACCTTATACACACTTCTTGCTCTGTATATGATTGTACTCCATGTTTCCCTCTGATTTCTTGTTCAAGCACACAGTCAAAACACATGGCTCGGATTTTGGTGACTCTCTGCTTGGCGTCCACTTCAAGATTATCTGAAGTGTTTGAAAAACCTGTCATTACTTAACTACCTTCAAGGCGTTTCTAGATAGGAGCATGAGGAGGAGAAAAGGGGAACCTGGCAGATAGTCCGTAACTACAACTCCTTGCACACAAATACAGTATCTTCCAGCTCACATTCAGTTGAATATTAGATTCATAATCTTGGCCTTAACATCTGGTCGTAATGTGTACTCTTCTTCCCCACCAAGCTATCATTTGATTTTGTCCTTGCAGAAAGCTGTCTGCATACGACTTCCTACCAACCTGCTGCTTTTTACCCTTTAAACATTACCCCAGCTTCTTATAAATTCTGCTCAGTTTGCTCCTATGTTCTATTCGTGCACACTTTCAGCCCTGGTGCCCACACAGCATGTTCCAAATCTCCGTTTGCCACCTAAGGAGACCTTTAAAGTGCTGCCCACCAATAATACCCTCAGACTTCTTGACTCAAAAAGTTACACTGGACTGTAATTAAAGATTGAGAACAGACTTTCCTAGTCTCACTGAACCTGCTTCTCATCACCACGGTATTCAGCTCAGCCTATTTCTGAAATTGGCAGCAGGCACGCATCATGTGGGGTAATAACAGCATCAGCTGGACCAGTGTTAACCCACCACGGAAATATTCACTGCTGTCGATGTATCAAGGGACCGGGAAATTCTGCAAGAGTACCATGGTGAAGTTGTTATGATGGTAAAAGAAAAGCTGCTCCTGAACTCTGACACAAACTTGCAATTAACATGAAAGATCAAGGAGTGTTTTGGGAGACACATAAAGTCCTACATCAATATTGACTTTGTGGTGACTGCAGAAATGCAATAGAAGTTTCTTGCCATGAGATTGTCAATGAGGAACAAGAACACGACAAAGTGGATGACAGCTTTGTGAAAGCAAAACATTATGTGTATTCTTTGGATAAGAACAGTGAAGTTTCACGTGGTGGGACAGAGTTTAAAAACTACAGCAAGCATCGAACAGCCTCATGGCACAGGCTCAGTGCTGGAGGTTAGGAAGGCTATAAACACCTTCCTGCTTCAGCTTCCACTTCACTTACACCACATCCTCGCTGCAGAGTTTAATACTTTGGCCTCTATTCTCAGAGCCACACACACTGCCTGGAGTGGTTGAGGAAAGGTGCACTTCCACAGTGCGGCAGAGTGAACACAGCAGCTTACTACAGGGCCATTCTGCTCCATGTCATCCTCTGTTGTCACATTCCTAGCCTGCTCTTTCCCTTAGGCAGGCACTGGCACTCACCTCATTGTTTTTTTGCTGTTAGTCCTCTGCTGGATTAACAGGTTGAATCAGCTCTCAAGAAGAGCCAGCACAGGGAAAATAAGAGAGAGGGAATGGCTCGGAGAGGGCCGAAGGGACATCCTATTTGCCCCTTCCATCTTCCTCCTCTCTCTTCCTGTCACTAGCTCCTTGCTCACTGCTCTGGAATTCGCTGCACCCTTTCCCAAGCCATCAAAACTCACTAAAACACAGGAAAACTACTCCAGTAGAAAACAACACACCACAACAGCATTCTGCTGAGCTACTTAAATCTGTTTACAGAGGGTCCAGTGTCTGCCAGAGCCAGCACTCAAACTGGGGGGAGGTGAGAGACAGGAGCAGAGGGGCAGCTCAAAGGAGAAAGCAAGACCAGCTCCCTTGGCTGGCAACAAGCTGTTCTGCCCACTCCGCTGTCAGGCCAGGTATAACCTGGGTGAGCGCATGTTGTACTATACTGTGACACCACTGAAGGATGGGGAAAGTAAATTGGTGCATAAACTTAACTCTATACCCCTTATTTTTCAGAGACTCAACTTAGATGAAACCATAGGGCAAATTGAGCCTTCAGTCAAGGAAACATGTTAATTAATCCCCTAAGGGTTTGGCAAGGGGTTGTTTACAAAAAGGAAAGTATTTGCTGTAGGAGCTTGACTCAGGTCTCCAAAGGGAATTCTGTTATAATGATGATGTTTAGTGCAACTAACCTGAGCTGGGCATCTAAATTCCCTGTATAGATAGCAGGGACATGGGAATATTGTAAGCTCCTACATGAAGCAAGAGCTTTTCCCAAAACTGTTGCCACCGCACAGTTTTAGGATTTCATAATCAATAGTGATCTCTGGAGATCACTAAACCCTTACCTCTACCACAGTCTCTGGGGGGGTGTCCTCAACACTGGCTAAAGGGTCACTCTTCACCACTTCCACTGAAGCTATGCCACCACACCAAGAGCAGCCCTGCGGAGCCAGAAGAGCAGACACCCTCCAGCCACACGCTTCTGGGCATGTGTTGGGTTTTTTTTCACATTTGGATCTAAGTGATTGACTTGAGTTTATGCACGTGAATTTATCTTGAAAACTCGTTGTTAACATGCCACGCCAACTAGACCAATTCCACTGTTTAAACTCCAAAGAACAATATTCACTGCTGAACCACAAAGCACTTTCTGAAGTAAACTGTGCTTAACACAAAAGGAATAGAGATACTGACACACAAAGCGTCTTGTCCAGCTTCCCCTGGACAAGGGGGAAGCCAAGGCAATGACATAGCCAGGAACAGAACTGCAGCCTCCTCAGCCCCATGCTGACATGCTCTCCACAAAGTCACACAGATGTTGTGTACCTCTGCCTGCCCCAAACTCCTTTCAACCTCCGTAGGTACAGTGAGCTGAGGATAACCATCGTACATTAAAGTAAGTGAGCAGCAGCTGACAGCACTGACGACGGAAATCACAAGCATTGCTTATGCTTCATATGTCCATACTCCTGCTGAATGACGCCTGTAGTAACGTTAAGCATGTGAGCTGTTGCTTATCTGTGCTTCCGCACTTCCAATAACACATAGCTGTTGAGGATTATCTCCTTCCCTCCTTGCTAAGCCGCTAGTGCTGCAAAGACCATTAATACACACCAGAAATTGCTCACCACTGTCTGACACACTGCTGCGGCATGCTCAGCACAGCTTAGCAACAGAGTCGCACATTTTGTCACTTAGAATAACTCACAGGGAAGTCCTGTTGCCTCACTGCTGCCATGTGCTATGAAACTGTGTGAGCCCTAAGCCAGAGTGGACAAGCATCAGGCAGTGGAGACGCACTGGACCACGGTATCAGCTCCAGGCAGATACACAAAAACACTAACTTGTAGCAAGGCAGGTTTTTGTTTCCAAGGCACTGTATCCTGCAGAAACCCTCATTTTGCAGGCCTGTAATTTTAATCTGCCAACATCACTCTTAACCTCACCAGGATGCCAACTTCCAAGCTACACATGAAAATGCGTGAGTTCTGGAGGGAGCATGTTGGGGTTTTCTCTGCTTCTGTACAAGGGGCCACATTCAGTTTATGAACTGATCATCGTTTTTGCTGTAACTGGATCTTCACCGCACACCAGTCCTGAAAGGGGGAGCTTCTAAGGAAACACACCAGGCTGGAGTTGTGTACATCTGTATGCTGCACAGGAAGTCCACTCACTGCAATCCTGATTTGAAGATGAACATAGCCTGAAAACAGCGCAGAGGTTAATGACTACCTCTGACGATGGCCCCAATTACTCCTTCCCGATGTCAGCGTTTCAGAGTCTGCAATACACACACCTGTTTTAAACCCCTTATTTTAGTCTATGTACAATACACAGGCTATCAGTACATCGGTTTTTCAACCTGTCCCTGCCAATCTTACTTTGACATCATCTCCAGAGTCCTGCAAGACACCACCAACTTCAAGCTCCTATTTTCTTAGTAAAAACTAATGCATCATTACAAGTCCTAACCCTGTGCCCTCTGTATTTTGTTTACAAGCTAACATGTATGTAGAAACACACCAGTGATTAAATCTATATTTCAACCCTCCAATTACTTCACAGAATGACCACTTGAGACAATTCAATTCAGGCTTCACAAAGAGGCTGTCTACAAACCAGGATCTAAGAACCAGACAAGCTACTTATCAGTTCACTGGGAAGTGTTTGAACCTGAAAGTGCTTGGTATAGACCTTCTTGCCACCAGAACAGAAGGCAGGAACAACCTTCAGACCTTCCTGGAAGGTTATTTTAGTGTTGAGAAAAGCAGGGTAGATGACAAAGTTTTCATTAGCAGGAAAGCAACATTTATGAAAGTTGAAACTTAAAAATTATCTCAATTAAATAATAAATTCCCTTAGCCACTATATTACACTTTATTTCCAAGCTGTGACACTGGTACTTCCCTTCCTTGACGCCTCTAGGGCATCATGGGTATACACAGCATTAACCCCTGCCATATGATTCTCTTCCCTCTTGGCTGCTTCAAGTTTGCACACAGAACATTTTGTTTGCACTACAGACACAGTGGAAGAGCTGAAAAGTTACAACACACCCGTGTTTCCACTGAAGACTCCAAGACCTATCCAACATGAGTAAATACAGATGCCTTCAGCTCCTTCCATTTATTTATATTAACAGGTGAGCAAACCACAGCACTTACCAAGTTAAAATAATAAAATGCTGTTAGCTCCTTCAACAACAAATCTGTGCCACTAAGAACAAAGAGGTTCCCCGCTCCTTCAAATCAACGCACATTTGCCACATGGATGAAACATGACAGAGAGGAGACAAGCAAGTCAGAATTCACACCAATTCTCACAGCATGATGGAAAGGAAAGGTTAGACTTCAGTTCTTACCTCCTCTTTACTCTCTTTAAATGAAGTCTTTAAAGACCGACTTCGGAGGTCCTGGGGCTTGGTTTCTTCCTGCTGCCCAAAAAGCTCCTCGATTGTCTTTGTGTCGATCTGATACTGCGGTCTTGCAGCAATTGTCCAGATATTGGTTTTGCCGCGGACTTGCTCCTCAGGGATGGTTTTCCAGAAAAAGCTCCGCATCCGTTTCTTTTTGCCGTGGCTGTCATGTCCATTTATCAGCTGTGGAGGCAGAGGTACATTTGGCCCAGGCAGTGGAGGAGGAGGTGGTGGTGGTGGTGGCATCCCTGGGGGGAGCGGAGGGGCTGGGGGTGCCCCTGAGAGGGGACATGGTGCAGGGGGCAGCGGTGCTGCAGGCTGAGAAAGCTGAGGTGCTGTTGTCGTATCCTCGTTCATTAATCCTGTTGTGACTGGAATAGCTCCATTTTCTTTATCATTGACCAAGGAGAGACAATTCATAACATGCATTTTATAGCCTCTCCAAAGAGGAGAGCGTTACTTCCTTGGATCGGTTTGAAACATTGAATAGTGAGTGCAGCAGCAACCGATCTCACGGGTTCTCAAACTCTAGTCTGCCAGCAGCAGCAACACAAGAGGGGACTGTACCATCTTCGCAACCTACAACAAAGGACAATAGGAAACTCAGATCAGAGAGACTGGATCTTGTCCCTCGTGCTGAAAAGATGCTAAAATTAAGGTATAACAGTTACCAAAAGTATAATCCGGAGGGGAAATCCAGTGAACCAAAAGTCTTTGCCAGAGCAATTGTATGAAATTTATCCATACTAAGATTTCAAATAGCTTTGGGTACCCAGATTTCAAGAACACAACTAAAAATAAGAATACCTCTTAAATTACCCACAGTAGATACCAAAACCATCTATTAAACTCAGATCAGTTCAATTCTGTAAGAGAATATATCTCAGATTATTAAACCAAACAACTATCATTTCCCTCCTAATTTTACACACACTGATTACACACAGAAAACATAGGGACTAACAAGGGTACTGGATTAACTGGATCAAACAGACCCTGTTTGAATCTGTTTAATTCATGGCTTAAATCCAAGTTGCATCAAAATAATGAGCAATAAATATATTGATGATTTAACAATCCAGCCCAATGTACTGCTTTTTCACCTTCGTACTTCTTACGCAGCTGTCTATAAGGGAAAACCAGTGAGCAGTCCCTAAACTCTCCATGTTCACTGAGAATAAACTTTACAGTATTTGCATTTTATCCTTGTTGGTCTGGTAACATTAACTCCCAAAATGCACTAAGAGAAGAAAGACCACAGTTTAAGCTGCCCCTTATAATTTACTTCAGTATCTAGGTTAACACAGCCGGTTCAATAAGTGGAAGAAAGGAAGGACAGAGGAGCTGACAGAACAGTAACCTACACTAAAAGCTCTCCTATTTAGAAGAGCTTTTAGATCTACATTACCTCGTGAAGCAGCTCAACAGGAATCAAAATGGTTTTGAGAAATTTTTGTTATGCTGTCACCTCCTAAATGAAAATGCTGTTACTGACAGTAAACCTTCAAGTAAGAGGATGACTTCAGCAAACCCCACAATTTTCTTAAAACCAATCTGCCAGAACAGGTATACTTTTTAAGTCTCTGAAAAAACAAATCAAGGCGTTTCAAATACAGATCAATGGAGAATCCCACAGCTGTATGGAAATCTGTAAGTTATCTCCAAAAAAAAAAAAAAAAGGGAATTCACAAACAAAAATCAAAGATAGAACACAACAGAAATTTAGATAAAGACAGGCAGCCCCTCTGCAAAAACCAGTCGCAGGAAAGCTCGACAGAAAAAGCTGAGGTAATGCACTGGCACAAGAGCAGTATCAAATCAGAAGTTTGGCACTGATTTAGTTGTCTGTCTCTTCAGCAGGGCTCATACAGAGCTAATAGCAACCCAGATCAATTTGACATTGTACAACAGTAATGAAAAACCTTCACTATTCTTGCCAGAGATCCATCATTAGGGTGTGCGCGAACAAACAGACCCAAGTCACAGAAACACCCCTCAGGGCAAATTCCCTCTTGGTCTGCAAGGACTCAGCCACTCACAGCTTCACTGAAGTCAGCAGAAAGCACCACAAAATGATCCACTGTCACCTTTTCTTCTCAAAAGTATGCACAGGTAGCAACAAACTCTTTCTTCCTGCTTCAGATTTTCTAAGATTGTACCCTACATTACCAAAGTATTCACAACAACAGAAAATACACATGAAAACCTGTATGAGGTTTAAGTCATGGGAATGACGGAAAATATTTTAATGGCAGGATGAGAAGGAGAAGAGCTACAAAGAAAGTGGATTGGGACAGAGAGTTTCCAATTTAAGTCAGCGTTAATACCCAGCTGCTATTACAGAGCTCTGTATGTTCATGCCTCTCCTCCCAGGTTCATGATCATAGAAGCAGAGAGGCATAAAAAAGCAGGTGCAAGGTGGTGGAAAGACATTAACCACTCAAAGCAATTAAGTGTTGCATTAATTCAAAGAAATACTCAACTAGGAAAAAAAGATTTCCCTCCCTACCACTTATTTAAAAATGAAAAATGCATTAGCTGGTTTTCCACCATCACAAAGCAGCATTCAACAGTTATTATTTTCCTACTTGGGTTCCCACAGATTTCAAGAAAGAAGGAAAAGAAGAGACAGACAGAGTGACCAACCATGCCCCCAGGGCAATGTGCAAAAACCTCGTTCTGAAACTTCCAATAAATTTAGATGCTTTAAGAAAAATGGGATCAAATCCTAGTGGAACAAAGTTGTAGACGATGAATCATCAGAGTCCCAGGGCTAACACACAAGAGTGGAAAACGACTGATCTCAGACCTCAGCGCTTCCGAGTTATACGAGGGACACTCCTAGCGAAAGGAGTGGAGAATGCAAGGGGAACAAAACATCCCAGCCTAAGACGTAAAGATAGAAACATAGATAGATAGAACAGGAAAATCTGTTTTCAAGCCAACAAACCCTGTCCTGGTTTGGATGAGGTAACCATCACCCAGAACCAGGAAAGGGGAAGAATCAGCATTTGGAAGGCAGGCATGAAAGGAAAGGCACAGCATAAAGGCTGTGCATTCAGCTTTGTCTTCTGACAGGTAAGCACGATGCAGGTGACAAAGATCACCAGCTTGTAAGAGGACAGCGGCTTCCAGTTACCAGGAGACCAGCCAAAATTCCCTGCTCCTGCTGCCTCCTGGAGGAGCGGCTCCAAGATGTTCCCAGGGCCCCGCCATTACCGTGGGTGGGAGAGGAGAGAAGCTGGCAGCCGGGACAGGCGCTGGGCCGCTTGCTGGTATCAGCAGGTGTCTCAAAGCAGGAAGTACGGCAAAAGGAGGTGGGGAGCAATGCAGCCGTTCCAACTGCGAACTACAGATTACTAAAAGCCAAGGAAAATTTTAACTCCTAAGGAGCCTCTCCAAACTTTTCAAAGGATTAAAGGGGAAAAAAAGAACAAACGCTTAAGATGTCTTAATTGCACTTCATTATTGCATGTTTATTATCCAAAACAGCCGAATAAGCGCTAGAGCCATAAAGTAACATCTCCACTGCACGTTTTAATAGTGTCCATATTCAGCATGAAAGAAATATCTTATTTCTTTGTCTCCTTCATTGTCTTAGCCAACCTAATCATACTTGGAAATGCACTTCAAAGTTAGAGGGTGGGGACAACTTCCTCCCCCGGTTAGACGATGAACACTCTAAAATAACTTGTTTCTTGCAAAAATGTCTGTTGCCACCGAGATGGACATATATTATATTTGCATACCCAAATGAGCAGGTGAAACGCGCAATGTGTTGCGCTGAAGGGCATTTCATAATTCATACTGCAAGATATTACTGCCTTTCACTCACACCTTATGTTCTCTGCTGCCCACATTTCTGTGCCAGGCACCCTCCAAATTCTCATGAGAACAACGCCGAGTTTGACACCAAAGCCATAGCATTTGGATGCCTGGGTCTCAACAGCAGCCATACAGAAAAGGCAAACTCCAGCTAAAGAAACTGCTACCACCACCTCACCTTGCCAAAACATGAGCGTTACAAAGAAGACACAACTCAGGCTATCGCTGCAACTCAGTGCTTAACCACTTAATTTATCCAATAAATCCCTCATGCAGCACCAGGTCCCAAGCCGGGAAGGGAACCCCAGGTAGGCTTACCGCACGAGCCACACGGGCAGAGGCCCCGGGCCATCCCAGCACCGTGTGGATTTGGTCAGTGGGCTCGGTTCCAGCTATTTCCCCTCCCCTGCCGTAGGAAAGGGGACGCCAGGGCACAGCCCTCACCTTACCGTCCTGCTGTCCGTCCGGAGCGGATGCGTGGCCGGGGTGCCCACGGAAGGCGGGCAGCGCGCCCAGGTACCCGAGGAGACCCTTACTTCGTGGCTCCCTTCAAGCGCCGCCGCCGCGGCGGGCAGCTCGGCCGGACCCGGGGTGCGACCGCCGCCGTCTCATCTCAGGATCCCGCCCGCCGTCGGATCCCGGGCACCCGCAACAGCCCCGCCCCAGCGGCCGGGCCCCGCCACGCCCGCAGAGGGCGCCATGGCGCTCGCTGCTCTGCGGCGGGAGCTGCCGGACAAGCCGTCGCGGGAGGCGGCCGGGCAGGGCTGAGGGTCGCGCTCAGCCCGGCAGCAGCGGCCAAGCCGGGGTCCCCCGCCAGGGACACGCCCGCTATCGAGCGGAGCGGCGGCGGCTCCCGCCCGTTGACAGGGGCGGCTGGAGAGGCCCCGGGGAACGGCGGACCCCGCGGTCCGGGTGGGGGAACGCGTTTCCCAGGAGAGCTCGCCGCGCTCCGCCGCCTCGGGAAGGCGCTGGAGGGCTCGCGCAGGCCCCGGGGACCCCGCCGGGGACCCCGCCGCGCGCCCCGGCCGCGCCCCCCAGACCTCCCCACACCGGCAGCGCGGAGCCCCCGCCCGGCCAGGAGGAGACCCGCGCGCAGCTCACACGCCCCCCCCCCCCCAAATCCCCTCCGCGCCCCTCCCGCCGCAGCCGCTCACCTCCGCGCCCGCGGGAGCACGCGGTGCCGCGCGCAGCAGGGCCCGGTGCCGCCGCCGCCGCCGCCTCCTCCCATCGCGCCGCGGCCGCGCCGCCGGGGCTGACGGGGGCGGGGCAGCGCGCGGGCGCGGCAGGTGACAGCGGCCGCGGGACAGCGGAGCCCCGCGCTCCTCCGCACCGGCACCGCCGAACCGGGACACCTGCGCGGGAGGGGGGCGGTCCGCTGCCCAGCGCCGCGGCCGCGGGGGCTTGGGCTGAGCGCGCTGCAGGTAAGGTGGGTGAGAGCTATGCGCGTACATCCATACATCACATACGTATAAACATGCTGTCACCAAAATCAATCGCAGCAACTACTTTTGTAGGAATGGAACAGCGGTATCAACCACGCTGCACTTAGAAGGAGAGGGTTCCCTTCCGTGGCTGAAGCCTTTCAGCCTCTGCCCTCACCCCCAAGGCAAACACCCCCTTTTCCATCCCCTTCCCGCACCAGGCACTGCCCGCTGGCTCAGCACCACAGGTGGCAAGCCAGGCACACCAGCAGGCTGTGGGAGCCCCATGCATCAGCAGGAAGCTCAAAGGTCATCTCCAATGAAGACAGCATGAGAGAACTCAAGTGAAATGTAAGAGGTCATCACACCCTGGGTTATGTGGCACTGAAAGTCAAAGTGCCAAAGCCACAGATGATCCGGCAAACAAATACATTGTTCTAAAGTATTTCTGCAGGGAGATTGAGTCACGTTTCAAAAATAAAACCATTTTTCCAGAAGAGTGAAGGCAAACGACTTAAGTAAGTAACTAGTCACAGCTGCAAAGAACATGCACAGCCCACACATCCCAACACTGCTGCTTAGAAGCGGCCAATTCCAAGGCAGAATCAGAAATGCTTCCTTTCCTGAGGAAGGAGGGAGAAAGAAAAGCCTCACCTCCAGCCTTGCACAATCACCAACCAGAGCTGCTCAGCGGAGCACAAGAAAGAAACACCTTGACATGGCCAGGGCTGGGAGGGCAGGCGCAGAAGGATAAACGTGTCTTACCTGGTGTGGAGTGCCTAACCTGGGTTGCTGCTGCCTTGCCCCGGGGGTCAGGTGGCTGGACCAGGGGAAGAGCAGGAGGGCAGGAAGCCTCCTCTGGCCCCAGACCCAGAGCCCAGGCCCTGTGTCCCTGAGGTGACACCATTCCAGCTTACAGTTCTGCAGCCAGAGATGGGGCCTGCTGGTCTGGCAAGACAGCCTGCTTGAGTCACTTGATTTGAAAGAAAAAAAATGCATTAGAACAGAGACGAATTTACAAAGCGCCATGTCAGAACCTGGTCATTTAAGCTTCAAATTCA
Source organism: Myiopsitta monachus (assembly GCA_017639245.1). NCBI lineage: Eukaryota > Metazoa > Chordata > Aves > Psittaciformes > Psittacidae > Myiopsitta > Myiopsitta monachus. The sequence goes on along the minus strand of CM029917.1, from coordinate 70,212,666 downwards.
CTGAGCGAACACAGTTCAGCTGCAGTGAACAGCAGCTCCGGTCACGCCACACATCCCCGCTTGGCACGGCTAGCAGCAGCTGGGGAGGGCACCCTCAGCACGGAGCCAGCATGGACATTCCTCGAGAGTGTCAGGTCACCCATGAGGTCACCCGCGAGGAAGCGCGCTGCAGCTTGGACTGTGGCTGCTTGTGTTGGAACCAAAGAGGCTTGTTTTCATTGCTGCCAGTCATGAGCACAAATGTTCGCTCCAAAAGACGGAAAGAGCAAGCCAAACAGGAGACTTGCATAATGGCATTGTATTAAAAAACCTCAAAACTGAACAGGGCAGCAGAGGAACCAGGAGCCAGACCGGATATGAAGTTAAACTCTTAACTTTCCCTCACCCTGTGGGTTGGGTTTTTTTCAGCAGAACTTTTCCAAAACACAATGTTAAATTAATTTTATGCTTTTATCCGATTCCTCTCTCTACCCCCAAAAAATGTGAACACTCCACAAGCAAAGATTTTGCCCACATGGCTAAAATTAATCTGAGTTACAAACAACTGAAAACAGGTCTTTACAGTAGGAATTATTAAGCAACTTTAATAATAGGTAGATCCAGCAGCCCCACCTATAACAAGCAACAAATGCACCTCCCTAGAACAGATAGCATTTACATGAGTGGGTATGCTACAGAAACAAATCCTATCGTTAGTATTTTAAGATTTCTAGTTAATTAAATGCTCGGGACAGTTTCAAGATTATTACTTTTTTAATGAATTTTCCCATGAGAGAAGGAAAAACAAAGTTTTTGTGTGCTCTAAAGAAAAGCAGAGTTTAAAGAGCTTCCAATGCTTTGCACTGAACATGGCTTTAATGACTGAACAGATCTAATATGAACAAAACAACTTATACCACCTGAACAAAAGGTGTCATCATCTTTGTTACAAGCCCTCATCTCCACAGTGTTTGGACAAAGGCGGGAGAGAAAGTTAGTTGTGGCCCTCCAGTTGCATTTCAACCAATTTGGTTTCAAAATCTGGTTTCAAAATTAAGCATTGTGGTAGTTAACCTCTCGAAACACAACCCTGCAATTAATTACCACTGTCACATAAAACTAGCATGATGCATACACGTATGTAAGAAAGGCAAATCAAGACTGAACAGGCAACACCAGGTTTTCGCATTATTTAACTCTCAAGTGCTTGAATTTACTGCCTTCAGTAGCCTTTAAAAGGCAGCAAGATGTATAATTATTTAATTAGCCCAGTAGGACATACCATTTGTTAAGTACCATTTACTGGCAACACACTGCTGATAGCTGAACTGTTACAGACTGAACCAATGGGTTTATGCTGGCATAAACAGTAATAACAGGGCAAACCCAAACTAAAAATTGTTTCAGGTTACTCTGTTCTATATCTGATCTCTGCACTTAATTAAGAAATGTTATCATCCAGCCACACTGGTACCCATCCAAGTTCTACCAACCAATGATGTAAGGGAACTCTGCAAAGATACACTTGATCTCTTTTTCTGCTTCTTCTGGAATATCAAATATTTCCATTCTTCTACTAGCTATTACCTTTAAAATGCATTCTCATGAAGAGATGAGATGGAGTGTATTTGCTGAGAAAACTTTTCTTACCTACAGCGATTATAAAAAGTTGAGCACACATTTTGGTGAGTACTTAACAGAAATACATTACCAATAGTGGGCAACACAGAACTGTCCCTGCTCCTGCCCCATTCTGGAATTATTATTTAACTGTTTTCAGGAAGGCAGCTGAAGTGTAAAAAGCAATGCTTTTGTGCCAGTACTCCCAGTCATCGGAAAAAACGTTTGTGAACCACAGATTGAGCTTTTATGTCCAAGGCCATTGCTCTGCAAGGGTTATACGCTGATTCTCTGCATTTGGCTATAGGGACTCTGATGAAATAGGAACACATTGCTTTTCCTTCCCACTGCTTCTTTACCAATATATGCCCTTCTGCTCCAAGGCAGTCACAAACCATCCTGCTTGCCTCTCTTACAATTCCTTAATACACATTGCCATGATGACAAAATGCATAAGCGCACCACATCTACCTGGTTTCCATGTAAGACTGACAGAAATAAACAGGAAGAACCTTGGTGAAAACAGGTAAATGGTAAGGTAAACAAAGCTGCTGTCACAGACACAGAACTGTGTTTTCTACACATCACTAGCTTTAACTAACCAAAGCAATCTGAAAGAACACAAAGATGTCAAAGAGCTGCTAACAAGCCAAAGTAACAAGGATAAAAGGTTAAAATATAAACCAAGCAACAGCCAACTCCTCTGTGGATTTTCTCATCAAAAAACCCCAAGTTTTCAATTTCACAAACTTAGCTGCCAGTAGTTTGGTAAGTTTGGGGTGGGCAGCAATCACAAAGTATGAAAAGATTCACAACTGATCAAAAAGACCTGTGACTAGTACAACCCCCACATCAGGCATGCAGCATGAAACGATAACTAGAGTAGAAAAAAAGCCTAAAGATAATTGCAGATGAGGAATGCTAACTAATTATAATACCTTAGTATTCTTGTAATACCACAAGAAGGAAAAAAAGCAGATAAGCAGAGAATACAAACTGAACATGCCCCCTGTTCAGTTCAAAATGGGGTAGAGGGGAACATTCAGCTTTGCTTTTATATTACTTTGATGATTTTTTGAAGCAGAGACAGAAGAGAGAAGCTTACTGAGAAAACCAGTTGACAGGAGATTGGAATCAAGCTGTTAGTTTAATGATACTGGTGTGTTACTGTGCCCTACTTGCATAGACCTCTCTTCAAATATAACCATAGATACATTTTATAACCAAAAAAGGTTCTTTGTAAGGACTTGACAAAACATGAAGTATGCCAAAGAGCATTTTTAGAGTGGAAGGACCGTTTGCAGAATTCCTAACAACAAAATAACAGGACCTACATGTTTCAACCAAGCCAGAAGTGTGGATAACTTACAGTATGGTCACCAAGAAAACAAATAGCTTCCTGCATCTATGCTTGGTAGAGCAGCTACAGCAGTGTATCTGAAACACTATTAACTCTTTTACATTCTTCTTCCTGAGAAACCTCACCTAACACTAGAAGCATTCATGTGATAACTTGTAACAGAGATGAAATCTTTCACAGACAAGCCTCTACTAAGTGGGTATGGCCCTCTCTTCAGACAAAATCCATCGTGACAACTGTCTACCTAGATAAATGCCAGTATTACAGCCTTAAGATATGTATGCAGCTTTTGTGTTAGTATCAGAAAGCCTGACAACTGTAATTACTTCCCACTAGAGTACTTCAGAAGTATCTTGCTCTTATGATCTCCAAAAGCAAAACTTTCTAAATTTGGTGATATCTAAAGAGCTAATTTTGAATATAAGACATGAGTCTGAATTATTTCATAAGCACATATATTTGAATGGCAGCAAAGAAAGAAAAAGCTAACAGAAAGGCAATCAGTTTAATACCCTATTGATCAGCTTAACACAGAACCCTCCTCCCTGAGGCCATCAATTAGAACAACTGCTTCTGTGAGTAAAATAGAAGTCATTCTCCTTGGTATTAAACAATGCACAAACAGATTTTAGCAAGTCATCTCTTTTGTCCCACCTTTCTTCACAGTGAAGAGACTCTGGCAGTTTTAAGCCACTGCAAAAGTTCGAGGGTTACACAATGCCAGATGGGCCATTGCTGCATTAGGCAATTTCAGATTCAAATTCACTCTTACCATTTCTGACAGATAAGCTCCTCCTGGGCAGGGACTATCCTCAGCAGGAGATGCGTGAATCCGAGATACAAACCGATAACACATGTTCCGTATGTATCCTCTTCCTGCAGTATTCTGAAAGCTAGCATTTCAATTGTAGTCAGCAGGTTTGCATTCTTCATCCCTGCTATAATGCTGCTATCTGCATTTCCTAGTTCAACTATAGTTACACAGCTAATTTCTTTTTTGCACCACCTATATCATATGCATGCCATATGATATGATCTGGAATGTAAGAGTTGTAAAGATAATGAAATTTCTTTGAAAGTTTAAGTCAAGAATTACATATACTAAAAGACTTGTTTCACTGTGAGTTTCCATTCAGATCAAACTTGCACACTATTTAATCATCCTGAAATAAAACAGCAGTGTTACCACATACTACCATTTTACCAGAAATTTTTGGCCAGAGGTGGAAACTCAGAAAAACAAGACTAAGCTTTCACTGCAGAAGCTGAGCTCTACTCTTAACCATCACAAGGCAAGGAAGTTTGACTGCAAACACCTTTAATATGAATACAAAATTCACATAAGATATACATTCTGAGGAACATAAATGAACTATTACAAGAGATTATGACAGAACAAAAACATAAAGAAGGCTCTGTCAGGCCCAGAATTTAATGAGGAATGATTACAAAGTTTGATTTACAGTTACATTACAGTTGTGTTAAGCACTGCAAACTTTAAGAATGTCAGCTGAAAGGCATTTGAACATACAGTACATAAATCATACAATCCACACTGCTGTAATTAACATATTTGAAGTATTTCATTTTACTTAACAGAACACAAAGTGACATAACGTGCAAATGAGGACTCCAATATACTGAATTTAAAATGTCTATGATAAAACTGACATAAAATTTTACATTTAAGGACTACACAATCAATGGAGAATTAAAAAAGTATCCTCCATCCCATTACCAAAGTATGCTTTTCAACTAAACAGAAAAACCATACTGGCCCGATGTCCTCTCTCAAAATCACACCTGTTCATAAAGGTTAACCAGAGCTTTAACTCGCTCCAAGCGTACAATGAAACAGCATTTACAGAGTCTCCTTCCCCTCACTGGGAACTGACTAAACATTACATGAAAGGGTTCTTGGATTATGTACATTGATGAAAAATGTTATCTTATAAAAAGGCACATACCTGTGATTTAAGGCTAGTACGGTATTTGTTTCATACAGAAAGTAAAATTTTAAATGAGATTAGCACATTGAATGGTTGGCTTCACTCAGCAAACCACTTGGTGCAAAGCAAAAATGTGTGCTTAGAAGCCTCAGACTGAGAAGTGATTCTTGCTTTAGTGTTTTTCTGGGTTTCCTTGAACCTATAATGAAAAGTCACATCTTTTAAAAATGTATTTGCCGCAATTCCACTAGTCAATGAGCCATCTGCTGCAGCTGCCTTACACGCAGATACTGCATATAAGCCTTATATTATTAATCTGCAAAATACTCTTTTAACTCTCCTTTTAAAAGTCATACGAAAATTACTAAAGATGTTTTCTATATTCATCTATAAAATACCAGATGTTGGTACAAATCATGTAAACCTCCATTTGCAAATATTTTGACTAGCCACCAAAATGACCAGAAATCACAAACATCATTTGTCAGTGCAAATCTAGTACAGTTTTGCTTTCCCTCCCTCCCCCCCATCCCAGTTACAGAAATAACCACCAACCTTTACATACAAAAGGAGTGCATATGAAATGACAGAAATCATGTTTGGTTACCTTTAAGTCACCCACTTTCCCACCAAGTTCAGTTTTACAGTATTATAAAAGGGGAAAATAATTAAAGCTGTCTGTGCAAGAATCACTACAACAGTCCTTCAACCCCCAACCCTTGATTATTATCAGATTTAAAGATTTAGGTTAAACATTGGGTCCTCGTCTCTGATCCGACTACTGCTCTTCAAGCCAGGATGGGGCATCTGCTCCAGGTGTTTTCAATTTGATGTGGAACTGTTTAAGTGTCTGTTCAAGCTGTTTTTGATTCCCAGCAAAGTATGCCTGCAATGGCATTGTGGAACAGAACAAGCTGATTGTGCAATACCTTAACCTGCAGGCAAGGATACAGATAGGGTAAGAAGAGGAGGCAGATGTCAACAGCAGCACAGGTCAGTTATAAAAATTAAATAAACAATAGGTGTATTTGCGATGCTCAGACTTCATACAGATTTATTTAACAGAAGTTTAAAAATATAAAATTCAAATACAAAATTCTTTAACCTTAGATTATGCGTAACAGCCAATACCAACTCAGTATGGACCAAAAGCAATTCACTAAACAGCATGTTATTTAATATTGAACTCTTGATTACAAGTACTTGATTCCTTGAAATTAGATACCAAACCTCTGTTTAAGATAACCTAACTGCAGGTCAAATGCACTTCCCTGACACAGTACATAACAAATACATTATCTTAGGATACAGTTCATTTATTTACCTCCCTTGCAGACAGTTGCTGCTTTCCAGCTCAGGTATAACTAAACCAAATGAAACTTACGGTTTTTGCCCAGCAGTATTTCTTGCCTATCTCCTGTAACACAGGATTATTTAAAGCACATTGGTCAATACCTTGACTATTAACATTTGTGCAAAGTAGTCATGAAACACACAGGTCATAGCAGTAGTCAAAACCTGGGGAGAAGACCACAAGAACAGCTGGAGGTGTCACTGTTTTTCTCTTCCAGTCTAGTCCATGATTACACGCTACAGCACTAATGAAGTCAAAGTTAAACGAAGTTATGTTTTCATTCTAGCACACCAGTAAACCTGAAGTTGTGAATGAACAACAATGGTATGACAAGTTTCTCCTGCAGCCAAAACCTGTCCCTTTTATTAGTTGAGTGTACTCTCAGCCCAACGCAACCTCATTCTTGTGTCAGAGTTCCAAATCCCTAAGGTGGTGGCCCTGTGCCCGTTTTCAGCCTACAAGACCTCGAGCCCAATAGCATTTCGCCAACACAGAAGAGAACAGAGGAACACGGTGGCTGACTTAGCCCAAAGGAAGGATGTAGTAGGCAGCAGACTAAGCTTTCTCTATTTGGATCATGGCCTCATCTCTCAGCAGAGTCCATAAAGGACAGTCTACTCTTGTCATGCTGGGAAGTAGAAGTGTCCTTGGGCCAAGGTTGGCCTATGCCTACCAGTTGTCCATGCCTGTTCTAACAAGTTACTTGGCTAACATGCTTTCCTGAAATGCATACATTTCTGACTCAATACAGAAATACTGTATTGCCTTCATTTAAGAAAATAGCTCGAATTAAAAAAAATCCCAACATATATTAGACATGCTATTACACAAGAAAAGTGTAATATTTACATTATTACACAGAAATGTAACAATATACCTTTAAAACAAAATACTCCGATAAAAAAGGGCTGAGCATGTGTGTGTCTGCACACAGGCATATATAAAAGTTTCAGTACTAAAAGCTGAAATTTCTGAGTACACAACGTTTTTGAGAGGTTTGTTTGGCTTTTTTCTGAATAGCCTCATTTCACAAATTCAGTTTTGCCCATAAACTGGCAAGTGTACGGAGCTCAGTATCCTACTTGTGATAACCTCTCTTTGGTGGTCAAAGCTGCTCTGACAATTTGAAAACTGGCATCCCTATGTTTTATCCGCTAACAATTCAGGCTAACTTAACACATGGAAAAGAGGAGGCTTTTTGCCTCATTACTGGTGTAATACAGAAAAAACAAACCCGTGAGAGGTGTGTATGATTAGAAAGGAGTTCACTGTGCACACCATGTCTTGAAACAGTGTTTTTTTCATTTATAACAGACATCACAAAATTCATCACGTACTGATGTTTTAGCATTTAGGTGATACAGAATTTAGCTAGCTACACTTGTTCAACATAGTTCAGCTTTTCTGAGTCATAAAAGATGGCCTCTTTTCCAGTTTGTGTGGGAGCATACGTCTATAAATACACATTTTTTTAAATCTACAAAGATTTTCAGCCCAAAACCATTATGGAAAATGTCACAAGTGGAAAATGTCACAGCAACATAAAGGGTTTGGTTTTAAAAGCTTAGAGCACAAAAAAATTAGGAGGTACAGACTTTGCTTGAGCAAATTCTTTGACACACAAGGCTTCATGCAATCCAAGCTAGGAATTCTAGACAGAAGTACACTCACTGTTGTAGCATATTATTAAAATTCTATAAGAGTTTTATTCATACTGTTTATAGGAACTCAAATAAAACAGGGGTAATTAATCCACCCTCTCAGCCCAAGTTCATCAACTTGAAACCAAAATTGGTACTTTGTAGCTTCTAACACAAAGCTTCTGTGAACTGCCCTGAAGTCTCTGGTAATTGTACAAATTCAGTCAGATCTAGGGTCAGGCACACACACAGACACAAAGAGGCAGGAACTCCCAGTGTAGAGACTGATGATTTGGACTGAAAAAATATGTTCTGTTTTGGTGGGGGTTTTTTAACTACCAGAGCTACCCCATTGTATGAGTTTATATCCTCAAGCCGGATCATTGTAACATAAATTTTATGATCCTTATCGAATTGGTTGCAGAGGTCAAAGGTGTTACAAATTCTGCTCTCCTTCAGGAGCTGACTGCTAAGCGAATCCCAAAAGTGATGGTGGGATCTTCTTATCCATAACTTAATTCAGGGTAACTAAGATTGAATTTCTAGAAAAAGGCCACTTAACCTGCCTGACACCGTACAAAGCTCTGCTGAGCTCTACTATGAAGTGCCAGGCAACTATGACAGAAAAAACTGCATAGCAAATCACCTGATGCCCACTGCAAAGACACTTGCAGTCGCAGCTGAGAACTGGGTAAGTATTCACTTAAAGCCAAGTTCAAACCTAACCAGTTTTCCCATGAAAGAATCTCAGCCATACCCACTCCCATATCCAGCCATCAATTCCTACTTCCACACTATGTTTCACCTTTGCCCTCTGTTGGCAAAACATTCATGGCAGTTATGTAGTCAGTTGGATCAGGGAACAGATCTAGATTAAAACTAACCAGACAACAACATGCTTGCTTTAACCTGGATCAGTTCCCCAATTGGATTCTCTGCACAGCTGCAAAACCACTTTTGTAAACATAACAGAGAAGGCAATGTGGCGAAAGGGGGATAGAAGATGAAGGGACCACACTTTCTTGCAGCAAAGCTTGAAGTGACTGCTAGACTATGGCGCTAAAGGCCAACCCTTGAGGTCTGCAGCACCTATTTCAACAAAGGAGCATTGAATATATGCTTTTCAATCAAAGAACGTTAGTGGTATGTTGCTAAAAATGGGTTCCAACGTATGACTAGCACGCCTGTCAAAAAGCCATCATGTTTTACACCTGGACAGCATTTAAAATAATTGTTCCTTGTTAATTAACTGCATGCATCTATTTGTTCCTCTAATTACAAGCAAAGTAAGCATTCCATTATAGACTTGGCAAACTTAAGTCTCAAAACAAAACTCAACTTTGTAGATAAGCATAAAAAAATGGGCATGCCCTAAACAGAAGATTAAAGTAGATGCTATAGGTTGGATTTAAGCTTTCATGTTTTCTCTGGATGCTCTTAATATTTCTCTCTTAAGTATTGTCCTCTTTCCCCCATCTCCTTCTGAACACCAGATTTTCTGTGGGACAGTAACTACAGATTTCTTTACAACCTCCTCATTCAGACTGTTTCACCCATCTCAACAATCAGAAAGACTACCCCATTCTAATCTCTGTACCTCCCCACAGCTATCATAATCCTTTCCCCTAGCTATCTTTACTTGAAGTTATTTGGTCTAAACAGTTACCTCATCTGGGTTTCCACAACACTACATATTGCTTTCATTTGCAGAAGCAAGCATTTACACATCCAACTCCAGAAGTACAACTCACAGCAGCTCATTCAACCTCCTTCTGTACACAGAATAATCAGTTCTGACCTCAGGATCAATTGCGATAATGAAAATTAATAGAAACCTTGTATATGGTGGTTTTGCAGACAGAAACTTGCAGCTTCGCTTGCTGCAAGTAACGAAGTTCTCTAAACTTTTGGGGGCTTTTAACCGAAACATTAACATATAAACCCTAGAAGGAGACAAGAAGACAGCACAAGGAGACTGCAACCACGTGATGCATGTTTTCCCTTAAATGTAGGGCCCAACCAGAGCCCACCAGCCAGTTACACTAGCTTTACAGTTCCTCTGCAGTGACAGCTTGAATCACCTCCCAGTCTTCCCTGCTCCCTTCATATGTCATGCTTAACCAAATATGGGACAAACGTTTTGAGTGTGAACACAACCGAGTGCATCTAGTGGAGGTACATTTACAAAAAAACATCTAGGATTCTGTTTTGACATAAATTTGGCAGACAAAAAAAAGATTCAATTTACTCTTTTTAAATGTTTAATATTGATCAGACTGTAAAAACATTTATTAGGAGGTGATAAAGAATGGATTTATCTAATCTAAAATTAAACCCTAAATTGCTTAATTGCTTAGCTCTGGCAAGGTTTCATTACACAATTCTGTTTTCAACACAGAAGCGGTAACAACAACTACACTTGAGACTACACTGTGCTACATCCTGCATCAATATTTACAAGACTTGACGTCAAAAGGTTTACAATCTACAACAGAAGAATTATATGGCTACTGTACCATTTTCTTACCTAAAAAGACTTCTCTAATTAGACTCAGAACAAATATTAATTCACATCCAGATCCAGCACCATAACAATATGTATTAATAAAGTTGATGGGTTAGAGATTCGCATGTTCTAGTATATAATAATATGAGTCTGGCAAGGCCATGCCTTGATACAGCTGCTCAAATACTAACCTTCTATTTGCCTTGCAATAAGCCTGCAACAACACAGGCTTTCTAGTACAGGCTACAAAAAGGCTCTTTGTGAGCAACTGAGTAAACCCAGCATTTTGTCTATCTGATCTTCCTTTATTTTGATTCTATTAAATGGGTACCAAACATGGACCTGGGGATAAACACACAAAATGGCAAGCTCCTGTTACTAAGAATATAGCATCAGTATAACCAGTATAATTCCCTCTCCGGGACTACTGTAACAGCTTCACAATACCAAAATTGCCCTTCCATTTGGGAGTTCAACATCATCTAAGGTCTTCAGTTTAAGCCATTTCCTAAACAGTGTGCTACTCCCACAGCTGAAGTAGCTGTGTTGCAGACACACTCATAAGACTGTGCTAATTGTGTTCTTTCTTCTTTCCTCCTTCTCCTTCATGTTTGGCACATGCTGTATTTATAGATGTTTAAATTATGATGAATTGTTATCATGTACCTTTCAAAGAAGTAGATCATCTGAGATTATTAAATCTAACTGAAATTAAAATCTAGTTCCTACACTTACTGATACTATACTTATTAATAATCCTTTAAAATGTAGTAATTGACTTTAAGAGAAGTCACATTGTAGCTAAAAATCAAAAGTAATGTTTATAATGGTTATATAGTTGTCTGGCACATCAGCTGTACATCCCAATTTCTTATTACTAGCCGCAGGACAAGTATGAGCTCTAACAGGACCTGCCCTTCATTGACATTAATGATAATAAAAAAAAATAGCTGACACCAGAGAAAGGAATAAAGATGTCAGATTAGTACGAACATCACCTCTCAGATAACCACCACCTCCCACTACATCCCAGGAAGCAGTTTGGGCACAGGAGAACAAAAATTACCAGAGACAAATGCAAGCTGGGGAAAAAAAGTGCTCCTGAAATGAATATTTACAATCAGGATTGAGAATATGTTTTGTTTTCTATGAAGAGTCCTATACAATAAATAGAAAGCACCAAAGTAAAGCTTACCTGAATAAAGTTCCCAGTAATTATATTTAAGCCAGTATTTGACTGTAAAGGAAGTCCTCTCTATGGCTTATTTGGGAAAAAAGTTACATACACCCTTTAGTAAATATTTTGACATCTCTAGTGTCAAAACTGAGAAATGCCCACCAGTGATAAAAAGGCTTAAGCATGTGAAAGTCCCCTCTGTATTAATCTAAAAGAAAAGGCAGGAAGGAAAAACAATCTCTTTCAGAAACAAAATTTGCAGGCTGCGATTGCTAACAGGATGCTTCCTCTAATTCAAGACTGTCACTATGAAGACAATTTCTTTAGTGTTCCCTAAATTGTCATTCATTTTTGTTTTAGTTTTTTTTTTTTTTTAAAAAGGAAAATTTTTTATACGAGATGGAAATAAAATGTTTTGATTGTGCAGCTTTCCTATCTGTAGAAACATAAATTGATCGGTCTCCCATACAGTTAATGCAAACCAAGAGGACACTGGGTAAGTGCTATTTTCAACCAATCTTAACTTAAGCATCTGAATTCTGGTACAGGAGTCAACCCATTTCAACAGAAGTACATTATATGAGTAGCAAAGTACTTAGTAGAAAATAAAAATAAAGGGAGGTGGGGGGGTGGGAGAGAGGGGGAGAAGACACACCTTCGGTATACCCGTTTTCAACCTAGCACTGTTTTAAAAATCAGTTCTTATGAGCGTTTTCTAATTCAAGCATAAATATCAACATGTAGATTAGACTTCAGCTTGTTCAAGAAAAGTAATTTCAATATGGATTTTTCCAATTTGAAAGTTAATGGGCTACAGGATCTGCAAGAAACATACATGAAAAGTCAGTTTTCAATCACCTAATGATCTGGTTCAGCTCTTGATAGGGTGTGTGGTTCTAGACCCCTGGTCCTAATGCAAACGCCCATACTGAAGTATCAGTGCTCACGAGCTACATTTTTAGCATGTATTGTTTTGGAAACCAAAAGGTTTGTTGATTTTCTCCACTTTTTTCTTCTTCTCATCTGTTGACAATTCATAAGTCTTACATTGTCATTTGGGGCCACTCCTATATTCTCTGACATGCAGCTGCTACCTACATACAGATCTTTAAAAATATATAAATTAACTCACACTGAAAATGATAATCCACTGCTAGACATGAACAAACTGACAAACTACTTTTATGTAAGTTTTGACCACATTTTCCTTCCTCTGAAGACACAGGAAATACAGAGATTATTACAACCATTTCACTTACCATGAGTATGAACAAAAATGAGATCTTGAAAACCCATCATTTCTACATCTAATTAGAAACAATTTAGAAAGACTTGTTTATCAAAGAAAGCACAATTTGAAGGTGTGTGCTGTCTGGCTACTCTATTTTTGGTTGGTAGACAGAATAAGGCGGGTAAGAATCCTATCATTAAGTGGGTATAAATGAAATAGTATGGTTGGAATAAACACATGGGAAAACCCTTCGAACCAGCAGTTCAAAAGCCCTGTTTAGAATTAAAACTATAAAAGACATTAATTACAGAAAGTTTTATTTCTCAGTTCAGGCTTAGTTCAGATTATCAGTTTAAAGAAAGCCTCCCCACAGTTCTCTTATTTTCTCTGTTCATATCCTCCATGTCAGTGTCGTCAAATATAAGTTTTAACTCTGAATCTTAAATCAGTAGTTATATGACTTGTTTAACCATTAAATGCAATAAACAAGAAAAAGGATGTTTTTTCCAAACTTGAAAATTCCCATATTAACAACTTACTGCCATGTTTGCCATTTGTGGCTGGAGCAGCTTGATAAGGGACTTCTAGGGTTGCGTGCTCTAAATACCTGTCCTTCAGCAAGAACTCAGAAGATTCAGCTTATTTTCTTTGCTCGTTCTACTTTTCAATTAAGATACACTTTAAGATCTAACAACTAAAGTACTTCCAAAAAAAGCAGAAACTTACAGGATAAAACTCCTAAACATATAATCAGAAGTCGTAGGTTACCTTATTTTCTTCCAAAAATTTCAATTTGATAGATACATCATTACGCATTTTGTCGTATTTCTCTTTATGCACTTGAAACAGTTGTTGTGATTGCTCAATCTTTGGCAGAGTGTTTGCATCACGAGGGCCAAGATTCAGCTCTTCTAGGTCTGTTCGATACGCATCATATTCAATCCTGAGAAGAAAGAGGAGGAGGTAAAAACAAAAACTATAAAAATCTAAAGGTAGAGTGTCTTCAAAACAGACCTCAGACAGGGCCAAATACAACAGAAGATGAACAAAACAGTCAAGTACAGAAGAAATAAAAAAAAGGCCAAGTTTTTTTCCCCTTCTTCCTATTCATCAAGCAAACCCACCATTGTATAAAGCTGCCTCAAAAAGTATCCTCCCTCTTGTTCCTGCCTTTGCCACATGCTCCCAACCCTCTGTTTTGTGCTGGCTTCAGTGGTCAGAGCCTTTTCTGTAACATCTCAGCTTATTAGCCCAGATAAAGGTTATGATTCTGCTGTTGAATTAATACAGTGAAAAGCTTGTATCGAGAGCAAGAGAAGCACCAAGAGCAGGACAGCCCCTTTAAGGAGATGTTTTGGGCAATGGCTCACTTACACAAAACTCTGCACTGAGGCTTTTTCATCATGCTCTAGGCTTCCCTGTACGCATTAACTGGAACAGTTTTATAATTCTTCAACAGTTACATTTTGTGAGCACTTGTCTGCCCTATGGATAAACAGGCTGCAAACAGATGATGCATTATTTATCCTCTACTGAGGGCCTATCCTATTTTCCTAGGGAAGTCAGAGCTACAGATCAGTACCACCACTGAAAGAGATAAGGGAAAAGAAAGACAGAACATTAAGAGTAACAGCCGAATAAGTATTTAAGCTAACTCTGCACCAAAGGTATATATCCTACTTCCAGATGAGACAGCTTAAAAGTATTTTCTAGTTTACTCTAGCCCTCTCCAAATTACCTATCCTGGATACTGCTAGCAAAATCAGAATTAATGTTATGGTATGGGCTCTTGCCTGCAGATACACACCAACTTTTTAATGGAACCAGCTAGTCTTCATATACTACTATTTATTTTAAAAAGTTAAAAACCTCCTTGATATGCTTCCATATTAGACTGTACCACTTCATCACATCACTAGGGATGACCCAGTCATATCTTCTTCTCATTTTAATGGAAAAAATGAAAATGCCTTTAAAGCATTTTTAATACAAACGTTTGAATATTCAGTTTGGTTTTTGAAAACTTCTTTTTTCCCCAAAGACACTTTAAGCTTTCTATTAACCAACATCTAGCATTTATTAGTGGGAAAATATTAGTAGTTTAAAGATTGTATCACAAATTTAATCTTCTGTTTCACAGTGTTACATAGAAGCCTATGGAATACCGGATCCTTGCCATATAAACTATTTTTATATTTTAAAACATTATTGGAAGTGGATGAGACAAATGTAGTAACAGCTTCTAACCTTTTTCTTCTTCCCCTTATACAACATGTGCTCCTTTGTTCACAGCCATCTAGCACTTGACCAGGTAAAGCAACACACAATAGCCAGAAATCACTCCAAGGTCATGGGCAGCTCTGCCTAAAGCCACACTCCTCCTTCCATATTTCTTTGCAGCTTTCAACTAATGGAACCTGGCATCTCAGCATACGATACATGCCATTTATAATGGAACAAACCAACCTATTTCTAGCTTTTCTAATACGCTTTCTCAGAGACGTATCTAAAACTGGAAGAAAATCAGGATTAAAAACTGATTAGAAAAAACTTTTCAGTTGGTGTAACTGCTCCAAAGTAAAATGCAGCATTTTCAGAGGTAAAAGGAGTAATTATTCACAGGGCTCTTCCTGATTCTCATTTCCAGTATGATTCAGACTTTATTTAAAGAGCTTATGACTTAATTCCAAAAAAGTAACAAATAGGGAGTTGATAGGAGGGGAACAGATGAATGCTGAAGTACAAGTGAGGACAGGGAAGAAGAGACACAAATGACCTATTTTTACATTGCAAAACGATGGACAGGCTATGTAAGCAAAGAACCTGCATAATTTATTTGCCCTACTGAAATGGCAAAATACTTGATTTCTTTAATGAACAGAAAGGGAAAGTAATGAAGGTATTTCAGGAGGGAAGACCCTTATATTGAAAATGACTAGCAAGAACAATTGTAGCTGACGTATGTTGTACAAATTTTCAAGGGGATACCTTGGAAATGTGTGAACCACTTTTTATTACCATTTTTTAACATTAAATATTTTTAATATTTAGTAAAAAATAAAGAAATATATAATATTGACATTAATTCTGCCTCTCATGCCTTTGGGAAGCTTATCTAAATATCAAAACAATAAGTTACTATTTTGCTTATAAATAAACATTAGAACAATTAAAAAGGGGGGGGAAACTTAAGCTCATGCAGTTTGCACATTTTTTTTTTACTTGAAAAATCACAAAATACTATAAACTACAACCTTCAGCAAATTAACACATTTTATCCCTATTAAGTCAAAGAAAGTCAGAATGGAACCAAGCATCAGAAAGGACAAGTCCAAACACAGGCCTTAGAGTACTCTGCCACACTCAAAAGCGACTTCTCCAGAGCAAGAAACCCATTATCTACTGCTACATGTTATTCACTAAGAATTTTCTTCTTTATTTTCCCTTTCTTACCAAGCCTCCAACTTCAGCATTAAAACTGAAGCATGAACTGCACATTTTGTGCATCAACAGGAGAACAACATTAAATGTTTTTCAGTCAAAGGGATTATTTAACTATTACAATGTAGCTGGATAAAAGGGTTAATCTTGCATGGTCACACTGCTTAGAAAGCCACCTTAATCTAGCACAAAGGACTAAAATAGATATAATTACTCCTAGAGCTAACAAATAAAATTAAGTCGACAACAGAACATTTACAGAACATTTGAAGATATGTGCAATGAGGCAGTTAACTGTAAATCTTAATTATATGTGAGCTGTATTACATTTTTTTATCTGACAGGTTAGTCACTCAGATACAAGGACTAAGATGATGCAAAGTCTGAAGTTTCCTGAAGATTAGTTTGTAATGAAAACAGCTAAACATAGAATAGCTACCTGGCACTTTCATACTGTTTCACAGTCAATAATGTATCCTCAATTGTTTTATTCACCAATGTATTCACACTGGCAATAAAAAAGTTAATAGCCCCAAGAAGAGTTTCTCCATTTTTAGCTAGAAGTTTCTGCGTATCTGCATTGTAGCCAAACTCCTCCTATAAACAAAGAGCAGAGAAAACAAAACTGTGTAACACTTGAAAATCATAACATTCATCAGCAACTATATTAAAAAATACAAGCACGCAGATGCAGCAGTTTTTTCACTTCTGTTTGGGTATGGTTATGATTAAGCAGGTATGATTTCAATACAATATTCAGTTCACAGTTTTTTATGACAGCAAACATCAGTAAACCCTGGTTTACAATTCTGTTACTCCACATGATGTTAAGTCCTATTTTATAATGTGATTTTTCTGCACTTGGAAGTCTTGAATGTTACGTAAAAGTAAGTGGTAATGTAATCTTTACATTGTCATTCATCAGGGTTTTAATCCAGCATCTCCCACGTTAGGTAATACTTTAATACCCACAGAGACACTACTACATTAAATACAGTAATATGACTAAATTCACAGAGGCATACTGCATTAATTAGCTGTTAACTTTTGTTCTTCCTTTCTGGAAAGGACCATTATTAAAAAAACCCAACATCTATCACAGTTTAATAGGCTGTAAATAATTGAAGAGCACAGCATTATAATGAATAGCAAATAAAAATCATAATGTAGCTGAAGCATAAATTTCAAAGGGACAAGGGTGAAATTATTTCCAAGGCATTTCAATCACATTTAGATATGTTTGTTCATGTCTTTTTGTTAACAGCAGTGTAAGCCTTGACCAAGTCTGCGAAGATTTTCCTAATGCACGGATGCCAAATGAGCCCAATTATTATATTTATGTCATCCATATGGCATCTTCATACTCTGCAGATGGGAGTTCTCATAAGAGTACAATCTCTGGCTGCAATGGCTGTAAAACACTAGGTTCGTCATATTTGGAACTTGGTCTTCGTAGGCTTGCACACTGCCAACAACTGACTCAGAAGTGCCTTATTCTCCCAGCTTCCTTTAATCTGTCTAGAACATGAACAGCAAAGCTAAACGTATTTCATTTTAACATTAACAGCCTCATGAAGGTAAGAGTAATGGGCAACAGTAAGGGGAGAATCCTCTAGAACAGGAAGCACAGTGGAAGTGAGCAATCAGAAGCAGAAGGAAAAAGGAAGAGAACTTGGGGCAAGTGTTCATGAGCTAAACCCTGTCACCTTTGCTTTGCTTTTCGCTTGGGCGACAAAAGCAGTCAGCCAAATCACTGCAGATCTTGCTGAAATAAAACCCCCAGTTTTTTTCAGCTGGTTTTGTTCTAATGTTATTATGTAGCTGGCAATGTATGTGCTAGCACAAGAAAGAAATAGGAGGATACAGGCAGAGACAACAGCAGTAGGACCATCCTTTTCAGCCTGCGATTTGTCCCATCTCTTTCCCCTCCCACAGGCATGACTGCAACTAGTTTTCCAGCTGGTCCTCCCACACTACAGACCCAAGTGAGCAACATCACTAATTTAAAGGAGAAGGTGAAGGATCGGACTGCAGTGGCCTCCACACCAGACACCAAAACTGTCCTTCTGCTGGTTTGTACAGATTTGTATAAAAACTTTTGACTTATGTCCATCACTTCTGCAGATATCTCTTACAAACCAGACAGGAAATCCTTTCCGTATCAAAAGATTACACTCGGTTCATCCTCTATGCACAGAGTCAATTAAAATCGGAATTCATGTGTCTATATAATTAGAGGCACATAAGCCTGGAACCAGGAGTTACCTTTATATCCAGAAGAGAAACAGCAAAACATATGCATTAATGCCTCTGCAGATATCACTCTGAGATCTCATTCTGTAATCATGTATAAAGTAAGAAACATTACATTAAGAATTGGTGTGGGTTTCTTTTCTGTTTGGTTGTTTTGTTTTTTAAGGCTTTTTTGTTTGGTTGTTTTCTGTTTGTTTTGAAAAACGTACATACTGTTACCACATTAAACGTTAAGGACTAACTGCTCAGAAATTTTACTTTTAGCCTTGCACAAGTTTTAGAGGCAACAATGCTATCCAAACATCCGAGAAGAACAGGCCAGGCTACTGATGGTAATACAGTACAGATTAAACAAAGGGGAAACACAAAGAGGAAAGAGAAACTTCAGGCAAGTCTCCAAGAGGCAAGGGTTAGATAACTTTTATTACAGCAGCAGAAACCTTTATTTGATTTTCATCAACAGCCCCATTCAATAATCTACGCAAGAGATGAATGAGTGAAATGAATTCCAAGACTAGTACAAGATGCTGAAAAAACCTGGAAGAACAGTTTCCCACTAGAAGTTACAAGCTATTCATGGAAAACACCCAAAACAACCCACATTGATTAAACAAGAGCATGATGCCAGATTTAATCCAAATTTCAGAAAAAGCATCCAGCTTCAGCAAATACTTCACAATAATCACTCAGCTCTGCCACAAACCACATGCCCCCATTTGTGTCAAGAGTAAACCGCTGACTGAAAACTTTTTAGTGGATTTAATTTCTTAGCTGCTTAAAGCACTCTACTTTCACAGATTTTCATCTGTCAGACTAATACTAAAAATTCCTGTACTCCACTGAAGGAGTCTCGATTTTTTTCAGGTAGCTATCAATTAAAAGCTCCTCTATGCAAGCATGAACTCCACCTCCTCCCTCAAAACTCAGTGGGAATGGACAATCATGAAAAGAGAAAAAACAGAGACAGTAGTTTTAAGTTTAATTACCACAAAGATAATTTGGGCTGTTTCAGCAGCTATGTTTTAGGGAATCATTAAACCCCTTAAAACTGTTTTACCAAAGCATCAGCAGCAGTATCAAAATGCTTTAACTTTGGAAGTACAGAACAATCAATGTAGAAGCAAACCAGCTACTATGCTTTGCATGCAACATCTACCTTCTCTCTTTACAGCAGACAGTTTTATTATCAGCAACAAATGTGCCAGTGTTACCTAAACTTCCAAACCAAGGCTTCATAACAACCCAAGTGCAGATAGGTATCTAAAGACAGCCTCTCTTGCTCAGAAGCTCCAAACAATGTTATGAATACAGATTAGTCCTATTAGCAGCAAAATTCTGATTAAAAAAGGGCTTTGAGATGAAATCTCAATGCTTAAATACGCTACAGAAAATAATTTAGTCACATTCAATGTTCACAAGTGATGTGCCCTATTCTACTTACTCCCAGGCATATTCCTCAAAGACATACTGTAATTGAAATGACATAACACTCTGGAACACTTTGATGACATTTCATTAAAAGCAAAATTAATAGTAAAATGCATCTTCCATACAAAGGAAAGTTATCAAGTTCTTGAGTCCAACCATCAACTAAAGGCATTTAAGAAACAATAACGAACTACAGTAATTTCAATAATTTCCCACAAAGAATATGTTATATATTGTTAACTATAATGTTTAGAAAAGTAACTGCTAACTACTATGTATCCTGCACAAGTCAACTAAGGCTTATCTTCATCTCTGCCATTTGATTTTTTAACACTATAGAAGTCTTACATGAAGTTCCAATGATTTCAAACTCAGGTCAGCAAACGCGTCTCCAAGTTGCCTTTGGGTATGTACCATCTGGAAGAGCTGTGTGGACAGCGTCTGTGCCAGTCTCAAGATATTTTCATATTTCTTTTTGTTATCTCTCAATACATCTATTTGAGCTTCTAGTTCCAGATCTACTGTTCTTGAGCCACGACCCAATTTTTCAGAGATGATCTGCCGTGTACACTGGGGGGGGGGGGGGGGAGAAGAAAACATTAAATTATAAAGAATCAAGTATATTCAACACAACACAGCATACACCCATTTTCAGCTTCAAGGGACATATAATTACACACAATTCTTTCACAACCGCCCCTCCCAATGGAAGTTTGCACAACAAACTGAAAAAACAACACACTCTTTAGAAGTTTATCAGGACTCAGCAAGAACAGCCGAACAAGTCTCAACTCCTACTAAGATGAATATTCAAGTTAGCAAATCAAGAGCATAACTAATTGTTTCTCAAGTAAAGAACACTTATCTCTTTTTAGGTTTGGTGAATCTCATTAAGTTAAAAGAAGCTACGCAGTCCACTGAATTAAAGCCAGTTAATGAGAGTATTACCAGTTTTGCTTAAAAATATCTAGTTAGTGAACTTCCGCACTTTTTCAACCAACCACTCAATTCCAAATAATCCATGATAAGCTTTCAAAAAATGTTACTTTGTTGGGTTCTCTTGGGAAGGGGGAAGGGGAATGTAAGGAGATGATGGTTTTCAGCAGGGTTTTTAAAGCTGACTAGGAGATCCTACTGAGAAATACGTAAAACTATTAATTTCTCATTATTAACACTTCTTTAAAATGGAACTGATCGTGTCAGAAAAACTAAATATTTCTTTTCTCTCACAGGTCTAATTCTAAACAGATCTGCAGTTCATTAACACAGACAGCAGAAACCATGCTCTTATAAGGCTGTAGACACTTTCACCCAGCCAATGGCTGGGACAGCTCAGGCTGCTACCACATTCCACTTATCTGTGACACCTTCTCTGCCAGAGATTTGAGTCCAACTTGGTAGCAAGCCTCCCAAGATACACATTGGGGTTTCCATTGACTTGGACATATGAGAAGCCATTTGCCAAGCAGATGTGCCACACGATTTCGCTATGGAAAGCAGGAAATATTTACTGTTACAGTAAGTCCCCTGAAGTTAATCTGTGGTCCCAAGAGTTGAAGAGATAACCAGGTTACACATACAAAGAATTACTGTTAGAAGCAGAATTACAAGGAAACAAAGTTAGAAGTGAATGCCAGAACTGCTCTGAAGGGGCTTAACCTAAATGCAAAGCTGCTATTTTGCTAGGTAAAACAATGCTCAAGTCTGTCTTATATCACATTCCCCTAATATATTCCATCACTGCATTTCCCAGGTTTCCAAATTTGAGGACTTCAGTTAAATCTAGTCCTTACTTACATCCAAAGGAGATACACATTTGATCTGCTAGAACTTTTATGTCCTTTCTAAATTTAATAAACAAACACATGAAAGGCTCAAGAATGAACAAACACAACAAATTGGTCATAATCACAAGCTTTAGATGCAAAGGTACAGACTATTTTGGCTACTTCATTAGATTCAACCAATTAACAAGAAAGCACAGCTCAGCTTGTCTGTCAAGAATCAGAAATTTGGGAGAGCTAGCAAATCACATCAAGACAGAATACAACACTACTACTAAAGCCTGAAACAGAAACTGCAAAATACAGCTTAGCAATAAGTGTGGTCAGAGCATAAATAAGCTTTTCACTAGAAACTATGGAATCAATGGACAAATTTGGTTATTTCCCATAAAACATGGAAAATACCCCAACTCTCCCTATGGAAATGCAAGAGAAGAATCTGAATCATGGAAGGCAAAATTTTTGGAAGCAAAAATAAATTACAAAGGAAAGACTTATTTTCAACAAAGGAGTATCTGCTTCAGAAGCTACAGCAAAACACCTAAAAAAACCCCAGCAGTGATAAGTCAGAAAAAATAGTACTTGGAAAGACTTACACTGCATGCTTTGTTAAATTGAGATGTAGCTGAACACTGAGACTGAAAAAGAGCAATTGACAAGATGCACCTATCTATTTTGATCTACTCTGATTCTAAGCAGACTAGTACAGACCCACAAGTTGCTATATATTCTCACTAACAAATGGAGAGAATTGGTTTAGAGAACATTGTCCTGAATAAGACTACACTCCTCAAAAAGAAGTCACACAAGACAAAGTTTAAGAAAAACTACTTCAAAGAAAAAAGCCCCAAAGTACACTTACAAGAACTATATGTTAAAAGGCAAACAGATGTTACTGAATTTGTCTCAGAAATAAATGTTCCACTAGTAGCCCAGTATTAGAGAGAGGCTTGCAAAACAGGTATATTGGTTTTCCTCCCTAGAAGTTTAAGAAATTGTATGAAAACCAAGAAGATATGCTTTTTATTAGAATTGCTGAAAAATCAAGAGGAGTCACAACTTTCCTATGCCTACGTCTTTGCTAAACCAAAAACACCTTTTCCATCCAAAGGGGGAGACAGGAGACGGAAAAAGAACAGAACAAGCTCTTACCATTAGATTATGGGAAGAAAGGCAATTTCATCTGATGCAAAGTCACAATTACTAGAGAGAGTAAGACTGGAGAGAGTAAGGATGGACAGTAGTTGCAAATGCAACAGAATAATTCTACCAGGTTATGTGAAAAAATTAAATACAGCCTATGAAAATTCATGGTTAGGCTAGACAGAAGAGCAGCTTTAACCTCCTGTGATTTTTCAATTGGAAGCAGTTTCTTAGAAGTGGGAGATAACAAAAGCAAACTGTCTCTCATTCACAGAAATACATATGGAACAAAAAACAAGGTACCCAAACTAAAGGTATACTTAATCATCCCTTCACAGATGGCTGCAACTTCTGAATGTATCCAATAACATAGATTTCACAACTCCCAGTACAGACATTTTGACAGAGGAACTACTGTCAGATTCCTAAAGAACTTTCTAACAGCAAGTTTCCCCACTAACTCCACTTGCAGATTAACAATTGGTACATTGAATAGCATGGATTTCAGCTCAGAGGGGTTCAACTGCTGACTCTCTCCACTAACAATTTACTCTTGCCCTTTATTTCTGCATCTTCCAACCTATGATCAGTTAGCTATAATGAAATAAGGAGCAGACTTCTTCCTACCTTACAGGAACCAAAACAAGCCACAAACTGAAATATTGTCCTTCATCAAATTAAATAGGCTTTTTTAATGTAGCCTACATATAAAGTGTAAAAAAACCTGTACAGAAGTCAGTATGAGACTCCAGAAAGATAATAACTGATCTATCTCCTTAAGCATATTTGGGAAACAACAACAAGCTTACAGATTTCAAGAACATAGATTAATTTAGTTTCATGAAAGCGCTAGTCTTGTTTGCTATGCCATAACTGATGGGATTCTGGATTTAGGGAGGGGGAAGTTTAAGCCAAGAATGAAATCCAAAAATCTAGACTTCACAAAGACTACTGCCCAAAAATAATGTTCTAAACGAAGACCCGAGACCACTTTTCCCAGCATTTTTCACCAGTCCTTGCTGTTGCTTCACAAAAGCGCTTTCAACCATTCTGTGATTGAGACATGGGGATTTTTTTAGTTTTGTTTTCTAAATCAAGGCACAAAAAAAGAGAGAATAAGGTTGAGTCCTCCGTACTTAGTTGTAGTGCAGCAGATTCAATCTCAAGATTCAATGTTTCTTGATCAGACAGAGAATTTTAAAGAATGGCTTCAGCTGAATAGCATGTATTCTGATCAGGCCACAACATGCTCCATGCTGTCAGAGTAGCTGACAGCCTTCTGCAGTTGCCACAAAATTTAGATTGTAAGAAAAGCAGACATTTAAAAAGACATTTAATTAGACATAAAGATGCAAACTTATAACACAAAGAACAGCATAAGCATTTACTAGTGGGTAAAATGTTTCCATCCCTGCTTCCCCTCCCCACTAGGAAGGAAGTTCCTACCAGGACTTAAGACCACAGGAGGCATTAAGGCCTGTGCTCTCCAAAAAAAGTTTTTTTCCAGAGGTTCTTCATTTTTTCATGGTTTGATGTAGCTCCCATTGATGCACAATCCACCTGCCCACACTTCTGTCACTGAAGTAGCAGGCATAACAAGAAAGCTATTTTTAAAAACTGGTCTTTGTTTAAAAGTCCTGACAGTAATGTACTCCCTGAAAATTTTTCCTTACCTTATGGTTTTTAATGAGTCACTTCCAGCAAACTACTGTGTTTAAAGCACCTTTTCTTTTTCTTTTGTTATTATTTTAACTTCATCAAATCCCAACTGATCACAAAGCAGCACCATATACAAAACACACACAATTGAAGCAACAATTCCAACACCAAGAAAAAACAATCAGCAGATAGAACAAAACCAGCAGAATAGCAATTAACAAGTGCTGAAATCTGTACATTCTGTATGTTGAAGGGGACATTAGAAATGCAATATTCTTAACCTTGTTAAATCTATAAATACCTATGAAAGGTTTTCCACTTAAACCCAGGCACCTGAAAAGGTTTACAAAGAATGCTACACTGGGAAGAAAACTAAGCCTTCCCTATGCATTCTTGCTTATGCTCACTGTAACAACAGATTACTTTCATACAGTAGTACAATACTTGGGAAGCTTTTGTCCAATCTAGTAGCAAACTCATTTCTAGAAAACACACACACACAAATCTGTCTGCTTACCTTGTAAGTGTTTAGGCTCCACCTTCTAACCAATTCCAGCTTCTCCATTGCTGGATTCTTTACTTCATCTGCTAATACAACTGGTCCACTCTTCTGTTGGGCTCTGCCCCCTACGCCAGATAAAGCAAATGATTCAAGGCCTTGCTTTTTGCTTGTTTGTTTTAAAGGGGTTAATAATAGGTATGGAAGAATTGTGCAATTTCACATGCAAAAGCAGAGCAAGGTGATAGTAAGAACTTCAGATGAATATGCAGATTTTCAAAATCAACTCCAGAAAGAAAGAATTATTTAAGAACTAATAGAAAACCTGTATGTATATCTCACTATTTCATCTAATAATAGGCTGAATAAAGCTTACCTGAATACACAGAATTTTACTAACCAACCTTAGACCAGCTTTTCAGACATGTTTATTACCTTAATCTATGTTTTAAAATTCCAACAGTTGGACACCCTCTTGGATTTAGCCAATGTAAAAGTCTGTTTACAACCTGCAGACCATTAAATGAAAATTACTGGCATATAAAAACTGTTGACACAAAGTACAACTAATAAATTTCAAAGCAGATTTTTTTAATCTTCTCCAATGAACATTATCCTTTCCAGAAGATGTATTTAGCCAATACTAATTTATTTCAGCTTTATTAGCTCATTGCATTAGGAATAATTAATTCTATAAACCACCAGCATAAAAACAGCAGTGAAGATTAACAGTCATAAAATATCTAGGGCAAATTACCATACATTAATTGCCAATACTTCGCATTTTCATGCTAGGAAGGGGTATCATGGGATTCTAAGTTTAAATTTTACAAAAATATTTCCTAGTGTCCTAAATAGCAAGAACTGCAAAGCACTACCACTTTTTAAGCAGTATTTTCATTTATTCTTGCATGATTTTGACACTCCTGCTGCTACTTAAAGTCACCTTAGCCTTGCCAGGTGACTGTATTATTTATGTAAATAGGCGTTGGAAAAAGGTCTATACAGATGCCTCAAGATAGTCCTTTAGCATCAAGCTCTACTATGCTGTTTACATCTTCAAAATGCTGTGCAAACATTAAGTAATTAATCCTCTCAACACCCTTAAAAGGTGACTGAATAGGTTTTCTCCTTCTATATAGGAGGAAACAAAGATGTTACGTAATTTGCCTATAGGCACAAATGAGTCAAGTGGCAAAGGGTGTTGTGAATTCCTAATGGCCACCTCATATTCAATTCCACTGCAATATGTGATCACTTTGGCAAAAACCAGCCAAAAATTTCAGCTTAAATCTTAATGAAAAGTTTCAGTTACTCCCATTTTAGCTACCCTTTGTTATTATTAATATTTGGTAATTACAGAGCAAAAAGCAGCACACAGGCAGGAAAGCAGAGGTTACTTAGTGAACTGTTAAAGCCAGAGATGAGAGCCATCAAAAAATCCCACAAGTTTTATTTCCAACTAACAGTAAATCAAATTCTTAGAGACAAGAAGGAGTTAGTACAGTGTCATCAGAGACAAAGGCGTTATCCATCCAGGGCTATGATACCTGTGGGAATAATTAAATCACAACCTTGTCCAGCCAGTCTGCTAGCTGCTGCACTGCTAGGAGATATAACAGACGATTTGGGTGATGCTGAGGAACCTGAAAAGGGGACATATTTAACCATGAAAATCCATCTCTTGCCTTAGAAGGCAATGTACACTTTCACACAGACAGGTTTGGGGTTTATTTGGGGGGTGGGAAGGGTTGCTGTTTTGTTTGTCTGTCTTTATTTTGGGGGAAAAAAACCACAAAAACATTAACTTCAGCAACACACTAAATAGAAGCATTCACAGAAAAGTTGCTGGAGTTTGATGGAAACGCTTTTTAAGAGGTACAGCTGTTCATATGAACTACTCCAAGTTTTCCTGACTTAATCTTCGTCTCTAGGTCATCATGCTGAACTGTTTTTTGTAACAATAATCAAAATACAACTAACAGCTTCATCAGTGAAGTACATACTATCAACAGAAAATTCCATGGAACAGTTACATAGAGCTTCCACAGCTGAAGCCTCCTTTTTCAGGTCTATGTAGATTTCACTCTGCACCATCACTGAATGGTAAATCACAGCATTAAGGGGTGAAGTAAGCTCTGAAACCTATGCCAATTTCAGATATACTTGATTAACATCTGCTCCTAAGTCTGTGTAAATACACAGCAATAAGCTACCCTGAAGATTGTATAAGCCATTAGCTGTTAAGGCTGCAACCTTCCTTCCCAAAAGAAAGATACTACAGCATTCATTTGTTCTCTTCCAAAAAGAAAAAACAACAAACCAAAGTGACCTGCTCCATGTGTGCTTTCTAAGCTGTTCTAGCATTACGCTTTTCAGAGCTTTGCCTTCTTTCCTATCACATAAATGTGAAGTAACATTCTAAAATGTTCAGGACTTAAAAAAACAACCAACCAAATTAGCTTTTCCTCTGTAGTGATGTGTAGGCATTATACAGGGGGCAGCTTTTATTACTTTTGTTGAGAGATTCTGAGATACGCCAGGGCTGACAGCACGCTGGAGGAAAGGAAATCAAACCTAAACTCTAGCAAGTTTCAGCAAAATTTAAGTTACCAGTAACACAAAAAATATCACTCAACGTAATTAAATCAAGAATCAACTTCCACCTTTTAGACATACTACAGAGCACTACTAACATGGGGTATGTGAATCCTATGATTTGGATCAAATGGCACAGAAAAGATGAGACCGAAAGATAGCTCACTTGCTGTGCCCTTCTGCAGTGATACATTGCATAAGAGGTGCAACTGGATTCATCCAGGCATAAACGTTTAACTCCTGCTAAAGGCCTATAGACTGAATCACTTCAGCAAGCGAGCCATGACAAGCAGCTAAAAGAATATCCTTATAATTTGACAGAGTATTTATTAATGCAGCCTATGCATGCTTCATCATTCAACATTCCCCAAATCTTAAAGGCCTTTCCCCTCCAGTAGTGCCTGATTTGCATTTAAAAATGAAGCCCAAATAAGGACACTGAAACAGAAAACAGAATTTTTAGGAATAGGGCAATCATTTTACTTTTGTCTATCGATTCATATGAAGTCTGAGTTTCTACCACTTCTCTCTCTGATTTAAAGCATTAGGAAAAAATATCCTTGGAGGAAAACTGTGATATTGTTAAAAATTACATGTCCAAAGCTCATCATTTGTATACACAGCTTTCTACAGAACGCTTGAATAAATGTATTAGTGTAGCCTCAAACATATCTTCAGACACTTTTTCCTTTACAGGCTAATGCACTTGACAGATACAAAAGTTATCCTGCTAATAGAATGCAAAAAGGGAAGAATGGTGAGCAGTTTACCATCTGCCCAGTTTTTAGCTCAATATTTTGCTAATTTCAAAGACATAAAGAAACCACAGCATTCACTTTGTAATGTATGCAAAGTACAACATGTAAATCACTGTTTTCAGAAGCACAGAATTTTAACAAACAGGAAATGAAACAACATGTAAATTCAGTCCATGACTACAAAGAGATTTATTTTCACAGCTGCTCATTTGAGATCATTTCAAACCTTTCAAACTCAGAAACTGTCAAAGCTACATAATTCCTTAAAATATCATTTTCACATACTCTTATCATGGCACTCTACTGTTTTTAGACAGGTGGGAAACACTGACATTACCGGCTTGTTTATCATTTTGTATTTCTCATTGTTTTATACTAACTTAGATTCTCTGAAATACACATTAATACTTGCATAGTGAATTAAATATTAATTAACTAAAATCCTTCTGCTACAAACAACCACAACTCTGTGCTAAGAAAATGAGAACAGACACCTTTTCATTAGTTAATGCCTGGAAAAACAGACCAGAAGCATTATTACTCCTACCAACCCTAAAGAATTCTACGCACTGTAATAAAAAAAGGACAGACAAGTCTCAGGGGCAAAAAAGAATTCCATTCATTAATCTCCTCCAAGTGAACTGTATTTCAAGAAATAAGTAACTCCCCAGCTATGTTTCAAACCAGAACAATACCTGCAACATTTAAATAAAACTTCAATGTAATAGCAAAATTCTTCTGTCTGACACCATTTCAAGGTGCTCAAGGACCTCCCTTACTGTATATGTAGACCAACGTAAGACTAAGTCGTTTCCACTAGTCCCCTGACAAACATCACAAGTGTAGCATATATCCTCTATTTTAACAACCCAGCTACCAGAGAAGATAAAACAGGTTGTCACTAACGCACATCTCAATGTATTCACATACACCAAGATGCCCAAAGCAGTTAGAGAGCATTGTCCTTCTGACAATACGAAAATATGCCTAAAGATTATAAATTGAGAAATAAACAAAAAAAAAAACCCAGTTACCTTTTCCTGGAAATGGTCCTGCCTCAATGGCTCCCTCTTTGGTGCTGTCAAATCCATGAGATGTTATTTTGGTTTCAGAAAGTCCAAGTTCAACTGGTAATGAATGTTTCAAGTCCTTCGAAATATTTGAATAAAATGGGAAAGTTAATGTTTAAGAAAGATAAAAGTGACTCAAAAGTATTATAATGCAATTCCACCAGCTCTCAGACAGGCACTTTTTGCCTTTAGCCTGGAACATCTTCACTGGTGTCACAGCATTCAACTGCAAAGCACAAGTAGAACATAAACGAACAGGAAACACTAATTAAATCCTGTGTATTTATTCTGGAATATTTATTGATGAACAACCAGAATGCCCTCTCTTAGAGCAGCAGGTACCAAAAATGGGGCCCAAAACATTTTTATGTAGTCTGAAGCTGGTCCAAACAACCACACCAGCTTAATAGCATTTCCAGTTAAAAACTTATAGGGGTACAGAATGACCCAAGACTAAGTGCAGGACAACATCTTAGAAACCAAAAGTGTGGAAGCAATTATTATGTTAAAGCTAAAACAAACAAACAAAAGGCACTGAGCAAGAAATAGCTTTAAAATTCACAGCAACCTTTATTTCTACAAATAGCACACAAAATCTCTCTAGTATTTGATACGGGAGAAACATCTAAAAGGCACCATCATTTCAATAGCTTCCTTCTGAGCACTTAGTCTACATCTCACAGCATGAAGTTGCCATTTGCTTCTGTTTGCTTTTGAAACTCGTGGATCTAAAATTGCCTGAAATCACCTTGTTTAACTTCTGAGAGACAGATTAAGCACTACAACCGACTTTCAGGCAACTGAAGTCTTCACAAAAACCCAAGCCAGGCCCAATACTGAACTATAAATTCATACACCATAATTCACATACCATCCTACTGCCCAGTTCCGCTATCTCACCCACCTCTACAAATGACTCCCAAAGGTTTCCTTGACTCTTATTTCCAGCCATCTGAATGAAGCTTAAGCCTCTGGTGTTACGGAATATACTCAGAGCTTTAAAAAAGTTCAGACATTCAAAGCATTTAAAAACCATTAATGAATGAAAGCAAAAGCTGAGTGAAATACTACTGGAAGTGAAAGCAAAAAAGTGAAACATACTTCAAAATAATTAAGCATCAAAAAATTGGAAAACTGGCAGTTTCTAGAGTCAAGTAGCCTTCTGCACCCCCTCTGCTTCCATACAGAGGCAAAACAGATGACAAAACAATAGTGAAATCCGCAGAAAAAAACTATATGTAGCTTTAAGATGTCAGTGTCTGGACATGCGCAGTAAGTATTTATGATATATGCAACGCTTCTAATTACAAAGAAAATACAGCTTTAAGATCCAATTCATGTTTGACATAGTTGCTCCACGCACAAACCAGAGGCAAGCTAGTGCCTAAGAATGATACTGCCTAGAGGCTCAGATTGTCAAGAAGTGACTTTGGATCACATCCCCACAGACTCAGTTGTCTTTAGTTTAAGACAAACTCCTGGCAGGAAGAGAAAGGAAGAGCTACAAACATGAATTCCAGCAGACAGAAGTCTTGTTGACATCAAAACCCCAGGACGTTACTGCAATCAGAGCAACCAATACCTATAGCCATACTTTCACTCACATGGAATACCTACGTAAGAATAATTAAGCTATATTTGCGCATCTGAAGCATTACGCCAAAAAAAAAAATCCATACAAACAAAAGCACACTGAAAACCCCCAGCCTGAATGACAAATAATAGTCACATGTAGAATCTGATCTCACAAATTAAGTATATCACAACACTGAGATACATTACTGTTTTCAATCTCCACAACTGACTTAACACTGGTGCTTCCATTTGAGTACTTGCAGCTGGTTGTATGCTGGAATGCCTTTGCTTCAACCTCATTTAGCTAACAGACTGAGTCCACTTAACTCAAAATGTAGCAAGTCACTAGGAGCCAAAAAAGCAGAGAGACTTGAAAGAGGATAATCAGACTGAGGAGGAGAAGATGCACTGATTTAACAAAAAGGACATGGCATCAACTTTTTTTTTCCTGAAGGCACCTTTGCACATTGCATAGCTTTTGGAAATATCTAAATCTGTAGCCAAATAAACATAGACAGCTAACCTGCTGAAGCACGTTCGCAATAGGAATCTAAGCAATCATCTGTATTTAAGGTTAAAATGCAGAACATCTGCTTTGTAAAGACAAAAGTTTAGATCTAAACTTAAGCATTTGCACTACTTCTGTACATTCAACTTAATTCTAATTTTAAGCTAAACACAGACTGAACAAACTACAGTTAAATAAACCATAATATTATAACACATCCATCTCTTAAATAAAACCCTGACACTTGGATCATGAAAATTATTAAGATCTACAGTCGTGTTTATATACACATCAGGGTATTTACATAAATATATACATATGGATGTATATGTACACAAACATACTTGTTTGAAGAGAGCTACACTTTTTTCATTGGCAAAAAGGGAAATGTAAAGAACTGCATTCAAACCCATTTTAAACACTAATATTACCCAATTGAAATACACTGCTGAAGAAACACAGCCTTGCAAAGGAATTTAAAAGAAAGATCCATTTGTTGATTTTTATGTGACCAGAATTGTCATCAAAAAGTCAGTGATCATCAAAACACTACCTTTTCATTGCTTATAAACATGCAGGTTACTGTTCAGTGCAGACACACTTCTGCATGTAAGCTTCAAACTTTAACATGTCATTCTTGCAACATACTTGCTTTTTTATTTTTTACACGAGTGTAGATAAAACAAAAAGAGCTACCCAAAAATCTGCAATCATTCTGACAAAGCAGTCTATCCCTTCAATAATTTACAAAGGATAACTTAGAAACAGCCTTAAATTAAGAAAAGACATGCACAAAACTTCAACATTCATGAGAAGGTATGACAGTACTTAAGGAGATTTTAGAGTGGGAAGAAGGCAACATAGAGCTTTCTTTGTTCCCACCAAATGTAGGTTTGCTGTTACAACAGGGGAACTGAAGACAGATTCTTCTGCTATAAGGTGACTATATTTTTACTACGTATTGCTTTTCAAGTTAAGAGTTTGATGATCACAAGATTTGCTTTCAAACTCTGACTTCCCCCCCTTCTTCATAAAAGGGAAATCAAGTCTTCAGAATTCACCAGAATTTGCTGATACATTTCAAAGTCAAAATCTGTTAAGGGATCAGCACCACCTCCTCCCCTCCCCCAGCTTATTTCATAATTTCCAATTTCATGAGGCTGAGAGCCATTGCACATTCATGCAATTATCATCTAGCAGAAGTATTTTAATATGGTAACTTCACTGAGATCCATAGCTACAGAGATAAAAGTCTTACAACTCATATATCTAAGAAGTCAAAAGGTTTGATTACCTGTCCTATTCTCAAGTCTGTTAGCACACTAAGGGCTCAAGGCAGCAAAAGCATAAAATAAAGGGACACAGGACAGCTGCACTAGCTTAGGTCTACTCAAGACCATGCAAACCTATAATGCACAGTGTTTAAACCACTTTAACCCTTCGTTAAAAGTCCAATTTTAATTAGTTCAAGTCACCGTATTAAACTAAACATATTTTAGCAAAGTTAGCCTTATTTACACTACTCACAAGGATATTCATCAGTTTATTATACTGATCACCTAGATGAACCAGTAAAGATTTTTGACATATCAATCCTCTTAAGACAGCAGACACAGCAAAGTTGTTGCTCAGAATGCATGCTTATGAAGAAATGTTGGTTGGGTTACAGTACTATTATCCAAAAAGATACTTCCCATCCATGCTCCCCATAATAAGCTAAAATGAAGAGGGGAAAGATAACAGAATTGCATTTCTTCTTTATCTGTAGAAACTTACTTTGTAGATACTTACTGGAAACTAAGGCAGAAGTAAGCAAACAACACTGTATTAAGTTCTTAGTTTTGTCAGTCCATTATTATGCATGACTAAGCATTATCTTTTGCTTAGTACCAACAGGAAGTTTAATAGATACGGTTTTGCTTGCCCTTATTACCTTGAATAAAGGTGTTTTAGAACCTCCACACCACTAGCTAGTTCAAGCAGCCTATTAAAAGTGGAGCAACTAAACTGGGAACAACATATGCTTGTTTATTTCTTAATGATGGATGACATTTTAAATAAAACTACTCAAGTTACCTTCAGGAAAATTTTATACCACATCTGATTGTAAAGCTCACAGTTTGAGTTTCAAAGATTACAAGTGCCATGAAACAAAGTGTTAAGTAGATAGACATAACAGCTATCCAGTAAGCTAACTGGCCCCCTACTTCAACTTATTACCCTAATTTGTAGAACAGCATGTATGTATTCAGCATTTTCTTCTTCTCTTTGGTCACTCAGCTCCTATTTTACACGAATGCAACTAATAAATCCTCACATCAATATAAATTCTAGCACAAAAATAAACAGGACAAGGGCTTCAGCATTATTCTATGCTGAAGGGGCAAACAAGATGGACTGACACATTTCTTCTGCTCTCCAGTATATTGGTCTTCACCCAGAAGACCTTTCTACTTCATCCCATTTGACTTTCCTAACTTCATACTATGAAGTTTTAAATTACTTCCATCACTAACATTCATGTCTCTGGTTTTTAAGACTGCATGAAGCAGACTACTTGGCAACAAAGACTGCATGTATTTCTTTTTTTTCCATCTCCTACAAACAGTCTTCTAGAACTGACATACAGAAATACATTTAAAATATCATTTCCAGTGTAAAAATCTAACCATGTCAGTCAACATAGCAAATCCTAAGAGATGAACTCACACGGTTCAGATAGAATGTGAATGACAAGGCTAGGCATTTTTTTCAGAAAGCAGAAGACAAAAAAGAACTCACCTTATCTATTTGTGCAGCCTGGCAATACAATCACAGAACAAGATATTGAACACATGCACTCAAAGTCATCAGATCCCAGAGCTTATTTCATAATTTTACGAAGATCAATTAAAGACTCACAAAAAAGTTAATTTATCTTCCGCAGCCTAAAGTTTATTACTGGTATCATATACAAACATTTAGTAGCAGTTTTGCCCCCATAAGAGTACAAAAAGAGCCCAGAGAAGAGAGTCTATACTGAAAATAAAAGGAAAAAACTGGAACAACAATTTCAGAGACTCAGAAGAATTTCATATTGATTTTGTACAATAGTTTAAACATAATAGCTTACAGCTGCCTGAATACCTTTGCAGGCACAACAAAGAGTTTTCTTATTCATTTAATTTATTCCTATTCAGCTTTCACAGTATATGGCACTGTACTGAATTAGGATTAATACCCTTCCTCACTCCTTCCCACCATTCTCAGCTCCCAATCCCCTCAGCAACATTAAAACCCCACTATTCTAATCACATAACTTTAATAACATGTGAGGAAAACTGTTCTTGAAGTCAAGGGTAAAAGAAATAAACCCGTGAAGAACGTAAACCAATGAGACTTCTTCATATGTTGAGTTTTCTTGTACAAAGTAGTTAGAAAAACATGTTTGCTTAGGAAATGCTGAAGTCCTCTGTTATTAAGACAGACTAACAAACATGCAAACATTGGCAAACACTTGTATACACCAAGTTTTTAATGTTTAAGTGAGTTTCAACAGAGCCTGGAGAGCTGAAAAGCACTGGGTCAAGCTTTTTTGTAATGAAAGGACATCAGCCATTTCATCCAATGACGTTAGAAGCTACGTCGTTTTTTTAGTTTAAAAAGTTTTCATCTATCATCCAGGCAGGTCAAAACTTGTCAGAATTCCACAGGCATCTCTTATTATTACAAACAAGACAGAATTAGAATGTAGCGGCGTATTTCTGAACAAGACTTCACAGTTAGGCAAATGCTTCTTTAAATTACCTTATAAATATGCTTTTGATTCTTAAACATAAGGAACCAAGATGATACATCACATAGTGCTACATCGCATTCCCACAAGACTGGAACTAATATGCTTCTTTCTGAAATGACATTATGGCAATCTGTGCTGTCTGATGCTCTGCAAAAATAATGGCATTTTTCTTCAAAGAACAAGCAACCCTACTTGCTATTTCCAGGTTCAAAAAGAAAAATTTGCACTGCATTGCCTTGCAAAATTAAATACTTCTCATGCTTGAGTGTATACAAATACTGCATTTGGCAGAAAATAAATGTACCTTTTCATGCCTGAGCAGCTTACGGACAAGGTTCTGATGGAAGTGCTAAATAGAGTGTGAGAATAGAGAAAAGTTTAGTTTTGTAATTAGAGGACTCTGAAAAAGAGGTTGTACAACTATCACTTTACTCAGTCTATCAAAAACATACAATCAAAGCTGCTCAAGTGTTTGTCACAAAATAGCTGAAGAAGACCTAATTAAAAAAAATATAGAAGAAATCATGTTTCATTGCTTACATCTGAACTGCACATCATCTAGAGGAATGCCTTCCCTGATGACAGCAATAAGAAAACAAGAGACTAAGATAACTTTGTTGCCCAGCTTCCCAAGGAGGTAACTGAAGTCAGTATACTGGAGTTCAAGTGTTCTAAACTCTACTGTGCTCACGCACTCTTCCCAAGCACTGTAGGAACAGTAAAATATCAAGTGGCAATGGTTTCTTGCCTCTTTCTTAAGCTGCCTCTTAAAAATCAGTACTTGGCTTGCCTTTTCCATAAGTCAATAGGAAACAAGACCCTCGAAAACTTGGCACAGAAGTTCTGTGGTGCAATGCATGCTGCTTTAGGTTAAAACAAAAAATTACCTGGCAGTGAAAAAAAGAAAATTGTAGCATTAAGGATTAGAAATAACAAACACAAAGCAAGATGAATAGAAGCTAAATATTAGAATTTGAGACTACCAGATTAGTAAACAGACCTAGATGTTAATTCCAAGAAGTTTGTTTTCTGTGTTTTGTTTATAAGCAGCCTTGATTATCACATATTCTGAGCTTAGGTCACACATGCAGGTGTTAACTTGTACATGACAGTTAAAATAATTAAAGCGCACTTCACCTTCATTGATCTCAAAACAAGCATTGTGAAAATAATTACAGCCGGAAACTCAGATATGGTTGCATAGTATAAATTTTCTGCAACACAACTAAGTATTTGAAACATTTTTGTGAAAGTGGCAGTCTCAACATATAGTTGACTCCAAGTCAGCAAAAGTACTGGCATGCCAGCAAAAACCTACTTCAACTTTTATATGTGCCATAAACAAAAATTACCTAACATTTCAACTTCCTGTAGGAAATTGTGATTATATTTTGACTGAACAAGGGCTCTGACCCAGTCAACAAGAGCGCAAGTTCATTTTACTGTAACTAAGATATAAGCATGACACTGAAGAAGCAATTCTTACATACGGAAAAGATAACTTGGCAGCATCAAGGTCATCAGGCTTAGAAATAGTAAATCAGTTTCTCTACTTGCAGGTGAATCCAAATTCATTACCACTTCAAGGTGTACTTTTGTTGTCCCCCTAGACACAGGTACATCTTTATTGACATTCAGTTTTAACTTTGTTTCATTAACCATTTTTACATTATGTTACTGGTAGATCTTAGTTCAATGACAAATCTTAAGAAACATCTTTCCCTCACTGCAGTGCTATTTATAAAACAATCATGGGCAATTCATCAGAAGCAGAAAAAATGTCCACTGGTAAGTGCACTATTTTTCAGTAAGTGCTCTAATACGGATGCATATCCATCTCATGAAGTTTCATACTTTACAGCCATGCTCACTATACAGCTACCCTGAAAGCATAATCAAATGGCCTTTGATGTTATTTTCAGAATGTATTTTTATTTCTAATATTTTAAATACATATTTCTACATATTTAAATTAATTTTAGTTATAAAGATAATATCAAACATGTTTAAAACCATACTTTTAATATGTATTTAAATGCTCCTTTATGATTAAAACTGCTGGTTTAAAAATCAGTATCCTCAAGGCTTAGAATCAATAATTACAAACATATACACTTGATCGTGCATTACAGAGCACTCAAAACTTTACACTACTTAACATTTAAAAAAATTGCCACCAAGAACACAACTTTCAGACAAAAAAGTTATTGCAATGTGCAATATCGGCTTTGGGTTTTTTAGCAAGCTTTAACAACTGATCAGCTTTGAAGGAGTTTTTCCATTAAAGCTAAAACCAGAAGACAAAATTAGGTAGATGCTTATTTCACCAATATTCAGGACATTTATGTCATTTGTTTTTAAACTGATGAAGCTCTCCCCCTCTCATCAGGATTTTAGTAGAACAGAATAAAATGTTGATCAGTATTTCTTTTAGAAATAAACCTTCACTGCAAGTCACCACAGAACTGTTAAAGGTTAGAGATTTCCTTAAAATCTAAGTCTCAGCAGGTACCAAATATATGTGGACAATTAGCTTGCCTTCACATTTCTAACTGAAATATAAAATAAAAAGAAAAACCAATCCCAAATTCCATAAACTGTACCACAGCACCCTCTGCTGGACAGCAAACATGAGAAGAGCTGACAGTAAAATATACCACTGTTTAGTGAAAGAACTCAAAATCACATACAGATGATTATGGAAGTGTAACTTCTTTTTCTAACATACAGCAAATAAGATGTCATCTATACAGCATACAGCAATACTGTACTGATTTTTCAGTTTCAACCCAAGTTACTTCTTTCCTACTTACAACTTCAAATCAGAACATGACTAACTTTCTTTACTTTTAGGCATGTTGCACCCAAACTTAATACCACTTAGAAGTAACTTGCCCTGAACAATTTGATATTTATTCATAAAAAAATTAGGTTTTAACAAGTTCTGTCAATTCAGGCTATCAAGTCTCTCATTTTAAAAATGCTTGTCCTGTTTATGACTAAAATTTTCTGACTATAAATCAGTATCCTCAAGGATCAGAGACAAGAATGTAGAAGCATTCTTGATTGTGCATTATTAAGCACTCAATTCTTTACACTATTTCATGTTCAGAAATACCTGCCACTACTAGCATGCCTTCTATACAAAAAAGGTTATTGCAATGTGCAATCGCATTACGCAACTTTAATAATAATTTCTGAGCTTCAAAGGAGTTTTGCCATTAAAGCTCTAGAAAACATCAAATGCAGTCTGCATTGTAACTTTGGCATTTCTGATAATGGTACCTTGTTAGACAGCAAATAAAATTCCTACCCTGTTAAAGCTGTGCTCATGAGAATCTTCCAGCTGTCCATTGCTAGTCACAGGAATTTCTGCCGCCGAGTTTTTGGGAGACTCTTCAGCCATTGCACCTTCCTACAGTATAAGAAGAAACAGGTTAGCATTTGTCTTAAATTTCCAGCGAGTGATCTATATGAAAATACTTGATAGATAAAATCAGCTGTTGCGAAACCTATTTCAAACTCCTATTGGTAATATTCTGATATACTAGGTCTGTATATATCCATTTAACCATACACCCAAATCACATTCATATGCTAGCACAACTCAGAGAGAAGTAATGGAAAGCTTCAAGATCCAAGAGAAAAGAAACACTAAAATTTAACCCATTGATAAGGGGGTGAGGGGGTGTCAAACACAAATGAGGGGCCAGACAAATATTTTCTATGCACACTTGGCACTTAAGAGTTATTTTATGTACCTCAAGCTGTAAAAAGATGAACTTGGCTAAATAAAAAAAAAAAAAAAAAAAATCAAAAAAATCCCCCAAGACTGTAGCTACAAAAAGAAAGTAATGATTCCAAACTTTAAAATAGTTTACCTTGCTCATTTTAGCATAATATAGTGCCACCTTCTGACTGAACTGTTGGTATACAACTCTCATTCAGCCAACAGCAGTAAATCTGAAGTGAAATGCAGAAACAAGAACTTA
Organism: Myiopsitta monachus; assembly: GCA_017639245.1. Lineage (NCBI taxonomy): Eukaryota > Metazoa > Chordata > Aves > Psittaciformes > Psittacidae > Myiopsitta > Myiopsitta monachus. Next base: position 70,173,364 of record CM029917.1, on the reverse strand, counting down.
AAAGCACTGATGCAATTCAAGAATCAAAGTTAGTTTCAAAATGCAGCTGCATTATGAACAGGAGTAGCAGCTGTGAAACCGCTGCTTTCAAGAATGACCTAAGGTATAAGACATTCCCGGAAGAAATACACCTGCAGAGGGTGCTTACAGGCACCTAAAGAAGGAATGGCACCCTAACACTCTCCAAAACTAAGAAACCAAGAATCTCCAAATGCTCATGCTTACATAAAGTCACCTGCAGTTTTCAAACCAGCCCCTACACCGTCCCAGACTGACAAGTTACACCACTACCAAGTACCTGAGAAAAGGGGTTTATCTTCCCTTGTAGATCCTAAAAAGGGAACAAGCTCTTTTCAGTCAAAGGGTCAGGAAGAGGCCAAGTGTCTGAGATCAGAGCTTTTTAAAAAATTCTGCACACACAGAGAACAGATTTCAAACCACTTAAGAGAAAATCAGTGTGCTATGAATTCAGGAAGTGACTTTAACACTTCAAGCTAGCCCATCAATCCCTGTAATTTAGGATTTAGTCAGCACCTTCTTTCAGCACTGGGAAGGAACAGCTTACATGCCATATATTAAACACTGGCCTAGCATACCAAATTCCTCAGATAGCCCAGTCTTCACCCACCCAACACAAAGCAGCTTTTTTTGTGGTCATCCTTCATACAACAGAACAAACTCAGAACTCATAGCCTTTAAGTAAATGAAAATACTGAAGCACACCAAAAGGTCTACGTTTATTTTATGAGTACTTTTAAAGCAGTAATTTGTTTCATTTCACAGAACATCTCAAGTTGGAAGGGACCCATAAGGATTGAATCTAAATCCCTGTTGCTATACAACACCATTAGAGCAAACATTCTAGTTATCTGTCATTAGATATTAATTTAGAAAATCTGTCCAATAGCTTAAGCTCCTTAAGATTGCTCTATATCTCACACCTGCTTGAACTCCAGGACTGCTAGGAACTACGCTTCTACTTGACACAGTCAGGCGGGTTATTTTTCTAAATGCTTGGCCTGTCACTGCTACCTGCACAATACTGAAAGGTCAGCACAGGCTAACACCCCTATTTTTGTTCTTCTTTCTGCAAATTGCCAGGAAAGTGTCAAGGGGAAGTCCTGCGCTGTCAGGGGATACACTTCATTTGGCAGGGAGCACAAAGCTGCATCTCCAAATTTAATTAAAGGCAAACCAAATATTTGGCTTGGATCTTTTTTCATCAAGAGTCTCAAATAATTTTGCTAATATTGTACACTGATATATGTTTACGCATTTATTCAGAGATATACATGCTCACACATATGCATACGTTTCTCTAGTAAATACTTAGAAAACAAAAATTCATCAGCTTCCCTGGACAACTTTGAAAATTTAAGACAAGTAAGAAGCAATACACATTTTTTTTTAGGCATTCTCACCCAAGTCGAATCTGTGTAACAACTTCAGAGAACGCAAAAAACAACTTGCTAACTTCAGTTTCAAGTTAGGTATGCACTAAAGCATTTTCCACTGCTGAAAGAAGGACTCTGCTTTCCCAGTCCCTACTGCGAGCTACAGTGTCCCATCTCCCAGCCACTCACCTAACTGCACTGTAAACACACTCAACTCACTAGCTTGGCAACAGACCTTTCCACCAGGTTATTTTTCCCAGAGTTTCAGTGAGTTGATTCAGTTTGCAATGAGGTCAGACAAGCACCAAAGACATGAAATGAGCAGCTGAAAAGCAGAAGTAGGATAAACTGCTAATTTCATGCAGCCATAAAAAGAAATCATCACCTGCATTTTAGTTAACAGCCAAAGCTAATACTGCTGCCAACAGCAATTCCTTGCCCTTTTTTCTGCCCTTTACCCCTATAACTCTTCCCCTCAACAGCTTTTCCCATTCCCCTACCTGCTCCCTGGGACAGAACAATGTATTTGTACAGAATACAAGATTGCAGAAACACTGCAGTTTAAAAGAAGGTGCCCAAGGCTCAAAAAGATGAAAGTAATATTCCCATTAAAATTAGTTCATCACACAGCTCTAACACTTGCACCTATGAAACAGAAGGTGTGACAATGTAATAAGAAACTGAGAATGAAAGACTGCTCTCGGCCACAGCATCAGCTTACTTCTGCAGCACAGCATCTCACAGAATCACAGAATAGTTTGGGTTGGAAAGGACATTAGGATCAATCAGTTCCAACTCGCCGGCCAGGGGCAGAGAAGCCTCACACTAGACCATGCCACCCAAAGCTCTGTCCAACCTGGTCCTGACTAAATACTTACTCTAACTGTAGTCTACTGCCAAAACCAGCAGCCATATCTCTTTGCCTCTGGATGCATGTTCCTGCAACCTCACACAACAATGGTAAGCTTACTGATCTGAGAGGAAGCTAAACCACCAAACCACAACAGTAGTTCTGTTGAAACAGTGAGTATGATTGGTGAATCAAGTGCCCTTTGGTAAGGGCAGCCCACAGCTGATTTAAACTAAGTATATAAAAAAAAAAACAAACCTGAATCCTCAGGGAAAAAAGAAAAAAAAAAAAGTGTAGGAAAAGCCAAAAGTAAATCTAAAGAAGTTCCTAAATTTGTATTGATGTATTAGGCGTGAATGACTAAGGCACAAAAGAAAATCCCCCCAAAAAGATTCATCATTTCCAGCAGATCCAATGCCTTATTACAGTGAAGTTGCACAAAGATTGTCGCCTTTTAAATACCAACCCTTTTTTTCCAGCAGTACTTACACATTTCAGACTCCACCACACCTAAATCTATTCAACTTACAAAGCAAATACAGCAGCACACCAATAAACTACTGGTTGAAGTAATCCTTTGTTATGAACTAATTGTTCTTCATAGTGTCTCAAAAGCAACCCCACCCATCCAAGATAATGTGCATGGACTCATATCCCCATACTAACTTCCCTGTGCTCTGTATGTGAGAAGTTTTGGCCTGAAACTGTTGCTGGGAATGGTTAATTTCACACTAATATAATGACCAAATCGGTCAGACTGAACCTCTTCTGCGGCTGGATGAGACTCATCAAGTGTTGTGGATCCACTTCTGTTTTCTGACATACCGGAACACAAAATAGGTTTGGCATGCATTGATTGATCTGAAAGGAGCTGGATGCTGCACCTTACAGAAACCAAAGCAGACTTTCAGAAAGCATTTATTTCACAAGTCCTTCTAAAGCAAACAGAAACATCCCTCTTTTGATGGTGAACAGGTCTTTAGCTCTCCGAAATCTAACCAAGACTAGGAATACAGTCCAGCACTAGCTTCCACTGGCAAAGCAACCTTGCCCAGACAGACAGCTAAGCTTGCAACATAAAACCCAGGAAGTAAACCAAGGTTCTTCAGCTGATATATACTGTCATCTGCAACAATACATTAATTGTATCCTACCATTACAAGGATCACAATTTTATTAAGACATGAGATTTACCCAAACATTGAGAGTTTATACTCATACTAAGCCACTGGAGCCTAGTAAGTTGCTGAGTCTGTTACACCTAACTAGAAAGAGAATCCCTTTCATTTTATTATCAAAAAATAATCCCCTCACCTACACAATGCAAATAAAGTTAGTAACACTGAGCACACGTGCTCAATGAAAAAATCAGCTCTGTGAGTACAGTGATCATGAAAGATATGTACCTAAAAGAGCTTCAATAAGAAGCTAAATTTCATTTCAAATAGCTGGTAACTACAGGTGACACTGCAACTCACTCAGCTGTTTAAGAGCAGGAAACAGCCAATCATCAAAAATTAAACAGTCTATTAGTATTGAGCATAATTCACACATGGCTTCATTAAGCGCTGCACCATTTTACACATGCTCAGCCACATACCAGATTAAGAAAAACTATTATGAGATCATTATTTTTATTGATATTGTGTTTCCTAAGCTATAAAACATTTCATAGAATCATAGAATAGTTAGGGTTGGAAAGGACCTTAAGATCATCTCGTTCCAACCCCGCTGCCATGGGCAGGGACACCTCCCACTAAACCATGCCATCCAAGGCTATGTCCAACCCGGCCTTGAACACTGTCAGCAATGGAGCATTCACAACTTCCGTGGGCAACCCATTCCATTTCAATTAAAGCAAGTAATTAATAAGGTAAGCAAGCTCACATGACAAGGGAACTAAGGACACAAAGGCTGAGAAACTGAATCTTCTAGATCATCTAGATAATATTACACCAGATAACCTATTACTTCACTTTGGAAAACCAAGCACACAAAACAAGACATTTTTTCCCCAGAAAAACAATTAATTCAGGGCTTCCACTGAATAAAATTGGATTTTCCTCCAACCAACACAGAATCCCTTGAAGTAATTAAAAAACAACTATAATTTCTTTATGTATCTGTCTTACTTTTCTATAATTTTTTTTAATACGAAGACTGCACAGCAGACGTGCTGTTTTCCCCACAGAGTCCTGTCCAAACTCTGCTTGTGGTTGAAAACAACCTACATGCTCAACAGCTTATTTCTGAGCAGTTAACACATGTCCATTATGGACTAGAAGAGTGCCATTTCTTTGCTTTGCTGGTTAAACGAGAAGCTCAATTCATCTTGTAGTGCAGTCTTGGTTAAGACAATTTGTATCTCAGTTTCACCCCATTAGAGATCCTGAACTTATGTTTGTTTGTACCTCATAAACCTAAGTACCATGGTAATGCTGTTTAAAACTATGAAAAAAGCAGCAAAAAAGGTTTTCTTGATTGCCTTAAGAACTCTTAACAAGGCACAAATCATGTCACAAACCCTTGCAGAAGACACTGCATAATGACAATTAAGTCTGCAAAATCCAAATTAATTCACTATTTATGTTACAACCTCCCCACACAATCTTTTGCATAGTAGTACTCTTCCGTGAGCAGTAGCAACACTTTCAACGCAGCTCTGAAGGATCACACTGACCAACTTCAGAACATGAGAAGGGAAAAACTGTACATTAAAGGTGGCTTTTGTTGTAAGTTTAACTGCACATTCTAGTCTAACTACAGAATTAGCTGACGACAGCTTCTGTGGCAAAAAAAAAAATGGGCATGTAAACGTCAAATGCTGGATGTAAGGGTAAAAAATTTCTACATGTTTACAAAGATTCAGAAGGCAAGATATTCATGTGAAATTGTGCAAACATGGTATCTACATACCTGTATTACCTATATTTAAGGTTCCATTACAAAAATGCATAGAGACTTTTGTATCTCAGTGCTCTTGCAGGTATTAGAGAAAGGCTCTTTGTAAGAGCTCGCTGACCTTCAATGCAGTGTGAATTCTGCATTATCAATAACCTTTTCACTAAAGCAGCCATACCTTTAAAACATAATAGGTGTTCAGTGTACCGGGACATTTGTTACCATCACCTGCAATTACAACAAACCAAAGATCTCCTATTTGGAAAAAACATGCCTGATCCATACTCTGACTTTAATCTAAGCCCAAACCTGTCCTCATCACTCATGTCCCTCTGGATTTTCTGTTTTTTCCCACTAGACCAATCCTGCAACTCCACGACTACTGCACCACAGTAAAACAGACGGACAGAACAGACTGAAAATCTCCCCCCATGGCAAAGCCACTTTAAATGCATAGCTGACTACAACCTCAGTTATAGCCCACCATAACTATAAGTGAACAGTTTTAAAGTTTTTGGGATTTATATATATAATTTCTTCAAAGCACAAAGTAAAATGGAAAGCAAAGCAAGACCTTATAAACAATAAGTCTCCTTCAGGATGATAACTTTAGAGACATTTCAATTATAGTTAGTGGCTGTAAGAGCACACATGCAGACTTTTCATAAAAAAGGCAAATTCTTATTTGCTTATCCATGCAAATATGAATTAAATCTCATCAACAATAAATTTGCTTTGAATAAAGGATTTATTCTTCACATAGCTACATTACTTAAGTAAATTACGTATGAGAACCATGGGATCCTCATCAATTACACCTGCTTTTCTGAGCAGGATGCACTGGCTTCTTCACTTAAATTCTTATCTTGAAATAATTGCCAATAAAGCAAAAGCAAGATTATCTTTTGTCCAAATAAAGTTAATTACACTTTTATTACCAGACTGCATAGACAAACAATGAATATTTTTGTAACACCACACTAAATGCAAGTGCTGATGGAAAATAACGATAACACATTTCCTTAATTTCAATTTCTAAGAACACTTATCACTAATTATTGTCAAGATGAACTGTTTTTTAAGAAGAACTTAAAGAACTGTATCAAACAGTTTCTGCTGCAATCACATCAGTTTGCTCCTTATGCTCCTGAATTCCCTGGCTGTTCCACTTGCATGATCTAATTATGCTTGAAAGTTACAAGACATGATGGAGGCAAGGACTGAAGAACTGGGCTGCCACTAACTTCCACACTCCCTACTCTAGGTCAACCTGCCCCTAAATGCCTTAACACTCTGCTCGTCTCCGCATTAGCTAAAGCATGGGCTCCCATTATGGTTTCAATTACTACCAAAACAGAAAGCAGCAGCGGATCAAGATATTGCCTCAGCTTGCAGTTTTCCCAATCTAATGTTCTTCTGTATTAGTTACTCCTTACATTTTAACCATATGTGCACACATACATACACACGTAAACATATGAGTCTGACAGCCGTTTAGAGTTTCACTGATCAAATGACATCCTCCTCCAGCCCTGAAAAAAAAAACTCTTCTGTTATCTTTTCTAGAGAATCAACACTTAGATAACAAAACCACTTAGATAATAAAGCAAGGGAAAACTCCTTGCTACCAGTTCCACCAAGCATAAAAAACACATGTCAGACACTGATATGACATCCAGTTCAGGGGATGCAAGATGAAAGGCTGTGAGGGGGTTTTAGTCATAAATGATAGATTGGAGATGTACTATAAGCAACACCGGAAGAATTGTTTCTGGTTTGTAAACAATACCAAATGTAACAACTGCTTGTCACACAACACCACGGTGTTTCCATGTTTTAAGACCAGAAAACCAGCTGCAAAAAGACAAATTGAAACTCTTAAACCAGTAATTGTCAGGGTGCGGAGTAAGTCCCAGGGGCATGAAATTTATATAGCACCTGGAGTTTTCTTCTCCCCCCTAACAAACAGGTGTCCTTTCCCTTCTGTGAAACCCACCTTCTCTCTGCCCCCTCCGGGTGCCCACCACCACCCGGAGCGGAGATCCCGCCATAAACAGGCAATGAGACGGGCAGACAGTAAACCGCCCCACGCTCCCGACCCCAGCCGCCAGCACCTACGGCGACGGGCAGAGCAAGGCGGCCGGGGCAGCCCCCAGTGGGCTCCGCTACCGACTGCGGTCTCCCCCCGCGCCGCCGACAGGCCCAGCTGCTCGCTGCCAGAGCCAAGGGATTGCTGGGGAAGCGGAGACCACTCCCGCGGTGTGACACGTAGGACCGGACGGAGCGGGAGGTCCGGCACAACCCCGCTGCTGCGACTCCCGCGCCGGGCCAGGCCCGACCTGGCCCCGGGGCCCAAGGGCTTCGCTCCAGCCTGTCCCTCACCTGCCGGCGGCACTGCTGCGACCCCAGAGGCGGCGTGCCAGAGGGGGAAAGGATAAAGGGAAGGGGGAAGGAGGAAGCCGGGCAGGGCGGCGCCGGCGCCCCTTCTCCAGCTTTATTTTCTTCCCCCTCCGGTACCAGGAGGAGCCGGAAACACTTGGCCGGAAAGGCGGCGGGAGGCGTGTAGGGCTGCCGCCTCTCTAGGCTGAGGCGGCTGTGTCTATGGTTGCTACCCGGCCGAGCCGGAGTCATAGCAACCGGAGTCGGGGCCTCACCGGTCAGCAGCGCCGCCTGCCTTGCCCGCTCCTCCTCTCCTGCCGGCTTTAATTTCACTCCCGCCGGCAGATGTTTCTGCAAGGGCGGCCCTGGTTTGGGGGCCCAGAGGCGGCGGCAGCAGCGAGGAGCGTTCCCCCCCGCACTCCGTGCTGCCGGCCCGGCGGGAGGCGGTGGCTTCTTTCTGGCGGGGCGCGTGCGGGTACACTGGTCCCGGCCGTGGTCCCGGCCTTGTCTAGCCCTCAGCGTGAGGCGCCGCTCCGGGCCGGCTCCGCGAGCGGGGCGCTGTCGTGCGGGTGTCAGCTGTAGCCGGGAGGCTGCGGCAGAGCCTGCCAACTGCCATGCCCCTGAGGTCAGAGCAGGGGACTGGGCACCGGCCTCATCCAAGGCGCCCCACAGTCAAAAGCGGCAGAGCCCCGGTGTGCCTGCCCGGGTGCGCGGCTCTGGAATTAGGCCTGGCACCATGGCTGAGGCTTCGGGGAGTCCCCTGTCCCAATCCACAGTGAGGAGGAAGAAAAGCATATCTATCGAGGAGAAAATTGACATCATAAGCGCGGTGGAGAGTGGTGAGAAGAAGGCAGACATTGCAGCCAAGTATGGCATAAAGAAGAACTCCTTGTCTTCAATCATGAAGAATAAAGAAAAAGTTTTGGAAGCCTTTGAATCTTTGCGATTTGATCCTAAAAGGAAAAGGCTAAGGACTGCTTTTTACACCGACCTGGAGGAGGCATTGGTGAAGTGGTACAGAATTGCTCAGTGCTTGAATGTGCCAGTAAACGGTCCTATGTTGCGCCTCAAGGCTAATGATTTTGCCCAGAAGCTCGGACATAATGATTTTAAGTGCAGTAATGGCTGGCTTGATCGTTTCAAGTCAAGGTATGGACTAGTTTTCAGAGCTCAGCCTGCAGAAGCAGTTACTACTGCTACAGCAGATGCCTCAACTCTTTGGTACCAAAATGTTCTTCCTTATTATTTGAATGAATATCAGCCAAAAAATGTGTTTTACATTCAGGAGACTGGATTGTTGTATCAGATGTTACCACATAACACATTTGCATTTAAAGGGGAAACTTGTTCTGTAGGTGAACTGAGCAAGGAGAGAATAACTGTAGTGGTGGGTACAAATATGGATGGCTCTGAGAAACTTCCTTTGCTTATTATAGGAAAAAACAAAAGTCCACACTTTCTCAAAGATGTGGAGTCACTACCTGTGGATTATGTAGGAAATGATATGGCATGGGTGACTTCAGAAGTGTTTGAACAGTGGATGCACAAACTTGATGACAAATTTCAAGCACAGCAGCGACATGTAGTTATTCTTGTGGATTCTCTCCCAGCTCACACAGAAGTAAAGAACCTGAAGTCTGTCAAATTAATGTTCTTTCCTCCAGACCCTTCTTCATTTACAACTGTGAAACAAAGGGTTATCAGAAGTCTGAAGGTTAAATACAGGCACTGTCTTATCAAGAGATTTGTTGACTGTGTGGAAGGTAATGAAGAGTTTATGCTGCTTCTTCGTGATGCAATTGAGATGTTGTGCCTGTGCTGGAGGGAAGTAACACCAGAGACCATTGTAAAATGTTATAAAGAAGCAGGATTCAAATTAGAAACCAAGACAAATGGTGATGACACAGAGGCTGAAAGTGATTTTAATTTGCTTGCACATGCACAGGCAGCTGGAATGGAGTTTCCAGAAGGTTTATCTTTGGAGGAATATGCAGCTCTAGATGATGACTTGGTAACTTACGAAATGCCCACAAATAACACAGGGGTGTGTGCCAAAGAAAGTGAATCAGATAAAGCTGGCTCATTTGTTTGCGATGAAGATGAGGATGAAGGTGATCAATTTCAGGGAGCTGACCAGCCTTTACCATCAAAATCTGAGGCTTTGAATGCTTTAGATACCCTTCGAAAGTTTCTCAGAAGTCGAGACACGGATGAGTCTCTTCACGATTCCCTAGCTGACCTGGAGAATTTTATTCAACATGTAGTACGTAAATAAATAATTTTAGCAAAGTGTGAAAGCATGTAGTTGGAGAAAAAAAAGGGAATTATATAAAGAATTGTATAACCATAGAAATATATGTATCATATATAAAAAGGAATCATACAAGTAAACACAAATAGGCAGTTTAATAATAAGTGTTGCTGCAATGTTTTCTAGTGTGCTTTTCTTAGGTGCCCAGATGTACATAATGAAAGAAATTTGAACTTATGAAAAAGGGCTGTGAACTGGAGTTTTCCACAAAATCGGGAAGAAAGAACGCAAAATTTGGGGTTGAGAGAGGAAATAAGTTGAACCTTTAAAATGATAACTGTAGTAGTACGGTGGAGGCAAAAGCAATCCTTTGAGCAGTTCAGTGCACTCAGGATGAACCGGTGCCCACTTGGAATTCTTTCTTCAGGAAGAGATTCAACACTTCTTCACAGTGATAGTATCACTGGTGTCTTTGGTATTGTTGACAGTAGAACAGTAAATATTTATCAGCTTGGTGCTTTTGATACTTAAACAAAAAATGGAGGGACACAGAAAATCCATGCTGAAGTTCTGAGAGCTGAAGGTTGTTTAACATAATTTTTTTCTCCTTCTTCAAAAATTCTGGCCAAAGTTTATTCTTGCAGCAGATGATAAACAGCAGAAAGTTAGCAGTTTAGGATGGGTGTTGTTTTCTTAAAGCTGCTCATGTGTGTATACACAGGAATGGCATAATCATTTATCTGAGAGTCAAAAGACAAACAAACCTATACTTTTTCTTTGAAGAGGTCAAAAGGGAAGGTCATTCTGTCCCCTTCAGCCTCTCTGGTATTTGGATTTGATGTAGGTCCTTCTGTGCAACTCCATGTATTTTTACAGTAAATACAGAACACAACCAGCAGACCCTTACCAACTCTTGTTTTATTTACTATACTTGATGGTTGTGCTGTAGGATTCAATGCACGGATGTGGTTTATTATTATAACTACCATGAGCAGGAGTGCTGTTTGTGTGAGTGCAGTGTTGAGTAAATCACAGTACATTTACACGTCTTCAAGTATGCATTTTAAGCAATGTAATCATACCAGAGCCAAAAATCTCCATTTATATGAGACATACTGCTCCTGACTTTTTTCAAAACCCATTTAAATATTTTCCATATCTATCAATTTTATTTTTTTACAAAAGTTAGAGATAATTTTTCTAATTTAGAGGGAGAAGAAAGTATTTAATGGAAGCCCTTTTAGGGTACCCGTGTAATAAAGAATCTGTTATGGTGCCTATGAGCCATGAGAAACAATCTCTTGCTTATTTGAATCTTCAGTTTTCAATAAATAGTTTGGCTGAAGTTTTTTTGACTGTTCTTTCTGGTGGGGACAGTTTATCCATTTGTAAAAGCATTTCAGAAAATGAATCAAATTGTTGGAAGACTATGAAAATACGGGTTGGGGGGACACACTCATGAGAAAATGCCTATGGCTAAGCTATATGAAAGTTTTACTAGAACCCCTACAGAAAACCCTCGTTATGAAATATCTGATGTGAATTCCATCCAAAGGATATTCCAATAAAACAAGAATTATCTGTTGAAATTCCAATACATAAAATCCCACCCAGAGATGTATAGATTCTGCGAAAGAGGTACCCCTCTGCATTACCTGTTTTATTATTATTTTAAAGTACAGATGCAAAGCCTTTTAAATCCAGAAGCTGTATCAGATAAACCAATACATTTTCCTTGCTCAAATACTTTAGAACAAGCTTATGAAAAGTACTTTTTATTTTGGCTAAGCTTATTTGAAGTTCCTATAAATCACACAGAGCCCTATGGATAATTTTCCTATAGTAATCTATTTAAGATATGTGGTTTTCTTTGCAACAGCCCCTGCTAAAGGCAAGTTTAGAAAAAAACGTCTAGTATACATATAGCACATGTGTTTATTCTTTAAGATTTTGCTTCACATGGACCTTGTTGGCCTGGGATCCATATAAGAAGACTCTCTGTCCCTTCTGAGAGAATTCTGAATGTGAAAGTAGTTGGATCTGAGTGAGGAAGCTTTTGTAAATAAGCAGTAAAATTGGTTAAGCCAGGGTTCAATCTACCAGAAGTGTAATCATTGCAAGATGAGGCTTAGAAAATCAGGAGGTAGGAAACAATGTTGGTAGCTGATAATGAAGGAAGTAAATTGCTGAGTATTGCCATACTCCCTCATGAAAACTACAGGAAGGATTTACTAATTTGGCCTGTACTTTGAAGTTGCATTGTGTAACTTGCTTTACAAAACATAGAACCTGTCAAAATTCCATCTCTTTAGAGAATATATGATTTTTTTCCTAGCCACCTAGTTCATTCTGAGAAACAAAGCAAAAATGAACTCACTGAAATAGGGTTTTTTTTTTCAGGTGAGACTACTTTATATTCTAATGCTATAGCTTTCAAAATTATTGAGGAGGCCAACTGTTTCTTTTCACCTGGAACTTGGTCACATTTATAATCAATCAGATAATGTGAAATCCATTCTGAAGCTTTCAGGTGTTTGTTCACAGGGAAATGCAGACTCCTTAGATCCAAAATGCTAGCAGCAAAAAAGGAAGCGGTACGCTATGTAAATGTTAGTCATTTTAGCCCGTGTACACAGTCAGAGCTAGAGATTTTTTCACAGTGTCTAGGTAAACCACCAGGACACTGGCTTTTTATATCTGGAGTAGGATCTTTTGGTGTGAGAGGAAAAACATTGCTTTAGACTGTGCCATGTTTAAAAAGAAGAACCTTTTCTACAAAAGGCAGGTTACTAAGGCTGCCATTTACTCTGACACTTCAGATATTAGTTTGGACAGCTACGTGCTTTTTGCTGTATGCTTTTCCACTTAGATAATAATTGTGTGCTTTGGCATCTAGTCAGTGAGGTTGCTTTCAGTAACCCAAGGTGACTTCTAGAGGCATGAACTCGAAGTAGGAAGCTTTAAAAATATAACTGACTTCCAAACAAGGCCAAAATTGAAAAAAAAATATTTGGAAAGTATGTTTGATATAATCAAAAGCATCCTCAAAGTCATTTCTGTATCATGCATACAAGGAGACACCTTACAGAAACCACTGCTTTCTACTAGTGGGGTCAGTGCCTTCTACTTCTAAGCTATATAAATGATGCAGTATGATATTTTACTATTTTAAATTATATTTCTTTCCTCTTCCACATTTTAACTATTGCCTTCTATCATTTGATATTCTAGTGTCAGTGTTAGGATAATTGGCACAACCTTCTGGCAAGCTGCTTTTCTCCCTACTCTCCCTATTTCTAATATTATCTTTTGCAGGTGGTATTTTTGAATCATAATATGTATCAGCTGCTATCACCCTCTTGGTACACATGCTCGTGATCTCAGGCCCAAATTTCTCCATTGCTGTTTTTAGTGGCCCTCCTGAATCTTTGCTTCATTTAGCTGAGAATATTTAGTATGTCTGTATTTCCTTTTGTATTTTCTTCTTGTAGAGGAGGATGAGGAGTGCTTTTTCCAGCAGTCACCTGGGATGTCTGAAAGAATTGGTTATAAACCATGTAATCTTTCTCTCCTTTCAGGTGTCTCCATTTTTAACTTTTGTCAGTGGTCCCTTCTGACCTGTACTTCTGAGATTCTCAATTTGACATTTAGTATCTTCACCTAAACCATTCCTTTTCCTCTTTCATCTCTTTCACCCTTATCTTCCTGTACAGCATCCTCACCACAGTTCACTTTAAATTTGCATTTCTAAATATCATACCCCTAACTTCAGCTATTTGGATCTTTCTTCGTTCCTCTTTTACTGGCTACATCTAATGTTTAAACTACGCATCAAAGTCCCTTTTTCTCCTTCCCATGATTTGATGTCTGTTTCTCTTCTCCAAAACCAAATAATTAACTCTTTCTGAAGACGGCCACTTTTTTACTTTCTATTTTACTTAGCACAGCTTCGTGATTCCCTTAGGTCAAAGATTACGTAATGATTAAAAGTATGTTGCTTTCTCTAAATATACCTCTTTGCATTTTGTTTTCTCCCACCAGTCTTTCTTTATTCCTAGTACTTCCAAGTCTTTCGTTTGGTTGAGCCTTACTGTTGCACTCCTGGTCACCAGCATGTATTTGATTTTTTTTGTTTTTAAGCCTTTTATTAAAACATAAACCCACAAACAAAACCATGTTACAATGTTGCATAAAATAAATCTGACTGAAAGCCAGCTCAGACATTAGCTAGTTTCTATCAAACAATCATAGAATCATCCAGGTTGGAAAAGACCTTTAAGATCATCGAGTCCAACCCTATCAAGTTTTTTAATTTGAATTTACATTTTTGCTGCTTATTTTCAGTCTGCTTTTTCCTATTTCAACAGTTGTTTGTGAGATTTCGGCTATTTATGCCCTGTTTGGATTTGTAGCCAACCCACATGGCCTGAGATCATGGAGAAAAGCAGGTAGATCATAAAAAAGGAGGAGTTAAAAGTTGAGGTCCTGGACCACTGAGATTTCCCTGCAGGAACTCAAGAAGAACTTGTAAGTCGGGTTAAGCAGAATTTTTTATTCAAAATCAATATTCAGAGTCAGTCCTCTGAAAGTCCACATCCATACACAGATTAGCCACAGAAATTGGTATAAGAGATAACACCACAGGTTATCTGAATGTAGGATGGCAAGAAATGGCCACCTATAGTTAAGTTCCACTTCAAAATTAATTGATGGATATCAATTTTAGTGCTCTAAGAAAAAGTGGTAAAGAGCATTACATATACAACATATGGCACAGACAAACTTTACAATTCAAATTCTAGCAGAGACAAACCCCCAATTTCCTGTGAGAGCTGAGGGTGAGCAGACTCAGAGCATTATACGGCAAGTATATGCAGAGGAGCAGACGTGGTATAGACTGTAGACATGGAACAGCGAGACAGAAAAGACAAGTACAGGCAGACAGAGCTACAGGCTCTCAGCTCAGCTTGTTGAATGACTCCAAAGAACTGTCTATGCCCCATCAGAAGGGCTTTCCCTATGTGTCCCATTAACAACTGCTTTCTACAAAAAGCAAAAGAAATCCTCTTATGAACTGAAATTTAAGATTTGATAATTTGTTGCCAATTTGGCATTGTTGCACTTCATACCTTTGTAGCACTTGGCAGCAGAAGCAGGAACTAAAAAAGGTAAAGCTGAAATAAATGCATAATGAACCTTATAGGTATTTATGCCCCATTCTCACCTGGTATTCACTCAGCCCATGTAGAGTTAAGTGCCCTAAATCATACAGCTACTTCAAAGATGCCACAAAATCTAATTTAAAGCCAGCAACTTGCCCACTACAGCTAGCAGGAGGGTATTTGGCAAACTTAATGCTTGGATGGTTAAAAACCACCTTGCAATTTCATCCTAAATATTCAAGGTTAAACAGCTTTAGGGGACTAAAAGGACTTTATCATTCCCTAACAATACCTATACCATTATCTACACACAGCCATAATACACATGTGCAATTCCAAACCTATATTCTTTTTTAAATGCCTGTATTCTCAGTGTTGATCTGTTGAGGACTACTACTAGGATGGCAGATAGCATCCTAGACAATGAGGTTATGTGAAATTTACATTAATGTAAGCTTCCTAAGGGATTATTTAAAATGGGGATTAGGGAGCTTTATGAATTTAAATTTCTTCATCCTCTCATCTCATCACACAGAGGAGAGAATCCAGTGGCTCATAGGAGGTAGCATGATCATTTTGAACAGCTTTCTTTGTGGGGAGCTCTGCTATGCTCACCAGCATATTAGTCTGCAAGAATTAGGAGGAAATTTTGCAGCGTATGGAAGACAGCCCTTATGCTCCAGCCAGCGGGAGGGGTAACTGCTGCTCTGCCTCCCCAGTGGGTTGAGCCAGCCTCTTGCTGGGATGACTGGCTCTTCAGGCAAGGTACGTATTTGTGAGATTACATCTTCCAGAAGCAGAAATGCAGGTACTGGTTTGCTTTTCATCATTCACCTGCACTCTCCTTCCTGTCTGCCATGCCAGCTCCTCAGAGATTACACGTGCCTACCTGATCCGCCTACCTGATCCAGTCAGTCTCCCAGTTTGGAAAATTGGGTAGTTCTGTACCATCCACCCACCTGGTTCATAGGCTTTAAATTTAGACATCTTTTTGCTTTTTTTTGAGGACCAGATATTTGCATTCTTTAAAAGCATTTCCAATTAAAAGCATTTCCAACTCTAATGGGAAAAGAATGAGTTGTGGACCTCAAATGAACCCCATGTTTCTCTCTCTGTGTGGTGATAGAATTGAAAGAATTTATACCATGCAGAGATCTGCCCTTACTGACTTTCAGGGGGGTTGTAGACTCAGGCTGTGTGTGGATTGACCTTTGCAGTCATGGTAGGAGACTTAAGCCTTCAAAATTAAGTACTTAGAACCAAAATGGATTAACAGAGGAATTATACATTCCCTTCCAGGAAGCCTCTATTTCCTGTAGCATCCTATCTGCAATTCTTTCCATTGTGGGTTTCATTACCAGTCATTAGCATTGATTAACCTCTTTTACTCCTGATGCATCTGCGTGTACCTGGATGAGTGCCAATTCTCACGAGTTTAATATTGCTTACATCCTACACAGGGTACACCCAAGTGTAAAAATGGTGCCGTCTGACAGTAGATCAATCTTCAGAGAGCAGCATATAGGCAATGTAGCTGCCTGTCTGACCCAGGAGCTTCTTACTTCATACCACACTTGGTGCACCTACATTTTGGCATGGGGGTGCGACTGTGGCATGGATAGGTACATAGAAAAGGAGCTGTAGGAATCAAAGGGTGTAATTTTTCATTCTGCTATTAGGATATACAACTGGGCTGCTAGCCCATACTGACGTATATTTCACTGTTGCAGCTCTCTACAGCAAGCAAACAAAAAATACGTAATAAGGTAGGCTGACTTGCACTGCTATCACCGATAATGCTCAAAACATGGATCCACCTGAAAATCAGCTCCAGCTCATCTAACCCAGCTGTTTGGAAAGGATTTTTCCCCATGCCAGACTCAAGCAGGCTGAAGAGGACATAGACAGTTGCTTGTATTTTGGCAAACTCAACATTTCTACAATTTATACAAATTCATGAGGCTTCAGTAAGTGACATTTTGGCAAGCTCGGCACTTGTACAACTTACAGTCTTCAGGCTTCACTAAGTGACAGCTATATTGCTACTCAAATAGGAAGCCGTTATGTATATTCAGACAAAATTAAGTGAATAAACACATGAACTTTAGCCATGTAATAAACTGGCATACTTTCTCAAGGTGAATGAAGAAAGGCATATCTCAGAGAGAAAAAAACAATCATAAAGTAGCAGAAAAGCCACAAGGCAAAATTTCAGGTCACTTTTTTTCTTTGAGGTAGCTTTGCAGCACTACAGTCAGCTCTACTGAGCTGAAAGTTCGATTTCAACAGAGGGTGCTGAGAAGTGGGGCTTCCTGCCACATAGCCCAGCATCTCCCTCTGTGGGTTGTGACTGATGTTTGGATTAATAAAATATCACACAAAAAACGTCGTCAGCTGCATGAAGACCTGTCAGTGCCTGAATACACCACGTGTTGGGACAGGGCACTGTTTTCAGAGAGACAAGAATTGTAGGCTAGATGGTACTCACATTGCCTACTGAAAATGAGCGTGCAGGTACATGATTTCTAAGGTTTCAGCATGGTATCTGAAGGATTTCAGATACTAGGCAGAAGCTTAAAATTCCTGAAATAGTGTCCATGGCATTGCAAAGACTGTACAAAACTCATAGAGTTAGCTATCTCTGTGCTTAATACAATCACACTGACAAAGAGGTGTATCCCGTATTAGCATCTGTGGTGGTCAAACCAGTATTAACAACATAGCGCCACAGAAAATACTTTAATAGCATTTTTCTTAATTGTGTTTCAGAAATGTGTCTAGGTCCATTTTAAAACAACCACCTATGCTTCACTGCCTCAGCCCTAGTTTCCACTGGCATAGAAGAGCAGGAAGAGTGCCTTCAGGAGTATCAACAACTTTCTGTACAGGAGCCTGTAGTTAAAAAAGCACATGCTCGAAACGCAGGCTGAAAGCCATGCAAACAGCCCTTACTTTAGCCTTTTGTTTGAATACGCATTATGAACACAACCTCTCTACAGACTATCACACTTTTTTCCTTTAATATCTGTCTGGTTTTCAGTCAGATGATGTCTCTTCAGTTCCCTGGGAGTATTTACATGCTTTAATATGTACACTGACTTCTGCAGAGCTGGATTAAGACAGGACTGGAGGCAACCTCCATGATTTTAAAGGGTGGCTTATAACACTGGACTAGAACTGGGCACTTGGCTTAGATCATTTAAAGCTATTTAAATGACCCACGAGGAATATACACTTTTCAAAGTATCTAGGAACCAAACTCGCCCCAGATCAGATATCCATACTCTTAAAAGTAGTTAGTGCTTATTTGCATCTTAAGGTATCTGAGTAGCTTTAAAAAAGCTCATCTTTAATAATTCTTTAGAGTCTGGACTCTATATTAACTCTTTGTGAAGTAAAGTTCAGTAATTACAGTGAAAATATGCAAAGAAAAAAGAACATTTTAATTCAAGAATAGAGAAAGGGACTTATATGGGAGGATCAAATGAGAGCTGCCACAGCCTAAAAAAAGTATCAGGCAGCATTATTTTAGGACATCAAAGTTTATCTTCAGATACTTAAGGTGTGGCTGGAAAAACCCAAGTACTCACATTACAGTTTGGATGTGCTGGCGGGTTTTTTATAGTCGAGTATTACTGAAGGAATGTGTTTTTCCGATTTTATTCTCTTCCTATGAATTGTTCACAGCTGAGAAAATACCTTCAAACAGTCAGCAGAAGCACCCTAGAAATAAAAATAAGGTGGGTTTAAAGAAGTCAGTTTACTTTCCCTCAAAGTGCCTTGTTTCTCTACTCTCTATTTTACTAAATTCACCAATTATTACACCCAAGACAGATTTATGTTTGGTTTTCAGTCCTTTTCTTCATCAATCTTACTTTTTATTATCTGTTTAAAAGAAATGTTTCGATTTCTATAGAGCACTGTGGTTTTCTTTCAGTCCAGATCTTAAGCTAACATCATTGACTTGAAAGTGACAACTAATGAGTAGGCACCTCCATGTAGGACACACAGTACTGATGGTTCATGTAAAGATAATTCACCAGCCGACAGCTTTCCCCCTATTTAAGTTGCTGACTGCACATGTATTAACTGAGCTGGCACATAAAAGCCTGTGGCCAGACGGGGCTCTGATCCTTGCACTGGGCACCCAGGTAGTGTTGCTTCTCTTGTTCCCAGGAGCATTCACACAAAACTTCCATTCTCTGAAGCGTTTTTCCAAATTGGAGATAACTCTTTTTAGCATTACGCTTATATTGTCCATCATGTATCTGCCTGTACAGCGAGGTCTGCTCCCCTCCTGTGCCTGCCCAGTCATTTCCATACAAAAAGGCTTTGTTCCAGATATTGGAGACTGCAGTCAGCTCCTGTTCTGAGCAGGCATTTGGGCATACTCACATCCCACTGCAAGACATTTCAGGCAATTAATTCCTCCTAGCTTGTTACATGACTCTACTCTTTTGGGGCCTAATTCTGGTCAGACATCTTTCCAAATCTCTGACGTGGAGGGGAAGGTACCCTCTCCTGTCAACAGAACTGCAGTGCCCGATGGACCACTTGTTCCTTAAATTAGATTATCTTGGACTATTTACACCAAATGTGCATGTACAGTGCAAGTTGGGTGTACATTGCAACCCTGAAGAAAACTGTATGCAAATAATTTCCGTCTCTAATTCCAGCTTAGAACCTAAGCATTGTAATATGACATTTACGTAAGTGCTTTCAAAGAATGAGACAGATCTTCAGCTAATAATTCCCCGTGCTACTCTGCAAAGAAGCGTGTGCAAAATTGATAATCCATGTACCGCTTTCCTATAAAACAAATAGACTAAGCGTCCAGCTACACTTCAGTGTAAGTCTGCCAGCACTCTAGTTACACCCTGTGGCCTTTTTCATTTCAGAGGCATCTCTCTTTGAATCTATTTTTCATTTTGTTAAAGCAAACTTAGATACAAACATCTGGATATTTTCAAGTACAGTTTTGTGTTTTCTTTCTGTTCCTATTTAAGTCTCAAAAATATTATAGCCATGATTTAACAGCCTGTGTTTTGTGTAAGGAAGAAAATAACACAAAAGACAATAACAGAAAGCAGGAATTTACAAGTCCAGTTAGGCAAAAAGGTACTTAAAACTGGCAGGTATGGGGGCTTATGCTTTTATTGTCACTCTCATTTTAGTTACGTTATGACACCCAGTTAGGGACAATATCTCATTGTTCTAAGCATTGTTCTAATTCACACTGGTGGCATTGGTTTCAGAAAGGTACACCTTTTTCTTGACTGCCTCTACAGCTGAAATAAAATGTAACTTCTCTTTTCATATAATCCCGAATTGAGAGTTTACTGAAGAGAGAGCTTTACCTTCTGCAACTCACCCAAGAGAAAACTGCTTTGAAACAAGTGCAACCATGGATGTGGTTTGAGATTCCCATGAGGTTTCTACACAAGGATGCTGTGGATTTTAGCCTTGATTCTGGAACTGTTACTTAACTCAGCAGTCTGCAGAAGCACCATTGCAGCAGGTGCTTGGGCTGGCTTGAGAAGATCCCTGTGAACCCTCCTTTGCTTTGGTGCATTTATTTACTTATTTATTACATTGCAGTGAATTGC
Source organism: Myiopsitta monachus (assembly GCA_017639245.1). NCBI lineage: Eukaryota > Metazoa > Chordata > Aves > Psittaciformes > Psittacidae > Myiopsitta > Myiopsitta monachus. Next base: position 70,152,821 of record CM029917.1, on the reverse strand, counting down.
AGTGCAGTGCAATTTCCTGTTCTTTCACAGTGAACTGTGAGAAAAGTTTTTCTGTCCTTTCCCAGCATATGTCAGAGGCAGAAATAAGTCATTAAGGGACTAGCAGAACTCAACTGGCTCTAGCCCCTGCCTCCACTTGAGAGAGCAGGCACATTAGTTGCTGACATCTGTGGCAGATAAGCTGCACTTGCAGGAGTTTGTAATATAAGCCCTATAACGAACGAGTAACTTGCTCCATCACTCTCAAAGGTTTAGCTGTCGTTGTTGTTGTTGCAGTTTTCATAGGAAGAAGGAACAAGAAAAGCGCGAGCCAAGAGACTGAAGTGTTGCAAAACATGTCTGTTTTTCTGAAAATGTCGCACTGGTGACATCCTGTAATCTCAGTGATGCAAACCCTTCTCTGGTTGGGGAAGAACATTAGCAAACAGCCTAGCTAGGTGGTCAGAGATGCCGTTTATAACTTAAAAGTCAATGAAACAGTACTGAAAGCATGCACAGCTGGGTAACATGCTGAAAATACCCAGGAAACTTAGCTGTCTTACCTGTGAAAAGACATTTCTTTTTGCTAAGCTAATTGTGGATCCTAGTAAATACACTAAGGCCTATGAAATTATCAGATACAATCTACCCCTCTTACAAAAACATCTGTGGCTGAAGCCACCTGGTTTTCCAAATGCACAAGTTTGTTTGCAGCAAGGCTTGTCACTGCAGCATTTGGGTTCTGTATTTCTACTGTGAAGAGAGAAGCATGCAGCTGAAATTGATGACCGAGGCAAAGGTATTAACCTTGCTTCCCAGGCAGGCAAAGGGGAGCCAGCTGGGAGTGCTTCAGGGCAGCACAAGCCGTGAGGTGACAGCCCTTGGCGACACTGTGGCTTGTCCGCATCCAAAATACATCGTTCCTCTTTCTCTACATTTTTAAAAATTAAAATAGTCAGAAGCCTGCCAAGCTGCCTTTGGATCCCTTGGAAGTCTTACTGAAAACGTAACGTAGCACAAAGTCACACTTCCTGAACTTTAATTTGCCTAAGAAGTCATTAATTTGGTACACACCAGGGGGTGGCTCTCTTGATTTCAAGGGTCAGCAATGAGTTGTTACCCAAACGTGTGTCAAAAATAGTTGACGAAATCCAGGGTTTCTGAATTTCCATCAATTGCTACAACCTATGTAGACAAGACTGGAAAGAACCAGGTTTTGGAAAGGGGAAAGGACCTGCTTTTGGTTTGTATCTTTGCTAAATTTTTATATCATATTTTCAATGTACAAGACTATATCCTTTCCTTTTCCCTTCCAGACTTTCTGTCTAGGTTTATGTTCTAGTTAGGGATGAGTGAGCTGGGTCAAGTCTACAGAATGGGACAAAATAGCCAAATATGAAGGGCAGAATATGTTTGGAGAATGTTTGGAGCCCATGCAGTATTAGAAAGACTGAGAGGGGCAAACTTCAGAAGGAGATGGGTAAGAAATGAAAAGAAGGATATCACATCCTTTATATCATTGACTAAAGTCAAAGAAAAGCTGAGGCTGGACAACAGTAACAGCCTTCGGAGCTGAGTCACTTGGAAGCACTCTCTGCCCTTGCTGGCTCCCTGGCTGGTTACAATTTTCCTATCACCTGCCTAGACAAAGCCACTGTGCCTCTGAGCACATACGAGATGCCTGGGTAGCCTCTATTTCTGGACTTTCATAACTGAAAGCATCTATATCAATTAGATACTAATAGTTGGAACTTCTGTCATTTTTAAACGGGAAAACCTTAAAAGCATTTGCGAGGCTCACCCCTGACACTTCTATTAAATGTTATCACGTATGGTTATGACATCGAATTAAAGAATATCTCCAGGAAATATTTACTTAGTGAGTCAGCAGTTTCATAACTCAGAGCTCCTCTATCTTCTTGTAGCTGCAGTGTTGTAACTTTGCTTTGCTTTTTCCCCCACATAAGGTGCATAAACATACATTGCCAATACTGAGCAACCAGTTCAGATTTTTAGTTAACTAAATCATTCAAGTGTTTTAAATCTATTAACAAGCTGGTCATTTAATGAATCACTGATGTATTTCTCAGCTACTCAAGATAACTGATGTTCTATAAAAGCATCAGTGTGGTAAGAAAAATTAGCTGGAGAAGAGCAGCAATTGGTCACTTCAGCAGCGCCCACCAATCTGAACAGAAACATTCACCAACTGCCAGCTTCAACTAAATTACCAGAAATCATATTTTGACACAGACTAATGTCTAGGGAAGTGCCATGAAGCTGCTACACAGGCAGCATACCTCTCTTGCTCTTTAAGTAATTAGCAGGAAGATTTTATACAAGTATTTAAAATGGATCAAATTTGGGACGCTCCAGGTAAAATCTGGGGTGCAGATTCTCCTGGACTCCAGAGGGAAAAATTTTAGACCTAGCACTTATTTGTACAATGGAAAAAACCCAAACCTATAGTCCAACCACTCTGCCTGCTTGGGGAAAAGTATAGTTTAGATCGAGGCCTGAATTCTGAGCCCTGGCTAGGCCCACCCCCTATAGCAAGAAGGTTGAAAATACTAGGTTTAATGTTGAGCTCCTCCATTGCTCTTATCCAGTGACAGGTGACGCGTGGAAGCCCCTGGTCAACCCTTGTGTGTTTCTGGGAGGGAAGCGGTGGGACAGTGGGGACACAGGATGGGCCAGCAAGGGGTGGGGCACAGCCCCACGGTCCACACACCCAGCCAGAGACTGCTGGGGGGAAGTGAAATGAAGAGAAGGCAAAAAGGGAGGCGGGAGTTACCTTGTGACCTCCATCAACCATAGCACTCTGGACCCTCTCTCCCCAGGCACTGCATCTCGGTTGGGCTTGAGACCCTCTGTCCCCTGTCACCTACATCTAGCATCAGACTGGTGTCTAAGTGCTCTCCAGCTAAGCCACCTGCTCTTAACAAATTTTGTGGTTTTCTGCTTTTTCCCCTTCACCTGGCTCAAACCAGCCCAAAATACTCAGCTGCAGGCTGCTGAGCAAACCATTTTTCACATTTGCTGGAGACAGCCCCACTCAGGGGTTGCCTGTTGGAGCCATAAATGCACACGGTGTCCCACCACACCAGGGGAGAATTAAAGCTTGAAAACCAAGGCGCTGTTGAAATTTGCTTGCTCAACCACCCTGAAAAGCAATCTAAAACCTTCCTGTTAACACACATAAATGAAATTTCTGTCTGACTTGTATTTGTGTGATGTTTGTCCCCATGACACCGCATGAAGGTGAAGAGAAGGTGGTAGTAAAGTCAGGAATCAAAGAAGTAGAGGAGAGTAGGAGTGTGCTCACCTACAGCATGAAGGTGCTTCAGCGAGCGAGCGCTTGAAGAACAACTTCTTTTTTTTCCTCCTCCTTCCTTTTGCAATCATTGCTTGCTTGACAGGCCCAGACGGAATTACATCACTTCCTAAAACCCATCAAAGAGAGTCCATCTCCTCAAGAAATGCAGCTCAGATGCACCCCGGCAGGAAACAGGAAATGTAAATGTTTGGGTGAAGCAGGGAGCCAGCTGAAGCGCCCCTCGGGTGGGAGCACCGCCAAGGTAACATGCGAAAGCAAAACCTCATCGTGCTGCTTTCTGCCCTGTCACTGGCTGGAGAATCTGCTGGGAATGGTGAGTAAGGAAGCGCCTTTTTCCTCTGAGGTGGGACAGTGTTTGGTGCCGGCTGTGCTGTGACTGAGTTGGAGGGCAACACCCTCCAAACTGAGCATGAGGGAGATCTGTGGGGACTTGCTCTCTGCTGCTTTTCACTGTATTTACCTGCTCTGTTTCCAGTTCCCTGACTCCTTCCGAGCTTTGACTTTTTCCCCTTAGATCTAACCCCGAACAGCAGCGACCAAATCCTACAGTTCCCATGTTTCCTAAATTGCGGGTGCGTAGGGAACCTGAATTTCCGTGCTGGCCCCCCACTGCACTTTGGTTCTAATTTTAATTATTTGTTGTACTTGTTTAACCTCACACCCATACTATCAGCATTTAATAGCGAAGTTAAGGATAGAGTATGGATTCCATTCAAAAGCTGGCTGCCGCTTTCCATGCTCTCAGTGCACTGAAACCGGTTTAACAGAAGATCAGCTGGTTCTGGAGACAAATACTTCGAATTCTCAGCCCCAGAACAAAGTGGTCAGCACCGTGGGTTTAGGTACTGACCTCCCGAAGGGAAGAACCATGAGTGGGAAAGCAGCTTGCTATAAAATGCTGAAGCATTGCAGTGTCGTTGCAGAGGCTCTCAGCTGTTTGCAGGGGGTAGTTTGTTCCACTGGCATTTCGGCAGCTAGTGACTGAACAAGACAGGCAGCTCTTTTAGTAAAACCTTGCCAGGTGGTGTTTATATGCCTTTCAGTGTCAAACAAATCACTGCCTTAGTACCTCAGCATGGACTAGAAGTGTTTGCTGCCTTTATGCTGCTGTAGCACGTGGGAGCTCTCCAGAAAGCAGGGAGAGGAGAGGATGACTCTCAGCTATTGCTAGACCTCCTCTATTAAGGTTTTAAAATGCATTGGTGAAATAGGTGGTTTGGTATGGGTAGTTTTGCCCTGAAAACCAGTAATATAAACAGGGTGTAAAACTGTGCTGCTGGCTCCAAGAGTGATGCTGAGCTGCTTGCAGCCAGCTTTAGGATTCTTGCTTAGCTATAAGGGTGAGCAAAATGAGGTATAAAATGGCTTGGTCTTGTCTGCATTACTACAGCCCTGCTGCATTACAGACGTGTTAGGAAAATACTCTGCAAGCATTGAATATAGCTCAGAATCAAAGTGGTATGAGGCAAAACATCCTGACATGGACAGAGCAAACTGGAGGTCCCAGGGAAACAGAGGGGCATGATGCAAGCAATGCAGAGTGATCAGATTCTGGCTTCCTTAGCTCATTTGCAGTGTACTCATCACTAGTATTTCATCCCCATCTCCACTGGGAAGAGGAACACTTTAGTTCGCAACTCCCCCAGCCCACAACTGGACCCCCGTTGCCCCTCTTTGCAATGGGCATTAAAGGCTGCATAAAACACTGGGCAGATACCATGTACCAGGTGCCCCAACCCACTGCCTTTAGAGGCTTCCTACTGGTAGGTCCACCCATAAATTCTAGCTGATTTTGAAATGGTTTCTCCATGAGAGTGAGTCAGTTCTGACCGAGCTCTCCCTGCGCCCTGTCAGCCTAGGCTCTCCCAAGTCAGTCCCCAGCTGCTGGAGAAAGGGGGGAGAGCACCCATCAGGGGAAGAGCAGTGTCACTTCACCCCATACAAAGGCAGCTGTTGGTTGTGCAACCCGCTCCCAAAAGTACCTGGGGCTTACTCTGACTGCAAGAGTGGGAGGGGTGAAATTGTGAACTTGGCTTTGAGGGGGGGAAATTGAACAGGAGGGAGAAGAGTTTATGTAGAGGCTTATGTATCCCACAGGCACTGGCGGGCTGGGAGCCCCCCTGCTGAGGGCAGCCTCCCAGAGGGATCCTTTGCTCTTATCCCTCCTCATTTACAAATCAACAGGGCAGGACCTTTAAAGGAGCTTTATTCCTTCTTTCCAGTCCCAGGCACAGCCCTCAACTTTAAAGCAGTCTGCTGTCTAGAAGCCACTTACCTTTATTGCCTATTTTGTATGATTAAATCTTGCAGCATAGACAGATTGAAGCCTTTATAAGTCCTGTTCCTATACCATGCTGGAGCCTTGTAAAACCCTAGCCTTGCCATTTGGATTATGATTAACAGACGGTTTTCTTCAGGCTACGCTATAATTACTCTAAGCCAGCAGCTCTTAGAGCATGCCTGAGGTCTCAGCTCCAGGTGATGGTGTTCACCGCTCAGCCTCACAGCAGCCTTAAAAAACTACCTAGGTGTGCGCTGACTCCAGGAACAAGTATTCAGGCCCTTACTATAGCTTACAGGAAAAGGCTGTGACCCTACAGCCATTTCCCAGGGTATGCCATGTCCCACAGTGTTTGGTGAAACATTGTGGAAAATTGCGGCTTAAGTGGTCTGACGTGAGGAGCAAGGAAACATGTGCAGGAGAGGAGCAGCAAAATGTGTGAGATAGTTAAGTGGGAGAGCTGGGATGGTTGCAGGTAGTGCTTTATTTTGGCTGTGTCTCTGAGCTGTCATTTAGAGCTGTTGTTCAAAGAAACATTGCTATCAAAGATCCAGACTTTTGGCAGCTTTTACCATAAGCACAGGCAGCCATTCTGTCTTCAGTAGAGAACTGCCCTTTAGGTTAAGTTCCCTACAAAGCCAAGGTCTCTAAGAGAGTGATATTTTTGATGTGTTGCCCCTAGAGTAAATAACTTGCGAATGGGTTTGAACCCATCAGAGTCACCTTGCTTCTAACAAAGCAACAACATGAGAAATAAGGATCTGCTACATCTCTTTCCAAAGTGCAGCTCCCTAAAAGCAGATTAAAACCCCTTTCTACTGAACACATCAATTCCTTGTACATATTTACTCCTATTTCTCCCTTTTAATCACACACAAGCTTCCACTGTGTTTTATTCAAGTGCTTCAGGGATACTTCAGAAAATCTCTCCTTTACGTCAGCAGGATTGTATCCTAAATTTCAGTCAGTGACACCCGTCTATTTTCCTTCAAGAGAGTTTATGATAGCTGGAGAGCCTCTGGAGCTTTTGAATCTTTAATTTGAAGGTCCTCCTGAGAGTAAGGAGCACCGAGAGATCTGCATCACGGTGAAGTCACACGGGTATCACTGATGCAGAGCTAGAAGGCCACGAGATTAAGTAGATGCAACTAAATGCATAAATTTGTCTGGAAAACCTTTAGTACTGGGGGCGAGAAATGAGACTACGGGTTCACGGTTTGGCTCTAAGACGCGTAACTGAATTTGCAACACCAGCATTTAACACAGCATTTCAGCTGGATGGCAGTACAGTGAGGAGAAAGCAGTTTCCACCATCTATAAGTGAGCTTAAACAGTTGTTTCCTTTTTCAGCTCATACCTAGATAACACTTTCTAAGCACCCCATTTTAATAGGATCTTGTCTACAGATTAGCCATCCTGAAATGTTTGTGCTCCTCATCAGAAGGGCGTAAGCACCCGACAGCTAGCCTGCAGGCTTTTAAGGATTCCTCTTCTAGCCAGACTGACATGCAGGACCTGCAGCAACAGGCAGCTGGGCAAGCCCTGGCTACGGCAAGGAACAGCCCTTCTTACAGCAAGAAATACAGGGGGAGGAACAAAACAGGGATGAGTCAAGCAATAAGGAAAGAGGATCATACAGACTGTGTGGAGTGGTATGACTGATACCAGCAGAGGAATGTGTGTATAGGAGCAGAGTGACACAGGACTTGGTAACTTTACATACACAGCTTTACAGCCTTTTCTCTTTTGGCACCCTCTTGTGAGCCTTCCTTTGACTGCATTTTTATAGCTCATATGAGAAACAAAAAATCTCCCTTTCAAACTAGTAAGCTTGACTATACCATTGACTTGGCTCTTGCTTTTTCTCTATACCAGTCCTTTCTTTTTTCTATAAGCAGGTACTATAGTGTAATTAAAAAGATTCCCTATAGAGACCCTTTCCTTGAGTCTGATGAGGAGGCAGCAGGGAGACTGATGATTTTAAACAGAACCAAATGTGCTGACTGCTGCCTATTTTGCCTTGCCTGCCATCCAGCTGAAATCAGAAACCTGTTTGCCTGCTTACTTCAGCAGGAAGCTCCTATCGCCACCTCTGAATGCTATGGCACAAACCTCAGAGGAAGAAATGCTGCAACAGCAGAAATACTGTTTGTTTGTTTGTTTGTTTGAGATGCAATTATCTGGACTGCAATCTGTAAAGCTGGGTAGACTCCCTGTGTCTCCTTTGAAAGGCAAGCTTGGGAGCAACAGGCAGAAGAGCTAGAGGGAGATGTGTTGAGGCAGCAGGTGAAAAGCAGGAAATAAGAGCAATATCCTTGCAAGAACATTGTGCAATTGGCTGCCCTTCTGCTGAAAGACTTATTTAATTCACTTGCGGAAAAGATCTCTATAAGAGGAAATGGTGTTCATAGAAGAGATGCTGTTTTGTTCCTGAAATTATGCAAAGTGAACAAAAATACGTGGCAGCAAGGTCACTCCCTGTGATTTGCCATTTTCTTTGCCTAGAGACTAGAAAAGATAATTCTATTTCACACAAAGACAAATTATTTGAAATCTGCTTCACAGCCCAAAAAGTACCAGAGACACTGGAAAAGCCTCTCTTGGAAATCAAACAGCATACACTGCAGCTGAAAGTTCAGCACTGCAGTTAATGAGGTGTGACTGGTTGCTTTTGCTTTCAAGTCACACCACACTTTAGACATTTGAAAAATCCATTTTAGCTCTAAGAGTAAATGAAGAACAAAGGTATTTTCCCCACAAACTTTCCCATTTGTATTATTTTAAGCAATGGATTTGTCAGTATATCAAGTGCAGCAGAGGATAGGTTTCAAGGGCAAATGGCTAAAGAAGGAAAATGAAGCAAGGTCATTGATGCAGTTTGGTGGGGCCGTGGTGGTCCATCATACCACAGTCTGTGGTGCAGATATCTCTTGTAATATCTCCCTGGTCCGTGCAACAGCAGTAGAAACAGAGCAGCTGCGGGCACTGGGGACTATGAACTACCTTGGGAAAGAAAAGCCAAGTGGTCAGACTCATAATGGAGAGGAGTGCTCCCTCCTATCCTCTGGAATGGGATTAAGGACAGCCATCAAATCTTGGGAAGGGGCGGAGAAGCACACACGAAAAGGGGTCATTACCTGCAAGTGAGGCAGAAATTATGTTTTGCTCTTGACTGAAATACTAAATACAGAAGAAAATGACAGAGACACTACCGATATGAAGTGCTTTGCCACTGAACACCTGACATTTTCATTGCTGTATTATGGTGAAAGAGTCTTGTGATGGTTGCAGTATTAAATACTATATTCAAACATTAGGTATTATTTACTAAGTATTAAAATCCTTTCCTGGTTTTTAGGAAAGGATGAAACAATCATGTGCCTGAGTGATAAGCGTAGCTTGAAAGTCTAGATAAATTATTGCTGTCATACTCAAATAATTTTATTCATTTGAAATTGGGTTTCCTGGAATATGATCTCATGAGATACTCATCTCCTCTTTGAGACAAATCTGCAAGGAGAGGAGATGCTGCAGAGTGGATTAAGCAAGAGCTAGCACTCTAATCCCAGTTCTTCCTCTTTCACTTGGCATCCCTGGGAAGGACACCATCCATGTCCTTCTGATTTCTCATTTGTAAAATGGAGATAACTGCTCATCTCTCAGGGCCATTATGAAGATTAATGTGTTTACAAAAGCATTTAAAATGCTAAGTACTGTTGGTTCCAGTCCTGTGAGATTGAAAATGCCAGCACTGAAATGCTGAAAACCTTAAGCTCTTGTTAACTCTAGTGGAAACTGCTGGCTGCCCAGCATTTTATGAGAACAGGGAGAAACAGGTCATTGCGAAAGTCATGAAATCCCATCCTGCTTTATTGCAGAAAATGAGAGATGCAACACACCAGCGTTGTATCTGAAAGGGCAGATAACAAAAAATCCTCATTTAATTTCATGCTAAGAAAATTACTGAAGGCTTTGCATTTGGAACCATGCTTGTGTAATTTACCTAAGGACTGATTCCTGCACTTCTGGCTGCAACAGGATTTTTAGCATCAGTATTGATTGCAGTATCAGCCCAGAATTTGCTGTACTTGTGTTGAACTTTAAATTCCTTGACAGTCAGCAGACTTTTAATTAGCCTCAAAAAGAGGCTTGTTTCACTATCACTAACATAGCAAATTTTAGCCATTTTTCTTGCAAAATGCATGGTAAACAAGACCAAAACCCAAATCAAGGTTCAAAACCCCCAGTCTTTGCATCCGTGAAGCATAACCAGCACTGATTCTTCACCCTGTGATCCTTCAGCCACCCCATAGGATTGGACAGAGGAACAGTTAATTGCACCTGTATCCGGTAAAGTCCCCATGTTACTACCACCTCTTCACTTCCATGCAGAAATGAAAGTCAACAGCTTCTGCAGGCTTCAGACTTCTTTTCACCAGTTCTGTTTTTCACAGTGAAATAATTTAAATTTGAGAAAGAATCAGGGAGATGAGTGAGCTGGGGGAACTGGTGAACCAGAGATAATGTTCTCCCTGAGAGAGTACTAACTGCTTGCGTAAGGGGAAGGATGAAAGAGGTTGTGGCTGTACGTGCCAAGGTTGAGGAGCAAAGCGGGATAGTGTAGTTTACTGAGAAGTAGAAGACCTATGTGAGAGCGAAACCAGATGCCAATCTGCAGGGAAAAAAAGTCTATTTGTGCAAGACAGCTGCATGCAGACAGACCACACACTCTGACATGTCCTAGTAAAACATGTGAAGAACTTGGTCAGGACTGTGAGATTTTGTGATGAACTTGCAATTTGATTTTACATCTGATGCCCCAGACTCCAAATATGATGTCTGTGGAGCATCTGCTGATTTCTTTTTAAGAAATCAAATAATTTACTTTACATAAAATGAAAAGTAAATATTAAAGCTGTATTCTTTGACTCACTGATAATGCTAATAAAATCCACAAAATACTAAGTTGTCCTTCCTATATTTGGCAGGCTTTGAAAATGATGGTTCAGGAGATGGATCACCAATATTACCCACTGTTACAGTTACACCTCCTGCTACACATTCTTCAACTGCAGATGACCACGAGCCAGTACTTGGCACTGCAGGCGCCACTGAAAGCAGGCTCTGAAGCAAGAAGTACTCCAAGTACTGAACTGGATACCGTGAATGATCAGGACAGCCTAGAAGCAGCAGAACAGTCTATCTTGATATATGTTGTCCCTGTCGTGCTGCTGGTCCTGCTTATTTCGCTCATCATATTTTTTGTAATACATCATAAAAGGAAAAAGTCTAAGCAAGGTAAATTTGTCTTCGCATGCATCAGAAGGATATTTTTAGGACACGCTTGACATTAACAAAATGTTATTTGAAGGCCTGGAGTGCCACATTTAGGATGTCCTTCTCTGGTTGTAGCTGCATGTTTGACAGATAGGAAAGGGATCCACCAATGGCCAGCAGCACCTGGGCACACATCCTTCCTTGGGTAGGAGCTAGTTCTGCTCCTGCTCACAGTGCACACTCATGGGAGCCATAGCACTGAGCTCCAGCTCCTGGCAATGCCAGGAATGTTGTATGGATGCAACCATGTGGCTACAAAAAGCTTATTCTGTCTTTATACTGGATAACTTCATGCGAGGTGAATTTAATGCTTCTATTGCCTATACTGCCCACAAGGTAAAGCTGCATCAGTAAAATAAGAACAAGCAATACCATCTTAAAGAACACATTTAAGGGCTTCTGTGGGGTGGTAGCAGCTATGAAGATACCATGATATGAGTTAGGAATCCCACAGTCAGGGTGCCTGGGTGCTATGATAGGGTGAGCAGTGCTTCCAGAAGGTACCTGTCTTTGTTAGCAAAGAAGTTGGTAACTTGGAGTGTCAAGCCGCAGAAAACAAACTGAGGATTAAAACCACATAGTTGGTAAGTGAAGTCCTGAAATGGTCATATCGGTGTCTCTACAGAAAAAGGGTGAAGCTATAAGCTCCTCAGCCTGCAGTAACATATGTTCAACATGGACTTAAAGTCCATTTTTCAGGGCATATTTAGGCTACCTAGTTGCCTGCCTGTTTCTGGATGACCTGAAATGCAGGTACAATCTTCAGAGAGATGAGAAACCATAGTGCCTTCCAGGAGCACAATCCTTAGACCTCTTGTCCTGTGCCTACTTGCTCGGGGCTGGGATTTTGGGCATCCTCAAAGCAGGGGCAGAGAGCTCTGTGGCCCTGGGATGGCTCTGCAGTCTGTGAAAGTCCTGGAACAAGAGAGAGGCAGCAGCACCCCAGCAACAATGAATTAAAAATAAGCCGATTTAACACAGTATACAATGTGAAACCTATATGGAGTTCTTAATTCTTTTGTGAGAGCAATTATTTCCTGGAGGGGAAATTATTTGTCTGAATAATTGCTGTAACCGTGTTCCCTTTCCACCCCCCCATCTTTACTTTGTCATAGGGTTGTAACAAACTTGGAATCCCTTATGACATCTGGCTAGTTCAGCTTCATTTGCCTAACTGAGCTTTAATCTGCCATGCAAGTCCATCCCCCCGTCTTCTCTCTGTGAGCAGCTCCCAGAGTCTCCAGGCAGTGATGGGTTGCCTGCATGTTGTCTGCAGAAAAATGTCCCAGCACTTCAAGTAAATAATTTTGCAGCAGCAGTTTCTTTCCAGGATACCATTTCTCTCATGACATCTGTTTTGCTCAGGGAAGTGAGCATCTGCCCACTGCAGTGCTAACAGTTGGTTTCCTCTCAGCACGACTGAGCTAAATAAACCGCGTACTGCTTTTAGTATGTTCAAGATTAAAAATAATGGGTTCCTCTGATAATTACAAACAGAATGAGATTTTTTTCTTTCATCTATAACTATTATGCCTTCTGAAAATGCAACCTGTTTTACATGACACTATTCTAGGCTTGCTTGCAGTCTGGACAATTTACATACAAAAAGCGGAACTATGAACACCAAGTTTTTTCTTTTCCAGATGAGCTGGGAAGCGAAAATGTGAAAAGGTAAAGTTTATGACCATCATTTTTATTTGTACTATAACAGTGTATTATGATTTTCAGCTCCTTCATCGTCTGTTTTAATTTAACCATACACTAAACACCATTACCTTTTGCCATCAATTACTCCAGCTAACTATCTCTATAGGTGGCTGAAGTGTGACTTCATTATCTAGCTGAAAGTGTATGACTAGAGCAGGAGAACAGGAGTTATGACAGCCAAGGTGAGCACTGCCCGCAGTCACCCAGTGCCTGCCCTGGGCACTCCTGGCTCCACCAGCCACAAGACACCACCAGACATACTAGGTGCCCCAAGAGCAAAGGGGATCAGTTCCCAGGCTCAGCACAGGCTTTGACTATTCAGAGTAAGTTCTGTGCTTTGCTCCCCTGATTTTCCAAGTTTGTCTTCTCACTCTGAGTCAAGGTAGAAAGGCCAACCCAGCTCCTGTGGAAGCAATACCTTCACTGATGGGAAAACAAGCCAAAAGCTGCATGGTTCTTAGAATGATAATTTTTATTGGTACCTTCTATTTAGCAAGATGGAACTCACTAATGCTGGAAGTTATTAAATTGGCTTGACAGGGCAGGGCTGGGGTGCTAAAAATATTTTTAATGCCATGTGACTCCAGGAATGATCAGCAAAGAGAAGCTAAACAGAGGCATTTAAATAAATACAGAGTTACTCTAGTCATGACCTTTCCTTATGAAGTTGCTGCCAACAGTCACAGCTAGGACAAAACTCCAAACAACAGGACTTTTGCCACATGTTCCAGCAGATCAAACTGTTTCAGTTTTCTATTTACAGAAGGGACGGTTCTCAAGTAGCTGCAGTGGTCCTGGGCTCTGTCATACCCTGGGCTGCACCTTCTGAGCCCCTCTGTATGCAATGTCCCACCCAGCCCTGCCTCTGCCCAGGACTGGCATCTCACCATTGCTCTTTCGCATCTATGTGCAGCCATTTCATTCACACCCATTAGGCTGACATCTTCTCAGATTACTAGGCCAGGATAGCTTTCCAGAGTTTATTTGTGTGTCTGGAATTATGAAAGGCTCATACAAAGCTACTAAGTTGTAATTTTGTTGGAATTAAGCATTTTGTGTAATGCCTTTCCCAACCCCCCCTCCTTTCAAGTCCTATTTTTGAAGAAGACACACCCTCTGTTATGGAGATAGAAATGGAAGAGCTTGACAAATGGATGAACAGCATGAACAAAAACGGTACGTGGTAACCCCTCTACTCCATTATTCCTCTTATTCTAGCTGACGTAGATCCCATGCATACAAAATACCTTACATTAATTTTCTATGTGTGTCACTGCTTTTCCTGTAACATTTTTAGTTGTGTTCTTGGCTCCCTACTACTAAAATAGCAGTACAAATGTCAGGGGTAGAATTCTTGAGAGTATTATTCTAGTTTGTGTGGGAGCTTATTTTTAACATATGATAGAATATCACAAATGTTTTGAGTTTCCAGTAGACACTTCTATTAAACATGTATAGCTGTGAACAGTATTTATATTTTTAAACCCATTTTAAGTACTAAGCACTAGTTGCTTTGAAGCGTCTAGTCCTTTCAGTCTTCAGAGTTCCTACACTTTTGTGCTCCACATTATGCTATCGTAGACGCAGTTACTCATAGTTCAGACCACCATTTATTTAAAATTGCTGCCTGGATCCTATGAATGTATTCCTCCCCTCTTTCAGCCCTTTCCCTTGCTTGCCATCTCTACTGCATGAAGCACAAGCCACTCTTTACTGCCAGCACCATTCATCATCTACATCCTCTCTGGCAAATCTATCAGCCCATGAAGCAATTAGCATCTGAGGTAACTAACACCATCAGCTTCTTCAGCTCCTTCTTAACTTGAAGTATCTTTTCTTCCCTCCCCTCTCCCTATTTTCCTCCCAACTGAAATCTCTCGGTCAAAATCTCCAAGGGCCCTGCATCCTCCTTCAAGGTCCTCCTCAGAAATCTCAGGTCTTTGGTGTGAATTAAGAAGCCTGATTTTGAACTGCTAACAGCTTTTTACTGCCTAGGAAATGCTGAAATGCTGCTTTATTTATTTATTTATTTACCATTCCTGGTTTCTTGCCTTATATCCAAACGGCTCATTGGCCTGACCTCCTAGGGATGCTTTGTTTTTCAGGACATAAAACTCTTTGGAGCATTTCTTTGCATCAGCAGAGTGCTCCACATGATAGGGTTTTAACCTTCGCAGTCCGTGAGCTCTAGCAGAAAACATGTGCTAAGTGGCAGTAGTGAACTCGAGGCATTAAGTATAGTACATGCAGAACCAATGCTGTAAATTAATTTTTTTAAAGTTCTGTGGACAGAAGGGAGAAAACAATTTACATATCTGAGGGGTTTTTTGTTAGTGTTCCCTAAACCCCAGCCCCAAATTCCCAGCTGGACTATAAAGCATAGGTGCAACTATAAGCAGTAGAAGGTTAATAAATAGTCCTCCCCATGGCTGTTTATAGGAAACAGTGCTCAGAAGTAGTTAATTTGTATAGGTGTGCATACACAACTGAAATATATATATAATAAAAAACTATGGCAGCACCTATCAAAGGGGAAGGAAGATTTAAACTTTACCATTTATGCTATAGGAATCATACTATTTTGCAGATAAAAAGGTGCAGAAAAGCATTTACAATTTTACATTCTAGAGAGACTGCATGCTACAGCTGACACAAATTTGAAATGTATGTGGAAGAACCACAAAGAATAACTGTAGTCTTGATTCTTACCCTCTTACAGCTGATTGTGAGTGTTTGCCTACTGTAAGAGAAGAAGAAAAAGAATCCATTGCCAACCCAAGGTACTTTTACTTCGTTATATAATTTGAAGAAATACAGTCAATGTCATTTCAAAATAATATATTTTTAATACATAAACAGATAAATTCTTTGGTCTATTTAAGTTTAAGTTTTTATAGAGAGACTTTGATTTCAGTTTTTTAAGGTTTGGCACTCTTATTTCTAAACCGTCTCTGCCTGTAAATTGCACGGCTAAATAATCTTGCGGTTGTAAACCTGTGCGAGACAGACAACCAGATGGCACAGATGGAGTTGCACTTGCTGATCAGACTTTAGTCACAGCTTCTCAAGGTGTTAATACAAGCATTCAGCATAGTTTCCTTGACATTCCTCATTGGCACGGACACCCAGCTCCCTCTGCTACTGGGCACCTGCAGGTCCCCAAGAACCGCTGCCAGATGTTCTGGCTGGAGTTGTGACCTGTTGGACAGGGGCTTGTCTGACCAAAGAGAAACCCAAAGGATCTTCCCAGTGCCCCCATGTAACACTCCCCCAGAGCTGGCTCATGGTCCGAACAGAGATCCCAGAGAGATGCAAAGCCACAGTCCTGACAGCTTGTAGACTTAAAAACTTTCTGGCTGGTTTCCCCAGAATTTTGGCCACAACCCCTAAACTCCTCTCAAGCTCCCATTTTCTCTAATTAAAAATTCTGGTTCCAGCTGGAAGCAAGGGACTGTACATCACCCTTTCCTGCACACTTGTGTTGCAGCTGCATTCTGGGGAGTGGGTAAAGCAGCTGCTCTGTGCCAGGTCACAATAACAAACAATTAGACCATCCTGTGTGCCAAGAGAATCCCTGGTGCAGTGGAAGCAGCAGATGCCAGCAGGCAAGGCTGGAAGCAGGCAGGGGTGAAAGAAGGAAGACACAAGTCTTCCCCTTCCCATGGCACCAGCTCAACATACCTCTGTTAGGGCTGTACCTCCCACTGCACACTATCACAGTAACTCAGAAAAGAGAGAATTGAGATTCCTTGATTAGGAATGGAATAGCAGTGATTTTAAATCACCGCTGCTGGAGAGCCTGCAATTCCGAAGCTGCAGTTTCAGATTAGCTTTTCAATGGGTCTGCACCACTGCACCTATTTGTATTTAAAAGGTTTCTGCTTATGCCTACTGCAAGAGAAAATTGATGGGGTGTGTGGATTATTTAATTTTTTTAAGACTTAGATCCTAGGTTCCAGATGCAACCAAGCACAGTAATTTTACCCTAAGCAGCTGGAAAAGATGCTGGATTCACTAGCCATCTGGGTCTTCCCCTCCAGCCCCTAAATGGTAACTCAGAGTGTGGGAATTATTAAGGAGAGGCAGCTGCACAGTGGTTCTCTGAAAACAGGTTTGCTGAGCATGCCGCTAACTATAGTAGCGAGTATAGGACAAAGTGTGCTTCAGTCCTGTGTTGACACAAGTTAGTCATACTATAAAAGGCTTTTTAGTCACAACACCGCCCTGAGCACTGTTTACTTCTACTAAACAGTTCTTTTTCAGAAAATCATCATGACATACCAGCTTGACTGATATTTTAGATACCATCCTTGCTAAAGCACTTTTACACTGTATTTGCATTAACCCCATCAGAAGGCAAGGTTTCTGCTCTTGACTGGCAAAAGGTAACTTTGGGCTACATCCTGCCTCAAGTTCCTCACCTGTGAAATAGAGATATTGTCACTTCAAAGCACTATACTGAGGCTTAAGCCTTGATGCAAGAAAGCAGCCCTGCTCAGATAAGTATGCCTCAGTCAGAGTGAAGGTACACACATTATTTCAGCATATTTTCTTATGCCTGGTATCTTAGGATCAGACTGCAGAGAAATTTATGCTTCTGAGTTGTAGGAAGGCAAACAAATGCAAATAAAAAGAGGAAATTTATCTCTAAAATATTCAGAGCTGCTCAGACAAAGGATATCAGTTGAATACAAAGTACTAAATTATTAGGTTCAGTTTCAGATTCTGAAAGACTCCTTCGTTTGAGCAAATTTCTCCCTAAATTATGGTAATTCCTCTTTTAGATTTTATTGATTATATTCAACATGGGAAACATCTCAAGGCCTCACTGAACACAGCTGGCTGAGTGTTGCTTTTCTGCCTCATAAATATGCTGGGGGGAGTTCATCAACAACCAAATGTTTGAACTGTGAATTGATTTTGATATCATTTTGAAAACATCCAAGACTAAATATTTCAATAATGACACTTTGACATTTTCAGAGTGCAACTTGTTCCAAAACTACTTTTCAGAGTAAGTGACTTTCTAATATAAAATTTTAAAAGGTTTAAAGAACAGAATCCTGTGGTGGTGACACATTTCTAACATAAGCATTTCCCTTAACTCAAAGCTACTTTTTCAAATTTCATTTTACATGAAAATTTGAAACATGCTTCCTTTCAAAGAGAAAAGGCATCTGAAATGGTGGGATTTCATGGTAAACGCAAAAATTTATTCTCATTTCTGCAATTGAACCTAATCAGACCAAGATCTTCTGCTTTTCCTGACCAAACTCTTAGCTGAGTAAGAAATGTCAGAATAAGAACTACATACAAATAAATGGCTGTTTGCAGCAGCTCTTTTGAGAAAAGTGAAGTAAAATGAAAGAAAACTATTATTATGGCAAAAATTTGTACTCATGAGCATCAAGGCTGCAGATTTGTGCACAAGAGGCAAGACATGACTCCTGAGCTCCTTTGTAGGTTGAGGTCATCCGCCTTGCACATTCATCTTGCCTTTGAAACCTAGTGCTAAAATCCTGTTTGTGCCTGAGCAGAAAGCCACAAAATCTCCCCAGCCTCACTGGAGTTCCCACCCTGTGCATGCAGGAGGGAGCTGGCAGGTGGGCACAGGCAGGGGTTGACACTCCTGTGCTGCACAAGCGGGTGCAAGACCAATCTCTTCTCCAGGGACCTTTACTCCGCTGGCAAAACAGAAGCACAGCCTGTCCCCTTCAAAGCACGAGTCTTTGTAGGCTGCTGAGTACCATGAACCAATCCCCCCTTGCTTTATCATACCTCCTGAGGGAGTTCAGTTTTCCTTGGGCACTGCTGGGCACCCTCCTAATCTTTCTGTCTGAAAAAGCGTGACTTTCTTGTGGGGAGATGCTCTGTATAGGGAATAAGTCAGTACAGAAAAATACTCTTTTCCTAGCTGTGCTTTAGTTTGTCAAGGTACTTCAAACCCATGTGAAATATTAAGATTATGAGTGGCCCTTTTAACTTCAGAGGTGGTTTAAAACTCTGCTGTTAATGCTGACTGAAATTTGACCATCTGATAAAAAAGTCACGTTTGAAAGTTGGCATGAACCAAGCAATATTAATAAACCACTAGGGAGCAAGTTAGCTCTACAGAAACCAGTGGGATAAAGAAATTCACCTGTTACAAAGCCAGATTTAATACAAAAAAAAATCCATCTGTAAAATGCTACCCTCCCCTGTGGAAAGAGGGCAATTTCATTGCTCAGTCCTCACGTGTGAGCAGGAGAAAGGGGCACTGGGTAGCACCTAACCAGCAGAGAAATAAGACCAGTCCATGCTGCCAGCATCTAGCACCACAGATGGGGTCATTTGAAGCACTGCTTGCCTGACACGTTTGTTTTGATAACACATTCTCATGGACTCCAGAGATACTTTTCCATATTATTTCCTGCAGAGAAAACTAACCCAATGGCATGACACTGGTATGTTTCTTTCTTTTCCATGTACATGCAGTGATGGTGAATCATGAAGTCACAACAGCAAGGAACTGGTTAAAGTGAAGCAGTGCACAAGCTAACTATCCTCCAGATATTGGATGGACTGGATTTACATGGAATTCATCTCAAAAGGCCAGAGAAGCAAATGCTTTTGTTGTGTTATGCTACATAGTCTTCAGAAAGGAAACATCACCAAAGGGAAGGCAATAGAAAAAGGAAAAGGACTATAGTAAGACCAGGGGCTGATTTTAATTCCTTCTGCAATGAGAATCATCTCACATCAAGAGAAGACTTTTTCTCCCCTGAAAGTTCTCAAAATAGTTCCTGTTTCTGTCTAGTTCTTCAGTTGTGTATTGTGCAGCACTTAAAACCACTTCTGTTCCAAGTTTGGTGGGTTTGTATTTTTTTGTGTGGGTGTGGGTGGTTGTTTTTATATATAAACAGCAGCCATAATTCTGGACTGTCCTGGTTTGGTAGATGTGATGCTCATGCCTATGCAATGGTTGGTTTTCAATTTGCTGTTTGGTAATGGTGCACTGATTTGCACAGGGCATCTGCTGGGGAGGTACTAGACTAGGACTGACAGACCAGCTCTGAGAACAGAGCAGCTGGAAAGACTCTCAAAGGATTTGCCACAGGTGACTGCAGCCCAGTGAGGGCACGGTTTGTGTAGCATGCTTTTTGGTTTTCAAATTAAAAGCATTGTTGAAGTGAAAAATACTATTTTGAGATTGCATTTCAGTTCACTGTCTTCACAGATTAGTCCCTTGGGCTACCTCCCACCATTTAACCCTCCTCCATGGCCAGTGCTGTTCCTTTAACAACCACTTGCTTCAGAAATATTCAACTTGAAAACCTTTTTTTTTTTTAAAAATGAGAGGTTGAAAAATGGAACACTACGGTACTTACACCAAACAAGTTCAAGTAAGTACAAGTTATGCATAACTACTTGCTCAAGGTATTAAGATGCAGTAAGATCTCTGCTTCTTTGGGTTTTGAATACTGAGGTTGCAATATCTGAAAGACATGAACTCCTGAGCGTGCCTGGTCATCTTTATTTACACTGAAAGAAAAGGACTCCTTAGATGGCGAGACTAGAAATGTTGTAATTGCATCCACTGATCTTTAGGCGGCATGTCTCTTATGGGTGTAGTTTAAATATTTAACACACATGAAAGTGGATCCTTGTCTGTGCAAAGCTTACCCCACCTTATTTAAAATATTAATTTCATATCCTACTGTATCTCATATCCTACCCTATCACATCCTACCTGTCCTCATCTATTTAAATACATAATTTCTTCCCACTCAGTACATGTTTAATATGATTGGGTTTGTTTCACCTGCAAATATTTCACTAGTGTGGTATCATACATAGCTTGGTTAAAGATAGCAAACAAACACCTCAAGCCTCTGGGATGACAGCTAAGTGTCACTAGCAGCTGACATACACATGAGGGTTCAGCTTTGAGTAACTGAGAATGTGTCATAATGTAAAAGGAAAAAATATTTACAGCTACCCATATTCATTCATTATTGAATATGACTTGATTAGTAATTTCCTCAAAGAGTAAAAGATTTATTCCTTGTTCCAAAAGAATTTATTGCAAATATTGGATTTAATAGGTGAGTGAGGGTAAAATAATTTTCCCTGCTTAGATGATTAAGTTTGAAAAAGTTTAAGGTCATATTTCACAACTTTTTCTTTAAAAACATTTCCACAAGTTCCTGGCAGTAAACTCATTTCCTAGAATATTGATTTAAAATAAGGCAATGACAAGAGGGAAAAAGTGAAAGACTGAAATTTGGAAAATTCAAAAAATGGAAGTTAACATTTTCTGGTAGCAGCCTTGTTAGCAACTTCTTTCCAACGAAGATGTTATGCTCAGATTTCCTGCAGTTTGCAAAGCAGTAACCTGAAGATGCCCAAAACAGAGGATGTTTTCTTTAACAGTACAAGGTGAAAAGATTAATTTTGAGACCATTAACTGCTGTGAGGCTGGTGGGCAGCCAGTGGTGTCTCAGCAGTCTCACCGCGCCTTACTCCAGCCCATGCAGCTCTGCAGCCAGCAGCCACCACCTTCTCCCTAAAGGGACCTGTAGCACCACTGGGACATGAAGAATTGGAATCCTTGTCTTTATTTTTATACTTCTGAAAAATAAGCATCCCCCCAAAAGTGACATTGCATGGCATAACTCAGTTCTGACATGCTGATGATCCTTCACCCTGTCCTAGCCACCATCTATGACAGTGCTAATCACTAACAGTCTGTTACTGCCATTTGAAAAGAAGCTGTCATGCGTGTTGTTGGTTTGGGATTAATGTTAATTCTGCAAAGTCCTTTTGCCACATAAAATGCTGTACAATTTCAAGTAAGATTTTCAGATTTAGTTTCACATAAAACCCTCCAAACGTTTAAGTGAATGTGTATTCTGTAAACTCATGTTAATAAGAACTGATTCTTATTCAGAGTCAATGATAGATCAACCTCTGTATCAACCCTTAAAATCAGTTTTGCCCAGAACTAAGGTCTATGTTAAACCTTTATAATTATCTAGATTACGCCATTTACCCTCCCTAAAATCTGGCACGCCAGGAAATTTCTTTTCCTCTTCAGGAACTTCCTAAGCATTTAAAAAAAAATCACAAAGTAATGCTTTGGGCACTATCTTGGCAAACTCTGGATATAAATTACCTGTATCTTCTGCTTTATGAAAGTACAAATCTCATAGCTGGTGAGTTACTATTGAAAAATATGGCGCTTCATCAAATCCTGTCCTCCTCGTGTGAAAGAGACCAAGTGGTAAGTAATTTGCATTCCAGTATAGTTATGAATATTTCTAATAGCTTGCCTTTGTACTAGACAAATATGATTTTTAGTATTTCTATTTTCCCCCAGACATTTTTACATTATTGTTATTCTTCCCCTCTGAACAGAAACGTGATGGAGGGGGATCACTCATTCATCCCATACCTCACCGTGGCTCTGCACTTTCCTATTTCAGCCTTCTGATCTCTACCTTTGATCTGCATTTTTACATCAACTTCTACATTTGCCACAGCCATCACCCAGCAGGTACTCACTCAGGTGACAGCCAAGTTGCTGTGGACCCCGGGTTCATGGGCACAGTATCAGCCAGCATGGTCGCTGCCTTAGCTCCTCTCCTCCCTCACCCTATTTGGCATTTCTCTTTCCAGATCACTTCTGTGCCCCCTGCACTCTTGTTTGGTTTACACTTGCCATCTGTTCCTGGTCATTTCCTTTTGCACAGTTTTATCACAATATCTTATTCTTGTAGGTGGATTGAATTGCAGGGGATTTAGGCCATTTTACTCCCACATTAGGACAGCCAAAACATTATAATATTCCAGTTTACAAGTATTACCTTTAAATTGTCACTTGATGCACCATAATTTTCCCTAAATGATGAACACAGTCAGGTTCCCTAACCCACAGAAGAAAAAAGGAGGATAGCCAGACAGCAGATAAGATACTAGCAGACTTATTTCAATATTATCATGCACTACACAGTATTTATGCCTCTGCTGTAATATCCTAACCACCAGCCTGATCTGAACTAACTTAATCTCATCAGTTTGCAACATATACTACCAACTGTTAAGTCATTAACCCTCAGTAGGTACTGAGAGAAAGTATGCAAAGTCACTCGTACAAAGCATTGCTCAAATGATAGCAAATGCAATGATCTCCAGAACTGTTACCCCTTCTTCCATTTTCTTCAAGTATTTCAGTAGTTATCCAGCGCTTCAAGATAATTTGACATCTAATTTACAGTGTGATCACTTTTTGTTCTATAGAAGGCAAAAAAGCTATGGACTGAAAGGAGGAATTGTTGGAGAAAGATGTGGATAGAAGGAAGAATAATGAAGTACAAACATCTCTCCTACATATGCTAAAACAGTAACTTAACAGAGAATTTAAAAACACATCAAACACCACACCACAGAAAGTTACAGACAAGGTTATTGGCACTGCCAGCAGTTAACCAATACCACAGTAGTCCTGCACTTGTAACTCTAATATTAACCTCGGCAAAAAAGAACGTGGTTTTTAGTTTCTAGGTACTCACAAGTCATGGATCCACAGATAACTCTTGATCCAAGACAAAAAAATTGTTTTGTAATACTAAACCTGATGGAGATCTATAAAAACCCCACTTTTGTTTACTTTCTGTATAGGAAATTGCTGTATGTGCAACTTTCATCAAATAGCTGTTTCAAATTATTTTGTAACGTAAATATTTCAAAGTCATATTTCTTAATTATATATGAGTTTGAGATTTTTAAAGAACTTCTAATAAAGGTTTTCAACAGTTTTTAGTCTCTACAGGTTCTCTCTCTCCATAGTCCTGCCAATCCATTCAAGTCAATGGGCGCTAATTATGTGGTATTGATGTCAAGATTACTCAGGCCTTAGAAGATGTACAAAGGTATATGTGGTACATAGATATGTTACTCATCTGCTCTCCAATTTGAGCTGAGAAAACACTAGTGCACTGGCTTGTTCAACTACAGAAGTGCTTTGAAATTAATTTTACTGCAGGAAGGAAGCTGGTTTTATTATAGTTTTGTTGGGGTATTCCAGATTGTCTTTATCAACAATCAGATTCTGGCTCCAATGAAATTGGGGATTACTCCCATGATTTCTCCTTGGGTGACTGTTGACATCTATCAATATCAACCATTTCCCAGATCATTCCAGTTAAGCACCAAAAGAAGAGTTTCTAGATTAATAAAACTGGTAAAGTGATTTTCAGTGGATTTAAAGGGAAAAAAACAAACCAAACCAAACAAAAAAACCCCACCCAAAAAAAAAAACCAAAACCCCAAACAATAAAGATTTATATTTCCAGATAGAGATGTATGAAAGATTAATAAAGCAGAGCATTACTTTCATCAATTTTTGCAACAGGCAGTTTCATTAGAGGGGAGCAGAATGGCCCAGGAGTATCCAGAAATTTGAAATCAGTATTAATTCTGTTTCATGCTTTTCATGTTCAAGTTATCTCAATACGAGACCATCATAGCAATGACCAGGCAGAAACCAGTTATCTCCCCAATCCCAGCTCCCTCTACCTTCCCCACCACCCCAAATCCCCCAAACATCACACGAGCAAGAAATTTGTCTTTGGTCAAGGATGCTTTAAACTAGATGGGTTGGGGAGGGGGGCATCATTCCATCCCAACACACCCAGTCAGTTGCCAGCACCTGTAATAAATGCTTGGAGCAATGTAGAGATATTCCAGCTGCTCCAGCCAATGAGCTGGCTTCAATTGGAGCTCAGCTCAGATGCCTCTATACAAATGTCCATAGCATGGGGAACAAACAAGAGGAATTAGAGGTGTGGGCACGTCTACAGGGGTATGATATAATACGCGTCACTGAAACATGGTGGGATGGCACCTATGACTGGAGTGCTGGAATAGAAGGTTACAGGCTCTTTAGGAAAGACAGGCATGGTAGGCAGGGAGGGGGAGTTGCTATTTATGTTAGGCATAGGCTGCAGAGTATGGAACTCTGCCTGGGGACAGGTGAGCAGTTAACAGAGAGTCTGTGGGTCAGGGTTAAAGGGAGAACAGCGATGGGGGACATTATTGTGGGGATCTGTTACAGACCACCTGACCAAGGGGACTCGGTGGATGAAGCACTATATAGACAGACAGGAACAGCCTCACTGCTCGCAGGCCCTTGTTCTCATGGGGGACTTCAACCACCCTGATATCTGTTGGAGGGATGGTAGGGCCCGGCACAAGCAATCCAGGAAGTTCCTCGATTGAGTGGAAGACAACTTCCTTCTGCAAGTAATAGAGGAGCCGACAAGGAGAGGTGCCATGCTTGACCTCAGTGCTCACCAACTGGGAAGGGCTGGTTGGAAATGTGATGCTCCTAGGGCAGCCTTGATTGCAGCAATCATGAGATGGTAAAATTCAAGATCCTCAGGACAGTGAGAAGGGCGTGCAGCAAACTCACTGCCCTGGACTTCAAGAGAGCAGACTTTGGCCTCTTCAGGAACCTGCTCAGTAAAGTTCCATGGGATATAGCCCTAGAGAGCAGGGGGCCCAAGACTGTTGGTTGATATTCAAGGATCACCTGCTGCAAGCTCAGCAGTGTTGCATCCCAACTAGAAGGAAGCGCAGCAGGAGGGCCAGGAGACCTCCTTGGATGGATAAGGAGCTGCTGAGGAAAATTCAAAGGGAAAAAAGAGGCTTATAAAAGGTGGAAGCAAGGACAGGAGGCCTGGGAAGAATACAGGGATGTTGTCTGGGAAGCTAGGGACCAGGCTAGGAAAGCTAAGGCCCACTTAGACTTAAACTTGGCTAGGGATGTGAAAGATAACAGGAAGGGACTCTTATAGGTACATTGCGAATAAAAGACAGACTAGGGACAACGTGGGCCCCTGCCGGAAGCTATCAGGAGAAAAGGCTACCCTGGATTTGGAGAAGGCTGAGGTTCTTAATGACCTCTTTGCCTCAGTCTTCTCTGGCAACTGCTCTGACCACAGCACCCAAGTCTTGGAATGCAGGCGTAGGAACTGTGAGAATGAAGACCCTGGGCCCACAGTAGGAGAGGATCTGGTTCGAGACCATCTTAAGAACCTGAAATGGCACAAGTCCATGGGACCTGCATGACTGGAAAAAGGGAAACATAACCCCCATTTTCAAGAAGGGGAAAATGGATGACTCAGGGGAATTACAGACCAGTCAGTCTCACTTCTGTGCCTAGCAAAATCTCCTGGAAGGCATGCTGAGGCACATGGAAAACAACAAGGTGCTTGGTGACAGCCAACATGGTTTCACTAAGGGGAAATCCTGCCTGACCAATTTGGTGGCCTTCTATGATGGGGCTACGGGAACTGATGGACAGGGGTAGAGCAGTTGATGTCATCTACCTGGACTTGTGCAAAGCGTTCGATACTGTCCCACACGACATCGTTGTCTCTAAACTGGAGAGACATCAATTTGATAGGTGGACCACTCGGTGGATGAAGAACTGGCTGGATGGCTGCATGCAAAGAGTTGTGCTCAATGGCTCAATGTCCAGCTGGAGACCAGTAACGAGTGGCATCCATCAGGGATCGGTGTTGGGACTGGTCTTGTTCAACATCTTTGTTGGTGACAGGGACAGGGGGATTGAGTGTGCCCTCGGCAAAGTTGCCAATGACATCAAGCTGCGTGGTTCAGTTGATACACTGGAGGGAAGGAATGCCATCCAGAGGGACCTTGACACGCTTGTCAGATGGGCTGATGCCAACCTGATGAAGTTTAACCATGCCAAGTGCAAGGTCCTACACCTGGGTCAGAGCAATCCCAGGCACAGCTACAGGTTGGGCAGAGAAAAGATTCAGAGCAGCCCTGCAGAGAAGGACTTGGGGCTGCTGGCCAATGAGAAACTTAACATGAGCTGGCAGTGTGCACTCACAGCCCAGAAAGCCAACCGTATCCTGGGCTGCATCAAAGGGAGTATGACCAGCAGGTCGAGGGAGGTGATCCTGCCCCTCTACTCTGCTCTCCTGAGACCTCACTTGGACTACTGTGTGCAGTTCTGGTGTCCTCAACATCAAAAGGACATGGAACTGGTGGAACAAGTCCAGGGGAGGGCCACGAGGATGATCAGGGACTGGAGCACCTCCTGTATGAAGATAGGCTGAGAAAGTTGGGGCTGTAGAGCCTGGAGCAGAGAAGGCTGCGTGGAGACCTCAGAGCAGCCTTCCAGTATCTGAAGGGGGCCTATAGGGATGCTGGGGAGGGACTCTTCATTAGGGACTGTAGTGGTAGGACAAGGGGTAATGGGTTCAAACTTAAACAGGGGAAGTTTAGATTGGATATGAGGAAGAAATTCTTTACTGTGAGGGTGGTGAGGCACTGGAATGGGTTGCCCAGGGAAGTTGTGAATGCTCCATCGCTGGTGTTCAAGGCTGGGTTGGACAGAGCCTTAGGTGACATGGTTTAGTGTGAGGTGTCCCTGCTCATGGCAGGGGGGTTGGAACTAGATGATCTTAAGGTCCTTTCCAACCCTAACTATTCTATGATTCTGTAGACTCAAGAAAGTCCATATTCTGGGCCAACACTTGTCCAATTCTCTAGGGAGGTGCAAGAGAGGACTTTATAACAGAGCCCCAGAAGTAGCAGAGTTACACCCCATCCCCAAGCATTCACTCATGCCCCACTCTGACCCTATTGTACCTTTTGTGCTGCCCACAAATCAGGTGCTCCTCCAATGTGCACTGAAAGGAGGCTGGAAGGCTTCATGGGGAAAACTGGTTTGGCAAGAGGAGACAAGATAGTCAAGTGTGTAGGGAAGGTGTCCCTGCCCATTGTGATCTTTAAGGCCCCTTCCAACCCAAACTATTCCATGATTCTATGACAGATGAGCAAAGGACAAATCCTGCACCACCATTATCAACATGCATGGTAATGCATCCCAAGCATTTATTTTCTGCTTATGTTTTAATAAAGGCTTAAGCCATGCTTTCTGTGATTACTAGTGAAGAGAAAATAGCAGCAGTATGACATGACAATGTAAGGCAGCACCAGACACTCTCCCACAAGCTGCTATGCCCTTCCAGCACATGGTTGCTTCAGGTCTGGTTTTGCACTGGATCAGTTTCCTGGCCTGACTTGGGGTGGGATCCCACATGCTGCGGACTGGGACTACTTTCCTACTACTAAACAACCCTCCAAGCAGACATTGAAGAGGGGAGCATGGCGGGGACAGGCAGTAGTCATCATCCCTCTCTGCAATACAACACACAGTCCTGGGGCAGTTGGTTTGTGCAATTACATAAATGGTCAAACACAAGATACTTTATACATATGCTAGTGCCATTGCTGTCACCTGCTCTGTGGGAAATAATCTTTCTCTGCTAACAAAGGCTAGAAGCATACCTGAAACATAACACTAAAAGAAGAAAGGTTAGAAACAGCACAGCTTTGGAAGCACACTGACCCTTATTTCCACATCCAGACCCCTGACCAGCAGCAATACACTGGTACAGAGAATCACAGTCACACCAACACACTCACCAGTTGGGGATTGTTTTAGTGCATTACTGCAGCCCAGTTTGCACTCCTACAGGTTTAATTGCCTTTTTTGAGAATCATATTTCCAATGGTTATTTTCATACCAGCAATACATAATTGTAGCTTGAGAATTGTCAGATTGGCTCTGGCAACTGGAGAAAAAAAAATTGCTCATTTGAGCACCTTAAAGACACAGGAAGCCATTTCATACACACAATGAGGATTTTAACATAAAGATGAGGTTTCTTTGCTTCCCTCAATTTTTGAAGAGATTAGATGT
Organism: Myiopsitta monachus; assembly: GCA_017639245.1. Classification (NCBI taxonomy): domain Eukaryota; kingdom Metazoa; phylum Chordata; class Aves; order Psittaciformes; family Psittacidae; genus Myiopsitta; species Myiopsitta monachus. The sequence continues at coordinate 70,124,399 of CM029917.1, read as the reverse complement.
GGTAGAACCGTCAAAGAGAAGGGGAACAAACCAAATGTATCCAAATGTATCTGACTCTCAATTCAGCTAATTTTGACTTGTTTCCTTTTTCCCTTTTTTTTTTTTTTTTTTTAAGCCTTCCAACAGAAGGCTCAGGACATTTTTTGACTGCTGCTTTTCATGAGAGGGACGAGCACTCAAATCCAAACATTTCTAAATATAGATGTTTCAGTGGGTTTTAATTTTTCAGTAATATTAAATTTGCAAATGGGACTTTAGCGTATTTTAGAAGACAGTTTTGAAACAAAAGTATTTTTCCAAATACAATACTGACATCAAGTCCAGAAGAGGACTGAAACTCATCAGTTCAATTAACTCTCCCCCCCCCATCAACTCAAGGTTTTTTACTTATTCTTATTTCAATTCATAGAAGAGACTAATGTTTGAGACTTGTGTTTTTTAAAATACATGAAGGAAAATGTAGTACATAAATACCCACCCAGAAATTACTGCTAGAAGTACCAGGACAGAAAACTAAATAGGAGTATGAACTACATGTAATTTTGGGAAGCAATGCCCAGTGCTGAGGCATACACTACTATCAGCACCAGGAAGGCAGTATTATCTCGAATTTTTATTTCCTTCATAAGCTGAAAAGACTTACACACTTTTGTAATGTGAACACAGATGGAGTAGAAGTTGAAGATTTGCTTTATAATATCTGATGTTTATCAGATTTGATAGGTTTTATGAATATACTTGGGATTTACTTGTAATCAGACTTCTGTTCCAATTTTGTTCTTTTACAACCTGAAATAAGGAGCAAATGGCATATGCTCTGCTGCTGTCACTGGAATTCGTATGACAAGGTATCAAAACAAGCAGGTTTCTCCAATAAGAAGCAGTCCTGCTAATTCCTTATTCAAGTAATTCCAGCAGATTCACCCCCGCTCCCTTTTTTAATAAACAGTACTTGAGTTTCATTGGCTTTCTACTCTCAGGGATGCCAGTTGGGCTTTTTGTTGAAATAGGCCCCAGAAATATCCAGAAAAAAAAAAAAAACCACAACCAAAACCTCCCCACAGTCTCTCCAATTCCTGTAGCAAATGAATTCAAGCAGCAGATGCAATTTTAGCAACAATTTATCTGCCTTATTACCATTTGCCATAGATCAGCTCTAAATTCCATTATTCAGTTTACTGTAGCCAGACTGTAACTATCAAAAATAAGCACACACCCTTATTAAGGTATCTATACGCTTGTCCAGCTTCACGTTTTTCCTGCAGAACAGAGCAAGCCACACTCATCACAGGGAAAATATCCAGTAAACTATTAGAAATGAGTGAATTGTGCACACAGTGGGATAATATTATCAAAACCCCTTGTCCAGATTTTCTTAATATATATTTGGACATGGTATTGCCAGTGAGCAGTGTCTTTTCAGCAAGTGGCAGGAGGCTTCCTGTGCAGCCCTCGGCTACCAGTAGAGGAATATTCTTGGTTCTAGTCGCACTGCTGGGGACTCTCACAGCCATACCTTGGCTTTGATGCACCCAGCTCTAGTTCAAAATGATACTCTGCCACCCCCAGGAGAGAACTACAACCTGCAGCTGCAAAGTGCGTTTTGCCACAGTGCATATTCTACATCAAACCACAACTTGAATTTCTGAAAGGAGCCCAGGGTTTGTGGGTAGTTTGCCTTGGCAGCAGCCTCCTGAAGCGTAGGAGAGGGGGGAAAACGTTCTCTCTCCCAGACACACTGGCTTAACTGCTTTGCTCCCCAGGCTTTGGCCTGATTGCTCTGTCCCCAGCAAAGGGGTGCCCAGCATTTGCTGGAGGGCACTGCTGACCCCAATTATCTGCCCCACACTCTGGGGCTCACTGCAGCTGTGGGACTGTGAGATGCTCACTGCACTGACAGCAATCAGTTGTAATGGTATAGCCCCAGGGGATGAAGCCATGTTGGTCAGTGCCACAGCCAGAGGAGAACTCATCAAGAGAGGCTCACCCACGACCAACATTTGTTCCATAGAAATATGTGGTTTTGGCTCCCACAACACACCAGAGCAGTATGACATTCAACCAGACCTTTTGTCTTATCTGATGCTAGTCATGCAGACCAATCCAAATGGTACAAAAATACTCTTGTTAAAGCACTGAAAATTATACTTACAGTCTGTATTTTGACCATTTTCCTCAAACAGGACTTCTCTTGAGTAAGAACTGCAAGGTTGACCCTGATAGCTTAAGAGCAGCATTTACTTTCCCAGTGTATAATATTATTTTCAACAAATCTTAAGAATATTTGTAGCAAAATAGGGGCAGTTTAAGAAAGAACAAAACTATACAACACTTGTTCGCTCCCTTCCTCTCCCCCTCCCCTCAAATAAGTACAAGCATTTTCTTTGGGGAAAATAGATACTTCTTATCCACTAGGTCACCAGTGTTTGTGTACAGAGTCAATGCAGAAGAGATCAGACAGCAACTTCCAAGACCAGGTTAATTTAAGAAATCTAGTTTCTTTTAGTCACTATATAGCCAAACCTGTTGAAGGACTTAATGCTTTATTTACAAAGGGTAAAGAGAAAATAGGACTCATGGAGACAGCGAAGTGGAATCTTTCTGAAGATGGCTCATCCAGTGCTTGGGTGACAATGCTATAGGGATAAGTGCAGAGCATCACTATCCATGGAACAGTGAACGTCAGAGTACACAGATAAAAGGAGTAACCAAGGAGAAATAATTGAGTGGATATAAAATAAGGAGCCCATGACCCTAGAGGAAAAACAAGGATTTGTATAGCCATGCATTAGTTGGATTCACGAAAGAGATCTATTTTTAGAAAACTCATGAACAATGAAAGGCCTCTGCTCTAATTTAAATACTTTAAACATACTGCTAGCACTTAATTTTATCATAGATAATTCTTTTCAGTTTTTAGCCTTGTGAAGAGCTTTATAGGAAACCTTAAAAAATATAAGAGCAGAGCTAGTCAACTCCTAAAAGACTGTAGTCTAAAAAGAACAGATCTTTGTGTTACCTCACTTGAGCCAAATTACTGAACTGAAAGCAAAAACCAGAAGGAGGCATGAATTGAAGTATTATCCTTGTGCATTCCAGTAGCACGGGAAGAGATGTGGTCTGGAGGAGGACTCATAGGTCCAGGCAGGCAGCACTAAACTGGCTCCTCTCAGTTCTATTTATTTTGCACAGAGTGCATCTATTCTGAGAACACAAGATTAGTCAGAGGAGACTCAAGTTAATACTATTTATGGATATATATATTAGCACAAAATAACACCAGCCTTAAACTACTCCCTCAGTTTTTGATCAACTGTTATTTATTAATAAATAGGTTTGATGTTCCCATACGCTAGACCTCAGAACTTGTTTACAACACTTTGTGCCAAAGCTCCAATGAATTAAAGGGGAAATTAATTATTTTTTATTTATAATCATCTATGACAAGAGAGATCTTGGCCAACAGCAGAAGAGCGGGGGAAATGATCTACTCATTCTGTTTATGCACTTCTACAAAGAGGCATGTGATGGTTTTGGCCTCAGTCCAGCTACCATTCATCTGAATAGGACTCTTTCTGTAACTCCCATACAAGTATCATGAAGCCCTTTACAACCTTGAAATAACTCAGGTGTAGACAGGCCATTGCTCTCAGCCTACAAAGATCCCAAGCTGGTGCCTTATGGTTGATGAACTATCAAGTGACAGAACAAAAAAAAAAAAAAAAACAAACAAAAAAAAAATCTGTTGATATATGGCATTACTGTTCTTCCGCAGATAAATTTTCCTGTAGCCTCAGTGCTACACTTCCCTCCCATCCCCGTGTCATTAACTATCAACCAGGAAACTCAGCTACATGAGTAGCTCTGGGAAACCTAGGACAAAAAAACAAGCACCCCAAACTCTTATTTAAAATCAATAAGACTTGACACTTCAGTGATGCCAACTCTGGAGCCACATTGTTCCCCAACACAACCCCTGTGCAGCAAGCAGGAGTGCCCCAGTGGCAGCCTGCCTTGTCCCCTCCTCATACCCTGGGCAGGGCTGCTTCAAGGGCTCAGCAGCTTGGGGGACTTTGGCAAGTGCCTCTACACCAAAGTCAGTTCCAGTCCCCTCCTCAGGATCTGCCTCTGCAGTGCTGTGGCAAATAGGACCTGTCAAGCAAGGCTTGCCAAGTCCCCTGCCCAGCTCACTGTATCCCATCTCTGCAGTCCCCTGTCCATTAAACATCACAAAGACATGGAGCAGTGGGAGGCTTAACCCCACAGAAGACACCCTTGATGGACATCTACAGTTTTATTATTAGGGTCTTTTCCACATTACATTGGGGAACTAATACATTTTGAAATTTTACAGCCATCTCATCTTTGGCCTGTTCAGTATCTTATGCCTTTTCCCCCTCCACCCAGTCTATTCAAAATGCCAAATATAAAACCCTAGTGATTTCTTTCTCTCTTCTAGAAATCCTTCTCAGGGTTTTGCCCACATCCATACACACAGACATTTTATTCCCAGTAGCTCCTCATTTCATTACCCTTGTCTTTCCCTGGACCCCAAATTTATGGCTTTGTTTGCTGTTTTCTTGCATGTAATTCCATGCCTTATATATTGTCTTGATGTTTCTCTGCCTGCTTTCCTAACACAATCCTTGATCTTAGACAGACATAGCTTGCCTCTTTTCGCTAAAAAAACAAAAAGAGAACTCACTTCCTTAGTGATCCTTCTAGCAATAAACCACTAACCTCTTTCAGATTAATATAAGAAGTCACATATATTGTTTTTACTTTGTCTGCATGTTCTTGCATTTGTGCAGATGTTTTATACTTGAATATAAAGCTGAAATTAAAAAAAATAAAACAAATTAATTACTTTCATCCTCCCACCCATTCTAAACTGCATTTATAGAATTTATTCCATTGCCACATAAGCATCTCTCTCCTTGGCCCCATCCGGCTGCCTTATAAATATAAGGAGTTCCTCCTGGCACAATACGCTGCTCTGTTTTTCTTCCCCTTTAACCTCACTCTGCACCCATGTTTTCCATATAGGAGTGGTACAGATCTAAAGCAGGGAGCTTCGGCTGTCTCTGCTGGGAGCAGGAGACAACTCAGAGCAGGACTTAGTCCATGCCAGGTTGTACTGGGGCCTGGTTTTACTCCTCCTAGGTTTGAGCTGGGGAGGAGCAAAAATGCAGCTTAAAGCTATCTTTCACTCCACCCATATAAAGGATACTGCAACTACTATCCATCCAGAAATTCAATTCTTTACTTCTTCTCAAAGGCAATTGAGGCATTACACCATCCACCTCGCCCAAGGCAGGCTCCCCTCCCACAGTTGCCAGCGTGGGCAGTCATGCAGCTTGCAGAGGAGAGCTACACAGCTCCTCTCACTCTCAACCCAACAGTTTCAGCACCTGATCTGTCAGTACTTTGAATTACTGACAGCATTCACACTCAGCAGGGCTGCTAAGAGTTGCAAGCATCAGCGATGTCTGAAAGAGACCCACTGGATGCAGAAACCTATAAGGGAGCAGAAGATGATGTTTTTACACAGATTGCACAAACATGTTTAGGCCTGTATTCATCATTCATTTTGAGATAAAGTCAAGCTGTTATTCTTTTGACAGTTAAATATATACTTGCTCAATCCCAAGATCGTGCCTAAACTGATGTACCTTAGGTAGAAGCAGATGTACTACTACTACCTGTAGTATTGAAGGCAGTTAATGCAAGGGTCATACTGGGATAGAGGAGAGTGGAAAATCAGTTATGAAAATGCCTCCCATGCATGGTCTTTAATACACTTGGAAAAAAGCCTGGTTTTTGAGGACACAGGGGTATGGCTGGAGGATATTGATAGAGGTGAAAATCCAAGATCTGGGAGTTAGATAGCAAACTCATTCCTTCTCTTCCACTTACATTTAGACTATCTGGAATTCAGTATATTAAGAGGATTTCAATTGTGAACCAGGTTTGTTTTTTTTTTTTATTTAGTGTTTCTCACACCTGTGATCCCTCAGCATACATCACTGGATTACCTGCGTGATGAACCTCTTGCTGAGGCATTTCCCATCACCAAGCTGTTCCACAACCACCTGGTGGGTTGTACTATAGCACATTCCAGCCAGCAGCTCCTCCTCAAAAGCCCACACCACAGCAAACCATTACTGTACTTCTTGCATGCCCATTAGGAATAAGTACTGTAAAATATTTTATCTGGTTCCTAGCTGTGCAAAGGCAAGTTTCACATCTTTGCCTCTCTGGCCACAGAGACCTATCAAAAACAAGAACCTAAACATTTCCGGAGTTTGCTGCCTTCAGCCTCCTTCCTACATAGACAAAAAACTACCAAATTTTTGCCCATATACTGCTGCTTGCCAACTAAACCATCACATTGCCGTTAGACATCCCAGCTGTGCTGTTCATTTACTGCCACTGTGTTACTTTACAAGAAAACCCACAGAGATCAGTTTGAAGTGTCTTTCTTGTTTGGCGGTTTGGTTTTTTTTCATTACTGAAACCTTCCTTCCAAGTATTTCTTAACCTGCAGCAGTTCTGGTTTTTTTGCTTGCCTACTGTGCGTGGTAGCTCCTCAGTTACCATGACACCCACTACTGTGTAGAAGACTAGAGCCTAAGAAGAGAAAACAGTCCAGTCACATGAGAAAGTGGACAAGTTGTCAAGCAGATAAGGCTAAAAAGCACATACAGACACCTCAGTTAATGTAAATCACTGCAGTGCCATTGAATTCAGAATTACAAATCTCTCCCTCTGACTCAGTAAATACCTTCAGGGATCAGAGAGCTGTACCTGAAGATCTGCAGTGCTGGAACGAGTGTTTTGCTTATAGATACCTTTTCACCAATATAGATAACATTTCAGGCTACACAAATCTGAACACGATTGATTCTAGGCATACACTTGAAATTGTTTTTCTCCCCATCTTCTGCATTTCCAGACATACTGAAATACATGAAAATCCCTGATTTCAAGTAGTACCAGGCAGCTAGAAACGTACTAACAACAACAAATAACAACAATACTATATACTTACTATTTGCCAAATCACAACTCTGACCATCACTGTTGCCCAATACCTTCCTTTTGTGATTTCCCTTGGGTCACATTACACACTGCCTGCCTCCCAAAGGGGCTTCTGAACAACAGAACGCTCCCATGCTGAGCCAGAAGCTGCTGAGAACCCTCAGCACAGGGGAATATTCAATTTCCTATTTAACTCTTCATTAGACTAACACAAAAGAAGGCCAACTCAAAAAATACAGGAAAAATAGAGACTTCATAGAAAGCCTCTATCTTCAGCATTCGCATGTAATAGCTACTTTCAAATCCAACATACCATTTCTTAAGAGCAGTCTCCAAGGCATCTGCTGCTTTCTGGCACCACACAAGATCAACACACCTAACTCAAAACTCCGATACAAGTTTTGACAGATTCATTAAAAAAGCATTTTGTAGGGTCTAGCCTGCCCAAGACTCTCTAGCGTGCATCTATTCCTTAAAAACAGAAGAACTAGCACTATACTATCTACTTCCCCTAACAAAAACCCACAGGCAATCAGCCTTGCTTTTATTTCCATGCTTATCTTGAATCTCAAGTCACAGCTGTGAGCCAGGAACACAAAGTTGTAGTACTGCTGCTTGCAATCTACAGCGTAAGAGGACCACACCAAAGCAAATTGGTGGGCAAGGTCACTACAGGTAATACCCATTCCTGAGGCTGGGCTGAATTGCTCCTGGGGATGAGATGTAAGGACTTCAGTGTAGGTGGCTGCTGATGGTTGGCTCAGGTGGAGGATGGTTTGAAGGGGTAGGCTTTGATGTCAGTGCAGATAAAGCTCCAAAGGTTGGTCATTGCCTTACCAAGATTTCAGGCATCTGAATTCTTTAGCGGCTCTAGCACCAAACTTAAACTATCTTGGAAGCTTATAACTGATAAGAAAGTAGAGAGTGAGAGAGGTTTCAAGTATTCACTGTTGCTAGATATTGGTGGTTTTCTTTGTATTTGGTTTGGCAGAAATCTTTTCTTTTGCAACCTAAAAGGCAGAAATATCTGATACTTCAGTGCTGGTCTTCCCTTAAGCAGAGATTATGAATTGTGGTGATGAGAAACCAGATTTAAATAATGAAATTCATATTACATGGGAACTATTCTGAGTGGAATTTAGGACTTTGTCAGCAAAAGCTTAATGCACTAACCCTACTACGCTTCCCATGCTAGAATTGCCATAGATGGATCTTCATGAAACATGCTGTAGTTATTTTGATTAAAAAAAAAAACCCCCAACAACCAAAAACCAAACACCAAACCCCCAAAAAGTTATATAAGACTGTAACCTAATTTAGGTAAGGAAAGACAGGTGAAGAGAAAAGAATAAAAGTAGGAAGATATCATTAATTAATTTGTTCACAAAGTTCAGTATCTTAACACTGGCCATGACAAATATGTACTTCTTCAAAGAGCAAATCTTCCTACAGTATATCTAGATTCTGCAGATATATAACAAGAATTCCTCCTTGGTTTCTGTAGTTATAAAGCATTGGCTTTAATTATCTGACTAAAAACTTCAGGCAGTTACCTAAAATTTCAGCTTATTCTACACCTTTTAAACAATTACTAAGTTTTCTTATGCAGCAAGATTTTAAAGGGGGACTATTTTTAGTGTATGAATTTAAACATCAGAATGTTTGTGGTTCTTCCAACATAACACCGCATGACAAAGCTGAGCTCTGCAGCCACTTTGCTGCACTCCTTTGTAATCCTCAACATGCTATTCACCTGGATTGCCTGCTGAATTTTACTAAGGTGAGAAAGATAAGATGAAGAAAGTGAATGCTGTGGGCTATGCTGGTGCACTTGAACTTTTAGGAACTACAGTTACAGATTTGGAAATAAGCATAAACATGGATGTAAGTATGCAATTCAACACTTGGAAGTGGAAGATACTTAATAACTTTCCTGGAAATGTAACAACAAAATGCAGTTAATACTGTGTATAGAATGTGAAAACTGAAAGAAAAGCAGAGATGAAACTAAAATTCAGATGGAACATATTTGAATTTCATGGCAGAGTCTCCTCCCATCCCATTCAGACACATCCCTGAATATCAAGTGCTTAAAATCCAAGTGACTGTCAGGAAAAAATGAACCAAATTTCACATTTTCCTTGCTGTGGCAAGTAAAAGTTAAGAAATCTTTCATCTTATATGCATTAGAATATCAGGTCATATCCAGCTTGGAAGACTTCATGGTAACCATAGGACAGGCAAGTTTATGATGACACTACAAGAAATATTTTATTGCCCTTTTATTTGAACGGGTGCAGCCCTTGCCCTAGTAAGGTCAGTGTGACTTCTGCCAATTGTTCAGGAGCTTCTATTTTATGTTTGCTTTAACAACCATTTACCACAAATGAGTGAACCCTCTGGCTATATGAAACCTGCTTCTTTAGCTGCTTGTTCTCAGGTGGGCTCAGTGCACCAACCCCCAGCGTCACTATGTTATAAGAAATAAAGGAGCAGTTAGCTGATTGAGCTTCAAAATAAACCTCCTGAGAAGGGGTTATTTCTGATCTGCTTTTCATTAATGCTGTACAAAAAGCTGGTATCACAGATTTTGGGGTTGGAACAGAGCTGTGTGGAGTGGAGGTGACAGGGGCCTCCAAGGCCAGCTCATGCTGAAATTGTGGCATGACACTCAGTGTCCTATCCTGTGCAACTGGATGGGGGAAAAACACAGCCCATGTTTCTGAAGTCGCTGCCAAATCAGGGGCAAAACTAAGAGAGACCTGGCTTTTTATAAAGAGATCCCAAGCAGAGCCTGTGATTTCAAAGCATTTTTTACTGCTCCTCAATTCTTGAGTGAAAAGCCAAACCCCAGCAACTGTTTCTACCTTTTCAGATTGGCTACCCTGCTGATCAGACAGTAAAATGATGGCTTTTTTATTGGTAGCAGTGTTAACAAAACTCCAGAAGGCCACACCTTGTCTAGCAGCAGTTGCTATGGAGCATCAGGTTTTCTGCGCAGCACTATTACCACACCAGATCGGATGCTGAAGGAGTGGTTCCCGCTGCAGCCCAGGCTCCCAGGGGAAGGCAGCAGTGCAGTCTGCTGAGCCTTAGCAAGCTACTTTTCCTCTACAGCCTTGTCTGCGGGAATGTGTGTTTTTTCCTAACCCCCTTTCCCAAATTCTGCTGCCGAAGTGTGCACAGTGGCACTGCAGGCAGCGTCAGCAGCCAGCATGAGCTTCTCCTCAGCTCTAGCAACCGTTTTTAGTTCTGTGTCATTAAGGCATGCTCCCAGGAGGCCTGATAAGCACAATACTGAATAAGTCTGCAGAGTTTGAGAACTATTTACATGAAGGCTCTCAGCACTATTAATATTCATGCAACTGATTGAGTATTGTTATTCTAGGCATTTTTTTCTACAAACCACATGGGTTGAGTTTGCCTGCTGAATCAGGAGAAGTTTTATTGCATGGTAACCTTCTGAGCAACACTGAAGATGATAATTGAGAAGATGTTCTGGCTGAAAGATTTTTGTTTGTTAAGTTATTTTCTAGTACTGCTTCTGCTAAGGGGTAATTCTGCAAAATAACATTTGTAGGCTCATTGGTTTGCTTAATAGAAACAGTGAAGAACCTGGCCTGAGCAGAGCTTCAGAAGGGATATTAATGCTATCTCACTTTTTTCCAAGCTTACGACATGGTTCAAGCCCATTACATGAGCTAAACGACAGTAAATATTTGACTGGTGAGTGCTAGAAGGGAATTCATCCTTATTTCCTCCTCCTGATTACATAAATCTGAATGACAAGCTATTTAATCTGGGTAATAGTTAACAGTCTCTGATTGCAGCTGTTAATATTACCCAAAGGAATACTAGCTACTAGTCAAGAGAGCTGTGGTAACACCTTGCTAATGAGAACCATATTTGAGGATACTCAGACTAACAGTTTGATTCTCATAAACACGTTCATTTAAAAAATAATTGCTTTTACAATGACAGGGTCAGTAAGAGGGTCCAACTATATAAAAATCCTGTACATTTTTGGAAACTTATTTGGACAGCCTCTGAACATCCTGGAATTGCCTTCAGCTTTCCCTCTCTGGCAGCTGAGACTACTTACTTCTAATATGCAATTGCTTTCAGGCTGGTTTATTATTTTATAGCACTTATTTTGAAGCACTTCACATTCCATGATATAGTCTGCACAGAAGCTCCATATCTGAAAGTGATGATGACCCTCAGAATATCCCCTGAAAGCTCCCAAGGCATTTTTTTATTATTTCAAGACTATCTTTCCTAGTGATGCTTGGAGATCTATAGCTTTTTCCTTCTGGAAAGGGGCTTTATGCTGCACTGCTCACTTCTATATCTGAGATAAACAGAATGTAATAATATTAAGGGATTGGTCATCATAGTAATGGTCAGTGCTGTAACGCCTCTTTACAGGGTTTCCTTTTTCAGGAGAAAAAGACAGTACTCAACACAAGTTTATGTTAATATTTTTCCCCTCCCCTGATCCAGAGCCTTCCCTAGGAGCCCATTTAGCTGTCTGTGCTACTGTTTTCTGGAAAAATTTGTGTCATCTGCCTACAGTGAAAGCATGCTCTGAAGGAAGAACAAATCTGCAGCTGTCTGCTTGGCTCATTAGGTAATGTCTGAGGTTCTGCCTTTGAGAAGCAAATTTGGGAATTCTCTCTGTGAAGCTGGGCTCTTGGATGCAGGTACTTTAAATGTTTAGTGTTCCCTATGACTTGAATGTTCCTATTTCTCAATGTATTTGACTGCCTTCGGACTTAACGTGACATGGGTTTATCTGATGGGAAAAGGCATTTTCTAAAGGAAGCCATACAGTGTAGCACTGTTCTTTAAACCTGCTGTGTAGAAGCCACTCTTCATTATATAGTTTAATAACTTCCTGTTAAATTGTTGCTAATTTATTGAAAAATTGTCCCAAAGAGCACTGACGGAGTGTAAAATGCTACACCTCACTGTCTTTCCATTCTTCCTAGGGGCCTGGATTTATTTAGCTGATGCTAAATAAAAAAGGATAGCAGCATGACTGGCTAACCATAACCATTATTTTGGATTGCATCAAAAAGAGATAGCAAGAATATTCCTTTTTCACATGTCTTGCCAAATCTGTACAGTTTTCAGACTGTATTGTACAGTTATGTCTTGATATTTTAGTATGCAGCTAAGCATTGTAAAAGTTGTTCTTGCTCACTTTCTGTATGTCTATATATATAATTAAAATATTGTTTTAATGTAAGTAAATGTAAGTACTTAAAGTTTATTCTGGAGCAGCACAACTACAGAAACTTGATTCTAGCCTATTCAGTCACAGGACAGGTTGATTTGTTTAGACATGGGAGAAGTAAGAATGAACTACCAAGTAAAACAATGCAGGAAATAAGTTATTAACTGGAAAGAATGCAAACTAATTGAAATAAAGTTTTAGGCTTATATCCATTTGCCAATGTTTTTGATTGGAAAATGTAATTTTGGAAAGGCCTCAAAGCCTAGAATTTGATGAGATACTGTTGCCACTCCATGGCAGTACTAATAGGCTAATTCAGATAAATTGAGAGTGGTCTCTCTCAGATAGGCTCTGGGAAAGTGTCTTTACTCCCCTTGCCCTGACTTTATTAGTTTGGAGGACCAGGTGCTGATTGCCTAAAACTTGCGTATCACATTTTGTAGCCACATAATTAAAATCAAAAGTAGAAATGGCTTCAGAAACTTTAATAAGAATGCTGTACTGACTGTTGCAACTGGTGATTATTCTCCAAGTTAGCTGAATACATGAGTCCAATGTGTTTTTCTTCCTAAGATTGTCTTTTTTACATCTGTGCAAACCTTTTTGCAGGAGCTGATGTACTGAATAATTGTTTCATAAAACGTATCTGGGGAGTGGGTGCTGATGGCTACAGGAGATTGCTGCACAAAATGTTAACTATGCCAGTGAACAGGGAAGTCTTAGTATTTGAAATAAAAATCAAATACAGGATTCAAAATTAAGTCAAAACATGAATCTTAAGTTTTGCAGCCCTACGCCTGGAGATGTGGACAAGAAATTAACGAAATTTTGGGGGGGGGGGGGTAGGGGGGCGAGGAGAGGAGGAAGGCTCTGCTACGGCTTGGGGTTATTCAACACTGATATCAGTGCATAGCAGAGAACAGTAATGTTACTGAAAACAGGTTTCCACAGTGGTTTCCCGTGAATTGTTGTTTAATGGTATTATAAATAGTTTAAATATTACAACTGTGACTCAATTATTTTCAGTACTGGGGGATACCTTATTAGGATTTGCTCCCACCAAACCTGCTTTGCTTACCATGACAGTTAGACTACCATGGCTAAATATAGATTATAGAAGAAAGGTGCTAACATTTTCAACATCAACCACACATGGACAAATACTATAAATAGGTTGATGTTTCATAAACTAGTACTTGACAGAGGCACAGAATAGATGCCCTCCTATGAGGATTTTCTGTGTTCCCTCTATGGCTTTTATGGGACAAGTAGCTGCTCTTAGTTAGATAACTGAGCATTCTTTTTATTAATATTAATTTCAGGTCAAATAGCAGCAAGAGATTGACAAAGCTTGCTAGCACTGAGCTTTCAGGCGAGCTGCCCAATGTAGTTTTGCCGATACATTGATCTGCACTACCCTTGCTATGTCTGCCCTGACTTTTCCAGGTTACAGTTACTTCCAAATAAGGTTCTAGAGCTGGTTAAGTCCTGCTGTAATCATGGCCTTGGTGGACCTGACGAACTTGTGTTCTTGTGTGGATTTGGAGAACATTCAGAAATCACTGCATTATCAGGTGTGTTGGTAGTAGGGATGGAGTTAAATACCTGCCCATGAGGTTTCTAAGTTGGAGATCAGAGCCTGCAATGCCGCATATATCCAGTCAAACTGGGGCTCGGTTCCAAACACTTCACAAAATGCAGTGGTTTTGTTTCAAGCTGTAAGAGTACATTTTCGCATTCGGTGTTCAACAGTAAAGAAACCCCCCGGAAACACTCTCGTATTAAAAGCAAACTAAAATATCAATATGTAGCACACTTAGGCCAGACCTGTTTTAACTCAAGTTGTATTTGCATTAAGCTATAGCTAGACATGCAAAGGTAATTAACACTTAAAAAACTAATATATTTATATAGACAATCTTTATCCAACCTTCTCACTGATTGCACTGTTTCTTTTATTGTATACATTGCTCTTGCCAAAACCATTGCAGTACCTGCAACAGAACGAGCAGAAATGGAGAAATGGAATAGATGGGGTAAGGAGGAGGGAACTAAAGGTCTTGTTCTGTATCATCTCTATAGCCAAATGGCCAAAAATGAGGCCATTTTCTTGAGTCAGGAATTCGCAAACCCTCTCTGCTATGAAATTTTAAGCAGATATCCATGGCAAAGGATGGTGCTGTCACCAAGGCCTATGGTTTGAGGCTGAAATTCCCTGTTGACGAGACATGTGCGCTACCAGCTTCCCAAGCTGGTGCTGTCACAGCACTGCTCTTTATCTTAATTTGCAGTCTGATCCTGGCTCTGCAGTAGTTATGCGTGGCTAAAATTTTCATCAGAGAGGGAGGAGGTTTCAGTTCCATCATTCAGGGTTATTTAAAATGACCTTCCCAAGGTCAGCGAGGACAGCAGTTTCATTTGTTGGGAATTAAAAGTAGAACTAACCGTGACCATGCTGGGAAGGCTGTCTATAAGAAAAGGAGCTCATTGCTTCCTTACATGAAGCAGGCAGAGAGGATGCTTCATACCACTTAGGAAGTGGCAGCAGGAGGTCTGAATTATTAGATTTAGTATGAAGGTTTTGATGGTCTATGTGCAACATAAGCACTGCAGCTAGTGGGGTGAAGTTTTAGACAGATGAACCAATCTGTATTTCACTAACAACAAAAAGCGTGGTTCTACTCCCTTGTCACTTGCTTATCTTGCCCGTTTTGCTACCTTTTGTCTGCTCCTGAGATTTTTCTCACCCATCAGAACATGCTGTGATTAAGACAGCTGTTGATCTGGCATCCCCCGCTCCATTGCCTGCCTCCTCCTACACCTGAAGTGCAACAGCATAGCTTCTTCACAGCTCTGGCCTGCATTTGACAGGAGGGATCTAAAATATGGATCAGCATATCACTGCGAGACAGGCCTTTGTGTCCAGTGGAACTTGCTCCTTGCTAAAGGGTCTGTTTCTCGGGCAACAACTCTGTCTCAGAAACCCTCCCCAGTCCAGGACCCCAAAACATGTGCACTACTGTGACCCAAATATACAGGCTGCCTGCCTCTGCCACCCCAAAACCTGGCACATGGAGCTGCCTCAGATATGGGCAGGTTAAAGGTCTGAGACAGCACTCAGTTTCCATTTTCATTTCTGCAGGCAGTGCGATACACAGCACTGCAAGCCATTAGGATATATCTATCTGTAAACATTTGGGGCAAATAGGCTTAAAAAAAGTAAGGATATGGATTTAAACCACATTAGTCAAAATGGACTTGTACAGAAGGCCTCCTTCAGCATTAACTTCATCTGAGTCCATGTTTTTCCCCACACAAAGAAATCCTTTATGACTCCCCTAATCTCCAAGCACCACTTCAAGCTCACAAAATTTATCATAGACATCTAATAAAACTAGGAATATGGGCAAATGAATCCAATTTTTAAAATAGTGGTTTAGTATTTGAATTTGCTCCTTTCATTTGGTTACTTCAACTTCTTATTTACGTAATTTTAATGACATAGTACAATAGAGGGTCAGCTTCCCTGTATAATAAAAATTTGGTTGGAGATCTGTTGCTAATGCATATGCCCTCTCTCTCCTTGCTAACTCAGTTTTTGAATCATCATCTAATTTTTCTATGCTTTTTAGCATGTAATCTCTTCAGTTGCCAAGGTCATAGGGAAGTTTTAATGTATTTCAGTGGAGTTCTTCTTCTATGTGCATTTTAAGTGTAATTAAAAAGACGATAGATTGCAGTCTTGCCATTAAGCTTAACAACAACAACTGGTACAGGTGGTAGTTCATCAAGATTACAAACACTACAGGAAGACAATACATCCAGCCAGCCAGCAGATATCCCTTCAGCCTCTAGACAGAGTGCTTAAAAAACCTCAGTGTTTCTCTAGCACTGACACTATTTCACACATACTAACTTCTGGCAAGTTTTATTTCCCTTCTCACTGGATTGCATGCTGAAAACAATGCATTTCTGCTTAAAACTGTGCTGTGTTTTATTTTAAAATGAAGTTGTATTGAAACTGTATGTGCGGTGGCATTGAAGTCTGGCATATGACAATGCTAATCTCCCTGCTTAGTTTAGTTCTGCCAATGTATTGATCTGCAGTACGATCCTATTTTTATCCCTAATGTTTGAAGTACAGTCATGACCACATTTCCATTAATGACTAGGCTCTGAACCATTTTAATCTGTGACTAACAAAAAAAATCGTAACTTTTTCATTAAGTCCACATACAGTCTCAGCGCTATCATTGCTGCTGGCAGAGTAGTGATTTTCTGTTTCTTGAGTGATGCATCTGCCATTGTCAGTGATCTGCTCTGATTAGACAGCTCTTTCTTTCACTCTCAAGTAGTACTTACTCAGTATTAGTGTCCCAGACGTTTGATCTATGTGTAAATCTATCATTCAACTGGCAGAGGGAGAACACCATAGTACAATGCAAAGCCAGAAGAATAAGCAAAATGCCCAAGAAACAGAAATTAGTAACTCCTTGATGTGGATAAGGTCTGAAGGGAGAGACCTCTGTTCTCTTAGCTGAAAGGGCAGAGATCCACCCTGTAGATGTAAAAGTTTTAGCACTGCTATTTCCTTTGTAGAGGGCAAAACATGCACATGCATTTTTGTCAACTTTGAGGAAAAAAACACTTACCAAAATGAAAATATTAGAATTAGATTACTCATGAAGACTTAATTCCTGACTGCTCCAGGAGTATAAAGCTTAAATTAATTACCTGATTACACATTTACTTACGTATTCATTAGAGGCTTGCTTTGTCATTCTGTGGGTAAGCGATGCTCTTTGAGCAACTGGGGCTCATTGGTGAAGGCAGCTGCTGTCTGCAAAAGCACACCCTGCCAATTTGTGTGGTAGTGGCTGTGGTGTGGAGCTTCAGCAGTTGAGGAAGGGGACTGGCTGTAGCTCTGGAGACCAGCTCCTCTGTTACATCACCCCCATGGGGACAAGAAAAGGTTAACACATGCACGCAAGCCCAAACATCTGTTTTTAATACAGAGGAAGAGGGAAATCAGGTAAAGGAGGTTATGAGAAAAGGTAAAGAAACATCAATTGTAAGATGGTGGAGAATAAGAAGCGGTATTAAAAGTCGAACAGCAGATGGGGAAAAGCCAGTGGGCAATCAGGTGGCTTTCAGCATAGCGCTGGCACAGGGCTGGTATGCTGTCTGGGCAGGGCAGCCACCACCTGCCCGTGGTCTGCCTGCCACATACAGTGACATGGCAAATAGCAGCATGTAAAAGGTAGGGAATGCCAGGCCCAACTTAAAAGAGTAGTTTTAATTTTACTCTCACGTACGCATTTTATGATAGCAACACGATCAAATAGCACTTATTTTTTGGTGGTTTTTTTCCACAGGGCCCCAGCTTCTCTTGCTGCACAGGCTGGATGCTGTGAACAGCCATCCTACACATTTAATGAGCGGCAATTAAGTATTTTTTTCCCCACATGTTCAACAAACAGCGCTGCATGTTCTGCACTGCGTACTGAAGGAACCCTAGCAGAGGTCTGCTGTAAGGGCCAGAACTCCGCAATCGATGTCAGAGGCTCCTATAATTACTATGTACTTTCCACCTCCAGGAGTGCAGGGCCTGTACAACCGCCGCCCTCACAGCTGAGCTGAGGCGTCTGGAGCAGAGACACGTTGTCCCGCTGGACACAGGCTCTGCGGGCACCCGCGGCCCAGCAGCGGCCGTTGCGTTCCGAACGCTCTTCCCCGCTGTTCGCGAACACGGCGCCGTTCCCGACGTAAAGCGGGCGCCCTCCGGCCGCCGTTCCTATGGCAGCGCCAACGCCCGCCGCCGCACGTGCGGGCGGCCGACGGCTTCGCGCCCTCCCCGCCGCCGTGACGCCAGAGAAGGGAGGAGAAGGGAGGAGAAGGAGGAGGAGGAGGAGGAGGGAGCCCGGCTCCCCAGGTCGGGCTGAGCCCGCGAGCTGCCCCGCCCCGGGCGGCGGGGAGGGGAGGGGAGCGGAACGGAGCGGAGCGGAGGGCAGGGCCGGGCCTCGCAGAGACCGCCGCCTGCGGCTGCGCACAGCCCGGGCCCCGCCCCCTTTTCCCGGTCTGAACCATGCCGCCCCGGCGGTACCTGCCCGGCTCCACCTTGCCCTCCTGTGGCGTCATCGCCCCGCGCCGGCACCGGGGCGGGGCCTGTTGCTGGGTTACGGCTGTCATCCGTGCGCGCCGCCGCCGTGCTCGCGCTCTCTCTCTCTCACCCTCCCTCCCTCCCTCCCTCTCGCCCTCTCTCTCGCCCGCCCTCCCCGCCCCCTCCCGGCGCCGCAGGAAACGAGCGGATCCCGGGGCGCTGCCGCCCGCCGCCCCCCTCCTGCGCCCGGCCCCGGCCCGGCCCTGCCCCGCCGCGCCGACCAGCGCCCCGCGCCGCCGCTCCCACATGCCGGAGAGCGGAGCGGCCGCGGCGCCGAGCCCCGCTGCCCGGCTGCCCCGCGTCTCCCGGCTGGGGCCCTAGCGACCCCCCCGCCGCTGGAGCCGAGGCCCGGCGGCACCCGCAGTGCATGAGAGGGAAGAGTGGGGCGGGGGCCGCGGCCCGAGCCACTCGCCTCCCGGCCGGCGGCGGCGCGGGGACCGGCCCGGGGTGCAGCGAGGGGCGGCGAGGCGCCGGCTCCATGTGAGAGGACGCGGCGGCGCACCTGAGCCGCCGGGACAGCCGCAGCCGGCGGGGCGGTGGGGGGAGCGGGCCCAGCGCCCGGCCCCGAGGACCACCTGCCCACAGCCCGCCTGGGGGGGGCCTGGACCCGCCCGCCCTCTTGAAGCCGCCCGGCCCCCGGCGGCAGCCCCGGGGAAGGGGGCAGTGTGCCCCCTCTCGCCGGGGGAGAGGGGCTCCGCCTCGCCGCCGGCATCGCCCCGCCGGCGGGAAGACTTGCGCATCTCGAGCGGAGGAAGAGCCCAGCCGAGCCTGTTCCGAAAAGTGAGTGTGAGAGGGAGGAGCCGTGGCGGGAGGGGGACTGGGTGCCCCGGGGGCCGCCGGTGGAGCAAGCGAGGCCGTGGCGGGGGGGCGCGCCGCCGCTTCCCATGCGGCTCACGTTGCCGGCTGCGCACGGTCTGGTGCCCCGCAGGCGGGCGGGCGGCCCCCGCCCCGCTCCCGCCCGCCGCCGGCTGAGGGGATGGGGGGGGCGGCTCCGGGAAGGGTTGAGCTCCCCTCAACAACTTCTGCCGCCCCTTTGTGCCTGCCGCGGCGCGGGCCGGGAGCGCCGGCCCCTGCGAACAAAGGCGGCGGGCCGCTGGAGGGCTCGGGATCCCCCGGTCCCCGCCCGTGGGAGCTGAGCAGAACCGGCGCCGCGGAAAGTTGTGCCAGGCTGGGAGCGGAGCGCACGGTCGCGGTCTGTGAGCCGGGAGGTTCTCAAACGCGGCTCCCAACACCCCCCGTGCTGGTTTTTTTTTCTTTAAGGGGTTGAATGGCTCCTAACAGACCCTGCGGCTGCCTCCCGCCTGCTCATTTACATAACGCCCGTGTGGAAAACGCTGCTGCAGTTGTCACGGGAAAACGTTATTGAGGAGTTGCTTTTTCAAGTAAAGCATTTTTCTAGTGCGGTTTCAAAGCCAGAAGTAGTGTTGGCTCTTCCTGTTTGTGGAAGAAGTTGCGTCTTCACACGGAGCACGAACAAGTGCTCTTGCTCTCACTCCCAACTCTGTTCTGTGGCAGGGGAGTGAAGGGTCTCGTTTAGGACTGGAACTGTGTTTGCCTGGCTTTTGGTTTGCTTTGCTTTTTTGCTTTTGCTTCTTCAGCATGCAGAACTGAGCAAAAACTGTAGCAGAACTTAGGTTGTTTTAATAGAGTATCTTAACTTGCTCTTAACCAAAGTGAGCACCACCACGGTAGTTAGCTGGGGAAGGAACATTTATATCTGTCAGCACTAAGTTGCTCTATTCAAGAGTTAAAATTTATACAATAGTTTGTGACATGTTCCAGGCCATGTTGAACAGGGCTTTGAGCAACCTGGTCTATTTGGAGGTGTCCCTGCCCATGACAGGGTGGTTGGAACTAGATGATCTTTAAGGTACCTTCCAACCCAAATCACTCTGTGATTATATGATATGAAGAGTATGCAGTGAAAAGTAAAGAGAGTAGGTTGAATGTCATTTACTTGGTACTGTTCTGGCATAGATCCTGACATCATAACTGCAAAACTTGTGCTCTGCGTGACTCTTCTTCACGTTTCCCTGGAAGGATTCTAGAAAGACTTTGAAGGGAAAAATAGGATTTGAAGGTGTCTCTGCCCATGGCAGGTGGCTTGGAACCAGGTAATCTTTAAGGTCCCCTCCAACCCAAACCATTCTGTGATTGTCTGGTTCTTCATTAAAAGAACAAACAGCTTGTGAACTTCCTGTGGTGTAGTTGCTGGGGTCCTGCTCCTCTGTGTTTTCTTTACCAGGTGGAATTGAAAGTAGAGAAAAATAAGATGTAGCAGAAGTGCATAGTGGCTGAAGGTGCAAAATGCATGTGTGTGAAGGGAAAGCCATACTCCAGAGTTCCAGTGGCATGTGCTCACTGTGCTTTAGTTTGTGATACGTGCTTGAGAATAGGTAAAGTCTGCTTCCCAGCTGTGTGTCGTCTGTTCCGCTGAGCAAGAGGCAGCTTCTGAAAACTCAGGGGAAAACCTAGACATCAGTAGGAATTTCAAAGGTAGACAAGGCACCTGACATTTCTCAGTTTCTTGTAGATACCAAGTATTCTGACAGGTAGGAAGACTTTTTTTGAGACCAAAATATCTCTGTATCTTAAGTTCCCTGTTTTAAAAAGGGGCTTAAAAGAAGTTGAATGCTCCATTCAGTTTGCTTTTTGCTCTTCTTGGCCCTGGAACTAGGAGGTCAGGAAAGGAAGTTGGATTCTCTTCAGGCCACAGTTTTAAGGAGATGGGCAGTGCTATGCTGTATGTAATATCTACAGGAGCTAAAAGGTGTTATGCCCTTTTTTGGACATGGGGATGACACTTAACTTTTGTATCACTTCCTGGTTCCAAACTGAAATCTGCCCTTTCCCCACTTCCATCATCATCTGATCGCTAATGGCAGTCTGGTTCTGTCTTTTGATGGCACTTACGCATTCTAGTTGGTGTTCTAGGTACCCAAGTATCTCAAGCAGATATATTACTTTGTTATTAAAATGATTTTTGCCCAGGTTTAAGTTTTTTTCTCCTATCACAACTTAACATCTAATCAATGTAGTTCCTTTGTTCAAACTGAATAATTTACTATTACAGTGGTGTTTGTTTGTAAACATAAATGTTTATCAGAAAGTATGTGATTTTCATGTGCATTTACTATTAGAGAAGCTTTTGTAATAAGTAGCTTTTAAGTTCAGGGAAAGGAATAATTTTTATCTTTAGACTCTTAGACTGACAAATTAACTCGACTTTGCCTCATTATGTACTTTGCAAAAGTGTTGTTAATTACTTCAGTGGAATTTATTGTCTCTGAATCAGTAAAAGAAAGGAATGGGGTGTGATGATTTAAGCCTGAATGTTATTAAACAGAGAGGAATGCTATTCTGTCTCTTTAAAGTAAACTTAAGTCTCTTTTGGTCAGCATGTTTTAAATCGGGCTGTTTTTAACAAACATATTTAATCTTCTGGATCTTTTTTGAAGAACACATGTTTGTTAACTGACTGTATGTGCACTGCGTTTGAAATAAAAGTTACATGTAAACACTGTCTGCACAGCTGCTTCAGCTTTCTCTTATGGGGACTGTGTATGTCAGGTAATTCTTGAAAGAGACAATGAGGATTATGTGTACTCTTGAAAATGTTCTCCTGTGACGAAGTATTAAGATTTAGTGAATTTAGTGGAAACTGATGGATGATTCTGTATTGAAATACCTCATATATTCACAGGATAGGCAAAATCTGTTTACCAGGATCTTTTCTGCAGACTTTAAGATAGCCTTTGCTGTTGCAGGAGACTACAAAGACTTCAAATATTTGTCTGATAGAGACCTAGAACCATGTAAGTGTACAACTTAACTTACTGTTAACAAACTGCGTAGTCTTGCTTTGCGGTGGTACAACCACTGATTATTACACAGACTGTTTTAACTTAAATCAAAGGTCAGTTTAGCCCTGTTTCTCATGTATTTCAGCGGTCACCAGTGTATGTCTGTGAAAAACTGTAGGCAGCACTATGTGCTGTGAGTCCCTGTTGCAGAACACCCTTCTAGTTGTTGCCAGTATGTGTTCCAAGGCTGTGTCATTTCTGTGTTTGGCAGTGCTTAGTGGCTTCCTCCTGGGTGGACATGTTTGGTGCCTTTCAGGGAAGACTGGACAATTCACTGCTTAGTAACTTGTTTTGAATGTAGAAGTCGGCTGTGTTGGGTACCTTCTAATTCCTGTGTGAGAAGAGAGGAGGAACACTTGATCCCTGTCCACTCCTAACTTGTCACAGTTTCATGTTTAATAGAAAATGAGACATGGTTTGGAGAATCATGCTTTCACTTTATAAAGATTATGTGTGAAATAAAAAAGTAATTTTTTAGCTCCATTCTCTCATCAGCTGGAATCAGTAAAGAAGCATAATGGTTTGAATAAGCACTTAAATGTTGACGTACACATTTGCCTTTCTTCTTTGAGAACTCTGCATATGCAAGATACTTTTTGGCTGTAGTGAACACAAGGGGCATTGCAGCTCCCTCTGAGGGAATATTTCTTGGGCAAGAAATGGGAGCAATTATTCTGTTGCGATGTTGTGGATACTGCTTGGTTCTTTCCACCAGTGGTTCTGATCAGCCACTTGAGTTCATCCTGTATCAATGTATACATTGCAGTTAAGTGTTTTCTAGTAGGTCCTTGCAGTTTTTTTTTTTGTCAGTAATGTTGGTATGATTTTTATCTGTACACACTTCCACTTGCAGCCCATATTCCTGAAGTTTGTGCTTAAAAATGGTTAATAACTGTTTGTGTGCTGGTCTGTGTGTGTGTGTGTGTCCCCATTTATTTTGCAATAGCAGATTTCTTTCCAAAGCTTGTTAAAAAAATTTAAATTTGGAAACATAATGCATGTATATTATAATTTAGTTTGTAAAGTACTTCAAAAGTAATGAACGTCACAATAAAAAGGAGCTACCGCAGTCAGTCTTCATGCTTTCCATGACAAAAAGTATGTGGTTGTCTCTTCAAGACTGCTCATCTTTGCAAAATAGACAGGTCTTTATTATTCAGTAGCTCTTCAATATTTTGTTTTCTCAGTGTTCTCTGAAACAGTTGCAGTTATTTTTACAAGGGTGAAACAATATTTTTTCCATATTGTTGTATCTTAACATATTGGTGCATTTTTTCCCATTTGCTGGGACAATTGAACATGCTTACCATAGGCTGGAGAATACAGCACTCACAGCTTGGCTGGGAAGAGGAGGTGTGTGAGATAGTCCTAGTTGTCCAAAATGAGCTTGCTTAGCTAAGATAAGCTTTGCCTGTATCTTGAGCCCAGAGGGTTGGCTTTGTGCTAGAGTACGAGGAGTGTTGGTGTGTGCTGTTTTACTGGCAAAATTCTGATGCAATGGTTTCAGCAGGTGCATGCTCGTAAGTAGCTACAAGAGCAAGATTTGCTCTTGAGCAGCTCTTTTATCCTCTCTTGAATCCTTCCAACGTGATCCATGATGGCTGTTGCAGTAACCAGTAAAATTTGCCTTTGTTCTGACCAAACACAAATAGGGCCCTAAAATGGAGAAGCAGGGGATATGTTAACTATATGTGTTGTTTGCAGTTTTGGCTGTAATTGAGAGTTGTACCACTATGATACATTTTGCAATATTTACCTCAGATTGTACTTACAGAAGGAAAAAACAATTTCCCTTTAATAGTGCTGCTCCGGTTTTGTAACCCAGATATGTTGCTAATATGTAGATTAATATTTTTGATATGCCTCAGATGTCATGTGGGCATGGAATCATTTGAATGTTGGAGGCAAAAGTAATGCACTTCTTGCACTTGCTTGATCAGTGTTTCTGATTGGCCATGCAGCCTGCTAGACTGTTTTCTAGCAGCTACCGCATCATGAAAGCCTGTAGTAACTAAATGGCTGAACTGGCCTAGATGAATTTTGTTTGTCTTGTGACCTGAAATTGGAAGGCTGCTTATAGCAAAAGGACAGCTCTAAGGTAATCTTAAGTAATGCTTCCTGTTTAAATACTGACTGTTCTAACTTGTCCAAAATGTGAATGTTTTGAAGTGCTTGCTTTCTTGAAAACATTGTGATAATATGGATGGTGTCAGCTGCCTGCTGCTTCTCTGGAGAAGCAGCACTGAGAAGTCTGAGCTCTTCAGCATGGGCAGGCTGAGGTGTGGTGTACTCAGAGGGCAGGGCACGCTGCTGAAGCAATGCTTTCTAAGCACAGCATTTGCCTCCTTAGCAAGACAGGTGGAGCCGAGAGGTGTGGGTGTGCTGTGGTGAGACCTGGCCTTGTGAAGCTGGAGCTGTGGAGAGGGGGAACATTGGGGGAGGAGGAGTTTCAATAATTTCCTTTAAACTCTTCATAAACTTTGATCGGAGAGTCTTGCCACTGCAGTATCCTGGGTTATAACAGTGGGTTCTTTTTTTCTCTTCTCTGGTGCTTCTTCTTAACTCACGGTGCTATCCTTAAAAATTTGAAACCTGAACTGATTTTGTGATAGTTGCTATGCTTGTTCCTATATTCCCTTCTGCAGTTCCTCAGCTTTTTGGTCTGATGTCAGAGCAAGTCACTCTCCCTCTTCTGCACTCTTCCTTTAGAAATGTTGCTCTGAGTTGCTAGGAAGGTGGGAGGAGACCTTGACAGGATGCAGGTTACACTTCCCTTCTGTGTTCTCTTGTTGGGATTATCAAAGAGTTTACGGGTGAGGGTGAAGAGCTGACTGCACACGGAGTGTTTGGGTTATTTTTGATGGATTGAAGTGCTCCTGAACTTGGTCATATGGAGACAGGGTTACTCAGCTGTTCTTTTCTGTTGTTGCAGGTTGTGGCAATTGCTTTGAATTTCTGAAGGAACTGCTAACCCAGGGTGTGTGTTATGGACAATATCTGCTTAACTCTGCCCTCTTTTACTGGCGTAATGTGCTTACTGCATACATTGGCTCTATGTTCTCACAGATGTTGGTGGATACTTTTGGAGCGTGCGTTTTTCAAGATAAAGTCTATCATGTTTTCTTTAAGGTGAAACTTTACATTTAGATCTGCTGTAGCATGCAAGATCTGCCTACGCTGTTAGGGAGTTTGCTGTATTACAAACTACATGTGAAAGAATATTGTTCTCTTCATGTAAAATGTGATATCTTTTATAGGATAGAATGTGTATTCTTATGTATCTGAAGGAATGAAAATAGTCACAATGTTTTCAGAAGTGAACAGGCTACTTCAGGACAAGCCGCTTGTCTTACTAAGCGACTGACAAGCCCAAAACACCGCAAGCTAAAGCCGATGGGGAAGAAAAGGTTTCAAGCTTTTTCCCAACTTCCCTTTTTAGGAGGGTAAGCTGCTCAATGTGTTCGCTGGCCAGTGCAAGCCTTTCAGCATTGTAGCATAGTTCATGCTTGAGAAGTTGCTCACTAGCAATTGCAGCCGCAAAACATAGCATTTTGCTAGACCTGACAATAGTGGGTATGTGCCTTTGTTGACTTCATTGCCTAATAAGGCTTCTTTTTTAAAGAATATTTTCTAGAGTGTTCAATGCCATAACTACTTAGTAATGATAACCAAAACTACAACTTTGGATTCTGGCCTCTCTGAAGAAATGTCACTCATCTTTTGTGGCAAGTGTGGTGCCACATAGCTTGTCATGGTTTTGAATCTGTGGAAGATTAGATGTCTACACCTTTGCTTTACCCTGTGCTGTGTCTTTGCCGAGCAGTGTTACTTGTGGCTCTGAGCTCAGGTCAGATAGTCAGTAAACCTGCAGTTTGCCAGGAGTGCCTACTTCTCTGGCTGTTTATATCTTGTCTCTTTGTTTTAATTCATGCAATGGTGCTCAAAGCAAGACATCTCATAGCAGAGTAGGAAAGGTTCCTTAAACTGCGATCCTGGAGATACCCTCAAGGAAGTTATTTGTAACATTTGTTTCTGAGTTCCATTGTGGCAGTTTCATCTATTGTTGCCAGAGCTGATGAATATGTCTTGAGATCTGTGGCATTTCTATGAGTGGGTGGATCACTGCGATGACAGGTAACTTTTTTTTCTTCACTGCAGAGTACAATAGTGACAGTTTTTATGGATCTTGAGGGCATCTAAAGCATCTTTTAAATCATGTTAAGGCAAAACTGCTGTGTGGGTTTCCCCTCCCTACCCTCCCCAGGAAACTTTTGACACTGCTTGTACATGTACCTAGATAGCAGGCCCGCTGGATATTCCAGCAAGATGGAATTTGAAATAATCAGTTCGGAGCACTGTGTTTGGGAAATGCTTTTCTCCTAACATGCTACTTGTTCCAAGAGTCCTGGGGGAGGGAGGCAGTGATTCAACCTGCTATACTTCCCTCCACCCCGGACTGCTCACCTAGTGCATATTTAAACCTCTCTGTATATCCAGGAGAGGGGCAGGTATGCATACCTTTGCGACAAGCCCCTGGTGGAAGGGGGGAGTTGTACCCCTCCACTTTCATAATGTGTTAGTTGTGTTATCTGTGATAGCAGGTGGATTCTGACTGTGCTGTCCCTCTTCCAGGTAAGAGCCAGACTTAGTCACTCCTTTGCTCCCAGCTTGCTGGACTTTGTCTTGCCGTGGATCTGATCTGCACTACCAGCTGTGCAGCACACAGTCCTGAACGGCTGCTTCGTGTTCGTGAAACATGGCATGAGTACCATGAGGGCTTGGGTGGTCCTTTAGTAATGGAGTAGTAATTTTACCTGTGTTTTGGCATTATATGTTTTCAGGGAAGTGATATGTGTGAAATAGGTCCTACTGAGAATATCTTGTGTGGGCTCTAAACTTAGGTGGGTTCTAACAGACAGGTGTTAGAATTTTTCAAACCTGTAATACCAAAGTATGTTTCTGTTAACCCTGATTATCTCCAAAATGTCAGTTTCTTAGCTTGTCTAGAAGTTTTAACTTAATTTTGAAACCTTTAACATACCTGAGAGTGCACTAAAACTAGGGTGATTCTTAGGCATGACTTGCTATAATAGAACATCTTTGACACTCATAGTTAGATTTGATTTGTTTCCAGGTCATACTTAATTTCAACTTTAAGGCCAGGTTAGGTGGGGCATTGAACAACCTGGTCTAGTGGAGGGTGTCGCTGCTCTTGGCAGAGGGGGTTGGAACTAGGTGATCTTTAAGGTCCCTTCCAACCCAAACCATTCTGTGATTTCAGGTTTTGTGTTGTATTCCCAGCTTTTTAGCTTATTGCCATGATAAATCCTGCAAATTTTTTATTGTTATTTGTCGGTTGAGTACTGTTACACTTGGCTATTTTGAAATCAAGTAATTTCTGATAACAGAAAAGAAGTGGGCTGATACTGAAATAACAGAGGGTCAAACTTAGCTCAGCCATTACTGATGTTTGGCTGTGCCTGGTGGGAGCACTAGATAACACTCAGCATGACTCAGGAGCACAGGAAGGGTTTTTGTTTGAAGGGTAGAGGTGGGTGGGTTCCCATGTTGTGGGGTGGATGTGTGGCTGTCTAGTTGAGCTACACAACATGGTTGTTGGCTGCCTATGTAGGAGGTACATACAGTCATCCTTCTCTGCTTGCGTGTTGTTTACATGGGCTGTGGGAACCTTTCTAAGGGGTTGGGAATGACTGGAAAAACAAAAGCTTGTTTGGAGGCACAAAAGAAATGTTAATGTTTTTGTCCTTCTCATTCCTACTGTTTGTTTACACTGCAGTGAGGTGGGAACAAAATTGATTGTAGGTTAGACATGACCTAGCAAAGACTGAAAAAGAGAAAATTGTAACAATTTACCTTTCCTTAATGAAATCTTTTTGAACTTTATAAAGATTGAGGGTTCCCAAGATGTTATATTCACTTGTCCATTATCGTAGTGCCATTTCATACTGCATTTTACTTCCTTAGTTGCTGCTGAAAGGAATGGTTCCAAAGAATTTCTCTCACCCTCAACCTATTCCTATGCTAGCTATTGATTTAATATGACTTTTTGGTAATTACTTTTGTATTGTTTGTTTTCTACCATTTTAGTTCCCTGAATTTAGGTGGGAAGAGAACTAAAAATGAAATTGAGTTGGCTCAGTGTGTCATGGAATGTGTGCTGGAGCTGGCATGGTGGGGGATGCACAGCTGGTATTGAATCCTCTGGGCACAGGCAGGCCATTTGATCAGCTTAAATGTGCTCTGAAACCTCATGGTTGTGGCTTGATGATGTGCTGGAGCTGGTGTGGAGTATGTCTGGCAACCAGCTGATCTTGCTCTCCCGCACTCCTTTTTTTCTTTTGTTGTTGTGCTGTCTGTTTCTCAAATCTAGCTGGTTGTGAATCAACGTGAGTGCTATTGCTGCCTGCCATCTTAGTCTCTTGGATAAGGGGAGAGTGGGATTGCTCCTTTCAACATGACAAATATAAGTAATCTAAAAATGCTTGTAATCTGTATACTAAACTGCAGAAGTATGATATTATGTATCATACTGTAAACAATATGCATGACGAAAACACCTTCAGCTACTACTGCCAGTTCAACCTACAAACTTGAGCATGCACTTGATCTTCAAAGGTTTTTCCCTAGTGTTCTCTTCAGAGCACAGGCATAACTGTGCCAATCGAGACAAACTAATCCTTTTATTCAGTAGAGCTCCATTTAACACGGTGATCAAAGCTACAGTGTGCAGAAATATTAGTATTCAAATCTGTAAAACACAAAGGAGACAAACTGTTCTATGAGCAGCAGAGCTGACAAAACCTGGTTTCCTGTGGATCTGTATCCTCTGCCTGCTGCTGTATCCCACCACTGCAGTAACAAGAGTCCTCGTTGCTGTCCTGTGACCTCCCATATCACAATATGTTTGGATCCTGAAGCCTGACTGCTACATAAAACCTAGCAACCTTTTTTAATTGCTAGCTGGGCTAAAGGCAGTATGTGCTGTAACTGCTGCACAGTCATGTGTATGCTTGCTAGCTGCTGCCAAAGCACAAAAAAAAAAAATCATGTTCAAGAATTCTGCTGATTGGAGAGCTGAGAATTTTTGTTTGTGCTATTGTTTCTGCTTATTGGTTTCCATCTCCAGAAAATAATTAGGATTTCCTTATAGAACATGTATCTTTTTGTCTTTCCTTTTCAAATCACTTCTGGAGAGGTGTGTAGTGCCACTGAAAAGTTTCAAGTATAAAACTTAGAGTAGTTCACTGCTCTTCATGATCCATCTTAATTGTTGTTACAGCTTATGCTGTTTAATAAAACATGGAGTCCTTTATAAAAGTATGTTAGGTTTGTGGTTTAAGTGATTTTTTTTTTTTCCTTTTTTTAAACCAAGTTTGGGGATCTGATCACTCGCTGTATGGAAATGTATTGTGTCATATTAATAGTGAATTTCATAGTAATGTCTTATGCTTTTTGCGATGTTTTAACTACATATTCTCTCAAAGTCAGTTTTTTTTCTATACTTCTTCTTGTGTGTTACTCTGCATCTCTGGGTTACAGTTAACATACCTGATCCTTCTGATGCTTTTTGGCATTCCCTTTAAGATGACTGTTGTCAACTTCCACCTTTTTTTTTTTCCTTTTGAAACTGTTTTAGCTTAATTAGCCTTTCAAACCATTTTATTTTTTTTTGGCACTGTGTGCCTTCATGGAGTGTTGGATATTTACCAAGTGCCTACTTTGAGTGCTATATTCAGTTTATAATGTGCCAAGTGTAATACTCTCCAAGACACTATATATACATCCTAACGTTTTTTTTTTTAATCATTCTTCTATGGACAATCCAGAGGAAATGTGTCTCTGAATTTATTGTTAAAATCCAGAAAGTTGATGAGTAGAATGTTTACCTTGATATGCAGTACCTTGTCAATAGTTCTTGTTGTCTTTCATGTATTTCTGTTTATCTAGCTGATTAGACAGTCTGAAGTTCTTACAGCTCCTTCTTATGTCTTAACCTTAATCATTTTGATGTGAGTGAGTTTTGCCACTTTTCTCTTTCGTGGACCGTTAAGCAATGTAGTTCTGGTGCAGAACAATGGCTTTCTGCTGTTAACCCTTTTCTGCAACAGACCACTTCCTGCTTTTTCTTTTGATGCTTTGTTCCTTATGTCTAAAGGCAAATGATGTTTTCCCCTAACAAGATTAATTTTACTTTGTGGCCCCTTAAGACTTT
Organism: Myiopsitta monachus; assembly: GCA_017639245.1. Classification (NCBI taxonomy): domain Eukaryota; kingdom Metazoa; phylum Chordata; class Aves; order Psittaciformes; family Psittacidae; genus Myiopsitta; species Myiopsitta monachus. The sequence continues at coordinate 70,093,863 of CM029917.1, read as the reverse complement.
AGGGGAAGCTTTCTCAAAGTCAGTTTTTCAGCAATTTCTCCTAAGTTTACCATTGTTGTTATAAAATTCTCCTAGCCTGAAGAAAGCACAGTTTCCTTTCCAGAAACCATGCTGTGTATATTCTCTGGTACCAACCTGTGTATGTTTTACAATAGTTTTCTCTGAACAACTGTTTCAGCTAGCTTGCTGATGCATGAAAGGTTTGTTTGCTTGTTTCATGCTAAATCATATTTACTGTATCTTTTAAATGTAGCTAAGTACTATGTTTTCTCACATTCTAATATCAGGTATTGTTAGTAGGATGTTAATGTAATTTTTTGAATATTTACAAATTATTTTTTTTCTCTCCTGTGACATAACCCAGTTCTGATTGCTGCTTGTAAAATTAGGAAATGCAAAAGCATCAGACGTTCTCCAAATGAGTTAATCATTTAGGTTTATAAGCTCTGTTCCACTCCCCCAGATTGCGTAGTGGAGTGCTCAGGCAGTCTTTCTTAGACTTTGAATTTAGGATCTAGGAGGTCTTGAATTCAGATGGCAGAAACAGAGATGTGCAGTGGAGAGAGAACTAAGAGGAGTATAGAGGTGTCCTTAATTAGTGAACAGGCTGATGATGCCTGTGACTTGATCTTCCATCTACTTTTTGTATCCCTTTGCAGGAAGGAAAGCAGCGTGTAAACCCAGAATGAGTCATTTAGCTTTTGTGAGGGGAAAGATGGCAGCAAGGACTGTTTTGGTGGTAGACCTTTCTACTGGATCATACTGACGTTCTTTCTAGCCTAGTATCCTGTGTCTGAAAGCAGCCATAAAGAAGAAAATCGTGTACAGGACCCCAGAAGTTCTCTAATTGTTCACGTGACCCATCTCAAAAACCTCTGTAAGTGGATGCTTGGGAACATTGAGAACGAGATAAGGGTTAGATATTTTTCTTTTTGTGCTTGTTCTCCATCTACTTTCAGTTCATGGAATCTCTGAGCCAGAGATAAACAATCTTATGTTTATCTAGAAACTCTTGAATGATTTATCTCAGAATTTGTCCAATTTCTTCTTGAACTCGTGTAAATTTTTCATCTCCATTGTACACTTTCTTAACAAATTCCATAGGTCTACTAGCTATTGCTTGAAGAGTCACTCATATTTTTAAGTCGGCTTGTACTACCTTCATTAGCTGCTCTCTAGTGTTTGTGCTGGAAAGGGCAATGAGCAGTCAGTCAGGTATTATCCTTTGCTTTTAATGTCACTTGTCTCTGGAATAGTCCCTTGAAATCGGGCTCTTTGGTCCGAAAGAGACCATTTTCAGGTACCAGTTCTTCTATACTGAAGTAATTTTTGCTGAAACAATCTGGATCTGTAAGAGGACAGATATTTCTGTTCAGATATTCTGCTTGAATTTTTATTGAAAAGGAGAGGTGCTGTTTGGGCACCAGTGCTTGCTAGTATTTCAGGATTAAAGTCAACCCTCAGAATAGCAACTGCAACTGAAGTTTAAGCTATCAGGGGGATGTTTCCTGCAGAATTGCTTGACCCAGTGGAAATGACGGATAGTAAGTAAGTAAGTATGAGGAATTCTCCTCTGTGTCTCCAGGAAATGGCAATTCCTGTGTAGCTGTTCCTGTGGCCATCTTTTAACGTGGTTAGAACATCAGCTTAGCAGCTCTGAAGTTTCAGTGTCTTGATAATATGAATTCTAAGAAAAAAAATAATAAAATACTAAGATCTTTCTGAAAGGATAAATAGCAAGTTTCCTATGTTAGTATTAGAACTGTTGCAACCAGGCAAAGCAAAGGTTCAGCTCTTGTAATTGGAAGTTGTCTTTTGGTCTGCTTTGTTGATAGCGCATTGTCAAATTTCATTTTTTAATTATCCTCGTATATATGATTACTTTTGTGAAGAAAAGGAAATTAGGTGCTGCTTGGTTTCCTGTAAACCTCTAAAGCCTTCATTTAACTGGTAATTTGTAGAAGGTAATGTAGAAGAAATCGTTTCTGCAAGCTGCATTTTGAGGCCTTAATGTGTTAATGGCTTGCAACTTAAAATATTTCTTTAAAATCACCTTTGAAAGAACAATAGGGTGTTGTTTATTTTTTTTTTATTTTTTTTTTCATCAAATTGATCCCTATCACTGGGACAAACCTGAAGAAACTTGTGATGCATTTTATGTCGGTTAATTTTCTGTTGCCACTACTGGTATAGGCTGTCATCATTTTTTGTTGAGTACAGGTGAAGATGAATAAATTAAACCCAGGTCTGATCCTGCAGTCACTGGAGTATACACGTAAATCTAGTCAAAAGAATACCTGTAGAAAGCTTGGTCTGCATGAATGTTTGCTGCATCAGTGATGTAGTTTTGTTGTTTCAGAGTAAAACTGATTATCAGTTTATCATTGATAACACAATCTAAAAAGTACTGTGAACTTTTCATTAGCCTAAGCTTGCATTTATTTATTTGGAAGAGCGATAAATTAATCTCTGAAGATTAGGATTTCTGAAGTACACAAATTCTGTTTACTTTGTACTGTGAGAGGAGTAGAATGGGACCGAAGCAGAGGATTAATTTTGGAAGTTAAGCAAACTAAAGTTGCAGTTGATCATAAATATCAGGCAGCATTTTGTGTTATGGAGCTCTTATTCTTGTGTGAATCTTCTTAAGCCTAAATGAACATTTGGCTGTAAAATTGTAGAAAGATTTGTTCAAGTACGGGCAGAGAGGAGAATTAGCAAAATGTGAATTCAGAACTTTATTAGGAAAACATTATGTTTAATTTTTAATCACTGTTCAGAAGTTGTATTTATTTGCTTTCAAGGAGGATATAGGCAAAAGGAAAATTTTGTGTAACTCTTTTGAATTGGTGTCTTTGCAATAGTTATTGTTCTGCTGTTTTCTTTGGCAGCACATGTCAGTGGTGCAATAGTAGGCCAAAGAATCCGAAGTCCAACAAAAGCTTTAAGTAATAACCTTAGAAGATGGTTGAGACTTTACAAAAATCACCTGCCTGTTTTTGCTATAAAATGTGATGATAGTTTGGTTACTTGACTACTCATTGATTAACTGTTTGTTTGGCAGAAGCTAGCAAGACTGCAAAATTTGTTGTATGACTTCTGTTTCAGCTATCAGTTGTCTTTCTGTGCCTTATCAGGCTGCTTGATAACTGTTGAAAAGTTTCATGTGCAAGTGTTATTGTTAGAATAAGCACTTAATTCTAGAAGGAGGATATAATCTCATAGCCAGATAGTTAGAGTCACAGGGTAGGAGGAGGGATGCTATCACTGTCCTAGATAACAGACTTGTTTATTTTATAGTTATACATTATTTTTCTGAATAGTGAAGTCAGAACCTTGGCTAATTGTAAATATCTCTGAGTGGGAACAGATATCTTACTGTCATTCTGTTCCAAGAACTTCTCCTGAGAATTCAAATGCTACATCCATTGTAACAAATGGGAATCTTGGCGCTGAAAAATAGCAGTAATAGGGATGAAATATGCTTATTTATTTTTGCATGGGTAGTTCTGCATGTAAAACCCCCAGTAGTAAGCACTATGCTTGAAAAAAGAAGCAGTGAGAAATGGTAGCAGAATGATTTTATATTGGGTTTACACTGGCTTGCCACTCAGACAACAAGGTGTATTGCACTGTTAAATAGCAGTAATAGAGTGCATATACATTCTTTTCCCCCTTCAGATCTTGTTTTGCTTTATTGTCAGCGTTAACGTGTTACGCAGCTACAATATTTATATGTTACTGCTGGTAAAAATGTCTTTCACAGCTTCTAAATGAAGTGGTTCACAGGAACTATATTTGCCTGGCTTTTTTTGCCTAGCTGATGGTGACTAGATGGAAGGATGCGCTTTTTTTTTTTTCCTCCATTTTTCTCCCTTCTTTCCTAGTCTCTGATTGCAGAGAGCTGCAATCATGGAGCAATAATGGAGCTGACTTGTTAATGAAACAAGTTTAGAAGTTGTGACTAAAGGAGGAGACCTCATTTTAATTATTTGAAGGCTGGTTGATACTGTACAGCTGAAGTTAGGGCAAAAATACTGACCTTGCTTGGAGGAAGTTTGTTGCCATAGTCATGTTAGAGGTGGTTATCAGGAACAGTTACAATACCCTTCCCTCTCGTCCTCTCCCCAACAACACTACTGAGGTTCAAACTTTGCTTCAGTTTAATTGAAAGCAGTGGACACAAGTACTTACAGCGTGTTTGATCTTTACTCAGTACAGCTCTTCTAATTTCTTTCGTCAAATCCAAATGAATCTTTGGATCCAAGTTGTGTGCATCCATTGAGTAACTTTGTTGTACAGAATTATGGTGCCCTTTTTATTACAGATTGTCAGTGCTGCATAGTAAGCTTTGCATAAGTCATTAAATCTGTTAAATCTGAGCTTTTTTGCGGGAGGGGATACCTTCATCCAGAGCCCCAAACTTTTCTTTTGCTGAGTAGGCATGAAAGTTTGCATTGAACTTACTATCTTTTAAAAAGTTAATGCTAAGGATTTTTATTGTCAGTTTAAGGAAGTGGAGAAGTTAACAGATTTTAGAACTTTTGAGTTGGTGATTTTTAAGAAAGCATAGTTAAATGCATTCTATGAGGTTTCTGATGTTTCATAGACTAACAAAAGGTTGCTTTATTAGTAGCTTTAATGAACAAATCGCTTTATTGGCTTAGACATACTGGTTGCTTTGTCGGCCCAAACAGCTATGGGTTCTTGTTTCAATTCACCATTGTGCTAGAGTAGAGAAGTGATAGCCATTGACCTTCTGTTAAAGCACAAGAAAAAGTTTTTTGTGAAGAAGGAAAGTGTGCGGTGAAAAGAGCAATGTAGTTCTGAGCTGAGTTCAGCAACGTAAAAATCAAGAGACCATGTACCTCTCCTGTTGCTTTTCTTCCTAAGTGGCTCAGTGTGGCGAACCACCTGAAACAAGAAAGGGCAAGACTGTGACTTTCTGAAGGCTGTTTCTCAAGGAACATGTGTGTAAAGTAAGAAAGTATTTGTACCGTAGCTGTAAGGAAGTATACTAAGTGCTCATATAATTCTGAACAGAAACTGCTAGTCTTCAAAACAAATGTCTTTTTTTATTCCTGATTGTCTGGCTTGCTTTATTAAGTAATTAACATGCAGGACTTAACCATAGTCTTTGAATTAAGTGACAGTATTTTATTTCTTTAATTACTTCATGCGAATTTGTTTAAATGAGCAAATATTTTTTTTTCCTGGCTGTATGGTTAAGACAAAGGAAATTTGTTTAATATTTTAGACTCTTGTTGATGATAATAATTAATTCTCAAAGTAGTTGTCTCTGTAATAATAACAATGCTAAAATCAGGTGGGATGCCACTGCAATCCCCCAGCTCATTTTTTACATTATCAGAATGCATTAAAAACTTGCCATTTTACTTGTAAAAGATTAGCATCTTCCTGTAACTAGAATAATAGTGTTGCCATTGAATAAGCTGGGCATTCAAATGGGATTGCCAAGTGTATTTATATTACATAGTATGTGAAGTTATAATCATGATTAAAAGGATTAGGAACTTTCTTTAATGAAAGCACTGTATGAGAACAATTTACTTTTTTTTTTTTTTTCTTTGCAAATACCTTTTCCTATTCTTTGCTTTTGGGGGGGTGAGGGGTGAGGAATACACTGCAGCTCAGATATTCTGTAACTGACTGGTTTCTGGTTTGCACTGAAACACTTGTCATTTGGTGGGAGCAGCTGTCGAGTTTTCTGTGAGGATCGTGTTGTATGCTAGGAGGTTATGATGGGCCTAGTTCATAGTGGTATCTCTAATTGTATTACAATAAAGTGTTTGAATTACTGTTTTTCTTGTGGAGCAGTTTTGTTCCCTGATGCTTACCTAATTCCACGGGACAGCAACTTTTCCCTGAGACTATTTCTTGGGGAAGCTTATGAGATGCAGTTATGTTGTCCTTCTGTAGAATCTGTGTTTCTCTTTTGGGATGATTGTTCCCTATAAACTTTTGAAGTGAGGAGTAAGGTTGGGTGAGTTTGTTATATGAACAAATTGAGGAGAAGCAGTGCCCTGAGTATGTGTTCAGACAGTGCCTTGCCAATCTTGTTCAGAGTGGAGCTGACTTGCCATCGTCCTCTATCTGGTTTGCTGCTATAGCTTAGCTGTACTATTTAGAGTAAGTGCCTTTCAACTTCAGTTTTCTTCTGAATCTTATAGCATCAAAATGTCACTAATGTAAAATTTGCATGGAGGAGCCAAAGCAGGAAAACATTTTTTTCATTTCCTCTTCCCATGAAGAGATGGGTTGGAGTCTTTTGTTGCAGTGCCCCTTTTCCTACCTCTTCTGGTTACTGCCTACCCTGCTTTCCATCTTTCTGTGGGCTTTCAGCATGTGCAAGGAGGTTTGGTTTGCTCTCTAGTGTATTCTTTTGTTGGTGCTCTCTCCCTATCTCCTTTTGGCTGCAGTTGTGTTTTTTAACACCCCCCCCCCTTTGCTTCTCCAGTTCTGCCCTCCCTTGTTTTGCATTTTAATGCTATTTTGTTTGTATATGTCATCAAAATACATGGGTTTCCTTTGTGAGCCTAAAAAAGTTATGAGAGTCAGCCCTGATTTTTTGACAGAGCCACCTCTTCCAGAGGCCATGCTGGCACCCCCTTCTGCCAGATATTCACAAATGTTCCTCAGAAACTCTTCCTGCCACTGAGTTTGTACCTCAGTTCCCAGATGTAAGGTAACTTATTTGCTTAGAATTGTTTAGAATCAATTCAGGGGTGTGAGGTTTTTAACATTATAATAGTAACTACAAAAATACCGTAAAAGCGGTCAACATTGAAATTTAGTTCAGAGGCAGCAGCTGGCTAAACGGGATTCATATTTGTAAATTTTTGATGTCCAATATATTGTTATGAGTAATGACATAGAAGAGGTTGTGTTGCTTTGAATAACACTTTTTAACCCTTTGTCCTACTATATGGAAACTTGTGGTTTAACAGAGCCCTGTGGGGGAACTGGTTTTGAGGTTGTGTTGATACTATAATGACTGCATGTCACCTGTAACTTGAGTATGTATGTATGTATAGCAACTGATGCCTGCAGTACATGTAAAAAGTGGTAATTTTGGTGCAGTTTTCATTGGAAAGATAGATTGAGTAAAGATAAAGAAATCCAGTGAATTGCAGAATTCTAGCTGTCCAGAGCTCTGCTGCAGTTAGCTTTTCATTACCCATATCTTTGTCAATAGCAATATCCTAAACATCCATCTCAATAACAAATGGCAGCCCACAAACTGCATGTACTGAAGAAGACACAACTAGCATCTATTTGTTTTAAAACCAGCAACCATATGCAAAATGCAATAAAACGTGTACTGTTTAGCCCTTGGATATCACTGCATCTGAAACAAGGAGAGTGCATGTTATTGGTCGTTCAAAATATATACCTCAAAACACTGTTCCTCTAGAGAAACAGTAAAATCTTTCAACATTGTGCAAGACCTGCTGCAATGCAAGTTTCTGTAGTGGCTTAGCACTGTGCCTTGGAATCTATACAGAAAATGATTAAACATTACCAGCTGCAGTGGAAAATGTATATGGAAGAAATTTCTCACTGATCCTCTTCCCTAGCTTTTTAATACTCCCTTACCATCAAGTTCATGATCAGAGCCAAACTTTTTGTAGGCGAATTTGTACCCAATAGTACCAGGCCCTGCAGACCAACAAATACAAGGCTTGCCAATGAATCTTCACCATCCTATGGTAAATATTTGCTCTCCCCTCATTAAATCAACAAAATCAGTGGGTCTTACATATTCATATACCAGAAATTAATGAACTCACTACAATCCACTGAATGTTCTTATGGGAATAAAGGGAAGGAAAGCAAACAATTGCTAAGCACCCAAAAGAAATCTACAACTGAGGAAAGACCCAGCCACTTTATTCTATCAGGCAAGTAAGGTATGAAGAGGAACTGCCTAGTTGAAGTTTAACCAACATGGGCCTAAAGAAACCTTCAGAAGACAAAAAAAACAAATCTGGATCTTTTCAGTATTGGCATATGCAGCCCATTGTGGTCTCAAGAAAGGGGTTTTGTGGAATGGCATAAATTTCCCCACTCCTTTAAATCTTTGGTATATCATAGATAAATAGTAATTGTCACCTGTAATAAATATTTGGAGCAATGTAGAGATATTGCAACCATTCCAGCCAATGAGCCGGCTTCATTCGGAGCTCAGCTCAGATGCCTCTATACAAATGCCCACAGCATGGGGAACAAACAAGAGGAATAAGAGGTGTGGGCACATCTGCGGGGGCATCACAGAAATATGGTGGGATGGCTCCTATAACTGGTGTGTTGGAATGGAAGGTTACAGGCTCTTTAGGAAAGACAGGCATGGTAGGCAGGGAGGGGTGTTGCTATTTATGTTAGGCATAGGCTGGAGAGTATGGAACTCTGCCTGGGGACAGGTGATCAGTTAACAGAGAGTCTGTGGGTCAGGGTTAAAGGGAGAACAGCGATGGGGGACATTATTGTGGGGATCTGTTACAGACCGCCTGATCAAGAGGACTCGGTGGATGAAGTGCTCTATAGACAGACAGGAACAGCCTCACGCTCGCAGGCCCTTGTTCTCATGGGGGACTTCAACCACCCTGATATCTGTTGGAGGGACGATACGGCCCGGCACAAGCAATCCAGGAAGTTCCTCGATTGAGTGGAAGACAACTTCCTTCTGCAAGTAATAGAGGAGCCGACAAGGAGAGGTGCCATGCTTGACCTCGTGCTCACCAACAGGGAAGGGCTGGTTGGAAATGTGATGCTCCAGGGCAGCCTTGATTGCAGCAATCATGAGATGGTAAAATTCAAGATCCTCAGGACAGTGAGAAGGGCGTGCAGCAAACTCACTGCCCTGGACGTCAAGAGAGCAGACTTTGGCCTCTTCAGGAACCTGCTCAGTAAAGTTCCATGGGATATAGCCCTAGAGGGCAGGGGCCCAAGACTGTTGGTTGATATTCAAGGATCACCTGCTGCAAGCTCAGCAGTGTTGTGTCCCAACTAGAAGGAAGCGCAGCAGGAGGGCCAGGAGACCTCCTTGGATGGATAAGGAGCTGCTGAGGAAAATTCAAAGGGAAAAAAAGAGGCTTATAAAAGGTGGAAGCAAGGACAGGAGGCCTGGGAAGAATACAGGGATGTTGTCTGGGAAGCTAGGGACCAGGTTAGGAAAGCTAAGGCCCACTTAGACTTAAACTTGGCTAGGGATGTGAAAGATAACAGGAAGGGATACTATAGGTACCCTGCAAATAAAAGACAGACTAGGGACAACGTGGGCCCCCTCCGGAAGCTATCGGGAGAAAAGGCTACCCTGGATTTGGAGAAGGCTGAGGTTCTTAATGACCTCTTTGCCTCAGTCTTCTCTGGCAAATGTTCTGACCACAGCACCCAAGTCTTGGAATGCAGGCGTAGGAACTGTGAGAATGAAGACCCTGGGCCCACAGCAGGAGAGGATCTGGTTCGAGACCATCTTAAGAACCTGAAATGGCACAAGTCCATGGGACCTGATGAAATCCATCCGCGGGTCCTGAAGGAGCTGGCAAATGAAGTTGCTAAGCCACTGTCCATTGTATTTGAAACATCACGGCAGTCAGGTGAAGTTCCCGACGACTGGAAAAAGGGAAATATAACCCCCATTTTCAAGAAGGGGAAAATGGATGAGCCGGGGAGCTACAGAGCAGTCAGCCTCACCTCTGTGCCTGGCAAAATCTTGGAGCAGATTCTCCTGGAAGGCATGCTGAGGCACATGGAGAACAACAAGGTGCTTGGTGACAGCCAGCATGGCTTCACTAAGGGGAAATCCTGCCTGACCAATTTGGTGGCCTTCTATGATGGGCTATGGAACTGATGGACAGGGGTAGAGCAGTTGATGTCATCTACCTGGACTTGTGCAAAGCATTTGACACTGTCCCACACGACATCCTTGTCTCTAAATTGGAGAGACATCAATTTGATAGGTGGACCACTTGGTGGATAAAGAGCTGGCTGGATGGCTGCACGCAAAGAGTTGTGCTCAATGGCTCAATGTCCAGCTGGAGACCAGTAATGAGTGGTGTCCCTCAGGGATCTGTGTTGGGAACCAGTCCTGTTCAACATCTTTGTGGGTGACACAGGCAGTGGGACTGAGTGTGCCCTCAGCAAATTTGCCAATGACATCAAGCTGTGTGGCTTGGTTGATTCGTTGGAGGGAAAGAATGCCATCCAGAGGGACCTTGACACGCTTGTCAGATGGGCTGATGCCAACCTGATGAAGTTTAACCATGCCAAGTGCAAGGTCCTACACCTGGGTCAGAGCAATCCCAGGCACAGCTACAGGTTCGGCAGGGAAGAGATTCAGAGCAGCCCTGCGGAGAAGGACTTGGGGGTGTTTGTCAATGAGAAACTTAACATGAGCTGGCAGTGTGCACTCACAGCCCAGAAAGCCAACCGTATCCTGGGCTGCATCAAAAGGAGTATGACCAGCAGGTCGAGGGAGGTGATCCTGGCCCTCTACTCTGCTCTCCTGAGACCTCACTTGGACTACTGTGTGCAGTTCTGGTGTTCTCAACAGAAAAAGGACATGAAACTGTTGGAACAAGTCCAGAGGAGGGCCACGAGGACGATCAGGAGACTGGAGCACCTCCTGTATGAAGATAGGATGAGAAAGTTGGGGCTGTAGAGCCTGGAGAAGAGAAGGCTGTGTGGAGACCTCAGAGCTGAAGGGTTGAAGGATGCCTATAGGGATGCTGGGGAGGGACTCTTCATTAGGGACTGTAGTGACAGCACAAGGGATAATGGGTTCAGGCTTAAACAGGGGAAGTTTAGATTGGATATAAGGAATACGTTCTTTACTGTGAGGGTGGTGAGGCACTGGAATGGGTTGCCCAGGGAAGTTGTGAATGCTCCATCGCTGACAGTGTTCAAGGCAGGTTGGACAGAGCCTTGGGTGGCATGGTTTAGTGTGAGGTGCCCCTGCCCATGGCAGGGGGGTTGGAACTAGATGATCTTAAGGTCCTTTCCAACCCTAACTATTCTATGATTCTATGATTTTTACCCTCCTTGAATGACAAAAGGCGTTTTAACTTTTCACATCTGCCTTGAGAATTCTCTTTTCATTCCACAGTTTTTCAGCCACTTCATATTAATTAGTGTCATTGCTTCTAACAGTTCTTCAGACCAATATTATTGTCTTATAAAACTCACTTAATTTGAGCAGAAAGTTAACCTGGCCTTACAATGTTGAATTTCGCCAGCTTAGAGTGTATTCCTACCTCCTGTGAGTCTCTGGCTCATACGGTTTCCATAGGTCTTCTGTCTTCATTAGTGCCTCACTAATCAAAAGTTATTTTTAACTCCTGTAACTGGGTTTTTCATCAGTCCTTTGAGGGTGGAGATGTAGACAGAGCAGTGGCATGATAGTTGGAAGAACTGGGGTTTCTGTTTCTAGATTCTGCCACTGACTTTGTCAGAGATTTTTTTATTTAAGAACATATTATTTTTGGGGCCTCATTCTTTATAAAATGAGCGTGCTTGCCACATTCATAAAATATTTTGAGATCTTTGGGTAAACAGTATTCTGAGTATTTGTATTTTTTACAGAGGGTCACAGTCTGTGATGGTAATACAATTATGCAGTTTTATTTCTCTGGAAAGGAAGCCGCGCCAGTAGTTCACTGTTCCGCATTCAAATGGCAGACTGTAGCTTCTGTAATATTCTGAAGTTTATGTGGTCTTTAACATATGTATAACTATTCATTGTTTAATGGGAGCAGGGACTTAAAATGAGTTGCTATTATTTTTACTGGGCATAAGATGTTTTAAGGAAAATAGGTTTGTATTAGTTACTTCAGCATTTGTGGCACTGTTTCAGGAGATGCTAAATATCTGCCCTGTTGGTATTATTCAAAACACATTTAATGAATCATAGATATTGTTTTCCTGTAATGCATGTGATATTCAAGACAGACCCACAAACTCAAAATGAGAAGTTTGTTTGCTTAATGGTCCACATCTTATGTTTTTTCACTCATACAGGAAGAGCTAACTGCTATAGTTGCCGCATTAATCCATAATCCAATAAAGGGGATTTGGGGGGTTGAAGGTACAGAGAAGAAAAAGATTTTGTCTGTAGTACACTGTGGGCAATAGTTAGGCTAAAAATAAGATACAGCTCTTGAATGGCTTTGTGTTTGCCTTTCTCAATGTGCGAGACACACACACTGAAGTTTCACAGCAAGATTGGAAGGTGTGATTATATCCTTTCTCCTACTCCTCAAGGAAAAAGACCACACCAGCAAACCAAACAATCAACTTCTCAGGCCCAAGTTGTTCTTCCTGTTATTTCAGCTGCCACAAATGCAGGGCTAACTTGGCCATTACTTAAATCCATATAATTAGCCTGCATTAAATATCATATGATAGTAAATGAATGCTGACCCTCCAGCTTTGGTAAGAACAATGTCACTTCAGTGTACAGGTCCACTGTGGTATACATACCACACTTCTAGTAGCATATATGCACAAATACATGAACTCCAGACTTCAGAAATTAACCATTGTATAGGTACAATGTTGAAGCTTCTATGTAACTTATATGTAGTAAAATGCTTGAATTAAAGCCATTCCTGATTGCAGAGAATGCAAATGGATGGCTGGTACCCGTAGCTAAATGACAGCTGGCAGATTCTGCATGTGGACTTCTACATCTTTAAAGACAAAATTGAAAGAAGTAATGCATCAATATTTATCAACACTGATGAGTATTTATTCATCAGTAATGACAACCTGATCAATGACAGTCTGATTCCTCCAAAGGCATGCTGACAGGTGTTGCTGCAAGTTTTCATGTTGATACCTTATTGCTAGAATTGCATATTTTTTTCTTTTTCCTCAAGGGAAGCTGAGACCTTGATATAGCCTTCTTTGAGTTTGGATCTTCTTAGTAACTGAATGCAGGATCTTTGAACAACATTAGTTGTTTTTGCTAGTGTTTGAAAGGTACAATTATGTGACTCAGTCTCTGGAAAGTGAGCTCTGTGGAGTTTTCAATTCTAAATGTCAGGTACAGTAATTTTCATTCCTTTCCCCCCTCTGCTGATGTGAAGGCTTTGCTTATAAATTTTAATGCAATTTGTGAAGAGCTCTGAAGGAACTTTATCAAAATACTTAGACTTCTGAGAAAACATGTTAGGGCTTACCTCTTCTTTTGAATATGGGTTGACTTATAAGAGCTGTTAAATGCCCTATCTGGATCCTGTAAATCGATACAAATATATCTTCCTGTGGGTCAAATTAATTGGAAAGAAGTTTTGACCAGGATTAAATGAAGGCATATGAATTATAGGCCTAAATTTTGGTTTTGGCACCTGCCAGTATACGATACAATCAAAGCCTCGAGCTGTTGTCAAAATGCTTGAGCCAGTGGGCTGCAAAGAGAAGCCTGCAGACATCACCGGAGTGTAATCCCCAAAGCACTGCCTGCCTCAGACAGGAAACAGCACAGGAAACAACTTCTGGGAGTGTCCAGGAGGTGTTGAAGAAAGGTGAGGAGATGCAAAAAACTGCTCTAGCAAGCTTGTCTCAGTTTGAGTCCATGTTCTAGGCAGTAGTGAAGGGCAGGGGCAGCTTGACACATCCCTCTGGTCAGATACAGCTGTAGCTAGCTAGCAGATCCGGTGTTCTGGCCCGCAGTTCCTCATTCTTCTCTCAGCTGGCAGTGGACTAGTTTCTTCTAAAAATAGTAATGTTACAGATGCTCCTGTTACCATTGCACGAAGGAATGGGATCCTTCTGCTTTGCGTGGGTAGAATTTCAGTCCCTGAACACAAACAGAATCAGAGCTGCAGGAGCCCATGTCTTGTAGTGGGCACTGGTGTCTGGAGAGCCTGAATCAGCTTCTGGTGCTCATCAGCTTGCTTATATATTGTTTCTTCAAAGTGCAGGTTTTGAAGGTCTTTGAATACTGTCATGCTAATTTAAACAGCAGCCAGCAGAAGGATCTAGCACACAATATGCCGTTAGGAAGTACTGATTCTTTTCTTCCCTTTATTTCGAGTTTGGGAATTTGTATATAGGACATCCATATTTTTGGAAGGAAATGCTCCTCAAATTAGCTTGTTTAAGTAGAATTCTTTTTTCAAGCACAATGATTTTTTTTTCTTTTTTAACGTCACTCATCAATTTCAAGACAGCTTCATTTTTACCCTTACGTTTTTGTGCTTCGCTACTGAAGTGGTAGTTACTGGGAGAGAGTACTGTACGCCATTTAAGTTTTAATCATAGAATCATAGAATACTTAGGGTTGGAAAGGACCTTAAGATCACCTAGTTCTAACCCCCCTGCCATGGGCAGGGACACCTCCCACTAAGCCATGTCATCCAAGGCTCTTAATTCCTTTCTCTTTGTTCATTCTGAGTGCTGCTATTTTATAAAGTCAGACAGAATGTTTTGTTAGCAAACAAATGGGAAGTAGAAAGCAAACAGCCCTTCCTTCTCTAATAAATGCTTCTATTATTCTTTCTTATTGGTCAGATAGAGTTTAATGTCATGGGCCAAACTTGAATTGATAGCTAAGCTGGAAATGATAATAATGTCTCAGTTGTGGGAAGTAGATAAGGTTACTGATAAACTTCTTATTTGAAAGATTGCTGGTGTCTTCTTTAGAGTCATTTGTCTTTTCTTAGTTTAGACTTATTGATTTAGCTGACTCTTACACTTTTTTTTTTTTTTTTGTGAGATTGGAATTTATTATTATACCTGTAATGGTACCTCAGACTATTGAAAATAGTTGGCATGGCTTATAGGAATTCATTTGTATCCACTTGAAATAGGAGGATACATGTAATGAATGCAATATTTATTTTCCTGTTTAAAAATGAATATAAAAGTATTTAAATGGCCACAGAACTGAAAGATCTGGCATGATAATTTAACAGTACTGCTTATGAATCTGGATGTAGATGCAGATTCAGCTGTTGATCTGAATATCTCAATTTACTGGAGTATTGAACAAAAAAACTGTGTGGCCATATACAAGCTACTGAGAACCTGAGAGATATATCTATAATATCATAAATATGTTGTATATCACGTTATATGTAATAATATTATATAATATATAATGTATAACATAAATATTTTTATAATATATTAATATATATTATATATCTATATATTGATATATAGTATATATTGTATTATACCTTTATACATTTCATATATATTTATATATCTTACGTATATTATATATAATATATTGCATATGTATCATATAGGTAATATGCAATATTATAATTATATATTTTATATGTGCATACGTTTATATATATATATACACAATATGTATATGAATGGACCAGCTGCTTCAAAGGGGTCCATTGGATTCTGGGTGTACAGTAGAGTAACAAGTATAGTGCTGTCCAAACCAGAGTATCTCACAATTACATGTACTTCATATTAACATGGAGAAGTGTTAGATGCTTTTGGTAAGGGCTGTTATCCAGGGCCATGCCAGGGGATTTCTTGATCTGTATTCACTCCAGTGATGTTATGTTTTATAGAAAACAAAAGTTTCTTTTGTCTGCTTATACATGGTAAGTAAACAGAATTGCTAGTTTTCCATACCTGGTGCTAAAATCAGATTGACAGTTCAAAGAATTTGAAAGACCCTAGGGGTTGCTAAGAGTTGCTTTGACACACCATTCCTTAATCTTATGCAAACTAAACTGAAGGGAAAATAAAATTGCGAACTCTCCTTAATATTACAGACTGATTGCTAGGTTTTTCAGCTGTTTTATTAGAAAACTTGGCATCCTATCTCTTTTGACATTGCAGATTCCTATTACTGTAAATTTAGCCATCTTTCTTCAGATGTCTGCATCTGTGTTGCTCTGTGAGGATTTTTCTTTGTAAATCATGCTTTGAAAATAGGTAGGGAGAGTACTACCTTAGAACAGTAACAGACAATAAGCTTATCTAACTTTATGTACCTAATTTAATGGCACATAAGCCATTAGAAGATTGATGTGCAAGGTCAGTAATAAGTTTTTGCCTACATAGTAGTTTTTTTTAGACTGAGGGAAGATAATGTTACATTACATTTATTACCCCTACCAGGAGAGGTGGGCTGTAGTCCCTGAAAGCATCGTTGAAAAAATGCCTTTCCATTTCTGTTTACTCTCTCTTCCAGTTGCAAAGCAGAATCATTGTGTGAGTAGCTTGATTCACTCTGTTGGAACTATTTGAAGTTACTCATGGGAACTATTGCATCCTGAAAAGCTGGTTATTCCAATGCTTATAAAAATTAAAAATAAGAATCCTTTACAGCCAAGTTATCATTAGTGGTAGTTTCAGACAGATCCTAGGAGAATGAGCCCTTGATGGACCACAAGACCAATGTTAAATGCTCTGTTAATGGCTTATTAATGTTTCGTATTTCTTTGTATGAGGTTGTGTAAGATTGCTTCTTCCTTCTCCCTCTGTTAACTGATTAAGCAGGGACCTTAGGGAGGCTATTGAAACTTTCTTACAGAAAACTGAGAAAAACTCATTAATGTGTAGACTGTTTTGTTGCTTAATGTTTCCTCCAGAGTTATCCTAATCACATCAACATCTGTAAGCATGCACTGGCACTCACAGATCTATTAAATTGTCTCCATATTTGAAACAGAACAGATTTGATGCAGCGCCCCACCTCTTTATGATTGTCTGTTTGGACAGTTGATGATGAAAATCCACAAATAACTGTTTATCCTTTACAATGACAGACACAGCTTGAACTTCGGTGTCTTTGTAAACTTAACTTTAAATTATTCTTACTGTGGCTTCATGTGTATACTGTGGTGCACATTTGTTCTCTTTGTGTTGTAACTAAATTGCTGAAGTAACTTTCTCCTTGTCCAGCAGTTGCAGACTTCTGTTCAGTTCTGTTTAGCAGAACTAATCCTGTGTAACAATGAAGAGTAAGTTTAGAGCTGAAGGGCTGCACAGGTATAACTGAGGACCTAACTAGCATTTAGAATTTCTACTGCTGTATATGAGATCAGAAAAGATCATCTTGACATTGACATTCTAATCTCTGTTGCCAGCTCTGATAATTAGCATCCACTTTGATCCAGAACTTCAGTCAGCCCACAGGAGTTACTCACCAGTCTAATTTCCTCCAAGAAGCAACACCAATAATTCCAAGGTTTAGCTCTGAATCTCCAGCTGAATCCTAGGTCATCTTGACAGACAATCTGAAGCAGATTGTTCCATTCCTGGTACCTGGGATGTATAACTGCACTGCTAAGAAAGTAATCTTGGCATACCATTAAGATATTTTGCAGTGTGTATGGATTGGGGATCAGAAAAATCTCAAAAGTATGTAAGTGTCATCTTATGCCCATGGCAGTGTGATAAGGATAGTCTGTCACTGAACTGTTACACTCAAAATGCACATTTGACAGAGTTCTTAGCAAGCTTCTTTTATTCCTGATAAAAAATTTTGCAATATAAAGCCTTGCTTGTGGTTGGACTTACTGTTCTTTCATTTAGAGTTAAGTATCATGCTGTGTTTGTATGGTGTGATCTTTCTGAAGCAATGTCAGCTGTGACGTTAATAAAGGAGGAGTACACTAGAGGAGCTCCGCTTCATCCGTGTTCTAGTTCATCATCCATCTACCTTAAGGCTTTGTAATAGTTATGTGTAGCATCTATCGCTTTTAGGTATGGATAGTAAAGCATGCTATATATATTGCATAATGATGTTCTCCAGCCTCTTGCTCGTTCTAGCATATGCCCACAGTGAGGTAAGTTGGTTAAAAGCAATATACTGAGCTGATGAAGAAAAAAACCCCAAATGTTCCTCTTTTGTAGATATTTAGAAAACCTGTGTTGTGAAGGTGTTCACTCTAACTCTTCTCTTCAGCTCTGAATAGCAGTACTGATGTACTGAGTTGTGGTTATTTAAATTAGATAATTGAAACACAGCAAAATGAGTTTATTTTTCTGTTTCTGGTCACTATTATGGCTCTTAAGTGTTTCCCCGTTTCTCTCCACTAGAGAGCACTGCCAGCTGCACTGCTAAGGCCTTTCATGTATTTACCGAAATGCTGATTGTGATGTCACAGTTAGTCCTGTATAAAATGTCACCAGAAATTGTGTTAACCTCCTGTTATCTTGTCACATGTGCTCATTAAGACAAACTAGGGCCAGAAGGGACTTTGGGAGATCATTTCAGACCCTTCTCCCTCAAGACAAAAAGTCTGCTGTGTCTAGACTGGTGTCTGTCAGGAGTGTTTTGATCTTTTTCAAAGTCTTTGGTGAAGGAAAGTCCATGTTTTCCCTAGCTATTTGTCCTGGGTTCAGCAGCAGGAGTAATTTTTCTCCTTCTTAGTAGCTGGCGCAATGCTGTGTGCAGCAGAAGCGTGCTGGGCCCATAACCCAGAGGTCGATGGATTGAAACCGTCCTCTGCTGCCACCAATAATAATAATGATAAGGGAAATAACAAGAGAAGAGAAAACAACTGCTCACCACCCACTAACTGACACCCAGCCCGACCCGAACAGTGATCTAACCCTTCCGAGTAACTGTCCCCAGTTTATATAGTGGGCATGATATGCTGTGGTATGGAATACCTCTTTGGTCAGTTTGGGTCAGGTGTCCTGACTCTGCTCCCTCCTGGTTTCCCCTCCTCCCTGGCAGAGCGTGAGACTCAGAAAGTCCTTGGTCTGAGTAAACATTACTGAGCAGCAACTGAAAACATTGGTGTTATCTGCGTTGTTCCCAGGCTGAAAGTCAAAACCACAGCACTGCACCAGCTACTAAGAAGGAGAAAATGACTGCAACTGCTGAACACAGGATGCCATTTTTTTTCTGACACTCTGTGATCTATAGAGTTGCCCTACCACTTTTCCCCCTTCTTCTTGGAGTCACCTTTCCTGCAGCATTCTTCTGTTTCTTTCCTCTATGTTTGCTGTAGACATGATGAACAGTATATAGCTTCTTTCCTCCATATGCACATGCTTTTTGCCTTTAAAGAGTGCTATTTTCCTCACTCTTGTCATCTCAGCCAGAGGTTAACACATCCATGTGGCACTGTAGCACTGTTTGCAGTGATGGGTGTCGGCATCCAGCAGTGAAACAGCTGCATCTAAAATCCTTACCAGTAGCAGCTTCTGGCTCTTCTGGGCCATATAATAGAATAATAAAACCGTAGAATAGTTAGGGCTGGAAAGGACCTCAAGATCATCTAGTTCCAACCCCCCTGCCATGGGCAGGGGCACCTCCCACTAAACCATGCCACCCAAGGATCTGTCCAACCTGGCCTTGAACACTGTCAGCGATGGAGCATTCACAACTTCCCTGGGCAACCCATTCCAGTGCCTCACCACCCTCACAGTAAAGAACGTATTCCTTATATCCAATCTAAACTTCCCCTGTTTAAGCCTGAACCCATTATCCCTTGTGCTGTCACTACAGTCCCTAATGAAGAGTCCCTCCCCAGCATCCCTATAGGCATCCTTCAACCCTTCAGCTCTGAGGTCTCCACACAGCCTTCTCTTCTCCAGGCAGAACAGCCCCAACTTTCTCATCCTATCTTCATACAGGAGGTGCTCCAGTCTCCTGATCGTCCTCGTGGCCCTCCTCTGGACTTGTTCCAACAGTTTCATGTCCTTTTTCTGTTGAGAACACCAGAACTGCACACAGTAGTCCAAGTGAGGTCTCAGGAGAGCAGAGTAGAGGGCCAGGATCACCTCCCTCGACCTGCTGGTCATACTCCTTTTGATGCAGCCCAGGATACGGTTGGCTTTCTGGGCTGTGAGTGCACACTGCCAGCTCATGTTAAGTTTCTCATTGACAAACACCCCCAAGTCCTTCTCCGCAGGGCTGCTCTGAATCTCTTCCCTGCCGAACCTGTAGCTGTGCCTGGGATTGCTCTGACCCAGGTGTAGGACCTTGCACTTGGCATGGTTAAACTTCATCAGGTTGGCATCAGCCCATCTGACAAGCGTGTCAAGGTCCCTCTGGATGGCATTCTTTCCCTCCAACGAATCAACCAAGCCACACAGCTTGATGTCATTGGCAAATTTGCTGAGGGCACACTCAGTCCCACTGCCTGTGTCACCCACAAAGATGTTGAACAGGACTGGTTCCCAACACAGATCCCTGAGGGACACCACTCATTACTGGTCTCCAGCTGGACATTGAGCCATTGAGCACAACTCTTTGCGTGCAGCCATCCAGCCAGCTCTTTATCCACCAAGTGGTCCACCTATCAAATTGATGTCTCTCCAATTTAGAGACAAGGATGTCGTGTGGGACAGTGTCAAATGCTTTGCACAAGTCCAGGTAGATGACATCAACTGCTCTACCCCTGTCCATCAGTTCCATAGCCCATCATAGAAGGCCACCAAATTGGTCAGGCAGGATTTCCCCTTAGTGAAGCCATGCTGGCTGTCACCAAGCACCTTGTTGTTCTCCATGTGCCTCAGCATGCCTTCCAGGAGAATCTGCTCCAAGATTTTGCCAGGCACAGAGGTGAGGCTGACTGCTCTGTAGCTCCCCGGCTCATCCATTTTCCCCTTCTTGAAAATGGGGGTTATATTTCCCTTTTTCCAGTCGTCGGGAACTTCACCTGACTGCCGTGATGTTTCAAATACAATGGACAGTGGCTTAGCAACTTCATTTGCCAGCTCCTTCAGGACCCGCGGATGGATTTCATCAGGTCCCATGGACTTGTGCCATTTCAGGTTCTTAAGATGGTCTCGAACCAGATCCTCTCCTGCTGTGGGCCCAGGGTCTTCATTCTCACAGTTCCTACGCCTGCATTCCAAGACTTGGGTGCTGTGGTCAGAACATTTGCCAGAGAAGACTGAGGCAAAGAGGTCATTAAGAACCTCAGCCTTCTCCAAATCCAGGGTAGCCTTTTCTCCCGATAGCTTCCGGAGGGGGCCCACGTTGTCCCTAGTCTGTCTTTTATTTGCAGGGTACCTATAGTATCCCTTCCTGTTATCTTTCACATCCCTAGCCAAGTTTAAGTCTAAGTGGGCCTTAGCTTTCCTAACCTGGTCCCTAGCTTCCCAGACAACATCCCTGTATTCTTCCCAGGCCTCCTGTCCTTGCTTCCACCTTTTATAAGCCTCTTTTTTTCCCTTTGAATTTTCCTCAGCAGCTCCTTATCCATCCAAGGAGGTCTCCTGGCCCTCCTGCTGCGCTTCCTTCTAGTTGGGACGCAACACTGCTGAGCTTGCAGCAGGTGATCCTTGAATATCAACCAACAGTCTTGGGCCCCTGCCCTCTAGGGCTATATCCCATGGAACCTTCCCTCGAACAGATATCAGGGTGGTTGAAGTCCCCCATGAGAACAAGGGCCTGCGAGCGTGAGGCTGTTCCTGTCTGTCTATAGAGCACTTCATCCACCGAGTCCTCTTGATCAGGCGGTCTGTAACAGATCCCCACCGTAATGTCTCCCATCGCTGTTCTCCCTTTAACCCTGACCCACAGACTCTCTGTTAACTGATCACCTGTCTCCAGACAGAGTTCCATACTCTGCAGCCTATCCCTAACATAAGTAGGAAGTCCCCCTCCCTGCCTTCCAGGCCTGCCTTTTCTAAAGAGCCTGTAATCTTCCATTCCAACACACCAGTCATAGGAGCCATCCCACCATGTTTCTGTGATGCCTATGATATTGTATCCTCGTAGACATGCACACATCTCTAACTCCTCTTGTTTGTTCCCCATGCTATGGGCATTTTTATAGAGGCATCTGAGCCAAGCTCCAATTGAAGCCAGCTCATTGGCTGGAGCAGCTGGAGTATCTCTACATTGCTCTGAACATTTACTATAGGTGCTGGCAACTGACTGGGTGTGTTGGGATGGAATGATGCTCCCCTCCCCCAACACATCTAGTTTAAAGCATCCTTGACCCATCTGGCAAGCCTCCTACCAAATCCACTCTTCCCTTTCTTTTTCAGACCAGCTCCACCAGCCCCCAGTAGACCTGGCCTACTAAATTGAGTCCCATATTCAGGGTACCGGAACCCCTGACTGCAGCGCCACCCTTCTAACCATTTATTAACCTGGGCAATCCTCCTCACCTTTTTAAGGTCTTGCCCTCTATCCTGGAGAATTGAAGAAAAGGCAATCTGAGCTCCAGAGCCCCTAACCACCTCTCCCGGGGCTCTGTAGTCCTTCTTTATGTTCTCCAGGCTACTGCTATCTGTATCAGTAGCACCCACATGGATCACTAGAAGTGGGTAACAGTCAGTGGTATTTACTAGAGCAGGCAGCCTCTCTGCAACATCCTTGATCCGAGCCGCTGTAGGCAACACCTCCCTTGAGACTGAGTCAGGCCAACAGATGGGTGCCTCTGTTCCCTTCAGAGTTGAGTCCCCTACTTCTACGGCCCGTCGCTTTTTTCTGGCAGCACCAGTGGTCATCTTCTTTACCAGTGCCTCAGCCGGTTGTTCCTGGTGGGAGTGTGGTTCCTCATCAACCCCCTGCAGGACAGCAAAGCGGTTCTGGGTGGGGACAACAGATTTAGGAGGAAGCCCCTTGCTTTTAATTGTCCTCTTCCTCCTTTTTTTGTTGTTTTCTGTTACTGTTTCCCAGCTTCCTGGGTTAGCGGCCTCCTTTCTGCATGAGCGACAGTGGACGCTTGACGCCCCTGCACAGTCTGGTCCTGGAGAAAGCAGTGCTGCTTCCCCTCAGCTTCCCTGACACCTTCCAGCCTCGTAACAGCGTCCCGCAGCTCAGCCCCTGCTGCAGGAGGACCTCCACCAGGGAGCACCGAGTGCAGCCCTGCCCATTGTGCACCCTCCCCTCAGGAGAGCAGTGCAGGCGCTCTCTACACCCCGAGCTCTGCACTGCATCTTCCCCTCTCATCGGCTCTGTCTGGGTGCCTACGCTGCCCACCGCAGGGGCAGCCAGAGCAGAGCTCCCTGACCGGGCCCTGGGCATAAGGCGAGCGCTCACCACCCCGCTCGAGCTACTGCGCAAACTGCTCCCCCCGCTCCCCGGGCAGGCTTTTGCCCAGTCGGGGCTGGTGCCGCTCCTCCTGGCACCGCCCCCTGTGAGTCAGCTGCTCGGTCCGCTGA
Organism: Myiopsitta monachus; assembly: GCA_017639245.1. Classification (NCBI taxonomy): domain Eukaryota; kingdom Metazoa; phylum Chordata; class Aves; order Psittaciformes; family Psittacidae; genus Myiopsitta; species Myiopsitta monachus. The sequence continues at coordinate 70,070,784 of CM029917.1, read as the reverse complement.
GCTGCGGGCTCCTGGGCAAGTCCTGTCGAGGGCTTGAGGCTCCCTGGGTGGCTGTTGCCGCTCTGAGTTGAGGCTCCTGGACACCGAGCCTCCCCCCTCTCAGGTGTTGAATATGTCCTCTCTCGAGCTACTCACATCAGCAATTGCTCTGAGGTGGCTTGTGTGTCGGTTGTGGTGCATTGCACTGCTTTGGAATTCATGTTGTATTACTTGGGTGTTGCCGAGGAGGGACTGTGCCCACAGGAGGCCTGGCCTCATGGACACTGTAGGTCTTCAGAGCACTCAGAGGAGGTGGCAGCAGCAGAGGGAAGAGTGCGCTGTGGAAGGAGTCCTGCTGACCCTTGCTAAGTTTGCTGTGCTGTGCTAGGCTCAGGGAGAAAAAGAGGTGGAGAAGCACAGCTTCCAAGTGAACTCCAGTGTCTTCAGTGTTTGTTGTCAGGTGCCATTCCAGGCTTTAGATGGTTGTTTCCTATAGGTAACATGGTGAAGACTGAAGTGATTCTTCTCTCCAGTTTGTGAAGTTGTGGTCAAAAAATAAACATCAATAGGATTTGGTTGGGGGTTTTTTGTAAACCAAGTACAAAAGTGTGTCAAAAGTGTGGTGTTATGGAGAAACTGATTTTTCATACATATGTATTCAAGGAAGCTGGTATGTTTTTTGTACTTAGCTTACTTGTTTCTCTACACTTGCTTCTGACAGTACAGCTTCAGATGAAACTTTGGACTGACCTAGGGAAAAGCACAAATGACAGGCTGTTCTAACAGAAGTCTGACTTGTGTTTTATAAAAGGTAGAATTAGCTCTCCGTGCTTGTTCGGTCACCACTTCACGTGCTGAAGCGGGCAGCTTCTGTCTGGTTGGCACAACCTAGTGTGCAGGAATAGGAAATCTTGTCAGATTTGCATTCGCTAGAGTGGAGGGCAAGGATTTCAAATCGAGTATGACTGCAGCTCCTCCCAGTGGCAGGTCTTTCTCTGCTTCTGTTTGCTGGTATGACAACGCCAGATCAAGTGGTGTTCAGAGAAACACTACTCTGCTGCATTTTTACACATGTGGGAAGGAGTCCTTTTATGTCTGACTGGTAGGATCAGTAATAAGAAATCGATTGTGTATCTGTAGAAGCCCACTGCACAGGAAGACTGCCAGAAACATAGATGTGGTCTCTCATTCAACATCACTTCGCGTTGTCTCAATACAGGTTTGAAAAACAGTGTATCTCCAGAAAGAAAAACCCCTGGTGCTATTGTTTTCCCCAAGCTATCACCATGATTCTTCCTGCAGAAAATCTGTGAATTTCATATTCTGTCCACATAGTTAAACCTCTTGTCATCTAGCATCATGATTGCTGCAGCATCCTTCATATCAGACCTTTACAAATGCAGTCTTGCTGTTGCTGTATCAGCTCAGACTATTGCTGTATGTGAATTTTGTATAATAAGCTATTTCAGAAGTGTTTGGCCAGTGCTTCCAGGAGGCAGTGGAGGAGATACCATGACTGCTGACACCAACTGCTTTAGGCTCTGTGCCAATCCATGTAATTCTGAAATCCTTTCTGTGTTGTTGTGTATGTAAAGCCTCTGTGTATGTGAATATGGACACACACTAGGTGAATATAGAAGACTTTATTGTTAAAAATCACACAGAATTTTTGAAAATCGTTACCCATTAGACTTTCTCTTGCATTTCTAATTGCACAGGCAGTTGCACGTATTGAATTCTATTTCAGTTCGGCTTACAGTATTCTCTTTTTCTTCCATCCTTAATTGGTAAGCAAGTATATACATTGACAGACTTGGACTGCAAAGTGCAAACCCTCCACCACATCCTTGAAGGTTTTCAAGATTTGACTCGACAAAACCCTGAGCAGCTTGGTCTGCATTCAGTGTTGAACCTTCATTTGAATAGAAGGTTGTATCAGATCTCTCCTGAGATCTCTTAAGTCTAAACTTGCCTGACATTTTTTTCTTTCTGTGGGCAGAATGAAAACCTGGCACTGTAGTCAGTAGTAAAGGCTGAAGTGTGAGTGCTTGAGGACTAATCCAAGGGTTCAGCTTCTATCAACTTCTGTCAGTCTACTGTAGCACCAAATATATCAGAAATACCCTGCATTTTCCTGTCTCTCTGCCTTGGGTAGAATGCTAGGATGTGCTTCAGTGCATGTGCACAGCTGCAGAACAAGCCTCCTGGCTCAAAGTATGTACATACTCCATACTCTGCGGAGGATGTACAACTCTGAAGTGGCTTGAGCATCATTACTGATGTGTGCTTCAGACCTTCATAATCTCTGTAGCAAGCACATAAATTTGAGCACTGGTATGGTAAAAGCTGCTCTGTCTGCTAGTAGTAGTGTGGGAAGACTTTTGTTTTCACTGGAGTTGTAGTTTTCAAAGATAAACTTGTTTAGGATTTTTGGTATATGGAAAGAAGTTTGTCCTCAGTAAAGCCAAGGGTAGGGTAAAATTGTGTGAAATATTCTTTGTTCATTGTTCTGTCTGCTGTTAATACTAGTCTTGCATAACTTTAGAATCTATGTAAGACTCCTAGTTTGTCTGTGCTACCTAGTACAAAGCAGGCTGGACTCTAAAACCTTTGAATTTTGATTCTACAGGAGATCGAAGTTGTGGAAGGGGGCACAGACATTTCCCATCTTTTCCTTCAGCTGCCAGCCAGCACTTACTAGGCTTGCAAAACTCTTACCTCTCTTCCTGGAAGACACCTGAATCATTAGCCCTTAGTAGTTAATGAATGAGCTTCTTAAAGGGAGCTGCTCTTGGTGGATTTGGCTAAGGATCCTTCTCACTTTAGGAATATCATCCCTTCCTTGCAGCCTCTCTGCTTTCAGCCATCCATCAAGTCTGATCCTTGTTTGGACCTTTTGCATGCTTGTGTTATTCAGTACATGAGTTGTGTGCGTTGTAAACTTCGTCAGCAATAATACTTTGCAGCAAAAGGAAGATAACTTAAAATGATGTACCAATTATTTCCAAAAGGTATTTCATAAAAATCAATTTTTGACATGTTTGATTAAAAAGGTGCAAAGCTGGAGTTGCCCGTCAAGTTCCAGTTGTCTGTGGTTTAACTTGAAAAGTAGCTTTCTTTTAGGAATTAACATCTTCCTTGAAATAAGCTCTCCTGGGACAGTTGTTCAAAAAATAATGTTTTTTTGTTGATGATTACTTCAAGTAGTTGTAGTAACTCTTGATTAATCAGTGTAGTGGTTGGTTTTTTGTTGTTGTTTTTCTTTCTTTTTTTTTCCTATTTGGAGCTCCATTTAAAAAATCTTTTTATCTTTTTGTGTAACGTTTCGTGTTGCTTACATCTTGAGCTAGATGCATTTTGAATGATTAAATGAAAATGCACTTTCACTAGACTTATCCACAGAAAGATTTTGGGTGTTTTCTAGCTAATTAATTAGATACCAATTGCAAATTGAATTTAAAATTTTGTTCCTTAAAACTTCAAACAACACAAATTAGTAACTTTACGCGCTATTTTCCTTTTTCCTTTGGGAAACCACAAGAACATTTCCATGGGGGCTCTTCATGCATACTACTTCACTTTGGTCCAGAGCTGAACATAATGCAAAATACTCTCTAGCTGCCAAAGTCTCTTTGTAAGAGGACATTACAGCTAGTGGTTTAGTATGATAGCCAGCTCTTCATTCTTTAATGTCCGTGAAGAGAATGCTGCTATTAGTCCTTTTCATTGAGTGGCCTTTAGGAAGATATCTTGCATCCAGTGAGATAAGCCTGAAGAGAAGCCATCATTGCTACAGTACAAAACGACCGGCTGGCTTGCACGGATGGTGAAAGATGACCTTTTGCGGGATAGTTCATGGATTAAGCTCATCCTGACACTGCCTGCTGGGGTGGTCTTAATTGAGACTGCTAATGATATTACAGAACATCTCTGTCTGCATTGTGGACCGAGCTGCTTATGAAGCAGCTCAACTGCTGCAATCTTCAGTCAGGCATTTTTAAGGTAAACAAGCACCAATTTAGTTTGGGTCAGAAAGCTACTTTTATACTTCAGTTTCAGTTGCACAAAACATGAATATTTAACAACATACTTACAGTTGTTTCTTTAACTGAAGTTTTGAAGTATATCCTGATGCGCCAGCTACTGGAGGATGATGAAATATTTAGCTGAATATAAACTTTAGTAGAAAATTATTATTTTGGGAAAAATTCAATGGAAATGCTTCTTTAGATTTGTGTGAACTTTTTAACTTGTATGAAAAGCTGGAATAAAAGCCTTGCATTTGAAAGTTGTGACAGGAAGGGTTTGAAATAGTTATGAGAATTGTTTATACCTAGAGGTGATTATACAATGTTTTCTGCTCCTCACTGACACAGTGGCTGGGCTAATGGGTGCAGTATGTTACTGGTTGACATAGTCCATTGGTTCATGAAGACTTATTTACATTGCATACATTGCATTACAATAACCGAGTAGCAAAATGAGTGGATAGGAATAGAAGCTATTTGTAGAAAGCTAAGAAAATGTGATTTTTGTGATCCTGAAGATGACATGAAGAGTTCCTGAAGAACTCCAGGTTATCTGACATGCTCCATAATCACTGCTGCTTAGCTGTAATATTCACAGGACTAATATTCACAGACTGTCCTGAGATGAGTGTGTAAAATGGTTAGAGGTATGTGCTCTGAAAGGTTCACATTGCATTCAGGAGTGGCAGCTCTGAAGGGCATTTTGATAAAAGACAGGCTGACTGTTGAAAACAGGAATATTCAAAGTCAGGTTGTTAAGAATCTGGGAACTGGACTGCAGTGAAGCAGGGCAATGAACCCAGCTGACGTACCTAGGTATTACAATGCGATACTGGGAGGGGCAATGGCACTCCTTCATGGGAAAGGTTATTGACTGAGTAAATGTAACATAGAATTGCAAATAAATATCATTGTGTGTTTTGACAAAGTCATTCCTAGTATAGTGTTTATGTAAAACTGAATTGAAGATAAATCAATTAAAACCTTCAAGAAACAATGTGGGAGAACTCGTCCTCATGGCATGTTGATTGAAATTTTAATCACTGAGAAATTCGAAGTTTGTGCCAGATTGCATATACTTTCTTTTATGCCAGTTTGAAAGCTTAGGGCCTAAGAGTTTTAAAATTACTTAAAATTTGTGTGTTGTGGAATGTTTGTGAGACGCAGGAGCATCCTGAGGAGTGGGTAGAGCAAATCATAACATCATTGCCGATATGATGGGGTAGAAGAATGAGAGTAAAACCAAGCTTGTTCTGCATTGAGGGGCAGCAGAAGGAAGAAGGGTAATATCCCTTATTATGCCAGCTGTTGAAAAGGGAGGGGTGGAATTTTCTAGTGTAGGAGTTCTTAGGTGTAAATGGGAAATGATAAATTAGTTACACTGATTAATTAACTAAAGCATTTAATTTAATTGAAATTGATTTAGTTGCATTATAGGAGACAAAAACATGAGCAAACTGAGACTTCACCTTGACTGTGTCCTTAAGCATTCTATTTACAGTGCTATAACAAATGAAATGAGGTTTGTGTTTAAATGGCAACTGTCCCAAAAAGTCTTGCTGCCTTTGTTTCCCTATCACCTACACCCAACAAAAGAGGTAAAAAAAACCCAACTCCTAAATATTGAAAAATAAACTGAACAACAGCAAAAACCAGCTGGTCTAACAAGATGCTGTTCTGTGGTTTTACATTCTTCAGTATGACCCTTAGGAAACTGAGCTGGGAATGGATTGCTTAGAATGCATTGCACTAAGTATATTGCATCTCTTCAGATGATATAAAGATTCTTCACCTAATGGGATCTTGAAGCAAAACATTGTGTTGCAGGTAAACACCGTAGAATTATGTTGGGAAAAGCTCCACTTGTACTATTCTTTAGTTAATAGATGAGGATAATACTAATGTTATACTACTGTTTTCTGTCTTTTTCAGTGGGATTTTTAATGGTAAATGGATGTCCTGTTAATTAGCTCAAATATGATTGTCAAAGCTTTGCAGAGCATGTTAACTTTTCTGTATGTCAAGGGAAATGTTATTTCTGAAGTCAGGTCAAGCCTGATTCTGAAGTCTGGAGCAAAGAATGTCATGATCTCATAATAAACTGCTTGTTCTTTAGAATCTCAGTGGCTCAATTACCCTTCGCTACTTTTTCTGCTCATCAAGCTAGAATATGAAGTGGTTGTCATTTATGGTTCTTGCATATACTTGTACACTTATAAGTTCATTTGGTGTTACTTTAGGGTGAAACTACTTCCTGAAGTTTGAAAACTAGTAAGTCATATGTGTTCTAACGATGGCTTGCAAAGATGTTCAGAACTGTAGGGAAATCGAATGCTTATAAAAATAAAAAGTGGTAAAAGGCATGTAATCATGTGATTTTTGCAAGATCCTTGTGTACCTATTTCTGCTTCTAGTTAATAATTTTAACTTTAACATTACATGACTTTGTATGTCTTGCTTCATCTGCACTAGCTGCTCACTGCTAAGTGGTTACATGGAGATGTGTGTATGTAAATCTTGACTCCCAGGATGTGCAAAGGTGACCTCACTACTTAATTGGTCTTTCACATCTTGGTATTAATTGAAGCTTGTCTAAGAAATTAATGAACCTTAGAGTGCAAGAACTAGTCATCACTTAGAAGTAAAATCTTGTTTTGATAATACATAATGAAAATCTGTTTAGGGTGTTAGATTGTTGGTTAATTCTCCTGTACAGCTACCGTGCTGGTTCCAAGTCAGTTTTCTTTTCTTCCTCTGTAATATGGTGGGTGCACTTGGTGCTCAAATACAGAGGCAGCCATGGACAATTAAAGGGCTGGAGTGCTTTGTGCAGCACATTAGAGTGCATCCAGCTCAAGCTCCCCCTGAGCAGGGTTCAGAATGTTTCTTGCTGCAACTCCGCTCTTAGATTTGAGCATTTCTTTCTCTCTGACAAGCTGGTTCTGTCATGTCAAAACCCTTGACATTTATTTCTCCTATAGTTTTGTTACAGGAAAAAGAAAACTACTTACATCTCTCATTAGCTGTCTTTTCTTGCTCTGTCTCCAAGAAGAATTGTATTCCTCCTTTTCTATCCTCTCATTACCAATAAAGTAAGTAAATAACTTATTCCTTAACTTCTTTACCCTAAGGAGTACCCTAAGTATAGTAAGCATTAATCCCATTTTATAGACAGGAAATGAGGAACAGAGCAACAAATGATTTCGTCAGTATGACAAATGACATCGATGGATTTGGTTGTGCTTGAATGCCAGTGATAGCCATACTGGCTCAAACAGCAGTGTCTCCAGCCTCCCCTGGTCACCTTCATCTCTCCTGTCCTCCTCTACCCTCCATCTCACCATCCATCTCCGTGTTACGTTAAGTCACGAGTGGCATAGCACAGTGCTCTAGATTGGCCATTTTGTGAAGTGTTTCCTGGGTTGTTTTAAATCCAAATATATTTTCTGGGCTTCCCTGTTCAACTAAATGAACAATTACACCTCTGTATTCCTCTCTATGTGAGGGAGAGGGGTTTGAAACAAAGGATCAAAGGCTGTGGCACCTGACATAAGCACCACTGCTACTAAGATTGAAACTTGTCTTAGGCTATGGTTTTTGAGAACTTTAAAGAAGGCAGTGTTACTGAAATAAATTACTGTCATCAGCTTATGACTTGACTTCTAGAAGTTTTTGAGTATCTGTGCAGTGAACTAGATTTCAGAACTATTGGAGGTTGAAACTAATTATCTAGAGAACATCTCAAATGTCTGTGCAGTCTGCACAGATTCTTGTGCCAACACAAGGCCAGCGATGGCATGGGAGGGAAATGCCTGAGGGGGGTGTGAAGAACGTTTCTGATGCTAGGTAAGTGGTTCTGCTGCCAGTGCTTGTTGGACTACGGCAGCCTCAGGTGAACTTCCCTGTGGTAAGCACTGACACTAGGTTACTCCAGCACATCAGAAATCTAGGATGTGACAGTAGCGGGAGTTAATACACCTGTGGCACTGTGTGTTTAGCTTGTGACTTTAATGATGAAGAATGCTTCAGTTTTGCACTCTGACACACACTTAAGGCTTATATTGAAACGTCTGTACTTCTACTGTTACTTGTGTTGCCAGATTAAGCTCATACGTGATAATACCTTGATTTTTCTGTGTAGATAATAGATGGTATGGCATAAAGAGGTAGGGAAAAGCTAATTCTTTTGTTTTCTGTCTATAGATAAGTTGAGAAATACAAATATATTTGATAATTTAGGAAAGATTTAACTATTGCTTAATTTCTTTTTGTATGTCTGATTTTTAAATGGATGAAATTATTATAAGATGTATTCAGAAATTCAGTTATATAGCCATCTTAAATAGGGAGCATCCTTGTAGGTTGTTCCTTACTACTTAACCCAGTTCAAGAACAGACATACTATATATTTTTGTGAACAGATTTTGCACTGCATCTGTATGCATGTGGATTTTTTTTTGTCATTTCATTTTGGTAGGAGGAAGTTAATGAAAGAATGTGATTTCTGTTTACCTTGCATGTTTATCTGTTTTGCTTTAAGAGGTGAAGTTCACTGAGTCTTTGTTAAGACATTGTGAAGTATCCTTTGGGAAGTACAGTTTGCAAAGTGCAAACTTTCTGTGACTGATAGCTTTGGATTACCTTCACTTTTATAGCTGGAGGATGCAATTTCTGTTCTAGGATTACCAGACTTGATGATCTTGTATGAAAAAAGTGAACAGGCAAGGTATTTTTTTCATACTGTTACATTAACATCTGTTAATGTTTTCTGATGTTAAATGTAGCCAGCTTCTCCTATTTAAGAAGCCGCAGCTTTTCTCCAGAAAGTCAACAGGGGCATAAAGCATAATTGCTTGTTGTGATGAACTTCTATCTAAATTAAAAATAGCTTTTTAAACTTTCATAACCTCCTGGTGTTAAGCTATCATTTTTACATATGACTCACTCGTACAGATTGTATTAACTGTAGCCATGGGTAAGGCTGTACAGAAAGAGCTGGACCGTGACTTCCATAGATGCAATGAAAATGCACTTGGCAGTGAATAAGGACTTCAGACTATTGCAGAAGGTAATGTTTATAGTAAATGTTTTGCCTTACTGAAAGACTGTAGCAGGAGGGGGAGGCTTGAGTGGGGAAATGGGGGGGAAAAAAAACCCAACTTGATAATGGTTATGTTAATGCTATGAAGTTTTATTTGAAGTAGCCAGTCAACTTTGAATTTTCTGCATCTTGAACATAATAAAGGCCAATCCACTTGTTTCCTGAAGCCTGAAGTGTATAGAGGATTATAATAGATTCATTGTTGTTGGATTTCTGGATTTAACACGAAATATAGTGGGAACATTGATCTTTATAAGGCTCTTGTTCTCTCTTGAACTCTGAAATTGGCTTGTAAGTTTTCTTTTTTGAAATAGTAGTATTGGTTAACCAGAAAGTAAAGGTCTGCTTTCCTCTATACTCACACACGAATAAATACTATATTTCTTGATTTTGGTGTGTTATTTTTTTATTTGTTTGTTTTGGCATTTTCAAAAAAATGTTGCTGAAAAACTGAATTTCCTAAATCTGACTTGTATCTGCAGCTCTATACAAGGACCTAGATTATGGATGAGAGTAAGTTACATTTTTAAAAGTATTTAGTAATCCTGAATAATGCTTGAAATTACATGAACAGAAAGCATTATAGGTGTTGCTTTATGGTGTGATTTGATGTGGGGACATGATAATTTCTGTATCTAAGGTTGGCTGTTTTGTCAGAGAGCCTTTCTCATGTTTTAGCTGTTCTCAGAAATGCACCTGGCTGGATGATGTAGTACTTGCAGCAGCTGTGGAAGGGAGTGTGGTCTCTCCTTCCTTGTCACTTGGCACCTTTAAAAAGAAGTACCAGGCATAAATTGATAGTATTTCCTTCTTAAATCAGCAGATATCCTGAAACAAGAGCTGTGAAAGAGAGAAACATTCTGTGCTTCCACAGGAGGGTTACCTCTGAGGAAAATATTAACTATTTCACTACTTGGTTGTAACTTGGCAGTCAGCTAAGTGCTTATCCCAAACTGCTTCCCAGAGCTGCAAAGGAGGAAAACCGCTAGCTGTTAGAAACAGGCACGTGTAGATATCTTTTACAACTCTTAAAACTTATGAGGTAATACTTTAGTATACTGAAAATGAGTAGGTAATATACAGTAGAATTAATTTATTCTTTACTTGAAGGATTACTGACTTTTTGTATTCAGTTAGTGTATAATCTCCAGCTGTTTTCCTGTGCTGTCAATATCTGTCTTGTGCAGATGGTTTTTAGGGAAGAGGTGAGAAGGGGAAGTAGGGACTACTCAGTAAAGCTGTAAATACATTTGGGAGGACTGGAGGAGAGGAACAACTCCTGTGCAGATTTCCCTGTGTTTAGCTGTAATAGCTCCATACCTAATTTGGTGCTAATGGTTTGGTGCCTGTGTTCATGACTCAAATGTAGGCTTCCAGTCTAATGCCAAGAACTACATATCTGTCAACAGCACTACTTAAGCTAAGTGATTTTCGCTCCCAAGCCAAATTATGAAATCCGTTGTCCTTAAGCCCACTATAAAAGGTATCCAGAAATCTGCCACCGGATCATCTCCAGCTTATTCAGGAGACACTCTTCATGAGCTCCACACTGATTGCTCTCCTTAGGCTACACTCAATGTGTGGGCTAAACCTTTTTTTTTTTTTTCCTCTCTTACAGCTGGAAGATGGTAGAAAGGGCTTAGAATCATAGACTAGTTTGGGTTGGAAGGGATTTTAAAGCTCATCCAGTTCCAACTCCCCTGCCATGGACAGCTTCCAGTAGACCACCAGGTTGCGCAAAGCCCATCCAGCCTGGCCTTAAACACTGCCAGGGAAGGGGCATCCACAGTCTCTGGGCACCCTGTTCCAGTGTCTCACCTAATTCTACCCTCATTTGGTTTAAAGCCATTCCCCCTTGTCCTGTCACTGCATGCCCTTGTAAAAACTCCCTAGACTTCTCTTTTAGCAGATGCTTGGAATTGTTGAAGGTGAGTGACTTTTACTTAGGTGGTCAGCCTAGATGGAGAGGGCTTTTTCCTGGGGGGTGAAGTATGGGGAAGTTAGCTAGGGAGACAAGAACAGTGGCTGGAGGACTCCCCCAAGTCAAAGAAATGCTATCCCTACTTTCCCTACCCTGCCCTCTTTCTCTCCCAGGCCTTGTTTCCTTGCTTGCCTGCAATAAAGGCAGAGAACACTTTAATCATATATGAGAACAATTTTTCTTCTTGCTGCATCAACTTGCAATAAATATCAAGTGATGTTTCATCTGGAAGGAGTGCTGTTACAAAGTTGGGACAAAGAAATGCAATGTCTCAGGTATAATGTGATGTGAATAGACACATTTTGTATCTGGTTAAGTGATGGAGTGGCTCTTACAAAATTACAGAGAACAAGTTGGTATCCCATCACCTTTTTTCCTCTCCAACAGAGAGTCCAGGTAGACAGACAGCATGCAAGATGAATACTGAAAATATGAGCACAGCATGGAGTTAATGAGAAGGCAGTGCGCATGTACTTTAAGCCAAGGGCGCCTCTAATTTGGATGGCTACTGATCATGTATCTATACTGAGATGTTTGCCAGTTCAGTTAGTTGGGCATGTCACAGCATTTCCTGCAGTGAATTGTGTTAAGAAATTAGAATGGCAGTTGTGTGGACTGTTACCTTGGAGCAGATGAGTGAAACACAGGCCCCAAACCTCCCAGCATTGCAGTGCTTTTGTGCTCGTGGAAACTAGGGTTTGGGTTGTGTCTGTGCTGCACAGGAGAAGGATGGCAATGTCCCGGAGAGTTCAAGAAAACACATCCTGCTAGAACTGCATTCTTCTTCTTATCTCTGTGGTGGAGCTGGGAAGAGTACCACCATTTGGTTTCTGGAGAGGGGTGCCATTTCTATGTTTTGTTTTGCAAATTTGAAAATTAGTCATCAATAAAGGGGGTCAGGTATGAGATTGGGGCCTTAGGAGGTGCAGCCAGTACCATGATTGTCCTGCCTAAGCTTATGCAAACTGGACAGTTCTGGAGCAAAAAGAATTGTCTCCTAATTTTTCGCTCTTTTGGTGATGCCTCTTGTGCTGCAAGGGTGGCAAGAATGAGCCTGAGTTTGATTACCCATTCATCTCTCTCCCCACCCCAAATGGAAGTAAGGGTTCTTGAGAAAAGCTGAAGAACCTAAAAAACACCACTTCTGTCACACTGTGTCTTGGGTAAAATTTGATGTTGCTGCTTATGTCCTTCCATCAACTGCTTTGAAATCTGTTGCAGGGGACAGTGTACTTGTCTATTGTGAACTTTTTTTTTTCTTTTTCTTCTTAAATTTTGAATCTTTATTTTGTTTTATTTTCTTTGAGATGAGAACGCAAACAGCCAAAGACCATTTTCACATCTCAAAGTTGCAGTCTTGAGAGTGCAGCAGATGATGTAATTTTTAAAGCAATTTGCTGCTTCTCCCAATGGAGAGTTTTTAGAAGTTTTTATTACCAGTAGCAAGCCTTCAATTAGAAGCTATCTTTCACCTCTTTACCTAGCGTCCTGGTATGTGAAAGGATTCTTAGTCCTTTTTATGTACCAATAAAGCAGCTCTTGAGATTATGAAGGAATACATAACTTAGTTTTAGTTCATGAAACTACAAGTTCTTTTCTTATTTTAATGAGATTTGTGGAATTTCAGTCTGATTGCTATCATCTTTACTTGAAAAATAATTTCAAAAAGCCCTACTTCTTGCACTTGAAAAGCATAATGTTGTTGGTGGTTCTGCATGTTGGATTTATTTTCTGAGACTGTGGAGCTGGCTGCAGATGGAACAGGGTACCTGGCCCAACAGTATAACAAGCCCAATGGGTCTCTGGTGTTTCCAACTATCCTTTAGAGAGCTGTCTTCAGACTTGTTCATATGTTGTGGAAAGTATCTTCCCTCCTAAACGCTTGAGAGTTATAGTTTCTCTTGCATTCTCTTGCTGTTTTCTAGATATGTAACAAACCTGTTGGGTTTTTTCAGGTTGAGTGAGTATATCAAGTGTGTTGTGTTTAGATCTCAGCAATGTGCTTAGACATTTAAACTTCACAATGAATTGTATATAGTGTAGTGGGTTTGCCCTAATGATGTATCACCAAGCACGTGCTGCACTGATTTCATAGAATCATAGAATAGTTAGGTTGGAAAGGACCTCAAGATCATCTAGTTCCAACCCCCCTGCCATGGGCAGGGGCACCTCCCACTAAGCCATGTCACCCACGGCCCTGTCCAGCCTGACCCTGAACACCACCAGCGATGGAGCATTCACAACTTCCCTAGGCAACCCATTCCAGTGCCTCACCACCCTTACTGTAAAGAATTTCTTCTTTACATCCAATCTAAACTTCCCCTGTTTAAGTTTGAACCTGTTACCCCTTGTCCTATCACTACAGTTCCTAATGAAGAGTCCCTCCCCAGCATCCCTATAGGCCCCCTTCAGACACTGGAAGGCTGCTCTGAGGTCTCCACGCAGCCTTCTCTTCTGCAGGCCGAACAGCCCCAACTTTCTCATCCTGTCTTCATACGGGAGGTGCTCCAGTCCCTGATCATCCTCGTGGCCCTCCTCTGGACTTGTTCCAACAGTTTCATGTCCTTTTGATGTTGAGGACACCAGAACTGCACACAATACTCCAAGTAAGGTCTCTACGAGAGCAGAGTAGAGGGCCAGGATCACCTCCCTTGACCTGCTGGTCACACTCCTTTTGATGCAGCCCAGGATATGGTTGGCTTTCTGGGCTGTGAGTGCACACTGCTAGGTCATGTTAAGTTTCTCATTGGCCAGCAGCCCCAAGTCCTTCTCTGCAGGGCTGCTCTGAGTTGGCAGGAATCTTTTTTTGCAGGAAGGCGTTCCCCAGTTCAAATTTGTATGTACTTCATTATTTGTTCAGCAACTGTGTTTCATAATTTATATACTGTTTCTATATGTATATCCTTGCAAACATCTAAGTGGAGTATATGTTCTACCTGTCTACTGTCTTTTCTGCTTCCTGCATCAAAGTGATATTTCATCTAGGCTCTTTAACTAAGAGTGTGTCTGGCTGTTTGCCCATTGAGATTTTGCATACAGGAGAGTATGGCCTTAGCTTAGCATGAAATAATTTTTCCTTTGCCCTTATATATATATATATATAAAAATAAAAAGTCTGTGGCTTATAATGAAGAATATTGAAAGAAAGCTTTGTTAGTATGACAAATGTTTCTTTAGAATTGTAAGCAATCCTGGCATGTTTTTAAGTTCTGATTTGACTAAGTTTGTGGAAGTCATGGGAGCTAATATAATGATAAAAATAGCTGGTATTCTGAAAGGTAACTGTGGTTCTGAGGATGTTGTCTTCATGACTTCTCCCTGTTAACAAATTTTATGGAGAACACCGTGCATTTAATACTTTAATTAGAAATGGGGAAGTAACAAAAAAGATACATAGGAAGCGGTTTCAATTTCAGGTGAAACACTGTAGTGAAAAGTTTTGCTGAGAAGGCACTAGAAAAGTAAAAGAAACAACATAGAGTGGCAACACCAATGTAAACTTTAAGCAAGTCTGTCTTCATGTTTTAAATGGCAATATAGGATGCTTTGAGGGGCGTGTGCTTAAAGTTTGTTCATCTCTACCTATGTCACTGTGAGTGGGACTTCAATTTTGCTGTCGATACAAAAAAAAAAAAAATCCCACAGTGACATTACTTTGATATTTTAAAAAATATTAATATACGTTACAGATACGTAATCTATGAAAGTGTGGCTGTCAGTCACTGGCTCTATCTGCATGTGCCCTGAGATCAATAGTACATTGAGGCAACTGACATGAGGAGGGGAGAAATTCATAAATAATGAATAACGGACTTTGCTGCTGGCTCTTCATTTCTTCAAGAATAATACAAATTCTAGTGAAGTACTCTTGTACTTTCTAACCTGAATATCGATGCTTTCCTTTAGTCTCTTTCTTGTTAAGAAATATATCTGTGTTAACCTTAACTACATACTGGCAAAGGAAAAAGCTAGTGTTTCTATTTATCAGTTATACAGGTACAGTAGGAGTATTTATAGTAGAAATGATCTGCAGTCTACTGAGAGACCAGGATTTGAAGTAGGAGGATATGAGGCTTGCTTTTAACAATGTTTTCTGAGCTCTACAAACAATAGATGCTTCTGAAAAGAGATTTTTGTGGAATGCAGGACATGTGAAATGTTGAGCATTGGAGCATGATCCTTGCACTTTAAATCCATGTATTAATTTTTTTCATTAGCTCTCTGCTTCCACATCCTGCATATTGGTTGCAAGCATGCATCAGCAATAAGAATTTCTTCACTAATGTGTCTGACAGATCTGTGAAATGTAGCTGGTCAGAGCTATGGCTGCTTTTTTTGGAAGTTGGTTCCTTTCTAGCCTTTTAAGTAATTTCACCTGATATTACTTTAAATTTCAGTATAATGTGCTCTTTCGATGAATAGTCGTGTAGAATCAGCACAGGAAGAGCAAAGTCCTTGGCAATACCAGCTCAATTGCATCTGCAGATGAGGATTTAAAATTCTATGCAGCAGACAGTACCTCCAGCAGGCGAGTAAAAGGTTACTGCATTATTTTGCTTGTTTGCATCTGTAGTCTTTATCTACCAAAACAGATTTTTTTTAATTAATGTTCAATTTGTTGTGCATGCTCATATATAGATACCTCTGGAAATTGATCTAATAGAAATGTGAATATCAAAAGGGCAGAGCAAGGTGAAGGGAGAGGCTCAGTTCAGCTTTAAACCAAGGAAAGGGGAGGGAGAAAGAGTGGGATCGAAATTTAGCTTTTAGTGCAGTGTGAAAATGAGAAGTTGCTTTGTGACTATATTCGTTTCAGCTGCTCTCACATCACTTGCATTTTTTTTAACCTTTTGCTAGAGAGTATGCTGTTGAACAAGGACTGATGGCTTTATGAATGTGACAATTATTTCAAGTCAGATTATCCTGTAATCAGGTTAAACAGTTGTGTTAATGTGAGACCTTCTCCTTTCAGAAGCAGTATCTCCTACCATCTTAAACCAATTAAAGTGAGCTTTTTACAATGTTATTTTTTTTTTTTTCCCGTATGGAAAGGAAAATGAAGGATATAGTTATTGTATTAGTATCTTTTGTAAGTGAGAAAACATTTCCAGGAGTAAGTTACTTGTGTGTGTTAAACTGGAGGGGCAGTCCAGATGATATTTTGAGCAAAGTATACCTCTCTGTAAAGGTTAGAAGACTTGTTTATGTCCGACTGCTCATTTGAATTAGTTTTGCTATCTTTTTTTTTCCTTTTCTCAGAGCTAAGGACTCCTCGAGGACTTTATTAAAGCTTAATATGATCTGCCTCTAACTTACTTGGAGAGTTGGTTGTGGTACCTTTGGACATTTTACTATAAGTTCTCTCATGCTTGTTTCTTCCCGGGTTTAAATTTCTGTTGGCTTTTGCTAGTGTTGTTCTCACTCACGTAGCTTTGTAGCAGCCATTCTCATGTCAGGATCTGGTGCACCTGGGCAGCATTTTTCTCATAATTCTGACTTTTCAGGAAGAGTTTCTGTTTATTTTTAGTTCCTCTCAGACGCTGCAAATAGCCTGGGAGTGTAGCAGTCAGACAGGTCCCGTCGTTCTCCTGTGTAATTGGAAGGTCCTTTTCAAGCAGAGGCATTACAATGGCCATTACAATGGCAGCTCCGGACGTGCGCTGAGTGCCGCGACCGTGCGGAGTGGAGGCCCTCGCCGGCGCGGAGGATGCTGTAGGCGAGCGCGGGGTGGGGCTCCCTGCTGTGGGCTGCTGGCGTAGCCTACTGGCCGGGACCCAGGCTGGGCAGGCTGCTCTGTGGGCAGGGTGAAACAGGCTGGAAGTGACGGGAGCCACAGGAGGAGTAGTCAGCAAGCAGGTTGGAGAGGCTGCCGCCCCGGAATTCACTCCTCTGTTAGACAGCTGCCCATCTTATCAAAGGCGCCTACTTTGCAAAGAGGAGTAGAGGGAAGAATGAACATGTTTTTTTAAATGGGAGGTATTATTTGCTGAGGAGACTGGCTGACATTTTTCTTTTTTTTTTGAGACTTTTTTTTTTTCCCTTTTCTGTTTAGCAGTCATAATTTCAGCCAGGGAGCTGCAGAATGAGGCAGCTGGCCAATTTTGAGTGTTTATGGGACAGTACGAGTCCTAATTTCTTTAAGAATAAACTCATCTGATGAGCAAGTCAATGTGTGGCTGTGGCTGCAGCATTATTTCTTCTTTAATGAAGAGGCTAGGCTGTTCAACCTGCTGCTCTAATCTTCTGTCTTGCAGTCATACATCAGAGCAGTTGCAGAGACTATCCTTTGAATGTCTCAATCGGCCAAAGAAGGTAACTATATTTTGAATTTTCACTATACCATTAAAAGGGTGATGTACAATTTGGACTTACATGATAAAAAGACAAATTTCAGATGTTCTTAGCATTTTTTTTGACCTTGCAGTAGCTATCCAATATCATTTTGCCATTATCAGGTTGTGTAGCAATAGAAATGTGCTGCAGTAATTGATTTTGTAATAGGATCAGGTGATTTACTGGCTGCACTGACAACCACTTGCTTGCTTGTTCTGAAACGTGGAGCACTCTAATGGGTGTTTTGATTGCAGCCTTGAGTTCTTCTGAAACTGCTGGATTCTCAAAGATGTAACATCTCATTTGTCAGAATAAAAACTTCTCTAGCGGTATCATTGGAAATAAACTGAATTTTTTAAATACTGACTCTTCAGATTCAGAATTCTTTGTAAAATCCTTTCTGTGTAGAAGTGGAGATTGTCTTAGCCAACTTCATGCATGTCAACTTACCCTTTTCCTGATGGCCACTTGAAACACATTAATGCATGTGCTTTGTGCATTTCCTGAGAATTTTTTCTGTGCTAAATGTATTGCAAGCCAGTGCCTAGAGGAGAGTATGCAGCAGTTATTTGTGAATTGCTATTAAATGTCATAATTTTCATATATTGTGCTTTGGAAACAAATCTGGCTCGAATTAGAAAACAAACCAAACTGAACTAAACAGAAACTACTCTGTATCAGAATATAGGCTTTACTGTAGAAGAAGTCACTGGGAGCTGTAATCCAGTGAATGAAACTGGGGAGCTTAATTGGGTCCACCTTTCGGACCAAGCTGTTTTAGGCTGATAAAATTGAATCATCGTCTTAAACTCGTAGAGCTTTTAAGACATTTAGTACACCATTCATTTCCAGGTTAATTGGAGGGTTGTATGAACACAGAGTGTGTTTCAGTGGTTATTAATAGTATATACCTAATTCTTTTCATTTTCAAAAAAGTCTTAGTTCTTATCAGTTATTGTGCAAGAATAAATATACTCTTCTTAATGCTTCTTCACTGTTATGTGTCATATCACGTAAGAATGAAAATGTAAAACCAGAAAACCCCATGGAGTTACAAAAAGTGGCTTTTAATTGTTGTTCTTCCAATTCTGAAGTGAAAACTGATGGGAAAAACATGCAGCAGGAAGTAGAAGTGTCTCGAGTGGACCTCAAAATAAGAAACAGTCAGAAGATAACTTCAGCATACAGAAATTTAGAGAATGGCACTCACTTTGTCCTGAGGACGTTGGTATGCAGTGTACTATGGGTGATTGAATAACTAATAGCCAAGATCAAATATGTAACAATTTCTCAAGTAATCATATATATGCAGTGATTTAAATGACCCAAAGTAAATCAAGGTGGCTGGATTTGAAATTGTTGAAACTAGTCATGATTAAACTAAACTGAAAGTTAGTATCTTTCAACAAGTTCTCACTTGATAAAAATCAATGAGCAAGGAATGTGATTTAAACCAATAGACCTTAACTTTGTTTTTCCATTTATACCTCAGACAATCCAACTAAAAGAAAATGGTTTCTTATAATTTTTCACACCTTTATCTTAATGAGGAGAAGCCTGCATTTGTTCATGTAGTTCAGATTCTTCTCAGCTATTTGGTTTGGGTTTGTTGTAGTGTGGCTTGTTTGCTGTTTTTTTTGATGTTGTGAAATGAGTATGAGTGCCTTTGTAGAAATAGGTTTCTATCTCACCAATTTATACGTGTGAAAAGAAACCCAAATTCCTATTTTGCCAGCATACAATACATCTTTTCAGTCTGAAAGAACTGAGCATTGTTTTGGAGTAACAGAATGAGTCCAAGCATGTTTTCTGAACCTGAAGAGGAGTAGTGTTCAAGGGTGGTGATGATGGTAGGGGGATAGCACTTCACTGAGCTCAGGTTGCAGGATTTACTTAGTGATTATTGAGTTCAGTGATTTGACTTTAAAAGAGCTGTGTGTGGAGGCAACAGTCTTGCAGTGTTTCACCTATTTACTTTAAATTGCCTTAAAAGACAATAGGAAATGCAACTATTAGCTGTAGAGAGAGAACAAATAAAAATCACTTCCATTTAAAGGATTTAACTCCATGAGGAAAAATGAGCTTAAATAATTTGCTTTGGTTTTATTTTTTATATATCTTAAGATTAATTTATAACTACATGGGAATTTTGCCACCATGACAATGTATTATTATAAAAGTATTTGAGAAAGTTGATGTCATCTGTTGTATTTTGTGATTCTAAGCACATTGAGAAAAGAGCTAACAAAATGTGTTCTGAAGTTCAAGAGAAAAATCTTTTAAAATTACTAAGGAAAGTAGTTGGAAAGAATTGCATTTTTTTCAGAGAAAATGGAAATAGGCTTGTTTTGTAAAATAGTAGCATTTTGTGTACAAAACTGCAGTACAAAACGTGCAGCTCCATGAAACTATAGCTAGGGCAGAGAGGAGAAAAGGGCGTTTGTGTTAAGAGTGAAATGTTACTGAAGTGGTAGTGAATTCTGGAATATGTGCTGTGGGAGTGCTGTTACGCTAATGGAGCAGAAGGAGTAATGGAACTAATGGAACAGTAGTATCAGAATCATTGAAATTGGATTTAGCAGTCTGAAAGTTCATCTGGAGACTTGTCAAAGTGCCTCTAGTGCATGTTGGTGGCCCTTGGGTCTAAGGTGCCCATGGCCACCTGCTGCACCCTTACTGTGGGCTTCCAACTCCAACTGCACAGTCGCATCTGAGGCCTTATGAACAGCGTGTTACTTCAGGTACAGGCACCTAAGTGGAGCTATAATTAACAAAAGCCAGCTGTTTGCCAGATTTAAAATGAGGATAGCTGTTTTCTTATTCAGCCAGAAGATATTTGTAGTAGGAGCTGCTACAGTATGCCTGGAAAGGACTTGTTTTCTGAAGAAATTGTCATGGAACAAAACTGAGTGTGTGAAACATTAGGCTAAACATTATAGTAAAAGCCTATATTAAAGTTGCAGAGAAACTGCTTTTATCTTAAATTGTGTGTTCATTGCTGAAAATTAACCTTGTTAATTAGGCCTTAGTATTTGCCAGAATTGGTTAAATTGCACAATTGATCTAGTGGGATGATTTTGCAGGCTTAAAATGTTGCATGTTTAAAGTTTTCCCAAAACGAAAGCAGAAGAAATGTTTTAACAAATTAGATAGCTTTTTTTTTTTTTTTTTTTTTATTTTAAAGAAGCATGTGAGAGAATTACAGTGATTTTATAAAAGCCAACATTGCTAATATACTTTTTACATGCCTTAGCAGAAGTCTTAGAGGTGTTTCCCAGGGAAATACCAACAAAATAATATTTCCTGGAAGAAAACCAACATTTTTAACCGGTCTAGCTTAGTCTGATTTTGCTGAAATGTGGTAGGACGATGTTTTTGTGCTGTTTTGCATAACCATACTAGCTTCTGGGGAAACTGGAAGTGCTACCAGATTGTGAATGCTTGCTACCAACAAAAGTCTTGTACTTCTGTTTAGTGATCTCTTTGCAGAAATCAGATTATCTTTAAGGTCCCTTCCAGACCTAACCATTCTATAATTCTGTGATTACGTGGAAAAAATCACTTTTGAAGTATTTCAGTCTTTTGTTTGGAAAGTTCTTGCTTTTTCTCTCCATTCTGGAAGTGGCGCACAGACTTACATTCCCTTCTGATTTAGAATGACGGTGATATGGGCAGACAAGATGAAGAGTTGGACGTGGAGGACATACATTGTAGTGGCATCATCAGTCTGCATGGAAAGCAAAAGTAGCTCTGTCTCCCCAGCTGGTATGTGGCAGGGCAAACAGGGTCTCTGCTTTCACTCGGCCAATGCTTGCTCTGGGGAGCAGATGCTTTCGGGGAGAGAGATGGCTGAGCAGGGAAGCAGTTCTGGGGGTCAGGCTGTAATACTTCCTGTTTGCATCATACTGGTGGGTTGTTTGAATTAGGATAAGAAGGAGTGAGGATAGAGAATGAGAGGTTTGCATGACTGTGGAAGCAGCGTAGCTAGGTTAAAAGCAAGTTACTTCTAGTAATCTTAACTCATATAGTAGGATTGGGATATTGGCAGTAAGCGAAGTCTGTTTCTAATGCAGAGTTGTGGAGTGAAAGCAAGCGCTTAGCTATTTGTGAATGCCTGTGTAGCTAAAGACAAAAGATAATAATCTTGTAAACTGCATTTTTTACTCTCCCTGACCTTCCAGATCGGCTGAAGGCTTCTGTACCTGATTACTTAATGGGGAATTGATCAGATTGATTGATTACTTCCTTCCCTCATATTTTCAGTAGGAATAAATACTAGGTCACTGGCAATTGCAGGTCATTTTAGGGCCTGTTCTAAACCTAACTTGAATTAAATCTGGAATAAAATAATCTGACTGAAAACAGGTGCATGGCATATCTTGCACCTCAGAATTTGTCAGTCATGCTCATTTTATAAGAATGGCTATTACTGCCTTCTTGTATGTTTAGGCTGCATCTCAAAGTGGAAAAGTACCAGTAGTGGAAGAAATGTTTTTTTTAAAAAAAAGGAAAAAAATCAAGAAGTCCTGCATGAAATTGGTGGAAGACTTGAAGAAGCTAAAAATGGATTACCAAGGGGAGAAGCAATAAGTTACAAGGAACTAGAAACTAAAAGCAGGCAAGAACTTTATCAGAGGGTGGAAAACCTTGCTGTGAGCCACTGTTCTTATTATCGGTATATATATGAATCTAGCATAACTGCTGAATTACAGGGATTTCGGGTTTTTATTTGCAAATAGTGTGCAGTGTGTGTATATAAAAATACACACACACGAGAGTTATAGTCGGGATTAGTGTTTTCTTGTTTGCTTCCTGCAGACTTCCAAATTGGTGTAATTGGAAACTTATCTGGGATCTGAATGTCAGGCTTCATTCTCTAAGAAATAAAATTTGTGATCATAACTCTGCATTTTAGATAGCAGCCCTAATGTTTCTAAAAGGAACCTGGTAACTCCCACATGGCTAAACTTAGCACTGCTGAGAATATAATAATAAGTAAACTGAAGAGAAAATGCATCTCTAGGTATATCTTATTAAAAAGGTACAATTATGCTTTTTTAGGTCAAGACACTTGGTAAATTTAATTCTTTTTTGTGAATGGATTTTCATATATAAATGCTGTGTCATGCAGATGCTGGAGACTAAAAGTTCCCAGCTTCTCTTTCCTGTGGAGATACCTGTTTTGCATATTTTATATATGGTAGAACAAAACCACGTCACACACAACAGTGGCATGAAGTGTTTCACCTGAGTGAGCAGATAGGTATTTTTGGGAACTTTGTTGTTTGTGCCATCTTATGCCCACTTTCTGGGTTGAGAGGTTAGCGTATACGTGAGGGTGGAGAGGGTAAAATGGACTGTGAATACCTCAAGGTATGAGCTTAACATTAAATAGCATTGGACATTTTATTCTAAACAATCTGGAGGCAAGAACCATGCTTGGTGGTGTTTGAATGAGGAGATAATGGTGAGGGTGCCGAACCGAGAGGGAGGAAGCCTTCTGTGTGTGGGAGACAACAGACTATGCTGAGGAACTAAGCAGGGGACATTTCTAAGATCAGAGGAACCACTATGATTCTGTAGTCAAACCATCTGCATAGCACAGCAGAAGATTCCACTTGTGCTGTAGCCTTGAGTTTGAGGCTCAGCAGTAACAGTGTTCAGAGCTAAATCATACCGTTCGTTGTCTTGATGGAGGCTGTTCTGTAACACAAAGACCCAATCCTGCTTTTGTTGTGTTGTCATCTATTAATTCTTTAAAGATTCCTTCTTCCTATGTTTGTATTTTGATTTTCCTTGGTCTTTGTCAAGCCTAAGTGGTTTCTCTCTTTTACTTTTTTTTTTTTTTTTTTTAAACAGCATCACATAATTTCTTTCCTGCTGTTGGCAAAACAGGAAAAATGATGACAACCCAGCAAACAGTAACAGTTTGTGGTAAAATGCTATTACTGTCATCAATATTGTCATTATCAAGATAACAGCTATGTAAGAGATAGCAAAACCACTGCAATATCCTTTTGCTCAAAGCTGAATGTAGGGTGGGGTAGAAATCAATTTCAGAAATAAATGACATTTCCCAAAAAGTCCTAATTGGGACAGTTTACCAGAATAGTAGAGTTTTTCTTCATCTCAGCAGGCTGACATCGCAAATCCTGATTTTTAGTAGACTCACTCTCTTAAAAAACGGTATTAGAAGTGCTACAACACAGGTGGCCCTGTTAATAGTATTAAAGACTATGAGATTCTGGAGTTCAAATTAAATATTGCCAATTATAATAAAACCAACTTTGTATACAATCTCAGTAACTCTCCTCCCCTCTCCCTCACCCCCCTCCCCCCCTCGCAACCACCCCCCACAAAGGTTGCTTTTTACTCATTAATTTACACAAGACAGCAATGAGCCATAGAGAGTGAAATGTCATCACAGCAATAAAGAGATTCACATTCTTGGAGCAAAAATGAATATGTGTGCTTGGTGTGACTGGTTTGCAAGGCCCTCCAAGAAACTTCCTACCTATTGGTAGCTTAATGTTCCTGTGAATTAATTTTTATTTTACAGAGTACCAGACTTTTCTGTTTAGGACTTTGTGCTGTGACTCAGAGCCTGTTCACTTCCAGCCTTAGTAGGTGGTATTCAGGGGCACAGGAATAAAGCTGATGCACTATGAACTGTTCTGGCCATTCTTTCAGAGCTGAGTTGCTTAAAAATCTCTTACATCCTCAAAATGCTGTACTCTGCTCAGTGTTTTAGTGAAGTGATTGCAATGACTTTTTTCTTATACTTTTTTTTTTTTTAAAGCTTCTGTGCTGTATCTGTCAAAAAATTGTTTTCCCAGTACTGTTTTTATTCCTGTTCTAGTAGTGTTTTATCTGCAACCTTAACTTCTTTGCAGTTATACTGCAGTGTAAGAAAAACAGAGTAACAAACATCTGAAGGGGGCCTACAAGGATGCTGAAGAGGGACTATTCACCAGGGACTGTAGCGATAGGAAAAGGATTAATGGGTTTAAACTTAAACAGGGGAAGTTCAGGTTAGATATAAGGAAGTTCTTCACTGTGAGGGTGGGTGAGGCACTGGAATGGGTGTCCCAAAGAAGTTGTGAATGCTCCATCCCTGGCAGTGTTCAAGGCCAGGTTGGCTAGAGCCTTGGGCAACATGGTCTAGTGTGAGGCATCCCTGCCCATGATATGTTATGCTTTATAGATAATATTAGAATCAAATTATAAGTTTAACAACTTGTTCTCCATGGGCTTCAAATGATCTGTATTTTTTTATTCATACGTATAATTTTTCTTAATTCTGTAAGAATCCTCTTTTTTTTCTTTTATCCTCTCTATTGAGATGTTACTGATGATTCTATATTGATCTGCTAAAAAGGTTTTCAGTGAAGCTTTTTACTTGATGTAGGCTGTCTTTTTAATTATAGCTATGCCACTGTGCTGTGCAGAACTCTGTAGTTAGGGTTATGTCAGCAGTTACATTTTAAATCTCTCATTTTTATCAGCAACTAAATACTTACATTAAAAAATTACTTTTGAACTTTAGAGTTCAGTATATTAAAAACTATTCAGATGAATCTGAGTTGATGAAAGGTTATAACCTTCTCTTTTATACATACACTATGTATGCCTGCAACTAATGTTTGGTTTGGTTTTTGGTTGGGTTTGGTTTTTTTTAAGTCTCTTTTCTTGCTTAAGGTACTGTCATTCAGCATCTAAAAAGCAGCACAATTTCATTACTCCATTTCTCTGGGCACCTCTAAGGGATCTCCAGTAGCTATTGAGCCTGCGTGCGTCTTTGTCTTGGTTTCTTCCTTTCCTTTCTATCCGCCCAAACCTGCAGTTGCTCTGAGGAGGGGACCTAGCAATAGTGAAGGATGTCAGTCTCTGTTGTGTTGTTTGCTGTCTGTATTCCTACCAAATGTTTAATCCCACTTAAGAAATCATGCATGCAATGAAGTATTTTCTCCTTATTTTACAAACATAAAGCTACTACTGTAAAAGAATGTTTCTCATATTGCAGACTGAGGCTTTTGGGAATGCTGTGCATTAGATCTCTATGCTGGCTCACAATGCAGAGCACAAGAGCTGGTCCCTAATGATGACAGTCTAAATGAATGGGACTTTTCTGGAATGGTGGTAGTGGTAATGTCTACCCTTTGCCTGAAAGGATGATGGCAAAAGCACTGAAGGCCAGTTTCTGTTTTGTCCTGATTCTGCAAGGGTGTGAACACATCCCTTCTTTTTCTAGAAGAGTGCTGAGAAATTATTTGGGTGGGGGCATCTGTTGTGGTGTGTAAGCCACTGTGTGATCAAGGATGGGGGGGAAAGAAAGCAAGAAGAGAGAAAGATTTTGCAGACTTGGTATACTTTGCCTGAGTTTGAGGAAGAGATCCCCAAGTACCAGAATCTGCTCCCTCCGTTAGTTCCAGGTCTGCCTCGAAAACCTTCTAACGGTGTAGAAAGAGTAGGACTAAAATATAGCCTTCCCTCCTAGCTGACACCCTAACAACTAGTTAGAGTCCTCATTACTTTTGTTATTCTGTGCTGTCTGGTTAGAATGCTGTACTGAAGGGCAGTAAATGCTGGTTTAAATCTGCTTCATCAAATTCCACTCTGATAATGTTCATGTGTGTGTTTCTTCATTGCTCATCTAACTGAGCCTGACATACAGACTATAAAATCTTCTGACGTTTTTGCTTAATTTTTGCTTTAGGGCCAGGTGTTAGCCTGGTCATCAGGCCTTTCTATGATGGGGAAATGCTAGAGGAAAAACGAACATAATCAGCACAGTCAGCTTGTGATGGCTTCAACAAGCTAGAAGGAAAGGGAAGAGGTGTAGTGCTCAGGAAATTGAGTTTGAATGAGGAGTTGGAGTTGTAGCATAGCTGTGCTCTGAACTCTGACATTGCTGTAGATGCGAGTCTGAATTTCAGAGGAACTTGGCATCACTGTTAAGTTCAGCATAGCTGACCTTGGTGAAGTCTGTGCAGGCCTGTCTGCTGCAGAAGGGAGACGAAAATCACTCAAACTATGAAGCATACTTACACACTATAACATTAAGCATTCTAGAAAATATATATAATATAACCTGGAAACTTCCACTGAATAATGAAGGTGGAAAGTACCTCACTGAATACACCTTGTTTGCATTCTGTGGGCAGGTTGATAGGTCCTGGGGGACAAAAACTGGTATGTGAGAGGTTGTTGAAATGCATGTGCAGGAGGAAGTTGGACTGTTAAGGCAACCACGTTCTTGATCCTTTGTTTACTTTTCACTTCTTCAAAGACTTTTTGCAGGAAAGTGTATTTAATAAACCTCACTTTATAAATGGGGAAACAGACTCTGAAAGTCAAGAGGCTGAAGGTCCCTCTTCAGGCTCCTGGCAAATCTGAGCATGGAAACCAACTCTCCTCAGATTGTTTTCAGCTGTTTTCCCACTGGATCACATTTTCTTTTTGTAACTTTTCCTCTGTGGGAATGACATAGGCGGAACACTGATAGCGTGTTCCAAGTACCTTAAAAAGGTGACTCCCGCTTCATATAGGTAGAGAATTAGGGCATAAAGAAGATAGTGACTCACCTAAATTCTCACATCTGCAGTTGAGATAAAAATTGAATCCAGTTCCTAGCTTTTTAACACAGCTAAGGGAGTGCAGAGCCTCTGGAAAGAATTTAATCTGGACGTTTTCAGGGATTTCATCTGCTTTTAAGTCAGTGTAAACTTTGCTATATAGATCCAGCCGAATTCAGGATGTTGACGTTTTCACAATGAAGTCTTAATAGGTACTAAGCACTTCAGATGTCATTCGATGTACTGAGTGTGTCAGTAGCAATAAGTGGGCACAGGATTCGATTTCTTTACAGGTCAGTAGGAGAGGCTATCGCACTCTGTTAGTGCACAAAGCAGCTATTTGTGGAATAGTGGGTTGCAGAAGTGCTACAAGGCAGTGGCATCAGATTCTTGTAACTTATGGAACAGACTCTTAATGTCCTCTCTAGTCTACTGATGAGAGAAGCGCACTTTTACACTAGATCTCTGCATACTGAATGAAGTGGATGCTGTTGAAATGTGTATAGTTGATCTTTGACTTTCAGAATTAAAATTCTAAGTGTGGAAACCATAGAAAATAACGCATACAACATGTACCTGCTTGTGGGAATAGCTGAGAAATAAAAAGGTGATGGCAGTTTATTGACTGTCTAACTGTTACCAGTGTATTTTAGTCGTTGCATCTGGAAGGTTCTTGTATTGGCACATGCAGCATCACATATATTTTTGACTTTGGTTCCATGAGCAGGAAAATGTAGGTACTCGAATATTTAAACCTTGTGCTATCACTTGCAGAGTGATAGCTATGGTTATTGTCCTGATGACATATATTATATAAGGTATAATTAGGTGACAGATGGTGTCAAACTTCACTTGCAGTTGTAGTTGACATAGTGTTTTGAGGAGGGAACTGTAAGGGCACACTGGTATTTTTGTACTTTTTTTAGCCACTTCTAATCACAAATAGCAGATTTTGTGCATTTACTCATGCTGTTTGAATGAATTATGCTTTTAGTTCCAAAAAGGAAATTCTCAGATGGCCAGTTAAGATATCCTTGATGCTGAGGAAGGCAGGTACTACTGCTGTGCAACTTTAGGCTTCTTTTTTGATGTGTGAATATACAGTGGTTATTGTATCTTGACAGGCCTTCTTATCACAGTAGCAGGATTGATATTCCTAGAACCATGGGTCCCGTATTTTCCACTGTAAAGCTTACAAGAACTGTCAATATAGTAGAGTACTGCTAATACATGAAGACTTTTCTCTTTAGTTGGTTTATATTAATGATTGTACTGATGACTGGCAAATAGCTTCTGATATCGGGTAAAATCTATTGCAGCCAGAACATTTGATTAATTTTCATGCAAGGATTGTAGTGTGGTCTTTCATTTGCTCAGGTGGAATTCAAGAAGGCACTATTTGGTCCATAACTCTCATTGGATCCTGTTGTAGGTCTGTCATACCAGCTCTAAATAACTCTGCTCTTGCTGAGAGTCCCATGCAAAGATGAATAGATTTTTTTTTTTTGCTGCTTTCACATGATGTGAAACCTGGGTTGTACTTTACAGCCTTTAAGTTTCAGGATTGTACACAATTTTACACAGGCATATGTTAGGTATGTAAAATAAAAGGGAGTTCAGAGAGATGAAGATATTTTGAAAATGCTTCTAAGCATTGTAGCCACTTCAGACATTAGTGTAGTAGGTGAACTGCACAAGCGAACTGGTTTAACTTATTAGTTTCCATTTTGAAAGTTTTCTTCTAACAGCTTCAAAACGTGCTGCAAGAACAATGCTGCTTGGACTCCCTTCATCTCCATTGTTAGATAAACTTCAAATATTATTAAATTAAGGAATTGAGTTCTTGGCCTTTATGACAGTGATCCTCTTCTTGGTGCACAAAGCCAATTTATTTTGAAGCATAAAATAAGCAATTGAGTACTAATGTTATGAAGTGTATATTTCTGCTTGTTTCAGCTGTTACTAAATATAAAAATTGATATGCTGGAACACTTACTCCTGAGTCGTCATCTCTTTCCAAGCCCTGCATAATACAGTAGATCAATAATGCACTTTCATGGCTATGGGCACTGAACAGATCTGATCCTGTTTACTGTATATCTAGTAATGAATTATCTATAATTCGTCTGAGACTTCATATTGTACAATTTATTCTACTCTTCACATTTTTTTTCCCTTGCTATCCCCTTATACTTATTTCAATTCTAGTTGTATGCTGTTACATGTGCCTGGAATATTCTCTGTTGTGGCACACAGCTTCTAACTTCACCTTCTAATTTTTTCTCAAAGTACAGTTTTTCTGTATCTCAAGCCCCAGTTTCCTGTGTTACTACTTTTAATTTCCTTAAACAGCAGTGGAGGAACTTAAAAGCAGCATATCTGTCCCATTGCAAGGAACTAATTGCATATCTTGATTTTACATATTCCTTCTCTTCTTGGTCTGATACTTTGAATTTTGCTGAGCAGATACTGTCCTTTAGACAATATAGAAGGCAGTCTCTGTTGTACAAGAGCCACTTGGCTCTTTCTCTCTGAACAGGTACGTGTGTATCAACAGTGGGAGATCCAAATTGTTGTTTGACAAACCTGCAGTTGGAAAAAGGATTTTCCCTGTGAAGGGCAAGTGAAAGCACTTGCATTTGGATTTTTTGATTTCACATTTATGTACTGGCTGTGAAGCTTACTTGTAAGTAATTTAGAGGTGATACATGCATATTGAGAAGCAAGCCGTGTGGTGGTTTTACTCCTGCAGACCCTAAGGACTTCAACAGACTTTTCTGAAATTAACTGAAGCTGTAGAGCAGCACTGAGCATTTCAGCTGTGGGGTATTGTATAGTGGAAATGGTAAATATAATTTGTGAACAAGCAGGGATAGATTCGTTTCCTAGAGCTGTCCCTGCCCATGGCAGGAGGGTTGGAACTAGGTAATCTTTAAGATCATTTCCAACCCAAGCCATTCTATGATTAACAATTGGGAAGGTATGGCCGTCTTTCTTCCTGCTCAGGATTTCTTTCAGAAAAGAGCTGAGGTTTTACAGGCCACTTTGTTACTATCTTTTACTACCCCTACTGTCTTTCGTTACTACTGAAGCATGCAGTCCCAAATGTGTGGTCATTAAATGAGCAAATAAATGAATGCTCAAAACCAACTGCAGGTACTTTTCAGAATTAACGTAGAATCTTCCAATGAGACATTTTGGACTTCTCACTGCATGTTGTAAGCAAGTCCTTTATAAAATGTGAATGAATGCATGATCTGTAAGTGTGAATTTTTGAGGGGTTTATGTTAACTTTTGAAATAGTGTATGACACTGCTGCTGCCGGAGCAGAAAAGCTTCAGGTGATGTAATTGACCTGTGTTTTATTTCTTCTACTTTCATAACAACAACTGTGAATATCAGAAGTCAGTAGCTGTTTCTGCATTTGTTGTGATCTTTCCCATTGCTACTTTTTGATGAGGATTTGGTCAGTAGCACTGTGTACTTAACACTGGCACTGTGTTTTGTAGCTTGAAATTCCTAATTCTTCAATCTGTTGCATCTTCATGAAGTGTCTTATTTTTCCCAGCCCACCGCAGTCTTGAAATTATCTGTCTTCATGAGCTTTCTCAGGATGCTCACTTCTGAAAGTGACTGCCAAAGAAGCAGGAAGCTCACAAATTAGGGTAGTGAGGTAGTAAGATAGGATCTTTCTGGTGATTTCAGCTGACCAGTGCTCTATTCCTCATTTATTTCTCAAACAAAAAATAGAATAAAAGTATTTTCCCTCTTGGAAAATATTTATTATTTTAACTGCATTTGCAGCTTGTTCTGTGATTAAATAAGAGAAGTGGCAGCAGTTTGTCAATAAATATCATTTGTACAGTTCTTAGGATTTCTGGGTTGTGTTATGTCGCCAACTTTGTAGGCTGGAGATGCCAGCTACTTTGTGAGACCAGGGTCGATATCCTTGGTTTACTTCTGATGGGTCTTATCAACATGGGGAAACCTGTGAACCAGAAAAGACTATGAATCTGAAGTGAACTCTTACTAATTTTCACTGCTGGGCTGCCATGGGCATTCATGGAAACCCAGGTTTAGCTTGGCTGATTGCAGGTTGCAGCCGTGTGCTGCCTGTCTTGTTCCCCTGCTGAATGAGATTGCTCACACCTCTAAGCTGTTTGTGGAACTACTCGTGTGAGTGCTTCCTAATCTATTTCAGGCAAAACCAATCTGCTTAGCTGAGAATTTAAACTTGCAAGCTAACCTGGCTCATTCTGACTGAAGCAGATTAGTGAGGCTTATATGCGCAGATACGCCAGGAGATCTAGTTGGATGCAGTGATAAGCAGGTTGGGTGTGGGAGGCTGAGTTATGCCTTGGGAATAGTGTATGCATGTCTGTCTACACTCCTGTTCCTTCTGAAAGTTTTCTTTGAATAGCTTATTTTCATGTGTCAAGAAGTCTATTTTGAAAGCAAAATAAATCTTGTGCAGAAATGTGCTGGGGAGGTTGCTAAGCTCTCACTTTTTATTAGCTATTAGTCCTATTTTGTACCTAAACTTTTTTGTTTTTATTTTCTCCTTAGTATGTGAGTTTTCTGTTGCTGTTTTATCTCTTAATTCAGTGAGCTAGGATTTCCTTATGATGCTTGGTTTAGTCCTAGTATTCCTCTCGCTATAAAAAGTTGCCTTCTCCTGTCCACTTGTAACAACTCTTTTAAAACAGAGAGCTCTGAATCTATTCATCTGTTTCTCTCTGGTGAGCCCCAGTGCTGAGCCTGGCAGATGGTGCTCTTTGGGGCAGTTCTACCTCCCGACCCAGGTGGGAAGCTGGCTGCTTCTTTTTTTTTCCCCACTCAGAAGTCAAGTAATGCTAGATTGTAGTTGAGCAGCCTATACAAAGTGGCTTTGGGCCAGAAGTTTCAAAAAAGAACCACAACTACCTAAATTTACAAGGACCAGTACTTTTAAACCAGTCAGTTCCTCAAAAGAGAAGAGAACATTGAGTGTAGGAGCTGCTGTCCAGAAACAGTTGGTACCCTCAGTGTCAATGTAGTCATTTCACATCTTGAAATAAGACACCAGAAGGACCCAAACGAGCTTGGGGGTATCAGGTCAGTGCCCATCCATGAAGATGAAATATCTTAGAAATGTATGCTTGATCTCATTAGTATCTGAGGAATAAGAGATGATCTGTGGACCTGATTGGTGCCATTACCTCAGGTTAACTGCAAAACCTTTGACAATGGCATGATCATCATGGGAATGGATTTCAGTAAGTGAGCAGTACACTACTACAAGTAGAAAATATGTTCTTGCGAGGCTTTGATAAAAATCTGATTAATGTCACCGTAAATTAAAACATTTCGTAGAGCCTATTTTCTTTCTTGGATTCTTATTGGAGAAAGAAAATTTGTGTGCTAAATATTTCCCAGGCATCAAGATGATAGAAATGGAAATGCAAATACATTAGAAAGTTCTATTTCATTTTTTTGTACCATTTTACAGCTTTTACCTAATCATTGCTTCTCCTCATCAAATAGCTGATTCCTGTGCCCTGGTGTCCAAAAAGTGATGTCTGAACACTGGACATTTGTTAATAAGCCTTGCATCTGAGAACGTGGAAGTCCACATGTAGATTGTAAGAAAAATTAGGATAAACACAGAAGGCCATGATTGATGACATGGACTTCACATTGCCAGCATGGTTTGTACTATATTCTGTTTTCCTCAGCAAAGGACTGGGTTTGAAAAGTTGATCTATTTAGTGAGAGCCTTGTTGTTCCTAAAAGCCTTTTTGGGTTGCTCTGATGAAAATGGTTAGTGTAAGGTCCATTTTGTAGGCTTCAAGCTATGCCTGTCATAGGACACAACCTAATCAGCCAGGTTTTCCAGTAAGGGCAGACAGATGCCCTGGTTTTGATTGTGCTGTTGCTACCAACAACCAGAGTATTATTCATAAAGTCTCCAATTTGGCGTTCTGTCAATAGAAACAGTTGTAGTAAAATGCCACCTTTTGCAGCTGCATTGTTCCACATGTCACTCACATTGTAGCGATAAAACAACGTTCTGAGGCCTTAAGATTTGGTTTAAATCAGTTATTTTACAAGTTTTTTTTTTCTTGAACAGCTTTTTTGTTTTGTTTTTTGTTTTCTTTTTGTTAGAAAATACACTACCAACCTGGAACTGTGCCTAGTCTGTCAGGTGAATCAAGAGCTCTGTTCTCTTGCATCTGCAGGGTTTGACTCTTCAGGCTCTCTTCCCTATTGTGTTGTGGGTCCCTGTGGCACACAGGAGGTGAGACAGGAGACTGTATCATCTTGGATGGTTTGCATTTCCTCCTGTTACAAGCAATGTGGCAGGTCTCTCCTTCTGCACATCAACACACGCTTCACTGGGGCTTGAGCAGCTTCGACTGCTTTCTTCAGAAACATGCTGGTCTCAAAGATCTGCAGGGTAGCTGTGCAGCGTAGCAACTGACCTGTGTGGAACACTATGTGCCTGATGTAGCAGCAAGGACAGGCACGGGGTTTGGACTGGGGGTAATGCAGTCTGTGTTTGATCAATACAGCTGATGCTGCTTAGCATTGCTGTCCGGAAAGGACAGTGATTACTCTTCACCTCCATGAATTTGTACTGACAATGCCCTTGAAAAGTCAGGAACATACACTGGCCTGCAGTAAAAGTACAATAACACTGGGGCCTCTTCCTCTTTGCAGCCGCCGTTGTGTGATGGGTTCACTGTTGCCAAGAAACTCCCCTAGCTCTGCATGCCTTTCCACATAGGCATGAAAAACTGTGGCTCGTGCACTCCAGTTTCTGTAGACCAGTGGCCTGGTGAGACTTCTGACAACAGTCAAGTTTAGATCCATGATGCTAGCAATGAAGTATGGCTTGCTTCCATTGAAGAGCATAGCTTTAAATTTACAGGCAGGTGTTTGTTTTGCAGTGATGTTAGGTGGTCCCTAGCCGTTACCTGCTCTCTGCTGGAAGGGCGTAAGGTCTGTTGTCCTTAGAACAGCTTGTATCAACCATTCTTAATCCAGTGCCAGCAACATCATGCTAGTTAGAGGGAACTGGTGAGTTTAAATTGGCTTGCCTAATTTTGGCTGGAATGGGTTAGGGGGCACTCAGTTGACTTCAGTGAACTTCCAGTGCAGCATAGCAGCTGCCCTTTCCGTGAATCAAGACTGAAAATATCCTGTGGCAGAGCAGTATCGGCATCTTACATGACATGAGTCTCCAAAAAGCATCTGTTGGTTTTTGTTTTTTATTTTTATTTTCCAGTCGAATTATAATCCAAATTTCAAAATTTAAGATTAAGGCTGTATCAGTACCTCTTTTATTTGGCAGTCCAGGTAAATCATTTGTTTGTTCACTGTATCTGTGGTCTGAGTTTTCCTGCATTGGACTAGGCTGTTTTTACTGCTTGTAACCATACCACCTTTCTATAGTAGAAAGTGCTGTAGAACAGAAACATAGAATATTTAGAGTGGATGGTTTTATAGGATTTCAAAGAAAGTTGAACTGCCTGCCTGTCATCAATATCATAGGCCACCTTACATTCTTGCCTGTGCACCCTACTTTCACCTTTGGTCATGCAGATACAAAAAATTACTTTCTTGCTTCCAAAAGGAGTTTAGCTTAAGCAAATTTAGGTTTCTGTAGGTTATTAGGCAAATGCCCTGCTGCTGAACCATACTGCTTAATCAGTTACTGAAATAAGATTCTCAGAGAGCCATTTTAAGGACATTAAATCAATAACAATAATTGCAACCATTTCCATTTGTCCACTGGAGCCTGCTAAGAGTCTATTTGGGCTAGGGCCAGATTCTTTTAGACAGGTTGAGATATTATCTTCCTTCAAACCTGGCAATGTCACATGCTGTTTGTCAGCAAGTGCCTTGTTGTTGTGCAAGGTCAGATTTTAGATCTACTGCCGGAAAGCTTCCCCATGACACAGACAACATAACACTTAAGGACCAATGTGTGGTAGGCAGTGTTCTGGAGATGTAAGGTAAATGAGAAGGCATTTGCTTTTTTTTCTTAATACCATGTGGAGACTGTAATTGTGTGTTTTTGCTTTTAAGTGAGACACCAGGAAGGGGAATTTGTTTAGTTGTGTCCTTTTAGCAGTAGTACGTGGCCTCGTTTTATTTATGTCTTTCTACTACTGAAGACGCTGAAAATACAAAGTATTAACAAATTTCGGCAAGTCTGGTAAATGCTGCCATTCTGTTTCTCTTTGTATTTCTTGCTTTTATTAAAGGAAAAAAAGTGCAGGTCAAAGGCTCTTTGTTGATGAAAAGACATTTAACAAGTTAATTAACTAGCTCTGGAAGAAAAGCCATGATTTGGAGTTAATCTTTGAAAATGGAGACAGTATTGCCCAGCGGATACTGCACAAAATCTGATTGAATGTACACAGCTGAGCATTTCATAAGATATGAATTAGGACTGTGAACAGATAGGCATTCTTCATAAAATGTATATTACTCCTTGTTCTTTTAGGGCAGCCTCACAGGGATAAGGCTGAGCTGTATTTTTCTCCCCCCAAAATGGTAAAATACACCAGTGCCAGTATCTTGCATTGCTCGCATGAAGCATGTTTTCTAACCCAACCTGATCCCCAGCTACCTTTTTCTTATTTCAGAAAGTCAGTTTCTAAGTCTGAACTAAAGACAAATAAGAAATTATCTTTGTTCAGAACGTATTACATCTTTTACTCCCAGCTGTTTTAACAGTACTCACAGAATGACTTAATTTATTTCTTCTAGCAATTAGGACTATATGACAGCTGAATATTATAGATAATTGTCCTTCAGGCTTTTTCTAAAGAATAGGCAACTGAAAACAGAAGATTAAATGAGACGTTTTTGGTATTATCCTGGAGTAAGCATTTTCCACTATGGATCTTGAGGTAGAAAATGTTCTTACTGATAGGTTGGCAGGACTTGGAGGAGTTTGTTCTTCCCTTGCCCGTCATCATCTTGTATGCTTGGAATAACATAGAAGAACTGTGAATTAAAAATAAATACTTAAAAAAAGTAGTGTTTGGATATCTAGGTGGCTGTTTAGTCTCTGGTAGGGTATTCTTTATTTTTACGATAACCTTTTCTAGAAGGTTAGTCTGATGTGGAAGTCTGTGTCCCAACAGAATCATGGAATCATAGAATAGTTATGATTGGAAAGGACCTTAAGACCATCTAGTTCCAACACCCCTGCCATAAAGAGATTGTATTTTTCATGGCAAAGTCTGCATTGCTACTTCTTTACTTCATTTGTCTTTATTCAGAGGCTTGAAAATACTGTTCTGTGCCTTGAAGCTTGGGAGTAAAAGGAGTGATTATTCTTGGTGATTAGAGGTTGTATAAGCTGCTTGGAAAGGGGCTGTTTATTTTAATCATTTAAATACAAATGTACTTAAATAGTAGTCACTGATCTTGATTCTCACTTTCCTCAGCTTCAATCCTGCTGTTTTTTAACCACTAAAACGCTTTTTAATGTAAAGGATGTATGTGTTTCCGTCTCTGTGTGCATCATTCATTATTAGACATCTCTTTCAAGCATCTCTTAGGTAGGGAAGAGTTAAGTACTTCACATTAATTTTGTCCGCTTCCTCCCGTTTAAATTTAACTGAAGTTAGTTTAAATTAAACTAAACTTAGTTGCTATTTGTCTTCAAGGTCTATTCCCCCACTTCATTTGAAGATGACCTTTTTTTGGTTCATCTTTTCTGCTCTGTGTTTGAAGTTGACCTTTGTTTTTGGCCATCTCTGCTGTTCTGCTTGTATGCCTGTTTGTGCTGCACTTCTGCAGCATTTGAACTGGAGATTGAGTCCAAGAAATCATGCTGCCGTTTTGCCAGAAGCTGACACCAGCCATCTGGTAGAATTACAATTCAGTATCAGTAAACCCCATAATCTGGGGAATGCACCAAAAAATACTTCTGTGATTAGTAGACAGGAAAGAAACTGAAACAGAGAAGTCAATTGGGTACTCTATAAATCACTTTGAGGTTTTCAGACCAAGCATCTTAATGGCAGTGTTCTTGCTGCCAAATGCTGTTTTGTTTTTTGCCCTCAGAATATTTGCATTAATAATGAGCAATTCTGCTTGTAAGTTATTTATGCTGCTATGATACAGCTTTGCAAAGCAGCACCAGGGTAGGTAGCACAGAATTAATTCAGAAAGCAGTTTAGCATATTGTACTGCTAAGGTCTATAGGTTTTCCCATTGCACATGCATCCCAGCCCCAGTACCACATTCAGCAGTGTTGTGAATCATGAATTAAAAATTATATTAAGGCCACTTTGGCCATACCATGCTAGCCTGTGTGTTAAACCTGGCTGTGAAATAAATCTGCACTGGAACTGGGCAGGTTTTAGTCAGCAGTTCAGTAGTACATTTTGCCTGTATGTCACTGTGGGAGTAGAGAGGAGGTGACAGCAGCTCTAGTTTGTGTGCATTCCCACAGAGAGGTGGTCAGCTAACCAAGTCTGTGTAGCTATGCATGTGCTGCATGTTTTTCAGCTGTTGAATGCGTGTGTCAAACCAAGATTGAGTGTATTTCTATTTTAAGACTTTAGGTGGTGATGAATTTACTATCTTCCTAGTAAGCTGTTACAGTGAGTAATTATCCTCATAGTTAAATCCATTTGGATTTTTCTCATTTCAGCATTCAGTGATTTGGTCTTGCTTTTTGTCTAGGAGAACATCTGTGTTTGTCTAGCTAGTTGGAAAGAAAGTAGTTCTTGTGTAGTAATTACATTTTTTGGGATGTCAAGGTTGAGATTTCCAGCTCCTTCTGTTGGGTACCTATAGCTCTATAGCTTAATGTGTGTTAAATCAGTAGTTTTACCGTGACACAGTAGTACTCCAGCACAGCTTAACCCAAGTTTGCTCTTTCTGTGACACGAGCAGTGTTATCCTTACAGGTCCTCACGCTCCTTTGCTACGGATGAAAGGTCTTGAGCTGCATAAAGCCATCCTAAGCAGGTGTTGCTCCAGGCAGCTGACGAGGTCCCTATATGCAGTGCTCATGGTGATGCTGTGAAACTGACCATGAGGACTTCTGTTAAAGGAAATACAGGTTGTCTGATTTGGAAACAGAAGGCATGTATAGAAAGTGAAACACAGTGCTTTGTGCCATGGAGATTTTCAGGCCGGCTTGGAAAGCTATTGAAACTGCCACAGACCCACAAGCCTCAATTACTAACTTTCTGGGAAGAGGCATGAATCCAACCCTCAAATTAACCAAACCTATTAAGTTTTAGGGACTGCTTAGTCTCCTGTTGTACTGTAAGAGGATTTGTAATTTTTTTAAGAGATTCTGTACTACATATGTGTGTCATGAAATAAGAGTTGGCATGAATCTGTACATTTCCAGCCTTTGCTAAGTAGGCATGCAGTAGTGCCTTTAATTTTGAAGGGAGTGTGATAAACTGCCTGCTTAGTTTTCTAATCTGAGAATTTTTCAGCCCACATGCTTCTCAACTAATGTAACTAAAGATACTCTGTGTTGCTATAAGTATGATCTAGTGTTTGCTTTTGGCGAGAAGTTCCTCCTTATTAGTATGCACAGAAGGTATAGTTTACATGAGACTGAAATGCTAATAGATAGAAACTTGCAGTTTTAAGTTGAGCAAACAAGTGCTTGTGTTGTATTACTAGCAGTAGTAGTACAGGCTTCAAATTTGATGTGGAGGAACACCCAAAAATCCCAATAAAATCACCCCCCCCCACCCCCCCCCCCAACAGAATCATTATGCAAGGTAAGATCTTCTTATCTAGAGAGATAAAAAATTTATTACAGGAATCCAAGTAATGATACAGTTGCCAAAGCAGACAGGATAAGACAAAGTAACTGAAAATTGTGTGCAGAGGACTTGCCTGTTTTGTTTTCAATAGTTGCTGGAAAACTTGGCACCCTTTAAATAAGCCAAAGCTTATTTTCTACTTTGCCTTTTCTGCTAAAAGGGGAGAGAAGCCTTTCATTAGTCTCATATGATAGTTGTCACATTTTACAGCTTAATACGTTTTCTTTAAAGAGTTTTTAGTGAAAACACAAACCAGCCAACTTCTGTATAAGTCATTATTAATAAAGCTACTAAAAACGATTATTTATATGAACACAGTAAGATCAGTCATAATACTGATCTCCTAATGTGGATTGTTGCATCCCATAATATCTTTCAAGGAATTGAAATGATTTTGTTGTAAATTATATTCATTCACTCTTCATGATGAAAAAACATAATAATGCAGAATTAAAAATAAGGAGTAACTTTTGTACTTCTGCTGTTGGTCTTAGGTTTCAGGGGGTTAAAATGCATGAACAGTATTCTTGTTAAACAGATATGAGCTCCTCGGTTCTTCAGTAACGCTGTATCGGTGTTAGCTAGGGGTATGGTTTTGAGGAAGGGGACTTTTAATTTTATTGGTTTTTTCTAATACAGTTTTCTTACTAGTGGAAGATTGAGATTTTCAGCAATTTTTTCATGGGTCACTTTCACATTTCCCTCTTACTTCTACCCCATCCTTACCACGGTATCTCACAATGATTCTCATTTTCTTATGTTTTACCTTAAAATCTAATACTTAACTGGTGTTACACACTATTCACTAATGATTTGCACTGATATTTTCCTCCTTTTTGAATCAAGGAAAATTCATGCTTTTTTAACACTTCAAATACAAGAATTAAAGTAATTAATTACTTACAAAGCTATGTTTCCAGAAAAAATATCAGTGGTTTTCTCTCTTCTTGCTGTGCATTGATTGCTTTAATTTTGTCACCAGTTCTCTATTAATACATTTTATAGCATGATTCTCTGTGCTAGAGTGATAAAAACTTGTACAATTTAAACTCAGATTGATCCCTGCGGCAAGAATTCTTTGTGTGTTATCTCTTCTGTGTAAAATTTTAGCCACGCAGTCCTGGTTTTGTGGAGAACATACAAGGAGGAAGAAAAGGGCTTTTGGTTTAAAGCATTAAGACTTGATATTCCATGCTTTTGTAAGGCAAGTCTGTGGAATCCATTTTACCTGTAATGCATTCAGATTTGGTGTTTGTATGTCCATGAACCCTGCAGGTGGTTGGGCTGCCTACAGGAATGGGATGAATCTTTGTGTGCCCTGCCTGTACGCAGCAAAGGAAGCATGTTGCACCTTTTTGCATCTTTTCGCACTGTCTACCCACAGTCATTATCTGTGAAGGCTAAGTGAGTCTGTATTGAAGAGACTGGGCCTGGTCATCTTGAACTTCTTATCAACTCACACCCCCATGTCCTTCTTAGGGCTGCTCTCAGTCCATTCTCCACCCATCCTGTAGCTGTGCTTGGGATTGCCCTAACGTGATCATACCTACTATAGTCTAAAGAATAAGTATGTTGACTGCTTGTAGCTCTAGCTTTCTTCTAAACTTGCTCATGCAAGGTCTATTAGTCTCTCTCCTACCTCTGATATTTCCTTATCATGTCACTCATCTCAAAAACTGCTAAATATATGTAAATTCTTGTAGCAATTATAATTTCCTGAACTACTTTTTGTATTCTTGTTCTCTGGTGGGTTTTGTGTGCTATTTCATATTTTGTCCTATATTAAATATTTTACCTGTGTCTGCCGAAAGAGGTAGGATTATGTGATAGGTCCTTCATACCCCTTTGTCTTTCCACCCCAGAGTTAAAACAAAGTTTTCTTTATAACGGCTTCTGCTTGTTTGTCATCATAAAGTGATAGCCAGGGACATTGCTCTGCCACATGCTTACTACCCAGGTATTGTCAGCTGTTGTCCCTCATCTGAATCCCTTCACTGTCTGCAGGGAATGGATCAGAATGTAGCAAAGTGTCTGGGACTGTAAATTAGCACTGTGGGCTAAAAGGAATTGGGAAAATGAGGGATGGGATTAGAGAGGGAGCTGTGTTAAGAGGAAATCCTGGGAGAAAAATGTAAGTTTGGATGATGAAATGGGGAAAGAAGGAATA
This sequence comes from Myiopsitta monachus, assembly GCA_017639245.1. NCBI lineage: Eukaryota > Metazoa > Chordata > Aves > Psittaciformes > Psittacidae > Myiopsitta > Myiopsitta monachus. Next base: position 70,029,822 of record CM029917.1, on the reverse strand, counting down.
GGGTCTGTTGAAGTAGGACTGTGGGGGTGATAGAAGTAGGTGGACAGAAGGGAGAGATGCCTTGTAATAGGCTCTCTGTGGTGGGAAAACTGGAATTGTCCTTTTTTCAGAAACTTTTAGGAGTGGAGGTCAGGGCACAAGGGCTTGATACAAAGCCTCAGAAGGTAGATACAATGTTGGAGCCAGATTATGGTGGGGATGGGGATAATTAAAACTGGACACACAAGAAGGTTAGAGGCAGCCGGGCTTCCCTAAATTTGCGCAGGAAACATTAATTGTGATATTTCTTATTTTTTCTGAATGAATACTTAATCTAGGTTTTTGTGTGCTGTCAGGTTTATGTTCGACATAAGTAATTGGAGGGGCAGTTTCATTTAATGTTGGTTACTTCAGCCATTTTGGACTGAATAAATAACATGAATTGATTGTTAAAGTGTATCGAGGGAGAATGGAAAAAGGAGCAGGACAACTTCTAATCCAACAGAAAAGTTATGTGTGCTGCTCCACAAAGTGTTAGCGGATCTTTGCTGGGCAGGGTAAAGTGGAGAATCTTTTTAGTTGCTAATATGTTCTGGAGCTTGGAGCTGTGAATAATGGAGCTGACAGAGAGATTTGAGATGTGTATATGTTTGGAAGAAGTAGTGTTCTTAGGAAAAGCATGCATGCTTGTAGAATGAGATGTATTATTAATGATGTACTTTGTTTTGATGAAAAATTACTTAAAAGTTTTTAAAGCTGTGTGTTAATCTTGCTCTAATCAATGTTTTGTGCTGGTAAAATATGGAAAGCATTATTTTCCTTATACTCAACTCAGAATTTTATGACTTGAGTCTATTACTGTTATCAGGTTTCCCATCCTGTGCAACACAGCAAAATGCTTGTCTTGTAACTTTTCTTTAAAGCTCATAACTTTAGTTCAAGTTGTGGTCTACATGGAGTATCTTGTTTTGGACTTGTGCGAAGCGTTTGACACTGTCTCACATGACATCCTTGTCTCTAAATTGGAGAGGCATCAATTTGATAGGTGGACCACTCGGTGGATAAAGAACTGATTGGATGGCCACAAGCAAAGAGTTGTCGTCAGTGGCTTAATGTCCAGCTGGAGACCAGTAACGAGTGGTGTCCCTCAGGGATCGATGTTGGAACTGTTCTTGTTCAACATCTTTGTCGGTGACAGGGACAGTGGGATTGAGTGCGCCTTCAGCAAGTTTGCCAATGACATCAAGCTGTATGGTTTGGTTGATACGTTGGAGGGAAGGAATGCCATCCAGAGGAACCCTGACACGCTTGTGAGGTGCGCTGATGCCAACCTGATGAAGTTTAACCGTGACAAGTGCAAGGTCCTACACCTGGGTCGGAGCAATCCCAGGCACAGCTACAGGTTCGGCAGAGAAGAGATTCAGAGCAGCCCTGTGGAGAAGGACTTGGGGGTGGTGCTCTATGAGAAAATGAACATGAGCCGGCAGTGTGTGCTCGCAGCCCAGAAAGCCAACTGTATCCTGGGCTGCATCAAAAGGAGTGTGACCAGCAGGTCAAAGGAGGTGATCCTGCCCCTCTACTCTGCTCTCCTGAGACCTCACTTGGAGTATTGTGTGCAGTTCTGGTGACCTCAACATCAAAAGGACATGGAACTGTTGGAACAAGTCCAGAGGAGGGCCACGAGGATGATCAGGGGACTGGAGCACCTCCCGTATGAAGATAGGCTGAGAAAGTTGGGGCTGTTAAGCCTGGAGAAGAGAAGGCTGCTTGGAGACCTCAGAGCAGCCTTCCAGTATCTGAAGGGGGCCTATAGGGATGCTGGGGAGGGACTCTTCATTAGGGACTGTAGTGGTGGGACAGGGGGTAACAGGTTCAGACTTAAACAGGGGAAGTTTAGATTGGATATAAGGAAGAAGTTCTTTACTGTGAGGGTGGTGAGGCACTGGAATGGGTTGCCCAGGGAAGCTGTGAATGCTCCATCCCTGGTGGTGTTCAAGGCCGGGTTGGACAGAGCCTTGGGTGGCATGGTTTAGTGTGAGGTGTTCCTGCCCATGGCAGGGGGGGTTGGAACTAGATGATCTTAAGGTCCTTTCCAACCCTACCTATTCTATGATTCTATTAGGACTTGTCCACTACTATAACCTGTAAAAGAAGGTGGTGGATTCCTCATTTGTCTTTGTTCAGTTTCAGTTTCCAGTTATTGCATGTTGATTGTTCCAGTTTGTTACTTTGCTGTTGTTCAAAATCTTTCCCATATACAAACTGTGTAGCCAGTAATCAGATCAATATACAGCATATAGGTTGCTTGCTTGTAGTGTTTCGAGCTGTTAGCTATCATGGATGTGCACTTACACACTTTTGGTTTTCTTTGAACATGGTCCACAATCTGACCAGTATTATTTTGTTTTTTTTCTCCCTGCTTCATACTAGATTTAATTATCTTTGTATGCTTATTTTTCAAATGAGCTTAGCAGTCTTAGGTGGCTGACAGTGGGGGTGTGTGCCTATCATTAGGTGTACTGACACTCTAAGTTTTAGTTGGGATTTGGATGCAGAGCACACTTTAAAGTGTAGCTGCTGATTGTCCACACCTGCTCCCTAATAGAAAGAATTAAAGCACAGCTGGCCCAAGCATCTTCTGGGTGAAACTAGAACAGATAATGTGCTCCTGCTGTGAGAGTCAGTTTAGATTCTAGTGGTCATAGCTGGAAAGAACAGCTCTTTCCTCTTCCTAGAGCCCTATTATGTGGGTGCTGAGTCTCAGCTTGACACATCTGCTCCTACTGCACTGTTGGCTAAAGATGAGCTAACTTTAAGTTGCCACACACCAGTGTCAATCTTGGGCTCAATGTGCTTGTAAGGATTTCATTTTTCCTTTGAGAAGGTAGGTTGGGATGTTGAAATGAAATCATAGGGAGATCCTTAGCTTGGCTGGGATGTTTCTCTTTTGTTTTCTAATTACCTCAGTTAGGTATTACTCAATTTCAGGTATGTCAGCTTTTTGCCGGGTTATTTATATAGACTTAGGTTAGTTTTCAAGTCAGTCTGCCTTTCTAATTTCAAAGTTAATTCTTTAAAACCTTTTCAAGTTCTGATATACTTTGTTAGAACAACAAAAGCCCCCACTCTTTACCCTCATTCCCACCTCATTTCCCTTTTCTTTATAGTTTCAAGTGATAAAAAAGGAATTATACAAACCAGCAGTTTCCCAATTTTTACTTATATGTTTTCATACTAAAAAATATTTAACAACTTTTGTATCTGCTAGGGGGACAGAGATACTTCAGTAATAAAGCAGGAAGTGAAGTTGTCGTGCTCTCAGTACAGAATGTAACCTGTTGTAGATAAATCTGAGGCATTTTCTCTATAGTTTCTCAGTGTTGCTCTGCATTTCTTACTGGTGATTTTGAGCAGCTGTTATTCTGGTATTTTTATAAAGTGTCTTGTGTGCAAATGTAATGGATAAAAAATTCTGCTTGAGCAGCATTTAATCTTCAATATATATGTGGGATGCATTCATCAACTCTGATTTTACAGTTGGATCAGTCCAGGGACTGCCATTTTCCTTGGGGATTCTATGTATTTTGCTTTTCCATATGACCCACTGCAAGTATTAAGAAACTTACCTGGGAGTTGTTGACCAAGTTTAATGAGTTTTACATGTTTATTCAAAGCCTTGACAATGCACTGCAATGTTATGGTGTCCTTCTAGAAATACCTCTTTGCGGCCTAAGATGAGTAGGAAAGCAACAGCTTTCCTCTGTGAGACTGCTGGGGTTTAGCTGTTTTTAGTCATTTTGGGCTCTGAGAATGTAAATGAAGGAGGCACTGTACTAGCTGAAAACACAGCATTTTAGTTCTCGGGTAGCTGATTTGTAAATAACTTCTTCCTGCAAAATAATAATCCTGTCTTATTCGTTATGTACGTTATATATGAAAATGATTGCATCTTGTGAATTAGCTTACAGTAGTTAATTCTGAAAGCACTTAGATGACAGAAGGCAGCTTTAATGTTTCAAATCTCTCAGATAATGTGCATCCATCTGTTCTTTAGTGAATGCATCACCTCTTTGCATATTGATGATTTCTGATGTAATTGAATTTTGATAATGTGTTTTACAGTCTTCTGGAAAAACCAAGTTGAGCTTATTTCTACAAATACAGAGTAAGACTCAAATCATTTATGACTGAAGCTAATTTTGTGAATTGATGATCACTACAAAAATGCAGGAATAATTAAAAAGATGTAATAGTACTAGTGTGTGTTCATTTTCTTAACTGGCTGGAATTTCATTTGGGTATATTAACAGTAACAATAGTGTTATTTTTGTCACTTAAGCATTTAGCAAAATTATGCATTTTATTACTTGTGTATTTCAGTGCTGACCTGTCACATCAGTTGCTTAGAGATACAAATTGAAATTATGTATTAAATTTATGAAACAAGCACAGCATTTGAAGTTTTATCAAGTAAATTATATTATCCTAAACTGATAACTGATGCATATATTTGAAACAATGTGGTTGATAGTGGAAAAATAAGTAAAAACTTTTAAGCTTTATTCATGGCTATTTACAGAATCATTTGTGGTGGAAGCTAAATTCACTAGATTGTGAAGATATGAATCTCTTTTTTTGGTCTTTATTATTATTGCTGATCTTTTTACATTATTTAATGCTTTTAAAAATCCAAATCTCTTATTTTTAATGAGAAAACAAGATGTAGTGTTGTCAAGTCATAATGCCCAAATTATGTAGCAAGCCTGATAAATAGGTTGCACTATTGTCAGATTACACCTGCAGTGAAATTTGATGTTTGATGAAGTGGAGTTATGAAAAATCACTCCAAAATGCTAAGGTTTCCAGGCTTTGGGAAAAAATGTTAAGTGAAAATACTTCTCTGCGATGTTACGAAGAGTACGCTCTTTTTCAAGTGCTACTTACTGTATATAGAAAATCAAACACATTTGCTTTTGATGCCCCTTGCTCCCGAGGTTGGAGCCATTAGCTTCTGGTTTGGATCATGTACACCCCAGTGTCCTAATGCATTTTTTTCCACTCATAAAAAGCAGGAGTCAGCACAGCCTCTGCTTGCTTCCATCATGTCCTTGCCTTGATGTGTGGAGCTTAGTTGTCTTTTTAGTATTAGCTTCCTCTTCATTGATTGAAGTTAATTGCTGGTGGACCCGTTCTTTGGAACACAGATTTTAGCTTTTGAGCTTGTAGAGTTTTATTTGGGGCAGTTGTCATGCAGGTGCACATAAAAAAAATATGTAAACAAAAAAAACCTTGAAAACCGTGTCTTTGGGATTTAAATAATGTTTCCTTGAGGAAGCGGGGGGAAGCATGCAGAATCTACGAATCCTTCTCAATGCGGGACTTGAAAAACATATGTAAATGTGTTTCTGTGGCTTTCATGGTAGCATACAATGAAAATTACCTTAGAGCTTTGGTTTCTGGTACTTTCTTCTCACTTCACCTCTAAGATCAATGTTTTCACAAATGTCATGGAGGAAAGTTGGGGTTTTTCTGTTCCACACCTCCATCATTCAAGGCTCTAGGTTTTTTGTTGTGAGATTATTATTATTATTTGTTTTTTTAAACAATAAGAGATAGAGGACTTTCTAAACAAAGAAGGCAGGGGAGAGGTTAGGAGAATATCTTCCTGTACTCATGGAAATGTATTTTTTTTACTGCTCGTGCTCCAAGGAGACTCAGCAGTCCTGCTCTTTTCCAGTGTTCTGTTGTTGTGCTATCCGAGTCCCCCTCTCAGTGTAGCCTGCTGTGTGTGTGGTGCGGTCTGTGGCCACCTGAGGACAGTAGTTCTATAAATGTTTAAAAACCTAGTTATTTTCTCTTTGCATACATTTTCATGTGCGTGTGAATCTGACTACATTTTGTTCATGTCTTTCTTGATCTACTCAGCATATAACTTGGATCTAGAGGCACTGGAGTCAGGATGTGCCAGCCTCAAAGGTTATATAGCTGGAAACCTAATGCCAATTTAAGATCTAGCTAGAATGTTTTACACTCCACTGTTCCTGTGTATTGTTTGCATGCACATGTGTAGCCGAATGTGTGGATAATCTGGAAATTCTGTTAATTTCTTTATTACTATTAATATGCACCTAAATTTGGCATGTTTTTTTAACTTCTCTGAGCCTCATTTAACAATTCTTATCACTTCTTCGAGTTTGGAGAACTTCACTGTTAGCAGTGATTTTTGCCAGGTGAGCTATGAGCTGTTTCTGGCCTGCACAGGCTGCCTAGTGATGTCTTCTTTTGACCACTGGGCATCAGTGCAGCCAATTTAAGACTGGTGAGTGATAAGGCTATATACTTTAGTGGTTGTTCTCTTTTTCATGTTACCTGAAAGATCATCACAGTAACAAGAAATGAAACTTCAAATTCTACCCAAAAATATGCCTGCTCTTAAGGCATAAGACTAGAAGTAGTTAATAATTTTTGAGATACGTATTATGCCTATAATCAGATAAGAGGGAATATAAATTCCATTTGAAAATTATCTTTGTCCAGTTATTAGCAAGTAACATACTTGGATCTTTTGTTAACATGAATGCTAATGATTCTTGTGGATTCTCTAGGAGGGCAAGCAGTTTCTGAATTTTGCAGAATGTGGTGCTTACAGAGTTCATGATCAGACTTTTTGATAGAAGAAATAACTTGCTAGAAAGTTGCCTGCAGTATTGGTTTCTCCAGTTGTGTCACGTACAGATTATTCCTAGATTCTTGGAATTTGAAATCAGGAGTAATACTTTGAAATCAGTTTTCAATACTTTATTTAATTAACAAAATACAGCTTTTCTAATTTTCTACCTTTTATTTTCTGTCTCCTTAGAATGTGAAAGCATTTGCATCTTCAGATAGCCTAGCCAAGGTCCAAGAAGTAGCAAGCTGGCTTTTGGAAATGAATCAGGAACTGCTCTCTGTGGGCAGCAAGAGGCGACGAACTGGTGGATCTCTTCGAGGTAATGCTTCCTCAAGCCAAGTAGATGAGGAGCAGATGAATCGGGTTGTAGAAGAGGAGGAGCGGCAGCAAAGACGACAACAAGAAGAACAGCACATTGGGAGGAATGGGGAGATAGGAGGAGAAGAACCTGGATTTGATGACGGGCACGAGTCTCAGCAGGAGCAGTTAGAAGAAAATAACAATAGACTTATTACAGTGGATGAAGAATCCACTTGTAACCAAGAAGATGGTGATGAACAAACTGGTGATCAAGAAGAGGAAGTGGAAGAGGAGGAGGAAATGGACCAGGAGAGTGATGATTTTGATCAGTCGGATGACAGCAGTAGAGAAGATGAACACGCTAACAGTAACAGTGTCACAAATTCCAATAGCATCATGGACTTGCCCATTCACCAGTCATCGCCATTCTATGTAAAGACAAAGGTGAGAAACTACTTTTTTGTTTTATTGTTTGTTTTCTTAGTCCTTGTTAATTCAGGATTTTGGTTAGCTATTTGCATGTTTAATTTAAAGTTTTACAATGAAGCAAAGGTTTTACTACTTAGAGCTAATTATGAAGAGTTCATGTAGTCCATTATTCATGTAGTCCAAGAATTTATGTAGTCCAAAAATTATGCTGGTTTAGCTGTTAATAAAATTATTTGCATGCATTTGACATGAGCAAATACCTGTATATATTTTAAGGAATAAGGCTCTGATGAGCATGTTCAAAAGATCAAGGTGCTTCTTTATATTTTTTCATGTCAATTCATGCACTGAAGACCCTCTCAACATTATTATGGTATTTTCCTTCTCAAAGCAGGCAAGAAGCAAGGTAAGCAATTGTGCATCTGTGATGGTCTTTGAGAATATCCTGTTCATTTAGATCCGGTAATAACGAGTTTATTGACAAAATACAGATAAAATAAATAAATAGATGGTTATGGAGTATTAGTTCTAGTGTAGATTAGTAGTTCACCATATGTTCAAAATTTTTCAGGGAGGATGAATTGTGTTAACTCTTAGCAGCAGTGAAAAATTAAAGAATGAACAGTGATACTGAGTAGTAAAAAAGAAGGTCAGGAAAGTGCTCTTGTGGAAGAATGGTATTCGTAAGCCTATGTACCAGTTTCTTTTTCTTAACCATTAATTGGTAGTAGAACACCTAGCCTTTTCTCACCTTTCAAGAAACAAAATGGCAAAACCCTCTCAAATTTTTACAATGCACTTGAAAAAAAAAATCCACCCAAAACACCTGATGAAAAACAGACCCACAAAAATCTGTTAGCAGAAGTTAACAGGGTTCCCCGTGTGTTCAAGCGTGAACATAAATGTACAGAGATGGAGAATTGGTCTTGAAGATGCACTGGAACAGGTAAATAGGATGAATGCTTCTGGAAGCTGCGGAAATACGTTTTTGGTAATAGCGATTAATATGTAATTCACTTGTCAGTTGAAATATTTTAAACACCCATCTTTGATTTTTGGAAAGTCAAGGTTATCACATAATTTTGTAGTAAATTATATATTTTCTATTGATAATTCTACTGTTCAAGGTATGAAATACATGCTTTCTAATTTGGAGTGAAATACTGTCATATTCATGTCATTCACTTGGCTTTTTACAACTCAAATTCTTGGTTTTATTCCAGTGCGTTGGTTTTCCCTGTTTTAGTATGACTTACTGAGTATTCTGTAACACCTTGCATCCAGTATGGACTTGATGTTTAATGTAGGAAATCCTTACACTCAAAAATATATTTTTAAGTCTCTGAATTGGAAACCTTGTATTGCTTTGTAAATAACCATAATAAAATGATATACAGACAGAGCAGATCATAGTTTTTAGTGGTGGTCAGTTCTGAAGTTTTCATCATCATCTCCGGTAATGAATGTAGGTTTTTTTTTCTTTTGTTTTTTTAAGTAGTATTTGACATAAACTGAAAGCAGCTGGGCTAGCCTGAAGGAAGTTGTCTGAAAGATTTTTTGTATGGATGCATAATTTCTGTGTGGTCTGATAGTTCCTTTGGGTATTGTTTTAGCGCAGTGCTAGCCATTTTTGTCCTTTTCTCCAGTCTGTGCTCATGCAAGAACTGTTGGGGAGCTAGGTAGCGAACCATATTTGGGAATTATTCTTGATTCATGGTGCAGCTCTGTTTTAGGTAGTTTTAACTGTGTACCTGAAGTCTCAGCTTGAAATGAGAAGATTGATGATTCAGGAGAGCCTTTGTTGCATTCACCCAGGAGTCTTGAAGAGTCCTGCTCTGTGTTGACTTCTGCACAAACTAAAGCATATTTTCAGAGAAATTTCACCATTTATAAACAGGAAAGAGTTCAGCAAAGTGAATCTTACTCAAGCTTGGGTTAATAGTTTGATAGCTATCATCTGCATTTAAATTTCTGCACCTTTACTTTATTCCTGTTATATGAGGGTTTTTTTGACCATTGCAATTTATTTTCATGCTGTACCGAAGAGCTGTTTAATAAGCAGAGCTTCTTTCCTCAAGTACATAATAAAGTTCATTCCTGAAAGGTCTCTTAAATATAAATAAAGACACTCTGTCTATTGGGCATGTGATTTTTATTTTTTTTTTAATTCTCATTATAATATTTCCCTGAATGTTCTGATTTTTGAACATCCATCTTGAATCATTGATACCAGAACTGAGATTAAACTCCAGTAGCAACTGCAGGAAGGACAAATAAAATTTGTTCATGCTATATATTTACTTGTTTATGTAACAAAACTATGCCACTATCAGTTTTGACTGCAGCACTGCATTGGGATTTCATGTTCGAATGATTTGTCTTACATGTGCAAGCCTTTTTCTGAGAGCCTTCCATTCTGTAAGTATGGCTTGTGTCCTCTGTACCTAGGGATACAAATTGACGTTTGGTTGTATTAAAGTAACTAGAGCTTTCTCATATCCAGTGTACTTCATCAGAGTCTTTATTGTTTGTTAATTTTGTTCCAGCTTTTGTCATGCCTGTAATATAAAAATATTTTATAGCACAGGAGGGCAAAGTAAATAATATGTGCAGGACTAACAGAAACATACACTTGATGCTGATTCTTCGCTGATTGCGTTGTATTTGTGGCATCCATTTTCAGTGCTCTGTGATGACTTTGTATTACTTGAACCCCTTAGGAATGGTCATATTCAATTAACCACAACATAAGCATTTGGATATATTTACAGTGAATCATATATTTCACAGCAACTGCCCTTAAATGCTCTTATCCCTCAGTGCTTGTGGGATTCTGTGACACTGCAAAGATGAGAAGGTGTTACTTGTAGTCACTATCACTGGGAAATAGCTCATGTAAATTAACATTCTTGCTTTTGATTCAAATCATTTGTCTACTTGTGTTCATACTCTTGAAAGTGTAGTATTAACAAATATATCATGCCAGCAATATTTTATCTTTATCAAAACCGGTGTGTATGGCATACATGATAACCAGCATGTTTTTATGGGAAAATTGGCATCAACACTGTTAATCCTATGTCAGCCACCACTGCATTATGCTTTCTTGGACTGACACTTTGGTTTCAGCCTGTGTTTATCCCGGTTTTCCTCTGTTTCTTTTTGTATGGGAGATGCTTAATCCTTCATTCAGCACGTGTGTAAGTAATAGTGTCTTCTCTTGGTTGTTCGATGAACCTGGAGAGTGAAGCGGGAGAAGCAGAGCAAATAAGCTGGATTGACTTGGTGGAGCTAGGACAGGATGTATCACAGGAAGACATGCCCCTTGGAGCTTAAATACCTGTCTCTCAGGTTCTGAAATAAATCTAAAGCTATGCTGACATCTGTAGCTTTTAGCTCTCAAGTAGCACAGACTGGGACAGAATTTCTTGCTGCCAGGTGCCTGGTCCAAACTAGCACATAGAACCACAGGGATATAAAGGTTTCTTTTTTCAGTGATTTCTGCCTTTGTATGGAAGGATAGGATTGATTATTTTGAAGCTAAAGAAAACTAAGTTTGCACTGGGCACTTCGTGCATAGAGGGAAGTGGGAAGGGGCTCCTGTATGAAAGTCTGCTGTTATTCTCAGGTTGTTAATAAACGAAAGGCTTTGTAGGGGTAGGAGGAATAAAGGATGATTAAGGGAGTGTTGGTCCTCGGAAGTAGTTCTTTGTTTTGTGTACAGGCAATACGTGCAATTGAGTGAAGGCTAGAATGTGCTGTGTGGATAGGGCTGTGGTTTTGGAACCGTGCATGTCAATATTTTTCTCTTCTGAGCAGCAGAGGGAGCTGCTATTGCTTTTCTGTAGCCCTATAGAGACCTATGCAGAGTTCCTTTGCCAAGGTTTTTCCTGCTCTTGCAGCTAAAAACCTGAAGCGTATTTTTTAAGTCTGGGGAATAAATAGAACTGGAACAGAATGATTCAGTATTTTATATTTGAGAAGAAATATGTTTCCAGTATATGAAATGATGTAGGAATATTTCCTTTAAAAATTAATATTAAACATTTTCAAATGGCTTGTGTGATAAGAATGCAGTGTATAGTTCTCTCCTCTGCATGCATAAAAGAAAGAGAAAAACATTATCCTACAGAAAGATTCCCCCCCCCCATCTTTATTTTCTGCAGGAATCATGCATAGGTTGTGTAGATTCTTCATGCCTTTCATCTCCTGAGTTTGCTAACAGTTAATGCTTTAAGGAGTTTTTTAATTAAGTAATGGTATAGCTAAAGCCATGTCAAAAAGGATACACGCTAAGAATCGCTCTGATTGTAAAAACCAACAAAACAGCAACAAAACCAAACAACCTCCCCACCCCTCCCTCCCAATACACAAACCCAACTGTACAACCCCAAACAAAACCAATAACCTCAATAACACCCACTCTCCCAAAATGGCAAAACCAAAAAGCGTTCAGCAGGATCTTTTTTACCCTCTTGCTTCTCCCTCGGTTGATAAGTATATGTCTCTAGTATACGCAATAAATGGTCTTTACAGCTGCCAGTCAGAATTACTTCTGCATTACATAACAGTTTAGTTATTTTGGAGCAAGCTTTGTAGTCTTATGGAATATTTTTATGTTGGATTTTTTTTTGGTTTTGTTTGTGGGGTTTTTAGGTTTTTTGTTTGTTTTGTTTTGTTTGTTTTGTTTTGTTTTTTTCTTCAGGTATGGAATCTTATTTTTATGTTGGACTGTAATAACATTAGAAATATTCATACTCTGAGATTAGTATCAGTCAACACGTTTAACCTTTGACTTCTTTCTCATTTATATATTACACAATTTAGTTGCTAATAATCCCAAGCATGCTGGGTCATTTGGAAAGGTTATGAAACTGTCATTAAGATGTAGTTTGTGAAATATTAAAGCATCCATGGAAGTAATACAAATTCTCAAATTCTCTGGATAGCAAGGTTCTTCCCCATCTGTACTAACCTGCACCATGCTGCTTTACTACAAATATCAAAACTTCTTTTAAAAGTACTTTTCACTTGCTCTGCTTTTACTTGTGTTAAGTAATGGCTTCATAAGTAATGGCTGTGTGAAGCTTGCAGAGGTGTAGCTGGTACTTCTGCCTTTTGCAAGCAGAATTACTCCTGCGCCATCACTTGCAGGTAAAACTGGTGTTAAATAGTTGCTGCTTTGCTAATTTTCCCTACTATTTTTGCAAGTAGAACATGAAGCTTGCTAATTGATATAGGGGCTCTTCTTGGAGTAATGTGGCTTATCCAAAATCGTAGATATTTGGTTCAGCTTTCTCATGCAAAGTTCTTGAAGTACCCAGTAATTAAATTTAACTGCTACGTCAAAATGTTACTTGCAGTCAAAGAACAGGAAATCTCCCATAATAAATCCTCTTTTTTCTTTCCTTTAGTGAAGGGTGTCTTACCTCTTTTCAGCATAGTTTTACAAATACTACTACAGAAATAAGTCACATTGCTAATGTGTAATTTGTGAAGCAAATAACTGTGTATGGAAGGGAAAGTCAAGAATCTCAGTGCCTGAGAAGGAAGAAGAGAGTTCAACAGAAAAAATTGTTGATGATGGTTTCAGTCTTAGTTTTGAGTAAGATATTGTATCTAATAAGTAGACTTGCATTTATATCCACCCCAATTACAGAAAGATGAACATTTTTTAATGTGGAAATTGGTAGTTCTGCTTTAGGTATTCTTTTATTTTCCTATTACAGAGATTGCTTACTAGACTGAAGACTTAGCTGAATAAGGCACAAGCAATTTTCTGTTTCTGTGCCAATAACTGAAGTCAGTCACTCAACTCCAGTCAAGAAATTAATCTCAACTAGCCACTCTGGAAAATAAGCCTAAAGAGGCTTTGATTGTGCCAAATTTGTCTGTACATTATCTGACTTACTGAACATTTCCACCTTCTTTGCAGTGAAGCATTCATCATAGAGTGTATACCTTTCTTATTTCCGGGTGATTCTTACATATATGACCAGTAGTTTTTCCTGAACATGTGTAGTATGTGGGATCAGGGAAATAGCTTCTTGGTTTGAACTTTCCCAGAACTGATGTGTTGCCACAAAGTTGTATTGAATTATCTTTTAGTTCCTTGGCCTATGAAGAGCTCCTTAAAGGTAAATATTGGAAAGGAACTTGCCTATGTTACTCAAACTGCAATATCAGTTTACTTTGTATAGAATAAATTAAATTGATACTTTCAGGATAGCTACCTGCAGCAGTGTCTTGTAGTTGCGTACGTTTTCACAGGATTTCAAATCAATGTAAGTTAGGCATGTATGTGGCTTTTACTCTACATCTTTGTTCTCAAAATGAAAAAGAGGGTTTTTTTTTGGTTGTTTTTTTTTTTTTTTAAATCAAAAAAACCCCCCAAAACATTCTAAAGTAAAAATCATGAAAATGTGCTTGGAATACTTTGAATATGCTTACTCTCTTAGGATACATGGCTTGTCTAACATACATGTGGCCCGCTTAAATATTCCATTTGTTCCTTGTGTTGTTCTCAACTCTGTGGCAGGTGCTGTTGCCTGAAGTGATTGTTAGTCAGATATCTCCAGACTGTAATGATACAGCTGTATTTACTGAGCATTTTATCAGGGGATGCTGTTGCTCCAAGTGTTGATTTTAAGCTGCTTCACCTTTTGGGGCTTAACTGAAGTTGATATTACTGGTAATGAAAAAATTTATGCAAATGGTGAATCAAAGTGTGAAGAAAGTAAAACTTCTGCTGGTGAGTTAGTTTTCAGTTTCAATGACACCCTCCCCCCTTTCCTCCCTCCCTCCCCAAACTTCTGAAATGGATGATGTTAAATATTCTTTTGGCTAAGAATTTGAAGTGCATGTGTAAAAATATAAGTGACTGTCAGTGCATTTCTTATATTCACTGGTGGTTCATACTTATAAAATTATGAGATCTGAAATTAGCTTAGAGGGTCAGAAGAACAGAAGGTGATCTGAGGACCAGAATCATGTTTAACAGCTGCTGCAGGACTAACATTTTTTCCTGATGCATTTCTCACTTACTGTAATCTGTAAAATGGCAGCATGTCCTTTATTTCTATGGGAGACTTTTTATTATCTGCATATGTTGCTATTCAGCAAACTGCGCAGTAAAATAGTTTACTTATCTTTACAAATTCTTGATTATCAAGAGGAGAACTAGACAATGTGAATTTCATTGCTAGTTTAATCATTTTGGAACAGGCAGAGTGCTTAAAAAGATTTCCAAGCTGTCTTAGCAGAAAGTTTGAACAGGCAACATCAACATCTATTACCAAAGGATGATTTTTGACACATGAACTGTTTTTCTTTGGTAATATGTGATGTCTGATCCATGCGTGATCATGATATGCTTTTGTAGTACTGATACTACATGCATTTTGTGTAGATTTATTAATTGACTGTTTTGTTTAGATTGTGTGTAAATGTTTTACAGGTTTCTTTATTGGTGAAACTTCTGTTGGAAAAATGCCTATAAAACCTAGAACCGGTGTTTCTGTAAGCTGTTCTCTTCACTGTAAGCATCTTCTCCTTTCTTGTCCATAGCGTGGTTAATGAAAACACTGCGTAAACTTCAGCTTCGTGCAAATTTTGCCAGAGTTCCACCCATTCTCTTCTGTTCAAACAAGTGCAGGACTCCACCAAATTACTGTAAATGCTATATTAAAAAAACCCCAACAAACCAACAACCCAGCAACCCCTGAAAACTCTCTATAAAACTTTGTGTGCATTGACTTTGTAAAGTACACCTTATGATGTAATTTTGCATATAGTTAATTGGTATTGAGATTTTAAAGGTGAAGGTCATGAGTTCTTGTGTGTAGATTGGATATCTGTGATAGTCACTGAAATACAATTGGAAAACATTGCTATTGGGCATCTCTTCTGTTCTTACTTCTCTCTTGTTTTTTCATTTTTTCCTTCTTGTTAATTCTGAATTTTCTTTCTTCAGTTTGTAACAACAAGAATTGGGAAAAGGGAGAGGATCTGAGAAGGACAGAATTACTAAGGAAGTGCAGTTTCCTACCCCAAGTTAAGGTGGTCCAAACCAACTACTTCTGTATAGAATCTTCTTTTTATGTGTGTTCTTGCTGGAAGCTGATGTTCTCTCCTGACTTTACTACCTGATCATATATTGCAAAATATGAAAAGAGCAAATTGTAAGTTTTGGTAATATTCAGTGTAGTTCAGTCTTGGGAAAGAGTGGCTATGCTTTTCAGCTGTGTCATGAAATATTACTCTGTTAATGCTTATAAAATTTTAATACATTTGTTCAATCCCTGGTGTCTTTGCTGAAGTGGAAAATGTGCCTATTGCTACCACAGATTGCCAGCAGGGATAAATTCCACCATATTAATCTTCAGAAGTCACTACTATTATTAAGTATGAGCAATGTTTCCTGTAAGTGCAAATCACATTTTTATTCTTATGTCATCCAGCCACTGGTTATCTGTGTTTGGAAGTGGGCTGGAGACCCTTTGTTCTACTTAGATTATGGAGTGTCCCTTAAGGATGTCAGTTACCCTGAACATTATTGACCCAAATACATTAAGTACTAAAAAAAAAAATTAAAAAAATAACATATAATGAACAATGTTTTTACCAATGTCATTATTCCTTCAGTTCTAATCCCTTGGTCAGGTATTCTAAAACACACTGAAAATAATTCACTGAATTAATATGAATAAGTAAAAATGAAATTAAGAAACTGGCAGTGACACAGCTAAATGGAAGATATGAAACTTAAAATCATTTGTTATGGATCCCTTGTTCTTGCCAAATATAATAACTTTGTTCCTTTTCTTTAAGCTGGACTTCATCCAAAGCAAGGACACTTTCAATTGGTACCCTGAGGCGTTCACCCATCAGCACAATTTTTGGCTTTGGTGTAAGCTACTAGTATTACATGTCCTATAGCAAGTGTGTTAAATGGTGTGTTTACATGTATATGCACATGTGCCTGTTTTGGGGGACAGGCTTTTGGAACTTCCTACACTGTGCCAGTCAGAATTTGATACTGCTGCACTGCATTTCTTTGCTGGTAGGATTTGAAATTAGAGTATCAGACAAGCAGTAAACTCAAAGCTTGATTTGGTTGTCCATATACTAAAAGTCTTTCTATGAAATACTTATAAGCATATTAAATAATAAGTGATATGAGAACAAATCGGAGAAAGCCAATGTCTGTTAAAAATACAGGCAAGGCTCCCCCTTCCTCTCCAAAGGGAAGAAAAGTGGGAGAGGAAGGGAAAGAAAGGACAAATGAAAGATCAAGGTGGCAACCCTACCAACCAAGAGTGCCAGCCCTTCCATAGGCTACCTGCCTTTATTTTTTGTAGACTGGGCATTCTTTATTTCACATACCTTGAGCTTTATAAATAGCTTCACACCCCTTTACAGTATGCTACTAACCAGCTGAAAAGGATTATATAGCTTAATTTGATGCTATCAAATGAATGCCAGTGAAACAATCAGTTGTTGCATTTGTTGGATTTATGTGTATTTTACAGTTCTAGTAAGAAAAACACCATCTTGTATCAATATAAACCTTTATCTATATTGCTTCAAACATACGAAATATAACACTTGACATTGTTCAACTTTTTATTTTGGCAGTGGATAATATAGCTAATGCAAACAGCGTTACTGTTTATACAAGAGGAATTTTCTAAAATGCTGAATAAAGAGTATCTGGACAGATTTTTTCTGCTATGGAAGGAAAAAAAGATTTTATTTTTTTTTTTTTAAGGTGTATTGGTGACCGAATAGGTGACAGCGCCTTTCTGAAGTTTGGGGATTGTTCCTTTTCCCTTTTAACATGTAGAAAGGAAGAAAATTCAAAGTCCGTACTTAATTTTTGGCAGTACTTTTTGGACACTATTCAGGTACTGGTAATAATTTAAATATTTTGGTACTGCCTTATGTATATTTTGTGTATGTATGTACGTAAGTAGAGAATTTCTCATTGAAAATCTTGCATTTTACATGAAAGGGTGATACAGTGATAGGAAAAGCTGATTTACTGTATAGAAAACTAAATTTTTGGTTTCCTATATTCCTTTTTCATAAAAGCAGCTTCACTAGTAAAACACCTGCTTTCCCTTCCCCCAGCTTACCCTTAGTTGGGAATTTGACTTGCATTTTAATCCAGTGTTAAATATTGCATGACTTCCCTACCTGCTGTTGTAGTTCTTAATTCTTGTCTCAGCTTTATTTAAAGGTGCAGCAACAGCATGAATAAGTGGTCAGCAAATAAATTCCTGTAGAGCAGCTGTAGCAATTCTTTTTAACAGCTGGTGCAATTCTGCTTAAACCAAAGAGTTAAACTTGCTTATCCAACAAGTCATATTACAGTCAGTGAGGGCTGAGCAGGCATTTCTGGAATATTTGTAAAACACAAAATGATGCAGCTGGATTTCTTGCTACATACCTGGGATATTTTCTGAAATGTTTAATGAAGAAATGCAGACACATGCTTTAAAGAGAATAATTAAATAAATCCAAAAAACCAGAAGTGACAATGATAACAAGAGCCCATAGTACGGTAAATAAAGTTATGGGGCTTGTGGAGTAAACACAAGTAATACAGGCCTCTAGTTACAAATGGTAATGTACACTTACAGGGATGTCTAAATTTGGTGGGAATTAACACATGGTTAAGTGTGTATTTTAATGATATGATAGTATCAGTAGTATTCATATTATAAGGCCTTGCCAATTGCAGTTCACTAGACAGTCTGTATGTTTCTTGCATAAACATTTAATGTAACTTTAGAAAAAGCTAAGTTTGTGCAAATGATCCCCTGTAATTTGTCGTGACTTAGGGCAGATCTCATGCCTATAGCTGCGTGTACTTGCATGTTCCCTTCCCATTCTTTTAAAATGAAACTCTCTATTCATTGAAATGCCTAGGAAGCATTTATGATTGACATCTCTTTGGGTCCCGTATTGCATGCTAAGGGATCCATTTACAAAGAGAGGTGATCTTATAGCTCATTTTTGCCCAAAGATGGAGGTTTTGACAATATTCCGCTTCCAGATACTTTTGCTGATTGTTTTGTGTTTGTCTCATCATGTATCTGTCCACTTTGTGAGCTGTTCACATTTGCTAATCTAGTGAAAAATAACTGAGCAAACACAAAAATGGAGGATTTTCAGGTATCCTACATACTGGAGTAATTTCAGAGCCCACAGGCGTGACACATGTAGTTTAAGGAAGAGTTTGAAATAAAATGGCTAGAATAAGGAGGGGAGGTGCTACTCTTCTTTTTGCTACCAGAATCTCCAGGCCTGTTTTGCCCATTTCAGGTCCAAAGAAGATCAGCTGTAGGATCAAACAGATCCAGTGGAGCCTGTTATGTTTTTACTGAGGGTCATTCAAACTCACTTGTAGTGGTGGTTACAGTTAGAAGCTGAATCTAATGAACCCTTGCTGTTGATAAGTCTGACCTACTGCTTGGGTTTTCCAGCAGGCAAGGCTAGTGTAGTTAAATGCTGGACACAAATATCGGAACAAATCGAATTTATTAAATGGTCAAATTTGGGTATGATTTCATTTCTCCATTCACCCACACTTGGATACCAGGATGCTTAAGGAGATATGAGCATGCCCATAGGCATGAAAAATGTCTGGTAGGTTGTTGATCTGATGATTTCCCCTTGGATGATATACGTATTTCATATCTTCTTCTACCTCTACTAGTGGATTTCTGTGGAATGCTGTCTTGTGGAGTTTGAAGTATTTTGCTAGACAGCAGCTTTACCATCATCCTTGTCTGTTTGAACTTTTATAATTTGTTTCAGTATAGGAATGTCATACAAGTTGTACCATCTTGCACCAGCAGCTGCAAAAGACATGTTCCTCCTTGCCTTTTCATAGCAAAAAGTTTCAAGTATCTTTTTTTTATTAGATACAAACTTCTTTCACCACAGTAGCTATTAGTGGCCATGCCTCAGTATGCTGAGGGGACCAGCATGAGTATCAAGGGAGAAATAAGGATTGTGTATAATGTAAATTATAGTGCATTCTGTATGCTACAGCTGTGCAGAGCTTACTAAAATATTTTTTAGGGAGTAGTTTATCAAATATTTTCAAAGGATTACTGTGATGTTAGTGTTCTGAGAGAGTGACTTTTAAAATGTTGCAGTGCTCTGCTTTATCCATTTGAGGGCAGCTGTTCACCGATTTTAAGAACTCTGGAAAAACTGCCTAGGGTTCTGCTTTCTGCCTTTTATAATCTTTCTGTATTTGCAAATACTTCGTTTAGGTCTGTTGCGGTCTTGTACTGTTCCATCACCATATTAAAATCATAGAATCATAGAATGGTTTGGGTTGGAAGGGACCTTAAAGATCATCTAGTTTCAACCCCCTCTGCCATGGGCAGGGAGACCTTCCACTAGACGAGGTTGTTCAAACCCTCATCCAATCTGGCCTTGAACACTTCCAGGGATGGGGCAGCCACAGCTTCTCTGGGCAACCTGTGCCAGTACCTCACCAACTTCACAGGGAAGAACTTCTTTCTAATATCTGATCTAAATCTCCCCTTTTTCAGTTTAAAGCCATTCCCCCTTGTCCTGTCACTACAAGTCCCTCTCCAGATTTCTTTTAGGCCCCTTTTATGTACTGGAAGACTGCTCTAAGGTCTCCCTGAAGCCTTTTCTTCTCCAAGCTGAACAAAAGTTGTGAGGTTTGTGTTGTTTTTTTTTTTTTTCCCCAGTAAAGTTAATATGCAAACCAATTGTCAGCTTCTAGGAGAAGATTCTGTGAAGGTTTGAGTAAGCTGGTTTTTATTGTGATAAATTCCTAGATCCATGTCTCAAAACCATGGCCTTCCTCAGTTAAGTGTACTGAATGAGCTGGTTAATTTTTTTTGACATTTGCTTACTGGTAAACAGTTCCTAAAAAGCTCTGCTACGGGATCACTTTGAATTACTCTGACTGGAAGGTAGAAAAATAATTGCTGCTTGCTATGTGCTTTAGTTTTACAAAGATGTCTCTTCACTGGATCAGCTAAAAATGAAGAGAAGTCTTCTGGATTCTTAAGTTTATGTTTAATAGCTCATAACTATCTCAAACTAGTATTTTCAAACTCCAGTTTTCAGGCACTTTTATGTATCTAAACAGTGATTTCAAATGTGATCTTCTGATTAAATTGATAGACAGGCACTTAAAAGAGTATAATTGGAAATCAGCCTCACTTCATTTAGAAACAGGATGTTAGAGACAATACTACAAAGACTAAACCTCAGATTCAGTTTCACATTTGTCAAGGTTATACATGTTCTCACAGTGTATAATATAAAAATTACACACTTTTCAAGGTAAAAGCAAGAGTGACTTTAAAGTTTGCATTTAGAGCTTATCAGAATTATATGTGTAATAAATACAAAAATAAGAGATGCCTACTATATGCAGTACATTCCTGACACTTCTAAGATAGCTAGCCATCTCTGTTTTTGTCTTCCCATTACACCCTCATACTGCTTAAATTAGACTGTTGTATTTTCAGGCTAAGGACTTTCATTTATTAAACATACATAGCTCTCCAGCATAGCTTGGGGCCTTTAAACATTAGTGTAAGACAATAATACCTACAGTCAGTAATGTGTGGCAACTCTAAAAAGAAGTGATGATACATGGAAATAGAATTTGGCCAGCAAGATCTCATCTCATAGTGCAAGTGCTTTTTCTGTGAGATGATGGTAAAAAATAGGGAAGGACCAGGCAGAGGTAAAAACTGAAGCTCTTGTTGCTATGGTAAAGTCTGAAATCTAGTATTGTAATTTCACATGGAGGGAAACAAGTGCTTTATTTTGATTTGTATTTATCTGCTTAGAAAGGGGGGACTATGCTGAATGTGAACTTTATTTGCATCTAGAAGTCTGTCCCTATGGAATTACTTTAGAATAGTTTGGAAGTTCCTGAGGTAAAACTAATGTAGTGTTGGGACTTCTAACTCAAACCACAGAAGAAGAAAGGCTGACAATCACAGTTTTGTCTTTTTGAGGGTGTGAGAATAACCTGCGACTGGAGACTTGTGCTGTGAGTGATGCTTGGAAAATGCCAGGCTTCAGACTTGTCTGCTCCCCAGTTGTGTGTAAATCTGTAAATGGGGCAAGTTATGTTCCTGTTTTGCACTTTGGCTATGAGTTAATATTGCAAAAAAAAGGGGGTTCAGGGAAGTAAGCCTGTAAATTAGTAAGATACTAGGCTCTGATACCAACTAGTAAGGGCTGGTACTAAAATACTACCACTCCACCTTGCCAAAATCTGACACACTGTCAAATTCTCTTCAGCAATTCCACAGTGAAATCATTTTTTAAAACTGAGTTTATTTCAGCAGTTCCTCTTAGCACATATGTAGACATTTCTGCATGCAATGAAATGAAATATTGAGTATTTATTAAACTAGAATCTGAGGTTTGCTTTGTACGAAATACTGTATCTGATCTTGTTATGTTACATACCTACTGTTCAGATCTTAAATTCTATTAGTACAAATATATTTTGGTAGACTTCCCACTTTGTTGGGCTGATTTAGACAGTGAGTGGTACGCCAAAACTGGAAAGCTTTGGCCTTTTGCTTCTTTTTAACGATGCATCATAGAGGTGTGCGAGTTGACCTACTGGGCTTTTGGCTCTGCTCTTCACTTTATTCAAAGTAGAAATAAAAGGCTACTCTTTCTCCCTCTTTGGAGTATTTCAGTAAACTTTCCTAATTTAAGTAAACCTGAGGTCCCAAGGCACCTTCTAAAGTCTTCCAGCCAAGTGAAAGGCCTATATTTGTGATTGAAACTATGAAGTAATTCATATTTATTCAATTTATGAAGCCATAAACTGTGGTCTAGTGATATCACTGTTGAGTACAGGCTGATAGTAAACTATTTTTTGGCATTTATAGGATGAAATATCAAGAAGGAAATGTAAAGAGTCTTTTAGAAGAAAATATCTGTTTAAATGTGCTTTAGAATAGCATTTGAATGGAATGATAGAAAAGAAGAAAATAAAATAACCAGTGCATGAAAATACTGTGCTACCCAGCATTCTAGCGCAGAATTTCTGGATGCAACATCTGTAAAGAAGTAAGAATTTTTTTGTTCGTCTGAGGGAGAATTTGTTATAAATGAATGCTTATTCTACTGTATATATACTCAATGAAAAATTAACTATTTTTATAGATTTTTTTGTATGAAGCATTCAACAAGCAAATGCTTGGTCAGACGAGGCTCTACACATGAGTGAGACATACTTACAGCTTGGCTTTTTGAAGAGGAAACAAAAGGCTACATGGAGATGCTAATACAGCCATATTTTCATGCTGTCTTTTAAGTTGCAGTGTTGTGCTTCAAGCATTAAAGCATTACTACACTCCCTCTTTTGCCCTCACATAATTATACAGTTAATTATCTTTGCTGGGTTGTGCATAAAGGGACTTAGAATGTTTCTTTCTGGTCATTTATTCACTGTGCTATGGACTGTACCGACTCTGTTCATACGAGGGCTTTGATGGCTTTCCATGTCTTATCAGCAATTTCATAAGACATTTTCACTGTCTTTTGTCTCTTTCTACTTAGTTTCACTGTAAAAGGTTTTCAAAATTTGAATATATTTTGAAGAAACATGTCCACATATAGGGATCGGAAAGGGATTGTGGGAACCTAGAGGCATTGTAAGCAATGGAAAACTAATTTGATCAAGAAATTATTTAAAATGGAAATAACTAATTGCAGATAATCTGAGTAATAGACATGTCTCTTCTAGCTTTGTTTGGTGGAGTAAGAACTTTTTTCCTGAAAAATGGCCCTCTTTCGGATTTGTTGCTAAGGGCAGGGAGGCCTCTCCCCACATCCACAGGAAACACTGTTCTTGGAGGAAAAGCCCTTCTCCGTTTCATCAATGTGATGGATGGGCCTGAGCAAGTTGGTACCCAAACTTCTGATGGCTGGAAGAGGGAAGACTGTTTCAGTACCATTGTATCCCCAGA
The DNA here is from genome assembly GCA_017639245.1 of Myiopsitta monachus. Classification (NCBI taxonomy): domain Eukaryota; kingdom Metazoa; phylum Chordata; class Aves; order Psittaciformes; family Psittacidae; genus Myiopsitta; species Myiopsitta monachus. The sequence goes on along the minus strand of CM029917.1, from coordinate 70,006,440 downwards.
GCCAGAGCTCCCTGGATGCTGCTCTCCCACAGCAGCAGGGAAAGGGGAGGAGATGCAAGCTGTGGTACCAGTTCATAAGTAAGGAGGACTGGGAAGAAGGAGGTAAAAATCACAGTGTAGGTGAAAATAGAACGGTAGCCTCTACTTATATTAAATGGACAAATTTTGAGCCAGTATCTTCATTTTAGGGGACTCCCATTTTTTTTTTTTTTGTTAGCTTTTTTATTCTTATTCTAACTTTTTTTCCTTTGTAACTTTTGGACTTAGCAGTATATTCTGTTTGTGAAGACAATGGTTAAGAAACAGCAAAGTCCAGGTCGGTTTTTGAGTCCTTAGCTGTCAAATTCTATTGAAAGTCCAGAAGTGTGCCCAGAGAGCTGTAGAGTTGATCCTGCAGTAACACTGCTACTGTTTGAAGGTTGCAGTCTCCTTGGATTCTCCTTCTGAAAGCACAACACCAAGTCATAGATAAATAAATAATAATAATAAAAAAATCTTCCTTTAAAGAGCAGGTGTAAGTGGCTGTAGTCATTAAAACTCCTGGCAGCCTTGATTTTATTCTTTTTTAATTAGAGGATCCCTTTTTGGAGAAGGGCTCTTCTGACATTGCAGGGGAGGTCCACCAGCTGTTTGACTGGCAGGAGCAGTCTGCCTGCCCCTTGGTAGTTTAATTCCTGTCTATACTAGGATAGGTTGCACTTCACTGAGCAGCAGGCAGGTCAGGACACTTGGCAGGAGAAGGTTGAGAGACAAAGGCAGCAGGCTGTGGGGAGCTGAATCACCAGTCTGAAACTTTAAGAAAAGGAAAAAAGAAATCATGCAACTTTAGAAGCAAAGATTTTAGCAATGTTCTTACATTATTGGTAGGCTTGACAAAGTGAGAGCGATAAAATGTCCAAACCTGGGAAAACTGCCATCAACCATGGCTTGGTTCCTGTTGATCTTAAAAGTACCAAAGACCCTCTACCACACCAAACTGTGATGAAGATATTTAGCATCAGCATCATTGCGCAAGGCCTGCCCTTCTGCCGTAGGCGGGTAAGTGTAAAAGTCTTTAAAACCTGGATTTTGATCTCTTGGCTTGTTAGCTCAGTGCTTTGTCATGGTGCATTCATTCCATTAAGAAATACTTACATCTGTATTATCTATTCACTCAGGGTGCTGTAGAGGAGCCCTTGGGTCATTTATTTCAATAATTCTTGTGCTTTAATTAAAATCTGTACATGTTGTCTTAGCTATTACTTATTTAAAGAGATATGACAGAGATTCTCTTATAGTTGCAAACCAATTAGATGAAAACAAATGCTGTACAAATAAGTGCATTCATAAGTATGTATTTTACTTTTATTCATTCTTTTAGGTGTTGTAGATAGTTCGGAGTAAATCCATTGCAGTTCTGAATTATTATTATTGATACGTGTGAATTGCTGGATAAAAAAGTAGAGAATTTAGAGATGTTAAACTACTTAATATTTAAATATTTTTAGTAGGAATTCTTAAAATACAATTTTAATGCTTTTGTAACTCAGTAATAGAGATAACATTTTTGCTGTTACAGAAAATAAAAATAGCATGTTACTATGTGGTGGTTGCGATATAGTTTATATATAGACAATCCTAGCCTGACAAACTATCATGGGTCTTATGCTACAGCTTCAGGAACTATATGGATGAAGTGGCACTTAAAGCACGTTATATAAGTTTTTTAAAAAAGTATCTTTTAGATTTTGTTCTCATTGTAGCGCACCATTTTCAATAAAAAGTGAGTACTTTCAAAGCAGCTTACATCATGATTTTGTTGCTCAGTTGCATACTGCTGAACTTTTATTTTTTAAAGTAAAATTAATTTTTCTCCTTTGTTACTCTTTCTGTAAAATGATAAATAAGTTTGTTCCTCATAACGAGTTTTCCCAACACTACTTTGGGTTTTCTGTTGCTACTGAAGAAATACTATTTCCATTTATTGATGCAGATACTAAAATCTAGCTCAGCTTTTGTGAATGTGCTGGCTTTCCTGGAATGTCGGCATACTTCTTTTCAGTAAACTTACTCAAATCACAGATGAAATTTAAATTTGAGATCACCACCCTTGTCAGCTTGATTTCTTTTACTATGTTGCTTTGAATGTCTGAGAATGTTTCTTATATGTAAAAGGTCTATGGCATGTGTTGAAAGCTGGCAAGTTAGTATCAACCTGCAGCAGTGCAAAAATTAGAACATGTACATACGCACATGACTAGTATTGGAACATGTGCATTTCAGAACAGTATTTTTCCGGTGCTACACGTTTTGAACACTGAATAAGAACATTTCATAAGGTTGAAAGTGTTAAAGTAACCCTTTATATTGTAATAGACATGCTTTCCAATTTTTATATGATTTGAGAACTGTTTGTTTGAATATAAGCGTTTGGAATATGTTTGGATAATTTTGGTTCCTTTATCCTGGTAGAAGATAAGTTTAGCAGACATATTTCACAAGTCTTTCTGTGGCTGTTTTAGTACATTATACTGTTGGAACTTTAATGTGTGCTGATGTTTTATGTGTGTGTTTTCTGTAATGAGAAGTGTTGGTCACACATGAACTTATCACAAATATGTAAAAAATTTATTTCCACAGCAGTTCTCTGAAAACTTTGTCCCATAGCAATCACAATCTATCTCAGCTGTCCTGTTTGTCCAAGCAGTCAAATCAATGACTCAGTGGTTTTAGATCTAGGAGGGTTTAAGGAACTGTTCAGCATTTATTTTTCTTGTAGCATTAGGACTAAAGAGGAAATTAAGGAACACTATAAATGTATGCTTTAACAGCTAAGCTATCATCAATCTATGTCTTGTCTTCTAAAACTAATAATTCTCAGTATGATGGCTGCTCATAGTGGAAAAGATTATAGCTCCACCTTTAGTCTCATGCCTCGCAACACTCAAAGCCTGCACGTAAGTCATAACGATTACCATATTGGGTTCCTTCCCAACATGCGTAAGTTGCATATAGGATCCATATATTAATAAAAAAATCCCGAACTACCAAACCTAATTTTAGAGATCAACAGATGAAAGAATATTTGTTACATAGTCTTGGCACTTTATTAAACATAGCAAGAATAAAAAAAGTATTTTTCATGTAAAATAGTTCTGACATAAAGTCTTCACCGGTATGCAACTCTTAGATTTTATTTTATTTTTTTTTTTTGATTCTACTTTTCATTTAACAAGGCATTGAAATTTTTAGTGTTTAATGTTTATGCCTAAACTTGATGGGCTTTACAGTGTGAGCTACAGTTTGCTTCTAGGTGATTGGATTGGTAATATGTCAATACCAATTTTTTTCTGGCAAGTGTATGGTTGGGCCAATCGAACACTGACATGACTTAAAGATTACCGACCTTCTCCTTGTTTGAACTTATTTCTTCCCCTCCCTAATTGTACATTAAACCAAGCAAAACATCTTTAAAATGTGTACTATGATCCTTGGGAATAAAAAATACTTCCGTTATGAGAGCTGGCAATTCATAGCTTCTGCATCCTCTGCATTGCTTATACTGGGCTTCTGTCAAGAAGTGCCCTATAAATGGTCACAGGACCTAACAGTTTGCCCTTATGTGTTTTGTCAGTTTACGCATGTAGCTAAAACACTTTTCCGCAGTACTACTAATTTGAATCCAGTTAAAAATAGTATTAATTAGCATTCTTTGTGCAGTACTTGAGAATAACTTTAGTGGATAGCTCTAAATGTACTGTACTTGCACAATAAATGCCTCTATTCCTTCAAAGCTCTCACGGAAAATGTTGACGCAGTAGCACTTAATGTAGATACAGCCATGATCCTCTTCAGTCTTTAGTGTGTCTTTTGTAGGCAATGAAGTAGATTTTGCAGTACAATGTGAAGAAAGCAATGAATACCTTTGAACTAGTACACACTTCAGGTAACAGATATAATTTAGCTCTTCAGTGCGATGTAATTGCAGCTGGTCATCGAACATACTTAACAAGATAGTCACACATGTCACGTATGTTCCAAAATCAACTGCTGTATTTTGTTTGCCATGACAAATAATTTCAGTTGACAAAAAATTGGTCTTTTAGTTAACTTTGTGATTATTCCTTTAGACTGGACTGCTTCTAAACCACTAACAGTGGCAGTGTTTTTACTTCTGAACTGTTATAATTTGTAACTATTTCAAAGGCTGTACTTCAAAAATAACTTTCTTTCCTCTTTAGTTTTCCATGTGTTTTCCTAAAAATTCCTGTACTTGTTGCCCTTGGAGGTTGTGTAACAGTTTCACCATGTTGAATATATGTTTTTAAGAAGTGCTAATAAGCTGGAGAATTTGTGAAAGTATCTTATTCACTTGCAGCATTTCTTAATCGCAAGTGGCTTGAAGTACAACTGAATTGCTACAAAGCAGGTGTTTTAGTGTGCACCAGGTGATATTCCAAGCTAGAAAAGTCAGGGTAATAAATGTATCCATTTTCAATGCACCTACTCTCAGAAACTGCAAAGACTCTGTTACACTGTACTGTTTTGTGAGAATAGTTTGTTGTATGTGCGTATGTTTTGCCTTTGAAATGTACCTGACCAAGCTTTGACAATTCATAAACTTAGTTCTTGAGTGAAATGCTTCTGTCTGTAGGGTGTACTTGTTAGGTGAACATAGGCTAATGCATTTAAGCATTGATGTATAACACCAGTGGATGCTCTTTTGTATAAACTACGCATGATATCGGTCCATTTTGTTGCTACAGTAAAGCACTTGGAGCTAGACTGCAGTTCCTTTTCCTTCCTCTGGTTGACTAGTATGCTAATAATGTTTTTGAAATACTAATGTGTCTTATGCATGAATGACTTCACTTATTTGGACTTGGGGTTTTTTTATCCCTTCATTTCTGTGTTAAAACAACCAAAACACCCTTTTCATTATCAGTCTAATCTATGTAAATGCTTGTGCCAGTAGTATAACCAAGTAGTCTATCCATTCAGTTTTTGATGGAAATGAAGTGCTGAATATTTCTGCAACAAATCATATTTCTTGCTCAAGTACAGCATGTTATTTCATGGATGACAGTAAAAAGTTACTTAATGGGCAAGAAGCTATTTAGCTTTCTCTGAAATGGTATATCGTCCCATACTTACCTGTATGTCAGCTAACTTGTATCAGGTCCTGAATAATATGAAAAAAACCCATAACTATTTTCCTCTCAAACACATGAAAAAAAAGAAAAAAAAATTTCCCTTGGAATTTCTTGCCATTTGGTAAGAAGAGACTGTCAGAAGAGCATAAAGAAAAATGTGTGAAAATATGCGTATGCGTGCATATATATGTGTATGTATATAATTTTTTAATTTGGAACTTGAGGGAGTTTTAAGAGTCTGTCACTTGGACAAATCAGAGCACTCCCACATGCCTGCATATTCTACAGCAGACTTTTTGGTTCTGGGCTTTATGGCAGGGAACTTGTGCTATGGCCAATGGAAGTAAGAAACCTCTTTGAGTGTCAGAAATAGCTTTCCTTCAAAGATGGTTTAGCCTTGACTTTAAATTCCCTTGTGTTAGAATTTGTCACCCAAATAGATGTATAGGTTGTGGACTGATCAGTAAATATCTACATGAAAGGAAGTTTGTTGATGTCCCTGTGCTTTTCATAAACAAATGTGTCCATTGCTCTGGATATCCAAATACAATAAAGTCCACCTTGCAGAGGTTTTACTTTTCATGGTTAAACTTAGTGTTTGATTTCTTGCTTTTATTATTTTTGGGATTTCAATTTTGGGAGATTTTTGTAATGAAACAGGAATAATTGAGAGGTCCCGTAGAACGAATTTAATTGAAAAGGCAGATGTTTTAAGTGCAAAGAAAAGAGTACCAAAAAGTTACCAAAATGAGCAAGGTTAAGTCTTGTGTAACACTCTGCCTAGAGGGTAACTCCTTTTAGAAGATAAGTAATCTTGAATAATGAACTGTTTCCTCTTTCTTTTTTTTTTCTTTTTTTTTAAGTATATGCAGTATCTCCATGCTGAATATGCTATTCCCATGCTTTTTCCCATCTCCTTTCGCAAGGGGAATAAAAGTTTTTCCTATGTTAGGTGATAGCCTTGAAGAAAAGCAATATATTACTTATTTTCTCAATGTGGAGCAGGGGCTGTCTAAAAATTAACACTTTCCCCCATATTTTTTCGTTCTTTCTGCAATTATCTCTTTTATTTTGCTTGCAAACCAGTTGACTCTGTACTGTATGTGAGAGGGACTAAAATAGGAATTACAGAAGTGGAAAAAGGAATGGGCAGATCCTCAGTTATCTGGCCATCTCAAGGTGGTGTGGTTCAACCTGACTGAAGAGCCCTGTGGCCTCCCAGGCTATGCTTACAAGAGGTTTGTCAAGCCATACCAAAATCCATCTTCTAAACTATGGATACAGCCAGTTATAGCCAGTGTTTATGGCTCTGTAGAACTAGATACAGGCAGAAGTATGCTTCTGTCTACCCCTCCGTTTCTGTGAAGTCTTACAGAAGCTCTGGATTTAAGACTGCCATTTGTAGGAGGGAGCACTTAGTCTGCTGTTCACGCAGCTGTTCCCTGTGTCCCCTGGAAAAAAGGAAGTTGCTAGCTAAACCACGCACATCTAGTCTAAACTGCTGTATTGACTCAAAAACATTTAGACAACCTCTGAAAAGTTCCTTTGGTTTTTTTGGGGGTGAGGGGTGGGGGAGGAGTTGGTAAGTTTTTGTTGTTATCCACTGCAACACTTGTCATAGCACTCCCCGACTGCTTTTTCAGAATATTCAGTGAACCTCTGTCACTGTACTGACTCTTGAGAAACACTTTTATATTTAAATCGTTCTACCTATTTCTGGCCAAGATAAAAGCAGCAATTGAAAACTCATTTATATTTAACACTAGCTAAAATGTTTTTCTTTGTGGTTTTGATGCATTTAAAACTTCCATTTCTTGTGCAGTGGGCAACGCTGTCTGTTACCGACTGATGCATGAGTGCAGATGCTAAAAGCATGTTATGAGAGGTCTGCAGTCAGTTGCTTCCCTTCAGGAGGTGTCAGAAGGAAGGTTGCCTGGGCAATTTTACTCCTTTGTGCCCAATTGTTTAGATGTCTTTAGAAATCTTCATTGTAATTCATGTGGAGCTATTCAAACATGCTGGATTGACTCTGTGAAAGCTCTTTACCTGCTTAAAGACTGTCATTTGTTGTCTCAAGCTGTGGAGGTTATAGCATCTAGCAGAAGAAAATAGAGAATGGGAGAAAGCAGTGGTGCCATAAACTGACCCAGCTGCCTCTTTGCTGATTGATCATGCTGTATGGGAACTCATGAAATGTGTAATTAAATACTTAATTTATTGCTTTGAAACCTAATTGCCTTAACCCTGAATCTCCTTTTTCTCTTTTTGCAGTCCCTTGTATCACTAAGTAAACACTTTTTGTCCTTCTACAACAAATGAAACCATTTTATTTTCCTGAACATGAGATAATTTTTTTCAGGTATGGACAAAGGATCCTTTGTGAGGCAAAAAACGCTCTGCTGTGTCATAACTGTCTCTTAATACAGAAACACAAAGAGGGTAAATTAATTTTTACTGTCAGTCTTTGTCCCGGCATTCCCCACATTTTGAATGGAAGTTGAATGGAACTAGAATGACACCCAGACAAGTCATAAGCACAGCTGTAGCATTTGGATCCTTCTCTCAGATCTTTGCCACTTATCACAACTGACTGTTGTTCTTTATGTCTTAAACTGTTACCATCAGAAAATGATGGTTTTGCCAGTTCAAGTAGCTCCACTCCTCAGAGCAAAGATCCCACCTCATCCCTAGTTTCCGTCCTGGGCTTGCATTCAGCTTCCAAAATATGAGGCCCTGATCTGCTCTATTTCGTTCATCCTTTACCTGGTTTTGGATTTATAATTCTGCTTTCTTTGCACAGCTTCTCATTGCTGTTGTCTGCTAACTGTGGGCCTCTTTTTCCTATTCTTCGTTTGCCCTCTTTCCAGCTCTTGGTGCACTTACTTATCTTCATTTGAGGATAGAAATGCTTGGAAAATACAGTTTTGCATAGGGACAGCAGCAGTATCTTTCTGAATTCTCTTCAGGTATTTTACAGTGATAGTTGTTTGAAAAAACAAAAAAACAACAGTGGAGTTGACATGACTTTTCCCTATCTTTGTTTTTAGTCAAGGAAGTGTGTACTTCTGATTTGTTGTGTTCCTTAAATTTTTTGAGTAGCTAATTGCAAGGTTTCTTGGTAAGAGGTTTGAGATGGCTGCAGATCATATGTGTAGTCACATGCAGTTTGATCACGGTTCAGAAAAACTTCTCTCGTTACCTTTTAAATGAACATGATTTTAATAGTGAAATATCCAATCCATGCAGTAGGACAATGATTTTTCTTTAAATGTGCAGATGATAATTGTGGACTGTACTATATTTTTAATATGCTGCAAACATGTTTGTGAAAGAGAAGTGCTGGTTATGTATGTCATGAAATGCTGATCCTGTGCAAGCAGGTGATACAGTAAATCTGGTTTTAATAACTTTGCTACTACTGTAAGATTTTGAAGTAGGAGGCAAAACATTGTAAGAGTTGTGTGTGGTGATTTTCATGAATTTTGTAGATCATATTCTAATATACTGCAAGACCACTATCATGGGTTCAGCAGTAGCAGTCATTCATGCTACTGCTGAACCCATGACAACCACGAATGATCCACTGACCCTAACCTGACTGATAAAAGAGAAGAATCGCGTGAATGATACTGGAAGTCTAAATATAGTCTTCTATGTATGTTCTTCCTTTATGAATTATCTGAGTTTAGCAATACTTCTTTAACCCAACTTATTTTATACTTAGTATCAAAGGACTAACGCTTGGTTAAATGCTAATATATTTAACTTTTTCATGAGCTAGGGAAATGTTGGGGTTGTATTTGCAGGGAATAGTATAATCATGTGGTAAAGGCAGCAAATGTTTTGTGTTGTAATTAGGAAAACATGCTTCTCTGTTTCAGATGGTTCATTGTTTCAGATCTTTTATTAAGCTTCTGTATGCTGCATTGCTTCACATACGCAAGGTAGTAGATAGAATTTTATTTGTAAATTGTGAAAAAGAGGCAACTTGTATGTAGAAGACTCAGGTGGGTGAAAGATTTATTTTAGGAATCCACGGTATGTAAATACATGCAAATTTGGGACCAGATATTTTAATATGTGTACCTTCCTGTGGAATGTCTAAAATTGAATTTGGCTCCAGTTTCTGTAGTCAGCATGTATTTAAGTTTATTAATGTAGCTAGTGCATAATGAAGGTAACCAGTTGCAGCTTAGTGCTCTTGCGTGGTATCATGTGGGATCTTTTCTCGTGATTTAGATGCTCCCATTTATATGTACAGACATGGGTTTAGAAAGCATACTTTTATTTCCAGATATTACTGTAATAATATTATACTAAATGCTGTATGGAAAATTGTCTCTGCAGAGAGCACTTCTTGTAGAGATGGAAAAGTGAAGACAAAATGGTAATGTGTTGTTAGTTGCTAGAAACAGAAAATTGTTCCTTGGCTCACAGGCCAGGAATCTGTAGGTGACACTATACTGCTCTCTTTCTAAGGGTACTCTCCCAACAGAATTTTACTTTCTGAAAAATGAAAAAGAACAGCAAAGGATGTGCTACAAAGGTATTCTTGGTATGTTTTTTAGCAGCATTTTTTACTACTTACCCTGTGTTTAGGTAGATTTACTACTATACTTAAACAGTTAAGATTTTATTGCTCAAAGTCAATCTGCATGATACAGTGTTCTGTAAGTGCAAATGGCAGTCTCTTCCAAAGCATGTTGCTATTAATAAACCCTAACACAAGATTACTTCTCATGATAACAGCAGCAGCTGGTAAGAATGTTTGCAATTTTAACATATTTGCAGCGCTACTACATTCCGTCTTGCATTTCTCTTGTGGTTCATTGTCAGTAAAATTTCAGACTGAATTCTTATGATAAATTTCTTCATGGCTTTACTATGTTCCCTTCTTTTGCCTCCCCTTCTCCGAATCCTGTCTAGATACCAAGCTATGAAAAAAGCATCTCTCTTTTTTTCTTTCCTGCCTTTTTACACCCACAGTGTTCCTGTCCTTTGCCTCTCTGGTTATGCTGCATGCAGTTCTGCGAAGCCCTTCCTGCCCACACACCTCCCTTAATGAAATGAGGAATTATCTGTAGCTGGCTAGTCTAATAATTTCTAATTGAACCAGATAAGCCATCAGGTTAAAGAAATATAAGAATGCAGCTGCTGCACCATCTATTAATTAATTTTAAAAATAGGTGCATTTAAGTTTAAGCATAAATCCATCTCTAGGCAGATAATAAACTTAGAGTTGCTACCAATTCTCTTCTCTTGAATGGGTTCCAGAAGAATATATGCCTGTGCACCTTTCAGTTTTTGGGAAGAATGTGTTTGTTGAAAGCAATAATAATCTTCTGTCTCTTTCATGTGTTAGATATGTAAGATTGCCACTTACTTGCAGTTTCCATTCACACTGATGGAAGAAATAAGTAAGATTATCTAACATACACTGTACGTGGCAAAAAACTAATTATACAAATTCAAGAAAGCTAGGCTACATCATCCCTGTAGCTTATGGCAAGATCTATAGTGTTGGTGCTATTTCTGACTGAGATTTATCTAATGGTATGAAATTGCTTCTGATAGAAATTGTTAGTTTTCTCATCGTTTGAAATATTACTGTGTTGAGGTCACTTTGCGCTATAAAAATTTGACACTAATTGCAGTTAACATGAAGGTTAAAATTAATTTCTAGATTTATTAATGGCATGTGTCCGTAGCAGTACTTCCGAGAGAAAATGTATTAGAATAATAACAGCAGCTATTGTGGTCGGTGTCTAATCCATATGTAATTAAAATTGCAAAAGTAGATTCATTTTAGGGTTAGTTTGTTTCTCTCCCCTCATGAGTTAGCGAAAGGTTATTATAATTCTGTTGGAATTATTCCATTTAATTGTCAAATTAGCTTGCTGTGTATTTCTTTTAGTTTCTTCTCTGCTTCTCTTTTCTTGTTGCATAAGGAACTGGTCATCATGGAGGGAAACTTTAATGAGTTGTCGCCATTCCCTTCCAGAAGAAAAAGAAGAGGCAGCTTGAACTGCCTGGTAACAAGCTGTGTGAGTTTCCATGAGATCTGGTGGTATAACTAAAGTAAGGTTTCCAAATGGCCTGCGTATTACACTGCCTTACTGAGGGAAATTTCTTTGGAGCATCTGATTAACATGGATCACTTTCTGAACCTGGCACCACCTCAGTTTATTACATCTGTTCAACCTGTCTTCCTTGGTTTGTCCTGTGCATTCCCATGAAGGGTTGTATCCAGATGCAGCTGTCTTCCAGGCACAGTACTAAGCCCTGCGCCAGTCTTGAGATTTCTGGGAAGGCATCCAAACTTCTGAGAGGGTCAAGAGGAAATAGTTTCCTGTTCTGAAGTGCTGGCCCATTTTAATTTGAGCACACAAATGAATGTTTTAACTGTCCAGAAATACTGCATATTTATCTGTTTATGGCTGTGTTTAGCAGGTCCAGCATTTCTTTTCTCCATTTAGGGAGAGTTTGTGTCAGAAATTACCTTTCTGGTCTGTGGAGAAAGTGCGTGCTTGAAGACATCTAAGGCATCCTCAGGGAATTAATTAATTCCTGAAAACATGGCAATGAGGTGAGGTGGGTGCAAGCACCTTCTTCCCCTCTTCCCCCCAACTTCTCTCTTTCTCTCTTCCGGATACAGAGGGAAGCCTGCAATAAAAATTCTCACTAGTCACTAAAGTGCAGGAATATTAAAAACCGTAAGTTGCGCCTCTCCACTAATTTGGAGTGCCTTTCTGACTTGGGGGACCTAATTTACAGAAACAGGTGTCACTGGCAGCTCCTTGCAGTGGACACATAGACCATATGAATTCATAACTGCTAAAAGTTTTCAGCATATTTTTGGAGCTTCAGTAGACAATTTATGTCCCCTGAGGGTTATTCAGACATAGTTACCCAGTCATAATAGGTACTGCAAGCCTAATAAAACTGATCTTTCAAGGTACATCTGTGTTTATTTGCTCTTAGCATTGTCTGGGTTTTGCATATGTATGTTGATGCAGAAATTGAAACATGATATTTTATAATTGGCCCTAAGGCCTTGTATTTTCTTGGTAATTTTAAGATTTGTAGTTCAGATTTACACTGCTTAAGCATGGATGTTAGAGAGCAAAAAATCTTTAAATTGAACAGTCTTCTCCAAGAAGAGATAACTGTCATCTTTGATAGAAACACCAAAATGTGTATTTTTTTGCAGTTTAATGGGTGTTTGCATAAAGTACAGGATTATATTTGCATTTGCATGTATTTTTTGGAAGGTAATGGAAAGTACTTGCATTGACACAAATCAAACCTCAGTGCAGTGAAATGTGAGAATTATTGGAAAATAAAGTAGTATACTAAGTAGTAGTTTAAAATGTAATTTAAACTATTTTCCACTGCTTTTCTAGTTTTAATTTCTAATTGCCTGTATCTTAGAGTTGTTCTACCTTTTTCCCTAGCCTTCAGAACTATGAAGTCAGGACACCTGTTTGTGCATTTTCATGCAAGGAATTCCTTGCTGTGAGGCCACGCAGGGGATATGCTTTGCTCTCAGTCTGTTTTTTCTGTATTCTGTAGCACAAATATGAATCTTTGGTCGCTCTTTACTTGGAGCTTTAACTTTTTACAGAGTCTTGAGAAATAGTTCATGTTTTGGTGGTATGATGTCATGTGGCAGATGAATCTTCTGTGGAGTCTGGAGGCAAAACTGTTGAAAACCTGAAGTACTGTGTTTGGGTATTTTTTTTTTTAAATTATTGTTGGTTTTTTGTGTTTTTTAAGCTTACCAGGAGAAAAGAGGAAGGGAGGTGGTGGAGAAAGGGAATTAAATGCAAACACGGGGGCTTCAAAGAGACTGTATTCTCTCATAGGTGTTTCCAATTTAATTTTCCAAAACAAATACTGAAATTAAGGGAAAAAAGTTACTGCTACAAAGTAGCCAACAAAATGAAAGCAATTGAATAAATCGCCTTTTTATCCCAAATGTGCCTCTCTTTGTATTGTATGTACCTTGAGAGTATTGTCTAACTATTTTGTTCTAATATTTAAATTAGCTCAGCATTATCAATAAACTTTTTTGTCTCAAAGAACAAAAATATCAGTAGGCATTCCAGTAGAGAGGACATACAAATGTAGGTTGTCTTTGAAGAATCAGAGTGCCAGGTATTGGATGTGGCATTCCAAAGCATGTAATGACACAGATCACAAAGCTGTTGCCCTATTAAAAACCTAATATAAACATCGTTGTATTTCTAAAAGAATGTCAGTTGCTTCTTATAAATATGCTAAAAACCTTTCTGAGCTCCTGAATTCCTTTGACAGTGCTTGTGAACTTCATGGTTTATTTTAATAATACAGTATATAATTTTCCTTCCATAGTATGCAGTATTAAAGATAGTAGGTAACTGCTCCCTTTCTTCTTCTGTTCAGAACTGGGGAGTCATAGCATCTTGTTATCTTAATAACAATCCTCAGAATACATGCACAGATACACATGCTGTTCTTTCAGGGACAGTTTTAAGATTGCCTTCTAGCTTCTTGCCAACATGTAGTGGCAGTGCTGCTTTGTAAGACTCTGCCCTTAATAATATGTATCTATCACAAACATGTCAAAAACTGTATCAAACACAAAGGCTTCATCTGGCCCATTTTAGGTGTGCCTTCATTAAGGGCTTTCACAAATAGACAAAAAAGAAAATACTACTTTTACCCAGTAAAAAAAAAACCTTAAGTTATTTTTTTTTTAATTTTTATTTCCCTTTATATTATATTCTTAACTTGAAAGTAATCACATTTTTTTTTCAGTGTAAACAAGAGATGAGTTTTCATTAGGAGACATACTAAATGAGAAAAAACTTGCATAATGTCTTTTAATGTTTTATAAATGAACTTTTTTTCTTTAGGAAACTTTTTTCTTTCTTCAGTCCTTTCCCTCTTATATCTTAAAAATAATGAAATAAAAAATTCTCCCAGCGCTACTTTTTTTACAAAGTTTATTAGGTGTTGAAAAATCACTACATTCAAAGTGTAAAACGTTCTTGACTTATTCAATTATAAGTGAGAATGTTTGAGCACCAGTTTACAGCTATGTTTATTTTAATAAACATATAAAAAACCCAAAATCTTATTCTCACCTGACAGTGGAAGTGGACGGGAGCATTTGATAGATTAGTCTAAATAAAAATTTGAGAGATTTGGCTTATCTACAGGTACAATTTGAGCTGCATTTTGTGTGGTTTTAATGCAGTGATTTAATTTCTTTACGATGGTTGCTTGAAGGGAAATGATTTCCTGTGCTTCTCTGGTGGCTGCTTCAAATTTGGAGACTGTTTAGCAATACTGTTGTAGTTGCCACAGGGTAGAGAAAACCAGGCAGTGCCACGCTAGTCCCAGGCTTGTGTTGTAGATACAGCAGTGTTTCACTGGCTGCAAATGACATGAGATACAGAGAAAGTGAGACTGACAGAACACAGAACAGAAAACATGAGTTGCTATAGTACCAAGTAGCCAGAGCTGTGTTGCTAAAACTGTGGCTGTTTCTGTGTATGTGTGTCAGCAAAATAGGAAATTTTTGTAGTGGTAGAAGGTGTTGAAGTATTTTCTTAGTACTCCCAGGGTGGCAGTCTCAGTTGACAAGAACTTTATATAATTTAAAAAACATGATGCTGTATATTACACAGTGAAGTCTCTCAAACAAAGTACATTCTTGAGAAAGAAGGTATCATTACTTGTTTGAGAATCTGTTAATCTCATATAAAGAAGGCCTGATACTGAGTGCTGGACAGCCAAACTATGCCATAGACCCTTTTTTAATCTTGTTTTATGCCTTGCTCAGGGAGTCAAAGCTGGATTGGTTGAAGTTGCAGAGATCTGACCTCAAGATGTCACCGGTATGATAGAAATACAAGCCTCTGTTCTTAATCAAAAACCTTTCATTAACCTAATTCTGAAGTTGCAAATAGCAACCTCTATCCTACAGGAGAAACCCCTGAAGAGGTCGTACTGGTTTCCTTGAGCGTCAGCTTCATTTCAAAGCTCAGAATATGTGTTTTAAGGGGATGATCCCATATAGTATAGAGATTGACACTTCATGTTAAGAAAATCATACGACTAGGTAGAGGAGAAAATAAAATACATAATGGTCCAGATATTGTCACTAAAATGACTGTAATGACTTTTTTCAAGATTTATTAGAAAAGTCTTGTCTTTTAAGTGTCCTTGTTCCTATTTGCATGTAGTCAGAAGAAAAAGTTTGAATTTCTTTTTCCCATTGTTGGTAGAGTCCTTTGGATATTATCTTTATGAAGACCTCTGGTGAACCATTTATTTAAACTTACTATACCCATGAAATGGACAGAGCAGATTTAGGTTATTTTAGAAGCAAAGAAGATTTCTAAAGCACATTTTCTACGTAAGGCTATGCTTGCTTTAGGTACCATATGAACATCTGTAGCACATTAAATATTTTGAGCATAATTTTTAAAAAAATTGCAAATTAATAGAATCATAGAATAGTTAGGGTTGGAAAGGATCTTAAGATCATCCAGTTCCAACCCCCCCGCCATGGGCAGGGACACCTCCCACTAAGCCAAGCCACCCAAGGCTCTGTCCAACCCGGCCTTGAACACTGCCAGTGATGGAGCATTCACAGCTTCCCTGGGCAGCCCATTCCAGTGCCTCACCACCCTTACAGTGAAGAACTTCTTCCTTATATCCAATCTAAACTTCCCCTGTTTAAGTTTGAACCTATTTTGTGCCATTCTAGTTTTTAAAAATACGTATTTGCCTCTGTGCAATATAATGGTTTGGTTTGTGATGTCACTGTGTACCCCATTTTGTTTTCAGAACAAAAATACAATTTTGATCAAAGTAACATTCAGTATGCTTCTTGTCATCTTGCACCTCTCTTGTGCCAATTTATCATATTGTAGGAAGGGCTAGGAGGAACTGCAAGTTCTTGTCCTGGCTTGAGAAGGATTTCATAATACTCGGAAAATCCTCAAGTTACTGTAGTAATCTTCTCTACAACAACCAGTTCTTAAGGAAAAAAGCTGAATTTCTCTATTTTTCTAATAATGAAATCTAATCTGAAAAAAAACAAAAAAGCTGTAAGTTAATTTCTGCCTTTTGTTTTTTGTTGGTTTGGGGTTTTGTTTTTTTGTTTGGTTGTGTTTTTTGTTTGTTTTTTTTTTTTATATATTTTTTACAGATAAGTCATCTATGAATTTCTGGAGATGAAAATGTGTTAGGTAGTTTATCTGAACAAATGGCATGAAGTACATATTTTTTTCCTATTGACGTGAATGAGTAATATGTTTTATTCTAAAATAGCAAGAGGCTTATTCCTGCAGGTCTGGATAGAAATGCTAACTATTAACATACAGTCTTAACACAACTAGATACTATTAATTTTAATAAAAACTAAGGCTTTTTTAAATGAATGTAATAAATGTACTCACCCTGCTTTACTTCTCTTATGGTTTTGGTTACTAACAGTTTTTCAAGTGCAAGCAAGCTACAGGTATTGAAATCAAAAATATCTTATTCTGTCTTGCTCACATGGCTGTAGAACATACAGAAAAGTAATATCTTGTGTTATTCCTTTATTTTTTCTTCCGAATAGAATCACAAAAGTCTCGTCTTTTACATAATTCAGGAACAACATGGAGTGCACTGTGATTTCTCAGGACTAATGTTCAGTTTGAAACTGAATATCTCTGCTGCATCGAAAATGTAGAGAAATGTAGTAGCTTTACTCACAGTAGAAAATACATTATAATACATTTCTTGCTTTCGTATTTAAGTTCTTACTTTTGAAAAGGCTGAGAGATTAAACCAGCAAGAAGGTTATCCAAAACTAATATCATTAGTAATGGAGAGGGAAAGAAAGGGGAGAGTGGGATAAGCGTTTATGCATTAGATGATTGAATTATTTATGAATAAATTTCACTTTCCCCATAGTAAAGGTTTTCAAGTTGTGTGGGTGTGCCATGTACTTGTGAAATACTGTGTGCTTATAATTATTAGATATCTACTTGCAAACTAAAAGAAGATGCCAGATGCCTCTTTTTCTGTACAATTTTCTAGTTTTGTTTTCACAGAAAATGTATTATTATCCTACCAAAGCTTTTAGAAATGATCCATGACTTTACATTCATCTCTTGGCCACAGGGTGTAAATATACACTGATTTTTTTTTTGTTTGTTTTTACTTATTTATTTTAAATTGTTCTCAAAGCATAGCCTTTAGTGGAAGGTTAAGTCAAAAGGGCAGTGAAAAATTAGTAACTATTAGATTACTCATGGAAAAACATTATTCCTGACTAGATGAAAGTTTTGATGCTTTTTATATATATATGCTTTTATATGTCTGCCTGATGATGCCTGATATCTGCTGATGTTACTCAGAGGGATGTGCCCTGTGGAGACACGAGATACCTTTTTTGATCCAATTGAAAGTTTCTGACTGACATTCTACTTAATGCTACCTGAAACAAAAATGCATACATCAATCAGAACAACAAATTTAACATTAAATTACAAGGCAAATATTAATTGAATTCTAAATCAGAAGAAACAGGACACTTGGGGGAAAATCATATTATTTAAAAAGTTGAAGGAATTTATAAGAAATGTGAAATAGCTTAGATACCAATAAATAATTTCTCTTGCTGTTAGGAGTTGATTTTGATGGAAGCTTTATTGTTCCGTCCTTAAAGCTTTCTGTCATGGCTAAGTATATCTATTTTAGTGGGTATTTTTTCCCCCTAGAGAAATGTTAATATCTGAATTGGTTTTGTTCTTAAATTGTAATCCACCATGTAATCAAGGTGGAAAAATTGATACTTTTTTTAAAAAGGACTAACTATGGATAACTATGTAAAACAAAACAAAACAAAAGTGGTTTTCCCAGTAAAGTACAAGTTTAATTTACTCCAATTCTCTTTGTCTGTATGCCGGGGGGGGGGGAGAGGCTGTCAAATGTAAACATTGAAGAAACTTACAGTTTAACTTAGTCACCCTGGTAATTTTTAGTGAATTCTTTCACATCATGCAACTTGTGGTGTTGTTTCTGTAGTGGACGTGAAGGGGCAGTGTAGTGCTGTCTGTAAATGTTCTGTTTTCATTTTTTTCAATCTGTTCTGGAAGATCACGGTTTGAAGTATGTTAATCCTTTTAAGTTAAAGAAATATCCTAGAAATGTCAATACACTTAAGATTATTCCTGTTTAAAATGAGTCAGTGTTTCCTCCTTGATACTGTTTATACTCATGAATATAGATAATATTCAGTATTTCTTCAAGTTCGGTGGTGTTTAAAGGTTTCCATGTGCTAGAAACACGTGAAGAGTATGGACAAGTGCTTGCAAAGTACAGCTAAGTTTGAAATACAAAAGGATGTTGACAAAGTAACTGTGATTACTTTTTGTTTGTTTTAAAACTTTGGATGTTAAAGTACATCTGAAATACATTTTCCTTGTTAATGGCAGCTATTGCATATGCATTACTTTGAGACCCTGTAGAACTAACTCCTAGAGATGTCTGATACATTTTGCTCAAGTCAAGTAAGTTGGTATCCAAAGCAGGCACTGTGTCAGTGTCTCTTGAAACCACAATCACAAACAGAAGGGTAATCCATCATCTTGGGATGTATGGTCTGAAACAATGATAGATAAAAGCCTTAGATATAAGAAAGAAAAGATAGAAGGACAAAGCTTTTTTTTTTTTTAAATGAGGGTGGTGAGACACTAGCACAGGTTTCTCAGAGAAGCTGTGTATGCCCCATCCCCGAAGTGTTCAAGGCTAGGTTGGATGGGGCTTTGAACAACCTGGTCTAGTGAAAGACATCCCTGTCCATGGCAGGGGTGTAGACTAGATGATCTTTAAAGGTTCCTTTCAACACAAACCTTTCCATGATTATTTCTGATGTCATTGTTTTAGCAACAAAGCCAACATTCACTCCTATCTTTTCTCATGACAGTGTTCTGGTTGGTGTAGTTGTTATTCTGTACGAATAATGAAGACTTAGAGGTTAAACTTTAGGAATGGGTGAGTGTAGCTCTGCCAGTTGTAGTGGCAAGCTTTTTCTTGCATACTGTGTCATATTTTTTATTTTTTTTATGTTGTAGGTTTTTTGTAGACAACTTTGTTTTGTTTCTGCGAACATCTAATTTTGTTTCTAAGTAGTAAAACTTTGAATTTTTGAAGATTTCATAATATGGAATATGCAAAAACCTTGCACTTTTCAAGTTTAAATCTCCCAGAATAAATGGGGCTTTCCACATTTATTGGCTCTGCTTTAGCATTCCAGTCTCTATATCAGGACCATAGCCTGAATAGGTAAATAATGATACTTTACCTCAGGAGTAAAGTATCACTAGGAGCTCAGGCTCCTTTGAAGGTAACAAGCAAGGCAAACCTGGGTTAGTAGCATAGCAAATACCATCTAGATACAGCATTTCTGTAGCATTATAGTCTTTCCTCCTGGGGTCCTGATGGGCTGAATGTATCTGGAAAGAATCAGTCATTTTGGCAGATAGGTTTTCAATTGACAAAGTACTGTATCTACTCTCATGAAATAGTTTTGTTTACATACTGTTTTTAAGTAAACAGTTTTCATCCTGGTGCTTATTAAACAATTCAGAGAACAGATTGAAAAATAAGAACTAAGAATGATATGATAATTTTGAACTACAGAAAATAATGGGAGCCGCTGATAATTTTAATGACTGAAAATGAATATATAGACTGAATATTAACACTTTTTAAGCCAATAAGTGGTTTATGATTAATTAGTTATTAGTTAATATTTTAAGCATCTCTGTTCAAAATGTCTGTTACCTGTTTTTTCTTTTGATAAACTCTCTTATCAATTCCTTAAGGGTGCTTAAAATACCAAAAACATTTTGAATGTGTGCTGGGATTCTCCAGAAAAAATTGAAGTACATGTTCTTTAACTCAAATTCTGTTGATCTGTCCTACATTAAAATTTGAAATTAGGTGGAGATTTCCAATGAACTTTAATAGTGATTTTTTTTTCTTCTATTTATTACAGGGTTATGATAGGCATGAGCAATAAAAACGTCATTTGAGAATGCCATTGTATAGCCGTGTGACAAGCTCTTTCATGCCCTGAGAAAATTGCTTTCTCTTTTTTGTGTATTCTATGATCACCAGTGAGAAGAAGCCAGTAACACAGCCAGTTCTGTGTGTGTGTTCTGTTTAACTCTCCAAGTGCAATGTATAAAGGTTGAATGATTGTGTGCTTTCTTAGGAGCTGCATTACGATGACCTTATAGTTAATTTGCTTTTTGTCCAGATAGGGGGGTTTCACTCTTCGCTACTTTTAGAAGCAATACAGTGTTTTTATTGCAGTATGTCTTATTAGATAAATTTTTAAAAAATATCTTACTAGCCCTACTTGTCACACAAGACAAATGTTAGGATGCTAAGGGATTGAAACAGCCAGGCTTTTCAATTAGGAATTCAAAAACCCAAAGCCCTACATATCAAACTTCTGACAGAGCACGTGTTTGGGCAGAGTCAATACAAAATCTTTTCCCATGTTTTTCTTAGAAAGCATTAGGCTTCAATTCTTCAAAAGCAGCCGCATCACTCTAGATGCTGTAGGGAAATAGCAAACAAGAAAAAAGTCATGCATTTTCACATCAGCTTTATGTCTCAGAACTGCATGCATCTTTCAACAACTGCCAGTAGATAGATGCATGCAATTTCAAGTGCAAAAGTGCATGTGCAGTATTTAGATTTTACGCAAACAGTGTATATCTAATTAGCTACTTGCATAAACAAATACTCAACTGTGTGCCTTGCATGCACATCAGCTGGATGCAGTTATGCACAGATTTTCTTTAAAGTGAGTGTCTTTTATGCTCACTGGTTTAAAAAGCTTGTCAATGTGTGGAGAGTAGTGTGGATGTTATCAGCATTTTAAAAAATGGCTTTGCAAAAATGGGTAGGCTGAGAGGGCTATTATGCAGAAAGTTAATACGGTGCTTGTTGGTCACACATGCTGGTAGTACCAGAAACTGAAGTAGGAGAGCGTGTTCCTGTTCTTAAAGACTTCCCCTGCCCCCAGCCGATGAAGAGATTTGTTAATGAATGGAAAACTTTCATTAACAAGTTGCCTCCTTTAAAAACTAACTGAACTTGCAAATGATCAGAATAGCATTTGGCATATCATTAGTAAGCAAGGAATAAGCCTTAGAAAATTTAAAGAATTGGTTCATGCAGTTCAACAAAAGTACTTTAGAATTTGGGCTTTTCTTTGGTAGCTTGTGCCCCTTTGGTCTCTTTTCATTTTCTTGCTATCTGTGCAGACCCTTTACATTTTTTCCAAACCTCCCCCCACCCCTGTTCAATAGCTGATCTGCTAAATTCATGCTACAACTGCTTCATTGAGTGGAAGCGTTGTTCTGCCCGCTTCGTACCAGCTTTGTTACTGTGCAGTATTTTTCAGCTGTTTGTGCTCATTACCATACAGCTGGTATTTAGAGGAGAGAGGGAAGCAGGCAGAAGCTTTACTGTCTGCAAGTATAAGAAGCTCTTTTGCAAATGGGGTACTGGCAGATGGGACATGTGTTTAAACGGATTTTGCTGATAACAGACTGCATTAAAAATCATTCTGAGAAAGTCTAAGGTCAGCCCCATGAATTCAGAACTTGAGAGGTATTCAGCTTTTGGAAGACCTTTGTAGAATATTAATTAACCCCGGTCCATAAAAGTGACAAATGGATAGTTTGCAGAAATGTTAGATACTAGCCTGATGCCCCCACTTTATGGTTGATTTCTTTTAGCATCTCCTGATTTGGTTTGGGGGGGGGGTTAAAAAACCATAGGGTTATATACTGTGTTCGTGATCAGAGCTTTTGCCAAAGCAGATGAGTGAACAAACGGTAAAATCCCAGATCTCATGAAAGGAAAAATAATTTCCCTTTTAATGTTGTGATTGAACTTCACATTATGTACAATTAGATAAATCTTTGCCAGCAGCCAACTCTTTGCAGATACATGGAAACTGATTCTCTTGCTAGCAATATGGGTAGTACTGTACTAGCTGAGATGATCTGAAGAGATAATTGAACGAAGTTTGTGTCTGGAGGTGGTATGTGTTCTGCTGGATCTATTACTGTAGCTGGGAAGGGGGAACAAGCTTTTGGGCATATGGGCTGCTCTTCCAGGCCTGAAGTGGAAGCAGGAAATTTTGAGGCTAAATGTGAGCTGAGAACAGGTGTTCTGCATTGAGACATACATGTTAATAATTTACTGTCTGAAATACAGGTAATTGGTATTGGCATGGGTCTGATGCATGGCCCTTGCAACAGCTTCAGCAAATTCCTGGCTTCTTCCTGGAATTTGGTGCATTTCATGCAGTGCGCTGAGACCCTTGGGACACCCAGGGGTGACTCCTTGAGGAGTCTGAGTGCTCTGACAGCTGATGAAGGATGGAAACACCAGCGGATTAACATTTCTCAGAGTACCCATACTGTCTCTGGCCTTCCTCAGTCTTAATCCTCCAGAAAGAGCTGCAGAATGCTTTCGAAAGCATTGAGCATGGGGCAATAAAACCATAGACTCAATACAGCTATTGATTTGATGGCATGTTATAATCTTGGGGTTTTTCCCTTGTTTCACCCCTTTTCACCCACTGGAGACAAACTCCTTCTCCATTACTAACACTACCCTTTCTGCTCAGTGGGAACAAGAAAGTCTCAGATATATACCTAAAAGCAGGCCAGGTGGTCTCAGAAGCATATCTGAAACCTTGTCAGCTCAGCTTCTCGCTCTCCTCCCCTTTCCCCCAATCCCAACTGTATTACTTGCAGTGGTGAAAGATGCTGCCTCTACCCATAAACCTTGCTTTACTGGTAATAAAGAGGCATGCTGTATTTGTGAATGTTGGTCCTGCAGCACAGTAAACTTGTAGTTCCTGAAGCCAGCGCCTGGAAGTCAGAAGATGAGCTGACAAGTATTTGTACAACATAGGCCAGATTTTTATGTTTTAGAGAGAAGAAATCAGTTGAGATACTTCTTAGCTACTTAACTATTTACCCAGGGTTTTATTGCAAGAATAGATACAAAGTAGATAGAGATTTTCAAGAACAACACTGTTCAATTGTATATTACTATTGCTGCTTTATAACATGAGCTACACTTGTGGAAAATGTGATGCAAAGACTTTTGCTTCAAATGAGTTAATCATGTTTAAAATTACATGGATAAAATTGGAGGTTGAGGTGTGGCTTTATATGTGTTTTGAGTTGCGTTTTAAATACTGTTCACTGACTGGCTTTCAGATTTTAAGCACATTCACTCTGTTTGGCAAGAGTTAAGTGCAGAATTCACTAACTGCAACTTGTTGAAGTTCTTTAAATCAAACGTAATTTATTAGAATGCTTTGTGTATTGCAATGCAGCAAAAAAATGATGGCCAAAGTAAGACCTTGTTGTGATAGCTGCTGCACCAGGGGTAGTTCCCCACCATTCCCTGAGTTTATAAGCTGTAGCGCTTTGCTTTTGTACTTGTGTCTTACAATGCAATTATGCAAAAGTACAGGAAGAGGTTATGAACAGCTGCCATCTTCTCCATCCAGCTTTGCTGAGTGGGGGCTCCATTTGCACACCTCTGTCTTCAACCAACCCTCCTCTTTTCTTCCTCTTTTTCCAGTACTGCTGCTCTTCCAGAGGTTGTTTCCTCCCTTCTGCTTTGCTGGTAAATGGATCTTGCAAATGCTCTAATTTGCTTTAGGCAAAGTTAGTTAAGAGGCTATCAGAAGTGATTTAAGGAAGATCTTTTGCATGAAGGAGATGAAAGAGCAGCAGAGCTCTAAGGTCAGTGACCTCTTGCAGAAAGGTGATAGAATACCTGGGAGTAAAACGTCTTTAACTGGCCAAGTTGTTCAGAGTAAGCATCTATCTATGGTACATGCAGAGCAGATGCAAACATTTCTGTCACTGTAAATGCCCTCCTACAACTGCTTGTGCTAGTATTGCTACTTTGATTAAAAATCACATACTAGAGGTTGCAGACAGACGTTCACTTGGCTAAAATCCATACTGTTGGAAACCTTCATCTCCCCCTAGTTAGCTGCTATTGCCCCTTGGCTAGCAGTTATGGCCTCACTGGAGCCAGCAGAGCTCCCACACTGGCTATGGGGCAATCAGCCAGAAAGGCTTAGCCAGTTTAAATGGGTGATTTGCGCTAACCCAGCTAATTTTGCTTAAAGTGGATTTAAAAACTCTCCTTATGGATCATTCCTTTGGTTCTGCAGTGGGACAGTAGCATCTTCTGTTGGCGCCAGTGAACACGGGGAAGGATGTGATACAAAAGCGGTACGGTGTAGGTGTGACAAATGGGCAGCATGCTGAGTAAAGGAGTCTACTCAGCACTTGTGTCTTAAAGTTAAGGAAATGTTAAAGTTTCCTGTGAAGTGGCTTGATGAGTAGAGATGCTTATTTCAGAAGTCCTTTGAAGTAAACTAAGAAGGGCAACTGTAAATTAACTTGGTGGTTTGTTCTTGCATAACAGAAAGCACTGAGTACTTTGCAGGCTCTGGGTAGGTGGTAACAGGGAACTTTATCATCAAAGTCTGGACATTTATAAGCATGCTGTAATTTCAATGTTAATTTAAATGCAGTTCATGTATAAAACTAATTCAGTGGGCGTATTTGGCCAATAAATAATTTAAGCTTTTGCTATAAAAGAAGTCAAAGTGTCTAGGTAAGTTTTTCACAAAACCATTACATTAGTTGTACAAGTTAGAATCTTCCAAATCTATGATGTCGTATTTGTGTTTGTGGTAGGGCATCTCAAATGACTGAGACTTACAAGAAACAAATGTCTAAGAGCCACCTTTTGGAAAGCCTTTTGCATGTTCCTACCTTAAATATTTTGAAAAATGAGCATAATTCCTCTACATTAGTATAATTTTTACAGGTGTATAGTTTGTCTGTTCCACATTGTTGAAAAAATAATGCATGGAACTACTAATATTTCGTAATGTCCGATTAACCTTAGGTGCTCAGAATTGATAGATGTACAGATTTGAACAGATTCAGAGATCTTGGGTTATCTATCTTGCCTGTAACTCTGCTTAGACGTGAGTTTTGTGATGAAGCTTGTGGTAGGATCTTACATGCCCTTAAGGTAATAGATGGGCTTGTGTAAAGACTAAAAGAAATATTCCTAACAAGCAGTCAGACAGCAGGCATTGCTGTAGATGAAGTGGCATGAAGTTCCATCCAGAACCTCGTGCCACTTAAGGTATTTTATACTGGCTTGTTTCAGAGCTCATGATAAAACCTGTGGAGAAAGAACAATAGTGTAGTTACCTATGGGAACTGAAAACAGTGGTGAAATCAGTGGAATGAGTAATCAACATCTGAAGCAACTGCCTAGGAATGAGAACACATCAGTTTTCAGTGAAGGGATGGAAATTACTGAAACTTCAGTGTTTAGAGGTGTAGTTCTGTCTTTGTTACACAGAGGTCCTATATCTCTTGCAGTGGATGCTTCTTTTTGTTTGCAACTCATGGGCAAAAATGAAGTTGTCAGTTGCTGACAATAGAAAAATGTCTTCTTGAAGTTTTCATTTTTATGAAAAGATTGTCTGCTTCTGTAGCAAAAGACGGGCTTTTAGTTTAGTTTTCCTGTTGGGAATATTGTTGGCATTTGGACAGATAGTTCAGCCCACTGAAGCTACCTAGTTAAATACATAAGTAAAATTTCAGTCCTGCATCTCAGGAGTCTGTGTTAACAGCTGTACTTTAAACTCAAGAGTTCAGTGTTGCTTCAGTGATGACTGATTTTTGATGCTTAGTATTCAATTAGAAAACCTTCTCAAAAAAAATGAGGCAAATTAAATTAATTGGGAAATTGTTGCAGTGTTGGCCCTCGATGTGTATTGTTGAAGCAGAAGTATACCCAGATGTACAGCAGGTGGAAAAGCCACTAGGCAAAGTATACCTGCAACAGTGTGAGAGTCCTGAAGGAAGGTGGTTAGTAGCTTTATTCACCAGCCTTGCTGTAATCCACTTTGCTGACTAGTTTTACACTGGCACTGCTTTCTTCAGTCAGTCAGTCCCCAGCTAGCTGTCCATAACTTTGGTTCAATAAAGTTATTAGATGTTGTCCTGTAAATATGTTCTGTGAAGCTGCGCAGAAGTCAGAGGTGCTGTATTTTTATCGTGCTCCAGGTATTGAGCAATCTCTGGAAGTACTTTTGGGTTACAAAGGATCTTTTATAAAAATTCAGAATGGAATTATGCAACCTGTTCCTATCAAGTCTCTTCAAGATTAGTATTATTAGCATAATACTAACCCATCTTCTCTCAGTTTGTGTATGGCTAGTGACTGTTTCAGTCACTTCTGTTTCTACATCCTTTATTTGTCTTTAGGAGAGAAGGAAGTACAATCCTAATTCACATTAGTTTTGCAGATGGATGGATGGAAAGCTGAATCAAATTGACACACTTATTTCAGCATATCATGATTTCTAGTAAGCACAGGATGGATACACAGTGTCAGAGAAGTCAGCCTGAAGGCCTGTAATGAAAGAGAATACTGTGGGGAACAAGTCTTCTGAGAAAAATGTTGATAAAAGACTTGAAAATGGCCTTAATTCAAAATATGAAGTACAACAAAACAAACATGCTGTCCCCTCTGAAAACAATGTGAGAAATACAAAGATGTCTCCCATTTGTGAAACCAACAGACAAATTATTATGACAGATGTCACTTGCAAATAATGGAAAGGACTTATTCTGGTCCATAGTACTTTAGACAGTGTGTACCAGAAAGAGCTGAGAGTACAGAGTACAGTCTCCATTGTCTGCAATGCAGTGATTCACTGAGATCTTGAAACTAGAGCTAATAGATTTATTCTGGTTAGCTGAAAACATCATCTGATGAGGAATTTATAAGTAATGGCCGTCAGGAGTTCAGCTATTTCCAAAGCAGAAAGATAATCACCTGCTTGGTTATAGAAATTTCCTACTGCAATATGTGCTATAAATCAGGTGAAAAATGTATATAAGGCAGCATGGTTTACGAGGCAGAAATGGGATTTTGGTGTGACACCTGGTCCATGGGTACCCTTGCTCCCTGGTAATCTGCCGAATAGGCTGCTGGTTAATTTTTTTTCCCTTTAGGGGAAAATGGGCATGGGGCAGCAGTAAGATTATTGTTATTATCATTATTTGGTCTCCCTACTTGTCAGGATTTGAGAGAAAACAAACTGTCTCACAAAGCTGGCAATAATCTAGGTGCAGAATGTCATTTTTCAAAGCAGGACTAACACAGACAAATGCTGTACTGGCTGGTGGAGCAATGGTTCTCAGGCTGATCAAGTTGGTAGTGAACTTACTTGATGCTTCTGCCTCCACCAGGAAGATCTGTTACTTCAAGGATCTTTTCAGTGCCACCAGATTCAAAATTGTGGTTAACATTTGCACTGCAAATGCTCTTTTACCTGCGCTTGAGAACATCAACAAGTTGTCAATTTAATTGCAGTAAATTCTTTCTGAAGGGATATGAGTAGTTGAAGATCTTCACTCATCTATTTCTCAACGAAAGTCAGGACAGGCACTTCTGGAAATCTTAGTGAGCCATGTTTTTCTTTTCCCCTTTGTGAGGACAAGCACAGTGGTAGAACTGCACTTTCAGTCCTTCCAGCACAGCACCAGTTGATTCTCTGTGGGAGTTGTCATATTTCTTATCCATTAAAGCAGACTTCTTAATAGCGCCTGTCACCGTCAGGCAAGCTTTAGAAGTTTAGAGCATCTCTTATGAGACCTGGTATTATACATGTAATTCAGACAAGTATGTCTCACAATCACGATTGCATTGTTTCCAAAGAAAATACAAGAATTATCCTTTCCTCTGGCGCATCAAAGCCCAACTCATAGGAGGGCTAAATCTCCTGGCAAGAAGGTTGTGGTAAGACTTGCCATTCAGCTGCTTGCTATGCAGCAGCCAGTGCACAAAAGCTGGCTAAATACCTTTGGATTGGCCATCAACATTTAGCTGTGCATTCCTGACAGAAGTTTTCCGTTTGATGTGTTCCCTCTACAAGAGGAACTGCATAAACTGTGTACAATCTTTACAATGCTTTTGGTTGTTGAAGTGCAAAGAGTGATTCTTTTTTCTGCAGTAGAGAGGAAAGAATACTATTATAACCATCTCTACACAGTAGCATGTTAAAAAAGGAAGAGAAACCTACTTCATCTTAACTGAGGAGCTTGTTTCTTTTGAGTAACAAGTTTGCAAGTGGTGGTCCACATTGGAAAAAGGGTCTATCCAGAATACAGAGAGAAATCAATATTAAAAGTTTGGTTCTATATTGTCAAAAGATGTTATCTGTGCTATAGAAAATAAATGAGGGAATATCAGCCTGTATGTTAGGACATATTTCACCTTGACTGTGAAAACTGTCACATGGTGGGAGTTACAGAGAGCAGGATGAACGTTGCTTTGGTGCCAGTGATTGGCAGGTCTGGTTCGCCTGTAATTCCCATCTAGCATGGAAGGCAGCACCTGAGGCGGGAGGTGGACGTAGGACCACCCCAGTTGGGTACAGCTGCTTTTTCCATTGGCATTAGACAGACCCCAGACTTCGGAGGCATGAGCTTTGGCTCTGTCAAAGGGGGGGGAAGCTTTGAAGCCAAACCAGAGATCTTGCAG
The DNA here is from genome assembly GCA_017639245.1 of Myiopsitta monachus. Taxonomy (NCBI): domain Eukaryota; kingdom Metazoa; phylum Chordata; class Aves; order Psittaciformes; family Psittacidae; genus Myiopsitta; species Myiopsitta monachus. The sequence continues at coordinate 69,977,620 of CM029917.1, read as the reverse complement.
TTTCTTTCTGCAAAGGCCTTTTCTCTCTTTTCAACTTGAGCAGAATTGAAACTGCAGGGAAGAACACAGTCTGCTGTCTCTTGTCCCTGTCATAGTGGTGACATAAGCTGTTTGCCATGGTATTTCTTTTGCAGTAAGAGCCACTAATTCATTAAAAATCTTCAGTTTCTAGAAGTATATTCAAGATCTGAAGCAGTATTTTTAAGAACAAAAATGCCATTTTTATTAAAATGTGATGTTATAATAATGCCTTTCAGGTTGGCAAATAACTGATATACAACAAGCCGCAAATTAAAACACAGTGCTTGGAACACCATGAATGCAAAATTGTATCCTTTCCTATCCCATGTGTAGGAGGGAAACCATCATAATTTGCAGATACAATGAAGCAGTGGATTTTGACATTTTATTAAGGTTTGGACATATAATCACTCTTCAGTGTTCTCTTCAAAGAAGCCTCTGCAGAAAATAGCAGAAAATTACCATACACTGATAATGGAAAGAAGCATGTACTGAACTTCAGGCTTCTGCTCTTATTACTTGGTCCATTGCAATCCCGGTTCTTTGTGTGTTGTCCTTATGGCTTCTGGTGTTCTGAGAGTAAAGTTCCCATTCATTTTTGGAACTAAAAAGACATACATAATAATGGCTGAATTCAGATATGACACAGGTTAACAGTAAGTATAGAAGTTCTTTACTCGCAGCTCTCAAAAGCAAAGCCAATGTATTTTCCTACTATTTTCTTTTGATTTGTTTTCCAAATGTACAAGTTAGCTGTATCTGACCATTAGCTGAGATCCAGTAGATCTTGTGTTATATTTCTTTGTGGTAAAGTTAGGGTGAGGGTTACTTACTTTTAGTAAGGTACTTGTGTAATTACTATCTTGAGGATTTTACATTAAAAAAAATTGTATTAAGTTGCTTTTCAGTACACATTTTGGCACAAGAAAGTGATCCTAGCGAAAATGAAAGGAAAATTGTTTATAGGGTAAGAGGAGCTCTCAAGAGAGGTATAGTATCATAGAATAGTTAGGGCTGGAAAGGACCTTAAGATCATCTAGTTCCAACCTCCCTGCCGTGGGCAGGGACAGCTCACACTAAACCATGCCACCCAAGGCTATGTCCAACCTGGTTTGACCACCATGAGGGATGGAGCATTCACAGCTTCCCTGGGCAACCCATTCCAGTGCCTCACCACCCTTATGGTAAAGAATTTCTTCCTTATATCCAATCTAAACTTCCCCTGTGTCGTGATTTAAGCCGTAAATTTCACTTCTCCCTCCCTTTCCCCCCCCAACTCCAATGGGGGGGAAATGGGGAGAAGAACCAAAAGAATGTAACTCCCACGGGTTGAGATAAGAACAGTCCAGTAACTGAGATATAACACAAATCACTACTGCTACCACCAATAATAATAATAATGACAAGGCAAATATAAGGGAAAAGGATATAACCACTCGCCGCCCGACCGAGCCGAGAGAGAGGGTGAGCCACTTCCAGGTTCCTGCCCCCAGTATTTTACATCCTGGGCATGATATGCTGTGGCATGGAATAGCTCTTTGGTCAGTTTGTGTCAGGTGCCCTGTCTCTGCCTCCTCCCGGCTCCCCCTCCTCCCTGGCATAGCGTGAAACTCGGAAAAGCCGAACCCATGACACCCTGTTTAAGTCTGAACCCGTTACCCCCTGTCCCACCACTACAGTCCCTAATGAATACTCCATCCCCAGCACCCCTATAGCCCCCTTCAGGTACTGGAAGGCTGCTATGAGGTCTCCACGCAGCCTTCTCTTCTCCAGGCTGAACAGCCCCAACTTTCTCAGCCTATCTTCATATAGGAGTTGCTCCAGTACCCTGATCATCCTCGTGGCCCTCCTCTGCACTTGTTCTAACAGTCCCATGTCCTTTTTATGTTGAGGACACCAGAACTGCACACAGTACTCCAAGTGAGGTCTCAGGAGAGCAGAGTAGAGGGGCAGGATCACCTCCTTCGACCTGCTGGTCACACTCCTTTTGATGCAGCCCAGGATACGGTTGGCTTTCTGGGCTGCAAGCGCACACTGCTGCCTCATGTTCATTTTTTGATTGACCAACACTCCCAAGTCCTTCTCCACAGGGCTGCTCTGAATCTCTTCCCTGCCCAACCTGGAGCTGTGCCTGGGATTGCTCTGACCTAGGTTTAAAGATATCCATGGTTTATTGATTAAAGATTTATTCAAATAAACCACTGCATTCAGGTAAGTAATAATCTCTCATCTCATGTCTGCTGCAACTTTAAGAAAAAATAGTTTATTATGATGACTTCATTAAAATAGGTGCAAGAGGAATTGCCTGTTCCGTTTACTTGACAGTGAACAGATATTTTTAAAAAGGGAGGAAAAAAATCCACCCCCAAACCACCAAAATGAAGATCAGGTATTCAAATGGGAGTTTTAAAAAAAGGCATACAGAGAGAAAAGGTCATAAATTCTTTGTACTGTCTTTGACTTTGTACTTTTTTGTATAGTTGAACTCTCCCTCCCAGGATTTATTTCATATTGAAGACTTCTTTACATGAGGGGTTTCTTAAAGAGCTTGCAGATACAGCCTTTAAGGTGTCCTTCAAGTCAGTAGATGTCCTAAACTTCTGTAAACAGATTCGGGTTTTTTCTTTTTTCTTTCTTTTTTTTTTTTTTTTTTTTTTTTAATCTTTGTTAGCAAAGTGTGGTCTAAGTTGTAGCCTATCATGTTGTTTCTTAATATCCAGTCAGAGGACATCTGTGTCCTCTGCAGACCACATGGATGATGAATATGCCTTCATGATAGCATACAGAGATTTTCTGTTTAAAGAAAAAGTTATACAGCTGCTTTGCCAGAGTACTTTTCCTAGAAGTGGTGATCATTTGTGTAATAGCTTTGCTAATGTAGCCATAAAGTCTTATGCCTTGAAACATCCCAGTTTTTACCTGCTGTTTCTCAGCTAACCTAAATCCTTCATTTGGTTATAGCAAAGCTGGGCTAAGAGCACTGTTGTTGGCAAAGATCTCAGTCTTAACAAGAAGCTGTAGCAGCTTAAGATACTGTTTTGTCCAGCTGTTTGGCTGCTGTAATCCCACAACACAACTGGTAGAAGAAATATGCTAATGCTCCACAGCCATGTCTCTGCAAAATCCAGGGGCTTAGTTTACACCGTTGCAGTCATTGATAAACACATGTCTAAGTCTCATAGATTGTTTGCCTGGGTAAGCTCAGCACAAGTCCTCTGTTTAAGGGGAATGCCCTCTCAAATCTGCTGGCGAAGTTGTTTGTCAAAATGAAGTGGATATTTTAAATAGTAAGGCTGTGCCAACCTGGCTTGTTTGATTGGAGTGGATTAGGTTGGGCTGTTTGCACAAGCAGTGCTTTGCTGGCAGGTGGAAAGGATGCGTGACAGACGACTGGGGAAGCGTGCTACCACCTGGGGCACAGTGGGCACTGATTCCATGGGTACAGCAACAGTTATGTAACTGTGTCAGCATGGAGGGCTGTCGCTGTTTTAGAGAGGCTCTGTTGGCATTGGTATAGCAGGAGCTAGGGCTCTAAAGTAAAATCATCTTGTGAATTGTCGTGGCAGTGCACAATATGGTGAAGGTGGTGAAGGGAACGTTTGAAGAAATTGTAGATATTGTGCCAGTGGGTTTAGAGTACATAGAGTACATAACATCCTTAATAAAAACTAGTTAGTTCTGAAACTTAAACTTTTATGTGGGTGCAAATGCATGCTATGAGTAATATCTGAGCAGAATGACTTTGATTTCATTGGAAAACCTTTCCATCTGGTGAAACAAGAAAGGCTTCCAAAACACATCAAGAAAAATTACTGGAGTTTGCTTCTCTGATGTATCATTTTGTGCTTGCAGAATCAAAGTGCAATTTCATTTAGTTGGCCTGAGCAATAGTAAGGGAATCATTGTGGGATGAGCTTCAGAGCACACACCCAGGGTCCCTGAAAAGTTTACACTTTGTCTGCTAGCATGAATTAAACCTTGTGCTTTTGTTTCTCACTGCTCTTCTAACGTATCTCATAAACTGAGAAAGCAAGTCTTCACTGCAGCTGGCTGCTGTTAGCTGTCTATGAGGTGACCCATGTATATTTACTAACATGTAATTCTTACAGAAGTTAGGCCTCTTTTATATCTACCCTGTGAGTAGGTGACTGTCGTTTTCCCTTCACAGAGTCAAGAGATGTTGCACAAAGTCACATGTAGCAGCACTAGAAACGGAACTCAGGACTCCTTTTAAAAAAGAAAAGGATTAATTAGACCAAAGACTCTGTTGTCTTTTGAACTGAATAAGTGAAACGCATTGTAGCAATGCTATATATCTGTCGGTTCAAAGCACTTGCGGAAAAGATAACTTGGTCTGACACATCACACAATAGGGGTGGCTTTGTGTGTGTGTGTGTGTGTGTGTGAGAGAGAGAGAGAGAGAGCATGAGGTGGGACTGCCAGTACAGGAGAAGGTACTGTAACTGTGGATAGAAGACACAACTGAATTTTACAGCGGCTCTCTTGATATGGGATTAAGTCATTTACCTCTAGTATTCCTCAAAGAAAGCCATTCTTAAAGTCCAGTATGCCACTCTGCAGGTATCAGAATCAGGAGGTTTTAATGGTTGGAGCAGCAGTAGTGGTGGTTTAAAAGATCTCAGTTCAAATTCTGGCAGTACCATGAGTTCCCAGTGAATTCGGATCACTCATCCTACCAATAATGAATCCAATGTATTTTGGCTTCTGTGAGTCTGACCAGTTGGTACTGTGAGCATGTCATCTTCCAACTCAGCTATGTTGGCTGAATAAACTGCTACCCTTCAGGCTACTTGCAGGTATTTGCCATGCATCCTGCCAGCAGACTTCTGCTGTTTCAGATCTGCCACTTAAGCTGCTCATGTCATTACTTCTTAGCCTGTTTAAGGGGAAAAAAATGCATTTATTGCCAAAAATCTGCTACTATATATAGTTGTATAAGCTAGTTTAGCTCACTGCCTGAAATAAAGTTAAGAAGGGAAGAGTAACCTCTTATTCTGGTGCAGCTATAAAGAGTCATAGAATAGTTAGGGTTGGAAAGGACCTTAAGATCATCTAGTTCCAACCCCCCACCAAGGGCAGAGACACCTCCCACTAAACCATGCCACCCAAGGCTCTTTCCAACCCGGCCTTGAACACTGCCAGCGATGGAGCATTCACAACTTCCCTGGGCAACCCATTCCAGTGCCTCACCACCCTTATGGTAAAGAATTTCTTCCTTATATCCAATCTAAACTTCCCCTGTTTAAGTCTGAACCTGTTACCCCCTGTCCCACCACTACAGTCCCTAATGAAGAGTCCCTCCCCAGCATCCCTATAGGCCCCCTTCAGATACTGGAAGGCTGCTATGAGGTCTCCACTCAGCCTTCTTTTCTCCAGGCTGAACAGCCCCAACTTTCTCAGCCTGTCTTCATACAGGAGGTGCTCCAGTCCCCTGATCATCCTCGTGGCCCTCCTCTGCACTTGTTCCAACAGTTCCATGTCCTTTTTATGTTGAGGACACCAGAACTGCACACAGTACTCCAAGTGAGGTCTCAGGAGAGCAGAGTAGAGGGGCAGGATCACCTCCCTCGACCTGCTGGTCACACTCCTTTTGATGCAGCCCAGGATACGGTTGGCTTTCTGGGCTGCGAGTGCACACTGCTGCCTCATGTTCATTTTCTCATTGACCAACACCCCCAAGTCCTTCTCCGCAGGGCTGCTCTGAATCTCTTCCCTGCCCAACCTGGAGCTGTGCCTGGGATTGCTCTGACCCAGGTGTAGGACCTTGCACTTGTCATGGTTAAACTTCATCAGGTTGGCATCAGCGCACCTCACAAGCGTGTCCAGGTCCCTCTGGATGGCATTCCTTCCCTCCAGCGTATCAGCCAAACTGCACAGCTTGGTGTCATCGGCAAACTTGCTGAGGGCGCACTCAATCCCACTGTCCCTGTCACCGACAAAGATGTTGAACAAGACCGGTCCCAAAACCGTTCCCCGAGGGAAACCACTCATTACTGGTCTTTAGCTGGAGCCACTGACGACAACTCTTTGCTTGTGGCCATCCAATCGGGTCTTTATCCACTGAGTAGTCCACCTATCAAATCAATGTGTCTCCAACTTAGAGACAAGGATGTCGTGTGGGACAGTGTCAAATGCTTTGCATAAGTCCAGGTAGATGATATCAACTGTTCTGCCCCTGACCATCAGTTCTGTAGCCCCATTATAGAAGGCCACTGGATTGGTCAGGCAGGATTTCCCCTTAGTGAAGCCATGCTGGCTGTCACCAAGCACCTTGTTGTTTTTCCTGTGCCTCAGCATGCCTTCCAGGAGAATCTGCTCCAAGATTTTGCCAGGCACAGAGGTGAGGCTGACTGCTCTGTAGTTCCCCGGCTCATCCATTTTCCCCTTCTTGAAAATGGGGGTTATATTTCCCTTTTTCCAGTCATCGGGAACTTCACTTGACTGCCATGATGTTTCAAATATGATGGACAGTGGCTTAGCAACTTCATTTGCCAGCTCCTTCAGGACCCGCAGATGGATTTCATCAGGTCCCATGAGCCTGTTCTCATTCAGGTTCTTAAGATGGTCTTGAACCAGATCCTCTCGTACTGTGGGCCCAGGGTCTTCATTCTCACAGTTCCTACGCCTGCATTCCAAGACTTGGGTGCTGTGGTCAGAACATTTGCCAAAGAAGACTGAGGCAAAGAGGTCATTATGAACCTCAGCCTTCTCCAAATCCAGGGTAGCCTTTTCTCCCGATAGCTTCCGGCAGGGGCCCATGTTGTCCCTAGTCTGTCTTTTATTTGCAGGGTACCTATAAGAGTCCCTTCCTGTTATCTTTCACATCCCTAGCCAAGTTTAAGTCTAAGTGGGCCTTAGCTTTCCTAACCTGGTCCCTAGCTTCCCGAACAACATCCCTGTATTCTTCCCAGGCCTCCTGTCCTTACTTCCACCTTTTATACGCCTCTTTTTTCCCTTTGAATTTTCCTCAGCAGCTCCTTATCCATCCAAGGAGGTCTCCTGGCCCTCCTGCTGCACTTCCTTCTAGTAGGGATGCATCGCTCCTGAGCTTGCAGCAGGTGATCCTTGAATATCAACCAACAGTCTTGGGCCCCCTGCCCTCTAGGGCTGTATCCCATGGAACCTTACTGAGCAGGTTCCTGAAGAGGCCAAAGTCTGCTGTATCTGGAAGAGGATATGCCCATGCCTTTCCAAGTCAAGAATTGGTTTTAATTAGTTTGTTTCAGAAAAGCTTATGAAAGGTACACTGTCTTACAGGATGGAAATCTGTAGAGGGCTGTGAGATTGTCAGTGGGAGGAGGTAGCAGCAGGCATGAAGCATGTTTCTGTAGTAGACAGACCTTTGGTATAGGATTGTTCTTTATGTAAAACATGTTTGATTTGTCAGTGGTCATCTTCCTATAGAGTTGAAAATGGGTTTTGAACTGGGAAAATTACAGTATCTTCTTTTTCTGAAAGATTTATTTCCTTGTGAATTGCAGTTTTCTGCTGATGTCGTCTAAAGTCATCCTCTCTGGTCTGTATAGGAGTATTGGTACAGTGAATGTGCACTTGTAAACTTGCTGTTCCCAGCTGTTGCCTCAGGGTTTCTTTACAACCAAAAGGTGGAAATGGCAACTTGAAGAAACAGTCTGATTTGTAGCCAGGTTTTCAGTCCTTTCCTCCTTTAGGTTAGTTAAGCCCTAAGCTTGTGGGCCCCTTCCTCCACTTGGTCCCACTGAGCTGGGGTCTCTACCATATCTCTCAGTAGTTCTTGCTTTGAAAGGGTGACCTTATTACAAGGAATAGTGATGTTATTTGACAAGCCGTTATTATACTCATTGAGTTGTCTGTTCTCTTCCTTTTCAGCTTCAAGATCACTCCCAAAAAGTGCTAACAAATGTATTAGGAGCTCCTTAAAATTAGTTTAACATGAAGCAGCAAATATGCTCAATACTGTTACTGGTTTAATGCAGATCAAGATAATATTCTCACCTCATTCCCAAAGGCCTTGAAAGGAATAATGCAATTCTGTGCTGGCATCCACACAGATAAAAGGTTGTATAATTGCATTACATGGAAACTACTGCAAGCTGCTCCTCTTTTCCCTTTCATTTAAAAACATTTTCAAGACACTAATGCTGGGGGAAGGCAACTTGACATCTGAGCATTGGGAAATTTTTTCTTAGCCGTGTGCTCTTCCTGAGTGTGTAACTGTGGTTTTGTTTTGGGGAGATGAAAAGCCAGAAGAACTGGAAGAAGGCTTAGAAAGATGTGTTGGGGGCACAGAGTGGTTAATTTGCATTCCTGAAATCCTTGTGTTGTCTGGAAGGAATCAGTTGATAATTTCTTTCAAGCCGAGGTTTCTGCTGGGCAGGACAGGACTTGTTCAGATATAGGTGTTGCTGTTCAAACTTAAGTTAGAAAGTACATGATACATGAGAGAAGCCCCGCTGGATGATACTGCAGCAGCCTTTATCTATCTAATTTCAACCTACCCTCAGAAGACTTCTTGACACCATCAGCTGGCTGGTTACATGGTGGGGTCTTGTTTGGAGACCAGCTGTAGATTGTTTTATCAAGTGCTAAGTCTGACAGTACCTCAGTAGAGAAAATATTTGAACCACTCATTGCGATCTCTGTAGGTATAGCATATCCTTGAGCACAAATTCTCCTCTGGAGCTGAAGACACTTTGCTTACTTATTTGCGTGTTTAGGTAGATAAAATAACTAAACAAGCACTAACTGCCAGATGTAGATAAAGAAAATAGTCTTCCAAAAGATAAAGAGGATTAGATTCAGCCTGCTGGTTATTCTCAGTGTCTTTGACTGCTCTTCAGCCTGGTCACTCCCATTTTCATACTTGGGCATCTGCTAAACTTCTAAGTTAGAGCTCCACTTCCTATTGCAACAGAAAAGCACAATTTTTGTGGAGGTGGAGGGGGCATTGTGATTTGTTTTTCTAGTTTTTTTTTTTTTTTTTCTTCTGAGATGAGATTTCTTTTGCTGAAACTATCTCTTTAACCTTGGTGTACATTGCCTCTGCTTAGAGAATAGCTTTAGGATCACAGCTCCTCAAAACAGGTACCTTTTAGATTGTAATAGATGTCCCCTGGAGCTTGGAAATGGGAAGTGAATTGGATTTTTCACATCTTGGAACTGTTGACCCATGCTTTAGATCGGTGCAGGCTTTGGCTGAGTCTTCCTCTTTTCTCTTTCTCACATTTAGTCTGTGTACAGCTAACTCAGGTCACTATTCACATTTCTCTAGCTCTTTTCAAAGTGCAACACAATACAGCCAGCTGTCTACCTGCTGTAAAAGAAAAAAAAATGCATTCTTAAACTAAATGCATGTAATATAGTAATGTATCTAGTTATCATGAACAGGAAAGTGAACGAATCCCAGTTAGTGTAAATGTTCCTGCTTGGTATCCTCACCTGCTGAGAAACATTTAACTTTCCTCAGTGATATGGCAAATTAAGTACTTAGCATTTTTTTCCCCTCTGTATTTTGCATAAAGAAGCATAAAGTGCATTCAGATTGTCTGGTTAATGAGATACTACTCTGAGAGCACCTAGTGCGCTCTTCACGACTGAGTAGCCCACACATCTTGCCACAGATTTGAGGCTTGTGTGTCTAAAAGGAACAGGATTTCAGAGGATTCTTTGAAGGACTGTGCTGATAAGGAGACTGACATCCCGATCTTAAGCTGAAATATATCTTATTGTTTCAGCTTTTAACCCAGTAGTCTCTAGTACCTAAAATGCTGCTCCGAATTACAGGGAAGGTTGGTATTTTCGGTATTTTCTGTGGCAGGTTGACTGCTCAGTGTAAACTTGAGGCTGTTGGATTCCTCCTTAAATTAGCTTTCTATCAAAAAGCTGTCTTACTTTGTGTTAACCAGAATCAGCAAATATTAGCAAACTTTTCATAAGGCACATGAAAAGACTGTTGCTGCAGTTGTGGTTAAAAAAAAAACAACCCAGACTTGCCAGATGACTTGTGAGCAGGTACATTCTCATGCTGACGTACTCAGGCTAGTGTGAACACCTTCATTTTCTTTAGCCTTGTGTAACAGAGAAGAAGAGGGTTGCTCAGTGTAATGTTGCATGCAAATCCAGAGACCACCCACTGTTCCTAAACACAGCGATTTCAAATAATTTGTAACCAGGAGAGACTTTGAATGAAGCTTGCCAGAAATCTAGTAGTAACCAACATAAAAGAATCCCTCGTATTGGTCAACCAGTTCAGCTTTTTTGAATCGACATAGCCTAGGAGTTTCTAATCCCTCTGGTGATAGTGGTCTGCCTTCTAATTTTAGTCTCTTTCAGTTTGCAGTTACTTGTAAAGCACAATAAACCAGTGGAAAAAAAACCACGCATTTTAAAACAGTTTTTGAAGAACAGGGTAGGCATGAGTCATACCTGTCCCTGCAGGCTGCAGAATTGCTGTCGACAGTGAGCTGGGAAGAAGTGTATTTAAACTTAGTTCTTGCAATTTAAATCACTTTATTCCAAAGCATGAATGAGGTAGTAGTATTCCATTAAGACTGTTCTAATCAAATTTTAATGAGGAAATATATTTATACAAGTAGCAAATGAGTTCTTCCCAGAATTTTCTTTATAATCAGATATTCCTAAACATTGTCTATGATTAAACAAGGGACAAAAATGAACATTTTCCAGTTTGTCCCAAGGGGGAATTCAGTGAACGACTGGGACTGGATTTAAATAACTGCATAGAGATTGAAATTTTGGTGGATAAACGGATGATCTGGTTAGTGGCTTGTAGCACATTTTGTTGGAGGTAGATAGTAAAATGGGGATTGTTCTGATCTGGCCAGTTTTCAAGGCACTAGTTTGTTCTGCATATGAAATTAGACTAAAGGGAAGAGACCACACAATAAGCGAAGCTTGTGTTGAAGGTTAAATTACAAGGAACCTAATGGTAGTCTGCACCTCGATTTTTGCCAAATTTCTGAAAGGAAAACTGAGACTTCTGCTAAATACCAGACTGCAGACTGGTGCTCTTGTACTCCTCCCTCCCACTTCCCTTTCCCGCTTCATTCAGTCTCTCCCTGTCACATCAGCAGACCTACAATGTATAGCAAGATTTCTTTTTCCATTTCTGTGAGAAAGATTGACATACATAAACCAGTTTGGCACTTATTGAATATTAGAGATGGAATATGATAATAAAAGGAAAGTGGGCAAAAAACCAACCCTAGAGATTTGTCAGAACATCACTGGCATCACTTTAGCAATGTTATAACTAATAACATGCTTTAGCAGTTGCTTTCAGTGGAAGGAATAGGAATTAGGACATATATTTGCACAGGCTTTATTGCAGCATCTTTAATCCCTCTTCTCATGTGCTAATGTCAAATTATAGTTTGGCATCTTTCTGGGGTATTAAAATAGTTTAAGTTATGTCCCTATACAGCTGACCACATTGAATTAAAAGACTTGGACTATTCCTAGACATTCTTCTTTGTACTATTCTATTGGTTTCATTTTTTTGCTAAATCAGTAACATTAGATGGGCTATGCTTCCTTCAGTAATTGGATTTGTGAAATACTAAGAGTCTCCATAACGTTACAGACCTTAAAACCATGGGTGCCATCTAATTTTGTGGTTACAAGTGAATTGAACAGCAAGCCAAAAATTTCTGAAATCTCTAATTTACTCCATCCTGTCTATAAATAACAAAATTGTGAGTTTCAAAACCCAGGAATTTAGATAACTGGCTTGCTCTTTATCCCACAGCAAATGGATTGGTTTAAGGAGCACATCAGTTGCTTCACACTGAACTGGCAAGTTGACAGAAGTTTTGGAAAAATGGTTATAATATGTGATGGCTGAGGTTATGTCAAGGTTGTACTATGCAGGTTTCCTTGAGGGTAGAAATGGGGTTTTTTGACTTGTAATCTTTTAATTCAATTATAAATATTACATCTTGATAAAAGGAGCATAAGATTTTGCTAAATAAAACGCTTTCCAGAAAGAAGCTTAGACACAGCACTGGACAGGTATGGCCATTTCCTTTTTCATGGTGTAGTGTTTAGGTTTCATACAGGTAGCACTGTGTTTGAAAATCTCTCTGACACACTATGAAATGTGCCACCTTATTTCATACTTTTTGCATTCAATGGGAAATCTCTGTTAGAAATGTCTGTTCTGGGCTCGAATGTATTAGAGGTATTTATCCCTAATCTTACCTAAATGATGCTATATTCAGTGTGAAAAACTGGATTTGCAATTCCCATCCCTTTCGTCTGGATGAGGGACTACTTACCCTAAATTATGCAGTGCTGTGTTTCTCGTAGAGGCAGGCAAGCTGTTGTACGGTTTCTACATTGGAAGCACCTGTTCAGGGAAGAGTTTTGTTTAGATGGGGCATGTTTACTGGCCTGCTTGCTCTGCCCATAGCCCCTTTTGACATGAAATTGCACAGCATAAGGTTAATGACAGTGGGTTAGCAAGGCTTCAAAACATCTGGCGTGACCGTGGTATGCCTAGCATTCCTTTCTGTTGTGCAAAGGTTTGGCATCAATTTCCCTGTGGTGAAAAGAATGTTTTCAGGAGAGACCAGCTCATGCGGCTCTCCCAGGCCTCTGGAGAGGGGAGAGTTGTCATGGCAGTAAGTCATGAGGATTTGTGGAACATGAGTAAATCCCCTTCTTTGTGCTCTACTAGGCATGGGTTGTGGTGAGAAAAGGAAGCTGGATCAAGCAGGTATAATGTGTCAATGTCCTCTTTATAACCACCGCTGTCACTTACCAGTAGGACAGTGTGTGTGTCATGGAAAAATGACCATTTGTATGTACCAGAAACACTTGGGGCTGCGAGGAGTCTGTCCCACCGGGTGTTGAGCAGACTGACCTGCACCGGAGCACGCTGTAGCCAAAGGCAACATTGGCAGAGCTGTATCTTCCCCATATTGCCTGCTTCCAGCTGCACTGCAGATGTGGCCAGGTGTGGGAGGAGAAAAGCTAAGTATTCTCTATGTCCTGCAGTCCAGACACGTGCATCCCTTGTTGATGCTTGGACATTGTATAGAAAACTGAATTCAAGGGAAGGAGAAAACATGGAAGAGGATGGAGAAGGAAAGGAGTAGTAAGGTGTAAGTAAGTAGTAAGGACAGTAAGTCTTGTTAGACTGAGACGCCATAGAGAGGGCAGGAAGGAGGAAACTAAATGGAGAATTGCTGGGCCAGGAGGTTGATAACAGGGAGCAGCGGGCAGGGGAATGGAGGACCCTGTGGCTGGTAATTACAGAGAAGTGAGGAATAAGGAAGTGATGAGGGGAGCCCAGGAGATTGATACACATTCAACAGAACATCCTGTTTCATTTTCTAGTGCTATTGCACCAAGGGTAGCATCCTGCTGTATTCCTCACCACTGGTTACCTGCATCAGTGGAGGCTGAGGCTGTACCATGCCACTGGCATGCTGAACAGGGAGTCGCTCTGTTGCCAGATGATGGAGAGGGGGTTGGAATTAAATTCCCTTGACATTATAAAATTCTGCCAGGATGCCGTGCCTAAAATGTTCACAGGTTTGCCTCTGCAGACTTGATGCATGTGCTGCATGTGCACAAACGGGTGAAGATGTATCTTAAATGACAACCTCAGACACTCTTTTTTTCCACAGAATCTGTGTCTTATTTAGTATGCACCATGCACAGGGCTGTCTTAGTAAGCAGCTTTTCAGGAGCAAAAGCATCTTACACCTGTCATTTCAAACTCCTTTGAATGCATGGGTTTGTAACCTTTAATACTCTCCTTAGGTAACGCAGGTGGGGGAAGAGATTTGACATTTTTAATAGTTTTTTTCTTCAAATTGTTCCTAATTCCGTCTGGTATAATCTATAATTCCAGGAATTCTTCTGTCTGTAGCCTAAAGGCTCACCACTAACCCCTTATGATTCTCATACACCACAACTGAGGGACAACAGCTATTTTGTAAATAGATTTCTGTAGACTATGCTAGATAAGTAAGCACTTCTCTTGGCAATCAAAATTAAACTATCTCCTAGGAAAGTAAAAATGGAAAACTTGACAGAAAACAGGCAGTAGATACCAGTGCTATATTTGTATTCAGTGCAAAGGATGGATGTTTTGGAAAGCCTTCCAAGTCCAAATAGACTTTTCTTTTCCTGTACAAAGGTGATTTCCCAACCTGCTTATATTTAAGTGAAAACAGTTTGACTACTGGTGTTCAAAGGCAGAAATGCACGCTTCACCAATTTGGAAACATTCTTGTCAATATAAACAAAACCAACTCGGCTCTATGGTTGAAATACTGTAAAAAAGAACTGATCCCTGTTAGGTTTGGGTTTGGTTCTGTTTCCTTTTTTGATGTTGTTGTCAATATCTGTCGGTCAGCAAGAAGGGCTTGTGCTTTGTGCTGCTATGGCAGGATTTAAGGAGAGTCTCAAGTGCATGGTTTTATAACTTTATGGACTATATCACAGGCAGGATCTGTGAAGTTACTGTAATAAGAATATAAGGTAAAATTACTGAAAATGGAGCCCGGGGTGGTATTTTAGAAAGCAACATGCAAGTACCTAAAGAGTAGGGTGTGGACTGCTATCTTTGTATTGTCCCAAACTGAATACTCTGTGCCCAAGTGGCATCTGGCTGATGGTGCAGCAGCCCCTGGCCTTGGCTTCAGTGGTGTATAAGGATGTCTGGAAGAGCTGACCAAGGGAGGAACATGGCTGGGATGCATCGTGCCAACTGCCTCCACAGAGCAAGGGTGGGTGCCAGTGGGTTGCAGGGGCTGTTCCATGGGGCAGGGTGACACCAGGCTGGCTGGCCACAGCCACCTGCACAGCATCACTTGGGCTTGTACAGGATGCAGCATGCAAGGTCATCTCTTCAGGGAAACTTGGGGAGGTGCTCTGGTGTCTGAAGGAACTGCTGCTGTGTCTCAGCAGCACAGCCCTGTTCAATGTGAACTTGAGTGATTAGCACAGCCATTACTGCATCTATAAATAGAATTCATCTTACAATATATTAAGTTTAATGATATAATAAATAGATTACAGTTAACTTTAATGGGAGCACAATGAATGGAGATGCAGTCCTTAGGAAGATCTGCTGCCATTAGTGAATGTTTTGCAAGATGCATTATATGTAATACCACCTTCTTCCTTTGAAAAATGAATAACAATACTGAGTAGAAAGAAAACAAAAAAGCAACGCATTATGTTCCTGTTGCATGGAAAATGGTCAAGTACATGAAAGTGCGGGTTGCATTAGCAACCTTAACTCTGCTCCTTATGAATATGCATTATGAAAAATGTTTATTATAACATTGCTAGTTTTAAAACAAACCGTACAAGATTTCTCTGTAGGAAGCTTGCATGTGGTTACTGTCGCAGGGAATTAAAAGCAAGGTGAAGCCTAGCTCCACTAATATTTTTATTCTCAATTTTCTTTAACAAGAAAAAAACTGCTTTGGGAAGAAAATATTTTTGATTGTGTTTTGGGGTTTCTTTCAGTGCAATAATACAGTTCTAATGAGACAAGCTCCCTGGAGTTTTAACATGACATGTTTAAGGAAGGTTGATATTAAGCCCCCTGCCTGTGGTTCACCTTGTTGTGCTTGTTTTATGGTAAAACTTTAATATTTGAGCATCCATTTCTATTTGACAGACTTAAGTGTGTTTGTCAATGCAAAGAAGTCTCTCTGTGGTAATAATACAGCCCCGAAGGTTGGGAGGACAAAGCCTAAACCCCACTTCCTTGCCATTTCAAGGCTGTAGTTTGGCAAGCAATTAAGGTTGCTCTTCTGGGGACTTGAGGAGGTTAGAAAGGCAAGCAGGCTGTACCTCTTGCTATGCTGGCATGGACATCTGCATGGCTGTGCAATGGGTGAGATGGGGAATCTGAAGTAACTGATGAATAGCCTGGCAAAAAAGTCAGTTGCCAGCCCTTGTTGACCACACAGCTATACAGTGTGAAGGCTACGGTAGCACACCTGAGAAGGTGAAATAGTCATAAAAATGAATGGCCAAGGGCAGCCACAGGTGCAGGGACTGCCTGTTCCTCCCTCACCCGCAGTAGCTGTGCTGACTTAAATGCACATCAAACTATAGCAGAGAGAATGATGCCTCTAGGTGTAAATAATAGGCTTATGCTCTCTGCATGGGACGCTCAGGTCACAGCTCTTCATACCTTTTTCTCAGTGGTGTAGCTGGCCCAGGAAGTTAGTGCCCTGCCTGTGAATTGCTCATTTGCTTCTGGCTCAGTTGTTCGTGATGGCATGGTGGAAAATTAAGCCACTAACTGGTTCTAAAAAAAAAACCCAAAGGGAGAAACTTAAAACGATTTCTCCTCACCTCACTTAATGAATCTGGTTCACAGAGCATTTCTATGGATGTTTGTTCCTATAGAAATAAGGGCAAGAGCCATCCAGGGGTGGGAATGAGCAGGTGAGACTGGGACATCTTTAAGCTGGTGTTGCCACCAAGAAACAGTGTGTGGAACTGTCCTCTTCATAAATGGGTGTGTGACAGCTTTGGCTCTACTTCAAAATAGCCTACGCATCAAAGCATATGTTGCAAGTTCTGTGCCCAACTACAGGCAACCAACAAAAGAGGACAGGAAGTATGACCTTCACAGGGGAGCTCTGCTCAGCTGGCGAAATGGTGATGCCGTATTAAGCCTGTCTTTGCAATCCCCCTGCTCTTAAAACAATTTGAAGCTTATTCTTAATATCCAGTGCTGAAGTTTGTAACACACACTTCATGTGTAAATCCTTTTCGAACCTATTTTTGCAGCCATTAACTAGCACACTTTTAATATATTTTAGAACTTAATATTTTTTTAAAAAGGCAAATGTTAAAAGGAAGTGGTTTAACGTAAATCTCTGCTACAGATATATAACTTTAAAAACAGTGTTTGTAATCAGAGTTCATACTATTCTAATAAAATCAGGCCTCATTAAGAAATATTAATCCGATTTTTCAGTTGCTATCTATGCCATTACCTTCCCTGCAAAAGCAAATCTTAGGAGTATTTAGAATGTTGTGTAACTACATTACCTTACTTTGTATGGAATTAATAGTAATGTGTGGGAAATTCCAGTTTGAAAGCAGTCTTCAAATGCTTTGCCAAGAAGCATTATGCAATTAATAAAACAGTGCAGTAATACCTATCATGCTTTGTAGCACTTATTCTTCACTCAGGTAAGCTTTAGAATCATAGAATCATAGAATAGTTAGGGTCGGAAAGGACCTAAGATCATGGGCAGAGACACCTCCCACTAAACCATGTCACCCAAGGCTCTGTCCAACCTGGCCTTGAACACTACCAGGGATGGAGCATTCACAACTTCCTTGGGCAAGACTTAGTCCAATTTATTGTAGTGCCAGTGTGTCCTTCCTTCCATAATAGTTCTGTGGCTTTCCCTACTCCATCCCAAACCTTAAGTTTATCAATACTGCAAAAATGTGTCATTGATCAGGAAGCTGCTGATCAGTGTACACTGCAATGTGCAGGATTGTGTTTGACTTGCACTGCACAAGATCATAAGCTTGTATTTCTTTCTTCAACGATCTTGAGGGAAACATGCTGGAGCGGTCCTTTGTAAGCCTGCTGCAGGCATTGTAAGCCAGTTGAGTAGAAATTCCTACGTCTAAACTGCTTCCAAAGAGTAGATCTTCCTTCATACTCAGAATGTAGCAACTGATGGTCACAAACTGGTGCACTTAAATTCATTTCTTCCAGTTTGTTCTGTTACGTCCGTACTAATTCTATGTTCTGCACAAACACAGTTACACCTGTGTGATAAAATAGCCTTAACATCAGTGCCTAGCCCAAGTTGAACCAGCGGAAACCATGAGAACATGGGATTTCTAAGATCCCAGTGGGTCACTTGTTTCATTTCATCATCCATTCAGAAAGAAAAAGAAAGATCTGACAATAATAGTGGTGCCCTTTGGTGTAGCAGAAAGGCCTGCCCTGCATTACTTTGGAACATGTTTAGCACTTGCTATCGTACGGCATTTTTTTCTCCTCTTCTAAGCCTTTCTATACAAGTGGGACTCTAGCATCTGCCTTTCTCATCGACTGAATGAGGAACTTAGGCTTTTAAATGTAGGTGTGCTAAGCTAAGCTGTAGTTAAATGTCTAAAGCAGATGGCAGAAGTACCTCTCTGTGGGCCCAGATTCTTGCTTGAATGGGAGCATTTGGCAAATTAAATGAAGTATGTGGTTGGATGAAGAGGTCAAATGTAGAAGACAAAGCGTTGGCTGCTGCAGCTGCCCAAACTAGATTACCAAGCAGACGGGAAGTGTTTAAAACCTAAGTGGGTCTAAATTTCAGAAAGGGGAAAAGAAGCGTGACTATCCTTCTCTGGTCATGTTCACTCTCTCCAGGGTAAGGCTTGCACAGCTAAGGATTTGGCCCCACTTGATTACAGTGTTTGGTTTCCCTGGTGGGAAAAAAATGCAATCCTATTAGACACCACACAAAAATCCCTCTGAAACGTTTCTAAAGGAGTCAGTCTGCTAAACGTCTGCTAAATGTGCAGAGTACACAGAATCCCTTCTGGCACTGTCGTGAATGATGCATTTACCAATATTAATGGAGATACCAAACCATATTGCTCCACAGTTCCTCCTGCACACATTATGCTCCTAACACACATATGTGTATGTGAAATGCCAATTATGGTTTTTGCATTCTGTGGTTTAACCACCAGTGTACTTCCAGAATGCTGACTGGCCATTACCAATGGCCAGACCATCCTATGGCCTCTCAACTCAAAAATGCTTCTCCAACTAAAAAAAAAAAACCAAGAAAAATGTTGTTTTTTGGTCTGTTGCACTGTAATCTCTGTTCTTCTGGGGATTATACAGCTCTGCGGGTGATTTCTGTAATTCATTCTAGTCTTTCATTAGAAGTAATAGACGGTCTTAATTACAGCAGGCCACATGACAAACTGGTAAAGGTGCTAGAAATGGTGCCAGCAGGATAAGAATTGGATGGTGTGAATTCTTTTTAATTAAGAGCTGGCAGAACTGACGGGAAATAGGATTGGACTCCTGTCCACTGGAAAGTGTGTAATTTGGTAAAGGCGTTTTTGTAAATGTCATGTATTTTATGCTGGTTATGGTTTGAGAAACTTGAAAAATCATCTTCAGCTTAACCAAAATAAAACCAACCTTTGAAGTTGAATGTATCAAATAGGGAAAGAAATACAGCAACTTCTGATTTTCCTTTTTCTCTGGGCATTGTGTTATCAACTGTAGCCTTCCTCAGTGTACCTTGATTTACTTCATACCATTAAGTATTCTTAGACCATATTAAGTTACTGCAATAAGGATTGTTGTAAATGTCAGTAAGGATGCAAATGATCATCTTTGCTACTTGCTGTGAGGCCCTCAAAAGCATCTGAGGGGCTAGGGTCTTATTCCCCCACCACTGTATTTTCCTGGAAGGCACAGGGTAAAGGTGCTCAGTCTTCCCACATTGGCCAGTTCCCTGCTACTTAAGTAGTTTCTTACAATTGAGTATTCGGTGTAGTCATGACACAACTTATCTGAGAACAGGGAAGTCCTTTCTAGACAGTAACAGTAACCTAACACTAGGTACCCTCAGCCTCTACTGGAGCAGGTTCCTCTCTGTCAACTGTGGAGGGCCCAAGCTGTGGTTAGGCATTTTGGGGAAGAGCAGACACCCAACTAGAGTGGTCTTGCAACTACCCAGATAAAGTGAGAGCCATATCCATATGCATATGGAATGTTTGTCTCTTGCTGTGAGAAAGGCAGACTGCTAGATAGAAGATGGTCACCATTCAAATGTCAAAATCTGTCTGTGGTATCTGTTTCTAAAATAAAGTAAATCCCAAAACCTTTTATGCTGAATAAGCACCTGATATATCAAGTTTTCTACTAGTAGCTAATGATTGTTTGGGTTACTACTTGGGTCCTGACTGAGGCAAAGAGATTAACAGTTAAGTCGGTGTTTTTCTACTGTGAGAGAATATCTGCCAATCATTATCAAAAGAGAAGGGATCGGCAATAGTAGTACTCTGAAAGAGAGGAAAACAGTAATTTCTAATTATTATTCAACTCATTGACTGCTTACTCCAAAGCACATTTTGTTCAAAAGCTAAATCTCTCTATGCTGTCAGGTTTCACTTGCCTCTGGGCTGGGGAGAGGATGATCCCTGAGGATTTCCTGCCAGTGCCCACTGTGGTGCTGGAGGAAGGGTGTTTCCCCTCCGCGCTGAGTGCGCTCACAGACTGGTGAAGGGGCAGAGAGAACTGTGAACATTACATTGCATTATGCATGCATGTGTATGAACTATTTCGAAATCCCCCCAGCAGTAATGTTCAATTCTTTCTGATGATTTGCGTATTAATTTCCTTCCTGTGATTATTTAATGTGTATTTGCAGCCCATGTAGTTTTTTCCTTCCCTTTTGCATGTGATGTGCTAGCAAAGGAAGACAGTAATAGTCTCCAGGGATGTGCAGCTCTGTTCATATCTGAGGTATGAAGTCAACTCAAGACCATTTTGTTCTCATAAAATATACAGCACTGCAGTTTAATGTGTAATGGCATAAATGCCAAGATTTGATGGGCAGAACCATTTTCACTGGGAGACAAGAGAGACTATGAGCACTCAGTGTTGGAGGGAGATCTGTAAAACCATATTTAAGCAGATTTTGCGTGCTATGGGGGTAGTAATTTTGCTTTATCTGAGTGTGCTAACACCAGACATGCTTAGCTATTATAAGGTAATCATATGTATGAGTTGGGCTTTTTAAGTACAAACGGGAAGCTGACAGGTTTTACAGAAAGTAATTCAACTCCTTTAGGTGTGTGTTCTTTTTCCTACTTTTGTTGTAATGCTTTGGGTGATAAAGATGGTTTCCCCTCAGGTTGACAGGAACTGACTACGTATTTGCTTCTGCTTGAGCACATCGGTCTCAAGGGCTGCTGAGCCACTCCAGTTCCCACTGCACCTGGGGTAAATCACTGGGGAACGTGGCACCTCCACATCATGTGCTGAGTTATGGGTATGGGTATGCTCTGCTCTGCTCCTCACTTGGGCTCAAAGGCTCAAAACTTTGTGGGAGGGAAAAAAAATACAAACGGAGGAAATTTGCAGAAGCTGGAGTCCCTTTGAGTTAAAAAGAAACCCAAACAAGCTGCCTGGCTGCGGTGCTGATTGCAGGTATCTGTCTGAGAGCCCAACCATATGTCAGGAACCACAGTGCCCTTGAATCAAACCGTAAGGGTGAATTGAACGGATTTGTTGATGCACACAAAGTAGGAGACCGAAAAAGGAGCGTTACTTTAGCAAGTAATTACCCGGGGTTTTCCTTATGCTTGCACCGAAACACAGGTGAGAACCCTTCACGGGATTTGAAGACCCGAGCTAAAATGGCTTGGTGTCGCCGGAGGGCTGGCTTTAACGGAGATGGGAGTCAGTGTGTGCGTAGCCGGCTCCAGGTGCGCGAGGAGAGGAGGGAAAGGGGAGGGAAGGCGGGCAGGATGCCTCCCTGCCTGGGAAACCCGAGGGGAACCCTCTCTACCGCCGCTTTGCTGTGCCTTTAGTCTTTTAATGCATATTATGTAATTGTTGGATCCTGGTCTTACAACTCTGCGGTCCTGCAGCCCCGTTTATGCCATTGTCTAGCCAACAGAGGGTATTTCAGCATCTCCCCACACGCACACCCTCCGCTGGTGAAACTGTATTTCAAATTATTCTAACATGAACCGCACTTTTGAAGGACTGATTTGCGTCCGTCCACGGAACGCATTCACGTACGAGTCCAGCCAGGCACGCTGAGGGCGACGGTATAATTATAATTAGTGGAAATGAGCTTGTTTTGCTCCCGCTTGGAAAACCGCGAAGCGTGTGCGGCACCGGGGGAATAGTGCGGGGGGGGGCAGCAGGTCCCGGTCTTCGACACGAAAAAAGAGGGGGGGAAGAGGTAAAGGTGAGGGAAGGGTAACCCCAACTCACTGAGCGCTATTTTTATCTCCCCCCTCGCCATCTCCACCGCCGCGTTCCCCGGGGTGGGGCGGGCACCCGCCGCCGCGGCCCCCGACACCCTCCCGGCCGCGCAGCCCGCAGTGCCGCGCCGCCGCTGCGGAGGGAGGCGGGAGGGGAGGGAGGGAGGGACGGGCGGGGGGCGGGAAGGAGGGACGGAGGCGGGCAGCGAGGGGGGGAGGGAGGACGGGCGGGCAGAGGGAGCCGGGCTCCGCACGGCGCAGGCAGGGCAGGGCCGAGCAGAGCCGGGCCGAGTCGCGCCGCCGCCCGCCGTGCCCGAGCATGTCGGCGCGGGAGGCGGTGACCTACCTGCCGGAGAAGGGGCTGTACTGCCAGCGCCTGCCCGGCCGCCGGGCCCGCGGCGCACCGCAGCCGCGCAAGGGGAAGCGCGCCGACACCATGGGCTTCTACGGCACCCTCAAGATGATCTTCTACAAAGTGAGTGGGTGCCCACCCATCCGCCCCGGCTGCGCGCCTCCTGAAGCAGAGGGGCAGACAGGGAGGGAGAGAGGGGCGGGGGCTGCGGGAGGCGCGCGTCTTCCGCGGTGCCACTCCGCGCCGGCGGAGACGTGCGGGAGACGCGGGGCTGAGGCTGCGGTGTGCGGCCGGGGAGAGCTGCCAGCGCTCGGCGGCGGGTGGCGATGCAGAATACGGAATACAGTTCGCTGCCCCTCTCAGTGTCTTATTTTTTTTTGTATGCTGCAATGTCGGTTATTTCGATAAATAAACGCTGTCTGAAGGAGCGGTGTTTCCCAGAGACAGATTAAATAGTGACGGGGGTGTTTGCTCGGCGGTTTCTGTTTTTCGGTTCCACAGACACCTTAGCAATGTCTAAATCCTGTCACCAGACGTCTCTGCTGTAGAGAAAGTTTTATCTTCTTCGTGTGGTAAACGGCATTTTTGACTGTGTATTTACTTAGCACGTTCTGAGATGCTGGAAGTCTGGCGGTGCAGTGGATCCCATGAGAAAGTGCCCTGAAATACCTGAAAAAAGCCCCAAACCAACAGAAAGAAAAAGACAAAATCATTATTAGGCAGTGGAATAGGAAACTGCATATTGTTTATTCTGCTACCGCACAAGAGTAAATCCCTACAGCTGCTCACTGTGCTTGCTGCAGGCTTCCTACTTGTTATTTTAAGGTGTGCTTTGGGGAAACTGCATCTCCCTCTTGTGAGAAGCAGAAGAGGGATGTGATGATGATAACCTCTTAGGAAGGCAGGATGAAAATAAGTATTTCCCTTGAACAAGAAAAATCCATTCTGAGAAGCCTATCACGAAATCTGGAATTAATGCTCAAATATCGTATTTATGCTCCCAGTAATTTTGATGGCTCACTTGCCTAGCCCGGCGATGAAAGATGGTATCCATTATTTTTCAGGGATGCTCACATCTGGTTTTCCTGGGGGAAGCACCGGGGGCTGCTCTTCCTGGGGCGTGGGGAGCGGCGAGGGTGAGGTTGGTGGCGGTTCAGCAGCGCTCAGGGCGGTTCTGGCTGAATGCTGCTCCAGTGAAATGCTGTGGAGTGTCCCATGTGAGGCGTGGGCAAGGAGACAGGGCCACAAGGCAAGCTCCTCTGGCTGCCTTGTAGCTGCTACGGTAAAAACCAGACCAGTTAGTGGTAGTTAGCTTTCCTTTGTAATCGCTAATGAGGCGAAACACGAGATCTTCAGTGACTGTTTCTGGGGGAAGCCATAAAGGGATTTTAAAAGTACAAAAGAAAAAAGAAATCACAACAGAAGTATATGGACCGAGAATCCTGTTGGGGTTTTGGTGTTTTGTTTTCAGCTGGGTAGGTTGGTACAGTAAACGGTTAAAGAGCTACGGTATAACATCACATTAAAAAAGATCATATCAGTTGCGTCAGAAGGATACCAACTTGTAAACTGTGCTTTAAAGATGAGATTTCGGAAAAAGGGAGCAAATGGTCAAACTAAAGTCTGAATTGTCGTATGAGTACTTCATGTATTTTGCAGCTCACAGTTGTAAACAGCAGCAGGCATTCTTCTGCCGGCTGAAGTGTTTTGGCGTATCACATCTTAAAAAAAGAAAACCGACAAACCCTCAGGAATCGCATTTGGCACACGTATGTCTCTCCGAGTCCAACAGCCTGTGGTTAAAGATTACCCAAATATGTAGAAAGTAATCTTTATGTGTCTGACTGGATAAATACGGCTTTCACTGCTCTCCATCTCTTTGGTAATTTTTGCAGACTGGCTTTCCCTTTTAGCAGCTGCCCTGCTCATTATTTCGGTTTGATCAGATCTAATTGCGGGTGACATTCAGGACCGAGGCGCAGTGGGTTTCATTCTTACCTTCTTGTAGAAATGTCGGTTAATCCGTCAGGCAGGGCTAGAAATGTTTTCAAGGTGCAACTTTAAGAGAGACAAGAGGAAAAACTGGATTTGATTTTTTTGTTTGTTTGTTTCAGGCCCCAAAATGAGTATTTGGTTTACAGTGCAGACAGGCTGCCTAATATTTAACCATTTCCATAAGAGACTTAGCAATGAACCTGAACATAATGAATAGAGAGGTTTGGTTTAGTTCTTTCCCTCCTTTCCCAGGAGAACAGAGAGAGAACAGCTTAGTAAATAAACCAACACAGAGTTCTGCACACTTTCTCACATCTGAAATTTGGATATAAATGTAATTCCAGTGGATTTTGGACACTAAACCAGCAATAACATATACACGCACTGTATAGAAGATGTATCAAATGCTGTTGAAACTAGGAACGAAAATGTTGCTTTCAAGCATCTTCTGAGTGTCAACTTTGTTGAAATTCGATATTGAAGTAAAAGATAAAAATGGATTAATTTTACAGTAGTACTTGTAAGTAAAGCTGGTCATGTCACTAAATCCTTGTTGTTACTCTTTTCCCTCACCTTACAGATGAAGAGAAAGTTGGACCATGGCTCCGAGGTCCGTTCTTTCTCTCTGGGAAAGAAACCCTGCAAAGTCTCAGAATACACAAGGTAATTAAATGCAACACGAGATCGCTGGATCCTGATTCTTGCCTATATCCTGTCTTTCCAATTGCTAAGCCTGATTCATGGCTCTCTTAATGTTAAAGCACTGTACAGCAAAGAAGTGGTGGTATCAGCGTTCATATATTGCTTAGTTAATTTAAATGACATGAACTGAAGATGAGTTTTAATGAAGTAGCCAGACTTGCACTTCTTCAGTTGAGGTTTGTGTTTCATTCTAAATATAGCATGCCCATTTACTTAGAGACTTTTTTGAGGGCTGAAGCATTCCTGGGAATAAAATCAATCAGATTTTTAAAAAGGCACATAATGATAAACCCTTCGACTATTACAAACTGTGATCAAATGTATCACTTTGCTATGGTAACAGGAATGAGAGAATGGAAATTTATGTAGGCAGAGCAGACCATCTGATCTTAACAGGAACACACACGTACTTGTTACCCACAGTATTAAAGCATTAGGGGTTCTAGTTTGCTTCCTTACTACTCCTAAATGGTACCAAATCACACAAACAACTGCTGCTGTTCCAGTTGGATGCTTTGTTGGGGTAAAGCACTCCTAAATGTGAGCAGCAGTGGTAGAACAGGGCCCTGGGTGTGCACCTTAAAACTGCAGTTCTGACTGTAGAGTTGCCATAACAATCGTGCTCGGGTGTGATGCTGCTTCCCAGCCTGAGTTTACACCGTCTTATGTTTTTAACCTGTAAGAAGCATCAGCCTTCCCACAAGCATCACACTTGCATCCACAAACTGTCTGGGGATGTTACTTCTGAACATGCAGTAGTAGTGCTCAGTCACTGCTCAGTCACTGATGGCTCTTCAAAAGTAGTTTGTGTTTTACTTCTCTTCCTTTAAGAGGTTTATCAGGTGATGAGTGAAAAGTTAGGACTGTGGGGAAACAGGTTCCAGGGTTGCTTTTCAGATATGTAAATGCTGCAGTAGAGGAAAAGAGGCGATGTCTTGTTGCCAAGAAGCACATGTTGCAGCTTCCACATCCCCCTTGAGTCTCAAGTTGGTAGCTTCTCTGAGTTTCTAAATCAGTCTAATGGAAGAACACTCTTGTTGGCCACTGACAGGTGGCAGACCATTCTCTGCATTCCCACAGGAATAAACAGTTCCAGCAACAAAGGAAGTACGTGTTTTGTCAAGTGTATCTGTCAGGTTCAGAGGAACCGCTGGACTTGTCCAACTTGTATGGAAACCTGGGTGACTGTTTCAGGGGCATGAAAACACAGAAAAAATAAAGCACAAACAGAAAATCTTGTGGTTTAATCTCAGGTCAAAGCAAAAAGGCTTTTAGATCCTGGTTTTGATGGAGAACAGCAGAAACTGAAGTGTAACTGTTCTGCTGGGGCAGGCTCAAGGCTACATACTGCTCTGCTCCAATATAAGTCAATTTTAAGAGCCTTATTTTTGGACCTTAAGTGATAGCACCTGCACAAAGATACAGCATCTCTGTACAGGTGCTGAGAATGAGCAGGCTGGAAACCCAGATTTTAAGAATACTTTCAAGTTAATGTGGTTTGGATTTTGAATCATTATTTGCATAAAATAATGTTTAAATAACATCCAGTCCTCCCTCTTTTAAACTGTTTGAAACTGTTTGATTATGTTTTATTTAAATGGCATTTAGGCAAATGATGCAGTTCTTGTACCTGCATGTTTTTCCATATTCCCTAGGATCAGACACTCTTTAAAACTGACAAGCCTGATGAACTTTCTTTGCATATAACAGGGAAAGCTGGTAAACAAATGTTACTGAGAGGACCCTTCATGTGTGAAACAGTATTTTTATATTGGCTCCTGTTTCTGTTATTACTCAGTAAAATCAGCAGCTAGAAATAAGCCTGTTCAAGCCAATCTTTACCACTTTGGGTAAAGGCTAGTTTAACATGCTGAGATTGTCCTTCAGAACAAGGAAGAGTAGAGCGAAATATTCGTAGAGTATGATGAGATAAATATTAAAATGAACTTGCCTTGCATCGTTTGAAGCTGTTTCTGTAGCCACTGAAAAGTCAGTAAAGCCCTGAAGCTCACGCCTGCATAAAAGCTGGATTTACCGTACACAAAAGCAAAAGGTTTTTTGGAGTCTCACATTGTATTTAAAGTTTTCATGCTTGTGCAAACGCCACTGGAGTTTCCCCATCTCCTGCGAGGGAACACAACTTTGATAGGCTGTGAATGGAGTACTTTACCTTATGTAAAAAAAAAAAAATAGGAAACCTAGTCAGCTGTATTTCTTTAGACTCCGACAATAGCAGCTTAATCCCAGCTCTTCTGAAAGCTCCATCCCATCTGCATGGGCTGGTTTTTAACATGTCAGAGTGAAAACATCAGGCTGTAATTCAGAGAGCACCTTTGGCTCCTTTTCACCTCACCCCCCCCCCCTTTAATTCCTGTGTCAGTCCATCAACATGCAGACCTTAAAAGACCTCATAGAGTATTTCAAAGCTCAGTTCCAAAGCACTAAGCTACTAGAACTGCTTGATATTACTAGTTCTTTGTCAACAGAATAAATGAAGACCTAAAAACAGATATACTTTTTTGCTGTTTGCTTATGAAGCAGCACTAGCACATTTTACATACAGGTGAGACTGAACTCTGGCTTGCTATATCACCATAAACATCAGAAGGCACCAGCACAGCTCAAAAGGAAAGGAAATACTCTGGCAAGGAAAGGAGTATACAAATCCGCATCTTCAGAGGCAGCCTGCTGACCAATTAACAGAGTGTTAATTTTTCAGCCTTGAGAGGTGGTCCCCATTTTCCCCCTAGCTGGAGGATTAGCACCGCAGTGGTAGAAACTGGCTTATGAAGGTGAGGGATCTGACCTCATGAGCGACCAGCAGAACCGTTTTTCATGTTGCTCCTTTTGCATGAATTTAAAAGAGTTTTAAGTAATAGTTGCAAATTCTGTGCTGGATTTTCTTGTTCTGCAGTAGACTTCCAAATCTTCAGTAACGTTTTACATGTGACTATCACTGTTGGTTTGTATCGTAGTACTACGGGGCTGGTGCCGTGCTCTGCCACACCTACTACTTTTGGGGACCTGAGGGCAGCCAATGGCCAGGGGCAGCAGCGTCGTCGCATTACATCTGTACAGCCACCGACGGGCCTTCAGGAATGGCTGAAAATGTTTCAGGTAACCCGTGCTTAGAGAAATAAACACCTGGAGCAGCTTGCCTCCATGATTTAAGTGAGAGGTTGCTTTAGCAGAGCTAGATTCCTCATCCATTCCAGAATATCTCTGTCATTGCTTTTGTGGACTCTTGCAAAAACAAATGGGCACCAACTTTTGAGAAATTGCTGTTCCCTGTTTCATGTAGTTACTGTAGAGACACACAAAAAATAAGTGCTTTTTCTGGTTTCTTAATAAAGTAATCCTTCCTGTTTGATGCTTTCGCATCTTCTGCAAAGTCTGTCCAATGTGTAATGGCTGCCTCCATGGCCTCAAGCTAAGCTTTAGCACATGGTTTGCTTCAGTGCAGGTATAGCACTAAATTTGTCGTAAGTCTGGTGCCTTCTAAGGATAGAAATAAAACTTTAGCAAAAATAGATTAAAAGGAAGCTCAGTGTGTATTTTTACTGATCTTTCTATATGGAACACAGTATCAGCTAGTACACACATATGCAGCTGAAGGGAGCAGCAAAAGAGATTTTCTGTGTCTTGCCAACAGCCTTCAGCAATGCCTAAAACATAATCTGACAAAAGAAAAGGTGTGAAGGACAGTGCTATGGACCACTTGCACAAGTTGAAACTGAAATCTGCGTGGACACCGATCTGGTAGCATCTAAGCTACTTTTGTGTGTCTTAATACAAACACAACTCGGAGCAGGCCTCTGTTGCTGTTCTGTAACCTGTACTGTGGAGATCTCTTTACTGCACAGTTTTGCTCTTGTGTTTTCAAGAAGCAGGGATAAGTCCTAGTAATTGATTTGAGAAATGGAAATATTATGTCTTCCTATCATGATTAATAAACTTACTTCTAAAAACATTTTCAGAAGGACTAGCTAACTAATACAGGCATTGTTTCAACTACTTTATCAAGTAAAGATAGAAGCAATATTGTAGATACAGTAGCGAGCATACAATTTAGCAGGCAGAAACGTGCTTTTGGCTTGATTCATGCTGCCACAGAATACCACTGATCTCAGTCACTGTCAGTTCTGAACATTAAAATAATAATGCAGAACTCCTTCATTCTTTATTTTTACACATCCTTCTTCAAACAGTAGAAGTTTGGAATGAAGATATTCTTGTACACATCATTCAGTTTCTTAAAAATATTCACATTTAGTTATTACGGTGTATCTTTTTTGAGTCTGTTCATATAAATATGTCTTTTTAACCCCTAAGAATCCTATTTGAATAGTATTTTGTATATATGATGTTAATACTACATTGTATTTTAAGATTTTGTAGCATTGCAGCCTTTGTACTAGCAAAAGCTATTTTTAGCTACAGTAGTTATCTGCAATTTACAATGTGTATCTTCTTGCATAAGATTGCTAGTTATCAATAGATATATATTTCTTAAACAAAGATTGTGAAAGGTTGAAATGTTTTTGAGAGAGTGGTGCCAACGTGCTCAACAGTAAAAGCAACGCTATTGGCTGTTTGGTCAGGATGAGGAAAAGAAGTCTATAAGCCCATGGAAATTCTGCCCATAGTTCAGTTATTATTATTTTAGGGTCCTAAACTTGGGGTTAGTAGTGTAGAAACCATGCTTTAATAAATACATGATAAGATACTTTTGACTTTTCAAAATACTTGATTGCAGTCCTAAGTGCCTAAATGCTGATCTGTACTCAAGAGAGGCCTTTCTCATAACTGGAGATCACTGAGCAGCACTTACTGATCACTTCTGTCACTGGCAGTTTCTGTTGTATTCACAGAAGAGAGTCCCTTACTTCAGAACCAAAAGCTTTCAGAGTCACACAGCTGTACCTCAGTGTTACATCTCCTTGGCTAATGCCAAGGCACCTCATTTTCTGTGTGCTTATTTTCCACGTGAGTTTTATGAAGGGGGCAAGTCTTTAACAGTCAGAAGATAAAAGCACATTCTTAAAGTAAGGGAGGTTGCCCTTTGGGCAGAATTAAATAACAAATGTGGAATCTTCCTTGCAATACAAAGCTTTTCCTGTAGAGAAACAGAAACAGGAGCGCTTTCTTCATTATGTACTGTATGCCACCTAAGGCTGCTTAATATCACCATCTTACTTTATATGAAAGTATATTTCTAATTAATTTTGAAGTTAAATTTCCAGGGGCACAGTAGCTGAACGTGCACTGTTTCAAGGTAGAACTGTCTTCTGGCATAGAAGCTGTCAGGAACAAGTGATACTCAGTTATTTGGAGGTCTCCTACCTGTACATTGGCCTTCAATCATTCTGTGTTACCTTATAAAATTAAAAAGCAAGACCACTGTTCAAATATTAAGAAAACCTCAGATGGCCTTGAAGGGTGTTTTTAAAAATTGTCTTTTACGTGTTAAATTTATCTTTTGCTGTTCTAAGAGTTTCATTTTTCAAGTGACAGAAAACTAATGCAGAAACAGTTGAAAGTGTAGTTGCGCCCTCCCTTTAAAATGGAGACGTATATTGATTTCAATGAAATGTTAGTCTGGAAAGAAAAATAGAAAAGCATTTTAATAGGTTCAAAGCATTTCATTTCTTAAAGGCCTATTTATTTTTTCTGTTTCACAGTGGCTCTTGGCTTCAGGTCTTTTTAATATCCACTAGAAGATCTTTTAAACTCGGTGCCCAAGTGTGTCTTTAACAAGAGCTCTTCTTTTACAAGGAAGTTTATTTTATTTGAAGCAGGATATATATTTTTTTTAATCACCAACTTGCTTGCCATAAGGGGAAAAAAGCTCAGCTGCATGCTAAGCTCACTCAGAGATAGTACTGCTTTAAATATAATAAGTTCTCTCTTCATTCTTCCTACTTCACATACTCAGAGTGTTGGGTTTTATTTAAGTAATGTGATAAAAAAAATGTGTTTCTTGGAATATTGATGTTGAAAAGTTGTTCCATACACAGCAACTACAGGCAGTCACGTTGAGTAACTGGTGAATGCTATTATTTTACCTACAATTGGAAGCATTCTTTTTCTCAGCAGTTTAGTGTCCAAAATGCTTTTGCCATTTCTGGTTGGCAAGAGTACCATTCCTTGCTTCTGCATAAGTAGTTGGCTAAGCCACCTGAATTCAAATTGCTTCCCATTCTCCATTTCTTACTCTTCCAGAGATGCTCATCAATGCATAAATGTGCAACTGAGGAGTTCACCTCTTACATGAAGCAGGCGGAAAGACTGTGTCATAACCAGCATTGCCACGTCTCCTGTTCTGTATCTCATGGTGGGGCCAGTTCAAGGGTTTGGTGTTTCTGTACAGCCTCCCTGCATAGTATGGGAGGGATCCATACTACAACTATACATACCTTTTGTGGCTGTATCACCCTTAGCAGTTTGTTTCAGAGGAGCGGTGCAGACTTAAAACAGATCTCTTGATCATTCCTGCTTATTTCCCATTGCTTCAGGTCTCAGGGCAGTTTTCATACCCACAAACTAGACTTCTTCTCAAAAGCTATGTTGTCCAACCCATAGTTTGGACAAATGGGTCTGAACCAGTCACTGCCTCCTGTAGAGAGGTTCATGTTGCATGTGGTGCAGGATGTTAAACCCAGGAGCTAGACTGGGTCATAGAGATGGGTTGATGAGGGGACTTCAGCACCAGCGGGTCCCAAACCTCCCCCGTTGTGACAGACTGCTTGCTGGTTTAGATGGTGTTTCTTTCAGTGGATTTTGCTTGTGTGCTGTTTTTATCGGGACTGAGATACCTTTAAGGCGGAGGACAGCAGAGTTCTCAGTACCTGACCCAAGAGCTGGGCAGAGGCAGGCTCCAGAAGAGGTAATGTGTAATGACAGACCTCCACTGACAGAGCTCAGTAATGGAGAACAGCACCCTGCCATGAAATCCTTTAAAATAGGTGTTCTAAATATACCTATCGTAGAAAAAGCATGTAATGGCTACAAACTGTAATTCTACAAATTGGAGCTAGCAAATGAGAGATGTGCGATAGGAAAGCGTAGGTCATGGAAGAGCGGAGGTGCAGAAAGAGGAGGCGATGAAAGGATAGGTGGTGCGTCAGACAGGAGGGACGAGGTGGAAGTTGTAGAAGCAGCAAAGTTGTTGTTCATATTGACAATAAAGTTTTGCATGCCTGAAAAGGAAAGAAAGGATTATTTAAACATAATAGCAAAGGGGAGAAGGAAGGGTTGGGTAGTGCCATGGTTGCAGCAGCTGCACAGTGGAACCAAGAAGTGGTATGAACCAGCCAAAGAGCCATGTAAAGTAAACACCTCCCTGAATAAACGCGGGGGAAGAGGAATATGTGCCTCAGAAGTGTCTGATCATCTACAGGGTTTGAAACTTTGCAGGCTGTTTGGCACGCATTTGTTTTCTTTTCTTCCTCTTCCACGGCCTTCATCCGCTGTTGTTTCTCATCGAAGCCACACAGGCGTTTCTTGCCCTCTCTGCTCCATGTGCTAGATGCATATTTTTTTCTGCAGACAGATCAAGCCATGGGGCCCAGAAACAGTAATTTACTAGTCCTGCCTTCGTTAACACAAACAGTTGTGTTCATCTGGCAAGGCTTCATCCCAATTTTCCATGCCAAGCATTTCCCTCAGAGACCCCTTACCGACTGTAGCTGGAGGTTTGTTTGCTTAAGTGAAAGACTTAAGGGGACAATGTCCTAGAGAAAACATTTTGTAGCAGCTGATTGTTTAAAAAGAGCCTTAGGAAGCTGCCTGTAGCCATCCCCTAATGATGAATGGACAGATGAAAGAGGATACTGCTTTTATTCACTAGCATCTCTTCCCCATTTTTGAATCTTTTCCCTTTTCTGTTCAGATCTGTATTTTATTTTAAACCGAGAAATGTCTTAAGTTTAAGAGAGTTACAGATGAAGATAACACACGGTGAAATTATTAATCAATAACGTGCTCATAACTGTGAGCAGTGTTCACCACAGCAAAAAACAATGCTCTTCAGGTTGAGTTGTTCTAATTTAATAAATGTCGCTGCTTATAAATTAAGGGAAGACTGACCTTGGAAATTTATATTATAAGGAAGTAGCACAGGTATTACTTTCCCTTTTTTTAATTCTCTTAAATTCAAACACAGCTGACAGATGAGATTATAGATTGCAAACGTTTGTACCTAACACCAGCTAAGCCCTGGGTTAATGAAACAAACAGCAGTGGGAAAGTTGGTGAGATAAACAGTTCCTCAGCGCATGATTTATGGAGAGCCGCTCTGTGAGGCAAATGTTTCTGTTGAAAGAAATTTATAATAAAAGCTGTTTATAACAGCACTGCTCCAATTTATGCTGAGACATTCTTGTTTCTTTTTAATATTCTGAGGTATTGGATATGAAGGAAAACCCTCATCTCAGTTGGTGACAGTCTGCACACACACACACGGATGGGGAACATTTTCTTGCCCACTTAGACCATTTTACAGTTGGCAACAGTGTGCGGAAAGGCTCAGGCCATAGGAACTTCCCCCTCCATTCCTCTGTTAGGGTGGGCTATAGGGTTAGCTACATATGCCATGCCTTTGCTGTAGAGTGAGAGCACATAGCTATGCACTCCCTGCTTGCTCACAGCCATCCCCCCAGGTGTTTACTCTGTCATTAGGGTAGCTCAGAGCTGCTTTCACTGCGCTGGTGGAACGGGGTCACCTGCTTGAGCAAGTCCAGAGGAGGACCACACAGATGCTCCAAGGGCTGGAGCACCACCCATATGAAGACAGGCTGAGAGAGTTGGGCTTGTTCAGCCCGGAGAAGAAAAGGCTCCAGGGAGACCTTAGAGCGGCTTCCAGTACCTAAAAGGGGCCTGGAAGAATGCTGGAGAGAGACTTTTTACAAGGATATGTAGTGACAGGACAAGGGGGAATGGCTTTCAACTGACAGAGGGGAGATCTACATTAGATATTAGGAAGAAATTCTTCATTGTGAGGGTGGTGAGGCACTGGCACAGGTTGCCCAGAGAAGCTGTGGCTGCACCATCCCTGGCAGTGTTCAAGGCCAGGCTGGATGGGGCTTTGAGCAACAAGGTCTAGTGGAAGGTGTCCCTGCCTATGGCAGGGGATTGGGACTGGATGAGCTTTAAGGCGCATTCCAACTCTAACCATTCTAAGATTCTGTGAAAGTCGAGTGGATCATCATGTGTGTAAATGACACTTCTGACATTCAGAGGATTTTGTCATTTTAATTAGAAATGATGCAACATGATGATCTTTCTACGTAAGTAAAGCTGGGTATTTATCTGCTTGGTGTTTGCTTTCAAAAATTCCACCTTCTCCTTCACTTGCCTCGTGTTCTGCAGAAACTTCACAATATAGAAACATTGTAGTATTGTGGAGACCGGATTTGATTGTCAAAATCAAAGCCAGAGAACAGAAATATAGAGCATAAGCAATAAAGGTCCTGAGGCACATGGCAGATTAATACAGAACTCTTAATTGTAAGGTATCTTGCCTCTTTTCTTTTTCATTTCAGTTAGCCTCTTACCATAACTACAATATCATTTGTATGTGCTAATTTACTTGTAAATGTCACTCTAGAAGACATGCAGGAGTATGAATGTGAATCTGCTCTCAAAAAATGTTTTGTCTCATTTTCTCTCTAAGGCTTTATTCATGCTCTAATTCTGTTGCTACATCACTTGGTGGTGGCTGTTGTTTCTTCCTGTAGCAGTTGTTTTTTTTCTTTCAATTGCTTTCACATAGCAAATCAAAACTCTTTGAGCACAGATGAGTTTAAGACTTGCTTTTCATATATGCAGTATATTCAGTTATTAATTCTTTTCTACAAATGCTGCTGCTGATCTGCTCTGCTCTGCTCTCAGATGAGTGCCTTATTAACATCTTCATATTTTGTGGTGCCCATTAGTAAAAATGTGAAGTAAGAAAATTACCAATCGAAATTCCCTGTTTATTCAAGTGTAAATTGATACTTACAAAATACACGTTGGTTTATAGCCAGGATTCTGAAATTACAGCATTGTCACTTAGGGACATAGCATAGTAATGAGCAGGCAGTAAGCTAATGCACTTCTACAGAAAGTTTCTTTTTCCTCTGGTTTCATTTAAAGTTTTTGGTGTATCAGATGAAAAAGAAAGGTTAGAAGTTGTCATCTCACTCAATGCACAGTGGAGAGAGACGAAGAGGGAACGTGTTCTGTTGCAACCCCTTCACTGTCAGTAATGTGTGTGTAGATTTCATCAACTTCAAAAGAAGCTTAATTAATTTAATTATTATTATTAAATATTATTATCTGTTTAACTGCTAATCTGTATGTGTGTGTATAACAAATCCTTTCTTAGCTTATGAATCAGTGTAGTAATTTTGAATATTCCGTGTTGATGAGCTTCTCATTTTTATGTAATTAACATGAGCATTTATCTTCCTGGCTTTTTATATGCTCATCTATAGGTCGATGAGGAAACTTAACTCGCCTTATTGGCAAAGAGACAGCACTTACTGATATAAACCAAACTAGTGTGTTAAACTGACCTTACTGTTTCTTTCTTACTTTTTCTTTGCAGAGCTGGAGTGGACCAGAGAAATTACTTGCTTTAGATGAGCTCATTGATAGTTGTGAACCAACACAAGTAAAACACATGATGCAAGTGATAGAGCCCCAGTTTCAAAGAGACTTCATTTCCTTGCTCCCAAAAGAGGTAAGAAGTACAGTTTCATGCCGGACAATGCAGTGCATCAGCTGCCAGCTTTTAAAAACTTCCTTGCTAAATATGGCACTCAGATTTGCCAGTGCAGAGATGTAAACCGGTGTTAGAGATCCACAGTTTGGTACACCGTTGTAACATGGCTACTGTAATTTCAGATGACCGTACCTTTACCTCTTGATAGGCATTCACGTACCTGGAAATACAAAATAACCTGGAAATACCTTTGAACAAAATCCCAGTAGTGTTAAAAATACCTCTGTACCTTAATTGGGCTGATTGTGCTTTTTTCTGTTTGAGAACTAAATCTGCTAGTGCGTTCACACACAAACGTTTCCTCTGGATGCGAGGCCTTTTGCGTATTGCTCTGTAAGTGTTGCTGTTTAATGCTTTAAGTGGTGGGTGGGGGTTTTGTTAATATTATCTTTAAATTCATTTTAAACAAACCGAGCCCTGAAATCTCTACCAAAAAGCCAAAAAGTAAACCCAGAAGAGCACTTCTCACCAAGAATAAAGGCAAACCCTAATTAAGCAGATGTGTTACAGTAAATCCGTTGCTGCAAATCAGGTCATGTTGTATCAGGTGAAAGAGAAACTAAGATTTAGATTTCAGTGTGTGTGCTTTTCAGCGTGAGTCACCAAATGATGTCCACAGAATAGTAATAAAACATGAGGGTGGATATGAAAGAAAGATTGCAAACCCAGTTTGCTACAATTATTAGATGAATGTATTTTAGTGAATTTTGACACGGTACTTCTGGCTTTGATTGATTTTAGGGAATTGGAAATTGGTTTGTTATTTGGAGTGGGAGAAAGTCTTATTTTGTTTTTCCACTCTACCGCATGTTCGGTTTTCCATGTAGAAGTTTTCATAAGGGCTGAAGTCCTTGTAAGTGTACAGTTGCTAACAGGTTACAAAGCAAGTTCTGGTACTAGTATTTGGTTACTGTGTTCGACGCAGTCTTCTTGCCAGAAGACTGTTCTCTGTCTCTTGACATTTTTTTCTGGTATTTATGTGTTTTTGAATACTTAGATGTGTAAGACCCTTCTTTCCTTTTATATACTGCCATATCCTCACGAGACGAGGAGCGTCACAGCCTTCCCTTGCTGGTTGGCATTTGTAAGGGTTGGAAGCAATTTATACAACAAATATTAACTTAGGACACATGACATGAGATTAGTATTTACGGAAGCACTTCGTGTTGCAGCCTCCTTCATAAATGGGAAGGACGCTGGGGGAGGAGAAGAGTTCAGGAGGACTTCTGCATGGTTGCCATGTTTCTAGAGAAGCTGCCCAAAGTAGCCTTAGTTCAGAGGTGGAAGAAGGCAGCCGGACTTCATACTTTGAGAAGACAGAAGATGCTTTGCCACTTCTGCATGTATGAAGGCTGGACATTTAATACAGAATTGATAACTGTAACTCACAGGTCATTGTCTTTGCATGATTTAGTGGCAAAACTATTCAAGAACAAGCAGTGGTCTAGTTATGCTACAACTGATGATAATGTATTTATTTAAGTGTTAGTAATTTCTTCACGGAAAAGATAATCTATTTAGCTGTAAAACCTTCACTCTCATTTATATTTCTTGACTCCATTGTAAGCTGCTTGTGTTTAGTTTGTTTTTACTTGACACCAGAATATTATCAGGCGCATAGTAGCTGCATGAAAGGCTGACTTCACCAGTGAAGCTCTCTTAAATAATCGTCACTTCCTAACCCTCCATCACTGTCACCAAAACGAACCGAGTTAGACAAAAAAAATCACTGAGGTAACTCCACCATCTCCTCTCCTTTTTGAAGCTCTTTCTTCACCCTGATCTCCTCAGTGGTGCTGTCCCCAGGTACAGATGCCAGCTGCACAGGGGGTGACAAACTGATCTGTGGGGGCAAGAACAAGTTGTTGGGGTCAGTAATTCCGTAAACAGGCTTCCCTGTCAAAGCCAGCATCCTGGGAAAACACGCTCCCTTGAGTTGTCGCTCCACATTAACATCTGTAGTTATCCTCAGTGCTATTGGATGCAAACCAGGATGAGAAGATGATTTGGACAGGAGGGCTTTTCCTTCAAGAATGTTTTCAGTAATGCAAAACCAGTAACTTAATAGCTGAATAACCAAGAAGATGTTTGCTTTCCTCCTGAGGAAACATGCAATCTAAACAATTAATCTGAAATGAATACTCCTGCTTTCTTGCTGAGACTTTAGAAATAATTATTGCAATTACTTGTTTGTGAAACCAGGTCTAGAAACCAAGAGATTAGGAGTTTAGCTGAAATCAGCCATTTTTGTTGGTGCTCTGTGTGTGCGTGAAGGAAAAGGCAAGAGACTGTTTATTATTAGGTATTATTAACACTTCAGTGGAGAGTAGTCCTAAATACAGTGGAGTCAAAGGTCAGATCTTTCTTTGCCACCTGAAGTTTTCTTGGAACTGGATCCACGAGCTGAGACAAAGGGGCATCATCTTCCATGCACTGCTAATCTGAAAGTCAGCTGTGGGCTGTGTTGACCATTGATGACTATTTAGATAAATACAGCCTAAAATAAATGTCACCCATATGTAACTTGTTAGAGAATCAGTTGGCTCACAGGTTTTAATTAACACCATTTTAGCAAGCATCCACATCTGTATAGACAGGACATGTGCTATTCAAACAAATACTGTTGTCAGTTAAGGAACATCCAGCAGAACTGGAAAGGACTATCTATCTGATGTGTATTAGGAAACAGCACTTACTAAATAATTATACATACCAGGAGTTAAGACAGAAAGTCTCAAATTTCGGGTGCAGTTGTTGCTCTTGTAATAGGGCCTTATACCTGATCCTAAATGCTGACTCCCTGAGTAGGGACAGAAGAAAGATTTCTCAGTTTTATGACCCAGGGTGTATATGGGATCTAATGCATAATTTAAGGCACAGGACCCTCAATGTGGAGTCCTGCGTGCTCAACATGAGCTGCAGGTGATGACCTGCAAACAAGGTATGTGTGTGGTCAGAATGCAAGCAGTTCTGGCATACTGAATTTTTATTTCCTGCTCAGTCACTGGCTGGTCTAGGTTACTGAAAGTAAATGTTTCTCACATAATAAGGTCAAAAACCTGCAGCGGTCAACAGCTTATCGTTATGGCCTCCTTACTGAATTTCAGTGTGTGCTGCTTTGAAGGGCAGAATCTATTTATATGCATCATAACTTGAGCTAAAAATTAAATACGAAATCTTAAACACAAGAAGATACATCAAGCAAAAGCAAAACCTGTCAGTGAAATCAGATCATCCAGTTTTACATCCTATTAGTTACTGACAAAGACCCCGCTGTTTCAGCATGCAGGTAGTTCTGTGCATCCCTTTTTACCAATACTGGTATTTCTGCTGAGTTTTTAGCCATGGAAGGGACTTCCCTGATTGTACACTTGCAGTCTTCATGACTGGCGACACACATTGTTGGTGTCAAGTCAAAAAGCTGTACTTGGTCGTCCTACCCTTAATGATAGCTGTTCCCTGCATTTTGGGTTGTGTTTCAGATGCCCCTACCCCGTTCAAGACTTCAGTACATCTGGAGATGTTTGTGGAGATTTTGGGGGGGGTTATCGTGGGCATTTCATGGCTTATCTCAGTCAGCTCTCCCAATAAGCTTTCATCCTGTCACATGGAAAAGTTCATCTTTTGTTTGTCTTCTGGGGCTTGTTGGATCTCCCATATGGTTTTGGTAGTGTACTGAGTACAGTACTTAAGTGATGTTTCAGTCTTCCTGCATCCCAGTCCCCAAACCCCCTGTAACACTGCTCGGGTGCGTTTGTGCTCAAGCCAGGAAATGAGGGGTAGGTAATGCTGCGCTTCCTACAGCTGTACAGTGCTTCTGAATGCAGGTGCAGGTGGCAGTTACTTTTCCTGTAGTTAGGCTTTTACTGACTAGCGTTACCCATCAAACTGCACTTTGCTGTTTGCTCACACTGTCAGTGTTGTGTGTACTAGTGGAACTCTCAAAATAACTTTTGGTATACTTGTCACCTAAAAAAACATTATTTTAGCAATAATTCTGCTAATGGTTCAGACTAACTTGGATTACATTTAAAAGAAAGATAGTAGTGATTTCAGGTGACATCTATATTCCTGCGAGTACAGGAATTATTTCCAGTGTGATCTGTATGGATCTAGTTACTTCAGACGATTGTTACACTTCCATGTGCCCACCAGAATAAACTGTAGCTCTATTACGGTTCTAAAACTGTTTAATAATTTATCGTTTCAATTTTCTGCATTTCAGCCCCTGATGTGTGATCATATTTGGAGTTAGTTCACTTTTCCTTCCAAAGGCAGTGCAGAAAATCCACTTTCTTTCTCTTTTTCACAGCTGGCACTGTACGTGCTGTCATTCCTGGAACCCAGGGACCTTCTGCAGGCAGCCCAGACATGTCGTTACTGGAGAATTCTGGCTGAAGATAATCTTCTCTGGAGAGAGAAATGCAAAGAGGAGGGTAAGGCTGAGCAAAAAGATGGATGTAATGGTCAAAGTGTTGCTGTTGTAGAAAGTGCAGTTCATTTACATGAAGTTATATGAAGGCAATTGGTGTGATTTTAAATTTACTGCTTAGTGATGCTTTGAGCTACCTGGTACGTGTCACTGTTGAAAGTAGAAAGCAGAAATAATCCCTGGAGTACTAAGAGTGAAAGTAGAGTTCATTTTGAGCATCCTATTTATAAAGTATATTAGGTGCATGTTTTTAAACTAGAATTATTTTTGCTTTTTAAGGGTTATTTTTATTTAAAATATAACCAAAGCAAGTAAGAGCTAAGATGTAAAAAATGCCAGTATAGTCTTGCAGTTTTTAAATCACATGGAGAACAAACTATTTTGGTGGTTGGGATGCTGCAATTTCATGTTATTTGCAGGAAAACGAATAGAGAAATGGCATGTAGCGGGTGAAAAAGGCATTAACTTGACGGCTTAGCAAGTTAGTCCATAATTCATAGTCCATAATCCTGCTCAGTATTGCCTGTTTGTGCCAAATTAAGAAGGTAACGGTGGTTCAGCAGTATTAGGAATGGGCAAGAAAAGGCTCCCAGGACAGTAACGAGGTATTTAAGCTTTTATTTTTCAAGGAGAATTAATTACATGAACAAGGAGTCTGTTCTGGGAGCAGAGCACAGGCATGGGATTCCAGAGCAGTATCCTTCTTGGACAAAGACAAATATAGGGACTGCCCAGGCTGCATTGGAGTACGGGGACAAGAACTTGTGAGAGGTCAGTGCAAAGGCTTTAAAGACCATGACAGTGTGAATGTACCTGGTTATTTGAAAAGGTATCTAAATCAATTAATTTTACTCTGCAATGGAAACCAGGTATCTAACCTCTTAAATCTCTAAAGATTATTCTCTTAACACTTTTCAGTGAAAATGCATTAGGAGGTCAGCGTGAGGAAATAGGAGAAGTTTGAGAGGGGAACAAGCCTGCATTTGTGATTGTACAAGTAATTAATAGTAAATACAGGCAGGCATGAGAGCCCAGGCCAACAGCACAGTATCGTAGACTGGTTAGACTTAGTGAGATGCTCAGTCGTATGAAGGAGCAGTTAATTCCAGGCTTGCAGATGGGAACACCAGAGAAGGGGCCAAAGGCAAAAGAGTGAAATCCACATACTGGCAGGAGACAAGACTCTTCATAGTAATGATATGTGGTGGAAAGAGTTGCTCTGTGGCGGAGAAAAGAGAGAGATGGGTGAGAGAACGGTAATTAAAAAATGCCTCTGTAGTAGCAAGGCTGAAAGAAAGCACGGCTGCCCATGTGTCAGTCAGAAAGGACAGAGCTGGACTTAAATTCCAGCTAGGAGAGGACAATGCCAAGAAGCACTCAGCTTTTCAAGAAAAGAATTAAAAGCTCACTAATACCAAGGCGCATGGTGAACTCAAAGGCAGTGCAGATGGGTCACCACAGACAGAAAGGTTTACTTTCAGAAGGGTTCCAAAATGAGCGTACGAGTGGTTATGGTGTTTGTTGGACAGCACCCCTTTGAAATATCCTGCTATGTTGCCTCAGAAAGGGGGATCCAGAACCACGCTGGTAGGTTGCCAGCAAGGAATGATGAACTGGAGCATTTCCAGCTGTGATTACAGTAAGGGTTTAGCTTAAACAAGAGGAAAGATGTAGTAGGAAGGGCTGAGGAGCAGGGTGGTATTGCTGACACACAGTGCAAATATCAGCGTGCAGGAGGTTGGTATGTCAGTGCAGTATGGAACGAAGCCTTGGTAGGGAGAGAAGTTGTCTTCTTTGGGGTGGCCTCATCTCTCCCTCTCTCCTCCTGTTTTAAAATTCATTTTAGGTATTGATGAACCATTACATATCAAGAGGAGGAAAGTAATAAAACCAGGCTTCATACACAGTCCATGGAAAAGCGCCTACATTAGACAGCACAGGATTGATACCAACTGGCGGCGAGGGGAACTTAAATCCCCTAAGGTGAGTTTCTGAGCTGCGTGCGTGGTGCCACGAACAAAGTGGGATCAACTCGTACGTTTGCTTTGGGGTTTTTTGTTTTGTTTCCTTCGGACAAGCCAGACTATCCATGCACGAAAAGCAGGTTTTGGTACAGAAAAAAACCAACTTTGTATTTCAGCTTACCTTGGGTTAAAATTAATTTCTGGGCACCACATTAGCAAATTGAAACGGGACTGTTTCTTAATACAGCAGAATTCCTTCACTGCTGTTTGAAAAGTTTCTGTACGATGCAGTGAATTCCTATAAATACGCCAGTCTCTGAGACAGATAGTCTCAGAAATTTGATTGGAAATACATATGTGCGTGCATGTTTAAATATATATAAATACATATATATGTATGTATGTATTTGTAGAGCTGAGCCATGTCGCAACATAAAAATACTCCCCAGCTATTCTGTGATCATTTTGTGCTTTATTTTTATACATATTCTAAACCGAGCAGCACAAGACAATAACTTCATTCCATGTTAAGATTTTTAAGTGTCTAAGCAAACCCAGTATTGAAGAAGCATTGAGAACCACAAAGGAAACCCACATTCCTCGCCTCTTAAGGTTTTAAATCTATTTGCCTCTTTTCTTGAGGACTGTAGAACAGAATAATAAAAATCAGAACAAAAAGATTCCCATGGAAAACCCATGGCTCTCGCCTGCTGCTTATTTGGCCGTGACTTATGTACATCTCTGGCAACGGCTCTGTGTTTCTTGCCTTGATATGCCACATCAAGTTATCTTGGCATTACTATGAAAATTACAGCCTCGGGCATTATCTAAATGCCCCTTTCACTTCGATGAACATCTTGAAGTGTTCAGAGGACTTAAAAAATTCCTCACCCTATGTGTTCTGATAAGGGTTCTTTTTGCTGTATCGCAGTAAAATACACTGGGAATTGCCATTTCTCCCAAATCAAGCAATGAAAATCACACCTCTCTAAAGTAACATTCCAATCCCCATTGCCAGCACATTAAATTATTGCTTTTGTTTGTGTTTAATTAATTGAGTTAACGGTTTTCTAGTTTTTGACTTAGTGCTGCCTGTCATTTAATAGATTACAATGCTTGGCTGGGAAGGAAAAAAATAGATATAGTCAGCCTTGACCACTGCAATACAAGTATGCAGCAAATACCACAACCCCATCCTTTTTGTTCCAAGATTGAAACAACTCTTCAAAGGTAAAAGTATCTCAGCTGAAAAATAGAGATGGAATAACTGCAAGGGAATTGAGCAATGTCCAGGTACTAATTCAGCCTACTTTTATTAGTGATTTTTCCTGGTACTCTTAGGAGACTTGCAGTAACTCTGGTGTGCTTGCTAAGCAATGCAGTGTCACTCCATGAGAGAAGGAAAATACCTTCTTTGGTCCCAGCTGGTGGCAAATTAGGCTTGACACACAGGACCAAGGGGCCTTATTATTTCTGAAGCAACTCCAGCATTTTATAATTCATGAAGGGGGGAGCATTTTGTTCCTCCTGCTCTTTCTAATCTCCTGTGTTAAGTTGTGACTGTACCTTTTCATGTTCTTTATTGTCAGGTGCTCAAGGGCCATGATGACCACGTGATCACATGCCTTCAGTTCTGCGGGAACCGAATAGTGAGCGGCTCTGACGACAACACACTGAAAGTGTGGTCAGCGGTCACAGGCAAGGTAAGCCGGTTATTTTGCTGACTTCCTCAGGAGATGAGCCACAGGCAGAGCACCGGCATGGCAAAACTGCTGCTGTTGTGCCATCAGAGCATGCTCCAGGGCG
Organism: Myiopsitta monachus; assembly: GCA_017639245.1. NCBI lineage: Eukaryota > Metazoa > Chordata > Aves > Psittaciformes > Psittacidae > Myiopsitta > Myiopsitta monachus. Next base: position 69,933,599 of record CM029917.1, on the reverse strand, counting down.
GTCGTCAGTGCTGTCTGGTGCAAGGATTGGAAAAAGTACTGGTAAACATTTTGGGTCATCTTTTCCTACACAGAAACTAGTCTAGTTTGAAAAAAGTCACCTTGATGTGAAATTGCAATGCTGCTCATGTTACTGTTGGCATAGATCCTTGTTCTCCTGGCAATTCTGCTATTCTTGCGGAGTCGTTTGTGACATGGATTCTAAAGAATTCTGACAGATACGTTACTTCATCTTCCTTAAAGCTTAATTTAGCTTGCTTTTCCCCTTCCGGATCTCCCTTTCTCACTTGTCTTCCAGCATTCTCTCTGTTGTTTTCAAGTTACTGAAATGGGGTGTTCACCTTATGGGGTCTGATTTCAAACATAGAGTTTGTTTTTCTCTCTCTAAGCTACTATATTGCTGAGCCACCAAAAAAAATAGTAACTTGCTTCAGGTTTAAATATTTCTTATTAAATTAGATCCAGCTCAGGCAGGAATTTAATAAGCTTCAATAATTTAATTTTGGCTCAGGGAAGCAAAACAATATGTGCAGTCAGAAAGACAGTACTGAACATTTCACTCATGTTAGAACATCGTAGCCAGCTACTCAGCACACAGAATTTTTCGTTTAAGGTGACTGGCTGACCATGCTCCAAGGATACAGAAAAGGCCTCGGGGAAAGAGTACTTTTTCTTTCTGGACCAGTATCGTTTGTACTTAGCTTTGTTTTAATGCTATAGTTAGGTGAACAACAGGACAGCTACTGATGATAGAACTGAAGATAGTACTGAAGACAGAACATGTTTAATATGTAAAAGGTATCCACTCTATAATGTTGGAAGCTGAATGTGTTAAGTACTTGTCTTTGCATGCCTAGAAGATCCTTGACAGGACTGTAAAGACTGCTGTGGGGAAGAATAAAATGGAAAGCCATGGGCAGCCTCACCCTGCCTCTGCTGGCTTCCTTACAACAAACTTGTCTGATGAAGGAACCCACATATGAAATTTACATTTTTTAATCGAAAAAGGCAGCTTAAACCCAACTGAAAAATACTTCTTTTGTACATACTGCCCTCTCGAAAGCAAAATGTTCCTTTAAATACATCAGATTGATCATGGCAGCATGACTTAACAATTCCTGTTCAGTAATTTTTTGAGAGTAATTACAAATCCTAGTGTGAGTATTCACGCCAAACTTTTAAGAGAGCCAGAAATTGTCTATGAAGGATGGAAGAGTGCTGTATCAGCCCTCATGCTTACTGATGCTGAAGAATTAATAAAATAAAAAACCCTAAAGGTTGGCTTGTGCAAATGAACATGACTAAATAATTCCCTTGACAGATGTAAAGCCCCAAATAAGGATTCTGTGTTCTTGCTGAAGGATGATTTCTTAAAATATGAGCAAATCGGCTGAGATTTAAAAAAATCCAGGAGCTGTAAAAGTGAATAACAGCTATGAAGTGAGCAAGATGGATTTGATAGCAGTGAATTAAGCTAGAGCCAGGAATTGCAGAAGACTGGTAAAAAATGTTAAGGAACAGGAAATCTATGTGTAGCAAAAGAGTAAGACATTTTCAAGGATGTTAGAACAGGATATTAACAACAGAAATTAGCACACTATCACTGATGGAGAAAAATACTTATTTTGGGAAAAGATTCATGTGATGGAAATACAGCACACAATGATAATGGAACACTTCATTGCAGCACGAACTCACAGGGATGTTAAGCAACAACTACCAGAGTTACAGTTTTTCACAGTACAGTTAATCCAGATAGATAGTTACAATTCCATAATTTTTTTCTGAAGTTTCTTGTGGGGCGAAGTTGGTGTTTTTTCAAAAGGTGTGAGCACGAGAAGATCCAAAGGATGGCACAAAGCTGAAATATGTCAATATTTAAATGGAGTAAACTGAAAGATGGGGTATTTAGGATACATTATCTCAGATAAAAATACACTACACTACGTCAAGAGGAGTCAACTAACAGTTAAAGGGAGGCCACAGCAATTAATACCACTTAGCATTAGATTACATAAAAAGAGATCATCAAACTGTCTTGACCTCTTTTCTCGTGCAGTTGCAGGTTTGACTGATAAAAATCATAGTGCAGCAGTAGATGGCTATGTGCACTGCAAGACTGTATCCCCATGACAGATTGAAGAAAATAGAACAATGCAAAAATCAGCATGGCACATACTTAAGTGGGTTAGAAAGTGAGTAATTATAGAGCTCATGTTGTTAATTTAAATGCAGAATCTTCATGGAGTATCTTTCTAGAGGGGTCTTGCAAGGATCTCTTCTTGTCTGTGCTAATTAGCACTTATTGCAGCCTGGTGCGAAAGCATATAGAGTCATTACTTGTGAGCAATACAGGCTGAGACATGGAGACGAGTCATTGTTCCAGAGTGACGGAGGTTTTCTAGAAGTAGGTGTGAGCAAACACTGTCTGTGCGTGGTGAGAAGTCGTGTCATACATTTGGGATCGAAGAAGGTAGGCTGTGCTTAAGTCGTGTGGGATTCTCTGCAGGCCAACAGTAAAGTCTGAAAAAGGTTTGAAACAGGACATGGCAGTATTGATGCTGCAGCTAAGGGTTATAGAATGCCATGTTTCTCACATAAACAGAAAAATACAGTAAGAGTATATGGTTTATGGATGGGCGGTAAAACTACAAGGTGAATGCTCTCTCCAGTTGTAACACTTACGCTTCAGAAAGCTATTAGAAAACCTGCAGTGACTCAGAAAAATGCCAGGAAAATGACTCAAAGCTGTAAAACATGCCCTGTGTTGAGAAATTTGGAAAGACAGTTTAGCTTATCAAGGGGAAAATTATAGGGAAAATTCCTTCTGGTCGAAGTACCGACAACACAGAGAGAGAGAAATTTGATGAGTATTTATAAAAGGTAGGAATTGTTTTGTTCAATCACAAAGCAGTCTCCAGGGGTCCTTTTGGCTCTTGCTATGAGGGACTGCTGTTACCACTTAGATTGGTTTTTCTTAAGTTTCCATTCAACTCTGTCAAAAGTGTAACTAAGCAAAATACCTCTTTTCAGTGTTTGAGGACACTGGTTGGGCACACAGGTGGAGTCTGGTCATCACAGATGAGGGACAACATCATCATCAGTGGATCTACGGACCGAACGCTGAAAGTCTGGAATGCTGAGACTGGAGAATGCATACACACCTTATACGGACACACCTCCACTGTGCGCTGCATGCATCTTCATGAGAAAAGGTAAGGCTTTGTCCAGTGCTACAGTCACTGTTCAGCATGTAAGTTACACTCGTGTTCACAGCAAATGCTTGTTAAACTTGAGTAGCTCATCCAAGATGGGGTGAAATACAAACCAGGTGAAGCATTCAAATTAAACTACATAAATCAACACAAGGGAAGAGATGATTAATAGAAGCAAAAGCACAAGAGTGCTAATTAAAGAACAGAAATTGAGTCATGTACTTTATAAAGTCACATTCTGCGTTATTTCAAAACTAGTTCTCCGTTATGCTGTGATCCAGTCTCCCACACTCTAAATAATTTCTCCTTTTTGTCAGTGCTGCAAACTTGTACTCGTTTTACAGAGTGACTGTGTAAGTATTGGCACTGCAGTCATTTTTGTACATTTTAGCTGATTATATTATACTTCCTGCAATAGTAAACCATGTCTTGATCCAGGCAACGAATGCTGGCAAAACTCCTTTACTTGGCTGTGGTATGGAGCTGCTGACAGAGTGCCTGTTGGTTGCTTTCCTTCTTTTTCAAAGAAGGATGAGGTTTTATCTCTGTCAGTTCCATTAATTCCTTCTCATTTCTGTTCTTGCCCAAGAAAGCCTTAAAAAGTTTAAACTGAAAAGAATCAAGCAGAATAACTGTTATTTTACTAGAACTTCTAAAGATCTTCTTTGTTTGTTAGAATTAGTTAACTTAGCCATTAAAACAGAATGCTCCTAGCACTGACTGGAGCTCAGCATATTCATAAGCTTTCATAGACACATACAAGAGTCCACATAATTTCTCATGGTATCATCATTTTGCTGTTCAGGAATGAAATGCCTTTTTAAATACTGACTGCTAATTATATCAAATAGATCCTGAGGAGGTGAGTAAAGCACAGAAGAAAAAAACACTGAAGTAATTTTTGACCCTAATAAAATGCCAGACTGGATCTTTGGTGGGTAGTGGACGAATGCTATCTCATGTCTCAAAACAAAACGTGTAACTGGTATTACTTTTATGTCCAACGCTAAGTACAGGAGGGGTTTTCTTGTTCCTGCAGAGTGGTCAGTGGGTCTCGAGATGCTACCCTGAGAGTTTGGGACATAGAGACGGGCCAGTGTTTACACGTTCTGATGGGCCACGTAGCTGCAGTTCGGTGCGTTCAATATGATGGCAGAAGGGTTGTAAGTGGTGCATATGATTTTATGGTCAAAGTGTGGGATCCAGAGACAGAGACCTGTCTGCACACACTGCAAGGGCATACTAACAGAGTCTACTCATTACAGGTATGTGATTTTCATCTGCTGCTTTAGTTTCCTTAAGTAACATTTGAAGTCAGTTTATTTCACCTTGTTTATTAAGTTGTGGGTACCTACTCTGGAATGACACAGGCCACAGGAACACAGAGGCATCTGCGATAGTCCCCTCTTTCATTTTGTTACACTAGTTATATGTTGTCTTTATTTAGAAACAGAGATTTTTTTTTAGAGGAGCATTTTCTAAAGCACCCAGTACAATAAAGCCCAAATGTCTGTACCAGCAAATTAAGTAGTTTTGTGGTTGCTGGGTTGTTTTTTGGGTATTTTTTTAAATCTTGCATGTGTTTTGGAGCTGCGTTTTTGCTTTCCCCAAAGAAATGCTAAACTTACTGTTTTAAATAAATCAGATCATACAGTAATTGAAAATGTGCCAAAGCCCTCATTGGATCAATGTTCTGAATTATGCAGATCTGTTTATCCTTGTTTTGTAGTCCCATCTTCCAGTTCCAAACTATAATTCCGAGTAAGACTGAACCTAAAATTTTAATGTTCCAGTATAACTCTCCAGCCTTCTACTTCCTCTTCTCTGAGTAGAGGCCAGATCTACAACTGTGAGGCTTTGTCAACAGCGACATGTTACTGTAGATGCGGGTTATTGTGGTAGTGCTCTATGTCATGGCTCTATTGCCTTCCGCTCACCCAGTCTGCTCATCAGAACAAAGCTGGCAAAGACACTCAGAGCCCTCATGTAGACTCTTCTTACCTTTACTAACCCAAAAGATCGTCTTGCTCATTCATAGAGTCAAAGCATCACTTCCAGGCGTTGAAAGGCGAAATAAATTAATTTCATGCCTGTGCCTGTTCTCACCACAATCTGGCAGGACTTGAAAAACAAATTAACAAAGACAGTTCAAAATGGGGAAATTGCATTCAGCATGTAACTAACTACTCTGGCCTGTGGCTCAGAAAGTGAAGCTTGGTGCTGGAGACGTCTTTCATAAAGCTTGTCTTTCATAAGGTGTATCTCACCATTGTAGATAAAATAAGAATAAAATATGTAATTGGTTTCCTTTCTCTAAATACGTAGTAAGATTTATCAAACATCTCCAGCAATTCTCTTACATTCATATGCTGTAGACAAGCAGTGAACAAGTTAAAAACGCTGTACTACCTATCTATCTCTTAAAAATATTCCGAAGGTTGTGTTTCATCTGGGGCAGTTTGGGAATGGTGTATGTTATTCTGCCTTATCTTCACCAGTGGCTCTTGTTTTGGCTTATGAATATTCATGACTTGCTCTGATACTCTTAGCAGTAATGGATCAAATAATTGGGTTACGTTACACAGTCATACTATTCACGCTTGGCATTCTAAAACAAATTGGGGAGGGGCAGGAGGCTGCAGGTGCTGCCAGTTTTAAGGACAGAAAGATTCTTTAAAATTGCAGAGTGAGCCCCTGCCCGTTGGCCTGAATAACCCCAAACGTCAGAACTCCCATAAATAGAATGATCAGGTTGAATAACCAGCCTGTCCTCCCCAGCACTGCGCCATGGCAGGTTCTGTTACACCTCAGTAGTTCCCCAGTTGTACACCCCCTACCATTTTCCAGAGGTCCTTGCACAGAGGTTGAACACTACTGACCCCGTTGTGTTTTCTTACTCTTCCTCAGCTGCCTTTGAAGTAACCCTCTAGGTTCATAGGTACAGCTCAACCACTGATCCAAACTGACTATGGTACTAGCAGATACAGTTTGTCTTGATGCTCAGCCTCAAAGCTCTTTTCTGAATACCTTATGTACATGGAATACAATTAATTTTTAGACAACGGGGAAAGAATTCAGAATTTGTTACGCAAATCTGGTTCGGTTCCATTTAGGGGAGAAGAACATTCTCTAGTGTTTCCACCCAAGAAGTCGTCTGCGGCTACTGAACACTCATTCTTTTGTCTGAACTCCGATTAGTTCATATCCTCTTCTGAAAGCAGGGTACCCAAAACAGGATGCAAAATTCCAGTCAAAGTCTTACCAGTGCTTACTAGAAGTGAAAAATTATTTTATGTGCCTTACATAGCATACCCTGTTTGAGATATCAGTGTCTTTTTTTTTTAGTTTATTTTCACCAGAAATGCCATGCATGCACCAGATAAGCAGTCTGTGTGTGTGCCAGTTGCGCTCTGCAGTCTTTGGAATCCTGGTGCCACGCTCAACCATTTTTTGACTGTAGAGGTCCAAGATGGGAGTTTTCTGCAGGTCTTCTAAAAAGCAGCAGTCTCAGATAGTTGAGTTCCCTTAATTGGGTTCTTTCTTTGCCATTATTAGATACCAGTCAGCCCACATGGCCAAGTCATGTCAGATTGCCCTTGCTACAACAAAGGCTCCTGCCCAGCCTCTGTTCTCCCTGGTTGCAGCTGTACATTCATTCCCTGCCAAGCTGAGATCCTCATGGTTTTCTCTTGACTTTTACACTCTTTGCTTTGGGTCGGTTCTACTCTTTCAAATGTCACACAAATCCTAATGAAAATACTGAATGTCAGACCCCACCTGCAACTCTTTCTGATATCTCTAATAATGCTGTGAACAAAGTTCTGAGCAGGATAGCATCCCTGCCTCTTTCTGAAAATACAACCAAGCCATCAGCCATTTCACATGGCTTTTTCACTCTGTCACAGAAAAAAAATAGATCATACTGGTTAAGATCATTTCCCCACAAATCTATGTTTGCAGCTACTTACTGCATTGCTAAGGGCTTGCAACCAGATCAATTTATTAGTTCCTTGTGAAAATTGAGCTTAGGCTGACCGATCTGTAATTCCCCATCTCCTATCATCATCTTCAATAAAGAAAGGAACTGTATTTGCCATCTGAAACTTTGTCTGTTTTCCATGGGTTCTCAAAGATAGCAGCAGATGTCTCTGAGATTGTCTTAAAACAACTTGCCTTATGTGGATTTTTTTTCCCCATTCTAGCAAAAGCTTGTACTCAGTTGTCAGTGGTGTCAAGGCTGTGAGCCTACACTCAGATGGCTGAGGACTGAAGCAAAAAACAAGTTAAATAGCTGGCCTCACGTGCTGTTTCCTTCCCACTGAGCATAAGTGAGCTATTTTTTATTTTGGCTGTCCTCTTGTTTGGTTTTGGTTTGGTTTTTTTTCACAGACTGGTAAAGCAGCTTTTGCTAGTTCTATCTTGGTTTCTGCCCTGCCTTTCTGATTTTGTCCCAGTGTGCTCTTTTAAACACATCTATTGATCTACTTTCTACTTTTTGTACAATTCCTTGTGCTTTAGCCAAGTGGATCTTGGTAATTTACTACACTTCCTATCTTCCCTTCACACAAGGGTAGTTTGTGTCTTTAAGAAGTGCCAGTTCTCCTGAACTCTTCTTCACCTCAGAGAATATATAGATAAAAAACCTCATGGGAAGGAAGTCTCAATTTATTGAAGTATTCCTCCTTGAAGCCCACTGGTTTTATTCTACTGCTCTTTTCCTTCTTTGAGCATTCTGGACTCTTACGTTATTGTCACTATCACTCAAGTTACTTTCCACCTTTGTATTCTCTGCATGTTCAGTACTCTTGGTCAAACGCGTCTCATCTCTCAGCTGATTTCTCTGCAAGTTCACATTCTACATTATCTTATATATACTTTATGCTCAGAAAAATCCAAGAATTTGGACACCCATGTTAGCCTGTTTGCCTTTCCTTGCAATGGCTTGGAAGTTGAAGTTCCTTAGTGCACACAATTATGATTATAAAATAGCTAAACTCAGCATTTTCCAATTATATTCCTTGTACTTTCCTATGCTTCTACTTTTCTGTAGATGATTCTGCATTAATGCTTTTTGCGCTTCTCCAGCTTAAAGTCCCTCTGACTTGTGGAAAGCAGTTTTGGCTTGTGAATATCTTTATTAGGAAAACTATATTCTCTTACTGTTGAATGCTGTGTGGTACAGTCAGGATTCTGTTATGCTTAGTTGTATTACAGCTAAAAGACCAGCAGTTCAGAGTCTTTCTCCTTGAACCAGGGTGCCACAGTAGCCCATGTCTATTATAGGAAATCACACTGACCATTAATCATAGAATCATAGAATAGTTAGGGTTGGAAAGGACCTTAAGATTATCTAGTTGCAACTCCCCTGCCATGGGCAGGGACACCTCCCACTAAATCACCTGCTCTGATATCAAATGTGGCCATCTCTACTTAGACTGAATTCTTATATTATCATGCAGTTTCCATAGTATATATAGTATCTGATGTTGCACTTAGTGAGTTAAATGCTTAATAATCTTCTTTGTAAGATCCTAATGTAATTGTTTGTAATAGATTTACCTTTCTTGTAGTTTGATGGTATCCATGTGGTGAGTGGATCTCTTGATACTTCCATCCGAGTTTGGGATGTGGAGACGGGCAACTGCATTCACACGCTAACAGGCCACCAGTCTCTCACAAGTGGAATGGAACTCAAGGACAATATACTCGTGTCTGGGAATGCCGATTCTACAGTCAAAATCTGGGACATTAAAACAGGACAATGTTTACAGACATTGCAAGGTGAGCCTAAACTACCTTCATGTCAGTCAAGCTGTCTGCAGTAGTCTGTGCTGCAGATTCTCTATTAAAAAAAAAGCAACTTGGAAATAATTACATACAAACAAACAAGCACAGACCACTTACGTCTTAAATACTTTTCTGATGACAGCAGTATGATCTTCTCTGAATCAGAAGAACAAAATGTATTTAATTTAATCTATTCAGATCACTTGCCTATTATGAAAGGCAGATGGTCTGAACTGATGGCAATTTGCTATGGGTGTATTAGCCTAATAAGCCACAGAAATATGTAGGAAGTGACATCTCGAAACAGTCAACGTATTTATTTAGGGGTCACTTGGATTTTTCAAAGCTCACTGATTAATTGGATCGGGAGGCAAAGTACACTGTCTGTTGCAATAAATCAAATGAGTGGAAGATGTTTTCTTTATTTCAGTAAGAAGAAAGACTGTTGTTGCTATTTTGACAGTTGCCACTCAGGCAGCATGTACATGAACACGTTGGTTTGTTCCTCCCCCCAAAAAAGGTCTTATATCATTCCCATATACCATATGCAGCATTGCTGGTTGGAACATAAAATTAAATTTCCCTGTAAAGCAGATTCTGCTGATTTAACAGTCTATATGTCAATATTTACTGATGGAGTAATCTCACAGTAACACTTCAGAGGGACTGGGAGACAAACGCTTACAGTAGTCACCTCATTCTGGATGGTTAAGTTCATTTTCATCATCGTCCCAAGTGCACACTTGCCCTCCTGCTTGTACACAACAAAATGAGATCACCGTAACAAAGAAGGAAATCCTGGGGGACTTTTCTGTACCTGCATTCACTTATTTCAAGCATGGCATGGCTTCTGTACCTGTTAATGCACAAAAAATTGAGTTAACACATCTAACAGATAGAAACAGATGTATGCAAATAGCTAGGTATTTATTCTATAGGCAGTGCTGTCTGACCTTGCTTTCTAATTATGCACGCAAATGTTTTGGTTTACCGTTACAGGTCCCAACAAGCATCAGAGTGCTGTGACCTGTTTACAGTTCAACAAGAACTTTGTAATTACCAGCTCAGATGATGGGACTGTAAAACTTTGGGACTTGAAAACGGGTGAATTTATCCGAAATCTAGTAACATTGGAGAGCGGGGGAAGTGGAGGCGTCGTGTGGCGGATCAGAGCTTCTAACACAAAGCTGGTGTGTGCGGTTGGGAGCCGCAATGGGACTGAGGAAACAAAGCTGCTGGTGTTGGACTTTGACGTGGATATGAAGTGAAGGGCAGAAAGATGAATTTGTCCAAACGTGCAGACGATGTTCTCCTGTCCCTCCCCCTGGGGGGGGGGAAAAAAAAAAAAGGAAAAAAGAAAAAAAAGAAAAAAAATATCCCTTGTCCTTGGTGGTGCAGGATGTTGCCTTGGGGCAGCAGATCCTAGAGACCTACAGACTACGAAGGAGAAGACAAAGATGACAAAACTCTAACTGACAAGAGAGGCTTTTGCTGTCTCGTCACATAAAAAGGCTACGCTTTTGACCGGGGCAGCTTTGCAAAAATGCGACTTTTGAAATGAAACCAGGTGCAATTATCTCTTTACTTTCCTCCATCTGCTCCTTGAGCAATTTGGAGGTGAAAAAAAATATTGTTACAGTTCTTGTTAAAAGGTTATTTTACCACAAAGATCTCGAAAGAAGCTGCACAGGCGAGCCTGCTCGTGCACCCCTGGGCCACCCTGGGTCCCGGCAGCCCCTCTGAGCAACACGCTGTCCTTTAGCCCCGCTCTGAGCAGGGGGTTGGACCGGACAACCTCCAGAGGTCCCTTCCAACCTCCACGAGCAGTCACTGGTTGACTTTCAAAAACTAGAGAGCATCTGCAGTGAAACAAAACAAAAACAAAGAGTCCATTCCTGGTGTGGAAAAGCTAAAATATTACTGTGAATTGTTTTGTACAGTTTTATCAGAGCTTTTTCTTTTTTTTCTTTGATTCCTCTTTTTTTTTTCTTATTTTGCCAACCATTGCCAATGTCAATCACAGTATTAGCCTCTGTTTAATCTATTTACTGTTGCTTCCATCTACACTCTTCAACGCATAAGTTGCTCTGAGGTGGCAAGTTGTCCTGGGTTTTGAGAGTCCTCTGATGGATTTAATTCGCAATGCTGGTGCTAGAAGTAGGTCTTCAATTACGGGATTGTTGTCCCACCCCTGTACTGTATTCCCAGTGGCCAAACTTATTTATGCTGCTAAATGAAAGAAAGAAAAGCAAATTATTTTTTTTTATTTTTGTTTCTGCTGTGACGTTTTAGTCCCAGACTGAATTCCAAATTTGCTCTAGTTTGGTTACAGAAAAAGACTTTTTGCCACTGAAACTTGAGCCAACTGTGCCTCTAAGAGGCTGAGAGTGGAAGAGTTTCAGACAATTAAGAGTGAAGTTTGCCTGCAAATAAAGAATTGAGTGTGTGTGCAAAGCTTATTTTCTTTTTTCTGGGCAAAAATTAAAACACATTCCTTAGAACAAAGCTCTTGCAGCCTGTTCTGTGGGGAAATTTTTCTTTGTGAGGGCTGTGGTGAATGGAATGAACATACATTTAAAAAGAAAACTGACAAAATCTTTAAAAAGTATGCTAAAAGACAAAAATGAAAACAAAGTTGCTGGTCAGTCGCAGTGTTTTACAGTATTTGAGAAAACGAAACAACTGTTACAGTCATTGCTGGGAGGAACTGACAGAGCAAAAACTTACTGTTTTTGTAAAGATGTCACATGCAAACGAAATGAGAAACGAAAGAGTCCAATGGTTTGCCTCATTCTCCAAGAGCCACAACTCAAGCTGAACTGTGAAAGTGGTTTAACACTGTATCCTAGGCGATCTTTTTTCCTCCTTTTTTTTTGTTTTGTTTTTATTTATAGTCTGATTTAAAACAATCAGATTCCAGTTGGTTAATTTTAGTTATGTAACAACCTGACATGATGGAGGAAAACAACCTTTAAAGGGATTGTGTCTATGGTTTGATTCACTTAGAAATTTTATTTTCTTATAACTTAAGTGCAATAAAATGTGTTTTTTCATGTTAGTATGTCTTTTTTTTCTTCCCCCCTCCGTTCCCCTGGTTGTTAATTCAATATCATCTCTCCTGCAAAGGGTAAAGCAGGTCAAGTTGCTCAGCTTACTGGTAGATGCTAAAATATGTCGCAGGACTTTTTATGTAACCCTTCCACAGACAGGTGCGCAAGTGTCCTCTCCTTCAATTACCGTATAGGATTTGTCACATGGGCTTCACAAACATGCGGGAAAGCCATTAGCTTCCTATCGCTAAGAACGTGTCTGGATTTGGCTATAAAAAGCTGTTCAAGTACGTAAAACGTCTTCCGATAGCATCTTGTTACTGCATTAAATTGAAACTTGATGTTTATTATTTATGGATTTCAATCAATTGATTGCAGTCTGACAGCAGAGAATAAATCCATAAATACAACTAAAATCAAAGTTCGGATTGTAGAAGAGCTTAAAATAAAGCTTCTGAAGAAGAAAAAAAACAACCCACATCAGCCCAGATCAGTCCAACAGCAGTGTTATCAGTGCCCTGAAACCAAGGTAAGTCAAGTCATCAGCTCTCTTAGAAACTTAACACTTAATGTCATTTTCTCTCTCAAATCGCTTTGACCAAAATCACCACATTTTCCTGTGTAAGACTCTTCTATAAGGGCAGGACATTTACTTGTTCGTCACAGTTTTCCCTCTAGAAAACTGCCATTGAAGAAAACCAAACCAAAACATTAGAAGAGAAAATACATAGACGGAAAAGCCAAGTATTTATATACTTACACATCTATGACTATGTGCTATTCAAATGCAGTTCCAATCCCAGTGTTACGCAAAACAAGCAGTGCTGAAGGATGACGCTTCCATCTGGCCCTAGAGATTAAAATGCCGTAGGGAATGACTGAGGAGCTACAAATTGTAAAAATCTATTCACTGAATTGGCGTTTAAGGGGAAAAAGAATGCAGCAATCACTGACAAATAAAAGCTATGATCATCTCAGTATTTATGTGAAAACAATGCAAGAACTAATCCTCTCCTAAATGGCAGTGAAGGATTGCCAGGACTTCACATTGTTCTGCTGAGAATGTGGGCCAGGACTCGGCCCACCGGATGACGGGAGGTATGTCAGGCAGCGCTGAACTTCTGGTGAGAGGGGATGGAAATACAAGGGTAAAACTATGAATAATTGAATGAGCAGAGCCATAGCTTTTAAGATTATGTAATTCTCTTTCATGATTTGTAGAAATTGCAACATGTATTCAAAGTGCTAAGGTGCTGGCCTGACAGTGCAGGAGAAGGAGAGATTCCTGAGTAACACTGCGCTGGAGGGCAGGAATACGAATCGGGGCAGAAGAGAAAAATGACAGAAAACTTAACAAATCCACATCAGCTCAAGGTGTGTTTAAGCAGCCAATATGACCAGGAGCAAAATGTGCTTAACCAGAATAGAGAAGTTTTCCCATTGTTAGTGTAGTTCCAACACTATCTATCTTAAGTTCACGTTCATGCAGAATAACTTGAACCTCCTAAGCAAACAGCGTTTATAGCTTCCTTCGTCCCAGATTTAGTTTGAGAGAAAAAAATAGTGGCTGCAAAGTTTAGCTATGACAGACTGTAACATAAAATAGAAAGCCCAACACTACTTTTAAAAAGTAATTTTTGAGTCTTTTTTTTCCCCTTCAGTAAAGAAAGAACTTCACAAAGTTAATTGCATAGCACTCTGCAGACTTCTATTCTGTGAAAAGTCTGGTTAGGTTTGTAGGATTTGATGTTGCTGATGAGACATTTGAACAACGTTGCTCAATAAGCACAAATTTGTTCCTTTATTTAAGTAACAGCATTTCAAAAATGGGCCTGTAGCAAACGCATTGTGTGCAAGAAACTGTTGAGGCACTTCTCCTTTACCATCTCGTTATTACCCGCTTTATGTTGAAGCACTCAACCTAACACAGTTCACTTCATATGAAGTCTGGTTTGGCAGCACATGCTCCAACCGCAACTGTTCAGGAAGCATCTTCCTTTTGTGTAATTAATTAGGTTTGGATTTTAAGGCAGGTGGTGGTGTTTTAAATAAAAACACATTAAATAATGCTGGTAGAAGACTAACGGCTTTATGCTTTCAATACACAGACACTCCGTGCATCTAGTGGCTTAGTCATGGTAAGCTATGTCAAAACATCCACAGCTATCCCAGAGAGAGAATTGTGGTAGTCTTTCTGGCATCTTAGCCTCTTGTTTTAACATGGATTCCCTTTTTCATTCTTGATTTAGCCCCAGAAAGCAGAAAGAGCTTCCTCATTTTCTCCTGTACCTGAAGCCAAGTGAACAACATTAAAAGAAATTTTTAATAGGTATTATTCTTAGTGGACCTTGATTTTAGCTAACAATAAGTAAGAGCTAATGTTGCCACTGCTTCCAAGAGCCTGTTCCTATGGTCTCAATTTAGTTACTCAGAAAGACCACCTGTGTCTCTGCCAATTTGTAGTTCAGATCAGCAGCTCTCCCAACAGAGCACAGTGCTGCGTTGGAGCCCAGAGGCAGGATTCCTTTCGGGTGGAACTAAATCAGAAGCAGCTCTCCAAGAGCACACCCCAGGCACTTGAGCCACTACATGAGCATGGGGGGCAAACCAGAGCTAGTCCAACACCTCAAAAACACATGCACGTGGACATTAGGTCCTCAGGACCAGGAAACTGGCAGTATAGCTCTGTTTCTACTCCACAGCACTAAGTGCTAGTGCAAGCGTAACCTTCAACAAACCCTCTCCCACAGCACCCCGGCTCCTGGTTCATAAGCAGCAGCCAGCTCCCATCCAGATAGCAGCAGCAGAAAAACAGAACCTGCCTGATAGCACTATAGAGGTTTTGCCAGAGAAAAACTCTCTTTTAGCATGCTTATGGACAGGTTCTTCTGATTGGCTTATGGAGTCCAGTTTAAAAGAAATACATACCTCTCAGGATCAGTCTAGCCAAAATTTCCAACCAGCAAGTCAATACCTGAATCGTTCAAAAAAGAAATAATGGAATTCTGTAATTAGGTAGGTGAAAGAACCGGATTCTAACAACAAAACAAACAAAACTTGCCATAATTACTGGAGTCACTCTGACCAAACAACTGTTAGTTACTTGAAGGGTAATATCCCATACTGACCACTGAATCTTTAATAAAGTGGGAATTTTGCCACATCTCATGCCATTTTATCTATAACCTTGATCCCTGACAATGTGCAGATACACATGCTATGTGATGGCGTTTCGTATTTTACAATGATATATGATGTTTAAGATTATACATGAAGTATGTGATCTATATGATATACACCAGGCTTTTCAAGCTTCACCTAAAAATGACATATACAATTTCTCAAACGCCTCTTCAAGCATCAGCGCAGGTTTGTAAATACAATAGATGCTTTAACATAAAAGCTGTTTCAGATCCCTTCTGAGATAGGCAGTCTGACAAAGTAGGTGTCACCAAAAAGTCAGCAGCCACTACAGGCTCCTGCTCCCTGTTCAGATTGCCAAACAGCTCAGCAGCTGTAGCAGCACTTCAGAGAAAAGAAATGGTGCATTGTGCTGCCATGAGTACACACTGATGAGGAGAAATGCTGCAGCATTCTGTGAGTGCAGCTGCCTAAGGACCAATGGCTTTAAGCCCATGTACACCAAACTGCTCCAGCCTGGATGGGACATAAGAGTCCTACAAAATCATAACTAAGCTAGGACAGAATCTCCCCACCAACTAGAGATGGCAGAAATCATTAAACACAGAGGTTATCACTCAAGATCTTACAGCACACAAGCATCCAGCAGTGATTCTAAACTACTCTCTGTACAGGTACAACTGAGACTTGGCCAAAGGCATCTTCCAGCTCTCCTGTATCCTCACCTCTGCCTTGCTTAGATCCAACTTCAACTGCCTGATCCCCACTCACAAGCTGATTTTGTTCAATCCTACATGGTAGCAATAGTTTTGGTGAAAGATAAGCTGCTTGATTTGTCTTCTGCGTCTGTTCTGCTGGAATCTACTCTGTACATTTTGCCACTTTCTGCACAGGGACAGCACAACCTCCAGTCTTAACACTGAATGCTCCAAGGTAGTACACGAAGATGAGAAGACATGATTCAGCCCAGTATGACAGATTTATCATCAGTATTGCTAAAATTATTTCCACCTTCAGTCTAGACTGAAAATAATATTCTAGACCTGGTGTAATGAAATGAGTTTCACATTGATTTCAATTATTTATTTTTTCACACATGAAGATTTAAATGTCACAAACTTCATCTAGCTTGGGTTTCTTCAGGCCTGTAAAATAGGCACACCCTAAGAAGCTTCACAGTTTAAGCAGGATCATGAATCTTGTTGCCTAGAAGCTGAGAGAGGTCATGATCTATGGACAATGAAAACCAGGAAAGCCTATGTGAGCTGGATGAGAAATGACCTATGGAATTAAGGGAAAGGGAGGTGAAGTGAATTTGGGGAATTTTCTGTCCAAGAGATCATAGTTTTAAGTCCTAAACCAGCTAGTATGGGGTATTTCATCATCCTGCCCAACAAAGCACAGGAGTAAGCTTTCTTTAATGAACCCTTTAGTCTGGCTGCCCTGTAATTGAGGATACGACCGATCGTGTTAGTTCTGAGTCGCATGAACTTCTCTTACCTCAGGCAGGTTGTTCGATGGGAAGATGAAAGAAATGCCCTGGACCTCCTCCTTCCTGTCTGGTTCCTCGTGTCAGCTGGCCAGATGTCTCACATGCAGGTTTCACAGGGTGCTTACAGTGCACTATTTGAGAGCGCTTTGTTCTTGCAATTTAGAACAGGAAACATGGAATGCAGAAGATCCAAAAACTTCAAAGGCAGTTTCCATTGCCAAAGGAGTTGCATTTCAACTCCAGTTCACCCTCTAGATTAAATATTCAAATCTGGCAGTGTGGGAAGATGCTTCCCACCTTCAAGAGGACTGATGGTTTCTAAGAAATAGAGAAATTTAGATTAGTTGGCCATAAATATCACTGTGGTAAACTGAGCAGTACCACTATTCCTAAAAGGGAGTTTTATTTTGAGCTCCTCGGTTTGAGACTAATTTCTAATAATACCACAGCTTTGCAAATAATACACAAACAATATAAACCATGTTTCCTTTACCCTGATATACAGAAGATCTGAGTACTACATTTCCCTCTCTTTTCAAACCGTCATTTGCTTTTAAGTTTCTTGATATATTTCATTGCTGATTTGAAATTTTCACATTACAGCTTGGTAAAAAGGAAGAACTCAAAAGCTGTAGACTAGACAGGGCTCCAAAAACATGCCTGCAGACAGTTTGCTGCTATTTGTCTGCTTTGGTGTTCCTCCCGTCAATTCTCAGTTGACAGGAGTGAATGTTTCAATTAACTAGCATACACATTTTCCCAAACAAACAAGTTTTATAGAAACGTATTATGATGTTGTCCCCAGGGGAAAAGTTTCTTGATTGTTTCTGTTGATGTTTCTATTGCCTATTTAGCACATGCTTTAGGCATGTACTGGAAGCTGTCTTTACCATTCTGCTGACTACTGCCCCACTTCAAATACCCCAATTTCATCCAGAACATGGTAAGTAAGCATGATGGTACTTGTCTCCACCCTTCAGTCCCACACACGTTTTTACATTTCAAAAGCAGATAACTGTTCGGTCCATTCACCACAGTCATTTACCAGCAGAACCAGCTCTTAAGACCTCACCATTTATCACTGTTGGCCATATAGCAGAATAGGGACAACCCAGGGCACAGGAGCAGTAAGACAGAGGAATGCTCTACGTGAGGTAGCACTAATGTGTCCATCTGTTAGTATAACTAAATGGAATACGGCTCCACTAAAGCCACAGGTCTTCAATTTGAGTTGAAAAATTCAAGATTACAGCCTGTATTTTAAAAGGCTCAAACTACATATTCATTTCTATATATACATAGTCACATCTTGAAACACTTCTGGTTTTACATATTTTAAAAGACTTGATAACTACATAATCTTTCTGTTTTCCTCTATTTGCTTCCCTCATTTTCTCTTTTCTTTGACACTCACGCTTCAGTTGCCTTTCTCCTTCAGTTTCACTTCCTCCTTTGTCCTGTTCCCTATGTTTTCCTTTTCATGTTTTACCAATCCTGTCCCCATTTTTCACCCTTTTTTTTAATCCTCCCCATCTTTCCCTATTTGCGGACTTCTCCACTTAAAACTGTCATAGCCAGTTTCTCTCTTTTCCCTCTGAGTTGGCAAGCTGGAGCCTTTTTCACACCACTCTATAGATACAAGATATACAAGAGAAACATAAGACAGATGAGAAACAAATACAGAGCACTCAGAAAAAAACAATTTATTTGTCTGCTTGAACATGAAAGATCTAACGTTAGCCTATCCACAGTCCACAAATGATCCAAATGGTCTAACAGCATAGGATCAGGCCCTCTAAGCGCGGACTGGTCTACCACCAATTTCACAAACAACTGAGCAAAAACCATTGCCTAATTCAGGAAGCAGGCAGAAGCTTCTGCTGTCTGCAAAAAGACAGTGTTTTCTTTAAAAAATCACATTTTCTTGCTCCTTAGGAAAAACCAAGTTTGAAAATATTCCTCATTACAAAACATGGGTGATACATTGTTTGCCAAATCTGTGCAGAACTTGGAATTTACTTTTGTCAACAAGCCTCTAGACAGATTCACCTCTGGACAGAAGCTATCATCCCAGCAGATGCCTATTTCATAAAACCCTGTAGAAGTATAAATAAGAATTTGAGGCTGCAAATGAACCTGTGTTCCAAACTTAACAACACTGGCTGATATTCCTTCCGGTACTACCAACACGGCACAGCTGGGCTAGCACGGTCTGTCAGGGTACGTTAGGAATAGTATATAAACCACGTCTAAAACAATCTAGTGCACACTGCTCTCTAATTCTTAATATGCACTGACAGCATAAGCAATATAAGCTGCAGAGCCAGCATAAGAGGTGGCTGCATACCAGGTATACTACCCTGGCACTGGTGAAATTTAACTCTTCTAGTGACACAACATATCTCGATATAATTGAAAAAAGGCCAGGGACATCCAGCACTTCTCTGATGCTTGGCTTCTGCATAGTGTTAAACCAGCGTAACTTAATACAAAAGGATAAGCAACTATTAAGAAGGACACAAACTGTCGAAAGCAACAAAGCCACAGATAAGACATTCATGTCTTTGCAGAACAGAAAGCAATAAAACCAAACAAACAAAAACCACACAACAACAACTCAAACCAACAAAACTCAAACCTAAATCCCAGTATCTTTTATCTCCCTGTTTGTTTCATCTCAGCTTAATGACACTACTAACAATTGCAGGTGAGAGGATCTCCTTGTAAATGCATTCCCACCTCAGCTCTGCATAGATCATCCGCACAGACTGTAGGGCTGCATTTACCCAGTGAGAAAGATGAATAGGATTTGCCTCATGGTTCTGTTTTTATTTTTGCTCATTCTAGTCAAGCATTTTGCTCTTGCTTGTTGTTTTACAAACAGAACAGCAACTACCCTACTTCCCCACGGCTTGAACAAAGCTGACAACAGATGAGTGTTACAGCTCAGCCTTTCCAGGCTGAAGGATCATTGGATCAGAGAAAATGAGTCAGAATAAGACATACGTTCAAAGTCCAAAAAAGCAGGACATGTGGCTAGTGTTGTATCTTGAATGCCTGAGGTAAAGAAGCCTTCCCCACTGACAACCAGACTAATACCCCACACAGCTAACAGGAGCCACCATGTATCATACAAAGGCAGTTCAAATTGACATTAAAGGGAACAGAAACTCTTCCATAGACATAAGGAGTGCACCAGAGAAGAAAAGAAACACAAAGGTCTAATATTAGAATATTCTGATTTGCTCTTGGAAAACTCACACAATATCCCCTTTATGGAATCTGATTTATCAGAGAGCACGAAGCAGACAAAATTGTTCTGACAGGAAGGTATGAGTTCCTTTAATTTGCAATTCTCCAAATTAAGCTAATTAATACCTGAATCCAGTTATTTATGCACACAAATCAGAGCTTAAATTTTCTGCATCACAGAAGTGCCCTCTTCCCATAAACCCAGCTAGAATGAGCACATGCAGATGCACCTCCAGCCATCGACCATTTCCTCTAGGCTGGCCATAGCCACCAAACACCAAACAGATCCTCTATAGAAGGATCTCTCTTTCTCCATGGCTGTTCTCTAAAAGTTCGGACTACTGCCTGTATAGATTATACTTCCTATCACTTTGGCTTTTGGTAAAAGCAACACAGGTGAAACAAAAACACTGCTTGACAGGCCTGAGAATGGAAGAATTGTTCTTTTAGCTGTGTGATAAACAGGAAGAAGTTACCTTAGTCATAAAATAAATAAAGTGACAGTAGTAATACCTCACACTAAACCAAAATTTACCTTACCTACACCGTAGGACACTTTCCCTGTACCAAGGTAAGACACAGGGAGACAATTAACTGTGAAGTTCTTGTGGTATTTTTCTTTTCCAGAACGGATGGCTATTCCAACTTGCTCTTCTTACAAAATGTAGAAAACCTGCTTTCAGTGTAACCCTTGTCACACCTGCTGCCAACTCAGGATATAAATTTTGCACTACTCTTGGAAAGCAGTGTGGGTTTTTGAGAGGCACTTCTGTTCAGAAGCCTGCTGTGGGATGTGGTATGTCCTCTGACATACGTGTTTAGTAATGACAGTGCCTAAGTTTCCATCTCACATCTTAGGCATTTTCCAGCATCCACCCATTATGCATTAAAGAGTGAGCAATTGAGAGTTCAAGCAAATGATAGGGAGGAATTAGCCCCTAGGAACACATCCAGCTACAGTTACACTCTATGAAGGTTAGAGGACCCAATTCCTCCTCATTTAAATCTGATATTGAAGGAATTTATAGAGCTTTATCCAAGCTACTAATTTGCAATTTTACTGCAAACAATTTACAATCAAATGAAGTGAAAGCTAGAAGCAAAGAGTACATTAATGACTTCATTTTCCTTTTGCATTTCTCTTCATTTTATCTTCCAGCAAAGACCAAGAATTAAAAAATTGGATAATTGGCCAATAAATATAAACTTTTTTTCTTATAATTATTACTTGCATAAAGCTGCAAGTAATAATTATAAGAAAATAAATGGTGGAAGTGTTGTCTTCTGCTGAGGACAATCCCGTATGACCAACCTCCAGCAACAGAAATCAGGAAAAATCACTATTTCTCAGACTGTAAGTTCATGCTCTAACAAAGCAGCACACATATCATTTTGTATTTGAATACAAAATTTGTTGTTCTAGGCTAGCAATATGCAATTTGTAAATTATACAGCTATATGTACTGTAAGATGTTACTTAAAAATACAGTAACTATTCTGTCAAAAATAAAGCATGATTGTCAAAGCAGCTTTTGTAATACACCACTGGAGTATCATCTACAGTGCAGCTAAATCAGCGATGATGTTATCAGGTTTGGAAGCAGTCTAAAGGCATTGGTCAAGCACCAAGCCTCAGTCTGGGAGGAGTTAGGACAGGTGGCTGTTTCACAGGACAGCAGTCTGAATCTTGCTCCTAAAAGACACACCCTGCTGCCCTCTGGAACCGGCTCTAGTGCCAAGCTGATCTGCCGAGACAGTTGGAGAACTCACAGTTTTATAAACAGTTCATTTACTGGAGGGTTAGTGAGCTGAGCTGGCTCAAAGCCGTCAGTTACCTGCCAACACATGGGAAGCAAGTGGCCAGGAGCAAGACAGGTCTGCCCCTCCCAGCATCAGAGAGATGCTAAACCTCCGGAGACACTGAGCCAGGCTAGTATCTCAAATCAAAACCTGCCAGAGAAAGTAGGGGTGCTGCACTCATCTTAACTCCTTTCATTCCTGCATCTGCTGTCTTACTTATTCTCATGTTCATCCGACACCCAGACCCATTCAGATCGCTAATTCCCTTTGGCAACAGTTACCAGCGAGATCAGCTTAGGAGCTCAAAGCACATCCTCTGAGAAGTTTAACCATCTTGGCAAACATCACCATAACACTGGACCAGACTGAACTAGTTTTCTTAAAGAAGTGATCTGAAATTTTGCCCCAACTCAATGTCCATGGCTCGGCAATCAGCACAGACTCTGAACACCAAGCTGCTCTTACATAAGGAAACCTTCTGAAGGAAATGTAATGGCTGGAGAGACCTATGCTCAAGATGCCTTAGCCAGCACATCCTCAACACAACTTCTGCAGAGAAAAGGACTCAAGCACCTATACAGCAAACTTTCAAACTCATCTCTGTTCCCAGACCTGTTCATTTGCATGATGCTGCATGGGAAAGCAGGAAGCTGCTGTAGGAGTAGAAATCCCACAAGCTGCTGAGAAGGTGTTCAATGTCTGGGGTGGAACCCGCTGTTTTTGCCTCCAGGTATATCTGTACCGTGTTTGCTCATTATGAAGAGCAGTTACAGAGCTTGATCCCAGCACGGAGGAACAAGTCTGAGTCCTGCTTAAGATGTGAAATTGCAAGACACTGAGACATGTAATTGGGCAGAAAGCTGGGCCTGGCCCAAGTTGGCTGAGTAAAGTAAATCAATATGCCATCAAGGAGAGTAATGCAGCAAGGTAAAAAGTTTGGTTTGCAGAACACGCTCTCTCCAATGGTTTGAAATCAAAATGCTTTCTTCTAGGTAGGCAAACACACACAATGCATTCCTCTGAACCAGAAGCATATGACAGAAACCCAAGGTCCCATGAGCGCTTTCCTGAAAGCATCCTCCTAGGCTGACAAGACAGGCAGAGAGAACCTGTACAGCTGAATTACGTATTAGTACCCAGAAAGAAAACAGTTTCAGCCAAGGTCTTGCTGGGCTGAGAAAAAGAACTGAATTCAGGTAACTAGCACCGGATATTAAACATTACACCGGTAAACAACACACATCAATTCCAACATCAAATACCTGTCAAATAGCTCAAATTACTTTCAGGACTGAATCACAGAAGAGTTTGAGTTTGAGGGGACCTTTAAATATTATCTAGTCCAATCCTCCTGTGATAAGCAGGGACTTGAATACTTCAAATGAAGGGGCATCCGCAACATCTCTGGGCAACCTGTTCCAATGTCTCACCACCCTCATCATAAAAAAACTTCTTCCTTGCGTCCAATCTAAATCTACTCTCAGTTAAAACCATTGTCTCTTGACCTGTCACCACAAGCCTTGGTAAAAAGTCTCTCTCTTTCTTATAAGCCCCCTTTATATATCTCGCTAATGACCTCACTGGAAAATGTTATGAGGAACAGGCTAAGGAAATGCAGACTGGGAAAATATCCTGAATGCCTAAGAGAAAAGATAAATGCCACACCAGGCTTTAGGGTGGCAGCAAACTCAACTACAGATAAAAGGTTACATCTTGAAAAATGTAAGCAAATGAAAGCAGCCGCATTTCTCTATCATCTCGTATTCTGCAGGATCATTCATGCTTGTACAAAAACAGCAAAGCGAACATAAGTTGTAGTAATGCTAGAAGCGCTTGTACGGTTATGAAGGGCTGCATGAAGTGCATGCCCTTGAGCTGAGGCCTACGCCCTCCTAAGAATGAACACTCGGTGGGGCAGCAATAGCAATCGTTAGCTCCCACCACAGAATACTTGGCAAAGACAAGGAGCAAAACGCAGCTGTAGTTTTAAATTAGCCTTTGCACTCTGCTACCCACCTTGGAGCTGCTTCATGGTGGTCCAGCCTTCCAGCACAAGGCAGAGCAGCTGAAAGATGCCAACTGCCAGTGGCCCCAAGGCTCATTAAAGCAGTCACAGGCTGCCATAGGTTTTCCTCAGGTGCAGAGATTACCCAGATATTCTTCTCTTCCCGCCTTCTTTTCCCTGCAATCACATTTGAATTGAACAACCGTTAATCTAAAAAGCTTTCTGCTACATAATAAATGTTTCAATCATTTCTCTGTGCTCATGTCTTAAGAGCTTAAGTTAGCTAACTTGCATTTTGGCACCAGAGCAAGGTAAAAAACTTTCAGAAATTACCTGGGAGAGGTACTTGTGAAACACAAATTGGAAAACAAATTAACAAATGAGAAGTTAGGCTGCACAAGGAGAAGCGTAAGTGGAAGACGTACATAAAGGTACAGGTAATGGATCAGTTTAGGACTATGCATTCAGGGCTAAGCATCTGAATGTGGTAAAACAACGCAAGGATTCACAGGGCAGACCTCCAACGATCCCACGAGACCTAAAAGGAAAGGACATAAAACTAGATTACATAAAATCTACATGTATTTGCAGATGTGGACCTAGGAATTTTGTGAATTAAAATAATGACAAAGATCTAAGCATAACAAGAAGAAATCAAGAAAAAAAACCCAGACAACTGAGATAAAATGTTTCACAGTAAAAATTAACAGGGAATGGACTGGTTTCTAAAAACAAGCAGCTAAAGTCTGAAAAACCTTGCCTTTAAAAGTGCGTCAGAAAAATATCAGAATAGCAATTTAGATTAGAAACGTGGAAAACATATAAGGCTGTAAATCACTGAGAATAGAAGCATACATGTTTTTTTAAAGTCTTCCACAAGGAAGTATCTCACAGGGAGTATTGCATGAGATAGGAATATGGGTCTAGAGCTTTTCCCACTTGTAGTATGCAATTCTCTTCCCTTCTCCCACCAAGTCCATATTGACTACTTCTACCATGCAGCAAAGTGAGACATGTTCTACTGATGTGCAATTACTCTTTGGAACACAAACAGAGTTTCCAACATGCTGCTGAAATCTCAGCGGTAGCCTCTAATGGAAGTTGTCTGCTTTTTCCCATTTCCATTGGGATGGCAGCCTATGATGCAACTCTACTGTCAGTCTGGCCTAGACTGCTCCCCTGAGACTACAGACCCATTCAATGTGTTGAAAAAGTAATTTTAAGAAACACAGAAACATAAGTACTTTATCCCTACCTGACTCCATGCCAAGGGAGTTGCAGGAAAAACCTCGGGATGTTTCAGGGATAAATATTATGTAACAGCTACTTTTCTCATTTAAAATCCTCAGTTGTTACCAAAAAGCCCTCCAAATAAAACCCTCCTGATAATTAGAAAATCCTCACTTTGACAGTCCAGAAGCTGTCACAACACAGTAAGATATCTCAGTTTAGTTTTCTCTCTTACAAACACAGAATTTTTTATCTTCAAGCAAATTTGGTTTCTGTTCTCATTGTTTCTTATGTAATGGCATAGTCAGACCTGTTTCCTTCTGAACCACCAATTCTATGTCATTAACAGCTCTCTGCTACTGTTAAGCACCAACAACCGTTAATCCCTTCATTAATTTAAACATATTCTGAAAGGCACTTGGCTTTCTAACTGGGACTCCAAAACAACCGCTCTATTAAGAGAATCCTATACAAGCTTTACTTTCTAAGTGCAAGACAACTGTCACACCCACTCCCTGGAAGCATCAATACTGGTAGATATTTCTGCTGGGAGGCAAAAATATCAAGCTTCTCTAGCTCAGCAGGAAGACGAAGGGCTGCAAAAGGACTAATTTTTGGAAGGGATCTCACAGGTCTAGTGACACTGAGGTCTCTAAGTGCCAGTACAAAAAGTGAACACATTTACTTTTTTAATGGAGGCCTGAAAAGGTTTCTGGAAAGTAAAGAAGTGTCACTTACAGAATATAGCCAAAAGTTCTTAGACAAAGATCCCCAAGGGCTTTAAAGAAATATTGGTATCATTATCGTCACTTTACAGATGGAAAGATGATAGGTAATGCCAATGTCAGGGTCATCAACTCAACTCGGATTTCTTGGGATTGTTCACTGAGACAAAAATCCAGTCTTTATCCAGATTTATTTAACATGTAATGAAATAGACTGCAGAGAATTTGGCCTTGTTCTGAAAACATAAAAATTCTTATAATACAGTTTTTGCCTCTACAAAAATCAAGATTATATGCTTTCCTTATTCTCTACTTAGTTTTGACTAAAGAGTGGTTAGAAAGAAAAAGTGAGCTTAGCAAAATGAAACACATTACTTAAGGCTTGCACAATATAACCATACTTTAAATTCAAGGGTAAAATTTCTGACTGCACTGAAGCTTATCCTGAACTCAGTGTGGCAAGGTTTTCACCCTATAGCGTGTGGTAAAAGGGAAGAAAGATCACTTTGTAAAGGCACTTTAAAGAAGTACTATATTCGAAGGAGAGAAAAGTTAAGTCAATGAAGCATTTCACGTAAACTCAGTGAGCTCATTTCCCAGATGAGCCAGATATCTGCTGAGCTTGCCTTAAAGGGTAAAAGCAAAGATGGCTTCACCTCCTAAATGTGGCCTGGGGCACAGTTAGGATGATTTACCTTAAGCCAGTTTAAATGCTCTTGGCTTATTCTGACTGAAGATCACGTCTCCTGACAGCCAAAGATACTGAGGCACTGAGGTTAGGTCAAAACCTGACCCCAAGACTCCAGAATAAAATAGAAAAGCACATCACAAACAGCTGAAAAGAACAGACTTCATCTCAAAAAGCTATCAAGAACAGCTTTGCCAAATGAGAGGGGGCAGTAATAGTAATTAAAAAGAGTATATTAATTGAAAGGTTGACATTTTCTTACACACTGATACCTACAAGCAAATAATTGCAAGGGAGCCCAAATAGAGTGTCAGCATGATATAAGCAATGACAACAACCTTGTAGGCAAGAAAGGTTTTCAATAAAAGTCTTCAAGAACTTGTGGAAGACAAAAAGATACTTAAAGACTGCAAAGAGGCAAATACACAGAACAGGAAATGAAGAACAGAGAGAATCAGATTTCAGTACACCTACCTGTATTTGCTGACAAGGTTAGAGAACAACAAAGATTTAATCTACAGACATGTAAAAGACAGCAAGATGATCAGTAGCAGTCAAAACAAATGACATGAATTCAAACCCCTATGACATTACTACAAAACCTACCAACGATGCCCTGACCTACCTCATGCAACACTTTCATAGTGAACCAAAGGGAATATAAGAAATATAAAGCAGGCACACTTCTAGTTGAAAAACTGTATTTGAAGGACAGCTATCACCAGCTTGTTGTCTGAGACTGGTAATGTAGTTATTTCATCAGTGCCTTGGGTGATGTAATACACTTGCTGCTTTTGCAGACTACATGAAGCTACAAAGGGCAAAAACTGCTGGAGAAAAGGATTAGAATCCCAAACAATCCTAAGAAAACGGAAAAGTCTTCTGAAATAAATAGGATGTGCCTCAGTAAAGACAAACACTAAGTGTTATACTTCAGATCTTGTCAGCCAGCTGAAGGTCACAACAATCAACTGCACAAATACTGAATGCAAAATGACCAGCTAAGAGACAGAAGACAACCTAAGGGGTTAAAATGCCCCAGAAATCAAGCATCAATCAACACTGTCACATTGCTAGGAGAAGAAAATAATCCCCCAAACACTATGGCACTAAGAGCTAACAAAGCCTCCTCTGAAGTGGTTTATTCAGTTTAGGACTCTGCATTTCAACAAATCCACTCTCTGTACACCACTTAGAATTTAGAGGCAAGAAGACAACAACACGCAATGTCTGGATGGAAGGCTCTTTGAGCAAACACTGAAAGAACGAAAGGTGCTCTGTCTGAGGAAGAGACTGAGAAGTCAGTTAACATGTGTATGAAGTGTTGCTACAAAGACGAAGGAGTAAAATGTCCTCTGCATTCAGTGGTATAAGAAACTACCAGTGAATTAAATATGCTGCTTAGGGATATTGCTCTATTTCCATAATGGAAATCTCTTTGAAAAGGTTAGATAAACATCGGTAGCAAAGTCTGAACAGCTGAACTGCCCTGGAGATGGGGATTAAACAGATAAATGTGAGGTCCCTATTTCACATGATTTTCACAATAAACCCTAGTTTTTAGAAAGCTGCATATGATTCACCCACTAGGCATGTATGTCATTTACGAATGACTATTTTCAATGTGTTTTCTCTCTTGAGAAAACACTGCCATTTTCTTGACTCTGGTTTGTGATATTCCCCCCACAGTTTCTATCTACAGAAGCATTTACTTTAGAACTTTGCACATCAGACATGCACATTTGAACAGTATGCAGTATTCATGACACTATCCTGGCTGTGTAAGGCATGGAGCCAATGATACTCTGAGAGCGTAGGCAAGGGAGAAACAGGAGGGAGCAGTGCCAGCAGTGCTTGTGGAGGGAGGGGAATGTAGGCTGGGAAGAGAAAAATTAAAGGAATGGACTCCAAACTAGCCAGAACTGACCAGAGAGTAAACCATTTCAAAGTAAGGCAACACTCCAAATTTAAAGAAAAGTGATCTGTCTTATTAAAAATCCACTGAGCAGGCTGTTGCGCCTTTTTAACTCTCTTCCTCTGTCTCCCAGGATAACTGGAGTACAGAACCATGTTTATACTTGTTCTGCTTATTGAACAGGATCTTAAAATTGTGTGAGGTGGAGGTGGGACTGATGCTGAGCTGTCAAAGAAAGTGGAAACCAAAAATAATCAAATGTCAACTTCATTGGGAACTGAAGTCAGAGTGGCTTTTGAGGTTTGTACTTTTTGTAATGGGTTGCAAATAAGAGCTTAGATGAAAACACTTCATTTAGAACTTCCTTCCCCATGGTTGATATCCCATGTCTTCTACTTTCCTAAGCAAATGGTGGCAGAAGACCATGAAAAGATTAAAATTTCCACTCCCTTCTTAGGTACTTGGCAGCTCTGCTTCCCAATATACTGCTTCTTATTTAATTACCACTTCAAACAAAACTGCCTTATATCCACAGTCAGTGCTTTGCTTTCCAACAGACAGAGCAACATTGTAAGGAAGATTTAAGGCGCATCACTTTAACAGCCATAGGAAGAGAATACCATATCCTTACCAGAAAGGAACAGATGAAACCATCTTTGCATCACAGGCTGCTTAAAAAGGGAGGGCAGGGCAGTTAGGAAAATTGTTACTAAGGACAGGGAAAGAAAAAAGGGCACACGGAAGTGGAAGGATGTGGATTTTGTCACTTCAGCTTTCACACTGAACATTGAAGAGGTATAATCTAAAACATCCTCCAAATTGATGCTAACGTTTTAGTCATGCAGCCACAACACCTAAAGTACTGCAGTTACCACGCTGGGACCACAGAACACAAGGCACTTGCTGTCTTTTGCTATTTTACTTACCAGGCAGCAGCTACTACCTTATTTGCCTAGCATTTTCCCCCTCTTAGCTTTCCTGTTGCAAGGTGCCACCAATGCTACCATCGCTCCAAAGAAACAGAGGGGGCGCCTTAGGCAGTTTCTGTTGCTTCACCACTGTATTAGTAAAATCAGTAGAGGTTTATTTGATACAGCTAATGCATCAGCAGGCACAAGAGCCTCCTCTGCGCTACACCACCTGCCACTCTTTTGTTTCTTCAGAAGCACTGAATGGATGTGTTATGAGAAGGAGCTATGAAATCACCTGAGATGAGCAGACATAGAAAACCTTTTTTCCCTGAAGTAAATTTTCTTATACTGAAAAGTGGAAAATTTTGCTTTCATGTAGTAATACATGGATTGAGTTGGGATGGTATTTTTCTGCCTGTTTAAATTGCATCTCTCCAACAGATGGAACAGAATAGTTGTTGCTGCAGGCCAAACTCTGAGAATTATTCCAGTGCAGGCAATAATAATGATCATAAATGGTAAAATGAAGGAAAAGTTCAAATTTAACTCATCAATACATCACTCTCCTCCTTACCACAGAAAACTTGGCAATAACAGCTCCCTGCTTGTGATCCTTTCTGAATGCAGCCAAAGACTCAGCGTGGGATTTCCAAAAGTCGTCTAAGGGACTTCAGAGCATAGCTGGGCAGGAATTCTCATGTTTCTTCTCCACAAACAATACCAACCTTTGGAATACAGCTAGGGAACATTTGTTCCCTAAAGGAATAAAAATTTAAATTACCTGTGTTTCCTACCAAACAGGAATTTCAGGATTTCCTTTCAAGTAAGTCAAAGCTGCTAGATGCTGTACTGCTGAGGAGTGTGGGAACTGAAGCACTAGGGAGCTGCAGGCTTAGCAGCTCCAGGAATTCAGGCTCATGAGGTGTCACAAGTCAGAAATGTACAACTTTCAGCTGCCAAATGGCTGGTGCACAAACCAAAGAACCTGGGATTTGGGGAAAATGACAACTCGCCATACTGCCCCTAAAAGGCTAAGGAGATATGGAACCAACTCCCATGACTTTCATCTAAGTACACCAGGAATTATTATTTCTCTTTTTTATTAAATAAAACCTCAGATTTATAAATTGACTCTGAATGAAATCTGTGATCTCATGTCACTTAAGTAATTTAGAAAATCCTTCCCTCCTCTAACAAGTCTGAAACAACAATTTCAGAGAAAGATTAATAAATATAGAAGGCTAAGTTTATCTCTACATGCCAACAGAGTTCAGTTACACTTACCAGATTTTATTTTGTAACAACATAATACCAAAAGGAATTACAACCCCTTGACAGCTCTTTAGTCCTGAGAGAAGCATGAGAAGTCTAACATGACAATATGAAGCTTATCTGGACTGTTAGGTACTTGCCAAAGTGCAACAGCACAGTATATTTTTGAGATCTTTAGTGCGAACACTTCCTTGCACTTCACAGTTTTTTCAAGTTCCACACAAAGGTGACAAGATCAGTAGGAAATTCATCTCCATCCTGCATATTATTACATAAATTGTGAATATCCATAAATGAAGTATGGGATCCAGCCAAGAAGCATGCAATAACTGGACTCCTCTGAGCAGGAATAAAAGCATGAATATCTGGGTGTTGCCTTAAGAGAAATAGAAATCTTTCAAAAATAATTGAAGAAAAAATGTTTTACATAGTTTCTTATCCTTACCTCTTCAGGTGCCATACCCCAATGGATGAGAAGCTACACATCCCTGTCAACACTTAGCTGCAAAACCATGCAAATATTTAAACTGAGTTGGAAATCCCTGGAAGGCAAAACACCTTTGCAAGGTCTCAAAAAATTTTATTAGATTACAGCTTTCTACACTATACAATCTTCTTATCTACCACAGAAAATGGTAGGTAAGGTACCAGATAAAATCAGCTGCACAGCCACAAGGAATACTGCAATAAAGAATCCATTACCCAAATCATTTTATACCTAAGCAAATGGAAAATGTAAAGACATTTACATTAGCATCTGATGTGAATGTAAACCCTGTGTTACTGATGAGGAAATGATAGTACAGCTGTCCATTCTGCATGTGACTGCAATACTGGGCCACCCGTTTATCAAACTGCCTCTTTTATTTAAAAATGTATTAAATATGTGCACGAGCTCTGCATTATACAGTGACAACAAAGCCGAGAAAAATTCTTCTATTTGTTATCTGCCATCAACACAAAATTGGAGGCTGAGATGTTATTATAAATCATATTTTTTCACTGAGTTTCTAAACAAGCCTATATATTTCCGTTAGTAATGTTTATTATTCCAGAGTTGATCACATAATCCAATCCAGGTAATAACCTTACTTGGGATTTCATTGTGGTTTCTTCCCCCACATTTTCAAAGCTCTGAAAAAGGAAAAACAACCAAATACTCATGGGGGCATTTTTTTAAATGTCCAAATTCTGTGTCTTAAGAAGGCAGAAGAAGATGAACCAAAATGGGCTAGATTTTGCTTACTATATTCATTTTGCTTACTATAGTTCAGCTGAAATGAGTCAGACTGCCTTTTAACAGACCCCATCATCCATGAAATCCACATGCAGAAAACTAAAATGGAAGGAGTGGAAACAAAGAACATCCTTTGATCCATAGTTGGACCATCTGGTGGCAACATCCCTGATGTCAGCTTTTTACCAGTCACCTTCACGGATGAATTACCAGTGACTCAAGACTACATGTTCTGCTTTGGGCATGAGTGCATGAACACCAATTTCCACCTAATACTGGGAGACACCGAGGTACTATGCTGTGACACAAATGACACAACGTAAAACAGTGTCCCCCCTATCACTTGAGGCTGTTGCATAGCTCACAGCTTTTTTCTTAAAAGAACAGGTCTTGCGTGAACACTGTCCAAATCTCAATTTAGAAGATGGCATTCTGCCTTTCTAAGATTAAGTTCAAGCAGAAAAGTTTAAGAGGAAAAAAAAAAGAAAAGAAAAAGAAAGTATTTCCCATGGAAGTCTTTAAATTAGACTGATATGGGGACTACATTCTGCTGGCCACAATTTGTGAATGAATACATAGCTGGCATAATTTATCATGATACCCCTATGTTAATAAAAGATTATAACATGTACTGCCATGCCAGGTCACATACAAGATAGTTGATGACTGCCCAAGAAGAAGACAGCCCTATCAAAATGAAAACAGCCTTTTAAGAACATTATTTCAGTGCTTCTCAATTTCTATTACCACCTCAGCTGGTGAGAAGTGAGATACCAAAGTAATTTCCCTTTCTTGTATATAATGAAAACAGTTGATTTTTTTCTTCTTTATTAATGGTACCCACTGTATTATTCATTTTGTTTCCATTCTTATTCCAAGAAGATATGTTTTTGTAAACAGCCACTGAAATGAAAACCAATGCACACATTTAAAAGACTGAAGGCTAAATAATAAGCCAGCCTAGGATTTCTCACCCATACAGCACACAACTGAGCTGTCTCCATCTCACCATGGCTAGAAGTTCTTTTCAGAATATAAAGCTGAACAGAACTACACTTTTCATTTTCACAGCTCTATAATAATGATACACCATAGAAATAACAGTCTGCTATGGTCTTGTAGCAAGTATTTTTATAATACTCTATCCAGTGAGAAGTGCTATCATTTGACTGGAGAACAAGTATATGTAATGCCTGCATTAAGAATAGGAAAGTAATATAAATGAATAGTCTTGTAAGTCTGACCTCATGAGTATGGAATAATTTATAACAAATTCTGAAAGGAAGGTTAACAAGTGACATGGACATAAAGACAAAATGGGCTAAAATTCAAAGAGTTCTCCAGGCTAACATGGAAAGATAATCCATGTTTTAGACAAAGACAAAAGAAATTCAGTCTCCTACAGCTGGACTTCAGTAAAGCATTTCCAGTGGAAACCATTTGTCAATTTAGAAAGTAGTAGCTCGTGGGTGGGAAGCTGTGTGAAGGAAAAACAGCAACAAGAAGTATTAAGGGAAAGAATGCCAGGCAGCAGGGAGCTTGGCTACTGGAGCTTTCCAAAGGTAAATCTAGTTTAGGATTTTCTTTAATAACCTTGGTAAGAACACATGGACTAATGAGAGTCAGCGATGTGGGGTGTCATTGCCAACACAGACGAGAATTTCAATAACTACCCCAAAAGAAATGGATTTATTTAGTGACAAGAACAATAGAAATGTGAAATGAGTCCCATACGAAGAAAAAATATTGTGATTCTACACTTGGGAGCTAACTGCAAAAACTCCTGCAAGAAGCTGAGAGCTCATCAATAAGACATTATTAAGGTGTAGAATATATGGTCTGTAAGAGGCAGCTATGAAAGAGACAAATGTAATGTTAGGAAGCACCAATCAAGGCATTTTTAGTAGATAGAAAAGCATTAATGCCACTGTACAAGGGCTTTCTTTCAAAAACTGCATGTGATAGCGCCTTCGACATTCAAGACAGAGATTCACAAACCAGAACAGGATAAAGAAGTGCTGCCACAACAATCCAAAAATGCATATCTTACAAGAGAAGGGCAGAGAAGCTGAGATGTTTAGCTTGATAGACAACTGGGATGTTATATATAATTGCAATGGGGTAAAAAGGGCAGGAAAACAAGATGACACAAGAATAAAATAGTATAAACTGGTCCACAGGCTGAAAATTAGCAGCAGTTTCTCAGATGTTAGAAGCATTTTGTTGCAGAGGAGCCAATCAGAGCATCTGAAGCTAAGAAACCCAACCCATGCTTCTAGGTACAAGATGCAGTACTCTCTACCACTCCACACCACTAAGGAGGACTAAGATTAAATGCATTTTATGCACTGATGATGCTCACCAGGGTTGCAGTGACAGGGAGCAAAGGGAGAAAAGTGTTCAAAGTGTCTTATTCAAAAAAAACCAGTCACTACAACAGCGGTGCTTGATACAATATAGCCTGCAACAGCAAGGGTCTCAAGATGATACTTTCAATTGTATGTGTGTGAATATGCTGGCCTGCATTTTGCTTATAATACATAAATAATAATAATATCCATGGAATACCAAAAAAAGCAAGCAAAGTCTGCAATTTTATTTACTTTATCATATTTCAGGAATCAAAAGCAGTAAAAAGCAATTCAGAAGAGACTAGTGGGTGTTAATGCTTTCGCTTCATTAGGTGACCTTCTCATAGGAATACTGACATGGTGTCTTAGTGCATAACACTGATAAATAAAGACAGAATAGCAAATGAAAGACATGCAGACATTCTCCACAAGCATTCCAGGATGACGAAACAAATTAATTCCGTGTATAATGCCTGAAGTGCTTTTTTTTCCAAAGTGTGCTTATTCCTATAAAATCAAAGGCACTAATGAGACCAGATGTAACAGACCTTTCCCTATCAGTACAGTTGACTAAACACAGTACACACAACGCATGGTTTAAAAGTATTAGAGCAAACAAATTAATAAACTATCAGTCTTAACAACATACATCTGGCCATTAACATTAAATATTTTCATGAGTTAAACTTTGTTAAGGAAAATAGCTTCATGCAGTCCATACTTCAGCATTAAATATGGCATTAACATGTCTGTCTCCCCTCTACTCAGTGCTGAGAGAAGTACTTAGGAGTCATAATATACTTCTCATAATATACATAATATACTTCTCATATAATAAGAAGTACTTAGGAGTCATACAGCACCTCTTACTATCAAATGGATTCAAATCTAGGTTGACTCTAATAGCACACAAGTGAATGTGCTGGGGTTGAGTGGGTTTACTTAGTTTCTCCTGAAGGGAAGTTTCTGGCAGCTGGTAACTACTCACATGAATGTAGACATTCAGATTTGCCAAATAGGATTAAAAAAAGATGAAGGAAAAATGAAAGAAAATAAAATAAGCAAGTAATTTTCTTGAAAGGATGTTAAACATTGACAGCAAATTCCAATGTGTATTTAGTTCAGTTTGCCTAGGCTTGACATCAGGATCACACCCATGCAGGAGCAGGTCATTCCCCAAATGCCCCCAGGCCTGACTGCTCAGCAGTATTATGGCTTTGACAGTTGAGGGAGACTGCCTCAAGAAAGTACTATTAATTTCTGAGGTGAAATACCAGAGATTGACACTCACGGTTATTTCACACAGTAAGTCCATCCCAATAGAACTCAGGGACAAGATGAACAAAAATGAGGTTTGGCCTCTTGAGTACACACGTAAGGAAGATTACAATGAACCACCATTTTGCACATCAAACACAACCCCACACCTCTGTGCATGAATGTGTTTCTGGGATTACCAGGAGGTCTGAGATTCCCTGGATGCATGCAGAGACAGGAGAAGAGTGTAGTGAAGGGACAATTAGTTTTCTTCCCATTGAACAACTTCCATGGCTCATGTAAATCCAATTAAACACGGCTCTTATGCTGCAGAAAAAAAAAATCCCAAACAAAATCCAGCAATGCTGAAACTTGATGCCTGCATAATACATGCTCTCCTGGGTAACCTGCAGCATCCAGACACTGCCACTGCATGAGTCCCTTCCCTGCAAACGGATGATAATATGCACCTCTGGGAGAAAGAATAGTCTTTTTTTTCTCACAGCTCTGGCTGGGACATGGTGCAAAACAGCATCTCTCTTCCCTTAGATAGCAGGAAAGTTCACCCCATCGCTTTGAAAAAACACTCTGTGAGCATATCTTAACTCTTTCAGCATCATTGCACTAGGCCCCCTTATCTGAGCCCTGCCAGAATGGTGCAGTTATGCCACTCCATCATTTTATTCTGAAGCTAGTAAAGCCATGTGAGGTATTGCTCAGAAGCTTTCTGAAATGCAGTGAGAGCTGCTGTTGCCCTGGGATTCCTGCAGAATTGCTGAACAGGTGGGCCAAGAGACTGCTGCTTCAGACAGGTGAAGGATGCCACCACACAGCTGACCTGCAGCATCTCACTCAGGTGTCAGAGATGAACCCCCAGGTCAACAGGAACTGAGAGACTTCCTAACACCAGAAGCAAGAATTTTCCCCCATGACAAGGTGGGGCTGTTGGGCCAAAGCAACCCTAACAAGATGCAGAGGTCAACAGGAGCTAAAAGACTGCATGGAAACAGGAAGGAAGATTTTGTTTGTGTTCATTTGCCTGAAGTAGGCAAGGATTTACCAAGGGGAGCTCAGAGTTCTAAAGCTTTTCCCTTGTCTGTTGAACACACTGATGGCAGCTCCCACAGTCCAGGGTGCTCCAGGGTACAGCAGCTTCTTCCCACCTCCTTCAAAGTGAAAGAAATGCAGCACTGCTGGGTGGTAGGCAGGGACATGTATGCCTTATTCTAGCTGTATAACTGCCACTGCAGGACATGCCCCCAACCCATGATGGGTCCTGACAGTTCAACAACCCTCCCCCACCTTTTTTGTCTGAACACTCAATCATCAGTGTCACAAAAGCCCAGCCAGGCCTAGGGGACAAAACTGAACCACAAGACTTTGGAGAAGGTCCTGGATTCACATTAACCTCCTCAGGCTTAACCACATTATTCAATAAAAAAACATGCTTTCTTCTTATAACTATGGCCTGGAGATTTCTGAATTTCGAAATTTGTAAATTAACATAAGAAAAGGTAATTAAACTGAGGGGGAATGTGAAGCAGTTAAGACCAAGGTACAGTGTATCACAGAGGAAGCGGGAAAGCTGGGCCTTTACAGAAATGTTGCATTTACTTAGTGAACAATTTGCACACTGAAGGCTTAATAGTGTTTTTCTTGTTTTTATGTAATGTTTGTCTCATATACAGAGGCGGTTTCTCTTATTTGTCTTTAAATCGGTGCGTCTCATCTTTGAACCATGTTGAATTGATTTTTTTACCCCAAGGTACTCCGTCCACTGACTGCAACTACCTTTGGAATCACTTATACACTATGAGAAAGTGTTTTGTGGACATACATTGAAAACCCAAGAAGTGTAAGGGAATCTGGGATCTGAGATTCAGCCAGCAGAATTTTCCAGTCCATCTGCTGGTATATAAAACTTCATTTATCTTCTGCAAAACCCTACTACTTTTGCATTGTCAGATAGCATGGCTGCAAACTAATGCTGTCTCTCTGCAGTCCTTGGTCGCAAAGACTCCTGCATCCAGATTCCCAGTTGCATAACCAGATGACTCTGGGTGAGCTGCCCCATTGATTAACCAATACAGACTGGTAGAAGGGAGGATTATTACAGGAGAAAATCTGTTATTTCTTCCTGTTCATTTAAAACCTAGATGATCTCTCTGGAACATTCATCAGCAGTAATACTGAAGGAGACTAAAACAAAGCTGGACCTCCCTCCCTCCTTCCATGAGAAAGGGAATTTTTTTTTTTTTACAAGTATGCTACGATGGTCCACTGTCATTCAAGAAACCCAGATTCCCTGGCTCTGACTGGTCATTTGGCAAGGAGTCATAAGTTGTTTAACTATCTCCTAAGGAGCAGCAAAATGGCAGTGGAGCATGCTTTTGGAAGGCTAAAAGGCAGCACCTGATAACAAGTCTGTAAGCTGTTGAGCAAAATCTGTTTCCAGTGATAACTGCATGCTGCTTTTTGAACACTATATTTGAAGTTGGAGACTGATCTTCATTCGCAGAGGCAAAGACAAGAAGGACAGTAATTGCAGAAGTACTGCTGCAGATTTTCTTTACACTGGACACAAGGCAGGACTTGCTAAAAGGCAACGCACAAACCAGTAAGATATGTTGCGCTGTTATCCATCAAACTGGCCTGAACCCAAGAAGACCAACATCAGTGGAAGCAGTTTCAAAAGCCTGCACTGCCTTGCATTATGAATGCCAGCCTAAAATCAGGTCAGGTTTTGTCTGCAATAAGCAACTATTTAGTAAACTGTCAGACGTTAGAAAGCTCCTCTCAGACTACAGGGTTTTATTAGGGGGGTGTGCAACAAATGAAATCTACCAAGTCTTAATACAAAGGCCTTGGTCTCTGCTTTTGTGATAGGTGAATCCAGGGACCTCTCATGAAAGTTCTGGTCCAAACATCACATATGCATGTCAATAAAACAATGTTTGTTTCTCTAACAGCACCTAGCACTCAAGTGTCTTCAGCTGGGAATATATAATGTCAGTTTTGCAGGATGCAGAAAGTGAAAGAACAGAATGATCAGCACTGATTCCGACTTTCCCTTCAGAGGTTGCTGAGGTCAACATTTGCAAGGTGTGGTAATGTTTCGAACCCAACTGTAATCCCTTCAAGCCCCTGCAATGACACAAAAGTCTTACAGTGTCAGATCTAGGCATACTCTTCAACCTTTCCCATGACTCAGGCTCCTGTGTTCAGAACAGGAAACAGCTGCTATCAAGCTGGCAGAGAATTGATGAAGAGCAAGTGCAGTGTCCTCTCTGCCCCATGGAAAAGCATCATTCTTTAGTTTAACCAAAAGCACTGAACCAGGCTGTTATCAATGAAAACTACAATCGTGTGTGACATCATGTTGAATAGTGGCACAAGTCCTTGGATTGCACTACTGCATCTGCTTAAACAGGCAAATGTAAAAGCTATGAATTCAGCAATAAGGAACAGGACTGTAATTCCATGAAGGCCAGGTGAAGGGCAGGTTATAGACAACAAGGAGCAATCCAATTTGGTTACACTAGCTAAGGCAAAATTTACAATGGCTATCAATCCTCATGCTTTAAGGCATAAACTGAGCACCATCTGGGGCCAGAAAGAAATTTCCCTCTGTGGTACACTATAACACAATTGGCTGTGTGTATTTCTTCCTCTGAATCATCGCATACTGGCTACTGTCAGAGACAGGATACAAGACTCTACGGATCACTGGTCTCTTCCACAGCAGCAATTTCTATGTTGTTCATTTTCTTCACAGTCCTTACAGATTACAATAATGTTATTAATACTGCAGCAGTCATTTTCCCAGTATACTTTAATAGTTTCTCGAATTCTTGCAGCAACTTAAACTAATCAAAAAGCACTAGTCTATGTTTCTATGGGGTATGAGTGATTTACTAGCTCTGTTTTGAAAAACAAATCTCACCATCTAATTACTTGTATTTTTAAATTACACATCAAGCATATAATCTAGCATTCAATTTAACAATAGCAACAGCATGAAGAAAAGGCATCAATGATACCTAAAAAAGTAATTTAGAATTCAGCTTTGAATTTATTTTAAAGATGTAAGTATTGTCTTTCTGACTGAGATTTATTAACACTCCCCCTTTCCATTATCTGAACATCTCACTTGCCCTAAAGCACATCTGTAAAGACAGTGAGAGACTGCATACATTTTTTATATCCATAAATTACAGATGTTGCTCTGAGCTACTCATCTATCAAGACAATTTTCCATAAGAGTAAGACCAACCTGAAAAGTATCTATCTAACAGAGAATATGGAAAATAATTAGTAAAAGCACACAGTCTGCAGACCTGATTTGTTTTACTGGGAACATGCTCTACCCCAAGCTTTATAATAGGGTGTGACAGAACACAGAGAAGCAAATCCAAGCCCAAACAACACTCATGGGTTATCAAAACAAAGACCTTGAAGCATCAGTAACATGCTGTTGTGTATATATAAACTCAGTAAAGTGGATATGGATAATTTTAGAACATACTTTGTGTTGAATAACTTATGCTAGTTCATATTTTCCAACTAGTAACATTATGTCATATATTTCATAGGTTAACACATCTATTGTATCTTGACTACATACATTTGAATTATATTCAGTTCCATGAACACACTATGGGCATCTACAGAAGAAGACCTGTATCTAAGATAATATGTAATTATCTTGAAGCTGAAGTGTATAGAACAAAAGGCAAATTGAGAATAAAATGCACGAAGCAGTTTTACAAAGGATTCTGCCATCACAGAGCCCAGTTACTGTATCTTAACCTTTCCACTTCCATAGGCAATTGAAAAATTGAAAAATGCTGAGAAAGCAGATAACAAGATTAAGAACACAGAGCCTTTTCTAGGTTGCATATAATACAGAACATGATTGAGAAGAAAGAGGGAAAACAGTACTTGTGAGAGATAAAAGAAAGACACACACTTGAACGATTAATGCCAATCATGGGCTTATCCTAAACTGAAGACAAATAATGTATTACTACTTTCAGAGCTGGGTGAAAGAAAAAACAGAGCTTTCACATATAGAAAAATGTCCCTTCTTCACTGCAATTTGCATTTCAGAAATAATAAAATATCCTGGGTTCCCCCAGGTTTTCTCTTTTACAATCTCTGCAAAAGCCATTGTTTCCCTTTGTTTTGTAAAGCGTTTTTGTAAAGATGAAACTACAGGTTT
Source organism: Myiopsitta monachus (assembly GCA_017639245.1). Taxonomy (NCBI): domain Eukaryota; kingdom Metazoa; phylum Chordata; class Aves; order Psittaciformes; family Psittacidae; genus Myiopsitta; species Myiopsitta monachus. Next base: position 69,893,051 of record CM029917.1, on the reverse strand, counting down.
CTAAACCTATGAGACAAGTTGTTGGTTTTCTTTTCCTTCTCACCAAAACAGAAATCTTCAGTGGAAAGGAAAGTGCTTCAATGCTGTTCTAACTTATGCAAATGGAAAAGAAAATTATAGGGAGCAGCCGTAACACATGATACAACAATATTTTAGGTTTGATTTCCCCACAGTCAAATGAAGAATGTCTTATGAAACAAGGGAAGGAAAAGGAAACACACTAGAGTAGAACAGATCAACAGCCACTTTTCATAAAGCTATTGTCAGCTAGGAAAAAAGTGGTTTCTATCAATGGTCCCATCTCGCAGCTCCAAGGAACCTACCTAAAATTTCTTGACCACCCACACTGCACCCAGTAGGCAACAGTTTCAAAACTTGGTGCCTGTCAGAATTGCGTTTGTATGTAGGTATTTACATAAATACTCTGATTCTTTTTAATGCTGAGCACCTACTAGTCCTCTGCCGATTAAAACAAGAATTGCTGGGTACTCAGCAGAAGAAAAAGACAGCAGTGGTATGGAAGCTTAACTTTTAAATCTCACTTTTAAAAAAATATCTTGGTTTGTATCATTACGGTTAAAGGACTGAAAGAGACTCCCTTTGGAGTCCATCTGTGCAACTCTTAATAGGCTGCAAGAATACCTGCTGAAGAGAGACAAGCACTGCCTCTGTTTCAAGCAGAAGCACATTTTCCCCACTGCAGTATTCCTAGCCCTTGTGCACATGGGAAACAAGAGACCACAGCTAGAATCACACCTAATTTTCTGGAAGTCAGTACCAATAGGATATAAGGCACACTCCAAATAAGCACTTCATAGGTTTAATGGTGCAACTGACTAGCTTTAAATCTTCTATTTAAAACATCAGTAACTCTTAAACAGATGAGCCACTGTTCTTTGCACTTTCAATACAGTCAGGCTAGAAACAGGAAAGACTCTGAGCACTTCATAACAACACAGCCTTTTGCTTGGTGATACAAAAGGTAAGAAAAGTAAGTTGGGGGGGGGGGGGTTTGTTTGTTTTTTCCTTTTTCGGTGTTTTTTTTTGGGGGGGGGAGGTGTTGGGTTTTTTGCATATCAAGTAGATTTCACATGAAGGTTAGTTGTAATGAAACCCTAAAACAACATTAACAGGATTAAAGTCAAAACCTGGAAAGGCAGTAAATCATCTACTGTAAACACAAAGAAATTGAGGGCAGTTGAAAATTGAGGCAATATCTTTGATCCACTGTCACTCATCACCAGTGAAATCTGAGAAAACACAGAGAAATATGTTGTATTTCCCCAGGAAACTGAAATACAGTTAATTAAGAAACAGAATTTTGCCCTTTGATCCTTCTAATAACTCTCCCTCATTCTCACTATACACAGAGCGATAAGACAATGAAGGGTTTAGATCACTGTTGCTAGAGGCATTATTTTCTACAACCTTTGCCTCCCACGGTGCTATGGAGAAACTCACAGCTCTTGTCTGTCTTCGCTATGTATTATACTTCTCATACACACACTGATACTTACAAATAAGGAATGTGGTTGACCTGGCAACAGGATGTTCATTTCCTAATTTATCCACCATTTCTTTTAATAACATTAGTCTCGGCTAAGTAGAGAATAGCTCTAGCATTATGCAATTTTGCATGTGTCTGGTTATATCAAGTACAAACAGCAATCCTCAAACCACTCCATGTTGTGAGATAGACTTTGCTATCAAGAACGTGTTTCTACCAAATGGAGAAATAAAACATCATAATCAAAACCTTCTATCCAACTTCTATAATTCAGGACATTTTTTGACCTTAGGACATTTTTTTTTCCCCCAATTTATTAATCTAGAATCAGAAGGATTGAAACCTATGCCCTGCAAAGAAGATTCTAGGCAGTGGTCTTGCCAGCGGAAGGTTAAAAATAGGGTGATAGACAAGGCAAAAGATCTGTCCAGAATGGGCCAATGCCTGAGAAATCTCTGATCAATGCAAAGGCCCACAGAGGCTGATGTGATAGTAATGTATGTATGGGGAGGCCTTATCCCATCTCTCCCTGCCCTGAAAAATAAGAGAAACACTGGTATCTGAAAGTCTTGATTTGGAATGTCTAACCTGAGGCAAATTTACAAAGCCTTGATTTTTCAGAGAGGATGATCTGTGTCATCTGAAATGTAAGCCTATATTTAACAAAGCTCCTGAAAAACACAGCTAAACAGGAAGATGAGCTCATGTTCCCATTCTGCTAGGATGATTATTTTGTTCATGCTCTGTACCTATTCCTCTAACCTTTTTGTACAGCTCTAATGATCCAATCTGAATTTGCCATGATTCAGTGGTCTCTGTGAGAAAGACACAGATGCAGTTAGTTGTACCACAAGCAGTCTGCACCATGTCTTGAGCTTAATTTCTCTGAATAAGCGGTACTACAGATAAAGCAGCACTACAGCTATCACGACTGCCACACTGCTCACAAGACATTCAAACTTTCCCAGCATATTTCTGCAAGATTTTGTAGACAAAACCACAATACACAGTGCAACTCCCCTTTTCTTAATAAACACAACTGCAATCACCAAGGCTGACTATGCAAGCTACTGTTGTGTGTGCACAAGGGTTGCCTACATAGTAGCACAGCACCAGCATCTACCTTTGTACAAAATGAGAAAGAGGATTCAGTCCTCTCTGGCACAAAGTGCTTAACAATCAAAATAACCATTTTATTCTCTTTGATTACTCCCTTCCAACTCTTCCCAGCTAAATCAGTCTGTCAGGAATATTTTCAATATATATAGCAAAGAAGTATATACTCCAACAACATACATTCCTTTAAGCTAAAATTTTGCATCACCTGGCTCTTGCAAAAGTAGTGCATTAAAAGACAGCTGATTTGAAGGAAGTGTTTGACAGTAAAAGCTGGAATACAGCCAGAAAGCTACAGTATACAAGGATTTTAATGGCTATGAAATGCCTGGTATTCTGTGGTGAAATTAGCTAATAGACTAATTTTTCCTCTCTGGGGGGCTACACTCAAAAGCCTGCAGGTGTGAGACCTGAGTGCATGAGTATTCTTGTCCACACCTGAAACCATTTGCCCGCCACAGAGTTTAAGCAGCACTGCACTGTTCAGGAGCACTGAGGAATAGTGTGTCTGTAAGTTAGTATTTTAAGTAGTATCAGCAGCATACTGTGATGAATGTGCACCACAGCAGTTCACACTCCTGCCTGCCTCTAGACTGCAGCGTCTGTTCTTCTTGCAGATAATGACTGAATTTGATGGCTATATTCTCTAGAGCCTCCCCCCTCCAGCACTACTTCACACCTGAACAAACCCAAGTGCAAAATGCTTCCGCTCTGATTTGGTAGCAGTTAAGACTACCATCTTTACAGGTTACAAACAACATGCAAAACAGCAAAAGCTCAAGCTCTGCACATAGAGACTCAGGAGATCCATAGCAACTACATCAAAACATCTTGAATTTTTGCATTAGCAACATTACTTTTAGCATATCGGACTACCCACTGGCTCCCTTGCTAGGTAGAGCTTTCCAAGTAAGGCACAACGTTAGCACTATGTAAGTCTACATATTGTAAAAAATAAAAATAGCTACTATGCATAGTGGGTAGGTCTTTACCAACATCTATCAACAGGAATCACTTGTAAGAATTCATAAAAAATGTTCACAGGACAGAGAAACAGTTAATTGGTAAGGAAAATCTAACCTGGCAATTACAGGCTCAGTGCTAAACTAGATACAGAACTGCAGTCACATTGTTTTCCCCTAGCATGAAAACACATCTTTTAGGTTCTTGCCAGTCCAGAAGCAAACCAATACAGAAAAAAACATGCAGATACCTGACCATTCTCTTCTTGGCAGAAGAAAGTTCTCTTCTGTACACATCATTGACCTAGGACATACCCGCACACAATCTGGCAATATTGCTGGGCCATATTAATATCACACATTCGCTAAAATGACCAAAAGATGCTTGCAAACACCAGCGTACCACAAACAGCACTGTCAATCTGCACTTATTGTATACAATCTATCAGGCAGGTACTTACAATCTTCAGGGTTCTCTTAACAAGTCTCTGACATCCCTGTTTTAAGGCTTGATGGGATTTGTAGGCTGCGTGTACTAGGACAGAACTGCTGCTTCCTCTCAGGGACAAAGTGGATGCCAGATGCAAAACCCAGAAACTCACAATGCTCACAAAACCATCCTGCCAGATACAACACAGGTGTGCTCACTGTGAATGTGTGTCTGAAAGACTTCTGATTGATCAGACGTGTTCACTGTCACCTGTGATGGGTCTTCTCTAGGCACAGCACACTAAGAAACAGTGGGATTGCTGCTGGAACCTGAGATTCAGGGTGCTGCTACTGCTGCTGATATGGGGAGTAGATGCTGCTGCAGAGAATCTTCCCTTTCCAGCAACATCCCCTTCCTCTTTGCTCTCCTCCTGCCTTCCTTGTCACCACCCAATGCTCCTGTTAGGCTGAACAAGCAAAAGAGCTGAACATGCCACCCCCTCAGCTGTGTTTCGTGGTAGGGCAGCTCCCTTTCTCCTCTGGGGAGAATAAAGCAGTCAATGGGGCAAAATCACCCCATGGACTCTCAGTTGAACCACACTGGCCTGCTCATCTTGTCAGGGAAGGAGACGATACAGCTGTTCTCCTGACCACCCACTTTTATCCAGGTGTGGGGAAGAAAACTGGTCATCAGAAACATGGATCCCTGCTGAATAAGGGAAATTGATTCACACATGCTTCTATCTGGTTCACCTTCTTCCACATGTCCTCAGGAAAATCAAAGGACAAGGGTTTCTATAAACTCCAGGTGGGCATTACAATACCCTCAAAACACTGCTGCAGTTTCTAACAACAGAAACTTCCCACTTTTTCCTATGACTTCCCCAGGCAATTCTCTGCTGCACTCTGGAATCCCTGCCCTGGGCCAGCAGCAGCTCCTGCTGAATGCAAACCATTAACTGCAGAAACATGGCTGCCCAGGTCAAGAAGTCCTTCCAAAATACCAGCATTTAGCAATGGACTGTTGAGAGTTAGCTATAAGAGCAGTAGATAGTTCTGTTTAATGAATCACTAGCTGACTGCAGCTAACTACATAGTCCTTTAATAATACTTGTCCTTAAAAATAATTTCTTTGAACAAGGTAGCCATTGCTATCTGTAAATTTACTATTTTAGCATGATACTTCATGTCTTTTCTACTTAGACAAAGATTTTTATAGAATTTCTTGGTAGCCAGAGAGGGGAAGAGTACTGACCATGCACCTGTTCTCTACAGGTTCAGAAATGGTCTCCATACCTCTTATAAGCTCCTCATTCAAGAAGTAGGATTGACTAGCGTTTGGGGTAACAGCCTCTTTAGCACTTAGCTCTAAAGATGGTCTTTTTAATAGCCATAAAATCTGCAGAGGGAATAAGTGAATTAAGAGTTTTAATGGTTGGCTTGCATTTTACTGCATTCCACAGGGACCAGGTGGTTTTACATCCTGTATCTACACTTTTGATGAAGGTGGTTTAGAATTTTCATTTCAATCAATGCATAGCTTTTATCAGTGCTCTTCCCAAAACCACATCCATTATATGGGGAAACTCAATTATATAAACTTGATTTCGAGATGTTAAATCATTGTCTGGGAAAGGCAAGCCTCTATGAAGTTACACGGATTATTCTGTAGCATCAGTAACAGACTTCTATGTAATCCTCAGTACTGTCTCATAGTCAACATTTTTTTTTTCCCAAATAAACTACATTTATAGCAAGGTGGGGACTGGAAGTTTAAGGCAGCTTTGTGCAACATTTTTGTTCAGGAAATTAACATCTTGGTGCTTTCTTTGTGCAGCTTTGGATTTAAAATCTTTCTAGAGGAGCAGTTTGGAAGGATAGTCATTGTTTAATTAGTACTCTTCTGAATTAGCATCTGGAGTTAACGATACACAAGTAGGTATATGACCAAAAATTCTCAGAAGAATTACCTACTGGTAACTGAATATGCAGAAGTTCAGAAAATTTCCTATCCTCCCTCATTTCAGCTTCTTCAGAGATTTTCTTCCTTTAAATTAGCAAAAACAAGTGCAAATAAGCAGGGCTACATGCTCTTCTTCTACTTCCAGAAGTATATACTCAAAGAGTACAACCCAGAGACAGCTATTCACTTTCTTTTTCAGTTCCTACATTCAATACATGTGCACTAAGAACATAAGCAGGTAAGGTACACTCTGAAACAACAGTAAAATCACTGACCACAAAAGGTCAACATGGTCCTACTTAGCCATCCATGTAGCTGGTCTGGATATCAGAATTGTCAAAGACCAACAGCTGCTCAGAACCCTGGAAAAATCAGGATCTTGCATACAGATGTGGAAGCCAAAGTTTAGGTATCGACTCAACTATGTGGAAACTTCCACAGCTTCTAAGGAAGCCACCTTCTCTGTAGCAGACTATGATGTATGTCTTCTTTAGTCAGCCCCCTTGATCAAAGAGCATACAGACAACAACAGGCAGAAACAAATATTTAGTAGGGAGATTTAGGCAGAAAAAAGAAATCCTGCCTGCCACTCAGCAATCACTAGCTGTTCTGAACCATGACATCAAGAACTTTAAAGGACTCCATTAGCTTGATTCTTCAGAAACTTTCGGTAAAACTAAGCCAAACCACTATGTTAAAAATTTCAGGTCATTTATTCTTATTTGCTATTACATTACAACAAATTCCTTTTTTTTTTCCTAACAACTGCAGTGTAAAGGTTTGTTTATGGAGGGCTGTTTCTACCCATGGGAAAAGCAAGCTGTTCCATACTGGTTACCATACTGTTGGGAGGAGCACTATAGCTCCAGCTCCTACTATACCTCACTTCTGGCAAGAACAGTTATGCTAGCAACTGCTTCAGTCCCACTGAGCAAGGAAGGGAGTGCAGTATTTAGGCAACTGTTATCTGGAGAGGGAAGGAAGGGTACCTCACATCAGCGCTTCTCATCTACCTACAGCAGCAATGGTATTCCTGTCCTGGCCTTCATCCTTAGAGCAGAGAATCACACCTCTGCCTTCACTTCTGAGATGCCTGAAGACAACTCTGTTTATGAATACCTGAAAGCAAGACAGCTCAAAGTAAGTATGCTAAAATAATTAATTTTTATATGCCATTAATATGGCATATATGTTGGTACATGCCACATTATGACACATATGGCATTTATATGTCATACAATGTGCAAAATGTGCCAACAACAGACAATTTCTAGTTGAAAATCATCTATGGCAGAGCCAAACTTATTGTTATGCTGACAGAAGCCATGAGGAAGAATCTTTCCCTTTTAATTCATAACAAGCCTGAAGAGCAAAGTCATTCAACATCCAGGGGATCATCACCTAAATGTTCTTCACAAAATGAGTTTATTTCAGTTGTAAGTAATTTTATTTTCTGGGAAAAGAATTCCATTTGTGTCATGCCAAAGACAACAGAAGGCCACAGGTATTCCTCAAGCAGGCTGATTCTTTGCCTTCTGAAATGACTCAATAAGAAACTAGTCAGAAAACCACAGAGAGTTGAATGAGTGGGAATATACACTGATAACTATCTTTTGCCTGTTTAGATGTAAATTCAGTATTCCAGGTCCCAAGACCACTTGCTGCCTAAGGAAATAATGTTAAATCTTGAGTCAGCACAGGAAGCCTGGAGAGGGGAGAATGGGAATGCCAGTTGCACACCTTTTACATTAATTCTTATCAGACCACTCTCGGGGCAGAATATCTGCTCCTTTTCGCTTTCTTAGCTATAGGAAAGGTGCCTTTATTGGGAGTTAGCTGTGTATTAGAGGGAAATAATAATAAGAGAACAAATAATATATAAAATGCTGGAGAAACAGCTGATGGGGGAACCGAATCTACCCTTGTATTCAGCAAACAGGAAGATTTTTCCCCTCCCACTAACACAGTTCCACTCCCTAAACAACCCTCCATGGCAGCTATTCAATTAGCAATGCTGGCACCAGTGAGGAGGATGAGCCTGCCTCTGGGTTCACTTCTGCCCCATAGCAGAGGCCTGCTTTATTACTAATGCACCAGTTTGCTGCTGATCATAGACTAGAAATAGATTTAATCTGGGTAAAAAACATGTTTTTGCTAAACTCATTTTCTATGTTCCGAATATCTCTGCAGCTAGGGTAGAGTAGAAGAAAAACAAAGATGGTTTCATGGGAGAAAGAACTTTTCATTACAGTTATCACATTTAGTAGAAAGAAAAACACCTATGAAAGCCCCCTGTTGCAGGTCTACACAAAGAGCCTCACACCTAAATAACAAAATAATGAACAGGAGAGAGATTCAGTAAAAATGCTAACAAGTAACATTGTAATGCAACTAGGAAATGGTAGCAACTGCATATTTATTCTCACAGAACAAAAACATTAGCCTGCTGGAAACATACACTGTGTTTTAGCAATCACAATCAGGCAGGATCAGAGCCCCAGAGATCCTACACTGTAGCAGAAGCACATATTTACAAATATATCATTAAACCAAATATTTAACCTGCAAGTGAGAGATACCACCCAAGCAAGCTTAATTCTGGCTTTCTTTCATTCTCAAGTATTTACTTGCTGAGAAAAAACCTCATACTCAAGGCTACAATTCCCATTCTTTCTCTCTATTTCCATTCACACTCACTTCAGCTCCCATCCCTTTTTTTTGTATTCCATCCATCTTGCTTGTTCCTGCCCTCCCATGCCCTTGATCCTGTTCAGTCTCAGTTCTGTTTGCCCTCACCCTACGTGCTATATCTTCTCCCAAGCACCAGTCACCATTTCCCCCTCTTCTACCCCTCCAAAGACCCTCACCACTTTCTCTTCCACCTACTCCCACTCCCTTACTCCCCATTCCTGTTCCTGTCTCCCTCCTTGCTCTCCCCAGTTCCCAAAGGCCCCCTCTGGGCTTCCTGCACCCAACCTCCCCCTCTCTGCATGCAGCCATGCCAGCTTTCCTTCAGGCTGTAATGGCAGGAGCTCTTAGAAGACAAGGGGAAAATCAGCCCTGGCACTGCACACTGCTGCAGCAGGAAAAGATTAAACATTGAGAGCAAACAACTCAGACCCCAAAGCCCTAAGATAGAGCACATTCAGCTGAGTGGGCATCAAAAATACCCGAAGGAAAAGAACATGCTGTGTGGACACAGAGTCTTCAGAGCCCTAAAGAAATATGCACAAACATATTTAGGCTTACAGCTCCTACCTAAATGTCTAATTTCCTGTCCCACTCCAAACCTACAGCTTGTCAGAAGACTGAAGACCTTTGAGAAACTTGAACTCGGCCATTAGGTTCTGACAAGTCTGCCTGCTGTGTGAGCTAGCGTAGATTTTCAGAGGCTCACAAATTGACCAAAAATGGAGAACTTAACATAGCTAAATGTAGACTTGGATGGCTGCCCTGAGAAATTTCAAGTCTCTGCTTGTAAACAGACTACAGCTTCAAAAGCAAAACAGGTATGCATTTATTTCAAGATAGACAAAACATCTTTACTTCTTAACCTTCTTCTCAGAAAAGGACAAACTTTGAAGCTGTCCCACAATGCAGCCTGAGGCAGATGCTTGGCTTAAAGAAGTTTACACCAAATGCCTATAATTTGAAAAGTTGCATACAATTTAAAATTAGGTCTCTCTAACAGAAAGTACCAGATTACAGTATCTTCTTTCATAATTAGCACATACACACGCAGCTTTTTAATTGCTTTTTCCACGTTCTTGCCATTGCAGCTACTGTAAACATCACCCTCAAAAATTTAGTCATTTTCTGTCAGTATTATTTTGTTCTGCCGGGCAGAGCAAAAATTCTACATCAAGAATTACTGGAATTGTGAGGTTTTTCACCAACGTTGGATGAGGATTCTCTGATGGAAAAGGCATGTTACACTAACCCAAAATTTCCATTAGTGTTTATTTTAATGTAAAAAAGTATTAAATCTGTCTTAGGTTTCTTTGCAAACAAGCAAAACCAGACTTGGCATGCCTGTAACTGCTTCCAACCACTCTTCCAGGAGATGATGATGATGATGATTATTATTATTAATTTCTCCAACTATCCATCAAACCTGCTGTGCAAGGCAAAGCCGAACTGCCACACAGCTTTTTGCTGATGGGCTCTGCCAGATATTCTCAAGAACAGTACTGGTATCTTTTTAAAGCTACTGAAACTTGGCCTATATTCTTCCCCTTTAATAATGTCAGCATAAACCTCAAAAATCGTCACTTCAACCTCTGAAACAAAATAATGGCTTTACCAGAACAGACAAGATATTTAAATATGGGTCCTACAGATCGATACATCCATTAGAACTGATCACATAAACCTATTCACAACTCTGTTGGGAAGGATGTTGCAAGCTTAAGTAGCCTAAGACCAAACAAAAACGAACAAAAAGCCACCGCAAAGTCTTTCCATGATAGTCACTGTTCAAACAATGCAGCATATTTCAGCAACCTATAGAGTGTTGCGAAAGTTATGGAAATTCTGTGAAAGTAGTGCAAATAAAAAAATAAATGAATAAAACATTTCCAGTAACATGGAATTCTCTTTACTCAAACTTTCCTTAGTCAAACTTTTAAAAAATAGGTTATAAAGTCTGCTAATTATAGAGTACTGAACCTCATTCAGTCAGTCACAGCACTGGATTCACTCAGAATAAACACTACCACTACCAATAAATGTACAATATTCTTCTTAATATCATTTAGCTCCTCATATGTGCAAGGGCATAATCAAGGTGCTTGATGCTGATCTATGCAGAATACTCAAGTTTAAAGGAGCCACTGTCAATATTGTACATTGCTGGATGAAGTGCAACGAACACTAATGAAGAGCTTTGTCATGGTCTTCTAAAGAAGTCTAATAGCCTGGCAATCCTGATACTGAACATATTAGTTTATTCCAATCTTGTTTACCAGTCCTTCACCTGAAATCTTTGACTCTAGTCAGAAAACTTAAGCTATTTTTTACTCTACCAAATATATTACTCTTTCCTCAGGTGTCTGTTGCATGAACCCAGACTCTCCATACACTCATGAGTACCTATCCAGAAGACGCAAAACAAAGCAGAGAAGAAACAGTAACATACCTTTACAGTGCTGCAAGGAAATAGGACATTAGAATTATATATTCTCATTTGGTCAACACACTAAATTTACATTCAACTACTAGTGTTTTCACACTCTGTAATACAGTTATATGTGCTTCTGTGATGCACATAATCCTCTTTAGGAAGCTCCAGGAAACACACTTGTTGGTTCACACCAGAATGTAACATTATTAACTAAAAGTAGCATTCATAAGTGTGTGAATGTGCCATAGGAAGCAAGAAAAGTGGATCTGAAAAGAGCATCTTATCTTTGCATCTGTATTTTTGCTGGGATTATTCAAAATGCATCCTGGTTACAAGAGATCTCACAATACAGCTATTACACTTGTGCAGGGATGCCACTCGCATTATGTAATAAAACCCACAGAGTAGTAAGATTTTAATTCTTAGTATTTAGTATTGCACAAAGACCTTTAAATAGCTTTTTATTAAATTTGAATTAGATTAACAGAATAACCCCGATAAATATACAAAAGGGGTTTCTCTTAGTAGCTCTGTCCTACTTTTAGAGCTTTCACTCTAATAGCAATGCTATTCTCTGCCTCCCCTGTAGCAGATCGCAGAGTTTTCTCCCATCTTTGTAGCATGGCTAATAAGTTCTGGGTTAGAGCAGCTTAGACCTCAGGCTACTACTATGTTGAAATCAATTATGCAAAGCCCATTCATTTTGATACAATATACTAAACCGCTGCTGTCACTGCAGTAGAATGCCTGCTCAGATTGGTTTCTTGGATTTCTCCCCCCCCTCTTCTTTTTTATCATTACAATGTCTTCATCCACTGCCAAAGCTGGCATTCTTTATGGAATATACTGTCTCCTACCTAGGATGCAGTGCTCACTTCAAGATTAATCAAAACCAACTTGAAATTCCAGTAGCAATGAAAGCTGGAAACATGAATCCTGCATATAGCATGAGTTTTACATGCAATGAGATTAAGAACCTAATTCATTACATCAAATTCAGCATATCAAATCACTAATTTGGTTACAAATGACTCTTCCAAGATTAAAGAAAGAAAATTAAAAGCCTAAGAGCTGCACAAATAAGAAGTCCTCCTCTAACCTTCATTTTTAAGTGGATAGACAATGTGTGTATTACCAAGATACAATATATATATTTACTTATAAATTTAGGATGTAGCTGGATACCTTACAGTTCTTAGAAGTGGAATTGGCATTAGCTATCTCAGATTTCTTGTCAAATTTACTTTACTTTTATAACATATTAATCCATTTCAATTGCAGTGATAATTCTTATATGAAATTATAATTTATGGTACTAAAATGAGGAACATTAATACAAAAATGATTATTAAAATACACACAAGAGACATTTTGAATATATACCTGAGGTTTCTTAAGACACCTGAACCAATCATTAATTCAAAGGCACTGAAATGGATGGACTTCTCAACGAGCTTTTCAGCTTGCAACATTTGCAGGAAAGCTTCTTCTGTTTTTGAAAAAGTGAACATTTCTCTGGTGATTAGTATGCCAAGTCAGCTCAACAAAGGGTCAGACAAGAACGAGAAAGAAGGAGGGAGCAGGACTACCCCTTTTGGCAGTAGCAACCCATTTCATTGGCACAGCCAACTCATGAAACCTCACATCCTACCTTACTAAAGGATGTGAAAAACAACTTATGAAAAAGTACAAATATCACTGAAAATTCTCAACTTATCATGTATGAATCAATGTTACATCTTATTCAGAAAATAACAGCTCTTAAGATTGTATTTGAGCCTGTACATTAAGGAAAAAGTTAGTAGCAAAAGAATCACAAGTGCCTCACATGTTGCAAGGGAGATGAATTCAGAAAGAAACAGGAAACAATGCCTCAGTCTCTAAATGTGAGGTACTAATGTGGAAGGAGGGGCATAACTTTCAAGTTGCAGATCCCAAGCTTATTCAAAAGACTCCAAACAAAGGACACACAAGAACCCCTCAGGAGGGCTGCCAAAACCAAAGTATCAGTACTTCACTACAAAACTGAGACTGTATTTCCAGGTACATTATTTCTGACAGTGAAGCCAATTTAAAAAGGACCTGACTTCCCTCACCCCTTCTTCAACTGCCTTCCTTCGCCTCTCCATGCACAGCCCATTGTTTCCTGCAAGGTTCCAATGTTATTGCTTGAGTAAGGCATATCACAGAAATGCCCCAGATTAAAAAAGACAAAAAAACCAAACCAAAACAAAAAAAAACCCCTTCTAATTAGACTCAGTAACTGTGACATAAATACTTTCCAATAGTAAGAATGATACAGCACTTGAATACAGAATAGGGAAATGGCTGAACTAAGTTATGCACCACATAATGAAAGGCTGTAAAGTTACAGAGAAATTTCTCCCTAAAACTACAGGCCTGAGTCTCAATGACTACATTCCTACATGCTTCCTGGGCAGATGAGCACACAGCCTAATTATTCTGAGCCTAAGTTACCCCTTCACAAGTGTGTTTGTGAACTAACCAACAGAAAACATGCAAATTATCTGTAAAAGAAACACCTTGTGACCAGTCACACCTTTAGCTTGGACACTATCAACTACACACCGACCTCAAACTTATGCAAAGTCTGTGAAATAAAGAAGGTGCAGCATGCCACAGGAGAGCTACGTCCACTGTCAGCACTGTGGGAATGTAAACACAGTACAGTGTAAATGCTGTGGGTCTTGGCAGAATGCTCATTTTCTGCTCTGCTGCTGTGGAACTGGCTTACCAGTGCTTGCAAAACTTGTTCCTTCCCCATCTCCCAGCCTCCCCCAAACCTTTTCAATTCAATCTCAAACTGCAATGATCATTAAAAACAATGAGTATGTCTGACGCAAGTAAACGTGCCTTGACTAGCAAGGATTCATTAAGTACCTGGCACTGGATCCATAATATGGGATTCTGACACGGAAAGAAAGGCTTTAGAGCTCATTCAAAGTACGAGCTTTACATATAAAGGAGTTAAAAGGTGCATCTTTGTCTAATAAGTAAGAAAAGGCTAAGCTCTTGGCAATAATGTTGGTAGTTTCATCCTCTGTATAAGCTAATTTTCCTATTTAGATACCACCTTTTCCAAATCACAGATAAATTCAGTCAACTTTAGCTAATGTGGTAATGATTTGTAGTGAGTGGCAGAAATTCCCCTGTAATTATGCATGAATTGATGTGTGATTTCCTAATGAGTTTAAGTGAAGAAATCATCATTTTGTGATAAATGCTTTATTTCTTAAAAGCTCGTAACACATTTCTAATAAATTTAATCAAGCGACTCACACTCACGTAACATTTACAATTACTTAAGTGTGTAGTCTTTTACACTGCCTTATAGCTTTGGCTGATTGCTGTGTGTTAAAGTTTAGCATTTCATAAACATGGTATAATAACCATTATGTTATTTTTGCTTGGAACCATGAATTATTTCAGTTTGAAGTTAATTTAAATTCTGTACAAGTTTTGTGCCTCAAAGGCAAAATTCTTTCGCCGTTTACATACGGAGGTACACATCAGGAAATGAAATCAAGTGCTTCTACCTTTTATGATACACCATGTCTTTCAGCATGTCATGTGAGGGGCAGCAAAGTCTCACTATAGTAAACTTATTATTGGATTCAGCAATTTAAAAGAACTCCCATAGTGCAACTACTTCATCTATCTGAAACAGCCTTGATCAGTCACCCCCAGTCCTTCCAACTCTCCTGGCTGAAAACCAGTACAAATTCAACTTGGTTGTAGAGCTGAATTTCTGTGGGAGATATGGAGGGATAAAACGTCCTAAAATGACCTGAAGGCATCTTACCCTATCTTCTCTTTACTAAGAATTTTAGCTCAGCTATTTGCTTCCATAGTAAGTTGCAATAGGTAATGGATTACCTAAGGGAGTCACAGATCTAGAGACTTCTATGTGTTGCCACATCCTTAAAGACTGAAAATCAAATGCTTCATATACTTCCACACATTTAGGTGCTGGAATTTAGCTATTCCAAGTGTACCACACGGTTTAGCAACTAACTAAAACAAGGACTGTCCTGACCGAGGGAATCCTCCAGCTCTGCTATGCTTCCTCACACACTCTTCACCAATCTCTTCTTAGAACTTCAGAAGAAAAAGCTGAAAAAAAGGAAACCCATCTTGGCATTCCATATCTGTAAGAAATTTTTGTTTACTTTCTCACTACAAATTAAAAACCTCATTTAAAAAGAATATTAAACTCCAGGTGGTGAATCTGGCCAGTTTTAAATGCCTGAGTCAGTGTACTGGTACCAGTGCTAAAAAATAATACTGGTGCTAAATCTCAAACTCCACGACACCTTACACAGTGCTGTCCCTAGAGCTAGAAAAGATAATTCATAGAACTACACATTAGCACCTAAAAGACAAGAAATGATCTCACTGGTATCAAATACATACAAAATGTTTATTTTGATGTTAGCGTGGACTGGGACCATTGAAATTTCAGTTAACATGAAGAATATAATCTAAAAATAAACGCTGCTATCTCAAGAACAAAAAGAAAGAGGCTTGGAATAACTACTTGAACACCCGAGTTGCCTGAAACATAGTATTAATGCATAAATATCACTGAATAAATTGATTTTGGTTTGAACTTAGTAACTTATCAGTGAACCCAAGTTCCAATGATCTAAATTCAAAAGGATTTTATCACATGTTCAATTCCCTTAAGATACCAAGAAGAATTGTAGCACAAGTACATCTTAGCAAATCTCTCTAAGGAACCTCTGTATTATAGCTGTTAATAAATCCATCTAGATGATAATCTTCCTATCTTCCCACATGAGGTCAAAAAGGTGAGTGACAGCGACAAACTGAAATCCTTTTCCCTGAGCACGTATGCATTCCTTCCTGATCTTTACAGGCATTCTTCAAGTTTTTTCCCCCTGCTCTGGTATAAAGTTGAATCATAGGACAAGTCAGAATCAAGCTTCGGATTCTGCTGTCCTGCCAATCTGTTATTGCCAAATTCTATCCTCCCACAGCTAGAATCTGTTTCACAATCTAATTCAGACATTTAATCATCCTCCTTCAAATATCTAAACTCCTCCTCACCTAAGTTATACTCCCTGACTGCAGAACTGTTCAAGTTTTTTTGTTACAATCGATAAGCAATGACAAAGATACAGTAATCATGTAGGCTGGGATTTCTGAAGGAGGAAGATATCGAACTTCCATTGGATTCCACCACGAGTTGGGCTTCTATTTGTTTTACATGCCCCTGAATATCTCAGATCGAATATATCAAAGACACAGTGTGAGGAAGACAGGGGAAAGAAAAGTTTTGAAAAATGTGGGAGTAGTAGTTCTCTTCAGAAGACTGGCAAGAAATTGTCAGTTGATTTAAATGCTCAGGCTTTAGAAAACCAAAAATCTTCTGACTTGCTTCACTTTAAGCCTCAGGGCATAGTCTTCTTAAAAGACAGACTAGGGATAATGTAGACTCTCTCTGGAAGCTATCAGGAGAACTGGCTACCCTGAATTTAGAGAAGGCTGAGATTCTTAATGACTTCTTTGCCTCAGTCTTCACTGGTGTCCTAGGTTCAGCAGTAGCAGTCATTTTTCTCCTTCTCAGTAGCTGGTGCAGTGCTGTGGTTTTGACTTTCAGCCTGGGAACAGCGCTGATAACACTGATGCTTTCAGTTGCTGCTCAGTGATGTTTACTCTGACCAAGGACTTTCTGAGTCTCATCCTCTGCCAGGGAGGAGGGGAAATAGGGAGGAAGCAGAGACAGGACACCTGACCCAAACTAGCCAAAGAGGTATTCCATACCACAGCACATCATGCCCGGTACATAAACCAGGGACAGTTACCAAGAAGGGCTAGATCACTGCTGGGTTGAGCTGGGTATCAGTCGGCAGGTGGTGAGCGGTTGTATTCTCTTCCCTTGTTATTTCCCTTATCATTATTATTATTATTGGTGATTTGTATTATACCTTGGTTACTGGACTGTTCTTATCTCAACCTGTGGAAACTACATTCTTTCGATTCTCCCCCCCATCCACCCAGAAACAGGTGAAGGAAGAGGGGGGAGTGAGCTAATGACTGCGTGGCTGATTTACGGCTGGGCTTAAACCACGACAACTGGCAAATGCTCTGACCACAGCACCCAAGTCTTGGAAGGCAGACACAGGGAATGTGAGAATGAAGACCTTAGGCCCACTGTAGGAGAAAGTCTTGGAAGGCAGACACAGGGAATGTGAGAATGAAGACCTTAGGCCCACTGTAGGAGAGGATCTGGTGCGAGACCATCTTAGGAACCTGAAATGGCACAAGTCCATGGGACCTGATGAAATCCATCATGCGGGTCCTGAAGGAGCTGGCAAATGAAGTTGCTGAGGCACTGTCCATCATATTTGAAAAATCATGGCAGTCAGGTGAAGTTCCCAACGACTGGAAAAATGGAAATATAACCCCCATTTTCAAGAAGGAGAAAATGGATGATCCAGGGAACTACAGAGCAGTCAGCCTCACCTCTGTGCCTGGCAAAATCTTGGAGCAGATTCTCCTGGAAGGCATGCTGAGGCACATGAAAAAAAACAAGGTGCTTGGTGACAGCCAGCATGGCTTCACTAAAGGGAAATCCTGCCTGACCAATCCAGTGGCCTTCTATAATGGGGCTACAGAACTGATGGTCAGGGGCAGAGCAGTAGATGTCATCTACCTGGACTTGTGCAAAGCGTTCGACACTGTCCCACACAACATCCTTGTCTCTAAATTGGAGAGACATCAATTTGATAGGTGGACCACTCAGGTGGATAAAGACCTGATTGGATGGCCACATGCAAAGAGTTGTAGTCAATGACACAATGTCCAGCTGGAGGCCAGTAACGAGTGGCATCCATCAGGGATCGGTGTTGGGACTGGTCTTGCTCAAGATCTTTGTCGATGACATGGACAGTGTGATTCAGTGTGCCCTCAGCAAGTTTGCTGATGACATCAAGCTGTGTGGTTCGGTTGATACGCTGGAGGGAAGGAATAGCATCCAGAGGGTCCTTGACATGCTTGTGAGGCGGGCTGATGCCAACCTGCTGAAGTTTAACCATGACAAGTGCAAGGTCCTACAGCTAGGTTGGAGCAATCCCAGGCACAGCTACTAGGTTGGGCAGGGGAGAGATTCAGAGCAGCCCTGCAGAGAAGGACTTAGGGTGCTGGTCAATGAAAAAATGAACATGAGCCGGCAGTGTGTGCTCGCAGCCCAGAAAGCCAACCATATCCTGGGCTGCATCAAAAGGAGCATGACCAGCAGGTCGAGGGAGGTGATCCTGCCCCTCTACTCTGCTCTCCTGAGACCTCGCTTGGAGTGGTGTTCTGTGTGCAGTTCTGGTGTCCTCAACATCAAAAGGACATGGAACTGTTGGAACAAGTCCAGAGGAGGGCCACGAGGATGATCAGGGGACTGAAGCACCTCCTGTATGAAGATAGGATGAGAAAGTTGGGAGTTGGGGCTGTTCAGCCTGCAGAAGAGAAGGCTGCGTGGAGACCTCACAGCAGCCTTCCAGTATCTGAAGGGGGCCTATAAGGATGCTGGGGAGGGACTCTTCATTAGGGACTGTAGTGAGAGGACAAGGGGTTAATGGGTTCAAACTTAAACAGGGGAAGTTTAGATTGGATATAAGGAAGAAGCTCTTTACTGTGAGGGTGGTGAGGCACTGGAATGGGTTGCCCAGGGAAGTTGTGAATGCTCCATTGCTGGCGGTGTTCAAGGCCAGGTTGGACATAGCTTTGGGTGGCATGGTTCAGTGTGAGATGTCCCTGCCCATGGCAGGTGGGTTGGAACTGGATGATCTTAAGGTCCTTTCCAACCCTAACTATTCTATGGTTCTATGATTCTATTCTGTGATTCTTTATTCTACTATTTGCTTACAACAAAATACTAGCTTTTTAGTATAAAAGTTAACAAAGCTTCAACTTATTGAACCTCAACAGTCAAAATCTGCATTATTTTCCTGTAGGCGTGTGCTATTCCAACTGGCGCACATTTAAATGTTATTAAAAAAGCCCATCAAAAATGCAAGGAGTACACGTAGTATTTCATAAAAGCTGTCCAAAACCTCACTTTTCTATTGTAAAAGACTTCTGAATAAAGTTGTGTACATTTTTATTTTCCCTGAAATATTTATTTCTCAAAAGATAAATATTGCATTTGTAAGCATGCAAAGGACAGATCATTGCAATCTGCTTTTTCAAGTAAGTACAAGAAACATTCAGTATTTCTCACTTAAATAAGAATTGTCATGCAGTATCCTTAGACCTTTTGTTTTACATGCTAATGCAGAGGCCCTCTCTTAAAAACATTCAAAACATTGCATTTCATCTCTTTCTCCAAAAAGTTGTTGCATTTAGAACTGCTTGACTAGTATTTTTCTTCATGAGGTCTTCTATTTTATATGTACCTAGAGGTAATATTTCTCCAATCTCGTATCCTGTATATGTCATCAGTTATGACACTAGTGATTATTCCATATTTCAGTGTAAAATCTATTTAAAGGCAAATTACTATAAAATCATCAGGAAATTGCAATATTAGCATTGTGTTTTCTGAGTCTAAACTCCCATCCTGTTAGTAAAAAGGAAACATTGCTTTCATATGATCTGGATCTCATGTTAATTCATCAATAATATTTTATAATTTCATCTGGCTATCTCCATTTTATGAATGCCATTTGCACTTTCCACTGAGCTGTAAAAATAATGAACAATATAAATTCTGCTTTTTAACTTCCCCTGAAACACTGTGTAGTCAAATCTAAGCCAAAACACCACTAAAATGCACAAGAGAAAATGCACAATCAAACCATTTTTAGAGAAGACTGTTGAGCTACACACTTTTTTGTTAACACAGATTAATTTTGTAAAATGAAAACAAAATATGTTATTCCTCCTTTCTATAAATATACTGGATTCTAAACTCATACGTGTACACAGCCAGTAAGAGACTGAGGCACTACTTACTAAGGCAGTAAGAGACAGTTACATATATTGCTTATTGTTTACCTAATAACACAGGCTAACTTCGGAATAGTACTATCCTGGTGGCTAGCAGACAGTAACAACAATACACATTCCACTCAAGTAAAAATCCTTGCAAACTTTGCCAAAATAAGGAGACCAAATCTAGGAGTACTGCAGCTCTGAAGTGTTTTCTAATTGACTGCCATACAAACACCTGTGGTGAACATGCATATGAGCATGAGACATATAAGCCTGAGATACTCAGCATACAGCTACTCTTCACAGCTCCAGCTAAAGTGTTTCAGTACACACCTAAATCAATTAAATTCTCAAAAAGCCTTTCAAATCCTCTCTTAACTGCATTGTCTGTAATGGCACATTCCATTTCAACTGTAAAAGAGGACATAAAAGCATAAATGTTTTAATATGTTAGTGTTACCTATGGCAGTGAATATTTGTATTGTAGCTGATACATTTTGCTTTATGTTGGACTACATTTGCATCAACAAAAGACATGGAACAAACAAAAAACAGGTACATTGCCCTTAAAACTGTTCCCAAGAGTAAGCTGCAATTTTTTGGATGAGTCAGTGAAGGCTTTTTATGAGTCATGTTTTTGAAAAGTTAATGGTATTAAATTAATAGTAAATAGTACACTTTACACACCACTCAGAAGAAAAAATAAAAAAATCAATCCCACTACCAGAATCTGTCAATATATGATATACAGTTATTGGAACACTTGAAGATTATTTAAGTTATTGGAACATTGTTGAAGATTAATGAGCACACTGGAAAGTGCCTACACCCCCTGTTTCAGTGCCACTTGGAGTCAAAATTATGGCATTAACTCACAGGCACTGCATCCCGGGAGCCAGTAAGCAGTGCCAAAGAATCCTTGTTAAGTTATAATTACAAGATTTTTGTTTTGCCAGCCACTTCAAAGGCAGATGCATATGATCTCAAGATGCCAGCTTTTTAGTATTAGATGGAAACAGGACAAGATCATTAATGAAAACTAGTTAAATAATGAACAGAATGAGGTATTTTCTATGAGCTGCTCTCATTTTGCAGCACACCATAGCTGCTACACAAGCCTATGTGGTTTTGTAATTAAAGTTTTACAGAAAAAGGGAAAATATATTTCTAAGGAAATATAGTTGGCATACAAAAAAAGAAAAAAGAAGATCTATATGAGACTGGATGCAGTCCAGCATCAGCTGAAGTGTGGCTTGGCTATTTTTTTTAAACTTAGTCCTGCCTTTCCCACATTACTTTCTTTACAAGTCTATGAAATTTTAAATAAATTCAGAATTGTAAAGGGAATAACTTCCCTGCCTTATGCAGAAGTACAAGGAAGGTTGACTGCAGCAACTTCCATTTTCTTACGTACAATAAAACCCCTGAGACATTCCTATTAATAATCACTGACAAATGTAAAGAAAAAAATAAAATCGAGACCTGAGTAGAGTTTTAGGAAGAATTGGAACTTATCAGTTGTGGAATTCATCTGGGCATGACACAGGTTGCTACAGACATAAAGGCATTGAAAGTCCTTGCTTCAGGGATCTGGAATATAAAATATTCATGGTGTATAATTTTGCATAATTTGTTTAGCTACTGAAGCATAATATAGTTCCTTAGTGCAGAGATATAAAGAAAAGAATGAAGGAAAGAACAAAATATTTTACCAAAAATAGAGGGGTTTTACGACTCTGTTGCGTGTGGTGTTATGATATCCACAGGCATACAAACTTGTCTTCAGGTATTACACATCAACAGATACGTATAGATATCAATACCAGAGCATTTGAATGTGTTAGGTGTTAGATTCTCATGCTTTTGCTCATTTGCTAAGGATATCGACTTCCCCCAAGCCACATGCTGTACCCTCAGAAATACATCCAAGCTGGGCACAGTCAAGCTCCTGATTCAGAAAGCATCTTCTGCTGTATTCACCCGCTCTAGGCTAGTTTGTACTCACTTAAATGCTCTGTATACAAAGGGAAAATAAAACTACAAAGAATCCAAGAAATGTTGTGGATAGGCGATTCAAAGCTATTGGTATTTCAGCCTGATTTCCTTTCCATTGAGCTAAATCTAATCTGAAATGAACTCAGCCAGTTCAGAACACAAAGCCACAAACTTTCTTCTGGATTTGCAAAATCAAACCCAAATCCAAGGCTGCCCATGACGAACGCACATCCTTTTCCTGACATTGACTCTACATCGAAGGCTCAGTTACCAAATTCGAAAGAACACCACAAAATAAGAAGTGCTCATTCCTCTTTAACCACTCTTGCTCATTTTCACACTTTTACTTAGTGTCGTAATAAAAATGATTGCCAGATAGGATTGAAAGAAAAGGATGACACTTCAAGAACTCACACTTAAAAATACAATGTTCAAGAGAGAGGGAAGGAGAAGTGGCAATAATATAATGAGTGTCCATAGTTTTACTGAATTTGTGTATTATATTCTGTCACCTGCTTTTTAAAAATGTCATCATACGAAATTTTAAGAAAACACCATTAACAAAGGTAACTTGTCATACACAGAAGCGAAAAGATAACTGACAACACTTGCTGCAGATCAAATTTTGTTAATTGCTTTTCTAACTCATACATGTGCAATGCCTTGGAAACACCTAAATAAACATACGGAGATACATAGGTATCAGAAGACATTTTAAGATAGATATTTTTGGAGATTTTTTTTCCATATTCATTGTTACAATATTTTTTCAACCATCTATAAACCATAACAGACTTTATATTTTTAAATAATGACCACATCTCACTTCTTTCTTCTCTTATTTCAAACACATTTCACAGGGAGTTTGGCCCAAGCAAATACGAAGTACAAACAAAACTACAAACATTAACATGCACTGAATCTTAGGGAAGAAGGGTCAAAAGTTAGTACGGGAGTTAGGCTCTCCATTTCCCTCAGAAACTAGACCCAATTGAGTATTTAACTACATTTAGAACTTTTCAGATGCCCTATTTAGTTCTTATGAAACTCACATGGATAAATATAGCTAGATGGATGGACAGATAGACAGATGTATTGCTCTGCTCTTTCAGTTTAACCACTGAAGTCACGGAGAGCTGTGCATTTCCTGTCATGGTACAGTAAAGTCTAACACTGCGGGGAAAAAAAAAAAAAGATTAAAATCATCATGAAACAGGCAACACCCCCCTGATTTTGAAAGACTTGCTTGAATTCTGGTACCTTTTTATATGGGAAATTACTTGCATATTTATTTGCAAACTAAGTTTCTTCACATTAAACCACTAATTTTAGTCCTTTATGCCTAGCTTCAGTGTAAGTAGTCATAATCTGGAAGGCCTGATAAGGAGAAAAAAATTACCAATGATTGAAAGATATTATGACCTTACTGGAATGCACAAAACTGTAAAAGAGGAAACCATCTATTCAGTGCAATCCCAAACGAGTTTCTGACCTGCTATAGCCACAGGGAACATAATCTTCTGCAAAATTACTTTCCTAATATTTTTTAATTCACATAAAATTCAACAAGTATGTAAAACAGGGAGGGAAGGAAGACAGAAAGAGAGAAAACATGCAATAGAAATTCCTGCAAACATGCAAATTTTCTTCAAAGTCCCTAACCAGCAGATCAAACTTAACTATTTCCCTGTTAACTGCCTGTCAGTTCTGTCTTAGTATCTCAAGAAGCTCTAGGAGCAAGAATTACCTCGTCTCGGTCAACCAGCAGCAGCATATGTGTTGCCTGCATTTACCATCTGTTTGCACAAGAACAGAGTGATAGTATATAACATAACAGTTATTTAAAGCCCTTTGGAAAATCAAGTCACTACTGCTGAGTGTTTCTATACCTCAGGCTGTATGAAGACAAGTTAAGTGCTGATTCTGAACTCTACCATTTTGTTTTATTTCACTACGATGGGCAGGCTGGGAGTTACCCAAGACAACGAACGTAGCCATAACCCTTCTTCATGGTAAACATAATTTCCCCAGTGATCCAGTAAGCAATAACAAAAAGTTATGTGTAGTACATATAGTGTTTATATTCCCCTGGGTTTAATATGGCTCACAGTAAAATTGATTTTCTAGAATCTTGCAATAAACCTCATCAAAGTAAATGAAACCCACGCTGGCTTTTTATAAAGTGATTGGATTCAGGGTGATAAACTAACCTTCACCATCAGAGAGACTCCCAATAATGCACTTGCTCGATTAAACTCCTCCAGACTCTGTTTAGATTTTAATTTTTCTATAGGACTTACTTAACTCTCTCTAACGCTCTAGCTTAATGCTTGCAGAAGGGATAGCAGCTGAAAGCTATACTTTTCCTTCTCAGACTAAACAGATCAACCAGATTTATATCTGCCTAGCATTTGCCTGACACTATTTTCTAACCTATATAAAAATCCACAGTGGTAGCTACTCATATTGTGTGGGAGTGAGGAGGAGGAAAAAAATTACTTTCTGCTTACTAAGAGTTCCTAATTAAATACCAGGAACCAAGAAGGATTTAATAATTCTAAACTTTTGTGCACATCTGAAATCAACATTTTAAAGAGAAACTAGAGGAAAATCCAATGCATATCCTGAAATAACCTGTCTCACAACAGGCTTTCCTGAACTATCCATCCCCAACAGATGATTTTCACCCAAAATGACCACCTATACTTACCAAGGTAGATTATTCCTAACACTTTGCCAGTCTTTGGACATTCCAGTTTTTCCACTGTTCAGTTCCTATTTCAGCAGGAGGCAAAATGTGTAAAAAAAACCCCCAAAATTCGAAGTGACCTTCCTTAACATTCTTCAGCCTCTAGTGGCTTTCTCAAATAAAAAAATACAATCTCTATTCACAGCTACTGTGCAATATGCATGAAAACTATTTTTGTTGCCATATTTATTCCTGGTTAAATGAAAAAATTATTCACTTAACCAGGAGTAAAACCTCTGAGATTTTTTCCTCGTTTCCCAGCCTGTCTAGGGAAAACAGGCTGCAGTAAACAATCATGCCCTATTTTATTCCTACTTAAATGAATTATCATAATAATAATTACTAGCAAAAACATCTGGTTTCTGCTCAGTACAGACGGCAAATTCTTTGACACATGGCTTGCATTTCCCCTTCTTCTTAGTCTCCAGGCTGAGGGTCTCAGGCTTTTTTTAGACCAGTATACATGCCAACCTCACAGCATGCCTGATGGTACAGATTTATGGAGAGACTGCTGATGACCATAAAATGTTTTCTCTGTTTTTTTTCTGCCTCCGGAAAATTATGCCTTTGTAATAATATCTTCTCTTTAGAGCATTTCCCTGTTTTTTATACAGATGACATTTGCATGTAAACAAGTTCTTGCTGTTTTTCTTTACTACTGAACAAACAGCCAGGAAAACAATTGTTCCCTTTGACATCATTATGGCCTGTTATTGTAGAATGATCCTAATGTCACTATTTCCAGATTTTGAATTAGATAATGGGGCTATCCAGCAAAAGAAATTTAACTTTTGATTTAATTAATATTACCACTGTAACAGAATATTGTTATTTTGTGTAAAAAAAGACAGAGAAATCAATTAATTTATCATGTGAGACTTGGAAAAGTACTGATACTTAAGTACAGTATCACCTTTCACATTTCCATAATGCCTTTTATCAGGGGATCTGTGTTAGGGGCTGCTCGAGTTGCTCTGCCTCCACTGAACAATGCTGGAACAGAAAGGAGAGTTCAAGCTCAGTAGCAGCTATGGTCCAAGAAGCCCAGAAGTAGAAAATAGTTGAGAGTGGGGAGGGGACCTCATGAAGTCGAACACTGCCTACTGTCATGATCTCTGCATGCTTTTCCCCAAGGTACAACAGGATGTAAAGTCCCTAAGAGTCCCTGAGAGGTTTTAAAGGGCGATGTGTATAAAGAAGCCTTTTCAGGGCCCCTGAAAGGTTAAAAATACACCAGACAAGAAAGGGCTTAACAAATCACTTCACAGCCATGAGCTTTAAGAGACAAGACTCATAACTTGGGAAGCCATTCAGCATCTCTGGCCACTGGCGCTATGCAAAGCTCCTTAAAGGAAGCATGAAACTCTTGTGGGGGAAAGGTATTTACTTTCACAGTGCGGCTGCAGCCCACTTTGTTGTCAAATCATAAAATGATCTGGATTGGAAGGGACCTTAAAGATCATCTAGTTCCAAATCCCCTGCCACGGGCAGGGACACCTTCCACTAGACCAGGTTGCTCAAAGCCCCATCGAACCTGGCCTTAAAACAAACTCTGCATGCAGGGCAGCCTCATCCAAAGGAGTCTGTCTGGCAGTCTCCAGCATTTCACCTCCATTTAACGGGCCACATTTACCACCTTTCATCCTCTTCAGCCCCTTGGCCTGGGGAGCTGCCCTTTCCTAAGCAGAGCAGGTAGGCAGGTCCCCCAGTGCCCACCTAAGGCCCTGCTGTGCATAAAGCAATAGGGAGGGCATACAGATGATACTGCTGCAAGTGTGTTAAAAGGCCCTCACTTTTGCTCACAAGTCTGCTCTGCACTATGTCTGTATTGGTGAACAGCATGTACCAGCTGTAAAGCAGTCCTGAGCTCCGTCAGTACTACAAGGGTATGGCAGGTCACCCCAGACTCACTTCCTTGCCAGAGTGAAGTACAAAGGAGATTTGCCAGAACTTGGCTTGAAAACAGCATATTAATATCAAGCAATTTTGGATCCCAAAGTGTTTCAGAAAGTAAGTAAATATTAGTCTCAATTCATAAACAGAAACGAGAAGCACCGAGACATTCAACAACACAGAGCCAGGGGCAGAGTTCAGGACCTGGACTTTGCTGTCTGGCCATTCCTGCAAAGGTCCCCTTCACATTTTTCAAATAATCTACATTAATACTGGCCATTGGTCTGGTGGTTTGTGTCATGCAAATATTTGGTTTGGGGTCTCAGTGATCTGAGCTAGAAGAAAACCTGCTGCAGACTGTGTGGTGTCATTCCCAGGATATGGCTTAGCTCTATACCCACTGATATAATCAGTATCATCTGTTTCGTGACCCTGTTTTAATCACAAATGGTTCACCTTTCTTTCATCTAAATTTAACTTTATCTCAACAGCCCATGATATCTAAGATTTCAAAGTTAATAATTAAAAGCTCAAGTTCATAAAATCACTCTTACATGAAAGAAGCAATTAAAATCAAGCATGTATTCACTTAATAATAAAAGGCCTATACTAACACAAGGGTCAATATATTTAAATGCCTTCAGCAAATTACTATAAATCTTATTAAAACATTTTACATTCGTTATATCTTTTTTTATAACCTCTATGTGAACTTTCAAGGTGATTTCCTTGTCACTTCTTCAGATTTTATAACATTGAAAAGTTATCTTCAACTTGCTATTAAACATTTAAGAAACAAACAATCCAACCCCCCTCCAAATATAACACAAAATATTGTCAGAATGTTACTATATAAGAACATTTTAAACACATGAAGGAAATACAAAAGAAATCTTATCCATTATTTCTGGCAGTACATGGAATTAAGTAAGTTCACAGTTTACAATATGTGATCAAGAAAATAAGTTCCTGTGACATTATATTTGACAAGAATCTTTACATAAAGAGTAACCTGGATCCTGAGTACGAGTCAGCCGATTGGTATCTAACTGAAGTTTTGCATTAATAGAAAGAATACAACAAACTTTTTCTATAAAAGCTTATGCTAACCATATGAGAATTGCAATTTTTTTTGAGCTATGATTAATTTGGTTATATTCTAAGACCTTAATCTGCAGGCCATACTACTACAAATAACCTCACGGATTCAATTACTTACATGACTGAAAGCTGAAGTATGAAATTATCTGTTCTAAGAAGCAATGAAAACCAACCGGAAATAGTCTTCATGATCCAAAAAGAGGAATTAATCAGAAGCAAACAGAAGTTTGGAGGAAAACAAATTTGGACTTATGCTTGCCAGTACCTACCTCAGGTTTCTTTCACTTTCCAAAGGAAATAAAAAACCTAAGCATATTTTTAATTGCTGTTATGAAATGTATCCATTTTACTAGGTTGTCTTTCACATAGACAGGGCAAACAGCCCTCTGTGGTGTGGTCTGAATTTTCTCCTGCATTTCACAGTTACAATTTCAGTGGCATTGACTTTTAAAAGAAGTTTTAATTTTACAGCATTCCCAGACACCTCAAAAATCCATTTCAGTGACTAAACCTTGGGGCAAAAACATGTATTTAGGCAGATATAGCAATACCTCACATAACATCAGGTACATCTGAGGGTGTATTTATCAGTGCTTATATCTGGCATCCTGGCCCATTCACCCTCCCTCAAGTGTGCATATAAAAACAAGTGCTTCCTCACAGCAGTCTGCTCATTTCATACTAGGGCAATTTCTACAGAAAGTCTACACAGAGACTGACAGGGAGCAGGTACGAGGCAATCAGGGAAAGCAACTACTCTACTGTAAGGTCTACCAAGAATCCATGTGAGAAAAGTAAAACCAAACAAAAGGTCCTTCTGGATGTAAATGTGGATAGTGGTATGCAGAGGCTAAGGTTACAGTAACTTCACCTGCATTCCTCTTACACTCTTGTGCTCCTTTAGAAAGGATTTCGGTGGCTGCTATGGTAAAACTAGAAGCCCTGTGAATCAACTTCTATGAGAGCTGGAATCAGCCGCAGGATCAGTGTGGTAGCAGCAGGCTTTTCATCTCTATAAAGGACATAACAGAAGTGTGATGCCTAGAAACCTCAAACCCTTTGCTTTGTTGTTCAAATTCCACAATAAAGCTAGATTCAAACAGTAGACATAAATGTAACAGGCACTACTTTTACATCAGATTATCAATAAAAACATGAAAGTTGGAGGCCAATGATGAGCCAAGCCCAGCTGACCCCCCAAAAGATTACTCTGATTGTAACTGTTTGTCTGTAAACAACAATTCTCAAACCTCCACATTTTCTAATAATGCACTTTTGTACACAAAGCATTTTCTTCCATACTGGCATCACCACAACACTCAGCATTGCTGAAAATCAAACTGCTTCCATTTATATGCCTAAGCATCGATTTAGGAGCCTATTTTAAGCATCTCTGTCTGAAAAGTTTTCCATTTTCTCCATAATAAAGGAGTGTGAGCAGCATTAGTGTGCTGTCAAAGCATATGGCTTGAGTGGGCATGTGAGCCCCAGTAAAACTCTATCCAGATGCTCACTCACCCTCTCTCTATCTTCCTCTCTCCCACAAAAGTTCCTGATTTCTAGATAAATGTGAAACATTCAACATTTACTATAAGACAGGCTGGTGATGGAGGGACTGCCTCTTCCTCATATGCAATGGTGAGCTAGGCTGAGCTTGGGGGTACAACCTGGTGGATTCACTATCTCTACCCTAGACCCAGGCTGCCTCTTCACATGAAGTTCAGGCTTCCCAGCTATACAGCAAGGAAAGGATCCAACTGCTCTGTGAGGAGCTGGGCTATGCAGGAAAGGGGGCTTCTTTCAGGTACAGTGACTGGAGCTTAGTTAAGTCTATAGACCTGAAGGCCAATAGCAAGTAAATACTTTCAGAAGACTCGGCCAGAGTACATCCAGCGAGGAAATCAAGGGCAGCATTTGAGGAAGAGTTATGAAAGTGGAAAATCAAGCATATTTAATGTTAAACATAGGAGAGTTTGGAATAATAAGAGACAGCAATACAGGAATGTGGGGTAGGTCACATAATGGAAAGGCCAGTATGGATGAAGTGGTACAGGGGTGGGGTAAGAGCACAGCTGACTGGATATTGAAACAATGGACTTCTAACTGGACTGTAATGGAGAAGGTTTCTCAAACAAGAAGAAAAGGTATATTGAAGGTGATCTCAGCTTCACAGGAAGGTGAAGGGAGCATCTTTTGTCAATCAGAGAATAGTAATAAACTCAGGAGGAGAAGAATCCCTTCAGTGCAAAAAAGATGGTCTTCTATAGTCAGACAAGGGTGAGATAGAAAACCTGTCTGCAGGAGGGCTTTCGGCTCACATGTCAAAGAAAAAGGGAGCTCTGGGAATACAGACCAAGCCCAGGGATGCAATGCAGCATCATCACTCTTTGGCTGGAAGAACCATACCCATCTGGCAGCAATGAGTATCCAAGCAGCAAAAGAGACAGCTCATTAGTTACTGAACTCACAGCAGCACTCCCAAGCCCTTGTGACTGCAACATGGGGCTGGTTTTTACCTACAGAGCAAGTGGCTAGTAAAAACATTAATCACACTGAAGAATACCTGTATTCATTAGGAACCTTATGCTATCACTAGGTAACATGCACAGGCTCAAAAGGACCTCCTCCTTATGTGATTATTGTGTAGAACAATGCTTTTACTGATGATACAAAAGTACAGGTTTACTGTTTAGGGCAGGGCTCCTTCTTGGGATTCTCCCACCTTCTCAAAGAAGTTGGTGGTACACAGGGACACGAAAATTCATCTGACTGTTTTGCAAGGACAGGGAAAATGGTGTTGCCTAATCAAGAAATTCAAAGATCAAATCTGCTGAATTAGTTTTTGCAATTGGTTGCAAGGGTAATTCTAAAAACAATTCACCTTTTACTTTGACAGAAGTCTGCCTGATTATCTCCTTGGGAAGGCATCTGTACTTGAAACATGTGACATACTAACTTTGATTTAGAAAATATCTTTAAATAAACCAGAAATCTCCTCTTCCCTGTATTTGCTCTGACAGAGATTCCAGCAACTTTTTTTTCAAACGCCTGCAGCTGGGAAGATATAAACTCTTTCCTCTCCCCTGTTCTTTCTTCAATCTGTAATTTCAGCAGCTCCTATCCAAACTTTTTGCTCCAGGTAAGATAATGAACTGGATATCAGATAGCTTTATTTGGCATTCACTGTCCCAGCTCATCACCTAAGAAATGCTTCCTTTAGACCCAAATTTCTAGTAATCTTGGCAAGATACTTTATCTTGCCCCTGCCTCATTTCCTCCAACACTAATCATCTACTTCATTGCTTTCTCCTCTTCTTAGTTCTTTACTACTTATTCCTTCACTCATCTAGAGTCTTCTGCCTCCTAATTACACAGATTTTCCCACAGTAACTTTCCCAGACCCAGCAAGTTATATTAGCCCTTACTGTCCCTGAGTTAAACTCAGCTTTCTGTCCTGGACTACAGTTCTCCAGCTGCTCTGCCACTCTAAACTTGCCTCATTCCCAAATATACAAATCAAAAGTCTGCATTCTCCTTTTTCCCTGTGTATCTTCTTGCTGTCAGAGAAAGTCTTCATCTCCTGAAACTATGCGGAAGGTCTTTAGCAGGAGAGTAACAAAGACCCAGACGAAGGTTAAATAAATGGCTGTGATCCCTTTCCTAAATGCAAATGCTTAAAGGAAGCCAGCTTGATGCAGCACAGCCTAGGAATATATTAAGAGGAAACAGTAGATGCCGTGAACAGAAAACATTTCCACATTGATCTTGATTATGTCTATCAGAGAAAGAGGGTAACAACAAACAATACCTCATACCATGAGATTCATTATAATGTCAAAAGAGCTGGCATTTCTGGAACAATGGATATATTAGTGTGATCCATCTTGCTACACATAAAGGAGGTGGATTTCCAGTGTTTAAATGCAGGAGATGGTCTGCATTTTTAATAAACTGAACAACACAGAGGTCGTGGGGTTTTGTCTCTTCACTGTGGGTTTATAAACTTGAGTCTCTAAGAACATCATCTGGAAAGTATTAAGTCCCTTATCTGTCATCTTGGGAATTGACATAAACTGCCACTGAATTCACCTGCATCTGCTAGAACATGCTCAGGACATCACAGGATCAGACCTATGTAAAAATAAGCACATACAAATGCTGCATCTACCTGAATCACCTGACTCGCTTTATCAAATTCACAGCCATAAGGTTCCAGACGAAGATGCAGAGATAGTAGTTTTCTTATTAATTTTTCTATTTCAGAAAACATGGAAGAGCAAAGATTGTAACTTATATGAAGACAGGGGATAAGAGGAGGGAGAGCGCAGAAGGACAACGTACCAATGCAATGTTGACACTTTCCTATTTTTTGCCAATTGTTGCTAAAACAACCACCTTTGGTGTTTATGAACTGTATAATTCAAAGCAAATCTGCCTACATAACCAAGTTAAAAATGCTTTATCTTTCCTAATAACCATTACACGCAATCAGCAAAACCCAAAGTACATAATACAAACTGAAAATGCAAGAAAACAAACCTTTTCTTTTCCCCTAAGTCAACAGATTTTCTGAGCCCAAATAAAGTTCTTGGCTTTCTTTCAAATCTTCACAGCTAATCAATAGTTTATTCTTACAATGAAAAATGATGTATCCATATTCTTCACAACTGACATTTGCTAACTCTCTACAAGGTCACATTGATTGCCAGTTGTTCAGTTTACCCAACTTCTGTTTTGAGCCAAATAATATGATTTTTGTTTCATTAATATTTAATAGTAATTTAGATCATACCAGATGATCTTAAAGCTGATTTAAATCAGCTTGAAGACAATATTAAGCTTTCTTCTAGTATAATCTATTACCATAAATGATTGTGTCATCTGCATATAAATGGTAAGTTGAATATGATAATGAAGTGCAAAGATTATCAATATAAAATGACAAATGCATCTGACTTAAAATAAATCCTTCAGGGACCCATTTATTCTGTTTTCAGTGGTAAAAGATGCATTGTTCCACTTCAAGTATTCTACAGAAAACATAAAGGATTTGGATCATGAAACATAATATTTATCCTATGTAAAAAAAAAAAAGAAAATAAAAATTCTAAATTGTAGAACTCCCTCTTATCAAGTGTGGCAATTACAGATCAGGCAGGTATGTAGAGATTATATTTTTCATATAAAAGGCCTTGATTAATTATCAGGGTTTTTTTAAAAAGTGATTACACTAAAGACTGTGGTTTTACTTAGGCTGGGTTTAGTTTGTATTTGTTTTTCACTAGCTGGACATTTAAATTAGTTTATTTCAATTATTGCTAAATGCCATGCCCATTGAAGAAAAGTACCCGAATGCAGTTAATAGCATGACACCCAAAGCTGTTTGCTCTATAAAAACAACAGCTGGGAGGGCTGCAGGGAAACACTGATTGGCAATAAGGCTGAATTTAAAAGAATTATATTGTCAAATTCTCTAGGCTCATGGATTTAATTAAAGTCATTGGACAATTTCAGGGACAAAAGAAACAATTACAGTAGTGAGAAATACTAATAAATAGATTAGAAATGGTTAAAAACAGCAGAAGAGAAAGTAAGTACATTTACTGGCAGATATTGTCTAAGGACATTATATAAAATAGCCATGACACAGCACTGGAAAACAGTGAGGTGACAGAGACTACCGGAACTCAGCACTTGCTGAGCACTGTGGGAACAGATACACCAGATCTGCAAGGCCTCTCTTTTGCTTTCCATTCAAAATCTTCCCATTCAAGATTTCAGGTGTTTTGATATCACTGAGACCTTACAATTTGTAAAATTTTACATATCTGAACTAATAATTTACCTTGGACGCAGGTACATATGGAAAAAGTTACAGGGTTATTTTGGTCTCCTAGCATCTCAGCTCAGAAATTCTCAGCATTTGGTCTGGCAGATTCATCTGTTGCAAAAAACTGGTCACAAATAAATCTGAACTAAGAAGATGAAAGTTTTATCTATTTGAGAATGAAATTCTGGAGAAGACTTGTAAATGCGGTCATGGGAGAAAGAAATGTAGGAAACAAGACAGGATGATAAATTAAATCAAGAAAACTTCTAAACCCAGGAAGTTATTCTGTGGTATGATTCCTAGGGAATCCAGTCCTCAAGCATATGCGAAGAATTCTGAGAGCCATCTGGATTGCTGGACGTCTGCACTACACTTATTTAACTTCATGGTTCAAGACTCTAACTTGTGTGCACCAGAAAGAAATATTCTTTTCCTTCCTCAGTCTATCATTTGGCTTCTGGAAATGGGATGACACAAAACCCAGGATGTAAACAGAGTACAGCTGTGTTCCTAGTGACGTAAAATTCTCAGATGAATGGTGTCCTGCTCACACACAAAGGATTAAACCATTCATCAGATTTAGGATCAGGAGGACATCTGTCCTCCAAGTCAGATTAGCAGGGATCAGAAGGGTTTTATTTGCCCTAACAATAATTTAGGGCATGATCAGCTTCTTGGGATCACACAGGAGTTAATTTTATAAATATTTTTCTAGCACACAGACCTGGAAGGCTAGCAATAACCTCCACTTTCCTGCTTTCTGCATGTGACACATTACAGGTGCAGCTTTCAGATGAGAAAACATCTCATTGATGCTTCAATTGTCATTCTCAATTGAAAGTTGTTGAGAATTAGGATGATCCATGGATTCTTCTGAACTAGTATCTACTGTATGGTTGTCTGCCAGTGCAAGAAAGAGAGGATTCAGTTGCCCAGATGCTGCCTGCTAGTCCTGCCTTCTTACTCATCTACGTGTATGTACACCAATTACAGTCGGCTCATATACGCCCTTTATTATGCCAGGGAAACATGGTATATGACAGGCTACTAAAACATCAGATCCCAGTCGTAATCTGTGTGCTCTGCAGCTGATTCACAAAACTACAGAACAATAACATTTACTAGTTTGTCAGTTCTATGTGGTTACACCGGTGTCCCTAAGAATGCAGGCTGACAGTGGTCCATAGGTTCAAAGTTTGGGAAACACTAGCATTCATAGTTTCTATCTTGGCATGTTAAAGACATCCTTCTCATAAGGATAAGTAACTGCACGCACACTCTGAAGATGTACACTTGTTCAGCTTCAGCCTTCACCTCTCAGTACCCATGGAATGCTGAGACACCTTTATTAATGTGCCCTCCATTTCATAGCTCAGAATGGTATAAATATTTCATCCCTTAGTCCAATGGCTTTTTCTCAAGGACAGGTATCAAATCACCATATTCCTTTCACTGGCTCTGTATCCCATCTACTAACTCATTCCTCTGTGACTGAAGCTTGCTTCTTCTGGTGGCAAACACATTCTTAAACATAAGGCCAAGAAACAAAGGATTTACTGTCACAAAACTAATTATAATATTCAGTAGTTATTAAGATCCTAAGTATACAAATCTTAAGTAAGAGCTCAACAGATTGGGCTAACATATCATAAGTATGCTGATGTCAGTGTCACACACGCTCACACACAGAGCAGCATTCTTGTAGATGGTAAGTTTAATCCCCACAATTGCTAAATACTCATAATTTCTTTGTAGGATCACAAATAAATTTGAAGAGATCCTGCATGTGCTCTCATCTTTGTGTTTATCTGTTTCTGAGATCTCAAAACACTTCTGTGGATTGACTGATTCCTGTGCTACGGGTGATGTGAATGACAGCTGTAAACCTCCCAAGTACCTAGCCAAAGCTGTGCCACATAATATGCCAGAGCTAAGAGCACACCACGGGATGGGGTATTTGAGAACCACTTGCATTAAACCACATTGCTCTGCAGAGTTTCTGGGCAGTGCTGTTATCTTTAAGTGAGCTATTGCAACTACTTACACTCTTGGTTTATGCTTCCTGCTTCCAACATGTACAGCACACTCATATCAGCTAAGTGCAGAGATGTCCAAGGTACAGGAAGTAATAGCAAGCTGCCTTATAAATTAGACCCTACAAGAAAACTTCACACATATACACCCTATGAATTATAAGACTATTTACATGTCAGCAGTAACACTACTGTGTAATTGATATAACAGCATGAGCACAGATGGGTGTTGCTTTTTGTACAGGAGAAAAAAGAAATTGTACACTAGCCAATGGAGAGAGGTATTTTTTGAGTCTGTATTACATTTTCTATACTGACTATTTTTCATTAAAAATTTCATTGCAGCTCAGCTTCAACTGAAGTGCAAAGCAGTGCGAAAACTATGAATCATTATGGAAGTATTTTTACAATGTCGAGCTATTTATTCTTTGACTTAAATTTAGCTTTAGTAAATGATTTTTAGTCTTTTAAGAATTTAGAATTTTAGCACTTTGCTTAATTCAAGTTCTTCCCCAAGGAATCAGCTAGGACACTGATGATAACTTTGAGGGGAAAAAGTCACCAAAACCAGCAATTAGAATTTGTTTAAACTCAGTATATAGAAGATTTTTATGGTATGAACTGTAGAAAGGTCAAACCTTGAATTAGTAAATTTATCTTTCAAAAAAAAAAAAGCCTCTCACACCTGAAATTATAGTATCAGCTCTTAAAAGACAAAAGACAACCAAGTGAGATTTTCTTTTGTAGGTTTCAAGTTTAAATCCAGACTACCA
Source organism: Myiopsitta monachus (assembly GCA_017639245.1). Classification (NCBI taxonomy): domain Eukaryota; kingdom Metazoa; phylum Chordata; class Aves; order Psittaciformes; family Psittacidae; genus Myiopsitta; species Myiopsitta monachus. Next base: position 69,856,608 of record CM029917.1, on the reverse strand, counting down.
GGGTAGATACTAAAATTACTGTAATCTGATGGATGTGTGATGTCTCTCAAAATTAGCTCGGTAGATCTCACTTCAAACTCCCCACCTTTGCACCAAATGACAGGATGCATAGGCAACAAAAAATATATGGGTCCTGAAAAGCCACACAACTTCTGATATTGCTCAGAAGACAGGACTGTTCCTCCTTTGGCAGTTGGTAAGCATGTCTCTGCCATAAAGTTAATCCAGGCTCTCATTCAAAGAACACCTGTAATCCACAAAGATAACCCACTGACCTGAGTTATAAGTAATTTCCAAACCCAGGTTGGCTTTTACAACCTCAGTGTCAGCTATAACTCAGACTCAAAGAGGAATAGCATACAATAAGAATGAAAGGGAAACTGGAGACAGTGAGGAAGGGAAATCATTTTAGTGTCCTTGGTCTTCCTTCCCCAGTCCTCTGCAACACTTAAGGGATGATGAGATAAACAAATATATTTCCTTTCTAGATATAATGTTTTTATCAGATAGAAGAGCAACTTTTTCTAACTGTCATCATCATCACATCCAACTGTTAGAGAAGCATGATTTTAGCGGTTGTGTTTTCTGTAGCTCAGAAAACTATGACAAAGAAATCCAGGAGGTCAGAGAAACTAAGATTTCATTAATCAAGTGAGTAAAGAAAAGAGACTGAACAGAAGTTACAGCTCTCTGGACAGAATGAAAAAAGAACTAATTCTCATGGTAGTGGGCTGGAGACACATCAAGATTTAGAACCAGTCTATATGTCATGGATAGGAAAAAGGAAGAGCTGGAGGCAATCTGCAGGCTACAAAAGCTTCAGTGAAAAAAGGTTAGGGATACTGGGACAGTCTGCTGGTCTACCTACCCATCAATGTACAGCTTGTATTTGATGCTCTGGATATATTTTGTACTTTGATACTCAGCAAGCCAGTATGGATTAGAACTACTTTGTGATGGAAAACTTCACCATGGTGGAAAGGACAAAGCTGGGCCATCAGCTAGAACAGCCTTACTGTAACAGGCCACAGGTCATGACCAGCTTTAGTCACTGAACTCTATGACCAACTCCCAGCACTCTCCTCAAGAGTCTGAAAATGAGAAAAAGATGTGAATTAGTGTAAAGAAAGTCTGTGAGACAAAGGGTTTAACACTTACAGGGGTAACAGACTCAGCAAAGTGAAACAGAGGCAGGACATTCTGGCCTCTCTGAAAACACTAGCCAGAACTCAGAAGACTTTCAAGAATAGGAAGGATTTCAAGGGAGGGAATTTTATTCAGGTGAGTGTTACTACTCATACATCAGCAATTCTCACATACTCTGAGTGACACAGATCTATTTGTCCTGCACCTAACTGAGCAGAGCTGAATAAAAAGCAGGCAGTCATCAGTGCCCTTTTTCCTTTCATTCCCAGAAGAGAATGCTTGCAGAGGCAAAACAAGAGATGGTACTTGCATGCTGCCAGAGCTCACTTTTAGTTTAGAAGCAATGATGTTCAGCTGGGTCTGGGCCTAATGCAGCTGATACAGAAAAACGGACAAAAGACTGAAGAAAATGCACCTACGAATTTTCAATTTACTAACCTATTTTCACTGCTACAAAAACAATGGTTTATCTCGCAAAACACTGACATGAAGGAACAGCTGAAAGTGGCTGCTAAATGAAATACAGATAATATCATTGCAAGTAAGCAAAACATGTTCTTGTATCTCCATTAACTCGCTCTATTCCAAATTGCCTACAACAGGTGGCAGAGCCTGGATGCAATGTATTTTGTACCTTGCAACAGCTGTGAATAGGGTACACACTGAAATGTTAAAGAGACATTACTTGTCACAAATGTCTCCCATGACCAAGAGCAATTCCAGAATTCAAAATATTTCCTTGTTCTGAAGTTAAATTAGGCCACTATGATATTAATTTTGCAATTTAATACTGAAAGGCTTTGAGAGACAAACACATAGATAGAATAAAATGGGATTAGAAGCCTGCAACATTTTTCACATTTTTATAGATTTTTACATGATATTAGCACAAGACCAGATAAAGTAGCTTTTAAATAATTGCATTACAGACTTCAGGGACGAGTTCTTCAGCTAATGCAAGCTGGCATAGTTCTGTTGACTTTAGCTATGATGATTTACATTAGTTGACAGTCTCTCTATATACACACCCTATGTAGTTCAGTATTTACAGCTTCATTCAAACCAAATTATAACCGCTAAATTAGAAATCTAGCTAGAACGTCTGTTAGCTGACTTCCAAAGGAGAAGCCAAAGCAGCTGAGTAACACCAGCTTACAGTTTCTAAAACTACAGTTTTTTCTGAATAATCTGGGGAAGCCAAAGAAAAAAAGTGGTTGAGTGAACAAATTATGTAACCAGTGAGCTTCATTTAGAGGCTACATAGAAACATCTTTTTTTAGGCAACTTGCATATAATATATACCTTTCTCAGATTAATACTGAAGGCTACCCACAGAAATGCATCAGTTCATTATCACTATCAGGAAACAACGCAACATATATAGTTTCTTAGAGAAAACCATAAACACGCATTAGAGTAACTCCCTTCTTGTCTATATAGAGTTCTTCCAAGGACCTAGAAAGAGAAGAGCTTGGGGGGGTTGTGTGCTTCTTTTTTTTAAATAAGTGTTCTAAAGCTGAATCATTTGCAATGAAATTGTAATAATCAATACACACTTTCAAAAATATAAAGTTAATTTTAAATATGGGACTATTTGTACATATTACACAGTTTATTTGCCTTCTAAATTATAAATATGTCTGGGCAATAGTCCTAGCACCCATTAATGTTAAATATAACAACTGTTTTCAGAGATTAAACATGTTACAACTTGATGAATGCTATACATTTATTATATTGCATGTATATAAGATGCAGCATATCATGCTCTGTGTATAAAAGATCAATGGATGCTTCTATTTTAAACATTGTTTTGAAGGCAATTATATTTCTTATTTTAATCAAATCCACCTTAAGTCAGAAATGTTTATTCACTGCCCAGAAATTAATCTCTTGAAAAAAAACCCTTCTGTGGATTCAAGTTTTCTTCTACTACCATTTATTTTCCTACTTCAGCCTAATATTAAAATAAATAGATTTAAAAAAGGCCTACAGGCAAAAATAAATGTACAGATACATCAATGCATAGCTCCCATCTGTACATACATTTATTATTTCTTTGTTGGAACAGCATTTTTACCCTTCAAAAAGGTACTTCATAACATTCTCACCAAAAAAAACAACCAACCAACCAACCAAACAAACAAACAAAAAAAGAGGATAAAGTAAAGAGCACCACAGAAATTGAGTTTTGTAGCACAGTGACAGCCAGACAGAGAATCAGTGGCAAGGACACTGAGCAAGAAAAGACTATAGAACAAATTGTGGCCGCATAGCCTTTGTGAAACTCAACTCATAATTTTGAAGCACACTCCCTGAAGTTGGAGGAAAAGGAAAGAGTGCATTACAGAACTGCCAGTAACATCCACCTATTCTGTCTCCATTTTATTTAGAGAATGTGGTTGGTAGCACTGGCTGCCCTACTCCAGCCTACTCTGTTCAGGCAGCTTTAGACACTCAGCATAGGTTACAAGGCCTGGTCTGCTTACGTAGGCAGGCTCTAGACTAAGCTGTAGTCCCTCTTGCCTTGCTGTACGTATGGAAAACAGTCAAGTCTGAATTTCAGCAGTCTGGAACTGCTGCAACCTCTTATGTCTAGTTACAATACAGTAGCCAGCTGACTACTCGGCTTCAACTCACAGCCTGCAGACTCCACACAGTCCACAATGGGCATGTGCCTACCCACTGCTAACAGAATTTCAGTCTGACACAAAACTGGTGGCTGCCCTTGGGCAGGATCTGTTCTCTTCAGAGAACTGACTGCAAGCACAGCAATTCTGTCACTACTGTCTTGTTATGCCCCTGTTAGCATCTGAACCTGGCTTCTGATCTACTCACAAACACCTTGCTCAAATACCCTCTCCTGGGTAGAAGAGCCTGTGTTCTCCCGTTTAGCAAAACGCATGTCCAGCCTAAACAAGGGGAAGATGCACAACACAACTGTGAGAGAATAACATCATGGGCATTTTCAATTTGCAGTAAAAGTGGAAACAGAATGTTTTGATTCATGGCATGATAGTCATGGTCATGGCAGATAACAGGCTACATATTATTTGATCTCATGTACTTCCATTTTATTTCCAATACAGTCCAGTTAGAAAGGCATTTGAAAAGTCTTGATTTGTAAATGGCCTTAAGCACCAGTACTTGCCCTTTTCTAGACGATCAAATTTCTGAAAATCAGCTCATATCACTTCTCTGGCAAAACAGGACTGATTTCAGAATCAGTGAAACGGCACTTTGAAGAGACCTTCAAAGCAGCTTTTTTGGTTTACCGGTTGGACTCAAGTCTCCTCCATTTTGTTAGCTTTTTTTCAAAGTATTTTTGTTGTATTTACTGAATTATTTCATTAATGTGCTTGTGATAAATTATTAAAACATCAAAGTACAGAGGTTCCATTAAGATTCAATCTTAATACCTATGAATAACCACCAACATTTTGTCAATAGTGCACCATCAATTTTGCACCAGGCTACCAGTCAAAAAAATCTTATCAGCATTCAGACATTCACAAATTCCACACACAAGCACAGGATTGAACCCCATTTACTCTTGCTTACAGGCCATCAGATCAGCTCTCTCTGTTTTGTATCACAGTTTCAGAAAATAGCTTCCCAGACATCCAGCCTTTTCCTGTGGAGAGAAACACGACTGCTCTCTCCACCATGCTGCTTGCAACAGGAGCTTCACCACAGCAGAGTGCTCTGGGAGGCACTCTGCAGAGCTGCTGTGGGCACCACAGCTTTGTCATCACAACACTGGAGCAGACTTGCAATCCTCATTCAGGGCCCCATCCCGATGTAAGGCCTGATTTCCTTCACTCCTCGCCTGTATATATGTTACTGAAAAATTAGCAATATAGCACCTTTTCTCATACCAGTGATAAAGAGTTCTCAGAGTCTGTTTTTTCAGCCTACATATTTCTTCCATTATAACTTAAAGATACTGAAAGCCTATTAGCCTGAAAGCTAGATACCCTTGAAAGTGACCATGCTTAGCATCTTGAACCTTCAGAACCCCTGTGCCTCAGTTCTTCAGTGGTAAAATGAGGATAAAAGTTATTTCCCTAACTCACAGGAATGTGAAAATCAAAACTGCAGGGTATCCTACTTACAAAGTGACAGGAATAATAAATGTCCTCTGGAGTACTGCATGAAGAAATGATCTTGGCAAATAAAATGTTTTGGTTAAACACTCCCTGGCCACTCACAAATTAAACATTCACTTACAAAAAGTGTAAAAGGTATAAAGGTCAAGAAACCTAAAGTTTTAACAGGACTGATATTTACTTCACCCTTCTACTACTCTAGCTGGGCAAGTCCCCCTTAGAGAACAAGCTGACTTTATATACAGTGAAACAAGCACTACAGGACAGTGAGTGGAATTAGGGATTAGAGTATCAGCTTCTGAATTCTCTGTTGCTAACGGGCTTAAATCAGAACTTTATTGTTACATTGTTTTAAGCTGGGTTTTTCTGTGTCTAATTTCTGAACCATTACGTATATGTACATTCTTCTAAAACTGCCAGGTAACTTAGTTCGCTTGTGGAACTGAAATGTAACCTTTAATTTTACAGCCTGTACTTTAGAAAATTATGCGTTTGAGTGGCTGAGACTTTCGGAAGGTGGGAGTGGTACACCAACCACATAAGAAATGAAAAACCACAAGAGAATTCTTTGTGTTGTGAATAATAAGTCAGGAATACAGTTACGAAAATTGCATATCCCACTCTTTCATCAATGTGCAGACTCTTTCCTAAAGCTATTCTCATCTTCTGCAGCCACTGGTAAAATGCATAGACATAACTTCAGACTCAGTATACAAATGAAATTTAAATGTCAGTGTGGTTGCAGATACCTCCCCTAAAGCTGATTGTGCCACAGGATTAGACTGAATGTAAATAATAGGGAAAGTACAGCACTTTGAAATAAACATGTCAATTTAAATTAAATAGTTTCTTATCTTACAAACTATGATCCAAGTAAGATTCTCTGGCTTTCTGCCAAGCAACTGGGCAATAGGCAACAAAGACCAGTGAGTATTTGCCTTAGGTGACACCTGAAAATCTTTGGATTAATCACAGCCCACTGTTTGCAGCCCAATTCAAGAACAGCCCACTGCTGAGCAATCATTGCCTGTCCCTTTGGTGTCTGCTATACCTTGCTAAACAGAGCATCCCCAAAGCAAATCTCCCTGGGAGCAAGGTCACGCAGGCAAGTACGTACAGGATGACTGCCAGCCTCCTACGCACTTGGGTTATTTTATACAGTCTATGTAAGTATGTATATAGACACTCTTTCCCTCCCCAAACACCGCACCCTGGAACAGCTGAAAGAACAGGCCTGAACTGTGCTGTAACTTGTCCTGCATGTTCAGTTTTGTAGCCTCCGCTTGACTCAAAGGTTTAGTTCCGATTAAACCTGCTGCTGTAGGTTCACTTCCCTAGTCAAGACAAATGAAAGTTTACTGAAGCACACTCATCAGTGCTTTCTAAAACTTCAAAGACAACCTCAACTAAGCAGGACAAGTCTACTCATCTATAAGTATTATTACATGAATATAATCTTTCAATCTTCAGGAACAAAAATTTAAGAACCATTATTTATAGCATGTGGTGGTGCTAGATTGTTTTAACTCACAGAAAATATTGTTTTTAATAGTATGGCTTCCCCTAGATTAGTGTAAGCACTCTTTTCCTTTAAAAATGTGGGCTAAATAAGAGCCCATATAGATCTCCTTCTAGGTTTAGGTCTCAGCATTTCAGGAATTTGGTTAGTGACTCTTGAAATACTATTTAGCTTGATCCCACTTTTTTTTTTTCCACAATATCTTTGCTGAGAAATAAACACATAGAGTTTTCTAAATGAACTGTTTCAACTCTATTGCTATCTACTGAACATTTATGCTGCACAAATACGGTTTTTTGGGGACATGTGGCTACAGATGGTCATCTTGGGCCCTAGACTGGTGTAGTTTGCTTTGACCTACTGATTACAGCCCAAGCACACCTCAACCCCTTTTACGGGTTGAGAGTGCAAAGATGGCCTCTGAACCGAGGCTTCTGCAGCATGAGATGGAATAAAAGAGTTGTGGTCATTTCTAAAGTAATGGTTTCATAAAGTATTGTAAATAGTAATAATATTTATATTAAAATAACTAATGTTTCAAAGGACAAGATATCCATCTGCTAAGTATATGTTTGAAATTTCACATGGCATTACCAGGAATGTTTTCTCAGCACATGTAAACAAAGATTAGAGCTTTTTCATTACAATATTCATATGGAAGTTTATGACAGTTATCAGAAAACACACTACTGAAAAGTGACATTGCTAACATTAGTGATATGGAGCCATCAGCATCAACAGAACAGTATCTTTCTTGTTTGATACTATTTTAAGGCAAGAGTATGACAATTATACAAGGAGATACATGTAACAAAAAAGCAGCTTACTGAAATCATCAGAGTGAGATGTTGCTTGGCAAGCCCCATGAGGTTGAAGGAACTGCTGATACTGGAGGTGAGCCTGTATTACCTATCTTACTTCTCCCAGTGCAGGCAGTACTGGACAATGTAGCATGAGTGAACGCAGACCTCTTCAGCGGGCAATAATAACATAAGGCATGAGATAAAACAAAGCAGGAATGAAGACATTTTACCCTATTCCCCTAAGCATTTGATTGTCAAACCTGCTGTGATTGCCTTAAGCAAAGATTGACTCATTGACTGTCCTGAAATCAAACATGGTGGTTTGGTTGATACGTTGGAGGGAAGGAATGCCATCCAGAGGGACCTAGACATGCTTGTGAGGTGGGCTGATGCCAACCTGATGAAGTTTAACCATGACAAGTGCAAGGTCCTACAGCTAGGTTGGAGCAATCCCAGGCACAGCTCTAGGTTGGGCAGGGGAGAGATTCAGAGCAGCCCTGCAGAGAAGGACTTAGGGTGCTGGTCAATGAAAAAATGAACATGAGCCGGCAGTGTGCGCTCGCAGCCCAGAAAGCCAACGATATCCTGGGCTGCATCAAAAGCAGCGTGACCAGCAGGTCGAGGGAGGTGATCCTGCCCCTCTGCTCTCCTGAGACCTCTCTTGGAGTATTGTGTCCTCAACATCAAAAGGACATGGCACTGTTGGAACAAGTCCAGGGGAGGGCCACGAGGATGATCAGGCAACTAGAGCATCTCCTGTATGAAGATAGGCTGAGAAAGCTGGGGCTGTTGAGCCTGCAGAAGAGAAGGCTGTGTGGAGACCTCAGAGCAGCCTTCAGGTATCTTAAGAAGGCCTATAGGGATGCTGGGGAGGGACTCTTCATTAGGGACTGTAGTGAGAGGATAAGGGGTAACAGGTTCAAACTTAAACAGCAGAAGTTTAGATTGGATATGAGGAAGGAATTCTTTACTGTGTGGGTGGTGAGGCACTGGAATGGGTTGCCCAGGGAAGCTATGAATGCTCCATCACTGGCGGTGTTCAAGGCTGGGCTGGACAGAGCCCTTGGTGGCATGGTTTAGTGTGAGATGTCCCTGCCCATGGCAGGGGGGTTGGAACTAGATGATCTTAAGGTCCTTTCCAACCCTAACTATTCTATGATTCTATGATTTTGGAAGGTACAAGCTCTATGCACAAGTCTCAGATGCCTTCCAGAGACATTTAGTTCAAGTAAACTGCCATAGAAAAAGCACAATTACATTTCCTCCTACACTATCCTTCAACTCAGTCACATTCTGATTTAAACTCTTGACTCATTCAATTTTTATGCTGGTTGTTCATTTTATAATCCAGTTGCTACATGTTTCGCTTTTATTACTTATTTTCTTTTGCAATCATCCTAGGATAGGGACTAATTATTTTAATAGCTCTCATTACAACATGCTGGTGCATTTGCTTTTCCTTTTTAAATGGAGATTGTTTACACAATCTCCTTTTTTCCTTTTTTTTTCCTTGTCACTAAACCACAAGAGAAATGGCAAACTCCAGTATGGGTTATAGAAATGAACAGTGCTTTTAGCAAACTTTTCAACAACAAATCAGGGAAATGGGAGTGAGCATGATGAAAGGGCTGGAAAGACTCATGCCCAAGGAATTAAAAGGATACAGAATGTTGCAACTTCACTGCCTCTAACTCTACTGAAAAGGTTTTAAGGTTAACAAAAGCTTGAAAATAGGATGGCTGTACAAATAACTTTATCAAATATACAAGCCTGAGGGATACGTGGGCACAACTTAACAACAACAGCAAACGTTAAAGGCAAAGTAAAATAACCCCGGTTGTGTATGCATACACATCTGCTTGCGTAATCAGCTAAATGTCTCACCTCCAAGGTGAGAAATTTTGATGAGCAAATAGATTTTCCCCTACCCACATCTTTGCTGCTTGCACAGTCCTGACTATAAATAGTCCCTTCTGTGAATGGCTTCTGAAACCCTGGAAGGAGGAGGAGGGTCTTGAAAAGGGGAAGGAAATTCCTTTAGAAAATATCAAGAGACAAAGCTAGAAGTCCAGATACTTGGACGCAACAGGTATTTACACTGCTGCCTGAACTTACAGACCTACTCTGTCATGTGTGTCCATTTGTTCCTGTGTACACCTGCATATGTCACATATGTTTGGACCCTGTGAAAATAAAACAAACCAATCCCACACAGATTCAAAGAGGAATGCAGATTGTTAGGGACCTCTGAAAGTCTCTGATCAACTGCCTGCTCAAAGCAAAGCTATGATGAAAGCTCAATCAAGTGGTAGAGGACCTTTTCCCATGAAGTCCTGAGCGTCTCCAGAGATGGACTTCCTGCAGCCTGTTGGGACAACTGACTCAGGGCTTAACCACCCTCTTTGGGAAACATTTTTCCTAACACCCAGCCAGTTCTGCCCTTGCTCCAACTTGTTGGCTTCTGTCCTTGTGCTGCCTATGCTCCTGAGAAGAGCCTGCCTCCATCTTCACTGTGGCCTCTGAGCGGCACTTGAAGAGAATAATTCCACCCCCTCAGTTTGCTTTTTGCCATACTGAACCATCTTTGTGGCCCTGCTCAGGACTTTCTTCAGGGTACCAATATTGCTTTTGTTCCAGGGGGTCCCAAAGCACAAGATATTACAGATAAAGCCTCCCAAGCAGCTGAGCTGAGAGTAATAGTCCCTTCCCTGTACTTGGCCATCTACACTCTCTCTTAGGACATGGGTGGCCTTAAGTATCACAAGGGCACACTCCTAACTCATGTTCTCCTTCTTGCCCCCTGGGACTCAGCCCCTTCTCAGCAGGGCTGCCACTGGCTTGCCAGCCTGAAGCTCCGCCTTGAGCTTCCTGAGGTTCTGGGCAGGCCATCCCTCCAGCTTGACAAGGGCCTTCTGCATGCCAGGAGGGATGTGTGTCAGGATGCCCTCTGAAGGACTGTGACCTTCCAGCATGTCAACAGCTCGCCCCATGTCAGTGTCCCCTGAGAACCTCCTGAGGGCATGCTTTGTCCTGTTGATCAGAATGTTGCTGCAGATGTTAAGTCGTACTAGCCCCAGAAGTGACTTATGAGAAACACCACTTACAATGAACCTGCAGCCAAAGTACTAATCTCTGGCCTTTTAAGCCTGATAGCTCAGCCAGTTTTTTGCCTGTTCTGTAATTCTATCCATTTTACTCTGTATTTCCTCAAGTTCACTATGGGGATGCTACACAAAAAGGACTGGAAAGCCTGGTTAACGTAAATCCACTTCTCTCCCCTCATTCAATAGAGACAGTCATTTTAACATGGAAGGCATTCAGGTTGATCACCTGCAATTTGCCCTTCAAATCCAACATTAGCTGTTCTCCACGCCCTTCTTATCCTTCACATGCCAGGAAAGAGTGTTTATGAGAATTTGCTCCATAATTTTCAAGCCGTAGGGGATGTAAGGCTATCCAACCTGCAGTTTCCCAGATGTCTTTTTTGAAAATGGATGCACCATTTCATTCTTTCCAGTCTACAGAAGCCTCCTGATTGCCACAGCCTCTCAAAGATAAGAACTCAGCTTTTCAACAACATTTGCAAGCTTCATCAGCATCCTTAGATGAAACTTGTCTTATCTGATGGACTTTATACATACAACTTACTTAATATAGTCCCTAAGTTGGTCCTCCCTACCATGAATAGAAATTCTGTTGCTAGGCACGGAGATCTGGGAGGCCTATACATACTTAGCTGCTGTAAATACACACATAAACACAGACATCACATCCAGAGTACTCAACCAAATAGCAGCTATATATATAAACCTGCCTACTTATGTGTGGTAGCAAACCAGACAATTAAATACACCAAGAGACATAATTAACCTTCTTACAATATGAAGGGACTTTGTCAGCATTAGGACACTAGTCTAAAAGAGCACCGTTTATCTGTGAACAGAAAGATATGCCCTCAACCCATCAACCCCAGAGGACTTTATACTTAGCCACTAATAAAGGCAACATATCATTCACAGGGAGCTATGCTGATGGTGAATGCTTGCAATGAGTTCATTGTCCAGCCAGTGCATCTCATGCTGAGAAAACGAAACCAGATTTGGAGATTTGCCAGTTCAAATTTCAGTTTGAATTCTGTGCCTTTTTCTTGTATTCCGAACTCTGTTTCCCTGTATGCGTGCTGTGTTTGAAGCATGTTGACACACTCTGCCTTGATGCAGCTGGCACCCCAGATCAATTACTGGATGCCCAACTTGAAAACACTTGAAAGGAAAACCACAAGGGCAGACGATATGGTTGGCTCTCAAGCCTGCTGGATACTGGCTGACCCAGCATAGCTTCATCTCAGTGGAGTTCCTTTATTTTGTATCTCTTCTCTGAAAACCATGGAGATTTCCAAATATCTGGTGTACTAATTCAATTTTCCAGTAGCTATCACACTACTGACATGATAATTAACAACATCATTTCCTAGGACGCACTCTGAACTTTGAAAGCAGCCTTTTTTTTGGTTCCTACAGTAGTCTGATCTACTTCCAATTCTCAAATTCCTTTTGATCTTCCTCTGCAGAGATACCCAGGGTAGTACTGCTGCAGGTTGGTTATTCTGATTAGTAACTGATAAGAATACGAGACTTTATTTGGCTTTTTTTATAGTTCCTCAAGATCCAGTTTGGATTAAGGCCCACCCCACTGTATACACAGACTGAGTAAGAAAGACTCCCAGTTTGTACAGCTTAGCCAAAAAAAGCAAATGACCACTACTCACTGCAGGAGTGACTGCTCTATTGAAGGTGAGGCTTCCAGCACAGATTATGCTAACAAACTGGCTTGCAGTCAGACAACTCATGCCAACAGCAGAGCTTCGGCTGTTGCTATTGCTTACATGCAGGAGCACTGAAAAGGATGAGTAAACTAAAGCCCTGCTTTCCACCACTAAGGGAGGCAGACTCCCATACCCCCAAACAGTAACAAGAGTATACCCTGCTATGTTGTGACACTAAGTACATCAACAGCAACTGCAGTTCTGAAGCAAGCTCTCCTTGGTTTTCTGCTCCCCAGACAGCCCCTCCTTAGGTGCCAAGGTACACTAAAGCCCTGTGCCTGAATCTTGGTATTCAGTTCATAGTATTAATGAAGCCATTAAGAGTTTTAGTTGTAGAGAGTGCTTTACAGTTTTGGTAGCTGGTCAACTTCTAATCAGGTAAATATAATGTGAGGAAGAATTAAGAAAGATTCTTTTTCTCATTGTTCATCTTGTCTGTGCATGGTCACGCAGGGTAGTTTTATCTTTATTTAAATACTAATAAAAAGAGACAGTTCACATTATTAATATCTTCTCATACTTCATGCATAGCCAACATTATTATATATTCATAGCCAACTTGAAGGCAAACAGAAGGCCCTGCTACTAGCATTTTTCTTTAAGAGTTGAGTGAGCATTCTTCTCCCCCTAGTATTAAGTTCTGTCATGATGTAAAGGACACAGCATTAAGTGAAGATGAACTGTTTGTCACTACCGTGTGTTCTATAAAATTACCATTCATGTATCAGGAAAAACCCTGCCTGTTACACTGAAACACCTAATGACATTTTCTATTAATATTCAGTCTTTTGTTCTCACTTCTCCATGGTTCTGCCAGCAATTCCCCATGACCACTGCATAAGGTTTCATTAGGGTACTTATCCTTGAGAAGCACTTCCATTTGCCATAGAAATGACTGGAAGGATAACCTAGTTGCTCAGTAGTGGGCTCTTCTCTCTCTCCCCCTCCCTACTCCTTTCATTTAATTTAAGGAAAACAATAAGAGAGATTTAACTCTGCTTCTTCCCCTCTCTTTCAGATATGATGAAAATAAGATAAAAACCCTGTCAGGTCTGTCACTAAAATTTCAGTTTATTTATTATGAAATAACATGGTTCTTCCATGGGAGCAAGCTATTCAGCTTCTCCTGTCATCATCATATACTAAAAGGGAGGGAGAATTGCCTACTTTTGATCAATAAATTCTTTTGTGCCATTTAATGTGAAAATTTCAGGTAAGGTTATTTTTTTTTTATATATTATTCAGGAGAACAATTTGTAAACAACCTACTGACTGGCTTATTTTTTCCCTATAGGAACCTCTGTGCACTACTGCCAGTACTGCTAAGAGTATTTCTGGGAGAGACAATAAAAAGTCCTGACAACCACTTGGACATCTCTTCTCCCCCTATTCCTCCTCCCCCATCTCTTCTTCATGCCTTTTCCTTCCCTTGTCTGTATTTTATGTTCTGCCTTTTGTTTCCTTATCTGCCCCTTTTCTTTATTCCCCTCCCCCACAAGAGCTTGTGGGTCTTCCTTCCTCCCTCCTTCCTTGTGAATGCCATTGCCCCTAGAGACATCAGGAAATTTCCAGATGTAAACAAAAACATAAATCCTTTTGCTTCTCTGCTTCTACTTTCTTCTCTTCTGTACTCCCCCCTCTCCCGCCCCCTGCTTCAGAAGGGCTTTTGTATGTTTAGCCACCTGCAGAGACTGAGAGTGTAAGACATGAAATCAGAAGCAAACAAAACCTCTGCTTGCTTTAGCTTAGTCATTAATAGCACCATTAGCTTATTGAACTTCAGGATATATCATGTCACAGTTCATGATCCAGGGTCTCTCAATTGCTCTTGCATTGTTTATATCCTGAGTCAGAGTCTTTCAGTTTATGGCTTAATCATTCTTCTGCAACAACAGCCTTATGCATGTCATTGAATCAAATATCAGTCTTGTGACAAGATACCTTGAGGTTTCAGAGGAATCACCAAGCACTGATTTAGCTTTTATTTACTCATGGGAGTAAAATTGTTATTTGTGCTTCACCTTGGTGAAAATGCTAAATGATAAGGAGGCTGGGTGACCTGAGATATCTACATTTGTTTTGCCAGTTTGGAAACAGGGAGCTCGACCAGGTAGCAGGAATGAGGAAAGAATCCTGACCTGAAATAGCAGCCACGAACCAACCACTCTGAGTTACTGCACACAATCTGCTTTGCTTCCTTCTGTGACTGGACCAAAAGAAAACAAAGCAAATACTAGCCATTAAAACTGTAAACAGCTGAAAAACCTTATTCCAATGTGTTGATACAGCACCTGTCATCTGAATGCTTTCGAGAAGTATTTTACAACATGGATGTGTTTATTCTTATGCTCCCCCTTTGCCTCTGAGAGATCACCCATAGGCAGCAAGATGAGTCAGCACTGCCGCATGATTTGTATGATATCACAATTCCATAAATAAAAAATAAACCCCTCAATAGCCTGATCTTCAGTTCAGGCTTGATCCGCAAGTCTACCTTTGCCACTTGCAAAGTCATCAAGGCAAGATATTGGGGGAAAGGTCTAAGAACGCATGCTGCAGGGAAGAACTGTGCTCTTTATTTCAGATTTGGTTTTGAAGACTTAAGAATAGCAAGGGAGGCTCCAATCATTTAGTACAAATGGGGTTTGGATTTTTTTTTTTTTTAAACACACACTGTGTTTTCTTGTGCATTTAAGCACTGGTTAGCAAGGAAACCAGCCTCTAATGTGTTGTCTGCCAATTCAGACACCCAGTCAATACAGATATACATGTACCCTCTGCAGCCCAGAAGAATAAAACTGAAGAAAATCTAATCTTCCATTGTTATTTATAAAAATGGTACTTAAGTATGGGGGAGTATCACATGTGACCTGCTCTGGCTTTAATGCTCCCGGCAATACTTAGAAATCATTCAATTTAGATGAGAATTAGTAATTTTCCAAATCTAATTTATATTACTGACTCAAAGACTTCTTAACAGGCTGGTCAAATCCTCTTTCTCCACAGTCTCACCTGGCTGACAAGTTTTAGAGAAGCAATATTTAGCAAAAAACATCCTTTTTCATACTTTACATATTACAGTGGGATAAGCACTTGTTCCTGTGAAAGAAACTTTCTCAGGCTTTGTAGAACAAAATGTTTTGCTTCTAGATCATATCCAACCTACAGACAGCTAAGCAATTTAATCCATTAGTATGTATTTCTCTAGAGCATAGAATACTATTAATCTTTGGATTATGGATAAAGAAAACAACAAAAAATACAATTGAGCTTCACAAAGTACTTGTAGCAAAACAAGGAACAGAAGTAATACACACCTCAAAGGGAAAGCTCTGCATTTGGTTCCTAAATTCTTCTAAATTCTTCTGCACTTCTAAAGAGTCTCCATGCTCCTAATTCATGGTGTTAGTAAGCACATGGCATAGTTTACCCATCATGTTACCCTCTAGGAGACAACTGCCTCTTCACTTTTCAGAGAATCGTGGGTAGCTGAGAGTTCCCTGCCCTAACACTGTTGCCTGGCCCTTGGAAGCTTGTGCACACCTGTGTGTCCTGGGACCTTCTCTTGCACACAATGAATTACATTCATCTGGTTAGAGCCCAGCCATAAATCAGCCATGCAGTTGTTAGCTCACTCCCCCCTCTTCCTCCCCCTGCTCCGGAGGGATGGGGAGGAGAATCAAAAGAATGTAACTCCCAGGGGTTGAGACAAGAATAGGCCAGTAACTAAGGTATAACACAAACCACTGCTGCTACCACCAATAATAATACTGACCAGGGAAATAACAAGGGAAGAGAATACAACTGCTCACCACCCGCTGACCGATACCCAGCCTGACCCAAGCAGTGATCTAACCCTTCCGGGTAACTGCCCCAGTTTATATAGTGGGCATGACGTGCTGTGGTATGGAATACCTCTTTGGTCAGTTTGGGTCAGGTGTCCTGTCTCTGCTTCCTCCCGGCTTTCCCTCCTCCCTGGCAGAGCATGAGACTCAGAAAGTCCTTGGTCAGAGTAAACATTACTGAGCAGTAGCTGAAAACATTGGTGTTATCAGCGCTGTTCCCAGGCTAAAAATCAAAACCACAGCACTGCACCAGCTACTGAGAAGGAGAAAAATGACTGCTACTGCTGAACCCAGGACAATGATAATTACACATATCTACATCATCCACTTCCTCCCCCTGGTGTCTTACTCCTCCACTAAGCCTCAGCTCTGTTTGTCATCTATAGACAGCTCAGTGTCCTGGGGTACCAGACTGTATTCAGTGTTCTCTCCCACAGTCCATCAAAGGTATGAACTGACAACTCCTCACAAATACAAGGGACTAAAGCATGCTTATGGCACAACTCTGTTTCCCAATGTTTATTGATTTTCACCTAAGGCGTATCTGCCTGGAGTGAGTCTGTCGAATTGTAGCTATTGTTCAAAAGCTGCTGCAGTTTTTTCATGTTTTCATAGAGCCCCATCTTACCCATGGATCTGCTCAAGTTGGTTGCCTATGAGAGTACTCAGGAGAAATTCAACAGGTGAGGATGCTGCCCCTAAGCAGAGTTTCTTTAGGCTGAGTCTCTGGGTTCCTTTAAAAGGCAGAGGAAACCATTAGGGAGGGTATCTGCTTGATATACTCCATAGATGCCTTTGCCCTGCTACTGTGCACTAAAACTTAGTGGTTTAGCTGTGTGCACTAAAACTTCTTAGTTTCATGTTCTTTGTATCCTAGAATTGAATGAAAGCAAGCCTGCAGTGCCTTTTACCAGCCCTAGTCTAATTGGCCTCATCTTCAGTTTCACCTGTGGTAGTTGACAATCACATATACTAAATTTTTCCTAACACGCACATCTTCACATTTTTCTGGCAATCTCCATGGCATTTTTAAAAAACAAGTGTTTCTATCTTCAGCGACAGAACTAAGAGAACAGCACTTTCCCAACAGTAATATCAGCACGATGGAGTTCACAGCTGTTTTCCAAAGTAGGGTTTGCCACATTTGCTTTGACCATATTTTGCTGTTTAAAAAGAGCATGTTTACCATTATTTGAAGAGATGGAATGAAGTGCTTTTGGAGTAATTGATCTGCGCAGTAAACAAAAAATGCCATTTAGGAAACAGGTAGGGCACTACTTGCTTGCATATACATTCAGAAACCAGTTTACACTTGCTTGTTCACATCATCAACCTTGACACATTACTTAGCAGTGCAGTTGAACATAAGGAATTCAGCTACCTGACCAGCATGTTACTACCCATGACAACACTTATGGCTTTGCCACTTTTGTTGGCAATTACATAACAACAGCAACTAACCTGCACTCTCAATTCCTACCTTTACTGTGGTAGTGGTAGCTCAAATTTATATGTTTTAATTTCATGAGGTTTCAAGCAATGCTGAAATGTCTCATAACCAGGAGTTGTGAATGAGCTGTGCACATATCTATGTAGTGATACTTTATGGCAAGTATATTAAAATAGTCCTCATCTGCTTATTGCTTTGACTTAATAAAATTCATATTTGTTCTAAGATTCTATACGTTCTTGGAAACCCGTAATCAACCTTTAGAAACTGAAATGGTTTGAAAAATGAGGTTCGTAGGTTCATTTGTCACAATGCCAGAGACAACTTGGACCATTAAAATCATGCCCATACACATCAAAGACAAGAATGACTTGGGTGGGATGCTGAAACACTGCAAACAGAGTGAGAGAGTGCTGTGCTCTGACTACCATTAGAGAAATAAAATGCATCTTCGAAAAGGCAAAGGCACTAATAGGACAGAGGCTGCGGACAGACAGGCATATCTGAGAAAACTTGATGAATACTAAGGATAGTAAACTAAGGAATAGGTTGCCTAAATTGTTCTTAAATGGCTACATTACTATGCTATTTCCATAGGCAAATGTCTTTCAAGAATACTTAGATAAAGCTAATCCTGTTATGGAGCAGAGATAAAACAAAATAAAACCCAACAAAACCAAACAACAACAACAACAACAACAACAAAAATCTATCTCCAGCCTTTTTTGGGGAAAGTTCCACTGTAACCTAACATGGCTTCACTGAGGGCAAATTGTGCCTGACAAATTTGGTGGCCTTCTGTGATAGGGCTATGACATTAGTGGAAAAGGGCAGAGTGACAGACATCATGTACCTGGACTTCTCAGGTAGACGTGAGCAAGACATTTGTCAGTGACCCGTGTGACATCCTTGTCTCTAAATCAGAGAGATATGGGTTTGACAGATGGACCATTCGATAGATCAGGAATTGGCTGTATGGTTGCACTCCCCGAGTTGCAGTCAACAGCTCAATGTCCAAGTGGAGACCAGTGACAAGTGGTGCTCCTCAGGGGTCAGTACTGGCATCCATGCTGTTCAACATCTTTGCTGGAGACAGGGACAAGTGGGACCAAGTGCACCCTCAGCAAGTTTGCGGCAACACCAAGCTGTGTGGTGTGGTCGACATCCTGGAGGGAATGGATGTCATCCAGAGGAACCTTGACATACTTGAGAATAGCTGGGGCGATGCTGACCTCATGAAGTTCAACAAGGCCAATTGCAAGTTAGTGTTTATGCTGAGGTCTCCTTGGAATTGAAGGGGTATCCTTCTGCTTCAGCCTTCAACTTTTTGCTTTTTGGTGCTTTTTTTTGTTTGTTTGTTTTTTTGTTTTCTTGTGTTTTCCAGACTCCATCCCTTTGATACTTCTGACAGCACTGCCTTCCTGACAGTACACTCACTGGTACACATCCCAAACTAACAAGGCAGGAACAGCCTTTTATTTTGTGCCCTGTTGCATGTCCTGGCTTTAATGTTGGCGCTCCTCATTAGGAAGAACTGATGGGCTACACAATCTCTCAATAACCCTCCCAGCCATATTTCCATTATTCTGTTCTCCTGCTATTTACTAACAATAAGCTAGATTCATGACAACTGAAACAGAAACTGAAAGGAAGGAAAAAATCCCTAAAGTAAATGGGAGGAAAAAAAAAAGGTGGGGGGGGGGGGAAAGAGGAGGAAAATCTTTATATTAAAGAAACACAGTGGCCCAAACATCCAAACACTGCTATTGAAAGTTTGCCTAGAATCCTGAATCTTTTAAGTGCTGAGTACTTTCATCTGCCATTAAGTACCTTGGTACTTTACAAGTCTCATCATTGAATTAACTGCTCTGAAAAGCAAGACCCATTTTTATCTTCCAGTGCCTGAAGTGACTGTCGTGGATGCAGGCGTTTAATTTTAGGCACGCAGACTTGAAAAATACAAGTGATTAGTTCCAGGGTTAGTTCCCAGATAGATTTGCCGTAGCTAGACAAAAACCACAATCCATCTGCTTTACATTTTACCAGGAAAGTAGCCATGTAACATATAGCTGGATTAGTGAGCTATTGAAGAGCCCCCTCTCTGCAAGAACACTGGACTGGAACATCACCCAGGTAACAGCCACTTTAGCCTTCAATAAAATAGATACACTCTGGTCTTTCATAGTAACCTGAGGCACTTTCTGTCATTTAAGTATCATGTATCTACTCTCACATGTGTATGAGAGCTCGGGCACAACTAGGAAAAGCTACGACCACTAGGTTCCCTTTGGGCAAAATTGTGGCTCCAGTCCCCTGTCCTTGATTACTTAATAGGAAGGGGCGTAGTTTACATTACTTTGTACGATATGCCAGGTCTGTACTACTAGAATACTCTTCTAAAAATCTTAACCTAGCCTCAGATTTAAAAGCTGCTTTTATCCCTTCTAGTTCCAGAAATCTGACACATGCATACCTTCTCCCTTCTAGAAAGCAGCTTCAAATGCTTTGAGGCACAGATTAGTATGACAAAGACAACAAGTTTGTGCACATGTTGCACACTGCAGTGCTGTATTAATAATATTAATTTACATGCCCACAGTAGGGAAAACTCTGACAGATCAAGCAGCCCTGAAGCATTTGAGTGTGAAACCACCTGAACCTCTTAATGACAGTGAGATTCCCAAGGGACTTGTCTGCTTCAGTAAAAAGTTACCGGATTTGGAATAGAAAATAACCTTTTTAGTCAGACATAACTTTATGCTCTGCTGCAGGATGTCTGGCCTGTGTGCTCAGCAAATGAAATGTGGAGTCCTGGTGCATTTGCTGGTGCCCCACAGGAGAACATTTTGGATGAAGAAACTCCTCTTGTCACTGACCAGTTGGTCCCAAAGCCCGAGGGGAGGCTCTGGACAGAGTTAAATGCCAACTAGGAAAGCTTATTTCTCTATTTTTCAGTGGTATTTTCCAGAAGAAAAAGCCCAGCAAGAGGCATGATGGGAAAATAGCAACGACATG
This sequence comes from Myiopsitta monachus, assembly GCA_017639245.1. Taxonomy (NCBI): domain Eukaryota; kingdom Metazoa; phylum Chordata; class Aves; order Psittaciformes; family Psittacidae; genus Myiopsitta; species Myiopsitta monachus. The sequence goes on along the minus strand of CM029917.1, from coordinate 69,835,896 downwards.
AGAAAGAAGCATGTTTAACTCTTAACTTTGAAGGGAATGTTTTTCTAACCCTCTTGAGGGAATCCTTGCTTTTTCCATCCAGTTTAATAAAACTGATCACACAGAACTAATTTCTGCTAGGTAAATAGCAACTGGTACATCAATTTCCTGTCAGCAGCTGCAGTTTCAACAGTTGCAGTCTTTCATTCAAATGTGTGAATGCTTTGCTCAAATTGCACATTTATCATTTAGTGTACCTTGAAAGTACGTACTGTCACTCATTCAGCCTCTGAGAAGAATTTGGCTGTGCTCTGGTTTGCATAAAGCAGCACTAGAGAGGATCATTCAAGCAGATAAGAGGAGACATTAGAACACACGCAGATAGAGTTTGGGAGGATTAAAAAAAGCCTCTGCCTACAATTATGTGGAGCAAATGAGACACCCAAAAGCATAAGTTCTAAATCAGCTCACCAGATCCATCTGATTTCTCTCAAGGGTTAAAGGGTAACTACTTGTGTTAAAAAATACATTATCACACAGACTGAAGGAGCTTAAAAAGATAAAGGTGTCACATAAAAAAAAGCCCAATTTGGAAGTCTTAAACATAGTAATGAATTAATGCAAATCTTCAGAAAATTCTACCTTGCTAGTGCCAATGCCTGTAAGTAACCTTTCTTTTTGTCTCTGACTCTGTTATATTGACAGGAAGAAACTAGAATGTCATTTACTTAACCAAGCTAAGACTTCTCATTTGTAATTCCAGTGGTGCCATTTCTCCTCCCCTCTAGCCTAGGAGCTGTGTGATTTATGTGTGTTCTTACCACTGTCTGCTCTGGGGATTCCAGACCTTCCCATATGCCATGCTGACATTTTGCAATCAGCCCTTAGTGGAGCCCAAGAATAAGTTAGAAGACAGCCTCTTGGATAAAACTAAGGCTTTTCAAAAAATTTCCAACTAAGGGTTTTGTTTGGGCTTCCCCCCCCCCCCCCCCTAGAAAATGCCTGTTTGCCAAAATGTCATATTTTTACAATAGTACTCAATTTTGGAAAAAATAGGTGGATTCACTACAAAGAGTTCTGTTTTCAAAACAGTTCCTCAAAATAACGTGAAAGTAAAATTTAAAATTTCACCACAATTTTTTTTTTTTAATTCAACTAGTTTTTACAAACACTGGTTTGGGAAGGCATTTTACAAACATTTTTTTTTCCTCAAAATTCTTCATTCTTATTTTTGCTTTGAGACAAGACAGACTTTAAAGACATGAAACTTCCTACAAAATGGAAAAATCCAGGTTTAGCACTTTTAGAACAAAGCTAGTTATTAAATTCGTTTGTATCTTCTTTGATGTATACTGCCTACAAGTGCATTCACATTATGGACGCATCACAATGCAAATCCTGAAAGCCAGGAGATTGTCTTGCCCTAGCAGTATCAATAGCTTATCTGAAGCCATGGTTCATTAAGCATGGAGTTTGTGATCCTATAAAAGGGAGTAGCAGTTAAGAAGTGAACATATAATTAGACACATCACCATGACAAACCCCCCCCCAGTGCACATCTTTTTCCTTCAAGTGTTTTTCTACATATACATTTATACTGTGTCTGATCTCAAGCAGCATTCATCCCAACATTTACCTACAGGATGGCAGAGATGCTAGGAATTATAAAAACTGAGGAGCTGATGACCTTACCCCCCAAAAGTAGCATCACTGCAAAGTTTCAGCAAGATCACTGTGTGCAATTGATGTGTGAGCTAAAAGCTCCCATGGTAGGTATGGGTGCATTCTGCAAGGATGCCATCAGTGATGCTTCAGTTCTGGCTCAGTGAACAGGATGCTCCTTCCCAGTGATCTCATAACGCTTTCTCACACAATTTGTCATCCAGGGAGAAACCCTCCATGTTGAAACAGATGGTTCCTTAACCAGTTGGTAACCAACTCAAAAATACAAGTCTTCCTAAAGCATCTTGCACTGGTAGTACCAACCAGACAAAGCACACATTACAAACATGTAAAACAGTCATAGATGGAGATAGGCAGCTCAGAAAACAAATGAAAACACAGGGCATATTAGTGGTTTCACTTGGGAGAATCTCTGACATTACATTTAGCAAAAATTCAGAATTATTTCGGGGTCTGATTTTGTCCTTACAAAAGGTTTAAGAGAATGTGCAGGTAGTGCTCAATTACGTTAACTTTCCCAGCTAATGGCTATTCAGAAAGATGCTTTCATGGACAAACAAAAAAGGAAAATGTTTCTACAGATTCAAAGGTTCTTTCCACTAACAACGTTATTGCCAAATTCAGTATAATTGCAGAAGCATATGGGATGAGGGAAAACAGGAAGGCTAACTAAACATTCAAAATCTTATAGGTAGGAATACATTTTTTAAAATGTTTTGGGGGATGCTGGGCAGAAACAGTTGCCAATTAGTTACCAAGCTAATAGAAGAGACACCTATTCGTTTGCAGATTAAATGAGTAATTCAGAACTACAGTGGATCAACAGTACCATTCTGTAAAGCTTAGTTGCTCAGCCACATCGCTTAGCCTTTCTAGTGGATTGATAGCTGCTGTTAGCAATTGAGACAATAAGCCTTAAGGAAACCTAACATATTCTAACCTGAGAGTCAACTCGTATCTATGCAGGAAAATAAAAAAAGCATGAGGTCTAAATGATAAAAGCCAGGCATTTTCTCTGTCCTCTCTACATGGAGTGCTTCATTTGTGTGTGTCAATAGCAAGGACCTTAGGAAAAGCGGCTTTTTTCTTTCTTAATGAATGATGTTGGCTACTTCTGTGGTGGCAGACTGGGGCTGCAGTGCCCTGTTGTTCTTGGACAGTTCAGTGACATTAAGCCCACTAGGAGGAAATCCTGGGAAGACTGCAACAGTTGTGCTCTTTAGAAGAGGAAAAGGTTCCATCACAAGAAATACAACATTTCTTTCTACTTTTCCAGTTGGCAGTCAACTGGATAAGTAGAAAGAAAATACTAATGCTTACCAAACTCATTCTGGCAGGCTTTTTCCAGTGAGGCTTTGAATTACAAACACTGTGTTGCAGGACACAGCAAAGATTTATTTTCAATAAAAGCCATTTTAGTAACAGTAATTTGGTGTGCAAGTGTTCAAACAGCCCCAGGAATCAACTGAAAAATCAGATTTATCTTTTTAATAACCAAAATTCAAACCCATGAAAAACTCTTTTTTTTCCCCCCATAATATTCTTCATTCGTATGGGACAAAGAACTGCTGAATTTATAGATGACTGAAGAGAGAAAGGCTCAGAGTTTATAATTTTCCAAAATTCCTAGCTGAGAAGTATTAACACCATGTTACAAAAGTATGTAAAGATCTCTAAAAGATTGGGCTGAACCACTCTTAAGAAAGATAAAATGTGGGTATGAGTCTGCAAACAGACAAATTCTGGCAGCTGTCACAAACCTCTGTAAAGCTCTTGTAATACCTTCATAGCTGACATCACTACATATATCTTCCTGCATGTAACATGCCCAAATCATAAAGCAAAAGGCTATACAGTCAACAAAGCATTTCTTTCGCCTAAAATGACATGCCACCATAAACATCAATGCTGCTAGCTTTGAATGATGTGTTACCTACTGTTCCAGCCACTGAGCAGAGAGAAAAATAGGGGAGAAAAAAGATTCCCTACAGTTCTGAATCAATCCTATAGTCTGCCCTGGCACACAGCAAGCAAATCCTTTCAGACATGAAAATTGATTTGGGTCCTTTAGTCTTTAGTTTCAGCCTGAGCATCTGGAACTCCCTTGGGCTGATTTAGATACCGAGGTGCTCACATCTTCTGGAGATGGTTGCATTAGTAAGTATCTCTTCAGAATTAAGAATGACTCCCTCCAGATCAGGCTGTCTCTTTCCAACTCTTCAGCTACATGCTGTTGTTAGGAACAAATGACTGATTCAAACCTAGGTGCCCTTAATAAAATTACAGAACAAAAGTAGATTGAATAGACACCAGAAATCCAAGGGGGTAGAACACCCACCTGCTCTAGGCACTTAAAGAGGCAAGTCTCTCTTGCTACAGCACTAAGCGATAGTGTCAAACATAACTAATTGTTACAGACATTTATTTCTCAAACATAGCACTACTTAGGAAACAGAAACAGTGAATCCAGAGTACACTAGAAGTAAAAGCCATTTTCTTACAGTTCTTAGAACAATGGTCTTTTGATGTGTTTTCTCCTTTCTTTGAAATCACTATCCAGAAAAAACCCACCGTTTTCTATTTTTCACATCCTTCTTTGTGGAATACCCAGTCATGGCTTGCAGTTATCAGTTAGAGTTCCATTGGCCAGTGAAGCCCATCAGCAGCTCTAGCTTGTAGGTGAAATACTACCTGCCTTCTACTACAGAGCCTCATTCTTGCTTCAGGCCATAAAATGACATCCCATTTCTGCACTCTTTCCTCCAAAAATAACACTACCTTTCATGTCATCCAGTCATGTAGGTGCCCACCACAGAAAACCTTTTTGTAGCTCTTCTACTGTCCATGAAAACGCAGTTTCCTTTACAATGAAAGATCTCATATTTGGCTCTAAAGGTATCCTGATAGCACTCTAATCTCTCACAAGCATCCCAGATTCAAGATGTAAACTCTCATCAAACCATGAATTGGTTCACTGCCATTTGGCTGCTATTAAGGCAGCTTAATAGCAAACTAGATACTGAAAAAAAGAAAACCTGTTCGCATAAAAACCCAAACAAAAGCAATGGACTGCTTTCCCTCAACAACATACATCTCACTCAGGATATAGTAAATACTGTTCTGTTCCTTTATACCCGTATAAAAAATTTCATGTGAAGTTTAGGCACAATAATTAGGAAAAGTGATGCAAACTAGTCTCTTTCTCCAATTACTTATGCAAATTACTCTCTTCAATTTCATTAGTGGCTATGGTAGAGAAAATCACTTCCAGTTCTTAGGCCAAAGGACTACAACCATGTTGTGCAATGCAAGGGGGCCTATGTAAGAAAAAGCACCTATGCCCAAGAGACAGTTTTTAAGCCCTATTTATAATACAGTGAGGTTATAAATAAATTAGGAAGACAAAAAAAATTTATATGAATATTTTGCTTCTTCTCTGGCAAAAGAACTCTCAAGAAAAAAAAAAAGGCCCCATAAGAGTCAAACATTCACAGACACAGAGCAGTAGCTTGTGCAGCAGTTCACATTGAGTTTCTTCAAATTCAGGCTTCCAGAAAGATTGCTTTCTCTTTGCCAGCCAGTCCTTTGATATGCTTATCATGCATTTAAAGCGCTTTATGGATGAGTATATAGTCCTGTCTAAACCAATTTAAAAAAAAATTAAATCAACCCACCAGCATCTACTGTATTAAATCATGTAGTCATTAGGAAACACTCTGGAACACTAAACCTGCCCATTAACAACTACAGTTGAGGAAAAAAGGCAACAATAGAATCCCAGACAAGTTCTCTTTCTCTCTCTCTCATTTTTGTGAGAGAATTTAACAAGCAACCGTTTTCCAGCAGTTGACCACGAAATAGTCATGTTTTATTTATTCTGCACAAATGGCAAATCACAGCAAAGTGTAGCCTTGGGATTAATCAGTGGGCTTTTATCACTGGGGCACCAGTTGGACTTTGGCTCCTCTCAGAGCAGCTACAAATCACTCTGATTAGATGCCTGCCTGAGACATACATCATTTGACTTTGCTGGCCTCAGGCATAATAGCTGGAAGACTGTATAAAGGGGATGAGCTTCCACAGAGTTGGTCACTAAGGCTCAATGTAAAGGGTGAAAATTAGTGTGTCTGAGAGAAGGTTAGTGAACAACAGCCAGCTATGCTGCAAAAGCCTGATCTAGAAAAGAGAGTTACAGAGCCCTGAAACACTGAACTGCCTTGATTCCTGGTTAAAGGTCTGCCACTTCTACAGCTCAATGCTAATACTAGCGGTAGTGCTGGGGGTCATACAAGTTGCAGCTTTCCTATCTCCACTCAGTAGAAGAAAAGGAGTTACTATGCAGAAGAATGAGAGGCCAACACAAAGATAAGAAGAAAACGGATATTGGTTAAGATTATCTGTAACTGATGTTATGATGCCAGCTCTCTTCTGGATGGCAGCCAGGAGCACCTGGTCTAATGAATCTACCCCAAAGACATGCAAGCCTGCAATATCAAGGACTTGGTCTTTCTAGAAATGTTGGCAGAGGAGGACCTTAACATTTAGCAATCTTGACAAGATGATGTTTATTTTCTGGTCCCATTAAAATTTGCCAAATTTGGCCCAATTAAAACACATGGAATGGCTGGCTTTAGATACGCTGAAGCTCTTACTAAGGAATTTATTTTTTTCTACATTCCATTTATACTGCACAGCTCCCCATCTACTGACGCTAACATGCCAGGTTCAAATCTGAGTTATTTTATTTTCCAGTTCCCAAATGCAGATGCTTCTGTAAAGTACCTGCAGCACAGGTTTCCCCGCAGAGGTGCTGTATGGCTCTCCATTCTGACTCTCCACACAGAGTAACAGTTTACTGCTGCTACTGTCAGGGAAAGCAATACTAGTTGCAGTGTGATGGTACCTGCATCAACACAGAATAACAAAGGCTGTACATCTAGCACTGAAGATTGAGGTCAAAACCCTGTATGGCATTTGTGTGTTGCAAAGGCTTGCTAAAACAGTATGTGTTTAATTATTTGGAAAGTGCTTCATTTGGTTGTTACATGATAAATAAATTTGCAGAATCCATTCCTGGCATTTAGGATCCCTGTGTTCCTGACTTCACCGTATATGTTTCCCTGCTTACACACACAGTTCTTGTACTGTTTGTGAATTAAAATAATATTTTGAGCTCAATCAGGGTAGGAGGTTTATATAAATGTAAACCATTCTAATTTGGAAAAGTAAGTGTTACAGCAATATTACTTATTACTGGCTGCATGAACATGATGGATGTGTTTCCTCTTCCCTTTTCACATTATCCATTTGATTCCTTTAGCCTCTTATCAATACCCATATTCACAGCAGCTCCTTCTGTTCAGTGAGCAGAAAGAAAAAGTATTTTTCTTTGAAGCTGACGTGACTGCTGCTCAATGAATCATTCAGCAAGTACTACTGCAGCTCAGTCATCCTACAGGCTGTATTAGTCCTAGGATCCTTGAATCTATAGCGAAAATGAGGCTTAGTATAGAACGTCTTCTGTAGTTAAGATAAGCAGTAGCTTGCAAAGTATTAGGGAAAAATCCTATACTCTGATCTGAGGTATATTATAATAGGATCTGCTTAATATTCAATCGAGCGCTTTCAACATGCTTTAATTTTAAATACAGTTAAAATGCATTGCAATCTCATATATATCTCTCTGGAGAGCCTAAGAATATTTTCTCCATTGTACTGCAAATGGAAAAGAATACTCCAGTGTCCTGACACATTCCTTTGGAGATTTTCAGTGCTTTAAATCAAAGCACCAAAACAAGAGTTTATTGTAGCAACCCAGGGGGAAGCATCATCTCCAATATCCTGATTCTTTGCAGCTGCTCATTCAGCACGGATGCAACCTGATTATTAACAGTAACAAAGCTATCAAATGGGGACTTCCTTTAGAAGAAAGATCATCTGTATGTCTGCACTGCATATTCTTTACATGCAAGAGCTATCCACAAAAATTTGGGGGAATTTATATCCAGATGCATACCTACTCATATATTCTCATTCTTTTTAAGTACAAAGTTTTCATTACAGGAAATAAAATGTCTAAGGTAAAAAAGGCTATCAACTTGAAGAGTCGAGTTCAGGATAAGCAAAAACAAAAAACTTAATTCAGTTTCACAGTACAGGGAAGTTATGATATAGTTACTGATTATAAAGCATACATTTTTTCAGTTGGACTCCTGTCTCTTCAGGACCCAGGATATACAGAGCCCAGAGTGACTTATTATAACCTTTTGGTTATGTTCACTCAAATTTTGGCCTTTGGCCTTATTAACTATACAACAGACTTTCCTATGCAAACTACAGAGTTGCTAATTTTCTCATGGTTGTTTCTACAGTAGTCTCCCCCAATCATCTCAGCTATTCCAGTCAATTTTGTTACTGTCCTCTATTTTTCAGACAAGGGAACCAATGCACAGTGTCAAAGTGAAACACACATGAATTCCTGGCCTAAACTGAAACACAAAATTTGATTTATCAGATCACACAGCCTTTGTATTTCAAAGCAAAGCTTGACTAGACATCAGCTGTGGCTGTGAGAGCTCAGCACTTTACAGCATTAGGTTTGTAGAAAATAAGACCTACATCAAGTGACTGCTTATGAAAATTTAAGAAATTTTGCTGGGTTATTTTGAGGAAGATGCAGGAACAGTCCACGGGGGCTACAAGTGGCATTTATTTGCTTTATCTGTGATATTGTTCTAACACACCTCTCATCCTTTCCCCATACGCCCTCTCATTTCTGCAACTATGAACTATACAACTTCCGTTCCATGTACTTGATGTGGCTGGAGCCTTTTGGAGGAAAAAAAGCATGTAATAAATTAGTGTACTGTAGCATTTATGCACATGAATATCAATTTAAGATTGCAGAGAAAACTGACTGCAGTATTTCTTAACTTCGACAGCCTAACTGTTCCAACATTAGCATTGTTTTAACAAATGAAATTACACTTTAAAGTACCTGGGCTTTTAATATAAATTTCTTTAGGCAGAACAATACGCAATAGTGAGAGGTCTAGATACAATTTAGTACAAGTTTCTAATGCTTGAATTAATGAAGCCACAGAGATAGCAAGCCATTATTTCTCAGGGTGACCAGGTAGTAAGGGTGTTTGGAACACAAACCTTCAAAGTAGTTTTCAAAGCCATTTGCTGGTAGTAGAGGTTATTAAAATTAAGAATTCTTCAGCATTTTCCAAATGCTTCAAGTTTTAGGGGAAAGATGCTCCCAAAGATTACTTCCTTCTGTACTTTTTTAGTCTTTCTTTCACACTTAGTAAGATTCCTGGGATGTGCAAGGAACAATTGCACGAGAGCTCTGATCAGTGTATTCCCGGGACTGCACATATTCAGGGACATTAGGGGCAGACTTAACTTATGCTAATTTCAGCTTGAGTTATGCACGTTTCACAAAATTCAAAATGCTAGAATACAGATCTACCTACATAAAACATAATCACAGATCTTGTCAGCAGTACTACCTATAACAGATTAAACATAGTACCTAATCAACAAAAATTAAGAAAACAAATTTAGGAAATAGGGAGGCATGTTTTGATATATCCCAAATTTAGTTATTTCATGATTTCATCAAAGGCAACATGAGGTACTTTTGCTTTTCATCCAAGTGATTTAATTCTGTTTCTGAAGAAGCACTGCATCTTATCTCTTAGATTAAAACCTAGGTAGCAATAACGAACTACCCTGCAGAAGAAATTTTTTAAGAAGAAACAGAATGAGAAAGCAAGCAAGGATTGTCCATGTTCTGATAAAACATCCATATCAGAATCAATCAAAACTTTTGCATTTTTTTTTGCTGCTGTTCACAATAGATTTATCAAGGGTATAGACATTCTTAACTCTTGTAAAGAAATGACTCTTCAGGTATATATCTAGGCTGCATGAAAAATATGGATGGTGCCAATAACTCTGGTACTCAGAAAAACATCCTATTAGATTATCACAACTTAACTGAAATCAGAACAAACAGGATATATGAGGGGTTGTTAGAACATAATTCAAATGCTTCTGTTCAGAAATGCATACAACAATGCATAAGGAGACGCATGCATTTTCTAATAAAACTATACATCTCACACAGAAAACAATCCACCTCTATTTCTACGTACATAAACCATCCATCTTAACAGCTGGAGAATGCTGCCAGGCAGTGATGTGGGCCATAAGGAGCTTAGCAGTTGCATTCCTTCCCTGCCTCTCCCCTGCAAATACTCTTAGACCCAGTTAAGCAAAGGAAGACAGAGGCAGATTGTAAGATAAGCCATGGGGCAGTAAGTCATTCCTGATGTAGAAGTATGTCTTTAACAAATGGAAAATACTGGTATGATACTCGATACAATTTTATTTTCCTTTCTAGGTTATGGAAGCATCCAGAGTAGGATTAAAAAAAATCACAAGCATGCGATACTAGCCCTCATCCCCAGCTGACAGCAATGGGGAAATTAACCAGTCCACTCAAAGGCACTAAGATACTCTGCCATGAATTAATAAGTTCCCTGAAACTTGTATTCTACAGATATGGGAACTTTGATCTGAGGGCTGGAGCATCTCTCCTGTGAAGACAGGCTGAGAGAGTTGGAATTGTTCAGCCTGGAGACGAGAAGGTTCAGGGAGACTTGACAGCAGCCTCCCAGTACCTAAAGGGGGCCTACAAGAAATCTGCAATGATGGGACAAGGGAGAATGGCTTTAAACTGAAAGAGGGGAGATTTATATTAGATAAAAAGAAATTCTTTACTGTTAGGGTGATGAGGTACTGGAACAGGCTGCCCAGAGAAGTTGCGGATGCTTCATCCCTGGAAGTGCTCAAGGCCGGGCTGGATGGGGCTTTGAGCAACCTGTTCTAGTAGAAGGTGTCCCTGCCCATGTCAGGGAGCTTGAAGCTGGATGAGCTTTAAAGTCTCTTCTAACTCAAACTATTATGCGATTCTACAATTTTGGATGGCAACACAATCCAGAACTCAGCAGAAGCACCACTGTTCTCTTGTGGTGGCAAAATATAGCCCATCAGGCCTCCTACAGAGGCAAAAATTTCTTGCTGACTCAAGGTATCTTGCTCCCCTTTGTGGCAGCTGCTCCCACCCACTCCACTTTGCTCCACAACACTCCTGAGAACCAGCTGAAACAGGAAGGGCTGCCCTGCTTGGAGTTGTTGCTGAGTACAAGCTACTCCTGTCCCAGTACAAGCAAGTGGCTCCCACAGCTCCTGCAGGAACTTGTAGAGCCACCTCTTGTCAGGGAACAGTGTTGGAATGCAGTTTTTCAGGCTAAAAAAGTGGTGGCCTGATGTACAGCCTCCTGTACCCCACTTTAAATATTACTTATAGCCAAGTTCAGCTGGCCCTGAATCTCATTCTCTCTCCAGATGGTGATTAGTGCCCACACATTGGTCTCAAGCCATAAGGCAGCATGTTCACAGGAAGGCCTGTAGTGAGATGTTAGCAGTTGAAAAGCAGCAGAGCCAATCATTGCAGAAGGAACAGACAGCTGAGAGAACAGCATGAAGCTGTGCTCCATGGTCTGAGCTGTGCTGCCTATACAATTAAGCAGCTTCCAACAAATATGACCTCTGTTCAACTGACTGCAGAAAGCAGACAAAAAGTATCCTCCCCAGGAATGATTGCTCTGTTCAGCTACAACAATGCAGAAATTGGCTCTACCTTAGGGGTTGTTCCATCACTGAAACCCGTTCACCTTTATAAAGCACAGCAGAAGACTTCATAGTAGTTTTTACCCAAAACCTAACCTAACTGGCAATGTGATTATTAATAGAACCACCCTCCATGCATAAATATAACATGTAAAAAGAACTAATCATGGTCAGGATTTTGAACTGGTGTGGACAAGACTAAAGCGTAAGTGAAGTATTATCACTGTTGCTAAGTATTCTGTGTTGGTATCACAGGAAAGGCAGACAGGTTTAAGCACAAAGGTTTATAAGTAATCTGATCACACCCCAAAGGACTTCACCCATCTCCTGCAAACACTATTTTCACTTCAACACTTATCAATTCCATTCTTCAGGTGGAATATAGTTGACATAAAGATATTGTTCATGACATTCCTTATGAAACCAATTAATTATAAGTGCAAGGCCAAAAACTTGAATTTAACCTATAACTCAACAGAAGTGGCATTAAGAGAGAAACTAATACAGTATGGGATTTTGGCAATCTGCATCATGAAAACGGTGGCACATAGCATTTTGGACTCACCATATCTTCTGCAAGCTTTGAAGCCCTGGTCATGAATATGAAAACCACCATAACTACAATAAAAGAAAGAAAAAGAAAAGCAATTCAAGGAGAAGAACAGAATCTAAACCCCAACAAATCCAGGTAAAGACAGTTTAACATACTATCTTCAGATTGAAAGGGGAAATGTTGGAAATGCTGTGAGAGCTGAGTGACCTCCTTTCTCTACCCTTATCCTAGCTTTTCTGGAATACACTGTCAGTCTTTTTTTCTTCAGCCAAGTGCTTATCTCAAGTGCTATGGGTGACTAGCAGTACCTGCTGTTTGTATCAGAAAACAAGTTATCTTTTGTCCATCATTACCATTTTAGTCTATATTGTGTCAAAACTGTCACTTGTGGCATGGCAAAGAATCAGGAGAGAAGAGAGACATGATGGTGGCTGCGAAAGCAGGCAACAAGTGAAAATTGACAGAAAATAATGGAGCTATGTTACCCTATCAAGACATTAAAAAGCCATAAGACGTGAAGGTCCACACACATATAACAACCAAAGCAACGCACAAAAACATAAAAAAGGGGCAGAGAAAGAGGAGAAGTGTAACTACTCAAAAAGACACAAAGAATGGCCCAAAAAGAAAATGTGTAAATCAATACTGTATGCACTCCATGCCTTTAATTATCAGGGCATTTTTAACTATATACATAATATTAGACTATCATCTGTCTCTGTTTCAACAATAGGGACTGGATTGCCATGTCTGTACTAAGTTTGTTCAGATTACACACGTAAAAAAATGAAATTTCCTAATGTCTGTAATTCCTATACTGCCTATGCCCTTTCAACAGAAAACAAGACAGAGCTGCTGCTAAGTCCTGCATCCCAATGTCAGGTATATCTGAAGTTGTCTGGTGCTCTATTTCAGAACTCCACCAGCAAACAGCCCCATGCCATCCACCATCAATCACTAGAAAACAGGAAACAGAATAACTGCTTTAGAAATTTTATGAAGGACTAGAATATTTTACAACTTCTAAAGTATTTTATGTCACAATTTAATCTTCTTGCTGTACTCTGAATCTAAGAAAAGACAAGTATCTCAAGGTTCACATACTCAAAGAAGCCCCTTACGGGGCTATAAGTTGACTGGCAACCACTGAACTTACACCTCTTTACACAATGCATTCTGTTCACTATGTGATACAGTATGATTCAACAGAAGCTGTGCTCACTCCAGTACGCAGTATCTGTTTCTATGGATTCAGATTCCAGTTTCTGCAGAGATCATTTCAAAACACAGTTTGTGCTTTTCTGAATAAACAGGTTTGAATTAGTTCCCTAACTCAGCCTTTATAAATTCAACTATAGCATATAATAGATTATTTATGACTTTTATAAAGTGACAAGTGACTGAAAGACAAGCATTTGGGAAATTATATCGTTTGAATGCCATCAGTTAAAAGCCAGCCTCCAGCCTCCATATTTTTGTAAGATCAAAGCTGGTATTCCCTGTTTAGCCCCCATTCAGAAAGAAGACATCAAATCTCAGAAGGAGTTTTTCTGCGTTCAGACTTTAACAGCCACTGATTATCCCCTATCACAGTTAAACTTGCTGGAAGCTGTTTGAAAAAATCCTCCTGTAGTTTTCTTTCCCCGTGCCTTCCTCAAAGCTTCTGTAGGATACTAAGGCAACCCCCAAACCAGAAGGGACCCAATGCTCCCCCATAACCTCTGATTTTTTTGGCTGTGATGGAGCCTCCCCTGCAGATGAACACAGCATGACTTTGTACCGGTTTCTTCAAGGATTCTCTGCACATACAAATCAAAGAGGCGAAGAAGGTAGAGTGTGACCCTATGCTTGCCTCTAAATTACCACCCTTTTTTTCCCCCCATAGATTCCAGAAACACAATATTCCTGTGGGAGACTAACAGGATGGGGAAGAGGGTGGGCAGTGGAAGGAAATACCTTTTTATCTCCAAGCTCCATTAGAAGAGGCTCATCTTTCTTGTACAAGGGTAAGGATAGGTGCTAGCATTCAATGTCTAAAGCATGTAAATTTTGCTCAGTTAAATCTTTCATAACACAGGTAAAGAACAATCCCTAAGGCCACTTAGATGAGATTCCCACAATCAGAGGCAATACTACTACAGATGTCTTATTCACAACATCTGTTCCACACAGCACCATAAATCATGACTCTCAGTAAAACACACACACACACACACACACACAAAATCACAGAAATTTAATGCGCCATAGGAAGAGAGTAGAAGAGACTCGGGTCCCTGAATGGCACTGGATTATTTAGATAACACAGGTTTTGAGCAGATCTGAAAAGGCTCATGACTCACACTACAGGGCATTGCAAAAATCAAACCAATCAGCCAAAAAAAAACCCAAACCAAAGAACAACAGACCCCTGAAAAAAATCAAGCAAAAAAACAGCTGTACAGCTCTCCAAGCAAATTTCCTGCTGAGCTGGAGTATGACAATGACAATCTAATCAAAAAAGCACACCAAAAAGGTACCTGACAATTCAAGGAGCACCCACAGACCCTGACTGTAGCTCCTCTCTAGTTGCAAACAGTCTAGCTGATTCAGGGGATAACAAACAGAAGTGAAACAAAATAAGCCTCAAGACAGCCAGCAACTGCAACAGCACTGTTCAGCACTGGGCAAGAAGAGAAAGGGGCTGGAAAATCCCTCCCAGTCCACAGGAAAATATCAGGAAGCCCTGGTGCATAGGAATAATATGGTATAAATCCTCAAAAACCCCCACCAAACAGTTATCCAGATTCCTTTCAAGGAAGATAACCTTTTTATCCAGGAAGCTAACCTCTCTCTCTGACAGATCCAAAGAAAACAAAGAAACAAACAAAGTCAGATAACCAGGGACACAAAACAGAAACTGAATTTCTTGTCAGAAATCATAAATGCTCTTTTCTGCTTATACACTTGAATTTCCATATGATGGTCAAGACTTAAAACACTTGCCTTCACTGTACTCTTCAGAAGGCCATTATCTATTGGCTCCAAGTCATGCTTTTTCAACAGTTTGGAGGATTTTTTGGGGAATCATTATACTAATTGTCATAATTTTATACGTTTGTGGTGCTAGTAAATATTTTATTAGTTTTAAATGCTTTGGAAATTAAAACCTGTTTCAAATCCATACACAAAAGTGCAGAGAAACAATAAAATTGACTAGTACAAGTCAGACAAAATTAATTTCATCCTGGGGCTTTGGTGGCAAAATAAACCAAAGATTACTGAATCTTCTGATGAAACTGTGTCATTACAGCTTCCTACAGCTCATATATTATCCTCTGTGAAAAAAAAACAAGTTTCTAAAAATTCCTTATGTTCTTGTAGACAGAACAAAAAGTATTGATGTCACTTCATATACTCATTTTAGTACTGAATATAGCATATTGATTTTAATGCCTTGAAATATGTAAAGCTGTCGTGGTTTAAGCCCAGCCGGTAACTCAGAACCATGCAGCTGCTCGCTTGCTCCCCGCCTCTTCCTTCCCCCGCCCCGCTCCTGGAGGGATGGGAGGAGAATCAAAAGAATGTAACTCCCAGGGGTTGAGATAAGAATAGGCCAGTAACTAAGGTATAACACAAACCACTGCTGCTACCACCAGTAATAATACTGACCAGGGAAATAAGAAGGGAAGAGGAAACAACCACCCACCACCCACTGACCGATACCCAGCCCAACCCGAGCAGTGATCTAATCCTTCTGGATAACTGCCCCCAGTTTATATAATGGGCATGATATGCTGTGGGATGGAATACCTCTTTGGTTAGTTCGGGTCAGGTGTCCTGTCTCTGCTGCCTCCTGGCTTCCCCTCCTCCCTGGCAGAGCGTGAGACTCAGAAAGTCCTTGGTCAGAGTAAACATTACTGAGCAGGAACTAAAAACATTGGTGCTATCAGCACTGTTCCCAGGCTGAAAGTCAAAACCACAGCACTGCACCAGCTACTGAGAAGGAGAAAAACGACTGCTACTGCTGAACCCAGGACAAAAGTAAATGGATTTTTTCCTAACCATGTATCACAGATATAAAATACACACAACAGTTGTATAAATTAATGAAATGTCAGCTAAGGTCTGGACTGAGCAGTAAAGGCTGTGATAAATATCAAAATAATGGTACTTCTGCCTTCACATGTTATGCCCAGGTAGCTCTGAGCATGATAGCAGCTGCAGCATCCACAAACAATTTGAAAAAAAGAAAAATAGAATATTCTGGCAGGATGCTCTTATTAACAATCTGCATTTCCATTTTACTGGTAGACATTTCTCTAAATGTGATTATTGTTCATCTACCATGGAATATTTCTTTTCAACAGCTTTTCAACATGAAGCATTCTCTTTCGAGCCACATCAGACAAACTAAGTGAACATGTCCTCCTTGCTCTTCTAGTCCCAAGCCTCTTTTAACATTCACACCACATACCACATCCAGCCCTTTTCCTTTACCTTTGTACTCCAGGGACACCTGTGCCATCCATTCTTTAACAGTTGCCTAAGTTTTAATAAAAGATACATCCTAACAGGCTCATAGGACTTTTTCACTTCCATCAACCCCAGTGATCACCAGATGTCCTTTGGGGAAGTAAGGTAAGAAACTCAGGTAAGGTGACTTCAGAGGTGGGAACTTATAAGCAGTAAAGGACTGTGCCAGTGTGTGGTCAGCTTATTTAATTCATAGTCTGTTTTTCTCTCTTGCTTATTTTTGTGCCCCTCTCCTCTAGATCCAATCAGTACTGATGTAAAACATCTACCCAACAGGTGAAACTACAGCTACCATACAGCAAGAAGCTCCTTGCACCTTCATGGAAGCAGCTGATTCCAATTACCATCAAAGATGTAAAATTAAAGAAATTTAGGAAGTAATAGAACAGTTTCTATGTCCCAAAAGCTGAATATCCTTCATTTACCACCAGATCTCCAGTCTCCACAAGTCAACACATGAAAACACAAGATCTGTCTTGCCTTAAGGTTCTTACATCACTAGTATAAGGGTCAGCGTCTTGTTAAAAAAAAGTGTTACTTTGACCACTTGGAATAATAAAAGCTGCACTTGCACCCTCTTCTCTCCTTTTATTGCTTTTTAAAGGAAGCAAAATATACCTAAATTAAGTTCTGTTGCAACTCCAGCTGAGTCAGTGAAATTAAACTAGGATTGATTTGCCTACCTGTGTTGGACCATGCTCTGAACAGAGTTCTCTGGTCCACTCAGATAAACTTTTGCAGGTTGTTTTGTTTGGTTTTGTCCCTTATTTTAGGTAAAACAGCAAGTACATTTAGGCGTCAGCATACATAGGCTACTGGAACCACCTAAACGTAGGGCAGAGCTAATTGTGGGTATAGGGCACTCCATGTGGTGATCAACTGCAGAATTCCCTTGGCTACAGAAGTGCTCATTCAGCAAGGGAAACACAGGCCTTCCTTTGACAGAAGCTTTTCTGCAGTGCTATTATATAACAGGTTTGCACCAACTCCCCTAAGATAAACAATCAGAAATATTTCAGAATTATAAATTATTAAACAACAAGAAGCGAACAACAATCTAAGCAAGCCCACTGCAAAGCACAAGAGCATTTCAGGCAAAGATCAGTCTATGGAAGCATTAGGAATACCTGCAATTCATAAACATGAAACCAGAATCCAGAAAGGAAGGATAAAGCATTAAAGACTGGATATAATATGTGCAAGATTTTTGTTTGTTCGATATACAGATTTTAACTTGTAAATTGCATTAATAGGCAAGAAACAGTATTCCTATAAAAAAACCCCAGGTGGACTATGTTAGTATTGCTGGCATATAGCACAGTGACAAAATGAGCAGTGATTCCCACAACTGCTGGCATGTAGAAGAATTCCTAGCCTCAGGGCTGATGTGTTAAGTCCTTTCAATGCTAAGGAATAGTAATGTATAAGGGTCATGCAGTTATATGCATTGGGATACAAATACAAGACCTGAATTCACTGATTTGAAAATATTTTTTGGTGGTAGGAAACTAGCACAGTCAGATCCTGGAGCCAAGGTCTAAAATTGCACAGAGGAAGCTGAATGGCGATGACTAAGAAATATAATCATAATACAAGTCATAATACAAGAAGGTTAAAAAAAGCCCTACTGCCTAGACAGGTAGACAGCAACTTACATGTCTCGCAATGCTTCCCATAGTGTCATGTTCATAAAGTTTATTTCACATTCTCACAACATTCTCTTTCATTACCTCTCCTTTCAAAATTCATTTTTTCAAAAAAGACTTATGCAGGAACTGTTCTTGTTAAACTGTTTAAGACTCCAATTAAATCAGTGTGACTAAAGGAACATTTTGTAACTCAAGGTGACTGAAATCCCAAATGACTGTGTGATCTTAAAGTCTGGCTCTTGCCTTCTTTTTTTTCTTTTTATTTTTTTGTAACCATTCTTTCTTTTCTGCAATCCCTTCTTGTTCTCATCTTAATTTAAAACCCAGTCTGCCAACATTCTGTATGGTATCAATTGTCAGTAAGGTATTACTTGGTACAAATCAGTGTCAGATGAAACCCTTCAGGAAAAAAAAAGCCTGTTTTGAGAAGAGCTCTACATGCATACAGCCATGTAAGTGAAAAGCATGTAGTATTAAAAAGAGGCATCTAGGACTATTTTTCTGGAGAGCCTTGGGCAACATGGAGTGAGGAGTGTGAGGAGTCACTGTCCACGGCAGGGGGGTTTGGAACTAGATGATGTTAAGGTCCTTTCCAAACCTAACCATTCTATGATTCAATGATTCTATACTGTAACAAATGCTATTCAGCATTCTCAATTCCATAATCCAGCGGACTGCATCACTTGCAGAATAACTTTAACAGAAAGGATACAAAATTCAATCATGAGATGAATAAATTAGGACCTTTCACAATAGAGCATACGTGGAATAAATCCAGCAAGGATGTGTTGGAGGCAAAAGTACTCCCATTCATTGAAAAGAAAGACATAATAAATGTTTACCTGAAGTAAAGATTATCTACCCAGCCTTTCAGGTCTTCCAGAGCATCTCATGACAGAAGACACCTATAATGACTAAAGGGAGTTCCATACATAAGCAGTACGTCACCAGAATGCCCTTCCTAGAATGTTAATGAAATAAAAAAAACACAACCAAACTAAAACACAGACCTATAGATACACTGATAGAACTACAAATATATTTTAATTCTTATAGCAGGAATTAAGTGCAATATGTTTTCCCTAATAAATTAATAATTGTAAGTCAGATTTTTCATTTGACCTATTTCCACAGTTATGCATGACATGCTACCTATACCCGAGATTGTCATCTGTTTCTCTCCTCCTTATTGTGCAAACTATTTCTTCCCTTTTCTGACTAATACTGCCATCTTATGATCACCCCTTACTCTCTGTAAATGCCTTCTTTCATTTGCCTTTAAAATTCTTACCTCCTATGTGGTTTCTAACCCTTGACTGCCATGCAGCATCTCTTAGCAACTCCACCTGCGAAAACTGCAATACTTTATTCTTTGGCAGGTTCATTTTCTCTCTTCCTCTCCTTTTCAGTACCAAACTTAGCCCCATGCTAGGTACTTCTAGCTAGGCTGTAACTCCTGGTCAGCTGACACAACTAAGAGATCAGTTAAGCAGCCCAAAAAGCATCAAACTCCTAGAAAATAATCCAGAGCTGTGACAGACAGCAGGGCTTAAAAATACTGATAATGCCTATGAAGACTTCTCTCCAAATCACCAGGCTTGCCAGGCCCCAAGTCACTCTGGCAAAGACTATGATTCATCTTCAGCCTTTGGAGTAGGTGTGGAAGAAGAAATCTTGGCAATTACAGTCCCAATGCTCCATTTGCAAGGCTAATTACGAAAACAAAATGAAAAAGGAGGAAAATGCATGTGTTTATTAATTCTTACTTTAATAGCTTGCAAAATGGCCTTCTTGGATTCTAAAGCCTGGCTCTGCACCAAACCATACAGTAATGAATACCAGAGGCTTAGAGTAAAAAAGTAAAACTGAGAAAGGCAAAAGGATTCAAGCTCTGTGTAAGAATATTAACAAGTCTGAAAGTTAACATGTACACAGACACCAAACAAAACCTACAGAATAAGAAATTATTGCTAACCTTAAGTCTGTCTGGATTTTAGTTTTGTTCCTACCTTTCTGAAAGGTGGAGTCCATGCTAGAGGTCCATGATGAGGTCAAAGTTGGTGTGGGAAGGGAGAGAAAGACAGGTTATTGTCATCAACAAGAACTGCCATTGCAATGCCAAAACAGGTATAGCTGAGTATTCATCATGCTGAAAGACACAGCTCCCTGCATCTAGACAGACCATTACTGACAACAGTGATTCAATCTTTAAAAGGCAAGAAAACATTTAGGATGTGTGGGTTCGATACAGGTAAGTCAAACTATCTTTGCTGCCAAAAAGCGTGAGCAATGAGAGTGAAACAAGTCTGTATGCAGGGTTTGTCCTACTAATGGCTTCCCTGAGCCATGGTTCTCCTCACTTGGGATCAGATACCCTCCACATATGATGAAAACAAATTAGATGTGGCATCAGTCATACAGTGACACTATAAATATAGTAGAAACTAGGAGCTGATACAAACAGTAAGTACCTTAAGGTGAACTACCAAATATTGGAAAGCTGGATTTTATCACCTCACTGTTTCATTTATTGCTCCTCAGTTAACAGAGAAGTCAGTTGTCATTTAAGGCTCCTCAAAGGAACATGAATAAATGCTGAAATGCTATTGCCTTCTGTTGTTTCTAGAATCAACAGCAAAAAGTAGCAGCCACAAACTGCCTCGTAATTCAGGAAGAATTTCTGAAGGGTCAGTAAGGTACCACGAATTTCAATCAAAGGCTAAACAAACTCGTCTCTTATCCCCTAACTCCTTCAAAAGTAAACATACTACTGCACTCACAATTTTTCCTCTGGGAAAGACAATCAGAAAAACAACAGATGTTATACACATCACTTAGCATCCTCCAGAAAGCATTCAGAGAAGCTATAGTGATGAGTACAGTATGAAACCCTGCATAGACCTTTTGAAAAAATGATAAGAAAGTAGTAGCAAAACCTGTCATGGAGGGGGCTTTCTTGGGGTTTGCCTACAGAAAGTTTTAAATCAGAACAGAAACAATAAATGATAAAACCAAATCAGATTAAAATGATACTAGCATTTCCTGCACGGGAGAGCTGCATTTTCTGAATCACACGATGTTAGCCAGGTCATTCTTTCATAAAGATCAATTTCCAACAGAATTGCCTGTATTAATCCCTAAGCTCCAGAAAAAGGTTTATTACTCTCTATCCCTTATATCTATATCGGAACGATGAAACAGTGTTTGTTTGCAGGAAATTAATTCCATATACAGCAATAAACTGATTGGTATCAAAAAAGCTTTCCACAACAAGAATGTGTACCTAGGTATGTTAGCTAGAGACAGCAAACATAAACCTAAAGTAACCTAGCACACAAAAAGCCCCATTTCTGATTGTCTTGTCTTTGAAAGCATCTTTAGACTTCCCCAGAGAAAGGCTCTGCCTACAAGCAATGACTATGCCTGATGTGCAACTACTGGAATTCCTGTCACGTAGTTAAGTAAATTCACAAGTTATTTAATAAAAATGTAAAAAGGGAAATAATAGAGAGAAAACACCCCATGTTCCAATTCCTGATAAAACATAAAATCTAACAGAAATATGCAGCTTCACTGGTGACTCTAAAAAGAGTACAAGGGAAATCGATACTACGGTATCAAAAAAACCTTAAATGATACCATACTGAACTTACAGTAAGCTGTCTTGTCTCTTCAAGTAACTGTGATGGTAAATTGCACAAATATCTGAAGCTAACTTTTCAAATCCTAAGTAAATCTAGGAGGTACTATCAAAATATATATATATACTCAAAAAATCCCCAAAACACCAGGACATTCAATAGATGTTACTTTTACAGCTGTTTTGTAGGAATTCAAAGATAAACTGTAATTAAAAGATAGTGGGGTTTCTAGAAGATCCTAGTAGATGAGGCTTTGAAAATTTAACCAGGAGGGAATTAGCTGATGAAAGGAAATAAGAAGATTATTAGCAAACAAATAATCAGTCATCAAGCAAGATTCTCCCTGCAGATTTTCTTTTTAAAACAGCCCCCCCCCCAAAAAAAAAAGGAAAAAAGCATAATTCTGAATTCTGCAACAGTTCTGAAGATGAAACAATTTTCCTCAACTGAAATTTTTTACAGAAAACCCACAGCCCCACAGGCCCTGAAGGGATGTACCTACGAGTGCTGAGGGAGCTGGCAGACATCACTGCTAAGCCACTCTTAATCATCTTCGAAAGGTCATGGAGAACAGCAGAAGTGCCTGAGGACTGCATGAAAGACAGTGTCACTCCAGTCTTTAGTAAGGGCAAGGAGGACCCAGGAAAACTACAGGCCAGCCAACCTTACCTCCGTCCCTTGAAGTGAGGAAAGGTGATGGAACGGCTCATCCTGGAGACTGTCTCTAAGTACATGGAAGACAAAATGGTGATGAGGAATAATCAGCATGGATTCACCAAAGCGAAATGATGCTTAATCAACCTGATTGCCTTCTACAATGGGACAGCTGGCCAGATATTGAGGGGAGAGCAGTAGACATTGTCTATCTGGACTTCAGCAAAGCTTTCAACACTGTCTCTCCCTTGACATCTTCATAGGCAAGCTCAGGAAGGTGACAAGTGGACAGTGAGGTAGACTAAGAATTGTCTGAATGGCAGGTGTCAGAGACTTGTGATCAGCAGCACAGAGTCTAGTCGCAGATGTTTAACTAGTGGTGTCCCCCAAGGGTCCAGTACTGTTCCATGTATTCATCAATGACTTGGATGAAGTGATAGAATCCCTCCTCAGCAAGTTTGGTGATACAAAACTGGAAGGAGTGGTTGATACCCCAGAGTGCTGTACTGTCATTCAGAAACATCTACACGGACTGAAGAGACTGGAAGAGAGGAGCCTTCTGAAATTCAACAAAGGCAAATTCAGGGTCTTGCACCTGGGAAGGAATAACCCCATGCACCAGTACTGGTTAGGGGCTGACCTGCTGGAAAGTTGCTCTGCGGAGAGGCAACCTGGAAAATCTGGTGGAAACAAGCTGTCCATGAGCCAGCAACATGCCCTTGTGGCCAAGGCCAGCGACACCCTAGGCTGCATTAGGAAGAGCATTGCCAGCAGGTTGGGGGAGATAATATTCCCTCTCTACTTAGCCCTGGTGAGGCCTTACCTGGAGTAGTGTATCCTGTACTGGGCTCACCAGTATGAGAGGCCTATCCAGCCTAGAGACAGTGCAGGGGATAACTGATCAAAGTGCATAAGTATCTGAATGGAGGGTGACAAGAGGATGAGCCAGACCCTTCTCAGCAGTATCAGGTGACAGGATGAGAGGCAATGGGCATAAACTAAACAACAGAAAGTTCTACCTGAACACGAGGAAGAACTTTATTGTGAGCATGGCTGAGCATTGGAATAGGTCACCCAGAGAGGGTGGAGACTTTCAGAGGTCCCTACAAATCTGCATTCCTCTTTGAGTCTGTGTGGGATGGGTTTGTTTGCTTTTTACAAGGTCTACAAATACTTCTTCACACATTCTCTGAATGAAATGTGTGACAAATGCAGGCATATACATGAACAAATGGACACACATGACAGAGTAGGTCTGTAAGTTCAGGCAGCAGTGTAAATACCTGTTGCATCCAAGTATCTGGACTTCTAGCTTTGTCTCTTGATATTTTCTAAAGGAACTTCCTTCCCCTTTTCAAGACCCTCTTCCTCCTTTCAGGGTTTCAGAAGCCATTCACAGAAGGGACTATTTATAATCAGGACTGTGCAAGCAGCAAAGATGTGGGTAGGGGAAAATCTATTTGCTCATCAAAATTTCTCACCTTGGAGGTGAGACATTTAGCTGATTACGCAAGCAGATGTGTATGCATACACAACCGGGGTTATTTTACTTTGCCTTTAACGTTTGCTGTTGTTGTTAAGTTGTGCCCACTGTATCCCTCAGGCTTGTATATTTGATAAAATTACTTGCAGTTACTCCCATGACTAGAGACTTTCAGAGGTCCCTCCCAACACAATCTTTTCCCCTGATCCTGCGTGACATAAATCTCTTGGATGCTTATAACAGAAGGGAAAAAAAAAACCTCCTCAGTCACCATGGGCACAGAAGCCAATGATATAATTGCCAGGAACAAGATCCTAAATGTGTTCATTGCAGAGATAAGGTCTCTGGTAGAATGAAGAAAAGAAAATCCTAGCACAGTATATTGATCCACTAAGACGTGCTAGTGGAAATTCCAGAACAGAAAATGCAAACGGGTAAGTCTTTAGCTCTGACTTCTTCCTGAGAGCCAAAAAGGATCCAAAAGACAACGCTTGTAAAATCCAGAAAGCACAAGAACACCTGAAAAACTACAATATTTACACTGCTGGGGCCAGGAGATGAAACAAGTGCCATCAACATCAACACGATAGCGTTTTACAAGAATGTATAGAGTTTCTCCCCATACAGCCTCAACTGCCAATGGCTGGCTTTAGAAAAGTTCCCTGAATCCCTCTAATCCCACTTATCATTCTCATTCCCTTTGAGAAAATAAGCATGGATACAATTAGACTGTTTCAAGACGAACTTAGAATATCAGACTCTCTCTACAATAATAAACAGCATCTTCCATTACACTGAGGCCCTATCCTTATATCTCATTAATGTCAAGGTAATAGCTGACAGAAACAATTTTTCCAGTTAGTAACATCCCAGAAGAAAGGCAGACAAGAAAGGGGCTAGTTTCACAACAAAACCCAGGCATGAACTTTATAGTTTACATGGATCAAGTTGCTGAAAGCTCCAGTTTACCATTTCAAACACATGATCTGCTGCAATGATTAAACCAGAGAGCAGATGCTGAAAAAACACATCAGCCATTTCACAAACCCCCAGATCAGCAGCAGCTGTCTGCCTTACTCAACTATGGGGATTGCTACCAATCTCCACATGCTTCTCCCTGGTCACATTTCTCTGTAGCCACCAAGACAAAGGCATCTTAAATCTGATAAAGCCTGGCTATAATGAGCCGTCCTCGACACCACACTATGTCCTAGATTTAATATAAAAGATAAAAGACACAGTGAGGCTGGCCGAAAAGAGCCTGCTAGGAACCAGCCTGATTAGCAGAAACATTACAACACAGTGGCCTAATCAAGAGTTGAAGCATTGCTGTTATTTCATTCAGTAAAACTGTTTCCAAACATAATAGCTGAATAGCTGGGTTAAGTACATTGCCTGTACAATGAACCTGACAAGAGGAACCAGCTGGAGCCTCGAACAGAAGCTCTTTATCATCACAAGTGAAAAAATCTGTATACCATGGGAGAGAAACTGTCATAACAGAGAGACCAAGAAGTTCAGATAGTGAAAATCTTTGCAGGTGTCTTCTGGCTACAGGCCAGTAAGATCCAGCTAATTCAGCATGGAAACTACAATAAATTCACAAACTTAGCTGGGAATCTATGCCGTCGATACATTAGAAACTAAGGATCATCAATGAAAAACAGGAGAAAACAATGTTAGTAAGCAGGTATAACTGGAAAACGTTAAAGCCCCCTCATATTGAACTGAGAGGACAATGCAATTCTGCATTTGTTTAAGGTATATGAATACCAGGTGACACGTCAGCTCCTTCCCCATGCCACATATTGGAAGGAGCCCAGGGAAGGTTCAGTACACAAATAAACTAGATTTTATCATGTGTATTGACAGTCTGATTAACTGATTCCTGGACTCCAGAAATAGACCAATTTTACTATTCTCAAGGTCTAAGCAAGTTAAATAGGAAGTTGTCTGAGCTACATGAAGCTTCAACCACTTTTAAGAGGATTAATACACCCTTATCCTCAGATTCTGTAGGTTGCTCTACACTTCAGGCGAAGTTAAAATTTACAGGGCAGACCAGAAGTCTAGACCTCAGAGGTCCAGAGAGGGAAAAGCTGCTCTTCCAGACTTCTCTGGATACTGTCCATTGTGTTGTCTCAGATCAGGTGCTAGGATATGGAGCAAAAACATGAAGGGAAAACATGTAGGGACAAAGAAGCTTCCAGCACACTGAGGTTAAAGAAACACCTGGACTTGGAGGAGATCTCTGCAGCCACTCCATATATATAGGCCACCTCTGGTTTTGAGTTCTGTGGTATGATTATAAACACTTTGAGTAATAACAAATAAAAATAATTGGAGTACAAATCCTTTTCTGACTTGTGTTTAAGCTTAAGATCGCTATCGGATGGAAAACAAAGTCATACTTAAGCACAACAGACAGCAGAGGTAATGCAGATGCACTCTAGCCATTTCAAACAAGGCTGCCATTTTTAATGGATCTTATAATAACTTTAGAGAGTTACATTGATTGTCATTATTTTTTTTAAATATTGCTGGGAAGGGAAGAAACTTCTTTCATTCGTTTTATTTTTACTTATGGGAAACTGTGTCTGGGCTGCATTACAGCTCCAATTTCAAGTCAGTATTACAAAACAAACTAAAACATATCCGTAAGAATCAGCAATGAAGCCAGTCACTGCTACAAGAAGCTAAAGTCTGAGAAACAGCATCAAAACCAAAGAGAGGCTCCAACATTTTCAGTGCATGCTGGCAAAACACACAGTAGTTGCCCAGCTGTGTTCTTCACAGGTTGGGAACATAAAGACAAAACAAGGTCTTAAATTAGCAGCAAATCTACCTCGAGAAGGAGATGCTAAGGGTAACTTAAGAGAGACTTAACTCTTGGGGTATTTTCCAAGCACTTCACAAACCAGCACACTCCTCCTGCATGCCACTCTTCTACAAACATTGTTGTTGCTATGATGATCAGCAACCTGAAGACTCAATACTTCTGTAACACCAAAAGCAGATATTTGCTGTACATTATTGGCAATATTTTTACATTAATAATTTCTCACATATTATTGAGCTTCTGAATAAATTTAATTGCTGTGACAGAAGTACTGAACCTTCCTTTGAAGTATCCAGTGGTTTTCAAAATACAGGGAGGAAGTCCATAAGATCATTTCCTACTCCCTTTATGCTCAACAGACTCTTAGGACAAGGTTGTAGAATTGAGATGACTGCTCATCATGGAAAGTGGAGTAAACTTTGGTAGTGCAGAGAGGACACAGCAACTCCACTCCACTGAATAGGATGGTTGTAGTCTGATCATGTCTTTCGTCACCCTCACAATGTATTTCTTTTTGTGGGGGGAAAGAGAAAAGGAGTAGAAAATTACTCTTCAGGTACAAAGCCTGTACTGTATCACAGTACCTGTGATATTTGCTATGTTCACAGTCCTAAGTCACACCCTCAAAGCCTTCACCTTAATTTCTCTAAAGAAGTTGAACAAATTTGACAATTCAAACACAGATCACATTGCTATATTGTCCATGGTAACTTTTAAAATTACCATCTATGCATATGATTTCGTCATTTAAGTCAAAATAGTAAATAAAGTTAATTTCAGACAGTCCCTAGAAAGATCGCGATTCAATTGCTGATGTGAGTAGCTCGAGAGAGGACGCCTGCAACACCTGAGCGGGGGGAGGCTCGGTGTCCAGGAGCCTCAACTCAGAGCGGCAACAGCCACCCAGGGAGCCTCAAGTCCTCGACAGGACTTGCCCAGGAGCCCGCAGCTCAGCGGACCGAGCAGCTGACTCACAGGGGGCGGTGCCAGGAGGAGCGGCACCAGCCCCGACTGGGCAAAAGCCTGACCCGGGAGCGCAGTGACCAGGGCGGTCTCGAGGCGTTTCGCGCGGGCAGGCGAGCAGGGTGGTGAGCGCTCGCCTTATGACCAGGGCCCGGTCAGGGAGCTCTACTCTGGCTGCCCCTGCGGTGGGCAGCGTAGGCACCCAGACAGAGCCGATGAGAGGGGAGGATGCAGTGCAGAGCTCGGGGTGCAGAGAGCGCCTGCACTGCTCTCCTGAGGGGAGGGTGCACAATGGGCAGGGCTGCACTCGGTGCTCCCTGGTGGAGGTCCTCCTGCAGCAGGGGCTGAGCTGCGGGAAGCGGCCAATAGGCTGAAAGGTGTCAGGGTAGTTGAGAGGAAGCAGCACTGCTTGCTCCAGGGCCAGAGTGTGCAGGGGCCTCAAGCGTCCATCATAGCACATACAGGAAAGAAGAAGGGCACTAACCCAGAAAAAAAAAAAAAAAAAACAAAACCAAAAAAACCCAAAACCAAAAAACCAAACCAAACTGAAACAATAACCAAAAAAAAAAAAAAAAAAAAAAAAAAAAAAAAAAAAAGGAGGAAGAGGACAAGAGCAAGAGGAGAAAAAAGGAGGAAGAGCAAGGGGCTTCCTCCTAAATCTGTTGTCCCCACCCAGAACCGCTTTGCTGTCCTGCAGGGGGCTCATGAGGAACCACACTCCCACCAGGAACAACCGGACTGAGGCACTGCTAAAGGAGATCACTACTGGCGCTGCCAGGAAAAAGCAGCGGGCTGTAGAAGTAGGGGACTTGACTCTGAAAGGAACAGAGGCACCCATCTGTTGGCCTGACCCAGTCTCAAGGGAGGTGTTGCCTACCAGGGGCACAGATCAGGGATGCTGCAGGGAGGCTGCCTGCACTAGTCAGTCCCACTGACCATTACACACTTCCAGTAGTCCATGTGAGTGCTAGTGATATAGATAGCAGTAGCCTGGAGAACATAAAGAAGGACTACAGAGCCCTGGGAGAGGTAGTTAGGGGCTCTGGAGCTCAGATTGTCCTTTTCTTCAATTCTCCAGGATACAGGGCAGGACCTTAAAAAGGAGAGGAGGATTGGCCAGGTTAATAAATGATTAGAAAGGTGGTGCCATAGTCAGGGGTTTGGGTATCTTGAACATGGGATTCAATTTAGTAGGCCAGGGCTACTGGGGGCTGGTGGAGCTGGTCTGACAAGGGGAAGAGCAGTTTTGGTAGGATGCCTGCCAGATGGGTCAAGGATGCTTTAAACTAGACGTGTTGGGGTAGGGGGCATCATTCCATCACAACACACCCAATCACTGGC
The DNA here is from genome assembly GCA_017639245.1 of Myiopsitta monachus. Classification (NCBI taxonomy): domain Eukaryota; kingdom Metazoa; phylum Chordata; class Aves; order Psittaciformes; family Psittacidae; genus Myiopsitta; species Myiopsitta monachus. Next base: position 69,806,891 of record CM029917.1, on the reverse strand, counting down.
CAGCACCTATAATAAATGCTTGGAGCAATGTAGAGATGCTCCAGCTGCTCCAGCCAATGAGCTGGCTTCAACAGGAGCCTCAGCTCAGATGCCTCTACACAAACGTCTGTAGCATGGGGAACAAACAAGAGGAATTTGAGATGTGTGCATGTCTATGGGGGTCTATATGTCTATCATAGGGGGGTCTATATGTCTATCATATGTCTATATGTCTATCATAGGCATCACAGAAACATGGTGGGATGGCTCCTATGACTGGTGTGTTGGAATGGAAGGTTACAGGCTCTTTAGAACAGACAGGCCTGGCAGGCAGGGAGGGGGAGTTGCTATTTATGTTAGGGATAGGCTGCAGAGTATGGAACTCCATCTGCGGACAGGTGATCAGTAAACAGAGAGTCTCTGGGTCACGGTTAGAAGGGAGAACAGCGATGGGGGATATTATTGTGGGGATCTGTTACAGACCTCCTGATCAAGGGGACTCTGTGGATGAAGCTCTCTATAGACAGATAGGAACAGCCTCACGCTCACAGGCCCTTGTTCTCATGGGGGACTTCAACCACCCTGATATCTGTTGGAGGGATGGTAGGGCCCGGCACAAGCAATCCAGGAAGTTCCTCGACTGAGTGGAAGACAACTTCCTTCTGCAAGTAATAGAGGAGCCGACAAGGAGAGGTGCCATGCTTGACCTCGTGCCTCACCAACAGGGAAGGGCTGGTTGGAAATGTGATGCTCCGGGGCAGCCTTGATTGCAGCGATCATGAGATGGTTGAATTCGAGATCCTCAGGACAGTGAGAAGAGCGTGCAGCAAGCTCACTGCCCTGGACTTCAAGAGAGCAGACTTTGGCCTCTTCAGGAACCTGCTCAGTAAGGTTCCATGAGATATAGCCCTAGAGGGCAGGGGCCCAAGACTGTTGGTTGATATTCAAGGATCACCTGCTGCAAGCTCAGCAGTGTTGTGTCCCAACTAGAAGGAAGTGCAGCAGGAGGGCCAGGAGACCTCCTTGGATGGATAAGGAGCTGCTGAGGAAAATTCAAAAGAAAAAAGAGGCTTATAAAAGGTGGAAGCAAGGACAGGAGGCCTGGGAAGAACACAGGGATGTTGTCTGGGAAGCTAGGGACCAGGTTAGAAAAGCTAAGGCCCACTTAGAATTAAACTTGGCTAGGGATGTGAAAGATAACAGGAAGGGACTCTTATAGGTACCCTGCAAATAAAAGACAGACTAGGGACAACATGGGCCCCTGCCGGAAGCTATCGGGAAAACTGGCTACCCTGGATTTAGAGAAGGCTGAGGTTCTTAGTGACTTCTTTGCCTCAGTCTTCACTGGCAAATGCGCTGACCAGAGCACCCAAGTCTTGGAAGGCAGACACAGGGACTGAGAATGAAGACCTTGGGCCCACTGTAGGAGAGGATCTGGTTTGAGACCATCTTAGGAACCTGAATGTACACAAGTCCATGGGACCTGATGAAATCCATCCATGGGTCCTGAAGGAGCTGGCAAATGAAGTTGCTAAGCCACTGTCCATCATATTTGAAAAATCATGGCAGTCAGGTGAAGTTCCCGACAGCTGGAAAAAGGGAAATATAACCCCCATTTTCAAGAAGGAGAAAATGGATGAGCGGGGAACTACAGACCAGTCAGTCTCACCTCTGTGCCTGGTAAAATCTTGGAGCAGATTCTCCTGGAAGGCATGCTGAGGCACATGGAAAACAGCAAGGTGCTTGGTGACAGCCAGCATGGCTTCACTAAGGGGAAATCCTGCCTGACCAATTTGGTGGCCTTCTATGATGGGGCTACAGAACTGATGGACAGGGACAGAGCAGGTGATGTCATCTACCTGGACTTGTGCAAAGCATTTGACACTGTCCCACACTGACATCCTTGTCTCTAAATTGGAGAGACATCAATTTGATAGGTGGACCACTTGGTGGATAAAGACCTGATTGGATGGCCATGTGCAAAGAGTTGTGGTTAATGGCTCCAGCTAAAGACCAGTAACTGAGTGGCTTCCCTCAGGGATTGGTGTTGGAACCGGTCTTGTTCAACATCTTTGTGGGTGACATGGACAGTGGGATTGAGTGCACCCTCAGTAAGTTCACCGATGACACCAAGCTGTGTGGTTTGGTTGATACGCTGGAGGGAAGGAATAGCATCCAGAGGGACCTTGACATGCTTGTGAGGTGGGCTGATGCCAACCTGATAAAGTTTAACCATGGCAAGTGCAAGGTCCTATACCTGGGTCAGAGCAATCCCAGGCACAGCTACAGGTTGGGCAGAGAAGAGATTCAGAGCAGCCCTGTGGAGAAGGACTTAGGGTGTTGGTCGATGAAAAAATGAACATGAGCCGGCTCCAGTGTGCACTCGCAGTCCTGATAAGCCAACCGTATCCTGGGCTGCATCAAAAGGAGTGTGACCAGCAGGTCGAGGGAGGTGATCCTGCCCCTCTACTCTGCTCTCCTGAGACCTCACTTGGAGTACTGTGTGCAGTTCTGGTGTCCTCAACAGAAAAAGGACAGGGAACTGTTGGAACAAGTCCAGAGGAGGGCCACGAGGATGATCAGGGGACTGAAGCACCTCCTGTATGAAGATAGGCTGAGAAAGTTGGGGCTGTTCAGCCTGGAGAAGAGAAGGCTGCGTGGAGGAGACCTCATAGCAGCCTTCCAGTATCTGAAGGGGGCCTATAGGTATGCTGGGGAGGGACTCTTCATTAGGGACTGTAGTGATAGGATAAAGGGTTATGGGTTCAAACTTAAACAGGGGAGGTTTAGATTGGATATAAGGAAGAAGTTCATTACTGTAAGGGTGGTGAGGCACTGGAATAGGTTGCCCAAGGAGGTTGTGAATGCTCCATCCCTGGTGGTGGTCAAGCCAGGTTGGACAGAGCCTTGGGTGACATGGTTTAGTGGGAGGTGTCCCTGCCCATGGCAGGGGAGTTGGAACTGGATGATCTTAAGGTCCTTTCAGACCCTAACTATTCTATGATTCTAATTAAATCTAGACATGGGTGATTAACAACCAGTTGCCTCAAGCAGACCTAGACTAGGTGAACACAAAACTTTCCGGATTGGTACAGTACCTACAGTAAAAAAAACCCTTCCTATTTGATTTTTCAGAAGGTGTCTAGTTTACATTACAGAAATGTTAACTGACAAAGCTCTTTTGCTTTAGCATAATTTTACTTCATGTTCCTTTGCTGAAGAAAAACTCAGGCAGAGGTGCATGACGTAGAAAGGTGAACAGAGAAAACAACATTTTTATCAAATGTTTATGAACCTTATCTACTTAGTTCAGGTATTTATAGGAAAGACCAACCTACTAAAGCACAGAGCATCAGAAACCTCCTCTCTAAACACTGTTTCCTGAAAATTCACTCAATTCCATGACAGGAGAGTAGAATCTGCTGGTCTAGGAGATACCAGTCTTATATATCCCACTGTACCTCTGTATTAAAATCAGGCATTTTTTTCTTTCATTGAGTTCAATGCCACCCACTTGTTCACCTCAATTTAATGCCATCAGGAAAAGCCCTGAGAAAGCTAAACTACTCAGAACTGTTTGTAAATTGAATAGAGACTATTTACCAACTACCTTTATTACATTTGCCATGCATCTTTCAATATTACAGGAGAATAACCTGCTAATACACTGCAGACCGAGTGCATGTGAAAAAAGACAAAGAAAAATCCACAAGTGACATCTATCATCTAGGTATGATTTCTCCTCGTGTAAAGCTAACAGAATCATAAGCTGCTAGTTGACACTGAGCCAGCTGAAAATGTGAACTGCAGCAAGGGACATAATGCAGATAAATGTCCCTTTTTTGTGCTTTAAAGAGCTCCATAGGCTCTTTCTCCTAAATCCTCTCATTGATTACACTGTCCAGTAGAATCCAGTATTTCTGCAGAGGCTAAATCTTTCTTGTTGTATATTGTGGTTGCTTCCCCTTCCCCAGCCCCAGCAGCTTTCAGAGAGAGTGGTTATTCTGATGCAAAATATGGAACCTACACCCAAAGGCATACTCTGGACTATAAACAAAATGGCAACAGGCTACAAGTCATACCTACATGTAGAGACACAGGAATTAGTTCAAACTTCTTATAACTCAAATATGCTTTTTTATAAAGCAGTACATTGATTACAGTTACTCTTACCATCTCCTAGAGGTAGATTTGCTGTTATTTTAAGATCAAGTTGTACAATTACCTCTGCTGACACAGTGAATTCATCATCATCACCTAGTCTTTAGTCATACGCGTTACAGGAGGATATAGTATTTGCTAGCCTTCATTTGTATAAAACTATTGAGGTTTTTGGCACAGTAGTTTAGATACAGTTTCTAAGAGAGCAGAAACATCACCGGGAGAAAACATTCCTCCCCCTTCAAACTCATTTTTAAATGGAGACAAGTGCAATGCCATGTACATATGCATGCTCGTATGCAGAGCCTTGCTCCATGTTGCTCTCCCTTGTGGAAAGAAGTGATGACAAATTTTACAAGCAGAGGTGCCTTGTCGAGATCTGAGCTGTGGACACTATAATACTCTCGATTATAGACAGACTTTGTTGAAGTGAATGTCAGTATTTCAGCTATTTCTGTGGCACAGGAATTTCTCTTGTGATCACTGGAGCAGCAACTCTTCAGTGAAGAGAACAGTGATTTCTGGGGAACCGATTTGTTAAGTACTGCTGAAGGAATACGGTGGAGACGTGGGTGTGCAGTGCTCTGTCTTAACAGTCATTTGAAATGAGTATGAACAGACAGCATTACAAATCAGCTGGCTGTGCCTCAACTGAGGAATTATTCAGTGTGTTGTGATTTCTGGAAAGTAGCATTTACTTCAATGGACAGATAACTGCCCTAAAGCAAAAGGAGGACATAAGAAGCAGGGAAAGGAGAGCCTCTGTAGCCTGCCATGTGTCCTGTCAATTGGGAGTGGGAATAATGTTGGTTTTATTCTTTTTAAAGTATTTCAAGCAATCAAATACTGTTCAATTTAGTGCCAACCAGTGCTTGCTAGTGCCATCTCTTCTCTACTGCTGACAGCAGTACTCTTTAGCCTGCAAGTTTCAGTGTCACACTATATTAAGTTTCCAAATGTATTGGCACAAAGAAGGTAATAGATGTTGTTAACAAGAGTGACACATCTACCTGAAATAATCCCTCTTTTCATTTATTATATCATATTCAAATCCAAATGATTTTTCAATGAATTATTACACAAACCAGCTTATAAACCTACACATTTCTCAGGGAAAAAATATTCTTATCTGTGAGCTGCTTAGAAGTGAGTTGCTTAAAAATCTGATAACAACTAAAGTAAGTGCAGCCATTTGACACAAAAAGGAATCGAAGACACAGAAATGATAAAGTCTCCAACCTTATACAGAGAGAAGGTGTGCTTGGACTGTACAGTGGTCTGGGATCTGGACAGTAAACACAACTTTGTGTTAGAGGGTCCACAGCACAAAGTTCAGTACACTGCATCTGAACACTAGCTGGTTACAACGTAGGCCCTTCCTTGAGTAGCCATGGTTTAAATGAAGATTCATGTAAATTTCTATGTAAATCTGTTAATATACATTCAATATTTCCTTCTTATGTAGTTTCCATGGCCCTGGTGGTACAAGTAAAACTAACTAAACTTCATCTTCAGTCTTTTGGCATTGTGAGGTCAGAGACTGTATGAATTTAGATCAATGATAAGGAAACGTTCTTGAAGTGAAACAAATCAATTTCAGTAATTAGGGCTCACAGGAGCTGGTAAATTCACCCTGTCCCTTTTGAGTGCACTTGGTATCTGTTTTCACTTAAAAGTAAATTGTTTTGATTATATACATTTGCTTTTCCCCCCCTTCATTAAATGAATTGTAAATATCTAGAAATTATTGCACCTTGAAATTAGAAAAAAACAAGACAGTGGATCCCTACCTTGGTATCCCCATTGCTCTTCAGAATAGTAAAACATTATTTCTGTTTTGATTTGGATGTTCAAGAAATTAAATTAGCACTTTGTTCCAGAGGAAGCAAGGCAGCTGGTCAGAGGGAGACTTTTTGCATATGCAGCTTGTTTGATACCTAAAGCATTCAAAAGATTTCCTTGCCCAGGAGGTCTGAGATGAAAACTCACTTTCATAAGAATGTACATTTAATCTCAAAGTACTGTGGATGAGAAGTGCCACCACAGTAAAAGGCAGGAAAAAGAGTTTCTTACTTTTAACCTGGAAAAGAAAAAATCCTAGTCTCCAAAAAGTGAGGGTACCCATTTTTTAATTAAAGTTATGAGTTTTGGTGCAACATTTGCAGTGACTTCTGTACCCCATAACTCTCTTCTGGGCTGTTATTTGGGGAAAGAATTCCTCCCTCCAGCAAATCCCAAAGGAGGGAGGGAAAAAAGCAACAAAATTTTGACTAAACAGAAACCACTGAACTTTGCAATAAGCATCACAAATACGTACAATCAGATGTGTGTTCTTAATAAATTATGGTCACTTGCCTGCTTTTCTCAGTTCCATTTCTGTCCTCTTTTCCGCCATGCAGCTTTGGCTCTTTTTCCACCTACTTCCAAAATTAATGCTAACTGCCAGTTATATTTGACAGCTGAATTGCAGTTTCCAAGGGCAGTCTGGATATAAATTCAGATTCAAAAATCCAACAAAAAGAGTAAAAACCTTGCAGAAGTCTCACAGAAGTAACTCTGGTTATTTAATTCTCTTTTCTAACATCACTTCTCATCATGTTGCAAATTTCGGCTTACCATTACTCCACTATTAACGCCATCTTTTGTAGAAGTCCCACACAATCCAGGTTCCTCAGAAGAGTATCAATTAGCATTTTCCATATAACCTTTGAGTTGTAAGTAGAATAAACACTGCTGGAGATATTAGAGACAGGAATGTCCTAAAGGTAAGGATACGCAGAAACACCATAGACAGAAGAAAAACAGGCCAAGTTTTGTGCTTATTAGTCTGCTAGTAAAGTTGCAACCCGGACCTGTATTCTAAAAACCACAGTCCTCAGAGTCCTTAAGTATGTGACTACAAACACTGTCTCCTTCCAAATCTGATGGACACAAGAAGAGTATAAGGGGCTGAGAAAGGGAAACAGAATCACTCCTTTTAAGAAAGACCCACTCCAGGCAGGAAACTAGTAAAGATCTTCCTGCAGTAGCTGAGGGCATTTTTGTAACGGGTATGTTTCCTTTGATTAATCTTTTCTGGTTGGATGATATACTATACAAGCAATGCCAATGTTTTGTTTGCCCAATATTGGGTCAAACAAATGTGCCCGCAGGGAGGCCTTATTGAAAATGTCATGCAATTAAAATACTTGCATGACAGCACAAAGATACAAGGCTGATTACAGATTCTCACAGATCCTGCAGTTTATTCTGCCATACTAACCAACCACAAGTAGATTAAGGAATGATTGTCATATGAGAATATATTAACCTCTATGAATAATGTAACTGGTCCAAAGCTACATTTCAAAATTATTAAACAAATAGTTTGGCAAGTGCTAAGGTCTTACTGACTCAAAATATTACCCAGTTCATCCAGATAGACCAGTTTACTTTTGAAATATCAAACAATTAGAAAAAAAATACTATAGAAAAGGTCAATTGGATGAAATAAGTTGATTAGTTAATGATTGGTAAAGGAATGAAGAACAGTTTCTTCTATTTGCTCTTTTGAGCCTGGGCTGGACAATTCAACTATTTGGGCTGGTATATTACTTATCCATCAAACAAATTGTTAAAGAATTTTGGCTGTTATTAAATTTCAGCTCCCATTTCTCAATCTTTTCTTCTCTATCACTGCAATTTTTACTATATGAAAGTAGTAAAGGCCACAATAAGAGAACAAAGCTTTGCAGACTCATTCTTTCTGATTGCACTTCAGGTCATCATTTGAAGGCTGTTTTCTACAAATATCTTCAGCTTGTTCCCACAGCATCTCCCCTCATTTTAACTCATCCAAATTACTGTACTTTAAATAAGGAATGTAATCTGGGATGGTCTAACTTTTAACTGAAAAGCTATCACTTCTTATTGAATGCACACACTGCCTCTTGAACTTACAGAGTTCCTTTGTTCTTAGTACCTACTGTAAACAGAATTCATTACAAATCCTATGAATACTGCACTGAACTAACTTCTAGAAACAGGTGAGTTCTAGTCTAAAAATGGTATCACATTTTCATTAATGCTTTTCCTGAAGAGGAGGAGAATTAATTATAAACAGAATGCACTATAAACATAATGGCAAATCATGAAATCCTTGCTTAGTTTCTATTCAGGAAAAATGTTCAATGTAAGTAGGAATTATGATCAAGTATGGACACAGTGAAACCCAAGTGAAACTTCCAAATTGAACCACATGCTGATTTTCATTTTGAAAAGTACTTGAAACATCAGCCTTCCATATCCAAGATGTCCATCACTGTGTTGCCAACAACACTGATGCTCTGCAGAGCCTAGCGTACAGTTAGTGGTATTAAGCCGAGCCCACATGTTTTTTCAGAGAGCGCTCAGGCTCACCAAAGAGACTGAGAACTGCAGAGCATGGCAAGAAGCAGATTCCTATTCATGAATCCTGTAAAAGTTTTGATAGCATTCCAGATATAAATAGAACAAGAAAACCAAAACAACCAAACCAAATCTGCTTTATATCTGATTCAGGCCATGTTAGTATGTTAGTAATTTTGTATGTGAATCTTGAATGGTCTCTCCCTATTCTGTGAGTGGAGGGATTACTTCTTTCATGGCGCGTATGTATGGCACCTTTGAAGAATGCTACATTCACTTGAAAAAGTAGTTCTAGAAACAATGTATTGTGTAGTACTCTGCCCCTTGTCAAGTTGCTTTTGAAGCAGAGCAGGAGAGCTGAAGCTGATAGGGACAGCTTCCTAGTACATTTACTTTTGATTAAAGATAATATTACTCCATTCAATGTGGTCAGTGAAAAATTCTGCTTTATTAACAGTCTATGGCACCCTAATGAACTCTGGCAGAACACAGAAGGAAAAGCAGGTCCCTGCTGAGTTTCTGGAGGAGCCAGAGGGAACCAATGAAAAGACACAGGCAAGATGTTAACAGAAGAACTTAGGCAAAATCCTGACTACAAAGAAAAATGAAAAGCTTATTTTAAGGGGAAGAAGTTTTCTATTATTCATAATAACAGGATGCTTTCAGTGTAGGCTTCTCAAGCATGGGTTTTCTGCACCATTTGAGTTAGATACCATTGTCTGTTACTATAAACATAGTGCCACCAGTTAGTTTTGCCTAAGTAGACTCCACTGGCTTGTTTAAACTGAAGCATTCCTTTTTAAAAACTCGTTTCTTTTCTTGTTGCTTTGCATGCAGTGTGAAACAGTGCACACTACGCTAAAACACAGAGCTGCACAGGAGGAGGCCAACTGCATAATAATTCTTGAAGAGACTGACAATAGCTGGAATTAAATTATGCTTTCATTTTTCTTATGTGTTTCAATCTGATTTGTCTTAATTGCATGTTTGCAACTTGTTAATTATCAGGGCCTGACTGTACAGTTGCTATCTGGTAGAGGAGAGATTCGCCTAGAAAAGTGGAATCTACTAAATAACTCATATGCACACAAATGTTTGGCAACAAATTAGATCTGCAAATCATCAGACTTTACTGCATTACTCACAAATGCACAATTTCTAAAAATGACCACCAGAAATCACCGTATCTCAGGTATCCTCTCTCATATTTAGTTGTTCTACAAAATAACCAAAGGAAATCTACACTACACAAAATCTACCCAAAAGCCAAATGAATACTTTAACACACAAAATCCACACAGGAAGCTCAGGGCTGAGCTGAGACTGTGCTGTGTTAGAGTATTATCATTAGCCTACAATGGGAGTGAGACCACACATTGAAAGCAGCACCAGAATTTCACTGAAGTCACTTGCAGCAGCTCAGAGTTCAGCCCACTAGGTTCCAGTATGTACCAAGAAGGTGACAGGAACAAATTTTAACTACTAAAGGTAACATACTCATATATTCCTTAAGTAATTAGAAATTAGACTAAAATGTTATTAAAAAAAACCCCAAACAAAAAAAAAAAAAAAGTGAGGTGACTTGCTGACACCAATTTGTCTTTGAAATACCTTTAGGTAATAAAATGGGCTTCCCTTGATACTTCAATGAATTGTCACTTTCACCCAGATCTCAGGAGGTGTTGATAACACTCAGCTTCAAATAGAGGAAATGTTCTGTGCCTCCTCCCTGGATGAGTTCCTTTTGGGGTGGGTGGGCTAGGCAGTTTGGCAGAAAATGTACTATAAAAACACTTCAGGAGAAGCAGCTGAACAGGTTTTCACTGAACTGCCGTACCCAGTTAGATTTGTGCTTCTGCTAATAACAACCCCTACTGACTTCAACCCAAAGAGCTGAGATGCAAAAGACAGCATGAATAATTCAGTGTGCACCAGGTCCTGAACTCACCTTTCCTTTCATAAAGAGAGAAGTAATGTACCTCAGGTATAAAGTTTTAGTCTAGCAGGGCTTAATCTTTCTTTCCCTTTCAGTGCTTTATTACCAAGTGCTGTGTAGGTGTGAAAAGCCTTATTATCATGTAATTTTGTTAGGATCAGACTTCCAACTACCTGCTTGGCTTCATATTCATATACACAGAACTATCAAAATCTGTTTTATTTCCTAACAATAGCCAATTTTGCCATAATTATTTTAAAATAGCAAATTTAAGGAATAGTGCCCTGGTTAATTCACATATGGCACCTATCCACACACAAATAAAATACCTTATTATTTATTACCTTCCTCATAATGAACTTTGCAATAAACAACTGAAAAACTAATTTGTTTCTTGACAATGCTGAACCTTTGAATAGAGAAAATCACAGAGTTGAACACAGAGTGCAGTCCTGTGTGGTAAGTGGTCTCCATAGCAACCAATAGATTTTTATGCTAAGTCTGGCCTTTAAAAACATTTCACGTTTACCACCGAGAAAAAGATGGCCTTGATTTAAAAAATTATACAACAAATATCTTGAACATGCATGCTTTCTCTTCTCTCTTGCAAATGAAATTAACAGGCGTCCCTTTAACACTAAATCCTCTCAGTGCTGTGTGTCATCACTGACGTATGTGTGGGCCTGCTTTAGGCTTGGAATTGTTTTATTTTCTTGCATATCATTGCAAGACATGAAGGCCTCTCCCCCCATTTTCCCCTTGTTTTTCTCTATCCTGAACAAAAATAGAACATCAAGCTCTTATCTCAGTCGGTGACCACGGTGACAGTGAAAATATTATTGCATGCTTATCTATAGCATTTTCAATCATACAAGCCCATTAACAACTTGCAATAATGGAAGGAGTAGTAACTACAGCTGTAACTCCTGCTACAGCCTACTCTTGCTTTCACTCCACATTCAAGTAACTCCCTAAAAGGGAGTGCGTTTTTGATAAAGATTCCAACTTAAGAATGTGTGTATGTATTTATTGACAACAATATGCTATAAAGAGTTATATGATTGTAATCATTAGCACTTAATGATAATTTAGTTTGCAGCACTGGAATTTGAATGACAAGACATAAGGGTAGATGGACAGAATTATAACTGAATTAATCATTATACTGTTAGTTCTTGTTACCTGACAATGGAAGATATAAGCCTTCAACACTTAATTCAAAGCAGAGCTTGCCTGGTTAGGTTATTCCTCTCGGCATGGGTGTGGGATGCCTGCTTTTGGTTGATTAAGAATGCAGCCTTGAGAGCTCTGGATGAGTAGGAGGGGAAGATACAGAAACCATCTGTTGCTATTCTTGTAAAGGTAATTTCAACATGCATTCAGTCATCATCGTGACAGTAATAGCACTTCATACATAGCCTTTCACATCATCAGATGTTTGGTCTTTGCATTCCATCCTATCTCAAATGCAGTATATGCACCACTTTCTCACCATGCTGAAAGCTTCCTCCACAGTTTCCTTTGTCCAAGATACACTTTACTTTCCCCATAACTTCAGAAAGGTCCTCTGTTAAGCCTCAGTGAAGAAGGGAGCAAACAGTCAAGTTCAAGTTCAAGTTTATTCAAGTCAATAAAACAATGTAACAGAATTTGTTACCCTTTGTGCTCCTTTTTCCTACATGCTATTGGACTTCAGTTTCTCCAAAGGCGATCATCAATGCAGCAACAAACATTAGTTCCCACTATGAATGAAACAGGCAGCCAAACAGAAGCTAGAAGCTTCTGTGTGAAGAATCTTAATCCCCAGTACATCTCTAGGGAAGACAGAAGTCTGTCCCCTGTAGAAAATAAACGTGTTATGAACAAATCTAGCAATGATACAGACAGCACAGCCAGAACAGCAGCAGAGAATTCTCAGGTACCATAGTAGGAAAGGCAGGGTAAACACTCCCTGCCAGTCATTTCTTGCATCAGGATACACTAACCACACTGCACCACAGAGAGGACTAACTAATCACAACAATAATGCACCATGTATGTCAAAGAAATCTTGCTTGTGGTGACTGTTGTAGCATTAATGTTATCATCACCACGGCCACCCCCTCCCATTTCATTTATTCCACACAGATGGAGGAACACTGTGCCAGAGTTATGATTACCATAGGGTTGGAGTTATCAGAAACAACTCAGCAGTTCCTGACAGTCCACTTTCCATTTCTTATTTAGAAGGAAAATCAGAAATACATGTACTGCAGCTTCACTGCATAAGGATGAAAGATACAAGCAGAATGCTCCAAGGGAGGGTCCTATCTGTCAAATGTTTCCCTTGATCCCACATCAGCAGACACATTTCCACAGAACTAACAACCACCACAGTGAGCCCTAAGCCCCCTTTTCCAGTCCAAGCAGCATCACAATTTTCCTTGGAATTGTGCTCTCACTGCTTGCCTTTGTGCTCTGATTTGAAGGCAAAGAGCAAGAATCTGCTAGTATAAATACTAAGGGTTGCAGCATTATTTCCAACTAGTTAACAGACAAACCTTAGAATACCATGGAAAAAAGACATCTTAATGGATGCAAAACAAAGGATAAAGATGATTGTACAGTACAGCATACCTCCCACACACAATCTCTTCCCTTCACGTCCTCCTAGAAATTCATTTGTACCTTTTTTTTCTTAAGTGCTTACTCATATACTTTGAGCAACTCTATTTGGATTGCACAGACCTTTAATTTTCCTCAGTTCTCCAGGAGGGAAAGTTTACATAGCCAATTTTAAGACAGAAGAGAACTACTGTGTTCCAAGTGAAATATTTACTCTTGTTCTATACTATTTACAGTGCAAGAAAAGACATACATACCAATCTGAAGTTTTCCTCTAAAGCAGGGGTTTTTAATACTGACTCATAGCTAATCTACTGAGTAAGTCTGATGGTATGTGTTTGGAAAAAGACTGAAATGGTTAAAACACCAGAGACATTCACAAGTCAGCTACAATGACTCTTTTTCTTGTTCCTAAATGGAGATGCAATGAGATCTTTTCTCAGGAGTGGCAGCATAGTGATCATATTTGAAAGTGGCAAACTTGTATTTAATACGTATCAAATATCCTAGCTTCCGCAGTTAATTACAATATAATATTCACTGCATTCAGAGAAAAATATGGCAACATAAATTTGAATTGGGGGGATAAGAGGGAGGAAAACAGTAGGTGCAGCCACTAAACATCAAAACCTAGACACTATGCAGGCAAGATTAAAGGTCCACCAGCTGTTGTCCAAAAAAAGAATAATCATTCAGAACTATTTTTGATAAATATTATAAAAAGCTTATCAGTGGAGCCAACTTAGAGGTTCTAATTTTTTAATGCCATTGCCTTTTCCAAACACAGAAAATGTGGCTGTTCTAACAAAAACAAGTTGATTGTTTTACATAATGAAATATTCTTCATTTCTTGTTCCTTTTCCCCTATTAACTTTTACATATAAACTGGTTTAATGTAAAAGTGTCAAGAATCTGAAAATAAGGCCTAGTGACAGCTCTAGGATTAAGCTCTTTTCAATTAGTTAGAATGGCTAACTTGGACTGTAAATGGCTTTTAAAGAGCAAAGCATGTACTGCAAGCCCTCCCAGTGCCTCCAACAAACTGACATCAACAAGGCACCTGGGACAACTGTATGCTAGTAATTCATCTTAATTATTTGTCAGCAAAGCTGTCCTAATAGGATGTGCCTTTCATTTTGATTAAAATGACCCTCTGAAACATGGTCCTCATAGAAAGTTGACAAGCAGAGGTAAATTTTGAACTGTCTAGCACTTCTAATTTTGTCTCTGGAAACTGAAAGTGCTGCTAAATACTCTTACGTAACTACTCCCTCTGATTGCCTCTCTCTGCTTAGCTTCCACATCATGAAGAGCCTGCTCGTACCTCTTTGGCAATCAACAATGATAATAGTCACCTTTGGTCCATGTGACATTCCTTTTATTTCTAATTTTCTGCCTCCATAGCATGATTTGTACTATTACTTGAGTGCATCAGTACTTAAACATTGTAGTTAAATTAACTACTCTGCTTAAATCAACTATTATTTTTAAGAAGAAAACCCGCCAAACATAGCCATGTATATGACCAACACCTCTCATGCCTTCTGGAAGGTTTTAATCTTGTGATTTATGGGGTTTTTTAAGGTATGAGCTGATGGGTACATTATGTCCCAATATTCAGATATATTACACTCTTTAATAATAGATTTTGATCACGCTGTCGAAACATGATATTTCTTCAAGGAACCTCATTTTTAATATGTCCTAGGACATATCGTCCTGAATTGGTAACATAAACAAAACTGACATTTGCTGTAAGGATGCAGGATCACAGATTTGATATTAGAGTTGTCAATACAGCCTTTCAGAAGTCTTCTAACTGAAATTAGACCATAGCACATTTCACTTTATGATTCCAGTTACATATGAAATGCAATTTCAATATTACTATTCTAGATGAAGTTGTGCATACAATTAGCAAACACTGATAGCACCTTTAGGGACTAGTATTGGGTATCAGACAGCCCAAAAGCTACAACAAGGAAAGATGGCTAGCTTAGAAAGGCAGCTGGGGAAAGAAAACACTGCCAGTAGGCTGTCAGTAGGAAGACAATAACCAAGTAAATAGTAACACTAGCTGGAAAATCTGTGAAAAAAACAAACCAAACCAAACCCAAACAATTTCTTGCTTTTCAACTACCACTCACAAATTCTTACAGAGAAAAAATAGGTTGTAACATTTTAGGTAGCTCAAATGAAAAAAAAAACAAAAACAACCACCAAAAAGAAAAAAACAAACAAACAAAAAAAAAAACCCCAAACCCAAACAAACAAAAAAAACCCCACAAGACATACAAGTATTTTTGAAGGAGTTATACAAACTTCTCCCTCCACAGTTTTGGAAAGGGTAACTCATGCCTTACTTAATGGAAGAGTTTGGGGATGCTCCAAGGCAATGTGATATAGCGCATAACATCTGCTTGGTCTGAGCATAAACATGCTGTATTCCTTTTTTTTCCACCCTTATAATCCCATACCTATACCATGTCAGCATCAGCCTTAAAAAAAAAATATGAGACAAAACATTATCCCACAGATTTTAATTTACTGTCTTGGCACATGGAGGCTAATGATTAATAAGGCTTAGAATACTAATTCAAATTCTGCTCTTGTGAGACCTCACTTGGAGTACTGTGTGCAGTTCTGGTGTCCTCAACATCAAAAGGACATGGAACTGTCGGAAGAAGTCCAGAAGGGGGCCATGAGGATGATCAGGGGGCTGGAGCACCTCCTGTGTGAAGACAGGATGAGAAAGCTGGGGCTGTTCTGCCTGGAGAACAGAAGGCTGCGTGGAGACCTCCTAGCAGCCTTCCAGTATCTGAAGGGGGCCTATAGGGATGCTGGGGAGGGACTATTCATTAGGGACTGTAATGGTAGGACAAGGGGTAATGGGTTCAAACTTAAACAGGGGAAGTTTAGATTGGATATAAGGAAGAAGTTCTTTACTGTGAGGGTGGTGAGGCACTGGAATGGGCTGCCCAGGGAAGTTGTGAATACTCCATCCCTGGTGGTGTTCAAGGCCAGGTTGGACAGAGCCTTGGGTGACATGGTTTAGTGTGAGGTGTCCCTGCCCATGGCAGGGGGGTTGGAACTGGATGACATTAAGGTCTTTTCCAACCCTAACTATTCTATGATTCTATGAATGTGAAAATATGGGAGAGAAAAAAGATGAAACAAGAGAGCTCAGATATCAGTCTTAGTAGGATTTGCCTACCTAGACTGATCATTTTAAGCCAGCTTGAACCATGTATTCCCTTGTTTCCTATTTCTGTGCTAGAAACTTCACTTGTTCTCTCTACTATGCAAGACAATTCTTTGAACATCATTTCATCTTTGAGTCAATCAGAGAGAAATAGTCCATGTGTATCAAATACAAGGAGTCACAGGTTGCCCAAATCTATATTACATAATGACAGAATCAGGCTTTGTACACCTCAATCTTATACTACAAAAGTAATATGATACCATTCTTCTATAGTGCAGCTTTTCCTCGTAAAGAGCTGGACGCTCAGCCCATAGTTCTACATAACTATGCAGAATAAAATGGGATTACTGCAAAAAGCGAGGGAAGAAATATTTCCTTCCTTCTCCTCCACCCTAAACTTCTTGCTCCAGCCCCTATTCTGCCTCTTCCCTTGTGGCCAGCCATTCAGGATCTGAGCTGAAATGTGGAGGGGAGGAGAGGAGAGGAGTGGTAAGGACAACCAACAGTGTTCAGTACCTTTTAGTCTGAGATGTACCAATGAAAGGAAAAAGCTGAAGACAGCCAAGGTGAAAGCAGAAGTGGAACCACAACCTGCCATAGGAACACACAAAAACTGCACCAAGGAGAAAGTGAGCACATGAAGAATCAAGCAGAAAAGGGCATAAACCTTCTCTTCCTGTGTTTTTTAATAAAGCCAGCAGTCTGATAATAGGATGGATTTTCATACCTGTTTGCACTCTTCCAGTTCTAAATGAGTGCTAGGATCAGATTTTGGATGCACAGTGATCAATAAAAATACCCCTGCAAGGGTTCCACTTATTTTGCCTGGCCTAGGATATCAAACCCCATCCTGAATACTGCATGGTATGTTCCTTGTCATAAATCACACCCAAACACTTGGAGCAGTAAATCAATACTGTTGCTATCTTCTGCAAAAGGAATAGGAGGCTTATATAACCTGAAGATCAAAAAGGGAAACTTGCCAGCCTGCTCTAAACAGGACTCCCAAACACAAGACTCACAATCCCTGAAAATCTCTTCACTCATTGGGGAGGAAAAAAAAGGAGGGGGGGGGAGAAAAAAAGAAGTGAACAACTACTGCTACTGATGCTCCCCCTCTCCATAGAAATTGTGTTTGCGGTGTATAACTATCATAGCACTGGCATCAACATTCCTGTTCTTCAAAGAAAAAGATAGGCTGTAGAAACAAGTAGATCACTGAAGGGGCAAGGCAAAAGCCAAGCACATCCTGCTCCAAAAGACAAAAAGGGAATGAAAAAAACTGATGAAGTTTAACCATGACAAGTGCAAGGTCCTACAGCTGGGTGGGAGCAATCCCAGGCACAGCTACAGGTTGGGCAGAGAAGAGATTCAGAGCAGCCCTGTGGAGAAGGACTTCGGGGTGTTGGTCGATCAAAAAATGAACATGAGCCGGCTTCAGTGTGCACTCGCAGTCCTGATAAGCCAACCGTATCCTGGGCTGCATCAAAAGGAGCGTGACCAGCAGGTCGAGGGAGGTGATCCTGCCTCTCTACTCTGCTCTCCTGAGACCTCACTTGGAGTACTGTGTGCAGTTCTGGTGTCCTCAACAGAAAAAGGACAGGGAACTGTTGGAACAAGTCCAGAGGAGGGCTACGAGGATGATCAGGGACTGGAGCACCTCCCGTATGAAGATAGGCTGAGAAAGTTGGGGCTGTTGAGCCTGGAGAAGAGAAGGCTGCGTGGAGGAGACCTCATAGCAGCCTTCCAGTATCTGAAGGGGGCCTATAGGGATGCTGGGGAGGGACTCTTCATTAGGGACTGTAGTGATAGGACAAGGGGTAATGGGTTCAAAGTCAAACAGGGGAAGTTTAGATTGGATATAAGGAAGAAGTTCATTACTGTGAGGATGATGAGGCACTGGAATGGGCTCCCCAAGGAAGTTGTGAATGCTCCATCCCTGGTGGTGGTCAAGGCCAGGTTGGACAGAGCCTTGGGTGACATGGTTTAGTGTGAGGTGTCCCTGTCCATGGCAGGTGGGTTGGAACTGGATGATATTAAGGTCCTTTCCAACCCTAACTATTCTACGATTCTAAATATGTCACTGATTCCTTCTACCTTCACAGATAAATTGATGTGCTTGCTCTTTACGTCACAATCATTCTGCAGAAGTCAAAAATCAACAATGAGGGAACAGGCAAAGCAGCAGGACTGAAATTCTCTGAAGTACTCAGTCTTTCAGGACTCTTGCCAGTAAGTTAAATAATTGTGTGATTTTTTTTTTTTCATGAGGTAAAATTAATAATTAATAATAGAAAACCCAAAACACCCCCAGTTGATATTTAGTAACACCAAGGCTTTTTTCAATTTAATTTCAATTTAATCAAATAGCTTAGGAGGGAAAAGGCACCTTAAAAAAAAAAAACCATAAAAGTCCAATTGTTTTGACAACATTTTCTAAATGCATTCTTTATTACTATTCATACTGACTTGTTTTGAATTTTTCTTCACTTTTATTAAAAATCACCTTCAAATATTAAAAATTGGTCAAAGGATAAGTAAAACAATTAAGTAAAAGGCTCATTTAACCCTCCAAATAAGGGAGATTGATTTAAAATTGCAAAGAGATTAAATATTCATCATTATTCCAGCTCCAGCACCAGCAGGCTGACAAAATTTCTTTCTACCTTTCTACTGCAGAACAGCTTAGGAACATTAATCTCTGAATTGTGTTAGCAAGAAGGTGGTTGGTCCGCCACACCAAAAGTACAGGAACAAAAATGTCCTTTATATTTGAGAGGCTGAATCCTAGGAGAAATATTAACTCTGAGAGCATAGCATGTGAGGGCAGAGAAGATTCATCTTTACTTTGGAAGAAAGCAGGTGAAGTACTAAGAGGACAGGAAAACCTTTTCATCAAATAGAATGAGCCACACTGGAGTTTGGAAATCAGTTTTCTGGTTTTGGCTCTATCATTCATGCACCCTTGGAATTTGGGCAAGTTCTTAGAATTTCTGTTTGCTTCCATTTTCTCCCCTCCCTCCACTTTTTTCTTTTTCTTTTTGTAAAGATGATTCCTCTTTGAAAAAACAATTCAAGACGTTGAGATGAAAAACTCAGAAATTAGAAGATTTTCTGGATTTTGCCTAAGTTCAAGACTCTTAAAACCTTCTGTAATTCACAGTTCAGTGAATTATCCTGAAACATACAAGTCTTTGGATAAAAACATTTGCATTTAGATACATTTAACCTTACATTAAAACAAAAAGATGAATAATACTTTAATACTTTTGTCATATTTATTAGCTCTACTCAAGGTGAGAAAAAGCTCTTGGGAACAGCTGTGGCAGACATTCTTCCCCTTCCCCCATTCACTATTTTTTCCCTTGTTAAACTTCAGGAGTTCAGCTCTAGCACTATTTTTTTCATAGTAGGTTTTTTCCCGCCTGGCACAAAAATCAGAATGCAGCAAAGACCTAAGGGATGAAGGATAAAAGAAATAAGACTGACTACACTAAATTAACTGTATGCAGAGTGAAAGAGCAACAAAACTGGCTGCTCAGAGATATGTTCTGACCTATTCTGCCATAACCTCTACATCATTTTAACCCAAAGATTTTGTCCCAGAACTCAGGCTAATGATTGCTTCTATTTGTATTCACAGAATCATTTAGGTTGGAAGGTATCTGTTGAGAGTGTCTAGTCCAACCCCACTGCTCAAGCAGCGTCAGCTAGAGCAGGGTGCTCAGGGAGGTGTCCAGCTGAGTTTTGAATACCAAGAAGGCTGGAGACTCCACAATACCTCTGGGCAACCTGTTCCAGTGTTTAACCATCTGTACAGTAGAAACGTGTTTTCTTGTGCTCACTGCCACTTGTATCACTGGGCACCGCAGAGAAGAGTCTGGCTCCCTCAGTTGTATTCCCTCCCATTAAGCATTTATATGTCTTGATGAGATCCCCTCAAGCCTTCTGTCCCTCAGGCTAAACAGCTGCGGCTTTCTCAGGCTCATAGGAGAGATGCTCCAGTCCCTTATCATCTTCACTGTTCTTGCTGGACTCACTCTTATAAGTCTCTATTTTTCATGTACTGGGGAGAGCCTAGAACTGGACACAGCACTCCAGATGGGATGACTCACCAGTGCAGTCATAAGAGTACAGGGGAAGGGCCACCTCCCTTGACCTGCTGGTAAGAGTCTTTCTAATGCAGCCCGGGATGCTGTTGGCCGCCTTTGCCCCAAAGACCCATTGCTGGCTGCCA
This sequence comes from Myiopsitta monachus, assembly GCA_017639245.1. Taxonomy (NCBI): domain Eukaryota; kingdom Metazoa; phylum Chordata; class Aves; order Psittaciformes; family Psittacidae; genus Myiopsitta; species Myiopsitta monachus. Next base: position 69,786,383 of record CM029917.1, on the reverse strand, counting down.
GCCTGCCACCTATGAGGACCCCAAGGCCCTTCTCTGCAGAGCTGCCTAGAGCCAGTCAGCACCCAAGCATGGGTGCCTGGGGTTGTTCCTCCTCAGATGTAGGACTTAGCAAATGGATAATGCTACCAACATCACTGTGGCACACTAAAGGAACATTTTTATAAGCGATTCCACCAGCTCCAGGAATCCACCAAAGAAAGCTTCAGTTCACACTGCTGCAGTATTATACCAGTTATCAGTACTAAACTCTGTTTGCAGTAGTGAAACCGACTATTTTTGTGATACCAACATCCAGAGAAGTGCTTCTTTTAGGAATTACATTTGTTTGTTGATGCAGCAAATGAGAATACTTGGAACTGAAACCCACATTCCCATACTTCTGAATATCCATGTATAGGATATTAGTGATGCAACATCTCTATTTCTGCTGGTGCAGACATGAGCTGTCAAGATAACGGTCAGAAGCTTAATTGGCAAACCTGCCTGTCTTTTAAACACTGTACCATAAAGTGCATTGAGAAACAATCTGTAGACAATACACAGACACACAGGTTAACTTTATTTCCCTTCACACATTTCAGAAAATACTCCGAAAGAGTCTGCTTGTTCCATAATATTTAACTGAATCTTTGCAAAAGCTTTATGAATGTCAGTACAAGGGAAGGAAAGACACAGTAAAAGAAACAATTATGAGATTACACAACAGTGACTTACTGATGAGCAACAGTTCTATTTAGGAAAAGGGGGTAGAAGTACTGAGGAGAAACATGAAGAGAGGGAAAAGGGGAACCAAAATGAGAAAAAACCTGGGGTGGGAGATACATGAATGGAACATGTTACCAACATGGGAAAGGAGCAAGAACAACTCAGCAGCAGTACAGACTGCCTTTTGTGACTGTGGTCTGCCCCTGTTTTCCACCTCACTTACCTTCCAGTGACGACAGTTGCAGAACAGCGCTAAGACAACAGCTACACCAAAATACCCCATTACTTTTTCTTTTTCTTGAGAAATCCAGCTCTGCGAGATCTCCCCCCCTAGCAGATGATGACAGCATAGCACTTTTTGAATGAAGCATTGACTACCTGTAGCCTAAGTATTCCTCATTCTTACTTCACTTTTCCCTTCTGTTTCACTATTAGACATGCTCACAGTTTCATAGCATGAATCCTATTTGTAAAGTGATTTTTCTGGGGTCCCATTCTTGACTGCTTAGAGCATACAGTCTTCCAATGAGAATTTTTCTGACCAACAGTGTACTAACATCCAACAACTAATTTGTATGTGTGTATCAATACTGCAATCAATGTTAAACCACAGCCCATAGTTTTACTTATTGTCAATCCAGCCAGTAGTCTGGAGTACTATCTTCCATCACAGAATGTCACCTGCCTCTCATCTATTTCTCACCAGAAATGACTAGTAATTGAATGTTTAAAACTTTCTATCAAGATGTGTCATTTATAGAATCATAGAATAGTTAGGGTTGGAAAGGACCTTAAGATCATCTAGTTCCAACCCCTCTGCCATGGGCAGGGACACCTCACACTAAACCATGTCACCCAAGGCTCTGTCCAACCTGGCCTTGAACACCGCCAGGGATGGAGCATTCACAACTTCCCTGAGCAACCCATTCCAGTGCCTCACCACCCTTACAGTAAAGAATTTCTTTCTTATTTCTTTCTTATTTAATGCTGATCACCCTCAGGCTTTCCTCAGGCTGCTCCTCACCCTCCCTACCTCCTTCCCACCACCTCCTTTGATGGAAAGTATAGCTTCCTCAGATCTGTTGGTACAACTGTACCTTCAGTCACTTCCCAACCTGGCTGTTCCAGAAATAGTTGGGTTAGCTTGGACATACAGTAAAAGAGATTTTATATTCTGAACTATTTTGACAGAATAACATTGGAGAACATTTACCTGTTCAGTCATGGAAGCTGATCAGACAGGGCTGAATCTTCGTAACCTGCCCTGAATTCAGTAAGATCATCACGTCTAACTGCAGTTTTACTACCACCAGTAACCTCCTACATGAACTCATCCTTGCCATCTGTAAGACAAGATGAAAAAAAAAAAAAAGACTATTCTAGCAAGTATTTTTGTATGACAGAAAACGTGCATTAAACTTCTGCATCCCTGTTAAAGGCCTAGGTTGCCAATGAAATCAGTATAGCTCTCCCCCTCACTCCTAGCAGAACAGACAAAACATTCTTTGTAGAGTGAGCTTAACTGCAGCACCTGATTTGCATATCCGTACTCAGTATAAGGATTCTCAACAACAGATATATTTCAGCAGTGGCATGATTTCACCTTTAAACTTAAGATGAAGACTAACTGTTGGTGTGTTGGGTGTACATAGCAAGGAGTTGGAAATGGGGTGGGGCTGCAGGGGTAATTTCTGTGAGAAAAAAACAGGGGCTGCCCCATGCCTGACACAGCTGGTTCCAGATGGCTCTACAGACTCACTGCAGGACACTACTGAGCCAAATAACCAAGCTGGTGGGACCTCTTGTGAAAACATGTAAAAGAAAGGGCAAAAAATAACAGACAAGCACAGGAATTGGGGAGGGGGGGATAAAATAGTAGGTGGAAGTGTGATAAAACAGCAGTATGAACACCACTGGCAGAGGAAGGAGGAGGAGGAGGTGCTACAGGTGCTAAAGTAGATAATGCCCTGCAGCCCATGGAAGCCACCATGCCAGAGCAGCTAGATATTTCCCTGGAGCAAGCTGCAGCACATGGAAAGTCCACACTGGAACAGGCTCCTGGCAGGAATTATGGCTTGCAAAGGACACACAGCAGAGCAGGGGAAAAGCATGAGGAAGAAGGAGTGATAGAGAGGAACTGTTATGGACTGACCATAATCCCCCATTCCCCATCCCTTGCACTAGGAGTTGAATGGGAAAAGAACTGTTCTTTTAATTTTTGTCTTTGTTTCTCACTATCTGAATCTATTTTAATTGGCAATAAATCAAATCACTCTTGCCCAAGTCAAATCTGCTTTGCCTTTGACAGCAACTGGTAAGTGATCTCCCCCATCTTTATCTTGACCAATGAGTATTTTCCATCCTATTTTCTCCCCCTTTACTGCTGAGGAGGAGGACAGAGAGCACCTGGGTGCGCAGCTGGCTTAGGCCAACCTACCACTGAATGAAGACTGGCTTGGAAGACATGACGACAATGAAGATGATATCAGAATTACCCAGCAATGTACACTTGCAGCCCAGAAATTCAACCATATCCTGAGCTGTATCAAAATAAGCGTGGACAGGTGTCAAGGGAGGTGATTCTCCCCCTCTACTCTACTTTTATGAGACCATACCTAGGGTACTGCGTTCAGTTCTGGGGACCCCAACATAAGAAGGATGTGGACATGCACGAGAGGGTTCAGAGGAGGGCCACAAAGATGATCAGAGGGCTGAAGCACTTCCCATATGAAGTCAGACCGAGACAGCTGGGCTTGCTCAGCCTAGAGACAGATTCAGGGACAGAAGGCTCTAGGGAGACCTTAGAGCAGCTTTAGAGGAAAGCTGGAGAGGGACTTCTTACAAGGGCATGCAGTTATATGACAAGGGGGAATGGCTTTAAGATGACAGAGGGGAGATTTATATTAGATATTAGGAAAAAATTCTTTACTGTGAGGGTGGTGAGGCACTGGCACAGGTTGCCCAGAGGAACTGCGGCTGCCCCATCCTTGGCAGTGTTCAAGGCCAGGCTGGATGGGGCTTTGAGCAACTTGGTCTAGTGGAAGGTGTCTCTGTGGCAGGGGGATTGGAACTGGATGAGTTTTAAGGTCCCTTCCAAGCCAAACCATTCCAAGATTCTAGGAAAAATTTGTAATTCATACCAACAAAACATTTGCCGCCGAGCTTAACCTTGACCATATGCATTCAAAGCTATTAAGAAGCCTAAACAATATTTTTCATTGCAGTGCTGCAGATCTACTGTTTCATACAGCAGAATTCAGAGCTTGCTCTTTAGTGGGAATATTTGTTTGGATTGCCTCATGAACCCCGTATCAGTGAAAAGCAATTTTGAAAATTCTCATTTGAAGAAAATCTCTTCCTGAAAACATCTTAAGATTCACTTGTCTTCTGGCCAAAAAAAGCTAAGAGCTTAAAAGTCACCAACATGACTAAGACCCACTCTGAGGCACAGAATCTTTTTCAACAAAGAACTGACAGTTAGAAAAATTATATTCAAAAGCCTCTGCTGAAATGGCAAGTGCAAGGAAAACAGAACAAATGAGGATTGACTGATACTAATAGATATCTACTCAGTTATGCTTCTTCAAAACCACTGTAATTCAATGGATCAGCAATGTCTCCTGGCACATACTCGTACAACAGGGATTGGGAGGAAAGAGCAAAAAGAAATTCAGAGACATGGCCAAACAGTATCATATGATTTGATGACAATCCTGTCTTTCCTGTACTGAATAAGATTACAAGAGGATAATTTCTATGCCAGCTAGCAGAAACCTAACTATACAAATTGTATTAGGCAGTTCCGCTAGTACAGAGCTCATTAGAGTTTTTGACATACACAATGGAAGACACTGAAGCTCCTTTATTATATAGGAAACAGTTCTGCCAGCTGTACTGTATGTGGAAACCCTTTTCTCAGTATTCCAAAGCTTGCCAGCCCCAAATTTACCTATTACTTATTCCTTTTGAATTTCAAGAGGAAAGTGATACACAAAAAACACACCCAATAAACTACCAAACCAAAGCCTCAACCCAAATCTAAAAAAAGCTCAGAAAAAAACCTTGGTTACTACCTCCTCCCACATTCTTTTTTAAGGATGAAGCATGCATAACAGTTTTACTACTGCTTCCTTGAAATCTAAAAAAAAGAAAAATAAGAAACATTTAGATCTTATAAGTGATCTCCTTTTCCTGAGCAGAAAATATTTTTTCATGGTATTCTCCTAGCCTGGAAGGTTTCCCTTCTACAGATGTTAAAATGTAGGGAAAAGAAGGGCTCCCTTTTTCCCCTCTCACACACACTCTTTCCTTTCCTCTGCTCCCTGAAGGGTGTGAATAAGAAAAAGAGTTTAGTAATAGGAAAGAGCAGAATTTACCAGAGACATCTAAGGAGAATGAAAAGTTGCAACCAGAAGGTTGCAGTTGTTGAGCGCAAACTCCACTGCACACATATTTCTAGTAGGTCTTAGATGTCTGTACTCATGAAGCAACTACAACACAAGGCATACAACACAAGACATACAACACAACTCTGCTACCTTTGCAGTGGCAGTCCTAGCAGTGGCTCATGTCACAGAAATGCCTCTGCTGGTATGTAAAAAAATACTGCAATCTGACTATACTTTCATGAGTTTCTATGGGCATTGTATCTCAAAACATACTAAAGGCTTTCTGCTTACTGCAAGACCTACATGTTTAGCCTAGGATTTGAAAGTCAAGGCATGTTAGTTGTAATAATAAGGTGCTTTAAGTAGGGGCTAGCTGTCACCAGTAAATCTGACTGCACTCAGAAGCAATCCTGGTGAGCCATGTAAATATTCAGCTAATTATCAGGGGAGAGGACACTGAACACACACCAGAAAAATCACTAGTGGACAGCCATTCAAATTTCATACTTTACTTCTACATACTCCCTAAATATTGTTGAGACTCAGCTACCCTATCTTTTAATGGTCTCTGCACCTGAAGAATTTACTGTGCTGTAAGGAATGGTATCTACACAAACACATGATAGTGTCAATCAGTATCTAAACATATGCCATACCACAACATTCCAGCATTGTAATAATTACTTCATTTGGCTGTATCAACTAACAGTTTCTAAAGCTGTTATCTTCAATTAACAAAAAACCTGTAGTTGTCCTATTTCAGGTGACATGGTTTAAGAGGTCAAGTAGAAAGATTTCCTTCTCCCCCCCCCTTTTCTTTTTTTTAGCTTAAATGTAAAAAAAGAAATTGTTTGCCAAATTTAAAAAAAAAAAAAGTAACTATTGGAATAATGGCAGTTTTTAGGAACTAGTAAAAATTTTTATGGTGGCAGATAAACACATGCAAGATTAATTTCCTATCCTACTTGGTAATAGATGGAAATTGAATTAATCTGTTTTAATTGGTCTTCCACTTCACCATATATTTAGCTGTCTTACTCATTTGTAAGCTGATGAAATATTATCCAAACAGTGAATGCTGCTTTGGTGGGTGTTTTGACTAAATAGCTAAGGGTACTGTAGCATAGTATCATATCATATATCCTGTTTACTACAGACCAAAGACAAAATTACTTGTCCCAGTATTTCAGTTATCTGGAATTCCCATCCTCAGGAATTTTCCCATAGCTGTTTCTAATACGGAGAGATTTAAAAGACAGTCTTTAGAAAGTTGGCCATACATTACTCTGCACTTCCCTACCCCCATGTTTAAGACTTGGGCACAAGAGGCTGAAGTATCTCCACACTATCACTGCAAAGATGAAACTTGAAGGGAAGTGCAAGGATCACACTCTCACATTAATGTAATGAATTTGAGAAAATACAAGTTATTCACTAACTTGCTGAGTATTTAGTTGGCTGTCTACATAGTAGTTAACCCAATTCTAGTTTCCTAATCCTAAAATAGAAAGTCTTACATACAAAGAAACAAGTCTTAGCTGTGAATATTCCTTATAACATTGATTCTGAAAACTAACAATGGCATATTTTGCATTATAATTTCTAAAATCAGGGCTGAACAAGACATCAGAATTCATCAATATAAAGAAATGGCAAGAAAATCAGAAATAGTAAGGGATGTAAAGACAGTATCCATACTGTTGCCCACAAAGCAACTATGAATGGGACATCTATTCAATTTAAACACCAGTTACTCCACAAATGACATAATGAATTACTTTCTTCTAGTTTTAAAGCATTAGACTAAAAGACCTATCACAAACCAAGTCCGTTTCTTAACTAACTAGCTATATGGCTTGGCACTTTCAATGGAAATCATGATATATCTAAGCTTCCAAAGCATGGATTTGGCATACAAGCCAGAGCAGGAACACTGTAGAAATTGGGATTATTTTTAGTTTTGTTATACCCTCATACTGCTATAAAACTCTGTTAATAGACAAGAAGATTCTTACTCTTATTTGATACTTATTATTTGATAAGAGTCAAACATGCTAGATATTGCACACAACTTCTATGATTAAGAATTGCAGTCTACAAGACAAGAAGCATATGACCAGGGAGTTCAAAGATCAGTAAGACAACTGATTGCTCCATTTAATAAGCAGTACACTCAGTTTCATGAGTAAACATTACCTTTGAGGTTTTAGGCATCTTGACAGAGAACTTCAGACAGGATTTGAAATGTGATGATAAGGTAACTTTGTGGAAAATTATAGGAAGCATCTTCCAAGCACAAGAGATACTCTGGAAGAAAGCAGCAAGGTGCTTGTGCAGAAATGAACAAGTGACAAGACAGACTAGTAGCACCAGCTAACAGATGCCTCAAAACCAAATTAAATACAGTAGACAGGGAAGCAGATGCCCTGAAGGTCTCAAAAGCGACAACTAACTTGCATGCGATGGACTTCAGCTGGGAGAGGAAATCACCAAAAGGATTCAATAAGTTGATTCTACCAAGAAAATACAGTGTAGCTGTTCAAGAAATTACTATTTCAGCTGTAGAAAATTCCGTAACAGTATTGGGTAGTTTCTTCCCTCCACACATCTCTCTTCTTAAGAGGCTTAGGAAAGGGAGATAGTCATGAGTCACTCACTTTCTTTATTGGACTCTAATCTTTATGATCTAAAAAGGGGGATAAATGGAGGAAGGCAGAAAGTAAAGAATTCTTTCCTGCCTCTAACGACAATAGTTAGGACCCTTGAACCGTTCGAGGAGCTGCAGTCCTCCTAAATGCACTTCCACACTTGCCTGGATCGACAGGATATGGGTTTAAAAAAGAGAAAACTTTGTGAGACTTAAAATCCTCTAAAGTTCTGCAGTGGCCGAAAGCCAGCACAACAGCCATAGCCATTACTTTCACACCTGTAGCACTTCTGTTGCAAAATAATACAGCAGAAAATGTCTGTGTTGGGTTGCAGTGGGATCGACATGAGCAAGGAACCTAAGGTAAACATATGTGGCAAAGACCTACTTGCAAAAGAAACCCTTTTTTTTTGTTGAAATGCAACCTTAGCCATTAATATCTTACCATAATTCCAAATAAGTTACAGTCTAAGCCTGCAACAGAGGAGTATCTAGCACTCCAAACCTTCTAATACTCCAAGTATTTACACTCAAGTAATTAATTAGCTTAGTTAGCTCTTAGCAAAAATTTGGGGCTGGTTTTATTTGTCTGGGGGATTTTTTTTATTTGGGGGATAGGAAGGTGGTTGGGGGGGTGTTTGTTTGTTGGGGTTTGTTGTTGCTGTTGATCTTTCTTTCCATAATTTTAAACTAATAGAAACTACTGTTTTACTTAGCTACCATTACTGATTCTATATTTTTCCCCTGAGCTCAGCAGAAGCTGATGTAAGAAATATTTGAAGTACCAAGAGCAGACACAATCCTTACCCAGATAAATAGGGAGATGGAACATATCTGCAAACACATTATGGGAAATGGCAGTTTGTGTCCATTTCCCAAGAAATTAATGTCTGAAGAAGAACATTTGATAGCCTAAGAAACCTGGCACTACACTCTACATCCCACAGCTGCAAAGAGATGCATTGCTGAGATTACCTCTGGGTTTTCCTGCCAAGAAATTCTGGACACAAATTACTTCAGAACTTTCAACAGACTGGCAGGGATAACCTACATTGTCCTGGTCTTATTTTCCATTAATAACCATATTTTACATTAGTACCCTTAGAAAACGCCTAGCAGCTATGCCTCCAGATGGGAATAACATTCGTTAATACGCTTTTTTTGTTTATCAGTAGAACATTCTTATATTAATGCCAAAACATTGCAGGACAAAATATATTTACAAGGAATTAATTATCCTTTAAGAATACAGAGGAAATTAAAAGATACCAAGAGTTTCAGTACTGCCAGGCTGGTAAAAAACAATGGTCACAGTATTCTCTCTTGCTTATCAACTCCCAAGGAAGCATCCACAGCAATAGCCTTTATTTTCATATATTAATAGCCTCTAGTTCCACAATTTCTCAATGTGACCAATGTGAAAGTACCTATGCTGGAGTCTTTAATTGCTTTGCTTGAAAGCAGACAACAGATCTGGAAGCTTACTGTTCCTATTTATTTTGCCAGCATTTCTTTGGCACAAACGGGCTATACAAGACATGAGTGATCAATTATTGTTACTGCTAAATAAAGCAAAAAAAAAAAGGCTAATTTAATTTTAAAATTAATTCTAAGCTTCATCTCTGTTTTCTGGAGTTCCAGACTCTTGAAACTCGTTATGGTTTGGGGTGGTTCAAGCACATGTGCAATTATTAACCCACAAAAGAAGTGCGCATTCAGAGTTTTGCTGTGCTGATCACAAAATGTTTAAACAGCATAACTAGGACACTCGGAAGTGAAGAGACCAAAGGGAAGAAATTAATCTTTTGGAAAGTGTTTATCCTCCAGGGTGCACAGCTAGTTAAGTTTAGGGAATAATCCCAAATGCCTGAATAGCACTAAACCACCCTCTGGAACATCCTCTTTCCCTTAACTCTGATTACGGATGGTTACAGAGTGGGAAAGGTGAATAATCCCAACTGTGTGACATATTCCTATATATGTAATTCTTAAGCCATAGGCATTTTGAGATTGACATTCACATTTCCCTATTCCTATATTGAAGCTATGAATAAAATAATTTGGATTTAACGAGAGAGTCTACATTCACCTTCTATCTATGCTGGAACTGACTATCCTCAAACACAAATAATAAGCCAGAACTAAACACAGAAAGACTGAATTACACTTTGTTGACACTCTCTTTCTTCTATCACTCAAGATGAACATAAATGCATGTTCATCCTTGTGTGTTTCTTTACCACTTCTGCACTGTCTTGAAATGCATACTATGAGTTTCAAATCTCTTTGTTGTTTCCATTTTCAAGTCTCAGCAGCTAGGAATATATGAATTTCCAAATACTAGAAAGAGTCCAGATTCTTGGTCACATTCCAGATCCCTTGTATTTTTGTAATTTGCAGCTCCTGGTATCTGGCCCCCTGGAATTCCCTCTTCTGTAGGGAGAATCTTTCAGTGGTAGAAAATTACTGCTGGCAAGAGACACCTAGAATTGCGCATATAACAGATTTTCCTTTTGACAGCCAGTGTGGAAAAATACATAAAGTAGATATCTACATATTTCCTTCTTCTAGATTCCAGCTGGATCCCAGGGAACACATGATTCTGTGGGTGCCTACACTGATTCCAAGGTCCTTACTGTATTGGGATAGGGCATTTCTCACAGCAGTAAGAGATAAAAGCACAAACTCCCTCAAGGTAGATGAAAGAACTGAACTTGTTTTCTTGCTGTATGTTTTATCCATTGCATACACAAAGGGCAGCAGTTGTCACTCTGTTCTTTCTCCAAAGTCTGCCTGCTATAACTACTGAGGGATGCAAATAAGTAGCCCACCCTGAACATACTATACTATAATACGTTTGGAACTTAAGAATCTGACATGGCTTCCTCATATCAAAGAGAACATAAAATGCATGCAAAGGTAACCCTGATCTGAAGATACACTAGCATGATAACAACATGAGAAATGGCAGAAATGAGTAACATGTTATAACAGCAGAACAGGGGGACCAGCTTTCATGGAACTGTTAACAGTAGCAGAAATTACCTGGGCAATGACATTCCAAATATATGTAAAAATCAGTAAAATCTGGATCAATAGAGAAAGAATAAAGGCTTATTTGGAAGGGATGAAAGTGGTAGAGAGAAAGAATTTGCAAGGGTACAAGGGGGAAAAATAGCTGTAAAAGAAAAATCATTCTGGCAGAGTTGACTGGAATACCTGTCAAGCAGTCATGTGCTTGATCACCACAGTTTACATAGGTCAGTAACATCACTGCTTCCATCATACCTGCCTCTGACTTATTTGCAGAGTCACAAGCGAACAGACATATTTTCCCTGGCACCAGCGAGGGAATACTTGGAGCGCAGTTCTTAGTATCAGCAGGGAAACACCTCACCACCTCCTCTCTTACAGGAAATATTTGCAAAATTTGATAAATCTAGGTCAAATTCACCATGCTGCAATAATTTAAGTCCATATTTTTAGCAAACTTGGAGTTTAACATGAATCGGTAAACAACTACTCCTTTTGTCATCCTCAGTGCATGAAGAAGCCTTCTGCAGAAAATATATAAGCTTTGTTACACAGGAAGTTTTGGAAAGCTTTTTTTTATAAGCTTTCTAAGGATGTTGATTGCTACATTCCATAAAAAGAGAGGTACTTATGATGATGGAGAGGAAATGGATTGCCAATTATATGCTTAGCAGCAGGCCTGTGACAGACAACTGCACTGTTCTCAAAATATTGACACCAAATCCATCTCAAAAGGATACCTTTTCTACTAGGATAAGCACTTGGAAAAACCCAGGCACTGATCAAAACACGACTGTAACATTCTGAACATCTTAGATTCACAAAATGCAAGCTTCTAAATCTCAGCTTGTTCTCTTGCATGACCCTTTCAGCTTTCTCTGATGAAGAAAATCTTTAGTCTGAATGATTTGATCCTCACTGATTCTAGACCCTTCTGATTTTAGATGACTATAATTCTTCTGTTTTCTTCCAGGAAGGTAATTTCCAGCTCAATGTACATTTTAGACACCTTAAAGCCTACGTGAGCCTAAGTCAACGCTATCAGGAAAAGGCCCGCTCAAAAGCCTTTTGCATTCCCTCCCCGCATGCAGCTTCCTCTCTTCTGGCACGTGCACTCTGTATCACGAGCAGGACCTGGGAGCTGCCCTGAAGTAATGTAAACATCTTGAGATATATGTTATCTTAGCTTTCAAATCCAGATCTTGTCTTTTGCAGAGCCCCACAGGTATTTGCTTATGTACAGACAAGGGGCTGTATGGGACTCCTTCAAAAGCAGTGTCAGTTTATGTCTACTTTCAGGGTACGAGAAGCCAAGAATCACAAACAGCCCTAACTGAAAGACACTTTTTGAAAACCCCCAAAACAAACCCAAACGTGTTCCCCCCTCCCCTTTCTCCCCTCCTCCAAAAAAAAAAGACAAACTAGAAACACTCAGAAAACACAATCTGCCAACAAAACTCCCACCTACTTAAACCCCAGAATTGTTCTCCAGAGCTTTGAAACTTCTACAGATTAAAGAGGTTTAGACTAGTGATGCTTGGATAAAATACTGTACTACTTAGTCTGCAGTTACCTCCTCTTTCTAAAAGCCTTTTCTGGGTGTGAATCAGCAAGAAACCAGCAATGGCAAGTTTGCATCAATTCTTCGTTGACAATTTAGGATTAATTCACACTACTGTAAGGTTGAAATAATCATACCTAGGACAATCATAAGCTCTCCTTCCCTACTATAAAGACTTGTGTTAGTACCCTTATTACCAATGGTTTTGTATTAGGACAGCCCTACCAAGCACCAAAGCCCAAGTAAAGCGATATTCAAGATGTACACCTAAACTTAACTGAAATCTGTTTTCTCTATTAATCAGAGGCATTTATACTTATATCACATCTATGGATCTTTAAGATCTGAATTTCAAAGGTTTGACACAGTTTTACAGGAAGAAAAGTGAAGAGACCACAGGAGAAAACTAGTTCTTGGAAACTGAGGTTTATTCCTAGAGATTGAAGCTTTACCTCAAGCGTAAAACTCTCATTTCAGAATACTTTTTAATATCACTACACTTAGAATTTTAAAAAATACATCTTTGGTTGCATAATCAAACCAGAGGCTAAGCACCCATCAGCAAAGACGAAGAGATTTTAATACATAACTTAGTCCTATATTTCATATAACTTAACCATATAGCATACAATCCCAAACATCCACAAAAAATAAATTGGCACAGCAGCATAAAACCCCAAAGAGCACTTAAATGCTTTTATATTTTCCACTGTATTGTGGAGATTATCAGATGGAGAGGCCATAAATGGCAGGTTTCAGTTTATATAAACTTGTTCCAAAAGCCACAGATGAATTCTGTTCTAACTTACCACAAAGGAACAGGCGGCCTTGCGCTTGGGATTTGTATCAGGCAATACTGAGTGCACACACAAGAATCTCCCATCACACTTCCCTGGAAAGTGTTTCCTCGTCTGATCAATGTGTCTCAGCAGTAGGCAAAAATCCTAATAAAGTTTACTTCAGTTCACACAACAATTCCTGAAATCTCTTCCTAAACATGTGGGGAAATGTTATTAGATGCATCCCAGCTTCATGAAGCTCTTGCCATAAATCACAACAGACCAGCAAGCACTTCCACCTACATACACAGCTGCTACATATATGTTGAACACACCATGTGGATCCTTGGCTTTTTTCCCCTTTCAGTTGCTAGATACCATCTACAAGAACACTTATTTAAAAAGGAAATCCCTGGTCTTCAGATCAAGAGGTTTCATGGCTTATTTCTCAGAGAAAAAAAAAAAAAACCACGTCTGTCTCTCCCATTCAGAAATAATGGTAACATTGCTCTGTTGGCATCTCCTTTTCTGAGCAGGGACTTACAATGAAAAGGACAGTTATTCAAGGGTGCAGAGGGAGGCAAGTGAAACGTTCCAATCAAGTCCTGAGGGAGGATTTGGGATAGCCTGAATCTTATGTATCTCAGGGCTCTTGATCCATTAGTGCTAACTCCAGCACATTAAGAGTAGCCTCTCTCACCACCATGCAAAATACACAAACCCAGGAGGTTTCATGCTCTACCACTACATCAGCAGAACCTCACATTATGACTCTTTAAGGTAACATTAAAAATACACAGACCCCTAAAATATAATACCTCTTCTGTACTGCTGTATCACAATTAAAACAAAGCTTATTCAACTGAATTAGAACAAATTAACTTTATAGAATCAGATGCTATTTCATACACAGCAAAAAGGTTTCAATACCCTTAAGTAAGGCATCTCTTCTAAGGCAACAATGTAATTGTGCATTAGAATGGCACAATGTCATAACTTGCAGGCAAAAGTGGTTATTAAAACTCTATTTTCCACTCAATACAATTTTTAACTGGTTTTAGAATTTATTTCTTGGTACTAATCTAAAGGAAGAAAATTGTATCCACATCAAAGCAAACACTGCAGCCTTCTACTAGAGCTCATAGATGTTCTACTGAAGAACGTCAGCTATGACTCAGACTCCAAACAGGAGATGTTAAGCTTTGGCATTTGGGAAGCCTGCAGTTATGAAGCTGTAAGCCATTTCCCCCATCCCCTTCAGCCCTACACTCGCTACTCCACCTCCCACACCCCCACATACCCCCATCCCATTATTTTCCTGTGTTTTAAAGTGGAAAAATTATATTTTCTTAGCAGGAGCAGCAGCAGCTTTTAGATAGAGCTGGGCCTTTGCAAAAAAGATTAACTAAGACAAATAATAAAGAAAAAAAATTTAAAAAATGAAGAAAAAGAAACAGAAGCTGGCAGAAAACAAACCACAAGCTAGACAGCATTGTTTCTGTGACTAATATTTTAGCTCTATTATAGGTATAAAGAAGACTAACAAGGAACCTGCAAGAATTACAGTACCACTAAACTCACAGAAGTCATTGTTCATTGTGGGAGCCTCACAGCCAGCTCCAGCCTTCTCAGCAAGGCACTGCCAGATCCCTCACACTGAGCTGAAAGGAATTTCCATATTTTAAAAGACCTAGGCATGAAAAGGGAGCTATAATACTTATTTTCCCTTTACACAACAAACACACACAAAAGAACAGGTCACACGTACAAAGAAATGAGCGTCAGGATGCATGCAGCTACAACCTTCCCATCTGAGGCTAAAAAGAACCTGTCTGGAAAAGAACAAGAGCCCATCTTCAGCCCCAGCACCCAAGCAGAGGTAAGACAACCAGCATCTAACTACTTGCTTGACATAAATCACATAAAAAGTCAGCTGATTATATCTAGCCAAAATTCAAAGGCATCCTGCAGATGCAGGAATAAATAGAGAAGAGCCATTTTGTACAGGTTCAGAGTGCCGTCTCTGTAGGGAGGCCGTGCTCAGCGCAGCTGACAGCACTGCTCAGTGCCGGTACAAAGGTACTTTTTGTTGGTGAAATTTAGGACAATGCATAGTCAGGTCAGCTCTCTTTATGATGGTCCTTCCAGAGATTTGTTTGACACTATGTATTTTCACCAGATCAAAGCATCTTATATGTGTATTAGGCAAAGTAGAGAGCAGGCTGTACTTTCCCCCCTTCTCTCAAAGTTTGAAACAAAGCGTTAAGGACCAAGGTATGAGCCATTTATCTGTCAAAAAAAGATCAAGGATGATTAAGAGCCTCTGGCAAATAAAGATCAAGGATAGTTAAGGGCCTCTGGCTAAGCTGATGGTGCAGTCTGTTCCCATCCAGCTTTAAAAAGAATTGATACAGAAGCCCTTACCGCTATTACAAAACAGACTTCTTTGAAAGTTTGAATTCATTCCCTTTAAGATCCATGAAGCTCAGTAGTTCTCCTTCCTGCCTATGGTAACTTCTCCTTTTTCCTTTCTCTGATCTTAATTTTTGAATTCAAATGTCTGTAATGGCTGTTCAGTATTAGGTTACTAGCTGACACTAATAACGCAACTATTATTCTGAAATGTTGTACTCCTGTTATTAAAAAAAAAGCCACAAACAACTGAAATAATTTACGCTTCTGCCTCCTTATGTTTGCAGCTTGATCAAAACTCAGATTCATAGTTTAAAGAGGTTTAGAGCTGATGTATGAATCCAGCTCTATAGATACGGGTAAGTAAAAGCTGATCATAAAGAGAAGAAACCAAACCAAACAAAGCCCATCAACTTCAATTTTTACTGAATATTTGGATTACATTAGAAAAGAAACACTGTAGAGATATCTCAAGAGACTACAGTTTTGGGACTCTCCATTATAGTATGGGATGCTTTAACAGATGACAGTGCCAGACTGATTAGAAGTTACCCAGCTGAACATTTTGCTGTCAGAAAATGTGATTAGTGAGAAGTGAAATAGGTTGTAACTGATATTTTTTTTCCTAAAGAAAAAAACCCCAACAAACAAAAAACCAGCAACAGCAACACACAGGGAACAAGGGTTTGTTTCAGGCTTTGTTTTAAGATAACACAGAAAATAAGAAATGTACATCTGAAGTATTAAATAATAAAACATTTAAGAAAAAAACTTATAAAAAAGTATTTTTAGAACTGCATTCATCCTTTTTAGGACAGAAAAAAATGTGTTTTGATTATTTAAGAAAACTTCATTTCTTCCCATGGGACTATATCTCCCATAAACTAAGACAGCGTCCTTGCCTGTTGCTCATCTCTCAAGGGATACTTGTGGGAATTCTAGGATTCACTGCCTTGTAAGAGACGTAGCTGTGGTCTACTGGGGAGTGTGGCAGCATAAGAACTTCCAATGCTGACAAGACCCTAAGGAGTACACCTCACATCTAAGATTCTAGTGCTGTGTTCCACATTTTTAAGTGTGTGTGCAAATCCATCAGCATCTAGTCATTTCTGTGAAATATTTTACCTCATTTCAACTCTACTGAAAAATACAGAGTGCAGTTTTGGCCAGATCTAATTTCTTTATACAGAGCCAAGCAAAAAATACAGGACACCTCCATGTAACTATATTTGGACAATTCTCCATTCCAATACAGGAAAGTCACCTTCATTCAAAAGGATTATAGTCACTGCTGCTTAACAAAAGGATTCAGAACCACTCAGTTAACTAATCTGCAAAGTCATGACCACCACTGGTGCTCAGCACACCAAAGCTGTGCGCAAACTTGGCTATTCCATGCTAGGGGAGGAGAAAAATTTAATTCCATTAAGTAATTCCATCAAAGCTGATGGTAGTGTTTACCACTAATATTACCAAAACACCTACGACTGCCTCCCACTTCAGCCGTTTCCTCTGTTTTAGCACCTCTAGTAGGAATTGCATCTCAAAGTATACTGAATGCTTGTCATTCACCAAGGCTTCCTTTCTAGAAGCGTATCATAGGAAGGATTATACATCGCAAGAACCTCTGGCATCTGAACAACTACTGTCTCTGCCTTGGACTCACTGAAGCTCATTTAAAATTTCCAAAAAGCCACTAAATGACAGTTTCATTCTGAATGCACTGAGAACTATGGATGAGGTACCCATGTCTGAATAGGAGCTCACATATAAAGAGTAGACCTGCACCAAAATCAAGTGGCACATACAAACCACACAGCAACTTGATGCTTTACACAGATGCAATCTTCACTGGTTCAGCTAGTGATGACCTGAATTTTTACTGCATATATATTTCTTATGGAGAGACCCCACATTTGTTTGCATTCCTTCTTCCTCATTTTTGGGTTGGTTTGGGGTGGTGTTTTTTTTTTTTTTTTATCTCTTCCGTTCTTGGTTTTCTACTTAACCCTAGTCTTAAAGCAGTATTTGAAAGAAGAATCACTGAATACATATGGCAACCTATGCTTAAAGAACTGCTCTGTAAAACCCAGCAATTGGGCCAGACATCAGTTTGGTGGCCAAAGCCCTGGAAATCAAATTTTGGCAAGAATTATAGAATACCCAAGTACACTGGCATGGACTCTCCGCATCGTAATTCAAATTATTCATATTCTAATGCATTGCAAGCTAGTATGAAAGCTTATTTACAGAACACATAAAGGTCATGCAACTATGGAGAAAATAGAAGCAAATGGACATTTTCTTCATTCTCAAAGAGAATGCAACTGTGTGCACAATGTGCACTGTTCTTCACAGGTTTTTGAGGTAAATACATTTTTATCACACAGATAAATATGGCAAAAACCCGAAAATCAAACCTATTGTCTTGTCAGCTTTGAATGGTTTTCTGTTTCTGAGTTCTACATTTCAGACCTCATGAACCCTTATTTACCTGTCTATAGTTAAGTCAATAGCATAGTGGTCAGAAATGCCTTTTTTAAGTTTTTGGTTTTAAAATGTGGTGCTAAGTGTCAGAATTGCACAGCATTTTAGGTATCTAAAAATACAACCAGGCACCTCGGTGTAGATTTTCGATTGCTGTCTAAAAACTTAAAAATGACACTTTTTCTCAACTCTTTGGACCAAAAGTGACTGGCAGGAACCTGCTCATAACAGATTATTCTAGTCTGTAGACAGCAAAGCACACTTCTTGGGGCTGCTGGCAGGCAGCTGGACTTTGGAAGAGAATGGAGATTAAGACAGAGTCAAGACAAAGACAGAAGCCACCACAGTGGTTTCTATTTACTCTAGATGGCTCCTAACATCCACATGTGAGTTTCTTTGCATTGTCTTTCAGAAATGCCTTCTTCCTCTCTGCTTCCTGCACCCTTTTTTAGGTGACTTAAACACCTCCTTCTAAAGTCTGGATTCTTTTCACATGTCAGATGTCTAAAAATTAGGCCCAGCAGAACATAATTCAGAAGCTCTCATTCAAACAATTCATATTTTGTAAAAGCATCCTTTTAAGTGGCAGCAAAGGATGCTACATTCAGAAAGATGGAGAGGAAGAGAAGCAAGCTATTCAGTAACAAAATAGACAGTATATGTCAACATTTTGTACATTAGAAGCAACACTACATCTTTCTTCGTCTACAAAAAGAACAGAGTCAATGACTCAGATGTTTGTCCAGAGGCAAAAAAGATTAGAACACTGAATTGGACACTTCTTGAGTAAAGTGACGGAACAGTTCACATAGAGAGCACATATATATTTCTTATCACTCAGGCAAGTTCCAAAAAGGGCACATAGCAACATACATACACATACCATTATCAAACAATGAAGAGCTTCTACAAGTCTTTTGGTAATTTAACCAAACAAAACAAAACCACCTTGAGACATCTCAAATACTCTCTCTATAAATGTTGAAGCTTCACTTTACACCCCTGAGATTCCATTTTGTTGAATCAAATAAATCTTAAGTCTCAGAGGTGAACTGAAGTTTCAGAAAAAGCACTCATGCCTGGGATACTCACAGACTTAAAAGGTTTTGAAGTGACTAAGAAAATCACAAATACTTGTATTAATGTTACAGTGTCCAAACACACTCAGCTTGAGAGGAAGTGAATCAAAGTCTTTTTATATAGCATGCTCAGAGGCCTCTCAAAACAGCAGCAGTATACATAAAATTCAAATAACACTAACTCCTCTTAGAAAATGGGGCTACATGACTGCAGTGAGATCCATCTCCTAATCCAGTAATCTAGTTATTGCCACAATGACTCCATTCATTCTGAGATAAGAAATCATGCTGGAACAGAAAGCCTTGGCTCTTTAATTTGTTTCCTGCCCGCAGGCTGAGGTCCCGCATATACACACATAGTCCCAATAGACTCTCTTGAGCCAAGGCTTGTGGACCATTTCCTGTGACAGGTCATATGACAGCACTTCCGTAGCTTTCAAGTTACTGTGTTCAATGTAACAGTGAAAGAGGATGTTTCTGGTTAGTTCAAATTTGATATACTAATAGTATTCTGCTTCTGTAAAATTTAGAAGCATATAAATAACAAGCCATTACAGTGACAACTACCAAATTCCTTTGTTTATAGAAAACTGGCAGTTCATAAATATTAAAGTATGCTGTTAGCAACAAAGTACAACATATAGATGCTATTTTTCCTAAAGATAGGGAAACAGTAACCATCACTGAAATAATTCATTATTTACAGACCTTTGAATTTTAATGCCACATGACTGCACTACGATTTTTCCATTAAAATTCAAAAAAGTATCTGTTTGTTATCCCTTTGATGAATCTGCTAAAGGCAATGGAAACAGTAACCATTGCTGACAGATTTCCCAATGACACAGTGGTATTTGCCACTTAATCATCAATACATTTTTTAAATGAGCCCTAATATTGTCAAATAGCTGTCATGTAGCTTCATTAAAGCTGAGACATTGGAATCTTGTCATAAGCTAAGACTGCAATCATGCATCTACAACTTCCATTGCAAAAGTGTTACAGGGGGCAGAAATACACCCCAAGGGAAACTTCCCTTAGGGCTTAATTACACGGAACATCTAATACCTCCAGAGTTAGAAAGGAACACAATCAAATTTGATATCTGGTCAAACTATGCCTTGAAAGTATTGGGACAGCTCCCAGAGTCCTTCAGCTAATTTGTGTGACTTTTTACTTTCGCAGTCAGAATCGTTCCATCACAGTGGGTACTGCCCACCCCAGTTTGTCCTCAAAATAATTTCCTTCTTGTAATGCTATCAGTCAGAAAGACCCTGACAGTAAAACATGGATGTACCAATAAAAAAAAATAAATACCAAAAGTAGTCAAATAAGCTATCCAGAAGCACCAAACTGGAAAACTAAGAGTATTTTCTGTAGTCAATCTCCTCTTATTATAATAAGTTTAAATCTTATAAAAGCAGCAACATGGCCATTCTGGAGACTATTTTCTACCCAAACTATAGATGATTCAGATTTTTTTTTTAAATAGGAAACTTGGGAGAAAAAAGTCCTTCTATGTAGGTTTGTTTGAGCAAGAATTTTCCATCTTAACTCCAAAATGACCTCTCCACAAAAGCCTAAGTTTTCTTGAAAGATTTAATGAAGTTGTAGAGATCAGGACTAGACTAACTACAAGACTGGGAAAGATGTACTTCAGAAGTTTTATTGGCAGATAAGTTACATATGAGACTATTTCATGAGGCTTCAGTCGACTTCTTGAAAGCTTCTGGATTCAAGTTTCTCTCCTGTTAGGTACTCTTCCTGATACACACAGAGGAACCTACAAGGATTTTAACAAATTGTGTCTACACTATCCTATTATAGTGCCCAGATATCTTTCAAAGCCCGAGTTTGTTGCTTGCTCATGCTGTGCTGCCCTTGAATCTTGCTCATGGCATCATAAAATTTGCCTTGTTGGAATATTGCAGAGGCAAAAAGAAACTCAGCACCCTCCAGTATGTACCTTCAATCAGCCCAGGATTCCTTAACATGCACTTCCCGTTACCCTTCTGCCTCACTGTCCCTCCAGCCTCACATGTGACACCACTCTTCAAACATACACACATAGCTGACATGATGTCACACCAGGAACAAAATGACAAGGAAGTCTGCCACATTACATAAGAAACCTGTTTGTCATTCAGTGCCAGTGGGTTACACATGTACTCCTTACTGGAGCTTGAGCCTGCCTCATTTCTACAGTGATGAATATGAGCCACTGAAGTAATCTAGCCACAGTGCCTAGTTCTACATCCTCCTACTCAACAGCTTTCACACATATCAACCCTCAAGGCTCCAGTTCTGGACCCAGCACTGTTAGCCAAGGGCTAATGTCACTGCCACAACTGCCAAGCAACCATCCAAGTCTGCCCAGAAACCAGCAGCACCCACAGATGGCTTGCTGGGTGAGGGTTTGGAACTACAACACTCTTTAATAAATTGGTAGATTAACACTTAAAATCTTAACTAAAGTTTGTTTCTCAGAATGGAAGTTGCTCATAGTCTCTCCTGCATGGAGAGAAGCTTGGCACAGAGAGAACTAAAGAGGTTGTGACAGCTGCTTAGTTTTCAGTCAGATGTTGTACCCAGGAAACACCTCCACTACTACATAGAATGTACAAATATTATATGGCTTCCACTACACTAACAATACTCTTATTTCCCCAGAGATACCAGGAAAAAACAGCAGAGAAAGGAAGCTCTTTCAGGATAATGAACGGGGATTCTTCCTTCCATATCCAACTAGGATGGAGACAAAAGGATAGCATCAGAACACTGTTACCAACAGTTACTCTTCTGTGTAAGTAGGTATTTTCACCTAGTGGTATTTTTTTTGTTTTAATAGCAGTATCAGTAATATTTTGCTAATAAGGAAACCCAACGTACTTCTGGCAAACAAATATGCCAGCAACAAAGATGAAAATTCTCCTTAATCTCTCAACACATAGTTGAGACTTGGAAAATACTGCTTATAGAAAAAATCCTTTGAGTCAAATGTATAAAGTGTGGGCAACTTCAGAAGTGCTTAGAGTGTTCTTATCAAGCTATCAAGCCTTGTCAAAACTTGCACAGTTCCAGATTTTACAATAACCTCGAATCCCAGCCTGGGTTGTCAAAATGTTTTTAACTCAATTGTGAGAGAACCTCTGCTCTGTTAAAACCTAGGTTGATTTTTTCTTTTCCCTTTTTTTTTTTTTTTAAGTTAGAGTTGAACTCCAAATTCAATAGATGTGATTCTTAAAAACAAGCCCAAAAACCCTACCAAAAAAAAAAAAAAAAAGAGCTATATATACTTTGAAAATGCTAGAGAATTCATAACAGGAATCTAGAAGCAAAACCAGCAGTTTATGGGATGCTCAAAGCTTGCACTTCTGGGAATTTCCTCTAGTGAAATCTCTGAAATACTGGATTATTTGATCCTATTACAGAAACATCACATGAACAAAAGCATTTTTAGTGGGATTCTTTCATTACTCAAAATTCTAAGCGCTTACAAAACAACTGAGAAAAATCTTATCTTTGCTGTTTCTGTTTTTTTCTGAAGATTACCAGAACTAAGGAAAACTCATCTGAGGATGTAACAGCTTCCACTAGACCAACTGTTCTGTGTTAATTTCCCAAGATGGAATTGTTTTCTAGGACAGAGAGCTTGAGTTATTCTATCAAATTAGCTTCTACACGATGCTCTGTCCTAGAGGGAAGGGCAGAAAAAGAGACACAGCTAATGTAATACTTCCTCCAAATCATCATAATCTTTCATGCAATTTCCTCAGATTCACATAGACCTCAGAAGATCACTTTCAGGGAGCATACTTCTTGGTATCTCTAAAGGAAGGAAGAAAGGGGTGAAAGGCCTCTGTGCTGTAATTATTTGTACACAATTCTGCTAAAGACAAGCTGTCCTTAAACACAAAGCACAGAAAACTCTGCCAGAATCAAGATTTGTGCTAAACTGCAGCCAATACAAGAAAGATTTACTTGCAAAAAATGCAACTGTTAGCTACTTTAAGAAAGCATGGTGGCAGATGGTAGTATATAAAGTTCTGAAAAGAACAGGTCAGAGCACTTTATCATTTCAGTATCTCAAAGGAATTTCCAGAATCGAAAGTGAGATGAACCCACAGAATGCGCCCAGGAGACTGTGATCAGTTAATGAAATCAAGAAGAGCCTCCAAATTACACTGTAGGACAAAGCTGGCAGCCACAACATCTCTGAGATAATAAAAACAAATGGTGCAACACAAGCCCTTCTCCACTTTTCTTGGAGAGGAATAGTCAATGAGTTATATACATAGCATGCAAAATGTATTATAACAGGGAAATGTTATTTTAGCAAGAGAAATCATTATTTTTTGCATGGATTTATCCTTTCCAGCTGTTCAGACAAGCAGCTGATTTAATCATAGGTCTGTTCCCCCTAAATCCCATGCAAAGACAAAAACATAAGGATGGCAGTTGAGTTTTTTCTTAGTTGTGTATCACTTGTTTTTAAGATCCCACAATATATTGCAGCACACAATATACTGCCCAACATTTCTGCAGCACAAAACTGTTTAGCCACCCATGAGCTGCAACATTGACACAAGCTGAAATATCATATACCATGCTAGATTTATTCCTTCCCCTGCTTATTTCTTGCAGGCATAGGCTTGAGCAAAGTAAGTTTCAAAGTCATGCTCTCCAGCTCCAAGTTCAAGAGGACCCAGAACAAGGATATCTGTTCTGAAGTCACCTCCAATTTTAGTTTGAAATTTCTGTCAAATAATTGGGCTTTTCCCCCTCAATCTCTGCATACCAACTAAAAAAAAAATATGTTAAGTCTTACACATTCCTTACTGAAACTCACAATAAATAAATTCAAAGATCAGCTAACATCAGTACAGATAAAAGCTGCAAAATGTCCTAAAATATTTAGGTTTAAACTGAAGACTGTTACTACCCACAACTCAAGAAGGCTGTCCTGGGTTCAGCAAGTAGCAGTCATTTTTCTCCTTAGTAGCTGGTGCAGTGCTGTGGTTTTGACTTTCAGTCTGGGAACAGCGCTGATAACACCCATGCTTTTAATTTCTGCTCAATAATGTTAACTCTGACCAAGGACTTTCTGAGTCTCATGCTCTGCAGGGAGGAGGGGAAGCCAGGAGGAAGCAGAGACAGGACACCTGACCCAGAACTAGCCAAAGAGGTATTCTACACCACAGCACATCATACCCAGGATGTAAAAACTGGAGGCAGGGACCCGGAAGAGGTGGTTCACTGCTCGGTTGGGCTTGGTATCAGTCAGTGGGTGGTGAGCAGTTGTATTCTCTTCCCTTGTTGTTTCCCTTGTAATTATTATTACTGGTGGTAGTAGCAGTGGTTTGTGTTATAGCTTAGTTACTGGACTGTTCTTATCTCAACCCATGGGAGTTACATTCTTTCGATTCTCCTTCCCATCCCTCTGGGAGCAGGGGGAAGAAGAAGGCGGGGAGTGAGCAAGCAGCTCATGGTTCTGAGTTAATGGCTGGGCTTAAACCATGACAAAGGCATACTCACAGAAAGTAGTTAAGCCCTAGATCCCATCGTCCAGGGCTGTGAGGAACATCTGTTCTTGTAGATACTCAAAACTTTAATGAACAAGACCCTCTGCAACCTGTCCTAGCCTTTGCATCAGCCCTGTGCTGAGTAGGAGGTTTGACCATCTGACCTGCAGAGGTGCCTCCCAATCTGTTTCTATGATACATATGTTGCTTGATGCACAAACCTCCATTTTCCAAGTACACAATGCAAGCCTGAAAGGTGCTAGGTGAGTAAAGATGCATTCACACATACGTTAATTATAGATCCTGTCATGCTTTTGTGTGTTAAGACCCTTGCCAGGTACTCTATAGTTGGCAGCTAACAACAAACCACAACATACAAAAAAATGATTGTTGAGATTTTGGACAGCCTACAGGGTAACCTATAGCTACATCTAACAGTGATCATATGGGCCTTATTAATACTTCACCTCTTCAGAGCCAGAACAATTTAGTTTGCTTATCGTAAATCCTGATTTCAAAGAACCTTCACTGCCTACAGGAAGGCCTGCATTTATGACGGAACTATTCAAAATCAGTGTTCAAAAGACAGCCAGAGGATCTCCCAGTTATTTATCAGCTAGCTACATTTTTCTCACTTGGCATGCTGCTGATGACCTTCCTTGACTGTGGACCAAATCTGGCCCGAGCAAGCTGCAGATTCTTTGCTTTTCTCAAGGCCAAGACAGAATCCTGCACCATGATCCCACATGGGAATAAAATTCCCATAAGGAAATAAAAGAAACATGGTTTGCAAATCATCCCTAACAAGGGAAGAAATCCATAACTTTAGATTCAGATTTTTACAGAACCTGTGTAAATTCATGTCAGTTAATGAGGCTGGAGCTGGTCTAAATAAGATGTGGAGAATCTGGTCCGGAGAGTCTCATTTCGCAAATGTAATGTACCATGTATTTATCAGAACAGGACTCCATTTTGTTAATGCTTGTTTACTCTGTTTTCATATCCAAGACACTTTGTATTATTGCTTGTTAGGGTGTACATGGAGCTCCAAGAGAGCTTACAGCTTGATTCATAGAACTAGTTACACATGTTCTGTAATTTTGTCATGGATCTCCTACACAGCAGTCAGGCTGGGGCTGAACGCTTGATTCAGAGAAAGGAATAGCTCTATTACATGAAAAGACTGTAAAATGCTGGTGGGATGCTGGGAAACAGCAGGTCCACACAGAGTTACAGCCTCAGGAACACCCCTGTATTTGGCCACTGACAGATTTCACCACATTTTCCGTATGATGTCTTTACTTCTTTTTCCCTAAATTTCTTGAGACTAAAAGGACGTCTTTGAAAAGACCCAAAGATCAGCCCTTCAGCCACAACTCTCCCAAGTCATCTAATACCAAAACCTGCTAGAAAAAGGTCTGTTGGCATGCAGGCTTTTTGATTCCACACCATCTCAGATGCCCACTTCCCATGTCACGCAGGCCTACTTTACTTACTCTCCTAGCGATTCCCTTACTTTGAAAGCATGCTCTCCCTCACCTCTGGGAGAAGATGCTACAGATTATATTGCTTTTCCTAAGCATTTACCTCATCTAATGAATGGTATCTGTATACCCTACTCTGTGTCAGGTGCCCATACAGAATCCCAAACTCAGAAGACAGATAACTACTAGGTTATAAAGTGAGAGGTGGCTTCAGAGGCACTAGCTACTCATTCTTCCCAAACATATGGAGATCAATGAAATATTCATTATCTACTGGAATTTAGAATACTCTTACAAAAGAAAATGCTACCTATGTACCCACAGACCATTTTGTCAGTAGTTTACATCAGTTATTCATGCCTTCACCCCTTGTGTAATTCTTCCATCTCTATTAATATTTTTAAAAGTCTACTGAGACTATTATACTGAAGAAAAGGAGAATCATCTTAGAATTTAAGACATGTAAGTTGCTATGTTTTTTGGAAACTAAATAGAATTCATTAGACATACATTTACCGCTAGCTTCTGATCGCCCTGAAATTACCTATTCTTCAGAACACCATAATGAGAGTTTTAATAAAATCTAGTTCCTATATGCTGAAGCATTAATCCTTGTGAAATGGAAATCACCTTATCTAGAAGAGGATGAATAGAGTATAGGACATCACAAATTACCTTTGGTAGAAAAAGCCTCTTGCTAAAATATCAGGCAACTAAGACACTTGCTATAGCATCTGCTATCATTTCTTATTAATGGACTTATTCTATTGGGTTCGTTTCTTTTTTTATAGCATAGAGCCCAATCCAATAGGGGAATGACATATCTCCTATAGGATTCTGAATATCCTTCAGATTCCTTTAAAATAAACAAGGATCAAGGGGGTCCAGCATATCTTAGAGCACACTCGCAGCCTTGCAAGATGAGTCCCATATATATTGTCAGCATTATACTGATTATTGTATGGAACATCAAGAAGTTAAAAAAAAAGATACAAGTCTGAATGAAAAACCTAATGTCAGATTTCTCTGGTCTGGGTACAAGTCCACGTTTTTTAAGTTGTAATTATAGGCTTCCGATTAATCTAAACAGATTCTAGAGTAAATTCATGGTATTTCCAAATTGCTACAGATGGTCAGCGGTCAAGGGGACAACCTGATGTCCATCTAATGCACTCCTTTTGTTTTCAGAGGACAGTCAGGGATATCTGATGTCAAATAGTGCATGCGAAACTGAGGCATGCAAAAATAAAATGCTAGTCAGCATTGACTATTTTTTTTCTGGAGCTCAGGAAAGAACCTTGAAGTCCAGAAATTGATTTACGCAATTATACATTATTATTAAAAACTAATGAATTGAAACGAGATACATGCATTCATCAAACTGAAAAGTAAATGCCTGAAGCGTTCCACACAGAAAACTGCATGCTCCCCCAGCCTGAAGCTAATGAAGGTAGTTTACAGTCTGCTTTGTAGTACAAATATCTAGTGAGTGCATTGTCTTTTCAGGGTTTAAAGTTATGGGTGTTTAGAAACATAAATTTCAAAGTCACACTGCTTTATGACTGTTCATACATCTAAAGATTAATTAACTGTGACAAGCTGACCATTAGGAAAAAGCATGCATACACATGACAAAATGACAGATGTTTTAACACAAATGCAATGCCATGTTAATAATAATTTTAAGAAAAGCTATGACAGATTCAAGTTTCAATTAATTAGAGGTGGTTTAGAATACAGTAATCATTTTTGAACCAATGAACCCTGTTAAACTAGGAATAGATATTCCTACTCTCAAAATCAAGGGATATAATAATAATAATAGCAAGGTATTACGTTTGCTCACTGCAATCTGTTCTCTTTCTCCATTCAGCCTTTACTGACTGAAGGTTGAATACTTTTACTTTCTTTTACCTAGAAAAATGAGAGACAATAGGAAAGGAAGAACATGGGATTTAATTTCAAACATTTTTGCAATCAGCAACAGAAAATAAACCCCAATCTTATAATCCTTAATTCCAATTACACACAAAATTGACCTCATGTTTGTTTTAAAGCATAAAACCCAGAATATTTGAGGGGAGGAAAGCCTAGTAAACTACATCCTGTATTTCCAATTCTTTTGTATCCTTCATACCAAGAAAATTAAGACTTTCAATAGTATTTCCTTACCCTGCCTTACTATATTATACTAGAGAACTTTCACAAATGTGCCCAAATTCTGGAAGCCTGAGAGCTTTCAGGACAGCCTGGTGGGCATGTGCTTAAGCTGCTTCTTGACATGCTGGCATCTATGCTAGCATCAGCCCAGCTCATGCCATAAATTTTAGTAGCCTTCTAAGGAAACATTATGGTATGCAGTAATTATTGCATGAAAGCCACAGTTGCATCTTTTCTTTAAACACAGTAGATAAGCTCATGGGCAGAAACTGCAGGCGTGACTGCAAAAACATCAGCAGTACCCTAGGCAACTTCACACTGCTATAAAGATGCACAGGGAGGAGTATTTTATGGCTAGTGATGCTAAGCACACAATAAAAAAAATCCTGTCTGAAGCACATTCTCCTAAGGGTTTGGTTTGGGGGTTTTATGTTGTT
The DNA here is from genome assembly GCA_017639245.1 of Myiopsitta monachus. NCBI lineage: Eukaryota > Metazoa > Chordata > Aves > Psittaciformes > Psittacidae > Myiopsitta > Myiopsitta monachus. The sequence goes on along the minus strand of CM029917.1, from coordinate 69,757,689 downwards.
TTTTTTGGTGGTTGGGTTTGTTTGGGTATTTTTTTTTGGGGGGGGGGGGGGTGATGGTGGGATTTTTCTTTTTTGTCTTTGGTTGGTTGGTTGCAGGGTTTTTTTGTTGCTGTTGTGGGTTTTTTTTAAGATGAAATTGCAATTTTCCAACATAAAAATTGCCTTCACCTTTTGCCTGGGCAAGGAAAATAAAATATAATAACTAATTTTCACTTGCTGAAACTCATTAACAGAGCCCCAGCACTCACGTGTTACCATACATCAGAATACAGCCTGAATATACAAAACTAACTTCTGGCTTAGTATTTATCTACAACCACCAGAAGCCACAGAGTCCTGGGACACAAAAACATTATGTCAGAATTCCAGTCACAAGTTTGTACCACTCAAATAAAATTTTGTAAAGCCCTGCTTTTTGCAACTGTTCTTACTCAATAAGAGCTCATAATGCCTGCAAGAGTGCAATAGAAGAGCTGAGGTGGGCACACCATTTCTCTTACCACCCTTGCACCATAGCAGGACATAGGTTAAATTTCAGCACAACCTAATGGAATTGTTTCTCTTTACAAATACCCCCAAGACACGACTGAGACATCATCTCCCTTATCAGCCACTGTGCTAACCACAGAGCAGGAGAGAATGTTCTGCACTGTGTGAAGACTGGCACATTGGAAGCATATTCCCATGGTGATCAAAATCTCATAGATCTCTTGGTGATCAAGAGTAGTAATTCTTCATATTTACTTGTTGCATTGTAATGACCCTAAGCCAAAGGAAACACTTTTCCTTAATTAATCCACACTGAATTCCCATTTTGTGCAACACAGTAGTTTCTGCCTTTTCCCCCACTAAAGTAAGACTTGACCCTAAAAGGTTCATATGCATAGGCATATTCCTTATAGTCTGGGACTTTTGTTCAGGATCTTAAGCTTGTATCTAAAAGATATGGGGGGTGGGGGCAGATAAAATAAAGAAGATACTGCTATTTTAATCCTTCTGAAAAATGTTACACATTTCAGGGTCTGGAAAATTCAACTGTAAAAATCAATGTGTTGTATATGACATTCTTGCCATCTATGATTTTGTTAGTTCCTTAAATATATGTTCCTTCTGTGGAGTCTGGCATCCATGTAACAAGCAGGGACTACTCCAGTACTATGCAAGGGAAAGTATCAACAATACTACACAGCAATAATGACAGGAACAACTACTTACATAGGCTAAACAATTTTTAAAACTCTTGTTTGCATTGTGTAGTAGTTCCAACCAGTGGAAAGCTGAGGTAATTTGACAACTTCAGTACGCTGCTGCAGTGCTGAGCTGAATTATTCTTGCAGGGAGAAATACATGAAAAAACAATTTAAAAGGAACCTAAGTTCCTTTTAAGGAACCTAAGTTCCTTTTAAGTGTGACACAAGAACAGCTACCCCAAAATATTTATTTTCATTAACAGTTAGTTATGAGACTTTTATGAGTAGCATGTTTGCTCTAGATCATCATGTTTAATATCACCCAGCAGGCAGCCCTTCCTAAAATTGCCTCAACCTTTTTCAATCCTTGTATATAGATTCTGAATTTTAAAACATCCTCCAACAATTTATGAAATCTAAAAAATTAATTAGTCATGTGAAAGAATAAAACTTCCTTTTCTTTAAGTGTTTCAATCTGCTGTGCTATGGGCAACAGCGAGTGATCTTTCCTTAGTAACTTTTTCTCTTCCTAACTTTACATGTCTGTAACATAGTCTCCTAGGTTGACTCTGCCTGGCAGGACAGCCTTAGTCTCTTCAGTCTCTGCTTGTGTAAAAGCTATTCCATATACCCCTTCATCTACTCTCTCTAGTTCTACTTTTTCAAAGTTAAGTATAGTTAAGTGTGCTTTTATTTCATCCCCTTTCCAGTTCATTCACAAATATGTTAAATGCTAAAATCCCAGAATCAAAGTGCCTGAAGGAAGACTAGCAGTTACCTCTTCCCATTGTGAAAGCTGACTATTTTTACCTCAGCTTAATTTCCTGTCTTTAAGTAACTATTCATCCACAGGAAGACCTTTCCACTTACTTCATCAAGCTTAATTTCTTCAAGAGCTGTTTATAAGGGCTCTTTACAAAAGACATTTGAAGAATCTCAGCATGCTGCACTAAGTATATCACACACAGTCATGCTCACTGACACAATTCAAAAACTCTAGGAAAAAAAATAACCTGGTAGATCACAGAGGCAGTTTTTCTTCAAGGTGGGTGAGAGGTAAAAATTACTTTTATAAGTATGTTTCATCCATGTTTATAAAACAGAATTGATTTTTTTTTTCCTATTAATATACCCAGAGCATAAGTCAGACCTTCTGATTTGCTCTATTTTTTGTTTGGTTAGGGTTTTTTTTCCTATGGATCTTTAAAAATGTGCATAAATTTTCAGTTCAAATTCTGAGGGCACTGTAAGCAACAGATTTTACCTCTTAGTTCAATAAAAATTTCATAACTGATCAATCTCTTACAACTCAAGTGGACAGCTTCCACCTTTGAGATATTTACAAATTAATGTTGCCTTTAATTAATAAAATTATACATTACTGCTAAAATCTATTTCAATGAGAGTTCAACAGGAGTAGTTCCTCAGACCTGCCTCTTGTAAGCCAGAGTTCCAGTGTGAGATCACAGCTGTACTGCCCTGACTGCGGAAGTGAACAGTAATGAATCTCAGCTTGGCTACAGTACAAAAACAGCATCATGCCTATTTTAGATTAAGAAACTACAGTTCAGCATCCTATTACTTCTTGCTTTGCAGTTCATTCGTTTGATCCAAATTCCAGAGTATTTAGTGCTCTTGTAGGAGTTTTGGGGGCTTAGTCAGGTTTAGAGATAGATTCTGGGGTTCTGGGCATTGGGTTTGTTTGTGGGATTTTTGGGGGGCTTTGGGCTGTTTTTCTGAGGGATTTTGGGTTTTGGTTGGTTGTTTTTCTTGGTTTGTTTTCAGACAGTATATTGTATACCTATGAGGCAAGCAAAATGGCAAAAATCATATAACCACATCTTCTGTCCTCTGTTACAGTTGTGTAGTTTAGTACAGTATTAACTCCAGTGGACTTTCTCTAAATTCTTATTGGTATAATTAAGACCAAAAGGGTAGTAGCAGTAAAACAAATAACAAAAATGAAACACGGTCATACAATGAATTTCAAATATGACATACCTAACAAATTTAACTTTTATTAAGATGATAGTCATACCCTTAAGACCAAACGGCCAGAACTACCTCATACCCTATTTACCCACCCATAGATATAAAAACAATCTGGGTATTGCTTTAAAATCAAAATACTTCTACTTAATCCTATAGCTAAAGTCACAATCAACTTTTTAGATTACTCATTATTTATTGACTGAAGCTCCATAGAACCAGGCTGGTAGAGCTGGGTAGAACTAGCATGGAACTCCTGCACCACTGCCACATGCCAGCCATTACACAGCTGAAGATTTTGTTTACAATTCATCCCATTTTGCACAGAACCAGGGTTAAAGAGGAAAGAAGGTCTTACATAAGACCTAATTCTTGAATGACCAATATAAATCAAAGTTATAAACTCAAAGTAGTTGCAGGCAGTTTCCCTCCTAGGACCAGAACTTCGGCTATGACATGAAGGTAAGGATAATCTATGAAGCAGGAGATACTTTCTTCTTCTACCTCTAATCTTCTGCACTGCAAGTAGTGCTAGCAGAGTAGTGTGCCCTCAGAGCATCATTATCTCAATGCTCCTTCTAAATCACCGCAGTTATAAATCGTCTACTACACAGAGCTTCACATAAACACTCAGCTGATGCCTTTACATAGACTCTGCACTAGGAGCAAAAACCTTTGCTAGGAATTACATTATGGCTCATCTGAAATTTATGTTACCATTCAAAAGAGGTTGTTCTACAAATTTCTGTCTCCCTGCATTAAAGAGGTGCATCCTTGTTCCTGTTTTTGTTTGTTTGTTGTTGGGTTGTTTCCCCCCATTATTGTTTTCATTTTCTAATTCTACCAATTAGATGTACTAAAAAAAGTTGTAATTTAAAATCCAAATGCTTAAGTTCAATTGCATCAGCAGTTGAATGATCTCTCAAAATTCTGGAGTCAGAGGTAATCAAGTTTAGGTATTTGTAGATAAATTGCAAGGGATTAATTCAATTTCTAACACACTTATTTGCTTGTTTTGAACCCAGATAATCTTTTGTTCTTTTCAGTTGACTTGCCTTCCAGCACTCACAAATTGAAAAATAGAGATCAACATCACTAGAGTTCTTTGTACCTCAACTACATATTAACACACTGTCCTTACTGTGAGTACAGAATTTTTACATACATCTTCAAGAGGATTATAAATACAGTAGCACATAATATTTCTGCAACAGTTTTATCAAAAGTGAATAAGGAGCAGGGAACATGAATTACTTTTATTATTGCACAATTTGGCATTTCATTTTTTCCTCCTAAATTTTATTACAGAATTAATTAATAGGCTAGATCCTTGTCCCAAAAGTAAGTTTTTCACTAATATCAATAGGAACTGAAGTGCTGAGCTGTGTAAAAAACAAGTTTATTGAAGATACCTTTTTATAAGTGTCCTTTAAGATTGTTGCTTTTGCATTTATGCTCATTTAGGACTGATTTTTATTTTTTTTTTTTAATCAAAAAACCAACAAACTTTTGTGGCTTTTCTAGTTTGGAACACATGGAACTTGCAGGCAAATCGGTATCCTAGCTAATTTTGCTGTACTAGGTATAAATACTGTACTCTGATCACTGTACCTACTGTGAGCAGACAGCAACAGGACAGTCAGGCGAGGAGAACACCCCCTATTCCTCTTTGGTTAAGAAATGTAGCTAACTCTGTTTTTCCCAGACTTGTTTGTGCCTTTCAGCCTTAGAGGACAAAATATTTTCTTGCTCTTCTCAGAAAATGATACAAATCTTCAACACTACAGCACTGTTTGAATTTCATGATGCTTCTTGCTTCTCGGGAATCTTTTCACATGTACGTGCAATGAAGAGCTCTTCCCCCTCCTTTCTTTGATGAATCAGATATTAAAAAACAATTCTGAACAACTCTTCATACTGTGTAGCTAAGCTTTTTAGCAAAAGGCAAAGCATAAACAGCTCACAAAATAAAATCTATAAGGCTACAGTCCCACTGACTTGGTTTAAAACAAAATGGCAACAATGGCTCTCACTGCAGACTGCAGAACTTTTTTTGACAGTGTATATATGCATATAAATACAGATAGTCAGAAATTAATGCACAAAGAATAGTGAACTGGAATATCTGGAAAAATAAACTACATGCAGTGTGTGTTCCAAATACTTCATGACAATATAAACAACAAGGTTAGCTGAAATAAAGGCAACAGTCCTCAGAAATCTTCCCTACAGACCAGTAAGTTTTCAGGACAAATTATATTAGCGTTCAGTGGATGCTAAGCCTTAGATTTGTCATTCTCCAATGGGCAAACCAGACAAGGTTAATTCTTGGGATCTGGGCCTGTACACGAGTACTCTATGCTCCCTCTGCAATATAGCACCTTAACCCCTAGTGTTTATGACCATGTTTGTCATTTGTTTCTGAGCCTTTTAATCTTGGAGCTAAAGGAATAATCATCTCTGCCTGCACATATATTTCAATGCTATAAATACCAGAATTTACTGCTAAAACTACTCCAATGTCTGTGAAGATAAACCCCTCCTGGAAGTGGCTGGCTCCATGAAAGAACCAAAGGCTGGAGTTAAGGAGGACATCCACAAAACAACTCAACTGAGCATTCAACCGGAAGCCTCTCCACCTTTAGTAAGATTGCTAAGTACAGTGAATGTACCAATGTGACAGGTACAGCCCGTAAAACATCATCCCTTATACCAACACTTATAGCCTTCAGTATGTGCCATGCCAGTGCACAGCTCTTACATGTTTATTAGAGACAAAATGCGGACATTCCATCATGGGCAAAAAAGGATAACTGTCATGACCACACAAGGAGTCAGTATTTCCAAAGATATTTAAAGGACCCCTTTTGTAGCATGTGGGAATTGACAGAAATACTAATGTTTCAGCATGCTCCCCTAGGAACAGAAGCATTAGCAAAGTGAGACTCTCTTCTCCTTGATGACAAGAAAAATCGTGATAAACAAAATTCACACAATAATTCTGTTAGTCAGGTACTAAAACAATTCTCCTCAATCTCAACTCAATATCTTAATTGAAACATTGTCTTTACAGATTCAGTAATTCCTGAAATGCAAGATAGTCCTTTACCTTAACATGGCCTTCTCTTTATCAAGCAGATAAAAATCAAAATGGACTTCCTTGCTGTTTTCAGAAATATGGCAAAGAAATAACTCCAGGTCACAAACTGGAATGCCTCCTCTAACTCATCAAGAGTGAAAAGGGTTAAAAGGAAAACTAGTATTGCACAGTAAGTCAGGGTGCTTTGTAATCTGAGCTTTTTGTGTATCCTTGTGGCTGCAGAAAGTTAAAATAAGAGTATTTTCCATTGCTGATAGTGCCCTTTTCCAGTGCCACACAAATCCTTTAAGTTTTCATGGATTTGGCTAATCCTATTTATTTTTGAATCACATCAACCCCTTCCATGTGTCTTACGGATATTGAAAAGAATGAACAAACACCTTGCAAAGACAGCAGAATAAATCTCTCACGTGAGGAGAAATGAGCTGGCTAGAACCCGTCAAAGCTTCGCTTACCTTTGGTACACAACAGTGAAAGACATGGGTAAAGGATTGGGCAGCCTCCAAAATACTTTGCGACCCATTACTACAGCTCTTGGTTATTCTCCATCTCATCAACTGCCTAGGCAATAGACATTGCACAACACCATTTTTCCAGTGTTTTGACATCTGACATAATAATTCCTTTACCAGCCAGAACATAAACCTTTCAAATGCCATTGCTGCTGGAAATTAAAAAAAAATTATAAAACACACACCATTTGTGGAAGTGCTGATAGGCTTCAGCTGAAGACAGTTTTGCTTGCCCTGCCATACTATGCTAAAGCCATACACTGCTACAGGCTGAGTATCTCTAATTCATTATTTTTACCTGTAACAGAGCTTTTGTGAACAGAAAACATCTGGAGTTTGAAAGTGGGTATACTGCATTCTATATTGCAAGTTAACTTTAAAAATTACATTAAACTGAACTTAGATTTACATTCAGGGACTCATGTAAGCTAGTTCATTAATAGCTCTGAAATCCTTTGCTCAGCAACAAGGCAGTTGAACTGCTATCCAAAGTGACACAGTTAATATTTTGGAATCCTAATCTATGTGGACTGTGTTCAGGACTTAGTAGATTAATCAGTCTGTGACCAATTCATTCTTGGCAATTCTGCTGAAGCTGAAAACAAGGACAGGAATTAGCACCAGTAAGGATGATCAGTTTTTTCTAGTGCAGACACCTCTTCACCAATAAACAGGCTGGTATAACCAATCCATTCCATAGTGATCAATTAAGTAAACATTTTCCATCTACTAACTAATTCATGGCCACTACTAAGAATGAATTTAATTGAGAAGCCTAAAGATAGAGATAGCCATCCTCCTTTTCCAACCTCCTAAACTCTCAAAGTTATCACTTTTCAGACACAGTTTTTATTCTTCCTAGGGCAAGTAGCACCTGTTGTTACTAGCATAAGTGACTGAATCCTAGTTACATTTTTCCCCCACATACAGCTCTCCTAAACCTCAAGACTGAAGCTTCACCTGCTGAAAAACACCAGTTTTGTGCACACACAACTCAACTGCATAGCCCAACCTACTATCTACTTTACAAATACTGCGGAAAACTAATTTTCCTAGAGATTATTTTTCCCACCTAGACCATAAACCTCTTTTTTTTCTGAACCATGTAATGCATATGTTTCTCACAGCTCTACTCAAACCAATGTAATTTTTGTACCTTTCAAGATTATAAACCTCTCTACAGCAAATCCTCACAAAAAAAGGTTAGTATGATACACTGGCACAGTCTGAAACTATTATCTCTTAAATCAGTTGCACTTTAGCTTTCACTGTGTAGTGCTATGCCTGCTAAGTTCCAATGATGACAGCAAAATATAAGTTCTACCAAAAGTACAGTCTGTGTATCCCCCAAAAGAAACATCATTAACTCTGCACTGCCTAATGCAAAAACATCAGTATTTTATTAATAACTTCTGGTCTCAAAAAAAACCCAAACCAAATCCACAACCTGTTATTTTTTGTTTGTGTGTGAGCTTATTTAAGTTGCTTATTGCAATTACTATGTGGGAAGACATATTAGTTGAGAGAACAGCATCTGAAGCCACATTTCAAATCACCGTAACCACATTTCTTCTGATTCTCAAAGTTAGAGACAAAAACACTAATTGTAACATGGACAGTAGTTTTCTACGGGCCCAAGTCTTCTTAGACTATTAACACGAAGGAAATATTCAAAAAGCTTGAACTGGATCATATAAGCCTATTTGTCTGTATGGAATTAAACAGTTAAGACATCCAACACCTTGCCAAGAAATTTCATCTTTATCCTGAAGGGTCATTTACACAGAAAATAAAACTAAGTATCTCCTGGGTAGAAATACTGGTTAGGTATTATATATATACTATTAATAAAGTTTCTTTAGAAGTGAGGTCCAGTTATACATAGAATAAGCTGAACTTAGACTAGCTAGAATGAAAACTATCCTGAAAATACTGCCACCAACTAATAGACACAGAGGCAATTGGGATTCAGACAACACACACCAAAGCAAGCAATTTTATAACTTCCATGCATGATCAATGGAATAGAGATGAAACTGGAAATGGTTTATTGAATAATTACTTTCACCATCCTTCACCATCAGCATGTTTGGAAACACTCATGATTTCAGAGTTCCTAGGAGGAACTATACAGGGGAAGAGAGGGGGGCATGAGGTGTGGGAGGGGATGATTTATAAACACCAGTCATAGGAGAGTTTTGTTTGCCTGGACATTATTTGTTTAGAATTTACAGTATCAGATTTTATTTCCCCCCTGAGTACATGAAGATGGAAGTGACAAATTAAGTAGGAAATAAACCAATGTGCTAATTAATGATCACATTTATTGTTCATTTATGGTCTGATACTCAGTGTTGGGCTCTCATTGTAGTTAACACAAAACCCGTGTCCTTTCTAAGCTCAGTTGTGCAGTCAGATTTCTCTGTCTTTTGCCAAACTTTACTCTTTTAAGTCTGCGAGTCTTAAACAAGAGAAAGCCCCACCCACTAAAGAAGAGTGACATGTTATCAATATTTTAAGTATACAGCATGTTATATGTTTATTTCCATTTTATCAGCCTAATGATCCAATCCAGAGCACGCTGGAGTAGAAGGGTTTTTTTAAGAAAACCACAGCTCAGTGTTAGAAAGAGTCCTCTTGGGGAACTGAAGGGAGAGGCATGTGGAACATACACTCAGACTGTGATGTGATCATATAGCTAAAATAACACAGTCCTAAATTAGCTCAGCTTTAAACTTAGAATCATAGAATGGTTGGGGTTGGAAAGGACTCTAAGATCATCTAATTCCAACCCCCCTGCCATGGGCAGGGATGCCTAACCCTAGGCATTCTGTCCAACCTGGCCACTTCTTTAGGCAACCTGTCCCAGTGCCTCACCAGCCTCACAGTAAAGAATTTCTTCCTTATATCCAACCTGAACTTCCCCTGTTTAAGTTTAAACCCATTATCCCTTGTCCTATCACTACAGTCCCTGATGAAGAGTCCCTCTCCCAATCTCCTTGCAGGCCCCCTTCATATACTGAAGGCTGCTTCATTTCAGGGTTTTCATCAATTACCCTAAGTCACAGTGATGAAAATGAGCAAAAGCAGTGCTACCCTGTATCAATCTGAAATTCAGAGATAGAATAAAAATAAAAAAAAAAAAAAAAAAAAAAACCAAAAAAAACCCGCACTAAACAAACAAACCAACCCCCAAAACCAAAACAAAAAACAAGCAAACAAAAAATTCAAACCACAAAAAACAACAACAAAAACCACCACCACAACAATAACAAAATAAAACAAAACAAAACAAAAACGCTCCCAAAACAACCCAGGAAGAAAGGAAATTGTTCTTGAGGTTATGAATGCACAGCCAGTCAAATCTAAGAGCTCTTTAACCTGGAAGTTACTCCATCTAATAACATAAAACTGCAGGACTCATTTAATTTTTACAAGTTGTTATTAAGCAAGTGATACTTTTTTTACTTTCAAATGTACATATTGGCTTAAGTCTGCACATTAAACTATAAACAAAAAGTTGTGAATGACATTTTCAAATTCAATAAGCTCCATTCAATTACTTGAAGAAGTTTCTGTGTTAAATACGAACTCTTTGCAAACATTTTATGATTATATTACCTGACAGGGATTATGAGTATAAAGTAAACACAATGTGCAGTCATCACCTTTGTCCAGGTATCACCTTTTTCAGCTCCTTTTCAAAAGCAGTAACCTTGCAAACTACCTATACAAAAAAAGTCTGACACACCTTCACTTGCCTATAAAAGCACTTTTTACTGCCACAGGATAAGTGAGAGATTTAAACCACATCTGGCAAAAGACGTTAACAGTGCTTCTCCCATTTAACCTAACAGATGGTGATACCATAGATGAGAACGCATTTGGCAGGAGGAAGAGTCATCTGTCCAGCTACTGAAGCCACACCGCCAATGGCTAGTGAAATTCAGTTTGATTGTGTGAAATGAAATCAAACTAATGCTGGAGAAGGTTTGTCTGCTGGACTTAATGAATATAGGATAGCAATTCTGCCTGTCTAAAATTCTCAACAGTATCCTCTAATCCCTTCTTTTCTTCAAGACACTGCTTTTCCTTTCACAGCTTATTTGCTTTGTTAGCAACAGACTTGGATGTTCATTCTTGTCCTTTTATTTCCACTGCAGTAACTTATGAAGGCCACATTTTACAAGACCAACTTTGTTTTATACCAGCACCATGTTTGTATTAAGCTTCACTGTGCAATTATTTTTGTAATCTACTGCCAGTACTGTCATCAGGCCTGAGGCAGCTATAACATACAAGCTTTCATATTAGAGAGATTCAAAGCACCATGAAATCAACACAGAGTTTCCTTATTGGACAGCATAGCAATGCAAATATGTCCATAGCTCTAGAGGTATGCAGCATGTTACATATACTGCCTTTGACTAAGCTGTACCCCCTGCCCATCCTAACACTGTCTCTGCTCCAATAGTCTATCTACCCGATACTTTCTATATGCTTGATGATGAAGGTGTGACAATGGAGTACTTCCAAGAAGTATTCTTAAGCTTTCATTAAATAAACAAAATCTTATTCATTAAACATGGCCAGGGTAAAGTCCAAGCCCATTCCTGAAATGCAAAGTTTGACCAAGAAACTAGAAGTTTCCAAACATTAACACAAACCTGAAACTAGAAAAAACGGGTAATGACCAATCCAGAAGGGAATACTACTGAAACATTTACTTTTTATAGCCATTACATGACTAATACTGCAACTGTAGGCAAGACTCCCACTATTTCTTGTCAAAATCTCCTCAGCATACTTTACGGAGAAAGAACACGAGAACGTTTTGCAATGATGTTATAACACATGCCTCAGTTTTACTACTTTTTTGGTATCATTTCTTAGACAAATGACAGAGTCAGAATTCTTACATTACAGTTAAGATAGACATGTGAAAATCTGCATGTCCTGTTTGATGTGACATCCAGTTGGTCCTTAGGAACAGAATGAAACTGTCCCACTCTTAAAAGCATACCTTGGCAGTGAATGAAACATTCCCCTCTTCCCACTGATGCACATACACAACTGGGCATTAACTTTGATAATCAGGAACACTCTGCAACAAGGATCAAAGGAACCAAGTGAAAAAAAATGCAGAAGATAGAATGGAAAACATTCTTCATGGATTTCAGAGAGAAATATAAATGTGCCAACACCCTCTTTCTGCAAACAACCTATTTAGACACTCAGAACAAATCATTTTGACCTTCTATGATCCAGAAGAGTAATTATTGGTTTGGTTTTCAAAAACCACTTTTTCTAGGTTGAACTCATCACTAACTGTCTGACCTGCCTTAAAAAGCAGCCACCACATAACCACCATTGATACTTACATCATCTGAAATAGAGACAAATAAGGGTATTAGCCTAGAGGCCCAACCCCAAGGCCAGAGCAGCTAGTGTAACAGAGCATTTCTAAGATGTGCCAATATAGAAGGACTTCAAGAAATACATGGGAAGACTATATGATCGTATGATATCTACCTTAATATCTATATGATAATCTTCAGCAGAAATCTGGAACTCCCGAGTCATCTTATAATGACAAGACCTGAATCAGAGACCAAACCACGTGGAGCTAGAGGTTCTGGCCACATATACGTAACTGATTCATCAAGTTTCAAAATCATATCTTTCTTCTGTTTTGTCTTACACTGCAGATTCTCGAAGTACACAGCTGGTTTAACACACAGACAAATAATTAAACTAATAATACATTTTTCATTTCTGCCTTCCAAAACCTGAAACTAACTTAATTGTACAGCGTAACAAGCTCCATGATTTACTTCTCTAGGCTGCTCATTATTTTATAAAGATAAATTTTCCGGTTTGTTCAGAGTGCATAAAAGATGCATAAACCCTTGGTGCCTATATGCCCTCATTAGATAACATAATACTAATAAGCCTTCTCATGAGCAGCTAGAAACCTATCTGGATTTCCAGGATGAACACCCAATACAGCTAAATAAGACATCAATACAGCTCAATAGCATATTTTGCAAGACAAATTCCTGCCCCCACGTACCTAGCTTAACACGATACACTACCCTGGTAGAGAATGTCTCACCTAGATTTACAGCAGAGAACATGCTGTACAAGCAGGCTAAAATGTCGACTCAGTTAGGTATTTGATTGCATGTACTTGATAGAAAGACAGAGTTCAATTTCCTTTGCAGCATACAAGATATTCTTGAGCAATCTCAATATGCACTCAAGTATCATTTTGCAAAGATATCAAAGCTTATCAAAATGAATCACAGTTCTACAGCTTAAAATAGCAATATTCATAATTTTAAAGCCAAACCCAGTATTGTATGGTGTTCTTGAAGAAATATTTCTGGAAAATAGCACAGCTAGAAATAGAACTATATACATTAAATATAAGGATGACATTGATCAAAGCCTCTTTCTGCACAAAAGGACTTGTCAGATGGAAGAGGATCACAGTGATGTAAAGCTATTAGTTTTAATTAGTTTATCTTTTCTAAAGACAATCTTTTCTTTAGTCTACGCTATCAATAGGATCTTCTTGAGATTCAGTGTGCAATGTATTGGGAAACCCACAAAATTCACTCATGTGCCACTTCCCGCCTGTGACGAAAGGCCTTTCCCACTGTTGCCACAATTCCAGCATAGGCAGCTACCTCTTGATACTCTGTGCTGAATGAGATTATCTCAGGCTGCAGCAATGAGGAAAACACTCAAATTGGTACTGAACTCACAGCATGTAGATTAGGAGGTTTTCCTACCTTAACAGAGGACAGCTGAAGGAGACAGACTTCTTTTACTAAAAGCTATACTCTCTCCAAAATTACAGGACTGTTACAAAAAAAAAGGGCCTTTTAAAAATACCTTCTATTTGTGGCTTGTTGAAGTTAATTTTAATGTCCCCTCCTCATCAATACAATTATGGTGCTGGAAACCTCACAGCTATAAACCAAGTAACACAATTTTTGCTCCTCACTGCAGCCATCATGATATGAATCTAAACATATAGGACAGCACATGCATTTGTATAAAATGTATATATCTGTTCATAGTTTTTCCCAAAAAAAATCTTAACTGCAGCCTCTCTGTCATAATGTAATATATGTGTTGGTCTCAGTTCAACAGCAACATATGCTTATGCCAAACCCATATAAATTCTGTAGTCATATCAAGAAAGTTTTGCATCCTCAGCCATCATCTCCAGTCAGTCAGGAAATATGAACATTGCAATTTCCCCTTCCTTTCACTGCTCCTGGTGCTAACTCGTGCTTCTCCCTTGCATTCTGCCCCATCCAGGCTTTTCATACAGTCTTCACACAATCATCTTACTCTCCTAAGTCTGGCAAAAGGCTATTTCAGGGGATCGTTTACTCTCCGGGGGTTCCCATGTTCTCAAGTTCTCATTGGGAACTTCATCAAGGTGTTACCTTTTACAGGGGTTACTGTTACTCATCTAGAAGAAAAGTCTTGGAACAAGGGAGAATCTGAAGGACAGATCTGTTTTTTACCAAGGAAGGACAGGGAGAGGAGAACACAAATTTTAAGACTTGCTAAACTGTTTCTGCTCCAGTATAACGAAGTTCTGGAAGTTTCAGAGAAGAAAGACCGAGAACAGTGCTGGCTTTCTTAAGTTAGTAAGATGAATGACTTCATTTTCCCAGTGAGTAGCCAGATAAGTAACATAGTCAACCTCAGGCACCTGCAAAAATACTACATTGAAGGCTGTAATCACATACTGGGATACCTCACTGAGCTTCCTCTGAATGCAAGATGGGTAGTCAACCTATCAAATTAAGATCCACAGTGGTAAAGACCAATCAACCCACTTGCTCAGAAACGCTCTAGTAGACATGTATTTAAGAACATCTAAACCTTAAAGCCCTTTTTATGATGTACCAAATGGGTGAAAGAGTAACTCCAATGTAATAAACCAATTGGCTTTTTTGGAGGGCTTTTTCTTTCTGAGGCCACTCACTTCCTCCAAGAGCTAACACTGAGCACTTCACTCAGAAAGAGCTGTGCACAGGCATGCCAGTAGTACAAGTCTTGCTCTACACTGGAGGTCAGGGCTTCACTATTTCAAATTCAGACTCCTCCTCATACAGGGTCACAAACAAAGGCTCTGCAGTTTACCATCAGGCAGTATTCAGCATTCAGCTCCTAATGCTTTGAACAATTCAAGAAATCTATAACAAGGGAGAAAAAGGAGAGGATATCCTCTAAAGAGATGTAGGGTCAACTTCAGTCACAAAACATCCTTCTGTTGTAAAAAACATATTTGGAACCTGCGTTTGAATGGTAACTCAGAAAGATGTGTCCAGTCTCTAGAACTGCTTTCTCCTAACAGATCCGAGTGGAATTTTTATCTGCTTGTGATCCTGGGAAGAATTTGATTTGGAAAATATCTGGGGGTTTGAAGTGGGTATTTTGGGGTGGGTTTGGTGGAGTTTTATTCAGTTTTCTTCTAACAGTAAACCTTTTCATTTAACATAGAATACTGAAGGCAAATAAAGATATTAGTGATACATAATCAAATCCTATCTACATACAAAATAATTAGCTGTCTTCAAAATTCATTGATTTACTCTCCATGTTCTTTTAAAGCCATCTGAATGTTACCCCAGGGCAAATACAATGAAAAGCTGGCCAGCAAGAAAATGCTTTCACTGTATTACTTAGCATCACAGTCAAGATATAGCTACACTGGCATCCTTGCCAACTAGGTTCATATGTCAACTGCTACTCAGATTATTTGGAAGATGCAGCCCAAAGAAGCTGCCCTAGTAAGGACTGCAAACTAGTGGATCCTTATTCCTCATTTCAAAAATTCTCCAGAATACCGTATGAAGGATCAAATGGAACAGAACTTAGGAAATAACACTGTTATATGGGCTTGAAGCAATGTAGAACCTATGTAGATTTAACAGCTTTCTTCAAAGAGTTTGATCTGAAAACCATACACAAAAATCCTTAGCACTTATTTCAGTTGTAGCAGCATTACTATATTAAGAATGAAAATTACAAGATCTGTCTCAGCCTCATCTCCCCTTCCCAGCTCCAGCATACGTAGGTATTTCTGTTCATGGAGAAAATACAGAGATGCAGGTTCCTTTTTTGGACCTGTTTACAAGATCTTGCATAGATCTGTGTAAGCTCTTTCACAATGTCCTCAAAAGGCTGTTTGAAAGACAGGGCATATTAACACCAAACCAAGCTCATGTGTGGCCAGCTCTGAGAATGAGCAGAACAAACCCAAGTCTGCACCTTACATCTACCCCAGGGGATGGTAGAGAAAGGACTAGAAGAAATGCAGTGTCAGCTCTCTCCATTTCAGTTCACTGCTTTCCTCCTGTCCTTTACAGGATCAAGAGTATGCTATTTCAGGTCTGAGCTGTTATTAACAAAAGATACGTATACCCTTCTTTTGATATCTTTGGATCTTCGCTTTCACTTCCTGTCTCCCACACATCCCATTTCTGCATGGTGAAACCACACCAATTCTGCAGCGGAAGACTTCTGCACTCCTACAGATGAGAAGCTAGACATGCACTTTATAAAGGTTACAATGCTTGACCTGAAGTGACCTTACTACCACTAACACAAATACAATATTCAAGTCAGATTTACTAAAATATTGGAGAATTAACAAAACCAGTTTCCCTGCCCTCCATGGAAATTAAGAATCAATGTGGTGGGACAGAGCCCAGAAAGGGTGCCCTTCTGAACTACTGGTGCTATGGAACACTATATTAAAAGAGTAGCACAGAAAACCAAATACTCTAGACAATTGAAACACATGCAAAATACTCCAACTAAATTTGCCTCAATATTTAAAGATCAAAGATAAAATTATTTCAGACAGGATGCTGCTTTTCCAAACAACATGCTTAAGACTGTAAAAAAAAAAAAAAACAACAAACAACCCTAATAATGCCTGTTTCAATTAAGATTCTGGCACTGGGTTTTGAACATCACAAGTCTGTTAATTTTATGTAAAGCAAAATAAAATTATATTCTCAATGGACTTTAGCAAATTAAATGAAAATATTTCCAGCAGCTAACTTGAAAAGGGATATCATTAAAGTGCTGCATTCAATCTTATCTGTAGTTACCACTTAAACTTCTAGTCACGACACATTCATTCAAAACTAAATAGCAGACTGCAATGTGGGCTGATATCTGAAGGCATTCCATGAGTGTACTCATGCTGAAGTCTAAATTTTACATGATCACTAGAGAGACTACCTTTGAACTAGTTACAAAAATGCTTTAATTTCTTTGTTCTGTCTCTGAATTAGCATGTGGCATTGTAAATGTCATTATGATTTCTTTCCATTTATTTTCCTTGACTACTTAGCTTAAAATAGGATGCAACACAAAGCTAGAGATCATTTTCCCTTCTAATAGGAGTAGGAGCAGAGGCAGAAAAGAGATCATTTAACTATTCAAATTACATAGCTTTCAAATTTACTGTCCAAAAATCCCAAGCTATGGAGATGACTACTACATCTATCCATTTTTTGCTCCATTAGGACCATGATTGTCCCGTTTGCAACCAGTAGCACTGATGCTTCAATATGTTACATGAAAAAATTGCTTTGACATTTGTCACTGCATCTTAGCTAGAAAATGAGTGTGGTTCTTAATCAGAACAGACAAAAGTACTGTACTGTTTGACGAAAATTACAATTTCTAACTGGCTCCATGTAAACCATTCTAACCTAATGCTAAGTCCTTGATGATAAGTGCTGCTAGGAAACATTACTGGGCAGCTCAATGCATGCAGACAGTTAATTATGACTTCAGTGGAGAACAGTTCATGATATTATGCACACTTACAACACAATTCCTGTTTATCATTTCTTACATATCTGCAATGTTAGTGTATGTGGGCAGCACACAGAGTTTGTGTATCATTTTAACTTTTCTGTTCTCATGGGTCCATATCTATAAGGATTTGTATGCTTTTCTTTTTAACAGGAATAAAGGGACTAAATTACAATCTGTTTACAACCAAGCTTTGTCTCTGACACTTGCTTCTGACACTATATATAAAAATCAGCTAGATCCGTGCCTACTATAGACACCTGCTGAAATCTGAACACCAAAATAAGATCTATAATTGGATATACAAAAACAGAAGCTCTGAAACTACAGCACAACAGGTCCAAAATTTGCAGCAGGGATAGTAGAATTCTGCAGCACTGTTTATATGTAGCTGTCAGCAGTTGTACACCCACAGAATCTACTATTAGCAGTTTAAAAAGGCCAAGAAAAAGAAAAAAAAATCCCTCACACACAACCTACTACTTTTAGCAGCTCTAATTGTCTTAGCCCTTGCAGGAGCTTTTCCATGTTCCCTCCCCTGCACCAGAAGGAGCTCATGGGTCCCATGCTGTAGTGAAGAAATGAGTAGGCCACTGCCATCTATTCCATAGCAGGAATCTAGACAAAAGGAGATAAGAACATCTAATTCTTCAAGACTTCCTAAATACAGGACTAAAAAATACTGTCTTATAGAGTGAAAACAGAATTTTTAGTTCATTTATTTTTTAATAGAATTTGCTTACATCTATTAGCACCCCATATACGTCTGTGATGACTAAAATTCAGATAGAAGGCACAAAAAATGTTCTAGAGTCTCTTCTTCATGCATAACCTTAGTTTGTAGTTTTACTTACAACTTAATACCTTAGCATTAATTTTAATCTCCCGCTGCAGTACTAAACCCAACAAAGCTCCTTGTACGGAAATACTGGCAGAAGTAAAGGACAGAGTTTTAGAACTTTAGCCACTGTCGCACCTGGATTTGGTTAATCTCAGCTTAACAATACTAGTGGTTAGAATAATAACTGCTACTTTACTTAGCAGTTCCTGGTTGCTACAATACACAGGGGTTCTAAATCCATTGGGGAAAAAAAAAAAAAAAAAAAAGACTTCCACTACCAAGGCATCTCATGATATGGCGCTGGCATGTCATAGCATACTGCATTTGACGCTGGAGACATGTCCAAACCCCAAGCATGTTTTAGATCTTCTCCAGCACTGTTCCTGGTGGCCTCAAGAGTAGGAGAGTAAACTTTAAAATCCTCCAACATATATTTGGGATCTGGTCCTAGACCTCAAAACAAACTTCATCCCCAGTGCTGACGCTGAGCAGAGAATTGAGACTGAAGCATCTAGAAAATACTATGTTGACCATTAATCACTCCGATATGACTCAAAAGAGAAAGACAAATATACTGCAGCCTCTATTGAATTTAAAGCCCTAACAGAAGACACTGCATGTAGATGACTGTGGGGGTTTAGTATTCTTTTTATGTTTCTTTAAGAAAAAGAATATTTCCTCATTTGCTTTTCACCTTAAAAACTTCAGGAGTCAGAGACCTCTACTTGTTCTGCTGAATGTAACTAGCTTTCTGTCACGAGCTCCCACACCTCATTTGCAGAGGTGGGCCAGAAGGACATCAGCTGCTGGCTTCAACTGATGGACACACTGTGCCCACAGAGCAGGGCCCTGCAGGAGTTTATTTTTCTTACTTAAGAGCACAACCTCCTTTTCTGATGGCTGCTTTTCCTCAGCAAGCAGAGAACTGCCAGAGCTATTGATAGGATGAGACAGACAAAAGACACTGCCTTTTCCACCTGTCTAGTCAGAGGTGTTGACTGGGGACCTACTCACACCACTTCCGCAAGGAGTGACAATGTCACACATTCTCACAGAAAATATGCAGTGCTCTGGGGTTCTCGTTTCTCTCTCCCAGGCCTCCAAGAGAAGCAATGGCCTGTAATTGTATATGCAATTTACAATAGTACAAGGAACACACAAGATTAAGGAAAACAAGCTAAACTGAGGGGGACTGTGAAAATAAAGTTAGTAAACAGAGGCAGGAAGAGAGAATTACAACTTCAGAACCTGAATGAAGCTGCAAGACACATATGGCATGGCAGCATGTCACATGAATGTCAGTATTATCACTTGGTTATGTGGTCCAGAGAGGGCTCCTATAAGAAGCATCAAAAGCACTTCACAGTGTAAACCTGAGAAAGTTGGTAACACTAGCTAACACAAAAACCACACTAGCTAACTCAGGAGAAGCTGTGAGTTCAAAACTGGAGGAAGCTTCACTTTATATTGACAGCGTACATAACAACTTAAGCACAAGCCAGTACATGTTCTGCCTCTGAATGTGAAGGACTGACAATGCCATCATTAACATGAACTTGTGAGCCCTTCAGCATGGTGCAGTACTGAACATCATTTAACTTGGATTTGTAACATAGCAGGTGTGCTCTAGCACAGACAAGTGCTATTAGGAGGTCATTATGCCTGCTTGAGGCCCAGACAAGAAACTGTTTGCTTATTACATCACATGCTTCTGGAGAATCTGATCCTCCGCTTCATGGACCTTCAGAAGGCAAGTCCATGCCTTCCTAACTTCTTTCCTTCACATCTCAAGTTGAAACGTCAGTTCTAAGAACCTCAGACTACTGTCTTATTTTGTTTGGGGTTTATTTTCTTCATTTAGTAGCATTTAGTAGGTTTCTCACGTATCTTCTGCCATGGTAGCTTTTATACTACTTATATGGAAGCTTAAACCTCTAATGTATTTCCTCACCTTTGTATCAAGCAGAAGGCACAGCAACTGTCAGTTACTGCAGGTTACAAAAAGTACATTTTAAGCTACAGTAACTGTCTGAATAATTTATGAGTCCTAATATCTTAGCAGTAGCAATGCAACTTTAAAAATTACTTTTTTTCATTTCTAGGCAAACTGAAGTATTATCATGCCCATGCATCAAAAATTGTATAGTAGCTTAGAGATTTACTACATTGCATCTTTGTTCTTCCTCACATTTTGGACCTCACTGGACTCATTCCATATGTCAGAGGAACTAATATGCATTGCTTACTATGCACAGCTTATTGAGGAAGGTAAATTTACTACCAGCACATTTTCCTCTGCACACATTCCCATCTTTGGCCCACCTCTTCTCGCTCTCCTTTCACCCTCCAAACACAGAACAGTCCTGTTTCACTCCCCATTGGCCTGCCCACCATAACTTATGCACTTCTCAGCCCCCTATTAATACTCCTCCTTTCCATCTCTCAGTGGCATATCTGTTCAGTCCTTAACCTCTTCTAGATGCCTCATTTGCCTTCCCCCACCTCATCAGATCATTTAGGCCAGGATTCTGCCCCTGCAAGTGATTTTAGGGTATGCTATTCAGAAACAACAAGCAAACCTGACACTGCAATCCACTCCTCTAACATTCCCACAGCATCAGAAAGTGTTGCATTAGAGATGCTACAGGATATATCCCTGCCTAATCCTTTAGCATCCAGCTATTAACCTGTTGTATGTGATTTAGTCTAATCTCCTTCAAACCTGCTGAAATTGCTTACAGCATGCTCCAGAAGCTCACTGCCTGCTGTGTAAAATACCAGGGCTTCACATAGTACCAAGATTCTGCCCTCTGTCTTGTTAGAATGTCCCCCCATTTTTGCTGGTTCTTTTGGCTGCTGCTACTGCACATTCAGCCAACAAATTCAGAAATCTCTCAACTGACCTGGAGATATACCTCATGTTGTTATTGCTTGTTCTGTGCATGGCATTGTGTGGGCACGGTTTAGATTATTTTTACTTAGATGCATTACACCACTTTTAGCTATTCTGAAGCTTGATCTGCCACCTTCTCTCCCCTTATTTCATAAAGTCCTGCTGAAATTCCTCACCATTAGCTCACCGCATTTGACTGCTGAAACAAGCTCAGCAATTGCACTCCTGGATATTTCTGTGTTTATCTCCTTCCCTGACTCACTGATGGTGATTCCTGAAGATCCCTCTCTTGAATCTTTTTCAACCCAAGAAGTGACAGATTGCTATTATGCTTAATGGAATCATGAATCATAAAATGGCTTTAGTTGAAAGGGACCTTAAAGATCACAGAATCATTAGGCTTGGAAAGGACCCCTGGAGATCATCTAGTCCACGGGTTGGACCACTTAGAGAAGGTTACACAAGAAAGCGCCCAGACAGGTTATGAATGTCTCCAGGGAGGGAGGCTCTGTGACCCTCCAGGGAAGCCTGTTCTGGTGCTTTGCCACCTGAACTGCTCAGATACTCGCCCCCACCTGCACCCGAAGACACACTGATATGTTGTTAGAAGATGTGGACATTTTCCCCCATAGCAACCTCAATCATTGGCTCTATTTCAGGCAGCGCAAATGGGACAAGTAAACCGAAAAGTTCAGTCTCACTGTAATTGAGACCTCTTCTCCTATTACAAAACTTGCTGCAGCCATCACCAAAAATACTCATAAAATCAGGCAGCACTACATATGGATATCAATATCAACTTCACCTTGTGAGGGGCACATACGACAATTATCCACAGCTCAAGGAGTCCTGACAAAAAGTTCTGTTCTTTCAGGAAGAAGTTTTCAGGAAGTCTAGCCATGCAGCACAGCTCTGAATCACACACAGTGGAACTGACTACTGTAGTGCCTTGTGGGGAAAAAAATAAAAAGACTCATAGAAGCAGGACACAAAAGAAACAGGTCAGCATTTATTGAGAAGTAGTAGACAGAAATTTAACCTGGAGGAGCAGAGAACATTACTATTTTTCCACAGTCCTCTACCTATACCGCCAAATCCTAATTGACTCGTTTATGGAGAGGAATGGTCAGGCTTTATCAGGAGGAAGTGCATGTCATCAAGACAAATCTATATCTTTACCAAATGAATTCCTGAACAAGAGAGTGAGACCTTTCCTTTAAGCTCAGAAGGAATTATACTATGCCCATGTCTTTGGCTTTTGATCCAGTAGAGAAAAACTATTGGTACAATATCTATTGAATATATATGAATATTCTTGGCAGCGTTGTTAGTGAGACAATGCAACAACAGAATGCTTTGTAAAAGCTATGTTTAAAGAAAGAAGTAAAGAAGAATGAGCAACAGTGTTTACTTCCTTAACAAAATTGTGGCAGAGCCTTAAGAAGAGTGATTCTTTCCTCCAGTGTTTGTCTCTTATCAGCTGCTTCATCTGTTTGCTTTGTTTGTTAGACTCAATTGTGATGTGCACTTGCTGCTTGATTGACTAGATGATCTCAGCTACAATAGCTATGGGCAGTAAAAAAAAGTCAGGAGTTTATAACGCCTTGTCCTCTTTCTAAAACGCCATCTTCAATTTGCCTAGAGCCAGTGGTTCAAATACACACAACACCTAATTACTCTTTAAGCGTTATGGTTGAGAGACAAGGAAAATTATTCATTTATTAAGGGGAGGGAGCTATTCCTGTGAAACAGTTACTGCTTCAGTTCCTACTGGGAAACAATGAAAATTTTACCTCTCCATAACTGGCATCACCCAAAGATGCATGCACTGAGTATCTTGGAAACTAAGTTCTACTTCTTAGTCCACCAGATATTCAAGCATAATGAAGTGCTTAATACACATATATGTACAGCATAATGTAGTGTCCTCAGCTCACCTCATTATGTACACCCACTACAGCACCTGATACTGCCCATTGCACTACTGTTATACTTCATCTCAGTTCCTTTAACACATTGTTTTTTTAAATAACTGTAATAAGGCTCACTGGGGTGAGTAGCTGTTTGCACTCCAGCAGTTAAACAAAATTTAGGATTGTAACAGAACCTACAATGCATCAGAGCTGGCATTCACAACAAGCGCTGTTTAAAAGAAACATTATTTATGGGGAAAATGGCTCAGAAAATAAACTCCTACACATGCTTAATGTCTTCTTTCTTTTATTTTCATTCTAAGCAGCAGGAGGGATTTAGAAAAATGGCATAACCCAAAACAACGAAAAGACTTGATGCCCTGTAACAACAATAGGCAAAATTCCCTTAAAAAAAAATCAGTTCAAGAGTTGTTCAATCTACTGCATATGATAGATAAAACATGAAAAAAAAAATGCTCAAAGTAATCTTAAATTTCAATCCAGTAAAGGCCATTTATATTCTCAATGATTCATATTCAAGAACAAAGAAAATGTAAATTCTCATTGTTACAACCCCTTTTTCATTTCTTATTTGCTGATGTATATCAGATTATTGAATTTTAGAAAATGATGAGAAGATTTGGAGAGTGCTTCACTCTGCAAACTTTCATTATTTTAAAAATATTACTATATTTGAATATGCTCAAGTTTCAAATAAAGTGGAAGTATTTCTAACTAAGAGCTAAAATGGCTTAATTAAATAAAAGACACCTGTGCAGCCTGATCTAGCCTGTGCTTTCATTCTTTGTTCCATAAAACTACAATTATGTGCCTAGAGGTCACCCCAGCAACTACAAATTGCTTTTTTATAGAATGAGGCAGATATGGAAGGGTACGGAGTACCACACTGCTTTTAAGAGGACGTGCACACACAGATCCTGAGCCTTGATCTCTGAGTCGCCTGTACACAAATATTCCCCTATACTTTAGTACACAATGGAATTGTGAAACATGAACTCCTTGGATATATGACTGGAAATACCTTCTTTGGCTGTTGATCAACACAGATGCCAGAATCCACTTCACATACATATTGCTCATCAGAAGGAACCCAACCTGGCAAAGATGCTAAAACTTCAGAAACTTGCTGTATTTAACAGGAATGTCAGGCCTTTCTACTGTATATTACCACTTTCTGTTTATATGAGAAAAATGGGCTTTGCCTGGACTTCCTGGTCCAAAGCCCCAAAGCCATCCTCCTGAGCCTAACATCTGACAGGAACAGCTAACTTTTCTGCTGGTTCAACTTGCTAATGCCATTGTGTGAAAAACTGCAATGTACTGGGTAGAGATTTTAAATGATCTTTTTCATGGGTAAGGAAAAAGCAAACATTAGTTATGTGACAGTACAAAATGCCAGGCATCATTCAACCAACCTGCCTAAGACAACATTTAAAAGCCAAAAGCTATATTTAGATCTGTGACAATAGCTTCTGCTCTGTAAATCCATGATTTATTACTCCAGCGGATGGAGTGCATTTTGCCAAGGGAATTTCTTCAGTAAGCTCCTCTTAAAAATGGGCAGTACCAGCCAAGAGTGAACACTGAGGAGGGGTAAATGTGTTTTCCCTTCCCCATGATACAAACAAGTGGATTTAAAGATGGGGAGGGAAACCATTTTTGTATGAGCAGGTAGTTAGCATCAATGGTAGAAACACCTCAAAGACTGCATTATCACAACAGCAAAGCGATATGAGAGATGTTATCATGAAATTTGACAATTATTTTGTGCTACTGCTGACTAGACCTAAAGCTCATTTCCACAGTTCATGCCCACATGATACACAGATACCTACACATGGGTGCCAATTTTGAACAGTGTGTATGCACAATGATACACATTTACATACTCATATCTGCACACATTCTCTCAACCATATACACAAGCACACCCTATATACAAGAAAACCATAAGGAACCCATAGGAGGAAATGCATACAGTCATTCACTAGGGCATGGAGACGACCATGGAAAGACTATCAATCAGTTGCAGTGCAACTTATTTTTAAATGGGATATTTTAACACAAAGTCTTCTAAGATTACTCAATTTTACCAGAAAAGAACATTTTGGCAGAATAGTTTACAATCCCTATGGAATCAAATAAGCTACATCTATATGAAGGTTTGCCAACATTGTTGCTTTTCAGCAGTGATGGTAAGATAACTAGGGAGGCAACTATTTTCCACAGTGAAATGCCAGCCTGAAAAGTACATTCCACACAGAGCACCACACAAGCCAGAAAGTCTCCTTAACAAGTACAATATTCAGATTTCATGGTAAATAGTGTAAAACAGAACTGCAAAATTATCAAAGTTGAAGATCATTATTGCGAGCTTTGACTTTTATTAAGAGAGTCTCAATTCAGTCTTTGAGTTATGGGGTGGGAGATTTGGATTGGGTTTTGCTGGGGGAGGGAGGATTGTGTAAGCACAGGTTTTGATTGGCAGCAAATATTTTGGACATATTAGGATATTAACTAACTTGCAAGGTATCTTAATGCTCTATAAGGTGTCTCCAGTTAATTTAACTTCAAAACTGCCAAGTGTGGTTAGGCCTATCACAAAATTAATTTTCAAAATCAAATCAATAATGAATTACAGATAAGATTACACATTCATCAATATGGAAGTTAACCTGCTCGACATTTATGTTCCTTAAATAGCCAGTTGGCATGTGCCTTCCCTATGAATATTGACAAGTCAGAAGGAAAACACTGTTACAAGGTTTACAGTTAATACTATGACAGATGATTGACTGATAAATTCTAGACATAAGATCTACCTGGTTTTCTACCTGCTTTCACCAAATTCTGTATGTTAGACATGTCACATCTTTCTGCCTCAGTGTCCCCAGAAGGGAAATATCCACTTTCCTGGAGGTACTGTGAAACTGAATCAGTTTATAAGCTTCATACAATCTAGACAGCATCGATATAAATGGGAGACATTCAGCACCTTGAAATACGTGGTAGTGCCTTGCAGGATCAAACCTAACTGCACGTACCTTTGAGGATCAAATATGTGATGACCCAATATAGTCTGAGGGCAAAATTTACCTTTACAACTTACAAGGGAAGTGTTACACATATTTATTAATGTTAGTCAAATCATCACCTATGCTACTGGCTTACAGAACAGCAATCACGACAAGATCTCTAATTTTAGTATCATTTGAAAATCTGGAGTCAGAGCAAATAATGAAGAGTAATACAATCAGATTCCAAAGGATTTGGATCATTTAGGTAATTAGGCTAGCAGATGGCAAATGCAGTTCAGTGCAGAAAAATATAAAATAATTGCTCTGGGAATATGTGCTAAGTGGAACAATCATATAGCATGATCATTAAGGAAAAGCATTACTTGTGGGGAAAAAATGGAGACAGGCAAATAGTCTATGACAACATATTAGCAAATTAAAAAAAATATTAAAAAGGAAATGATACAAGGCATTTATTAGAATTGACGAGGTATAATGCCTGTGAACTGTTTTTATAATCAAGAGATCCAGCCAGGAAATTCTTTAATTAGGTAACAGGATCAGCTAGCATGAAAGTGCAAGTATAAACAGAAGCATTCAGCACCTTACAGGATGTGTTTTGGCATCACATAGTATCAAATCCAAAGTCAGTCAAGTTCTTTGAAGATCAAGTACACTAGAATATAACTAAGGCTCTTTGAAGTTTAAAGCCACAAACGAAAACAAGCCTAGATAGCATAAGAAACACTAACCTACCTGATTAATAGTCAAAATCCATTGAAGAAGCAACTGTAGGAAACTTCTTGGTCTTGTCATTGGAGTGGTTTGGATTTGTGTATGACACCAAAAATGCAAGCTCTTCATCTAAACTAGGTATACCAAGGACCCTAAATCCAATTCTAATTACTACACTCTCAGAGGTTCTAGAGTGAGTTTCCCAATTCTGTTCTAAAGCAAAGGTCTCTTTCCTACTATACATTTCTTTTAAAAGCTTGATAATTTAATTTTTATTAAAACTTGGAAAATTCACAACCAGCTGCACTAGTTATTATACATCATGGATCACCACGGCACAAAAATTATTCATGTAGAAATGAAACCCTGGTTCTTAGGTTGTTCTTTAACAACTGCATTGTCCAAAAAAGATATAATACAACAAATGATAAGAGCAACAGAGAGTAATCAGATCTGGGATGCAGCTATGTAGAAGTATTGCAGGGTTGTCAGTTCAGATACAAACTGGTCCTCTTAAAAAATAATAGAGCACAATGCAAATACAAAGGGCTAAGCTAAAAAGAAAGATTTGTGAAACACTGATAAATAGGCACTGCTACATTTAAAGGGCGTTATTACATATGACTGCTGACATTTTAGGACAACGAGAGTTATAAGGAAAAAATACAGGCAGACATGGTCAATTTTCAACTGGAAAACATGACATGGAAATGTGACAAAATAGAGATTTTTCATAGCTACAGACTGTTGTTATTTTTCACAGTAATAAAAGCCAAAAATCTGCAACTAAAAAAAAAAAAAAAAAAAAAAAAATCAGTCCTGTTTGTGCCATCAGACCTATTCAGAAGTCTGTGCAACCAGAGCAGGATTCAAGTCCAAAACTTGAAAGTTACAGAATAGGAATCAAATAGGAAAACAGTTGAAGGGCTATAAAAAGCAGACAGGTGGGATTAAGATATCAATAAATATTAAAAAGCACATTCCTAATCCTAGAAGATCATTAGTTCTCGTAATAAAACACCAAAGTTCTTCCCTTGGACCATTAATTTCCTTTTTCATCTTAACCTTAAAACTTTATTTTGTGCTGGAGCTATCATAAGGAAGTGCTTTGAGTGCTTTTCTCTGATTGCACTGGCAGAGTTATGTGAACCATTACCTATCATTACCTTTATTTCAAATCTGTCAGTTCTTCCTCTCTGTAGCCAACAAGCTGCAAGAAGGAAAAAAATGCAGTCACTATCAGAAAATAAAACCACCCATACAAAAGCGAGCTGAAAGGAGCATGCGAACAAAGGGAAAGGGAGGGTCAAGAGAGAGGAGAGATAAGGGATTTGATAAATCTGCTCGCTCGCTCTCTGCAAATGACACTCTACTCTCCTGCTATTTAAAAATTAACAAACAAACCCACAAGACTAGCACACAGTATAGGCTGGAGCTGGCTACCGCTCATGACTCTCCTTTCCTGTGCCACACCTTGAGTTAAAATACCTCAGACATTCCACAAATAATATGTAAATAAAAATAATACTGATACTACTGCCTCACACATGGAAAAAATGTCTGTAAATGGAGCTGGAGTAAATGAGAGAAGATGCACTACCCTCAAAGCTGCGTACCTTATGAGGTGCTTTTCAGTAAATCCCTCATAAGCCACACGATGAGCTGTGAGCAATTAATGTTAATTAAATTGCCCCCTCTCACCATAGTGCTGTCAGTGACACATTAATGACCTCAAAATGCACTTGGATTTGGAAGGTTTTTTTCCCCCTCGAGTGCATGCCAGGCTGCCTTACCTCTGTGAAGCTGTGGCATGCTCCAGCTGCTACTGCACATGTATGGAATGTCATTCCCACTTGCAATAACATGCACTGTTCGCCAAACACTGAAGAAAAGTAACTGTTACACAAAGCATTGCAGATATAGCTCAGAGACTAAAACATGCCAATAATCTTTGATTTCCCTGCTTGAAACACCCAGAGAAGCTACATGCAATTGCAAAGTGATGGCGTACTGACAGGCAGACCCTAATGAAGGCAGATGCTCATGAAGGCAGCCAAGTTAATGCAGCAGAAAGATATTCCAGAAGCTTATTTATCACACTCAATGCCACAGGTTAGTGGCAATTTTGCCTCTTAACACACCTCAATAATAAATAAGGAAATGAAAAAGAAGAAAAATCCTAAATAATCATAGAATAGTTAGGGTTGGAAAGGACCTTAAGATCATCCAGTTCCAACCCCCCTGCCATGGGCAGGGACACCTCCCACTAAACCATGCCACCCAACGCTATGTCCAACCTGGCATTCAACACCGCCAGGGATGGAGCATTCACAACTTCCCTGGGCAACCCATTCCAGTGCCTCACCATCCTTACAGTAAAGAACTTCTTCCTTTTATCCAATCTAAACTTCCCCTGTTTAAGTTTGAACCCATTACCCCTTGTCCCCCCCACTACAGTCCCTAATGAAGAGTCCCTCCCCAGCATCCTTATAGGCCCCCTTCAGATACTGGGAGGCTGCTAGGAGGTCTCTACGCAGCCTTCTCTTCTGCAGGCAGAACAGCCCCAACTTTCTCAGCCTATTTTCATACGGGAGGTGCTCCAGTCCCCTGATCATCCTCGTAGCCCTCCTCTGGACTTGTTCCAACAGTTCCCTGTCCTTTTGATGTTGAGGACACCAGAACTGCACACAGTACTCCAAGAGAGGTCTCAGGAGAGCAGAGTAGAGGGGCAGGATCACCTCCCTCGACCTGCTGGTCACACTCCTTTTGATGCAGCCCAGGGTATGGTTGGCTTTCTGGGCTGCGAGTTCACACTGCCGGCTCATGTTCATTTTTTGATCGACCAACACCCCCAAGTCCTTCTTCACAGGGCTGCTCTGAATCTCTTCAAATCCTTTCTTCATGTAACACCACAGAGCAGGAGCTATGGTGTCCTACTGTCTCTCAGTAAGTACTTTATTAGGAGGCAAAGGAATACAAAAGAGCAGTTATCCCTGTACTCTGGAAGTATAATGAAAGCTACTGGAAATGTCCAGAGGAAATAATGTAATGAAGTCACAGACAGCTGAATTCATAGTCAGTCCTTATTTGGCCATTATCCACGGACTGAACTGCAAACATTCATCTCACATATGAACACAAGATAAAGAAATACAACGGAAGGACAGAGTGACATGTAAGTATCCTTTGAAATCAAATGCCTCTGGGAGATACTAGATATTCAATCAAATTGAATTAACTGACAACAAATGCTGAAGTTCAGTAGAGTGTCCGACAACTTTTATCTCCAAAGCTATCAAAAAAAAAAAAGAAGTATCCGGAATATGTGTTCAAGAATGAAGCCAGAGCATCTGCTGTGGCATGCATGTTATTGGGCAGCTGGAAGCAACAAAAGGGCTAGCTCAAGGAATCTATTAAAGATATGAACAGACTTCTAGGACTTAACAACAAAGGATGTGCAAAGAGGGGCAGAACACACACAGGGATTGCTGAGCCAAGCTGATACCCCAAAGGTCATCTGATGGCACAGAAAGGATTCAGATTCAGAAGCAGATTTCCCATCTTGTTTTGAAAGTACACCTACGCTGTATAGCTCACTTATATGCTCCTCTTGGACTGTGATTTACTAACACCTGAAAAGAACCAACCCTGATCCATATATGTACATGTACTACTTCTCCTCACAGCTGTTTTTTGCTTGTAGGACCTCTTCTCTCCTCCCATCTCTCTTGAATGATCTAGTGTAGTTAAAACACAAAACTCAAAACAGTTTAGACTTGTGATTTTGGTGGTTAGGGACAGGCAAAGACATTTCCACTTTTCCAAGATCTAGCTAATGGCAGAGTCAAGAACACAAACATGAAGGGAGCATCCTGTGACCGGGTTAGAGAAAAGCTCGAAGAAAAGCTGTTCCAAGAGCTTATATGGTGCAAGAAAAACTCTGAATAATAATGTAGTAGCTTAAAGCCGAGAAAAGTAATGATGATAGCAGTATACATTTCTTGCAGCTAATATGCAGCTTGTCACAGCCCCTAAAAATCACAGGTTAGTAAGTATGAAAACTAGAATGTTATAATGACATAGTGCATTCCAGCCAAAGCAGAATGCACATTTGAATTTTATTTTCATTTCAATACATGGACACATTCACTGAAGGCTACATACAGACTAAGTACAAAAGACCCAGATAAATTTCAGTATTTTTATTAAAAAATAAATTTATTTTGGTGCTTGGATCCAAAAGCAATCAGTGAGAGATGAAAAACCACACACACTCAGAGGCACAAAGGAAAAGACCTTGAAAGAAAGAAAAAGAATGGAAAAAGAAAAGAGAGGGGGAAAAAAACAAACCCTAAAGCAGGAAGAAGTCTTCAAATTGCACTGTAACAACAACACTGTTATTTGCTCATATTAAGCTTTGATAAGTGTGAAATTCTGAACACAGAGTAAAATGCAGCCTGCAACAAAAAAATGTAAATCTTTAATTTCAATACAGAAAGGCCAGTACTGCAAATATATCAAGCTATCATCTGCTGCATTACATACAGTCAGAATGTATCAAGTCTTCTTCTTACTACCATCATTTCATTTGAATTATAATTGCACCCACAGTCCAGGGAATAATTTCCAGAGATTCCATCAGTGCTTCAGAAGATTCAGATTCTCAAACAGCAAGCAGCACACACAGAAGGATGGGAGAATATCAAAGCATACCCTTTAAATCAGCAAGTGTTGGCTTCTTCCACCATCAATCTCTCTAGACAAAAAATAAGACCTAATACAAGACTTACATTAACCCAGGCTCAGTGAAAATCTATCATTTACTCATCTACTGCATATGGACAAAATGAGAACAGACTCAAATTCTAATAAAGCTCTACTGAGTAGTCTTGCACTCTCGGCACGCATGGTCATGGAACTGAAACATCTGATAAACACCTATGTAACATTCTGAGCTTAAAGAAGAGCATGAAACTACTCAGCAACTGAGGAATTTACTTTCCAGAAATGCTCCATTTCATAGGCATCCATTAAGTGCCACAAATGCAGCTGCAACACAGTTGCACTTCCTCTTGTAGTCTGCAAAATGAGATAATGGTGGCTGGCAGATAGCAATCAATTTGACTAGCTGTTTCTAGCATTTGGGCTCATACAGAAACAGAGATGTTAAAATGTGTCTTGTAATTAAGAGAAATCCCAAACCACAAAGGGTGCAAGTGATACAAGTGTTTCTTTCAGTGCACACCATATGAAAAGTATGCGCTAAGACTTCCCAACAATTTGACCTGCTTGAAGACAGTGTTGTATCAAAGCTTCTAATGAGACCAGAGAGCAGAAGTTGCACACATGATGCCTCTCTGCTTTAACTGTGAATTTACAGCTGGAATGCTTAAGCAAGGAGAAATGGCAAATAAACTTGTTTTGCAGGCTCTATTCTCCAGAAGTTTTGCAAACATAGTATGCAAATAAGTGGCTTATAGATTGAAAAGGAAGACATAGTTATCAATATTGTCTCTTTGACTTAGTGTTACCATTGTACCTGTGCAACTCGGGCCATTCTCTTAAGCACTGTATGAACAAAGATGAAGAAGGAAAAAAAAGAGTCCACTACCACAACTCGAATAAGAGACAGCAGATTACAGAAGGGAAGAAAAACAAAAGAACAATGGCATAACATCAGCCATTACAAAGAACAGTGGCCATGGCATAACACAGCTGCTTACCCAGTGGTAACCTCTTATAGGCACCACAAAGAAACTTTTTAGAAGGGCCTTGAAGGAGGACTGTTTGCAACTGTGCACCTGGTTACAAAATAAATTATAGCATTTTTTTAAACTAAAAGGTGTTAAAACTTTTTAAGTGCATTATGGTGATTGGAAACTAAAGGCAGAAATAAACGTTATAACAATGCCAGAAAGAAATGTTGTAATAATGCAGATGTGGGAGAGAACAAAGAGCCCTGGTGGAAAAAAAAAAAAAAAAAAAAAAAATGGCAAATAACTTATATTTAATGTGACAGGTTAGATGGAGCTAGCTGATGAAGTCAAGGGAAGAAGGGACAAAGGTCAAACAGAGCTAAGGAAATTATCTTTAGAGCAGCATTTATCATTGATACAAGTGGGTCAAAACTGCATTGCCAAGCCTACAGGAAAAGTTGCTGGCATAATCAAGGGATACAAGAGAAAGGGATGGGGATGACTGGGAGGGAAGACTAAGAATTCTGTTTCAGCTATATTGAGCTTCAACAGGTGCACAGACAGGCCCAAGCAGATTGCAGATCTAGATTTTAGTTTCATCAGGGAAACTGTAGAATACTTCCATAACTTGTCAGCATCCAGTCAGTGGGTGCATAGGTGAAACTTGATTGAAACGTAGATGAAATTTGATTTCTGAAATCAAACCTACAAATATGACATTGTGAGAGAGGACTAAAGATAATGAAGTTTTTGTAGATTATTGATATGAATTAGGATGTTTTTGAGAAGGACAGGATGAAGATACAGGAAGTACAAGAAAAAAAAATCAGTGCCTTCTATGTACTATATAAAAGCCATGACAATGCGCTTAGCAAAGAGAATGTCAGCTCTGACCCTTATTATTTCTTTGTCTGCGTGAGCTTCACTATTACTCCACATGCACATGAGCATTAAAAGAAAGAAAGCAGAACCTCAATCAACAGCCTGCTAACACTTGACTGACAAGAGAATCTACTAACCACTGCAGGGAAAGTGCAAGACCCTCACCAAATCAAACACAGATAATGCACTTTGTTTGTCAGTATTAAAAATATTTTCAAAGTAGAATACTAAAAAAGGTTGGAAGGGATCTACAAAAGTCGCCTAGTCCAACTAGCTCTGCAATGAGCAGGGACATCTTCAACTAGATCAGGTTGCTCAACAGCCTCATCCAGCCTGAACTTGAATGTTTCCAGGGATGGGGCAGTTACAGCCTCTCTGGGTTAAGACAGTTTTGGGTGGACTGATTCCTTTAGTCAAAAAAAGTAAATCTCTGGTTGCCCAAAAGGAGCTCACTATTATATTTACTGTCACCTATCATCACTTCTCTCAAATCTTCTTTAAAACCACATGGCTGAATGGAAATGACAGAAGTATCTTGAGATCTTTTGATCCATAGAAAGCCTGGCAAGCACTCCTCTACTTCTAACATGTTCACCTGAGAAGTGTCACAAATTCCACCCTTTCCCACACCTTGCTGAAGACTGAGTTAAATCCTCCTGAAAAAAAAAAAAAAATCTGTTTTTTTATGCTGAGGAGTAGCAACATAATATAACTTAGAGGTTTTACCAACCTGCAAACAGGGTCAGTCTTTCTGACCAACTGTTTTCAATTTCTCTAAATAAGTGATGAAATTCACAGATGAAGAGAAGGGAGAGAAATACAAGATGCAGAAACAATGAGGAAAAAAAAATATTTTAGTAAGGTTTTTGGGAGCTGAAGAAGTACGAGCTGGAAGAACAGACCATTAGGCAGGCTGAAAACAGGCTGAAAACAGGCTGGACTGCAGGGCTCAAGGAATACGGCTGAGTACTGACTGCTCAATGGCTGGCACTCAAAAGTCAGAAATGTACGCCAGGGATTAATACTGAGGTCCTTATTGTTCAGTAAGAGTCAAGCAGCAACACTGAGAATCCAGCATAGTGCAAAGTTTTGCACCTGGTGTGCAAAACCCAGCATATATATATGCTATATAAGCTGAGAAGCAGCTGGATAAGTTTCAGTCCTGTTAAAAGGAATCTGTGAGACAGAACAGACATGAAGCTGAATATGAACTACAGTGTTCGTTCATTCATAATGACCAAGGCAAATCAAGTATTTGACTCTATCAGAAGCATGGCCAACAAATCAAGGGAAGTACTTATCCCCCTCTACAGACGGTTGGTAAAGCATCAGGAATCTGCGCCCAGTTCTAGATGGACATGGAGAATTTGAGAACATCCAGAGGAGGGTCACCAAGAGGATCAGAGCCTACAGAATGTGATTTGTTAGGCGCAATGGAAGGAGCTGGTCTGCTCTATGAAGAGGCTATGGGTTGTTAGAAGAGAGACAATGGTAATGGAGCTATATTTTTCTTGGCAGTAGCAGAAAATTTAACAAGCTGTCTCGACCACAGTCTTTGTAATCTTTGGAGATTCCAACTGGACATCAGGAAAGTCATACTGCAAATTTGTGTTCTAGAGCTGCTTGATTTACACAAGAGGATCAACACAGTCCTCAGTTAACCTGCTTTGCACCCCAAATGCAGACAGCTAATATCACTAATTTCTTTGCCAATACTAAACTTTGGCCTGTTGAATCCAACAGCCAGGTAAAATATCTTCAGTGGAAATATAAAGTAAGAAAAAACAAAACAAAACCAAGACAAAACAAAAAAAGCAGCACAGTAAAAGCTCCAGCTGCACAAGGCCTCCTAAGCCCTGTTACTGACTTACTCTGGAAACTTTCTTGTGTAAGGGATGACAGGAAAAAGGAGTAGAGACCAAAGCAGAGAGCATGTCTCCCTTCACAGATATCTAGTATCATGTTAAGTTGCCACAAAAACGGCTTTGCAGGCCTGAGCTGTCATCACATAACGTTTCAAAGCCATACATTTCATTCTGTACTTCTCTTCTAGCCCAGATCTGTAAGTTCCCTTCTTATGGAAGGAAAAGCCCAAGGCCCTCTATTTGTAGCTACTCTGTACACCTGCAGTAAAACTGTCGACATCTAAACGCTCATGTAAACAGGTGCATATTTTATTTCTGTCTCCCATCGGCATAATAAGTATTATTAAGACTAGGGCAGGCAGCAGATTTTTAAAAGGCTTTACTTATATCAATGGTAAGTCTGAATGGTTTTTTAGTCTGCTGTAGTAAGGCAGTAAAATATAACAGCCTCTTAACTGACACATTGTTATCAGTCTTATTATGGCTTTCGTCATGCCTGTCAGTGGATTATGGTAATTTTTTTAGTCACAGGTCTAATCAAAGTAGAAGACTCTGAGCTACTGACAGCTGAGGAGAGAGAGAGCTGCTTACATACTGTCATGAAATTCTAACACAGGCACAAAATTCTGCATCTCTCTCACCCAACTCTCCTCCTAGCAAAACAAACCAACTTTTGGAACAACAGGTTCCTTTTCTGTACCACAAAAAGGAACAAAGAAGTAAAGCTCAGTGCTTTCCCCTCAAATTAATACAACATTCAGAACACAAAATTTTGTTCTTCTAGGCAGCTGCTATGGTGCAGTTTACAAATGGTTTTGTGATCACTACTGTAAACTCTATATCTACCATGTCCAAAACACCTCCTTTGCTCATTTCTGAGGATCTGGTCAGCTTAAACCATTATCCTGCATAGCAAGAACTCCTAAGTAAGGCTGAAATACCACTTTCTCATTCAAGCAAGCAAGCTGCATTTACTTTGTCCTTCAAAGCACCAAGGAATAGCTTTGTGCAAGCATTATACAGTGGCTTAGAAGGGGAACAGCCAGGACTGTAAATACATACAGGATGTGCAGTGTGTATGAGCAGGCATACATTACATGCAATGGATATTATCACACTGCAGTGACTGGATTGTGTCATACGTGGGGGGATTTCTCTTTTCCCCAAGCTTTGTGGATTTCTACTAAAGTAGATACAATTACATGGAAGTTCCTAGCATTAAAAATTTTACAAAGCTTAAAGCTTTTGTGCTCCAAAAACAGTAGTTCCAGTGCAGTTGTACTGCACTTGAGGGGCACAGACTAAAAACTGTGAAAGCTGAATTTCTGCATATATTTAAGGCATAGACAAAACACCGCATGAATGCGGTTCACATCAGGAGACAAAACAAAGGTAGAGTAGCCTCCTCTTCCCATTCTCCTCTGGCCCACCCCATATGCCAGCTGCAGTCAGCAATCAGTTACTGGTCAGCAACCCAGTATATCCATTATAAACATCACTGCAATCATTAACACGTTTCACACTGGCTATTGAAGAACAAGATAATACTAGTGCTTATCACTGCTGATGTGAACTTGAAACACTAACCTAGAAGTAAAAGGACTGACTTAAGAATACAAGCATGAGATCCTGTCTATTGGACTGTCTATTGAATATTAAACGTAGTAAGTGATAAAAAAACCCAAAAAAGACAAACCAAACAAGAAACAGACAGACTGGCAGCATATATTCTCACCAGTATTCATCATCATGGACAGCACAAGAGAAAATGTGAAAAAACAAAACAGCAATCCAGAAAAGTAACACCTGCTGCAGAAGACAAGAACAAATTAGTAGGAATGCTGCCACAGCCTGGATTTCAATCATAGACCTTTTGTGTATAAAAACAGGTTATTAGTGTCTTGAAGCTTGATCTGATGGTGAGCGATATTCCTTCAATAGAATAATTTCTTTCTCATAAAGGTGGGGGATATCAGAAGACACTGAGGCATAGGAACCAAGCTCTATGAAGGTGTTCAAGAAAGAACCCATTTACAAAATGTAGCTGTCCTGAACATGACAGTATCAGACTGAAGAGAAGCCTTCTACATTTGAGTATTTGCAAGTCTTCTTCTTCCACTTCTTTTGATTTTTACTCCAGTTACAGACTGCTAAAAAGGCTATGATCAAAACCAAGCACGGACAGGTGAGCTAAGGATTTAATCTTCACATGAAATAATACAGACAGGTACTGAAGTTTAAGTGTTGCCTGATACTACATTTGCATTATCCGCAATGGTAGAGATAATGCCCAAGGAACATTTCTATGAAGAAAGGCAAAATATTTAAAAAAAAACAAATTTGTTTTCTATTTTGTGCAAGCTGAGAAGAGTTTCATTTATCAAAATCTGTTTAAAGTCCTGGCTACTTGAATGGCCAATGTATTATCAGTAGAGTGCAATAACAAGAACTCCATAGAGCTTCATAAGTCATAGTACTGGATGCAGAGCTTATTGACATAAAAGTGAAATATTATCTTCTCATTGACTTTAAAGCGGTTTGGCTCAAGCCTATAGCAAAAGACATGAAATTAAACATCGCATAAACATTTGAAATAAGCTAAAAAACTTCTTAAGATTAAAGACATTATTATACAAAATCTTCTGCACTTACTGCTTAAAATTGTAGGATTTAATGCTGTTTCCCATAGTTTCTATTCTGCAATGAACTAAGGTTATCTGCAATAAAGACTTCTGTAAGACAGTTGTCCTGGGTTCAGCAGTAGCAGTCATTTTTCTCCTTAGTAGCTGGTGCAGTGCTGTGGTTTTGACTTTCAGCCTGGGAACAGTGCTGATAACACCCATGTTTTTAGCTACTGCTTAGTAATGTTTAGTCTGGCCAAGGACCTTCTGAGTCTCATGCTCTGCCAGGGAGGAGGGGAAGCCAGGAGGAAGCAGAGACAGGACACCTGACCCAAACTGACCAAAGAGGTATTCCATACCACAGCATGTCATGCCCACTATATAAACTGGGACAGTTACCCGGAAGGGTTAGATCAGTGCTCAGGTTGGGCTGGGTATCTGTCGGTGGGTGGTGAGCAGTTGTGTCCTCTTCCCTTGTATTTCCCTGGTCATTATTATTATTGGTGGTAGCAGCGGTGGTTTGTGTTCTACCTTAGTTACTGGACTGTTCTTATCTCAACCCCTGGGAGTTACATTCTTTCGATTGTCCTCCCCAACCCTCTGAGAGCAGGGGGGGAAGGAAGAGGTAGGGAGTGAGCAAGTGAGCTATGTGGCTGACTGAACTTAAACCACAACAACAGTTCACCCTGCTTTTGCTAATCCTTAATCTTTCCCATCAGATTTTGGTTTAGACTTCAATCACATCCATCCTTTTTAACAGCATGCTAATTTCAGAAATTACCAAATCAAGCTTTATCATAAACAAGTCAAAATATAACTTGAGGTCAGAAACCAGTGGAATCTGAAATATTTTCTGAATAAAAATGATACGGTGTAAGCTTTTGTGTCTGAAGGAAAGGCACTGCAAGTAGTTAAGTAGTACAATGGGGCTCAAATTATATAGATGAACAGATATCTTCTACTAAAATACTTCCTTTTATAGGTCTCAGAATTTACTGTCCTGTCTGGACCTATCATTCATTTTATTCAGTATCTTAAGGCATATGCGGGAGAGTGGGGAAAGACTCCATTCAGTAAGCAGGTCCTAACTGACCAGCATTATACAACATGAATTCTAACAAGTATTAATAGAGCACCTTCAGAACATGGTTTTCACTAGATCAGCAACAAGCACCAGAAAAATACCAGGTGAGCTCTTTTTAAATTATTTTTAAACCTTTTCCTTGTAAATAAGAAAACCTAGCCAAAGTGGAACGAAGCTTTTCAAAGCTCTTATCAATACTCATCTTCTGTTGAATTCCGTAAAAATCCAGTCCTTAACATATGATAGAAATACATTTCTGTGGCTGGTACTACAGTTAAGTGCTCAGCACAGACAGGTGAGATATCAATGGAATAAAGTACTGCTTTTCTAAATGAAAGCCATAGGAAATGCTAAAATAGCAAAATACTAGGATAATATAGTTATGGGCCACACTCTAACATATATTACTTGGAAATTCTGCTATGGCCACACTGTGCTCGTGCCTTTTAACTACACTTTTCAGCCTGGCATTTCAATGCATTATTTTACATGGAAGCCAGCTTGACTGAAAAGTGCTGCCACTTTACAAGAATGCTGTGAAGTTATCAATTTAAGTTTTCTTTCCCTATGAGGTATTCTCTACCTTCCTCGTGGCAGGCTTCCTGTGGGAGGACCTGCTAACTTAAGGCGCTGGAAGGTTTAGCTGATGGCATAACATATACTTCTTAGTGATATTTCTCACTTCCACAGCAGGACAACTACATATTGCAAGACTCATCCTAAACTTTAAAGATAACCAGTCAAATGGTAACACCTCTTTCAAATTCCCTGGCACTGGAACTTATTTCTTCCACTACCACCACTCTCTGAGGCTCTGCTTGCAAAACTGGCACAGAATAGGCAATATGATTTATGCCGATTTTGGCCCAATAAACAAATAAAAGCTAGCAGAAGGAGCTGAGGGATGAAAGGTATATAAATTAAATGTGGATCTTTGATATCAACTTTGACTAATGTCCTCAGGGGACCCAGGATTTGCTTTTAATAGATTGGAACGCTGGGGGGCTTGGGTTGGTTCAGGGCACTGAGTGGGGTGTTTTGTTTGTTTTTTCTCTTGTTTTTTCTGTGTTAAGACTCAGTAATACAGATCAGTCAGTTTGGAGGTCACTAGATAAGGACATGACACTAGAGTGTTTCTCTTCCTACTGTTTTCCCTGTACAGTGCACCTAAAATAACATCATCATATGCTACTTAGTACAACTGAATCAATTATACCAGATTGCTGTGTTGTGTTCAAATACATGAAGCCAAATAATGAGCATTTGGCTTATTGTTCACCCTTTTCAGGAAACTCGGTCTTGGGGGAAATTGACAATCAAAATAAAACACTGTGTTATAGCCTGTAGGAGAGCTTCTGTTCCAAACCCAATGACAAGTACTATTGTCTTTCATTGTGGAGGTATCCCCCACCAACACAGGCTACTGCTGATTAGCAGTAAATACAGATTAGCAGGCAAATACGAAATGGGCCACCTGTATGCCACAACAGATTTCTGAACAACATCAATTTTAAAGACCCAGAAGTATCAGGCCACAGATGGTGCTTTAAAAATCATTACTAGGGCAATTTACTGCATCTCACCTCAGTGTTTATTGTTGCAATTATGCAACAATAGATGCAAATCAGTCACTGAACTTCACCACAGCCATAGTTCCTTGTTAACAAAAACCAAAGGATCACAAGAGTAAACATTAATAATCCTCATCATGGTCTCCCGAGCATGAATCACCATAGAATCATAGAATAGTTAGGGTTGGAAAGGACCTTAAGATCACCTAGTTCCAACCCCCCTGCCATGGGCAGGGACACCTCACACCAAACCATGCCATCCAAGGCTATGTCCAACCTGGCCTTGAACACTGCCAGCGATGGAGCATTCACAACTTCCTTGGGCAACCCATTCCAGTGCCTCACCACCCTTACAGTAAAGAATTTCTTCCTCATATCCAACCTAAACTTCCCCTGTTTAAGTTTGAACCCATTACCCCTTGTCCTCTCACTAGAGTCCCTAATGAAGAGTCCCTTCCCAGCATCCCTATAGGCCCCCTTCAGATATTGGAAGGCTGTCTCTGATCTGGGGATCAGGGGGACAAAGAAAGTCAAGATGTCACAAATCTTGGTCACTGAAAGACTGTCATTTTGAGACCTCCATAGGGACCAAGGACGCTGATGGAAATACCTAAGTTACTGAGAAAGGAGAAAACATTAACTTTAGGACCGTTCCCAGCCTTGTGACAACTGCCACCACTTCAGTCTTTCCTCTTTCGTTTCTTTAGGGTTTTTTTGGTTGTGTTCTGGGTTTTGTGGTGGGGTATTTTGTTTCATTTGGGAGGGATTAAAAAAAAAAAAAAAAAACCAATCCAAAACCCTCACAAAACCCCAAACTCAGAACAAAAAACTAAAGCCAAGCAAGGTATTAAAGACTTGCTGCTCTTCTTTCTAAAGCTGGTCCTCTGAAAAAAGTCTATAGATGGCTATGATCTGGAAGGAGGTCATATTCTTTCCATCTAGTCAACCATAATTGCTAGGCTGCATTGTGATGGCTTCTTGAGAACTTCAGGCAGAAGAGGTCTTACAATCCATTTATCATATGCAGTTCAAGTGTCCCAGGCAGATGGGCAGAGCTTCCTTTCCTGCACAAACTCCAGTCCGTTAGAGTCCTCTTCACAGATAATTTCAATGTCTTTATTTTCCATACATAGATTGTCTCTAAAAATAACTCTTTTAGCACATGCATATTCTAACATTCAAATGTATACTCAGACTACAGTCCTGTAAGAGAACATTATGAAAATGAAATTAGCTAAAATTAGAAAAATAAGCTAAAAAGACTATCTCATCC
Source organism: Myiopsitta monachus (assembly GCA_017639245.1). Taxonomy (NCBI): domain Eukaryota; kingdom Metazoa; phylum Chordata; class Aves; order Psittaciformes; family Psittacidae; genus Myiopsitta; species Myiopsitta monachus. The sequence continues at coordinate 69,715,623 of CM029917.1, read as the reverse complement.
CTAAAATTCTACAGGTGTCTGAAATCCTAACAGACAATTTTAGACCTGACAGGACAAGCCATATTGGCATTGCTCCATATGGCAGAAATTTTGCAATCATCACCTCTGACTGCAAGCCCACTGTTAAGTTTGCAAAGACAGATTTTCATAACAAGTCGCCTCTTCCACCTATTTCAGAGTATGCAAAAAAACGAAAAAAGTCCACACTACTCAAAAGAGAAATCTTAATGTGCTACTAAGAAGTCAAATGGACTACAACAGCATTAAATCCCAGAAAAATTCCCTAGAGAAGACTCACCATCTAATTTTTTTCAACTACCATCATCTATTTTTTTTTTCAATTACCATCATAAAAACAATTTCTGTGCTGCTATCGTAACTTTTAGAGGAAAAGAGGTAGAACTGCCTTCTCTTAAGCAGCACAATTAGTCTGTTAAGAAAAATGACATAACTTCTAATAGTAATTGGAAAGTGTTCATGTTAAGTTCATACACTTAGGCAGGAATAATTAACTGCTCAAAACAAACAGTGGAGAACAGCCTGCTAGGTATCAGTTCTGTTGGAAGATTCTAGTTGTTATGTTGAATCACAAATATGAAATAAATAATTTCATATTTCTTTGGTTTGGTACCATACAATAAGAAAAGCAGACATCCCATTTGTAGGCATGAACATAAGCTGAAAGTGAAATAACTATTCAGCACAAGTAACACATCAGCTAAGCTATGAATCTACATTTGCGTATGACATTTCAGGAAAAACAGACCACATGGGGAGAATTCAGAGAAGAAGAGAGATCTGGAACCTAAAACATACCAGCTATGAGGAAAGACAGAGATAGGACTATTTAGCTTTAAGTGATCAAATGGAAATGTACTAGTAGGAGTCACAACATATTATTAAGGACTGCTGCAAAGAGGAAGGGATTAATTTGTTCTGGCGATCCACTGTGGACAGGACATGAAGTAGTAGTCAGTCACAGCAAACAAAGAGATCTGTAGTAAATAGTTTTGCATTAGTGAAGATAGTGGCATAGGAAATATCTACTGCTTACTGGTGGTCCCTGAGGACAGGTTAGACGAACACCTGTCAGGAACACCACTAGAGTACAGGCCCAGACATAGATGATTTCTTGCGATCCAAGCATATTCTTGGATTGCTTGCATAGTCTCCTTTTCAAATTGTTTTGTAGCGTGTAACTGCTCCCCATTTTAGCCCATTTCCACTATATGGCCTAGGTTAGCACAAATGTTTATTCACTCACTGAAAGCTGTTGCAAGCAGAACTGCCAGGCTTGAGGACTCAAAAACAATGGCTAGTATTAGCTGAAAAAGACTTCCTTTTGGATAAAAAATCCTACAGAAAATACCTGAATTGGCAACGGGAAAAAAAAATTCTAACGAATAAAAGCAGTATCTTGGGAAGTACAATCCACTATAAAGGCTTCTTTATGGCTGGAAAAGGCCTGGGAATATTCTTCTTAAACCAAAGCTATGCATTACGGCAACTGAGAAGCAATACATCAAAGTTGCCAACTTCTCCAATGTGCTGTGCTTCATTTCTCTCTTCCAAAAAATTAGAAAAGCTTGTAAATTCTAGGAAGACATACACATTATCTTGCATAATACATGCACATCCTAATTGTGCTTGGGAACTGAAATAAAGGAAATTAAGAGAAATTTAAAAAGTGACAAAGCAAGAACACTGAAATATTTGCATGCCCTATCCTCTGTGTTCATTTGTCAAATGAATCACAGCATACCAAACATAACCCAATTCCCTCCTCAAAACGTTTAAAAATTTTTTCATCCCTTACACATAATTTAGCAAAAACAGTATTTATTTGCTGAAGGAGGAGGTGGTAGAGAAGAGGGAGAGAATGAAAAGATATATTCATGGGTAGCACAGCAGTATTAATAAAGCGTGGGGGAAGATGGGAAAGAGAGTACAAATAATAATTTTATTTGAAGCATAGCACACTGGCAAGAAGTCTCTGAGGGTCTCTCTCTTTATAAAAATAGCTGTTCACCACTGCAGTGATAAACCTCTTAGCTTTGTAATTTTATCTTCCAGTAAGAACCAACAACAAACAGGATGCCTGCAGGCTCCAATAGGATGAACACTGCAAAATCTCATGCAATTATACAGACAAACATGGCAAGTTAATCAATATTATAGTTGGACTGCTAACCTATGCTTATTTCATCTTTAAATCTTACTACATCGAAATATATTTAAAAAAAAAAAAGCTTAAGATATATGCATTCATTTGAGTAAATAGTCTCCGTAAGTATGAAATTGTATGGGACTAATTGTGCAATCGAGGAATTACCCAGGTTAGTGAAGACTGAAGGGTTTGACCCAAAATATTTGTTCCTCCATCCTTGAGATTAATTGTGGAATGAGGTAACAATTCAACACAAAAACTATTGTCAACATCTGGAACTTCATCTACTTTTGCAAAGGACAGAGTAAAACAACATGAGTAGTAATTTACACCTCAATCTCACTGAACTGAAAGCATTCGTTTCACACGCCTATATCAAGGCACAAAACAGACGAACAGTTTGTTCTACTGCTGGAGCAAATGTACAAGCAGCACAACTGGAATCCTAGACAGGATAGCAAAACCACGACCATATCTCAGTGTCATGGGATCAGCAGTAGCAGTCATTTTTTTTCTCCTTCTTGGTAGCTGGTGCAGAGCTCTGTTTTTGACTTTCGGCCTGGGAACAGCGCTGATAACACCAGTGTTTTCAGCTACTGCTTGGTAATGTTTTGGTCTGACCAAGGACCTTCTGAGTCTCATGCTCTCCTGAGGAGGAGGGGAAGCCAGGAGGAAGCAGAGACAGGACACCTGACCCAAACTGACCAAAAAGGTATTCCATACCACAGCACGTCATGCCCAGGATGTAAAAACTGGGGGCAGGAACCCGGAAGGGCTCTCACAGCTCGGTCGTCAGGTGGTGAGCAGTTGTGTCCTCTTCCCTTGTATTTCCCTGGTCATTATTATTATTGGTGGTAGCAGTAGTGATTTGTGTTATACCTCAGTTACTGTACTGTTCTTATCTCAACCCATGGGAGTTACATTCTTTCGATTCTTCTCCTCATTTCCTGCCCCCCTCCCCGGAGTGGGGGGGAAGAAAGAGGGAGGAGTGAGTGAACGGACTGCGTGATTTACAGCTTAAACCACAACGCTCAGCCAGCCCTCCCCACAGGCCCACACATTAGCACAACCCTACACTTTGTTATGGCTTCTGCCAATACACCAATGCAGGGACACGTCTCATTCTCTGCAGGAGAAATAGTGTTTACACCTGGCATACAGGTGGAGAAAACAGCAGATACAGTAGAAGTTGCCTACACCAAGGCCTGATAATATAGGTGACAATGCCTCTATCACCCTAGTAGACACTCACATGGTGACTATTCAGATTGGGTCAGACCATAAGAGGTCATTTACTTCCATCTTGTATAAGAAGGGAAGAACAGATAGGGCGCTCATTTCCCATTCCCTAAGAAATTTTCCTGAAGGCCTATACATATAATTTATAAGATATATAATATATATAAAACATATATATAATGTGTATATGCAGTATATAATATATATTATATATTATATATATAAAAACCATATAATAATGTACATATACATACATACACACACTTCAACAAACCACATTTTCTCTGCTGACTGTATTTGCCCCTTCCTATTTACTTTCCAAACTAGTGGAATGGGTTGTCAGTCAGTGTTTGGCTAGGCTGAATTGTCCCAATATGCAAACTAGACTACCCCCTTAATTAAATACCCCAGACAGCATTTTTTTCCTGCACTTTTCATTTCACCATCCATTACATGGATAATGAATCCAGCCCCAACATTCGCTTATATTAATGAATATATAACTAATGACATAAAGATTAAATACTAGTGCAATGACCTAAGATAGAAAATACAAATACTAAATTTTACTAATCACGTATTTATGAAATACATGAACTAACTCTGAAACTGAAGGTTAAAACATCTTTGAATCTAGACATCAAAATCATGCAATAAACAACTATTGTATTACAGCTGTAATAATTGCTGTGGCAAATCAGTAGTCCAAGCAGGAAGCAGCCCAAGCCATAGGACAGCAGGTACCACATTTGCCCGGTTACTACCAGGCAGCAGAGCAGGTGCAGCCCATTCAGAAAATCCTCTGCCCAATGAACAGACCTTCTGAACTGGATACCAGCCTAGACTACAATCATTTCATATGGCTGTAATGACATCCTCCTCATTCCACCAAGGTTTGATTTAAACTAGCATTGATGAAAACCAAGCTTCAACTGCACCACAATTCTGTTTGCGGACTCTGATTATGGGAGGAAAATATTCAGCCACATCTGCACTTTGCTAACCTACAGGATTGTTGAGAGGCAATTTAACTTTCATTATAACTTAGAAGAGCATCAGGTTGGTTTTAAATTACATCTTAATGAAATGGTACTTAACCAGTTTTTCTGAAGTCCTGCATTGCCAACACTCAGAGGAATGCACCTTTATTTTTTTATTCAAAATCTTAATCACCTCTTCAGCTTTCTCACACCAACTTTGGGACAATCTGCTCACAAGCTGCTTGAACATGCTTCTTACCTGGAAAACCCTCATGCATTTAAAGTCCTTTTGAAGGCCCTCCAAAACATACTACTTTTGCATCATTAATGCTATCATGACTAAAATTCAGGGCACAGGAGTTTGCTTGCTGTTTTGCTATCATCATCAGAATGAAGTTTAGGGAAGCTTTCTTGCCTCAGCTAAGGGTATTTACACTAAAACTGGTACGTGTTGTATTATTGATCAGCAGTTATCACATTATCTGCACCAAAACAGCGGTCAACAGAGGCGTACCCTGGAAGACTGCTTTTTGCAGTTATTTTCTCAGGTACACGCAATGATGCAAGAGGGAACAATGTGAACCTGAACCCAGACCTATTGTAACTGTGCTGAAAAAAGAGGAGAGACAGTGCTGTAAGATCTGTGTGGAAGATTTATATTGCTATTATCCTCTAGATATTTCATAGTTGGATATGAAAGCCAATACATAAAGTGATTTTCAGCTATCTCTTTCAAAATTAATCTTAGAGAAATAGCCCAGTGGACAAATACTGAAGGTCAGATTTTTTTGTTTGGTTTAATAAGTAGGTAGATATATAGTATTAGACAAGCCATGTTTAAGAAGCCTAGGTCAGCGGTACTTAAATAGCAGTGCATGGGATGGACATAAACTCTGAAGTCCTAGGGGAGATGGGGTTTCTTGGCATCCTGAACGACTTGGTAAGCTATAGTGGAGGGTCCTCTACAGAGTGCAAAGACTCTGAGAAATTCAAACTCGAAGAGTCTGGGAAGAAGAATCACTCCTGCTTACAAATATTGCTGGGTGGCACTGATGAAACTTGGTGATCAATCTGCTGGGCTCACCTGTCAGGCCTGGAAATACAAGCCATGTTCAAAACTTCCAGTTTTCTTTCCCAACATATGCTGTTCTAGTCTGGGCTGTGCCTCATCTCATGTGAGTGGCTTTCAGCCATGCAAGGGAAAGCTAGGTTTTTGTTGTGTTCAAACAGCCATCAACGTGAGAGTTGCAGAATAGATATGAAATTAATCCAAATGTGTGTGGGATGATACAGCCCAATATCTTGATCCCTGTGCAAAACCTGCTGTCAAGATCCATTTACAGCTTAAGTTTCAAAATAGACAACGGAATGAACTCAGAAATGTTTAAGTCCTGACTGGAAAGAGCCATGTAGGTACCCAAGTCTGCATGTGAGCGCCCATCTGAATTTAATCAGAAGATGGGGGTGTATGTGCACTTAAATCAATGTCTGCCTTAATTTGGGGGGGAGGAGAAGGCACTAGTCTAGATTTTCTGTCATGTCTGTGATGAACATGCTTCTCTCTCTTTCTTTCAATCACTCCCCTCAGAGAAGGGACTTAGAACTGCAACTTACAAACTTCTCTGCCAGCAGTCAAGAATCATGAAGGTTCAGCTAATGCTCTGATGTGGTCTCATTTCTACTACAGACATTTCTCTGCAAGGGAAAAAACAGGAGAGATGACAGCAAGGAAACACTAGCTACCATCAGTATTATATATCGTGTTGAATTCACCTCACTAATACCAGGGCAGATCATGTAAATTACCTGCCTAGGGCCTCGTAAGTTTGGTCCCTTGAGTTTTCAGTTTGGTATAATCACTGGCTTGATTAATGGTGCGGCAGTTCCCTAATCCTGCTCTGCTCGCTCAGAGGATATGCACTGGATACTAATTTTTCGAAGTTCTTTTTTAAAAAGCTTCTAGAGGCCAAAGCCCATCTTTAATACACAATATTAGTTCATTCCTAAACAAACAACTGACTGATTGAAACAGGTTACAGATGCCCTTTGAACCTTTTGAATAATCACAGTATGCTCCTGACTTGGTTTACTTCCACTTCAACCAACCATAGTGAATCAACAGATTCCATTATCAGGTGAAAATACCTAGTGCCAACCAGTGATCTCAAAGATGCAATATTCCATATTTGCTTCATATTTACTTTATAACATTTATAGAGTTGACAGTTCTGTATCTTCTAACTCAAAGGTACATTTTGATATTGAGTATTCCATCTAAAGTCCCAGCTTTGGAAGTCTGGTGGCTTCATGAGAAGCTACTCTCCTAAATTTGATTTTAGATTGTTAAAGTGAATTTAAAGAGAAATTGGGAACATGAATCTCTACAGCTTAAAAAAAAAAAAAAAAAACAGAAGCCAGGTAACTGAGAAATACTTGCTACCACTTAAAAAAAAAAAAAGAAATAAAAATTAAGAAAACCTCATCCCCTCTTAATTTAAGACAGTCTAGTGATCTGGATTGGGGGGTTCAGGCCCTGAATTCAATCAATTCACATCACATGGATTTGGATCCACACTTAAATGCAGAATAGAAATTTAAGCTTGAACATCCAAGAGAATACAGTCACGCTGTGAAGAGAGAAGCTATGAATGAATAGCTTAATTGGACACTTGCAAAATTAACTTGTCAAAAGTAACTACACTATACATGATCCAACTGGATATGTTTTATATCAACCACAATTTGAAAGAGTATTTAAGTTATTCCTTGGCCTTTGAAAGATATATTCACAATGTGCTGCTTATTTACCATGTTACTACCATGCTTTTTCAAATCTTTGAAGCACTCTTTGGTACAAGGAGACAACAGATTCATTTTTGTGTTCAGTTCTGAAGAGGTTAGCAGATACACAAACTCTATTTTTCATGGAAATTTTCTCATTCTTTCTTCTTAAGTTAGAGTAAAATCACCCTGACTAAACATACGCCTTTGCTTTCTCTGTCTAACAATAAAAACGGATTTTAAAATGAAACATCTAGATACTAGGAAGGAAAAGACCAAGTAAACATGACCACAAGCAAGACTGTGTAATTATAAAAGACCAGAATTCGTAAAGAAACTACCATGGAAGGTAGTTTACCCCTTTTTATTGAGGGTAGAAGCTACCTTGCGTTACCAAACACTACATACACATACTTACAATACAGTATGTTCAGACCTGCACCTTTCAGAGCACAGCTTATTGTTCTGCTCTTGTCCTTTGTGTTTTCCAGTCACTGCAAGAGTGCCAGTAGTGATATTTATTTTCATTTCTGTCCATTTGTTTTGTGTAGCGTTTTTTCCAATTAATGCTTAATTCCACATTTTGGAACATTCTGAGAAAAGAACAGACGTACTTTGGGGAAGATGACTGAAAGAGGAAGTTTCTCCCTTTCAGGACCTAAAAGAAATAGTAAGCTTTGCATGACTCATATAGCAGTAATAAAATGCTCCCAGAATTAGTTCCTATCTAGTGCCATAAGATAGCAGATAGCAATTGGAAAAATAAAATCTCTTGATACACAGATGTATTTCTCTCAGCCATGCATAAGGCGGCCGTATATCTACTCAAAATAGTGTCTTACTGTATTTCTATCTCAGTAACACAGGCAGCGGTAATCCAAAGCACACCATTGAGGCCAGGTACATCACAGAGCCTTCCAATACACAGTGTCCTCTGCATACCTGGCCTAGCAGAAAGGTTCTTTTGTACATGCATTAAAAACACACAAATTTTCTAGTGACTTGGTAGAGTATCACTTCTTCTCATACCAACACTACCCTGATTAAAAAAGGCTTCCTAGGCAATCACTTATATATTGCATTAATCTATACAGTAGCAGAAAAAAACAGAAGAGAAGAGAGATAAAAAGATTGTTAGAAGCCAGCAGTGGATCCATGTACCATTACAACTACGTAGGCCACTACAGTAAGCACCAGGAGAAAGAGACTACTACTAGAGCAGACAGAAAGCTGTGCTACCGTATTATTAATGCTAATACTTAAAGAGGAAAGGGAAGGGTATATGGCAAAGCTAGAAAGGTGTGTCTCTGAAGTCCCTTAGGCAAAGGCATTATTGCAGCTACCCAACACATTACTTCGTTCAGTTTTGCTTTAGCAGCGGTTTTGGGATCAATTCCAAACTCTTACTGAAGTCTCCAGAGACTTTTGTTCGAGCAAGGCCCATAGAGGCAGCCTTCTGACGCAGTCAAAATGTATTGTGCTGCTTCTGGCTTGTACCAAATTCCTTGCACGTATTACTATACTGGACAAGGCAAAGAGGAAATATAAACTTCAAAGATTATCCAATTTATTAAAACTTAATCAGCCACTGCTCCAATATGTGCAAAGCACGTTCTGGCTCTCTTACATTCTGGCTTCAGACTGCAATTTACTAATCAGTTACTGAAGCACCTCAGTCCCAAAGCAGTTACTGACTGATCAGTTAATAAAAGTTTCTACAGAGCAAATTTCAGTTCCATAATAGAAGAATTCCACCTAACCTGAGATGATGTAATCAGTTACTGAAGCTGAAGCATATCAGTCCCAAAGCAGTAACTGATTGATTGGTTAATAAAAGTTTCTACAGAGACAATTTCACTTCCACAGTGGAAGAAGAACTCTATCTAATTTGAGATGATGTTAAAAAACACAACCCCCCCCCAAAAAAAACCCCAAAGAACACAACTCCCCCCAAAACACAGCACTTAATTCTTCTCCTTACCTTTAAAATAATAGTAAAAGAGGTATTCTGCTATCAATGTATTCTATGCACTGGCATATTGCTTTAATACAGCTATTTACCAGAAGATCGCAAATTATTCATACTTTTTCCAAAGAATAAATTGGAAAATACAATGGTTAGGAAAACCCTAACCATCCTATGATTCCATGAAATAGAAGCTCTGTGATATACCATGAACAAAACACCACGCTAAGAGTCTTCAATGAGGCAAAGTTATCCCATGAGCAACTAGGTCACAAGTTCAAAACAAAAGAAAAAAGATTCTGGTTAGTAAGCAGCCTATGCGACATAAGCTGCTGTTACTGGTGGGCAGCAGTGCATACCAGTCAGCATGAACTGATGGTGCCACAGAAAGCCCTAGGACAGAATAAATGACACAAGATGAAATACTCCATTCAACTTTATGAGCAGTCCTTTCCATTAGGACACTAGCTACAGAAGTAGCAAAAAACAGGAAATACGTCTGTGCTGCTTCTCTGTGTTCTGCCTGTTTTGTACCCAAAAGCACTCATTTCTCCAGGTTATCACAATATGGCTGCGTTGACAAGCTCTCAGTTAATGCCTGTCACTAACACACTAACTATCTTTACCAGGTTCATGGAGAAATCATAACCAGGATTGCAAAGCAATAAGTCTTTCTGAGCCTACAGGCGTAAAAAACCCAGACTAACCCAACAGCATCCCTCCATCTAATCTACTAAATAGCACTGCTTACTTTCTTCTGCATTTCACTCAGCACTTCAGTATGTCACTGGTGTTCATACAGGAATAAGTATTATTTAAACATCAAGATGGATGAATAACTTCAAGGGCACTGCCATCCTCTTTTCATTCTCAGGAGGAAGCAATGTTTACTGGTTTATTTCACCATAAGAAAAGTTACCAAACACACAGATACGGCATAAATACAGTATGAGGGTAAGAGGGGGAACACACAACACATGATGATGATACCAACCAAATACCCACACACCACAAACATTTTATCACTTATTTAAAAAAAGCAGAACATAAACCAGGTTTTGCTTCAAATGCTCCAGGCACTGTGGGAAGATGAGCTCAGAAGTGCAACTATGGAAGTAAAAATAAAAAACACATCCCAGAGTAAAGACATAATACCCAGCAGGATAAGGGTTTCAACCTGTGTTCTTCAAGATCACACGGATGATGTATAATGCAATGCATAGGAGGATATATTTGAAGACAAGGAATATACAAAAAGCCTTGAAAATAAATAACCCCTTATAAATCCATCCTAAACAAGCAAAATGAAAGTCTGTGTTGCTGCATACTAAAAAAGGCAAGACAGGGCTGTCTCACTTCAGAATCTGAAACCTTGAGCATTTATCTGCAGTATTTTCCTTCATTTACATTTCTGCTGTGCTTTTAGTGTACTAATTAATCACAAAGTTCCATCTGGTCAACAGTTTTAGTTCACATCCTTACTGCTTCAGACAATTAAAAACAGCCTTTGGTGCCAAGAACAATAAAAGCAGCCCCTTGAAGCACTTTTAAATATAACCTCTTAGAACTGGCTTCAACCCACAAGTAATCTCACATTTTTAAGAAATCCCTCTCTGACAAGCAGCACCTTGATAGGATTTAACACTTGAGACTATCTTTAGATTGGTTTTGATTAAAAAATTAATTATAGGCTAAACTAACATCATTATTAGAACTGGTTACCTCCAAGGATTTATGTCACTTGACAACTCTTTCAAACAATTCCTTCACTTTATTTGTGATGGAGAAGTCAATAATAATTGAAGGTTTTGCTGATCATTAATACCATCTCTTAGTCAGGGAAAACACTTCAATGCATGTCCCCAGTTTAACTATTCAACTGAACTTTTTCTTTTTTAAGAAATTGAGCACAGATCTTTGTGTCTATTTTTTCCCAGTGTTTGTTTGTCAGCTGAAATTTTACAAATGGGTCTATAAAACTGAAGCCATGAACAATTTAAAAAGATACAGACAACATATACCTCAAGTGCACTTTGGAAGGTATAGCTTGCCCAAAATTAGACACTTGGACAAGCATCAAGACTGTGGCAGGCTACCTTCAGAAGCAAATGATTAGGATTTAATTTTGAACTTTGTACAACAGCATTTAGTTTCTTCACTCGCCCTTGGATCAAGAGAGAAAGTTCTTGTTAGAGTACTGGTTATGTGAAACCATATGCTGCTGAAATTTTATATCCTTGACTTTACGTAAGTCATAGATATCCTGCAACAAGAGTCGTGGCTCTTAATTTAGGAAGTAACAAGCCTCAGGTCTTGAAAATTTCAATTGAAAACTGTAAACAGAAGAATGAGAATACACGAAAATGCAATGCAAAAAGTAATAAAACACAGGAACAAATCAGTCTTACTTCTACATGCTTTCTCTGTCCTTCCTTGTCCTTCACTCTATGGAGTAAAGTGAAAACCAAAGGCCAGAGAGACATTTTAAAGGCTTTCTTGAAGATACCAAGACAATTGGACATAATTACTAGTAAATCTCAGATCAGCTGAAATATTGTCAATCACCTTCTGCATTCTCCCTCACAGACAGTACACACCAGATGCACAGTAAGTTTATAGACATTTCCCCAATACAGATGCTTCTGCCTAGTCTCTGCTGTTTCTAAATGCAGTTCCCAATGCTTGAAAAACAAACTATAAGAACCACTACCAAAACATGTTCCCTATAAACTGAACTGTATCTAAATATAAACCTGACATAATTCTGAATTACAACTCAAGCATTTAGAAAACATTGTATAACAGGTCCAAACCAAAAGGAGTGATCACCCTAGAAGAAAGTCATACTGATTTCCAACTAAAAGAAATTAATCCCTAGGTGGCTGAAAATCACACCAAAGTTAGCACAGGCTCATAATATCAATTTTCTAATAATTTAGTCAAGGTACAACACCAAGATGACAGTGATGCACAAGAAAAACCATTTATGCCTATAAAAGCAGAACTTCACACTGAAAAATTAAGACTTTAATAAGGATTATAAGTAGTACTCACCATAAGACAAAGTTAGTGGTGCTGAACTCCCTCAGACTAAGGCTACCTTTGTCTTTAGGGAACGGCTGTAAGGCTTCCCAGCTACAATAATTCCAGTAACTATTTTGCTTCCAACTAACTCAATGTCCTGAGACACAAAGAGGTTCAACGTACTCAAGTGCTAGTTTTCAAGATGGCCAACACCTGATTGAAATTACAGGTGCAGTCACTTGCTTACTGCAGCATTCCCAAGCAAGCCATGCCATGTGAAAACCACTACACAAGAGCCATAGTATAAGGGTTTCTCATGGCTGAACCAAAGATGCAGGTTCTCTCCTCACAACACAGTCTCCAAAGAACACCGAATTCACCTTCCGCAGCAATATCAGTATCTATGTGTTACTTCTATATTTCCATTAGTGTTTACAGAAATTGTGCACACATATTTATTTTGATAGTTCTTTCTAGGCAAGTCTAGCATTTGTCTTTGATTCATGAGTGATAGCACTTTTATGAAATAAAGTGGCACTACCTGCCTGTCAATAGACATTGATGCCATTTTGTACATTAACACACTTTAATACAAGACCTCTCAAACTATGAGGCCCTCCATATCACTCAATCTATCACTGCATGCACGCACACATGCGCAGCAGCTGTATCAGTTTGCTACTGTGTCCTGTGGTCAAGAGAAATACCCTTTTCCAATCTGCAAGATCAGGTATACATTTTTGTACTTGCCATCTCCTACTACTGGTAGACAGACAAATTGAATCAGTAGTGCAGGCTGAAAAACATTGTCCTTATTAGTTGAAAGTTGCAGAAAAAGAAGAAAATTTACTTTATACCTGTAGAGAGAAAAAAAAAAAAAAGGTATTTCAAAGTACACTGGTGATCTTAGGGGCCTAAAAGTTTGAAAACATCCCTTACCATAGTTTGCTTTCAAACTTAACAATCCTCTTCATTACTCTTACCTGTAGGACAATGTCTGATTATTTGGTAGACTACAGATTTACTCTTCTAAAAGCCACACCCTTTGCTTCAAAATCTAACAGAGGTTCTCCCTTGTTCCTTATTTCACATGCTGAAATAAGACACTGCAGGCAACCTGTGAGGTATCTAACACCCCAGTCTGAATACCCCATTCCCTGCTATACCAAAAGGAGATCTCACAGTCCACAAAAGGATTAAGTATGTGCGCTAAACATGCAAGAAAGCAGAGCTTAGAACTCAAGACTCTATAAACTGAAATTCAAGCAGATCTTCTTTCAAATAAAAGGGACAGACTACATTCTAGTAGCTTATATGATATGCTGTTTGTTTTTTGTCTTCTATAAAATTCCAATTTCCTCTCAGGCATTGGTTAAACTCCTGTAGTACTAAGAAACTCGGACTCGGCAAACTATCCCCTGGGTTACCCTCTCTAAGACAGAAATCTACATAGTTAAGTACTGAGCTATCATCATACAAATCTTTATGCAGTGCTAGAGATATTTTCCTATTCCAGGCCACAGCATGATGTATAAACACACTGCAAAGCAGAGGTTGCTGCCCAGGGTATATAAGGATCAAATATGTAGCCTTTCCTACTTCAAAGTAAGCTGCTGGGAAAGGCAATTATTCTCTGCTTGTCTGTGATTGATCAGCTTTCTGTATATGGATGCATGAGCTTTCATTTATTACCTACTTCGTTATTGGCATAGGGCTGCAAAGAAAAAGGTCTTTCTACCAGTTGTTTCTTTTTTTTTTTCTAGGAAAGGAATTAAAATAGTACTGAGACAATTTAAATCATGAACAATGGCACTTTACAATCCTCCTCTCTATGTAAGACAACACCCACACAGCTAAAAGACGTTCCAGTTTGGGATGCTGAAAGTACATTTCAAACCCCGGTGTGTTGTCTACTCCTTCCTAAATAATATGCACAAAGGGCAGAAATCTGTGCAATCAAGGCAGAGTAAGGCTTTAAATAACATGATTTTAATATTCATGAGGTTTTAACTTCTTAGTGATTTTTTATGAAATCTTCTATTACATCAGGAGAATGGACTTAAAAGAAACTAAAATAATCCAAAACTTATCATTTTTATACCAGTAAAAACATTTTAGTGCTATATTCAAGCCTATCCTCATTGCTGGGTTGAAATTATCTATCAATCTCTACAAAGTATCAAATCATAACTAAATCCAAGGTTCATGGAGGACAATTATTAAAGGAATAAAACTGTTGCCAAAATAACAATCATATACTAAAGATTCAGCCAGAAACACATTCTTCATTACAATTCACTGCATGGGCCCCCAATAAACCCAGAAGACAATGGGGTTTTCTTCATACCAGAATTTTCAGAAACTCTTACCTATTCCATTGGCTTGAAGACTGCTACAAAAGCTTTACATCAGGTTGTCTCATATGTGATGAGGTCTATAACAGAAGAAAAGGAAAAGGGTCACTCAAATGTTCTTTTGTTTTTCTCAACATGTCCAAGATGACCTGTGGCTAGTTCTTTTTTACCGGAAAGGAATTTTGTCTTGGTCACACTTTGAAGTACAAGGCAGAGATACTCCCTACGAATAGGAATATGACAACCTAATTAAACTAAGCTATATTGTACAAGTAACTGTAGATCAGTTTCTGCTGAAGTTAACTTTCAACTACCTCTTCTTATAAAGAACTTTGCATTAATTTAACTCATTTAAATTATAAATATATTAAAAAAATTAGTGCTATGTAAAAATCATTATAAAGCATTTTCTTAGTTGGATAAATTATCTTCTACATGACTTTGAACCACTCAGCATCTCAAATATATTTGAGCTTGGGAAGACAAGAGGGTATAAATGTTGCAAGATACTGTCAAACGCTTATATGCACCACCGTCCTCTGCTGGAAGAAATCAGTCTTACTTATACATTTGTAACCGATTAGCTTCTATTAGCAGTAGCTGACATAGAGCAAGGATGACATAAGCATCAGCTAATGTACATTCCCATTAAAGCTCCACAGGCCTGTGGCTTAGAACAGAAGGTTGCTATTTCTATTGTCTGTTTAATGTAGCTGCGTAAACAGCATTTAAGATGTTTGCATATGCCCTGGACAGCTCTCTTTATTACCATGTATTTGTACAGCACTAACACCCCCAGGCCCTGCAGTGACTGGACCTTGCTGCTCTACATACACAGAGCTAAGAGCCAAGATTTCAGCTGCATGGTACCATATCACTTCACTTCAAAGATTTGCAAAAATGCCACCTTAAAATAGTGGCTGGTTTCATATCAGTGTGAACCCATACGAAAATCATGCACATCCCCTTTGAGGGCCTGAGTCTAAAACGTTTCGAACAGCGAAAACACTAATGCAATTACTGTCTCTTGCTCCAACTTTTCTAGGACAATTATTGATTTTCTCAGGATAGGCAGAGCACCTGCAAACCACGTATCAACTCCTCAGATTATAGTGCAGTGGAGTCCCACACTAAAGCGTTTTCAGGTGCCTGGGGCAACACCTCTCCAGGAGAAGGCAAGCAGGACAGCAGCGTGACGACTCACACCTGCCTGGGCACAATCCGCCATTACACTGAGCCGCGAAGGCAGGGGAGGATTCCACAGCAAAGGCGAGGGACAAAAGTCACACGTTCACCATAATCCGTGTAGAGTCAGTCTTCACACAGCACCTAATAAAGGAGGCGAAATGCATGGTAGCAGATGGCACCCCACCTCTACCCTGACAGAACAGTAGTACTTTCTACAGATCCTTTACCTTGCCAGAACCCCCGCGCACACATCACACCAGCCCGCCCGCCAGCCTCGACCGCCCTCCTCAGGCGGCGCATGGGGACACGCCCCGCCCCGCCCGCGAAGGAGCCGGCAGCAGGGCTTATCGGGAGTTGTAGTCCGCCGCCGCCTGCCTCTCCGCGCAGCAGTATGGCGCGCAGGACTACATTTCCCAGGAGGCGCTGCGAAAGAATTTCAGCGGGAAGACAGGAAAATGGCGGCGGCGGTCCGGGGGTGCGGTGGGGTCTGGTGTCGGGTGTGGCAGTGCGGAGTTCGGAGTGCCGTCCCCCGCGGGCAGTGTGCTGCTGCCGGTAGCGCGAGAGGCGCGGTCGTGCCGGCGGGGAAGAGCGGGTATGGTGTCGGGACGGCGCGGGACAGGGGCCGGTGGAGGTGGCTGTCAGCCGTGACATCCCGCTCTCCTCAGGGTGTAGCTGCAGGCGGTTTCGGACCGCTGGGTGTGGGTACGAGAACTACAGCTGCGGGACCCGGGCGGCGGCTTGTGGTAGCAGCAGGGCCTGGTCTAAAAACCACGTTCTGAGAGGTGTTAGGGCATCTACAGCTTGCTGGTGGATGGCAGGACCTTCTCGGCGCGCGTTTATATTACCTTCCCCCTGAACACCCGCCAGACAGCGTTTGTCTTAGCGGTAGTGTTGTGTTCCTTTGACATGTAGTAAGACCCAGGTGCGATGCAAGCGAATTGGGAAGCGTTGGTATTCATGTGTTCAGAGCATAATCAATATGCACCAATCTGCATAAGTGTTTTTTGAACGGTTATTCTGGTCCAAAGAAGCTTTCTCTTCCAGTGGAGAATTGTGAAACCTTGGCAGTGTGCCTGGAATAGAACGTTTTATTTCTCCCACAACTGGAAGTTATGGCCTTTACACACTTTCATATTCTCTGGTGAGATTCAGGCCTCTTTGCGCAGCTGATCATCTAATAAAGGTGTGTGGAAAGCGGCAGATGTATGCTTCTGATTCTTTAGAGACACAAATAAACATAAACCTTGAGCAAACAAGGCAAGAAACTCCAGGTTTCTCATGAGTGTTGTTAATAGGACTCAAGGACTGATGCACAAATCTTTTGTCAGAGTGTAGGCCAATGTGCTTATTAAGCAAAAAATGTAATTTAATGCTGTGGTGTGATGGGGATGAATTTCTAAAGAATGCAGGAAACAATGAAAGAAGTTTGCTTCCAAAATTTAAAAAATAAACACCCCCCCCCCATCTTTTTTCCTAAGCCTTGAGGGAATTTTATGAATAGTTGAAAACACCGAAGAAAATACTATTTTTCAGTGAAAGAAAATACATTCACTCCTTGAAACATCTGAACCATGATCCTTTATGATAGTGTTTTTCTTCCTAAAGGGGTGATCTAAGTGTCATCAGTAGTTTGGTGTTTATGGGGATGTCCTCAGCTGTTGGAGGGCAGACAGAAGTAAAATCTTGGCAATGTATTATGTTCACCTTTGAAGGGAACACTGTACTTGATGTATTTGTTTGATGTTTTTCAATAGCTTGCTTATCTCCTATAGCTATCTGGGTACTTGTACTGCTGAAGTAGTCTGCCATAGAAATGTGATTTCATCACTGAAATATTATTTGTGCCACTTCATTTGTACAAGGCCAGATAATTACTTACAGAAACTGTCAGGGAATTCAAACTGTAAAGGTGACCTTTTTCTCTTGTCCATATAAAGGTTATGGATGTGAGAACTGCAGTTACTTTTCAGATGATATGGAGAAGCTTTATTCTGTGGAATATGTTCAGAGAAGATATTCCAGCTCTCTAACTGAAGTGATGATTTCTCTATTACCAGATTACTAATGTTTATGCTAATATGCTACTAACACTGCTCTGGAGAGCCACCTTTCCTAGCATGCAAGTGACTATCTGACAAAGAATACATAATTTACTGTGCCACCGATTTTGGAGATTTATCAAACTACCTAAGAAGTAATGCATATTTATGATGATTTTGTGATCTTCATGAGATACCAAATTAGGGTTCATCCAGCATGCAAGTTTGCCTCATTAATTTCTCTCAAGATTTCTCACGTAAGGGAAAGTTAAAAGTTTCAGACCATTATGTTTCTTTTTTATGGCATTTTTTTTTCTGTATATAAGAAGATGTTTTGCTGTGCAGTTCCCTCTCTATATATTGTCAGTTAGTCTCAGTTTCTCAGTTCTGCAGTATTGCAGCACAGCTTCTGCCATTGCCATAAATTAGATGTATTTGCAACATCATTTACTTTTTTTACAATTGCAGTTTAATTTTTTATTAAAAGAATAATGAACAATTTTTAATTCTTGTGGGTTTGGGTGTTTATTTTGTTTAATGTTATCTTTATTTAAATTTTATTTCTCTTCTCTTTCCTTTTCAGTCTTGCTCCATGGGTACCAGTTGTTGGTCTGGAAATTCATGCACAGATCAGTTCCAACTCAAAACTCTTCTCTGGGTCCCAAGTCCAGTTTGCAGCACCTCCTAACTCTGTGGTATCTTTCTTTGATGCTTCTTTACCAGGAACTTTACCGGTAAGTTATGCTTCAACTTAATTTACAGTAGGATTGATGTCAGACAACTTCTGAGTACATTTCCAGTATTTTGTTCTTCCCAAGAATTGACTATAGAACTACTTTTACATATTTTTCTGTTTTCTGGTTGTTTGATAACGTAAGATTCCTAGTACTGTTTCTTTTCAGTTTACTCATTCCCTAGTTATCACTACAGATATTTGATATACTCTGCAAAGGAAAAACAATGAGTGTCACTTCAAAATATTGAATGAATTGTGGTATTTCTCTGAGACCAGAGAAATTCGGTTAATATGCCATAGAGGTAATTCCTTAAATATGAGAGATACTTAAAATCCTATGAGAGAAGAACTTCTTAGATCTTGAAGTGGCCATTTGATGTTACTTTGCCATATGTTTGTTTATGTAGCTGTCATTTACCATTTGGAATGTCTTGCTATGGAGGTACTTTGCTATCTAAGTAGTAAGTCTGTGATTTAGGAAAGTGTCAACCATTCCTATTTCCAGAGCAAAACAAATATTAACAAAACAAAACCTTATCTCTGTGGGACATTGTGGACTAATAACTCAGAATAGCTAGCTGACACAGCAGTGCTGCTGTAGAATTTTCTGAGAATCTAACAAGTTTAATATAAAAATAATAGTTTTAAAAGTATAAGCTTTTACTACACAGTGAAAATAAATATTGAATAGACTTGCATTGCCTCATTCAACAAGCATGCAGAGACTATAATGGGGTCAAATTATTTAATGCAAAAGTTTTTCAATGAGAGTGGAGGTTTGAATTCCAGTTGCAAGTATTTATTAACTCTTTAATGTATTGGAAGTTTTTCATCACCATAATACAGCCTTAAATAATACTCTGAAATTGAGAATTAACTTCTGGCAGGTTTTCTGAAGTCTTGATGTGTGTATGACATACGATCCTTAAAAAGAGAAATTAGTAAAGATATTCATTCTGTGTTTGCATAGTATTGAAATCTAAGTGAAGTTTAGATGCTGGTAAAATTTGGGCTTCACTCTAGTCTCAGTAGCAATTTAGCGCTGAGTTTCAGATCTGTGTGAAAATTTTCCAGAGGGAATGGGAATCTTATGCAATTGTTTGGTTTTAGAAGAATCTAGTTAGACTTAAACATGGAAAATGAGATTATTTCATTTGGGGACCGGACTAGGTTAAGGAGTCAATAGTCACAGCATTTAAAAGGGTTTAAGATTTTGGTTTTAGATCTTCTACTTAATGTTCTGTTAATGCACAAAAATCCCTGTAAATTGCTTGTCTTCGGTCAAGTGGAAAAACTGTTCTTCATGGAACAAAAATGAGTATTTATCAAGAGTTTTGTTCTTATGTACATAATTATTTATCTGGGGGTATTTTTATTTGGCCTTTTCATCTGTTAAACTGCTTTACAAATGAGGCTTGGTATGACCTTTGTAAGAAAAGCCCAGCACATGTGGGCTTTGGCAGAGTGTATAACTGCATGTAGGAAGCAAGAAACAGAATTGCTAGATTAATTTAAAAGTAGTGATGCTATGTTAGCTTCTCCCAGCTACTTTATACAAAGAGAAGAAAGATTTTTCTCACTTTATTGCTGGTGAAAATAGAATTGAAAACAAATGTTGCAAAATACATGTTCTAGCATGTTGGAATGTGATACAAAATCCATTCAGTAATCATAATTTTATTTTCCTCTTGTTCTTGCTGCGCAGGAGTGAATGTTACAGACAAGTGTTTGTTCTGGAATCGATGAGTTTGGCTTGTTTTCTTGAAATAACTGTTTGTATTTGTACATGGCAACAGTATCTGAAATAGAGTTGGATTTTGGTGGATTTTGAAAGATGGTAGTTGTTAAAAATTTACAAGTATTTGTAAAAAAAAACAAACCAAAACCAGTTCAACAAATGTTAAGATTATTGCTAGTTATTGCTCTTTAGGTGAATATTTGGCCTTTCTTTTTTACTCTTTTTTGGAGAAATGAAAAAAAAAATAGGAGCAACATTTTAGTACAGTTGTTATGCTGTCTATAGCAGACAGTAACTGCTGTTATGGACATAGAACTATGGGGACAGTTTTCATTGTCACAGGGATTTAAATTTGCCGTGAGGCCATGAGATGGTTGTGATAGAGAACTGTGCTAGAATTTGCTGACTCACAATGGGACCAGAAAGAGTAGTGCTAAAGGGAGCTATTCTGATTGCTATACATTTCTGGGTCATTAATGAGTGTGGGCATGAGCCTTTGCATGGGAGAGAGAAAGCTAGATGAATGTATTTAACCCTTTCTTTCCTCTTTGTATTTTCTTCCAGTGCTGTAATAGAGCTTACTTTCTGCTTCTGTTGCAAGTAGGCCTTAGAAGGACCATCACTCTGTCAGTGTCATGGCCATTTCACTATGCTTCTCTTGTAATGTGCCTCTCAGAGACAGCTACAGGCAAAAATAGCTATGCAGGTGCACTGCTGTTTGGCATGAGACAGAAAAAAAATATGTGGCGAAGCTTTGATAATGAAAATAGATTTTGAAGTAGTGAGACTCATCTTGTGCTGCTCTGCACACTTTTTTGTGGCCTGTGGTAACGGAGCCTCTCACCACTAGACCAGATAGCATCTTGCTCAGATTACTTTGGACCACAAACATTACAATTTGTGTAATGAAGTGTGCAGAGGCCTGAGGTTTTTTTACCTGATAAATGGACTTGGCAATGGTCTTAGCTTGCTGTCTGCAGGAGACCTGTTATAAAGGAAGTTTTAGCCACACATGGTGGCATATAGTGTATCGTGCATGCAGATTTATCTTAAACTCTTCTGAGGATCTGTAAAGGTGGTTGAATTCCCAGTCTGATTTATCCTCTTTGAAAATTCTCTGAATCTTTATAAAGGCTGTAAAGATAAGACTGGGCTCACAGAAGGAGAATCCGTGATTATCTGTTCTCATGATTGAGGTTAGTTATAGCTCAGCCACAGAAATAAGATGGTAGATTTATTAGCTAAAGTCTGAAACCTTCTTGTCTGTGCTTGGTCTTTGTGGCTAATCACACCAGAAGATGCATGTTTTACCATTGTCTTCTGAATGACTAAAGTGGAAGCTTCATCCTATTGTAGGCAGTTCTTTGTAGGCAAGTGTACAAAGAAATAATCTAGGATTTACATAACCAAGGTTTAAATTAATAAGATTTGAATTGAATGTCAGCCCTACAGTCTTATGTATTTTGAAAGTTCTGATACCTTCTCATGCATTTGAATTTTATTCTCTTCACAGTGTGAATAGCGTCTGGGTTTTGTTGGTTTGGTTGGTTTTGTTTTTTTTTGAGATAGAATTTTTGAAACACTTGGTAGTGATCAGGCTGTTTCTAATGAGGAAAAGGTAAATAACTTCTGACCTCAGAAGAAACAGAGTAAGATTTCTGTGGAACACTGCTGTAGAATATCATGAGATGCATGATTTTATATTAATACATAATTTTTTCTTGTTCTGCTGGACATCCTTGAGGGCTTGTCAGCTAATTCATTGCTGCTGTCCTGTACTGAGATTTTCATACCCTCTTGTTTTAAATTTCTTTGGTTTTCTCTCTGTAAATAGTGTTGAAAGAAGCATTTTGGTCATACTGTATCTTTTCTCGCCTGTATAATGGCAATTGAACAACCAGATATGCCTTTCATGAAAGCAAGCAGGGCTAGAACAGCTATTGGCCCTTGTTCCTTCTGGTATTGCATCACTGGCAGCTTGAACTCCAAACTCTGGCTTCTCCAAAGTTGATGAATGTCACTGCAACACTGCATAGCAGCAGAGACCACGTGTATTGTGCTGTCACCTTCACCACTTTGCAATGCTGTGATGGCTGCCCAGGAACATGACGAGTGTAATAGGATCCAGTTTTGGTGTGTAGAGAGTCCTTTAGAAGGTCCCGTTCTTACATGGACACATCATCTTTGGCAATGGCAGATACCTGGTGTTTTTCCAGATGTCTTGTGTGATAGATTATCAGATTTCATGATTAATTTTAAATGTTATTAATTTACAGAATTTACCTGATGCCTTTGCTTTTGAAGGCACTGAAAGGTTTGTGTGAGATTTTGCTGGATCTGTCTGTCAGCTATACATACTGGAACAGAAACAACTTTTGAGATCAGAATATATACAGTTTGAAACTAGATTTTTTTTTTTTATATATCCTATGTCAAATCTGGTGATTGAAACAGCTGCTTTACTAACTTGTGATTTCAGTTTTGTTTTGACATTCCTTCTGGCATGCGTATGAATTTACTCTGTTCTTGTACTGCTTAAATTTGCAAAAAACCTGCTTCTTAGCATGACTTTTGGTAACTACATTTTCAGTTGCGCACATGTTTCTTAGGGAACTGGACAGTCTTCTTATCTTCATGTGCATGTTGGTTTAGCTTCCATTATATACATTTTCTTCTTTTCTTTGAGACCACGTGATGCCTTGGTTGCTCTATCCATGAGCTCTCCTCTAAAAATAAATTAGTGGCCGTGCCCGAAGGAAAAAGTGAGTTCCTGATTATTTTAAACCACTTTTAACTGCATGTTACTTCTATCAGTAAAACTGTAGTAATTTTATTTAGGGGTGAAAAAGGAGATACTTTCTTAGAAATCAGTGCTGTCTTTCTGTTGCAGTTCTTTTTTTCCTGATAATATTTTGGTTTGCGACATACATTGTTATCATCAGTGGTTAACAGTTTTTGTTACTCACACAGTCCCAGTTTGCTGGACTTGATGATCTTAAGGTCCTTTCCAACCCTAACTATTCCATGATTCTATGACTTGCAGTCCCAGTAAGCCTTTAAAAAGCAAATTCCACATTATTTAGAGAAAAAAGAAAAAAAAAAAAACAACCTTACAGGAGGAAAGTAGGCTTTCAAACCATTGCTCTCTGAGAATGCCTTTGCCGTTCATAGACCCTTACATTTTTGAGTGCTTGATGGATTAAAGCTTACCTGCATAGTTTAAAGCTATTAATCAGGTCAGTGCTGTTGTACTGGTCAGGAGAGGTCCTTGTAAGATGAGGGAAGTGACTTTTAGGGCTGTATTAAGGCACAGGTTGTTCCTCCTTGAATTTGTTTCTCATTTATAGGATCTTTCACAGTCCCAGGGTTACCTCTGGAACTCGGCCTTTTCACTGGGGACTGAGAAGTGTTATACTTCCTCAGTTGCTGCAGTTTCTCAGCTCAACTTTATTTCATAGAAAACTGTAAATGCCATTTTTCTAGAGATGCCTCTGCTTTTGTGCTTTGATGTATTTGGTGACATTTGTTGCTCTTCTCTCAAGGCTTGAAGGAGTCCCCTGTAAGGTCTCTCTTGCTTTTTGCTATGTGTTGTTTATTTGTGAGAAGTTCTGACACTTATTCTGTGTGTTTTAATCTTTTTGTCAAGGCTAACAATTCCTGTAGGGCTTTGTCTCCTTAGTGCCTCGGTAACTATTGAGCTCTTTTTGTTGTTCTTGTTGGTTTTCCTGTTCATCCTTAACAGGTCCCTCTGGCTGATGTAAACTTGCCACCTAGAATGGCATTGAGTTGATAAAACATCTTGCTATCACCTATTTTAGTAGATTCTTCAATGCATCAGCAATATTAGCAATGTATTTTCTCTTATCTCCTTTTGGTTTTGTTTTTATTGTTTTACCTTTTGCTTTATCAGATATTTTTCTGCTTCTTAGTGGGGAGCAGGAGTTTGGAGTATCTCCTTTATTTCACAGAGTTCTGTTACTGAAGTTACTTGTGCCATCATTTGATACTTCTGGACAGCGCAACCATTACACGAAAACTAGATAGATCAGTGTCCTCTCTTTCTGGATTCAGTTTGAAATGGCTGTCAAAACACATATTAGCTTATTTTTCCATAGTTTTTCTTAGTGGACTGAGAATTTCTTTCTTTAAAATTTGAACCATGAGTGATTTTCTGGGGCAAATTTTATTACTTCTGTTATCAATCACTATATATGCTCTGGCATCCTTAATGTTTGATTGAATTAATTTCTCTTCATCAGGCACTGTAATGATAGGACAAGGGGTAATGGGTTCAAACTAAAACAGAGGAAGTTCAGGTTAGATACAAGGAAGAAATTCTTTACTGTGAGAGTGGTGAGGCACTGGAACAGGTTTCCCAGACAAGTTGTGAATGCTCCATTTCTGGCAGCATTCAAGGCCAGGTTGGACAGAGCTTTGGGCAACTGATTTAGAGTAGGGTGTCCCTGCCCATGGCAGGGGGGTTGAAACTAGATGATCATAAGGTCCTTTCCAACCCTAATTATTCTGTGATTCTAAGTATTTTCTGTCAGCTTGTAGAAAAACAGTCTGGTTCCAGGTGACTTCCTTTGTGGAAATCCAAGGTAGTATATTATATATATGTGTATGAAAGCAGCACTCTGTTAAGCAGAAGTTTATGTAACAATCATGGTTTTACCTATTTCTTGGCATTTTAACTTAGCGAACTGACATCTTGCTTCTTTGTTTTTCTTAACAATTTTTTTTTCTTTGCAGAGTTTTTTCATTGGAAGGTATTTAGGGAAACATTGTCCGACAGTAATGACAGATAATTGTAGACTGAGTCTTTGTTCCCTTCATGGTTAACTGTCTTGCGTGTAATGTTGCATATCTGCCAGGTTTATGTATTTTGTTTGAAACTTATCGTGATGCAATTAGTCTGTAATTGGTTCCTGGGGTAAAATGAATTTGTTTCTTTGTCTTCTCTCTGATTATCAGCCACCTTAAATATTACTATATATGATTTTGCGAGGATTATGTAGCAACAGGTGTTTCTTAGTTACATATGTAGATTTTGCCACTGCAACTGTTGTTTTCTGTACAGAAACCCTAGTTTTGCAATTTCACTGTCAAGTTCAGCCAAATTAGCCTCAAAAAATTAGTTTTGTAGGGAGCTTTGTGACTATATTAGCAAGCACATGAAGAGGCAATTGGCAGTTGAGTCTTTCCACTGATCTCAGCTTTATTTGGATGCTGCTGTTCAGATACCTGTGACACTTCTTATACTCTGAGATGTTTAGTGAATGGGGAGAAGTTGGGGGAATCATGGAGGAGAGGATGTTGAGGTTACTGCTTAGGTAAAGCAAACTAAAGCAACTGTTCATGGGAAACCAGTCTTCGTTGGTTCTGCTGTTCCAGAACAACTTTGTTAAAAGGCAGAAAATTTTAGCTTGCTTTCTTAATAGTTTTTTGCAAGACTTGTTGCATTATGTCTCCTGTTGTTTTCCTGAATTAATATATGCTTGTCTCCATGTTTGATTGAGCAGTTCTTGTTTACTCTGGGTTTGTATGTTGTGCTCTCTTAAAAGATCTGGGTCAGCGATGGAAAGATGGCTGCCTCTCTGGGAAACAAATAATGGTGTTTCAGGAGATGGCAGATAGAATGAGAGAGAATGAATGAGGGAGTAAGAGCAAGGGCTGGAAGATTTTAGTGTGTTTAATGTAGGCTTTCAGGCACCCAAAGATTGCAAGAAGGGAGAGAGGGCAGGTAGCCAAGACTTACAAATCCAATCCAAAGTATTCTGTGATTTTGTGATTCTATGATAGAAAATGATGGTCAGTGTGTACCAAAGATACACACTGATATGTGGTCAGATGATCAGAATTTGTTACAACTCAGGAAAGCACAGAGCTGGCCCTCACCAAGGCTACAAGCAAAAGCCCATCTGCAAGGATCAAGAGGGCAGGAGTTGGTCTGTAAACTCTGTTTTGCTCAAGTGCTCTGAATTTTCTTTATTTAACAAGTTAAACAATCAAGATTATATTGAAGAAGACAGGTGTTGTTTAAAAGCCTTTTAAAGCCTTTTTTTGTGGAGCTTAGCGTAGAAAAAAAGGTCTGAGAAGGTCCACCTCAAAGCTCTGGTTGACTTTGGATTTGATCACATCCTGTAACTTAGGTTTTGGCCATTGCTCAGTCCCCTACCTCCAGAAATGGTGAAGGGTTGTAACTGTATCATGTATTTAACTTGTCCTAGATCAGATGACATTTGCAGTGGTTTAAATTTTAACTGCCTTAAGAGAGGGAGCATCCTTATAACTGGTGAAAAAAAGCCGTGTGGCAGACACAGAAAACTGCTGTTAGCATGGAGGCTATGGATATTAGAGAGATACTGAGCTTTTTGATGGGAGCAGCATAGAAACACAGCGTTTGGTTATGAATGTCATGAACTATCACTATTGCATTGTTCTGCCTTCCCTATGGATTCTCCTGCTTGGAACCAGTTCTTCATGCATGGTGGAAGTTTATTTGGTTTTAGCCACAGATGATGGGATCTGAAACATGAAAACCAGTGGTTTGGGGCAATGCCACTGGATTGACTGCTTTCCTACCACCCAAAAAATTGGAGATTATTGAGTGAGCACATTGCCCATTCAGTCTGAATGGCTTTTTCCTTCTCTGGTTTGGGGTTGGGGTTTTCTTTTTTCTTTTTTTTTTTTTCTTTTTTTTTTTTTTTTTTTTTTTTCTGGTTGATGGTTTGGGGTTTTTTGTGGGTTTGTGGTGATGGTGGTTTTGTTTGTTTGGTTTTTTATAGCAACCCCTCTCTCAAAGGGCTGAGAAACTTAGAAATCATTCGGTATATAAACAGCTTTATATCTCGTGATACCTTACAGTTTTTCTTACTCCCAAGGGTCAGCATTTCTTCCTACAGCTGCTGAATTTTCCTCATCATCACTGACACTGGAAGATGCTTCTTCCAGTTCTAAGTCTTGTGATTTGAGCTCTCAGACTAGATCTTCAGCTTCAAGAGGGTGTGTCCTCTTGAAGTCTGAGTACACCTAAAGTAACATGTTTGGGAGCTGGGTACTTAAAATGTTAGTGTTGCCCGGTGTTAAGATATGACTTGGATGAGTGTCCTGCATCACCACAAGCCAACTCTGCTACCGGACAAGGTTAGGAATAGTAATATGTTTTGTATATCAACATACATCTTTGATACCAGACTGTGGAAAGATAAAGTTACAAAATATAGTAAGGTATGTTTAGTGCCTTCTGAAATCATCTTCCTTTGCTGCTTCAGCTTCTCAGTTGCCATTTTGTTCTCTTTTCTTAAACTGGAATCTCTTTCTATTAATCTAAGATCTTAAATATAAAATCTCTGGTGCTTCCTCCCCTATCGTCTTGCCGCTTTCCTTAGGGATAAGAGCATAACACTCATGTTAGTGCATGAAATATGCTGAGAAACAGGAGCTGGACTGAAATGCAGAAGACACTGAGAACACTGGAACACTGAAGCTGGCCTTCTTTGGGACTTTCCCCTGCAGTTAGAGACCTGTTTCTGAAAGATGTGAGCTCTTTGCAGACCAAGCAAATGATAAGTCTTAGGTTGGCTTGTTCTTTTACATTTTTACTGTATGCTTAGAAGAATGGGGTCTGATTGTACAGTTATTGAAATAAATGGGTCATTTGGGAAACGGCTAGCTCTTCATTTATTGTAATGTACATTCTGTACGTGCATAGCTACAAGGCAGTTACGCCCTTCTCTCTGTGTGGGAGGATGCCAAGGAGGAATGCTGCATTGAAGTACTCATCTGCAGTGTCAGACTGAACAGTCACAATTACATTTGGACTGAGTAGATGTAAGAGTGATTTATTTTGAAGTTTAACTTATTATTGCACTTCAAAGAACCATACATTGGAGCAAGTTGCTACTTCAACACAGCAAGAATAGTAAGACTGAATAGATCCATTAGTGAAAGCAAATAAAAATCAGAGCAATATGAAATGGGAGTACTGGGAAATATGATTAGATGTATCTGTTGAGGTTTCTTAAGATTACTGCCTGGGCTGCAAAGAGGTGGCTATGTACATTGCACTGCTTCCTTCTTCCAGCTGGAGAATGAAAAGGTGCTAAAATTAAATATTTCTTAGATAAACAATCCTGTAGTTAATCTGATTAATGCTGATTTCCTCATGATTATAATTAGGAGTGAAGGTTTTAAGATAGCCAATTAGTATGAAATCTACTTTATTATAGATGTGTGACCTAGAATAAAAAACTTTTTTAATTTCTGGGAAATTATTTTGATTTTAGTTTTTAGTACAAGGCATACTTTGTCCCATAAATAAGGGCTTCCTGGGTGCCATTGTTATGCCAAAGGTTACTTTGTGGTTTTGTTGTTTTGGTTTATTTTTAAAAAAAGATAGCAAGAATGAACTTTTTCCAGGAGAGTAACCCAGATGTTTCTTCTTCCCCCCTGCTCAATTATCCTGTGGAGTACACATTAGCAAAAGAAGAAGCTGCATACCTATTCTCTTTAACATGTAAAAACGATCATTTACTAAATATAGGAACATATATCCTCACCTCAAAAGGGGGACAGCTTTCTTTAATGTGTTAATATAAGAAGTAAACCTGCTGTTAAAATCTGCTTTCAGTAGGAATTTGTGTCATTGAAGTTATTGTGTATAATTTTGTATAGTTATTGAATAGTCTTGTATTTAAAATTAAGGTCTTGACTAAACTGACCTTGCAAATAAAGCTGATAAATTTTTAAAAGGAGTCTTTCCACTTGTGAAGTAGATGTAAAGAATAGATAGTGTCAGAAAAAGAGGCATCTTGGTTGGATTGTTCTTTCATTCATTTAGCACTCAGTTACCATGGTGCTCTAGCAGGATAGTGTAGTTATAATGGGAATGGTGCTGGTGGTGTGATGCCATTGTTAAGATTTTTCATGAGTTTCCAATACAAACAATTTACATTGCCTGTTGTGATAGCTCTCTAGCATTTCCTTTGAATGTCTAGGAGAGATGCTTCCATTTTAGAAGACCAGAAATATTTAAGAAGGCTTCATAGGCTCTTGTATTTTGTCCATAGCTGTTGTAGGAACTGCATAGCTTGCTTTCAAGGCCAGCACTTTGCTAACATACCAGACTGGCAGCTTGTCAGTTCAAGCCAGTAATTTAAATCTCTGGTGCTAGTCAAAGCTGTCGACTTAATAACAGCTTACTGCATAAACAAGCTTGGAGGACTTATTCTAGGTCATTAGCACGGGAAGTTTCACATGCTGAATTGATGTTTATTGCTGCACATTATTCGAAAAGCTAGGCTTATCTGAAGGAAAAGTAGTCATTCGCTTAAACAACTCTGCTTTATGTGCACAGCCTTGATCACTGGAATGGGTAGTAGAAATTACTTCAGAAATGGAGCAATATTAAACAAGTTTTGAGTTTGTTTGTTTTGGGTTTTTTTTTAGTCGAACAGGGCAGAGGAAGCAGGTTGGCGTGGTAGACATCTCATGCTATAGTGGGAAAGATCTGCTTTGCAATGCCTTCTGTCACCACAGAGGTCGATAAAGAAGCACAGGAAGTAGTACTACTGAATGAGTAATGGTGCATATACAGTGATTTGGCTAGTACGACCCAGTACACTGGAGATACATACTCATTAGTCATCTAAATGATTAGTAATACTACATAGAAAATAATCAATACTTCACATTTTTATGCCACTTTTTCCCCAGAGGCACTAAAATGGTTCATCAGCAGTAGTGCAAGAGCTTCTCCACCGATATAAGTTATTTTTGTGTGGGAATTATTTCCTTCACCTCAGAACAGTATTATCCCTTAGGGCCATGCATAAGATACACTCTGCCTGGCTTGAAGCAAAAATTGAAGAGCAAGTGGTCAAGGGCAGTAGCTTAGTGTAATCATTAACTAAATTCCATCTGTGTTTGAAGAATGTGCTATGAGGCTCTGAGTGTGACTTGGGAGTTGGGTTTTTGTCTTGTTCTCTGATTACAGTCAGTCACAACCCCTGCACCATCAGGAAACGTAACAAGACGGCAGCTCACTGCTTTGGTGCAGTGGTGTTCTGAATCTGCCAGTCCTTATGGAGCCTTGTTGTGTTTCTGGTAACTAGCTGTTAAAAAGCTGACTGACATGGTCCTCCATAAGTTGTACAGCTGAACAGGATCATGTCAAGAGACTTCAGTAGGAGGAAATTTTGCTCATGTATTTAGAAATATTACGGTATTTTAAACATTGAACAATTCTACTGTTACAAGCTTCCTTAAACATTAAAAAAATAAGTATCTTTACTGTCTGGAAGCATTGTTGAAAACAGGAGCATCTACAAAATAATGAACTGCAGCTATGATACTGTGAAAGAAATTAATATTTCTTAGTTCCAAGTTTTGCATTAGATTACAGTCAGGACTGTGTTCATTTTGCTGTGGCTCAGTATTTCAAAGAGAAATTGATCTTCCTTTTTTTTTTTTTGTTTTGTTTCTTATTTAAAAATTTGCTTTATGTATCTTTTAAATTTTTAAAACATTAAAATATGCCAAACAGATGATGTGTTCTATTAGCCAGATATAGCTACACTAAAGATCTGAAAGTTTCCTCGTTAAATGTCTTAAATATTTAATTCCTTAACTGTATAAACAGTTTTTAAGTTTCTTCTTCTTTATTAGATTTTGTCATAGCTTCTCTTATTATTTTGATTTTTTAAATATTAGATGAGTAAAGCAGAGAGATTCCTTTTCCAGCTGAAGACATGGGATGATGGGAAATGTACAGCTGCTTAATCTGTTTTCAGGAATCAGAAATCTGTTTTCAGAAATCAGGTTGGAGAATATAAAAAGTAAATACCATCAGAAACCCTGGAGAAGACATTATTTAAGCCTTTTATGTTCTTGTCAATGCTGATGAAGTCATCTAGATCCTTTTACATAATGTGTCCCTTTTATGGTCCTGCTGAAAATTGACTTCTTGGCAGCTGTACAGTGCAGAATAAGACGAATAAAGTTCTGTTCTTATTTCAAAATACTGTACTAAGAAAAATTCAGTCTTCAGTTTTATCCATTTGATGTTAGTTAAACCCACTGTTAAACTAAAGAGAGCACATTTGGAAAAAAAACCACCACATAAATTTGAAACGCTGCTTGTTAGTACTTTCTGGAGGGGCATTTTCTTTCTCCTTTGGATCCTGACCCTACTGGGGCAATAGAAGGGTATAGCACTGGCAGTCATGAGTCCATGGTGAGAAACTGCATTTAACTCCTTTATTTCTTCATGAAGGTCTTGCTGGGTCTCCAGATCATGTGGCATCCTGCAAGAACCTTAATCCCGTGGTTTACCTGGGTACTAGAAATGCATGTGTACTTGTAAGCATAGGAGCAACCAATATGTCTCTGATTCTGTTTTAGCAAAGCACGTAAGTGTGCTTAGTTTCATCATGGTTAATCAAAGCACTGAAATCTATGTGTAGATACTCATGAATTCACTGTGGTTCTGTGGTTACAGGGATTCTAAGGTTTTTACGGAAATGGTACTGCAGTCCCTAATGCAAATCTCTGGTGTTTCCAGTTCCTAGGATGAGCTGACAGCTGGTTACAACTCAATTACCATTTGCTATGACTTGTCTCTTGCACTCCTGAAGATTCAGAAGTACTGGAATGTTTGCAAAAGTAGCAAGCAAGAACAGTGCACATTTCCTTATATGGCATGACAAAATGACTGAATGGCTTGTTTATTCCTCTTAAAGCTTTGCAGATTTGTAGCTACCACAACTTTAATGATGAATAAGAACTACCCACTCATAAAAAGAAATCTAGTGGTGGCTGAAGGGAAGCAAAATTGAGTATGTGCTCCAAATAAGGCAATGTGTGGGATATAAATTTGTTACATACTGAGTATCTGAGCAAAGCCATGTGTCATGTTTCCTTAGGTTATCAACAGAAGATGTGTAGAAGCAGCAGTGATGACAGGCCTGGCACTCAATTGCAGCATAAACAAGAGGTCCTTTTTTGACAGAAAACACTATTTCTATGCAGATCTGCCTGTAAGTATGCAGTATGTCTGGTCCCTTTGTGGCGTAGGAAAGGACAGGTTGGGAGTATAGATGGCAATAGGGGATGAGCAAAGAGATGCTTTTTCTGTTTTCAGTCAGTGTGCTGCTCACCCCAACGGGATGCTGCACTGTGCCCTGATGAATAGGCAGCTGTACCCTGGGGCTCACTGATTGAATATGATTGCTCTGATTGCTGACTCCTTGCTTAGCTGCACGATTCCAGGAGCTAATGTAATTGAATTGGGAGCTGGAGCTGCTTTGCCCCTTAAGTTCTCCATTCCTGGTGTTTAGTACTAATTGTCTGTTAGGGTAAAAGCAGCCTGATAATAGTCCTTCATTTAAAGTGAATGTATAACAAACACAGGTTCCAGTGGTATAAACATAAGTGTCTTTTCTGTGTGTGCTTAGGACATAGAAATATTTAATTTCCCTTTAAAATTTTCTCAGTAGCTCCACAAAATTAGCGAACAGAAGAAACGCCCCACACCTGAGAAACTGAGTCTTTGCAGTATGGTTCATTCGTAGCTGTCATGTTGTGTAGAAAGTGTCATTGGAAGTCAAGTGCATTTTGCCACGCTTGATATGGGTGTAAAAATACTGAAATAATTTAAGAACCTGGCTCTGTCATTGCAACAGGATGCAGCAGTTTGAGCCTTTTTTTCAATTTTAATGAAATGAAAACTTTCTAATGTTAAACTTTTTCTTTTTTTCCTTGTCAGATTATTTTTACTGAAGGTTCAGTTGAACCCTAATCAGTCAAAGGGACCACACTAGTTTTACTTCCCCTGATTTTGGGGTGAAGAGCTGATGGCTGCATCAGAGGAAAAAACCTATTTCTATTTTATCTGAGAAAGATCAGGTGTTTTAGCTTATCCTCTCTTTAGGTGAGATGTCCCTGACATCCTGAGAAGCAGAGTGGGAGACTTCTCAGGTCCTAGATGAACGTGTAGAGGTGCTGTATTATTAACAAAATTACTTTCTCTTCCACTCTTTTGTGGCAGATATTCTGAAGTTGCACAAAACATGTTCAAATACAATTGCTTCTTGCCTTAGAGAGAGAATTATATTATAGTTGTCCCCTGGAGACCTGGATCTCAGAAGAGGTTTCTGCTCTATTTTATTCTAGGTTGGGAACTTGTGGCTGTTCTGTGAAGTTGATGTAATTACTGATTTAGTTTCTGGGGATAACTGCTAATATTTGTAAGCCATTGTTGTGGTTTAAGCCCTTTTGCTGGGGGCTCTGTAGTGAACTAGAATCATAGAATTCTGGGAACAGTTTAACGCAAACTTGCTAGTTTGAATTGCCAATACATTGGGTTTTCTTGTTTTGTTTTGTTTTGGTTTTTTTTTTTCCATGTAGAACTATCTTAAAGTTCATTTCCAGACCTGAAGGAGAAAAAAGTGAAATAGCAGGAAGTGAACATGGCTTTCAGAATTCTTTTACACATCACAAAAAACCCACCAAAAACATCAAAGAAGTGTTTTCAAGGCACCTTTGGTGCTTTGGCTGTTAAACTGAAAGCGATCTCTCATATTCTTGCACTATTGCTATCAGTTTGCTGCATAGAAGCTATATATAAGGATGTTGTCGTAGGAAAGAAACCACATCCATGTATTTAGAGGAGAAAGAGAGATAGAATAAGGTGTGTACAGCACCAAGTGGGCTGTCATTGTCTGCAGACATGAGGTACAGGATCCTTTGGTCAGATAAGCATGGAAATTTGGTCAGTGGGGTGCTGACACATTTTACTAGCTTGAAACATGTAATTCTGGCTTTCTACTGGCTGACTTCTGCAGTTTAAGCACTGACACTAAACTGCCCAACCTGCATTTCATTGTGAAACAGCCTAGTCAGGAACCCTGTAATAAGATGTGGAGTTTAGGCTAATGAGCTATATAGAACAAATAAAATAAATCTAGCTCTTAGAGTCATTTGACAATGGGATTATTGTTACTCCTGAAAATGGGGCTTTGGATGGAAAATGGGATTCTTGTTATTTGTCACTCACAATTTAAGGTTCTTTAAAAAAAATCATTTTAATGAGATATTTTAGGAGAAGGGAAAAGCTGTGAAATTAGCATAGGTTGCAGAGATTCAGTTACTATATTTTTTTTACAGTTTTCTTTATAGTGATAACAGCTAGAAGTTCATGCACTTCATTGCATATATAAATAGAGCTGTTCACAGGAGCAGACCATTGTTCTCCATCCCAATGTGTTGTTGCTGTCTCTACATTTTAGGATAAGCTTATCGTCCCTGCAAAACATGCGAAAGTTCCTCACAATTCATTAAAATCTGGCAGGCTTTTCATTTAATTGTCACCACTGGGGGCATGAGCAGGCTAGGAAGGAGGAAGGAATGGGATCCCTATCTCAGCAGAGTAATTGATTCACTTCTATATTTTTACATCATTGCATGTATTCCAATACCTTGCTACTGGCAACCCTTTTTCTGGATAGTAGTTCCCCCTTTGGAGTCCCAGGTATGAAGTGGCATTTATCAACTGTGTGCCTTATGTGGGGTTGTGGTCTCTATCTTTTAAATTGCTACATTAATGAAATTGGGTTTTCCCATTTTCTTGATTCCACACCCACTATCCACCCACTGCGCTTCCCTCTGCTCTCCTCTGATGAGTATAGTTATGGACAGATAGGGAGGGATGTTCATCCTGGTGGAAGGATGAGCTGTAGTTCCAGTTTGGGGATGGAGGTACGGTAACTGGCTTCAGACAAGACTTCACATGATCACAGAACCACAGGCGTGGAAGAACTTCTTCCAGTCCATTTCCTGTTTGCAAGCAGTGTCAGTGAAATTTATGTAATGCTTGGCAAGTAGTTGTGCAGCTGATTATTGATTATTTCTGCATCACCTGTATGGAGGAGTGCTTTTATTTTTTCTAGACTTCTAGATTCTCACACTTGCTTTGAATTCGAGACCTATCTTCTAGCTTGCTTCCTTTCCAGCTGAGCAAAATAACTTCTGAATTTGCATGTGCATATGTTCTATCCTCTTACATAGGTCACTGTGGAAGATGTTGCATTTTCAGTTTTGTTCTTAGTCTATAATATTTGCAGTTGGCTGTGCTGTTACTTTCCAGAAAGCGTTTTATTTGATTATAAATCTAATTTTGTTGACAGGCTGGCTATCAGATCACTCAGCAAAGAGTTCCTATTGCGGTGAATGGAACTTTGTCATACAGTCTCTGCACGGACCACAAAATGAGCCAGATGGTGACCAAAACTGTGAGGATTAAACAAATTCAGTTGGAGCAAGACAGTGGGAAGAGTCTTCATGATGACACAAGGAGCCAGACTCTTGTTGACTTGAATAGGGCTGGTAGGCTTGGATTATTTTTTGTGTTTTTCTTCTTTCTGTGTAAGATGAGTCATTAAAGGTGAATGGGTGGCAGGGAACAGGTGAAAAATAATAACTCTGATGTCCTTGACAATAAAAATTCATGAAAATGACCATTACACTTGAAGCAGGGGAGTACTTGGCCTTCCCTTTGCTGTTGGTTGATGTCAGTTGGCAATAGCAAGTTAAAAATAGTTAGCTACAGTTTGCTCAAAACTGTGCGTCAGTCACATACAGCCACTCAGCTATTTTAGCTCTTTGTATCACTGTTATTAATAAATAAATAAATCAAAGACGTAGTGAATCAAGCTTGTGTCTGGAAGGAGCAGCTGTTACAGTTTGTCATTGCATGAGTCAGGCATTTCTTGTAATGATTAGCTTTGGAAAAGATAGATTTTCTCTTTAAACTTTGAAATTCTAAGCAAAAAGGACTAAATTAGTACACAACATGGGTCACAACCTGGATGGCCTAGCCTAACTGGCTCCAGTGTCCGTTGAAGTTAAGGGCTGTGGCTGCTCATGTTCTTTGAAAGCTGGATACTGAAGCTAAAAATTAGACTACATCTGTTTATAGTTCTGTCTGTTCCAGAATTAGTTCAAGATAAATGAATTTGAATCTGGAACTGGATTGGCTTTAAGTGAGAGTTCTAGAAAAAGGCAGGAGAGGATTGTGTCCTTCTGATCTACGTGTCATCAAAGAATGTAAGGTTGTTTGTGGTTTCCTTTAAAAAACAGAAGGAAAAGTTTTATAGCAATCTGCACCTAGGCCCATAGTGAGAGTTACTGAATAATGCATCAGGGCTTTTTTTTTTTCTTTTTTAGCTCAGAAAAAGCCCAAGTGCTTTCATGTGTTTAGCCAGTTGCACTCTAATATGCCAAGATCAAAAGCTATTGTTGAAAATCTGCTGTCTCTTTCCCTGCTAGGAGTCGGCCTCATGGAGGTTGTCATGGAGCCTGATATGTGCTGTGGGGAAGAAGCAGCTGCAGCAGTCAGAGAGCTTCAGCTCATTCTTCAAACACTTGGGAGCAGCCACGCAGTCATGGCAGGTACTGAAGGGGGGAAGAGCACCTTCCCTTGTCACCAATAATTCTCTGCATTTGCAGGAGTTTTGCAGCTTCT
The DNA here is from genome assembly GCA_017639245.1 of Myiopsitta monachus. Lineage (NCBI taxonomy): Eukaryota > Metazoa > Chordata > Aves > Psittaciformes > Psittacidae > Myiopsitta > Myiopsitta monachus. The sequence goes on along the minus strand of CM029917.1, from coordinate 69,678,889 downwards.
GGTTATTTTGCTTTCTATCTTTTGCTATTCTGTCTGTTGTTTTTACAATCCTCGGGGCCTGTCCTAATGTCTGCCATGCTTCAGATGTCCATATGGGCCTGCTTTTGTCTGCAGAGCTTTGCAGTGCTATATTTTATATTGCCTCACACAATATTTTTACAGGATAAGCCTAGGCAGGAAGGAATATCACCAGGGTTGTTGTGTTTCTCCCTGTTTTCATCTTGCTTGGTGTAGCACTGTCGCACAAAAGATTTGTATTAAGGATTCGTTGTAGAATACTGAAGTTTATAACTTATGGGACAATATAGTGGGAGCATGGATCGTCTTGTAAGTTGTGTCAGGTCTCAGCTAGTCATCGGATGGTGTAGGCAGTGAACTTGTGCTGGTGTCATGGCTGCGATGGAGAAATGACTGCATAGTGGACGTGGGTGCTGGGGTTAATTTAAGAACCAACAAGACTGCAACTTTTACCCTACTTGATCATTTCACATTCACTCTATCTTTTCCTTCCCTCCAGCATTATGTTTACTAGGTCTCAATTTGCCCTACTACTAGGGAGATCACTGCTGGTCTGGGGAGATAGACCAGAAAATTGTGTTCATGCTGTGCAGCAGGTTTGCAGGTACCACCATCAGGTATTAGAGGCCAGTGGCACTAGGCATCCCCTGGCACTTGTCTCCACACATCTCTCAGGTCTTTGGGATCCTTCCCCACCTTCAGGATTGCTTTAGCCAAGATTGCTGCTAACTTTGAGCCAATTCCTCTTGTGGAAACCCCTGCTTTTGGCACCAGCTCTTCTTTCTGGAACCCTAAGGCCCCAATTTTTGCAATAAGTGATGTACAGAGGCACCAAATGTGATCAGCCTTCTAACTGGTCACTGTCTCATATTCCTCTGTTAATTGGAGGATTCAAGTCATACCACTTCTGCTCAGTCCCAATGTTACCAAATTACAACCAGCCCATGAGTACAGCTAGCAAATAGTAGGCTTCTGCTTGAGAGTTTGAAAGAACAGCTTTGGGTATTCATCCCTTCCACACATACACCCAATTATCAGCTGCCTATTAGTGTTTACAATGTAAACTGTATTTTTGCCTGTGACAGTTGGCCTCACTGTTCTGGCAACAAATTCAGTCCACAGTGAGAAACAAGGCAGAGTGATCCATGTATCACCCTATAAATGGGATCCAATAAATGTTGCTAGTGATGCAAATCTAATTTAATATGGGGGGAAATAATAATTGCTAGACATTATGTGTCTGCATCTTTTCTAATACTAGTGTTACACATGTCTAATGGGGCACAGCTGTTAATATTAAGCAGCCAGTTTGCATGCTTCTTCAAAAGCCGTGATGGAGATGCATGCTATCCTTTATTGCTATTGAATTTGGCCCCAAGATTGCCATTGGAATTGCACTATCATATCTTCTATTACAGTGAGATTTCTGACTTTAGAGGGCAATTCCAGTCCAGGGAATATTTTTCCTCCAGTATAGTTGGCTTTTAAAAGTAATTGGAATTTGGTTTGGTTTTGATTGGTTTTGGGTTTAAGGTGATAGTTTTAGGGGCTTTCTACTGTAGTCTTCCCTCATCATAGTTACTTTCTTTCAGATAAAGTTTTTACATTCTTACCTTAATTTTGTTCGTGTGTTCAGTGCCCAGTTTTGTCAGGTGTTATTTCATTACAACTAACAGATGAAAAGATTATTTCATTGCAAACTGAAAGGAAAAGAAGCTGGGCTTAAAGTGGGCTTAAAGGAAAAAAGCTTTTTTAAGAACATTTGGGGCCTGGCTTTCCTTTCTTATGCCTGATTAACTTTATTGTCTTGTCACACTGACACCGACATCCAAGTAGAAGCAGGTCATGTCTCAAAATGAAGCAAGGGCAGGACAAGTGTATTCCTTTTTTGGAACAAGTACTCATTTCACCCCAAAGAGGGAGCACATGGAAAACACTTCTCTTGAAAGAGATGCTGGGTTATTCCAGCACCTTTGTCCTTCATTTGCATGTTTGGCAAGACTCTATGAGAGTAAATTAGTGTGCTATCATCCAGCCTGCTTTTGCAAAGTATACCAAGACCCCTCTAGTCAATTTACATCTATTGACTGGAAAGGATTCTGAAGCTGTAGCCATCTTCACAGGTTTAGCTGTGAGCTATTTTGTGCTCTCTTTAATGGTGCTACTGTATCTAAACAGGAAGTGTTTTGTTTCTTTTTATCTGTGTTTGAAGTAAAGTTAAAAAAGAGGAAGGCTGCGCATGTTCGCTGTGCAGTATGGGAAAAATAATGATTCTTTTTAATACAACCTCTCCTGTTTGTTTATTCCTCTAGCTGATATACTGTGGCAAGCTTTTTCTTCTCAAAAGGGATGTCTTTAGAGGGACAAAACTGGGAAAGATACAATTATGAGTTACTTCTGGTTGAGTCATTAAAGATCTCTAAGTTTAGAGATTTCACATTAGTCCGTTTTGGACTAAAAGTGCAGACTGCTTTTATATAAAACTTTGTATTCAGTTTCAGGTTTTGGCAACCAGGGGAATTGGGGATGGGGGTGGAATTGCAGTTTCTTGGAGGAGAGGAAGGAAATCGCAAAAAAAATCTGCTACTCACAGTTTGTCCCTGAGCTGTAAATTTCCAAGAACACCTTTGTAAATCTGTTCAACATAACTGTAGATTCTTCTGTTCCATACTAGGGCAATATGTACCCATCAAATTGTAATTCCAAAAGTGTGGGGGTTTGCTGTTTTTAGAGGAATGGAAGCTTCACAATACACCGCTTGCTTGTGTAATTTTTCCCTTTATTTAAGAGCTGTGAATCAGAAGCTTTTTTCACTGTATGGCTTAGAGGATCTGTGCTGCACTGCACCACTCAGTTTTCTCTGAGAGGGATTATAAGCAGTAATTAAAACCAAAACATTATTCTTGGAAAATGTTGAATTATTAAGAGGCAGTGGATCGAGGTGGAGTCACAAACAGAAAGCTCTGATGAGATGGTTGGTACTCTTTTCTGCACATACAGAAGCTGTTAATGCTCTTCACATAACATGCAGTTTATTAATGCATGCCAAGGTTTTTACTCTAGTTTACAGGGCAGGCTATTCTCTTGATAAAATTTCCTTTTACAGAGGGTCAGCTGAGAGTGGATGCCAATGTTTCTGTGCATCAGCCTGGAGAGCCTTATGGAGTGAGGACTGAAGTGAAGAATATCAATAGCATACGATTCCTGGCAAAGGCTGTAGGTAAACGATGGTTGCTTCATTAAAAGAGTATTGTAGACATTTTATGTGGTCTCACATGAAATATGTCAGCCTTAGAGTGCAAAAATTGGTCTCAAATGCCCTGACTGGCTTTGCCTAGCTGTCCCTTCCATGCACCTTGACTGTGAGTCCAGGAGGCCCATTTAAGCTGAGGCTGCGGCCTTCAGACTTGGTCTAAGCTCCATCACATATGTGCCAGTTTTCAGCCCTGTCTTCTGGTGGACCTATCTGTAGTCTGGTTCACAGTGCTGTCTCTGGATTTACCTCCTTCTGCTTCTGACTGCAGTCTGTGAATGGAACGTAGACCCAGCTCAACCCCTCACCTGGACTGAGACTGTCAATGAACCGTGTTAGTAGCACATTCCCCTGCCCATGCTGTTCACACCAGTGGGACTGCACCAGATAGCAATGGCTCTGCCTGTACTGTGGTCACCCTCGGCTCATGGCTTTTCCCTCCTTGTGGAGCAGCCCTGCTCTTGCTGCTTGCTGACAGAATAAATCTGAGTATGGGGTACTCTGGGGATAGCAGCCATATTAGTTTGCAGTTTTGTTACAGAGGTAACCCTCTACCTGCAAGAAGAATAAAGCAGATGATTCAATGCCTAGCATGTTTATTACTGAAATATGTTAGCAGTAGCTTTGTATCCTCCAGCGTAGAGGATTGCTTTCCACTGAGTGTGGTAGGTGGTGTATATGAAGTTCAGATGCAGGCTGGGTATGAGCAAGAAAGGATGATTATTGCGTCTCCAAAAGAAAACTCAGCTGGGTGATTTGGAAGGTCACTAGGAATGCATGGCTTGGCTGCAGTGCCTGGGAGAAAATGTTTTCTATTTAAGGGAATGAAAGAAGATGAGGAAAACTTGCAAGGAAGGAAACAGTTCTGGAGGGAGAGACAGTGACTGATAATTCTGCCTGTAGCTACTGTGGTTGATTTCATTAAGGTTAAAACAACAAACTTATTCTGTTACTGCATAGCAGTGAAAAATGAAATACTGGCGTGTGCAAAAGCTAATAATGCAGTATAATAACCTTACTCCTTTTTCTTTTGTTGCTGTCAGACTATGAAATAGAGAGGCAAATTGAAGAACTTGAAAATGGAGGAACAATTCTGAATGAAACAAGAGCCTTTGATTCCAAGCTTGGGTGAGTTTTTATTTTGGAGGAACATCAGGAATAGCAGCTTTGGAGTGCCGTGGATACTTAGTGACACGATCAGGAGAGGTAACATGGTATTGCTCAACTTCTCTCCTCTGAAGCCAATGTTCACAAGCATAGTCTTCTCACAGATAGTAATCTCTTCTTAAAGTTAAAACTTTTTCACAGCAGGCTGTGTTATGTCAAGCAGGGAAATAACTGCCCTCTTTCTTACACACATTCTTTGAAGTGGCTTTCAGAAGCTTTTCTGATCTTCATGAGGCAAGTTTTTGCCATAAAACTAATTCTGTGGTGTACCTCTTGGCCACATCTTGTTTTGGCTTTATTTTAGGTGCACTGTACCGATGAGAGACAAAGAAGGAAAACAGGATTACCGGTAATTTATTTCTTTCTTTTTGTCAAATAAAGTTAACATTTCAAGAACTGCTAATTTAGGGAATCATTCTTTGAGTGTAGTCAGTGTAATGAGCATGTAAAGATAGCACGGAGTATATATTGGAAGTTTACCTTCTGCTGGAAGGGGAAGAGACCTATCAAAATCAGTGCTAGTTGGAGCAGTTCAGATCTAGAACTGTGTCTCATCTCTGCTAAACCCATAGACCTTTTCCAAAACCTAAGTGTGTAGCTCAAAGTGGGTAAGTTGAAGGTTTACTTTGTGGCCACTACAAGAGTATTCTTCCAAAAGCCTGACATAAAATCTAAGAATATTCAGAGTTAAGCATTGCTCCCTCTTTAAGTAAATACCAAGGGAAATGGCTTCCAGATAGCAGGCCCTGCCTCTCAGTGCTTAAATTCTGTGATCGTAGATCACAGTCACTTTGGAAATCCTAACTACTATTGAAGTGTGTCAGCATTCATAGATATGTTTCTACCTTAAGGTCTTTGTAGACCTAATAAAGACGTTAACCTTGCTAAGTGCTTCTTGCCTTTCACCAGTGTGAGGTGATAGCTGTCAAACCATAAACAGCCATCTCAATAAACAGCCATTCCATAAACAGCCATTCTTAGTCACCCAAGAAGGATTTAGCCACCCAAGAAGGATTTAACCAGAGGGTGAGGAGACAAGGTTCTGCTGGGAGCAAGTTGCTAGTGAAGTGTTGCAAAGCAGCAGCGCAGCTGCTTAGTGCCCTAGCATGGGATGCAGTCACAGTGGTGTCAGGAGGGGGAGAGTGGCATAGTTCACTGCTCTGGGCACTTTTTCTCCTGCTCCGTGCATGCCTGCCTCCTTCCATGCTTAGAGTCATTTTAGTGCTGATCCTCCCAGTCGTTCCCTAGCTGTTCATCCCAGAGGCAGTCTTCCCGTTAACTCCCAGAGTTCATTTCCCAGCTGGAGAATTTTAATTCTGTAGGAGAACTTTCAGAGCCTCTCAGCTTCGCCATATCTCTGTTCCTGTTAAGTCTACATATATTCTACCACTGATCTTGTTAGAAAAGAGCAAGGATTTGAAAACATCCCACAAAACTAAAATCTACTTTTTAAATTACTGGTTGTAGAAATGCAGCAGAAAAGTCAGTGATAATTTTGTGAATCCCTTATTATGGTAGGGGCTGGCATGAGGCTTATTTAACAAGACGAATTCAAACAAATGCAAAAGAAAATTCATTAAAGAATAGGCAAAACCAGGAAATCTGAGATATTTCAAATAAAGACCAGAAAGGTTATTACTAGTACTAAGATTATTACCAGTATTAAACTGTGGGAGGTTTTGAGGGTTTTTTTTAATTCCTGACTTATTGCTGCACATGATATTTTAAACTTAAGATCTATGTTTAGGCAGATTTGAAATAGAAATTATTATAGTAAATGTAGAGAGTGCCCCATCTCCTTTATTCTGATACTTTTGAACCCCTCATTTGATCATGTAAGAGCGGGGTTTCTGCTTCAATCGCAGTTATTTGAGTGGTTTGAATTGGCCCTTCTTTTTAAGGGAGGCTTTTGTTCTGTGGCAGCACCCTACTGAGCACAGTGACTTTGCTTTTAGCACAGCATGGGATTTCATAAAGACTTTTGAAGTTAGTCTGAAAAAGGTTACAACCTACCCAGATCACTCCTGGCCACTGGCTGTCAATCTGGGTTTTCTCCTGCCAATCCACTCCTGGTTTTGTTCAGATCCACAATTCATGGTTGATGGCAGTAGGAGTGAGTTGTTTCCTTATCTATTCTTCCTGGGTTTATTGGGATTGTTCATTATTATTTTGGGTACAGAAGTGTTTTAATTACTCCTTTTCCATCATCAGCTCTTCAACAATCAGTGGCAAATACTCAAAGAAAACAGAGGCTTTGCAGAGGCTGTTCTCTCACTAGTTTACAGAGATATAGCAAGTCATGAATTTTTAATATTTTGTTTAGTTGAAAAAGTAATACAACTTCCAGGTAAATATAAACCTGTGATATACATTTTATTCCTTGTTGTTTAGCTTCTGACTGAAAATAACTATAAAGGATGTTTTCATTTTTTGCTAGCTTCATGCCAGAGCCAAACCTTCCTCCATTGATTCTGTATGATACAAAATCATTGCCAGCTAATATGAACCATCAGCAAGTGGTAAATATTGATCGGATTCATGAGAGACTTCCTGACCTCCCCAGTGTGAAGAGAGCAAAGCTTGTTGAACAGTATGGGATTCTTCCTGAACACAGCTTCACCTTATTGGTAGGTCTATCGATCAAGTGCTAAAAGAAGCCTAGAAACTTAAAAAGTTGCATGGTTTTGAAAAGATTTACGAATGTCATATCAAACCAGCTGTCAGCTCTTATGGATGCTTTTATTTGGAGATACATTGTATGTGATTTGTATCTTGAAGCTACATACATGAATGGTGCGGAAAAGAAACCATACACAGTGCGCCTAGAAGTGTTTCTCATGCAAGGTGCAGTCAAATAACTATTATTTAATATTGATCTTGTCTGTCTGCACAGGGATGCACCCGTGACTGACTACAGCAAACATGTAACTTCCTGCTGAAAAACTCTTGTCTGCAAGTGCCTGCTCCTCTTGTCTTTTGATGTGGAGGAAAGCTGGGCACCTTGTCAGTATTTAACAAATTGGTAGATGTGTTTTCCTGACCACAGAAGCAAAACCCAATGCTTCAGGCTTTCAGCTTCATGCGCCTGTTGATCTGGTTTTGAAAAAACACAGACTTATCCTTACGTAAATGTACTGAGTGGCTGTACATCAGCTTCAACCTCACAATGCAGTTTACCGGGGATAGGTTCAGAAGAGGGGATGAAGAAAGCAAAGGATGTGGCAAATACAGATTTAAATAAGGAAGTGACAGCAAAATGTCATAACTTCCAAAATTATTCTAAAGGACTTTCAACTTCTTAAATACAAATTGGGTCATCTCTGTTTGCCAGTGGTAACTGTTGTGGGGAATTTAGCATACTCACCCAAGATTAGACATTTCATGTAGCCAGCTAAGCTAGGACAGTGTCTTGCTTTGGTTACCTCTGTGATGAGTGGATGCAGGAGAAGGACTTCTTTAGAGTAAGATTCAGAGTGGAACTGTAAGTACTTTGAAATTGTCCTCTGGAGGGGTTCCTTTCCTTTGACTATGAATGTGGGGAGAGCAGTGCACACAACTACCTAATATCCCTCCTTGGTGTGTCTGTTATTTAGTACATTTGTACAGAAGCTGATTCTACAGAAAAAAAAAAAAATGATTCTTTCTTCTGAAGAAAGCTGGTAGGAAAAGTGCTTCTGTGGTTGTGTGCTATTTTAGTGAGTTGCAGGTATTTCAGTGTTTGGTGGGCAGGTGAGTCATAAATCTCTTAAAGTTGTGAGGCTGCAGAGATAGCATTGAGAGGTGTCAGTATTTCCTACCGTTCTATTTCAAAATGTGATTTTGCAGCCAGTACTCCTGTCCATGCATGTGTTTTTTTTCACATCAATGTATTTCTCACATATTAAAATGAACAGAGCTCTGAAGGGTAGATGGGTCCTGAACCTTTTTTCCTGACTCTTTTTCCTTCTTTTCCCCCTCTGTGGTGGGTTGACCCTGGCCAGCTGCTGAGTACCACAGTTGCTTGCTCATTTCCCTGCTGGTGGGATGGGGAAGAGAATAGAAAGAGCAAAAGCAAGACGACGTGTAGTTTGAGATAAAGACACTTAAATAAATGAAGGAAAGAAGAAGGGAAGAACCTGAAAGCGATGTGAATGCCATCACTCACCACCTCCCACAAGTAGAGTGATGCGCAACCAGTCTCCTACCCATGAGAGTGACTGCTTCCCCAAAAATCCCCTTTCTTTGGTTTTCCTGGTTGAGCAGGGCATTACATGGCATGGAATATACCTTTGGTCAGTTTGAGTTAGCTGTCGAGGTTGTGTCACCGCCCCACTTTGTGCTCACCTGCAGCCTACTCACTGTGGTGTGCAGAGTGGGAGAAAGAGAAAGTACTGCTCAGCAGCAGTCAAAGCACCAGTGTGTTGTGAGCACTGCTTTAGTAACAAATCCAAAACACAGCACCTTCTTCAGAAAATAAACTCCTTCCCAGCCAGATCCAGTATACCTACTCCTTTCACTTGGCATCAACACACTTCTTGGCCCATTTCAATTTTGCTAGTATTGATGACTGCTGCTGCATCAGAAGTAGTTATCTCTATCACCTATGCCTGTATATTTGCTTCATCAACTGCCCTTTCTCTGAAATCCACTATTGCCTTTGCTTTTTCCTTTAAGCTTCTTTTTTTTTCCTTTTTGCAACACATAAGACAATTAATGAGCTCCAAGCTGAAATTTGGGATTCAGCTTGTAGTAGAATAATGCATCCATTTGAATGCATGAAGTGAACACATTCTTTATTGTGGGTCTTCTTTTATTGTGCATTAGAATGTCAGCATGTATACTTTCCATAAAAGTTGCTTGCTTGTTCACTGGGAGACTACTTAACCTTAATTCATCTGAAAACGGTATATCTGTTGCTGTGTTAAGCTTATATCAGAAGTTGCAGGAGATTGCTGATAGGGCCAGATGCACAAATCTAATGAGTGTTCTTTCAGGTTAGAGCACCCAGGAGTGCTCATTAAATAAATGGCAGTGATAGAGGGATGTATCTTAAAATATAAAATCTCTGTGCTGTGCCCGCTTGTTAGAGAAAGGATTACACGTCGAAGTTGTAATGAAATAATACCATACTTCAGCATGCAAGTTAGTTTCTGAGTTTGCTTCCTGAGATTTATTCTCATATACAATAGCTGCCTATTGGTACTGCAGTACTGAGAATCTGAGACCTCCAGCTTTGCAGTACAGAATGTACTGAAATGGGAGGGGAGCATTACCTATTCACATCTTTATGGCTGAAATTTCTTAAGTGTAAGCTGCTGGTTTTTTGACAGTTTTATATAAATTGTGAAAATAAATGAAGCTTCTTATTCTGATTTCTTATTTGTAAAGAAAATTCTTTGAGCCGTGTAGTCTACAGAGTATTTGAGTACTCGATTTCTGCATGCAGTTCCTACTTTGCTGTGTAAACTGGTAGGCTGGCAAATACTTCAGTCAAGAAGGATCTCGGACAACTTTGCCAGTGATGATATTATAATATTTTTGTCTTGCTTCCTGTTGAGTCAAAAAATTACATTCATTGGCATAGACATGAATGTCTATGTTCTGTTTTCAAAAAGCATGCTGACTGGGGTCCGGGGAGGTTCAACCAAAAAGTAGATCAATTGTCACAGTAAAGTATTGGAAAAAAACAGTTTGATTTGAATCTGAATTCCTTTCTCATTTGAATTCCAGGCCTTCCAATGCATTTACTGTTCCTCTGCTTACTCAGAAAGTGGCCTGTTCCACTTTGGCTTTGGCTTCCTGCTGCGGTGGAACAGTTATGTTGGTGAATCCTTTGAACAATCAGAAGTGGGATGCTGTAGAACTTGGTTTTGACCATTTTGTTTATGACATGCTGTCCTCATGCATGTTGGCATGCAGGTGAATCTAAGCTGACTTTTAGAATTTAAAGAACTTACAAGAACCTGTAGGAAAAGGTTTGAATTTTGATTTCTCCGCTTGTCTGCTTTATTAGGCGAGATTTTCTGGGCTTTTTTCCCCAACAGTCTCTCACATTTTTGCAGCAGTTGTTATCTCACAGTTGGTTATTGTGGGAACTGTGATGGTGAAAATGGGAATAAGAAAGCAGAAAATGACATTTTATTTGTGAGCATTGATGTAGCTTTCTCCTTCAGTTCTTTGGGAAACATTATTGGTGTTTAAAAGCATAAGCTTGCATTGGAGATCCAGCGCCCCTAAAGATTGTACCCGTGGTATTCTGTAAAATAACGTATTGCTTTAAACTTGTTTAAAAAGCATCTGAAATCACTCCTCCAGCAGTTTTTTGACGTCTCAGGACTATTAAATGATCATTTTAAACCATGTCTAAAAAAAGAAATTTCATCTGGTTGAAATATTGGTATGTCAGGTTTCATGCCAGTGAGACTGGCATGAAAAACTGGCATTGAGAAAGTTACAGCCTATTTGGTGTGTAATGGGAGCACCAAGTGGGCCTGGATCACAAACACAGTGCTGCGATTCCAGGTTTCTGGTTTTCCTGCTCTGAAGATTAAAATACATTATTCAGAACTAGTGAGAACAGTCAAGTTTAGCATTCCTGTAAACCAGCATGTTAGGAGCATGTCACAAGGGATGGGGGGGGTGTGTTGGTAGCTGGAGCCAATTTGGCATGAAGGAAGTTGACCAAAACGCAGAACAAATTAAAATCAAGTTTGAGCAATGCAGTGTGTAGAAATTGAAGATAATGAAGTTATGCCTGCGTTTTCTCCTACTATGACAAAATAAGAAAAATGTTTCATTTCTGTCAGTCATTTTGGTGTTTTGATATTCTGCCTCACTCATTTCAGTCAAGCATTGGGTTTTCCTACTCTGTGGCTACAGAAAATAACAGTCCCTTTAAAAACCTAAAATGCAAAGGAATTTTGAGGAGTGTTTTTATGTGCCCAAGTAGTGGGTATGGGGGTCGGAACCTGGTAGCATGTGTTGTCAGGCTGAGTATTTCTGGGTTTTTTTGCTCTTGCTGCCTGAAAATCATGTGATTAAAATGTTAATGCTGAGTATGTTGTCCTTGACTTGGAAAGGTCTTGCAGCAGGGTCAGAGCCATAGCTCCAGCCAGGCTGTTGATATCCAGAGATCTTCATGTGCCTACTGCTAGAGATAGGCTCTCTAGCCTACGCGTGATGGAAGTGTGGACATGCTGCGTCTGAGTTGCGTAGCCTGTGTTCAGCCATGTTGCAGCTGCAGACACTGTTTTTGTGTGCGTTTCAATGTTGTAGCTAGACCTACTCTGGAGTGTTTATAAAACCTTCTGCAGCGCCTCTAAAGGAACCAGCGTTTATATTTGCTCATTTTCCTACATAAATTGAACAGGTGGTTTTGTGGAAGGGAACCCACTGTGTGTTTGCGCTATTGAATCCTGAGGTGAATTAGAAAGAGTACAGTACTTAGGAATGCATCATTTTAGCTATTCCGCTTAACACACAGTTTTTAATCGAGTTTACTGTACTTTGGTACAGTGTCTGGCTTTTTTTTAAGCCAGATTTGTTGCTCTAGTCTATTTAGCCTTAATTTCACAATCAAATTTCACATTATTTGATTACAAAGTAACTGCTAGTTGAATTTATAAGAGCACTGAAAAAGGAAGGGAATTGTGTCTGTGCGTATTAGATGGATAACGAGGAGGAGGTACAAGATTTACAAGGTTTACCTCTATTCACAAAAGACCTCAGTGGCTTTCCTAGGCTGAGACCTTGGTTTCTTTGCTGATGGTCTCAAGGTAAGGGGGAGGGGTCTGATTTTTGTCACACCAGCTTTACAGCACGTCAGCCATTACTCTTAAGTACATTTTGTTCTGTTTCACAGAGCAGTAGTCTGCGGTCTTCTCAAAAGCCATACGTCCTCACAATGTGCTGTCTAGAGCTGTTGGAAGTTTGTGTTGTGAAAGTTTTGAGGAGGAAAGTCTAAAACTCTGTAATAAATTGCCTTTGAAACCCAAGGCAAATTAGACTGTTTTGGTAGGGAGGTGTTTGAGGGGAAAAGTCAGGCTTTGGTTTGGTGCGTACCTGAACGTTTTGCTCAGAACTGTTCAGAGATCTGCCTGCAGTCAGTATGTGCTTGGGAAACGTTTTTGCTGCGGTGACAGTATACTTAGAATAGCTCCTTGGCTGCCTCTGAACTGTTACCTCTCAACTTCTGAGAGCTGCCTTGTCCCCCTGTGTTTTTATGCCACACACTGCAGAAGTTCAGTGGCACGCTGGATTTGGATTTCTCCTTGAAAAGGTAGGAGGTGCCACTTACTATCTCTTCAACCTTTGGTAGACCTAATGAGTTCTGTGCTACAGTTAAGAGATCCATCACTGCCTTGATGCCAAACACCACAGCATTCAACAGACTGTGCAGTATCTGTTCTTCTAAAAACACTCTCAGATTTCACTTAGGCTATAAATTGAATCCCCTACTGTCATATCTTCTGAGCATTTAGGGTGCTGTGGAAAAGCCTACATAGCTTCTCTGGAGGGAAAAAAAATACAACTCTGCTTCTTACATTATGACCTTTCTATATCATTGAACAGTGAATGCAAGCTAAACTTATTCCTTCAATCCAAAATAAATAGAACTGATTGCAAGATTGAGTGAAATATCTGTAGATAGTTTCAGGAAAAATCTCTTCTTGGTAAAAGGTAGCGTGACAGCCTGTTAGATTGGCAGCATTATATTTGCTAGCATTGTACTTACTGAAAACACATGAAAAGCTGAGAAAGCTTCTCCCCAGATGCTAATTTTAGGGAGGAGTTAAGAGGAAGATCATTTGGATTTATTGGAAGGGCCACTGGAATAGGCAGGCGGGCAGGGTAAGCTGGGTGTACCTGTTCTAGGCATAACATTGTTTGCTGTTACACTAATAAAATTCCTCCGAAGTCTTGTGACTTTGCAGTGGATTCACAAAACCAAGCTTACTTTAGGATTGAGTATTTGTACTCCAAATGTAATTGTATACTTAAGAATGTTTGCACTCTTGGTAACTTTTTGCTGCATTTAACTTTCCTTAAACAGAATGAAGACGGATTAACAGAATTCTTTGAAAATGTGGTAAAACATACCCAGATGAAGCCAAAGAAAGTGATCGGCTGGATTCTAAATGACCTGCTCAGTTATTTGAACCAACATTCCCTTACAGTAAAGGAAAGGTCAGGCTTCTTGATTACTACAGCTGTGAAACAAAAGTGATCCTTTCCTCATGTGTCATGGATAGTATAGTGTCACTCCATTGCTCGCTTCTGCTTTAGTTGTAAACTATAGTTACGAACTATAAAGTTCATTGTGCTAGCTGCAGTACTATGTAGGTCTTGACACTGACATGCTGAATGAAGTTAACCAACTATCTTGCCGAGAAGAGGACTGTGTAGTTAAGGGTAGTAGTAATTAGTCTTCCTTCTTTGGAATATGGCAGGGGTAATGTATAGTTAGACTATCAATCCTAAAGCTGGGTAGAGCGTGTCTACTAGTTTGTCATGCTAAACTGTGTGATCTTTAGCCTTACTCTGTGAAGTACCTTCTGTCCCCTTTTTCTCTAGCCCGGTCAGTTCTTCTATCCTGGCTGACCTTCTGAACCTTCTAGAAAAAAAAGAAATTTCTTCTACAGCAGCCAAGCAGGTAAGTACCTTCTTGATTTTTACTGTACCTTGAATCTGTGGCTGCTTACTCCATTCATGTAGCAGTCTTGTGACCAGTGTGTGCCAGTATAGCAGTTGCTTTTAAAGGAAATCTTTTGAGTGTTGATGAAGGATAAATTTTTTATGCATACTATATAGATGGAAATGCCTTGTGTATATAATCTTACAGATACATCTGCATATTCAGTGTTAGAAGAAGGTACAAACCAAATAGTAGATCTTAGCAATTTAAACTGAAGTCAGTTAAGTAATCTTGCTCCTGAACAGACTGGACACTAGATCTCAGTTTCACAGTTTGAGTCAGTTAAACTGAGACTGTCAGTTACTAGGTGCTAAGGGGAGAGTAAGGTCTATGTTCCTAATCGTTAGCATGTGAAAAAGGTTAGAATTCACCTGAGCGTAGTCACAGAAAGAGTTCTGCTATTGGTGTACCCTTGATTCAGAAGTGGAGGGATCTGGCCTTTCTTTATTCCTGCTTCTTTGAGCAAGGGGTGTCATGGACCTCTCAAGCAAGCACAAATGGGAAAGCTAGTTTCTCCATCTTTTAAAATGTCTTCTTGCTTAGGACAGTCTCAAAAAGCTGCTTGATGATTTGTATCTAAAATTGTGAAGTGCTTATGATGGGTATGGTGACTGCTGTGCCTGCAGACAAAATCTGGAGGGTTTTTATGATAGGGAGTAATCTGTCATTCACCTTTAGTTGTTGCCAGCTCATTTATGTGGAATGCATTGTCTTTTCAATTTAATTAGTATCCTGTAGATGAATACATCAGGGGAGTGTTTCTTCTCAGGTGTTTATCAGTGAAAATTTTAATGAAGATACTTAACTTGCCTTGTCTGCTTTCAAACATTTAACGCCCTGCAATACACTGGGCAGGTTTCCATGTTTTTAGCACATACTGATTTAATCAAAGTACAACTTGATAGCATTGAAATCGGTTCAGGCTTTTAGTATGATTATAAACCAAGTGTAACTGTTGCAAATGTAGCTCTTTGCCCTGCTTGGAGACATTTGAACTCGCTGGCTTGATGTTTTCTTTTTTGGAGATGCTGTGGTTCTTACGGAGGTTGGGCTTGTTGGTCTGTTTCTGTGAATAGCCAGCTGCATATGACAGGTGTCATAAATAAGGATTTAAGTGCCTGACTTCAGGCATGTGCGTTTGGAAAATTTGGAAAAGTAAAAGCTTCAAAAAGGAGATAAAGTATTAATAGGAAAAGCATTGGCATGCAGAGCAGTTCTGTGCCTGAGGGGTTATGGCACACCCATCAGTTTGGTGTCTGCATTTGAAAGAGAAGCTTCAGAACTCCAGCTTTAACTCTGGGCTTCCTTGTGAAGGTAGAGACAGGGACTAATGCTCTTCTACGGAAGTTTTTTTGCTTTGTGACATATTTGTGCGCCAGCACTTCTGACAGGTTATGAAACATCAAGAATTTCAAAGATGCTTTTCTTGTTTAATTACCAAATCCTTGTAATGAGCACATTGTGCTCAGTGTTCTGAAGTTGGACACAGAAATAACAATACTGTTAGCCATCACTGAGTGCTCCCATCAAACTGCAGAAACCTTGCCACATTTAGAAAAGTATTTTGGTTGCCTGGATGTCAGAAGAATAACAAATGTTTATAACAATTCTCAGCAGTAGGCAGAGATAGGGGATGGCCTGAGGGCACAGAGGGCTATATATACACACCGCCAGATGAATTGCAGCACTTGGCGTGGGGGAGAACACACTGCAGTGATAGAGACAGATCCAACGAGAAAGGATGGAAGGGTTCCATGAGGTGAGTGCACAGCCATGCAGACACATACATGCTCGCTGCAGGAAGCTATTAGCAGTTTACATTTTTTAAGAGGTTTTGTGTTCTGTCTCTGCTGTATAAGGCACTAAAACACAGGCAGATGAAAGCTGTGAGCACTGATTATAGACACAGAACATTGTATGGTGGGATGCATATGTCAAGGAAAGGGCATGGTGTGCTTAGATAATTACCACTTCGGTAATTACAGAGCTCACGCCCAACTTGCCATCAAATACAGCATCCTACTCCAGAGGTCTCCGAAGCAGCTCCAGACTGGCATGCCTGTGCAAAGAGGAACAGCTTCAGCTCTGCCAGTGTGCACGGTGGTGGAGTGATTGTGTCCTGGGTTCTGGGACTTGCACAGGCATTCTGAAGCTCACAGTGGGAGGTGCCCATGCTGCTCACCAGAGCTGAAACCAGTCTGATGTGATGGGGACCATGCCCGAGATAGGGCGCTAGTCTTGGTTTGCAGGGCTGGCAATGGGTACGTTACTGGTATAAGGCGCTTGCCTTTGAGTTATGGCACTGTGGGAGGAGGCTGGGTCCTGTAGCAGGGAAGCAGAAACTTGCTCCTGATGCTGAGAGACATGTTGAAACAACTCCATTTGGACACCCTTGTATGTTCTCTGGGGAGCGGTAGCAGAGCAGACCACAGGTCTTATTTACTTCTGCAGTTGCATAGGTCACGCAACATAGGAGTAACTTCCACAGACCCTTGGAGCGCCTACTTTAAAGTAGAGAATAGGGAAATGAGTACAATACACAAATCTAAACAGAACCATCTGCTTTGACAATTACGGCTCCACCATCTGGAGGACTGAACCCAGCCTGCCCCTCACTTTTGTCGGAGGCTGAGGGACAACTGCCAGACATGGAGACTTCCATCCTGGAAATGAGAGATGCCCCCAGGACTGACTCAAGTGGTACTGCCTGCTGCTTCCCTCCCACCCTTGGCAGCAAATCACTGCAGATAGGGTTTCCAGTTGGAGCGTTCTCAGGAACAACAGTCAGCTGGCACATTCACCGGTTGCAAAATGTTTGATATGACTCCCGTGGCAGCCAGACGTGTAAGTCCTGATTAATTCATCTTGACCAATGGTTTGCTTGCTATGCCTGTGTATGTAGAGACCACAGAACATCATTAAACTCTAATCACGCTCAGGTAGGAATCAGTAGTAGAAACTACTGAGATTTCAGTAATGGAAATGAGGCCTGAGATTCTCATTTTGGCTCTGGAGACTTCATCATTTGCTCCTCCTGTTCTGGTGCAGGCAGTTTGTGTAAATGACTTGAAATCATTTTTTAAACTGCTTTCTTTAGATTCATACTCTGTGCCAAGTGGAGAAACACATTTTTAAAAGTGCATCTTTGACAGGTCTTGGCCACATCTCTTTCTGCTTTCCTGCATACCTGTAAACAAGCAAGGGCCTTGATAACATTGTTTCTCTACTAGCGAAGTGGAGATGCTTGTTACCAAATTGAAAAGTACACACAATGCGGATGTCACAGGGCAAATCTGGTGCCTTCAAGGTTTCCAATGGGCAAGCTTTTTTCCATGCCAAGAGATGTTTGGCATAGGAATAGCAGGGAATCAGAGCTGGATCTCTAGCTGTCAAGCTGTCCTGCCCCTGATCTAAGTCAGCCTGATGTATGAGTTGCTCCAGGATAACTCTGCCGTGGTCGGCTGTGTAGATTTTGTTGCTAATTTGCCCCTCCTGCAACCCATGGCATCCTGCTTGAGTACATATCCATCCTAAAAATCCCATCTATGTTTTTCCAGGAGAGCGTTATGGCTTATTCATTGTTCAGCCCCTGATTTGTGCAACACTTCAGGGTCTCCAGGGCATTTTGCTATGGACTATGCTGTGCAAGGAGGACAGGGCTCCTTCTGAGGGGTGATGTGCTGTCCCTGTGCCTTAGGAGGCCTTGAGGACAGAACACTTCCTGCTAGGACCCTCAGGGAAGGAGCAGAGGGGGCTGCCTGGGGTAGCAAGAGAGTGTAATGAAAATAACCAGCCTGCAGAAAGGCTGAATCTCTGTTGGATGTATTTCTTTCTACAGGTATTCCAGGTGGCACTGGCATGATGGCATTTAAGTACTGCATTAGAAGGAAGATCTGGTAGAAAAGTCATCATATACTGCACTGATTTATTTAGACAAAAACATCTGAAAGCTTTACTTATAGCAGGTGTAACTCTGGCTGCTTATCAGTAAATTCAATATTGTGATGTTCCTTTAACCCTCCTAGGATAAAAACAAGATGTAGCTGCCACAGTACAGCTGTGTTTCAGTGCCTGCTCTCAAGGGCTCCAGCAGAGTGATAAGATCCCATTAAAAGCTTTGGGGTGCCGCTGGCAGACAGATCTCTTGGAGGAACTGGGTCAATGCATGGTTCTTAAATACCTGTTGTGGCCATTGAAATCCTTTAACTGATGGTCTTTTGTACCAGAAAATTTGCCATGCTGTAGAAAATTGCTGAGATAGCCAAGATACCATAGAATCATAGAATAGTTAAGATTGGAAAGGACTTTAAGATCATCTAGTTCCAGCCCCCCTGCCCTACCATCCCACAGGCTTCATTTTCTCTAAGTTGTCTTGCTGCCCGGCTAATGGTTTAACACGCAGTTTGAATGCCCCTTCGTGTCTCCCATCCCAGGCTTCTCTTCATCCTACAGTGTTTAATGCTGAAATTTTGCCATGACATCCATTTCCGTATTGGTACCCAAGCAGAGGCCCAAACATAAAATTACATCTTCAGCTCACGATGGAGCACAAGCAGCTGCTTTAATAAGGTTTTATTTCTCTCCTCCCACAGCTCTGAAATAAGAGCAAAGTGAATACAGAGAATGACTGCCCAAGGAAATTGGTTTTTTTTTTATTAATGTTCTCTTCTTTCCAGTTTATTCCAGGGCGATAGCCCTGCTGCAGCATAGGCAAACAACTAGCATTCACAGGTGATTATTCCAGAGGCGTGGGTTCACCCAGCCATCCAGTACTTGGAGGTGGGCTGGAGCTGCTGCATTCATTCTCCTCAGCGCTATTTTTCTTCTGTCTTGTCATACATACCCTCATTAGAGCTTGCTGATGAGGACTGCTAATGGGGTGAGTTACCTGGGATTGGACTTGGTACAATAGTTAGCTAGTGGTCAGTTCCCTGGGCAGAGACATTGCTCATGAAAATGCATTTGCTTAGTGCTCTCAGGCAGTTCTTGTAAATCGTGTGAGATGAGCATGAGTACTGCCAGAGGAGCAGCCCTGCAGTCAGTGACAGTCCTGCCATCTTTGGTGACCCCCTCTTCCAGAGAGGTGTGCTCAGGAAGCACCTGTGAGGAGGTAGGGTACCGGCACTGGTGGTAGCAGGCAGCCCCTGATGCTGTGGAAGGCTGCAGAGCATCGGTTGCAAACCATTAACCTGTGATCATGCAGTAAGTGAAAATGCTTTGTCTTATTTCAGGGAGCAGAAAAGGAGGGAGAGTGCAAGAGCTCTTTCAGCAAGGATGAAATCTTGGGTTTGTTCAAATTTAGACAATCTGCTGTTGCTTTAAATAAAACCTGGCTTCTTGGATCAGTAATTGAAATACTGCATGTAAACAACCTTGCTAAGACACTGACCTCTGCTACACATTGTGGCTTTCAGGTGCTTGGGGAATTGTGGAAGGGAGAAGGGAAGACTCCTCTTGAAATTGTTAAAGAAAAGAAACTTGAACTGATACAGGATCAAGAAGCACTTGAACAGATCTGCCAGGCGGTGATTGATGGACAAGAAAATGAGGTGATTATGATGGTGGAGGGAAGCTTGTGCTCTACAGCAGTATGTGGCACTAAAAGGGGGTTAATGTGGTCTCTCTTTTTTTTTCCCTTGTTGATTGGCATTTGAGCTGTAGAGCCAGTATAGGAGCAGTAAAGCTGCTGCTGAGCGATTATCAGCCTTTTCTTCTCCTTTCTTATTTTACCAAGTGTTCTTTTAGAAACTGAAGCTTGCACAAAATGATCAGCAGAAGAAATTACCAGCTAAGTCATTCTGAGACACCATGAAAACTTACTGCAGGACAGCAAAACTGCAGGGCCCTGTCCCTCTACAGCTGTACCACCATTAACCTGACCCGCTGCCTGGCCGCCTCACTCTGATTTTTACGTCATCCTTTGTGATATCAGGACAACACTGTTAAACTGTTCCAAAGCTGGCGATTGAAGCCACCTGCCAGCAAGGAATATATTAGTTATGGAATTAGAGACTGTACCAGAGCTGGCAAGGCAAAAATTTTTCTTGCATCTGTCTCTTCCCCATGTCCCTGTCTCCCTTCACTGCCAAAGAGAGGAGTCCAGCTGGCTCTCGGTGTGGGGTGGCAAGGAGCCGGACCCTGTGGCAGCGGCGGCTCCAGAGCTACTTCCCTTCTGCTCTGCAAAAGGGAAGATGAGGGTTTGGCTCTTCCCCATCTCCTTGGAAGGACACATAGCAGCCTGCGTGGCTTATCAGTCTGACAAAGCCTGAGCTGGGAAAAACGGAAAACTAACTTGTTTATCGTGAAGGGGAGGAGCAGGAAAGGATCCTGACAGAGTCTAAAATCCGCCTTATAAAAAGCAAAATGAAAACGAGTACTTACATGTTCTCTGGAGTGAAAATGTAAAAGCAGAAGTGAATAGCTTCCTTTTAATATAAACATTGTCTGGCTACATTTGCCATTTGGAAAAAAAGCCATTAGCATCTTCTGAGAACAATACCACCCACCCCAGATCTCACTGGGGGATGCTAACAGCTCTGCAAGAGCTTTTGATAAAGAAAATGAGCCTGCAGTAGGTCGGCCTGACCTCCATCAGGCTGACTCATTTGCAGAGCCTGATAAAAGTGCTGCTGTGTTCTCAGCCTGGATAGAAAGAGCATTGGAACGGATTGGGAAGTACAGAAGCTGAAGGTCCATAACTGCACTCCCATTTCAATAATAATGCTTTCTCCAAGAATGCAATTCCTCTCTGTTTGCCACTCTTTTAGTCAAGTTGAATGCAGTAGAATGGCCTTGCTTCCCTAACTTTTTCCAGGTGATTCTTTCACAAAGGCAAAAGCTGCCTTGAAGGCACGTACTACACTGCTTCGAATTGCTGCAAGAGCTTGCCTTACAAACTAGCATTACCTCAATACTTGGAGGAGGTCAGGGGGGAAGGGAACTACAGTTTTTCATAGTAACTTTCTTCAAAATGAGCTAACTTACAAACAGTTGCTCAAACCACCACTGAGCACTTCATGAAAATGCAGCACCTGGATTGTGCTGCCCTTTGCCCCATATAGGTAATCTCTCATAGCCCGGGAGTGACAAGTCCTTCTCACTCTGTGACACTACAGAGAAGATTTTAGTCTGCCAATAATTCGGATACCATGACTAGTAGCAATATTTGCAGTTGTGCTTGGGGTTGGCACAGTTGGTGGTTCATATGTTCACAATCCTTCCCTTAATAACTGTAAATATGACCTCCTGTTGGACTGAAGCTATCATGTTTTGCCCAGTAATTGACAATGCAGAGAATGTTTTCTCTGCCACAAGGCCAGGTGCTTGTCTTTCTGCAGTAGCGTCTCCTTTAGGAATGCCCAGAAAGCTGAAATTTCCAGTGTTTTTTCCAGTGTCTTTACTTAGCTTTGAAACATGGCCATTGCTATTTTGTAGGTGATTGTGCATCAAACACTAGCTGTCTGCTAGGAGGTCATATTTCTGATCGGTTAATTAATTGCTGTGTTGCAAAGGATTCCTTGCTTAAAGGAAATAAGTTGCTGTTACAGAAACACCTCCGTTTGTGCTTGAAGGATCTCACATGTTATCAAATAGAGTAAGATCTGATGCAAATTACTTGTTACAACTGAGCATGATATTGAGTAAAAGGGTAGATCCTATTAGCAAGAGAAGCCCATCTCGTTTTTCTGGCTCTCTTCCAGGAAAGAGCTGTTCAAGTTGCAGGCACTGTTAAAATCCAGAAGTGTTTTCTGACTTTTTCAATAAGAGGAGATCTTTCTATTAGTCATAAGGCCCTGCTGCTCTGCAGAGACTTGCTGCTGTCTCATGGGAGCAGAGCGGGAGCTTATTGCAAAGCTGAAGGCAGTTTTTATAAATAACACCTTGGCCCAAAATACAGTATTTACCGCCATGGTCCAAGGGATAAGAACAGTCATACCTTGGCTGCTTTTCGTGTAACAGTGGTGTCTGTCTCTGTTTTTTTTCTTTAAAGGTTATGGCAATCAAGGCTGGAAATCACAAAGTTCTAAACAAGTTAATCGGCCTGGTACAAAGGAAAACCCAAGGACGATCCAATCCTGTTCTGGTGAAGCGGGTGTTAGAGAAGAAGCTGCTAGAGTAGCCACAAGAGGGAAAACCCACGCCAGCCTCTACACAAGGCATGCACTTCATTCTATCTGGTTCACTGCAAATGAACTTCCGTGC
The DNA here is from genome assembly GCA_017639245.1 of Myiopsitta monachus. NCBI lineage: Eukaryota > Metazoa > Chordata > Aves > Psittaciformes > Psittacidae > Myiopsitta > Myiopsitta monachus. The sequence goes on along the minus strand of CM029917.1, from coordinate 69,656,576 downwards.
CTCCTCTTGTAGCATCAGGGTGGCTGCTTATACTTTAAGTAGCACTGTGGCCTGGCCTGGCCCAGTCTTCCGTGGGTACAACAGCCAAAGGCAAATGAGAAGGAGAACAGCAGGAGGTGATACAGTCATTTTCATCTCCCTGGCATCAGTGTGGCCTTCAGAGATGTGATTTCTTCACAGCCATGGGAAACAAGTTCCCAAAGTGCCTGTGAGTATGCAGGGAGCTGAAGCTGTATTGGTTAGTTTTGTAATAAATCAAGTGTCAGCTTGGCTTTCCTAGCTGCCTTTTTGGGAGGAGGGAAATTCACCCATCTTGAATGCAAAATCCAGTGGTGCACACTGTTAGTGTGAGCACAGAGGTGACAATGATTAAAAACCACAGCAGTAATTAAGATATGTGTCTCTGTGCCTAGCAGAAGGGGTAAATATGTCTGCTGCTGTCATTCTTCCTGGTTTCTGAGGGATGGGAAAGAATGAAGTCACTTGGTGCTTCAGTTCCCAAGGCTTGTGCCACAAACAGATGCAAGTGCTTACATCTAAGACTTAGTGTCAGTTCGTTTGCTCACCTTCACCATGTGATGTACTCAAAACATCTGCTTTGCCTACTCACAGCTCTCTCGGTTCTGAAGAGGGCCCAATGATGTGTGCCTGAGACCTTCTGAGGTTTCCATTCCATTTTGGCCTGTGAGGTTCAGCATAGCAGATGTGCTTCTGCCAGTTTGATTTTTCCTCTGCCAATGAGACTTGACCCTGCACTACAAACACACCAAGCCCGGAGCTGCACCCTTCTCTGGCACGTGGCTTTCTGCTCTCACCTGGAACCGCAGCATTTTGTGGAGGGAATTGAACATTCAGTTGGTGTACCAAAACCGAGCAGGGTTCAGCTGGGGTCCAGGGTCTGTTCCACTATTTGATCTTCAGAGTGTTTCATGCTGGTTTTTTAATACCTTCCAGTTTTCAGCTCTAGCTTTATGTAGCCACAGAAAGGCAGGGTCCTAGTGTTAACTTCCCAGCCCCAACTCACTTCAGGCTCTCAGACTATTAACAGGAAATGCAACTAGAGGCAGCCTATCACAATTACAGTAGTTAGGGAAAGAAATCCCATTTAGTACCAGGGGTTTGAAGTTCTTAAATCCCTTCTGGAGGCTGCTAAGCTGTACAGTTTAATGATCATGTCTGTCTAGACCGCAGAGGTGCTCCCTCAGGTTCTGCCTACAGGGCAGACATTGTCATAAGGAGTGCAGCACATACAGCCCTGGGACTGCAGTCACCTTTTGCAAATGCAATGCATGCAACGCTAGGTATAACTAGGTTGATGGCAGCTTATCCTCATGAGTAGTAGTGCAGGTATATGGCTTGAGGAGGACGGTTCGGTATGAACTGGCTCACTGTTCAAGTGTGGACTCCTATTAGAAGGAATAAACCCCTGTGGTTTTCAAATACATTTAATGAATTAAAATGTATACCCATGATTCACATCAAAGTAACTTTACAATTCAAATGTCATACAAGTGACAAGAAGCGGTAACATGGGTTCAGTCAAAAATTGTGACCCTTCAACAACAACAAAAAGAAACCTGTAAACATCCAAAACTCCCTAAAAATAAAAACCAAACCAACCGTCCCCCAGGATTTTCATCTGACCTGACCTTCACACAAAGGCTTTTACTATCACTTTTCATGTCATGAGCAAGAAGTACCATTTTTTACTTACGGTGGTGTGAGCTTTTCAGTTAAGTGTTCCATCAAAAAAGCTTTAGATTATACAACAAACTTTTAAATGTTGGAATCACGTTCAACTCTTGCCATGGCAGCAAGAAACAAAAGGCACAAGGGCTTTCTTAATCTCAAGGTACACCCTCAAGCTGAGAAAAACAGGAGTTGTTTCCAAAAGGTGGTACTCCAGGATTAAAGCTTTGTGTTGCACAGCTTGCTGCTGATGGGCTGTTGCCCCTCTGCTGTAGTGGCTGCCTCTTAAAGAAAAGAAAGCAAAACAGTAATGGATTTGGAAGAGTAATAATGAAGATGTATTTAAAAGAAGGAGTGATCTCCACTACTCTAGCATGGCTGCTGCTGGTAAAGGTTTTTTTAATGGCTCTTTCTTCTTAGGCCTTGTTTCCTATGTAATTACACTTTGTTACTATGGTACAAAATCTGTTAAAAATCATGAGCCAGGTTCTATATTATGAGTAGAGTTTATATGAGCATGTTAGATCTTTGAATGGATAAAGGAAGAGCAGCCAATACCATGTACCTGGACTTGTGCAAAGCATTTGACACTGTCCCACGTGACATCCTTGTCTCTAAACTGGAGAGACATGGATTTGACAGATGGACCACTCAGTGGATAAGGAATTTGCTGGGTGGTCACACTCAAAGAATTGTGGTCAACAGCTCAATATCCAATTGGAGACCAGTGAAAAAAGTGGTGTCCCTCAGGGATCAGTGTTGGGACCGGTCTGGTTCAACATCTTTGTCGGTGACATGGACAGTGGGATTGAGTGCGCCCTCAGCAAGTTTGCCGAAATAATTTAGAAATAATACCATCTTTTGCCTTACTGAAAAGCACTTGGACAGCTGCTGTTAAAAGGTGTAAACCAAGTGTTACTGGTAAACTTTGAACAGCCTCATGCTTTGGAGAAGCCCATTAATAGCTGTGTGATGTCTTCTTACAAAGACAGGCTGAGAGATTGTGCAGCCTGGAGAAGAGAAGGCTCTGGGGAGACCTTAGAGCAGCCTCCAGTACCTAAAGGTTACTGGTATAAGAAATCTGGAGAGGGACTTTCTACAGGGGCATGTAGTGACAGGACAAGAGGGAATGGCTTTAAACTGACAGAGGGGAAAGTTAGATTAGGTATTAGGAAGAAATTCTTCACTGTGAGGGTGGTGAGGCACTGGCACAGGCTGCCCGGAGAAGCTGTGGCTGCCCCATCCCTGGCAGTGTTCAAGGCCAGGTTGGATGGGGCTTTGAGCAACTTTGTCTAGTGGAAGGTGTCCCTGCCCATGACTAGGGGGTTGGAACTGAATGAGCTCTAAGGTCCCTTCCAACCCAAACCAGTTTGTGTGTCTCTGATTCACTGTAAATCTCAATTTATTTTTGCCCCCACCTGCCAGACAAAATGGATAACAAAAAAGATTAAAAAGGGATAATTGTAATATCCTTCCCGTTCCAGGGACGGGAAAGAGCAGCTGTGGTCTGTCAGTGTTGTGCTATATTATGAAACAGTCACTTCTGAAATTTTTACAGAAATCTTTTGCAGATGTACACAAAATGTAAATTTCTTTCTGAGAGAAAGAGGAAAAAAAGTGGTTGGAGTCAAATGAGATCAAGACAATGAATCTTCTTAACACGTATGGAGCTACTGGAGCAGCGGTAGCTGGCAGCGTAGGGCCTAGTGCTGGGAAGGCTCAGCAGGGCCAGCAAACATTGCTCCCACTATGGCAGCAGCATCAAGGGGCTCATCATTCACTTGACATCAGTTTGATCAAACCCCTACAGCCAGAACATTGGATCCTTTTTTGCCTGCCAAGAGCCTGATAACAGCAGCTAAAATACAACCACCATCTTCCTCTGTGTCCTAAATGGAGCCAAAGGCAAATGCTAAATACTCCACAAGCGAACTCTGTACTATGCAAAACCTGCTTTTGTTTCTATTTCCATAGCAGTCAATAGAGCATGTTAAAAGACAGAAGCAGCAGCCACAAGGAATTTAGTATCTATCTGCTATTGTAAAGACAAATTAAAACACACCCACAGACAGGTGGGCCTGCAAGACTAAAGGCAACACCTGACCATGAAGCATTTAATGTCAGAATATTTTGCAGACCAGGAGGCTGCTTAAAGTGTGGTGCTGCTAGGGCTGGGAACTCAGGAATTAAGACTGAGGCTTTGACCCCAACTTGCAGGTTGTATTTAGCTACAGCAGTGCTCCCTGAGCTGCTGACTGCTGATGCCATCTGTGCACCAGCGGTAGGCAGGGTGAAGTGAGGACAGTTTCGTGCAGATTTTCAGCAGCAACCATCCACGAACCAAGGAGTACGCTCAAAAATCCAAAGCTGACACCAGACACTGTCACGACAATCTATCTCCTCTACTCTACTCGTGGGAGTCATTTAGGAGATCGCTCCTGAGGGTGGAGAGATGATACTGAGTGTCCTGTGTAGCTGAAGTATCCTATATCCGAGGTTGCAGAAGACGAGAAGAAAGTTCTCTAAAAAGATGCTGGCAATGCTCAAGTCGTGAAGAAAGAATTTCTAGCACTCAGCCTTGGCTGCAGAGTTAAATTTTAACTGTGTTAAAAATAGAAGCCTATGATAGGAACCTTAACTAAAAAATTTACAGCTTCACGCTGTAATTTCACTGCCTGCCCCTTTCCACTCAGTGGCATGGTCTTGCTGTACTGTGTGTTCTGTCTGCTCTGAGCACCCCCCTACCCTACACTGTCACAGCCACTGACCTCAGCAGCATCTTCCAAGTGATTTATGGCCTTGGGTGTATGCTTACCATGTAGAGTGGGGTTTTCATGTAAAGAATAGCAAACTGGGTTTCACTCAACTCAAGCTGTGCAAGGGAGAAGACGCAATAGCATGCTTCCTGGTCTTCTTGCCATTGTTGCCTGTGTCTTCCTTGCAATGCTGTTTACAAATACTCCAAAGTTCCTTGGATGCTGCTTCCCATAATAGCTATATAAAACCACATTACAGCAGACAGGATGTCAAAATGTATCGACCCAGATGCTCAGAAGTGTACCTGCACGGGGTTGGCTGTTGAGTGCAAGTCATCCCTGTCACTTCAGAAGCTGTGAACTTCCAGGTAATGTACACACAGAGAGAATTCTGTTGCTAAACAGTTTGAGGAGGGCAATGAAATACAGAATCCTCAGTTGCCATGACCTGTAATTTGCCAGTTCTTTTCTGCCCATTGCAGTGGCAAATTTAACCTCCCAACTAGAAAAGCCCCTGGGCTAAGCCTGTCCATAATTGCGGATACCTGCAGTGGGAGCACAAAGCCACTGGGAGTGCTCCGTCTATGACTGGGCTCCAGCACCCACATCTTGTCAGGCCATACAGCCTAAATTTACCTGCAGTAAAGCCAGCCTACAGAAATGCTCAGGTGCTGCCATGAGGCAACAGAGATGCAAAAGGTGGTGTTTCCTGAGCAACACAAGTGTGTGGTCCCAGAGTGCACTGGGATGCAGTGTTCCCTCTAGGACAACCTTGTCCAGGACCCTTAAGGCCTCCCATAGGTTGTACAGGCACTTCACAACTGTCTGCAGCACTTGAGGCCACATTGCAGACAGGCATGGATGGAGGGACCCCAACCTTTGCAGTTCCAACCCTTTATCAGTGTGTGAGGTCCAGCTCATGACCCTACAAATGGCTCACTCTCACTCTGCAAGTGGCTCTTCACCCCAAAAAGACTGGTGACAGCTGTGCCAGACCCCAGCTCATCCCAGCACGTACACAAACAGCCAGTTACTCCATGCCACATCCATTGCCTTGTCATCGCAGCTTTGGAGAAAGGCCTAGAGGTGGGTTCAGTGCTTAGAGCTGCAGAGGTTGTACTACCATGAGCTAATCCTAACAGCAGCACTTGTAGGCCAACTGTTTCCCTGTAGGGAACACTCCCTCCATGCATGGGCATTTTGTGTAAGCATAAAGGAAAAGTTCTCCTGACATACAGTCGCGCCAGCCACAGCTTTAATTACCTAAAGCATTTACACCCACTAAGCAGGCATAACCATCAGTGAGTTGTGTTTTACCTTCTCATCTGGAGAGCACGAATGGCCACCTTTTCAAGACCGGGCACTAGGTTTTTCAAACTGAAGCTCAAAACCCAATGTTACGACTCAAGTTTTGTGACAGGCACTGGTCAGATTTTCCAGCCCCAAGCTGTGGCTGGACACTGAGGCATCTCAATAGAAGTGAGGTGTTGGCTCAAGCTGCAGCAAGGGATACTGAGACCCACAGCTGCTCCTTCTCCTTGGAGGACAAGGTGGCATTTCGTCTGAGCTCTAGCCAAACTGACACAGTTTGACAGCACTGAGCTGGACATGGTTCAGTTGTCTCAGATTTGACTCATCCACATTATTTTTTGGCCTAAATCCAAGCTAGTTTTTCTTGAAGTAGGCTGCAATAAAATACAGCTGCTGTGGAATTGGCCTTCGTCAGAAATGTAAGTAAGTTTGCAGGTATTTAGTCCACAATACATAATGGTATGCGGGCAGTCTGTCGAAGCGCCAGAGAAAGTTATTTGGTTGAAATGCAGCCTTTGCACAAAAGTTCCTTCAGGGCTTTTAGCCCAGAGACTTCAGTCTTAATTTAACCCAGCTGCCACACAAGAGCCATTATAATCAATGAACAAAAAGCAGATTTGCAGAGTCAGCAACAAAGTGCCACTTTAAGTACCTACATATTTGAGAATCCAAGTAATGCTTCTATTCATAAATAAGAGGCTTCCAACTGAGCACATAACAAATGAAGCACAGTGATGCTGGGCCACAATGTGTTTAGAAAAGCTGGGGGGCTCTAAGATAATAAAGTACATTTAGTCAGAGCTGGGCTTTCACTGTCAGCAAAATCACTGGTACAGCACTGCGCTCTGGGGCTGCCTGTGGCCAGTCAGCTGGCACCGCCCTCCTTTAGCCAAACACCTATTTATACAAGTCTGACACGGGGCAATTTTTACCTTCCTTTGCACAGTTCTGGCCTGAGCCATGACATAGCAGTGCTGCCCGCTAGGACAGCTACCACAGGACACTGCAATACTCATTTTCCAAGTTTCCTGTGAGCTTATTCTTTCTGGTCCCCAATAAATGAGAGCACCGCCAGTGTAAGTTCTGACTGTGTTTCACACAGAGGCAAGTGCCCCCTGCTCATCTGCCATGTTTTACCTTTGGTTTGCTTATTACCATACACAGGCCAAGTGTCATGTACCCACTGTTCCTGCTGATAATGCTCAACAGGTGCAAGGAAGAACACACTGTAATTATCTAAATCAGGTCTGGTCACAGCAGCAACATCATTACTACTGTACTGTGCCAGAGCTAAAAGACGAGAAAGAGGAAAATCCCAATATTCTACTCATAACCACAGCTGCTACAAATATAATAGGAGCCATCGTAAAAACTGGAGGCATGACATAGCTGTTTCAGTAAATACAGCGCAGTAAATTGCTTATTAAATCAAGCTGCCCTCAAACAGGAGCTGTGGCTACAAATTCAAATGATACAGGGACATAATCTAACTGCGCCAAACGGCACGACCCTCATCCTTTTCTTCTCAACCCTGAGGATATAATGCTGCTCAGAGGAGCTAAAAACCCTGAAGCACGAAACCTGCAAGGCATAAGCAGAGAGCACAAAAGGGCAGTGAATGCGTACACTGCCCATGCTAGATGGTACACTTCTCTTGGTAAATAGAACTTAACCTCTTGAACCGAAACCCTTGGGCTCTGCGGGATGCAGGACATTTGTTTGCAAATGTTTGTCTTTGAAGGAGTAAGCAGACCCTTCAGCATTGTGCCCAGGCCAAAGAGCAATTAGAGAGGCGCTGGTGGCAGAAATGCTGCTCAGGCAATCTGTTCCCACTGCAAAGCATAGCCCCTGATGATATCCAGGGTCCACTCCCATCACACTGTGTCTTCTCCCACCTTACTAAATTGATCAAATCACATGTGAAAGGCAAACACACTCAGTAGGTATGGCACCACGACACCACTGAAGTCATCAGACTTACAAAGTGACAAACCTCAATGAAAGAGGAATTAAGTCATTTATGAACTGGATGCCCTGAAGGATGTCCCTGCGTGCACTGGTGGAGGGACAGCCCGTGCCCGTCACTGGGAATTTTCTCATTGCCGTGGAATACGGCTGAGAAGAAAAGCTCTCATATGTTCTTCCAAACCAAGGTCAGAGGTTCCCAGGACAGAAAAGGACATCCAAACCAGGACATTCAAAACTGCAACACCAACAACTTGATCTCATTTGAAATACCAGTTTTCTCCAGGGCACACATGGAAAAGATCAACTGTAAGGAAAATGCCCAGAATACAACAATAAAGAGGCAGTAAGCAGGGCCAAGAACCTAGCACATGAATTGCAGCTGACTGAACCTGCCCAAAGATCAGCACATGCAGAGGGGAAGCTGTTTTGAATGATAGTTGCCTAGTGTGTTAGCCCAATTAACAAACCCCATGTGTGTCTGTGTGCTGAGACTAACCCAGAAGGCATCCAAATAAAAGTGAACAATTACAACTGTTAGAAAAAAAGTGTTGCCTTTCTAGGCAGGTTGAAAAACAAACCAATCCAAAATAGCAGGTTGAGATTGCTGGAAGGATTCATCGCTGCACCAGAACAGCTTAAAAAACACACTCGAAGGCTACATCACTGGAAATGTGGCATTCGCAGTATGAAACATCGAGCAGGAGACTGGAAATTAACTTTGGTATCACTGAGCCACCACCTGCAGGTTTTGGAATAGATCTGCCAGCACCAAGACACCTCCCTTCTGACTGGCGCTGAGACAATGTGTTGAAGAGGGACTTCTCTAGTCACACATATGCATTTCCTCACTCCTGGAAGGAGCAGTGTTAACACCACGTCCGCCATGGAGATCTACCCTGTGATCCACAGCTGGGATCACTGAGGGTTTCTGGAGGAAGATTTGGTACGAGATGGGAGTACACATTATCTAACTGGAGGGAAGAAGCTCATTAAGCGAGCGTTTGGCTGAAGAACTTGTGCACACGGAGGTGATTAATCTCAAAAGACCAACATTTTAAAGCTAAATTACAGATTCCTGAGGACAGGAAGATGCAATTCCTGACAACTTTTCTTTTTGTTGGGTGCTGGATGTTATGCATAGACTTAGCTTCAGGTCTGATCCCACTCAGGAACCAAGTAACATGAGGTTACACCTATGATCACCTTTTTTCCAGCCCAGAAGCCAGGGTCACTGCACTCACCCACCTCTTCCTTTTGGGGAGCTGACAGATAGGTCTCCCATTCACAAGGGACACAGCACATAAACACAGTTCTGACCTTTCAGCAAGAAGCCTTCCGCACAGCTCCAGATTTCAAAGGCTGAATTTATCCTACTGGATGTAGAGCATAAGCTCTACTGCAGCTTATGAGGTAAACCCTCCACTTCCTCAAATGTACAGATGCTTTTTTGAGCAGCCCACATTTTAAAATCCCCATGTAGCTTAATAAACCTGCTGAGATGAAACTGCCATGACTTTGTGCATTTGTTGAAAGCACCAGTTAAAATTAACAGTCTCAAAAGAAATCCCTTCTGCCCAGCAAATAAAGATTCTTATTTTAGAAGAAAACCCAGGGAAGGGAGCGTTCACACTGTAACCTTACTGCCTCCAGCACGGCGCTGCAGAACTCCCTCTTTACAAAAAAGAAAATCAAAATTCTTTTTCATTCCTTTTTTAAAAGTCCTTCGGAAAAAGGACTGGATTCCTTCTGCAACTTAGCTCTTGTTTCCGAACCTTTAGAAGTCACACTTACTTGGTGCTTTGTCTATTAGTCCTACCTGAGTAGGCGAGGAGCAGAGCAAGCACTGACCCCACATCCACAAAGCTAAATCACCTTCCACACACAACGTTGTGAGTCCAGGCAGAATGACGATGCTACTGCTAATAGTGGGAGCAGGAATGGGGGAGCAAGGAAAGAACCCACTATGGCTCAGGACAAGTTTTAAGGAAAAAAACAAAACCAAACCTTAATTTGCCCTTTAGCCTTTTACAACAACAATGCCGGGGAAAAAATAAAGAGCGCTCTCAAACCTTGACAACTAAGATGTGAGAAAACCCCAGAGCCTTGGCTTCAGCTTCCAAGGAAGTCTGTGAGGTGAAACAGGGCTATGTGGAAGCCAGTAGGTGATTTACAGGATGCTGATGCAATGGTGCCTAAAAAGCCAAACAAGTCAGAAGTGAAAGGAAACCAGAGAGTCAGCTAGGAAGCAACATTACCCCCGGCCACGGTGGAAGGAAGACTGTGCAGCAACCAAATGAAGATTGACTCGGAGAAGATCTGGAGGTGATTTTGTTAGAGGTACACTTTGGGATTAATTTTTTTCCTTGGAATAGCTTACAGCGCTCTGACACAATGAACGCATCTCACAGCTTGGAGATTCAAGGTAGAACTTTGCAGAAGCATCTAAAGGATTTAGGAGCTTAAATTGTACTGCAGATCCCACAGGAATTTGACTGTAATTAATTAGACTCTGCTGGAGTGCCTTTGTTTTTTGTTTTTAAGTGCTCTTTTCACTTGCAACCTCTGAGAAAGCATGTTTCAAAATTCAGGATGCGATTAAGTGGAGGATCCCACATTACAGAGTAATTACAGTGAGGAGGAGAACTAAGATACGCCAGTGTTATTTCTGATTTCTGTTTCTTCAGATTTCCTGGAGTCACTGTGAGTTTCTTTCCTGGACAAAGGGGTTTAAGGCTTTCTTGAACTAAGTTCCTCTTTATGTAGGCAACTACAGCACACTGGAAGCACAATTATGCTACTAAGATAAGACAAAATGCCATGGTGATGCACCAATTCATCATGTTTAGGTTCATCTAATGAAGCCCATTACTCAGAAGAGAATTTTCTCAAGCAGTTAGTCACCAGCAGACAGCTGTCCTTGTTACTCCTTCCTTTTCTACAGCTGGTGAATAGTCTGGTCCTCCCCTCACCATCCCAAAAGTGCAATATTAGGAAAAGTCAACACCTAAATTAAAAGTAAACAAACAGTATTTGACTTTCCCTTAACTAATAACATAACAATAAAACAGAACAGCCTTCAGGAGCAAGCCAACCTTTTTCATTAAAAAAAGACAAAAACCAGCCCGCTGTCCTTCTAATACTACCGAAAGATATTGCATACCTTTCTTTAGCTTATTAAAATAAGCATAAAACCAACCTACATACTAATTACAGCTTGCATAGAAATATTTTGGTTTGTACTTTGTGCAAATCTTACTAAATAAGGCAGGCTGGAGAGTTTTAGGTAGCAATGCAGTAGTTATCAAAGAATGCTGAGAAACTGCAAGGAGAATTCCAGGCAGTCTGCAATCCACATCCACTTACACAGTTCATTTGACTTCAAAGACCAACAGCTGATAGCTGCTGATCTGTCTGTAACATAAGGCAATATGGTATGTGTAGGGTCCAGCACCTGCTTTCAGCTAGTCATGGGTTTAACGCACGTAAGATCAATTGAATTTAACAAACCAGAGCCACTGGTTAAAAAGGGCTTTAGATGTGGATTGGTAAGAAGCCCGTTTCAGGGAAAAGGAAAGGAACGGGGGAACAGGACACACAAGAAGTAGCACAACCCTTCACATAACGGGGGTTTGTGCAGATTTCGCATGTGTTTTTATACTCTGAACTGTCCCCAGGGGACAATGTTTTTCCAAACTTCTTCTAACAAGTTATCCAGAAGAGTATTTCTGGAACAGAAAAAGCTAAAGTGTTTGCCTCTTGTAGCCCACCAACCAGTGTCCATCGCAGAAATTCAACAGGATTCAGTGGCACTAAAGAGGGTGGTTGGGTAAGGAGGAGGAGATAAAGCAGGGACCTGCAGCAGGAGCAGTATCAGAAATCTCTGAAATAAGTTACATAGAAGAAGAAGAGGGAAATTATAAGGCCTAATATAAGGTAACATGGAATAACATTATGTCTCCTCCTTCCCCCTCCAAATCAAGTATTTTCAGGAATTACTGAAGTACAACCTTCCTTTATAAGCAGCTTTGCATTAAAAACCTGTTTGAACTCCGAAAGTGTTTTTTTGAAAACACATTTTAAAACCCCACTAATAATAATCCTCGAAGTCCCCCAGTATTTTGTAACATAAAATGGAATGTTCTTGGGCAAGAGCTGCCAGCTCCTTCAGGAACTCCGGGAAGAGGGCAGCTGCAAGTACGGCATTCCTCACATGTGCTGGAAGGCTGGGATGAGCCAGGCCTTTCTTTCTTTTCTGTACCAGGAAAGGCTGGAGTACTGCTGGGTAAGCTTCAGAGAAGTTCCTTCCTTTCCCTGCATTGCTGCTGTGCTGGATATTACCTAAAGCCAGAAAAAAAGAGGAAGAGAGCAAGAGGACAGGAAAAAAACAGGAAAACAAAAAGATTCAGTACATTAAGCATGCCTGGTATTTGCGCAGCGTCCAAACCCAGTTTAGGAGGGTTATGTTCAGAGGTATAGTTAGCTGTATCCAGACCATGCAGGGAGATACTCCACTAATCCAACATTTTAAAGCTCTGCATGGCCTGATTCTATTGCATTTTTTATTAGCTCTCTTTCCCTAGGTTATATATTATTCAGTTCCAGCTCTGATGACAGAAATATGTGGGCAGAAGAGGAGTCAAGGGAAAGAGAATATGGATTTACCTTATGAAACAGTAGATAATATCTACTCATCTAGACCCAGCATGTTTGTCTCAGTTTAAATGATACTATGCTCTAGCCCTCCCCCAGATCAAAATACAGCTTGGTCTTTACTTCTCTCTTTCTCTATCCTCTCCCCATGAATCATCGTGCAAATGGATTTGAGGCCAAGTTACCACATCACCACAAGAGTTCGAAGCAAGTAGAAACTAAGGGAAAAAACATTTGAAAAGTTGTGTTTTCTACAGCTGTGGTCCCCGCTGCTGCACTTACCTTTAACTCCCTGTAAAGCAGCTACACAGTAAGAAAAGGGTGAGCGAAAACCGCTGTGTGCTTTGCTGTCTGATCTCTGCTGCCAGAGTTCAGAGGATTAGGGCTCAAGCATCAGAACGCATGGGATTACAGTAACAGCAGCACTTAAATTTCAATCAATTGCTCCTTGCTTCAACTTAAAGCAGAACAGCGCTTTAGTTAGATGATAATTGATTTAGAGAACCTAAAAAGGTGACACAATGTAACACTGATGGAAATAAATACTGTACAAAGAAAAATTAACCTGCAGAACTCGCTGCCACAAGGTGTCATTGAGGCCAGAAGCAGAGAGAGACAAAATCCTGTCTAACATGCAAGTGGATGTTCTCATGAGCTGTGTAAGTATATCACCAAAAACCATAAGGGCCTGTCAGATTAACTCACTGCAGATAAGCCACACTGCTGCCTCAAGAAGAGGTTGCCTCTGAAGTGCAGGGAGTTTGTGTTAAAACAACAGGTTACAGCACCCATTTCTGAAACCCCTCCAAGCAGCCAATATCAGGACCAAGGACCAGTAGATGAATGCCTCACCGAATGCAGCAAAGCAATCCCTCTGTTCAACGCCTCTGCACTTCTGCCCTGTAGCTCTCCTGAAGCACTGTGGAATTACTGTCCATTTCCAAATACTCAAAGCAAACGTTCATCACTTAACAGAGTTGTACTTTTCTGGAGTTTCAGAAACCTTTCCGACTCCAGACTTATCAATCATTCATATTGTTATTCTACAAATGTCCATTACAGACACAGTGCAAGAATTTCAGTGCTGTGGAAAAGTCTGGCTGTGGGAGGAAAACCAACTGAAATTATGAATGACGATGAAAAGACAAAGTTTTGAGCTTCCCTTGAAGATTGTTTTTTTAGATTTTCTAACATCAAAATATTTCATAATTAATATCTTAAGCTTTTTAAACCAGCTTAGCCAATGTAACCAGAATGCGAGGATACTGTTTTTGAAACTCTGCCCTTCAAAAAGCATCCAAATTGATACTTTTTTCTAAAAATCATTTTGATTTACATTTAGCTGCTTGGGGGGGGTGGGGGGGGTGGTGGTGGTGATGAGGGGAAGAAACACAGAAAGCTGTTCTAGACACCAGAGATTTGACGTTTCTCTTTGATCAGGGTTGTCCACTTCTTTCTAGAGTGAGGGTGCAAACTGAATCAGTTGAGAAACTGAGTACTTTGGAGATACTGTCACCTACACACATGAAAGAGGAGCAGCATTTCATGTGGGATCTACATCACAGCAGCTCTACATACCTAACCAGAACCCAAACTACTGTGTGAGGAAACCACATACTACTGCGAGCAGAAAATAACAAATTATCCTTTTCTGCTCAAACACCTTCAGAGACCCATCACTGTCAAGAGAAAGGAAATGCTCTGAAATATTTGTGGCTTACATTTGTGTCCCCCAGTAAATCTGGGTTCCTTTTTTTCAGATGTGAATTCTGTAGGAGGCCAGTTATGCTCAGACCTGTACTTAAAACTTAGGGGTTATTCAGCGCTTCCATTTGGGGGGAATAACCCAGAGGACAGCCAGTTTGCATGATGCTCAAAGGTGGCATTCAAGCTAATGTGAATAATTCTACAGGAATTCCTTGTTTATTTTTTTTTCATTTAGCATTTCTGTAGCTGTTCCTACCTTGAACTTCTTAATGAATATAATGAACTACAGTGGGTTGATGGACTACTGAGCCAACTTGCCCCTAGCGTTACAGTTTAATGACTCACATCACCAGTCTTGTGGGGAACCAAGTCTGCAGTTATCCAGACATTTATTTATTCTCCATCTCCGTGCAGGAGTTGTCACAACAGAGAAGAGAATGTACCAACTGGATGACTAAGCAGTCTTATTTTGAGTTCCTAAATAATGACCAGCATGAGTCAACCTGGCAAATTCTGAAGTTCATGGAAGAAAACTGATGAAAAATAGGAAGTACAAATAAATGCCATTGGGAATGCATTATATAAAAGTTCTTATTGCCAGTATCTGAAAGAAAGGACTCTAAGAGTCGCCTCCTAATCTCATCCCCGCATGCTACCTATGGTACCATCTAATTGTAAGGCTTTCTAATCTATGGCACGAGAATGTAGAGCCTAAAATGCTACTGATGTTTGCAATGAACAGCTCCTTTATGGCATGCACCTTCCACAGTCTAATTCTTTGAGAAACAGCCTTAGCAAGATCATAATTTTACAGACTTGATGTAATGCAAGCCTTAGAAACACAGACCCTGCTGACTAGATATATTATTATTCAGAGCCTTGAAAATGAAAACACAACTAAAATGGCACAATAAAAGTTCTGCTTCCCACATCTCTGGAAACCCAAGGAAAGTATCAACATCTTCACAGAGTGATTATTAATGGCAGAGGGTGATTATTAATGACTCCTGATGATGAGCAAGCACACATCCATAGTGCAGCCTCTCTTGAACCCTGTGGCTGAGTCAGCTCTTAATCACTGCAGTCACTGCTCTCATCAGATTTTATGCATTCCCATCACGTAGAAAGTTGGCTTTTAAGGGAAACCTGTGCCAAACACTGTCTGCTCAACAGCAAGCTGAGAACAAGCACGTCCTCATGGCTGGGCCCCAACTCTTATTAGTTGCCTGGCTGCATCTGGAAAGTTCCTAGTTAGAACTTAAGATTCTTCATTTTGCTTATTTTGACTGCCTTTCCCCATGGCAGTATAAATACCGGTAACACTCTAGACAGGTATAGCTTGCACTTTGCTTCAGAAACAGCAGATGTTACAGAAGTCCCCTGAAAAGCTTGTTGAAATGATACCTGTTTAACTCCCCACTGCTCTTGACGTGTTCTGGCTTTCACACATACACATCCACACCCCCCTCCCTTCTTTTATGATTGTTGTTTTGCTTTGGGTTTCATTCAAAAAAGCATATTAGAAGTTTTCTGGCTAATAGTAATATTTATCTCCTTCAATAGTAGCCCAAACCATGACACGAAGCCTTATTTAGTTGTTGCAGAAGCCAGTTCACTCTGGACTTCCGTCCTCTCAAACATTTATCAGAAAGGAACCGATAACTAACTGAAGGTCAGGCTAAAAATAAAATGAAATCATACACATATGCCACATCACCTCATGCCTTGAAAGCAAGTTTGTTTATGGCCAAACTGACAACGAGCCAAGAGCTGATTTTGTTACTCCTTTAAAAAGACATTTTCTGTTTAGCAGATAGCAAATAAAAGCTTCTAAAGAGCAAAGAATATCCAAATAGATCCATATACTGTAGCCTACTGGGCATCATCAGTTTAAAATCAGAAGGATGCATCTGGCTGATGATATTCACACCACACCACACCTACATTTAATCATTCTGCAGAAAAGGAGAGAGGTAACTGGTGAGTCATTCCACCCAGCACCCCTCCGAGTGTGGTTAACATTTACCTTTGGTTAGCAATTCCTCCGCAGCATCAGACGTGTCCACACGAAAAAGTAAGTACTGCTGGGCCTCCAGGAGAAGACCTGGGAAGTCTTTTTCAACAGAAGCAAAATGTTCAATTTTATTTTTCACAGATGCCAGCACCTGCCAAAACAATGATAACAATTACTGCTTCCTGCCTCGCTCCCAGTGCAGCCACAGACCAAACACTCAGGCTTTCTCTAGCTGCATTAAAATAGAGTTATGACAAAACTTACAGTCATACAGAATTTCCAGTTCCTTTCCAGTTTCATTACAAATGTAATTAAAGCATTGAAATGAGGTGAGAGGCTCTCACAGGTGGAAAAGCAACAGGTGGAACTGGAAAGAGCTAACGTAAGGTTTAACGAGACACCAAAAAATATCATTCCAATAGGTACAGCTAACAGTTGTGGTCAAATACCTGATAGAGTGACCGCACACTAGGCTGGAACACCATGTTGGTGTTGAGCAGAAAGGAGCGAAGAAGAGGCTGTGGGTAGCTTGCCAGCTGAGTAATAATCCCAATAAGCAGTAAATTGACATGCAAGGAATTCTCCAGCATGTTCTCCAGCTTTGACAACACTACGCTGATGAACGGTCCTGCAAGAGAAGAACAAGAATGAATCAATGCTTTTGTTTTCACAGAAGAAAAATCCTAAGGTCCAGGAAACAGGCATTTGAAAGGAATTTGGATCATCATAACCAACAAAATTAGACCTCCCACATGCTAATTAAAGCCAGTAGGGAGAAAAACCAAACTGTATCTGAACAGACAAAACAGACTTAACAGAGGTGTTAAAAGCTTTGTGATTAGAAGCACTTTTCGCTAGCTAGCCAATCAGTTCACATTAATGGCACATTTAACAGGCATAACTATTCTTTTTACATGTACCAGTAAGGATTTAGCCTAGTACCTTATGGTCTACTGTTCTATTCCCCCTGAATTTAATTGGAATGGTATCACTAGTTTCAATGCAAACAGAATTTGCCCTTGTTACTCTTGTTGTGCCTTACTTCTATGACTGGGCAGAGGAAATTATAGCTAGCTTTCTTATAAAAAACCTGTGTTCTAAAGGAAATATAAACATTCTACTTTAAATACAAAAATCAGGATCTGTGATAGATCGCATCACAAGAAATGGCATCTTCAGCACTGCAGAGTCGCACAAAGCAGGGAAGACATTAAAATAGATTTATAAACAAAATTTTTAGTAGACGTAGGCTTTATCATATAAATGTCACCAATAAATAATAGCTTTAGGTTGTGAATTCCTGCTGCAGGATAGCTGCTGAAGTACAAAAGCCTTTACCATGGAAGTACATAAACCTCTAGTGCTCAGGCTTAAGAAATGTTTGCAAGGCTGAGAATGACTTTAACCAATTATTAGACAATACCGCTGGTGAGATGCTTGAGGCAGCCTGGACAAGTGACCTAAACACAAATAAAGCCTTAGAAACATTCCTTGTCCCACACCCAGTTCCACCACGCTATTCTGGCTGTGTAAAAGCTAGGGAAACCATGCAGAAGAATCCCTGGGTGATGTTGATACAGAACTGCTAGCTTTGAATATGCCACCCTTGTCCCTGGCACAAGATGCATGCCATGCGCATTTCTAGGGTCAAGCAGGCGGCTATAATCCAACCCCATCCCAGCGCCCCTCAGCTAACAAATGGCTGATGTTTGAGCTACTTGGGCATAATTTAGCCCAGCTTAATATGCCTGCTGTGAACTATGGCAGAGGCTAAAGAAATTCTGGGCAAACAACAGTAAGGAGCAAATGAGAAGTGCGTATGTTGCTACTTCACCTAACATAGCTTCACTAAAGGCTGAAGTCTATCATGTTTTATAGCAAGCATGAGTACAAAGCAAGCACTCCCTCAAGACTCATCTATCATGATGAGACACAGCTCCACTTACAAGAGGAAAGGAAGGAGAGCCAGTGCTGACAAGGCTTTATGTGACTACTACCTTTCAACCACCACGATGGCCAACAGAGTGAAGGTTAACATCACATCCTACAGGAATCCCACCTGCCTGGATACCCAATGGAGCAACCCCAAGACATTTTGTTGAGATAGTTTCTCCTGTCCCAACATAACCTACTGCTTCCCCTCTCATGTTCATGGAGAAATTTTCACAAAGCTCCCGAGGACCACAGTGCAGTGAGAACACTACTGCATCAAAAGAGATGGCAGGGGAAGGAGTTGAGATAGATGTATCACTGTTTCTCTCCTCTACATCAGACTTTGAAGCTAAGCAGGTAAAGCTGAAGCTAAATACTTGTAACAAGTGCAGTACGCCACTGCAACAGAGGACACCAATACATCTAAAAATTTCTCAGTGGTAGAGTGACTTTTCCCCCCATGAAATGACTGCGACATGAATCAGAGTTTGCAGGCCTTGAAAGAAACAGGGCAAACTGATGAGAAGTCAAAAAAATAATTCTTTTCCTGACTGTGCATCTTTATGTGGCCATGAACTCACTGCTCTCCTGTTCCTGAACATCACATTCTTCCTTGCTCAGGGGAAAATGGCACATAGACAGGCATAGGACATTTTCGTCATAGATCCACAGACATGAAGAGGGCGTCTTTGCACACTTATTGGGAGCCTCTCTCTGATATTTGATTCTGCAGAGAAGCCCCACAATCCCATATGACAGCATCCCGAAACAGTGAAAGCAACCAAAAATCCTTATCACACATATACAAATATAGTATTCCAAATTAAATATATTATTGTATTTGAAAGACACTGCAATCTCAGCATTTCTGAGGTATTGTTATGAGCACCTCCTTACTTACAATCACTAAGATCTTTAAAGCAAGGTAAAGAGCATAAGAGTAAAGCAAGTGGATGGGGAGCAAACAGCAAGGATTTCCATGTTTGTTGTTACTGGTTTGTTCTGCTTGGTTGTGGGGTTTTGTGGGTGAGGTTTTTTGTGTGGTTTTGGTGTGGGTTGTTTGCAAAGGAACAGAGGGAGGGATTAGATGAAGAATGAGAGTCAGGAATAACATTTTGAGCTGCACTTGACAGCAGATAATGGGAAACAGAAAGGTTTGAATGTGATTAGCTTCTGGTACTACAGGAAATTGTCACCACAGCAAAAATAGCAAACTGATTGAAAACCAGGCTGAATTTTTCAATTAAGAAACAGTGCCAGACATACTGGCCACAGCTGACCACAGAGGGCTTCATTTCAAAGGACACAAACGCTTTTCCTTCCTCCTTTCAAATGAACAAGAAGCCACCTTATAGAGGTTTTGTTTTGGATGAGGAAACCTAGATACATTATCATTTTTTATTATTTGTTTGACTGTGGTACCAAGGAAACCCAATTAAAGACCAGAAAACCCTTGTGCAAGGAGATGTACTGATACATATCAGAAGCCCGCTCTAACCTTCGGCATCACTGTCATTCCTGAATCGCTTGGACAGTCTGCGGAGACCAAGCTTAAAATGCTGCCTGGCACAAGACGGAAAAATATCCCAACAGCGAGGGCTGACTTGACACTGGCGGAACAGGGTGCGAAGGCAGAGCATGGAGACAGGCCCGCACAGAGCTGGCACAAGTGCTGCCACCTTGTGCTAAAATGGGAAATAGCAGAGAGGGAAAAAGGCACGTGATGCCACATCCACAGCATCGAAGATGAAAGCCACCAGAAAAACAGATTATTTACCTGAGCTCTGTACACTAGAATAGTAATTCTAATTCCATTTCAACTGCAAAAGCTTCCTCTAGCGTGATGAAGTGCTCACATACAAACAACATAGCCCCTGCTCAAGATTTAAACTTTTTTAAGTTTTTTAATCTTTTATTTAATCTTTTAATCTTTTATTTAAAAAAAATTTTTAATCTTTTTAAAGATTTTAAAAAGAAAAAAAAAGCAACCCAAAAGACCCCTGAGCACCACCATTTGCTGTCACCACACTGCTTGCTCTGCTCTACTTTCATGTTGGACCTCTGGCTCTTCTTGGGCCAGTCTTAGCTATTTGGGCTATACTCTCTTTAGTGTCAGGATTGTTCCTTGCACTGTGCTTGTACTGTGTGCTGCACAGTGCAATCTCATTTGGACACCTTCAATCAACATGCCTCCCTGTATTTGTTATGTATGTCATTAACAGGACATTCCACCTGTAAATGGAGCACTCTGGCTCCTTGCAGCATGCTTAGGAGAGACATCCCCCTTTGGTCCAAAGGGAGATGCCACACTCTCCTGCGGAAGGGGTGTCTGCTGAGAAATTCTCAAAGTCCTCCTCCTCTTCTGCAGGAGAGACAGGGTCAGGAGTATCCAACTTCTGCTCCTCCGAGCTTGCACTGTTTGGATCCAGTTCCTTAATAATTTTGTCATATTGTGCAATGAAATCCTCACCATCTGTGCTCAGCAGTCTTACACTTAAGTTATGATCTGCCTCCTGAGGAGAAAGCTTCAACTCTTTGTCTGGTTGTGGATCAATCTCTATTATTTTCTGGTTTATTTGTTCTTTCACTACACCTTGAGTCAAGCTTGAATTTCTCTTACTGTGCTCATCCAAGTCTATTTCCAGTTGTCTCTTTGCAAGAGGCCCATTGACTACAGTCTGGCTTTGGACCTTATGTTCTCTGGCTGTATTTAAAGTTTTCTCCTTGGAGTTGTCATCCTCTTGAGTGTCCTTCTGGGCACATAACCTGTAAACCATAATATCATCCTGAAAGTCTGATTCCTCTATATAAGATCCTTTGATGAGCATGATGGCACTTTTTTTCATTTCTTGGATGTATTTTGGTGGCTCTGCAGGTGGCTGCATCTCTGTGTTTCCCAGCTCATCATACGGTTGTGGTGAGCTCACATCAGAACCAGGAGAAATCCCTGTGTCATAGCTGTCAGTCCCATTCTAGCTCCAACTGCATCTTCTCACTAAAAGGAGCTGTTTGAGAGGAGCTACACATGCTAGGTGTCCTTTGCTGGATCCGAAACATGGGGTGCTCCACATCTGTATTGTTCTCCTCGGCAAGCGTTTGGATAAAGGTGTCTGGATCAGGGTTTACTCCATCATACAAGGCAGACCAAACTTTACAGTCTTTCAGGCATTGAAGGATGGCTTCTTGAGCTTCCCCCAGGTACTGCAAATAGCTAAGGTCCACAGCTCTGCCGTATTCCACAATGCAGGTAGATTCAGAAGAGCGTCTACCAGAGTCTGAAAGTAAAGAAGCTTATTCATACCATGAGTAATATATCAAAAGTTTTTAGCAAGGCACTCACTAAAACATGACAGGTGGAGTCTTTAGACCCAACCATCCAATAAAGCAGGAAGATCAAAGCATGAAGATTGAGAGATTTGCTCCTAAACATACATGACTCATATTCCTATTGCCAAGGACAGAGCTGTAACTCTGAGGTTTCTGAGAGACCAGCCCACATTCAGCCTTTGAAACAACACTGACACACTGAAGCAGCAAGAGTTGCTGTCATGTGTCTGCATGTTCTTTCCACAAGTGCATATTCAAGTTTGATATCTGTTAAAAAAAGGTTTCAATAAACCTGGACACGTGGCAAGAATTAAAGCAGTTTTCCTGTCCAGGCTGGCCCTGCTTTTTGTTGTCCACATTTCCTTCCCCTCCCATGAGCTGCTTGCTACCAAAACAAACTCAGTTCATGATCTGGCCTTCCCCTGAGCACCAATTACCTTTAGTTTGTGCTGCTTTTGTCCATAGAATATAATTTTTTCCTTGGCTTTCAAGTGTTAAGGTGATCCCAGTGGAGCAACACGCTGGCGTCAGGGCCAACAGTTTTGCCGCAGACACAGAGTAACAGTCTCTCTCTTTCACAGCACAACGCTGGCTCAACATCATGTGGTTACATGGGATCAGATACCTGAAACAACAGGGTCTAGCATTACTGCATCATCCTCTCACATTAGAGAAAGCAACAACATACAAAATACCATTCCCACCTTCCTGCCCTGGCCAAATTAAAAGAAACAGTAATAATAAACTTGACAGTGATACTCTCTCAAGAGCATGAAATCCTGACTTTCTATATTGTGAAGCTATGGTTTGATGGGGAACTGTCAAGATGAGTAGACACAGGAGATCAGTTGCATCAGACCAGGGAAGTGAACAAGCTTTTGCAGGTCAGAACAAATTTGCTGTAAGAAGGGATGGAGGAAGTGTGGGATGGCCAGATGCCAAAGGCCAGCAGAGTGGGTTGGTCCCACTATAAATGAGTTCTGTCTCGGAATCCTCAATTTATTTGTTTTCCTGGGAAATTCAGAGAGAAGCTGTTCACGTTTGCCAGGCAAGCAGCCAGCAAAAAGGAAGGAAGGGTTATCAAGGTGTTTTACTGCAGTAGATGAAGACTGAGCTCTGAGGCAGGGGAGCTATGGGATGTACAAGGAACAGAGGAAGCACAGTTTTTTGTTGAACGTCTTTAGAGCACTCTTGTTCAGCTTTCTAAGATCACTTTATTAAGAGCCTCACTGTTAAGTGAACTGATGTTTTGTCATTTCAAATGAAAACAAAATCTAAAGGATTCCCTAAATAAAAAAAAAAAGAAGATTAAATACAGCACTCTACTGCTGCTAGCGTGGCAACTTGAGTTCACTGAGGTCCTGACAGCATTCCGAGGCACATGAGCCAGAGCTACAGACTATTTCACCTTAATGCCAGTGCATGGAGCGACAGAGAGTATCTGAAACATTCATGTGATCTACAGTGCCAAATAAATAACCAATTCTCATCTAATACACACACCAAAATGGTAAGTATTTTGAAGCAGTGCAAAGTAATCAATGCATTTAGTATATTACGTAACAATCTACCTACAGCAGTTCAGGAGCCTGAAGTATTCTCAGTGAGAGAGGACTCATAGAGGTGGAAAACAATAGGAAAGAAGGCACAAGCTGCAAACAAGTATATAGCTCTGTATCACAGTGTATAATACACTAGAGAAAACATGCAGGAGAGAAGAACTATACATTAAGAAGCAGGGAACGAGCAGTTTGGAGGTGAAACATATATTCTTAGCTTCTCTTCTCTCACTTCTACAGAAATAAGTCACAAGAAAAATCTCCTGCTCTGAAGATCACAGGGCGTAAATCACACTTCTTCAGGTCTGGTAGACTTTTGTCAGGATCATAAATATCCTTATCTCTGTAGTGTCTTGGATTTCTGCTCTCTTGGAGAAACTCATCCAGCTCTGCAACCATGGGCAGAGATTGTGTGTCCCAGAACTCGGATGAAGAGTGGAAAAAGGAGTCTCAGCTTTACCTTAAAACTAGCTGTAACATCACATCTTCACAATGCAAGCCTATGAGCGTTCTGAACAATGCCAAGGAGACCACACAGAGCTGAAAAAAGAGAAATGTCAGGTTTTGATCTGGAAATTACACCTTTCCAATCTTCCCTGCATACTACGTTACAAAATGGCTCTGCCCGAACATCATGCTTTGTGAGACACTGTTAGTATCTTATTTCTCATTTTGTCAGCACTCCATAGGATTCTTTTTAAAGTTGTCTAGAGCTATACACATAACATGGTACATTTTAACAAAATACAATCCAGAATTGTCCTTCAAATAAGCTATTAAAAAGCAGTAATTTATCAGTCTCCAATGTTACTCAAATTCTTTAAATTTATTTTAGCATGAACTGAACCCTGTAGTTTCCAAGATAGAATCATAGAATCATAGAATAGTTAGGGTTGGAAAGGACCTTAAGATCATCTAGTTCAAACCCCCTGCCATGGGCAGGGACACCTCACACTAAACCATGCCACCCAAGGCTCTGTCCAACCTGGCATTCAACACCGCCAGGGATGGAACATTCACAACTTCCCTGGGCAACCCATTCCAGTGCCTCATCACCCACACAGTAAAGAAGTTCTTTCATATCCGATCTAAACTTCCCCTGTTTAAGTTTGAACCCATTACCCCTTGTCCTGTCACTACAGTCCCTAATGAAGAGTCCCTCCCCAGCATCCCTATAGGCCCCCTTCAGATACTGGAAGGCTGCTAGTGAGGTCTCCATGCAGCCTTCTCTTCTCCAGGCTGAACAGCCTCAACTTTCTCAGCCTATCTTCATGTGGGAGGTGCTTCAGTCCCCTGATCATCCTCGTGGCCCTCCTCTGGACTTGTTCCAACAGTTCCATGTCCTTTTGATGTTGAGGACATCAGAACTGCACACAATAGTCCAAGTGAGGTCTCAGGAGAGCAGAGTAGAGGGGCAGGATCACCTCCCTCGACCTGCTGGTCACGCTCCTTTTGATGCAGCCCAGGATACGGTTGGTTTTCTGGGCTGCGAGCACACACTGCTGGCTCATGTTCATTTTCTCATCAACCAACACCCCCAAGTCCTTCTCCACAGGGCTGCTCTGAATGTCTTCTCTGCCCAACCTGTAGCTGTTAGATTTTATCTCTGATGTAGAACTTGAACCAACTACATGCCTTTTCTGAAAGAAAAGTTATAAACCATTTCAAGTTTCTGTTGCTTCAAGTAAAAGGAACGATCAGTGTTCTGCACATTAAGAAGCTGAATGCTTCTACAAATACAGCTTAATATACCGACACAGACCAGGTCTAAACAAGAAATTCTTGTCAGAACCTACTCCATATGGAGTATGTTCCATACTTCCTTCTTTACAGCTCACTTGAACAGCTAGGAACTATGGTAAGGCATGAAGATTCTTTCTGAGACCAGGTGAAAGGAAATAAAAATGGGATTCCTCATTGAAATTGCATGCTTGCTTTTCTGGCAAAGGTCTGATCAAATATTCCTTAAACTAGATATTGCAGGAGTCACACTCAGCAGAGACAAAAAATCACACCTATTCTGCGACAGGCATTCCACTTTCACTGGGTTTAGGACAGACTGGAAACTTGGACTTCTGCAGGCTCTGCTGGTCACTAATTAGACATACAACACCTTCAGAGCTATCATATACTTACATTTCTATCTGCCTGGGACTTGCTAGACTGCAGTTGTGCCCAAAATGGCAGAAGCATGAGCTGTAAGCTTTTGCTGCTTTTCACAGGCCACTATGCCATTACCCCCTTGCCTCTTAGTGCATATTTTCTCAGGCACATTCTCCTATGCTGCTTGCTCATGGAAACAGTATCTCACAGCTGGCTCAGACACCAGGACCAGGCTGACTCTTGTGAGAGTTATTTAGTGTAAGTTGACCCTTTCCTAAAGTTTCAAGTTAGTGTTTAAATCTTGCCTCTCCCTATACTGACTATGTAAAGGAAAAGAATTAGTACAGAAAATTATTTGCACTTTTCAGTAACTAAAAAAAGAAAGAGATACAGCAAAATAAGCAAAAAGCTACAGATATCTGTCTACCTCACATTTTCAGTCACTGAACAGTCTTTGTGATTCATTTATGATTAAATCTTGCCTGGGCATAGCTTCTCTTCCACAGTATGGAATTTCATCCCTGCATTCACTCCCCTTACTCCCACTGCTAAAATGCTCTGTTCTAGCTCAGGAACATACACGTATTTTTGTGTGGTAGGTATCTCTGAACCAGTTAAATAGCAAAGTTTAAGCAAACCTGACTTAGCCTCTGATGGGCAAATGTTTCTTCATCTACCTTCCCTAGTTTGGTCAGAAGAACACCCACAGAACAAAAGAAAGGGAATAAGCAGAGAGAAGAGAAATGGGGAATGCTCACGAACTGGCCTGCTGTGACGCATATCAGAGCTCATACTTGCTGCCCTGCCACCACTGCCCACTGCTTGTACTAGGAGCTAACACCTAGTCCAAAGACCTCATGTCTATAGAAATAGATGAGGCAAGTAAAAAGGCAAGAGAGGAAGAAATAGCCAGAACTGGAGTTCACTTGATAGGAACATGTGGGCAGAGTTGAAGAGCTTCACAACAACCTTTTGGAAGAAGACAGATCCTTGCATGAAAGGTGTATTTTTTGCCAGGGGACATTAAGGAAAAACTGAAAATCTCATTTCCTCTGTGAAATTTAGTGAGAGCCAAGCTTAACTCTTCTTCACACTGTGAGAATTCAAAAAAACTGCTACTGCCTTAAACGTTCCTGTATTTAAGAAGCTTCAAGCAGTTATAGCGAAACATTACTCATTTGTATTTGCAATCATACTACAAATCAGGAACCATCTGAATAAATAAAACCTTGTCTATTTCTGTACTTTGTAAAAAGAAAAGATTTCAAATACACCCAGGAGACAAAGAGGATCATATTTTTACAAGTGCTTTTGGCCACCTGTCTGTACATATGTTTAACTCTGTGAATTATTAATAAGTATTTTTATCAATAATAACACATGCAGCTTTTGTGCGACAGAAACACACAGAAAGCTGCAGCTCTGGCTTTTGCACTTGGCCAAGCTATACTGCAATAAACTCATTTAGCATCACCAAACCATTTTGGCTGAGATTCTGAATTGCTCAGGGCTGCAGAATTCTTTACAATTCCCATGGCATTTGCCTATGGAACAGTAATTAATGATTAGCAGAGACAACAGCATTTGCATTTTTGTTGACAGAAGCTGTTTCGGTTTCCCGAGTTAATCCATTTTAGGGATGCAGTAGCAGCAGCATATAACTATACTTGCATTTACTCACATTTCAGAACAAATTTCAGATGAAGCTACTGCCTGTAATACACAAATTTAATGCACATGCTGGTGTTCTGGCTTTTCTTGTACCTGCACTAAAACATTACTCTTATTTCATCCATGAAGCTGTGCATCACACAAGACTCAGCCAAGACGGCCAGCCAAGCAAGGCTCAGGTCCACTGCAACAAGGAATCATTTTCTCTGCCAGATCTAACTGTTAGCAAAGGTAACTCTACTATCTCTGTCAACAAGCTCTCCAGCCACTGTGATGCATTGTGCCTAGACTGAGAAGGGGCTCAGTGCAACTTTGAGATAAACCTTATTACATACAGGAGTGAAGGCAAAGAAAAGGAAGCAGCAATCTGATCACTTTGGCAAGAAAGCACCTTCTTTTAATCAAGGAAGAAAGCAGGCAACATGGCAGTTAAGTAAACATGCTACAGTAATATAGACTTGATTCCTGAGAAATACTGGCAATACTGCAATTCACAATTTGCATCAATTTGGAGACATCCTTACAAGGGCTCCCATCTTCTCCCAGAGGGGCTATCTGAAAAGGCTCATTGCTTGGCAAAGCTCCAAAGATCAAAAATGCTCCTCACCACAAATATGTTTATAAGTCCCAGGATGAGTTATCTATGCCAGCACTAATCCAGCAGTATCCAGAATACTTTTAATCTTCTAACAGAATCCAGACTTCCAAAAGTCCTCATCTCCCTCTATCCCATTTCCTGTATGTATGAAACCACCTCACACATTTATCAACTTAGTATAGTGGTAGCTGAATGTCATCACACGCACACAAGAAGAAATCACACATTTGGGTGGTGGGGGGACAAGATTCCTAGTTAAACAAATACCAATTGAATATATAGAATCTCCCATTTAAATAATTAAGCTGCATCCATGCTGAGTACCTGAACTTCCTTCTTGCTTGTCTTACCCGGAATGGTGTGTTGATTCGGCTAGTAAGCGTATCTAGGATGTGCACATTCTCATGTCGGTGCAGCAAAATAAACCGGAGGAAAATCTTGAGGAGGGCTGGCTCTGAAACACTACGCAAAAAGAGATCCAGGTATGCAGTGGTAGTCATCACTTCTTCCACAGTCAGCTGCAAGCAAAAATAGTGTAAATGCAAACACAAAATATCCAGCCATCCTCTGCAACTATATACCTGGCAAACACTCTAAATTCTCCATACATAACACTGCCACAAAACCAGATGGAGGTCTGCTTTTAAATTTGCAAAGACCATGCTTCTGAATGGCTCTTGAGCATTTTGAACCGATTTCTTATCTATCCTGCTTCCCCAGGAAAAAAAAACTTCCCCCCAACTGACACCCCAAACCTCACACATACTGAAATACGAAAAGCAAACCACGCTACGAGCTCCCCACCACCTTTCAACCCATGTCAGCCTCTTTTGCATCACATTTCTGTCATCCTTCAGAAGCATTTTCAGCTGTTGTGAATACCTGCATCTATAATTTTATAAAAAATAAAGGCCAGAGCACAAAGCACAGTGAAAACTCATGGTTCTAGACCTTTAAACAAATGAAAATCCTTATAGCTATCCAGAATTTTTCCAGTTTTTCTTCTTTTTTTTTTCCCACAGCACAATTCCTCATCTTACTCAATTTTTAAGAGGAATATGTACATAGATACACACACAAACCAAAATCTACTATTTGTGTATCAAAATACAATTCAAATATCCATGCAACATTTCCATATCCTAACCCACACTTCTCTGCTTATTGCAATCCTTTGGATCCTATTCACAGTATACAGTGGCAAGGCACAGAAAATTCCAAAGGCCACCTCTGCACCACGTCCTGCTGTTGCAAAGTCAGCTTTTTAAAAATAGTTACCCAGGAACATAATAAGCTTAAGTGCACAAAGATAAACCCTTAAACACAGGAATCTGGCTATATGAAAGGAAGTATTAAACATCTTTTGTTTACCAAACTTAGCTGGATAAATGAAAAGACTGATTTTATTAAGGAAGAAGAAAAAAATTCAAAGCTGTCACTTCAGAGCTAAGAGGATTTAGAAAATTCTCAGAAGGGCAACATTTACGTAACATGCTGTAAATATTCAAATCCCTGTTCTATTATGCTGCATGTTAGCCATGTACACAGCAATGCCATGCTGCAAATGTTCTCTTTAAAGCATTTAAGATCACAGGCTCCTTCTGGCTGGTTACACAGAACATAGGAATGCTGTATGCAGCCTGCAGACCTTATGGAGAGCGAGCACCAGTCAGGAGAGTAAAGAGGAGCACACGCACTTTTCCATACTTTTCCAGGACTACTGCCACATTTCAATGACCAAAAACCTGCTCAGGAAATAAGCCAGGGTTGTGAAACAAAGGAAATTGTTTCCAGTTGGAGCGAGCCAAGATGCTTTTTCTTCTGCAATAGCCAAAAGGCATGGGGACTCGTGAGCTTTCTGATGGAAGCTGTTGACTGTTGCCCTGAGAACTGGCTTTTTTTGTTCGTTTTTTTGATAGCAGCAAGCTGCAAAAAGCAAAGCCCAAGAAATCCATCATGTGACATCATTATGATAGCATACAGTTCATCAAAGAGTTTAGACCCTCTGCCAAGGAAAGGCCAGACAGAAGTAATGCATCTTTATGTCTCTGTGTCACTTCTCCTTCATCCTTTATGGGAAAAAGCAAGTGTGTTCTTGGCCTGCAGGTTTCACAGATGTCTGCTGACAGCAGAGGAATGGGCCTATATCTAAAATACTGAAGCTGTAAATGAAAGCAAGAAAAGCCACTGGATTCACAAGGGCAGGGACCTTTTCCTAAAACCAATGCTCTTTGGACAACTCATATTACATTCATATCAGTGAGAGAAACCCAAATGCTTTTCAGAGTGCACATCATGAATGAAACAAACAGCATAAGAAAGCCAGCCAGAGACTACTTTAAGTAAACAAATGTTTGATTCCAAGTGCATATTCAGTGCTCCTGACAGCTTGGAGACTAGACAAGAAAGGAAATCATGTTTGTCTTAAACCAACACTTCACAGATACCATTAAACAGAGGTAGAAGAACCAACCAAATGGTAATGAAGCCCAAATACTTCACAACAGTGTTGCTTATAACCTTGATAAATCTTAATTCTCTGTATTGAGGGTTTTTTTTGTGCAGAGTGCCACATTGCACTTGATTTTTAGTTCCTGGGAAAGAAGTTCCTGAACCTGCTTAAACATTTTCTGAGAAAAAGGGAAAACAACTAAGTTTTGTCAAGATTTAAATGGATTTATAAGAATCTTTCTTCATTTCCCAAGGAAAACACCCTGACTTTTTATCTCATCCACAAAGCTCCTTCAAACTTCAGCAATAAACGAAGCTGGGATCTATTTCACAGCTCACTGTGCAACATGCAAAAGAGGCAAGTTAACGCTGTACAAGCAGTTTTAATGCTATCATGTTCTAGAAGTTCCAATGCTTTCTCAGTGTGCCTTTGTGTGCAACTTGTCCATACAGACCAGCACAGAGACCATCCTTCTGCTTTCTCACAGGTGCAAATCAAACAAAAATATTGCTTTTTGGCATTTGAAATACATGCAGCTTAGGAAAAAGAATTAATTAGGCTGGCAATTGGGCATCTGTGCTTCTACAATTACATCTTATTTTGCCACCATGCATTCTGGCTTGCTTCTCCCATTTACCAGATCTGATGTTAACTGCAAGATCTGAAGATTTGAGGCACCTAGAGAAGTATTCAAAAAGGCTGATTTTAGCTCCACAAGGCTCATTTTCCCTTTGCTCAATGGGATACATAAGCCTGCTCTGAATGCGCCTCTAGAGAGCTCACTTTTTTTTGCAATTAACTAAGCTGGAGAAATCAGTTACACTAGGCAAAACCCAACCTTGGCAAGACCCCTTTTAACTCTGTACACCTCTTCTCCAGATTGCATTATACATAATACATCAAGTGCTGAAAGTGAGACTCATTTGTGCTGTTATTATTGAAGACCTCTGTTTTCTAAGATACCAAATCCATGCTATTAAGCTTCAGACTCCCTGCTGCTTGTCTCTTCTTAAACTAATGTCTCATGAGACAGATTTGGGGGAAAGTAGGGAAATCCTTTCTAATAAATGCAAAGCAGTACTTAGGTAAACAACAAAAGAACAAATGTTTCCAGAGAACAAAGCATTTACTAACCATGTTAAGCATGTCCACTACAGTCAAATCCTGAGGCAGCTTACAAAAACTTTAGATCACTGTAAACATTGATGATAGTATAATTCGTCCAAGTAAGCTTTTAGCTAGCACTCAGAATTGACCATTTTTGAAAGGATGATAAAAAGCAAGCCAAAACTTACACATATTCACAAACCTGATATTTAACTTGCAAATTTTTCACCTCTGACAATTCAAGTATCAAGAAAAATACCGAAACAAAGGGAAATTAATTAAATTAAGTCATGGTAGTTTTCTAGAGAAGTCTTCTGTTAATTAAGTAAATTTCAAGCTATATTTCTGATAAAGGTATTTCAATAATATTAAATTCACCACTGCCAAACCGGCAAGCATAAAAGCTCATCAGCAACAGCCCTTGCATTAGTATTCATGGTAAAGACCAGGGATATATCTGCTCCTAGAATAACACTGTAGGATTGAAAGCAAAAAATGAGGAAAAAAAACCCACGTCTATATCCATTGTATTAATTCAATCAGTATTCTATCATTTTCACTTTCATTTACAGTTGTAACAATTAGAAATTTCTAGATTTTTCTGTTTCCAACATACATACAAATGTAAATGCCTGTCTAAAGATACCATCTAGAAAAACTCATCCACGTGTTTTTTTATACAACTATCAGTTGTTACAGATATTTCTAAGGTGTAATTTACTGCAGAAGGGACTACCCAAGTCTTCATAGCCACACAGATATTTGATTAGAGATTACTGAAGAGAGAAAGCCCTTTTTAGCCTTGTAATACCCTTCTCTAATTATGTAATAATTTTTAGCAAATCTTTTCTCACCTCCTCTGATGACTGATTAGATGGTGAAGCAGAACACAGTAAAGAGATCCAGCTTTTACAAGTCGCTGTGCCAAGTAATAGCAAAGAGGCAGAAATTACTGTCATTGCAAGTTCAGTTTAATATATTACACTCGCTGTGTTAGACCAATTGCACTAATTCTTTATTACTGGCTATTTTCCCTTGGGATCCACACAATATATTTCTAATTTACAGCTTCATGCCCTCTCACAGGAATATGGCTATCATGATTCCTCCTTCCGTTCACATTTCCCTTCCTGTAAGGATTGCATATCATCCATGAAGAGACCGTGAATGTTCTTATTGGAACTTAACCACTAGATCCACAGGTAGTTTAAATCTGAACAAGCCTACTTCACTGATAAACAAAATCCAACCATTCCCACAATCTTCTGCTTTCTATTCATTTTCAACTTCTTGGCCCCTATTTATGCTGTCAAAAGGGTTCCAGCTTCACTTCACTGCACAGTGAATTGTTTTCAGGTTAAAACTATTCAGGGAATAAAGGAGGGGTTTAACCTCAATCAGTTTCCCATATGAACAGTTGTCCTTGCAAAAGAGTGGGGGACAAGTGGGATGAGGGACAGAGGAAGTTTGCACACTGGAAAAACCAGAACAGCAGAACTGCTTCAACTTCCCCCAGCTTACATTTATAAACTGCTTCAGTTTATACCAGGTTAAAATTCAACTCAACTGCAGTGTTCGATGCCAAAACTGAAAGGCACCTTTAACATATATCCACTCCATAGCTAGCAAAATTAAGTTTTGCAGCTATTAATGGGCTTCTCCAAAGCATGAGGCTGTTGAAAGTTTACCAGTAACACTTGGTTTACACCTTTTAACAGCAGCTGTCCAAGTGCTTTTCAGTAAAGCGAAAGATGGTATTATTTCCAAATGGGAACTGACAGTCTTGTGGGATACTTATAAAGATGTCCCTTCTAGTCTGTGCAGTATAATTCACAGGTCATTTCCCTCTAGCTGAGCTGTGTAATCATCAAGCAAGTATTATTGAATTATCAGAGTAGCATACTGTGTTAGAGGTTTGTGTTTAGATGGGTTACTGCACAATGGAATTGAGGTCCATTTGACAGAGCTTATTTGACAAGACCATGCCAGTGCTTCCTCAGAGCAGTTCTGCTCACCTGGCCAACAGCAACATTTTACACTAAAAAGCTGGTACAATTTTCCATTATCCAGATCAAAGCCTTCCAAGTAGAAAAATAATTGTATCATCATTAGCAATTAAATGTCATGTAGTAAAGCAGTAAATGATAAGACATAAAAAATTTGCTTTTAGCACATAATTTGTCAAAATTTCAGCACCATCTTCAATAAATTGAAATAACACAAATTACAGAAACATTCCAGATGTTCCAACAAGTTATCTTTGTCACATAAATTCCCTGAATGCCAAATTAAAGTTATATCATATGCACTTACAGTAAAGAGATGTATATAGTATCAAAGATAGCATAATATTTACATGTACACCACAGTGTGGTTCCTAATTAGCACATGGTTTTGACTGCAAAATATATATTTTGACATTCTGGAAAGGATTTCACTCAGATTTCTACAGTAGTGTTGCAACTACCTGAAAGAATCAGGTAAATAAGCCCTTTCTGCTAATAAATATAAAAAGACCAAAACAAGGCAGTATGGCTTCTAGCAGAGCTAGCAAAACGGATTTTGATATGTTTATTCTGGATTCACTCTGGGATTTAAATTAGCCTTTTACTGAAGAGAAAATTAGTTTTACTTGATTACTTGGACCCATGTACAATTTGGCCCCAGAAGACCTTATATTTTTTTGCTAGAGCATCAAAATGTTAGCGTTGAAAGTGAAGCAAGAAAAAGCCAATGAAATGTGCCACAGAAATTTAATGGTATGAGACTGTGCCTGAGCAGAATTATACTTTCTCAAGTATTTTTTTCCTTAGTACCAAAATCTAGGGAAGAACATACAGAACTGCCTAATTTCAAGATTTAACTGGCATGCCATCAAAAAATGACAGTCTTAAAATAAAGAACAGAGTTTGCCAGATAGTCTTAATTTTCTTAAATTAAGACTATCTGGTCAGACACTTATACCCAAAAGATAAAAGATGGTTTGGTCAAACACTGAAAAAATGGATTGTTACTACAAAAATAAAACTACCAAATTAACCTTCTCTTTAGCTCTGTATCTTTACAGACAAGGCATTTATCCCTTCTAGTTTTAACTGAATTTTTACAGAAACAAGGGATTTGTGACCTTGCGTAACCCCACTGAAGCATGTTGTTAATTCACTTTTTTTAATGTCTCATGAAACTCAGATATCAGAAGTAAGGAAAGTAACTCTTTTGTAAAAAGGGTAATAAAATCCAGACAGCTAAAGGACAAGACAGAGCTACCCACACAGCCAGTTCATGTGTATCCCTAGCTACATAGTACATAAGGATCTGTCTGTGCAATGTGCAATTGCAGATTGCAATGTGCAGCTTCTGAGATACGTATTTGTCAACCGCTCGTTACACATGTAGGTGGAATAACCCACACAAAGTGACAAGACTAGTACAGACCAGGTATAAATATACAAGAACATGCTATATATAGGATGCTTATCTTTGAGAAATAAAGTTAGGGAGTTATAAACTTGAGTATGCTTGGGTTATTTAAGCACAGTGCAGTTAAACTGCTATATAAATAACCTTCACAGAGCTCAGTGTGAAAAACCAGTTATTTCAAGCCAACTAGCTAGCCAAATCAATTTGAAACTTCCTTAACTGGAAAAAACCTGAACTACGACATTGTTTTATCAACTCCATACCGTTCCTCAGATAACACCATAAAAAATAAAGAACAATAATTAAAAAAAAAAATCACATCAATCAAAATATGTTGGTCTCCCCACCCCATGACTTCTTCATAGAGACACATCTCAACACTCTTGTACCACTTCAGTCACATAGGGAACTGTACATAGTAAGTATGTATAGGGAGACAGTGTGTGAAAAATAAAAAAAGGCAGCACTTACTACACTGTTCCATAAATGTGTAACACAGCTCCATAAAGGTGTCACTTGAAGCTGACACTTCAAGATCACATATACATGTATCTCAAAACTTTGGACCACATACTGAAATTCTGATCTACTGTACTGAAATTCTGCTTACTTAAATTTTGACACTACTTCTACCAAAAGTCTTGTTTGATACTCCAATGTTTTAGGGTGGGAGAGGAGAAGGAAGTCAATGAAAGGTGACAGCAGGTCTGCACAGATGAACTAGGAGCTCCTAACAAAACAGAAACATGAAAAGGAATAGACACAGTAGGGACAGATGATCCAGGAGGAATATGGAAAAGCTGCCTGCGTCTGCAGGGAAAGGATTAGGAAAGCCAAACCCCGGCAGGACTTGAATAACGACTTCAACAGCAAAGGTGGACTCTGAAAAATATGCTCCCACTTCTAAATGTGGGAAGGGGACCTGGGGACAACATATACAGAAAAAGCCTCAGTACTCAACTCCTTCCTCAGCCTTGGTCTTTACTGGCAAGATTTGCCTTTGGGATTCCCAGATCCTTAAGATAAGAGTGGAAGTGCAGAGCAAGGAACACTTACCCTTGGAGGAGGCGGGTCAGGTTAGGAAACATTTAAAGAAATTGGACATACATGAGGTTTGTTGTCAGATATGCGAGAGCCTTGTGTTGGATCCACTAGATGGTGCAATCCATCTTCTCCATTAAATGCGTTTGAAGTTTATATACATAAGTAATTAATTTTTAAAGAGGAAAAAGTCAAACAATGCTAACCAAGGAAAGGTTTATTACTGGAAGAATAAGGCGCCAAACAATGTTGGGGTTCAGGAAAGATCTAGGCTTGAAACTCACGTATGTCTCCATTTAAGAGAAACCTAATTTCAGAGTATATAAATGAGGTTCAACAAAATTTTCCTTGCATGAAAAAAAATTTAATCAGAACAGTATGCTTTATATTATGTAAGTAACAGGGAAGTCATCAACCTAATAGCATGTTAGCAGATTTACTCACCAATAAGAATGGCATTCATCAGGTATAAAAAATGGTACTATTCAAAGCAACCTAAAATTAGTCTTAAGTGCTTCAGAAGTAAAACTGGTACCCACTAAGACTAGAATCCCACAGCTACATTTTGATATCTTCCTTGTTATCCATAATGTTGATCTAAATAAAACTGGGTAGATTTTCACTTTTAATTCACAGTCTTGATAAGGGATTAAGTCAAGGTACAGAAACACAAAAAGTTACTGCCAGGTAAGTATGTAAACTATTTGAATGGCTGACTATAGCCTTAATCTGGATCACAGCCAGATTTTATTTCAGCCCTTGCCAAGTTCCAAATGTTTGAAGTCTGCCGAATCATTGAAGGAGATTCTATATTGCTTATTACTTTCTTGGTAAGTGACTATTTACCATGAAGAATTGTGTCCCCTGCGAAGTTCTAGACTTAGAAAGCAGGGTACGGTGTTTCACTGGCCTCTCAGAAATTGGAACAAGTGTACTGCTTTCTGCTTGGCAGGCTTAGTAAAATTAGTAGACCTTCAAAAAGTAATTTATTAGTCCTCTCCTGGCACTTTCTGATGGACTTTCACTCTCTGCAATTCCTACTTTTTATCATCATACAAGGTGCTCTTTCCACAGGCGATCAGGATTGTTAACTTGACATATTCTGCAACAGCTGGAAATGTAGTTTCCTGCAGTCTAACCCCTCCACCAAAAAAAATTAAAAAAAAATAGGTAATTCACTAACATCAGTGACACATTTTGCCAAAGGATATCCCCAAAAATCCTAAGTGATCATTTCTTTCTCCAAAGCAACATAAATTGTACCCTACTATATTATAAAATTCATACCAAACTCAACTTCTTCTCTACTTAACAAAGTAGCTTTACAAACCGTGATGAGGAA
Organism: Myiopsitta monachus; assembly: GCA_017639245.1. Lineage (NCBI taxonomy): Eukaryota > Metazoa > Chordata > Aves > Psittaciformes > Psittacidae > Myiopsitta > Myiopsitta monachus. The sequence continues at coordinate 69,619,929 of CM029917.1, read as the reverse complement.
CTACAAAACAATACCTGCCTTGTTAAAATTAGCATAATATTCCCTGACTGAACATTTTCCTTGTGGGCATTTTCTTTTTGGAAAACTGTTCATTTGGAAAAAAATAATCCCCACGGAAACACATCTGCCATGATGACACGTTGCCTAAAAGGTCACTGCTTGTTTGATGATATGTCAGCCTAGCACAACAAAAATATTTTGGTTCTTCATTTCACTTAATTTCAAACATTTTCAGAAATACCTGTATCTTGCTTAATATTCACTGCAGTGTAAATAGAAAGTGTTGAATAAAAAGATGGAAGGTTAGCCTAGAATCTTAATTATATGGAGGTCACTACTTGACACTACATTTAATTGCATCCTTACACAGAGATCATCCATAATGCTTTTTGTCTGTTATTATGTCCTGTCCTTCTTGCATACACCACTGACCTTATGGAGCGCAGGAGCCATTACTGGCACCAAAAATCCATTGTAAATGTAATTGACAAGCTGGTTACGTATCAACGGATGTGCCACCTAAAAGGATGGGGGAGAGAAAGACAAAGAACAGTTCCAGTGAGATTTAAAACAAGACAGGGTATACACTACTATTATCCACTACCGAAACCCTTTCCCAATTAACAAGACATGTTCGCTTGCCCTTTTTACCAGTATTTACTATGATTCAAGTTCTTAAAGATCTTTCCTTCCTCGAAGAAACACACAAACTCTGTTTAATTATAGTAAGCCTGCCGAAGCTTAGAGAACAGGGCTTTTCAATCTCCCTGCATGCTGACAAAGATGAATGGATGGACAGAAAAGTGTGTATACCCATACATCAAAGGAAGATTTGAGATTCTAAATTTAGGTCCTGCAACCGCGTCAGGGTCACTTGAAGGTGGATTTGCCATTGTTAAGTTGTCCTCCTACAAGAAGGAAAAGCAGAACAGCTGCTTTCCTGTGGTTCAAGAGTGGATAAACCAAAGCACTGTCTAGCTATGGGGTAAGAACATATTGTTCACATGCCTCTCTCTCAAACATTGTAAAACAGAAATTAAAACAAGACCTACATTATTCATTCAGTAGGTTGGTTCAGAGCTTTAAGAAATGAACTGTCACTAGAAGCCAAAAATTTACTTTTATAATGAAGCATTCATTTTGCTTTCACAAAGAGAACACATCACCAGTTCATGCATTTGAAAAAAGCTTGATAGAGGTAAAAAAATATTCAATTCAGAAGCACTGTAAGTTATTATATTCTGTTTGAAGCTCACAGAGACTGGAATGTCACAGCCTACATGTGGCCACAAATACATTTTCCCACTTGCAGCTCTTCTCAGACCTCTTTTCATTTCTAACCTTTGCTTTGGAAAGGGAAAGAAGAAGGGTTACCCATCCTTCACTGTGATCCAGGAAAAAACTAGTAAGTGGCAAGTGGCTACGTTGTCGCTTTTTAATGTCTGGCCAAAGGTTTTGGGTCAATACAGAACAAGCCTACGCCATGAAGAACATTCCATGCACAGAACAAAATTTCCTGCAGTAAATGAGCTTTTAATTCAGCTGAGGAAAAACTATATACACTCAAGCAGCAGTCAGAAACTGAAAGATCCTTAACCATTTTAAGTTTAAAATAATACGTGCTTTAATTTGTTTGTGGCAACCCTTATATCAATTTTCAAGAAGGTATCAAATATGACCTCCTGGAAATGTAGATCTGTAGAAAAACTCTGCTTAGACACCGAAATCAATATTGTCTCCTCTTCATGTTTAAACATGCATGTTAGAAATCTTTATATTGCATTTTAAGAATGACAGCTACTATTATTTTCCTCTTCAATGCTTTAAGAGTCAATCAGTTGCTTCACTGTATTTTACAAGTCTCATAAAAACATATCTTCTATTTAACAATCAATGTGACTAAATTTTCAATCCTATTCAGCACATTTCTTCAAGTAACACATAAACCCCCAGTTTCTCTAGAATTTGTATCAGGTTTTAATAAAATACTGGACAAAGTTTCTATAGGATTTAGCAGCCTTAAAAACAAAATACAAAACCATAAAAATCTCAGTTTATGTTTAGATCAGAGAAAAATAAAATAAAATAGGAAGGGATCAAAGCCAGGGGAAGAAAAAAAAAAAAGTAATCAAGAAATAATCATTAAGAACAGAAAGTGGAATGAAAATAGGCCAATCTAAAATGAACATATATTTCTTGGAAAATACCTAAATTCTGCTTGGAAAGCTTTCCTTATGCAGTACATGCGAACAGGCAAACAGATTATTTTCTTCTAGATACCATCAAGAGGGCTTAGAGAAACACAATGTTTTTCAGTGCTTAAATATATAAAAACTAAACTGCATTTTCTCATTTGTGAAGACATTCAATTTACTTTTAGTATCGTGGTATTAAAATGCAATAAACTCTTCTTTTTTTTTAACCCAGAAAATCCTGCCAATTACATAATGAAATATCAATCCGACACATAAGTCTACTGCTTTCATTTGAGACATTTTTCACCCGAAAACAAAAAAAAAAATTATTAATTCATCCTTATAACCAGGACAAACAGCACAAAGCTTTCACTTTATGTGCAACTTATTTTAGTGTATCTTAAAAATTCCATGCCATTACTAACAGTAAATAAACTCTGCAATTATAAACTTCTGCAGAATATACAAAAAAACCTACGACTTCAAAAGGGCAGGCCAACTCTGCTCCATTACCTGTATCACAGCATTGCAAAATTCAAGGGAATTCATGAACTGTACAAGGGCTGGTGACAAGAGCCAGTCATCTTTCAGCAAACAGTGCCACTCTTCTCCATTTTCTTCCAACTTTGTAGGCAAAGATGAATAGAGGCCACTTAGTCCTGTTGCTAACACCTGCATTCCAAAAACAGAAGAGAAACAAGTTAACTTTCCAACTATTCACCTGTTTGAATGGAAATGCCAAAAATGGTTTCTCTTACTAATTTTAGTAACATAATGAGTGTTGAGACTAATTTAATTTCCTTTTGAAAGAGTCCTGTGGCAGAAAGACATGAATATTTTAGAAAGCCTTCCATATATTCTTCTTTCAAGAGCTGGTATTTAGGAGAACGTGATGGGATAAAAATGTTATTAAAGTTTACAGATGATTTATGTAGAATATATCACTGAAGGACAAGATCACATTCTTGGTTGCAATTTAAAAAGCCTATTTCCAAAAAGTTTTTTGAAATTTTACTCAATATATATAGAGTGCTGCTGCAGGCCAGGCTTTGAATTACTAACTGTATTTGAAGCTGGAGAAATTCTAAATATTTTTAGACTTTAGGATAATTTTTTAGATGATTCTCATTTTTTTGAGAATGTTGAGACTCAGCTTGATGGAAACTTTTTAAGCTTTCATTCAACAGACTCTTCCTTTTATGAAGAGCTACTTGGCATCTACAGGGCTAGACAGTCAAACCTCAGATGAAATACAAATGTCTTACTGATAAGAAAACAAACAGCTGACAATGTGCAGGTCAAAGACCAAGGGTTCACAGAGGGAGGAATCAGGTTTTGATCATGCACAAGCATAATCAATTATAATTGCTAACTCATCCAGTCAGAAAAAGGCTGGCTTTCTGAATGCTTTCCATTCCTAAATTTGAAGATGGATTTATTCTGGCATACGTAATTAAGCAGAACATTAAAGAGGACAGGGTGGTGGGGCTAAATACTGTGGAAAATTTAGTGCTTTAACATACTGCGCTATTTTTTTTATATACACATATATACATAGATACAAAAAGAAAGATGATGGAGATATGTTAAAAAACTAAGCAGCTAAACCTGCTGAGTGAAGTTTTATCTGTACAATCATACTCTTCCAGAATATTGTTTTTCCTTTTCTCTCTCCAATGGCAGAAAAGCTCAGAACAGAAAGTCAGGAAGACCCTAGTAGGCCTATAGGACTATCTACACACACACACACACACACACACTCTAAAACCCAGTTTTCAGATAATTCTAGGAAGGAAAAAATACTGAAGAACAAACTTGAAATTTCTTTAGTGTTGCAACCCGTTAATTAATGCATATTCGATTTTCCATTGTTTAAAATGTAATTGCTATTCATAAACACATACCCTCTCAGCAATCTGATTTTCAGAGCTGAGTACTATCCACATTTTTCCTTCATATGGAATTTTAGTCCCTAAGCACAAGAAAGCTACTTTGAACAAAACGTACTACTCTCCGCGAAGAGGAACGGTGTATTCGTAATAGGTCAATGTCTTAAAGTGAATAATTCTTTAGTTTGTCTGACTTGCTAAAGAAAGAAGTGACATGTAGCTGCTAGAATCTGCAAAGTTTAGAAAGCTCTTCTTTTTGCTACGAAATACAACACAAATGGCTCTGTGAAGATCTGTTTCTAAAGCAGTAAGAGAGTAGCCACTGGAAGCAATTTCATCTCTCTACATAAAAAGTATTTGAAAAACTTCATATAAGTACATGGTATAAGCAGGATTACCATTACAAATTACTAACAGAACTCTTCACATTCTATAAGCTGGCATATAAATCAATGCACATATACAGACTACATTATGGAGTTTTAATCAGTAAAATTATAAACATCAATTAAAAAAATAACCCAAACAAACCAATCCACAGAAAAAAATTGAGAGGGAAGAAAATGAATGATTTCACATCCTGGAAGGCCAAGATCAGTTTTATTTTTAGTTTCACGCAGAGCAGTGTCCTTTTAAGCTTCTCCCAATATTTGTCATGTCAACCCTACATGCTCATTTACTTTTACAAGCATCTCCAGCAGTTTCTTTCTCTCCATCGAGTTGTGAGTCTCTGCAAACCAGTCTCCTTGATTATGTACTTTCTCTTGACTCACGGAAGATATTTGATTTGTAATCCCAGACATATCATATAATTGAAATGTGTTAGTATATAATCAATTGCCAATATATAATATAAATAATTTTATATATATAATACAATCAATGGCCAATTTCTTCCCTATAATAATTTCCTTTCCACCCACATCCACAGTCTTTCTATTTCAGTGTAGCCTCAACTTTTCAAGGACATTGCAGAGCCATACCTCCTCCTGCTTTAATACTTGCTTTCTTAAGCTGTGAGGTATTTACGAAGTTCATGGAGACACTCTGAGGTGCTATGCTGCTCAAAATTCTTTAGAAACATTGTTTTATTATTACAATGCTAAACAGACAACATCTACACAGATTCAGAAAACTTTCAGGTCAAAACATGAGAAAAACAATATGGCAAAATTCTCTCTACAACCAGAAAACTTTGTCTAACAGTTTGTCTACACATTCTGCATTAAAATTGTTAGTGATGTATATTACTACAGCCTGTCCCCTTTCCTTCTTTATAGTTTTTTTACCTACAGTTCTGAATACTACAGACAGCCTAGTTTTAAAAAGCTGCTAACCAGTTAGCTCAAAAAAAGTACCAAGAAAGCATTCAGGCTCACTTTGGCACTGATCTAACACTGATTCGGGTATTACGAGGCAGCAGAGATTTATGGTCAGGACCCCATCCCAGCAGACGTCTTTACTATGCATTAAGGCATAGTAAAGAAAACCCTATATGCTACCAATCACCTTGGCCTCAGAATCAGAGATAGCATCAACAAAGCTGCCACCGAAATCCCACTCTTATCAGCACAGGACTGCACGAGCTGTTTCACAGAGCAGCTGAGGCCACATCTGCACTGATTTGAGTGCTATACTGCAATGCCACTGACACCTAGAGAGTCTTCCACCAGAGAAAAATCTGCTTCTTCAGCTCACCTCACTCAAATTCAAAAGAAGATGTTGTGCTAGTGAGGTAATTCTATGGCATTGCATTAAAGTTTTATTATAGACTTAGGCCAGTCTCATTACTGTTCAGGAAAGTCTGACTTTAGCACATTTTGACAAGAAGCCTTCCTAATTAGAATGTTTGTCAATCATGGCTCCCTGCTGTTGGAAGGTTAATGCAGCTAGCTTTTATCTTCAGTGTAAAAAGGCTGCTTTTTTTCTTTTTAATTAATTGGAAGATGTTAATTATGGAAGTTACAGCATGGATCTAATAACTGGTATCTGTCTCAGGGACAGTTTGAGAATAAAGTTCATATTCTTCAGCAGCATCTATTAAACAAGGTCAGCTGAAGCCTCTCAACACAAAAAAATTTAATGCAATATTTACAACTGACAAAGGAAACCAATTAGAAGTTTTGTCTTAGAACCTGTAAGTCTCCTTCAGCCTGCAAACACGGCTCTGCCCCACTGCTCAAAGGGCACCCCAATCTCAGAGAAAATGGAAACCTACAGCTGGAATAGCTGTCATGCACTAATGCCTAAGGCAGGGATTCCAGTATTCTTGGCTCTAAAGCTCTCTGCTTTTTGTAAGGCTGCCCTCCATTATTCTGGCATGCATTGAAACTAGAATGCAAGCCAGACAGAAGATAGAAGACTCAGTCCAAAAACTCACATCAGAGCTATTTTCCCACAGAATATTTGGTTCTGAACCCATCCATCTCAAACTGATTTTTCTGATAAGGCATTAAGAAGCAAGTGTTGTCATACACATTCTGCTTTAGCTTTGAAACTGCAGTAGGGAAACTTTGTTAGTCAATTTATATTATTTACTTGTTTAACAGAAAAGGGTTTTTTATTCATGTAGTAAGATTGATCTGCCAGATGTAACAACACAATACTACTACCAAGTGTTGTAACAGAGTACAACACAGCAAGATAGTAGTTAGTCTGAGATGGCCATAGAAATGACCAACCCTGTGAGAAAGATCAAGTTTCCCTTTTAGCTTGCAAAATTACTACATTTCTATAACACACTATTTTCACACATTTTTTGAACCAATGTTACAGTGTGGTAAGCACAGCCTGCTTATACTAGAACTGCCACCAGAAATAACAGCCTCAGAACACCTTGTTCCTATTTCTAACTCCCTTCACCCCCAGAATCTCACAGGCGTCTTAAAGTAAGACAGAACAGGTTTTCCTCCCATCGAGTTCTGCTATAACTTCCATTAGTTTCCCAATTCAATTCACTGTGTGACTGCATAAACACTTGCGCTGACCCAAACCCACAAGACAGTGGTATAGAAACAAGGAGCAAGACTGTGTTTGGTTTAAACAGCATTACAATTGGTGAAATAGCTGCTAGCAGAAACGAATGTGTTGCAACACATCTTCATGAAAGTGACAGAAAAGGATGAGTACAGGGGAGACAGTTAGTTTAGAAGATCAAGTAAACCAAGAACAACTTACTGGGCAAAAGTAGGTGTTTTCTGCTATGTGTTTTGCAACAACATTGTTTTCTGCAGACAGAGACATTATGAAAAGCAGTGCATCACGGGCCTGTTGGCCTACTGTTCCTTCTCGGTGGATGAAGGGAATCAGCAGGGAAAATATAAGGAAATTGGCAGCTCCATGGTCCTCGCTGGTGTGAAAAAACAGTTCTAAAATGGAAGGATCTTTGGCTATTATAGAGCAGAGCTGGTTCAAGAGGACAACCAACTCTGTTTCCACTGTTGGAGTGGCTGTTCCTGAGCAGGAACTCAGCAACATCATCAAAGGCTTCAAGATGGGCTTGTGATGCAGCAAAGGCTGATGAGACTGGGTTACTAGCATTTCATACATTTTGAGTTGCTCAATTTTTGTTTCATCTGTGAACTCTCGCCGGAGGCTCCAAAGAAAAAGCTTCTCCATGATGTTTTCTGAGACCACAAACTCCAGAATAGGCCCCATTGAGGCATCGTTTGCTTGCTCCTCAATTAACAAGAAAAGCATGTGCTCCACATAGTTCTGAACAGTGCTGGCCTCATCAGGTGAAATTGCCCCATACTTTGCCTGAATGTTTTTCAGAGGATCATGCTTCTCTAAAATCTTTACAACCTAAAGAGAAACAAAGGCACATCAGTTATTTAAATGCATTTTTAAGAACTATTCACTTACCCCATAAGGGGGAAAAAAAATCCTTACTTAAAATTATTTAAATCAAAATGTGCAAACTCTTTTTATGCTTTTAGTTTTTGTCTGTCAAACTTTCTAAATTTAGTATCAGAGATTATCACGTTTGGCATACAAGAAGCCAAAACAATGCTTTTGTTCACTTAGAAAATATTTTACATTATAATATATACTTCATGTATTTAACATTTTAGTATTAATAGTACCTAAATTTGCCACTTGTCTTATTGCTGAAAACTTGGGGTTCTCTGAAGTATGGATAAACTAAGTTCCTTCAGCCTTCAGAAACTGAGTTTCAATGATGTTTGGAATAAGTTTCTTTGTCACAGAGAACTGAAATCAAAAGGCCTCCTCTTCAGCCACAATAACTGTGCTCAAGAGTGTCAATATCATGAGATGATCTGCAATAGTAAAAGCAGCAGAAGCCCACAAAGCTAATCTTTCCTGGCCACATCTTATATAGAGCCATAGAATCAACTAGCTTGGTCCGAACCATTCTATGATTTCAGAAAAAGACCTTTAAGATCATCAAGTCCAACCTTTACCCCAGGACTGCCAAGTCCACCACTAAACCATACCACTAAGGGCCTCATCTACACTGCTTTTGAACAATTCAGAGGGACAGTGACTCCACCACTCCCCTGGGCAATCCTCTTCCAATGCCTGACTACCGTTGTGGTGAAGAAACTTTTCCTAATATCCAACGTAAACCTCCCCTGGCACATCTTAAGGCCATTATCTCTTGTCCTATCACTTGTTACTTGGGAGAAGTGATCAGTCACCTCCTCCTTCCATCCTCTTTTCAGGTAGTTGTAGGGAGCGATAAGGTCCCCTCTGAACCTTCTCTTTTCCAGACTAAACAACTCCAGGTCCCTCAGCCGTTCCTCATCAGACTTGTGCTCGAGGCCCTTCACCAGCTTTGTTGCCCTTCTCTGGATCTGCTCCAGCAATTCAATATCTCTCTTGTAATGACAAGCTCAGAACTGAACACATGATACCAAATGGTCACCGATACCCACATACACTTGCAACATTCAATATGGATTTAGGATTGAGTAACAATTGTCATCCCAGAATTTACACCCCTGGACTAAATTCTGTTCTGCACACAATCGATGAAGCTTGTTGATTGTGAAACAGCTACTTTTTTGGCCTTTTTTGAAGGATAATTGCCACAAAACCACAAAGGAACCTAGCAGCTCCCCTAACACGACAGTGTCGCTACAGTTAAGTGAGAAAAGGTGAGTCTTGAATGATGGCTCCTCTGACTCTGGAAACATCTCAGAAACACCACCACTCATCTAGCTTGCTCTCAGGATGGCCAAAAAACAGCAAAAGCAGCAGCACAGAAATCAATTTTACATAAACCGTTAGTTATTCATATTACTGCAGCAAATAAGACCTTGTATTGTGGCGCTCGGAGCAAAACATCTTTGCCTAAAAACAATTATAATCCTGATGACATGCAAACAATTCCTGGAATATGCTGAAATGCATAATCTACATTTATCCATAACAAACAACACTGCATACAGCTTTGCATCATGTATCAAATATACTTCACAAAAGCTAAGCAAGCCCTATGCAGCATACGGAAAGGAAGCACAAAGGTTTGCAACAAGGTACAAGTCACTGCGAATCACTAGAAAAGTCAATAAGAAGATCTAGGCCTTCCATTAGAAATTACCATGTCCTACCAATTCCCATTTAGATGCAAATCTGAAATTCAAAGTGTGATTAGTAAAGCCTAACCATACCTTAAAAGGTCAATTACCTTTGTGTTTTAAGAAGGTTTCAGTTCTGCATTAAAGGCATTTGTTCATTTGCAATTCAGGATTATCCCAAAGAAAGAATGAAGCAAATTCCTATTTTTGCTTCAAATCAATAAAACTAATCAACATTACCTGTGCCCAGTGAGTTGTAAACACTATCATGCATGTTTCTGGGTCAACACCCTGCAGGCTCGGAGCCTGGCGATTTTTGCTGATACTAGTTCCAGAGGACATTATAAGTTTTCCAGAGGTGAAGCCAACTAGGCCATGCTGAATTTCTTTTTAAAGTCCTGGAATTAGCTGCAGATGTTCAAGCATCCTGATGAGACTAACAGTGTGATTTGAGCTTTGGTATCCACAGAGATCTGTTTAAAAACCAAAACAAAACACATATACTTACGCACATCAAATAGCAGTGTATAATAGAATATAATATACTTAAAGAGAACAATAAACCTTTCTTTTAATTCAGTTTGAGGATAGAACTTTTTAAAGCAGATTATATGGACCATCTTCTCAATTTTTTCCTCATGATAACAGTTTCTGATGCTCAAACATTTGAGATCAGCAACAGAATTAAGATGCTACTGAAATAAACAAACATAACAGAAGCTCATCCAGTGGGCATTTTTTGCATATGTCACTACATTTTCAATTCTTCATTATATTTCTGCCACCTGACCATGTCTCTTCAGGGCCATTTCCTAATTAATATTGTATAGACTATACAGGCTGAAAAAAAAAGTACAGGTTGTTTCCCTATTTTTTAAAAACAATATATCCATGAATAGATATAGTTACAGATACTTCAAGTTTTCCGGCCAAAATCATATCATAAATAATTGAAAATATCTGTGAAACACCATATGCAAGTAGAAGGATGCATCTGTATCAATACCAAACTAACTGCAAACAACATAAAAGATAAAACCTTCATGTACCCAAAGCCAAATAAATTGAGATGTCATATTAAAGGACTCTGAGAATAACACCAAACACTGAAATGTTCTTTTCATCCATTATTTAAAATCCTAGATATCTGAGTATCAAAGTAGTTGCACACCTGCAGGGGAAAGTTAAAATGAAATGAAGACAGATATCTTCCAGATATTTGAGAGGCTTAAGAGAACATATTATCCCTTCAAATACCTGTATCTATGTCACACAGTTGTAGTGTCCCTCCCCCCCTTTTTTTACCCCTCCATAAGCTTTACATTTTGAGTCTCCTTTTTACAAACCAATTAGGCTTTTAATTGAATTCCATTTTCGTCCATAGCATAAACAAAACAAAACAATCCCCCCCCAAAAACAATAAACAAAGAACCCCAAAAAAGCTCCATCCAAACCGTATCTCCACAACACCAATGTACAGACTGTTTGGGAAGACAACAAATGCACTGCACGTTCCTACAGTTCACGTAAGTCATAGCAGGTTTTGATTTCCTAAGAGACTGCATTTTGATGTGCTCTCCTTTTCACCAGTCTTCATTAAGATCCCAGGGCCCCTGCACATTCATCAGGTTAGTGAAACACATGAGGAAATTTTTTACTTTATGTTGCCACAGCCTATGTAGCAATTCTTTACCAGTGTAACATGTATTTCTCTGCATGTATCTTAAAAGATAAAATTCTTTTTTCTACAGATCTCTGCTTCCTGTGTGTGCTTATATTCTTGAAACTGTTAGCACAGGCGTCCTGGGTTCCTGATTTACGGCTGTGTTTAAATCACGACAACAGGAAAACCCATACCCTGTCTCAAAAGCAGCAGCAAACATTCTCCATTTTCAAAATGTACACAAATGTACAGGGTACAACTTCAATATTTCTAACACAAGCAAAAAGCAAAAGATGGTTCTGCATTCCCCTGCACCTATATATGTATTACATGTTCTATGTACATGTTATATGTACATATGTGTTCAAACAAGGATCAGAGTAGCAAGGATTTGAGAACTCAACTCCAGAGGCCTAGGATCTGTTTTTTTTTATCATTACTAACAACAGTAGGGACCACTGTATGTTTAATGCACAGCTCCCGGTGATTTGTGCTTGCAGCTCTGAGAGCTCAACATTTCTGCCAAAAACCACTCAGAAAACAAAATGAATGCTCAGAGACCATTTAGAATAAGCCTGCTTTAAGTAGTTTGCCTAATACCAGACCTAATAATCCAAAGGAATATTTAACTAACCTATTCTTCCAGATCACCGGTCCACTTACTGCCAACTCCCTCTTTGTCAGCCCTCTCCTTCAAACAGAAATCTTTCCATTTCTGTAAAAGTTCAATAGACTTCTCCAGGCAAAAGGTGTCCTTCATTACACAGCCCTGATTCACCCTTTGAGCAGATCTGTCCTGCGCATGAAATGAAGCAAGCAGCTTTGGAAAAACTAATGTGATTGTGTAATTAAAGATGGTATCATAAGGTGCAGCAAGAGAACTTAATTAGAAAAGCAGAGGCAAGCTCAATTCTGGAACTTACGAGTTGTTTGACTTTACAACTTAGAGGTTGTTTCAATGTAGACTTTGCAATTTATGTAAGAATTTAAAGAAACTGATATTACACATCTAGCTATCACATGACAAATTATGTCAGCAGTACAGCAGTAGAAGGCCAAGAATAGAAGTAGAAACTTCAGATCAGTCTCCACTTATTTAAGATAAACAATAGGGGAGATTATGGCTTTCTTCAGGATTGCTGATAAAAAGCAAAGATCAGTGATATAAGACTCTGAGTTGCATGCACAGCTCTAGGATGCATCACACCCAGGCAATCCAAAACTATTTAACCCATTACCCTCTCTTCTCTAATCTGTTCTAATTCTCTGTCCTCCCCAGCATTGGCAATTTTCTTTTGCCCTTATGCATCTTTCCTACCCCAACCTCAGACTCCACAAATTTCAAGACAGTACTCAATCACTCCCAATGAGACAGACCCTCCTTTAAATGACTACTTCTATCTTGTAGCTCTCTAAACATACTTTCTGGAGGTAGAGGTTCCATACTGGTGCTTTGGTCATTATATAGTCTTGAAATACTATCCTACTTCTCTGCAGCTATGAAAAGACTTGAAGTGAACAGACGTGGTACATCTCTCACCATAGGTTCAAAATACAGCAAGATGTCAAGAGATCCAGCGACAGAGCCACTGTTAGGTTTAATAAGATAGCTCACTTTCCATGAAAGTGCTACTTAGTTACATTTGTGTAAGAATTTATAACCACCACCATGTTACTGAGCACTTAAGTTCTGCCTCTGTTAACAGCTTACTGCCTAAGCAGCTGGCTGCTACAGTCCTGCACTTACAGCATGGACATCTTTTCTTCCACATCATAGCTACACATATCCTAAGTCTAGCTATGATATATAAAGAACAGATATAGCCCCTGTAAAAGAAGTCTTCAAGACAAGAAGGTGTCCCACTATTTCCTGCATAAAGTCCTCTAAGGTCTTATTTATCCAAGATACTTTAAGACATTCTTGCTATTTCCAAGTCCCAATTCGGGCACACTCAAATTACACCACCATGAGTTTTCAGAGACACAGGTCATTTACAACTGCCAGCATTATGATTCAAATTGGATCTTTTTCAGAGTTAGATGGCACTAGATCAGAAGAGCAAAAGTTTCCAGTGTTACTAACCCCAGAAATGTCTACACTACCATTCACAGAAGACTTTTAGGAAGGTTCCCTCAAGCTGACGTTGCATGCATCCTGCCTGGTCTATTTACTATGCTTGTTATTACCAGTACAAACACCACCACATTGCTTGATAAAGATCTTTGGGATTATGTGACTGACAAACTATAAAATAGCAAATTCAGCTCCAGCATTTATGTACTCTAAAACCTGACAGTATACTGCACATACACACAACCACAAGAATAAAGCCACTTACATCTTTAATAACAAAGAATGACAAAAAAGATCATTTGTCCCTTGGTGACAAAAGAGAACATCTCAGTAAAATTCAACCCAAACAGTTCATTCTGAATGTTCACTCCTACTGCACAAAGACATCATAAACAGACCGTAAAAAGCATCAAATGATGATCAAAAATGCTATATTTAAATTATTAGCTGAAAACAACTTGCCTGCAGTAAACATTAAGTTGATGAGGGCTAAGTTCACTTGCATTTTTAGCCCAGCTACCGGATCTGAAATCTGAGCAGTGAGAGAACACAAACATTATCCTCACAGCAGCCAGTACTATGACTTTTTAATCATCTCTAATTTAAAAGTAACAAGACAGACTGCAATATGCCACAATATTTCTAAAATCAAATCAGCTCCTTTAAGGAAGCAAATATTTCCAGTTTGGAAAGCATCCTGAGATGCTGGAATTTCCTTAGTAATACAAAGCACTAACGGCTGTGTAGGCTTTGAAGACTTCAAACTCTGTAATAGTGTTTCAGAAAGCATACAAAGCTCTAAGCTTTTGACAACTGCAGTGGTCACAGAGATCCTACAAACAACGTACCTATTTAAAAAAGGAAAGCAATTGAACTGGAAGAGATACTATCTTTTAAGATACATACCAATCTAAAGTTAGTATGCTCTAGTTATAGTAGTAGTAGAAAGAATGTATTCATTATATTTGTGGTAAGCAGATTTTGCTACCAGATTAGTAGGTTTTCTTGATTATTTTGCAAGACCAAAAATGCCACAGTAACTGTGATATCACATTATTCCCTGTGAAGTTAAACTAACTTCAATTAAACAGTACAAATAAGCTGACTATATTGAGTCCAAAGGTGAGAAAATAAATTAATTTATAAAACACCAGTTCATGGAGGAAGGGGTAGAAGTGAACTTGAAGCCACTAAGAACAAAAGTAAATGTTTTTTTTAATCAGTTCATGGATAAAATTTTACAATAATTTAGCCTTTCCTCTCTGCTAAATCCCGATCAAGGTATTATTCCACCATTTGACAGCTCTGACAAGTGCAAATACACCTCTCCTCCAGTCCATTCAAAATTCTACTTCCAAAAAACACTGCCCAGTTTAACACTTTGGCAATGCAACACACTATCAGAACCTTCTTAGCAGGTAAATCTTTCTACAAATGAACCATATCTTATCTATTAGTCATACAACCCTATTACAAGGCCATGTCCACCTACACATGGCTTCTAGAACTATTCTGATTGCCTAGACTGATGACGCTTTTGTCTCTAATCCCTCTTCTCCTACACAAGGTAACTGCCCCTACCACCAAGGGTTTATATATTTAACAATCCTCATGTGGAACAAGAAGCCTCAGCATACACATCGCACACAGGAGGAACTGAGGTTCAAAGTGACAAGTCACCATCTCCCCTAAGATCTTCCTATGTTCTCTGTCAAGCTGGACAACAGCCTTTGAAATTAGGCCATTGATTGGCACCTACATAAAACATGTTCAGTTTCATATTATAATACCCTTCCATGTAGGCTTGGTTAGTTGGTTGCAATTTTTCTTCCTGCAAATCTGGTTAACTGTTGCATATACAAACATGCTTACAGGCACCTGTCACTCCCTAAGCAGCAGACAAAGTTATATAGTCACAAACGCAGGTCTATAACTGTGTTTGTGCAGTCCTCTGGTAAGTAAAGAGGAAGAGAGCAGAAAACCTCAGCACAACTCAGTTCATTTCCAGTTTTAGAAAAAGCAGCAGTCTACAACTGCACTGGGTAGCTTTAGATTAATGATGAGATTGAGAAGACCCATTCGTTGGATTCGTGGAGGATTTCTGCTTTCAGTTTTCCTTCAGAAGTCTGTAAATCATCAACCTTCCTTACACAGCTGATTACAGGGCTGAACTCCCCAATCCACAGAAGTACTTATTTTACTGCAAAGTGCACTAGAAGAACAGCCTAGCAGAGAATCCCCTGTGAAGTCCACTCCCACTGCAATGTCTCTTCTCAAAAGTTCCACTTTTGACTTAAAAAAAACATAGCACATGAATTTGCAGGATTGGGGCTTCCCAGGCCATGTACAACTTGCAGACAAAAGACACGCTGCCTAATACAGTATGGTAGACACGGAATAGGCTACAAGGCTCTGCAGTTTAATTATCAAGGTTTAAACACTAAGATGCTGAGTTCTTCAATGGTTCTCAAACACAAGGGCACCTCTTACCACATACTTCATGCTTTTGCTCTGCTGGTCAAAGCTTTCCACCCTGCCAGTCCACAGGGCACAACACAAGAGGCAAGGGAAAGATGGATAAGAAGCCTCAGTGGCAGTGAAAGAAACAGCATATACCAGAACATTTTCTTGGATCAGTGTAGCATAAAGGGGCTTGAAATCAGACAATTTCAAAGAAGTAGAGGGAAATTATATTATCTTAGGCATAGCTATGCAATCACATCTCTGCAGCCTCTGATAAGTGGATGAGGGAGAGTGGGAGAAAAATGAGTGGCAAATTTTAGCATGCCTTGACTTAGTTCCAGCTTAAAAGGAACCTTGTTCAGGATTTGTTTGGTTTTGATTGAAAAGAAAGCCTTCTGCATAAATTTGTCAGCCTTTCTTTAGGGACTATGATCAGGGAGAGTATTTAAATTTTTATTAATAAGAGTGTTTCAAAGGAAGACATAAATCCTTTCAAAGGAAAGGATTCATCCTGCTTGTGCTAGGTTTTTCTACAAAAGTAAAGCCTATGAAGAACAGTCACATACCCACCCTTAATGATCCTACACACTCATCACCAGAATGCAGAAGGATTAGAGCTTTCTCACTGGGGGGCAGTAAGTAGGCTTGTGGTAGGCAACTGGGAAAATGTCAGCAGTTAAAAACTACTGGAACAGAGGATCCTCTTTTTGGTTAAGTACTACTCATCTTCAGAAACTCTATTATCAAGAAAGCTGTAGCAGATTATGAGAGGAACAGTTTAAACAACATGAATTATTATCTTCCTCCTTCATTTGTTGTTTTCATGTGCCCATGCTGCAGTCCACCAATTGTCCTGTCCCTTGTCTACCTCAAGCAAACATTTCATACTTAGTCAGCTTCCTTCAATCTATCTTTTCTGCCCAGTATCTGCAAAGACACATGCCTTCCATGCTCAGTTGTGGGAAGATGCTTTACAGTGATAAAGCTATCTGCTTAAAAACCTAACAGAGAACTTGTCACCACAAATTGTAAAACAATGCAGTTAATCGAAGTACCAATCTGTTCTCATCAAGCATTTAATCCAACCTGCTAATATGAAAGTAAGAATGTCCTGTGACTTCTCCCCACAGAGACTGCCTAACAAAATCTACCTCATGAGAGAAACTACATGCAGTATATTTTATGAGACAAAAATCTTACTGTCCCATCTACAGTGATCTAAATCTACAGCCTGCTGCAGTTAAAAACCACAACTGATTTTTATCAAAATCTCCAGGAAGCTACACTACTCATATGTTTATTTTATATTCACATTAACTCAGACAACTAATTGGGGTACTCTCTGTATGATCTATGTAATCCTATGGCTGTTATAACCCCCTGTATGTCAGGTGATTAAGGTTACAGCATTAAAAAAATACATGGTTCGCCAGACACATGAATGGGCAATTCTTCCACAGCAAGACAGCCAAGAGGCCCATCTGACAGCACAGCTCAACAGCGCTGTAACAGCATAAAGGAGAAAGCAATGGGATCAACAATTCATCAAAAGGCATTATTACCAAAGGTCAGTAATTGCTCAACAAAACAGTATTTAAACAAAGCAGGATACTTGACAGAGACCTCAGCCTCCTCAAGGAGGGCTCTATTTACCTGATACACTACAGGATGTGTTCACCTACCACATGCATTTGCACGTAAGCAATCTCACTGGAACTCAAAAGCACACCAGTCACTGGAGTTACTCTTGCAAGGTCCCAGGAGGAATGAACTACATGTTCATATCGCTAGGTCATAAATCTGAAGCCAGGGAGGCAAAAAATAAGGTTGCAATTCTAGTGATATGACTTGTTCCTTTTAGAGAGAGGTAAGAAAACCTGTTTTTCTGATGTATTTGATCTTCTCACATTTGGCCAAATACAGAAAGGCAACATTTGGTGATAATCAGTGGTTCAAAACACAGGTTATGTTGTTTAAAAACTTGAGACTAAAATAGCAGCTAGGGTTCTTAAAATCCAAGCTGGATATCTCTATCCTTAGTAACACCCAAGCACAGTCGGACTGAGCTATCTTGTCTGCTACTAGCAGGCAACTGCTGTAAAAGGGGTATTAAAACCTTAAACTAAACTGGAAAGAAAAAAAAAAACCCAACCCCAAAACAGGTCAGAAAAATTCACTTCTACCTATGTACTAAAGAAGGCAGATGTCACTGAACAGAAACAAATTCTGAGGCTTTACATTTTCTGGTCCCTTCCCTAAGTACCACCAAAATTGCTGACCCAAGAAAACCATGTTTCCACAGAAAACCAAGTCATTAAAATGTCCAAGACCCACAGACCAAAGCACTCAGTGTTGTACTGTGAGAGACAGGCATTACAAGCAAAACAAAACTCAGTTTAAAACTTTGTACTGTGAATATGCTTTCATACCAAGTTTCAAAGAGAAAGACAACAACCCCACAGGGCGTAGCACATGTCACTGAATGAAAGCTACTTTCCATTCCTTGACTTACAGGTGAATTGCAGGTATCAGCTGCTGTGTCTACACTAGTAATATTTTTTGGCATAACTGAAGTGAATAATTGGGAAAAAACAGTCGTTGTCAACCTCTGCATTTCTACTGAGATTTTGTACAGGGTTTATTTCAAGCTTCATCATCATCCAAGAGTGGGATGAAGCAACACATCAGAAAGCAGACATTTAACAAAACCTACTTTATGTGAAACTTAACATGAGCTGTCAGTGTGCACTCGCAGCCCAGAAAGCCAACCGTATCCTGGGCTGCATCAAAAGGAACATGATCAGCAGGTCGAAGGAGGAGATCTTGCCCCTCTACTCTGCTCTTGTGAGACCTCACTTGGACTATTGTGTGCAGTTCTGGGGTCCTCAACAGAAAAAGGACATGGAACTGTTGGAACAAGTCCAGAGGAGGGCCATGAGGATGGAGCACTTCCTGTATGAAGACAGGCTGAGAAAGTTGAGGCTGTTGAGCCTGCAGAAGAGAAGGTTGTGTGGAGACCTCATAGCAACCTTCCAGTATCTGAAGAGGGCTTATAAGGATTCTGGGGAGGGACTCTTCATTAGGGACTGTAGTGTACAGGACAAGGGGTAATGGGTTCAAACTTAAACAGGGGAAGTTTAGATTGGATAAAATGAAGAAGTTCTTTACTGTGAGGGTGGTGAGGCACTGGAATAGGTTGCCCAGAGAAGCTGTGAATGCTCCATCCCTGGTGATGCTCAAGGCCAGGTTAGACAGAGCCTTAGGTGACATGGTTTAGTGTGAGGTGTCCCTGCCCATAGCAGGTGAGTTGAAACTAGATGATCTTCAGGTCCATTCCAACCCTAACTGTTCTATGATTCTATGTTCTGGTTATGCTACTGGGAAAAAGAAATCAAAATGATCCATATGATACGCAACATCAATTTTGCTTTACAGGATAATTCTGACACCTGTGACACATACAAACTTAGCCCCAGCAAACTCATAATTTAGGAAAACCACATGCTTCTTGAAGCTGTGAAGCTGAAGTGAATGCAACTTCTCTTTTTTTGTTGATTTTTGAGAAAAATAAACCAGTGTCTGTAGCTAAAAGCATAAAACAAATTAATAGGAAATTACCATGTTGCCTATCTAGAAAACTTTCCTGACAGGTAGATGAATGAGACCAGCAAAGCAGTATAAGACTATTCTCTGAAGATTTAAAATTATTTTCAGAGCACTAATATATAGACTAGGAAATACTACCTTCCTGAGAGAAAGATGGTCTAGGAAAAAAGTCACCAATATACCTGTAATTATCATATGTAGATTACAGACAACAAGATTAAGCTATATATTTTATGGCTACAGCAATAATATGCGAGACAATTTTTCAAGTGATTTGTATAACATGTCAAACTACTCATTATAATAAGCATAAGAAGTCCAAGAAAAATGTTCTCAAGTCTACAAAGTGACATTAAAGAAGATGTGTATGCTTTCAGCACTAATCCACAATAAAATGCAAATAAACATATATTCTAAACATTCCACGTTTCATGATGAAGAAGCCATAAACATTTCTTTTTAATTTCCAAACTCCCAGATGATTCAGCAGATTCTAAATACAGTTCAAGCAGAAAAACCAGTCGCAAAACACAATTAAGGTTATCCTGATTATTTCATCAGTAAACCAAACCAACCAACAAGGTTCCCCCGAGGATGGTCACTAAGTTTTCACTAGGAAAAGAACTTCAGCCTTGCAGATGGAATTCCTCTCTCTTTTCCACATCTGCACGTTACTTCTCTTCATCTGTCTCTCCATTAAAAGGTCCAGAAAAGACAGAATATGCTATAAAAATCAAAAGTGTTAGGTACAGAACGGATATTGCATACTTGTTAACATAATACTTACTCTAGCAGCATATCTATTTCTCCTCCCAGGACTTCATTCACAATGCAAAGTTCTCCTTATTCCTGGAAAAAAAGAAATTTCTTATAAGCTATATATAAATTTAGGTAGCTATGTATCACACAATGAAACCCTCTCATACTTCTCAAGATGTTCATTATAGTACATGCACTATAATTGACTAGATGACTTGAATCTATCATTTATCTTTTTGTACACAGTTAACTGAAACTACTAATTTTAGAGATAATTACTACCCCAACATACTTATCCACCAAGTCAATGTTATTCTCTATACGCTGAAGTGATAACCTCTTAGTGACATGATGAAAGAAGAGAATGAGCAAAAGCGCATCATTACACAGCTCCAGGACAACTGTTCTACTGCACTGTAAGATGGCAGGGGCCCATCACAAATTACTCCTCAAACCTTGTAAAATTAATGAGCTACTAAAATCCAAAAGGTCATTTTTATCTCTCATCCTCTGTACTATGTATCACCTGACATTAGACAGGGGTTGTGATAAAATATTATATTTAGTGGACTGACACTTTTGAATGTAAATGCATTTTTGTAGTTTTAGGCTGGGCTTGTTGGGTTTGGTTTTTTTTTTTCTTCTTTTAAAAAAATAAGAAGAAAGACCAGAAAGAACAAACACTGCGTGATCCAATATTGTTTGCATCAGACATACAATTTAGCTTGCAGAAAGCTCCTGAAGCTGGTGAACTCCCTTTGTCCTAAATTACATTCCAGGCTTGGCAGAGTAAAGCACTTGCAAAATCCTTTTCATTCCCTTTTTATGACTATCAATTGCCAAATTTGAGAAAAAACACTGGATGAACACTACTGTTAAGAGAGCCCCAAGTTGCTATAAATGCAGTTCACTGAAGAACAAGGATGAGCAAGAAGGGGGGGAAAGAAAGAAAAGGTCAAAACAAATTCTTATCATGTCCCTTCAGTTCCCCATTCCCAACACACAAACCCACAGGCACTTGGTCTCATAGGAAACTGCACAGTAACACTCTTCTCCCTCTCCCTTTCTATTCCAACTCAGAGCAGACAAGCAGATGTTGAAGAGTCATTCAATATTAATTCCTATTGCAAGCTCCAAACCTCAATAAAATAACACTTCCCCATCTGTGAGCGCAGATCCATGAAAAACCAACCCCTCCTCCTGCAGCAACACCCTTTTTAAAAATATTAGTACAGATTTGCAAGTTGAATGGACTTTGACAGATTATGGCTTTCTATATATACAATGCATTTTCTGCTTTTACTATATATGGTAGTAAACAGCCAAAGTGGATTGTTGGCATTTTTATGCTGCTTAGTGCATAAAAAGCCAAACGAAAGAAAAATCCACATTATTTATGTTTACATTTCTATGTAGTTTCATTGCATTTTATACAGGTGGTAGATGTTTTTCTCTCTAAGCTTCTCCAAATTTCCTAGCAATAAAATTACTTGTGTCATGTAAACAGTATTAAGTTGTCCATTATGCAGAACAGAAATTAATTCTTCATCTCTGATCTCATAACACAAGTCTACTCCACTATGAAAACACATTACACTCTTCCACCAGTTTTCTGCAGCCAGAAACTGAATGGCATTACAGCATCTTGCATTCTTGTGACTACGTTTGCCTGGATAATAAGACATACGAATGCACTGGCAAAAAAAGAAACATTTATAGTCTATACAACACGTCTCAGACATGTTGCCAGCATGCAAAAAAAAAAAAAAGAAACTGCTAAATAATCAAGGGAACAATTTTTAAGAGAGATCCAGGTAATCTGACACTTTCATAACAATTCCGTCTGACTTTTCAGTCCTGCATGTGAACCCTTGGTAAAGCATGAATAGAAATACAGGTGTCTTTCTAGTCCAGGGAGGAAATCCAGCTTTCACAGCCTGGAAGGTAAAAGAAGGTAAATAACAGCCCCTTCCGAATTGCAAATGAAGACTATACACCATAAAGGGAGTGTTGTGAAAAATACGAAACCTTACTAATGTTGCAGGAGAATAATATCTGCCAAAAGGTAGGACAAATATCAGGAACTAGTAAAAATAAAATTTAATTACTAATTAAACTCTGAAACACTTGGAATGATCAATACTGAAAGCCTAGTAAAGATGAGAGTTAGATGTCAGCCCTAGCAGGAATCCTTCCTGGTACAGATAACTAAAAGCGAAACCACAGCCTCTCCCATCTAATTTCATAACACCAAAGAAGACTTCTACAGGCATGGGAAAGCACAGGTTCCACCCAACAGTATGCTGTTCTTACTCTTGCCTGCACACCTCCAAAAGTAGGGAGTGTCTCTGCATCCCTTCAGGAACCCGGCTGCTCCTCACATCTACTGCTGTCCTTCTGTCTGGCTGTCCAGGCATCAGAAGCTGCATTACACCAATGCTTCCCCCCCAGATAGTTGCAGTGTACTCTTATCTCCCATGCCTGAAACCCAGTACCTCTCCTCACATTTTCCTCATCCTAAATTTATCAATCTTTATGATCTTCTTGAAAATTGGCAATAAATGTGCTATCCAAAATCGCAAACTGAGCCTTATACAAAGTCACAGGTGATGTACCAGTCCTCACAGAGTTCCAAAGGAGCAGTACATGCTTCAATATTAGTCAGCTGTAACCATAGCATGTTTAGAAACAAGACTTCCAACTTTGTTCTGAGGACATGGGATTTGACACTGAATGACAAATTTACACTATTTTTCCAACCTCTCAATTAAAAGGGGAAATAGGCTGAGAATTAGGAGGTGTATGTAAAATAATTTTTTTGTTATGATGTATCAGTTACATAAGTACTTTAGTACATGCAAAACTATTACGTTGCTTACCAGTTATCCCTCTGCTGGAACAAAACTTACAGTATTTCTACTGCCATGACATATTGCTATCTCGATACTTCGGTTTATCTTCAAGTTCATCTCTCCCTACAGACACCAGTTTACTTGTATCATAGTTCATGCCATGGCCACTTCAATAATAAAGCATTTCAATACCGTTTGAGAATACATCGTCTCTCCACTCATATATTCAGATATTCCTGCTGTTCTCAAGCATACTTGAACTATGAAGGACATTAACCTCCTGTGCTGAGAGTCAGACAATGTCTCAGGAGGCCCGTCATTGACTTTATGGGAGAATCTGCATACAATCAAACCTCTGCACTGAATAACTAACTAAAAATATATGATGTTATTAGTAAGTCAGCACTAAACCAAACATATATGACTAATGAGAAATTAATGAAGAATGGTAGAAAACCCCTCTTCAGAAGCAAGTGCACCAGATGCGCATCCACCTGCAATTGTACATAGCACAACAACCAGCCTAAATGCAAAGAACCAGTCCCCAAAGTTGCTAACACTTGAAAATTTAAACCTGCTAGATTCAACATGCACAGATGGGGCTGTAGCAATGCCTCTCCATAATCCAAGTCAGCAAGACTGGGAGTCCAAGATGCGTGGTTTTCTGTGACAAGGGTAAAACCAGAGAGTTCTCCTTGTGACAGTGTTATCAGTCTACCACCTTAACCATCAATATGATCAATGTAAAAAAAAAAACGCAGTATTGTGATTGATGACTACAAGCGCAGCAAACCAACCACCAGAAGCAGTCAATGGGCTCTATGGACCCATGAGGGTTGTAGCTTCTGCTATTAAAATACAGTGCTACAGCAGCTGTCCCATCTCACATCCTTCAGAGTACTACAGTGGGTTTTAAGTATCAATTTAACAGAGGATGGTAACAAAAGAGTTTAAATTTGCAATGCTAGCAACCATTTAAACAGATTCTCTCATGATGGACTGTTTCAAATATATCTGAAGTACTATTTTAACGTTGCTGTAGAAAGAGATGCAATCATTTAAGAACTCAACCTGAGAAGATTAGTATAAATATTTCAAAATAAAGACTACATGGAAGCAGACCTGAACCGAATCAGCTTACAAGTGGAGTGATTGAGTTTCGTTGCTTCAGACACCAGAATCAAACATGTTCATTCACAGTCACAGAATCCTAAACATTTATTGGGAAACCTTCAAAGCTTGAAAGTTTCTAGATAGATTGAACAAGTTTATTTGGACTAAGACAAGACTGTATGAGCAATCTGCTGGGGAAAAAAGAAAAGCATTAACGAGACTTGCTAGAAGAATTCCCTCAAATCTGTTCAATTCCCTCTTACTTGCATGCTGGGGACATGATCATCATTACAAGCCATGGTGATAACTGCCTACATGCAAGAGTTCAAGCCAGCAGACTTAACATTCTCCTCCAATTCTCTTCCCTTTTACATGCGCCTAAGGCGAATCACTCAGCTCAGTTTCTCCCTTAAGATGAGAGCAACAGACTTTTGGAAAGCCCTGATTATTATTAAAGCAGCAAGTCATCATTATTCAGTTGACAGTCTGACCGTTTTAACTGCCCAGAAAACTCTCAGAGTCCCTATGCAACAGACTCAGACAACACTCTTAGACTTACGGCCCCCATCAGAAATTCCTACTTGGCAAAATGTTTCTAAACCCAGGGCCTTCAAGTAATGAATTCTCACCTTCCTTTCTCTATTCTGGCATTGCACAGAAAAGATAAGACACAACCAAGGCCTTCTAAACAAAGTGAAAAATACAGTATTTCAGAACACCAGTGGGAAGTTTTCATGCAATGTATGGCTATTATTAGAGTGCTCTTTTGCTTAGGATCAGAGGATATAATCAGCAGATGATGCAGCCATGATTTGTGAAGCAAAGCCTTATTAAGGACTAATGAGATAAACGAGTTAAAATTTACATTTTGCTCTGCTGATAAGGTTCATTGGCACACTTAACTCCAACACCATGGTTTGAATATCAAACCCGCTTATTAACGTCTAGTAAAGCTAATTATAATGCTGAGTGGCATTAAACTATAATAACCAAGTAGCATGTTAGAATCACATCCTTTCGTATTACTGTAGCTCTGGCAGTTAAGTGTTCTGCACCTGGAAGTAAACACCTGTCGAGCTCATGCTGTGAGAAAGCACTAGACTCATACACCTTTTCCCTGATCCTTCTGAAAGACCAAAGCCACATTCTAGCAATGCAAGAGCAGGTAAACACTGCTTGTCACGATGATTTCAATGGTATCTATCTTATTGCAGTAACAGGAAGGATCAAGTGACAAGTATTTTTGTATCTACAACATATGAGGTTACACTTGGCATATACTCTCTAATCCCTAACAAAAAAAAGCAGTGAGGTACTGATAAAATTAATAAAAAAAACCCTGGAGATCATATTTGTCTGGGTTTACTCACCTTTTTCACCATCTCTTGTCAAAACTACACAGATTACTAGAAACTACCCACCACTTACTGAAAATACAAATTATACTTTACACTATCCTACATATTTTTATGCCACATCTATCTAACGTGAGCACTTAAATGGACAATGACCATTTTTAAGGATAACATAAGAGGACAAGGGCCAGAACATTCTTTCCATTTTAATCTCTGCAATGTATCTGTCCTGTGACAGCAATGGAAAGAAGGCAAGACAGGGGGTAATTACATGCCAGCTATCCATGGATCAACAGTAACCAGCGTCAGTCATGCGCCAGTCCAAAAAGAATATCTGATAAGCACAAGCTTAAGATGCACAGTTCCTTTGGGACCTCCTCATTCCAACACAAGAGCAGCACCAGCTCTCCTTTCACGAAGAGAGCCATCGAAGGCACAGGACCGCACAGCAGCCATCATTACCTTTTCAAAGTAAAATATACAAAAAGAATGACAACAAAGACCATAAAACCATTACAGATAGAACAACTTTACTGCTTAATTATAAGGTAATTCTCAAAAGAAAACATTCATTATGCACATAAAAAAAGGCATTGGAGAGCTACTAGAATTTTTTCTTCTGTGGGGAAAGTGAAAAGGAACTTACAGGGTGACAATAAAAGAAGCTAGCTGAGCAAATCATGCGTGAAGCATTAAACACAACTGCTTTTTGGAACGTACTTTTGTTCCTTTCAGTTTATCACCCCATTTAAACATTCAGCTTGTAATACAAATCATTACACTTTCTTCAGCCCAGCTTTAAAATGCAGGCATGCTAGATTTCAGCAGTAGAAGCAAAGAAATGCAGTGTAGCTCAGAAACAGAATGTTTCAATGATATGAAGCATTCCACTGCACCTCTGGTTGTAGGGATCCACTGGTATACACTTGCATTTCCAAGTCCATGCTGTCGCCAGGCGCAAAAAACAGAAAGAGAGCAGTCCACTTCAGTGGTAGGTTTAGTGCCACAAAACCACCAAGGCAGATCAGCTCCACCAGACTCTTTCAGCTACTGGTAGCATGAGGTATGCCAAAAGAACTTGCACTCTACATGTGGTTCCTATTGCATGTGCCATGTTCTGAAGCCAAACCTGGAAAGGATTATTCAGAGTATCCCTCCCAGCTGTCTCGAAAACAGATACTTGTGACTTTGGAAAAGCAAAGTCATCAAGCTTCTTTCCCCAAGGGAAAGTCCTGCAAGCCTGATCCCACAGGAGCTCCTCTCTCTACACAGGTTCTTTCCACACAGGACAGGGTGGCTCTGCAGTCTTTTTCCTTCAATGTACTGCAGTACATGTGGCTTTTCCCTTGGTATTTTCTGAGTATGGCTTGTTTACTAAAAGAATAATCAGAGAAGCTGCTTCAATTACTCTATCAACTATGCTAATACTTAGTAGGTATTCTGAATCTAAATGCTTCAACACTTCCCTGCATCTATAAACAACAGATGCAACTAAAGCATATTATATTTTTTAGAGACAGCCAGCAGCACAGTATTCCCACAGGCAGCCTTGTCAGGAAAATACATGTGGTAAATAATTAATTTTCCTAGGTTAACTTGAATTCCAAACTAGCATTTGTGAGCAACAGTGGCATGAAAAGGCAACCAACAACTCTAGTTTGTATTCCTATCCAATAAGGAGAATTACTTTACACACAAAAACTGACAGCAAAAGTTTTATCATCTCAAAGATAGGAAAAATAAAGAACACTTATACAAGTTCAGCAAAGACTTTTCTGTGAAGCACAAAGAACTCAGAAGTCTGTGCTTGGCTCCTACTGTATTTTTTATCATTACCTTTTTGACAGTTAATAGGCCAAACAGAGAGGTGCCGAGCACTGAGGTCAGAATGCAGCACACAGAACCCTCCAGTATCATCTACCCTACAAATAATTAAAGACTGCTTATAATGCTTTTTTTCTCCTACATTACAGATGTTTGGCAGTTGGAGATAATTCAGGGAGAAAATTTCAAAAATGGGGGGGGAGCACATTCCAGCCAAGTCTTTTCAGCATTGATCTTCAGTCTTTTAACAAGTAAAGTTTTAAAATGGTACATAAAATGCTATGAATAGCACTGATGTACATTCATCATTTATGGTTTGAAGTGACTGAAGTTTTATATAGACTATCAACTGATAAATTGTGATGCCACGTCATACTTAGAAAAGGTGAATGATTTTATTCTTTTACCACTTCTACTTGTTGCCTCAAAAGAGCTGGCAGATCATAACAGACAAAGAATAGTTCACAAAATCAGGAATAAGCTGGCTTTTCAGACAAGACTTTGCAAAACGTAGTTCCTTTTCCCTGGAAATGGTCCACAGAAACAGATCACAAAACCATAGAATTATAGAATCTACATAAACATTTCAGAAACATACTACTTTGACATATTGTTTACACATTAATTTTCAGACAAATGAGGGGCTTAAGTAATTCTATACTTGACAGCACCCAAAAAGTGGACAGAAAAGCCTCGCACACTTAGCTTAATATTCAAGCTGTGGAACTAGATCAAATATCCCAGATTTTTTCTTCCAAGTCTGATTTTATTTCTTATGTTCCTTGAGCTGCCTTGCCTCTGTGACAGAAAGCAAAGCTGATGGACCTCAAGATCCTATTCCCTTTCACTTCAGTCACCTGAATTTCTAGAGGATCAGAATAGAGTTATATATTCCTTTATAATAGAGCTGCATTACAGCCATGAAAAAGAAATGGGAGAAATGTTCTACTCTGTTCATTGCAATCAATAGATTACATAGCTCAGTCAGAAAGCAGAAGAAATTATGAAAAGGAGAAAGTAATCTTTAAACTATTAATATTTCCAGAACAACTTTTCTTTGAGATATGCTGATTCCCACCTCCCAAACACAGCTAATAATGTCAGAAGCCCTGAGATTCATATGGTCAGAATGATTAATATTTACATTAAGCAAATATATTACCATAGTAACATAGACACCACAGAGCTATCTACCTGCCACAGCTCACTAAATTATTTAGCATGCCAATACTACAGTGACACTGTGTAAACGATCACATTCATTAAGAGCGGAGTATGTGCTGAAAAACTGAATGTTAGAGAGCTGTATTTATTGCCATGACAAAAACCAACAGCACCAGTATTGGAAAAAAAAACCAGAGAAGCATAGAGGAAGGCTACAGCCTGTAGCAGAACAACACACCTTAAAAAGTTTTGTTTAAAAACATGTCCACATCCCCATCCTGTGGAAAGCAGCACAAACTATATATGCATCCCACTTACAGGATACAGGGCTGCCCTGCTGTGGCCAGGGCAAGCCAAGATATTAACTATTTCTCACATTGCATTTTTGGGATAGTTACTGAATTCATTTCACATGCATCTTACATTCCCAAAATAGTATTCGACATTGTAGGATTATAAGAGCTATAGTCCGCATGAAATATTAAGAGGCATTTGCAACACGCATTCAGAAATCTGTAGTTCTTCAACAGTCAATATATTTAGTTAGGAGAGAGGTGCAATACTCATGGGTGAACATCTGCCACGTCCTTCAAGTGGTCGATAACATCAGGGATCCAAGTGGTTTTTGTAAATCGCTATCCTCAATCTGAGTTAGAGCAGTTTGGAAGCCTCAAGCACTTCCTGCGCCTCATGAGAGGGGTATTTTCTCCTTGTCATGTGCAATGGCAGAATCAACGACAGGTTAAGCAAACAAAGGGACAGCTCAGGTCAGCTCTTGTAACCACATGGATTTCTTCCTTATTTTTGGCAGCTCTAGCCCCTTCTTTTGTTGGACATAAATAACATTTTTTCACATCTCTCTTTGAACTCAAAACAACCAAAAGGAAACCTAAGAGTCACAGCACAAAGATCTAGGCACAAAACCAGCCCGTCCCAGCTCTAATCAAATCCCTTTCTCTCTGATCTTTTTAATTCTTCATAGGCTCAATTTATAAAATTTCAATGCCAGAGAAAGCTGTAAATATTTTCTTTACTAAATTTTATGGAAAATAAGTCTGGCATACACCTTTCTCCACCCTCATGCTTGTATTATTATTCACTTGCATGGAAATGCCACAAAGCCTTAAAGACATTTTATAGTGCTAGCAAGAATCAAATCTAACTTCAAAACAATAGATTACCATAACAGAGACTCATGTAGAATTTGATCTTGAGAGACAAGCTTTTCAAAATATTGACATGTTTGGGCCATGTTGCTCTCCAGGGAGAATGCTGCTTAAATAAGAGCCTGCTTTTCTTAAGCAAGTTGTTTTAATTAAGAATTATTCAAGAACTAACTTGATTCTCCACAGGAGAACGTCAGGAAAGCATGGAGAACAGCACCATGGTTTGAAAGGTTTAGAAAGTAGCCTCATGGGACCTATCAATCAATAAAATCCAGCTCACTTTCCACTCTCTACTATTTTAAAACCTCTTAATATATTCCATACTGTAAGAGAATGTGACATGCATAATTTATTGGTTTTAACTCTTTCAAACAGTGACACCCCACTGTCATATGAATGTAATCCTCCTAAATGCTCCATCTGTATAGCCTCGATCTTTCTCTCCATTCACCTGCTGAATCTTATTTCTGAGATAAAACAAAGATACTCAAACCAACGTAATATTGAGGCTGCCTTTGTCAGAGAGAGAACTCAATAAAAAAACAACCCACCACAACAAAACCCCACATTTTTTTCATTCCATTAGCTTTTGAAGATGACGCTAATACAGTCATTATTTTGAAACAAATTATTTTGATAATCAGCTTCATTCTGCTTGTCATCTCAAAGATCCTCTGTCCTACTGGAATCTACTATCAGAACCACTTCTAAAAATACAACTTTTTCAGTAGAAAACATAAACAATTTATAGTTTAATGACGACTTGTATCCAAGAAGTAGAGAGAGCTATAGCTAGTGGCATATCTTAGTGGACCAACCTCTGCTTACAGTTTTCCTGACATCCTGACAATTCTTACAGCTGACAATACAAGATTTGGCACTTCAAATTAACTAAAGCATCTTCCAATGACATCTAGAACATCAGCATTACTGTTACTAGTAATTTTAAGAAAGCTTCTTGCTACGAGATTTATTGCAGGAGCTTAATTTCAAGATTGCCATAATCAGACAAGAGGTATCATGGGATTTGGATGATTTGAAGTAAGAGAAATTAAAAAAATAAATAAAAAGAAAGAAACTCATGAGCTGACAGTTCTCTGCTATGGAAACAATGCAGGAATTGGGTATCTCTACCTCTATGTTGCATCCATTCCCCTGAAGCAGCACTATAGAAATATAATGTAGGATCAAAACAGAGTTCTGAAAGCTATGCACAGTACAACAACCAAAAGACAAAAGCATCCACAAAAAGCCATGCTTAGTAAAGACTATATAGACAGTTTCCCAATCTTCGGACTAGAGAAAGGTGCCACTGGAGAGCACAGGTATGGTAAAGAATGGCAAAAGTTTGACTGCATATGGAAGTCAGGTAATTTTCCAAAAACGTTAGGGCAGTGAGCCTCTTACTGCTATTTACATCTCCATTCAGTATCCCACTTGAGATCATAAGTTTAACAATGTCTGTTGGTATTAGAGAAATATCTCAGTCTGAGAAAATTGAATACGCTGTTATGACTTTTGAAATACAAATTGATCAGTTGAAAAGCAACTGAGTAGAGGACTATTAGAAGCAAGTGATAGAATTAGGCAAAGTCTCCAAATTCCAGGCAAAGGTGTCAACTACATTTACATGTTACAAATCATCTTGCTGATAAAGTGCAAGCTAGAAATATGAAGTGACCCTTCAAGTATTCAGCATCTTAAAGCACATTTGCCATGGAGGCAGTGGGGATACCTGCTTCGTTCTTTGGAATAATTTAAGATGTGCACTAATACTTGAAATGTTCGTATGACAATTGAGCACCTAGTTAAGGTGTCTGAAATGAGCCTTTTACAATTCTAGATAGAAACACTAAGCAATTAAGAGAGGTATCCAAACAGTAATAATAAATTCCACTTTGGTTGAATTTTCTCCTGCAATTTCCATCTTTCAAGATGATACCTGAAAACACTAGAAAAGTCAGTTCTGCTACAAAACCAACAAGTAATTCCAAACACAAAACCTGTATTTTGTTTTCAAGTCAACAGTGAGTAAATGAACCCAAAAAGTAACAACAGTCCATGGTAATACTGACTTAATTTTATTAGCTTTGGCTCACTATCACTGATCCAAACTGTCTCCTGCAGAATGATTCAAGCTGTAAGCAATGCAAAACTCTTTGCTTCAACCTGAGTGCTTTACATATCAGATGTGGTAACATTCCCAGACCGAGCCCATGCTTTTCCATGGTGCTATATTACACTATAACAAATCTTCTCAAAATTTGATATTAAGCAAGCTTTACATGATACCCGCTTACATACAGCAGAATGAGAACTAATGACTGCAGATGAAGCTGAGCTGACTTTAGGCAGAACAGACATCTCCTGTGCTGTGCCTCCCAGTGCTTTCCATTCCAGGAACACATGTTCAAGGTGTACAGCAACTGTTTATTAACTTTGGTTCTGTGTCAGGCAAAACTGGCTTCACCATTACCAGAGACACACTGAATTCGGAAACATTAGAGCCAGATTTAATGTAGTGCTGCTCCCTGCCATGCCAACTCTGACACACCTAAACTATTTTTCCATCTTCAGCATGGCTGCTATAGATCTATAGCAGCACAGTCCAGACAATCTGGTGATGCACAGTTGTGAACTGACATTCCACATGTATGGCCAATATGGATTACAAAAGTTTTGCACAATATAAATTATGAAGTTATTTAATCAGATACAAGGCCTACTGCACAATAAACAAGATTTCTTTTAGGCTTTTCCAGAGATCCAACATAACTGCTGCTTGAACCTCCTTAACCACTACACAGAGCAGCAGGTTCAGAAGAAAAGCAAAGTGTGAAATTTCAGTGCTGCTTACCTGTAAAAGATGACTTTACAGCAAAAATGTTTTTATTGTGTGAAAGATAAATCAAATCAGGATGTTATTCTATTCTGTATATACAACAAAATCTGGCCCATTATAGCTGGTTTTGCATCCAGATTGCAAGTAGCTCTATCATGCACATCACATGTAAGTTAAGCTGGATAAATAAAAATTCATATGTGTGTACCCAATTTTAACTTTTGGACAACCAAAAAATGTTCTGTGTCAGCAAGGCAAATGTAAGCCTGCAGTGCATTACTGGGTAGCTATCTACTACATTGTATATGCGTGCAGGTGCAGCACATTTGGACAGTTCAGAAAGTATCCTAAGAATAAAAAAAAGTAATAATACACCATTTCTGTCGCTCAGCTAAATTTAGAAGTCAGACTAAAGCACATACAGGAACTGAATGGCAGCTCTACTGCAGTTTCACATATTAAGGTTAACAAGCAGCAAGCAGGCCAGCTGACAAGGACATAATTGACATTAAAGGCAACAGCAGCACATCCAATTTCCAGAGCTGCAGTCACTATCTCAAGGGTGTTTTGTAAACACTGAAGCATCAGTGTCTGTACAAACAGAGTATCTTACATCAGTGTTTTCAGTTTTAACATATTCAAGAATCCGATAGTGTGTTTTGTTACTTTTTCATGCATAATTCTGATATGAGGCTTGGTCTCTCACCCAGGGCAATGTGCCCTGTTCAGTTTAATGGCCACTTGATTCCCCTTTCTTAGAGCAGAACAGAAAAACTATAAAAGGTTCTTTTTTTAATTTGTTACTATAGCCCTTCCTTCGAGGCTCCCCCTTTCATGCCCAATTTTTCAAGGTACACACTCAAACTACCAAAATCCTAGTTCTGTAGAGCACTTTGCCAAAGGATCGAGTAGCCTCAGACAATACCAAGTTAAGAGCCGATACTGCAAATTTTGGTTTAGAGGTGTTGCAGTACCAACTTGCATGAACATCCTAAGCATTCAATTGGCTCATCAAAACCCACAGGAAACAACCACAGAAAAGAATCTGTAGTTATAGCTAAGGAGTGAGAGCTGCTTTTATTTTTACCAACCCAGAAGTATTCCTTCCACATTCTGCTCTCCTCAGCCAGGATGGGAACAGAGCCCTTTGTCAGGGTCAGCTTAGCCAGCAGCCTCTCATGCTGGCAGCTGCTTTCATACATAGCAGGGAGACTGAAGAGGTAGAACAAAGTTTAGCACTGTTGGCTCAAGCTTAGGACTTAAAAACGGAATAGAGTCTTTTCCCATTTTGCATACCACAGTTCAAACAACTCCCCAGTGCAATGAACTATGCCCTTTCCCCCTTCCCTCCTGCCCCCACAATGAAAAGGTATTTTTGCCATGTGCTCTAACTGGCAGAAACTTCCAGTCCAGGCTCACCAAATAGGATTAATGCTGATATATTCTGCAGAGAGCTGAGACCCTCTCTTTTCAGTCATGATTTACTTGTATCTATGCATTTCTCTCACTCTGTCAAAACTACCTATAACAATGATCAGGGCAATTTTCTTGCAGTAATTCCTGTATATCTAGAATAATGTTTTAAATTGTTCAGTCATTTGGTGTCTGATCTCCTGGAGACAACCTGCCATACTGCTGCACATATTGTGTGAGTGCTAAAAATATAACAGGTGAAATCAAGAGAGGTGTATCAAGAAACAGACCAGGCACAAGTAGTCATGTTTTTTTACCCTCTTCTCCCTGCACACACACGCGCACATACGCCCACCCCCAAAATCCCTTAAACATTTCAAGTTCCATTACAAAAGTCACAGCTGGCACCAGTGCCACTGGGATGGCATCATACCAGTGAGCTCAGTAAAGTAAGGGGCAGCTGCTAACTACAGTTTTTTAGTTAGAACAAGAGAGACCCTCTCACCATGGCTACCCACACCATCAATGGAGAAGCCTTACATGAATTCAATAATTGCAGAATTTGTACAGGTTTTGGTACAACAGAAGTAAACCAACAGACGCAGAGCCAGCACAATGTCTCAGTGGAAAAAGAGCTACAGAAATAAATGAGACAACAAAGCAAGAGGGGAAAAAAAAACACCTGAACAATTACACAACAAAAAATCCACAACAAAACCCACAACAAAACAAATCCACCACTGAATAAAAAAATCCAGAAGCCTGCAAACAAAACCAACAACAACATTCAAGCAAAACCCCAGACATGGGCCCACCGTACTATGCATTATTAAAATGCCAAGTACAATAGGTTGTTAACTTTTCACTTAAAGTCACTGCTTAACTCAGTCAGGGAATTACTCAGTTCTAAAAACTCTGTAGCCATTTCATTTCGCCTTTCATTTCCTATTATCCAAAACTCAGAATTGTATATGCAGTTTATTGAAAAGTGCATTAAGTCCTTGAATCCCAGATACAGATGGGATGCGCTGAGTGATTTTTCTTACCATAACTGATAAATAAGAGAAAAAAGAAAATAATAAAAATATACAGAGATGTTGGTATAAGCACAGTAAGTCAGAGGCTATTTTTATCATAACAGAAACAGAATTTCTTCTTTCGATCAGCCCAAGATACGTTCTCTATCTTTTTATCATGCCTCTATGTTATGCATCATGAAGATAGATGAATGGTAATAGAATAGTGATAGATTAAAAATACTGACACTCAGAAGTACAAGAAGCTTTAAAAAGTACTTTCAGTATAAATGTAAATATATGAGCAAGAAAATAATTATCTATGTGCCAACAGACAAACGCAGCATGTTCCCAGGGACATATTCTTTTTCTGTGAACACCCTCTTGCTATTAATTGTGCAGGAGTCAGAGGCAGGGAATGATGCTGAGTCAAAGTTGTGCTAAAGTAAAAAAAATTAACAACAACAGACGTACCTTCATCTAACCACTGTTCTCCTGACTCACACAAGAGTGGTCTTTCAAAACTCACCACCTAGGCCTGTAATTGATGCTTGCTTAAACAGTTTAGGAGATGGGAAATGTGCACATTGATCTCCTTTAAGAAGGGGGCAACAGAAAGTCCACAGATTGGGCTGCTCTTTGTAACTGCTAAACAACCACTGGGGAAGCAAGTTGGAGACACAGAAGTTGTCACCTGGTCACTTGTACAAATAACACCCCAACTGTGCACCCTGCTCAGGCTGTGAATATGCTGAGGTGAAGGAATACTGTGACATCATTTCACTCCTGACATAGGTAAGTGGGAATCCCACTTGCAGGGATCAGTTGTTCCACCTACTCCCACCTAAATAGTTTAAAGACAATTATTCTACATCATGAGATGCTTACTGCTTTTGTATGCTACTACAGCAATCTTCATCAACAGGCTCAAGAAAGAGGGTATGCCATACCGACATGGGTTGTTTGTTGTTTTTTTTTTTAAAGATGTAAAACAAATATCACACAATACATAAATTCTATAGTTCAACGGGGATAGGGGCATGGGCATCTATGTCCTCCTCAATAAGCATCCAGCACTGGGCTTGTTTCAATTAGAATCAAAGCCCAGAGTGTTTCAGAATATTTAAGAACTTCTGTAGACACTAATGGTGACACAGTAAATGAAACATGCCAACAGAAGTCATACAAGCTCAGCTGTTTTATTGTTCATAACATGCTACTCAATATATTCTGATAAAAGAACACCACATATTTTTATATATGTGGAACAGATGCACTTCCATGACCCATCCAGTCTGCACTGTAGAAGACAGAGATATAAGATACACTGACCTATACCAGTTCAGGTGGTTTTCTGGAGCACGTTTGTAAAATAACCACGCAAACAATGAAAACAATTTCCATTATGAGAGAAAAAACAAAGCATTCATAAAGAGCATCAGCAACTCAGCTCAGAGGTTGTCAGGTTATTTTTTGGGGTTTTGTTTTGGTTTCGTTTTTTTCCCCCTCCCAGTTTCAGCAAAAGAGAGTTCTGAACAAGGTCATTCATGATATTGATTCAGCTGCTGCCTTGCCTTTTGAAAGTGCCAGACCAGTTTTTCTCGTTTCTTTTAAGAAAGCAATGCAATAGGACAATAGCTTCATCTCCCAAATTAACTATTGTTGGGCACCCAGCTCTAAACAATTGGCTTAGCCTGTGCAAGCGCTTCATTACTGTCCTTCTACTTGTTTATATTTCTCAATTTGTAGCACATTATTCTCTTCTCCATAGTTGCTTCCCACATGTTCATTCATCTTGGTTTGACTCACTGGATTTCTTCAACTGGGTTTCATTAAACAGTCTGGATTTTTCTTTCCAGATGCAGGCTAGGTTTACTTTCAATGAAGTTAAGGTAGATTTACGCCAAGGAAAGGCGAACAGAATCCAGGCACACAGTTTAAAGAGACAACAAAGCTTTCTAGGCTATGAATTTTAATACTCACACATTAGCAGTTCACCTTAATGTCAGCTCTATCCTTCTAACATCAGTTCTATCCTTCCAGGACAAAACAGTTCCTGGTACAAATTTTACTAAAATCATACCTCCAAAAGATGGGGTGAACCAGTAGAACAGTACATAGTTTCCAAGAGAAAGGGGTCCTGTCCTATCCCTTGCCCTACAACCCTAGCATGTTTATTTTGTACTCAGTTCACAAAGCAAGTCAGTTTAACAACAGCTCTAAGAGTCAAAAGCCCACATCGCTACAATCCTGGAACAGAGGCAGAAGTCAAGGGGTGCATGGGGAGGTCAACACAGACAACTGGGGGACTGCACAGCTTCCATCTTTGGCAGAGACTATCAGATATGCTGCTCTTGGAATTATTTCCCACTTTTTATTACCATAGCTGTATATGTAGAACCAGCAAGTCAAATTCTAAAGATTCACAACCAGTAATTAATATGTT
The DNA here is from genome assembly GCA_017639245.1 of Myiopsitta monachus. Lineage (NCBI taxonomy): Eukaryota > Metazoa > Chordata > Aves > Psittaciformes > Psittacidae > Myiopsitta > Myiopsitta monachus. Next base: position 69,582,546 of record CM029917.1, on the reverse strand, counting down.
AGTTCTTCTGAAATAATGTTACAAAAATTTAAACTTACTAGCAGTAAACATGTTCAAAATGTCAGGAGACAATAGATCCCCGGTGCCACCTTATTCTGAAGTGACAAAATGCAAGAGAAATATTTCCAGGAATGATAGCCACCGTGCCCCTGTAAGGGACACAAACTGGATAAAGGAGATGTATGGAAACATGACATAAAACACGAGCAGAAATGAACAAAAGCTCATTAGGTATACTGAACATGATCACTAGTCAAAATATTCCCAGAAATTAATCTCTTTTTGCAAAGAAATTAATAAAAATACCTTATTTTCTTAAAACATACTTTTTACATCCTTCCTCCTCTGGAACTGGAATAATTCTGGTTTCTCAGAGATTGTTATCCTATTTTATTTCTCCAAGATTAAACCTCCAACTCCACATTTGGCCAATCGTTATCCCAAGCTGAATACAACATTTGGACGCCAGCAGATTCTTTTGCATCTCAACTGAGACTAGGACTGTACTTATGCTTCTCTGTCCACAAAGAGAATAGAGGATACAGCAAATTCCTCACCTGTTCTAACCCAGCTTCACAGTTCTTTGGTACGGAGGGAACTGATTCCAGAATGCATTTAGAATGACTTCAGTAAAAAGACTTTAGTTCCCATCTTGAAATAGACTTTGCCATGCAGCTGACAGAGTTTTGAAAGGGAAAACAAACTGATAATGTCGCCTTAAAATAAGGAAAGAAGCCGGAAAGTAAGTTGTTCCTCTCAGGCATAATACTTTTTTTGAACTCCCCCTGGGATGACACCTACCATTACTTCCTTAATCACAGCAAAATAAAGTTTCTGTCTTGCCATTCATGAATAGCAAAAAGTCAAGCTGACTTTTCTAAACTGTTTTCAGAAGCATTTCAATTTCTTTGGCTTTTGAAAGAGTTCTCCCCACATCATGACCCTCAAGAGCTTAGAACTGAAGTATTTCCTTGGTTAACAAAGTGACCCTCATCTTCTATCATAATTTGTAGTCCTTCATCAATTGATCAAACTCCAGCTTTTAAATGTTCTCTTACATCCATTGAAGATGCTATGACATTCACAAAGCAGTGAAATATCAGTCCTAACTTCTTTTTTTCCCCAGTATCATACTGCAGCCTACTTACTCACTAGAATCACCCATTGAATCAGGTAGCTGCCACAGTGTTTTATGAGTCCGTTTTTAAAATGAGAAGATCAGTACTTATATCTGTAAAGACCACACTTTAGAATAAATTTTAAAGTTACTGAATTCACACGTAAAATCTCCATCCCCACAGCATTTTCAAAAGATTCATCTTTTTCATTTTTTGCAGCTGGTTGCTCAAGGGTATACATAAACAATTATTTCATGAGGCTAAAATGAAGGCTCCCCTCCAGCACATCCTACAACAATAATATTCTGCTACTGGTGTGTGGAAAATGTATTTTGTGTAGGCCACTTGAGAATCTACATCATTTTGCAGATCAGCAATGTGATTTCAGCACACAGGGAGAACAAATTTTCAATTCAAACAAAGCTCATTAGGACTTAACCAGCAAAACTAGGAATGATTAAATATCAACATCCCGAGATGGAGTTGTGCAGTTGTGGTTTTCTTAATAATGTTGTTATATGCCTTCTCAGTGTAACTGGGTAGCCATTAAGTGTGAAGAACAGCCATGACATGAGAGAAATGCTACTGAAGAAAATCAATATTAAGTGGTACTTACCAAGTTATTTTCTAGTATCCCTTTTTTATATATACGAAGGATCCCAAACAGCTTCAGAAAGCAATCAGATTCTAATTGTACAGTGATTAAACTAACACCAACTGTTCTGCACTGAAACAAAATATTTATACATTTCTTGCACTTTAAGTTCACATGCTGGTAAAGCAAATCCCAAAGCAGTACCAATCAAGATCAATGAGTTACAGTAATTTTACCTAGGAAAACACAGACTTTAGGTTAAGTTTTCAATACTGTTTTGGATTAGGCTCCTTCTGCAGTAGGGCAGTCATTGCAGATTTCCCTATTAGCAAAAGATTCAACAAAAAGAGACATTCACATACGAATATACGCACTGCCTCTGTGCCACAACTAGAATGCAGTGAAAGACTTTGCCTTCCTCTTGAATGAAATGTTCCTACTAGAAGAGAAGCAAAAACACCCACATGTGTTTTATAAAGCAGTTTCCATGAAAACTTAAAAAAAACAGCTTCAAAACCTGGGACTGAAGTAGTCAGCTGCACACTTTTATAATGCATGGAAATGGCCTACAAGAAAACAGCCTGTGTGTAACACACTTGCACTTTATTGGCAGGAAGAGGAAGCTTTTGAGTTGAATGGACAAAAAACATACTACAGTAAATCATTTTGCAAATTACATGCTAGTTCCAGCAACCACTGACCTTCAGTAATGGATCATATTTATCTAATCACTTCTACCTTCTCTTGGTTAAGACAAGCCACAGTCCACTTTAATTAATGGAGCCACAAAAGTGGGATGAAACACATATTCTGCTTAGCTTGTATTATGTAAACTTGAGCACACATGCAGCGATGGGACCAAATAATTTACTACACAGTCAATTTCTTCACTTTGAACCTCAAACACCATCAGGAAATCTCATTAATCTAATCTGGGTAGTAAAGAAGTTTCTCCAAAATTCCTTCTCAATAACATTATACTTACACTGTCCAAATCTTTGTTTTAGAAGAATTAACAGCAAGAAAAAATACTCAATGTAAATTTTACAACATTCAACTTAATATGAAACTAAGGCCACAAATACTGCTTTAGAAAGCCCAATGGTAGACTTGAAGTAGTGACATTACTTTTTCATTAATCCAATTCTATTTCCAGCAACCCAGAGTTTAAAAAAATTCATCCAGAATCTGGGGATATGAATGATGATGTACAATTCATAACCCTGAAACATACACTGAAGCAGACACAGAGTCCCTTAAAAAAATTAGAAGTAGTATATGATACATGATTTCAACACCTACAACTTTGATCCTGCATTCTCCTCCCTCTGGATATCTTCTCTTCCCAGCTCAGTCCCTTCACAAGTGCTAATTTGTGATGAATTATAGAACTCATTGTTACAAGCCACAGCAGGTACAAAATTATACATGATTTTCAAAAGCTAATAGTCAGATTCATAAAAGAAAAAACCCAATGAATTTACAGAACAGAAATATTGTTAAATAACCCATGGACTGCACATGGTCGGAGATACTGCCATATACTTGGACCATGAACATATTCTACCCTATGCAGCTGCCACTGGAAAACACCATCGTGCTGAGCTGATCTTCGACCCCAGTCAGTACAGATGCTCTTAAGTTCTCATTTCAGTCTGAAGTGTCAGTGCATGCAGTGGGATGGAAATCAATTCCAAGCAATAGGAAAATGTGGTGAATCACATGCAAGGCTCTCTCTGGTTTTAAATTGAAACAACATTTTTGAGATATGGTCACCAAGCACCCAAGCTTCTGCACTTCCACCAGGCTCCTACCCCCTTCTCTCAAGGGCCATAAACCCACCAACTCCTGTTATAAAAAGAGTTCTACTTGAAAACCCTCACTGATCCCCACTGCTCCATATACAACAAATGCATCGAACATGGCTATCTCCATTGCTTGTCAGATTTACAAGAAGCCCGTCTGACAACAGCTATGGAAAGGCTTCTCTGGTGTTTTTCTGTTCAGCCCGAGATATTTTAGGACTGCAGAAATAAAATCTAATGAATGAGTTTATATTTAGCCTTCCAATGTAATCAATCCTTGCAGACTAATAGATCAACACTGTATCTTACGTCTATCTTTCATTTATTCCAAGTTTACATTCTGAAATAATAATCAACACAATGCAATTAATCCACACTTGGAAAAATTAAGTCAGCTTTATCTGAAAACCCTTCTCATTTTAAAAAATGTTGGAATGTGAAGAAAAATACAAAGGAAAACATCCCATCAATTGAGAATCTGATCCTTAGAGATTTTGTTCTGCAGTTTTATTTCATACTAGCATGACTTTTTCCTGATCAGTTTGCTGCCATCATAGTAGTATCTTTTTCCTCTAAAATAAAAATAAAACCAACATGTCAGTAATGCTCAATTTTATTATGAAAAAAAAAAAACCAACTTAAGACTATCATAAAATCTCTTAATTTCTAGCACTGATTTTACCATATCTCCTACATTTAGCATGGTCGTAAATTCCCTTAGGTTTCATATGGCTGCTATCAAGCACAATTTACACTGATTTAGTACTACGGTAAAGCCTGAATGGTACCTACTTACTATTCTTATTTCACTGGGACCAAAGCTGATAAACACAGTTGTCACTGTCAGGAAACTAGTCTTACTTTTCTATTTCATCCTGCCAGTGGACTCCTCTGTCTCCTATTGCACACTGCTAACTTCCCCACATTGTGCTTAATTCTTCAGGGCAAAATACACACTCATCTAACTAGACTCAAGACACAAGCAATAACAAATCAAGATGGTTGGACAAAGCGTTCTTTGTGACATACCCTGAAACTTTACAATTAATAGCCCACATTACGTCATCTATAACCAGGATTTTTTCCTTGTTTCTCTTGAGCTGAGAAAGAGCAAGCGTCTTAGGCATTTATAAAGTAACATACACACATTTGTACTCTCCAAACTGCCAGGCAGATGTGGCCTTTACAGACCTCTCCGTCAGCATCATGTGAGAGCAAATTTGTACACTAGTATACAGTGATGAAAGAGTAGAAATAAGAATTCTTTAAATTATTTGTAGAACATCTATTGCTCCTGAAAAAGGCCAATGCCAGGTAGCCTACAACTGGCCCAAGGAATCATATGAAAGTATAAAATGTAAACCATGTAATAGCTCTTTCTCTATTAACAGTTTGTGAAGCTCAAGGTAGTTTACAAATTATCAACATGAGTAGAACATAATCTTCCTCTATAATATTAGTTTCTGATAGCTGATAGCAACCAAGTTTTTACTGAATCGCTCCTATAACCTAAACTCACGGATGAATGAAAGACACTTCCCTCCCCACAAGTCTTGAGTTTTAACTTTTCTATTTCTGGTTTTTATGCTTCTGTTTTGGTTGGTTTGGGGGTTTTTTTTGGGTTTTTTTGGGGGGAGGGGTGTTCTTTGAGGGGATTTTTTCCTTTTGGTTTGATTTTGTTTTGTTGGGTTTTTTTTAACCAGAACAACTGAAAACCCTACAAACCTTTCACCTAGAGGTGGCAAACACATACTTCCCTCTCCCCCAGGAATAACACAGATGAAAGGAAGCACAATCCTAAAATCCTGAATACAAAATAAATAACATTACTACTGTTAGCTAAACCAAGGGGAACTCAAACATACCAGTACAGTTGATGACTTGAACTAGCATGAGATAGGAACTAGTGAGGACCAGAGGAAGACTTCACAACGCTGTTAGTTAACATCACTTTCCACCATCAGTGACTGTACTGCCTTTCCACTAGCATAAGTAAATTTTAAGTTAGGACAGGAGGAACAACTAACTGAAAGGTATACACTGATATAAACAAGGTTACAGAATGAGACTGGACTATAGTTTAACAATTGATGTTCTTTTGTTTTCTATCAGGACAGAGAAATAGACTTGCCTTTACGGTATAAGATATTAAATTCTAACACTACAAACCATCTAAAGAACAACCCTTACCTACAGCAACTGATTAAGAAATACCCACTTTGGCAACCAAATTGGCTTCCATACAGCTACAGAATCATGAATCAGCTGTAGCTCAGTATATGTAAAAGGTGATGCTAATTCTATTTCAGCTTTAGTGACATCTGTCTTGGGAACATATAGCTCTTCTGGACAAACACCCTGCTAGCTGAGCTCCACAAGGCTTAATATTCTGAAACATTTTAATTATTTGCATTTAATAAAATAGGTTTACAACATTGATAGAGATGCCAATTAATTCCTTCAGACAGTGGAAACAATAACATAATAAATACTTAACTTGTCAAGCATCAGTGTATCTACAACCCCTCATTTTCCTAAAGATACTCTGATACTGATACTTTGAGAACTTGTGCAATATATTACAGAAAATGGGATGCCTCCCTAACCATTACAAAGCACATTAGTAAGAAAATAATAATATTCATACTTCCAGCTTGACAAAAATTCAGTTTCCCATTCACAGGTCAGCATCAAGAACTGCAACAAACTGCACCAAGAAAGAGGTGGAAGAATGAATATGTAGCCTTTCAGGGGAGGATAAAACCAGACACATGCTACATGAAAGACTGCTAAAAGATGGAGTTTATGTCCATAAAGCAAGTATTTGGAGTATTAAAAATAACAAACAATGCATAAGAGTTTACCAGATAGGTAATATTCAGTTGATATCTACCAGCTAGTCCTACTTTTTCTGACTAGTTTTAAAGAAAATCTGGGTATACAATAGTCACTCGTTCCCACTGTTTATGAAGTATCATTTCATATTTGTTCCCCTTTCTAATTTTGTTTGACAGGTATGAATGGCCTACCTGATGTAACCAACACAACTGTAGAAACCAAACATACTGTCAGGTTTCAAGCTTATCTGCACTAATCCGAGTCTTACTTCATACCCACACATTAGGCTCCCTTCTACTAGCTAGCCTGGACTTCTCTTATGCACACACCTTCCTTATGTCAATCTTGCAATTAACATCCACATCTACTTGCCAAATGATGCCAACTCATCTATGAAACATTCAAACCATGAAGACCACACCCCCTTCATGCTCTTTTATCACCCCATTTTGCAACCTGAAAATAAGCTTCTCTTGGGAAGGCGACTCATAAGTGTTCAGCCCTATTCACTTTGTAAAACAGCTTATCTAATAAAAAAAGGGACATGTATGACATTGCATCAAGAACCAGATGATTCTTATGCTTGTAGATCAGGTCAGGGAAGAGATGTATCTGCATTTTCATCTGTCAGCTAACTAGTTTCACTGCAGAGTAAGATGAAGTAAGATGATCCAATGACAAACCAAAGCCTATGAGCCTCTACCCCTTATTCAGTTTTTGTTGTAAAATGATTTCTAAAGTTTCTGTGCTCAATTTTTAAGCACAGATAGAGAAGATGAGTCTTTCCTCCTTCAACTCTTCCTGTATCCTAGATTGTACCTGCTGGATTCAGAGGAAAAAAAAAGAAAAAAGTACATTCTTCACACGACAGGCTTTTCAACTATTTCATACTCCAAAGTCTGAATGACACACAGATATTTGGGGGGGGGGGGGGGGGGGAACAAAATAAACAGTCTTTGCACCTCAAGAAAATCCTGGTGTGCAGTCTGTGGAGTTCCCATCAGTATGCCACTGATAATCTGTCACTGACTTGGAGGTTATGGAGGTCACATTCTATTGTTTTCCAGAAGTTGCAGGGCACTAAGAGATGGCTAAAGTGCATTTGATAATTGCCTTATATTTATTTCACTTGTAAGCAGCTTCTGTGGTTGGCACAGGAATATTATGTAACTGCCATCCTCTTGGAGCATACTGTATAGCAGTGAACAAGAACTGAATCACCAAACATTGACGGGATGCTCCAGAGCCCACATTATACAAATGCAGCTCAGTGCTACTAGAGCCTCTACCTGACTGAAGTCTCAAGCCCAGTTTCCAGAGGACAGACATCCATACCACAAAACCCAATCTTGATGGACAGCATTCCAGAAAGCTCATGGTTCAGCAAACAGATTTCTATTATGAATTACCTACTACACACACATACACACTCTCTTACTTTACCTGCAATTAAAGCAAGTCAACAGGTCAGCAAGGAAACACTCGCTCTAGCAGCTGTTCCATTTGGTGGACAATCTAGATTAAAGTTTCTTCAGCTGATATCATTCAGCTGCATTCAGCTTTCCACTACAGACCAGGAAATGAACAGAAAGCAGAAAAGTAAAAATTATCATACTCTATTAATAGAAATTACCTGCCCAAGACTTAAATGAAATTTAGCAATTTAACAACAGGGGAAAGGGGAATGAGCCATCTTAAAATCAGCAGCATGATAAAAATCTCGATTACAGAAGAGAAGCAGTAACAAAAGTGTATTCCACAGCAAGAGACAGGTCTGCACAGACAAGATCAGAGTTTTAAGCCTTTCACCATTACCTTGGTGAGAAACCCGTAAACACCAATGCCATCATCAGCTATAAGGCCACACCAGTGCAGAAGAAATCCACTCCCTTCCTAGAATCATAGAATAGTTAGGGTTGGAAAGGACCTTAAGATCATCAAGTTCCAACCCCCCTGCCATGGGCAGGGACACCTCACACTAAATCATGCCACCCAAGGCTCTGTCCAACCTGGCCTTGAACACCTGCCAGCGATGGAGCATTCACAACTTCCCTGGGAAACCCATTCCAGGGCCTCACCACCCTCACAGTAAAGAATTTCTTCCCCAGATCCAGTCTAAACTTCCTCTGTTTAAGTTTGAACCCGTTACCCCTTGTCCTCTCACTACGTCCCTAATGAAGAGTCTCTCCCCAGCATCCCTATAGGCTCCCTTCAGATACTGGAAGGCTGCTGTGAGGTCTCCACGCAGCCTTCTCTTCTGCAGGCTGAACAGCCCCAGCTTTCTCAGCCCCAACTTTCCTTGCTACCTCCTATTCACTGTTGCAACCCAAAATCATTTGCATCCATGCTGTGCCTCAAAACCACTTGTGCATCACACACTGAATATGTCTGGGGTAATTAAACTGTTCTTGGCTGAAAAGTAACCACTGGAAAAAAATAAATAATAAAATGCAAAACCAGAAAAAAGTGGTATGACACTGAATGCTAAAGCTGGCTATGCTGCCAAAAAGCTGATTACAAACCTCAATTTTCAGACAGGAAATGCATCAAACCAACATCTTGTTAAACAAGTTAAACACATTCAAAGGCAAAGGAGAAGAAGAAATCCACACCCTTCTGTCACCACTGGAGTAATTTATATTAAATTTATATTTGACATGTAACAAGGCTGCAACATACAAAAAAATGCAAGTATGAAAAGGGTGGCTGTTCATTTACACAGTGCTTAGCATTCAAAATTGATTTTACAGACATCCTGCTAACCTGTCTGGCAGAAATTCTTCCAGACTACACAAATTAATTCAAAATAAAGAGGCTGTCACTTTTTCTGTCTTACAAGCAAGGAGGTAATATTCTGAAATAGTTTTTAGCATGCTGAAAGGAATCATGCAAAAGTTAAAAGATATATATACAACAAGGGAGGAAACGATTATTTTGCAAAAACATGACTTTTGGCTAGGAACTCATAGTTTAGACTAGGTCCTTACAGCTTTCCCTTTGAAGGAACATGAACAAAATAAAGCGCTCATGGGAAGACACTATTGGTTTATTCATCACAAATATAACATGATTTCAGTACAGGCTAGACAAGATGATCGAAGAGATCCCTTGCCATTTTATTTTAAGGATTATACTAGGTTTCTCTATAGAGTTGACTAGAAAACTCTTAAGATTCTTTTAGCATCAAAATTCCCCTCTTAAAACAAAGAGGTTGTCCTAAAACCTAGCCAATTTACTCAAGTGAATGATACCAGGGAACCTCTGTATCCTTCAGACCATATCTAGGACATGTCCCACCAGTGCTTTAATGCAACCAGACTCCAGCCTGTGCCTCTAAATAGCAGAAAATACGTAATGCCAACATGGAACCACATTAAACCAGAGAATGTTGTGAGCTAAGAGTTGGGGATTTTTTGTTAAAGTACCCTTTAAATAACATGTAGAGATTTATTTTTCTTTATAGAATCATAGAATAGTTAGGGTTGGAAAGGACCTTAAGATCATCTAGTTCAAACCCCCTTGCCATGGGCAGGGACACCTCACACTAAACCATGCTACCCAAGGCTCTATCCAACCTGGCCTTGAACACCGCCAGCGATGGAGCATTCACAACTTCCCTGGGCAACCCATTCCAGTGCCTCACCACCCTCACAGTAAAGAATTTCTTCCTTATATCCAATCTAAACTTCCTCTGTTTAAGTTTGAACCTGTTACCCCTTGTCCTCTCACTACAGTCCCTAATGAAGAGTCCATCCCCAGCATCCCTATAGGCCCCCTTCAGATACTGGAAGGCTGCTGTGAGGTCTCCACGCAGCCTTCTCTTCTGCAGGCTCAACAGCCCCAACTTTCTCAGCCTATCTTCATACAGGAGGTGCTCCAGTCCCCTGATCATCTTCATGGCCCTCCTCTGGACTTGTTCCAACAGTTCCATGTCCTTTTGATGTTGAGGACACCAGAACTGCACACAGTACTCCAAGTGAGATCTCACAAGAGCAGAGTAGAGGGGCAGGATCACCTCCCTCGACCTGCTGGTCACGCTCCTTTTGACGCAGCCCAGGATATGGTTTTTAATGTTTTTTTCCCTAAATCTACGTGAGGGGAAATGTTAGCTCTTGTTGGGATGGTTTTTGTCCATAATTAGTAATTAACACTACCTCCTCTCCTGTCTGCTTCATACATCTATTATGTCTGGTCATAAAAATTAAGATTATAAATTTGATTTCTTAAATACAGTCTTTCCATTTTTGTTCCACTGTATCACTTATCTTTGTAAATTCATAAGTAGAGCCTATAACTGTATTCTTGACCAAGCTGTCCTTTAGCTCAAATAATTATTTTCTCTCTTGGATGTATCTTCTTTAATTTGCTGCACAGCTTAAAAACTACTGTCATACACATAAAAAAAAATATATATAGTCTAAATGAAGTCCTCATCATTGATGTTTACAAGTTGATCAACCCAGCATTTTTCTTTCCTTTTAGCTACATATGAAATAGTCCATCACAGGGAACAGAAAAGAAAAAGGAGGAAAAAAAATGGGGGTACAAGAAATAGGCCCTACCAATAGTGAGAATTAATGTCTAGCACAGAAGGTAACCCCAAGCCTCTCTAAAAGTCACTGTTTCCAGCAAATGTGAGACAGGAATAGGCAGGAAGCACCCATGGCGGGGCCTCAAGTGATCAGAAGGGGGGAACAGGGAAGAATGAGCCTTTTAGCACTTTTGTTTTAAAGACTCCAGTGTGCTTCAAACCAAAGAACATTTTATATCTAGAACTACAAGCCTAAAACTGAAAATTGGTACAAAAGACTGAAATCATGGCCAATGAGGAAGAGTCATAAGAGGAACAATCCCATTTCTGATCTGACTAGTGCATGTTTTCCATTGTATGCTTAATAAAACTTAACACATAAGACTGGTGCCATATTATCCTAATATATTCAGTGTTTCAGCTTCAACCGTAAGACTTAGTGAATCTTTGTTACTACTACTGAGTCAATAAAGAAAATCACAAAGGTCTGGTCTTTCATAGTCTACAAAAGCATGATTTCTCTATGATATGCAGTTAACATGCAGGTTTTAAAGAGAAGGCATTCAGAATATGGAAAGATTCTCTGATCACACATATGTAAAAAAAAAAATCCAGATCTGAAACTTTAACATCAAACTATGGTATCTTTCCAGAACTCAAGTGCCTTTAGCTTCCCAACTCGTTTAAAAACAAACACAACCAAAAAGCCCATAAACACACACCTTAGGCCACAGAGCAAAAGAAGACTTAGTCTAGTATATGACATTCCAAGAACTTGAATAATCTAAAGAAATTCCGATTTCCAATCAGGATTTGGTATTTCATTTAAAAAGCTGTAATTAAATTAAAGCACCGCAGTTATAACTAAACAATGTGTCAGAGAAAGAGAACTCAAAAAATTTCTGCCTCCTCAATTCTGAAAACTGAGACAAATGAGGACAATACGAAATAGCAGAAGAACTGCTCACAAAAAAAGAGCAAAAAACAACTAGATATTTTTAAGAGTTAGTTAAAATCACAAATGTCAGGAAAAAAAAAATGTATTAGCTTACATTGCTTGGATAGCCTGAAATTCTCTCCTAAAATGGGTATTATAAGTATATTAAAAAGCTTGAGAATCATACAATCATAGAATAGTTAAGGGTTGCAAAGGGCCTTAAGATCATCAAGGTTCCAACCCCCTGCCGTGGGGAGGGACACCTCACACTAAACTATGTCACCCAAGGCTCTGTCCAACCCGGCCTTGAACACTGCCAAAGATGGAGCATTTACCACATCTTAGGGCAACCTGTTCCAGTGCCTCACCACTGTCACAGTAAAAAACTTCTTCCTTATATCTAACCTGAACTTCCCCTGTTTTAATTTAAACTCACATAAAAATAATTATTTCATAGTAGTAACCTTCATGAATTAAGATGTTCTACTTTATATCTTGGTATCATTAATATCATAACATAAGGCAATTTTTCAATGTTTCTTCAGCCCACAGCAGAGCAGTCTGCCAAACCTCCTTTTAATAGGCAGATTACAGGGACATCCTTAGAATGGCAAAAGCTTTTTCAAGGATTTGTAAGTGTGTAGCCAAGAACCAGCCATTCTCTTTTACACAATTAAGTTTGAGCTACAGATGACACTGCATTTTATTTGAGACTAAAGTTGTCCTTAGAGACTGTATTACACCCCATGTATCATAACCTACACCACTACCCAGGCTATGAAAGATGCATGCCCTTGTGGTTTGGGAAATTTAAATTGCTTTCCTTATCTTTGCTCTTCCTGTGAAAGCCCAAGAAAATAACCCCAGAAACCACAGCCTACAGATTTATGAATCAGTACAAGCACTCCCATTAGCAACACATGCCATTCAAAAATCTCACAAAACCAGCAGATGGACTTTAAAATATTAAGACATGTTAAAGATTAGCTCTGTTTCACACATGCATGATAGTAATTAAGAGAAAGAACACATCATAGAAGCGATACGTCCCAAGAAATTTCCCTAGGTGAGTAAAAAGGCGAAAAAAAAAAAATCTCCTAAACTTAACTTTTTAAAAATCATGCCTATATTTGCTTTTCCTTTAATGATCAGCTTGACATGGCAGGACTTGCTCAAATCTTTGTTTTTCTCCTGCTATTCACAGCTTTGCCCAATACCATCCAGCTGAAATCAAAACCTTTGTTTAGCATCACTGTTGTTATCCCTAGCATTCAGACAAGAAATCTCACACAGTGAAGAGCCATCTCTCTTTTGTGCTGTTACTGGACAATTAATTAAAGAGCTTGTGTACCCAAATAAACACAGGCTACAAGGGCAGCACAACAGAGGGTTGTTTACAACATACAGTGGTTTACACAGTTTGCCAAATTGTCACTAACGCAAACTGATTAAGTCTGCATAGCAGACAGCAGACAGCACAGGTCTGCAAGTAGTAAAACCACAGTGGCTTGGAAAAACTGCCATACAATATGACAAAACTGCTTTTGAAGCTAATCTAGGCATCTTCACAACACATTTCCCAGCACTCTGTGTTCTAGGATTTGTTCTTGCAGAGACAGTGTGGGTACAGGCATGCCTATATCCTTCTTTTTCCTGTTGCTGTCTTATAACAGGGAGTTCTAGCTACTTTTCAACAGCCACAGCAATGTGAAGTTCTACAGTCTTACTCATCTATTCCATGCAGATGAAAAGGAAAAAACCATCATCTTCTGGATCCCCCCTATCAGATGAGACATAAGAGGTAGGGAGGAAAGGAATTCTCAGCACCACAGTAAGCATCTCCTATTTACCAAACGATCAAAAATCACCTCAAAGTCATCTAGTCCTTCCCCCTGTGCTATGGTAATACCCATCATGTTTCTGTTACAACTCACAGATGCTTACATCACCTGTTCTTAAAATTTTTCACAAATTTTCCTGACAATATATTGCAATGCAACAGTGTCTTACGAAGCAAGGGAAGAAAACAGATCATTGTGAGAAATACGTATGTTTCGTACTGAGGGTACCCCTCACTCTCTCATTTCTCCACTCTTTCTCTTGTTCGAAGCTAAAATAACAGCTCCTGATTCATTCAGCCATTCCTCCAGTACCCAGGTATTCTTACCGCTCTTTAGAACTGGACACTACCTCAACACTGGCTAGAAAGATACTGCATTTTATTTGCAGAGTATACTCTGTTCTCACACATGAGATGCAGTCACAGGACACAGAAAGAACTAGAAAGGTGCTAATGCTTTACTGAAGGAAGCCTCAGGAAGAAGCATTTGGCCCTTCTGATCTTCTCCATTGCTCCCATCAACCAGGTGGCAGTAATTAATTTTAAAAAGCCTCACAGTGTTTTAAGTAAGGAACTGGAACCTGAATACCAGCCCTGAGGAAAATACCCCAAAAATAAAATATCTATATGTAAAAAAAAGCCAAAGAAACCCAAACAAAAAAACGTAAAAACAAACAAACAAAAAAAAACCCCACAAGTTTTCTAAAGGCAAAATTCAACCATTCTGTGACATTATCTTGCTATGATGTTCTTTAGTTTTACATAACAGTGTTGACTCTAATAATTATTCCTGTCATCTACTATAAATACCTAAATCATCCATATATATTAAAAAAAACCCAACCACCCCAACAGTGACACATATTCTCAAGAGTCCTTTCCTGGCAAAAAGCAATTTTCAAGTAGTTTAGCACTCACCCACAGTCAATTCCTCCAGACATTCTTTAATATAAATAAAGTTCTGACACTTTCTATCATAAAGAATCAATCTATCAGAGATCAACTGCTCCTCTCCTGTCAGCATTCTGGAGAAAGAAACTGCATTAGTCTAACATGGTGTAATCTTAAAAATAAAAGCATATAGGCTACTCCTCATTTCTTTGTCATTTTCTACTGCTTTAGGAGGGTTTCATTCACAAGAAAAATACTGGAACAAATAATCAAAGTTAATCAACTGGGACTACAAATGCTCATTTCCATTTCCCACTCCCAACGTCTGTAAAGATAGACACTATAATCACTTTTCTCATTGTCACAGTAATACATGCATCTTCTATGAGTTAAGTTTAACTGCAGCAGCTCAGGGATTACATGAACCAGCTCCTACCTTCTCAATAGCATTTTTAAACACTTCAAGCTTAAACTTATCTAAATGCACTATAACTTGTTCCTTCCTCACACCAGCTTAGGGTTTTAGCACTTGCCTTGAACACCATGTTCACCTTCGAGCCCCTGTCTCTTGTATTAAAGAGGAGTGAAGAAAAAAAAAAAAGACCTCAGTCTGCTTCGCATTGTCTGTTCAAAGCTCCAGTTTTCAAACAGCAGCAAACCTTCCTGGTCTTTCTTTTTACTAACATTATATTTCTGTTACTCTTTTTTGAGTTGGCTATTCTGAATGTTGCATTTTAATTATATTGTGCTTGTGTTTTATTTTTATGCTCGTCCCTGGTAACCCAGCTGTCCTGGGTTCAGCAGTAGCAGTCATTTTTTCTCCTTCTTAGCAGCTGGTGGAGTGCTGTGGTTTTGACTTTCGGCCTGGGAAGAGCACTGATAATATCGATGGTTTTAGTTGCTGCTCAGTAATGTTAACTCTGACCAAGGAATTTCTGAGTCTCACGCTCTGCCAGGGAGGAGGGGAAGCCAGAAGGAAGCAGAGACAGGACACCTGACCCAAACTAACCAAAGAGCACAGCACGTCATGCCCACTATATAAACTGGGGGCAGTTACCCGGAAGGGCAAGATCACTGCTTCGTCGGGCTGGGTATCAGTCAGCGGGTGGTGAACGGTTCTATTCTCTTCCCTTGTTATTTCCCTTATCATTATTATTATTGGTGGTAGCAGTAGTGGTTTGCGTTATACCTTAGTTACTGGACTGTTCTTATCCCAACCTGTGGGAGTTACATTCCTTCAGTTGTCCTCCCCATCCCTCCAGAGCGGGAGGAGAAAAAGGGGGGGAGTTTCTGCATGGTTTCTGAGTGACAGGCTGGGCTTAAACCACAACACCAGCCTGAATTCCCTTTCCCTCCTTGTTGTGTTCAATATTAAAGAGTTCATTAGTAGCCATGCCAGCCTCTCACTACTTTTCATACTTTCCTCTGTGGAGGAATAGTTTCAATTTCTGTCATTAACATAATTTCCTGAAGGAGGAATGCCTTTTTTTTTTTTTTATTCCTCTTTTTCTCTCTTAATCAGGCTTACCTGAAGTCTGCATTTCTAAAAATCCATTGTTCTATTTTAGCACGTCCTCCTTCCCAGTCTCATTTTCTCACTCTCACACAAATTACCTATCTTCTGGTTATAATAAAACTTAGAAGAGCCTATCCTCTGGCTGCTTTCCTCATAATTAGCACCTTTACCAAGGTCCTCCAAGAATTACTAGGAACCTGCGTTCCACTGCACTCTAACTAGGCATTATGCCTAAGTAATCAGAATCACAGGGTCATTTGGGTTGGAAGGGACCTTAAAGATCACCTGGTTCCATCTCTTCACTAGACCAGGTTGCTATCCTGTCATCTGGATGACTGCTGCTAGGTGCCTACAAACACCCTCATACAGAACATCTTCCTGATTTGCCAGCCTTCAGTCACCTCTACAAAGACAGTGCCAATACTCTTTTTCCTTTTTATTCAAACAGACTTTCAGTAGAATTATTCAGAATGGAGAAGTTTGTTTATTCTGCCATCAACTGTCTTTCCAACTCTCTTGTTCCACAGACTCCACTATTCCTGTACTTCAATAAATATTATTTTTATCTCAGAATATTTGAATGTACTTTAGAACAATAACTACTTAGAACCCGCTATCTGCTGTCACTAAACCCAATGCTGAATGCTCCTGATATATTGCTGTTAAGTTGATGTCTCTTTTATACCTAAACTGTGGTTACTTTAAATGTTTGCCAAAACCCTGTACAAAGGTTACCACTAGTAATGGAATATGCCTTGCTGCCAAAGCAACAAAATTCTATCCCCCATCCTTGCTGCTAGTTTAAAATCTAACAGTAACTTTCCACCTCCTGAATCAGTGCACATGTACCTGCTATGGTAATGACATAACACAGAGCAAGTACTAAATTTAGATTTGTTTTATCACTTTCTAAACTAATACAACATCAATGAAATGAGAGGGATTAATATAATTTTAGAATTTTAAATTGTCAAGAGGAAAAATCAGGTAACATTTCATTCATCTTTATTTCAGTTAACTTTTTAAAATGTATCTGCATGCAAAGTAATTCAAACACTGTTGAATTTCACTGATTGCTATTGGGAAGAGTTCATTCAAATGCAAGCCACACACTCTGCTAATATTTTTTTCCTTTTAGGCAAAGACTAAAAGAAACATTAATACCTGGAGAAGTTCTCAGATAGCTTCTGAGCTACACCAAAAAGTGAAGTAATACACCAAAAGTGAAATAATTCAGTTATTTTAACTGAGCTGACTGGGTCCAGGGTCTTCATTCTCACTGTCCCTGTGTCTGTCTTCCAAGACTTGGGTGGTATGGTCAGAGCATTTGTCAGTGAATACTCAGGCAAAGAAGTCATTAAGAACCTGTTGTGGTTTAAGCCCCCCACCCACGCAGTTTTACTCACTCACTCACTCCCCCTCTTTCTTCCCCCAGTCCCAGGGGAATGGGGAGGAGAATCAAAAGAATTCAACTCGCACAGGTTTAGATAAGAACAGTTCAGTAACTAAGGTATAACACAAATCACTACTGCTACCACCAGTAATAATACAAGAGAAATACAAGGAAAAAGAATACAACTGCTCAGCAAGCCCGACCCAGCCAGTGCACCCCCCAGCAGCGAACCCCCCAATACCAAAACCTGACCATGCCGTGCACCCCCAGTCCTCCACCACACCCTTCCAGGTCTCTGCCCTCTGTGTTTCCCATCCTGGACATGACGTGCTGTGGTATGGAATAACCTGTTTGGTCAGTTTGTGTCAGGCACCCTGTCTCTGCTTCCTCCCGGCTCCCCCTCCTCCCTGGCATAGCATGAGACTCAAAGTCCTTGGCCAGACCAAAACATTGCCAAGCAGTAACTGATAACACTGGTGTTATCAGAGCTGTTCCCAGGCCCAAAATCAAAAACACAGCGCAGCACCAGCTACCAAAAAGGAGAAAAATGACTGCTGCTGCTGAACCCATGACAGAACCTCAGCCTTCTCCAAATCTAGGGTAGCCAGTTCTCCTGATAGCTTCCAGCAGGGGCCCATGTTGTCCCTAGTCTGTCTTTTATTTGCAATGTACCTACAGAATCCCTTCCTGTTAACATCCCTGGCCAAGTTTAATTCTAAGTGGGCCTTAGCTTTCCTAACCTGGTCCCTAGCTTCCCAGACAACATCCCTGTATTCTTCCCAGGCCACCTGTCCTTGCTTCCGCCTTTTATAAGCCTCTTTTTTCCCTTGAATTTTCCTCAGCAGCTCCTTATCCATCCAAGGAGGTCTCCTAGCCCTCATGCAGCACTTCCTTCCACTAGGGATGTATCACTCCTGAGCTTGGAGCAGGTGATCCTTTTGCTGATGACACCAAGCTGTGTGGTTTGGTTGATAGCCTGGAGGGAAGGAATAGCATCCAGAAGGATGTTGACATGCTTGTGAGGTGGGCTGATGCCAACCTGATGAAGTTTAACCATGCAAAATGCAAGGTCCTACAACTGGGTCGGAGCAATCCCAGGCACAGCTACAGGTTGGGCAGGGAAGAGATTCAGAGCAGCCCTGTAGAGAAGGACTTGGGGCTGTTGGTCAATGAAAAAACGAACATGAGCCAGCAGTGTGCACTCGCAGCCCAGAAAGCCAACCATATCCTGGGCTGCATCAAAAGGAGCATGACCAGCAGGTCGAGGGAGGTGATCCTGCCCCTCTACCCTGCTCTCCTGAGACCTCCCTTGGAGTATTGTGTGCAGTTCTGGTGTCCTCAACATAAAAAGGACATGGAACTGTTGGAACAAGTCCAGAGGAGGGCCACGAGGATGATCAGGGGGCTGGAGCACCTCCCATATGAAGACAGGCTGAGAAAGTTGAGGCTGTTCAGCCTGCAGAAGAGAAGGCTGCATGGAGACCTCACAGCAGCCTTCCAGTATCTGAAGGGGGCCTATAGGGATGCTGGGGAGGGACTCTTCATTAGGGACTGTAGTGAGAGGACAAGGGGTAACAGGTTCAAACTTAAACAGAGGAAGTTTAGATTGGATATAAGGAAGAAATTCTTTACTGTGAGGGTGGTGAGGCACTGGAATGGGTTGCCCAGGGAAGTTGTGAATGCTCCATCGCTGGCGGTGTTCAAGGCCAGGTTGAACAGAGCCTTGGGTGGTATGGTTTAGTGGGAAGTGTCCCTGCCCATGTCAGGGGGGTTGGAACCAGATGATCTTAAGGTCCTTTCCAACCCTAACTATTCTATGATTCTATGATTATGAGCAGAACCAAGGTCTGTGTACCCAGAACTCTGACTACTCCCTCAGTGACAGAAGTCAATCTAACAATGAGCATTATCACTTCCTTTGACCTTTGTCCCTACATCCTTAATGTTGGGTGGTAGATGTACCATTTCTGACTTAACCCATTTTACTAGTGACTAAGTTGCTAAAAACAGCACTACTTGCAGAAGATATAACTTGCAAATAGCATGCACCATAAATGTGGTGTTTGATAAACTGCCTTAGTTGTTTCTGGTTTGTTTTTGTTTTTTTTTTTCCCCAACAAAAAGGGTTCTTGGGAAAAGACAGAAGTTTCTCAACTCCAAGAACTCCACTGGCATGCAAGCAAAACAAACCTAGCTCGATCTAGCCTAAGGAAAATTCCAGAAAACCATCTCAATACTACAGTGTGTTCTGCTGTATCAACACTAGTTAAGAATCCCTAAGCACTGGACTGTTGCTGGCAAACATCACCACTGTAAAAATCATGCCAGTGAAACTGCGCTGAAGGCAGATGTAACCACTGACATCCATAAAACCTCTGTGTTATCTGGCAGCCAGTTCATGCTAATGTTTCCCTGTGTTGCTGGGACCAAAACATTAAAACCAGAAGTCACTGTGAGGGCAAATCAGTTTCTGCCCTCCATGTTTACTTTCCTCCAATCTTTTTTTTTTTCCCCCCCTCTAGTTTTAGGAAAATGTAATTTCACTTCACATATTCATCTCTTCTTATGATAAAGAACTTTCTAATTGTTTACTTGAAACCATTCCAAGCAGGCAAGCATAATTAATGTGAATTGCTGACTTGCATTAAGAAAGGAAATTATGCAGTTACACCTATTGCTGACTACGTGTTCTATGCTTCCCTGCACCCAATGGCAAAATGGCCAACTAAAACCAAAATTAAAAAAAAAAAAAAAAAACAACCAACCAACAACAAAAATAGCATAATTCCACCACAAAGGAAAAGACTAGTTCTACCCACTACTTCTTTGAAGCTTGGAATTGTGCATCCCACTATGATTGACGTTCCCTGTCCATGACACAGGCATACCACCAGAGCAGAACAAGGAGCAGCTCACCCTTTTTTGCAGATGTTAATGGTTTGCAGAAAAATCTTTGGCTTCTTAGTACTTGTCATTGCTGTACCTCAGTCAGAGATAGAGTCGCATGCAGAGAGGACCAGAACCCTCGCCTTCAAAACGAATCCACATCTCACTGTGGTTGGGAGCATGCACCTCCTTCAAAGTCCAGCACTGACAATCAAGAGAGCTCCTCAAAGGGGGAGATGGGCCTTTGTTCGCCACAGGTTTTCTTACAGGAATCCTGAATTTACGACTCTGTGCTGAAACATACTTACAGCACTGGTGAGGTGTAAAAGTGTCACAAATGTGCAAGGAGTAAACAGCAGGGATACGTTTAAAAAAGCACAGGGGTTCAATGTAAAAAGGTAACAAGCCAGGGATCTTGCAACTTCAACTTGTAATTGTAACAGTAGCACCTCCCTACACTGGCTCCCTTCTTCCCTTTTAAGTTCAAGATAAATATGCTTGCAGAAGAACTATTCTTAATGCGATGCCAGTACAGTAGTGAAGCAGCAAGCCAAATTCTCTCTCCCTCTCAGGTTTGTTGCATTAGAGCAGGAGCCGTACACATCAAAATGAGTTAACACAATTCCGTAAAAACCCATGCTACTTTTTGGATGTGGCTGCACAACAGCCATTTTTCACGACTTGTGCGTCAAAACACAAACATCTGAAAGAATGTTTGGTTATTACAAATATATTAACTGCTAATTGTTAATAAAACTAAGTCAAAAATACAAAATTATCTTCCCTCCCGCTTGGGGCTACCTGAAGTTTTACAATGGATTTTGTGAATGCAAGTGGGATCAATTCTTCAGCAGTTCAACTCGTCAGCTGTCAGCACAGTGCGATACAATCAGCCAACAGTTAAGTTACAATTCAAAACTTTACTGGCATATAGATCTTGTCGATAGCTTAAAGGCTCGATATTGGGTTGGGGTTTTTTTTAACATGCATTAGGAAATCCTTGTAGCTGTGAGCTCTTTAGCTGGCAGCACTTTATCAGTTCCCCAGGCAAACTAAACTACTACTGGAACAGTCACTACCTTAAGCCTACTTTTATGTAAGTTTTCACAGAAATAAATCCTACATTCTGCCAGTATACAATTCAGAGAACTTGCAAAAAACAAACTAGAATGATGAGGATAAAGGGCACAAGTGTCTTTCAGTAGCAGTTATTAATGCAAAGAGCCTAGCACGTCTTTATTACGCCACAGCTTCTTCTCCTCCCCTCCCCCCCCCCTTTTTTTTTTCTTAAGCCAAACCAGACAAGTTCTTCTAAGGCATGCAACTGTTTCTATAAACGAAACTGTGTCTGTCATATTGTTTAGAGACTACAGCAGAGGTGCAAGGGGAGATGATGACATTTGACTACGCTTCTACAGTTAAACAGCAAAAAAATACATGAGAATTTGCCTAATATTTTTACTACTAGTCTAGCTATGTATTTCCCCACACAGAAGCAGGTAACATGTCCTCTACAACACTAATTATGATTGGACTAGAATTAATTGTCATGGCCTATCATCACTGTGTATGTGGGCAGTTCAGTATTACCTCACAATCCGACCTTTTTCTTAAAACAAAAACCAACCAACCAAAAGTAGTCATTGATTTCCCAATAACTTACCACCCATCATGGGGAGCCACAACAGTCTGAAACAGATAAATTTCAGGACAAATTCTACAACTCTTGTGAAAATGTGCTGCATTTAGTTCAGAGATAATACAAGTCAAAGCCCCAAGAACATGTTACACAAACTCAGGATCTCATTCCTTCTCTTCAGGTGGCAGTTGATTTTGAAGGAAAAATACGGTTATGCATATCTACGGAACTAAGGTTTCAGGCCTCCTGCATGCAGGTAGCTGTATTTGTGTCATGTTTCCAAACTTTCCTACATTAATTAAAGGTAATTCCACTAGATATCACAGGTAGCATGTTCTTAGATTGTGTGTTCACATCCCTTGAGACTCTACCACTACTGTCACCAGCGCTTACCTTACCTGCTCTGTTTCCATTCTACATGGAATTGCCCCACCTGGACATGCCCTTTGAGATCACCTTTGACACAATGTTTTTGGCCACATGATTTAAAATGGAAAGCTTTCTTATCATACTATCAATGAGTCATTTACTGAAGATACCTACATATAACAACAGGAAGTCTTACAATCAATGCCTAAGACAGAAATCAAGGCAAGATGTATTCCCAAAAGCTCCTCTGTCTTCGTAACACTAACTTCAGCTATTAATTCTTTGCTACCCTCACAGCATCTCCAAACTTAAATTGACACTTTGAAATGTACTGGTGTGTGTAATATATATATTACACAGGAGTAATTATGCCAAAACTACGTATTGCTGTATGCATTCACAAGTGCACTCAAAACTGTTCTTTCAATTCAGCCCAGTACTTCAGACTTAATACAGGTCTAGCTGACCTGCCCCTCATGACACAGTAAAGTCCTAGCTCCACTTTCCAGATGGACTAATCCAATCAGGAAAAGGCACCATTTCTTGGAGGTTGTTCACAAGAGTTTTTAAAGGTACAGCAATTATCATAGAGCAGCCATACATGCAGCTACTTACCAGCCATTATTTGGCCACTGTGCTGTACCGATAACAGGGCAGAAGAAAAATTAGAATTTCCAGATCACCAGTGTCCCAGCTTTTGACCAGCGCAGAACTTTTTAGCCTCTTCTGGAAGCACCCCAGGTTGCTTGTTTTCAATAAACACTATCAGACCACTAAAAGTGCATTCTTACCTTAAGCATAGGCATCCACTCTTGTGTAATGCATTACCTGAAATACACCCAAAAGCAGGACATGAAAAGCACCATTTTGCCAACAGCTTCCTCGATACCCTACCTGGGAGCTTCCGTCAATGAGGATGAAGTACACACTTTTTTCCCTGGGTTGTCAGATTCCTAAATACCTGACTAGCCTGAGAAGAGGCAACAACTAAGGTAACAGTGCCAAGTCAGCATGTTTGAGCAGGAAAGTCTGAGAGTTTAAGTGCCTGTAAAGCAAAATATAGTTATAAAACTGTTGCAAAAAAGGATAGCTGGAACAAGAGATCATAAAAGCCCTGTTCTCAGCAGCATATAACAAACACCACAAAAACATACCAATTACTCTACACAAGCCAAAAAGCACAAACTGAGAGAACACCTCTCTTGAATGATTGAAAGAAACTACTAGGTAAAATAACATTAAACCAGGATGTGGAGACCTGCATTTTTTAAAACTCAAGTGTGCAACTCAAACATTAAAGAGCTAAACAAAGCCTAATTAAAATTTTACAAGCCCTTGCAATGCATCAAAAAGCAGCATTTGTACACTAACAAATAATGATAATCAAGAGTGCAACAGAAGTATTTGTGAATAATTCTTTTTAAGAAAAGCCTCTAAACTTGATGTACATCAAGATCATCTTGATAACCCCTCAATGAACAGTTATCAGAGAAACTGATGCTTCAGATGGTACTATGAGCCTGTATATCCAAAGACTTAAGCTTAAGAGGCATTAATGTCTTAGTATAATCTTTTGGGGAAAAAAAAAATTACATCTTTAGATTTCTAAAAACTCAAGTTTCATGTGAGGATCAAATAAAACCTTATCAGCAGTCTCCAATTTTGGTCCTTGAGGTTTCAGATTGTATGAAGTTTTGTATCCCACTGGGGGGGGGGGGGAAGCAACAACAAAACCAAACCTAAAATAACCCTTACAGAGGATAATCCAATTTTCACCATCACCACCACATAGTTAGACACAGTGTGGATACAGTAAAGTTAAAAAAAAAGAAAAAAAAATGTAAATGAAGTTGTGTTTCTTCTGTGGATTATGTCAACACATTTTTCATAATTTTAACAGAATTCACTTACTTTTCAAAGCACATATCAGTCACCATGGCTCAATAGATTCCTATAGCTGCAAGCAGAAGTCAATTGAAAACCTTTGTCTTGATTGAGATGGTAACAGAAAAAGGCACCAGGATGTTCCATCAGCTTCACAACTGCCATCCTCAAACCAATATCTCACTGGTACAATCTTGCCTTTTGCAATTTTTTATACTTTACAAAGCAGATTGTAAGTTTTTCTGTCTTTTCCTTCTCCTTTTGACCTCCCATGTTCATTAAAGCAGAAGCAGAGAGGAAGAAATTAATTACAGCATTAGGTCCTAATTCTTAGATTAGTTTCAGATCAAGTGCTCTATACACATCCCAGAAGTAAGGCAACATCAACAACATGAGAACCCTAATCCAACTTCACTCCATCGAGTATTATAAACCCTTCCAATTGCCTTTTTTTCCAAAAAGTTCACTTCTAGAAAGCATGAAGTAAAACCAGCACAAGTGAGAAGCATAGGTCTGTACTACTACTATATTTGTGTGCAAAACTTTTTGAATGGACATTTATTATCACTCCCTCTTCTCTCTGAAAATGAAAACAAGATAAAAGCATCATGCTTCACCGCTAACCAGATGAGGCCCTGAATCTTTCTTACAGCTATGAGCAGGAACAAAACCACTGCTGTACAGATGAAAAATGCAACTATAAACTCTTGCACAACATCAGTTTCACATAAGTCAACAGAAAACACCTAGACAGAGAAGGACTGGCAGATTCTGAAGTCTTCTTCAGAAGTAGCATGACAGCATATGAAATAACACACTAATTTTTAGCCATTTTTCTTCTTATTATCACCATATGAGAGGTGCAAATGCTAATCAGAAAACCAATCACACAGGGAGAAGGAGGAAATCAGACAGAAATGAAACCGTCTAAATATTACAAGTGTGTCTTAGCATTTCTCAGTTATAAGAAATCATATGCCCCAACCTGGTAAACTGTCCCATACTGGCAGGCTGGCGCTACACACAGCCTCTTAACAGTGTGTGTCTGCCTGCACCTACAGATTAGTCCACACGGAGAAACTCAAAATCATGCCGAGTTACTACCAGCCACCTTGGGTGCCAGAACACGTTCACATGACCCTGTTCCTCATTGCCTCAAAGACCAGAGAGAGCAACATAGCTTTATCAGGACACACTCCCTTCTCCGGTTACCAGGGCCCTGAAGTTGATGAAACCTCTATTTCCTTTGGCATCCCAGGAAAACATCAAAATACCTTTCAGTGACTTTGTGAGCAACACGGTGAGCGTCCCAAAGAAAAATAAATCAGCGTTACTAGCCTGTTAAAACAGAAGCCCAGACCCAAACTGACAACCCACACACAGGGCCATGCAGCTGAAAGACCGAAGCAGAAGTACCCGGTACTATATAAAGCATCACACTTGCGAGTAAAATAAACCTTCTTCGAAATACAAGCGCGCATTCCGTGTTCTCACCTCAGCTATCTCCCGCTCCCCGGCTCACAGCCCGAGTCCTCTCCCCGAAGTTTGCCACCAACGCTGCCCACGTCGCCCTACAAACCAGCAGCGGAAAAGCCGAGCCAAAAAGATAAAGGGGATTAGGCAGGCATTACTTCCAGTGACCTACATACTCCCCCCGGCAGCCCTCAGGCAGACGGCAGCTGCTCGGCTGCGGGGGGCACCGGACCGCCGGTCCATCCCGCCCCGCCGGAGAGGCCAAACGGCACTGCCCAACCCCAGGCAGGAGCAACCGCGTCTACCACGGAGGCCCCTCCGCCAGGTCCGAGGCCCGTCCCCAACCATGGCCACCCCCTCACGGCTCCCGCCCCGGAGGACCCAGCCCCTACCTGTCGCGGGCGGTGCCGGAAAGTTTCCCTGGGGAGGGGCGGGGCGGCTCCGCTCCCTCTCTGCCGAAGCCACCGGCTCTGGGAGGGAAGGAGGGAGGCGGCTGCCGCCCAGGTAAGCCGCCGTCAGCGACGGGGCAGATGGGGCCGGCGCTTAATCCCCCAGGAGAGATACCCCTCAAGCCCGCCCTCACCGAGCGCCCCAGAGGCTCCGTCCCTTCAGGGAGGGTATCTTCCCCCTCGCATCTCTCCCCTCATGGCAGGCGGCCCCAAGTCGGCACCGTCCTCGGAGTTTGTGTAAGCGGGGGCCGGGCCGTTGAGTCAGAGCGGCGGGGAGGAGCCGCGACCTGGCGGGGCGGGGTGGGGTGAGGTGAGGCCCGGCATGCCGCGGCCCCTGGCGGACGGAAGCACCCGCCTAGGCCGGCGGAGAGGGCGTCGGTCGGTGCCGCCTCTTGAGGTGATGGTTGTGGGCGTCAGGTGAGGAGTCTGGCCCGGAAAGGAACATGTTCCTGGGCCAAACCCACTATAAACACGCACCCTTTTTAATTTCTAACTATTATTGCTAATATTTACTTTTCTTTAGATGTTACAGTGGCGTATGGGTGGTGTTCCCTCCCAGTGGAAAATGCCGGTGCTCCCTAGGGCTCATCTGGAGCCCTCTGTCCTCGGTGAGCTGCAGGATGGCCTTTGGGGCCTATCTGCTTTTCTGAAGAGGTATGGGGCAGGAGGGAATCACCTGCTTGCATTTGCCAGGGTACACTCTGAGGGTTACTCATGTAGCCCCTGTGAGTAACTAAGGAAGATTGCTGCCACCAATTTCCCCTGCATGGAAAACCCACAAGCCAGAAATACCATTTAAAATATAACACATAATACTTGAAAATTAGAATTAGAGGTCATTCCCTAGTGATGCAAGCCATATAGTTCTTATTTCACGTACAAGCTATGTAGTTATTATTTTTAAGCACCTCAATATAACTGTGATACACTGCTGTTAAGCATGCATGTTAAGCATGCATGTTAAGCATGCATGTTAAGCATGCATGTTAAGCATGCATGTTAAGCATGCATGTTAAGCATGCATGTTAAGCATGTACATGCATGTTAAGCATGGTTGCATCTGCTTTTGTGTCTTTTTTAATGGCTTCAGATAAATTAATTAGACTATCAGGGTACTGATTGTGATTTCACTAATGACTCAAAATAGGAATAGATGTCGGCCTATTAGGGTAACAGCTAATTTAAATGAATGTGTAATATAATTTCACACTGTATTGGTGTTCTCTGTGAGCTCAGGAAGCATTCTCTCCAAATGCTCCATGAAATTAAAGAATAATTTACTAAGATTACTAACTAACTAGTTTCACACAAACTAACTCATACGTAGGTACGCCAGAGTTAAGATTTCCCAACCCAAGACAAAACCATCATCCAAAACTCCAGTCAGAAATAAAACTAATGTGAGTGAGGTTCCTCTACGACTGGAAGAATCATTGGTTTTTGTAAAATATCTTGACACATATTGAAGCTAAATCTAAGCTTGAAAGGGGGAAATGCCATTTCCAGGGACATGTCATTATTTGTTGCTTTCAGAACTGCAAGATAAAATATTAGTTCTACATAATTCCTTATTGCAAATACTATGATAGAGGTGCTCAGTAGCGCTACTAATATCATCCCCCTCATAGTCTGAATCCAGAACCTGTTACCATCTGGGGATGCATGTCTGTGTTGGAGAGTTGTTTCCCAACATTAGATCTTGTATTAGCATTTGTTCAGGAAGCAGCTTCCATGTGCTGCTGTAGAGCCTGGGCACATAAGTGAGTGGCATTTGGTGGCTGCTTAGGATGGTAGAGCAGAAGCCATCTTGGGAATTTGGTCAAATTGTCTAGAGGACTGTAGCAGAAATTGAGAGGATACTTCTGTTTATATTGTTTGGTCTCAGAAGCATGGGAACCGTCAGCCAGAGCACAGATGAAAGATGCCCTTTGTGTGAAATATCTCATCGTAAGCAGATCATTAAAGAGTGAGCTGCTGAAGCAGTGCCTGTTACTGATGCTGATAGCATCTATTTCACTTCTTTCTATCACTGCTCTAAGCATTTCAAAAACATTCCATAATTATTTTTCCTGTGATAATTAGGTTGAATTGAAGATAGCTGTCCCTTTACATTCCTGTCTCTTAATCATTAGATAAGCTGTTCTATCACACAGAGTTAGAAGAGATAGAAGTGTAAAGATGGCTTATCACAAGCCTCTCACTAATCCTCCTACCAGCCCTCTTTGTTCTGAAGGCATTCTGAGCTTCTAAGAAATACTTCACCCAGGTGTAAGAGGCATAACACTTGAGCCCAAACGCAACTGACTGACAAGGATAGTTGCAAGTAGTGAAGATAACATGAGATTTCATGAACAGCATTTGTGAGTCTTGAGTATTGTGTCATCATTACAATTAATTGTGTAGTGCCTCTAGTTTTAAGCAATAATTACAACTAAGTTTATATTTACAGTATTTAAACACATATTATAACATGTTATAACATTATACAGTATTATAACATGTCTGCTTATAGTTTGGTCACCAGTTTAACTCACTTTCTAAAGAAATTCCAGAAAGCTTCTGCATTCTGTGACCCAGGGGCATGCCCACAGTGTCAGACAAAAAATTACTGTTGCAGATAAAAATGACTAAGCATATCAACATATGTAAAACAGGCAACTTTTAGAAGAGCTCTCTTATTGTGTTTTTTTTTTCTGTTGCATGTTTTAAAGGCGTAACAGCATTTGTCTGCTAGGAAGTGTGCTTTATGCAAAGAATTTAACTACACTCTCCAGTTACAAGTTGCAGGTGTACTACAAATAGAAAATCCTTAGGATGGAAATAATTTCATTTAAGAAAAACCCAAACAAGTCGCTGTCCACAAAACCTATACTACAGTTGCTTCTTAGAAAAATAGCTGATTTTGAGGAAAGGTGTTAGAGGATAAACATGTCCTGTTTAAAAATGAAGAGGAATACAGGCATTTTCTGAGTCATAGAATCATGAAATAGGGTTGGAAAGGACCTTAAGATCATCAAGTTCCAACCCCCCTGCCATGGGCAGGGACACCTCACACTAAACCATGTCACCCAAGGCTCTGTCCAACCTGGCCTTGAACACTGCCAGCAATGGAGCATTCACAACTTCCCTGGGCAACCCATTCCAGTGCCTCACCGCCCTTGCAGTAAAGAATTTCTTCCTTATATCCAATCTAAACTTCCCCTGTTTAAGTTTGAACTTGTTACCCCTTGTTCTACCACTACAGTCCCTCATGAAAAGTCCCTCCCCACCATCCTTATAGGCCCTCTTCAGGTACTGGAAGGCTGCTTTGAGGTCTCCATGCAGCCTTCTCTTCTGCAGGCTGAACAGCCTCAACTTTCATGTTTTATGCTATGTTGTGGCCTTCCTCACATTCTGTGAACAACAGGAAAAAAAAAAGTCTGTATTAAATCTTCAGAAAGGTCTCTACACACCCTAAAACCTCCATACAAAGAAAGAAAAGCATCATACTTCAAATGTTTATGAAAAATGATGATTGGTTACTTCTACTTAAATCGTGTTACACCTGAATAGTGTAAACCACATTTATCCCTGAATGTTCAAAGATGTCTGCAAGCTTTTTTGAGATACAGTTTTGCAAATATTTTTCTTCAGTGCACAATTTATAATGTAGTACCATTCTAAAATCATTAGTATGAGAAAGATAAATGTTATATTTACATGTAAGAATCACAACACTTGGATAGACTGGTAACTAATAAAAATATATATGCAGATTGGAAATTACAGTTACATTTAAGTGTCTGTAGTTTGATGAAGAGAAACAACTTAAAAGATTTCGTAATCTATCTTAATTGACAATTGTTGATTTACTTGTTTCAAGACAACTCTTTAAACAAAAGAAGGTTTATTGAAGAAGTTATATAAACAGGATTTAAGTAAAAAGACTCACATTTCTTTGACCATTATAAGTTAGTGATTCCTGAGACAAACCAAAATAAGTTAACTGCCCCTTTAACAAAAATATCTTTTCTCTTTAGAGCTAGATTTGGTTTTCTAAGATACATTGTAAGGTCTTGACACTGATTTTGTGAACAAGTTAATTTGCTCTGCTCCAGAAGTCAGTTTGCTCGTAGTCTGTAATTTCTCAAACGCTGTAAAGTGGCACAGGTCAGCACTACTATCAAAAGAAGTATCTTGCCTTTACCCACCCATTCTCTCCCTCCCTACACTTCCATCTTCCCTGATGCAGTCAAAGAAAATCTGCAGCTGTTTATTAAATGAGATCAGTTCCCTGATCGAGATTAAAATTAACACCCTTTTTTATGGTTAACTTTATCATGGATCAGTTCTTTGATCTGGTTCACCTGCCACCACATAAATCCTTACCCTGGCACAAGAGAGGGAGCAGCACAAGGGCAGGAATGAGCTGTGGCACCATAAATTAACATAAAGAATATGTGAAACTGAAAGTATTATTCCAAAAGTGTTTCTTAACAGATCGGCATCAAGAAACAATTATGCTCTATCCTATTTTTTGTGCGGTTTTTTGCTTCAGAGTATGTGTCTAAAGCACATGCTATAATATATCCTCTGCATTATCAGAGAA
Source organism: Myiopsitta monachus (assembly GCA_017639245.1). Classification (NCBI taxonomy): domain Eukaryota; kingdom Metazoa; phylum Chordata; class Aves; order Psittaciformes; family Psittacidae; genus Myiopsitta; species Myiopsitta monachus. Next base: position 69,551,794 of record CM029917.1, on the reverse strand, counting down.
CTTTCTTTTGCCCTCTTCAGATGCTCTCTTTTTCTCATCATGCTTTGAAAACAGAGTGCTGAACCCTGAACTTGTGCTCTAAATCCTTCAAGCTCTGTTTTTAGGGAGGAGGGGGGCAACTGATAACTTCTTTTAAAAAAGAAAGGATAAAAAGCCTCCCTTCTCACAGAAACAAAACCTCCTTCCTTCTCTGTAGCCTGCTAGTGTTGCAGGATGGAAACATTTTCAGTCTCTCCTAGATTTCTTTTAGATTTGCCAAGCCATCCCTGCCAGCAAAGATTTATGTCTGGACCCTAGCAAAGCACTTACCTTAAGAATACAGCTGAAGGATATTTAACAAAACTATATCCCTAGGGGATGAGTAGCAGTAGACTCTTTGAAGGCTCAGTCCTCCTTTTCTAATTACAAGTTAGACTCCAAGGTCTAGTGGGAGCTTTGGCCAAGGACTACATAACACATTTCTTAATGAAAATCAGGTTATCAGAGTTATTCTTCTTTTCTGGTTATACAGACTGTGATTATAGCGAACGTGGTATTTAAACAGAGCCAGAGATACTCTTCTATAACCTACAACCTGCACCCATGTCTCATCGACAATAAAAACCATCATGTTTTCTATTCTAACCCCTCCAAAGAATCACCTCTGACAATCTGGATTTAATAATTTAATTATCTCATATTTTTTAAAAACTGAAATGCTGACAGTTCCTGACTAGGGAAGATTTTAGTAGACTGCAGCAGCACTACTGAATGCTGGCTCAGATACAAGACCTCCTCCCAGCTAATTACAATGCGATCTATGTTAAATGCCTGAGAGAAGCACTTGCTTAGTAATACCTACACAGTATTTGCTTTGTTTCCATAACATCTCCTCTAGTTTTTGCCATTATATTGCCCTCTCAAAGTCACACTTCTGTTTGCTTTCATGAAAACCTTCTACTTTGTCCTCCTGATATACCACCTCTCTAATCACTGAGGTACCGACAATGGGAAATAGGTTACCTGTGATACAGGAAAATCCTGCAGTCTGTGGTGCATGAAGCCTAGCTGCCAGATGTGAAATCAGACATACTGGAATTTCTTTTTCCTTTTACCCCTGAACTAACATGAATTTGTACCTGCTGGAAATTTTTACTGAGGGAGGGAAAAAGAAAATGTCATCCAGCACAAGCCTGCTGGTCTCTGAGAAATACTACTGTCCACCTGCACACCTGGTAAGATGCAGAGACAAAACAGGCAATGAAAGATCTGACAAGTCTGCATGTCTTTCTTATACTACTTAAAATACAATGAAATATTATTAAGTAGCATTCATGTGTGAGTGTATGAATACTGATTTCCGCTGTGAATAGGCCAGTACTAGACAGGACATGAACCATTCAGCTGCTAGGCAAAAAATCTATAGTGAATCAGAGAATAATTCTTACTAGTGTTTTGTTCCTCTGCATATGCTTTTTTTTGTTCCTTGCCTAAGTCTGGAATAAAGTGATTCTTCACCATTGTCAGATACTTTGTGAAGTCAGTAGGTGTGACTTTCTACAGAGAAAATAAGAGACAGAAATAAGACTTGCAAAGGGGGAAAGCTTTGCTTTGCATTTCTTGCACACAATGTACAGAAAAATAAAACATTTTTATTTCCTGGAAACTCAGTCGTCCTTAATGATTTACATTGTAGCTTAGCTTCTCTTCAAAGTGCACGGCTAACTGGTAAGAGTCGTTAAGTACAAAAAAGTTAATTGAGAGAAGCTTTTACTTAATTTTTTATAAATACTGTTTTTCATTTTTGCCAGTAATGATTTTACTTATGCCAAAGAAATACTCAATGCAAGAGCAAAGCTGGGTGCCAATCTGTGTGAGATCAATTACTCCAAGCTCTCAGAGTGGGCAGTTGGAGAGAAACTCTGAGAAAGATACTGAGAACAGTCAAGACAAAATCTGCAAAATTACTTCCAGCAAAATCACAGACATAAAACCCCATATTTTAAGGAAGGGACCTTGTTCTGCAAGGTATTCAACAGGAAGCATTATTGAAATCCTCAGCAATCCAGTCAATGACTGATGGAGATTTGGGATCAAATGCCAGCATTAGTTGGTGCCTATATTCTTTGAAATAAAATCCTGTTGGGATTTTTTCAAAAGCATCTGGCAGGTAAGAAGTGCTCATAACCCTTTGCAGGTAAAAATCATTGGATAAAATGCATAAACAGTATTAGGATCAAAGACCAGGATTCACCTCTCTCTCTCTCCCTTTGAGAACTAGTTCCTAGCTGCCAGCTACTGCAACTGTGCTCCTCTTGCTTACTTTTCCCAGCCTTGTGTTCTTTGCAGCATAGTACTCCAGCTTCAAAAGACTCCTTAGTTTCCCATTTTGTAAAAGTTGATGTAAGAAACACTGATGCAAGGATAGAAAGGTGAATTTGAATTTCTTTGGCTGAGTTCAAATTAAGACCTGCTCTTTTTTTTTTTTTTGTAGGCAAATGATCTATTAATGTACTATTTCTAGGGCCAACAACAACTCCTCAGCATATGTGTTCTGAAGAAAGCTTCCTTCAGTTCTTTCTAAGAGCAGTTCCTAGACTCTGGGTGCTAACTAAATAGAAGTCTTCATTTGTAGCCCTAATTCATACAGAGTCTCTAGGGAGGACAGAATTGCAGTTACACCCTTCTATGTTGCATAGCCCTTTAGCTAAGTCTAAGCAGCTCCCTCCTCAGTGGAGACTTCCTGGCTGACCTTTGTAAGAGACTTGTTTGTGCCCATGCACTCCATGAAGGACCAGTAATACAGGCATGAATTTCACTCTAGCATCTGAAAGTTAGGCAGTACCACCACTGCTGGAAATCTGGCTGTTAGCTGTCTCTACATGGTTTAGTGTGAGGTGTCCCTGCCCATGGCAGGGGGATTGGAACTAGATGATCTTAAGGTCCTTTCCAACCCTAACTATTCTATGATTCTATGATTCTATTTTGAAGGCAAAATGGAGAACTAGAAATAGTCAGACTTATAATTCAAGGGAATTTGTCTTTCAGTTGCCTTTTTTATGGTGTATCTGTTAAGTTGTTCTGCTTTTCCTATTATTCCTTGTATTTCTCTCCCCAGACTGAGATTCTGTAGTATTTTCCTTTCATTAAGGGAAAATTTCATATGGTTGCTGTCTACTTATAAAAAGGAAAGGAAAAAAATGCAGAGTTAGTATCCTGAATAGAGTGAATTACATAATAAAATGTTACTCATTTTGAATTTGGACTGTTAGAGTTTAAGAAATATGGCCTAACTGTACAGCATGAGTTGTACATGCTTGTCCCTGAGAAATCAGTTATAGTTTGCACACCCAAAAACTTGTATATTTACAGAACATAAGCTGACAGATACTAGTGTTTTGAGATTCTATATCATAAGAAATTACTTATTCAAGTTCAAGCTTGACACCCTTGCTTAAAAATATATCATTTTTAAGGACTCTCCTTTAACGTGTAGTCACTGGAAACTGGAATACTGCTGGAATTCAGTGTTTTTCATTTGTTGTCCCTGGCAGCTGTGCATTAGTAGCATAAATAAATTAAATCAACAGCAACATCTGTTCCAGTCACTAGAGGCTTATTGCTGGAGTTTCTGCATTGGATGGGAGGAGAAGCTCCAGTATTGGAGCTCAGCTTTGCAGAGGAGAGATTAGTGGAATCATGAGGAACAAATGTATAAAATTGTGACCCGTGGGAATTTCTCACCTGCCAAATGATGACACTAACTAATGCCAAGGTCTGAAGTCCTTTAGTCTCTATTCTGCATTATTCATCTGAGTAGGAATCCCATTATATTCAAAGAGCTAGTATGCTATCAGCCTGTACCTTACTAAAAAGAAAATCTGTGGTGTATCTGAAAACCTAAGTCTGTAGGTTTTTCTTTTAGTTCATTATTCTTGGTTCCAGAACATCTGACTTTATATAAGTATATGAATAGTATAAATGTGTGTGTATATATATATATTTTTAATATACACATAATGCTTTGTGTGCATGTGTGTGTGCGACTGGATTATGCACATGTGGCCTTACATGCTCTAATCAAGGCACCTCCCTGTCTTGCTTTGACAAAATAAGCAATAAACTTTGAACAGCTGTGATGCACAGAAAATATGACAAGGTGATTTTGTTTAGCCTGGAGAAGAGAGGCTCCTGGAGACAGTCATTTTACAAGGGCGTGTAGGGGCAGGACAAAGAGGAATGGCTTTGAACTGACAGAGGGAAGATTTAGATTAGGTATTAGGAAGAAATTCTTCACTGTGAGGGTGGTGAGGCATTACACAGAGTGCCCAGAGAAGCTGTGGCTGCCCCATCCCTGGCAGTGTTCAAGGCCAGGTTGGACAGGGCTTGGAGGAACCTGGTCTAGTGGAAGGCATCCCTGCCCATGGCAGGGGGGTTGGAACTGGATGAGCTTTAAGGTCCCTTCCAACCCAAACCAGTCTGTGATTCTATGATCTAATAATGCCTCAGGATTCAAACTCCATGAATCTCTCCATAAACCTGGGAGAGCAGCCACAAAGTAAGTATGTATTCCTATGCTGGTATTCCTATGTGATAAGGTAATGAATGCTCTGTTACAATTTTTTAAAAGATGCAAAATAAGCCAGACACATGTAATTTCCCAATTCCATGAAAATAATCTGGGAAAGTAGTATACAGCTGCAGGAAAAAAAGTGGGAGAATGAACCAGAATGTTTCATTTCCTTTACTGGAATCCAGAAACTCAAATGGAAGTTGCTTATCTGGTTGCAAGCATAGCCAGAAATACATGCTAATAAATAAATATTAAAATTGTAAGGAAAACAAAATTGGAGCCTGTAGGCTTCTTCTGAGCTGCTGAAGTGCTATAGTTGCATAGTACATGGTTGTTTCAATTGGCAAGATCAGATTTCTGTGAAACTATTTCTTATACTGAGTCCTAGGCACTTAAGAAAAAAATTTATAGTAGTTCATCTGTTCCTAGCTGGAGCCTGCAGCTCAAAAGAGGGCTTCTTTTGACAGAAATTGGTCTCCTCTGGGAAGGTAATTAGTTCCCCACCTTCTTGTAGTTCTGGTTCAAACACCTCTTTGGGTCTAATCATAGCAATCAGAGACTCACAGAAGCACAGTCACTGAGGTTGGAAGACACCCCTGAAGGCCACCTGGGCCAAGACCCTAATCGGAGAAGGACCAAAGCAATCAGGTTGCTTAGGGCTTTTTCAGTGCAGATTCAAATATTTGCAAGGATGGAGATTCCACAGCCTTCTTGGGGCCTTGTTCCAATATTGGACTATCCTCATCATAACAAAGTTGTTTCTGATACCTAGTGGGAAATAGTTCTAATTTCCAACTATTGCCTCTTGCCCTGTCACTCTGTCCCTTGAATAAAAGACAAGGCCTGACTCATGGTCAACTTGTCCAACAGGACCTCCAGATCCTTTACGCAGAACTGTTTTCTACCTACCTGGCTTTCAGCCTGTCCTATTGCATAGTTATTCCCTGACAGAGGACTTTGCATTTGCCTTTGTTAAACTTTATGAGGTTCCCATCAACCCATTTATCCAGGATGCAGAGGTCCTTTTGAATAACAGTCCTACCCTCCAGTGTAACAGCTGTGCTCTACAGTTTGCTATCACTCACAAACTTGCTGTGAGTGCAATTCATCCCATCATCGAGGTCTTTATTAAAGGTGTTAAATAGTATTGACCCCACTATCCATCCCTGCCTGAAGGCACTGTAAGTAAGTGACAGTTAGTTGGATTTTGTATCATTGATCCCAGATAGCTTCCTGGGCCCATCAATAAAGCCAGTTGCAATGCCTGGCTTCCTAAGAAAGGCAGCTGTCAGGGCCTTTCAATGCTTATGCCATTAATTTTGGTCAGTAGAGTCTGTGGCATCATTATTTTAATAACATAAGCAATAGAGGGCTGTCGATGAAGTGATCTGGTTGAAGGTTTAGAGCAAGTGAGGGAGCAGGAGATAGTGGTAGTGTGAGGGATAGTAACTGAAGCCTAGGAAGGGATATCAGAATGCCTTGCCAGGTCACTGATCATTGCAAGACAATGGTTATAAGGCAACAGCGGTTAAAATGGGTTCAAAAGGGAGTAAATAAAATGGAGGACAAGTCCCAGGGATTTTAACTGATATTCAAAAAAGTACTCCTGGAGCTTTCTTTGGCTCAGAAAGTTTCTGAACTGATTATTGCTGGAGAGAGAGGTCACTTCAGCTATTTTCGTCCTCTTCCCACAAGTATGTACTATTACTGATTGTAGAAGATGAGCTATCAGATGGACAGACCCATCTGTGTAAGCTATTATAGAGCACTTGACTTCATCTCTTTTCACATTGAAATCATGGAAGTACCAACAGGCTAACTGCTAGTGAGGTGGAAGTTGAAGGAAAGAAGACATTGATTTTGTTACGATATACAGGAAGAAGCTGAGAAGGTTGGAGGTTCCCGCTATCTTTTTCATCCTTTAGAAACCTCAATTTATTGCAAGCAGCAGGAAGAGAAAGGAGCAGCATATGGACTATTTAGAGTAATTGTTACAGCTCTGGGAAGAATTATATTTACCAGTTCTCTCTGAGCACTGAATGTCAAGCAAGTAGGTCTGATGGATATGTGTGGGTAAAAGAGATCTGTGTGGGTGAAAGAGATATGTGGTAATTTGAAGGAACACAAGTATGCCAGGAAAGACTTCTTCAACTTCTTGTGAGGGTGTTTTTCAGTTTTGAAATTGTATCTCAGTCTGATAGATAGTTATCAGGCTTGCTGTGGTGAAAGTTATTCACATGAAAGTATAGCGCAGCCTATATTTGGTTACTAATTGTTTGGCATTTACATCTCCATTTTCTCAATTTTGTTTTACTTCTGGTCTGCAAAGAACATCAGTAATATGTGGACCTCACAGATGCAGAAATCAGGAATTACAGTATGGAGATATTTATTGTGTAATAACTGAATTTGATAATTGCAGCTATTTGAAGTAAAATTGTAAATGGCTCATATAAAATAATTCTGTTTTCAAGGATAATGAGCTATATAATTTAGTAGCACTGGGAGCTAACTTCTTTTAAAGTTGCTGTTGCTAATGCTTTTTTCATACCAATTTCATGCTGTTAAAACTCCACTGGCATTAATGGAGTTAAACCTGATTTTCATTTCCATAAATGCAAAGAACTCTCAGTCTCAGGGATTTTTTTACATACTGTTTCAAGTGTGCTTGAAACTGCTAAACCCTCTTAATTCCACATGAAAATAAAGCCTAATGCAGAGAGATCTAATTGTTCTTATTTCACACATAAAACTCTGGCAAACAACAGAACAATGATATTCTGTTCTTTGACATTTTAGTGGTTAAACATTCAGAGGCTTTTTGAGCTGTATTTTTATCAATGAAAAGTCTGTGAAACCACTTAACTACAATTTATCTTTTATTAATGTAATCCTGTCCACCAGCTTCCATAGATGATGGAACTACTAACTGCCTGTATCAAAGGGAAGAAAAAGCATTTGATTTGTAAGAGATAAATCAAATCTTTCGTTTGTTACACTTTGATCAGCTTTGCTGATGTGGGCACGTATTCTTGACCCCCTTTGCCATCTAATTTTCAGCCTTGTTCCTCTCCCTCCCCTCAGTATTGAGCTTTTATCAAGGCCAGATTTTTTTTCTCTCTCCAGGGACTAGTCATGCCTCATTTATTCTCCTCTCAACGTGGTTCAGAAACCGCGTTGCAATCTTAAATCATTAGGAAATACCCACTTCTAGCAACGTAAACTACTTCTGGGTTTGTTTTTTTTTTTGTTACTAGGCTGCCGCTCTATGGCCATATGAGCAAACTACAGGTTTAGTTCCACTGAATGAATTGTTTTGGAGGAGTTTCTGGGAATGTGTGATAGAATATCTGGGCTTCATGTTTTACAATGAGAATATGATTACTTTAAAGAGGACAAAGGAAAAAGACTACCATTTCACCTGTAGGTATGTACCAGCTTGGTGACTTAAAAACATTGCAGACTATATTTTGATCATTAAATCTGTGCATACTGTGGTACCCTAACATGCAGTTTACCACTGTGCTGCTTGCCCTGGCTGTCTACTATAATGCTATTTTGAACTGGATTTTCAGATGAGAGAACATTCAGTCTTTTGTGCCATAAAGCAAAAGGATATGCTTTCAAAATACCCTGGCTAGAAAAGCAAATGGTCATTTATAGGTGGATACATGCCTAGTGTCCTTCATAAGTATGAAGTTCTGATGCTTTTGAATCTGAGCAGTAACTAAGCCAAGTGAACCAAACTGTGCTTTAAATGTAGAGGCTTATATGTAGCCATAGTGGTTTACAAACGGGTTAAAGGGACATCTAAACTTTTATTAAGAATTCTTTCAGTTGTGCAAGGTTAGAATACACTGTCTAGTGGGTTATGATATAAATCACTATGTTCTATGTGCTTCTAAAAGTGGAGAGGATTGAAATTTAGCAGATCTGCCTTCTGGAGTACCTTGAGCAAGCTTGAGTTTTACAGTGTCAAGACCCTCCACTGACAAACCTCATGTTGAAGAGGGTGAGAATGTATATATGTATAGTATTACTCCTCCTCCTTGGGCAATTTTGCATGCTTCCATTTAGAAAGTGGAATAAGAGCAAGCTTGAGATTTGTTTCTGCCTTCAAATTTAGGACACCCAATCTGAAATGAAAACTGCAAGGTTGACAGAGATCTAATTTCTTGCAGATGTTAACTTCTAAAAAACACAGTCCCTCGTTAATGTCCTGACAGTGACCATCAGTTACTACATAAAATATAGTGAGGACTTCAAAATGATACTATTTTCTGTATAAACAATACCTACTATTTCAAAGAAATCTCAAAAATCCAAGTCCAAACCAAAGGAAATTCATTCATTCAGGTGAACAAAAGAGGTCTGATTGGCATGCTTGAAAACAAGCTCAAAATTTTTGCTACCTGTTTTCCTTGCAGTATTCTCCTGTATGCGCTCCTGGGTTTGCTGGAAGGCAGAGGGGAAGGAGGGTTGTTAAAAAATGAACAGCTTGCTCTTACTAAAATAAAAATCCATCATTGATGTGAACTAAGCCAGGTGCTGACCTTTGGCCATGTTCGTTGACATTGTTCCAGAGAATCTCTACAGCATTTTAATATTTTGTTTTAATGTAGACTGTTATTATAATAAAGGACAGAACTGCTTAAAGTAGTATTTTCCAGGATGCTCAGACATTGGGCACTTTGGTTTTGAAACAGCACCTGCTGTTAAAAGTGCTAATCAGTTCTGCCAAGAATGTAACAGTGACAATGTCCTAATAAACCAAACAGCAATATATATTAGGAAGCTCTGAATGCCACAGCTATGGCCCCCCATTTAGGAATATTTCAAGCAAATTTACTATGAACAGGAGGAGATTGAGAAAGAAGGTGGGGAGAAGGGATTGTAAAGCAATATAAAGCAGGAGCTCAGAAAGAAGTTGGATAAGAAACAGCTTGGGTTTCAAAACAGCTTGGGAACTAAACCAGTATAAAAGGAGATTATAAATGGCCTCATTTTCTAAAATATTTCTACAGCAGTCAGTGCAAGCAAGAGCAACATTAGAGATGTGGCTTAAAACCATATGCTGAAGTTGCAAGTGATAATATTGCAATATAATGAAACTATTTTTAAAGAACAGAGATTCTCACCAAATAGCTAGAGGCTGGAATGTGAAAGAAAGCACGGCTGCCTGAAGCATGATGCAGGCAGCGCGAGATTCTCCTCTGTATCTTATTTGTTGTAGCCGAAGCACCAAGGTCCCTTGAATGCTGATCAGCGCCTTGTACAAACCTAGTGAGTGCTGCAGTGCAGCAGGGTTTGACACCTAACACAGGCTGCTGAAACACTCAAGCCTACCAGCAAGGCTGAAGAGCGAGATTTAGAGTAGTAGACAGTGAGAAAACACCAACACATTTTCTGCTGGATGGCACTATACCAGATCTGCACACAAGCAAATTATGTTTGCAGGCTAGGTTAGCTGTAGTTTGCAAGAATTAACTGTTAAGATGATGAATTGAACTGCAAACTAAACCAGATCGTGTAACAGTCAGCTTACGTGTTGAATAATAAACTGAGTTATTTCCTTCACATGGAGATACTAAAATGTCCAACTTGTACCAAGTGTTGTGATTTTTTTCCCTGAAATTTTTGTATAACTTCATTGCCATTTACCATTATTTTAATTCTGCATTCTTCCTAAATGGTTGGAAATGCCAGTGCACTGTATTTCGGATATAGCTGCAATAAAGCCGCAACAGAGCTGTACAGATTATTTATGCTGCTGAATTCCAAATACGATTCATGGCTATTCACAAAATGCCACTGTTCTTTGTTTTTACAATGACATCATGTAACATGCCTGAATTTATTTGAATACTTCTCACCTATCTGGTCTGGCTTTGCTTTTGAGACCCTAGGTGTCCAAAACTGATATGTTTAAACCAAACAACATCCCTCAATGTTTTTGAAACGTGAAAATGTCTTAATACTCTCTATATCCTGAGAAAGGGACCTTTTTTTTCCTTGTACATCTAAATTATTCACAAGGGGAAAAGACCTATAAAACCAAATCAACCTTAGAATCAAGACATGGAAACGCAAGTAAGTGCTTTTACCTGTCTTCCTTTCCTTTTGTTCTGTTTACTAGAAATGAGTAAGCCAAGCAGATTCTGTGTATTTATCATAGTGCCCAGGTGATTTAGTTATATCCAGAATCCAGCTGTGCCAAAACAGAAAGTGCCTAGAGGACTCAAATATAGTTTTCTGAATCCGCTGCCACTAAAGGCCTTGGGTACTATCATCAAACTAGCAAGGTTAGAGCCCCGGAGAGACAGAGTTAATTCGCTGCTTCTGCCATCCCTGGTGAAATGCTATTTCACTTTTTTATATTTCAGTTTCTATGTGCATTGTATTGCCTTCCTTTTTTTTTTTTTTACTTCTGTCATTGCTTTGTTTCGTGTTGGGTTTTTTTTCCTTATTTGTTTTGACAGTAAGCTCTTCAGCATAGGAAAAGTGCATCTAAATGGCCCAGTCTGAGTTGGAAGCTCTTTGTGTTGGTGTAATCAAGCTAATGAACTCTTTAGCCCAGGCACTCTATCTCACTTTGTCACTTTATTTTACTACATGTAGTTCCTCACAGCATTTCCTGTTCACTAATATTCTGGTTTAGTCAGGACTAGCAGATTAGAAGGAGCAGGACACTTGCTACTACCCTTGCAAAAAGGTGGAGGTCATGTCCAGATCCAGTTAAAGAACAAGAACTTAAGAGACACAGAAGTTAGTATCCCATTCAGCAACCCAGTGTTCTGCCCCTTCTCACCTCAGATTCAGTTTTTGCATTGAAATAGTCTCTTGTCTTGATTTTCCTTCTTCAATTATCTGTACTGTTTGTTCTTTTTCTTTTCATGTTATGTCTATTAAGCTCAATTTTCTTTTTCTGCTGTCTTGACTGCAAAAATCTCATCCTTAATGTGCACAGAATCTCATACAACCTTCAGGCAGTGGTGAATCTCCAGTACAGTTATTTATAATAGATATTTTGTGGACACTATACACACAATAGTAAATCTATTGAAGTATAAAGAGAAAAATTGCTCAATGCAATACAACTCTTCAGGAACGCATTTTGGTATAGCTCTCAATCACACACAAACATGAAGTTATACTGTCTTGTCATAAAAGAATTGAATGTGATAAATTCTGTGAGCAGTATATTAAGGCTCAAAAAGCTAGCCACTTTCACTGTACTAGCTCCAGGAAGCTGGCTTGATTTCCTTTTGGTCTTATATTTAACAAATTGCTGTGAAATTATGTGGGTGTTCAATTCTTTCTCTTCAAAACACAGCTTTTTGAAAGTTTATTCTTTAATATTTTCTGTTCACATCCTAATGGATAAATATTCACGTCACAGAATTTCCCACAGCTGGTAGAAATTGGCAGCCCTGTTGTTTGTTAGAAGAGAGGCAAAGGACTGAAATGCAATAGCTTTATTGCTCCATGAACGTGATCTCATTAAATCAATCTGCAGGTCTGGAAAATTCATAGTTCTTCCATTGGATTGCTTCAACACTGCATGTATGTGTTCTGTGAATAATGTCAGGACTTAAAAACCAGCTGAAACTGGCAGAAAGAATCCATTGTTTTGATTGTAATTCTTTAGAGTGTATGTCCTCATCAGATTAAAATTGGTGCACAGAAATACCTGTGCCAAGCTCCCGTGCCTGTGCTTGCTTGCAACATAGGGGAAGCACTCATATTTCTGATGTTTTTTTAAATGAGGAAACTCAATCCTGACGTAGAAGGGAGCCTGCCAAATTAAGTAAACAATGCAGTAGGACTACAGGAGAATTTTTACACTGCATGTCTAGAAGCAGGAGGACTGAATCCACAGCCTTAGGGGAGGATAAGCATGACTAGCTTTAAACCGTCTTTGTGTTCCTCTGATCCTGGGTTGCTCAGCTGTCTGAACTGGCTTCCAACTGGTGCTGAAGTTCTGGTTCTGACAGCTCCCCTTTGCCATGTTTTGCAAGAGGCCTGTGAATAAACAGCCTTTCTACTCTTTATACCTTTATACTGTCACCAGCAAGGACTCCACCAATTCCAGAATACTCCAGCTATCTTAGCAGGCATAAAGTGAGTGGAGCACTCTTGCAAAGACATTTAAAGTGCACAAGGACTGCTTCACTTTTATTGAGATGTCCTAAGTAATATCCATGAGGCTCACTTGCCATGAAGCACTGTGGTGATACAGCTCGGTTTTCACTGTTTCAGTTCATTGCTGAACTTACTGCTAAAACTAACAGGAGAAATGCAGAAGACATGACACTGAAGGCTGTGGTGAAACCAACACAGAACTTCCTTGCAATCAGTGTCGACCACATACGCTTTTCATAATTGTGCAAAAATACTATATAGAGAATAAATATATGAACACAACTTATTATTGTAGCCCACAAAAGAGCAATGTTACTGGGCGGAAAGTGAAGAATTAATCAAATGTGTAGTTGACAGTGCGAATATAAGAACTGTGCTATAAGGCCAAAAATTCTGTGAAATAACAAGTATCTCAGAGTATCCTTTCATTCATTTTATTTCCTGGATTAAGTTATTAATGATTGGCAGGTGTTTGGGATATTTAGGAGCCAGAAATAAACTAGAATGTATAGCAAGTTTGTCCTGACCCTCCCTTTTCTATCGCTACCCCTTGCTTCCTGGCTCTCTTGCTTCTACCTCCCTGTTCCTTAAACTGCTTGTCCTCATTAGTGATCATGTCACAGCCCTTCACCAATTAAAAGCTTTTCAGGATAGTTCCTGTAGATGGTTTCTGATCCAACCATTTTTCCTGATTCCTTACTAGTCTTTAATAAAGGTGAGTCTCAGAATTTCTTGCTTGAAATAAGCTTTCAAGCAGCTTGTGTGTATTAGCCAGGCTGACTGAAGACAGAGGTAGCATGAGAACTGGGAGGCCTTTTAAAGAATATTTTCAGTATATAAAGATTCATGTGATGGGACTCTGGTAACAAGACATTAGACAAATAAAAAATTAAGTCCAATGGGCACAACTTTAAAACCTTTTTACTCGGCTCAGTAGAATCTGTTCAGTTTGCTTTCTCAGGAGGGCTGTGAACTTCTGTTTTTCCTATCTCTTCTGGGCTCACTATTTGTATTCTGATATAACTTTGCACAGAAGATTGCCTCTTGAAGAGTTCAGCTACATGCGCTGTTCAAGTGATCCTGACAAGGATGAATGGTAATAAAAATTGTCTATCTTTTGAACGTGATTTGGATTACACTGCAGAAATTACATGTCAATATTGGGTAGAGCTGTATGGGGGACATACAGAAGAAATATAGGGTTATATGTGAACATGATTTGTCATTCCCCTCTTGACACCACTCACCCTACATGCCTGTTCTTTATTTATAGGCAAGAAGCATGCTGACATTTCAATATTCCTTCAGCTCAACAGTTCAGTCACAGCAAGAAAAACAATGTGTAACCATGAATAGTCTGAGATTCATTTCACTGGACTTTCCAAGAATTTAATTGAAAGATAAGCCACGATGCTAATTTTATAGGGGTTTTGAAAAGTGGAGGCCAAATTTTCAGAGGACAAACATGTATGAATAACATAAGATTAACAAAGAGACTGGAAAATGGTGTGCAAAATTATAGAATATATATATAATTTTAATAGTAATTACAGGACAGAACAGATGCTGTCCTGTCGTGCAACATAATGTTTTACTTTATCTAGTTCTGGGCTGTAATTCTATTACTAGGGCCAGAAGTCAATCTTCACTTATTTCTGTTGTCATGGTTCAGCAGTAGCAGTCATTTTTTTCTCCTTCTTGGTAGCTGGTGCAGCACTGTGTTTTTGACTTTCAGCGGGGGAACAGCGCTGATAACACCAGTGTTTTTAGCTACTGCTTGGTAATGTTTTGGTCTGACCAAGGACTTTCTGAGTCTCATGCTCTGCTGGGGAGGAGGGGAAGCCGGGAGGAAGCAGAGACAGGACACCTGACCCAAACTCACCAAGGAGGTATTCCATGCCACAGCACGTCATGCCCAGGATGTAAAAACGGAGGGCAGAGACCCGAAAGGGTGTGAGGGGTGCACTGCGGGGGTGCACTGCGTGGTCGGGTTGGTATCGGGTGGTGAGCAGTTGTATTCTCTTTCTTTGTATTTCTCTTGTATTATTACTGGTGGTAGCAGTAGTGATTTGTGTTATACCTTAGTTACTAAACTGTTCTTATCTAAACCTGTGCGATTTGATTTCTTTCAATTCTCCTCCCCATCCCCCTGGGACTGGGGGAAGAAAGAGAGGGGAGTGAGTGAGCGAGAAAAACTGCGTAGCTGACTGGACTTAAACCACGACATCTATGAATTGTGTCTTCATTACTGAGGGAAATAGGAATGATCACTGTGTCAGTGATGCTAGGTAATGGTCCATGGTGGAACACACAAAAATAGAAAAGTACTGTTTTTCCACAGTAGCTCCTCCATGGAAGGTCCCGCTTTGGCTCCTCCCTGGAAGGTTCCTCTTTGGCTCCTCCCTGGAAAAGTCCCAACCCTTGGAGACCTTTCTAGATATTGTTGGCCACTTCTTCCGATGTAGGCTGGCCCGCTACATCAGAATGACCGTACATTTTTGTTGGTATAAAAGCCTGAGCCTCATGCAATGCGGAGAGGCAGAACCTCATATTACCCAGGTCAACGTTGCCTCTGTGCGGATGCCCGCTAAGGTTGAGCCTGCCACCTCGCACTGCAATGATGTTTCTCCGAGCCGGTTTTCTGGTTGTTAGTACATGGTCCTTGGGGTTGCTAAGATAACCAAACATCAGAGATATCCTTTACTGTATCTTTTGTTGCCTCTATATTTTCCCTGTATTAATGAACTAGTTGTGAGTCTTTATTGTGTTGCATATCTCTCAACCCAGAATCCTCGAACTCCAGAACAATCACATATACACAAACACATGTAAATGTGTCACACAAATAAAAGTTGTGCTACAGTAATTACAAGGATGAAAAAAAGTGTATGAATTGAATTAGGCTTCAGTTAATTTCATTAACATGCCAGGGTACTGTGATCACTAGAATATTAGGAACACCTTAACAGTGATGATTTTCCATCTCTCATTCCCCTTTTGCATATAATTTTTGTCATACAGTAGGAAATCGTGAAAATTTATGGCTGTCCCTGGAAGTTTTGATCTGATAGTGGCGCAGAATTAATAAAATACTTCTGCTGGTAGAAGACTAAGTATGTCAAAGTATTTCAGAGTAAATAAGATGGAGATTACATCATGCAAATACAAGATATTTTGGTATTTTAAGTTAGCAAGAACCATTACACTCAGGCAAAAATTCACTTCCTAGGGAAAACAGGAAGTGTAATTTAAGTGTTTTCATTCACTAAATCTGTTTTTAAACTCTCCAGAGAAAAATCAGGCCTGTAAATTTTCAGAATCTTTGAACAAATACCAAAAAAAAGAATCAGAATGGGAACATTCAAGCATGTCACTTTTCCAGTTGTTAACACACCAGGTGAAATGTTAGCACCTGTGAACCTGTCTAGTGCTAAGCTGTTACTCTTTTTTTTTTTCAACAAGACATTTTTCATCAAGAAACAAAAAGAAAAGTCCTGCTAGACTCAGAAATCTCTGGTTCAGCCAACATTATGTCAATATTATTTGGCTTCAGTTGCTAACAATTTGCAAGCTGGAGAATTAATAACCAGACTTAAGTTGCCACTATTCACTAATGAGGCTGGAACGTGACCTGCACACCTAACCAGCCATGAATAAAAAATAAAAAGCTCAAGGCTCACTTACAGCAACTGTCAAACTAATGCATTTCCTTTAGTGCTAATCCAAAGACAGATGAGCCCTAGTGCTGCAGCAGTATATCAACATTCAGCCAGTGTAAGCACCAGAGTAAAACAAGAGACGATTTACTCCAGAAATTCTCAATATGTATTTTCCTTTTGCTATGACTGTTCTTAATGTCTTGCCCTGGGGCTGGATGATAAACCCATGTTAATCCCCTTGGAAGGCTGTAGGTCCTATAATTCTGTGAGATGGGACTAAGATTTCATCTGCATATTTTTCATTCTCCTTTTGCAAATTTTTGCATTCCATTCTCAGTCTTTAATCATTGCTTCACCAATAATAACTGTGTTCACGAGAGCTATCAGCAGAAGAAAACTCCATGATTGCTGCACAGATGAAATACAGAGAAGAGAGTAATTCAAACCTACCTCCTTTATATGCACCCCTCCAATCTGGGTAAAGGGGGGTTGTATGTAGATTTCATAGCTGAATTCTGGATCAAAACCTGTGTTTTAATCATATTTTTAATTAAATCTGAACATCTCAGTTGTTTTCTGTCGATTTGGAGGAAGTCTGAAGTTGTTCTCCAGATACAAATCTGAGGCATGACCACATCCATAGATTTTCAGAATATAAAGGCTGTGTTACAACCCTGAAGGTTTTGTGGAATAAAGTTGTCTCTGAGAGCTGCTTCAGCACTGATAGGTTGTTCCTCGCTTCAGCACAGTGCTGAACACCCGGCTTTTGTGAAAGCATCCCAGAAACTGATTCTGACACTCTTTTCCTTATTTTCCAGACCATTGAACTCTTACTGATCGGGAATTGAACACTGTAGAGATTCTTTAAACAACTTCTGGCTTTTAGACAGGAGTTTGAGAGTTCACAGTAGATATAGTAGATTTCTTTCTGTGAGGTAATTCCTGGATTGATAAAGTTAACGTGAGATAAGCATTTAGGAGCTTTTGTCCTTGAAGATAATTTAGTTACTCAATAGGAACAACCAGAAAGAGTGTAGAAAGCACAGGTGAGTGTGTCCGGAATCCTTCTTGCCCTACTAATTCCAGGATGCCACTTCCTGCCCTGGAAACAACAAAAACACGTGTAAATTGGAGCAAAGCCTTTTCAGAGAAAGCAGGCACAGCCCACGCCTCCTTCCATGGTGTAAAACCCCAGGAAATCCTACCCAGGCTTTTCTTTCATGTTTTCCACACTCCTAAAGCTTTCTGCTTAGCAGCTCCTTGAAGAATGTGGCATTTCCTTTGAGCTAATGAAATTGCAAAAGGCAGCTGTAAGATTTGGACTGAATGGACTGTTTCTCTGTGAAGAAAGAGTGCAATTTCTTTCTCGGGAAAGGAATAAACATGAAGAATAAACAGTATGAGTAGCTGCAGTCTGAGGAAGGAGAGGTTTGGGGAAGGCTAGAGGAGTTACAATATATACACATCAGGGAAGAGTAGAAGAGACTGTGGTGACATACAACACTATGGAAAAGATGTGAGAGAAGTCTAAAAAGGTTTCAGAAATCATGCCTCATGGAAAATCGGAGTTGCTTCAGTTTTCAGCTGAGAACTGTTGTTTACAGATCTCACTCAAAAACTGGCTAGCACAAAGTTCTGATGTAAGGTGTGAGTTTTCTGTGAGAAACTGTTCATCCAACCCAGGATTTTTGCAGCAGTACCTGCTCCATCAGTCCGGATCACACTGGGAGCTCCAGACTTGGGCAGACACTTGCTTTTCACTTACATAACTAAAACAGAATAAATTTGGTTACTGTTGTGACATCATGTTCTAAACTTCAACTTCGTATTTTTTAATCACATGATTTTTTTTTCTTTTGAATGATGAAATACTATGATTAGAGTTGGTGAATATGGAAATAAAAAATCTGAATCCGTTGAATGTGTATATGCAAAATAATAAGGAGGTAAAATAATAGGATAAGGCCTCTATTGTTAGACTATATTGCTGACAAAACTAAGCATCAAAAAGCTTAGCAAGGGGTCATTGACACTAAAACCACCAGAGTGTTTTGCAGTAGCAATGTATAAATAACATGAAACTATTACTGAGAGTCAGAAAAAAGAATAGTTCTGCAGCTGAGTTTTTCATCTATGTAAATAGTGTAGGTATCTCCTTGATTACTCTGGAGTTGTCAGCTCAGGAACTACAGTTGTTTAAAGAAGTAGGTATAACTGGAGTGCCGGACCTCTAAAAGCCTAGCAAAATAGATTCTTATGAACATGAATGTTGATGTCAAGCCTCAAGCCTCTTTAAAGCCAGTATGGAGGCTCTGATAATGATAATGCTTGTCATCATCTATTCCTCTATTGACATTTGGTGATTAGAGTGCAAGTTGTGTAAAATTGAAAGAGACAGGACTGATGCTATCATGTAGGACTATTTTTATTTTTCCCTTAATTGCTCCTGAGGTATGAAGGCCCTCCCTTCTGAGCAGATAAATTGAAAAATAAATGTCTGAGAAATAGTGCTGTATTTTGCATCACATTTGGCTGTCTGGCTTAAAATAAGCAGGTGCCATCCAAAATTTGTCAAGGGTCCTAGCCAAGTACTCAATCAAAGCTCTCAAACTGTTTTTGCATTCTTCAGCTTTTATAAAAAAAAAATTGTTTTAAGAAGCTGTGTGTTGTTGAATGTATGACTGAAAAATAATGTCTGTAACTGATCAAAATATTTGTTTTTAAAGTTGGAAACTCATAATATCCTATTTTTTAATAGACTATTTTGAAACATTTCCACATTACTAAAGTGTTCTTTTATTAGAAAACACACATTAATGTAAGTAGAATGTTACAACCTCATTAATATTAAACTTTACAGCACTGACTTCACAAAGTAGTAATTATTATAAAAATATTTAATTACAGAATTATCCTACTGATGAATATTAACATACCTTTGTGAACACTTAAGGTAAATGTGAACTGCGTCAGTGTACAGCACAAGGAAAACATGCCGGAATGCCTGAATGCTCACAGTGGTACCATGGGTTAAAAAAAACCTAACCAAACCAAGCAACCAACCAAACCACAAAAAACCCAGGAGACTGCAAATCTTTGTATTGAACTGTGAATATTATCCACCTCTATGTCCTATATATTTCCAGTGAAAGGCAGTTTATGTGCTTTTCATGGCAGAAGAAGAAGGAATCAGAGCTACTCCTACCTGTAACCAATTTCAGCCCTGTGAGAAACTTCCAAATGTACTGCAATGGACAAATTCATGACCCCGCTTCACCTTTTGAAGATTCTTTAGGACTGTGTTTGCTGTCTTCTGGGAGTTTTTCCCTTGTCAGCTTTTTACACTGAAGTGCAAACTGCAGCAGAAATGCTGGACTCTCATCCAGGGGCTGGCATTGTATGTTCCTAGGTATTTGACTCGTGTGTCCAATATGATAATACTTCTTAAATCGTGCTGCTGCCAGCTCACTTAGTACAACATCAACACTATCAGCTGTTAATTCTTTGGTTATAGAGTAAACATGAATACTTCAGGACTCTAACTACAAATCAATTTAGTCTTGACAGCCTCTCTTTCTATGAAGCGTTTACCTCTGAACCTGCTCTTTTCCATATTTCCTCACAGTTTTTCTATTTCTTTTCCTTATTTTCTTTAAGCATGAAGGCTGTAGAATATTTATTAACCTGTGAGTGATAATACTAACAATAGAGAAAAATACTAGTAAGAGATGTTTAACAGGACAGGAGAGAAAAGGGTGCTTTTAATCACCAAAAGTGGGAATACAGAAAAAGTAACCAAAATTATTTGATATTATTATTGGGTTTTATTATTGTTATTTGTTAATATTAAAAACTAACAACTGTAAGAATCTCCCCTGAAAAGCTGTTCCCCACTTGGCTGCCAATTTTTGGTCTTTTGAAATTATTGGATTTGCTGCTTTCATGCAGAGATCCTTCTCATTTCTTGCAAGCAGTCTCAAAATCCCCAGTTTTGCTTTAAGCAATTTCCCAGTGTTTCAATAAGGAGGTCTTAATCAGGGAAATCAATAATCCTCTATTTTAATCATCTTCACTCATCATAAAACCATCTACCATTAGACTGTCGTCATGCTGATATGCTGGGATACACAAGTGGTTGCAAGTGCAAGAAGAACTTGCCCTTAGCTGGAGACATTTCAGGAAGCCTGCAGGTTCCTGATACCTCGTTCTCCAGCTACACTAAAACCTATTGGACAGCAGAACACAAATGGAGATCAGATTATCAGATCTTGGCCTTCAGCAATGTCAGCTTCCTATGCTGGCTATATTGCCAATGTCATTTGTCTGTTGAACGAGACCCTTGTTATTTTTCCTCAGGACAAAAATAATGTTGTCATGTCCAAAGACTACATTTTCCCTTTTGAAAACACTCTTTTTCATCCTTTGCATTTTAAAAAAATCCTTTGTCTGCATTCTTTTGTGGTCTGAGGCTCCTGTATCTCAGCCAAACACTGATACATTCATTGCAGGCTTCAGCTGCTTTGCAGAACCTGAATAGACATTGAGACTACACGGGCGACTTCAATTAAGTAGTTCTATAGAGCTGGTATTTCTTGTTGAAAAACAGTGTCTTTTTGCAGGGCCAAACAAAGTGGCAATTCCAGGGATGCAAATCAGAACAAAATACTTAAAAAATAATAACTGCCAAGGTGACTAATTGTAAGAATTCAGAAGAGAGTTCGAAGACCAATTTACCCAGTTGTTTCTTTCTTTTACTGTACCATTGTGAAAGTCCAAGTATATACAGTACAGAAAATATGGTAAAGTAGGATTTGAGTTAACAACCAAATTGCAGACTTTTGAGATGTAAGATTTGTTTTCTTGGAGAAGTGTAGCTATGAAAAGATACAAAAGTCTTTTTATTCCTACGCACAGTATGTAGCAGAGATTCTCACTGAAGTACAAGAATGCAGTTATTTTACTCTGCTTGTAAGACACAAATACATTGTACTTCATGAAGGGCTTTAAAGCAGCATATGCCACATGCTGATGTGTTCCTCTTAACTACCTGAACTACAGCAAGGGCTCTGCTGCTTTTTTGTTTGTCTTTTTTAGAAAACTTTTGCAGCTTGCTTCTATGTGCACTTTTCCTTCCCCTTCTGTTTTATAATTTCTGTCAGTTTATTCACTGAAAAGGAGTAGAGGAGCTTCATTCCTTGACTTTCTGGAGAGAATTTCCCACATGGCTTTAATTCCTGCTGCAGTTCAAATTGTTGGGTCCAATCCATCCCTCCCTCCTCTTTGTTTCCTTCTTCCCCTGGGCCCAGCAAACCAGCAGAAGTCTTTTTGTGTGTGTGTTCCAATCTGAGCCAAATTATCACAAATTACACTGTCTGGCCTATGCTATTATTAGACCAGCCAGCAACTGTGGCTCTTTTGATTCTTTCACCAGCTGGTTTTGTTGCTTTTCTCAAGACCCTAAAGCACAGCACTGTCCTCCCTCTAGAAACTGCTTACCCAGATAAAGGGCTGTGTCAGGATCTGTTCCAAGACTGCTAAGGTAGATCTGCTGTTGCTGCTCAGGAGCACTCTGTCAGAGTCCCATCCATCTAGCTCCTGCAGACTTGTGAAAGCCTACCTCCTTCCTAGGTACCTCCATTATTTACACACCTTTATCAGGTATGAAGCCTGATAAAGAAATGTGTTGCTGTATTTGACAGGAAACCCTAAAACTGTTTATCACTTGGAAGTACCAACATAAACTAGAAGTGAGTCACAGCTCAGTCAGAGTATAGATGAGTGCATCTGGCAAGTACTCACTAGAAGAGAATTACTTGTAAGAAATAGATCTCTAGACATTCACCCTCCATCCCTTAGAGTCATTGCGTATTCGCAGTTTTTGCAGCTGAGAGAAGTGAAGAGTATGTGAATATACTGTCTTGCACATTCCTGTATATTACCCTACATACACTTGTTGTGCAGGCATTTAAACCCTAAAAAACACCTCTGAGCTTGAATGCTTGTGGCATTTGTATACAGGCAACATAAATACACCTACAGAAAACATACCCTGAAGAATTCTAGCTACTGGTAAGCAAACTCCTTTTGGAGGCAATGCTCATTATTGCATGTTTTTTGCAATAAATGTTTCAGAAATATGATTCAAGTATTTCATGCAGTGCTACCTTGCACTTTAATTTAAATGCTGGGAATTTTTACTTGTTTCCAGTAACACTGAAAAACTCTTTCCAGTACTGTTTACTGTAGTATGTTGGGTATTGCTACCTGAATCTTGTATCCACATACAGATTGTATCTTAGTTTAATCTCTTCCTCTTTCCTTTCTTAGTTTGAGCTCTTCCTTTCTTGTAATCTGTCTTCAATCAGTTCCATGCGTTTCTTGAACGGCACCTCTAGCTCTAAAGCTCTGTCTCAACTGCATTTCCTGCTGGCAGAGCTCAGTATATGGCCAGAGACTTCATCGCTTGATATATTCATTTCTAAGTATGACTTTCCCTGTGGACCCTAAGGAACTCTTGATGATTGTCAACATTGAATACTTATGATCCTTCTATACTGTATTATTTGATATTTTGGGGAATGTTTTCTCACTCATAGCTGGAACTACTCTGTTCGATGTGTTTTTCTTAGGCCTAGGAGGTCTCCAAAAGTATTTTTCAATTTTATGTGCTTGGACACCTCTGTACTAATTTCAGCAACAAAAGAAGTTTAATTCAATTTTCTGGGCTCTTTGAATTTGTGTTATATTTTATAGTATATTTTTGTTTTTTCTTTCCTTGGTAATTTTACATGATATCAAGCTTCCTTTCCTTCCCCCCCACCCAGAAGTAGTGAAACACATAGTATAAAAAAGGGAGATATTCTGAAGTGGAAAATGGATGGTCTTTGTTGCTCTTTGTGGTTAGTGGAGTTTAGGAACTGAACACAGGTGCTGTATTTTGGCTACAGGGAAGGGAAGAACATGGAAGAACCAGAACACAACACATACTGTTTGTTTTACACAGAAGGTTCTCTTTTGTCTCTCACACACGCACATACCAGTGACTTCCCTCTCTTCTGCTATTCTTCCTCATACTTTCCGCATTGGAAGTACGTTTTTGTGTTTCTCATTACAGGTGCGGCTTTGTGACACAGCCATGGAGCTTACCTGTGGCAGCACTGCTTCACTGAGGAACTTTGTATCCAGCTTAGATCATGTACAGAGAATGCTGATCTTGCATTGAAGTTTGTGAGGTGAAATCTTTTAGCTACCATGCAATCCGCCCATCTGAAGCATGAAGCTTCTGAAAACGCATACCTGCTGTACATCCAGTTTTTTGCTGGTCTTATGTCCTTTTATACTGTAAAGTCTTTTGTACTTCAAAGTGGAACTATTATACCACTTGAACACTAAATCTTCCAGTGAAAAAAACATCTGTTAAGGATCAATGATTGTAAAGTCAAGCACATTGACAAGCACGTTTCACATCTCGTGAAACATTAGGAAATGCATAGACAATCATTTGTATGATATATTTTTCAGTATTGTGATCACATACTTTCTTTTTTAACCTGCACAATCTGCTTTATTCACTATACAGACCACAGGGTGCTTAGTGAGTCAGCACAAATATTGCTCAACGTTAGGATTACTCAATGTTTTGTTGTATCTTTCTGGTCTAATTTGTGACCACATACTGATTTACTGTCCCTTATTCACCTGCTCTAAAGTTGAATCTGAATTCAACTTCCCTATATGCTTTTTCTAGCGGTGCCTAATATAGAGTCATCTGTAAAAGCATTTAGGACTTGGTTTTACAGTAACTGTATGATGTGAAGAAGCAATATAACTTCAATTTTAGATATGAGCAATTGAGGCCCAGAAAATAAATACATGAAGGTTAAAACTAAAACTGCACCTGACTTCTAACTGTCCACCTTGCAATGCAGCCAGATTTTTCCTATCACTTTTGTGCTGTGTGTACCTCAACCGTTTCAAGTGTGTCCGTAAGATTACTTCTCCTGAAGTGGTTTAAACCACCCTAACCAACGCCACGCCAATAAATACATCCTCCTGGCCGCGAATCGCAGCGGGCCGCCGTTTGAATGCCTGCCTTCCTCAGCCAGTGGGCCATCCGGCGCCCGGCTCGGCAGGGCCGGGCTGCGGCCACCCCCTTCCCCTCGCCCCTAGGGGAGGAACATCTTCGACCCCTCGCCTCAACCCCTTCTTCCCCCTTTAGCACAGGGTGCTCGGGCTCAAACGCCCCTAACAAGCACCGGCCATGGCAAACCCTCCCGGAGCTCAGCCCGGCCTCAAGGGGTGCCTCGAGGTGCCCGCCGCGGCGGAGCGCTGCCCGGCGGCGGCCGCCAGGTACCTCCCCCCGCCGCCGCCTCCTCCGCCCCCTTTTGTGGCGGTGCCGGGCAGCCGCCGGGTTTCCTGCTGACGCCGAGGAGCCGCGAATGGGCAGGAAAGGCCGCCACCGCCGCCTCTGCTCCAGCCCGCCGGCTCCCGCCTCGGCCCTTCTCGCCCCTTCTCGCCCCGCCGGCAGGAGCGCGGAGCGGGCCGTGCTGAAAGCCCGCCAGCAGAAGCGGGCGGAGGGGGCGCAGGTGCGGGGCAGGCCCGGGTGGCAGTGCTGAGGGGAGCGGGCATGGCAGCCCCCGCTTCTTGAATGCTGTCAGCCGCCCCCCTGCCGCCGATGGCTGAAGCCTGGAGGCTGGAGGAGGACGAGGAGGAGCTGCGGGAGCTCGGCCGGAGGCACCGGAGGGTCGCCCTGAGCTCGGCGGCAGGTGAGAGGCGGAGGGCGCGGCGGGCCGTGGCGTTTCTTGCTTTGGGCCAGCCCTGGCCCAGTCGCCGGCTCGAGACCCTGCAAGGGGCTGGATGGTGTGGCTGTGCCGCCCCAGTGTGTGCCGACCCGGGCGGCTTCACCCGCGGTCCCCTCAGCTCAGGTGCAGCCGAGCTGTGGGCCGGCG
Source organism: Myiopsitta monachus (assembly GCA_017639245.1). Classification (NCBI taxonomy): domain Eukaryota; kingdom Metazoa; phylum Chordata; class Aves; order Psittaciformes; family Psittacidae; genus Myiopsitta; species Myiopsitta monachus. The sequence goes on along the minus strand of CM029917.1, from coordinate 69,526,493 downwards.
TGGTCTGTACCCCGTGGGCTGTCCTCCCTCAGGGTCAGCCCTGGAGCCCGTGCCTTCTCTGTGCTGATGCTGACGCGGACTCGCACTGACCCCAGAGATAAATCCAGATACTTAAGATGCCGCATAAGGAAATAAAATACCGATTTTTCTTGGGAGTACCAAGGTGGAGAAACGTCTAGATATCAAAGTTGTCTACATGTAACCATCTCCATGTGGATATAGACAGCAGGCCTTGCAAACAGGAGGCAAGAATCGAGTGTACCTGAAAAAGCATGGAGATGGGAGCTTGGGAGCAAGCAGTGGCATTATAGAGAGACTAGAAGGTCACAACAAGCATTTATTTGAAACCCCAAAATCCAGTGGCCCCTGACAGCAGTTGATGGTATATAATTCAGATATCGTTGTTAACCGAGGGGCAGCACGTGTATCACCTTCCTGCAGTCACTCAGGTGTGAATGTAAGCGTTTCTTTTACTGTCAGCATAAAATTCCCCCCAGAATGAATCATTTTCGTAAGGGCCGTTTCCGGTGAAAATATCAGCCACACTGTGTATTTAAAGTTGAATTCCAAATATTCCGATTTTGGATAATTCTGATACAATCTTACGATATAGCAGCTGATACAATTCATGTGGTTTTGCATCCGTAAGCAACAAGAAATTGAGTGTTCCTTTGTAGATGACAAAAACACAGCAATTTGAGGGACTTGGAAGGACAACTCGGAACAGGCAGGTCCTGTGGCTTCTGGTGACCCTGCACATGGCACTGCATAGCTGGGCAGGTGCAGGATTAGCAGGAGCCTGTTGAGACCATTGTGGCTTGGCATGTGTGCAGGGTTTTACCTTCTCTAGGTGAAAGGGTGCAAAAAAAGAAGTGTTGGTTCCTGAATGGTTTCCTCAATAGCTGAATGTTCACGCTGCTAGTCACGATGTCTGGGTTTTAGAGGTACTTCTTTTGGAGACTTTTATTAGTGAAAAGCATACAATTGGTTCTGCTGCTTTTATATGTGTGTATATATATATATATAAAATCTTTGCTGCTTTCTTGTAGAACAAAGCTTGTTCTCACAGTTTAACACAATGCTACGATCAGCAATAAAGGGCCTGTGTCCTTTTTTTAAACTTTTATTATTACCTTGTCCTGACAATCCCTCTTTGAAATGGGCCAGGCACTGTTTACCTTAGTAGTGTAAATTATGTGTGAATGAATGGCATTCTGCTTTAGCTGTCTCGCCTTCTTTCCATCTGTTCGCAAGACTCTACAGTTGAAAACAGAATCTTCAAGCCGCATGATGATTCCCAGCGGAGCATTCTTAAGGCAACGGTGAAGAGTATCACCCAAAGCGGATGAGTTGGCTGTTTTTCCCATATTTGACAATTCTCTTATGCCCTTATTTATAAACTTATTGAAAATGAGTGGGGTTGGTTTTTTTTTGGTTTTGTGTGTAGTATGCAGTTACACTGCCAAAATGGTAATGTAAATAGGTGTTAAATAAGCCTGCTGGATATTTTCGCAGGGTTTAAGAAATGTTGTAGTTGCATCTTTGCAGACGGACAATTTAAGAATTTCAGGTCTGTTAAACCGATTGTGAATGTGAGCAACTTAAATTTCTGGTATGTGCAGCTTATGCATGAAAGTGCATAAGGGCAGTTGTTCACCTTTGTCCTGCATGTATAGGGCGTATATACAAAGTGGTAGTTGAAAGGTGAAAGTTCACAAATGCTTCTGTCTTACTAAACACTCAGACATGTAATTAGCAATGTTTTATTGGAGGACCAGAACACAGGAAACTGTGGAACAAAGAAGTAGTATTTTCCCTCGAAGCTAGTCACAGTTGTGCTACGCCACATGCTGTAGGATGAAGCCAGCTAAACTAATCTAACAGCTTGTTGCTGCTGGAGGTGTGATCTCTTCTGTGAGTGTTCACTTCTGCTCTCTCCCGTGTGTCAGCTCCGCTGCTTGTCTGACCTGCTGGTGAGTGGAGTTGCCAAATTTGTGATCTGGTGGCAGCCTGGGCTGATCTACCCAGTAGCTGTTGAGGGCTCTCTTGGAGTCCTTGTGCTCACTGGAACCTGCACCAACCTGTTCTGGTGCATTGGCTGAGCAGAGAACCATTTTTCTTGTTCTCTTTAGTGGATCAGCCTGCTGATTCAGCTCTCTGGAATGGTTTTGTAGAGGTTCTGATGAATGTTGAAACTGGCACAAGGGAAAGAGTATGAACATGCAGCCGAAGGGAGGTAAGAGGAGTTAGTTTGGCTTAGGTTGCCGAGAAACTGCAGCCTGCAAGCTGTTAGAGATCTGCTCATGTGTGTGTGTGTGGGGGGGTATTTGGTTGTTTGGGAGGTTGTTTTGTTGGTCATTTTGTTTGTTTCTGGATTGGCCGCATTTTTGCTGGTTTAATAAGCTGAAAAGGCTTGTTTAAGCACCAGACAAGTGGTAGAGCTGATGTTAAAGCAGGAAATGAAGACCTGGAGACATGAGCAGAGCCATTCTTGTCTATAGAGCAATTGTAGGTGGCTCAGGTGACTTGTCTTACTGTCTGCTTTTACCCCACTGCATGTCATGACGGTGGAAATGTTTTTCTGAATTCAAGACAGTGTTTTATTTAACATGCTCTGGAAAAACTGTGAGAAGATGTTATGTAGAGAAATCTGAGACTGTTCCAATGAAATGCCTTTCCCTTTGAGAAAATGATGGATATTTGATTATTTTTTTTATACATGTATAGTTTTCTAAGTGATAAGGAAAAGTAGCTGCATGAGTTCATTAAACTGAATTTTCTGGTCACTTGCTGTGGAAGCCAGTCTTGCTGGAAACCTTTAGGGTTTTTTACTGCTATATAAATAAGTAAAATAACATAATTGATTTCTATCCCTGTTGTTGCATATTTCTGTCACATGCATTATTGCTCTGGGAAGTAATAGAAAATGCTGGAATTTTTATGTTTAGTGGTTCTTTTTAGTTTGATTTTAATAAACTGGAAACAAAAAAACCCGAACAACCAACAATAGCAAAAAAAAAAACAACTAAAATTCTATTTCCCTGTAGACTTACAGGCTCTCTCCAGTCTAACTTTGGACCTTAGTCTGGTGTGCTTTTCCATTCTGACTAGCTTTTTATTCTGTGACTACTGACTAACATAAGCAAACCTGCAGGAAAGTTTATAGTGAGCTTAGTTAATCTTAGTTATGAACTGTGTTGGTTAATTATGTGTCCTTGCTGCTGCATTAGGGCTGAGGGAATATCTCAGTATTCTGATGTTATCTAAAGTGCACAAGGCATTCTTAACATAATCAGTATCTGTATTATTTCACTTTGAATTCTGGTCAGTGTTCCTTGAGAAAGAATAGGCCATTATGGATGTGGCAGATGTTTCTTTACTTAGAAATAAAATAGAATTGCCCAATATAGAAGTCAATAATGAAATTTATTTGGGTTCATAATGAAGAGCTATTGGGATTTGTACTTTATTGTGTGGTTAAAAGTACAGATGGTCAATAATACAAGGCAAGGCTTTGACTTAATTTAATATTGCTCTGTTTTACTTTTCACAAATGCTTGTCTGTGGTTTGTTCCCACACAGTGGCTTTCAATTTTGCACGTTTTGCTATGCTGACTGAAATATCTCTGGTTTGTTTTGTTTTGGTTTTTTTTGTCTACACCCCCCTTCCCCTCATTTCTCTGTAGTATTCCAGATGTTTTATGGAACCTTTTAAAATCTATAAGATAAAATTATAGATTATGGGTGAAATAATCTATTTGTGGTTGGTTGATTGACTGAGTCCTTTGTTGGTGTTTGCTTTGTTGTTTGGTTTTTTTTTTCCAAAACAAGATCTAGTTCAGAGTTGGATCAATTCTTTACGCTCCCACAACTCCCACAACAGACTGGTACTGACTTGTTTTGGAAGCTGAGAACAATGAGCTGTGTCCAGTATAACAAATTAAGGTTGACTATTTCACTGCTCAACGTGCTGAGAGGTTATGGGGGTACATCTGTGTAGGGTGTCTAATGAAATTCAGTGATCATGAATTTGCAGGCATCATGGACTTTTTACAGATAAATGAATGCTCAGCAGTTGTTCCCATGTTAATGCAAAATATGTGTTTGTCCTTAAGAAGTAAAGAATAAGATGGTCTGAAATTCTTCATACAATTCTTAAGTCTGAGACTGATTAAGTGATCATGTCCTCTAGAGTTCACTGGATCATAACATGAACATCTTGACCTTAGTACTTCCCAAGGGGTGCCAGTGACTCTGGAGCAGAGAGAAAGCATGATTAGGGGAAAGGTGACTCTAAGAGTTAGTTGCTGTGTTCTTAGAATTCTAACTAAATCTTATATTAAGAAGCGTAAAGTTCTGTACCTTACAGAATGGAAGTCAGCTTTGTTCGGATGGAAACTTCTTCCTCTGCATGCCTGTGTTCTTCAGTGCTGATCTGGAAATTGCTCTGCTTGTCCATACTGAGGGTAACCATTATTGTCTCTTATTCAGAGAAGAATTAGTGGGGCAGTATGTGAGCAGGTATTTGTTTTACGTATTTGATCAGTTTTCTCAGATGGTCAGGAAGCAGTAGAATTGATTGTCAGCTGGATATTTATCTTCCCTTGTTCTCTGGAGATTTAGTCTATTTTGGTTTTGAAGTCCCAGTGCAGGCTGAAGGGCTTCAGTTTTAATAATTGCCTGGGACACCACCATAGTAAAACACTTAACATTTGAGGAGCACAAATAATGTAGTTCTGCTGTAATAATCTCTGACTGGTGCTGATATGTTGTATCATGCAAGAATTAAAAAGATTACCCGATCAGGCCTTTTCCATAGCCAGTTTAAGATGATGCACACATTTCCACTAAACTTCATAGGCTTTGAATGTAGCTTGCTTGAGGTCACTATAAGATACTAACTAAAGCTTTTACAGAAGTTAAATATTGTAGCCTATATATGGAAATTCACCAACATGTCTTGAAATTCAAGTGTACTGTCAGTGGCAAGAAAAAACCTGTTTGCAGTTACTTGGCCAAGAGTGTAGACTGAACCACAAAGAATGTTATGTCTTCTGAAGAAACAACCCTTCTGTATATGAAGGCTGCTCTAAGAAAAATAACAGTAACTTCTGATAGTCTACACAGTGATTCCCAAGCCAAGGAAATTGTAGAAGGACAAAGAAGTATTCTAAATAAGTATTAAAGGTAGTAGTAAATGATGAAATGGACCTTCTTCATTTAGGTTATAGCCAAAGCAAGGCACAAAAATTATCGCTGCATAAGGAGCAGTGAGCCCGTAGCCAGATAATAGCCCTCTTAGTTATGGTTGCCTAAAGACCATGCTATTAACTGTGTTGCCAGCAATCATTTCCTGTCAAGGCAACAAATGATAAATCGGGGTTGTTGCATAAAGAATGGGGATGGGCAGCAAAGGGCAGAATGAATCATAACCTCATTGCAAGAAGCTTTTATCATAGCGGTGGTTGTTTACAGATGGAAAAAACTTTAATATTTGTAAATAAATTTTCCAGTGTTTACTTTTGAGAGGTGAACCTTGATTTAAAATCTGGGAGCCACAGAGAAGCAGTGTTGACTCACCATTAAAAATTGATGTATTTCTCTGTGTGTTGCTTCAACAAGTATCTTGTACAACACGTGCAGTATGAAAAAAAATGTTTGATAGCTCTTAAAGCCATTGATATAAACTTCTGTTGATGATTATTATCTATAGTTAAATACAGTGCTTTACATTTAGCATGGCTTAGTTTCTCTGCTTTGGTGATTTTGTGTTTGTGGCCATGGAAGTGAGGCCTGGGGTCACCTAGTCCAGCCTCATGCTTGAAGCAGGCTGTTGCCAAGGCTAGAGCCATTCAGCCAAGGGCTTGTCTAGCTGTGTCTTGAAAAATCTACCAAAAGAAAGGGGTTTGCAGCAGCTTCTTTGCCTCCTCTTTGCCAGACTATATAAGTCCAGCCTCTCCAACCTTCTCAATGCAGAGTCCTGCCTCGTTTACTTCAGTTCTCAAACTGTACAAAAGTGGAGTGGAAGCCCTGGCTTTATTGCTGGCCAAGAGTTTTTTTACTGTTCTGTTGAAAATCAGCATGCACCAAAGTTACTGAAAGTGTTCCAACAGCCAACTTGGGAAGACAATGTATCGTCTGTTTATCTGTGGTTTATGCTTGGCAAGCATCCTTCCCTTCAGTGAAGGACAAAAATAAGTTTTGCAGGAAAGCACAGATTAAGTGGTTGATAGCGCATAGGAAGAAAACTTCTTTTCCCTTTGAACTGTATGAATTTTGAAAGACAGGTTTTAATTGATATCAGTATTTTTAAATTGACCATCTGATGTGGTGCTGTGTTACATTAACTGCTTCAGGTGGTGGTGTAAGTCACCAAGGATTTGTATGGGTTTCATGTGTTGTTCTAAAAATATCAGTTTGACATTCTGACTTAACAATTTAGGATCTTCTTGCAAGACTTAATGGAATTCAAAATAAGGTGCTTCAAAGATGAGCTTAATTAGTTTATGAAGTCTTGCATATGTTACAAAACAAATCTATACCTTCTTTCTATGGCTCTGTGTAGCTGTCTTTGGGTCTGGCTCAAAGGGCTGCCTCAAAGCAAGGCTGAAAATTTGCACACCATAGTAGGAGATGAATGCAGCAGATCTTATTGTTCGTGTCTTTCCTACTGCCTTTTTTTTCCCTTAAGCTTTTGAAGAGGTTGTATTATTTTGTGTGTGCGTCACCACTTCAGTCAGCTTGTTCAGGCTCCTGGAGAAAATGTGATTGTATCAGGACATGCAGAAGATTTCAAATGATTGCTTCTATAACTAATTGTTTATTATTTACAACTAATTGTTGCTTCTATAACTAATAGGGTGTACTACCTCCCCTTTCAGAGCCACGGTAGTAGCTCGCATGTGCCCCAGTGTGCAAACCAGAAAAAAAACATGGAGCAAAAATTTTATAACTTTTCATATTCTTTGGAATGTCCTGCTGAATCAGACAAAAGATTCATCTGCTCAGGTAACCTATTTCTTACGATTGCCTACAAATGTCTTCAGGGAAGTATGCAAGCAACATTGCCTATTCGATTTTTACTTCCAGAAGAGATTCCTTCCCCTGCAGTCAATGTCTTAGCAACTTCTTGGAGGATGCATATGAGAGGCCCTGCTACATTTTTGCCAATGGATTTATCTTTCAGAAATTCAATTCCTTGTTTGAATCCACTTACACTTTTGATCTTCAAATCTTACACGGTAGTAAGGAACAGAGTTATTCATTATATAAAATCAGTTACTACCTTTTACGTGCTGGTGGGTATTTTTACTGGGTATTCGTTAGTTCTTGAATTGCAATGATAAGTTTCTCATTGGTATTTTGCTTTTTGAACATGGTTTTGAGGATGATGATTCACACTCTTAAAAACTTGGGTAAGTTTTCAAGCACTATTTCCTACAAAGGGATTTCTGATCCATTCACCGTCTAGATAGAATATTGTATACATAAAAGAAACCACTTGATTTTTTTTTCTTCAGCTATAACATTTTGCTTCTATTTAGAAGAGATCAGCTAAAATTAATATCAGTTGTTTTCTTAAGGTGATGCATTTGTATTCATCATGCAACTTGCATTAAAACACGAGCACTCAATATCATAGATCTGCGCATGAAAATTGGTTCAGGTTGTGCACATCTCTGCTAAATCATTCACAGCAATATTTGACTGTACTGTGTGCTGTGATGTTATTCATTATTAAAATATTGTTGGCTCATCCTGTTGGGACATAAATGCCTGGAAAAAAGCTCAGCATTTTGATAACTTTTTCATAATAAAGTGCTCCATCAGTGTGCTGTATTCATTTTATAACTGTCTGCACTGTAAATCTAGGGTGCAGAAATAAATAGAAATGTGGGACTTGGGATCAAAGTTAAAGTTATGGAACAAATATTTCTCCTTCTACCTAGTACTTTGAAAATAGCATTTTCAGGTGCCATGTTTTATATGAGGGCAAATGCTGTAAGATTTGTCATTTGTCATATGCTGGCCAACCTTTGCAAGCATGTCTGACGAAACACCCAGGGTTCTCCTGGCTGTAACAATGAAGCTCACCTGAGAATGGAGATTCTGAGGGTAGGACACTTGCTGCAGTCTACCACATATGTTGTTTAAGCAAGTCTAGACAGTGCTTGGAAGAATGGGACAAATATTGCAGAATGATGAGATGGGATAATGCTGCAGACCTCATGTATCCGGTGCTCATGGGCATAACTTCATGGAATCATAGAATCATAGAATAGTTGGGGTTGGAAAGGACCTTAAGATCATCTAGTTCCAACCCCCCTGCCATGGGCAGGGACATCTCACACTAAACCATGCCATCCAAGGCTCTGTCCAACCTGGCCTTGAACACTGCCAGCAATGGAGCATTCACAGCTTCCCTGGGCAACCCATTCCAGTGCCTCACCACTCTTACAGTAAAGAATTTCTTCCTTATATCCAATCTAAACTTCCCCTGTTTAAGTTTGAACCCATTACCCCTTGTCCTGTCACTACAGTCCCTAATGAAGAGTCTCTCCCCAGCATCCCTATAGCCCCCCTTCAGATACTGGAAGGCTGCTGTGAGGTCTCCACTCAGCCTTCTCTTCTCCAGGCTGAACAGCCCCAACTTTCTCATCCTGTCTTCATACAGGAGGTGCTCCAATCCCCTGATCATCCTCGTGGCCCTCCTCTGGACTTCTTCCAACAGTTCCATGTCCTTTTGATGTTGAGGACACCAGAACTGCACACAATCGTCCAAGTGAGGTCTCAGGAGAGCAGAGTAGAGTGGCAGGATCACATGGTGACAAAAATGCAGATTTCCTTGCTGGTGTGGAAAGCTTGCTGTAGATCACCAGTGTCAGCTCTGGAAAGTGCATGGTAGCTGCTGCCATGACATTAGGCACGTTTCATTTCTCTAATTGCTGTCTACTAGCTTGATGTCGGTGGATGCATTATCAAGAACTGTTTAATTGAGGTGTGTCATTATGGCATTTTACTCTTGGCATCATAGCAATGTAGAAGTACTTATTAGTGTATTTACTGAGGTTGGATGCTTCTGACAGGATGTGTAAGCCTTTTAGGTGTGTGCACATGAGTGGGAAGAGGAGAGGTCTGGGAGCATGTGGAAGGAGAGATATCTCTCCAAGGTACTGCAGAATTGGAACAGTCTTTACCAGCATTACCAGAGTGCTTGTGAACCCTGGGTTTGTCTGTGGTAAACACAGGATCCTTTGTTTTGAGGGTTTCTGGATGCTTATGGCTTTGCCATCATTTTGCTTGGTCATTTTAAGTTGCCTTATGGTTTTTGAAGTCTCTCATTGAAAAGTAGGAAAACTGCTTCATGTTCCCATGAATGGCAACTGAATGGATGGATTTTGCGTTTAGAAGACTGATGACATGATGTCTGATGTCAAGGCTAGAGGCAGCTAAAAGAATTACTTTTATAATAGCTGTTTTTTATATTGTGTATGTTTTGAGAACCTGGAAGAAGGAAGAAGTACAGTTGCTACACATTTGGAAAGATGTGAAAGCTCTGTGAAAGACTGTTATTTCTCAGGAGGCCAGAGATAGGTGCAGTCAGCTTTTGTCTGAAGTAAGGGGGTCACATGTGAAGAATGAAAGGTGTAGGTGTCTAATATGAGGGGCTGTTTATAAGGCATTTCTTGGAATTGTGACTTACTGGTTTAATTTTGTGCACAGAGGCCACAGTATTTTTACTATGATCTGTACGTTTTTTAAGTAGTTGGAAATCAACCATATTTTCAATTTTTAAATAAAATATAATATGCCAGGCTGTGTGTTCTGAACCATACCTATTTTTGCTGAGCATCATTGAAAATCTTACCGAGTAGTATAAATACCCTGTGCTCTGTAGAGGTTGTCTGCCTCCTTTCATCACAGCAGGTAGTGTTTCTATTCTGTGACTTGCCGTTTCCTTCTTGACCCCCTCTTTTTTCCACCTGTCTTCCCTCTTTATAAACCACTGTTATATTTTTCAGTTTTAAGGCTTGGGAGGAAATCTGTACGTTCCCCACTGGTTAGGCATGCAGACCTGTGTTAAGAAAGTAATGTCACTGGTGTCCAGTGACTGCATCTTTCTGTCCTTGGACAGAACCATAGGACCTGTGGGCTGCTGCAGTCATCCTCTGATCTTTGGCGCTCTTATGGATTAGCCAGGAGCTTTGGTGCACTCCCGCTGTTTGAATTGGCCTTCTGTTTCAAATTCCTCTCTCAAGTTGTAGCAAAACCCTAATTTAGTGTTGGTCATGTGAGTCTGCGCACCTTCATTTTCCCATGGACACAGAAGCCATGGCTGAGTGATCAGATTTACTGCACAGGCGGGCCTTCTGAAGGGTGTGGTAGCATCATGGTGCAAGGAATCTAGCTGTAGATAGTGACTTCTAATCTGGACGGTCATCAAGATTTACGCGCGCACATGTTATAACAGTAACAAAGGAGTCTTAGGTGACTTCTAATCTGGACGGTCATCAAGATTTATGCGTGCACATGTTATACCAGTAACAAAGGAGTCTTAGGTTTCTTAAATGGGATTTGGTAGATGTTTAACACTTACCTTGGAATAGATGTTGGTGAACTCATCACACCCCTCAGTAAAATGTCTTCAGAATGCCAGATGACTCGCATCTTAAAAAATGAGTTTTGGTTACTGATCTCAATGTTATGAAATTGTATGCATTAAAATATTACACGTTTCAGGAATACACAAGTGCTGGGCTTCCTGTTCTGTGGAATGCTTACTATGAGTTGCACAACTTCTGAGCATGTGCTCAAAGCTAATGGATGAGGGTTATCTCAGGTAGCAACAATTTATCAGTATATACCAACATTATTAAGCAAATCAATTTCAAATTAATCCCTTTTATGATGTTTCCAGATCTTATAATGTTTATTTTATGATGAAGTGCAAGAGACCTTTTGGGGAATAATCCATTTTGTGATACTCAAGAAAAATCCAATGCATGTGAGAAGCAATTCGCCTTCCCAGTACTTTTTATTTCTGTGTGGCTTTTGGGCACAATTACCCATGTCACTGGAGGAAAATATTTTGTTAATAGGCTATTTTCAGATGCACTTCTCTAGAAAATCAGTACTTGCAACAAAGTCATTGAGGTTTAAGAATGTTCTCTTGGTGGTTTATGTGAACTGGGTAAATGACTTGGAGATTCTTTCATAATAAATAGTGACAAGGGACTGAAAAATATTCCAAGAACAAACTATTGAGTATTTCAGTGATATCTTAAGAGAAAAAAATACTGTTGTTTGCCTGGTACATTCTTCTATCTTTGTAGAGGTTGTGTTTTTATGGCTGAGTGTGTTGCAGTCTTTTAGTGAGTAAATTTCTTTCTCTCTGTGTCATTTCATCCCCTCTAGTCTCCAACTTCCTCTCTGAGTTCAGACCTCTGCACTTGCACTCACCAGAATGTCTGATTCCTAAATTGAAAGCGGCGTCATCTCTACTGCTGTCAGTAGCCTCACAGGGGGAAATGATCAAGAAAGGATTTTTCTTGTTTGTTTTAAAGCTGAATTAGTTTTCTGTGATATTGAAGTGGGAATAGCTTCTGCTGAATTGATGTGCAGCACATTATTGTGAATCTATGTCTCATCCACAGTGCACTTCCATTGTGCACTTCCAAGTGCATAATACGTAAGATCACACTGGAGTCATTTGTTGTTGAGGTTTGCCATCTCAACAATAAAAACATACTGTTTTGGATAAGCAAATTCAGGAAATTTTTAATTGCCCAATGGGAAAGGATTGTTAGGTTGGTGGAGAGGGTGGGAAGGGTGGGATTTCCAGACTGTTTTATATCCAAGAATAATAGAGCATAGTAGATGGAGATTCCGTTTTTTGAAAGTTGTAAGTTAGGGTGTGATTTCTCAGAAAGTGTAAACAATGGTCTGAAATGTATACAACAAAAGCTGTTTCTATCACACATGGTTTTGTACTTTGTAGGTCAAAGGAAATCGCTTAAATGGTTGAAGTGATATCCCCTGCAGTCATAGCCTCAAATTATCCTGCCTGTGGCCAAGAATGCACAAGTTTGGGAAACTGTCATTCAACAGAAAAATACACAAACAAGCCAAATGTTCTATAGAAAGCTTAAAGAAAATGGTTCTTCTTATTTTTGTCATGATTGTCTTAGTCAGTCAACAATAATTTCTCTCTGTGCATATCTTTGGTCCCCAGGTATGGAGCGTGCTTCTGATTAGTGTGGTAAAGGGCGTGTTGTGACAGGAAAGTGTACCTACACACAGGTGTTCAAAGCTGGGAGCTCTTTCAGTGCTGGTCCACAGGCAGGGCAAAGCCCTGAGCAGCAAAATATTTGAATACATTTGGATTTGGCATATGGTGTACAAATGCTTATAAGATGGTCTTTTAGTACAGTGTTTATTCACACGTATCTAACCGTATTGCATTTATTTTATGTCATGTATCAACACCCTATGACAGGCAGACATACCATCAAACTGATCTCTGTTGTCTAGTTGAGGAATATGCAGAGTCTCTACAAGGCATGCTAAATCTCTGGTTTGGGAAGAAAAAAACAGTACTGTGCTCCTGAATGGTTAATTTTCTTTTACTGGCTGTTAGCAACATCAGAGAAATGGATTTTCAGAAACATAGATCTAACATTTCTGAAATGCCTAGGAAGAAAGGGATTTTGTGATTATAAACCTTTTGTCTCAGAAGGTTGAGTCAATTGGTATTTTTCTCATGAAAGTATAAAGATAAAAAGTATTAGGGCTCATCTTGAGTTGCTCCTTCTATGATCATGATGGCGTGTGGGTACTTATGTCTGCTTGTACCTGAAGTACATAATCTTAGAATTATATTGCAGTAATCGCTGGGATTTCTTGTACGAAGATGTGGGGATTTGTATTTACAGAAGTTGCTCATTTCTTGCAAAAAGAGCTTTAGAAAGAACTGTATCCTAAATTTCCCTCTTAAAAAAGTCTGGTAGAAGGTACAAGTGTGGTAACATGCGTATCTGCCTATACTTGATTATGTATTTTGTTTATCATTCACAGCCTGAGAACAAGAGCAGTTCCCGGTGCCGAGTCTGGTCTAGGTTCTTATAATATGAACCCTTTTTGGGAAGTGCTGAGAGCTTACACAGTCTGTTTCCTTTCTCTCTTGTTTCTGCAGTCAGCCTCACTCTTAGGCTGGCATGTATGTTTGCACTGATGCGTGCACACTTTTGCTGTTGCAATGCAGGAGTAACATAGGAGCAAGAATGAGGTGGTGGAAATTCAGGCTCACAAAACCAAATCAGCAGCAAATGTAGCACTGGCAAAAGCGTCATCTGTTGTTCAGTAAAATCTTTTTTCCACTTATATATTTTAAAAATGCACAAAAGGCTTTAAAGGTGACTGTAGTTAATCTCTTCAGCAAGTTAAAGAATATGGTATTTGGATGATTACAAGCTTTTGGTCACTAGGCTTCAAGATCAAATACTCAACCGCAGAGGTTGAATGTGTTCTCAGGTATGTGTTGGAGTCCTCCCACTGAGAGCCATGTATCAGTTGTGCTTAAGAGTGGGGAAAAAAAGCATTACTCCAAGTATAAAAAACTGCAGGGACGCTTTGTGCTTACAAGTCTGGGGTACTGTTTAGTATTGAAAGTGACAGACAAGTGTCATTTCATTTGGGGGGATTATAATGTTTTGTTTTTTTCCCTGCAATGTACTGCTCCAGAGTTCAGCAGCCCACTGTAGAATTTAAAACAAGTATAAAAACTGTCTTTTACAATTACAAATTTGAGTGTTTCCTGGTTTTGTGGCCTTTTGGAGTAAAGGGAAAGCTATACATAAACTAAATGAAGAAAGTTTCTTCCAAGCTGCTTATTAATCTCTCCTTGAGCCTCCTGCCTTTTTAACAGCAGATAAGAGACTCTGCTGTTAAGATGCTAAAATACATAAATAAATGCTCAGTTTGATGGGTTTTGTTGTATAGCAGTTCCTAACAGAATTGAGTGAAATTTATAGTAGATTCTATGCAGTGGAATTAATTTGCATTGTTCTGACTCCTTATCTGAAAGAAGTGCTATAAAAGAAGAGTTGCTTTGAGCCACAGTGTGCCTTAATAGGATGGAAAACAAAAAGATTGCAGTATCAATGGCGATTACTGCTTATCTCAGTGCAAATAAAGCAATAGTGTTAGAAATCCTGCACAAATGCAGATCTTTTCCCCAGATGCACAGTTTAGTTTGAATGAATTTGAAATGGAGAAATTTTAAATGGAAAAATGTGAGGCTCTTGATCTGAAGCAATCGGCTAACAGGGGCTGTTGTGCCATTTAGCTCGGTAAAAGTCAAGACATATCTTACCAAAATACTCATATGGTAGGATCCATTGCATTTCTACATGATGCCTTGTAAAGTTGCTGCATCAATCTTAGCATCTACATTTGGTGAGGCCTGGAGGCTTACAAAAGTATGCTCATTGGGGATTAATGCATTCAGATTAGGATCAGGTGTATAACCTTTTTCAACAGTTGCCTATTGTGAGAATATGACTTCTCTGTATATTTTGTATTTCAGTGTTGCCAGCACTGTGTAAGAGTCCACTTTCCCTTTGCTTGGTTTATCTAAAAGATTGCTATTGTTACAGAAATGTTACAAGCATCTCGTTACTTCTCATCCTGAAGCCACTGCTGTGCCATCAGGAGCAAAACCCAACAGAGATGGAGACAGCTACATGTTTTCCTAAAGAGCGTTTTGATGTCCTGCCCCCTCTGGTGGCTGCTCAATTCAAGAGCCATAATTAAGATAAAAAAATACAATATTTCCCAGAAATGGAAATGCTATGTGCCCCTCTTTGCTCCCTTCAGCCAGTTCATCTTTTAAAAGCTGTGGGATGGGGGTAAGAGGAGGGAGGAAGTTCTACTTCGGGAGGTAACTGCATTGGAAGCTCCCCAGGAGTTCGAAGCAGCAGAATGGGTGTTAACTTTCCACTCATTTCTCAACAGCATTAAATGTTTATACTTAAATTTTTTTCTAGTGAGAGCACACTTTTTAGTTGAAGTCATTCTTAGCAACAAGATACTTTGAAGAAGCTTGCAAAATAAACAGAGAAAAACAATGTCTCTGGTGTGAGCCTGTTTATTCTGGGCTTTCATATTCAAGAGGTGTGTGACATTACTTGAATTGGTGCTCGTATGTAGTGCCAAGCCAGCATCTGGAATTGCAGAATTTAAGCACTAAATTGAAACATTCAGCTCTTTGAGTCTCTTGGTACATTTGATACTAAATCAATTTTAAAAGATTAAGTTCACAGTAACCTTAAACAGGAGCAGTTTTATTTCTACTTTAAAATGTTAATTGTGTGCTTACAGAATTATATTTGCCTTTATCCTCTTTAGTAAGACCAGTGTACATGTGGGTGATGTGCTTTCAGTATGTTTAGTGGTAAATAAAATATGTGAAAACAAAGCTAATGTTTCCCGTTTCAACACTTCAATTAAACAAAAAGGAAAAGGGAGTTGCATTGACTTACCAGATGAGCAGGTTTGCAGCAGTGTGGCCAAGCAGTGGTGGATCTACCGACTGGATGTGGGCTGAGGGGGTTGCTCCCAGATGCTGTTTTTACATGTGCTGTGACTTCTTTTCTTCCTTCTCACTGGTTTATTCACACAGTCTATTAGAAGTGGGAAGATTTTTGTCTGAATACTGTTAGACTGTGGCTGCAAACCTAACAGGGAACACTGGTAACAAGCCACACATAGCAAACAGATTTCAATGGGAAGTCCTGCCTTGTTTTTTAAAGTGCTCACAGGTAAGGGAGCTACATGAACAAACTATGAGGATGGAAGGAGCCTTTCTGGGTGTGTTTAAACAACTGTTGCTGTAACTCTGATTTGAGCTATACCATCCTGTTCCCAGCTATCAGCATAGTGCATGGTGTGATGAAATGGAGATCACTGTGAGTCAGAAACACAATATATTATACATTGTGTGGCTATGATAGCTCGGTAGGAGCACATATGAATAGAAAAGGCTTTAGATACTTCTTCGAGCAGTGTTGATATGCAGTAATTTCTTCTTTTATGAAAATGTAATCAAATGAGCACATAAAGTGTGGAGAGGAAAATATTTCTTCTGTACGTGAAATAAAACTACAGAAACAAATGTGTGTTAAGAGAAGAAATTTTATTTCAAATGCAAGAGCTTTAAGCTTAAAAATACAATCTGAGTATTTTTTTTATTTTTTTTTTTGGAAGACTCTTATTGTTCTGTAATGACAAGTTTTTCAGTGAAGTGTTTACTAACACAAGAAAAATAGCCTTCTGTTTAAAATACAGATGGAATCAGAAGCAAAATTACCATGGTCAAGGGAGGTTATATATAGCTGTAAGAGTATTCTTCTAATTGCATGGTGGATCTTTCCATAATAAATTATTAAAACCCCCTCTGATTTTAGCATACATGTATTTTAGGAGAACACAAATCTCAACTGCTTCTTTCAGGTAGTCCAGACATTCATGTGATAAGAGATATTCTGTACTTACAATGTAAGTGATAATATGTGAACTCTAGTAACACAATAGTGGTCATTTTGTAATGCTTGCATGATAATCTGAACTCTTACAAGAAGTGTTTTATACTTTGCATATCAGAGCTTTCAAAAATAAAACTTTTCAAAATATGTCTGGAGATGGCTTTAGCAACTGATAAATTGTTCAGCAAAATAAGTTTGAGTTGATGTGATTGTATTGTTTAGATTTTTATTTGCAGGTCAATCTCATCAGTGCAAATAAGCTGATTGAAATGCAGGATAAGCAAAACCCTTTCTAAAAGCACAGAAAGGTTCAGTATCTAGAACACCCAGAAACTGAAGAGTTAATGATGGGGCTGCACTGGATTCAGTGTATTTGCAGATGTTGCTGCAACCAACTGCTGATTTTATTCCCATCCTGTCAGGGAACTCTGCCAGCCATGATTCATGGAATGATTTTTTTGCGCTGAGTAATCTGTGGTTTTTCCTTTTTTCCTCTTCCCTCTCCTTATTTTTACCCTAAACTAAAGTCCTATTCATTTCAGCTAAAGGGAGGGGAAGCTTCCAAAGCATTAATACAAAACATTACATACAACGTGTTTTGACTAGAGGAATTTTAACAAATGTTAAACTTGCAGTAATTTTACTTAGACAGAGTAGTCCAGTGCAGAAAAACAGTTTTATGACAGAATTAGCTTTTGGTTTTGCTAGTCATACGGTGTCACAGTTCTTTCAAGACTTCTGTACTAGTATTGCTAAAGAACATCCAACTTTTGTGCTGATATTATGCCTCCTTTCTCACAGATCGCTCTGAAAGAAATAAACCAGACTGCCGCTCTTCAGGGTAAGAACCATATTTCTGTATTTATTTTTCCCTTCTTTTCCTTTTTTTCCCTTATTTTTTTCCTTGTTTGGGATGAACTAGGAAATCAGCCAGAAAAATAAAATGCCATTCTTCTACTTCTCTGTTTTGGAAACAGTAATGAAGTACCAAAATAATTGTGTTAAGGGTAATGTTTTTATATTCATTATGGGCAAAATTTTCCAAGGAATTAACAAGGCTTATTAAACTGTAATTCTGCACACTTCAAATCCAAAGGCTTGTTTATGTATCACATAGAGGGTTGTTTGGTAAAACTGTGGCTTGAGACAAGAAGCTCTCATGACTTCTGCTTCTTTGGATTGTTTGCTTCTGTAACAAGAAAAATAAGTCTTGGTTCAGTCAAGAATAGCAACGCTTTATTATTTATTCCATTAAACTCATAACCATCATACCTAAGGTTTCAATACAGAGAGAAGCAAACATATGGGTATTAAACAAAACAGACATGTGCACAAACATTTTGGATTTAGAATTTCCATCAGCAATTCCCATGAACTTCTCAGATATTGATTTGCAAGGCCGCATTTTCCTTCTAGCTTCTGTAGTTCTCCTTCCTCTCCTCTTGTTTTTAAAAACAATCTAATTCTCTTTTGCCTTATTTCAAACCTCTCCCTTTCAACTCTGCACCAGGGAATAGGATCTCGGCCATATGCTGTGGTGGATAATGGGATTTTAATGAAGTGATAGAGCAGACCAGCTAACACTGGCTGTTCCACTCCTTTTTGAAAAGCCTTTCCAAAGGATGCCCCTGGTGTCCAGCCTTATGACATGACATGGCCTTTTCATTTGATTTTTACAGTCTGATTTTGTTCTTTGTTATGTTTTTACGGTACAGTGGGGTAGCTGTTATAGCTAGAAGAACAGAGGAACTGTAGCATTTTCTTATAGCACAGTTGATGAGTTGTATCTGCTGTGTGAAGTGATGGAAGAGAGAATGCTTTTCCCTTCCCTCCCATATCCACAACAGCACTGTAGCTGTTTCCAACAGTGTGTTTAAGTTGCAAGGGATTATTGCCTTTGTCTTTGATTACTTACATCACTTATATCTGCTTAAAACATCATTGTATGTCCTGGTTTCCTTCTGTAATTAATAATACTTAGCTTTTTTCTTCAAAATGATGCAGTTACATGCAGGTCTACATGTCTGAAGTTTGACTAGATCATGTCATATTACAATAATGTCAAATCCAAATCATTATCAAAAGGAAATCTGATTTTATAAAGACGTTTAGTTTAAGCTTGAAGCAGCTTCAGTCTGTTTCCCCTTCTTCTGGCTGGTCCTCCCCACCAGTACCATTTTGGCCTGGAGTATTTTAGAAGTTCTAATTTGGAGCCAAAAGCAAAGTGAAACTTCTGATTTTTTTCCCATGGAATAGGAATTTCACATGTGGACCAGCCCTCACAACAGAACATTGCCCTCAGTTGTCTGGGTTACAGATTCCAAATTCTCATTTTGAAAACATGGGGAAATTAACAGTATGATGTAGGTGGCTCATAATGTTCAGAAAAAAGCAGCTTTCAACAGTCTGTTATTGCAACTAGTAGCGCAAGTTCTTTCAAACCGTGTATTATATATCTTCTGCTCCCTTTTCAGTCTCACTGGCCATCATGTCGTGATTGTTCTGCTTTCCAGGATGAGCTATGAGGAAGAAAAGTCATTGTTTAAAGAGTAGTGGGGTTTTGTGCACACCTCGCTGCCGCTTCTAGGCTAGAGCAGGAGCAGCCTGCCTTACTTTGATGATGTACTGTGCTAATTGATATTGCTACACTCTGTGGTTCATTTCTCAT
Source organism: Myiopsitta monachus (assembly GCA_017639245.1). NCBI lineage: Eukaryota > Metazoa > Chordata > Aves > Psittaciformes > Psittacidae > Myiopsitta > Myiopsitta monachus. The sequence goes on along the minus strand of CM029917.1, from coordinate 69,507,284 downwards.
TACAGTTGGAAGCATAACCCTGTGGTGACAAATTGCTGGGTCAGATTCTTATCCTCAGTCTGGCCATATCGTGTCTGGGAAAAGAGCTGCAGCCGCATGAGGGCTAGAGCCCCTTGCTGTAATGGCTGGGGGAAAACTGAATAGTGAAGTGTGCAAGACTTCAATTGAAGTGCAAAGCACACTTCCTGTGTAACATGGGCAGCATTTCAGAGCTGTTTGAGTTCCATTTGGGACAGTTTTATGGCGTATGCCTTTTTATAATGAGCTACTGCACACATAACATTTTCTCTCTGGGGACAGTTCATGACCAAGGAAAGAGAAAATAAAGTGGCTCAAGGGCATCTTGTCTACTTTCTTCTTAAGCTGCATGTGCTGGGATACACCTCTTAACAATGTGCCATCCCTCTCATCATCTAAAGTGGAACAAAAATGATCCTGCAGGTCTTTGTACTTGGACTTAAGGTCTAGTAACAAGAATTTCTATACTAGAATTACTATAAAAGAATGGAGATGGAAATGAGAATAGTAGGTGACCAGATAAAGACCTATCCAGTGAGCCTCAAGAAAGGTAGATATCCTAAGATGAAATAGTGGGTGTAGGTGTTTCCAAGAGAGAGACAGAGAAGTAGAAATTTATTTCATAAAAAGCCCTGGTGAGTTCTCGCCCAGCAGTCTTGATTAAATTAATCACAAATGTTGAACACTGGGATAAGAAGAGGAAAACAAACCCAAATCCAAACACCACCAATGCCTCCTCAGGCTCTGTAAGGTGAAGTTTTAGTCTGGAACACGATCAGCTTAATAAACACATGACAGTATATCTTGTGATTGCAGGGGTCTAAACTTGTCCTTTCCAACACTGTGTTCTTACCTGTTTCTGTGTCTGTGTAATTCTAGATCGGATTGTGCTTGAGTCTCCACAGTATGAGGGATGAAGTGCTCACATATAGTGAAATAGGAACAGTTTTGAAGCATAGCTTTGACATAATTCATTTGCAGTGAGAAGCACATAAAAACCAATTCTAGATAGAGCAGTATATAAATGACATTTAGTGTAGTTCTTTTTATTATAAGATGATACCATTTAGATAATGCAAAGTGAAGCATGTTTATAGCAGTATCAGGAACTGTGACAAATATTCTGGTTATGTTACTAGCCTAACAGATGTTTAGTGTGGAAGAAATGCTGCAAGAAGGTAGAGTATTCTGAGTGGTGATACTGGGATCTAGCACGACACTGGGAAGACATTTGGGGAATGGGTGAATCAAAATGCATGGGTAATGTTTTAAAAAGAGGGAAACGGATATTAGATAATGCTCACAAAATTTGCATTAATGTGCATTTGTCTCTTTTGGCAATTAGCAACCATCTGGCATGCAGGAGAGTTTAGATAGAGAGGAGCAGCAGAACAGGGCCTGTGGATATCTTTTTCATGCACTGATTTTTTTTTTGTTAAATATTAGCACATTAGTAAGGTTAAAACAGATGGTCTCTGAATCTAAATAATGCTTATTGCTGTGTTAAATTTTTATCAAAAAATGTTTAATTTCATGACCTAATACTAACCGTCCTTTAATGGTTGTATTTCAGACCGTGTTAAAGATATGTCTGTACTGGCAACTGTGATCTGTAATTATCATTATTTCTTGATTTTACTATCAGGTCACGCACTGTTGGCTCTCATAGCTTCAGGTCATGCACTGCTGTAACACAGGTCAGTTAGGTCAAAAGAAGCAGCCCCTTTAGTCTTATGCTTCTAAAGGTTTTCAAACTAAAAATTATATGATGGGAATAGAACAGAAGATTTCAGGCATCCACATATTTGCAGTTGATCTCTGAACATGAATAAAGCTCACAGAAGGAACTAGATTAATTTCATTCTGCTTTGGGGTTTCCTTTTCCCTTTGGGGTAAGGATTATGAATCAAAAAATTCCTGAAACACAGTCTTATAATGTGATATCATTCACTGTAGCTGCCCTGATCTTAGAGATGAGAGGATGAAGGTAGCTAAGTGCTGCAACAGTTTACTGAGAGATTTAGTAGCATATCTGTCACTTGAAGAGGTGTTGATTTTTAAAATCTAGAAGTCTACTGTGAAAGCTTGCCCTCAAATTGGGGAGGGGGAAGAAAATAATTAGCTCGTTTCTAGATACAGTTTCAAGGTTTTACTGGCGTATAGTCTGCCTGCTGATTGTAATGTGCTTAAGTTCTTTAACAGCTGGTTGCCTTCATTTGCTTGAACTAAATTGAGCTTTTTTATTTAAAATACATCAAGTCAACAATGCAAATAGACACAACCCTTCTTTTGTCCCTTTATAAAGGAGCACTTGAAGTTGCTGATCAAAGGGTCTACGGATCCCTTTAGTGAGGATCTGGTAAATGAAGCTATTATTTTTATGAACGGCATTTTGTATCTTACTTTAGGTTTGTTTTTTCTTGTGTAGCAGAATGCCATTGGCGAAGGCTTCTTTGCATTTCTGTATTTCTTCTGCTATGTAATGTTGATCTTGTGAAGTTATATTTAATATATTTATTATATATTTAGATATTACAGTAATGGTCTAAATATATCTTAAGAATGTGAAAAAAGTGAGAGGTGGTCTTGTAACCCTACCGAGGACCTGTACTTCTCTGTTGTGCCTTAGTCAAATTGGCAGTGTGGAGATATTTTTGATGTTACTGCTGCTTCTGCACTGAGAAATCACAGAATGGTGGAAACATTGGTGGTAAGGGAATTCTGTAGGTCATGTAGTCAAACATCTTGTTCATACCAGGAAGATCAGGCCAGTGGATGTCTTTTTCTAGCCAAGTCTTGAAAACCACCCAGGAGGGGGAGATTGAGCCCACTTATTTGCAGGCCACTTACAGGCTGCTTGCCTGTCTCAAACTAACTTGATTTCCAAATGATGATGCTGTGGGAGACAGCGTCAAAAGAATGAGTCTAAATCTAGTTCTTCAGTTCAAACACTGGACTACTTAATACCCAGAAGGACCAGATTCATTTCCACAAACATCATGAAATATAGTTTTTCATTGCTGTCGTTCAAAAATCTTATATTAGCCACTGGCAATGTCTGTATTACCTTGTCAGTGCAGCTGTTCCACCAGCAAATGTCAAGCCTTTGCCCATCCACCCAATGTTATAGGCTGTAATACAGATCTGAAGTTTCAGACTTTGAGCCTTGCTGATACTCATCTGGAAGGGAAAGGTTGCATGTAGAAGAAAGAATGAATGTTGGGGGATGATGCTCATTTCACCGTTACATTCTTATTCTTTATATTTAGCTTTTGCGATTTTTTAAGGCTTGGGAGTAGCAGGTTACTCTTAGTCTAAGCATTCTCTTAGGTAATGAAAAGAGCAATGTTCTACTTTTGTACACCCCTAGTAGGTCAGAAGTTTATGTAATAAAAAGTGTTGAGTCTCCTTCCTAAACCCTTGGGGTGTAGTTTCATGGTTGCCTTGAGCTGAGCTCAGCCTGTGCCGCTTCCGAAGGAAGGATCTCATTCCCTCCTTTGGGCTGTAATCAGTGCTCATGTGGCTAGCTGGATCAGAAGGTGGGCTCCATGGGAAAAAAAAAATAGCTGCGTCTCCACTTTACAGGTGAAACAGGTTCAGCAGAGGGGGCAGAGTAATTTCTTGCAAGTTGCACATAAATCAATAACAGAGCTGGCAGCAGGTTCTCAGTGTTATCACTTTGTTGTTGGTATCTAAAAGGTAGGATCGTGTGGCTCCATTTTTCTCATTCTGAGAGCTAAATTTTGGACTCAATCACTTGGAGCATAGTGCAATCCCACTGGTTAACTATGGATTTAAAATGGTGAAATTTGAGATTGGAATCTGCTCATGTGTCTGTCTTTTGTTTATCCTGTGTTTCTGGTCAGCAGCACGTGCTGTGCACATCAGAGATGTTCCTCCTGGGAGTAGAATAAGATGAAGCAATTTCGTGCAGTGTATTCGTTTGCCACAATAAATCTTTATGTTTACTTTATTCATTGCAATGTTAATTTTCCCTGCTCAATTTATACTTACGTGTAAATGAGGGGGGAGGAAAATCAAAAAATCACACGTAGAGCAGAAGAATAAATGGCAGATGGGTTCAGCTTAGTTGCAGGCAATTGGGGATCATATGGGTATCTAGAGCCTGTGGGTATTTGTTTTAATGCTGCCAGTTCATCACTGTGTTGGGGATTTTGGGCTATTCATCTCACAGATAGTGGTAAAGAATTACTGTGAAGGGTGCATCTTAGCCAGCCTTCCAGATTCCTTATTCTTAATAAGAGAAGAGTGATTTGTTTTAATAAAAGAGCACCCTGTTCCTCGTTTCTGCAAAGGGAATTTGAAGGACTGTTTGATTTGGTGTGCTGAACAATTCCTTCCGTTGTCTGGGCTGCCCTCCTGTGCTTATGCTAATTCATAACAGAAAATAATGCTGAGAATGAGGTGGTTGTTGAAAGAATAAAAGAAAAAGGTTCACCCTCCTTCACTCAAAGAATTTCAATGCTTTTTTGGGCATCTTGTGTACATGATCAAGTTTCACTTTCCAGTTGCCTTTCAGAAAAGACTCCAGCAGAAGGTACTGAGGACAATCCAGATACAAGGCCACTCTCCTTGTGCATTAGAATTGTTCGTGGTATAAACAGCCATGGTAGACCTTAGTTCTAGAAAAGGTGGTTTCAGGAAGCACACAGTTACACACATCACAGGTTTTTTGATCACGGAGCTTTCCTTTTAAAAGCAATTTTGACCAGATTTCAAATTTTTCCTATAAAATGGCAATAATTCTGTTTAAAGAAAACATATAGCTTTGTCTTTTAACCCAGCTTTGAGGTGGATGGAAGAGGTAAGGAGAAGTGGAATTCTCTGTTAATAAGTAACTTGATGGACCAAATTAATCAGTCATGGTTATAATTCTGCTTCTTTATGATTATTCTTTTTTTCTCACAGAGACATTTCAATGACAAATAGCATATGAAATTAATCTGATGGATGGGAAAAGTGTTGGAAGAGGATTCTTTCCAAAAGTATTTGTAATAGGATCAAAGGAAACAGAGGAGGAGGAGCTGCTAAGGGAAGCCTGTGGAGTATGTGTCAAGGCTGAGGAAGGAGGCTCATCTGGTTGTATGTACACTTCAGGCTCAGAAGTAGCAGTAGTTTGGTTCTCTCTGAAAAAAAAAAAAATATGTTAATATTTTCAGAGTACTGGAGCTGACATTTGAGCTATGGTTTATTTCCCATAGGATTTAAATAGGTTTCTGTCTAGTTTAGGACAGTATCTACATTTTCCTTCACCTCTGGAATGTGAGTGGGAGAGCTCTGCCATTGTATTGTGTTGGTTTCCGTGGCCTCTTACTCAGCTGTGCACAAGAGAGAAGTGATTGTTATGCTTCTTTTTTGCTTCTTTTTTTCTTACTGCTCACCTACTTTGTCATTTCATTGTAAGTTACTCTTTGGTGTCCGCAGATCATTCTAGTACAGGTAATTGGTTACCTTAAGTACCATCTGATTTGGCAGGTTGAGCATTGAAATGATTGATCAAGTACTCTTTCAAAGCATGTTACAGTTGCATCCACACTACATCATGGGAAAAAAATACTCCTAGTGAGGCCTGTCACATTGTTAGTTGCTTTCTTCTTACTGTATTTCTATCTAATGTTTGCTGTGCAGTTTGCACAGCTATACTTTAGGCTCTGATCCTGTCATTTGTGAGACATTGCATTTCTGATTTAGCTACAGAATTTCTCTTTTCAAAAGCAGGATTTTGCTCACTGCAGGTACCTAGTTGTGACTATCTATGAGAAACCATAGCCTCACCTGAGCTAGTACTAGCCCTCAGCGCGGACAAGGATGAGCTACATTTGCATCTGTTTCCAGCTGCTTAAGCTTCAGGAAGAAAACTACGATTCAGTGATGCAAAAAGTCATGTTGCCTGATCCCTTGGAGGCAACAACCAAGGCAGGTTATGGGCAGGTCCCTTGCTACAGAGGACTGAAATTAGACCACACAACCCTAAATGTGGCAAATATTCATGTAAGTATGGTCTTTGTAAGTCTGCATAGCCACATCTGAATCTTGGGGGTGTTGTTATGAGAGGTTTGTTGTCTCTTCAGGATATAGTGGACGTTCCTATCTCATGAGGCTTGAGGCAAAGGTTGACTTCTAATTAAAGAGAAGGTTCAAATCTAATCATAGTGTCGCAACCACAAACAATTATTACTTTGCCAAATCTCTCTTTTGAACTACAGCATAATATCAAGTTCAAGTGAAAGAAGCACATCAGTGATCTCATGTTACATTAAGCAATATTTTTTTCTTGGAATAAAGGTTTAATTGAAAGCAATAGCTTTGGTTTTACTATTATAATTCTCCTATTCCATGTTATCTGGGCTTCTGCTTCCCCATCCCTTCACACACCAGCATCTAGTATTAATATAGTATGAGTTCAAACAATTCTAATATCATTTTATGATTGGATGAATTCAGGAAGTTTCTCCCCTCTCCCAAGAACCCAATTTCTTTTGGGCAACTGCTTTTAAGACCACTGTGTTTCTATTGCCCCTTCTAAAATATTAGGTCTGTGCTGACAGATAAAGGTTGGACAGCTAGGAAGGAAGGGGATAGTATCATGATCCAAGTACAGACATGACAGCTGCAGGAGAGGCTTTCTTACCACACCTTACTGCTGTATAGGACAGAAGATTATTTGCATTACTGCCAAATCTATCTTCTTCCTTCTGAGGCTGTTGACAAGGAAATGTGTTCTGTTAAATGAACATTTTACAGTGTAGGCAGACTAACAGTGCTTTTTGTTAATAATAGCTTTTCTTTTTTTGACCTAGAACAGATCTGAAATGACAACACAGTTCTCTGTATTTCCTTTAATTACTCTTCCCATACTGTCTTTTGTATTATTTTTTTTTAATTATGTCTGTTAGTATTTGAATTGACAAAATGTGTTTCTTAGTGAAGTAGCTGCTTTGCTGAAGGCGCTAAACAGGTATTTTGCACTAAACAAAGATGTACTTGAATGGAGATATAAAGCAAAATCATTAACGTTCCTGGAGGGCATAAAATAGAAATTACCAAGATTATTTTCATGTTAAAAAAATATTCAGAATTTTCAAGTGTCTTTAAAATAAACCCAGAATTTGTCTTTTTTGTGTTAAGATTTATCTTAGGATCATAGAATCATTTAGGTTGGAAAAGACCTTTAAGATCATCAGGTCCAACCATTAACATAGCACTGCCAAGTCCACCACTAGACCATGTCCCCAAGTGCCACGTCCCCAAGTGCCACATCTACATATCTTTTAAATACCTCCAAGGATGGTGATTTAACCACTTCCCTGGGCAGGCTATTCCAGTGCTTGACAACCCTTTCACTGAAGAAATTTTTCCTACATCTTTTTTTACAGGGAGATGACCACTTCCCTAGTCCTGATGGACACACTATTTCTGCTACAAGCCAGAATGCTCTCCTTCCATAAGCCCTCCTAACTCCTGTACAAAGATCCCTTTCCCACTTTGAGATAGGTATACCAGCATCTGTGGCCAGCAAGGCTGGTGTCATGTTAACTGACCCATGATCAAAAACTCCAAAATTGTGCCAGTGACACCGGTCTCATAGCTGGGTATTGATCTGCTGGCTCTTTCTGTTTCTTCTGTCATCATTTCCTAAAACTAGAAGGGTAGAAAAGAAAACTGCTTGTGCTCCTGAACCCTTAACCTGTCATCCCAAGGCCCTGAAGTCTCAATTGCTTTTGGGTTTCTTATTGCAACTTCATTGCTGCCTACCTGAAAAGTCAATAATGGACAATCATCTGAGGGCCATAGCAGGGTAGGAAGCTTCCTCTTCTTATATTTAACCAAGGCTCCTGGGAGGCTCCAGACTTCCCTAAGAAGTGGATCTGGTCTGCATATTGAGCCATCTGTTTCCTTCAGAAAAGGGTCTCGTATGACAGCAACCCATCTTTTTTCTTTTATGGAAGCAGTTTTGATGCAGGATACAGGCTGACTTCACCTTGGCGACACCTCTATGCTAGGTAAACCATCATCCTCATCATTGTTTCCTTGCACTTGTGAAATCTCAGTAGCTTTTGTGCAACAGCACTTGAGCAGGTGGGGCAGTCACAGAGGGGATGTGCCGGCTACTCCAGGCAGGAACTTGTTGCCATTGCCCCCTATCCCTTAAGTCACTGCGTTCAGCCAGGTGGACAAAGGATAGGGAATCTTCCTTATCGTAGAATAGTTAGGGCTGGAAAGGGACCAACCCTAAAGGATCATCTAGTTCCAGCCCCCCTGCCATGGACAGGGGACACCTCATGCTAAACCATGTCACCCAAGGCTCTGTCCAGCCTGGCCTTGAGCACCACCAGGGATGGAGCATTCATAACTTCCTTGGGCAGCCCATTCCAGTGCCTTCACCACCCTCACAGTAAAGAACTTCCTCCTTATATCCAATCTAAACTTCCCCTGTTTAAGTTTTAACTCATCATCCCTTGTTCTGTCATTGTAGCCCCTAATGAAGATCATTCTGTCTGCCTGTTGGGCCTGTCTCAGGGAAGGTGGGGTGCACGTCAAATAGTCTGTGCCTCCCTTGCACTCCCTCATACTCCCCACCCTCCTCCCAGAGATCTTATCACTAAGCAGAGGAGTTCCACCACATGGGTGCACCTTCCACAGGCATGCTCACTGCTGCTGTCTGATACTGGCACAAGAGCAGGGCACACCCACTGCCTGGCACTGGGGTGGCAGTATATTCCCACCAGAGCTCTGTCTGAGCAGCCACATCAGTCGTGGAGGGTGCGGAGCTCAGGGAGGCCATGGCTTTCTGCTGGGTGGGTACCATTGCTCCCTGGGGGAGCTGGCAGGCATCAGCACCCTTCTGTGTGAACTGCTGCACAAACCAGCTGATGGGCCATGCTCTGCTCACAAGGGCTCCCTAAGGCCTTCTTTCATAGGTGTGAGTGGCTTGGCTGCTGTTGCTACTGGTCCAGCCCAGGTCCCGTCTGCTACTGTGGTGCAAACTGCGGGTTCCTGGTGGCTCTTGGCTTCCCTGAGGTTCCTCAGTTTGGGAACCCCTCTTTGTGTTATGCTGGAGTGCTCTGTTGCCGATCGTGCCAGCACCAGAGCCACTCACCTTGGCAACTGATCATATTAGAGCTGAAGTATCTGGTTAAAATGGCAAAGCCTTCAGACAGGTGACCTCCTTTCATCCTGAAAGACAAGCACGGGTGTAAAGGTGGTCTTTATGGAGCATACCTATTCCAGTATTCTTATTCTATCTTTGCTTATTTGTGAAACAGAAGCCTAAGGAAGAAGGAAAAAGCAATTGTGCATTGGAAAGTATCCATGCATTTTGTCAGCATCCAGATTTGTATGGCTCAGAGCCTCTGAGAGGGGATGCTTGGTATTTAATAGCTCTCAATGGGGTTTCTGTATTTGTTTTTTTAATTCATATACACTTTTAGTACCCATAAAATTGTGTGGCAATTACTGCCACAGTTTAACCTCATCTTTCATGTTTTCAAGGCTCTTTTGACTCTTTCAAACTTGGTATCTACTAGTTTTATATAATGCTTTCTACGTCCTGTAGTGTAAGAAGCTGAGCTGCCATTTCCTATAGCTTTGCTACTTCTTGTGAAAGGCAAAATGCCATTGTTCTGGGTTTAAATGGATCATGTTAATCAATTAGGCAGTCTTAAGGAAAAGGTCACTATTACTTTTGGAGGCCCAGAGGCATGTTAGCAAGGGGAAAAGGAGATAAGGTTATTGGCTGATATGAGAAAAAGAACAGGAAGAATTCATTGCCTTTGGAGTTAAGAGCATCACTGAGAGTGGAGGTTACAGAAATTACCTGTTGTGTTATCTGAATCCAGAGCTTTTAAGCTGTACTGGAGATTTAAAAAAAAAAAAAAAAGTCATTTTCTAAGCCCGTAAAGATTTGAGATCAAATGTCAGAGGTCAGAGATTAAGTGGTTTTTATGAGAGAAGGGTACCCACACTGGTCCCTGTTTTTTCTGTTCTTTCAGTCATATGAGTAAGCTGAACCTAATACTTAGTGTCTCTTTAATTTCCTTTGTCTAATTTAACTGATAGCATAGGTGCACTGATTGAAGTGTATGGAGGAGCATATGAAAGAGCTGTGTGTCAGGGGATTCTTACAGGCTAGGGAGGGGCACTGATTTTTGTAGCTGTGAAATATTTTGGCAAGTTATCTTTCATGGCTGTTGCTCCATCAAGGTCTGGTTCAATCTATTCTACAATTTGTTTGTTTCTGAAGCTGAATTTAGTTGAGTGGTGAAGGTGATGATAATGATTATTTCTTCCAAGCTATAACCATCCATTAGAGGCTGCCATATTTATTGATTTGCTATATAATTTGTGGTCCATGATGTTGTAAGACAGCTAAGGTGTATGAATGAGGTTGGAGGAAGTTTCCCTTGTCTTGTAGTATGTTTGCATAGTGACTTACTCAAAGATGAGATGTTTCATAGGAAAAATGTCCCCAGAAGTTAAAGGCCTTTTCTCAGTTATTAAGGCAGGTATTTTGAGTGCTTTTACAGCAAATTCAGTGCTGTGCCTGCCTATAAGGGTTTTGCAGTGTGTTTGAAATAGGTACAGGTTTTGTAGGTAGTAGGTTTAAATATCTGCTTTACTCTGATGGTTGATACTTCTGTTTCACACTTGGAAAAGATTTGAGTATGTAAAAACTTGTCTGGTTTTGCCCACCTTGGCCTAACAAAGATATTACCTTTACCTCTATACACTGTACATTACCTACATCCTTGTAGAGTCAGGATTACAGGACTTGAAAAGTAAACTTTGATACCTATCTTTGGTTGACCTTAATCTCAGAGTTGCTGGGTCTTTGTGAATGAATAAAAAAGGACTGCAGTGTAAGGTCATATTTAAATGCTATAGACCTACAGATGTATGGTTTGTTGTTACTTAGTGAAGGTTTCTGACAAATTGTTTTCTGTATTGTGTAACCAAAAGCTCTTCAGTATCTGTGGTATAGAAGAAAAGGAAGCATTTCAGTGTTTTTGGAGAAACGGCAAGGGAAGAGTGTGTAACGCAAACATGCCATTTCTCTGACTGATCTGCATGCAGGGCACTTGCTGGAAAGACAGGTCTGGTGAAGGGTGTGGTTATAAGATTCTTTTTTACAATGTCCTGTGCACTGTGCATTCTGTAAGGACTGCTCTTACAAGTCATGGACCTCATGTACTGTAGGGTGTAACTGGGTGAAGTCAGCAGTCCATTGGAACAAGATGTGATCACACATGAAGATAGTTTTACTTTTGTGAAGCTTTAATATGTGAGGGTTCAAAATGAGTGTTTCTGCTTCTTTGTCAATTAATTATTTTATTTATTAATATAAATGGCTAGTTTGAAGCCTGTAAACTTTTTTACGATGACCTTGCAATATTCTTGCATGCAGTTTTTGACTGTTCACATTTACAGTGCATGTTTCCTGTTTCTTGTTTTCAAGCGGTAAGACTTCACTGTATTTTATGCATATGTATCAATACATCTGTCTTATAAACTGTATCTTCACAACAAATATCTTTGCTTTCAACATATCTATATTGGTTTAATCTACAATTAAAACAATGAGGAAATTCCTTTTGTTTTTTCACTCGGATAAGGCTCGAACTCCAGCACATTTCACTACTCTGATGGCCTACGAAGAAGTTGAATTAGACTAAAGGAGCATGGAAATCCTACAGGATGGGACTTGTCAAATAGTTCAGCATTGGCCATTGTTATACTTTGAAATTCTCATAGGTGGTCAGCTGATTTTTTTGGCACTGAGGTCACACTAGTATCCAACACTTCTTGTAATCCCAATTCTGTGGCTCCGGTTGAACTTTACATTTTGGATGCTTCTCAAACAACTGTCTTTTGTATTTCAGAGCTGACTAGGCAGGATCCAGACACTATCTTAACTGCTGAGTGTAGAAGCTATTTTGTACTGTCCTTTGGAAGTGAGACTCGATTATCCATCTGCCAGAGGTCTTAAGATGCCTCAAGATTCCCCGAGAACTCCTTTCTTTTATATACAGTAGTTTCCTCCTCAAAGAATGCATAATAGTTGAAGCAAATGGGCATCTATTTTACAGATTATTTTTACACAGGAAACAAACAGATCTAGGCAAAATAAGAAATACCTATACCTTGTTCCCTTGGTTTGGTTGCTGCTCTGAAGTCTTTGAAGTCTGTATGCTTGCAAGCACTTGAGCCTTCTCCTCTGGATTCCTCACCTCCAGCTCATGCATCCTGTGGGTCATGCTGAGTTCTCACCCTTGCAGTCAGTGCCCTTTAATTCGTTTGCTCCTCTCTGGAGCCACGCTCTGTTGTGTTTCTATACCTAAGCTTCTCAGCCTCTTTTCAAAAGGCCAGCCAGAATACATCCATCTTTTCATTACTTTTGCTGATTTAACACCCCTGTCCCTTCCCTGTTCTTTTATCTGCTGACCTGTAGGTAACAGATTTAGTAGGGATTTTAAATACTCACTGTTGTAAAGTAAGTGTTACCTGTTTTTTTAGTAATCTCTATTAATACTTTTATTCATATGAGTACGTTCACATGCCACTTTCCCCCTTTACAAAACTTCAACAGCTATACTTATCTGTTCTGTGAAGTACATAAACGATTTGAAGAAAATCTAATATCCATACTTTATAGTAGTTAAAACCTTGTAAAAGTATGTTGAATCCTGTGTATCCATATGTACAGATTTTCTTTATGCCTTTGTCCTGTTCTTCCTTCAGTGGTTAAGCCAGGTTTTATTCATCTGTGATGTCAATTACAAAGGTGCTGGAGCTCATTCAGCCACCAGATTGTATTTGATGTTCAGGGATGTATGAAGCAAGCAGAATGTCCTGTCAGTGGCTAGAGAGGGCTTTGATTTACTGGCTGAAATGCTACTGCAAATATTTGATCCAAAGAACCATTCTTTAACTGTAGAAGTAGGACACTGTCATCTTTCCCCATTTGCAAATGAAAGAAACTACAGACTTTAATGGTAATGAATTTCTATCAGAAGAATCTGCAGTTTACCTCTGTTTTATCTGAAAGAGCTGTTTCTTCCCTTCATTTTTTTAACACTTACTTTTGTGCCTGAGTATGTTGCTGGCTGGGGCCAAATATCCTGTCACTATCACTATGACATACTTGCATTTTACATTTAGAGTGCTGCATTGCTATTATGTTGTTACTAAAATTATAGATGGTTTCTACTGCTAGAAATATTTACTACCAAGGTTAAATTGTCAATAAAGCATAAATACTACTTATTAATTTTAATCAAAACATACTAGCAGGGTTATCACAACAGATGAACCTTCTTAGGTGTTACAGGAATGCCACAGTCTTCAATAAGCAGAGCCCTTACTGAGAGCTGAAATCAGTCAATATACAATGAAGACTGAGAATACCTTGAATCATGCTCTAAGGATTTGACTTTCTGGAATGGGCATGTGCATACAGTCATCTTCAGGGCCAGGGTGCAGTTCTGCTGAGGTTGTTGTCTCTAAGAAGATACCAGGGGAAGTCTAGCTGGCATGTCTGTAGCCCTGGATCAGGAAGAAGTTAATTCAGGGTGACTCAGATTCACAAAAAATTTGAGATGTGTTCCAGCTTTAATACCAAAGCAGGACATTATTAAGTGTGGAAGCTGTTTCAGCTTCATGACTTCTAGTTTGCTGTGAGAATCGGAGTGTGAAATGTTACCATCTGCTGCAATGATCTGCTTTGACTTCCTGCCTGTGTTCTGCCTTGAAATTGAAGGTTCAGTTGCTAAAATATGATTTCCAAGGATGACAGTGACAAGCACATGAATATGTAATAAGTGGTTGAAGAAACAGCTAGAGAGCAATTCCTGAAAGGATTTCCCTTTGCTGGTTAACGTGAGCTGTTTTAATTAGCTGAGCAGCTGGATTTTTGCTGCTTCTTAACTACATCCTCTCTTGTCCAGGCAGCGGGAAGTCGCAGTTGCGGCATTCATTAAGTGATGCAGAAGCAGACATCCTCAGAATAGTGATGTGGATTGAATTGTCACTGGAGTTAATTACTGGTTCAGGATTACTTGCTTTTGGGGCTAGACCCAAGAGAGAAGTAAAGTTGTACCAGGGTGAGTCTGGCTTCCTGCTGGACCAGATCTGTAGTACTGAGTATGAGATTTCTTACGTGACTGTATCTTTTCTAGCCTCCTGTACATGCAGGGCCATGACAATACCCATGCTTTAGCAGAGAATGTGAGTGTGTCTTCATTTTACAGAGAGGCCACTGTGGTGCCAGGCTGCTGCCAACTGCTTTTTTTCCGGTGCTTGTCTGATCTCCCAGAGAGCCAATCTGGATGACCCTGACCAATAGGGAAAAAAAAGAGCGGATCAGTTGATGGTAAAGAGTGAGAAGAACAGCTGACCAGAGGCATAGTCAGTATTTGGTAATTTGCTGTCAGCTTAGCTGCTGAGTCATGGACTTAAGGTTTGTTTTTGTGAGCAGAGGCCAAGCTGCTTACCCAGAGGATTGCCCAGCCTCTCTGTTTGCTCCCACCACTTCTCCAGTGTAACCCTGGTGCTCGTGTGTCCCTGCAGCCAGCTGGAGCAGTTGGCATCTCTGGCTGAAAACTAATTGTGATGCTTGGGATGGGATTGTTTGTTGTTAGCAAAATCACATGACTGATCCAGCAGGCTTGTGACCATGTCAGCACTAACACAAGAGAGCTGGTGGAAGTGGTGAGTGTGGGGACGGCTACACAATCTCTGCTTCTCTTACACTACTGGGCATACTGCACCTAGAGTCTGTGTGTCATGTCACCTAATTTACATGTATCAGTTGAAGGACTAGGAGTCCTCTGCAGTGGAGGCACTGAAGAGTTTGGTCACTGTGGATATGTTTTCAGTGCACATTCATTTTAATCAACAGGATTAATACAATTCTGTCTACTGTATCCACATCATGAATATGAGATAGCTGTGACTCTTCTGTCCTAACTTTGTGAGCTTTTTAGTTGAACTAATACATCTGTTTTCAGCCCACTATCAGGGCGGTGGTAAATCTGATCTTTTGCACCACCCTTAATTTAACTATAAGGTTACTGATATTTTTCTGTGACTCAGCCTGCAGTGAAATCATTTAGGTGACATTTTAAACATTTTGTGTTTGGAATAATGTCTTCTAATAAGTTTTTTAAATGTTACACTGTAGTATGCTGCCTGTTACAAAGATGGCATGGTTTCTAAAGCGACTGAGGGAAATATTTGGTGCCTTTTCTTAAACTAGTGTTTTGCCTCACAGTCATTTCAACATCAGCAATTTAAAAATTCTTGGCTCACATTCCAAGAAGTCACAAGACATTAAAAATAGCAACATTTTAACTTTCTTTGCTCTGTGTGCTGTGTATAAGGCAAGGTCTGTATCCATGACAAATAAAATTCTGTTTAAAAGCTTTTACACGAGTGTGTGAACTTAAGGAACAATACTTTAAAAAAAGCTTTGTGTAACATGACATGAAGGATAAATGTTGAGATTTGGCAGCAGATAGTTCAGTACATTCATTTTTAGAAGAACTGTTCATTATTTTTCACTCTCTTTTTTCCCCACTAGGCTTTTGTGTATGACTAGAGTGATGTATAAAATCAGTTTTCCTGTAGACTATTCATAGTTATGTCAATGATAAAGAAACCAAAGGTCCTGGTTCTGATAAATGGAGCAGGCATTCTGGAGGATTGCTCAATTCCTGCTGAGAATCGCATGCAAGCCAGTAGGGTGCTAGTGGAAGTGGATGAAGGAGAGACGCTGAGACAGGATTGTAGCTTGGGATGTCTTTTGTATCCCCAGCAGCACCACAGCCTAGAGGGTAGAAGGCTGTAGATGACCTAGGGAGACACCCCACCTTTTAAATGGCTATGGGTATGCTCAGGGGCTGGAGGGAGCAATCACAGGGCAGTACTGCCTACGCTCTCTAGAGGCAGGTAAAGCCCAGGCCTCCTCTGCCTGTTTGCACTCAGCAGCAGAGCTGGCTGGTCCATGAGATGCCCTCGGCTGGGCTGGAGCCACTGCTGCTCCTGAAACAGCTAGAAGACCTGTGGGTGAAAAGGTAACCCAGAGCCTCCTGACCTCTTTCCTTGGGTAGTGTGTGACTTGACTGCTGCCTTGCTCCAGGTACATACAAATCCCTGCCTGCTCACATGAAGATGCCTGTGTGATTTGAGCTTTATTCCACCCAAACAGTGCCTCCCTTCCTCTGCTGTGTGGGAACTGTTCAGGAGAGTGATACTCACGCACTGCTGTGTTGGGTCAGGAGTCATCCTGCAGGAACAGGCCTTTGAGAAATACTGTAGCTACACTGGAGTTGTGTTTGATGAGAGACACTGCTCAGTGCAAGTAAAGTGTCACAGCAGAGCCCCTAATGAGAAAGCGACCATGGTTTATACACAATTATGTGCACTTACTCCACTGAACAGTTCACAGATCTTTACCCAGTCTAGTTGGTGGCAATTTTATTTCCCCGGTATACAGACCTGAAAGATGTTTTTGAAGTGTTCTCCTCAAGTGTTTATATTTAGAAAAATCTGTCCTTGAAACCCAGAGTAAGCCTGCTGGGAAGAGTGAGCAGGTGTCTGACAACTTCAAACAGACCACTCCAGGTTCTTTATCTTTCAGAAATGGTGACCCGTGGGACCTTTTTCATATTACTGCAGACTCAAAGTACCCAGCTGCTTTCAGCTTAATAGGTAAAGCAGCTTACAGATCCCCTCTGAACCTGTTGAGTGGGCTTGCTTGGGTGCACAGAGGGCACAACTGAGGTGGGTTAGTTCCCCCTTTTGAGGGGCTGGCGAGTGAAGCTCAGCAAAGCTGCTGCCTTAGTGGGAAGTGAAACCAAGTTTGTGCTTTAAATTAAAAGTGAGGTCTAGGATTAATGTGCAGATGTCCGAGGAATTGCTCTGGTTGTCCACTCCTGCGTGCTAAATCCTTTGTGGGGATGGATGAGTAGTTTACATCTTTACTTATTCCATATTTGATATGGCTGAGGTGGTGTTGGAGCTAATGTTTATCAGAGCCTGTAATGCTCTGAAACTTCCTGCTGCCTGCTCTGTTTTCTTCCAGCAGTATGAGTTTGAACTTTGCTTATGTATATTGCAGGGAGGCATAGGAGATGTTGTGTCATCCCCCCAGCCCTCCAGGGACTGTTGTCACACTGTCCCCTCAGGTGTTCTGATATAACTCTGGTACTTGCACTGGGACCAGGATCAGAGGTCTCACATGAATTAAACTTCTTTCCTCTTCATTTTTCTTTGACATGTGTGTTTGTGGGGATTTTGTGTGTGCTCTGGTTCATTGCTGTGCCTTATGGACAGGAGGAGGAGGTGGGAAAGAGGCAGGGACTCCATACAGCAGAGTAATTGTTGCAGCTCCTACCTCATCAAACAGGGAATTAAATTTGATTTGGTTAATTATTTGGATGGCTTGAGGAAAAATGTGCCATTAACTGTGGAGCAGAGGAGGGTACTGCTAACCTTCTAATTTCTCTTTTTGCAAGACAGAACAAGGGGTGAGAAATTGTTGCCTGTGGAACAGGGAGGGGTTAGCTCAGCATAAGGTATGGGCAAAATAACCACGTGCCTCAAAGCCAGCATGTTACTTAAATTGGTGGGGTTTAGTATATGGAATTTGCAGTTCCTTTACAGGACTTTTTAATAATTTTTTGGGGGAGGATCCATTCCCATTTTCATGTTTTTAAAGGACTTAAATAATTGTAAGCTAAATGTGAACCAGGAAAACATATGTCCTAGCAGCTTGTTTTGCCTGTGAGCTCATGAATTTTAACAGAACCATGTTATCCTGGGTTCTAATTTACACGAATAGTTGCATACTTGAACTGCCTTGCTCTTGATATATCCATACTTCAATTTCGCTAAGATGGTTTTGTGAAAGATTTTGCTGCTTCTTTGCATTTTTGGTTTTAAAATAGTTTTCTATGCCCTTTTGGTCCTCATGTTGTATAGGCAACTTGAACTTTTGCCTACGTGATGACATCTATGGTTTCTAGCAAAAAATACCTGGCTCGTATCTGAAAGTGCTCATCAGATTCTAAGGCAAATTGCAATGGGTCAAAGCACTCTGCCAGCAGAAGAAATAAGTTGTTCCTTTTGGTTCTTACTAATACTTGAACATGCATTCTTTATGGATTTCCTAATTTCCTGCTATAAAACTTCAGTAAATCTTTAATTCTGAGTACAGAAAGTTTTTTGCCACTCCAAAAGATTTCAGATCCACGTTACCAGACTTCAGTCTCCTTCCTGTCTAATACTAAATATGATTAAAATAAAACCCTAAAGATCATAGTGATTAATGGCAATAAAAACAGAAGAATAAAGTTTCAAAAATGAACATACAGAAGAAAGAGACATGAATTACAATGAATTATAAAAGGAGGAACTTAAAACTAAAAGTGTTTCTTAAAGATAAGGCTGTAGTATGATGGGACACTTCAAGGGAAAATTAGAACCCTTTTCTGCTGAGAATGCACAGTGAAATACGACTGATAGAAATGTTTTTTAGTGCAGCTTTGCTAGCTGTATGGATAGGGGCCAAGCCACATTTGAACTCCTTCTGAAACCAGACAAATAGGCATTGTTTATCCTAGACTAGCCAAACTATTTCATAAAACAGTTCAGTCAGAGCAACATTCATTTCTAGTCTTAATTAGCTCTCAGAATGACTGTAGAGGGAGGACATTTTTCATCCATGTCCTTTTTGATAGTCTCTTTCTTCTCTTCTCCAAATACCTCTATTCTTCCTCCCACTGGGGTAATTGCAGCCATCAGCAGTTGCAGTGGGAGCTGCATGTGAAGCTGAACCGAGCCCTGACAGAATTGGTGTGCAGAATGCCTGCTGTAGACAGAGTGAGAGCAGTGTTAAAATGCTAATGCCCTCCCTGTACTAACATTCCTGCTGTTACACCGCTGTTGAAGGTTTCCAGAAAAGATTTGATTACCTATCTGTTGTTATTAAGGGAATGTATTAATTTGAACCAGATATAGTCTACTTATTTTCAGCTTTTAAAGACTATTCAGCACTTTCACAGGCTTCTCATCCACAAGTATTCTTTGCATGTTGTGTTTTAAAGAAAAAACAGCAAAAAAAGTCCTTTTCTGAAGTACTTGTGTGTTGGCTTTTTTTTTAATCTGCTCTGTAGGAGGCAGGTTATTAATTCCATGTTCTTCAAGCCAGCAACAGTTCCTGAAAATTGTAACTCCCAAGTTAGTTTTGATTTTTACCTCATGAAAATAGTAAGGACCACTCTATCTGTTGAAGACGACATTCAGAAGAGAGGCATCGGAAACGTTCGTCTTACCAAGAAGACAAATGAGTTGGCAAAAGGAAACATTTTTCAGCTCTTGTGTATCAACAGCTTTTGGTCATGTTGTCTTCCTGTCTAACTCCACCCACCAACTTATTCCTGAATAACACCATCTCAACTGAAAGGGGAGATAAGTTGTTAAGTAATTGTTAGAAATATTTAGCAAAGGAGTTGTAGGCTCTTACTCATTTGTGTAAGGTTTATTTATTTACAAGAATGCGAAGTCATTAAATGCTTATAAGCTGAGAATATGCACAGCCTCATGGGCTCTTCTCCAAGTTTTTCTGACAGATGAGATAGAATGCGAACTTCAGCACAGAGCTGAGATTTGAAAATGGGTTTAATAATTGGCTTTCTATCTTTGCAGTCTTGCAGCTAAGCTGTAACTTGGTTTTCACTAGAAGAGGTTGGGTATGGTTGTATCCTGTAGGAGTTTTGGGCAAGTTTCTGTTAGATAACAACCTATGGGAAAATGCACTTGGCAAACCTTTTACAATAGATGGGGAATTTATGCATGTTACTTACTTGTTTTCTCTTTGAGATATTAACCATGTTGTATTTTTTTGTTGTTGTTCATTAAGCCAAGGACCCTTGTCATCCATAAGAGCAGCGATCAAGAGATGTAAGTCTACTGTTCCTATTTATTTTTTTTTTGAGAACTGTAGTACTGTAAGATTGCTACATCTTTGTTTTTAGTAACTGGTTAACTTCATATGTGAAAACAAAGCAGCTAGCAGGCTTTTGGGGGTTGTAATTTCTTCCTTACTCTTTTGCTTCCCATTAGACCATCTTTATGTTTTGCTGATGGGCTGTTCCTTCTTGCCAGTTACTAACATGTTCTTATTTATCACTCGTGTATTTGTGCACAGATGTGATCCATCTCTGAAGAACTTGGATTACACATGCCCAATTTTTAGTTTGCTCTACAAAACAGAAGGTTGTTCTATTTTAGCAGAAATCTGCAGCAACTGGGGACAGGATTAGATTCATGCATTGTGCTCTTGTTGGAAAATAAAAAATTGTTTATAAGTCTTGACTGAAAGTCCAGACTCTTTTTCTCTGACTTCATCATTTAACTCCTCTTTCCCTTTCCCTGCTTGTGATATTTTCAGGCAGATAATTTCATTAACTTAATCTTCTGAAGTCTTTTATGCTATTTCTTTCTTCTTCTTTTCATTTTTATTTCCTTTCTATCCATGGTTTCAATTTCCTATTAATGAAACAACCCTCAGGATTCTCCTATAGAGAAAAGTAAATAAGTGGATGTACTATTGACTTGTTTCTCCTGGACCTATTAGTCAGGGGCTCATTAGTATGGATTAGGGTTGGAGGTAGTCAAATGGCATCATGAAAGCTTTATTCAAAGCAAGTCTACATGATGCTGTAGTTAAAATGCAGCATTTTATCTGTGCTGTTGCTGCCATAGATAGGAAACTGGAAAACAGTGAGCACCAGACCACAGAGGGCCTTTTGTGGTGGAGTGAGAAGTTGATTCAGAGTACCTAAGCCCCAGTACCTCATCTAACTGGGGGAAGCCTTCTGAAAGATCATTGTGCAGTTGATACGTCTGTTTCTGAAAACGTAGTTGCAAGTGATATTTCGGTTTAAGGCACAATCAAGTAAAAAAAAACCAAACAGCAAACTTGTCATGAAGCCCTGGCTCCTATAACATTCTACTTAATAATATTAATATGTAAACAACTATGATGAAATATAAGTACCATCTGAATTATTCAGATTATAAGATAGGAAAAAATTCCCATGCGCATACCAATGCATTGCATGTGAAATCAGTTCTTTGTATCACAGTAACCGTACTTGTGGGTGGACCTAAATTAAAAATGGACCCTGGATAATACCTAACTCCCCTTGTCATTAATCTGGAAAAAGTATGGTATTCTCTGGAAAAAGTGTATTTCCCCTAACATAGTTACAAATCTATTTTAATTTCTTACTGGCAGCTTGTGTGGGCTGTTTATCTCTGGTTTTCAATAAACACGATAGGAATGTGCAGGGTTTCAGCTTTCCAACCAGTTGTCAACGTTTTAGATGACTTTGTATCAATAAGTCTCTCCCTGTCTTGCAGCCAAAAGGGTAGAATGTTTAGTTTCTGACTACAATTCCGGATAGGAAGGCAATACCATTTTGTTTCAGCTGTTTGACAGCTCAGGATTCAGAAAAGTGAGCCCAGTTGCTTGGAGAAAGCAAGCATGTGAACATGAGGTGTGCTTGGAAGTCATTTTTTAATCTCAACTTTTCATAAGTTCCCTCTGGATTTTTTGCGATGGTTTCAGGCCAGGACACACTACTAAATCCAGCTCCCACTGAAATCAGTGAAACTATTTCCATTGATGCCGGTGTAGCAACATGCACAGGAGTGCCAGGGAAAGTAAATAGAGGCAAGCCAAGAGCTGCAATAGTGAGTCAAAGGGGAACAGCGTTTTCACTCACTTCTCTACTCTTCCAGAATATGATGGTGTTAAGGAGCAGGACCATGGAAGCAAGTCTGCAGCCCTGAAATGCTGAAGGAACCTGCAAGCTTGTTCCATTCTCATTCTGTCCTAAGCAAATATGTGGCTGAATGAAGGATGTGTAACAGCTTGCATGCGCTCTGAAATTGTGGCTTCCCATTTGGCAGTTTTGCAGCCATTTTTGGCTGTGGGTTTTGTTTGTTTTTTATTTCTGTTCTGTTTTGCTTGGGGGCTTCCTAGGTTCTTTTGCCTCCTACTTTTTCCCAACCAGATCATTTCCATGACCTCATTCACTCCCCATCTGCACAAACATTTGTGCTGGCATAATGCTGGGAATGATGCAGAGGCAGGAGCATACAGCCCAAGGAAAGGTGTAGGAAGGAGTGAAATGCCTTCATAAATCATTGTTGTCGAATTTGAGTGAAACTACAGGCAATGCCTGCCTCTGTGATGCTCAGCAGTTCAGTCAGCTGTGAAAAGGGTATTTGACCTCACTGGGGGTGGGAAAGGGAATCCCTGTCAACCCCCGAGATTTTTTTTGATCAGTTCCCTCACTGAAGTTGCACAAAGAAGAACTGGAGATGGGAAACAGAGGCAGGAAACAAAGACTGCTGCTGGGGGTGTCACATTCCTTCCCCTGTGCTGCTAGTGATCTGAGCCCAAGGTGAGCAGGTTCAGGGAAATAAAAAGGACAAAAACTGTACAGAAAGTGCTTTTTTTTTTTTTATTTAACACTCTGAACTCACGTACAGTGGGGTCATAGGAGTGCTAATGTTTGTTCAAGAGGGGACGAAAGTCCATGTTTGGAAAGGGAATTGAGCATCGCTGTCTCTTTTAGCTACATTCAAGCATTAAATCAGCCCAGCTCTAATGTCAGACAACCTAACGTTTCTCTGAGGTGTCTGCAAACAGTAACAGAAGAAAAGGAGCAAGACCTCCCCCTTGTGCCAAGAAATAGTTCAGGAGAAAAGCTTCAACTCTTTAGAAAATTTCCAATGAGTTTGAACCTCTGCTTCTATACAAAGAGTCAAATCAGATCTTAGGTGAAATCATACTTTTCCTTTTTCTTTTTCTTCTGTTTTTTTTTTTTTTCTGGTTTTGGCTTGAGGATTATCTAATCCATTTAGTGTCCCCTGAAGAAAGGCCTCCACAGCTATGTAACATCTTTCGTATTGCAAAGACCTGCAAGCCTCTTGAAAGCAACCATTCTATCAGCTTTTCTGCTGTATTAACTTGTAGGTAAGGGAGGGAGCATTTTGAGGCTCTCCTTGAGGTAGTATAATGAATAATCTTTATTCATTGGCAGCTGTATGGTGAGAAGAATAACTTCTCAGTCTAATAGTCTATGTAATTCATAGAATTGATGGTTGAAATGTCTAGCCCGGTGTTAGAAAAGCATTGAAAGATGCTGTGGTTTTAAATATTAGCACACATTCTTGTTGCCGAAAATAATATAATTACTTTTAAAACTATTAATAATAGTTAATATGAATTAAGTGAAAGAGTTAATTGGCAGGATTGTGTTTATTCACAGCTGCTGGAAGGGACAATAGATAAAAATAATCACAGAAATGTGGAGCTTGATTTCCCACAAGGCTTGATCTGTTTGAGGCTGTGGTTCCAATCTTGAATACAAAATGAAACTTGCTTTTAAAACACTTTGCAATGACAAAACTGTTCAGTATTTCATACAGATTTCCTAATGGAAACATATGAATATTGTTATGCAGTGTCTGTATTGTAGAAGCACTCAGTGCTAACAGCAGGGTGGTGTCTCTGAACAGATCCCTGAATGAACTTTATAGTTGCTTCTGTATTGCCTTAAAAGCTTGCCTGAATGAATGTAAATTCTTGCCCTGCTCTCTTCCAAAGATTCAGAAGTGCATGTCAGACTTTGTTGCCACCTGCTTGTCTGTAGCATCATAATTCATGGGTTTGTGGTATAATGGTGGTTGTACTTATACAGGCATCTTGATCTCATAGCTTAAAATGCCCCCTGCACCATAATCTGTATGTTTCAAATACAAGTGACATATTAAGTACACTTTAAAAGTAGGATCCATAGAAGAAGCAGTAGAGGGAAAACATTTGAAGCATAAGCATACAGCACAAACTGAGTACCCTTTACCATTGCGCATTCAAAAATAATTGGATAAAGGCCATTAAATAGGGCATGTAAGAAATATGTAAAAAAAAATTAATCTATAAGTCACTAATTTGTTCTCTATATACAGTAATACCATTAGTCCTTTACTTGCTTAAATTCTACTATACTAGGTTAAACACATTTAGATGGCTCATTTATGCTAATGGAAATAGTGACAGTGTTGCAAGTGGATTTGACATTTTTTTCATTTTCCCTGAGATAAAGTTTTAAGATGAAAAAGTGTTGATTTTATGCACCGCAATTTTCCTCTCCCACCACTTCTTTAACTGTTTTGCTTACCTTTTACTTAAATACCACTAAGCATATGCTTCTGCAAATGTCAGCTGTTCTCACCCTGATCACTTCTTAGCATGGAAGTTGAGGACGTAACAACAGTTGTCAGTATGTAAACCAGCACTGAAATACATTTCCATTGACTCCCCTGGTGGAAGAAAGGTTTTAGCAATCTTAAAGTTGGCATAATTTGAATTCTGGGGAGAAAATTAATCACAAACTTTTTCAAGGCAATCCACAAAGGGAAGGCAGAACAGACTTACAGGATCAAAAGACCACAGGGCCGGAAAAATGGCTGCAGGTTTTTTCTTTTGTTTTTAAATCAGGTGTGTGCTATATTTTAAAAATTCATGTCTTCTCTCATACACTTTTTAATTTCAATTCATTTCTTTGAAATGGTAAAGGAATAAAAGCTGTGCAAGTCTTGAGGCAAGCATTATTTAGAAAGTTTATATTTTGTTTTCCCTAGCATTTGTTGGAACTCCACGAGTGCATGAGAGCAGAAGATGAAGTAGCTTTGACCTCTGCTCCTACTGTGGATTTAAGAGCTTCCAAAACAAAATGTTCTAAAAGTGTGGTTGTAACAAAAATGTGACTGCAGAAGAGGGGAGCAGTTGATGGAAGGAGGAAAACAGTTTGTCAAGGTCCTTAAAAAAATAAATGTTTATGTTAAATATTCATGTACATGGAAGTAGCTTTATTCCATAAATGCCTGGGAGATTAGTTGTTTGTTTTGTTAGTTTTTTGTGGTTTTTTTTTAACAGAATGAGTGCATTCTGAAACCATTTATGCTGGGTTGGATGTCAGCCCTTTTGAAGAGGTGTATTTTTATCTACTAGTAAAGTTATTTATCTATCAATATCTTAAATGAGTTGTTTTCAAGTGAGTTGAATTGTTTACTTGAAAGCTGGAGTTCAATGTACTACATAGATGCCTCACCTGGAGTTTTTCTGCCTACAATAAGTAAGGAGAAAGATCTTTCAGACTTTTTTAGTTTGTTCTTATTTGTTTTAATAACTTTAGTAAATAGAAGTACATTTAGAGTCTCACAGGAGAAAACAGCATATAGAATTTTTCTGGAAATGAAAAAAGAATTGAAGAATTCGTCCAGTTTATCAATTCAGTTTTCCATCACTCATTAATTAGCTTTTATTTCTAACGACCTTATTGTTGTAATTTAACTATACCCCAAGCAGCTGTATTGAATACATTTACCAAATGAACTTTCTTCTATCCTCTTTGCAAAAGTAATATTGAAAAAGTTTGGGTTGGGTCAGTTTGGTGTTTGGTTGGTTGGTTTTGGTTTTCTTTAATGTTTGTATTTGATCAATGCTGTGTTAAGATCTCTGAAGAAGAAAGTTAAGGTGTGGTGTAGGGGATTTTCATTTACATATTTTAGGCAAACAATTTGTACGGAACTGGTTTAGGAATGTGCAATCATATCCGAAACTTTAAGGTGTGCCTCTTAGTGGGATCAACCTGCCTGCCTATACCCCTTTGATAGGTTGGAGTATAAATTATGGGATCCTAGCTTCTCTGCATCTGTATTAACTCCTCAGGGTAATCCCTTATTTTTGGAAGGGAAAAAGCACAGACCCAAATAAACCATGATTTTTAAAATAAATAAAGCATTCAAAGAGATTTGATTTCCCTCTCCTTATTCTTAGAATGGCTTTTTGTAGAGCCATATAGTGGACATTTCCATATTCAGTTATATTCTTCATGGTTAATTTATTGTCAGGGAAAATTCTAAGCAGCCATTGTTAAAATCAGCATGAGACTGGAACTAAATTCTACTTTTATTTTGTTTTTTTTTAAGGCACTATATTGTGAATAGGCATTACAGTTGTTCTCTTCCAGCACTGGCACGTGCACTGCACTTGCATGACTAACCCATTTGATCATGGTTTCTGGCCTTGGTTTGTTCTGCTCACCTCTTCTTCCTCTTCTGTAACCCCTTCTTTTTTTCCTCTAGCACTCATGAATAGTGCACATCAAAAATGCCCTGTGGAAGAGGTATGTCTGACACAACACTATACAACTCTTGAATCAAGTATATTATGCCGATTTCAGCTAATGATTCTGCGATGGCACAGGAACAGCATAGTTTTGGCTTTTACACAACAAGACTCTACCACTTCCTAAACTGCACTTGCTATGCAAAAATTTGTCCCTCGGGTAATTTCTTTTTCTCTCTGAAGAAATCAAAATAAAAATATAATGTGGCCATTGAAAAAATTATTTGAATGTAAATATGACAAAACTAGAAAGATGAAGAGGTCAGGATTCACTTATTTTGTGGAATTTAAAATACATGGTTTAGGGAAAAAAAAAAGAAATGTCGCTGGCTTTTAATCCACAAGTGGTAAAACTTTAGGAAATTCCTAGCTGAGAACATTTGATTTTTTACTTTTACATAAAGGTGAAATAGTTTTTGTGCCTTAGTACTTTTCCCTTCCCTAAAACAATCAAAAAGAGACATTAAAAACAGGTTAAAGAACACATCTTGGAAACCAGACATCAAAAGCAAAACCAGACATGTTTAACACTTCTTTTTGGTTTATTCATGGACTGTTCTAACTAAAGAAAAAGAAGTTTCAGCTCTAAGGTCACCATAATGCAGAATGCATGAACATGTGGCAAGGAAGAGGAAGGGGGAAAAGTTCACTTCTACAGGTGTTAACTTGGACATACAGTGACTTAAATATGGTTATGAAACTGCACCCTAAACCTGTTAGAAACTTCTCATATTTATGACAGATAATTTTTTAAAAAAAACTTGGCCACTCCTAAAATCTGGAATTTACGATCAGTTGCTGTGCTCTCCGTTTCATTGATAGTGGATTAGCAAGGGCTCTGCTATTATCTTCATCTTATTGTTATGACAATATATTTTAACTTCTTCAAAACTTTTGTTCCTTTTAAATAGCTTCTCGGACCTCTAGCCATAGTGAACAGCAGAGGGATAGAAGGTATGATGCTGTTATTTATACTGCAGCTATTGTTACTGTAAGACCTGTTAAATTGTGTCACAGCTTTACTTTTTATGGCTCTCTTCTTTAGTTTTTGGTGGGTTTTTTTGTTCTCTCTGTCCTTGGTGTGTTTAAAAATAAATTAAACTTGGAATAATTAAAATATTGTGATTCTTAAGCACAGGGTAGGTTAAGAGTTTGAGGAGTTTTCTCATCAACTTTTGCATGTGTCCTCAAAAAAAGAATGCAACCAACCATCAAACCTCTGCAGAACTGTTTTGCTTTCCTGACACCTATTTACAGGATCACTTCAGCAATTAAAATAAGCACACTTTCAGATCTCCTTCAAGTTTCTCAAAGGGTATTGAGGAAGAAGGTCACCAACCTGGATAGCTGGTGAACTGAGTCTCTCAGTACTTCAGGTGTGAAGGTGGTGTGAAGGAGCTCTAGCCCTCAAAAGAGGGCTTAAAAAATTTGAAGTCTTTTTACAATAGTTCATGAAGTTGTGCTTCTGCAGGGTTTTTTTCTGTCAGCAGACAGGAGCTTCTGTAGCAAATTCTTCATCTACCCACAAAACTCACTTCTCAAAGTGTATTTTGTGTGAGACTCTAAATTGAACAGTGGTGCTCTGGTGGCCATGGTCCAGGAACGTGGGCCATCGCTGCACCTTATGCTCTAAAGCTGTTGTTAGGGTGATAAAACAGGGGTACTACCTGCAGGTCCCTGTTGTACTAGATGCTGTAAACAAATAGGTCCTGTCCCAAAGGCCTCATGGGGCTTGCTCTGCCCCACTTTATCACAGTGGGAGGTTTCCCTAGAGGTCTGAGAATAGACAAGCTTTTAGGTAGCCAGCTGGAAGCAGTTTTAACTATCCTACTGCTTTCATGCTGTAGCAGGCTAAGGGAAAACACACGGTTAGTTCTCATTATCCCATGAAGACTAAGACTTCTTCTATCTAATTGAGTTACACTTGTGTTTAAGTACTTTAAGCATGTAAATTACTTCATTGAAGCCAATAAACCTACTTTTTGGCTTAGGCATTTAATTAGGTGCTTTGAATGGAAGCCTAAGTGTTTGTTAGAAAGGTCAGGTAAATTACTTTGAAATCATGAAAAAACATCTTTGGTTAAATCAAAAAGACCTAAGCTATTTTGATTTCCCATGCTGAGAAATCTTTGGTCTTTTATACTTAAAAGAACTATTTTAAAATGTTTTAGGTAATTATTCTCCTTTGCCTTCGTTTCCAGGCGTCCTGAAATTACAATAGTTGCTGCTGAACCCCTCCGGTCATCCTCTTGGTTTCCAGGTGCAAGCCCTGTCACTCCTCAGGGATTAGGATTCCCTTCTGCTTCATCTCATGCTCAGTGGAGGAGAAATGAGCATATTCCAGCTGAGGTAAGCGTGAATTTACATGAGGGATCTTTGATTTACAAAGGTAAAAAGCACAGTAAGTTAGAGAAGAACAGTGGTTTTGCTTGCTTGAATTTTCATCACATTGAATAAAAGACTATGACAGTGTTCTTTTCCTCTGCATGTTAATTCAGTATTTTTAATTTATATGCCTCTTTTTTTTTCTTCTTTTTTTTTTTCTTAAAGGATCACATCTGTATGTACATTGATATTTATATCTCTATTTTGTAGCTTCCACCATCATATGAGCAGGTGATAAAAGAAATCAATCAAGTGCAAGTCAGTACAACAAATAACAATAATGCTGCTGCTCCTAGACATACCACTACTTCTGCAACACAAACTGACTTTCCGGAGGAACTAATCAGCCATTTGCCAGGAAGTAATGTAAAAACTAGTGTGCCTACACACTGGGAATCTGCAGGCTATCCAGGTGAGGCTGTTTTGAATTTCTCACTGATGAAAATATTACTTTGTCACCTGAAGATGTTCTTTATTACTGGTCTGTGCAGCATTTACTATGACTAGCAGTTAAATTTCTGTGAAGACTTACTGCTATAAATTTCTGTAAAAATCCTTTCTGCTGAAGAACTACCATTACATTCATGGTGAGACTGTAATTAAATCTGGGAAGTTTTGCTCAATTCAGTCACAATGGCAATTGCTTTGCAGCCAGAGGAGCTCAGGTGTCCAATCAGAATAGCAGCAGTGTTACACATTCAGACTGCAGAGCGTGCAAACCAAGCTGAGGAAGCTACTATACTATTCTTTGGTCTAGACGTTGCTGGCATGTCCCTCATGCTGCAAGCTAACAAGTGATTTTGAACTCACAACACGTAGGTACCACACATTGCAGCAACCTCCAGCTTCTTCCTATAGTTTGCATATTTTTTCATTAATCTTTTTAGAAAGAGAACTGCAGTTTCACAAGCAGCAGTAAGTTATGAATGAAAACCATCATGCTTACGATCCTGAAGGCTGACAGACAATAATGTAAATAAAGTGCTCTGGAATAGATAACTGAAACCTTTTCTTTTATGTTAACAGGGCAGAGTCCTCTTAAACCTCCTAGGCCTTCTGCATCTCTCCTGAATAGGCCTCCTTCAGAAAATGAGAATCCCTTAATAGTCTTTGAAATTTCTGAAGGTCAGAGGTGCCAAGAAAACCTCAATGCTGTGATATGTCCTGTGCCAAAGCCGAGATCAAGGAGCAATCTCAGACCTGTGGTCAAAAATACTGAAAGTGAGAATGACAATGGAGAGGAAGTGAACCAGTCTACCACAAAAAGGCAGCAACCTCCAATTCAGTCACCTGTCTTAGATGATAGCTTACTAGACAATCACTCGGTAATGGACAGCATGAGTACAGAAAAGAGCCAAAATAGTATTGTTTCAAGGATCAAAGTTTTTGAATCCCAAGGAACTAATGATACCTCAGGATTAACAAAAAAGCCAGAAATTGCCCCCCGTTTGTTTGCCCCAAGACCTGTTACTGCAAAGAAGCCAGTAGTTGCTCCAAAGCCAGGGGTAAACAGAATTTCAGGAGACTGGGATGCATGGACAGAAAGCAAATCAACACCTTCCAAGGAATTGCAGCCTCAACCTGAAGTAGTTGCGAGCAGTGTTGTAGCCAAGCCTGAACTGCCAAAGAAGCCAAAGCCTGGCCTTGTTAAAAGTAGTAGTAGTGATTTTCTTGATGCAAGGAGTGGATCAGTTGCAGAGAACAGTGATGGACAAAAGAAATTTCCTGTTCCTGCTCCAAGGCCTCTTGTTCCTAAAAAGTCATGTTATGCAGAAAATCCTGCCCTTTCTTTGGTCTCACTGAAGCCGATTGCTGCTCCCCCACGGGCTTCTGTATCTGCCCAAGACAAAGTTTTCAAGTCTCTGGGGGAATTGTCATCTGCAGCCAGCTCCTCAGCACCTGCTTTGCAAAATAAACCAGATGTGGAAGGAGATCTGATCAGTTTTGATGATGACATTTTGCCCCTAAGTCCAACTTCCATAGTTAATGATAGCATCAGTCCTGAAGCAGCAGCAGGTAAGAAAAATTATTTTAAACTCCCTGTGGTTACTCTTTGCAGGTGTATGATCCTGTGAGCTATGTCTGCCTGTCTTGACAGGGTTTATGTTTGTATATAAAATTCTTGGTTTTCTATTATGTCAAGATCACTGTGAAATTACTTGGATTTTGGGTCTTGGAAGATTCCAAGGAAGGATAAATCTCACAGCTTGTGTGCTGAATTTATACAGGATTACTAAATAATGATAAAAAACTTTATGTTATATGCTGTATGTCACCTCCAGAATGCATCACAGTTCTTTCTGGGGAGCTTGGGATATCGTATGTCTCACCATTTAATCTGACTAATTTATTTGAGTGCCTGAAGTTCTGTAGTGGAAACCTAGTCATATAGAGAAGCAGTAATGTTTGTGGCATTTCGGGAAACTTGTGATCACACATACTGGGATACTCTGTCCATCTCGCCAGTGACTACTTTCCTATGTGCTTGCTGCGCTTTTTTTTTTTTAAGTGAAAATAATTACTTCATATGGACAGATTAATTACTACAGCCAAATCCTGTTCATAAACCTTGTTTGATAACATTAAACACTTGGGGTCGATTTTTGTTAATGCTGTTTTAGTTAGTTTGAGATGCAGGTGGGTGTTGGGTTGTCATTAAATTTTATAGCAATAGGGTTTTCCCTCTTAATATTCAGGTATGTCCTGATGTGGCCTACCAGCCCCGTTGCAATTCAGGGAGAGTTCTGCCCCAAACCAGGTGATGTGTCACAGAAAATGCTTGTTTAAGGAAGTAGCTATGATTTTTAATCTTTTCTTTCTATTTTTTTTTTAAACCTCATATATTTGGTTTGTGTGGCAAAGTTTTGGTAGTGAGGGAGCTACAGGGGTGGCTTCTGTGAGAAGCTGCTTGAAGCTTCTCCTGAATCTAATAGAGCCAATGCCAGCCGGCTCCAAGATGGGAGTGCTGATGGGCAAGGACAAGCCCATTGGCGACGGTAGTAGAGCCTCTGGGATAACACATTTAAGGGTGAAAAGTTGCTGCGGAGGGAGGGATCCCACCCTAGAGCAGGATAAGAGTGTGAGGAGTCCTCCCCTGAGGAGGAAGGACCTCAGAGACAATGTGTGATGAACTGATCAAGCCCCCATTCCCTGTCCCCCAGCATCGCTGGTGGGGAGGAGGTAGAGAAAACTGGACTAAAATTAAGCCTGTGAAGAAGGGAAGGGCAGGGAGATGATGTTGTAAGATTTGGTTTTATTTCTCATTATCCAACTCTGATTTGATTGGTAATGAATCAAATTTTTACCCCAAGTTAAGTCTGTTTTGCCCATGACAGTAATTTGTGAATGATCTCTCCCTGTCTTTAGCTGAAACCATGAGCTTGTCATCATATTTTCCCTCCTCTGCCCAGCTGAGGAGGGGAATGATAGAGCGGCTTTGGTGGGCACCTGGTGTCCAGCCAGGGTCAACCCACCACACCTCATTTATCTTTAAGCATCTCAGTTTTCAGAAAAGAAGAGCATAGATACTGTGTAGTTGTCACTGTAAATTGATATTAATGGTTGTTAATAAATGTGCTTTCTTCACAGTTTGTGGATTATATTGTTAGATGAAGTTCTCTTTTCTTGTTTCTCCTCTATATTGACATAAAGCCCCCAAGACAGATACGGAAAGTCCCTTAAAGCCCTAAACTGTTAAGATAGGTGTATTGGGATATACAGATATCAGGGAAACTTATGAAAGCAGTGAAATAAGGCAACCGAAGATCCTGCAGGACGGGTGATTAGCTCAACAAGTCTGTTTTTCTCTTGAATTGACAGATACCAGGAGCACTGCAGATGCTGTACCGAAGCTTTGAAGGAGGCAGGAATACAGGATGACTAGAAAGGCAGTTTGTACTTACATCAAGGAAGGGTATGGCTAACAGTGTCTAGCTGGGAACAGAGTCATGCTGGTCGTGTCTGGAGACTGGAGTCATGGAGCAGCCATTGTGCATGTAATGGTTTTAGGAGAAAGTTGTAAGCGTAATGGATGACTCTTGTTTTCTGTGCATTTAGGGTAAACCTTGATTAATAGATGGAATAAACAGTGAGAAAATGTAACTCTTCTAAGTAGCAAGCAAGAAAAGAGAATACTTACCTTTTGAAGTGCATGAAAAGGAAAATGATATTTTGGCAATGTACACTAAAACCACCTTTCTCCCAGCCTGGAAAAATCAAGTAGCACTAATTCTCTTAAATCAGAGGTTGAGTGGTCCCAAAAGAAAATCACCGGAAAAAAACAGCTGTCACAATGAAGTGGTAAGAATGCCAGTCTTCATGTTTCTGGTTGGTGTCCTAGGTGTTGTTCTTTATTTAATTAAGAAGAAAATACTTTCCGTTCTCATGATTACAGAAGAATTATTCAGGTAATAGTTTCCTGACTTCTTGAGTCACCTGTCCTTGATTTTATTCATTCAGTAAAATGGGATCTTCTCTGCAACCCCTTCTTACCTACTAAAGATAGAAAGGTCTGACAGCAGTATCACTTCTACACTGTAAAATTAGGATTCATTCCAGATTTTGGAGGCTTTTTTGAGTTCAAGATCATATCTTGTACTCCTGATTACTAGTGCTGTGCTATGTCCTGACAAAGCATCCACAGGAAGAACACTCGCTTTCTGAAAAATGAGACAGTGTGGAGCACTTTCTCTTGTTCCCATAGGAATGGCTTAGGACTTGCAAGATGAATTCATAGTAAAATGTTTTGTAAAGGCAGGAAGAGAAGCTCTAATCTTGCTCCCAGTTCCCCAGACCTTTGCATTTCTTACATATTTGTCATTGTCATCACTTAGCAAAATGACAGAGCTCTGCTTGTTGTTATGGCAACCATAGGAAAGGAAGGAAGCTTTTAAGCAGTGGTGTTTGAAACTAAGCACCAAGAGCTTGTTTGGCAAAGAGCAGTGTTACCTTACAGATTACAGCATTCACAAAACTTAACTTTTTTTGATACAGCACAAACACATCTGGTACTTAGACTGTAATGTAAATAGAACTGGATGTATCGATCACTGCTGCAGCTAGTGCCTGATGCAAGAGTAAGAAGGTGCAGTTGATGAGAAGGGTGCAGAAGTTGAAGTAAGCATGTGAATGCAAAGGTGAAACAAGAAAAACAAATTCAGAGTCCTCACAGCAATTCAGTTAACTGGTACAAGGCATCAGCTTCTTCTGACAGAAGGCTATCATCTTCACAGTATTGAAAGATATTTGAATTTTATATATGTGCTAAGATCAACAGTGTTGGTAACAAAATAGTTTATAGTTTCACCAGTTTGTCAGTATTTAACTGGTAGTTTAACTACCAAAGCTCCTGGATGATTTTCTTCCAAGTTTACCTCAGGCAATCACATAGGTGTCCTCAGTGTTTGACAGCATCTCCAACAGCACAGCTGTTGGTACTTGCCCTTCTCCAAACATTAATGATTTTGTCTTTGTCTTACCCATATGGAGAGAGGGAACCATTCTGGTGCAAATAGAGACTCTGGGTACTGAAATCCCTTTCAAAGCTTTCAGCATCCACTCTGCCAGCTGAAGTCTGTGGGAGCTTTGGAAGCTCAACAGCGCTGAGATTTAGAGGTGAGCTGTGGCAGAACCTTGAATCCAACTCCTGTATCTGATGATGGCCCAAGGGAAGTGCCAGAAAGAAGTCAGGAATGACAGATCTGTAGAACTGCTCCTTTCATCAGCAGCCAAAATCGATGCCAGTTTTAGGTGCCATAATTTTGGACTCAGAGGCTAGGGATAATGTTCAAAGCCATTTGTATCCTAATGAAACGACTCCTCTTCAAGGCAGTTATTTAGAATGTGAAGGCATCTGTTTGGGACTCTAAATCTTGAGGTGCTAATGCTTTGATGACAGTTGTGATATTTTGATCATCTGGGGCATTTTTATATTTCTCTTATAGCTGATAACAGGGATTTGTGCAGCTTCTGAAGGTTAAAACTTTTGGTAATCTGTCAGGTGGACTCTGTTCTCACGAACTCACTTTTACAAAGTCTTGGAAGTAAAATCCTAGTGCAAGTTGGAACTAAGTGTAAATTCTGTGGCTTCAGAAGATGCATGATTTTACCCATAACTTGTATTAGTTTCTATGTTAAAGCGTATAGCGTGCATGTTTGCTAAATGCTCTCATAATGTCTATTTTGGATAAAGAAAATAGGATAATAGTGCATTTAAAGTGCACATGTAAATTAAAACCTGGAGGTGATTGTGCTGGAATGTTTTTGTTCCTTTTTGCACGCAAAGAGTTTTTCTTCTGTCTCATCTTCTCTTCCTCTCTAAAAGAGCATAAAAATCACTGATTGTTCTATGCCTTGTATAGCAGAACTCAGTTTAAGCCAAATATAGTTGAGAGAGGGCCTTAACCTTACCAGCAGGACACAGCTCTCTCTTGCTATCTTCATTGTATCTATGTATTTCAATTCTATCACTAATACAACTACTGCATTTTTAACTGTTTTTATCTGTCTGTGTACTTCATTGGAGTTCAAAAGTTCATTTCTGTCTGTATAGTGAAAAAAAAACCTCAACCAAATTAGAGCTGCTCTCCATTTCAGTGTATTGTTCCTTCTTGTGGCAACTATTCTGTGATTCTGTGATTCTGTGAATGGTGGAATTTGTGTGACATTGTAGTCAATTCAGAAAAAACTGCTGTTTGAGTAACTCTAAAGTTGTCTGCTCTGGGGATATTGCCCAGCTGCTTGTTTTTAATTGCTTCCTCAGGAAGGAAGATGAAAACCAACTGAAATAGTTCTAACTTGTAGATTAGCCCAGACATATGTCCAAAATAATGAAGCTTTTCTTAGGGTTCTGCTACGTTATTTCAAATTACTCTTGTTGGGGTTATTTTTAAGTTACCTGTCTCCTTTTTTACTTACTAACCAAAGTATCATCCACAGGGAAGAGTAAGCTATCTCATCCATTTTAATCTGCCATTTGGCTTAACACCTCACAAAACCAAATATATCTGAAGACACACTACTGGGGGGTGGAGTAGTGGAGGTATGGGTCTGTGCTATGTCCTATTGGTTGATCATCTCCGGCAGAAGTGGTAACAATATCCATTAATTCTTCAGATGCTACAGATATTTGCTTAGTAAACAGAAATTGGGACCTTCATGGAGATTGTGACTCCACTGTTATCACAGGAGAGAGCCTTATATCTAGTTTCAGGAAACAAATAAGGTTTTTTAAATCATAGCTACATAATAGATGAGGAGCCCTTTAGGTTGTCAAATGCAGGTGATTTTGCTTTTGAGTTCCATGTCCAGAAATGCTATTAAGTGGTAACACACATGTAATAATATTCTTAATAATAATTGTCTTCTCTGATGATTAAATCTGTTTATTTTACAATCACACTTAAAAATGTAGATATCCTTTGATCAGAAAGATTGTCAAAGAACAATAAAATCCTTATTTAAAAGAAGTGTTTATAAATATTTTTTTTCCTTTGCTGAAAGCATGTGAAATTCTTGCAAGAAGGTAAATATTTTAAACAACATTGTAAATTTTCTTGCCCTTCACATTTTGAAGATCTTGAATGCCTTACTGCTTTCAATCACCAGTCCTCAGCTTTGGAGATTTCCAGCTTGCCTGTTTGGGGCACTTGAATCTCTTGCTGATGAACAAACATCTATTCACCTGGCAAGAATGGACAAGGCTGTGTTTCTTAATCTCCAGGGTAATTTGGGGGGTTGTTTTTTCATCACCCACTCTATGTCCAAATACCCTCTGGCATCCAGTTTTTGAAGTTAGAGCAGGTTATGCAACCCATTTCTAACAACGTGACCTCATGGCTGACCTGTTCTGGGTAGGAGGTTGGATTAGAGACCTCCTGAAGGCTCTCACAATCTAAACTATTCTAGTTTTACATCAACCAGCAAAACAGATTAATGATGTAGGAACAGCCTCCAAACTCTCACATAATAGCTGATGCTGGTGTACACAGTCCTTTTGTGCCGAAGGCAGTGTAATTATTATCACTTTTACTACTATGGACAAGCTAGCAATGACCCAAACAGCTGTACTTGTAGATATACACAGATAATAAGTGTGGGTATTCCCACACTTTCAGAGAGAAGCGCTGAAAACTTCTCTGAAAAGGTCCATTTATATCTGTCTCTGTGTACAATGTAGCACTGTAGTTTTACACACCATAAAAGCTTGTATGGCCATTAAATGTTACAATAGCCCAAGAAATTATGCTATTCTGGTAGTAGATTTTAATTCTATCTGCTCTCCAGCTTTCTAACACTGTGGACCAGATACTTCATTGCTCAGTTAAAGATATCTTGAATTTTCAATAAATACATTTAGGTTGGATCTTCTGTTGCATCTCTTAGCATTTTTTTTCCCTATACTTTCCAGAGAAAAATCAAACTCTACATCATTACTTGAATTCGTGCATTTTTGTTGTACTGATGGCTAAGCTCCTTCTGCAA
This sequence comes from Myiopsitta monachus, assembly GCA_017639245.1. Taxonomy (NCBI): domain Eukaryota; kingdom Metazoa; phylum Chordata; class Aves; order Psittaciformes; family Psittacidae; genus Myiopsitta; species Myiopsitta monachus. The sequence goes on along the minus strand of CM029917.1, from coordinate 69,470,113 downwards.
ACTCCACATGTATCCTGTAAACATCACTTACTGTTTAGATTGGACTCGTTCCTCAAACTTAGTGATCACTGGCCTTGAGTTGCCTTCCTTTTTTGGTGACATATCACATATCAGCAGTGAACAGCGAGCAGTGCCTAAAACCTATGCAAGTAGTTCACTACATTTTGTCTGCTCTGAACACCAATAAATATTGCTGGAGAAACTATTCCTCTCATAAAATCTTTGCACAAATCTTCTTAAAAAACCTTGTTAATATGTGAGAAGTTTGAAATTTCTGTTTTGGCACCTGTACATAATGTTTCTCTGAGGAAGGATAATCCTCAGGATCAAACTTTCTGAAATCACTATGTGCTTGCTCTGGTGCTTTTGATAAAACAGCAAAAGCAGGTGCAGAAATAGAAACTAATGCTTTGGCAATGACATTGGAAAAGCTACTTATATGTAAAGGCTGTTACATAGAAGAGATTTTTACCAGCCCGCTCAAGTACTTGTTTGACTAAAAGTGACATATCAGGTAAAGCAAATCTCCTTGGCCTGATGAATCTTTGAATGAAGCAGAACCACAGAATCTTCATAGCCTCTACCAAAATAACTGGGCTAGTCATGAAAAACCTCTGTGTAGACTGGGGAGAAGGAAATCTTAGAATGTTGTGATAGCAGATTTGCTTGTCTCTCCTCCAGTTTTAGGTCTGAAGTCATACTAAGACTACTTCTGAATGCTGTATTCCTTTTATTTGAGTGACCTGGTATACTCTCCTAGTGTTAGGGCAGTGCCGAGAAGCCTGAGTTTTACCTCAGCTTACTTTCAAGTTACGCACAGATTGCATCCTGAAAGAGTCTGCATCTCATTTCCTCTCTCTCCCCCCTCCCAACCCCCTCCTTTTTCTTTTTTAATTGCAGTTTATTAAAAGATCGTGATGAGGTCATGGCAATTTTCCATTATTTGCAGAGAGAGCTGCAAATTGCATGTTTTGAGAAAGGTATTTAGTCTATATTATTCCATCTCATCAGAAATAGCATCTCTAAGGATGGTGAGCTATTAATTTTGGTGATGAAAATAGTGGGGAAAACTGAGATTGGGAAAATTACTGATGTTGGAATTTAGGTAGGATACCTGCCTAATATATCTATTTATAGTTGTTGTGATTTAGAATGTCTGAGTGAACATCAGGTTTCTAATTGTAGCATTTCACAATGCTTCACCCCATTCCTCTTTGGGATGACATCTGTCAGGTTTCCACTGAATCTCCAGCTACATTGCTAGGAGGAACCTGTTGTTGAAAATGTTCCTCCAAGTATGGGTTAATTATGCTTCCACAGACACCAGAGTGGTTTCATGGGGCTAGGTTTTAATAAAACTATTTGTTGATGAGGTTTGGCTCTAATATCTGTTCCTGGAAGATGCCAATAACAATAGTGTTCTGTATGAAGAAAATTTGTGAGCCTTGCCTTTAACAGCTGATTTAGGTTTTTAATTAAACGTTGAAAGTAGATGCAGTTTTATACTTCTGTAGCAGCAAGTGTAATGTTAGCATCAACACCTTTCATAACTACATAGCTCTCATGTACTGAGAGTGCTTCTGGCTGGACTAAGCATCTTCACAGCAGATATCACTATTCTATGCTTTTAGCTTTCCACATCTGATTTGTTTGATGATTCCCCTTATTGCTGCTGAGGTATCAGTTACTGCCTTATTACCTCTTGCTTAAAGACTACCAATAAATATTTCAGAAAGATACCCATCTGTCCTGCTCATATGGGAAAAGCCTTGTGTTTGCTCTGTAACCTCCCAGTTCTTTATTTTAAACAAGGATTGTAAATGAGAGTGTGTGGGGGGAAAAGCCTTCTCTCCTAAACTAGTAAAAGAAAGAGATGATATTCAGTGTATTTGAATGCACAGCTTTCAATTGTCTTTCCTGTTAACAAGCACAGAAGTAGGTGTTATCACATAAACCTTTGAAACAGAAGCTGTTGAGAAGTGAAACTAAGGAAGAAACAGGCATTAAGCATCATTGAAAAAGTTTAATAAAAAAAAATCAATAGAAGTCTGCTGATATGTGTTATAAAAAGTGCCTTGCAGATTAATTTCCTTGAGCTGAGAAGCTTTAAATGAGTATATTAACAATTCTGGTTTCACACCTCGGTGAATTATGCTCAAACGATGCCCAATTGTTGTTAAACAACATAAAAATTTGATATGTTGTCAGTCCCATTGCACAAAGCAGCCCAGTTGTTTACTCAGCCAATTCCTGCTGTAAACCCAGCACTGGGGAATGAAATAACACAAACAAGGTAATGAGTTTTAAACTAATTATGAGGTGACAACAGTATAATTGAACATACGATAATGAGTGGAAAACTAAGGTTCATCAAATGGTTTTCTCAGCCTTAGAAATAACTTTCCTCAGACTTAAAAATTACTTCTCAGATTTATTGATGTAGAGACCTCTGCCAAGGATTGAATGGTCAAGAAAACCATTTCTATGCATAGCAGTGATTAACAGCTGACAAACAGCAATTTTGTACAATTTTAAATCTCCTGTAAATTTACAGGGACACAGATCTCTGATTGATTATTTTGGGTGCTTAGAGCATTTCCACTTGGCCTCACAATGTCTATATTTTTGTAATATAGGCTTTGGAAAATTGTTTCCTCACTGTTCATGCAGAACTTCCTTAACCTGTGCAGAACCTGACCTTTAGAGGTGCTCTGTGTGCCAGCGTGTTTCCTGCAGTCTGCTGTTTGAAGCAAGGAGTCCGTGACTTAGGCCTGCTCACTTTTCCTCTGCTCGCCCTCTGGCTCTAGCTTCCTAACAGGCCAGTGGAGCACTGAGGCTCCACTGCCCTACTGCCCCGCCAGGGTCACTCCTCAAATCTGTCATAGAGTTGCCAGATAACTGAAAGAGCAGAAAGTCCAGGTTCGGTTTTCTTTTTTCAGCTGCGCTGAAGTCACTCTGAATGCTAGCGTAAGAGTTAAGATTAGATAAATCTTTCTTAATGCAATTCAAATGTTAGCATTGTAGCTGGCAGACATAAGGATAAAAGAAAAAAAGGAAAATTGCAACTCCAAGAGTGGGATTTTTGTTTCCTGTAATGAAATGACCATACTGCCAGAATGCTTGCACCCCTCTTGTGGTCTGTGTTTTAGTCCTCTAGAAAAACCCTGGCTGTGGTGCAGCTTTCATGGAAGAGACCTAAACCTTTTACTGACTAGTGCTAATCCATAACTTAAGATGTTAGTTATACCCTTACCTTCTAAAACACTGTGGGTTGCCCTGTGCCTGGTTTCTGGGTGTGCCAGTGTCTTTGGAGACAATGCGATGGAGTTATCTTCTGCCTGGATGGTAGCAGAGCTTCTTGTTAACTATAGTCTGTATACCTTTAGGTGCAGACAAATCGTTGACCTTTCAAGGCCAGGCTGGATGAAGCTTTGAGCAGCCTGGTCTAGGAGAAGGTGTCCCTGCCCATGGCAGGGGGATTGGAACTAGGTGATCTTTAAGGTCCCTTTCAACCATTCTGTGATTCTATGACCTGAACTGTAAGCTTGAAGCTGTTGTATGTGCAGCTTGACAGAAGGAATTGAGGTGCTTTGATTAATGATTAAGATGTGACATGAAGGTGCCCAGGCAGATTTCTGGGGAACCTATAAGCAGGTAGATGTCTTGACTTTGAAAAAGATCATGGCACAAACCCCTAAGGCATACCTGTACGTGATGGATGTGCCTACAAACAGAGCCTTGAGCAAGGGGCTAGTAGGATGGACATCTGAGCAGGGCTGAGCATGAACAGGCTCTGCAGCATGTTGTCCCTGCTGTTGCTACACTGCATGCTGGCAGCAGGAGCTAGGGAGGGCTGGGGGCATGGACAGAGTGCAAAGAGAAGTGGCATGCAGTGGTAGGGGGAGTTGTGACTGCCAGGTTGTGGGCGTGCGGGAGGGCAGTCCATTACACTATAATTCAGCAGCTCAAAATGACACTGTGTTTTCTCTCCCTGAAATTGCTTTGGGACTATTTTATGTTATTTTTGGTGTTATATTATCCAAGTGTCCGCTTGAATGCAAAAACCTGATGCATTCAGTTTTGTGTCAAAGTCTTGACTATGGTTTTCCAACAGTTCCTATGGATAGTACTATATCCCTTATGCCTTTCACCTCTAATCGTTTACGGCTTTACAAATGACACTGGCAGTATCTCAAGTGGAAATATATCAGAGCCACAGTGTCTTCGTGTTGATCTGTAAGAAATCATTATTTTGTATTACATAATTTTTAAAATTGGGGGTTTTATGTTGAATAAAAAGTTGTATCAAATACAGGACTTCCAAATGTATCAACAAGCCTGGTAGTACTTTGGAGCAAGGGTATGTTTTTATAGAAAGGCCTGAAGAATTTAAAGAGATGCCCAGCATACCTCCTCTCTGAGACTCTGACACTCCATAAATAACATCTCATTGAGCTACACATCTTAAAAAGCCACCAGAGGAGATCAAACTCAGTTGTTGGGGCTATGAATATGTGTCATGGAGAATTTATGATCTGGAGTCCTTCTCCAGTTTCTACTTCACATATTTACGATTCTGTTAAGCATTGCCTTTTTACTACAGTTTTTGGTAATGTCAGAGAAAAAGGTGGCAGTTAACAGAGAGGAGATATATAGGAAGTATTGCTCTTTGACATGAAGGTGTACTTGAGAAAAGAACCCATTGATTTGGATTTTATTTATGTCTGAGTATTTCTACATCTGCCTTCTACATGCACATATGTTCCCATGCCTATTAATAAGAGACCAGTGCTTAAGTTTATGAAGCATAGAAAACAGTACTCCTATCTTATCTATGGAATGGCTGGACAGGCTTGTAGAGGAATGAGTGATACAGGCAGGAGCAGAGCTCAAGCACGGCTCCCAGTTCTTGGTCTGAACCAGTCTCCTGCTTGACACCAAGTTTATAATCAACAGCATTATGCAGAATCTTCCAGAGAATTAGTTGTTCTACAGCAAAGGCATTTTGTAATCAGTAATATTTAAATGCTTGTTTTGCTTTGCTTTGTTTCTGTAGGCATTTTATCTGCTGCAGTGCTGACTGTTTAGTTTTGGCAGGATTTTATTGATTAAAACATTTTAGTGAATGTGTTCACAGCTATGTTTGCATATTAGAGCTACTGCTTTGAAAACGTTTCCCTAAAGCCATCCTGATTTCAGGTCCGTATTAGGAAGTAATGTAGTTCTTCTTGTTCAGTGGCTTATATAATCCCGGAAAGCATCTGGAGCATGTTTATGTGTCAACTAGGAATGCAGATGTACAGAAAAGACATGTTATTTGCAAAGAGCTGAGTACTCTATTTGCATCAGCCTGATTTTATTATTATTATCACCTTCCTGTGTGCGAAATCTGTAAGTCCTCAATAATGAAAGCAATACCCAGTGATATTTTGTTCAACAAATAAATATTAAATAGGGGGGGGTTGGTTTTTGTTTCTTTCCTTTTAGATCCATTTCAGTTCCTCACCAAAAGTGAACCTGCAAAGGAACAAACTGTTCAACCAGCTTTAGCCCGGAAACCCACTGTGATCCGAATCCCAGCTAAACCCGGGAAATGTAAGTTCTTCTCTCAAATTATCTGAGGAATCTCAGAAAACCTTTTTAACTGTGACTTACCATTTACTTCGTTGAGTTGCTGTTTATTAGCTGTATTAGCTACCAAAGGAATTTTGCTATATAGTTTGACAAGACAGAGGAGCCAACCTTAGGGCTGTGGTGGGAAGGAGAAATAGCTAGGAGTCATGTTCCCCTCTCCCTGCCTCCCAGCTACCTCGTCTGGCTCCTTTCTTTGCATTATGTTTGATGTCCCTTGCACCTTGTGGAGCTAATGCATATCAGAGGTGAAACAGTGGAGACTTCTAAGGGAAGCAGCAGGGAACAGCTGGAGGAGACCTTTTTCAGCAGAAGCAAGCTTGTTTTGTCAGCTGAACCATATCACTGAGTTATACCTTTGGTCAAATTAACTTCTGATACCAGCTGAGAATATTTGACTGCTGCTCCTGAGCTTCCAGAGGGCAGGGCCCCCACTTGTCAAAGGAACAATATTAGTGTATTAAACTTTGCTTCAAACACAGCTATGTTGGGATGTAAGGATAATTTTCACAGATTACATCAAATAGTTTCCCTAAGGTCCTTTCCAACCCCAACTGTTCTATGATTCTATGACCCTTGTGATATTTGAAATCTGTGCCCATTTAAGCAATAGTGTTTTGGTAGCAGTTGAGGGGATAAAAATGGTATGTGAGAACTTGGATACAAAAACCTGATGTGTTCAACTTTGTGTCAAGGTCTTGACTATAGTTTTCTGACAGCTACCATATCCCTAACACCTTTCACCTCTAATCCTTTACGGCTTTACAAATGACACCAAGAGTATCTCAGAGTGGAAATTTATCAGAGACACAAGGTCTTTGTGTTGATCTTTGTATGCAAGAGTACACTCTTGCTTCTCTTCAGCCTTACGTTTTATCCTCAAAGCTTAGGGAGAAATGTCACGAAATAGCTCTTAAAACTCGTATTTCAAAATCATGTTTTACTACACTGACTAGGTGTAGAGCCAGTTTGTAGCAACCAGATGTCCAGGTGGCTTTTCTCCTAAGATTTTCTCTCATTATTTCCCAAGTTCCCTTCTTTCCCTCCTTACGCCACCTCCCCAGTGCTAAAATACTAGGATTTCCTTTCCTCTGCGTAAGTGAGAAATGCATCTGAAATTACTAAAAATGCTGAGAAGACTGAAAATAAAGCTATGAGAACAAGTCGTTCTGTTAATTATGATCTTTCTGATCATGAATAAAGTTTTTTTCAGTTGGAAGAATACATTTACAATCACTGTAAAGAACCCAAGACATAATTCTTCTCCAGAAGTGAAATGGTGATTTCCATTTTTTGGGGGGAAAAAAGGAGAAAAAGACCTGACAATTCTTTTATTATTTTTTTTTTTCTTCCCTGAGCTGGATTCTCTTTTGAACTTGTAGATAACTGGTCCCTTGCTGCTCTCTAGTGGTAATGGAACTTTCCATAGGAGACTGCTGCCCATACTGTACTTAGCTGCAATTGTCAGGGGAGTACGAAGGGCTGCTTTATGGGAGGCTGTAGCTGGAGGATTAACAGGATGTGGAGGGACAGAAGCAGGTTCCAAGAAAGCAGAGTAGTCATATGTCAGTAGAAATGTAAGGTGTTAGAAGTTAAAAATTTAGAAAAGAAAGCTGTACTTACTTGGACCAAGGTATAACATGGATACAGTAGAATCTACCTTGTAAGAGGGCCACATAATCGCCGTACAAGGGGTCTTTCACCATGTTGGGTATGGAGGGAGATTAATTCTGCCAGGAACCACTGCAAACCTTAAAGAAATATCCCAAAAACAACTACCAAAAACACTAGCAAAAAGGGGACAGAGCTGGATGCTTAAGAATTTGAACTTCGGTAAAGCAGTCATTTAGCATTAGCATTTTTGTTGCAATTTCATTAGAAAGGAAGTATTAAACTTCCACTTCAGTTATTACACTTAGAAATCACTGAAAATAACACCTGCCTTCTAATTCTTGGGCGGTTTTTTTCATCCTTTATTTCCTTTCATTATGGTCTTGTAAAGAGTAAAGTCAAGGAAATTAGGCCATCTGTATATATCAACATTTGAAGTGGCATGAATAAATAAATTTGTCGTGCTTTTTGTAGATCAGTAAGGCATTATTAGAAAAGATTTCTCTTGCAGTTACTGTCAGGTATTGGTTTTATTTTTCATCCATCATGCTAGCTTAGTAGAATGATGAACTGCACTAGTTTTGTTTTTCCTGTGCTTGGTCACAGGTGGTCACAGAAAACCAACATGGTAACTGTGACTTCCTTCTAGGAAGAAGGGATTTATCCTTGAACTGATCCATTTTTAAACATCACACCAGTGTTTTATATCATAATAATGCAACTGAGATGTTAAAAACAAGCAACACTTCTCCTTCTCACAGATTGTTTTTTTTTGGAAATACTTTTCATGAAATGAGCAACTGAAAGTTTTCATTTGAATAGAATCTCTTTTGTCATCGATCTATAAATGTCCAGGCTGTCTACATATGTTTCTACATAACTCCAAGACTGGCTGGAAGTCAGAAGAGCTTAAGGGTCTGAAGTTATTTGTATGAAATTAACGTTCTTGCTATACAAATACATTGTAAAATAGATGCTAGGGTTCTAATACATGAAGACAAAATGATTGGTACGTAAAGACAAAATGATACTGGCAAAATCTGTCTAAGTGCTTCCCAGGTTTCAGTGGGAGAGACTTTGAAAGCAGTATAATATATAATTAGCAGGTTTTTATGTTCTTTACTGAAACTGGAGAAATCATCACTCTCCCCTAGTAAGAGCTGTACTGCTTCCTCTTCCATTTCTTATATTTACTTAGCGCCTTAAAGACTACCAAAGAGCTTCCATCTCTGTTTTCCTTCTGTCACCATGAATTTCGAAGCAGGCAACAGTTTCTTTTCTTGCCTTTACCTTTCTGGAGATTCTTCTGTCCAAGTCTCCTGATCTTTCAGGGTTACTTGAAATAACCCTCAGCTGTTTTCCAGCCTGAAGGATATTCCAGGAGCTGACAGCTGAAAAAAGTGAGCCAGTTTAGAAATGTGGCTGAGAGGTGGTGATGGTGTTTCACGGTATCCCATAATGGGTCTGACATTCCCAAGGGTAGAAACTCTTCTACTCGTCTAATATTATATCAACAAGTATTGCAGCTGAAACCCTGAAACTCTAGAATAATTTACTGGTGTCCTGAGCATAAAGTGAAGATCCATTACGCAGGATGGAAGGTACTCCTGAAATTAGCCCCAGCGTTGCAATATTCCCTTCATGTCCCTTTTTTCTTCACTCGTCTTTAAGTGCTCCTGCCCATTGGCTGCTCTGGCTTTCAGTAGGGAAATTGTGTTCACAAAAAAATGCCCCAAAACAATATGCATTCCCTCACCTATTGTTGGTTCATGTAAAGAAGCTATTAATTAAACTTTCATTTTGGAACTTTTTGGGTTTTTTATAGATTTAAATGAAATCCTGCATAGCCCTCCTCCACTTCCTGCTGAAAAGCCTATTGGGAACACCTCTGATATCACAGTGGGGAAACAGAACAGTGGTGACCTAGTAAAAAAAGTGGTAAGTTAGGACTGTTTTCCTGTATTACAGCTTTGTCTGCTTTGGTTAACAGATCTCTTGTGACTCTCAAGCATTCGTAAAGTAAGTTATTTGAAGGACCAAAGGATTAAAAGGACTACTCAGAAATATAAGGCTTTTTTCTTTTAATTGCGTTCTCTAATTTAATCAGATAATTTAGACTGCTGTCAGTTCTGAAAAGCACTTTGTTGATTTTACTGAGCTTTGATCACATCTATCTTCAATTTTCTGTATTTAGTAGCTGGAATTGGGATATTCTACAATTTACTTTCAAAAGCACTGCAAAGTGGTTCAAAGTCCAATGAGATTTACGTAGTGAAATGCTGTCAAAGTCCTTTAGAAATGTACTTTTTTAACTCCATACACATGGTACCTCTCGGTGTCTGTGCTAATTTCCAGGCAGAGGAAGCTTTTCTGTAGATGAATGAAGCTTGCTTTCTTCAGCTCTTTCCTTCTAGTTGGTTTCTTCTGGTCCTGTTAGAGCCAGAGTAGAGCCATCTATTAGGGAAAGTAAGGCTCTGCTCCTTGCTTCTGAGCACTTAGCAAGGGTAGACATTTTAGCTGTGTATCCTATATGCCCTTTGACATGGATTTACAAAAGGGAATTAAAACAAGCTAGAAAATGACAGTAGAATTTCCAAATATTGAGTGCTGTAATGGCAAGAATGGCAGTCTGTCTTGGAAACCACAGGCAGTAAAAAAGATAATGTCAAATCAAAAGCCTTCACTAGCTTGAGAACTGCCATTAAATTTCTTTGTGGCTACCTCTGCTAATAGGATGAAGTGGTTTTTAAATGTCATGATTGAAGAGGCTGTTCATAGACGTTCCATCTTTTCTGAATAATGCTGAAAAAATAATGTCCAATACAAGACGTTAAATAGCATTTTAAAGAATGCAACCTCAAAACTTTTCCAGTGTCATGCAGGTTATTGTGACAGGCATATGTAAGCCTCAGATAATGTTTTTAAGAAAAAGACTGCAATCAAGTCCACTGGAACATTTAAATCTTATCCTTGGAAAGATAGGAAATTCTGTGCTTCTAAAGCTAGTATTGTTTGTCAGTGGAAGTGGTTAACCAACAACAGTAAAAATCGTTGACTGTAAGCAGTAATTGGCACAGATTTCTTCCTTTTCACGCAGAAGAGGAATTTTTTTGGTATAACATCCCCACCTGAAAGTGGCAGGTTTCTTTCTGATCAGGATTGTTCAGTCAGGAACATTCATTTGGGGACTTAATCAAGGGTCAAAATTTTGTCACAAAATACACCTAGGTATTTTCTAGGTATGAAAAATCACCAAATTTGTTTACCAGTTTTAAGAACATGTATCCCTAATTAAATAAACAAGACCATTGAGACCTATTGAATATTACTGGTTCAAAAAAGGATACTTTTGAGCCCAGATTCAGCGATCTCATTTGCCATGCTGTTCCACAAGCAGTTGTGCTTGTTCAGAGGAGCTGGCAGTACTTTCTGGCGCTGGGAGGACAATGAACAGCAGGAGACAGAAAAGATGGTAACTTCTTAATCCTTTACTGTGGTCCAAGCCCTTCAGACATGGCACATGTTCCCCTCTGATGACACTGTTACAGGGTAGTAATCTCTGGCAGGGTCAGGATGGGCAGCTGAGAGGAGTAAGACCATAATGTGCCAAAGCAAAATTCATCAGGATTTGTCTTTTAGATCTCTAGGAAACATACTTAGATGCCTTCTTTAATGAGAGCTAATGTTATTTGCAAGAGATGCTGTCCTGTGTGGGTTTCATTAATATCATGTTTTCTGCTTTAAGCCAATTCGAAGTGTTTCATCTGTCAAAGTTAGATCAAAATTGATGATGTAACTGCATCAGTTGGAATCCTGTGGGCAGTGAAATTCTACATTTATATGACTCTCCTGAATTTGTCTCTTGAGCCCTGACTCCCATGTGGTAGGAGAAGAGGGCTGGGTCATACTTAATGCACAACTCAAGCTGTGATTCAGGTAGTCACCCAGATGATTTACATTTTCTTCTGTGTCCAACAAGACTTTGAAATGGTAGAATGCACCATAATACTTATCACTTTCTACCCAGACCTCTTAGAAACTCCTGGTTTTCCTGTATGTAGGATATAATTTACTATACGAAATGCACCATTTAAACAAGTTCTTTTTTGTTTCTTAGGCTTAAAGAAATGGCTTTTTTCTTTTGAATCTTTATAGGAGTTGGGTCATTCAGAAAAACGTGGAGTGCCTCAGCTAGATCCTCTACTACCCCCAAGGTAAGTGCAGTTCTTCAGTGATTCACTTAAAAGTGATGTTTCTAAGTTAGTTTGCCTAGTTAGTCTCAATGTAGACACTACCAACTCTATTTCTAACTCAGTAGGCTTGGGTAGGTAGTATGCTTACTAATAAATAGGCAGGACCAAGTTGCTAGCTGATTAATACTTGTTTGTACGCTATTGGTATGAGCAGGGAGATTATAGGAGGACAGCTGTTTGGCTCTTCAGCTAATGTACAGTGGCTGCTGACAGTCATTCCTTTCTGCATCTTTAACCTTTTCACCCACAGCACTCGCACTTGTGGCTGGGTTTGAGTGGTAAAGGAATGGAGGTGGCAGTTGCTGTCACCCTGAAAAGGGCAGATGCTGGGCCAGTGCCTTCCCAGAAGTACTGGCTGGTTTATACAGTTCACTTCAGCTGTAAAATACCTGTGAAGATGCAGAACCAATGATAACCTTAGGGTTTTTATTCTTTTGACTCAATAAAAAAGAAGGTCTGTGGAGGCAAAAGTAGCTGGGCCAGCCTTAAATTCAGGTCCACTGAATGCCAGAGACAAACTGGAGGAAGATAAAGCATTGGCTAGCTAGGCCACTATGGCTATCTCAGCATCTGCACTCTGAATCTGTGGGCTTAAACACAAGAGCTTCCTCTGTTGTGTCAGAACAAGAGAATCTTTCAGCTATTAAACTTAGACTACCAATAATAATAAGAATTCATTAACAAGAAAGAATGTGGTTGTACCCACAAAGAAACACCTCATTATTGTCCCTTATGGGCTTGTTGATTTCCCCTGTTCTGTTTAGTGTAGCAGCATTCCTGATTCTCCAGAGGGTCTCTGGAACTGCAGTAAACACTTTGTCCTTTGTCTTTTCTGCTCAATTGGATTATGGTTTGGTTTTTTTTTTTTAAGCAATAATAATTATTTGAATTGCTTGTTAGAGTTTTCTTGTTTAGTTGAGTTGCGTTACAAATCCATGGGTTGGTTTGTTTCCAGATTTAATGCAGTCTAACTTGGAATTTCCTATTTTGTCAACATTAAAAAAGCTTACTTTAGGATGAGGCCAGGAAAGGGGAGAGGTGGAAGTTCAACAGAAGTGGATTATTTTTTTGAAATTGAAAAAACTAATCCAATCTCAAATAGTAATGGAGAACTAGTATCAGGAGCATTAGTAGAACACTAGTGTCTTCTCAAGTGGTGAATGACACTCAAAATATGTCAGAAGGAGACTTCAGAGATCCACTAATGCACATTTGTTGTGCTTGATGATTTTTACAGACCCCTGAGGAATTCGTGTAAGCAAATAGTTGTGCTGAATTACACTACATGGGAGAGACAACTGTAGCAGAAACTTGCAGTAAACGGCCAAATATTTCCCATTAATAATAAAACAATTTTGTATTTTTGGAATGGTGTTAGTGCCAGGGTTCTTAATAACAGGAAGCCAAAGTTATAGGTACATAATGCTTGTTTATAACAGAGGTGATTTTTTTATTATCAAATTATTGATTTGGCCACACTCTTTGATTCTAAAAATTGTGAGTTGTGTGTGCTCTATAGGCAGCTTTTTTTAATCAATGCTTAGTAAGGGGGATTTTTTAGATTAATTACCACTGACACCTACTAGTTTCTGATTTTGGTTTCTAAACTACTGGCACACTAATGAGAGTGTTCTACCTCCAGCACTGCCAGAAAACTCAAGTGTTTTCACCAGTGTTTTCTTTCAGCAGTAGAGATCAGGTTGCATAAAAGTGGCAATTCTGCTATAGATGCCGTAGTGCAAAGTGGTGTTATATGTCATGAGTTTCAGCAGAGGCCCAGAAGTCACTTGGGGTAAGTGACATCCCAGAGAATGAGCTAGTCTCATTCCTGAAGACCAGCTAGATCAGCAGAGCCTCTCAGGGCTTTCACTAAAGCTCTCCACTAGAAGAAGTCCATCCTAAGGCAACTTCAACCAAAGCTCTTTCTCAGGGTGGATTGCTAAAAGAAATCCGGCTTATGTAGTGGACTCTCAAGAAAGCTGGCAGGCTGTTGAGAAGTGACAGAGGTGAGCAGACTTAGAAATACATAGTCAAGCAATCTAAGGACTTGATCTTCTAGTTCCAGTATCTGAAGAGTTCATGTATTCCCAGAGAGCTTCAGATACTACAAACTACAGTCCAGATCATCCTGAGTCATGTTTCCTTATTGCATATTCTTTAGCTAGGGCTGTGGTGGAGGATGAGGTAACAGGCTTATTAATATGCATATTTCCTTTATGCTTTACCTGATTTTTAGGCCTGTGAATGGCAAAATTATACCTGCTCGACCTCCCCCACCTAGAAGTGTTCCTGGGAGGCCACCTCCACCAAAACTCTCTGCAGCCAAGACCTCCTCCCAGAAGGCAGCTCTTTCACGGTCTACGTCTGACATCGCTCCTGACACTAAAACCAGCAAGTTCAGATTGGGACCCAAGAGAACAAAAAGTTCAGTCTTTAAAAATTCAGATCCAGCATTACCTCCTAGACCTAAACCAGGTCATCCTCTCTACAATAAATACATGGTGAGAGTTGAGATATTCTGAGGCTGTTGATCAAAAACCAGTGCTGCTTAACATAGTAGTGAAAGAGGTAGTAAGGAAGGTTACTATGGTGTGGCTTTCAAAGTGCATCTATCAGCACAAACTTCCTTAGAAAATACTGATAGATAGATGGATGGATGGATGGATGGATGGATAGATGGATGGATAGATGGATAGATAGATGGATAGATAGACAGATAGATAGATAGATAGTAATAAGTTCTGTAAGGTAATACTGGAGAAAGGAATATACGTGCAAAGTATAGATATGTGTGTGTATTTTTGTGTATATATGTAATTAATATATATATCTTTAATGCATATCTTTTGGGTTTGGGGGTTCTTTTTATAGTCACCAGTTCTGAATTCTATCACAACACATGAAAAGATGCTAAATAATTGTGTTTGTATATTGGTTTTCCCTGTATATGTCAAAATGCTTAACTTAAAAAGTAGTTGACCTTGCTTAATCAAGCCTGCAAAGAGTGAGGAATGTAGTACCACTTACCTTTACATTTTCATCCTACTGATGCCATCCATTTTCATTATAAAATAGTTTATTTTTGGTATTGTGTGTGTTGTTATGGAATAGTACATAAAAGTGGATTGATATTACAGATAAGGGAGAGTCTTTCCCCAGATACTTGAAACTGATTAGCGATCAGAGCTGATAGCTGCCTGGACCAGTGCTGTTGTCAAAAAAAGCCACCCGCACAAACATAGCATGAACATCAACATTCAGTACAACATGGAAGCTTTCTGTTGCCTTCTCTTTGATCTTCACTCTTGCATTTAGATCCTTGGTGGAGCAGAAGAGCAAGAAGAGAGAAAGATGTATCTAGGTTGATAGTAGAAACAGCTTTGAGATAAGGGAAGCATGATGCTTCCTCTCTGATGCAGCCACACCTGTTTGCATAAGAAACGTGTGACATTTTTGTACATGAGATTTTATTCAGTAGCAGATCACTAGTAATTCCCTGCCCTCAAAAGTTGCCGTTAGTGAAATTTTCCACCAGGTTGTTTTTCCAGTGCCTTCCATGACAAATTAATACATTTTTGTGCCAGTGTGTTGCTGAACATCATTACTGTATGGTATGATATCAGTTAGATGGTTGAGAGACTTCTAAAGCAGATGACAACACCTGGGTTTCTTCAGGTGGCAGGCAGTTCATATCACCAGCAGTCTCTTTGAATGCCTTCCAAGGAGCTTGTCCTCTTCCACTGGACTCCTAAATTAGTTACCTGCAGTAGGTGGTTTGAATAATTCCATTGTCTGACCATTTTCACTCACAGTGTGAATTTCAGGTGCTTAGAAGTGAAATAGACATTTCCATTTGCCTCTGTTTCTATTCAAGCTACCTGTGCCTCATGGAGGTGCCAAGGAAGATTGTCTTCCCAGGAACACTGGAGGTCTATCCTGTAAGGTAAGGCATTTTTTTCTGCTGATAAATATTTAATGAGTAAGACTCCTGTTGCGTTACAGCATCCAGTGCTTTAGGCTTTAAAGGTTACACTGAGAAATGTAATAGTGTTTTATTAAATCCTTGTGTTTCTTTAATAAAAACAAAACAACTGCCAAAACAAAACCCAATAATCATGATTTGCCTCATAGCACAAGGACATTCTGCTTATGGAGCAGAGTAACAGTAATTATTTGGAGTGCCAGAAGGCAGAGGAAACTGGTAAAATTCCTCTGTCTCATTGGAAGATAATCACTCCCTTGGCTGAGTGTCTGAAAAGTGGGCAAAAGATAAGTGAGTATGAAGTACTGTACATGAAACATCAGTGAATTGGCTTTGACATACAGACTTCAAAGTATTTTCCTCTTTCTGCTTCTACGGATCTTACCATGTTTTTAGGGCATGACTGGATTAATATTAAATAGTATAAATTATAACTTTGAACAGCCTTTCTGATTATTAACAGAAACCTACATGGCTGAAATATATTTCTATGCAATCTGTTGGTTTCTGTTGTAATTCATATTATTCTGGCCTTATCTTTCTTCATGTTGGTCTTTTTTGGTTGGGTTTTTTGTATGCAATCGATTACTTTGAATGTAATTCACAGCAGTTGTCATCAGTACAGTCTAAAAATCCCTAGTGGGAGGGACAAATAAAAAGGCTCAGCATTTTGAATATAATTTCCCTTTGTGAAGATCCCACAACAAAATTGTAATTTCCCCTCAGAGTTATCCTCTTGTAAGCAAAGGCCTTGTGGCTTGCTCACCCCTCTAACATGCTGAGGGGCAGATGTGCTGCCCTTGATGAGTTTACTGGGGAGAGTTGGGCTGGCGTGTTCCCTCGAAGCAAGCAAGAGTGGCTGGCAGCATGCAGTACTGAGCAGCAGTGCAAAATTTGACCGCAACCCTTGCAATGAGAGTTGATACCAACGCTCCAGGTTTCTGAGCCACAGATTGCTGAGGCTTTGTCTGTACATGCCTTTCCTTCAGTTTACTGGCTCAAAAGTAGATTTTGATGAAATGTATTCTGGTTTACACAAGCAGAAGGCATACAGGATTCAGTCCCATAGCTCTGTGACCAATATTAACCGGTACCTCCAAAGGTAATTATCTGATACCAGAAAAACATTGTGTCTAAAGTCACAAAATTACTTTCAGAATACATAACAGAGAATCTCTGTGAGTATCTTCCATGATTTATAAACTACATGTATTTATGTGTTGTCAGGATTCAAACCACCCTCCAAAAGTTTCTGGCACAAGTGCACCTCATGCTGTAGTCCTGCATGATTTTCCTGCAGGTAAGCAAATGTGAATATTCTGGAAGCTTGTTTTACTCCCAGATTTTCAAATTGGAATTTTATTAGGAATTATTGCTTTAAAATGATGAGGAAGCTCAGCCCTCAAAGTCTTCATGTAGGGTCGTTCAAATCCATGGGTTTAGCTATAGTTGGGCTAGTCTTTTAGTTAAAGCAAACTAGTTTATCAGGTGTAATTAAGACTTTTTGAAAACCCATTCTGGTTTTGACTGTGATATTTGTATTAAGAAGGTTTTACTTAAAGAAAATCAGTGAGTGTGACAACTGCTGTTAACTGAAATGATGCTGTCTTACAGAGCATCCTGATGACCTGGAACTCCGTTGTGGAGATACTGTTTATCTTTTGGAGAAAATCGATACTGAGTGGTACAGAGGAAAATGTGGCAATCGCACAGGGATATTTCCTGCCAGCTTTGTTAAAGTAGTTGTATGTAGGCTTTGTATTCATTGCTACATAAGATCTTGCTGCATTTGTTTTCTGGTTCTGTTTTACTATAGCTCCTGTGTGTTTAACTACATTCTATATTTACATAATCTCTTTTCCATCTGGCAGTACAGAAGACAAGAAGACATTGTTTGTATGGTATTAGAAAGATGCTTGATTTGGCAGGACCAGCTTATGCTATGGGGATTTTCTTGCTATCAATCATTTGAAGCCAAGTGAGAAAATCATGGCCCTTACCAGAATCTCTTTGTTAACCTGGGTGGTTACTCAGGGTCTGCAGAGCAGATTAGTTGCTCACAGCTGCGTGTAGGAATCAACACTTGGTAAGATGGTTGCTTTTTGTGCCTCACCCCAATCTCCCAGTTTCATTTTCTTGTCACTTGAACTGTACTGGAATCACCACTTTTATAACCATGTCGTGAACTAGGTCAGGGCAACAGTTGGGCCCAATGAAACATGGTATTTTTCTTCCTAGAATATTTTTTTTTCCCAGCTGGATCAATTTGCCTAAGTGGCTTACTAAGTGGCTGCACAAGTGGTGGTGCTGGCACAGTGCAAGGAGATTGTGTTGTTGCAAACGAGCGGCTTAAAGCAATCCTGTTACTGAATGTGACAGTAAATGGCAGGCAAGAGACCGGTGCTGTTTTGGAGCCCAATAGCAATTAATTTAGTGCCTCTTCTTTAAAAGAGAGACAGTATGGTTCACTGCATCAAAAGCTGGGTCAAATCTATTGCAAGCCTGAGTCTGAGATTAAAGTCCATTCTGTGACAGTGGAAAGGGCCTTTGGGCTATCCACACCAGCCATATGGACATGGAGGAATGCTAAACTTGACCCCAGCATGCAGTGAAGTTGTATGGCTGGGCATTCACATGGGCATCCATTTCTCTTGGAGAAGAGCACAAGTGGGCACAAGTTACTCCTGGGGAGATTCCAACTTAATACAAGAGGAAAATTTTTCACAATGAGAACAATCAGCTATTGGAATACTCTCCCCAGGGAAGTGGTGGATTCTCCAGCACTGGGCACTTTCTAAGATTTGGCTGGACAGGGTGCTGGGACATCTGGTTTAGGTCTTGTTTTCCCAAAGAAGGTTGGACCAGATGATCTTTGAGGTCCCTTCCAATGTGGTATTCTGTGATTCACTAGAGAGAGTGTCTGTGTCAAGCCAGGGCAGCTGGCGGAACTGAGTACTGCTGCTACGTAGGCAATACCAAGTATTTGATAACCAACAGAGAGTGCAGGATGTTTTTGTAATGGTGTTTAAGATTTTAAGAGAAATACTGAAGAATAAAAACTAAACTTGGCATTAGTAATAATGGAACCATGCTCGATTCGCTTTCACGAGAAAGATTTGTTAGCTAAATTGAATAGCTGCTTCTACACAGACAAACAATTTGATTTAAAAGCTTTTGTTACTACTGATGGCTAATAGAGAAAAGATTTTATGTTAAAACAGTGAAAAGGGTATTTGGGTTGAATTCAGCATTGATACAGACAGATACAACTTCGTAAAAGCTAGGGAAGATGTGTTTCAAATTTCTATTTTAGTTGTGGTTACACTTTGAGTGCAAAAATCTTTTGTTTAAAAAAAAATTAAAAGTGGCAGTCAAAAAATAGCGCAGTACAGGAGGTTGATTTACTGAGGACTTCATTCATGTCAGATTTGAGCTTGATACCAGGTCCCTATACTATACGCTACAGTGTGGTTTACAGTATTGAGCTAGGTAACAGCTTAGGTCTGGACATCCAGCAATGGGTACATGATTGTTATTTAGAGCCTTCAGAGTACCACAGATGCCAGCTCCTCTAGCAAGAGCACAGCAAAGATTATTTGTCCTAAATGGCAGCATGGTCTCCAGTCCTTCGCATAAGCTAATGAAACATTCTTGTTGATTTTATGGGAACTGACTAATGTGATAGCAAACTGTAACCCAAAGCTCCTCGTCAGGGTCTCCTGGCTTGTAGTCATACACATCTCACAGATCATCTTTCATGTCATAAATACAATACCAAAAATACACTTGAAGTCCTCTTATGATAAAGGCATTGAATGCTGTCTGTTTGATATATCTATGTATTGATTTTCTAAATTGTATTTCTCCAATTCAAGTGAGATTTGTGAGATGTATTTGTGTTTGGAGGACAGCTGGCTACCAAAGCCCAGACAGGATAAGTGTAAACAATAATTTTGTCTGTTGTCATATATTGTGCTAGTAAATAATAGAGAGCAATTACCAATTGAAAGTAGGGAGTTAAATGCAACAACATGTAGTTGCATCCAGTCCCATATTCTGTCAGTCATGCCCCAAGTAGAAACAGCAAATCAGTTTCACAACAGAAAACATTAAACAGAGCTCCTTGTTTGCATGAGATTGGAAAATGAGAAATCAGGCATACAAACCTGAAATCTACATTAATATCATGAAATATCATAGCATGCCAGTGATTATAGGGTGTCACATGGAGGTCAGAACTGGAGCTGATGCTTAGCTGAAAAATAGATTATTGTAACTGGTTCCAAGCTTATTGTACTTATGTTGCCATGAGCTTGAAATGGAAGATTTTACTTATTTTGCTGTCTCACTAGATTGATGTTCCAGAAGAAGGCAACAGGAGAAGAATACCCTGTTCATCACAATGTATTAAGTGAGTCACATCAATACTATTTTCTTTTTCATGTTGATTTACTAGGAAGTAAAAAGAAAGATAACTTTGAAGCATTATCTGCATTGAGGTTAATATGGTGAACAGTTTATTCACCAAAATATATTTTAAAAATTAAGCTCTCAAAACTGACAGGTTTTGGTGAAAACATAGTATTCAGGTAAAAAGCGAACAACAAAAAAGCCTAAAAACTCACTTTGTGGCTTCAAAAAATTGATAGAACACTTCCTTTTTATAAGATAAATGTTATAATGTTTATAATAAATGTTCATGCAGATATAGTCCCCTTCACTCACTTTACTTCCTCTTACGAACTGTATTAGAAGAGCGTTTCCCATAATTCTCCATGCAGATTGGTTACAGAGACTGTGAACTGATCTGATGAACTTGAGCAGCACTGCACACTTCTCTCTTTGCTCCTGGCCTTGCCAACTTTCTTCCAGTATCCTTATAAGACACAATGTGGTAGGGCTCCCACACATTTGAAAGAACAAGATAAAATGAAATTATCAAATATACTTCAAGCACATTCATTCCGATTTGCAAACACTTTTACTAAGATCTGTGGTCAAGAAATATCTTTTGTGCTATTTTTACTCAGTGATGATTTATTGGATTTTGTAGTAATTCATTACACCAATTAAAACAAATTCAGGGAGAGAGAGGAACTATTAATATCAATGGGATAATTTAGTTTGTTCTTCAGATTGAGCTTGGCTTACCTTCAATGAAACTTTATTTTTAAAAGCTGCTTCTGCAGCTGAGAAAGAAACAGGTAGTGCTAGCTCTGTCCTGAAGCTTTGGCAGAAATAGGAGTGGGGGACAGAGGTGAGAATCAGGCTACTGACAGTGGTTGTATGCTATGATGCCATATAAAGAATTAAAGCCTGTTACCACTTTTTTCATTTCTGAGAGATGAAAAATTTTCTTAGACTAATTTCTTATTATTTCATTATTAGTTTATTACATTATTACATATATTTAAAGGAGGAAAAATATAGGGGTTTTTTTTTAGCATTTCAACAAATTGTGTGAAATTTATCAGATGCATTGATGTTTCATTGATAAATAAGTTATTTCCCTATGTCTGGGATGGATTTTACAGAATTAATTTTGTCAAAGTAGATTAAAATTATCTTTCCCCTGTGAAACCTCCATGCATTTGGGATCTGGGACAAATACACAACACCCACCCCCTACCCATGCTTGATTGCATCTAAATTTGATGCTTGCTCAAAAAAAAAATCAAGTTCTTAACATAAGTGTATCAGGACACTTAGTTGTATATAGGCAAAACTATAAAATGGATCAGGTAGCCCAGAAACAAAGTGACATTGTTTTTGTTGTTTGGAAGAGAAATAGGCTCTTATGCAAAATACTGTAACAGGGATTGTGATGCAGAAGTTGCATCCAGCTCCTTCATCCTCCTCAGAAAGCGGAGATGAGAACCAGGGCTAGATGTCAATTTTCCACCTGTTCGGTCTTCAGTGCATTCTGTCATTTAAATTATTATATCAGTCCATATTTTGGACAATGCTGGTGTATTATTAAGTGGGCAATAATAATAAATAAGGCAAGTCAGTTTCTCTCTTTATTTTTGTGCAGAGGCCCAAGATGTGTAGCGCGATTTGAATATATCGGAGATCAGCAAGATGAGCTCAGTTTTTCAGAAGGTGAAACTATTATCCTGAAAGACTATGTGAATGAAGAGTGGGCCAAAGGAGAGCTCAGAGGCATATCTGGAATCTTCCCCTTGAACTTTGTGGAAGTAATTGAAGATCTGCCTGAAACAGGTATGAATATGTTTACAAAAATCTTCAGGAACGTGGTTTTGTACTGTATGTGTATAGGAGAAAAGTGCAAAAGGACAATGAATGCGGGAAGGAGGTAGAAAGAGAGAAAAGACATTAAAAAAACCCAAAAGGAATAGTAGGAGTTCTTAAGAAGCTGTTCTTAATAATCACTTTAAATATCTAAAATCTCTATCATTAGTAAGGTTTTGAATAGTCATTGCTATCATTCTAAGTTGTGCTTTACTTATGTAGGTACAGGAGCAACACTAAAGAACAAGGTGGAGGTTTCTTCTTCCCTTCCTCAGGTAATAAAACTTTGTAGGTGATGGCCAGAATTGAAACTGCGTTTTCATAGCTTTACATGGACTTTCTATTCTAATGTCAAATTAGCTGCACAACTTTATCCCTGGATGTAACACAGTGCCCACAGCACACAATGCTGCTTGGTCCCATCTAGAAGTCTGACAGTTGGCCTAAACTGATTGAATTCATAGCTCCTGGCTAATTAAAATCAGTGAATTCTTATCCTTTGTGTTGAAGCAAACTCTTGTTAGCTCTATTTTAAGTATTGCTGCAGTGGTCTAATTTTGACTTGATTAATCCTGTCCCCTGCCATCAGTGATAAAAAGGAATGCATCTGAGCCCAGATGAAATTCTGTGGTAATTGCTGAAATGCCATTCTCGTCTACATCTGCAGCAGCGCCATTGTACGAGAGAAAGTCGGGACACCCATGTTCTATACAGCTGCTTTCACCAGCATCCACAGCTTATGGGCACCATTAACATTTCTAAAATTAATACATTTCTTCTGTTCACTTGAATAGAACAACAGACGCTCAGTACAGTGGTGTGAAGCGCTTCATGATTTCACAGCAGAAACCAAAGACGATTTATCCTTTAAAAAGGGCGACTACATCCAAATACTGGAACAAGTAGATCCAGAGTGGTATAGAGGAAGACTGAATGAAAAGGAAGGGATTTTCCCAGCAGTTTTTGTTCAGATCCGTTCAGGTACAGTGCTCCTACTAGATGGCAATTCATTATTCCTTGGGTTGTGGCAGTCATGGCGTTTGGGTTCTGGGAGAACCTAACTATTCCACTGCATTAACAAGTCACACACCGCTGAAGCCCTTAATATTCTAAAGCTAAATTAAGTAAGTGTGGAACCACTCTTTCCAATGGCAATATAATGCTCTAGTCAGTAAGTTATCTGGGAGGGAATACAGATTATATGATAGTTTAAAGTGTGGTTTAGGCACAGGCAAAACAGGACCCTTGAGCTGCCTTAAGTAGGAATTCAGGGGTACAAAAGGTGGGGGGATGACTGGAGAAGCAGGCTCTCCCTCAGCTGAAGAAAAACACTGCAGCATAGCCAAAGAGTTGGTAGAACTGTAAGTAACTACAACTGCTGCATCTTGGCACAGATCTATTGTAATGTCCTTAGTGAAGCAAGGAACAAAGGCTGCTTGCTCTTCCGAAGCTTCTGTTTGGTCCCCAAATCACTGCAGGCAAAACCTTCACAGAGGACATAAAATGTCACTGTTTTTTCCCATTGCTTTTGCAAGTAAAGCTATGAGTGAAAGTCGACAGGAAATAAATTCCACCTAACTGGCAAATAGCACACACTAAGTGCTGCTTCATCTCCAAGTACAAAGAGGAAAAGACAGCTTTTACTAGGTATCATTATTGGAAAGTTAAGCAAGTGAACTTTCATTTTAGTCCTTGTAGAAGCAGACCCATGAGAATGTGTTAGTACTGTAAAACGAACTGGTGGCAGTAGAGATTTTTATTCCATTAGGACAGTGAATTTGCCAAGTAGCAATAGTAATACCATCTGGACAGCCTGTAGCACAGTAGTGGGGAGAAAACATGAGAGTGACAGAAAACTTCTCTGGAAAGAGATTTATTTCATTCCAACCCAAATAACTTGTCTTGTCCATGTTCTGCAGCCAGGGTAGAGCTGTCACAGTCTGTAGGAGGGAAGAAAGGAAAAGCCAAAGCTCTTTATGATTTTCATGGAGAAAATGAAGACGAGCTTTCCTTCAAAGTAAGTACCTCTCTCAGATGTTTTTCAAACAGGTTTTATGCTGCTAAAGAATGCTAAAAAATAAGACATATCCACTGTGAAAGTAGGTTTGGAACAATAAAGAACAAAGTATGTCTAATAGGAATAGATATTAACACATTCGATAAGTGGCCTCTCAACAAAGTTTTGCCCTTACAACTTCTGTTGCATATTGGCAGTCTTCACTGAAGACATTGAAAAGAGGTTAGGAGGTACAGAATTCCTCTGATTTCTCTAATCCAGAAGACATGACAAGAAACAAACCAACCTCATTTTGCAGTACTTTCAGTTCTTGACCACTTGATATGGTCAAGGGAACATCTTTTTTTTAAACTATAAAGACAGCAACAAGGAGGAGGATAACAGCTAAGAGTGCCAGTGCTACAGCAGCAGTTGCTCGTAAGAGACACCTAGTACAGCAAAATCTAAGTTTGGCAGCACAATACAAAGTTGTCAAAGGAAAAAGGGGAGAAATTAAATACCTGGTGGATGCCCAAATAGTGTTAAGAAGCATGAACAAGAAACAGTGAGCATGCCCTTGTGTTTTAAAAGTCATGACTTAGCTAACTGCGTCCTCAAAAGCAAGTTTCTGAGAAACGAAATTTATACAGCAGGCCCAGAATTTTGTGTATCAGCTGGAACATGCTATTTTCCTTTCAAAAATAGCAAAGTAATAAGTTTCAGCACTAGCTGCTTGCAATGCTGAAAGGACAGATGATTCTTTAAAGCAGAAAAGGGGAACAGAGGTACTGGCAGAAAGGCCAGGGCCATGACAGTACCTCAGATGAAGGGTGTGGTATGAGATGATGAAAACAGGAGGAAGGATCCAACACCGGAGCTGCAGATTATTTTAAACAGGCACACTGAGATACGTAACGATTGCTTTCCTTCTGGGGGGAGGAAACTTTCCAAGTGCTGGGAAATACTGGGACTAAATTGAAAGAAGTAAAAAAAGGGGAAAGTAAAAAAAAAGCTTAAGTGTTTTCAGAAAAGAAACCCTAATAACAGCAGGGAAACACACAAATAACAAGTGAGGCAGGGAACCTGTGAGACAATCCTCTTATGTACCTACCTGCCTGGAGAGCTTCAGCAACACAAGAAGTTACCCAGCAGTGCCTTTTTCTCCTTCTGGAAGGTGGGAATTTTTCAGTATAGACAAGCATTTACCCGAAAAGAAGCTTCAGCTTTGGACAAACAATCTCAGAGATACAACCAATAGAAGAGACTGGCCATATCCTGCTTCTATTTGATTGGTATTAATTGCTTCTGAGTAACATCAGCTATGCATGTGTTAGCATTGCACAGTAAGCTGCCCTGGCTCATGTTACTCCTTCTCTTACAGGCAGGTGAGATAATAACAGAGCTGGAATCTGTGGACGAGGACTGGATGAGTGGAGAGATACAAGGAAAGTCTGGGATGTTTCCCAAGAACTTTGTTCAGATTTTATAAGCACCATGAGTGTTGCTCCTCTTTGTACTTCCTGCACACAGGAGAGAATGTTTTCTATCCTAAAGGCACAGCAAAGACATCAACGTGTTTTGACTATCAGTGTTTTGCACTACTTTTTCTAGACAGTCATACTAGTATCTTGAAGTCAAATAAGAGAACTGGAGTCTTTTGTGACATGTGTATGTAGTCAAGCTTCATGAATGCTCTGAGAGCAAATACAAGCAGAGTTTTTAGTGGTTTCCAACTAGGGAAATACTGTGGTGCAACACCATTTTAACTTAAAATAGCATTCTAGTACATTTACTATCTGTTATTACATTTATCATGCACAAAGTCTGCCTAAGGCTTCTTTGGGCTTCTTTCGAATCTTTTTTAAATCCAAATTTAAAAATTGTTTTTTAAGATCTAATTACAGAACTCCGTATGTAAATCAAGTTTGATATTCAGGTTTCATTACTGCTTGACTTCCACATTAGCAGTAGAATCCACTTTGGTTTATGGCTTAGAGGATAAGGAAGATAACTGATACATCATAGCAGAAAAATATCAAATCTAATTCAGGTAAGAGGGAAGACACAAAGCAAATCCTTACGTAATACTCTTCTATTATTAGCCCAAGCTGCTCGTACAGGAAGATCACAAAAGTAAAACTTGTAAGTATTTTGCTTCATAATGAATAATGTTCAAATCGGTATGAATCATCTTAGACCTCCTTCCCCCCAGTCCTTTCCAGGTACAGGTTTACATTTTCCTACTGCCCACTGTTCTTCAAGCACCATCGTGCCCTTCTTTCCCAGCTGCAGTTAGTTGTGACAGACAGCATTTATTAAGCTTTCTCAGATCCCCTCCATGCAGTAGCTGCACTATTCCAACTATTTGCCCCTCCACCCCCTTCGTGTAAAGTGGAAAGCCAGTCTTTTGCTCAGCCTGCATTTCATTTGCCACTCAAGAACTGGAACATACTTCAGTAACACCATTCCTGTCCTTAACATGAAGAATGTTATACAGCCTTGGTTTTAGCTTTCAGCAGACATAGGGATTAGTTTCCAGTTTGTTACCACATACCAACTATACTGAGCATCATTATAAATGGTCTGTCGAGGCCTTAAGGAAAACACGCCTGGCAAGAGGTTACTTCAAGCAAAGTCATTTAGTGAAAAGCAGCAGTGTGACTTGAACAGTAAACTAAGGGACACATGGCTGAGGTACCTTCATGTTATTACCAGAAGTTCCTATAAATTCCTTTTCTGCAGCACCTGGCTTCTGACAAAATAGTTGAACACATTTTGATTAACTGCTAACTTCATCAGACTGGAATAGAAAACACTACCCTGTATTGCTTGAGTGTATTCCAGCACTTCTGTACTATAACAAACAAAAAGAAACAGTAAACTGTAAGCACGAGTCCTTACCGCAGAAGAGATGCAGGTCATTAGGTACTGTGATACTCTTACAGGATTTTCTTGTGGGTCTGGAAGTTCAGGTTGCAAAAGGGCCAGCAGTTGAGTGGTGGATGGAGACTGGAAGCTAGAGGCATCGTGACTGATCTTGAAATGCTTTTAACTTAGTCACATACCTGCCTACAACTTTACCAATGTGAGGTGTAATATTATGACAGGTACGTGCTGCTGCCGAAGATCGGGTGCATCCAATTTAGTGTCGAAGCAAACTGGGGAGGACAACCCTCCCCTCCCTGTGCACTGCACTTTGATTATCATCACAGCAGGCACAGGGCTCTCCCGCAGCAGGGCAATCAGTGTCAGCAGCAGACTGGAGGTCACCTGAACAGAGCCCAAGGAAAATGTAGCACAGGCATGAGGTCCTCAGCACTAGTTTACTCTGCGCAATCACAGTTATGCCACAGTACGTGCAAAACCAGACACAGACCTTAGTACTCCTTTTTTTATTTCTCTAGAAGCTTCATGAATGTGAAATGTTGTATATTGAAACTGCAGCAATACCATTCACACAACTGGGGGAGGCAGATCACACAGTTTTAATTAAGCAGAAACTGGATTTCTGCTTTCATTAACGGGATTAACATAGAAACAATTATAAATCGTGCCATTCCAGAAAGATGGGAACATGACAATTTATATACGTATTATTCAGTTTTAACATCCCTAGCAAGCCTGTCCGGAACTCCTGTAGAATCAAACTTTCAGTGTAAGTCCACCAAGGACAACACTTCCCACTCCCCAAGCTATCCTGCCAGGAGATTCAAAGGTTCTTGTTATTTACTCCAATAAAACAGCCATCTCTACCTAGAGAAATCCAAGGAAACACACAGCTATCTAGCTTGCCTGACTCCTGCAAGCCCCCTAAAGGCTTTTCAACCACAAGCTTTGAGTGGGTCACCCTACTGAGAACAGGCTTCTTCCACCATGACCTGGGCCACCACAGTCTCTGACCCTCCAGTGATCTCAGTGTGAGGAGAACAGCAGAACCAAGCAGAGCCCACACCAACACGATACCCAGGTCCTCCCAAGCCCCACCACATCCCTGGGGTGGTGGATGAGGCTGAAGTGTATGATGTTTACTTACTGTTTGTCTGGCAGTTTTCTAAGATTTTGATACAAGTCTCAAAAGTAGAACTGACTTTTTTCTATTTTTTTTTTCCAATTTCCTCTTCCCCTTTTTATAACTGTGTATTGAGCGGTTGTTTTTGTAATTTCCACTGAATGTGTAAAGTCAGTGCCTCACTAAGGCCACTGCTTTATTTGAACCACCTCCTCCCTCTCACGCAGGGCAGGAAGAGCAGCAAAGCCTTATCATCAGAGCAAGGAGTGCCATCTAAAGGCTGCTTGCATTAGTGCAGGCAGCTACTACAGCCTAGTTCTTGAAACCGAAACAAGTTCCATGCTCGGCTTTTAGAGGAAGGGATTTTCTTGAGACTGATTCCTCATGTCACCATGAAGCTGCATACTGATGGTAACGTGAAATTCCTAAGGTGCACAGTACAGAATCTGCAAAAAAGAAGGGAAAATGAGGTGGAGCACAAATCCTATCTGCAATATAGTAGCAAATTTCAGCTGTAGCCTTGAAATTCTGCTAGACCACACATACATTAGTATGATAGTAAAAGCCTCATTTATCAAACCCTTTCCTGTTTGACCCACCCTCTGGAGATAGATAGCTTCAGGAAGACATGTGTGTTATGTGTACAATTAAGTGTCCTAAATAAATCTTTGTTAAGTCCAGTAAGTTTGTTATGGTACCTCTGTAAATTAAGAATGTATTTAACCAATAAAATTTTTATAATGAAGTCACAATGGCAATTGGTGAGCACTGAGCTTTCCACGTGTTTTATGGATCTCATTCTGCTTAAATCCAACAGCAACAAAAACCCCAAACAAAAAAACTAATCCTAACAACTCACCCCCAAACCAACAATACAGTAGTATCGCATCACTTTGCAAGTGGTCCAAACCTCTAAGTGAATCCTGACGGCTTTAATACAGTTTATTCCAGCCCTCAGACTCAGGTATGCTTCACGCTTACCACCTGCAGCAGAGTCTATGATATTTGCTACCTGCAGCAACCAGCTGTCATTGCAGGTATTACACAACAGTGAAGCATTACTCACCATGGCAAGATCATTTGAGACAAATGCACAGGCTGACCTGGGCCGATTAGCAATTCTTTAGGCGTGCTCTGCTGATTGCTCCTATTCGTGAACGCTTTTCAGCTGGTATTTGTACAAAGAATACAGAGGATGTACAAACTTTCCTTCCTGCTTACTTCTGCCCCATCTGAACTCATGCTGCAACACATATATTTATTTACCCAGAGTGCCTACATGGTAATGCCAGCAGACTACTGTTCCAAAATATGAATTAAACCCCACCATGAATAAAACAAGTTCTTGTTCTTTCCCCAGATCCTCTTGGACTGGCCTTTTTGCCAAGTACCCTCCTCAGACATACAGCTGAAGGAAAAAGTAGCAGGATAAAAGGCACAAGTTCTCAGAAATTACTCCTTCAGATTCTAATTAACTTTTCTAGTCCAGAGGGTGCCAGCCACTTGTAGTCCCTTTGGATTTATTTGATGGAACTACTGCCAAGTGGAGACAACACAGCCAGCACATGTCCATTACTAGAAAGCAGACAGATCTTACTCTGATACACATAGATACCTATGTACACACCCGCACTGAAACTTACTGCAGTAGGTTCAAAGATCACCAGTCCCACCACGCCTCTGCTAAATCAGTTTTCCAACTCCAGTGAAAAACGCTCATTTTTGTTAGGAAGCAGAGACATTTGTTGTGATATATGGCTTAAAAAATATGACTCTGTGGGACTGTTGGAGGAGAATGACATCTGCCTGAATACTACAGATGGAAAGAGCAAAGCAGATTAAAGGTGGCACCATTCCTTCTGCCTGCTTCAGCACTTGTAACAGTTTCACAGACTCACTACACTTCCACTTCACAAACCAAAAAGCAGGATGAGCAGGCCTGCATTTGAAGTCCAATGAAGATGGTTACACCTGAGCAGTAAGGCAGTGGGCTGTTCTAATATCATTTCCCAGCTGTTCTTGGTTCAGCAGCAGCAGTCATTTTTCTCCTTCACAGTAGCTGGTGCAGTGCTGTGTTTTTGACTTTCAGCCTGGGAACAGTGCTGATAACACCGACGATTTCAGTTACTGCTTAGTAATGTTAGTCTGACCAAGGACTTTCTGAGCCTCATGCTCTGCCAGGGAGGAGGGGAAATCAGGGAGGAAGCAGAGACAGGACACCTGACCCAAACTGACCAAAGAGGTATTCCATACCACAGCATGTCATGCCTGGTATATAAACTGTTATATCTAAACCGGGCAGTTACCTGGAAGGGTTAGATCACTGCTCGGGTCAGGCTGGGTATCAGTCAGTGGGTGGTGAGTGGTTGTATCCTCTTCCCTTGTATTTCCCTGGTCATTATTATTACTGGTGGCAGCAGCAGTGATTTGTGTTATACCTTAGTTACTGGACTGTTCTTATCTCAACCCGTGGGAGTTACATTCTTTCAATTCTCCTCCCCATCCCCCTGGGAATGGGGGGGGGGGGGGGGGGGGGTGTGAGCCTGGGCTGTGTGGCTGATTTGCCGACTGGGTTTAAACCACACCACCATATTGAGACATTAACTTGGAATCACAACATGACATCCCATCTCTGCAGTCTCCCAAATAAACAAATAAACATTTTCATTTTGCCCACAATTTGCTCCACACTAGAATTATCACAACCAGGAAAGGACAGAAGTCCCCAACATGGAAGAGTACCGTCCTCTTGGGTAGCACCCCTTTTACTTCCCCCTAGTATCTCTGTTGCAACAGTAACATTTCATTACTTTCCTCCATTTCTTGTTCAAAGCTATTTCAGAGCTGACTGCAAGACACCAGTACCTCAGAGACCTTCCCAGATAGTTCAAAACCATTTTGTTCTCTGGTTTTAAATCACAAACTTCCACACAATTTAACAGCACAGGTTTAGGTTTGTTGCCCAATTCTAATCAAAACATGCCCACAGAGCACAGTACTTGGCTTAGCCAGAAATACACTCTTTCGATTTTTAAGCCTGCACAAACCGAACAAGCAGCAAAAATGCCACCAGATGATGGAAAAAGCACTCAGAATTACTCAGCAAATCACTTACGTGTGCTTTATCTTCAGAACATGGACTTTTGCCATTTCATGGCAGAATTCTTCCCTCTCGAGTTCCACGGGGTTTTTTAACTGATTACAACTACCTTTCAGTTCTCTCAGAGGCTGAACACACAACCCTGCTCTTAAGTGTATTCTGCACTGCTCAAAACCCTGCTTCCCTGTCAAATAAATCTGAGTTGTTTTATTTGACTCAGATTTATTTGACACCTTTTAACTTTCAGAGACCAAGTCTACCCAAGAGAGGTCATATCAAACTGTCACCAAGCTTAAACATACGTAATTCTCAAGGAAGCAGTATGGATAAATCCCTAAAACTTCCCTGTATTAAACTCACAGGAACAACAGGTTTCCCTACGTGGCACCCCCATTTCCCTGCACAACGCTCCTCCTTGATGCACCTTTCACCGCAGCAACCTCTGCACATGCCCATAAGATTTCCTCTATGAGGACCAAAACTCCTGGGAAACCCCAACATTCAGAACCCTTAATATTGTACTTCCTTCCTTTCAAGAAGGACAACCTGCATTCTTCCACCCATCTCACACCACCAGTCATGAAAAGCAGATCTCCAGAAGTTCAGGGTTTTTTAAATTAAGGCAATGGGTTTACCTGATGAAAATCCCATCCACACACCCAGTGCCAACTTTGTCCAGCAGCAATACAAGCAACCAAGCTATAGCTCTGTATATTAGAACTTTTATTTTCCATCAATTTTTAGTTTCAGACAGATTCTTGCACGGGCGGCTCATATCCGTCAGCTCGCTCTACTTTAGTGCCTGCCTCGTCCCCAGAGGGTTTGCCAGCACCACCACCTTCTCCATGCAGCTCCATCAGCTTGCCCACTAGAAAGAAGTGTTACAGACAGTGAGAGATGCACCTATTCAGTTTTAAATTACTGAACTGCTCATTAGATACAAATTAAACCACCAGAACATTCAATGTGGGCATAAGCAAGGCCACTCCAGAAGGCTCACGAAAGGATATGCTGCTGCAGTAACTGACAGTCAGACAAAAACAAGCAGGGAGGTTTAAACTTTTTCTTTGAAAGAATGAGCTAGTCAAGAACAGGCTGCTGCATTACATGGGAATGTCAGAAAATGGGAAAATAGAATCATTCCATGTCATTTGGGACCGAAACATTTTGTCATCACTCATTCCCAAGCCAAAGCCTTTCAAGCATTCAGCAGCAGTTTCAGGAATGAATAAAAAAAAGCTCTGAAGTGCAGATCCCCGCTTGGCTGTCAAGCCTGAAAGCGAAATGCTGGACAAGAAGGGCGTGCTTCTTTACTACTACAGCTACTGAAGCTTATGATGCTGCTTTAGTATTTTTATCCATGAGCAAATGCATTCATATGCATTCAGTAGCTTCCCACCTTCTCCTCTAAGAGCACTAAACGTCTGCGGTAATCAACTTACATTCAAACTTAGGCTTCTTCAGCATCTTAACCTTGCGGACATAGACGTCGTGAAGAGGGTAAATGGACTGACAGGCCTTCTCTATGTCTTTGCCAATGCTGTCTGGGATCCTGAGAAATCAAGAGCACAGCAGCCCCAGAACATTAAACACCATTCCTGCTTCTTCACCATACACTTAAAAGAATTCACACTCTCACTATTCTTTAAGTATATTTAGATTCCAAGACATTTTCCTTTCAATGTTAGAAGGGATATAGTACAAGCGCGCTCATATTGGGAGTGAATTTGCAACCAAACTTCCGGAAGCAAGCACTACACTTTGGAAAACTTCCTGCTATCAGAAGAAGCCAGAACATTCACAGCCCCAACTGATCAAAAATACAATTTCAGTCTGTAGAAACATGAATGAAAAACATCTCTGGAGAGACAGATTCTACATTTATGCAAACGTGATGGCTGATGGAAGCCAAATACTAGGTATGGACTCAAGAGTATTTGAAAAGAGGGGGCTGGGTTTTCAACACCAGAGGCACTTTGCCTGATCTCTGCTAAACACTATGTGAAGCACCTGCATTCCCCAAGTACCCAGGGAAAACTGGCCAACAAGCAACCATGTAAACTGTAGGGGAGAAAAACCTAATGAAACAGAGGCACAGCTTACAGCTTATTGACAACTTCTTTCAGGTCGTTGGTTTGGACCTCTCGGGTCATGATTTCCATCATCTTCTTGCGGATCTGCCGCACCTGCTGATGCTGGGCATACGAGGTCTTGCGGATTTGGTTATTGCGCTTCTTTGTGAAACCCACGCAGAAGAGGCGCAGCAGGTAACCATCGGTCGTTTTGACATCTACATGGGCTTCAATCATTGTCTAAAAGACAAACAGCCACTCAACCACCAACATGACAGACAGGTCTCTCAACACCACCCACCTGACATTCACTAACAGCTGCTGCTGCCACTGCAAATGCAGCTGTACATGTACATGCATCAGTGGGCTGCCTCCTTTTCCTGAGGCACTGACAGCAACGCAGACATCACGCTTTACACACCTGCCACTTTTTGACCATGGAGCACATTTTATCCCTGGTGAGGTCCATTCCATGGAAGTTGGTCAGACAATTTTTACCCTGAACGTCCTCAGTTACCAGCTTAAATTTACGGAAGGCAACCTCATCGTTCTGCAGATCAGCCAGGCTCACTTCGAATACACGACCCTTCAGTCCATCAGAGGCAATTTCTGTGTTATGAAACAAATAAAACCTTTTATTAACATTAGAAAAGCATTATTCAAATCAAATACTGAATTTCCATTTTACGGTTTCTAATAGTAAGGGATGCCACTAGCTTCACAGCTCTGAAGTTTATATGCATCTTGACCAAGATCAATTCAACTCCTAGAACCAAATACTGCATTTTGTTAATTTGGTGAGGAATCTTTTTAGGGTAATTGTATCAGGCGCTGAACACAAATACCGGTACACAGCAGATCCCAGGACATGTAATAGCTTCGGGGTTGGGTTTTTTTAATGGAAGTGATTACAAAGTATTTGGAAGTTATGAACAATAACAAAAAGAGAAGCACGGGCTCAGCAGAGCTAAATCAGCAACAACCATCTTGAGTGGGGCTCTAACAACTAACCATTTTAACACTGGCCGACTCATGTTTGGTTTACAATGACCCTTTTTTACTTCACATGTATACAGTTGAAAATAACGCTGATCTTTGTAACTTTTAAGTGAAACTAGAATAGTACAACGCAACTATTTAAACATTCTATACAGCTGACCTTCCAAAAATACTGATGCCTCTCATGTGGATCACCCTGCATTTCTAACAGATGCTCCCCTTTCCTGAGGTGTGGCAGACCATATAAAAAGCCTCTGCTGTTCAGTGACGTGTACCTGTGCTCCCATGAAGTTAGCAATTCCAGCTCTAGAGATCACTTTACCTGTAAGTCTCACACTTCAGTCTCTTCAAACATGATGGTCTTTATAAAATTACAGAACAGTTACGCTTGGAAAGGACCTTAAGAACATCTAGTTCCACCCCCCCTGCCATGGGCAGGGACATCTCACACTAAACCATGTCACCCAAAGCTCTGACCAACCTGGCCTTGAACACCGCCAGGGATGGAGCATTTATCACTTCTTTGGACGGCCTATTCCAGTGCCTCACCACCCTCACAGTAAAGAACTTCTTCCTTATATCTATCCTGAACTTCCACTGTTGAAGTTTAAACCCATCACCCCTTCTCCTATTCACGACAGCTCCTAATGAAGAGTCCCTCCTCAGCATCCTTATAGGCCCCCTTCAGATACTGGAAGGCTGCTAGGAGGTCTCCACTCAGCCTTCTCTTCTCCAGGCTCAACAGCCCCAACTTCCTCAGCCTGTCTTCATACGGGAGGTGCTCCAGCCCCCTAATCATTTCCTCTCGATCCTTCCAACAGCTCCATGTCCTTCTTATGTTGAGGATACCAGAACTGTACACAATACTCTCCTGTACCAGTCTCCATGTCTGCCTCTGATAATGACTCCTTAGTTCTTAACATCCCTCAAACTCATCAGGTTCCCGCAGCACCAGTTCATTAGATACTTCAGGTGTGTCCTTCTGTACCCTAGCCACATTCTGGTACTCCTGGACAAGCAAGGAGCCTACTGTATTGACTTCCCTGCAACCTTAAGCACTCTGCCAACTTCATAAAAGTCATTCAAATCAAGCAATTAAGTTAGAGGTGCCTTTCATCTTATTTTTAAACTTCCAGGCTTATAACAATATGAGCAAAAACTATTTGTCAGAAGTTCTTCAATTGAGTCTCACTTGGAGCCAGCACATGCAATAAATGCTTCTCCCTTTACTGCGTAAAGCCCCAATACTCACTAGTTCCTTGAGTCCTGGTGACAAGCGTCTTCCCGATGTTTCGGATGTTAAACATTGCTGGTGCTTTGACATCATACCAGTCCTTTTTGGAGAAAGGATCAACCCTGAATTTAAATAAAGCAGACAAGATTCGTTTTACTTTTCTTAGATGAAACTGGGCTGAAATAAGAACATCCTCCCCATATGCCCTGTGAAAGGGGAATGGAAATGGCAACACTGTGTGCTTTCAAGTTTAACGCAGACAGGATGATAAGTATGTGAATAGTGACAGCATTACCTACTACAGGGAGGCAGCATTCATTTCAAATTATCTCAGAAAGACTGAAATCAACTGCAGAAACATCATGAAGCTGAAATGACAAACTATAAAGTGCTACAATTCCAGCTACTGCTCAGAAGCGATACAGGTTTTTTAACTTCACCACGAATACCCCATTTCATTCCTTGACTTCTGCACCCAAAATACACCACATACAACGAAGCGCGTACCACCACCACCACCACCACCCGAGAGCCCCCGCTTCCACAGCAAGCTAAACCACGCTATACCCACTAGGCCTGGGCACCCGGCTCGCAGCACCCCAGCCAGGGCTGGGACCGGAGCCGGACGTGGAGCACAGCCCTGCCGCTGCTCTCCCACTCGCCGGGAGCGCTCCCAGCACCGGGCACACGGCGGGGCTACGGGAGACCCAGCTCGGCCGGGACCCAGCGCGCCCCTCCCCTCCCGCTGCCATGCAGCGAGGCCCGCGCCCGGCCGCCGCCATGACAGCAGCGGCCCGCTGCCGGCCGCCACCATCCGCCCCGCATCAGCGGCATCCCGGCGGCGCGGCGCCCCGCCCGGTACCCCCGAGCCCCGTGCCATCCCGTCCCGGCCGCCCTTACACTTTCTTCTTGGCGCCCTTCTTGCCACCCTTGGTGAGCCGCTTGTTCTTGCCGACCGCCATGGTCCCGCCCCGGCCACGAAAGGACCGGAACCGCCCGACCGCGCGCGATTGTACGAGACTGCGGCTGCTCTCTCGCGAGAACGGCGCCGCTCCTCGCCGGGACGTACCACTGCGGGACGGGACCAACGGTGCGGGGGGTAGGGGGGCAGAGGAGGAGGGTGGGAGCGCGGGGTGGGGCTGGGCTGGTTGGTCCGCCTTGAGAGACCCGCAGGGATGTCGCTGCAGGGCACGGAACTCTCCGCCTTCATCATGGCTAGTCTTAGGGCTCTTCCAGCTCTTTAGGGGGAGGGTGGTGCTTCTCCCTCTGGAGGAGACACGCTCTCTATGAAACTCCATTAGGCTCTCCCTGATGGTCGAGGGAAAGGGTCTCGTTACTAGTTCCTGCCTCAGTGGAGCGGCCAGGACAGTGTGAGGTAATGGTGGGGTGCTTCCCAGGGACACAGGAGGAAGGGACAGAGCTCCTGAAGCAGGGCAGGGCAGCCATGGACATACCACGTCGTCCGAGAGGGGCTGGAGCATCTGACAGCTGTCCCAGAGGTGATGCTGACATGCTGCCTCCCCGGGGAACCGGGTATCTCATCCTGCACACAAGGGGACCAGGATGTCCTGCCCCTCCATGGAATACGTGGCCAAGGCCAAATGCATGGTCCAAAGCAGCATAGGAGGGGGCATCCCAGGGGACTTGCGCAGCCACTTGCATGCTTCGTTAATGACTGCCTAATGACCTTGGGGGAGAGCACAAGGCGGAGTGGGGCCTCGCCTGGCTGCCCACGCGGATCCACTGGACCTTGCTCTTTGTCCTACTCCTCCTCCTGGATCCTTGCCCATTGGGCCCAGTATAAAAGAGGTGCAGAGGAGTGGGAGGGATCCCGGAGACCCCAAGGCCATAAGGGAAACTGAGGCACACACACAGGTGCGGGTGAGGGATGTGCAGGGGACCAGAGTGTCTGTGGGAGGGTATTGTGAGGAGCCCAAGTATCCAATGGGGAAGGGAGGATATGTAGGGGATCCAGGTGCTGGGGTATGGGGTGGATCTATAGGGGGTCAGGGGGGATCCATGGGGGACACAAGCTTCTGGGGAGTGGAGAACTGTAGGGGACTCAGGTGTCCATGGGGTGTTCTGTAGGGGACCCAGGCATCCCGGTGAAATCCACACATAAGCCCAGGTGTCCGGGGGGGGGGGGGGGCGAGGGGGTCCGCGTGTATTTTGAAGGGATTTGGAAGGAAACCCAGGTGTATGGGAGAGGGAACCTGTAAAGGAATCGAGCATCCAGCATGGGGTTTCCTGCAGTCCGGATGTCCCTGACCCCACTTCCCACAGGTGCGGATGGCGGGCTGGGCTCTATGCGTGGCCCTGGTGCTGGCAGTGCTGTCGGGAGCGGCGGGTGAGACCCGCTACGAGAAGTTCCTGCGGCAGCACGTGGACCATCCCCGGACATCCCCGCTTGCGGCACACCGCTACTGCGAGACCATGCTGGCGCGGCGGCGCGTGACGGCGTCCGGGCGGCCCTGCAAGCCCTCCAACACCTTCGTGCACGCTCCGGCCGAGGAGCTGGTGGCTGCCTGCACCCAGGCACCCGACGCAGCGGGGTTCCACAGCACCCCGACGCCCATGGGCCTCACAGCCTGCCGCCTGCGCGGGGGGGACAACCGGCCCCCTTGCTCCTACCGGGCACTACAGGTCCAGCACCATGTGCGTGTCTCCTGCCGTGACGGGCTGCCTGTGCACCTCGCTGGCACCTATGCTCCTCCCCAGTGAGGCTTGGCATGGGGGGTTTGTGGATTCTCCCTCCCACTGGAGGCTCTGTTAAGGCCTGCAATAAAGGAGATGCCACAGGCCTGGGCTCTGGCATCAGCTTCTGGGGGACCCTGCGATCCTACCCCTCTCTGGGTGCTCCCAACACTGTCCAAGGTAGACATGGCTCCCGATGTGCCTCAAAAATCTGGGCTTTCCCAAACTTCTGGGTGTCCCATAGCCTCTTAGGGTTCCTCTGACCTCTCCTGTGCTCCATGGATTTCCCTTTTCTGGGTGTTCCACAATTCCTGTGGGTGCCTTATCACACCCCCCAGGGTCTCCTTGGTGCCCTCGATGTGCACCAAACTCTCCCGTGGTATTCTGACCCTTTGGGTGTCACATTGCTTTTCTTAGATGCTCCACAGCTCCTGCAGGATCTTCCAACCTCCCCTGTACCTCATAAGCCCCTGGGTACCCTCAGCTTCCTGAATGCATGCCCCGTAAACCCTCATATGCCCCACATTTCCCTCTCCCACATGCCTCTGATCCTATCTGGGGCCTCTCTGGAGCTGAGGCTGCTCTTAGGCCCCCTTGGCACTCACATGGAGCCAAGCGCCCTGAACCACCACCCCACGAGCACTGAACACACACAGAACCACCACGCATGCACACAAAACATGCACTGCACACAACACACAAATACACACCACTCTCACAACACAAAACATACAACATACACTTCTACACACAACATGCATACACACACAATACAGAAGCACATACACACAGCACACACTCTGCATGCACATGCATACACAAGTATTTTCTTGGGTTTGGATGGGGTTTCGTGCGTTTCAGCTTATGTTCATCACCGCTTGTCCTTCCACTGGGCATCACTAAGCACAGCGTGGCTCCCTTCTCCATTCCTCCCCATCAGTACTTACCATTCTATTGGTGAGCTCCCCCTACCTGAGCCTTCTCCAGGGAGAACAGCCTGAGCTCTTTCAGCCTTTCCTCTTATCAGAGACACACCAGTTCCCCCACCATCATCAGCCCTTTGCTGGACTCCTTCCAGCATGCTCACGTCTGCTGCTGTACTGTGGAGTCCGTCGCTGGATCCAGCAATCCAGATATGTCTCGGGAGTGCTGAGCAGAGGAGCAGGACCACCTCCCTCCGCTTGATGGCAACATTCTGCCTGAAGCAGCCCAGCGTGCTGAGAGTCCTCTTTGCTCTAGCCGATTGCTGAGGGAGCCCTGAGGGCTACGACGAAGTGCTGACAGCCCAAATGCACTCTTAAATTGTAGCAGAGGAGGAAGAGTGCAGCAAATGGTCTTCCTGACGCCTTTCAAAATTGCTCCCTGTCCAAGAGGTCTCTTCCTCCTGTGCCGAGTAACTCAAATGCTCCTTTTCAGAATTCAGTGGAAAGGCACTTGCAGGGTGCCCTTAGACTGGTGAACTCCAACTCTTAGCACTGCCTCAGCGAGGAGAGCTCTACTGCCTATGCACTGGAGAATTGGGGTATTTCAGGGGCATCTGGAGCATTCCTGTCCTGGCAACTCCAGGAGTTCACATGGGAGGAGCTGGGTGGGCTGAGCCTTCCAGGAGGAAATGCCTGGGATCTCTGCAAGTACAAGGATTTGATTGCCACTGTTTCTTTCTACCTTCATTCTCCAAGGGTTGGAGGAGGACTCCAGCCTCTCCTCCTGTTCCCTGTCAGCTCAGATCATCTTGACACAGAGAGATTAAAATACCACCACTGTGATTTACCCTATGAGCCTTGCACTGCAGGCTCCAAAGAGCTTGGGAGACAGGCAGCACCCACACTGGGG
Organism: Myiopsitta monachus; assembly: GCA_017639245.1. Lineage (NCBI taxonomy): Eukaryota > Metazoa > Chordata > Aves > Psittaciformes > Psittacidae > Myiopsitta > Myiopsitta monachus. Next base: position 69,430,447 of record CM029917.1, on the reverse strand, counting down.
AGACCGCTCTGAGCAGCGGCATTGGCAGTTCTGGGATGCACTGCATGTTCGGTCTACCTGCGTCTGCTGGAAAGTCTGGATTGTTCCTGGCATCTCCCCTTTGCCTGAAGAGCAGCTCCACCCCTGCCACACATCCCATCCCATCCCATTATTGTGCTGTTAGTTCACCCCTCTGCTGTGTTTTCCCCCAAGAAGCAACTTTGCTTCTTCGGCATATGTTAGTGTCTGTTCCTTGTGAAGGCTAAAGGGAAAAAAACCTCAGCCACAAAAGAATCAGGATCATCCTGACAGTGCTAAGACATCTACTCTTTCCAGCAGCCAGTGGCAATGCAGATCATACCCAGGTACATCTGTGAGGCAAAGCACGAGTTAATCTGCTGGCTTCATAAGAAGGATCAGAAAAGCATCTTCCCGAAGGAGATGCCAGGACAAGAGCTGGCTCTCTATGCAGCTTGCATATTGTGAGAAATGGGAAGGAAGGGTAAGAGCATGCAGCCCTAGACCTTTTTCCCAACCACTGGCTCCTGTGCATGGTCCTCAGAGCTGCACGTCTCTTGTCTCAGGAGCTCCGGCATGAGGTTGAAGGGAGCCAGCACAGGGGATGGCCTCCAGTGATGCCAGTCCCTGTTGTAAATGTCCCAAAACCTTGGGAGGTGCAAGAAAATCTGTCTCCATCTGGCCTTGGTCTCAACACCAAAGGAGAATACGGAGTTCCTAATGGTATCGTGCCTTGAAAATAAATCACCTCTCTTGCCACTGCTGGCTCAAGGAAGGGCGCAAGGCTGGTCCCTCACCTGCACTAAGTTTGGCAACCTTCCCCTCTCTCCTAGGGCTTCATGCTGCTGCTGCTTGCCAAGGAGCCAAAGCAGAACTGAGCCTGTCCTGGGCTAATCTGTGCAGCCGGCAGGGCATGTCGCTGCACACACGAGTTCGCAGGGTGAGTAGTGCTATTGGCCAAGCAATTTCATATAACAGCATCTCCAGAGAACCAGGCTGGCTTTTGGACCTGGGCCATCTCCCAGCTTTGAGGGATGCTCTGAAGCAGGGAGGTAAGGTCACCAGAACACTGGGCAGGAGGGCTGCTAGCAGCACTGCCTGCCCGGTGTTTATCTTGGGGCTTTGGGTCTCAGCATCATCTCATGTAGGAAGCACACAACCTCACCACCTAACTCATCTGTGCTACAGATGCATCAGTCAGCAACTGTGCCCAGCTCCTGGGAATCTGTCCTCCATGGGGATAGCAGGCACTGGCAGAGAGCTGTCTTTGTCACCCTTCTTGTGCTCATAGACCACTGGGAGCCTGAGCACAGGGAAGGAGGCTGGCAGTCTGCCTAAGGGCAGCGCAAGACAAGAGACACACCTTTCCCCATGCAGCAGTGCTACTGAGATGCATATGTCTGTGGTGCTCCTCCAGCAGTTGCTTCCCAGCACTGTCCCTGTGGCATGTGAACCCCAAACTGTGTTCCCAATTAGATATGTCCTGCAATCCCTGCTCCCCCTGAGCAGGCAACATGCTTGGGCCCCAGGGTGCAGGGTCAGCAGTGTCCCCTGCCACATGGGGAAGAGGGATGGTCCATCCCTCCATTTTCTTGCACAGGACTTTGGGCACATCAGGCAAGAATGCCTGCTAAAAGGAGGGGCTGCTGCTCTTGGCATGCTGAGAACAGCACAGGCAAGAGGGAGTAAGCCAGCAAAGTCCTCACACTCAGCTGTGGCACTCATTCGAGGCTTAGGTGTCACTTTCCCCACATCAGCTACACAGCAGAAACCCTCATAGACTTCTCCAGTTCATATGTTGGCCTAGGACCCAAAGCCGGAGAAGAAGCATGAGCTACCATAGGGGAAAGTATCAAGAAATCATGGAGCTAAGAGTTTCTGTTTACATGAGAGCAAGAAGCCACCCACCAGATCTCAAAATAATACAGCGGAAATTGCTACAGGACTATTGTTGGCTTCTGCTCTGCTGGTACGGTGCTGCTGCAGGGTACCAGGACCAACAGCAGAGCAGGTCTCAAGTGCCCAGACTTCAGGGAAAACTGAATTTTGACCAGGTTAACGTCACATGCTGTGCAGGCCCTGCGCCAATACCTGTATCAGTGTTTGTCACTAAACTGAAACTCAGCATGCAAAATGGATCCAGCCTTGGTTTATGTGGGCTGTTTGGATGTTCGGCTACTTCCTGAGTCCTGCTGAGTACCCAACCTTTACAAGCCACTCACCCCACGTTATCTCCCTGTTATCGCTCAGCTTGGATATGCCATGGCCAGGTCCTCTCTCCTTTAGTGCTGTCCTGCAGAGCTACCTCCAACTTGCTTCCTCCTTCCGTGCTTACTGAATTATCTCTACCTCTTCTCTCTGAACAACATGCTGGGCTCCTTCAGGCAGGTTCTCCAGCAGTTTCATCACCCTGCTGGCCCATGTGAAACCACATGCACCAAGCCAGGGCTGGACTTTCCAGGCTGATGTGTTCAGGACGGGCCACAGGACAATGGTTCCCAAACCAGATGGCTCCTGCCACCTCTGCTGGAGGGAAATGGACCCAAGAGTCAGATGCAAAAAAGCCAGTGTATAACAAAAATCCCCGGCGGCCACAGTTGGAGCCATCCCACATTCTTTCAGCAGGCAGGGACCTGTACAGCCTCCTCCCTCAGGGGATCAGGGGAAATTCATTGCAAATGGGTGCCCAGCCAAGGAACCCATCCCCTCCCATCAGCGGCAACCATAGCCAAACAGATAAAATAATCCAGATGAGAAGCCTGGAAAAGATTCACAGAAAGTGTATGAAGTGTCAAAAAACCTGGGGAATTAAAATTCCCCCGAGAGAGCAGCCTTGATCTGGAGGTGAATCAAGGCTGGAGGAAAGTGCTTGTGAATTTATACCTGCTTGGAGTTGGGAGTGGAGCAGCTCAGCTAGTGACATCCTGTCTCAGCTAAGCTGATACCCAGCTCTCTTCACGCGTCCTTCTCCAAGGGCTGAAGAACTGGTGCCAGGCACAGGAACATTCATCTCTGCCTTGTGTTGGGGTTGAAGAGTAAAAGCAGGTCACAACCTTTTGTAAAGCCAGCCTCCGAGGAGCACCACGGCCACTTTACGAAGTTGGGTGGCTGCTACAGGTCTGGATGGAAGAAAAGTGGCTGGAGTGAGCCAGGCCAACTTCTCCACCTTCCATCAAGCCGCTCTTGCATTGCGTCTGTTGGAGGAGTGTGTTTGCGGCACACCCAGCCCTATGCATTTCTAATTGCAACACCCGCAGCAGTAAGACCCTCCCAGGCCACAGGCCAGTGGTGCTGGCCTTTCACATGCCAGCTCATCTCTTGCTAAAGGGGTTAAATAAATGCTAGACACAAGGGACAGGTGAATTATAAGAGGGATGAGGAAAGCAAAGCAACCTGGCCCTGACTTCCCACCCCACCAGGCCTTGGAGGTGAATTGGGGATTTTCCATTTCATTAATTTTACAAGGGGTAATTCCCAGCACGCAGCATCATCCTCATGAATAGACCCATCCTGGGCTGTGTCTCAGCCTTTCAATCAACAGCCTGCACAGCTGAACCACTAGACAGGAAAGCCATGCTCTATTAGTAACCAACCAAGGTAATAGGCAGCTGATATGGAATTGCCCACAGTGGAAAATACAGCTGATACACAGAAACAAGCAGCATTTTTTTTTGTTTTAAAGTGAGAAGCAAAACGGATGCCAAACCCCATTTGAAAGCCCCTCCTGGCTCTCCCTTGCGAAGGAGCATTACATGAATCACACTTGCTCCCCAGGAGAAGCAGCAGAAGTTCATCTCTGCTGCCCACTTTGGAGAGCAGTGCTGTTCTCAGGCAAAAAAAGGCTCTGACGCTTTAGGTGGAACAGCGATCAGAGGGCTGTCCCAAAGGTGCAGAAATCAACTCCAGTACGCTGGTTCATTATACGCTGGTTCATTAGGAACATGCACACACGCAGGCAGGAGTTTATTAGTCCACAGACTTAACATACAAAAAAAAATAAAATCTAAAAATCCCCCAAAATAGGGGTAGGTTCCCAGCTTTTCCTGCTCACAGATTAACGGTGCTGAGGGTCCTGAACAGGTCTCGTGCACTCCAACTGGAGTGCGGGGCAGGAGCTGCATGTGCATTTGCAGCTAAGATTCAAACCTCTCACGTATAAAGGGGCTGTGTACCTTTAGCCACAAGGCAACCAGGAGCCCCCCGCTGCCACTGAGCCACATCCAAGGTCAGAGCAGCTGCAGCAGTTTCAATGTGCGCGAGAGGGAGGCCGGCTCAGCAGATGCTAAGTACTGGCAGCACAGCCAGTCCTCCAGTTCAATGCTCCGCTCCGTGTCCACAGCCCTCTCTGCAAACTTCATCATGAGCAGGGCACGCTTCATGTCCACCCAGTTCTGAAGCACGCGGCGGAGGGCTTCCTCATGGCTGAGGGGCTGCTCGGTGAGGTCTTTCCGGGGCCCCCAGAGCAGGCACTGCAGCATGCGCTTGGCCTCAGTGATCCGCACACGCTTGATGGGATCCGCTTCCAGTAGAAGGTGTGCCAGCTGCTGAAGCCCCCGGGAGTATATGGATAGGCTGGGCAGAGCAGGGAGGTCCTCAGGGCTGTACTCCTGTTCCCTGAGGTGCACCTTCTCCTCAAAGGGGTTGGGCTGGTGCAGCAGCTCATAGATGAGAATACCAGTCTGAAACTCATCAAACTTCTTGTACTGAGAAGCGGACACGATCTCCGGGGCCAGCCGGGCCTGACTCTTCTTCAGTTTGGAGTCTCCAGTTCCTGGCTTCTGTTTGGCTTTCAAAAAATTGCTGATGATGAGCCGGGGTAAGTGTTTGTCATCTTTGGCTTTTGCACAGCTCATGGGGGGCTTGCAGGGGACAAGCAGGAGGTTCTCCAGGCACAGGTCACGATGGATGATACCGTGCTCTTTGAGATGCTCCAGGCCATTGCAGAGCTGGAGGAGCAAGAAGCAAACACGACGTTCGTACAGCTCGGGCTTGGCTTGGTGCAACATCACCGAGTCCCTCACAAAGTCGGCAGTGGTCTGGCTCGGCACCTCCCGGGTAATGACCACCACACAGTCGTGCTCGCTGGCAGTGCGGGAGGGATGGAGGCCGTCTCCAGGCATGCCTTTCCCTGCATCGGAGGCCAGCAGCATGCTGGAGGGGACAGAGGCCACGAAATGCCCACAGTCCTGCTGAATGTTGAAGTGGACTGGCACTGCAGGGCTGCAGTATGAAGCAGCCACCTTGGACTCCTGGGTTTTACAAATCTGTGAGGAGAGACCAGAAGAAGAGCCTCATCAGTCAGTGACAGAGACAGGGCAGAGAACAGAAGTTGAGAGATGGGTTCCTAAGCTGAGATTTCCTAAGGAACACATCACTAACTAGAAGTGGGGCGCACATTGGTCCCTTTAGTACTTAAAAGTACTTCATGGCTTGAGGATCTTTCTTGTCCTGCAACACCCCAACAGTAGCAACCAGATGTCTGGGTTGCATCTCTGGGCATGCTTTCTTTGCCAGGCAATGTGCGGTATTTGCAGGAAAGCAGGACGGTAGTCCTCCCATGAGTAACTGCTGGAGTTTTGGTTTCATTGCTTGACAGAAGCAACATAGCTTTGACATCATGACATCATCCAGATTCCTGACTGCAACCCAAATGGCATTCTGCAGGGGGAAAAGGAAAGCCTGTGTCAAAAGATGTGCTGCCTCCTCCACCCGCCTCAGGAGATCATGGTTAACATTTGCCTGGATGAGGCCCCATGCAATGTGAGGTGGCTGCAAGGGTGGCCCTGTTTGAAGTGAGGGAGCAAGGGGTGGACAGAGAACTCCAGCACTTTCTTCCCACCTAACTCTTGTCTGCTCCTGGAGCCACTTTCATATCTTTCTCAACCACTGCTTCCTTGTATCAGCAAGTACTCCCAAACCCCTGATCAATGGCTAAGGGAAACCAGCAACAAGCTGTAGTAATCAGCACAGGGAGAAAAACACCAGAGAGAAAGTGGAAGCTAACAACAGGCTTGGAAATAAGTGATAGCGCAGCAAACTCAAGGAAAATAAAAGCATTTTATAATCTAGACTCTCCTCAACCCACATGACTTTTATCTTCATTTTGTTCCGTATTTTAGCTTTATGACTGCATTAAAGACTAAACAAACTCAAACCCAGGTTTATTATAGGAGTATCCATTAGCTTATGTGGCCTTCTGGCATTTCTATTATACATGGGGTTCTTTCCCCCCACCCTTTTATTTAGCGATTTATTTATACCTCACCCACAGGAATCAGCAACAGGCTGAAACTCAGCATAAAAGGTTTCAAACCCTGGAGCGTGCCACTGCCAGTCACAGCATGTGTGCAAAATCGGGCAAGAAATCAATTTTGCCTCCGAGTTAAAATAAGTGGAGGCATAGAGAGGAGCTGGAGAAGTGGGCTGCTTTTGTATTCCTCTAGCAAAGGTTTCAATCCAGGCATTTGCAGGTAATTCATTCAGCTGAGACGATACTGCGGAGATGGGGCATTTCAAATCCTTATTGTTCTCGCTTTTCTAAACAAAAATACCCTGCCATGGCTGCATGCTTATTTTGTGGAAAGACAAGCTCCGGAGAGCTAGGCAGACTGCAGATCAGGACAGCAAGATGCAGGAAGGTGCAGAAGGTCCCCAAAGGAGGAGGCCTTCCAGCCCTCTGTGGAACAAGCCTGCTTGTTCCTCCCCACACAGGGAAGACGCGTAAGCCTTAGGAAAAGGGGCGGAACTCCTGTAAGTCTCTAGAAGAATAACTGCAACCAAAGAAAGACAGGGAGATCTACACCAGCCAGCCATTCTTCATGACTTTGGCTGCACCAGAGGCATCTCCCATGCAACAAGCTCCAAGGAGGAGCCTGGGGCTGGCTTAGTCACACATCTTTTAAGTGGAGAAAGAAGCCAAGGCAAGGAGCGTATCTTGGCTTAATTCCTCTAAAGCCAGTTCATGTAACTCCGGCTCCTTCTAACTGTTCTATGCCTAGCTGTGTCTGCCTGTGCATAGCCCAAACCCTGACTCCAGCTCCTCAGCAGGCTCCTTGGCTCAAGTCAGATCCTCTGCCCACTTTGAGCTCTCCAAGGCCAACTTAAACTACAGGCCTGTGAACAGTTTCATGTCAGAAAATCATACCAGAAGCCAGGAGGGGCAGTTAGGAATCACACAGCTGTAAAGGCTCACAATTTTCTCTACTTCAGCTACTAAAAAGAAGGTGGCACACAAGAACATTGCAGGGAGTGTACTCATGCACATGTGTAAACACAGACACAACTTCACTTAATTCTGGTGCAAAGTACACCCACGTTGGAGTGGTTCTGGCCTTGTTAAGGCACTCTGCAGTGTACCAAGAGCGCAGAGTAAGCCACATCACACACACGGACTCAAGTGCGGACCCATTAAGAGGCTGAAATGTGCTGTTTCTGCCTTGGCAAGAGTTCATGCACTACAGCCATAGAGCTGAGCCGCTGAATCCCACCTAACATAGCAGGCAAGAGCAAAGGAGGGGGGGGGGAAGGTGCCACAGGGAACCACGGATTGAAAAGGACCACACAATTCTTAGGTTCCAGGGGGAAAGTTGTGATGGATTTAGGTATAACACACAAAAGAAGCTGTAGCTTTCAGTGCTGGACTAGGGGTACTGGTGCAAGATCCCATCTAACTCTATTCTGGTTATTTACAGCCCCCCCGTTGGGTTGACTGTACTTACTTGAGAATGTGCACTGGTTTTAAAACATCCCCTTGGGGCTCATAATAGTTGAAACGATTCAGCAGAGATTCTTTCTTTTTTCCTTTTGCTTAATGCATTTCTGACAGTGCTTTTTGGGGAATTACTTTAGGTTTTGAAAACAGCCTAAAGAGTAAGCAGCAATGAGATGTCCTTAGGGTTAAGTCTGAATAGAAATGAAACGCCCTGTATTCAAACAGCAACTTGGGTCAAGAACCCCAAATCCACGGGATGTCCATGGAACAGGTTGGATAAGCTTACTTATCCAGGTTTCAAAGAGCTGAACTATTGCACCTCAAGTTTCCATTTCAAATGTGGATTTCACAGAGTTACAGAAAAATATTTCAGACCTGACCTTACACAGCACGTCTGGGTCAGCCTCACATTGTTCGGTTGAGATCTGCAGTATCTTAATGCCTGTAGTTTCAAGATCACGTAAGCACTCACATGGTTTCTGGGTCAAACCTTCCACTTAAAAGGCAGGCAGAGACAAAAAATGCTGTCTGTTGAAAAGCCTTTCATCAGCTTGTGTCATCAGAGGCGAATGCCTCCGAGTTTACAATGTAGTATTTGCACAAAGATATTTTTAGAGAGAAACTGGTTGGGTTTCAGACCCTACTACTCTGCAGCAACATGCATCTGAATGGCATTTGTTACAACTAAAACTACTCCAAATTAACCTTTGCAAGCAGCAGGGGGAAAACGACAGTTTTGGAAAGGGTTTTGCTTGCCAAACTTCACCTGTGAGAAAGACAAGCAGAGAAAACAGGCCACTTTGCTGATGGCGCATCTCAAAGGTGTACCACCGAATCTGCTTCCCACTCCTTCATTTGAATCCATACACCGGAAAGGGGGAAAAAGAAGCTCAAAGGTTCAGTCCTAGCTCAGAAGGACCCCCAAGCAGCCTTGGATCCTGCAGTCTCTTTGCCTCACCCTCCCAACTGGAAGATGGAGATACACCTGGATACCTCCCATGTTGGGGCTTACCTTCACAGCATAGGTGGTAGAAGGGTCCTTGGAGCAGGTGGCACAGTAATATATCGCATCCCCTGAATCACAACAGGGCTTGTTGCACGCCAGCTTGAAGAGTGACCAGTTGTTCTCGCTGAAGTGCAGCTCGTTCTTCTGCTCCCGCATGAAGCAGTCCTCGCACTTGGCGACCAGGCGGCGCACGGACTCGGCGTAGAGGGCCCCCAGCTTGGCGTACACCCCCTCCTTGCTGTCAATATTGCTCAGGAGGTTGTGGAGCTGGAGGCTGGAGCTGGATGACACCTGGCTGGACACACTGAGCTGCGAGCAGGAAAGGGACTGGAGGTTTCTGCTGGGGACGCACGCCCCGGTGCTCTTACCAGTGGCTGAGCCCCAGTAGCTGTTTCCTTTGGAGCTTTTCTCCAAGGACTCAGAAGAGGAGAAGGCGCCGGGGCGGCCCCCCAGGCTGGCTGGGTGGATGAAGGGAGGCTCCTCGCGGAGGCAGACATTGGTCTCGGAGTGGCTGACGTTCAGCCTGGGGCTGGGAGCATCAGCTGCTCTGCCTGAAGATGCCTGTCCTCCAAAAAAGCCATCTGGAGAGGACACTGTTCTGCTCACAGTCTTCTTCTGGGGCAGAGGGGGTGGGCAGCTGGAGGCAGAGGAGGGACTATCCTCAGCGGAGACAGGAAGGAAAGGGACAGGGGGAAGCACTTGGTTCTCAGCTGGAGGAGGCGAGTGGTTCAGCTCAGAGGAGTGCCCTAGGAGACAGGGACACACAAGAAGATGCCACGAGTGTCCCTTGTGGGCTGGAAGCACAATTCACCCTCCATGTCCCAGCCATCCCCACAGGCTACTTCTCCCAGGGTCCTGGCTGGGAATAAAGCAGCAAGCCAGGTTATGTCTAACCCCAGTGCACAGTCCTCATCTATTCACAACTGCAAAGCTTCACTGAAGGGGTTAGGGATTTAATCTGGTTTAATACAGCAGGTTTGCAAAGCAGGATGCAACTGTCCATCACCCCCCGCCGCAAAACCACTCCCCTATGAGCTGCACACACAGTAGTAAAATGCTAGTAGAGGGTAAATATTTCAGCTGTGATGTCGTCCGCAGGGAGGTAAGAACGAAGCACTCCAGATACAAGGACAATCTCTAAACAGTCCTGTTTCACCTGGGAGCTGCCACTCAGTGCTTCAGCACCATAGCCTGATAAGGAGATAGTGACTCAGCTACAGAGCTCTGGCCCTCCAGCTGTACCAGAGCAGCCCAAGGAGCATACTGAACCTCTCCGCCTCACACTGGGTAAGAGCCATTGGGCAAGGCTTGGGATTTTGGCAATGTCCATCCTCTTGGAAAAATCTGGCCTCCCCCACACTGCCTGTGCCCAAGCTTATTGCCAGACCTCTTTGCTCAGAGGGCAGCATGGCCCCAGTGCATATCACTAAACCCCAAGCAGCTTCACATGCCATCTGCACGTGGATTGGGCTGGGATACCTGGCTCATTTCAGCTAGCTGTCCTAGCTCTTTTCCTACCCTGGCCAAACTGGAGACAGGCAATACAGTCACATGTCATGGAAGAAAGGGAAAGAAAAAGAAAAAAAGGATGATTTGACATTGAAATAAATAGCAATAATTTCAGGTCATGGAGACAGAATGAATAAGGAGTGGAGGTGTCTGCAGGGGAAATTAAAAGAAAAGACATAATTATTTCAGGGAATTTTCCATGCCACTTGAATGACAGGCAGAACTCTTGATAAACCTGAGCTCTGCTAACATATTGCATGCAACTGTAGACCTTTGAAGATGTATGGTGGGATTTTGCTCCAAGCAAGCTCAGATAGTGGGACCTATTGTTTTCTTTGAACCCAGCTTCCAAAGCTGCAGAGCAGTAGCAAGCCATCCTGCTGGTGAGGGTTCAGATGCCAGGAGGCACTTCCTCACTCACAGTAGCTTTCTGCTTGCTCCACAGGAATGCCCTAGGGTAGTTTCATGTCAGCCTGAAGCAGGCACTTGTCTCCATCACAACCCTAGTGACTCACCAGCTCTCATGCACAACCTCCTTCAAGTGCAGGGGCTCACATCCCTGAGCTCCCAGCCTGTCCTGGCATGTCACATGCAGGCTCAAAGCCATACCAACTGTGCCAGAGAAGCAGACCCTGCTAGCAGCTCACCACCTGAGACCACAGATGCTGCCATGACCTGTCCAGGTCCTTCCCCACCGGAGTGGTAGCATGACATCCATTTTCATTTGTCCCCTCCACTTCTAAGACTGGCTGTGTGCTCCTGCTGCTGTACACCCCATCCTAAGCAGCAGTGTTGAGACACACCCCAGGAACGAGCAGCACAAATTTGGTCTTCTGCAGATGATGAGTTTCCCTAGCAAGGCAGTTTTGGCACCTCATTTCTGACAACATGCTTAGGAGGAGCTCCGTAGGAAATGCTGTGAATCAGCACATGTCTCTCTTGCTCTTGTTCCTGGGTGCCAAACTATCTGCCTCCTGTTGAACCACTGCTCTGGGTGTCTGCCTGCATTGTACACCCAGTCGCTCTCCAGTTTCAGCTGCTCTGTAGCTGCACAGTTAACTGTGGAGCTCACAGCTCAACAGAGATGCATGCCCCAAGCTTTAATGAAAGCCAGACATCTGCATCATACCCTTCCAGGTCCATGGGAAAGATCCCCTCCATTAAAACCCTGTCAAAAGCCACAGGCAGGGATCATTCAGCATGGCATCTCTTGCCACTTCCAGCCCCAGGGACTTTGACAGAGGATACAGCCAAGAGAAATTCTTCAGCATGCAGCCCGAGAGCAACTCAACAAAGGCATCTCTGCCAGGACATGCAGCTGAATCCCTGTTTCAAGGGGCAAGATTTACTTGACAGTCTTACAGAACAAACGTCAGCACTGGAAACTTTGGCAACCAGTCCACATGCCTGGCCCGCAACTGCTAAACTGCTCTTACCTTTATTCACGTGGTGCTGGGCTCTGCCCCAAGCACAGGGTAAGTAATAAAAACCTTTCACATCTTTCCTACCATTGCTCTGCACACTTCAGCATAGGGTCCTTCTGGCTGTCAAGGGCTCAAAAACTTCCCACCCCCTTATATTTTAACACCTGACAGCACAGGCAGTTAATTGGAGCTCACCTCACTCAGTGACTGACTGCACAGCAAGAAAAATTGTATTTGGGTTATTCATTTAAAAACTCAGCTTTCCCAAGATGAGTTGAAACAGTTGCTCCTGTTAGTGGAGGCAGAGAAATTTTCTTGCCCAGTATCACTTCAGACAGCAAATTGCTTCTGTGCCCGGCAAGTAAAGATCCAACACATGCGAGTTTTTCTTCCCCCGTACAATTTCCTGGCACAGATTTTACAATCAGGCTCCAAGTTAGCGATGGAAAAATGGAGTTTCCAGAGCCCTGGCTCTTAATTTTATTGCTGCACATTATTGCTCTTGGAAAGGCAGAACTTCCACTACACGAAGGTTGCTTTTGCAAAGAAAATACTTTCTGAGCTGCTGAACACGTTAGTGCATGTCTAAGTTACACACTGATGAAAAACGTGACTTCATAGTAAGTATTTTTTAACCTCAGTTAAACGAGTGCAGGCAGATTTTCCCCCTTCAAGAAATAACTGGCAACACAATGAAAGGCAGAGATTACCTCTCACATAAGACTCCTTCTGGTACTCCTCAAATCTGTGAAGGACATTCTACAGTAGGACTACTTGTGATCTTGTGCAACGTATGAAGCACGAGCAGGATAATGACAACTGCTTTCAAATAGAGGTTTTATCCAGAGAACAGGAGAGCTACAGAATGAATAATTTTGGCACTTGCCAAATGAAAGAGGGAAAAGCCCACGATGTTGGCCTGACTCTGTCACATTCACCTTAAGTGCATTAAGAGGCAGAAGGGTAGGAGAAATGGAAAGGTGAAAGGTTGCTGAGCGAACTAGGTGATCAAACCCTCGCAGTCTCTGCTCTGGGGATGCTGCCCCAGTCGTGGGCCTCAGGATGGAGGTAACTCCTTCCTCAGGTCCAATGCTACCTCTCCCAATGGTCACTTACTGCCATCGCTGCCAGTCTGTGTGTCTGAGTCAAGGCTGTCACTGGAGCCAGCTGTGAAGCTGACGTGGACGCTCCTGAACGGTGGGCTGAGACTCTCGGCAGAGCTGTTGCTGACCCTCTCCAACTCAGTGTTATTTGAGTTCATTTTCAGAGCATGCCTAGAGAGAGTGAAAAAGAAGAGTCAGAAGACAGATGCCAAAAGATACCCTGCACGCACTTGTGCATGGAGGCGCAAGCTGAGAACAGCCTTGGTCTCTGTCCATCCATACAGACACTGTGCAGCCTTGTACCACACCACAGCAGCTCATTCCTGTGCAATTTTCTTCTTTCTCTGGCACCCAAGGATCACATCTCACTGACACTGAGCAGGTTATAGGCTTGCAGCCCCCATGCCAGCCCCCCATGGGAAACCAGCTGTGCTTGAGCAGAGAGAGCGCGCTGAGCCAACAGCATCCAGCCCCAGTGTGTGACTTCTTTATTTAGCACATGTGGGGTCCTGGACCACATCCCATCTTGGCTACCATCACAGGGAAGTGGGGACCCACCACTATTTGCCGTCAGTAAAGTTCTCAAAGGAAGGCAGTAACATCACATCTCCCCTCTCCTTCATCCCTTTACAGAAGGCCAGATTGAGGCTGCGTGTCAGAACCCAGTTCCTTCATGGTGGAGCCATAAGTGGAAGAAAAGTCAATCCCCAGCAGCTGTTGTCTCCTCAGTGCATCACAGTAACAACTAATACCTTGAAAAGAAGAAGTGCCTTTGCAGGAAACAAGTGTCTGCCAAACTCAGGACCTACCGTTCAGCTTTTAATGCAAGAGCTACAGTTTCCCATGCAGCTTCTATTTAAATAATAAATAAACAAACCATACACGGGGCTCATAACCTGCCAGGTCACAGTTCAAGTGATCAGTTGTAGGCAAGCAGGACTTTTTACTAAGATAAAGAATTTCCCCTGCATTTTCTTCATTTTTCCCTCCTTGGAAAACAACAGAAACTGTTGAAACCGAGCAGCACATCAGAGCACCAAGACTCCTCCTAGCTTGGTACAGTTCAGACTCTATCATCCAGCAAATGAAGGCTATTGGTCCACGTTTTTCCAGCAGAACTGCCGATCTGCTGATAGAATTCAACATGCTGTCGATCAGGAATGTAAAAAGGTTAGCGGCAAACTCGTAAGAAAAGAAAAAGGACTTCCATCAGCTGTCCTGCTGGAAGGTATCCGGCGTTTCCTAATCAGGAGGCTGAATGGCTGCTGAGAAAGACAAACAAAAGACGCGCAAGACCGTTTTCTTGTGGCACCCTGTTCACGTGCGCAGGATCCCTCCTCTTCCACAGCCCCCAAGCACAGCAGATGCCACGAGCGACTTCTATTTGAAGCCTTAGAACTGTTTCGTTCCCCATCCAGACAAAGCACTTACTCTCATGTCCACACCGCCACATGGAGAGCAGAGTGTATGAGAAGCCCGGAAGAAACTTCTGCCAGACTTCCTCATTTGCCTGAGCAGCCTCAGTCTAAAAATATTCAGGCGGTGATGAAAGCAAAGCTGTGAAAACCACCTCAGGTAGAACTCAGCAGAGACACTGGTCTTGCACCAGTGATGAATTTACCACTCAAGCCTCCTTGGGATGATTCACAGAACCTTGCAATGCACCACACAAGTGACCATTGGAAAATAGAGAGGGACAGAGGGAAAGCGAGACACACACACTGAGGGGTTTCGCTCTGTTATGATTGATGCTGTTGAAAGCAACCAACTGGTCTTCAATTTTATATATACGTATATATCCCCATATACATGTAAAAAGACACATAGTTATCCTATGACTTTCTCAGATGTTAAACTTTTAGTAATTTGGGGGTAAAAAGCGCATGGGTGAACACCTGTGCGGGTGCACTCTCTGACCTGGCAAGAGCCAAGAAAGCAATTGAACCCATAAGAAAAGAACATTTTGCACCAGTGTTGGTCTCCATTTGCACAGACGAGAGGTTTTCTAACACATTCCTCCCCTTCCCTACTGCCCCCCCCCCCCCAAAAAAAAAAAGTTGGTGCATTTCTGTTTCCTTCCCATCACTTAAACACAAATGCACAGAGCTGCCTTACCATTCCCGCACTCAGGGAGAGATGGGACTTTGCTCGGCGGGGTCCAAGGTCCACCGCACACAGCCACGCCTATTCCTCCAAGCAACCTGGGCTCAACGCGGCGCCTGCCAGTACCACGCTGGCTGCTGCCTTTGCTGAGCTCAGCGCCGCAGGGAAGTCGGATGCACAGAGAGCCCCGTTTCCTCTCCACGCCGCCGTGACTTATGTAAAATGCAGTTCCTGAATAGGCACACCGAAATAGAAATTGTTTGCCGCTTAAACGACATCCTGCTCTTGTTCCAGACGTTACGGCCAGGCCAGCTAATGCTGCCTGGAAATATCGCTGCTTTACATCTCCCTCTTTTCCTATGGCTCCTGAAGCCTGGGCTGCAGCCTCCACAGATTGAAATACCGGCCACTATACCACAGCATTACTGAAAACACTTGGTGGGGTCAAACTCTCCCAGTTCGGTGAAATTCCACCCCAAAGCAGAACAGCTCATCACTGTGACGGCCTGCAGGATCCTGATTTACAGCTAACCCAAACCTCCTCTGCTTTAGTAGCGTTCCTTCCACCATGCGTGACTGCGAGGGCAGAGGTGGCTAGGCTCCTGTCTTGCTCTTTTCACCAAACAAGATTGGAAAATAAAGAGCATCAACCTATCTTAAGCCTGAAAGAATCATTGGGATTGCCCCCTCTGTAGCTTGCTGACATCCATAGGCTCCACTCCCCTTCAGAGAGATGCAGCAGTGGTTAATCTACCTCTATTTTAAAAAATCCAGTCTTGGTGTCTTAAACGTAAAGGGCACCTTCAAAAGTAGCACCAGAGCCTCCTTCATGTGCCAGTGCATAAAAAACAGGTCACAAGAGTCAGTTCTCTCAACCTAGTCACTGAAAAAGACAGGATTTCCAGCTCTCCAAATCACTCTGGTGGCTTTAAATACACTTCAATTACTCAACATCCTCTACGCAACAGGCTGGCAAATTCAGGCAACCCTTCCAGTTCACTATTCCCCAGTTTTCTCATCCTAAACAATTTCATCCAGCTGGCTTTCCACACGATTCCCACAGTCCTGCCTAAAATGAAGGAAGGTGGAAAATAGTGGTCTGGGGGAAAAAAAAGACAGAAACCAAAAAAAACCCAACCAAACAACAACCCACCAGGGTGGAGTTCTGTAACACTGCAAAGGGACCCGGATCATTTGCCATGCCCCACATTGCATCTCTCGCCAGGGAGTGCTTTGCCTTTCCCACAATTCATGTTCAAGCAGTAGCCATGTGTTTAATCTCACATTTCCTAACACATTGGGATTCTACCTGATGCTGCTGTGGGACTCCAACACTACTGACTGCACACTGTGCAATTCTCAGAAAGAGAGAATGGATATGGGCACCAAAGCATGGCTCTCCTAACTGCAGCAGACATGTGTGCCTTGGGGTATCACCCCACGGACCCCTCAGACTCCAGGCATGCCTTCGGCTTGAATTTCCTGCCTGCGATTTGACATGGAGATTTGGTTACCTTCCAAAAGTGCAAGGGACAGGGAGGTCTTGAGAGTGGAGAATGCTCCCACTTGCTCCATTTCAGCAACCATCAGACACACACAGCCTGTTGGCAGCAGTGGAGGGTGTTGGAAAGCATCTCTCCCTTGCTCACAGACCTGATCACAAGCAGCACCGGCTCTGCAGCCCCATCACAGGTGTTTCTGTGCCTGTTGTGCAGGCAGGAGGGGTCACTCGTCCTCAGCACAGATGGCAGGACCTGAATAGATAACAGGGATGCTGAACCTTTAAGTCATGCAACGGGGGAAGGAAGCAGAGGAGAACAGAGAACCACCCACACATTGCCACAAACCCAATCACACTCCAGGAGAGGTCTGGTGACAATGTGAACAGGACACCCCTTCCCAAAACAAATGCAGGCAGAAAGAAAACCCAGATTCTGCATTACACCATCAAATACAACACATGGCTGGACATAATTATTACACAAGAGGAAGCACCGCTGTACCATATGCTTGTCTATCATGAAATGTGAGTAATTATGTCTTCCTCCTCCCTCTGCTGCTGTTTCTTCCACCATCTTCTCCCAGATGAACAGGGCAGTTAAAAACCTGCATACAGCAGCTTATAACATTTGAGGCTTGGATTTGTAATTATCCTTCTGCTACCAGCTGGAAAATGTTTAGAAACCAAAATCAAGGTGAGGGAAAGACAGGAGTTTAAAACTCTCCTAGCTCTGTCCAGAGGACTGTGCAGCTCCAACTTGTACCAAAAAGGTTTTATGTAGCACAGGTTAAATTGAAACAAGGATTTTCAGTCTGGAGGTGCAATGGAAAATTCAGCTGAGGCGCAGAATTAAGACAGTAGATGGGTCAAAAATTAAATCTCTGCATGCTCCATTGTGGTAAAGAGGAAAAACCATCTCCTTTCAATTTCCAACTCTGCTTTTTTAAGTGGTAAGAACAGGAACCACACAGAAAAGCAAATGACATTCATTTAGAAGGAACAAACTCTCCCAAAAGATGGGCTGATAAACCACAATCCTTAAAAAGATAATCCACTGGCAGAAGCAGCATGAGAAATTCCCAATTAGTTTCGGACAAAAGAAGCAACACAGAGGGAATCCAAAAGGTATATTCCCTCCCCGTCCTGGAGTGTGATTCTCTCTCCTGATTGAGCCATATCCTCCCTTCTTTATTTTCTTTATTTACTTATTTATGTATTTAAATAGACTCCACTCAATTTCTTATTTATTATTATTTATTATTTTTAAAGTAATAAATCTGGCTTGTCCTAGACAAGACAAGTCCCTGCTGTCATCCACTGCCATGAACAGGAGGGTCAGAACTTGGGACACGGATGACTTCTGATTGCATCTGTAATTGCCACAGCAGCTCCATGTAGCCAGTCCGCTTTTGTTAGGGGTTAACCCTGGCACTGAGCTCCAAAAGCGAAATGGCTGCCCCAGGAATGGTAAGAAACAGGGAATATTCCGTCTCAGGTGTTCTGTCACAAACCGGTTCCTGGCAAAGAACACACAGCATAGTCCCACCAGCCAGCACCAGCACCCCAGCAAGGAACAAACCTGCCTCTTTTCCTGGTTATCCAATTCCCAATTTGGTTGTTTTTTTGCAATGCTCTTGTTGTGGTCCCTCTGGCAAAAAGCGGCAGTGGCAGCAGCAGCACCGTAACATGCAGTCTTGGCACAGCTCACGCTCATTTGTGTTTTCAGCGACGGCAGGTGTCGGGATGTGCCGTGCTATACACCTTTGTTACCCCAAGCAAGCACATTCAGCATATTTCAGAAGCTATTTGTGCTGCTGCCTTTGGAAGCTGGCATTAATTATGATAAAAACAGCTCAGGAGCCAACAGCGCAAGATGCAAAACAGCATCGCCGTTTCCTTCCTCTGAGGCACATGAAATATATTACCATCAAGGTTTTGCAGGCTAGAAGGAACGGTGAGGATCATTTAGCCTGACCCTCTGCATAAGAGAGACATAAATTTCAGCAAAGACTCATTCCTCGTGCCAAGAAACTGAAGGCCACGCTAGAGCATTTCACAACAAAGAATCTTTAAATCATCATTCCACATACAAGTCCTGGGGATCCTAGTTCCCCTGGTAAGCCCGTTCCTTAGCCAACTATCTTCCCAGCTTTTGGAAGAAGACCAGCCACCATATTCCCTTCCAATCTCTTGTAACAAAGCTCACTTTCCATTCCATTTCAGACCACACAAACCTTAAATATCTATACTCTTTCAAACAAGCAGGAAAAGATTGTATGAAGAAACAGTCGCAAGAGGTCCAGAGTAGCTTTATATAGGATGAAACGGGCACGAATTCGTTGTTTTCATTTTTTGTGCCAATTTTCGAAATCCCTAAAGTCACTCCTCCTGCCATCCTAAGAGAAGCTTACTGCAAAACCAGAGTCTCCTCAGCGCCTGGCAGGAATTTACCCTCTTAAAACATTTCTCCTTTTAACTGTTAGAGCCAAGGTGAACAAAACAAAATATACAGACTTGCTTTTTCCTTCTCTGCTTTGAAACTAGCTTGAACACACATGCGCCTTCCTTTAAAATAAGCAATTAAGTTTAATTAGGAAAGTCAATCAGGCAGGCTTCATTTTCCAGCATGAAATCAAATACTTTGCTGCGCCTTGAGATGTGGAAGACAAAGGATGGTTACATGACTTTCCTGCAGCTGACATGAACCCTGATTTGTTAAGTCCCAAGCCCTAAGACTGTGTCACACCAGGTCTACACTGGCTTCATCTCCATCCGTACCTAAAAGGAGCCTTTCAGCCAAGCTGAGGTGCTCTGTCTGTGTTAAGGACTACGTAAGCATAACAGAAGTATTGGTAGCTCTTCCATTACAGGCAAGGGACATACCCACAGACTGCCCCGGCATAAGAGAGTATGGATATGTCTCAGAGTTATCTTTGTGTATAAGATATCCTCCCTTCTTAAGGCATTTGGCTGCAGCCCAGGAGGACCAGAGATGTTCTCCCAGCACCATGTCAGAGCCATGTCATGACCCAAAGCTGCAAGCAATGACTGCCCAGCGTAACACAATCCTGCTATGGCGATTTTAAGCACTTGTGCGTGTAGCCATCCCTCCCACCATCACACGCAGGTAACAACACCCTGGTTCCTGCATCGACATGCTCAAAGAAGCCACGCTCGAGATGAAAACAAGAGCACGCTCAAAGCAAACAAACAAAGCAACCAGCTGGCTTTTCACATCTTGTGAAACCTGCCATCTGATGAAACTGCCACTCAGGTTGGCGATGCAGGGGTTGGGTAGCCAGAGGGAGGGCTATGCTCTTTAATGTAAGGTGCCCCACGGCTCAGCTGCAGCTATCAAGGTGTTTAGGAGGCGAATACATGCAGCACAACACATGGCCTACAGCCTCAAGCATAACAATGCCACCACCTACCTGAACCATGATCCTGATCATGACCATCAATGCCACTTGTTCCCTAACCTTAGCTTCCCTGACCATTTTCACACAGGCTTTCTAGTGCACAGATGCTTTCAGCATGACTCAAAAGCAGCATTACAGTTGGCAAAGCCAGATCACACCAGAAGCATGAAACAGCCCCTCAAAGGAGAAGAAAATGCTCCACACCCCTCAGGACAGACTGTCATAACTCCTTATGGAGGGCAACAGCAAGGCATACTCCTGCTGTGAAGCACAGTTGGTCCAAGTCACCCACTCAAGGGGACACCTTGACACATCAAGGAGCCCCTTGCCTCCATTCCCAGGCCTCATGAAAACAGAAAGGA
This sequence comes from Myiopsitta monachus, assembly GCA_017639245.1. Lineage (NCBI taxonomy): Eukaryota > Metazoa > Chordata > Aves > Psittaciformes > Psittacidae > Myiopsitta > Myiopsitta monachus. Next base: position 69,410,312 of record CM029917.1, on the reverse strand, counting down.
GACTCCAAGCTCTGCCAGGGAAGCATCTTTGCCCCCAGTACAGAGAGGGCTTTCTTTCCTCCGTGTGTGGAAGGAGGGCCCAGCACTACAAGTGGACGGTGCTGCTGGGAAACATATAGCTGAGTTTGAGTGCCACCACCCTTCTGGCCTACCCAGTGACCTCTGCTCTGCAGAGGAAGAAATTAAGTTCTAGAGGACTTTCAACAGGCAACTAGGCATTTCCTAAATGACCACTCCTCAATAGCATCATCTCATCTCTGCTGGGTCTCTGCAACACCTCATGTGACAAATACAGCACCAAGCCACGGGCTGATAAGAGACAAGAAGTGGCAGCAGCCATGGAGGAAAGTTCACAGGATCAAAGCTAAGCGTATCTTACTGTTCTCTTTGCTTTTAAAGGCAATAAAGCTCATCTGTGTGCTCAGTTGCTTGTGGACTTTTTCTTTCCTCTGACTCTAGCAGACGTGCAGCATCGCAGCAGGAAGCCCAGCATTAAAGAGAACTACAACCTCTCATTCATCTTTTCTCTTTCCTTTAGGAACCTAATTTGTTCACCACTTGGTCAACTGAAAACATTAGCTCCCTGGGCTAGCTAATCTTTAAAACACTGACAATTCAGTATGAGAACAAACATAGGAAGGGCCAACTCAACCACAGTCTCAACCTGGAGGTCACGGAGGCCTGTGCATGAGCTTGACCATGGACTCCAAGAGCAAGTGCTGGGTGCACTCGTGACTCATCGACATGGGTGTTCTCCTCCGAGCACCCATCCCTTCTTCTGTGAACTTTCACTTCAAGGAGCTGAAGTCAAATCTGTTGTGCAATGCACAGCCAGGTAATGAAACTGAAAACACACAATACAGCAAAACAGGGAACACCACAGAATCTGAGACGTATCCCTCCCCAGTATGCATTAGTTGCATGGAAAGGAAATATATTTTTCTTTGCCAATTTTCTTTTCCTTTCCCCCCCCCTTTTTTTGGGGGGGTGACAGACACAGCTGCAGACACTGAATGCACACAAAGTATCGGAAGCCTGGGTTTTCAGTTGCTCCGCAGAGCTACTTCCTTCCCAGATGGACAGCTCTCCCTCATTCATGTTTGTTTTCTAGGGCCTGCGGCGACCGTGCAGTGCAAACCTGACTTCAGGGGAGCCAGGAGGCAAAGGCCGCCTGAAGCCAAGCAGCTCCCTGCACACCATGAGCACATGTTGGGCAAGCTCCAATTACCCGCTTGCAGGCAAAGAGCCCTCCCCGGGAAATTGCAGCTTCAAGAGTTAACCTTGAAAGCCAAAAGACATTAGAGCCAAACTGAAAATGAGGATTTCAGAGGCCCTTTGCTATTAGCACCAAGAGAAGTTGCCCTGATCTACCTACAGTAGTTGCTCACAACCCCAGATTTTCTATCCTATTCAACGTGAAGGAATTGTGCTGAGACAGAACGAAGCTGACCTGGGAAACACCAGCCATCCTGAGTGCAGACCCTGTTCTCATTTGAATATTGGGACCCAAGGCTGCACCTTGCAGCCCGGAAGGGCCTTTGCAAATATATACAGCTTTCAAACCGGGACTTGCAAAGGTCTGACAGCTTTCTGGAGTAAAAAGGTAAATAGTTTTTCAGCCATGCAGAGTCACCTCCCGCCCTCCTGAAAGCCTGCCTTTGAAAAGAAAAGGAAGACAAAGAAGAATGGGAAGCATCTCCTAGAAAATGAATCCTTGCAGCAAACATTACAAATGCAAGTGTTTAATAGACCAGCACGCACACACTCACAGGGCTGTACCTGGACTGCTTTTTTGGCGGCGGCGGTGGTGGTGCAAACTCCACTCCATTACTCTTGTCTTTAGGGAAATCAAAGGAGAAAGACGATGATTTGCTGATCCCAGCCTGGTTCTCCAGCATCGGGCTGTCATCCACAAGGTCAGCCCCAGCTCTTCCATTCTCAGCTCCCGCTGCCCATGGGTGGGTTAAGAGCTCCTGCTCTTCCTCCTCCTGCTCCTCCTCCTCCTCTATCCGGCATTGCTTGGTCCATGTTGGGGTGAAGTATTTCTGCCTCCTGTCATAGGATGAGCCTGCCAGGGCTCTGCTGGACTCCTCCACAGAGACCCCATTAACATGAGTGCACAGAGAAGGGGACGCTGCAAAGGTGGCTGTATCCGTATAGCTCCTTGGCAGCAGCTGAACACCAGCTCCATCATGGCTGGTGTCATCACCAAGCATTGCCACATGGGAGCTTACCGGGGGCACACGGCTCCCCTCGCTGCCCAGCTGGCCATTTCGGGACATCTTTGGGGGAATGGCTGGGCTCTCAGTAACTGAGGCCTTGGCAGGAGCTGCTAGATGAAACCTGGTGCTGTTTTCACTTCCAGATGCTTGAAAAATCTCTCCGTGCTCAATGGCAGGTGATGAAGTCCCAAAATCAGGGTGGGAAGTAGGGCTGATACATGGCCACTGAACTCCCACTGCTGAGTCAGGGCTGCTGAGGAATATTGTCTTGTGATCATCCTCAGTGTGCGCTGTCATTATAGTTATCTTGGCTGCCACCTGGCCAGTGGAGTCCTGGTATTCCTTCTCACCACCCAAAGCCCAGCTGCCATCCCTCCACGTCCCATCAGCTTGTTCCTTGCCTGTGCTGCGGGCCAGCTTCTCTGCTTTTGCCTGTCCTCCACCAGCCTTCAGCTGCACCTTCTTCCTCTTGGTGCTCTCGGCATAGATGGGATCACTGCGGGCTGGCTCAGCAAGGCAAGGATGCTGCGGCTCCACCAGAGCCTGCTGAGGGGTGCTTGAACCCTCAGGCTGGGAGCCTTCAGTGACAGAGGCTGCTCCAGGGAGAGGCGAGTCCTCGTCCTCTGGGGACAAAGCAAAGGCAGCTGCATTGCTGCTCCCCGTGCTCTCAGGGAGGGTAGCAGGCTCAGCATGGCAAGCCAGCTTTTTCCTCTCTGAACACAGGGCAGAGGGGAGATGATCACCCTGTTTTTTTGTGATGCAGAAGGCCACATTCACAGCTCTGCACTCCTCATCACTGAACTTGACTGCCCTGCCACTTGGCCTGGGAATCTCGGGAGCATCCCGCTGCCTCCATCCGCATGGAGCGGAGCCCTCCTTCTCCCACCGGGCGCTCTTCCCCTCCATGCAGCGTGGCTCCCACGAGACAGGGGTGATTGAGCAGTACTCGCCCCCCTCGCTTTCAAAGCTGGAGGAGAGGTGACCACAGTCACCCTCCAAGGGGAGCGCTGTTCCTTCTCTGGCTTGGGAAGAAGGGGTTCTGTTGGGGTTTGTGGTGCTTCTGTCCCTCAAGGCAGACAGACTAGGGCAGGGGGCACGATGCGGCAGGGCAAACTTGTCTTTGGCTCTGTCTTCCTGCTTGCCCACCTCACCCACAAGCACCAGGCTGTGGATGGAGACATTTCTCTCCACGTGACTCTCCAAGCTGCGCAAGCCCACCATGGAGTAGCTAGGCGGGCAGCAAGACAAGCAGTCGCTGGGTGGGTTGTGAAGGAAGGGCTTTCTCACACCTCCGTTGCCAAAACTGTCAAGGCAGATCCGCTGCGCATCTCCTGATTTCAGAAGGAGCTGTTTGCCAGAAACTATGCCCCAGCTGACCTGCATGGGCCAAAGAGACAATGCACTGTGAGGATGTGCATAGGCAAAATGGAAGAAAAATTAATACAATAATAATAATAATTAAAAAATAGCTCAGCTGTGCAAAGAAGTCCACTGGCATTCATCATCTGTTTTGCTCTGTGCTCACCAGTAACTACTGCCAACCTTTTCTACTTAACCTACACTTGTCCTGTTTCCTGGACCATTTGCAATCGTTGCATTACCATCAATGGCAATGCACCGAAATAAGGCACTCTCCTTTCTCTTTCCGTGGGTTCCGTGCCAGAAACATGTCCAACCTGTCATCCTGTCTGTGAATCACCGTGCAATTAGGGAAAAAAAAAACAGAGGGAAGGAATATTTGCACCTCTCTCTGCTTATTTTCATTTCATTTCACACTGCTGCTCTGGAGTTCCACTCCGGAGCACAGACACAGACTATCACCGGTTATCCTGGGATAGCAACTTGGCTACGCTCAGCACCAAGGACTGGGAAGCAGGTGGGGAAATATACCCAAAATCTCTTCATTTCATAGAATCATAGAATGATTTGGGTTGGAAGGGACCTTAAAGATCATCCAGTTCCAACCCGCTTGATGCAGGCAGGGACACCTTCCACTAGACCAAGTTGCTCCAAGCCCCATCCAACCTTGCCTTGAACACTGCGAGGGGTGGGGCATCCACAACTTCTCTGGACAACCTGTGCCAGTGTCTCAACACCCTCAGAGTAAAGAACCTCTTCATTATATCTAATCTAAATCTACCCTCTTCGAGCTTGAAGCCACTACCCCTTGAACTATCACTACATTCCCTTGTACACCAAAAAAAAGTTGGAGGGAGATCTATTCTGCTTGCCAAGGGAGGAGCTGGGCGAGGCAGAGTGCCTGATTTGTGCCTGCAAAACAATCCCCCCATACCAGGGTGGCAGAGCCCTCTCCCATAGCACAACACCCAGCCCGGGGACAACTCAGCACACATAGATCAAACCCCACCAGTGACGGCAGCCTGTGCTCATGTGCCCTGAACCCCCAGAAGGAAAGCAAGGCTGCCCAATGGGAGGCTAAGAAGGGAGCTGTGAGCTCTGACACTCCCCTGGGCCAAGGGTGGGAGACGAGCACACCTACACGACAGGCAGGGTGACACATGCCCATGTTTCACTGGGCAGTGCTGTTATCAACTGGTCAGGGATATGAACCACCCATCTCGATTGCAACTCAAAGCACTGGGCAGCAGTGCTACACCCAGAGGGCATTACTGCTCTGGCAGAGCCTGGGACCCCAAAGAGCTGAGCTAGGAAGGTAGGGCACTTTCTTCCTCACCCATGAGGACCACAGATCCAGTTAGCACTGTCTGCAATCAGACAGGGCTTCTCTCCACTACATCTCCCCAGGGAAATAACCTACATCCTCATTTACAATCCGGAAGTACCTAAACAAACAACACATATTTAAGCTCCTTTGCACATGCTTCATGAGCAACAGCTCATTCAGCTTCAGCCAAAGGTACTTTGACAAGCCAATATATGTCTTAAAGACCTGAGTCAAAACCAGAGTTAAAAACAAAGGGAAGGAAATGGTTTGAACAGATACTCCTAGCACTCCTGAGGGGAGGTAAGTAGCGGGAAGTCATGTTTGACTGGATTAATCATTACCTGTGACAGATCTGCATTCATATTCACGTCCGCCCACGAGTCAGGAACATCTGAGTTTATCATAGTTGGCTTCACAGCAATTGTTGGCTTTGAGAAGGGAGAAGTGTTTACACCTTCCTCGTCCAATGCGGGGCTTTCAAGCTTGGTCCTAACTCCATTCGGGAGCACGGCACAAGCTCCCACGTCTGGGGGTGTTTGCGGCCAATGGGAACTCTTTGGGTTGAAGCAGTTTTTGCAGGAGCCGGGCTTCCAAACGTGTTCCACAAAGTCACTGCACGCAGACATCTTCAAATCCTCGTGGGTCAGACCGAGAGCCCTCTGCGTCTTCTGCACTGTCCGCCGCCACTCATTTTGCATTTGCTCCCCAGAGCCGCTCTTAAGGATCACCTAGTTACCTGGAAAAGTACAACACTGTCCGATTAGTTCGGTTATGCCCCAAAATGGGAAGATTTTTAGTAAGACAGGTGATAATTACGCTTACTCTGCCTTACACAAAGGCTTATTGTTTACAAGGCTTTTTTCACAACTTAGCTAAAGCCCACACAATCATTTTAAAAGCCTCAACTTCTAAGCATAGCTCTGTAATAGAGAAGACATCAAGCAAGCAGCATTCCTATGTGATTTAATTCCCTGTTTAATGAGCATGCATAACCAGCCTTGTGCAAGGTTTAGATCAAGGGTAAAGGAAGGAGGTCTTGGAAATAGATGTTCACAGCCCCACAAAGCAAAGCCAGGCAGTAAAAATTCCGGTCTCCAAAGTGACATCCTCCCCCTGGAAAAATAAAAAGGACTGGAGATACAAGGACCAGAATCAGCGACTGTGTAACCAAGGGGACCGGCAACAACCTTCCTTCACCCAGAAGCACCGCTATGATTACTGCTGTGAGACACAAAGGCTTCTCTCCCACCCAGTGCAACGGCAAAAGGCAATCAGCAAGGCTGGGGCTGGCACTGATTTGAGCAAGTGCCTGGCAGAAAGCTCTTATCTGGTTTGCCAGGAGCCACAAATAACAGTGTCAGCTCGCTGAAACGATTCATTGTCTGCAAGAGGAGAAACGTTTTGCTCTTGGATTACTTACAGATGAGGATCCCTTCCCATCTTCCTTCCCCAGGAGGAAATGCCCCAGGAACAAGACATTCCTGCATTCCTGTGTCGTCCCCCCCCCCATGGCCAGGTCTGATTGCACTCTGCCAGTAGCTACCTGGAGCTAACAACTTTGGAGATACTTCAGACGAGGACTCCCACAAAGCTCCGTGGATTAGGGAAGATAAGAAAATGCAACTAGATGAGGAAAATTGCAGCAGCCGCTATAGGTGTCAGGGCACACACAGCTTCCCAACCTGGCTCCAGAGCTCTTCTCCACCTAACCAACTTCAGGTCATCATCTCCCAGCCAGCCCACCCCCATGCAAACCGAGGCTCCTTCCCCGAGGGTCTCCGAGCAAACAGGCACTTTTACACCCCAGTCCTGACGGCACAAGAGCAAAATTCACCAGCCTACTCCTTCAGCACTTCCTCCATGCAGGTATACTGCAACACCATCATAGCCACAGACAACTTTGCACCTCTAAACCAACCTGCACTTAAAGAAAGCCTCTTGCCTCTGGGCTCGGAGATGCCCGGGCCAGCCTCTCCACCAGCCACCCTACTGCATGGTGAAAAGAAAGAATACTTGCAAGAGTATTCTGTCTTGGTGGGAGAGCCACTGCCCCACAAGCACCATCTGAATTCAGATGCCACCTTTGGGAAGAGAGGCTTTGATCCACTATCACGTTAGTACCTGCAGAGCAGTTCTGTCTGGCAGGCTGATAAATTGGAATCTGTTTCATGAAAGAGCAGAAGAAAGAGGGCTATCAATGGGATTCACAAATCAGATTGGCGCATGCCTCTCTTTTTAGGGAAGAGGCTGCTTCAGACAGGTTTTTCCATAGACTTCAGAGTCCAAATGAACCAAAGGACAGCAAATCACTCTTGGACATACCCCAACACCTTCAACGATATTATTTACAGGGAAAACACCTCTAAAAAATACTCTATTCTTTGTTTCCTCTCAGATCTATCAGGCAGTGTCCGGCATCCCCCAAAGCTGAACAAGCGTCCTGAGAAGAGCCAGCCCAGAAAAAAAGAAAAATCAAAGGGAGGAAAGCAGGGACCCGCGCCAGAAAAAACTCTTCACTTCTGGTTTAATACTCGGCGCTGCCAACTGCCTTTTAAAGACCGGGATTTCCCTCTCTGCAGCTAACCCAGCCGTTGTCTCTCGCTGCCCAGACGCCGGGGAAGGCGGCGCGGGGTCCGCACACCGGCGGGGCAGCCAGCACGCCGCCCGCCTGGGTACACCGGCCCGGCCCGCCGGCCAGCGCCGAAAGCTAGGAGCTGGGTCAGAGGCACCCAGTGCCCCCGGGGCACCGGCGAGGGCCCCATACAAAGGCTACCTGCTATCTAAGGTAGAGATGCTGGCTGCGGCATAAGGATGCTCGGGCGAGAAAAAACCTAACCCCCCAGCCCAAACGCCCAGCCCAAGCAGCTCTGACTGCCGGACGGCCCCGGGCGGCCACTGGGACTGGGAAAAGTTTACCGGGCAGGGCCCACCGGGGCTCCCGGGGCGGGCGGCGGGGCCGGTCGGGACCGGTGCGCGCCTCAGCTCGGTTTCACCCTCCCCCGCCGCCCTCCGCTCGCATACTCGGTGGGCACCAGCGCGGCCCCGCTGCCTCGGACCCCCGGCAGCCCCGCCCCAGCCCCGAGCGGCGACGGCGGCGGAGTCCCTCCCAACCCGGCTTTGTCCCGGGAGGCGGTGGCCCGGTGCCCGCCCCGGCGCGGCGCTGCCCCACTCCCCGCTCACCAGCCTCCCGCGGCGGCGGCGGGGCTCTCCTCGGCTCCGCTCCACGCTGCGCCCGGCCACGGCCGCCACCGGGCGAGTGGCAAGCGGGGCCCCGCGTGGGTCGGGGGCAGCGGCCGCTCCGCCCCGTCCCGCCTCCGTCCCGCCCCCTCGGGGCACGGCGTGGGCCCGGCCCGGGCGGGCGGCACCGTTCTCAGCACACGCGTCTGCCCCGGGCACAAAGCGCGCCCGCCCCACCCCGCCCGGCAGGAAGGGGCGCTGGCGGACGGCTCTCACCGGGGGCATCCCCCGAGGGTACCAGACCCATCGAGGGGGCGGGCACCCACATACCCCAGCAGCCCCGCACGGACCCCATGGGGTCCCACGCCCCTTGCAGGGGTACAGCCAGTGGGCGCACATCCCCCTTCCCCAAAACTCCACATCACGCTTCTTCTGGACCCAGCTGGAAGATACTGGGAACTAGAGCATTCACTCATCCTGGACGAGCGTGCCAGGTGAAGTTCAGCCCGAGGGGATGCTGGGGAAAGAAGAGAAGTTTGCGGGCATGGAAAGCAGGATTTGACCTCCACCGTGGGAAAAATGCAGACAGTATCTCGTGAAAATCCTAAAATCCCGTTGACCTGTGGGGCTGGGAATCATGAAAGGGAAGGGATGAGATCTTGCTCCCTGTAGTGGCTGAGTTCTGCCTGAGAGTAGGCGGGAAAGGGAGTGATCTTTCTCACCCTAGTGCTTCCTCTGTGGTGTCTGGTTTTGAGCACCTAAATTCTCTAAAACTAGGGGAAAAAAAACCCCAGGTATTCCCCTGCCATAGTCAGGGCATTATCTCCATTCCTTACTTAATCTCTCTCTCCTTTACCTAACAAAGCATTCCTGGTCTCATATATTTCCTGAGAAAATAGTGATTAAAAGGCAAATAGGCTTGCTTCATGGGAAACCCAAGCGTCATATGGAAAACCAGAAGCTGACGATATGCACAGCACTTATCATAGAAAAAAATTCCTTCTCAGGAACCATTCATCCCAGTAATTTCTTCTCCTTCAGGAATTTTGGCAGAGCTGCAGCTCACAGACCTTTTTGCTCGCAAACATCCCAGCTGGCTGCTCTGTTGCAGTCACGGCTTTCTGCCTGTGCTCTCCTTTCATTTCTTGATCAGCTATTAAATAGTCCAGAGGCAACACAGTAAGCAGAAACAGAGGAAAATATGGGAACTTCTCCACTTAACTTGCCACATTGCCATGAGGACATCTGCTTAACACACCTCCCATTTCTTCTTTCAAGCAAACCACTTGCGATCAATTTGCTGCATCTTTTTGCATGCAGGATCCCAGTGCCCAGTCTAATGAATAAATAAGCTTTGAGAAATACCTTTGTCAGGAGAGAAACCTCTCTTGTAGCACAGAGCCACATCTCATGGGTGAGAGGAGAAAATGAGTGGCCCAAATGTCCAACCTTTTCCTTATTTTAAAAGGTTTGGATGAAAGAACCCAGCTGAGGTTGTATCTGAGGTCTGCAGGGCTGGCTAATTTTAGTGGACTTGCCCAGATTGGAGCAATCTGGATTTCATACCTGGAACTTCAAAAAGAGCCTCTGTTCTTTTCAATAAGAGCACTAAAATTTTCTAACAGCTAAGGTGCCATAAGGTTCTCAGCATTCTCTCAGGGAAGAGTCAGGGACAGCTTAGGGAAAGAAAACCAGGTTTAAGATTCATCCTCTGTTCATACTGGAATAGCACTGGACCTGCTAAGTGAACTGTCTTGAGATGTTCACCCCAGGTACAAAAATCTATTCCATGCCAGAAGCCTCAGGATTAATGAAAATTTCTAGTGAAGTCAGCCTGGTAATGTCCATAGATTTCAGTGGAGAATTAAACAGCCTTGAGTTTTTGTAAAACAGTTGTTCTGCAAGGTCTGAGACGTGATGGCTTTTTGCATGGCTATGAAGTCTCGTGGGTTCTCCAGTACAATGTCCATCACTGTTCATTTCAGGTGTTTTCTCAATGCCCAAGAAATCTTGTGCTGAAGAAGCCCTCTCATGTGGAAAGCAGCACATAAAGCCTCCTAAGACACAACCACGTGTCCTGGCCAGCCATTCATCTTCCAATGAATTGTTTCCTGGAATGCTGACTCAGCAACGAGACACATGGCTTGGAGCAACCCTGAAGGCACAAAGGGAAACCTCAAGCCAACTGGAGCTTCAAGTACTATCCCTTGCTAGAAGGAGTGAGGCCATCTCTGAGTCTTGTTTTCAAAGTGTTTCAGCTGTAAGAGAACCCCCCTTAACAGGAAGACAAACAGGCATAAACCAACAAGGAGCTTATCTGTGGGTAGACAAAGAGAGCAAAGCTTTCTGAAGATGGGTTCAGCATTGCTCCTGGGCAGGAAAGCTGCCCTATTCCCAAGGCCTGCTAGTGCAGTAGTACTCCAGGGGACCTGAAAAAATACAGCAACAGGAAAATATGTGACCCTTCTTATCAGTTATGCTCCACACTGTGCCAATGAGTAAATCCTAGTTACCAACTGTGGTGCACACATGTACTGGGGCATCTTCCTTTCTCTGCCAGGACTCCAGCTGGCCCATGGTGTCACAGCATGGAAGATCTTTCGGGTGGAAGTGGAGTGGCCCCATCTGTGCTGCATCAGCAGCAAGAGAAATTCACCTGTGATGGAGCCAGGGGCAGCCAGTGCCAGAACCGTCCGCCTGCTTGGCGGAAGAGCAAAGGGTGGTCCTTTGGAAGGCTCTGGAGATGTTAATAGCTGCTGCCTGTCAACAAGCTGCTTTGGTCAATGTTCACCTCCCTGGAAACTGCCTCTCCATGCACTGCAGACCCTCTTCCTGCTCCAGAGGGTGATGGCTTTGTTTGAAATATGCCTTTTCTCTGCCAGACCTCCCTTTCCTGCCGGAGCAGAGGTGCTGGCTGCCTATCATAGCACCTGCCTCCTACTTCCAGGATTTCTCCTTGGCCCTGGGGGAGACTGTTGCCATCCTGACACCCCATCTTGCTATAGGAAGAGAATATACCTGGGGCCATAGGTGCCTCTTGTGTTCAAAACAATACCATGAGATCCAGCTCTAAAAACCCTCAAAATCCAGCTCCTCTTTCTTGGGAAGAGCAGATTAAAAGCATCAGCCATAAAGAATGAAACACTAATGTGGTCTCTTAACCATCCTCCATGGGACTTATCCCCACTGCTAACATCTGGAGGCCCAAAGTATGATCTCAGTAGGATCCACCTTGTAGGACCGAAGTGAAGGCCTAAATCACTAACCCACCCCATGTGCAGGCAGCAGCCCCTCGTCCCACCCTGGCTGCTGCGACAGGCTGCAAATCAGTATGCCAACCAGCGACAGGCACCGCTATTCTGCTTTTCCTTTGCCTGGGGGACTCTGTCAAGGGGGGAGCTCCGCTCTCCGTACCCAAGAGCAACAGTGGCTGTTCAGAAATCGCAGGATAATAGCCCTTTTGATGGATGCTCTGTTTGTGCTTTCGGGATGTAGCGGTTGTGGCGGGGCTGGGGAGGGGGGAGGAGGCAGAAAGGCATATGACAGTGCCGATAACAAGTGAGCTTTGTATGCCATGGCCAGGGGCTCCCACAGCTGCTCCAGTCCCCTCTGCTGCTTGAGGTAGTTTGGGTGGAAGAAGAGGCTACAAAAGCTCAAGAGAACAAGAATGATAGATAGGATTTTAATGATTCGGTCCCTGCATCTCTTTAAAAAGAAAAAATGTGGCAGAGCATCTCCTCCTGCCATTCAGGCAGGGGTTCTGGAGGGGACAGGCTGCTCTGGGCTGGCGGTCTGGCTGCTGTGGTGCCAGTCTGGACAGCAAATGCCCTCAAACGTGTCTGTCCAGTTTGCTTCCTCTCTCTGTGTATCTGGTGAATACTTGCTGCCCATGTTGACCAAGGCCTTCACTTGCTTCTTGCCATCACTCAAGGGACTTGGTGTGACAGGGAGCCTGGTGGTAACCTGGATCATCCCCCCGGGAAAGGGCAGGATATGCCACTGTCTCCCAACCAGCCTGTCCCAGTAAGCCATGCAAGAAAAGGAACAAGCCTGGCGGCGCACACCATGGCACAGGGACGACCACCAGAGCACACAATATCTAACCGATTTTGACTCCATCTATCCGTGGCTTTACATCACCTATCATCACCTATACGACTTGACGACAATGTTCTTTCTTATTACCATATTCTGTGTGGATGGGGACATAATGGTGACAGCAGCTGGCTAGATTGCCAAAAAATACCCACCCACCCCCAAAAAAAAAAGCAGAAAACCCCCACCCCAAAACCCACACACACTTTGTTTCTGTAATCTTTGGTCCCAACAGGACATGAGCACAGCCTCACAGACAGCCTGTGTGGTTGTTCTTATTAAGCTCTGAACAGCTGGGGGATTTGGAGATGGATTAGCTAATACAATCCAGGCTCAATTAGCAAAAGGAAGCATGGATATTCCAGCTCTCATCAGGACAGATGTGGGCAGGACCTCCAGGGGGTTAATCACAGGGCAACTGGTGCTTCATCCACAAATAACCAAGCTGTCTGTGCCCCCCTATCCCACCCATGGCTGCTGTTGGAGTTGAGTGCTCGCCCTTGCCAAACACCACCTTCCCCCTGGACCTGGCTAAAACCCTCTTTCCTGCCCATGGGATGGGAGAGGGAAGGACTAACCACAGCGGGGAGGGAGAGCAGGCGTGCATGCAGGTGCAGAAAGCTGGCAGCCAAACAAAGGCAGATCGCAGGAGCAGATATGGGCACATGCAGGCTCCTGTCACAGCTTTCTATGAGCAAGACCAAAGGCAAGGGGAAGGGGGTAAAGGAAACAATTTCTCATTGATGGGAAGATGCTAATATGCACCAGCAATGGGATGCCAGCTCTTCATTTAAAAGTGGAACTCCCAGGCAGGGCTTTTGCTGTCATGAATGCTCTTTGCTTGGCCAGCAGGGAAAAGCAGCAGGCTCTCCAGGCTGCTGAGGCATTTTTCAGGACAGACTTCCAAGCGCTTCTGGCCACCTTGGGATAAAGCAGGACCCGCGTCTCTAAGCAGCTTAATGGGCACTGTCTTCCAAACTTACCCACATACCAGTCTCCTTCAAAAGCTGAACAGAACCCATGTGGATGTCAGTTGAGCATCCCCAGCCTCAGCTGGTTCCTCATTTCCAAAAGCTGCCCTCAAATCTCTCACCTGCCTTTCCAGGGTGTTTTAAAGACACATAGCCCCTCATGTGCTGAGACACAGAGACTCCCTTGCCAGAGACAGGCCTCCGCTTGCAGAGCTGGTGAACCGGTTCCCGGGGTGCGAGCTGCATGGGCAAGCTCTCCCACGCATAGATGGGTTTCGGATAGCCCTGCTGGAGACCGGCTGCTAAACACCAGCTCTGTGTGGAAATGGGCTTGGAAAGCATGGGTGGGAGGCACAAGCACTTGGTGCTTTGGAAAAGGCTGCTCCCGAAGTCAGGGCTGACCACTGCCAAAAGGCAAGATGTGAATTGATTCTTCAGTTCTCCAAAGACAGGGAGGTGGTGAGGGATAGGGCTTGGGCCAGGCCAAGCAACTGCACCGGAGATGTAGCAAACCAGACGTGCTTTCCCAGCCTTCCTTGGATGGGAAAGTCTTGCAGAGCAAGCTAATGGTCCTTGACCAGTGCCAAGTAAATGCAAACACATGTCAAGCACCTTCCAGGTGCCAGCTAGGGAAATAAACCCAGCAGCCTCTTCCCAGTGCAGCTGCTGGGACTCTCATGGAGGAAGCGTTGTGGGGAAGCTTTGCAATACCACATGGCTGCGTGTCAGAGGACCCCAGGGTCTGACACTCCAGCTGTATCCAGAAAGCATAGCTAGGTCTGGAGATTCCATTGCCATGGAAGGAGCAGACACACAGACATGAAGCACTGTAGGAGGGCACACCACTGATTTCTCCCTCTCTCCTATAACACTGGCTTTTTTCCTTGTTCCTCAGCAGTATCTGGTGTTTACCAGCACTGGGAAACATTTGCTCCTTGCACTCCTTCCAATGGAGCGTGGGAAAAGCTCTCACCCGAAACAAAAAAACACGGGAATTTGCTTTCAAGTCTATTCTTCTCACTCTTTTTCTCTCCAAGTGAAAAGCCCTGAGCTGGCTTTTTCCCTCTGCAAGGCAAGTTTTCTGGCCAAGGGAAACTAGCATTTGTCTCTCATGCTGTCAGCAGAGTGACAGGCATCAGTACAAGCTGAGGGGCAGTGGTAAATCAACCAGGACGGAGGGAGTGGTAGCAGCACAGATGAGGCCTCTGTGTACCGCCCTTCCCCCTTCCCTCCCCCTTTTAGGTAAGGGCAATGGCATATTTCAGCTTCAGTAGAAATAAATAAGGGTTTGATCTGGAGGGCATTTTACTCCCAGAGTATATATAAAGCCCTTGGTTTGGTGCTTGGCTCGCTGAGGCAAGAAAAGAAGGAAAATTAGCATGAAAACGAAAATGGAGGTTGCCCCCCCTACTTACTGCCTCTGGAGTGAAAAGATAGTGAACAGGAATACAGAAGCACCCTTCCCTGTCAGCAGCAATATCAGGGTTTCTCCCATCGCTCATCCAGCTACTGTGTGCTGGATCTGTACAGCAAAGGCAGCCCCTGCACTGGAACATGGCACATGCAGGCATCAGGCGCTGTCAGCCCTATGTGCTGAGGGCTGGGATGGGAATGCAAACCAGTCCAGCTGCTCAGTCCTTACCAGAACCTCAGCCTTCAGAGCACTGGCAGGAGGAGGCTTCCCATCCTACCAGCCAATGCCTGCCTCCTCTCCTGGCCTCTCCACCTGGTCCAGGGCTCCTGCTAGGCAAACCTGCAGGAGGGCAAGTGGCCTATTTGTGACAAGGCGAGGGTGATGCAGGGAGGCAGGGAACTTTCAAGCACAAAGAGGCTAAGTCATGTGCTTCCCTGCCCGGGGGACCAGTAAACTCTTCTCCAGAAGGCAACGAGTCTGCGGGACTCACAAGACAGTGTCAAACCTGGAGAAAGCAGAGCTCTCTGGGAGCTGGCTGCTGCCCCTCTGCAGGCAAGTACTGCTGCAAAGGTGGTCCCCATGCCCAAGGTTGCTGCTAGGAGAGGAATAAAGGCACCCCTGCCCTCTTGCCTTCCCCCCATTACCCCTCTTTCCTGTGTTACAGGGCAACTGTGGGGACCAGCGAAAGGACAACTGTAAACCCTAATATAATCCAAGAGACCCATTCTATGCCCAGGCAAAAGAGGGAGAAATACCCTGAGGCCAAAGGCAGATCTCCCACATCTTGAAACTTCACCCTGCAAGCGACCTGGTGCCCCCAGCACAGGTTTTCTTGTGTGAAACTCCCTCCGCAAGGGGTGCCTTAGGTGAGCAGCTGCAGAGGCAGCCAGGTCCCAGAGGAGGCGTTTGCTCTCCCCACCTTCCCCACGCACACGCCCTCCTATTAATTGCACATCAAGAAGCGACTTGCCGTACCGCAGCCTCCCAAAGGGAGGCAGGCATTGAACTAGTAACCTGAAACTGCCTCTCAGGGAGACAGACAGCACCCACCTCCCTCTGTGCCCACGTCCTCTCCCCCTGCTCATCCCTGCCTGAGCAGCAGCCGCGTCCTCCCCGCGCTCTGCTCCTCTCTTCACTGTTAATGAGCGCAGAGCAAAAAAGCACAGAGCTGCCATTCAGGGCGTCTTCAGACGCCAAAACATCTCTGTGCATTAATAACCCCTTTCAAAAGCCCACTTCCTCGCATGCATCCCTCCCCCTCCAGCCCCCAATGCTTTTCAGGAGCGACTGTGATTCATCTGAGGTGCAAACAGCACAGTAAAATTTTAATACAGCCTGAACATGATGTGAGAGCGATCAAGTGTCTTTTAAGCAGCCTGCCTGTCTCCAGCAACTGCTTTGAAGGCAATATTGCTTCAGCACTGCGTGAAGAGCTTCAAAGAGAATATTTGGGACTGATTTTGACATGACTCAGAGGAGGCAGCAAGCCTCCAAACACAGTTCCCTCAAAGGATGAGCGCTAGCAGAGGAACGTGCCAGCTCGCTGAACCAGACGCGAAGGCCTCGGAGGACCGGAGCTGCATGTACCTATAGGATACTTACTGAGTGCTGTGACCTAGTCCCTGTCTCCACACACTGCCTTAGGGAAGACATTTCCCCAGCCACTTGTTGTATTGCACGCTAATAGCCCTGGGATCAACGGTCTGCCCCTGCTGTGATTTCAAGGGCTGGAAGGCAGGAGAGAGTTCTCCATGCCCCAGGGTACATGTGTTGATAAGAAAAGTATGAAAATAAGGCAAAGCACTTGGGTTAGCCCAAACAGAGATGCTGATAGCACCCAAGGACTCCTCTACAGCCAGTAAACAAAAGGCAAACAAAACTAGTGTCCCAGAAAGTGAGGACAGAGGGAAACAGCAGAGGTATTTCCCAAGAGGAATTTCCCAAGGAGGGTTTTGAAGCCTCCATGAGCTCAGCCAGAAAATATCCCTCAGCTTTGCTGCTGCTTAGTATCACACACAGTTCCTTGAATCCCTGCTCCTCCTCCCCCAAACCTGCA
Organism: Myiopsitta monachus; assembly: GCA_017639245.1. Taxonomy (NCBI): domain Eukaryota; kingdom Metazoa; phylum Chordata; class Aves; order Psittaciformes; family Psittacidae; genus Myiopsitta; species Myiopsitta monachus. Next base: position 69,393,691 of record CM029917.1, on the reverse strand, counting down.
AACAGCACAGCACTGCCCTCACACAGGGAAATGCTCTGGCCATGGAGATCTTTGGACTCAGCCTGGCAACAGAGAAGGACAAAGCAAGAAGCTGAACTCCGCATCTCCAGGTATCCTGCCACAGGGGAGCTGGCAGCTTCTGGTGATATTTCAGCGTCTGCTCCCACACCAAGGGCAGAGTGTCAACCAAAACCTCCGTGTTCCAGGTAGTGGGGATCTGCATTGGTATTGAGCAGCTTGCACAGCTCCTTCCCAGATCATCGGTTCCCATTTACCTGCCAAACTGGCCCCAGTGGTACATGTCATCCCAGGGCTGCTGGAAGGATGTTGGGAAGGTGCAGGCTGCAACCCTGCGTATCCTGTGCCATCAGGAAAGGGAGGATGAAGATACTGAGAAGAGGGTAGAGTAAGTTTGTGTCGGTAAAATCCCTGGGGATACTGTAGTGTTTGACCTCCAAAACAGAGTAGCCTGACTCAAGTGAAGGGGGGAAAGGAAGAGAACCAAACCCAAGGCACGCAGCTGAAGGTACATAGGCCCACACAGACTGGAAGTGCACAGGCACGGAGTCCCAGGGCAGGGACAGCAGCCCTCGTGATGCAGAAGAAAGGAATCTTTTGACATGAGTGCAAGGCAGCCCAAATGGCTGCAGGGGAGATGTCTGGGGGAGTTCAGGCAGCTGACCTCTAGTGCCCTGCAGAGACAAGCCTGAGAGGACCCCAGAGTGCACAGACCTGCACAGGGTTCAAGGGAACACAACCACTGAGCCATAGGTTTACATGAAGGTGGTGCAATTTGTGAAGGTGATTTTGAGTCTGGAGCTATCTATGGAGGGGGATCAACCTGGTATCAGCTTCAGGGTCACTTCTCAGTCCAAAAGAGACCATGCAGGGCTACATTCATGACCAGGTTTTCCTGCAGAAACATCTTTCTTAGCACAACTAGCATCTGTGCTGACACATTCTGAGTGTTTGCAGTTACTCGGGGAAGAGCAGCTGAAGCAATTGGCCTAGAAGCAACAAGTGCAGAGAACATCCCACCCTAGGCTGCACCCAGACTGAGAAATCCCAAAGGGGGGCTTATCTGGGGGGGAAATTAGTGGATTTCAGATCTCAGATGTGTTTGCAAGAGATTCGCAGACACGTCTCCTTTCACTTTTCACTGGAGTTAGCCCCGAGAGGAAGCAGAGGCACCATCTCGCCTGCAGCAGGGATGTTTAAATGCAGTCAGCAGTGACTTAGCCTTCAGCAGGACTGGGCCAACCCCATAAACATATCAGCAAGGTGTCCAGGATGAGGACGAACATCCTTACACCCAGTTTGGGCTCTCTCAATTGTGGGAAGATGCAAGACGGTGACTTATCTGCTTCTCCTACCAGGCTGCAGCCAGCAGTACTCACAGGAGAATGGAGACAACTGAATGCAAGCTGTTTCAGTTCAATATAAGAAAACTCTAGCAAAACTCCATCAGCTCGTGGGCACACTCAGTGGTGGCTCACACACCCATGGGCAAAGGCATGTCTGTGAGAAAACATCAGAGTTTCTGTGCACCCACACCTCTTGTATTTCAAAGCCACCTTCTGAACTAGGAATGACGGGAAAAGTAGCCAGCAGCGCTGAGTGAACAACAGATAGGAAGGCTGAGCAGGTGGTGGGACAGGAAGGGATCACAAAATCAACAAAACGGGGCTTAAGCAAGGTCACCATCAGTGCCTGCACGTAGGCAAGGGATTGTCTACAAGAGAGAAATCCCCCAAACCCTCTCCAGGAACTCAATATGCTGGGGAGCCTCTCTAAGGTGTCTGTACAGTAATGCATGAAGTACAGGGAATAAACATGAGGAACTGGAGAGCTGTGTGCAGGGCTGTGATCTTGTGGTGGGGTGGCTCCCATGACCAGAGTGTAACGGAGGGATACAGACTTTTTAGGAAGGACATGATGGGAAGATAAAGAGGGGGAGTTGCCCTTCATACGAGAGAGCAGCTGTGGCATGTGGAGCTCTGCCTGGGGATGGATAAGGAGCCAGATGAGAGCTTAGGTGCTAGGACCAAAGGGAGAATGGGTAAAGGTGGGTGCCTGCTATAGACCATCTGACCAGGAAGAACAAGTGGATTAATCTCTCTACAGAAAGGAGCAGCCTCATTTCACAGGCCCTGGTGTCATAATGGGAGACTTCAACTACCATGATACATGCTGGAGGGACAGCACAGCAGGACATAAAGCAATCCAGAAGGCTCCCGAAGTGCGCTGATCATAAATTCCTTTCCCAAGTGACAGGGGAGCCAACAAGGAGAGGTACTCTGCTGGACCTCATACTCATCAACAAGGAGGGGCTCACTGCAGATTCAGTGCTTTCTAGATCCTAGCTCTTGTATTGGAAAGGCAGTGCACACTCATGCCTTCTTCAGCATACGTGGATTTATCAAGCTTTCTCATACTGCCTCTCAGACATCTTCCTCCTAGGCACTGCCCCAGGCTGCTGGTGTTCCCCTGTGGAGTGTATTCACAGCATAAACAAAGCAGCACCTGGCAACAAACAGCATGCAGGGGTGAGACAAGGCACTGTACGTTGGAGCAGCACTGATGAGAAGACTGGTTTATATGCAGAGTGCAATACCATCTGTCCCTGGGTGGCTATCACTATAGAGAAGGCTCACGTAGAGCGTGGTGAGAGTCCCACAAGCACTGAATCAGGGCATGGACAGGAGGCCAGTTTGATCATTGCCAGGAGTGCCAAAGTGCCAAGATACTGTGCCAGGCTGTAATGTGCAATAGGCACTGTACCATGCTGGTTTGTACTGGTATCGGTACAAACTGGCTCTTGGAGTAGTGCACCCACAGAAGGGTGAGAAGACACACAGTATGTTTCTGTGCTATCACCTTTCCCAAGGGCTGTTTTTGCTAAGTAAAGATTTGACCTCTTAAGAGCAACATCAGACAAACCAGGTCCCCCTTGGTATTTTATCACTGAGCAGTGATTTATGGGGCAGTCTAGGAGCAACTCCAGCCAAGGTAGACAAAAAAATCTGGATCAGAACTGGATCTTGTTTGGCTTTGCAGCTATAGCTGACATCTAGTTGAACATCTCTCGGAAAGGTCAGTCTTGCAAAGACAAGCCTGATGGCACATTATTGGGCTAAAGGCACCAGCCACTCAGTGGAATTCTCTGGCTGGTGTAATGCCAGACAAACTCAGAACCAAAAGGGAACCTCTGCCATAAAACCCTCTACCTTCTTTAAAAACAAGTGTCAGGGACTGGTACCAGACTCTTCCTGAATGGAAAGGAAAGCCTTGCTCCCTGATTCCAGCTGCTGACCTTGTCTTGTAGCTATGTGTGCCTGTGTCCCTCATGGAGATGGATCAAAATGCAACTGGGAGCGGCTGCATTTCGTGTGGGTAGAAAATGTTCAGAGCAGCTGAGAGCTGGAATTTGTGCTGTGAGTAAGACGAGCTCTTACAGAATGAGTTAGCGGATGTTTTAGGTGAATCATTGTCTTCTGATAACTGCCCAGCTCCTGAGGCATTCCTAGCATGCAAGGACAAGGTAGGTCTGAGTGAATCAGAGGGCACAGGGAACAGTTATCGGTGGTAGTTAGCAGAGACATGCGCAAGTTTGTTAAGGGACCAAGCTGTAAACTGCCACCATTTTCCAAGGTCTGCAGTGAACTTCCTGGGAAAACTGGGTCTTCTTTGCTGCCAGATTTGGGGTGTGCCTTGGGAGGAAGCCCCTGGCTCCATCCTCCAAAGACAGGCACTGGTGTGAAAGGCTAGAAGAGCCAGGCTGAGCCATCTGTATGTGATACCTTCTGCCCACTCTCCAAAAACGTCTGCTCTGCGCCAGGCAGTAAGAGACAAGGTCTTAGTGGTGCTGTCTGGATGACACTCGGCATCTCCAAAATACAGCAGCACCTTTCCTTCCCTTTCCTGCTGGCCTCCAAGACACACCTCCAGATTCTTTGGCCTTGGTTTCTCCACCAGGCGTCTAAGCTACAGTAATTTGTTTGCCACTACAACTGCTTAGAGTATTTGACATCTTGAGTACCCACAGGTTACTCTGGAGCGGCCAGATGAATGGCAAGATCTGGAGGATGAAGTTGGAAGCAAGGAACACAGTACCAGCTCATACCTACATTACCACTAGTTTCTCACTTTGAACCAGAGGTCAGGCATTTGTCACGGACCAAAAAGGAGCAGAAAACACAGAGGACTTTGCAATGCATCTCAGAAGCTTTGCATATGTCCTAGGGCAGACTTTGTAATTATACCTTATCCTAATTGCTGCGTAACAGCAAAGACGGCAAAACAACGGAACAGGCACCAGCACCCAGGGCACCCAGGGCAGTCCTGGCCATGGGAAAGATGCAACCATTCCCAGCCCAGGCTATTGAATCACAGATCCTGGTGCTCAGGAAGCTCAGCAGCAAGCTTGCAAGTTCAGACATTTCAGTAAGGCTATTTCAAATACAGTGGCAGGCCTGAGGGAGGAATGCGAGGTCAGCTCTTCTGCATGTGCTATGTTTCCATTGTACATATGAGCACTATAGGGCCACTTCACAGGGCACTAACATCTGGCCAAAGAAAAAGAAAGGACTGTTGTGCCCAAGTGCAATGCAGATGTGCTCCCGATGCAGAAGAAAATAACCCAGCTTTGGTTATGTGTTGGGTATTTTCATGGCAGCATTATCTGGAAGAGCTCCACACAGTCTCTGGTCTAACCTCCATCTTGAAGCAAGACTGTCGCCAACACCGATGCAGACAGTTTTGTCTAACCAACACTCAGAAAGCCCCAAAGGTGGCAAGCCATCACCTCCACTCTGTAGATCTGTCCCAGGACTGCCTCTCCTCTTTGGGGAGACATTTCCTAATGTCCAGGCTGAAATCTCAATGCTGCAGGAATAATTCCTTGCAAGCAGCTTTTTATAAAAAGGAGGAGGGAGGAAAAGAGAGGATCAGAGGAAAAGATCTGAGAATTAGTAAAGCTCAAATGTTTGGAGGTGGCCTTAGACTGAATTATCTAGCTCTGTGCCCAGTGTTTACATTGCCAGTGAGTGTTTACCAGTGAGAAGATAGCTTGTGTGCTGAAAAGCTAGTGATGGGACATGAGGAGCAACCATAGGAGGGTGAAGAGGAAGGACCAAGGAGTGGGTGAGACTATCACTATTGTTCATTCGAGGAAAGCAAATGGAAGAAACTAATGACCCTGCTGCCTTTCTTGCATTTAATTTTCACATAAAAGTTGAATCTAGAGGCGAATAGCTCACCAAAGGGATCAATTACCCTCCACAAACCACCAAGATAAAAAGATAACTAGCTGAGGTTTTGCAGTCTACCTCTCAGGCACCTACAGCCAAGCTCTTGCCCCGGCATTTAGCCATGATGATGAGCAGAAAAGGGGTCGGGAAATGGGCCAGGATTGCAAAAGAGGAGGTTCACGAACTTTCAGCTAGGTGAAATGTGTATGAGCTGCAGCATCACTCATTATCAGAGGAGGAGCTGTCTCCCGTTCCCAATCCATGCTCTCCAGGAACTGCTGGAGGGCTGGAGCAGAACCAAGGAAATGGCACAGAATGAGCACAGCATTCTGTCTAAAAGGCTTGAAGTCAAGTTATAGATCCATAATTCAAGGCCTGGATATTTCACTTGCACAAAGGATTAATTCAGAGGCACCAAGAGGCTAATATGGGGGCTGAGAAGTGGACAATTGGGATTTCTTGAGAGCTATTTTATACCAAACCATTTAAATTTCCTCTCTCAAAGATTTAGCAGATATAGGGTAAGCAGCAGATGTGATCATTTTGACCTCCATAGAGGGCTTTGTGTTATCCCATTCACACTTCTTGTCAGAATGGGAAATACCATCTAGATGAAAGATGGATGTAAAAGTAGTGCAAAAATAGCACCTTGATCTGGTGACAAGAGCTATTCATGGCTTACAGTCAGACTAGAGGGACATATATAAAAAGGAACAGCAGGAAAATGGCTTTGGCTTTGGTATTATTCAATGCTTCTTTATTGTGGACATAGCCACGCTATGCTGCATCAGAAAAATTGTGGATAATGTTAAAGAAAACAAGACCAGAGGAATACCAGAAAGTAGATTCATTAGATAACCTTGAAAACATGGCAAAAAAAGGATTTTACATCAGTCAGACGAAATTCAATCAAATGAGGTGTTAAATGCTTTGAAATCAGATCAATCCAACCCGAGGGAAGAATGGTACGTGGAATGACACAGGCCACAAACCAGTGAGGGGAATAGGCTGGAAGCAAGCCTTCCTCCAGTGGTGGAGAGGAGGACACATCACACATTTTAGGGATGTTTGCAGCTCTATTCCCATAACTGAATAAGTGTTAGGGACCAAACTGGTGCCACAGAGGGATTCATACTTAGGGAATAGAGGTGGTTGACCCTAGCTTTCTCTGTCCATGACTGCTGTGTCTACCTGCCCTCTCCTTCCTGCCCAAGTGGCTGGCAGAGGCAAGGATGATGGGGACAGGCAGCTAGCCAGGGCCAGCTGCTCTCATTACAGATTAGCCTTAATGGAACTCCACCAGGATGGGAATACTGTTTGGTACCAAGTTTCTATGTAGCCTGCAGGGTTTGCCTGCTTTGAAAGGGGATTAATTCCAGAAAGATGCTGTGGCCATGGACACCCCCAGAGAAGGGCAGCCCTGCAACCAGCTACAAACACCCAGCCACATCAGTGAGAAAGCCTTTCTGAGTGGGGCACAGGCCAGCATCACCAGCAGAAATCTCTCCTATCTCCCAGGGCAAGAATGGTCAGGCCACCGCTTCCTGGAGGAAACACCCTCATCCTGCAGTCCTCCATACTGTATCAGGTGACCAAAATCCCACCCACCTGCATGGCAGCTTTCCCCTGTCGCTGGTATTAAGCTTCCCAGTCTCTGAGTGAGGGTACCGGTATATCCCAGGGCCAAGCAGCAGGTGATCGTGTAGCTCGTGTCAGCTTTCATGGAAAAAAGTCCCGCCAGGCACTTCATACATGCAGCACACTGGGCATCCTTCTAGGAGGAGTCTCTTGAAGTTTTGAAGCAGCCTGGAATTTTAGGACAAGGGAGGACTTCCGTGACATTTCATAAAGAACTTCCTCACCCTGATGATTTAGCATCAGTCTTTGAAATACAGCAGCAGAAAGCCCTCCAAAGAGGGCTACCAGTGATGCTGTTTACCCAGTGAATTTTTATTACGAGAGGATAAAAACAATGGCAAATGGCGGTATTCCCACTCACACACTCTCCTCCTGCCCCAGCCCATATGCCAGTGGCTTTTTGGCCATGCATGTGTGTTTAAACATTCAGATGACAGGTCCAGGCAGCACACACTGTTGTTTTCCCCGAGGGGACGCAAGGCTTGAAAGAAGCAGATGGTGGCAGAACTGCAGGGCACAGGTCTAGAGGGGTGGTATTTTACCTTGATATAAAAGGGAAGGCACCAGATACCCAAGACTAATCCTGCTTTGCTTGTACCTATACTTAGCATTCTCTGTGGCTGCTGATTTTGCTGGCTTTTCCATGCCAAAATCAATTAGTTTTGTCTCCACTGTTGTACTGACAGCCTCAAAAGTATGTGTTGATGGTATCAAGTACGTTGAAGGCAGGATGTGCTGCATGGATCTGACTCTTTGCCAAGAAGAAAAGTATTAGCGGGGGGGTTGGTACTAAATGATTTTAAGGTCCTTTCCAACCCTAACTATTCTATGATTTTCAGTGATTTTCCTTTCATTTGCAAGGTTTTCCTGACTAACCTGGAAGAGTCCTGTGCTTTTCTCCAAAGCGGGCAGGATCCTCCCATGGATCAAACCTGGGCAATCTGTTCACCAGTGAGTAACATGGGAGAGAGACACAACTATCTTTCCATCTAAAACTATCAGAATAAAATTCCCATAGCCCAGAAGTCACACTGTTTCTCAGTTCCCAGAACAGGCATGGAACCCAACTGTCTCCTGCCCAGGGCTTTCTCAAGAGGAGAGGTTTAAGCAGGCCTTTTCTCCTGCAGCCTTGGCCATACATCCAGTGGTTTGGCCCACAGAGCTGACCCAACTGCTAGAAAATACATGAGGGCATAGTCATGAGCCATCTGTGCTTTGGTTTCAGGCCTTTCGGCCCAACAAGAGATCAAAGTAAGCGCAGATGAGTCATATGTACAGTAACTACGTGAACCCCAACATGAAGTGCTGCTTTTGCCTTGCCAGTCAGCAACGTGCTCTGCACCCACGGGCATTGGCATTGCCCTTTAGCTCCCAAGCTCTGTGGCCCGGGAACTGGACAAACATGCAGTCAGACACAGCTTCAGCTGCTTCTTTTCTCCCTGTCTGAAACCCATCACGAGGACTGCATGTCCAAACCGCTCTCAATTGTTTCAGGATCAAGCCAAACAAAAATAGGTATAGCTGCAAAAATGCTTTTTAGATGTTCTCTGAACTGAAAGCAAAGGCTCAGAAGCAGTACTGGCAATCTGGCAAGTTCAAATGCAGCAGTCTGAAAGTGAAGGAGTTTAACAGGTGACTGAATACCTGGGGGGCACCTAATAAAGCTTTCAGCAACTCATTCCCAAGACCTAGTCTGAATAGTGTTCAGAGTCACAGCTGGGCTGCAGAAACAAAGCAGGAACAACCTCAGCACTCAGTGATGGATTTACTGCTCCGTGCAGGCATTTCAGGATGCTGCCCCCAAATTTCATGGGTGTATGCAGTTCCCTCAAGCTGGGTTTTGAGCAGGGTGAACAGCCAAGACTCCTGTGGGCCACAGGCCTGAGCATGATAAGCCACTGCTGGGTCACAGCCCCAGAGTGGGACCTGCCAGCACAGGGCTTGCAAGCCATTGCACACTCAATACATACCCTGGTCTCCAATAGCGACTCTGAAGTGCATCCTCGAGGCTACCATCAGCACCATGGCCAGTCTGGGGGGTGACAGGCCAATGGGCAAATGGAAGGTTAATGAATCTGTCTTCAGATATCTTGCACTGAAGGCTGGACAGCTGGAGCATGGAGCCACATACTGGGTGCCAACCACCACTGCCCATGCTCTGGGAAGGACACACAGAGGTCTGTTCCACATTTAGATAGCAAGGAGGACCCTGTCTTTCCTGGGGGCTTGTCCTTGGCCTCCCAGTGGGCACAAAGACAGCAGTGTGCGTGTCCAGGGAGGAAGCTGGGAGGCAGTCTGGGAGAAGCCTATTGCAACTGCAGCTGTTTGCACAATGCAGAGTGTGTCCTGGCTGCACTCACACACTGCTTGGGCCATGGCTTGAAAGCAATCAGTTGTCAATGGGATACCCTCTTTTTGCACTCTTACAAAGTCCCCCACTCCAATTCTAGAATAAAAAGCAGCAAAAATGGAATGGTGAGAACCAATTCCTTCAGTCCAGACACCTGTTTAATGAGACTTTCCTGCAGGATGGAGGCTGAGACAACCAGGTCTTGTGCTAAACAAATCCAGCATGGGCTGTTGGAGCCATCCTGCTTTGCTTCCTGCCTGCAGGGTTTCAACCACAAAAGAGAGGCAAACACAGGTGGCTAGTAGACCTGTCCAAGGGGCTAGACCGGGGGAAACTGCAGCCCCCCTAGTGCCATTCCCAGTCAGTCCCCATCTCACACAGCAGACAGGATGTGGTGCTCTGCAAAACGAATTCTCCTAAAGTGAGAGAGAGGGTGCAAGATACAGCTAGGGTCAGGCATTGTGGCTGCTGGGCACCTGCCAGGCCCAGGGAAGCCCAGGGAGGCACAGCACACACACTGTGTTTGTCATGTCTGCAGCCCTGAATGCGACATGGCTCGGAGTCCAGCATGAGCCTCTTTGAACCCAAGAAGTGGTCAGGTACAATACAACTTGCATGACATGCAGGCAATGTGGTGGAATGGGGGGACCTCGCTGTATGCGATGTAGGCAAAGCCCCAGGGTCAGTGGGATGTAAACAGGAATTGCCAGCTGCAGGCTTCTGCTAAACAGCCCTGGCCCCTGCTCTTCCCCACACAGCAAACAGGATTCTGAGAGATCCTGCTGCTGCTGAGGACAAGTCCTGCAGTGGTGAGGGGAAGGAGTCAGAGTAACTCTTCACAGATACATACCCTGTCCCATACTGGTCTCAGTGTCATGAGCACAGCAGACAGTGAAGGGGCAGAGCTGACTTCATGCAGGGAGCCACTTTTTGAAAGCACTAAGGATTACAGAGGAAGCTGTGGAGATTTTGCACGCATGTGCTCCCCAGCTGTGGCCATTTCCAGCATTAAGAAAGGCCCAGCTATTATACCAAGCTCTGCTCAGTTGTATGATAATGGTGTAACCCAAAAGCCACTAGTCCTATCCTTGCTGATCCTATGCTAAGCCACTGTCACCTAAGAGACACTAGTACTTGTCCAGTCTGGGGTCCCATCACCACCAGTGGCTGTAAGCAGACACCTAGGGAGGCAAGGAACAGGCTGAACACAGCAATACTGCCGGGAAAGCATTCCCAGCCTTCAACAACGCAGAGTATCTGAGGCTGGAAGCAGCCACTCAACACCCAATAGCCCACCATGGATTTCTTTCTTATTCTTTTTTTTTTCCTTTGTAGTCAGTCTCAAGCTCTGACCACCCTGCCCTGGATCTTTTCCAGTTCCAGTTAGTTCAAGGTCTTCTGCTGCTCCTCCAATTTACAAAGAGGGATAAAAGATAATAATACAACACAAGCTAACTCAGCCAGGTCTGGATAAAGTTTCTATCACGTTCTTAAAGAGATGACTTTGCCAAGGTAGGAAAAAGTAAGTCACAGCCTTGGAGAAGTAGGAAACACCAAGTAAGGTGGCTCTTCCCACCCAGCAGCTAGGGAAATGTGGGAAGGAAGGCAATTTCAGCCAGGCCATTTTATCTCTGAGTCCAGATGGCTCTAAATGCTTCCCCAGAGCTTGGAGAGGGCCAGACTCTGATTTGAATTGCTTTTTATACTGCCTTGTTAGAAAGTAAAAGGGAAGAAATGAACAATCTATAACTTTGTGGCATCGGGAAACAGCTCTGTTAATCCCGTTTCCTTCCCAAGTTTACTCAGGGAAGGTCATACAGCATCAGGGCCACATCACCTAATCTGCTTATCATTACCCCACAATCAGGAGCCTGGGCACCAGCCCAAAGGGCAGATGCATCCTCCCCGAGCATAATTAATAAATTGCAAAAGCCCAGGTTGTTAAACCTGACCCTGGTGCTTAATTGCAATGCTCCCAGCACCCAGCTTCCACTTGCTGGTGCAGATCCAAGCAGTGGCCACCTCCCATACCCAGCTCTGTGGGAGTGAGGGCAGGAGGGGCTGAGCATTGCTGGAGAAGCAGACAAGGGGAGAAGGAAGGTGCTGTACTGGAGAGGCATCCTAGGGCAGGCACTTCAAAGCCCAGGGTGGGGGTACCTGTGGGACCCCTGCATCCTGAGCTGCAGGCCTCTAGGTTTCTTGGCCTGCCTGGGCAAAATGAGGGCAAATCTGACAAGATGCAGAATTCCTCCTCTTCCAGCAGAGCTGGAGCATGGCCCACACACAAACATCTAGGATGGGGAGCAAAGCCCTTGTCAGCCACACATAGGATCATAGAACAGTTAAGGTTGGAAAGGACCTTAAGATCATCTAGTTGCAGCCCCCCTGACATGGGCAGGGACACTTCCCACTAAACCATGTCACCCAAGGCTCTGTTCCAACCTGGCCTTGAACACTGCCAGCGATGGAGCATTTACAGCTTCCCTGGGCAACCCATTCCAGTGCCTCACCACCCTCACAGTAAAGAATTTCTTCCTCATATCCAATCTAAACTTCCCCTGTTTAAGTTTGAACCCATTACCCCTTGTCCTCTCACTACAGTCCCTAATGAAGAGTCCCTCCCCAGCATCCCTATAGGCCCCCTTCAGATATTGGAAGGCTGCTATGAGGTCTCCATGCAGCCTTCTGTTCTCCAGACTGAACAGCCCCAACTTTCATGGCTCAGGGCTTGCTCCCATGTGCTCACAGCTACAACTTAGCCTGGCTGGTCCACAGGCGACCACTGCTTTACCTGCCAGCATTGCCACCAAGCTGCATCTTGTCATCTGAGTAAAAGCTTCCTGAGCTTGGGAGGAGCCAAACAGCACTGACAAGCACTCATCCGTGGCACCCAGGCTCACCATGCCACCCAGCTCGCCTCCAGCCCATTCCTTCTGCCTTCCTCTCCCCAAGAGGAGCTACGTCTTCTCACACCTAACCTGCACCTCGTGTCCAAATGGAAAGAAAAAATACAGCCTCCTGTAGACTCAGGACTAGGAGACTGCTGGTTCTTTCAGCTCCAGTCAGGGCCGGGGTCCTATGGCAGAAGGCAGCCTTGGGCAACACATGAGGCAGGCAGCAGTTGGTGTATTGTTTGGATTCACAGCTCCATAGGCAGAAACGGGTGGCTTGGCATGAAATCAATGTCTGGAGCAGGGTAAAAGTTAAGACAGTTAATGAGACTAACCCCTAAACTTAGTTTCTTAGCTGAGAAGTGCCAATTTTTAGCAAACTGCTACCTGCTTACAACAAAGCCAGGTGTTCCCCATCTGAAGCAAAGCACAGCTGGCTGTCAGCATTGCTGCCCTGCAGGCACAGCTGGGGACCTGAGCCTCTGACTGAGCCCAATCCACCCTGCCTTCCAGCTGGGCTGCGATCCAGGGTGTAACAGCTCCACAATCTGTCCTTGAAATGATGTGGTGCCCATAGAGCAGCAGCGCTTTGGGGGCACTCGGGAATAGCTGTAGGACAGAGGCATAGGGAAGGTTGCTGGGGCGCAGCTGGTGCAGCACAGACCCACCCAGACCCCCGTGGCAGTGCAGAGGTGCTGTGGAGCTGAGCACGCAGCCAGCCCTCAAGATCAGCCGGGGTCCATCATCCCAAATTAATCCACAGAGGATGCTGCCCTCTTTTGGGCTCAGCGTGACTGGCAGTATGAAATTCAGAGAGGCCCAAGACCAACGCTTCTCGTGGCTCAAAACCGCACATAGGAGTTCTCAAATGCGGTGACTTCCTGTACCTCTCTCAATGGGCATCCCAGGGACTTTTCCCGCTGAGAGCCAGGCTGCTGTGCCTGCGGGTGGCATCTGAGCGCAGCCTGGGAAAGGAAGAGCAGGGCTGATCTCAGGAGTGATCCTCGAGGGTCCAAGGAGATGTTTGCTGGGATGAGGAGCAAGAAGATAAATGATTCTGTGATTCTATGAAAATGTAGACCAGGGTCTGGGCCAGTCTCCTGGGCCTTGGGGGTACCACGGGGTCCTTACGAACTGTGAGAGCCACTAGCATTTCATCTTAATCACTGACTTTCACACAGTAATCCAGTACACAGTGTAATTGAGCTATAGGAGGGTCCTGCGTTTCCCCAGGAGGGAGGCATAGGGGCGAAGCGCTGCCCAGCCCCGGTGTGACACCGCGATGTCCCAGTGTCGCCTCTATCCCGTGACGGCTGCCTGCCCGAGGTCCCGGCGCAGGCTCTCGGGGCTGCCTGCCGGCCAGCCCTGCCTGTGCCGGGCTCCTCCCTGCCCGCACTTCCTCCTGCCGCTGGCACCTCCCCATGGCCCGGGCGCAGCCTGGGCGCCGGGCTGAGCGACCACCCTGCGGGGCCCCGGAGCTGCTGCCTCGCCGTGGGGCACCGCTGCCTGCGCCGAGCAGCCCTGGGGCACCAGGGACACCTCCTCTGAGCGGGTGACGAGCAGGGAGCCCCGGCTCCCCCAGACTTCCCCGCGGACCTCTGTGGCTCTTCACCCACCTCCCCGGCATGCGGACGCCGACAGCGATGATCGTGGGGCTGGTCCTGTGCCCCTGCGGGCTCCTGCTGACCCTCACGGGCACACTGGCACCCAACTGGCGGCAGGTGAGCCTTATACCCGACCAGCCCATTGACCTCATCACGGAGCAGGGCATCTGGGACATCTGCACGGAGCGGCAGAGCAGCCACAACCGCCTCTGTGGGCAAGCTGATGAGCTGGGCTACTTCAAGCAGGTGCCTGTGCAGGTGGCCCGAGGGATGATGCCCTCCTCGCTGGTGCTCACCCTGGTGGGCTTGCTGGTGGCTGCCCTGGGGGTTCGCTGCTGGCAGGAGGAGCCGCGGCACACGCTGGCTGGCATGGCAGGGCTTGTGCTGCTCCTCTCGGGGCTGCTGAGCCTTGTGCCTGCCTCCTGGTACACCCATGAGCTGTGGGCACTGCCTGCCCCGGCTGGCAGCACACTGGTTGTAGGCTACAGCTTGGTGCTGAGCTACTTGGGAAGCTGCTTTGAGATCTTGGGGGGGCTGGCCCTCGCCCTCAGCTTTCACCGCTGCTGCAAGAAGCTCATGGCCCCCAAACTGCCCCCCAGCCCTGTGCTGGAGGATGGGCCGTGCCCCATCACTGGGGCTTACCGCAATCCCTGGGATGTGTTGGAGGACGAGCAACATGGACAGCAGTGGAGGAGCACCCTGCCTTGTGACTCTGACTTGTAGCCCCAGCACAGGGACAGCAGTGGGCACAGTGCCTGCCTGGCACTGAGAGGAGCACTGGCTCCTGCCCCTCCAAGCCATGCCCTTCTCTTGGGGTGCCTCAGAGCAGGCTGAAAACAAGACCGAGGACCTCACTTGAATCTCTGCAACCTCCTGAAAAGCCTGCTGTGCTCCAGATCCCTCAACTGTGCCAAAGCCATGCTGGGTTGGGGATCAGCCCTGGCTGCAGTCCCTCCATGCAGCTTTCAGCTCATCCTCCTGCACTGTGCAGCAGCTTGAGCAAAGGTAGCCCCAGTGTTCCCACATGCGGGTTGTAAATAAAGTTCAGTTAGCTGCATTCCTTTAACTGTATTCTTTTGTATGAGTAGTTTTGCGTAGCATGAGAAGCTAACATTGCTGAAGTCTTAAGCTGCAAGCTGCAACCTAGAAAAGTTGAACTTGTCTTGAACTGTTGCTTAGTTATGTGAAAGGAGTCGCTGAGACCAGTGCAAACTGGAAGATAAGGAGGCCATGACCATCAGCAGGAGCTGCAACCTATCCAGATAAAAGCAGCTAAAAACCTGCCTGGAGACAGAGGAAGAATCCAGTAAGGAACAAGAAGACTCCAGAATAAAAATCACCATTGGACAAGGGGCATGTGAAGGCAAATGAAGAACAGGTACATAGATTGTAAGGGTATAAAAGCCCAGGGATTTCATTGTTCTGGGTCCCCCTCTGGAAGCACCCAGCTCGAGCTGTCCCTGTGGATCTACCACTCAATTATCAAATTATTTTTCCCCTGGAATTGGATGTCTGACACTGCTGCAGGAAACCTAGGGCAAAGACCATTCTTTAACAGGTTGGTGACCCAGGTGGGATCCTAGGCCATCACCTCCAGATCCTCTGGTCTCCATCCAACTGCAAGCATTGGGTGAATTCTGCTCCTGGGACCTTTGGAGCAGGAGGCATCAAAGGGTGAGTGTTAAAATTCTCTGAGCGGATTCAGAAACAATACTATAGTAAGTTTGAGTCCCTCCCCTGCTGCAGCTTGCTTATGGGTGTGCAGCCTGATCAGCATTAGATGCACATAGAAGGGAGCTGAGTTCCTCTTAGCAATAAGAAATACAATCTTTTAGATACAGACTATTGACCAAGTCTGTGATGAAGTTTGCGTCTATCCACACATAGTCTTCTCTCTGAGAAGGAGTTTAGAAAGCAAGATGGTCCTTTCTAAACCTTGTGTCTCCCTGACAGGTTTTTTATTTTCTGGTTAGGGGGAATAAATTTGGCATAGAAAAGGGGACATCCTTGGACAATGTACTGAAAAATTGAGGAAAGATTTATGGCACAGCTTGATTATCTAAAAAGCATGCAGTGGCCCTGTGCCAGAAGTAATGGCCGTTTATTACTAGGGAAGCTGGTGGGGCCCCCTGGGAAATTCAGCCACCCCATGGAACATTCAATCAATTAAAACTCGCTTATGTACAACACCACTTAGAAGATGAAAGCCCTTGTCAAATGGATTATTGGTAAGTGTGGGATAATTGGGCATGGGCAAGGAGGCATCCAGCCAAGGGAAGAGGAATTAGACCTGGGGTAACAGTTGTGGTCATGGACACTGACTCCCCAAATATGTCCCACCCCACCTTTTATGTCTAATGCTCTTTCTCAGTTTTCTGATTCTGCTCTGCTGCCAGAGGCTGTCCTCTGACTTCTAAGGTAGTGCCTAATCCTGCTGCCATGCAACCAGGAGTGGCAGGTGGAGCCCCACCTGTATTGCATGTATTTACTAACCAACCTTCGAATCCTAGTGACAGCTCTATGGGGAAGTGAAATGCTGAGACTGAGGGAGAATGCTCAACTATTTTCTAACATATGCCCTAGGTACAATCTCAGTTGTGGAGGTACTCAGGTATTGCTGGGGGAATTACTTTGACCTGATGAGAGGGAAAAAATCATTAATAAGGATGCTGAACTGACTCGAGAGATGGGAGGAAACAGAAACTCCCAGCCAGCAAATGATCCAAACTGGGACTATAATCAGGCATGGGATTGAGCTGCTTGTCAGACATGGCTCTGAAATTTAGTGGAAGCCATTAAAGCATGCGGAGAGTTAGGGGTGAACTGAGCTAAAGTACAAGAATACAGGCAGAGACCTGGTGAGCATCCTCGTGACTTCTGGAGATGGCTCCAACAAGCTCTGTTCAAATACAGAGGAATGACACCACAGAAGTTTAATGACACACTCTAAGATTGCCAGCATGGCATAGAGAAAATTTGCAAGAGATTTTGTGTGTCTGATTCGCGTACTATGGTCTTGAAGAGAAGCAGGAAGTTGAACTAATGAAAGAAAGGAAGACAAAAGAATAGGAGATTCATTTGTTAGCAGCAGCAGCATTAGCCAGGAATTTGCAAGTGAGAGGTGATAGGAGTCAAGGAAGAGAAAGATCAAGCAGGGGCTTTAGACCAAGGCCAGGAGATAGAAGAGAACAGAAAATGTCAGAAGAAAATGTTATTTTTGTGGGAATCTGGGAACCAGAGCAAAAGGCCAGGTTTGCCAGACCCAAAAACCGTGTTTGAGAAGGGTTGCTCAGCAGAAGAAAAGAAACAGTTGGGAAAATGGGGAACAAACCAAGATGACAAGGGAGTAGGGACAATTGGAGGAAAAGCTGTAATTCCAAAGCTGCAACCTGTCCAGATAGAGCAGCTCATGGCATGCCTGGAGACAGAGGAAGAATCCAGTAAGAAACAAGAAGACCCCAGATCAAAAATGACCACTGGACCAAGAGACATGTGCAAGGCATGTGAAGAACTTATGAAGAACAGGTACATAGATTGTAAGGGTATAAAAGCCCAGGGATTTCTTTGTTCTGGGTCCCTCTCCAGAGGCATCCAGCTCAAGCTATCCCTACTGCTCTACCAGTCAATTACTGCATTATTGTTTTCCCTGGAATTGGATGTCTGACACTGCTGCAGGAAACCTCGGGCAAAGACTTTTCTCTTTAACGTGAGCAGGGTACAGGTTAGCAGTGTGCAGCCTTCTGGGCTGGGAACAGGGATGGGGAGCACCTCCCACATGTCTCTGCTCAACTCGGGGCTGTGCAAACAGCAGAATAAATGAAGAGGAATGGATCTGTGCTGTGGTATGGTTATGGGCTTTTTGCCAGGCAGGCTAGGCTGGGAGCCAGGGTGTACAGCTAACCCAGCTCCCCTGTGCTTTGCCTGAAGCCAGGAGAAAAGGTTTATAAAAGAGGACAGGTTACTTTTATAGCACCTTCCTCAGGGACTTTTCCCCCATGGTCAAAAATCAGCTCTGAAAGAGGTTTCTCCTTCCTTGAGCACAGCCACTTCAGAGGAGGGGAGAAGAGATCACAGGGTAAGAAAATAGTGTATATTTCCCCTTTCATTATTAGCTTGGTGTGAGGCAGTAAAACTGGTCTCACTGGTTTGTAAGGGACACTCAGGAGGTCAGAAATGCACTATAAAATCCTGCTCAGCACCCAGAATAACAGGGCAAGAGCAAATCCAGCTTCCTTGCAGAGCTATTCAGACAGATTTCTACCCCAGACAAGCCCAAAGCACCCTGGTCAACAAGGTAAGCCTTGCTGCAGTGGGACAGTGGATCAAGATCAGAGAAAGCAGGAAGGAGTGCCATACAGGAGGACCTTGATGGGCTGGAGAGGTGGGCCCACATGTGTCTTATGAAGTTCAACAAGGTGAAGTACAAGGTTCTGCAGATGGGTTGGGGCAATCCCAAGCACAAATACAGGCTGGGTGGAGAATGCACTGAGAGCATTCTGAGTGAGGAGAAGGACTAAAGGGTGTTGGGTGACGAGGAGTTCAACATGAGCCATCAGTGTTTGCTCGCAGTCCAGAAAGCCAACCGTATCCTGGGCTGCACCAAAAGGAGCGTGACCAGTAAGTCGAGGGAGGTGATTCTTCTCCTCTGTTCCATTCTCGTGAGACCCCACCTGGAGTATTGCATCCAGCTCTGGGACCACCAACACAAGAGGGATGTGGACCTGCCCAAGTGAGTCCAGAGAGATACAAAGATGATCAGAGGGCTGGAACACCTCTCCCATGAAGACAGGCTGAGAGTTGGGGTTGTACACCCTGGAGCACAGAAGGCTCTTGGGAGACCTTTTAACAGTCTTCCAATACCTAAACAGGGCCTACAAAAACGTTGAAGAAGGATTTTTTACAAGGGAATATAGTGGTAGAACAAGGGGGGTGGCTTCAAACTGACAGAAGGGAGATTTAGATTAGACAGAATGAAGAAATTCTTCCCTGTGAGTGTGGTGAGGCACTGGTACAGGTTGCCCAGAGAAGCTGTGGCTGCGCCATCCCTGGCAGTGTTCAAGGCCAGGCTGGATGGGGCTTTGAACAACTTTGTCTAGTGGAAGGTATCCCTGCTCATGGCAGGGGAGTTGGAACTGGATGAGCTCTGAGGTATCTTCCAACCCAAACCATTCCATGATTCTATAAAGAGGCCCCAGGCGTGGTTAAGGGATGGCACAAGATGCACCCTTGCAGTGTGGGATCAAATTCAAGTGGCTCACAGGCTGTGTTGGAGCTGGAAACTTCCTGAAAAACCTCCCAAAGCTTTTTGCTCTGGACTGTAAGTTCCCTAGAGCTTAGAGATCTGGGAAGTGCAAACCATCCTCCCCTCCCCAGCCCACACACAAACCACAATGGCACCAGAGATGCTGCACAATGTTCCTTTATGAACATACAGTGTCAGAGTGTGATGTTCCTTTCCTTAGCGGGGCTGGCAGCTCCTGCAGAGAACATAGATGGCTGCATCAGGGATGAGTTTGAGCCAGCCTTCCTAAGCCCACCCTACACCTTGGTACAAGGGGCTGCAGCCACAGGTGGAGTGGGACAGCCCCTGTACCAGCCAGAGTTCAGGTACCCCCGCCCCGACTTTACACAGCAGGAGAGCAGATATTGCTTCAGGAGTGGGCACCAGTGGCCTGGGGAAGGATCTGCATATCAGGGAGGGCCTTGGGGCACCCTCGGGTGGCAGGGAGGTCCCTATCAGAGCCTGCTCCAGCTGCCGCTCACCTCTTTCCCATCATAAGCTTCATTTACAAAGGTATCACTCTTTGGGGGAAGCTCTTCTTCCTCTTCATCCTCTTCCTCGGGATCGCTTTCACGGTGATACAAGGTCAGCACCCGGGTAGAGGCAGTGCTTGAGGTCCTGGGGAGGAAAACAAGGACACAAGTGAGAATGGCATGGCCATCTCCTAGAGGTGAGGCAGATCCCGAGGTCCTGCCACAGTCCCCAGTAGTAGCCTGCAAGGGTGATAGGAGCTTTCCAAACAGCCCAGGAATGCCTCAGGACACCATGCTGCCCCTGGGCAGGCAGACCCTGTCCCTCTCCATCCCCAGTTGTACCTGTCCCAGCACAGCCCCAGAGCTCACCTCCTCCGCCTGTCCCTCCTCCGCATGTAGGCCAGGGCCCCCACACCAGCAGCAGCAAGCACCAGAAGCACAGCCACCCCCAGGGCAATAGGTCCTGCAACAGGCTGCACCTCTGCCTCCTCGCAGTAGTCACCACGGTAGCCCAGGGCACAGTGGCAGGTCACTTGCCCAGCCTCGATGGCACAGTCCCCACGTAGGTTACACATCTCACTGCTGCACGGCACAGCCCCCAACACCTCCTCAGTGCTGGGGGGTACCAGGAAGGGCTGTCCATGCTCCCTGGGACCAGCGGCTGCAGGCACGCTGGGGCTGGGCTGCCGAGACTTGTGTGCAGCTGTGGGTAAGTTTGGTTTCTGTTCTTCCACATGAGACATTCCTGATGTCGCCATCGCGGGAAACTGGGTCCCCAGAGAAGGACCTAGCAGGATGGACATAGATCAGAGTCGCAAGTGAGAGCCCCCTTCCCAAACTGGGGGAAACTGGGCGGGCAGGACCCCTGCACACCCCTGCTGCGGGCAGGCACTCACAGTCAGACTCATCAGAGCCATCAGGGCAGTTGGGGTGCCCATCGCAGACCTGCTCTCTGGAGATACAGGTCTGGAGGTCAGAACAGGCCTGGAGCGGGGCCGGGCAGGGCAGTGCCTTCGTGCATTCCACCTCTCGCACCAAGCGGTAGCCAGGGGAGCAGCGGCACAGCCGCCCCGCAGGGTTGGGCAGGCAGAGCTGGGCACAGCCTCCATTGCTCTTCACACAGCCATTGGTGCCTGCCAAAATAGCATGGATTAGGCATGGCCACCACAGGGAACAGCTCAACTGCCCAGGTGCCCCAGACCCACCTTCCTGTGAGAACTGGCTGTAAATCTTCATGGCTACCAACTCCTGCTCCATTGGGAACCACCAGCTCTCAGCCCGCTCCAGACGGCTGTGCCAGATCCTGCTAGACCCTGAAGATACATGGGGTTGGCATTGCTTCATCTTCTTCCACAAGGGTGCTCAGGATGGGAAGTGGGGACCTTCAGCCTACCCTTCACCCCAGGAGGGGCAGCCTGCACCCCTCAGGGGCTGGCCACAGACCCCGTGTTCTGGTGCAGTAGAAGGAGCTGGGCAGAGCACAGGCAGATGGACTCACCGTTGGCTGAGGTCGTACTCCAGAGCAGAAAGCCTTCTCCGATGGCAAAGAGGGAGAGGCCATGCAGTCCCTCCCGCACCACCCGGAAGCGGGACCCATCCAGATCGATGCTGCTGATGGTGCCTCTCTCTGCAGGGCACAGATGTAGGGACATCAGATGTGGGACATAGGGGACTCCGGGCTGCCTCTGGGGGCTGTGCCCTGCAGGCCGAGCGCCTGCACCACCTGCTCCCCCCAGCAGTACCCCTGCTCAGCCCACACTCACCGCGGTCTGCCCAGTACAGCCGGGTGCCAACACCCCCAAAGGCGAGGCCAGTGGGAGCTCGAGCTCTCCTCCAGAGCACCCTGCGGCCGGTGCCGTCCATGGCTGCACACTCCACGGCAGCACCGGGCCTGCGGTTGCCAGCCTCTGTGACAAAGCACATCGTGGAGGCATGAGGGCACAGTGCCAGCCAGGCAGCGCCCTGCAGCCCATTGCTGAGCAGCGTCAGGGCCCACCGCCCCCCAGGAGCTGCCACGTGGATGCTGGGCAGCTGCCCCCCGATCCAGTACAGGTTTCCACTCAGCCAGTCCAGGGCCAGGGATGTCACCGTGCCCTCCACAGCCACCGCCTGCTTCCAGGACAGCCGGCCCGAGTCCTTCAGGCGCAGCAGCCCGATGGAGTCACCCCCCACCTCTGCAAAGTACAGGCTCTTGTCTTTCACTGCGTAGTCGATGGCTGTTAGGTGGACCACTTTGGCCAAGGGCAGGGCTCGGTGGGGAGGGAAACCTTGGGATCCAGCCATCGTGGGCAGGTCCTTCAGGTAGACCTGGGGGAAGGAGGCAGCAGTAGGATGTGGACCCTGCTTCCCTGACAGTGATGAGGACAGCAGCCCCCAGGGCAGGCTCTGGAGGATGGTACCTGCACCACGGCTGCCTGGGACACCAGGAGGGCAAAGGCTGAGTCCCGGAGGGGCAGGCAGGTGGTTTCATCGGCAGGCCAGCGTCAGCCCAGCAGGGCACCGGCACTGTCCAATGCGTTTGGCACTCAGCAGGCAAAGGTGAGAGCAGCCACGTGCCACGCATGGGTTAGAGACCACGGGGCGCAGCTTTGGGTGCATCACCTGTAGAAGAGCAGGCTCAGCCTCACAGCCCCACCGGATTACCAGCACCCAGCACAGCATCCAGCAGCAGAGCTGAGCATGACCCACACCGTGCCATGCTCCCAAGGCCTGGACACAGTGGGGCTGGGGGCAGGATGGTGAGGCAGGGATGCTCCAAGAGAGACCCCTGACCACAGGGACTGCTGCCCAAGGACCACTGGGATGGGGGTGCAGCTCCCTGTGGCTCCACAGTCAGAAGACAGCAGGGCCATGCATGGTGGGAGCCCCAGCAGCAGGGTTTGGGGTTCCTCAGGTAGGTACCTGGATGCCATGTGGCTGCCCGTGTCTCTTGAGCAGCACAGTTCTGTTCTTGCCACTGGCCTTGTCCACCTGCTGCACAGACCATGCCTTCCTCTCTGACCAGTAGAGCTGCCCCTCGCACACAGCCGCTGCAAAGGGGCTCCGGACCCAGCTCAGCTGCAGGATCTGGCAGAGAGACCATGAGTGCCCACCCTGGTCCCCATCAAGGCCCCATCACTAGCATCCCACCAGACACCTTTACACCAGTGCCATCCAGATGTGCAGAACCGATGCTGCCCAGCTTCTCATCCAGCCAGAAGATCCTCGAGGTGGGGAGGTCGAGGGCCAGTGCAGTGGGCCAGCCCAGCCCCCGGGCCATTAGCACGCGCTGCCTACTCCCATCCATAGCGGCCTCCATCAGTCGTGGATGGCTCCCCACCTCTGACCAGTACAGCAACCTGGTGGGAAAAGAGGTGCTAGCACATGGACTTGCCACAGCATCATGGGCAGCCTGGAAGAACATCATGGGGCTTGCCATCCCATCAGGAGTGCACTGAGAGCTCCACTCAGGACAGGAGAAGGTGCTTGGCCTCCTGCCCCAGTCACATAGCCCCAACAGCACCCAGGTGGGGTGATCCCAACTTTTCCCCAGCTTCTTGCCTGACTCCATGGAGGAAAGTGGGGCAGGGGTGGCAAGGAGGCCCCCATGTCCTCTTGTCCCAGCCTTACCCTGCCAGAGGCTGGAGCACCAGGGAGTGGGGCTGGTCCAGGTCTCCATCCATCACCACCGTGTACTCTGGTGTCCCTCGCCAGGTAGCCCCCAGGCGAGTGGCCAGCACTTGCCCTGCTGCTCCATCTGTCCAGTACAGGTTCCTCCCGAGCCAGTCCACTGCTATACAGTCTGATTTTACACCTGCAATGCACCCATGAGGTGAGTGCTGATAGCTGTGTGGCCCTCTGACACAATACTTGCAGCCCATATCTCCTCCACGACAGGAGCTCCAGCTCCTCCCAGTCCTGGTCCCACCAGCACCTCTCCATGCAAGGGGACACAGTTTGGCACCCCACTGCAACCTGGAGATTACAGAGTCACAGAGAGGCCAAGCCTGCTCACTGTCACAGCATACCTTTCACCAATGTGCCTTTCTTGCCCGAGTCAAGGCCCTGCCAGCGGATGCTTTCTGTGGCCAGGTCCATCCAGAAGATCTTCCTCTCCACCAGGTCATAGTCAAGCTGAGAAGACAAGGCGATCCTTGTCAGCAGCAAGCAGCACCTCCTCATGTCCGCTCCGCAGGCCATACGGACAACACTTCTGATTGCACAGCCACCAGCAACAGAGGCTCTGGTCCTGGGGCAACACAGAGCCACCCAGACACTGCTCAGCACTGGTGTCCCCATGGCCCCAGCACACGCAGGCAGGGAATGCAGCACTCTGACATTGGAGCCTGCTGGGACTTGGCCCTACCACACAGCATGTTCTCCAGCTAGTATAGGTGGATCTTCCAATCAACTCAAAGCTGAGAGGAGTCCTCAGAGGCAGATTGGACAGGGCCATTCATGGGACTACAAGGCTCCCCCCATTGGCAGCAGGCATGGAGGGACAGGTATCCACCAGCTGCTGGTGTATCCCGGAGTGCCAGGGATCCTCAGCACTGCTTGACCATCCCATGGCTTACCAGTGAGTTTGCAGATGTGGCCATCAGGCTCCAGTAGGTAGCCAGAGAGACAGCTACAGTTGTAAGACCCTGGAGTATTGAGGCATGTCTGGCTGCAGGCTTCCTTGCCCTGCTCTGTGCACTCGTCTATGTCCATACAGGACAGACCATCATCAGCCAGACGATAGCCCGAGCCACACCAACACCACTGTGGGGAAAGAGACTGTCAGGGTCCCCCCCTGGGAGACACATGAGGCTCCCTCCTGCTGCTAGACCAGGGGTAAGCCCCTGGATCAGGGCTGCTGGCACTCACAGGGCCCTGGGGTGATGGGTAGCAGAGATGAGCACAGGACCGCTGGCAGGGCACTGAGCAGTTCCCCCCCTCGTCTGAGCCATCCGCGCAGTCCTGCTGGCCATCACACACCAAGGATGCATTCAGGCAGGCCCCCAGCCCACATGGGTACTCATCGCTCTGGCAGGGAGCAGGTTGGCCTGCAGGACACACAGGGAGTGCTGCCCTGAGCCTCATCCACCAGCTGCTTTTGCTCAGCTTGGGCAGATTTAGCTGCTCCCACAAGATACCATGGGATCACTGCAGCCATATCCAAAGCTGTGCCTGTAGCCTGGCTTCAGGCTATCCTAATCCCAGGCCACCAGCCTTAGAGGAACAACAGCTACCCAGGACCTGGAGCTGCCACAGTTGCTGGGAAGAGCACACAGGGCCTTTCACCTCAGCACAGGCACGTCCCCACCTCCCTCTATGCCAGACACCCACCAGCACCCCTGGACAAGACACAGAGGGGATAAAGCAGGTTGCTGCTCACAGCCAGCCTCGTCGCTGCCATCTGTGCAGTCACGCTCTCCATCACAGCGCCAGACATCAGGGATGCACTTATGGCCATGGGAGCAGCCCCACTGCCGGTCCCCGCACAGCCCTTCCTCCCAGGGACAGCCCTGCAAAGGCAGAAGGTGAACAGGACCACCAGCCCTCCCAGGACCGAGGAGGGGGTCAGGCAGTGTCCCCACCACGCCACCAACCTGCTCATCTGAGCCGTCCGCGCAGTCAGCAGCACCGTCGCAGAACCAGGCCTCTGGCACACACTCCCTACTGTGGGGACAATGCCAGCTCACCCGTGCGGCAGAGCAGTGGCCGGGGCATGGCACAGCCCTCCTCATCCGAGCCATCCCGGCAGTCACGGTCACCATCACAGCGCAGGGCCAGGGCCACACACTGCCCATTCTGGCAGGGGAACTCGGCAGGGCCACACTTCTTTGGCACTGCAGGCAGGAACAGGGCTGAGTGGTGGCACAGTCCCCATCCCTGTCCCCATCCCACCAGCTCAGAGTACAGCCCCTCCAGCCACTCAGCAGGTTGCTCAGCGCAGTGCATGCTCCTGGACCCAGAGAGAACCCAGTCCACTCACCTCTGGGGCAGACACCGCCCCAGAAGCCCCTGTCCCATCCAGCCCCAAGGTCTCACCACAGCCCTGCTCATCTGCACGGTCCAGGCAGTCAGCATGGCCGTCACACAGCCAGCTCTCTGGGATGCAGCGGGTGGCACTGTCACAGCGCAGGGCGCACTCCTGTGTGGGGCTCCAGCATCCCGTCTCATCTGAGGCATCGGGGCACTGGGGCACCCCATCACAGCGCTCCCCAGCCCCAATGCACACAGCTCCGCTTGCACAGTGGAAGGCCCCTGGGGACACAGAGGACCTTAGTAAGCCTGCAGTAGGCAGCCAGGGTGCCCAGACCCTCTGCTAGCCCCCCAAGGCATAGAATGGCCCCACAGTACAGCAACTAGGAGGACTTGGTCCCTACTAGTCAGTGCACCTCCAGCAGCCTAGGACCCAAGCAAAGCAACTGAGGCAGGCTCAGCTTAGCCATATCAAGGTCACTGTGAGCAGCAGTGTTCCCATCTGACAACACCTCCAGCCCAGTCCCAAGCTCAGGAGAAATCAGCATGCCACAACACAAGCATTAGAGCCCAGCACACACTCAGACTTCCCCAGTGCTCCATTCCACCAAACCCACCAGGAAGCAGACAGAAGCCCCAGCACAGAGGACAGAAGAACATCTCCTACCTGGGGTGTCACAGAGCTGGGCACACCCATCCTCATCAGAGCCATCTGCACAGTCTTTCTCCCCATCACACACATACTCCTGGGCCACACACTCGGTGCCATCACGGCAGGGCACATGTGTGCGAGGACAGGACAGAGGGAGGACTGGGGTCAGGTGGTATGCTGGGCTGGATGGGAGGGATGAAGTAGGTGGCACTACCCGTGCAGGACTGGTTGGATGCTGGGTGGTAGTAGTTGGCTGTGTGGTGCTGGTCCTGGTTGGCAAGGACTGAGGGGTGGTGGTGGTGGTGGTGGTGGTGGTGATGGTGATGCTGGTGGTGGCTCGCCGCACAGTGGTGGTCTTGGTTGGTATGGTCCGGACAGTGGTTGGTGCAGGGGTGGTTTTGGTTGATGTGGACTGGCTGGTGGTGGATGGTGTTGTGGTAGCCTTGCTGGTTGGTGCAGTAGTGGTGAGGGCAGTGGCGGTGGTCTTGCTTGGCGTAGGTCTCGTGGTGGAGGTGGTGGGCTGAGCAGCAGTGGTACTTGTAGTTGTTCTTGTAGTGGTAGTCACAGGGGGAGGGAGTGGCAGGGCAGACCCCTTGCTTGGTAGCACTGGTAGAGGGATGAGCACATGAGCCTGGATTTGGGGCTGTCCCTCCTGACCCATCTGAGAGCACCCCACACAACTGTCAGCAGCCAGGCACCCTGCCCCATCTCAGAGCAGCCCAGGCCACCCAACCCCATCATGTACAGCACCAGTGCCAGACACACAGCCACAGCCACTCTTACCAGCCTGTGGCTCTGAGACCACGAAGGCCACTGCTCCCTGCACGCCTGCTGCTGGTATGGACAGCAGAAGGGCCAGCGTCCTCCGGTCCCACAGCAGCAGAGCTGTCCCATTTGCAGACACCAGGTATGGCTCAAAGGCAGCCACAAGGCCATGGGACCAGCTGGGTGCCAGGGTGACTGCTTGCCGCTTGGTCAGACTCAGTGCCCTCAGGCCTGCAAGGCAGGAGAATGGTAGGACCATGAGGACTGCAGGCACCAACTAATGGCCCCACAGCTATGGCAGGGACATATCAGCTGAGGTCAGGGGCTCAGCCATGAGCACCACAATGCCTGGGCAGGGACCTGCTGCATGTAGGTCACTCCTGCCTACAGTGGCCACCTCTGCCCCCTGCTCCAGACCACCAGGACTCACCTAGGGCTGAGCTCCAGAGCAAGCTGAAGGCTCTGCTATCCATGGCTGCAGGCAGGTCTCCAGGCCACGTCTCGTTCCATGCATCTGACAGAGCACCCCCAGCCAGGCTGAGCTGCTGCAGGGGCTGTCCACCAGCTAGCCAGTACAAAGTGCCCCGCTGCCAGTCCAAGAAGAGGTGCTGGATGCTGCTGTAAGAACGGTGCAGGATGCGCGGGGACATGTCAGATGCCTGGATCACCCCGATGTCCCTCCGGTTACATGCGAGCCAGTACAGGTCCCCCGAGCGGATGTCCACACGAGCAGAGCACACTTGGCAAGAGTAGGCAAACAAGCAGTTATGGGACTATCCCATGACCCTGCTCCTCCACCTGGGTTCCCCTGCCCCTAAAACCAGGCCATAGCTATCCAGTGCCTCAGCACAGCCCCAGGGTGGGTAACATGGGACTGCTGTGCTTTGCACCCAGGAGATCCTCAGGCCCCATGGAGCACCAGGAAAGGGAACATGCCCTCCATCTCCCCATAGGGTCTTACCTGGCAGCCCAGCCACGATGGACTCTCTCCGGCCAGGGTGTCCCACAACACGCAGTAGTGTGCCATGGTCATCTGTCCCGTAGAGCACTGACCTCTGCCAGTCCACATCCTGCAGATGAAGGTGCTCCTGCCACTCCCGCACCTGTTTGCTGTGTGCTCCAGGGCCCACCTGCACCAGGGAGACGGTCTTCCCCGATGCATACACGATGGACAGCTCTGCAAGGTACGAGAGCAGCGTGTGAGTGCAGCCCCAGGAGCACCAGACAGGGTCACCAGCATAAACAAAGGCATAAATGCAACAGCACTAGTCTGTGCCTGGAACCTCATCCCACCAAAGCCACAGCCCCTTATTGCCCCCCTCTGGCTTCCACCAAACCTCATCCCACCAAAGGCGTAGCCCCATATGAGTCCCACAGGGATGCATCCCACCCCAAACAGCCAAGCCCACCTTACAGACCCCACTCACCTGCACACTTCCCAGAGGGCAGGAGGAAGAGACCCTCTGGACATGCACACTTGTAGCCCCGAGGGTGCACAGGGGACAGGAGGCAAAGGTGACTGCACAGGCCAGGAGCACATGCAGCAGTGTCCCCTGGGAGCAAGGGAACATTAGGAGTTCAGTTAGCCATGACACCTTGTGCCCCTCCTCATCCCCCAAAAGCTCTGGCTGTCCTGGGGCTGGATATGGCTGCCTACCCCATGCAGGGTAGAAGTATCACATGAGGCAGGAGCGCTCAGCTCTACCCAAAGCTGTGGGGATCTGCAGCCTTCCTATAGGTTTATACATTCTTTCTGTTACAACCCAACACCCCCTCGCCACAGGACCAGAAGAGCCATTAGGCGGGAGCCAGTGAGCTCCAGGACACACCACAGTCCCCCATAGCACCCCAGGAAGCAGTAGGGATGCTGCCAGCCCTGCACTGGTGCAGGTGAGTTGCATCAGGGTATCACAGTACCATCAGGGTACTCACGGGGAGGCTGCTGCAGGACGTGTAGGACAGTGAAAGCTGAGACAGGGGCACGGAGCAATACCGCATGCTCCTGGGGAGAGGCCCGGGTGGCTGACACCAGCTCCATGCCATCTGTCCAGAAGAACCGGCTCTCGAACACAGCCAGGCCCAGTGGCTCCGTGTGGCTCCGCAGGACAGCAGGAAAGGAGTGCCGCCCGCCGCCATCCACCTGCAGTGTCTCGATGGACTGGGGACAAGGCAAAGGCACAGTGACTGTGTGGCACTTGCACTGTCCAGCACTGTCCTGCAGGCACAGTGGTGCCTTCCCCCTCCCAGCCCAGGGATGCGTGCCGGACCTGGGCACTGCTTCCTGACCCCAGTGCGTTAGCCATAATCACAAATGCAACCAGGGCCATCCTCCCAAATCCCACCTCATCACTGCCCAGCAACTGTATCACATCCCTACCTCCTTGTACTCGCTGATCCAGTACAGCCTGCCAGCCACATGGTCCAGGCTTAGCCCCACAGGCTCCTCCATGGACACCACAGTGAGCTCCCGCCGGTTTGAGCCGTCCATGCCAGCTGCAGCAATGACTGTTCGGCCCCTCTGCCCACGGTTGACCCAGTACAGGGACCTGGGGGAAAGCACTAAGCACCCACTTCATGGCATAACACCAGTGCTGCCGCAGCTCCACAGCAGGCATGTTGTGGTCAGCACCAACATTGCTCACCCAGGAGCCCAGGCCAACCCTGGCTCACTGGCTCCTCACCTTGCAGCAGGATGCACTGTCAGCTGCTCTGGTACCACATCCTTACCCAGCACTGTCACATAGCCCCGGCCATCACCCAGCCCTGCACAGATGGCTGGAGGGTGGCTGCTGGCCCAGTACAGCTGCCCTGTGAACCAGTCCACGGAGATGCTGTTCACTTCCTCGGCATCTGCAGGGACAGAGCAGTTTAAGGCATGCCACCCCTGCTCAAGGCTGAGAAGCAAAACCCATGATGCCCCTTCCTCTATGGGAGGGTCAGGGCTGGGGTGGCAGCCCAGCTCTCAGCACACCTCTCAGCCCCACTAAAGCACCCAGCATCCTCAGTCCTCCCCACCTGGGTAAAGGGGCTGCGTGCCCTTCCCAGGGTGGTGAACACGGAGCTCGCCGTCCTCTGTGAGCCAGTAGTAGGTTTCTCGGAGCAGGTCATACACCAGGGCACGGGGTTCAGTCTCAGTGGAGAGCAGGGGCCGGTAGACTTGGGTCCGCACATCTAGAAGGGCCAGGTCCTGCCCCACAGCCACCAGGATCTGCGTTGCGTTGTCTGCCAGGGCAAGGGGGATGTCACCTGGTGAGTGGGGCCATGGCTAGCTGGAGCACTGCACAGTCCCCAGACATCCCAGGCTCCTCAGCTCACCCTACCTGACACTTCACAGGCGGTGCTGTGCCACAGGGTGTAGCCTGGGAGGCAGGAGCAGCTGAAAGCACCCGGGGTGTTGCTGCACAGCTGGCTGCAGGGGCTGTACTCCAGGGAGCACTCGTCCACATCTGCAGGGATAGGTGCAGCCAGGAGCACTCAGCATCACTACCTAAGCCCAGGGACCACAGGCAGGCTCCATAGACACCAGGACCTGAGTCCCAACTCCAAAATGCACTAGCTGCTGCTGGTACATGACTGGACACAGGCTTTGCAAGGCCAGGCATGACACGCAGGCAGGAGCAGGGTGGAGGCAGGTGTTCCCACAGGAGCATGAGCTCTGGGGAGACCCCACTCTTGGCAGCTGAAGCCACACGTGCCTGAAGCATCCACACCCTGACCTCTCCTTACCAGCACAGCTCTGTCCATCCGCCTGCAGCACCCAGCCAGCCCCACAGGAGCACTGCACTCCCCAGTGCGTGTCAGTACACGTCTCCGCGCAGCCCCCGTTGCGTACAAAGCAGCTCCGACCTGCGGGAACACAGCTCGGGGGTAACGTGACACAGAACAGCTCTGCAGCTCCCCCTGGCCCCAGCCACACAGGCAGCGCCAGCAGCCGCATGCAACCCACCGCAGGTGCTGGGCTCGTCGGTGCCGTCCAGACAGTCATCCTCATCATTGCACATCAGGGACTCCAGGATACACTTTCCCTCATCGCACCGCACCATGCCAGGTGGGCAGGGGGCTATGGCACACACAGCTTGTGTCAGGAGTGCACAGGGGAAGCCAAGGGTCTCAGATTCATGGGGAGCGTCCCACAAAGCATCAACAGGTTCCTGTGATGCTTGCCATGGGGAACTGGGGCCCAGGAAGGCAAAGTACCCCCTACGTTACACATGGTCTAGATGGGTCTCACCCCACTGAGGAGCATGCATGTTGCTTACCACAGATATCTTCATCTGACGAATCGCCACAGTCATCAATTCCATTGCACTTTCCACTCAGCCATGATGCACACCCTGTTCCTGCACTGCCACTGCCCAGGCAGACATGGCTGCTGGGGACACCCCTCCTCATCCCAGCCGTCCTCACAGTCCTGGTGCCGATCGCATAGCTCCCAATGTGGGATGCAGTGGTGGGTGCCAGGACACTGCACCTTCTTTGCCCCACACACTGGGGAAACAGAGCAGCACTCACACTCTGCCCTGTGCCCCAGGCACCCTTCTCAGCCCCCCCCCAGCAAAGACCACATACCACAGTCCTGCTCATCAGAGCCATCCATGCAGTCAGCAATACCATCACAACGCCAACTGCTAGAAACACACCGGCCATCGTCACACTGCCAAACATGGGGGTCCCCACCACAAGCAACATCTGCAGGGACAGCACACAGTCACTGGGACCTCCCGCTCTGGCACAGCTACGAGGGTCCCTACCGTCCTGCCAGGGGCAGGTGCTGGCAATGCCCAAGGGGCTCTGCCAAGGGGCTTGACAACAGCAGCCCCAAACAGGATTCTCTGGCGGGTGGGGTGCTACCTCGCTCAGCATGGGACACAGAATATGTCCCGATGCCCCAGATATCCCCCAGGAGCTCTAGCGTCCCTTCAGGGTGTCACACAGGAGCCACTTGCAGAGCCAGAGAGGTGCCTCTGCCCTGCTCTACCGTCCCCAGAGCACCAGCGCCCCTCAATGTCAAAGTGCAGATCCCCCAGGCCACCCCACTACAGGGGAGGGGTGGCAGCTTGCCCCCGCTCACCGCACTGCTCGTCTGTCCCATCAGGACACTGCTGCTCGCCATCGCAGAGCCAGGGTACGGGGATGCAGCTGGCACCGCAGACAGCCTGGCGTGAGGCTGCACATGTGGGACCGGCGGGCGCTGTGGGACAGAGGGACGCCGGCCCGTGGTCAGCCAGGGTGGCCAGGACACGCACCCGTCGGCACCCACCCCATGCAGTGCACCCTCCGGCACCCACCCCGTGCAGCTCACCCATCCGCACCCCCTCCACGCAGCGCACCCGCCGGCACCCACCCCATGCAGCTCACCCATCCGCACCCCCTCCATGCAGCGCACCCTCCGGCACCCACCCCGTGCAGCTCACCCATCCGCACCCCCTCCACACAGCGCACCCTCCGGCACCCACCCCGTGCAGCTCACCCATCCGCACCCCCTCCATGCAGCGCACCCGCCAGCACCGATCCCGTGCAGCTCACCCATCCGCACCCCCTCCACGCAGGGCACCCTCCGGCACCCACCCCGTGCAGCTCACCCATCCGCACCCCCTCCATGCAGCGCACCCTCCGGCACCCACCCCGTGCAGCTCACCCATCCGCAC
Source organism: Myiopsitta monachus (assembly GCA_017639245.1). Taxonomy (NCBI): domain Eukaryota; kingdom Metazoa; phylum Chordata; class Aves; order Psittaciformes; family Psittacidae; genus Myiopsitta; species Myiopsitta monachus. The sequence continues at coordinate 69,361,191 of CM029917.1, read as the reverse complement.
CCCCTCCACGCAGGGCACCCTCTGGCACCCACCCCGTGCAGCTCACCCATCCGCATCCCCTCCATGCAGCGCACCCGCCAGCACCCACCCCATCCAGATTCCCGCTTGAGAGTCCCAGCACAGCCCCACCGGGAGGGAGGCTGGCACTAGCCAAAGGCACTCCAGGACCTCATGTAGGACCGGAGGGAGAACTGCTGCCTCTCTTTCCCCCTCCCCCCCCCCCCCCCCCCCCCAGCAAAAGTAGGGATCCCCCCAGCCTCCCTACGCAGCCGGACAGGGCTCTACAGGATGCAGGCCTCCACCATGGTGCTTCCCATCCTGATGGGAAGCATGTTCACCGGAGGCAGGGACCGCTACATCACCGCGAAGGGGGGAGAACGGAGACACCCACGATGGCCCGTAGGGACCTCCTATAGCCCATCGCGGGAGCAGCAAGCAGCCAGGAAGCAGCGGGCGCCCACCGCAACCCCTCGGGATGGGGCAGGGACCTCCCCAGCCCAGCCCGCCCCCCTGGTCCCGGCTCACGGGCGCGGCGGGTCCCGGCTCCGGCGGCGATCACGGCCAGGCGCGGCGGTGGCGGCACCAGCACCAGCAGCAGCAACGGCGGCAGGAGGATGCTGAGGAAGGCGAGGAGCAGGCGGAGAGGCGGCGGGGGGCGGCACATTGCTGCGGCGGGGGGGATGAGAAGGGGGGCTCCGGGGGGCCCGACCAGCGGAGGGGAGCGCACCGCGACCGCCGCCGCCGCTTTTATGCCCAGGCGCGGGCAGCCATTGGGCGCAGCGGGCACCGCCCGCCGTCGGCGGAGACCCTGGCCCGCCCCGCAGCCGCGGGGGCTGCTCCGGACCGTCCGAAGAGCCCGCACCCACGGCCCGGGGGGGCGCCGACCTCGGTGGGGCAGCTGCGGTGACAGGTGCCCGCCCCCCCCAGGAGAGGTGGGAGGGGGTGCGAAGGGTTCCCAGGCCCGCAGGCGCTGACCCGGGGGCTGCCTTATCGCCAGGGGTTGTTGTGAGAGCCTGCCGTGCGAACCGGGCCCCGCAGCATCTGCGCCCGCGTGTGAAGGCAGCGGCAGCCTTGGACGAGGGGCACCTTCCGAAAACACAGGCGCCGGGATGGCCCTCGACCTTGAGGGCTGCGGAGAAGCCGTTGGAGCACAATAAGGAGAGCAAAGGCAGTGGCTGGGGGAGGAAACAGCCCTGCAAGAGGATAAGGCACCTGCTGCTGCCGCCTGGGAAAGAGCCCCTCTGGCCAGGGAAAGCTGAGGAGCATCACCTAAGCCGAGGAGATGGGCACTGGGGGTAGCAGGCCCCTTGCTGCACACCCTGGGGAAGCTGCCAGTGTGCTTGTCCCTCAGGTTTCTGGCTTGCCAGCCAGCTGCATATAGTGGCATAAATGTCTATGCACCCCCAAGACCAAGTCTGTCCTTCAGGCACATGCATTGGATGTGGATGCTCTGCATTTATTCTCTTTCATCTCCCCACAAAACCTCGCTGCTCATTAGCTGAAACCGGGTGGCTGCTGCTCTGGGTACACATTCATTGGCAACACACTCTGTCTGTGAGATGTTTGGGCACATACAAAGGGCTATTTGCTCAGGAAGGGAAAGCTCTGAGATGATCTCCTGCCTGCTATACAGGGCCAGCATGGAAGAGCTGTGGGGCAGTCAAGTCGGTTAGGAGCTCAGGGCAGAGGTGCTGTCAAGTAGATGGAAAGACCAGGGTATCGCACAGCTCTGTCAGGTGGCCCAGAGCACTGGCACAAAGGAGATGCTCCAGAGATCATTTGTCCCAGGATGTGGTGCCCATGAGTGCTAGGTGTCCCCCTGCACCAACAGCATTGCAGCACAGCCCTCAACCATGCTCCTACCAGCGCTGGCAGCCCTGGGGGCAGATTCACCAGCTGTCCTCATTTCCTGGGGCAGCCTCCCAGCAGTCCCAGGCGACTGTGTTCCCCAGGCAATGTGCAGGGTACCTTAGTGTGCACGTCCCAGGGATAATGAGCATCTCTGGGGCACGGACACCAGGTAAGGGTGTTTGGTGGAGGGAGTGGAAAGGACAGAAGGACAGAAGGACAGACAACAGAGAAGTATCCAGGCACCTCTAGGGGCTACTCCAGCTCTGCCACCCCAGCATACTCTTCTGTCCAGCACAGCCTCCACCCGGGCACTGAGTGTGCACCACTGCGAGAGCACACCCAAGGAAGGGAACACAGAGGACACCCCCAAGAGGCAACACCTCTGTGATGGGAAGGAGGAGAACAACACTTTGGGCAGGACCCAGCAGAGACCCTCCTGCCCCCCTGGGGTATCCAACACAGGGTTTCCTGACTTCCAGGTCCTAGTCTCCCGCTTCTGGGGGACTAGTGGGCTCTCCTTGCCCGCCTGTCCTTGCGTTCAGTTTAATTCAGCATGGCCTTAGCCTTTCCTTGGGGCCAGACTCCTGCATGATGTAGCTGCAGCACCGAAGCTGTGACAGCCCGCAGCAGCAGCCTGGGAAAGGCAGGTGGCAGCAGAGGCACTGTGGAAAGGGCTCCAGAAGTTAGCGGGTGCAGCAGCAATCCCCGGCGCACCGGAGCATTAGCCTGGGGAGCTGCGGCAGCAGTGATGAAGAGAACATCTGCTGTGGCCGGCCTTTTAAAACGCAGGAGATTGTTTTAAAAGCATGATTTTAAGTACAAGTATTTTAAATAAACATGTATAGATGAAGAACATACAGGTGCACGTATGCACAGGCAGTGGCCCACTGTACACAACTACATTCACATGCACATAGAACGGCTTTTGCTATATGACGTCCTAGGCTTTTTTTGCCCCAACTTCTGGAGAGATTTGCTTTATATTTTCGGGGTTTTCATTACAATTCCATCAGTGAGGAAGTTTCATTTTCTCAGTGACATTTAGGTTCTCTCTTCTCTGCCTCCAAAAGCTAAGGAGGGCTTGAAGATAGGAAAAGGCTCCCACTGAAGTGATGAGTGGAAGAAAATCTGTATTTAAGAAGCAGCATGCAAAATGCTATACAAAAGTCCAGCACCATGTCCCAGTAATGGAAAAATAACATTTTCACCTTTATTTCACCTTTTATATTCCTGGTACAGTGAATATCCAAAGGCAGTTTCACATTAAATAGTGTGACTGATTTTATGTTGTTCACATAAAATTGCATGTATCCTTTCTGCTATATGATGAATTAATTCTTTTCTATCTTTTGGTGTAAGAAGTTTTAAACTATCCCTGTTCATTTCAGTACCTTTTAAGCATTCTTTTCCCAAAGATTAGGGATGTAATGTTTCTAAAAATGGTAATTCAGTGGGACACCCTCCCCCACATCAGTTATTAAACCTCTGCAGCCTTGATTCCATAAAGAAAGTACAGTTCTACTTGACTTTGTGCTGTGGATCTATGCTCAAAACTAAACTGCCTGCAATCTGCTGTCTAAAATTTATTCCAGCAGAAAAACTGGACCTCATGAAACACCCATTTCTTCCCAGGGAAACATCTTATTCAGTGTTTAAGTTCCTAAAACCAGAATTCCAGAGCATTCCAAACTATTTTAATAAAGATATTTTCTATTTCAGTTTCAAAAGCTGAAGCTTTTCCCAGACAACAAAATCCCTTTTTCAGTCCTGAACACACAGGCTGAATACTTTGTTCTTAAGAACAACCACTCCTACTTCAGGGTCTGGCCCATAGCACCCCAAAACATCAGCCATACAGAGTGGTGCCCCTGTGCTGGAAGCCTCCCTGACACACCAGGTAATCACAGCATCTCTGGCTTGGGACAGCCTTGCAAAGTGGGTGACAGATGCTTTGACAGTAGGATAGGAAATGGCTGGAGACACTGTCCTAATCTCTCATGTTTCTACCTGTTTCTCTTAGCAGCACTGTCTTTCTTTTGCTTAAACATCCCTCCAACCCATCCCCCTGTGTCCAGCACACATGTCCAAAGCAGGCAGCAGCAGCGGCAGCAGCATCTGCCTCGGTGTGTTTTAATAAGCAACAAAATGGTCCCACAAGTGGTACCTTCAGCCTCCAAGATGCTCAGCATAGGCAGGAGGAGCACAAATACTGAGACCTTGGGACAAATCCTCCCACTTCCTGAAGGCCAAACAGCTCTGGAAAATATGTTTACAAATCTAAGGCACTGCTGGGGAGAACTAGGAAACATTAGCACCTGCTGTGATACAGCCTGGCAAGAAACTCAAACAGCATCCTTTACCAGAGTGTTCTTTCCATTATTTAAGAGGGTTGATTCTGGGAGGAATGAAAGGATTTGAAAGAAAAGGCCATCTGGAGGGCTAATTTTATGAATGCATGGAGGAAGCAATTTGTTGCTGTCAGCAGTAACAAGAAGAGCCACAACTACTCTCACCACCCTAGAAGGGGTTGGAAACCTGATGCATTTGCCCTCATGGGATTTGTTTCAGAACAGAACAGGAGAGAAAGATCTTTTGAAGAGAGTGAGCTATCAGGATAAGGAAATTGAGCTGGTTTTCACCTCTTTCACTGATTCTGGAAAATAAAGTTTCCTCTTTAGGTGGCCAAAAGGGTCTAAAAAGTTTGCTTATTTTCAGAAAACTCTAGTCTTGTGACTGAATCTCCCCCACATCCTTGTTATCCTGCTCTTCTCCAGCCCACTTATCTGTGAGACCTGGGGAAAGATGGAGAAGGCAATTGGGACCTCCACTTACAGATGCCACAGCCCCCCTTCAACACCTCCCATCACGGCTTCACCAGCAGGATCCGCCTGTGAAGCCTCTCCATGCCACCACTTGGGAGCAGCCGAAGGCTGCAGGAAGGTCCTGGTTTTGCAGATGCTAGCTGCTGAGGAAGCATCATCCTGCTCTTCCCAGGTTCTGTGAGTTATCTGTGAGACCCGGGGAGAACGGAGAAAGAAATCCAGACCTCCACTTGAGATGCCATAGCCCACGGCCAACCTTACAGCACCCCTGTCACACATCCCACCTTCCAGCCACACAGGCTGCCACAAAACCCTTCCCAAAGCTTCCCTGGACCCTTGTTGAGGTGGGACGAGGCGATAGAGATTCTCCTAGGAGGCCATCCCCAGGTTTAGCCCAGGACAGGATGATGGTGGGGAAGTTTCCTAGCCCTAGTAGTTCTGACCTTTCCATCTTAGGAGCAGGGAGGAAAATCACCTTCAGCCAGCACCAGTAGGTCAGAAGCATCTCCAGGATTGCAGGCATGCAGGTCTCTCTGGGAGACAGCTGTGCTAGTAGGACATTAGGGGCTTCCCACTTGGTAACACACACGCTCACATGTGTGCCTATATACATACACATATACAGGCAGATGCATACGTAGATTTTCATGCACCTATATGAATGCTGAGGGATTGCTTCCTGTCCTTTGATACCCTGTTCCAATGGTGTGCCTCCTGCCAGGCAGGTTCGTGAGGTCAGTTTATCCTGGACATGGTATTTAAAGCAATACAAGTGCTGCTGTCTGCCCTTGCTGCAGGTTATGGCCAAGAGTGTGGGAAGATAGGCAACCCACCCTGAGGAGCTGAGTGTCCCTTGCACAGATCGCCTGCAATGATTAAGCAACACTGTGGCTGGATAAGGGGCAGTATTAACTGCCACTTATAATGAACGCAGGTTTAATTCATCATTATGGATGTCTTGCTGGCTCTTATGGGTAGTGGCTGACCCTTCACTAACTCCTCTGGCCTCATCTCTGTGCCCTACCATGCTTTCTGGCACAGTGCCTTCACCCTTCACAGCAGTGACAGTTACACGTGCTTCCTGCTCACCTCTCCAGCCAGTCCTGCTTTAAACCAAGGTGCCATCTCACACTAATATGTTTCTACCTCTCAGGACCTGGCAGGAAACTCAGGGGCTCCTTACCCCAGAATAACTAGCTGGCCACACCTCGCCCTTCCCCTAACAGAGTAAAACTCTTTGCAAAAGAAGTTTTTATTCTGTTTTGCCATCCTCTCTTAATAGCTCCAAGTTCCTCCTTGCCCATACCCTATCTATGATTCTGCATTCAACACATACAGCAAACCCCTGGCAAAGACACATTCTCACTGTGTCTCTTGGTTGTGTTCATTACCTAATAGAATAAAAACCCAAGTCATGATAAAAGGCCCTCCTTTTCCATAAGATGCAAAACCAACATTGCTACAGCACCACAGATACTCATCGGCATCACATCACTGGTTTTAGCTGCTTAATAAGGCATACCAAGAAAAACAATAGTCTTTATCACCTCTTCTCTGGATGCATGTATAACTTCACAAGAAAACATGATTCATTATTACTTCGAAAAGCAGCCTGGCTTTATTTAACATGCTCCGAGAACAGTTCCTCCTCACACATCTTTAACTGGTTTTCAGAAAGGAATTTAGGTTCCTGATTTCTAACAGTCTGCAGATCTTTCTTCCTTCTCCGTGCACTGAAGAGTTCATCTGCACTTGGCCACTGCTGCTAGGCTCAGTCAGAGCAGGGACCAGCTCATACACATCATGGCTTCTTGTCCAACCCACCAGGTATGTTCCTTCCATGGTGCTCGTTGGGATCTGGGTAAACTCAGTCCTCAGTGCAAGAAGCATAGTTGGTGAATGTCCTCCTCAACTCATGATATTGCCCTGGAGTCACTGATACCTGTTTCAGTGTTTGCATTAAAACCTCACCTACTTTGATTGCTCCAGACCTGGGGCGACAGTGGAGCCCCTGTGATGTGAAGCACATCATAAAGGCACTCATGCAGGAATCAACAGCAAACCTTCTCCTCTGCCAGTGCCCCTATGTTCACTTCTCTAATGACCCTAAACAGTATTGAGAGCTGCAGGGAGACAAAGAAGGCCATAAAACAGGCCAATCTGCTCTCCTCTCAGGCAATCACAGCAGATCTTACTGCCAGTGAGCAATGAAGCATTATAACCCTGGGACAGCCAGTGCTCCGTACATCATCTCCCTTTCTTGTTCCCCAAGAAGCTTTGAACAAAATTAAGGGGAAAAGCCACAAAGAAAAAGAAATGTTGCTTAAGGAGAACTGGGAAAACACCCACTTCCCCCTGAAACCTCCCCAGGTTCCAGTGATCAGCATTTCTTGAGCCAGACAAGGTGTCTCCATCTAATAGGCCTTGATGGCTTTTTCTTCAAGGTATCCCTTTTTGAACTCTTGCAAACCTCAATATTCCACAGCAAGGACTTCCTCCTCTCAGCTCTGCACAGTGGGCAGAAACCAGCTCTGCTTGTTTCCTTGTAACAGGATGCACAAGAGCTTAATCTGGTGAAGGACAGTTTCTCCTTGCCTTCTCACAGCTGTACCTCATCCATCCTCTCAAGGCTGAATAACCCTGCCCTGTTCCCATCCCAGACCTTTGAAACTCATTGGTGCTCTCCTCTGGCATTAGATGACCATAGCCGCGCACGGTATCTGAGACATGAGCACACTGTGGCTGCAGATACACTGCTGCCAGGGGCATTTTAATTCTGTTCCTTTCCTAGCTATTCCTAAGGTCTGTCTCAGACATGGTAGCAGTTAATACATTCCTTGGCATAAAAAGAGCTGCAGCTAGCAGGTGAAATAGGGCATCCCTTCCGCTGGCACATACCTGCACAGCTTCCTGTTGATCAGGTGCTCTGCTGGGATGTGGTGTGGCCAACCCTCATTCTTCAGCTAGAACAAAGGCTTCTCTCTTTGTACCATCAAATCCCAGCTGTAGGATTTCATGTAGCCGGGCACTCCTTGCATCTCTGCCTCTACCATGCAACGAGTTGCCACCTATTTTCAGGCTAATTCTTCTTCTCCAAAAGCTCTTCAGAGGCAGCCAAGAGCAAGTTTTGCTAAACAACTGAGTTGCCTCAACCTGGCACACACACACACACACAGATGACAAAACCAGGTTAGCAATGACCATGAAAGCTCTCCCATTGCCTTGCAGGATGCTGCTCTTCAGCATCAGCCCTTGCACTCACTGAAACAGATGGCGCTGTGGGCTCCAGGGGAGAGAATGGAACGTGCTGGAGACCCAAGTTTCTTTAAAGTAAATAAATGCTTGTATGGTTTTGTTCATCACAGCCCATTCATGTCTTCTTTCTTGATTTGCAGTGCTGGAAACAATGGGGAATGTACCTTGCCGCCTGCTTTTCATACCACAAGAGCATAGAAGACACCTTTTGGTGTGGGGTTCCAGGAACAGCATGCTAACATCAGGCTGTCCACAGATCACCTTGAGGATATTAGCCTAGGAGATCCAACAGTTGTGATCTTTCCCTTCCAACTCTAGCTACTTTATGATTCTATGATCATACTGGCTGGGCTTGATACGAGTCTGGTGCTTTCCCAAGCACATATTTTACTCAGGGACTTTTGTCACCTTCCTCTCTCCTGCTAGGCCTCCAGACCATAGGATTAAGTGGTGAAAACCAGTAGGATGGAGCCAGCCTCCTGCAGTTTGGCACCACCATGCAGCCCCTTCTGATAAAGCCAACCACCAGCAGCTGTTCTTCTTACCTAACAGATACCTGGAAGGTGGGAAGTTGGAGCAAGAAAGGTATCAGCCCAGGCAACTACAGCCATTTGTGATTGTAGGGCCCACATTTTGCAGTGGGTTTTGGTATGTGCTGTATTTAGTCTTTGCTGTTGCTTGTCTGTTTGCCTCTGGAACAAGCTGAGAAATCTCAATGCTCTACCAAAGGGGAGGAGCACTCTGGGAAGATCTGATGGAAACAAGAGACATAGGCAGGGTTGGTATTCCTCCCTGGAATAACACTGGCTAAATCCTACTGATTGCAAGTCTCATGAACAATGAGCATTGTGGTTTTATTTCATGACTCATGGCAGCTTTGCAGTGCCAAACTGCACTGCACGCTGCTTTACACTCACTGGGTTTTCAGTTTCGTGCAAAACATTGCTGTACTGCCCAAGAGCGGGCACCAGGGGAGCTGGGGCTGTGTCCAGAGCATCTTGCTTAATTCCACAAATACCAGTCCCCACAAAAATAGAAACAATCGCCTTCTCACAGAGCAGCTTGCTGTATCAAGTTTCTAAGTGCGCACAGCAACCCAGATAGATTAGGATTACCTTTGTGGCCACTAGGTGAAACGGTTTCTTTCTTCTAATGTCAAATAAATGTGTGTTTTGCGGTGGCAGGGGGGTTTGGAGTATCTCTGTGGCTTTATGACATACTGTGCCCACTAAATTCTTTGCAATGATGACACGGAAAGTGTGCTTGAAGCCAAAACGGGAGCGTGTTTGCCATACATAGCGAGCATGTGGGCAGAGAGAGGCTGCTCAGCTCATCAAGCTCTGACCCACGTTATTTAAAACAATTCCAAACCTCCAGCAGGCCCTGCAGTTAGCACATGAGCTCCAGAGCTCAACATATGGGGCAATGCTGCCATAGCAAACTCACTGGGATGAGGCTGAGAAACAAGCAGAGGAGAGAGCCCTGTAGCCACGACTCTGGCACTGCCTCAAATTTCTTATAAGAGGTATTCAAATGGGCTTGCCATGGCTGCTTTGGAGGCCAGTCTCCCATCTCAGGGCAGGTTTTCATTTCCAAGATGTAGTCTTTCTTTCATTTTACTGCCAGAATTTTAATGCATTTCAAATGAATACATGCAAAAGATTTGCCTACATCCTCGCTACTGCTCACTGTAACCTCATATTGTCTCAGGTGGCTGTTGGTAAGACGCTGTACCAGCTCTTCCTGGGAAACTCGAGGGAAGAGTTTTACATCTCCTGTAATTTGGACTGTCTGTTCAAGTGGGATGCTCAGCAGCTAATGAGGTCCTGGTTTTTAAGGTGTGCGAGGCCTTTCTTAGAGACTGGCAGTGTCCCAGAAGGTGCCTAAATGCACTGGAAAGTGCTGACAGTCGCCTCTCAGGAAGCAGGTGGTCCCTGCATTTTCCCTTCGGAGCAATGTGGGAGTGTCAGTGCTGAGCATTTTGTTGTCCCTTGGAGGGACTATGCCCAGGACATAAAGCACTCTTGTAAGGTGGCACGCTCTTTCATTCTTCCCAGCTCACTCTTGTTTAACATCCTTTCCTACAAGCAGAGGCTGTAGATACTGGCCATTCAGGTGGTAGGACCCTTTCTCAAAACCTTTTAAACCCACAGGGCAACAGCAAGCCATAAGTTAACGTTAGACTCAAGCATAAAGTTCTTCAGTACGTCCCGGTTCCAGGAAAATCAAGCTCAGTAGAGGTAGGAGGCTTCCTGACAGGCCCTCCCTTCATCCCTGCAGTCCCATCACCCAAAGACACAGAGCAACTAGACAATGTGAGCTGCTAGCTCTGCTGCCCACAAGACCACTTGCTTTTCTTCTGCCCTGCGTACCCTCGGGATACACTCCTGCCACCATGCAGAAAGTGCTTTGCAGAAAATTGTAGACTTGTGGCCTTCACCACATCTCTTTGCTGCAGTGAGTGGATGCTGCCAATTGCTTTGGGAAGGTCTAGGTCTGGCTGCAGCAGCACACCTACTTTAAACTAGAGCTCTGGGCAGCCACAGATTGCAGCATCTAGCATGAATGCATAACCTAGCTACTTTTTTTTCTGGAAAACAAAGACGTGTGAGCCTTGGGACCATGACTGCTGGGCTCTTGCTTCCTAGGAGTGAAGCTTCGCTGATCCAGCCAAACATGTTCCCTGTGGCCTTGTGGCTTTTTAGGAAGTACCAAGGGGCAGATGACACCAGTACAAGCAGGCAGCTCCACCTGAACTGGCTGGGAAGAAGATGGGGAAGGCGCATGGGATGCTGTCATGCAGGAAATGCTGGGTTTTGATTGGCATTGCATCCCATATGACTGAGGGCAGAAGCTGTTGTGAGCAGGCTGTGTGGTGTGGAGATACCATGGTAAAAACAAGGCAGCCTAATATCTTCAGCATGTGTGAGCTGCCCATATATCTAGTGTATGCCAGAATGCAGATTGCCTTATTCATGAAGAAAACACATATTTAGACTAGCATCTACCCTCACAGCCCCCACTTCCAATTAAAGCCATCCCAGGCCCTTTGAGGAAATGATAGAGGTTGTAGGAGATGAAAGATAACTGCGACAAGCTCAAGGGCTGTGAAACGTCCTCTCCCATTAGCTGTGTATGTATATAGCCTGTCAGGCTGTTTGGCTTTTCAGATAACCCTGGGGTTACACACTCAGGAGCACAGTCTGAGCCTGCCAGCACCTCCCAGCCTCCCTGAGAGCCCCAAGCCTAGGCAGCCTCCAGGGTAGAGCATAGCGCAGCGCAGGGACCAGAGGGCATGGTAAGTAACTCTGGCTATTTAAACTGGCCCAGCCAGGCAGCAAAAGGTAAAACAGCAGGAGCGAGACTTTGGCAGCTTTTGGTCATGCAGGACCACCCTGAAACCAGCTGCCAGATGTTTCCTCAAGCACCCTACCCAGGGTAGGGAAGGGAAGAAGTAAGATGCTCAGTGCCAGTGCAGGCACCCAGGGTTTAGCCCCTCTGGGGATAGCTCGTGTTACTCATTCACTGCTGAGCCATACCAGCCTGGCAGGGCAAAAGCACTTTGTCCCAAGGGTACCTGAGAGGCAATCAAGCACCCGCCAAGGCCTGGCTGCATCCCAGCAGGATGCCAGGGGAAGGCTCCTTCACAGATGGCAGCCTGACCCCCCAGCCATCTGAGAGGGACACGGGAGCCTGGCAGCTCCTCTCTGCAGCTGCAGCTCAAGGTCTGGCAGCGGCTGTGTTGACTTTGTGCTCCAGGGCTGCTCAGGCACGTGTACAGGGCTCACCACCCTGCATAGCAGAATGGAGCAGATTTCAGCCCTGAAGCTGGCAGCACTCACAGCACGCAGCCTTCACATGATCGGCAGCCAGCACAGACCCCACGGCTCCCTTCCTGCTCCCCTGGCAATGAGGGCAGGAGACGCTTCAAGCCAGGCAGGGAAAGGCCTGTAATACTTGCCGCCTACAAACAGGGAGCTTCAAGACCTTCAAGACCCTTCCTCAGATCCCCTGTTTTACCATCACAGTCCTGCCATCAGATGAAGCAGAGGGACTATGCCCATCAACTCAGCACTGGGCAGAATTAAGATGATTTAGTCTGAATTTCTTGGTGCTCCATTTCTGCCTTTTGGAGCTTAGTCCGTGGCCATGCTCAGTATCCTGCGCATCTGTGGAGATAGCAAAGCTTTCTACTGCTATGTTCAGCCCTTATTTCACTTTGCTCTTGAATGCCACTACAGGGTAGAGAGAGATAGAGAGAATGGAGCCAGGAGAAGAAGGGAGGAGAAGGCTAGGCAGCTGTCTGCAGCTGGTTTCCCAGAAACTCTGTGTGAGTCTGGGGAGGGGATTGCTGCCAGAGGATTTTCAGCATGTTTACATTGCACCTCCGCCGGATACAAAGCGGGCCCTTTAACTCAATGGACTCTGCCAGCCTCCCAACCACCCCTGCAGGGCTGGGACTCTCATGTTCCTCTTGCATCTACAAGAGGGAAATATGGGTTTCTGCTGTCATCCTGCAGGGGTGCCTAGAGGAGAAGTCTGAGTTAGACTAAACCCTGTGCCCACAGGGGCCCTGAGGAAAAGGCTTCATAGAGGCACTTGCTGAAGATGCATCTGCCTGTGCCTGAGGTGGATCAGCAGGGACCTCCCAGGGAACCCAGACAGCTAGGGAAAGCGAAAGGGAAAATTCACATCCCCCAGAGGGATGACAGGGAGCCCACAATGCTGCTTACTGGAGGCATCTTCTGGAAGGCATTTGCTTACGTGTTTGTTTGCAGCCTCGACTCAAGACTGAACTAATCAGACTTTAGCCCTGAGCACCCCAAAGCACACCCACCACCAACACAAAGGACTTTGCACAATATCCACAGAGCCCATGTTTTTGTTGGCTTCAAGCGCTCAACATGTTCACCTTTTCCTTCCAGCTGAGTCCGGGCTGAGACTGAAAGGCATTGAACCACTAAATAATTGGAAATAAAAAATTGGAGAGAGCTTGAATATTCTTTTTTACAAGATGAAAGGGAGAGTAAGGTTAGGACACAGTTTACTTACAGATTAAACAGTAGTCTCCAACAATCACATGGCAACGCAGTAACTTGGCTGCCACTCTGTTTGGCACTGGGCTTGTCTATCATGCTCCTCCTTGCCTGCCTCTTGCAGTATCTAACTTACCCCAGAAACGAGTCTGCTTTGATCCATGCTGGGATCCACAGACCAAGTTATCACAGATAACCCAGTAAAAGAGCTCAGGAAAGCTCAGGGGCTACTTTTGGATGACCTTGGGTCACCGTTGGACCTGGTCACTGAAGCAGAAACTGGGTCACAACCGCTGGTAAGAGCAAAACTCATCTAGCATAGCTAAGACAAGCCCTGAGACAGACTCCAGTTGCTGCTCCAGTTTTTGGAGCTGAAACCTGACTTTGATCTGCCCCTGAATTTCCACCTGGCTTTGACGCCAGTGTCTACAGTGGCTTTGGGTCAGACGCTTCAGCCCAGACTCCAGGAGATTGCCTGTGGACAGTACAATGATAAGCACCATCTCAGCGTCCTGTGAGACATGGAAACTTACGGAAACCATTTTTTCCCTTCTCCCTGTGATGTTCCCTAAACCAGGCCAGCAGAGTAGCAACCCATGATAGGAATGCTTCATGCGCCTCCAAAACCTCACCCTGAGAGGCAGAGGCTGAAGCTGAGGAGCTTGGAAGGCAGCAGGGAGAGCTGTGCCCCACCATGGGGCCTGGGACATCCCAGAGAGAGAGCTGTGCAGCTTCTGGGGTCCTACTTTGTGACCAAGCTTCGTGACCTTTTGCATGACATTCAATGCTTTTGCATTTGAAGCATGGGGCATGTGCCACACACGGCACACATGGCTCTCTAGGAAGCAATAAGAAATACTGCCAGCAAGCAGCTGGACTGAGAAAAGCAGCCTGGTGTGCGTGGCTTGGCAGGCAGGGCCTCCTCATCACCCAGCGGTTCCATGGAGTCCAGCTCAAGCTCTGCAGAGTGCCTGGGAGTATGATCCATCTCCTCCTGCAGCTCTGTGTAGGGCAGGCAAAGGACAGTCTCCACAGTGCCTTTGAGACACAGCACATGTCACTTGCCCCATGCGAGTCTCCTCAGGAGGGAAATGTGACACTGAGTGTGTGGGGCAGGTGTCACCTCCCCGCATACCAAGCCCCATGTCCCAGCCCGTGTGTCCATATGAGGCATTCCCCAGCTGCCCTTATCACTATTTCAGGACCACTTGAATTCCTGTCTCTTATCAAGTTTTTTCTAGACACAGAAGCCCTCTAGTTCAAATGCCACCAAGGCACATCTGGGCCCTTCCCTCCCCATGCACTGAGCCAGCTGCACAGAAGCTGGGGTGCCAGCATTGACATAAAGAGCAGCTTTTGGATGGTAAGCTGGTTTTTTTGCTCAGATCACAGAAATCATAGGCTTTCAGCTGCACCTTCTCATGGCCCTGTTCATTATTAAGCAGAGACTCATTTCTCCTGCCACCGGGCAGGCACCTTTGCATTCTACACCAGTGATACTCACCAGTGCCCTCGTTGCATGTCCCAGCTCTACCAGTACAGGGTGGTTGGAGATACCAATGTTGCCCAGGTTCTCCAGCTGGAGCATGTGGGAAGCATTGTCTCAGGATGACCATCACAACCTGCCCCCACAGTGATTTCAAGCTGTTTGAAAACCTGATGAGCATTTCTACATGTGAGCTCTAAGGTAGGGAGGAGGAGTTGGGCAGCCTTGCTCTTTGCTCTGCAGCTGTCCCTCTGCCCATGGGATGTTGCCTCCTGTGAAGATTTCTAGGGAGAAATTCCAACATACTTGTGACACTGAGCAAGCTTTTCTGAGTCCTTAAGCTTGAATGTGGTCCATCTCGTCCCACACCATCTGGTACGGGGCTATGGCAGATGCCTGAGGAAGAGAAGAGCTAGACAAGCCTGTAGTGGTTCCTCTTTGGATTACTTTCCCCCAGCAGCTCAATTTGCAGATCGAGGAGTCCCTGAAAAGGTGGGAGCATCTTTATGTGCAACAGTGACATTTTTACTTCTATGAATGTGTCTCATCCCTTTTTGAACTCTCCTCAGTTTTTAGCATTCACAAGGTCCTGTGACAGGGATTTGCACACTTTACATACACCTCCTTTACAAATGGGAAAAAACAAGGGTGGTCTGATGTTGGCAGCGGATGGGATGACAGGATCTCTGGTATAATCCTCGTTCACATAGAAAGTCAGACCAGAGTGAGCGGTGAAACAAACCAGCCCAACTCACTTAAGACAACAGTGCAGATGGCAACTAAGCACGTTGTGGCTACCAGTGACACCCAGCACAAGCCCATAGTGGGAGCTAAGGCAGGCAGGAATCTGCAGAGGTGCAAGAGTCACATCACATGCTGCGATCAAAGGTCTGTGAGCCAGAACACTTGCACACAGCCCACAGGTAGGTTTATTTGCTTTATGCAGAGTAAGATACTGCTGTATTAGTAAGAGATGCGTGTGTTTGCATTAGGTAAGGGTAACTTGGCTTTTGTATATTTGATTGCTTCTTAGAGATTATGACAATTTTATGTTAGTATAAATTAGTTAAAGGGTTCTGAGACAGTATAGTGAGTTCATCTACCACTTCCTCTCTGCAAAAGCTTTGAGACCGTCACTAAACCATTTTAAGAGCCAGCCTTACTTTCCACCTATCTCAGGCTCCTCTGTTGCAGAAGTGCCAGTTGGCTTTTGTGCTTTCGCTGGACAATTCTGAGAAGGTTTGTCTCTGCATTCCCTGTCTACCTCCCAGGCAGTGGAAGATGCATATGCAACCCCATCAGCCATCTCCCCTCTGGGCTGAAGAACCCCAGCTCTCATTCTCTCCTTATGTGCCATGTGCTCTAAACTCTCTCCAACCTGACGGCTGCAGATTGTCACCATTACTCTTGCACTGGGGGTCCAGACTGGTCACAATGCTCCACATAGAGCCTTGGCAGTGCCTGACAGGGAGGAACATAGCCTGATGACGATTTAAGAGCCTCAGACTTTGGAATGACCTGGAAAAGGCAATTCAAGCCAGCGTGCAGCGCAATGCCTTTGACATATCACAACTGCGCCGTCTGATCGTGAGATGATAACACACCCATAACGGCAAGGGGGCTGCCAAACAAAGGAAGTCCACTCAATAAATAGGATGCATGCTCATGTAGATAAGAAATGCTGGGGGCCAGCAGCACCGTGATAGGCCGTGGTGAAGCCCATGATAGACTTCCACTGTAGCGTCTGTACCAGATAGGGACATTGACTGCTTTGCAACGTTGGTGTCAAACGTCCTCCCTACCCTGAGGTAGCTGCCTCTAACTTTTTATTTAGAGATTTATTTTCAATATGTTATTTAACATTAGAAATCTCTACAGGTCATTTTGCAATTTATGCTTTATATTTTTTATTACAAATTGCATGTTGTAGTTGTGTACAAGCTTATTTGTTGTCATATATATGTATTTTCATATTTACGGGTGTGCCCACCCCCCCACTACCCAGACTACAAGGCAGCAATGAGCCAGGAGTACTCATGAACTTGGCCCCCAGCTGATGTGAGGGCTGACAGCAGCCAAGCATTGACACACAGAACCAGCCCTATGATCAAAGCCCTTGGGTTAACCAGGGGCCACTGTTTGCTATTTATAGCCACCTTAGCTCACGTTTAAGAGGAGGTTTTAAAAGCTCGGAGGCAGTTTGGGTGCTAGGGTAGCCCTGTCCTGCACATGTGGCACAGCATTCCTTGCACAACCATGGTGCAAAGCCTGTCACTGCATGGGCTGGATCAGGCCCTGGCTGTCTGTGAACACCTTGGGTTGAGCTGTTAATCAAATAGTACTGGATTATTTGATTTGATTGTGCTAATTCTGCCTACCTTTTGGAGGACAAAAATTCCTCACCTCAGCAAACCCTACCACAACCACAGCTATAGTGGCTGGAGGACCAAGAGCTACAAATGTTATCCTAAAACTGTCAAATAGCTCAAACCCATCTCACGGCACCAACAGCCTGAGCTGCATTAGGTCTTGTAAGAACTCTTATGGATGATTCAACAAGCAATGACCTTGATGGAGTGGAAGCTGGAAGGCTGGACTTGAAATCCAGGAAGGAGCTTTCAGCAACTTGCTCAAGTGGAAGGTGGTCCTGCCCATGGCAGGGGGTCAGAACTAGAAGATCTTTAAGGCCCCTTCCAACCCAAACCATTCTACGATTCTAAGTCATTTCAACACCATGCAATCAAAGAGAGCTGAGAAGGTTTCCAGGATAAGAAGTGGGGCAGCCCTCTATGGGGCAGCCCCTGTCCAGGATGTGACAACACCTTCCTGTCTCTGGGACATGGTGACAATGGTGAGTCTCAGATGATAAGCTTACAGCCACCAGCTTCAGAAAACAGTGTGTTTGGTCTTTTCCAGGTTGTTGATACACTGGGAGCCTGAATGTCACAGGAGGCTTTATGTTCTGAAGTGACTCTTACATGAATGGAAACAATTAGTGCAGATACTTGGGTGCTACATGCAATTTTTCAGCATTGCACTATGAATTTTGATGGAGTGGTCTTGCACAAAACTGGACTATTGCAGTGGGGGTCAAAGTATTTTTGAGAGATTAGAAAAGATGGCCTATCAGTAGAGACCAAGTGGCATTTGACTTTGGGAAAAGGAAAGAAAACCTGAGTTATCACTGCACTTCTGGAGGTCAAAAAAGATCAAAACCTAAGACAGTTCAAAATGCCTGCAACCAGGTTTCTTTTTTCTCTGCAACTGAAAAGCTCAGTGGTAGATGATGTTCTGCTCTTTGAGCTTATTTGAGCACAGAGCATAACACTAAACCCTTACATCCTCCCATGCACATCTTTGTGCAAGAGCATGTTGATGCAAGTACATATGTACGTGTGTGCCTACATATATGTGAAAGTCACACTGGTGCTCACATTGCTGTCCTCTTGCATAAGAAATGAAAAAGCAATATTGCATTCACTTCCTTTCTCAGAAAACAGCCATCTGAAATACAGCTGTCAATGGGGGATGTTCAGCTGCTAAGTGCTATTGCATGTCTTCTAGTTTTGTCTCTCCTTTATCAGGAGCAGGCAAGTCAGCAAATTCAATTCCCAGCCTACTTGTGATGACTTTCAGAACCATCACATGTATTTCAACTTACTGATTCTCCTGCAGCCCCTGCCTATCGTTGCTTTTTTCCAGCCGTCCCCGTGCCACGGGCTTCAGAATACTATAAGCTGGTCTCCAATCTTACAAAGAGAAACCTCCTTCTCCACCTGCTGGGTCTGCAACACCTTGACTTGCGTCTAGCACTTTAACTTATGCTCAGAAATCAGTGGCATCCAAGGAAACTTAATGGAGACCAAACAGTTTGTTTTACTTTTGGGAATGGGCTGCATTTTCAGCATACCGGTTTTCAGCCAGATCCCAGTGGCTACTGCTGAAGGCTGGTAGCAGCCTCCTCTTCTGTGTGCCAGCCCATGCAGCAGCGAGAAGCTGAGCAGGTCAGTAATAGGAGATGAGCAAAGAGTAGAGGAGGAGGGATGAAGGAGACCGCCAAAAATGTTCACAGCCTCCATGCGCTTGGGACATGCACTGCTCCCAGCTGTCAGCACTGGAATGCTGCTTACTGGATCATCCTATGGCCTGACTTCTTCCTTCCCGGACAGAGCCAGAGGCATGCTTCCTATGAATAACAAGCCTGCTTTCCAGGTCCCGTCAGAGTTATTCCTGCCCTGGGTGTGCCTCATCCAATCCAAGTTTAGAAGCCCTTGCTCTGGTGCAAATACGCTGTGCATAACTGATTCCTGCTATGTGCAGATGAGATTAGCTGGGTCTTGTGAGATGAGGCAGGGAGAGAGCTGTCTCTGAAGAATCCTGTGCACTCAGGGAAGGAGACAGTACCAAGCTACCTGCAGACAGTGGAGGTATTTGTGTGCACCAAACCTGGGATCTCAAGTGACCTACTTAACTGCATTTAATGTGAAACTTCATATGTACAAGACCCCCAGAGGACTAATTTTTGCTACCAGTCTGCAAGAAGGAAACTTTAAGCTTCGGGTGAATTGGATAAATCCTTAAATATCACCATTTTGTTTCCCTAGGATTTAATTAAAACTTGCAAATAAAATGGCCTGTTTACACATGAAAAACATATTCACAGAATGCAAAGGCTGATGATGGAGGTTGCTTCAGCTGACCTCCTTCCCCAGCACCCTCTGCTCAGCTCTCTTACTATTGATACTGCCTTTGGTACTTGATTGAGATACCATTTAAAAGTCAGGCATCTTGTTCCTGCTGATTTTCAGATTCCCTCTATAGTGAATGCACAGAGATAGGACAGTCCAGAAAGGAACAGATCCCATCTTTCATTGATACTAACCTTAGGATAACACAAAATGCTTCATGCAGGCATGGACCATTCTCTGCTGCAGCAGAGAGAGGCTGGATACTGACAGAGACTCAGCTGAAGAGCATGAACCCCTGAAAGGAGCTTTGGGTAGCATTTATCATCAAGAACTATGTGCACTCCTCAGTCTGGTCTTTTCTCTGTCACCCTTCAGTGATTTTCAGGCAAAGCACAGTCTCTCACACTAAGATAAGTCCTCTGAGTTCCAGGGCTGGATATGTACTAGTTCCCAAGATGTCTGTCTAACTAAATAAAGTTCGCAGTCTTTGTAGAGCACCAAAGTTGAAATATACATTGCTTCACTATAACTTGTGCATCTAAGGCAGATCCAAGTCCAGCCAGTCAGACGCTTGTACGGTGTAAACAAGGCAACCTGTCAATGCCGCTGGACTGATTCAGCCTGCCTCAGAGGAGCTGCTCATCCCTCTGTCTCTGCAGTCACATCAGTGCATCAGCAGAAATATCCCTGATTCCTTTTCATACCCATGCCACGCCAGCCCAGCCCTTGCTGTCCCTCTCCTGCACATGGGAAAATTGGAGGATTTGAGGCTGTAGTCCAGGCTGTGTCTTATGCCCCTTTTTCACTTGGTGTGGGAGGGCATGTACTGCTCACAGACACTTATTTTATTAAAACATTGTATCTGCACAACCAAGAACTCCTGGGTTCAAGCAAACAGCAGAAGGGATGGAAAGCCACTGTGCCTCTCAGCATCAGCTGAAAAGCCACGAAGAAAAGCTCCTGGGAGGTCAAGCCAGACATCTGTACAG
This sequence comes from Myiopsitta monachus, assembly GCA_017639245.1. NCBI lineage: Eukaryota > Metazoa > Chordata > Aves > Psittaciformes > Psittacidae > Myiopsitta > Myiopsitta monachus. The sequence continues at coordinate 69,341,064 of CM029917.1, read as the reverse complement.
TGCATGCTCACTAGGGGAAGGAATGCTCTTAAGAAAAATAACGTAAAGATCGGTATACAATTGTTGCACTTCTTTCTTTGTGCAATCTTGGGGCACAAAGACAACCAACCTGCTTTCTTTTGCTATAATTTCTGTATGTGTTCACAGATAGGAATGAAATCTGCAGACTGAAAGAAGGCATGGTCTCAGAGCAGCTCTCTTCAGAGAACATCATAGGTGTTGAGAAAGCAGGAGGTACTCTTCTCCTGAAGGGACATGCCCACTCTTGGGTCCCAATCTCTGGGGAAGAGGTTGTTCTACCTGGTACCCTGCATACAGTGCTTCACCTTAGCACCACTACAACATTTTTTACAGCATGTTTATGCCTGGCCAAGGACTTCTCTCTTTGTCTTTCCTGCCTATCATTTAGTTGTTCTTCTGTCATTTTGTCTCCTTGTGCTGCCCTTCAGGCTTTTCCTTTGCTGAAAGCCCATTCCCTTTTTTCTCTCTAGGCAGCAGCTTTCTTTAAAGCATTTGTAATAATTTATTTGCATCCATTCTCTCGCCCTTTTTCACAAGGATTTTTATGGTCTCTCTTGCTGAGCATATTTATTATTAAAATCCACAATTTTATAACACAGTCTTTTTCTACAACACACAGTATTGTAGAAAAGGCTTTGCATCTGGTGCCACATTACTTTCTCTGTGCCCATTGGGCTGGAAGTGAAGGTGCCCTGGTCTTCTGCTGGGCAGAGTACATGTTCTGCTCGGGGTTTGATCATCAGGGCATACAAGACCCAAAGGGAACAATGCCAAGGTAAATATCCTACCTGCAGACAGAGCCAGGAGAAGCAGTGGGGCCTCTGCCTCGGAGCACAACTCTCCAAAGCCCAGTCAAGAGCCTTAAGCCCGACTGGGATTTCCTTTGATACTGGGGCACATTCAATGCTCTTTGCTTGATTTCCTGGGACGGCCACAGAAGTCTGAGACATATGGAAATAAAAGAGGGGGATCCCATCAACCAACAGGACTTCTCAAGTCTTTTCTTTGGTGGAGCTGTGTTTGCTGTGGCTCTATAGGAGCAGGACATGGTCCTGGGACCACAGGGAGCTCCCAAGCAACACGTCAGGCCTCAGCATATAGTTGCAGCTAAGACCAAGTTGATGGTAAACCACAGAGAGAGAGAAGCCATTTTTCCTACAGATTTCTGTCAGATTTCCTACAGATTTTCTTCTCTTCCACTTCTGTTATCCCAGCTTTTCCCATTGCTCCATGACATGTACTATAGCCGGCCAAGGGGCTGTCAGTGCTGGCTGGCTGGCCAGCTAGTGCCAACACTGACAGGACAGTAAGTCACCGTAGCCAAGCTCCATTCTGCTTTTGCTCACTGGATCTCTCCCACAAGCTTCTGATGCTCATGAAACTTGAGAAGGGTCTGTAAGCTTCCTACTCCCCTGTCAAGTGTGACTGAAACCCACCAGAACATGCAGAAGAGACAAGGAATGATGACAGCCAGCCAGATACGCAGCTCAGGCTCAGATACATCCTTTCTGAAGGATGGCACATCATGCTGCCAATTGCCACTGCTCCTGGGGCTATGCACTGACCTGGCCAATGCCCTCGCAGTGCTCCAGTGCTGCCCAAAATTACTCCAAAATCTGTTTATCCTTTAGCATTTTGCTTTAAGGCAACATCTGATTAAAATGACTTCACTTACCCTCACAGCCCTGTCACAGGGAGGTGGACTTTAACAAACCCAAGTCTTGTAAGGCAGACACAGGGACTGTGAGAATGAAGACCCTGGGCCCACTGTAGGAGAGGATCTGGTTTGAGATCATCTTAAGAACCTGAAAGTGCACAAATCCATGGGACCTGATGAAATCCATCCGTGGGTCCTGAAGGAGCTGGCAAATGAAGTTGCTAAGCCACTGTCCATCATATTTAAAAAATCATGGCAGTCAGGTGAAGTTCCCAACGACTGGAAAAAGGGAAATATAACCCCCATTTTCAAGAAGGGGAAAATGGATGGGCGGGGGAACTACAGAGCAGTCAGCCTCACCTCTGTGCCTGGCAAAATCTTGGAGCAGATTCTCCTGGAAGGCATGCTGAGGCACATGGAAAACAACAAGGTGCTTGGTGACAGCCAGCATGGCTTCACTAAGGGGAAATCCTGCCTGACCAATCCGGTGGCCTTCTATGATGGGGCTACAGAACTGATGGACAGGGATAGAGCAGTTGATGTCATCTACCTGGACTTGTGCAAAGTGTTCGACACTGTCCCACACGGCATCCTTGTCTCTAAGTTGGAGAGACATCAATTTGATAGGTGGACCACACGGTGGATAAAGAGCTGGCTGGATGGCTGCACGCAGAGAGTTGTGGTCAATAGCTAGATGTCCAGCTGGAGACCAGTAACGAGTGGTGTCCCTCAGGGATCTGTGTTGGGACTGGTCTTGTTCAACGTTTTTGTTGGTGACAGGGACAGTGGGATTGAGTGCACCTTCAAGTTTGCCAATGACACCGAGCTGTGTGTTTCAGTTGATACATTGGAGGGAAAGAATGCCATCCAGAGGGACCTTGACATGCCTGTGAGGTGGGCTGATGCCAACCTGATGCAGTTTAACCATGCCAAGTGCAAGGTCTAGTCCTACACCTGGGTCATATATACATCTATATACATATATATACATATATGTATATATACACATATATATACACATATATACATATATAGATATATATATACATATATATATACATATATATACATATATATATATATATATATACATATATACATCTAGTCCTACACCTGGGTCAGAGCAATCCCAGGCACAGCTACAGGTTGGGCAGAGAAGAGATTCAGAGCAGCCCTGCAGAGAAGGACTTGGGGGTGTTGGTCAATGAGAAAATGAACATGAGCTGGCAGTGTGTGCTTGCAGCCCAGAAAGCCAACAGTATCCTGGGCTGCGTCAAAAGGAGCGTGACCAGCAGGTCGAAGGAGGTGATCCTGCCCCTCTACTCTGCTCTCCTGAGACCTCACTTGGACGATTGTGCGCAGTTCTGGTGTCCTCAACATAAAAAGGACATGGAACTGTTGGAACAAGTCCAGAGGAGGGCCACAAGGATGATCAGGGGACTGGAGCACCTCCCGTATGAAGATAGGCTGAGAAAGTTGGGGCTGTTGAGCCTGCAGAAGAGAAGGCTGCGTGGAGACCTCATAGCAGCCTTCCAGTATCTGAAGGGGGCCTATAGGGATGCTGGGGAGGGACTCTTCATGAGGGACTGTAGTGATAGGACAACGGGGTAACAGGTTAAAACTTAAACAGGGGAAGTTTAGATTGGATATAAGGAATAAGTTCTTTACTGTGAGGGTGGTGAGGCACTGGAATGGGTTGCCCAAGGAAGTTGTGAATGCTCCCTCCCTGGCGGTGTTCAGGGCCAGGTTGGACAGAGCCTTGGGTGCCATGGTTTAGTGTGAGGTGTCCCTGAACATGGCAGGGGGGTTGGAACTAGATGATCTTAAGGCCCTTTCCAACCCTAATTGTTCTATGATTCTGTGATTCTATAAACCCCCTCCTCTGCTTGGTGCAAGCATCGTGGCCTGGCTCAATGTCAATAATTTGGAAATTGCTAGAAAGCTCCAACATTGCAACAGCATCAGCCATACCACCACGGTGTGCACCCTCTGCCTCCATGGGCTGCTGTGACAAGCACAAGGAGTGTGGTAACTTTGCCACCACCCAAAGGACTTCCAGCAGCCAGGGATGGAGACCTTCCCCCAGCCATGCCACTGGACATTCCCACCTGGGCTGGGGCCACAGTTGGGTGTGGAGGCACCCATTGGCAGTGATGGGGGATGGCAGAAAGACGGTAGGGAGAAGGTAGCAGGAGGCAGCTGCTGAGCTGTGGGTTGGGGTGCCCCATAGCAGTAGTCCCAGCATAGATCCCTGAACAGCGCTGTTACATCAGCTGCTCCATCAGTTTACAACACTCGCCCTTGAGCCTTGGCCCCACAGCCTGCTTCAGTGTGGACACATTGCACAACACCCCTGGCCCTGCTCCTCTTCCCCGCTGGGACTGCCCCATGGTTGGCTGCTAGGAGGTTAAGCTGTCACAACAACATGCCACTTCCCGACAGGGAGAAGAAGAGGCTCCGTCCACCACTGCCTCTAGCAGGGCACCAGAGGAGGTATCAGGACCAGGAGGGGTCCCCAAGGACCTGCTCAAGCCTGCTGGTGGAGGTGGTCCTTGAGGGACAGTGGCAGGGGAAGGACAGCTGCCCCACAGGAGGGATGGAGAAGCTCTGCCTCCCCTCCTGCTGAGAGGGAGCAGGACTGAACCCCAGTAGTGCAGGAACCACCATGTCCTGTCCCAGAGGGGTCTGGGATAAATCCTCCTGCTGAAAGAGGAACAAAATCCAGATGAGACCTGATGGGAGAGTGAGACCCTCATTCCAGAGCTGTCTGTCATGGATGGGACCAGTTCTGCACTGCTTCCTCAGGAATAGACACTCTCAGAACCTCTTCCCCATGCCAGGGAGAAGCTCTGCCTCTTCCCTCAGCAAGGCAGGAGGGGTGGAAAGCTGTGGGGCAATCACAAAGACCCTTGTGCAAGCGCCTAGCACAGAGCTAAATATAGCCACTATTTCAGCTCCCCAGAGATAACAGCCTGTGTCCACAGCCGGCCACAATGCCCTGGCCCGACATCCACCCACCTTTGCTTTGGGAGCAAACACCAAGCAGGATTTGCGAAACACCCTGCCCCACTCATGGCAAACAGGGCTTGTATCGAGGGGCAGAAATGCACCCTAAGACACCTCGCATGCATTCCTTCCCCACCCTGGGGTCTGGCCACCAGCTCAGAGGCTAACTACATCTCCCTCAGCATTTCAGTGGCGATGAGCAGCCAGCAACGTGCAGGAGAAACCTGCCGCAGAGCAGAGTGACAACTGTAAGCAAGCACAGGACTTTCCAGTTTTGGGGCTCATCCCATTAAACTCACTGCTCCCACCTGAATCTCTCTCGCATCCCAAGATCAGCACCACTGAGCCAGGCTGCAGTGGCCCTGCCTGAAGAATGGGAGGCAGGAGCAGAGAGGGCCAATGGTTAGTGACCACCCTATTTGGTCTCTGCCTGTTGCTCCAGGGCAAATCTGAACATTGCTCTCTCATCCCTGCTGTAAACTATCACAAAGTAGCACATACTGAAATCCTACCATATCCTCAGCATGTGAAATACTACTGTAAGTCTGCAAGACTCCTGCAGTGACCATATCCTTCAGCTCTCCCTTATCACTGCCTGTATCTAGAAAGGTTTTATCAAACAAAAACAATTGTGGTAGGGTTTTTTTTTCCCCCTCAACAAAACCCTTCTGTCTTCCAGAGTAATAAGTTTATGAAATGGCAGCTTCCAGCAGGAAGTATCTGGCTTTAACAATAGCTCTGTGTGTGTTTCCACAAGTTGATTGAAAACAAATGTTGACACTTCAATCCTGCTTTTATGCTCTGCAAGGGAGGTGAGAGAGAGCAGCATCATGCACGGCTGTGCAGTTACCACATGTGGCACAAAAAGAGCCAAATACTATTGTCCTCCCCATGGGAGGAGGTAGATGCACCATCTACACCTCGCAGCAAGCCTTACAGCATCTGCTGCTTGCCCATGGAGGTGGCATTTGTCCCCAGAGCTACTTCCTTGTTGAGGAGGCTGGCTCCACGTGCATTTTTCATGTGGGTGAGGATGTTGGGCTCTGCACTGAAGAGGACTCTGGAGCAGGGATGGGAGCTGGCAGCAGAAGGGCATCTGAGAAGACCCCTTGGCCCAGTGGCCCTTGATAGTCCATTTCACAGCATCAGCTTGCCCGGCAGATGTTTGCAGGGTGTCAGAAGCACCTTCCCAGCTTTGGGGCAGGGACCCCTGCAGGGCAGGTGTTTTTTTCCTACTGTAAGTCACCTTATGGTAGTAATTTTTTCCACTCCACACCATAAATATTGTCTGGAAAGGGGATTTTGGAGTATCCTCTGAAGCTTTCTACCCAGTGCCAACACGGACTGGAGCCACGGTCACAAGATTTGTGTAACCCTCCTCCCCACCGCCCCAGGCCAGCTCAGCTGAGAAGATCAGTGCCTAGAGAGACTTTCCTGCCTCAAGAACACATTATAGTTACTTTAGACCTTATCTGCTTATCTGTGATGCCCGCACGGCCACACTCTCCCCTTCCTGGACAGGTAGAGACTGCACTGTGGCACAGCAGCCATGTGTCGCTGCAGGACACAAAGGGGCCATTAGCGTCCAAGGCCTGACACAGAGCTGGCACCTTCCACCAACAACTGCTGTGCTTGGCACTTGTGAGGCTGCACCTTGAATACCATGCTCAGTTCTGGGCTCCTCATGACAAGAAAGACATTGAGGGGCTGGAGTGGGTCCAGAAGAGGGAACCAAGGCTGGTGAAGGGTCTGGAGCACAAGTCTGATGAGGAATGGCTGAGGGAACTGGGGTTGCTTATTCTGGAGATGAGAAGGCTCAGGAGGGCCTTTATCACTCTCTACAGCTGTCTGAAAAGAGATATTAGTGACATGACGGTCAATCTCTTCTCCAAAGTAACAAATGCTAGGACAAGATGAAACGGCCTCAGGTTGTGCCAGGGGAGGTTTAGATTGGATATTAGGAAAAATCTCTTCACAGAGAGGGTGGTCAGGCATTGGAACAGGCTGCCCAGGGGAGCGGTGGAGTCACTGCCCCTGGAAGTGTACACAAACTACGCAGATGAGACCCTTAGGGATATGATTTAGTGGTGGTCTTGGCAGCCCTGGGTAATGGTTGGACTTGATGATCTTGAAGGTCTTTTCCAACCCAGCTGATTCTGCGACTCCATGAAGCTCTGTCGGCGCAGGGAAAGGCCGAGGGGCTGGCTCCACAAGCTCTTCCCGCAGAGGAGAGGGGCCCGCAGGTCAGAAAGACCGGGGAAGCGCTGCCACCGCCCCTCAGCCTCGCTGCCGCTGCCAGACCGAGCCCGCGCCCCGCGCTCAGCTCTTCGGAGCGGCCGGGCCCGCCGCTGCCCCACCCCACGCGCGCCCCGCTGGCTCCCCCGCCGCAGCTCACGGCCCTCCGCGGCCTGGACCCCTGGCTGCCGATTGGCCCCGCGCCGCGCCGGGGGCGCTCTCATTGGCTGCGGCGCGGGCTGGCCGGGAGGGCGGGGAGGGGCGGCGCCCGCGGCCGCCCTTAAGGCGCCGGGCCCGGCTCTGGCCGGGCAGTGGCGAGTTGTAGGGTGTCGGGGCTGGCCTCATGCACTGCACCAGGTATGGTCCCGGGGGATCGCGTCCTCCTGCCCTTCGCCGCTGTTTGGCCGCCCCCGTGCGGGGTCGCAGCCCCTTCGGGTGTGCGGGAGCCGGACCAGTGCTTCCTACCGGGGGGGAAGGGGTGCTCCGTGCTTGGCTCCTGGGGCTCTCCCAAGTCCTGCTGTCTCCTCTCCGGGGTGGTCGGCTCGCCTTGGTTCGGGTTTGCAGAAGGGCTGGGCTGCAGCAGGATTAACGCGTCCCATCAGGGAAATGCCTGTGAGAGCTGGGCTGTGCCCTCGGAGGAGCTTGGCTTTCCCTGATCAGAGGGAGCAGAGAACCAGGGCGCTGCTTCATCCAGCAGTGTGTCACATCCGAAAGCTTCTGGCTTAGCAGTTGCTGCGTGTTGTGCCCTTTGCAAGAAGGTTGCGTGTTCATAGGCAGCGCTGGAAACAGAATAGAGGCAACTGAAGGGGCTCGATAAGTGTGGCTGTAAATAGTTCCTTTACTCTAACTTGTTTCCCCTACCTGGAAATAGAGGAGGGAAGAGTGAGCAGTGATCCTCTTCCGGAGAGGGTAGAGCTGTGGGAAGATGTCCAGAGGCAGAATCTAGTCTGAGAGGAGGGGAAAAGAAATCAGTCTCTGCACCTGCATAGGGCTGCTTACCCTATACTGCTTGCTTCCTAGATCTCCCTTTCCAGTGTGAGTGCTTGGAGGTGTTTCCCTGCTCCCACCTTCAAAACATCTGAATTTCAAGACAGACAATGCTAGCATTAAAAGGCAAACCTTCCTCTGCTGGCTGTGAGGTGGGCATCAGCAGGTTCTCAAGTGCAGAAGATGATGTCTGGGATATTAAATGAGCTGAAAAAAACAATTTGCAAAAGCTCAGAGCTCAGCCTAATAGTAGATATGAAAAGCTCTTACTATAGTTTGTAGCTTGGAAAAAAGCTCCAAGTGATGCAGATCGCACTGGTTATTTCATGCCTCTTCATTCTAAAAAGTTGAATAACCCAGGCTTACTAAGAAACCTGTCTTCTCAGCAGTTATGGGAATCCAGCTGAATAAATTTCCCTGGGAAAAGATGCACTGCAGATGGAACTGACCCAAGTAAGAGGGAAGCATTGAAGGCTGCATTAATGTAAAGAAGGAAATGACCTATATAAAGTGTGTGTGAATAAAAACTTGGTAAAACCAGGTAGAGATGAGCAGAACAGTGTTGGCAGACAGGTGGATCTGCTGTCCTGTACAGCTGCCCTTGAGCTGAAAGGAGGCTGAAGGAGGCATTGCAGAAGGAGTTAGCTGGTGGGTGTGTTGGGAAGCAAGCCTTGGTGCGTGTGCTTTAAATAAGCAGATGCCCTTGCTGAATGGATGCTGTGAAAGCCTACTCAGAGCTGCTCTGTTGGTGTTGCAGGGTGGGGAGCTAAAGCACTGAATTGGATAGCGTAGGTCTTGCTTTTTCTTGGCACAGGGCAGGAGTCAAATACTAGAGCTGGCTGTGCGTGGTTTTGGCAGCTAGTGCTCTGCTGTGTCATGTGGCTGGTGGTCACTGCTCCTGCTGCTGGCTCGTCCAGCTCTGTGTGGTGGGAGCAGTTTCGGAGCCTGGCCTGCAGCCAAATGGGGGATTTTTATTAAGGGAATACTGTGTTTAAGGTCAGCTGTAGTGCGGTTGACTTAAAGGGGATGTGTGAGATAAATCTGTCCAGCAGTTTGTCGGGAGCTAGGCCAAAGACTCTGCCAAAGGTATCCAGCCTAACCTCGGTGTAAGGGCAGGAGCGACGGGTATGGTGCTCCGTGAGCTGCCTTGCTGCCTGCAGAGGCAAGTCCAGGGCTGCATCCATTAAGGTGCTGGGTGGGAGCTGTTCCATAGTGGGTAAACAGAGAGGGATGGTGCTGCATCCTTGGAGGAATGGGCTTGGTACTGGTGAAGGAGAGGAAATGGTGGAGGGACACATGGCCTGCTCCTTCCAGGGAAGGGACTAACTTCTAAAGGCTTGGTCAACCTGGGGTAGGTGAGTTGTGTTTGGCAGAGCCCTGTGGTTATACATGTGCTTCGCAGGGGCTCAGTGCAAGCACTGTGGAGGCTTGAGGTGTGAACTCTGCTGGAGGTAAAGCCTGTGGGGCCATCGGAGCTGACATCTATTTTAAAGTGCAGTAGAGGGAAGAAAGGCTCTTCTGTGGATGCAGAGTAATGTTGGCTGAATCTCTACCCTGCTGCTGTATGGAACTTGCTATCCTTACAATACCACTTGCAGGCATTTTAGATAGAGCAGTTCAAGGTAGACAGTGAGCAAAGTATGTAGCTCAACCAAATGAGGGCTTGTAGCCTCTAAAAATAGCAGACATTTGGGGCTCTAGGAAAGGAGGGGTCAATTGCATACAGTAGTTTGTGACAAACTGAGTTTGTGCTCCTACAAAAGCATCCAGTACCCTGGGGAGAGCCTTTTCTTAAGGGCAGAGAGTACAGCAGGAATACTGCTTTATGTAGCATCGAAATTTGGTAATTTCTGGGTTTTGTGGACATCAGCAGGACTGAGCTACGGGCTTTGCTCTGGAGCCTGTTATTGCTAGCCTAGTAGAGCAGTGCCTGTATGTGTCTTCAAGTGGCAATTCCACCCCTGTAGCAATTGGAACAGATCTTGTTCAAAGGCACAGCAGGCTTGAAGCAAAGCCACTTGTACTTGTACTGTAGTATGTTTCTTGCTGTGTGTGTGCATCTTGCTGTGCAAGTACCTGCTTTCTTAAGGTTGAGCAGCTTGTGGGGTTGATGAAAGCAAGCTGCTTTGGGATGACCTGGGGGGAAGTGGTGTAGCACTTGTCTGACAAAAGTCGTATTAAAATGCTTTTCTAACATCTACTGACCCTTCTTATCTTCCAGAGTATTAGACTATTTTCCTCACAAACAAGCAATGGCTGTAGATGTAGCAATGCAGCTATACCTTTGCTCTTCACCCTTGCTAAGAGACAAGTGTGCCTGCAAAATTGCTCCGAAGCCAAGCAAGCCACTGCGGCCCTGCATCCAGCTGAGCAGCAAAACTGCACTGACCGGACCAGAAGAGCCAGCAAACTCCTTCACACACAACAAAGTGAAGAAGAGGGTGTCTTTTGCAGACAGCAGGGGCTTTGCTCTGACGATGGTGAAGGTGTTCTCAGAGTTTGACGATCCTCTAGATATTCCTTTCAACATCACAGAGCTGATAAACAATATTGTGAGCCTGACAACAGTGGAGAGGGACAGCTTTGTCCTGGATTTTGTTCAGCCGTCTGTGGACTACCTGGACTTCAGAAACCGACTCCAAGTGGACTGTGTCTGCCTTGAAAACTGTATGCTGAAGGAGCGATCTGTTGTGGGAACAGTGAAGGTGAGGAACCTTGCTTTTGAAAAGACTGTGAAGATCAGGATGACATTTGACACCTGGAAAAACTTCGTAGACTACCCATGCCAGTATGTCAAGGATACGTACGGAGGGTCAGATAGGGACACCTTTTCCTTTGACATCAGCTTGCCCGAGGGAATTCAGTCCCATGAAAGAGTAGAGTTTGCCATCTCGTTTGAGTGCAATGGGAAGGTGTACTGGGACAGCAACAGGGGCACAAATTACAGGATCATACGATCAGAACTGAAGTCTGCCCAGGAAGCTGTCTGCCCCCCCCAGGGCCCTGACTTTGGCAGTGCCTTTGACCAGTTTGGGAGCCCTCGGTGTTCCTATGGCCTCTTTCCCGAGTGGCCTAGCTATTCAGGCTATGAGAAGCTAGGGCCTTACTACTGACCCAAGGACAAAGTCCTGACTAACTGCTGCTGGTGTGTCCGCAGGCCTGGGAGCTGGTCTGAATGCGAGGTGTATGGAAAGGACGAAGATATATGGTTTTGGGCAGCTCTGCATAAGCCTTGGAGCAAAACCAGTTGTGGAATGCTCTGCTGGCAGTGATCTGACAGCTAGGGAAGTGTCTCTGGCTCAAAGGGCTGCCTTCCCTGCCCCAACTTGGATAACTGGCTCTCCAGATGCTCAAAGAACCAGGAGCTGTTGCTCGTGTTTCTCTTCAGTGCTGCTACTCCTTCCTCTTCTGTAAAGCTGCTAGTCTCCTGGGAAACACTACAGTGCTTATATCACATGTCCAGACTGTGTAGTGGTGGTCGGTTTGTATTGCTTGCCTAGTGCTAAAAGGATTTCTCAAAGTATGTTCTATTATAGTTTTAGTGAACTGTACTGCAGCTGCAGGGCTCTCCTTGCAAACCTGGCCTGCTCTCGTCAAGTAGTAGAGGGGTTGGCTTGTGTGGAATGGAGTACCATCCTTGCATGTGTCCTTGTAGTGTGAGGTCCTTCCTACTGGAGCCAGAAAGTGTGTTTTGGAAGTGAAAATGCAACTGTGATGACAGGAAATGTGGTCCTACAGGCTGCCGTATTAGGAGACGTGTGCCTGTGGCAGAAGATCTCATGCTTAGTCACCAGTTGTTTTATCAGCTGATCTCTAAAAACTCTCATGGTGTTACCAAAAATAGGGATTAGCTGTGGCTGTGTGGTGCTTGTAGCACGGCTGTGGGTTGACAGCCTTGAATGACTTCTTAAATTTTCCTGTTTCTTTAATCACAAGTCATCAATGAGGCTTTTTCCCTTTGATGGACATCTGAAGTCAGCTGTTGGCCATGTTGGGCCCTGAAAACACAGCTGCTTCTCCTGTGGACTGTGAAACAGGGCTTTGCCTGGCTGGGGCCCCAAGTCCTAAGCAGGAGGCTGTGCTCAGGTGTTACAGGAGCTAAATGCAAATGGATCACATAGCTGCTCTGTGCTGTGTCCTGTTACAAGAAGGTAACTGTTGTGTACCTACTGTGGTGGAAGTGCCTTGACTGAGAAAGGGGTGGTATGTGTGATCCCAGGATGTTTTGGGATAAACAGGCTTTGAAAATGACACTGCTTTTAAAAAGGTCTTCTAATGGTTTGTTACTCCATGCCATGGACTGCTTGGCAGCTGGTTGTGTGGCACTGCTCACATGCAAGAATGCTGTGGCTATACTGGGTGAACATCAACATGCTGGGCTTCCCTTGCTGTTGTAGCAGTAGCTGCCTTTTCAACCTGTAAATGCCCGAGCTTTGCATCTCAGCGTCCATAAGAAGAAGCCCCTCCTGTGCAAAAAACTAGCCATGAGGCAGGTGAGATGTGGGGATATCCTGGCATCACCCTGGGTATGAAGCAGATCATGGGTGTGAGCCATCCCTATCCTCAAAGAGGTGGCTCATCATCTGGGCCTGTGCTGAGGTGAGATGGCCAGCTTGTGCAGTGCCAAGCAGCCTCACAAAGCTACTTGAGTACTGGCTGAGCAGAATAACTTAATCCCTCACCTCAAAGCTAGAGTTCCGAGTAGTTCGTAGAAATAGAGGTCGCAGGAATCTTACTTTTTCTAGTGCATAAGCTTTATATAATTTTTGGGGTGCCTATAATAGCCTATGTGTGGGCTGGAGAGAAGCAATGGTCTAGGCTGCTTAACTTTTTAAACACATCTTTTAATTCTGGAGACTATTGTGTGAAATACTTATATGCTGTATTACCCTAACCTAGAAGGCATCCTGTGATCACTGCTGGATGCCAAAAGGAACAAGAGCTTGCAGGAAGAATACTTGGCCTTTAACTGCTGCTTTCTCAAAATCCAGCATCGATGCACGTAATCACTCTGCTTGATCACTTAGTCAAGGTGGTAAATCTATTTGCTAGCCCAGAGCTCATCAGGCTTGCTTCCTTTGTTTAAACAGCATCACAAGTCAGCCCTTTCAATTTGCATTGGGTCTCTCTTGAAGGAACTGTTGCCAAGATTGGCTTGGTCCTTGTTTTAAACTTAAAGCAAGTCTGAGTGACGCTGATTTTCTTTTACTTCTTTTTAGTATATGGTGTTAATGCTGTAAGACACAGACTGTAGAAAAGTCATGTTCTCCTGGTGTGTTCTTGTGCCTATGGAGAGCTGTTTGTGGGCCGAAAAAAAGGCATGTATGTCTGGGGTCCTGTGGATGGTGGTATCTCCTTATGGGGCCTGTTTGCTTTCAGGCTGGGGCTGGGAAGTGCTTAGGAAGGGACATGGAAGATAAGCTAGAAGAGCAATGCCGTAAGTAAAAGCTAGGCTAGGAACTGACTATTTGACCAATAGCATCTTAAAAATACTACTTGTGGCCTTTCCCTTTTTCCCTTTTTACATTGCCAATGTGAACATAGAAGTGAGGGATTGCTTTCCTCGCTCTATGCCTGGAAGTGCCTTGTGGGGTGTGTTGCATGTTTGTTTTTAAAGATATTTTTGTACACAACATTCAAGTGGAAAACTGCACTTTATAATTGCCATGTAATGACTCTTTTAAAACTATGGTTCTGTTTTTATCTGATTGTTAAAATAAAGGTGGAGCAAAATGTTGGCCGTGTATCTTGCAATCGTCTTATTTAAACACCCGTGGGACCGGGGAGGCAATTTGCACACGGGACTAGCTTCCTGCAAGTGGCCATTGGTGGGGAGGAGCACACATCCACAATGGACTCTGCTGCCTGAAACAGGAAAGCGCTGCCTATTCCTGCTGCTTTCCTGCCAGCACAAATGCTTCCAGAGCCTCTGGAGGCATGGGAAGGATGAGAGGAGCTAGTTTCTTCTCTCTGTGCTCTTAAGTTTTCCACTAACCACTGTGTTCCTCTTCACTCTTCCCGTGTTTGCAGTGCCAGGAACAGCCTTTTCAGGATTTTCTGTGTTTACTTTGGGTCAGTCTTTGTCCTTCCCCACCTGGCTTCATCTGGGATTAATGCTTTCTCTCTGCCTGGGCACTGGGATGGATGCTAGGAGAGGTGTTGCAGGAGAAGTGTCAGGCTCTTTTCTAATACCAAGATCAAGTGAAAGCTAGATTCTTCTTTACCTCAAACCAGCTGTTCTTGTTGCCACCTGCAGTAAAAAGCGCTGACAGGAAATATGCCCCTTTGCAGAAAGGGAACAATCCTGCTGTAAATGCCAGCCAGGGCTAGTTTCAGGATTTGACCTGGCTTTGACCACAGAGACCAGATCTTGGTGATGCCCTGAAGGTGCTGCTACTGAGCTGGGTGGCTTTTGTCACTTACAGATAGGGAAAGCTGGGAAGGGGGGGAAAAAGCATGGGCTTGGTTGAGGGTGGCTTGAGGGGCTATGCAGGCAATACTTCCTTGCTACAAAGCCTTGCAGAGATCAAGCTTAGTCTTTGCTCTATACAGAAATAAACCTGAGCACCTTCGGACTGTGGCTATTTCTGAGTCTCTTGCTTTCATGAGATGAATTGTCTTTCCAGGGTGCTTTGCTTTCTGCAGCAGTGGGGTAAGGTAAAACTTTAGGTTTCTCAGGTTCCTTCCCCCTGTCTTTGTATTGCAAAACCAAGCATGCTGATATAGCTGGGGTGCAAGCTCTTCCACCGAGTTATGGAAAGAGGAGTATGAGATCTGGATGCACCTGGGAAAAGTGAATTGCATGGTGTTTCTTGCTGGTCTGTGACATTTTCTTCCCGTGTGGCTCAGGGGAGCCTGTGTTGGCTGTCACCCACTGCTGTTTGTGCCCAAAGGTCCTTGTGGTGTAGTGTCTTTGGTGGGATTCTTCCAGCTGCCCACACTCCCATAGGAGTGCTTGGGTCCTGGGCAAGGGAACAGCACAGACTCAGAGGTGTGCTGAAGGGCAGGAAAGTTAATGCATGTGATTCTTCACAGGCAGATAGAACAGCAGTTTTGCCATGAGAAACAGCATGAGGCAAAGGGCTTTGCTTTCTTGGCAACCATTTGCCACTCCCTTTTCTCCATTAAAAATGCTTCAGACTTTCATTATGACTGTTCTTTTGATCAAGCCCACAGCACAGATCCCTCTTAAAAGGCCATCTGATTGTTTTCTTGGCTGCAGAGGAGAAAGTTTATTTTTAAGAAGTTAATCATGCCCCTGCCCCAGCACATCTCTGGGTGATTTGGGAGGCTTGGCTAGGGCTGCTTTCACATCTGAACAGTGGTCCAAGCTCATGAGCGAAACAGCTGCAGTCAGCCCTTTCCTGTAACAGTTTTGTGGCTGAAAACCTTGTGTGACGCTGGTTTCTGAGAGATAAGGAAGTCCAAGCTAAGCCTAATGACATCTGGGGCAGCTGAGGAGATGTGCAAGAGCTGAGAATGCCCTTGGGTTTCTCTCCTGATGCCCAGGTGTTACATGCTAGAGGATACAGATGATGCAATGACTATATTTATAAAGCCTTTGGTGGCAGGTGTGATTGTTCCCTTGCTGCTTAATATGCAAAGATTTCTTGGAATGCTTCCGGCATCCCCAGCCTTTGCCCTGAGATTCCCAAGCCTCTGTATCCTGACGGGTTTTGTTGCCACCTCCTGGCAGTGATAATTAAGCTGGGATGTCTTGATCTCAGCTGAGGTGTTTGGAGGTTCAGGTTTCCTAAGTCTGTGCTCCATGGACAGCTCTGAAAGAGGCAGGTGTTCTCCTGGTCCATATCCAACTTCCTTTGCCAAGCTCAATCTCCCACTGGCCAGGGATGCTGTCCTACAAGTCCTATAGGCAGTGTATGGGATCTCTGCACCTGCATCCTGGCAGATCAGGGTCAAAAGTGCTTAATAATATTGTTAAAAGTAGATCCAAGCATCTCAGGAAGAGCACAGGTGAGATTTGACTGCTCTCTTCCCATTGTCCCTGTTGCCAAGAGGATCCTTGATGGAGAATGTGGGCTTCTAGAGCTGTCCCCAGCCTTGTCTGGATTCCAGAGCAGGGCTGGTGATTGGCTGAGAAAGTTTGCTCTTCGAGGCTGCTCATGCATTGCAGAAGGTCCTTGAGTTCAGGTTTCAACACATGCTTAGCTAGGCTCTGCTTAATCAGGAAGTGAAGCTCTGTTGCTAACTGAGCACCAGACAGCAGTGCAAGCAGAGCTACAGCTGAGACACATGACCCTCAATGTGAGGAGGAGATGAGCAAAAATGTAGGAAATCCAAGGTCTGGATTTCCTTTCAATCCTTTCAATCCCAAAGGATGGTTCAGCCTGCTCTGTCTGTACACATGCTGTATGAGCACCCCACCTTCTTGCTTCAGGTGTTTGCCAGGCCAGACTCAGCTTGGGGGATGCTCTGGTGAATGACTGCCCACAGCAGGGTTAGATGCAGAGGGCTGAAAAAACACCACTGGCAAACCATGGGAGTGTAAATGCATCCAGATAGGCCTTTGCTGCTGGAGCAAAATTTTACTTTGGTGTTAAATGTAGCTCTTACAGGCACTCGAAGTGGAGAGTGACCCATGGAGGATGTGTTTGCCTTGGTAAGAGCAGGCAACAGGATCCTAAGAGGGGAGGAAGAGAGAGCACGTCATTTCCCAGGAGCAGTCAGCATTTCTTCTTTGGTTTCTCCTTCACAAACTGCCAGCAAATGAGGCTCACAAAGAGGCAGGGTCTTTGGGGGCATTTGAAGCTCTTGTAACAGGGCTACCTGTTGCTTGGTAGTGTCTCTCATGCACTATAGCAGGGCATTTTCCTTTTCTCTTCTTACACACCACGACACCGCTTCTGCCGCTGCCAGCATA
Organism: Myiopsitta monachus; assembly: GCA_017639245.1. Classification (NCBI taxonomy): domain Eukaryota; kingdom Metazoa; phylum Chordata; class Aves; order Psittaciformes; family Psittacidae; genus Myiopsitta; species Myiopsitta monachus. Next base: position 69,324,277 of record CM029917.1, on the reverse strand, counting down.
ATCACCCCCAAACTCATACTTGAGTTTGGTTTCACGATGTCTTCCCTAAGCTTGTGTGTGGTCTGCAGGCAGGAAGGGCACTTATGTGCAGTGGGAGGAGGCTGGGCAAAGGACACAGCTCTCAAGAGCACCCTGCACCTCTGGGAACAGCTCAGAGCTTTGTCCTAAAGCCAGCAGCATGGGGCTGGGCTGTGATGCTCTGAAACTCCCCTGGTGTTTCCACAGACTTGCTCCTACTGGGCAGTTTGGCTGGCTCTAAGCTATTGCAATAAAACATATTTATGTCCTTGTCTCTTTTTGATGGAGCTAAGCTTTAAACCAGCTGCTCTGGCCCAGCAAGGTTCTGCTACGCTGCAGCCAGAGAAGCTGCCTCGCCTGTCTTTATCCTCCCCCTTGGAGGGGTACTGTGCCAGGCAGTTAGCCGTCTTTGAAGACTTGTTATTGGCATTATACAAGGCTTTAAAAAAAAAGAAAAAGGGTGCCTTTGTTGAAAAATAATTGCATCTGGCTGTTCCTTTGGTACAGATAAGTCAGAGCAGTCACCAAGTTAAGTACTTGGCTCCTGCAGCAGGGATACGGGCAAGCCCTTTGAGACGATGCATTAGTCACAGATCTCCTCTCTGCTCCAATGCTGCTATGTGGTTTTGGGAGGGGGAAAGCTCAAACTCCATAACCCAGGAGAAATCTGCTCAAAAGAGCACAGGAAGAGGGTGAAACGCTGAGAATATTTCCATAAAAGTTTTTATAGCTTCCAGCTATTTCTGCTGTGGGAGTTTTTTTGAGATCATGGTGATGTGTTTATATTTAATGAACACTAGACAGGTTCAAGTGGGAAGAGATCTCTAGATGTCTGCTCCAAGCAGAACCACTCTCACAGCTGTCTGAGGTCAGGCGAGGCCTCATCCATGTGGATGCTGATGATCTCTATGATGGAGATGCATACAGCAAGGCACTTGGCATCCCCCAAGGCATCCTATAGTATATGGCAGAGCCATATTCCCAATACAGTTGCTTGAAAACCTTGCTGTCAAGAGCTGAAGACCTAAACTGACCTAAAGCCCACCTCCCAAGAATACACATCAAGGTCTGCCTGAGCAAACCAGACCCCAGTTTCCTTCCCAGCACTCAGTACTCAGGATTAGGGTACTCATGATCTTCTACACTCGCTTTCCATCTTTATGGTCCCTGCCAGAACAAAACTGGAGGATTATCAGCAGGAGTGTAATTCCTCAGTGTTTGTGTGGTGACACTCCAGTGCTATGGAGACAGGCACTTTTTTTAGGAAGAAATATAATAGCCCTCTCCAGCCCCATAAAACTCAGGGGTTTATGACCGTTCCCTTTTCACACAGTGTTCCCCTGGGCACCTGATAGGTGTTTCTTCTCCTGCATTTCCCTACTTGCTGTGAGTTATTGGCATCTGGATGGCCATCAGAAATGCAGACCATTTCTTCATCTACGAGTTTAGCTGAATGTGTCCTTGATGGCATTGCAAGCCAGGTGTCAGGGTAGCTATACGTGATGTGGTGACAAAAGCTAAGAGTGGCACCTCCCAACCCTCACTCAACACTACACTTGGACACTGGGGTAGGAGATGTTGGAACAGGTCTCCTCTTGGGCTGGGGACTGTCACAGCCCAGCTCTACTTTCTCCAAGGAGCTGTCTCCAAGCAGATCAACTCACAATAGGAGGCAAACTGAAAATAAATAAATCCATTGAACCCTCCTGCCTGCACAGTGGCTTCTGCAGGAGAAGAACTTCACTTCAGAGGCCAGAACAATTACCACTTGAATGCTTTATAGCCACGCAAGCAATTATAGCAGACACACACTAACTTTTAAGTTGGCGGTCTACAGATTCCTTAGACAACCAGTGAACCTATACACAAATCTTTCAGTGGTTCTAAATGCCCTGCAATAACAGTTCAGTGCTGGTAAACAGCGAGCCATAAAGCCAGCAGGGATGCACTCACTGGGGGCTAAAAGCAGGGTGACTGAGCATTGTAGTAATTTTTCCTTCTTTTAGTGTCAGTGTTACTGCAAGGCAACATGGCTTTTGTTCAGGCAAGCTGTCTTGTGAGTGTTATTTCTGCTAATAGGTATCCCATTTTTGTCTAAAATTGAGTATTTGTTAACAGTTTGGTAAAAGGCTTTTGCATTACTTATCTGCATCAAACTGGATTTAGTGTTTAACCACTTACCTCAACAAATACAGGCACTGCATACTTGACTTGGTGGCCTTCTCTGAGACCTGGGATACCCACAGCAGTCTCAGGGTGCTTAGGAACCATTAGAACCGAAGGATGTCTGAGATAGCTGCAGCTGGCCACCTTTGAGAAGCTGGAAAGGAAAGCAGAGCTATCTCCCTCTGAAATCAGAGCAGCGTCTGCTAGCAAGGAAGATCTCCCAGGCCTTTGTCTTGGCCACAGTAATGCCCGTAGGATGTAGGTGTTCCCTGGGTGAGGGGACCATGAGCTTGCATTGGCCATCCTCCTCTGGCACACTGGCAACATGGAGCAACTCAGCTGTGCTGGGAAAAGATCCACATCTCTTGCTACCATGCTACCTGCCAGCAGCTGAGCTGTGGTCCCCCAAGTCTGCCTGTCCCCTTCCCTGCCAGATCAAGTCTCAGGTAATGCTGGAGCAACACTGCCTGCTTGTCTCCAAGAATGTCCCCTGTGCAAGAGCAGAGCATCAACCTGCCTCCCAATAGCCAGGCAGAACCACTGACTGGCAGAAAGCTATGCTGCAGTTACCCTCAGGTTGGTGTGCTTCATGTTGTGTGCATCCTTCAAAACAGGTCTTATGCTGCTCCCCAGGATGGTTCTGTGCTGTTTGGTAGAGCCAACCCTCCGCTTGCCTGCAGCCCAGATTATTCACCCATGGATGTCTACTAGACCAGGCATTATTTCTGGATGCTTGTTGTAACTTGTCTTGCTGCTGTGTTGCTGTCTTGTAGGATGCCTTCCAGAAAGCACGATGAATTGAGTGTGGTCCTTTCAGCACAAGACGTAACTCCTGTATGGTCCCTCTGGTCCAGCAGCAGTACCAGCCAGAACTGGCAAAATAGTCCTTCTTATACAGATGGCTTGCTAGGCTGATTTGTGGGTGCCAAGCTGGAGGTAGCCAAATTCTGGCTACATTAACCAACCTCCAAATATGCATTTATATAACATACACATAACATACACATATATCCCCCCTACCAAGCAAAACAATGCATGTGGAAGCCGTGGCTCCAGGTCATCTCAATGAAGCTAAATATCCTGTGTAAAGCCATAGGATGGGTTACACTCCTACTGGGGAGACAGAGAAGCCCAAGTCCCAGGGAAGTGGCAGGGCTGTGCCATCTCTGACTCCTGTTGTTGAGTGGAGAATATGGCCTCAAGCTGTAGGGCCTGGGACAAGTCCTTGTGCTGAGTTACACAACTAGGCATCAGAAACACTCCTCTTGCCTGCTGTGTTCTGGAAGGTCTAAGTCCATCAAAACTGCAGCTGGACTATGTCAGCTTGGGAAAACCCTTCCTCATGGATGAATGCTGTGAGATGAAAGAGTACCACCATGCCTGCACACCTGTGCCATGCTGAGCCATCACAGGCTCTCAGGTTCCCTCTGTCTTAGTACAGCTAAGTTCATGCTCAGCATTAAAGCACTGCTTAGATCCCCACACATCACGGTTGCACAGCCACACTCCAGAAGGCGCAGCTCCTCTGAACACCCCTACGATACCTGTCAAATTGAGCCATGATTTTCATGGGGCCCGGAAGGAGCTGCAGGTCAGTCCTGACTGATCCTCTTGGGCCTCTCTGTCTCAGTGGTCCCTTTGGTGAATGGAAGGCCGGATGGCATTCTGGCACATGCAGTTATTCATCTTCTCTTGCCATCAGCCAGCTCCTTAGAGCAAAGCCCCCCAGCAATGACAAGTATCTTCCCCCGTCATGGGCAGGAAAAGCAAGGGAGGAGGAAGGCCTCAGAGCAGCTTTCTAATTAACAAAATGAGAAATCTGGCAGAGTCTGGGAAAGGCACCCATCTGGCAGGACCCCGCCGCTCCACCCGCAGGGAATTTGCATTTCTGACACTCAATCTGCCTACTTGAGAGAGCACCCTTGCAGCATCAGCTCCAAGCACAGAGATTTGTGAGCCAGCTCTGTACTATTTACTCTAAAAAAGGCTCCACCCAGCTCTAGCTGCAGCCAAACAGAAGCAAAGGCTCTTTTCTTCTGAAATACGCAGGAGGTCATAAGCTACCTTGGAGCTGTATTTTCAGCTCTGACATTGCTCTTCAGCTCTGCTGCTTGTGTTCGTGCTTGGCTGCTTCTCTCTTTTACAGATTCCAGCAGTGAATTGCCTTTGTTTCCTTAACGATGTGAAGAAGTTTGGATATGGTCTTACAGGAAAAAAGAGTTGATGCAATTTATAGCATCTTTCACAAAGGGGGCACTGAGGACAAGTAGGAGCCTTAACCCATCTGAACCTGAATCAGGAGCCAGATTTTTTCCAAGGCGCAAATGACCCAGCAAGAGGAATGGGTGAGCAGTGACCAAGGGGAGTTCCTAGTATAGAAAAGTTCTGCAGTTTACAGCACACTGGCAAACCTGAACCCTGGTGAGATCTCCAGAACTCAAACCTTCCCACTGATCCAGGAAAGCGATCGGAGGATGCACCATGTGGTACAGAGTGGCTCCACGGTCCAGCAGACCAAGCTGCAAACACAGCCCCAGGGAACAGGACCACTCCAAACTGGTGCAGTTACTGAACTGTGGGGATGAACAATCATCCATAAGTAGCTTTCTGCAGGTGATTCAGGGAAGAAATGTCACCAACCACGTGAAAATTGAGACCACATGTTTCTAGGATGCTCTCTGAGAGGAGTGTTCTTGACAAAGCTGGTTCTCAGGTCAGGCCCTGGCAAAGCAGCCCCCCCCTCTTCTCGTCCAGGGACACTCTGATCTTGGGTCATTACATTCACTGGAGCCAGTGCCTACTTTTCTGAAGCACCTCGTGAAAGGCTGCAGGTTCTTCAAGGCCGAGACAGAGCTTGTGCTTTGCTTATTAGGAAAAAAATGAAGGAGAGGAAAAAACAGATGCCAGAGAACTGCCTCTGGCCTCCCCAACCTGCGCACGAAGGCAACTCCTCCACGGCAGCAATGGCCTCTCCTTTGCTTGGCAGGTGCTGTCTGGACCAGTGCCATCGGTGCAGGATCTATTTTCTGTTGAGCGTGCAAAGGAGAAGCAGTTGCATGGCACAGCCCTTGCCAGGAAACACTTCACTGAGCACTTTAACAGCTGATTTGATAACAGATCCCTGTCCTCTGTGCTCCATTGCCTCAAGAAGCAGGGCGATGGTTGCTTTTTCTTTCCATGAGGAAGCTGTCAGACATAGCCTAGCACCTGAAAAGGATTCTTCCACTGTGCAATTAGTTTCTGGGAACTTGGGGATCTTTCATGTCCTGAAAGATAGCACTTTCCAGCTCTTGGGAGGCCTGACTCTCACCATTTGGTTCTCTGTATGCCAGTAACGGAGCCATACATGCATGTGCTGGAGCCTCCCCGACATTCTGGCCTGATTACCCCATTCTGAACAGCCTCGACTACTGCTCCCATGTCTCTGGAAGGCATGCGCCAAGGGCTGGGAAACTGGGAGAAGGCAAAGCAAGCCCTAATCAAGTAAAGCAGATAGTTATTTCCAAGCTGCTATTTCTACCGCAAGAAACCCTGGAGCAGCAAAACTGCTCTTCTCATCTATGTTCATTAGCAGCACAGATAAGAGCAGCATTGATTGCAGGCTATAATTAGATCTCTGGAACCTTTCTGCACCGGCTTTCTCTGGCATTGTGCTACTTTGAAAGCACTTCAGATTTCTTTTCTAATTATTTTCTCTTTTCTGAATGGTTGGGATGGCATTTCCCTATTCAGCAGATTTGGGACAGTTTCTCTTTCTTCCATTGTAGCTCACAGAGCTCTCCCCAAGTCAGTGCCACAAACCTCACACCACAGAGTTAGCAAAAGCTCCATTGTTTGACCACTCCTCGTCCCTTGGGCTGTAGAGTTGGCCAGCCTGTCTCTCTCTTCATAGCACTGCATGGCTAACCTGCCAGGCAGCCCTCCCTGCTTCGGTCAGCTTGCCAAGTGTAGTTTTGTGAATGTCTTCCTCTGATGGTGACTCTGATTTTCCTGGAATCACTTTCTTACCATGTTCTGCTCAGCCAGCCTAGAGCACTCCCAGGAGAGATGGATGCAGTAAGCCAGGGCTAAGCACGTACTCCCAGCACAGTGGCCTACACGGAAACTATTACTCCTCCCCTGGAGTGCTAGAAAACAACACAGCATCCACTCAATGAAAACAGGGGAGGAAGACCCAAGGGAAAGATTCATGGCACAAAGACCTGGTATTCACATATGTACACTCCACATGGCAAACGGTACCCAGGGGTCTCCCTGCTTCTGGCTTCCCCTCCAAAATGCTGGTGTGTTGGAGACAATCACTAAGCAATGCGCTGTGGTGAGCATGGGCCTTCTGGGCTGCGCCATGTTCATCTTTCTTCACTATGTCCACAGATCATTCCTGTATCTCCTGCTGCACTGCCCACACGGCAGCCAGCAGCAAGGGATTGAAGAGCCAGAGGCAAACGCATAGCAAACCCTGGTGACACATGTGCTGAAAGAGAGTATCAGAGGAAGCACATTTGTACCTCTGGTTTTGAACCTAAGCCAAACCAACTGAGAATAAAGCATGTTTTTTTTGAGCGGCACTCTCCTTGAGGACAGGCATTCACCCAGGACAAAACTTCTCAGCTTCCTGCATTCCCATTGGAGATGAGCTGGCCTCATGGTGACATGTAGCCTGAACTAGATACACCAACAGCCTGCCTCTTCCCAATGCCTCAGGCAGCAATACAAACTCTGACCCACCCAATGCAAGTTAATCCAATGCTATTTTCTGCAATGTCAACACGAATTTTGTCCTATTGTTTGTGCTTCAAAGCTGTGTGAATTGTTAGAAGCAATATAATCTTAATTCCTTAGCCTCCATTCATCTTAAATTGCTTTTCTGCTGGTTTGAAGTTAAAGCTGGTTTAAAGTTAAAGCTCTGCTCTGAGAAATGACTTCGTGAAACTCCATCTGCTTCTGCATGAAATCTGTTTCCTGTGTGAGGTCTAAGCCAGATCTGCTGAGGTTAGTGGCTCTTGTATGGATTTCATTGCTTGTTTCTCCTGTTGCTCCTCTGAACCCAGGGAAAACCAGTCCAGCAAAGGGAGCGGGTGTTTTATTCTGGGTGATTTTCTAATTACCCGTGTCAACTCTGCACGTGCAAACCACAGCAGCTAGCCAAAAGGTCACCACTGGCACAGCATGGCCTGGCAGGACCTGAGAAACTTGATTGTAAGCAAGGGGTGAAAAAGAAACCAAAAGCTTGAATTTCAGAGCCCAACACATGTTCTGAACTAGCTCATGCTAACCAAGGTCTCCAGTCTGTAGGAATGGCAGGAAGCAGTTCTCTAAACTGAGCGGCACAAATCAGGTCTCCCCGCTGACTTTTGATTTTTGATCAATAAAGGCTTTTTTGTGCCTAACTTCCCACCTCCTATGTAGGTCTTACAAGCTGCCTCTAGCAGCCTGTAATAAACCAGGCCTGGCAACTCTGCTGACTGACTCCTAGCACAGAACTGCCCGAGTGGTAGGATGAGAACATTCCTAACCAGCAGGGGCTAAGGACAGAGCCTCCCTCTCCCAAGACCACCATGGGTTTTTGACAGATCAGCCTGGCAGGAAGAAAAGAGCCACAACCACTTCTGCCCCAAGGCATTTGACAAGGCAGTGCAGTAGTTTGCACTGGAGCCAAAGTCCATTAGTTCAGCAACAAAAAGCTGGCAGTACCTGACTTTCTAATGGAACCTGATACCACTATTTAATGTCTACAGTGTGAATTATTAACAGAGTCCCACCCAACGCCTTATCACTGGCAGACTGGAAAAATCACCTACTCCAAGGGCAGGTTCAATTTCCTTCATCTAAACCAGATTCTATAATTGCCCCCCTCTCTCAGCCTTATATACAATTCAAAATTGACATGCATGACATGTGGCTTACTGCCCTTCCAAGAAAAGATGAACAAGGGGTGAAGGTCACTGTTACCTGTCTGTCAGACGGTGAGAAGCTGAAGGGGAGGCAAAGAGAATTGAAGAGGGCAGTTCTGTTTTCTTTCGATACAGCCTGGCACAGAAAATGCACGTGCCTAAAAAGAAATCAAATGTTTAAAAGGCACTACAAGACAGGTTTGTGAGGTAAAGACAAATCCTCTCCTGGCCGGAGAGAAACTGATTCTCTCTGCTTCTCTCCTGCTCCCATCTTCCCCTTGCCCTGTGCTCCCCAGGCAATCTGCCTGATAGAATCGTCCCTTTCAATTGTCCCACTCCCCTTCTGGTTTCCCCTCCCCACCTCAGTCTCCCTCTGGAAACCCACTGCTGATAGGGTGGGTGAAATGATAGGTCTTGATAGGTGATGAAATGATGGGACCCATCATTTCATCCTCACTTCTACCAGGGGCCAAGCCATGACCCAGGTTTCTCCTGTGATGTCCACAACCAAGTGGTACCCGAGCATCTGGATGCTCCTGCTGCCGGTGCAGGCTGAGCAGCAAGCCATGCCGTGACGTGAGAAACGTGACAGCCATGCTGCCCAAGGGCCTGGCTTCCCGCCTGATAATTGGCTCCAAGGAGAAAAATATTGTTTGTGAGAGTATCACGAGGAGACATCAATACAGGGCTATTAATAATAGGTGAGGTGTAACCTGCAGGCCACATGTCACCAGGCCTCATGGTGAGGCCATCATCGTGTGGTATGTGCAACTCAACATGCCTTTGTGGAGAGGCACATGTAACCCTAAGTCCTGTGAACCCGCTCAACCTTTATACTGAGTATCCTGGTGCTTTGTGATGTCCTTGGGAGGGAAACACCACAGGACCACCAGGAGTGTTTCCTTCTCCTATGAACAACCTTTGTTTGGTCCTGTGGCAATACCCTACCACTGCAGAGGATGCCACAACAGGCAGGCATCACCCGTCTCGCTCCTCACTTAGCAGAGCTGCTGTACCCTAGACACAGACTAGAAAAGCCTTTCGCTCACTCTGGGCAAGTTGCTCACGACTGCTCCATTGGCAGCTCACCCTGCAGGGTGACACAGGAGCACACAGAGGCTGCATGGGTGGGCAAAGCAGGCAGCAAGTCCAGCAGACAGCAAGTCAGGCTTCCCCCTGCAGCATGTGGATCTTGGTCCTGGTGGGCACAAGGTGACAGACCAGGGACCTGACTGCCCATCCACTGCTGCTGCTCACGGTTGTGGAAGTCCCTCCCTCCTCAGGAACTGAAGATCCAGATGCCTTTTCCCCAGAATATACTGCATTTGTTTGTAGCACCTCAGTAACTTTCCTTGCCTTGTTTTCTGGCCACCTTCCTAATTTTCTTCCAGAGTAACTTGGGTTGTTGTTTCCTGCCATGTTCAAAATCCTGGAAAGGTATTGCAAGTCGGCCCCTTCACTTGCCATTGAGAGGTGCAGCCTCAAACTCCCGTTTGCACAACGTGCTTTTGCACGCAGGCCACAGCCCTCTTTCCATAGGATACAGTCTTCTATCCAACACCTCACGGACCTCTGCTAATGCATCCAGCACAAACCATTCCTCTGTGGAGTCTGAGTGTCTCCCTTTCTTGCCAGCACCATGCAGATACAATGGCACACTCCTTCCCAGCAGAATTTTCTCTTCCGCAAACCACAGCTGGCTCCTGCTTTACAGCAGTAAAAGCAGATGTCTTTATTTCGTTGTGCTATGAGGAAATGAAATTATTTCATAGTACTTGCCAAAATATCCTTCTTCCCACATTTCAGTTTGGCCAGGAACAGGAGAAAGATGCTACTCTAGTTTACTCTACTTGAAGAAGTATTTAGCATGCAGCTGAAGAGCAGAGCACGACATGGTTAAGCAGCCAGACCTACTGGTGGCCAGGCTGCCTTCAAGAACAAACACATCTGCCTAGAAAACCAGCCTCTTGCTATGCATGGTGTAGCCTCCAGGGAAAGCCCAGCTGCCCACAGAGGAACCAGGACAGCTTCCAGCACTACTTGCACACCATGACTGCTAGAGCAAGAGGGGGGACAGCCTCAGTGGTGACTCCATCCACATGTCCACCCTGCTGAGGTGCTCTGCACAGGGCAGATACCTTGGGGCACAGCTAAGTATGCTTCCTGTTCATGGAGAGAAGACGGAAAGTGGCCAGTGGTCTAGGAGAGCCTGGCAGCCGTGCAGAGGGACAGGAAGGGCAGCCTGGGAGAGGCTGGGGAAGGCAGATAGAGAAAAGTGGAGAAACCCCACCCCGCTCCTCCTTGGTGGCTTTGCTCTTTCCTCCTGCCACTTCCAGTACACAACCACCATGCAAGTAGCTGTCCTGGCTTGAGGGTGTGCTTTTGGGCTACAGTAGGAGGCAGGGACCTGGAGAAGAAGCCCCAGGACCAGAATGGCAGATGGAGATGCTGCAACACCACCAAATGGGAATGATGGGAGACTGAAGGGAAATGCCTTTTCTGTTTGCACTGCACGCCCTCCCAGGTCTGAGGAAGGACAGCAGGGTTCCCTAGGCTCACCATCATCATCTGATTCCACCATAGTGCTCCACAGAGGAGAGTGAGGGACTAGCCTCACACCTCAGCCCAAGGCACAGCAGCAACCACAGATGAGGACGCCTCCAGGTGAGGTAAGATGCACGTTTCTCATCCACCCAGCAAACAGCTCTGCCCAACAGATTCCCCTGAGGAAAAGAGGAGAAAAATGCATGTTGCACCCTGACCAGAAGCCAGACAGCAGCTCACAGTCACATCAGCTGTCATAAAGCTGCAAAATAGCCTTGTGGCTTAGCTGAGCCAAACCCCGCTGCTCTGAGATTCATTTAGGAAAGCACATGCAACTTCAGTCAGAAGGCCCATGGGAAACACCACAAAAGAGAGATGTAAAGTGTTCTCAAAAGGTGCTTGTAGGGTGGGTTAAGAAGACATTCCTTGGATGACCATGAATGGCAGCAGAATCAGCTGTGATTTTGCTGGAGCCAGTTAGAATTCGGAGGCAAAAAATTTTCCCCATGAGATACCCAGGATACTGGAGAGGGACTCTTCATGAGGGACTGTAGTGAGAGGACAAGGGGTAACGGGTTCAAACTTAAACAGGGGAAGTTTAGATTGGATATGAGGAAGAAATGCTTTACTGTGAGGGTGGTGAGGCACTGGAATGGGTTGCCCAGGGAAGTTGTGAATGTCCATCCCTGGTGGTGTTCAAGGCTGGGTTGGACATAGCCTTGGGTGACATGGTTCAGTGTGAGGTGTCCCTGCCCATGGCAGGGGGGTTGGAACTGGATGATCTTGAGGTCCTTTCCAACCTTAACTATTCTATGATTCCATAATAATGTGAGGTTGCTTAGGACCAAGCTGTCATAGGAAAGGGCTGGGCCAAGCACTGGCTCTGTTACGAGGAGAACCACCAGATATCCCCTGAGCCTTGATTCGCATTCGCTTTGAACCACGTCCTGGTTTGGGGTGAGGAAAGAATGAAAATTGTAGTTTTCTTGGCACAAGCAATCTCCTCTCTAAACAGTGTTTGAATTTACCATGAGAGAGTCAAGCAGCCTGCATAATGCACAGCAGCGGCTTTCTCCACACAGAAACCCAGGCACTCAGCTTAGGCCTTATGTTCACTCTTCAGGGAGGCTTTTAACCAAAAAGAGGGATTAGCATGGAAAAAATCACTCTGGTACTGCACTGGACTGCAGGGCTGCCTTGATTCATAATGCTGGCAGAGCATCCCCAGCTGGACTTCAAAGTTGGACCTGGACCTTGGAGACTTTAAGATCCCAGTGGGACTCAGGCTCTGCTGTCTGGAAGGGCTCTGCCAGGCTGTGGGCCAGCTCCTCCCTGCCTGGGGCAGGGTTATTACTGCTTGTTGGCTCCAAACCTTCCCTCTGGTGCAAGCAGCCATATGTTCTCCAGCTGCTGCAAGTGTCCTTTCCTCAGTGGTTAACCCTCACACCAGAGACTACTGTGCACTCACAGGTTACCTGTCCTGTCCCTCAGTGTGAATCCCAGATTTCTTTGGGTTTTCCCAGGAGATGGAGAGGATACAACCCTCCTTCTTACAGCCGCCATGGCATAGGCTAAAAAGAACATGGGCCAGCTCTTCCCTCTTCTGAGATAAAATGAACAGAGGCCATTGCAGACATGGGATGCATGTGGCAGCCATCCCACCTTTCTCAGTCAGCCATGCTGTTAAAGTACTGAAACCAGTGTCTTGCATGGAGGTAAGCAACACCAACTCACAGACCTTCCACAGTGAGGACTGATCCAGACAGGCCTGAGAAATGGAGATGGGAGAAGCCTGGAAAAGCAGGGAAGGTGAGGTGTATCTCTTCAGTGAGTTTGTGAGGTTGAGATAACAGCCTGTGAAGATGTGAAAAGATATAGTGCTGGGCTTTGGTGCAGAGGAGCCATCGCTCCCACAGACAGCAAAAGCCCCACAAAAAGAGGTCTCCAACTGTCTAGACCCAGCCTGGAGGACCTCAAAGGATTTCAGGATGAAAGAAGTAATAGACAGATTAAGGGGTCATGCAGAAAGCACCAGTGCAACCCCAGGCAGTCTTCTGTGCGAATGGCTGAATGCAGGCAGAATGAAGGTCAAACAGGAGGCAGAGAAGAGGGAAGCCTGGCCATCTGCCCGAGACCACTGAGGAGCAGTCTGACTGGGGAAGATCAGCTCTATGGCCCAGCACCACTTCTCTGGGTTTGCTTTTTCAGCGAGAGGTATGTGACGGGCCCCCAGTTCACGCTGCTGGACCTGAATGTGACCGCAGAGGAATGCTGCGAAGCAAAGGCATTCCCAAGAGGTGGATGCCATGGTGGACATTTTGGTGATGATTACCAGGTTTTAAGCCTGTTGGCAAGGTTTCCAGACATGGATTTTTCCCTGTGAAGTCATCTGATGGACCCGTGCTGGAGCCAGGACCTCACCATCTTCCATATAGGGAATCAAACCTTGTGTAACTCCCTGCCCCCCCTCCCCTGCATTTCTAAATCCTGTTAAAAATAGGATGTTTCTGAGTTCAGCCTCCCCTGGTGAAAGCCATATGAACAGTTGCTATCCAAAACACTGTTGTGAGTTGTGTACACTGAAGGACTGTAAAACTGGAGCGCAGAAAGCCAGTGACCTCAGAAGAGGTAAAGATGACAAATTTACTCTGTCTCCATTCAAATGTGCTGCTTTCTCAGTGCGGCTGTCAAAGGAGGCGAATGCTTTAAAGTTATTCGTCCCCCAAAGTCATTAAATAGGCTAGTACCCACTTAGCTGAAGTCTGGTATCTTTGCCTTTTCCTTTAAACAAACACACTACACTTCCTTCGAAAAGCTTCTTTGCCGTGCACAGGAGCAAAAGCTAGCAATCCGTGTTTCATTGGGTCCCTGCGTGTTTGACTTACGTGCGCTTCAGGAGAGAGAGAAGTACGCAAACATGGGAACTGGGGCCAGCATTTGCAAAATTAATGAGAAAACCCCCACAGTCACTGCTTCCGCAGCAGCGCTGCCTCCCATAAAGTCATACTTAGACAGCCAGCCAACAAAACAGAAAAGCAAGCAGCGTGGGCACTTGTGCTTAGCTCTCTTTCTCTTCTGCCTCCAGCAGCACAAGGACATCAGGTTTGGGTAGTTTCTCAGCCCCTGATGCTGTGAGATAGGGACAGGACAGCTGAATAAACTATCTGTAGTCTTTCTGTCACTCAGATCCACCTTGGTTAAATATTGCTCCTAGGAGGGTCGGATGTCGGATGAAGGAGGGAACTGCTACAGTAGGCTTTCAGTTTGCTGCAGCAGAAAACACACATACAACTTCTTCAAAGCAAAAATCAAGGCTGAACATACCAGCAGTGGGAATCCTCTAAAGACCTCACGCTCCACATGATTTGGTGCAGGACAACTGCCAGTGAGAGATTCCCTGTCACTGCTGGCTCCTGATTGCAGAGAAGCCATGCTGGAAGTAACGAGATCTAGGATGCTCATGTTGCCCCATGCCATTTGGCAGCCACCACAGCAGCCTTCAGCCCATTCCCAGGAAGAGGGCAGGGAAGGAAGTCCTGGTGCCAAATCTGAGATGATGTGACCTACTTCCAGAGCCCCACAGAACACTGACTAGCAACACTACACGGAAGCATACCAAGGAGGGACATAGCTGAGCTGTGTCCATCACTATATGTCCGTCATAAGGCAGTATATGTATATAAGGCAGTATATAAGCACAACATGAGACCCCCAAGAAGGAGCTACATATGCAACTGGCAGTGTGTCCAAGCTGCATAACCAATGACTTGCTTCTGACAGAATACATGCTCTCCACTGTTAAGTCTGAGCAGTTGAGCAAGGTGACCTCACTGTGCTTTCCCACTCAAGAGACCTTTTCTTTGTTGCTGAGGACAAGCAGGGTACAGACCACCTCCAAGTCAAATGCTTGCTTCTGAGTAGTCCATGCTAGGCAGAACCCAGAACAAGAGCAGCTCACCAGGAATGGGAAGGCCTTCTCAAGCAGAAAAAGGCTCTCAGAAGTGTTCCAAAATATCCAGAGCCCTACCGCCTTGTGTGGCAACACCGAGAAAACAAATTCAGAAGGGAAGACTTAGTACTGGACAAACATGGACAAGGAACTGGCCCTGAATTTCCCAACAACCCTGAAACCCAAAGCTTCCTTCTTGGATGTTATTTTCTATAAGGCACAATCCTTAAACAGAGCGTGTTTTCAGCAGTGCAAGTAGAAACTATTGCAACTGGGTGATGTGATGGACGACCATTGTGAAACTGCCTACAAACGTGCAAGCATCCAGTGGGACCCATTTTCTAGAGGGGAGTAGCAGCTGCCCTCAGCTACATCAGTGTTTTTCACCTCTCACTGCTAGCTGTGCTTGCCTCTGCAAAAGACCAGCCACCGTTTTGCTCCAGTTACAGCTGGCAAAAAAGGACACCTCAAAATGCAATGGCCTTTCTCAGGATGAGATCCTCATCACCCCAGGGACATTTGCAGATGTTTGATGACATCTGGAGCATGCACAGCATAGAGATTTATCTTCAGCTGATTCTTACGAACAATGGCTCTGCAAAACTGGTACATCTATGCAAATACCTGAAAATTGGCATAATGTGTGGGGTAAACACTACTTTGCCACTTCCTTGTATTTTCCTTGCTAGTGATCAAAACAATTTCTGTATATTAACAAAGCAAGAGTTCTCTGTTTCAGCAGTCCACAGACAAATCAAAAGCCTCTACTGTCAAATATTGGCAAGTTTAGAAAAGAGTTTAGGGCTGGACAAAATAAACAAGCACTGGGAACTTGGGAAAAACTCTGGTGCTTTTTGGGGAGCCTCAGGAAAGGCTGAAAGTTCAAATGGAGCATCTCAAGTAATGCATCTAAGCAAAACCATTAAGCCCCACATCTTGCCATGACTCTTTCCTCAGTCCTGCCTCTCTCTGAGCGTGTTCAGACCCTCCCTGCCTGATGTGACATTTCCCCAGGTGCTCAGAAGTGCCTTTGAGTAAAAGATGGGAGCAGCGCTATTGCCACACACTCGGCCCCTCCCCTGCAGTTATGGCTCAGGAGAAAGGCATGTCCCTGTCCATCACACGTACACCATTTATAACTGAAACCACCCTGTCCAAGGGCTGCTCTCGCTTTACCAGTGAGGTTTCTGACAACTTATTATTTTGGGGCCTGTTTACACATAATCACTACCTGGCTCACTCCAGCTTGTTGATATCTTTCTTCAGGTGGTCCTCAAACTGGACACAGCGCTTCTGATACAATCCTACAAGCACCAAGCAGAGGGAGACCAATCAGCTCCCCAGTTCCCATCACCTGAGTGCAAGGTAGGAGCACACTGAGGGTACTTTCTGGCTCATCTGAAGGCTGGAGTGAAGCCAGGTGAGCACCACCTAGGACTGTGGTTAGAGGTGTGGTGGTTATTCTGAAAGACAGACTGGTACATCTCAAAGCTGACAACCTCCACAGAAGTCAGGGCAGCAGCTGGGAGAGAGGGTGTTCTTGTGGACACCAGATCCCTAGGAACATGGATGGCAGGAAAGGCTTTGCCACTGGCCAAAATATCTCTGGGTGTTAAATTTATGCTGGAATTAATTTGCATATAATCTATTCAGAAGTCCCTTTCTTTTCCACCTTGTGAAATCTTGTTTTCTGAGGCCCTTAGCACTCACTTAAGACTCCTTTTCATATTAAGTCTGACAGTATTGGGGTTAAGATGACCTGGAATGAAACCTATACGTAGCTCTGCGGACAGTGGATGTCTTACAGCCATCAGAAAAGGCAAAGAGAGGGGTGATGTGACCTACAGAGACAGGATTCAGAGTCTGAGAAATGGATGCTAACTAAGCTCTGAGTGGACCCTGAACAAATACCACCTCCAATGGTAAGATGGTGATGGGGAAGAAAAAGTGTCACCAGGCTGAAATTTGGGAAGGTGTTTCAGGTGGCATCCTGCAGCCAGCATCCCCCACACCCAGCTCTGTTTTCAGCCTCTTCTAGAGTAACACTGTCTGCTTTACAAGTTTGGTATTGGTAAGCTGGTGAAAGAACTTGTGCCTGACTTGCCAGGCAGAAAGGGGACCAGTTTGTATTGATGCTGTCACACAAGGTCAAAGCCACCTGTGTAATAGTGCCGGCCTCAGGCCAAACACAGAGACAAGCCCACAATACCATTTGTTGCCAAGCTCAGAAAGCCTTTGACTGCAGCACTATTCTCTAAATTTAAAGGCAGCAGGACTGGTTGAATTATTCATAGCAAGCAAACTCCCTGGCAAACCTTAGCCCTGTTAACAGACTGTGGGCAAACTGCCTTCTGTTTACAGATGTCTGCTATGCAGAAGTGTAGGAACTGTTCATGCAAAAGCCTATGAGCTGTCTGTCAGTCCTTTACTTCTGCAACACCCTGCCCACGAGTTATACCACGTCTCAGATAACAGAGTGGTATCCATGCAGTACCTCTAAGTCCTACCCATGGGCAGAAGACAGATACAGCCCATGGAGGAGGATTCCGCTTGTGAAGCACATGGGTATATTTCACCGTCCTTTTTTGCAGATGTTTATGCATGTATTTGCTTGTATCCATTTTCCACTTTTTCTTGGTCTCCTGTGGGAAGTTATTCTCTTTCTCCAGAGGGTTTGGGGCTTTTTTTGTCTGTCTGGACAACCAGACTGGAGACTGTGATGAGAGTCCATCATTAGCTGCACTTCCACTGCTGCCCCTGTCTTTCCAGCCAGTGCTCTGTCCCTTTCTGCCTTCAACAGTCTCCCAGTCACTTCCAACTCTCCTGGCTAGATAATCAAAACAAAGTACTTCCTTGCTTGTGCAGGAGGATAGTGCTCTGCAACAACTAGTGTGTCGCAGATGTGTTGCAGGCACATCCCTTTGAAGCCTTGCACTAACCTTTCCAGAGACAGAGCTCTGTTACAGCGACAGTCTTCAGCACAGGAAAACTGGCTTTCCGGGATGAGGAAGGATGGAGCTGAAGGCATATCTGTGTCTCTCAAGGCTGGGTTCACTGCCTAGCACTCTAGTTTGCTCCACCCGTTCTCATGCAGTGTCATGGGAAGCAGCTCTGTCCTGCTCATGCAAGAAGTGCCTTTTCGTATTCTACCAGCAGAAAGGAGACAAGAGTCTTGGGCTCTGTGGTTTGTGCAGACAACCACAGAGATAGTCTGGCAGGCAGAAGTTGCCCTGAGAGGGAGTGGTGCTTAATCCCGAAAGCACTCAGACAAAGCATCTCAAATGAGGCATTTTGCTCTAAGAAACTGAAAAACTGAAATCCCTTCATCCCGGCTTAAATACTTGCACCAAACCATTTCCACACAATTAGCATCACTCTTTCCTCACTTCAACAAATGCTTCAGAACTTTGAATCCATTCAAGACCTCCTAAAGGTCAAAGGATAAGCACCCCAGTCTGCAATTGAGGACCTTGGCAGGTAATTGATCTCCACAAAGATCAGCTCCTCCACTACCCTTGTGCAATCAGGCAGTATTGCAGAAGGCAATGCCAATCTTAACAATTGTATAGCAGCTAACTCTACTAATTTTCACTGAAGTGAAGAAACAAAACAACTAAATCCAGATGTAGCTGTCTTCAACAAGGCCAAGTGCAAGGTCCTGCACACGGGTTGGGGCAATCCCAAGCACAAATACAGGCTGGATGGAGAATGGACTGAGAGCATCCCTGAGAAGAAGGACTTGGGGTGTTGGCTGGCGGGAAGCTCAACATGACCTGGCAATGTGCACTTGCACCCCAGAAAGCCAACTGTGTGCTGGGCTGCATCAAAAAGTGTGACAGTAGGTTGGGGGAGGCAACTCTCGTCTGCTCCACTCTCATAATCTCACCTGGAGCATTCAGCTCTGTGGACCCCAACACAAGAGGGACGTGGACCTGCTCAAGTGAGTCCAGAGGAGGCCACAAAGACAATTGGAGGGCTGGACCACCTCTCCCGTGAAGACAGGTTGAGGGAGTTGGGATTGTTCAGCCTGGAGAAGAGAAGGCTCCAGGAGACATTACAGCAGCCTTTCAACACCTAAAGGGGGCCTACAAGAACGCTGGAGAGGGACTTTTTACAAGTGCATGGAGTGACAGGACAATGGCTTTAAACTGACAGAGGAGAGATTTAGATTAAAGGAAGAAGTTCTTCCCTGTGAGGGTGGTGAGGCACTGGCACAGGTTGCCCAGAAAAGCTGTGGATGCCCCATGCCTGGAAGTGTTCAAGGCCAGGTTGGATGGGGCTTTGAGCAACCAGGTCTAGGGGAGGGTGTCCCTGCCTATGGCAGGGAGGTTGGAACTGGATGAGCTTTAAAGTCCCTTCCTATTCAAACCACTCTATGATTGCTCTCATACTTTTTGGGAAGGCTAGTGAGTGAGCTAAATAGAACTCTGTTTGGCTCCTCAATTCCCAAAGGCTTTGGCGTGTGGGAGATGATGTCTTGGCCTCTGAATTGCATTCTCTCTCCTTGCTGCCTGAAATCCCCATCTCTCTGGCAAAGGGTCTGTAGAGGCTCATACGCTGCACAGCAGCTGCACAGCTTCTACCTTCCAGCAAAGTTATATTAAGAGGCAGCAAAGACCAGTGGGACAGCTCATCCTCTGGAGGTACTTGTCTCTTCCTGTTAATCTGACTGGGCCACTGGTTTGCTCCAGGGGCACCATTCCAGTGCCCACACATAGGTATGAGCAATAGTGCTACTGGAGATAATCTGAGGTCTCCAGCCCGGCCTCCAGCTGCCTGCGCCAGGACACAGGAGGGCTCCTACAGGTCCCATATGGTATCTGCAGACTTTATACAGACAGCTCAGATAAAGAAGGGCACCAGACACCTATGTTTAGGCAACAAAGCCTTTCCCCTAGCAGGCCCTACAGGTCTAAATCTTAAAGAGCTTAAGATAGAGCAAATTATATGCTGGTTGTGCCAAGTTCTTCTGAGATAAGAAGAAGTAAAGTGGAGTCGGAAATGGGACTAGAGTAAAAACTATAAGTCTGGGGCAAGCCAAGCAAGTGGGAACCATTTCTAATCAACAAGAGCCCTTCTGTCTCCTTGAGAAAACAACCTTCTAGTTGGTCTACATTTGCCCATTAAACTCTGCCAAAAATGCACACCTCATTGAGCTTCCTTGAGATGTTCTGTAGACTGTGCCTGGGAAGACTCGCAGGCTCCTTTTCCATTTCAAGACACATCATTCGAGGTTGTAGCCTTCAGAGTGGATCATCAAGGCTGATCTGTAGTGGAATGCTGCAGGCCCCTGCCATCCTTCGAGTTTGCCCTCATACTGGCAGATTCTGGATGGATGGTTCCAAGCACACTCAGATTGCCCTCTACATCGTGTGGGATCCCAACTGTCCAGCAAGTCACTGGCACCTTAGTAGCGTGCAAAGTGGTCCACAGACACCTCACAACCTGAGGATTTGGCTGCATATATGCTCCCAAGACCACTTGTCACCCATTCTTTTCTCATCCAACCAGCGTATTTTTATGCCTTGAAATTTCAAGTTTGTCTTAGTTTAGGCTGCCCCTTGTTCACCCCATCCAGGTATTCTAAGGAGCTGTAGGTGCACTGTAATTTTGGTGACCTGCTAACACATGTACCATCAGCACTTGTCATTCCCATACACCACTAATGCCTTCTTTCTGGCGCTTCTAGACACTCCCATTCCTTCACCATTCATATCAATGTGTCTGCTACAAATCTCAAGAACCGGTAGCATGAAAGAGCTGAAGAGCAATTGCTGATGTTCCTTTGCAGTCATGACAAACATCACCTATAGGGTTTTAAGTTTTCAGTCCAAGTGACTGCACCCACTCAGAGCTCTTGGAAGTCTCAGGACTATGGCCAGGGCAGGCAGACTGCAATGTCCCATTGCTCCAGAAAGCATGTGCAGGAGATACACCCTGCATGTCCAGAGATGAGATGCAGAGCCAGCTGCTCTGGAGGCCAGCAGCTTGAGTGGAATTCCCTCAGGCAAGGGCCTGTCTTGAAGAAGAGCTCAGCCAAAATCAAAACAGCAGTTGCACAGCCCCTTCTTTCAGTGACAACCTACATTAAGATGTTGTCTACTAAAAAGGAACAGTAGAGGGTCTGGGGGAGACAGCAGCTGAGGAGACAAGGCAGATGATTTCCATTTCTAACACTATCCTTATTCACTGCATAAACCTGAAGAGCAATTTAATTCTATGCCTGAATTTCATGCTCTTTAGAACAGGGCTAGTAACTTTGCTGTAAACAACAGCATATAAAACTTACTACACTTGTCCCTCTCCTTAAATAAAGCATAGGGCTCATCCCAACACACATACTTTGGGAGGTTATATTCTTGACATTGAGGGGCTGCTGAGCTATGATAAGATGTCATGGTCAGGACCACAGCATAGGGAAAAGAAAACAAAAGGGAGAAAGGGAAAAAGAAAAGGGAACCTTAGCCCAGACATGAACATCACAGCTGGTGCAGGACAGAGTGGGAAGCTTGAACAGAAAAGCAGAAGGGGGACAGAAAGCAGTCAAGTCATTCTTTGAGGTATGTTACAGACACTTAGTCCTGCCAAAAACCTAAAAGTGAATGAGCAGTGGCTGTCTGCCTGGTGGAGGAGTAGTTGGTGTGGATGGAGGAACAGAGGTTATGTAGAGTACACGAAGACAGTTCAGTCCATTCCACATGTACTCCAGAGCTCAAAGACTGGAAGGAGTGGTGCGTGGAAGCACTTTCAAGACTTCTAAAAGAGAGACACCTGTACGTACAAAGCACTCCAGACCATGAGGAGCTGCTGAGCTGCAGGATGTGCTTGAGGAGATTCGGGGCAATTTTTAAAAGGTGATGCAGATGGCAGAAGAGAAGGAACAGATGGAAAGCTCCCTATAGCAATGCCCACCTGGCTGCAGCCACCAGCTCAGATGTTAACCTGGGAAGCCCTTTCATATACATTATAGACATAGTTGGACAAGCTTCTTACCCAGTGGCACACAGCCAAGCTCTATGCTCTTCAGCTCTCAGACACAAAAGCTGATGTTTCCACACAGAGTATTTTGTTCCCTACCACAGGGAACAAAATCATAGGCTATTACAGTGATTCTGGTTTCAGAGTGAAAGCGCACTGTCTGAGCATCATTCATTTTGGAAGCCTTGATCCAACACTTACATCTCTGTGATGACTGAACTATGGAAGAAAGCTTCCTGCTGATCTGTTGAGGCGTAGTATTTATAATACAAGTGACTTCTATGGAGCTGCCACCATCTCAGCCTGATAATACTTTCTACTCTGCTAAAAGCTGCACCCCTGCTAGGATGGCTCCACAAAAACAGCCAGCAAGGCTGATCAAGGTCCTCCAGAGCTCCATGGTGCCACACTCCAAAGTGTTAAGCAGCTACACAACACTAAATGCTACACAGCTACCACAGGAATGTCTTGCTCTGAACAAAATCCATTCTGTCTATCACATGCTGCGGTATTCAACAGCACAAAACCACTTCCTCAGCACCACTGTGTTTCTTCTGAAGTGCTTCAATTCTCCCAGTTCTCCTGAAACCATATGCATCTCTCTTCATCTTCCCAATCCCTCAAATGAGAATTTTAAAAACATTTTTCGTAAGTTTAAAAACATTATTTTCTTCTTTCAGGGCTAACACAAGTTTTCCATGCTGGAAGGTTACTGACAATACGTCCCAACAATCAAAAGCGTTTTGAACAGGCTTACTCGCTGACTCTAGTAAGGCATCGCAGTACCTCCTTGACATGATGCTACACTCGCCAACACAGCTCTAGCATAGAAGCAAATACCCATCACACAAACACTTATCAAACATCTGACTTCACTGGCATTCAGTTTCAAAATGATCCTGTCCTTACCATGACTTTTAATCACTGATGGCGGCAGCGGCCCCAGCAGAGGATGTACATGTGATAGAACACATGAATGAAAGCACCATTAAACCATGAGGACTTGCCACAAGGTTTTTGCCATGACTTGTGAAGGAGGCTGAGCGCCTCTCCATTTACTTACATTGTTAGTATCTGCTAAATGGCTGCAGTATTGAGGAACTGCAGCACCGCACTATACAAGCTCCTAACAAGGCAGCAGTCCCTGATCTGATAAGGCTTCTGTAGGACCTGCTCATAACAGTTCAGCCAGCAGCACAGACAAGATTACACCACAGAGTACAGCTGCTTCCAGACACGGCTATTAGAAAATCAGTACAAGCAGGGTCAGGGAAGGACTATTTCATGTAAGGAAAACAAGCATGAACAAGGAGCAAGCCAGTAAATTCCAGAGAAGCCATGCTCTAAACCAGCACACTGAGGTGTGTGAAAAAGGTCTGAAGAAGAAACATCTGTGTGGCTTAATGGGGGAGACAAAGCACCAAGATAGCTGAAGGAAACTGCTCCCAAACATGTACAGTGCACCCACAGACGGGCTTTGCAGGCACCACAGCACCTCCCTCCCATGCTGGATAAGGATGCCTGATTTCTTTTTCAGCTGAGCCTCACCCAGGCTTCTCAGCTCTGGTAAATGCCCCTTATCTACAGGGCTGCCTGTTTACTGAAGACTGCCAAGTGTGGTGACCTGCTCTGGGGATATTGCTCTCAGGCAGGATATGGCTTAACTTTCCAAACTAATACATCGCCAGACACTGTGCTGGTAGGAAAGCACAGCTCTCTATCAGAAATAAGAAACAGTGTCCTCTGAAGAATAAAGCTGGTCTGAAGGCCCTGCCTGCGCTCAAAAACACATGGAAAATTCCCAGAAAAGTGGTCCCAGCAGCAGATTAAAACTACTGGATAAACTATCCCTTCTTCTTCCCTTGACTGGTTTTTACAGAACCATTTGGAAAAGAGGTCTCTTGTCAAGACTCCCATTTGGAGCAGAGCTACCACTAACACAAGGTTGGGGGGCTGGCTCCATCTTCCCTCTCTTTGTGGAGGACAGCAACACATGATCGTGCTATCCCCCAGATTAGACTTAAATACAGCCAAGCTTAGTGCAGAAGCAGTAACTTTACCCCTCTGTACATGGCATTAGGCATCCCAGAAAGCCTGTTATCAAAGTTAATCAACCGTATAAAACACTCAGACTGTATTAATAGTTTTAAGAACACACTTGGCTTACCCTGCATAGATCAGCTAATAACATGCCATTTCTCCTTCTTTTTAGGTCTCTATCACCTTAGCCCATACCTACATGAATGGAAATTAATCGCAAGCATATAAGTGTTTTCATGTGAGAAAGGGAGGCACTCTGAGTCTCAGACTGCTGGCTGCTACACCTGCCTCTGAATTACACATAAAGTGCTTTCATGCTACTCACAGCATAAGTATTCAACTCCTTACCAATTCAAACTATGAAACGTTATGAAATAAAGACAGGAACACAGCAAGGAGACCTCCAAATCACAATGACTGCAGCCATAAGTGAAAATAAGAGATGCCCAGGCACAGTGTCTGCTGTCTGGGAAGCTGCGTCAGGCTTCCTGGCCAGCCTGCAGCCCAGGACCTGCACATCACCCCAAAGATGAGCACAAGCATGATGAAGCAATTCCTGCTTATTGGGACATCTCTGGGTCCATTTGGCTACGTGTGCTCTTCCAACATCACTGAAACAGGGAACATAAACAAAGGAGGTCAGAATCAGTGCAAGATCATCATTACCATTCACTTCAAACAGCAAAAAAACCCCTGATTAGCAATAATTTAGCCAGAAAGTAGGAAAAAAACCCCCAAACCACCATTTATCTGCAAGCAGCATTACAAGATTTACAATTATCATGTGCAGTCATAACCACACTGAGTTAAGATCACAGGAGCAGGGCATGGTTCTACCCAAGAGGCACCTCTGGACTGAGTGGCCACAGAGGAGAGCTGCCTCAGCTACCCCTAATCTGCCTAAGCTACCCCTAATGCAATCGTATCCCTAATCTGAGCACACCCAGAGGTCACCTCTGCCATGAAGAGGTGCAGAAGGCTCCTGTCATTCACTTGAAAAAGCCTTTCCTCCATGTGCGGCCACTTGGTGCAAAGCAGTCACGCTCCTTAAATTTTAGGAGCACACACCCGGTGCTACTTCAGGCTTTTCTCCCACAACACAGAATCCTCCAATTAAGAGGGCAAAAGCCAGACAGAGTTGGGGGCTTTGAACACGCAAAGTCCAAAGTAGAAGAAACCCAAGAGAGAAATGGCTTCTCATGCGTACATCCATACCTGCAGACCAGCACCCCACTCCCCACTGGATGGGCAGAAAGATCTTCTAAATTCAAGCGTTAGCCAGCTCCCTACTATGGCTGTTCACACAGGCCACAGCTCAACACAAGATCGAGCAGAAGCATGAATCGACCACCACCTTGCTACTTCACATATTGCCATTCCTTGTGGTATTCTGCACCGTGACCCATGGGGCTGTCAAATATGAAGCTCTTGGGAGGAGGTTAGAAGGTCTTAGCTGGCTAGAATGACCTTGGTTGCAACAGAACGATACATTTAGCCCATTTCAAAAGTCTCCAGTCAGTACCTGGGTCTCTTGACAACTATCCTTCCAGTCAGGCAGGACTTCCAACTTCTTTTGAAAGGGCTTGTTTGTTTTCCCAGATTAAAAAGAGCATAAAAAGATCATAACTGGGACAAACTTCTTTCCAGGGGAGGCAAAAGTTCACTAATGGAAGAAAAAGGGAAAGGAAGGCTCTAAAATCAGCCTTGGGAACTGAAAGGCAAAAGAAATGAGCTGCTCTTTAGCAAAGTTGCGGTGAAAAAACACTACTTCTGCAAGGTCACCAAAGAGCAAGCAAAGGCTGCAGTGAGGCACTGAGAGCTCTACAAGGGCACGACAACCTCAGCTCAAGGTGAACTGAGGGTTTTTACTTACTTCCACTGCTGAGAACAGTCCCCTCCTCATTGCAATGCTAATTTCAAAAAAAATATGGAAACAACCACCTTGTTAAACTGAATTATTAAATTACCTTATTATAAGACAAGCATAGACAAGAGCAGTTTCTATGGACAACTGACCTGCTGAGACTTGTCCCTGTAGCCATACCACACTAGTTTGATGGGAGGCTGCAAGCTGTTGTGACCTCTTCTTCCCCACGCAACTAGCCACATTTATTCCAATGTTTGTTCACTGCGAGCGGTTATTGCCTTTAACCTGTCTGAGACATCTTTTCCTCTCTAACACAACCCCAAGATTCTGTGAATGCCTCTCATATTCATATAAATACTTATTAAGAAATCTACTTGAAAGTGCTCGTGTTGAAATTTGCCAGTAACTCCTTTGGTTAAAGTTTGTGAGTGGTTTTTCCAAAGTCTATCTGCAGTAGCATTAGAGTTGCTCAAGTACAGCTCCTGAAATGCGAAATAAGACAACAAAACAAGGCCTCTTACTATCTCAGCAGGAGAGTGTCTGCATGGTTTTTTTTCTGCATGAAAAGAAGATTGTTTCTTACATGGTTGTCAATTACTTTTTCCAGCATGGGATGACTCCTCTAATAAATAAAAGCATTCATTACAGCAGGGATGCACTCAGCAAGCTTCTGTGGACAAACAAATGAGATCAACCTGAAAAAATACTGTTTGGCTGAACACAAGTATCACTACTAAAATCATCATACCACATTCTGTTTCCCTCAAGTGCCTCCTTCCCCTTTAGGATGAAACCATGCAGGAAGACTTATCCTGTTACTGGGTCTTGTGAACTAGTCACGCTCATGAGATTTAAGCTAGTCCATCCGAGACAACTAACCCTGGGCCATGCTGAGACCAAGGCCCCCAGGACTGCTGGAGTCATCTCATGCTTTGTAGAGTGAATTCATAACCTGACATGTTAATGAATACCAACTTATTTTAATAAATTTCTTTACATTTCAAACAAATCAGCAAACATTTATGAAATTCCCTTCCAACTCACCGAATCAGACATTTTTGTGAAAATAGTTACAGCTTAGCTTGACATTAATCCAACTCAGACAAAATAATATCTGGAATAATTCGATCGATTTCTGCAACTTACTGATAAAAAACTACTCAAGCAGTTAACAGAAAACAATTATTATTTAACCCTTATCCAAAAAATATCTTTCTGAAGTTATTTAACAAAAATAAACAACTCTTTACTTAAAATAAATGATGCAAAATTACAACAGCTCTTCACTTAGGAAACTTGCAGTATAATCCGTAACAAAGCTTTTCCTTGTCAGACTTTTTCATTGGTCTGTGAGCCTGGTTACAGACCTGTAAATAAAACACTATTGACAAAGTCTATGATACTGCCCCCACCCAAGGGGGGATCTGCTGAGCTGGACTAAACTTTATCATAGGAACATGCATCACAGTAACTCCAAAGTAGTAAATTACTCTGGCTCTTCAGAAACAAGGAGTGTGGTTGCTATAGTGAAAAGCAAATACATAATTAACAATTTGTACAAACATGGGCTAACAATGGTATTTTCACAGTAAGCACATCAGAGATCTGGATTTTATCCTTCTAAATAAAAGGATAAAATATAAAAAATTATAAATTCTGAAAATACATCAAATGCTACTACAGAAGGGAACTTACAAAGTTTTAAAGTAAAAACTCTGCAAGTACAGGTATTTACTTTCAGAAAAAAACCCCAACATCATTCTAAAGCAGTTGTGGCTGTCCAAATCTGTGACCTTGGAAAGAGACCTGCTTCCACCTCCACACAAAGCAACTGAGACTTGACCAACACTTCTCTTACATGAATTTGAAATAAAGTTTTCATGTTTCCATTGATCCGATTTAGCAGTTGGAAGAGCAAGGGGAGCTGGGGGGAGTTTCAGCCAAGCACTGAATGCTCTCAACAAAGCTTCATTATGAAATGGTTAGTTTGTTTCCTGGATGCAACTCACAGCAAGAATGACTGAACTGTAATATAGGGATACCAATCTAACTTCTTCTTTGACTAAGAGCAACCAAAATACATCATTCCACATTTCAGAGCAAGCCATTCCAATTCAAAGCTGATCACATTGATGTTGCACTTCATTAACAGCCCATGGAAGCAAAGCAAATTAACAGCGTGGCCTGCTTTGAGTATCACCTTATCTGGGGCCTAAGAAGAGAAGCAGAAGTTGTTACTAATTAGATGTGGCCTTCACTAATAAAATTGTATTAAAAGGCACAGCTTTATGGTGGCAGAGGCACAGGACGTTACGAGAAATAGCTGAGCATGTATTTACCTATGAACTAGAAGCTTCTTGGTTTGTTTTACGTAATAACCAAACAGCACAAAATTTTGATGACCTGGCATGTTTTGAACCTATTTTTACTTCACTCATGGCTGACAGTGTCCAAAAGTGACACTAAATGAAGTGCAGCTATGAGTGTAGCAGGAATAGCAGATATGATCCTCAAAGAGAAAATCTGTATCCTTCTCTTTTTAAATAAAGGTTAAAAGGAGATTACTACCATGCCTCATTAATGGAATTTTTATTCAACACACAGCTCTTCTATTCGACATGGAAGCAGACAAACATATCCCTCAAAGGAAAAGAAAACAAAACTAACACCCAGACAACACAGTACTTTTCTACTGCTTTAGAACTGATGAACATTCTCCCATTTCTTCCAGACTTTGTAAAAAACCCCAGAAAGTTACCAGCAGGAGCCCTTAGAAGACTGCCTTACCAGGAAAGGCCAGCCCAACCACTCACTATTTCAGTTCTTCCAGCCATGTCTTATTTGTGTGCAATGAATAATCAGATGCTAGATATCATTAAGAGTAGGGCCCAGCAAATACACACTACCCACAGGCTGGGGTGGAACAGCCGTGCACAGGCCAAATTGATCTTTGCATGTGTTTAAATTACATGTTCTTAAAAGCTTAACACATTGCCTAGATCCCGCATATCAACCTTACTGCTGGGTAAGTTGCAAGCAACAGCAAAATATCGTCAGTATAAGGAAAAAAAATGCTGTAACACAGGCTGCAAACAGTAAAGAGCTTCCACACTCTTTATTTCAACAGAGACCATCAGTTAAGGTGCTTCTGGATTCTGCACTGCAGACAGGTTGGCAGAGGTGTCTCTTCAATAAGGTTTGTAACAGTCCTTCATGGGTGTCTGGGAGCGGTTCCTAAGGCAGAACCCCTGCACTGCTAGTTTCTGTAGCGGGGCATCTGTGGAGCAGGGGCTCCCTCTAAGGGGGCCAAGGAGGAAACTGTCATAAGTTGTCCAGCATGCATTCTCTCATTCACCCGCAGTTCACAGCCATCCTGTAGCATCCTTATAGCTATCCTCGCAATGTTTTTAGAGTCATCAAGTCCACTGTGAGGTCTCCCATCATAATTCATACCCAGATTTTCAAGCATCATTGTTAGCTTGGTCTGGTTCCTAGGAACCTGATGAGAGAAAGTGAACCACATTCAAGAATTAGATTTTGTACGAAGTCTTTTTAATGTAACACAATGCAGCAGAAACATATGCAGATTTTGAGTTTACTTAAGTCACATACTACTTTCATGTTGCCTTTTGACAGATCACTAACAATTTAACTTCAAAGCACCTTGGTGAGACACTCTCATTTTTACAGAGCAGACATAGTCAACAGGGGCTTGTCTAGACTCAGAATGATGTCAAGAGCCTCTCACCATTACCAGCACCAGTTCAAGATGCCCAACACTGGCAACAGTGGAAGCCATGGTCTAGCTAGGTGTAACCAGCCTTATATAAAAGGAATTACCACTCAAAGTGGCATTGCAGAGGGTATCAGATTTTGGGTTTCAAGCTTCTGGATGCCTTCAAACACCAAAGGAACTGATCAAGAATACCTAGAGCAACGCATGTTTACAGGGATGACAAACAGCATGAGCAGACACGGAAGCTTAACTGACTTACCCATGGCAAAGTGCAACACCAGCAAAACACCCAAGTGTTCTTCTGATTAACTGCTATACATTTGTTCTTTTGAAGGGTCACAGGAAAGCATAAGAGTAACTTTAAAGGAAAACTTCAGCTTGCTCTTGGGGTGGTTGGGGTGGGGGAATGTGGGACATGACAAGTTCTAGGATATTGCGCCATACTGCTGAATGTAATAGCTAGGCGGAATGGTGACTACACAGTTGCCAAAACCTGGCAATGTGCAACTCCAAAAACAACACCCACAAACTGGGCAGGGGAGACATGCAGCACGTTGTGGGATATTCCACAGGAAAGTTATAATACATTCCTTGTCCTTAATTTTATCTATTACTATTACTTAACAACAGATTCGACAGCAGCACAGCACAGCTAAAGAGAAGCACTGAACAACTATAAAAACTCAAATAGTCTGCATGTAAAAAAAAATCACACAAAATAAGAAGCTGATTCCTTCTAAGTTACAATCTTTAATTGCTCTTCATTGAGCACCGTCATTGCTCAATGCAAAAAGGAGAAAGGTCTGTCTAGGTTAAAGCTGACAGGACTAACAAAACTGTTCTGTGTTCCAGCATGTTTCTGACAGAAATGCTTATGCAGAGAAGGCACAATAATAGAAGAAGACATGGAATAACCCTGTAATATTTGCCCAGCACAAAGTAAAGCTCTTCTCCTGTTAAATGTTAACCTCTTTTTTTTCTAAAGGTTACATTAAGTATGGAAAAGCCCTTCAACAGAAGATCATAAGCTAGGCTGAAATCATGTTCAAACAAATGGTTTAGTGTAGACTGACTAGGAATTTGCTAGAAACTCCAATAACCCCTTTTATGGCAACCTGACAGTGAAAGAAAGCAGTAATAAGGCTCAGCACTGAACTTGGTGCTACTTTTCTCTTGGCAATTTGATTCCATATTAGGTGTGTCCTAATCTTTCTCTCTCATGTCTCCCATTACACTGTCAAAAGCATAAATATCTGAGGGTAGTGGTGCAAGTTGATTTTATAGTATATTACATGAAAATAAGAAAAAATAATTGAAAAAAAACAAAATAGAGTCTTTTTAGGTCAAGCACTTCAAGTCAAACTTGATCAAAGAGCACTGGTATGTCATCTTTAGACAACCCTATGTGAAGCACCTGATTCCTGAAAACAAGATTACAATCAAAATGTAGTAAATTATATGATCTTCAATCAGGAAAGTGAGATTCAAGCATGAAGCAGAATTAAAAAATCAGGCCCCAGGCAACTTGCTTAAGTACGATAATTTGATGCTACACAAGTAAAGATGACAAGCACAACAGGACATTCTAGACTTTCAAACCAAATCTTCCTGCTAGAGAAACAACAATTTGTACAAACCTTATAGAAGTTCCCATATGATTTGCGAATATTGATCCACCTTTTGGCAAAAGAAGGGTATTTGATACGGCTAATACGGCACTGGGTGTTCAGAAATTTACTCATATCCCAAGATCTTCAAAAGTCAAAAGAGAAAAACATTAGTAATACATAATCCAGATGCTCTGCTTTCTACACACTGCACAGCTGTACCACAAAAAGCTGCCTTTTCTTTGGTGACTAGCAGAAGGAAAACAGTTTAGGAAAAGCTCTTTTCCTACACTTATGGTAAAGGATTTTTTAATATGAATTTGTTAATCATGGGGAAAACAAATAATGACATGAGCAAGGTTTTCACTAGTATGGTTTCATGCCCAGCACTGGTTAAAACAAAAAACAGCATGCCAACCTCTCCACCTATACCGTCTACTCCAAAAACTGCCAATAAACTAGATGCTTATGCAGCCCTTGGGGAAGCAAGTGACACTTAAACTTCCTAATTTTCCTAATTAAATGGGTATGCATGCATCTCTCTACTTTACATAGATTACTGAAACAAGACTGCACTTAGCTGTAGGAGAAACCAGATCTTCAAGGAAAGAAGGCGAAACTACAACCCTATGCACTTCTAGCCTGCACCCCAGCAAATTTCTAGGCTTCAAGCTAAGATAAAGCCCTTTTTCCCCTCTATTGCAGCTATCTCTGCAATCTCACTCATATGGCAGAGGTTTCACTGCACCTATATTTCTTGAGAAGCTTCTCAGAGTGGATTCCTCTGGAGGGGAATTCCAGACACATTTAGGCCCGGTAATACAACCAGTCTTGCACCAGTTTTGCTTTAGCATTTTCTAATTTACTGCTGCTTCCAAAGATAGAAACCTAATAACAGGTAAAAAATTAGTCAAATAGCACTACTTACCACAGTTCCTTATATTACTTAAAGCTGGAATGACACTATTTGAATTCCTTATTTTTAAGGTGTACACAGATCTAAACTGTACACCTCCAATCTTGTGTGACAGCTTCTATGTGCCTTTACTGTTCACACTGGACACAATCGCATTTCATTGACATGGATTCTTCAGCTGAAAAGACCTGTGATTTGTAGTCATTGTCCAAATCTTTAGGAGGTTTAAGAAAAAAGTGTCATGGCCAAAACCCAATTTCCCAGTCGCTAAGATGGGTTAGTTAAAAAAGCTTCTGTTATGTATCCATTCATCTCCTACGATACATTATTTTTCAGACCACTGTTTATCTGTGTTTTACTTGACAGAAGCGTTAGGAAGTCATACTAAGATCCCACACACTGTTCTTTCATAAACTCCAGTTTTGTTTTGGGATTCATCTCCCTCTGTATCAATATTGTCACTGTAGCAGAGCAGCAAAGAAATGCCTTTTTAATCCAGCACAGCAGAAGATAAACAACAGGCATAGCAATGTGAAAATGCACCATTCACCTCAACACAGGTGTCCTGGTTTCAGCTGGGATAGAGTTACTTTATTTCCTAGTAGCTGGTGCAGTGTTTTGGATTTAGTCTGGGAATAATGCTGATAACACATTGATGTTTTAGTTTTTGCTCAGTAGCACTTACCCTGATCAAGGACTTGTCTCTCAGTCTCTCATGCTCTGCCCATGAGAACAGGCACAAGAAGCCAGGAGGGAGCAGAGACAGAACCCCTGATCCAAACTAGCCAAAGGGATATTCCATACCACAGCACATCATGCCCCGCATATAATCTGGGGGGAGTTGGCCATAAAGGATCAATTGCTGTTTAGGAATGGGCTGGGTATTGGTGAGCGGGTGCTGAGCAATTATACCGTGCATCACTGTTGTTTGTTGGGTTGAGGGGCTTTTGTTTGTTTGTTTGAGTTCCTCCTTCCACCTTTTAGTTTTATATCTCTCCCCTTGTTATTTCCTTTTTCATCATCATAATTATTACTAGTAGTACTATCATATTATATTTATTGTAATTATTAAACTGTTCTTACCTCAACCCACAGGTTTTACTTTTTTCCCAAATTCTCCTTCCCATCCCACTTGGGGTAAGGAGTGAGCAAGTGGCTGCATGATACTTGGTTGCCAGCTGGGGTTAAACCACAAACATGGCTAATGTTTAAAACTCCCTATTCTACCTAAATGCCTCATTCCTAAAGAAGGAGGAAAGCAGACACATTAAGAGAATAGTAATGTTTCACAGCTAAAAAGCAAGTACCACTTACAGAAAAATTCCCTGGCCAGTACTACATTAAGGCTCAACAGTACCTTTCGTCATGTAACAGAGCTAAGGTCTCAAGAACAATACTGCACCATAGATATATCTAGATCTCAAGAACCGTTCACTCTGCAGTCATTAGGGAACTTGATTTTGCACACAGACCTTGCAAGAGAGCAAGTTCAGATGGCAGTTAAAGGACTAGTCAACCCCTCACACACAAAGCTTGTCAGATGTGGGACTCACCAAGAGACACACAGAGAGGTTTCTGTGCTAGCCATTTCCCCTTGTCCTATAAACAGCATAATCATTATTGCTTTCTGGTTGAATATGCAGGATGTATTAACAGCAACACTGACAAACATAGGATATAACACAACCACCACACATCTCTGAAACCTCAGATTCAGGAGAGCATGGGAGGTGCTTAGAACTGAAATTGCACAACGTTCTTTTCAGGTATTATGTGCTATATGAAAGCTAGATGTAAACAGAGAATCACAACAAAAAGAAAGGAAAAAAAGTCTATTAAGTGTCATTTAGTTGCATGAAGAGAGTTGGGAAAGAAACAGTGCCATCTAATGGATTTAAGCTTCATTTCAAATTGTTTAGTTCATCTTTTCTGATCTTCCCAAAAGCTAAAACTGTAATAAAATAGCAAAATGGCAGTGCCATGATCCACATTTAACAATGCTCTCACAAAGATCGAGCACTGTTTCACAGTTTTAAATTGTACTGAAGGTCGCATAAGGACATACCCATCTGTCAACATGGAATAGCTATACTTTGTTCCCAGCTCTCGCTGCCTCATCCACTCTATGACATTCTGCAGAACTTGAGTAAACGTCTCAGCTTTATCAACAATGTCCTAAGGGAACAAAAAAAAACCAACAACCATCAGTGAGGAACTTTTTGAAATAAAAAACCCCAAACCAAACCAGCATGAAGTGTAAGAACTATATTGGTATATAGGTACTCACTAAATCACTTACTAAGTTGGCTTCACAGGCATCTTTAGAAACAGATTACACACTGAGATAAGCAGACAACTGGGCAGATTTTTCTGAACTTAAAAACAGGCACCACAAAGGCACTAAAAGAGCCAACCTCCAAATAGCACCTATAAAGGTAACAAGGTTAGTCAGCTGTGGAACTTGGATTAAAGCCTCTGAGCTTGTTTCCTGACTCCTTCCTGCTCAGTCACTTGATCATAACCCACTGCAAGACTCTAAATCCTTTAGAACAAAAATCTGAGAAAAGGAACCGATGCAGTGCAAAATGTGATTTCCTCTGCTAAAGATTAATTTGCTGCACACGGATTACAAAGTTAATGCTCTTCCCTATAGTCCTTTACAAAGAACTAAATGACCAACTTAGGGAAATCAATTCTGTGATACCTGGGAGAAAGGGGGAAAATGAGGATTAAGAGAATAACCCTTACAGAAAAATGCCCGTGAAAGATCACCAGTCTGAAAACATCAACACCACAGCTCTCTTTTTCATATTTTTTTTCCCCAAAAGAAAACCAAAAAATGCAAAGTACCTGGGTGATTCCTGTCAGGCTGATGCAGAAGTCTGAAAGTTTGGGATTAATCTCTGGCTTCACGTACTGCTGAAAGGTGTCCTCCTGTAATAAGAGAATCACTCAGCAACAGCACACTATATAGCCTGCAAGGCAACTTCTTGGGCTTCACTGTAGCCAAAAGGCAGTAGCAACTACTTGTATCCTGCTGGAGGCAAAAAGGTGCGTGCACCTCCAAAGCCAATATGAGCCTCCTGACTGACCATCATGAGATTCCCGATGGGACAGATAGGTGGCTCTCCAACCAAAACATGTCCTTCCTCTCAGCTAGGAGACACCAAAAAACAGGAATGTGGGTAAGAGGGAAGAAGGACAGACTGTAATAAAGGGGAAGACCGTGGAAAAGGAAAGCATGGGTAAGGAAAAGAGACGTGAGAGGCATGACGAAAGCCTGAAACTTTCAGGTGGTATCTCTAAATGCTCACCTAAATGCTCTAAATTCAAGGAAGGCAACTGGCCACATGTCAGAGGCTGCATGCAAGTTACACTCCTCTGGATGCCAGCCAGCCAGAGATAAACACAATGACCTCACTCTTGGAGACTGAGCAGTGCAAGAGTGACAACTATATGCAAGTTTCATACGAAGAAGAAAGCACCAGATCCCTGCTGCTACACAAAACCTATTGGTCAGAGAGAAAAAACCCACTCTTGTTTCCTGCTACTCTAAAGGTAATAACCCAGTCTTGGTGATGTTCACAATGTTCTTTCTGCAGTTAGTCATACACGCAGCTACGCTCTAATGCAGCACCATAGTGATTACTAGAAATCCTCCTCCTCTTCAGAAGTTCCTGATAACTGAACCATCAGGCAGAGGCAGGTGCACTTCTTCCATTTCAGAGTCATAGTTTCAGTTAGAGAGCAAGTGTTTTTTTTCCTGAAAGAAAGCTGTACTGGAACAGAGCACCCAAGGCTGCCAAATGCCTACTAAGTATGCTTAAAATCAGGTTGCATGGCTGTCAATCTAGCGGGTACACTGTGGATATAGTCTAGCCTGACAAGAAGGAATGTTCACTCAACCAACCCTTTCTAGGCCTCCGCATTAGCCTCTTCTAGATTGCTTCACACAGGACCACTGAATCTGACAATTCTTGTTTATGGCGAATCCCTTCAGTCCTAGAAATAGCTTCGTGGATCTGAAGGCAGGGAAAGCAGTGTGGGGGACAGGAAGACTGGGAAACCGGAAGTCCCTCATATCAACAGAGGGAGTCAAACGCATGATCTATTCCAGATGCTTTAGGAACAGAAAGACAGTTCTGTGCCTGTGTAAGGAAGCACAGAGGATAGGTCTTTATGGAAGAAAAAAATAAATCAGTAATCAGATCACTTACAATTTCCAAAGTATGCGTGTTTAGTAAGACAACAGGAAACTCAATTATTTCATGTACAAATTCAGGTGGGTTTCCTTCTTCACATGTTGCTTCAAAGTCAACAACACAGATGTAGTCATAGCAGCTGTCTCTATTAATGGGTTCCTTCTGCATCAGCTTCTGTTTCTTGTAATAATTTTTCAGTCTTTTTTTCAGCACATCTTTTACTCCTCTAAAGAGATAAGGAAAGTGACAAAGATCACACTCACATGTGATTGATTATTCCATCATCGTAGAACTAAAGCTCTGTTTAACATTTGAAAGTTTATCATTTATGAACCTAATTTTGAGCATGATCACTTGCGAAGTCTGAGTTCAATTCTACCATCCATTATCTGGGGTAATGCAGAGGCTGCAATATCATCCCCATCCCCAAATAACACAGCAGCCAAAGCTTTTGCAAAGCCCAAGTCTTTGCAGACTGCTTCTAGATGACTTCTGGACCTGGAAGCACGATACTGCTTCATCCGTATTTCCCTGTGCCCTCTGCCTGAAGCGACTGATGCCTGAGATATTTCTGCATCAGTGGCACAGATAATGCAGAATCCAGCTAAAACATCCACATTTTAAATTCGTCTCAATTTAAATTTAAAATTGAGCTTAAGTAACTCAATTCAAATAAAGTACTTGAGATTTCAGCTGTCAGAAAAACTTCCTGGTCAGGATCCTGCTTTTCAAGAGGTTTGTGGACAACACATGAATTCACGGTAGCAAGTGATTAAAGTCACTTACTGCATCTTTTTAATATAAACATTATAACAAGCAAATGCAGGTGCCAGAACTGCCATATACCAAACCAGAGCTGACTAAACAAGGATAATTTACTCTTCCAAGGAGGTTATTTTTAAAGTTACACATTGCAAATGAAATCACAGGAGCCATAATAGCTACTTGCAGCAAGTGGTACTATCAGAAAAGCAGCCCACTTATCCACAAGGAAAAAAGTGGAATCAGACTACTAAACCTGCATTTCAGAACACCAGCTGCTTCTACAAACACAGATAAGTCTTTTTCACTCTGGTTTATTAATCTAGTTTAACTGAATGGCCACCAGTTCATTCAAAGTTGAGACAGTACAGAAGGTGACTGAGGGGAAAAATACCTTTCTCTTCATCAAACCTATAAGGAAATTGAAAGAGGACATGATCTGCTATCAAAACAACCCGAAGGAAAAGGACTGGTGTGTGGCAATCAGCTCAGTTCACTAGACTTGAGGTGACGCACTCCTGTTTACATGTAGACATATTCTGACCAACAGAATTGAATTTATTGACGAGGTAAGTCTAGCTTAGCTAAAAGAAAAGTTTAAAGCTTTCTGCATTTACAACTGAACAAAAACAAACAGAAAATTAATAAGTGAGGAAGAAACCACAAACACATCCTTAACTATTTGAATTCTGCTTTCTGTTTTTAAATCAGGGTAACTGCTGAACAGCTGTACAAATCTAAACTGGTTTACAAAAAATCTACCAGATAACGATCTTTTTTTTTCCTCCTGAGGAGCTAAATCCATTTAACCAAAGGAGGAATTAGAAAAGCTATGCATCAGAACATCTGCAGACAGATGGCACTTCCCACCCACACAAGCCTTTCTTTTCTGTTTCTCTGTTCCTTCTTCCCCCCACAACATCCTCTCCCCTAGAATTGTCTTCTCTAGAAAGCCAGACTTCTCCTTTTATATTCTCACCTTTCATATTCCCTCTTTCTCTGGAGCAATAGCTTCTCACTTTGCCAACTCCCCACCACCACTAGTACTTCCTCATTCCTGCTGCATATAGACACAATACACTTTGTTTTTCCCAGCTGACCTTCTTCTCAACATCCCAAATTTGCTCTGCCACAGCAATATCAAAGGGTGTTACAGGTAATTTCCAACAGAGCAAGAACCACTCTTTATTCCCAGCCCTTTCCTCCTCCTCAGTGATCACACATCCAGCTAATAACATATTCACCTATTCTCATTATTCTATCTCATCTATACAGATTAGAAAATCCTCTGTCTAAAGGTACCTGTCCTCTACATCGATTAAATTCCAAGCCCTATCACCACAGCGGTTCCAGCCAGTATCAGGTCTGTAGTGCGTACAGTAAATGAAACCATGTATGTCCTGAAGCGAGTTTCTATACCCTGAAGGTCTGCACCACCACATGAGAACCCCTGCAGTTCTACTTGACCAAATACGCGTTAAGAAGTACCCTACAGTTACATATTGTTCCACTTCGTGTTAGCAGTTGAGGCAGCACACATTGCTGGTAACACATGAAGCAGCATCACATGCAACAATCCAACAACAAAGGCTACATCAAGACTGCACACAAACCAGCTAGTGTTTGGTGAAGTGCCTGCTTTTTGCTTTACGGTGTACTTCTAAACTTCAAAATAATCATCCCCTGTGGCTTTGCTGCCCTCAAAGATAAACCAAAAGGTTTACAAATCGGACTAACCTGGTTTCAAGCTTGAACTCTGCGAGTTTACTTCTGAGCTCCTCTCTGGTCATTCTGTTGATATAACCATTGGTCATGGCAATTTCTTTGTAAACCGGGTCACTGAAGTCGTTTGGACTGGCAGTTGATTTTTTCCCATTAGTTTCTTGGTCACTGATCCTACAATGCTGCTTACCCTAGAAGAAAGAGAAACGTGAAGGTCAGGTGAGACCAGGAGGCTAGACCATTAAGATTTACGCATGATCTTGGCACCAAATTGCAGTGAAGCATCACGCTGCTTCATGCTGCAGGTGAACTAGCTTATAGACAGGCAAGGGAACCAGTACTGAAGCCTAAAAATCGACAGACAGAATAAGGGGACAGTAATACATGTGTTTGAAGCCATGCCTATCAGCAGCTCTGAAAGACAAACGTCTGAATGGGCGTCCCAATTCCAACAGAAAAAGTTAATTCCCTGGTATGAGCCGGCAGAACGTTAACCAGCACCAAGAGATTCCTCTCGGCACCTCAATTACCCAGAATCCAGAATGTTTCGGGCTGGAAAGGACCTTAAGATGATCCAGTTCCAACCCCGTGCCATGGGCAGGGACACCTCACACTAAACCAGGTTGCTCAAGGCCCCGTCTGCCCGGCTACTGATTCTACACCGACTGAGACACGCGGGCAGACGGCCGATATGTGCAATATAAATAAAAGAGTAAATTAAGATGTCAAACTACAGGCACTTCTACTCCAAACGGCTATTCGCGCCCTTTGTGGGACAACCACATAAGCGGGGCCGGCCTCCCCGGGCCCGCTGACACCGCCGAGGCCTCCCCATGCTCGGGCGCAGGCGGAAGGGCCCGTGGCACCGGAGGCGCCCCCTCGGTACCCGGGAGGGCCGTGCCGGACCCCGTCGGACCCGCGGAGCACCGCGGTAGGGCCGCGGCAGACACCCAAGCCGCCATAGGAGCAATGCGAGGCGGCCTCGGCGCATGCGCGGGGGCAGCGGCGGGCCGGGGGCGCGGGAGCGGGCGCATGCCCGGCTCCAGCGGGGTCGGCCGCCGCCTCCCGCCGCCACAGCGCACTCACCGGCGGGCGGGCGGCCGCGGCGGGCGGCGCCGATGCCTCATTCGGGGCGGCCTGCGGGCGGTTCTCCTTCTGTTCCTCCATGGCAGCGGCGGCGGGCCGGGCGCCCGTCGGGGGGCGGGGAGAGCGCGGGGCCCGCCCCTGGGCGGTGGGACGGCCCCGCTGCCGCCGGTACCGCCTCCTCCTCCTTCTTGAGACCGGAGCAGCGGCTCAGTCCCGGCTTCCGCCTTACCGCCTTGAGATGGAAATCCGCTTCATCGCCTGAGCCCCGAGCGCCGCGCCTCTGCGGCACCTCTGCTGCCGTGCTCCTGCCATACCCTCCCGAGCTCTGGCGGAGTAGCCTCCTGGGTTTGGGATCACAGCAGCTCTTTGGAAGCTCTGCGTTACGGGAAAGATGAACTGGACAGACGCCTTACTTGTGCTTCCACGTCCCTCTCCTTGTGAAAGGACTTTACGCAGGGCATCCTGAGTGTGGATCCGGGACACCCATGGGGCGTGGGATTCCAGAAGACAGCTACGAGAGCGATTCAGCTGGGCTCATCCCCTTCCTGCCCTGTGAAACTTCCTCGCATGGTCTTCCCCGTGGCCCTTAACAAGCAGGTAGGGTAGATGGCACAGGGGCCTTCTCAGCCAGGAGGTCAAAGGAAAGAGACCTCTCTGTCATTCATCAGGTTTCTTGATGGTGCTTCCCACAGCCCAGGCCCATACTCAGAGATTCCCCTTCAGTCCATGTGATAGACGCAGTGTATGTGGCCACCCCAACACCTCCACATATGCCAGGCCCTAAATATCCAACCATCTCCTCATCTGCCCTGTTGTGGGTGAGGCTCAGACACCCACCCTCAGTGTCACCTCCTGTATCATTCTGGCACACCAGCTGCTTGTTGCAGATGCTGCCATTCCTTCCCTGTGACCTGCTACACAGCACCAACCGTGTTCAGTGGGGCTGCCACAGAGGTCAGTCTTGTCTCCTCCAGATGAGAGTGGTGATGGAAGCGGGGTCACACAGCTGCTTGGGGCTGTGTGGGAAGGGACTTACTTCCTATTTTTAATTCACTCTCCTGGCGCTGCCACAAGCAGAGGGCCATCAGTCTGACTGCTCTCGCCTCTGAAGAATGAGGGAACCAGGCTTTGCAAGAAAACAAAGATGGTACCAATGAGAACCACTGAGCTGGCCTCACAAACCCACAGAACACCCTGAACACAGCAGGGCAAAAGCCATTGCCCAGAAATCACCTGCCTTGCTGGAGCAGGCAATGGCTCATAGATGTTAACCCAAACAAGGGGCTCCCTACTCAGATGCACTCAACGCCAAGTCTCTTGCTGATTGAGTCGTTTGCTAACTGTGCACCTAACGAATTTTCCTAATGGATTTGGAAAACCCCAGATGTACAATGAGGCGCAGACCCTTCCAGAGGCAGGGCCCGAGGAGGCACTGGAAGAGCAAAACCGAATCAAAGAGCCAGACCTCTCCTTGAGATTGAGATCACTTTTATTCTCAGTCGTTTTGGCGACAATGTGTGGGCAAGTGTGGGTGTGGTGCATGTGCTTCTGGGCATGCATGTATGTGTGTGCAGAGTCCTGCCCAGTGATGTCGAGTATATGAATACCTGCATTTACAGTCTGTGAACTGAGCCATGAAGTGCATGATGAGTGCTACACGAAGGCCCACTTGTGGCTTGCCTCTTCTTGTGCTTACTGCAGTGCAGCATCCCCACCTCCCCGCACTGCTGTTCTAAGGATGCCAGCCCAAGATCCCATCCAAAGGGCGCGTGAGGACCTGAACTCTGGGATCTGGCTCTGCAGGAGGGAGCTCATGGGTTTTCACCTCACTTAGTGAGCTCCTAAACACCATTTGTAGCTCCCTTTAACACAGCTGTATCCGACTCCTCAGAGTAAGGAGCCACTATTACAA
Source organism: Myiopsitta monachus (assembly GCA_017639245.1). NCBI lineage: Eukaryota > Metazoa > Chordata > Aves > Psittaciformes > Psittacidae > Myiopsitta > Myiopsitta monachus. The sequence goes on along the minus strand of CM029917.1, from coordinate 69,282,878 downwards.
ACTTTACCTCAGAGGTACAAAGAGAAGAGAACAGGAACCTCATGTAAGCTCTGGTGCTACAGCACAGCCAACCACATCTTGGGTTCCTGGGAAAGCAGCACCCACATACACTATTGAGTTTTCACAGCCACCATGCAACTGCAGTATGGGGGATGCTGCAAGGGAGATAACCCAAGCTTCCACAGCCCCCAGTCTTTTCCATCTGATTTGTGAAGCCACAAGACAGGTTAGATCCCAATCTGGTCTCCAGTTCTGTTTAAAAGCTGAGTCCCCCAAACTCAGAGCAGACAGAATACAGAAAGAACACAAAAGGAGACTAGTCAAATGCATCCTGACATTGCAGCAGATTGGAAACAATCATATTTCTCTGACCTCTTTGCCTTTAGCACAGTAAAAGCAAAAGTGTCCCATCATCCAGGACCCTCTGAAGTTGCCAGGGCCCTCCAAATACCCTGCAAGCCCTAAGATGAGCTAGATGTGCAACATCACCCTTGAGGCTCCCTCTCAGTCTACCTCAACAAGTTTGTGTGCTGTTTAGGGACATGCAATTTCTCACATTACACAGACCCAGCAGACAGCAAAGTTATTATCCTGGGAGTTTCACGTGGACGGATGCAGGTTTGAATCCCAGGTTTTGCTTCAGAGCATAACACAAGGTACTCCAGGACATGATCCAGTTGCTAAAAGTCCTGCAGTGCAAAGCAACTCGCCAGCTCTACTTCCAAACCTGTCTGCACCAGTTTCAGTAGGAAATCAACTGGTCAGCAAAGGGTCAGCACACCAATAGGCAAAACCAGCACAATCCTCTTGAGTGATGTAGGCATCTAGTACCAGGAGATCCTTCTATTCCAAAGGGGTTACGTTCACTGTCAGCTCCACAGAGAGACAACCGATGCCCCAGTCCTTTCTGCCCTATTCATAACACACTGTTAGAAAAGGCTGCAGGGTGCTCTGCAGAGGCCTTAGTTGTTTCAGTTACAGTAACTCTGAGCAGGGACAAGAACAGGTATATAATACAAGCTCTGAACTCAGGTATCTCTGCTTTTAGGGCACTGCCTTCAAGCCCTCTTTCCTTGTGACTTGACTCCCAAAAAATGACACCCTTTAAAAAATTGGGGCCCTCATCCTTGGGTCTCAGGGATGTTAAGTGGGGTCTAAGAAGCAGGAGCTCAGCAAAGGGACACTGTGTGCAGAGGATTCGAGGATGCATCCTTAAAAGAGAGCGACAGTAAAATCAAAAGGACTCTCAGCCACTTGGCTTGGTTCTCCTGCACAGATCTCCCACCTGGCAGTTGCAAAGGGGAGACATCTTTTAACTGCATAGAAAATTAAATGGCTTTTGCATATCAAAAAAACACAGATGAAAACACAGTTACACCAGTTACCAAACAGTGGGCGGATGAGAGATCACCGTTTTATATTAGATAGACCCAGCTAGGTTGATTTGCCACACTCCCGGCATTACAGCTTCACTGCCAACTGAGTGCCTGCACAGGCCAGGTACTGCCGTGCTCCCGCTGAGGTGGCATGCCCTGGCAGGAGGGCTGTGGTCCCAAGGAGGAGGCTGCAAGACGTCTGCTCTGTCCTCTCACTCCTTCAATGCTCACGCATCCCAGACCAGATGGGCGCACTGGGAAACAGGCCTCCGGCTGGAAAAGGATTCCAGTTTGTGGTTTCTTTACAACGTGGCTTCCACGCAACGTCACAGCAACAGATCGCTAGTTTCTTCCTATGGAGAATGGAAAGAGAGAGGTGAGTAGCAGCAAAGAGAAGGCTGCCCAGCACAGGAGGTGACAGCAGGGAATGCTCTAACACAAGTTCTGACTATACCAGGGCCCTTTATGCTCATAGGCAGCAAGACTCAGGGAGTTTCCCAGCGCTATTCCTGACACCATTCAAAGATCTCACCCTACTTTCACTCCTTCCAGATGCCACAGGAAACTTCTAGTCACTAATTCATCTACAGTTATACAGAAGCACAACCAGTCACTGCTTCTCACTGACACAAGAAAAGTTTAAATGGCTATTGCCAGAGGTGGCAGGTCAACAAATAAAGTCTGAGCCCAAGCTCTCCTCCTAGCTGGAATGATACCTGGAAAAGACATGAAACTGATGGAGCTGATAACTTTTATTTGGCAGTTTCCCCCCCACCCCCCAACAATGGTTTGATTTCCACAATCTCCTGGTAAAGTGGATTCTGACTTGCATTTCCCAGTGTTAAGTTCTGCTAACAGGGTTACTTGCTGCCCTGCATGCAAGACTGGTATGTGAAGGACCAGAAGCCAGAGGAATGTCACCTCTGCAACAGCAGCAGGTACTGGCAGGATGCATGTCACTGTCTTGCACCGGTGTGGCCAGCCTGCATCCAGGTGGGGACTACCTTCTACCAGTATAACTCATCCCAGGTCTGCCATCACAGGACAAGAGTTTAAGTCCCTCATCTCTTAGACCTTCATCAGCATCTGCTGAAGGGATTCTGGCTCTGGAAATGCATGCCTCCTATTTGATTGACACTAAACCAAGTATTTGCATGGAGCAGACTCATACAGCCCAGCTATCAGGGCTCAGCTATAGGACACAAACTGACAGCAACATCTTAGAAGCCCTCAAAACCACCCAGTCCAGAGAGAAACCAGTGCTGCGGTACCAGTGCTCAACCTGCACTTTCCCAACCCTTCCCACACCTGGCCCAGGAAAGAATGGCCGCTCATGAAGCATGGCTGCCAGGGTGAGACTAAGGGGATCAGGACCAGTCAGTACAATACAGCCACATGCTGCTTCACCAGATCTCCACACAGAGATGCCTGGGTAGCTCTACTAGGATCCAGGTCTAGATTTCTACTGGTCTAGTGGCTGCTATGTATGGAGGGTGCCACAATGACAAATCTAGAGCATCCAGACATGGCAGACCATGAGCTGTTGGTGGCTACCAATAAGGAAGAAATGGCAGGTGGCAGGCACACAGTGACTGATCTTCTTGCATCCCTGTGTGATTACAACATATTCTTACCACCTCATGGCATAGTGTATGTGAACACACAAGGCAGGAAACATTTCCCAGCTTGCTTCTCTTCCTGCTTTGCCAGCTACTGCCCAAGCCTGTGTGCGAGACACAGCCAACTGTTTTGCAGTGCAGCAACTTTAAAGGCTTCGCAGCATCACCACCTCCCTGACAAAGCCTTGTCCAACTGCTACAAAACTCACTTGTCCAGGAACAAATCCAGGGAATCCTGCTACAGCTCATTTCAAGAGACTCTCCTCCAAGCAGGTCTGAATTAAATGGTACCAAGAACATTTTTACATTCATCATGAGATCCAAATGGGTTTTCAACATGTGATCAATGGGTCCACAGAATCCTATCCCCAGTGCTTTCCATCTGGCCAGCGGCCCTGCCATCTGCAGCAATCATTTTGCTTCATGCCTCGTTGTCATCCCAAACCTCCAGGTAACTGCATCCACTCCAGCCATGAGGCCCCACCTGAGAGCTGCCCCTGCCCCACAGCATTTCAGAGTCCAAAGTCCCATCGATCCCCGTCAGCATGCAACTCCACAACTGGAGAGATGGGAGCACTGCAGAGCATCAGCCATGTTCTGCCCAGTGGAAAACCTTTGGCACCAGCACTGACGATTTATCTGGAAGATAAAGAAAATGTAATGTAGCACGAGCAGCAGGGTTCATAGTGCATGTGATAAATAATCTAAGACACACAATTTTCTCTAGGCTTCTAAATAGGGAGGGCAAGATCTTTACAAGTAACACAGGCCTTTCTGAGAACACAAGTTTCCTGCCAGCAGCGACTGCAAAACTGGGACACAGTTGTTAGACACTGTGGAAGGCAGGCTGGAGGACAGGAGGACAAGTGCACAGGCAAAGCCTGACAGCACAGTAGAACATAAATTGCAGCCTTGGGTTAGAAATGTGCTGGAACAAGTACACACATAGGAGGAGCAAATGAATAGAGCATGGAGACTTGTGGCTTGGTAGCAGGGCAGCTACCTTGCTTCCTGCCCCAGTGGGCACTTCAACTTCACCTTCACACACAGCTCAACAGCCCACCATCACTGAAGCTATCCCTCCAGCAGGATGAGCATATTTTGGGATGAAAAGATACTGAACAGAGAGCAGCATCCAAACTACTTTGAGATACTGAAGGGAAAGTAATAGGCATTCACATGCAGCATAGTAGCAGCCACCAGCAAGACACTTGGCTTGCTTCTCTAAGCTCCCTGCCAAATTCCCTTGTGGCACTCTGAGAAGAACAGGTCACGGCTGCACTTCTATTCTGCAAGAAAACCTATGCATCAAGAAGCCAAGGCACTGTCTGGTTTTGTCAATGTTGTTCCATATTTGTTCCCACCACAACACAGCTCTGTTTTCCCAGCACATCCCTACTTTGTGGAGTGAAGCACATGCAGACTATTAATACAGAGGAGGGCAGAGCTTCTGTCCAGAGAGACCTCACCAAATTGGAGGACTGGGTCAACAAGTTATGTGAAATTCAACCAGGATAAGCGCATAACCCTATACCTGGAACAGAGCAAGCCCATGCACCGCCACAGCCTGGGATCCAGCTGGCTTTGGATGTAGTGGAGAACATGTTGACCACAAGCCAGCAGTGCATCAGTGACAATGAAAGCCAAGATGTAATAAAGGAGCCTCAGATGGGACAGAAGGAAAAATGTTCAATCACAGCAGCACGGTGTAATTCTGTAGTCGAGAGATGAGGTGGTACCTCCATCCTTGGCAGTCATCAGCCCTCACCTATACAAGGTCCCAAGCAATCTGACGCAGTTGTGAGGGTGGCCCTGTTTGGAGCAGGGGGAGCACAGAGACTTCTTGAGTTCTTCACCTAAACCTGCCCATGACTGTATTGTCTCTTGATCTGCTCTGACCACTATGTGTATCTTGCATCAGCAACAACACAGCTGAGGGAACACTTCAACCCATTTCACTATACCTCTTATCCTTTGAGCTGTCTATATCTACAGGAGTTCCCAGGCTGTGGGGCTGCTCCCTTCCAAGAAAAGTGCTTAATGAGGACATGTGTTATGTAGGCTTTCTGATGTCTACTGAGAGGGAAATGGGGGTCTGCTTTCAGGTCTCACTTGGAACAAGGGCTGATCACAGTAGGAGTGGGGGGGTAAACCAAGGCAACATTAACTCGCTCGCTGCCATTCTTCGGACAGATGATCTCCGTCAGTCCCTCTGGTCTCGGCTGACTCAGCAGTTCTCCTGTGAATAGGGGAAAAAAGGAAAACATTTAAGCATCAGCAAGGCAGTTTTTGCAATTTTTTGCCTTTAACATGCCCTTCCCCTCTGCATCACTAGGTAAATATTCATGACCAATGCAAGTGAGCACTGTAAGAAGGCTTACTGGTCCTTCAACCCAAGCAGGTCTCATCTGTGTAACCATGGCGAATGTCCTGCTGATTACAGCTTGGAGACATGCTGCTGCACAGAAAGGTAACATCTGCCATTGTCCCTGTCTCTGCTTTGAATCAGCACACACAGACTTGAGAGCTCCTTAGGGATTGATATCACCTATATGGAACCTAATGAGATGGAGGTTTTAGGAGTAGGTGTTTTAATTATGCTTTGGGACAGACTGAATGCAAACTTCTGGATCCCATCTCCATGAAAAGGAAGAAGCTGACCTGCAGCATCATCAGCAAATCAGGACACAGATACAAGCCTTATTATTCACATCTGCATCCTACAGCTACCAACACCCACAAAGCTACCCAGAAAGCAGCTGTCTTCCAGTTTAAGCAGAATGATGCTACAAGGACCCTGCCAAGACCACCTTCTTTGACATGGATCAGAAAGAAAATAGTTTGAAAGCACTGCTCAGAATGATTTTTGTATCACTTATACATTTCTCCTCTAAGAAACTCTAGAAGGACCTCAAACAAGCCACAGAGAAGCATGCTTGACCTTTTCTGAACCTGTTCTGTCCCTGAGCAACCCTGGCCATTGCAGCTGTCCAGCCATTGCTCCCGTACTGCAACCTCTAAGCTGGAGCTAGCTTGGAGCTGGAGAGACCCTGCTGTTCTGCAATGGCTGGCCAGCTGCAAGGTGCATCTCTTTGCTACCAGAACAATATTTAGAAGCAGGTAAAAATACTCAAGAGGATTCCCTAATATCCCTCTCCTTAGATGCCATGGGACTGCTGCTGTGTCCTGTCAGGGCTCTCGGCCACACTATACTCCGCTGAGGAAGCAGATCCCAGCTCCCAGGAATCAGCTATTCCCTAATGAAGGCACTACCATATCTGTATTGAGTCAGTAGCAGCGGGGGGCTCTAGCACCGCATGGTATCCCCCTGCTAAACGCATGCCTTAGCTCAGCTGTTCAAGTGCCAAATTGGCAGGATGTCCTTGTTTCAGCCGTAACAGTTATTTTTCTCCTTCTAGTAGCTGGTGCAATGCTGCCTTCTGGCTTTAGTCTGAAAATAATGCTGATAACACATCAATGTTTTAGTTGTTGCTAAGTAATACTTAATCTAATTGAGGACTTCTCAGTCTCTCATGCTCTGTCTGTGAGGAGGAGCACAGGAAGCCAGGAGGAAGCAGAGACAAGACACCTGACCTAGACTAACCAAAGGGGTATTGCATATCACTGCACATCATGCCCAGTATATAAACTGGGGGGAGTTACCCGGAAGGCCCAAATCACTGCTCGGGTCAGGCAGGTGGGTAGTGAGCAATTGTATTCTCTCCCCTTTAACATTTCCCTTATTATTATTAGTAGTAGTTTTATATTATACTTTAGTTATTGGAAGGAGAAAGATAAATGTTAACAGCTGAATCCAGGACACAGCTCCCCAGTGCTGGCACCCTTGCAGCTTGTAGTTCATAGCACAGCAAGAGGGGATAGCCAGCTGCAGAGATGTGCCCAGCTCCAAGGATCACTTCCCCAACAGATGGTCAGAGCAACTCAAGTTTCCTCCTGGCTCGGCTCCAGTCCACACGACTGGCCCTAGCCAGGCAGATTCCCTGGCCATGAACATACCATGTCTTCAGAGTAGCATAGCCCGTCCACAGCTGAGACACCCAATAGCACCATCTCTTGGTATCAGTCTGGCAGGTAGGGTCTGCTCTCAAAGGCAAATATGGGATGGCAGCATCCATGTCCAGTAAGGGCTCAATTTTAATAAGTGTGCCCATATGGATGCTAAACAGACCTACCTGAGGCAGAGGCACCAGGCCACAACTAGCTTGTGCCAGCTGGATCAGTGACTTCCTTTACAAAGGCAGGCCAGCTGTAAGCAGGCTGCAGTCACTAGTCAACATAAAAACTCCGCACCCATCCATCAAGCAGTGACTGTGAGCTATCCCCATTTCCACTAAAACAGTCAAGACAGATGGTCCTTAGACTTCCATAGTTCAAAATGTACTTGCAATAAATTCCCCTGACCTTAAACAAAGAACAACAGAAAACATCTTCCTGTGTCCAGCTGTTATTGCCATGCACCCCAGGAAAACAAGAAAAGAAATCACACTTTGAAGTAGTGCCCAGCCTGTGCACCAATAGCACAACAGTCATCCCCACCATTCCTGAAGCCTCGAAAATGTTGCTTCCCTCCTCTCTTCCTCACTGCTTCTCTTCCCACTTTTGTGAAAATGCAGATCTAAACCCCTTTGGTTTCTCCAAAGAGAGAATCACTTCACTTGGTATCATGAAAGCAGAGGGGAGGGCTTGGCAGGGAACACACACTGTGCCTCTGAGACATACCCCAGCTCGTGGGCCAGTAATTCCAGTTTGCCCTCATGGTCTGCATCTGAATTCACATTTGGTTTGAATATCTACCCTCGTCTTACACCCACACTCCACCCTGAAGCAGCAGAGCAGCTTTCACGCCATGCAGACACGTCCCCCAAAACAGAAGAATCGTGATGGTATTTGCAATTCAAAGTTAAATTTGCAAGGCAGCATCCTCAATTACGTGAGCTGTCACACACTGAAAGCAGCATTGCACACCAGCAAGCACATACACCATAGGGCTCCGTGGCCCAACGATTCCCAGGTTTCCTAACCCCAGGTTGACTTCCAAACTGCAGTATTGCTAATAGTACTGAAAACACCGCTGTGAAAGATGAGTCATAAAATCAGTGCAACATTATGTGCTGTAAAGACAAGGCTAATATCCATCAGATCTTAAACAGGAGGAGCACAGTAAACTGGTCTGTCTGCTTGAGCTTTCATTCCCATTTCCACCATCCCACTTCAGGAATCCTTAGATGGAGATTTCTCAAGCAGAGGAGATGGCTGCAGGGTTAAATAGATGTTTGATTAGCAGGCAAACCCCTTCCCACTCCTCTGCAGTCAACCCTATTTCTCTTCATGTCATGGCGTTACTGCCCCCTCTAGGTTGCCCCTGGGATAAAACTCACCTCCCTCTGTCCCCACTCCCATTTCCAGAGCAGCTGACATATATGCTGTTCCCCTGAAGAAAGACTTTTCCTGCAGTTATTCCATGAGATAGATCATGCTCCAAGTGGGAAGAAGGTGACCTGTACATCCTTCCTCTTCCTCCTTCTCTCAGCTAAGGGATGTCCCACTGCCTTCCCCCTTAGCGTTCTCGTCCCCTTGTCTTTACAAATTGCTCACCTTTGCTGCGCAAACTCATCACAGTACTAAACCAGGCATATCGAAATCATACTTCACATCACTGCTAAATAAAAGTCGGTGCAAATTCCACTGCAATATGCAGTCTTCAGAAGTGTAACAAACTAACATTCAGACACTGCCTGGACGCAACTCCTGGAGCCCAGAGTCTCTTGGAGGTTCCAGAAACCTCACATTTCTATTCAGAAATTATTCAAACTGCAAAAGATTAAAACCAGAAGTCTTGAGGGCTCTGGCAGGGCGGGAAAAAGGAGATCAAACAAAGCATTGCACTGATACAAAAGAATAACCAAGCTCTCGGCATGCGGTGGTGTTTTGCCTGGTTTAACTGTTAAGTTCAAATGTAGCTGGAGCACCCCATGTCTGCAGCACTCGTTCTACCCCATGTACAGACTAGTCAGGCTGTATTTTGATTGCACATTCCTTCATGAGCATGTCACAGATTTCACTGGAAACCTCAGTTCTGTCTGCCCCCTCTGAAAAGTCACCCTGCAATAGTACATACAAATCATGAAGCTTATCCTAGTCTTGATGTGGCCTTTTAATGCTATTGCTTTAAAGACTAACACAGCTGAGCCTTTGAACAATCCCATCTTCCAGGAAACAAATCTCCCCCACTAAGACTATTCAGCTGATTTAGGAGCCTGAGCCGACTTGCAAAGGCACTTTAACGCTGGGTTCTTACTAAGGTTTGATTTTTAGATGCATCTAAGTCCCAGTTCCAATGATAGCAGAGAGGCACACACCAACCCTGGTTAAAAGCACCTGCCAACAGACAGCATATGTTTTAGAAGATGCTCCTTTGCTGCCTCCGCATTTACAATGGCACAAATGGTGCAGAGGACTTCTATCTGTCCAGTGGCCATCCTCCTGGTGTTTTCGCACAGAAACAGGTCTCTACAACTGTGTAAAATGTGCTGTACAGAAAGGTAAAGCTGAGACCAAGACCCTGTCATGAAACTACCATGGCTGGGCTGCAGCATTACCTGGTTTGTAAACTCCCCCAGGCAGAAGGGCTGAGCAAGTCATGCTGTCCACGCCATGTATGAGAAACTGCTACATGTCAGTGGTCACTGGCAAAGGTAGGAACAAACCTTCAGGCATGCCCAAAGCTCTACATGAAGGACCTGTTTCCTCTCAGCATTAACCAGCTCACCCAAAGCAAGTATTTCTATGACAGCAAGATATTCTTTGCTGCCACTGTTTTATTCCAGAACAGGTAGAAGCATGGTCTACTTTCAGCCACTTGTACTGGGTTCCCAGACCCAACCAAGGCCCACAAAGATAACTGCATGTGCCAGACTGATCTCAACCATGTACTGACATTCAGTGCACAAGACACTTGTACTGCCGTATATACCCAGGAATACAGAAAAGCATCAGTGTACAATTTCTGTTCAAGCACAGTTAGGGACATCATTCCTTCTGTCTGTGATTTACTGTGATTTGGAGGGATGCCTCCCTCAGAGCTCATGCCAGCGATCAGACCCATGCGTGCTGCAAAGCACACTTCACTGGCCTTCAGGAAATACCCATGAAATGCCATATACCCATGACAAATCAGAGGGTTAGGAGGGAGGCTGACAGCAAGAAAAGCGAGTACTTGCAGGAGTGTTCGGTTACTCCTCGCTGGCAGCCAGACAAGGCCAGCTGTAAGCCTACTTGGCTGCCTAAAAGAGAGAAGGGTTTTGCACACAAAGATGAAAATCGCACCCAGACCATTTGCCTTCACACAGTTCCCACTGCTATGGCTTTGCTAAGTGGCACAAGATCCCCTGTTCATGTGTCAACAACGCGCAGCAAGGGCATGGGGTAAGAGATTCTGGTCTGGCCCTACTATGCCACCTCCTCTCTTCATAGAGCTCCAGGAGAACACATTTACACAGTACCAGCCTGATGGTGCTTTTCCTTTTCATTTGTCATTTTCATGCTGTCATGTGTCAGGATATGTGCTCCCCTGGGACCACCAGCAAGCAGTGGATGAACAGGGCCCCTGACACTGTCTCCATGGTGCTGCTTCTCCCTCTTCAGTCTGCTTGGGGCAGCCAAACCCAAGCCGTTCCTACATCCTGCCCTGCCTCAGTACTGACCCACCCACACCCAATTGCATGCTCCAGAGCTGCTCGAACCATGTACCCACTGTTTTTGCAGGCCCAGTGCCCATTTGCTCCCACTCTAGCTCTACTCAGTCCTCCTCCTTGTTGAGGGCCTTCAGATACCAAACACTGCAAGTGGGGTTGGCAGGAGATAGACTTTACATCTCAGCCTCAACTGCTTCTCTGTCAAGCCTCCTTTGACTAATCCTTGCTTGTGACATCTCTCAGCACAGCAACTCAGCAGTCATGCCTTCAGGAAAGTAGAGAACAAAACACTTCAACACTGTCTGTGTACCAAAAGCATGTGTCCCATGCTCGGCTTCCAACAGCAGTCAGAAAGCAGGGCTCACAAAAGAGCCCCCCTGCTTTGCATGCAGAGAGATTAGGGTTGAAGAAGCTACAGCTCCTCTGCCTGCTGTTAGCTGCTTGGAGGTTTGACAGCTGGAACACTCACATAGTCAGATCAAACCTGTCACAGAGGCAGGGTGAGTTGAATAGCCACGCGCACACATTTCCCCCTCTGCTGTAAGCACAGGCAACGTCCTCATACACTGGGACTTTGCAGCCAGCTCTATAGCTGACAAGAAATCTGCCAGGAGTCTTGGCAGGATGATAGCGTCTCACACCAAGCCCGCTTCTATACCATGCCACTTAAATCTTGTCTTCACAACTCCTTCATTTCATCCAAGCAGAGTGGCTTCCTGCAAATGTTGCTGCGCATGATGCACAAGCTTATACCCAAGCACTGCACACAGAAAACACTGTTCTGTATTAGTATGAATATTTAATATGCCCTTTGCAGCACTGCCTGGATGTCACACACAAACACATTCCCCAGAAAGTTGGAACTCTGCACTCTGCTTCATTTATTTCTGGAGTCCTTAGTGACCTTATCTATCTGGCCTACTTGAGACAGATGGTTGGATAGAGACCTGCAAGTTAGGACTCAATTTTCTTCCCACTGGAGGCTATTCTTCTGCCTGCAATCGCAACAAAAATAAGGAATCAGAATGCAGAGACATCACAAAAGGGAGCAGAACAGGGTGAAATCCACCTTATGAATAAAGTTTCATGAGCCTCACACTGCAGTCATGGTTAAAGAAGCTTAAAACTAGCAAACAAATTAACAGCAAAAATCCCAACCTGTCAAAGTGCCCCAGTGAGAGAGACCACTGTAGAAAAAAACCCAACAGTTCTGGATTTGCGCTGAAAAGAATGTTGATAGTAGAGAGATGCTTTACTTATTGCTGAGCAGTGCTTACTCAGAGTCAAGGGGGGGGGGAGCGAGTGAGTGCTGTGTGTTGCCTAATTGCTGGTAGGGGTTAAACAGCTACACATTCTCAGCACCGGCTGCCTCTCCAGCCAGCACCTCATCTCACAGCTCTGGCTGTGGACATGTATATGGCTCACCTTGATTATTTTCTCCAGTTGGCTGCACTGGAAAATATTTTCCCAAGGGCCTTAATTCATGCCAGCTGACAGCAGCACAAAACAACCTCCATGGTGGATCTCTGGAAACGGGCAGGAGTGCTTTTCAGCTTGGAGCTGACAGGTCTAGGTCAAGCTTCAAGACCTAGAGCCACAGTTCCCCAGGCCAGGAACCCCACACCCACTGCAGCGGCTGTGCCCTGCTGAGCTCAAGCCCAGGCAGCTTTCCCCACAGCAGAGATCAGTGTGCACTTTACCTCCTACCCATGGAGCCACGAGGCTAATTGCCAGCTTGGAAAACCTTTATCCCAAAACATTTGTTAATTATCTTTTTCTCAGACACACAGAAGTTAATTATAGTTAGAATTGGAATGCATTAAAAGCAAAACAAAAAAACCCACACATTCCCCAAACCCCATCATTTGGTACTTCCTATCTCCATAGTCACAAACCAGAATTAAGAGAGCAGTAGGAAATCATCAAGACTGCCTCAAAATAACTCCAGGAGCAGTCATGAAGGCTTGAGCTTTTCTGTCTTCTTCTGACAGTATGAAATAAACAGCTTGGAGAAATAAAGGATGGTTGACAGCTATCTTATTCCTAAACCAGTACAGGTAACTGATCTAGCATCAGTGCGGCTACATAACACATGCAACATCTCTCTCTTCTTTCTGCAACTCATGAAATACTGAGCACAGAGAGCATCTATGCCGGGTTATACTGACACCTCAGTAAGAGACTTGCCATGAGGACAGAAGGCTGTGACTTTTGACACCACTGCCCACTCCAAAAAGATGAAGGGGTAGGGAACATGATGCCATTTCTTCACTCTGTCCCATCAAACTCATTCTATCTGAAATAGAATTTCAGCATGAGTAGCATCCCTTGCCCAGCTTCATCTCTACCTGTTCCGTTGGGCACTCCATCCTTCTCCCTGTGCAGTGGGGAAAGTTCAAGCCACCTCCACCCATGAGTGACCAGAGCAGACAGAGGAGAAAGGAAGTAACCAAAGGGTTACTTCCAAACAGACAGTGGAGAAAGGAAGTTACCAAAGTAAACAGCACAGCATAAAGGCTCAGGAAAATGAGAGGAGACTGAAGCAAAAGTTGAAATAGAAAACAAAGCATCCTCCAAATTGCTGAATATTTTGCTGCCCTGATAATATCTAAAAAGCTCCTTGAACTGGCAGGTTGCAATACAGCACTTTCAGATGACTGCAATACAAAGCCATGAAAAATTGATTTGCCTCATTAACATTTTAGGACCTTATGAGATGGAACGAAATTGACTGTCAGGGCATTTTAAGGGAGAGTCATGGTGTAATGAGCTCAGTGTGAATTATCCTCATCCCAGAATAGAAACCGCGTAACCAAGCCCAGAATCTACCTTTTGGTTATTTTTAATTCTACCCCTTCAGCCATATCTGCCATAAGTATTTTCTCATTCTGCCAAGGCAAGGCATCAGCTGGAGAGAAAGCTGCAGCCAGCCCCAACCTGTCCTCACTCAGTAACAGCAAGGCAGGACTGCATGCATAGCATCACCTAGACACTAGACACTACCAGCTGCAGCTTGTCCAAACAGTTCCCACCAGCTGAGAGCCCACCTTTCCAAACAGTAATTCCAGAGCTATTACACCCCCATCACAGATGAGATGCTGAGTTTCTCTCATCCAAATGATTAACATGCTTGCTCTCCAAGGGAGAAAATAAAGAGTTTAAAAGCATTCTCATAAGCCATTACTATAATAGACAAAGTTAAGAGTCTGGGTTCATCAAAGTCTGCAGGGAGCTACCAGGACTGATCAGCATCCTGCCAGCTCTGGCTCTCTGTGTTTGGGTCACAACATGTTAATAGCTAGCCATCTGAAAAGCCAGTCCCTGGAGGGGGACTTACAGAAGTCAGTCCCATAGACTTCCAGCCTTATGAAACTGGTGAGGCAGGGCCAAGCCTCAGCCTGCCCCTCTGCTAAATTTAGAGAATTAGGCAAGCTTGCAAGACATTTTTCCGCACAATAATTTGGCTGTGGTATTGCACCCAGAACTGCCTGGTCATTTTCTGCCTGCTCCAATGCAAGAACTAGGCAGCTTCAATGCACGTACTGCAAGGTGTACTTGATGAAAACCAAAGGAAGTGGTCTAGCACCTGACACAGGCTGCAGAACTCCTTGATGCACCAGGCTGTAGGTTCAAGCTCAGAAGGGCTCACAAAGAGACTGGACCAGTAACTGGCAAAGGGTCTTTAGGAATTACTAAAGAGACAAATCCCTGTGCGGAAGATAGACAAGGGCTGGGAGAACACTTGGGACAAAGTTTTTTTTCCCAGTTGGCTTGCTTCTTTCCCACAAAATGCCTATGCATGCCATGGCTGAAGGTAAGATCCTGGGCATGAAGCCCCTTTTCTGGAAGTTCAGCAAAGTCCATCTGGGGACCTAAAGACCAGCAGTTTCCCTTGTAGTAGCTGTTTACATTCTGCCACAACCACCACCTTTATTTTTCCTCTTTAATTTTACCTATCACCAGCCAAGAAGAACAAACCAAACCGCACATGCAAGACATGCATGTACATGTGCTGCCCAACAATTTTCCCTGAACTTAAATAAACTCCTTCCTGGGTAAAATTAACTTGGCTCCATGAGCTGCTGTTGCCTTAGGGCCATTCCAAAGCTTCAGTGAGTTCTGCAAACTGAATTGGAGGGAGCTGTATTTTCAAACCTGTGTGATAAGTATTCTCTTCCAGATCATTCAAGGTGAGATGCAAGTGCAATACTTCTCTGTAAAGCTATTTTGGGCACTCCAAAACCCTCGCTGCTCAGCAGAACAACCCCAGAGTCCACTTAGGCAAAGGAACACATTCCCCCCTCCCTTCATCATCAACTGGTCTAAGCAGCAAAGTCTAGTAAGTGTTTCACCTGTTAATTGAACCAATTTGAACTCATCCCTGTTTTGAACTATTAACATTTTATATTGAAACCACTTTACTGTGGAATTTGATCTATGCATATAGATCACAGAATTTATTCTAGGCTTGTGTTTAATTGGAGCTAAATGCCTCCTTGGTGCTTCTGCTACTGACTTCCTGCTAGTTAATAACTAACATCATAGTACATGCTGACCACAGGCTTTAGCTGAGTAGGAACCTGCAGGACCACAGAAGTTTCCATAATTACAAGGGCATCAGATCTAACTTGCTTCTCGCATACTTGATTATTCTCGCATACTTGATTCTCGCATTTTCTCCCTTTACATGGAAGTTTCATGAGTATATCCTTAGGCCAAGCATTTCCTCCTTGTGAGGCAGAGTGTGATACAGACAGCTTCATGCAAATCTATGTGTCTGAAATCAAAGAAGCAGAGCACTGAGACTAGTGGCCAACGCTCCTCTTGGTTTCATAGGTAAGGCTGCCTTCTTCTATGAAAGCATTGCTGGTGCACACGGCAGTGTGGCGCACACGCCACAGAGCTTTGAGCCTAACTTTCCCTATGCCAACAGATAATTGTTTCAAACCTTCTTCCTTTGCTTGGTTTAAAGTATTTTTGTTATTACCAAAATTGCTGTCTTTGAAGTTGGAGTCAGTTGCTGGCTTTGTACTGCTCAAGGGTCAAGAACAAAGCTCTGTCTGTCCTTTTGCTATTAAGAGCTTTTACTTGTGTCCATTTTCCAGAGGGGATGAGTCTGATCTTTTAGATATTTTTGTTTCTTTTCCTATTAATGATTCCTCAGCATTCCCAATCATCTAACCATTCTTCTCTGAACCCTCTCATTACCTAATATCCCAACAGGTGACAACTAACAGCTGTAAATCAAGTCAATAACTAGCTCCTGCTTACAGACACCTTTTTTCCCAAGGTGAAGGGCTTATTTATGGAATTAACATTATAGTTTTACTACCTCTGCTGAAACCAATTCTTACCACTTTTTATTCTGCCACTGGAACACTTTCCAACAATAAGTCATACAAGTTCAGAAACAATAGCTTTGCTACTTCTGAAGAGTTCATTGCCTATTAAAAGCCATCTGGTCTGGGGTTTTCAGTCCCCAGAAATAAACTGCAACATCCATCTTTGCTGTTTAAAAATCACTTCTATGGTAGTTATGTTTGCTACTGAAAGAGGAAGAAGCCCTGGGTGCTGTAAAGAACTCATCAGCCTCCCAGGGAGGCAGCAGCATTGCCAGAAGATCTCACTCCACCATCTCCTCTACTCCCCTGTCCCTTCCCAGGAGCTGCCTGCTCCACCATAGGGCTCTGGGACAGAGCTGAGCTCCTTGCTGGCCCCCTAACTATTCACGATGCAAATCTGTATTACTCACAGGTTTTCTCCAGGAAGTTTTCCACCAGGTGGATAACTCTCAGTCACTTACTCACCATTGTCACTGGAACAGATTGCTGGCCCCTCTCCTTCAAATGTACCGTCAACCCATCTAAGCGCAAGCTGGATGGCTATGCTCTGGACATGCCCAACACTGAGCCCCTCAGAGGCACCCACTTTGGGAAGAAATAACATTAAAATTTCCTGGCTATTTACTTGAACTGATCAAAGAGGACTCAGGGAGATCTTAATCATATGGTCAATATACTCCAAAAGTGAGGACTATTGGGACTGGAAAAGCAGGAACCAGGAGGACGCCATTCAGCACTGGAGGTCAGGCCCCAGCCATGCTTGCTCTGAGGGGGAGGTGAAGCAGATGTGGCAGCTCAAGAGACAGATACTGCCAAAAATGTGGCAACACGCTGGCATATGGGAGAAGATGTCACATTTCAGAGCTACTCAGAGAGCACGTTACAACGGTACACTTTCCACAATAAAAATGGCAGAACAACAACCAAAGAAATAAGGTCAGTTACACACAAACTCACCCAAAAGGCTGTTGCAAGAGAAGCAAAGAGCATCCCCTCCTCTGCTGAGCTTTGTCCAGCATCCCAGTCTGTTCTGAGATGCAGGAAGCCCTGCAGGACCACCAGTAATTTGGACATGGAGTTTAAAAGGGAAGCAAGAGCCAGACTGGACTAGAAAAAAAAGAGCCTTTCCTTCCCTCCACATCACAAGATTGCTTTGTGAGAGAAAAAAAAAAAAACATCAGAGAAAGCACAGACCTGCTGGCTGCTTCTATTCGCACACATAAGGATTTTGCACACTTGGTGCTGTAGAAACATATCCCACAGCTCTGGACTTCACCAGCAGCCTCCTGGGGGCCAAGGGCATCAGTGTTCCCTCTCCACGACCTGGTTCCCTCCCACCTCCCTCAGCTCCTTGCATTTTTCTTGAACACACAAGCCAAGAGAACAGTCCTCCAAGCAAGGGAAAGCTTTATTAAAAATGACTTCCGATTAAAAGGAGTTTTAAATCCTTTGTAATGATGACTGGATTATCCGCATCATGCTGCATTATGCAGCCCGGATAAAGCAGCACAGAGCAAGCAGCAAAAATGCTCTCTCCAGCGGAGCTGCAACTCTGTGCGCTGCTCCCAGTTCCAATACTCACCTGCAAGTTTTTCTATCCCAGGGAAGCAGAATCACATCCAGTACTCATATAAGGCAGCAGCTACAGAGCAGAAGCTGTTCTGCAACATTGCAGGGGATTGAAACTAGACGATCTTAAGGTCCTTTTCAACCCAAACCATTCTATGATTCTATGGCTTTCAACCACAGAATCATTTCCTCTTTCAGGGGAATACTGCCATTAAATACTTCAGGAAACAGAGCGACAAGCCTCTGACCTGAAACCCAGTCATAGGTCTGCCATAAAACATGACAACTTCCAATGCCATATTGGCAATGAACTAGAGGCCTGGCAAGAGCAGCTCCCGAACTACCCGGCCTCCCTACAGGGACCAGCATCCACCCAGCCGTTCAAGGGCAGGAGCAGCCATGCAGCGAGCCAACAGCCATGCTGCTCAGCTTCTCATGGCCAAAGGCACCCAGCCATGCTTGCAGCTGACAGCTTTTCACGGGAAACACGTTTTTAGCACCTGCAAAGTGCTGTGACAGAAAGAAGTCACAGATTCAGAGCCAGCCTACTGTGCTACCCAAACCAGCCCATCAAGTATCTCTTCTCATCATGCCGTCTTCAGCCCAGTGGTTTGGGGCTTTACTTTTTACATTTTATTTTCTTTTTAATTACCAGGTCCTTGTGTGAATCACTAATGTGAGCATGCTCTTGCCTTGTTTGGCAACATTTTCTTAAGATCTTGTTTAGCTTCACTGCAGACACTCAAAAATGTGCATGTACATAATGTGCTAGGCTCCCTTTTGTCATAGAAGATGTGATTTATTCCTCAGAAGGACAAGGAACAAGTTAAAAATAACAGGCAGTTTCTAAAGCTTTGTGTTAGCTTTCTGCTACAAAAGAGAAAAGTACTTCCCAAAGGAATGTTCCCAAACTTTTCTTTCATAAAAAAAAAAAAAAAAAAGTCTTTACTTTGGCTAAGCCAAAAACATCGCTTGGGAAAAGACACAGACAAGACTCAACTCCTAACCATTTATTTCAGCAGCTCATCCTAGGAAAGCTCCAAAGCTGACCACAACAGCCACTTGCTGAGCTGAATTACTTGCCCATGCAAACACCAATTAAGATCGTGACAGAATCCAGTAAGAGCCTGTAAGGCTCCCTCTGGGCACATGCGTGCTCCTCTAAGAAATGACAAACTTCTCACTTACTAAAGCTGTCATGAAAATGTCACTCATGCTAGATCACAGGCTTCTTCACCAGCATGAGCAAGTCTCCCTGCCCAAAACCCCTGACAGTACAGCTTCAGGTACACAGATCTGACCAGACCTGTTAGGGAGGACAAAGCACACAGGTGCTTCATTCTCAATGTAGCCCTCCAGCACTGTCACAGTACTTGGAGATGACCAAAGTTCCAGGGCAAGGCTTGTATCTACCTCCGTCTTCACCCACTGAATGTTTCTGCACAACTATCCACCAGAAGCTTTAAAAATAGTGATAAAAAGGAAATAAATTCTTGTTCAGCAGATCTCTTAGATATTGCAATCAGCAAGCAATAGCATCTCTTCCCAGTGTCCCCGTTGTCTGCCTTCACTCCCATCTCAGTGTGAAAGCAATAATGGGAAACAAGTCAGATAGCAGCTGAAGCAGAGCAGTCAGTTATATTAAAATATCAGCTCCAGAGCCAGCTTTAACAAAGCAGCAAACACAAAAGCCCAAAACAACAGTAAAAAAACCCCCAAACAGCCAACCAACCAAACACAAAACAAAAACCCCACCAAAACTCCAAAACAAAACCAATAAAAAGGTACGAAGGCTTGTCATATTCCTGGCACCAAAAGCTCAAGATATTACAGTAGGCATGATTCCAACAGGACATTTTCAAGCCTGAGATGGCTCACTCCTGGTCCTTAACAGGGCACAGTGAAAGGACATTGGTATATTAGAGAGACCTTTGAAACCAGAGGCATGACTGGTCCCCACACAAACTCCCATTGCAAGCACAATTTACATCTGGTGTAACAGATTACATTACATGGTAACATCCTTACTCTGGTGTCAGTGAAACACCATCTTCCCTACACCATCCTCCCAGAATCTGGAGGATGGGTGGGGAGGTGTTAAAATCTATCACCACTGTCAGTCACTACACCTCCAAGATGCTGAAAAGGTTAACTGTTATCAGAATGAAGGGCTTATTGCCACCCTTTTAAACAGAGTCTGAGCCCAAGAGCAAAGTGGGGAGGCCCAGAGACCCTCTGCTAAACATTCAGTGCTCAGGAGAGCTCGGCAGGACTGCCAGCACTGGCACAAGCTCAGCAGGAAGCAGACTGCCCTCAGAGCTGCAACACGGCCACCTTACTTCACAGAAACAAGTTTCTTCTTTCGCACTGCAGCCATCGCTTAGTGCCCAACCAAAATAGATTTAAGCTGTTCCACAGTAAAAATAACAGTGACCAAGAAATGTTATGTCAGATCACAGGAAGGGGAAGCTCTTTTTTGATAGATATCCTAAATTTAGCTGCTTTGATAAACCAGAGAGAGTCATATGGATGATAGAATTTTCCATACCCCGTGCATGCATCATTATCTGAAATAAGAGCACGAAAATCTCTCTTGGTCAAAGAAGGAGCCTGCAAAAGGAAGAATTAGAGAAATGCAGAGGGAGCTAAAAACTCATCTGGTTACACAATGCATGTAAGTAGGCCTGATGCTTGCTGCAGACTCCCTGGTTTGGAAACCTGCCACCAAGCACCCTCTACTTCAGCACATTTAACCCCATCAGCAGTTCTGCCTGTAAAATTGTAGTGGGTTGACCCTGACTGGACACCAGGTGCCCTCCAAAGCCACTCCTATCACTCCCCCTCCTCAACTGGACAGGAGAGAGAAAATCTATGACTAAAAGCTCATGGTCACAACAAGGACAGAGAGAGATCATGCACCAATTGCCATCAGGGGCAGAACAGACTCAACTTGGGCAAATTTGTTTATATTACTGATCAAATCAGAGAAGGGTAATGAGAAATAAAGCCAAACCATAAAACACCTTCCCTTCATCCCTCCTTTCTTCCTGTACTTAATTCATTCCCAAATTCTCTACTTCTTACTCTCAACAGTGCAGGGGGACAGGGAATGAGGGCTCATTACACATTGTCTCTGCCACTCCTTCCTCCTCAGGGATGACTCCACACTCTCTTTCCACACACAGTGCAGGGCCTCCTGCACAGGAGACAGTACTCCATGAACTGCTCCAGCATGGGTCCCTTCCACAGGATGCAGTCCTTCAGTAACAAGACTGCTCCAACATAGGTCCCCCATGGGTCACCAGTCCTGCAGCACACCTGCTCCAGTGTGGGCTCCTCTCTCCATGGGGACACAGGTCCTGCCAAGAGCCTGCTTCAGCACAGGCTTCCCATGGCATCACAGCCTCCTTCAGGCACTCTCTGCTCTGGCTGCAACTGCTGTTTCGGAGGGTTTTCCCCTCAGGCCATTCTTAAATCTGTTATCCCAGATGTGCTACCACCTGATGGGCTCGGCCTTCTCCAGTGGTGGGTCCATCTTGGAGCTGTCTGGCACTGGCTCTGTTGGACGCAGGGGAAGCTTCAAACAGAAGCCACCCCTATAATCTTTCTGCTACCAAAACTTTGTCACACAAACCTAGTACAAAAATACAGCCACACACAGCAAGAGGGTAAGAAGCACCATGCAGACCAGGACAGATACAAACCCCCCATCAACTTCTCTCACTGCAGCAGCACAGACTTATCAACAGGACACAATCTGTGCCTCTCTCCCTGCCTGGGATGCCCTGGCAGTGTAGAGAAAAGGCCACCTGGCATGTTGCCTTCCTGAAGATACAGCCCAGATGAGGCTTCCCCAGGAAAGCCAACTCATCCAAAGAACTACTCAATGACTGCTCTGAGCCAGCACTGATTATCTTAGCTCTCACTGCTTGGTCAGCAATGTGGTGGTGCAACATGGGAGTCACTCAAAAGGGATAATGGTGGGACAGAGGTTGGCTGGCTCAGAGCCTGCATTAAAGCAGTAGAGACCGAGCCAGCAGTTGTATCTTCAACCTACAGTGCTCTTCAAAACCAATTTGGGCCCAGGAACAGCTCTCCATCACTGAGTAAGAGCTTGGCACCACATGGCCATTGCTCAGCCTGACACCAGTTTGTCTGGATTTACTGTTCCCTGCACCCTTGGGCAACTCCTGGGTGAGGCTGCAATTTGCAAGACGCCTTCCATGCTACAGATCTCTTGACAGATATGTGCTGAACAGCTCAGCTGCCGTCTTGCCGTCTCTTCTGTTCCAGCTCCTATGGGTCCCATCATGACTAAATTCCCCTGCCAGGGAAGGTCATCGCTCCTCCTGTGAGGCACTCCCTGCTTCACCGATAGAGCAATTATAAAAGGGATACCTAATTTATGTAGCCACTCAAGTTCCCTCTGCTTCCACATAGACAAGGCCCCAGCTGCTGAGCCCTTTTTGAGAAAAAAAACCAAAATGAATTGGACATAAATGCCTTGAAATGTTCCCTGTCACCCACTGTAATAAATACAGCTGCATCTCGCTATCTGTTGAGGATGCAATCCCAAAAAGTGCAAATGTTAGCAATCTGACAGATAATTATGCTATTTTTCCCTATAATGTAGTAGAGGAGAACACATGTACAGACTGGTGAATAATACACAGTATAAATACAGCGGGAGGGTGGAAAGTTACAAATGCAAATATCAGGATGGTCAATATCATAGAATGGTTTGGATTGGAAGGGACCTTAAAGACCATCCAGTTCCAACCCCCCCTGTCATGGGCAGGGACACCTTCCACTAGACCAGGTTGCTCCAAGCCCCATCCAGCCTGGCCTTGAACACTGCCAGGGATGGGGCAGCCACAGATTCTCTGGGCAACCTGCGCCAGTGCCTCACCACCCTCATAGTAACAAATTTTTCCTAATGTCTAATCTAACTTTCCCCTCTGTCAGTTTAAAGCCATTCCCCCTTGTCCTGTCACTACATGCCCCTGTAGAAAGTCCCTCTCAAGCATTCTTGTAGGCCCCCTTTAGGTATTGGAAGACTGCTATAAGGTCTTCGCAGAGCCTTCTCTTCTCCAGGCTGAACAACCCCTGTTCCCTTAACCTGATTTCATAGGATCACTATCCCCAGCCATTAGGATCATTGTTGGTCCCTTTATTCTTTACTGATCTTGATTTATCTGAGAGTTTTCATGAGAAATGAAAATGCAACTGTTCAGAGGCAACAGCAATAGCTACAGTAAAAGACTGATGTCAGCCAGCCAGTCTCAGACAGAGGTCCCTGCCACTCCATCCTCCACACCGTACATCTTGTGCCTGTGCTAAGTCCTTGCTCTCTAACATTATTTATTCAGAGAAAAATTGCTTGCCATCCATACCTGACCACTCCATTAAAAAAGAGGCCACAGTGAGTGGAGAAAGGTATTAAACAGTCAGCCACAGACCTCTACAAGAACAGCTACTGATGCAGCAGTGTGCTGCTGCACCATGCAGCACCCCTGGTCTAGTGCTGCAGGACAATCCTGCAGTTCTGCTGTACCCACCATAATGTTTTGGAAGCCACACAACAAAAATGCATGTTTCTTCTGCTGCAGGGAAGCTCACTCTCTGCTTGTTGACCATGCAGCAAGGGGCCTTACTAGATGTGAAGACACTTACATGGAGGCAGGACTTTGGTGCAGTGGAAACCATGGCAAATTCATTTTTCTAGGAAGCTCATCAACACCCCTTCCCTCCTGCAGGGCAGGATCTGTCCCTTATCACAGGCCACTGCTCACTCTGTATTGCTGGACACAAAAACGCCTGCTGAAAACGCAAAGAATGTGCTCAAAAAGGAATTCAGCATACCAAAACTTGACAGTCACTGTGTACAGATCATTCAAGAGAAAAGTCTTGAGTAAAGTTGGTCCTTTCCAACCCTAACCCTTGATGATTCTATGAAGTGTGTCATCAGCTTACATTCTGTTACAACATAAACCTACAATATTAATTTTACCTTCAGTCACATCATGAGGCCCACATATCCCTGTCCCACCATTGTTCTACCTTTGTTTCCTTCCTGTTATGCTGCAACAGGGGAAGCCTGAAAACTCTAAAGAAAGCTGTGGGTACCAGGTAAAAGAAGAGGGACCTCTCCCAGAATGATCTGGGTTCCCTCCCATGTAATACAAACAAAAACGCTTATCTAAACTACACTTCTCCAAGTTTGTGAAACCCTGCTAACAAAAGCCAGCAGAAATCTCCTGTCATCTCATCAGCACAATTCAACATAGCCTAGATCAACAATACAGCTCCTTCCTGGAGCATCACCTCCGAGTCAGCATAGCACTAAGTAGGGCAAGTCTGAACAGGACTCAGGATGCAGTTTTGCTTTGCTCTGAAGGTTATACACCTCCACAGTTCAGTTTAGTCTGATTCTCACAAAGCACTGTTTAATGGACTATTCCACAATTCCACAGCAGCACCCAGCTCACCTCAAAGCCGTCACCTGGCTCAAGCAGAGCTTGCCATGCTGAACTGTCAATTCAAAATCAATGTTAACTTATAAAGTTTGTAGGTCCTGGGCAACTTTCACACATGCTCCCCCAGAGTCCAACCTAGCCACAGCTGAAACTAGTAAGTAAGCACACTCAGTACACCTTTGGGAGGACCACAGAGCTCTTGAAAATGACCACTGGTGAAAGAACAAACCTGAAATTAAGGTTTCGATTTAAATCACAGCCAACTCAAACAGGCAGGCACTCCAGCAGTCACAGCTCAGTCTGCACATAGTCTCCATCCAGTGCTCAAGGGCAAGTCACCCCTGACCACTGACACTGCATCTGTCCTAAACCACACTGCCACTGACCATGCTGGCAACCTCATCAGCACATTCAGGACCAAGCTTTAGCCAGAAGAATACCACAAGTACAATATGACTTCAGCTGGACCATCTTTGAGGGCTTATGATGTTGCTGCTGAAGGCTGAACACCCCAAATTAAGTTTCTCCCAAAGCCAACCAGACATTTCTTTCACATGTCTTGAAACCACCCCCTAATCCCAGTTCTTACATCTGGTTCCCAAGAAAGAAACCACTAGAGAACAAATCTCTCCTGACTGCTCAGCTGGAATAAAGGCCACATCCACAGAGGTGATCTTCCCATTACAGGTTGTAAACTGCATCCACTCAACAGCTTCTAAAAGTACCAAGGCCTCCTCACCCTCTGTATGAAACAGCTCTTTCACACTGTGGTCACCTGAATGCCATCAGCTCTCCTGCTGCAGGCAAGGAGACCAAGGAGGCAGGCTGAGACTCCTACAACCCAGCTGCATTGCTTTCTCAAACCCAGATACGTACTTAGCTAGTCAAAAGCACATTTTGTTTGCCGCAGCAGGAGTTTGTTATAATTGACATAGTACTTTAAGCACTACCCCCCTACTCCTCGTCCCCATGAGGAGCTCCTTAAAATAGCACATCCTTAAATTAGCATCCCATAGGCTCACCTGGGAAGAGGTGACCTTGTTTGGCACCAGTCAGCCTGCTTACTCTTACGGTTGTCCACATCTGTATGTCAGTAGAGATGGAAGGAAAAATGGAAGGGAAAAAAGTAAAATTGTACTCTGGTGACTGCAAACCCAACACAGAACTTTCCATTAAACACATTATCTCCCTTCTCCTCTGGCAAATTGCTTTCAAGAGCCAACTAGCCTGCACTGTTATTAGCAAATCAGTACATGGAGAGCATGCAAATGCGAAGACTCCACAGCATACAGCCGAATTACCTAGATGCACTTGTATTCTGCTTTTAAACTGATACTTGTTCCTTCATGGCTGTATCCCAATGTCAAGTAACATATTCACAGTATCACCAAAAGGCAACAAAGAGCCAGAACCGATAGAGATTTCTCACCATCCTGAGATGCAAAAAGAGTAGGACCTTGAAACGTACCTGCAAGTGTATCATGCACATGACACATCTCAACTGAACTTACATGGGAAAACCTTTCACACCGAAGTGTTTTTAGAAAGGAACACCCTGCCACCAGAGGCGCGTGCATACAGCAGGAAGCAAAGCACATTTCATGGCGCCTGTGTCCACAGCACACTCATGCAAAGCACAAATCACTCCCGATGAGTTGATTTGACCAGTTGACTCTGGACAGGGGAAAACTTTTAGTAACTTTAAAGTAGCTCTCGTGCACTGAAACAAAGAATCACTTGGCAGTGAGCATCTCTTTTATATCTCATTTCCTGCAAGGGCAAGTTTCAGCAACTGCAAAAATCAAAACCACAAACCAAAACCAGAAAGAAACAAAAAAGTAATGCACCAGAGGCCGAGAACTCTGCCCTGCTTCAATAACCATACCAAAAAAGATCCACCCAACCAGATCTAGTGTTTCCCTGCTTCAGAGATGGCAGTTCAAAGTCGAGAGGCCAAAAGTCCAGATACAACTCCCAACGGGAATGGGGCAGGGCAATACAAGCTGTTAAGGAACAAACTAGAAGAGCATTTTTGTACCAGTGCTGGCATAATAGGAAACCCTTTCCTTCAGCAGAAATGCACAGGAATTTTTTGCATAAGGAAGAGGATTTCTTCAAGCAGTGTTAAATATCCATGTTGTCACCCTAATATCAAGTAATTTTAGCAAGTTCCATTTACAAGTCTTAAAAAAGCACCCAAACACACACACACAAAGGGATGCACACAATACAAGGTGACCAGAAACTGCAGGCAGCAGGACAGCTTTAAGATGGCAACACAAAGCTTCAGCCTCTCTTCCAGCATCCACAGTTGAGTTCACCCCTATGTTCCCGCGTCTTCCTGGGCCAGATCTTCCCTCATGAGCCCAGCTCTGTGCTGGCTACTCCAGTTCTCCCCAAGGACTGGCTCCCACACCTATACCCCACCTTGCACAGTCCCAGAGCAGCCATTCACATTGCACACCACACTCTTCCTCCAGTAATTTCTCTGCACTCTCCAAGATCACAGAATGTTTATTTCCTCTTTCCCAAATCTATTGTTTAAATTTGAGCCACAGGCACCAAGGCAAGAGAACCTCAGGTGCTTAGCACGCAACACACAGCTTAATGTGAAGGAAAACCTCTAAAATCCCCTAGTGGTAAATAGACTGTGCCTCTATGTCATGTGCAGCAAGTCACACCACTCAAGGTTGTCACTTCAACAGCCCAGAAATCAGCTTTAGTTGGTAAACTAAATCATCACCACTAGAGCTACAGAATCACACTTGCTTCCCCCAGTCCAGCAACTGGTGTGTTCTCTTCTCCTGAATCACAGGGCCCTGTTCAGCTTTACCTTGCCACCCAGATCATCCCTGTCCAGTGCTCATAGTGTGCTGAAGTCTTGCCCCACTGTTTGATTACACCACAGTACTCTGCTGAAGCCACAGCCTTCAGGAGAGCATGACCATAGCCCCAAAACAGCTGTAGCATCTACTTGAAAGTCAGGGAAAAAGGACTCCACCCTCAAATGAGGAAAATAAAAGGCTGCCAAATGCTAGCATCAGGCTCTGTAACAAGCAGGTGTTGTTGTACTGCAATTGTGGAAAAATAACCCCAATAGCCCCATGCAATTTAATTACAAAGCACAATTAGATACCTGACATCAACCTTGCACTGAGTGGCAGCTCAGATTTGGAGCTACTTCTGAGCCCTTCTGACAAAACCAGTCCCACTTGCTCCTGCCTCACCTTGCATGGCCAACCTGACAGCATGACACATCACAGGATCTTTCTCCTTTCCATCTCCTGACTTCCGTCTCCTTCCACCAAGGAAGTTTATGCTCTGAAAGCTTCCCAAATAGCTTTGCAGCATCCTTTCAGACAGGGGCTGCTGGGCTTACATACAGTATCTTTGCCCATGGCTGTCTCTCTGTTGTCACACTCTTACTCTGTGAAAACCCAGATCGTTGTGTCTTGCCTGTGACAGCATTTTGCCAGTTTTCTGCAATAGACACAGGCGCCAGCTTTCCTATGGCTGCATTCATACAGGCAACTTCATAGGCAGGAATAAAGGAAAACCACTGGTCAAACAATCCCCCCTGCCTCAAACACCAAAAGTAATCCATGTTGGACATCAGGACACCTTGTACTGACCCCAGCCTGGAAGAACCAGGGTGGCCCAGCCTCAGCCCAGCCCAGGGCAAGAGGAGACAGCAGCAGAGCAGCAGCAGGTGCGCAGGAAGACAAGCTTGGAAAACCCAGTCACGTTTTTCCAAACAAAGCACACATCTACTATCAGACAGATGGCAAATCACCTCCACCCCCAGACCCAAGTCACTTAATTGTGTATGGGACATGAATAACCTAAAAGCCCTTCAGTCCAGGGGCTAAAATGACATCACATACGAAACCACAGTGTTTTATAATGCCAGTTACAACCCGGTCAAGGTCTCATCATGTTGGAGTGGCAAACCATTCTTGTTGGTCTCTCCAAGCACAAATATGCCCTTCTTAGCCCAGCAGGGATACTTTTATTCATGTAGCGTGCAAAAAAAAGAGAAAAAAAGAAAGAAAATCTACACACCACCTATCAGCTGAGTGGATTACTCCAGCCTCAAAGCACACAGATTCCAGCTCAGATGCCAATTCAGTTACTACTTCACCCAGCTACAAAACCATTTCAAACACAGAAACTTCCTTAAAAGGACCCTATCAAGCCATTTTTATATCCCTTTTATTCAGTGTTTGCAATAAACCCTCAGAAGACTGTATCCAGAATCTCAGTTCTTACTAACCATTTCTATACACACTAGCTTATTCTTAGAGAATTTTTGTATTATCAATGGAAGTTACAGAGCGTTTGCATGCAGGACAGAAAGGGAAGAAGAGGAAAAGTGAGGATTAATCCTTAACTCACCAACAACCAAGCCCCCTCTTTGAAGAGGATTCTAATGAAAATTTTGGATGACCAAAGAATGCCCCATCAGTTTCAGAACTAACGACATAGATTGTGCAGCCAGACACACAGCCACCCTGCACTTCCATTTTTGAGCACAAATCTGGCAGTGTCTCCACAGAAATATTTCCCTTATTAAGGTCAACACACTGCAAAGCAGTTCTTCAGTGCGGTCCTAAAAAGACCACAGCCCTATTTAAGAATAAGCAGCGTTGTAATTGCCAGGGATTTCCGCTGGAAGAGCTTGAAAAGAAACACAGACATCTCCCTCACTACATATTTTCATAACATTAGACCTATCGCTTTCCTACACCCTGTCAAAAGTGATGCCAACCACAATTCACTTGCATGAGAGCAAGCTTGGCAGCATGACTTTAAACATGCATACCTCCTGATCAACAAAATCAGGAGGAAAAAAACAGTCTTCAGCTTCTCAGCTGCCATTTAGGGACTCTTAAACAGCCTTTTATTCAGAGCAGATATACAGCAAAGAATATTTGAAGTTAAATGCAGATTTTAACCAAGCCAGATCACAGTTCACATTTTTCATACAATCCAGGTCATAGACGGGCTAGAATTAAGCATCATTCAAGAGGACAAACAAGATTATTGATAAATTGCAGCCTTTAATCACTCTTCAGCACTTCCACAGATTAAATCTGCCTTTGAAACATGTCTGTCTTCTCAACATACTCTTTCCCCAGCTAGACTCACATAGTATTCGTGTTAAGAAAATCACCCCCTGCCCTGAGGCAGGGCCACTTGGGATACTAAGCCCTGTGTCGCTGGCAGCAAGGCCTGGCTTCTTCACTGGAGAGTGCTGGAAACACTGACACCCCCTTTCCATAAGCAGCATCACCCAGGGGCGTTCTGAGCCCCTGCTCCTTCCATGCCCCGCCACACACTGCTTACTTGTGCCTCGGCTTCCCATCATGCCCAGCCTGGCTCCGAGGTGACAGTAATCCTTTCCCATGTCTGAGGAAATACATGCAGCACAGCCAAATTCCAAGCCTTTCAATTTCCATGTCCCCCTTATGCTTCCTCTGCCTCTCACTGGTCAGCAAAGATACAAATCACCCGCACAATCCCCCTCCTATTTGTATTTTACTTTTAAAGCATCATATACTCATGAGGGAAAAGAAAGGTCAGCCACAAAACACTTACATACACATACTCCTCCCATTCCCCCCACTCCCTCCCAAGAAAAAAGAAAGAAAAAAGGAGATATACAACTGCAGACCTGAATTCTTCACAAACCTAAACCTTCAGCAGCCATTCATCACACCTCCACACAGTGTGCTGCCCTGGTTAATTTTGGTGGGGGGTTTCTGTTTGTTGTAGGGGTTCTGTGGTGGTGGGTTTGGGGTTTTTAGTTTTCACAGGGTTTTTTGGGAGGCAGATCACATTACTCCAAGCACCATGTCAGCAGCAAGACCCAGCATGCAGATACCACTCAGTTAACTCAGACAGCATGGGTTCACCACCTCCCAGTCCACTGGCTCTTACATAAGCTAGCACACTTACAGGGAGACACAGCTGATGGAGCCAGGATGCAGGCTGAGGAGGAAACAGCATCTCCTTACTCCCAGATAAAAAGCCCAAAATGAACTGAACAAATCCCCCCCAAAACAGCAACAATAAAACAAACAAAAAGCCAACCCCTAAAACACACCTTACAATTCACATTTGCCTATGAACCAATTCAGCATCACTGTTGTTTTAATCCAAATCACACTCTAGCTCCCCTTTAATTTCAGGCTACCCATAAATAAAGAATGTTGCAACATACTTCTAACATAGGTGTATGTGCGTGTAAAGAAAATGCACATTTTTAGAGCACTGCTTGCAGTCCAGAGTGTGTTTTGAGTCCATGCAGACCTACACAATGGAGCACATTTTCTACGACCCCCACACACCCCAGAGTGGGTGCAGGGAGGTCACTGGTTAGGAGGCAGTACCTGCATATACACAAAGTAAACCAGATGCTACTGGAAAACACCAGCAGTAAAATCAAGCTTTAAAAGCACCATGACTAGTCACACTCCAGAGGAGAGAGACTATGCTTTTTTTGTTAGATGAAGGGAACAGAGGAAGGAAAATAATTGCTCTTAAGAATAGCTCCAGAAGGTGTAGTCTGGGAATCCCTTCTAGGTGAGACACTTAAACAAAGAACATGGAGTATCCCTCTCTCTTCAGGGAGGAAAGCTTCCTGCTAGAGACAAGACTCAGATATGAGAAAAGGCATTTTATACTGGGCAATGGAGACCAACACACCCATTGTCTTCCAGCAGGAGCTTTTTTGCATTCAGAGAGGCTGCAGCAGCACAGGCCAGGTTTTGGTGGTGAAGGGTTGAAGGGGGAAGAAGGGGATACCTGAGGTCCTCTAAGCATCCCTATCTATGTTTACAAACAGCCTCAAAGAAGGGAGAGCTGCAGGGTAAATGGAATTAGGAGAAAAAAAAAATAAGCCACAGTGCTATTCAAAGGAATTAGAACAAGGAGAAAGACAGATGAGGGCCTTTTCAACAATGGCACTGTGAATGTCCAGGGCCAAACCCCAAAAAGCAGAGAGAAAAGGCATGGACAAAAGACATGTAACATCCCCCTGGTCTCAGAATAGGGTTATTTTAAGCCTGTCTCCTTGGAGCTACCCTAATATTTTCTCCCATGACTCAAGTCACCAGCAAAGGAAGAGGAAAAGAGAAAAAGAGACGAGACAGAGCTACGACCAACATAATAAGACTTTCTTCTATGAGAGACAAAGCCCCAGGAGGGCTGAAAGGCAAGCTGGACTGTGCCTTACCTGGAAAAGTGTGTGGGTTGGGTGACCCTCTTTTAAGGCACTTTGAACAGAGGACGTGCACAGTGTAGTACAGGCCCGGCCATTCCTGGAGCAGGACATTCAGTTCTTCCACTAAAGGGGTAATAGCTTGCCAGGCTGTCCAGATATTTGGTAGGGATGCATGACTAGCAATAGATAGAGTATCTGGCTGCAGAGCTCCCCTGGCAGGCCGGTAACTCACCACCACGGGCACCTTTCCCCGGTAGGCATAGATCTGGTATTTGCCATCCGACCGCTGAACCACGTGGCTGTTTATCTGGACACTGTAGCGTGCAAACAAGCCGGGTGGGAAAATGAATGGAAAGCTATATTCTATCTGCAGCTGCTCGACTACGAAGGACTGTCCGCTCAGACTGGCGCCGTTGATCCATGCCTCTGCATGGGGCACCTCGTTTTTCACGTAGCAGGGAAACTTGTACCAAGCAGCAGCCCCATTTAAGGGCTTGCATTTGGGTTTGTTGACACAGTAACAGAGCCCCATCTTCTCCAGCAGCTCCAGGATGAGCTGCAGATCCTCCCGGCTCTGGATGTGGGGCTTAAGAAGGAGACGGATAACATGGGCAGGGAGGAGGCCGTGCAGTAAGAAGCCCTCCACGTAATGATGGAGCTGAGTGGCCCTCAGTTCATCTATCTGGGTGTCGCTGAGCAGTTTTTGGAGCAGCACAGCAGCATCCCGCTGGCAGAAGATGTTGAGGATGTCAATGAGCCGTGGCAGGTTGTGGAACACATACTCGCGCAAGGTGAGGTGCTCCTCAAAGTAGAGCAGCTTCCCACTCTCGTGCAGGTAGGACAGTGCACTCTGGAGTCGATCCTCCGTCAGGCCTGCCTGCAAGCCCAACCGGGCAG
This sequence comes from Myiopsitta monachus, assembly GCA_017639245.1. NCBI lineage: Eukaryota > Metazoa > Chordata > Aves > Psittaciformes > Psittacidae > Myiopsitta > Myiopsitta monachus. The sequence goes on along the minus strand of CM029917.1, from coordinate 69,250,659 downwards.
AGTCCCACCAGCTAAGCCACAGCTGCTGAGCTTGTGGTTGGAAGTGCAGCTCCTCCAGCACTTGCCAGGATTTGGGCAACACGCGGTGCAGGTTTGGGAAGATATCCCGGTGCTCAGCCACCGAGAGGAGCTTGTCCCGCAGGCGATGTACCTGGCAGCGGTCCCAGCAGCTGAAAGGCAGCACTGGAGAGAGGATCTGTGGGCGGTGGGTGAGCAGGTACTGAAACTGGGCTTTCTTCCGACGCAAGTTCTTGTCCGAGACCCTGTAAAAGGCAGCGTGCGGGCTGGAGCAGCGCAGGTCAAAGTCCTGTCCCAGAGCCTCATCCACCTGCTGGACCAAGCTCTGGAGTCCCTCAGCATCCCTCTTCTCCTGCTGAGCAATCTGCTGATGGATGTCCAGGCACTTCTCTTCCAACTCCCGCTCTGCACAGAGGTCAGCATGGGTTCCCACCATGCACACCACAGCATGGGGCACCTTGGAACCAAGCAAGTGCAAGAAATAGCCTACAGAGGGGTAAAAGTGCTGAGGGACGTAGGCACTCAAATTCACCACCAGCACATACAGGGCTCCAGGAGACAGGAAGAAAGACTGGATAACATCATAGCTCGGGTCCCCCGCCAGCTCATACACAATGAATGTCAAGCCCCTCTCTGCATCCGCTGTCCAGTCCGTCACCTCAATGCCCTTACTGCCTCCTGACAGCCCCAGTCCTGATGGTAGTTGGGGGGCACTGGGTGGTAGTGATGGTGCAGGGCACAGTATTTCCCCCTTCACTGGGTGAACGGGCATGTGGGAAGGGATGTCGTCTCGCTCAATGGGGAGATGTTCCAGCTGCTGTGTGGCAGGTACCCCCACTGAGGAAGCATCCTGAGGCTCCGGGAAGGGGCAACACCCAACTGGCACTGTTCCATTGTCCTGCTGCCCAGGGCACCCCCTGGGCTGGGCGCTCCCTGCTTCCAGACCTCCCACATCCTCCCTCTGCCCATCCTCCTCCATGAGGCATCGTCTCAGCAAGGTCTTTCCTGCATCTTTTAGGCCCATAAGGACCAACTTGAGGCGGGGTTTGACAGCAGGCTGGGAGTGGGCCAGCTCCTGCTGGTAGGCTGCAATGTAGGGGATGCCTTTCATGCATACCTCATAGGGGGGCTGGATGAGGGGGTTGTCTTTGATCTTCCACAGGGTGACTCGGGAAAGCTGCCCAAAGCCCTCAGGGAGGATGGCAATCTGATTGCCTTGCAGGACCAGCTCCTCCAGGCTGTGGAGGAGCACGATGGAGTCGGGCAGGTAGCGGATACGGTTATTGTCCAGCCAGAGCGTGCGGAGCTGGTGGAGCTGACAAAGACCAGGAGGCAGCAGAGTGAGCTGGTTGCGGCTCAGGTAGAGCTCCTCCAGGCTGGGGAGCGCCAAGATGGCAGCAGGGAACTCCCCCAGCAGATTGGATGAGAGGTTCAGCATCTTGAGCCGCTGCAGACTGCCGAAAGCCAGCGGGCAATGCCTGCAGCCGGTTGCCGTCCAGCATGAGGCTCTCGAGGGCGCTCAGCTGACAGAGGCCCTCGGGCAGGGCCGCCAGCCCAGTGCCACTCAGCCAGAGGATCTTGAGGCGGCGGAGGGCAGCGATGCCCTCAGGCAGGGCCCCGAGGTGGCGGTTGCCAGAGCAGTCGAGCTCCTCCAGGGCGACCAGCTCCAGCAGCGGGGCGGGGAAGGCAGGGCAGCAGGTTGTGGTCGACGTCGAGGGCGCGGAGGTGCTGCAGGCGGCCCAGGCCCTCGGGCAGGCAGCGCAGGCGGTTGAAGCTGAGGTCGAGCTCCTCGAGGCGGCCCAGCTCGGCGAGGCGGGGAGGCAGGCCCGGGCCCTCGGCGCCCAGCTCGTTGTGGCTGAGGCTGAGCTTGCGCAGGCCCCGCAACTCTGCCAGCGCCCCGCCGTCCCCCAAGCCCCGCAGCCGGTTGTGGCTGAGGTCGAGCTCGGCCAGGCGGCCCAGGTGGCGGAGGGCGGCGGCGGGCAGGCGGACCAGCCGGTTACGCCGCAAGCTCAGCACCCGCAGCCCGCTCAGGGCGGCGCCCACCTCCTCAGGCAGCTCCTCCAGCCCCCGCCCGCTCAAGTTCAGCGCCTCCAGCTCCCCCAGGGCCGCCGCCGCCGAGGCCGGGCTGCGGGCAGCGGCGGGGGGCGCTGGCGGCCCCCCCGGCGGCCCCGCGTCCGGCTCCGGCTCCGGCTCGGGCTCGCCGGGGCCGCCCCGCAGCTTCCGTGCGCGAAGGGCGGCGTCGCGCCACAGCTGCACCGCCTTCGGGGGCTCCGTCTGCGCCATGGCCGGGGGAGCGGGCCCCCGCCCCGCCCGACCCTACCTGCCGCCGCCGCCGCTGCTGCTCGCCATGGGCGCGGCCGCCACAGCCGCGGCGGGCTCGGGGCTCCCCGCAGCTCCGAACCGGCACTACACGCCGTGGCGCCCGGCGCACGTAGCCGGAGCCGTAGCCGCCGATGCTGCAACCGCCCCACCAAGGGCGGGACCCGGGCACGGCCCGCCCCGCGCCGCTTGCGGAGACAACCGGCCCCGCCAGCACCGCCCCCAACGCCGGAGAACCCCGCCTCGACCCGGCCGGGCCTGCCTGGAAACCCCCGCCCGCCGGCCACCGGCCACTCCCCCAGGGCAGGAACGGTCCCGAGCCTCCGCGCCCGCGGTTCGAGCCGTTTGCCCTGTCTGCGCGGCCGGAGGGAGTGTCCCCGCCGCCTTCGTACGGCCCCACTGGTGCCCGCCGTGGGGAGGCAGCAGCGGTAGCGATGCAGGCGCTTCCCCGGGCCCCCGGTGGGTGACCATAGTCCCTAGGCTCATCCCGCCCTTTGGCTCGCTGTGGGATGTGTGAGAGGAAGCTGCTGCATTGCCTCGCGTCATTTCTGCAGCAGGCGAAGGCTGTTCTTTTACCCAGCCCTGCAAGAAACCGAGATGTTAACCTTCCTTTCCATTAAATAAGTGTGTTTCCGCGTCGGAGGGTGCGAAAGCCTGTGACCCTCCGGTTAGTCAGAGCAACTCTGCCACCTTCCTGCCGTGCTTTGTTTCCTCTGCTGCACACATGTAGCCAGATCCTGAACACTGCCTTCTTCAGGAGCCTCAGCCAAGCTTTGCTCCTAGGGATCAGAAATATGCCTGGAAATTTCCATCAGTGCTGCTGGTGAAACGGAGCCGTTTCATAGCAGGATTGCGCAGCAGCCGGTGGACACTTGTATCTCTTGGGTTGTGTGACCCTACCCTTACAAATGCCAGCAATGCACCATGGCAAAAGGTCTAGAAGTGTCACTGTCTTTGTATGGCGCTGAATACTGAGTGTTCTGGGGGCTTGAAAGGGGTCGCTTGTTCTCACCTTGGCATGTCATAACAGCTACTGTTATAGCATGCTGCAAGTTATCACTTCACAGCCACGAAGAGAAAGAAAACAATCTGAAATGGGAAGTGGCCCATAGGGCAACCAGTTTCACAGCTTTTATCTTCCTTACTTTGGAAAACCCTCTCAAGAACAATGCCTTCTCTTTTGGATGGCCTTGTGCATCTAACCATGCTCCTATTTGGAGAGGAGCTGAACTGACCCAATGTGGAGCCATAGTCACTGCACTAAATTGCTAAATTTACTACTTGCTAAAACTACGGATCACAAAGGCTCAGGTACAATTGCCATCTTTTCCGTCAGTAACAGACAAGAGAAAATCATCTTTTTAGGCCCTCTGAGTCCTAACAAACCTTCACCAGGATTCCGCTAAATGCCTCGCTGGGCACGAGGTCACCCTGGGTGGGGAAAAAATGGCAGTGCTAGCTGGTAAAGCCAAACAAAGGATGCGAAGGATCAGGAAGGACAGGGGCCTGGGAGAAAGCATGACCACATGAAGGTAAGACCCAGCTACAAGCAGGGTTCAGGAGCTGCCCAAAACTAGCAAATGCAATCCTGGGGCCTGGGCCCATGGTTTGGCTCTAGCACCATGACTCAGGCTTGTGGGGAACAGGTATGCGGGAATACTTATGATCCAGTAGGCCCTGCTGAGTGGGACTTAACCTGAGGATAAAACTCTTCCCATCCTTCCTGTGTGGCTGGTGTCAAATCCTGACCCTGGGATCAGATTATAGATAGCTGCTAAATTGTGTCCATCTAGAGCTAGTTTCCAGTCTTGCACTCATTTATTTCCAGAACATCCCTGGATTGGGTCAGTGCATCTTTTATTTGGGCTAACCCAGTTTTTGCGTCTTTTCCTGCACATCACTTGGGAAACAGCTCTTCTGCACATGCAGAAAAGAGCACTGTCCTTCCCCACTTCAAAAGCAGCACATTTAATTCCTCCTGGGAAAAGAGTTATTCTCTTCTCCCACCCTCTTGCCCAATTGCTCTTGTGATGCCAGGTTGATGGCTTCATTTCCAGCTCTCTACATGCAAAACCACTCAGCCTGTCGTTATCAAAGTCTATTTTTTAAATCAAGATGATGTTTCCAGAAAGAAAAGCTCTCTGCAGGGAAAATTGACCCCACCATCAAATTTGCAGCTGATTTTCTTCCTCCCTTGTGCAGGTAAAGGCAGACAAAGCAGCATGGGGACCGCTTACCCCATGATGACCATGAGCACTGCAGATTCTCTCTGAAGACAGGGCAGGCTCCCTCTTGCTCTGTGATCTGCATCAAGTATAACGTGAAAGGCTCCTACTCTGCACTATCCTTTTGCTTCCCACAGGACAACTGGACAAATCCCTCCACTGGGGACACTTCGAGCAGCTGCTTGACTCAGACAGCTGAAAAATACCAGGAAGAAAAGCACTTATCTCTGTTTACCCACTGTTAGAGGTCCTGGCCTGTATTAAACACATCTTTCTGACAGCATGCAAGGACAGCCAGGGAGGAGCTGGCCTAAGCAGGGAAAGTTTTGACTGTCAAAACCCCTATTACAGAATATGCAAAGCAGCAGGAGCTGAATGCCTCCCCAAGGTAATGAAGAGAGGGAGAGAAGTCACGCAACATATAGTCAAACTCTGATGAGCTCCTGTAGATGGTGAATGCAGCTAAGCTCGAAAAAACATGCTCCACTGAGATGTCCCCAGTGCTGCTCAGAGGCTGTCCAAGGAGGAAAGCTCTAGTGCTTCCCCATGGACCTTACATTTTATCCTACTGTATATTTGCACAGGTATGCAAATCTGTAACTTCAAACAGCCAGGGATGGGTCTCTTGATTTCTTAAGCACATTCACCATGGTTAAACCTGCCAGTTATGAACAAGGTAGATACTTTCCGAGGAAAGGGAAGATTTTGTTTCTCAGAAAATACAGCTTTTGTTACAGACCTAAATGATCCCTTGTCCTCCCATCTGCTTAGGCTGAGGAGATGTGGTTCTCCAAACAGGACTTCCTCACTTCGTCTTGATTTACCTGTCAGCATCCTAGAACTCCATTAAACACAAGCACCAGCATGCTGGATGGATGCTGGTTTTGGAGTGATTTCCTCTTTGTTGGAGCTTAAACATATTCAGAACATATTCAGCCCCTCTTCTAGCTGTCATCAGCTGGGGCTGAGAGGCAGGTGGCTGTGAAATTGCCAGCAATCCATTCCGGTGCATTCTGTTATAAGCCAGAATTGCATTTGAAGTTATTAATTTTAAATAGTGGCCCTGTAAAGTCCTATTGATGGCATTTAATTATTCAGCTGAAGTCTGAGGCGCATCCACTTCACTGAGCCTTGCAACTGCATCATTAATAAGATTTCTATCTAAAGCACCTCTCTCCTTGGGCAGGGAAAAGACACTGAGTTATCAAAGACATTTTACAGCCTGGCTCTGGGCTTTGCAGGACAAGAGGTGCAAATGCAATCGGCCACTTGTGACACGATGTGAACCTAAATCAGCTCAACAGAAGCATGAAGCCACTGGGGCAAGTGGATGTGGGGAGCACTGTGGCCACTGCTAAGTGCATGGGCTCTGGCACCAGCACTGAGAGAGGCTGGCATCCCCTGGGAGAGTGCTTGCCTTCCACACCACCAGACACACAGCCCAGATAGTAAAACCCCAGGTTCCTGCTTTGGCAGCAATTGAAGAAGTCATGTTTCAGTGGCAGGCCTTGAAACAAGCAATGGGTTGACTGAACACTACTCCCCATCTTCCTCCTCGACCTTAAGTAGAAATCCTGTAAGGATGAGGAAATGTTGCCCAGAACTTAATTCCCCACTGTTTTGCTTATTGTTTCTGCAGGAAACATATGAATCTACCCCAAGGCACACCAAGCCATGTACAAATGGTGATAGCAGCACTGAAGGGATCCTGGCCATGCTTTGGGTAGGCGAAAGAGAGGGAGTGGGGTAGATGACTGGGGTAGACAGCACTGCTGCTTGCCACATCTCTCTGAAGAGAAGCAGTGCTGCTGTACATGTGGGGTAGGAAGGTGGAGGCTTGGCGAAACCGGGGGATAAGGAAACTTGGTGAAAATGGGATAAGGACCCCCAGCCAAAAGTGGGGATCAGAAAAGGAGGTGCTCTGCCAGAACAGGGGCATTAAACCCCCTGAAACCCAGGCGCAGGCCCCACTTCCCTATGGGCAGGTCTCACACCATGAATCCTAATCCTTTTACTAGTTCCTTCCCAGGCACAGCTTTCACATAATCACAGAAAGGTTTGGGTTTGAAGGGACCATTAAAGATCATCTAGGTCCAAGCCCCCTGCCATGGCAGGGATATCTTCAACTAGACCACATTGCTCCAAGCTCCATACAATGTGGCCTTGAACACTGCCAGGGATGGGGCAGCCACAGCTTCTATGGGCAACCTGTGCCAGTGCCTCACGTTAAAAAATTCTTATGTCCAGTCTAAAGCTACCTTCTTGGTAGTCCTTTGGGGAGTTTTTAATTGAAAGAAGACTGAGAAGCAGCAGCTATTTGGATTCAGGTGTCAGGGAAGTCTTTCTGAGCTCTCTCAGTGCCTGGTCAAGGCCCATGGCTTCAAAGCCATGGCATGAACAAGGACAGCCAGCACATTTGGGTGGATCTTCATTTACTGCTCCACCAGTCATAGTTTTCTGTGCCCCCAGCATTTCTTCAGCACATCACACATTGCTACACAAACACTTCCCAAAGCTCTTTCCCTGCCAGACAACTAAAGCAGACCCATTTGCCAGTACCAGTTGGCTGGCATTAGCCATATTCTGTCCCTTAACAGAAATTCCTCAGCAGTTTCCTCATCCCCCACCAGTGCTGGCAGCCCCAGGACCTGGTGTACTGGAAATCCTCCAGGATTTGTTGCTGCTGATATTCCTGTCAATGGAATCTCCCTCGTGCTCACAAATTAAAGCTAAGGTAAGTGAAGCTTGTCTCTTGGTGACAGTTATTGGAGCTTTCCGACTTACACAGTTTATCCATTATTGGTGTTTATATCCTCCCTAGATACCAGTCAGCCAGAAGCACTTTGTTCTCATCATCCTGCTGCTTTTCAAATCCAAAACAAATTCCTTATTTAAATGCTTCTGTTTATTCCGACACAGTTCAGATCTATCTGTCCCATCCACAGAGGGACTCATGGGCTCTTTGGGTCCCCAACATCCCTGAACTTCTCTGTCTCACCCTCAGCACCGACAGCCACCATCTGCCTTGCTGCCCACCTCTCTGCACGTCGCTGTTTCTGATGCGGAAGGAGCTTCTCACTTGCCTCTCTCGGCCATTTGCTGCATGTGGCTTTCTCGCGGCTGCGTTGCTCTGGAGAACAGGGTTAACACAAAGCTGCTTTCCTCCCTTCAATGAAGGACCCTTCCAGCCTAGCTAACCAACTTGGGAAGGACTGCCAGATTTCACTTAGGCTTCTCCGTCAGCTCGATCTCTACCAACGCCATCGTTCGGTGGCTTTGGGAGAGGACCTGTACTGACAGGACACCACACTGCGGGAGGATGGCGTGCGCGGAACCGGAGTGAGCGCCTGGCCAAGGGCTGCGCTAAACTCACGCCCCTTGGCGTGACCAAGGCGGCTGGAGCCGCCCTCCCGGGCATGGAGGCAGAGGAGGCCGCCGCTTGCCAGCCGCGACAGCGGGCTCCGAAGGGGAGAGAACGCTGCCCCTCGCGCTCCCTTCCGGGGCTGGCTCACGCCTGGCGAGCTGCCGGCCCAGCGTCCCCTCCCGCTCCCCTCCTCCCTGCGCCGGCGGCGGCAGCGGGGACTCGGCTCCCGGCGGGGCGGGCACCGGGGCGGGCACCGAGCCGGGCTCCGCCCCCCCCGCCCCGCCGCACGCAGCGGCCACCAGGGGGCAGGCCCGAGCCGCCGCCCCGCCGTGGGGCGCGTCCCACTGGGGCCGCGCCTCCCCGTCACGAAGGGGGCGTCACGTCCGGGCGTCACGCGTTGTGATTGGCCATGTGCTGGCGGAAGCGTGGGCGGGGACTGCCGCCGTTGCCGCAGTGACGGGGGCCGGGAGGGGGGCGGAGGGGTAGCGGAGCAGGGGGAAGATGGCGGCGCCGCGTCGCTCTCAGCACCACCATCACCATCATCACCCCCCGCCGCCGCCCGGCCCGGCCTCGCCGCCGCCCGCCGCCTCGCCGCCGCGCAGCCCCAGCCTGGCGCCGGCCGATCTCACTCCCGCCGCGCAGCGCCACAGCCTGGCCGGCCCCGAAGGCGAGGCTCTCCCCGACACCGAGCGGCCTCCGGCCCCGGAGTGCTCGGAGGAAGCAGGCGTCGCCGCCGCCCCGGGCCCGCCGGGCTCGGGCAGCAGCTCCAGCAGTTCCTCCTCGTCCTCTTCCTCGTCCGCATCGTCGTCCGTTGCGTCGAGCCCGGCGGCGGAGAGTCCCGAGGCGGCTGGCCCGGGCGCGGCGAGCGGGGCCTTCCGCGAGCTGCTGGAGGCCTGCCGCAATGGGGACGTGACGCGCGTGAAGCGCCTGGTGGACACGGGCAACGTGAACGCCAAGGACATGGCGGGACGCAAGTCCACGCCGCTCCACTTCGCCGCCGGTGGGTACCGGTACCGGCACTGGGGAGAGGCTGGGGCGCGTCCGGACTCCCGTTCCCAACAGGGGCAGTGACAGCGAGTGCGTCGGGACAGGGAGGATGCAACTCCCGACTTGGCTCTTAAGGAGTAGAGTCCCTAGCTCCTTGGAGGGGTTCTCCTGCATCTCAGTGTGTCGGGAGAGCTTAAGCTGAGAGGAAGAGTGCGAGCGCACTTCCCCGGCAGCCTTTCATTGCAGATTGTGGGGAGGCGGCCGCTACATCTTTTTTTCCCCTCATGAAATGGAAAAAGCAAGTGGGAGAGGAGATCGTGGAGGTGTAAGGGAGACTGTATAGAGCTTTTTCTCTGTATTTGACACATACGCTGCTGCAAACTTGTGCATGTGTGCTTAGGAAGTGAGAAGCTGGAGTTCAGGACAGAGTTGGCTTGAAATCGCATGTAGTAGTTCTTGAAAGTTGGGACCGTAGTGATGCATAGAGACTTGGCTTGAACCGAAGTTGATGCCTTGTACTTTGTAACTGTTATCCCTTTTATTTGGGCATAGCTGCTGCTGGATCTCTGCATCACTTGTAGTCTGAGTTGGGTGGGAAGAGAGGTGAAGTGGAGCAGCAGTACTTAACAGAAGTTACAGATGTGCTCAGGAGAGAATACGCCTCTTAGTGCAGAGATGAGATGTCACTGTGATCACAAATAGTGTCATAGAATCAGTAAATAGGGAGTTTACATTACATTTAAACAACCTGTTTACATTAACAAGAAGTAAACAGTACCTTCTAGCAAGTATAGCTATTACAGGTTAGTGTAGTCCATAAAGAGAATGTTTTGTACAGGATGTGGTCTTCACTGTGGGCACAGGACACATGAAGCTCACATTAAAAGTAAAATGAGGAAACTGCTTTAGGTCACCACCTCTAACTCAGGACTTGCACAATTGCTAGGTCTGTGGTCAGGCTGAGGGCCTACTGACCTGAGCCACAGTGTTACAGGACCAGACCTTATGTAGTAAGGGACATGGATCTTGTTTGAGCTTTAGCAGTGGTACACATAAACTATGATAATTAACAAGGCTGTTTTGAGTGGTCAATATTTAAATGCTGGTGTATGGCTCTAAAGCACTGTTAGTGAAATCAATAATAAAAATGAGCACTTTGCGGCACAGTGTTGCCTGGATCTCTGGATAGTGGTGTTCTATTTTTCAGTCAGATAATACTGCCTGAGATTGTAGGAGTTTGTTTTCATTTTCAAAGTACAGTCGGTGTTTCACAATGCCCCTAAGGGAACTTATAGTCCTGAGCTGTTTCCTTTTCATTCTCTGATCCCTGAGCTCTACCAGTAAAGCATAACCTTATGCAGGCGGATGCATAGCGAATTTCTGAGATATGGAGATGGACTTCATTTTAATGAACCCTGGAACATAATGCTGGTATAATTGCATGTGTGAGCGTGAAGTTCTTAATGTTTTGGAAGGCTCCTCTTGTGTCTTTTCTACTTGTTTTGGGGTTCAGACTTAAAATTAGACCTTGCTGCTTTCCCTTAAACTCTGATAACTTCTGTGGTAGTACAAACTGTAGTGCTGAAGCTGTGGTGGTAACTTCTGCTTTGATTAGAGAAGTAATGGGCAAAACTTTCTTAAGGGGGATAAGGCTTTGAAAGTTGGTATTATCAATAAGATGTTACAGGAATAGCAGTGCAAGGTGCTTCTTTGTAGCATGTGGAAAACAGCAGATGACGTTCTCATACCTAACAAATTCCTCTATTTTTCTAGATTGACAGGTGTTTCTTAGCTACCGTACATATTTTATCTCAAATCAATGCAGTATGTCTGGTCCAAATGGGTTTGACCTGTAATAGTATTAGACAGATTTTTCAGTGCAGAGTTTTTGGGGTCCTGTGTTTTGGAATGGCCTGTAAGTACGTTGTTTGAATGCAGCTGATCTTAGGCAGTATATATCTGCCAGTGATAAAATGTGTTGATCTTCTCCTTTGTGGGCAAAAGGAGAAATAAAACTTGCTTGCTTGCTTATAGGAGCCTGCTGTATATATGAAGCTGTGTTGTGGATAATAACTCATTTTTTATTAGCCATACCTAAGTGTGAATTGTATGGCCTTCACTCAAGGAACAGGGGTTGGATAGTGCAATATGCAGTGTTTTAAACTGCTGCTTTCAAACCTTGTGAAGCTAAACTCTTAAATGACAAGAGAGGGAGTTCAGCTTCTGATCTTGTCATCTGTGGTAGAGGAATAATTCTTCTAATTTCTTCTTCATTTCCCAGTTCTGGGGGTAGCTGGATTTTGTTTTGTTATTTGTTTTATTTTGTTTTTTTCCCCTGGGTACTTGACTTCTCCGGAGCTCAGTCTGGTTTTCTCAGATGTCCTTTTTGGCAGCAGTGTCAGGCAGTTAAGTTACTTTTACTGTAACAGGGAAGGACAGCTTCCCTAACTCTAGTTTCTTGTAAAAAAGCATTAAGTTCAGGTTTCCTTAAGCTCTGAGAGGTTTCTAGTTTCATAGTCACCTTTATCTCCTTTCTCATGGCAGAAGTAAGATAAAAGGGGTGACTTCTGAGAGTGTTCAGAATCCTTAGCAGTACATAAGCTGGGGATAAGGTGAGAACTGAAATCCCTGTAATCAATTATTTAATTGGGAATAGATCTGAATCTCTTTCTAGAAGTTTGAGTAATTTGTCCGTTATCCAAATTTAGAAGAAATGTGTATAGCCACATCAAGTGGAAGCAAGTGTTGCCCAGATTTTTTCTTTTTCTGGGATATCTGAATTCTCAATTGATCTGAATGAAGGGGAATTGGTTATTCAACTCTGGAATGTCAACTAGTGTGCTGAATAAATCTGACCTGCTTTGGTTAGCTATTAATAAGGCAGAAATTAATATTGAGGGCATATCGGGGTCATAGAGACCTCTCTTGTGAGTAGGAAGATGTTGAACAAAGGATTATTTTCCTTTCATTCTCCAACTGGACTGTTATTCTAGCAGAGTCTCTTGAAATTCTGAATGTCTTTTGGGATGTGTGGTGTTCAGCCCTTCCTTTGCAAGTGTTTGAGATATTCTGTAGAGGTACACGAGCCTGGAAAGAGGAAAGCTCAGTAGTGTCTCAAGAACTGTGTGTATTCCAGGTTGTTTGGGTTCCTGGAATCGGTGCAGGCTTTGGATATTGTCCCTCGGCATCCAAGAAGAGGATTCTAAAGACCTGAAAGTGATTGAATGACTTCAAAATACAAAGAAGAAATTAAGTGGAGGTCTTAATATATTCAGAGCTTTAACATTTTTTTTTCCCCCAATGAGAACTAGCTTGCTTATAACTATGAAAAAAAAATAAATTAAAAAAGCAGCTCTGCTAGGCACAAACAAAGGTATGTTTGGCTAGAGGTTTTAGCCATACTGGTGGCCAAAAGCAGATATCTGGGAAAGAGTTATACACTTACCCTCTTTGTATAGAATACTTCTCTAAGTACTTTTCCTGCAGTTTGTAGCTCAGCAACTATTTGAGCAAGACCCAGTTTCTACATGGTAGTAGAAGGTGTTCAGTAGATAATTGGACTGTTAATTTGTATTAAAAGCAACTTGCTTCCTCTTGTATTTTCCACCCTCTTCACTGGAATATCCTGTGTTCTTAACGGTTCTCTTCTTCAAACTGCATTGTGTGAGAACAAACTGTTCCACTCTCTTGCCTTTCCACTGCATTCCTTCTTCGATCTACAGACTAGAGTCTTACCTCTTTTCCTGTCATTGATTTCACTGGATTATGATCATCTTTAATGTATTACATGCCACTCACTAGCTGAAAAATTTTGTTATGCCTGTGCTGTCTGTTTTTGTAAACTAGCTTGATAATCCTGCATTTGATGATGATATTGCATAGTCGACAAAATACCTTTCTCCTAGCATAACCAAATGGGTTGGTGGTTCTGTGTGAGAGGTAGATTCTCCTCCCACCCGGGATACTTTACTGACTTTTAAACTTCTTTTTTATGGATGATTTCAGTCTATGTGATAATGTGTCACATTTTAGGTAAACTTTGCGTGGGGTAGAGTGGGACTTCTACCTCAGCCTACGTATTTTCTGTGAGTCACTGAGTGGGACTGCCTATATTGGCCTATTGTGTTTGAAGCAGGTTGTCAGTGATGCTTTCATGGCTCTTTTTTATGTGTGTGTCGTCATGTATAGCATTCACATACCAAGATTGGCTTTCCAAGTCTTTTCCACCTTTAATATGCTTGGATGGGGAGGAGTCGTGTGACCTTTTGTCTGAAATCCCAGCTTTTTCTCAGCGCCAGCAAGAATTTGTAGGACCTGGCTTGATGATGGATTTGCTTCTTCCCTTCTGAAACAAGTTTTAGCCTTACAAAAGGATATATATGTATTTGCTGATGCCACCTTGATAGTTCTGGTTTTGGACATAGTCCTTGCTGTTAAATCATTAGTAATAGGACCTGTTTCAGAAACAAGTAGGTGGATGGACCTGATAGGAATAAGCTGAGTCCTAGCTGATTTTTGTCATATGTCCACAATCATAAGCTTGTGGAGTTCCACACCCATTTAATGAGAAGTTTAACTTCTTTTTTTTTTTATCATGAAGTTAGCCCTTTAGGCCAGTTCTTAGGCAACGCATTCTTGTAGTTTTGCTGTTACTCTCTTCTAACGTTTAACCCAAGTTTAGAGACAGTAATAACTAATTGCTGAACTGTGGGTTAATGCCCACTTCTGTACTGAGGTAGAGGTTTCTGGAGTGGTTTTTGGAAAGTATAGAGTTGGGATGACAAGTTGAAGTGCTCTTGGTGGCATCAGCCCAAACTTGGGCTTGAAGAAACATGATTTAAAGTGATTTGTTAGAGCATCAGTGATGCTCCTTTGTTTTGTTTCTGCTTGGGTCTATAGTAATGGCAAAAAGCTACTTGGGGAAGGTAGTTTCCTGTAAGCATGTTTTTGATATCACTGGTAATAACTGTTGGAAGTAAAATATTTTTTTGAAGGCTAACATATATAACTGTTCTTTAGAAAACTTCTGGATTACTTTAGTCCTGAAGGCAAAGGGTTTTCACTTGGGTTGGAGAAGAGTCAGTGGTCAGAGTTTCGGAAGAGAGCTGATCAAGTTGATTTGTCAACTAGCAAGCTGTTAATCATAAAAATGAAAGCTGCTTCAATATGTGTGAGGTAAGGAACTGTGGAGACAGAACAAATGTAACTAGCGACTGAGTGTTCCTTGTGGAAGAGCCAGGAAGCAGCAAGAAGCAGTTGATAACTTACTACAGGCTTCTACTCTGTGCAGAGATACCTGAATTGACCACCATCAGTGGTGCAGTGTACATCAAATTAGTTTAAATTACCCAGGAAATCCTTGCTTGAAATACTATTCCTAAACTACTCTGACTCATTTTGTTGCTGTTGTCTGTTACATCCTTGCCGTAGGAGAGATGTCTGACATTACTCAAACAGGTGTTTGTAAAGCTAAGTCACTGATTAGTTCCGACTTGTGCAACTGAAAGTGGGAATAATAATAATAATAATTTTCGGCTGGGTTCATATGGATAGAGAGAAGATTGCAGGTTGTGTAGTCAATGAGAAAACATTCTGGCAGCCTCACAGGCTCAGAGCCTGCAAAATACAGGCTTTTTTATATAAAAAGAGGAACTGATAAATTACTGTCCTTGACTTTGAAGTTCTTGCTTGTTTTTGTTGCATTTGTAGTAAATGAACGTTACTGTTACAAACATATTACTTCCTAGGAAGTTTCAGCTTGCTTTGTGGCTGGTAATTTGCTGTCTTGAGTGGTCTTGCAATACGTGTATCTCCTTCCTATTTAAAATCCTTTGAAGGAATTTGCAAGAGGATATAAATGCAAAATCTCAGACCTTCAGTAATATTGACGCAGATGCCTTTCTTCCCAGCTTGAAGGCTCTTCATTTTATTTTGTGAAACTAAAATGAAGTGGGAGAAGTGCCTGTGGCTTTTGGAACACCCGTCTTGGGGGGAGGAAATCTGGCATCAGAATGTGCAGAACTAAAGCAAAGAGATGTACAGTGACTTAGCTTGAACTTCACCCTTTGTTTACTGTTTAAAACCATTCTCAAAAGGTCATGTGTCTCTAAGACGTGTGCTTCTCCAAGGGATTGTATTCTCATGAGGGTTACATTTAGTGCTGTGACAAGTGGGACTATGTTTAATAAGAGCATCTTTCGTGCTTTGCCTAAGATCACAGTAATACCTGCAGGCGTGTTTAACCTGTGATTGTGCACTTCTGTAAAATCTAACTCCTTATGGAGTCAATGTGTTCTTAAGAGCAAACAAGTGAAAGGAGGAGGAAAAACAGCTAGTGAGAGTTAGGGTCTTTCATGTGATAAATTACACTGCAGATATCAGCAGCTTTGCAGAGTTAGAATTAGCATTTGGAGGAATTCATGCTATGTTGATCAAGTGACATTAATTGGGCAGTGGGTGAAACAGTACAGCTGTACTTGAACTATTCAAACTGACTACTTGATGTATGGCTCTCACTGGGGAAAGCATTCTTCTGATTTTGGTGGGAAGCCCATATAGTCGGTTGTTTTTTTACCAGGCTTTCTGAAAATGAGTCTTGAAATTGGGCAATGATTTACATGGCATCTTGGAATATTAGTAATTGTCTGTAAATTGTTACCATATGAAAGCTTTTGACTAACTGAACCCAGGTTTAACGTGGAAGTCCTAACCGGAGTATGTACCAAGAGGGTATCAGCTGGTGCTCCTATTGCTTTCCTTGCATCGCTTCTATCATCAGTTATTCAATCTGCTCACTCTGTTGCCTCTTGTTACTTAGGTTCAATACCACAAGAAGAGATGGGACAGGACAACGTTGTGGGCTGGGAGCAGGATGTGAACGGGGGAACAGGACTGGTCTTGGCAGTAAGCATTTGGTGGTATCTAGGTGCCGTCTTGACTGACAGCGCTTAAAAGTTTTATTTAGCTTAATATTCAAGCTGCCAGTTTACTACCTGAAGCCTTTTTTTCCGCTCACTTTCAACCTAAAATGACAGGTATAGAATACAGTACTGGCAAAGAACTAGTTAAGTGGCATTTTCTCCAAATTTTGTGCCTGTCTTGATTTATGTGAAGCTTTCGTAGCTGTGTCCGTGTCCTGGCTTTCACCACTTCAGTTGTTTCTGTGAGATGACTGGAGAAATTAAGAGTCTGTCTGTCACTCTGAATTTTTGCCTTTTCTTTGGTTTGACTAATGAGTGTTTCACCCTTAAATTTCAAACGTTCTCTTGCTACTACTTTATTGTAATGGAATTACTGCTTCCTTTCTCTTCTGGACAGTATGTTTTCTGAGGTACTCTGACTTGCCTGAAACTTCTAAGCTGTACAAAGAAGCTAAAATGAGGGCAAAGTTTGTGCATTTTACTCATGTCAAATAGCCAAAGCTAATAAAGGACCCAGCCCGTGTATGTGCTTTGGAAGCTGGGAGGTAAACCTCATTAAAACAAGCCTGCACTCTGTGCTTTTGAGTGTGACTCTTCTCCGTAGTTACTCTGGCTTTGAATGTTATCTGTAGGAGCCTTCTATTTGATCATCTTTGGGGATCTTTGATTACAGTTCCTTTCTTGGGAACTCTTAGGCTTTGCAAATTAAAGTTGCCCTGGAAATACACAAGAGTAAGATTTTTAAAAACTTCTTAAATGCCATCACATTAGTTTTTTCATTTTAAACCAAATTATATGTGCTTGATTTGTTACGAATGGCTTGGTATGTGCCTGGTTTTTTTTAAAAAAGGTGACCCCCACACTGAAGGAGTTTCAGTAATTACAACCGATTTGGCAGATTGGATGGTGTGATCACTTGGAAGACTTTCTGGTACTTTGTCAATTCAGGTTTCTACAGGTTTGTCTGCAGTCGAGATGGGGAAGCTATTCCCATAACTCATCACTTTATCTCTGAAAGGCGGGTGGTCTGGTGGGATAAAATCACAGTAACCTTTATTGTGCTTTTTGAGGACTGAACAGAAGAGCCAATTCACCAAAAACTGTAAAGCCTTTATTGCTGGCGTTTCCAAAGATACCTTTATCAAGGGCTACATTGAACAAGTGTGTGTGTGTAGTCCTGAAAATCTCAACACTGAATAACTTGAAAAGGAATCTGGGCTTACAGGCGCTGTAAGGTGATTTTTCCTCGAGAGACCAGAAGTACATATAAAGCAAATGCTAGTTTAGTTTCAGCACTCCTTTTAGTAGTTCAGTCTATAAAAACTAAAGGCTAATAAAATCTGTTGATTTGCTGTTCAGTTGAAACCATCTTTCCTAATTCATGTCTTTCTCAATTTTCCTTTGCCAGTCAAATGAACAATATAAATTTGGGAATCTTGAGAGCTTGCTTCTTGGTATTTATGCCCCAGGCCTGTTAGCTTTGCTGTGGGACCAAATACCCTTTGCTGTTGTACCCATTTAAGCTGTCATTTTCTGTTTGAAGACTTAGAGGTGATGTTCCTTGACTGTTTCATAACAGGAACAAACAAACAAGTCAGTTTTCGTGTTAGAAGCCACAGTGATTTACAGTAGCGGTGGCCTTGCTGACAGTTCAGTTAAGAAAAACATGTCTTCTGTTAGCAGTTTTGTCATGATAAATAAGTATCACTTTTAATAATACCAGTTTTGATTTGCAAGCTTCCATTTCTGTAGGGTAATTTCTAACATGAAGTGATCAGTATATAATGTATGAGAATGCTTTGACTCATCTGCAGTGATGCACTAAAATTGGATTGCTGAGGGGGGAGCCAGTCTGGTTGTGGGCCCCTCCCGGCAGCTGATATGGCTCAGCAGCTTGTGCGGCAGCTGCTCAACTGCTGTTCAGCCCCACGTGTTAAAGAAAACACACTTTGGTATCTAAGTGTGCTAACTTGTGATCTGCAGTGGTCCAGCATCTGTGTTTTCAGCAGCTGAAAGCTCTGTACAGTGGGGACTGAGGAATCCTTACAGCTATCCAGAAGTAACCAAGTTGTACTTGCTCACTGGCACGCTTGAACTACATTACAATACAGGATTAACTAAGTGTAAACTGCTGCACTCTCTGCTAGATGTGAGCACCTGTGTGCATATCCATGATGTCTTCCCCAGACTGTTCTTCCACCTGCTTGCTTGGGTCTCATAGAAGAATACTTCTTTAGGCGGAAATAAAGATATTGCTGAATTGTCATCAAAACTCAGACCATGGTAAGCCTTGGTAGAGGGGCTTTTTCCTGTGTTGGTGCTTGCCTTAACCGTAGCATTAGTCAGCTTCTAGAAAATTTACGTCCTTCAAGAGAGGATGTTGAAGGACTGTGTGCTTCACTGAAGAGACTGTAAATTCCTGCAGATTGGCTAGCCTGCCGTTTGACTGAAAGCTGGATGTTGAGTTAGAACATTAGCCTTAACTGGATTAAGCTAGTTTGGATGCAAAGCTGCTAGATCTGGCTTAGAGGTCTCACCGTATGGACTCTGGGGGAAAACCATGCTAATTCTGTGCCATAAGTCTGCATAGCTGTAACTAGTGCAGTACTCTGGCAAAAAGGGGGCTTAATTCATTGAGATGGAGGTCCTATCCAGGGACTTACTGATCTGAGGTAAAACATTGTGATTTAGGAAGTCTTTGTGCATGAGTTGTTGCCTGCGGTGGAGAGTACTGACTTTTGAGAACCATTTCCATCACTTTCAGCAGCATTTTGCTGTGGTCACCTGGGGGAGAACTGACAGCTTCTTTGTCTTTTGTCTTGAGCTTTGTATTTGCCTTCTAGAAGAGAAATAATATTTTTAGTTATGTTTCTGATCTGTGATCTATGGAGTTACTACAATTTATAAACTGCCAGCACTACTGTGATGGAATTTCATTTGCTGCATGTCAGCATTTAATTCAGCTGTTTCAGAAACATAGTTCATATACATGGGATTTTTCATCCTTAAGCTGGTTGGTATCCATCATTGCCAGAAGACACAATAACTCCTAAAGTGTCAGTCTTTAAAAGTTTCCAGTGATACTGCTTTTAGCCCTGAGGTTTATAAGAATTTATATCTGACCTTTGAGATGCAGTCTGGTACAAAACTGAGCACTTGTTTTAGCTTAAACTGTCCATCTTGAACCTAAGTTCTGTTCTTGTGATCTTCACAGTGGAGTCTGCAAAGTATTTCATTGTAATAGAAATTTAAAGCCAGTGTTTATTTCATCTTTATCTCCTAATAATCTTTTTCTGAAAAGAATGTCAAGCCTATTGTAGAACTTTTTCATGAGACAGTGGCAGACAGTGAAGCTATTTATAATACAACATTGTTCACCTCTGTCGTGAGTTTAAGTGGATCTTCCAACTGTTGCTTGAGCAGGTGAATATAGTTGCACTTGATGGTGAAATGAACCAACCAGTAGAAGAGGGACATGAATAATATCATTTGATGTCTGTACACTGGGCTAAGCGAACAGCTTTAAATGTTGAATCATGTTGTTTTACCAGATGAATGAACAGAAATATGTTCTTTTACAGGTTTTGGAAGGAAGGATGTTGTAGAGCACTTGCTACAGACAGGAGCCAATGTTCATGCTCGTGATGATGGCGGGCTGATACCCCTTCACAATGCCTGCTCTTTTGGTCATGCTGAAGTGGTTAGTCTGCTGCTGTGTCAAGGGGCAGACCCAAATGCTAGAGACAATTGGAACTACACTCCTTTGCATGAAGCTGCTATCAAGGGGAAGATAGATGTGTGTATTGGTAAGTGTCTTACTTCTTAAATTGAAATCTCACCATATATGTGTTGTGCAGCTGTAATTGTTATTATGCTGGACCTGAGATGAAAGATACTAGTTTTTCTTAAATGATAACATCTTCTAAGCTTGCAGATAGGTATAGTGATAGTCATTTAAGGCTGACTTTTCCAAGGTTTATAATGCAAGCCTTGCTGAAACTGCATATGAAACTAAGCAAAGGAGGTTAGGTGAAGTGTCCTTGTCGGTTAAATTACAATAGTCGAAGTTTGAATATGGAGGTTTGTCCTGTCTTTTATGTTCTCAAGAAAACTAGCTTTACTAGGTAAAGTCTTTGCTTTTTGGGCTGCTCTATATGTTGTCTTAGTGGTAAGAAAGATGGTTAACCTTTCACTGTATACAGTATGGGGAAACATCTCAGGAGTCCTTTGGAGCGTTCTGATGCAAGTTACAGGACACCATTGTTCACAGTGGTTATATATCTTCAGTATATGTGCTGCAGCCTGGAGCCAAAGCAATTTCAAATCAAATTGAACACTTCAATCATTTTAAATGTGTCTAGGACATCTAAAGAGCTCTTCAGTCAGGATGTCTTTAACTTTTATGGTTTTTCTCAGTGTACATAGTATTACTTTTTTTTCTAAATGGGAACTTCTATTTTTACTTTTTTATTCCTTTTTTTTTTTTAACACTCAGATCAGTTCCTTGAACTTATTTATCAATTCTAGTTTTTCTCACGTCTAGAAACTTAAATAAAATGGTCTATTCAACATAATGGTTTTTATCGTACATGGAGAGAAAAACTTAGTGTTTAGGAACCGCAGTTAAAATTATGAACGTAAGATTGTTCAAGAAAGAAAAATAACAGTTAGAGATGAAACTAGGACAATAACTTATAGAACAAGACACAATTTTCAGAACTTCAGATAATATCTATTTGCTTAAAGAATTGTTACAGTCCAGCAGAGAAAGCTCCATAACTTACAGGACAAGTTCTTGCATTAGCTTTATCACTTTGAGTGGTTTGTCTAAAGGCTCTCTGGTACTCTTTGGAGGAGATTGGGTAGGTCCGATCAAGATGGGAGATTGTGGTACATCAATTTTAATGTATAATGCTGGCAGTGATTTGAGATTATTTTGGTCTAATTTCCATGATCAAAGAACTGGTGATAACCTTTAAAGGTACAGTCTAATTTCTTAAGTTGTGGCCTTCGTGAAAGGAAGTACAGAATCAAATTTATGTCTTGTATTACACAGAGCTTCATTCTGTGTTCCATGCTCAGATTTGTTCTGTGACTCTAGATGTTAGACTGAGGGGATGATATGTGTATAAAATAAATAATATTCAGCATGTGGTACTGATCAAATTTCAAAGCTCTTCTGCATGTTCACTGCAGTTGTAGGGTTCCTTGGCAGTATGGAGCAGGGCTGCAGAACTAGATGCTGTTCTCCTCACAAAGCCACTTGCAGGTAGATTGGAGTCTGGGTATCCTTTAGAAATTTATTTTATTTCAAACAAGCAAGCATGATGTGGTTGTGCTCAGTTTAGTTACAGATATCCATGTGTGTTGTACTTCAATCAGATACTTGATCAATCAAAGTGAGAGTTATTACTGAAGGCAGTGTCACCAGTCACTAGATTTAATATGTACTGTAGTAGTATGATGCTACTTTGGGATTTGTGATTCCATAAACCTGCTAGGACATGAGGATAGATAAAGAATTCTTTCTTGTTTGCAGTGAGTTTGGTTGCATTTTACATCTAGCGGGCAAGCATGTTCTGCTGTTTTTGGCAAGTTCCTGTTTATTTCCAGTTGTTTTGTATATCACTTTTATATTAAGATCTTTAATTTTTATCTCAAAGTCTTTTAAAGAAACACATTATTCATAGGGATAATGAATAATGATTGCTTAGGGCACAAATTCTAACTAGGAATACTCGAATAGCTTTCTGGAATATTCTTGTACAGTGCTGTTATTTATACCTGTTACAGCAGATATGATGGAAGAAAATAACCTGTAAAAAAAAAAAAATCCCAAACATATTCTTAAGAGTTCGTTTTTAGAGAATCAAGACATGCTTTTTAAAATGCATTAATTGAAGAGCAGTCTCTGGAAATCCTGACATAACCTAGAATTTATTGCTGAACTTGGATGTCTGAAAAGCAAGTTGTGTAGGATTTGGTCATCTAGCTGTATTGTTTGGGTACCTATTCTTGGTATCTTCTTTCAAATGAGACAATGGGAGATAATTTTCCACTTTTTTAATGATTTTTTTGAGGAATACTCAAGGCATTAAAGCACAGTAGGAATTCCAGCAAAATTTGGGTAGTGATTGCACTACAACTATAGAATGCTCTTGTGTCTAGCACTGGCCTTGGAATGGAGTGTGAGTATTTATGCTCAAAGTACTAGGAATACTCAGCTGTACAGCCAAGACTAATAGGTACAACTGGGAAGCTTATGTGGAAATAAGAAGTGTACATGAACTGATGAAAATTCATCAGGTTATGTACAAGCTTCTACTCCAGGAAACTCTAGCAAATGACTTATAGGATTTCTTGTTCTTCTATTTTACTGATTGCATATTGCAATCACAGGACAGTGTTGGAAGTTAAAGGCAGAGAGTACAAGTGTGCCAAGTTTAGGAGGAATAGGAGGGACTGTGACACTTTTAGGCAGTTTGTGTCCTGGGTCTGGAAATGTGGGAGATCTTGGAGGATGGTAAGCAGTGCTTAGCTGGTTTGCTGACCATCTCTTACAATATACTTAGCTGCCACAGATTTGTTTAGTTGCTAAGTAATTGAATCAGTTTAAAAGCGTTGTTTGCTTATCTAATCAATTTTTGGACTAAATGTATTGAAGCATAAAAACCAATTGTTAGGTAAGTGTTCTTCAGTATTTATGGCTCCTAGGATTGCTTTATCTGTCAGGAAGATGTATTTTTGGTGTCTGTGGAGTGTTTCTAGAGCTAATGAAAAGCGGTTTTGTTCCTCAGTGTCATGTTTGCTCATGGAATAATGAATGAATGGTGAATTCTGCAAAGTATTTGGAGAAATGCTGTGATGTCAGGTTAGCAACTGTTGTGCAGGTTGGACTGGAGAGAAAGGATGATCTATTTCTTCATCTGAAGGTCTACTGCAGTCCAAAGATCCACATAGCTTACTTTTCTCCAACAGTGGTGTGTAGTGAAGATGCTCAGGTTTAATGAATGGCTTCTTTCTCATGGCAATCAGCAGTTTAGAAACTTGATAAAGCAGAGGCTGCATCTGGATTGTGTTACATAGCCATTGGTACACAAAATTCTTGAAAGATAGGTCTAATAATTAATTAAATGCTGCTATAGTTTTGGCTTTGAAGGTGTTCTGTAGCAAGAGAATTTTAAAATTTAGTAGTCTTATAGCAAGAAAACAACCCTTCCTTTTTTTCAAAATGTTATTCTCTACAACTTGTAATAAAAGTTATACAGGACTTTCATGAGAAGTAGCAAATAGTCATTTCTACTTGTACTCTGCATATCCTTTGTGATTTTATAGGCCTCTATTTCTTCTTCCTTCTTTCTTCTTCTCTCTTCCAAGCTGTAAAAAACTTAAGTCTTCCATCATGTTATCCTGTTAAATATTCTGGAATTATTGTCTTTTCTGCTGTTTTTTAGGTTAGGGGTTGGTATGGGGGTACAGACATAAAAACTGGGCATAGTAGATTTATAGGGTAACTTCATGTTATTTCTATTTTGATTTTCTGATTGCTGACCATGGAATGGGAGTAGCTCCAAGGTATTTCCTGGGTGGTAACAGCTTCTTTAAGACTGTTTGTGCAACACACTTTTTTTTTTGTTTGTTTGTTTCTTTGTTAAGAAAACAGGCTAAAAATAGCCTTACAGAAGCTGTGCTTATGCAGTTTTGCCTGAGCTTGCTTTGCCCTCCACTGCATGTGTTTCTGCAGAGGCTATGGTTCCTGCAGAGCTTTTTGTTTGGTGGGTTTGTTTTGTGTTTTTTCCCCCAGGTGGATTTCCAGTTAACTATTGTAAAAACTGTTACAGGACTGCTAGCCTAAAAGGGACCTCAGGTGTCATACATCTGCTTAGTTTTTAAGGGCATCCTACACAAATAAGCAAAGCATGAGCATCTTCTATGGTGATGCTGTGATTTATGCATCTGAACATACAGGGTACTTAATTTATTTCCCTGAAATTACCAAATTCCAGCTACTGAAAAGCTCCCTTCAACACTGTACAAAACTGTATAAGTTTTAAAAAATTACTTCTAGGTCCATGCAATGTTAAGAATCCATCAAGAATTACTTAATATGGCACTAAACCAATGCTTTTACTGGCTTCCTCTGGGCTAGTTAAAATTTCCTGCAAAGATCCTTTGGCATGATGAGTTTACTGTCCCAGTGCTATGAAGCAATCTCTAATGGTAATGTCAAGGTGCATTTGTCTCTCTGACCAGAGAACTTCTGAGGAAGCTGATTTTTTTTTCCATTACTCTCTTTGCACTTGGAAGATACAGTAAGCAAGCAAACTAAAACTTTTTTAACCTAGCAGGCTTTCCAACCTACAGGTCTCCTCAGCGCAGGGATCACTGTTATTTAAATGTCTCTTTGTTAACAATGTCAAAACATTGCTCATGCTGCTGTACTTCCTCACAACTGTGAAAGGAGAAGAATTCATCAGCCATTACCTTCTGCTATTGCGTATCTTCAGGCTGAAATGTGTTGGCAATACGATTTGACCCTTTCCTGCAGGGCAGATAAGCCTTCTGGCAGGATTAAAAAAATCTATGAAAGGTATTTTATGGGTAGAACTAGTGCACAGTAAACCTTAAAGGAATTATAGAAGTTGTGGTTTGCCCAATCATTCAACTGCAAAGAAGGCATGTGTGGCAAATAGTGAAATTATTTCAATTTATGACATTATTGCCCCTTGAGATTTTGTAATGCTCTAAGCTTTTTGCCTTCCAAGCAGAGGAATCGTATTGCTCTAAGAGTTAGAGCTGCATCTGATTTTACTACCTGAAAATAAATTAAAAAATCACAGGAAGTGCTCTCAAAGAGCAAAATTATGCAGTAGCCAATTCTTTTTGGGGGTGGGGAGTGGGGTGGGGTGTGGTGAGGGGGAGAGGATTTAGCATCTTAATTAAAAAATTATTATAGTGACTAAAGATTTACATGATGGATTGGCAAAAGCCTGTAGAAAGACCAATAGTTTCTTAATAAGTATTAAAGGGGGATATTGCTAATTGAGGTGTATTGGGAGCTGGTTATGCATGATTGGAGAGATGTACTGAATTCCCAAAGATTCTGTTGGAGAACTGGCACTCTAGAAGGAAGCTTAGGTTCAAAGAGACGTCTTGGGAATCCAGTATTTAAAGGCTAGTAAGTTCATTGGAAGGTGCTCTCAAGTGAGGACTTTGTGTAAAATGTTTGGCTATTCACAGAATCTCAGAATTGTTAGTGTTGGAAGGAACCTCTGGAGATTATCTATGTTGTTTATATCAGTGGTTCTTGAATATTCTTAATATTTCTGCTTTGACCACAGAGTTAGAGCATTTCTGCTACTGACTGCTTAGAGTTTGCAGTGGGAAGACAGTGACTTTATTTGAACTTTTTAAAGCTGCAGAACAGTTTAAAGAACTTCAGACTGTTCTTGTGTACCAGAAATGTGAGTTTTGTCCGATAGGGTGACATGAATTAATCCTCGCGGTGTGGGGAGCTACCCTGTGTGTTGATTGTATTTAACATTGACATACAGAGCAAAGGTACCATGTGATTTAGTATGCTTAAGACCTTGTTAACAGCGTCTGTCTATTATCAGTCAAGATACATGGAACAAACCCCCTGGCAATTCTTAATAATTATTACTCAGATGTTCACTGATCAAAGCCAAATCTATTGTGGAAGCAGGCTCATCAGACTATTCAGGTTATGAATTGTTTTGGTCTGTTTCTGCTCTGCAAGTGATAGCATGTGTGTGGAACCCTGCTTACTTTGAGGAGCAAGTGGGTTTAAATCCTCTGCATACACAGTGGCACAAAGACTTAATATGCTTGTCTATTCATACTGCTTTTTCTTGGGGTCTTTGTCAAACCCTGCATGATAGCAACCATAGGATAAAAATTTCATGTTTTAGGTTGAGTGGAAGATGCTTTTGCTTTCTCACTGGAGTTCTTGCTCATGGTTTTAAATAGTTTTGTGTCCTCTAACCGCTGGTTTAAGCTGAGTCAGTTTGTAATTGTTAATACTCATCACAGAAATCAAAGCTTCTTGGGCTGAATCTTACTTTATTTCCTTAGTAAGTTTGTAGTTCATACTCCCTTTTCAGAGGGACCCAAGTATAAGGATTCTTCTCTGTGAGCTGGTGGGGATGGAGGAGCCCGTGTCTGAAATCATACATTGGTAATTTAGAGGCATTGTAGTATTGTTGTCATAGTAACAGTGGACTGGAGTGTGGAACAGCAGGGCTTTTGTCTCAAGTCACTACAGAAAATGGTTTAGCCTACTCTGCTGTGGCATGTACAACTGCAGTGCTCCTCAGTGGACTTTGGTGGATAGACAAAGGAAGTTGGCCGATGCTCATATGTAAAGGATACCTCTTCAGTATGTGACATCTATGTGCATCAGGTCTGCTAGCTGTAGTGCAGTTCAAAGGAGCTATGGTAAAGGAGTTATGGAAAAAGCTACCAAAATGAGAGTGTGATTGGTTGTTGTGAAGGTTCTGGGGGATCCCTTCTGCTGGCATTTTGCATCTGTGCACATGTAGCTGTGGTAGATGCTTTATGAAGAAAATCTCTGAGCATTGTCAGTCACCCGTGTGTGCCTGACAAAGGTCTTGGAGTGCCAGGAGCCTTGAAATGAGTAGATCATTGATGCAAGGTGGGAGTGTACTACCACAGTGTTTTGTGAGAGGACCAAACGTTGAACTGATTAATCCTGAGGTAAAATCCTCTTCATAAACAAAATTGGTAGTAAAGTTTATAGCACTCTGTGCTTTGTACAGGTTGATTGAAAATGAGCATTATTTCAGTTGAAAAAGACTTGTCTTAAGGGTTATGCCAATAAAATGGCTTACTGTTTATGTCTTGTACTAGTGGTGCTGAAGGCTTGTAAAACCTGCCATGTTACTGTGTTAGTTACAGTCCTTAAGGCTATCATTTATATTATGGTATTTGTATTGCTAAAAGTTGATTGAAATTCAACTTAATGAAAATTGAGAAGGATCGCCTTGTCTGAGTATCTATACACTGTATATTTTGAAAGCCATTTGTCTTTCTGTTAGGTTCGAACTGTTTTGACAGTTAATATGCTACAACCTGTTTGTGAGTTTAGGCTTTTTCCCAGTTCTATTTCTTCTTCCCTAAAATTCAGGTATCAAGTAAATGAGTCTTTTTGCCTTTTTTGCCTGCTTGACACAGCCGAATCTGTGAAGAATGAGAGGAGTCAATATTTTATGTTTCTTTTACAAGTGTTGATTAAATCACAGTCTGGTTATGTGTAGCAAAGGAGGGTGTATGATAGTATGCAAAACACTGTTGGAAAACTTGCTGTAGGATGTTTATGGGAAGTAATGTCTTCAAAAGTTCTGGTGTTAACTATTAGCAAATTGAGAGGGAGGCAAAGAGGAAGTTACTTATTATCTAGAACAGAGTAATGAACAGATACAGCTCCTGCAGACACTGAAACAGCTTTCAGATGTTCCATCCCAGTTTACAGTGGTTTTCTGAATATCTTGCAGACATACTTAATCTTATGAGACTATGCTACTGATTACTGTAGCAATATTTGCTTTTAGCTTCTGAGAGGAACCATATGGTCTTAATGCAGTTCATATGTGGTTTAAAATCAATCTCTAGATATATGTGTAGCTGTTAAGGCATAAATGAATGGGGCCATTCTAGCAGAGTTCTTGGCTGTTTTCTTAGTCTAATGGAAAACATTGATTAAAGTATTACTATGGCATATAAAGGTCTTGCTTGTAAAAAACGTGCATGCAAGTAAATATTTGTTACATAGTGAGCAAAGGAAGATGTCTGTTTTTAATGTTCTGCTCTTTCTGAAATGTAAAGGAAGTGCACAAATGAACTATGGGTGTCTGAAGCCTACAGAAAATACTGGGCACTTGCCTCTTGTTCTGTGTGGTCTTCAGTCTTCCATCAGCTAGGACTCATGGTGAGCACAGATCCTGTGCCCCACTAATTCATTGTTTTTCCATGTTTATACAGATGCACCATGATTCTTAGATAAAGTTAATCCTTTCTGGGAAAGGCTGAAGTGTCTTGTGTGAATTCTGCTGTGCATGCTGCTTCATGTTTTGCTGATGTCTTGTCCAGGCAAGCAATACCGAATAATTCCTTAGTTAGGCACGGTGCTCTTGACCTTCCTGTGGTGTTGGATACTGAGCTTACATGTCAAGGGTTCAAGGGAGCCAAGAGGAATTGGCTGCAGCAATTTGGTTTTATTGGGGTGATAAAAAGGATGGCATAGGACACAGGTGTGACCCAGGAGACAAACTCACTCAGACTGATCCAGCGTTTGCCCTTTCCTAGCATGAGACCCACAACAGTGATGGTATCTTGCCTGACAGTGAGATTTTTGCAGTGTAGAATACTTGCTTGTTGAGGACCTAATGTTAAATAGGAGAAGACTTGCGCTGCTAAATGGGCTTTAGGAGTGGAAAGCAATGTGACTCTTTTACATAATAATATGGTCTAAGATAGTGGCTGGCAAAGTTTCCAAGACTAATACATGTAGTTCTGCTAGCTAGTCAGTTCTATATTTGCTCCAACTTAACGTATTCTTACCTTCCTGATGTCTATTTCAGAAACAGAATTTTTGACAATGCCCACATCTTCTGGCCAGCCTGTAGCTTTATCAATGATTTCATAGACTGATCAGCTTGGTTTCGTGTACTGAGGCTTCATGTACTTCTTGTATTTCTTAAATATTTGGTAACTATGCTGTGGACTAAGGATGAGCTTACAAAATTGGCACAAGGTTTAAGTTTTATGTGAAATGTGTAAAAGTTATTTGGCTTGCTGGAGCTTCTTTAATCCTAAGGGTTTAGCTCTTAGTCAGGTAAGAATGTTACTGTGTGTGTTCCATAGGATGTGTGACTAAGTTACCCGTCCCTGTAACAGTTGTGTGCTGTTGAAAGCTGGTAGGCACTGAAGTTCTCATCTAGAAAAGCCCGGAAAAGGCTGTGCTCTTGGATTGTGCTAGGGTTTGAATCTCTTCAATGTGTATTTCTTCTGGCAATAAAAAGAGAAACTGGTTTTGGTTGTTTGTATATTCTGTTTAAAAAAATTGGTAGATCAGGACAGGTTCTGTGTGTTGCTTCCTGAGTGCTAGACTTTAGTGGACTGGCAAACAATGCATTCTGATAGCCGTATAGCTAGTTCCATGTGCAGTCTATCACCTGACTTCCAGGATTTTTTCCCCTGCAAAATTCAGTGGGAAGAAATGGATAGCATAATGTGTTGGCTTTGCATGGCAGGGTTGGGGAGAGTGGGACACGACACCTAGAGAAGGCCAGTCAGCAAATGCAGTAGCACCTCTGTGATAATGTATTTGAGAGAGAAAAGTTACTGTATGGGAGCAATTGCATCTGGAGAGAAAGGTGAGAATTTAAGAGAAACAGCCCCTGCAGACACTGAGGTCAGTGCAGAGGGAGGAAAGGAGGTGCTCCAGGAGGCAGAGCAGAGGTTTCCCTGCAGACCATGGTGAGGCAGGCTGTCCCCCTGCCACCCATGGAGGTCCATGGTGAAGCAGGGCGATGCCAGAAGGAGGCTGTGACCCTGTGGGAAGCCTGCAGTGGAGCAAGCTCCTGGCGGGATCTGTGTTCCCATAGAGAAAGGAGCCCACACTGGAGCACATTTGCTGGCAGGACTGGTGACCCATGGGGGACCCATGCTGGAGCAGTCTGTTCCTGAAGGACTGCAGCCATGGAAGAGGCCCATGCTAGAGCGTTTCATGAAGACTCATGTTGGAGAAGTTGGTGGAGGACTGTCTTCTGTGCGGGAGACCCTGCACTGGAACAGGGTAAGAGTGTGAGGAGTCCTCCCACTGAAGAGGAAAGAGCAGCAGTGACAACATAGGATGAACTGAGCAAAACCCCCATTCCCTGTCCCCCTGTGCTGCTGGTGGGGAGGAAGTAGAGCAAATGACAAGCCCAGGAAGAAGGGAGAGGTGGGGGGACACCATGCATATGCCGGAGGAGATTGGACTTGGTCTTTCTTTTCTCTTAACTCTACTCAATTTCTTTTCCTCTCAGGATGCTACTTGTTGACCTGATTTAGCTTGGTGGCTGCTTTTGCTTTTCAAGGACACTAAAAGCAGGGCCCTTAATCTGTCAAGTGGGATATAAGGTGTACAGCTGACATTTATCTGAATAAAATTTGAAGTAGGAAGGTGAATTCGTTCAGAGAAAAGTGAAATTGGGACCAAGCAATGAAGACCTGTCCTTAAAGTAGTTTTCAGCTTTGGATATAGATGAAAGCATAAATTGCCCAGATGGTAGGGCAGCAGTTAAGATTTCTAGGTGTTCAACAAAATAGCATACTAAAACAAATGCTTAGAGAGCAAGCAGCTGCAAAATTGTCACTTGCAAGGAAAAGGGGCGTGATGTAGTTGTTGCATAGTGAGGCCTCAACCTGTACCATCTACAAATGGGCTAATGTTGGTTTTGGGGTTGGGTGTTTTTTTGGGGGGTGTAGGGGTTTTTCTTAAAAGCTCTTATGGTTAAAGGCTTTCTATTCCATTTTTCACGCTGACAGCATAATGTTCCAAATGACTACTTGAACACACTGAGGTGTGATTCTTAAGCCCCTGTGTGAAATGTACACAAACCGAAACATGCGAGATTCCCTCTGAACATCATGAAACACTTTTTACTGTCAGGGTGGCCACCACCAGCACAGGTTGCCTGAGAGGTTGTTGACTTCCCTTCCTTGGAGGGATCTGGGGCCACCTATAGCCATCTGGACACAGTCCTGCGCCAGCGGCTGTAGGTGGCCCTGCTTCAGCAGTGGGGGCTGTTCCAGATGATCTGCAGAGGTCCTTTTGACCTCAAGCATTCTGTGGTTCAGTGAGATTCTGTGAAAAGGAATGTGTGTTCATGAATGCAAATAAATGGGATTAAAATAATTTTTAGTGTGCTATCCTTTATTGCTTGTTAGCTCAAAGATTTTGGTTTTGCTTTGTTCTTTTGTTTGTTTGTAACTTAGAAGCTTAAGTTCCCTGTGGAAACCCCAAAGCTTCCTCTACGCTGTATAGCTTCTGGTGTGGATTCTGTGCTTGGAGGGAGTGTTCTGGAATGACAGAGCCATCTCTTGCATGATGAAAAAAAACAAACCCAACAAAAAAGTTGCAGTCACACTGAAGTTTTGAGGTTGCTGACTAAAGGACTGCTTTCTGCATAACCTGTATGTACTTTTCTTTCCTCACTGTTAGCTGAAATGGAAAATTTTAACTTGAAAAGTACTCCGTTGAAAAAAGGAAACAGGAATATTGACTTCATTAAGATCAGGCAAGATCAAGGTTTTGAATTGCTCTTCGTGTAGGTTTAGCAATCTACCAATTCTGTCTCTTTTTCCGAAGGCAGAAGAATATCATCAGCCTGTTGTGTAGCCCACAGCCTCTGTAACTTTCTACGTATTCTCTCTCCCCCTGTGTGTATTTAATCACTGGCAGGCAGAACTTGGTGTACCAGGGAGCAATTGTGTTGTGCTTCCTACATATAGGAAACTAATCATAGTTAAGATGTACCTACTTATGGAGAAACAGTTGTGGGTAGTCACTGAGGGGGGAGGGGGACTCTTTAAAAGGTATTTTCTCATCCTGTTGAAAGAGCTCTGACTGTTGCAGTGATGCTTGTGGTTTTGGTTGTCTGGTTCAGATCCTTTTCCTCTACTTCCATTAGATAAATCTAGTGAAAACTTAGTTCTACAATGCATTGAAGTATTTTTTAGTGTATTGGGAAGTAAAGTTTATAGAATCTATGGATTCTATAAACCAGGACTCAGGCTATTTTGATAAGAAGTTGAAACTTCAGTGAGTGAAGTCTAGAAGTACTTTGGAGGCAAACAGTGGGGCTGAGACAAAAGTCGTTCTGAGAAATTAGAGCTTGCATGAAAATAGGGTAAAAGTCCTTTTAAAGTGATGCTTTGTGATATTATTTTTGTCTAATTCCTTCTTCCCTCAAAGCAAGCAAACAAAAAAGTTGTTACTGGGAGACCTTGTTCATGCTGCTGCTTTGAATTTCTTATTGGTGCCTTGAAGCCTGTTTCTGAGCATTGTTCATCTAAGCTGAAGCAAAGTCTGACCTCTAAGCGTTGTTTCCGTTTCTTGTTTTGCTGGGCCTCTGCTCAGTTTGATAGTTGCATCCTGTTACTGTAGGGACTGGTACAGTTTACATAGTGTATGGATGTGTGAGAACCTTCCTTTAAAAGAGCGGATCTATGTCAAGAAAGTGAGATGCTTGATATGGCTGTCGTCTGTCTGTGATTAACCAAATAGTCATTTTGGTCATAAAGCAAGAAATGCCTCTGCGAGGAGCTATAAGCTGTCTGCATAAAATGGTTGCTCTCTGTCGTGGTTTAAGTCCAGTCAGCCACGAAGTTTTCTTGCTCACTCACTCCCTTCTCTTTCTTCCCCCAGTCCTGGGGGGATGGGGAGGAGAATCAAAAGAATGCAACTCGCACAGGTTGAGGTAAGAACAGTTTAGTAACTGAGGTATAACACAAATCACTACTGCTACCACCAATAATAATAATGACAGAGAAGTACAAAGAGAATACAACTGCTCACCAAGCCTGACCCAGCCAGTGCACCCCCCAGCAGCGAACCCCCCAGTGCACCACCACACACTTCCAGGTCTCTGCTCTCCGGTTTCCCATCCTGGACATGACGTGCTATGGTATGGAATAACCCCTTTGGTCAGTTTGGGTCAGGTGTCCTGTCTCTGCTTCCTCCCGGCTTCCCCTCCTCCCTGGCAGAGCATGAGACTCAGAAAGTCCTTGGTCAAACCAAAACATTACCAAGCAGTAACTGAAAACACTGGTGTTATCAGCGCTGTTCCAAGGCCCAAGATCAAATACACAGCGCTGCACCAGCTACCAAGAAGGAGAAAAATGACTGCTACTGCTGAACCCATGACACTCTCCTAGCATATATTGATGCCCCAGCAGTTCTTGTTACCACTTATCTAATGACCAGGTAATGAAACATGCAAGTAGGTGCTATGAGTTCACCTAGATTATGTCACATTTGGCCAAGCTAGAGGTAGCTTTCTTTTAGTTAGAAACAACCGTCTAAGACAATGAGTCCATGTAAATTTTAAAAGTTTATCTCCAGGAGCTGGCCTGCAGGATTACAGTCATAGAATGATTTGGGTTGGGAGGGACCTTTAAAGGTCATCTAGTTCCAGCCCCTCTGCCATGGGCAGGGGCAGCTTTCACTAGACAAGGTTGCTGAAAGCCCTATGAGCACTGTTGTGGTTTAAGCCCCCCACCCACGCAGTTTTACTCGCTCACTCCCCTCTTTCTTACCCCAGTCCCGGGGGAATGGGGAGGAGAATCAAAAGAATTCAACTCACACAGGTTGAGATAAGAACAGTTTAGTAACTAAGGTATAACACAAATCACTGCTGCTACCACCAGTAATAATACAAGAGAAATACAAGGAAAGAGAATACAACTGCTCACCAAGCCCGACCCAGCCAGTGCACCCCCCAGCAGCGAACCCCCCAATACCAAAAACCTGACCATGCTGTGCACCCCCAGTCCACCACCACACCCTTCCGGGTCTCTGCCCTCCGGTTTCACATCCTGGACATGATGTGCTGTGGTATGGAATAACCTCTTTGGTCAGTTTGGGTCAGGTGTCCTGTCTCTGCTTCCTCCTGGCTTCCCCTCCTCCCTGGCATAGCATGAGACTCAAAGTCTTTGGCCATGCCAAAACATTGTCAAGCAGTAACAGAAAACACTGGTGTTATCAGCACAGTTCCCAGGCACGAAATTAAAAACACAGTGCTGCACCAGCTACCAAGAAGGAGAAAAATGACTGCTGCTGCTGAACCCATGACAGCACTTTCAGTGATGGGCATGTACAGCTTCTCTAGGCAGCCTGTTCCAGCCTTACAGAAGTTCAAGTAGATGATATCCATTTTTTTCTTTTCCTTTGACTGATGCAATCATCAGTCATCGTAGAAGACTACCAAATTAGTCGGGCATGATTTGCTCTTGGTGTCTCTAATCAGCTCCCTGTCTTCAATGTGTTTTGACATGCCTTCAAGAGGATTTGTTCCATGATCTCACTGGGCACAGAGGTGAGGTTGACTGGTTGGTAGTTCCCAGGGTCCTCCTCCTTACCCTTTTCAGAAGTGGGCATGATGTTTCCCTTTTTCCAGTCAGTGGGGATTTGCCTGACTGCCATGACTTTTTAAATATGATTGAGAATATTTTGTCAACTACTTCAGCTAATTCTCTTGGGACCTTGGGAAACATCTCACTGGGTCCTATGGACTTATGTATATTCAGGTTTCCTGAGGTGGTCTTGAACCTGATCTTCACTTAACGATGGGAGCAACTTCATTTTGCCTTCCTTGCCTTGAGGTTCAGGGGCTTGAGAAGTGTGGGAAGAGGCAAAAGAATTGTTGAGTACCTCGGCCTTCTCCATATCAGTTGTCACTACTTCTTATGTTTTATTTAGTCTTGCTTTTCTAGCTAATGTTTCTGTAGAAGCCCTTCATATTGTTTGCAATCTGTGCCAAATTCACTTGTAACTGTGCTTTAGCTTTTCTGATACCATCCCTGCACATTCAGTATTCATCCCAGGGTACATGTTCCTGGTTCCACTGCATGCCTGTTTCCTTCTTGCACTTCAGTTTGACCAGAAGGTCCTTAGTTAGCCATGTTTGTCTCCTGCATTTCTTAATGATTTCTTACACATGGGAATTGAGAGCTTTTGCACTCTAAGGAAAATGTCATTAAAGTGCTGCCAGTTCTGTTCAGCTCCTTTGTCCCTGAAAGCAGTTTCCCAGGGGTCCCATCTGTTAATTCCTTAAACGGCTGAAAGTTTGCTCTCCTGAAATTCAGAGTCCTGATTATTCTTCACCTGGCTCATATCCCTCAAGACTGTGAATTCCACCAGGGCATGACCACTGCAGCTCAGGCTGCCACCAGTCCTGACATCCTCAATTAGTTCATCTGTGTTGGTAGGCAGCAGGTCTATTATTGCTTCTCCTCTGGGTGTGCTGTCTGTCACCGGGATTAAGAAATTATCCCCAACATGCTCCAAGAGTCTCCTGGACTGCTTACATATTGCTGTGCTGCTTTTCCAGCAGATGTCATGGTGATTGAAGTTCCCCAGCAGGATCAGAGCCTGTGAGCATGATGCCTCCTGTTGTTGAAGTAAGAACTCTTCATCAACAAGCTCCCCTTTTTTGGGCAGCCTGTAGTAAACACCAACCGTGAGGTTTCCCTTGTTGGCTTTGCCCTAATTTTTACCCATAAGTTCTCAACTTGTTCACTGCTGTTTTTCAAAGTAGCTTTGTGGAGTCAATCCATGTTTGGTTTTTCTACATAGAGGAAACCTGCCTGTTCATCCTTCTTTGCCTTCTGAACAATTTCAAGCCATTGATCGCAGCACTCCAGTTGTGTGATCCTTCCCACCATATTTCAGTGATAGTGATTAGATCATAGCTTTCTAGCTCCTGTGGCTTCTTTCCTTTTGCTGCCCGTGTTGCATGCATTGGTATAGAGGCACTGGGTCATTGGCTGTGTCACCTTTTTAGAGGAACATGCCCTAATTCCCTTGAGGTATTTCACGGGTGATTCCCTCTTGGTTCCTAATATGTCTGCAGCCCCTGGCTTTTTGTTCAAAACTCCATCACTTTCCCCCATTACTTGTCTGCTGCTGTCTTCTGCTGTTGAAACTTCTTGTTTCTGCCTATGCTGTTGGTGAGCACTACTCTAATTGCCTTTACAATTTTTTGCTTCAGAATAGTGGGGACTAGTGTTGCTTTTGTAAGCTCCTCTTCATCTGCTTCATACTACTGTGGTTGGCATATTTGTCTCTTGCTCTGTCTGTCCCCAACAAAGAGCAAAACCAACATGCTGGTTCATTGGGAATAAAGCCATTGTCTGGGGTAATGGGAAACTGGAATGCCCTGAAAAAGAGAAGCAGGGAAGACAAAATGATGAGAAGTGCAGGCAGCTGATGCTGACCCACCAGGACTTTGGCTGGTAATGTCAGATACACCCTTAACTTGAACAGCACAATGATCCTTTTCAACTCCCGTCACCAGCATGATCCTCTCTACTGTCCTTTCTGGTGCCAACTGAAGCATGTTGTGTCATTGCATGATAAACTGGATTGGGCAAGCTATCATTTTTCTCATCTGCCTTGTTGCCAGCATGACGCTGGGGATGGCGATTCTGCCAGCCTGGTCTAGGTGAAACTGTAGCCTGTGAGAGTGCTCTTTTGCAGGCAGGCAGCTTTACAATTCTTTGCAGTCCTTCAAAGATAGGTGTTTGGGTTTTTTTAATTGGGATGGATGTATAAAGGTTGCACAGTCTTTTGCTCTCTGCCTCAAAGTGCTGTCTGTTCTAATCCTAATAGAGATGTTCCTTATTCCCCTGGAGGCTGGTGTTTGTACCCTCCCATCTCCCCTCTAAAGTTAAGCACTGTTCTGCATGGCTCCTTTGTCCCAGGGGTGTGGATACTAGCTGGACAGAATTTCTCAGCTTAATGAGGTCCTCCTTAGCCTTTGCCTCAGAAAAAAGCAGCTCTGAGCCTGAAAGATCCACTTCAGTCTGCTATCTGAGCAATAAAACCCTACAAAGCAGCTGTGGTAATGCAGGTCTTTGAAGTCTTCAGCAGTTAACTGTTTGCAGACACCTTTGTTGCTGGAGATCCAGTCTTCTGCAACTTTTCCTTACTTGTCCAACTTGTACCCATGGGGACTTCTACTATATTTCTCCCGAAATTCCCTTAGGGATTTAATTGCTGGCCTTGCCTTTATTCATCCTTTTTGTTTTTTCATGTTTGTTTCCCACCAAATGCAATCCTATCCTGAACTGCCACCTGGTTATCATCTCTTCTTACCAAAAGCCACCTGTGGTGCTCCCAGATATGCCTAATAATCACCTCTACCCTGACTCTGAACTAAATCCTTCAGTGTGCTTAGCCTCCCTGCTTCATAATCCTCTCTTCATTGAGCTTTGGCTCACTATAGAGGGACAGCCAAGAGCAGAGGACCTGCTCCTCTCTTTTCTTCCACCTCCTCTTGGCTGGGCTAGCAGTGATGTTTGAGGCCATGGATGTTACCAGGTCAAGTGGTGATACTCAAACTTTAAGAGCTATGTGCAGCCACTGTAGTGATACTGCCTGTCATGTTTTACCTTGTAATTCCAATGGCAGGTGAATATAGTCTTTTTCTTAACCATGCAGTCAAGACTGGGATTGCTCAGAGAGGTGGAGTTAATTAGTGATACAGTTGTTAATATTGTTAGCTGTGTGTCATATATATTCAACTTTATGTTGTTAAGAGTAGGGTGCTACAACTTTTGTTATATGAAGTCATTTAGCAAAAAGGCTTATGTGTCTGGTAACTTGCCAAAATGGGGTTATTGGATCTGAATTACAGAAGCGTAATTTCTAGGCAAGAGGTTGTTGTTCTTGTAACATGAGAAAAGCTTGAAAACCTCAGTGGTTTGATTTACATGTAGAACCAGTTAGGGGAGAAGATGCCTTTTAGCATTGGCTGAAAACAAATTGAATAGTTTGGATTCCAGTGTATTGTCTACATGTTTTCAGAATATGGAAGTAAATGAGCACATTATGTTTCTTGTCAAGTATAATGTTGAAACATGTCCTGCATGTGACTAGTACTGAGGTATGCGTGTTCTTGGGACCTAAAGTTGGTGAGTGACCAGCTTTAAAGGTATCTTTTAGAGAGATGGAAGATAGTGCATATATTGTAAGTCAAAAGGAGGGCTTTTTTGTAGGCTGTTTGCTCTGTTAGCTTGCTACTTTGTGAGTAAGTAGATAAAACTACATGGTTTGGAAAGGACCTTTGGAGATCATCTGCAGGAGAAGTTGAAAAGGGAAAAGGAAAGGTATATACTAAAGCTAGGGTAGCTTGAAGGGACCACAAGTGCAAGACAGTAGGACACAATGATGAAAGAGCTGGTGGGGGGAGAGCTCTGAGGAACTCTGAAAAAGTAATCAAAAGCAGTAGGCAGATTTAAATACAGATACTTCTGGATGGTCTGCCTGTTGATCTTGCTGCTTTTTGTTCAACAGTCAAAGGTGTGCATATGTCCTTTTTTGTACTTATGTGCATCCAATTTGAAACCAAATGTGAACTTTCCATCAGCATTCCTGTAAGAATACTCAGGAAGCTTGTGGATATCAGGCCTAGACAAACTATAACAGAAGTATTCTTTGGTGCCTAATATTGGAACAATCAAACTGATTTTTGTTCCCATTTTTTTCCTGTTGTATTTTTCTTTCAATCAAGAATGTTTTGCTTTGGTGCACTTCTAACTGGAGCAGTATGAAGGAGGAAGGGCTAAGTACTTAGGTGATGGTCTTGTGTGTAGGACAAACTCCCACTATTTTTTTTTCATCTAATCAAACTTACTTCTCCCTTGTTGCTGTGTAGCTACCAGAGAAGGTTTTGCCATACCTTGTTGGTGAAAATGTGAAGGTTGAAGCTGCTAGAAGTAAAAATGTTTGTTCTTGGTGGGTTTATAATTTGACACCCAAAAGAGTGTTGGTTAGCTTCACAGTTCAAAATACCTGTGCCAGGAGGCTATGGGCCAAGTGTTTAATTTTGGGATTCATCCTGCTGTAGCAAGTTGGCAGTGATGTGAAAGGGTTTGTGGTTGTAGTTCATGCTCTGTGCAATACTGTAACTTTTTTATTTTTAATTTGGTGGGAAGAATGTGGCCTTCCTTATCGCTAGTACTGATCTGGTATAATAGCAGTGTAATTAAATAAAGCATTTCAGATGGTATGTGAGGATCAGAAAGTGATGCATTGTGGCGGTTGCAGAGAGAGTAAAAATAGAACTCCATATCAGTTCATGTTTCTTCTATAGAAAGCTTACAGGACTTCGGTGTTCATATACAATATGAAGAGTCAATTAAAAGAAGAGCTTCTTTATACTCTTTGTGCAGTGTAGTCTGTAGGAAAGGCAAGGATAGACAGATAATGGGTATTGCTAGATTAAGGGCTTTGCCTGCAGTACAGAAAAATAATAAACCCCAATGTCTCCACTATCCAGAGAAAATAAACCAGCATATTAAAATGTGCTAATTAACTTTGTTCCAGGAGTGAGTTTGTATGCATACCCCATCCTTATGCTTGCTGGTTAACTGGCAGTCTCTTGACAGAAACTACTGCCACTTTTCCTGTTCAGGCTACTCAGAAACCATTCTCTGAAAAAGGTGGGCAGTGTTTGAAATCCAAAAAAGCTACAGTTAGCTACAATGGCTTGTTCTGTTGTATTTCATTATAAAGAGAATGTTTTTCTCAAACAGGAGATCTGTCTTGACATTTTTACACATCCCTGGTGCATTGAAAAGGAAATTAAGACACATGCGTTGTATCTAAATCTCAAATACCCTGTGGTTAGAAGAGACTTTGTGTTAGGCTAAAGTGTTCAAGGTTTTGAACAAGCAGGAGAACATTCAATTATAAGCTGCCTGTGGTTTGCGGGGCATAAAAGTACAGCTGCGTTACACGGCTAGGCTAAACATCAAATGCTGGATATCTTCTGTTAATTCATGTTGATGGCAACATTGCTTGCATGGAGAACTTTTTGTAAGATTATGTACTAAAAAAGTATGGAGAGAATAGGATGAAATAGTCAGTAGAGAAGATGAAAGAATAAGATTTCTGTTGTGACCTGAATTTGTTTCCTTTATTTATCTGCATCCTAATACAGTCTTTATTTATATGATTAGGTTTTGGTTTTTTCTCCCAAGATGCTACTGCATTCAGTTCACAGGGTGGATCTGTCTCTAGGACTGAACAAGGGAGCTATCTGCAGGACCATACCCTTGGCTGTTGGAGAGGCTGGAAAGGATTATGGTGGGGGGGATGTGTGATTGCAGACGCAAGAAGGATAAGTCTCATGGTTACAGCAATTGAATTCTGACCAGTTCTTCTTCTGAACCTGGTTTGCCCACTTCAAGTGCATGTTCCACAGGGAATCACAAATTCAAGGATTTCGCAGGCAACCAGCTTAAACACTGATAGTAAATATCTAGTGTATTTCTCTAAGTCTTTAAAATACACTAAAAAACCTGGCATGGAAATTGTATGTTGCAAGTCATACCAGAACCCTTCTTGGTTCATTAACATGATTAAACAGGTCAGATACACTGCATAATCATCTTAGCCATACCAGCCCAGTTCATCCTTAGGAGAGGAGCTGAAAGCAGTACTATGGTGTCGTCTTCTCTGTGTGCTGGCAGATGTAGCAAGGAAGCGCTCTTGCTTGGGTTTGCACAGGACTGCAGTATTAAGAGGCTTGAAAATCTGTGCTTCTGTTTCAGCATCGGGCTCAGGCAGGTGCAGATCTGTTGGACATCTCTACGCCTGTTACTTCTCTTTTTTTCAAAGCCTTCCTTGTAACATAACCTGCCTCAGCTTGGCTTCATGTGCTGGTCCAAACCTCCAAAGTGTAGTCAAATCCCAGTCATTTCTCTCTCCTGGTCTTTTTTCCTGGACTTTTTATCTGAGCTGTTATGTCTTCCCTGCTGCATCTTGTTCAGTTTTTTCCCTAGCTCATTTTCTCTTTTTTTTTTTTTTTTTTCTTCCCCATTTGAATCCTTCATTGTCTTCTTATCCAGTGCATACTGTCTCACCACTTTGCACCGCCTAATTTCTCTTGATAGACACTTACTTGCTGGTTCCCTCGCTTAAAATCTTACTCTCATGCCTTTGGGGCAAAAGGCTTCCCACTCCTCTGGAGTATCAGCTTACTATCAGGGTCCAAGAGAATAAAAAGAGGGCATAGCGAGTGTGTCTCTCCAGGCTTACTTTCTGTACTACCTACTGTGTTTAAAAAATAGTCTGCATAAAGTCCTGTTTACTTCCTGCTGAAGGGCTCGTGACTGGCTTCTGAGGCTGGCTCAGAGTCAAACCTGTCCCTGAGTAAGATCTCTAAGGGGGTGGTAGCATGTATGGCACAGATGGCATCTTCAGAAGCATGGGTGCCAGGTCTTAACAAGTTTCTGTGAGCGCGTGCTAGCTGGTTTTATTCTATTTTTCCATTTTGTTCTCTTGATTTTGACATGGGAGGAACACTCCCAAAGAAGAAACCTCCTAGGAGAAGCCCAGTCTGCCTACTTGAATCTTCTTTCAAAAACAGGGGAAGATTGCACCTTCTTGGCAAAGCACAAAATAAGTGAATTTCCTTCATTAAAGCACCAGATTTCTGCAAAAATTCAGCTTAGGGCAAGCATGTAACATAGTGCCCTGCAAGTTAAAATGTATGAAATTTGGCAATGTTAAAAGCATTGAAAGTCAGAATTATAAAAGAAAAGAGGTTTGAGTAAATTACCAGTTAAAAATTTAATTTAGAAAAAAATACTAATTTTGGAAAGCCTTTTGCTGGTTAAAGTGATATTGGTAATTACTTTTGTTTTGGATTGGATAATGTTATTGTTCCCTGGAGAATCCTGTCTTTCAAGTGTTTTTGCACCCTTAGTTACAAAGTGTTGGCAAATATATTTGTCTTGATTCCTTCAGTCCAGCTGTTTTTCAACAGACATGGTCATATGAGCATAAACATCTGCTGGTTTTTGTCTCCTTGACATTGAGTCCCTGCACCTCTGTACGCTGTCCTGTTACACATACTTGTGCAAATTATGTTATTGCTTTGAATTTGTAATACACTGTGCTTATTTTGCGCAACACTGGGGACATGGAGATCTTTTTTGTCAGACCTCTGATGTTGCTGTGCGCTTTGTTGTCCAGTTCTGTAGAAAATGTCTTGATCTTGGGGGGTTTGTCTGGTTTGCATTGCTGTTAGGTTGTTTCTTGTTGAAAGCATTTATAGGTGAAATAGCATTTTCCTTTTTTAACTGAGCTTTTCTAGATGGTAATTTACTGTATCAAAGCCTCCCTAGCCATATGGTTGCATATTGCATGCTAAGTATTTTTATGTACTTGAGTTTTTATGTGTTAATAACCTTAGCAAGGAAAAGAAATACCAGTCAGAATCATAGCCTCTGAATATCCAGACTGCTGGGTACTAGGCTACACATCTTACCCTATTTTGTTACACTTCTTGAAAGCAAGCTGGAATGCTGTGGTTAAGATTTTGTGTGTGAGTGATGAGCCACTGAAAGGCTATAGTGTTACTGATTTACAGAGGCGGGGTGACTTGGGATATTTGGCAGGAAAAGGAACAGGAGTGATAACAAGCAGCAGTAGTGGTAGTAAAGGCAGGAGCAGGTTACACAGCAGACTTCCCAGTGGGAGTCAGTGAATGCACAGCTTCCCAGCAAGCTGTCAGGAGGAACCCGAAACTGAGTACTGCAAGAGATTCAGGGTTCATGTTTATCATGCAAAGTCATGTGATCTTACTATACCTTAACTTGCCAACTTAGCCTTTGCTAAGATCCTTTGCTGCAGTGC
Organism: Myiopsitta monachus; assembly: GCA_017639245.1. Taxonomy (NCBI): domain Eukaryota; kingdom Metazoa; phylum Chordata; class Aves; order Psittaciformes; family Psittacidae; genus Myiopsitta; species Myiopsitta monachus. The sequence goes on along the minus strand of CM029917.1, from coordinate 69,208,374 downwards.
TTAACGAAAAAGGGAAAGAAAGAGAGAGGGGAGAAAAAAAAAAGGGAAGGAGAACATAAAGAACATTGTGCAATGTGTGTTCATGCCTACATCATGCCAAGGAGACACTTAACAGTAAATAATCTGTGCATACCTGAGGTAAGATACTGTTTCTGCTTTCCCTGCACAGTGCTGCTGCAGCACGGAGCTGATCCAAACATTCGGAACACCGATGGGAAATCTGCGCTGGATCTGGCAGACCCTTCAGCGAAAGCTGTTCTTACGGGTAAGACGCATACATCTCTCAGCAATGTTACCTGTAGTTCGTTTTGTTTGTTGTACAAGTTCAGCATCGTAAAAGCCTTCTGGATTTTCTGTGGTGTAAGAGCATTTTGAAACTGTCTTTTAGCAGCTTTCATATTGATGTAACTGTCGTTAATGTGCTGTGCTGCTGTAGGTTTGCTTATTCTACTTATGCTAATGGTGTATTTTTCTGTCATAACATCATTCAGTATTCACTTTGTTTCTGTGGGGTGTTTTCTTCTTAATTTTGCCCAGCAGACATATTGAATAGGAGCCCCCAACCCCTGCAAAAAAAAGGGGATAAAAATCAGGTCAATTGTTTTAAGACCTTCACTGTTAAGCAAGCAAGGACGTTTGTGTAACTATAAAAGTACCTGTGATCTGAAAGACAACCTGCTACCAGTTACAGAGATCAATATTTTGCTGCATATTCACATGCTACCCTTTCCTTCCTCTTCCTAATTAGTTATTTTAGGTAGAGCTCTCTCACCCACCAATTTTTTCATTTTTAGGGGTTATTAGCTGCCAAAAAATGTTTCATGGAAATATTCTACAGATACAACTTTGGTTTTACACAGCTTTGGTTTTTTAATAAATTAACTGTTGTAGCCTACCAGGAAGCATTAGAAGCATAATAAAGTAGCCTGTCAAATCTGTATCAAGTAATACATAGTCCTCTGTGCTGATTTTGACATCTAGGAAAAAATGTTTAGAACAAAGTATTCTTGGATTTTAAAGTGCATACAATCAGATTTATAGAAAGGGTTCAGCAGCTGAGTTTCATTTGAAGAAATAGCTATTTTTCTTTTTGTCTTTATTTCTCCCATTCTCCCTCTCTTTTTATTGATGGCTTAATTTATAGGTTATGTGCTGTGCAACACCCATATTCTTTCTTCAGACAATGTTCAGAGTATGCCAGCTCCCTTGACTTTGTCAGGAAAATTTCCTTATCTTCTCTTCAGTGCGCTGTTATACATAATTTTCTACAGCTCTGCAGTGATCCAAGAGTGCCTTTGGAACAGAGCACTTAAATACATATGATTTAGTTTAATTACTCAATGTCAAATTTAAACACATTCCTACAGTGTTAACACTAATGTTAGCTGTGCTAAGCAGTTTAATCTGACTTTTGGCTGCTAATGGGTACAATTGTACAGATGCTGAGCATGGAAAGAGCACCAGGGAGTCAAGGTACCTCAAAGATGTTAAATATTTGGCATTTAGTTGTGGGGAACTTGGTATACATTTAGGGGTTCTGTGCTTTGAGCTGCTCTTCAGGCTATGCTCAAAGGTCAAATATAGAGGACAGTAGAAGACTTTAGCTCTGTGATAGCGATTTCACTGTGGCTCCACTGAATTCTCTGGGTACTAGATCACCACCTTGTGCTTCAGGCAATAGGGAGGGCAACGTGTCACAGCTAGCAAATCGAAATGGGTTAGAAGCAACCCTCAGAGAGCATCCTGTCAAGTACATCAAGCCCCCTGTCTTTGACCTCACCCCTCATGCCTCATGTGAGCATCCAGTGACTGCCAGCTTCTGCAAACAATGGATGTTACCAGGTTGCATGTATAAAAACACAAGCACAGAGCCACTTTTACTGCTATTTAGGTGTTTTATTGTTCATAAGAAGACATAATTTCTGTATGTTTTCTTTCTTCCTAGCAAGAAAATCAGCTTTGGTTTTATCAGCTTTGTCCTCAAGGTGGCTCTTGGCTACACTGAGCTTTCTCTGTGTGCTGTGCACCTGGGCTCCAAGCTGTGTAAACAGGGTTTGAATCAGGCTGTAGCTGCTGTATGATGCACAATAACTAAAAAAGCTGACCCTGGATGCTGTTTAAATCGAAGCTTTCTATTAAGAGCTTAATTTTTCTGGATGCTACCCTGCTTTCTAGTATCTATGTTAGGCTGCCACTTTCTCATTCATTTTCCTTACGCTGTTACCTTCAGGTCTTGCTTCATTTCTCTGGAAGAAGGGGGCTTAAGGTATTTCTTAGGATCTGTCTGGCTTGAAATAATCTTTAGCTACAGCAATGCTTTGCAATTAGGTGCATCAAAACTTAAAGGTATTACTGGATTAAGGATGAGTGGGGTACATATTAACTTAGTTTTCAGTATTTAGTGTTGAACGGTGGTATTTTAGAAATGCTAATATTGAGAACTTTTAAAAGTGGAGTGATCCTGAAAGCACGATCTGCTAATTGTTACTGCATTTGCATCATTAAATGGCATGCATGTCAAGGCTGTTCTCATGATGTTATTTTGGCTTCCTTTTTCTATCGGTGTCTATGACCATAATAGACTTTTCCATATTGCTGCTGTATTGATTGCTGGAAAGCAAGGTTCCTCTTACTACTTTTTTTACCAATTATTTGCATAAGTTCATGTGTTGATGTTAATCACTTTGAAAATGAACTGTGATTATAGTCTCTCTTTGACCTCCAGCTTAGCAAAAGTGAACAGAAGACTTGCTGGTAACTGATTAAACCTTTTCAGTTTGATGAAGAATTTGGTATGTGTTTTAAAAGGGACATTCCTGCTGCATAAAAAGCATTTCTGGATGCTGAATCCACAATGATTTGTTCTTTTCTTTCTCCCAATCCAGAATAATGTATAGTATCTTTTTCACCTGAATTATAGAGAGAATATATAATGCAGTAGTTTCTGGGATGTCTTCCAGCCATTTCCTTACAATGTTCTCTTAAAATGTGCATTTTATAAATGATACCTAATGCAAATCAAAGGCTAATATTTTGATGGAAACAGCCTTCGACAATTTCTTTGTAGATTAAAGTGAATTTTATAGAAATTAAACACCCAGTTCCAGACTCTTAAAAAAAATGAAAAAATTAAAAGTTATATAATTGGGGAATCTGCTTTTTCCTGCTTAAACAGGGAAGCAGGCTTTTGGTTTTTTTTTTCCCCACCTTCTGCAGGCTAAGCAACATTTGTGTAAGCTGAGCCCTTCATGATGGAAGGGGTGAATATTTTGTTTCTTCTTCCTTAGCATCTCTTGCTGTTTCTGAATCGTGTTATCAGAAGACAATTGTAATCCCTTCCTTTCCTAGGTTGAAGTGGTGGTATGGAGTCCAAAAACATACCACAACTAAAAACCAAACCTGTTACATCAGATTTTATTTTAGCTTAATTGCCTCTGGGTGTGTGGTTTCTGAGATCGGGACTCATCTCTGTTGCCATACATAGCACTGTGGGACTCCCATCCAGAACAGGGCCTTTGGGAGCTTTTGCATTATAAGTCATATCAGTCTTCATTATTCTCTTACCCTACTTATTGCCTCTTTAAACATTAATATCCTCTTATATCTTTCCTGTACAGTATATAGAGAGCCAACAATATTGTTAATGATTTATGTGAATGATTTGATTTTTCACACAGTGGTGTTTTTTTGCCACTTTTCCATATTATCTGCTGTTTTGAAATGCTTTCTCTACCTGAATGGTGTTCTTTGTACTTGAGAGGTTTTCAAAGCTGTTAGCAGGAGCTGAAGGCACTTTGGATAATATGTTCTTGACTCCCCCATGCCACTGTTTTGCAAGGTTGATTTCAAGGATTACAAAAAAGTTTTGAGACTGCTCCATCTCCACATTGAAGATGATTTCTTGGGTATGAAATAATGTCTTGTATGTTAATAGAATGAATTTTCAAAATTAAACAAGACTGTGATCTCCCTACTTACTGTGGGAATTACGTCCTTTACAAAGTGCTTAGGTCTGTTGCACATTTCTCACTTCTGTTTTTTGGATGTGAAGGACAGCTTCACATGAGTGAGAGTACAGCTGGGTTCAGGTTACTAGAGGTGTTAATGAGGATTCATGTTTTCATCTATTTGTCATGTCAACTTTTTAATTTGTGGGGAACATTAATAATTGTGGGGAGTCTGTTTATTGCATTTATTTATAATATATGTTTGCACATATATAAATATATATAATGTATAAATATATAAAATAATATGTAAACATATATTTGCACATATAAATTATGTATATAAAAATAATACAAACCCCCAATATATTTGTACAAATTTTTTAAAGTGAACTGCCATCTAGGCAGAGCTTGCCTGCAGGGAGGGGAAAAATCTGGTATTTCACTCCAGGAGGTTTACTGAACGTTAGAGAAAATGGATCATAGGTACAACTCATCCATTTTAAAATTAGAAGGAAGATAAGAAGCTATTTTAGTTTGTATTGATTTTATTTTTGCCGTGGTACCTGTATAGCTTGACAGTCTCAAATCCCAAGCTCTTTCCTTCTGGATTGGTGCTATTTTCTTTCAGATACTCACAGGATTTTAAAGGTATTCTGGATAGACACTAGCACTTCACTTTGGAAGGTGCCAACCTCCTTTCCCTTTCCTTTTCTTGATCTAATGCTTACATAGTGTACTCATTAGTACGTCATTTGGGCAAAGTGTAGCTTCTGTCTTTAAGAAACAGTATAGTAAATACCAGTGCAAAAGGAGAAGCATTTTAGTGGTAGGGAGAGCAGGTGCCACTAGAATGGTTTGGGCCATGCATGGCCTTTTCCAGTACTTGTTTGTGCATTGAATGTATGCACATTCAGTGTTGCATGTCGGTGGCCAGTGTGACTGATACTCTTTCTACTATCCAGCACTGCTTTATTATTTCAATATAGTATATCTTGATGTGACCACTTTGCTCTGGTATATCATCCAGTTGACTTCTGTTGTGATGATTTAATAGCCTTCATGGCATTTTTTAATTCCAAGTTTTATTCAGGCTGAGTTTGCTTTTTATTACCTCTGTGATTGCAGAAGAGCTAAACGCTTTATGGGAGCCTCTAAAGGAATTCTGAATTCTTAAGTTTGTGGCTCAGATTCCAGTAAAATTCCAGATGATTTATATTATGTATGCAGTGTTTATTGTTTTAATTTGTCAGTACTCCTTTGGTCTACCCATTTTATTGCCTATTCTCTCAGTTTTTTCTTAGGTCTTGCTAATTTCTTCAGTTTTTGCTGGTAACTGAATAATTAATATTTCCTTCAGTGTGATAGATTATTTAATGTGTTCTAATATGTTTTATCATACAGGAAACAAGTTACTCATGGTTTTAAGAGTCTGATCCTTGGAAGTACTTTGGTTCTGATTCTGACTGTAGCTTTTTTAAACTCCTAGTTAGTCTGGAGGAGGCTGTGGGAGACTGCATCAAAAGCCTTGGAGAAATCCAGGTAGACAATGTCCACTGCTGACCATGCATCTACCAAACAGGTTACTTGGTTGTAGGAGATTATCAGATTGATCAGTTTTGATCTGTCAAGCACAGTTTGGCCTTGGTGAATCTGGTGCTGGCTTTTCCCAGTTGTGTGCTTCATTAGAGTTGCGGTAGCCCCCAGGAGGATTTGTTTCATGACTTTACCAGGGACTGAAGTAAGACTGGACTTAATGTGCTTGGATTTCTTCCAGCGTAAATTTAGCTTTGAATGCTCTTGTTTCATAGGGCTTAGTTTTAGGATAACAAGAGCTTCTCTCTTTCACCCTGGTCTCTATTTTAGAGATGAGTGCTGTCATCCTCTTAGTTGTGTTGACTTGAATTGGTTTGTTTGGAATATGGCTGTGTCTAGATCAGATGACTTTTCCTTGGCACTGTGGGATTCGGGATTAGCGCTTTTATGAAAAGCATGGGTTTGATTAACACCATCCACTTTGCCAGGTTTTTCACTCTTTCACCTTTTGTTTTTACCATGATATCCATTTAGGAATATTTAATAAGAGCTCTTTGAATGGAATCAAACTCTTAACTTGTCAAAGGAACAAATTATCCTTTCAAAGCTTTCACGAAGCACCAAAATGCAGTCTTTCAGTACTCTTATTTTCAGCTCTGATATTGTATAGAGTTTTGGATGTTTTGAAAGCTTTCAGAAACCTGATGTACACAAATTTACTTAGCCTATGCTACACACTGCAATTTAACAATATCAAACTCAAAAGAAGCTTTTCTTCCTAAGATTTGTTGTTATTCAAATGGACAGAATAACAAATAAGATCTCTAAACCTTGTAAGTAAAGTTCCTAAAATGTATTTACCATGCTGCCTTAGGAAAATAATTGCAGAAATGTGTAAGAAGCATTTCTATTTCTGCAGCGCTTCAGAGCACTCATCATCTTTTTGTTTCTTTGCCTTGAGCCCTGACCAGTCTTTACTGAAGTTTTTTCTTCTCTAAATGTTGATTAGATAATTTTGTTTGTTGCTAAGTTTAAGATTTATTTTTTGGGATGATGTTGGGGGTTTTTTTGGTTAGTTGGCTTTGATGGTTTGGTGGCTTGTTATTTTTTTTCAAGTCAATTCTGTGCATTTCTGGTTATTAATAGCGATTTCTGCCAATCTTGAGACCAGATATTTGAACTCTATTACATTTTCCCATTATCTGTGGATAATTTTTCTGGATTATTGTATCAAAATGGCCTTTTTTACACTGTATACTGCATGCAGTAGTAAGCTAGGGTTTTGAGTGGCAAGGAATGAGTGAATGGAGAATGTTAGATGATGTAACTTCTCATTTGTTAGTTCTGTTTATAAGTAAGATAGCCATGTTGCTGTTGTAACTATTTTAATGTCACTTTTCTGTATTCTCTTTGATTTTAATGTGTAATCTAGTCTGTAAGCAAGACAAAAATTTTTAGCTTGCTCGATTATTCCAGCAAGCAAAAGCTCCTGTTGCTTTTATCTCTTGTACTGTAACTTCAAGAACAGTCTTTCATATTTGGACTGTTTTCTTCTGAAAGCAAAGCCATGTTTAAATTTTTAAAGGCACTCACAACTGTGAAATCTGTGGGGTCTCTGAATGTGTAGACAAAACATTTAAGACTATTTTTTCCATGCTGAACAGATGAATCTGAATGTATGTTAGTGTTGTGTAAGGAAAATATACTGAGTAGGAAGTGGGAGAGGCAGATCATCTTAATTTTACCTTTTTATGCACATATTAGGACACAGATTCTGCTTACGAGATTGCTTACTGTTCCCCACTGCCTCATTCATCAGGACTGATGGCTGTGCACTGGGGAGGAATCAAGACTGCTGAGTGAAGTACAGTATTGTCCATGTGGCTCTTGCTTCATTTGGTGCAGAAGTTGGAAGCAAGAGTGAGTGTTGCAAGCCAGGGAAGAAAAAGGTTGCATATATGGTTAAGGCAGCTAAATATTTCCTTTGGAAACAGGATCTCCTTGATTCTGACCAACATTTCTGCATGATCTGGAGTGTCCTTCTGGCATGCTGAAGGACAGTGGATGTTTTGCCCTTCTGTTCCATCTCTGCTAGCAACTGAGATTCATTGCATCCTGCTATAAAGCCTGTAGATTTGAAGTCAGTCGTGTTTACTTCTCTGCCTCCCTAAAGGAGGCACTGTATAAAAGGTAGTATCTGGTAGGAGAAATAGACTGTTTTCCCCATTTTTCTAAACCTGGTAACACCAGCTCCTGCCCAGTGCTGTCTAACTTCTGGTCACAGTTTCAGAACCCAGTCTTGTCCTTCTTAAGCTTCTTATCTTGGTCCCTGCTTCCTGCTAACACATTCACATGAGTGCATATGTGCACCCCTTACTTGAGATCTCCATCCCTTGCTCTGCCTCTTACTAGGCCTGTAGGTTTGTGATGGGATTTTTATGGGGGTGTTTTGTTTTTTCTCTGTTATATTTGGGGGGGGGGGGGCGGGTTGGGGAGGTGTTTTGTTGGTTTTGTTCTTTTTAGGTTGTTCTTATTTTTATTTTTGGGGTGTGTGTGTGTGTGTGTCTCCCAGCTCCTAATCCTGGTTGTCTTCTAAATTCTTCATCCAGAATCCTATGATCACTTCAGCTTCTCTGTCTATCTAGCTTCCTGAGTCTACATCCCATTCTGCTCTTCCTCCCCTCACCTATGTGTACCACAGTTTCTGGTATGACTTTAATTCTTCTTTTCTTGAGCTAGCAAAATAACTGTGTTAAATAAATAAAAATGATAAATAACTATAAATAAATGATAAATAAAATAACTGAGTGTTAAAGAAATGCCCAGATTTCAAAATAATTTGAATAACATGTAGATATTATGTTTCATATTGTTAATTGTTGCAGCTTTTCAGTCACCCTCTTCTATGCAACCCATTTTTATTTTTCCATCCTTCATTTCCACAGGAGCTCTTTTTGAGTTTGAAGGAGAATGCAAACTGTGGCATTACTGTACTTTAAAGAATTTGATTCTTTAAAAATAACTAGCCTAGCCAGATGCATGTTGCTTCAAAGGTTGTACTGGAATAATCTCAGTAAGTAGCATGGTTCTCATGCCCTACTTGCAAACAGTTACTCAGCAGAGGCCTTCTAGTAAGAAGCTTTATCAGACTTGAATGTACGCATTTAAGGAAGATTTGCTATACATGTATACCAAATTTAATAATACTGCTCAAAGTAAATCCATAAGTTGTTCTAACTGGGAGGGGATATGTTAGCCTATGGAAAGGTTTTTTCCAGTTCTTTCAAAGTGAAGGAGAGTTGAAAGTGTAAGTACTTACAAAAGCTCTTGGTTTTGCTCTGAGAAAAGCTCTGAGCGTGTGGTTGTGTTGAGAGCTTTTTCTGTACAGAGCTTCTACACCAGTTTTGCTCTGGTGAGAGTGGGCTTATTCTGGCCAGCTGAGAAGTGCTCCTGACTTGATGAGTAGGGGGGCTCAGGGTGCATCCTCAGTTCTCTACAGCGCAGAGCACCTGGCTGGGTCAGAAGCTTGTTTTCCCTCTTTAGTTTTACTACACGTGTGCAAGATGTGATTTAAGTTCAAGGATAAAACTTTAAAAAGTACTTAGTACTCCTGAAATGTAAAGGGACTTGGGTTCCTGAGTTACATTTTGCTAATGTAAGTGATCAAGAGTTTTTTGGCAATGTTTAAAAAAGAGAAATAAAATTCCATTTTGCTTCCATTGTTTCCTTATTAAATGTCTAAAAAAAATTTGCACAAATAGTATTTTAAAATCTCTTCACTTATTGCTTGTGTAACTTTTATTTCTTTGAAAACTGTTGTGATAGTTCTCAAGTCCCTGTGGCTTCATTAACCTAGAATTGAACATTGTGATTTCTCTCATGTAGTAGGAAATCCATTTTTAACAATATGCTTGAAAATCCTTTCTTAGATCAGACAATGTATACTTAAGATTGTGACAGTACTCTGTGGGCTTATTTGCAGCTCTTTGAAACTTCCATGCCCCAGGTTTTGTCTTAGACTTTTGCTGATGCTGCCGTTCTCATAGCAAGGTTTGAAGCACAGCATGTGTGTTTGGTATCCCATTTCATCTTAGGATACTGAATGGCGATGCTGATTGGACTCTGCTGCTGCCTTTGCTGCTTCTAACAGTTATACATGCTTTCCCATTTATGCAGTAAATAAAGCACTTGTCCTGCAGGTAAGATTGATTGTTGTGCCGTCTTTATTCATATACTGGATGCAGAGAGCGAGTCAGGGATCTTGTGAGAAGCAAAGTGTGATACAATCATAGCAGAATGCACATAAATACAAGGTGAGTTTAGTGTGCACAGGAAGTCAACCAGCTGTTGGAGGCGAACATGTTTTAATACAAATAGACCCCTGTAGTATCACTTTTTACAGACTTTGCCCAGCCTTCTCCTTTGTTCCTGTCCTCAGTTAGCCTATGTATGTTCTTGCTTTACCCCTGACCTGTCTAAACCAAGCTGCAGTCTTCAGCAGCCTACAGTTTAGACAGATTGGCCATACTAGGCATTTCTTCTTCTTTTAGATGACCTGAGTGTTCTGTCACATTTCAGGCCTCTACTCTGAAATAACTGGGCATAAAAGTTACTTCCCAGAGGGGTTAGAAGAGGTTCTGTATTTAGTTCAAAATGATAGGTGAGTTTTATGGACAAACTCTTTGTCTTGTAGATGTGGTGCAATTCTTCTAGTATAATTTTAAAAATTATATTGAGCTAAGCAAGAAGAATTACAGCCTGCAGGATTCAAATTTGGCAGAATTACAATGGAAACTAGTCTTTAAATCATAGCTGTTAAGTTAACTTTTAGTTTCCTAGCAGCTATCAGAATTGCTACGAGTTCTGTTTACAGTAAGTATATTGAAAAGACTTGAATTTCTTGGATGCAGCTTGTTTTCCTTTCATGTGCTTCGGAGCTTAAACCGCCTACCTTGAAGCCTTTCAAAATTAATTTCAGGGCACAGGGGACTTTTATAATTGTAGAAATGTGTAATGGAAATTAAATTGACCTGACTTATTTGATGAGGTGATCTAATTCAGCAAGCCAAAATGAAGTTAACTTTTCATGTGGACACAGGTTAGTTTTTTTGTTGTACTGTACGAAACTGTCCAGAGATGCATGAGGAGATTTAAGAAGCTTATACTTAGTATCATGTAATTTACACCATCACTTCAACAGTCCTGTAGTGACAAGCCAAGTGCCACAGGTCTGATGTTACATTGCCTATGATGCCTTAACACCAGCCTGGTGTCCAGACACTGAGGCCATCCACCTGACTTGTTCTGTTAAAGGGATGGTAAATTGAAGACATAAGGGCAGGGAGGAAAGGTAACCTGAAGCAAATATCTGTGACCTCTTCTTTATTGGATGTGTTGCAAAGAATAATTCGAGCTTATAAGAGACTCTTTTTTTTTTTTTTTTTTCCTAGAAATATTCTAGATGTCCCTCTGCAGTTGGCTATAGCACTATTTGGAGTCTGCACATGGAGGCTTGGTGCATATATCTCTGCTTAAATACTGTGTATAAGATTGAAATAGAACTGTATGGCTCTGTTGTATTTTACACAGGCTTTTTAATTCTGTGAAATTAAAGTTTGAGAAAGTTTGTTTTATGCTGGGGGCACAGATGTATGTTAGATTGCTTAGGTAGAGCTAAAAAAAAAATCTTAAATTTGTTCAAGCAGCTGGATGTTTCAGTTTTTAGTTCAAGTATGTGGTGCCAGTAAATGGGTCTGTGACTGAAGAACATAGGAAGTTTAGTTTAAGACGAAGAAAATCAGACTGAACTGTTTTTGAGAACTTTGAGAACTTTTGTTTCTTGAAAATGTCAGGCTCAGCAGAAGATTTATTAGCTTCATTTCATGCTTTCTAACTATTTGTTGTGAGCATTAAATAACAATCATGCCTGTTTCTGTGTGACAAGAGAGTGCTTGTTATACTTCAGGTTTTGCTGGGAAGAGTAAGTATTAGCATTTAAATGGAAATTGCTAATTTCCTCTTGCATATGTCCTTAGGGTTTGAGCCTGACAGATGCTGAGCCGCTCTAGCTGTGATACAGGAAAGACCTGAGGTTAAGTTGGGGTTTATTCAGACATTTAAATGTTGCTTGTTAAAGTAGGGCCGCAATGTTCACTATCTCTGGAGTGAAGATGGAGACCATTCCAATGAAGGTCTTGCTGGGTGCTGTTCTGCTCCTGGTTACTATGGGGACTTGAGGATCAGTGTCTGTAGTCTCTGTCTTGTGAGTAGATAAGTAAAGCCCTATTCCAGATTCTGTAAAGCAAGGTATTTGTTTAAATTATTTTTTTCCCCCTGCATGCTATTATTTTAAGAGGAGCATAATACGTGGGTATAGATGAATAATGCAGGTCAAAGCAGTATTTCCCATCAGAGTAATCAGCAGGCAGCCCCATCTATTTGCATTTTCTATTTGTATTGTCTTCATGGACAGAGGAACACAGGAGTTCTCTTTAAAAATTTAAGTTAAAATTTCTGGGCTGTAGAGAGCATGTCTTTAAATGTGATGGTTGACTTTTTATGACTCTAAGCTCTATTCCTGATGGCGATTTATGAAACTGTTGTGTTCAGATATGAAAAGGCAGGACTTGTCCTTCAAACCTGCTGTGTCTGTGTGAGTCAGCCTTTCCTGATTGTCTGTCCAACATAGTTCCTGGCTTGAAGATGTCTGTCTCTGTGTTCTCTGTAGAAGTGGGGCCTCACAGCTCAAATACCTTTAGTCTTGGAATTAACATGGGGTCTTTTTCCTCTTTAGCTTTCTCCCACTGCCTCTTGCAGTCACTGCAGTGCAGTCTTCCATTTTGGGGGTGTGGTTCTTCAGAGTAGCATCAGGAGAAACCTCTGATATTTTAAGGACACACAAGAAGCCTTGGACATTGTCCTATTATCTTTAAATTATCTTTACTGCATGCAGAATATGCATGCAGTACTGCTTTTCAGGGGACGAAAAAGGTTTTACTATGTATCTGGACTGTTGTCAGTCTCTTGTGGGTGTGCTGTCTGGTGACTCTTTTGGGGGCTATAAGAAGTTTTCTCTGAAATTAGACTAAATTTGTCATTTGTGCATGGCTGTAAATCAGACTGTCATGAAGTTTCAAAGTTTATAATGCAGCAAAAATGAACTTTATATTAAGACTTATGCTAAACCTCTGTGTAATCATTTTGGAGGTGGTTCTAGAAAACATGACCTCATGGGGAGGTAAGAAATCATCTATGCCTTTGAAAATGCATCAGCAGTGGTCTTTCTTTATGATTACTTGTTTCATACATGAAGAGAAACTGGCAGCAAAGATTTAGCCATCCATGTCTCACAAGACTCTGTTTCTAGTAGGCTTTAGAGATTTTTCCAAATAATGTTTTTCTTTGTGATTTTTTCCTAATTTAGTTCCATTTAATCATGTTTTTTAACTTTCTCCTATAGTGCAATGGGACTGTTCTTAGTGCTTAAAAACTATATGATTAAGTGCTTTGCTTGGTTGGTGGCATCGATTGGATTCTAATTTTAACATAATAGTTAATCTGTTGTCAGTCTTGTACCAACATAGAAAATGTTGAATTGATACCACATTCTAATAGAAAATTTTCAAACATCTGGCAAGCTGTAAAATAAATTAAGCAGAACTCTTTTGGTGCTTTGGAAATACATGGAGAAGTCATACTCAGTTGTGTCATAACACTTGGAGAACCAGAAATAAAACAGTAGACTGTAATATGAATGTATGTGTTCTATGCTGTTATCTCTCATAAATAGTAACTATCAGAAACCTTTGTTTTTCATTAAGTTTTTCTATTCCTGTCCCACAAAGGTAGCTACATCTTTTGTTCAGAGTAGAATAGTTTTCAGTGGTAGTTCAGATCATGTAGCTGAGGCTTGTTATAGGTATGTTATGATATATAGACATCGGTGTCATTTTACTTCTCCTTGGAACTCCTTAAAGGCTTCAAACTTGGACAAAAGAATTATCCTCTGTTGTGATTCCTGTAGTCTAATAATTTCCTTTTTATAACAAAAGCAGGCTGTGTTCTGATACCTTATTAGTCTGAAATGTTTTCAGATTAGGCTTCTGTCTTTGTGGATAATAAGCTTATTTCTCTGCTGCTTTGTTTGATTCTACAGATCCTGCTGCTTTGGGTGATAAAAGTATTCCCATAATTTTAAGAACTTATTAGGTCACACATGACTCATGTATTCTTCGTTGTTGCATGTATTAGTCCTTTTAAACAACTTGAAAGATGACTTGTGGCAGCAGAAAGTTCAGTGATTAAGTACAGTTAAGTTTGATCTTTGAGGGCTGATGTAAGAAGCTGGTGGTGGAGTTAGGGCCTAAATTAGTATTAAGAAGCACAAGCTATCTCAGTGGACAATAACTGCTTTATAAAAAAACTGCGAGGAGGTTGGTTTGTTTCTATCAAGTAGTTAAAAGGAACACAAAACACCTTGAGTACCTGAAAGAGAGTGTGAGTTAACTCTTTCCATTTTCCAATTTCCCTTCCTTTTATGAATGTATAGATAGATGTATTGTTGGTTGAAGAAGACTGTGTTAGTGAGCAAGCTGGTTTTTTAAGTGTCCTTTTAGCGTTTCACTGGGAAATTGTTTTCATAGCCCCAAGCTTATTCCTTTGGAAATGGCAATTTATATACCTGTGGCTTAGAGAGTTAGGACAGCTTGGGTGTGTGGGAGGGATGCCCTAGGCTCTACAGAACACAGGGCAGTGATGTCTGCATGAAGACTTTAGAAGCAGAAATAAAATAGCGTTGGTATTTAATTAACCCATATATGTAATAATCCGCCTTCACAAACCAATTGAAACTTCCCTTATTAAAACCTCAGGTCAATTATCATTTGTACAGTTATTTCCAGCAAGTTTCTAAAAGCTCTCCTAAGTCAGTTTGTAAAAGCTCTCTGAAAGTCAGTAGTTACTAAAAAGTTACATGCACAATAATTAAACTTGGAAGCATTTGATCATAATAGTAAAATCCATACCTTGGAAGATATGGGTGGTTGGCCCCATGCAAGGGGCAAAGTGACAGCAAAGTTCATGTCACCAGGTCTCTCTGCCCACACCTTCCTCGGTTCCCTGCAGTGCCTTTGTTGTTCTCACGGGCTTGGCTTTGTTAGAAATGGCAGGAGGACCCTAAGGCTATTCCCTGCATTCCTTCTCCATATTTCTTTTCACATTTCTATTTGATACATCGTTTCCAGACGAGATGCCTCTGAAAATTATGTGTGTCTTTTGCCTTCCAGAAACCATTTTACTTGCTGACACATGGAAAAGGCAGGCAGACCTGACAAGCTGGAAGAAAACAATATGGGGCTTACCTAAGATTTATGAAGTGCATGCTGTAAATAATATGCTCATCAAAACAAAGTAGCAGGGTTTAATTAGAATCACTAGACAGTACAGTTATCTTGAAACTTCAGAAAAATACCATTTTAGACAAGTACTGGCTTTGTCCTTATTCTCTGTCTCTAGTAGAAAGAAACACTTCTCCATGCCCCTGAAAATAGAGAAAGGAGCTGTTGAGCATAGGAAGCTGGTGGTCTTTTGACAATCCAAAGAAGTCTGTACTGTCTTAAATAATGATATTAACCAGTAAAGGAATTAGTATATTCTGGGCTGTCAAAATGGTGAACCAGGAGTCTTTTTGGGAATGAACAGATGCAAATATGTAGACCCCCACTCCTTTCTCTAAGAGGCCACCCCAGGAGCACCTTCTGACTGCTGCACCCAGTACAGCTTGAAAGCTAGATAAATGAAGTCTCCTTTTAGCCACATTGAGACTCAGGTTTGTTAAAAGCAGTGTGAACTTCAGCTCACAAAATGAGCCTCTGCAGTAATGATTGACATCTGCTGTGTACCATGTTTTTTATATGTACAATGCCAATGGGCTAATTTGAAATACAACCATCTGGAGTTTAACCTCAGTTATTTAACTTTGCCCATACCAGAAAGCCTCTTGGGTCCATAATGTGAATATGTCAGTCATTCTGCTTCTATCCAGCATGTAATTTTGAATGCAGTATGTCATCTCTATTTTTTCATGCTTATGTGAAGAAAATGGTTTCATCTCTTCTTTCTCAATGTAAAAAAGCCTAAATGTACAAGTAGCTGTATTAAAACTTACCATAATTGGAGACAGTGTAGTAATGGGTGCACCTCCTGTGGCTCAAAATCATGTAACTTTTCACATTTTACATGTAGTTATTTTGGAAACACTTTTAGAACTGGGATATTGAATTTTCTGTTTTACAGTGTTATCTGTGCTGGAAAATATTTTTCCCCTCCAGAAGTTAAGACATGAAAGATTATCGAAATATTTGTGATTTGAGCCCTCAAAAAAATTACTCCTGAATGTGGGTGATGTTGCTGTTTTCTCAAGCTATATCTGACCTTGGAAGAAATGTTTTCTACTCTAAAAAAATTAAATATCTCACTTTTGCAGTAGTTCGTAAGATTTTTCTAGAGAGTTTTAGCTGTAATGAAGGACAAAGACTGTGCCATTATATAAGGTATGATCATTCAACTCCTCAAAGATGACATAAATGCAGAATGTAATAGTAACTTGTTCATGAAGAACAGCTATCATTTTCGGTATAGTTGACTGCTGTGAATTTTAGTCATTTCTATTGCATTTTCCTTCACAGTGCCAGCTACAAGTTAGGTAAGCATTTAAAAAATGTACCTAGCTTTCACTTGGCATTGCAGCAGTGAAGGTGGTTAACACTTATCTAAACAAAAACTGCTATAATGTTAAAACCAATTTTTTGGGCTAATTAAGATAACACATTTTACTTTTAAGGAAAGCATCTACTCCTCCCTATAGAGCAAATATAAATAAAACTGATAATTTTAAGTACTGCATTTAATGGGTAAGGAAAATGTCATGCTGTGCAACTGCTTACCAGAAATTTTATTTCCTGACATACTTCCTGCCCTAATAAGTGTTTAACATTTTCCAGAGGCTTCAGAACTAGCACTCTAGCTAATAATCTTCGGATTTTTGGCATCACAACCAGAATAATAATTCAGTAGTTAACAAGTACACTTCTAAAATATCCTTCTACTCCCTCTTTCTCCATGAGAGGTCCCGTGGAAGTGCAGTTTCCTGTCTGTTACTGTGGCTTTTCCATGTCTGTTCTGGTTTTTAGGATTAGTAAGAGAGGGATCTAATGGCTCTGTAGAGCCGTTCATAATGGGTATATGCTCTGATGCAGGGAACAAAGGGAACCACCTCTGGCTTTTTCTGGTGCAAGAGAACAGCCTTCCAGTATCTGCAGGGGGCTTACAAGGATGTTGAAGAGTGACTCTTCATCAGGGATCACAGTGACAGAACAAGGGGTAGTGGGTTCAAACTTAAACAGGAGAAATTTAGATTGGACATAAGGAAGAAGTTCTTTACTATGAGCGTGGTGAGTCACTGGAACAGGTTGCCCAAAGAAGTGGTAAATGCTCCATCCTTGGCAGTGTTCAAGGCCAGGTTGGACAGAGCCTTGGGCGACATGGTCTAGAGTGAGGTGTCCCTGCTTATGGCAATGGGATTTGAACTGGATGATCTTAAGGTCCTTTCCAACCCAAACCGTTCTATGATTCTAAGAAGAGAACCCAATTGTGGGAGACAGAGACCAGTGTATTTGCACTTGAGGTGGAACTGGTTAATATAGAGTTACCAGTGTGTCAGAAAACATCCTGACCTGAGAAGCAAATTGTCCTCTAAGGTACCTCAGGTACCATCAAGGCTACTGAAAGAGAAATCTTTTCTAGGTCCAGCTCACAGGACTGAGGGTGGTGCTACCGCTTGTGGTTTTCTTTTCTGTCAGTGTAGCTTGTGCTTCTTTCTATATAGTGGCATACTTTTACCAAGAGGTCACTCCTCCTTTTCCCTGTGTTAAAAGGATTCTCTGCATCATGTATTCCGTCTGGTAAACTTACTTCAAAGGTATTCACAAGAGTTAAATCTGGGAAGATTTGTACAGGATGGAGGTTTTTTTGTCTCCCCTTGCTGTAGATATTTTAGCCTTGCTGCAGAAACCAGGTCAATTTGAATTCTTGCTACAAGGCAGTTGGAGTCAGATTTTTCATCAGACCTAGCTGATCTAACTCTTGCACAAGGAGGTCCTTCTGAGAACATCATGAGCATGTAAAAGACATTGTTTGGCATGGGGCTGCTGTATCGGATTCATGCCAGGATAATGTGTGATCTACAAAGATGTCTTCTTTGAAACACTTCTGAAAAATATCTTCTCTGTTGGAGCCTGTCTCTCTTGTTGCCCTGGTGTTCTTACTGTTTTTCTGATATTTGACCCTTGTCCTCGTTTGCTTAGTTGATAGCTGAAGTAAGGAAATGGCATCAGGCCATGCTGTTCAAATCAGAATTTGCTATGGGTCTGTTCAGACAAGTTTGCTTAAATAGAAGCACTGAAATAATTTAGTCCAGCAACTGCTTGATCTCATTTCTTCCTTAGTTGTCACTTGCCTTTGGGTTTAACAGAGAAATTAAACTGCCTGAGAACCAGAAATGTCTGAGATTGATTTAGTAACATTTTTTTTAAGCTACCATCAAAAGTAATGGATTTATAGTTTTTTCATGCTTCACAGTTTGGAGACCTGAGATCTAAAAACTGGTTTGGTGTCACAGAACTGCAGAAACTCTCACGTTTGAAGGGATCTCTGGAGATGGTCGAGTCCAATCCTGCTCAAAACAGGGTCAGCTGGAGCAGATTGCCAGGACCATGTCCAGTCAGGTTTTGAAAAGTTCCAGGGGTAGAAAAGATTTAGTGACAACAAAGTAAGAACCAAGTAGTTTTCTCAGTGTCTGAAACCAAGTATTTCTGTTGGATTGTGTCAGTATATTCATGATTGGAGCAGGAACTTGATATTTGGCAGGTGTTTGTGCCAGGTTCAGGGTTGTGCCTTTGGCTGTCTTTATGGAAGTCCACCTCAGTTTGACTAAACTGTAAGTTTCCGGAAACTTTCATTTGCAAAACCTCCAAAGAACTTCTTACCACGGTACAGCTGAAGGTTGGATACTTCATTGCCCTACTAGGAAGTATTTGCTCTGGTTTACTTCCATAAGCTACCAGTTGCACGCCAGAGTGTGTCACCAGGTGTGGAAACAGTGGAAGATTGAGGAGACTGTGTAAGTGCACACCAACAAGCTTTCAGTCTAAATAATATCTACCAAACTTTTGAAAGTAAATGATGCTGGAATGCTTCAGCTTGGCCGTGAGTTGTTCAAGGTCTATTCAAAATAGTTATTCAGTGTAAACAAGGTGTATAGAGTTAAGTAATTGTTAGTGCTTTGGCAATTAAATTTCTTAAATTAAAATTTCTCCACCTACCAAGGACAAACACCAAGTGTTGTAAATGATGTTTTAGTTAGGTACAACCATTAGCAATGCTTATCCAAGATTGGTGTTTCTTGTTAATACCACTGCTCTGGGAAACACATGTAAACTGCTGGTGAGAAAGTTCCTGATTAAAAAATTCACTGTTAGCCTGGAGCTTTGTTCTGACTAAACCAAATTCATAGTCTTAGGGAAGCACATTATAGAAGTGGGGGCAGCAAAATTTACATGATTGGAATCTATTTTCTGTACCTTTTTGCCTAATTCATGTTCCTTCACCCTTCATCTTCTTTCCTTTTCCTCTGTTATATCTTCTTTTTTCAAGTTAAGTTTTTAGTATACTGAATTTGTATGTTGCCAGATAGGCTTAATCAACAGTCAGGTTGAGTTCTCTGGTTTGGAAGTACAAAGCCTTAGAAGCCTTTACTGACTCTCTGGACAATAATTAAGTAGGGTGGTTTTTTTTAAGTTATTTTGATTTTGTTTGTTTGGGTTTCTTAGTTCAGGGTAACTCTAGTCTGGTCCAGTCTTGTGCACTTAGCACTTGCTAGCAGTTGTCATACATTAAGTAAGAGTGCAAGGGTCTGGAATGCATCCTTTTGTGGATTTTCTGAAAGACTTGCATGTGCTGCAGTCCAGGAATGATGCGGTGTATGCACAAAACTGCAGTAAGTCAGGATGATATAAATCACTTTGAAAGCCCTCTCCAGATCTAGAATAAAGCGCTTATGTAAATACACCAGAGTTCAGAAGTTTGAGGTACCTTTGTCAGCCTCTTTCCTTACAGTCAGCCCTCTGGTTAAACTCTTCTAGGTCATTGAGCTAACCCGGACTTTTACACTAGATGTATGGATTGGCACTGCCTTTGGCAGAAATAAGGAGAGGTGTTTCTATGTGTGGCCGAAGGTACGTTCTTCTTAAAGGATAGCTTTTTTCAACTGTATTCCTTTTCATTCTTTAATGCCTGATTTATTGTCCCTAATTCTTTTCATCCTGCCATGCTATTTTTAGTACTTTTGAAGCAATCAAAGTTTAGTGGTTTTTCTTTTTTAACAAATTGTGGAATGACATCAGTATGAATTAATTTGCCGACATTTGTCTTTTGCATAAACACAGGTGTATGCTGCAGGTTGCAATGCTGTTACTGCTCATACTCCTTCAGTCTTTGCAGGTGTCATTACTTTTAATATTTTATTTTGCTTGTATAAATGCTGGTGGCATTCAGCAAAGTTTGCTGCACACCAAGGAAATACCTGTAAGCCTTAATTCACCTGGAGGATTCCTAATGTCTCTCTTGTTATTAAAATGTGTCTGTAAACCTTCTTTCTCTTGTCCTGGACCAGCTCTGACTCTGTCGCATTTTGTTTCTTTTCCCTGCTCCTCATACTTCTCTCTAGAATGACCCCTTTCTATGTTTCTGTGTACTTTGAGAGTGTTATATCTGAAACAAATCTTTATTCCTTTTCCTGTTTTCCTCCTGCAGTGGTCTCCGGAGGGTTGAATTATACCTCTCCCTGCTTGGCAAACAAGGAGAGGTTAGAGAGGTTTGGAGTGAAAACTGCCTGACAGAATCAAGTCTTTATCATGTGGAAGTTGAAAGAAGAGCTTGTCCTAGCTTGTCTGACTAGAAGAAGATTTGGCTCTCTATGCAATGCAGAAAGAATCCAGATTTTCATCATTCAGTACTCACAGATGCTTATTGTTTCAACAGAATGTCGAGTGCTTTAGATAGAACAACTGTTACTATTATTGTGCTGCCCCACCATTATACAATGCATGTGTAAACCACTTTAGGAAGGAAGGTTGGCTGTGGTAATGGCACCAAGTAGAGCAATTGATTTCATGTCTTTTTCTTGGGGTTTGTGCTGCTCTATCAGCCTTGCTGAAAAGGCAGAATGACATGAGTTGGACAACAGATTAATGAAGTAGTACACAAACTTGGTTCCGCATTCTAAAAAGGCGACAGAGTAATGTAAAAAGAGATCTAGAAATACTATAGGCAGGTATTACTGTCTTCCCTGGGAGCAATGATAATCTGACATTTTATTGAAATAGGTGTATGTTAGCAGTGGAGCATGGCAGCGCAGTGCAAGGCAGCAGGCCAGAATTCATTCCAATGCAGGTTGAGCCTGAAGAGCAAGGTAGGGTTTGGGTTTTTTTTGCAGTAAGAAAATGTGATAGCCCTGCTTTGTAGCTACAGTTCAACAAAGCACATTAGACATGAGAATATCAAGGTCAGTAGGGCTGCTCACATGCATGCTTCAAGTTAAGCATCCATTAGCATGTTCTAACCATACTATTTTTTTGGACTCAGAATAGGTATTTTGTCATCTGCAGTTTCTCAGTAGTGGAGAAAATACAAAATGTGAAAAGTTCAGATGAAAAGGAAAGGAGCTGAATTAAGCTTTAAAGATCAAAGATGTAAGTAAATAGAGTGAATTGATTTTTCATTAATTTCTTTAAAGTCATCTTGTTATCCTTTGGTGGCTTAAAAGATAATCAAATCTGACCTTCAGGATTCTTTTATACTGACAGAGCAGAGTAAATGGGTCTTTGTACATTTGAGGATCCAGACCCATGAAAACCAGGGTAACAGAAGACATCTTTAAAATTGAAGTGGAGGGGGTTGAACATCAGAGAACGTCCTCTATCATCAAGTCTAAAACCTGTGTTGTCACACAGTTGGTCACAGAGTTAATGGCATTTTTTGTTTCTTCCTTACCACACTGTTGTAATTCAGTCTAATGGAAACCTTGCTGTGGCTATCATAGTGATGTACCGTGCCAGACCACCCTCTACATGGATTTAAGATATTCCCCCTGAATTGAAGCCACAGTGGAGTAGCCTGCCCCCCTAATATCAGCCCAGTGGTTTGTCTTTCGAAGATAACCTGATTTGTCTTCCCTTCAGGTTCTTTAGCATTCCTATAATACCTGTACTAAATCCCCATCTGAACTAATAATTCCACTGCATGGATGAAGTATCCTGTGTTTTCATTTTCACCATCAGTAATTGCATCAAAAAAAAAATTGTTTGGAGTGAATTACCGTTCTGATGCTGTTGCTTACAGTGTGTGTCATCTTTCCCTGAGAATTGTTTCTGACCTGTACTTGCTGTACATGTGTTGAGTCCACGCGTTGAAGCATATGGATCTGAAGTTGCTTGAATTGTCTCCTGTTAAAAAAAGGCACTGACCTAGCAATGGAAATTTCTCACAGTCTCTTACCAGGACTTCGGTAAAAATGATGTGTTGGCTCCTCCAGTGTTCTTGCACAGATAGGACTCTGTTTTCCTTTTGTGATATTGTGCACTTTCCATTTCTACATACTTACTGTTATTTTTCTTTTGTCTCCAGTGTTCTGTATTCCCACCCTGGTTAAAAAGTGAGGCAAAGGTGCTGTGAAGAAAACAAGTGCTGCCAAGTAGAGAAGGATGTTTTATCTTCACCTAGTATTGAAGGCAAGAATGAGTAGAACATTAAAACCACACTATTTCTTCACAAAGTACCTTGTCTTTTCTATCCATAAATTGTAGCTAGTTGTCTGCAGCAGTGAAACGTCTGTAGTACTTCACAGATGAAACATCTTTCAAGAGTGAAATTAAGATGGCGAGGTACCAGCCTCGAGTTGGTGACTAAGCCAAGGGAAGCTGAAATACTGGCTGGTGGTTGATGGCTTCCTTCTTGGCAGAAGAGCGAAAATATTATATTCCAGAAAGATCAGCATCATTTTTCAGGTGCTGGGGGAAGACAAGCATGGAATTTTACTCTGCAGAGTGCGAGCGATGATTTGAGGCTTTTTGGAGTGTGCAGGGAAAGGGGACTGGTAATAGAAATGTCTTGATACATAAGGACCATTTAAAATAATTTGCTAACCAAAAAAAAGTACACAAAAGCTATCTCCAGGAGACTGTTATGCATAGATACCATTCTTTTTGTCAGGTATCTCTTCTCTGAATAGAAGCTATATACGGTCCAGTACAGCACTGCGCACTGCATGGAGAAGAGGGTTGAAGTTATAGCATTTTCAAGCATGTATTTTGAAATAATTGGCCTGTTCTGTAGGGCGCAGATTTTTGAATGCCATGTTTCCTTTCTGTTGTCCTGTATTTTCTCTTGATCACCTAAAAAGCAAGCACTTCACTCTTCTGAGGGCATTCATCGTGTTCTGAAATGAAACCTGTATTTTCTGCTGTTTCAGTAGCATTTTCAGCATGCAACTTCATTTGATTATTTATTGCCCATAGAGCATCACGGTCCACCTCCTGTGCTCTGCAAATTTGGTTTTCATTGCCTTTAAAGAATACAGTGTTCTTCTTGTCTATTTGAACTTTATTTTGTGTAATGGCAAGAACATGGCATAGATTCAGAATTCAGTTTGCTTTTTCAGTTTGAGCACAGAAGTAGCTCTATCCTTGCACAAGCAGCAGACTTGTGGAGTTGCAGCATTACCAGCAATTTTCATCTGACTGCAGTCTTCCACAAAATCATCACCTCTTGCTATGCTTGTGTCTGACGTGAGCCAAGCCATGCGATCTAAGTGGCTCCCACTAGTCTGTCCCAAGAGTAAGGCAGGGTGTAGGCTGCATTTGCATCTTGATTTACATCCACTGTTACACAGCCCAGTCAAGAGCAGTCTTGCTTCTATGTGTGATCAGTCTGAATTAACCTTCTTCAGGAAAGGCTTTCTTCTGTGGCCAAACTATAGCAGGAATGAATGCAGGGAGTTAGTTTCAGATATCCTTTGCCTGCAGAGTAAATCTTGCCTGTTAAAGCCAATTCTGTGCTGAAATTGAAATGTGATCTGGTACTGAGAGACTGCTGCCAGTTAGCAGAACCATCCAGAAACTTGGCTGTCCATTTAGCAGTTGTACAGAAACTGAAGTTTTGTGTTCTTGTTATACATTCTAAATAAATGGGGCGCAGCAGACCTTAGTGAAGAGATGTTATTTTCTCAGTGGTAGACTACTTCATATGTGGCTTTGCTGGTTGGTCTCTTGTCGACCATTGCCCTGGAAGTGAAGGATTTATTTTCTCTGGCAGGACATAGAAAAACAGACTTTCATTTGAAGGAAGGTGTGCAGATTCTATGTAATTTTCAGCAGTCATAGCAAAAATTCTTTTGTGAACAACTATTCCAGTTTCCAGTAGATAAAAGGCAATTGCTTTTTGCCTTATAGGGTAAAAAAAAAAGAGCTTGATGATAAAATGAGGGACGGAAAAAGCAAAGACAGTCATTAAAAAAAATCAGGAGCATATTAATATATTAAATCCAATACTTGCCTAAGAATGGGGAGAATAACATTTCTGTGCTTGCATTGCTGATCTTCCCCACAAATCTGCAAACTAGGTATTTTAAGTGATTCCTTTTCAAGTGATGTGCTATCCTCAGGGAGCTAGATGAGAACTCTCATCAGTGTTCTAGAAATTGTTGGTCTAATTACCTAGCAAATTTTCCTCTCATGGATCTTTTTGTCTCTTGAAATTGTTGAGCTATCCAGGGAAACCTGCTCCTGGTCACTGACAGGGAAAATGTAGCTCCAACTCAAGAATACTTTTGTCTTTTTGTCAACACTTTTGTCTGCACTACTGCAATACGGTAGGTGAGTGTTTTTCTCCTGGAAAAACAAGGCAAGGCAGAGGAAAAACAATTTGACTTGCATGCATTGGGGCCTCTCTTATCGTATGTGACTGTACATTCCCATATAAGATATTCTGTCTTCGCGATGGTCAGGAGCAGCATCTTGGAGAAAGAGCTGAAAGTACCATACTTCCAAGTATGACTCAAGTTGCCAGAGAGCACCCTTGATTCTTAGAGGGAAGTTTTCTGATGAGGCATGATCTGTATGCTCAAGAATGATGAGAGCTTCCTTATCTAAGCATAACCTTCTATTTGGGCCAGAATGGTAAATACAAAAACTGTCTTGACAAAAAAGAGGCAGACTAATGTCTTATGTAGTTTGATGACTCCTAGAGAGCCCACCTGCAGGGTTCAAGGCTGCTGATGTGACCATTGAACAGAAAAAGGAAAACCATAAGCTTTCAGTACTCTCTCCTTTTGAATATTTCCTTGCCTGTTCCTTTTCAGCCTTATGTCCTTCATCCAAATCCAAAACCATTTTGACTGTAGTAAAGGATGTTACGCTAGTCATATATGCTAGAACTGTTTTAATGGCACAGTGTGATTGAGCAAGAGCTGTCCTTTCTCTGAGAGTTTTCATCATCTAGCTCTCTGAAGACAGAGTTCCCTTACAAACTGTCTTGGCTTTGCCCTGGGGAGGTATGCCCAGAGAATGGCAAAAAGAAGAGTCAGTGTCACGAAACAAGATCTCTCTGTAGGAGATCTCACCATCTTCTGAGTTAGTAACTGGGCTCTAACAGAAGCAGGTAAGTAGAAATCTGAAGCTGGTGTGAGGAAGGTACAGTATTATTTCTCTCTGATGGTGTGTGCTATCTGGAAGGAGTGGTATTAGTTAGCTCATTCTGAATTCATACCTAGGACACAGTAGAGAGGACCTGCATTAACTCTTGCATGGCTGATTTCATTTTAGGTCAAATGGACGTTTAAAATATCACTTTTTCAAGTTAAAACCGAAGCGTACCTCAGAATAACTTTGAAATAGAGCCATTGGCAAAATAGGCTGGTTTAGGAACTGCTGGTAATCCTATTACCTAATAAGAGGATCATTTAAATGTATTTTCTTGGGGGTATTTAATACCATTAATGGTTCTGATGAATGAGGAATGTAGGAATACTTTTTAGCCAATTATGCTTTTGAATTATTTGAGGTAAGCAGAGTTTTGAAATCTAATGAGAATTACTGGAAGTAACTGAGATTGGAAAGCAGTATTTTTTCCCACGTCTGGCAGAGTGTAATTAAAACTACCTTTCACTGCATGTCTGTACAGAAACCTGCAGAGCTGTTGTGCTGAGGATAGATGCAGTTTATGTATTTCCTTTTGGCCTGCAACAAAGAGGGAACATCAGGTTTGGAAAGTGTTTTAATCATGGATACATCTGTAAGAGTGAAGTCCTGGTACTTAAGTTTATATCATGTGCGCTTTATTTCTATTGCTGGAAGCACCAGTGTCAAGCTGAACATGACTGATGACTGGTTTCCATAGTCACCTTGTGTAGGGTATCTCTTGAAGAGGCAGCTCGGTATTGCATGAAATGAAACTGTGTGCATAAATGAAAAATTGAAGAACGAATGCTCTTCATTAGAGGTGAAACAGTGACAGCAGTCTGGTGAACTAAAGTTCTTGCTTTTAATTAATGAGTTAGTATCTATTTCGCCTTCTTTTTTCCTGTGGTGCTATTCTGTTTCTAATCTTTGTAGTGAACCATATCGTCATTTAGGGCAACAAGTTATTTTTTTTTTTATTTTTTTTTTTTTTAGAAATCATATGTATAATCCTATTATTCCTATGAACAGCAGCTGGGGACTTCGGGCTTGTCTAGTTTGGAGAAAAGGAGGCTGAGGGGTGACCCCATTGCTCTCTGCAGCTTCCTGAGGAGGGGAGGTGGAGAGGAAGGTGCTGAGCTCCTCTCCCTGGTGTCCAGTGACAGGATGTGTGGGGATGGTTCGAAGCAGCATCAGGAGAGGTTTAGGCTGGACATGAGGAAGCATTTCTTTACCAAGAGGGTGGACAAACACTGGGACAGGCTTCCTAGAGAGAGGTGATTGACACCGCAAACCAGTCAGTGTTTAAGAGGCATTTGAACAATGCCCTTAACAACATGCTTTAACTTCTGGTCTGAAGTGGTCAGGCAGTTGGATTAGATGATCACTGTAGGTCCCTTCAACTATTTTATTCCATCAGGCGTTCATCTAGCAAAGCATTTAAAACAATGAGGTTGATATAAGGGGCTGAAAATATTTACAAAACTTGAGTTATACATAGTGCGTAATTATTTCATTGTTGGTAAATAGCGTAACCCTTCGCAGTGCGACCTCCTATGTATTAGCAGTCGATCTCATTATTGCTGTATTTCCATCTTGTGGTATGTTACTGCAACAGGAGTAGCAAATAGTGTCTGAATGTAAATAACAAATTCATTTTCCCCCAGCTGGTGTTATAATAGATATTTTTAGTGAGCACAGCCATTTGCAGATCTAGATTCCAAACATCATATGTAAATCCATACTTTTCTTTCCACTTAAATCACAACCCTAGTTACATGTCAGGCACAGAGCAGCTCTTTGCATGAGTACACAGAGGCCACACCACTTCTCAGAGCCAGCAAAGCTTGAGCTGACTTACTGTGACTGATCACTGCTAGTGCAAATACGTGTTCTGAAAAGGCATTAAAGATTACTTTTAAAAATGACATAAAACAAAGGGAAGCGTACTTGTAAGTGCATATTCCCTATACCTTAAGTTCTGATCGAAAGGATAAAGGGAGGGGAAGGATGTTCCAAGTCAAACACAGCTGCTTTTTATTCTGGGGTACTAGCATGAAACTTTCATATCCATCCACTTATCCTGTTTCCAGTCATGCTGCAGTCTCCTCTCTCCCCCAAATTGTACCAAGCTTTTCTTTATTTTCCAACTGTCTTTTGACCCTTAACTGGCAAATAAAAATGCATGGGGAGGGAAAATTTGCCTGCAGCAGTGAGGCAAAGTTATTTGAGTTATGTGACTTTAACACAAGTGGAAAAGAGGTTTGTTGTTTTGTTACCACCCTTTTGTTGTTGGAAATGCATACTTTTCAAAATACTTAAACTGAACTGTTGACAGATTGACTTCCTGTTTGGAGTGACAAGATTGTTCATTATAACAAGATCTATTACATCTGTTTTGCATTCTTTTCATAAGTATTTACTTGCTGTACTTTGCCAAGTGTTGCATTAAAATAAGTTGACTCCCACCACCCTTAATGATATCTGCTTGGTAATGTTGCAGCATTGATTTCTTTAACTTCCAAAATAAAGCGAGGTGGTTTCATTGCTGTGTGTTTGACAGGTTTGCCTTGTGTTTCCTCCAGTTATAAAGGAGTTCCTTCCTTCTTCTCACTACTGTAGCCCAGCAGGCATAGGAAATGTTTTGTTTTTTGTCTAGGAGGTAGAGAAGTGATTTAACTGGCTTTGAGTTCCTTCCAGGACATGTGCTGCAGGGCAATCCTGGCAACAAGTGCATTTTTACAAGGTTGCAGCTTTCATTTCCTCAAGCTTGTAGAGTAAGTTTGGATACATGGGGCAGCTTCAGATGTAAAGAGGAAAGATTGTACTATCCAGTAAAAAACCTTTAAAGTTGGTAATAGTATACTTTGGCACATATGTACATTTCATGTGTCTTATTCATTTCCTAGCAGATGTCAAAAACCCACTTCTTTAAATGTGTACAGATTGTTAGTACAAAATCAGTCATGTTTGCTGTGTCTAAGAGCATGTCTAAGAGCATATTTTTTGGTTAAAATAAGTGCTTCAATTTTGAATCCAGGTATAGATTTTCATACACAGTGTCCCCAGCTTGCAAGTATGTTTTATCTGCAATGGGAAAATTGGAGGGATTGCAAAATTTAGTCTGTTCATGTTCCCTCTGGAGTTCTTTTCAGAGAAAGATTAGGTGATGCAGCATAATTTTGGAGCTTGCTTTTATACAGTATGGCTTTCCCGAGGGTTACTTTTTATATTCTCTGCTTTGTGTCAGTTATAAATGGGCATTTCTGGGGTTTCTCTTTAGAGAATATTCTGGGGGAATCAAATAGGATTCATTGTTTGTGCAGGTTGTTTGGAAAGACATGAGAGGGAGCTGCCTTTTAAAAAGGATGCACTAATATGGAAGCAGCCTATTTCTCCTGGTCAGTTCTAGATATGCTACTTGGCTGTCTATCCACCTTCACTGTACTTAAGTCTCTGACAGTTTCTTAGTCCTTTGTCTTCCTCTAGAAAGATTTCCTAGAAATCCCAGAGGAAAATACATATGCAGATGTATAGCAGAAATGAGAAAAAAGTAATTGCTGGGAAAATGGAAGCTGATTAGTTTTTAATACAGAGCATGGCTGGAGTAGTGGAAATTACAGTGGAGGTTTGTTTTTGCTGATAGCAAAAAGAAATGAAGGGAAGAGGGAGAGCCATGGGAATGTTGCTTTTGCATTAGCCATGAAGGGGTGGGTGATGGGGAAGGCTCAAAAGCTCTGGAAAAAAACACAATCAGGTTTCCTTTTCCATGTGTATTTCAGAAGAGATCTCATGAGTAGTGAACTTGAAAAGGTGAGCTTCAACCCCTTCAGGTTTTCCCGCTCTCACCAGGGTGTTTTGATTGCAGGATGTCTGGATTTTCTTCCCAGTCTCTTGTAATCCTGTAATTCTTTTCCTCTTTTTCCACTTCCAATCTCAGTCTGAAAATGTGACAGATGAGTGGTGTTGTGTCTGCAAGGAACGTACAGCATTCTGAAATAGCACAGACGTATTGAAAATAATGTTTATCATGCTACAAATAAAAAGTGGATGCGCGCATGGTGTTTGAGTAGCATGCACTACTAATATGAAGAAATTGAAACTACTTATAAAGGTATGCTGAAGAGAATGAGTTTTAGAAGATTTGTCAGACTTATTATTTCAGAAGAGATTATATTGCCGGGTCTGGTAGCATTTTTGAAGGTAAGATGATTATATGGATTACCACATGATGGGTGGTTTTAGGGTGTTCTGTTGCTGTGCATTCAGGGAGATTCTTCTGTTTTCTGTGATTAACTTCACTTCATCTTCGTCTCTTATGATTTAAGAGTTAAGAAATTGGAAACCCTCTGACAAAGGGACTTTTTCATCTTCCTGCCACTGTATGGTGAAGGAAATCTGATAGCATTTTTTAACAAATAGTCAGCACCACTGGAAAGAGCTCCTCTGAGAAACAAAAGTATGTTATGTGCCAAATGTAAACTTAATGGTGCTATTATTGCACATGCACCAAAGGCCTATTTTGATGTACCACCTTATCCTTCTTAGTGACTAAACTGCATAATGTAGAATGTGTGCAATTTATGCTTTGATATGATGATGACATTTAATAACCACTGTTTCTTATGTATGCTTATTTACTACATGTGCTTTGAATTCATGGCTTACTAGACAAGAGCCTCTTCATCACTTAAGGCCGAGGCTTTGCGCTATGCAAAGCTGCAAGTTTCCCAGTGTGCTGCTTCCTGCCAGGCCTTAGAAGAGATGCAGCTTTCTGTTTCTAGAAGACAAAATCAGAAGTGGTCTGGATTTGAGCTCTGTCTGCCTAACTGGAAGTTATTCCAGATAGGATGCTGCTAGCTCAGTGATAGAGTTGTGGCCCAAACCAAATGGTGTTTGCTTATTTCTTTAATTCCCAGCCCTCTTTAAAACATGTCTCTAAAAGCACTTCACTATAAGCTCAGACACTTTCAATTTTTTTATCTCTGTTATAAATGGCCAGTCTGAATCCGTGGGCTCAACAGAAGAGGAAGAGTCAAGGTACCGAACCCCATGGTAACATTCCCTGTTGTCTGCAACTTGTTTTTGAAGATGTTATTTGCTGAGTTGCTTTTCTGTTACTCATGCCTATACTAGGGTTGCTTTGGTGTTTTTCCTCTGTGACAAGAGCTTAAAATTGGGATCTTGCTGTGTTCCTGGTGAAGCCTATTAGCTTATAAAATCAGCCCATTTACTTGTGCGAAACAGCTGAGTAGAGAAGTGTGAAAGGCATAAAGAAATTAACCCTAAATACAGGGGATGTAAGGGAGTATGATAATAAAATCTGAAATTATTATTTCTGTTCCTTTTCCTTCTCATGTGTTTCTTGTATTTCTTAGTTATAAATACCCTTTTCCAAAGGATATTATTTCAACATACTTCTTTTGTATTATTGAATTTATTTTTTTGCTGTGTCAGGCAGTTATTTCCACAAGCTTGTGCATTTTGGGTGGTAAAAATACCTTACTCTGGTTTAACTCCATCTTTTAGTCTCAGCCATTGCTTTACTTATAAGAAAAGTTAAATGGGGAAGAAGGAATTGATGAGTATTTTAATGGCATGATTGGACCCTTCCTAAAGTAGCCACATTGGAGATAAAATCTGAGTTTGCTAGAAAAATGGTGGTTTAAAAAAATGGGGGGAAGGGAAAAAAAAACATCAAAACAAGCCAAGAACTAGTCTATCACAAGCACTGAAAACCTCTCGCTCTGATTATAACTCGAATATTTGTTTAAATACTTAAATATTACTCCAAAGATTGCAGTGGATTAAAAAGGATGGCATATGTGGACGTATGCTCATTGCTCACTTGTAGATCTGTGAAGTCTTGGAGGGTCAGAGAGAAGGTGTATTTTAATGTATTTCTGCTGTATTTATTTCATGCAAGACCCTGGATTCTGGTCTATAGATTGCTTTCTTTGTAGCAGTGCCTCTCCCTCCTCTCCACACTGCTTTGTCCAGACTCTTCATTCTCTGGGACCTGTTTGCATGGCTATGGGCTGAGCTCAATTAAGTGGTGGATCTGATGGAAAAACAAGTTCTCAGCCCTCCCACCCCCTGCATCAGGACTCTGATGCTGTTTTCCCAGCAGTCATGTGCTAGCAGAATACCTGGTTGGGAAGTTACTAGGAACACTTCAGTGAGAAAAAGGACAGATTCTGATACCCACTGTCTCTAGTGCTTTGTTGGAGATCCCATATACCCTGTGTTGCTGGGTAATTGTGAATATTTGAAAAAATCTCTGCTGGGCTGTTCATAAATATCTTGTCAATCTTTGTGTGGGATGTGTATTTTTAAAAGCAGTTATAAAGGTTTGCAAGGTAGGCAGCCGGTAAGAAGCTTAGTCTGCGCATGGTCAGTCGAATGTAGAGTTGCTGTGTTTTCTAATGGAGTAAGATTTCATCCCAGACTTGCAGTGCTGCTAGGCCTGCAGCTGCTGAGAAAGAACCAAAAGGTCCTGAAGAGATGGCCACCTGGAAAGGTAATGAGTCAAGCTCAGTAGGACCAAGCATTGGCACAGACTGCCCAGAGAGGTTGTGGAGTCTCCAACCTTGGAGAGATTGAAAAGCTGCCTGGGCACTGTCCTGGGCAGGCTGCTCTGGGTGGTCTGCCTGAGTAGAAGGGTTGGAACAGAGAACCAGCCACCAGACTCCCTTCAATCTCAGCCATTCCGTGATTGTAATATTCATTAATCTCCCCTCCTCAGCCATTGGCCACAGTGGTATGTTCATCAGGCCCACGTCCTTTTGTCACATATTTCTGAAGCAGGGTACCATTGGTAGTGTAAAAATTTTTACTGCTTATCAGCAGTCTGTGGATTTAAATTTGTGGTTCCATATGATGTCTACCTTCTTCATCCTCTTCAGTTTTTCAGTTTGGTTGAAAATATGTTCAATCTATTTTTCCCCCGTCATTTTCTGCTGTTATGTTGGGTAATAATGGCTTGGTTTAATCTCTTTGACATTAATTTTTAGGGAATTGTCCTGACTGTGAAAAACTGACACATATTGTCATGATAACACAAAACCTGCTTTGTCCAGGTTGACGTTTTGGCTCTGAATGGGTTTCTGTATTAGCTGACATGTAGAGGGAGAGTGGGAGAGGAGAGCAATTCACCTTGTTTCCTAGTGTAGATGCCTTAAAAAAGCCCTGTTGGATTATGCCATGCATTCAGACAGGTTTTTCAGGTGAAGTTTCAACACTTTTAGGAGACAGTGAAAGTTATTTGTGAAGTACACTGTAGGATTGATTCATTGTGTTAGTTTTTTCTAGAATTTGGGATTTTTCTTTTGTCTCATATGCATGTGTATATGTTTATGCATGTTTCACAGGCTCATATAGTAAGTTTAAAATGCAAAGGTTGCTAGTGAATTAAAGCTAGGAGTGGGTTGACAGAATATTCTTTGTAGCTCTTTAACAGGATTGAAAACAGAACGTCCTGGGTTCAGCAGCAACAGTCATTTTTCTCCTTGGTAGCTGGTACAGCGCTGTGGTTTTGACTTTCGGCCTGGAAACAGCGCTGATGACACCGATGTTTTCAGTTGCTGCTTAAAACGTTTTGGTCTGACCAAGGACTTTCTGAGCCTCATGCTCTGCCAGGGAGGAGGGGAAGCCGGGAGGGAGGAGAGACAGGACACCTGACCCAAACTGA
Organism: Myiopsitta monachus; assembly: GCA_017639245.1. NCBI lineage: Eukaryota > Metazoa > Chordata > Aves > Psittaciformes > Psittacidae > Myiopsitta > Myiopsitta monachus. The sequence continues at coordinate 69,175,414 of CM029917.1, read as the reverse complement.
CCAAAGAGGTATTCCATACCATAGCACATCATGCCCAGGATGTAAAACAAGGGGCAGTTACCCGGAAGGGGGGTTCGCTGCTGGGTCAGGCTTGGTATCTGGTGGTCAGCGGTTGTATTCTCTTTCCTTGTATTTCTCTTGTATTATTACTGGTGGTAGCAGTAGTGATTTGTGTTATACCTTAGTTACTAAACTGTTCTTATCTTAACCTGTGGAAGTTGCATTCTTTCGATTCTCCTCCCCATCTTCCCAGGACTGGGGGAAGAAAGAGGGGGGAGTGAGTGAGCGAACTGGCTTAAACCACGACACAGAATAACAGAATTGATTTATGCTGCACTTAGCTTTTCAGTGTGACCCAGTATAAAACCACATAATCATGTGGCACAAAATAACCAATAGCCACAACATTAGGAAAATGGCACCCTGAAGGATGAGGAGCAGGAAGAATAGATTGATCATAGAAGAGGACTCATGGAGACTAGCAGCAACAACCTAGTTGCGCTTTTCTGGCTGCAGCTTTTATCATTAAGCTGGAAAGCACAAGTGAAAGGAGTACATTAGGAGCCCATAATGATTTCATCCTATCTTTCATTCTCCAAGTACAATGTTCCTGCATTTATTGGTGTATGTCTCCAGCTCAGTACACCCTCTTCTTTCAGTTACTTTCATCTGCTGCGGCTGGATTAAAAGTGGCTGCTGATCAGCATGTTGTCTCGGTGCAAGTCAGGGTCTCCTATCTTCTACTGAGATCTCAATTGAGCTTCCAGCTACTGATCTGCTTAACTGCTGAGTGCAAGCAGCCACTGATGTCTGATAGCTAATAAGCATTTGCTGCTAATCAGCTGCTGCAAAATGCAGCCAGGGACTGGTTGAGCAGTGGCTGCATAGCATGTGGAGCTGTGGTCACTAGTTCACAGCAGCTAATCAGGGGTCTGGGAGATAACTGTTTTTTTCCTGGGAGAGGACAGAGATAGGGCTTGTTAGGTTCCTGGTGGTGTTTTGAAAATTGGTGTTTTCAAACACCAATTATCTGTAGTTACCAGTGGTGATCTCGTGGTTCCAGCATAGATGGAGCAGCAGCAGTGTGATCTGGAGCTGGGAGCAAGTAGAGAAACTCATGGTTTAAAGGGTGTTGAGCAAGCTGTAAGCAGTGAATTTGATTGGATGCAGTGAGCACCAGACACTGAACAGTTTCTGCTTAAGTACCAGCTTTTGCCTGCTATCTAATAGGAACAGGGCACTCTTTTGGTGTAGCTTTGTTCCCCTTTTCACACCCTTTCTGTCCTCACCTTTGGAAATTCCCAGGCCGACTGTCTCTGGGGTACCCAGCACGTGGAGGTGAGCAAGTCCAGTGCTCTCCTTGTGGGCTACTGGGCCAAGAAGTGGTAGCCTTTCTGGGCTGTCACTCTGGGCTCTATTGTACAGGTAACGAAGGCACGCCTGGCAAGTTGTAGCGTGGCAGGATGTGTTTGGTGTTGTGAATACGTGTTGTTTGGGCTTCCCATGAAACATAGAAGGGATGGGTTGACCTGAAATATGATGGAGAGGCCAAATAGCAAATAGATAAAAATTGTTTACAGCCTTATATATCAGAGTTGGTCTTCTGTGGCAAGGCCTAACAACATTAACTTTCACACCTCGGGCAGGCAGGCAGGCTTTGTGCTATCCAGAACATTGCTGCCAAAAATCCTCTGTGTTGGCACTGTGATTGGAAGGATGTTTTTCTCTCAAAGCTAGTAACTGCTAAGAGGTTTAGAAGAGTAATTCAGGCTGCTACCTGTGCTTTGTTCTGCAGATGCCCTTTTGCAAAACTATAAATCCTACTCTGGCCAGAGAAGCTCTGTGTGATGCTATTAGCTTGGTTCAAGTCAAACAGTTAAGATGTTCTTCAATGAATGTCTTCTTACAGAAATATTATGTGAGGTTGATGGTCTGTATTCCTGTACTTCAGCTCACAACTTGAAATTCATCTCTGCCACAAGCACGCATGGTTTGTTTTCAAATGCTTTGCAAATGAATATTTTATGAAGTAGCTGTGGCCAAATGCTGCAGGATGGCCTTCGATACACTCTGTAGCCAAGCGGCTTTAGCTGTGTTGGCAGAGCCCTCTGGTGGGAACACGGCCTGTGCCAGCAGCAGCCGGGCCGCAGGCAGTGCCACCCACTTCTCTCAGATACCATCAGCCCTCTTTGCTCAGTGGCATCCCACCAGCTGCTTGCTCCAGTGGTCAAGGGTTCATCCTGCTTCATCCTGCTCCTGTTCAGGAGAGCAGAGCCCTGTGAAGTGCACTTAGCCTTTCTTAGCAAACATGATGATGTGCTATAAGCACCTGCATAATTTTATATGTTACTTTGCAAAATATGATGGGTTTTTGAGAGTAATAAAGTTAGTCCATTAGAAGATAATGTTTTTCCTAATCCATATTACAGTGTGGCAAAGCTGTGACAAGTTTCAAGAATAGCTTTTATAAATTTCAACAGTACCAGTAAATGCCTTTTAAAAAAAGTACCACTTAATGAAAGTAACTGATTTACTTGGGCATACAATGGGGCATTCCTAAACCAAGAGCTACAGCCTTACATTTCTGATGGTCAGCTAATTGAAGTGCTTTTGTGCTTTGAAGAGCCAACTTACTGAGCATGAAGGAAAAATGTTACAATTGTCTAACCTAATAGTATTCAAAAGCCTGGTTAGAACTGCTAGACGCACTGCAACCAGAATGTGCATACTGGTCTTTTAATCTGGTTAGGCTTCTGAAGTGTTGATATAATACAGGCCAATAACTCTCCTGCAGGAAATCCAGCTGTTTGAGATTGTTACACAAGTAATGCTGTAGTAATAGAGTATCTTTGTTTTCCTCCTCACATGCTGGCCAGAGCTTTTCACTCACCATTGATCTGAAACACTTACAACTGTGCCCAGTATTCTAGCTTCATTAAAATCAAAAAAGAGGAACATATACCATGGCTTGAAAAGGCAATTGCCTGTGGTGGACAGGAGCTCCCTCTGATGAAGTCGAAGAGCGGCAGCAAGACAAAGGCAGTCATATTTTTGTGTCATTTTACTTGTTTCATTATCAAGTTTTAATTAAGGCAGATGTATAATTTCTTCCAAAAGCTAAATTAACCTTCATGGCCTATATTTGAAATGCCAGTTTCAGTTCTTCAGCTTCGCGTTGAACTCATCTGCTCCATCACTGGTGTTCAGCAGCACAGAACTGTTCTCTGTTAAGAGACCCATCATGTGGGGAGCAGTCACATGGAACTCTGCTGCAGGTTGTGAATCATCAAAGCTGAGTATGTTTCAGAAAGCAATTCAACACATTCGTGGAAGGAAAACTGACCAGCACAATGATATGCAGATACTGCCTTTGTCCGAGAATCCCCTGTGGCCAGGAAGTAGAGGTAGGAGGTGCATGGCTGTGTGTACTCACCCTCTTACTCCTTGCCCTTTTGTGAAGGCAAGATGCTGAACTGAACAGAGCTCCTTGTTGTGGTAGTTGTCCCCCTCTGCTGCTAATCAGAGGAGCTGTGATAGGGGAGTACCAAGCTGTTTGCTTGAATGAATGAGGACTCCAACTCTATTCCCACAGCCTGGAGAAGCTCTTTGTTGGATGATATTGTTTCCAGAGGAACCTTCCAGTTTACCTGCAGTCCAATGTGGCATTTTTGTGACCGTCAGTTTCCCTTCCCTGAAAGGAGAATTTCACTGGAGGCTTATTACAAACATATATAGGAGGCTGCACAAAGGTTTTATTCTTCCTTGCAGGACAGCTTCATCTTCCTGTTTTTCTTATAGCATTGTGGTTAGAGGCTTTAATTCTCTGGCAGTTGGTATATGATATGTTTTTCAAGCCCTGCATCTTTTGGCTTTTAGGATACTCTCTGCTCTGTGGCTTTATAAAGTTATTTTTCTAATTTCTGTATTGAAATTCCCTTACATTTGTATTGCAGAATGCCATCATGATTCAGCTTTATAGAATACAGTCTTACATACACAGGTGGTCTTGTTCGTTGCTCTTCTTAAGATATTGACATGCAATTTTAACCCTCCTGAGTTGTCGTAACAGAATCTCAAATGTGAATGTTTCTTTAACATTACTCATAGTTATCTCTAATCTCAGAGTCTCGCAACAAAATCTCTTGGAGAGTTCATGCTCTTTTGTCTGCGCTTTCTATTTCAAATGCGTATTTTCTTGGAAAGTGGCTGATTATATAATTTTGATTTTTTTTAAATAACCACTGCTCTTGTGAAGAAGTTGAAGTCTAATATTACCATTCAAATAGGCAGGTGAGAGCTTTGGAGGATCGGTAATTTGTACCTTCTAAAAAGCCGCACTGCCTCGCTTTTGTCTCGGAATTTATTATGCTTCCCAAGTATAATGTGACATACTGAATAGGGCAGGGGGTGGGGACATTGTCTTCAGCTGACATGCCGCTATCAGCGGCACTGTGTTTCTGGACACAAGATTTTGCAGTCATTGGTTGTCCGAAGAAAGCCTTTCCATCTGAGGATTGGACAAGAAGATGCGTCAATTTGCTGCCCGTCTCCAAGGTACTGGTGATGCTGCCTCCACAAGCTGGCTAACGTCACAGCTCCATCACCCAGCGGGGTGTGGGCTTTTTTCTCCTCTTCTGTTTTAATTCTGTATTTGCTTCCTACTGCATTTCTTAATCTGTCTTCTGCCAAATGCTAACAGCATGATATTTTGCAATCATTTAGGTGAATACAAGAAGGACGAACTCCTGGAAGCTGCTAGGTGAGTGCTGCTTAGAATATAAAGCATATTGGGGGGCTGGGGGATGGTGGAGGGAGAAGCAGGAGAGGAAAAGGGATTTTTAAAGCAGTAATGTTTCGTCATTGCTTTTCTGTTAAATGATGCAAACAAACCACTTAATTAGTATGAATCTCTTTGGACTTTACAGTCTGGTACAAATGGAAAAGCCTGTTTATGTAATTGAAATCCCCCACTATGGTGCTTATAAGGTTAATATTGAGTTTTTCCTTGTAAGCTGCTTAAATCCTCTTTATTGTTTTGTGACTGTTCTTTTTAGGGGCAATTTAAGTAATGCAATTTTTTTCCTTTTGGTTTTTACTGCTACCTTAGGATGTGTTTTGAAAATAGGCTTTATCAGAACAGAGCGTAAGGAAGCCTGTACAAAAGGTGTAAAGTTAGTCATATATTCCAAAGATGCTTTCATCCTTCCTTCTGACAGCACAAGACTGTTTTATATAGATCGTTAACCCTTCTGAAAATCTTCTGGATATTGCCATGTAGTTGTTTCAAGTGTTATGGGCCATATACTGTGAAAATGTATTTAATTCGGAACACTTCATTCAGCAAATGGCTTTCAGAGGATCTGTAAAATTACATAAAGGAAATACAGATGCAGTTAAGAAGATAAATTAAGAGGTGTTTTTGTGTGATCTTTTGTAATTCACTTAACTGCAGATTTAATTTTCTTTTCTGTATTTACCCTTGATTTCAAAATGTTCAGAAGATCCTTTAACCATCAGACATTCTCCCTAGCAGAGTACAAATTTCAGTATACTGTCTTCGATATCCAGCTCCTTAGCAAATGTTTTGCAAAGAGCTCTGTTTTATTTTTCCCCTCCCCTTTCCTTAATCATCTCCTCTCCATTTACAGGAGTGGTAATGAAGAAAAACTGATGGCTTTATTGACTCCTTTAAATGTGAACTGCCATGCAAGTGATGGGCGTAAGGTAAGTTAATACCTGCTTTATATTTCTGTTATTCAAGGAGGGCCAATTTAACCATACTAGGAACCAAAGATGTGTAAGCCAAGAGAGTGTATGGGGGGAAAACCAGTGATGTCTTTTCACCATAAAATTAAATGCTGTTGTACTTGCCACTGGCAGTTTTGACAGATCAACAGTCAGCAGACACAGATTTGAGTGAGTCTTTTAAATGTCAGACCCTGCATACATGCAAAGTAAAACCTGAAGACCTTGTATAAGAAAAACAAAATGTACTCTTGCAAATGAATAAAATAACTAAGGAAGGGAAGTTGTCATTTGTATTTGAACATTGTCTAGGTGAAGTGGTTGGTATTCGGCTTAGCTCCTAATGCCTTACCATACAGACTGGCACTGTATTGGTATGCTTAACACCTTTTGCATTTTCTTAAATTTGACGCTGTTGTTTTGACTTTCTCTGGCAGGGATGTTTGAATGAGTTAAATTAAGGATTAGGCTGAAACTGGAGGAGGGAAGAACATACGGAGTGAGAAGTAGATCCTGTGGTTTTGACTTAGTCATGAAGACGATGGTCTGTCTAGACTGTTGGATTTACAAATGCTGGTTATTTTTATTTTTTTTAGCCATGTACCAGAATGTTCTTAATCTGCATCTCTTAACAACTGTCTTTCACGTGTAACAGTACATCTCACTCTTGGAGAAAAAAGCATGGGAGTATTTTCCTTCATAGTTTTCTTTATTTTTGGTGGAATGTGTTGGAGCATAATATAAACCTCTGCTCATGGTGGAGCTGCTGTGGAACAGCCCAGTTTCACTGAAATCAATGAAGACAGGCCAGTTCATGTTGCATTTTCATTAAAAAACATGTCATTGCTGTTGTATATTAAAAAGAAAATGCAGCTCCATGTGAAAACATTCCTGTTCTTAGTACACATTTTTAAATGTTTTCTTAATTGCAAGGCATATGATACCTAGTTACGTGAAAGACAGCCATTTTTTTGCTTGTTTACGTTTATCACTGACTGAAAGTTTATGAATATTCCAGGGTTTTAAAATAATTGATTTTATAATCTGAGGACAGGCAGATGAACAAGGGCTTTTAGTTCAGCTGTGTCAGATCTGATCTCCCCATATTTTAAAACTAAACATATTGCCTGTAGTTCTTTTATTTTCTTCTTTTTTCTTTTTTTTTTTTCTTTTTTTTTTTTAAGACTTTACAATTCAAATGAGATTGTATTTAGGTATTAACAGTGAACTGTGTTGTAATTAAGCATGGTGGTATACAGCAATGCTGTACTGAGTAATTGAGTCCCCATCGCTATTGATTTAGGGCCAAAGGCAAATTTGCGATTTCTGTCAATATAGGGAGGAATAAACCCTCACAGGTGTGTTATCTGGAATATTTATTACCCTGAAATGCAAATAAAAAAAATTAAAAAGCTTTTAAAATTTACGTTAAGACAGTAGAAAATATTTATGTGTTTTTACAACCTCTGCATTAAAAAAATTATGCCTGAAGCTCAGAAGCTAGAGCTAATCAATGTAGACACTTTGATATTTGTGTGTGTGTGTTTGGTTGTTGGTAAATGAGCTCCTTTTAAGACGACTTGCCATTGATATTAATTAGCTTCTTTTAATGATGTCTTCCAGATACTATTTTAATTGTTTTTCCCCACCATATACGAACAGACTCCTTATTGAAGTAAATCTCGTTAGCAAGTGTGCTATGTAACTGTTAAGTGTATGTGTAAGGCAAAGCTTTCAGGTCCCATATTCCAAGATCACTCTGGGTTTAATCATTCTGAGCTGTGCTGCAAGTTAAATGAGCTTTTCAGCCTACAGCACAGCATTCTTGCAAATGGAGTCTCTGCTGGTGTAGCTGCCTCCAGCTGACCATGCTGATTTTCCATTTTGGAAATTGTTTCTTGCATTCCTTGATGCTTTTTGTAGTTATTTTTTTACATATCCCTTGAGTTTTTATGCCTCAAACTTACCATAGCTGAAGGCCACAGATCTAACGTAGCTGCCAGGCCAGAAGTGTAGACTCTGCGGATTGGCTGGAGATTCTGAGCAGCATGCTTACTGTGCGGTATGGACACATCCATAAACTCTTGAGTACATGTTTCTACAGTTTGTGCATTCCTCAGCTTTGCTGCTTCTGGAATGTCCAGCCCTGCTCTGTTAAGGGAAATGTTTAGCTTTGTAGGTGAGGAAATTGAGTCCCAGTACTAAGCGGGTGATTTATTTTTCCTGTGTAACAGGTGGTGGTTCTGTCTTTTCATACTTTGGGGTGTCACTTTCCAGAATTTGTTATTTAATACCCATTGCACTATAAGTGAATATGAGAATAGTCAGGATATATACAATATTGCTTATTTCATTGTTGTAGGAAGTTTACCCCTGCCCCAGACCTCTTCTCTGTCCCAACTATACCAACATCTGGTGTTGTTGGATTTCCCAAACACCCCATCTTGTGCTTCATAAGATGGATAAAAGAGGTGGAAAACTCTTGACAGTAGCTCACTGATTTGAAACCAGCTCAGGTTAGAAATAATAAAGAATTACCGCATTCTGTGTGCTGGTTGTAGACTTTTGAAAAGTATTAATAGCCAGGGTCTAATTCCTACTGGACTGGAGTCCATGCTGCTTAAACAGTTACAGCTGGTGCTGATAACCATCACTCCATCTGTTTGTTTAGCATAGAGGTCAATGACTGAATAGGAGTGAAAACTGAACTTGCTTCTTCCCCTCCAAGTCAAGGTTAGATTATGAGCACTGTGGAAATGTTCACATTATTGAAGCTTTTCAGCTGTTCCTGAAGGGGGAATTCATTCTCTGTTGCTACTCTTACAATTATTTTCTGGAGTGAAAAATGAAGGACTCTGTGCAAAAGAGAAAGTAATTTCATACGTCAGCTAAAGCATTCCTGCATTCAAAGGACCTAGGTAATTCATGGGATTTTCTTTTGATGACCAAGGAAAATCAACAATAATACCGTGAGGAAACAACTATTTCATTGAGCTAGGTAATGGTTGATTTAATAGTAAGTATTGGCTATGTGCCTGTTGAATATAGATGAGGGCACAAATAAGAACACACAAGTACAGAGCTATGTGGTACATGGTGTGCAAATGAGTGTTAAGCAAAGGTCAAATTTCACAAGAGCTATTGGGATTGTTTTGAAACTGTCCTATTTGCTTTTTAAAAAGTAGTATGTGAGTTGAAATGTGGTAGTAATTTTTCATGCCAGTTAGTCTTGGTTTGATTTTTTTTTTTCCATTAGGAGACTGAAAATCACAGAATTTTTAGGATGTGGTGGTGCGTGTTACATCACTTCTATTTAGATTGCTTTGCAAAGTATTTGCTGTGTCAAAACAGAACTTACACAAAATGCAAAGCCTATTCCCAAAGGCTCTGAAATTTCACTGTGTCCAGCCTCTGTGCTCTGCCAAACCATTTGGTCTTTGTGTGATCTATAGAAGGAATGATTTCTAGAAGACATGTTAATAGTATTGAAGTTAACACATGGTGCTGAACTTTCACACTGTTGAAAGCCACACCACCTACTTACATGTCTGTGTCTATGTGAAGGTGTGTGGGCTCTAGAGACTTGCTATACAGCCCCCGTTGCTTTCCCTCAAATGTGTTTTATTTTTGTTCTGGGGATGTCTTTTTCAAGACTCAGTTATGGGTGAATTTTCCAAAGATGTGTTTGACTACTTTAAACAGCAGGTTCCATCCTGTCTGCTTCCAGAAGCTAAAGCTGTATTATTTTGTCATGGGAACTGGATTTCTGACTTGTTACCAGCCACAGTTCACGTAATCCAATAGTTAGTGGCAGGAGACGAATTAAAAATAGAATGTATCATGGTTGCAGGTAGAGTTGAAGCTCTTAGCTCTCTCATTTCCTTTGGAAAGCTGTTACAGGAAGAAACTGATGTTACCTCCATTTTTAAAATACAGAAGTATCTGAGCTAATAAGGAGCATTGGTTTTAGCAATTCAGATGAGAACTCTTCTCTACAAGGCAGACTTCCCACATCACTTCTTGACTAGCTTTCCAAAGTGAACTGCATCCAGCTGACACAGTAGCTGTTAGCAATGGGAGGTTGGATTTTTGCTGGTATATAATACCCTGCTCCTGTGTGCATGCTCAGATATTGCTGGCACTAAAATACTCAGGTGTCAGTTGAATAAAACCTTCCCTTTGTGCAAGGGAGCCCAGCTTCTCTGGTCAGGAGTTACTCAGTTTGTTTCGCTTCTTTTTTCAGGGCTCATATCTCTTGAAGTAGAGCAAATAGCTGAGATTTTGAGCTCTTGGAGCACAGAACAATTTATTTTCTGTAAAATAAAATGCATGTTTCGTATGAATTTTGCTATTTTCCATTGATCTGTTGCAGGTGCATTTTGCATTTACGTTTTGTGCAAACTACATGAAAAGCAGACAATGCCATGGCATTACCTGTGAACAGTTTGGTCCCAGGTATTTGTTCAGCATGAGGCAGGAATTACTACCAGAAGGCAGCACAGGATGCAGTTCCTCCACAGCTATGTTGTTTTCTTTCCTGCACCTTCCCTCCCTGCCTTGCTCCTTAGAAACTAGAAATGCAGAAATCTCTGCAGCAAATGAACTGGAGAACCTGCAAACAATGCATTTCCAGTTATCGTGAGGCAGTGATCCCATGGGGGAAAAGAAAGAAAGGCAATTATTTATTACAAGGCCATTCCTAGTGCGCATGTGGCCCTACTTCATTTAATTTCACTGTAGTCTGCTGGATCCTAGTGCCCCTTTCTTTGTTTATTCCCAGTTTTCAGTCCTTAACAGCTCCCAGTACCAGTCCTTAATACTTGTTAGTATGCCTCTCCAATGCTGCTGTTGTTTTGCTTTTCCAAACCAGATGTAGACAACCCTGGAGCCAGAATACTGGTAGCAGGCCTTTGCGTTAAACTCTGAGTCATAGGAGACGTACTTGCCTCTTGGGTTTGATTGAGGCTGTTTATTCATCCCATTCCTTCCTGCCATACAGACGTTCATTTTTCTTGTGCACAGCATCATCTGGGGTCATGGGTGCAGGGTGCAGATGTAAGATGTACTCTGAGAAGGTCTGCAATGCGGTGCTGAGTACCAGCATCCTTGGCCTGAAGCAACCACTTCACAAGGTCTTGCGTATGTTCTGTGGAGTGCCTCTTCAGCTCCTGCTATGAGACATCTCTGATACCAAACAATAGTCTGTCTTATGGGGTTGTAGAGTTCTTTTTTTCCTTCATCAGCTGCTTTCTCTGTTCAGAGATCAGCCTTGAGCAGCATGTAAACAAAGGACTGATAAATAGAAATTAAATTCTAACAAGATCAGGTGAGTTATGTCTCCTCTTAACGGGGAGTTTCCAGTTTGCTGTTGGTAAATGGATTTGGCAGCCCTTCTTCCCACATTCTGGTTATTTTTGACTCTTTGCATGATAAATCCTGCAGTTCAAAAGAAAATTGGTTTGCCTTCTGATTTCTGAGCCTGTATGTAACAACTGATCCATGTTTTCACAAGCTTTTTCTTTACCATTATTAAACGTATAGGCTTGACCTGAGCTTTAAATCCTCTTGGAGTCATCTAGGATCTAGGAGCTGTGGGATTGAAATAAAATGCCATGTATTGCAAGACTTGTGAACAAATTGTGTGCTAGTGACACTATAAACCGTTACAGTTGTGTGCTTTTCTCTTGTGCTACAGTAATAAAAATAAAAACTATCAATCCTATAATACTAACAAACCTATAGATCTGTACTATAAATTTATGGTGTGCAGATTATGTTCAGGGGAGTATGTAACATCTTTTGGAAAAAAATATTCCCCATACATAAAAAACATTGTTTAATATAAATAAATATAGCAAAAAATAAGCACTTTTCTATGGACAAAAGCTGCCTATTTCAGCTAAAGACTTAGAATCATGGAACAGTTTGAGTTGGAAGGGACTCTTAAAGGTCATCTAGTCCAACCTCCCTGCAATGAACAGGTACATCTTCAACTAGATAGGTTGCTGGGGGCCATGTCCAGCCTGGCCTTGAATGCTTCCAGGGATGGTCTATCCATGGCCTCTCTAGGCAACCTGTGCCAGTGTTTTACCACCTTCATTGTAAAGAATTTCTTCCTCACATCCAGTCTGAATCTCCCCTTTTAGTTTAAAACCATCACCCGTCATCCTATCCATCCTTTATCATCCCTGATAAAGTCTCTCCCCATCTTTAAGAGGCCCTTTTAAGAGCCGAAAGGCTGCTCTATGGTCTCCCTGGAGTCTTCTCCAGCTGAACAACCCCAACTCTCTCGGCTTTTTCTCATAGGAGAGACTTGTGAGCAGATACCTGATGCAAGGCATTTTGTCATACCCAAGGGTATGTCTGAATCTCTGTGTATACTCTATACATGTCACATGTGATATATTATTTACATTTTATCTTCCCCAAAATTTAATGAGCTTTTTCTGCTAGTATACACTGTGTTGTTTGTAGATATATCAAGAGTCTCTAGTCTCAAGGCTTATCTACAACAGAAAAATAACTTGTGCAGGGAAGAGGAGCAAAGGAATTGTGCATTAAAACCAGATTAACAATTGGCCATGTGTATTCTTGGTCCAGAGCAAGTGGTTTTTCCTTGATTAGTCTAATAAAATGAAGAATTTAAAAATATAAAAAAAAATATTCTTAATGTCTTTTTCTGAAAGAAAAAGACAACTCCACATGGAGTAGATACAAAAATGTTGTTCCAGAATAACTGGGTAGACAAGCCTCTGCTGAATCTGCTCATTTGTTGCTTACTAGCGTAAAATGTCAGTCTGGTTTTAATGAAGTCCTGTGAAACCACATCTGTGGATGAGAAATGTGCAGATTTTTGGCCCTTTACTTGTGGTCCTGCAAAGATGAGCCAGAAGGTTTATGATGCACAATTGCAACTTTTTGGAACTGCAGTTACTGAAACAAATGAGGATAATGTACTCTGCTAGCTCATGTTTGCTAGTAGAAGATTGGCCCTGGATGATGGCTTCTAAATGCTGTAGTCTTTGTTGACACTAATCTTGAATGTGTGTCATGAAATGCATATGAATCAAAGGTACATCTAGGGGTATGAGCATCTGTATTGAGACACATACATAAAAATGTAAAAGTCAACCTGTATGCCGACTCAGATATGTTCTTACACAGTTTTATGTATACCTAGCTATGTGTCTTTATTTATGTGTGTGTGTTTATGTGTGTATACCTCAAAGACTTAGCAAGGTAATACTTTCAGATTTAAGATCCTTATTATTTCCTGTGTTCAATGACTGCTGTGTTTTGCAAGTGCTACAATTGTTTGTGCTGCTTCTGCAGCCTTACCAGTGACCTGTATTGGGTATGCGCATGTACACAGGACATGGGAGACCTTGTCATCAGATGCCGGCTGCTCGATGGCAACTGACTTATATATGCTGTTACCCCACCTCAGGTACAAAGTCAGTCACAATACCTGAATGGAAAAGGGCAGCTGGGGGTTGGACTGTGCGCTGATCTCCAGAGCTCACTTCCAACCTCAGTTTTCTGCAATACCTTGATGTCCCATAGTAACACATACTTGCATGATCCATGTTCCCAACTTTCAGTTGGATGAAGAGCTTCACAGCCTTAGACCCCTATCTCCGTGCATGCTGTAATTAGGACTGATGGAGGGAAGGAGATAAAGTCCTTCTCTTAGTGAATATGTGCCTCAGTGGTGAAAATAAGTACTGTAGATCAGATGCAGACATTTTTGTAGTCTCTTCAAGTTATAGCTATACTCTGTAATTGGGTTAAATATTTAAAATCAAAGTCTGCACACAAAATTAAGGGTCCTTCCTGGATTTAGGTAATGGAGCACTGTGGAAAGGTGACCTTTCCAATGCCACAGAAAGGTTACAAAGCAAATGCCATAATGTTCATTATGTGCCTGGGGCAGAAATGCCCAATGCAGTGCACACATAAAGAACATTTAAAAATTGCTACATCTGTATTTTTGCCTTTGAACACCATTTTGTTTGAAAAGATAGTTCTTAGTATTCTTGCATGTCAGAAATAGTGGCAACTTATGCTCTTTCTTATGCTATGATCTCATCTTATTTCATCAGCCAGGCATGATCAAAGTGGATAACACAAGAATCCCACCTCTGACTTTGTAACATATAGATGACCTGGCTTAATTTCTCTCTGTGTTGTCACTTTAAGACTCTCTATAGCCAAAGATGATACCTTTCGGAAAAAAAAAAAAAAAAACCCAAAAAAAAAAAACCCCCCAAAAAAAAACTTGCTCTAAGTTTCTGTTACGAGGTCCAAAAAACCTTCCCAAAACAGTTTCAGTGAGTGTCTCTTCACCTGGTTCCATTTTCTTCAGAAATTTGTAAGTAGAGTCTGTCATGTCCACAGATAGAAATTGTGACTTGAAGGACTGAAAGAAAGTGTTTACACTGCAGTCATTCTCTCTGCACTGTTCTCTGAAAATCAAGAAGTCTCATTTGTTAGGTCTTAGTCAATGGGCTCTCCATGAAACCATCAAATATGTTTAAGGTGTGGAGTTTTTTTGTACCCAGCCTGTTTCCCCTTGATGATTAACTTCCCACAGGGACACTTTCTTGCGTTACGCCATTATCCATCTACTGTCAAGACAAAACAAGTCAAACTGGCAGACTGGGGCAGAGCTGACATTTAATATTTCACGCATACTAACTAAATGCTGTAGTCTGGATTTGGCTCTATCAGCTCACAGAGCATTTAGAAGTCGAGAACTGATGATGTTTCTGCTGCACTCTTGAGAGTCCTTTCCTTCACAGAGCTTGCTGAGGTTATGTCTGAGATGAAATGTGGCAGCTCAATCCATGGACTGTATACATTTGATTTCTGTCTGTGGTTGACTACAGTGAATATTGTAGGTGCCATTTCTATCCTTGGTGTCGCTGCCCTCTCAAAATCTGTGCACATGTGCATGAGAGGTACTGAGAAGTAAACCGTTCTGCTTTCTTGTCACTTCTCACTTTTGAATGTGCTATTTGCGTACTTTGTGGCCTCCTGTTGTTACACCTATAATTTAGTTGTACACTGTTTCCTATTTTGCATGCTGTCATGAAACTGTCTCAGGACCTAACAAAAAACGTTGGTGAGGATTCAGTTAAAAAATCTGTTGAGTACCCATACAAATTGTATCAGTTGGATACCCTTATGCTTATGTGCTCATTTGACTGCTTCAGAAAACTCAAGAATTTTAGAGGCGGAACTAACCTTAACTCCATTTGACTTTTCCCAAGCAGATCATTTTTATCCAGGTGTCCACTCGTTCTAGCTGTTGCTATATTGTATTCTTCGTGGCACAGACAGCAGAATCACAGGCCTTTAGGTCCCCAGAGCATTCTTTCAGTGATTGGTTTGCAACTTCCGGTTCTTCATGTGCCAAAATAATCTTAAGTGAAGGTCACATACCTCAAATAGTTCGCCTTTTTCATTTTCCAGTGTTCTTTTGGGTGAATGCAGTCCAGTCCTGGCAGTTTGATGGTCATTTTGATGATTGGTTTCATCACTTCTTTTATACATAATTTAGTGTCAGATAGATCTTCTGCCAAGCTTCACTGTGCTCATAAACAGGCAAATGCTCACTTGCCAGGGTCCTGGTATGTGAATTGCATGTTTCTTCTAAGATACATGCCATGCCAAGAGTTTCTTTGGTTGCACCATGATGATTTCTTACCTGCAAGAGCTCTGTTTTTAGCGTCACCTTGCCCCACTGGACTTTCTGGTGGATTTTGTGCTCCTGATGGGTTGGAAGAGGGATTTGTGGCTGGTTTGAATTCTTTTCGCTAATCACTGATAAACTAGTTTGGCCTGCCTAATTGTGTTTTTACTTCTAATCTGCTGGAGTTCATGGTCCTTGTGTTTTTATTCAGCTTGTAAATCCAGCTGTTTGAATGATGTCTTCTTAATTCTAGCAATCTCTTTTAGTTTGCTGTTAGTTACAGTGGCTTCTTTCATTTTATCAAGCTCTTCCTAATAGAAGGTATGCGTTAGCACAGCATTTCCAGTATTGTCCCCATTAGCAGTCTTTATGCTGTCTGTAAGGACATAATTCTCTTAGCTACCACTTTTAGCTTATTGTTAAAAAACTTCCCAATTTTTTTCCACAGCTCCTGCTGGATAGTTTTAGCAAGCATTTCCCCTGTAGATAAGTTCAATCTAAGTACATTATAGTCACTGTTAAAGGGCAACTTTTACTGCCCTTCTGTTTTCTGTCCTTGCTGCCTCTGATTTCTCTCAGCACATCAGTTATCACTTGCCAATACAACCCCAGCATTGACTTCACAGGTTGTGTGGGTAATTTAGAGTGATCAGTTTAGTTCTAAACAAAAAGAAATACAAATACTTACATGCAGGGAGAGGTGTATTTACATAACCATTTTTAAAATTGTGTGAGTTGAGTGAGCAGGCAGCAGATGAACAATGAAAGGGGAGAAAAATGCCAAAATAGGGCATTATAATTGATGATGGATGTGTCACCGATGAACAAGAAAATTGAGGTTATTTGATTAATATTTTCTAAGTAATATAATACATTTCTACTTAGGAAGGAGCCTTATTTCTTACAGATGAAATTCTTTAGAGTATTCATATCCTAATAACCATAACTTTTCAATTTTCAATCGTACTAAAAGGAAGTGCAAGATAAATTTTCTGCCTTTTTCTCTGTATTTTGTAAGGCTCTTCAAAGGAACAGCGAGGTCTGCTTTACTGGACTATAAAGGCATTAAATTCTAAAATTTGCAAATTATCGCTGTAATGCAGAAAGACCATTTTAATGTATTTAATTTTGTGAATTATTTTATATTTTTGTGTTAATTTAATTCCAAACTGGAAGGCATAAGTATTTATTTCACACTGAGCACTGGAGCTGAAAATGCAATCAATTTGCAAGTTTTGTTTGTGACGGAGTTCGTTCTGACCCCACTTTCAATATAATGAGCAAAGTGCTGGTTTGAATGTCATGTTAGCAGAGGAGCAGTCAGTATATTCTAAGAAGCTTTTAATCATTCTTAATAATTTGAAAATCTTATGAACTGAAGCCTGGAAAGTTTCTAGTTGGAAGGGGAAGGAGGAGAAGCAAAGTAGATACCTAAAGATGGAGTGGCAGAAGAGGTAAAAATAGTACGAAATATGAGAAGAAAAGGGAATAGCAGATTGTTAGTTGACTATAGTAGGAAAAAGGTTTTGGTAGCAAGTGGAGAAGAGACTAAAGCAGCAAAAGCCAGCACAGTTTTTGTTCTTTGGTGTTCGAGCATGCATCCTCTTCAGATTGTTTTAATGTACGCAGGCCTTCCCTAGTCATCTGCAATGGAGAGGAGTCTCTTGTTAACACTTGTTTGTGCTGCCAGAGCAACACCAAAATATTTCATTAAAAAGAGGGAACAGCAGCTTGAGCAAGTAGTTAAAGAACGGGATTCTATAGCTTCTGACACTGGCAGACAGGACAGATAAATATGTATTTGTGCTGGGAGAGGGAAGAAGATTGTCTCATCCTGCTCTCCTGGAGTGATAAGCATTTGTGGATTGCAATTTGACAGGATTAATGGGTTGAGATTTGTGCTGCAGACTGTGCTGGTTGGCACTAAGATGCTTTCAAAACCTCTGCAGAAACTTGGCTGTCCATGCCCCATTGCTCAGACCAGCAGCAGTAGCATCTGTTCTTCCCCATGCACTGAATTTGAATCCCAGCTTCCAGCATGTGATTTAATGAATAAAGCTCTGGCTGTTGACATGAGAAAATCCTGCATGCCAGTGTGCTCAGTCCAGCAGCCCAGATGAGTTTGTTTTCTAGCTGGCAGGTGTTGCCAGCTGTTCCTTGGAGTACGAGAGGAGTTGCCATTACTCCTTGAAGTCCGTCTGGTGACTTATTAACGTTGCGGGGGCAGTTTCTTCTTCTTACCTTTGCCTCAGCAAGAGTCCGTCATGTCTCAGTGCCTCACCTCAGACTTGTCCATTTTTGACTTGCATTTCTGACAGATTGCAGGTGGTGAAAGGAAGCAACAAAAATGGCCATCCTGGACAAAATTATACTGTAAGTAATTCCTATGTGGTGTTCTGCTGTATTTTTCAAGGCAGCATACATCTCCTTTGAGTATTAAATAACATTAGCAGCATTCGCTTTTGAGAATGGGTCTTTAGCATCATTTCGTCTTTATGTATCTCAGCAAGCCACAACTCCTTCAACTGCCAGCAGCTATCACCAAAGAATCTGTGTATACTCCTCTGTTTCTCTAACAGTCCATCTCAAAGTCTGTCTTCCCATGTCACTGAGTGCTGCCAGAGATCTATTCTGTGCTTCTGAATCTGGGAAAACTGCAAATGCTGCTTCATGGTAGAAGCTCCAGAATTTCTTTTTCATATGGCAGTTCTACCCCCAGGCAAACCTTCGTCATCTGCATGTAGAAATGGAATTGATCCTTGTAAGGAACAGTTTTCTGGGAATACTATGGGTTTGTGAGGGATATTGCTCGCATCCCCTGTGGAACTGTTTTACCAAATGGGTGCTAGGTTAAGATACGTGCAAATCAATAAAAGTTTGGGGGGTGGGGAGAGCTGTTGCATTTGAATTCTTGTTTAGGAAGAGGTCAAGGATTGCTAGTGTTCCATTTACAGAACCTGCTGTTTGTGAAATCCTAAGGTCAGAGGTGAAGGTGTTGCTCCTATGTAAAGGTTTAAGTGTCTCTCCCAGCTCTTTACCCTTTTCCTTCTTAGTCTCTGCTTTTAAGTCAGTCTCTGAAAATAATGGCAGCAAATTAGTATGGAGCTGTTAGGGAGCTAAGCTTCCTAATTAGTATTTGGGGAGTTGAGATCACTTTTATCTCTTTGCTGTACTTGCTTTTCTAGTAAATCACATTGATCTTTGCTTTTAAGGTTCAGTCGAAACATGGTTGCTGCCTTCTGTCTCACAATATCTCTTTTTCTTCTGGCCTTTTAGCTCTTTTTCTGCCAGGTAATGATGCTCTCTCAGGTTTGACTTTGTTTCCTTTTCTCTGAAATTATCAATTTGAGTTATTTTCTTTTTAATATATATGTGGCCACTGTTAAGGGAACAGCTTTCAGAGCTATCTGCATGGGTTTAAGAATGTGTCTTCCTGGTGTCAACAATTATTATATCCATAATTTTGAAAGTAAAGTGTCATTGTCTGGAGAAACCTGCTGGGCAGGGAGACTTTTTCTTCTTCTGGGATTTAATAAGGCTTTTACATGGTTATCTTCAAACATTCATCTTAAGCCTGCCTCTGCAGATGAAACTCTTTTTCTTGTGTGGTCCTGCAGTGCTTGCCCTTTACCCTTTTCTGCTTTTGGGCATATCTTGTTTGCCTTGACATACCTACCTTCTCTGTGGTGGCACTGTTTCTATGCTAACAGGAGGAATTCCTGGGCAGAAAAGTGAAAGCACTCATTCCCTATTCTTCCTTCTTAAACCTCTAAGAGACAAAGACACTCTGTTTTTTTTTGTCTAGACCTGTGCAAGGTGACACTTGTCATCTTTTCTGTCTTTCCCTACCTCAGGCATCTATGTGATTGGAAAAACTTCTCTCATAAGTCTCCTCCTTCTTTGTCAACTCTTATACCAACTTGCAGTACAACAGGGTCACCACGTTAATGCGTGGAACTGATGCCAGGCCTTGTCACACAGTCTTGAGATTCAGAGATACAGCCTGAAATTTGTATTGTCTCAAAGGTCAGATCTACCAGAGAAACATTTAGTAGTCAGTAGTTTGGACATTAAAGGCCTCTGAGAGGGACCAGGGACCAGATTTGAATACTCACTGGAGATTAGGAGTCAAGAGTCCTGGCCTGTCACCTACATAAACCTTTTCCAAATGAGAGCTTATTCTGTCAGTGTGTTTGCAGTCTTTGTTCTGCTCTTCCTGTGCTTTTTCACTCTCCAGCCATTTTATTTATTTATTTGTTCTATTTTACCTTTATTATGCATTCTTACATTTTCCTTTAGTTTATGGACATCTGCCTGGTCTGGAGATGTCCAGCACTAATCTGAAAATAACATTCCAGCTGTGGTTTCTGTACAGTTGAATACAGAGGAATGTGCCTTCAACTTGTGATCTGCAAAGCAGTGCTTTGTAGCTGGTACATATTTCTAAATACCTGCAGTCTGACCTGCTCTGGGCTTTATATCGTAACCCAAGTAGTGCCGTACCTGAATACATATCTGAAAGGTATTCAGTTCACAGAATCACAGAATCATCAGGATTGGAAGTGACCTCTGCAGGTTGTCTAGTCCAATCCCCCCTGCCAAGGCAAGGCCACATTGCAAGGAAGAATTTCTTTTTAATGCAGACTTCTTCTCTCCTTCTGCCAAGTGACAGAATGAAAAGGAATGCAGTATTTCTCTCTTACTATTAATGTAATCCTCATTTTTGCCTAGTGATGTTCTACTCTAGCATTAATGTGTATGTGAAATCAAGCTGAGTTTGTTGTCACTGTTTTATAGCTCAAAAGAGCAGATTTTTTTTCAGCCCTCAAAGAGGTCACCTGACATACCAGAGCTCTAAATTAAGATACTGTGTGGATTGCAGATTCTGAATTGGTGAGCTGTTCATTCGTTTTCCCTGCCTTCAGCTGTTAGAGTGCACTACATGAAATTCATGATGTGATGTACTATGCTAAGTCTGTCGTGTTCAACAATCCCATTAAGTACTACTGGTTGTGTTCTGAAGATGAAGTAGTTAAATTACCACTGGAAACCCAGTGGGGTGACAGGTATCTTCCTTTGGCATTTTGTAATCCTTGTCCTTAGGAAATGTTTTGGGGTTTTTTTCTAGTTTGTTTTTTTGCTTGGTGGGTGGAGTTTGGTCGGTTTGTTTGGGTTTTTGTTGTTTTGTTTGGGGTTATGTTTGTGTGCTTGTTTTTTTTTCCATAAGAAAAGTAATTTTCTTTCACATAGATGAAGCTCTTCATCCCTAGATGATCCCTTCATCTTCTTTATCTCTAGAGTTTGAATTTGCTGCAGCCAGCTCATCTACCATCAGCAGTCTGACATAACTTGTTTTCCTGTAGCAGCATCTATAAGTTTGTCCCTAAAGCATTATTGTAGACCATGAAATGAAATAACTCAGTACTGCTGTAAAACAACCAAGGAAGTTGCCCAATTTGGATGTCTGAAGCTGACAAGCCATGTGGCTGACATATGGAAGCACAGCCCCTTTCCTGCTCATTAAAAAGCGTCAGCCTCTAGCTGAGGTTAGGGACCTTTATTTCTGTAGTACCTAGTGTGCAAGAGCATTGTAGCACAAATATAAAATAACTATTTTGAGTTACCTGAAATATGTGTTTCTAGAAGGAATTTTTTTTATATATGATGATATGTCCATACAAACTGACGTCAGTGAGATGAGTTCCCAAGAAAGCTTACAACTCAGTCTAAAAATGAAGGAGTAAGATGGGCGCATTGCTTAAATTTAGAATGCAGGTTGGTATCTGAGCAGCAAAGAAAAAGCTTGATCATTTCCACAGTGGAAAAGGTCAGGAATGTCTCCTTAAGATTGTGATGTTGTTGCAACTTGTTTTCTTACCCCATTAATCAGAATGATAAAGTGGCGACAGGAGGTATTCCACTCGCATCCAGAATATCTTCCCAGTGTACATTCGTGCTTGATGCAGCTCATTTTAGAGAATCCTGTAAGAGAGCAGTATCAAGCAGACAGACTATTGCGATTGTAAAGAAAGATTCTATCATAAATTCTAATGCAGTGAAGAGAGTTGTTTGCCTGCTCAGAGGTTTTTCCTTAGTATGCCAGACTCAAGTAGTCATTTTGCCAGGAGTCAGGACTTCCTTCAAACCAAACAGTTCTGTGCAAAACTGTGAAGCAAGGTCCCTTCTGTGATTAGAAACCTCTCTGCTCATCCTATAATTTGGAGGAGGTTAAACACTGTTTTGAAGGGAGCTTGTAAGACAAACTACAGAAGTTTAATGTAGTATTTTTATTGCTACTGCTCCCTACAGGCAGTATGGTCTGATTAGAATAAAGGTTTTGT
The DNA here is from genome assembly GCA_017639245.1 of Myiopsitta monachus. Classification (NCBI taxonomy): domain Eukaryota; kingdom Metazoa; phylum Chordata; class Aves; order Psittaciformes; family Psittacidae; genus Myiopsitta; species Myiopsitta monachus. Next base: position 69,153,634 of record CM029917.1, on the reverse strand, counting down.
TTGACAAAAGTTAGGTGGAAATTTGCTGCATACCTGCAATTTCCAAGTCTACCAAACCTGAAGATAATTATAGACGAGGTAACAAAGTCACACACATTAAAGCCTACATGGAACATTTTTAAATCCCTACTTGCCCCTGTTGGGTTTTTTCTTTGCATTCTTTGTCAGCAGAGTGTTCTGTAGGACTTAACAGTAAACATACGAGTGTCCTTACATATCTTCTGCCAAGTCATGTTTGTCTATATAAGTGCCAGATTTGCTGGTGTGTATCCATGTGGAGACTTTATGAACAGGAGAGTAACCATGTCAAGGCCAGAGTTGGCTTTCAAAACCAGGGTGTTGCCTCTTTATTGCATGAATGCCCTTCATTTAGAAGATGAAATTGAGTTATAACTCTCAATTACTGTAGAGCATTGTAAATTAGAGGTATGATGAGATATCATCTATGTGATAAGATTGTTGATTTTTAATAGCGTTTGGGATGGCAACTTGAGAACTAGAGAAACGCATTGATTTAGATTGTTATCAGGCAGCATTATATAGAGATTTTCATAGCAGAAACAACAGGCAGTATTAGTTCTCAAAACCATTCCTTCAGCTGTTACTGATCGCTCAGATAATGCTTCATATAAGATCCATACATAAGATCCCTCAGTATAAAGATTCATAATTTGAATCTGGAAATGCAGCTTTCTTCTGAGGCTGTGGCAGCATTACTATAAGAGCTGCTGAAGTCTCTGAGTGAGATAGGAGGGGAAGTGGATGGCGCATGGAACTAGCACTCCCATATTGCCTGGGGGCAATTTGCTGAAACCTATTTTCTGGTTTGAGTAAAAGCAGCTCTGGTGATTCCTCGGGGCCCCTTTTGTTTGATGCAGGTGAACAGGGGACAGCAGGTCCAAGGCAGCTGGCCCTGAACAGGGATCATCAAATCAGCTGTTGATTACAGAGCAGTGTAAAAATACCTAAGGCTCAATGAAAATAGTAGCAAACTGCTCTGTGTACATTTTTTAATAATAAAAAATGCATCTCATACTCCCAGGCAACACATTTTCAGAAAGGCTGCAGGCAAAAATACCTGCTTTAGTATGAATTGTAGGTGTACAGGTTGACAGCGATTGCCATCTTGTGTACAGTGATCTTCCTGGAAATGCACAGGACCTGCTTTGACTCAATTACAGCAGCCATAAAACTTTAAAATAATGTGAGCGTTTCACATGAGGGTCTACTTTACTTAATAAAAGTGGAATTGTACTCTTTTTAATTACCCTAGCAAGTAAGACAGTGTGATTGGCTTGATATCTGTAAATGTGAGTCTTGGAAAGTGCCCTCTAGGGATTCTTGTTAATAAGTCTCTTGCCAGGTCTTGCAGCACATGGGAGGAGGGGTTAATTGATAGCTCAATTAAATCTGGTTTCTTAATATTAAGTGATTAGTTTGATATATCTTGCATATGCAGTATATAGTACTGCTGTTTGTGATAGCTAGTTTCTACTTTACTGCTGCTGTATAAACGCCATGTTATTTTTAAAGACAAGTCTCTTTACTGCCACCATTCACTTGATTTTTATTTCTTCTTAATTTTTTTTAAGGGCTAATAATCCTAGATAATGAGTAGATTGTGTAGCACCACATTACCTTTTAGGTACTTAATTTGTATAATCAGCATACAAGCTAGTAACAGCAGATTAGTATTTTCAGCTATGAAATCTGTAACATTAATGAATGCTTTTTCTCTCAAGAAAGGGAAGTAAATCATTGAGGTTAGGCCTTCCCACTTCCTCTTTCCTGAAGCATATGTAAGCACAGTGTTTATAAGAGCCTTTTAGCCAAACTGAAGAGCAGCTGGCAGGTTCTGGTACACCAGGCCTGGCTATAGGGGGAGCATCCCTCCAGGATCGCTGCTTCTGCACGCCCCATGTGTGTATTCAGTAGCCCTTGCTCCTCAGTCAAGTGGTCTCCCTGGCCCTCTACCTGCCTGTGTCTCCAGTACTGAGTGGTCCTCCAGGTTAGGCAGTTTGCAATTGCAGTTGGAGCATGCAGACTGGCAGAGATCTCTGCCCCATCTCCAGGAATGGGTGCAGGAAGCATCAGTTATCTCCTCCTTGGAGAGGCAGCTGCAGCATGGCACGCAGCTTCACTGGAGGTGCTGTGGATTAGAAGGCAAGCACACCAAACACAAGGTGCCTGGCTGCAGCTAAATAACTAGGTCCTGGTGTTTTGGGAAGACATGGTATTCTGTGTTCATTCCTGGGGCTGCAGTGTCTGTGTGGCCTTGCTCAGGAAGAAGGCAGTAGCTCACCTTTCTGAAAGGTGAGGATATAAGTTGTCTGAAGATTCACTTAAAGGGTGTTGGTTTCTTCTCTAATGAAGCTATTTGGCAAATGCAGATCTGAGAACCCTAGAAATACAAAATGCACAGTCCCAGCTTGAGTCATAATAGTTTTAAGTGGTGAACAGGACTCCAGGGTTGATGTATCTCTATTGAGAACATCCCTACTAATAAAGCTCAATATGAATGTAGCATATTGGAAGTGTGCCACTGTTGTTTTAGAAGTAGCATGCAGACAAGAATGGATATAGTTTAACTGTCGTGAGGTTAAAGGATCCTGCAGTGGTTCAAGCATTTAGGTTTTGCTCCAGTTCTGGCATTTAGACTTTTCAATAGACTAACTTTTCTGCAGCCCGTTTCAAAGTCTTTTCAGGTTGATAAAACTGGATTTAGTAACCAAACCAAGGCAACTGTCAGAATAAACAGTACTGAAGTATTCTGCTATGGAAACTTGCATAACTGCCTCCCTAGATGAACTTGAGTTTCCTGGATGTTTTTCTTAGAGATGCCCTCTGCTGTCTTTATGACAGTACAAGCTCCTCACCGTGGTACACAGGCCACTTGGTAGGTGCCGAAGTAGTTATCCTTTACTGGAGCGAAGTAGCAGTAATACAGAGTATTCCAAGTTATGGTCATACTAAACAAGTATTAAAATCTGGGAAATCCATACAGTTTATGGATATATAGCACCTGCTTCTGTTTACCACAGATGAGACCATTTGTGTTGATTTTAGCTTTTTAAATCTTGATAATAGTGAAATGTGATCTCACTTGAAATACTGTATAATGGTGTTCTAATGCTGACAGTAGATCTGTACTTGGCTTAATACTGTGAGATATGCAAGTCCTCCCATGTGCTCAAGCTGGTTTGCATATAGGGTTTTACTGTAATAAAATTGTGTAGTTTGGTTGTGTGCCACAAAATAAATTGCAGCAAAGATCCCTATAAAATCCTCTGATTCTCAGCCTTGGGAAGGAGGAAATGGCATCACCCAGTTGTATAAGAAATCAGTTCCTTCAGGCTGAGACAAAAGCTTTTTGTTTCATAATAAAAAGCTTTTAAAATAAACTTCAAGGGAAATTACCGTTGACAGCTTCAAAAGCTGTCAGTTAAAATTCTTACAAATTAGCTGTGGAGAAAGGTGGTGGTGGTGGTATTATTATGCAGCAAGATGTGTTACTGCTGAAGTCATGGATTTTGCAGGAACCTGCAAACTGCATACAGTTTGCTCCATGTGTCTTACTGCAGCACAGTACAGAACACATATGGCCACTTGTTTGGTGCATTCCTCCTATGGGATAAATGCGTTATTGCTTGTTCTGCAGCCTGCCTCTTGTGCGCTTCTTGCAACAAGTGTACATACAAGCTGTTTTGTAACCTGTGAGTATGCAGGTTATAAATTTACTCATGAATTAAACACAGAAAACCCAAACCAAAATAACTGGCATTGTAAAAATTAATTAAATTGTAGCATTTAAAAGGGAAAAACAAAGCAAACAAAACACAATTGGCCCATTATTTAAATTAACTTGAAATGATGAGCTTGTTATTGGCTCGGGTGATACCTGGATTCTTCCCCACCTTAAGGAACATTTATTTGGTTTGACAACAGTAAGGGCATACACATGCTGTGTGTTTGTTAATTTAGCTAATCACAGAAAGAAAGAATAACTTGATCCAGTGTGTAAGAGAAACAAAGAATACTTAGATGGCAGGAAGTGCAGGAATGGCTCCCATTCTTCATCTTGTTTTGTTTTACTTTGCAGTCTACTCCTTTACATCTAGCAGCAGGCTACAACAGAGTTCGAATAGTCCAACTTCTGCTTCAGCATGGTGCAGATGTGCACGCGAAGGACAAAGGGTATGTAAAATGAAATTATGTAGTATCTGTTTGCAGCAGTGGTGTTGTATTAATCAAGATTTGGAGTACTGTGTGCAGTTCTGGAGTCCTCAACATAAAAAGGACATGGAACTGTTGGAACAAGTCCAAAGGAGGGCCACGAGGATGATCAGGGGACTGGAGCACCTCCTGTATGAAGACAGGCTGAGAAAGTTGGGGCTGTTGAGCCTGGAGAAGAGAAGGCTGCATGAAGACCTCCTAGCAGCCTTCCAGTATCTGAAGGGGGCCTATAGGGATGCTGGGGAGGGACTCTTCATTAGGGACTGTAGTGATAGGACAAGGGGTAACGGGTTCGAACTTAAACAGGGAAGTTTAGATTGAATATGAGGAATAAGTTCTTTACTGTGAGGGTGGTGAGGCACTGGAATGGGTTGCCCAGGGAAGTTGTGAATGCTCCATTGCTGGCGGTGTTCAAGGCCAGGTTGGACAGAGCCTTGGGTGGCATGGTTTAGTGTGAGGTGTCCCTGCCCATGGCAGGGGGGTTGGAGCTAGATGATCTTAAGGTCCTTTCCAACCCTAACTGTTCTATGATTCTAAGGTAAAGAATTATTTCTATTTCACGTTGCAGCATGATCTTTAATAGCTGGCTGAGAATGTGACATTTGCTTCCAAAGTCTGAGTGTGGTTTGTTATAAACTTTTGTTAGAGCCCAAATGACAGATTAGCTGTGATTGCATTTAAGTCTTCTATTACACCTTTAAATTTTCTTCCTGACCTTATTCTTTTTTTCCATGCACAGATTACCCTGTGAAATCATGGACTAATCTTACTGTTTTAGGAAAGGCAATGGGGAGAAGATACATGGGCTTAGCAGGGAAAAAATGTGTACTGAAAAATTTATCTATAGTTTCATTATCTGTCACATATATACATAGATGTGATTCCAAGTAATATCAGTAACGCTCATTGCTCACAGCTAGTGCTCTTTGGAGATCTATCTTAATTGATGTTGCCAGCAAAAATCAAAATACAGAAGAAGCAAAACTTTTCTATAGTTTGCAGTATGGATGGTAGTTACGTAAAACACTAACCAGAAGTGTGCAGCAGTCAGAAATCTGGAATGCAAGTTGTTCTGAGCCATAAGTTTCTGAACTGTAAAGTTATGATTCTCAGTGTGGTCTCATAGGAAGGCTTAGTCCAAACAGTGTAGAAACTGGGCCTCTGGTTACGGGCACGCATTTTGTATTCAGAGTCTATAGAGGTAAGATATTAATGAGTGTGTGTTCTGTCTCTATCAGAAAAGTTAATGTACTTCCTATTTCTTCATTTTCTGCTGTTAAGTGTTAAAAGATATGTTAAATTAAGATCTCCGCTTTTTGCTTTTTTTCTCTTTCCTTTCCAAAGCCACTCCCAAGAGTACTTAAACTCTTGAAAATTGACTGATTATAGCACTTTTGCCTGTACATTCACCCCTAATGGCTTTTTTGATCAGAATTGTTGTAAATTGCATGATGATGGAAGTCAAAAAAAAAAACAAAAACCAAAACCCCATGGTAAAGCTGCTTGTAATACCTACTCGGGCAGATCCAGCACTGTTAAGCAAGTTTTGGGTATTTCACACTTCTCTGAAATTTCAGTATCACTTGGTAGAAAATTCCCATGTAGATGCTTTAATGAGGCTTGAATGATCTATCTAGAAAGTGTATGAAAAGTATGAGAAGTGATTAAGTTAAACTTGAGCAGGGGGTGGGAAGGGGAAGGAAAAAAGTGAAAAATTATACACATACTTTCTATTAAACCTAAAGCCAACCCAAACATACTTGGAAATGCCTGAGATCCCAGTGAGCTCCCTCTTTTTTAGCAACATCACACATTTACAATCAGTGTGTGCTTTGTTCGTCCTGGCTGTTTCTTATTCATATATATAATTTATAAGTGAATAGGCTATAAATAAATGTCATTTATTATTTATGGGACTAAATTGGGTTGCATTGATTTTATAGACCTGTTAGATTCTCTTCAGTAGGGTCACTTCAGAAAGCATCTGGAGGAACTGTGCCTCATCTTCAAAATGGTTGTCACTTCTAGTTACTCACAAAGAGAGGACCACAGCCAAGGAAGCAGCTCTTTTCCCACTGTTCCTTTTGTTGCGTTACTGCTGTTGCGCACAAAGTCACAATGTGCTGGAAAAGGGAAGGGTATGCTGCAGAAGCAGCCAAGTGGATTCCTGCAGTGACTGTCTTTGCTGATGAGACCTTGAAGGCCTCAGCCCTCTTAGATGATGATCATTTTGGAAGAGGGCAGGTTTCTTGAGTGGTCTGTGGGCTGAATGCCCTCTCTCTCACACACAGACACTCATAAGTTGTAATTAAGAAAAGTCATAATGGAAAATAACAGTTTGACAAATTTTCCCCAAACAAATTTCCCTCTCCTGTAATAAGTGCAATGCTGCTTCTGAGAGCATTTGTCTTAAAATTAAGTTTACCCTGCTGTCTAGTACTTAATGCCCTAATGCTCTTTGAGTTGATTTTGCAATTCTGGGAATCATACCTTGTATTTTTCATAATTATTGTTTTCAGTGTGTTATGCATCTGGATTTGTTGAGCCATAACTAGCCTGTCTTGCTCAGCTTGAATTAAACTCATTTTGTCCTCTCTGATAATTATCCTCTTTGCATCTCCTTTCCAATACGTGACTTTTTTTATTATGTCTTGCACTTATAACTTGATTCCTGTTATTTACTTTACTAGTGTCATTTTTAAGTATGGTCTCCAGTAATATAGCTGTACAAAAATTACAGGGACTCTCATAGAAGTGTCTCGCACAGTTGAAGAGGTTGTGCTGTAAAACATGGAGTAAAAATCAGGTCATTCCACCGTCTGGAGCAGCAATTTCATTCTTGCTGGATATGGATATTTTCTATGGATATTTTTACATCTTCATAATATATGCAAGAGTTACATTAGCGTTATCTGGGGAGTTTTGCCTTTCACATAGCATTTAAAATACTCAGGAGTTCATATTTAGGCAGAAACAGAACAATGACTTCTCTTGAGCAAATTGAATGTGGAATGGAACTCCCCCTCCCGTTAATAGCTTCAAGAAAGATAATTTCAAAGCCAATTAATGCTAATCTTAGTGGTAGATTAAACATCTGTGGCCTCATAGGACAAAAAAGAATTTTAATGCTACTTAAGTAGCATGTTATTTGGGAAGGTTAGATTTTTCCACTAATTTGTGAACCTTAATTTTTAAATATTTGAATGTTTAAATATTTTAGATTTAATTTGATTTCTGTTCATCTCTCAGTAGAGAGAAAATTGTTCCCCCTTCTGTAAAAATGCTGCTTAAATAAATTCTGTCATTTGCCTTCTTTCATACAGGGGTCTTGTGCCTCTTCATAATGCATGTTCGTATGGACACTATGAGGTTACGGAGCTGCTGCTTAAGGTAAGCAGATCCTATATGACGTTTCAGAAGCCTGCAACTGTAGGTCTTTCTGTGGTACAGTATCTGTGGGGGCTTTTTTTGCCCTACCTAATTTGTTTGGGCAGGTAGCAGAGCTTCATTTATTTGAATTTTTCTGTGGAAAAATCTGTTCTACTAAAAACTATCTCCTACCAGTATTTTTATAGTGGACTTTTGCATATGTGTTCATATATGTAAGAGCAGAACTGATTTTTATAATGAAATGACAGTTTGTAAGCTTTTAGTTATTAATGATGGTTTCTTACTAATACAAGGCTTTCTTTGCTATGCTAGCATGGCGCCTGTGTGAATGCTATGGACCTCTGGCAGTTTACCCCCTTGCATGAGGCAGCTTCCAAGAACCGCGTAGAGGTTTGCTCCCTCCTGCTAAGTCACGGTGCGGATCCCACGTTAGTCAACTGCCATGGCAAGAGTGCGGTCGATATGGCTCCAACACCTGAGCTAAGAGAGAGACTGACCTGTAAGTGATTTCAAGGTGGAAACTGTTGTCAGTGGGTGTAAAAGGGTGCTTTTCTTTCAAGCCAGCTTCCTTGTACTTCACAAGTATAGATGCAAAGCATCAGAGTAACTGCAGCTGGGCCTCTCACTTTGAAGTATGCAGATACCTCTAATACACTGTTTGTGGTATTGCCTGATTTTCTTAGGTTTAAAATTTTTAAGGCAGTGCTGAATCAGGGGGTGGTTTTTATGCTTCAAGTCCAGTTAAGGTACAGAATAGCCTCTGTATCCCGCTTAAAGAGTAACTTCCAGAAGGTAAGTAGCTTCAGTGTACAGGCTTGGAGATGGAAATTCCAGTACCTTCTTTTGTAGTCTTTGAAATCCTTATGCTGTTTACCAAAGGATGTTTCAGCTATAATTTGTCTGCCTTTGCTCTATTGAGGATTTGTGTTCTCATTGTGGTAAACTGTAAGAGATTACGAAATGATACAAGTGTGGAAACAAAGCATTATGGAGGCACAGAAAAGTCCTCGGGAAGTACATTCTGAACTCAATTTCAAGTAAGCGTTCAGTTTTGTCTGTCACCTTTCCAGTCCTGCAGAAACCACCTGACACACTAAGAATGTGATCCTGCGTTACTCAAAGTCAAAGCTGGTCAGGTTGTTGTCTGCCACTATTCTTTGCATGTAAAGGTAGTAAGATCATATGCAACAGAAAACTGCTCTAGGAAAAAAGAGGAGGGCATTAGTGTCTTTTAGCTATTCCTCTACTCTCTGGGCTAAACTGGGAGATGCTTCTGGCTTTGAGGCTGGGCAAATTACTATTTGTTTAAATTAGCAAGCAAGCAACTAAAATCTATTTAAACTTTGTTTTATTTCTGTATTTACAGTTCCTGGAGAGGAGTGGGGAAAGATTTATATCCATTAATATCCACTGAAATGTGTACACAGTCGTGAGCTTTATGCCAAATTTGGCAGTAGGTTGATGGAACATCCTGTATTTCCAAACCCAAAATAACATGATTGGTATTGGGTTTTATACTTTAGGAATAATATCACATTTATTTGTTATTTCAGGTTTTATTTGTACTTGTGCTTTGAGTAATGCTTTGTTTAGAAAGAAATTTGAATTCTGTTTGAAATGAAAACTAGAATGTTGTTATATTTATTCCTAAATCCACACATGCACCAGATGTTGAAATAAAGGGTGGGAGAAGAAAGCCCCTCTTAACAAGCTTAGTATTTTAAGCTTGCTTATGAAAGAAAAAACCTGATATTTTTACTGAGATTGAGCTTTCTTTCTAGTTCTCATGTTCAGACACCATTCTTGCTAACCCACCTTTCATTTGTACGTTTTAAGAGAAATTTTTCAAACTCAAAATGATTTGAAACTAAAATGAGCAAGTTGCTGAACTGAACAAGATGTGACACTGAAAATAACAAAATTACCTCTCTCTATTTGCAAAGATAGAGCTGCTATCAAAACCTATTTCATCTGTATAGCAGACTGGCTTCAAATGCTTAGCTGGTTAGCTTTCTTTAAGAGTTTGACTATTTTGTATTCAAATTTATGTATATAAATGTATACATATAATTCTATAAATATGTTTATTCAGGCTTTACCTTGAATTATTTGTCATTGTGAATACAATAAGGTTTTTGAAAAGCAACTGTAATGCTTTTTTCTAAAGAGCATGCAATAGCACTGTGCTTCCTTAAACACATAGTTAATTTAGAGGTCACATGCATTTAATATCAAGCGGGTGGAGGATAAAAAGAAGAAAAGCTACAAGGATTTTACTCAAGTAATCACTTTCCCCCTCCTTTAGAATGTCCCTTTGGTTTCATTAAACCATTTTCTGTGTCCCAGGTCAGCTATTATCTGAAGATGTACAGAAATGCTCTTTATTTCCTCTTAGTTGAGCATAGCTACCTTTCTTCAATAACATTTATAAATGTGCCATGTTACTGAACATGAAATGTATCTTTTTCCTCTAACAGATGAATTCAAAGGACACTCTTTATTGCAAGCAGCCAGAGAGGCAGACCTAGCGAAAGTGAAAAAGACACTTGCTTTGGAGATCATTAATTTTAAGCAGCCACAATCGCATGAGACTGCACTGGTGAGATTACACAATCAATTCATTTGTTTTATGATAAATGTGGTGGTAGTGCTACTTGATGAGTTTTATTTCTACACTGTGAAAATATATTCATCATCTGAGATTGAGGATTTGTCATCAAATACATGATACATAAAAATTAAATTCTAGAAGAAACACTGTATAATTTTTTATCACTTTTTTTTTCCCTTCTTGATAGATTCCAGAATCCCTCTAGCCACTCCTCACCTGTTCATGTTTCACTTCTATTTCCTTTTTTGCCATCACCCTCTTTGTTTTTTAGGTCAGTTGCTGTGGTTTTTCGGGGGTTAAATTCTATTCCAGTGGCCCAGTGCTTCCTTCATGTTTTGTGTGGGTAAACTTGGATTACAAATTTTCTTCATAGGGTACGGAAAACTGTGGAAATAGATGCCAGGTGTGTATCACAGGGTCTTACAGGATTGGAATAGTACTCACAATACCATGTTAGCGATGGAAACAGAGGTCTGAGAATTTCCTGGCAGTATCCTGCTCTTATTATTTGAAGCAGCAGTGGAGGCAAAGAATACAGCTGGTATCCAGATGCAGTATAGATTTTGAACTTAAGAGGGACTGATTGTGTTATTAAAACAACTATAATTATGATATTTTATTCCAATGGAACATTTTCTTCACAGTGGTTGGTCTCAGCTCCAGGCATACGACTGTATATTTAGTATTACAGACACTGAGATTGTGATCAGAACATTCTGTGTAGAGTACCAAGCATCCATATGCTCTATTCTCTCCATGAAGGACTCGGCATCCTAACCTGAACTTAAAAGCAAGACAGAGAAGAGACATTTACAGGCTGAACATAAAGATAGCGTGAAATTTGAAACGATGTTATCTTTCTCTTCCTGAGTATATCAGCTACTGGCATGTGGCATCTCTTTAGCTATGTAATGATCACTTTGTAGTCCTGTGGTGTTCCTTGCTCTTCTCCACCTGCTCATTCTGCAGACAGCTAGGCAAAATGGGATATTTTAGCTCTCTTAATGTCTTTGGTTCATTGTTCAGTAAGTGTTTGAGTGTGACCTCTCAATTTTTGCCTCCCGTGCTTGAGATCTCTAAGTGGCAGGACTTAGCTTCCAGGGTCAGATGAGGTTATGTACAATCTAATCAGAGTCCCTCTGTAGAAAGCTAGGCTGTTTCAAGCACTTTGTTTTTACCTCCTGTGTGCATTATGTGCAGGTTCTGTCCTGATAGTGTGTTAATACAGGGGGTTTTGTAAGTGGCAAATAGCTTCAGAATTAAAATTGTTTTTCTGAGTAGAATAACTTAGCATTGATCACTAGCTTGTATTTTCAGTATGTTATGTGCTTCAACAGAAATATGATGGATACTGTAAATTCTGTAGTCTGATGTTTAGCAGAGTAATTAAGAGATGAAGTCATGGATCTTAAAGCTCTTTCTCATCTGTGTAGTTGAAACATGATTTATGCTTACTTTTTTGCAGCACTGTGCTGTGGCCGCTGTGCATCCCAAGAGGAAGCAAGTTACAGAACTATTGCTCAGGAAAGGAGCAAATGTAAATGAGAAAAACAAAGAGTAGGTTTCTGAACATTTTTCATTTTCCAGATGACTCTGTTATACTAGGAATGCAAAACTAATATCCCTCCCTTGATTTTTTTTTTACCTAGTTTCATGACGCCTTTACATGTTGCAGCTGAAAAAGCTCATAATGATGTCATGGAAGTTCTGCATAAACATGGAGCGAAGGTAACTCTATTTACACATATTTAAGGCAAAAGGCAAGAAGAAGGGTTATATTGGTTATACACAGTGTTAGTTTTTATGATAGCTGTTGCTTTTTCTTCTGCATGCCTTGTGCTTCTCACATTAACCTTGAAGTGTGTTTATCTTCTATCAGTATTAGATGTTCAGGAATCCCATTTGAAAATTAGGTCTTCTTTCCAAGTAACTGAATACAGGCTTTAAGAGTCTAGTTTACTCATTCATAATGAATCTTGCTACTCATTTCTAATAAATGTGGTCATCTAGGTGCCTTTTGTTGCTTTATCTTGTTGGCTTGAAAATACCCAATGTCTGAGTTTGCTGACACTGAGTTTAGTAGTCTACCTCTGGGCATCCCCTTGCTTGCTTCTTATTCTCTTGGTCAGATTGTTTTACCATGCCCTTTGGCCATTGATAGGTGCTGACCAAAGTAATTTGTGAGACTATGGTAAAGCTTGCTTGGAAACACATGGTTCAGCAGAGGAAAATATAGCTGTATTTAGAATGCGGTTTATGCATCTTTCAGAAATATTTCAAAATTATGTTGAGTTTCAGCAGTAAAGTTGACATTCATGGTAACAATATACTTAGCACTTAATTTTCTCAAAAACTCTTCTTGATGGGTACTTTCTCTGCATTGGTTAACGTATAAGTAATCCCCATAATTTGGCTTTCATGGGAGCCCCACATTACTCTCTTTGAGTTTTTATTTTCATTCAGGTAGCTAGAAATTAAGAAATATAACTGTAATAACAATCTAATAGTCAGTCTTGACGTTCTAGGAGGTGCTAGCAATGTAATTGTATGCATAGTTAATACTAAGTCTTTTTATTTTGAAACAATGAATTATAATTTCTAAGTGTTTATGAGAGCTGAATTTCAGTATCTGATTCACTTGCAGTACTTTAATGGCATCATGAAATAGCTTAACAACAATACCATGACAGAGTTAATTGCATTTGAGAATGCGATGCAGTGGAGGGGGAAAGCAGGCCCATAGGTTTCAGTTATAGTCATTAAAACCATTCATTGTTATTTTTCCCAGATTCACTCTTAATAGCATACATATGCACTCAAAGTGAAAAAAATACATTTTGCCATAGGAGTAGATATACCATCTCTTTATGGATCTGATTTTGCCCAGGAATTCAGTGCTGATGGTATTTGGATAGGCACTGAACTGGATGTGCTGGAGTTTCGAGTGTATTGATAGCAATGTACTACCTGCTTTGAAATAGAAGGACTTTCTGTTCTGGGAAGCATGCTACTATACTGTAGGTAATTAATTTAATGTTCCCTTGAAAATCTAGCTCTTGTGCAGCTAAGTAAGGAGTAAGCTCAAAGACGTTATCCTTACTGGAACAGCCCAATTTTATTGTTTGTATCAGGAGCACATTCTGATGATAGCTTTTAATTCTTTTATATCCTGAAGCAGGGGTTCCTAAATCATGATGCATGAGTCACTTGTGGGCTGAGTGATGGTGATAAGAGTCCCATAGTTGTCTACGGTCCAGTGTTGAGTGGTGTGTTCCATTTGCTTTTTCCATTGACAGTATGCAAATAGAGGCACATGATGCTCATTAGGACTCATTCTTTGTATCATGATGTATGCTTGCTAGGTTATTCTGTGGCTAGCCATTCACATTTATGATCTAGCAAAGCGCTTAAGTGCATGACAGGAGACCACTTATAGTTAAAATTAAGCATTATTTCTGTATTGCAATGGATTAGGTCCCTCTTTGTCAGTCTCCAGAGTTCCTCAGCTGTAAAACGGTATGTAATGCAATCATGGCTTTTCATGAGAAGTGGGTCATTAAGACTTATGAAGCATTTTGAAGTTCCCAGATGGGATGTGCTCTAGAGTATTAATTAGTTAACTAGGCATATTTAATCACTATAAAATATTTGTCTTGCTTGTATATTACCATTTGACCTCTTGCTCATGCTTTGACTGTAGGCATTCAGTTCATCAGACACTCTTTAACATTGGTATTTCTTTGTTTCTGATTCTTAGAACATGACAGCTTTAATCCCTTAAGCGTGGTACAGGTTTTTTATTTTCTCCATTTGTTATATTTCTGGAAGCTTTTTCTTCCTGTTTACTTATTTCACGCCTTGAATTTTAGTTACTTCATAAGATGTAGCCAGATGTACTCTTTGATCCTGTCTAGTCATGATTTTTACAAGAGAGTTCTTGTGAGCTGGTGATTCTTGTACCCCTGGAATAGCAGCCTTGCAGAGAATATCCATTTGTTCTTCAGACAGCACAGCTGATGGTTCCTTTGCAGAGTTATTTGCAGCAAACAAACTGGTTCTTCTTAGCCTTTGTTTTGGAAGGCTAAAAGCCTCAAACATTTAGTCTTCCCTCATACAGGAACATATAATCATCCTTATAACGCTTCTCTTCACTAGCACCAGAGGAAATGTTGAAGCTCAGGCAACAAGAATGGAATTCATTCCTCCACTGCATTAGATGATGGCACTTACATATCTCTAGTGTAAATGCTGGACTGGTGCATTCTTGGGTCATGTGTGCCTTTTTAGTAGACATGACACAAGAGTACTCAGACCCTTCCTGTAGTCTCATAATACCCAGAGAACGTCTGGGTATACTTCTTGCAATTTTTTGTATTCGGAACCCTTCAGCACAGTTCTGCTGTGCCAAGATCATTAATAAAGATATTAAAATAAAATTATCCCACAACCAATTGTTGAGCAACTCACTCCCTTATAGTGCATTCAGTTCTTCTGCCAGTCTCTATTTTTCCACATAAAATAAATAAAAATTTCCCATGTGACCCCATATCAAATGCTCACTGAAGTGTGGATGGACGACACCTACCATATTTTCTTTACTTTGCAGCCATTTCTTCTGTCAAAGGAAAGGTACTGTATAAGTCAGCTTTAATCTACCTTCTGGAAACCACTACTGATTATATATAGAGAGAAATAATTTGAGAGATACTGGGGCTTCAAAGAAAGTGGAAATTGCTGAAATACAGTGCCAAAAGGCAGACACCTGATCCACAATTACAAAATCCAGTAATGGATTTAGGAGACAGTCATGTGAAGTTTTTTAGATGGAAAATAATTTGTGATTGTTTTAGCAGGAGAGAGGAAGCTGCTGTTTTCATAAGGAGAAGCTGTGATTTGTGTCAGACAACAAAAGTGAGATAATGTGAACTATGTATACTTGAGGCTTTTCATGTTTTGCAAAATGGGCTGAAGTATGGTAAAGACTGCTTTAGGGTATTTGCTTGGGACAAATAAGAGATGGCTTGTTGTCTTGGAGCGGGATTTAATTATCCTTTATTTTATCACTGTGTAAATTTCCTGTTTGAAGTATGTTAGACAATAATAACTGAAGGGCTGCTTGAATAATGTGCTGATCTAGACTTATTTTACAACAGTATT
The DNA here is from genome assembly GCA_017639245.1 of Myiopsitta monachus. NCBI lineage: Eukaryota > Metazoa > Chordata > Aves > Psittaciformes > Psittacidae > Myiopsitta > Myiopsitta monachus. The sequence continues at coordinate 69,138,243 of CM029917.1, read as the reverse complement.
TCTAAGAACATTTGTATCAGCAAGAGTTAACCCTTATTCACAAATTGCTTATTTTGGTGTGTTTTGCTGGCCTTCAGTGACAACACAGACTAGATTTGTAATTTGAACTGTGAAAAAGTCCTTGGTGCACATTCCCTTGCACATCAGCATGTTACAGCTAAGCAATACTGATTCCATGGTCAGTGAAGACACTAACTTGTTACTTGAGTTTGCAAAGTTGAGTTTGCAAAGTTGGCTGTCAACTGTGCATCTAAAGCACAGATGAGAAACCTCCGGGGGCTTCCTAGAGTTTTTTTCATGGATGTTGATCATAAATATTTGTGGTTTCAAGTGCCATAACCAGTTTTCACTTCTTTGGCTTAACTGCAATGTGAAACAGTATTTCACACCACTTCTTATGTGATGTTGGATATCCTCAAAGTACCTTATGAAAAATACAAGCAGAGCATCTTGAAAGAATCCTCAAGCATAAACTATTTTATTAGACCCATGAACAAATCTTCAAATGCCACAACTGTATCTTTGAAGATGGTTGAAATCCTTTGTTTAAAAAGAAAATCGTTTGAAGGTGGTGAACTAAGGAAAAAGTCACCTTCATCCTGTCTTGTTTCATTGCTAGGTAGCTGGATACCTCCTATAAGTGGCTCCTTGTCTGAGTGTATAGATACATGGGAAATTGAAAATGTTCAAAAAGACATTTGGCTTTCTAGCAGTGCAAAAGAAAAGGATTAAAGTCTTTTCTGAAGTGGTATGATTGTTGGAAAGACTGACCTGCGAGCATGCAAGTACGCTGGTATCTCGGGCAAGTGTAGAGATGCAGTGAATACTGTTTGTTTAACTGCGTTATGTTTCCAGAGGATACTGCTGAAACTACTCATCTGCAAAAGAAAATGAGCCTTTCTAAGGTCATATCCAACAGTGTCCCTGTTCATAATGGTAGCAGCAATGGGTTTATTCTGCTCTGCTAGAAGCATCTTGCTTTATAGATATTTACATAATACAATTATTTCTGTGTGTTGGAGTCACGTGTTGCCAACCTTTCATGACCATATATTTGAAAACAGTCACCATTTAGCCAGACGCACATAACAGGGTTTGTATAACTTTGTTGTGTAATACATTTGCTTCCAACATTTTGGGTAGAGGTATGATTTTCTCAGGAAAGAGTAAGCATTGAAAAATTAAATTTCCTTTGAAATGCAGCATGTTCTGGGCTAAGATGATTAGCAACACAAAGAACTGTGTGATCTGTTGCGATTGCATGGTTTATTTACTCACTGCTTAGACATCCAAACTCAGTGACATTAATTGAGCCTTTATGCAGAGGGACAACTGAAGAACATATGGCTGTATCATGTAGGAGCTTTCAGAGTGAAACTAGACCTTGTTTTTCCATTGTCATCTTCTGACAGAGCTTGAATTTGCCACCCATGCCTCTTCATTCCTATCCTGTTTATTGTTAGTGATGCTCAAAGACACAAGACATACTGCAAGTTGTCTTCAGAATAAATACAGCAGGAGAGCAGTTAAACCATTTGCATTGCAGGGGAGGATACTCTGATACTGGCACTGCTGGCAGAGCGCAAGTTTTACATGTGATTTTTAGAATGCACATCTAGAACAATCTCGCAGAGAAAATTTCAGTGCTTGGAAGACGTTTCATCTTTAGCTGCTGTAGTGTCAGAGATTAGGCGAGGATATTTAGGGCATTTGATATGAACAGAAAGCTGATAAGCTTGTAAAGTCTTGCCAGAAAGGTTTCCTGAATAGGTCCTGGCTGGTCAACTACCAGAAGTGCCTGGCAGTCAAGGGAATATTGCTGTAGCTGTGTATACTGCTCCAAGACAGCGGCAGTGCAAGGGAGAAAAAAATCTCTTCAGTGTCTGATGATATATGACCATTTTGATTTCTCTACTGCATCTATCCAGGATGGGGAAAAAGAAATGAAAAGGATTTCCCATAAAAACACTTTTCCCCTGATAAATGCATTATGCTTTCAATGCTACGGTTTGAGCAGTGGAGTGGCTGCCTTCGTACTAAAAGGTGAGGAGAGCAGGGGCAGTCTGTTGGGGAATAAAAGCTGTCAAATCTGTCATTTTTAACTCCTTGCAGAAAACTTGTCTGTAACGTAATTCAGAGCTGCAGCCTTCTAATTTCACATTGCTTATAAAGGGAACCAGTTGAATATTTCTCTTGTTTTGATTAGTGCAGCTGGAATAGTCGCACAAATAAGGCAGTACCTCTTGGGTATTTTACATTGTTTCAAATAGAGCTTAAACTTTAGCTTTGAATTTGAAAGGATGTATGTTTTTAGAGCTATTGTTGAGCAGTGGTTAACCCAGACATACATCTTATGAGGTTTGATTTTTTATGATAGTTTAATCTCAATTTGGATTTCAATTTGTAATGCTCAAATTGATTTTCATTTGGAAATAAATCCTATTGCCTTCAGCCTTACTGCAATATGTTTTTGGGTTGGTTTTAGACAGTGCTGAATGATTGATGAGAGCAGATCTGCCTCAAAGTGGACATATTCCCCATGAAATTGCCCTGCAAAGCCTGATTCTGCTCCTGAGGGAAAAATCCAGTTTCATTTGGTGCATGTATCCCTCTGCCAGCTGCAGCCCTCTTTGTCCCAAGAGTAAGCAGGCATTTCTTCAAATGGCTGGCGTTATATTCTGCCACAGGAATTGATTACTGGCAAAAATAATTATTTGGAGGTGGGTGAAAGGAGACCTGAATAAGACATGTGAGCTGATGGATCTGATGACTCTGCCAGTGTTCTTTTCAAATGAATATTAACATTTTTTCCAGGAGCACAGTATCAAATTGTGCAGCATGAATACCTCGCTGCTGTTCTTCCACAATTTGTTCAGCACAAGCATGTTTAACATAGGAATTCAATGTTACAGAAGATGTTAGTTATGATTGTCTTTCTTGGGGAAGGAGAGTGTTACACCCTTCTTCCAGAATCCACAAGTCTCATTTCATTCTGCCTTTACTATCATTAAAACCTGTATAGCCCCAGACTTCTGCTTTTCTCCATCCCCTTATCAGTGGTGGAAGGTATCCAGTGTCCTGAAAGAGATGAGGATCATCATCTGAACAAAATGATGGATTTGGGACATGCAGCATCTAATTAATATTTATGATTGCAGTAAGTTTTTATTTAAAACAAAACTTTTAGGGAAATCCCATTAGAGTGGCATGAGCTGAGCACAGTTAGAAGAAAGCAGAACTGTTCTCCTGCCCATCTTTCTGCAAGAGAGGTTTGTGATCTGAGAAATTCCTGCTTTATCAGTCTCTAGAATTGTTTAGGGATATAGAAGAATTTCAGACAATATTGAATCACACCCCACTTTATTTATGGGTAGTTCTTTCTTCTTTCCTGTGGCTTGATACTGTTTTCTTGCAAGCATTTTACTTTTTATTTTCTTTTTTTCCTTCCCTGTCTGGTAGTAGGTATTTTCTGCAGTTACCCCCCTCGTTACATTAAATTACAGAATGTATGTCTTGCCCAAATCGTTCTTTCACTGGTTTTCGTGGAAAGGTAATAGGATATGCAGACTGCTTTTTAGGTGAGAAGTAACAAGTGAAACCATTGTTCTTTTCCACCACAAAGATTTTGAGAAGCTAAAAAGGTGGGTTTTTACAGTAACAGTCGATTATGCATGCGATTCACAGCCTGCAGTACATAGGCTTGGAAACAGCAGGTTCTGAGCTTCTTGCAGAGAATAGGGAGTAGTTCTGTATTTCATAATGTGGTAAAAAAGCTTTTGGACATTTGTATTTAAATTTGTCATGAATCGCTGGTAAGGTACAAAGTACCTCCTTGAAAGGTTATTTTCATCATGGCTTTTTTCCACTTTTTAAAGCTCTGTCTTATTCTCTTCCTTTCTGTGATAGTGAACCCGTGGAGATGCTTTCAGTTATTTAGATCCTCTGTTAGATCTTGACAGACAAATAGGTTTCCATTATATCATACTCTTTGAAAGTGATACTCCATTTTGCCTGTTTATACAGTCTTGTAGTGAGTAGAATTATATCCAGTTATACTTAACATTTCTGTAAAAGTACAAAAGCGAGGAGGAAATGGACTGTTTATATCCAACTTCTTCCCTCCCCCTCTCCCCCCGTCATAGAATTCCTAATCTGATATCATTGTTTTGCTTTAATTCTTGGTAGTGAGTATTGTTAATTCCCCTTCTGAGGATGACAGATGGTAACTTCCTTAAAGCTGGAAGGCCTTTGAATTATTTGGTTAATTATTTACCTCTTTCTCCTCTTCTCTGAGAGTTCTGCTTTTCTTGCACAAACATTGATCTTAATTGAATTTGTCAAAAGCTTGAGCACTCTTTTAAGTGTGGTTTTGGGGACCCTGTGTTGTCTCTTAGCCACGCCAACATGTTAGCTGTGCATTGTTTGTTAAAAGATAGGAAAGCATCTGCGGTAAATTATCTTTACATTGAAGTGTTTATTTGTCATTGGGGGGTTTTTTAGTTGCAGTGAGGAGAGATTGATAAAGTTGTATGATGGAGAATTCATGTTAGTGCTGCTCTTAGAGACAGGGACAGGTGCAGACTTTTAATTGTAACAATATTTTATATTGCTGCTGATTTTTCAGATGAACGCACTGGACACACTTGGTCAAACAGCCTTGCACAGGGCTGCGCTAGCAGGTCACTTGCAAACCTGCCGGCTCTTGCTGAATTACGGCTCTGATCCTTCCATCATCTCTTTACAAGGCTTCACAGCGGCGCAGATGGGAAATGAAGCAGTGCAACAGATTCTGAGTGGTGGGTAAAAATAAAGGCTCATGCATTCGAACTTCAGCTTCTCCTTTTACAGCTGTGGATCTTACTTCTTTTTCAATACAAGAGACATGCAATAGTTTTGTCATCCCTCCCTTCTGCCATTCTGTGCACAAATCCACAGTATGTACTGCATGATACTTTTCAGAAGAGAAAGGGGAAAAAAAAGAAAAAACAAAACCCCCTGCACACCAAAGCATAAAAGGCTCTGCTCAATTCAGTCATTTTGTGCCAATTGGGAAGGAAACAAACATCTTGTGGATTTAGAGCTGTACAGGGAGATTGTAGGAAGGCAGATGTGGGTAGTTTTGGGTGGTTTTGATAACAAGTTCCATGGCAACTGGAGTATTGCTGAACATGTGAGAAACCTTTTTCCTCTCATGAGCCACCCTGTTAGGTACTCCATATGTTAGCAGTCACAAGCAGAGTGTTACTGGCAAAAACATGCAGACAGTTCCTAAACAGTTTGAACTTTTACTTAAAATCTCTTCCTTGTCCAGCAGAGAACAATTTTATTGTGAAAGGGTTCCAGATACTGTTTAGGTAACAATTTGTTTATATCCTGCTTTAAAAAAGGTGATTAGATGTTTGGAGAAGGTGCCACTATTTTTCATCTAAGTGTTTGAGGGTTTGCGTCCTCATATCAGTGTCACGTTTCCTTCAGTGTTTTCAAGAATATTGCCTTAAAACAGGGGTTGGGGTAAGAGGCATTTTACAGCAGTGCAAGGAAGGACTGTTTTGAAGTATACCCACTCCTGAGATGTAGCTAGTTACATGGGTAGCATTACCTGTTTAAAATGTGCATGTGGCTACATGTATATATATGAAGAGAGGTTAGCTATTAATCAGAAGAAAGTGAAACATATCCCCTGCTGTTAAAAAGAATAGAAGTTTGATTTAAAAACCTAGTAAACTTACGAGGATTCTGAAAACACTCATTTGATTCTGAATTAAAAATTCATTTTCACTTGTTTACCTTTTCTAAGAAGACTAATTGCAGATGTCATACTGTTCGAGGCTGTTTAAAGCTGAAAGATTCAAAAGCTGAAAAAACGCATTTAGTGTAGAGTTGTTGATGCTTCATATCTATTTCAAAGCTAGTAAATGAATGCTGAAATTATTTACCAAATATTACTGTTCATTTTTGTAGGATTAGGTTAAAGAAATGCTTTTTTAAAATGTTGTAGTTGTCCTGACAGAGATTGCTACCCGGGTCTTGAGTTCACAGCTTAAAATATTTTGCATATAGTATTAGATGTTTTTTTCTCACTCTTGGTTGCTGAGCTATTTCCCAACTGTGAAAAAAGTCATGACAACACCTTTCTGATGGCATAATGGCCAGCGGGTACCACTTCAGTCTAGCTGCTTGTGATTTTGGTTGCAACTGGTAGGAGTATGGCCATGTAATATAAGAAAGCTTGTAAACCGAGCTTGTTTATTTTTTCAAATGCTTAATAGAAAATGCTGCTGCTTTTGCTTTTCTTGAAGAGTAAGATTGGTTTTATTTCTTTGCTCAGTGCAGCTTTTTGGTACTCAAGTTGTAATCTAATGGATTTGAAATTTCTCTTTCCTGTAGTAGTTAGATTGTGTTTCTGATTGATTTCTTTTTTTACCCTCACTGAAGTTAGGGTGTTTGCTATCTTACAAAGACAAGAACTGGAGAGAAGAAATTAAGAATTGCTAAGGAGCAGAGCTTTGGATTCAGTGTAGGATTTAGCCTCACTTATCCCTACCTCAGGTACACTGAGGTGGTGATGCTGTTGGAAAGAGTAAGGGAAGGCTTAACTTAAGGTGAAGAAGGTGTGAACTGAAATCTTAACCTGCTCCAGCAACAGGAGTTTGATGCATGCTACACTCTGCCACAGTCACTAACACTTGTGTCAAACTCCTGCTGCCATCCTTCTCTTGCAGCATCTGAATCATAGAAGTCATTTAGGTTGGAAAAGATCTTTGAGATCATATATTCTGTTTGCTAGTGGAGCTGCTCCTGAGGACTGAGGTAGACTCAAGGAAAGTTTCTGGCAGCTTTGGCTGTATTAAAGGTGCCATTGTCTCTCTTCCCTGAGCTTTCTTAGCCTTTCCTTCAACTGAGAGCATTTCTTCACCTAACAGTTGAGCTTGTAGGAGTTGCTTCTCACTTCCTCCTTCTCTTCTTGCAGTGAGTATGGAGGCAAGGAGGTAACAAAAGGCTACAAAATACAGATTAGGAAGAGAAAATAGGACTGCAGTAGGAAATCATGGAATCATAGAATGGTTAGGGTTGGAAAGGACCTAAAGATCATCTACTATGTTGAAGTGATAGACAGGTTAATGTCCTTCTGTAATGATGCCTAGTTTTACACTCCTGTGGAAACTTACAGTTACTGATTACATTGCAACATCAGGAATTGACTGGATTCTGCAGGGACTATTAGTCTGTAAGCAGTGCTTTCTTACAACATCCCTGCATTTTCATACTGGGACATATCAGTTCTCTCTACATTTAAAGAAGTATTTTTAAGTATTTTTGATGGAGTTGCATGTCCATCTAGAATACATATAGCCTATTACAACAACACAGTGACTTTCTTACAGCTTTCTTACAGAGGATTGCAAACCCAAGTTCACCTTGCCTGGTTTGTTTTGCACTAGGCAGTCATTTCTGTCGCTGATCAGGCAACACGCTGCTAAAATATCTATTCCATAAATCCTTGAGCTTGAGAGGAGTGGCTTCTGCAATAGAAAGCAGTTTCTATTAAAAATTGAGTGATCAAGATTGCCTTTTCAGCTCCTTTTTGAGCCACACTGAAGAGCTCTAGGGACAGCTAATCCACTGCTCCTTTCCAGCCACTTCTTCCTCTTCCTTCAGTGTTTGCTTCCTTTCTCACAGCCATATTTGTAATGAGAAGTGCAGGTGAAAAAGAGTTTTGACGCCGCAACCTGTCATTATTTTACAGTAATTTATAGCGATACCTTTTTTCCTCTTAAGGTTTCCTTTTTATCACATATCCTTCTTCTGATTCTGCTTTTACCCGCTCCATGTTTATAACACGGGAGTGATCTCATTGTTACTCTGAAGTGCAGTACACAACTACAGGCACTTACCATGTGTCCAGGGTCATTTTAGAAATCCCATTCCCTTTTTACTGCTTCGTAGTGTGAGATCTAATCACAAGTGCAGAATGCAAAAGCTGTAATTCAGATGCTGGATTGAGCATGTTTAATCCCTGGCTGTTCACTGGCCCTGATTCAGTTTGCTGAAAGGTGCTTCTGATCATCAGCGAAAACTTTGAATGTGTCCCAGTGAGCATGTAGATTTCTTACATAGAGAAGCAGTCATTTTTATCATACATAGGATTAGCAAAGATTGAAATTCCATTTGGCAGTATAATGTCAGCTCTAAATCTGACAAGAGTTTAATCTAAATGTCAAGAGTCTAAATCTGCCTGGTTGTTCACTGAAACTAAGGCTCCTTGTATTGCCATTTAGGTAATACGAGCTTCAACATCACAACTCCCCCCCACCAGTTTTGAAAATGTTGAACACAAGTTAATATAACTTAATGATCCTAAGTAATCCTTAAACTTCTTTTTCCCTATGTAGAAAGTACACCTGTGCGCACATCTGATGTGGATTATCGGTTATTAGAAGCATCCAAAGCTGGAGACTTGGAAACTGTGAAGGTAGGTTTCAGCAATTCATGTTCATTTTCCGCTTTGTATTGCTGTACAAAGCTTGTGGAAGCCTCTGCTATGAAAGTTAAGGAAGTAGTGCACAGTGGATGGTAAATCGTAAAAAATGGGAAGGCAAATCTCTTATTGATATTTTTTTTTCCTAGACAGTAGTGCTTTAAGGTGTGCCAAGGTGTTTCTCTGAGTTTTGGGTTGTTCATTCTCCCAGTCCTTCACGCAGTCATATCTTTGATGGTCTCGGATGCAGTATTACAGATGCAGCTGTAATTCTTTGAAGTTGATTCTGTGATCCTCAGAATCACTGTTTAGTAGAAGCAAGCCTCAGGTGCATGATTCAATCAGACGGCAAGCAAACAAAACTGTTAATGAGTAGCAGACTTCACATTTTAACTCATCCTTAATCTGAGGGTGAGGGGTCAGGCCGTAGAATCCCAGCATCACAGGAAGGTTTGATCTTGTTCATGAGCAAAAGAGCCTGCAGATAGACCATTCCGCATGCATTCTCACCTTGAGATATCACACCTTCAGTGTGATACATATTAAAATTCTAGCAGCAGTGCTTTCGTGCACCAGCAACAACTCTGACTGCCAAGCTCAGGGATTTATAGATTTATGAAGACAGCATAAGCTGGAAATGGTAATAGCTGAAGAAAGTTACATGGCCTTGGACCTCCTGGCATTTGATGATTTAGAGGCTCACCCTTTTTAATACATTAGGAGCATCTTCATGCTGCTTTCATTATCTGAGTCTTGTTTGTTATCAGAAGTACATTTAGCCATAAGTTTAAAGCAGCCATTGTTTTTTAACTTTGCCTAAGTGGAAAGAAGTTTCCTGAAACCTGACTTCTAAAAATTTGTGTATAATAATAAATGGATCAGATTTTGTGTTAGGGTGACAATTTAGGGTTTTCTTTTGGCTGAGGCTTTGTTTGTTTGACTCTTCCTGTTTGGTTTTTTATTGATTTGTTTTAGTTCTGTACTAGATTTTGGTTTCTTCTTTTGTTTTCACAGCAACTTTGCAGCCCTCAGAATGTGAACTGTAGAGATTTGGAAGGCCGTCATTCAACGCCACTGCACTTTGCTGCAGGATATAACCGCGTATCAGTGGTGGAGTATCTGTTGCACCATGGGGCAGACGTGCACGCCAAAGATAAAGGGTACATTTCATGCCATGATATGCTCTGCTGCTTTCCATTAGTGTGAGACTTCTACTCCCCTCTGTTCATTTTGCTTTGGATTCAGTAACCGTCATGTTTTTCTCTTGAAAATTTTTCTCTTTTCTGTCTTCTTGTTCTGCATTGTTCCTGAAATCACTGTAGGGAGATTTATGTTCCATTAAGGCATACTTAGCTTTCTGGCAAAGCTGTTGTCAAGTACATCTCTGTCACTATAATACATGATCCTTCTCTTCCCCCTTTTGCCCATTTGGAGACTTTAATCTGCTTAAAAGAGATCTTTAAGTTATTTCAAGTGTTCTAAAATGAGGTTTGAATTGCATGGATAAAATTCCTGGATTATCTCTCCTAATTTTTCTAATTCTGTTAGATAGCTTTTATTATATAGTTATTCAGTTAATATTCAGTTAAATGATATGAACCACTTGCAGAATTTTTGCATTATTTGCGTAGTAGTCCTGTAGAATAGCATCATTATGTTTGATCTTTCATTGCATTGTATTGGTTCGGGGTGAGGATAATTAATTTCCAATGCTAAAACATTTCCAATACTGAATTTTCAGGCTCTCCCTGAAAGAAATGTTTGGTGTCTTTGTGTATCTATCAGGCGTGCAGTGCTTACTAGCAACTGCTTCAGACCCATTTTATAGTGTCATATACCTTTTTTGAAATTTACACTCAAATATCTGAAGTCAGAACATAGAGATTCTTGCAATTTAGGTTTTGGCTGTTGTCAATTGCATTGGCTTTACTTGCTTGTGGAAGAAGTAACATTGATGCTTGCTAAGTATTCAAAGATCTCATGGGTGAGAACTGAAGGAGGATAATGAAGTTTTAATTAGAGTTTTAATAGCAGGGAAATGAAGCCATGAAAATCGGAACGACTGAAAAATACCAATAGTGTCTTGTGGGAATGGGAGTTTTATCGACTGGAACTTTGTATGATTGCATATTGGATTTTGTTTTCTGTAGCTGTTAATACTTTCTCTTTGATTAGTGGCTTAGTACCCCTGCACAATGCCTGCTCTTACGGACACTACGAAGTGGCTGAGCTCTTAGTGAGGCACGGTGCTTCTGTCAATGTGGCAGACCTGTGGAAATTCACTCCTCTGCATGAAGCAGCAGCAAAAGGAAAATATGAAATCTGCAAGCTGCTTTTAAAAGTATGTGCTGGAATTCTTAGATGTATCTTTAAATGTGTATGTGTTTATTCTTGCCAAAGATTAATTAATGCAAACTTAATTGCATTCCGTGAGTTCTTTGTGGTGTCTTTGAATCTATTTTCAATTGTCAGGTGGTTTCTTGTGTAATGTCAGTTCACTTGCAAAGGATCATCAGTACAGTTACTTTTTCCAGTTCGTGTATTAATGCTATTATCTTAAGTAGGACAAGACTCTCAAACTGGAAAAAGAAGCTGAATTTTTGTAAAAATAGCAAACAGAAAAAATCACCACATTATCCTATTCATCCCTTTCTGGAACAGTTACTGCAGATAAGTAAAGCTTTGTAAATACAAGAGTGTTATAGAGGAGTCACTGAAGGTGGGTTCTAGATGGTGTCTGGCATGTAAGAAACTTAAAACTGCAATGTTAATGTCTAATATATCAAGCTCCTGAAGGAAATGCATAAATATTCATTTTAATTAGTGTAAGAACCTCTAAAAGGCAAGTATGAGATAATGCCTACATGTTTCCAGTGAGAAATAGGAGTTTGAGAGACTTCTTAACATAAGGTCATATCCTGCCATGGGAGGGTAAAGAGAAAAAATTCTTGCATATCCTAGTTTTTCTTTTAGTCTTGCTTACTTCATGTCCCTCTGAAGCACAGCATTTTAAAGAGTATTGATATTGATAGTTTTAAAATGGTGAGGCTCTTCCCCATCCAGTTTTCATTTGCTGCTGCAGAGCTCCACTATTTCTCTCTTATTCGATGACTTCTTTCACTTGCTTACCAAAAAAGGCACTCATAATATCTCAAGCACAGTGTTGCTTTATAGATGTTGGAGGTATCTGGAGTTTTCTGATAATTCCAGTGTGGATGTAGCCATTTTTTGTGTTCAAAGGATCCAGAATGGATGTATGACAGGAAACAGAAAAGTGCTGAGATCTTTCTTTTTTAAATTTCTCTTGCACTAGAGCTAAATACACCCTTTAAGGTGACACAGTTTTGTAAAGGCTCTGAGTGTCCATGGATATGTGCTCACACTGTAGGTCGCTCAGGGCTTCTCCTGCTGCTTCTCTTACACCAGCTGGCAGTGCTGTCAGTTCTGCTGAGCTGTGGATGTTGAGCTTGACTCCTCCTGACGTGCGCTCTTTCTGTCCTGGTTTGCTTGAAGAAGGAAACAGAAATGTGCAGGCATTTTGGAGATACTTTCTTTTTTCATCACCTTTCTTTAAAATGGCTTCCTTCATTTGTTTCTGTATCTTCGAAAAGAGGCACTGCCTCTTCATTTAGGTTTTTATTCTGGAGATTATTTGAATAGTTCTGATTTTGATGAGTTTTAAATTAAGGGATCTACAAGTTTTATCTTGGAGAAGTCATTGCAGTTGAAAAGGCTTTGTACAAAGAACATTCTCTTCCCAAAAGCACCATATATATGGAACTGGTTCTGTGTAATCAATATTCTGTCCCTTGCTGTTTACCTTTCGCACCCTGAGCATTGCTGTACTGCTTCCAAAACCAGGGCAGTTAATTCCTTCTGCTCTCCCCACCTCCAGCTCATTCCCTGTGGTTCACACTAACGCAGCTTTGCCAGCAATACCCAGTGAGAAATGGGAGGGTAATCTTGCTGGCACAGGTTGGACCACTGTGTTTGATTATTCTGAAGGGGCCAGCCAGAGAACTATTATGCCAGCAGCTGCCTCTGCCTTATCTGTCTTTGTTTTTATCTCTGCTGTTGCTGAGAGTGAACAGGGAAGGAGCTGTCCTCCCACAAAGTTGTATGTGGAAATGACTCACACCATATGCTGTATGTAGATGTATGTTCCCCTCCTCATCATGTGCTCCAGTACTGTGTTCCTGTCGCTGGCTGATCTGTGTGTTTTACCAGCACAGGTAGATTCCAGCAGTCATCCAGATCCACTTGCCCATCAGAATGTTTTCTTCACTGCTTTCCAGGACCTGTAAACCACGGGAGATGGTGCTGTTACGTATTGGAAAGTGTAGAAATCAGTATTTTTCTAATTCTCTTCTGAAATAAGTGCCTTTCAGTAGCAGAGTGACATTTAGCGCAACGTGGGGCCTGGCTTCACTAGTTCAGAAGGATGTGCTGAGGAAGCACCTCTGCCAGCCAGTTTGCAGGAGAAAGGAAGGATTGGCCAGAAAGGTATTAACAGTTGGATTTTCTTTAGTAGCTGCTGTGTCAGTAAGGGTATAGCTATATGCAGGATATGCTCCTGAACCTGCTTCAGTTGCAGGTAGGCAACACTCTTGCCTGTGGAGTTGAGGTTTGCATGGTTGTGTTGCAGGCTAGTGCTTTGGGCGTCAGCCTTCTGAATGTATTCTCATGTGCCTGCTAACCCATATAGTGGTTGCCTCATGATAGCAGATGGGTAAAATCGTCTGCCTCCTATCTTGTGGATAGGACAAAATAGTGACACACTGATGTGCAGTACTCTGCTCATGGTTGTGACAGTAGCATTCCACTTTGCTCTTTCCAGCATGGAGCTGATCCAACAAAAAAGAATCGAGATGGGAACACTCCTCTAGATTTGGTGAAAGAAGGAGACACAGATATCCAGGACTTGCTGCGAGGAGATGCTGCATTGCTAGATGCTGCCAAGAAGGGGTGCCTGGCACGAGTGCAGAAGCTGTGTACTCAAGAAAATATCAATTGCAGAGATACCCAGGGAAGAAATTCAACACCGCTACATCTTGCAGGTGGGTGACTCACCAGGTTTTGAAGGCTTGGGTATTGATGATAGGGCTACAGAAGTTAATCACCAAAACCAGGATTGGTATAGTAAGAATGTCAGAGGATTGTTCTGTACAGACAGTGGTTAACTATGGCAGCAGTATTTCAGGAGGTAATACAGTTACTAGGAAAGAGAAGCTTTTGCAGTCAAAAAATTGCTTTAGCTTTTCTGTCTAATAATTTTCCTTTAGTTTAGTTTTCCTAATACCTGATTTCTTTTCCTGTGCCTTTTCTACAGCTGGTTACAACAATTTGGAAGTAGCTGAATACCTGCTTGAGCATGGTGCTGATGTTAATGCCCAGGACAAAGGAGGATTAATCCCCCTACACAATGCAGCTTCCTATGGGGTAAGTGCAGGCATTCTTGCCTTGAGTAGACCAACAAGGAACTCCTTAAAGTCATATCCAAGGCCAGTAATTTTGTAGCTGTCTTGCTTTGAATATAGTTTTTATTTCTTCATAGGTTTTGATGGCATGAAATACTTTTTGGACTAAGTTGCTATTGTGAGTCCTGTTTGCAGCCCTACACATCTAAATCAGACACAGATTCAGGTGTTGTAACAGTTAAAAGCTGTGGTTCAGAAAGACCACTGGAACGTAGCTTTTTTGGAGGCAAGCAGATGCATAGGATTGAGCAGTGTTAAATCTGGGGTGGCTGTTGAAACAGAAGAGACCTCAAATTATTGCTGAAAGACCTGGATAGAAGGAAGAAATAAATGTCAACGGATCATGTCTAGGTGATGACAGCAAAGTGGTGGTCCATTACAGCTGGTATCTAGTGGGGAGCTCTTACTAAAGCTAAAGTCTTGGAGGGCTACTGAGTTTGTAGTGTGAATGTCCTCCTGGACAAGCTGTCTACTGCAGTGGGGGTGCAGTAATTGATTCAAACCATTTTGGATGAGGCAGGCCCTCCTCCACATAAGGAGGAATCATCTGTGTGCATACTGGTTGCACAGATGCCCGATAGATTGCTTATAAGGAGCTGTTAATTGTGGATGAGGTGAGAAAGAAGTCTCTTACAAATAATCATAAGCTCCTAACAGTGTGGTTACAGTTAGGCAGAAGACATGAAGCTGAAGAGGTGGGGGTTTTGATGGTCTCATGACATGCTTTGTCTATTATTACCTGGCACAAGAAGAGCAAAATGTGGAAAAAATGATCGTAGTAGAACCAGGCTTGCTTTCATTTGAGAGCTAAATGAAATAAAAAGTACAGTATTCACCTTGGTTTTAGAGAGAGCACATCAATGAAACTCAGCTTGCATCATTTGCATTGGTTCTCTATGTTAGTCTAGGATACCAGTATCCTAAAGAGCAAAAAAGCTCCAAATCCTGCTGAAAGTCTGGAAATGCAACACAATTCGTTCTGATACTGGGTCCCAATACCAAGCAATATTGTTCACCAGCATTTGTCATAAGCATTAATTCCCAGGATGTTGCTTATATCTAGAGATAAATTCTGTTGCAAAGATTGTGTTCTTTATTTTCAAGCACAAGAAACCAAAAGCATGTATTTTACATGAAGGCAAAACATTCTTTACTGGCATAGGGAAATGTTAGAAATTTGTTCAAGCTGATTATCAGTTCTAAAAATCGTAATACCAATCTAATGTGGTTGCCTTGCTTTCTCTCAGGAAAGTTAATGAGGCAAGTGTTTGGTGCTTTTCCATTCAGCTTATCTAGTTAAGAGCTGCTGTATACCTTTTCCATGGCAGCCCACACTTCTCTCTGAGCTGTCATCAGCTCGTTCAGGTCTCTGTGATGGGAGATAGAAAGGAGATGAGTACTGGTTTCACAAGTTCATAGCTGGCAAGGTTTCACAACTTTTTTTCTCACAAAGTATCTTCAGTTCTCCCACCCAGCACTTCATACTGTGTGTCCCACAGTAGTTTCGTGTGGCAGAAAAGTCACAGGAACAGCAATTGATTTAAAATTTTGGCAGAGAGGAAGAATAAGATTGCCAGTCTTTTCAAGCCATGCTTATTCAGAGAGCAAGCCCTTTTATGAGAGCTGCTGAGAGTCACTTAGTTGCCATTGAAAGGATAAATGAAATCTATTGGCAAGTCTTAGTGCTTCTGCTTACAATTGCAGTGCTTCATGCTCCTAGTAGCTCATTTTGACTACCTCCTCTTTTATTTCTTATTTGTATTGCACAAGTAATTTCACTGGTCAGAGGCAGCCAAAATTTTTATCTGCCAGTTTTCTGTTCCCTGATTTGAACTTGAGAAACTTAAAGGATGGGGTATTGATGGAACTATGCTGTTATAAGTCCATTTCTTTTATAGCTTATTTAAGACAGTTGTCCCTTATGACACACATAATGTGTTTTATCAGTCCTCTTATTAATATGATGGGAGAAAGAACAATCTGCCTCAGATGAGTGCAAAGTCTTGCAAGAAATTGCAGGACAGACATAGAGTACAATGAAGACTTCTGCATACAGACATTTAAGTGGTGGCTCAGCAGTACCACACATAGATCTTTAGAGCTTCCAGTATCACAAGTGTTGCAGCCCTTTAAATTTGTCTACAAATATTTGACAGTTAACTCTTCCCAGTTTGATGCTGTCTCGGGTAGCATGTCTGCTCCTGCACGTGACATGAACTTCGTGCTATGTACTTGGGGTGATTTGGCAGAAATATAATTCTGTGCCTGATACCTGTTTTACTTGTGCTGGCTGATGATCTGGTAGTGCACAGATACAGATGGCCTTGGAGCTACAGTATAAAGTGGTACCTGAAGAGGTGTGCTGCTACGTAGATACGGGAGGCAGAGAAGCGAGTTAAATGGAAGAGAAATTACAGGGATGCCTAAGCACCATTACCTCCATCAGGAAAAAGGAAATACATGTTTTACCAGTGTCATGTTGATTAAGATGTTCTTGTGTTTTTCAGCATGTGGATATAGCAGCACTGTTGATCAAATATAATACATGCGTAAATGCAACGGATAAATGGGCGTTCACACCATTGCATGAAGCTGCACAAAAAGGAAGGACACAGCTCTGTGCTCTGCTGTTAGCTCATGGAGCAGATCCAACCATGAAGAATCAAGAGGGTCAGACACCATTAGACCTGGCAACAGTAAGTTCACGTTTGCATGCCAGCCACGGCTGCCCTGGAGGATTTGCTCAGTGTATTAAATGGCTTTCTATGGCTTCATCACATCAGCAGTCCTCAGCTTTCACTGTGCTCATGTAGAGGGAGATGAACATCTCCAGGGTGCCTATCTGTGACTTTTTATCCATGGGTCCAGGTTTTTAATTTGGCTGTGATGTGATGTGGCTTGTGATTTAATGTTTGCTCCGCTCCTGGGATCGATCTGATTCACTCCTGGATCAATATCCTCATTGTCAGAAATAAACCTCTGAAGTGTGTCTGATGATGGTCAATCTCTGTCCTGTTGGTGATGATTTCTTTGAACCTTGGAGGAAAATCAGATGGGTCTTTAGAGGAATGGGATCATTTAGAGGATAATTATGCTCAGTGCCTGCATTTTACCTCACTCTTTTTTTCTGTCTAGCTCCAAACCAGTGTTCTAAGATCTGCCATCAAACCTTTTGTGAAACTGGCATCCAGAAACTTTCTTGTTAGTGGTGGCTGGCTAAAAAGCCTAATAAGGTTACATGAGCTTGTATGTCCCAGGTTAACCAGACCTGATGGAATAGATAATACAACCAACTTGGATACTGTCTGGTTATAGTGTACCTTTTAAGGCTATTGATTTATGGAGAGTTCCAGAAATACCCTCCAGAATAACCTGAGCTCTAGAAAACTTGCTTTGTGATGAGGGATATGATTTTCCTGGAGGAATATAAAGATGTCTTAATTGTGTTCTACAAGAGCATGCAAAGAGGAAACTCTTGAAGATGAGGGTCCTGCTTAATTTAGTCAACAAAGGCTGAATGCAATTGTTAGCTAAGTTCATGCTTCTCCTGTAGCTCCTCTCTTTTTTTTTATGGTAACAGTGTAAGATGTGATTGTAGCAAAGGCAGTTGTAGTTTTTGCATTGAAACCTTGATCCAGCACAGAATACTCACCAGAAGTTAAGCCTGTCAGAGAAATGATGAGGTGGCATTGTCTGGCCTAGGTTTTGAAGGATTTCAGATAAAGTTGCTGCATTGCTTTTCCTGTCTTTGACACCTATAAAGTCATTCTGCCAGAAAGAAAATTAGATGTACCTTTTTACCTACCTTTAGAAGTGGGGGGAACCCAATTCACCAATTGCAATGAATCAGAATGTTCTTGCAACCGTGAATTCCTGCGTTGGTGTTTTTCTTTTAATGGGGTAACAGAGAAATCAACAAGAACAAATTCAAAGAAAAATTCATTTCAGAGATTGATGACTTAGGATAACATAACCTCATGTTGAATGTTCTTTCTGTTTTTCAGGCTGATGATATCCGAGCTTTGCTGATAGATGCAATGCCTCCAGAAGCATTGCCTACATGCTTTAAGCCTCAAGCTACTGTTGTTAGTGCCTCTGTGATTTCACCAGCATCTACGCCGTCCTGCCTCTCTGCTGCCAGCAGTATAGACAACCTTACTGGGCCACTGGCAGAACTAGCCGTAGGAGGCGCATCAAATGCTGGTGATGGAGCAGCAGGAACTGAAAGGAAGGAAGGAGAAGGTGCATTTGCTGCTGGACAAGTTTACATTGCCGGAAGTACAGTAGCTTAGTATCACAATAGGCCTTGTTTTATCTGAAAAGCATTTTTGACTAGCCAGAAAATGTTGTGCAACTTGAAATGTCATCTATGTTTTGAAGATGCTGGCTCTTGTTTTCATGTGCTCTTCTAGGAGCATTGTTGGCTGTTCATCTATGTTTGCTATCAGCGATTAGGTCTGACTACAACAGCAGATCTGATTAGATACCCAGATGTTCGTTGTTGATTTTATACAGAAAAATCAAATGAGAATTATTTTGATGAAGGAATTATGATTGTGGTGGCTGGGGGATTCTGCTAAGGCTTTTTAAGCCCTTTGATTAGTATCTGGAATGCATGCTTTATGTCAGCATCTGGGTGATTACACAGCAAAAATACACCCACCCTTTCTTTCCTTCTCCTTGCAATACATACTGGTATTTGCCACAGATCATTTATGCTTTTCAGTAGTTGATTCTGAGGAGGGAACAGTGTTGAGCTTTGCACTGAGCTTTCACACAATGTGGAACTGAATTGTTTATTATAGACACAGACAAATAGATTGTAAAAAGAATCAGAGTTTGGAATTTTGAGAGAATCAGTAGTATTGCTTGATTTTTACTACATTTTGTTGACTGTTTGTTTTAATTTCAGGTGCATAGGGTATAATGTCTTGTTTCTTCTCTTATAGTTTCTGGTCTTGACATGAACATTACCCAGTTCCTAAAAAGCCTGGGTCTTGAACACCTTCGGGACATCTTTGAGACAGAACAGGTAAATGGCAAGCCTCATCTCTGTATGTTTAAAAGACAGATTAATCTAATGGATTTGAGTCATATTTTCATTCTCTAATTGAAAAAGGAAAACAAAAAAAAACACAAATTCACATCTACAGAAAAACAATTATGTCCAAGAAAACAGCAAATGAGTCACCAGGTACTTTATGGGGAAGCTGAGAAACCTGTGAAAATCACTTTTGGTTTTGATTCAGATTAGATTTTCTTGTACATACGTGATGACTGCCAGTTTGGCTTGTATTCTGAGAGTTGCTTTGCACCTTGCGATCTTTGAACATGACAGCTGTAACGAAGTTAGGTTGGAATGTCACTTGCACTTGTCCTTCAGCAGTCTTCGTATCCAAACAAGCCTTTCACCGCCTGCAGTGCTACATGTGATACTTTGGTTAGATTTAGGAAACCTTCCAGTTAGACTGTAAGCTGAAATGAAACATGTAGTTTACCAGGGTGTACTCACACTAGAGAATTGCAGAACCTATATTTCCTAACAGATTAGGCCTATAGCACTAACCAGGTTTTGCAGGGCTAACAAGTCTCAAATGGAATTGTGAGATGGGGGCAAACTACTGAAGATTTATCAATAACTCACAATATATGAGAAGAACAGAACTAATGGAACAGTTTCTCAAGCTTACATTACTTTTTAAAGCAGAAGTACCTCTAGTGTAATTGTAGTCTTTTTTTTTTAATGTGCCATTTCTTAAATTTAACACGTTAGGGTTAAATAGATTATTTGTTCACATGAGCGAGATGGACACAGTGGTGGAAGTAAAAAGTACCAGTGTAAGGGTAAGATCTGATGGTCATTTTTCCCCAGGCCTCTGCTGCTAATCTTTTATGAGGTGTCAGGAAGCAAGCGTAAAATGCAATGTGTTGCTGATAGAGGAAGTTCCAACTGTTTCCATGAAATATTACATGAGGTATTTCCCCAAAGTTAAAATGCCATGTAGTCTTTTTTTCATTTCTTATAGATGAAGCATAAGCTCTTTAATTTGGAACTGCTTCTATTAAGAAGCAAACCAACTTGAAACCAACCTGTATTCTACTCGCATGTCTTTTTTTCCTATTGTTTTCACACCCTCCTCTTACCATGCTGGTTTTGTTCTATTTTTGATTCTTTAACTCCTAGCTTGTTTTTAAGATCTTCCCCTACTAATAACATTTAATAATACAAACCGGATTCACTGTATTCCTTCATCATTTTGAAACTGTTTAGCTCCTCTTTTGAGGAGGTGAAAACAAGCTCATCTTCCTTAAGTTTATTGTTTTAAGCTGCTTTTTCCAAGCACTGCAGTACCTTTGTATGCACTTTTTCACCTTGGCTGTACTCTCCTCCTGATGCTTTCTAATATCTGGGTTTCTTCTGTATTTTTTTAATGTTCTGCTGCACGTGATGAATGCCTTCAGTATTTTTTCCACAGCAGTCCCAATAGGTTGTTTTCTGCTCAATTAGACAGATATTCAGTTTGGCTATTAATTCCTTGCTTGAGTTGCTTTCTTTTGAATTAAAGATATTCAATTTGTAGTGGACAGAGTTCAGACCTACAAGTTCAGTTGTGCAAACAATACAGATCCTTTTGAATCAACTTTTATGGTTTCCTGTTATTTTTTGAGCTTCCCATTCTAATTTAATATGTGAATTTGAAAGTAGATTTTATACACCTGTCTTGTCCAGATGAAATCTTTGATTTTCACAGAATCACCTCAATGCATAATTGCTTTGTAGGGATAAAAATGCATACTCTGTTTAGCTTTTACCTCCTGTTGTTTAAAAAAATGGTTATTTGACATCATGTTTTATTACCTTTCTGCTTGTGACCTTGAAATTTAAAACCATGTTAGGTGATTGTAAACGTATTCATAGATTTCAACCAAATGAATAGTTTTGTGTCCTCCAACTGCTAATTAGTTCCAAAAATAGTGGAATAGTTGAGCATGACTTAGCATAGCTGATCTACGAGTTTGATGCACATGCAAGCATATACACAAAAGTAGCATACACCATACTAATGTCAATGTGAAACACACTTCACATTTATTATTAAGCTTATAGAATAAACATTTCTGTTTGTGTAGTGAAAGTAATGAATTGTGCAGCAATGTGAAACTTTGCTTCAAAAATATTCCCAGATTTGTCCCAGCATTTCCATGCATCCTCTGCCTGCATAAGGAAAAATGTTTTTGAGAACTTCGTGTGAGAACCAGCTCTTGTTAATTGCTGGAAGAGAATTAGGTTTTACACAGCTTCAGGCTGCAGCAACTTAGTATGGTCTTGTAATAGGGAGAGGCTTCTTGCCAGAAGGTGGCAGCAATTAGAAGTGCAGTAAAACATAAAATATATGTACTGTGTTGGTTGCACCATGAATACACTCCATTTTCTGAACTGATGGGTCTTCAATCTTGGGAATCGGGCCAGGTTTGGCAACTGATTTTTGTGGTCTTTTGCTTTTCCAGATAACCCTGGATGTGTTGGCAGACATGGGGCATGAGGAGCTTAAGGAAATTGGGATCAATGCATATGGACACCGCCACAAATTAATAAAAGGTGTGGAGAGGCTTCTAGGAGGGCAGCAAGGTAAATACGGCATTTTTACTCATCAGCCGAAGCATACAGGGGGCTCTCAGAAGTCATCTTCTGTAAATGTAAGAGTTGTCACAAGGACTTGAAAGAATCCATATGTCAGGAACATGTACAGGCTGGCAGACCTGGTGGCTGGGTAGGTTGTGACAAGTAAAGGGTGTATTGAGGACATACAGGAGTGTGAGTGGTCACTTGCCTTTCCAGAGAATGGACACCCCTTGAGACAGCTGTGGAGGCTATGCTCTTTTCCAGGGACTCTGTTTGACCCAGGCAGGAGCTTTTGGATTGATTTCCTTTACACACTTACCCACAGGCCAGCTGGATCCCGAAGGATGGACCTGATGGAGCTTTTTGCTACTTCACACTTCTCGGATGCTTCTCTTGACAGAGGAAACAATAAAATGCAATTATGTCCCACATGCATTTGCCATCTCTCTTTTAAAGCCTCTGCTGCCAACGGAAGCACTTTATCTTTTTAATGTTGTGCTTCTGCCTTGTGTTTGTTTTCCATTTCCTGCTGTACTGGGGTTATTTAAGAGGGGTAATAATGATGATGAATACAAATAGAGCTGGTATTGTTTTCTCCTGTTGATTTTTACTCATTTAATTCCTTCTCTTTGCAGGCACCAATCCTTATTTGACTTTCCACTGTGTGAGTCAGGGGACCATTCTCCTTGACCTGGCTCCTGATGATAAGGAGTATCAGTCTGTCGAAGAAGAGGTATTGCAAATACCTTTCTTAATGCTCCAGTGGCTGTGTATTTCTCTGTTCACTTACAGCCCGTCAGAGCTAAAGCATGCACTGCATGTTGAAAGTGATAAAATGCTTTGATGTATGAATTATATAGATCAGACATGAAGTTTGGGGCTCTTCATTTGTCTTTGTTTATAGAGCAATGATGGAAATTATTTTGCTGTGTCCCTCCTGTCATTTTTTTTAGTGCTCTGCTTGATTACTTAGCATTATCCCAATTTTGCTTTGTTGTTGTTGTGTTTTTGGCAAGGATTTCCGTAGCTTTCAATAGATAGGTGGACCCATGAAGAACAAGGGATTAAGGCCTTGCAAGTCCATAGGTATTCTCTCTGCTCAGACTCTTTTCTGGCTGTGAACTAGCTTGTTTTCTCTTGTCTCAGTGGCGTAGTTAATCTGTAACCCAGATAAACAGCTCTTGGATAATTGAAAATCGACTGTAATTTTGCCTCCCACACACACATGCTCTTTTATTTGAGTAAACTCCAGGCAGATACCATTTTGAAAGAAAAATCATAACAGAAAAGAGATGCTCCAAAGAGTTGTGTTTGGAAGATAGCAAGTTCACAGGAAAATGGAGTTATTTGTGTAGTGTTCCTACGCTGTGGCATGGAAGTGTTTGGAGTCTTTTTAAAAGTCTAAATATTCAGGATTGCTGCCAGCTTAACCTGAAATATTTTTGTTTAGTGACTGTGTAAACTGGAGCTTGTGCAGATCTCTGTTATAAACTTTCCTGACAGAAAGGGGCACTTGTCTGCCAGAGTAAATTGGGGTAATTATTTGAGCTGTAACTAACCGTTGCTGTAGCTATAAATACCTCTGGAAAAGACACCATGAAACTGTTGAAATTCTCAGGGGCTGCTAATGACATAGGGAAATCTACAGTGCAAGCATTTTCCTATCACTAGGAAATATAAACTGCACTCATTAGAAACACATCTGTTATTACATCAAAATTATCTTTTTGTGTATTCATTTTCAAAGATTGCTTTTTTTTCCTAATCTAAAGCGGGTGTTCTAGTTTTGTGTAATTTTGATAACAAGTGCCACTATTCTTCCTTTTTCCTGTATAGATTTTCATTACAAGCTTGGGTAATTGCATCATCCAACTTCTCTACTGCCCAGCAGCGTAGCACGTTGGGTACCTGAGAATAAGGGTCTGCAACAGTTCAAAATTCAGAATTGGGGTTGGGGTTTTTACACCTTTTAATTGTCAAGAAGATTGACTCTTGTTGCCAGTGGTATACTGAAATATTGCATTAATACTTTGCTTTGCTAGCAAGCTTTATGTGCTGAGCATTCAGCTGTGTTCATTTATGCAGATGCAGAGTACAATCCGGGAGCATCGGGATGGTGGAAATGCTGGTGGGATCTTCAACAGGTACAATGTTATCAGGGTAAGTTTCAAAACCTCTTAATTCTGTGAGGTAAAATCAGTTGTGCCTGCTTGCATAAGTACCAACTGGTTAAATGGATTGTGCTTTTAAAGTTCTTTGTTGAGATAATATTCATGAGCAGAGTTACAGCAAGTGCTAAATGCTAAAATTAGACTGTGTGCTCTGCACATGGGATTAGGGAGAAGTGTCCACTTGTGCTCTTAAAGCAGTCTGAAGAACTGGTATTGAAGAGCCTCCCTCATGTTTCACAGTCTGATTTTAATTTGAGAGGGCTATAACTTCTGTATTTGATTTTGCAGCACAGATTTTTTTTTTCTCAGTGAGTCTTTTCTTGCCTTTTTAAAGGCAATTTTGGGCAAGGGGGAAAGCATGAGCATGAGTTTTTATTTAAAGTTTTTATCTCCCTATACTACTTTGAATCTTGACACCACCTCCTTTGCATCTCACAACTAGAAAAATACCTTCTAAAAGCCCTGGCATATCAGAAAATGGACTGCTGTATTTCTGAGGAAGAGTACACTTGCTCCTTTTTGCAAGGAGGAGGAAATAGAGAGTATCAGAACAGAACTCGGTTCCTGAGCACCAGCAAACCCCTGCTACCTATCTGCTTGAAAAGTGAGCTTGTGCAAAACCCTTGCAATTGGCCCAGTAGATCGTACATCTGACATAAACTCTGCTTCCATCCTACTCCCAACCAAAGGTGAAGTCCTTTATAAGAAGCTGCAGTGGTATTAGAGCACATGGCTGGAACCGTATCTCAAGATAGATTAAACAGCGTATCTTCTAATTTCTTTCCTCAGCAGTTGTTTCTTTTCATAAAAAATTCAACCTAAGCCAGACAGCAGCCCAAATTGTTCAGTAGAGCTCAAAGCAGAGATGGAAGGAGTTCCAGGCAGTTTGTAGTCCTTGGTGGTATTACAAGCTCTGAGGGACAGAGTCTGAAAGTCTTCCTTAAACCTGAGAACTCTTGGCTGCACCTTCACAGTAGCTTTAACCCCTTGTAAACGTGTGCTGCCAACTTGTTTGAAAGGCTTCAGCCTTTCATGCAGAGCAGCCATGGGGTTTGTTTATACTGTTCATATGTCTTACTCCATTTCCCTGTCGAATCTGTGCAAACTCTGTCAAACTACATTCCCCTTCAAATCCAATTCAAGTATGCTCGGGCCTGTTGTACCACTGCAGATTCAAAAGGTCGTGAACAAGAAGTTGCGGGAGAGATTCTGTCACAGGCAGAAGGAGGTCTCAGAGGAGAATCATAATCATCACAATGAACGCATGTTGTTTCATGGTAAGAAGTGATCTCTATTCATAAGTACTGGTGTTTAACAAAAAAAAAAGCCTCCAAGAACCTACAGGCAATGTTAATGTTGCTGTGTCACCATCCTGTACGGTAATTGTATTTCTACATTGGAAATGCAGGGGTGTTGGGGTGGTGAAGTTGGTCTGTGTGGTTACTGCAATCTGAAAAGCTACAATAGAATAAAAAATACTTTTTCTTTCTCTCAAAAGAAAAACAAAAAAGTTTTTTGTTAAGCTGTATCTTAGTCATTTCCAGTAAAGCTGCTGGGAGGATGTTACATTGCTGTGAGAAAGAGTATCTTCTAAAAGAGGGGAGCAGAAGCAGGGTAAAAGCCTTTTACTCTGGTGCTTCAGGCAACCATCAGGGTAAGGAATCAAAACCAACCATGAGTTTCAGCCAGATGTTCTCTAGAAGCATCCAGAAATGCCTACAAATGACAGTTGCCTGAGGGTCCTTCTGCCCTAGATCTTAATGTGATTCCACATAGGAAATTGGTTTTGGGTATGATTGTCCTAACACCTTACCCCATCTTAATCAGTACTGACTGCTGGAGAAGGTGTGCACTGACAAGATAAATTGCACTGAAATGTGAGTGGGGGGAAAGCCATTTAATGAGATCTGGGAAATGAGTAAGAAATATGAGTCACACGTGGGATCTTGGTATATAAGATAAATCCCACACATCACTGCATCCTGCTGGGTGTCACCCCCTTCCAGCTGACTGAGTGTGCTTTCTGGTATTTAATGGTCTATTTGAGGCAGACAACCTCCTCTTGACAGATAGTCCTGTATTACGATAGAGTTTAACAAGTATGTATCATTTCATGTCATTTCTGTTCTAGGGTCTCCTTTTATTAATGCTATCATTCACAAAGGATTTGATGAAAGACATGCATACATTGGAGGAATGTTTGGAGCTGGGATTTACTTCGCTGAGAACTCCTCAAAAAGCAACCAATATGTGTATGGGATAGGAGGAGGAACGGGCTGTCCCACACACAAAGACAGGTCCTGTTATATCTGCCACAGGTATGAGTCCAGCAGAGTTCCGTACACATAATTCTGGCTGTCCTGGTTTTTATGATCCTGGCACAGGGTGAATTGCAGGGAAAGAACAGCCACTTGAGCTTGGTCATGGCAGGAAAAATGCAGTTTTCCATTTGTCAAGGCTAAACATAAAAGGTTATAAATGCAGCGAGTCACACAGAAAGGTCAAAAATTACATCTAAGCATACAGTGAGTATAAATCAAAGTGAATTGTGGCTCAGGAAAGAGGCCTGAAACAGCAAGTTTGAAAATGAAGCGTTAGATGAAAATAGCAATTACACTTCAGGCACTATCAGAACAAAACTGCAGTGCGAAGTGGTGGTCAGCAGTATAGTGTTCCATAGATCAGATAATTTTGGAGGTGGTGAACGAGACTTAATTACAGCTTTGTTTTGTACTGGAGCAGATCAATGTACTTTTTGCACTTTGACACCTGCCCATACCCAGCTGGTAGGAACACAATTTTATATTTCACCAGCTTTATATAAAATGAACTAGGAGAGGCCTGCATGTGAAGGCCAAACAAAGAATGAAGTGTGTATTTTCCCTTCTGCATGTCAAGAAAGATCTTTTTGTTTGTGTGTGACAGGTTTTATACAGCCTTAGAACTGGCTTCTACAAGTGTTTCTCCAAAAAGCCTTGAGAAATTAATTGTGGTGAAATAAGCTCAAGTTTGAAATCATTCTGGAAGCATGCAACTCCTAGTAAGATATATGAAAATTATGTTTTCTCTTTTCCTTTTAGACAAATGCTCTTCTGCAGAGTGACCCTTGGAAAATCCTTTCTTCAGTTCAGCACAATGAAAATGGCTCATGCCCCTCCAGGGCACCATTCTGTTATTGGCAGGCCAAGCGTGAATGGACTTGCGTACGCTGAATATGTTATCTATAGAGGAGAACAGGTATGTAGGTTTGCGAGGACTGGGTTTGCAAGGGCAAAGAGCTTGGAGAGGGAATGATTGGTTTCCATACCAACTTTGCTGTGAAAACCAGGTTGATTAGGTTTATTATTTGTAGGGGTTTTTTACATTTAAATGTGGAAATAATCAGTGAACCGTTTCAAGCCAGCAAATGCTACGTCTGTCTGCTGGGCAGCTCTCATTTACACCATGCAGAATTGCCTAGTTCCTCCTGTGCAGCACTGCTAGAGTCTATTAAGAGTTGTACTTTCTCTCAGTAGGCACTGTTTCTACCATTGCATTGTACTGGCATTACTGCAGTAACAAGAGCAGTGAATTTCTGGGTCTCTTGTATATATTGAGGATTCTGGGCTTTTTACCTGTAGATTCCCAGCAATGGCAGTGTCGCTGGCTGCCAGACACTACCCTTAAATGGCAGCTGAAAGCAAAGCAATCTTCAGGAGTCGATTTTTAATCTGAATAACTCAGATAATAAGCTAGACCTTTAGTCTAGAAAAGTGGTTTGCTTACTCCTCTGGATGGCTCCAGGATTATATATCAAGTTCAGGCTGGAAGGAACCTTGGGGAGGTCACCTAGGCCAGCCTCTTGTTCACACTCAATTCAGACCAGATTGCTGAGGGCTTTCTTTAGCCACACAGGTGTCAAAGACCCTCAGAGAACAGTGTTTTACAGCCTCCTTCAGCAGC
The DNA here is from genome assembly GCA_017639245.1 of Myiopsitta monachus. Classification (NCBI taxonomy): domain Eukaryota; kingdom Metazoa; phylum Chordata; class Aves; order Psittaciformes; family Psittacidae; genus Myiopsitta; species Myiopsitta monachus. Next base: position 69,110,550 of record CM029917.1, on the reverse strand, counting down.
TTGTTTCTTTGCTTAATTATCCTCAGAGTAAAAAAATCCAGTAGGAACCTCCTGTGTTTTAATTAATCTCATTCTCCTGCTGCACAGCCCAGAAAAGAGTCTGGCTCTTTTTTCACAGTAGCCTTCCATGTGCAACCAGAAGATTCCTATGAGGTCCCACAAAGCCTTTCCTTTTCTGAATTGAACAAACCCATCCGCCTCAGCCTCTTCTTACCCTGTGCTCTCTCCTGCTGACTATCTTATTGGTCTTTTGCTGAACTTGGCTTCAGCTTGTTGGCATCTTTCTTGTACTGGAAGGCCTAAAAATTGTATGCAGTTGTCTAGATGTGTTCAAGTGAGTACTGAATATGTGGCAATCACTGCTACACTTGGTTAATTGGCTACACTGCTGTTGATGTACCACATGATGCTGGTAGCTTTTGTTGCTGCCAGGACACACTTGATTCCGCTTTAGCTTGCTGTCACCCAAGGACATCCAGCACCTTTTCAGCAGAACTGCTTCCCATCCTGCGATGTTGCACCTTGGATTAAGTCCTTGTAGTATTTGCCCTAGCTGGATTTCTTGAGGCTTCTGTTTGCCCAGTCTCCTCTTGTCTGTCTGGCTCTTTCTGAATAGGGCCCTGCCCTCCAGCAGCTTTAGCTGTCTTCAGAAAACCCTGGACAGATGACTAGGCTACACGTTTTGGATATGCTAAGTATTTTACTGCCAGTAAACGCATTTGCATCACGTGGCAAGTCAGCATTTTAGGGTTAGACTGTGTTGGTCATCCAAGATTTCTGAGTGACTTACAGGCACTGACTGGCCTATAGGATTGGCTAACAAGGAGAGTAACTCTGACTGTGAATTCATGTTGCACACACAATTTCCGGCGGTGTCTGCATGGAAGAAACATCTTTCTTTATGCAAGTGCATTACCAAAGATATTGACTGCATTAAGCAGTTCCCACTTAGTGCTGGTTAGGTTTGAAATCTGCTTTTTCGTTTGCACTCTTAAGAACACAGAGCTGATTTCTTGCAGTGTCCTTCCTGGTCACTATATCATGAAATCCAACACATGAACTTGCTGAGCATACCCTTGCATAAAGCAGGTCTTCTTTTTCTTGCCTTACTTTCAGGCTTACCCAGAATATCTCATTACATACCTGATTGTGAAGCCAGAAGCTCCCTCACAGACAGCAACAGCAGCAGAGCAAAAGACCTAGTAGCTACAGAGCAGTGAAGAAGAATGTGACTTCAATCTTGGACTGGATGGATGCGTGTTTCAGAAAATCAGTATCATATAAAATTGTTAACAACCTGGAAATATGCTGTATGTCTTTTATGAAGCATTGCTGTCTCGATGAATATGATATGAGTAACTCTTGCATACTCAACTGCTACTGTTCCTTTTGAGGAAAGTTTACAAGGGACTGCCTTTTAATAACATATCTCAGGCTCCTAGTCTCTGCAGTTACTTTGCGTAAAATAATGTTGGTTTGATCTAGACTTTGGGAACATTATTGTGCAAACAGAAATCTTTATCAGTGCCATCTCACATGTTAAAATTTCAGACACTACTATTCTAGTTATTTTATTTGCAGACAAATTGCATTAAGCCCATAACTTTCTTTTCAGCATACACCATTCATTTTATGTTTTCAAGCGATCCTAGTCAACTATTTATTTTCCTTTTGTATTCTGAAGTTGAGCCAGAACCTTCTTAAAGATATTTTGCACAAAGTCAAGTTGACTAAAATTGTTAACAATGCAATATGAAATTAATCTGAGAAGGGGCTAGGTCCAGTTCTTCAATATAGGGTTTTTTTGCACACCTCTGAGCAAACGATAATATGAGCGAGTGTAACTTTAGCATGGAAACGAATCGTGTCAGTTCACTGATTTGTTTGTGTGAGTTTTCTGGGGGAAGCCCTGGGAAGTGTTTGCAAGAGTAAAACCAGCTCTTGGGCTTGGAAGAACAACTTCATAAAGCAGGTCAATGCCTTCTGCTGGCATCTCTAAAAGAACATTTTATAAGGCTTCTATTAAGTACATGAAGTTTGTGAAATGTTCTCTGGTTCCAGCGGCGCATGGTCTTGCTGGGAGATAGCAGGTGAAAAGTCAGAAGATTGCATGCATGAGGGCATATCTGATTCATGTCCCTCTGTGATATGAGACCCAGTAAATGGGTTTCAGACTGGTAATGGAGAGTGTATTATAGCAGCTTCGTGTCACACCTTTGTGTGTGACCTCACAGTTGAAGAGTTTAAGGGATTTACAGAAAATAGTAATTTTTTTAAATATCAATTTTACATTTTAATGAGAATGAACTTTTAAAACACCAGTGGCTTTCTTTGCAGGTGTACCAGAGAACAAAGCTAGGATTTATTCACTCGAATCCCCTTCCCCACGAGTTCCCAGGTTTATTTCATTGGGTAAGAGAAAGTTATTTTTAAGCACTGCATAGCACAGCATCAAACAATTTCAGAAATCCCCCTCATGGAGGATATGCATTTAACAGAAGTAGAAGCAGATTTTTTGTTATTGTTGGTTTTACAGCTTCAGAGAAGGCTGAAAACCGAGCCGTGTTCACTTTTTTTCTTACCAACCAATACCAGGAGGTGTGCTTCAGTGTTGAACACATAACGACTGGAGAAAAAGATGCTCCTTTGGACACAACATGCCGTATGTTTTCCTGTCAACCAGCACCATTTAGTATCTGATGATCCAGTTCATGCATTCAGGTTTTATCCCCCTTAAAGCAAGGAAACAACAGAATAGAGTGCTTTTAGTTTACAAAAATGGATGTGCTCCCCATATGTGGGAGTTTGCAGACGTGTTTGGATAAAACAGACTTTAACGTGAAGAGCTTTTCACTTTCAACATTAGGACACGCAGTTTTAGTTTTAACATTAAGACATTAATGTTGAAGCAAGCTATCCTCACAGAGGAACTTCACCCACTGTCAAACCAGTCATTTAGTGCAATGTGGCTACCTGCACATAATCTGTTTGTAATTCTCTAAAGAAAACCTTAGAAATAGCAATATTCCAACAAATCCTTGAATTTTGGGTTTTACTTTTCTTGAGCTGGCAGTGGATCTATGGTTCTCGCTTCATTTTGTGACCTAATTAAATATGTAGCTTCGAAGTCCAAGCCAGGCTCTAGCCTAGTTGTCCTTTTAATCAAATTTCACTGATGAAATTGGGTGCTTGTATTTTGGCTACTTGTTTAATAGTGTTAGGATTGCAGAGATCACCGCTAGGCTTTGAAGCTTTGTATTCATCATTAAAGTTTGGGGGTTGTTTTTAACTTAGCTAATAATGGAGTGGGGAGATGTGCCTATCTACACTAGGGTTTCAGATAGCAGTGAGAGTGCGTGTTTGCTCACCATCCCCAGTTAGACATAGTTTTAAATGGTGAAACAGTTGTGCTGCTTAGGTGAGCAAAATGGTTAACGTGGGTGTGGAAGTTGAAAGCTTTACATCTTTCAAAAACACGAACAAACCTAAAACCAGAAAACCCCACCAAGCCCGCCCCGGATTCTGTTCTTGCTTGTTTCCTGTGTGCTGATTGAACTAATGGCTAGTCTGGATTTCTTCTGCAGCCTTGAATTTCCAGAGGATAAAAATACTGTCCAGTATCTTTGAACTGCCAGTGTTAACGTACCTGATGTTCTGTGCAGAGTAAAGGTGCTGTGTGAGGAAATCATTTTGCAGTGGTTTTTGTCTTGTAATGATGTGATCTCCTGTCTGTTTGTGACCAGACACAGAGGAATACCCAGGCCCAATGGTGCGTTTGTGTGTTGTAGAAACCCGTGCGGGAGTAGCATCTGCCTCTCCTGGCATATGTTGTTGTAGCTCCTCTTACAGTTTCAAACAAAGCGAGGATCTGCCCATCAGTATCAAAGTTACCCATGAGAAAGCTGGTGATGGTTTTGGTGGTAGAGCTGCATTTGGCAGGTTGTTAATGGTACAGATGCTGCTGCTTCAGCCAAGGGAGTTAACGTGATGCTTCCTAATTCTAGAGAATGGGACCTTAAAAAAGGCATGCCCCTATAACCAGACAGCTGCTGTCTCCTGAGAAATGGTTTTCTGACTTCCTGAGAAGGGCAGTCCCCTGCTCACCAGTTGTTCATTTGCAGCACTGAGCCACCAGTGGAGGCACAGGAGGAGCCGAGGATGCAAGAACATTCTGGGCTAAGCCGTCTCATAGGCTTGGGAGCCTGGGCGCCTCTTACTTGGCTCCAGAAAGAGCTATTCCCACTGGCACAGAACATGGTGTCTGCTGGGAAAGGGACAGTTGTCTCAGGCCTGTTGATTTTTGCCCATGTCCCTTTGAGGCAGAGTTTCGAAATGTCAGGACCTTAATAGGAAAACAGAAAGAAACTTCATAACGTAGCAAAGAATGGAGGGTTCTGCTCTCCATTGCTGACATTGTTTCCGTGAGACAGATGAATCAGGTACCTGGTGCAGAGTGACACAGCAGTCTGAATGCTGTCAACAAAACTTCTGTTAGGATTAAAAGTAGAGAGTACAGTACCTTATTGTATCTTATTTTCTCACCCTTATTTTTATCTGCCAGTCTGTTCCGATCGCAGCTCCCACAGAGACTGTTACAAACCTCTTGTGCTACTTCCACCATTTTTCAGTCGCTACTGGTCTGTAGCCCGAGGAATGAGCAACGTGTTTTTCTAACCTCTGTTTTGAATGTTTGCATGTGATGCCATGGAATCCAATTGCATTATGCAGCAGGAATTTATTTTGCCTGCAAACTTTTGTACCGTGCTTACTGATAACAGGAGTACCCCAAAGTTAAATTCTACACTTACTTAAGCAAAAAGAAAGCCCCACGAAACGTTCTGTGTTGCTGGCTTTGGTGGGCAGCAGACACACAGGAGGCATATGGTACAGGGGACAGAGTAGTTTCCGGAGAAAGGTGCTTCTGTGGCTCTGGAAACCAGCTGATCCTACTGTTTGTTGTAGGTTAGAGATGCCTGCTCACTGTGAATGCAAGATGTGCTGAGGGATGCTAACATGTTGTGCCACTGCGTGGCCTGCAGGAACTAAAGGCAGCGGCAGATCTTCTCACAAGACTCCTGTATCCCTGCAGCACAGTACAAGCTCCTCCTGCACAGTACTTGCACTACCTAGAATTTCCATATGGAACTATTAACAGAAATTACCCAGATTATTTAGAAAGATGGGTAAAAGGAAGGGTCCAAACACAAAAAAGGTTAGTTTGAACACTGCTAGTCTTTCTCAGAAGCTGAAGGTCTAATGCATGCTTCAGTCATTTTAAGCTATGCTGCAGCACTGCTGGGGAAGATGTGGGTAAGTACAGGTCCAATTCTAGCCTTGGCTAGTGAGTGGCTTGTAAGCCACCATAGACTTAAATCTATCGATGATCAGAGGTGGTGGCTTTGGCACAGCCCAGAGCATGCTCTCCTCATCTTTCAGGGAGCGGCAGAGATGGAGTGGCAGTGTTCCTACCTGTGAAACCTAGAGGACCAGGAGACAGCAAATGTTACAACTTCTGAAGCGAGGTGAATGAGCCCAGGAACCAGTAGGGGACATGAGAAACAGATGCATTTCCCATTACACTAATACATATGCCTGTCAGGTCATATTATCTGACTGGTTTCAATACATCTGTTTCTGTCTTACTCATCCTGTTGGTGGCAAGTTTTAGTGTTGGTTCCATTAATTACTAATACAGACTATTAGAGTCCCTGCCTCACAGGGTAATTCTGACACTTCCTCCTTAACAGCTGCAGAACTTGCTTCAGCTCTGGAAATTGAAGTGGGGATGTTTCTGTGCCGCAGTCCCATGAGCTTGTGCATCTTCTTTCGGTTGCTTTCTCTGCCAACTTGGATGGCAATGTACCTGGGGGTTGAGTTTTTAGACCTTTCTTTGTATAACTTGTTTTCACAACTAGCCCTGCGTGTTTCCTCTCTTGGTTGCCAATTACATGGGACTGGGTTATCATTTATTTATTTCCCCCTTTACCTTCTCTCTCGAAGACGATGGGCAGGTTCTCAGCCTACCTACACAGTGGACTTTAGGTAACATCTCTGTAACAACCGAGTTTGATCTATAAATGTGCTTGGCTAAATGTCTGATCTGCAATACTTGTAATAGTTTAAAATCCAATAAATACATTTTTAACAGTTGCTCTGTAGAAGCTGCCTTTCTCTCCTGGGTTTAGCACAAACCTGCTCCAGCCACAACTGTTGAAAACAGGTTTATTTTTATTTGCTCCAAACAGTTTGTGTTCTCGCTCCCTCAGGCAATAAATAAAAAGTTAATTTCTAGAAAATAAAAAGGGGTCAAACCATACATATGTACATCAGCCACACAGGCATCTCATGTGCTGGATGGGACTGGGGGAAACACGGTTCCAGGTGCGTTGAGGATGAGGCATTCTCTAGGCTTGGACTGCAGGCTGCAGCAGTGCTGCACAGGCACAGGTGAACAACACCCAGCTCAGGTGGAAAAGGGCTAGAGGAAGATTGAAGATGCTGGATGGATGTCTCTGGGCCAGCCTTTCCTCCACCCGGCTGCTTCTCTCTTCCATTACACCCACATCCCATCCTGCCTTTTTTGGAAGAGCAGCAGTGGGATGGGTGGGGAGGAAACCAGAGAGAGTAATCAGAAGCAGTCCAGACTGCTGCCCTCGCCCTGTCTTTCTCTAAGCTGCAGGAGATTGGACCTCAGTTTTGCAGGAGCCAGGCATCCACAAAGGCAAGAAAGAGAGTCATTTAGGACTGCATCTCCCTGTCCTAACCCCCTCCCAGCCACAGGAATGGGCTTAGCTGGTGCCTCTCCCAGCTCCTGCATCACTTCCATAGGCATTGGCAGGGCTGAGGCTGAGAGCAGGCAGCTCTGTGCCACCACTCCTGCTTGCCCCAAAGCCCTGCCTGCAGCTCTGCTCCTCACCCAGTGTAACTGGCTCAGGTAAGCAGCACCCACCACACACACCCATGTCTTTGTGCAAGGGGAAGACAGCTCCACAATCAAAAGAGGGTGTGCTCCCTTTTCAACCCGGGTGAGCTAGGGGCAGAAGTACAGGGAGAAGGGGAGCTGTATCTTTCTTCTAAATAGAAGACAATCAAATAGGGATGGAAAGAGATGAAGGCCAGGCACTTGAGGAAGCCCAGTATACTATTGTTTTCCTTCCCCAGAGCCTGGACCAGGGTTTGTGGCTTTTACAACTTTCATGCTTTCAAAACATAAAATTACAAAGCAAAAAAAAATCAAGATGAGGTAAGAAATTTCTCTACGAAAAGAAGACATCGAGTCCAGGGTGAATGGCAGTGTCCAGCACTATTGCTTTAGCATCACAGGGCTCCATGCCCTCCTGACCCGCTCCATGCCCAGCCCTCTCTGCCTGGCTGGCGTCCGCCCCTGAGCTAACAGCTGGGCGACGTGGTGATGGGGCTGTGCAGGTAGGGGAGGCTGCTGGGGGTGGCGTGGACACCGACCGAGACCGGGAAGCTGAAGACAAACGGAGAGGTGGGTGTGGAGGTGGCCTTGCCCCGCTCCCGCAGCTTCCCCGAGGGGCTGACGGCTTCCACTGTGTAAGAGGTGGCCAACACCTGCGACTCAAACTGCAGCAGCTGCCCCATGAAGCTGAAGTTAGGGGAGATGATGCTCCGGCGCTGCTTCACGAACTCGAAGGCCTCCTCCAGCTTGACACGCTTCTTCATCATCAGGTAAGCCAGGCAGATAGTGGCTGAGCGGGAGATACCAGCCTGGCAGTGGACTAGCACCCGGCCACAGCACTCCTTCACCGAGTCTAGAGGGCAATGGGATGAGACGTGAGGCCACAGCCCTTCCAAGACAGCCCAGCCCCTCACTAGACCTGCAGGTGGTGCTGACCTCCCTCCCGCCAGAGCAGTAACTGGCTTGGAACCTGCGGGACCCCAGCCCCCTCTGACGCCTTCAAGGCAGGAACCTCCCTCCCAGTGAAACACATAAGAGACACAAGCACTCACCGATGTACTCAATTGCCTCCATGAACCAGGAGCTGATGTCAGCTTTGTGGTTATCCTCCACCGGGATACACTTGTACTGGTAGAGCCCCTCGAAGTGGTTGGGGCAGTCTGAGGAGACGTTCAGCAGGGCTGTGATGCCCAGAGCATCGAGCATGTCCCGCCGGGCAGCGTGGTAGGCGCTGCCAAGGTAGAGGAAGGGAAGGATTTCCACAGGGCCACCCTGTTACAGAGGAAAGCAGCAGTTGTGTGGGTGAGCAGGGGACAGGAGTGGGCGAGACACATCCAGGTGACTCGGAGGCCCTGAGCAGCACAGGAACCTGGCACCTGATCCAGGCCCTGGAAAGAGGGTGCAGAGGCTGCCCTTCTGAGCTGCTAAACCCATTTAAGCCCTCCCCCTCGTCATCCTGTTCAGGAACAGGCCAGCATGGTTAACAGGATGTGGACTTGTCAGTTCCCCAGGAAGCACAAACACCCTGGGATTGGGAGGACCACCATGCAGAGGAAACGGAAGGCAGGCTCTGGTTCTGCAGGAGTCAGGGAGAAATTGAAACTCCAGCAGGACCAGGTTGGAATTCTGGAAGGAGCCATCAAAAGAGCTGAGCACCGGGCTTCTAGACATACCTGGTCATGAAAGGGGGTCCCACAGGAACTACAGCCCAAATCCAGGGTCTCGGCACTGGTGGGGGGTGACACATTGCTCAGGGACTTGGTTTTTGCACAGAACTCGGGGTACTCCGAGGAGAAGCGCTCGTATCCACCTGCAAGGAGAGAGGCAGGAAGCGTTATCCCACCGCAGAACACGGGAGCTGGAGCTGACGCATCTTTCCATGCCCTTCACCACTAGATGATGCTGCAGTGATGGAGAGCCGTCTCCTGCCCCAGGATCCGCAAGTAGGCTCCTGGCAACACCGGGGGAATCCTTAAGGCCCCACCACTCCCCTGGAACAAGAGCTCCAAGAACTCTACAATGCTCTTGGCTGCCTGAAAGTCCGTGGTCTCAAGTTTAGTCCCCTACACAGCTAGCCAAAACCCCAGACCAAGGCTATCAAAGATGATGGAGAGGGGGTTTGAATGTGAGCATCCCCTGACTTCAGTGGGAAAAGCTGCTCCCAGGCCAAGGACTGTTCAGTTCCCAGCTTCCTCAGACACATCATCCTGCTGCAAAGCACAGGGAGGTCTCCAGCTTTCCCAGCTTGACCCTGCAGCCCAGAACTCACGAGAAACAATGGGTCAGGAGAGCCCTGGCACTGGCTAGGTGCAGTGAAGCTAACCCCACAGCAAAGCAGCTCCCCAGAGGGGTGCCCATTGCCTCTCAAGGACACAGGTGTGAGCTGAACAAGCGAGTGCCCTGCGAAAGAGCAGCTGCTCCCCTGACCCGCTGCCAGGGGGACAAGCAGAGGTGACCTCAGGTCTTCCTAACCGCAGGTAAAACATGTGCAAACCCCACCGGCTTCCCAGGTCAGAGAAACCGCCGTGTTGGCTGCAAATAAACACTTCAGGTGAGATTTCCTCCTCTCATTCAAATCAAATCAAACCCCCTGACATCCTTGTGGAGTCTGACCTTGAGCCTTAAAACCAACGGAAATCAGTATTGAACTATCACCACAGGAATCTCGCTAGACCAAGTCCCTGATTCCCAGGATAGCTCCTGAAGGCTCACCCCAACTGCAGGTCCTGTGCCTGCATTCGGGCTTGCTAGAGCACACGCACACAGGGACACACGTTCCTTACCCAGCCTTAGCTCTGAGACTGCCCTGAACAAGACAGTCACACCACCAGCGGATGTAAGTGTCCCCAGCAAAGCAGCCCAGGAATCGCTAAGCAGCTAGAGACAGACAATGCCTGTATCCCAGTGTCCTTCCTGGCATCATCCCCCTACACAAGGAAGGGCTCTGGCACCTTGAAGCAGGAACACGCATGTGCATCCTTGGATTTGCACTATCCCTCCCACAGGAGCAGGACAGTTTGCAGAGGCTCTGCTTCAAGGACCTGACATCCCTTCGGGGTCCTACTTGTTCAGTTTGGAAGAGCACCCAAAACCAAATGCCCCTGCTCGATGTCTATCTTCAGGAGGTCTTATCCCAGAATCCCTGGATCTATCACACGCATCCCACTCAGGTGGCCATTGCGCCATCCTGAGCTGCTTAGGGTGATGTGTGCACACCTTCTGCCTCCGAAAGGCAAACCGACCCTTTCAAACAAAGAGTATCTCTTAAATGCACCCTATCACCTCTAACGCCTGTTTGGCCAAGCACCACATCCAGCAGTGTGCAGCTGCCGGCCGTGCCTGCGGGCCCTGCCTGACGCAGGAGCCATGCCACGCCGGTGCCCATTGCCCAGCAGCACCGAGTAGGGCAGTTTCACAGGGAGCCTGGCAGCAGTCTGATCTACACAAAACACACAGGTCTTCGCTGTGACTTGCACCCGACACACCTGCACTCGGACTCGCACGGTGCTGGGTCAGCACGGCTCTTGTGAAAGCCCAACCGTTTTAGCAGCCCTGTGGTAAAGAAGGAAAAAGTCTCCTGTGCCAAGACTGAGCCTCTAGGAGCCCATTCCTCAAAAGCGAAGGGCTGGAAGCCCCAAGCAGCCTGCCACAGGGACACCAGAAGCCTTCAGCTGTCAAAGGCCACCCCTGAAGCACAGCCACAGTGTTTCCTAACACATGCGGGGTTCCCAGCACCACGATGGCTCATGGCGAAGCACCAGAGAGCGTGCACCCGAGCCAGACCTCGCTGTGTCGGCGCTCCCGCAGCAGCACATCGTATCGCATCCGCGGAACAGCTCCTGCTGGTTTTACTGCGCCTAGTACAACACAAGTGCCAGCTCCCCCATCTATCGGCCCTCCTAATGGATTTGCTACTCTGAATACACATCCTCACCCCTGCTGTAAGTAAACCAAGGGATAAATTAACTCGCAAGCTATACACAAAGAAGAAAGCCCCCACAGAGCTCATGCAGGAGCCCCAGCCGAGCATCCCCTCCCTTCCATCACCTCACGGCAATTCTCACGACCACTCGCAGCACTTCATTCACTGCACGCTGAGAGCGCGGAGGGGGTAAAGCTCCGATCGCAAAGGGGGCAAACACAGAGGCACGTGGGGACGGCTCTGCTCCCTGCAAAGGGGCACCGGCAGCGCGGGGCTGCGCTCAGGCAAGGGAGGAGGGCCCCATACACACACACACACGCTTCCAACGGGGTCCGCATCTCGCCTCCCGGGGTCACCGCCGCTCGGCCCGGATGACCCGGTACCTCGGGGACCACCGGGCACCCACCCCCCCCCCCCACTGTCGCGATACCCAACACCCTGCATCCCTCCCCACGCCGGTACCTGCGAGGAGGCGGATGTCGGCGCGGGCCGTGTCGCGGCGGAGCGCGCGCACCACGAGCGCCACGGTGCTGTCCTCGCGCAGGGCCTCCGCGCGCGGGCTGCGCTCGTCGTACACCACGACGGCGGCGTAGAGCCCCGCGCGCAGCCGCGCGCGCACGTCCCCCTCTCCCGGCAGGATCTGATCCAGGCTCACGGCCCCCTTCGCCCGGCGCCTCACGATCGTGTTGCACCGCACGTTCAGCGAGCCGCGGATGTGCCCGGCGCTGTGAGCCAAGAACGGACGGCAAGTCCAGCACCAGGCACCGCCCGCTGCCACCGCCGGCCTCTTCGCGGCACACCAGCCGCCGCAGCGCGCTGCCCTCCATCTCCCGTAGACCCTCCGTGGCCACCATGGCGGGACGGGGACCGGCAGCGAGGGAGGGAGGAGGAGGAGAAGGGAAAGGGGAAGGGGGGGGGGGACGCGGCGGCGGGGGAGGGGGCCCTGCTGCCGGTACCGCTCGCGCACCCCCGCGCGCGGCGGACGGCGGAGCCTTTACTACCCCGTGAAGGGGGGGGGGAGGAAGGGGGAGGGGGAGGGGGGAGCAGCGCGCGCTCCCGCCCCTTCGCCCCGCCCCGCCCATTCATCCCGCGCCGCGGTAACCGCGGCGCGGGATGAATGGGCGGGGCGGGGCGAAGGGGCGCGCGCGCGCAAGAGCGACGTCACCGCCTCCCATTCATAAAATAACTCCGGCCATGTTGCCCTCTGTTTGTGAATGGAGCAAAGAGTTGGGGGGGGGTGGCGGCGCCCCCGCTCTTTTGTCGCGCCCTTACCGTGCTCGGTGTCGCCCCTATACCCCGCTGGGTATGCACATGTATGCACAGGCTGCACGTGTGTATACACGCGCTATAGGACACGCATGTAGCCGGGGACGCGCTGCGCACGGCTGTTTATCCGGCTTTGTCTCTTTGCTCCTGTCCAGGCTGGGCTGGCTAGCATCAAAAGCAGGGCTCTGCAGCCCACTCTATACCCGGTGTGCCTGCCACTGCCACGTTGATCCCTGTCTGAAAACAGCTCGATAAAACACCACAGCACCCTGCCCGGGGAGCACAGCCCTATGGAAGGCTCTTCAATTTGATTCCTCGCATGGAATTTGACTGTTAACTATATGACTATTAACTATTTTTTGGTTCAAAGTCAAAGGGGGAAATTGACAGCCCTGAAGTGACCCCAGGAGAGTCTCCCCATAACCACCACCTTACAACAAGTCATTTCACCCAGAAGTCCCCATCAGGCTGCTTTCAAACTAAAGCGCTGCCACAAGCCCTGGTGCCAACAACTGTGCTCTGGGCATTTCCAGAGAACAGATGCCTGCCAGTTCCAGATGGGTCTGCTCCAGAGACCTGGCAGTGCCCAAATGTAGACCTGGACCTTGTGGGAGTAAGGTGAAGGGCCCAATGGTTACCTAAGCCCATCTGCCCCCATCACTGTTTTCCACAGGGAGCAGCATTTTGGGCAGGCAGCGTGAATTCCCATCCCCTGCATGTCCACGGTTGTTGATTTGGACAGGGTAAGACCTTGCTGTGTGTGCCTACCTGGGAGGAATACAGCCTACCACGCATGTCCCACAGCTGTGTCCCACTGCTGCCTCTCCCGCATACTCTGCCCTCTGACTGCTGCTGGATTCTGCCCTCCATCTGCGTCAGCCTGATCTTTGCACCCCTACCCTTTGTGTGCTGTGCCGACCTTTCACCAGCCAAGCGGAGCTGTGGGGGAAACATAGCTGCCATTTGTGTGATACACCCCCTCCAGGAATTTCTTTGGGCCTGCTGCCTAATGCAGCAGGGGTGGGAGGCTGATTTTCTCCCCTTCCAGCCTGCAGCAGGCACAAGAGAAGAAGAAACCTATTTCTACTGAAGTAGACTCTGAATGGCCAGTGACATGCCAGGGACACATTTTCTTCCTTTAGAGAGCACTACCAGGGACAAAAAAAACTCAAACTGAGAATCTGATTTCAAAGTGATTGAAAATTGTGCTCTCTTAGCACGACTGGAACTCAAGCTGGACCATCAGAAATGTCTCAAGGAGCTTTACTCAAGAGCTGATGCCAAAATACTCTTGTTTCTTTGCTCCTCTTGGGCAGAAGATGTTGGCCACTATCACATGACGATCTAGCCTGCTGGCTTCAATGCCACTGCACTATCCTCTCTGGCCTGTACACTAAAATTGGATGACCAAGGGCACAGAGCATATATCCTTGGAGGCAGGGCCTGGCATCCTCATTTTTCTCTTCTTGGTCCAGCATGTGACTGGACCAAGCTGGTCTGAGGCAGGAGAGGAAGACAGCATTGGTGTGGTGCAGGAGGGTGGTGGTGGCTCAAAGTCTGCTGGCTGAACCCAAAGGTGAGAGCCCCTAGACTGGATCAAGCCAATACCACCCAGCCAGGATCCACCACTGGGGATAAAAAGGATCTCCCTCACTGCAGTTAGCTGAGAAGGAAACCTTGTTAGCCTTGTCTGTTTTGATGGGACAACCAAGAGCCACCAGAAAGGCTTGCAAGGCAGAAGCCACAAGGCAAAAGAGGCAACATAATTCCTGGGGTGGAGGGGCAGGGGGTGTAGAAAGGACTGGTGAAAGGGGGAAGGATAGGGATGGGAGAAGCCCATATGGCTTCATGTTCTGACTTCGCAAACCTAGAGAAGCATGAAAGCTAATATTTCTGTCAGTCGGCATCTGCATAGCATAAAGTGAAATATACCCTGCTCAGAAACAACCAACCAAAAGAAAAGAGAGGGAGACAAAGAAATGTTCATTTCCTTTGCAACAGAGTCAAAGAATCATCTTTTCTAGGGCCCTGGCCAGAAGAGGCAATCGTTGAAAGAAGCTGGAGGGAAATTAATTGCCAAAGGAGGCACATATTTGCATGATTAAATGTCAATATGTACCTTGAATTAAGAAAAAGGAATTTACACCTCATCTCGCTGTGGCAGTGGAAACCAAATTAGAGCCAGGCTGCGAATTCACCAGCCAATAGATCCCCATTTGTTTGGCTATCTAAAGGCTTATCCTGCCCACAGAAATGCTGAGGCATGAGTCCCCCTGGGTGGGCAACCTGCTGAGCTCAGCCCAGAACCCTCTGTGCTCCTCCAGGCTCTGCTCCCCCAGCTCCTGGCCCCAGCGCTCACACGTGGGGCCCTGGCGTGCTGCATCATGCCGCAGGTCTCAGCCACAGGGCAGATGTGCCTCCCTCTGAACCACCTGGGCTGGACACGGGCCAGGGTTTTGCTATGTGGGTGTTATCCCACGAGCTCGATTCCACACACACACACCCCCCCCCGTCCTCCTGGTCAGCCTGCTGTGCTGTGTCCCTGCCACCCTCAGCACGTGGCAGAGGTTGCAGCATAAGGATGCTGGCACCTTCCCGCAGCAGCTCCCAGCGGTTAGCCAAAGTGCTGAGTGATTTGCCCTGGCATGTGCAGGAAGCCTGTGGCAGAAGTGAAAGGCAGAATCAAGGTCTTAACAACTCGCAAGTCTGCGCTTACCCACAGAACCCAGCCTTGCCAGGGTGCTGCGGGGTCATTGCTCCTTTCTGTCCTCATGCTGCATGTTAAGGTTCTCCTTTCACAGTGTCTTTCTCCCATCTTTCCAGGCTGGGGGATGCATCCTCCTGTCTGCAAAGGGCAGTGCAGCAGTGACAGTGTTAACAGATTCATGTTAATAAATCCAGGCTCTCTTTTCCTCTAGGGCATATTTGCATATTAATGGAGGGGAATTGTAACCAACCTGTCTAGGGAGGCTAAAGGGAAAATTATGCGAGGTTGGTTAAGGAGGCGGAGGAGGGGAAAATGTTCATTTCCAGCACTTTCCAACCCCTCAGCTGCAAAAGCACGGTGAGCAACCTGAGCTCCAGGGCAGTGCCTTGCTGAGCCTGGGACATCCTGGGGGTGAAGGTAGTACCTGAGCATAGGTGGCTGTTCAGACCCACCTGCAACCCTCCTGCGCTGGCTTCTCATGGCTACACTTCACATCAACCCAGACATTACCTTAAACCCAGGGCCATGGCAGCCCATTTCAGCAAGCGTGTCCCAAATCATCACCCTGTCCTCCAAGGCATCCAGATAAAATGCAGCTCCCGGCGGGCTGTCAGCAGAGCATCTCTGAGGGCTTTTCAGCAGCACCGTGCTTGGTGCAGGGGGTAATGGAGACAGAGAAGGGGATTCGACCCAGGCTGGGCTGAAGCACCTCCCTTTCTCATCCTCGCTCCTTCACACTGGGCTGCAAGTAGGTGCAGCACATAGAATCATAGAATGGTTGGGGTTGGAAAGGACCTTAAGATCATCCAGTTCCAAACCCCCTGCCATGGGCAGGGACACCTCACATTATACCATTTTGCCCAACCCTGCCACAGTCTTTGTTGCCTCAAACCCCAAAGGCCCAGGCATCAGCCCAAAAGCCTCTGACAGCACATGAAAAATGCCAGGAGCTTCGGCACGTCTGCTTTATACACTCAGGCCTCAGTTAATACTCCCATACCAGTGAACTGCCCTACAGATTTTACCTCTAGAATGACAAATAATTTGCTGCTTTTTGCCCTACAATACCAGACAGACCGAGGGTTTATTGTCATGAGGCTATCAGCTATAAATTACTAAATAGGAGAATAAGTCAGCTATAAATCACTAGATAGGATGCCCCCCTCCTCTGATCTAGGTGAGGAGATGGAAAAAGGAACCCTTCTTTAAAACAGCAACAGGGCACTCCAAATCCCCCAACAGCTGCAGCCTGTTTGTGCCCATGCAAATGTGATCAGGGCAGGACCCACTCAAATCAGCAGGATGCAAAGCGGCCCAAGCCATTTTGTGCTGCAGGTTTGCTTGCCTGTGGAAAGTCCCCATGCTGTTTCCTTTTGACCTGGCTTTCCCTGGGGCAGAAGTGTGAGGAGACACAAACCACAGGGCTTGGAGGTCAGCTGCTGGTGGCATTCCCAAGGACTGGATGGTGGGTAAGGGCCTGTGGATCTGATGCATCACTCTGGCTCCGAAAGACTGAGGAGCTCAATGGTCCCACAGATATGGCAGGCGTGCCCCTCAGTCTCACCAGGACACAGAGACCAGCCGTGACACAGGGCCCCGCAGGTGCAGAGCCAGTCTGGCTGTCCCCTGGGCAGAGCATCTTCCAGCGCATGGTTCAATTGAGTGGTGCCTGGTTGGACGTAGGGTCATCTCTACAACCGCGGCAGACAAGGGCAAGCCACCCCGGCAAGCTGCTTCCTGACAAGAGAATCCACATGAGCTGTCCTTGACGTTTTGTCATACTTGATACAGCTGCAGCAGTGTGCCGGCTGTCAGACCCCATCAGCACCCTCTGCCCATCCTCTCAATTCTCCTGCCTTCTCCAAAAGCCCTGAAGCTTTCCCCGTTCCAGGTGTCAGAACACACAAGGTCTATGATCGTGTTATCACAACCATGGATTATAAAGCAGATACGTAAGTGAGGTGGATAAAACAAGCACATAGGTCCCCTAACCCCCAAAATTTCATGTGCCGTGGGCATTAGACTAGTATCTTTGGCTGTAGGATTTGGGGGTGCAGCAGAGCCAGAAAAGTGAATCTGGATCCCACATGGTTGTGAAGCCGGAGATCACTCCTGAAAGCTCTTCAGCCCCAATACAGTATTTAGTCGCAGGCAAGCGGATCCCAGCAGCTGCCTGCTTTGGGGACATCACTGTTTGCAAGTTGAAGGAGAAATGCCTCACTCGAATTTCCCTGTGTTTGGATAAGCATCCAGCCTCAGTGATAGGGTTGAAGCTGAGCTTTGAATGTCGTTTTTTGCTAGGAAGAAACGGCTGGGGAAGAGACATTTCTCCCTTGGGCTTGAGATCATAAATAAGGCAGTGTTATGTAAGTGCGACTATAACCTATTTATACATAGCGTCGGACTTGTACAACCAGGCTATGAAGGACAAATCTTCCACTAATTTCTATGGACATAACAGTGGTACCTGTTTGAGTTCAGAAACAGCAGTGGAAATGCATGGTGCTCTGTGTCAGCAGTAACTGGGACTCCCCTCCAAATTATACAGAGGTGACTTGTGTCTGGCACCTCTTCTTATACAGGCACAGTGGTTGCTGTTGGCTTCAGGCAGCTCCCTTGCACCCATTCCTGATTCCAAGGCCCAAATGGCAGGCACCATGGGAATGGAAACCGACCACCTTTCCTGGGATGAACCTGGGCTCTTGTCCCTCGAGCGGTGTGCCAGGCAGGAGGAGGGCTCCTCGGAGGCTCTGTCAGCAGGACTGTGCCCTGTGATGAGGCATGGAGATGCTGAGTGTTCACCCAGGTGTCAAGGCACAGGAACCAAAAGTGTCAGCTGCCAGCGTCAAACCAGCATAAAGAGCACCAGCTCACACGCAGTGTTAACCAGGGGGATGCCTTGCTGCAGGACCCTGTGTGTGCTCAAAGTCTACAGGGTTTCAAAACCAAAAGGATACATTCCTGGAAGCAAAGATCATCAGGGGTTACTGCACACAGAGGTGTCCAGAGGCTAGAAGTGTAGCTGGAGTCCTTACGGCGCACACTTGCCCTGTTGCCATGTACCTGTCCCTGATCTTGGTGCTGCTCAGTGTAAAGTTGCTGAGCAGAGTGGTCTGTATCAAAATGACCACACTTAGGCTAATGCAGCCTTGGCTGTGTGGGTCTAACTTGATTGGCATGGCCCGATGCCTGCTGGAGATCAAGATAATGGCAACTGTGTATAAAGAATCAAAGGAAGACTCAAACCCAGAAATGGCTGCTGAGGCAGAGAAGCAGACATCATATTTACGATGAGACAAGACTCCCAGTCAGGTTCAAGTTTAAAGCCAGGCTTCTTCCCTCTCCATCATCTCCCAGTCTATGTTCTGCCTTGTCTCAGCACGGCAAATAGTTGCACATCGCTGCTTCTGCCGCAGTCTCTCTCATGGTCCCTGAGCCAGCAGCCGTGGCCTCTGGAGACCTGAGCATCACAGCGCCTGTGGGAGGCTGCGGAAGGGGAGAAAGTCTGAAATCCCCATGGGGCTCCTTTGTGCCACTGGCTAATCTTCCTTCCCTGCCTCGCAGATGATCTCAGCTCCCGCTGCGGCCTGATCACACAAATCCAGCAGGGACACATGGCCCTGGCTTGTCATGCCCTGCTGTCCCCCGCCGGAGATGAGGCAGCCACAGGGTCAAGTGTGGATGGCCCAGGGGGTCAGAAGTGATCACAGCTGCCGTGATGTTTTCCTAGACACCCCCAGCAGAGCCCGGTGACTGATTCACCTCCTGTCTTGGTGCATCAGGCATTGACTCACACCCAAAATGCGTCAGATGGTTGTACCCGTGAAGGGCTTCATGGGCTTTACCCCGAGTGTCCCCACTAAACTTTGGAGCTGGACCTTCCTCTGGAGGGGCAGGTGGATGGGAAATCTTTGTTGGCAACGTTTGTGCCTCCGTAAGGAATGTGAAACTGGGCTGGACAGCTCTTCCAGCCTTCTGCAATTCAGTTCTCAGTGATTTCCTGTGCCAGCATGAGGTCTCCTGCAATAAAAGACGTGATCTGAGAAAGGCCTAACCCTGCTACCTTTGCGCCCATGATAAAGCCCTTGGTAGCTCCAGCAGGGACAGAGGGAAGCAGCACAGACCTGAGGCTGGCAGGCTGCTGCCAAACAGATGCTTTCGTGGCTGAAATCAACTTGTGCAGCAGTTGGCACGCGGACAGACAGGCACGTGCCACAGCCTGGCTGGCACGAGTTTGTGCCCTTGAAAATCCCTCCCGGGAGCTCGCACTTTCTGCTCTCTGCTTTGCCCGGTCAGTCTGTTAAAGGAGAAAGAAAACCCTAGCGGAATAGGAAACACTCCTTGATGTTCTGGCCAGCCAGAGTCCACCTCTGACCCGTTGACTCTCTGAGCAGCTGCCCCCAAACCAGACAGCTCAACCCCAGGAATGACGTCGAGCACCAGCGGTGCTGGCTCAGAAGGAGTGAGCGAAGCCCACCGAACAGTAGAGACGGTAAGCAGTAGAAAAGCAGGGGCAGCACAAACAGTAAAACTGTGCATGAAACAGACTCATTTAGCAGATGTCCCAGTGAGTCCAGCAGTGCTGGGAGCGCTCAGGGCCTTTTTGTACTCCAACTATAACACAGAGGTGGAAAAAGTCCATCCGGATCAGTGACCTGGCTGCAAGTGCAGCTAACCTGCTTCAGGCACCTCAAAACAGCATGAGCCTGGGTGAGCAAACCAGCGCTTCCCAGGCAACTCTTCCTGTCTCATGCAATGTGCCTGGGGGACTTCCTGAGCCAGGTCTGGGATCTGTGTCCCTAATAACCCCTAATAGATTTTTCCTCCATGAATAGGCCCAGGTGCTTTTTGAACTCATGCAAATGTTCAGCATCCTGCAGCGAGGAGTTCCACTGTTTCATTATGCCACGGCCACTTCCTTGGTCTTGCTTTGAACCTGCCACCTCCTTGTTTCACTGCTTCTCTCCATTTCTGTCCTGGAAGAGACAGTCATTTCAAACTCAGCTGCCCCCCAGCTATGGGAGCAGAAGAAATGTCATCTTGCTTGCTGCTGTGTATGGGGACCTAACAGTGTTGCCCTGAATTAACTAATGAGCTCTAAATATAATCCTGCCCGACTAATTCCAGAAAACATTGCCCTTTGTGCAGCCTGTTTGCTGTGTCACATAAGCATGCGCAGACAGGTCTCTGCTCAGCATCTGCTCTCCATCATCAAGACCTGCTAAACTGTTTTCTCAGGACATCACCTTCTGAGAATGACACTGTATAGCACCATGCCCTTCTCAGGGGATGGAAATGGTGTATGAAAATCTTCCTGTGAGGTGAGGGCTCCCCCGGTTGCTGGTCATCCAAACCCTATCATTCTGGGCTCTGAGCTCCAGCTCATGGGGTGTAACGATTAGCAGAGAGGAAGTGGCGTTTTTGCAGAGTTTGGTGTGAAATGAGAGCCTACACACATTTGGACCGGTCTGTGCCGGTCTGTGCTGCTGGCACACACTCACCAGTGGCTGATAATAAAGGGAGAAGTGGCCAGATCAACACTTCTGAAGGTAAAGAGGAATGAATACATATTCTCCAGCAAGCTTTGCATAGGAGGGAGGCAAAATGTATGGGTAGGACATATCATGTATGCAGACAAATGGGTATATGCGGTCTGGGAGCTGTTCTCACCTGTTTTCAGCATCACTGCTGTTAAGTCCCCAGCACACAGCTCCAGTGACAAGGCCATCTGTTCTGCCATGACAGCTGGCAGCTAGCAGAGGCCAGCATGAATAGTCTGCCTCCTTTGGAGCCAGCGTACTGCCAAACTTGCTAAGAAAAGCCATTTCAGCCATGCCAGCTGAAAGCCACCTGCTGCCATGGTCAGAGACGCGTGGGCACCATGGCACCAGGCTCTGCCAGGCTCACACCGCATCCCTTGTGTGCTGCAAAGCAATCACATCCTGGGGTGTCTCTTTTCTCCCCTGCATTTTAACAGGAAGAAGCTATGGTCGGGCTGTTCTCCCTGGGTGGACTTTCCCTGTTGGGTTTTCTTCTTTCATTTTCTGTTGGCAAAACCAGAAGGATTTTTCTCTCTCTTTCAGTATTCTTGGTGTGACCCAGGGAGCTACAGACCAGTCAGCCTCACCTCTGTGCCTGCCAAAATCTTGGAGCAGATTCTCCTGGAAGGCATGCTGAGGCACATGGAAAACAACAAGGTGTTTGGTGACAGCCAGCATGGCTTCACTAAGGGGAAATCCTGCCTGACCAATCTGGTGGCCTTCTATGATGGGCTATGGAACTGATGGACAGGGGTAGAGCAGCTGATGTCATCTACCTGGACTTGTGCAAAGCGTTTGACACTGTCCCGCACGACATCCTTGTCTCTAAGTTGGAGAGACATCAATTTGATAGGTGGACCACTTGGTGGATAAAGAGCTGGCTGGATGGCTGCATGCAAAGAGTTGTGGTCAATGGCTCAATGTCCAGCTGGAGACCAGTAACGAGTGGTGTCCCTCAGGGGTCACTGTTGGGACCGGTCTTGTTCAACATCTTTGTCGGTGACATGGACAGTGGGATTGAGTGCACCTTCAGCAAGTTTGCCAATGACACCAAGCTGTGTGGTTCGGTTGATACATTGGAGGGAAAGAATGCCATCCAGAGGGACCTTGACATGCTTGTCAGATGGGCTGATGCCAACCTGATGCAGTTTAACCATGCCAAGTGCAAGGTCCTACACCTGGGTCAGAGCAATCCCAGGCACAGCTACAGGTTCGGCAGAGAAGAGATTCAGAGCAGCCTTGCAGAGAAGGACTTGGGGGTGTTGGTCAATGAAAAATGAACATGAGGCAGCAGTGTGTGCTTGCAGCCCTGAAAGCCAATGGTATCCTGGGCTGCATCAAAAGGAGTGTGACCAGCAGGTCGAGGGAGGTGATCCTGCCCCTCTACTCTGCTCTCGTGAGACCTCACTTGGAGTATTGTGTGCAGTTCTGGTGTCCTCAACATAAAAAGGACATGGAACATGTCAAGGAAGTCATGGAATGGAAGTCATGACATGGAAGTCCAGGGGAGGGCCACGAGGATAATCAGGGGACTGAAACACCTCCCGTATGAAGATAGGCTGAGAAAGTTGGGGCTGTTGAGCCTGGAGAAGAGAAGTCTGCGTGGAGACCTCATAGCAGCCTTGCAGTATCGGAAGGGGGCCTATAGGGATGCTGGGGAGGGACTCTTCATTAGGGACTGTAGTGATAGGACAAGGGGTAACGGGTTCAAACTTAAACAGGGGAAGTTTAGATTGGATATAAAGAAAAGGTTCTTTACTGTGAGGGTGGTGAGGCACTGGAATGGGTTGCCCAGGGAAGTTGTGAATGCTCCGTCACTGGCAGTGTTCAAGGCCGGGTTGAACAGAGTCTTGGGTGGCATGGTTTAGTGTGAGGTGTCCCTGCCCATGTCAGGGGGGTTGGAACTAGGTGATGTTGAGGTCCCTTTCCAACCCTAACTGTTCTATGATTCTATGATTACTCAGAGGCTTGGGAACAGCATGGTGACTGACAGTGC
The DNA here is from genome assembly GCA_017639245.1 of Myiopsitta monachus. Lineage (NCBI taxonomy): Eukaryota > Metazoa > Chordata > Aves > Psittaciformes > Psittacidae > Myiopsitta > Myiopsitta monachus. The sequence goes on along the minus strand of CM029917.1, from coordinate 69,088,197 downwards.
TGGGCATGAGGAAAGACTAACATAGGAAAATGCAGTGAGGAGGAGGAAGGGGCACAGACGGTGCGGCCCTACAGGCTGTTCAAAGGGCTTAGCAATGATGACAGTGTGCTCAAAAGAGGAAGCAAAAGGACAAAATGGGGAACTGCCAGTCTTTTGGGGCTGAAATCATGGCTTCCTTGGGGAAGGTGTGCAAGACCAAGTCCCCAGAGCACGTTATGTGGCCATGTGTGGCCAGCTGGTGACTGGGGGCCTCACAGCTGCCTGCTCCAGACCTCCCAGGCCACTCTTGGGAGCTTTTTTGGAAGGCGCTGCCCTTGCTAGTACCATGAACCTGAACGCCATCTGCCACGTGCTGATCCCACGCACCTTGCTGTGAGGGCAGAGCGGTTGTCTGTTATCACAGGGATCCCCGGGGATGGGCACATCCTTCCCAGTATTTACTAGGCTTCCTCATGCAAAGAAGGGATCCGGCACCAGTTCTGGAAAAGCCAGCCCCAGCTGCTGCCCTTGGAGCATCCTGCAACTTCTCAGCATCCTTGGGTATCTCCTGAAGAGAGGAATACCCGGCTGGTGGACCTGACCCAGCTCTGAATGCACTGCTCTAAGTGCATTCACTTCTCTGAGTGAATCCAAACTCTAACTTCAAAACCAGGAGTCTTTGTTTGGAGAAGCTGAACTGAGACAATTCACCCAGAAGCAGGGACCTCAACAAGGTTACCACCACATTAAGGGAACCTCATTTATCAGGATTAGCACCTGGGATCTCCTGCTGAGGTCAAAGCCAGAGGTGCAGTTGCAACCCATGGCAGTCCCTGCACCTCCTTGCACCGTGTGCCAGTTTCAGTTCTACCCAAAACTCCTCCTGGGCTTAAGTGAGTGGTATAGGACAGAAGAGGGAAGGAAAATTTCCAACAGAAGGTTTTTCCAGAGGTTTCCATTGCATTCGTTTGGCGTTGGAAAAGCTCACTTTGTCTGCAAGGAAAATTCCTGTCAGTGAGTCCACACAACTGCTTTTAAGGAAGAATTCTGAGGACCACAGCGGTACCTCTCCTGAAAAATTCCTGGGCCAAGGGAAAACGTGCTTGGCTTTCCCTCCCTGTATTTGGAGAGCCAATTGTCAGGGATGTGCTTTTGCTTCCTCATGTGAGGGCTGGCCTCCTTCTTTGTGTGTGCTTGGGAAGAACTGCAGAGGTCTCAGGGCAAAGCGGAGCTTACCGATTCTAGTCAAATCTGTTGTGATGATTTTCCCCCTTCCCTCCCTGTGTTTCACTTGTCCCTGTCAGGTTTGTGGCCATCGAGGAAACCCACTCTGCATCGCTGAGATGTCCCATCTCATCCTCCCCCATCCTGTGCATCAGAAAAGGGCAGTGGGGAAAGAGTCCATTTCTTACACCACACTTTCTTTTTTCAGCACTTCCTCGATTGAGCTGTTGGAAGAAAATAGCTATGCCAAAGCACTAGGGACTATAAAGAGCCTGGAAACACCAAAATCAGAAGGGCAGAGCATCCTTCCTCCCAGGAAAGTGCACTCAGGGAATACCACAAGCACTGATGTGCATGTGCCTGCAGTGGCAGGGTCTCACGAGGAAAGGGACTGGGATGAACCAGTGTTTTTATTTCTACACATGAATTTTTGACACAGCCTTACCAATTCAGTGCCGAATTGTTTTGGGCCACACGCATCCGTAAGCATTGCCAGTGCCTGTTGCACGGAGAGCAAAGGCACGCTTAGCCGGCATGGACTGGTTTTGTATCAGCCCATTTCCTCTTCTCTGACAAGGAGAAATTTGTCTTGCATTAGTGTTGTTTCCTACCCACTTGGAAAGGAAGAAGTGGGTGGTGGCCACATCCCCTCCTCTGAAGGCCATCCCCGGTGAAGGGGGCCCTGTGGCTGGAGGGGAGGGAACAGAGGGAGCCCACTTTGCCTCAGCGTCTTCTTGAAGCACGTCAGACTCAGCTTTTAACCTCCATCATAGAGCCACGGGTCAGCCCTGTCTGGAACACACCATCTTCTTCCTCATCTGACCATCACAGCAGCACAGTCTGCTCCTCGCTGCCCAGCAATGCTGGCTGCAGACTTGCCTTCCCACAGCGTCCCTTAGTCTGAAATCCCTGGCAGGCAAAATGTCCTCTTTGTCCCAGTTTCCCCCAGCAGCTCTGCATCCTGCATTGTTCACCTCTCAGTGTTCTGGTGTGATTGCAGGTGCTGGCAGGGAGGTTGGGTAGCTGCTGCCACTGGCCATGAGACACAAAGTCCCAGCAGGGAAGGCTGGCCAGGCTCATGAATGACCGCTGCTTGCTTGATGTACTGAGCAAATATCGTTAACAAGCAGCTGTAATCTCCTGGCTTTGTGCCCTCCCCCTTCTCCATGCACAGAAGCAGTGTCAGGGTCCGCATTTCCCCAACACCCTGTGTGCTTGCAACCTGGGACCAGCAGAGATGCTCTGCAGAGCTGCACCAGCCAGCATGGCCCCTTTCCCCCTTCCCTTGGTCCCGTAGCCTCTGGGCCAGAGCAGCTATTATACCTGCTGCATGGCTTCTCAGATCCCCAGTGCACATGATGGTGTAAGGATGCATGTGCTTAAGCCCAGATACCCACCCACTCAGACCAATTTAATGCCCATCTCAATTGTGGGGCAGGGAAGGGGGGAGACAGACTTTTCTACTCAAACACATTTTCATCCCTGCTGGCATATTTGAGCCCTTAAATGCTTCCTCTGAGAGCCAAAGGTCTTTGGAATTAAGAACTGACTCTAGCATTATCGTTTTGTCGGTGGAAGAGCTGTTAGTATTAGGGGCAGAGGAAAGAAAGGGTTGGAAACATATTCCATTTCCTAGAGGCGGCCGCTTTTTCCTCCTCCCAAATTGCCCAGTCAACCACAAGATGAGTCACTGGTCTCCCGCATTTCCACCTGACCCACTTTTGGCTTGTCGGGGCTGACTGCAGAGCTTTTGTTTCTAGGATGCACATACACACAGCCATGGCACTGCGATGCTTTGGGCTTCTCCTGCATCAAATAACCTGGAAGCAGGGAAGCTTTTCAGCCATGGGCTTCCCTTGAAGGCACAAAATGATGACCATCCCTGGCCACCATCCTCCAGGCTCTAGTGGGGCCCTTGCCTGAGCTCTGTGCAGCTGCTGTAGGGAGGTTTGATCCCCGGCAGCTCCAAGCTGAGCCCGGGGGGTCCGGGGCTGTGAAGCCGTTATCTGTGGTTAGGCTTCCCCCTGGGGAAGCTGAAAGGAATAAACAGCAGATGGGACAGCTTGTTCTGCTCTCCTGCTAATGTGTTTTAGCAGGCTGCTCCTAATTTGCATCACTTCTGTCTGTGGAAAGGTACTGTCACCAGTCAGGATGCTCGAGCAGCCCAAAGGAGCAGCATCTCTCAGAGGTGCTCTGATGACTACCTGTTCTCCTCCTCAGTGCTGTGCCCAGCATGGAGTTGTCCTTTTCCAGACACAGGAGGAGCACTGTTTTGAACCACAGTTGAAATGGTTAGATGAGAAACACAGATCAGCGGCAGAAAGCAGAAATGGCATCCCAGGCACAGGAACAGCCCTGGGCAGCAGTATAAATAAACAGCATTTGCTCTATTTTGTGCATGGTGGTGTCATGAATTTTTTTTCCACTGCCCAAGGGAAATTCCCAGGGGTGAAATGTCTGTTCCCATCATATTTTCCATGTCCAATTCCTTGTACTTCCTATTCCCTCAGACGTCACGTCTTGAAGGATATTGCAGGGGACTTGCCTTGCAACCAGATCATGTCTTGCCTTTGCCTCCCTTTACTTCTTCCTCTATCCCCAGCTATAATTGCTTGTCTGTCTCTCTCCCTGGCTCCTGGTGCAGTGCCTGAAAGAGCCCCTGCCTGGCCTGTCTCCTTCAGCCAGTCCTTGGCTTTTGCTTGCCTCTTACCATGATTTGTTGTAGTCTCTCATGTAGGATCCCAAGTTCAGATAAGAGTCTCCACTCCTCAAGCCAATGGCTACGGCCCTTGTGACTCAGGTGCAGGGCAGCAAAAAAACCCAAGCCTACCCAAAGGGCATGATGGGACTCTCAGGAGAAACTCACTGTAGAGGGGCAGCAAAGGGGAGGGTTGCACTTATTCGGCTGCTAAAAGTAAGAGGGCTAGTTAGAGCTGCAAAAGCCCACTGTGGCTCAGTACCTGTCCCACACAGGCCAACATCCAGGTTATCCCAGACCTAACTCCAGCTCCACTTGTGCTGAATGGAGGACATTTAGTGTTAGCCTTAAAAACCTGTCCTAGCCAGCTGCTGACAGCTGCACAAGGTTTGTATCCGTGTGCTGCCCATTGTGTACCTCAAAGATACGCAGAGTCCCCTACAGCAGACAGCCATAAAGTGGCATCTCCTTTCAGCTCTGCAGCATCTGGCAAACCATGAGCAACTGGGCCAGCAAGCAAATAACACGGTTCCTGCCCATAGGCTGTAAAACATGGGAGAAGGAGGCCATGAATCCCAGCAAGCTGCTTCCCGGGCATCCGACCACAGTGAGGGCTGGGGGCCGGGTGCTGATGAAACAGCCTGTTTATGGTTTCAGTGCACATGGACCTAATTACTGGTGTCTGTGCACTAATCCATGCTCTGCAGGCAAGCCAGGAGGCGAGGTTGGGTGTGAGACCCAGCCTGGAGTGCTCTCAGGTTCCAGTGGGATGGTGAAGTGCCTGTGCCCCATACGTGCCGGGCACCAGCCTCTGCCTATGTCTGGTCATGACCACCACCCCTGACACTGGGGCCATGCTGCCCAGCAGGAACCCACCCCAATCCAGCCTGAGGGTCATGCCAGGCCCCATCTGCTGCATTTTGGGCAGGTTTGAGGTGCAGAGGGGTTGCCTGTGCTGGAAACGTGCTGATCCAGGCAGGGTTGCAGCGAAGCCCTCCCAGCCGCAGCCCTGCCGGAGTCAGCCGCACCCTGGCTCCCGTCGAAGAGGTGTCTCCCTTGGCCAAGGTGCACTCCTCCACAAATGCTTACAATATTTGGCACTTGCTATGTCCCTGGCTCCCTGGGCCAAGAACCTGGGGTGTGTGACAGCTATTTGTTGCACCCTGGAGAGGTGGGAGACTGTGTCTGTTTGGAAATCAGGGGTTGTTTATGTGAACTTTTCCCATGGATTCCTCTGGCAGATGAGGAGCTGTTTCATGAGGCTTTTCTTCCTTTTTTAGTGGGAACTGCGACTTTTGACATGGCTTTTTTGTACGAGCCTACAGCCATAGCACCTACAGTGAACTGCAGCTACTTGTACCTTCACAAGACAAGAAGTGCCAGGACCTTTTCATGCCCTTTCTTCCGACCCTGCAAGCAGCCTGTGACAGAGCCATCACATCCATGCTATTAAGCTCCTTCTCCCTCTAAAGCAGGGCGCCTGAACTGCTGACTGGATTTCTTTCCCAGCCACAGCCTAATACTGTGCCCCATTGCTGAGCTTCCCATCTGGGAAACTCCTTCCCAGATGACTCACAAAGATAAAACCCACTCCTCATTTCAGCCCCTGAAAGTACATAGCAAAGTATTTGCAGGAGAGTGCAGACATGCCTACAGTCACTGGCATACAGGCCACTGCACTCAGCCAAGTGTGGGAGCATTAATGAAGCTGGCCTGGATTTACACCAGCACGACAGAACAAAATTCAGGCTTTGACTAAAAATGAAGGAAGTCAAGGAACCCCCATGTAAATGTAATGGGCGTCAAAGGAAGATGATGGTTTTCCACTGGTGAGGAATAAAAATCTGTACTGAAAATCAATTAAGTATGCCTTTCCCCGGTCTTCAATTTGGGAATCACATCAATTCCCTAAATCTCCCTTTGGAGATGACTTTAAGCTCTGCTGTTAAATATCACTACTGGAATTGTAATGAGAGGAAATCAGTGGTATTCACTGATATATGGACCTGCCAGGAGGGAATGGGGTTCATCTGAAAATGTGGTCATAATTCTCTGTGTATTATTTCCCTACTTCCTGCACTTCTCTGCCTCTCTCTTTGTATGTTAATAGTGCAGGAACCCTTCAGCTCATGTCCTTGAATGCAGCAGGAGTGGGGAGCTTCCACAGAGAAGGTAAAGGGACACCCAAGAGGGACTGAGCAAAATCTGGGCTGAAGTCACCATCTCCCAGGGCTCTCCTCAGACCATAGGACATAGCTGTTAAATAGCCAGCCCCTGGAGCTGAGGATCTGACTTGGCATAGCCCTCAGCCCCTGGAGCCCACTCTGCCTGCCAGTGTCACGGCTCACTCCACTCACCCCATCCTTGGGACAATGCCCACAACACCCAGCAATTACTCATTTCTGGCAAGTGATTTAGCAGCCCCAAGTTGCTCGTAGTGCAGTGAACATCCTGTGAGCACCAGAGGCAAAGGGGGCATCACAGGATGCGAAGTGCAAAGCTTATCAGAAATACCCCCACAGGAAACGCAGTGATGAATACAGAAACCTGATCAAACCGCAGCCGGAAATGGGCTGCTGAAGGCTCGGAGAGGTGCTGGGCTCTCTTGTGACCCAGCAAATAGCTGTCTGCTTCCTTCCAGCAAAATTAAAAGAGGGGTAACATTATCTGAGGAGGAGAGTTGGACGCGTGCATGGAGAAGGTGCCCAGCCCAGCAGAGGCACGTGCGTGTGTACCTGCTTTTGCAGGAGCCTCCTTAATTTCAACCCTCTCTCATGCACATGCCAACTCCAGCCTGTGTTTCTTCACTCAGTGCAGGGTCAGACACAAGCAGGAGGCTGTCGGTACCATCCAGCACCTCCACGCCGGCCCCTGCTCCCACCTGTCGCCCACAGCTCCTCCACGTGCCTGAGGCAGGACCCACTCGTGCTTGGCAGCGATGCTTTGGAGCCAGTTCTGCGCTGCGGTGGGCGTCAGCTGGTAATGCCGCAGACCTGCCTCGGCCACCGCCTTGGCACACTCCTACGGGTGCATTGCTCAAGGGTAAAACACAGTGAGCGGGACTGCCTGCAGAAGTAACTGCCCTCCGCAGGGCCTCTCTGCTTGCCCATGCTCATCGAGTCTCTATTCCCCAAGCAAGCTCACCATCACAGCATCTTCAGTCCCACTGAGTGAACCCATCTCATCTGCCCAGGGAGCAAAGGACTAGAAAAGAGAGGTGTAAGAGGCATCCTGGCAGTCTATTCCCACAGGTGTCCATAATACATCAGTTAAAATGTTCTCCCTCCCTGGGCATAGTCTGTTGGTGTTGAAATTCATTTAGCTATTTAAAGTGCTGGCCTCTTTCCCCAAAAAGGCCTGGAGCTGGAAAGCTTCATGGGTTACTTCACACATTGCTCCTCTCTGGCTCATGCCAGCTCCTAATACTTTCTGCCTCTCCAGTAAAACAAACAGGTTTTGCCTGCAGATCCAAACTTATCCATTGCATGCCACAACCAGGCTGGCATTCATCTTGAACGTGGTATTGTCTCTGCTTCAGCCACGGAGAACCCTATAGTGAGCTCCCACACTTATTCACTCAGTCCTAGTAATTAATCAGCTAGCGAGGGCAATGGTTAAATGACACTCAGTACCTTACACAGGCACATAATGGCACAATTAAATCTCCTGAATAGATGTCAAATGACTTCCTTAAGGTAGCTGCTAAGCTTAGACAGTTCAGAGAGTTTTTAATACCAGATGCTAATATGCAATGCTCGAATGTAAGCCTGGGTTAATTAAATCATGCTGCATCAATCAAGCATGAACACAGCCTAGTTGGCATTTCCAGTTTATTGTTAATATGTGACCCCCACTAGGCCCAGGATTAATCAGTACAACTGATTACTCTGCCCCTACCAATAGTACTGGTGTTTGTTGTCCACCCTCAGACCTTAACACAGGCTGCTTGGCTGGTGGGTGCTGCTGCTTTCCTGCTCACAAAAAGCAGACCATGTATGGGTGACTGAGACCCTGTGGGGCTCACCCTTAGCTCAGCCAGGGTCATGTAAGAAGCACCTAGAGCCCTCTCTGGAGATGGGCACTTTCGCAGTGGGAACGTGCTGGAGTAAACCCATCTCACCCACAGGAGCAACAGGGAGAAGGATGAACCAGGGGACACAGTGAAGATGATGATCTCTGTCTTCCACAGGCGTTTTGAAGCCACGTGTCAGTAAGCCTTTCTACACATTTGTTTCCCCATCCATAATAAAATAAGTAAAATAGCACTTAGTTGCCTCATAGGGGGTGTGAGCTGTACTTAATGGACATGTGCAATCGATTTAAAGGCTCTGGGCAGAAGGGAGAATTAAGAGGAACTAAATGGCGCTCATGCTCCTGCACAATGCTATGTCCTTGTGTACTGCACCCTTCAAAGGATGAAGTGTCCCATGTCACTGCTTCCCTTCATTAGTAAACCACATTTTGAAGTCAGATGGAGACACCGTGCCCTGTCTTGTCTCAACACACAAATGTCTTTTTAACCCTGATACCTTGACCATCAACACACAAGGGTCTGTTCTGACCCAAGGAGACAGATGTGCTTTTGACATGCAGAATCTTCAAAACAATCCATCTCAAAACATGTCACAGCCCCATGATGTGGCTTTTAGTTTCCTTTGCACTGATGCGTTGATAAGTTATTCAAAAGTCACTTAAAACATGAAATAAACACTGTTTTCCAGGTGCCATAGTATTTAGCCCGTTTTCTACCGCTGCTCTGGGTTGCAGTCCAAAGTGAGTTATGACACCCTGCTTTTCCATGTGCTCCAGACCAGGCCCATATGTAGAAGCCTAGGCCCTGGTGTGCCTATATGACTAGGTGAAAAACATAGAATCAGCTAGGTTGAAACAGACCTCTAAGATCATGAAGTCCAACCCTTACAAAGGTGTGCACAGAAATGTGTGCACCAGGAAGAAGCTGAGCTTTCAGAGGCCTTCACTGCCACTGCTGCTCCTTCCCAAGAGAAAATAATGGAAGAGTCATGATAGACATCACTGGTATGCCAGTTGCCAGAATCAGGATGACGGGAGTGCTTCTCTGCAGGCTAGATGACATAAAGACCATAAAAGAAACCCAGAACAAGATAATGGGACAAATGAATCAGGATTGCATCTGCCAGCTCCTTATGTGGTATGGAACCCCACAGCTACACATGGCTCCTCACAGTGGAGCAGTGAAGCTAAGAAGAAATATAGAAGAAGGGAAAAGAAAAAGGAGGTGATGAAAAATAAAGTCAAGTGATTCAGCTGAGGGCCATGCACAGGCAGAGTCAGTCCCTGTCACAGCACTGACTTAAAGTTGAGCAAGTGAAGGGACAGGGCTCTTTCCAATGTTCCCTTACATCCAGCCACTCGTCAAACTCAGGCAGGACACTCTACACATATACAGGTAATTAATTCAGACGTCAGGAAGAAGACACTGGAGACCTACTGCCCACTTACTTAATTAAAGAAAATAAAATTGAAAGAAGAACCTGGCAGGAGCTCAGCTCAGCTCTTCCCAAGCAGGCAATGGCTCAGCCTTGAATTAAATGTCAACTGTTGCTAGAGAGTACCCATCACTGGCAAATAACCAGTATTTTAGGAAGGACATCCTCTGTTAAGAGCACTCAGGACCCCCCCTGTTCCCCTAATGAGACAGAGAAGTCCTTGGCATGTGATGGGAAGACTGCTAGCCATATCTAGAGATGTGCAGGTTCTGATAAAGACTCTGCAAGATAAAGAGCCCACTTCTCTATGAGCTCTTGGTCTAGCTGACAATTCCTCTCTGATTTTTATCTTCCTTCCCTTCAAACCCTGGGGTGTGCTATGCCTTTGTATCCTGGGATGGAAAACCCAGTATGGGAAGAGATCTCCTCAAGGCAGCACCCAAAATTAAGTCATGGCTGGGACCTGTGGGCTGCTGCTGGCTCTGAGGGCAGCAAAGCGCCGGTAGTTCAGCCTACATCTCAGGAAACCAGTGAAGGCTCATCTTGAAGGATGGACATTGAAGGCCCAGGCTGTGACTGCCATCTCTCATGTCATAGGCAAGGGAGAGACCCAGCCACTGCCAGCCAGTGATTCATCCTTCCTAAGACAGCTCAGATGAATCATCCAATGCAGATGATCCTCTGCATCAGCACAACAGGAGTTCAGATGTCCTGCTTTTTGATACTGGCTGTTTGATAATACCCATCTCATGTGAGACCTTTAGCAAGATCAAATCTAGATTTACTAAGCATCTGAGGGGCTACTGGGACTTGATCTTCAACACAGGCCACGACATCAGTGTAAGGGTGTTGAGCTATGGGTTGGGACAGTGGGTTTATGATGTTAAAAAAGCTAGCCTTTAGCATATCACAATTAAACACAACCACACTTCAAAGAGGCCACCATTGTTGATGGGACTCACGCTGGAGTCCCAGCTTGTAACTCAAGTTACAAGCCACATCGACCTGCCAGGGAAAACAAACCAGGAAGAGATGGCTAATTCAGCATCCCTCAGACCAGTAGAAAACTCACCCAATGAACCAACACTTAACTTTCCATGCAAGTCTTTGACAGTTTAATTTGTGCAATTAAACTGGCTTCTCTGGCTACAGCTGGGGTACCTCACAGGTACCACCGGCCTACCTGTGACGCTGTTCAAGAGGCACAGCACTCTCAAATGTATTTGAAAAACAACTGAATCATTAAAAATACAACCTAAAGTCCCTATACCCCAAGCCCGCAAAATACGGCTATCCTTGCACAGCTCTCTGATTCTGGTAAAGGGCCTTGGGTGCATCAGATTTATCAGGCAGGTCAGATCAGCCCTGCAGGATGTGAAGAAAATGCAGAGCAGCCGATACATACATAATACAGCCAGCTAGAAAACATCACAGGAATTTCTTGCCACTTTAATCTTGGGAGCTATAGACACATTCAGCAGTAATGGTCCATTCTTTCCTCTATGACTAAGAGAAATAAAAAAAAAGGTCAACAGGACATGATCCTTGAAGATGTCCCCAGAAAGCTCCAAAAGTTCATCTGATGGATGAATCACCTTCAGAAGCATGGTAAAGCCTCCTGAATTGTGTAAATGGATTAGGACTTATAACAAGTTTTCTCCAAAACAACTTATAAGATAATGGAAGACAACAACTTATAAGATAATGGAAGGACAGAAAAACCAAGTGGAGAAGCCAGGGACATGGAGGACAACAATGTAGTTGATGTAAGCTACCTGTGAAAGAGAAAAAACCCACCTTCAGCGAGGCTGATTATTTTAACTACACCAGAGAATCACCTTTCCAAAGATGATGGATATTTGGGCTTGTTAACAAATGTCCTCCTATGGCAGGACTTTCTCTTTGCCTGACCCTACTCCTAAACTGATGAGAGCATGACAGTACTGTAGCAGCTCAGCTGTGCTCTTGGCACGTTACTACCAGACAGTGCATCACAGCTAGTGTCCAGGGGTTGCTTGTAGCTGATGGTACCAACAAGGTGTGAGGTTTATTCTGAAAAAAGAGCTTTAAGCTGCGGTCATCCTTATGAATGATTTAAAATCACCTACCGTGAGCCTTTTCAATCTGCCATCAGCAAACTATGGATGTGAAGACTCTGATGCTGTTATGCTTATGGAGGTTGTAACTGCAGTGGCTTACCAAGTTGTAAATGCAATGACTTACCAAGCTGTAAGTGCAGTGGCTTACCAGGACTCTCTGTATGGTCTCAGACACATGGTCCAGGAGTTGGGCTTCTTTCAGAAGAGATAGTTCTTAATAGAATGTTTCATTGCTATTCAATTTCCTTCATGGCTCAAAGATTGTCTCCTCTAGTATCTGTAAATATTCCAATGATCCTGTCCTGGACATGTTCATTCCACAGGCTGATTGTTGTTGCAAAAGCTGACTTAGGCAGTAACACCACAAAAAGAAGAGCCGTGCAGACTCTTACCATTCGGCTGAATCAAACCGAAAGTGACGTCCAGCACCAAGCTGGCTAAGGTCATCAATTGTCTTAAAAATATATTCACTTTCCCTTCCATATAAAATTAAGTTTGGATTCAGCAGTGTCTTTTGTGTGTGCTTGTGGCTAATTTCTTAAAGGAGAGCTTGCAGGAGGAGAGTCACAGGGGGAAGCAGCACCTGGGCCAGAGCTGCTTGGTTCCCATGTCAATGAGCCAGGATGGTACAGGGGCTGGGAGAAGCAAAGGACACTAGGAGACAGTTTTCAGAGAAAGGATATCTTTGCGCAGTGCATAGTTAAAGCACGGACACACTGAACCACTGGATGTTGTGCTGCTAAAAGCTCACTCAAGTTCAAAGAGCAATTAGACAAATTCATGACATAAAAATCCATCAAGGGGTATTAACTGCAAAGACAGTCTCTGCTTCAGTTATTCCATCTGTCCCACACACCCGGAGGTCAGGGCAGTACCCTGAGATAGCATCAGAACATGCTAGCCTCATGCTTTTGCTTCTTGTAAGGCATATTTTCCTGGCCCTTAGTAGAGAGAGGATGGATGGGCTGAGTAGTGCTGGTCTCATGTGAGCTATGGCCATCGGATGTTGACCTGGGAATACCACAAACCTACACAGGGTTTCCTGCCTAGGAAGAATATTCCCTCCAAGTAGCAATGTCATAAGACTACAAACAAAACTGTCCAGAAAATTACCCAAAACACTTCTTTTTTTATCTTGGAGCATATGTGTGACCCCTATGGAAATGTCCCTGGGAGCAAGATCTATCATTAATGTGAAGAGGCAGAGAAGAAAGCGATGCCATTTTGCCCAAACTACACCTTTGATTTTAAGGCACCATCCCGGTCCCCTGTTGATTTTTCTTCCCAGAGGCTAAAATGCACATGAATCATTAACAAGCTCATAGGGCCCGTGTGTGCTATCATGGTTTGCGCAATTAATCCTGAGCCAATGTGATTCGTCAAATTAATAAAGTTGCTGTTGCTGGGGTGGAAATTCCTGTTACTTGCAGCCGGGCTGGATTTGCTGTTCATCTGCATCTGCACATTTGCAGGTGCCTATCATCACAGCAGCAAGAGCTATATATCAGGTATAGAGTCTGCAGGAGCAACTGAAAAGTGAAACACTTTTCCTATGAAATTACCCTGTTCCCAGCTAATGCAGGTTAACATTCAGGCATTGGTGTCATTTTGCTGTTTTCCTATCTGAGGCACCACACTGGAGGTAGGACTGAACTGTTGAACCAACAGGCTTTTTGAATTGGAGGGAGCTGGTGCAGGGCCTGGGGCACAAGTGTGATGAGGAACGGCTGAGGGACCTGGGGGGGTTTAGTCTGGAGAAAAGAATGCTCAGGGGGGACCTTTTCGCTCCCTACAACTGCCTGACAGGAGGATGGAGCCACAAAGGGGCTGGTCTCTGCTCCCAAGAAACAAGGGACAGGACAAGAGGAAACGGCTTCAAGCGGCACCAGGGAAGTTTAGATTGGATATTGGGAGCAACTTCTTCCCCAAAGGGTGCTCAGGCATCAGAACAGGCTGCCCAGGGCAGTGGTGGAGTCACTGTCCCTGGAAGTGTTCAAAAACTGTGTAGACAAGACCCTCAGTGATGCGGGTTAGTGATGGCCTTGGCAGTGCTGGGGAATGGTTGGACTTGATGATCTTAAAGGTCTTTTCCAACCTGATTGATTCTATGATTCTATATAGGTAAGGGGTAAATATGCACAGAGCAGAAGAGAATGAGAAGAATTACAGCATGATCCAAAGTTTTTGTGGCATTTCTTTCCAAGGAAGAGATTTTTTTCCATCATTCATTGTCATGATGAGCTTAGGTGCCCATGTGTAATTCTACAACATGGGAAGACATCTCCAACACTTTGGTCTTTGGTCTTTCAACCCCATCGAGTGGTTTTTTTACTTGGCATCTTCTTTCAATCACCTTTATCTGAAAGATACCTGTTGAGGACCAGAGGAAACTGTCATGGTTAAAGAGAAGCAACCCTGCAGACCCTGGCAGGAGAGAAGTCCACGTTTTCTCATTCCCTTCCATTGCCCATCTGCACTCTGACACACAGAAGCAAATAGATATGATGCTCAGGTTTTACCTGCGTAACAGAGCTTGGTTTGCTTTCAGAATATTCAGCAGTGGGAGCAAGTTGTACATGCTCCAAACTTTCAGTTTTATGCAAACTTCTTGTCAAAATTTGGCCTATGATTCCTCCAATACCACTGTCCAGGTGAGCTGCCTGGCTCTAGCCTTCATTGAATTTAAGACTCACCTCCTGTTGAATGCAAAAATCTGTCTACATCTGAGGACATCAAGACCCTGTTGACCATCTCTTCCCAGAGGGTAATATTGTTAATTCCTGCTTGGCACCTGCTATAGCAGAGTCTTGGTCCTGGCAGTGATTTAGAGAGATCCCAAAGGTCGTAGTAAAGTGCTGAGGATGCATCTTGCCATGCATCTCATGCACTACGTTAGATTTTTGCTTTTATTGATCTCTTGTTTGTTCCATCTCAAGAGACATCAGACACTTGTTCCACCCAGCCAACAAGTGTGTCTGACATTGGCCTAGCTTGATATCCACCCCTCCTTGGGTGCAGAGCCCATCCGTACAAGGAGCAACACACACCCATTTCTGATGGCAAGGCAGCTTTCTGCATCAAGAGGACATTGTGTTTTCAGAGAGTGAGCAAGAAAGGAGTCACCTAAAATTAGTCACCCAACTCCCTTTCCTAACATGGGCCTCACAGACTGCTCGGTCACCTTTTGCCAGATATGGTCTGTCCATTCAATCAGGCAGGTCTGAGTGTATGCAACTTCATGCAGTTTAAGTCACCCTTCTGCTTTTGTTTTGTTTTGATTCTGGTTTGGGTTTTGTTGTTTGGTGTTTTTTAATTCAATTTGGTTTATTCTACAGTCAAAAGCGAAACTTGGTCTTGAACTGTTGGCAAACACAGTGCAGTAGTGGACAGCTTACACAAAACAGAGTGGTGAATATTCTGCAAGTGCTCACTCTGTTAAGTGATAGAGAAACTCCCGTGCAATGTGTCCTGAGCAGCATTCTGCTCGCCATCAAAGGAGGGAATTACTTGTCCTAAACCCAGATGTGGTAAAAATAGAAATTGTATCCTAGGCCATATTTAACATTTCAATTAAATGACTTCATTTTTAACGAGCATACCTAGATGATTCACGTGTTAGTAAAATCAGGCTATATACAGAGCTGTCCAAAAGGGAAAATATAGGATACCCAGATGCAAGTGGAAGATTTAATCTGCATCTTGGGTTCAGATCCTCACGCTACTGGTCTCTCTACTATTCACTGACTCTCCTTTTCCCAATAAATGTGGACTGCAATCTACCTTATGCTAGGACAACACCATAGTTCCTTTCCCCAAAGTCAAGAGAACGAGATGAAAGACAGCCCAGCTAGAGCTGTTTGATCTAGAAGGAAAAGGAGCAGCCCATGCTTGAGAAGTCAGCTGAGATCAGAGCAAAGACATGCAGTAAGGCAAACACTGACAGGGTAGGAGGAAAAAAACCTGCACCAGGAGAGCATGGCAGCCCTGGAGAGGCATGGTGGCATCTCTACCCTTGGGGACCATCCACCATCAGATCTGACTTGTCTGTGAGGGTGTTGGGGAGAGGAAAGGCACAGAGACCCTCAGAACTTCCTTCCCACCTAAACTCTTCTGTAGCTTTGCAAACCTGGGAGGTGCCTACACCTACCCCAAAGGATGGGGTTGAATGTGCCAGAAAATTAAATTGAAGCAGCAAAATTTTGGCCCTAAAATTATCACTGAAATGGGTTGTGGAGATAAAGTTATTGTATTCAATATCAGTGTAAACCTGTCATCCTGTCAGAAAGGACAAATATTTCCTGCAGAATTAATAGAGCTCTACTGGGTTGCTCTTAATAGTTGTTTATTTTATTTTCTACTGTTCCTAATAAACCTCTGTGCATCTGACAACAGCTGTCTCTAATTACTGTGTGAGTACCCATGCATTATCAGTGTGCATGGGTGTGTTTGTGTGTGCTGATGACACCTCAGGTGTATGTGAAGGGCTACTCAGCTTCTTTACAAATGCATATTCCCTGAGAAATCTGAAATGGTTTCGATTCACAAAGTTTCACCAAATCTGGGTCATGCCACTGCCAGATCTCTGCCTTTGGGGGGCACAAGAACAGAACAAACCCTGCGAGGAACGCAAGGGCAGTTAAAAGGAAAAATCTGAAAACTGGAGAAGAAATCAAAGCGGTTTGTTCTGATTCACTCCAATACCAACTGTCAGAAGAATGCTGTTTGCCCTGAACAGGAGGCCTCGCGGGGCTTTTTTGCAGTAGGACTCCAGTGCCATGCTCTGTCACCCTTTTCTTGAGGTTTTTGTCACAAATTGCTCTCCTGATAAGAGTCAAGATCCTGACATGCAAATATAGACAAAGAAGACGGATATGGTGGGCTGGCGATCTCCAGCAGCAAATCTTGGCGCTACATGGAAGTCCTAACTAAGATTTGGCATGTCTTCTTAATGAACATGCTAGTCTTCATTTTGCTTAAGACATTTCGGTTCATTGAGGCACCTAGACAGCGGCTGGGCTGTGTTACAAACAACAGGTGCTCAAAACCAGGGTTCAGCTCAAAAGCAGCCAGGGAATGGGGAGAGCTGACAAACAGAAGGTGAATTTGCCTCAAGATTTTGTGTGGAATTTACTCAAGACTGACCAAATTAGTGCTGGGGCAGGGATATGTGTGAATGCTCCGCTGTGTGCAAAAACCAGGGAGAATGGGGTTTTAACCAAAGGGGGACTTGGTTGAGTGCAAGGTATCCATGACTGAGGTACTAGTCATGGAAATACTTGCACCTCACAAATCCTTAGGAGACTACTGCAGTGACTGTCCCCATTCCAGGTACAAGCAAATTAAAAGAAGCCAGGGCTGATTGATTTGAAGATCTTTCCCAAGTCTTCCGATGCATCAGTGGAGTTTATCTCTAGGACCACCTTTGAGCTAGACTAGCCTCCTTGTAGAAGGAGCATCCATCACGCAGCATGAGAAGTGCTTCTTTCTTTCCACTGCCTTTTTTCAGGTGGCTAATCTCTGGAGTGGCTGTCTTGGCTGGGGCGTACAGACACCTCTTTAGTTTATCTAAGAATTTCAGTTGCAGCATGCTCTCACCTGACTGAGTTCTGTCCACGGCTGGAAGTGACTATGCCTGATAAGAAATGTGGTACCATCTGACTGCATTGTTCAGCATAGCCTTCATTGTCTTGTATTCTGTCAAAGTAACGTGGGGGGGGGGGGTTGTCAAAAGTGATGATTTTCCTATGGGATAGTTCTACCCAGCTCTGAAACACCCCCTTTTCTGCCTGAAATATCTCTGGCATTTCAGCTGAAGCATCAACATTTCCTTCCCACTGAAAATGTTTGGAGGGCTTTTGGAATTGCGTGCATGGGACTGTGTGTGGGGTCATATGTGTTATCATTTGCTGATGGAGGCAGCTCTGAAAATGCCAGGGACATGGTCTCCTGTATTATAACAAGTTTCTGTGTGTGCACCAGTGTGTCTGTGAAAGAAAAGACAGGAACATGATCCTAACCGTGGTAATGCTGGACACCTTCCATATCTGCAGCAGGTTGCAATGTGAGTCAGTGGCTGTTTTACAGAAGCTGCCTCTCGCATTGCCTTTCCTCTGTCTGATGCTCTAAGCACCACCACTGCCAGATCACATTCCCCAGAGGAAGCCGGGAGGTACCAGCAGCCAGCTTGCTCTGCCAGCGCAGTGCTCAGGACAGGTAACAGCATTTTGATTCTGACTAGATTCAGGCAGCTGGAAGCCAGGAAAAAAATAGTAATAATTAAAATGCCATCCATTTCCCTTGCATCTGCAACAAGCGCTGCTCAGTGCCACCGCGCTGCTGGCAGGGCAGGACAGAGACACTAATTCAGCTCCAAAATGTTGTCAAATGTCAGCAAAAGTGCAGCGTACCCAGCTAATGGCCCAGCAAGGACAGGGTACCTGAGAAGGATGGACCTGCTGAAACAAAAACAGATGATTGCTTAATGTGGGATAACAGGGAGGCTTCTAGGTTTGGAGTGATGCAAATGGACAGATTGAAAATCTCTCCTCCACCTGCACGAGTGGCTCTTCTGTGCCAAGCAAGAAGGCTACACCCCAGCCTCGTGTGTTGTTTCACTTCCTTCTCACTAACCAGGAGAGGACAAGCTGGTGTCAAAGACTGCTGTGTGCAGGTCTTGCTCCCTCTCTTCCTCCCAGTGATGGAAAACCTGACGTCTTTTCAGGAAAGCCTCTGGATGGAGAGGAGGTGTTTGAAGGAAAAGGAAGGAAAGACTGCAACAGAAGCACTGAGACACAGCAGCTGGCTGGTTTTTTATCTATGACAGGCGGACAAACAGCCGTCAAGAGCTGATTGATGAATTTATTAAGGCTTCCTGGAAGTCATCTGAGAAGGTGCTTATTCCTGATGTCCAGGCAAAGCAGAGATGAAATTTCCCCTAAGTTCTTGATGCACACTGCAGGATTTGACAGTCTCCCAGGACAGTGGGAAGGCCCAACCCTTTGGTAGCAGTTCCTCAGAATCCCAGCTTCCCAAGTTTCATCCCTTGGGGTTCACGATCGACTTCTCCCAGCACCGCATCCTGTGCCACACAAGGTTGTACAAATCATGCAAACAAGTGGTGTGGCTCACAGCTGGCATGGTAACTTTCTCCGTCCTGCACTTCATTGCAGAAGGTTATTGGGCTGGTTAAGCATGATTTTCCCTTTATAACTCTCTGCTGATTACTCCTCATAACTTTTTTGCCCTTCATGGGTAGGAAATTATTTCCCGGATTAGGCGAGGTGAGGCTGGCTGGCCTGTACTTCCTCATATCTTCCTTATCGAAGTTCCTGAAGATGGGAACAGCACTTGCTTTCTTCCACTCTTGAGGAACCGCTCCTGATTGCCATCCTAGCAGATTTATTGAAGATGGGGGAAGCACTGGAAGGGCAAAGGCCCTGGGCATCATGGGTGACAGTTCCTCATCTCTTTACTGATATTTCCTCAGCCAAATCATGCCAGAAAACAGGGCTGCTGGGATCTTCCATAGTTTTGTACAATGATGCTGAGGATTTTCTTGCCCTATGTGCTACTTTCTCTGGAGAGCAGAGAGCAGCGTGCCGTGCCGCTCCAAGCTCTGCTGGGCCATGTATGCAGCTCATGAGGGCTTTAGCTGACCCAGATGCTTCAATTTAAACTCGTAGTCAAGGACATTGCTATATCTGGATCTAAATTTCTGAAGGACAGATTGCTGCTGTGAGAAGTCCCACTGCTTCTCTTGGCCACTTCTCTGGTCTCTGTTTCTGCCTCTGTACATGCGGCCCCTCTGCAGACAGAAGATCAGCACTTTAAAACTTTAAGGTAATTATTCGTTTCGTTTCAAAAGCACATACACCCTGCCTAAAAGAAGAGCTTTCAAGCCCACACCCAAAGCAAGAGAAGCCAAGTGGGGATCTCTGGAAGAGCAACAGAGTGGATCTTAAAGGTCTCTTTAACAGCCTCAGGTTTTGAGAAGATGGATAAACATCGGGAGCCAGCTGCTTGGGATTCACTCTGGGCTATCTGTGTCTTAGAAGTGCCCACCAGCATCTGAGGCTGGAGCAAAGGCCAGAGCATCTGGAGGGGATGCTGAAATAATGATGATTTTACTTCTGCAGAGAACCACAAAGCTATGGCTATGGGGAAAACAAACATGGGAAGCCTGTAGAATGGAAAAAAAATCGTAGCATTGGGTCAGAAAGCCCTCTTCTATTTTGTGTTTGCCATGAACCAGAACCCTATGTATTACTATTTATTATTTTTAGCATATCCTTTCTATCACATTACAGGGATCTGCAGATTTCTGACTGACCTTACAACTCCCACTCCTTCTGTCAAACCAAATCACAA
Organism: Myiopsitta monachus; assembly: GCA_017639245.1. NCBI lineage: Eukaryota > Metazoa > Chordata > Aves > Psittaciformes > Psittacidae > Myiopsitta > Myiopsitta monachus. The sequence continues at coordinate 69,068,362 of CM029917.1, read as the reverse complement.
CCCAAATCCTAGTCCTTCCCCCAGAATGCCTGGATTGGACAGATGCTTTAGATCTGAAGCCAGATCCACAGAGCCTGGCAGGCATTGGCGGGTCTCCTCAGCACGCAGGGCAATACATGAGGAACGACAGGGCCCTGCCAGGTCTGGGAGAGAGGGAAGGCATGTGGCAGAAGGACACAGACTCCGTGACCCATGTGGGTGGATTTGGCTCCTTTCTTGGGAAATGCTATCGACAGTGGCAGACACTCCCTCTGGATGCTGTGAGCCAGGCTCCCAAACCACCCTCACATGTGCAACGTGGCTCTCTGCTTCTGCCAGCCAGAGGCTCCCGTGAGGCCATTCGCCAAGTACAGGGGGAATGGGAAGGAAAGAGGGCATTAGGGTCTTCAGTATGTGTATCGGTTCTAGTCTATGGGCCAGCAACCTCAAGAAAATATGGAGAAATAAAGCTTTGGAGCTCCTTCTTGCTCTATTCCCCACTTGTGGATGATACAGAAAGGATTTTGCACCTTTATACCGAAGAAGTGAGAAGTGGGAAATACACATGCACTACACAAGAAGTGTCCAGATGCACAATATTCAGAGCAGCATCTGCTAGGATGAAGGTCCATAAGGCTCCTCTGATCCCCCAGGTAGGACGTGTCCTCACCTTGGTGACAGAGCTAGTAACACATGTGCTGAAAAGCCCCACCAATTCCACCCAGGGGAGACACCTGTCCCAGGTGAGCGCATCCTTGTGTATTTGCTTTCATTCTGAAACTAGTCATTAGAGAGGGTGTCACTTGCTTTCAGCTGACAGCAAGCAAGGCGTTGTTACAGGAGTCTTCTTTGCATGTCAGAACTTTCTCACGGTCAGAAGTGCTCCTGGGCATGGGAAGGGTAGAGAAAGGAGTGGTGTCATCCTCTGAATGTATGTCTCATGCATTGAGGAAACACTCACACAAGCCAGGAGGAACAGGAACTGTGCTGAGATGATTGCGTCAGGTCCTTTGCATCAGTATCTCACCATCCCAGCTTTTACAGTATATCTTTCTCTACCTTTACCTGCTTCTCTCAAAATAAGGAGGGTTTTCTTGTGGATTCCTCTATTATGCTTCATGCTTGCAGGGCATCTTGTGCTCTGACTTTAACAAGCCTGGCAGGCCCTATGGGAGCTGGTCTGCCTCTAGGAATCTCTGGCTGTTTCAGAGCAGTAGTAGTAGCTTACAGCTGAACTGGAGAAGACAACTCCAAGGGGCAGGTTATTGTACTGTTTGTTGCCTCCACAACATGCAGCTATCTTATTTAGGGTTGCCCACAGACTTAGTCCCCCTCCAGTAGCCTTCCTTATTGCCCTGCTGTGAATCCTGTGAAGCTGCGCCTCCAAGGAGACAACTCTTTCTTTCTAAATCCTGCTGCATTGCTCCCATGCCCTCCTCCCACCTTCCTTCAGGCACAGCACAACTTTCTGGCCGGAATCCATTCAGTATTATCATTAGAAGGTTTGTTGATCCCCAGAATAACACCTGCACGTTCTTTAGCAAGCCCTGAATTTAGTCCATGGCTGTTTCACCCTATGTGTGCTTTCATTGAGTCACACAGTGCTTGCTGAATCACAGAAAGCATTCAGGTGAAAAGTGGCAAGAACGGTAGGATGCAGGCTGGATAGCCTCCCTCTCGATGGGAGATGATGAGGCTCATCCATTTAGATTAGAAAGAGACCTCATGCCTCTACATGCATCCATATGGAAAGAAGGTTTCTGACAATTGAGGTTTCTAATTTCCAGGAAAATACGAAACAGAATCTAGAGGTTGGACATGGATAACAGACAAATGCAGGCTGAAAGCAAAGCCAAACATTTTCTAAACAAGGTAGTGGAGTACCCAGGGAGTATGGAGAGCCCTCCATCAATTAACATTTCAAGCAAGTACTTTGCATGGAAAGGAGAAAGGCATACAATGCATGAAATCTTCTCAGAAGCAGCCTTGCCATGTGCTTCTATTGAAATCTTCATCCTTCCTTGTGCTCTGGTCAAACATTCATGTATTATGCTGGTGGGTACCAGAGACATGATACCTTTTCTCTGAACCACTTCTCGAAGGGAGGGGGGACTTGCAAGAGTCAGGGGACCCTACAGCCCCCCGCTCTGCACAGGCATCACAACTTTACTAGGAGTGAAGAACACCTCTATCCATTCACACATGCAGAATGCACTGACAGAATTCCTGTGGGGTATGACTGGGGCATTACAGCCAGGAAAGGCCAGTGTGGTGCTGCTGGTCTCCCCACAGTGCTCATCTGTGGCTCTAACACCATAGTGTCTCTTGCAAGTTCTTTTATGACAGGCTTTTTGCAAGACAGGACAGCCTCCATCAGAACAAAGGTTGGAGCCAAGACCACGTACAGCAGGTGGAGTGATTTATCATGCTGGAATTGCTATTGCATATTTCCCAGCTCAGCCCTTTTGCATGGCTTGCATAGCTTACACCCTAGGTGTGTGTTTGAAAGTCCCCTGCGCAGCTTAAGCTGGCCTTTAATCAAACCATCAGAAGCAAAGCAGATGCAATTTTTCCAGCTAACCATGTTGGATCGTAAGGACTCTGGAAAACTGCAGCAAGGTCCCCACAGCTTCTGGAATGAATGAGGACCATGTTAATGGTGCTGAAGGGATGACAGCCAGCTGTGAGTTTTTCTAGCTGCACGTGTGTTTACCTCATTCATTCACATCTCACATGTAGGGAGCTGTGGTTTCAATTAGAAAATAATACCCATTTGCAGCTGATTGCCTGAGACATCAGCTTTAATAGCAGCTGGAGAGAGTTAGATGCCTGAATTGGTTCTGAGCTGCACTTCCTAGTTATTATGCTTCTAATTATGGCAAACCTGCTATTTGTCAACAATGTTTTATCAAAGGTGGGGAGACATGACACCCATCTTTTGGGAGGTGGCTCAGACTTTCTATTAGGTATTACACAAGATGGAGTCTCCCATATACTCGTTTGCCTTTCAAAGAAGCATCTGGGCTTTTTCTGTGGCACCGAGGATGTGCAGACAGCCTGGGAACAGTCAGTCTGTCAACTTGGTGGCATACCTGCTTCTCTTCTGATACACAGGGGGCTTACACATGCCCCAGCACATATTTTTTACTCCATCTGGAGCAAACCTGTGAGGAGATCTGTTCTAGAAGTCGTTACAGTTTTCATTCCAGTCAGGGCAGCAGACAGCTGGGAAATGGACTGGAGCCTAGGGCAAAACTTTGCTGTTGTAGCAATTCAGCAGGGGTTGGATCTTGGTGGCTTGGTCTTGAGGACCCCGTAATACACAACTTTTCCTGATGGAACTTGGTGTAGAAGAGCAGCACTTGTCCTTTATACAAGCCTGTGATATGCTCTGCTTGGCTTGTTGTAGAACACTTAGCAGGAGCTCTCAGGCTGTCTAATCCAGCCTCCTGCGGTCAGAAGCAATCATTGAGGAATCATCCAGTCCTGACAGGGAGACAAGGTTGCACTCCATGAGCTATAGATCAACTCTATGAGCTATAGAGCAACTCTAATCCTCTTCAGCAAGGTTAAGATTCTCTACTAAAAAACCTACAAAACCTCCTACTTAAGAAGACAAGGAAGAGAGCTGAAGGTTATTGCCAATATCCTTGGTGTGTGCAAGGGAGAGGAATTTGGTAAGTGAAATTCCCATGTGTGCTTAGTAACTAGACCACATCCCTGTAACAAACGGCAAAATAACAACTAAACCAACCCTGCTTTTGCTCGCCAATATGACTTGAAATTTCACCCCAACTCCAGATTTGATGGCCTGTTTAACTCCAGCCAAGACACAGCAGTCACACACTTGGAAGCTCAGTAGCATCCACAGATGCAGCTTCATCCTCCAGACTTAGCTGTGCTCAATCTCCAAAGTACAAGTAAGGTGTGCTTCACGTCTTTCTTTCAAGCACTGTTTCTGCTTACCCTTTTCTTGTAGCAGCCTAATTGTGGCCACTGGCACAGACACTGACAAAATCCATCTCAGGACATGCAAAGACACCTTTTAGAGTGGCCTTGGCAGCATACCCCTCATTGGCTTCTTAATGAGCCAGTATCTTGCTCTTGCAGAGGGATATGAGCGAGCCCATTGGCTTGCAATATCTGAAAGGAGCCTACAGGGGTGCTGTAGAGGGACTGTTAGTCAAGGACTGTAGTGAGAGGAGAAGGGGTAACGGGTTCAAACTTAAACAGGGGAAGTTTAGATTAGATATGAGGAAGAAATTCTTTACTGTGAGGGGGGTGAGGCACTGGAATGGGTTGCCCAGGGAAGCTGTGAATATTCCATCACTGGCGGTGCTCAAGGCTGGGCTGGACAGAGCCTTGGGTGACATGGTTTAGTGTGAGGTGTCCCTGCCCATGTCAGGGGGGGTGGAACTGGATGATCTTGAGGTCCTTTCCAATCCTAACCATTCCGTGATTCTATAATATTAGTCTCTTTCAAGAAAAATAGAGACCAAAGATCCCAGAGTCCCAGAGAACTGGAGCTTCAAAACAGCAGCACTGACTCTTTGCAGAGAGCTGTTCCACGGAGAATAAAAACAGCTTATCCTGTGAAAAAATCACAGGAACCAGTTTTGGGCAGGGCAGAAGTACAGCAAACAACTTTCACCTTGCTGTGACCCTACTGCACATCACTGTAGGCCATGTGCAATATATTAGGGATATACAGAAACCCCAGAAAGAACAGGTGACTATAAAACTACAAAACACCAAAGGGCATGTAGTTAAACCATAAGCTTAAGTGTTAACGTGTCATGAGGTCTCATGGTATTTCCTGCAATCTCTGAAACCATGAGGCCTCAGAATCCTGTGGCTCTGAGAAAATCTCGGCCTTTTGTTTTAAATATCTCCAGAGGATAGACATTTCTTTCCTACTTTGTAGAAAACCTTGAGTTTGTTCTCAAGGCATTTATTGCCTCTTTTAGATCTCCTGAGTTTTTAGGGGCTGCCAGTACATAACCAACTTGTTCATCAGCTGGATTTATGGGACTGAGCGCACTCTCTTGAACTTCAAGGGTGACAACATATTGAGGGGAGCAATCGATGTGCTGGCAGACAGGCAGGGCTGTGATGCAGGGGGACTGCAATGTGCTGGAGTACTGTGCCAGCAGGCACCTTATGAAGTTTAACCAAGGCAAGGGCAGACTCCTGCACCTGGGATGAAGCTACCCTTGCACCAGGACGGGCTGGGGGCTGGCTGACTGGGAACCAGCTCTGCAGAAAAAGGTCTGAGGGTTCTGATGGACAACAGTGTAAACATAATTCAGCAGTGTGCCTCACGGCAATGAAGTCCAACTGCATCACAGTAAAGGTTTGTGTCCAATTTTGAGTCCCTCCAGTGCATGAGAGGTATCAATAAACTGGAGCAAATCTGGTAGAGGCCACCAAGATGGTCAGTCTGGAGCATTTGAGGACAAAAGCCAAAGGACTTGTTAAGTGTGGAGAAAAGTCTGACTCTATCTTCCCTGTAGTTTGGCAGAGACAGATAGCAGATACATTCCCCCCCATATACAAATCTTTCTCTTCTCCAGGCTGAGCATACTCAGCTCCCTCAGCACCTCCTTGTACATCATGTGCTGCTCATATCACAGATGATTGCATCTGCCCTGCTTGTGAGAGCTGCCAGCACTGCAGTTTGTGATTGTCACCACAGAGCAAAGAGCTGTGGGGTAGAGGATGAGGGGAAGAGAAACAAATGAAACCACCATTGAAGCACTGATGTCAGCCTTTGCCCCTTCTAGTCACAGGCCTCATATTCTGCAAAGCAAAGGGATCCTGGTGCAGAGAACCTACACTGCTTCCCCCAGCCCCACCACTGATGTGCACCTGTAAGAGTTGCCCCTCAGAAGAGGGTGAGGTTCTTTCACTTTACTTTAGGCACACCATGAGCTATGAGCAATCCTTTGGACTGGATGGCTGTTCTGCAATCCACTGCCTACTCTGGGGGATTAGCCTATCTAATGAGCCTCCTGCCTCTTCTAATTGTTGCCCCTATACAATTACTGAAAAACCTGCCTCAACATGACCCAATATTCTCTCCCCACACTTGCTAATTGCCACAGGTCCTTACTCCTGTGCACGTGGCTACAGCTACTGGGAAATGTCCTCTTGCTCAGACAAAAATTGTAACACAGGCATTTAAACTGGGTGGCTTTGTTTATCCGTTCAGCTAGGGAAAAAAGCTGGGGGAAGAGCCAGCTGAGCAAACAGCATGAGCTGACATGAGGCACTAATATTTTTTTTAGGCTTATGCCATACAGCAGGATCTGTTCCCAGTGAGGGGCCCCAAAGAGAAGGACTCCTAACTAACCTGTCCGTGATCTACTAAATGGCCGGTTTTGGGATACTGAGTATAGACTGGCTCCAGAGAAAGCAGCAGAACTATAGGTGTTAAGCTCCTCAGAATGAACCTAAAAGATGGCTGAATGAATCTACTTGTGCTGACAGCATCGACATGACTGAGAGAAGCTGGAGTCCTTGAGGTCCAATACAGGTACTCCAGTCATGGATACCTCTATTAGGAAGTGCTGGCCATAGCTCATTTGCTGCTCATTTTTTGCCTACTGATCTGCCTGCCCAAATTCTTTATCTCCTATGACATGGCTCTGGCCAGTTGCTCGCCAAGGTTGCAGAGTGAGAAACCACCTGATCATCTTCCATTTCCAGATATCCTCTTCCAGCATCCTCAGATGTTTCTGCACCCCCAGTGCTGAGTAGGGGGATAGAAAAAGGGATGAGGTTCCTTGGTTGATACATATAATTCTACTGAAGACTGTGATGAGAAAGGACAGGGATTGTGAACTCCACCCCTACCAACAGATTTGCCATTGGGTGAGACAAGTGCCTGAATAGAGGGAAGAGGTTTACAGACCCCACTTCCTACAATGCCCTCCTCTCACCACTAGTTATGTTGGCACCAAGTAGCAAACTTTGCAGACCCAAGAAGCCATGTACCCCCTCTCCTGGATCTGCATCATGGGCTTTATGTGAAATCAGGCATATTTGTGGTGCACTGTAGCAGAATCTTGCTCAGATTCATCTGCAAATTTCCTTCTGCTTCCCTAACAATTTGTACACCAATCAGATTCAGTAGTATAAGTATGTGCAAATGCACATATGTTTCAGATATACAGAGGAAACAGCCAAAAGGTGCCTGTAAGAATAATCAACATGTCCCAATTGCACATGTATCTTCATCTGCCTTCTTTGAACTTCAAAGGTTTGGCACTCTTTACACAACAGGCCACGAGCTCACAAAGTGGTGTGCCTTGAAAGGTAGGGTGAAGAATACCCATTTATAAACTGTATGAACCATACAGAAAACTTAGTGCATGCTGGCCACCCATGCATCTCATCAATGACTGTTCAAATTACACCTTGAAGGGAAAGTAGAGCCACAGAGTATGACTCCCACAATGAACAGGCTTCATCTAAACACAGTAATTAAGGTATTGTGCAACCACTCTGCTACTTAAGTGTCTGTAATAATTATGCCCCAGGAAAGTAAGCCCAACGCATGTCCACAACCTTCCCTTAACATATGGGTTGTTTACACATTCAAGTTCCCATCCCATCTTCCTGGCAGCTTAGGAAAAACATCTGAAAATATAAGGCTGCTTTGCTGAAGTGTCTATTTGACAATGCCATTCAATTCAAAGGCTTTTGAAATCATCCTTGAAAGGAAATTGGGTTGTAGGTTCAAGGCTCATATATGAGCTTCTGTACTTGTACCTTCAAACACCAGCTACCATTCCATGCACACCAGTGTCACCAGCTTTTCCTGCTGTTTTAGCCCAAGTCTTGTGCTCCTTTTTCCCCAGTGACTGCCACACTTGCACTCTCAAGCGAGAAGTCCTGGGGATCTGTCTTGCAGTCTCCAGGATCCCACCATGAATCAAGTCTGGAAAAGATGGAAAAGTTCTGCCTTCTTGTGAAAAGGCTCAGTCATGGTGAAAGGGCAGCCCAGAGGATACAGAGAACTGAGGTTTAACTTGAGCCCTGCCATGTGCTAGTAGTACAGCCGCGACTAGCTCAAATCAGGTGTGACTGTCAAGTCTGCCCAGACACTGGTCAGGGTTTGGCTGAATCCATGTGACTCTGACAGCCTAGACAGCTGGTACAAACAAGTCCAATTTCTTTCTTGTGTTAAGCCTGTGATTACTGAAGTGCTCCCATTATCACCTCTTTTTCTTGTTTGTGATTTGAAGACCAACAATTGTAACATAAGAACACATCCAAAAATCTCACACATTGCAATATACAGATTGCAATATACAGCACCAAAATACAGAAGCCTCCAAAAGACAGTTACTCCTGAGGCCCTAACACTGATCCTTAAACATCCTTCTTTCCTTCACACATGTGCTATCTCACTTGCATTTCTTATGAATCTTTTCCCTTCTTTTTTTAAGACTGTTTTACATAGCTGGATTTATGCCGTAGTATAAGCAGGGCAGAAGGCGAACACATGTAACATAGACTGCACTGTTCAAGTGATCAGGGAGATGAGAACTGGGGCTTGTTGAATTATATCTGGCATAATTTCACCAATTTACTGCTCATGAATTGCCTACAAACCTACTTTTAATCCAGCCAATTATCTGCTTGGTGTGTATCAGCCAGTGGACCCTCAACTTCATCTGGATGTCAGTGCATTTGTTATTTAGGCTGCATGACGGATCACTGAAGTCACCCATTATTTCTTCCAGCTCATTGCATAGTAATAAACCACAAATAAGACCAGTTCCTGCTGAGACAACCTGAGCTTGCCCACAGACCTGAGATTCTTCAAATAAGAGAGCCTCTCCCCAGGGGATACTTGGCAAGTTACGATCAAACCTCTGCAAGCTGAACACTGAGTGTTTTGAATTTCCACAGGAGTAATGCCATGAGCCAGAGCCACAAGATTATATAGAAGCAGGAGGAAATACTTCCTGGAGAAGTGGACTCTGAACAGATGGTAAGGAGATGAACCCACATCATGCCCAAAATTCCCCAGTTGTTTAAAAAGGCATAGCTTTTCCTGGGCTAGTGTGTTGTATAGGTTCGGGCTTAACAGTGAAGTCTGGAGATCAAAGGGATCTTTATGGGTAGGTATTCCTTCAGTCTCTTGCTTAATAGGAAGGAAGGAGAACATTATGTCAATTCTGGATTTTCATAATCTTGTCACAATTGTTATTATATATAAAGTAGAAGAATTGCATCATGATTTTCTTTCTGCATTGCTGTTCTTCACCACATCTAGGGCAAGCCAGAGGAAAGACATTGCAATATTGCATTGATTTGGTGAATACGAAAACAACCTTTCCAACCCTAGCTATTCTATGATTCTAAGTCAAGGTCCCTGGGACTCTATGATGGTTGCCAACACTCTGTTTGCTTGCTGCAGGCTCTATGACATGTGCTGCCTTGAAAGCAAGATGGACTGGCCATACAGAGAGGATACAATATGTCCCAGACAAATCCAGATAAACTACCAAATTTGGGAATGCTTCATGGAGCCCAGCCCACATTCCAGGCCTTGTTGAGGTGCACTCCTCTTGACTCATAGCACCACGTTGCAAACTACCCACAAAGGCCTTTGAATTCTCTCTGTAATTAATTACCCACAGGAAAACCTCTGAAGAGAGAAGGGAGCAATTTAATGCAGCTCTCAGAATGACACAGGATGCTGAAATGCTGAAGAGTTAAACCCTTCCCTTCCTCTCACCAACCTGCCCCTTAACAGAGCGTCCCAGAGGCCATCCCTCTGAAGGGAAAGGTTCCAGCTCCAGGACAGATGGCGATTTGGGGGTTAGTTTCCCAAGTGATGAGTCTGACTTCCTTCCACCTTGCAGGTTTTATTCAATAGGCAATTACTCAATGGAAACCTTCCCATCAACTTCCATGGCAATTTGAAAGAGGCCTCATTCTGTTGCTGATCTTCTTGAGATGCCACTCCTGAGACACCGTCTATTCCTCTGTTCCCCAAACACCTTCTGATGTCTTAAGATCCAGGTCTAGACAATAGCATGTCTTGTGTGCAAGACTCCCTCCTTCTTCCCCCTGCCTCCATGCCATGGCTTTATTCATGATACTAGTTTGGTACATGACAGGAGGGGTTTTCTTATACAACTCTGCATCCACAGTCATCTTTGGTCACGTCCTATTTGGTTGGTACTTCTCCCAAACACATCTGTTTAAAGGGTTTGAAAGTAATTTAAGTCTGCTGAGTGAAGAGGAACTTCTGCTATGAGGGGAATTCCTCCTCCCTCCTCCAGCCTACCTCTCTAGTAAGTGAGTCCACCTCATTCTGGGCTTGCATTTGTAACCATCTGTGACATTTAAGAAAAAGCTGAATGAATTCGTCATCACAACATGGTATGCAGCAAAGAGCTCATAATTTCCAAGCCATTTACTTAAATTACTATAGAATAAGTGAATTGAACTAAATTACAATGGGGAAAAGGGAGAAAATGGCCATGTTGCTTTTGATTTCAATACTCCACCTAAATGCCTAATTTACTACCTCATTACATCTGATGTGTTCAAGAAACAGGAAGACAGGGCATATGTATGCTTTAAACCACTTATCTAATAAAACCTTCTGCTGATTTTGGAGTGGGAAGATTAGGAAATAAAAGGTGTATTTTTCTCTCCCAAACACATACTGCTAACTTGGCTTATGGTGTACATTTTCCCTCTTTTCCTAGCCCATCCTACTGTCACCTCAGCATAAGCTTCTTTTCCATGGGTGCGTAAGTCATGATAGCACGTATTGTCCTGCCATGATGAGGAAGTCCAGTTTGGCCAGGTATTGATCTATGCATTGGCTGCTCTGTGAAATCAGCCTCTAGCAGAAAAGGAATCAGAACAGCCAAAGCTCAACAGTGGCCTGCTGTCCAGGCTGTGAATATAAAAATCTCAAGCCATGGCTCAGGTGTGGAAGTGGAGATCTGCAGCCAACCTGCTGCAGAGCAAATAGCATCAGGCTGAAGAAGGCAGGGTTTTTACTCTGGATGGCTTCTTCTAGCTTTCCTGACTCAAACCACTCTGATTCTTCTGCTGTCCTGACAAACAACAGCTATGAGGACACAGCAGATTTAAAACTGGTGGATTATTCCAGACCCTTGCCAACATGCTGCTCCTCGCCAACCTAGCCTCTGCTGCCTTTCTACGGACTTTTGCAACTGCTTAGCTCAGTTTAAAGGTCCAACTGGAGGACACGCTTCCTTGTTGAGGGCTGCTGGGCTGCTCCCTCAGGGCCCTCTGGTGGCAATGAGGTAGATCCAAGTGAAGGCCTTCACCTCCCTGAAAGACGAGGAGGTGGGGAGGTGCTCTGGGTAGGTTTTGCCATCCCACAACAGCGCAGTAAGGGCTGAACTCGGAGCTGTCCTCGCAGCAGACACATTTCTGCTTGGCCAAAGCAGAAATGTTTTCAACACAGATTAGCTGGTGCAAAGACCCCAAACAGTCTTCTGAGCATTTGTTGCTGTCCTTTGCTTAGTTTGCCAGGGAAGAAGTTCTAGCAGATGCTGCCAATGTCTTTTCATGCTTCACATCAGACAAAGGGGGAGCAATTCAGTAATTCTGAATGGGTTGGGAACTGAAAAAGGCTCATAAATTTTAACAGAAATGCATTTCTGTTCAGTTAGCATGAAGGTTTGCATAGGATAGAAATCCCTGCAGGAAGACCAGAATCTTAGTTGGTGCTGAACATTAGGACTGTTTGATCTTGACTTGTTCACTGGACAGTGTCCTTCAAACTGTATACATATGCTGTTCCTGTGACTAATTCATTATCTGTGCAAATTATTTACTTCATAAGAGTTCTTGTGATTTTATTTCACAGGACTGGGGAGATGTGATGTCATCCTTAGTTTACTTAGTCCAACATCCATTAGCCAAAGAAGTTCCATCATTATCTGATATTGGGAGGAGGGAAATTTCATATTTAATGGAGATGAGAGGATGAATTTTCCAGACAGCATATTACATTTTTCCTCCTGAATCACAGGTCCTTTGTCTTTTGCCTCTTCAGGAACACTAATTAGAAGACAGGCAACAATGCTTTTAGTGCATCTCTGAGTACACTGACAGCTCACATTTGGTCTGTGTTCCTCTATAACCCCCAGATGCTTTCCTGAAGAACTGCTCAGGCGGTTATTTTCCATTCATAAAAAAAACATAGCTCACTTGGTTACAAGGCCTTTAATTCCATCCAGCTAGTGTAGCGTTGGGAATTTAACTTCTCCTGAAGCACAAAGTGCTACACTCGTCTTTTATGAAATTTTACCTCATTGATTTCAGAGCTTCTCTCCAGTTCAACAGATCATGCTGAGCTTCTAATCCTTGCTGTCAAAGTTCTTGTGGTCTGGCCCCACAAATTAAATAGCAAGTCCCTCGGTCCTTTGTCCAACTTATTAACAGAAATTTGAAATCTCAACTAGACTGTGATTTATCCCTCATATCCTATAAAGCCCTTCCAGTTTGACAGTTAACAGCAAACTGCAGGAAACTACTCTTTTTCTTCTTTCTTTAGTAAGGGTGATTATGGAAGGCATGTCCAGCGATGAGCAGCTGAGGACTTTGGGTTTGCCTGGTTTGGAGAAAAGGAGGCTGAGGGGTGACCCCATTTCTCACTGCAGCTTCCTGAGGATGGGAAGAGGAGAGGGAGGTGCTGATCTCTTCTCCTTGGTATCCAGTGACAGGATGCATGGCAATGGCTTAAAGCTGCATCAGGGGATTTTTAAACTTGATATTAGGAAGTGTTTTTTTATCAAGAGGCTGGTCAAACCCTAGAAGAGGCTTCCTCAAGAGGTGGTCAATGTGGCAAGCCTGTCAACTGTAGAATCGTTTAGGTTGGAACAAACCCTTAAGATCATGGAATCCAACCATTAACCGAGCACTGCCAACACTACCACTGAACAGTGTTCCTAAGTAAGTGCCACATCTACATGTCTCCAGGCTAAACAAACATAGTTCCCCCAGCTGTTCCTCATGGGGCTTGTGCTCTAGACCCTTCATCATCTTTATTGCTCTTTAGACAGACTCCAGCACCTCAATGTCTTCTATTGTGAGGGGCACAGAACTGAACACAGTATTCAAGGTATGGCCTCACAAGTGCTGAATAGAGGGGAGCAATCACTTCTCTAGTCCTGCTGGCCACACTGTTTCTGATACAGGCCAGGATGCTGTTGGTCTTCTTGGCCACCTGGGCACACTGCTGGCTCATGTTCAGTCGGCTGTTGGTCAACACCCTCAGGTCCTTTTCTGCCGAGCAGCTTCCCAGTCACTCTTCCCCAAGCCTGTAGTGTTGCATGGGCTTGTCATGGTCCAAATGCAGGACACGGAACTTTGCCTTGTTGAATCTTATACAAGTGTCCTCAGTTCATTGGTCCAGCCTGTCCGAGCCCTCAGTGAAACCTTCCTTCCCTCTAGCAGATCACACCAACCCAACTTGGTGTTGTCTGCAAACTTATCAAGAGTTCTCTAGATCACCTCATCCAGATGGTCAGTAAAGATGTCAAACAGAACTGGCCCCAGTACTGAGCCCTGGGGAGTACCATTTGTGACCAGCCACTAACTCCAGTTTAAGAGGTATTTGAACAATGCCTCTTAACATGCTTTAACTTATGGTCAACCCTGAATTGGCCAGGCATTTTGGCTAGATGATCATTGTTGGTCCCTTCAAGCTGAAGTACTCTGTTTTGATCTTTTCTGCTCTATGCCATTCTGTATTTTTAACAAAAGTCTAACTTGTGCTATAATTCCTGACTTGATTTTGAGACTGTCACCTAGGGCAATCTCGAAACATCCTCTGTCAAGGCATATCACACTTATGACCTGCCCTGATTTCAAGGCTAACTGACTTACCATATGAGAAAATTAGGTCAACTTGACATAATCTCCCATACCAGTCATAAATGTATTAGCAACACTGAAGTGTTTCCACAGAATTTTGTTTTCACGCAACATTTGCTGTTGATGACTCTTGATAATCAGGATGCTTTTCAGTAACTGCTTTGGTTACTGAAACAAACTCAAGCACAGGTCTTGATTATGACCATGTCCAGTTTATAGGTGCATAAAATGGTAGGACAGAGCCAGAGGAAAACCAGTTATGCATTTTGGTTGCCAACATGACATCCACTGCTTCTTGCTTTCCATCCCAGAAGCTACCAACAAGGATGTCCCTTCAGCAAAGTGTGCAGCTCTCCTTCACATCTACGGTGACTACAGGCCAGCAATAAGCATAATGCTTTTTATCACAGCATTCTTTAATTTCACATCAAAACCCACAAAAAAAATATGCCTGAAAAACATATAAGCATGGGTATTTTCTTTCCCATTACAAGTGGAGATAATTCATATTTTTCCATCTGTTAGTGAGTGATACTGCCCCAATAATGCACAAACCCTCTCAAAGACAGAAGAATCAACCACACTAAGAACTTCTCAGGAAATAGAATCTAAAAATGCTTTCCATTTTTTCTATTCATCAACGTATGGGGTGAAGTGGTACCTAGTCCTGTTCTGTGAACTAGCTTTGTGCATTTTCTGCTATATTTGGGTAGGTTTGGGAAGCTGTTAGCATGCAGATAACTAAAAAGAAAGTAATTCCAATTTGATTCAATCTAATGCCTGTATCTCAACGAGAAGGAAGAAGCCATAAAGCACAGGGAGCTACTTGAACAATTCCTTTGTCTTTTGCGGCTTACAGCTTTCCCAGACTTTGGGTTGCTTTTTTTCCTGCCAGCTACCCACCTACATTGAAATCTTCATGGCACTTGACTCAGCTGTTTGCAAGAGCAAAGCCAAGGACAAATCAGCTTTCAGAAGCCACTGAACTTCTTTTGACTGAAAAAAATCAGCCCAAAGCAGAGGGTGACAGTGAGAATTTCACTTCCGACATTCTAAGTTAAGTTAGATGCAAGCAAAATAGGTTCTTAGGCGAAGCATTGGGCAATTATAACAAGAGGCATTGCAACCAGTGCAGCCTATAATACAACTGTAATACAATCAGTTCCCATACAGTTTGCTCTTGCAGAGTGATTGCTCAGCCATTATCTTGTCAGCTCACTAGTAAGTCAGAACAACAGCCCACATCTAGCCAGAATGACTTTTAGCATTTAAACAAAAGAAATCAGCATAGGGTTGTGCTGCACCATCATCTGGAGACAACCACAACATACAAAATACAGACAGGAATGATTTCCTATCCTCCAAAAGCAGTCCTGTCTCTCCATGGAGGTGTAGCAGTTTTTCTCCAAAAAGCACCTTACTGTGAAAGAAGGAGGTCTTCTCCACCTCTGTGGCCTTCAGCTGGTCTCTAAAGCACTTTCCCATTGTTATTTGATGCTCTGATTCAAATCCCTTGCATGCCTGACATGGGACATAGCCTTGAGTAGCTGTCTTCTCCTTCCCAGCAGAGTCCCATGTCTGTCTCAAGTCATTTCCATTAGCTGTAATGCTGGGCTGGGTTTGGTAAGACCTAGGCTCAGATAGAATCCCAGTGCACAGAAACTTTTAGGCAACAACTCAGGCTGGGGTTCAGTTACTGGAATTTCTTTTTAAGCAAAGTGAGACCTCACTTGGAGTACTGTGTGCAGTTCTGGTGTCCTCAACAGAAAAAGGACATGGAACTGTTGGAACAAGTCCAGAGGAGGGCCACGAGGACGATCAGGGGACTGAAGCACCTCCCATATGAAGATAGGATGAGAAAGTTGGGGCTGTTGAGCCTGGAGAAGAGAAGGCTGCGTGGAGACCTCCTAGCAGCCTTCCAGTATCTGAAGGGGGGCTATAGGGGTGCTGGGGAGGGACTCTTCATTAGGGATTGTAGTGATAGGACAGGGGGTAATGGGTTCAAACTTAAACAGGGGAAGTTTAGGTTGAATATAAGGAAGAAGTTCTTTACTGTGAGGGTGGTGAGGCACCAGAACAGGCTGGCCAAAGAAGTGGCAAATGCTTCATTCCTGGCAGTGTTCAAGGCCAGGTTGGACAGACTTGGGTGGCATGGTTTAGTGTGTGGTGTCCCTGCCCATGGCAGGAGGGTTAGACCTAGATGATCTTAATGGCCTTTCCAACCGTAGCTATGATTTGATGTTTCTGTGACTTCCAGAAATACCAATTAGTTGTGTTGGAACTAAAATACCTCCTTCGCAATCTCTTCTGAACATACACGTATCAGGAAGCTGAGAACCCATTGGACTAGCTGGTGTCTTTTCAACTTATCCACTAATGCCTTCCTTCCCCCGTGTGCTGACACAGCTTAGTGGGAAGATTACTTCCCCCACAGGCAGTCAGGATGGATAAGGAGATCTCAAGCAGAGGTCACCAAGGAAGGGGTTTGCAGCACACGAAGATGTTCATAAGCAGATTAGAGCAGGTTTTACACAGAGGCGAAGTCACAGGGACAGTAACTGATCACACCCTGGCTACAGAAGGCTACATGGCTGAAGGAGGACCTGTGCTCACAGGAAGCTCTGCATTCAGAGTGAACCCTGTGGGGTGGCAGATACTGAAAGGGTCCCTGGTGCTGCTCCCTAAAGAGCACTTTATCCTGATGTCAGAACTCCTAAGGCAATGGGAAAACTGAGTCTTCACAATGGTAAAAGGAGTGGAATTGGCATTGAAAGTGTCGCCATATAAACCACTGCTTATATGAAATATCCGGCTCATACTGATGCCTTCCACACTCTTGCCATGCACTTCAGGTGACCAGAAGATTCAGCTCTTGCCACCAACTTTTAAAGGGGTTTGTATTTCATATTTTAGCAAAAACTCTCTTTGGGGGTATTGGTTATAAAGTATTTTTCCAGTCATTTGTTCTCACTTTTTCCAAAGTGGCAGTTTAGTGAGAAGGAATTCAAGAAGCAGTCCAACTCTCAGTGACCAAGGATGGCCGCGTGACCCCCACACTGCATTTGAATTTTGTGGCCGCCACTGCTCTCCTCAAAGGACCACAGAACTTGTAGACAACATAGGGACTTTCTCTGTTTACTCTGCACAATGTGGGCAAGATCTGATCCACTTGATTTGGGAAAGAGTTGCCAAATTGTATCTTCAGTCTCAGCCAGCAGGTGCCCAGTGTCTCATCTGCTCATGAGGCTCAGCCTGTCTTCAGATGCACTACTTTTTCATCACCAGCTCTTTTAGCATTGTCATTTCCATCAGCAATTCTCAGCCTTCCTGGAGGAGCTATTGGGTCTGTTTGCCATCTGTATTTCTCCTTCCCCTGAGAACATTTGGACATCTGTCCTTCTCCTTCCCCTGAGAACACTTGGACAACATTTCATTTAGTAGTGGTGGGTTTTTAAGTTCGTTCAATATCTTTTGATAATAAATTGCTCTTTATATCCCTTGGAGGCACTTTCATCTCCTTTAGTGACATCTTGCTCTTTCTGTGCATGACCATGGCTTAATGTTCATCTGCACTCTTGCCATTTCATTGGTTTGTATTTGATGACAGAACAACCCCTGAGTCATGATCCTATTAGTCTTCTGGAGTGTGCTTACTATTACCCAAGATTACTTTTCCCCTTAGCACCTTAGCCTTACTCTTTCCTCATTTGCATTCTAATTTTTGTGTGTTCTCTATTTTATTCCTTAATTTTCACTTCAGATCTTTACTTCTGGCACTCCCCTTTCTTTTGCCTTCGAGAAATGAAGTTAATAAAACCTACCAGGGCTTTTTAGATAAGGGTTTTTTTTTCCTAACTAACTTGTTATTGGTTTTCTTCGAGAGAATAAAAAGTATTTGTGTATACTGAGCACAGAAATGGACAAATACGAATAAACCCAAAGGTTCATCTAGGTTAAGTAATTGGAAGAGGTGGACAAGATTATATTGAAAGTGATGCACAAAGAAGGAGAGAAGGACAGCAAATGAAAGCAAAATATGGTAGTGCTTTCACTTAGCCAACTTCTATAGACAAAATAGTTAAATTCTTCTAATCTGATAAGGACTTGGACGTGTTGGTCGATGAGAAAATGAACATGAGCCGGCAGTGTGCGCTCGCAGCCCAGAAAGCCAACCGTATCCTGGGCTGCATCAAAAGGAGCGTGACCAGCAGGTGGAGGGAGGTGATCCTGCCCCTCTACCCTGCTCCCGTGAGACCTCACTTGGAGTATTGTGTGCAGTTCTGGTGTCCTCAACATCAAAAGGACATGGAACTGTTGGAACAAGTCCAGAGGAGGGCCACGAGGATGATCAGGGGACTGGAGCACCTCCTGTATGAAGATAGGATGAGAAAGTTGGGGCTGTTGAGCCTGGAGAAGAGAAGGCTGCATGGAGACCTCCTAGCAGCCTTCCAGTATCTGAAGGGGGCCTATAGGGATGCTGGGGAGGGACTCTTCATTAGGGATTGTAGTGATAGGACAGGGGGTAATGGGTTCAAACTTAAACAGGGGAAGTTTAGACTGGATATAAGGTAGAGGTTCTTTAGTGTAAGGGCGGTGAGGCACTGGAATGGGTTGCCCAGGGAAGCTGTGAAAGCTCCATCGCTGGCAGTGTTCAAGGCCGGGTTGGACAGAGCCTTGGGTGGCATGGTTTAGTGTGAGGTGTCCCTGCCCATGTCAGGGGGGTTGGAACTAGATGATCTTAAGGTCCTTTCCAACCCTAACTATTCTATGATTCTATGAATTGGACAAAGATATCACTTCATCTAAGATTCAATTTGGCCTCTCCATCTTTTCCGTGTTAGGATTGGCAGAATTTTTCAAGTTTACTTTAAAATACTATTTAACAACAACAGCAACAAAAAGACAGCTGAGATTTCCTCCATCACATGCCTGCGAAAGCTGAAGCTTGACGTGAGTACTTCTGAGCTGCCTGCTCAGATTCCACAGTTTCTTTGAGTATCACCAAAGAGAGAGGTACCCTCCTTCTATGTCCTATCTCTTTTTATTCTTCCTTCTTCTGTCACCAGTCTTTCTCAGAGCAGTGAGGGGCTCTCCATAGACAGGTACTGCCAAAGCATGGAGCCTTATACACCATGGTCCTCTGCTGTCATCCCTTCTCTTCCAGGTAATTAGTTCCCCATACCAGCATGTGGTTTGGGGTCTGCTTGATGTTTCAGTGCTTTGAAGCAAGAAGTCACAACAGACTCCTAAATATATTGAGGTGGCTGGATGTGAAAATCATCCCTTGGATGCTGTTACTTCGTTTACGGAAGGGCTGTTGGGCTTCTGTTGCCTAAATGTGCTGATTTAATGCATCAGAGAAGTCATACCAGTGGCATTTCAGGAGACAGCTTTCTCTGATGATCCAGGGGGCTCTAAATCGGTGTTTGATATCCTGTGGCTCTTCTGTGCTTCATATACTCAAGATGTATGTTGTGGTCTAGCCATGATATGTGTTATAGCTTTTGTTGAAGTGTGGGTGCTGTATTTGGCCAAGAACTTGAAGGATTTTTCTGCAGTTCCGTCCTTTCTAGCAGGCAGTCTGGGAGAGAAATGCATTGTTAGTAGGGTAGCTCCTGAAAATGGGGTGGTCTCCACTCTGTTACATCTTACAGAGAACCCCCGCGAAGGACACATCTCTTACCCTCCCAGCACTGTTGTCATCTAGACAGTAGCATACAAACATGAGCTCTTCTCCTGAGAATCCTAAATTCATCCACACCAACAGAGCCCAAACTGTTCCCCAGCTATCACATTTCAGTAGAGAATCACAATTGTATCTCACATTTTTTGTTTGGGATTGTGAGGGGTTTTTTTCCAGGGAGAGAGAATACATCCTCTAATCATGTATCAGGTTTCAAGCACCAAGCTGGTGAACTCCTTTTGGCTCAGGTGAGTGACAGAGAGAAATTCTGACTCATTTGCAACAAGGAAGGAAGCAGAGTATACTATGTGCTCAGAATTAGGGGCAGCAGGCAAGATTACAGCTGGAAAGGCTGCCTGCTGAGAGCACAGTGTATTTAGAAGCATCTAAAATTATTTGTGTGACTCAATACTGTTTTCCTAACACAGAGAGCAGCATATGTTAACTCTCCCCCTTAAGATGCTCTTTTTATCCTCCTCGATTTCTTTACTTGTAGTTATGGAGGAAGAAAAATAAAGAAGAGGGGGATTTCTCTGCTGTTTACTCTTAAACAAGCAACACTTTGCACTTCTGCAGCAAGTCAAGGTGTTTTGCAGATGAGGTTGGAAGTGTCAGACTTGGACCTGAGTTGCTATCATATGGTCTCTGCATTGTGTGATTATCTCTAAGCAGTTCTGACTGAGCTAAAGGGTTTGTTTGTCCTGGAACAAAACCTTTTCTTTCTGTGAGAGATGATTTTACACAGCCAAAGCCATGGCAACATGTGGGCACCATTATCAAAACTGGAGTGTCTAACACAGCAATTTTGGGAGCCAGGAGGGCCCAATAGCAGCAGCACTACGAAATGTATGGTCAGATGGTAAGGACTCTACTACAATTTATTCACCTTCATATTACAGAGACCTTTGGTGATCAAGAACTACCAAATAGTATTTAATTTTCTTCCACTTTCTGTCAGCTGCCGAAACCATGTTCTCCCCTCACTCAGAACCTTCAGACAACTCTCATTTGATGGGATCATGTAGAAAGTGACACCTGCTCTCAGTGCATAAGATTCAGAGAAACTACTGGATGAGCTGCCCCAGGATTTAATATCTTTCCCAGGTAATAAGGGTAGATTCATGATGTCTGTTCTTAACCTGTTTCACATCTGGTTCCAGCCATAGCATTGTCTTCTGTCTACTGAATCAAACAGGGCTTGGCTTTCAGGAATGCCCTGAGGGTTCCCAGTGGTTGGAGCTACCTCTTTTCCAGCTCGTTTGAGCCCAGGGTTCGCTGAGAAGCTTAAAGGAAAGACAGTTTTGTAGAATCGTGGAATGGTTTGGGTGGGAAAAGACCTTCGAGATCATCCAGTTCCAACCCCCCTTCTATTGGCAGGGACACCTTACACTAGACCAGGTTGCTCAAATCCCTGTGCAGCCTGGCCTTGAAGACTGTGAGTGGGCACAGACACTGCTGTGCAGTCATGATGATAACATGGCAGTGCCTGAGCCAGCTCTTCCTTTCAGTGATTCATTATTTCCCCTTTTATCTCCTTCCCTAACCAGCTTTGCTGACAAAATTAGCAGCTACCTGCTGTATGCTTAGTGCTACCATTCACCACACAGAAGAAAATATTAATTCATCATAAATGGAAGCAAATAGACTCACATTAAGCAGGAAGCAGCTTATACTTGCATTATTGCATCAAAGCGGGTGGTATGCTTTGACTCATCTAATAGTGGCCATCACAGAGAAGATTCTGCTAGGAAGAAGAGAGGAAGTCCAGATCTGGATGAGAAAGTATCTAGTGACACCAGGAGCCATCTCTAAATCTGTATGAGTATCAACCACAGTGTGTTTCTTTCTTCAGATCACCTTGCACATCATGTAGCTATCTGGGACAGAGCTCCTCCTGATCCACCCAACACACAGAAAAAGGCAAATGGGCCCACAGCAAGAGACATCTTTTCCTTCCCCATCTCCACAGCCACCTGCAGTGCCCAGCTCTGGTACTCTGGAAACTAAAACTGCAGAGAGGAGGAAAACCCAACTGAGGAGGAGCATGAATTTATGTAAAGCTCATGTAGCTGGATAGCCTCCCTGAGTTTTGGATTTTGTCTGGGCACTTGTCATCTACCCAGGATCTACCGGTGGAAAGAATCTACTTTCCATTCATGGAAATGACTCACTAGCCCTAAATGAAGGGCATCAAAATGAGAGCTATCTGAAAGCAAAGGATTGGAGGCTGTTCATGCATGCAACTGACTTCTACCTGCTTGCAGCCCAAACATTTGCACAGAGATCACCACACCATTAAGTGAGGCCTTCATCAGGGCCTTTTCCAGATGTCTTTTGGTCATACTGAGGAGGACACAAGGAGTCACAGAAATGCTCCTCTTTAGGGGCAGTCAAAACATTGACAAAACAATTGTTCCACCTCCCAGACATTGCTCCAGCCCTACCTTCTTCCCCTAAATTGCTTTCCCCATAACTAGAACCCCAACAGAAGCACATATCAGCCCAAAAAGTAACAAGCTCCAGACCTGGCTTTTCCTTCTTGTTCATTCAAGGTCAGCTCCCTTCCTAAGGCACCAGCTTACTTTTTCCAAGAGAGTTACAAAACCATGGTAATGGGATCGACCTTTGCCTGCAAACTGCTAATGACTTCCTGGAAGAGCACCCAGGGAATGGATTCACTCTGGTCTGCATGCCTCTGGGGGAATTCATTCATTGGAAGAGCATTACTTCGCTGACTTTCAGCACTTCCACAGAAAAAAGGGACTCGGCAATGGCTGGGTGAAACCCACAGCTTGCCACGGGGGCCGGCTCTTGTCAGATGTTGTTATATCTCACAGTGCTGCACAGCCACTGCTTGTCCCTAGCAGACAGGGTGTTTTCATTCAACAGTTATTTGGGAGCAAATTGCCTTAGGCAAGCATTATTATTAACTCTGGTTATTCACCACTGGTTTTGCTATTACTCTGCACCTAAGAGAGGGCGCAGTGACTCAGATCCCAGGAGGCCAGTGAGGAATGCACAGATCACAACACAAACAGGCAGGAGCTCACAAGCAGGAGCAGCAAGGTAGGTATGGTCCAAAGACCTTGCATGCTGCCTGCAGTCCAGAGCTGGCCATAGAACCTTCCTAAGACATATGGCAGGCATCCAAGAGGAGGCTGCATCCCTCATTTTATGTGATGCAGATCAGGAAAAGAAAAGGAAGGGGTTTTCCTGAGAACAGCATCAGTCACAAATAAGACTGAGCCAGACTTGGGTGTTAAGCTGCATTATGTCTAGAAATTGAATTGGCTCTTTTGAAGAATAAATAAACCAACAGCATGCTGAAATCAGGCCTGTTCCTGTTGACACCTTAGACCCAGCTTCTTTCTGAGCTCTGACTTGGAGAGCCATTCCGTAAGTCCAGAGGATGGAAGAGATGGACTTCTCTCCTTTGAATTGTTCTGATCAACATGATCTAGCAGTTAGGGTGACCCTTTAAAGTGCAGGGTTTAGAGAGAACTCTCCAGAGGTTCCTTCACACCCAAACCTCTTTATGATGCTATGGTATTTCCTACTGAAAACTGTCTGAAGGGAAAAGAGCAATGCTTTTCATTTTGGCAAGTTTCCTCATTGAGCACAGGTCTTTTTAGCCTCTAAGAGCTAGCACAGGCCTCTCGGGAAGTGTACTCTCATCTCCAAAGGAACAGGCATACTCACCAACTCTTCCAGTACTGCTCATTAGCACCTTTTCAGTGTCCTGTATTCTGTGCAATTACTGGGTAAGCAAAACATCAATAACAGTTTCTCTTGTCCTTCCACTGAACCTGCAGAAGGACCAGTTTACTCTGGAATGACTCAACTGGCTTCGCAGCCATTCAACTGACTAGGGATACACAGGGACCTACAAAGAAGGTCCAACTTGAATATTGCACATCAATAAACATGGGAAATCAGTGCACTTGTTTTTCAAGTTGCCTGGCTTATTAACAAAATAGTATGGTCCAGTTGGCCAAGAAGGGGGCTGTGAGCCAGGTCTCCTCACTTGTCCGGGCCCTGAGCATACATAAACATGCTCCATATACATAGAAACATACTCCAACGCAAACAATGGCTCCATTTAAGCCCAGCCCTGGCCTTCAATTCCTGTTAGAGCTGTGCTGTGGTTTTGCTTGGCCACTGCCATGCCTGAGCCTCGTCACAGACCCTATTGGTTGGGGCTTTCATCTGCCGGCTGGCTTCCTGACTTGCCTTAGGACATGTCTTGGCACCATCAATTTGCCTGATGATATTCATTCTTGGCTGAGCCTGGCTGCCATCTAGGCCTGGCTGACTGGGTACTGTGAGTTGGGCCCTGGTTTGCAAAGCCCTTGCCTTGCTGCCTATCCGATGCTTGGCTCCTGTCCTTTAGGGGTGACCTAAGGCTGGCCCTCATTTCTCCTGGACACTAACTCTGCTATCGAGATCCTTGATCCCCTTGGGGAAATCGTTCCCATCCTGCTTGCTTTAGCACTGTGGCTTTTCAGTGCAGCAATTGATGATGGATGAGGACTGCAGCTCAAGCCAAGTCCAAGTCACCGGAGAAGCCAGCCTGGTTGTCCTCCCTCATGTGGCTGTCTTAAATTTTGCATTAGTTTAGATTCTTGTTCAGGATTAGTCCTAGACATAGCTATTGTTCACGTAATGCAGAAAATTATCTTGTCCCATCAGTAGAGGGGAGAATCAGGAGTACCAGAGTCAGGCTGGGCATTGTGAGCTGAGCACGCAGCACTAGGAGCCTGTTAGGAGCTGAGAGGTCCTTCATGGAGGCGCACAAGGTGGGCACAGGCTAAAGTGGGACTCTGATTTTGCTATCTTTATCTGCGATTTGAAGATAAACAAGCAATTATTTCAGTTTTGTGAATGTGCATCAAATTTGTGGCTTTCTCTTAAGAAAAAGGATAACCATTATCAAGATCACAAACCTGGTTCTAATACTGCTTCAGCTTTCAAGCTCACTTGCAATCCCTTTTCTCTATGAAGAGGTGGTGGTGTTTTTGCTACTTGTCCTTTCATTGAGGTCTCCCAGTGCTGGCAGACTTCTACCTGGGCTGAGAGCTCCCTTCATTTTTCCCCCACTTATGAAACACACATTTACAGCTGGTGGAGTCTTCAAAGCCAAAAAGAAAACAGGAAAACCAAAGCCTAGGCTAGTATGCAAGTGTGACAACTATAAGCCTGTAACATTAGATTTGCTTATGAACCCTTTCCCTTGTGTCTGATGGATCACCTGACATGCAGGCATCCAAACTGAGTGAGCTGGTGTAGTTATTTGCAGGTGGGCATCGTCTGATCCTAGGGTAGGTGTATAAGCTGAGCAGATGATTCATTCTCTGCGGGTATTAGTCTTTACAGTCTTCACAGTCCTACCATTATCTTCAGAAATGGTGCTTTGTTATTTATCAGCACCTGCTTAAAAGAGGCAAGTATGAACACAGTAAAATTGATGACATTGCAACAAACCTCATCAAATTTGGAGCTGAGCATCTAAAATAGCAGATCTAAAGTGCGCTACACTGCCTTCTTTCTGCCCCTCAAAAAGTGGGTGAGCAAATGAAATTTTAATGCTATTGTAAATGGGAAAAAATCTGCAGTGGCAGGAAAGGGTTAAGTTCCAGTGGAGTCACCAAAAAAAACAAGACCATGGGAGCTTTTCAGACCTTTCTTTTTCTTTCCATCTTCTTTCCCCAAATCTGTCTCTGAGTGGCAGTTTCTTTTTCTTCACTCCCACAATGATCTTTTTACTTGACCAAGGAAATAATCGGTGCTTGCAAAAGCAAAGAACTACCTTAAATTGCTTGGGCAGCAGGAGTGGTTCAATTAATTGCCTTAACTTAGCAGAAACATCAGGCATGCTGTTTACATCCTGTGAGACACAGTCTTCCATTAGGAATGGAGTAAAGAAGACAAATGAAAATCTGCAAAGACTCATCCACAGACTTCAGCAAGAGTAAGATCTTCAGCCTGTTGCAATTGAAAACGCTCTGCCAAATGCATCTGCACAGACAGAATTTCAGATTAACACAGCTTTCAGGTGCTTACAGGAGCTTTGATCTTAAGAATGGCAGCAAATGGGGATGATAAAAAGAATCTAATTTTCGTTATTATTATTACTGCAGGTAGAGTTAGATTGCCTGAAACCAGAAAGTGTTCCTGGACTTCATCCAGATATGTTTCAGCAAGGACACAAGGACCAGAGATAACATGGTGCAAACTGAAGCACAGGCTGGAGCATTCATCCAGACTGTGATTGATGGGATGCTCTAGTGAAGGTGGCTGGATGGCTCAGAGACCCCATCCTGACCCACAGCACATAAGCTGGCTCTCCTTTCTTGGAATCAGTTGTAAAACACGCATCTTCCCCAAGGCTCTGGATGGTGAAGACCTGGGCCAGAATAAAGAAAGTGAATACAAAAGCGATACAGACAGTGGGAGCCGTTCCCAAACCTCCTGATGGGTTAAAATTCTTCATGCTCAATATGTCAGGAGAGAAAGATGTGGGGTCTAAGAAATCTTTCCCATGTTTAACAAACACAAAGTGTCTGGGAGGCAGCAGATCTAAAAAAAATAAGTTATTTACCAGTGGAGGGACCAATTCCTTCTGTCTTTCTCTCTGTCTGGCTTTGCAATTCTCTTGGGCAGCCCACCAGCACAGAGCAAGCAGAACTGTACAGAGTGGGTGGGTTGGTATGGGTCACCTCGTACATTATCTGCAGCTAACTGCTGGGACTGTATGGGGCTTGCAGGCTGCAGGAGATTTAATTAAGAGGAGATGTATGTTGCAC
The DNA here is from genome assembly GCA_017639245.1 of Myiopsitta monachus. NCBI lineage: Eukaryota > Metazoa > Chordata > Aves > Psittaciformes > Psittacidae > Myiopsitta > Myiopsitta monachus. The sequence continues at coordinate 69,042,013 of CM029917.1, read as the reverse complement.
TGGGGACAAGGCTCTCGCCTTGGCATGCTGTGTTTCTATTGCACACTTTTGACACTGAACATAAATGATTTTCTTTCTTACTACCATCAATTCTTGTTCCAATAAAACCAATGCCTCATGGGCCCTGCGAGAGCACAAGTCCCTTAATATGATGGGGAAGCCACTTTGAGACTCTCAGCCCCACTTGCCTCTTCTTGCTTGACAGGAAGGGTGTTTTTAGCCCACACCATTCTGGAGCCTGCTTCAGGACAAAGCAGCAGGTACATGGCAAAGCCCCCTGAGATATGGAGCCCCAGTGGGAAGCCCACAAGAGCTCCAGCTTGCTGGGTCACAGCCGCCACTTGAACGCTACCCTTCCAGGAAGCATCTGCTTCCCCACCTTTCAATGTGCTGCCACACAGCAACATTCATCAAGTGCGGGCAGCAATGCTGAGCTAACATGGGAAAGAATAATTTCCGATAGACTAATAAATTAAGGGTGTCTTGTGCAGGACCTTCCCCTGTGCAGGTCAGGAGGTGTTTTGGCTTTAATTTAGGCATGACATGTCAGCCATCTCATCTTGTGCCTTTCCTGATGTTTTCCAGCTCTGCCTTCTCTATCTTTCAGACACTTCAGCCACCTTCATTCATTGTTGTTAAAGCCTAATTAACAACAATTTCAGTCCTCTGTCTGGAGGAGGCAGCTCGTGTACACAGCTACCTCATCTGGCTGCTGTAAAAGAATATGCAGAAAAATGGTTGTTCTGGAGTGAGTCAGGGGTAATGATACACTGGGAGGACTGTGCTGACACTGAACACTGAGGCCATGGCATACACTGCTGGAGAGCATTAGCAGAGCCCTTTCCAAGGTTTGCCTCTCTCACTGTTTATTGATGGTATGTTATTTTCCAAGCTCCCCTCTGAACTGAGGAGAGATCGCTTAATTTTAAAATGATGGATTGCTTCAATGCCTCTCACTTCTGAACTCCCGAAGGAGCAGAGCGGAAGCCACGGCGAGCACTGCTTTGAAGTCTGTGTTGCCCACCACATTAGGGTATATCTTTATCAGGAGTGACCTCTCATTCCCTGAATGGAAAGAGATCTTCCACTGCCTGGAGTTTATTCTCAATGCTGTTTTTAATGCAGTCTGTGCTCAGCTAGGTTATGACAGCCATCAGCCTGAATTCAAACACTGGAGGTAATGCTTCACATCACCACAATTAGAGATCTCTCAACAATCTTGGTCCTGTTATGTTCCCATGGCCATCATGTTCCTCACTTGTAGCTTTAACTTCTCAGCTCCCACAAAGCAGCCACCTGGAAAGCAGCCAGTACCACCAGCTTCTGCATCTAATAGCAGCCAAGAGGAAAACCTAAAGACTTGAGATCTCTGCCAATTCTTTCTGACTGTTTGGCTCTGTGCTTGCTTCAGTGCCAGAGACCCTGAAGGGTCTGTAGCCTGTTCCCCAAAAGGTCAGATCCCAGAAACCTGTTCTCCTCCTGTCCAGGACCTTTGCTGCAGAGAGACTGAAGTGTTGCGTCTCACAGCTACCACCTCATACACCAGGGTGGTTGGGATCCTTCTCACTTGATTTCAGCCATCTCCTTCAAGTTCAGTATTGAGAAGTCCCTGGAAAGAGACGGGCACCTCCAGCTGCAAAATCTTGCTCCCTACCTGGTAGGTAGGAGGAAAGAATTAAACACATCTAAGAGATGAGGTAATTGGATTAAAGTTTGTCCGCATGCTCCTCCTCTAAGATACAGACTCCTTCTCTGGAAGTGACCTGACTGCAGTCAATCCCCCCTTTCCACAGTCATATTCTGGCAGTAGCATAATAGACAAACTTTTCTTGGGTTCCCTCAGGTTTTCTCCAGGATAAGGCTGGGCTCTGTGACTGTCAGGCACCAGCTCCTCACAGACAGGGCAGGAGGGGACCAGACAAAGCTCCACCACTGGTGGCAGTCCCAGCCCCATCCCAACTCTTTGGGCTCAGTGACTCCAGGCAGTGCTGAACTTTTGCTGCAGCCTGCTTCCCAGCAGTGTATACACATCATCATGTGTAGGCCAACTGAACTAATCTAGTTACTGAAAACATCTTGGTAGGTACTCCTTGGCACCAGCTATGACCTCTTTAATACATTCTCGTCAACCTGAAAGCACAAGCCAGAAATAGACTGTGTCAGTGACTCAGGGAAAGAAAAAGAGAAGAGTCATTCTGACTCAAATACTGAGGTGGGCCTCTGGAGGTTGGCACATGGGACTCTTTGCACCAGCACTCACGGCTCTCCATGCCTCAGCTGCCAAAGCTCCCTCCCCCAAATCTGCAGCATGCTGGAAATGTTGCTGCTTCTCTCTAGCTAGAGATGATGCTGTGCTGACTCTGCAGTGTGACTCAATGGCATCACTTCTCCAATAGCTCTTGACCTCAGGTTGAAGTCCCAGTAGCTTTATTTGGGTTGGTAAATAACATGGGCCAAGGCCCACTGTCTGTCCTGGAGGACAAGCAGTGGAGGAGAGCTAACATCTGTACAACTAAACTATCTTCTCTCTATCTACATCCTGGGAGTACTCCCTGTCCTGTTGTTTCACCTGAACTATGTCTAGGTGCAACTGCAAGATGGGACAGTTGGAGCTACACAAGAGCCATGGATGGTCTCACAATTGAGCTTGCAACCCAGATCTAATTAGGAAAGCCAAGATAAAGAATACTCATGTTTAACTGCTTTTCTAAGTGGGTCTGACTCTTGTTAGCACCCATTTCCCAGCTAACAAGCGCCTTCTCCACCCAGAAGTGTGTGGACGACCCCACTGTTCCACTTGCTGGAGGCACAACTGAATGGGAGGCTTTTCCATGGGAAAGAGGAGATAATTTGCAAAAAGATAAACAGCCACAGAGACAGCAGGTCCACAGGGGATGCAAACACATCCTCACCTCTTACACAAACACATTCCACTTCCCATGCTTCCTTCACCATCTGGAAGGGAAGTCTGAGGGAGAGTTAGTTCCTCTGGCTGGTTATGAAAGATCAGCAGAGCTCAGTCCAGGGGTGGCACTGAAGGAGCAGAGCAGTACTCTGGCTATTGGATAATCATCTCATCTATTTAAATGTCCTTCTTTTTGCCATTTGGGGACCACGGCTGAGGAAGTATCTGCCCCAGCCATCACCTCCCTTCAGTAGAAGTCAGGAGAAAATTGCTCCTTTGAACTAGTTAGAGGTGTTCTGAGACCAGTTCCATGTCCATGACCACCTACAGCCCCTTCCACATTCAAAATCAAGAAACGTGATTGTCTGTGACCTGAGCTGAGCGCAGGAGTTACCTGTTTTCATGCTCTATCCCAGTGCTTGATGTTTTACAGCCAGAGGCTTTGACTCAAAGCAATTATAGCTTCGATCAATGCAGCCTCTAGCTAGAGCTAGAGAAGCTTGGCCCTGAAAAAGCATCCTTCTACCAAATACCACCTTCTGCTTCAAAGCAGGAAGGGTCTAGAAGATATCAGAGTGTTTTTAATGCATCATTTTGCCTTATCACCCTCTGAGAAACGGACAACACACCTTAGCTGCAGCTCTTCTATAAAGTTAAGCCTGGGCCAGGCAGGCACCAAGGGTATTGTTGCTTGAGTGAGTAAGGCTTTGCCTAGAGATCAACCCCATCTTTTAAAAGAAAGCATCAAGGAGATCTCTACACACCCTTCTGCAGCTGGACCAGCACAGCTCTTTCAGGGAAGGAAGCCAAACTGCTGCCCATCTCATTAGCACTGTGCAGAGCCACAGTATAAAACTTCCCCAGCTGGCAGTTCACATCCATGCAGGCAATGTGCAGCCACTGTAATTGCCCTCTCATGCTTGCTTTTCCTGGCTTTTCAGAAGTGAACAGCATCTAATGTATCTCAAGGGCCAGGTCCCCTGAGTTAAAAAAAAACTGGCTAGTACCACTGCTTCTTAATTTAAAAAGCCATTTATTGTCTGATCGTAACAAATGGGTCCATATTTTCAAGGTCCTGCTGAGTAACAGCTAAAACAATGATACTTGTGAAATAGAGACATATCACTTTTCTCCAGAAATTGGAGAGATTCTTGAAATTTGCTTAATTCAGCAATTTTGGAGCCTTCTGGCAGTACTCCTGGTCATACAGGTGCTAGGTATGCGTGTGCACAGCCGCATTCCTCTGGCCTCTTTCTGACCTTGATTATGCCACAGTTATCCAAGTGTGCCCATTGCTAGCCAGGAGGTGCTTCAAACTGGTACTGAGATGGCAAGTGTTTCCTCTGAGAAGCTTATCATCATTTAAGCAGCACAGAGCAAAACCAAGCCCATCAACTTTCTGCAGTGTGCATCTGTTGCCCCTTCTTGTGACATCCCAGTTGTCAGTATGAGCCCTCATCATGAACAGTTCCTTGAGATGGACATATAATTGCTTTTGTTATTGCCATCTGCGGCTTAACCACAGCTGACTCTCAACATTCTTCGCTGTCCACAAAGGAACTACAGCTTCTGCAGTCTGAAAGTGTGTCACAAAGGTTTGTTACTAAATGGAAACTAAACCAGTCACACGGCTCTCAGTGCCAGAGAGAGCATGTCGCTCCTTCTCCTTACTCTCCCACTGAGGTGGCTTATAATTAGCACAGTCCACCAACAAAGCAGTGTCAGACTGCAATCACACTTCCAGAAGTTATTTATGGGCAGGAGCAAGCACATTTTGTGTAAACTTGCATTGTGGTCTGGCAGGTTACCCCTGCTTGCACCTGCTTTGGGATGGACAAATTGTGTCCTTTGACAAGTACTTTTTCCCATCTTGGTGCAAAGCTGCAGCCTTCCTACCTTCCTACTATTCCTTTCACATTTTGGCCAGGCAAGAGAGTGAAGAACAGAGAGGATCATCTAACTAACTGCTCTTCCTTCACTCAGACTGACGTGAACTTCCACTTACCGCATGCCATTTCGCATTTCAGCAGACCAATGCAAAAGACATGTTTGTTACCTTAGCAAGACGCTAGAAAGAGAGGGAGATGGAAATAAATAAACACATTTTTGCTAGGTGTCCAGAGACACAACAGCAAGAGCTGTCACTTAAGCCAGCATGGGAGGGGGGCTGAAGACCCTCTGTATCACCTCTCAGGATCTGGTGTAGGACTTACATGGGGATGGTCATTTCACCTGGGAAAGCACATCTTCCCCAGTCATTGCTCAAGCCTGACCCAGAAGGCAAGAGAACAGACTTCAGGGCAGCACATTGGCTAGGGGAAGAATCAGGCCTTTGGTTATTTTAGGTCTCTTCCAGGGTTTAGGCAGCAGCTGACCAGGATGGTTGAAGATCTGCCTTATGGCATTTTTTTCGGTTCCCAGGGAGATAACATTGCCTGTGTCCTAACTTCCCTCTAGGAATTTACCCTTGCCAGGTAGGAAACACTATAAGGAGAGGCAGGGGAATGAAATTTAAGTGCTGAGCTCCCATAGTAAGTGGGGCCATGCCCATAACTCAGGAAAGCAACCTCCAAACTTCTCATGTCTGAGGAACATCCCTGAGACCTATTTATTTGTTCCTCACATCATCCCTTTCTGGCTTAGGCCACTGCAGCTTGAGCCATCACATGGAAAACATGTCCCAGGGCAGGAGAGAGACTGTGGCACTGAAATTTGTCCTGGCTGAGGCCCTGGCATTTCATCCCTTTTCCTGACATGTGACTGAATATACATGTGATGTTGAACCACCTTGAGCCTGACCTGACATGTTCATGTCCCTGCGCATCCCAGACACCTGACAGAAGATTGCACTTGGAAGGACCACAGGTCTTACTTGTTTTGGAAAAGCTGGTAAATCCAATTTGTTTGGTTTGAAATAACATTTCCAACTCCTTACTGAAGGAAAGGCCTAAACTGAATTATCTAAAAGAAATCAAAGGCTGAAAAGTCTTATATCTCAGTACTTGCATTGCAAGCTGGAAGATGTATTTAATGGGGTTTTAATATATCAGAAAAGGAAAAGCCATAGGGCTTGTATCATTAAAGGCAGCAAATCCATCCTAATAAAGACAACAGATTTAATCTGCTTCTAACACTTCTGATTAGCTTTTCTCCTTATGAACACTCTGATTGTTTGAACCTTGCTCTTTTACTTACTGATTTCTTAATGCAATTAATACTCATTTCAACATTGCCATTGAGAGCATCTTTTCATTTGCTTTTACAAACAGAAAGATGAGGTCTGCACTCCAGACATGTGAAATACAGTACCACAATGTGCATTACAACGATCAATTGATAAATTACATCAGCTCGTCTTTCCCAGGAAGGATTTATTACTGATGTAAGAGGAACAAATGGTTACAGCAAGAAATTATGTGTTTTTTCTTGCTGATCTATGCAAAAGCTCTGTTCCATCACTCACTTAAATGAAAGTGTTAAGGGAAACTACACTGTCATATGAATTCATATAGAGAAAATCTGTGCAGCGTATAGACAAAGAGATGTTCACAATGCTGTCTTCATCATTTGGTCCAGTTAGTTGTTTGCACAAAAAAAAGAAGTTGGATTGTTAAATGTGTAGGGAAATTAAAGGAATAAAATCCAATTAAAAAAAATGAAGTATAAATGATGCTTTAAAAGCAAAGGGAAAAAGAAGAGATTTAAAGTTACTGTAACAAATTTCCATCACGTCAAGACATTCTTCACTTTGTTGTCTCAGGAGATTCTTCAAGACCTTTTCATTTTCATTCTGATCAAGCCACAAGAAAACGCCAAAACCTGGAGACTCTTTGCCTGATTTCCTCCCCTTGCCATTGCCATTCTCAACAAAGGCCTGAAGAAGAGCACTGATAGATTTTGTTTACAGCCTTTAATCCAACTGCGGACTCCCAGAAGAAATCCGATCTCTATCAGCTGCTTTGCATATGCAGACAGTACTTTAAGGCAGTACGTCTTAGATGCGTCTGCATGGACTGTGACGTATAGGTTGTCATGCATAGTAGCTAGGACATCATGACCACAGATGGGGCAGGAAATTAATATCTTGCAGGGATCACACCTACCCATAACTTTGGCTGGGGAGCAGCAAAAATCCATTTTTATTAGGCTCAGTAGGAGAACTTTCACATGTGTTAGGGAAAATTAGCATATAACTCCTGCTCCATCTCTCCTTGAGTCTTTCTGTGCCTTGCCAAGCCAACCTGGCTATATTTTTGTAGTGTATATAACTCATCATTTTCTAAATACTGGGTTGGGCATTTGCCTAGGAAGCCATTCCTGGATCCTTGCCATTATTTTGCAGTAATGAGCTCTTGCACAGGAAGTCACCTCACCCCCAGGCGGGGGTCTCTCCTGGCATAAATTCTGCCTGTCTCTTTGATGGCATCAATCATTCATAGCCTCGTCCTGCTCAGAGCATCTGCTTCCCATTCTCTTCCTTAGTTTCCTCCTGACTAATTGATGAAATTGTTGAGAGCGGTTGCCTGGGACACTGCCATTTCCTTAAGCAGTTTTGGTCCCCTTTATGGGAGAAAGCAGGAAATCTTCACAGAACCCCTGAAGGGACAGAGAGGTTGAACAGGACCCACCTTTCACTAGGACAACAGAGGCTAAGACAACAAAATAAAGCCAGACTGTTCCCAGGCTCTCACAGGGCCTAAGGGCAGAGGTGAGAGCACAAGGAGAGGAAGGACTGTGTGTTTTTCTTATACTCAGCATTAAAGTGGCAAAAAAGCCACTCTCCAGGCAGTTTTCCCTCAGGCAACTTCTACAATGGCTCTCAAACTTCTCCTATCATATGGGTAGCATGGACCTTAGAGCAAGGCAGAAGTGGGCAACCTTTCACTACCACTGCCTGCCCTCTCCCACCTCTGCTGCTCAGCATGTAAAACCCCGGGGTGCATGATCATGATGCTCCTGGGCAGCTTGAGGTGACCAGCGCCTCAACCAGGGAAAGGCATCACCAGGAAAGATTCAGCTGACATGAGCACAAAAACCCGACAACTTCTCTAGAAGCCTATGGCAACACTTCCTCATCCAAATGAGCCACAGGGCCCGCACAGTAATGGTTTGCAAAGAGGAGCTGAGGGCAAAGACAACAGTGATATTAAAGGCCATTTTTAGCTGCAAAGCTAGGAAAGAGGCCCTGAAAGCCTGAGCCTCAGGTCTGTGGTGGTTTACTCCCTCTCCAATGCCCACACATTGTGCTTACTGCTAGGTCCACAGAGGCTGCAGTGTGAGTCAAATCCTGCCTCCCAGGGCTGCCAAGGGACTAGTCATAAACATCCTTTGCAAAGGCACCAGTCATGCCTACCATGTGCTGAAGAATGAGTGCATGATGAGATAAGGGACAACACTGCAACTCTATCATAAGACTTGATTTACGGGACAGATTCAATAAAAGACGGCAATTGAGATGTGATGCGGTGAAGATAGCTGCCTTGTGCATAATTTCACAACTCATGAGAAGACTCTGGTGGACCAAACTATCTTTCCTGGTTGCACTCTGGCTTCACTCCTACATGGAACGGTAAACAGTGTTGAGAACACCTTAGGGTGGGTGCAAGACGGGGGCTACCTTCTTTAGCACAAAAGGGAGGAGCTTTAATTTCAGTCTGTTCATCTCACTACCACTATTTAAAGCTATTAATGCCAGTGCTTTTTTGCCATTATTCTAGTTCAGATGGCTGAAAGGGCTCGTGAGATCTGCTCTTCTTAGGCTGACTTCTCTCTGCTTTTATTTGGCTGAAGAAGAGAGCAAACACTACCTCTGGTAGCACAGAGATGCTTATGGTCCCACCAGCTGTCACTCACAGCAACAGAATAATCCTGTAAAATGGGACTTGAATTCTACTTAAATTTAAAAAGCAAGTAGTACAATCACTGGAGGCTGATGAGAGATGATGCAATTCAGCAAAAACACTGAATTTGGTATTAGCCAGCAGAGATGTTGCAAATGTCCCTCAGTAACTTCTCTTTCTCAAGCAGGCACACAAAGTGCTGCATGCCTGGTCCAACCATGTGAGACAAATGGATGGACCCCAGCAGGCACAAATACCAATAAGTGACATGCTTTCTGACCCGCCATGGCTGTGGTTGGGAGATGGCTCATATCTGGGGCAAATTCAGCTATTACAGCTACCAATAGCTTTGAGTATCCCACGCTCTAGGCTGGATCCCAGAACAGATGAAATCAGTGTGTGGGATGTTTTGTGCCCCTCTCAAGGGAAGTTCAATTCAGCTGCCTGGTTTATGCAGAGGGAGTCCTGGATTGAGAACCAGGAGTTCAGATTTCTAGCTTTGCCATTCACCTTGGTTGTCTTGGTGTCTTCTCCCAGTTTCTTCTCTGAACACACAGCCTTTGGGTCCAGAATGCTTCCCACTCTGCATATTTACAATCCCGAGTGTTCTGAACGCCAAGCCATGAGAAATCACTGTAGATTAAAAACAAATAGGAAAACCCATGTATTTGGCTTAGTCTCTCCGGAGCTTTTGGATTAAATTCATCATTTTTCTGAGGCAAACAAGCCTTCACAGCCAGTTACATCAATAAAAGAAGAAAGAAGGGACCAGCCCATCATTGTCAGTCAGCTCATCACTCAGTTCCAGAGACTGCCACCTCTGCTTTCCCATTAATATCCCAACTTCCACCACTATATAAACAGGGGTTTGCAAGCAGAGTACTGCACTGACATTCCAAAAGGAAAGAAAAGGAAAAGAAAACCAGGACTGGTGTGTACGAGCTGGAGTTTCCCCAATGCCCACAGAGGTGGTGGGTGCCTGGCATAGGGGACAGTGGCATGCTGTAGGAAAGAAGAACCTGTTTGGTACAGGCAGAAGACTATGAGAAAGTTTTAATGAGGGTTTTAATGGATACAAACTGTTTCCTGAGCAATGGCTAACGGCAGCTAATAGGGATCCCAGAAACAATAAAAGAGCACCTTCTTATTTTCTATTGCCTGTAATCAGTGTCCAGCTGTTATTTTCATCCTCCCAAGTAGTATAATGAACAGTTGCATTCACATTTCTATTCCTTTATTTTGCCAGAGATGCCACCATTCCTTTTTTTTCTATAAACATAGAAATGTAATTCTTACCCCTTCCCTCTGTTTCAGTTCTCAACCACTGTAAGGAGGCAGAAGCCAGTAAAAAGTTTATTAGCAGACCTCTCCAGAGAATCAATTTAACATAGTTATGCGTAATACAGCTTTATTTCTTTTAGTTTTCCTTAAATTAAAAAAAAAAAAGATAGAAAATGGAGTTGTTTAAATTTATGAGCTGATGAGACAGTGAGTAATGGTGAATCACTGTTTAATATTTTAGTCAACCATCTGCAAGGTGAGCTGTACTCCCTTTCATATTGCTACTGCTAAGAAGTCACCTCAAGTTTCATGAACAGAATCAGTTTTGCATCAACCCAAAAGGCTGTATTCAGCACAAAAAGCAATCATCGTCCACCCAGAGATCTCAAACCCACAACCTTTGAATGCAGGAGAAAACAAGCACACCCATAACCTGGGGTGGGGGGTGAATAACAAAAGCTGCAAGGATTAAGCTGGCTTTTTTGTTAAATCTCAATGATTCTGCAGGCAGAGTTACAGAAGAGCAGCTTTCTGGCTGTGCATGGAGCGCAGTGCTCATGGCTGTCTGCGTGCTGGCTTGTGATCACCTCATCTTCCTGTGCTTTCAAGACAGTTACTAGCACTCCAGTGGCACTAAACCTCAGGCCAGCCTGAGATTTTCCAGCCAACTTCCCAGAGGAAGGAGGCACAAGCTTCTCTTTCCTGTTTCTTCTTCCTCCTGTCAGTGACGTGTGCGGAATATCTCTGTGTCTCAGTGTCACAGCTACCCAGAGGAAAGCACAGCAGTGCTGGCAAGGGAGGAGGATGCAGCAAAGGAGGTTTGTCCTGTGCAAAGGAGATTTGTCAGCAGTCTGGCACCTACAGATCCACAATGCCAGAGGACACACACACCATGCAGACTAGTCACCTGCCCCACCTGCAGGGACAGTGTCCAAGCAGAGAAGGCTGCAGAGCCAGCTGTATCCCTTCCAGTCTTCATGTGGTAGCTCTCCCACCAGGAACAACCAAAGACTAAAACCCCAGGTGGCTCAGGAAAGCCTTCATTAGACCTGTTGTTTCCAAATTTTGCCTTCCTCCTCTTTCCAGTGCTCAAATCCTCATCAGCCTCGTGGTCTTAGCTGCTTTCGTGACAGCATGGTCTCTTCCAGACTGGCTATCTAACCATCTCTTGCCCACCTCTCATACCCACCTCCTCTGCTGCCATTGACAAGAGCTGTCTTCAGCATGTGTTACCACCAAAAAACAGGCTCTAGGCCCAGCCTCTCTTTCTTCAAGGGCATCTTTGTGTTCCTTTCCTAGATTAATGTATGTTAGAAGTGACTAACTCCATACCTTCCATCTCTTTAGCTGCTTTACAGCCGGGGAAAATGCAATTTCCTCTCGCTTGTCAGGTGTCACGAGAGTTTTGTGAACCATGACAATATACATTGCTTACTGCTGCACGCATCCCATCACCCCCTTGAAATCTAATGGGATATGAATAGCAGTTTTGCAATAAATGTGAGTTATGAAATTACTATAGAGAACCAGTGCTACAGAGAAGGGTACTGCTAGAGTCTGTAACCCAGCAGAAATAATGGCTCTCTGTACAGCACAGGCTACACCAAAGGAAACTACATCAGTTGCCATGGGGCTGATTTCAGTGGAGTGAAGAAAACCTTCATTCCTTTTTATGCATTTTTTACACCTGGAGGAAGACCACTCACGTCCATTGTCTTTACACTGCTGCAAATGACAGAAAACACTCCTGGTGCATCCAGTTCCTTCACAGTGTTTTATTAATACACATACAAACAAGCAGCTTAGTCTCCACGCTGGTTTGCAGACCCTTCTTCCATAACAATTGCTTCAGCCACGATGCAGTGAAATCTGATGTCAGCCCTAAGTCAATGGTCGTTCCTTCTATCCCTGAATATAACCTGCTTCAAACTGTGTAATAGGAGCTGATTTGGACCAGAAACATGCCCCCCTCTCTTCTCACACTCACCAGTGGTTCACCACCCACACTGTTAAATAGCACACAAACTTTATTTGCCATAGCTATTTCTCAATGTCCATTTTTTATGGGACCCTACCAAGTGAAGGAGCCTTCTGGCATGTGGAGTCTTATCCGTAACAAAACATGGAGGCACCGTGTTCAGGTCACCTCCTGGACTTCTCACTCAATTGAACAGATTTGGCACTAATTAAGTTGTAAAGAAGTTCCTGATATTATCAAGGATTCTTGCCTTGGAGGTGTTATCTGACATGCAGAAAAGCGCAGATTTGTTTTCTGAATGCTCTGTTTCCTCCATAAAACTTCACAAAGCTTGCTCACAGCTTGAAGGACATATCTTGAAGGACAGTAACAGAACAAAACCGAACATTCAAAGCAGTACTTCTTTTTGTCTTTTCCATGTCTTCCAAGTGAAGCAAAATAAAGAACAAAAAATCTTTTCACCCTTGCAATTTCTCCGATATCAGAAGAGATCTCCAAGCAAATATATTTCCCTGGGTCTCAAGGGGAGAGAAGCAAGAGAAAAAGTTGGGAGAGAAAGAGAAAAACCTTCCCTACCTCCTTAATAATTAAAGAAGGAGAATTGTATGTGTTTTTAAAAATTAACATGAAGTTCTGTTACTGTGATCCCTCCCCCACACTGTGTGTGCCTTGATGTACCCAGGAACTCCTTTTCAGAATCCTCTCCTGAGCCACCCTTTATTCTCTGTGCATTCACCCACTCTGTGGTGCAGTGAGCATGACCTGAGTGACAGTGACCATGTGGTGAGATGAGGGCCTCCATCTTCCTGCCACACCAATCCGTTTTTCTCACTGGACCCACCATAAGAGAGGGTGAATGCACTATCATAGTGCTCCAGTTCTGGCAGGGGAGACCAGTGTGAGAGTAGGAAAAGACACCCTCCTACCAGCACGTACGGTCATTTTGCTTTCCTGGATTTGTCTGAATCTCTTATTGTTCCCCTTTCTGTGCTCATGCCTTGTACCACACAGAGCTGTGATCTGAAAGCCTTGTGTGTATTCATCAGTGCTTCAGAGCAGATGATTCACCTACTCCTCTTTATGATTTTATCTCCCATCAGCTGAGAAGTCAAAGTCTGCATAATGCACCATTGTTGTTTTCAGGAGCAGGCTTGTCACTGTAATACAAATGATACCATGAAAGAGGTGTGATTTTAATTGAAACAGAAGGTTGGCAGGTAGCATCCTAAAGCTCCGGAGCTCGCAGATTAAAAATAACTACAATGAACTCGTACTTCTAACAACGGGGCGAAAATAGCAATAATAAATACAATAGCCCTGACAGAGGCACTGCGTGGGAAGGTGAAGGTTAGAAAGTGCATTGTCCATCCGGGGCAGAAAGTAAACAGTGCTGCTTGGTTTACATCCTTTACAACTCATTGTATCTACATACAGCCTCTGACTCCTGCCTGGCTCCCACCCTGTGTCTGGGAAAGCTGTCCTGAGCTCCAAGAGAGAAGCTCTGAGAGAATCATCTGCCAGTGGGCCGGCAGCTGCCCAGCTGCAGTAGCTACCCTTGGTTGGCACACAGGTATTGAGGAGGACAGGAACAGAGAGTGCACCTGCATCAGATCCAGCTCAGGCACTACCATGGGAATAGCCATGGTAGAAGGGCTTCAGGTATGCAGAATGCTCTTCCAGCAGGGAAATCTGACATAGCTCCATGTGACACACTAGGGACTGATGTTTCCTGCATGATCAGCAAATGCCAGGGAGGTTTGCTCCACAGCAAAGTGCTCTCATGCCATAGATGGACAAGAAGCAGCTTGGGTTGGATATCAACACCACCTTAATAGCTCTTTGGAGCTGAGCCATGCTCTCCCAGGCATCATCGCTCTTTTTATGAACACATATGCCACCTTCAATAGAAATGTCATGTTCTGGCAGCTCTGGAAGTTCTCGGCAGGTCCTTGAAAGATACAGCCTCCAAGCTGTGCCTTCAGATCTCTCAGTTCAGTTCTTTCAACATCCAAGCACCAGATCCCAGAACAGCTGTTGGCTTCTAACCCTCAATCTGTAAGCCTGCTTCTCACACCAGTGTTATACCTGAAGCCAATGAGGTTTCATTGAAATACCCACCCCAAATACCCATTTCTGCCACACATGAAAAGCCGTGTTTCTCACCCATCCACCGGACAGCACCTGCGTTGCTTCCTCAGACAAAACACAGTAAACACAATTTTATTAGCAGAACGTTTTGTGGCAGGTGAGTCAGTCCTAGTCCATTCCCAGTCCTCTGAGGAAAATGTTGTAAATGAAGATGACGTACAAATCCCTACATGTTATTACAAAAGGCCTGGAGAGGAGCACCCCACTATTCAGGTCTTCCTGCTCAGAGATAAGCTCTTTGTCAGGATGCCCCTCTGCTACCCCAGCCAACAGGCTGTGAAACGCCCCAACACCGTGGGGGATCTCATGCAATTCGGCTGCCTGATGCTGATGGAGCTGATGGCTGTGCCAGTTTCAAGGCCTGGAAAAAGATGGAGTGACAGAAACCAGTGGCTCTTGCCAGCTGCTGGCTAGAGTGCTGCTGGCTAGAGTGCCCTGACCTGAAAGTGCATCAACCATCCCAGAGTGTCCAGAGGATGAAAAGTGCGTTTGTTTCCCTGTTGAGAGTGTTGTCACGCTCCATTCTGCGAACTGAATGGTGGGGATGGAGTCCTCAACACAGACGAATGTCCTCATCTAAATTCTGACAGAGACAGTTTCTTAGTTAAGACAGAGCTTATTCACTCTTGCAGAAGATACATTCACCCACTGTGCTCATGCTATTGATGCTAGGGAGGTTGTAAAGCTGCATAAGACATGCCAGAACCTCAAGGGACTCACAACAGCCAGTTTTTAATGTAATGCCTCACACGGGTGTACAGCAATTGCTACCCTTGGTTAAGCACAGTTTGAGGATCCTGAAAGTATGCCCCTCTTTCACTATGATCCTTCTTCATTTTCATGGCAATGGTTGAGGCAGCATCTTCCCCTCCATCCATCCCAACTTGTCTCTTCGTCTTGTAACATTTTGGGATGTAAGGCCTGACTCAACTAATGGCTTCTTTTGACAATGATGGCCAGAGGTCTGAAACATCTGGTCCTGTGCACCATTTTCATTGGATCAACCCTCAAGTTTGCTGGATCAGGCACAGAGCAGGGTCAGGGAAGTGATACTGCTGGTGAGGGAGGGAAAGAGAAAAAAAACATTTTATTTCAAGGGGAATCAGGTCCCCAGACAATGGCTTGATTCAGGGAGATGGAGAGAAGCAGTAGGACATACTCATGGGAAAAAGAGATCTGTGACACCTCAGGCGTTAGGATTTGTTAAACAATTCCTTAAGTTAGAAAGTGGACACTCAGCTCCAGAAAGGAGGAGAAAAGAATGTATAACAGCTCCCAGCCTGCACTCTGGCTCCCAACCACCCTCCCTGGAGGCAACATATGATAAACATCTTAAAAAGACAGAGGTGGTTCAAATATCCTTCTACGCTGGCAAGAGATCTTTCACTGCTCCAAGCTGTGGTTCCACTCAGGCTGGATTGATCCTTCAGTTGCATTACCACCATCACAGCTTTTAACCATCTCTAGTACACAGTAGCCTTCAGTGACTACAAATCCTCAGCAGCTCCTCTGGGCAGCTGCATCACATCCCCCTGGCTGCTCTGTGGCATGGAAGAGACAGTAACCTGAAAAGCAGTGACTCAATAACCACCTGGTGTTCTTGGAAAAAGCAAGCTTTGGAACAGAAATTGGCTGAGAAACAAACATCCCACAAGGACACCCAAGAATTGGCATGCTCCTACATGAAGCAGGCAGGATAATATAACAGCCTGTTGTCCTTCTGAACACAGACGAAAATTCATCCCTAGAGCTATTCAAATAAAACAAGCTCTGAAAGCAGTGTTCCTATATGGTATATATATGGTATAACTACAGCTGCAATATGACCTTCAAAACAGTTGTCTTCTGGCCTCCTGTGTCCATAAGGATCACATATTGCCTACCCACTGATCAACAGAGCAATGCAGTGAGGTGTGTGTCATGTAGACCTGGCCAAGAGAGATTTGAACAGGCCAGGTGTAAGTGCATCCACTGAGGAGTGACCGTTGCTTGTTCTCCGCAAAGATGGCACACCTAAGATATCATATCCACACTAATTTCCTAATGAAAGCCATCCTGAAAGGCAAATCAGAGCACAACACAGTTTTTACTACAGTCCCTCCTCCTTAAAAGAATTGCTCCCTTTGCCTTGAAACCAGAGGCAGACTCCATCTTACTCTCTGGTTGGTAAAGCCAGTATTCATTGGTCAGAAGATACCACTGCTAAAAGCCACCCTGCACTTCATCACCAGAGCATTCATCACCACCATTCCAATGGACAGCCCAGCATAGTCCCAGTGTTCTTCTGGGAGAAGTCTCTGTGGCTTGGGAATCCTCCAGTATGGATGGATCCGATTCGGTTCTTGTGGCTGATGGATGTGGCACCAGCTGCAGCAGCTCACCTGCAGCAACAGTCTGCAGAGACTACTATTTTTGGAAACGTGGTCTGCTTGGAGAAGGTAAATGAATTAATTTTTCTGGAGAAGACCCCACCAGAAGTTAAGGACTTGCCTTGCTTTACTGTCTACTACTTCACTGCAGGTGCACAGGAAGCTCAGGTAAGAGCCAGCATGAGTAAGGGGTATGTGCAGGGCTTCTAAATGATGCCACAGAGGCTTGTGATAAATCCAGAGCTGGTCTGAAAGCACAAGGATTTTGCAGTTACTGAGTGAGCAGGTCAAAGCAGACCCCATCTGTGCTCCATTTTCTGCAGAGAAGCATACGTACCACTGAAACAGCGCTACTAGGTCTTAAACCTTCTCCATCTGCTGCCTGCAATGGTTGCCTGGACCGTAACGAATGTGTTGCCATTTTCAGCACCCAGCAGTGATTGATGCCGTGTTAAGAGGACACCAGTGGTTCCGGTCTATTTACATTTCCAAGGAGCTTGGCTGGGTTTTGTGCTGTCATTTTCTTTTGGTATACCAGCTGTGGGAGACCAAAGGGTACAAAAATTACTGTGATGCTTGAGCAAGGAAATGCTAGTGTTGAGAAAACATCCTATTTATGCCACATTTTAAAAGGAACCCATCTTTAAGAGTTCTAAAGAGCTGCCACTAACAACAAATGAGGCTGCTAATTTGGCCTGGCAAGCCGCGCTTGCTAAACACCATTTCAGGTTTTAATTCATCACATGTAGATTTGGAATTGGAATTCTACTAGCAAAACCGTCATCAGTGCGGTTTTGCAACCCCAGCTCCCTTCCTTTTCACATCAAGCCTGTCTCCCCCTCTCCCTCTGTCTTCCACAGCTGTCAGCTGTCATCAGCCAGGAAGGCAGATGAGCCAGTCCCAGCCTTGGAGATCTGACCCAATCTCCTGCAAAACAGATGCCCAGGCCCCAGGTCCTCTTTGCTGTCCAGCCAGCAGGGCAGCCTTGTTTGGCTGCAGGGGTTGCAATGTGCTACTTGCCTCATGCAAAGGAAGGAAGAACAATTATTTCCTGAAAAGCAGAAAAGGAATAAAATGCTTTGTGTGTTCGCTCGCACTGAGAACTGCCATCCAAGAGCCCGCTTGTGCCACTATGCATAGACGAGGAACAACCGCTGTATCCCTCCTTCCACCCAAGTTGACACCCAGCAGCTCCCACAGGGAGCTCTCCTCTTTCCTCTTGGTTTCACTGCTGCCATGAGGTTGTTCAGGGAAGGATGCTACTGATGGTAGCTTGACCCTGGCCATGCCAAAGCGATGGCAATTTGTGGGGAAAACCTTGAGGATCTGATCGCCCTGCTAGCTTTCCCTGATCTGTAGTCCTAGCACTCACAAGACAGACACAGTGATGTCCTCTGGCTAGGAACTAGGTAAAGGACTCCTAATTCACCTAAATAAAAAGGGCTGTCCAACGTGCCATGCCGCCAGCACCCTGCTCTCATAGCAGCCGGGAGTGCATCTGTGTATACAGAGCCTGCAACGGGACAAGCACAGAGCCACCTATTCCCTGGCATGTCTTGCTAGGTACCTTAAGGACATCCTGGGACAGAGTTAGTATGTTTAAAGCAGGAAGCTGTATTGACATCGAACCATTCCCTGATCTTCATATGCTGGAAGTAAAATGTTCAACAGGACAAAACCGAACCAGCAGTCTCTTCTGTTTCATGTTTCTGATATTTTGGTAACCTATTTATTAACTACTTCACATGTCTTGCTGCCATAGAGCACTGGAGATGGACATCACATTGGACCAACTTCCAAAAACCAACCTCCAGTTGGTTGCAATTGGGCATTTGAGAATTAAGCGTAGACTAAGGATTGGGGGATGCCTGTGCCAAGAAACCTAAGCCAGTGACCAGGCAAGACAACCAGGCAGGAGGAGGGCAGGCTTCCCACCCTGCTTTTGCTGGTCATTCCCAGGGAAAGGAGCTGTCTAGATCCGAGCATGTTTTGAAAACTGAAAGAGTAAGCAGGAACATCTTCCAAGGCACTGGAGCCTGCCAGAAGGAAAAGCAGATAGTCCTGTTGGTTTCATCTCTTCACCTGTTGAGGTTGATTGATTATTCACCAGCTTCAGGTACGTCACCAGCCTTGAGAAGCCATTGAGCAGAATACATCTTGACTTTTCTATTTCTGTGGAAGTTTTCCAGTCTGCCCTGCTGCTGTTTCGTCAGAGCAGGGCTGTGACAGCAAGGTTTGGAGGAGAAAACAGAGCAGGCCAACACGTTGTCCTGTCGGTCTGGCCTACAGATGTTTTTCCCTTCCAGGCAGGTAAAGCTGCAGCCACGAATGTCATCTTCATCAGAAGGGCGCATTGAACCCTGTCTTCCTTCGGAGATATCCCCCCCCCCCTTCCACTTCTCTCATCCCTCCTCTATTTCACAGCTACCAAATAATTTTTCTTTCAGAGGTGACCTCACTGGTATATGCCTAATTCAATATCGAGCAGCTCAGATTTACCTTCAAGTCTGCTGCTTCTATTTCAGACCTGAGGAAGGACCAAAACTGCACCCTTTATCCAGTGGCAGCCATTGCTCCAAAAAGAATGTGCTCTCTCTTGCCTTGAGAGAGGCACCCTAACTACTTCAGGATAACTGAAGTAGTTAAAATTACTCCTAAGGGATAGAGTAAATGCTTCAGCTCTTCAAGTTAAGACTCATTCAGGTTAAAAACATTTTTGGAAGAGATGATAGAGCCAGAGCATACTCTTCTCTGTGCTATTCCTTCATACTGGCTATGCAGATTTGACACCATCAAAGGGCTGGCATCTCTCATCTCCACCATGGCATAGGGATACAAGGACTAACTTCCCAGCTTTGGTCACATTCTGGTCCAGCTGTCATTCTCTGGACAGTTTTGAACCCATAGTTACACCAGGCACAAAGCCACAGTGAAAGGCAGTTTGTGAATAGCTGGGGCAGGTGGTATTGTGTTTGCACAGGCCAGGGGTACACATAATAGTTTAGCCATGAGATCTATGAGATGATCCAAACCTGACATTCCTCTGGTTGTTATGATGACAAATGTGAGAAATAAAGCTCTGCTTTATACACCCATGCAAAAAAAAACAAACAACCCAAGCCTATAATCTGGCTTGTCCCAGAAAATAAGATAGACTTCTCTCTCTCAGCCTGGGGACAGGGACTAGGTCTCCTGGAACACAAATTCATAGAAACAACACTAATACTCCATGCATCCACCAGTATCAACCTGGAGCAGGCAGCAGCCAGGAGAAACAGCATCTCCATGGTAAATGTTACCACAAGGCAAAGTGTGAGCTCTTGATGAGCCCAAAATCTAAAAATTATACCCCCCAAACATCTGAAGCCTTAGACACAGAGATTTTTATTTCCATCTTCCCCAGCACCTCTTCTTCTCCCACTGCGATCCAAGGTAATTGCTAGCCTCTCTCTTTTCGCAAAAAGGGTGGATACTTCTTCATCCTGCATCCTTATCCCTCTAATTTCTTGATTGATTAGCATAATTATGTTGAACCTAGAGTAATTGCTTCTGACCTGCCTCTGCTTGGAAGGACCAGCTTCCATTCCCAACCTGGGAATGGACTTGTGTGCTGGCAAGCATGTCTGTCCCCTACCTGATGTATGTGTCAGCCTGATAAAAGCTATGAGCCCTTCCCCCAGACCACGCTCCACTGGCTTCCTAAGGCAGGACACTAGGCTGCTTTTTGTAGCCTCTTTGCCATGAATAAGTGTACGTCACTAAGAAACAGCTTGATAGTCAAATGGTCACAACAGCAATATATGAAAATCAGCGTCTGGCTGCACTTGGCTAGGATTAGCTCCATCAGATGAAGCACAATTAATGCTAATTTGCTGCTGCTGCAGCCAGCTTTCCTACCTCTGATGTCCTATGGGAGCAGGGATTACCATTGAGCTAATAGGATTGTCTCAAAACAGTTGTGATCTACACCTGGAAACAAGTTTTTCACCCAATTCTTTATAGTCCAGTGCCTCTTTTTGTGATTTCTTTTCCTAAAGCCAAGCAGGATCAACGTGATCCCTTATTCTGAGCTGCATAACATAAGGCCACGTAATTTTTGACAGCAATTTCTGCACTGACTTTGTTTACAATCACTTTGGAAAGCCATCCAGTACCACGTTACTCCCTGCAAATGACTTTTTTTCCACGCAGATCAATTACTGGGGTGTCAAATGCTCTGTACTATCACAATCGGAGGCTCTGACTTTAATTTATACTCAGATCACCTTATTTTAGTGTGGAAAAACAGCTGAAGCTGTACTTTATCTGCAACTCCGAGCTCCTGGGCTCAAGGCACCTGCAGCGAACAAGCATCAGAAACAATAGATAGGCTAGAAATATCCCGATTCCACTCAAACAGAAGGCTTCTGTCTCCTTTTAACAAGTTAGCATGCAGTAGGAGCTGAGAGACAATGTCTTTAAAAACCCCAGCTAATGCATCCTGTGGGCCACAGAAGAGGGCTCAGGGCACACTGGTGTATCTCAGAGGTTTTTTGTGGGTGGGTTTTTTTTTAGTCTTTCCTTCCTGTGATAACCTTTCACCCCACGCTTTGTGCTCTTTGTGTGTTTATCAGCAAAGCACATCCAGATGCCCTTGAAGAGAGAAATGACTCATACCTGACTCACAATCCCTCAAGCAAAGCTGCAACCTTTAGTTCATTTCCTGGGAGAAGCATCTGTTAGATTCATCTTGGAAGATTAAGCATTTCTCACTGTCATTTTACAGATGGAGGCATTTGTGACTCGCTGAGGAAGGGTCAACCGATTCTCTGCAATGGATGGAAAACAAACTTCTTTGTTTTAGTCCTTAGCAAGGCACCAAGGACTGTGAAGATGCTCTTTAGCAAGCACGGTCAGCCCCCTCCCTGTACAAGGCTCTTGCCTTGCAGAGGACCTCTGGTTTCACAGTAAGCCTTCAAAAACAAATCACCCTTCCCATGACAAGTGTGCGACTGCGAGAAGCAGGCAGCCAGCACGCTCTCTGCCCACGTTATCCATGCACTGCCGTGATGAACTGCCACTCAATGCAAATTACCCTCCAGCCCTTGCTCCACTCGCTGTAGTCGCAGCCCTTCAGTTGCCTATCTGGCAAGAAACAACACACTGGGAGGCTGCTGCAGAAACCACCTTGTTTCACAGAGATAGCTACTTTTCACCCCAGAAGGTTTCCCAGCTGTTTTTGCACAGCCAAAGGGCCTCTTCCTAATGTGACCTTTCATTCCCAGAGGACAAAAAGGAACAGATCCACTAAGCACATCAAACAAGGGCGGTGCTGGAAATCCTGGCATTTTTTCTCCTATCTTCCCTCTAAGAAGCCTCAGTTCCTCTTAGGTTAACTCCCCATATACAGAATTTGGTTCGCATAACTTTAGAACTCTGAAAGATACTTGTATCTACCCTGTATCCTTTTGTTTTGTTCTGGTTTTTAGAAATAGGGAGACTTAGCAAGGCTACTGCCCCTTCCTTTGGATACCCAGAGAAAGATCACCCGTTCCTCCCCACAGGGACTTGATCACATGGATGTTTATACACAGGCATCACAATAAGACCAGCCCTGCCATGGTGTATGGCTTTGCTTCCTCCTTATGCTTCCCAATAGTATGGAAATGCTAATAATGATGTGTAGCCCTTGGTGTGCACATTCCTCTGCTTACCACAGTCTCCCTTCTTGGCTGAATAATCACAGATAATTCTCTTGTCTGAATATGACTCAGAGCTACTTTATTTCACACAAAGCAATTTCTAATTGCATGTTGTATGTCTGTGTTACGAAACCAAGCGCTAACTGTTATTACAAAATTAGTGCAGACAACTCAAGGGGAAGGAAAACCACAGTGAGAAACCAAGTAAGAACCCACAGAGGGGCAGGCCAAAACTGTGTCAGGTTTCCCATCTCTATAGTACAAGAAGCCTTTCCACACAGAGCCGAGCATTTCCTAACTGCTCACAGAGTGACTTAGAGGCAATGAGACAGCTGGGGTCCTTCTTCCTTTACCCTCAGATGGGCTGAAAGTGTTGTGGTATCAGAGGACAATGGGGATTTGATCTGGGTCTGCTTGTCGTTGTATGTGTGCTCAATCAGCTTTACATCAACACCCACGCAAAGCCAGGCATGGCAGCTATGAGCTACCAGGGAGGCAGGTCCTGCCCTTTGCCATGTGTCCTGTTTCCATGGCACTTCCACAGAGTTCTATGCACCTCCAAAAGGGCAGGTATCTGGGCTGGAGAAAACACAGCTGATGCCATAGACCTGACAGTTTTTCACATTTCTGGGTAGAGCCAATTCAGGAAGGTGTAGATCTTCATTTTTGTTCAGTCCCTGGCTCCACCTGCTCCAGTGACCTCCTTCAGGGCATCACCATTACCAGACACCTCAAACAAAGTTGGGTGAAGGCCAGTAGCAGGAAGACAAGGGATAATCCATTCCATGGGCTAAACTTTATCCCCACTTGCAACATCCAGATTGTTAAATGAAACAGAGCCATGGAAAAAGTTGATCTCCAGAACCTGATTGTCCAAATTACCTAACAATTCATACACAGAACACGGCTCAAAGAACAGCACACATCAGTGACTACCCCCAGCAGGTCAGTTTGGGCTCTGTGACCCTGTGTGTTCCTCTGACACTGTCCCAGCAGACTCACACTTCCTCACAGTCCTGCATACCACACGCTCTCAATTTTGGGCTACGAAAACATTGTTCTTGGGTACTGAAACACATCCCTGTCATTACTTTGACTACTTTGAACCTGAGAAACATTCTTACGAAATGAATTTAGGCATGTCTTGCTATCCACTGAGGATGTACTTCTTCTCTGAATATCTACAGCAAGACGTGGGCAGAATGATGAGCTCAGGACAAATCATCAACCATCCATCTGCGTCTATGGGGATTAGAAAGTATCCCAATTCTGTGTGAAGAAGAGAACTGCTAGATGGTATGAGAAAGCACCCACGGGCACAGACCATGAAAAGGAAAAGTAATGCCAAATAAGACTCACCATGCATGCTGGGGAGGCAGATTCTTAGCAGCGAGGGGTGCTTAAACACCTGGACAGATTGCCACAGGGCACAGTGCTTTCCATCACTATCAATATTTGTACAAAGATGAGACATCTTCTGACAAGGAAATCAGCTTAGCCAGAAGCTTTCACGCACAAAGCAGTAAGCGTTGGGTGGGAGTCAGCGATCTGTGCTGTGCAGGTGGCCAGCCTAGAAGAGTTAATGGCCCTTTCTGGCTTCAGAGCCACAGGAAATATTGTGATTTAATCAAGCACAGAAAACCCACACAGGCAAAGGCTCAGCTCTGGAAGACTGCCAACACTCAGCAGTTGGGCTGCAAATGAAGTGCCCTGTCCTTCACTTGCACCACTGGCAATCAGAGCAGCTGGTCCCAGGACCCCAGAGTAACACAGGTGATCGGGTTTGAGCTGTGAGCAACCAGTGAAAACAAATAGGTGGATATGAGGCAGACTTTGTGTACCTGAGGAAAGCAAACACAGGGACAGGGCTGACTGATCATTCACACCCACAAGGGGACAGGCATGGTGGGGAAACAGGCATCATCTTTCTTCAAGCGCTTCCTCACCTAGCCCCGTGATCCCATCTCGCTTCATTCATGTAAAGCACAAGAATATGAATGAGAAACCCTGTGAAGTGGAGAGGAGGAGGGGGAGAGGAGAAGAAAGGATTTCATGCTACCAGGGCAACCGTCACCATGGCAACTACTTAATTAATGAGCTGCTGATGAACCCTACCAATATGGTTCTAGTGAAGTCATGCTGTAGTAATTACCAGAGTTTCATTCATCCTGTCCTGGCAGGGGCTGCACAGGCAAGCTCCGACAGACGGGGGAAAACAGCTTGCTGAATCAATGGAAGGAGAGCGCGTGCCTGGGAGCGTGCTCCATTGCTCCTCCGAGCCAGCTCCCCGGGCACTCGAGCATGGAGACCGCATGCCGTCCAATCCATCTTACAGTCCCACACTGCCAAAGGGCAACCCAGCTGGCCTCCTGCCACCCACCGACACGGGCAGCATTCACAAGCAGTCTCCAGCGCCAGCTCTCCCCCTCCCTGCTATGCCTTCAACCTCCAGAAGATGAAACAGAAAGTAAGCAAATGAGCCACCGATTTGCCTTCTCTGGCTGAAGGATTTCTCTTTTCACCCAGCAGCATAACAGCTTCATGGGCATCCCGCATGGAAAAGGAGCTCCTTGTAAACACAGTGAGGTCTTGAGGGGTGCGTATGTATCAAGAACTTCTGAGGAGATGAGGGCTATTAAGTGCGGAAAGAGGATAAATAAAATACCACAGATGAGCTACATAAAGCAAAAAAAATATTACAAAAGGTGAGCACCAGGTCAGCTAATTTACCTATTCTCATGAAATGAGAAGATGCTCCGTAATACTGGAAGTGTTGAAAACACATCACGCCGCTACCCTACGTCATTACTTGCTCCACAAAAATCTTCAGGCTCTGTAGGACATGGACATGATTTACACCAATCACAATGATAGGATATCTTACAGTTGTATTGGATTGAAAGATGTGGAAGTGTACAAACTCATAAGCTGCAGGATATACCCGTTTTAGCACTTGCTGTCAACAAGCCCATTTTAGAAAACACAAATTAGCCTGCCAAATATTTTCATCACAACTGAGAGAAATCACAAGGATACACATCCAATTCACCTAAATCTCAGCCTACAGGATTAGTTTTGCTCCCCTGGAACTGCCACCACGGTAAGAATAGCCATACATTGTAGAGAATTCACTGTTCACTACTCTGACCATCCTGGAGATCAAAGATCAGGGGCAGAAGTGGTGGGTTTTACTTTTGTAGCCTTTAAACAAGCACACCTACATCTGAACTTATCATCTAGACTCCCTTTATAATCAACAGAGACGAATAAGCCCCTCTTGTTAGTAGTTTCAGGTGTCTATCCATGGATAATTTCCTTCTAGAAGCACTCAGGTCTCCTCCCAAAGGACACAGCATCTATCAAATCGGTGAGCATGGATGGAAACATGATGGACCTTTGTACCTGGAGGACCCTGTTCTTATACAGCATCCTCATTCCTATTCTCCACATGAGTACTAGGTTGGCCTGAAACGGCAGTTAAATATAGGAGCATGGTTAAGTAGATGCCAGGAAACAGTTCTTGCGCTCTTATGAAATACCAACATCATCCAGGCTGAGTTGTCTCTGAGATCATATTGGCTAATTTTCAGTTGTATGATACTTCAAAAGCACAACGGTAGAGAAGAAGAGGAGTAGTCTAGATCACAACCAGCTTCTGGAGTATCACATCCTGTCTGTACCCTGAAAGAACACATTTATATCATAGCCTGTCTGTTTGAGACCAGATGCACACCTGAAAACAAGGTGCTCTTCTAGATGATGTGCTGAAAGATGTGGGAAGAGAAGAGCCCTAAAAGTCTCTCTTCCAGGGTGCCTCTCTCCTGTTAATATTGCACAGTAATGGTGCTTATACGAGATTCTGTTTGCAACATTGTTCAAATCCCATAATATCTAAATTCAGTTTCCTTTAGACTTTATTATGGGGCTCTAAATGCAAACAACTCAGTCACTCTGATCCTGTTCTGGCACCACAGAACCAGTCTTTATTTCTCTGAAGAAAAAAATAAATCAGGAGAAACCTTTTTTACCCAGCTTCCGGCCTCATTCTTTACAACATTTAAAAATGAGATCAGCGGCAGCCTCATCAGTTTCTCTTAGAAAAAGTAAACTTTATTTATTTATTTACTTATTTATTTATAGAAAAAGAAAACTTTCTCACTCATGCCAGTACTAAAACATCGATGGCAAATCAGTTCTAAAGCAAGAGTGGCCAGGACCCCACAGCACGTACAGGGTCTGCAGTGGAGGTCTGCCATTTTTTCCCCTAAAAGCTCTCCTATTTATACTCATCTTGGCAGGCTTAAAAGTACCTGCCAGATGGACAGATAACTGACATTTGAAAAAGACACTCCACCAGCTGCTGTTAGCAGGGGTTGGGAAGCGTGGGGGCTGGTTAATAAGGAGCCACTTACTTCCTCACGGCTGCTAGCTGCCCGCTCACTTCCTAGGGGTTAATGGAATTTGGAGAGAGTATTTCAAGTCAGACCATCTGTCAGCGCACATATATATCGGAGCACCTATATAGCACATATATAGCAAAGCACAAGTTTTGCTTCTTCACAGGAGTCTTTGTTGGTGTACCCTCCCTCATCCTTCTGCCTTCCACAGTGATTCCCACAGAGCAGGGTTTGACCTGGATGGTACTTAGTGCTGATGAGATGGCGAGCTGAAACCCACACCAATGGACAGAGGGCTCCTTGGATAGCTGTTGGCTGCAAGTCAAGAGGTAGCCGTGCCCAGCAGAGGGATAAGAGAAGAGAACTAGCTTTCACACCATTTGGAAGCTGTCAGCCAGCAGGCAGTCCTGGGTGGAAAGTCACTGGGGGTGATGCTAGAAGCCAAGCTGAAGGACTTGGCAGAGCACTTGCTTTGAAAACAGAGCAAACCTCATCCTGGCCGACATTGGATGCATGGTCAGCAGAGCAAGAGGAGTTGCTAAAAAATCATATCAGCTTTTACCCACTGCAAGAACCACACGTTTTTTTTAAATGCACCCATATTTGGGACTTTTTTAGCAGTATTCCTGATTTTATGCTCTTTATCACTTACTTCTTAGCTTTGCTAAGATTTTCCCATGAGGCAACGTACCAATGGTGTTTGTTAACATCCTGAAAGAAGATTTCTTATACCTTTCTGTGTTTAGCTTTTCCTCTGTGATTTCAAAAACCAAACACACTCTTTTCCTTTCATTGCGAGCAGGGAGCCTGGCATAATCGTGGGACTCCAGAAACAGGGGCGTTAGATCAGCTGCAACTTGAGTGAGCCCTGAAATTCACAGGCATTTGCCCCACATTTCTCTGAAACAGTGTTGTGTTTTAGTCTCCTTTTTAATATAAAGCAATGAGTAGGCTCCCATGACAGGCAACAGCTGAGCCCATGCGGGCAAGCTGAACAACCAGGCAAAAAGCTGCAAGCATTTTGCAGTCTGTTGATCAAGAGAACCGCTGGAATAAAGCCACATACTCCTTTACACTGCATCGATATCTGCAGTTGGCTAAATCCCCTTGCTTCTCCCTTTGCCTTCATGGCCCCATTTGTAAAACAGAAGTGTGATGCTATTCTCCCTCGTGAGCTCCTGAGAAGCATGATTTATAGGAGCAAGGGACTGTTATCCTTCTGCTTAGAGGGAAAGACCCCTGCCTGCACACAGAACATAATTAAAGTGAGTTCGATTGATGGATTAGTTTGCAGCAGGCTTTGTGCTCAGAAAGCTTAGGCATATGTTAACATGGCATTTACCTGTAGTTCATTCAGTTCATTTATTTCTACCTTGTTAGTACATTTGCCTGCAGAAGAATAAATGGAAACACTTGTTTGGATATTTCTTCTTCTGGGCCATGTTATTTCAGAGATCTGCCTCATACTAATAAGATATATGTGACTAACACTACATCTCCTCTGTGTCTATGATCTCATTTATAACTAGAATAATCTTCACTATGCTGAAATTAAAGGAGCTACTTAAAATTTAAGGGCTGGTGCTCAGATCAGCATCCACCTAATGCAACACCAGCTACAGAATCCACCTTTCTTCAACAGTTTTGCAGACACATGCAATTTCACCCAAAAGTGCTGTTTTTCTTAAAACGCCAGATCCTGGAGCCTTAATTTGCCTTTTTTTCTCCTTTATTTTAGTTTTCCTTTTTGGGGTTCATTTTTATTTTAATCCTTTTCAATATGTTGCTGTCCAACAACATGTTTCTGCCCGCTTGCTAGGGAAGTTGCAGTAGTATGTGGGTGATCGCCAGCAATGAGTGAATGATATTCTAGAGGTAGAAGTCAGAAGAGTGAAATGGAAAAAGGCAAATCTTGCCACCCCCAGAGCTGCGGAGATGATCTTAAATGGGGATGGTAGTGCAAGCCTCAGTTGCACTGATGCCGCAAGCAGAAGGGGAGGAACTGTGTGATGCAGGCAGAAACAGCCCTGGAGGAGGTCAGGGCTTCTTCCATGACAGCATTCAGATAGCCTGGCTGAAAAACTCAGGAAATAGCTGTTTTTTTACTGGGACAATTTGTTGTTTAAATGAGACAAAAATCATGGGTTCGTTTTTACATTCTTCTCGTGCTTCACAGTTGTCAGCACCACAAAGGCACGCTCCTAACCCCTCAGTCCTATTGCCAACAGCCAAAGCAGTGACAGCCTTCCACTGTAGTGTCTGTCTGGGAATGATGAAGCAGGAGCAGTAGGTTGTCGCTAGGAGAAGGACATAACTATTAAAAGTTGCCAGCTCGTGTAAGTGCTCCATTGTCACTCTTTTCAGCATGAAATTTGCTGTAAGGGCACAACTCAAGTGTTCCGGAACAATAATCTACAGCATTGCAATTCTTGAAGACCTCTTAATGAAGAGAAACACTTAAAATTAATACTTGGCTACTAGAGGAATTGGCCGGTTCATCAGGACTTTATTACTGTTAACATATTATCTTTCCCACATAAAGTTTAATTAATGCAATGAGAGAATACAGAATGACACAAGCAGCAGAAAGCCCAGAAATGTCAGAAGGGGCAGCAAGTCACCCCAGACTGGTCCTGGACAGAGACAGCTCATAAAAGGCAATGCCACAAATAGAGTCAAATAGCTGAAGTTTAACCTATTTTTGGAATAGTTGGAATCTCATAGACAATGTCCCTTATGTTGAGAGTTAACATTTCAAAACAGCCCAGTAGAAACTAGGCCACGTTGAAGATATTGAGAGATTAGATATCAGTTCTGGAAAATTTGTTCATTTTCAGTAGACAGATAGTGGATCATATGATGGAGTGAAAGAAAATCTGGAAACCTCTGAGTTCAGGATTTGGGCATTCTGGTGAATTCCAGTCTTCTGCTGGAACTTCCTAAACTTCTGGAATTTGAAATGGAAGGATGTTCAACAGCCAAAATTTCTTGTAGCAGTTGCTAATTTATTTATGAAGGGATTTTTTTGCATTATTCTGCCTATGTTTTCTTTGTCAGTATGGCAATTTTGTTATGTATTGTTGAACATTTTAATACTAAATCTGTATGCGTTCAATGCACTTAATTTCATCACAGAGTACACAAGTTTCTTCAGAAGTCTGCTCCTCATTGGGAAGCAAGCAACATTCCCTAACAGTCTCCCAGAAAAAGCTTCTCATCCAAAATTATTTCTTTGTTTCTGCAGCAACACCTGAAGCTATGAAGGAACCCCTCAATGTATCTTCACATTTGCTTCAAGAAAAGGACCCTGGCAGGTCCAATTTCCTGTTCTTGAGTATGTGCTTCTCCCAGTCTGTCAGTAAATATGAGTGATCAAAAGAGAACGTTGCTTATAACTGCCGTAAACTTGATTTGTTTACTCCCTTTGTATGAAGAGAGTGAAAAGACTCTTTCATATTTGCATAGAGCCATAACAGGGAAATAAGGACCAAAATAATACCATGTAAGCACAGAGATATGGCAAGACAGCATGTTAAATGGAACTGCTCTGGACAGTTGTGTGCTTCCTGTGCTTTCTTCCAGTTGCACTGCATCGAGTAACAACACTTGGTGAGGAGTTATGAGCAGAGCTGGTGCCTAGATCCTATAGAGGCTTCCGCCTACAATGGATCAAGTTCTCAAGTTCTCCCAAAGTCAATGCACCAATCTACTAGGAAATGAGTTGTACACCGCGTTCAAATAAAACCGGGTCTCCTTTATCTTCCCCTGAACAGGACTGGCACAAAAATAAATTGTTTGTGATGACAGACTCTTAATTTGGTTCAATTACCTGCTGTATTAAATTGCTGAATCCAGTGATTTATTGATTTAGTCTTAATTGAGACCTTATTTTCATCCTTGTCCTGTTCCTCTTTAATTAGTTTCAGGAAACTGTAATAAATTAGCCTAATAATGTGCTTGATAAGCACATACTTGCTCACTTTTTTCTTTTAGTAAAATCCATAAAGAGCATATGGGGCTGGTCTGCCCCTTCAAGTCATATGAACATTTGATTCTGCCTAAGATCTAAAGCCCAAATTCACAGAGGCAAGTAGGAGCCTAAACCCCATGTTAATAGAACCTGCTCCCATTTAGTTAGATTATTTATTTTAATGAATTGGTGGCTTTTACGGCCTTCCCCGCACAAGTGAGAGGACTTTCCTTGCTGAAGGTTCAGCGAGCTCAGCAGGAAAAATCAGTGCTGCTTTATTCTACAGAGCACTTGGGCTTGTAGGTTAGTTGTGTTGGTATTTGGCTGGTTCCGAGGCACCATACAGGCCACCCCACAGAAAATATTGTCCATGGCTACTGCGTGCTCTCCACAATCACACGCTGCTCTATGAAAGGTGCAAGTTCTGTGGGGAAACAGTCTAAGCACTCATGCCAGAAACAAATCTGAACTTTATAGATGGGCTCATTATTACAGCAAACCAAAATGCTCAGCCTGAAAGGTCTCTAATCCCTAATCTGTAAGAGCCCATTCCCATGTCTATGCTGGACTTTCTGCACCAAATCAGAATGACTTCCAGTAAGCAGGGTTCATGAATAGCTTGCCCTCTTTCCACTCTACCACTATTTACCAAAAAGGTTGGCTCCACTGCCTCTTGCCGAATACCTTATCACTGTAGAGCACAAGCACTACATACCAAGACTCTGCATCCAAAAGGCTGTGGGCTGACTAGGAGTGACACCGTGTACTTCCAGAAGGGACTGGGACCTTCACAGACAGCCTGGAACAGCAAAGCCCTGAAAACATCCTGTGCCTCCTGCCACCTGAAACCCACACTTCCTATTCTGCACAAATGGGAGAGTGCAAACAGAAGTCTGCGCAGAGATGCAGCCTGACTCCAGGTGCACGCAAAGAAATGCTAAGTGAAGAGCAGTGCCCATAAGCATCCTCTGTTATTTGACTGTGTTAGCCTCTGACTTGGGCTGTTTTCTGTGTTCAGAACAAACTAAATCCATTAAAAAAAAAAGAGGGGAAGAAGAAAAAAAAAGAGAGAATAAGGTTTTTAAGGAGCTTCTTGGAAGAGAAATCTATCAATTGCTGCAAGAAGAGCTGTGTTATCATAGCAGTGTGTATCTAACTATGGAGTTTAAGTCATATTTCAGAAAGGGAGGGTGTTCATTAGCTTTTGCTCCAATTTGTTGTTTTCTAGTCCCTGGAGGAACCTTGTGTCTGACATCTATGCCAGAAATAAAACCAGAGAGTCAATGTCCTCTCTTTTTCTATTAGTGTAATTCCACTGCCATGTGCTCCTCAGGGTAAATTCCAGTAAGATCTGCCTCTTCCCCCACTCCAAATGAGCCCTTAGCCTCATTCAATTCTCTCTCTGTCTGACTGCCAAGTGAAAGAACAATTATTAGCAGAATGATCCTCAAATGAGCACTGAACAGGAAACAGCTGATCAACCAAGGCAGAAAACTGTCCAAACTACAGCCAGCGTTTTCTGCTCACTTAGAATTCTGCCTGGCACTGCTGGGAGCAGCCCAAGCACATTCACATCACCCTGGTGCAGTAAGGACCTCTGCATATAGCAGAAGAGAGTAAAAGAGGGTCAAACAGTGAGAACTTGGCCTCTGATGCAGGCACAAAATAAAAGACATGCTTGTGACAGTCTGTAAATGCACAGGTGGATCCATACAGCCTGAGAACCATCACTTGGAGGTTTTAAATCCAGGCTGATCCAGCACACACCCCTTAGGAAAACACCAGATAAGGAAGTCTCATGGTGCGGACCACTGCAGTCATCTTAGGCCTTCCAGTCTCTTTCTATACGGCCCTCACAAAGCACTATGGCCATTTTTCTTCTTTTGAAAACTGTGTTTCTTGTCTACATGATATTCCTTTGTGATGAGAGAACTCCTGAGGTCCCTGGGCAGTGACCACAGCCAACCCTGGGAACTGAATGCCAAGGCTTAGCCACAGTCAGGAGTTTTGCCTTCCAGGCAGACAGTCATGGACAATTTAGCCCTTTATTACCGTAAGCAAATGGTCATCTCCAGCAACAGAATGATCATGCCAAACACCATATTCAATTTGTGAGCCTTCCCAACAAACAAATTAATTACCACCCCTAGCTGGGATCATTACACAGCCTTGTTCCCTTCTGCATTGTTTGCTCAGTAATACTGCTCTGTGTCTTCATTAAATAGCAGTGATTTGGAAAGAAACAACCATAATTCATATTTCGAAAGTCATCCTCCCATGTACCCATTCATTCACCATTCCTAATTAAGTTCATGAAAGATTAATTCCTTTATGATTATGATTTGTAATGTTAATTAATTAGCTGCTTTTCCATTAAGCATTCAAAGGTTTCCAACATTACATTGATTCCTCAATTAGCCTGTGGCAAAAAAAAAGTGAGTAGCCTGCTTCATTCTCTTTGTCCCTGAGGCAAATTATCTGGTGCTTGGTCTTCCAGTCCATCTCCTTTCTCATTCCATGCAGAAACCTTTTCCTCTACTGCTGCAAATGTACCTGCTTTGCTCACTCATTTTTCTAAGAGGATAACATAACCCAGGAACAGGCACAGTTGACTCACTAAGGAAGGTGAGTCAACTACTTCCCTGGAGGGAAAGTACTTCGATATGAACCCTGCCTCTCTTCATGCTCCCCAAAGTGGGTAGACCTGCAACTGAAGAGCTGCGTAGCATCCTGCTACAACAGCATGTCCCTTTCTAACATCCAGCTTGAGATGAGAATCCCCATGAGTGCTGAGATCTGCCTGATGCCAGCATCAGGGATGGTATCTATATTGCAATTCCAGTTAGTCTGCCAGGAGCCCCCTGCAACTTCAGCTTCATCAGTTTCCAAGGCAACTTCTTTGGCCCCTGGCATTGAAGGGCTTTGGAGGATGCCAATGTTGTTTTGCAAGCTCAGCCCATCCTCTCTGCCCTGATGGCAGTGATAGAAGTTCCATTAGACACAAGGCTGAGGCTGCACTTTAAAGTGAAAATTTTCAATATCTCTAAAACTTCTGGGCAAAGCTCTAGTTCTCAGCAATGCTCTTGGTTGGGTGCATGCTCCCAGTCTGGCACCAAATGAGCACAGGGATTCCCCTTCTAGCCCTTACTGCATTTTGGGAGACTGAAACCAATGCCCGAGCTGCTCTGAGCAGTAGCCTCAGGCCCAAATTCCTGCTGCACTCTCTGTTCCACGTCTGGTTGCTAGCTGTCTGTGGAATAAGCTTGCTGATATCTCCTAGAGACTACAGAGGTTTCCACGTGTCCTTGCCAAGGATGGCCACTGTGGGAATGGGCATGTAGAGCACAGATGGAGAAGGAAGTGAAGAGATAGCTGAAACAGAGCATCAGTTCACATTTGAGGACTGCTGTCCATCCAGTTCACCCACAAAGATGATGCACAGACAAGGGACCTTCCTTTCCTACACCATCCTGGAAGTATAGCAGAGCCTGGGACTTCCATCCAGCTCTTCTTGGCCACCTTCATGTGGCATGTGAAACTTTGCAGCTACTGGTCATCACCTGACCAGACTCAGAGCTGGAAGTAACCAAAGAAAGTCAGAGTTGAGTGGTTCAGCTATATCTCTGATGCTTTTCAATTGTCACTTTTAGAGGTACCCCTAAGAAGCATTTCTTTCATACCACCATTCCCAAAACACAGCACTTGGAGGGAATATCAGTAACTTTGGCCACCCCAAATGCAGCACACTTGACCCAAGGTTGAAGCCTTTTAAGAGGTCAGAGCATATAGCCATGGAAGGGTGCAATCTAGGGACCTTGGCTTCAGCTCCACATTTCTCCACACCCCTACTCATCATCCACATGATGGATGCACCCAAGGGTGCTGCTCCACAGGCCAGGTCACTCCTTGCCTCTCTACAGGCAGTATAGCAGCAGCCCTCAGTGGCAACTTCAGTATTAGCCACCAGTTTGCTTCCAGAGTCTGATATATAAACCTGTTAATGTGCAAGGAGCTATTGGTAATCACAGTAAACAGAGTCCTCCTGGACCAATGCAAGTGTGTGAGGAGCTTGCATAGTACCACTTACCAGCAGGAAAATCTCCATGTAAAATAGTAGCAACTACATTAGTAAGAAGACACAACTTCTTTGTCCTTTGCACATGGAAAGACTGCCATCAGCAGTTGTAGCTCCTCCCAAAGCACCATACTGTTATTATCCTGTCATTAGTTGCTGCACTACACTTGGTTCCTACAACAAATCCATCTCATAACTCCAAGCCCTCCACCTGAAACCCAAAGCTATCTATACCAAGCAGATCTGTTGCAAAGGGTCCCCCCGTGTGATAAGATGAAAACTCACCAGCTCAGATTCAGTTCTCCAAATAATTTAAATGCATATTTAAAAAACATGCTGTGAGATCAACATCTATTTTCCCCATGCCTTTTCTGCGGGTTTTTCTACTATGCTCATTATCATGGGGTTAGCGCCTGCAAACAACAGGGTCCCTAAACGTAGGAAAACTGGGGTTTGCAGTACCCCAGGGTAATGGCAATGTGCACACAGGGTACCAGCCCCCAGCGTGGCACATGTCAGAAGCACAACAAACATGGAGGGAACAGAGCTGTTTCATTTAGGCCACCTGGCCAGCATTTATTGAAGAGGAAAAACACCAGTAATAATCTTGCATTTGCCAAAATGCAGCTTACAAAATATTTCCTACCTAATTACTGTCCTATCCATGCATCTCTGATCACAAACATCAGCAAAAGCCAAAATCAGGGGGACAAAACAACACTGCAAACCACACACATTGTCTCTACTGATGCTCAGTGGAGAACAAACCAGTTGCAGCACGCTGTAATCTCTATGCAGGCACTTTCATTACAGCAGTAAGTGCTTCTCAGTTTAAATATGAGGTGTTTGGCTGATTCCTTGTAAAGCCAGCCTGTACTGAAACATGTGTGCCTTAGGACAGCCACATCAGCCTGGTGAGATTCTTGGTGGCTACAGAGGCTGAGAGGCAGAAAGTTCTCCTGTCACCACCCTATGCATCCACCAGGAATTCTCCACATTGGCTAGCGACAGGGACACATGAGCATTTGAGCTGAGCCACCTCTCCAGATCACCTCAGGTGACCTTTCAGTTTAGATGCCCTCTGTCACTCCAAGTGAACCTTGCCCCCGTGCCTGGTTCCCATCAGGAAAAGCTGAACAACTCAATGCGTTTATGTTCTCCTCTTCCTACCGTCATTACTGCCTGGTGACTCACTCCCAAGTATGCCCACAACCTGCTAAGCCACTGCTGCTGGAAAGCCCTGCCAAACACAACACTGCAGCTCAATCAAAACAAATACCACCTGTCTCCTTCCTCCTCTCAAGCACCAGCACAGGCAAACCTGTGAGCAGGAGAGACTCCAGCCCTCCGAAACAGAGCTTAGAATGAGACATAGCATGGAGCAGACAAATACTGTGTGAATTAGCAGGAGAAAAGAGAAGGGAGTCAGGTAGGAATGGCCCTTGCTACCTGCTACCAGTCCTTCCTCACAGGGATCTGAAAGGCTGAGTGAGGTCTCACATGCCCCTGATATCCTCACATCCTCATTCCTGCACAGCCCTGTCACTCAAGAGGCACTGACAACATATGTTGGAGTGCCCAGCCCAGTGGAATGGGCTGTTTCGTACTGAATTATAGCTGTCTCCAGCACAGCAAGTAAAGGAAGCAGTTGTACACTGATGATGCTGCAGGGATGAACACACTACATTACAGTACAGTATTATCCAGCTGACAGCATATATGGCCCATTCACCCTAATGGGGTGAATGGTGTGAACACAAAATGTTGCAGACAAAACCAGTCATGCGAGCAGGGAACACAGCCCATACTGTGAGCAAGGCTGCCACCACATGGTATGAGGACAAGCTTGTAGATTCCTTGAGCCAGAGCAGGATCAGGGAAAACCATCCTCAGGTCTCCAACCAGCCCTGGCCTCATTAACCAGCTACGGCCGAATCTTGATGCCTCAGCTGGACCAATTCATTTGGTCAGGAGCTGTTGCTCTTGCACCCTTGTCTCCCCCACAACTCATTAAAATCTCTTGTAAAGAAACCACCAGAGTGTGCAAAGTAGGGATTCCTAAGGCACTAACGAGCTCTGACTGTTCTCACTAAGGAATTAAGTGACCAGGTCAAAAGTGCCCCACAGATCAGAAAAGTCCAGGCTCAGTGGAGCCTGAGAGCACCAATAGACAAAAACATACCAAGGTATTGCAGTTCCTGAACTCATATTGCTTGTGAGCATGGAACTAACCCAAAAGCATGATACTTCCAATAACAGCTGGGGAGCCTTGGCCTCTCATGTTGAAACTTAGAGAGGCTCATGTAACTGTGATTCTGCTCTGCAATAACAGGACCATCTGTAAAAGAGAGAAACTATTATTTCTTCATCCTTCAGCCCCTCAAAATATCCCCCAAACCTGTAGGGGAGAGAGGAGCTGAAAATCTAGAGGAAAACTGAGAATTTTCTATTACACATGAGAATTGCCTTTGTTGTTGGAAAAGAGATCATGCAGCTAAAAACACTATTTCTTACAAACAAGCTTTGTCTAGAATGCAGGCCTAACAAGACAAACCCCATATGCAAGATACTGCTCCAAACGTAGAGGCAATAAGAGCAAAAGAAATCACAGCTTTGTGATGGAGGAGTATGGGCCAGGTCAGGGCGTAAGAGAATGAGGGGAAAACAAAGCTGAGATTTACCTGCATCACCCTCAAGTGCAGGCAGTATTTTGGGCTCTCCTGCCTTTTGTAGGTCTTCCATCCAGCAGCACCACTCAGAAATGCCTCCAACAAGCCCCAGGCTTTGCCACCTCTTCCTCCTCTGTTTGCTGCTCTCCTTCCTTGGCCAGTGGCAGGTTTTTAGTGCAAATACAGACCCCACAGCAATGGCTGGCAGTGGTGCAGGCAGCAAGATGCACACACACTGTGTAAGAGATAGGTGGACATTAAAAAAGATACCTCTGACTTTTCAAAGTGTCTTTCCATGCAGAAAGAAGACAAGTATTGCTGGATCAACTCAATTTCAAGCACTGTGACGATTAAGTAGCAGCTTTTCTCCCATCCCCATGGACAATCTCTGCCCTCTCACAGCTGAAAACAGTTCTTGCTACGTACCAGGCTGGCTGTTGCTCTATAGCTGCAGATCATCTACAGGGTTTAGCCGTAGCACCCAGAAAAGGGTGAGCAGCATTCTGGGCAGGTTCTCTTAACCCTGTCCCTTTACAGCTCAAGCAGTTAAAAGGTTTTACAACGTGTCTTGACGAGTTTCTGCTCTCTGGCAAAGTTTTTGACACAAGAAGTGCCACTGAGACCAGGCACTTCCCACAAAGTGGTTATGAACCCAGGGCAAATCACTAAGACAAAGTGATCCTCTCTAGCAGGATGTGTGGCCCTGCTCTGCAATGCATCATTTGAACTACACACACACAGACAGCAGAAGTCAAAGTCAGCACCTGTAAATCCGTCTGTGACAGATCAAGTGGATAGATGTGCTTAGCTGTGCTCAAAACAACAGCAGAAAATAAAAGCTTCAGGGAGAAAGGGAAAACTATGGTGACTTCTGCTGATCAGGACACCCCTTCAGGAGCTTTCTGGAGGTTCCAGGGACTACTAGAGCTCTTGTTCAAGACTCAGGTATCACAGCAATCCACATACCTTTCTTTGCCAGGCAGAAGGCAGAGAGATGGAGAGACATGGATTTGATGGATGGACTAATCAGTGGATGAGGAATGGGCTAGGTGGTCACTCTCAGAGAGCTGTGATCAGCAGCTCGACGTCCAAATGGAAACCAGTGACAAGCAACATTCCTCAGGGGTCAGTACTGGGACTGGTGCTGTTCAACATCTTTGCCAGTGATGTGGACAGTGGGATTGAGTGTGCCCTCAGCAAGTTTGCCAGCAACACCTAACTTTGTGGTGCAGTTGACACGCTGGAGTGAAGGGATGCCATCCAGAGGGGCTTTGACCAGGTGGAGAGGTGGGCCCATGCAAACATCAGCTGCAACAAAATTCAACAAGGCCAAGTGCAAGCATCAGGGCAATCCCAAGCACAAATACAGGCTGGGCAGAGAACAGGCTGAGAGCAAGACGGAGCTTTGAGCAACCTTGTCTAGTAGGAGGTGTCCCTGCCCATGGCAGGGGATTGGGACTGGATGATCTTTAAGGTCCCTTCCAACACAAACCATTCTATGAAGTTTGCTGCTTTGTTCTGTGATGACTGACAGCATGAGCAGATACTCCAGAAGCATATGGGTAACTCACAACAGCCTTTTCCCCACTTTTAGGGGTTGCACTCCCTAAAAGCCAGCAACACTCCTTAGGGCCATAGTCTGCTGCAGCACACGCAGCCACCATGAGATGCTCACCCTCCCCTCCAGAGAGCACCCCCCATGTTACACACAGGTGGGAGGGAGACAGGGATGCAAAGTGGGCAGTTGGCCAGCCAGTAAATTAATTTCAAAGGCAGACAGGTGATAGATGGGGTTCATGTGGGAAACAGGCGAGGATAAATTGCCCATCTGTGACTGATACAGCAGAGAACAACACAGGATGGAGCAAAATGAATGGGTGCGGAGGGATAAAGGAAAGAAAGACTGAGCTGCATGTACATAATTGAATCCCTGAGGCCTGGATCCTGTCTTTTGGGCTACGTGGGATTGCAAAAGTACGAGCACAGCTCAGCTGAATGATTCATGGGCTGTGCGTGACAGATAGGACCCCCAGAGCAATCTCTTATTGCTGTGGGGGTGTTAATGCCACTGACAGGATGGCAAGGGAGTATGATGAGATGAGGAGCTTCCTCCACATCTTTCTGTGCACATTTGAACCCAGCCTTTACAAAAACAGCCTGGAGGAGTCTACCAAAATTAGTGGTGATGCCACAGCTCAGCGCCTGGGACCTGGCCAGGGTTGCAGCTTGCCAATGGGAACCAACCCCCCCTGCATAACAAACCCAGACTTAAACCAACAGCTTATTAACCTGCTTGGTGCTCACTTCTTCCCCATTGCCAGGGAGACTAAGATGGTAGGAAAACCAGTTATTCGCCCTCTGTTCTTCACTGCCTTGTTGCTGTACTAGGTTTAAGTTGGCAGAAATGGACAATTAGCAAGTGCCAACCATTTCTAGGGCATTCCCAGCCTCACTAGAAGCAGGATCCCTCCAGTGCCTTAGGAAAGAAGCTTTCAGTGGTGATGTGCTGAAAAGCACCTAGGAAGCATTTTTGATTGTCCTCTACTGTATTCCTTCAAGGGTGTTGCTTGCTTTTACCCCGGTAATTACTCAGGTAGAAAGACAAGCTCCCATACTTATGGCAAGAGATTCACATGCATGGCACAAGTACAGCTGGAACGTGCCCAAGCACCATGCCCTACCAGACTGCCTGAAGCAGCACAGGCAAGCTGCTGCTTCCTTCAGTGGATGCAAACATCCTCCCCATATGACCAGGGACTGCAGGATGTGCATACTTGTAGCATCCCTCTCACCAGCCTCTGCTCTCCAAGAGTCATGGCCAAGAGAAAACTAGAACAAATGCATAACCAGGCTTCTCCTGTGCCACCTTCTTACCTGCAGCAGCCTGCAGGAACCTGTTCAAGTGGGAATTTTCATGCTATTTAAGGCCACCTGCTTTCTTGCTCTGAAACTCTATTTTTTTTTCTTTCACTTTAAAACTTTCAGCATCCATCACAACCCGTGGCAAAGTGGATATTCCACTGCCAAGTCCTACAGTTTAAGGTAGCAAGCAATCCAGTGCCTTAGCCCCAACCTTCCTGGCACCTGGACCTTTCCCTATATCTGCTTCAAGCAGCTGCAGTGATAGATCAGCTTTCTTTTGAGATTGTAAACCAGATTTATACTGAGAACTGGTGTCTCCTAGCTTCTTCCCAACTTGCCCTGTCGCCTAAGCCCATGGTGCTCTTATACTTGAGCAAAGCCATCAGCAGCCTGACCCCCTCTTTGCAAAGAGACTCCATTTCACTCGGTGGTGAAAAATAGCTCTCCGCTTGTCCCATCTTCATGAAATAATGAGGGTTTTTATTAGGCTCAGTGGCCTTACTCTCCGAGGTGCTGGGAGAGGCCCAAAGTAGATGTTAACCCACTAATTCAGATGTTTTCCATGAATCAGAGAATGACAGAGAATACTGCTAAGGTTTATAACCCAGATCCCCACCCAGTTTTTCCAGAAGGTAGAAAAGTGAGGAACATATTGAAGCCCTTCGGACTGCAATGCGGGCACTTCTGTGCTCCCAGAAATTGCCTCTTAGCTGTTCCTGAGGACCCAACAAATAACAAACTATTGCCCCTTCAGCTTTGGCACACCCATCCTGGCAAGAGGTGTGCCAGCCAATCCCTTTTTCCCAGCAGAGGTGATACTTTTCAAATAGCAGGAACAAATAGCACTATCAAACACATTTTTAATACCTGCGTTAAGATGTTTTGTTGGTATTGACATGTTGCAAAATGATAGTAGCAAAAGTTCCTGGGCTGTCTTTCACTGGAAGTCTTCATCCTTCCAGTGCCTGATACCCCCTGATTTCAGGAGGATAGGCAACATAAGTAAATGTGATAAGAATCAGCAGATGAAAGCTCCTGAGTGTATTTCATGGACACAGACACAGAGTTATAGCAGTGATAGCTAGAAGATAATTCTGGGTCTCCAGGCCAGGAACAGGACCACCGCCAGCAGTAGATCACCAAAGTTGTAACACTGTCTAGCTGAGTCTTGGAAATTCCCAAAGACAAAGATGTCCACATTTTCTTTCCAAGTCTTGAACACATTTTCTTTCCAAGAAACACCTAGAGTGGGCCAAATTCTGCTTTTTACAGGGGACTCGATCACTTAAAACGAATATCAGAGAGGGATGAAGGGATTGAGAGCAGCCCTGAGGAGAAGGGGTACTGGTGAATGAAAAGCTGGACATGAACCAGCAACATGTGCTCACAGCCCAGAAAGCCAACTGTAAGCCAACTGTATGCCAACTGCAGCTCTGGAGTCCTCAGCACAGGAAAGACATGGACCTGTTGGTATGGGTCCACAGGAAGGCCACAGAAATGATCAGAGGGCTGGGGCACCTCTCCTATGAGGAAAGGCTGAGAGTTGGGGTCGTTCAGCCTGGAGAAGGCTCCAGGAACAACTTATTGCAGCCTTTCAACACTTAAAGGGAGTTTATAGGAAGGATGGGGACAAACTTTTTAATAGGCCCTCTTAGAATAGGATGAAGCGCAACAGTTTTAAACTAAAAGAGGGTAGATTCAGGCTAGGTATAAGGAAGACATTTTTTACAACGATGGTGGTGAGACACCGGCACAGGCTGCCCAGAGAGGTGGTAAATATCCCATCCCCAGAAATATTCAAGGTCAGGTTGGATGGGGCTCTAAGCAACCTGGTCTAGCTGAAGATGTCCCTGCCCACTGCAGGGGGCTTGGACTAGATGATCTTTAAAGGTCCCTTCCAACCCAAGCCGTTCTATGACTCTATGTAATAGCATTTATCATTCTTTGCCTAAAAGCTTTTCATAGAACCCTAGAATCATAGAATGGTGACTGAAGTTCCAATAAATTATAGCTTCCAAGCACAGAGGGTTATTCCACTCAGCACAAGGCAGAAACGGATCTTCTCTGTAGGGATGTAACCTCTAATTATAAGTTGCTCCCTGCAGCCTATACACTAAGATCATTATTATTTTCCATGTTTGTTAATCAACTACCTGATGTTAACAAGAAGATAACTTCTAGGAGATATGCAAATAATTATGCAATTTTCTTTTCCAGTGACTCAGCATTCACTATCAGAAACAGTGTCAACACGATACAAATGCTATTAAGAAGACCTCTGCATAATTATCTTCTTCCTCGCCTCCAGCTCTTAATAATTTATGGAAGACAAGGCACATTTTCTAATAGCTATTCCATCTTGCCAGAAGAAAAGTTCTTTAAGTTATCTTTTCTTCCATTTAAAATCTCATTTCTTTCATTTTCCCCTCTCTAAAGACATGTCTGTAAAATTTTATTCAAATCAAATAAGGCAAAGTTAAATGCTCTCAGTGGAAAGAACTCAAACAAATGAAATGAAATGCTTTCAGCACTGAAGAGGTCAGACTGGCACCAAGATACAAGTGTCATGCTGAGAGCGAATAAAGCACCTGCAGATTACTTTTCCATATTTTCTCTGCAGTATCAAGGGGAAGCATCCAGGACAGAACAAAGGGCTGAGAATGAGTTCCTGTTACTGTCATAGAGTGACAACTGACGCCATGTTAAACCAAAGTGGTCCCATAAACCCCAGTTTGCCTGGGATCAAGTGCAACGAATTGATAAACACATGATTAGCTCATTG
Organism: Myiopsitta monachus; assembly: GCA_017639245.1. Taxonomy (NCBI): domain Eukaryota; kingdom Metazoa; phylum Chordata; class Aves; order Psittaciformes; family Psittacidae; genus Myiopsitta; species Myiopsitta monachus. Next base: position 68,999,056 of record CM029917.1, on the reverse strand, counting down.
GAAAACTCATCAGTGTGGAGAACATTTTATTAGGGAGGCAGCCATTCTCTTAGGTGCATGGTGACAGTTCACATCCATCTTGTGCTTGCTGTGTTGGAGTTGCTCAGGAGAAAGCTTGTCTGGGCTACCAGCACCCAGGGCTTTGAGCTCTTCCTTGGCTTGCTGTGGTTGGGGTTTTTCCTGTGCAAACACAGCTTCAAGCAAGAGCTTTGCACTTACCTGTTTAGTGAAATGAACTGATGAAACAAACAGCTTGAGAGATACCTTGGTTTTGCTTTCCTCCCCTTCAGCTGGCACCCTTTCCTTTGAACATCACACCTTCAAGAAGTAAGGAAACCCACCCATCTAATTCTCCAGTATTTAACCCCGATGTCCCTTTCTGCTTGGAAAAATCCCAGGGAGATAAAGGTCTCCCAAGGACGGCAAACCCATCAAGCTCCCCACCAATAACAAGGTAACAGAAAAGTGCCTTTAATAGGCACAGAAAAGTTCCCTTAATAGGCACAGCTAAGGCAAAAACTTGGGCAAAGCTTGGGAAGGGGATCAAGCAGACAGAAATACCTCTCTATGTGCTTCACCAAGCCACAAAACATTCTGACTGAGCATCTTGCTTAAAATAGCCAAGCCAGAGGCTTTTGCTTGAAACATCTCTTGTGATGGGCAGTAATCTCAAAGGTGTGCTCTGAATGGGAATCTAGCGCTGCAATCCATTTGCAGAGGTTACCTGGGGGAATAAGAACATTTCAGCAGATAATAAAATAGCCTCCCTATGATGCCGTGCAGGCAGGGCACACTCAGAAACACACAGGAGAAGGACATGCCAGGTTGGATGGGACTTTGAGCAACCTGGTCTAGTGGAAGTTGTCCCTGCCCGTGGCAGGGCAGCTGAAACTGGATGATCTGTGAGGTCCCTTCCAACTCTAACCATTCTGTGATTCTGTGACGACTTGGATGCTGACACAGAGGCAAGAAGGATGTGTGATGCCTGCACATGTACCTATACAGGACATATCAGAACACTTGATGGGTCCAAATCCCAGCCCACATACACAAGTATAAGCTATTTTACAAGAAACCCATACCCTAGATTTTAGGAAACTGCATAAAAACAATTCCAGAATCAGTCTCTGTACAAAGCTAACCACTCTTATTAGGGACTAAAAGATGAGACGCTCTTGGAAGGGCAGCACAACCGACACATCCAGCCATGCCAGCAGGACAGCATGCTGAGCCGTTCCAGCCCCCACTGACCTGGATTCCCATGGCTTCGGAAGAAGGCAAGTTGGCATTATTACTGGGGCTGTATTAACTTTCTCTTATTCTTGACAGAAGGCACTCGCAGCTCAGCACAAGCCATCCCATGTCACTTTACAAGACAGGGGCTATGACCTTAACAGCCACATGGCCCTGCACGAGTGTATCCAACTTCCCCGTGTTGCCCATGACACCCTGCAATCAGCACTCAGCTCTAATGAGGTGAAGTCAGCCAAGGAAGCCTAGGGAATGCTGGAATCCCAGCCTTTTCACCCAGTGAGCATGGTCCCAGCAAGGTTTCTGTACTGCTCTGTGCAGCAGCAGAGCTTGGTCAGTTGCTGACTACTGGTTCTTTTGGAGGTTCCCCATGGAAATGACAGGGGCAAGCGACCCCATGGGGACCCACTAGCAGGGCAGGCACAGACTTTCTTGCAGAGGACAGCATTCAGGCGCCTTAACCCCGCATCCCCAAACCAAAATAGAGGGTCCTCATCCCTTCTCCTCCCTCCTGGAGGCGCCTGCGCTCTCCCCAAGCCCACTGGTGGGACCACGGCTCATCCCAGCCCCACGGTACCCGCTCTCCATCCTCAGCCCCTCGTGGCCCCTCAGCCCCAGAGCCCGATGCTTCCGCTCTGCTCCCCGCGCTCCGCCGCGGCCGTTGCTCCCCAAGGCCCCGCCCGCTGCCGTTAGTCTGTCCGCGGCCATGGAGGTGCCGGTGCCGCTCCTGGTGCTACTGCCCACCCTCCTAGCCGGTACAGGGCGCACGGCGCCGGGCAGGGGCGGGCGGGGAGGAGCCGGTGCTGGGGAAGCAGGCTTGCTCCGTGCCCCGTCCAGGGGAAGGGGAAACCTGGCCCGGTACCGGGCACCAAACTGGTTTGAGGGCGCAGCAACGGAACGTAAGCGGGTATCAGCCATCGGGGCAGGGCGGAGAACCGGTGCAGGACGGCGCTGGGCACGGACCGGTCGGGAACAGGACCGGTGGCGGGGACCGGCTGGACCAGGGTAAGGTCGGGGGTAACGCGGGCGGGACCAGAAGCTGTTAACGCCGTTCTCTCTCCGCAGGGCTCCTGTCGTGTCCCGGTGCCGTCGCCAGCGCCCCGGAGGGTGCCGTCGCCAGCGCCCCGGTGAGTGCCATCCCCGGGAAAGGCGATCTCACCGCCCTAAACCGGGCCGCCGGGGCAGGGCGGCCCTTGCTCAGAGCCCCGGGCTAGGACAGCGGAACCGGCGCCAGCCTGCCCTGGAGAGCCCATCTCCTATCATCCCCACCTGCGGCTGCCGCTGGGGACGGTTCCTCGCCGCCCGTGCGTCCTGCTGCCTCCCGTGAAGTGCCGGTGCTTCTTCAGAAGCCCTCAGATCAGAAGCTGATGGGTGACCTGTTTCAAAGGTGGACCTTAATCTTCTTATGTATCTGTCTTCCCTAGCCTGACTGCGAAAAGTACGGCGTGATTGGATGCCCAAGGCACTACAATCCTGTTTGTGGGACCGATGGAGAAACCTACTCAAACGAGTGTGTGCTCTGCTTTTCAAACAGGTAGCCACCTAATTGGCACCCTAACCTAGCCTAACGTAACCTTCCCTTCCCTCTATGTGAGCCATATGCTCACATATGACACCACCTGACAGCCAGTTAACGGGTAGATTACTGACATTAACTGTGTCCCCTCATCTGCTGATCCCTTGCAACAGCTTTTATCCTCATACCTGTAAATGGCTTATATTGGATTCAGTTAGCTGGGAGTACTCAACGTTCACTTCTGTAGTTCCTAAGGAGGAGCATTTCAGAGGGTGTTTGCCTGTAGTGTTCATTCAGTGCCACTGTATGAACCATTAGATATAAGGCCAGACTATTCCACACCCTCCAGCAAACCCATGAAAGATTCCACCCAAAAGGCAGCTTTTGCTACAAAAATATTTCTGTTCCAATCTCCCGTACTTCCTTTCACATGCCAAATGTTAGGAGAAAATACTATTTTGCCACTCAGATTGTCTAAAAATGAAGAAAAATCTCACCTGTTATTTGATAGAGGTTATTTTATTCTTAAATAATTCAATAATTTAAAAAATATGAAAAAAACCAGCTTTGAAAGAGTGTTCATAGTTATAAGCAATGGTCATTTCACTTCAGGGATTCTAAGGTACATTCCATCATGCTCCTTAGGAGGGGAGAACAAAGAGATCTTGCTATCCTTCTAAACAAGCTGCATGACCTGTAGTTGCTGAGATAAATAGTGCCGTGTGGTGGTGTAGGAACAGATGTAGGGGCAGATAGTGAATTACAAAACAGTCACTTCTAAATAGACGTAGGTGATTCTCAAGCAGTCAACTTGCAGGCCACTTCCGGCCGTGTTTAAACCCATTAAAGGACTTTTCAGAAGGCACTGTGGCCATCATTCAGTGATGACCAAGACAAGGACTGTCCATGGGCTCTCTTAGCCTTTGCAAGACCATGTGGGCACCTGGAGAGCCCCACGTGCATGCAGAGTACTGCAGGAGAGGTACTCTGTGGTTGACCTGTGACAACATGAGACACCTGAAGCAAAGGTGCAGCACAAACCTTGTCCATCTTGGTTCCTGTAAGACCAATGCTGGTCTTCCTCTCTGCCTTTTGGGGCTTTTTTTTTGAAGCTTAGATATAATCCATTCTGAAGTGGGTGCTCAACTGCAAATCCCAGGTCTCTTCCATACTTAGTGTCCAGTAGCAGTGATAACAACTGACCTTAATTTAAGGCTATCCTGGCAGCACCACAAGCTCTTTGGAAACAGCTTGAGCTCTGAACCTCTGTAGGGTTTAGTGCAAGGGCTGTCCTTCAGATAGGACTTTTCCTGACATCTTTATGTGTGTTTTACATCTGCTGGGCTTGGTTTTTCCTTTCATATTTTTAATTCACTCCACTGCCTTCTGGTAAAAAGATTCCTGATACAACTATTAGTACAGCTTCTGGGTAATAACAAGCCTCTTGAATTTCATGAGGAATAAACCACCTTGATTCTGTTAAGATAGGGAAGTGAACTGGAGATCTAGGGCAGTTTGCATTCCATCATTTTCTTTTTGTATCTGCACTTGCTTGGTAAACTGAGATTTGCAAATGGAGCACCCCAAAGTATCATGTACAGAACTTCAAAAATAAACAAAATCTAATGTTCCCAAACTAAGGAAAGCTGGGCTAAAATTCCTTAAAGACTCCAACATCCAGAGAAACACACATTCTAATTTCAGTGAAGCCTGGGATTCCAGGGGGGAAATTTGCAAGCATTAGAACTGTTTCCTACTTCAGGGACTGGGAACTTTGACTTGCTTTAGTGCTTTGTGATGGACACCTTACTCCTCCTGATGAGACTTGTCATGTAGTTTGAGCCTTCTGATTTGCAGATGGCTTTATCAGGGCTTTTACAGGTAACAAAGTCCAAAGTGAGTCAGTTTCTGTAAGTTACTCTGTGTGTGATTCACAGATCGTTGCAATTTGGTTACTTTGTGGTGATGTTTGCCATATGTGATGCAATTAAATGCATCATTGCATTTAATGGAACACATAGAAAAACATGAGAGGTTTGTTTTATAAAATGCCTGTGTAAATTGAAGTGCAGTCCTTCTCTTCTAAAATGTTTTTCTTCTACTTGCAGAGAAAATAAAAAGGATGTCCAGATTTCCAAGAAAGGACAATGCTGATTAGGCAGATGGCCACTCTTCAAGAAAATGAGGACACGTTCCTCAATGCTTTGAGGAAAACAATGCTTTAAATGTACCTTCCATGTAGCCTGTCTTAATAAATAATCTTGCCTGTTTAAAGTACTGTTACTGTATTAAAACCAGCGTTGATAAACATAGCCATGGTACACTAGTAACCTGAAGCCCAATTTATTATCCCATGCAAGGCAGATCATAGGGTAAGAAAGAGATGTGCTGGCTGTGTACCAGCAGCTCAGTTGTTTGGAGGAGGAAATGAATGGGTACCCAGAGCCATTCCCACAGCACCCCCTGGGAGCAAGGAGGTCCCAGCGCCTCTGTGACAGGCGGTGTTGGCAGCAGCTACTGCCCTTTGTTTTTCTGGGAGGGTCTGAGCCCTCAGTTGCCAGCTACCCCAGGGAAGCCACTGGAGGGGTTTCATGTGGTGGGTACCAAACTGGTGACAGCAGCCTCTGCTCCAGGCTCCTTACTGGCACAGGGCAGTGATCAGGGCATCTTCTGCCGCAAGTAAGGGCTGTTTCAGAGTGCAAGGGGCATTGGCAGGGGGTAGAAGCTGCCCTAGGACCCCCAACCCTCTGGGCTCTGCTCCTGGGGCATTGGTGTCACCACTCTGGGGTGGTATCCAAGAGCAACTTCCCATGGCAAACATTAAAGCAAAATCTGAAAAGTCAAGACTCACGTAAAAGGGTGCACCCCAGAGTGGGTCTGGTGGGCCCTCCTCCAGATCAGGTGTGCGAGCACTGGGGTTCGGTTCTTTCCTAGCACGTGTTGTGCACATGGGCACATAGCCTTTCTTATGTTTGTTCCCTTTTGTTCTACTAAACATGTGTTTTCTGCGTGTTGCTTGACATTAATTTTATTTGGCTTGTCTTACCAGGTATTAGTAATACACAGATGGCTTCTACCTGTGACTGAAGCCAAATAGCACCTGCTGTAGCCCTGACCACAGACAAATGGTTTTGTCAGGCTTTGCTGGGCAGCAGCAGCTCAGGCAGAGATGTAAGGCATACTTCATAGCTGATGAACATTCACAGGACAGTGACTTTGGGTTTGAGAAAAAATAGTGGGTTTGTTTTCTAATTCCTCTAAGGGGTTGAAGCTATCCTCATCTTCCAGCACATGCCTGCTTTCATTTCCTTCATGCAAAGACTAATCATTGACAGAGAGATGTCATGTATGGCACAACTGGAGGGCTGGAAGCTTAGGGTAAAGCAGTCATGTGAAGACATGAATATGAGGACGGAAAAGAAAGGTGACCAGTACCTCCCAACAAGAAATCAGTTGTGGGCAGAAAATAATTTATCTATTGGTGGCAAATCCATTTGAGAAAGTTCCTGTGTGCTCCCAGCACAGTTTACACAGTTTACACATCCAGGTCTGGAAACCTTCACCTTTTCAAATTGCACCAGATGCCACAGCAGTTGTGTGCTATGTTATGAGTTAACAACTGGATGGAAAAGATAAGCTGTTTCTTTTATTTCTATGTTGATAACTAATTGTGCTTACAAGGAAACTTTAACAACTCCAGTCTTGTCAGCTGTAGAAATGTTCTTTCAGTATTTGACAAAAGCGTGCATTTTACTTTCTTTCAAAACTCAAGAAAAAATATCTGGTTTTGTAAACATGACTATATGAAACAAATCCAGACAAAAAGCAGCATGTAGGACAGTTATAATCACACTATCCTAGCAAATGAATGCTTAAGATATACCTTAGAGCCAACTTTAAAATCTTTCTGGTTTTCTCCATATTGGAAAAGTGGATGGATTCAGTTCTGCGTGTAATTACTCACCAAATGTGCCCCAACATTTTTGCTTCATTCTCTACACATTAAAAAATTCAGGCAATTCCCACAGATAAATATTGACAGCAAGATTTGTGAAGAAGTGCAGGGGTATGTCACAGACCCTACTTCTTTATAGCCTTACCCCGAATGAGATACCTCTCATTCAGCAGAGTCGCTGGATGCTAGAGGTGTGCTGCATGGAGGGAAAGAAGATCAGGCAGGCTCAGAGTCTTCCGAAAGCACCCAAGCCATAGCCATAGCAAGGAATGCTGCTATGGCAGCATTGCACTGGATCTAACAACCCTCCCAGTCATGGTACCCAGAGCTCCTTGGGGCAGGTAGCATTAACTTTTCCACTAAACCAAGATAGAAGTATTTTTTTCTCTTGAGGTTATTTCTCTTTCAAACTTTTTACATTGCTCTTTTTACAATAATAAATAAAATCACCAGAAGCAGAACTTGCCCAGAATCAACTTGGTTTTGTAAGCCTCTTTCAACTTGACTTCTGTTTTCATGTATGTTACTGCTACTTGCCTTGCAGGCAAAACGGTTTTTGGATGGAGCAATGCTGAAATTTGTTGCAACTGCTGTCGCTATGCTGCCCAACTTCCCTTTTGCTCTCTTTCTCACATTTTAAATGGTTCTTTGTAAGAAGTGCTTTCTTAATTGATTAAATTCCCGACTCTCTCCTATGTGGAAATATCATAGAATCATAGAATAGTTAGGGTTGGAAAGGACCTTAAGATCATCAAGTTCCAACCCCCCTGCCATGGGCAGGGACACCTCACACTAAACCATGCCACCCAAGGCTCTGTCCAACCCGGCCTTGAACACCACCAGCGATGGAGCATTCACAGCTTCTCTGGGCAACCCATTCCAGTGCCTCACTACCCTTACAGTAAAGAACCTCTACCTTATATCCAAACCTCCCCTGTTTAAGTTTGAATCCACTACCCCTTGTCTTCTCACTACAGTCCCTAATGAAGAGTCCCTCCACAACATCCCTATAGGCCCCCTTCAGATACTGGAAGGCTGCTAGGAGGTCTCCACGCAGCCTTCTCTTCTCCAGGCTCAACAGCCCCAACTTTCTCAGCCTATCTTCATACGGGAGGTGCTTCAGTCCCCTGATCATCCTCGTGGCCCTCCTCTGGACTTGTTCCAACAGTCCCATGTCCTTTTTCTGTTGAGGACACCAGAACTGCACACAGTACTCCAAGTGAGGTCTCACGAGAGCAGAGTAGAGGGGCAGGATCACCTCCCTCGACCTGCTGGTCACACTCCTTTCGATGCAGCCCAGGATTTCTGGGCTGCAAGTGCACACTACCAGCTCATGTTTATTTTCTCATCAACCAACACCCCCAATTCTTTCTCCGCAGGGCTGCTCTGAATCTCTTCCCTGCCCAACCTGTAGCTGTGCCTGGGATTGCTCCGACCCAGGTGTAGGACCTTGCACTTGGCATGGTTAAACTGCATCAGGTTGGCATCAGCTCGCCTCACAAGCGTGTCAGGGTCCCTCTGGATGGAATTCCTTCCTTTGAACCACACAGCTCGGTGTCATTGGCAAACTTGCTGAAGGTGCACTCAATCCCACTGTCCCTGTCACCAACAAAGACGTTGAACAAGATCAGTCCCAACACCGATCCCTGAGGGACACCACTCGTTACTGGTCTCCAGCTGGACATTGAGCCATTGACCACAACTCTTTGCATGCAGCCATCCAGCCAGTTCTTCATCCACCAACTGGTCCACCTATCAAATTGATGTCTCTCCAACTTAGAGACATGGATGTCAGGTGAGACAGTGTCAAATGCTTTGCACAAGTCCAGGTAGATGGCATCAACTGCTCTCCCCCTGTCCATCAGTTCCATAGCCCATCATAGAAGGCCCCCAAATTGGTCAGGCAGGATTTCCCCTTAGTGAAGCCATGCTGGCTGTCACCAAGCACCTTGTTGTTCTTCATGTGCCTCAGCATGTCTTCCAGGAGAATCTGCTCCAGGATTTTGCCAGGCACAGAGGTGAGACTGAGTGGTCTGTAATTTCCTGGGTCATCCATTTTCCCCTTCTTGAAAATGGGGGTTATATTTCCCTTTTTCCAATCATCGGGAGCTTCACCTGACTGCCATGATTTTTCAAATATGATGGACAGTGGCTTAGCAACTTCATTTGCCAGCTCCTTCAGGACCCACGGATGGATTCATCAGGTCCCATGGACTTGTGCACTTTCACATAAAAGAATGTTCATATAAAAGAAATCTGCCCAGGAAATGTACCTAAACAAGACGTTCCCTGGGCTGCGTGCACTACTGCCCCACAGAGACTGCAGGGGGGTGCTGGGGCAGCTGGGCCAGCTTAGCTGTGGATAGTTTGGGAGTGCTCAGTCCCTTTGCTTCAGGCATGCTTTTGAGGGTTTGGGGAGTTGGGAACACACTTTGATTTGAACAAGGAGGAAAGCATCTCTCTTTGAATTGCTGGCAGAGTCTTTCAGGACTGGAGATCCTCAAGTTCTCTTGGGTGCGATAAAAACATATCAAATCCATCATGTTTCCACTGAATATTTAAGGCTCAAAATATATTGCTAGCTGTTGAAAACCTTTGTCCATAGGAGAACATCTATCCAAAGGCGTTGGCCAATAATGCTGACGGAGGACAGACTTCTCTCTTCCTCTTAGGCACCAGTGTAGTGTTAGCCTGTACCCATATACAGCCACTCCGTTTGTCCTGGGTGACACAGAGCCGTGAGCAAGAGCACGAGGGAGAGGTCTGTGTGAGCCACGCATGGCCTGAATCCTGCGGCGGGTTAAGTCAGAAGCGTTTGAACTCGTGAATTCCCATCTTGCTCCCTAGGCGGCAGCATTTATTTTCTTTTAAGCCTCATTTTATTCCGCGTTCTCACAAGTGTAGGAACGACTTTTTATTAATAATTTGTGTGCATAAACGTTCTGTTAGGAGCTGTTTCTTTTCATCTGTATTATTAGTGTCATTGATATTGATACATGATCCCGTTTAATTGCAAAGTTAACTTTTTCCTGATCATTGAACCCACTATGTTTGCGAAAAGAGACTCTACAGTGCATCATTTTGTAAAAACTATTCCATGGGCAGATACCTCACAGGTGAACCCGTGGCATTCATTGCCATGCATTGGATTGCACTGGGTTCTGTCTCAGCTTTATGATTTTCTAGCTGGTCATGTAGCAGTTGCTCCATTTTCTAAACCCTGAACATTTATAGAAGCAGCATAGCATTCTGCACAGAGCACTCGTATCTCAGGGGAAACAGTGAATATTCCTCTGTGACTGAGTCTTATCTTTGCACTGAGGAAAAATCAACCCCTTTAGTGCTTTTTTTTGTCAGCTAGTGAGATATTATATGAGATTGTGGTACACTTGTTTTATTTTACCTTTTAAGAAGATCTGAATTCTTCTTTCTGACATTAGGTGCAAAAGCATTTAGAGTTGACCTAGAACTGTTCCTGCTTGAGCTAGTTTGTTCCAGCTTCCCCAGTGACAGAGGCAAAGGGGCTGAAAAATCCTGCCATGGAGCAGAGAATATGGGTGGGACTGAGGTGTTGAACTTGTCTAGTAACAGGCCAGTGTCAATAGAGGTTCTGTGGGATATTGCAGCAAGCCTCAAACTGCTGCCCTTGAATGGCCTGAGTTTTCTGGAAGTCCTTTTTCTTATCTGCCGGTCCCCTCGAGTTATTTTGGATGCCCAGCAAGCTGTGGATGCCTGTAAATGGACACCTGAAGTGAACCCTCTGTCTTCATCTCTGTTGCAGAAGTATCTGTCAAAGTGAGGAGTGGATCCTTTAGGAATCTACCTGCACCCACCTCAATTATACTGTAATTTATAATAGAAGAGACTAACGCATTTGCAACAGGCACCTACACTGTCCAAAGCTGGGTGTTATCAGAACCACCAGAACAACCCTAACAGGCCTGACTACTTATGGGAGAGCACCTAAGTTACTTTCTTCAGAAGAAACAGCACGGTCTTGGAGGAAAGCCCCCAGATTTTCAGAATGGCAGGCCTGAACTGCAGGTGACAGAACCTAGCACATTGTGAATAGTCCCTGGCCCACATCAGGGTCTCTCCAGGCAGGGTACATAGTAACCTGTATGTTCCCACCTCCAGGTAACCCAGATTCCCAGTGCAACAGCAGACTTGGCACTTCATGTATTGTGTGCTCCTCTATGGCTCATATTTGCAATGATCAGGCTCAATGGCATTCCTACTCACCCACCTGAGCTGTGGGAATGCTGCTGAGCCCAGTGGAAGCCTCTAGATGTATCCAGAGCCCTGATCAGTTTGTGGTGCTCAGTAACACTGCTCAGGGGCTTGGGTAGCCAGGCTGAAAGCAGATGCTGGCTAAAAGTGGTGCGGGTACATCCAAAACATGGTACAAAGGGCACGTCACCCAGCCAAGCTGACACCCTGCTGCAGAGCTAGCGATCTAACTCAGCAACTATACATCATAACAAAGAAGAGAGAACACTCTCAGCTCAGTAATGAGCAGGCACACATGAGCTACTTGCACCCATCCTGTTCCTTTTGCTTACTGTATTATTGTAACATCCAGTCCCTGCAACGCAGTTGTGTCTGTAGAGGTGGGGTCACTCTGAGACTCCATTGCTTCATCTGAAGTCACCAGGTTTCTGTCCTGCCTCTTTGTAAAATCCAGACACTTTGACAAATTCCTTCTGGAATTTGAGCTTCACTTCAATGCCCACCTCTCTTTTTCTTTTACAGCAAATGAGACACAGGGGGCAAGGGAAGATGTTTTATGAAGAGGTAGCACATGCAGAAAGCTCCCCAAGGGCCAAATCCAGAAAGGCAGCTCAGGTGGGCTGCTGATTGAGGGTCTCACCTAGACAAATATTTCCCTGCTTTTTCTTCTTCCCAGGAGAGTTAAGGCTGAGAGGTGCATTATTATTATTCCAATAACAACAATGCCAAGAAGTGCTGCCAGACTGGGCAGTGGCTGGGAGCACCTGGGAAAGAGTTCAGTGTATTGTCAGGCCTGTGGGTGACAAGCTCCCAAAAACCAGGGGGAGCCTGCAGAGCAGAGAGGGCAGGTCCCTGTGCTCCACTGCGTCAATTTATGGCCTGGGTATAAAGCACAGCCGTGACCCCAATATGAGGGGTTCTTCTGCGTCCTTGTCATCTCTCCATGGGGCACAAGGGCTGGATCAGTGAGAAGGCAGCTTCCCTTTGGCTTTCAAACAGGAGGGACAATGACTGGAATTTCCCCCTGGCAGGTGAAGAGTTCAGCCCCAATGTCCAGGGTTGTTCAGTATGGAATACGGGGATGCACATCTTCGGTGAGTTCATCCAGGCTTCCAGCAGACTAATAAGAACAGAGCATGAAGTTTTGGGCCTCACTCTGTGTGCTGGGAGCTCCTGCAGTCATCCCTGCAAATGGGGAGCTACAGGCACCAGGGCTGCATATCAGGAAAATATCAACAGTGCTCAACTGCACAAGTTCCTCTGGGAGCACCCTGTTTATCCCAGGGAATAATATGCCAGGGAAGAGTGGCACAACTCTTCCTCAGGCATGCAGGGTTGTTCTCTGTATGTGCAATTACTTTTTGAGTCTGAAGAGGATCCAGAGGTATGTTGCTGTAAACACCAGGATGAGTGTGGCCAAGCTCCAAACCTCTGCACCAGGGTGAGGTATACAAGCTGCAGGGACCTCCTTTCATGGCACCAAGGGAGAGAGCATGGAGTGACAAGTTAAGGAGAGCGCAATCCAATACTGGAATAGATACAGCTTGAGCTGCTGCCTTCAGGGAAACACCCAAAACAAAACCAATTCTGGGTTTTATACCCTTACAAGCTATGCACTCAACCATCACACGCTGTTCAAGTTCTTTGCACATGCCTCTTGGTCCAATGGTGAATTTTGGTCTGGGGTCTCCTCATCCATCATTAGGTTCTTTTGTTGTCTGGAGGTGGCTGGAAATTTCTTATCACTCCAGTTGTTTGTCCTTGCTAATTCCTTTATCTTCCAGTTTACATTGGTCTCAAGGCTTTCATTTACATAACTAAGCACAGGTCGTAAATTAAGTCCATCTTTCTCCACTTGTGGCCTTAGGCTCCAGCAACTTCAGCTACCCATGCTAAATGACTACTCATGCTAAACAAAAACACCCAGTCAAAAGAACTCAGCTAAAGGAATCCAGCTAATTAAACTTAACAGCCACAGCAGAGCAGTAAGATGCCTTGGACAAATCCTGCCACCCTGGCTGGTGCAAGCTTTCCCCTTCACTTTTGGCAGAGATTTCCCAGTTCCACAACCCAATAGGAGGATAGAAGAGGGGAGAGAAATCAAGCTGGGAGAAATCAAGTTAGTAAAACTCAAGACTACCTTTCCCTGACTTAAAACCAGCTTAGCCTCACAAGTCAGCAAAGCATGTCTATCGGCAGCAGAGGCTAGAATTAGTGCCTTGCTAAAAGCCCCATGTGCTAAATGAAGTGTACTACAAGGGAAGCAGGCTCTGGAAAGCCCTGACAGCCTGGTCCAGGGCTCCCTTCCATGCAGACAGGCCAGAGCTGGACAGCAGCAGCAGCACAATGGTGGGTACGCAGCTCTCCAGAGGGCTCTGTCAGCCCACCCTCCTGAGCAGGGTTCCCTGTGTCCAGGCCATAGACTTAAGAAACAGGAGACACAGCCCTACACCAAGGCCTCTCTGGAAAAGATCTCACTAGCCAAGACTAGGTCTGAGCCAAGAAACAGTCTTTAAAGAAGGCAGAAAACACCGCCTAGGGAAGCCAGACACAAACTGTATGTAGCACCAGCCAGTCAAGAGGCAGGCAGACACTCAGAACAACATGAAGGCAATCCCACACCAGTACCAGAAGCCCTCCTTCTGGTACTAACAGCCTGGTTGGCAGTGAGCCCCCCAGACCTCACCTCACTGCTGGTGGGAACTGGCACCACCAGCCACTTGTGTCCCCCCAAACCACTTCCCGCCAGCAGGACCAGGAGCAAAACCACACGCCACAGATAGGAGTGGGACTTCCTTAAGCAGTGGTGCAGGTACAGCTTCTTTAGCTCAGGTTTGTTGGGGCGTTTGTGCTTGTTTGAGCCCACTGGGCTCTCCCATGGATTGAACACTCTCCAGTTGCTTGCCTGTGCATCACAGCACCCTGCTGCCACTGCTCCTCCCTGGAAAGCACCCCCATCTGCCAGCCTGGTCACCACATCCCTGGGAGAGTCCACAAGGAGCATCCTCCTCCAACCTGGATCCTGTCTGCCAGACATGGCAGACACAATCGACCCTCTGACAGGGCAGTGCTGCAGCCCCAAAAGCCAGAGCAAGGGGAGCTGCCAGAAGAATGAGGAAGTCAAACATGCTCATCCCTATTGTGCTCACCCAGCTGTCCCCATAACCAACCACACAGAGAGGACTGCTGGCAGCTAGTACCCAGGTAGCTGCAACACCTTCGTCATTGTCAGCTTTCTGAGAGCAGCAAAACCCAGGCTGCTAAAGTGAAAACCATTTTAATTGCACAGGGCCCCTGAGGCTGCTCCCTGGCACTAGGCAGCCAGAGCAGAGGGATGGTCTCCACTACATCCCTTCCCTGTTCACTGTCACTCTGCAAGCATTCTCGGTCACCTGCCAATGCCACAGGGGCCCCATGGAGGCCCCAAAGGCCTCACCAGGCACCCACCACGGCCCAGTGCCACCCACCCAAACTGGTCGGACAGAAACCACAAGGACTGCTGCTGGCTGCATGTCACCACTGCTGCAGGGCAGGCACAGGGACCAGGCACATCCCTGCCCCACACAGTGAGCAGCACCCATGGGCGGCCTGGCCTGGACAGCACAGGGGACAGCATGGTCCTTGTCCTCATGGAGAAGGTTGAGGAATGGCACAGATACACACTGGTCTGCAACCATGCCCAACCCATGGAGGCCACTCATCCTCCCTAGGGTAGGGCTTTGAGACAGCATGTTGCAGCCAGGAGGGCTATCCATGTTAGTGGCATGGAAGTGGTTTGGCAGAGTTCATCTCTGCTCCAGGGAGGGATGAAGTCCCTTCATTGACTCGTATATGAGTTCTTGAGTCAGGACTTCCAAAAGCGGGCAGCTTCAGCCTAGAGGGTCAGACCAGGACAGATGTTCTCCAAACTCCTGGCTCCCTGACTTACTCACTAGAAAAAGCATGGCCACCCAAGTCTCTGGAGGGGCACTAACTCCTCTTCGCATCCCTGTGACACTCCAGGAGCAGAGAGAAGACACACATCTCCTCTAGCCTCTTTCCTGCCTCTCACCAGTGTGGGACCCCAGTACAACCTGTGCTGTGCCTGGTGGGCAGCTCACATGTGTGATGCCCTGCTGGCTCTCTCTGCATGCTAGGGCACGCTCTGCCTACAAGCAATTGCAGCGCTGCTGAAAAGCCTCCTGGCAAGGAACTGCATGTATCATCGCCTGGTTTAGTCACTTCAAAACAATCTGGTTAGTAAGAGGGAGAGGAGGGAGGAAGACTGTACCATGGGCAGAGATTGCATATGGAAATACCGATGAGATGACACTGTTCTCTGAGAAGTTTTGGAACAACTGGAGGAACAATAAAACATCGCCGTTTCCATCCACATGGCTGTATCCCATGGATAAAGAAAAGCAGGAATCTTATTGAAAGTCACATCTGATTCCTATCTGTCTATCCCAAATCAGTTCTGATGCTGAGGAGAGACAGGCTGAACCCTGCTCACAAGAACAGAAGGAGAATGCATGAAGCAGAGTGCAGCCAAGGCAGTTGCTGAACCCCAGTGGGCAGCAGGCAGCCCTGCTCCAGCAAGGAGCTGGCAGCAAGGAGCTGCCTGTGCCCGTGTCCTCCTCTTCCCCCTACCCGGGGCATGATGTGAGTTAGCACAGTGTGCTGCTGGCTCCTGGGCTGGAGCTAGTGTTACTGGCTCCCAGTGTTATTGTTTACCCAAGGAAAAACTGATCAAAAGACCAATGATTCAGTAAGGTTCTTGTGTTTTGGAGTATTCGGAAAAGCAGCTCTTCACTGTACCCTGCAGAGCAGATGATCTCTAACACTATTCCGGGGCAAGTGAGTTTTGCAAGCAGAAATCTTATCTAATTAGTTGCAAGAGTTGAACTCTGAGTCAGTACTGGCTGCTTAGGAAACTTCTCTAACTGAATGGAAGCCAAAAATTTCTGTAAAGCCTCTTTTCCAGCCACATTTTGGGGGTCAGTAGTCAGAAAACCCGAGCACATCAGGAAAAACCCTCTAGAAAATGAAATAGAAGATGGCTTTTGTGGTTTTCCTTTGCACTGGTTTGTTCAGGGGGAGAAGGGAAGGTTTTGAACTAACATTCACCGGGGGGGTATGTCTCTGGAAAGGACACTTTTTAAACTCACATACTTAGAAAAAGAAAAAATGTCTGCTTAATGCTCAGACCAGAGGTGCTGGTACTAAGGCTCATTTGCAGGAAGGAAAACATGGCAAAATTGAGAGATGCAGTGCAAAGAAAGCAGTATGAATGAGCCAGAAAACCTGAATTATATCCTATTGTCTCACGATGGATTGACAAGCTGCTTCCCCCCTCTCCTCTTCAGTTTTTTCCCATCCTGTCTCCATGCAGCATTAGATAGACAACAATTGGCCAGATGGCCATGAGCTATGGGTCCAGTGCCCCCCACAAAGTGACTGCAGCCAACATGTTGCCACAGTGCAAGCACTGTATGATGTTCTAGCCTCTGTGAGAAAGGTGCAGAGGAGTGGAATGCTGAACACAGGTCACTGCAATGCCACAGTGTCATGGAAAATTGTCCTATGCACATCACAACAGCTATATTTCTTCCCCTGTCAGGAAGAAAACCCTGGGATAGGCCTGGATGCACCCTGTGTTTTGTTTCTATTTAACCTACCTTCCTGGACAAAGGGACATCATCTGGGGCCAGGTGAGGCATAACTCCAACAGTACTATGACCCTCTCCCAGGAAGAGAAATGGGATTAAAGATTTCAGAGTCAGGAAAACTTTAGCATTCGCCAGCCAGAGACAGGCAGATTCACAACATGACTTTCGCACTGTCACTGCAGGGCTCCCAGCACCTCTGAAGCCATTTCAGTGGCGTGTCTCAGCCTGAAACACATCGCTGCCAGCGCTCTCAGTGCAAGCCTGGACTAGGTTCCCAGGCCAAGGGAAAGGGGTTTTTCCACATTAAAGACCTTCTCGCTGTTGACAGTAATAAATAAGGGAAGAGAGGAGCCGATCCTGTTCCTGTGGGCCAGGTTACTCACATTATGCCGTACTTGGGGCACGCACATGGGAGAAAATAGGAGACAGCATACAAACACAAGAAAATGTTTCTGCGCCAGAATATCTCCCCATCTATCCTGTCTCCAAGGGTGGCCAAGAGCAGGTGCCAGAGCAGAGCATAGGCATGGGGCAGGTAAGTAGCAGTACTCACCGAAGCCCCACCAGGGCCTCCAATGCAAGGCTTCTGCCTGGACCTCCAACACTGATTGGACAGGGCTGTGTCTTGCTGCAGGGGTCTGCTCGAGCCCCCCTCAAGCACCCTGATCCTTCCAGCCACTGCTGCTGGAGCCATTCCATCAGGCATGTCTTCCAACTTTCTTGCCAGCACCCATTGCTACCCATGCTCTAGTTGCTAAGCACCAGTGATAAACAGGCCATATCCCTTTGGCCAGATGCCTGCCCACGGCATGCAGGATCAAGTCTTCTCCTGAAAACCTCCCCTGGCAGCCGCTGAGCAGCACCATTTGGTTTATCAGGCAGTGAGGCTTATCCCTGTGAAAAAAAGCACTCTCGCTTGATCAGCGTCATCCTCCAAGGAAAATTGGCACAGGTCTCACTGCCCTTTGGTGCAGATCTTTTCCCAATCCCCTTGGCTAGGCCCATATTTTCCCCCCACCACATTACAAAACCACTAAATCTTGAGGACAGCTTTGGCTCATTGCTAAACATATGGTAGGCTTCTTGCTTGGGTTAGTCCAGCCACTTTTCCCCAGGGACTGGGCTCCCTGCCCCTGGCTCCAGCCAGCTTCACAGCTCTTTACATCCAGTTTGCCCTTTTCTCTGGCAGATAATCTCAGACACTGCAACCCATACTCAGTTTCTCATGAACCCTTTCTGCAGCCCCTCTGATTTTTCCAACATCCCCTTCCAGCTATCTGTGAGCTGAGAGAAAATCAGCTCCTCCCCACTGCACCCCACCCCATAAGATTCCTCCTTTTAAGCTGCTGTCTAACGCTTCCAGCCCACCCCACTGCAAACTGCAGGCTCCAGGGCACTTAAATCGAGGAGAGTATAGAACTTTGGCAGAAGAGGATGCCCTGCCCTCCTCCCCATCTCCTGTCCGGTGTCTCTGAAGGCAGTTAGGATGCAGCAGCAGGTTGGATCCAGGACCCGGTCCTGCTCTCTTTACCCAGCCTCACAGGACCATAACGCTGACTAAAGTGACAGCAGGGTCAGGAGAGTTAAACCTGGACAAGTCCTTTGCAGGGGGCTAAAGTGAGGTGAGAAGCCAGCCCTGCACAGCAGTGACTGCCACCGAGCTTCGTCAGGGCTCTCCATAGCAGGGGGGCTGGTGGCAGCCCTTTCAAGGGGGCAGCAGTGGGGCAGAGGGCCCTCAAAGGGGCAGGCAGGCTCTGCTGGCATGCAGATGAAGGGCTGAGCACAGTTTCCGCCGCACCCTGCCTTCACCCTTCCTGTACCCCTGCAGGAAACAGCCCCACAGCGGCTCTCACCCGGGGCCGGCAGGACAGCGTCCACCAGCCCAGAGCGTGGTGGGACGAGCCCCGACGGCTCCCAGTGCCACCCGTCTGCGGAGCCCCGCAGTACGTACAACCGTGCATTGAGCCCTGCCAAGGAGAGTGGATGCCAAACCTGAATTACCAGCCCAGAGAGTGGCTGTGGAACCCGAGAGCTCCTGTGATTTGCGGCAGGTTTTTCAGGTCCCCGCCTGTCACACACACGCAGATACTTAAGCAGTCACCCAAGGACCTGCAGGGTTCTTGTTTTACTCACTCCTGGTACCTGACAGCTCCAGGTAAGCACAGGCTTTGAGCTGGGGGAGCTGGGTGGATTCGCAGGTGGGGATGTTGGTGGGGGGATGCAGGGAGGAGCTGACCTGATCTTAGTGATGCTGGGGAGGCTGTAGCAGCATCCAGCCAGGCGGTGCTGGTGGGAAAGCTTCATGCCTAGGGAAGGGAGAGAGGTATGCAGGCAGGCAGAGACCCCAGACTGTGGGTACTATGGGGACTTGCCTCTTGCTTCAGCAGCTGCTGTGCTCTTGTTTGCTTTGTTCCTGTCGGATATTATCTTCTAAAAGGCTGAACGGGTAGTTTACAGGATGCATGACAGGTGGTTTTTCCTTATTTATGGCAGGGTCTGTTTGATTTTCAAAGCCTCCGTCCCACCTTATCCTGTGCGCCATGCCGGCTGATGTTATCCACAGCCACCCCACAGCAGGAGCCCAAACAAAACAAGGGACAGGACACAGCTCTGCAGTAGAGCAAGGGAGGGCAGGAGGGCTCATTTGCATTGAGAACTGCTATTTTGATTTCCTGCCAGTGTCAGGAAACAGCTGCAAGCAAAAACCAGGAGCAGATGATGCCTCCAGTCACATCCCAGCCCTGACAGTGGAGAGAGCAGTGGGGAAGGGGTCAAGAAACCCAGGAGGCTCTATGGGGCCTCATCATCTGCACAGAGAGTTTTCCAGGGTCTTCGGGGCAGTAAATCCTTAGAAAGCTGCACAGCCAGCTAGCTATTGTGCCTGCCGTTCAAAAAGCAAAGCTGAGCAAACAGAGATCATGTCTTTTCCGGAAAAGTGTCTGCTTTCTGCCAGGACAGTAAATGCTGACTGCATTAGCAGCGCTGGGCAGGCAGGCTGAGAGACAGTGGGATGTCCTCTCCCATCTCAGGCCAGAGCTAGGAGCCCTGCTAGTAACCCCAGCATGTCTTTGGAGAGCAGGGATATGGACAGAGGGAGGTCTCTCTCCACACCACTGCTCCTGCCTCACACCTATGTCAAGTCACTCAGGGCCTTGTCCAGCTGAGTTTTAGGGATTGCCAAGAACAGAGGTGCCCCCACCTCTCTGGTCCCTATCTCCACATTGGTCCCCACATACAAGACTTGTTTCCCAGCATCTACTAAGACTTCTCTTGCTGCAACTCGTGCCTATCAGCCATTGCCTTTTGTCTGCCCCCTTCAAAATGGCCCTGGAGGTGCATTTAAAAATCCCATCAGCCACACTAAAGCACTAATTTGTGCACAGCAATGCTGGCTGGAGCCCCGCAACCAGTGAACTCCTTGCATGCTTCAGCTGGTGGCTGCTTTCACACTGCTCCACCTAAAACCAAGACAGAGCTGAGTGTGAATTCCTCGGGGCTTTTTAGCTTGATGCGTAGGACAGAACAAGTGTCACCAGTGCTGTGGCTTCACAGTGATAGTGCATCTGGCATTGTCATTTCCACCAGGGTGAGTAGCTCCCTGCTAACAAACTCTCATCCCTGTGCCACCCAGGGGTGACAGCAGTGGGCATGGGACTGCTCACAGGGGTAAATGATGACCGCAGCTCCTCAGCCTTTCTGAAAGCTGAACAGATGGTTTAGATAACTTGCATTGGAAAAGCCTTTTATTTTTCACCATGCCTGCAAAATTTTGGGCAGAAAAAAGGCAGTGAGCAGTGGTGCTTTTCAGCAGCTGAGCAGAACAGCTATGATTCTCTGTATTTCTGCCAGGCTTAAAGAAATGTAAGCAAGAAAATCACCTCTCCTGTACAGGGAAGAGGTCCTGTAAAGCGTGAAGGCCAGGTCCCAGGACTGGGCTTAAGCAGGGCTCCCTTTAAATAGGAGGTAGGTGAGTAGTGGTCAAAGTACAGGCAGTCAGGACATTTAGGGACTCATAGTGCCCTGAGGTACTGTCATTTACCCACAGTTTTTAGCACCCAAGAGCTGCCAAGTGCTGGGTGCCACATGCTGCATTGGGTCACATGGCTCCTGAAGATCTCCAGGACCTCGTGGAGTGATGTGGAGCTCTAGGGACACACAGGCTTTCGAGCTTTTCCTGAAAGCCATCTCACAGCCTTGAGAGGTGGGAGCAGGAGCAGAGTGGAGACAAGGAAAAACTGTCAAGCATCACATCCTGTGTGCTGGGGCACCCTGAGCTGCCAGCAGGTAGAGGATACTGTGTCCTACGGGGAATTTCCTCAGGCACCTGGAGATTATCAGAAATAAACAGCTGTGCTGTGTAGATGAAACATGAAAGTTGAAGCACGCGTTCCCTATGCAAATCAATGCACTCACATTAATGTACGTTAATGCAGCAGTCTGCAAATGATGCTTTATGAACTGCCAGGACATGTTGCTGCTGGAGGCCCAGGGTAGATGCATGATCCAAAGGTGATGAGGAGCCCTGTGGTGACTGGACTTTCTAGGAGAAGGGCAGACAGCTCAGCGGGGTGCTGATCAAGGAGGAGAGGAAGGACTTGTGGCCTGAGCTTGGCCTCATCTGCACTTTGGCCTCGTGGGGAGTCTGGCAGCCACAGTGCTGAGAGCAGCACCTCAAGTCCAGGGGATCTCCTTCTGCCTCTGTGTCTTTTCCAGAGGTCTTCAAAAGCCCAAGGCAGATGAGCAGCATTCACCTGGCGCCCACCAGCTCACACACACGAAGGGCTGAACTTTGTTGTTATGCTTCTTCTGATATGGATGTCTCTGAACTGAGTTGACCCCAGGAAAATTCAGGCAGTTGCTGCCACATACCTGTACTGCAACACTCTGCAGACAAGGCTAGCTCAGTTTGCAGCCCCTGGGGTTAAAGGTGGTCTTTCCCCAGTCCATCCAGGAATGGAGGATGACACCCTCTACCAGCCTGCTCCATCCCACTCAGAAGTGCTCTAACCTTTCGTAACCACTGTGTTACAATTGGTATTGACCAAGTGCCTCAAACAGACTGGGCTGTTTCACAACCAGCCCTGGTCTATTTATAAGCCCCTACTCAAATGCCAAAGGATCCTTTTATTAGACAAAGTACATTAGACCAAGGCTCAGTGGGACCTTTGCTTTTTGAGGTAAACCTGAAAGAAGAGGAGCTCTCCAGCCTCTCATGAACAGCAAAGCTGGCTCTCTGCAAGCTTGCAAGGCAGTTTTGGAGCTGAGCCCCAGCAGCAGCAGTGCTGTCAGTAAGTGAGAGCCCTGGGGCATTCACTGCATCCCAGGGTACCAAGTGGGTGAAGATCAGTTATCTGTCAACCAGAAAAGCAGTTGGTTTTAAAGCCACACAGTAGGGTGCAGTGTGCTGGAGGTGCCTGAGTTCCATCCCAGAGCCAAAGAGAAGGGAAAGCTGGACTGCAAGGTGGAGACAAGGCAGGTCTGCAGCAAACAGCCCAGAGGAGCTCCAAGGTGGCCAAGAACCACTTTGGCAGCATAGGAGAGGCACAACACAGCCTGACAGAGACATGCCAGGCAACTCAGGTAGCAGGACAGCAGATCAAGAAAGGCCACATTTTTGCATCCAGTTCGCATCTGCCAACACCCCACAGCTCGGTTTCGGAAACACCAAAATGATTCAGCACAAGGGACTTCTGCATGCTTTGTGGGGACAACGCCTCATGGTGTACTTGACAGTATTGGCAGGCTTGACCCCCTGCCATGCAGAGGCAAACTTGGATCCCTGCAGAAGAGAGGTGTGGGATTTACCCAAGGCACACCATCTTGTTTTGCTTGTGCTTTTGTGCCAAGTCTGCCAGAGATATGTGCAAAGCACAAGTGGGAGAAACGTTACTTGGAGGGAGAATGTGGGCTCCTTGTTTCTGGCGCTGATCATAGCCAAAGGCAGTGAGTGCTTGGGTGACAGATGTGCATGAGATACCATCTTCCAAGGACTGACCCTTCATTTACACACCAAAACCAAACAAACAGTTCAGCTGGCACTCAGGAACTGTTTATGGCCTCCCTGTTTATAAATGTTATAAACTCACTGTTTATGGCCATGTATTAAATACCATAAAATGTTGGTAAACATTAGATAGATAGATAGATAGATAGATAGATAGATAGATAGATAGATAACATTAGATATTAACATAGATAACATTAAATATTAGTAAAAACAACGCAGCTCACCTACTCATCACCAGCTTTGTGTGGTCTGGCCATGTTGCTAGGAGGAGGATCAGGACACTGCTCAGGAGGGAAAATGGGGTGATTGCTGGGTCCAAACCCACGCTCCCAAAGATCCTCTGGTTTGTGATTCTCGTGCACAAACTTGCCTGGTCACTGGGAAGAAGGGAAAAAAGAATAGAAATAAACTAGGCTGGATGCCGAATACTGTTCCCTCACCCAGAGCATAAACGGTGTTTTTTTCAATTAACGTCTTTAAATTAACCCCTTCGACATGCCTGTTGCTGTGACATCACTCCCAAGCGACGCCCAGGCCTAAATACGGTCGTAAACAGGAATCGTCCCCATGGGAGTCACACTGGCTATAAATACAGCAAGAGGGGAGCGCTGAGCAGAGGACGGGCCGCAGTTCCCCACCAGCTAAGGATGGTGAGACAGCTCAGCTGGGCACTGGTGGTATGTGGTCACCACGGTGGGAAATCGTGTGTGTGTCCCAGGACTTGCTGGAGGCCTGGAGCTCCCGGCTGAGCAATCTGGCATGCCTTTGTGAAGGGAGTCGTGCCTTGCCATGGCAAGTGGGGAGATAGTGGGGATAGGGATGGCAAACCTGGGGCTCAGCAAGTGAGCTTGGTGCCAGCTTGGGAAATGACACTGGCCCCTATCCACAGCACCTGGCCCCATAGCCAAGGAGGAGATGGCCACAGAGAAGCCAGTGACTCCCACTGAGGAGCAGCTGGAGATCCTGGAGTACAACTTCTGCAAGGTGAACAAACACCCTGACCCCACCACGCTGTGCCTCATTGCGGCCGAGACTGGGCTCTCCGAGGAGCAGACCCTGGTGAGTGTGTGCCCCTTCCCCCTACTTTGGCACCGGCTCTGCTCCCCCTGCATGCCTCTGTGTCCTACAAACTCCCCCCACATCTCCTGCTTGTCCTATCCCCAGCTCTCTATCATACTCCCTGCAGCCTTCTGTTCACCTACATGCTTCTTACTGCACTCCCTGCGACTCTCATGCTTCCCAACTGCCCTGCACTCCTCTGTGCCCCATATGTGCCATACTTGAACTCCCTGCACCAGTCTGCACCCTGCGTACTCCTTACTGCACCCCACACCATGTCCACAAGTCTTCTCTGCATCTCTGCAACCTCCAGTGCACCCCTAACCCCACACTGCACCCACCGAACTCTACTGTACCACCACTTCTCCCTGCACCCCACATGTTCCTGCGCCTGCATCCCCAAAAGCCCCTTTCCCCTGTAATCACACCCTCTTCATTCCCAGCCATGGTGTCCCACTGGGATCCTTGTGCTCCCCTCACACATCCAGGAGCACCATCTACACCATAGGCTTGGGTACCAGGCTAGTGATTCCCACAGCCAGAACACGGACACACCCTGAGGGTCACTGGCTGGCTGTGGACCCCTGAATATACAAGCCATGTGTGCTGTCCTTTCCTTTCAACCTATTTCTAATAGTCTTGGGTACCCAAACCACTGCTGGCTTTGTGGTCTGAAGAAAATAGTTATTTTACAACAGATAGATGCAACTGCTGCAGGATGTGCTGGCAGACATGCTCAGGCTGTGCACACTCCCCCTCACTGCAGTTCTCTACTCTAGCATTCCCAAGCCCGCATGTCAGGCAAGTCTGTCAACCTCTTCAGGAGACATAGAGGCTTCCAAATGCCCCTTCACAGGGACAGGCTGCCGCTGGCCCAGACTTACACTGAGCTCTGTGCTCCATCTGGCTACCTGCAGGCTATCCTGGGCTTCAGAAACAAATGGCTCCTACACAATTCCTTCAGGTTGCAGTGCAGCCAGTTTAAATGCAGGTATTTTATAAGCTACTAGACCCATAGCAGCGCTGTTGGGTATAGAAAGGAAATCAAACCCACTGAAAAGTTACCAGCAGAGAGCTGCCAAGCCTGGCTCTCCCTGGGCAAAGACAAAGGGATATGAAAGCTGAGGAGGCAATACCAGTATTTAGCTTGTCCCAGCAAAAGATGCTGGTATAACATCCATTGCCCTTGATAGCCCTTGGCTGGAGTGGAAAAGGAGACCCCTACTTTACTGTGCTTTAATGACAGGCAGGTACCACTGCTTGTTTGAGGCAGCACCCTTGAAATACCTTTCCTTTGAAATGGCACTGCTCCATTTCTTTTTTTCCTAAAGCAAGTTGTAAGCACAGGCCAAATATGCCCAGGACACATCTGGAGATGTCTTAAAAATCTTCCTCGATAGCCATCTTTTCCCACAAATCCAGGGTGCTCCTAGGGATCTGAAGATGAAGGACATATTAAGGACAGGACCAAGACTGGGATGGTGAGCTGTGAAGTGCTTGCATTGCATATAACACAGAGAATTATCACTGTTGACATCTGGAGTGCTTTATTGGCTAGATATAGCAGCCATTTTCATAAAAAAAATCAGTAAAAATGAGATGCAAAGAGGTGGTGAGTCAACGGGAGATGATGGTTGAGGGCAGGAAGTGAAATTTTTGGGAGGAGGCGAGGCAAGCAATCATCTGACTGGATACAGTCCAAGGCAGTGCTGGTGCGAGGGCCACTTTGTAGAGAACATCGTGGTTGTGTCATTACAAACCACAATAGCTTCAGAAATAGCCATGAACAAATATAGCAACAGAGTGAACAGCAACAAAGCAAATCACAGGCACATTCCCAAACAAAAGGCTGAGCTGTGCTTCCGGGACATGAGTTATCTCTCTCTTCTTACGCAGGTAGTGTGGCTTTATCCAGCTGCATTTTAGCTAACATTCAAAATTGCAGCTGTGTTCAAGTGGCGTCAGCAGCTCTGGGAGTTGGCCTAGGGATGCTAAGTTACTGCACAGTAACATAACCATGCATATGGTTTGAAGACAAAGATCATTGTAACCATCACTGTAACCCATTTTTTAAATTTGATCTTAAATTTCCTGAGAGCTGCTGCGTTGTCCCTGTCATCCTTTCTGAAGCAGGTCAGCTTGTGACTCCTATCAGTTTTGGACCTGCACTGATGGTTTCATTGCTCCGGCCGTTTAAGCAGATGCCCTCCAGCAGCTCCTTAGCTGATTTCTTACTCTGTTTGCAAGAAAAACTTGGACTCACAGCAATAAAACAAGAACTTACCCAGGCTGTCAAGGTCTGAAGTGAGCAAGAGAAATGAGTTTGAAAGAGGTTAATACATCAGTAACAAGATCATTCATTCAGTCAGAAGCAGCTCTCCTGATGCCTGTACTGCCCAGAAACAGTGCAGTGCCTTGCTTCAGATAGCAGAACCATGAGTTTCCCTCACCTGGTCCCATGTGCTGACCACATCAGCGCCTTTAGCAAGGTTATTCAGAGGTTCACTCAGCCCAGTGCACTCAATCTCTTTCTCTTTTCTTTCCTCCAGAAATGGTTCAAGCAGCGCCTGGCAGAGTGGAGGAAGTCTGAAGGGCTGCCCTCACAAAGTGGATCTGTCAGGGACTAGAGAATGCTGCTCCAGTCCCCGGGGCTGCTGATAATGGTGATGAAGCTCTTCAGAGTGGGTTTCCTTGGGGTTCTTCTGTTGCAATAGGTTTTGAGATACAAAGTAATATCCTGCTATTTAACATGTTTTATTTAAAGTGTACATAACCAGGAAAAAATATTATATATATGTGTGTATACAGCTTCTGATGGCTGCATAACCTATCTAGTGATTCCCATCCATTAATAACATAGCACAGGGCAAGGAATCTCATGCCCTTGTCCCAGGCTTACAGAAAAGCTGCCCTGAAAGGTTCAAACATAGAAGGGGAGGGAGAGATTTCTTTTGCTTATGCTCCCCAAAGGCTCCCCAAAGGCAAAGTATACATTCTAGCTTCAATATACATGCCATCCAGAGAGGAGGGTGCCTGGAAAACAGATGTGTTGCTCTTAGTGTGATCTCAGTTAGCTCAAGATGCTGAGTCAGCTCTGGATATCAGCAAACTGAGTGCCTACACCATCATCAGACCAAGGCAAGCCTCCCTTGACTGTATTTCTCACATTGCTGTTAAAGGTCATCAAAGGGAAAGAATTGGGGTTTTGGTTTTTTGGGTGTATTTTCTTCCAATGCATTAATAAAAGTTTTTTGATGAGAGGAGCTGTGTTACATCCCTGCTTGTGCTCCCTGCCCCGATGGCAGGAGACAGGCTTCTTCCTCTAGGAGAGCAACACTTCTCCAAAGACAGCCTCAGTGGGCATTGTGGGGCGTCCCTCTTGCCACAGGGATAGTACAGACATGGGAAACCTCCATGGGTCCATCCAAGGCAGATCACACAACCTCATCCCTGAGGTGGCAGAGGCTGGTAGCGCTGGGGTTGCCCCACTGATGGGGGCATCCGTCTTCACCCTCATCTGGCCATTCTTAAGCTTAAGGGATGTAGCTGCACTTGGGCTTTTGCACAGAACCCAAACTCTGGTATACTGACCTGGTACAGGACAATGCATGGGATAAAAAATAACCAGCACAGTTGCTCAGTGACCTTACCTTGTTCAAAAGGGTTCAAAAATCCTCTGCTTAATGGATTAGTGAATCAATTAGTGGATCCTCTGATTAATCCTCTTGTGGTTTGTGGCGACCTGCCTCTATTCCTTTGGAAGGAGAATCGGCTTAACACAGGGAAGATCAAGATACACTGGCAGTGAAACTGCCACATGCTTTCTGTTATAATTTTTGTCCCTCCATTATTCTGCCTAGGGTTACACAACCGAGTATCTGAACTGCAGAGATTAAACCCACCTGTGTAACTTGTACCAAAGATGCATGCAAAGCAAAAGGCTGGATCTGCCCATTCTCCAGGCATTTGAGAGAAGGGGCCCCAAACTCAAGCCCACTCAAGGTACATGCCACCCCAGCATTTCCAAGGTCTGTACTAAAGCTGCATGCCTTATCAAATCCAGCCCTGGATCTGGAATTTTGCAGCCTTTCAGTGTTTCTATTTCTGTCACAAGCACAAGCTTTGAGTGTCACTAAGAAGATCGTAATCTTTAGCAAAAATTTTAAAAACCCAAGGTCAGGAGTTGCATTGCATCAACGCGCTGTGTGCCATTGGCTGTGGTTTGCCACACTTACTTATGTGAAAAAACAGTTCCTGTGCTGGCTTCCCCCAGCAGTTGTTTCATCACTTTTTTAACTATTACAGCTAAAAAATAAGAAGAGATATAAAATCCAGACATAACATCCTAGGGAGAAAGGCTTCCCACATTAGGTCAAATCCTGCTTTTTTCCCCTTGTGACTATTTTGTGCTTATGGAATGACCGTTTTATTTAACTCCCCAGATTGGCCGAGTAAATGTGGCAGCTCGTGAGAAGTGCTCCTGGTGGGTGCTGCTGTGTTCAAGTAGGTTTTCCAGTCACAGCACAGCCTGAACAGAGTGATGTTCCAAGGGGGACAGCTGGCATGAGCAGAGGGCTGTGTTTCTGAGGGAGCTCAGCGCTTAATCGGACAAGCCAGTTCCTTGATCCGAGCAGAACAAATTGCCTTCTTAGCAGACTCCTTCACGGTGAAGGCATTTGGGTTGAATTGAGTCAAGTTCATTGGAAGCCTGGGGGAGTGAGGACAGAGCCGGTCAATTCCAACTGGAACAGGGCCAGCTGTCAAAGCTGCAGGCCAGTTGACACACATCCACCTGAGCCCTGCCAGTCCTGGGAGGACAAAAGCAGTCATGCCTCTGCTGCTGTCACCCGGACACTAGTGAGAGCAGATGCCCCATCTCTCACTGCAGCTGCCACAGCGACTACCACCAGGCATTCCCTCCCTCTCTGTGAAACACCACGCCCAGCACTTCCTGCAACCCAGGCTGATGCCAGCTGTATTATGCTGGGCAGCATGAATTTGCTACACTGTGCCATGTGTCAGCTGGTTGCTTTTTGTAATTGCAACTAATAATTACAAAGTCCCAGC
The DNA here is from genome assembly GCA_017639245.1 of Myiopsitta monachus. NCBI lineage: Eukaryota > Metazoa > Chordata > Aves > Psittaciformes > Psittacidae > Myiopsitta > Myiopsitta monachus. The sequence continues at coordinate 68,970,323 of CM029917.1, read as the reverse complement.
CAGTAGTTCCTACTGGAATTAGAAAGCTCCTATTTCTCCTCTTTTGATTCTCCTTCCACCTCAAAAATGCTGTTTAAACCACAGTCCATGTAGCAGTAACACATCCAGCCATATAAAACCCATACGTTTTGGAAGTGGAAAAGCAGTGGCTTAATCACACTGGATAAATCCAAATCAACAAGGTACCATGGTCTGCATGAAATGGGCTCACAGCTGATCATTTCTGCATAGCAGGGAAGCAGCACCTACCTTTTGCAAGGCTGGGCCAGTTCCACAAGCCTTGGTGTAGCCACTGCCTGCTTTGCAGCTTTTGTCACTGACCATGCAGCATCCCGCATAGGTATATAATCAGGATGCAATCTTTTTGCCATAGCCAGCTCCTGGGTCCGAGGGCTAGCAATTGCCTCCTGAGCAAACTTGGAAACCTGTGGAAGAATGAGGAAGAAGGTCCCTACAGATATGTTCCTGGCATTTAGTGGTGACCAGCCTGCAACTCAGTGTCCCCAGGTTCACAGGCACTGACCACACACAGGTGGAACATGATCCTGTCCATGCTCTGGATGGAGGACAAGTCCTGCTCTCCAGCCCCGGAAGCAGCTCCATCAGCCTCACGGACAGCAGCACATCCAGGGCTGCCATGAAGAGAGCCCCCAGTGGCTGAGCCCCTGTACCCTCCCCTCTACCCAGCATCCCTGCCATGCACAGCCCCAGGTGATGCTGCCTTACCGGGCGAATGGCAGATTCAAAAGGGCTGTACTCATAGGAGCAGGTCACCTTCTTGACCAAGGGCTCTGCCAGCTGCTGTATCCATGAGGATGCTCTGGCCAAGGCCGCAGCATTTGTAACCTGTGTTGGCACCTGCATGGGTTCAGAATGGGGGAGGGATGTGCAGACACAGAGTTGGTCCACAGCAGCTCAGAGGGACACACTCCCTTCTCCAAAGGGATAAGCACCCAGCACTCTCTCTCTGCAGACATGGCTACAAGAAGAAGCACTCTCACTTTCCCAACATGCATTAGTTTTCTTTCACCAGAACTAGAAGGTAATGTTGGCACTATTGGGATTTGTATGTCTTAGCCAGTGCTACTCTTTTCCCCAGCTGTCACCCACTCATAGGACAGCAGAGGAATGTCTGTAACCAGAGCCTGTGCAGCCAGGTGAGAGTGCAGAGAAATTTCTTCCGGAGTAATGTTTTTCATATTTGTCTTCCTGGCTGAATCAAACAATTTCCCCTCTTAAGGAGAAACACTCAGATTTCAGGGTAAAAATGCTGGTGCAGTTAACTGCATTCCTACAGCAAAAGTAATTACTGCTCCAGCATGGGACATCTTCCCCTATTTTTCACAGTGTTACTGATGCCAAGTCCTGCTCCAGCACAGCCCCCCTTATGTCCCAGCCCAGAGACTGCATCCAGAAAACTTAGCCTTTGCCATGGAATGAGTGTAATCTGAAATTGCCCTTTCACCCTGCCAAAGCAATGACTCGCCTAAAATGAGTAAGTTCAGAAACATGTCTCTAAATCAGGCTAATCTGGTAAAACATTGTTAAAATCTATATATTGTTTGCAGGCTCATGCCCCAACGCACAGCTGCCCAACAGAAAACATAACTGTATTCCCTAGGAGCTAAACAGGCCATTCCCATCAGGTTTCTCCACTTTCCCAGGCTGCTTTATCAGGGGATATGCAGCCCAGATGCCTCCCTTGGCTCTCCTACTATTCTAGGCTGCTCCAGCCTGGCTGTTCCCTGTCCCTCAGCAGGGAGATTTTCAAAGACAGCATCTCATTCCAAAAAGGCAATTTCTCTCAGTATGACAAACCCCAGCAGAACCAGACGGTTTCTCCCCACCATAGCACATGCTGGGCACATCCAGGAGCAGGATATAGGGTTTAAAAACTCAGGACAGTTTGCTGCGTCACTGTCCCATCCAATCTCGCTCAACCAGCTCCTCACCTTTTTGGCTGGCAGGAACTCTGGGTGTAGCATCTTCGGCTGGGCAAGCTCCACAATCCGTGGGGAGGCCTTACAGCTCAGTGCCGCTGGTGACACAGGCCATTCAGGGGACGTGCGAGGTCTGGAAGCAGAGAGTCACAGCACCACCACTCATGGATATTCCCCCACACTGGTTAAACCAGGCAGCAGCAGGGATGCTTAAGCCTCACATTTGCTGCAGTAGAAGGAAGCTCTGTCTTATCTATTTCCAGTGTAGAACCCACACATACCATGACAAAGACCAGATGTCCTAATCCCAGCAGAGTCCCTGCTCTCATTTTGCTCTCTGTTATACCCATCCTCTGTTCCTGTATTTGTTACTTTAAAGCTGGACTTATGCTGTGAGACCCAAGGGCCTTTCTATAGAACCCTACAGGCTTTCTGGCCTCTCACCTTTGCAGCAGGTAAGCAGGCTGGTATTGTTTAGGTTCAGCCAACTTCACCAGCCGATCAGAAGGGAAGCGAAAATCCACTAGTGAGGGATGCTCCCAGATCGTTGATTCCCGTCCACAGCTATACAAGTAGAGGGGCCTGAAGGAACAGCACAGAAAAGTTAGTAAAGGGCAACTGACAGAGAATATGGTTCTGGTAGATGGTATCCTAAGTTTGGTTGAACAACCATGCCTATTGCATGTACAAAGCTGGCACCAGTGCGCATGGTAAAGCCATGAACAAACGGGCATTTACACTTGAGATTTCCTGGCAAATGCTGTTTGCATATGCAGAGTCCTCTTTTAAGCATCCTTAGTGCATTGCTTTCAAAGTCTAGGCCTTTCCCAGCCCGTTACTCCACAACACAAACCCAGCAGCATCTCTTGTTCAGCTCTGACAATTTAGAAACCACTTTGTTGGAATGGGTTAATAGCCATTGCAGATCCTTTCATCTTGGGATCTCCCCACACTTGCCTAGTGCATGCTCATCCAGCTTTCCATCAGCCACAACCATTGGAAGATGCCTGTCATCCCCAGGGGAGAGGTGAGCAGAAAGGCAGGAAGGGCTGTCAGGCAGACACCATTAGTCAGAGGCAGAAGCTTTCAGGAGGATGAAGGCCCCTGAGCTGATGACAGTGGCAGAGGAAAGAGTAATACAGACACGCATGTCTTGACATCACTCCAGGTAGAGGAAAGCCAGGAGTACAACACAGTTTAATATCCATTCTCATTGCTCAGATTTCTTACAGACTAGCAACCACCATCCTCTCTCCAAAAGAGCTTCATTCCCTTCAGCCAAGCTACAGAAGACACAGATCAGTTGCTTCAAGTAATGCAGCATCACCAAGCACCACTGAAGCTTACATTTTTTACATCATTCTTCACTCCTATACCCAAACACGGACTAGTTTTTCACCATGTAGTGACAGAAGAGGTTTAACTCAAGGCAAGAGACCTGGATTTCTACCAGCCAGCAGGATGCTGCATGATTTCTCTGTTCATATCACTTCCTAACCCTTAGCCTCAAGATTTAGGCCAAGTTCCAAGTGGATGCAGGGGATCACTAATTGTGTTCTGGCTGGGCTGCATCAGCCACAGTACAGACAGGAACCCTCTAGGGACAGATAGTCCCTCTGTACACACAGGTGTGACACATACGTTTCCATTAAAGCATGCATACATGCACATGATGTCTCTGCTTCCATGCCAAAGCAGAACTGTTGACTGGGGCTTTTGTTACAGCAGAGGATATGTTCCCAAGTGCTTGGAGGCTGAGATCAAGGCTGGCTCTTATGGCAGTTGATCCAAACCCAGAGCAACTACCACATGTTAGAGAGGCTCTTTTCACAGCCAGGAAGTGGGTACAAGGAAATAAAAAGGCATCAAAACTCAGACATCAAACACTCCCCAGTTCTTCCTCATTCTGGAAGTCAAGCACCCAGGGTGATTATACTCCCATAGCACCTTCTTCCCTGCTACAGATGGCCCCTGTTCCAAGCACCAGTACAACCTGGTGGGTATCACTGGCATGGAAATCCTTGTGGGGAAGCGATGGCAGGAGAGGAGATGGAATCTCCCCTTCCAAGGACCCACCACGTCCGTTTGCTTAGTCAGCACCCTCTGAGTTGCCTCCTTCCCCAAGATGTGCTCCCACATTACTGACCTGTACAGGTTCTTGCCAAAGTCTTGCTTGGGCTTGGCCAATTCCAGTATCCTTGTGGATGGTCTAGCTGTCATAGCACGCCGTGAGATGGTCCATATCGTCTCTTGGTTTCCCCAAACAAGCCTAGCAAGAACAGCAAGGGTGTGAAATTTTAAGAACATGCTCAAGTGTGAACTGTTATTGCTGGGGTTATCCTTCCCTGCCTGGGATGGGACGCACATACGGTCCCTATGGCTACCCCCACCTGTAAAGTGCCACTGCTGTTTCCTGAGCACTCACTTTCTCTCACTGTCCAGAGTTAGGAAATGTTACCAACTAAAAAGAAAAGAGCCTTCAAGGGATGAGTCTGGCTTTACAACTTACCAGTGGGTGTGCAGAAAGGGTCATTTCATTACATCTCTGAAACCCCTGGGGGAGTTTCATGATTGCATTTTTCTTGCCTCACCGTTACCACCTAGCTATACCACAAGTATGACAGTAAAAATAATAATAATGCTATGGTCAGGGTGTGCCATGGAAAGTGGGTGAGGTTTTGCACCACATTAATGGTTAGTCTCCTGTGCCCAGGGCAAAGCTGGAGTTGCTCATTCCCCACTGAGAGAGAGGCCATGATGGGAGAGGGCACCAGGGTAGTCAGGACAGGGAACAGCAGGGCAACTGGTTTGTGGAACCCTTTCCAAGCACAGTGACACCCATACAGACAGTGGAGAAGAGACGCTATCAAGAGACTGTTGCCCTGGCTTGTCAAGCCATAGCTTGACCACATAACACTGACAACAGCTCTGCTCCTAAAGTTGGACTGTGTTCTCCAGGATGCAGCAGCCTGTGACTCCAATGAGGTCCAATCTCCTTGTACCACTACACCATCCTATCCCGCAACATCTCAGTGCAGCAACTCAGAGAGGACAGCAAAGGCAAGACTGGATCAAGCCCAGTTTTTTGATTGAAAGCAAGAAAGAACAAGTCAAAGAGAGCCCCTCATGCACTGAACATCTCCACCTGGATTTTTGGAGCCACTCCTGCTCTTGAGACGGAAGCAGTAGCAAGACAAAAGCAAAGGGTCTGCACTGGCTGAGGTCTCATCAATCCCCAGTCCTTGAGCAGGGCTGCATGGGCACCTCCTTACCTGAGGTCATTTGCACAAGCTGCTTTCTTGGGTTCTGCAAGTTCCCGTATCCTGTCAAAATTGCAGAAAAGGACAAATGCGTCATTAAACATACAGTTAAACCAACAAAGCACAAAGAAGCTACTGCTGCACTCAAAACCGTGTAACACCCTCTTAAACTCCTGTGCCTTTTCCTCCATCTCTTGCAAGAGTGCATTTAAGGGATCTCTCTCTCCTAGTAGCTTTCCATCCATTTAATCTGGTCAACTCACCAACCCATGGATTTTTGTGCTGTTTCTTGGATTGCAGAGACATAGATTTGCAATTCTGCCCTCACTGCAGGGTCCCTTTGGAACATTGTAGGGAGAGGGGGAAGGTATTTTTCTGGTTAATAACACACCATGCAACCCCAGCACATAGGAGAGGTGTGATGTCTTCAGCCTACAGGAGCCCAGCTGAACAGAAACACTCCTATGGTTCGCTCAGAGTCACCATGGAGACTTCCCACAGGGCTTTAGGAGCACAGGTGAAGCCATATCTTTTTATCATTTTATTTAAACAGGGGAAGTTTAGATTGGATATGAGGAAGAAATTCTTTACTGTGAGGGTGGTGAAGCACTGGAATGGGTTGCCCAGGGAAGTTGTGAATGCTCCATCACTGGCAGTGTTCAAGGCTGGGTTGGACACAGCCTTGGGTGACATGGTTTAGTGGGAGGTGTTCCTGCCCATGGCAGGAGGGTTGGAACTGGATGACCTTCGGGTACTTTCCAACCCTGACTATTCTATGATTCAGACGGTTTAGCACAAGGGTCTTAGATGCTACAGAGATTCAGGAACATACATGGTCTGTGCCCTAGCAACACTGAAAATCATAGAATCATCAAATAGTTCGGGTTGGAAGGGACATTTAAAGGTCACCTAGTCCAACCCCCCTGCAATGAGCAGGGACATCTTCAACTAGGTTAGGTTGCCCAGAACTACATCCAGCCTGGCCTTGAATGCCAGCTATGGAAGTGCCTCACTATGAAAAAAGCACAGAAAGTGAAAGCCCGGGTCATTGCTTCCCTTGCTTAGTACCATCTGGCAATAGGGCAGCATAACCCTAGAGAGGAGTGGGGACACAGAGAGAAGTGTTTGCTGACAGAAAACAGCCTGCATTGTGGGGACTCATCTGTGGTTCCTCTGATGACCCTTTCTGAGATGCCAAGCCCCAGCAAACGCTTGCCAGAGACCTCAGCAGCACAGAGACCCCTGCAATGGCAGGCTGCTGTTAGAGCACATCAGATGCCTGCCTGATTTATCTATCTCCCTGTCATGCCCAACAGCTGGTCACAGCACTGCAAACAAGAGATCCCACAGAGGGAACTGCCTGTAGGACTTTGGCCCCTTGCTGCCGGTTCAAGACAGGACAAGCTCAGGACAGCAGCCCTCATGTCAGGAGCCAAAAACCAGTTTCAGCTGTTCATGCCCAAGAAGCTCCCCAGAGTCTTTTCCATGCAAAGGTGTGAGGGAGTGAAGGATTACCACACAGAGATTCCCCCCCAAGCCTAGCTACATTGCAGAGCCGGCACTATCCCTGCAGGCAGGCTCCTCACTTCTTCTCCAGCAATGGCACAGACCCACCACAGTAGGCACAACCAAGCCCAGCACAAAGTGCACATGGCCTTACTGACCCACATGACACTGGTGTGAAAAGCTTGCATCATGACCCAGCCAAGGAACAAGTCACACATACATCCAGACCAGGTCTCTCGATTCACTTGGCAAGTTGTCAAGTAGTATCTTGGTTTTTCCCAATTACAAAAAAACCCTATTATTTTCCACTCTTTTATCATGGCAAAAGCTCTGGACACACAAGCGTCCTTGCACAGGATGCACCTGCAGCAGTTCTGCAACTTGGCTGACAAGGGGACTGCCCTGGCTGTTTGATCCCGCTCCTGCTTCCCAGAAGGGAAAGGAGGCCTTGCTGCAGCCAGGCACAGAAACACCTCCCCTCCGTGCCTGAGCTCACATGGACTCACTGCTTAGCCATCAGACCCATCAGACGTTGTTGGTCACGAGAAGCAGGCAGAACAGCAAACCCAGGCATTCGTTTCCTCTGTGTGTTTACTACAGTGTCACCTGATATATTGACTCGCTGCCTGGAGTAAAGCCCCGACCCAGCCCTCCCTGAGAGACACAGCATGGCCTGGATGCCCAGCCAGGAGGCCAAGTCTGGGGGGTTCTTACCTGTCATGGGAGCATGCAGACAAGTAACAAGGAACTGCAAAGACAAGAAGAGATGACTATAAGAGCTTGGTAACCCCCGAGCTTGGACTTCCTGCTCTTCAGTCATGAATCAATCACAGGGCCAGTGGAGTCCTATCCTCAGGATAGGACTGCGTGGCAGCTATTTGCAAGGCTTTTCCCTGGTACTTTCCCAGGGCAGCTGCACAGCGATGCAGTTGCACAGGAGGTGTTCCTCACCCAGCGGATGGGGAGTCTGGGAGCACCACGTCCCCTCATCAGCATCCTCCTCTTGGGATGAGCAGCAGGTACTGCTGACCCGTGGGCTGTCCCACTACTGCCCTCAGCCTGGGGAGCCTCGGCGGGCAGCGGCTGTATTAAACTGGGACGCTGCAACAGCACAGAACAAGCCTCCATGCTGTGGAAGCGGGGACAGGAAAACCACAGACGCGGTGGGGAAGCCAGGCTCCGTTTCGAGGATCCACCTGCTCGGTTGCGGCAACGGCCGGGCTGGCACCGCGTTGCCAAGCAGACGCTCCGGTGGCGCTGTGGTGCCAGGGCCCCGTCGCGCCCGCCCTCCCTCCCGCCATGCCGCGTCGCTCCGCCGCGGCTGCCTGAGGGGCCGGGGCACAGGGTCTCCCCGCCCGACCGGGAGGAGCTACCCCCCGCCACCCCACACCGCCTCGTCCCCACGCACCGGAGCGCGGCCCGGCCGCCGCCATGGCGCGCTCCCGTCGCCACGGCAACGGGGACTGAGGGAAGCGCTCCTGAGATCCGTTCCTCCGGCGGGTCTCGGGAACGGGAACCCGACCGGCCGCGGAGGGCTGCGAGGGTCTGTCCTACGGCAGGCTGCCCTCCAGGGTCTCCAGCCTCACGCCCTGCCGGGGTAAATGAGGCCCGGACCCCTGGTTTGGGTGAAGTTTTCTGCTTTATGCATCTGTTCCAAAGGATGAAACTACACAACGTTCGTACAGTAAATGTGGAGGCAGAACAGGCCCGTTACAGAACTTGCTCCTGGAGTGTAATTCCAAGGACAATGGGAGAGTGACACTCATCAGGTATCCGTCCTCTCCTGCTGTGTAACACAAATCACTTTCAAAAGCCAACAGGGTTGTTAAGACTGCTTGCTTGAGGACAACCAGGACTAAGCTGAAAGAAGTCACTCAGTCCGATGGAGGAGTCTCCACCTTCAGCTGCCAATTTAATTCAAATGCTTCCAGTTACTACCTTAAATTACACCATTCTTGTTTTTCCCTGCAGGCAAAGAAACACTTAATGTCTTACTGTGATTGTCTTCTTGTTCCTACCTACTAAAGAAACAATAACCAACTCAATTTCCAGAGATTACTAATCTACCACTCCCTTAAAGGCTGGCTCCAACACAGCAACAACAAAAACTGTCAAAAATACTAACCACAGCACTTTATATTCCTGACAGTGTCAAGAAGCGAGGTCTCATTTTCAACAGAACACTGGTAACTGGGTTCTGTAACACCTGAGGAGTAAATACGTTTCAGTTTAAACCTGAGACATCAAGCCAGGATAAATTCACTAGATGCAACCTAGTTCCACTGGAGTCCATGCTTGACCCCCACCTTGCAAGAAACCAGCTCAGCCCACCTAAACTACACATCCTCTTAACTCTGCTATCTGGGAGACTAACTTTCCCCTACAAATATGCTTAATATTAGACTTCTCAAATGTATTTTCAAACCACTACAAATTAGGTTTTCCTACCAACTAGACACCATTTTCAGAGGAATCCCACACTCAGAAGGAAAAGATACCTGTACATTTCAGTCGCCACACGACAAACTGACCATACACTAACACTCTGTCTCCCTCAGCTGCACAGATCACATTGTAGGAAAAGAGCTGTCACTGTGCATCCAAAACCAGCTGTGCTATCAGCTCCTTGGCATCCCTTCATATTGGAGGAGATCTCGGAGCCATCTTCTGCCACATGGGTACCAATCAAGAACATCTTCCTGTTGTCCCCAATATCAGACAGAGCCAGAGCATCGTGGATATCAGTGATGCAATATGCGCCTTCAAGGTCCTGATACACAAAACAAAAACGAGACCATTAGTTGCAAGAGGTAGCAGCACCATTCCCACGTTTCTGTTCTGTTTCTAGCCATTCCAGTGTTAATGACACCAGTGTAACACTACCCATATGAGCCAGACAAAAGTCTTGCTGCCTAAAGTGCCCAGGAAAGAGCTACAAGAACAGGGCAAACACGCCCTGCATGCCTTCTCAGCTACCAGTGTGGGACTGTGGGACCTAGAGTAACAGTAGTAGCACCTGCTGTTTGATGAAGCCAAAGGACTCAAGAGTAATACCACTACTGGTAACATGCCCAAGTTACAAGAATTATAAGAGGTAACAAGGTAGAGTGAACGGAGCGCACAGCCCTCATGACAGAAAATCTGGGCTTAAAACCCCAGGGCTTTTCTGCCATCTGACATTGTACCACAGGCACAATCCTGCCCCAGGTACAGCACCAGTCTTGGGAGAAAGCACTGCCTTGTGAGGAAAGCTGCTCTTCTCTGATGCTTCAGCAGCAGCCTCAGGAGCAACCAACCTGACAACCTGAATGCCAACAACGGTGCTTCACTTTTTGGCTGCAGCTAGGTAAAGTGGTACTTCTAGACAGACATCCAGAACAGAAACCTAACTCAAGGTCTGACTAGTCTCCTCTGCATGCTCTCAAACCTTGCAACTCTACAGCAGTTTCTACCACGATTTCCACCCGCGGTTCTGACTGCACTGTCTCCAAGCACACAACCTGCATTTTGTAGATCCAAAACTCAACCTCAGACTATTTTCTTTTGCAGTCAACAGGTGTCCCAGAAAGACCCCCAGCTCCCAGCCACAAGGCCTCCTTTGAAAGCCTCTGTTGCTGTTTTCAGAGCTGCTGCCAGGCCAAGCTCAGCTAGCAGCAGGGAACTCTTACCTGCTTGTTGGCCAGAACTACCACCGGCAGGGTGGAGTTGTTCTGGATCAGTTGATGAAGCAGCTGTTTCGCCACAGGCAGTCGGGCATGATCAGCCGAGTCCACGACATAGATTAGCAACAGCACTTTGGGCAAGTACATCTTCCAGTATGAACGCAGAGATTCACTGCCCCCGACTGGAAGAGAAGATAGCAGCACAGGGTTCACCAAGTAATCCAAGCAGCACTGCTCCCACAGCTGCAGATAGCAGGCTCTGGGCTGAAAACCCAAGGTGTCTGGGCTACCAAAAACTCAAAGTATTTGAGCTACTGTATATAAGACTGCAAAATAGCTTTATTTTACTCAGTCAAGTTACATGCAGGCATATGTGTACACTCTGGGAACAAAAAATAAAATCATTTTAAGCTCTTACTGTGAGAGGATTCTGGGTTCAGTTTCTTATGCTTGCTTCCTGCCTTGTTCTTTCTTGCTGTCATACAAGTAGGAAGAGTAGAAAGAGGTCCATAAACACTATGGGACAACAGTCCCCACATAACCCACCTGCACATGCCCACCTCATCTTCAGACAAAGCAGGCCTACAATTTCCAAAGAAGAAATTTAGCTCTGAGGCTTACATCAGGTTTGTATGACACTGGGGACTAGTTCAAAACTCCCACAGCTTTCATACTGTCAATAACCAGAGGTTCTTAGGAGGTGAGAAAACTCAAGCCCCAGCAAACCCTTCAGGCAATCCTTGGGAGAAATCTTTGCACAGGTTACGTCTTTACATGAGTTCTTCTCTGCTGGATACAGAGGAAAACTGTCCACCTTAAAAAGCAACTGCTTTTGCACACGCAGCAAGTTGCTCGAGATTGTTATTCCCATCTGGGGACAAAAAGAGTTTGGTGAGATTAACAGAAGCAGGAACAGCCAACAGTATATTAAGTATTTCAGATGTGCTTTCCACTCTTCAGGTCTTCTCCCAGGTACACTGCAGAATCACATCTTCAAGAGTACTGAGGTGCAAAAAGGTCTAGGTGACTCTCCCAAAGGTAGTAAGTTTTCAGAGCAATACAACTGGGGTTCCCTATAATGTTCTCCTGCCTTACAGGGGAGCTCTTTTCAAAACTGATTTGCTAGTCAGCTTTTACTTTGCTGCGACTTTCACTGTGAATTTTTCTGTTTCAAAGCAATTTTACTTTCACTTAAGTAAAAATGATCCAGTAGCTTCAAGAACATAGAAAGGGAAGCATCATTTCCTGATAGGGCATGCCTGCCGCTTCTTTAAGAGCCCCAGCATATCTGCAGACAGTATTGCAAGTCTGTTGCTGCAGAAAGGAGCCAAAGGGCTGTGACTGATGCATCACACTTAGAACAGATGCCTCTGATTCTGTACTGTGATGTTGTGGGGCTCACCATCGCTCCCTTTGTTAAGTGCATTCATGCATAGCATAACCCAGGGGTCAGCAACCTCACAGAGAACATTTTTTTCCCCCAAACAAGTAGGAACCCAGCAGAAGCCAGAGGCAAGATACCACCCACTTCTCTGTATGATGGTACAAATAAAAAGATAGAATGTTGATTTTCTATCTGTCTAAGCCAGTAAAACAAAACCCCTGCTGTCTGCTGATCACCTTGTGCCACGTGATCACAGTACAGGCTGCTAACCCCTGGACTAGGCGATGGTATAAACTGGATAAGTAACCAGATTAAAGAGCCATGCATGGATTTACCTGGCTGAAACTGGCCTGAGATATTTCATTTCCCATGGGTCAGATCGCAGACAGCACATCTCAGTGACTACCAACCTGGACCAGAGAGGGAAGGACGACTCAGAAACAACAGGTTCTGCCGTGGGGTACATGGCTTTGGGCCCAGGGCATCCCCATGTAGAAGCAGAGATACTGTAGGTTCCTCTGGGCTCAGCTAGACAAAACACCTCCCAGTAGGAGACACAAGTATCTCAGACCTACTATGACAGGGGCACAGAATACAAGTGTTTCTGGAGAGACTGTTTCCCCAAGACACCACAGACACTCCTGTGGTAGTACCACTTGGCATGAAACTCTGCCTTAGTTGCCTCATCCTCACATCCCAGAAACTTACCTGGGAACAGCACAACTCCTTCAGACCTGCTGACAATGGTACAGAGACATCTATGGGCTAAGCTGCCAACTGAGCCAGTTGAGCACTGGTACAGTACAGTGCAGAAGCAGCAGGAAGCAAAGGGCAGCTTTTGCCTCCACAGAAGGCAGGCACTCTCTGTACCAAGGACTGACCTGAATCCAGGGCCTCCACCTTCCCCTCAGCTAGCTGCACCTAGAACAGCTCTGACACCCCAAAAGCATCACAGGAGATGTTCTCTGCAGGCACAGACAATACCCAAAAATCAGTGCTAAGGACAGCACAAAGCTTAGTACAGACCTACAGATATTTAAAAGCCATTAAAGACTAGAAAACACCACTTAAGAGGATTTTGAACAGAAAAGATACAAAGCTCTTATACCCCTCTTCTTTCAACTTATTTATTCCTCTTTGCCTCTTGCCCTTTGCAGGCATGAGCACCAAGGAGAAGCTGTGCAACACACAGCGGCTAGGAATCACAATGCAGGGCTTACTGGGGACACCTCTGCTTTGGGCTGGTTTCATACCATCAGCCTTGTGACCCTTCTTTCTCTGGGAGCCAAACTCCCTGGAGGACAAGGCTGAATGAACACACACCTCCTCTAAGTCCAGTGTATCATTTCCTTCAAGAAAAGGGGTGGGAAAGCAGAATCTCCAAGGATAAAATAATCACAGCTTCATGTTATCAGGGCAGGCACAAGGGAACGCGATCCCTAGGGCACAGGATAGGAACTTATGCTCAGTACTAAAACACATTCACTCACTCTCCAGGAACTCCATCTGTAACTCTTCGGTGTTGACGCAGATGGCGTTGATGCCCTCGGTGGGAGCCATGCTGCGCTTGACATGGTTAGTTGCCAGAGAGTGAAGAACACTGGTCTTCCCAGCCCCATCCAGGCCCAGCACCAGTATCTGCTTGCTGTGTCCTGTACCCTGCGAAGTGAGTGGCAGCACGCTTAGCCAGGCTACCCCGGGCATGTGCAACGCTCAGCAGGCCAGGGGGAATAACGGAGCTTAACAAGGGGTCGGGGGAGAGAATAGCAAAAGCCACTTCACGGCGGAGACCGAGCTGGGCTCCAGCGGCACAAGTACAGGGCCGCAGCGCCGGTCGGGCCATGGGACACAGGCGACATCCCCCGGCGCCGGCCCCGGCCCGCCCGCTGCCGGGGAGAGGGGAAGCGGAGAGCGCGGCCCCGGCCGGATCCAGGTTCCGCCGCGCTGCCGAGGAGGACGCCAGGTCCGAGCTGCCCGGTGTCGCATCCCCGCCGAGGCCCCGCGCGACCCCGTTCGCGCTGCCCGGCCCCGCGGCTTCCCCCGCTGCCCCAGCCCGGTCCCGGTACCTGCTCGGCGGCGGCTGTGGCAGCAACAGGGCAGTAGGGAGTCGGCGCGGCCCGGCTCCGCAAGCGGACCCAGACCCAGGCCGCCACGGCTGCGCCCCCGGTCGCGGCGAGCGCCGCCCCCCACAGCGCAGCGGGCCGCAGACGGGCGCCCATGGCCGCCCCGCTCCAGGCACGGCCAGGCGCAGGGACGCACAGCGCTCCCCCTGCAGCCCTGCGTGCGCGCGGCTCGCCCTGCAGCCCTGAACACGCGGCCTCTCCACCCCATCCCCCGCCAGCTGGGCTGTCAGGCTGAGAACTTACCCGTGTCCATAAAGCCAAGAGCGAAAGGTGGCACTGGCGGCCTTCTGCTGTCAGAGGAAGGCAGGGAAGCTGCTGCCGCCCTCGCCTCCCACAATAGGATTTGCTTCATGGGCACCCATCTCCGGGGGAGGCCCACAGGGCACTGTCCAAGCAGCCGGGTCAGGGCTCCAGCAGCGCCAAAGGGCAGCATTTCCCGTCTGGTCGGTTACAGCCAGGTTTGATCAGCGAAAATACCTGAAGATCACAGAGTTGCATTCTCCTCCACTATCTCCTCTCCCCAAATCACCTCCTATCACTGCAGGGTAGCACTCGCTCTCCTGTAACACCAGCTGCTGGCTAGGAAGGATGCACAGCACTCAGACAAGTCACTTAATCCAAGTGGCTGCTAGCCATTCAGAAAGCTGTTTTCTGTGCTCTGTTCTTTTTCCTTCTCACTCACAGCACCACACACATTTAACCCCCTTTCCCGACTGCTCCCAGTGTACAGTCAAGATAGTAAAGACTGGTTTCTACTCAGTAGATTTTTACTCCACAGGGACTCGGGGCTGGTTTTTTAAGCCACAGTTTAACATTTTCCTTGCTCTCCCCCTCTTCAGGCCTTTGCTTTACATTCTTTCAGAGACAGAAGCCTTTGCCTTTTGGGCTGACATACACCACCACTCCCACTGGAAGTCCATGTATGGGAAAATGTTTTTGCTACAGTCAGACCAAACCAGAAGTTTACAGAGAGGCATGAGGGCTGCCTGTAGGGTGTGAGGAGAGTAGACACACCTTCCACCTGACCACCAGATTCCACCTGAGAAGCACAATGCCCCTTCCACTTAGCCCACCACCACCAGCCACTTCAGTTTAACGCACTCTTGTTTTCCCAAGCCTGCTAGAGTAAGGGTTGCAGAAAAGGGACACAGTCAGCTGCCACACACTTTGCCATGCTTTCTCTTAACAGCCCTGTTCTCCCCCTTCAGATTATCTTCCTGTATCGTATAGCCCAGATGTTGTTTCCCAAGTCCCTTTGTGCCTGTGCTCTTTGGTGATCAGAGACTGACTGCAATGAGACATACAGGGCAATGCTTGCATTACACTTGGAAACATTGTCAAATAAATTTGCTAAAGGCCTTAACTAACATATGCAGGAGGAGCACAAAACTACATTTCAAGAAGTTCTTGATTATTCCACATCTTTTAAATGTTTGGCAACATGGACAGATTGCTTTCTAGAGGCTCTATTTGAGTTTAATGGCAACACGAAGTCACACGAAGTAGGAACAAGCGTGAAGAAGGTGACTGTGAGCAGACCCATCCCAGTGCCTATCCCAGCCCATCTCCCCCCACACCACCCACAGACAGGACAGAGATCCAGATGCCAAGTGTCCTTCTCCAGCACTTGCTTTTGACCTTTATTCTGCAGCCAGCATCACCTACTGAAGGAGGGAGGTTACACGCCCTGCTTTTTACCACCCTCCTTTAGCCCCTTTCTTTTTCTTCTGCTGCTGTTTCTTCTTGGTGGCAGGAGCACCAGCAGGGTTTTTGGTGCCTGGGAGGGATGACGTTACTTGTGGCCGACACAGCTGTACCGCTGCCAGGCCGAGGGGAGGTAGGTGGGCTGCTGGCAGTCCTACTCGCGTCCCTGCAGGGAAATGAGTGAAAGAGACACCATGTGGGTTCACAGCCACCTGCAAGATGTAGCACTACTGCAGGAAGCTGACAGCAAAAACTGGCAGCTGCCCAGTAAGGTCTGGGAGGGCACTCATGCAAGGAGATCTTAAATAAGCTTCAACATACATCAAAGGGCTGATGAATGATGGGAACGTATCTCAAAGGGCAGGCAATCACCTTCTAACTGATGTTTACTACATAGTGTAAGTCCTCAACAATGAAAGCAAGGCTAACTTTTGAACAGAGGTGTGACAGCTCACACAACATGAGAAACCTTTCAGCCCCCCACACTTAGGCAGAGCAGATCCAACAGCTGTTCTCTCTCCTTAAGCACAAAGGCACCTTTGTGCCAGCCCTCCTCACAAACACTGCTCAAGCCAACCCTGCCACAAAAGGCTTCTCATGCTTCTGTTCTAAGACAGCTGTATAAAGAGAAACTACCAGACAGCACTGGACCATCCATTGCTATTATTTTATATGTACTTCCTTCACTCAGATGCTAGTAAGTCACCATCTTGCCATCAGGCCTTATACACATTGGGAATCCCTGACTCCAGCTCAAATAATCAGCATCAACTTAGACGGAAGTGCAGCTATTTCCCAAATCATGGCTAATGGGTACTTACAGTTCAGAGGAGCCAGCTGTAGTTGAACCCTGAGTCCCCTTGCCAACCTGATCCTTCTTCTTGCCCTTCTTTCGTCCACGATAGTAGGAACGCTCTCGCATTGGAAGCCACCGCTCAGGGTCAGGAGTCACCTTGGGGTCATAGTTCTTAGGCAGCTTTCCTGCACAAGACAGTGCCAGGAAATGAGACTGGGGTCAACATACTAGAGAGGCATCACCAAGGGATATGTATGGGAGTCAGTAGCCAGGAAGTGCAAAGAGCCCAGCAACCCACATCATCCTATCAGAGTGCTGCTTTCACTTCAGGGGAAAAATGCCTCATCCAAACAAGCTGTCACAAAGATCTGAGCTCACAGGAACCCTGTCCTGGCACAGGGCTCCAGCTCCTAAGGAGCTCAAAGCTGGCTATTTGAAGAAGTAATCTGGCGAGCTCCATGGAGCTGTGCTGTGTCAATAGCTAGGAAATGCAACTTACCCTTCTTTTTTTTCTTCTTCTTCTTCACATCCCCTTGTCTGAAAAGCAGGAAGAGAAAGAGCTGCTGTGACACAGCACGGACACAGCAGACAAGCCAACTGAAAACTAGCCCTGGAAAAAGCCGAACCACTCCCTGCTCTCTCAAAACTTGGTCCTGCTGCTACCTCAAACTCCTTGCAGCTAGACATTGGGCTCCCTTTCCTCCAGCCTGCTTTCTACAGCAATGCCCCCACCACATTAGGAGTGGTTCTTGTGCCACACCGAAGGACGATTGCACCAGAAGTACAACAGAACGCTTTACCCTTGCTCTTTCTGCTGGTTGTCTCCAGTGAGCTTCCCAGCTTTCTTCCGAATGTAGGTTGCTCCGTGGGAGTTCTCCAGCGCATCAACATCTACTTTCAATGACAGGGTGTCCGAGGAAGGCAAGTGTTTGCTAAGACTGCAAGGGAAGAGTTCAAGGATGCAAACCAGCAAGCAAGAAGATAAAGACCCAGTTTTGGCCAGATAGCAACAGGCAACATCAGCTCAACGAATTCAGCCTGTTAGCATTGCAGATACCAGACAGTCCCATGGGGCTAGTCTCAGCTTTCTCACCAGCTTCCTACACAAGCTGGGATGAGCTGCTTAATCACCACCTGCCTCACTTTTCCTTAATACGGGGAGAGAAGCAGCAGCTTCCTTTGAAAGCTGCTCAGGATGGCAAGAGGGGTATGTGAACCTGGTACTTTGGGTCACTGAGAACTTAGCCACATTTTATAGGGCACAGTCCTGCAGTTACAACCAGAGGTTTCAGATTCCAACAGAAAATACAGACGAGCTCCTATTTTTGGTTCCATTATCAACTCTCAGAGGGAAGAAGGCCAAAGATAAAAGGGTCCTGGAACCCACAGTAATCAAACCAACTAAGGAAATAATAGAGCTCCAGATAGCTTGACCTTGATATGCAGCTGCTTCTGGAGACATTGCCTGCCTTCAGGTGAGAATGGGTCTGAATTCTCCACACAGCTGAAATAGAAGGGACCAAGTGCCCAAATGCCCCTTTTTCTTTGCTCTGATACCACCTGAAAAGGATACACTTTAGCTTTTTCGGGGTCCACCAGGGAGTAGGCAGAGATTAGCTGTGCCAGAGTATGCACATCTTTTGGGTTTTGCCTTTGTAAAGGAAAAAAAAAAAAAAAGGACCAAGTTACCAAGATACACATTCATCCCAAAGACTAGCATCATCATGCAGTGCTTCCTGCTGCAGCATAGTTACTGCCTGTGTAGATAGGCATGTCAGTCTGTGGTCTCCTCCAAAGCTCATCACCAAACATTACTTGGGTAGACAAAGGGAGGTGCACATTTCTCCACAGTATCGTGAAGAAAGGCAAAAACCCCTCAGGTCCCAGCAGCAAAGACAAGTTAACAGTGTGCTGCCCCCCTAGTCCCATCAAGTGCATAATAAACACTAAAACTTAGACATGTATGGTTTATATAAGCATCAGAAAAACTGATGCATCCTCGTCCCCAAAGCAATCTTCACTGCACATGAGATTTCTGGCACAAGTCAAACAGGTTTTCAAGTGAACATCAGCTTTGATCAAATGGAACTACCCCTCCTCCTTCCAATGCATGGCTTTGCATTGAAGCCCCTGTGCAACAGCAACTCTATAGCACGGCTACCAGTCGACCCAACGCTGTCAGGTGCTGCCTGGCACAAGGCAGCTTGCAGATGTTTCTGCATGGAGACCTCCTCCTCAGCAACCACCCAACTCACTTCCAGAGCTCCTCCAAGTCGCTGATTGCTTCCTTCTTCCTGCCATGCTTTAGTTTAAAGTTGGCAGCTTCCCTTATCAGCGACAAGTGGACAGGAGACTTTGGCTGAAAGACAGAGCAGCCATAATTAGTTCTTCATTATCACAGCACAGGGCCAGCTCTAGCTGGCTTTAATGCCGCTGAGACCTGGCCCCGGAGAACTGAGCTAGCACCACACAGAAAGCAGGCCACCTTTGTACACCAGGATGTGAGACGAGAACTGCATGGGACAAGGCAGCTTGGTGGTCCACAATGCTTTCTAATCAGTGAGAAGAACTGATTGCTACATTTGGGCACCCATTACCACCACTCTCATAATCTGACTGGAGCTCCCCGTCTGCAATACATCTAAAATAATGAAACTGTGATAAAACAAATGCTCACTAAACAGCTCACTGGTCTTCAAAACCCCAACTGGATGAGCTGCTGGAGCTATGCATCAACAGGAAAAGGTAAGCTGGACTAGCTAGAAAAGCTAGAAGAAGCTAGAAAAGACTAGTTTCTCTGGTTCCGACTTGCCTGGAATTGCTGATACCACTGGATAGCCTGTGTGAAAACCTCAATTGCACTGTCAATGTCCTCTTCATGACTGTACATTGTCACCAACGCAGACACCTGCAAACAAATATTCAAAGAGCAGCTTATAGCAGATCTTCAAACAAGCCATATAGCCAGAGAATCATAAGTTAAATGATGGCATTTCCCAAAACCAGCACCAATGTGAGCTTTCTGCTTCATCCCTAAAAGCCAGCTGTGGCAACAGACAGGATATCCAGGCAAGACCTTCTTACCTAGGCTCCTTGCATGAGGAGAAATGTCCCCACCAGTCTTCTTACAGTACGAGCTCAAGACTGAATTCACAGAAGGAACTTCCTCGTCTGAGCACTTTCTTTGCTTGCACTGGACACAGTTTCATTTGAAACCCTTTTTCTTCCCCCATGCCCTATCCCAATAGCCATAAAAAAAAAAAAAAAAATCAGTACTGAAGAGATGATACAGACACCACCTGTGTGTCTGCATCCCAGCTCTAAGTAGAGATGAGGCAGGGCAAGGAGCTGGTAATGCTGAACTGCCCCTATAAATTACCTTGATCATTAGCACTTGCAAATGGAACAGATCCATAACTGTCAGCCTCTGCTCAAGATGGTTACACTGTACACTTGAGCATTTTCAAGGTCAAAAAGGTTTTCAGAATGCCAGATGGGGACACGCACACAGACAAGGGTGATGCTGTGGGGCTGGAATATGTGGCACTTTCCTCCCTAACGCCTATTGTGCTAAGAGCTGCTTCAGAAACTTCCCAACAGTACACACCAGGGAAGCAGCTGCTCCAGTCATGTTATGCAAGTAAATCCAGGCAACACACAGGTCTGAGTGATTACAAGAGAGCAGGAATACAGGCAGAGAGCATCTCTGCTGACAGGCACAGTACTTCTATGGCTAAGTTCACGCCACCTGATGCAAATAATAATCCCACCTTTGTCCAAGACAAGGAAGATGGGTTCAAAATCCTTGCAGACACTCAGGTCAAATGAAAACCACAGCGAAGAGGCAACAAGGAGCAGGCAGCACAAAGCTGTGCTACCTGAGAAAAACCTCACACAGTTCAGGCTGAGTTTTGCTTACCATACCAGGCTTGTGCTGAAGTTCTTCTATGCTTCTCAGGATCATGCAGGCTTTGGTAACACTGCCTACAAGACATACAGGGAAGAACAAGTTCTGAGAGACACAGTAACACTTCAACTTGTCAGCGAACTTCCAGCCAAAGTTAAACATAACAATTCTCCTCTTGGAACACTTCCCCCACTTCCAGAAACAAAGGAGAAGCCTCCACACACAAAAAACTTTCTGCCCTTGCCACATCCTGCAAGGACTCAGGAGCAAGCTTTTGCAAGCAGGGTCTTCTCTTCCAGGAGGAACTCTGGACTATATACAGGAATAGTACCACCAGGCAGCAACATACTACACCCAAGACCCTCCTGCCCAGAACAGATTCAGCCCTATTACAAAGGCTGTGGGCATCTCTGCCAGGAGCCTGTGAAGCCTGAACATCCAGACATTAAGAAATAAGCATTATCCTGCTATAGCCATATATATAGAATACCCAACTGAAAGTACCTCTGTTCTCAACCCATCACAACAGTGACTGCAGCAAAGACTGCCCTAAAATCTGTTTTTATCACCCCTCATGCCATTATCATGTGTAGACACTTCCCAACAAAGTAGGACACTGGATACCTTGTGCAATTTTTAGCTGGGCCATTGTCAGCTTGATCTCAGCTGCATTGGCAGGGTGCTGGTCTGCAAAGTCCTGAGAGTCAGAAGAAAGAACAATTCAACATGTGTGTGGGCACCAGGCTGCTGCTTGTGCTCAGCCACAGCAAGCTGGCAAGAGCCAAAGGAAGCTTTCCAGCACAGGCAGGCTTCAGCACAAAGCTGAGGAGGGCCCCAAAGTGTGCCAGAGGCCCATCACCCCCTCAGATTTCTGTCCCAGGCCACTCACTCTCCCCAAAAAAAGGAGGCTGTTGCAAACTGCTTGCAAGCAGAGCAGAATAGCAGCAGAGCTCACTGCTTACCCTACATGTCTACTACAGCTTCCCAAGCATAAAAATCAGAGGTGCAAGAGAATGATTCCTGTTTAAAAGCAGCATCATTCAGCTGGGTGTAAATGCTTTCCAGCAGCATTAAACAACCAAAATAAGTACAGTCAGACACCCTTGGGAATTTAAAACAGGCAAAACAAACTAAGGGGAACAGCACAGGAGAATACAAAGCACAAGGTTTAAATGGAACGCTGTCCAACTTTTTCTTAACCTACCTGCAGAAGCCCTACAGCCTTTGCATGCTGCTTCTCACGACACAGTTGGGCAGCCTGGATCAGCACAGGGAGAAGATGCTCAGGGCTCTGCGACTGCAGGCTTGCTGACAGCTTGCGGCACTGATCCGCCTGAGGAGTGGGAATAGAGAATACACTTTTCTCAACCTCTGTAAGCACCTAATACAGGGCGAATATACTAGCTGTATCTGAGAAGTGATGGCTTCCCTGAAGTGGGACACAGAACCAAGCAGAAGTCCTCTTAGGAGCACTTCAGATGCAGCTAAGAACTCCACACACCCCTTCTGTCTTCTAATAATTTCCAACCATCCTTCCTACAGCCACATTCAAGTCACTACATAACTGTTCTTTGAGGGACCTAAAGAAAGCGGTCTTATCTTTTGCCACGGAACAGCTACATATCCATTTTTGCCTAGCCAAACTCCTGTGGAGTAAATCTGCAGCTACTTACTGCAGGTAAGCTTCTCCTACCTGGTTAGTGTACATTGCCAGCAAAGCTTTGTTGAATTCAATCGCCTGGAGCTGTTTCTTGGAGAGTTTGTGCTCAACACCTTCTGCATTGGTCAGCTTCACCTTTTTCTTTGAGTCAAAGACATTTTGGTCCTGGGGAAATCACATCATGAGAAGATTTCACTACGTTCCTTGAAGATGAAAAAGTCTCTGGGTCTGCAATTTAACTACTGTTTAGGAAGAAGTCTTTCCTGGTTATTGCCCTTCTCTCCACAGACGTAGAGATGCAGGCTCAGTAACCACATTGAAAGCAAGGTAATTCTATACCTTGTTAATTGTGATGATGTTATTTGCAATGACAGCAAGGAGTCCTACATCTGTTGGCCTGCAGATATGAAAAATAGAAAGCACATTATTAAACAGTGGTCTTTCTACAGATGGAAGACTGAGCATTTGTTCTAGAAAACCCTTACTTCAACTTGATTATTTGATTGTAGAGCTGTAGAGCATCCTCTGTACGGCCCTGTAGTTGCATGATATAAGCCATCTGACCATGAATAATGGCTAGTTCAGCTTCAATGTCTTCCTCTGTCACATCCTGAAGGCAAATCAAGGCAAAAAGAAAAAAAAGCTGCCATCTCACTTCTCTTTCCAGGGCTTCAGCATTCTTCTAGCAAATGTCTATAAGCTCTTTCAGGCACCGAAGTATCCCCAGCTATTACAGGCGAAGCTTGTAGCCACAGCACAAATACAAGCACATCTGGGTTAAACCACAGGAAAAGCAAGCTTCACCTTCTGCAAGAATCTGAAGATACCCTTAACTTGTGCCCTGAATCTGCCCCTCAGCTCAAACTAACAGTGATTACAAATCTCCTGTTTCCCACAACCCACTCAGCACATCCATCCACAGTAGGGTGGGTCCCAGAGTGGCTTTAGACAACCTTTACCCATTTTGCCTGCACCAGCACAGGCAACTGTGCAAGGAGTACAGCAGCAAAGAGCTGACAGTGTTAGCTACCCTTCTGCAACTACTACGATTGCTGCCCCAACCTCACAGCAGGTATCAGCAACAGCAGCAAGTTGTGCTAGGTAATACTGCACAGCAGCTTTGGCAACCCTCTGCTACCTGCAATACACTTTATGACTGTACCGCTACTCACACTGCTGCAAATCAAACACTTTCCAGAACAACATTAAGAACTTACAGAGTCTTCTGACAGCGACTGGCGGCACAGCTCTAGAAGGAAAAGCAAATTGAAGAACAGAATTTAGAAGGCTTTAGGGACAAAAAAAATCACCTAGAAGGCTCACCATCTTGGGAGTTATTTTAGAGCGCTGCAAGCCTGCAATATTCAGATTACATCTCCCTTTATGGGAGCAAGTTCCATCAGTTTTCAGTACACACACCAGTCACTTCTTAATGCTCTCATACACCTCACCAGAACACCACTTGCTTTGCTCTCCAAAGGACTATGATCACACTACATAGGCCTAAATTACACATACTTAATAGATCAGTTGTATGAGAGAGCTGCTATTCTATCATCAAAATTGGGACAGAACTGACCTATTTATCTGCAAAAGCAATTAGAACAGACAGAAGCTAAGTCTTCCTAAGGCTCCCCCCCCAGCCTGCTTTTTCCTTTTTTCAAACACACACAAAATCCCCTTCTACCCCATATAAAAAATCCTCTTTGAAAAAAAGCTCATTTATTGGCTTATACTAATTTGATATCTAATTCAGACTATTTTTTTATTTTTTAAAGTGTATGTTTATATATATACATATACTAACAAAACCAGCAGTTAGAGTATATTAAATATCATGCTTATGAGAAGAGATTGCACTCCTGACTACTTCTTACTTGGAAAAAGGCATTGCACACCAATCAGGGCCTATAAGAGACCCAGGAGACGATACATGCCACATGGCTCTGGAAAAGAGCTGCAAGGAATGTGTCTACAGAAACACCAGTTCTGTAAAGAACCATTTAAAAACTTACAGTTCCTGCTGCTGGTCAGTTTGTAAGTTTTGAAAACCTCTTTCTGACTGTGTCTATAGAGAGCAAGTAACTACTTCTATCACACAAAGCTTCCCTCTCACCTCACCATGTTTTTACCTTCCGCTCTCTGTAGTTTTTTCATTGCTTCATTCAGCTTTCCTTGCCCAATCAATGCGCATGCACTGTTATAACACAGCTCATAGGTAGCTTCTCGAAGCCCCAAATCCTCCTAGCATGAAAAGCAAAATGTAACTGCATCTAACACCAACCAAGCTGTACAGTTTTGACAAATAATGGACACAAACTATAGTTTTCATGCTGTCATGGGTTCAGCGGTAGCAGTCATTTTTCTCCTTCTTGGTAGCTGGTGCAGCACTGTGTTTTTGATTTTGGGCCTGGGAACAGCGCTGATAACACCAGTGTTTTCAGTTACTGCTTGGCAATGTTTTGGTCTGACCAAGGACTTTCTGAGCCTCATGCTATGCCAGGGAGGAAGGGGAGCCGGGAGGAAGCAGAGACAGGACACCTGACCCAAACTGACCAAAGAGGTTAGTCCATACCACTAGCACGTCATGTCCAGGATGGGAAAACGGAGAGCAGAGACCCGGAAGGGTGTGGTGGTGGACTGGGGGTGCACGGCATGGTCAGGTCTTTGGTAGTGGAGGGTTCCCTGCTGGGGGTGCACTGGCTGGGTCGGGCTTGGTGAGCAGTTGTATTCTCTTTCCTTGTATTTCTCTTGTATTATTATTGATGGTAGCAGTAGTGATTTGTGTTATACCTTAGTTACTAAACTGTTCTTATCTCAACCTGTGCGAGTTGAATTCTTTTAATTCTCCTCCCCAACCTCCCAGGACTGGGGGAAGAAAGAGGGGCAGTGAGTGAGTGAGTGAGTTTTAGAGACTTAAACCTCGACACATGCATATTCAAACTATTCCTCACAAAGTAAATTCAGGGGCAGTTTTAAAAGGGCAAATAAGTCAGTGCAAAGGATCTTCCCTCACACTGCACAACCAAGTCAGAGGCAATTGACAGGGCAGCAATGAAACTCCAGCCCGAGTTTAGGGACTACTTAGGATACTGAAAGAGGGCAGGTTACAAACCACTAGAGAACTAGAAAGTGTATTCACAGCACTGAACACAACGCTGAGCACACTGTGCACACCTCCAAGGACAAAGATCTCTGAAGAAATGAGAACACTACAATCTGCACTTGGTCATGAACCATAATATTCCCAACCATGGCTAGGTGATCCAGGCAGTTAGCTTTACCCTGGGCAAGAGGGTAAAGAGACACAGGGAAGTGCTAGTCACAAGTGTTCTGCCTAATGCAGGCTCAGAGAAATGCACTTCCTGCTCAGTTGTGACATCTAATAACATGAGTTTCCTAGAGATCAAAGGTGAAGTATAACTCGTGAACAATAACAGCATTTATTCCCCCATACAGGGAAAACTACTAGGTAATCTTGAATGCACTCAGAAGTTAAGAGACACATTTCTACCCTGTTAAATACCTACAATTCATATCCTATACTCTTTGGCTCTCACTCTTACACATGCACATGCACCCACTTACTTACTGGCATCACCTTCTCCCATGTGCTTTGCGCCGCCACAACGGCAGAGAGGTTGGTTTTTCTCTCTTCCTCATACTCATCCTGGGAGTTGCGGATGAGATCTCTGTATGCAGCCAGACAATCGTCGTAACGCTCCAGCCTGTACAGCTGAGAAGTGGAAGAGGATTAGCCTTCAGGACAGTACCTTCCCTGCGTCTGCCAGTAACTACAGTTTCCTTCCTCCCTCCCCATGGGCTGTGGGCCGCAGAGCATCATACGTTTAAAACTACTAATATTTGCATCTACCTTTAAGGGCAAACTCTAATCTATATTAGACTTGCAAGGACTCAAGCAACGACACCAGATACCTGTGCACAAACAACACAGTTCTTACTCCTAAAACAGCTTCTTTAAAAGCAGCAGTTTACACAGTTTTGTCATCAAACAGCCCTTTTCCAGCTTAGATAATCTCTCTGTTTTTATTTTTTCTCAGGGAAAGGTTAAATGGTGTTTCATGCAGCTGAGAGAAGACAGCCAATTCTCCACAAAACTGTTCTGATCCACCAGGGAGAAACCAGAGAAGATACATAACTTCTTTTCTGCTTTACTTCTAATGCTCCAGATGGCAGCCCCTGCAAACCATTCCTGGACAGGTATCTAATGCAAGGAGGGGGCTCAGCCTCAAAAAACCTCATCAGCTCTCTTCCATTCTCCATCCCCTCAGCCAGATGGGTATTACCAGGCCAGACCAAAGAAGAGCAACTTACACATGTATTGCTTTGGTTCAGTGGCAACAAGCTAACAATTCTGCCTCCAGCAACAAGAGTCTGACCCTCCACAGAAGCTGGAGTAGTTGGGAACTGTACCTCTCCTTACTTTCCAGGCAGAGAAGGAAATTCTGTCCCCATACTTGCCCCACGTTAAGAGGGACAAGGTATCCAGCACACGGAAGTCCCATCAGGAAGAAAAGCTCGTAATTACCACTTGTCCATAAAGCTCCTTCAGTTTGTCTGTCTGCTGACTGGCACTCTGAATGGTCTTGAGAGCATTTTCAATACGATTGAGCCTGTATTCACAGTAGGCCTTCTCAAAGGCAATAACATCACTGCAAGTACAAGACAAAGGCTGACCGCACACATCGTAGTCTTCATTCAACAGCATTCACCCACCTGAACCCGCTTGTTTAAGCAGCCCTAATTAGTCACAGACTGCTACATAACTAAAGAGCCAAACATCAGAGGTGAGCACATGATCCCAGATTACTGAATTATGTATCTGTGGAGCACTGAAAATATCTTAAACCTACTTCGTGTTCAAAACAGAGGGAATATAAAACTTCCACTTAAACAGGAGGTTCTTTTTTTCCGGTGTTTCCAGACACATGGCATTTCGAAAACCTGTTTCATACTGATTATGAGAATCAAATGCTGAAAGGTATAAAATAATACCAAACTTCATTATGTGACTCCTTCTTAAGGAGAAAGCCAGCAAAAGATTGCTTCTGTAAAATTTCAAAGACAGTAGACTCAGAGAAATGAAATGGTATGAAATACAGCCCCTCTTACAGCCAATGTAGTAACATTAACCTGCTTTGAAATATCAGCCCAGCAGAACTGCAGAAAAAGGGTTTGCTAATGCTAAGATAAAACTGGCTTCAAAGGAAGCTCACAGCAGCAGGGAAACATTACCAAACAAGCAGAGCCCTGAATGCTCTGCGCCACTTATCCCCGAGTCACCACTTAAGCCAAAGGAAAATTAATCAATGATTCCCTTAGTCCATAGTGGTTACCAGCTATTTCTTTGCCTATTTAAAACCATCTGTCTAGCTGAGTATTCAGGGAGTCTGAAAATAAACAATTAAGAATTAAAGCAAAGCAGTGGGCCAGCCTCACTGCAGGACAGGACAACTTCTAAGACAGCAAGAACCACCACTTCCCCTGCTCTGCAGGATGCAAAGACAGACACACAGTAGAGCCAAGCTACAGAAATTAGAGGGAAAACTCTGAAGCCAGTTTAATTTAGAAAAATCACTCCTCCTTCTCATTATATACTAAAAAGACAAGTTAAAAAAAATAAATATATATATATGTATAGACAAATATCTCCTTCCATCTCAGGAAAGAAGGAATTCATGAGTAAGTTTTACATTATATACATATATATTTTATATATAAGTTTTATAATTCATAATTAAGTTTTATCCAGATGTGAACATAAACAAGGGTATGTTTCATTGCACTAACATTACAACACACTTTTCTGGAAGTATCTGAAATACAGATGTTGTATTTCAGTAATAAACTATCTGTAGTCCAGAGCATTATCTGAAATACAAAACGTTTGCTGCCAGGCAGTTCTGGGGTAGCAATTTTCACCCCAGCTATTGCACAAAGTGCTTCTTTATCAGGAAAGATAAATATATGCCTGCTCACGGACACATAT
Source organism: Myiopsitta monachus (assembly GCA_017639245.1). NCBI lineage: Eukaryota > Metazoa > Chordata > Aves > Psittaciformes > Psittacidae > Myiopsitta > Myiopsitta monachus. The sequence continues at coordinate 68,942,371 of CM029917.1, read as the reverse complement.
TGAAAGCTTGGCATATTCTCAAATAGAAGTTGTCCTCAAGGTCCTGATTTCAGAACATGTACAAAGGGCTCACACCACTCCAAAAGCTGAAGCATCACCTTCAGGCTAGCAAAGAAAATGACCCCAGGGAGCAGTATGAAGAGATAGGCAAGCAAAGCCAACAGCTAGCTTCCACTGGCAAGGATTTTTCCTCTCTCTCTTCACTCCCCATAAGATCTGTCCTCTCCTCTTTTACCACCTATGGTGCACATCATCAACAAACAGAATTAGCTCATGAAAATGACTGGAAACTAGATCAGGGACAATCCCTTCAACAGCAAGATGTTAGGCTGTCTTAAACTTAATCAGACCACCTCTGACATCCAGAACAAATCGGTGCTTCACTGAGAAGCTCAATCCCAATGGCTCTAAGCACCTCCCGCCCTTTATTTTGTTGCCTGTTAGTCCCCCCCATGAAAGCTGCAGTAGGTTCTCAAGGACATGTGGTTTCATATTCGTAGAGAACAGCAAGACACAACTCACTTGGTTAACACTTTCGTATGGGTGTTGATTACACTGAGGGCTTCCTTGAAGTTCCCGTTCTGGATAAGACACACTACTTTACACTGAAGTGCAGTCACATCATCTTTGCTGATCTGCAGTACTGGAAAGGAAAACAGTTTCAACACAACAATCTAACTCATTATCACACACACTAAGGCTTTGCAAAAGCCACATGCTGTTACAGTTGCAAAATCCCATCACAAAAAGCAGTTATGCCAATTTAAAGAGGTCCTGGCATGGCTCGCCTTGGCTCAGATCGTTAAAACAAATCCTGTCAGGATACAGGATCCAGTATAAATACTGAACTTACCCAAAGTGACTGCTGTGCTCTGGAACACAGCTGCACCAAAGGAGCTGTACACACCTGGACAAACCTTTCATTGGCATTTCACTACCAGGCAGAGAACACTGCCAACACCTGAGTGCCACGTAAAGCATACAGAGGCCTGACATACAAGAATGTCACGGCTTGACACAAGCAGTCATCTTATATGCTAAGACCTTCTGCCAAAGGAGGCAGTGAGCGAGAACGAGGAGAGAGAAACTTGGCCATAGCACGCTTTATACTGCAATCCCATTCCGGATACCAAACTATTACAACGAGAGCGGACTTACGAGCAAGCCATGGATATGAGTGAGTCGGTCCCTGATCACACCACCGGCTCTTCTGCTCCCGGGGCAAATCCCTCCTTCCTCCCGCCAGCGAAACCGAAGGAAACCCCGCCGGTAACCCCGACGGCTCAGCACACCGCAGGGGCTGCGTCACGCTACCGCCGCTCCCGGGGCCGGGCGGCTGCCCCGCTCACCTCCCCCGGCACGATGAGAGCCAAGGGGAGCGGAGCGCGCCGGAGAGCCGCTTGCCCGCAGCCCGGCAGGCGGAAGCCGCCCGCTGCGCACAGCGGCCGCGTCCCCACCACACCGACCCTTGCAAAAAGCCAAGCGCACCGCGGGAAGCGACACCGGCCTGGAGAGACGTGAGGCGAGGGGCGGGAACGGCCCCGTGCCCGGCCTGCTCCCGGCGGCAAGCAGCAACGCGGCGCACACGCTGGCTCGCTCGCTCGCTCACTCACTCTTGTTAACGGACTTGAGCGCACGGACGAAGTCGCCGTTCTGCCCACAGCGGTTCACCTCGCTCCACAGCGCCGCCGCGGCCCCCGAGCCGCCCGCCGCCGCCGCCATCTTGGAACCGGGAGAAGAAACACGTCGGAGGGGGCGGCACCGGCGGCTGCCCCGGAAGCGGAAGGGGCCCCCGGGCTGCTCCCACAGGCCGGTCCCTCACAGCGCAATCAGCCGCGCTCTGCCCGCATTATTTCCGGTGCGCTCGGCTCCTCGCGTCGCCGTTATGTGCTTTTCTCCGCACAAGCGCCCGATACCAGGCGCGAACTTGTACATGCGGCGTTGTGGGAGTTGTGCGCAGCTGTGGTGCCTTGGTTATTGCCACGTTACTCAGCCCGGCTCTTCCTCCCCTGTTGTAACTGAAGAGCTGTTTTCTTAATGCTTTAATCAACTTTTTCACCCCTCTAAGAATAAACTGAAGAAAAAAAGTCGACAGACACGACCAAAGAGAGAGCATGTGGGGAGGGTGAAAGGCTGATTGCTCTCCTTAAAGGATTTTCCACCATTTCCCATCACTTCTGCTGAGACTCCCATCAGTCTTCAAATTTCAGATTTTATTACAAAAATTAAAGACTTGGTTTTTTCTTAATAAAAAATTACAACGTTCTCAATACCTCAGGGGGTAAAGGTGCCTACCTACCACTTTGTAACAATACCAACAAACCAGAATAATTCAAACAAACAGAAGATAAAGTGCAGATGGGGAAGATGACCAGCAAAACCAGCTCAGTGCAACTAGTGCAGCGCAGGGCAAACAAGCTGCTTTATACATTTTATAGAGTAGTCCAAGTTAAATGACATGAATACTCACCTGGAAGGACTACAGAGTTATCTGACAACTACATGAAAGAAAGAAAAAAGCAATTGGTACTTTAAACAAAATACTCATTTATTAGAGTATTTTTGATGAAACATACAGAACTCAAGATTGCTATTTAAAATTTTGATCAAAGTTTTAACCTATAGAGGACGGTAACGCCATCTCAGTGCATTTTATATGGAAGCATCATACCTCCCAAGTGTCTAGGCTTTTAAACCAAAGCAACACTGCACATACTCAGTGTGCACACAAAAGAAGGTAATGCTGTAACGCAGTTAACATACAAAAAATGCATGGCCGATACATACAGTGTCAGCTCTATGGCCAGTGACCTGAAGAGTAGCATTACATAGAGAAGTCCACTTAGCAGTACAAGAATGAGAAAGAAAACATAGTTCCTGACCAAGAAAAAGTAACAGATTCAATTTATACAAGTCCTGTGCATTTCTTCTTCACAAGGACTGCAAATTTAGCCACTGGTTTGGAAGATTTTCCAAAGCGCCTATTGTGCTGGGGGCAGGGATGCAGAAGTCTCGCTGGAAAAGGTGACCAGAATGACTGATTCCACAGACCTCCAAACGTCACCATCACAGGCAGCCTGGTGAAGCGCTTACATGTGGCAGAGAGACCATCTGCTGCAGACTGGCTCCTACACTAGGCTCTTGGCATCTATTTGTTCCTTTACCAGCACAAACTGAGCTCTTAAACACAGGACAACGTTAACAAAACAGAACATGTAGGTAGCTAAACCTTTGCTGCCTTACCTGCTGGTTTCAGTTCCTTAAGTATATCATCTAAGTAACTACCTTACTATCAGAATTCAAATAGCCAAGCTTTATATGTTGTTTACATATGCATACAAATACTACACCTAAAACCTGTGCCTTTTCATACTGCTCAGTTGTTAAACTAAACTATAGCAATCATCAGCTTTTAAATATATGAAGTAAGTTTTGTAGATTTTTAAGAACTGAATAAATATATACTTTAGAAGTAGGTTTGGTCAAGTTTATCCCTGCATGTAGTACAATCAAACCTGGTTAGCTGGCACTCATCAACTATCTCAGGATGGAATGTCCAATGGAAGATTTTTTCAAATGAAAAATCCAGACAATTTGAGAGGTATGCAGAAAACGTGCCTTAAATATTTGAAGCTACATGTGCAATCTTACAGAACACAAGCTACAATTACAGACATAACATTAAAATCTTACTAACCAATACCACAGAAGAACTTAAAAACAGTCAGTGAACTCACAGTTCAGACAGTGACTTCCAAAAAAGTCATGTCTCAGATGCACTGTGTGAAAGGAAATAAAATCAAAAAGGAAAATTATTCTTAGGCAAGTTAACACAAAGTTTTAATCTACATTTGAAAAGCTGTTTTATTATATATATATATATACTATGTATAAAATAAATTAAAAAGGGGAAGGAGGAAATAGCCTTGTATATGCTTCAAATTGACACAGACCAGTAGCTCCAAAAATGAACATTTTACCATCTTTGTGGTAAAAAGATGACATAAAAGTTCAAAACCATACAATACTTATAAAGAGTTCAAAAGATTTTTTTTTAAAAAATGGAATTTAAACATCATTTTCCCTTCCCCTACAATACACATTAGTTTTGTACGTCATAGCATCAATACATTTAGAGAGTATGTGAGACCACATCCCCTCAAGAATTGATAACGAAGCAGGTAAAAATGCTAGTGGTGTTAAAATTGAGGACTTCTCCCAAAGAACTCCACCTGCTCCTCAGCCTTCTTCTGAAATGAAGGCTATCAACATTCATTACCTAGTCTGAGGTATGGGCTGAAGAAAAACCTGCAACTGGCACTCCCCACCCCGCCTTGCCTCTGCTAAAACATAGCAAAGATCTGTTGATCTAGTAATTGACAACTGCGGTGCACAATCTCTTACCTCCATTCAGCTTGGATATAACTTAATCATGATATAAAAAAAGTTATTTTGAAACACAGTATTAATGCTTAATTTCTTTAAAAAAAAAGAAACAAACCCCAAAAAAACACCAAAACAAAAAAACAACCAAACAATTTTAAATCCTCTTTGAAACCATGTTTAAATGTTCTTGTTCCAGATTTAAAGCTTCACATAAACACTGGACAGAAGGATGACAATTTTAAACCAAGAGAGCACCTAAAAACATACCATAGGTAAAAATGAAATCAATCATCTCTCCACTTCATGAAAAACGTAGGAAACCTGTCAGCAACAGTAGTACACTCAGAACAAACAAGGTGAAAAGGAGCATCTAGAATACTCAAGAGGCTTGCTACGCTACTTCTCTTTATTGCCCATTCTCTCATTTGTATGGATGGCCACTGCATGACAAGATGCCTGTGATAGTTCTCTCATCTTCTTTTCACCACTGCTGCCAGCTGAAGTCGTCATTGCTGCCAAAGACCAAGAAAAATCCTAGGATGGTGGCAAAGATGACTGTATTCCCCGTAAGAACAAGTGCACATGCACCCCAGTAGATCTGTGAACAAGGAGAAATTTGTTAGACCTGCTTTGAACTGAACTCTGGCAAGAAAAAAGTAATGTTTTAATGTCATATTCTAGACAAAATTCAGCAACAGGTCCATGATGCAAGAAGGTGGCATCTCGTTATTTGGGGTTACAACAAGAAGGCTGGGATCATCCAGAATGACTTGACCAATTCATAGCTAGGCAAGCAGCACTGCAGGGTTCTTTTAGCCATGCTCAAAGTGCTGGCTAGCAGGCACAGCTGTTTTGCTGCAGCATCCAAAAACAGCAAAGTAAGGCTAGGTAACAGCATCAAACACATCTGCAGCCCAGGTAGACTTGCTGACCATGCTTTAAGACTTTTTTTTTAACCTGCAAGTATCACAGAATCACAAAAGCATAGAAATGTTTGGGTTGGAAGGGACCTTCAAAAGCTCATGCAGTTCCAACCCCCTGCCATGGGCAGGGACACCTTCCACTAGACCAGGTCTCTCACAGCCCCATCCAGCCTGGCCTTGAACACTTATAAAACATCCCAGTAACAAAACAGAAGGCGACTGTCTTCCAAAGAGAGTGATTACTCAAACACATTCAAACTGACTCCCTGCGCTGTTCTTGCCTGAAAAGGTTTTCTGAGAGAACACTCCATGATTTCTGGACTTAGTAGTGCTCTCTAAAATTCACACGAACAAGGTAATCTTTTAAAGGATTTCAGTGAAAAGCCATATATTGGGAAAGATGTAATGACAACTCAGAAGTTGTTTTTAAAAAATAACATCAATATAATGTACAGGGAGTGCAAAAAGGCATTGTTTACTCCTGCTTCTTTAGCCCAACTGCTCCACAAACTGCCTTCAAAGTATTCTATACACTTTTATGTTTGTTTTTCTATTTTCTAGCTATTCTGTTTTCTAGCCCCTTTTCTCTGCATTGTATATAGGCTGTTATGGCTTATTCAAAGGCCAAGTGAAGCTATTGGCAAAGACGACATTCTGCCATGCTTCAAGTATTATTTTTTCCTGCAGCAAGAAATCCTGTTCTGTTTCCACAGCTAGCATCTTAAGTATGTATTTATAAGAACTGATTACTGCATGAGAGCTTTACCTTCAGTAATAAAAAACCAGAACAAAGTTGTCTAGTAAAAATAAAAAAAAAGAATAGACTGAAATATTACTAACCAGTTCTGCTCTGGCAAACACTATTGGTAGCCCAAATGCTGAGACAACAATGCCTGTTGTAAGAAATATTGCTAGCTCTTTGCAGGCGTTACTTGCAGCATCTGTGTCATCTACTAATCTTCTTGCTATGCAGTATGGGATAGGAGACAGGATGTAAAAAAACAGAACAAACAGTGGCCAGTACTGACTGAAAAAGAAAGAAGAAGAAAAGTTAACGTTAACTTGATTTACTTCACATTCTTCCTAAAAATCAGTGCAAGACACTTTCTCTATCCAGTACCCACATTCGGGACAGGCAGGCACATGCCTGAACCATGGCACATGGTTCCAGGCATGGCTGGTTCCACATGCCTGGAACCAGCTGACATTAACCAGTTTGTGAGCAGCTTCAGCTGACCTCAGCAGCAGCAGGGAGCTCACTAACAGGATACTCATGAAGCGTGACTTCACCAAGCAAGCCTACATCTAACATCACCTCACAACATGGCTGAACTCTGAAGTTTAACCTGTCAGCTTTCAGCGCACATCCATGGAACAGAGAGCTGTTCTCAGGCCCAACACTCAGCTGCCATGGGGCACGGAGGCTTTTATTTAATCTAAATGTAACCAACAAAAACCTACAAAAATTGCACCATCAAATTTGGCAACGTTTTCTTTCATTACTTGCAGCTCACCATACTAGATTTCTCAGACACAGAGTAATGCAGCTGCTCATTGTTTCAATAAATGCCTATGGCATTGTTTGGAGTGTGGCTGCATAGCTGCATAATGACCTCCTTACTAGGGGGCTGTGTCACTATCCTGGTTTTGCAGCATAAGCAAGTTGGCGTAAGAAAGCAAGTCGTGTAAAGAACTGCAATGCATAGCCACTAACAGGGCCAGTAACAGAATATTTACCATTAAATAAGTCAATTTAAAAGATTTTCTGTTAAAGTCAGCATTCACTTGCGAAGGATCAACGCCATAGGTCTAACTTTCTCAGCTTCTGGTCTACTACTTTGTATGTCCTGGCAAAAGGGAGGCAGGAATGAGCAGACCAAAAGCACACAGTTATTGCAAACGCTGCAATACAAAGTGTAGTGCAGTGCCCACTTGATAGGCACTGACAGTCCAGCTACCACCAAGTAGGCAGAGAAAAGACAAACACTTCCCCAGTAATACACACTATCTACATTGAGGGAAGCCACCTGCCTGTAAATACCAGACAGACAACACAGAGTACAGTGTTAGGGCAGTGCATTCTTTAGCAGTTTACAACCAGGCGTGGTAAAACTTAACTTCTGTTGCCTTCATTTTTACAATGAATTAGTCCTGGCTGGCCTGGGGTTTTTTTTGAAGCCAAAAATACTCTAAATCTCTCCCACCCACCAATAATTAATCAGTCCATAATTACAACAGCAAGACTATTCCACAGTTACAGCCATGCAAAAAGAAATGAGAAACAGGAAGAGAGTGCGCATTACTTGTACTGAGGAAGGGCACATCCGAGCATCAGGAACATCAGTCCGACAGCTCCCCCGAAGGACAGGCTAATCAAGGCTACAGCGGGAACACAAACCGACACAGGTGAGGGGTCCCACAAGCCGCAGAAACCACCGACCACCACCGCCAGGTAAACGCGCCCGCGCCGCAGACAAAGCCCCGCTGTGGCCCGGGCAGTCCTGGGAGAACCCCGCTCCCCTTCCAGGGCAGAGGCCCCCTATGGCCCCTGGGCCTCCACGACGGTGCGGCCCCAGGCCCACCCGCCCCTCCCCACCTCGCCGCAGAGGCCTCGGGCGCCGCACTGGGACACCGTGAGGAAGAGGAAGCGGCGCGCCCGTTCCGCCCCGCGCGCACCTTTGATGCCGGCCATGGCGCCGCCCGTCCCGCCAGCCGCACCGGCGGAGGGCCCCGCGCCGGGAACAGCAGCTGGCCGGGAGGAAGACCGCGCATGCGCGGAGCCGAGCCCCGCCCGTCTCCTACGCGAGCTCCGACCACGTGACGCGCGATGCGCGCGTGAACGGTGGCGTCAGCTCCGCCCCGTCTGCCAAGCGCGGGAAGCCGGTGCCGCAACGTCACGCGAAGCCCTCCCGCGCCGCTCCGCCCCCTCGCAGCCCATTGGCCCTGATGGCTACCGGGGCGGGGCGGCGCGCCAGGGCTCGCTGCGCATGCTCCAGTTCTTGCCTCGCCCCTTCCGGTAGCGTCAGGCAAGTGAGGAGCCCCGTCCGCGGAGGGGAGGGTTGACTCATCTTAGAGCTGTTATGACGGTCGCCGGGCGGGCTGCGTCTCGCTCCCTCCCTGTGCTCTTCCTGCTCCTCTGCGCTGTCGCGGGCCCCGCCTGGGGCTGGGGCCAGCACGGTGAGAGCCGTGGGGCTGGCTGTGTCTCTGTGAAGCCCTTAGTCGCTTCTTGCGTCTCTCCCGTCGCTATGGCGGCGGGGCGGGTGCTGCCGGTTAGCGGCGGCCTCATATGGGGAGGGGGAAGCTCTGGGCCTGTACCAGAGGGCTTTTTGGTTTTGGCTCGTTTTAAATCGTCTTGTGGTGCATCATAAGCCCCATGTGTGATCCGCGGTGGTTGTGCGTTCTGGGAGGAATATCCCAGATCTTCTGGGGACGGGGGCCTCTGCTGTGTTCCCCTCTGCGGCCTTGGTGCTTCTGAAGGCTTCGTCTCTTAAGGAAGCATGCTGTTGCGTCCTTTGTATCGTCAGCCTTGTCCTTAAAGGAGGCCCCTGTGTCATCTGGACAAATGTTGACCTTTGTGCCACCTGTTTCAGGGAGGGTTCTGCTGCGGGAGGTGCAGGCGCTCACTCTCCACAGAGGGCAGTATACGACAGCCCGGCGGACAGCTGCAGTCCCTCAGTTACAGTGCACAGGAGGCACTGCTGGATGTTCCCACATCCCGGACGTGGTTCAGTGTTACAACAAAGGTTGGGATGGTTATGATGTACAGGTAATTGCCTAAGACTGGTTAAACGTTTAATGAAATCCTTTTCATCCAGACTTGCCAACTTCTGAAGTAACAGTGCCAGAGTCAGTTCAGTTTGCCTCTTGCTAGAGGACCTTTAACAACCTTAAAACTTCATCTGAATACTTCTTGGATTTGGATTTTTTTCATGCTGTAGGTATAGCTTTGAAATATTCCCAAGGTCTCTAATGTAAAAACGCTGTGTAGCAAACCTTCATTAGTTTTAATTAAAATGTTTGAGCTTAGAAAATCAAAGTCTTGCGAACCCCAGAGGATGCTCTTGATTTGATTTTGCTGCCTGGATTTCCAATTTTTATTAGAGTAGAAGGAGTTATAAATAGTTGCAGCACTTCAGCTGTGCATTTTAAAAGCTGAATTTCAGACTTACATGCATGACTTCCTCTTGCATGTTAGTTTGTCAGTACGAGTCGGTAAATAGTCAGGTATTTCCGTTTTGTTAGCTACAGCTTAGGCTTCTGTCAATAGATTAACCAGGAATCAAGGCTGAAGATAATTAAAACTGACACAGTATTGCAAAAGTACAGTCAGACTTGAATTGGCAGTTGGTACTGGTGTCCTGACTTACTAACTTAGAAACTAATTTTTTTGGGGGGGGGGTGTCTCCAAAAAAAAAGTGTTACTTGCAGTTAGAGGTGATAGTTAAGTTCAGCTATGTCAAGGAAATACAAGACAGAGGAATTGGCATATATTCAACTGCATAATTGCAGTCTGATTGTTAAAGTGTTGTATATGAATGCCTATTGATGCCTGTCCCACTTTCTTTTGATTTCTGTGTGGACACAAATGTCATCAGGTCCACTGGATTTTGTGCTTCCCTATTATGTTTTTGCAGCTGCCATCCAGTTCACATGGGACAGGCATTTATTAAGTAACTGTTGCATGGGCTACAAGTTATTTTTAGAAGTATTCCTGTGCCTGAAGAAGGGATACTTGAAAAACCTGTTCAGTGGATCTTCCAGAGTTGTAACTCTTCTGTGTTTTGAAAGATTGGATATTTTTTTAACTTCCAGGATTTTAAAAGACAGTCTTGGTTAACTTCAAATTCCCTGTCCTTTTCAAAATAAGAATGCTCAGAAATTTCTTACCCTGTGGCCTTTTAGATAGTTTGTTAGCAATTGCAGCTTTATTTCAGAGCATATCTGGGGGAGCAGACAGGTATTTTCATCCTCGGAGCAGAAGGTTTTACTTTATGTTTATTTTTTTCAGTGGCAGTGCAAAGCAGACCTGAAAAATATCCACCGGTTTGGACGGATCGAAGTGAGCTGTGAAGGCTATGATTTTCCGGATGATCCTTACATCTTAAAGGGCTCCTGTAGTTTACTGTTCAGGCTAGAGCTGACTGAGGAAGGTGAAAGGAAAGTGAAGAACCCTGGAAGCTTTAGCTATTACGAGTCAAGGAAGGATTCTTCCGATTCTGGTGCTGGAGCGATTCTTGTAGTTGTTCTTCTGGCTCTTGCTTTTGGCATATACAAGTTCTTCCTCAGCAACCAAGAGCCTGAGCAGAGTTCTGGTGGTGGCGATGGATTCACTAGGCCTTCCTGGCAGAGTCATCAGGCACCTCCTCCTCCTGGTTTTAAGTCCAGCTTCACAGGTAGGGCTATAAGACATTTACAGCTCTCAAAATAGTAAGTAGGATGGTCCTGTTTTGTTTGCAGTAAGTGCAGGTGGGATAGACTTAAAACAGTGAATCAGGCAGTTGCCGTTGTGAATTGGCTGCACAGCCTGCAGCCAGCAGTGCATTCTTCATTCAAAAGTAAAAATAAGAACTTGCTTTACCAGAGGCTTTCAGGGCAAGCTGCTCTTTGAAAATCCATCTTCCTGTGCTCTTCAAGTGTTCTTTTCATGCTCTGAGAAACAGAAGGATTGTGACAGAATAACTTTCATAAAAGATCTGGAAGAGAGAATGGTCTCACACAGGCAGAAGCAAACTCATGCCAAAGAAGCACTTTGAAGCTTTGCAGAAGGGTTTTTCTGCCATTGGGGTGAATGACGCCTCATTTCATTCACAAAGCAACTGAGATGGAATTAAGTGTCATGTACCAATCCTGTTTAACAGATGCTTCAGTGTAGTCCCAGTGGTTGAAAGATTTGTCTCCCAGAGCATAAAACAGTGTCTGAAGCTCATGTAGTACCTTTCATCTGAAATCGGAGATTCCATGTGCAGTGACAAGACTGCTGTAAGGAAAAGATACACTTTTTCTTTTCCCAGAAAACTGATTACTTTTGTCACTTAATAGATGGTCTGCCTTAGAAGGTCACAGTGTTCAAGGGAAATAAATATGATTCATCTGGTGTGTGACCAGCTCATTTAATTAACCCTGTGAACATGTGAGATGCTCACAGCACTGGAACTCAAATTATGTTGTGACAAGTTGTTTGGTTTGGTTTATTTTGTGAGATAGAGAAGGGGTTCTATCAAGTAAATAAATAGCAAGGATTAAGTTTACTAAAACATAACCTTTTGACGAATTAATGCTTGTCAATGCTTTCCTCAAGCCACTTGGCCAACAGAGGGTGCCAGTATAACTCTTTTGGATACACCTGTGCAGGGCATGTGCAGCACTTTCAGATGTACCTGCAGCAGAAAATTAAAGGGATTCTGTCTCTGTATTTCTACTTTGCAAATTGGTTTCTATGTAGTCATTTCAGACCTCAGGTAGTCTGTCTATGCTGCATGTGCATCTGTGACTTAGTGTGGACATGTCACTTGCCACCGGCATTATTGTATTAGTTTCTAAAAGCTCTGGTCATAAGACAGGACGCTGTCTTACTGGGCACAGGCAGAACAGAGCAAGGAGTTACTTTTTTTTTTTTCCTGTGCCATTTCTTGTCAGTCAGTTGCACCAATGGATTTTTCATTGCAGGAGTCCGAAATCTAGCAAGGGTAGGACCTTGACAGTACATTTTCTTGACGATTATTGAAAATTGAGACACTTAAAAGTGCAGTTTGGGAGCCATACAAGGCTTAACTTACAGCATTTTTAATGACTATTGTCTGTGATTTCTCCTTGGATTTCAAACAGAATGAGGAGGAAAACCTACTGAGTGTGGGGCCAGCTTAAAAACATTGTGTCATGCTACTTCATTTATCCAGTGTCTGCCTTAGATTTTGGCAGTGGAGCAGAAGCACATCTCTGAGTGTGTATGTCCATGTGTTTCAAGAATGTAATAGTCTTTGAAAATCCAGATGGTAATGAAAAGCAATGTGGTTCACTTATTGCTGTTAATATTTAATTTGCTTAATTTAAAATCCCCTTAACATTCAGGATGTGTTCTGTGAAACTGGTTTAGCTAGCCTATCTTAAGTTCCACTTTTTTTTCTGTTAGTGGTTTGCCATGATCCTTGATGTTTACTATAGGATATTTCAACAAGAAATGACTGTTTCTGAGTCAACGTTCAGCTGTGGTGCTTCTGAACAAATGAGTTAGTTCATCTTCCTGCTTAATAATGTTTTACAGTAAATTAAGTGCTTTTTTTGCTGTTGTTATTCCTAAATCAGCTTAGTTTAATGGTTACATCATCCCAGTGAGAGTTTCTTTCTCCCAATGCGTTCAAATTGAAAGTCAACATCATATCCAGTGTATACTTAAACTGATTTTTTTTTGTTTAATCTTTCATAATTTCAAACAGTCCACACCAGTTTGAAGATAAAGAAGGCCTCATACAACTTCGACGTACAAAATCTGTTTCACTTACTTAGGTGGGAATTCTTCAGGAAGATCCTGGTGGGACCTTCAGTCCTTGCCTTTTACACTTCCTTCTGTGTTAAAATTGTGGTCGAGCTTATTCTTGCGCCTGTGTTTTTCTCTAGACCAGAAAGTGATTCTACTTTGGTTTTGTGCTTTCTCTTTTAATTTCTGAGTGGAAGAAGACACTTCGTTCTGAGTCAGAACCTCATGTTATGCAGGTCACATGTAAAAAATCTGTGACTCTCCTTCCCCCATAACCCACTTGATAAGCTTGCAGTTTCATTGCAGTATTTGTCAAGCTTGATGACTCATGCATAATGAGAACTTTGCTATGTGACTGCAGTTAGGGTGTCTTTTGATAACAAATACCAGACTAGGAGTACCAGAAACAATACAAAGTAATGTTAGCCATCAGACTGAGCCACTCAAAATGTGCAGCTGTTCTGAGTGAGATTAGAAGCTGTGTGTCTTAGTGGTTAGTTCACTGTTTGGTCTTAACTACTTGATTTCTGTTCCTGCATCTGCTTCTGGCCTGCTCTGTGACCTTGAGTGGATTATTCTTTCTTCATTTTTCTTTCTATTTTTAATATAACTTGTTTGCAAAACATGGCAGAGTCCCTGCCTGCAGATTTATAAACAGACATCAGGGCTATGAGATTGAGTGGAAGCTACTTTTTAACATAAAGCTCCTTACGTTAGTATTTGTTTCTATAGGCTTTTTCCTGCTTTCCAAACTGTGGGGCTTTTCAATTTAAGCTTCATCAAAAATCTACTGAAATTGGAACAAGTTTATTGTCTAATTTTCCATTATTTTTAATAGAGGAGAATGTTATTACAACAGCTGGCCTGAGGATTAGGTGTCACTAACTGATCTGTTTCCCATTTTCATTTTATTTAAGATGACAACAGCTTTGGGGCTCATTCCTATCATGGAACCAATTCAGGACCAGGATTTTGGACTGGATTAGGAGCAGGAGGCTTGCTAGGCTACTTGGCTGGCAGTCACAGGTAACATATGCATGCTACCAGATTTTCTGTATTTAAGCTTTTACTGGCTATGCTATATACTGCATTTGCATTGTTTCTAAGCTTTCAGGCCTGTATTGTTCAAGCCATAAAATGCTACTGCCAGAACAATTTTGAGAGGCAATCCATAGCTCCAGCAGCAAAGACATTTTAAACGTGTTTCTGGATAAGAGGAATTGGGAAGACTGAGGTACTTCGTTCCGCTTTAGCTGATTATTCTGACCTGGCACAATGCCCTGCAGATTTAAAATGAGCATTTAAACAATCCATCCTCAGGCTGCCTTAAAACAAATAGTAATATTAAGCATAAAACCACCTGCAGATGAGTTTCTTGTATCAGTATCATCTCTCCTGAAGTCAGTCTGGATGGCAGCTGCTCTTCTGCAATACTCAGTATGGTCAAATTTAACAGCCTTTTAATCTACAGCCTCCTAATGGCCTATGTGTGGAAATCCAAGAGGTGTGGTTTTCCAAAGAACTTGTAGGTCATGTGTAAGTTGCATTTTGGAAAAAATGTAACAGTATTCAAAAGCAGTTTCAATGCTGGAGTAAACATCTGCTGGGCATGTTTGCTAAACACTTTTAAACATTTAAAACACATCCTTTTCAGATCAACTGTTTAAAGGGAGCAATTGCTGCCATTTTAGGCTTCACTAGAGAAAATATGTGCTCCTGCAGGGAATCTTTAGAACTCAACAAGGTTCCTGTTTATCAAATAACTGCGTGTGTATCAAGTCTAATCCTGTAGGAATGCAGTAATAGATTAAATATAGCCACATACATTTTTCTATATTGAAAGTCTGTGCTAAAGTATCTGTCTCCATTATAAAGTTTGGGGGTTTTTGGTAATGGTAGAAGCATTATCAGGATTGCCTATTTATTAAGGAAGTAAAAACTTGGGAGGTAAGAGAATTTCTAGAGTGCCTAATGTGCAGTCTTGATCTCATAGAGTCAAGTAAGATGGAACTGGGATGATGATGTCATCGACAGTAGAAATTGTCTATAAAATCACTTTAGAGCCTTAGAGGTTAAAAGGTTGTATCTTGGATTCAATGCTCTTAGAGGTCTTTCAACCAAAAAGATTGTATGATTCTGTGATCTTATTATACTAACTGTGCTAAGAATTATTAAAGTCACATCATAAAGGTTTTGTTGACCTGATATTTCTGAAGTCTTAAATATGTCCCTTGTGTTCAAGCACTGTATTTATGTATTATCTACATACAGGCTGGTTCCTTGGTTTCCATACATGCCCCCCATTTCAGTAGCCTCCTCTTACAGTTCAAGATTAGGGGCTGAAATGAATATTTAAGTCCAAGCATATGAACAAGCTTTCTAACGTGGGCTTCTTTTATTTTAAAATAGTTAATTTCTTTTATAACTTTTCTCAGTCATTTGAAATGATGTGCCTGAAAATGCTCGTCAGAACATGTGAGATATTTGTAAACTTCAATGGCAGGAAATTCCATATCCATAGAAACAGGTAATTTGATTCAGTGAGTCAAAGGTCATGATGTTAGTCTTAATGATACAACATTTTCAAAGTAGTTAAAAGAACAAAACAGAGAGGTATTTTCTTTTTTGTCTTAATGTGGCTGGGATCTAGACGTATTTGCCCAAGTGTATTTTAACTTCAGGTTTACATTCTTGTCTGACAGAATCTAAAGTCAGGATTTCAGAGGGAAATATTTCCTCATTTCCAATTGTTAGAATTGCTTATCCTGAAGAATGAGGTTTAATTTCCTTTTGGAAGTCTACAGATGTTATTGTGACAACACTGGATATTCTTTTTCGCAACAGGTTAATGCATTAAATAGGGAGATTTCCAGCTTTGAAACAACTGCCTGCTTACAGTTTTCCCTCAGATGCAGTCCCCTGGTTTGGAGTGGTAACTACTTAATTCTTCATAATGTCACTAACGAAACGTTCTTTCTCCTCTGTTTCTCATCAGAGCACAGCAACATTCCCCATACTACAATATGTGGACAGATCACACAGCTGCACCTCCAATGAATGAGCAACCAAGCAATGCCACACAAGATAGCAGTTCAAGAACAAGAACTGCTTCTGGTAAGGCAAAAGACCCTTTAATCTGCTGAAGCTAGAGAGACTTGAACCTATCAAAAATACACTGGTGTTAGCTGAGGTTCAGCAATCATCCTGTTTTGTTTTACCAGTTGATGCAGGTGGGCATGTAATGGTGTCCCTTATTTCTGTTTCCTGTTCAACTAGGGCAGCATTGTGGGGCATGAAGCTCCCTACCGGCCTACAGCGGCCATGATACCACCAATGTCAGGCTTGTCTTTGCCTGCAAGGTGCATTAGGTTAAGGCTTTCCCCTTTGGCATGCATTACCCGTGCCCTTCTCTAGCAAACATGTATAAGCATGTTCTTTGTAGAAAGCAAGTCGTCTGAACTACAAGAACAGAATATTTCTCAGGCTGCTCAGCCCACAGTTGCTTGTTTTTGTACTTCATGTGATTATGTTTAACTCATCTCACTTGCCACCTTTATCGTTTTCAGAGCTACAGAGCTCTGTGTAAAGGCTATGGTGGAGCTGACAATTTATATTTTCTTGTCCTTGCAGGGTTTGGGGGCACAAAGCGAAGATGAAGTCCTTGATGTTATTACATCTGAGTGATTGAACTAATCTTCCTGCGTACTAGTACTTTTTTATTAGTAGTAGGCTTCAAAAGTGGATATGAAAAAAGGTGTGAAGGACTAGGAAAAGAATTCTTTACTTTCCATGTGGAAATGCTTAGGGTATCACAGGTGTACAGTGCATGGGGGATTGTGGCACTGGTAGCCTTGCCAGATCCACAAAGCCAAGCATCTTACTCATGTTCTCGGCTTAATTTCACTTAATTCATAATTTCTGAGGGTTTTTTTCCTTAGTGGTCCAGCATCTGAAAGGCTTGTATGTGATGCGCCTGATATCTGAGGGGTGCTGCTCTTTGAAGCTACTCATTTGTCAAATTGTGAACATTACTGTGTATGCAGTCAGCTGCTCAGATGAGTGTCAGGTGTTTACCTTAGGGAACAAAAGCAAAACTATATATATAGAGAGAGAGAAACTAACATTAATGTTTGTATCTGTGCTATGTGACTATTGGAGCCAAAATTTCAGATTTGAGAACGCTCCATGTTGTAGGGTTCACACAAGTGGCTCTGCAAACCTCAAAGGTTTTGTGTTTAAATTATGAAGAGAAATTAAACATGATATGGGACAAGATGGTCCTTCTTTAAATTGGACATTTTTCTGGAAGACTGAGGTCATTTAAACTCAGGTGGCTACGGCCACTTTGCCCACATTGAGGCTCCAGACTTTTCTTTTACAGTTGATGTTAGCAATGCTTTGAAAACCTTATAATGTGAACAGTCTGTCCTAGACACTGTAAACCAAAGGTGCCGATTGCAGAAGGGAAGGAGCGTTCTTAATCCAAAGCTAGTAGTATCTTGAGAACACATAGCAGGCCTTGAGGCTAAGCAGAGAAAGAAAATTGAATGTCCAATGGGATGTAAACTTTCCCAAATGTACCTTCTAAAACAAAGGGCTGTCAAAGAGTGGGAAGCAGAGAGGCCTTGCTTTGTTCTGTGATGATGGTTTGGGGCTCTCAGAAGCATCATATGGTTCTTGTGTGATTGACAGTGCCCTGGAGAGGCGGTGCTGAAAAGAAACAGACAAGTTTCTCAGGGCTGGGAGGGGAGAGAAGGGTGAAAAATGGGCTGCTTGACCAGCAGGTCTTCTCCAGAGGCAATCCTAATGCAGCTTAGAAGTGTGTGTGTGTGCACGCACAGCTTTTCTACACTGGTAGCAGCCTAAGAAGCATATCCCATCCTTGGGAAAATACTGTGTCTGGGATTTTGTGTAAACTGTTGGAGCAAAAGCGGAGTGCTGTTCTGCTGATACAAACTGCATATCTGTGAGGAGATTTAGCAGGTACGGTTAATCTGGGAATGTGGCTTCAGTGTTACTCATCGAAAAACTATGTTTGTTAGTGAGTACAGAAATGATTGGCTCAAATGATAATACCCTGAGTTCAGTGTTTGGCTTAAGCAACAACAGCAGCAGAAGAAAAGGAACTCTTTAAAAAGTCAGCAGAAGCTATGACAAAGTGTAGAGCTTGCACTGGAAACATGGAGATCATGATAAAATTGACAACTTGAGGATAAAATAGTGGTTTGCTTCTCAGAGCAGAGCTGCTTGTGGGTTGGGAAAAATATCTTCATTAACAGCCTGCTCTATCAACATAGGAGGCCTGTTAGAAAGTTTAACCTTTTATGAGGACAAGTATATGATAAATTTCTATCTTTTTGACCAAATATAGCAAAACAATGTATTTTAAATGTGAAGGTCTTATGTTTAAGTGTATTCAGGTTGAAACTTGTCACAGTTAATACTCTTTGCCAACTAATTACCTAACAATGAAACTGGATTTCTGCTAACTGGGTAGCTTGAAGCTGAAGTTTGCTCTGAAGTTATGGTGTGTTACAGAATGTTTTAAACAGTGTTTTTATTTGTACTTGTAGCTTCTGCATGAAGTGTGATTTGATGCGTAAGCCTGATAAATAAATTACTATTGTTTCTGAATCTGTTTGTGGGATACTTTTGCCCTTCCCTTTGATAAAGCAGTAAGTGAACAAGGAGTATTTTTGTCTTTAAAGCACTGTCTTGAGGTCTTCAGGGATGGCACGGTTTGGTTTTCAGGGTTAGCTATCTCTCACCATCCACTTCCTGAATGGTGTAATAACGTCCTTTACCCGCTGACACAGAGCTGGTAAGCTGTATATTGTTTCAACAAAATAAACCAATACCAAGAATAGCATTATTTAATTGATTGGATTTTCAGTAACAAAATACTGAGGGTAAGGAAACAAAGGATTTGTTGTAAATCAAGGTTTCACATCTCAATCTGCAGAAAAGCTCTGTGATGTTGGCAAGTTCCTGGTTTTGCAAGATGATAATCTGAACCTTTCAAAAGTTATGATCCCTGCTGCTGTTCCCAATTGTGGATATAGCAGAACTCTACCCTGAGAGAGCAGCTGATGGATCTGCTTCTTATACTGAGAACGTGCTGCTGCTGAACAGAGACATGGCCTATATAGGTAGAGGCAAGTCAGCCTCTTGGCTGTAGTAAAGTAGGGTTAAACAATTCTGATAGAGTTTGCTTGATTAAGGACATCGAGGCTCCTGAATCGAAAGAACTTGTGGAAAGCAGCTTAGAGCTCATACCTGTGGGAGACCTCACTCCCTGAACATCTGGACTGGAAGGCCCTAGTCTTCCTTCTGCTCCTGGACAGGGTTTTGGCAGCATCTTCACAGGAACTCCATAGTTGCAAGGCATATGTAAATGCTTAAACTGTTAAATGCTGTTGCAGGATAATTGCAGCTCTACTTGGC
The DNA here is from genome assembly GCA_017639245.1 of Myiopsitta monachus. Classification (NCBI taxonomy): domain Eukaryota; kingdom Metazoa; phylum Chordata; class Aves; order Psittaciformes; family Psittacidae; genus Myiopsitta; species Myiopsitta monachus. Next base: position 68,923,144 of record CM029917.1, on the reverse strand, counting down.
ACCTGGGACTACTACTCTGACATGGCTTGCATCCTCACACAAAGCTAAAGCTCATTACAGGAACAAAACTCCTGGTTTTACAGATGACTTCCCCTGAAGCATGTGATGAAAGAAAAAAAGGTGCACAGAGATAAGTTGTCTCTATGACACTATCTTGTGACTCAACTCCCAGGCCAGATCTTGGCTAGTTCTGCAGACTTTCATGCCTATGCAACTTGTTCCTTTTGCTGGGTGCAAAGTGTGTGTTAGACTCGCCTGCAAGGAGGGATGGTATGTTGTGTTAGGCTTGCTTTTTACACACAAATCTTCTGTGGTCAGCACTTTACATCACTGAGTTCCAAAAGGAGAGTTAAACCAGGAAGCATGACTTCCAGCACTAGGAGTTGTTGCACAGAGAAATTGCAGGCAGAAAGTAACAAGCAATGCCTGCCTACACAGCTGTCTAAAAGCTGAAGATGCAGTGTTTGTTCACAGACTGTTGTCCACTCACCAGTAATTACAAATGGTGCACTTTTTCCCTCCTTAGTAATAGCAGATTAGTGTTAGTGTTTTCAGAGTACCTATCAACCAGTGATTGCCCAACTGCCTTCAAACTGAAGTACATGAGCAAAAACCACAAGTAAAATAAAAAAGACCCAGCCTGAGAGGTGCAGTCTGTACCTGAAGGCAGTGCTGTTGTCCCGTGTTGCCTGTAATGAAATGCATCATCAGGTCCCTTGTTCCCCTTACATACCTACTGGGGCAGTTGAGGGTTAAGTGCTGGATGGGAGAGGCTCTGTATCCCTCAGCATATTTTGCTGGACCCTTCCTCTGCAGCTGACAGTAGTCTTCACTTTCTGACATTGTTTCTGTGCAGCTGTGTTTTGTTGGTGCTAATGAAAATAATCAGCAGGCTCCCTTTATGTAGCCTGTATTCATCTCCCACTTTCTTCCGTCTTACAGTTGCCTCTGTTCTCACTGAGTGTCAATGTTTCTTTGCTAAGGAAGTGACAAGCACTTGCAAAAAGTACATTGAGCTGGAAATAGCTGGTGTAGATTGAGATGAAGTCAAAGGAACAAACTATCAGGCTGTGAACTGACCCTTGTGGGCAGTGTGTCTGTGAAAGGGACTTTTCAGCTTTCTGTCAGAGAAGCGTTTTGTCAAGGGTACAGTATGGGCAGCTGGTGGCTGGAGCAGCTGGAGGACTAGTGAACTGCCAGCATGGGGAAGACCTGAAAACCTCCCCTCCAACCTACCTTAGAAATGACTAAGACCTGTATAACCAGGACGCTGGCTTAGGATGTGCTAGCTCAGCCTCTCCGCAGGCGTGCCACTGCAAATCGTTTAGGTAGATGTATGTTTAAAGTTATCAGATGCTTCCGAAAATGCCACGATGCACAAGAAAGGGGACTTGGCCCTGCATCCATGTTTCTCTCCCACGGTAGTGTGTCTTGGAATGAGCTGAGAAGGCCGGAACTGGAAAGAGGAGCAAGCAGTTTGATGAAGGGTAGCAAGTTTACACCTGTACCAGCCTAAGCCAGGCTTGCAGGAGGAGCCTTGGCCCTGCTATGTCCTGTCTGCTTGCCTTTCTCACACAACAGCAATAAACACAAGGCAGCTCTAATAGCAGTTGTATCAGGATTATTTTACTGAGCTTGAAAGTTTCATCCTGCATTCCTAAGCAAGTCCTAAGGACAATTATCAGTGATACGTATTGGCACCTTTTGCTCTGAGGACCATCTGAGCCATAGCCCAATTCAGTCTTCATACTGTCCACTGTGGAGTTCGCTGGAGATAATCGCCATTTGGTGAACGACCAGGTTCTCTTAGGTTACCATACAGGGAATTTCTGCTCACTTTCTGGATTTGCCTTGACTTTCCCTGGTGCTGACACTCTTTTGCAGCCTTTGCTCTACGGCTGTATTTGGATGTCATTGTACAGGGTCCTCTGAAGCTTGGCCTTGAGGTCATAGCCATTAGATCATGACCCCCTGTGCCCTGGTAATCAGCATGAGGGTATGTCAGCACTGGAATTACTGGCGATCCAAAATACCTTTTGCTGCTAATGAGTAATGGGACTTACTCATCTCCCAGTCAACTCCTGGAGTCATTTTCTTGCCATTTAGCAGCTGTAAATGCACCACATCTGCTTTAGCAAACAGAAAGAGTTATGGCTGAGGAGAAACAGGAAAAAGAAAGGCATAATGAATGTAGATGAAACGCTGAGGTGGAACAGCTTTGCAGAGCTGATATTCATGCTGGGAGTACTTTATCAACGTCCTTTTTCCAGGAGGAGTACTTTCTTGCTGTGGATTTGAATAATACCACCAGTGCTTTCCACACTACTCCAAGAGTGTGACACTTACAACTGTAACAGGTTCAGTGTTTAATACAGTCAGACCTGTTTGGTGCTCGGTGCAGTTTGATACACAGCTTGCAAATAATCGTTAGCAGTAACGAGGTTATATCAGTATAGAAATTCATGTGGTTGCAGCATAGACAGAAACAAACTGATGCTTGTGATGTCAGTGAAATTGAGGTAAAAATCAAGGTCAAAGTAGGCAGAACAGCTCAGAAAGTTGTTCCTGTCTTGGCTTTCAAGTCAAGGAGATCCTGTTCAGCACAACACTGTCATCTGCTACTGATATCTACTGTCAGCACTGAAGTGCTCTTTTCCTTCTGTAGCCAAATCTTGCATCCTCATCCTGACTATGAGGAAACCAGCCAGGCCCCCTGGGTCACAGTGCAGTGTGATTGTCCCTTGGCAAGCCTGCGTGGTTAATTCTACATGCTCTCCTCCATAGCAGGTGGAAAGATTTATTTCCTTTTTAACAAGGAGCTGGGGATTGGGCTGTAACTCAGTGAACGTGTATAGAGCTGAAACAGTGCAAACATAAGTGACGAGAGGAAGACTACACTAGAATCAAGTAATCCAGTTTTACCCAAGGTACTAATACATTCCCTTTAGCTCAGCTGATGCAGCTGCTTCAGGGACATTAGGGTTTGGACAGATGCTGACTTTTACATTGCAAAGTTGACAAAAACAGAACTTTCTGCAATAGCTGAGGGAATTACACTGCAAACCACCTCTAAGAGCATTCGGCCTGAGAAGAGCAGGGGAGAGCAGCAAGTCCCAGGCAGGAACCTGTGAGTACTTCTAGCCTGAATGTGCTACTGAGGCATCTGTTCTGCTCCAGCCTTTGTTTGCTCAAGCACCTGAGAGGCCTCGTGGAGCAATGAGTGCTACCACTTAGCTTCAGCTTGGCAGACCTCCAAGCCAAGACTGTGGGCGAGGGAAGATTGTATTTGATGACCTTTGGACAGCATGTCAGGAGAGGCACATGAAGACAGCTGAGCTACAGGAATGTTCCATGCCCTGGAATGACAAATGAAGCAAGGGCAAGGAACGGTCACCAATAGAGACCTTTGACAAATGATGCAGGATGCTCTGGTGATGCCAGTCAACATATTGGAGGGTGTTCTCTTGTGCTAAAGGAGCTGCATCCCCCAGTCTGCACATGGCTTATGAGGACACCATATACATTCCAGTGCAGGATCAGGGGCCCTCCCTGCTGTTCTCTTCCTCTCCTCCTAACCATACAGGTCTCCAAGCAGGCTGGCTGGCTGGCAAGGGGACCCTTGCCAGGACTGGCGTGATTTTCCTATCCCACAGTGGTGCCTCAGGGCCCCATCACCAGCTGGCAGAGGAAGCCTCTTACTGGGCACCAGTAAAACACAACCCAGGTCTTGGTGGGTCCCCAGACAAAAGGCTGGAGGCAGGGATCAACCTGCAGGGACGGGTGGGTGGGATGTGGATTTTCCAGTTCCTTTCTTACCTTGTGGGCAGAGTTTTGTTAGTCCAAGATGAGCTGCAGAGATACTCAAAAGAGTGAAAAAGGAGACATTGGTAACTGGGGTTTGGGACTGAACTACTCATATAGGTGAACTGGTGAAGCAAGTGGCAGCTGTTAACCTAGAGCTATCAGTTTGGGGTTTGGTTTAGGGTTTTTTTTTCCTGGCTTCCCATTCAGGAAAAGTAACTTTCTCTGCCCAGAGCACCAAATTTTCCCTGTTTAAAGGAAATGTTAGGCCTGGCTTAAACCTGGCCATTAGCCAGTATTTTACTGGTGTGGCTGCACCAGTGAAGCCTCTCCTGAAACTGATGTAAGCCCTGTGAAGGGGAAAGCCTGTAACACCCCAGGGAAGCACAGACTGTGCCTGCGAAATGCTCATACACTTCACTGATTCCTAGGGATTATTTCAGGCTGGTGAAACGATGTTTCTGTTGACTGAACAATTACTGCAGGCGAAGTGGAAAGGACACATCATTTATAAGTTTATCTAAGCTATGTTTTCAACTTTCTCACCCCAGTGTAGTTGCAAGGGCTCAAACAGCAAAGGTGGGAGAGCTGGTCTGGAGTGAACAGTGACTTGACACAATGAAATGCATCCTCACCTACTCTAGAAAAAAACAAGTGGCAAAAATGCTTTTACTACAACGCCACATCTAGCACTGGAGGTACCACAGTCTTACCACACAATTTAGCATATCCTCCTCCTCTCATAACTGTACAACCTCTGAACCGTTTCATCCCTGGTGCTGGAAAGGTGCAGCTCGTCCAGTGAGTTAAATATTCCCTGTTGTCAGAAGGTGAGCTTGTGCTTGCAGTAGGTGGAAGAACAGGCAGTGGCTCCTGTCCCATGGAGTGAAGGAGGGAACAGATAGAGAAAGTGCTCAATTAAAGACGGAGTGAGCATCCCAAATGGGGTTGGCTCAGTGACACTTCCAAGCCACTGGGCACAGGAAGCCTGGTGTGAACCAGGAGAGAGAGGATTGTGGGATAAGCCCAGAGGTGTTTAGGAAAGTTAGGGGGAATTTCTGAACTCAAAGTGAGCAAACCAGACTCTTCCCAGCAGGACAGTTATTGAGACCAGATGTGCAGCGTGGAGTTTGAGTTGCTGGGAATGCAGGGGAAACCAAGGGACAGGACTGTGGTTAGAACAGCTGAGCCCACACCGCACAAGGGCATGTTCTTTCTAAAGAGTGCCTTCCTCCTGCCATATTCTTCTTCTTAGCCAGTAATTGCTCATTACATCCTCTCTCCTCCACACATTATCCCTGCGCTGTCAATTAGCCAGTGGCAAAAAAGCAGCAGGCTGTTGCTTAAGAAACAATTGCTCATCCAGAAAACTGTTGTCAAACACCAGGAGCCCTGTTCCCTACCCCATGACAAAAGAGAAAGGCTTTTAAAAACAGTTTCAGGTGTTGCAGCTGCACCCCTGTTTAGGTTGTGGCGCTGCAACTCCAAGTACAACACTACCCTCCCGTCCAGACAGTTACTCGGGCAACTTTGTCTGGTTTAGAAGCCAGGAATTGCCTCAGAGGATTAGGTACTATGTGCCTGGCCCTGACACCCGACTGCATGCCTTCCAGCTGCAAACTCAAGAGCAGGTTTCCTGCAGCACTTGGTACCTACCGGCCCTCTCTTCTATGGCCTGAAATCATTTGGAAACCAAATCACATAAATGGGAGCTGTGTAAAGCCCAATGGCAAGATTTAACTGCTCAGAGCATCTTGAAATGGATGGGACTCGACAGGATGTGTCAGTGCCAGGTTTGTGCTTTGTCTGGCAGTGGCAGCCTGAACGCTGGGTTTACCAGTTGGTAAAATCACAGCCACAGCAGTGGTAACAGGTGTTTGTTAGGAGCCAAAAGACATTTTGAAATGCTATGTAAAAATAGGTAGCAATATTAAGCCTGATTGCTTGTAGAGAAATGCCCTATGAGTAGAAAAATGACTTTCAGTAAGTGCTTATCCGAAAAGTCTTTGCCTTCTTTGCATGTGATATTTGGTCTTGTACGAAGCCATGGCTTTGCCGAAGTTGCCCCTTCACAGTATCAACTGCTACCTGAGAAAGTAGCAAAAACCATAACAAATGCAATCTATTGTGTGTGCTTTTCTCGAAATGCTAAGAACAGGTAGCTAAGTCTGGAGAACCATCTGTAAATCAGTACTCCCACAGACTGACCATGCATTACATCCATTTCTAGGCAGAACTGCTAAGGTGGCACTTCACTGACCCTGCAAGGTGGAATAAGCCGGCCAGCACTGCTGGCCAAAGAGGAGCTGTCAAGAGTAGTTTTAGGATGTGTTGTTTTATTGATCCTGTTCACCACAGAGATGCAGAAACCTTCGTGCTGGAAGGAGGGAAAAGGTACCACAGTGGAATGGCCATGAGCCAGAGAATTTTACAGGGCACATCCCTGGCAGTGTTCAAGGTCAGGCTGGGCAGGACTTTGAGCAACCTGGTCTAGTGGAAGGTGTCCCTGCCCATGGCAGGGGGTTGGGACTGGATGAGCTCTAAGGTCCCTGCCAAACCCAACCATTCTGTAATCATTAGATTCCTGCCGTCATGAGACCTGCCTACTCTAAAAGCCATAGAACAAACTTTCTCAAACGGATTAAAGCCAGAATTTCTGAAATGCAAGTGATGCTGCATAGGGCTTGAAATTTTGGCTCATTCTGGCCTTCAAACGTGAGATGTGTTGCAAGTAGCACATGACACAAAACAAAACACATGGGGACCTTTTCTAAGCCAGGCAGCAGTGGTTTCTCTCCACTCACACCCAAAGAGCGTCGTCTCAGAGGACTATGCTGCAAAGTATATATACCATGTGATGCTCTGAACAGCTTTTGAGAAGCTCAGTAGAGTCCACATTGTATTTTGAAAGCAAGTGCTTGTAGGGTCTATATTCCTGGCATCGAAGCAATTACTATTTAAGTTGTTTAGAACACTGGAACCATAAACACATTTTTACAACATTAACATAGACAGTTACAGCAAATCGGCATACTTGCAGAGTACAGAAGTTGAGAAATCTGGTCAGACTGGTTTCTGAAAGGCAAAAGAGATCTCTGTTGAAGTGATAAACATTAAAATACTATTAAGATAACATTAATAGCGGAGCTTTCAGAGAAGCCTAAGCAATCTGGTCGCTCACAAAACCAGACGAGGAAAACAAAATATGCTTCCAGAGAGCGAATCTAAAAGGGCACTTTTGTCAAATCCAACTGTGAAATTATACACAAAGGAAAGGACCAAAGTTCCCTGAGGAACCTTGAGTCTTCTAAAATGTTTTAACAGTTCTAAATGCAGCGCCTTTATTTTTCTAGCAGATGGATGTTAATACTGCAGTATGCTTTCTATTACAAGCCCAGTTTCAGCTCCCAGCTCCCCAGCTGATCCAGAATGGAAACAATCCATCTTAGCCTTAACGTCAAGTTTCTTGTTTTGGCAGAAGTTTTTATTTACTATTGCATTTTTCTGCAGACATTACAAGCTTTGATGTGGATCGTTTCTTCCAGGGTACGTATTCACTGCAGAATTATCTACATTCAGGCTGCTCAAAAGCATCCTGACCACACAATAATTGCTGTAGCCACTTCCGTGTGCCACAAAGATTTCTTGGGGTACACATGTGGGATTTTTTGGACAGCACTGGAGAGCTAACAGCACTTCCCTTCTGGTGCAGCTAAGAAGTGGTGTAACTTGAGTTTTAGTCTATAAATCTAATGGGGCAGCCACTGGAGTTAAGGGGGCTTGTGAATGGCTCAGGCTTGACTAAGGGGCAATGTTCAATTTAGCGCTCAAAGGAGCTTTTCACTGGGGGAACGCATCTTTTGTGTTGGGCTGAGATAAGGAGAGCATTGGGCAAAAGAGCTGCCTTCGAACAAGGCAGGTTCTTCAGGAAGAGGGACAAGCCACAAAGATGTCAAAACCACTCACAAAAGCTGGAATAGAAGTTCGGTTGGATTTTCAGAGCCAAGTAGTCTGAGCCAGTCACATTTGCATTGGGAAAGGCAAAGCTTTGATGCGAGTCTGTTCTCCCATGCGCTCATGTTTCTCCATCAGAAGAGCAGCTAAGAGCTGTAGCCTGCGCTCACAGCAGCTCACAGCACGGCTACAGTCCAAGCATCGCACTCCAAACTAAAGGAATTTATCCTGAGGGCAGTGAAATGGGAGGAAAGATACATGGAAGCTGCAAGAGCATGATGGTTTGAAGAGGGACCTCGGGTTAAAGTTTTAGGGCAACCTCTTTAAAATAAAGCCATGTAAATATGGACCCATCTATATATGGATATATATAAATATATATAAATCCATAAGATAATATACTTGTATTACAGTTAATCTCCCAGATGACGAAAATGACAGGCAGACATATATGGAGGCTGGAGAAAGGAGCTTGCCCTTGGGAATCAGAAATACCTCACTATAAACAGGGCGAGTTGGGAATACCAGCAAGCACGGTTGGCATTTCCTAATGAATGAGTCTTTGGGGGAAAATAAATAATAAGTGTTTCAAAACTGTTCAGAAGAGGTGGGAAATATCGAAACTCTTTAGAAGATGAAGCGCTATTGAAGGCTGGGTTACTGATGCGCCAAGTTTTAATCAGAAGCTTTCTGAAAGCTGCAAGTGCCATGTGATGGTTAAAAAAGCACTGATGTCAAATGCCAAGAGTCTATTTTTATACTTTCCTAAAAAAAAAAAACCCAATTCCATCATGAAACCCAAACCACCACTGGTCTTCATCAGACCCTGAACATAGAGATGCGAAGAGCTGACTCTGGCCTGAGTTGTGGTGGTGTTTTGAGCTGAAGGGTAACAGCATGTACCAGCTGGTACCAGTCATCAGTGTAAGGGTGATACTGTGTGCCCAGTGCCCATCCCAAACCTCTGCTGTGTGGGACGGGAGGTAACTACTCACTATCCACAGCATCATCACACTCTGGGGTGAGTCCCAAAATCTCATTGTCTAAAGATAGGTTTAAGTAATGATATGGGCTCAGATTCCAACAAACACTCTGCTACTCACTGCCTTGCCCAGCACCTCCTCTACTCGGTTACATTAAATGCTGTGTGGTTGCTTCGAAGACGGACTCCTCTATCCCGCTTTAAAGCAGCCTCTGGGGGATTGGTGCAATCATGGCCTCCACCAACAGTGGGCAGGACAAAACCAAGGGAAGAGGAGGAAATATGAAATCCCTCAGCCATCTGGGGGAGAAGCTTCAAAATGTTCCACAAGTTGAGTTGCAGCCCAGGAGTGTCAGCACCATCTCGGCTCATCTGAGCTGAAATCCCTGTTGGGACACAGACTAAACAGGAACAGACCAGGGATGCTCATCACATGCTTCATCAGAACAGCTGGCAAAGCCTCTTTACACCCCTTCAGCAGTTCCTGATGTTTGACTATTCCAGGGCTTTTTGTACTGAGGAGGAACCCCATTTGCTTCCCCTGGTCTGGGAGGAGCTCCCGCTTTGCCAGTTCAGGTGGTCGCCCCATCTCTGCACCCGCTGCTTGGCTGGGCAGCAAAGCCGCCCCTGAAGCTGGCGGGGGGAAGCATGGAGGGTGTTTCCTGCAGCCTCACAGAGGTGTCAGCCCATTAAGCCCCTGGCTTCTGCTTTGAGGTTTGGGATTTACAGATCAGCCCAGCCTGAGGAGCCTTAGACCCAAGATGACTTTTCGGACATTAGTGTCAAAGGGCCACTCAGGTACCGGAGGGGTGAAGAAACCACACACTAGGTTTGGTTCCTCGTTTAGGGCTGGGATTTACCTCTGACCAGGCCGGGGCTGGCCACTGCTGTTGTGCTCCCCATTGCAGGGCAGCAGGCTGGGTGGGGGGCTCTCCACTGTTCTGGAATGGGGGGGGGGGGGGGCGGGTCCTACAGCTACTTGAGGCACGTTAAGCGCCATGCAGGTAACATTTGGTGGCCAGAGGACGGTGAAGGTGAGGCTGCAGGTAGCGCCGCGGAGCTGCACCTTCCCTGGATAGAACAAACACGGCACCGGCACCGGGCCGCTCGAACCCCTGCCTGCAGGTACCGGGATGGCGGCCGCGAACGGCACCGCCGGGGCCCCCCCCCGTACCTACTCCCGTCCCGCAGCCCGTTCCCCCCCGCCCAGGTCTCGGTCACCCGCCGGCCCCTCCTTCGCCGGCGCCAGGCCCGGCGCCCCCCGCAGGCCGCTGCCGGGGGCGGGGCGGGCCGGTGCGGGGCGGTGCCGCCGCTGCGCGCTGTGTGCTGGAATGCGCGGTGCCTCCCGCCGCGCCGCCGCCGCCGCCGACTCCAGCGCCTCCCCGCGCGCCCCGCCCCGCGCCCCGCAGCAGCCGCCGCGCGGCCGGGCGGCCCCGCGCCGCCGGTGAGTGCGGTCGGGCCCGGCTGGGGGGCCCCGGAGGTCGGGGGGAGCCGGGCCGGGCCGGGCCGGGCGAGAGGCGCTGTCCAGGGCTGATCTGCGGCCGCCGGGCGGGCGGTGGTGGCCGGGCCGCGCCGGGAGTGGGGGGGATCAGCACCACGGCTAAGGAGCCGCGGCCGCCGCCTGCGCCGCGCCGGCCGCGGGGGCGCTCTCCGGGCCTCGTCGCCGCCGCCGCCGCCGCCGCCGGAAGGCGATGCCACCTCCGGGCGGGCCGGGCGCAGGCAGAGGCCACGGGCCCGGGCAGAGGCCCGCGGCTCCGCTCGCCCTCGCGCCTCCGGGTACCGGGTGGGCGCGGCCGCCGTGACCTTGCCGGTACCGAGCTGCTTCCGCCACCGGCGCCGCTGCCCTGCGCTGCCCGCTGCGGAGGGGAGGAGGAAGCCGAGAGTCCCCGCGGGCCGGCGGCTGAGGGAGCGGCGGGGCGGCCCTGCCGGGCCAGGTCCCCTCCGTCGGCGGCGGCGGGCCGGGGGCGGCGCGGGGAGGGCCGCTTTGTGTGGGCAGACAGAAAATGGCCGCATGCCTGGCAGGGAGGGAGGGAGGGCGGCGGCGGGGGCACGGCCCGGCACGGATTCCCCGACAGCCTTCCCCGGCGGATGTGCGCCGGGCCGTCCCCCTTTGTTGGCTGCCCTGTGCCCGGCGGAGACCCTCGCGCAGCCGGTGACCGGGCGGGGGCCCGCGGCGGGGCTTCGGCACCCACCCGTGGGCGCCTGCGCCGCCCCCGGTGTCTGACATGGCGGGCCTCGCGGGAGCTGCCGTGGCCCGGCCGCCCCAGGGGGAGCGGGCGGGACGCGGGGGGTGAGACCCCGCGGTCACTGCCCCTCGCCCTGCGCCCCACAGCGCAGCGAGGGCGGAACCGGACAGCCCCTTTGAGAGAGGAGCGGGACCCCCGGCCGCCGTCGCCCCGGGTTCTGCCTCCCGGGCCTCAGCGAGGTGCTTTAATGTTCCCGTGTTGCCTGGAGGGGTGCTTGGGCAGCACAAAACAGAGGAGGCTTTTCCGTAGCTCGGTGCTGACCGGTGAGCTTTTTCTCTTCCAACAGAACCACTGCCATGGCAACCCAAGTGCTGGGACAGTCTGGTGGGAACAGCCTCTTTCCTGGCAGCGCGAATATTGGTATGGCATTGTCCAGTGACATGTATGACTTACACGACCTCTCTAAAGCTGAACTGGCAGCTCCTCAACTTATTATGTTGGCAAATGTGGCCTTGACGGGAGAAGTCAATGGCAACTGCTGTGACTACCTGGTTGGAGAAGAAAGACAAATGGCAGAACTGACAACGGTGGGGGTCAGCAACTTCTCAGACAGCGATGGAGAGGGTATGGAAGACACGCAGGCTGCAGAGAGTGACCGTGAGGCACCCGAAAATATGGAAGTAACCTCTCTTGGAGTTTCTAGTGGGGAAACCCAAGATCTGTCTGGTTGCCCCCCTCTTAAGACTCTCAGTGCAGAAAAAGACGCCTCATTGGAAGCACCAGGTACTCCAGAAAGCACAGAAGACAAGTGTAAGAGCTTGAAGAGCAAGCCGTTCCGCTGTAAGCCTTGTCAGTATGAGGCAGAGTCTGAAGAGGAGTTTGTGCATCATATCAGGGTTCACAGTGCCAAGAAATTCTTTGTGGAAGAAAATGCAGAAAAGCAAGCGCAGGTGAAGGAGTCTGATTCTTGCACTGCAGAAGAGGTGGATTTCTCTAAGGGTCCAATCCGTTGTGATCGTTGTGGCTATAATACTAACAGATACGATCACTATCTGGCTCACTTGAAGCACCACAACAAAGCAGGGGAAAATGAGAGAGTCTACAAGTGTACCATATGCACTTATACTACCGTCAGTGAATATCACTGGAAGAAGCACCTGAGAAACCATTTTCCCAGGAAAGTGTATACCTGTTCACAGTGCTCCTATTTTTCAGACAGGAAGAACAATTATATTCAACATATCCGAACTCACACAGGTAAGTCCTTCAGGTTTTTTTTCATTTAAGCATGGTTAAGAGTACCCTAATGAGTGAAGCAAGCCCAGAGCCTTCTGTTTGCAAAGTTCATTCCACCCCAACAAAGCTCTGCTCTCTCCTCTTGGTGCTACCAGGTTGTAGCCTTATGGAAGTGTGGATTTGATTTGAGCTGTGTTCTGCAGTCCTAGAGGACTGAGAAAATCTCTATATCAGAGGCCCGAAGAGGAGATAAAGAGCATCACGTTTCAAGACATTGTTTTTGAAGAGGGCACGGCAGAGTGGTTGTGATGATTGTCAGGATCCACAACATGAAAGGGTGATGTACTGTGAAAACAAAACAGGCAGGTTGACAAAAGGTGCCTAAATCACACAGGTAGTTTTTAAAATGGTGCCTTTAGACTGAGCTGAACTTTGACTAAGCCGTAATTACAGAGAAGAAAGAGGTGATAAACACATACAAAGGAGCCCTCCAGCATCCTCAAAATTAGAGTAAGAGTTGAGTAGTGTTCCCAGTGAATTAATTCCCCTTAATGTACAAGAGAAGTAGACACATACTTCCATTTACCCATAGGAAGTTTTGGAGGGAGGCTTTGGCCTGATTTCCTTTCTTTCCCTAACTTCTGTTTGTAATCTCAAGGAACAACAGTATGAGGCCCCTTTCTTCCCTGGGTTATGCCAAGTGGAACTGGAGGATCTTCAGTATTGCTGCCATGCTGTGAACTGGGCCTGCAGGTAGTTTAGGAAGTACCCTGCCTTGTATCAGAGAGCTTCTCCAGCCTCTTGCTGGGGGAGTCCTGAAGCATGCCCAAACTTGAGACCCCATTCTAGGAGGGGACAGGTAGGCAGCTCACCTCTTTGGGCAGTGAGGTATGGTTGCTTTGCCTCCTGACCCCTTTTATGGAAGCGGGAGGACAGTTCAGACCTCACTTGCAGCTTCTCAGAAGTTATTTTCACTTGGCCAAGGCTTTGTGAAGAAAGAGCAGACTTGCTAACCATCTTCTAGCCCGCTGACCTGACTGGGTTCCCTTTTATTGTAGGCTGCTCAAAACACTGGGGAATTTCTCCTTTGAAGTCATGTTTTGTCACAGCAGTGACATGAATGGTTTGGAGGCTTTAGTTCAGTTGTCTGCAGCTGTCTGGAAGGAGAGGGCTGGCCTCGGGGCTGGGCTTGAACTCAAGTGTGTAGAAGTTTGTGTTCATCAGCATGCTTTAGCATCATCTTTGACGGGCTTGGGAGAGTCTGCTGGGGTTCATAATGCATTAGGGCATAGACTTAACAACAGCTACATACTGGTGTTGAGAGTTTAAAAATCAGTCCTGTCTAAATATTGTTTTCTCAAACAAGAAAACGAAGGTGATTATGAGAGGATGTTAGGAAAATCGTGTGGTTTATCCTCCAGTTTGTTTTCTTTGTGTGTGTTGTGGGAGATAAAAGGAAAAAGACCAGGTAAAAATGACAAAATGATAGGAGAAAAACTAAATCATGGGGGGAACTCATGGCCAAGTGTGAGCCTATGCTGTGGTGCCTGCCTGTTTTATATTTGTCTCGACTTTGAATTCATCTCTGCTTGTGTTTGTACATGACATTAGGTTCCCCCTCTGATCTCTGAAAGCTCTTGTTGAGTTTCACAGGAACTAGCCATGAAAGCATGTTTGCTGAGGAAGCTCTCTGTATTCACTGCGTTTGACCAATTTACCAGTGAAGTGTATTCATATGAAAGAGGGGGAGGCATGTTAAATTATGTGGGATGAGTCCAGTTCCTCTTTTCTCCTTTACAAATAGTTGTGCAATCAAGGTTTGTGGTTCTGTGGTTTGCCATGTCTTTTCATTATTTTAATTAAGCTGAAATGTGTGATTATGATTTCAGCTTTTTTTTCTTAGTCCACCCTGGCAATTGTATTTTGCTAGCTCTGACCTAGAAAGTTAAGACCTTTCAGCCAGTTCTTGCTTGATAAAGAGCTTTCAAATATATTAGCAGACTGTGTAGGAATGTGCCTTGTTTCCAGTAACATTGATTTTTTGGGAGAGTGCTAAAGCTAAAGGAAGAGTATTAAAACAATGCATAAGCTACTGGAAGGTGTATTTATACACCAGGCTAAAAGTTTGTGCTACTATTAATGTGTAATTGATTGCCTTAAAAGAACACAAAACCCCAAAGCACAAAAAAACCCCAACAACCCCAAAAAAGTCAAAACCCAGAAAGAACACCCACACATGTTTTATAGTCAAAAGTATTTGCAGACTGTTAACATAACAGTACTGAGCTTAATAACAACTGCCTGAATGATACTAAAATATCTTTGGGTCATAGTAAACTTAAGAAGAATGCTTGTTTGGAAGGAAGATGAGTGGGATACATCCGTATTTCATTTTCTTTCTATTTTATGGGTTCAGAATCTTAAGAATAAAGTTGTAATTGTTTGTTCTTTGGTTTGCTGATTACTAATAGGTTAAATAATTTTGGGGTAGATGCTTTTCTTACTCTCTCCTTTTATGTACTTCACCTGAGTTTTTCTGTGTGGAAAAATGCCTCCTTGCAGGTAATTGGATTCAGTGGGCCATCCAGTTTCCTAAAACACTGACTCTGTACAGAGCGCAATTTCACAGAATCAAATGCTCTGCTGCTGCTGGAGAAAGGCAGTCTCCGTTTGCTCCCCATATCCCAGGTTGATTCAGCTCACTAAAATGGCAGTAAAATATTCCTTTCCTCTTCCCCAGGTTGGTTCCTGCTGGTTAGTGAACTGGGTCGACTTACTAGACACATACTGATGCCAAAGCACATGACCAGGAGCAGGGAAGGGGGACTGCATGCTAGCTACTACTTTGTCTGGTGGGAGTAGTACCCATCCTCTGCATGTTTGTGGACCACAGAAAGGCAGGTAGAGGTTACCCATGTTGGAAAGCTGATGTCCATGAACTCACTCTGTATTGGAAGATACCTTGCAGTTTGTGGCAGTGCTTGTGTGGCAGACTGCTGACAAGCGTGTGAGACCTTGGGCAGAGGGATGGTTTAAGGACTCTGCTGATGGTCATCAACTTGTCAACTGGGAAAGCTGCATCTGGAAGAACCTGTCCTGCTGCCCAGGAGGGGGTAGCTAGAGATGTTCAGGGCTGTCCCTTCACAGAAAGGATCCTTTGTGTCAGGCATAGATTTACCTGGGCATGTTCATGCTCTTTAGACATGTTAGACCAAGTTTTTACTTGACTTACCCCATCAACTATCAACACTGCTGATGCTGGAACTGTATTATGTACAAGACACTGCAGCATTGTTCTCAATTTTGGGGTTTTGGTTTGTTGGGTTTTTTTTTTCATTTTACTTGTTAGGAGCAGTTTCTAGAAAACTTAGTTGAAAATCAACTGCAGGGCTGTGTAAATAAGACATCTGGGGTAATGGTTGGACTTGATGATCTTAAAGGTCTTTTCCAGCCTCCTTGATTCTATGATTCTACTTCAGGCATAGTGTTCAGTGCCTAGCTTTGGGCTGTCTGGTTTTTATTATGATTATTAATTTGGTTGTCATAGGGGATCTTTCTTGCTTACCGCTGTGTTGGAAGTTTGATAAAAGTGGTTTCTAGCATTACAATGGCATTACAAGAAAAGCTTTATAAAGAGAGGATCTTAAACTTGTTTACTGATGTCAGTCTGCCTGTTCATTTGCATAGAGTGAAGTGTCTGCTTCAGCTTTTGCTAGGCTGGGTCTTTTAAGTGTGTTGTGAAGAGGGGTTTTTTTGGTGTCTTTGCATTTAGTGAGCTTATAAAATTGCAATAAACATCCTTTGGGGAATAGAATTTTGTAAAACAGCCCTTATAATGTAGTCATGCATTCAATTCTCATGTGGCAACAGCGCATTTCAAATTAGTTGTATCCTTCATACTTTTAATCTAGTGTGCTTTGTGGCTGTGCTCTATGTAAAATACCTGAAAGAAAGCCTTTTCCACATTCCTAACCTTGTAAGTAACTTTAGAGATAGGAAATTTGGGATAATGGGAAGAAGACATGACTGTATATTCCAGGACCTTTGGCCACATATTTTCAGATCTTAAGGAGTCATCTAAAACCAAAACCTTTATAACAAAAGGACTACCCCTCCCTTGGTACATGACTTAATCTTACTGTATTGCACCAATCTCCCATCTTGTTTTTTAACTGGAAAGGGAACCGAGGTTCTGGTTGTTAGGGTGAATTTACCTTTAAGCTGCTGATCTAATCAAGAATGATAGTCTAAATGTTTGCTGGGAGGAAGAAATGTGGGATTAGTTTGCATTACAAAGACTGCTTCTACTGCTATTTTGGCAAAGGCCTGTTGTGGAGCCTCACATCAGATGAAGGTTTGTGCTGCTGCATAGAGCTGTGCCTCTGAAAGTGTGCAAGTAGTCTGCATGCAGGGTTTTTACTGACATCCAGGTCTCAGTGATTTGGAGAGCACATTGCCTGCATGCTTCAACTGATGTAGCAAAATCCTGTGCTGTAATTCTGGCTGTGACTTGAATAAATATTACAAACAAGTGACTTACCTTTCCCATCCCAGCTGCACTCCCTTCTTCTGATGGGGTATCCACCTGAGACTAAGAAGTGTTTTACAACTTGTAGTGGAGACACGTCTGCCTAGATCTCTCAGCTATGCTAGCAGATTAGAGCAAACACTCCTGGTACTTATCTGGACCTGCCTAGCAGATGTTAATTCTAAAACTGTCTGTATTTGGGACTTGTCTTCACTTGAAAAGGATTTTCAAGTATCATTGTACTGATAGTTACACAAGCCAACTGTCCCTTGTGGAGACCTAATTTATGACAGGTTCGTTTCCATTAGTTCCCCAGAAACAATAGCTCTGCAGGCAGAGGGATTTGAGTATTCAAAATGAATGTTGCTGCTACACTTGAGCTTTTGCTGGCAGCATAGTTCCACTGAGCAGGGCATCATGCTTTTCCATGCTCCAAGCTAATTTCACTCTGCCAGTGAAACTTCAGCAGCAGAGACCCAGTCTCTATCTGTGCTTTTGTTCTGGCAAATGCAGGTCCATGCTGAGTGGATGGTTGGTCCCCATCTTAATCCAAATTAACACAGAGGTTTCAGGTATGGTGTTACATGAAGCAAGAACATACCTGATTTCTTAAAGTGTCTGTATCTTTTGTACATCTTCTGTCTACTGGGAGAAAATACTGTGAAAAAGTCAGTTCTGGTGGCTTAGGTCTTCCTAAAGGTGACTGTGCCATCCCCTTTTGCCTGAGGTTACCATCTGATCCCAGATGGACATGAGTATGTGCTTTTCTCATATTCTGCCCTGTCAATACTGTCATTCGTAAGGCATGACATGTTGCGCTGGCCCTGCTTGGGCACATGCTTCTCACTGTGTCCCTTTGCTGAGAAGTAGTGTGCCCTCAAATACAACTTGGGGTTCTGTGACAGCCTCGTGTGTATGGCTTGGTAACCAAGTTTGGGAATCAGCTGTGTTTCAGTAACTAATGTTGTTTGTTTTTGCAGGAGAGCGACCCTATCAATGTGCTATGTGTCCTTATTCCAGCTCTCAGAAGACCCATTTAACCAGGCACATGCGCACCCACTCAGGTTGGTAAGGGGACAGCATGACTCAGGAAGGAGGGGGTGGTTCACAGAAATGCAACACAGTCGATGCTGGAAGGGACTTCTGGAGGTTACCTGGTTCAGCCCCCCTGCTCAAGCAGGGACACCTAGGGAAGACTGTCCAGTTCTGTGAAGGCTGCCCTCATTGTGTGAGATGTCATCTCATCCAGTATGGGCTGAGCTTCAGCTCCTGTTTTAACAGGGAAGGTCTTTACCTGCTAAGGAATTGTTAAGTGCCATTAATAAAAGTAATAACGGGAATACATCTTTTTCTTTCACTTTTACTTCCCAAGGTGAATTCTGAGTTTCATAGTCCTGGTGGTCCAGTAGCAAATATAACATAGTGATGATATCAGAACAGATTCTTGACTTATATCTGCTGATGTAAGTCAGTTCAAATCAATGAAACTGGGAAAATTTCGAGCAGTTGAGTCTCTCCTGTAATGTTTTTGATTTCACCTCATCCAGGCATTCTCAGGGAATCCTTAGCTTTTGCTTAGCATTACAGAAAGATGTAAAATAGTGTCTGCTTATGGCAAGGAGGCAGTGAAGAGAAAAAGGCAAACTTGAAGGCTGTTCACATGTGACTCAGTCTTGTGGCGCTAAGAGCCAAATTAGCAATTTTTACTAGTGTTTCTTTCCCATTACTGTCCGTAAGCTGTGGTGTTACAAACATCTGCTTTTGCTTTCTTGCAAATCCCTTTTGAATGAATTAATGGCTTTTTTGTGAGCTGTAACAGCAGAGGTGTGCCAGACACAAGCACAGTTGTGATTTGTGACTCTTGTAGGGGAGGTCAGGTAGGTCTCAGCCTGTGCTTTTGGTTTGCTAATACCTGAATTGACCAGACCTGGGTGAATTCCTAATCCTAGCAGCAGTAGTGAGAGTCTCCTGAATAGTGATTGTTTACATTTCAAGAGATGATGCTTTAAATTGAAACCAGACGGTAGGCAATTTTAAGCTGTAGTGGATGGGGGGAGGTTTGGACCCATTAAAAAATAGCCAGCTTTAAAATGACATGCCAGTATTTTGGTTTGAGAATTTAGTGAATTAAGTATTCTGCTTCCAGAAACAAAAGTAATTTCTGGCTGAACTCTTTGCTGAATGCAGATTTGCAAATGGTTTGCTGAAGACTCAGTCTGGAGACCATTTCAGGAACATTTTACTCTCTGTTTGTCTGTGCAAGGAAGTCTCAAATCCAGAAAGGATGAGGAGTTGGATCTGGCCCCTGACTCAAAAGGTCTGGGAAGGAGGGTGTGAGCTGTTCTGACAGGAGTGGGAGTGCACATGGGACTCTTCCTGTCTGGGTTGTTTTATTAATAGCTCTTGTAACTTCTGTTGCATGTCTTGCTGCATTACCCACACAGCTGAACCTTTCCTGTGGCAGTTTCTGGACTCCTGCAATTCACAGGCTGGCCTTTTAAGGCAGACTGGTGCTGGAGCTTTCTTCACATGTCAGATAGTGAACAACAGTGGTTTAGAGCCTAATTCACAGCTGTATTCTTGGCCATCTTGGTACATGTCCTTTCTACTTGTGCCACAACATCCCTGGATTTATAGAGGTGATGGACACAAACTCTTTGAGTTACCCCCTTGCAGCTACCTCTGAGCACTCTGTGCAGTTAGAACAGCTTGTTCTAACTTGTTCATGTGTATATAAGAGAGAGGCTGTTCTTGTCCTCACTCTGTGCAATATGGAACTGTTCCTTGAAGTGTAGGTGAATAAAGGTCCTTGCTTGCAAGAAGGATGAGCAGTAAAGCACATCAAGCTTAAACTTGTGGAAAATGTCACCAGGAAGTGGGGGCAAGGAAGGAAAGAAAAGATGATAGGGAATCAAAGTAACCGTTCTTTAGATAATAAAGGGATGCTGCAGGCAGACGTGGAATGATCTAGGCTCTTAAACAAGTGCCCCCCTCGTTGCTGCCAGGGAGGAAGCACAGCCTTTTATAGTTTGTGAGAATGGGGCAGCATGAGTACAGGCAGTGTCTGGGCAGTTGATAGCAGGGGTGGGAGGAGCACTGTTGTACTGTGAGCAGAAGTGGCTGAAGTGGATTTCCAGCATACTTGGGAAGTGGCACACATTAGTTCTGCAGGTCAGCTTTGAGATGCTGGTTGATGCCCAGGAGCATCCCAAATTCTTCAGCTGAATTTGCACAGGCACAGATATTCTCAAAGTATTTCTGCTCTTGAGTTGTTGCGCTACAAGTGTTTTTCCTATTTGCTTTGATGTGCAAATTGAAAGCCACTTCTGCAGCGTAATGTACTAAGGAGAACATTACAGAACACTTCTGCAAGAGTCATTGCACAACTGTAAATGCAGATTTCGGTAGTAACATGATGACTTTGGACTGTATCTGGTTGTATTGCAAACTGCAGTCAGTATGTTGTGTTTGAGACACCATAACAGTGAACTGAATTATCAGAGGTAAAGATCATCTGAGCAGCGTGCCCCTTTCACATACATTGGTTTTTTCTAGCTTCTTTCCCCTCATTTCCTTCTTAATGCAAACATGAAGTATGCTAAATCTGTGTAAAGTTACACTTTTTTGAAACGTTTGTGTGAAACTGCTATTCATCAAATGTTACATTTCCATTTTTCTGCAATGCATTCAATGGACCAGTTGGGTATGGATTCCATTTGCTAATATTACTGTAGAGAGATCTCTGCCGGTATGTATGCATAGCCAGAACCTGTGATGTTGTTACTGCGTGTTTGGCTTTGGATCCCCTTCCTCCCAGCCCTCACCCCTTCTCTCTTTTTTTTTGTATTATGTTTCTCGGTGTCTTGTGAATGTGTTTGTGACTTGTGGATTTTTTACGTTCATTTAATTTTTAAAGGCGCATGGATAATTCTTTTCTTTCCCTTTTTGAGTTCCATATTTCTGTATCTGTATTAGTGGGAAGTGATTATCCCACCACCCACATACTTAATAATCACCGTCATTCCCTTCCGCCCTTCCTTCCTTAGGTGAGAAGCCATTCAAATGTGATCAGTGCAGCTATGTGGCCTCAAACCAGCATGAAGTAACTCGTCATGCAAGGCAGGTTCACAACGGGCCGAAGCCTCTGACTTGCCCGCACTGTGACTACAAAACAGCTGACCGCAGCAATTTCAAAAAGCACGTTGAGCTCCACGTCAACCCGCGCCAGTTCCTCTGTCCTGTTTGTGATTACGCAGCGTCTAAAAAGTGTAACCTGCAGTATCACATCAAATCCAGGCATCCGGATTGTTCTGACATCACCATGGATGTTTCAAAGGTGAAGCTACGGACTAAAAAGAGCGAAGTTGACTTTGCTGAGAGCGTTAGTGACAAAGTGGAGAAAGAACAGATGAGAGGGGATTCAGCTGCAAAGAAAATGGAGAAAATTGTGAAAGTGGAGAAAAAAGATAATTTGGCCAAGGAAAAGAAGCCAATGAGCGGTGTTTCTGCAGGCCAGGTGACAACCAGAAGCCGGAAATCAGCTTCAGAGAACAAGGAGGTGGATATTAAAATTGAGAAAAATACTGAGAAATCGTGTAAAACAAAGAAGATCAAAAGAAAGGCAGGGGCCGAACTAACCTCCTCAAAGCAAGAGCAGGCAAATGATACCTCAGCAGTTGCAAAAAAGAAAAGGAAAGTGGAAGCTAAACCTAGAGAGTGCCTGGAAGTTCAAACAAGTGATGCTGTACCAGAGGAGGACTCTAAAAAGCAAAATTCTTGCCTCAAGAAAAACAGGAAAAAGAAAGCTCTGAAAAATAAGCACAGTAAGAAAAGCAGTAAACTTGATCAGCAGAAGATCGAGGGAAGGGAGATGCCAGAGGAATACAATACCACAGAGGAAGGTGGGTGCATGAAGCCTGACATTGAGGGCAGCAACCAGATAGAACAAGATCCCACTGATGCAGCAGCATTAAACGACAGTGGTCATGCTGTCAAGGGAGAGAGCACTGACACCAAAGGAGGCTGCATACAAGACCCAAGGCAGCTTTGCCTGCCAGCTCAGGATGCAAACACAGAAGCTGAGGTAAAGGACCAAGAAACGCCTGATGCAGCAGGAGAGAGCAAAGACACTGTTGGTGAAAAAGAGGAGGAGAGGAAGGCAGACAGAGGGGAAGACACTTGCTCTGAGGAATCTTCCCATTCAGTGTCTTCTGAAAAAAGCTTGGATGTGCTCATGGATGTGGCAGCAGATCTGGCACCTGAGAAGGAGCCAGAGGAAACCTTTGTGGCAGAAACTGTGAGTAACTCGGACCTGCTGGACCTGACCAAAACGTGCTTGCCAGCAACAGAGCCAACAGGAGATGCTGTGCCAGTACCTGCACCCCCAGAAGGGTGTACGCAAAGCCCTAAAGTATCTCTGGCCTTATCATCTCGGGATAACACAGAATTGAATGACTCTCAGGAAATGGATGAGGATGAGGGCATCCACAGCCATGAAGGCAGCGACATAAGTGACAACATATCAGAAAGAAGCGATGACTCGGGGTTAAATGGAGCTCGCTCGGTACAAGAGGAAACAAGTCCAAAGGCATCAAAAGGAGCTGCTGACACAACCGTGGCCAGGGAGAACTATGTGTGCATTTTTTGTGACCGCTCATTTAAAAAGGAAGGTGAATACAGCAAGCACCTCAATCGCCACTTAGTCAATGTGTATTATCTTGAGAAGGCAACAAAAGGGCAGGAGTAGAAATAGCTGTGGTTTGGGGGAGTCTTCTTTTGTAAGATCTTATACAGCTTATGTACAGATATTGTAGATTTTTTTTGTAAGCACGGTTTGCCTTAGTTGTCTGCATTGGTTTGTTTATTGGTTTAGTTTGGGGTTTATTTTCAGTTGAAAATATTTTCGACAACTTTCTGTGTAATGGTGAACTCATTAACTATTGGATCTTTTCATTAGAGAAGGCAGGTAGGGTATATGAGGCTGTGTCCTTGTAAAGTCAGTGTAAGCTTCTAGTCTATTACCTTATGCAGTTCTTCCATACATTGAGTTTTAAGAACAAGACTGTAGCTAACAATAAACAAGTTGGATGCTTATAGAGCCATTGGCATTAGTTGCTTTTTATTCTAGCAGCCAACTCCTCTCTCTCTCCCCTCTTCCCCCCACCTTTGTTCTTAGTTCTTCTTGATGTGTCTTGATGTTCAAAGTGTTAGACTACTTGATGTTTTTTCTACCAGGAAGATAGCTTCTATTACATAAAGAGCACTTTGTAAAAGAAATCAAGGTTGGCTAGTGATGAACATAACTGTTTAATATAATTATAATTGAGAACATACATTTCAGATCCCCTGAGCATGAATGGTGAGCCAAAATTTGTAAGTAGTCCTTCCAGCTTCTGATTGAAGAACCTCTGTCTTGATTAACATCTTAATTACTATGATACAGAATTGGCTTTGTTGTGGGGGAGCAAGTTTGTTACTTTTAATTTCTGATTATTTCTTTTATTGTGCTTTAAGGGCTTAAAATATTGCACATTGTTTTTGATTTTTACCTATGCAGTTTAATCCTTTAGGAATAGCGCTTGTGCAGTACATGTACACTTTATATATGCATGTTTGGTTTTGTTTGTGAAAGGTTTTTTAATTATTATTATTATTATTATTTGAAAATGTTCAGATTCGTTGCTTACCATGGGGCAGTTTTCTGTGATGCTCTTTACTGCAGGTGTTTCTTGCTTCCCTGGGGTGTTATTCGTTGTACATGAAGTTGCTGCAATTTTGAACTCCTTGGCTATATGTGTTTGACTGGCCTTAGAATTGTATAGTTCCTGAGCGAAATGGTACCAATGGAATTTCAAAACACTACTTAATAGGATTTATCATAAAAATTCCACTTCTGTTATTTCGGATACACATGCAGGGTAATACATTCTCATTTATAATTTGGGATTACCATACAGGAAAATACTCACTCTTGGTGGAAATGGTTCAGATGTGTAAGTCCAAATGATTAGTATTTCTTCCCCCCCCGCCCCTTTCATTTCTGTGATGGATAGCAGTCAAACTTCATGAGCCTAAAAAAAATAGAACAGTAGCAGTGAATATCTGTGGTTCATCAAAATCTAACATCTCACACACAAAAAAACCCAAATAAAGATATATCAACTGGTAAGCAGCAAACCTGGCATTGAAAACTGTCAGAATTCCTGCTCCTTATTCGTTCAGGTTGCATTTAATAAGCTCATCCTGCTTCCATGCAGAGAGAAACATGTAAGTGATCAGATCGTCATCTCAGGGCTACATGTCATACCAGGAGTTTTTAATTCTAACCAAACATCATTTCTGGCACAGACCAGTACAACAGAGATAGCATGCTTGCTGCTTGTAGCCAACCAGTGGCAAAATGTAAATAAAATCCATCCCAGCAGGGGGAAAAGCAAAACCCTCCAGTCGCATCCGTGCACTCTTCCCACTGTCATTAGCCACCTTTCCAGTGGGAGCCGTTGGGGGCAGCTTCTCTGGTGGTCAGGTCCAAAGAAGCAAACTTGGAGGCTGGTGTTACTTGGAGAGTAGGGTTTGAGGAGCTCAGACAGTATTTGTCAGAGCACTTTATGGCAAATACTCTCAATGTGAGCTCTGGAATTAAACCCTGTTCTTCTCTGCGTGTCCCCACAGTATCCTCCCCTCCACACAAGCCCACTGCCTTGAATGAATAGAGAGCAGCAATGCTACATTGCTTCTGCTTGTGGGAGATTGGTAATAGGAGGCCAAAGATTTGAGCGGGAGGACATCCCTTGTGGCAGAAATAAATTGTATAATGTATAGTGAGTTTTTGTTTGCTTAGATAGTGTTCAATCCTTACCTTGGCTGCGACAATCATTGTCAACTGAAGATCAAGTTGCAACTCTATTTATGTTAAGCATTAAGAAAATAAGTCTAGTTGAATTGTTTTCCTAAGCAACCAGTTGTAATAGTCTTAGATGTATGTTTTTTTCTGTCATAATAGTGTTTCATTTATATATAAATGTTGCCACCATTTGTGAGCGATGTGAGCAGATGCTGGGAATTCCAGTCCTGTGTAGAGGCTTTATAGCTCCTTTCATATCCTTGCGAAGAGCCTTTGCCATCTGGTGAGAGACTTCAAGGACTTTAGCTATGTTCGCATAAACTTGTGGACTGGCCTGATCATTTTTCTGTTTTCTTCTTCAGTGGAAATAATGGTGTTGACTGACTTTAAATCTCTCTCTATGAGATAAAAACAAAGATGTGGTTGTGTGAGACACTCAGCTGCACATTTCTGTGAAGTGGTCATGGTTTCAATGCTTGATGTGACAAGAACTTTCGGAAGACAACAGTCAGCTCCTGTTTCTTGCCACAAGATTAGAAACTGAAAATAACTTATTAACATATTAAGAAGTTGATTCTTTCTATGTGAGACCCATCAACAATGTCCTGAAAACCTAACCTTGGTGTAGAACTGTGTTGGAGTTCTCTGCTTGGTTGTCCAAGGTTTGGGAGTATGTTATGGTAAAGCAGCAAGGATGTAACGCGTTTTGTGTACCTAAAATATTAGACGTTGCTAATATTGAGTATTTGGGGAGGGGGTGCGGCTCAGGTAACCCACACATATGGTGTCCTTACAATGCTGCATCTCCCTTTGAACAATGCCTTTTTTTTTTTTTTTCTTTTTTACTTTTTCAATATTCTTAAATTATTTTGTGTTGGTTTTGCCATTTTCATGTTTCTTGGCAATAATATCTGTACAAGTGTTCAACCTCCATTATGTGATTGGAAAGATGAGCACACTGATATACCCCTACACTGCCAGCCCTCAGTGGAGCAACACTGGTGGTTTGGGCTTTTGCTGTATGAATCTGTGCATTCAGAGTAACTGCCCTGAGAAATGGTCTAGGAGTGGGTAGCTACACATTCATAATGCTGGTATTGTAATAGCTATTTCTGGATTTTGATGATCTAGGCTGGAACTTTAGTTATTTAAAGAAGTGTTTAACAACTGACAGGCCAGTTAAGATCTGGTAATGTCGTTGATTTCAACAGATTTAATTGATTTCAAACAGATCTAATGGAATTCAACAGATTTAATTGATCTCAACAGATTTAATGTAGTTGAAAGGTATTAAATCAAGAGTTTTCTTGAATGTCAGTTGTGTAGATATGTGGTGTGCATACAATATTAACAGAATCCAAATAGCTAATGGAATTGTTTTATGTGTACATATGGTTTTCCCCTCTAAAATTACACTAGCTAACAAACTTTTGTAAGCTGGCATGGAAACATGTTTATGATGTTTAGTTGCACCATGTTTGATGCTTTTACAGTGCAATACTTGTATACTCTGAATTAAACCAAAGGTAATTTTTTTTCATGCTCTCTCTACTGTAGTGCATGACAGTCTTTTCTACATTTGTAATAGATGTAAAACAAGCCAGATCATACATCCTGTTTTTACTTAAAACATGTATAAGAAGTCTTTTCTGTTCAAAATGTAGTATAAAGTTAAACTAAATTGCATTATATTAACCCAAGTGTATTTTCCTAAGCATAGTTACGATTAAATAAACTTTATTAAGGAACTTCCAGCTTCTGTCTCCCACTTGCTAATGTCTAGTGAAAGCCATTTGTAACTAAAGGCAGGAGCAGTGCAAGCATCGTTGGTGGAGCTCTGCCAGACCTCAAGCCAGCACCAGTACAGAGGTGCCATGTGCACTTAACTGCAGACAGGGGTAGTGGCTCCAGAAATGGCTTTTCTCTTTGATTAAATGTTTTCTCATAAGCAGTGCACCCTCCACAAAGTCATTGTTGTTTGTCAATGGGAATTTGAGTTTCTGAGCCATGCAGTTAGTCAAGCAGCAAAGAGCAGGGTGCACCGCTACCATGGGACATAGCCTTGGTGCTATGCGGGGTGGCAGGGCTGTCATCACCTGGGTATGGGCAGGTTTGGGGTTGCTCCCCTTGAAGTCTTGTAGACAGCATGTATGCAGTTCATGGGACAGCCAGTGTAGGGCAAGGAGCAGGAGTGGTACACAAGCCTGGCCCAGGCTGCAAGGGAGATGCTCTGAGAGCGTGGCGTTCAAATGGCAGGGTCTGGGTGCTCTTTGCCTCTTTGCTGTTTAAGTTAATGATTTCAAA
Source organism: Myiopsitta monachus (assembly GCA_017639245.1). Lineage (NCBI taxonomy): Eukaryota > Metazoa > Chordata > Aves > Psittaciformes > Psittacidae > Myiopsitta > Myiopsitta monachus. The sequence continues at coordinate 68,896,310 of CM029917.1, read as the reverse complement.
CTGGATGGATGGAGGAGGCCCTGCCCTTTGCACCCCAGCTAGTGCCGCCCCCCAGCCCTGGGAAGGCATGCTGGGGACAAAGCACCTGAAATGAGAGAACACGCAAGTGGGCTGGCAACCTAAGAAACCATTTTTTCCTTTCAGCCTGCAGTCAGGTCACGCTTGTCTCTGACCAGCTCCTTGCACCTTGGCAGAAAAACTGCTAGTTTTTCCTGATTGATAGAAAACCAGTGAGAAAACCTGCTGGGCTGAAAACATGCTTAGGAGGTGCTTTATGCCAAGTTGTTTCTTTACATAACTGGGTAGCCAAGCACAGGCACACGGTCCAGTGGTACCTTGCAGGCCAGTGTGAACTCCTGCCTGCGCACCAACATGCCCCAAAGATGAGTGAGCTCAACTGGGAGATGGCTTAGCTTCCTGCTGACTTGCATGGGGACAGGGCTCAGGTCATGAATTAAGACTTAATGTCTTAATTCAGCTGCCTTGTTCAGGCTTTGCTCATGCTCGGAAGGAGCTGAAATGCTGGGTAGGTGCCTGGGTTTGGTTTTTGTTTGTTTTTGAAGCTTAGCTATGCTGACACAAGTGGCTCTACCTTGTACATGCACAGTATAACCTACACATAGGAAAAGGTAATTCTAGAAGGGTAAAACCCTTCCCTTGGCCAGGTGGTATTTTTGAGCTTGGTAAACTGAGCTCCCCACATCTCCCTCCTTTGCTGGAAGCACCAGACCTGCAGCAATGCAATGTTATGGCAGTGCTTTGACACCCTTGGGCTTAAGCCAGACGGCACAACCTGTCCCTTGCCAATGAGTTGGACGGAGGAGCCATTCTTGGTGTCCTTTAGCCCTGTATAGGTCAGAGCACTCAGACTGCTGCCATCTGAGAACAGGTGAGGAGGAGAGGGGACAGGTGAGGTTCGTGGCTGGGTTTGTTTCCATCACAGATGAAGAAGAGTGGGAAGATGGTGACTGGTCCCTTGGTGGGGATGACAGGGACATCAACAGTGCCCTGGGTGGTCACAAAGCTGCAGGACCACCTCCCGAGTGCTGCCTTAACCAGAGACTTGGGAGGCGAAACTGCCCAGGGGCTCCTGGAGATCTCAAGAGCACAAGCGTGTAGCATACATGCAGCTGCAGCACTGCAGACACGCACTCCACGCTCCCCAGCTAACGCATGTGCAGCACAGCACGTGTTTGCCAACCCTCTGATCTGGCCTGGCTGTTTGCACTCTGCTCAGCATCCCTGAGCCCTGCAGTCGTGGAATAAAACCAAAAAGAAGGCTGAGCCCCTTTCCCATGGCTGTGCTGAGGGTCCTGGTTTTAATAAAGGGCTCATATGCTGCTCCAGTCCTTCCAACAGGCACTAAGCCTTGGTCCCACTCACAGCTGGCCAGACTAACCCTGATGGTTTGAAGGCTTTTTCCCCTTTTTCTTCTTGATTCGGTGCTGCCTGGTGAGGCTGGACCAGGGCCCTGAGGCACAGAGTAACTCACAAATGTGGCCACAGCCACACCATGGCACCCAATGTGTGACATTGGGAAATTACCACCAGCTCATCCTCAACAGCAGCTGGTCAAGAATTCCCCCTGGTGCTGCAGGATGCTGCTGGCTGGCCTGCAGAGACACAGCCCTCCTCTGCCACCGGAGGAACCACCAGGATGGGGCAATGTGTCACCAGGGCATGGACCCACCATCGAGGCATGCTGGGCAATCCCAGCAGTTTAGCTACAAGATCAGTGGGGACAGTTGTTGATGAAGGAGTATATAGCAATTGCAAGCTGCAAATCACAGTACAATCAGTGGGAAGCAGATGTTTCGAACCCAGTGCATTAGATTCCCTGACCTGTGTACCTCTTTGCACGTTAGAGTCTATTTTGGGAGTGTTAAAGGTAGTGGCATGGGACTTGCTCTGCTCTTGCCATGAAAAGCAGTGCTCATGTTCCTGGGCCGGGAGTCCCTGCCGTGAGCAGCTCTGACAGGGAATAGCCACTGGGCAGGAAAAGGAAGCCGCTTTGTGAGCTGGCACCGCATGGGGTGTGTGCAAAGCAAATGGCACTTCCCTGCTCAGGGTTGCAGGGAGATGCAGCCCTCACATCACACTGCCCCACTCTGACCCAGCACTGGGCTCTGCTGGAACATCAAGGAGTACCCCATCCAGGCACACCAACACCCCTGGGTGCTGCAACTGCCCAGGCTCAAAGGCAACTCCAGCCAGCCCTAGCTGAATACACCCAAACCTGCTCCTCTGCATGTCTTTGCCTGTATGCTGACTGCTGCATCCAAAGCCATACGCTGTGTTTTTGTGGGGGTGGTTCTGCTGAATACACTACTGGAGCAGGCATAAGTAACTGCTAGTGCACACTGAGACACCCACGAGGAGCAGGCCTTCCCCGGGGCTGGACCTCTCCTTATGCCCCGGTTCTGCACAGACTCAAACCACCTTTGCTGTTGGCTCCTCCGCTGAGATTAAACTGGCTGTTGTCTGCAGGCATGGTAAAAGCTGTGTTATCTTTCAGGCTGTCTGGCATAAACCAGACATGAACCCTCCCTTTGAGAAGCATTTCTGAGCAGGTCCTCAGCTCCAGTGTAATTCAGGCCTGGGAGCTCACAAAAGGCGCGTCTGTGCTTTCATTGAGGAACTAATTGCTTCCACATTACAACGTCCTGCTTGCTGATGTTTAGCATCTGTCAGGAGCACACATTTTCATCCCCGGCTGGGGCTCTCATGGCACAGCACAGCCTTTGCAAAGGCCCTACAACCCCAGCCTAGCACCAAGCCCCTGCACTGCCCTGGCACACCACTTGCGCCTCTGGGTGGGACACTAGAAGGACACTGGGCCGTGGGAGGCATGCATGCACATCCCCCTTGTTGTCCTTTTTGTCCACCTCCATCAGCCCATGCGCAGCCCATCTGTGCGTGTAGAAAGGGCCTCCCTGACCGGGGGACCTGCTTCACCAAACACTTGCTTTGGCTGCGGTCGGACCACCGCTGTAACACAGGCACATCTTCCTGCATGCAGAGCTGTTTGCCTTTCATGCTGTGTGTGTTTCCAGACATACAGCAGCAGAGGAATGTTACAGGGAACGCCTGGTTTGGATTTGTCAAGCTGGTTTGAACAGACAGCAGCCAGACCCTTTTCCTGCCTCCCGGTTTTGCTTTTTCCAGGCCTGCTTTCCTAGGACTGCTCCACATAACCCCAGCTAAAGAGGAGGTGCAAGCTTCTCCTTCATGCTGTTTTATCTACCTCCCCATTAAATCATGTAACCAGCACGAGACAGGTTCTCCTCAAGGCACAAAACTTTACGTATCAGTGTGACAGTGTGAGTAAAAAGGGCAGTCTGTGTAAATGGGCAGTCTAAAATGTCTGGAAATGATGTTTAGGCAGCAAGATGGGGCTGGTGATGGGTTTCTGCAGGCTGGCCCTGTGGAAATGTCTAAACATGGCTGCAGTGCAGGCCAGAAGAGGCCTTTTTAACCGTCATCCAAACTGAAACATGCACCTGCTGAAGTGAGTCCAGAGGCCACGCAGATGATCCAAGGGCTGGAGCCTCTTCCATGAAGACAGGCTGAGAGAGTTGGGGTTGCTCAGCCTGGAAAAGAGAAGGCTCTTGGGAGACATTACAGCAGCCTTCCAGTACCTAAAGGGGGCCTACAAGAGATCTGGAGAGGGACTTTCTACAGGGGCATGTAGTGACAGGACAAGGGGGAATGGCTTTAAACTGACAGAGGGGAAAGTTAGATTAGGTATTAGGAAGAAATTCTTCCCTGTGAGGGTGGTGAGGCCCTGGCACAGGCTGCCCAGAGAAGCTGTGGCTGCCCCATCCCTGGAAGCTTTCAGGGCCTGGCTGAATCGGGCTTTGAGCAGCCTGGTCTAGTGGAAGGTGTTCCTGCCCATGGCAGGGGTGTTGGAACTGGATGAGCTTTAAAGTCCCTTCCAACCCAAACCAGTTTGGGATTCTGTGATTCTGTGATAAAGCAGCCCAGGCTCAAAGGAGCACACAGACATAGTGGGGGGAGGGGAGCCCAAACAACACCCTCCCATGACCATCATCACTGTCATTGGTCCATCAAAGGCCCATTTGCACAAGCCTAGACCTGCACAGGGGCACAAGCAAAGAGAGGAACTGAAGGACCTGTAAAGAATGAAGGAGCCCCTTTCAGAGCCATTAGCCGCTCTGTCCAGGAGCAAAACCCATCACCACAAGTCATCAGTGTCTATGAACACCTGAAAGGAGGATGTAAAGAGGATGGAGCCAGGCTCTTGAAAGTGTGAGGTGTCCCTGCCCATGGCAGGGGGGCTGGAACGAGGTGATCCTAAGGTCCTTTCCAACCCAAACCATTCTATGATTCTATGACAGGACCTGAGGCAATGGGCACAAAAACACTTTTTTTACTGTGAGGGTGAGAGCACGGGCACAGGCTGCCAGGGAGGTTGTCTCCATCCTCAGAGATAGTAAAATCCATCTAGACACAGTACTGGGCATGCTGCTCTAGGTGGCCCTGCTTGAGCAGGGCACTGGACAAGAGGACCTCCAGAGGATCCTTCAACCTCAACCATGCTGTGAGCCTGTGTATCATAAAGTTCTCCACATCACCTTTTGGGCTAAAGAGGATTGCTGTCTAAGGATGTGGGACACATCATGGAATGCAGGGGAAGAATAGTTTGAGATTGCACTGGACTTTTTCAGGATGAGAAAAGGGAGGATTTAGGCATTTTGGGAAACAAGTGTCCGAAATAGAGGGTAAGGGGATAAAGAGGGCTACTTATGTGTGAACAGTCAGCTATTTGGTACACGTATCTGGCCATGCCCTGTATCTGATCAGCACAATTTGTCCTGTATCCTTACTAAATTTAACTTTCCTGAGTGAGGGCTCTGTACTCTGTGTCCATGTGCGCATATGGGGAAGAGAAGGTATGACTGAACTGAAATTCAAAAAAAACTCCACCCTCCATTGTCTCACACATTGGTATGAGAAGCTGAGATGGGATTCCACTAACCACTGTCTCAGGGATGGGTGGGAGGAGTTGGAGGTAAGGCCCCAGGTCCATTGCCTGAGAGATGGGTGGGAGGAGCCCCTTATCTTGAGGACTGGTGAGAGGAATTGCTGCCGATTATCCCAAGAATTGCTGCAGACAAGTGCAGTTGCAGAGCTGGCTGCAAGGCCAGAGAAACTGGTCCACCAGGAAAGTGTAGTACCTGACATTAAGAACAGAGGTACTACCCCCAACTCATAATAATGTAAGGAGGTAATCACCATGAAGGACACCTACGCAAGGACACCCATCTCCAACTACTACAGACTCTTGGGGACACTGCTCCAATACCGACTATGAACCCTGGATGACTCCCACCACCTCCCTGAAGACTTATGGACCTCCAGGACGCTGCTGGATCCATGGTGGTGACTCTCTCTCTCTGCACCCCGAATCCTTGCTTCATTTGCCTTTTTTCCAATCTGTCTATTGCTATCTGTTTTTTCACAATAATTTTTTAACAATAATTGTCTTTTTGTAATAAACCAACTGATCGATTACCGTACGTGACCTCGTTTGCACCTTAAGTTCACTCTTGGGATCACAAATGAAACAGGTCTGACACTGGGGTTTCAGGGCAGCAACTGAAGTGAGACCATGCATCTAACCACAGCTAGTGAAGCTGGAGAAAGGATGAAATGGCCTGGGAGAACAGGGGTGTGGGGGTCTTTAAGGGCCAGCTCAGGGTGTCAGAGCATTCAGTTTGCTCTAGGGAACATAAGGCTGTGCAACCAGGCGTCCTGGACAGCTGTGTGGCTGTAGCAACACAGTGTACCACAAAGTGGAATGGAACTGAGGCCTCAGGGGCTCACATCTCCAAGTACCAGCAACTCCACTACGTGTGTGTACACATCACTTCTGCATACAGGCCCTTGATGGTGTGTTTGCATTAAGTGCTATGTGTCTACAATGTGTGTGGCAGCAGTGTGTGTATGTGGTGTGTATGTGTGCTCTGGGCCTTCTGGGAATGCACTTCAGCCTCACTAGTGGCTGGACCTGGCAGCATGGAGCTGCAGCAGTCTTACGCCTCTTTGGCTGTCAGACCTGGCATAAGATGCTCACCTCTAACACCAGCGTTTCTGCTGGGGCTGTTGTTAGCAGGATGCTTATGCCCACACAAGAGTTCTCCATCAGCAATTTGAGAAGGATACAAGGGAGGAAGTGTCCTTGAAAAGCTTTATTCTACACCCTCAGTTTCAGAAACTGTTTACACAAGCTACAGAAACCAAACTGAAGCAGTGAGTTGCAAAAGTTTCCTCTTCAGGCATATGATCAGACCTGCTTTTAATTAAATCACCTTTCTGGTGTCCAAAAGCAGGGTGCTGCACTTGCCTCAATGCTGAAGGACCTGATTTTTGGTTGATGTTGTTGAATTACTATCAGCCACTAGGTAGGTCATACCCACACTAGAGCATTCCCTGCTCCTCCCCACTCCCTCCACCCCTTTCCACTTCGGAAACACTGGCAAGTCCCAGGGAGCAGCTGTCTCACCTCTCACAGCAAGGTACCAGCCACTCAACTGATGCAAAATGGCTGCAGTTCAGCAGATGAATCAGGTGCGGACTTGTGGAGTTCCCCCAGGCCTGCTTCCAAAACCGTGCCTGTCTGCCTTTGAAAAGGAGTTCTGAATATCAACAAGCAACAAGGTTCTCCAGAGGCTGTTCTGTCCTCTACCTTGCTCAGATGATGAGCAAAGCTATTTCCTCCCTGTGGCTTTCAGGTTTTCCACCAGGGAGGGAGGTTTTTTGGTCCTATAAGCAGCAGTGCCTGGGATCCGTGACCCTCTGATGGTGGCGATGTACGGCAGAAGGGGAGGCTCCCGTACCACCAGCGCTGTGCCCTGGGGAGTATAGGCTCGGAGCAGCAGTTTCTGTTCCGGGTGAGCTGTCACTGCCACCCAACCTGCACAGCCAAGAACACCACTCAGTCAGTGAGAAAAGTTCTAGGATCAGAACGAGGGTTCTGACACAAACTCAGTGCCTCCCATGCTGGCTAAGAACCTGAGCTACCCAGCTTTGAGAAACCAAGCTCAAAGGTTATACCAGCCCCTTCCCAATAGAAGGCAGCATCCAAAGCCACATCTTACTCTCCCCAGACACAGCTCTTTCCTGTGGTGGGAACTACCATCACCACAATAATGAACATTTCCAATCCATGGCCCTTTCCCTCTCACCTGGACAGACAGAAGTGTCACAGCCAATCCTGATGCTGTAGAACTTGTATGGCAGCCAGACATAAAACATGCCAATGTGGTCATCCTGTACAAGCATGGCTGTCAATCTCCTTTCCTGGAGTTTACCAAGCCTCAGCTGGACAAAGTCATAGCTGCCCTGATTTTGTGTTGGTGACAGTCCTGCTCTGAGCAGGAAATACTGCTTCATCCCTTCACAGGCCTCTTCCCATCCATGTTTCTAAGATGAAGACCCTGCAAAGTGAACTAATGAAGAAACACAAAATTACCTGCAGAAGAAAGTTTGATATCTGCAACTGCCTCAGTGGTACCAATTCCTTTCAGTGTAATGTCCTGGGGGACAAGGGGAGGGAACTCTTTCATTCGCTCTTCCCCACCCATGGGAACCTAAGATCAAAACATGGAGAAAAGATTTAACAGTCAAGAGGCACTCCAGCATTCCTACCTTAAACTGGTAAGCAAGTGTCATGGGTTCAGCAGTAGCAGTCATTTTTCTCCTTCTTGGTAGCTGGTGCAGCACTGTGTTTTTGATTTTGGGCCTGGGAACAGCGCTGATAACACCAGTGTTTTCAGTTACTGCTTGGTAATGTTTTGGTCTGACCAAGGACTTTCTGAGTTTCATGCTCTGACAGGAAGGAGGGGAAGCTGGGAGGAAGCAGAGACAGGACACCTGACCCAGACTGACCAAAGAGGTATTCCATACCACAGCATGTCATGTCCAGGATGTAAAAATAGAGGGCAGAGACCCTGAAGGGTGGGGGTGCACTGCTGGGTCGGGCTGGGTATCAGGTGGTGAGCAGTTGTATTCTCTTTCCTTGTATTTGCTTTGTCATTATTATTACTGGTGGTAGCAGTAGTGATTTGTGTTATGCCATAGTTACTGGACTGTTCTTATCTCAACTTGTGGGAGTTGCATTCTTTCGATTCTCCTTCCCATCCCCCCGGGACTGGGGGAAGAAAGAGAGGGGGAAGTGAGTGAGTGAGAAAACTGCATGGCTGACTGGACTTAAACCACGACAGCAAGGCACAGGTGGGAATAAAGACAACATACCATGGTTAGCCAAGTAACAACTGGCTTGAAAACCCTACAAGAGTTATTTCAGGTTTGCCAAGAAGAGAATCAAGATCACACACAGAGCAACCAGTGGGAGCCCAGAGATGCAAAGGTGGAGTGCCCACTGCAGGACTCAGCCTTGATGTGAGTGACAGCACTTGTTCTCAACGTGCACAGGGATGGAGTGCCAGGATAAGGACAGCTCACCCCATTCCCCATCAATCTGTAAATGCTACACAGTATGTGGCAATACCAAGGAAAAAGGTCACACCACCAAAGATGACGGCACATGCAGAGGATCCAGTGGGGAAAGAATAAGAAAGGTACATTTTCCAACTGCAATCTGTTCTGAAACCCCAGCCTGAAGTTTGCCATGGAAAATATCCCTGTAGCTGCCTGCACTTTAAGGCTGTTCAAGAAAAGGCAAGCATCAGAGAGTAGAGCACTGCAAATCTTAACAGCCTGAATGCTAGAAACAGGAGCTCTGCTGAAAATGTATCATCTTGGGTGTTCTCTCCCAAATAAGCTGCAGCCATGCAGTCTGTGCAGGACAGCTCCACACTGCAGATCTTCACTTGTGCACTGCTGAAGCCCCAAACTCTTGACACAGGCTGCTTTTCCTTATCAGTTGTGCTCCACGCAGGGCGCTGCACCAGGTGGGACAGCCTGCCTATCTGCAACCAAGAGCCCACCACAGCACTTCCTCTTACCTTTAGTAACTCATAGCCAGCGTGCTTCTTGTAGATGGCATCTGCATTACTCAGGGAAGTAACATGGACTGGCAACAAATTAGAAGCCACGACAGAAAACCAGGCAGACTTTTCTCCCTGAGGTAAGAAACAAGAAGAGGATGTTACTTATGATAACAGAAAATCAGCCCTGAATTGCTTTCTCCTGCATGTTGACAACCTGTTTGACTGATGTCCCCTCCTTGGCCGAGGGGTTTTTGTCGCTGTCACTGCAGAGAAGAAAGTTTATATAAACAGGGGAGCTGAGCTCCTAGGAAAGAAGTAACCACAGCTTCACTATCCTGCCTCAAGGCACACCCAATATCACATCCCATCTGCTTAGCTCATCATCCAATCTCAAATCTTTGCTCTTGTTTAATTCCCAAGAACAAGCTCAGTATGGTTATTTAGCATGAGAGGTGAGGGATGACTTCTGTGTCGGTGCTTCTTCAACCATCACTTTACATTTCTAACAGGCACCTCCCACTGGAAAATATTTGGTTCCAAGCAGCTCTCAAGCTATGCAAAAATTGAATGTGAGGCTATTTCTGCAGGCATTCACATAACTTCTGCATGCAGAGAAAACAAGGTTAGAGAGGGGAGCAACCTCTCTAAACACTGCTAGCAGCCTGAAATAAGAAAACCCAAGTGCAGCAATTCTTCAGATCTAATCTGATCTGACGCTGGGGCTCCTCTGTCATGATTTGAGCACAGCCGTCTTCCTTCTCTAGAGGATGTAGATACACAAGACTGATACGGCAGTGGACTGAGACAGATAAGGAAGACCTTTGGGGCCCTAAATGTGCACAGCTCAGCCTGCTAGGAGCACTGTTACATGTAAAACAGGCTTATAGCATGAAGCCTACCTGCCAGCCCTGATGCACTGGACGTGTCTCCAAGCCTGATCCTCTCATCAGGAGATGGTCTTACACTTCTTTACCATGACAACACCAGCTGGGTTCTCCAAAGTCATGCCTCCTGACAAACAATGCCCTGGGGCAGCCTGATCTTGCAGAGGATATTTACTGCCAGCAAAATGTCACCTGTCCTACTTTGTCAGGTACATAAACACAGGTGCTTTCTTGAATCCCTGACAGTGCCCAACCAACATGCCTGGGAGGTTCTTTTCTGAGAGCTCTGTCCAAGACAGTATGAATAAAGAGAGTTCGTTCCTGCTGGGTTGCCATCCTCACAGCACTTTTTTCTTGAGGCATCACTTCTCTGTACTGCCAAGCTGTTTTTCAAGATGGTGCTCTGGATTCTCAACTATGATGAAGCCCTCCTGCCATACTGGTACACTACTGATTTTGCCCCGCTACTCTGCTCTGGTGAGACCCCACCTGAAGTACTGCGTCCAGCTCTGGAGTCCTCAGCACAGGGAAGACATGGACCTGCTTGAGATGGTCCAGAGGAGGCCATAAAACATGACCAGAGGGTTGGAGCACCTCTCCTATGAGGAAAGGCTGAGAGAGTTTGGCTTAGTCAATCTGGAGAAGAGAAGGCTCTGGGAAGACCTTATTGCAGCCTTTCAATATTTAAAAGGGGCCTATAAGAAAGATGGGGAGAGACTTTATCAGAGCCTGTTGCGATACAATGACAGGTAATAGTTTTAAACTAAAAGGGGACATTCAGGCTGGACATGAGGAAGAAATTCTTTACAATGAAGATGGTAAGACACTGGCACAGGTTGCCTAGAGAGGCAGTGGATGCACTATGCCTGAAGACATTCAAGGCCAGGCTGGATGCGGTTCCCAGCAACTTGATCCTAATTGAAGATGTCCCTGTTTATTGCAAGTGGGCTGGACCAGATGACCTTTGAAGGACCCTTCCAACTCAAACTATTCTATGATTCTATGACTTTACATGCTGCTTTTCTAACAGATTTCTAATCTCAAAAGCAGCAAAAAGAGGATCTGTGAAGGCCACCTAGAAAACCTTTTATCCTCTGCTACTGCAATAAGTGATGAAGCAGCAGCTCAAAAATGCTTTCTTCGCTTACCTCTAAGTAGTCTACACGTCCCAAGGCTGCTAAAAACAAGACCGTTCCCGGCTTGAGAATGAAGGTCCGTGGAACAATAGCACTTGTGGGCAAAACCAGCTTTACTTCTTTATCTGTCAGGAGATTTAAAAGCTGCAAAATAAATTGTACCACTGTAACTCATCCCACATGTTTCAATGGGCATAATGAAATTAATACTGGCATTATATTGAGGGGAAAAAGATCAGGTAGAGCAGCGTGAAGAACATTTAACAGAACAGTTCAGTTCTGGTCCACACATTAAGTAGGAAACAGGAGGAGGCAGGGATGTCACCAACCTTCATGGCAATGCAGGGTCCATAACGAATTATAACAGCTGCCAGAAGCCTGCTGATCACAATTTGGGAATCCCGGGTCTCGCTGGAACAAGCTCACCCAGAATTTACTATGCTTCATAGCATGAATGAAGCCATGTGGAGAGCTGGAGACCATCTTTGGCTATGACGTTTGAGTTACTTCACTTAGGCAGTGATGCAAAGTGCTGAATCAATACTAGCAGCAAAGCTAGCCTCAAATATTGCACTGAGAGAAAAGTGCTCGATCACACTGTGAAACAACTCAAACTGCAGTATGAGAGCCTGCTACACAGCATAGATCCCTACTCCGAGCACAGTGAAGCAAGCTCTCCTGTCTGTGAGGGCTCCCAAATGTTTGTGCTGCCTGTCCTCTTCTCCTCCCTCTTCCTTTCCTTCTCCTGGCTTAACTGGCTCATCTGTTTAGGTGCGAAACTTGTTTCAGTCAAAGGATCCACCCCAAAGTCTGCTTAAAAGCCAGTGACTTAACTAGCAGTGCTCCAGCCACAGTGGTCTGATCACTTCCTACAGAAGCACTGTTCAAACACAGCTATGAAACAATGTGCAAGCCCAGGAAGCAGTGCCTTGAAGGAAACAACTTGTCTCCACATTGATGATGTCTCTTTCCTAAACACAGGGAACTAAGAGCAGAAATGCTTCCAACTGGGCCCCTCCCCCAATGCCACAGTCATGCAAATACAAGTTTGTAACAGTCCAGTCTTGAGGATTAAGCAATTCAGCATTAAAAGACTGAACTAACAACATGCAGCCAGAGCCCCTAATGCTCTTCCTAAGTTCAGAAGCAGACAACCTTAAGCTTGAAAGCCAACAGATTTCAACACCAACTTCTATGAGACGAGGAGGCTCTGCCCTACTAGGTGCAGGTTTTCTGACATGTTTGACAATGCTTATACCAAAATTTGAGTTATCAGTAATCCTTTTGTAGGTTTCCAGAAATCTGGCTTTGGAAGGAGTCATGAGGAAGCAGCTAAAAAGCCCTCAAAGCTCCAAGGATTATGGACAAAATATAATTCCACCATATGCCAACAGCCACTTTCCTTCCTTCTTCTTCCAAAATAGTATTAAAACCCCAAGCTTGCTCATAACTGCCTGTCTATGCGGCAGATCTCGGCAATCTGCTTGTCCTCCACTTAGATCGAGCACTGACTGCAGGAACAAAAACTGATCTGAAACATGGCATGTTGCTCCTCAAAGGCACAGCAAGGACAACCAAAATCAAAAATGGCAGCCAGTACCTCTGTATGCAAGAAAACCCCTTTTTTTCCCCACATTTATTCAACTCCAGAGGAGAAGAACATATCCCATCTCCAGCTACCCGATCTTTAAGCTGATGACTGCCTTTACACTAGCTAGAGCAAACTTCTTAGTAAAGTGGGTTATGATCTGGCAAATACATCTACCAGACAACCAGCAGTTTTCTAGTGCTCATGAAAGCAGCATCTGCACTTGAGCTGTGCTGTCTCAGCAGAGTGCTTGCACTTCATTCTCTTAAGAGCTTTCCTCTCTCCTTGTACTTCTTCTCAAAAAGATGACCTGCAGCTCTGCATACATATCACAGCAAACAAAAATCAGAACAAGGCTTTTCTGCATGTGTGCACTATATCAACACCGACTTCAGAGCACAGCGGTATGCCTGATGCATTGGAGCTATTAACAGGAACACTGCAGACCCTGGTAACTTCAGGACAATGCTTTCTCAAAGATCTGGTTCAGTCACACAACACTGTTTTTTCTCCTAAGTTTCACCTTTTCCAGTAGGCCGACAGAGCTAAAGAAGCACAGACTTTATTGGGTGATGCAGGTATAAACCTGCTTATAGCACTATTGCTTACTTCCTGCATTCAGAAGTTAAGGAAGTTTGATGACAGTCATACAATCCCTTTGCTAAGATCACAGTAAGCACAACTCAGAAATGCAACAGCACTAACACAATGAACCCTCCCCAAGTAAATACAAACCATATTTTAACACAACTGTTCAAACAAAAAGAATCCTAACCCCAGGACTGCAGCACAAACACTCTGCCACACACACAATGAAGGCAGAACAGTCCTCCCAAACCCTGTCATTCCAAAACACAGCACCACAGAGTACCTACACAGTTTTCCTTTACAATCCCTGGAGTGTCATAACACCATCGAGCATCCTTCACTTCATTGTATGTGAAATCCTCCCTTTGCTCATGCTTCTTAGAAACAGGTTTGGGATCTTCATCTATACTGTAGGAGAGCACGTCTGGGTCAAAGTCAATCACAGTGCTAGACTTTTGCCGTTCAAATGTTCTTCCAACTCTTCCTGGATTAAAATGAAAGGTTCCTTGTAATTAATTTATTAACTTGCCTTTCTTTCAATAGGACATCCGTCTCTTCCCTTGCTTAAAAGGGATGCACATCAGTAATATGAAGGTAATAAAGATCTGTGTGGCTATAAGTTTGTGTGTTCAAAAGCAAAGATGATAAGAAATCCCTTCTGTAATTCTTGCTTTGCATTTCTCAAGCCCCAGACCTTGTCAGGGACCACATCACAAGCTCTCCATTATTTCTGTTTTACAGTAAAGCAGGCTGCCTTCTTTTTAGTGTGCCTTAGACTGTCAAACACAGCATTATTTGAAAAATCAGGGCTATCTTCTGGCAACCCCCCCTTTTGGATACACACTAAAATGATGTACAACCACTGTGACCTGCAGCCAAAATAGCTCAGTAGCTTAGCACATGCTGATGGTAGGCGTGCTGAACAGAGGAAACCTCTGCAATGCTACTGAAACAATAGCTGAAAAATAAGTACTTGAAAGAAATACTAATGATTCCTCTTATGGAGGAGCTGGAGCTCTTGCACTCAATTACTCAGAGAACAAAAACTGGTCAAAATAACTTGAATGCAAGTTTGGAAAAATGTTAATTGCTACTACAAAGCAATACTCCTGCAACTCCTGCACCAAATAAAGGTCTTATTTCAAAAAAATAAATACATAATAATGTGTATGCCCCATCCCTGGCAGTGTTCAAAGCCAAGTTGGATGCCCTTAGAGCAACCTGGTCTAGTGGAAGGTGTCCCTGCCCATGGCAGGGGGGCCGGAACTAGATGATCTTTGAGGTCCCTGCCAACTCCAACCATTCTGTGATTCTACAATTAAATGGGAATGAGCTCAGAGTGGGGAGAATGTACTTGACAAAACCAATTGGATTCTACAGAAAGTTAAAGAGTTAACAGCCCTCTGTGTAATTCACTATTTTCATTGAGACAGAGGGACAATACCTTTATTCATACAATACTCACCCACTAAGTAACCTTGCTTTTTAAGGCTATTAAGGAGCTTCTTTTCTTCACTGCTTAGCTGATCTTCTGTTTTCCTTGCCTCCTCTTTCAGCCTCTCTTGCCTTCGGAATATCCTGTCACATGTAGGATTAATAATTGGAAATTTCAACAGATTCAGTGTTGTTCCTGGAAAAAAAACGGAAGGCACGTCTGGGCCTTTGACTATCAGGCACATTTAAACTCTGAGAAAGAACAACAAAAAAAAATCAAGACTGCTTCTCCAACTTTTGGGTGAAACCCAGTAGCACAAAGTTGGAGGTGGAATGACAGTTGCTCCCATAGCATCAGCTTCTGCAGCCAGGGCAGCAGAAACAAGCCATCTGCTTGAAATATGCTTTCATTACTTTGGTGAAAAGGGTCTCAAAGCCAAGTAGTGCCAATACTGTCTTAGTACACCCCAGGCACGTCCCACCTTGAGGCAGCTTGGTTTTGTCTACAGGTGCACATCAGTCCGTTTCCTGGTCTCTCTTGATAGGGAGATGGCAAGGCACAGAGATTGGGTGCTGTCCCCACTGGCAAGGGAGCACGCAGGCTGGCTCTGGCTTACCAGTCCCCTTAGTGCTATATGACACAGAGTATCCCCTGTGCATACCTCCCACCCTTGGTGCCCTGAGGAAGGCAACAAGCCGAAATGCATTACAGCACTGCAGCTCACTGCCCACAGTGGCAATGCTTCAGGGTGACAGGTTCTGTGACAGGGCCTCCTGCCCCAGGTCTCGCTGAGGGTAGGCCTGAGGGAAGCACCTGACCCCCACTGCAACAGGGATAATGGGAGCCCTGACCTGGCCAGGAGGAGACGGTGGCCCTGTCGATGATATCGGGAGCACGAGACTTGCAGTAGTCGGAGCACAGCAGGGTGTTGAAGAGCGTCGACTTGCCGGAGTTGGTGGCGCCCAGGAGGTAGACATCCCCGGTGCACTTCCAGGAGCGCTGCAGCCGGCTGACCAGCCCCTCCATGCCGAAGCCTGTCTTGGCGCTCACCAAGCGGATGTCCACCAGTGGAGCTCCCCGCAGGCCGGCCTGGGTGCAGGCCTCCGCCACCCGCTTCCGCAGGCGCCCCAGGTGCCCGGGGGAGTCGGCGGGCAGCAGGTCTACCTTGTTACCCACCACCAGCAGCCCGGAGGCGGGGACGTCGGGGCCCAGCAGCGCTGGCAGCTGGGACAGCACCGGGTCGGGCAGCTCCAGCACGTCGAGGAGATAGAGGAGGAGCGGGCCGCGGCCGTGGCGCGGGGGGCGGCGTAGGGCAGCGCTTACCACCAGCCGATGCTGCTCGGCCGGCAGCTCCAGCCGCAGGGCCTGGCCGTAGTGGGCCAGCATCCAGCACCGCTGGCACACGGCTCCGCGCAACCCCGCCGCGCCGTCCGGGCCCTCCGACAGGCTCCGGAACTTCTCGGCCGGCATGAAGCCCGGCGCCGCGCTGTTGCGGCAGTGCAGCTCGGCCCCGCAGCCTGAACAGCTCACGCCGCTCAACGGCACCGATGGGTCGGGCCGTCCCGCCTCCGCCACCAGCGAGCCCCGCTTCCGCCGCTCTCTGCCCGGCTCTGGCTCCCGGCGAGGAAGGAGCGCTGCCCCCGCTGTTGCCGCTGCTGCTGCCGCCGCCGCTGCCTCACCCGGCTCCGGCTCGTACTCGGGGAATACAAACAGCTCCTCCTCACCGCTCGCTGTCCCCTCACGGCGCAACACCGGCGCCCAGGGCCGGACACGAGCCAGGCGGCCCAAGAACACCGGGGCCAACCGGAGCATGGCGGGACCGGCTCCCTTCTGCAGGAGCAAGGGACAGGGCGGGCTTAGAAACCGCGCATGCGCGTCCGGTTCCCCCGCTGCCTCCTGGGATGCTAGCGTGACGTGACGCGTCAGCGCTGCGCCGCCGCCTTCCCGCCGCTGCCGCTGCCGGCCGGGCCTGCGGTGCTGAGCCCCGCCGCGCCTTCCCGTCTCCCGCTTCCCCGCGGCCGCAGCCCGCGGCCCTTCCCGTCGCCACCATGTACGACGCGGACGAAGGTGAGTGTGCTGCAGGTGCAGGCCGTTCCCCTCCGGACCTTTTCCCCTGTGCATCCCGGCGAGGGGCGTGTGGGGGCCCCAGGGCCCGCGGGAGGCGGCGGTGGGGTAGAGATAACCCGGGCCCGGTGGGGTTCCCCGGAGGCTCCTGTAGGCTATCGGGTGGTCTGCAGGCCCTTCCGGGGCGTCCTTGAGAGCAGGCTTTGTGTGAGCAGAGATGGGGAGAGCCCGGGGGACTGGGGCCTGTTTTAAATGTCGTGCTTCCCCGCAGATATGCAATATGATGAAGACGATGATGAAATCACTCCCGACTTGTGGCAAGAAGCCTGCTGGATTGTTATTAGGTGAGTTGCTGAAACTCACTGTTCTTAGTGTTTCAGCACAGGTGCTCTTGGTCTTACAGGTGACATCCAGTTCACTGGCAACATATTGTGGAAGCTGTGGGCTTGGCTGTGCGAAACTGTTTTAGCATGTTCAGAGCTAAAGCACACAGGAAGGGCTTTAAGCAGAACAGCAGAGTTGTCCTTAGGGATTCGGAGGTCCTACTGACACGCAGTGGGGTGCACTGTTTTAGAGTGAAGAAGTGATCTTGATTCCATATCAAGTGCATTATTTTGCTTACTATTCTCACAGCTGATGCTGGTGTTAGGAAATTAGTAGTTGTCTGTTTCACCATGTCAGTGTTTTCCTAGCAAGACATGAATATTCAGGACATGCAGCTTCTTGTGACTGTTAAGGAGTGGCATGTGGTATGGAACAGCGTGAAAAGTGTTTCTTCTGCTAATTGTATCCTTCATGAAATGTATGTGATGGGTGTCTGATGATGCTCTCTTGCAAGAGCAGTTGCAAACAAACCATTAGGTCTGCGGGGATGATCCCATAAGCAGTCTGGATGGAGAAGAGAGGTGAGAAACTTTGGAGGCAGAAGGAAATCCTTTCTTTTGCAGCCTAGTGTGGAGTGCTACCTTTGCTTTCAGTCAGGTGGGCAGTAACTAAGGCAAGTCCTTCAGCTGATGTTGTACCTTACTCCATATGACAAACCACTTTATTTACTGTGAGGATGACCAAGCACTGGCATGGGTTGCCAAGAGGGGCCATGGGCTCTCTGCCTCCATCCTTGATAGTATTCAAAAGTTTTCTGGACATAGAATCATAGAATAGTTAGGGTTGGAAAGGACCTTAAGATCATCTAGTTCCAACTCCCTTGCTGTGGGCAGGGACACCTCCCACTAAGCCATGCCACCCAAGGCTCTGTCCAGCCTGGCCTTGAACACCGCCAGCGATGGAGCATTCACAACTTCCCTGGGCAACCCATTCCAGTGCCTCACCACCCTCACAGTAAAGAATTTCTTCCTCATATCCAATCTAAACTTCCCCTGTTTAAGTTTGAACCCATTACCCCCTTGTCCTATCACTACAGTCCCTAATGAAGAGTCCATTCCCAGCATCCCTATAGGCCCCCTTCAGATACTGGAAGGTTGCTATGAAGTCTCCATGCAGCCTTCTGTTCTCCAGGCTGAACAGCCCCAACTTTCTCATCCTATCTTCATACGGGAGGTGCTTCAGTCCCCTGATCAAACTCGTGGCCCTCCTCTGGACTTGTTCCAACAGTTCCATGTCCTTTTGATGTTGAGGACACCAGAACTGCACACAATACTCCAAGGGAGGTCTCACGGGAGCAGAGTAGAGGGGCAGGATCACCTCCCTCGACCTGCTGGTCACACTCCTTTTGATGCAGCCCAGCATACGGTTGGCTTTCTGGGCTGCGAGCGCACACTGCCGGCTCATGTTCATTTTCTCATTGACCAGCACCCCCAAGTCCTTCTCTGCAGGGCTGCTCTGACTCTCTTCTCTGCCCAACCTGTAGCTGTGCCTGGGATTGCTCCCACCCAGGTGTAGGACCTTGCACTTGGCATGGTTAAACTTCATCAGGTTGGCATCAGCCCACCTCACAAGCGTGTCAATGTCCCTCTGGATGGCATTCCTTCCCTCCAGTGTATCAACCGAACCGCACAGCTTGGTGTCATTGGCAAACTTGCTGAGGGTGTACTCAATCCCACTGTCCATGTCACCGACAAAGATGTTGAACAAGACCGGACATGGTCATGGACAGTCAGCTCTGGCTGACCTTTCTTGAATTAAGTTATAGGACAGGATGATCTCCAGAGGTCCCTTTCAGCCTCAACTGTTCTGTGTTACAAGTTGTCCATTCCTTTTCGCCTTGCCTGTGTGCAATAGCAGACTGCTGTCAAGATTCACTGTAGCAATGGCATGATAGCCAAGAGTGTGTTGCTCTTGTTGGTGAAGCCTGAAGTTATTGGTAGGAGCTAGTTTTTAGCAGTTTTTTTCTACAGATGCTTGCAGTGATGGGTGAGAAGCTGAGGTAGTCTGGGTTCCCTGGCTGGCTTCAGGAATGTGAGGTAGAGGAGCTTGCTGGCAGAGTTAATGCAGCAGACATGTTTAGATCATCCTAGTAAAAGCTAAGATGAGGGGCTTCGAAGTTAGGCATTGATTTTTGCTGTTGGGTTGTGCTGTGTCGAATCTAGGTGACACAAAGGCTAAGGCAAATCCAGAGAAAGAGTGAAGCTGGGAATCTTGTGGCTGGAAGAGCAGGGATCCAAGATAAGAAATCTGTTACCTTGTCTTAGGGGCATGCAGTCAGTTTACTGCAACTTGGAAAATTAGTAAGGGCAAAAGAATTTACATACATTGTTGAAAACTTTATCTGAAACCACTTTTAGTGAGGTTTGTCGTCGTGTTTCACTTCAAGAGCAAGGTAGAGTGTGTGTACTGCCATGGCTTAGCCAAGAGGTGGCAGCAGGTCTGTCACTTTGTTATGTCTGTCCTCAAGCAGTGAGAGAATTGTTAAGCATTTTTCAGCATCTGTGTTTGAAATTCATATCTTGGGAAAAGTGAATGTACTCACTACAAGTGAGTGTGTGTATGTATGCACTGTATTTCATGGCTTTTGGAGGTTTTGTAATAAATACACCTTAAGCTTGTTGATGTATGAAGTACGTGAATTAAATTGTCTTGTTCATTCATGCACTTTTTCTTTTTTAGCTCCTATTTTGATGAAAAGGGTTTAGTCAGGCAACAGCTGGATTCTTTTGATGAGTTTATTCAGATGTCTGTGCAGAGAATTGTTGAAGACGCTCCACCAATTGATTTACAAGCTGAAGCCCAGCATGCCACAGGAGAAGTGGAAGAACCGGTAAGTGGAGCCTGTCTCAGAATCATAGAATCAACTAGGTTGGAAGAGACCTTTAAGGTCATCAAGTCCAATGTTTGCTCCAGCACTGCCAAGTCCGTCACTAAACCATGACACTGATAGCCTCATCTACACAGTTTTTGAACGCTTCCAGGGGCAGTGATTCACCGCTTCCCTGGGAACCTGTTCCAGTACCTGACCTCCATTTCAATGAAGAAATTTTGCCTAACATCCAACCTAAACCTCCCCTGATGTATCTCTGGTTGAATATTGGGATTTTGAAAGTATATTTTAGAAAGGCTAAGACAACTCACAAGATAAACCATAAACCAACTTTTTTTCCTCTGCACTGGAGCTTTCTCTGCTAGAGCAAGTGTTGCTTTTGTGGTGTGCTGCAGCAGAGTCCTTATGGATAAGATAGGGTAAAATGCCTGCACAGAATTCAAGTTTTATTTTAGTAATAGATGTCTCAGTTGGCTTCTAGGCAGATACTTAGTTGGGGTGGCAGCACTGTAGTTCTTTGTATTAATTTCTGTTCTGCAAAAGGACATAGTAGGAAATAGCAACTTGAAGAAAAAGTAAGGCAAAAAGCCTTACTTGTATACATGCAGGTCTGATGGTTTGCTTATGTTTCTCTACTGCCCTGGATTTTGGTCTTGAAGGAATACTTTGGGAGTGGCTCATCTCTAGGTCCTTTTGCGTGCAAGGCCTTGACTCCCTTGTGCGCCAGGATTGAGACCATGTATATGAAACATGAACAAAGCTACTGTTGTGTGGCTGCTTGCTTTCTTTTAAGGTCTAGCTCCTACCACATACACAGATGCACTTTGATAAGAGTATTGTTTTAAAACTTTTGCCCCTTTATTTTAAATGCAAGGCTTTTGATTTAAGTGACTGAATGCTCTAAATCTCATTGACTTAAGATTCTGAGAGGTGACTCTTCGAGTAAAATAAAGATCTTGAGAATTGGTCTGTTGCTGAAAGTTGTCTGTCCTTTCATGCCCATGGTTTCACTGTAACATGTGAAAGGATTTCTGTGGAATTAAACCAAAGCTATTAAATTTGATATTTTATGTATGGGAACAAAGCTTTGAAACAATTCGCATCTTGTTTGATATGTCATGTGTCTCATTGTATATGTTGAAACAGGTTGACTTCTTTGCATCATGAAACTTGCAGTTTTATCTAAAGTTACATAAACAGTATCTCAGTAGGTGTATGTAGGGCATATTCTATTTGCTAATGTATTCACTGACTTGGCAGATTTGTTTCTTAGCTATTGCATAGGAAGAAGACAGACTTGGGTTCTTTATTCTTCTCTTGCCAATGATTTTGACTTCTCAGTTTCCTCTGGGTTGTTTTTATTTTTTTGTTTTTGGTGGTGGTGTTTTTTTTTTTTTCTTTAATGAGGTGTTTAGAAATTATGGAAAGCTTTTGAGTGCTTTTTTTTGATCTAGTCACCTGAAGAGGGATTGTTTCCGTACCTTATGCTGAGGGCATGTGGCAGCATCAGGTATTAAGCTCTAGGGCCATGGCCACTCTTGAACAACCAGAATGGATGTTTCTTCCATTGCAGGTAAATGTCTTGTTGTTTTCCAGCCCCGGTATCTGCTGAAGTTTGAACAAATCTACCTCTCTAAGCCTACACATTGGGAAAGAGATGGAGCACCCTCACCTATGATGCCTAATGAAGCCAGGCTGAGAAACCTTACGTAAGAATGAATTTTGTAGTAGATAAATGCAAGGAACGACTGGCTCTGCATTATTAATTGTCTTTTTCAATTTACCGGTGCCTTGAAAGCATAATAATTATTCTCTATTTAAATATTGATGTCCAGTTGTTAAATCCAGACGATGATTGATGATTTCTCAGCCAGTGAGTGCTTGAATAACTGCATTCATTATATGTCTGTACAACCTCGAGTAATAACTGACAGGTAACACAATGGTGATTTTATTCTGCAGGTATTCAGCTCCCCTGTATGTGGATATAACTAAAACAGTTATTAAAGAAGGGGAGGATCAGTTACAGACACAGCATCAGAAAACTTTTATAGGAAAAATTCCTATTATGTTACGTTCAACGTACTGTTTGTTGAATGGCTTAACGGACCGTGATCTTTGTGAACTGAATGAATGCCCGCTTGATCCTGGTGGATACTTCATCATTAATGGATCAGAAAAGGTAAGGGATTATGCCTTGCACAGCCATCTTTACAGACACTGGAAGTTTTGTTACTTATTTCCGTATGGTTTGCCTGTAGCGTAAGCACTTTCATTCCAGCATCACAGTTACTGGGAGTGCTTGCGAGCCTGTAGAAAGATGGGGTTTAGTCCTCTGTTAGGACTTTCTTGAGCCACCTTTTCTTCTTCTTTGAGTCATGTTTCCATTCAGTTTCATAAACTCTCTCGCATTGAATGGCACTAAATACTTCAGATATTTTCCTTTGTTTTTAACACTGCAGAGCAGCATGCACTCTAAATGAAGTGGTACTTCACTTGGAGTCTCCTCCAGTTCATTCACAGCTGTATAGATATATTTTGTTATAAGAATAGGTTCCTCCTTCCATTGCTGTGGATTCAGCTTTAACAAGTCCTATCCTCACAATGAAACTACCAGATTCTTTATAACTGACACCTGGGCAAGCACAGCAAAAAGAAATAAAATTATGTTTTTCTTCTTGGGAGGAAAAAAGAAAAATCTGTCTTTGACCCTTGGAGCTGACATTTAAATTTAAAAGCCTGTGTAGCGCGTTGGCCTTGGAAACAGACAGTGAAATGCTTGCTTTATCAGTGTTGTGCCTACAGCTAACAAAAATGTCTCGGCACAGCTGGCAGGTGTGATAAGTACATAGAGAACAGGGTTCCCAGAGACTCTTGTTTTGGTTATTTTAACTTAACTAGGTGTATTTTTTACTTAATACTATATTTTAAAAATGTAGAGTATGATCCAGCTGAGGTTGGCCAATAGACTTTGTGCTGTGCAGTGTTCTTTTAAATTTAAGAGACCTGAAGGAATAGTAGAAACATACTGTACTTGTTACTTTCAGCATCCCCTTTTGTCAGTTATTTACTAGTGTTCTTGTTTCTAACACAGGTTCTGATTGCTCAAGAGAAAATGGCTACAAACACAGTGTATGTGTTTGCGAAGAAAGATTCAAAATATGCCTACACAGGAGAGTGTAGGTCTTGTCTGGAAAATTCCTCTCGACCAACAAGTACTATATGGGTCAGCATGCTGGCCAGAGGCGGACAGGTATGCCAAAGCAGTAATAACACTTGCCCTGAGGCCCAATTATCATGGTTTAAGATTGTTTTAGGAGTTTTGTTACTGTCCTATCTCATCATATCATTTACTTTTGGGATTTTGAAAAGAAATTTCTTCTGATGCTAAGTTGTAAAAAGGTAAAATTAAATTAAAATGGATTCTGTTTTTCATAGGTTATGCCTGTCTCAGGGACAAATAATTTGAGGACTGTAATGAAGACTCAGTTTGTGGCAGGTTTATAGGGCAAGGCTAAAAAATAATTTTAGAGTTACTGTGAATGAGGTTTTAGAAAACAGGCAAGAAAACAAGTTGCATCCTGTTTTTTGACAAAGGACAAAAATAGGAGCAGTGACCCCTGTCTTTGCTGATGGTCCAGCTAGTGTTTAGGTGTTTTGCAAACCCTGTATTCATATTGAACATCTAACTCTGCCATCTGTGAAGGGAAATAAGTGCTGTTCATAACTTCAAAAGCAGGTGTCGGTACTCATTTACCATTGCACTGATGTTTGGGAATTCCCAAACATGTTTAAAGAGTAACTTTAATAGGAGCCTTACAGTGCTCTTGCTCCTGGTGGCTGGGGCACTGTAGTTCATCTGCAGTCCACAGAATTTGTTTCTTCTTGGAAGTGGGGAGCAGCAAAAATGGAGGGTCTTACACAGTGGATTAGAAAAGCTGGGCTTAAGCCAGAGACACACTTTTATGTAAATGCAAAATCATGTAAGAGTAATGTATGGACCTTTTTCCCATCTTTTCAGGGTGCGAAGAAAAGCGCAATTGGTCAGCGCATTGTAGCAACTTTGCCATATATAAAACAAGAAGTCCCCATCATAATTGTCTTTCGTGCACTAGGCTTTGTGTCTGACAGGGACATCTTGGAGCACATCATATATGATTTTGAAGATCCAGAAATGATGGAAATGGTAATATATTATTTCCTGGTTTGGTATTTGGTGGTGTGGAGGTGTGGCTAATCGTTGTTCTAAGTGTTGTTCATTTTGCAGTTGTTATTTATGACTTCATTGTTCTGGTAGGTTGTTTATTAGAAATGTCAAAAGTTCTCTGCCTACACCTATGCAAATGAGTATGTTAAGTGAATGGGGCGCAACGGGAATTTCGAAGTGTTAATGTGTATTTGGAATTATAGAATCTTATCCGGCTGCCATTGACTTTGATTTATACCTGTTGCCATTGAATTATACATGAAACAGCAACAGGCCTAGAATGTACTTGAATGAGAACTATTTTCTGAAGTCTAAACTATTTTTTATGTGCTTCCAAGGTGCCTCTGTTACTGTTTTCTGTTGCTCTTGAAAAAGCTACTATAGTAAGGCCAGAAAGAGCTGGCTCAGTAATTAGCAGTTCCCTGGAAAGAATAATTCAGCAAGCTGCTGTGTAGTTTCCTTCAACTCCAGCAGGCACTGGATGCTACAGGATTTTGCTGTATTTTGTGCGTTTAGGTCAAACCTTCTCTGGATGAAGCTTTTGTCATTCAGGAGCAAAACGTTGCTTTAAACTTCATTGGATCAAGAGGTGCGAAGCCAGGTGTCACCAAAGAGAAGAGAATCAAGTATGCTAAAGAAGTCTTGCAGAAGGAAATGCTCCCTCACGTTGGTGTCAGTGACTTCTGTGAAACCAAAAAGGCCTATTTTCTAGGGTATGTCAGTATTTTCTGTCACACATCTGCAAACAGACCCTGAGTACAGATGTTATTCACAAGTATGTATATGACTGGAAGAATGCACGGAATGAAAGTCTGTTTTTAACCTCAGTCGTCTGGATAGTCAGTGATAAACTTTAGGGCACTGGTCTAGTTTTGAAACTGAGAAAACGCAAGATAAAAAAAAATTCTGGATCTTAAGTTAGATGTGATGACGGTGATAAATAGGTCTCTTTGACATCAGGGTGCATGGGCAGCATATTGAGGTTAACTACTATGTAGATAGCTGTTTGTAATGTAAACTCACTCTTTTAAAATTATTAGCACATCCTCTTGGTCACTGTTTATCGGTATGCAGATGAACTATAGCATCAGGAGACTTAGCATTTCACACCTGATTGTACCAGCTTGTATGTAGCCCATATTATAGGACAGACATGTAGCAGAAGACACATTGCCATCATGATGTAAACATTAACTTCTCTCTGTCGCTACCCAAACTTTCAATTGGTCATTCACCTCTAAGGACATAGATGCTGAAGAAGACTGTGTTAGGACAGCAGTATCTTGAAGATCTAGAATGGACAGCCTTTAAGAAATGGTTAACTGTTTTATCTGTGGAAGCATTTAATCTCTGTTGTGAATGTCTGCACTATTTAAAAACATAAACTGTTTTATTTGCTTAGGTATATGGTTCATAGATTGTTGCTGGCAGCACTGGGAAGAAGAGAGCTTGATGACAGAGATCATTATGGCAACAAAAGACTGGATCTTGCTGGACCATTGTTAGCTTTTCTGTTCAGAGGGTAACTATAGTATCTATGTTTTCTTTGGGGATAATTAATGGTAGAGGCGTTGCCAACACTGCTTCTAAAGGATCAGACTACTCTGTTGTGTCTAATAGCCAGTCTTGGGCAGCGCAGCCTGTACCTGATTTTAACTTTTCCAGGAAGTGGATAGGTTTCCTCTAATAGTAGGTGGCTAGCATCAACTTCTTTTGAAGCATATTTTTTGCATGTTCACAAACAGGTTAATTTATTTTGGTTTTTTTTTCTCCCCTCCTCCTCTAGTTACAAGGTACTTGCTTCTTTCAGGAGGCCAGTGACGTTTTTTCCCACATAGTGCTGAGTAGGCTGAATTACTATAATATTGTTTAATCGTGTTTCTTGGCATCTTCTACAGAATGTTCAAGAATTTGCTAAAGGAAGTGAGAATATATGCCCAAAAGTTCATTGATAGAGGGAAAGATTTCAACTTGGAACTGGCAATTAAAACAAGAATTATTTCAGATGGTTTGAAGTATTCACTGGCAACTGGAAACTGGGGTGATCAGAAGAAAGCTCATCAGGCCAGAGCAGGAGTATCTCAGGTACGACGGCTGAATAAGGCATTGTAGCACTTGTCAGGTTTACATATGGTTTTAACCATGTCATGGACGAGTTTAATATTACTTGGCAGCTATGCATGTTGTATGTTAAACAGAACCATTTTTAAAAGGAAATTTCCATAGCTGAAACATACAAAGATCCAAATAGTTGAGTCTGGTGTGGGGTTTGGTTGGGGGTTTTTTAATCATTTGGGGTTTGTTTTAGCTTTTGCATGGACTGCTAAAGTGTTGGTGTATCTCTTATAAAGACTTTTTGTGTTAGAGCATATGCTTGTGTGTCTGGTCAAGCCCTAGTCCTAGGGAATCTTTAGGGAGGATGGATTTCTTTGTTTTAATTACTTCCAGTGCTTCACAGGTGCTTAAAGAAATTTGAGTGGCACCCTGTAATACAGTAGTTATGTACTCCACAGTTAAATGATAAGGAGCATTGACTGTATTAGTCCAGAACAGTGCTTAACTGAGCCTGTTTCTCATAAAGGCAGAAAAGGGAAGGAGGTGACAGTTTTTAAGTGCCGGAATGTTTTGTTGTCTGGAGGCCTGGTGAGATTATAATTTATGGAAGGCAAAGTTGGGAAAGGAGCAAAGATTGTAGCTATCCCTAGATGGTGTGATGTTGATGTATTTGTTTGTGGGGCTTTTTAAATAAAGTCATGTTTCAGGCTGTAAAAATAAATCTTTTTGAGAAGCCTTGAGCTGACTGAAAAGAATGCAGATGCTGATTTGCTCCTGATAGCTAAGTTGTCTTAGTTTTTTTCAAACTAAGTATGTAAGCATCTTTGTGTCATTGTACTGGTAAGCCCTCCTGGTGAAAATGCAGCTTTTAAAGTGTGTTTATCACTAGTATCATTCATTCTAGTTACCTGGTTTGAGTAAGCTATACTACAAAACGCAGTTCTCTGCTTGAGTAACTGTTTATGCTGGGCCTTGCCATGGTATAAGCCTGCTCTGAAAACTGCTATTACAACACTGGTTAGGTGCTTAAGATTTTAAGGTTGAATTTAGTCTGAGATTAGTGGAGGTGAGCTAAAAAGTGTAGCCAGCAAAAATCAGAACTGTTTTAGTTCAGGTACATCATTTCTAGAGGGCATTGGTCCTTTGCTCTAATGTATTATGGCACCTGTCAACAACACTTTTAAGCAACTTTGACTGTCTGAATGAATTCCTTACTCCACACAGGTGTTAAACCGCCTGACTTTTGCATCTACACTTTCCCACCTGAGACGCCTGAATTCTCCAATTGGTCGAGATGGCAAACTAGCAAAGCCCAGACAGCTGCACAACACACTGTGGGGAATGGTTTGCCCTGCTGAGACTCCAGAGGTAATGAAACTAGTATTTATGTCAGTACTCATTCCTAACTACTTTTCTCTCCGCTAGTCATTTTATAGCTACCCTTGCACTTGTATTTTAAAGTGCTGACATGAATATTTAGCTTTATAGCTAACTTTGTCTTTGAATGGTAGTAATTAATAAATAGCATGTGTTGTGTCCACTTCCATAAGGACTTGAAGTTTAAATTCTTGGATCTTCTTAGGGGAATCTCTTGATCTGGAAATGCAAGTTAACTTTGTGTTTCGATTAGGGTCATGCAGTAGGACTTGTGAAGAACTTAGCCCTGATGGCTTACATTTCTGTGGGGTCTCAGCCGTCCCCAATTTTGGAATTCTTGGAAGAGTGGAGTATGGAGAACCTGGAAGAGATATCTCCAGCAGCAATAGCTGAGTATGTGCAAATGAAACTGTTTAAACAGACTGAAGCTTTTTATCCTGCACAACATTTCAAGGGCTTTGGGTTTTTTTGGGGGGCGAATGGGAGGGTACTTTTTTTTGTAGTTTATTTTTTATTATTTGTATTTTTGCTTTGTGTTGCTTTCTTTCATTTGTATTTTTATTTTCCATTTTTCTCTTTATTATTTGTACTTTTTTATTACTTTTTTTTTTCCACTTTCTAGTGCTACCAAGATCTTTGTTAATGGCTGCTGGGTAGGAATACACAAAGATCCTGAGCAACTCATGAATACCCTAAGGAAGCTCCGTCGTCAGATGGACATCATTGTGTCAGAGGTACAAATTTTACGTCTAGAGTTTGGGTGTCTTTTGTCATGAGAGAGGATAATGCCTGGATACTACTTGGCAAGCTCCAAATAGCATTATTTGCAAGTCTCTTTCTGAACATACTTCGCATTGGCTCTTTGGGTTTTCTGGTTGTTCTGGTTTGGTTTTGGAGTTTTTTGTGGTTTGGTGCTTTTGGGAGTTCTCTTATTTGTTTGATATTGTGTGTGGTTTGTTGTTTGCTTGTGGTTAGTTTTGGTTTGCTTTTTTTTAAGATGATCCGGTTGAAAATGGTCTTCTGAAATGCTTCTTGGCTTTAGGGAGCTTTGTTATACTGTTTTGTGTTCCACAGTTCTGATTCTGGGCTGAGATTTTGTACTCACAGGGTGCTGCTTTCTTGTGCAGGTCTCAATGATTAGAGATATTCGTGAGCGAGAAATCCGCATCTACACTGATGCAGGCAGAATTTGTCGACCCCTTTTAATTGTGGAAAAACAGAAACTGCTGTTGAAGAAAAGGCATATTGACCAACTGAAGGAACGAGAGTATAACAACTACAGGTGAGATATTCCTGAAACTCGGTTGAATGTCTGATTTTCCATCTTGGAAGCTGCAGGTTCCTTCAGGTTGGAGAGGGAAATGTTTAAAACTTTTTACAGTATAAAGATGTTTTCTCTGCCTGGTATCTTGATTTTTTTATTTTTTTGTTTTAAATCACATTTGGGCAGTGTTAGAAATAATAAGCCAGGAAAGTCCTTCATCTTGTTACTGCTGAAGAGACCCATTTGATGTGTTAGCTGAGTATTTCGGGCATTGTTTGTTCAGTTGGCAGGATCTCGTGGCCAGCGGTGTAGTAGAGTACATTGACACACTGGAAGAAGAGACTGTGATGCTGGCAATGACTCCAGATGATTTGCAAGAGAAAGGTGTGGCATATTGTTCAACATACACACACTGTGAGATTCACCCATCTATGATCCTGGGAGTATGTGCGTCTATTATCCCTTTCCCTGATCACAACCAGGTTAGCGCATCACTTTTGACATCCTGCTTTTGAATTTGATAGAAAACCCACACGTGTATGTGTGAATAGCTTTATGAACATAATAATGGTCTTCCATTGTCTGTCTAGTCTCCCAGGAATACCTACCAGTCTGCCATGGGTAAACAAGCTATGGGAGTTTACATTACAAACTTTCATGTTCGTATGGATACCCTGGCACATGTGTTGTACTATCCTCAGAAGCCCCTTGTAACAACACGCTCCATGGAGTACTTGCGATTTAGAGAGTTACCAGCAGGTATGTTGCCAGTTAATGTTTATAAAACAAAAATGCTACTGCTTTGTGTAAACTATGTCACAAATGTTGCATGTAGAATACCTGAATATTTAGCACTTATATGTAATTTAAAAGTTAATTATAGATTAAACATTAACTTGTAGCTGGACATCTAAATACATTGCTAGTGTTGCAGGTGAAACTACTTTATCTGTAAAGTCTGTTAAAATCTCACTGGAAAAATGCATTTTCTGCATCGGTATTTGCTGTGTTTTTCACAAGGGGTCACTCTTGACTCTTTTGTACCCAAAGCTGTATTTGCTGGTACGGGGTTTTGTGTGTGGGACATGGAGATTTTATCTCTTTCAGAGAACAGCTTCACTGTAGAGAATACAGCTTATTTTGAATTGTGGTTCAAAATTGTAATTCAGTAATGCCTGTCTGGTATGTGGGCAACCTTTCGAAGTATTTCCTCTGCATATTACAGGTATCAACTCGATTGTAGCCATTGCGTCATACACAGGCTATAACCAGGAAGACTCTGTCATCATGAACCGTTCTGCTGTTGACAGAGGCTTTTTCAGGTAAAACTCTGTAAATTCTTTAGCAATTTAATTTATTTTATTTTTAATGGGGGTGAAGGGAGCAGCACAGTGAAAATGGTATCTTAGCATGTGTATCTCAGCAGAGCAATGAGCAGTGGCTCATCCTTTGTGTAACCTGACTTCCCACTCTGGCTTCCCAACTTTTCCATTGCGATCTTTACTACATTTACTGTTCTTTGTGTAATGGTTAAATGAAAAAAAAATATATTTGGGCTCTGCTGTTACATTTTCATCTAACTCTTGTCAGTTATAAACTCTCATCAATGGCAATACTGCAGCTTTGTAATGGCCTTTAGTAGTATGACATTTGCTGCCAGTGAGGATTGGCACGTTCCTCTCCTTAGTAGAAACTGCTGTTGGATTAGCTGGCAACTGATGTGACTTTGTGCATTACAGATTTTAGATGGCTTAGCTATATGGCTCATCAGTGGGTTTCTGGTTTTGTTAATTTTCTTTTGTCCAAGTTGAGACCAAGAATGTATGCTTGGGGTCGTGGATCTACTGCCTTCCGGTGCAGAATAAGTATGGGACTATTAAGACTTCTACAGCTCACGTGAAGCTCTTATAGAGCCTTCTGTGTGCACAGGAACAGTGAAATGTGGATAATGTTTATCTGAAAGGCCATGGCTTTGGTGTGCTGGCAGCTGAGGCAGCAAACAAAAGCCCCAGAAAGAAGCCTATATAAATTGAAAGTTTTCCACTGTAGCTCAGTTGTACTGAATGTGGCACTACAAGGTAGTAGTAGAAGCCTAAAAGTGCTTGCAAAATGGCAGGTATAAGGAGAAAATAGTGTGAGAATGGTAGGATGAAAATGTGCATAATCTAGGAATAAGAACTACTTATGAGATATCAAGCAGATCTGAATGTCTGTAGTTCATCAAAAATTAACATGTTATTTATAGGTACTTTGGCAGTATCTGAAAAGTGACCATCAAAATGCCATCTGAAACTGGTTTTTGTTTGTGTGGTGGGATGTTTTTGGGTTTTGTTTTTCCCTCCTCAGGGATGGTCACTGATTAACAAGGCTTTAGAGGAAAGGTGGTGTGATTTGATTTGGTTTTCATTAGTAGCAGGAGGCATAATATGTGATAAAATTGTGATTATAGTGAAATTGATATGAGAAAGATGCAAAGGCTCTATGACTTTGTTTCAGATCTGTGTTCTATCGCTCATACAAAGAGCAGGAGTCTAAAAAAGGGTATGACCAAGAGGAAGTTTTTGAGAAGCCTACACGCGAAACTTGCCAAGGTGAGATACAGGAGTGTTTGAAGACTGAGTTTTTAAATCAGATTTTTGTATGCAGTGTTGCTGAGCTGGTTCAATCTTTATTTTGGGACATATAAAGTGTGAGAAATGTCTGTATTAATAGCAAGATACTTGCATGCAAATAACTGATGTATCTTCAGACATTTTCTCAGTAGTCGGAAGCTGCAAGCAAGCTTGTTCAATTTGTGCTGATTGTCAAATCCACTATGCTGAACAATTTGGGAGCCTACTTTTAGTTTTCCTTTTTCCCTCAAGGTATGAGACATGCGATCTATGACAAACTTGATGATGATGGTTTGATAGCACCTGGAGTACGTGTGTCTGGGGATGATGTTATCATTGGCAAAACAGTAACTCTGCCAGAGAATGAAGATGAACTGGAAAGCACCAACAGACGTTTCACAAAGAGGGACTGCAGCACTTTCCTGCGAACTAGTGAGACTGGCATTGTAGATCAGGTCATGGTAACCCTTAACCAGGAAGGATACAAGTTCTGCAAGATCAGGGTGAGCACTGGCATGTGTGCTTCTACTTCTAATCGGCTTTGTTCTGTATTTAAGTTACCAACTGAATGTTTTCCTGTGGCTTACAGGTACGCTCTGTGAGAATCCCACAAATTGGGGATAAATTTGCCAGCAGACATGGTCAGAAAGGTACCTGTGGTATCCAGTACAGGCAAGAGGTAGTGATTTTTTTTTTTCCCCACTTTTTAACGTTTTACTTCTGATCATCTTAGCATTGGAACTGCCTTGAGTTGTCTGTAGAATATCTGCTCATGTGCAATATATTGACTTGAAGTTAACTAAAATATATTTAGAAAGAGACACAGCTGCTTCTTATGTTGTACTTAGTACCTTTGAAATGCTTTAAAAGATTTTTATTTGAAGCCATGCAACTGCTTTTCTTAAAGCTGATATTCTGGGATGTACTGACTGACTGTTTCCCTGCTCTAGGATATGCCCTTCACTTGTGAAGGCATCACCCCTGATATAATCATCAACCCGCATGCCATCCCTTCCCGTATGACCATTGGTCACTTGATTGAGTGTCTCCAGGGGAAGGTAAGAAGAATCTTTTATGCTGCATGTCTGAGCAATATGATTTTTCTTTTAACTTCAGGGGTATTTTTTAAGATACTGCTCCTGGTAGGTACGTGTTAATCCACTGAAAAACAAGGATTGCTTTCCAGTTACAACAGCAAAAGCAGGTTTATTGGGAAGACCTACAGTCCTGTAGATTTTGTCCAGCAAGTCAGATTACAGTGTGCTCTCCCATCTTTGAAGATGCTTTTATTAGAAAAATGTATTATAAAAATAGTATATTATAAAAATGCTGCTTTTATTCCATTACATTTCCTGTGACCTAGAAAAAGGAGTAGCAACATTGTTGATACCTTGTATTTGTTAAAATCTTGCTATAAATTGTACAGCTAATAAACAAGGCAAGATAGGGCACTGTCATGGGCATGAAACCTCAAGTTCTGTAAAAACTGTTTGAAAAAGCTTACTGTTGCCTGAAAGAAATTCAGAAATCTGACAGGCTTTTGCAAACCTCCATAGGTGTCTGCAAACAAGGGAGAGATTGGTGATGCGACACCTTTTAATGATGCTGTCAACGTGCAGAAGATTTCCAATCTTTTATCAGATTATGGCTATCATCTAAGAGGAAACTGAGGTATAATCAAAGTATCATTTTCACTGGAATGTTTTTAATATACATTTGGTGGATAGGAAGGCTTATGATTCAGTAATTGCATTGATTACTTCAGGTTCTCTACAATGGCTTCACTGGTCGAAAAATCACATCACAGATCTTCATCGGTCCTACATATTATCAGCGTTTGAAGCACATGGTAGATGACAAAATCCATTCTCGTGCCAGAGGGCCTATCCAGATACTTAACAGACAGCCCATGGAGGGTAGATCTCGGTAAGGATGTTTATTAGTTTCTGTACAATGTTTTCTTTTTCTTCAAAGTTTTTAGCCCTAAAAATTAACTGCCTCAACTTTGCAGCTAGAACTGAATTAGCTCACCCCAATTAGCCATCCATTTTTATGTGTCCAGCTGAAGATGATGTGTTGAGTGCAAGCATCAAGGTTTTGGTAGCAAGGGGTACTGCTTGAGGTGGCCTGTCTGAGAAAGGACCAGCTGTTGCCCTGTGCTAGACATAACCACTTACAGCTGGATTGAACAGACCCACTCTGGCCAAAGCTGAACCCATCAGCAGCCTTTAAGAAAGGGTAAAACCTGCTGGGCAGCAGCTGTGAGGGAGGAGTGAGAAAACATGCAAGGAACTGCCCTGCAGACACCCCTGTCAGAGGAGGAGGAGGAGCTCCAGCCACTGGAGCAGATTGCCATGCGGCCCTTGATGTTGTCTGACAGCAGCCCATGGAGCAGATATCCATGCTGGAGCAGGCTCCTGGCAGAAGCTGTGATCTGTGGGGGACCTGTGCTGCAGCAATCTGTTCCTAAAGGATTGTGGGCCCCATGGGAAGAGCCTGTGCTGGAATAGTTCTTGAAGGACCATCCCATTGGGAGGGACCCTGCGCTAGAGCAGGGAAAAAATGTTAGGAGTGGCAGAGAGGGAGCTGTTACATACTGACTACAACCATAATTCCCCCCTGACTGAGGGGAGGAGTTGGAAATGAAGGGTAAAGTTGAGCTTGGGAAGGAGATAGGAGAGAAGATGATGCTTTTAGTTTTGTCTTTTGTTTCTCACCATCCTGCTCCATTTCTAATGGGCAATAAATTAAACTAATTTCCATGCTGAGTCTGTTTTGCCTGTGACAGCAATTAGTAAGTGAGCCCTGTTTTTATCTCAACCCATGTGCTTTTCTCATCTTATTTTCGCCCCCTGTCCTGTTGACATGGGATAGTGAGAGAGCTGTTTGATGGGCTTGTGGCAGCTAGCCGAGGTTAAACCTACCACAGATAAGTTAGGGAATGATGTTTACCTCATTTTGCTATGCGGTTGTGCTGTGGCTGTCAGCTGTCTGACATCTGCTTTAGAAATGTTCTGCTGCTGGGCAGCAGTTGTGAATTACCGTGTTCATGTTCTCCCTAACACTATTCTGAGGTGTTAAATTACTGCACAGCTTTACTTCTACCTTTTAATACTGCTGTGGTGTTTCTGATAAGTTATTTGTTCCATTGGCAAGAACTGATGTATTTTGCCAGTGAACTCAAAAGTTGTTTTGGTTTTTCCCTCTTTTCAGGGATGGTGGCCTTCGTTTTGGAGAAATGGAACGAGATTGCCAGATAGCTCATGGAGCAGCCCAGTTCTTGAGAGAGAGATTGTTTGAAGCCTCAGACCCATACCAAGTCCATGTCTGCAATCTCTGCGGCATCATGGCGATTGCAAACACAAGGACTCACACCTACGAATGCCGGGGATGCCGTAATAAAACTCAGGTATGTGTGGTTTTCATCAGCCACTGTTTCTCTTTGTGGGCCAGAGGAAACACTGCTCGGGTGAACAGGAGGATAGGGAAGTAAATATTTAAAGAAGCACCAGAACAATTGCTATTTTAGTTTCATAACTGTTTTAAGTGTTTATAGCATCCTACTTAATTCGGATGTCTTGTTATTAATTTTACAGCGTTGGCGTGCCACTTGGCAGGAAATGCTGTTCAAGTGTTTTGCAGTGTGGAGTTTTCTGAGACTTTAAAATTAGACACTTGAGAGCTTATTTTTGGAAGTGAACTTCAGAATCGGGCATTCAGAGCTATGGCCCTTGACAGTCCCCATGAAGATATTCATGCTTGCAGAGCTCAGGCCCCATGGGAGGCCTTTAGTGTTGCACTTCTTTTGTTGTTAATAAAGAAAAAGCTCTGTAATGTGTGCTTGGTAACAGAGCTATGTCAAGGGAAAGTGGCAGCAGAGATAAAAATAGTTGCCTTAAATAGGCTTGTTCTTGTGCTGGGGACTGACTGTTGCAGCTCTAAAATGGCCTTGAGGTTACTGAAGAGATGTGTGCTGAAAATTGTCACTACATTTACTGCACATCAGGCACACTTTGCACATTTTCCCTTGTTAAATAGCCGTTGTTTAGGATCGGATCCCTTGGCTGCAGGTTTTCACATTAAAAATGTGATCTGGGTAGCTGCTGTGTAGCCTCTACAGGCAGTCTCAGCTTTTCTCTTGCTTTGTTACTGTCTGTGAGCAATTCCTGTTAAATGCTTTAACGCATAACTTCAGACGCACTTTCGAGCCAAAAACCCAAGAAGTTATTTGTGTAGAGAGTGGTGGAAGTCGATGTTTTAGGAGTGCTTATCATGAGCCTTTTGAAATCTCTTTCCAGATATCTTTGGTTCGGATGCCCTATGCCTGCAAACTCCTCTTCCAAGAACTGATGTCTATGAGTATTGCACCTCGTATGATGAGTGTTTAGCCTTTAAAACGGTGGGGGTTTTTTATTTTTAATGATGAGACTGAAGTGCTCAGGTTTTGTTTCACTTTGTGTAGGTTGCATTTAAACTACAGTTTTACTCATCTGCTGTGTGCTGTCCAAAACTGTGTTTATTTCCTGTAAATAGAATTAAAATTTGTAATCAGACTTGTGAATCTCTTTTATTTGTGTATGCGTGAAAGAAGTGTGCAAGGAAATTGGTTATCAAAGAAGGAGGTTAAGGGGATGATTAGTGAACTAGAAAAAGCCAGAGGTTACAGTTTTCCATGGTACTAACTTAAAACTGTGCATAAGTGAAAGTCTTCACATCACAGCTCTGCACCATCATCTGTGGAAAAACAAAAACACGTTATGCTCTGCACTGTTCCAAGGGTGATAGCACAACTTGGGCAGTAGCAGTGTGTCTTCCTGCCCGCCTCCCTCCCTTCCTTTCTTTCTCCCTCCCTACTGCAGGACCACAGCAGCAGGGGGATGGTAAGAGATGGCATTTTTCTGTGCTGAGATCACCTGGACATTGGACACAGACTCCCTAGCTGCACAGTGTGTCACTTTGGAGTCTGCCAGTTTGTTCCATTAACATTATCAATTTCCTTTAATTGTGGACTGCCAGCTTATTGCTTAGCTATGGCGTGCTTGCTTGAGAGCTTTTCTACAGCTGAAAAGAAACAGCTGTAACATAGTGTGCATTTAAGTAATAACCCATGAGGCAATACATGCAGTAGTACAACCTCGCAGTAGAGTTGCTGTGAGAGGGGGAGTGAACATCATCTATTCTGGGGTATAAGTGTGCTCCTCGTGGCACAGCTCAGTAAAACTCAATTTCATTCACATCTATAAATAAGGTGTTTGAAAAGGGATTACAGACTAGCTAAAAACCTTCAGCAAGTTCCTGTGCTTAAGTAATTTTGGGATTCATTTTATGTTCTTATTTCAATGCCAGGTGCTGTTAATGTTCTCCTAAAGGAAGTTTTTCATCTGTTCAGGGATATAAGGATATAGAAAGTCAAGACTATGTAGTTTGGACAAAGCTACTGGGATTAAAACTAAGGACTATGTCCAGAAGTGGATTTAGGCAGCAGTGTTCTGTAGGTGGATGCTTAGTTCCCAGTGCCTCTGCCTCTGGCACGGTTACAGTTACTATGCCAGCTCAGGATTTATTTTGAAGCACATGTGGCTGTGGTACTAAGCCATCCTCTTTTGCAGCTGGAATGAGGGTGGTCGGTTTGCCATCAGCTTTGCATGCAGCCTGGCAAAGAGCACCTGGGCTCGAAATATGGCTGAGGGCTGGAGGGTGAAAGCTTCAGGTCTTGTCTAAAGGCCTGCTGTGGTCTGTCTGTCCCCTCCCTGGTGCGACACTCCTACCATGCAGAGAGAATGGCAGGGACTGGAATGTTTCCAGGATGAGGTAGAATAAGGAGATGCAGGGACTTGGCAGGAATTTAAGTGCTTTAAGTTCCCCTCTCCCTTGGGACTGGTTGTGACAATACTGCTCCCAAGAGAGATGGGCAAGACAATACAAACTTAGGGCTGGAAAACCACTGAAAGTTGCTCTCTAAACTCCCCCCCCCCCCCCCCCCCCCAAAAAAAAAACCCAAAATGTGGGTTTAATTTGGTATCTTAATATCCAGTACTTTGCAGCATTTGGGGATTACTGAACAAATCCCTTGAGAGCTCTGGCAGCTGACATTTGCTGGGAATGTTCTGAACAGAGGTGGTCCTTCTGTACCAAATTACTGGGTAAACTGTGAGGGGAAAGAGCTGAAGAGTGTCCAACCATATTACCTACCTTTGGTCAGAGCTATTTCATGCAGAGTTTCCACAACGTGGATTTTTGCAGAAGCTGTTGCCTCTCCTTTGGCATTTGACGCGTGACACTCGTATTCTCCAGCATCCTCTTTGCTCAGAGGAGATATCTAGAGAAAGAAGCATCGCCCCAGTAAGCATCCTGTGTACAGGTTAAAGGTGCTTCTGCTTTAAAGTATCTACTGTGTGAAGTACAGGTAACCCTTAGGGACCACACTGACAACATGCTTTCTTCTGTCTGCTCTAAACAACGTGGTTCAGATTGTGGTGGCTCATCTCCACCTCCCTTCCCTTGTTTCCACCTCTGCTTTTGCAAATGGTGTGCGAACCAGCACTCTAACCTGTGCTCCCCTCCTTCTGGGAGCCATCATACCTGCAGCTTCCTTACTGGGATGCGCAGCAGCTCCCCCTGATGTGTGGCAGTTGCTGATTAGCCTGCAGGTACTCCTGTAGCCCCGGTCTGTTGAGTGAGAGCTGGCAGCTTCTGTGCTGTTACTCTCAGGCAGGTGCTTCCTTGCATCTGTACCATTTCCTCCCTAGACATGGTGAGGGTCTCCTTCCCATAATGGCTGCAGAAAAGTAATGGCATATGGAAAGGAGATCCTTTACTTAAGCCTAGCCTTCTCTGGTCACAGAATGCATGCTTCTGCTGTGTGCGGCAGAGGTGGAAAACTGCAATGGGTGAGACACAGGCTATCTTCCTTTAGGTACCCTGCCTGTTGCCATGTGACTTCTGTGCTGTTCTCTGCGCACGGGCTGTTTGCAACCTGCACTTGTGCTGTTTGTGCTGCTCTGTGCACACACAAAGTACTTACAAGCACCCAGCCAGTCACTTCGTGTTTCTCAGGGCCCCCTCGGGTCTGGATAGCCAAGTTCTCCCGGTCCCCAGGCAGAAGCTCCATTCTCTGGACACCATACTGACCCCGAATTATCTAAACAGAAGGGCAGAGAGGGTGAAGAGTTTCGGGGCCCATTTATATTAGAACTGTTAGGACCACACCTGCATACAGAAAAGATCAGCACTACTTTTACATGAATGTATTTTGTGCAGTACCACACACAAGTGGTAGGTGCCAGTTTCTTCTAGTGTCAGCATTTCATCTTATCTTCTGTGTACTGCAGCCTCACTACCCCAATGCTTCAGTGTCTGCACTGAGGCTGCATTCCCCTTGCCTCAATAGGAACAAGTAAAGCAGCACAGCTTTCTGGGGTGTGCAGACATGCCCTGCACCAACTTGGTCTCATGGAACTTGGTTGCGTGTTCCCAAGGGAGTGTTTAGCCCATCAAATGATGTCTGTGCTGAGCAAGGAGGATTTGGCTGCCTGCAGCAGACTGGAGCAGCTACCTTCTGGCTTGGGACTGTGGGGACAGCAGAAGCTGACTGTGGTCCTTGTTTGGAGAGACTCCTGATGATCAGGCTTTTTAGAGTGGCAGTAGCAGAGCACTGAATGTCTGCATGTTGCTCCTAGAATGGGCTCTCCCTGCATGAGAGTTAGATGATAGGGAAGAGGATAGATGCTCTCCCTGCATCTATCCTTTTCCCAACAGGCCAGCAACAGCCCTGCAGGCTTCTGCTGCAGCAAACCAGGCAGTCCCTCATGGGGTGGGCACAGCATCCGTGAGAGAGCAGCAGTGCAGTCATTCCCCAGCGCCCTGTATCTGAGCCCAGAGCAGAGCGTGGGATAAGTAGTGCTCAGCCCTTGTTATCATCAGGTCAAGCAGTCTCTCAGCCATGAGGAAGAGGCACAAAAAGCAGATCAGCACTGACAGTCAGAGTAAACATGGCATCTGCTTGTATACAAGCAGAAAATGCTCTTGAGACAACATGCCTACATTGTATGCTCACGCAAGAGTCTGCTCTGGGAGCACTATGAATAAAGCCTGCTGTTTCAGAACAGAGTAATATTTGGGCCATATTCTTAAACTAGTATTGCTTCATCTTAAAGACCCAGACCAAGTGTCCATAAACCTGTGGCATTTGAAGAGGCTACAGGGGCAATGCAGTGCCTCTCAGCCCTATGTCTGGGATCCTCTTCGCCTAGTGCTGGCCCTGCCCTAAGCCAGACATTACCAACACTGCCAAAACGAGCACACAGCCAGCTAAGGGAGAGGACTGCCCTATGTGGGTCCTGCTCCTTATGTGGGCGACCTGTGTCCAGACACCCTGGAGTTGCTGCCGTCAGCAGGGTGATGGCAGGTCAAGGAACATTCCTGGCATGCTCAGAATAACAGGCACTACCAAGACAAGCACAAGTCTTGGGATCAGATAGAGTTTAGAGAAAGAAGTGACTAAAGGTTAAGCAAAGCCAGATGTTTGGGGGCGGACAGAACTGCACATGTGGGAGAGCTCATCAAAGATGAGTGTTTCCAAGGAGGAATCTGCTATGGCCTTTATGCTTACCAGGCAGTTTCAGCTGCCTCAGGTTTGCAATGCTCTAAGAGCTCCTAGCAGGGCCCTTACCTTGTTCCAGATGAGGACAGGGGTTGGGATGCCAATAACCTCACAGCTCAGGTAGATCTGTGCTCCTGTCACATTCCAGATGTCCTTAGGAGGAGTCACTATAGAGGGTCCTGCAAAAAGGGAGAAACGCTTTTAAGCACCCTGTGACCGCAAGCAAGTCTCCTTGCTAGCCTTTTAAGGGGGGCCAACCACTTCTGATGGGTTTTGGGGAAGCTGGATGGGTCCCACTCACTCTTCTGGGTCACCTGGCCAGCTTTGCAGCATCCTTTTTCCCAGCACTGATTTCAATCTGTAGCAAAGCCTATGCAGCTGGCTAGCAGAATTCAGCACTGTGTTGCTCCTGTTCTACCTGGGTGCAGTGCTCAGCCGAGGGAGGCTGCCTGGAGGGGGGCAGAGCTCTCTCCTTGGGAGAGAGCTGCGAAGGGACCAGGTGAATGCAAAGCCCCATTTCTCCCCAGAGAGCTCCAACCCCTGGTTAAACAGTGAGTTGCTTCCAAGATCAGATGGGAACAGAGCTGTTTTGCAGATCTGTTTGGAGATGTTTACCCCTCAGGCTGGGAAATGCTGGAGACATATACCAGGAAGGGAAGAATGGCCTTTTCTGTTCAACCCCTCTTCAGTGGGGCTGTTTTGCAAAATGCAGCTATTAATTCCCCACAATAGGAAGTGCGGACCAAAGGAGCACAAAGTGTTTATTTCCACTTATTGATAGCTTGAAGAACACAGCAGCTTTTCCCCTTTGCTCCAAAGATGCAGGGAGTAACCAGAAGCTGAAGCTCCCATTAGGCTCCATGAGGAGAAGACATTTCCTACAAGTGCTCCAGAGCCAGCCCAACTGAAGCCTTTGGATACACTGGCTCAGAGACCATGGCTCATTCCCAGCCTTGTAAAAAAGGAGCAGATTGGAGTCCTGATGCTCCTTCTGGGGTCCTGAACATGCACTGATCTCAGCCCTGCATGTTTACCCTGCAGCCCTCTTGCAGGCCATGGGGAGCAGGTTTCAGGTGCACCCCACTGCACCAACACCTTCCAGCAGAGAGCTAGGCATCTTTTTATCTTGGGATCTAGGGGCATATCCACACTGGAATCACCAGCCAGAGGGTATCAGCCATCCCAGTGTCTTATTCCAAGGGATGCTGAGTTGGCTCCCCATTCCTGAGCAGCTGGTGTGATCCCAGAGAAAGTGTCTCAGCTGAGAACAGGT
The DNA here is from genome assembly GCA_017639245.1 of Myiopsitta monachus. Lineage (NCBI taxonomy): Eukaryota > Metazoa > Chordata > Aves > Psittaciformes > Psittacidae > Myiopsitta > Myiopsitta monachus. Next base: position 68,855,036 of record CM029917.1, on the reverse strand, counting down.
TTTAGGAAAGGTTTCATTCCGTCACCTACTCTGTTGCTGGTTGTGCTGCTGCAGGCATTGATTTCTGCATACTAGCCGAGAGAGGGATGTGTTGGAGACACAGCACCCTTTCCTCCATGGAAGGGTACTGGAGTTGTTCTGGCTCCAGATGGCCCAGAACAGATCTGTATCTCCAGACCATGTCCAGCCTCTGCACTCTCAGCAACACCCCTGCTGGAGGCTGTTGCCCTGAGTACAACCATAGGGTAGCACAATGGGGTGATCATGGGGCTAACACAGGGACCTGAGCATGTGCCTGGGCCCTGTGCACAGCAGGGCTGTGTGTTGCCATCCCCAGGACATGCTGGGGCCACCTTAGGTCACACGCTCTGCTCCCCCTCCCCAGCACGGCCGTTTCCTGTTCTTTTTCTGGTGTCCCAAGAACAATAGGGACAACAGGGCAGCTCCTGAGACCCAGTGTCCCCAGGCAGCTTAGCTCACACCATGCTCTGCAAGGACCACCAGCAGATGTGCACCCAGCATAGCCTAGCGCTGCTGTGGCCTTCTGCTCCAGCCATGCAGAACCCTGCACGTGCAAGGTGCCCTTCCTGGGGCAGAGCTTGGGGCCTGTCCCTGAGAGACAGGGCTACGTTTGGCCCTGTATGACACTGCCTTCTTTATCACCAGTTGCTGGGGTTCTCCATGAGGCAGGAGAAATACAGCAGACCCCATACGACCACCATGTTCCACCACAGAAACTGAGAGATCCTGATTCTTATGTAACAAGCCAGATGGATTTTAAGGCACCGTTATGCTCTCCTGGGATCTGGCTTGATTCTTCCCCGGTTGATAACTGGCAGCATTCAACACACCACTAAATCCACTACCTGAGGCATCTCAGCCTTCACTGCCGCTGAGTTTCCCCCTGTGTCAAGGGCCTGGACTCACCCTGCCCATGGATATTCACTCACCCTGACAGGAGCAGATCACAGCAGGATTTTCCTACAGCAGCTGCTGGCACGGAAAAAGACAGAGGGAATTCCTACCCACCTCCTGGTGGAGGAGAAGCTGTTCCTCTCTCCTAGCAAGAGGAACTGCCTGCACAGCTTCACAGCAGCCTCTACACAGCAGCCACAGCACAGCCAGAGCCTGGACATTGGTGAGGCAGCGCCGAGCTCAAGCTCAGGAATCACGGAATCATAGAACAGTTAGGGTTGGAAAGGACCTTAAGATCATCAAGTTCCAACCCCCCTGCCATGGGCAGGGACACCTCACACTAAACCATGTCATCCAAGGCTATGTCCAACCCAGCCTTGAAGCACTGCCAGGGATGGAGCATTCACAGCTTCTTTGGGCAATCCATTCCAGTGCCTCACCACCCTTACAGTAAACAACTTCTTCCTTATATGCAATCTAAACTTCCCCTGTTTGAGTTTTAACCCATTCCCCAAGGAAGTACATCCTGATCTAACCAGAAGGAACGTGAGACTCTGCCTTTGGCTGCAAAATGAACTGGGAGCATACACAGGCCTCTGCCTTTATCTGGCACTGCTCTGAGGTCAGGAGAGCATGCGCATCCCAAGAGATGCAGCAGTGTCATGGGAAGAGTCAGTGCTGTCTCTTGAGATATTTGACTTGAATCCAGACAGCCAAAACTCTAGAGCTGGGCTTCTTCCTCCACTAAAAACAAATGAGAAAGACCAAGAAGTCAGCAGATAAAAAGTCAAATTACGACAGGCCACAGCAGCAGCTGGGACTCCCACCACAGTGAGCTAACACCCAGGTACATGGCACCTGAGTACTGTCTGTGTTGGTCCCACTCACGCTCCCTCTCACAGCCCCCAGAAGCAGCCAGAGTTGGACAAGGGACATGGCAACCTGCCACAAGAGGAGCAGCAGGGGATGTCGGAGCCCTTGCAGGGACTTCAGAGGATGTGAGGACATTCCCTCCTGCAAATCACCCCTCTTCCTCCCGATGGTCCTTGTGAAGGAAGCAAGGCCACCATGCGCTCAGCAGGACTGGAACCAAGCCCACCCTGTGCAGAGCAGATGACGTGATTCCTGCCAGTAAGGAGCCAACTGGCCCTCATCCTACAGCCTGCATCTTAGAGGCCTTTCTACCCTATTCACTGCACTGCCCACAAAGGGGAATCCTTCTCTGTGTGCTTCTTTCAGGATGGGGACTCATGGGTTGCACCTGCTAATGATAATGATCACCACAACCAATGTTGCTGAGTGGTCTCCAGTTCCCTCCTGATCCAGGAGCGCTGTGGATGTACAGGATCCGTGGATGAACAGGATGCTCCCTGCCACCACTTACCCGAACGCTCAGGAGCTCCTTGGCCAAGAGGACAATTACAGACTGCTGATGGAGATCAGCTGCTGTCTGCAGACACTTCAAGCATTTCCTCTCTGCTCTGCCCATTGTTTGTAAGACAAATAGCTGTCCCTGGCCTGGGAAGGGGTTTATTTACAGAGCCAACAAGCTTACTCACCCCAGGAGGGGTGAAATGAGCCTGAAAAGCACAGGCTGTGCTGCTTCTGCAGATCACAGAGAGCTGACATCCTGCATTATGTCAAAAGCAGCAGCTGGAAAGGACTTCCCATTGCTGTTATGTGGTTACATGGCAAAGCATGTGACTTCCTGGATGAGGCTATCATTTGGCATCTATTCCCAACACCCGTCCATCACTGGGCACCTCTTCTCTGCTCATCCACAGCAGACAGAGATTTGACATCTCCCAGCCCACCCTCACTGGTACCCAGATGTTCTATCACAGCTCAGGGTTAGCTGGTCCTTGCTGATCTTCCTTTGGTGCCCACACACACACAGATTCATCACATCCCAGCAAGCAGAGCAGTAACTTTTTTGATAACATCAAGGGGGGTAACAGGTACGTCATTAAAGGCAAAAAAAAACTTAACATTAAGCACTGTGGGGTACGCTCTGGCACGGGAAGTCCTGACCATGAACATACAAAGCTGTGTATCACATGCTGAAGCTTGCATGGGCAACAGCTTGGTTCCCAGCCAGCCCTCCTAAGTACCGCATTGCCGAGCCACTTGGGAACACTCCCCACAGAACAGCAAATCAAAGTCAAAGGCAGACATTGTTCAGCCTCACAAGCTCTTGCAAGTCTGAAAATAGACCCACCCCAGTTTCCAAAGTTTATGGGAAAGTATTTTCCCTTCAAAATGACTTTATATGGATACAGGGAAACCTTCTGTAAGCAGCATAGAGTTATAGAATCATAGAATGGTTTGGGTTGGAAAGGACCTTAAGATCATTTAGTTCCAACCCCCCTGCCATGGGCAGGGACACCTCCCACTAAACCGTGTCACCCGAGGCTCTGTCCAACCTGGCCATGAACACCGCCAGGGATGGAGCATTTACCAATTCTTTGGGCAACCCATTCCAGTGTCCTCACCACCCTTACTGTGGCATTTCACGACACGGACTCGAGTTGATGAGGAGACTCAAATCCAACTTTATCACAAGCCAAGTCCTTTTTATCCCCCTGTTCGGTACTTTCCCAACCTGCACATACATACAACCTTCAATCTCATTGGCACCTGTGAAACTCTCCAGGTAAACAGTCCAATCACAATGCTGCAGACCCTCTCACAACCCCCACATACTCCGGCCTCCAACTGAGATTCCCAGCACAACTACATCCTCTCCCTTCCTCCCAAGGCTTGCTCTTCAACCTTCCCTTCCCTTCAAAGCCCCAGCTCATTGCTCCTGGGCTTCTCAAAGCACCAAGGTCTCAGAGATCATTCCCAAACTGTTCTTCATGCAAATCTCATTGCCTTCATTCCCCTCACCTTACAGTAAAGAATTTCTTCCTCATATCCAATCTAAACTTCCCCTCTTGAAGTTTGAACCCGTTACCCCCTGTCCTATCACTACAGTCCCTCATGAAGGGTCCATTCCCAGCATCCCTATAGGCCCCCTTCAGATACTGGAAAGCTGCTACGAGGTCTGCACGCAGCCTTCTCTTCTCCAGGCTCAACAGCCCCAACTTTCTCAGCCTATCTTCATACAGGAGGTGCTCCAGTCCCCTGATCATCCTCGTGGCCCTCCTCTGGACTTGTTCCAACAGTTCCATGTCCAGTTCATTTTCAGGACACCAGAACTGCACACAATACTCCAAGTGAGGTCTCAGGAGAGCAGAGTAGAGGGGCAGGATCACCTCCTTCGACCTGCTGGTCACGCTCCTTTTGATGCAGCCCAGGATACTGTTGGCTTTCTGGGCTGCAAGCACACACTGCCGGCTCATGTTCATTTTCTCATTGACCAACACCCCCAAGTCCTTCTCCGCAGGGCTGCTCTGAATCTCTTCTTGCCCAACCTGTAGCTGTACCTGGGATTGCTCCCACCCAGGTGTAGGATCTTAACACTATGGGGTTAGCTACAGAAGGAAGCTCTGCGACATCCAGAGCCACCACCTTCCCTCTTTCTGTGTCCTTGGCTCAGTTTCACTAAACCCCCTGTCATTATGGCACAAGGATGACCATAAGCTAAAGCCCAGAAAGAATGCGAAGAGCTTGTGGCGGGAGACATGGAAACAAGGCATAGCAGTGTTCATGCATGAAAAAGCAAAGAGGGCTTTCAAAATTCCGACCTGATTAGACATGTTACGTGGTAATCTCCTATTTAGTATGAACTTGAAAAAAATCAGCTCAACAAAAGATTTTTCTGAATACAGCATGCCTTTCCAGCCACAGGAAAACCAAACATGGGGAGGAATTTGCTGATCTGTAATAACTCCTTCCTAGTGATTTTGGATATGCTATGATGATTGAGGATGAAGACACAGGTGAAAGATGAGATCTTGGGCAGTGGAGGGGCTTGCATAGTCTCTGGCATACTGATGCTCTCCCAGGGGCCCTGAGCTGCTGAGTAATATATTAAACAGCCTCCCTAATGAGATTTTAGCACAGCAACCATAAAAACTCAAGCTCCAATGAACCAAAACCATTTCAAATAACTAAATGCCTTCAAAGGAAGAATTTGTGGCTTATCCTACAACAGTGGAAAATCCCAAAGTTACAGATGAATTTTTAAACATACCAGCTTAGAGCTTCAGCCCTATAACCTCTGTCTCAACATTCCAATGCACTGTGTGCTGGGAAAGCAGGGAGCACACTGAAAGGTATCATATCTCCACACCATGCTCCATCTGAAAGGACCCTGTGGTACACAACAAAAGGTGCAACCCCACCATGTATCAGTGCAGCTCCACTCTGCCATGGATTCCCTGGATGCAGCACAAAAATGCTGGCAAGATCCACCTGCAAATGCAATGCTTCGCAGTGGGAGGAAGTGGATAGCAGGGCACTGCTGCAAGACTCCCACTCCCAGCTGATCCAGAAACCCAAAACAGCTTCCCAGGAGAATTAGGGAATTCAGTTCATTTACAGCCACAGATGACTTAGCAAAAACTTGTCTAAATCTCTCTTTCCCCCAACAAAGAAGAAAGCACTCATAAAAAATGGATATCCTTAAAATCCAGGAGAGGAAGAATGGGACGAAAGAACTAACACAGTCTTAGCCGCTTGCTAACTAAAAAGTACAGTCCAGAAGAGTTTCTTGCAACATGCGATCAGATGTGAACTATGCTCTCTGGTATCTAAAAGAGTTGGGAGCATTCGAATTTAAGGCAGTTGTATCAGGAGAAGATGAGCCAATGTTGGGGATAACAGCAGCCTGCCATCTCCCAGAAGGTTTTCCTCTAAACCCTTGTTTCTGCTTTATTCTGGCAATGGATTAAAAAAACCCAAACAAACCACCCTCAAACTAAAATATTTCTGGCAAAGCCTCAACAGTTGAATTTGGATGGAATGAGACAACAGATGTGATTTGTGCTTCTTGACTTAAAATTGTCCGGTGGGAACTTGACACCCCTTTCTTTGCAGCACAGACGTAGCTTTATGGGACACTGAAGCACCAGCAAAGCAAAATCACTGCTGGGGCAAAGTGGCAGGAATTTGGGTGTTGTACTTGCCCCTGGGGCTGTCAGTCTCCACAAGAGGCTGGCAACCACCATCCTAAGTCAATCAGCCCATTTTTAAGCTCTGTGGACAGCCAAGAATCTGGGCATCTCCCACCAGGAGAGAACTGAGAGCACAAGAACGCAAGAGGCTAGCTGAGACTCTTAATATCAGGGTCGTGGGTCTGAGCCCCACGATGGGCACCAAAAAGAACTGTCGTGGTTTAAGCCCAGCTGGTAACTCAGAACCACGTAGCCGTTTGCTCACTCCCCACCTTCTTCCTTCCCTCTACTCCCGATGATGAGGAGAATGGAAAGAATGTAACTCCCACAGGTTGAGATAAGAACAGTTCAGTAACTGAGGTATAACACAAATCACTGCTGCTACCACCAGTAATAATAATGACCAGGGAAATACAAGGGAAGAGGAATACAACCACTCACCACCCACTGACCGATACTCAGCCTGAGCCGAGCAGTGGTCTCACCCTTCTGGGTAACTGCCCCCAGTTTATATAGTGGGCATGACGTGCTGTGGTATGGAATACCTCTTTGGCTAGTTTGGGTCAGGTGTTCTGTCTCTGCTTCCTCCCAGCTTCCTGTGCACCTCCTCACTGGCAGAGCATGAGAGACTGAGAGAGTCCTTGGTCAGAGTAAACATTACTGAGCAGCAACTAAAAACATCGGTGTTACCAGTGCTGTCCCCAGGCTGAAAGTCAAAACCACAGCACTGCACCAGCTAGTAAGACTGAGAAAAATGACTGCTACTGCTGAACCCGGGACAAACAGAAACAAAGCTTTGACTGACAACAGCATAACAACCTGGACATCCCATCTCTGCTGGAACAAGCATCAGGGACTTCAAACCATAAAGCCTGCGGGCTGTAATGAGGCAACAGTACAAAGCAGCATTTCCAGCAGTCATGACATGTTCCTTGAAGCAGGTATTTGCTGGTAGCTAATGATAAGAGAGACTTGAAGGTATTTCTCCTGTCTTGTGCTGGTTAGGCAACAAGTCCGTGCCTGGTATTTTTCAGCTCAGAGAGATCATCATGCCAAAAACTCTGCTACGTTTTTGATGAGGAGCTGGTGCTTGGAGGTTGTTTTTCTGCCTGGCTTGAGCTAAGCCATGCAACTGTAATTCTTCATGCCAGCTGGTTTTGCATGCCAGTAGGTACCATGGTCCTCCTGCCCCAGGTCCTGGCTGTCCATAAACAGCCTCAGTGTGTGCACTGATAAATTAATCCCAGTGAAGCCATTAACTCACTAAGAGGCTCTTCTGAACATCCGTGCACAGCTGGGCGGCATCCCTGACTGTACCTGCCCCACCATCAAGCCTCTGCTATGTGTGCTAGCCTGCCCTGCCTGTGAGAGCTGGCAGCAGACCCAAGCACAGCTATGCATATTCGTAGGCAGAGAGCAAAAGGCCAATCCATTTAAAGACAATGCTGGAAAGCAGCTGGAAAACTTCACAGCTCCATCTCCAACCTGGCTTCCGCATCAGGATTAGCTACAAAGAGGCTGCTGCGGTAGAGATGGGATGCAGACAGTGGCTTCCCGGCAGGGATCCAACCTAGAGCCAGCTGTGAATGCAAGCACAAGCCCAGCCCCGAGGGAGCACCACGGCATCACTGCCTGCTTCCCCAGTGCAAACACAGGCAGCTGACACTGCTGGCATAACACCGACAGCAGGCAGACAGCCTCAAGGAGCTGGGAATCGAGGAGGGTGTCCTTTTTCCAGCTGTTCCAAATGGTCGCCACTCCAGGAAGGACTGCCTGGATCCCTGTACTTGCCAAGTGCAGGTATACCAAGGGTTATTTCCATCCTCTCAGGCTCTTCTCAACTCTGTCTTTCTTGGCCCTCTAGCAGGAAGTTTTGACTGCAAAGGAAATACCTTTTCTGCATGGCTTCACTATTTTTGTACAAAGAGCACAGGCATCAGATCTGAGAGGTCTGGGAAACAAGCAGCAGAAAAAGACTCCCAAGGACAAGGTCAAGGCGAATTATGTAGGGCCAAGAACTGGCTCCTTCCTCCTGCTATTTAACAACAACAAAGCATCCAAGTTTTTACCAGTCAGTGAGCAGTATCTCTTAGCAAGCAAGAACTGCTGAGCATTGCACAGAAAACCCTGCAATAGCCACAGTGATGAATATGGCAAAGCTCAACTGGACATGCATTTGGTCAGCTTTGTCAGATATGATTTTAATGAACTTTCATCCCATTTGAAATACATCACTGGTGTAAAAAGATGCATGTCTGAAGGAGTAGCATGCATTTGAAGGCTTATGTCACTGAGTGCTTTGTTTCCAGGTGGTTTTACCAATGCCCACATAGTGTTTCCCAAGACAAACCAGGAGGACTGCCCCTCCCAGCAGGTTTACCCCCTTCAGACCCTCTGAATACCTGGTACATATGGGACAGAGAGGGAGACCAGGCAAGAGAGAGAGTATGAAATGCAGCCCCAATTAACCAAGTAATAGGAGCCCAAATCTTTTAATTGCTTCTGGCCAATCCCTGTCTCAAGCATGTATTTCAAGACAGAAGAGGCGGCTGCAGTCAAGCCTCATGCCCACCTTGCCTAGAAGGTGAGGTTTGAGCAGCGACAGGAATCAAGAAAGGGATAAACTGGCAGTGTTTGCCTCATTTGCATCTGTCTGTGTCCTGCCTCCTGCCCTGCCACCCCCAGCTTCCCATAGCACTAGGGTGGGTGAGGAGGTGTACCTATCAGTAAGCTGTTCCCAGATGTGTTCCCCTCTTCGGCTGGATGCCGCATCTCCAGCTGCCGCCCTTCCTGCTGACTGACAGCAAAGGCCAACAGACAGACACAGCTCTGCATTTCCTTTCCTGAGGACCAGCTTTCAAATAGGATGTGCGAAACAAGCCTTCCCTCTCCAGCTCCACTTGAACAACACAAAAACACAGTGAGGAAGCACTGCTGGAAACATGGTTTTTCTGGATCTCTTCTCAGACTTGAGAGGCTGCTTGCTCTTGGACCCAAAAAGATAGTCCAGCAAGTGCATGCAGACCCCTCAGAGCCCATCTGCCATAAGCAAGAAGTCACAGTCCCCTGTCCCCCAGGGACTTCTTTCTGTGTAAAAGCTGTCACAAAAATGATCGTGCCTGTTTGTGGTCTCCCTTCTCCGGACCCCACTCTAAACAGTGCCTCAAGACCACATCCAATTGTGGTTGGAAATAGCAAAAGCCAGAACTCCCACACTTTACTCCTACAGCATCTAGGCTCTTTTCTAAACCCAGAAGAGCGCTGTCTCCTATCTGGAGAGATACTGAAGGAGGCTCTCCCCTTCGGGGCTGATGTGATGGATGTTCTCTGCAGCCATTGTTTCAAAATGCATGTGGAGATTACAATGTCCCTCCCCTCCCCACCCAACAGTCCTCACTGCCAGGAGGCCCTGAGGGCTACACAAATACTTCCAGATGTCTACGTGTGGGGGCTGAGTCCCTGCCTCAACTGCTAGCCATGGAGTGATGCGTATTACCAGAAGGTCCATGGCACCAGGAAGGTTCACTCAGCCGAGGGAAGCTGAGTCAGTTCCGACACTGCTGCTGACGTCCCTGCTGCTCCCTTCCCGGAGATGCTGGGTCAGAGCAGTCCCAGCATCAGGAGCCACAAGAAGAGCTGACTGACAGACAAGGGGACTTTCTGCCAGTGGCTTGGCACCACATGCTCAGCAGGGTTCTCAAACAACAGGCAACAGCCTGCAAAGGTGTATTGCTGCGCACCTGCACACCAAAAAGACCTTCTCTGATGAAGGGACACAGTTTGTGCAGGAGTGGCTGTCCTGCACTGTGACCCTCTTCAGAGCAGCTGCTGCTGTGATAACCAGAGGATGGACAAAGTCTCACAGGAGCTGTTTGAGGCTGGTGGGTTGGTGGTCTCCTACCATCCTGCCTGGTGGCTCATGTTTGCATTGACCACATCAAACTCTGTCTCCACAGCCTGGGGCAAGGCCCCACCAGGCCAAACCAGCATCCAGCCTGGGGCAGACACAGGGAAGTGCAGCCAAGGGCTGGGGCAGTTGTTTACAATATGAGTATCAATATACATGTTTTGCCACAAACTCCCAGGTGACTTTGGGTGAGACAAGTGAGAACACAGCCCTCTTCTCAACTACAACTACGTGTCTGAAGCGGGACCTCAGGCATCCCTCAAACACATCTGCTTACTTGGGCTGGCTGGCAGGGACACCACACCAAAATCAGCAAGATGCCACACTGCTACCCAAGCAGCACACATTTTTAGGGCTGCTGTGAGCAGCTCCTGGGGCAACTGGGCAGGAAAGACTCCTTCCAAATGCTAGCCAGACGCGTGGAGAGAGGCTGTTCTGGTTTCATGCCACAGCAGCCTGAGAGCTGAAGCTCCTTCCCTCCAGGCGTTAACACTGTGCCACAGTGCTCCTGACTAATATATAAGCCTAATGTTTTGCACAAGGTTTGTGAAAACCCACACAAGGCATTTAATGGGCAACATCACAGAATAATAGAATCAGCTGGGTTGGAAAAGACCTTTAAGATCATCAAGTCCAACCATTACCCCAGGACTGCCAAGACCACCACTAAATCATATCCCTAAGGGTCTCATCTGCATAGTTTGTGTACACTTCCAGGGGCAGTGACTCCACCGCTCCCCTGGGCAGCCTGTTCCAATGCCTGACCACCCTCTCTGTGAAGAGACTTTTCCAAAACCTCCCTGGCACCACTTGCCCTCTTGTCCCACCGCTTGTTACTTGAGAGAAGAGACTGACCTCCACCTCACTACAACCTCCTTTCAGATAGCTGTAGAGAGTGATAAGGGCCCCCCAAGCCTTCTCTTCTCCAGACTAAGCACCCTCAGCCACTCCTCATTGGACTTATAATCAAAGAGCACAACCCAATCTTTACCCAGCCTTTCATACCTTCCTTGGGAGCTTCAGAAACATTTTTTTCAATACATATTTAGCCTCAGTTATGGGAAGATAGAGAACGAGGAGGTTGTGACCCTACACGTCCTATGTTTATGCAAACGCTCCTCCACTTAAAACAGCACTGGCGCTGCAATAATAATGTCCTTAAGACGTTTGGTAAGTAGCTTGTGCTTCGTATTCCATCCTCCTTCCCTTCTTCCCTCCCAGCAAAAGCCGCTCTCAGAAGCCAGGATTTCTAGTAAAGGCTCTGTAGCAGAACAATTTCATCTTCGAGCACCACCCCTAAGCAAACGCTTGGCAAGAATCGGAGCTCCTGTTGGAAATGCTGCAAGTGCAAACGCCCATGTGCAGCTTACAGGGAAGTCAGCGCTTGCTTTCATTTTGAACCAAAGCAAGCCAGTGAATGTTGGCTCTGCATTTATGCGGCTTCCACATCCATTTAATCATTCCCTTTTCTCAGGAAGACAGCAAACAGTCTCCTGGATGGCTCAACCCTTTTGTCCCATGTCACAGCATCCCAAATTGCAAGCGGCAGGCAAAGTACGAAAAAGGAAGGCAGTGTAGTTCCAGCACAGCTGGAAGCCAAGAGAGAGTGGCAGTTTCTCTGCACCTCTGTGGCTGGTCTAAAGCCTCACTCCAAGTTTAGCCAGCTGCACTTCAGCACTCGGGACTCTCAAGTCCATTTAAGGCGGTTCTGAAATCACCGTGACTTTACTGATAAGCCTCCCGACGGGGCAGAACAGCGCGAGGAGAACTCGGGACCGGCTTTTCCACCGCCAAGGTCCGTCAGCACGGGCGCCTTCCCTTCCCTCCCCACTCCCTTCCCCGCGGCCACCCGCACCTTGTTCGCAGGCTCCCTTGCTGCGCTGGCTGATGGCAGGCTCGCCGCGGCTCTGGGCGCGCAGGCTGGCGGCGCGGAGCTGGCACCCGCTGCCGTAGGTGAGCCCGTCGCTGCCGCACACCGGGTAGCGGCTCTTGCAGAGGCACACGCCGGGCGGGCCGCCGGCGGAGGGGAAAAGGGGTCCCGGCGCAGGGCCGCCCTTGGCTTTGCGGCGCTGGCGGCTCTTCACGCACTCGAGGCCGAGGGCGCAGCGTCCGCCCGCAGCGCCGCCGCCGCCGCACGCCTCTCCCTCGCCGCGCCCGCACTGCCAGCAGCAGCCGCAGGCGTCCCGCACCCGGCCCAGCGGGCAGCCCCGCGGCGGCAGCGCCGGGCACCGCGCCGCCTCGCACGGCCCGCAGCCCCCCGCCGCCGCCGCCGCCGCCGGGGCCGGCGCCGCCAGCAGCAGCAGCAGCAGCAGCGAGGAGGGCGACATGGCGACACGGCACGGCGCCGACAGCCCCGGCGGGCGGGTAAACCGCGGCTGGGAAACCCCTCCCCGGGCCGGCCCCGGCCGTGGTGACGGCCCCCGCCATGGCGGGGGGGCCTCCCCGCGCCGCAGACCGCTGCCCCGCTCCCGTTCGTGTGGTGCCCCCGCTGCCCCTCAGCCCCGGCGTCACGCCGGTCCCTCCACCTGCGCTTGCCACCGGCCGTGCTCAGCTCACTGCCGTCGGTCTGTAAGGTTTCCTTGTACGTTGTCGGGACAGCGTTGTTGCCCGCTGCCTTCCTTCACCTTGGCTCGTGGCACCTGCCCCAGAATGGCTCCCGAGGAGTCCCCGAGGAACAGGGAGACGCTGACACAGGCAGAAACTGAGACCATTCTTCAGGCAGTGCTGGGCGATGGTGCTTGAGCCTGTCAGGGCGGTGACTTGAAAGTGCAACAACACCCAAAGCACCGTGGTGATGGCACAGAGCGCTCTTTTCTGCCCTTGCACTCGTTCCCCCGCTCAGGCCTGGCTGTGCCTGCAGGGCTTCACCTCGAGTGTGTGGGAGCTTCACCTCGAGTGGGGAAGTCCAGGCCAAGGCGATGCTCATTGTGCACTGCTTTGGCAGTCTGGGGCAGAGAAGGATGGAGGTAGTCAGTGTCCTTCACTGTGAAATAGGGGCATGCAGCATTGCCCGGTATGGGTTGCCAGCAGCCGGACCCTGCTGAGTAGCTCCTGAGTCACTGTGTCCCTGACTGGGAAGGCTGCAAGCTCCCCATGAACCCAAATCTGCTCTGGAGGGATGGATCCACTCATGCCTGTTCAGCTGCCACCCCTGTGGGAATGGGCTTCTGCTGCATGCTTCCTCATCTCTCTCTGCCCACCATGGGACATTCCTCCTGGGGACATCATGGAGCCTGCATACATTTCCTTGGATTTCATTCCCTTCACCCTGGAAGTGTTCCATGCTTTTTTCATCGGAGAAGGGCTGCCCTCATGAGCAAGCACTATGCCATGCTCTAGGCATTTGACACATGGGGGGTTTTGGTTTGGTTTTTGTCTGGCTAAGTCACTATAGAAGTGATAAAAAGGGGTGAAATGACTGAAGTAGGGTCAGACACATCTGCCAAACTCCGCTCTAGCTACAGAAACCACTTCACACAGCTCACCAATTTCCTCTGTCTGATTGCCGGGTATCTCTAGTAGCTTACCAGGGCAAGCCTTTCTGACACAAAGTCGCTGTCAGCAGCGTTCTTGGCAGGAAGAAGAATGTAGCTCTGAAGGAAAAGACACCAACGCGTTTCCTTTCTTCCCTTTGAATCTCTACTTCTGTGCCAAAGAAGGAGGCGAGTGCCCTTTCCTCTGCTTGGAGCAGTTTTTCCTCCCAGTGAGGTGTTGGCTCTTACTTTGGCGCAGAAGGACCTCTAGTGTCTCTTCTAACTCTAGCTCAGCGTTTCTTGATCTCCAGACCTTCCTATGAGCTGTGGAAGCAGAGGAGGTACCCGTAGCGTATGTAGAGAGGCGGCTGGGCAAGACAAGGCTGGGTTGCTCCTCCCTGGGGATATTTAATCAATTGCTGTATGCCCCAGGTTCATCTTGCTTTGCCTCTGTGGCTCCTACACATCATTTTCATTTCACCCCAGGGGCGCCTGTGTGTGTTTTTGTGCACCACAGGCTGCTCCATTCAAATATATGACACTAAATGCTTCTGGTGTTTCAGTAGTGAATTTTCAGTAACATTTCAGTGAATGCCAATATAAATCTGTAGATTCATGTTGTGCTTCTTGGGATTTCAGTGCTCCACCAAAATCAATGCTTAGTATTCAGCAGCATAGAATTTTCTGAAGTGGATTGAATTTAATTCATCGGTGGAAGCTATTAAGAATACAATGAACATGCTTTTACATTTTGATCCACATCATCATTCACATGGGTATCCCTTAGTTCACCATCAAGACGGTCTTTGCATGCAGCATTCCAGTGAGAAAGGATGCGGGTGGGGTGGGGGGGCAGAGCTGGGTGGTCTCTCCCAGGATTAGGAGGGAGGTTCCAGGGCCTTTGAAGACAGGGGAAGGTTTAGCAAACAATAGGAGAGATTATGGGAGAATGGAAGCAGAGGGATTTTAGATGCTGATATCATAGAATCATAGAATGTTTGGGTTGGAAAGGACCTTAAGATCATCTAGTTCCAACCCCCCTGCCATGGGCAGGGACACCTCACACTAGACCATGTCACCCAAGGCTCTGTCCAACCCGGTCTTGAACACCGCCAGGGATGAAGCATTTACCAATTCTTTGGGCAACCCATTCCAGTGCCTCACCACCCTTACAGTGAAGAACTTCCTCTTTATACTTAACCTGAACTTTCACTGTCTAAGTTTTAATCTATTACCCTTGGTCCTATACTACAGTCCCTAGTGAAGAGTCCCTTTCCAGCATTCTTGTACACTACTTTCAGGTACTGGAAGGCTGCTATGAGGTTTCCACACGGCCTTATCTTTTCCAAGGTGAACAGTGAGACAAGGGGGGCACAAAATCACTAAATGAAATATATAAACTTTTAGAATCTATTTTAAGTAATGTTAAGTTTGATGGCTTTGTAACAGTAATAATGGTAAATTACTGAGGTGCACGATTCACAGAAGAAAAAAAAGAGTACAGCTAGAGAACATACTGAGAATTCTTGTATAAGATAAACCGTTGTAGTTTTAGGCCTTTATGACCTTAGCACAAAATGAGTGTAAGAAAAACAGGCTAGAAGAACAGGACGTAAGGATAAGGAGTATCTGGAATGGCAGGGGTCCAGGATGGGCTGCAGTTAAACTAACTGATAAGTAGAAGGACGGATGATTGTTATGTCTATGGTGTAAACGAACCAATTAAGCTGGTATACGCATCTACTGTACGTGCTCCGAAGTCTGCCTGAAGTGATGAAGACTGTTGGAAGAAGTAAAAGACCCTCAGAGACCACCACCACATTTTTGTACGCATGCGGGGAACTCTCTGGAAAATGATGTAATCCATATGTAGCCTCATGAGTATCTATGTATGTCCAGCAGCTATATAAGGACAGCTTGTGCAACAATAGGGGGGACACACGTTAGGAGGAGCTATCCCCCGTGTCTTGCGGCGCAGCAATAAAGAATACCTGCTTGTCAACTTGAAACTTTGTTGGCAAGTTTGTTCCTGGAGTTTTCTCCGAATCAACAGCCCCAATGTTCTCAGCCATAATATTTCTAATACGGGCGTTTCACCTGCTCTTGCCTTCACCCGCCCGAAGCAGCAGCGCCGGGAGCAGCGCGGTGGGTTCCTGAGCTTACAGAAAGCTATGAAGACGGACACAGGCGGGTGAATAATGAAGTCAAACGGGCGCCTTTTCCACATGGAACACACCGGCACCCATCTGCCCGCTTTCGGTTCCCCCTTTCCCCCCATCTCCCCTCAGCAGAGGGGCGGGAGCTCCGCGGAGCGCGGTCGGAGTTTCCCAGCTCCAGCCTTTGAGACGCCGGGGATGCGGCACCGCGCTCCTCCTCCCGCTGCCGCGCACCCGCCAAGTTTCGGTTCCCGTTTCCCCGCCGGGGCGGGGCGTGGCGTTCCCGGCTTCGTACCGGCGCGGCCCCGGCGCTGCTGAGCGAGCGGAGGATGGCGGCGGGACGGCGGCGGGGCGGGCGGCGAGGCGGGCGGCGAGGCCGGCGGCGAGGCCAGGAGAGCGGCCCCCCGCCGAGCACGGGAGGTACCGGCAGGCGGGAGCGGAGGGGAGGCGGTGGGAGCTGCGCGATGTCCCCGGGCGGGAAGTGTCTGAAGGTGTCCCAGGGAGCTGCAGACGGGAGGCTGGGGGGACGGAGATCGCGCTGGGAAAGGGCGTGAGTTTTCCTCGCTGGTTGCGTGTTGGGATTAAGCTGGGGAGGTGTGAGAAGGGTGAACTCTCTCCAGAGGTGTCAGGCATATATTCAGGGGAGGAGGCACTGATGAGGATCACCTTTCACGTCCGGGCATCCTGGGTCTCAGAAACTTTTGCTGCCATAAGGCCACATGCGAGTGATTGAGCAGATCTAGGGCTCAAGGTCAGGAAAGCACCTGCAGCCCCTCAGCTGTAGACAAGAGGGGACTTCTTTCTGTAGTAAACGTGTGTTTTCCATCACTGCTTCTCCAGCGTCTTGTAAAACCTCTGACTTTAATGCATCCCATCCCAAGGCTGTGACAAACTTGGGTCAATAAGATACCTCGGGAAGTGCTTTATCTTCCCGGGACACCCCTCAGCTGTGCAGAAGTAACAGTGTATGCTTCTGTTGGCATCCTGCTGATCGCCTTGGGAGCTGGCGGCGCTGCAGCCTAAGAGACGGAGAAAAGTCTTTTAGACATTCTCCTGGCTAGGGAGAGCCCTCTGACATGAAACCAAGCAGTGGGTAGGACATGGGTAGGACACTGAAACCCCAGGAGGTCTGAGGAAAGGACTCTCACTTTTTCCTGAGGAGCAGAAGCTCCTGGTGAGAGCAGTAGCACACAGAGGTCTTGGGGAGGGGGCCAAGATGGTTGAGGTGCCTGCTGTCTGAGCATGACCATCATGCCTGTCTGTATTCGTTGTGCAGAGCACATGCAAATGCAGAGGAAGGAGAAGGTGCAATGCTCAAACCATGATGCAACGCATAGGCTTGTTCTCTCCCCTGATGGGAAGCTCTCTGAATACTGGGATGCAGCTTCAGCTGACTGCTCTGAGACAAGGTAAGAAGCTTTCACAGGGTAGAGGTAGGGAGCAGTAGCATATACCAGATTAATGCAGATGGCTTGCAGACTACACATGGCTTGGAAAACTGTGGGTGAAGGACCCAAACAGACCTGAACCTTGCCACCTTCTGATTAAGCTGTGTGAGTAACCGTCATCTAAAACAGGCGTGGAAGCTCGCTGTGGGATTTTCTGTTAGCTTGCCCAGGGTTGAAGCTGATTCTCTTCCAGCTTCCCATGGTACAAACCACAGTCAAATCAGTTAGCCTTGCTGCAGGAGGATATCATAAGAGCAGTGTGAATCAACTTACAGGTGATCTCTATTTTTCCATGTAATTCATGCTAAATGTACTAGGACTTGGTGAGCAGAGTATCTTCTTCTTCTCATGACACAGCATCTATCTATTTTGTTTGTGTTTTTGTTTTTTCCTTTTTTTTACAGGCTGGTGAAAGAACTAGGAAGCCATGATGTTGTTCAAATAGCATGTGGGGACCAGCACGCCATGGCTCTAACCAGAGGTAGTGTCTTTCAAGCACACTTTTCTTCCAAACGGGGGTCACACTATGGCAGACTTGCTCTCAGAAGGGAGTGCTTGAGCTATCCAGTAGTTGGTGACACCTCTACAGAGTAATGAGCAGTGGACAGGGGACACAAGACGCACTGGCTGCCAGTGCTGCTCTTTCCTCCCAGAACCCGAGGACCTGCAGTTCTGTCCCTCTCCCGTTCCCAAGCACTACCCCTCTGCAGAGGTGCGCTGTGGAGAGCCAATGTGGCCATCCCACTCTGCTGTCACCAGACCTGTTCATTCTTAAGTTGGAGCTCCTCTACGGTTGGGAACTCCTTGCAAGTATGGTTTAGAGGCGGTAACATACGGCCTTTATTCTTGCTGTGCTGAGTCACACGGGCAGCATGGACCGCCCCAAAGGGGTCAGAAGCAACAGGGAGATTTGGCTACAGATGGCGGTCTCGCCTCAGAGCTAAGTCTCTAGAAACAGCACAGATTTTCACGCTCCCACTCCCGAGGCGCAAAGACTGAAGGGAAGCAGGTGAGGCTGAGCTGATTTCTTTTGTTGTGTGTGTGAAGGAGGCAAGCTCTTCACGTGGGGCCAGAACATCCATGGACAGCTTGGAGTGGGGAGCCAAGCCGCGCTCACCCCCCAGCCACAGCTGGTGGAAAGACTAAAGGGCATCCCACTCGCTCATATTGCTGCTGGAGGAGCTCACAGCACTGCCGTGTCACTCTCTGGAGCTGTGTACTCCTGGGGGAAGAATGATTTTGGACAGCTGGGACACGGAGACACACAAGGTAAGGAAAGACAGCAGTTGGAAGGTGCTTTCCTGGTTAGTGAGGGGCTCCTCAGGGCTGTCAGGCCTCTTTGGAGAAGCATGAACAGCAAAGTCTTTTGAAGAAAGTATATCTAGTTTAGTTTTATATTTCCTGACCAGGAAAGGCAACCAGGGACAAGGGACTTAGGGGCTATGTTTCTACAAGAGAACTTCCAATTCAACCATTTTATGTGGCCAGCTGGACAGTGTAGGCTCTTAAAACCATACGTCTCAGGTCCCTTTCCACTCCCATTCTCTCTTCAGGTATTCTTGCATGAAATAAGTTACTTTTATCCCCTTTGCCTTCTTTAATTGTCTGTAAACACCTGGTGAGAGAAGAATGAAAATCACCCATTGTCTGCAAACCTAGAAGGCAAGAGCAGAGTTGCCCTACCCAGACAGAACTTGAAGTCAGGGGGAGCTGAATGAGTCCACACCCTTGAGGGACAGATATTTCGAAGCCAAGAACCTTTTGGCAAGCAGATGTGAAAGTGCTGTGTTTTGTTTCACATCAAACATAAATGAAAATACTATGAAAAAGGCAGAACATTATGAGAAAGAGTATGTTATAGAGGAGGGCAGAAAATAGCCAAAAACCCAAAACCAAGTGGTAAATATGTGAATTGTTGTAAAAGACCACTGAAAAGCACTACCCCCCCCCCCATCTTCTAAATCTTTCTTTGTGCTGAGATCCCCCCAGTACTCTTTCACTTTATCAGTGCTATCCTTTTTCCAGATAGGGACTGCCCAATCATACGTCAGAGCATTAGAGCACTGGAAGGCCGTGTTTATCTCGTGTGGGGCAGATCATACTGCAGTCCTCTCCAAGGTGAGTCTGAAGTCAGCATCCGAGACCTCACCCTGCAAGAAAAGATACACTGCTAAAAGTCAGCACAGAGAAATTAGGATGGCATTTAGGAGTTAGGATAGCAATGGCATTTAGAAATTAGGATAGCAGGCACTCAGACCTGCTTCCATCTGAGTCTGAAGAAGATCCCCAGGGGATGCTTCTTAAGCTATTGGGAAAACTGGCCTTTTCTCAGATTTCCCTCACCTGCTTTCAAACATGCTGAACGGGAATCCTGGGGCAAAGAGGTGCAGTTCAACCTCAGTACTTTTTGAAAATACTTCCTTTTTTATAGCATATTGGGAACTTCAGAACATGTGAACAGTAGCTAATTCACTAGGGTTTACTCATACGTGTAAAATTCTTCAGCAACAGGGAGCTATTCTCAGGAGTTAAATTGCTTTTCCCAGGAGTAAAATGATTTGGACATTACAGTGTATGATTAGGCTTGATGCAAAGTGAACTCTACCATATAGCATACTACGTCTTACTTGTTTACAGTCTTGGTGGTGACCATTTGAATGTCATTAATAATGTAGTGATCCTGTTGTTTCTTCATCTTGTGTTGGTTGTTTCTTCATCTTGAAGGAGGGGTTGGTGTGCACCTTTGGAGCAGGAGAGGCTGGCCAGCTCGGTCACAACTCCACCCGGAACGAACTCACACCTCGTGTGGTGGCCGAGCTGTGGGGAGCAAGAGTTTCGCAGGTTGCCTGTGGAAGGTAGGAAGGTACCAATAACATGCCTTCTAAGGTCAAGGTCTAAGAGTAATCACTAAAGGGAAGTAGGGAGAGCCACCAGGATGTTCAAATCCCTGTGTCTCGGTAGGTCAGAATACTGACCACTGGCCCCTATTCAAGGGTAAGCCACCCTCCTGCCATTACCCCAGTGAAAGCAGAACCCTCAGCCTATGCCAAGCAAAGGGAGAGAGCTGCAAAAGCCACTAGAAGCTCTTGTGTTTTTTTTTCTCTTTTAAGAAACAAAGGGTGTAATGGGCTCCAAAGGGAAACTGACTGTCAAAAGCCTGCATTGGGAAAGCCACTGAATTCTCATCCACTTTGAGAAACTGGGGGTCTGTAGAAAGAACCGAAGAGTGGTGATAATTATCCAATTTAATTCTGCCTGTCTGGAATTAGGCCAGAAAAAGTTTTCTGTCAACTTCCCTGGGCTTTGTATCAGGCTCAGCATCATAGAAGGTGTGCTTTTAAAGACACGAGGACATGCAGCTAGCAATGCATAGCTCTTTATTTTTGTATCTGAAGCCAGGGTAGATCACAAACATTAGCAGATAGTATAGGAAATTTGAGTCCGTATGTTTCTGTATTGCTGAATGTTTATGTAAGGAAGTGTCCTAAGACTTTAGTTAAAGGGATTCTATACCTGGATGTTAGGACTTTGAAAGACAAGCCTCAGCTATCCACTCTGACTAGCAGAACCTTTTGTTCTGTCTAGCCCAGTGGTATTAGCTTATTATGACCATTTTTCTTTTTCTGAACAGGCGGCACACCCTGGTCTATGTGCCGTCCTTGGACAAAGTCTATTCATTTGGTTCTGGTGAAGGACAGCTGGAAGATGAGATAGAGCCTAACCAGTTGATACCACTTCCCATCAAGATACCAGTGAATACTGGAAAATCCTGCCAGGGTAATGATGCTTACAGATGTGTACAATCTATATTAGTTTCAGTTTACTGTTCCGCATCTGTGCACCGAACTCTTTGGTGATAATGGCTGTCCCTTCAAAGCTTCCTTTGAAAATCTATTTTATTCTTTTACAGAAAACAGCACATCAGAAAAGGCGATTGAAGTTACTGCAGGAGGAAACAGAAGTATTGTCCTTTACAGGGAGGACCAGGTATAGGCATATTTGATCATGGTTTCTAACTTTACCATTGTTCACATTACTTCTGGAAACGTGGATTTTCCATCCTGCTTTTAGCACTCCAAGTTCATATATATATCTCATCAGTTTTTTCCATGCTTACCCAGAAACTAACTTGTATTGCAATTATATATGTTATAGACATTCTGTATTATATAGTATGTATTATATATTTATTATGCATTATATGTTATATATTATACATTATATATTATATGTTATGTGTTATGTTCTGTGTCGAATGTATCTCGATCATGCTGCATGACCATTAATTTGTTCGAACTTAAGCTGAAATCTTCTTGTAATGATTGGCTTCAAAAAAAGAATCTCATCTGCTAGACCTGTAATCTTGTCAATATTTCCATGCATTTCCCACAGAATGCCCATTTGGATGGAATTGCCACTCTGAAGGATAAAGAAGTGGATGAATGGATTTCTAATTCCAGTTCGCAACACTGGGAGAGTATAAAAAAGTAAGTCAGAAGCCTGGTGTTGGTTTTGTTTTGTTTTTTCCCTGATAAGTGATTTTTATCTAAAAATTACTGTTCTTTGGAAACTGTTGTAGGAACTGTTGTTCAAGAATTTAGCTGAGACAAAATCTTGTACCAGCACTTCTTATCTAGGTTTTACAGAGGAAAAACAGGCGTTGACAAGCAACAGCCCTTCAATGACCCTTCTGCAGGAACAGAGAGGACTTACTGCCTAGCTTCAGAAGCCTGTCCTCCTCTTGCAGGGAGTGGTTAAGTTCATGAAGAACTGACAAGTTAAATCAATGAAAGACTGGGTCTGCAGACCAAGGCCTTGTGCAAAAGTTGTAACCCAGAGTACCCTAACTGGAATGTTTTGTGTGTGACAGCTTTTAAAATTAGTGATCCCTTCTTTAGTTACCCATTTTCAAAACCACTAAGTATGTACAACTGTGGGAAGCCTTACACTTGTGGCTGAGAATTATGATTACATAGCCTTTCTTTCAGATCTTACATGGGAGGTTATTTTCTTTGGACAAGTCTGGCTCCAGCTGCTGCTGTTGAGCATTTAAAAATCTTGGATCTTTGGATCTAAACTGTTTCCCTGACCACTCTTAGTATGGTTTGGATCACATGGAAAGTGGTTGTTGAGAAGGCGAGAGAGAAGGTTCATTCCAGATCTCAGTGGAAGGGCCTGGCAGCAAATCACTTGAAAAAAATAGCTGCTTTTATAAGAATAGAACTAGGAATAGAGGAAGTGAGTAAGTCTAACGTCTCTTCAGATGCTGGAAACCCAGCAAATGCAGGCCCTGATGGATTTTCCCCTAGTGTGCTACAAAGATCCCGTTTGTGGAGGGGTTCCTCCCGTGCCGCAGTGCCTTTTATTTTGCACAACAAACAAAACCACTGTAATGTCTCAATGTCAGGAAAAGATACTCCCCGTC
Organism: Myiopsitta monachus; assembly: GCA_017639245.1. NCBI lineage: Eukaryota > Metazoa > Chordata > Aves > Psittaciformes > Psittacidae > Myiopsitta > Myiopsitta monachus. Next base: position 68,832,652 of record CM029917.1, on the reverse strand, counting down.
ATAACACCTGCCAGCATGCAACACAGGCTGGCATGGGGCCCTTGAGCAGGTTCCCTTACAAGGCCCAGGAGAGCAGAGGTGGCTTGCTGACGATCACTATTGTCTTCTGCAATGCTCTCTAAGAAAAGCAGTGCTAGGAAAAGTTTTGTGTGGTGAGGCGCAGACACACTCGTACACACGTTTCTTGTTCTTTCAGAATCAAAAGCCTGAAGTTGAAGGGATTAACTTTGGTTTGTTTTCCACTCTCAGGAATATCAGCATGATCTTTTCATCTGAGGCTTGCATTAATGGAAGCTTCCTGGACAAAAGGTAGCGTGCACTGACTTAGATGTAACAGAACATATTGGCTGCATGTAAACTGACCAGAAAGTGTTCTTTTATGCTATGTATGTAGAGAAGATCAATTGTATCTGAATTTGCAAGAAGCAAGTCTATATTTTTCAAAGCCAAAGCTAAAATTAAGGGGTTTATCCTCCCAGTCCTATTGAAATTTGCTACAGAAGCTAACATTCCAGCAGATTATCCTATATTGACAATTTTCAGGATGATGATAATACCTTTAGGCAATTTTACAGCTCCCAGAGGATCCATAATAGATCTTTCTGTCATTCAAGTGTAAGCCATTTTGGGGTGAAATACAGGAAGCCAACCATTAACAGTGCACAGCCACACAAGACAGGATATTAATCAGATCACACCAGAGTGAGAATATCTTTTTAAAACAGATGAAATTACACCCACCGGATTCGGGACTGAACTGTCCATGTATTTTCTGAGGGTAGGATGCTTCACTGTTCAGTGCGTAACAAAAACCAGCTTCTCATGTCATTTGGTGATCTCTTTTTTCCTTTGTGATAGAGACAAACATTTCAAAACTTCCAAAGAAGTCTCCGGTGTAGACATGTCACAAGTGCAACATTTTTATGAGAAGATCAGCAAGAAGCCAAACATCTTCCAGGAGGTAAAGATTTGGGAAAAGAATTCTCCCTATGCAGAGCTCAGGATTTGTGCATGAAACTTGGGTAATTTCATGCCAAACTAATTCATAACTGATTTTGGCAAAACATAATCGCATTTTTAACCCTTCTCTCTTTTGTTGTTGTATTTTTTTTTTCCTCTGAAGGTGAAAAAGGAGATTGAGAAGTTACTGCCATCGTTGTCATCCTCTCCCATCTCACCTGAAAATTTCAGGGTCTACTTGATCTTGCCTTTCCTTCTGCAGGGAGAGGACAACAGCTCTTACCATTCCCTCAGGCTTCTAGCACAAGCCATCACAAAGCTCCAGTCAAAGGACCTGCAAACTCTTGGTAGGACTTTATGAAGATAGGACTGAACGATTTGAATGCCTGGTCATTTTTGGATGAGTAGCAAGAGTTAGTATCGCTAATTTGTTCCAGAGTTCAGCCTGAAAGAAATGCTCTTGGTAGAAACAGAAATATGCAACAAGACACATGAAAAAAACCCCAAACCCCTCAGTCTGAGGTTTGCTATTTTTTGTAGTGCAAAATTAAGCACTTTGTTTGGTTTAGTTCATTTGATAGAAAGAGAAAATGCAGCTTCATCCAGAAATGGCAGTTATTTGCTTTTACCCTGTTACAGATACTTCATTAGCTGTTTTCTTTACAGAATGCCTGTGGTCAAATCTAGAAACATCGTTTTTAAAGGAATTGGTCATTCTATATCAGAGGGTTTCCCAGAAAAGCCTATTTCAGTTTATAATAGAACTTCATGCATTTCCGAAGAGACCCCTGCACTCTGCACCCACATGAAGCAGTGACTCTGCAAATACTGCAGATTCTTTACCAGGTAAGAAAGTGTTTGGATCCTGATTAGATGAGTATCAGTGCAAGTCAGGATATTTTAATCCTTTTTACTTGTCGAATTTTCTGGGTTTCCTTCTTACAAGGGAAGCTGGGGCCTTGTCATTTGACATTGCTTCAGGAATGTCTTTGGGTCTACAGCAGCATAGCTTTGACGGAACCGTGCTCTTGAGTTGTGCCTGGCTGACCCTCTGCAGAAATAAAGAGCTTGAAATATGCTCAAGTGGGGTGTGTGTGTGTGTGTGTGTGCTTTCTGTGGTGTGAGAAGTGCATGCATTGGTGTGTACAGAGCTATGGATGTGGTGTCCATTACATAGCATGCCCATTCTCCTCTCTGCTGCTGAGATACCTCAACCCAGTAACCTGCTCACAGCATTTAAAAGGCAACCCACATGCTTGACACATCGTGGCTGCCACAACACCACTGTGTGATGCTTTAACAGCCTGTTACTGTAGAGATTTTCTGGGACAGCAGAATTAGGTCATCTTTAGCTGCAGTTTGAACAATGGGAAGAAAGGGGGCAGCAACTTGTATTCTTATTGACAAACATCCTTTCTCCTGCTGAGGTGTTCAAAGTTTAGGAAAGTCAAGAGCTCAGGCATGCACTTTGTAGAATCATAGAGTACCAGGTTGGAAGGGACCTCAAGGATCACCTAGTCTAGGTCATGCTTTTCCAAGAAAGGTTGGACCAGCTGTCCCAGCACCCTGTCCAGCTGAATCTTTAAAGTGCCCAGTGTTGGGGAATCCACCACTTCACTGGGGAGATTATTCCAGTGGTTGATTGTTCTCATTGCGAAAATTTTCCCCGTGTCCAGTCGTAATCTCCCCAGCAGTAACTTGTGCTCGTTACCCCTCGTCTTCTCCATGAGACTGCCTGTAAAAAGGGAGTCTCCATCTTCTTTGTAGCCACCCTTTAAATACTGGCACGTGGTGATTAGTATGAATCAGAGAGAATCGTTAAATTTTGTTCAGAATTGAATATCCTTTTGGCTGAGAATGCAGATTTGGGCCTCAAAATTCAGACTCTTGAGTCTGTATTTATACAGATAAATAAACACCGAAGTGCTGCAGGCCTACTTCTTTGTAAGTGGTTGCATCATTTGGATCTTTACATGTTCATTGTCCCCCACCAAATTGTGCCTTTACCAGGCGACAAGTCTGAACGTGAATAGGGAACTTCAGATTGTCCTGCAACATGAGAGATGCTCAGAGTGAAACATACTTTCTGATGGAGCCCTGTTAAGTGATCTTAATTGTAAATGAAAATTGCTTTCCTGCTAGTTTATACATGGCTTTCTGAGATGACTCACTGCTGAGCACTGTGCTTCTTGTAGCACTTCTGTCCTTCCACTTCTGTGCAGGGTCTCAGAGCTCTGTTTGAGGAAAAAGCCCTGTTACTCCTCAGTCCTGTCCTGCCACACAGACGCATCACTCAATTTGCTGGTGCCCCTTTTCCTATTGTGTGTGTCAATGCAGGTGAACTCCAGAACTGGCTTCAGAGTACAAGAAAACAACTTCTATGTGCCTCAAGTGAAACTGATTATCATAATGTGTTTGTCCTTTAATACAAAAGAAGTAAGTATAAAATCTTGCCAGCAGCACAAACCACTTTTTTCTCTTTTATTTAGATTAGTTGCTATATCACAGGAAGCAACAAGAAATGGAAACGTGGATAGTAGGGGCTTCCGTAGGCAAAAAACGCACTTTTCTGGCAACTTGGTTGAAATTTGCAGGGCAAACTGCCTCATTCTTTCATAAGCTTTCATTCGCTAATTACCAACTTTATTTTTTTTCATTCACCAACTTTATACCAATTAACCAGAGCAGAGGAGGAGGTTTGAGAAACAGTATAAAATCAAAAGCCACAGGACATTACTTGAAGTCACTGCTTTATCACGCTGGAGGTGTAACACTTTGAATTAGGTTATTTTGTATACCAGTTTCTACCTCTGGTATTACAGATAATAAACCCAACTGTTTTTAACAATGTACCATGTCATGGGTATCCAGGACACTTTTACTGCCTATTTTGGTTTAGCTGAATTATGGAAGATGCTATTTAAATCACTCTGTTTCATTCTTGGGACACTGTAACACAAGTGTCTGCCTGCACAGACAGTTTAGTTGTTCCCCTATCAGGGTTTCCCACTCACAGAAGCACTTAGAAGCTGCTCTCAGAAAGTGTGCATCTGTTGGTGTAGTTTTCGTGTACACACCAAGGGCACGTTTCAGGTCCAGGAGTTGGCCAGAGTACAGACTGGCAGGTCAGTCTGCACGTGTACCCTGAGCTCTGATTTTGCAAGAGAAGATCAATATATCCTTTCCTTTCTTCCTTTTCATTTCAGATGGCTCTATGGAAGCTGACTGAATATCAATGCATCTTTGACATGCAAGACAAGATTAATATTCATTTTACAGAACGCAATGCTCTGTCCAGCCTCTTTACAGAGGTAAGTATTGGCATTTTTTTTCTAATTTAGAAGAAATGCACACATTGATACACTGCTAACAGGCTGTTACTTCAATCTTCAGAAACACATAACAACAAAGGGCAATGAAGAGTGGGCTTTTCCAGTCAGAAGAGAATGCCTTCTGCAAGACATATGGACCCATTTAAATAACGCACCAACCCAGCAATTCAGGAAGATCTTAGTGGTAAGAGACCAAATTGTATTGTTTGTTAGCTCTAAATATATTGCTGCAGTATTCTTTGGTTTTCAGTGTTGCTGAAGTATTGGTAGAAGGATTTCAGTATTTGCTGAGCATACAACAAAACTACTCATCACATTACTACAGAAACACGTTCCACGGGGGACATAGAGTAAAGCTGGAGGGCAGTATCATACATACTTATTCCAGGTAGCCATCAAGTGTTGTTGGTGTAGGTTAAATGCAAGTGGCAATGTTATTTACCATGAGGTTGCTTTGAGGTAATAGGATTGCTCAGGAAACTGGCAATTGGCAAAGTCTGTTACTATTACTTTAAAGGCCAGTTTGCTGTATGTGAAAAGCTTGGTGGCTGGGGAGCCAGCCTTAGAGGCCAGCAAATGACACAACCACAGAAACCATTTCTCTCATGGAGATGCTGTCCAAAGGGAAAGGAAGGAGAGTGCCAGCCAGAGAGACGAAAAGCTGAGTATAACGCTGCTGTTCTCCATGTCGCTTTAGACTGTGATTTCCATGCAAACCCAAAGGTTCTGGCAGCTGTATTTTCTGCAGGCATCGCAATGCTAGCCCTGGGGTGGGAAGAGGGCACCTACTCCAGGGCAAAGTTCAGTGCAGGGACCATGTGAGTGTCAGTCACTAGCACAAGGGCAATCAGTCTGGCACACCTCCGCTGCAGAAACTGCTAACCTTGCTGCCCTGTTACCCACTTCTGGTTCTTTCCAAGTGAGCCTTCTTGCCAACCAGAACTATCAGAGCTTTTCCTTCCCGTACACTTAAGATTCACAATGGCTCCTAGAGCTACCTTTCCTTCCCCCTTCATCACTGTATCAGCTGTAGGAGGCATTTATTTAGAGAGGCAATAAGGCTTGTGCCCTGTGCTGCCCTCTAGACGCAGAGTTTCTCTCCACCTATAGTACAAGGAGCCCCAACGAAGTGCTGCACCTAGTTAGAGTCAGCCTTCGAATACACCTCTTGTGGGCACTGCCTTTCATGCTGTGTATCACAGCATTATTTGGCCAGAAGCAGCCTTACCAATTTGACCGCATTATTAGTATCCTACCACGAGATACTTGTTAATCTTGATAATCTTTGTTATTAAACATCAGCCCAATTTATGTTCTTCTGAGAGTGAGACAAATGCATTTCAGTACACGCACCAGTTCAAAAACAAACCAACGCTTTTAATTTAGACAGAGAAGATCCATACTGCTGCTTGTTATCACTGTTTATTATTTAAGTTATTTCAGTCAAGGTACAGTTCTTCCTTATAAAAAACATCACTACATAGAAGATGATCATTAGTGCCACCATAAATGCACAACACTTCATGGGATACACTAGAAGTAGTTAGTGCTTCTTGTTAACTCTTTATCTGCCTTAGCAGTAATTAAATACTAGGCTGCTGCAGAGGTCTTTATAGTTCCAGAGAGTACTAGGAAAATGATGACAGTCACTAGTCCCAGAATGAGACTCTCTCAAACCAACTGCAGTACCAGATGAGATTAAATAAACTATGTCACTTTACGGAAGCCCAGGAGTTAGCAAATGCATTGCACTAGTTGTGCCTAAAAAGCTTAATCCCCATCCAGGTCCACAGGTGGAAGAACACATAAACTGGTATCGTAATAGGAAGGAGGAGACTGTAGAAACATAGGCTGTTTGTGCTGGTGCAGCCCTGTGGGAAGGTCTCATCGACGCTGGCCGAGTAAAACAAGCCTGCTAGGGACAGCAAGGGCACAAGCACGGTCAGCGTGGGCAGGGAGGGCAGCATGCCTCCTCCAGCCATCATCCCCACTTCACTTTGGTCGGTGGCTGGGGGGTCCTCAGGCCTGCTTCAAGTCCTCAGCTGGGGGCTTCTTCTGAATCATCCTGGCAGCCTCTGGGATCATGTGGGGGATGCCATCGATGATGGGGTACGCAATGCCCAGCTCCTCGTTAATGAGCTCGTTGGTAGCTTCTTCGTACCTGGCCAGGCACGTCAGGGGGAAATAAGAGAACAACTGGAGTGAATAATTTGGGTTTACCCTTTGGCAGCCCCTCGCACTCGACTTGGGGCAGCCGGGGGGCAGTGAGAGCGCGACCGAGCTTTCTCTTCCCTTTCCCCTTCCCTTCCCCTCACCTCAGCGGCCGCTTGGAGAGCGGGCACACGAGCAAGCTCAACAGTGACTGCTCCAGCGGCTGCGGCTGAGGCCGCCCTGAGCCCTGGCCCTGCCCCGGATCCTGTTGCTGCCCGCGGCCGCCGCTCACAGCGCGGCCGCCCGCTGCCGCCCGCCCTACCGCCCGCCCTACCGCCGCCGCCGCGCTGCGCCCTCCGCAGCGCAGCATGGCCGCTCCCCGGGCCGGGCCGCGCCGCTTCCGGTGCGCCGGCAGCCGGCCCGACTGCGTTGGGTGCGCGCATAGGGGTTCCGCGTACCGCCGTGCCGCTGTCTCCGGCGCAAATGTGCGTCTCGGTGCTCGCAGGTGTCGTTCCTCAACGAGAAGGGCGTGGACGAAGGCGGGCCGTCCCAGGAGCTCTTCAGCGTGGCCGTCAGGACTCTCAGCCAGCCCGTCACCGGGGTCTTCCAACGCGTCTCCTCCGGCCTCATATGGTTCCCCAGCCAGGTGAGGGGCCGGCCCGGGGGGCGCGGGGAGCCTGCTCCCGGGAAGGGGCAGTCACGGCTTTCTCTGTGTGCTTGTGTTTAAGCAGGCGTCGGGCTGTGAGGACACGTTCTTCCTGATCGGGACGCTGTGCGGGATGGCCCTGTATAACGGGTGCATAGCGCCCTTCGCCTTCCCCCGGGCTCTCTACAAGAAGCTGCTGGGCCTGGCGCCCACCCTGGAGGACCTGGAGGAGCTGCTGCCGGCCGTGGGCCGGTACGGGCCGGGGCGGCCCCAGCTCTTGCTGGGAGCTGCAGCCCAGGCGGGTCTCCCAGCTTGGATGTGTGCACGGAGATGCCCAGGGCCGTAGTCAGGGTGCCCGTGGTAGTTCCATCTGATGTAGCCACAGGTTTCCAAGGTGGTCCTTGTTCTGGGCATGGACGTTGCTCTCAAACGAAGGCTGTCGTTGCCAAAATAAAAAGCCATGTTTAGGAGGGGTCAGATTTTTGCTCCCTTTGAATATGTAGTTCAAACCACTTTGAGCTGTAGTGTCAGCTTGGAAGAACTAAGCACCCCATGGCTAATGTTGGATTTTTCTCTGACTTGCTAATTATAATTTTCCAGAATGTTGCTGTGCACAAGCACAGTATTACCATATGCTGCAGCTGTGCCAAATCTGAGGACCTGCATGCAGTTTTGCCATGTGCTGAGAAAGGAGATCTCAGCCAGATACAGCAGGGAGAGGTGCTGCTGCCACCAGCATAAAGCTTCTAGCCCCTGAAGTCTAGCTTCCCGAAGAAGTGCTGTCAGCAGCTGACAAGATGAGGGCCCCATCCCACGAGCCAGTGACTGCGCTGAGGTGAAAAAATGGCCTCAGTGGACTGAAACATCGAGTGGCCTGTGGTACTTTGAGACGTGATGCAGCCCAAAACAGTTCTCCCAGATCATGCCACTGGTCCACACTTAATTCCTCACCAGGTGATATCTGGAAGAGCAAGGCTGTGGTCCAAGCCCACTTCCCACTGAACTTTGTGTAAAGTTATCTTCATAGGGCATGAGAACAGACTTGCCTGGCATCCTTTGCAGTGAAGGCATTTGCCCTTAGCTCCTGGCAGTAGCAGGACATGTGTATAGATCAGTTTAGGGCCATATATGAAGGTTCTGTGTGAGTATAGGTGTTCTGTATGTGACTGCATTTAAATACTACTTGTCAAAGGATGGTTTGCAGTGGAATTTTAAAGTGCATTGAATGGTCACGTTTCTTATATTTTTTCCCTTTGTTTTTTGAAAGGAGTCTTCAAGGAATTTTGCATGAAGAATGTGATTATGTCCTTGAAAGCCTGGACATGAACTTCACGGTAAGACATTATTGTGCCATTCAGACATACCATGCATGTACTTGGGCATGACAGCATCCACTGCAAATAACACAACCTGTCTGTAAACTCCAACTAGCAAGAGTGCTGTGTCAGGCCCTGCAGAAAGAATGATAGATATAGCACATGTGTTTGTCATATATAGATATAGCATCTAATGTTTTCATTTATTTGTGTAGATAATGGAAGAAGGAGGTTCCATGGGTGTTGTTGAACTTAAAAAAAATGGTGCCAACATCCTTGTCACTAGGGATAACAGGTTGGTTTTATTTTTCTTTTCTTTATCCTATTGTCTTGTTATGAGTGTGTAAAGTACCATATCTATATGCATCCCCATATACTCTTAGAAAATACTGAATGCCAGCATTGTGTCATTGATCTTGGTCCAGTAGGTTGTATGCTTTTGGTTCTTACTGTACAGGCTGCATATGTGCCAGACATTGGCAGTTTGTGCAAGCAGACTGGATAAGAAGGGGATCCTTGGACATCCTGGCATCTGTACTTAGAAAGGTGCTTGTCCTTATCAGGAAATTCCTATCAAATGTATAAAATACCCCTGAATGACATTTTTTTTCAGGGAAATACAGACAGCTTAGTTATGTATATGGAAAGTGTTTTGTATAACAGGAAAGGAACAATTTGTCAATAAGGTGTTGTGTCAGTATGAACCTCAGCACAGGGGACAGAGAGAAATTCTGTGGCCTGGGTTGTGCGCATGATCTGAGGACCTGTCTGAGGGATGCATGAAAGGTCTGTTTATGAAGCTTGAAGTATAGCATTTACACTGAGTTGATTGTACATGTGCAACGTCACTAAACGAATCCCCATCACAGAGAGAAGAGTGAAACTGTACTGATTAGCAGATGTGCAAATATCTATTTTGATTTCAGGGTAATTCTTGGCCATTTGCTGTGAGTTTTGCTGAATTCACACCAATTAGGTCTGGTAGATTCCATCTCGATAGTGAAGTGTCTGATAGGATTTCACCGGAGTGTTCACATGAAGTACAAAGAGTATGATCAAAATGAATCCATGGTGGCCAGCAAGCTCTTTTATTTGTGATGATCATCCCAGCTTATTCAGTGAACAAATATTTGGCAGTGATGACTGCTGTCAGTAAAGACTGTCTTTTCAGTAAAGCAGGTCATACAGAATAAAGGAATAAGGAATAAAGTTCTCTGTAACTCTCCTTTTAAAACCTCACCTATTGCATTGCTTGTTTGATTCAAAATATCTTTGCAGGAAAGAATTTGTTGACTTGTATGTGAATTATGTGTTAAATGAATCAATACGGAAACCATTTGAGGACTTCGTGCAAGGGTTTTTAAGAGGCTGCCCAGGTAGAAAGTGGAAGATGTTTCTCCCTGCAGAGCTCCAGACTGTTCTCCAGGGACATATAAAATGTGACTGGCATCTGCTAGAAAAGGTACTGGATACAAGCACAGTATACTTGTGCTATATCTGCTGAGCATAAACTCCTTCTGACCTGCATTAGTGCATAGGCCATGAACACAAAAACAGAAGCGCAAGGGACTTTCTCTGTATTTGATTTTTGTCGTTGTTCAGAGTCTGTTTTTAATCTAAATTGGGTACAAGAATAAAGGAGACTAAAAATCAAGCTGAAGCTCAAGGATTATCATATGAATCTTTGAAAAACAAATGAATAAGGAGATTCCAGAGGTTAAGAGGACTTGAGTATCTGCAAACAGAGTTATAAAATTTATTGGGTAAATCTTTGTTGCTTTAAATAAAAATGGAAATAGTGAGGATTAATGGGCTTGTTTTATTTTTATCTCTTTGACAGAGTGTGATGTATGAACGGTATAAAAGTTTAGATAAAACCATCAGGAATTTTTGGACTGTGTTTCACAAACTCCCAGAAGAAAAAAAGAAAATGTTTCTTGGTAATGTATCAGGCATTTTAAACTTTTCCTAGCCTTTTTCTCTCCCCCACGATACGCATTTTTGATGCTCACACATGAAGACTACTATAGTTCCAAATGGCTTTTTGACATTTACCCCCCCCCCGCCACATTTCCCAGTGAAAGCCACAAAGAAGTGACAAAAAGAATTGCACAGGTACAGCTCTGACTCTCCTCATAACCCCTGAGGCTTGCCTGCGTGCATCTGACCGCTTTGAGCCTTGCAATTACTTTATCCCTTACTTTCATGGTTATCAGCTGTTGGTCAGAGGCCTCAGCTTGTGTGAGCAGCCTGTGTTGAAGTAAGCAGTTTAGCTTTCTCAAAGGATTGCAGAAGCTAGCTCATCCTTTTTAAATGTAGGTCAAGCCTAGCATGGCCTTTCTCATACACAAAATCTATGTAAGTAGAAGGCTTGTAATTATTATTAATTTGCAAGAGGTACAAATTCAGCAAAGCAGATAATTAGCTTATGGAAATAGCCATATTTTAACAGTAATTTTCCCTCATGATTTTCATCCTGTGACAACATTATCTTGGTGGGGGTTGTTCTGTTTTTAATTTGCTAACTTGTTTTTGTTTTTCCCCTTCCTTCAGTTTTTTTGTCAGGATCTGATCGAATCCCTGCATATGGACTGGAACATTTTAACTTTCGTATTGTAGATCCTCAAGGAGAAAATCCAGATAAGCTCCATCTTCTTGCCAATACCTGCCACCACATTTTGTTCCTTCCCAGATACAGCAATAAAAGAATACTCAAGAAGAAGTTGCTCTATGCCATAGAACATAATGAAAGTTTTGGCGTGTCCTAACTGGACAGTTTTGGCGGTCAGGAGTGCTTTAAAGCAAAACTAAGAAAACAAGTCTTTGTTTCACTTGTCATATTTTTCTCTTAATAATCCAAATTTACTGGTTTCTACCCTGTCTTATTTTTACTGCACTTGAGTGCATGTATTCACTGAGATTTTGTATTGATTACAAAAACGACCTTAGACCAGATACTTGATTATTAGATCATAAAGTTAGGGAAGAAGAATCCTATTTAACATGCTTCTGGGAACCAAGCTGATAACCACATATATTTACATATACGTGCATCCTGTTGGCACTGTGCTGGTCTTCTTTCATTGGTAAACTTAGAGCAGCAGGGATTCTGTGGTTTATACATTACCAAGCATACAGCCAGTACATGCTAAGCAGTTGTCATTGCAAGAGGAAGCTAGGCTAAAGTTTTAATCTGTATTAGTGAAGGATTCTCTTGGGGAACAAATAATGCTGGGGAGAGGTGTTCCTGTAAACTGTGAATTGAAGGAGCAGCACCTGGATATGGCCTTCGACTTGTTTGGAAGAAGTTCTTAGGATGAGGACTAATTTTTCCTAGACTTTGTCAAAAGCTGTATTTGTAAAGCATTAATGGACTTGTTATTTAGTGTGATAGCACTGTGATATTTGTCATGTTTCTTTATATATTCTAAGGAGATGTTTGTTAATTAAAATGTTAGGCTTGCAGAACAGCTTTGTCTGCAGAACCCTGTGGACATGAGTCTTGTAGGGCTGCCGGAAGCTCCTTGTTAAAACAATGCATAGCACTGGCAGGGGATTGGAACTAGATGGTCTTAAGGTCCTTTCCAACCCTAGCAGTTCTATGATTCTGTGACATTGACAATGTCAGGCAGGATGCAAGGCAGGATGTGTATTTTTCTGTGTATTTTTATTTGTGTAAATATATATAGAGAGAATGTGGCAATCGTTTTTCAGTAGTTTTTCTTGCCTTTATTGTGTTAAATATTTTGGTGGACATATATATATACGAAGAAGACTTTTACTGTGTAAATTAAATGATGATTGATTAAGTTCCTACACCTGTAGTTGTGTTCTTCTTTAGTTAGGCAGCTGCTTATGCATGACAGTGGATCTGTTTTCTGTCTTCATTGATAAGAAGAAGCCATTCACAAGAGGAGTCAAAGGCTGATGCAAGTGTATTTCAAATAGATGCATTGCATAGGCTGAACAAGTCAAGCTCTTCCACATTTGAATATGCTTTAGGTTAATGTAAAAATGGAAAATGAGAAAAAGATAGCAATTTTTATCTTCTCTTCTGTCTTGACTTTGTGTTGGGTATCACATGCAGATGCTCTTTGACCATGGAGTCTGCCTCTTTGAAATGCCAGTAGATGATATAAACCTTTTTTGGAAATGACTGTTAGGATAGTGTTTCCAGCTCAATTAAAGGGGCATTGCCACATATTAAGAAAAAGAAAGCTTCCTTTTAGGTTACAGTGTAGTGAAGCACTCACCTCAAGCACTGGGAAAGCAGGTGGCATGGCAATGGTGATAAAAGAGAAGGGAACTAGTGCCTTGGAGGATGCCAGCTGCCAGCCAAGGGGAGTGAGGGGTGGTGGCCCATGCAGAGCCATGTCTGCCTTGTCTGCCTTGTGGTAGACAGGACGCCACAGGGATGTTTGCATCCTCTAGGAAAGGCACCACCCTGCTGCAGGAGTATTTCTGTGGGAAGAAGGAACTGGCAGAGGCCCAAGCTGTTGTCCCCACTGAGCTGCCGGGTCTGCATCCAACACCTGGCTGATGCCACACCATCACAGCTTTCTGTAATGGCAGCTTAGCTTTACCAGCCTGCTCCTGGTTTCCTTTTTTATGTTTTTCTAAGCCTCTCTTAGGGCTTAGAAATCCAGAGTGATCTTCTGTGCTGTGCAAGTGCACGGAAGTTGTATTCCGTTTGTATTTCAACCCACTAGAGATTAAGTGATAATAGGTTTATTTAGAGCATGGAGGAATTTCCTTCTCATCAGTACGATGCAACATCACATGGGAGATTAAAGCCCAGTGTAACTTTCAAGACTATTTTTAATTTGCCATCAAATAGGCCCTGCTTTTCTTTCAAAGTATATTGAACCTGCCGCAGAAATGTTTTTTAGACCACTTGTCTGATCAGATCATCACCTGTAGAGAAGTGCAAGAGCCTGATGGAGCAGCTGATGTGACCAGGATGGATCTCGGGTGACCATGATGAAAAGCTCTGACAGCAAGCAGGACTGACAAGGCATAAAGCATCGTTACCTCTGCACGGCCCTGTTAGAAGGTCTGTGCTATGGCACATGGGAGCAGAGGGCTACCAATGGCACCTGGTGAAGGACTCTGGAGGAAAACACCTACCAGAAGAAAATTCACAGGGCGGGTGGAACCTGCCACCCTGTCTTCCTTTGTGAAGGTAACTCTAGTGAGTAGTAACTTGTATTACCACAACATTCAGAAGAGCTCATCACATGCTTGCCCATGTGGTTCTTGACACTGAGCTGCTGTTCAGCTGGTTGAGGGGAGAAGAGAGGTGCTTTGGAAATCAAGATGACCTGCAGGTTTTGGCATCTTGGGATATATTCAGACCTGGTCTCTGGATGACCTAACCCACCAAGGAAATGGTGAGATACACGTTCTTCTGGAGAAGGTTCAGCCTCACCATGGGCCTGCCTAGGGCAACCCTTAGCCAGTGGGGAGATGTGGTCTCCAGCCTGATGCCACCCGACTGGCTCCGGGTGAGAAAGACGCATGGTGTGATGAAACGAAGATCTTCAGTGATAGGGGCCTCCAAAATGAAGAAATTCCTCAGTGGTAGAGGCCTCTAGAGGGAGCTGTGCACAGCAGCGCGCAGGGACGCACAATAGCTTCATTTTGGTGTCTTCATTTAGAAACGTATCTTTACGAAGGAACAGCCTTGAAAGTTCTCCTCAAAGCTGAAATGTAGCCAGTTTAAAATTGGTTTAAGCAAGGGGCTTCTTGCTCCTTCATCTGCTTTCCCCTCCCTGCCTTTTTGTGTGCACTTTCCTCTCCTTGACTGCTCAATCAGAAACAAATAGAGGAAACCAGCCTCTGTTTGTTGACAATTTCACAAAGGTCTCCAGATGATGAAATAAATAAACCAAACCAAAAAACAAACAAAGGAAGTATTTTTTCCTGTACACTTTTAGTTATTCTCGAAGCTGCTTGTCACACTGGTTAGGTAAATGCTATTATGCCACAGCTATTATTAGTGTAATTTTACACCACAGAGTAGCTCTTTTTATGCTAAACAAGCACAATCCATGCAAATGCAGGTGAATTACCTGATACGTGACACATTGCATGCTACACATGGCATGCTGCATACACAAACCCTGCCAACTACCAGAGGTGCAGTGTATGGGAGATGAGTACTCTGGGTGCTGGACTTGCTTTAGGGACCACTTTCCTCCCCCTGAGCCCTTGCAAACATCTCTGTGTGGTTTGCTCAAATACTGCCTGGGTTGGTTCCAATGCTGGCTGGCGTTTCGATGGCCCAAGTGGGATCCAGTGTGTGCATTGCTCTTGCAGTGTCTTTTTCTGCGGATGGCATTAAAATCAGAAAATGAGTACTTGGGAGCTATATAATTACTTGCTCACTCACTTCTTTTTTCCCTCCCTTCTCTTTCTTCCAACAGAGATTTATACTTAAACCACAAATATCTTCCTAAGGTTGAAACTGTGTATAAGATGTACCAGTTCCTATACAAACAAGCCTGCCAGGTGCCCAGAGGCCATGTAAAATGCAAGATGAAAAAAAGCTGAGGGTGAACTGTTATTAGTATTAGTAAGTGATATTTCTTGCTTTATAAAACCAAGAGAGTCATTCTTAAGCAGTGGAAAACTGGCTTTCCCTTGACACCTTCATTTAGAAGAGCTTAAATTCGATGATACTTGCACTTTGCCCATTGGTTCCTATAGTCTATACTCTCTGCCTGCTTTGCTTGGCCCGTAAGCTTTGCCAGATCCCTGCGGGGCCACGACTCTTGGCCTTGGTTTGCGTGTAAGCCCGCTATCCGCGGTGCTCGCCCTCGGCCAGCTCTGTCCCTCGGCTCCCGCGGCGCTCCACTGGCTGCAGGCAGGCCCCCAGCAACGCCTTGGCCTCAGGCATCTCCTCAGGGAGAGGAGGTCCCGAGCAGACCTCCCCTGGGAACGGGGCAACGCTCACGCAACGCCCCCTCCGCGGCAAGCAGGCAGCAGTCACTGCCCGGCGCCAGCAGGCCGGGCAGCTCCTTGGCACCGGCAGCCGGGCCTGGCCCCGCTGAGCCAGTGAAGGGGGCACGGAGAGCGAAGCAAGCCACTGCCGGCCAGGACCCTCCGACTGACAGCGCGGGGCGGGGCGAAACGCAGCGCCCGCCGCCGATTCGCCCTCGGAGGCCGCCAAGTGCTTCCCATTGGCAGCCCTGAGCCGTCACTCCGGGGAGGCGGTGGCGGTGCTGTGGGGTTGGACTTCCTCGTCGCTGCGGTAGCAGCGGCGGGGCTGGTGGCAGGTGAGCGGAGAGGAGCGAGGCTGGGGAACGCGGGGTTGGGGTGTGGGACCGATGGCAGCTGCTTGTCCCGCACACCCTGCTCGGCGCTGTCACAGTCCAGCCGGGGTGCGCCCGGCGCCGGATCCGCTGCGCTGGTCAGGCCTGGCCCAGCGAGTGCCGCGGGAGGGAAAGCCCAGCTCCCCGGAGCGGCCGCCGGTGGGGCTGCTGTCGGCCCTGCTACCGAGGCGGTGTGGTGGGGAGATGGGGTTGCGGCGGTTCGCGGAGCGGCGCGGTGGAGCTCCGCGGCCCCCCCCGCTCGCCACCCTACCGGCGCAGGACGCGCGTCCCTGGGCAGGGCCTCCCTGGGCCGGTGCCGGAGCCGGGGACAGCGGTGGGGCCGCGGCCGGAGCCATCGGGGGCCGGGGGCCGATGCTGAAGGGGTCGGAGGCCGGTGCTGTCGGCCCATGTCCCAGGGGGATTGCCATGCCCGCCGCAGAGTCCCGCAGAGCCTGCCGGAATCGCCGGTCTGGGGATAGGCAGCGGCGGCAGCAGCAAGAACGGGAGCGTGTGGGGTGGAGACAGGGAGGTGTTCTTGCTAGGGTTGCAAGATGGAGATGGTGTGGGTCTTGTCTGGTTTCAGTCATCTATTTTCAAGTGTTTTCTCCAGGACACCTCTAGCTGAGGGTCTGTGGTTATGCAATGGAAGTGCTCTGTTTCTGCTGGAACTCATTCGCTGTTACACTTTGCTTTCTCTTGCTCTATAGCCTGGTCTACACTGGACGTTGAATTGGAATAAAACAGAGGCAAAAGGAAGACGAAAGTGGGCTTGGAGGCTTAGTGGCAGAAAGAAGCAGTAAATTCCTTCATTATTGGGTAGTGCTGATAGAAGAAGCACATTAGCTAGCTGAAACCTCGCATCAGCAGAGAAGGAAGATCTTGTTTATTCATGCCCTGCCAGTTGGCAGATCTCTTTGTTTAAAGAGCATTCTGTCTTGAGTGTTGCTTATTGAAAGCACAATATTTATTTAACTAACTTTCCGAGAAAGGGTGCTGCTTCGGTCACAGCAATGGCTTTAGAATATGTTTGTATAATCCTGTGAAGAGACCGTGTATGTCGTGATAGCTGTTAAAAAGAAAGAGAAGAAAAAAAATGAAGGTGAAATAAAACACATTCTGTCACGATCTTACATGTTTTATTTTACCCAAACCACCAGGGTTATTTGCTCGCCAAAGGATATATTCTTAGTATGTTAGCTGAGCCTTATTATAGCAGATCTTCTACCCACAGTGGATTTCCTCAAAATATTCTCCACAGTGTGAGATCTTCCTGTCTCTAGCTGTGCTGTGCACATGCTTCACTGATTTGGTGGTGAATTATTCCTGGAATGTCAGGGTTTCAGGATGTTGGTTTCTGTTCACCCCCTTGCCCCTTTTTTTTTGTTTTGCTGTATGTGTGGAGTCTCTGCAAATGGTCAGCTTTGCTGCATTGCATCTGTTCTTATCTCTGAAACCTGAATACCGAGCTGGCTGTGTTGTGATCTGTGAAGAACACAGAATAGGTGATGTGGTTGAGTACTGCTGCTCTTGTGCTTTTTGTGATCCAGTTTTTAAAAGGGCCTGAGAACTTGAATGCCCCGATACATTAAAAAAAACCCACCTTCCTTAAGGGTTTGTCTTCTGAAGATAAAAATTCAGCTTTTTAAGGTGTATTGAACTGAGCATTAGGAATAATTAGCCCCTCTTAAAATATTCAGATAAGTGGATATAATATACCTTGCCTGTATTTTATATATAAGTGTGCAGGTACGTATACGTGTTAGTGCTTGCACACTAGAAGCCTTTTGATATAGTTGTTTTAGTATAAAGAGGGTATGCAGCTCATAGAGGTAGTTTTCAGTGTAATATGAATTTTTAAGTCCTCTGCTAATGTCAAAGAAGAGTGATTGCCTTGCCAGATTAGAAACAGAGTGTGAAGTCGTCATTTGAAGCCTTGTCGTGTTTCAGGACACAGCTCCTATTTGAACACATATATTAAGACTTGCAGCAGCTTTTCTGGGGGAAGGAAAAAAAATATTAAAGCAGTTGTGGGTTTAAAAATGTGCTATGTCTTCAAAATAAGTAAATTAAAAATGTGGCTCACCAGCCCACTGGCAAATATTTAGCTGTGCCCATACACTGAAATGGGAGGTGGCTGTGCTGGTTTTTGTTCTTGAGTGGTAAGTTCTGCTCTGTTCCCTTGGAGTAGAACTGCACAGGGATTTATCAGCAAAACATTTGGAGAATGTGGGGTGGGATTCAATGGAGATAATTTGAAAAAATGGTAGTTAAGAGCAGATTTTCTAAAGGGTCTGGCACACCTTGTTGTCTGCCATAGGGATTGTTAAAGTTCAGGCTACTTCAGTAAGCCTGGCTGTTAGCATGAATGAGGGTTGAACTCCTCTGGAATATCACCCTGGTATGCATATGAATTACTGGGAGTTTGAACTGTTCCTGTTTTAAGTAGTGTCTTAGCTGGAGGAAAACCCATCACTTACCAATTGCATCACATCCCTCTGCCCATTACATCAACTTTTTGTAGAATATGAACACAAGGAAAGTAATTAAAGTATTTTTAGCATTTAAATGAAATTAGCACTAGGAAAAATGACTGCAGTCTATGGGGAGCAGACTGTTCAGGAACCCTTTTAGAAAGATATCCCAAATTAATATTTAGCTCATATCGTACAATGTCACTGTAGTTCAGGTTGCATAGTGGTGAAATCTTTTCAGCTCAGACGCAACATCCAGTTATAGTAGCAGGGAATATGATCTTTGATCTTCAGGTTTGCTGCTATTGTGCTGCTTATATCTTCATCACAGAGTAATTCCCCAGGCTGAGAAAATTGATAGTCCCAGATTTCTGCTGTTTCAGGTGCCAGTTCTGAAACGGCCTTAGTGTTGCCACCTTCAAGGTATTGCTTAAGCTTTTTTTTTTTTTTTTTTTAAGACAGAGTGTGAAGTTCACTATAAACATAGCAGTTGTGCCATTTAAAGCACATGCTTGCAATTTTACTGTGTCTGATGGCATTCCTAGTCTTAGTGTAGGAAATGGTGTAGCCAGTGTAGAGGGTATCTTCCATCAGACTTTCGTGCTGAGGGCAACCAGTACAGAGCGTGCACAATGACTGATGTAACTAGACAGAGCCTCGGAACCACCTGCTTTTTCCTCTGGGTGCTTCGAAGCTGGCTGGTGATAAGCACATCTGTGGATGTGAATGAACTGAATTATGCTATAAAGGAGCAAAGGCTGTTAGAGATAAATGGGATTCATAACATGCTTTAAGGAACCTAATAAGAGTGGTTTGTGGTAGGAAACTGCACCACTGATGCAGTACAACTGGAAAATCCAGTCCTCTTCCTCCCCCATCCAGCTCAGTCCTTCCTCACACCTGACTGACAAGCCAGGGTAGCAGGATAAGAGATGAATGCTCGTTGCTTAGATTAGGAAAGGCTTTATTGTTAATACGTAGAGCTTGAATTAGCACCAGGCTTTGGAAATGACCTGAACACACGTGTTTCTTATCTGCTCAGAGTGGGAGAAGAAATCTTGTTTCCTTGAATCTTTGGCACTTCAGGGGTTACCTTTTGCTTTTTGATCCTGTGCTAAGATAGTAAATGCTGCTTCTGTAAATGGCCTTAGTTTGAAACTTGACATGGTGAGCCATAAGACTTGATGTCTTGGTTCTTTTATTTTCTTCTTTCTTCTTCCCTTTACAAAAAAGTCTTAATTGATTTCTGGCTCAAGCAGAAGAGTTCTCACTGTCTTATTAGTATAGCATGTTTAACAAATAACCCAAGCCTATTGAGATTAGGAGTGAAGAGGGAGCATTACCAAAATCTTTTACATGCTGCTTCTGGAATGAGAGCTCTTTCTTTTCCCCCAGCTTTTACGAATTAGCATCCTGTTGTCATTATCAAGTTCAGGCTGAATAATTCATTGACCCTTTTATATTGTTATGGCTCTTCCCTTCCCATGTTACTTGTGTCTCTGAAATCTCTGACTTCAAATTAGCGCAGCATAAAATATAACACCTGACTGCTGGCAAGTTGCATTAACATTATCATCTGTCCATAGCTGTTGGGGCAAAGCTGTCAGTGTGCTGCTCTGTGTGAACTGCTGCTTCTTGGGGAATTGTTGCTGCAGCTTGGGGGGAGAATGTGTATATGCACATATTTAGGTTGCAAGAATATGTTCAGTTGAGCAGACTACTTCTTAATCCGGGTTTATCAGAAATAACAGTTCTGCATTGGCCAGTGTACTACAAATACCCATGTCGGTCTGTTCAGGACTAGTTTGACCACTTTTGAGATAATTTTTAAAGATTTCTTTAAGCAGTGGTCCTGGATATAACTCTCTAACTCCAAAAGTTCAGGTTTGGACCTGTGAATCTAAAAAGCATTGCAGTGGGTTTGGCTGAAATAAAAGCTCAGGTCTGCTGTGTTTCAGAACACTATGACTGCCAGATGGAGATGGCCAGGTCAAGAAGGTGCTGACTTAGTACCTGAGCTGTCTTGATTCCTCTTCTTTTGTCTGTGTAACGGTGGAAATACGTTTTTACTCACAGTCCAGAAGCCTGGCAGTCATGCAGGAAATGCCTTTTTGGATTGTTTCGACCTCCTGCTTTGAGCAGCTTATCTCTGTAGAATCATTTGTTGAGTACTTGCTTCACTCACACTCCTTCCCCTGTTTCTCTTTCCCAGGAAGGATACATGACTTCTTGAAAAGAGAGAAAATGCTATGCTGGGGTTACTCGTCTTTTGGACAACCTGGGATAGGTAGCAACCTCCAGGTCATCATTCCTGAACCACAAGTGTACGGATTCATTCATGACAGAAACGTCAAGGAGGTGGCATGTGGAGGAAACCACTCCGTGTTCCTGCTGGAAGATGGGGAAGTGTATACTTGCGGCTTGAACACAAAAGGCCAGCTGGGGCATGACTGTGAAGGAAGCAAGCCAGGTAAATCTGCTTTTTATATGCACTTCAAACTGTCTCTAGGCTGGTGGGCTGAGAAGATTATGGAAGCTGCTTTGTTGTTGATTGCTGTGAATGAGCTAACAGAGCTGGAGGTCATGTGTAATAACACAGTAATGATGCTGAATAATATTTGCTGGCTCCGGAAAGTTAAAGCTCAGCAGTATGGGTGGGGAGACAGGTCTCCTCAGTGTCTAGGAAATGCATCAAAACAGAGGTGAGTGCAGATGGTCTCAGGGCAGATTGTGTTGTTTGGCATTATGTTGCCTTTTTATAAAAGGGAAGAGAGGGCCATGAGTCACAAATGTCTTTGCTTTGTCTTTGCAATTGCACTGCGTCCTTATGCCTACTCTTGTTCACTTACTGCTGGGAATTTTGTCATTTACATCAAAGAGAAGAGATCTGCCTTGAGTACAGTTGTGGAGAACAAACCTGGTTTTAGCCAAGAGGGTTTATAAATTTTGTTTCCCCTCATGGAAGTCTCTTGTTGACTTGTGCCTTCACCCCTCATGCATACTTAATCTACAAGAAGGTCATTATAACCTTGTGTTCCCCAGACTCAAATTGTACTTTATTGTATTCCAGTGGGCAGAGCCTGTGTGTGCAGAGCCACAGGGAGCTGATGCCTCTCCTTCCCAGGGTGAATGAGCAGTTTAACTGTGTATTTTGAGAATCCCTGAAGCCTTTCTTACAGACTTTCTTTTGAATGTTTGCCTTCTGATTCATTAACTTCCATTACCTTCCATTAACTTCTTGGTTTTGGCATGTGATAAAGATACATGTATTTCTGTTTCCATAATATAACAAATATCCATCTATGGGTAATGAGAGCAATAAGACATTTTTGTCAAACTGCAGGATACCCTCTGTAAGACTTTGGGGCTTCCGTAATGTACCCCATTATGGCACGATGGAGATACGAGTTGTGTACGAAATACCCACAGTTCTCCATGTACTATGTGCAAACCTGACCTGATTCCACTCCTCCTTTTTTTCTGTCAGTGCATCTTCCGTGTTCCTCTCAGTCTCAAAAATGAGGTGGTAGATGTTGGATGCTGGGTGTCCATGATGTTGGATTAGGAGTTGATCTTGAATCTGGCCTCTCTTGCTTTTCCTGCAAGGGGTTTATAGACAATTACTAAAAGGGGCTGAGATTAGCAAGAGTGCTTACATCCTCTCTGTGCACAACCACTGTTCATCTTCTGAGGACTTATAAATTTAGGCTCCAGAATAAATGAGATGCTTAGGAAAAGGACGCTAAGCCTGAGAATATTGCGCCCAGTCTGATGAGGATACTTCATCTGGCAAATCACCTGACTAGCTGCATTACTCTAGTGCAGAGGCCCCAGAAATTCAGTGCTGTTCCAAGTGTTGTAAAGATGTGTACTCTGAGAAACGTCTTTGTGGTAGCCTGCTTTTTGCCAATAAAATAAACTAAGCATAAGATGATAATGAAAATAGAGGCTTCACAGTGAGTACATCAGAGCTGGAAATGTATCTCATGAATCCTGAATGCTGGAGTGCAGACCTCTAGCAAGTAGGCAACCCTGCCTTCAACTAGGCCTGTAGAAGGGGGGCAGCCTGAGATTTGGAAATAGAAGTAAAATGTTCTTTGAGTTTGATCTCAGCTGTCCTGCTGCTACCCCTTAAATTAAGGGACTGTCACTAAGATGTGACACCAACTCCCAGTTATCCTGCGGGTTTCAGTTGCTCTGGAAAAAAGTTCTGCAGTGCTGCTCTCTGAGGAGCCTGTGACCATCCTTGAGAAACTGTTTCTCTGCTGACAAAGCAATACTGGCTGTGCCTGCAATGGGGTTTCTGCTGGCTGGGGCAAGTGGGAGAGGTGTGCTGTAAGGCAAGCGACAGCTTCCCTTTTGAACTCACGATTGAACAGTCACAGCAGTCTTTATACTAACAGTAAACTAGGGGAGAGTCCTGTTCCACACACTACTTTGTGTGGGTCTGCTTTGGCTTGTGGCAATGGGAACCGAATTTCTTAGTTTGCCTTTGTAAATAGGAACAAGAAGAATCAAGCCTTCTTTCACCTCCACTTCCCCTCTATGGAATAAAGATGACCTTATACACTTTCTGTGTAGAAATGCACATCAAACATAATCTTTTCTATTTTCCATTAGTTGTGGACCTATGAATGAAGCTACGTCTGACAGGAAGTGGGGATACATGTGTGGGGCACAGAGGCTTGTGTTGTTGAAAATCACAGATGATTATCATGAGGTGTCTGAGGTAGAGAATGGAATAAATGCTTGGAGCTGGGAGTCTTGCAATTGCATCTCTCCACCTTCTGCTGGACAAGACCGCGTGGGTTGAGGCCTCTTGGTTTTGCTGCCTTATGGCTTGATTCTGCCTAGCCTGCAAAAGAAGCTGGAAGTGGCTGACCTCTGCCCGGCTCTGGAAGTGAGCCGTATCTGCTGCAGCACAGCCTCCTGCAGCTGGAGATGCCAGGGGTGACAGTATTGGTTGTTCCCTCCAGGCATGCTTACCATGATCTGCCGAGTGGCTTGGTCCTGCTTGAGGGTAACATCAAGACATGCAAATATGCAGGGGGTCTTAAACCTTTTGAAGGCTAGGTGGCTTCTGAGGGGTGGAGCGCAGGTCTGTGCAAGAGGAAGCTCCCTTTTATCTGTCACACTTCTTATCTGAGTGTGTACATGAGTCTTATGCTGCCAGCATGCTAAAAAATTAGTGGTTTTGGAATGTGTGATTATGGTGTTTAATCGGAGATGGTTATTTCCCAGGATCATGTCTGCCTTTGAATAAAATTCTGGGACTTTGCAATGCACAGAAAATGAATCTAACCCTGTTCTCCTTGAAGAACTTGCAGGTAATGTCTTCCAGTGGGAGAAGAGTTGTTATACTTGTGGTGAATTTATGTGAAGACTGCCTCCCTTTCTTCCCTTACTGTGTATTCCAAATAATGATATTTTTTTCTCTTGTTCTGCTACCCACTTACACATACCTGTAATAAGAGGATTCCATTTTGCTTCTCATTCATGCTACTCACAAAAATGTCAAACAGTGGCGCAGAATTGTTTCAGTAGTTTTTCTTGGAGGAGTCCTTTAGAGGGCACCTTTTGAAGGACCCTTTGAAGGACAAGTTCCTTTTGAAATGAAAGGAACTTGTTAATTAAAAAAGTGTCTTCACTGTCACATCAGCTGAGTTTGCTGGTGTAATGCAGACATAGTAGTTTGCAAGGTGATTCTTGTGCCTCTCCGCTATTGAGAACACAAATTACTCGGGGAGTGTTTGCATTGAAAGAGTCAATAGAGGTTTATTTTCTGGAAGTGCCTTTTCGTTGGATTTTACATTTTAGTGGTAAAATGAATATTTAAGAGGTCTAAGACATTTATCCTCCCAAAAATAATGTTGGTTTTGAATAAAAAGGAAGCAGTTTGTGATGGTTTCTAGCTCCCCACTTTTGAGCTAGGGAAATGCTTGGGTATGCTGCTCCGCCAAGGGCATCTCCCCACATTGTTACATTACTGTTTCATTCCTTATTTGAATTGTGGTTAGCGAGCTGCTTGAGGAGCTCATCCCTCTCAGGGATAGATACCTGGCTTTGTTAATACTGAAATGTTTTTGGTTTTTTTTTTCTTCCCTGAAACAGTATATATCTTGTGTCTCTGTAATCCCTTGGCAGGGATACAGAGGGAGAAATGCTGTCCCAGTATTCTCTTCACCATGACCATAGTTAATAAAGATTCTGTCTGACCTGTCTTAAAGTGGTTAGTCAGAGTAACTACTTATGTAGTTACTACTTACGTTAAGTACTCAGGGTAACTACTTAAGTAAGTCAATGTACTCGGAGTTCCCAGAGTCTCTGACAGTGCCTTAGGAGAAGCAGTTTGACAATCTTAGTTTTGAATTATTGAGCCCACTGTTCTGCAGAATCAGTCTGAGTTTGCGTTAATTTCCTGAGCAGCATCAGGTGTGTGTTAACATGCATTATGTCTCTAATGAGAAGTGATAATTTTGTATTGCAGTGGTTTTAGGAAACAAATTTATTCTCCATGGCTGTATCTATATTTCCAGTTTGGCAGCCATGAAATCACTTTGATTTTCTGCAAGTCTGACATGAGGTCTTGATTCTCTGTGGTGATTTTTTGGATAAGCATGTTCTATCTGAATGTGCATGCATAAGCTGGGGAACAAAGGCCTGGGTACTTAAGGTAAAGGCTCTTTTGGCATTTGGGCTGAATTAGAGGAGTGTGGAGTAACTAGCTGGTGGTTAGCCGTTTAAAAGCTTTAAAAATGTGCTTGAGTCTGAGATGTGGAACTTGATTTTTTTTGGTCCAGAGGTTTATTCTCTGCAAGTCATTTGGACTTCATTTAACTTCTGCTAGTGAGAAGGCTTTGGTAATTAGTGTCTCAATTATAGGAAAATGTCTGGGGACAAATTTTCCTTGAACCTTTCCTCTGGTAATATACAGCAGACAAAACCATGTTTTTTTTCACCAAATTTCCTTTCTGGATGCAAATGGCAGGGTAGCATTGCTTCTATGTGAATCGTGGAGCCTACATACTCATCACTGTAGGGCTAGAAACTTCATCATGTTCAATCTCTTTCAAAAAGCAGGAAAAAAACCCTACCAGAACAAAAGCCACAACATGATCTGGGTCACCTGTATTTCTCTGAACTCAGTGGCCTTTCTTTTCAAACATAAGTCCTCTTCTCCTGCACTTCAGCACTGGGTTAGAGAGACCTCAGTGCTCACTGTGGCATGCCTGTTAATCATAAACCCTGTAACAGCTGAGAATTCAGATGTGCGACCTGCTTGGACGGGCAGTCTGTATAGATTTTCCTCTTTTAGCCTCTTCCTGGTGGGCAAGAATTCAGACAGGAGGCCCTGGTTGCACAGGAGGAGAGTGGTGGCAAGGCTTGTGTTTGATGCAGCTGTGGAAGTGACCATGTTGCAGGTGAGGTATGGCTACTGCATTGAATCAATGAGGCTGCGTGCCTCTCATGGGTGGGAAGACAGTGGCAGGAGAATGGTTAGTCCTCCTGCTCTTTGCATAAGGAGAAACAAGAAGAAATTGCTTAAATACCAGTAACTCCAGGAGGTCCCACTAGGCAGGCTTTTCACAGAGGATGTGGGATGGTTTTGTCCTTCTGCTGGGGCATGGAGCTGAGGTATGTGGCTATTACAACCCTTTCCAAGTGCTGTGGTTTGGGAAAGTCCTGCTTTGCATTCTGGCACTTTATACACTAAAGCAGTGCTGCATGCTGTGAAAAATGTAGTAGAGGCATGGCAGCCCTGTTTGTAGGCATTGGTCTTGCCAAAGCCTGGGAGGATGTGCCTGGGAACAAGTGTGAGGGAGGGATGGAGCCATATGGGGACAGAGGGGGTGCGCTGGCCTGCAGTAGCTGACTTAAAAATGGAAAAACAATAAAGGAAGGATTAGGCCACAATTTATGTTTCAGCACCTATCATAAATGTTATTTGTAAAAAGAGCCAGATTATTATATTGAACTGGCTGCCCCTTTGCGGAGTTGGGTATCTTCATTTGTACTCATCTCTTGATCGCTCACCATATCTGACCAAGGCTATATGAGGTTGTCATGTCTTCACTAGTAACTGCAGCAATATGGGCTTGTGTTATGGTGTGTCCATCTCAGCTGAACTGGTGCAGTTTGGGCCTCAGGATGATTTTAGGTTTCAAAATGAGAAAGCTGGATTCAAAAATTACTTAATTTAGAAACAATATGTGTATGGCCAAACAAGAAGCAAAATCAAAGGAAGTGCTTTCTCTTAGATGTCTTAAATATGCATGTGTTGTGTTGAATTGATTTGCGGAGGGCTGTGAATGTGCCAGATGTTTATAGTGGGATGTTTTAAAATTTGTGTGGTCTGGAGGATGATAACTGATTCCTACCAATACTGTGAGACCTCAGGATTAGGAGAGTATAAACTGAAGAGAGTGAGGCTCTTGAGAAGAACCTTAAACCAGCAGAAATGTGGTTTCTTGTCAGTAAAGAAATTTGTAGTCTGAGCCTGAAATGGCTGTAATTTGTTCTCAGATGTAACTCTGAAATGCTGTCTCTAAAGCCACATTTATTATTACAACCATCAGATTTCTCTTTTGATTTCACTTTGAGGGGTGAAAAAGAAGAGTGAGTCCAGGAAAGCAAGATACTGCTTTTTTACAATCAGTGCAAGCTATTTTACTGAGGATGTGAGGGACCATCTTAATGTCTCTTTTCTCGAAAGGCAGAGCTGCAGTAGGAATGGACAGCTTTTTGCCCTTTTATTGGGAATTTGTAGGGCAGTTTAGCAACCTGAAGTTGCATTTATGTTGGTCATGTTTGTTATTCCTGTATTGTGTGTACTATTTGGAGGTTTTCTGAAGGTGGAACAGAAATAAAGGTTGTCCATATGCCTGGCTTGGAAGGAGCATGAACCCTAGTGTGTGTAAGGTATGTGACACTAATGACTGTCCCCTCTTCTGCAGCCATGCTGAAGCTGAAAGATGAGCTCAAGATGAAATAGGTGGGTAGCTGTGTATGTGTGGTGAGGTATAGGAAAAGGCAGGAAAGAAGCTGGAGGTGATAATGCCCTGACGTTTTCATACCCAGACTGGTTGTCTGTGCTGGCCAAAAGTGATGACTTCATTAAGCTGAATACCTGAATAGGGCTGAGAATCCCAGCTTCTAGGAGAGATTTTAGTAGTTTGGTGGCTGCTGATGCTGTAAGTGCATTGTTCTTGTCTTCATGTTGTGTTACGTGACACAGCCACAGATAATGATATGCAGTTACTAGGTTTTTGTATAGGTGGAGGTCTATGAATAGACATCTGAAATAAGAAATCTCGCTCCTCCCACTGCAAAAATTCTACTCCCACTTCCAATAAAGCAGCCCAGGTAGTCTTCCCCTTGCCTTAATATCCTGTGTTTCCTTTGTATAAAAACACGCAGGAATGTGTGTTGAGGCAACAAAGCCTGAGGTTTTGGTAAACGTGAATGTAAAGCATTTTGTGTGATTTGATCTTGAAGGCTTACAAGAGTGTGTAGTGGTCTCCAGGATCAATGACCCCTTTTCTGAAAAAGGGGTTGGTTTGTTTTTCAGTGTGGAACTATTATATGAAAAGACTGAGTCTGATTGTGGCTCATGGTGTATGCTTGTTCCTTGTTCTGTTTATAGACATCAAGTATTCCAGAAGATGCATAACTACATGGTGATTTTGAGTCGAGCAACGTAAACCAGCCTGATACTCTTCCTTAACCTGTATGGGAAAGAAGAATTATCTCAAAGATCTCAATGAAACTTCTTTTTCTTCTCAGAAATGAAATATTTGTGACACTTCAGGCTGCTGGCAGAAAACAGCTGTTCCTACGGCACAGCTGTGAAGAGATGCTCACTCTCTTAACACCTGACCTGGCTTTTAAACAGCTGCCTATCTATATAAACACACCAAAAAGGGATGTACAGATGCTCAGCTCTCTTCGGAGTGTCTGTCAAATCTTACAGTATTAAAAAATCAGTAAGCTTTTATGAATGTTTAATAGGACTGTGTTAATTACCTCCCTTTCCCAGTCACCACACTGCTTTGCAGTAACATATTGTCAAGCAGTGTTTGTGAACCTGATGGAGATGTAATTGGAGGCAGGGGTGCGGTACTGAGTCTGCACTGTGCAGGTGTGGCTTTCCAGGAACCTGTGCCTTTGTCCTGCTTCCATGCAAATCAGCGCAGGATTGAAATAAATGGGAACAGAGTGAGGCATGCACCAGGTACTTTTGAAAATCACATGGTACTTTGTCAAAGCCTGGGGCTGCCACGGGTGAGACTCCTTTGTACACAAATTGTCAGAGCCTTAGCTTCAATTGCCAGTCTCCCTAATCAGGCTGCTCTTGGTACTGCTCTGTTTTCTGCTGCAAGTGTAGCAGCAGTTCATAAAAGGAAGACCTCATTATTTGCAAGTTGGACTTGTAAAACCCAGCCTCCTTGATGGATGTAGTAAACTTCAGTTGTTGAAAGTCAGCGGAGGTTATGTGCTGATGTGAACTTTTGTTTGCTCCATACTTTTTGCCACACACTAAGGGAAGTTTGAGAATAAGGCAGGCTGCTACAGAGAGGGTGAGAATGGCCGGCAGAAAGCGAGGGTAGGTATCATACAGTGGGGATGTGGTCTTCTCATGGGGTTTGCTCTTGTAGTCTTGTGTTGTGCGGGTGCAGAGCACGATGCTTCCCACACACTTGTGCGCAGTAGTCTCGCATAGTCTGAGTGCAGGGGGCGACCAGCATGTGATGCCTTCTTGGAGAGGCTCAGCAAGGAGGAGGAAGGCAGTGGTGGTAAAATTGTGGGGCTAGTGTGGGGCAGGGCCATTCTGCCTGCCTACGTTCTGTGTGTACCATACTCCTGACCATGCTAGAGACTGTCTGCAGTTACAAAGGTGTGTTCCTGAAACTGTCCCTCAGCCCTCACCTCCTCCCTCTGAGGCTTCCTCCAGTGTTGATGCTGACAAATCACAGCCTGCAGATTTGGTGTGAGTGAAGCCACAGTAGCATTTTTAGCTGGCTGGGTTAGCTTAAGTTTTTAAAAGCACCTGATAGCTTCAGAAAATCTGTATTTTGCTTAAGTGGTTTACAGAGTCTGAGTTCTTCCTCCCAGTCCCAGACTCCAGATCTTGTCCGTGGCAGCTGTGAGCACAAGACGCCTAGGTGCTTGGGAGTTGAAAGCGTGCAGAGGAAAATCAGAGGCTTATTCTTGGAAGCTAAAAGGAGAACGGAAGAGGCAAAAAGGTCCTGACAAACAGCTTGATTTTTCCCTTCCCCTGTTACCAGTTTCCAAGTGGCAGAATCACACTTCCACTGGGAGTGACGGTTCCTGGAAAAGTTGGTGAGTGTACTTGTGCTGCTAATACTGGTAAAAGCACTGAATAGCTAAGATGTTGTTGAAGTTATGTTGGCAAAATAAGAGAAACCTTCATAAGGGGAGGGAGGAGTCTTGGCTGTACTTAATGCACTTTGGATTGCAAGAGTTTCAGTTGCTGTATTTTAGTTTTTCTCTTTTTCTCTTCTCAGTTTCATTGGAAGTCAGACGTGTTTTAATGCTCAGCTAACTTCATTAGGACTGGATTCATGAAGCTCATCGCAGCCTAGAAATACAGTCAGGATGTCCATATGTGGAAACATCTTTGGGATGTGCCAATGGAGACTGGGGAATCAGCAGTCAGCTGAAGTTCCCTGTTGAATGTATACAAATCATGTCAGGGAGTTTGGTGATCAGCTGTTGATTACTTGCTTTTTATAACTGTGTTAATGAATTGCTGGTGACTGGTAAGTTTGGGCCATAGTGTTTTTCTCATTTGCTTGTAGGTTGCAGCAGGTTTTTCATGGAGTTTTTGACTCTTGGATCAGGCTTCCAGAAGCACTTAATACTCTTAGTGTCACCTTGTTAGATGGTTTAATGTGTTGGTATAATTA
Source organism: Myiopsitta monachus (assembly GCA_017639245.1). Classification (NCBI taxonomy): domain Eukaryota; kingdom Metazoa; phylum Chordata; class Aves; order Psittaciformes; family Psittacidae; genus Myiopsitta; species Myiopsitta monachus. The sequence goes on along the minus strand of CM029917.1, from coordinate 68,802,536 downwards.
ATCTTTTAAAGGAGAGAACTTGGATCCTTTGCCCGTTCTAAGGCTTTCAGTACTCAAAACAGACCATATGGGTAAAGTTTAGGTTGCTATTGATGTCTGATTACATATCCAGCTGCCTTGTGCATTAAATTGGTGTATCTCGGGCATGCTGTATCTCAGTGTAGGTATGGACTATGATAACAAGCATCTCAGTGCAAAGAAACTGGCTCATCTGTCCTCAGACTTGCCATCTGCTAGCATTTAACCCAAGGGAATTCTTGCCCATGGTTGTTTCTTCCCTGTGTTTAAGCCACCATCTCTTTCTTACCTGGGCAAGCTAGTAGGGCACGTATCTTTCAGAGTCTTTCCTAGCAGACAGCAATAATCAAGATGAGCAAATGCTTGAGTTGATAATTGTCAAGCTGGAGAGACTATGAGGAGTTTTGGCCAGGTGTCCAGGTAAGACTGAAATCACTTGACATTCTTCCAATCCACAGCTTCTTCTCACCAGTGAAGAAATCCAGATTCTGCCACTGAAGGTATAACCTCAGGGCTTTTAGTTTCTGTACATCATTTTCAGACAGTAGAAGCCATCTGTTGCTGTTCATGTACGTCCCGGTACACATATGGCTGAAGGATTCTGCCACATCCTCTAGCAAAAACCTGTCTTGCAGGCAGCTGGAAGCAATACATAGAAAGGGTGTACCAACTCTCTGATAGATTTACTAGGAGAGCTAATTAATCATTCATTGCCTGTACATTTTAATCAGTGCAGTATAAATGAGTGCTGTGTGCTTCCAACAGTTGCAGATACTGAGGATCTTGTATGGCTTTCCCACACTGCGGGGGACAAAGCGTAAGCTCTCTTTTATAAACAGTGGAACTATGGACTGAAGGTGGGCTTCTCAGGGGTTTTCATTCTTGTCCCAGCTTTATTGCCATTGCATAACCTTGAGGCTAAACGAGCTGTCAGAAAGCTCAGTTACAGAAACATACAGCTATTGTCCTCAATTTTGTTGCTGGAGTGTCCCTGCAAAGCACAGATAGGCAAGAAAACACAAGAGCAGTCCAGGAAACCAGGCTTGTCACCATTCAGAGTATGCCTGTCCTGACAGCATTTTGCCTGGTCCTTATTTTTTGGTCCAATGTGTATGTTATGAAAAGATCTAACAAGGTTGAGAGCTAAAGAAGTCAAACCTTCGTGTGTCTGTTTGTGTTGAGATCCACGAGTTAAAGTGGACAGAAGAGAGAAATGAAAATTGAACTCCACCAGATATGAAGAACTGATAAATTACTTCTGAGCATTAGTGCTGTTTTGAGACAGCTGGTGGCTCCAGAAAGAGCAGATTGGGTCAGTGTGTACTTCTTAGAACTTGGGGGGTTTTATTTGGTTTTTGAAAGTTTTATGACATGTTGAAACGTTTTATTGCATAACTCCTTCAGCCCCTTCGTGTTGCTGTCAGGGTTTTGTTCTGCTTAGTTTTGTATATAGTTGTGCCAGTTAAGCTCCATTTGACTGGTTCTATTTATCAGTTACTGGAGGCACAATACTAAGAATAAACTTCACCCTTTGTACCCTTCATATTGGTGCAGTGATACATCCTTTCTGTGGAATGAATGGTGTTGTGATGCTCTGGAAATTTAATCAAATGTATGCCAAGTACTAAAACATCTCATATTTTGATGTGGGGAAGGGGTGGGTTAACAAAGAAGTAACTGTCAGCTGTTTTTGATAATACTACTTAAGTTAGCAGGGAGATGGTACATTCGGTGGCTTGGCAAGCTTGACAGTGAACTCTTGACAGTGGGACTCTTGTTGGACTGCCTGAACAATCTGTGCCTGAGGGGAAGGCTGGTTGTTTTCCCACTCTTGAAAGAGTTATGTGTGAGCATGTAAAAATTACACTGTTTGGTGCTTACATTTCTTCATGACTTTGCAGGCAAGCTGTGATTGACAGGGTCTTAGGCATATCCTACAGTGAGATGGGTCATACATGTACATTTTTGAAGGTAAAGATCTTCATCTCCAAGACAGGCATGTTTTTTCTGTTTGTGGTCATCCAGCAAGTTTAGGTGAGGCTGTACTCTGTTTCTTGGGTGAAGAGTGCAGTCACTGAAGGCTTTCAGCAATGCAGGGCAGCCTTTCAAAACAAGTTGGTATTTATTAGTCCCCTGGAATGGCATAGAGCAAGGTCAGGTTTTTGTTGCCAAATTAAACTTGAGATGGAGTCTGTGGGGACAGAAGCAACCACTCTGGATTTCTACACCTGTTGGATGTCCTCTCTGTGTCCTGGTGTGAGAAGTCCTTGCTATGTAGTCCTTGCCACAGCCTCCTGGTACTGCAGGGTGCTCTTGCAGTTGCAGTACTGCTATGGTCAGAGTCCTACCTCTTCCAGATCCTGATGCTGACTTTTGGTCTTTGGAGTCTTCTGTCACCTTCCCAAGGTGCTCAGGTGGCTCAGGGGCAGCTCCTTCCACAGCAAATGAGACATGTATACTGATTGTGGCAAATAATGCTTTCCCAGGGAAGAAATTAGCTCAGTCATGTCTGAAGGTAGCAGAACAGAAGTCTCTGTTATGGATGCCCTAGCTTCCCGTATTGTCCATGTTTGTCATTTTATCAGACTCGTGCTGTCCTTTGGAGTGTTTGGCAGTGTGGAAGGACCAGCTTTTGAAGAAGGGCAGGCTAGTGAGCTTGTGACCAGTTTAAAGAGCTCACGCGCTCTGGATAGCGGCCAGTCTCAGAGCACCCCAATCAGCAAGTTTACAGCAAAGTGACGGGTTCATGAATAAGCGATTTCTTGTGGAAGTGAAGACGGCTTTATCCCTTTATTCCTCTCCAGCAGCAAGTTTAGGTTTGGACCTTCAGGTCGCATTGCAGAAGCACACTTGACTGAACTCAGGTGATGTGTCGGGCATATTGCAGTGGCTATTTTTTATCTTGCTGGCTGGCTGAGAGGACTAGGTTATGGCCATGTGCTGTTGAGATACCTTGTCTGTTGTTTGTGATTGACCTTCACCAGCCCATACAGCTGCTGGTTATTTAGAGCTCACAGATAAAAATAGGCTCCCGCCATTATATATGCAAATGAGCAAAACCAGGCTGCCTAGCAGTGCTGCAGTTGGATGCTCATGGGCCCAAGCATGGAAACTGCATGTGTAAATTGAGTTACTACTCTCAAAACCTGTGTCTTTGCACAGGGTTGCCAGTGGGACTGGGTGAAATCAGTCCTGCTGGAAAGAACTTTAGGGCAAAAGGCATTATTGGATGATAGGAGGCCTAAAGGATGGCCAGATGGTAGGCAGGCCCACTCCTTAAGCCCTCCTAGATGTTTGTGGGCTTATTACTTTAAACTGCAGCTCTGTTGTCATTAATTATTTTGAGTGAAATGACATGTTCAGGTAGCATTTTCCTCTGTTAGAATATGTATTTAAATAATTGTCACCTTTCTCTTCCATAACATCCATTAGGGATTCTTCTCCTTCTCATTTTCTGACTCCCAGACTTAGAAGGCAACCCCTCTTAGGGGTACCTTCCTTTTATTTAAGATGTTTAGATTGATTGGTATGCAGGTTTTGCTGCTAAGCATGTTAATGATTTCTGGATGCCCTTGATGTGGGATATCATTTTCATAGAATGACATGTAACTACTCTTCCCTCTCATGTCACAGTCAAGTGGGACTTCAGTAAAACTGATCACTGCCTTGTAGCTTACAGGGTGGGTAAAATTTTTGTTCATCCACTTGAAACATTTGTATTTATTCAGGAAAGGAAAAAATAAACCAACTTTGCTTCTGTTTGGCTTGTGGAGAATTTTTCTATCAGGCATGTGGTATTTTCAATGTTTTATTGAAAACCAGGACTTTCATGTCCATTTGTGAAAACTCTGTACATGTGGTTGTCAAACCTACTTCAGTTGCTTAACATGATGTAAAGCTAAAGTCAGTGTGGGTGATCTTCCAGAGGACTGGAATTTCCCCTCCCTTCGCTTTGTTTCCTTTTTATGGGACTTTTTGTGAGTATCTGACAGTGGTAGTAATAGGTTGATAGGTTCAAACCTGTTCCAAGCTTAGTACAGGGATGTCGTAACACACATGCTTTCATGCATCAAGCAATAAAGCAAGGGGTGGATGGGTTGATTAGCATTGTGGATGACTTGTCTTCATTGGACATGGGAGCCGTGGAGGGTCAAAAATGTTTTACAGGGTCTGCCAACTTCTGCGTTCTGGCCAATTCCCACGTCAAAACTGGAAAAACTTCAAATATGGGAAGTCTGATTGTTCCTAATTGCTGGGAAGTCTGAGGGTTGGTACTGGATGATCTTTAAGGTCCCTTCCCACCCGAACCACTCTGATTTCATGATTCTAAATAGAATCATGAATTTTATAAATAACCCAATAGGTTTCCCTGATTCTGTGAGGCTGGCTGTGTGTAGACTGGGGGAATGTACCTGCCTTTCTCCTATGATTTGTAGACTAGGCTTTCAAAATTGCTCAGCAGATACATGTTCTCAGTAAAACCTAGTGCTGTCCTCTTGCAGGAAGTGTTTTAAAACCAAACTGAGGATCAGTGCACCCATCCTGATGGCTTTGCATACAGATTTGCCCAGACCTGATCTCACTGAGATTAATCCCATAACTGGAGATGTTTTCTGTTTTTCTCAGAGCAAATTGGAGCCCTGGCCGGGCAGCACATTGTGCATGTGGCCTGTGGAGAGTCTCACAGTGTGGCACTCAGCGACCAGGGCCAGCTCTTCTCTTGGGGTGCTGGCAGCGATGGGCAGTTGGGTCTCACCACCATAGAAGATGCAGTGATGGTACCCAGGTAAATTCTTAACAGGTTCACATTTCCTTAAAGCAGCTTCTTGGAGGTAATGAATCAAGGGTTGCTTCTCTTCCAGCCTGGAGTCGGTGGGAGCGTTCCTTTCTCTCAGAAGGGCTGTAATTGAGTTTATCTTAAGTAGGGATGTAAGGGTGATTCCTTCTCCTTTTACGTACTTTACTGGTGCTTCTTGAGCCCTGTGGGGTCTCGGACGAGTCCTCAAGGATGGGCCTTCTGCCCATGGGTGCTTGGGGCATGGAAAAGAAAATCAGAATGTGCTTGGCTTCCTCAATGAAAAATGTTTTGTACAGAGCAAAGAGGGAGGGAGGACCCAAAAATAGAAATGCTGTGTGATACCCATCTCTATTCCAGTCCATGGGAAGTCCCTCTGAGATGGGAGCCACATTTCAAGAAATGGGGGGGGAGGGGAAAAGGTATGACAGCGTGAGCTGGCATTTCAGCTCTGAAATTCTTGCAGTGTTGCCTGTTAGCAGTAAAGCTACTAAACCAGCCTGCTGTAGTTCTGTATAGTGAGTGATGCTTGGAAACTTCAGGATGGTGCTCAGTTTTCTTCATTTATTTATTTAATGTATTCTACCTGTGTCAGAACACTAAGTGCAAGGACATGTAGGTGGTGGCAGAGGCAGACACCAAGACTTCTCCATCCAAAGCAGTTCACAGAGGATGGGTCTCATCACCATACTAAAGATGACGGGACCCTTTGTGCTTCATGGTAGTGTATTGTGTCTAAAGGTTTCTGCAGATTTGCATCTATTATGTATGGATCTGATTCACCCTCAAGACTTTGTTCCTCAGTCTCAAAACCATAGGTTATGTGCCTGTGCAGAACAAATACCTGAATGGAAATAATAATTTTGACATAAGGTTACACTGTATTTGTGGATGCTTATTCTAAAAAAGTGTCATTGTCTTTAGGTTGATAAAGAAATTGAACCAACAGACGATACTGCAGGTTTCCTGTGGAAATTGGCACTGCCTGGCTTTGGCAGCAGGTACTGTAGCATTCGTTATTTTTTACCAAGATCTCTGCTGTTATTTTGCACAGTGTCCAAGATTGCACATTGCTGCATAATAAACAAAGGACATCCCTGTCCCAACTGCTTTCAGGCCAAATGGGAGGCTATAAAGTGGGTCAGATATCATGAGTATCGAAGAAGAGCTTTGCCAGTACTGCCAAAGAAGAAAGGATTATACAGAGGCCACCCACTGTCTCACTGATGAATGGCAGAACAGTTAAAAGCTTTTCATCTTGATGTAGAAAAATGTGTGTAATTAATTTGTGTTGAAATTATCTTTGGCTATTACTTTTCTGTTTGCAATATGGACTTCATTATGCTATTTATGTTACAGCAGTCTGATGCTGTATTTTGCACTTTTTTGCATGTCTGTTTATTTTCATAGTGGCTTCAGGCAATGCTTTTATTTTAGCAAAGAAGGTCTTGCTTGAATTTTCCCTCCCCCTTCCCATAATAAGGCTTGCAAAGCCCTCAGCACTGGTTCTTGTTCATCTTGATTAACTGGCTAGAATAAGCCAGTCGATAGTTAAAGCCAGTCAATAGAAAATCAACCAGATTTTACTCACCGTTCTGTTTCTTGCCTTGTTTCAGATGGCCAGTTCTTCACATGGGGACAGAACAACTATGGTCAGCTGGGCTTGGGCAAAGAATGTCCCTCCCAAGCCAGTCCACAACGTGTCAAGTCTCTTGATGGGATCCCTTTGGCTCAGGTTGCTGCAGGTGGAGCCCACAGTTTTGCCCTGTCTCTCTCAGGAGCTGTGTTTGGCTGGGGGAAGAACAGCTCAGGACAGCTGGGACTAAGTGATGAAAGAGGTACTAAAATTGTGCTCCTAATTAGGATGGGCTTTTTTGGCCTAGCGTCTCTTTTTGCATTGACAATGTATTTTTACTGAGTGAATATGTAATCCTTAGCCACTACTCTTGGGAGGGGAGGGTAGAGGGACAGTCTTTGGACTCCTCAGGCTTTTCATACATAGTAGGAGCAGAAACACTTTTTTCCCCATGTGGATGTTACTGGAAGTGAGGAAGGTTGAGAAGAAAGATATTTCAAATGTGAGTGTCATGCAGACATATAAGGAAGTGCTCATATTCTTTCTTCCTGTTCTTAAGAATACTTTGTCCATGTTTTGTTTGAAGTTGGTGTGGAGCAAAGATTTTCCAGAACCGTGGGGCTAATGGTAGTTTTTTCAGGTAACCACATTCAGCAAAGCCTAACCATCCACAGACTTGAAGATAGGTTCGTAAAGGAGGCTGAAGATTGGATGTAATATTACCACTGCTCTGAAAAGCCTTGATCTCCTCTGCTTGTTGTTAACACATTCTTATTATGTGAATGTTAACACATTCACTTTTGCAAAAGCCAGTGGATGAAAGCTTTTCTTTGGAGCTTCAAATTAACCTCTTTATTGTCTATGTGTAATTGCTGAGTAGCTTTAAGGATCTAGGCAAGTTACTGAGTGTGGATATGGTACCTGGTGCAACACAGTTAATTTATTTTGCATGGTTGAGTAGATGAGGTATATGTATTTGTAAATGTTATGTTGCATAATGTAGTGGCATATAAGTTCTCTGTGTTGCAAGAGAAAAGTGCTACCTCACATTTTGTGTCACTATAATTGGATGATGCATTTTCACAACCCACCCTTCAAACTGAAATGTAGTTAAAGCAATTACTCAAAACCAGCCTGTAGTTTAGCAAAGGAGACTAGTATGACGTATGCAGCATTTCATCTTGCTTTACACTTTTAGACACGTGAAGCACTAGTTTAAGACTTGTAACATATATTGTGTTCTCTCAGAAATGCTCCAGGTCTATTCTGTTGTACTTTATGTAAGCTAGAGCTGATCTAAAAGAAGAACAGCCATGTTCTTTCCATGGAAAGATAATTGCAGATATCTGTAGACATCTATCTGTAGACTGGCAGAAAATTGCTTCTAATGTCAACAGAGCTGCAGTTTGTATGTGAGATGCTTGTTTTGACATGGTGCTAATCTTAAATTAACTTTTAAGAAGCATCTATTTGTGGGCTGTGTTGACCAGGGTCCATACTCCGCTTACCCCTCAGTATGTGAGGCTGTAGTAAATAACTGATACTTATGAATCACGGTAAGACAGTGTGCATTATATTTAGTGAACATGAACAGCAGAGTCTACAAACACAAATATTCTGCAGCCCTGTTAAACATTATGCTGTAGACATAAGTGTCATTCCTGTCAAAATAAAGATCAGAGCGCTAAAATACAAAACAAAGTAAATGAACAATGTGCTCTTATTTCTAAATCCATGCAAATGTGGCCATTTTCCTTTCACTACCCAGAAGAAAGCACTTGTCAAATCCTTGGGTGAAAGTCTTAAGAAATGGACAACATCTCTAGGTGGGAACTTGACTTTTTTTTTTTTTGCTGGTATGAAGTAAGCAGCTGCTCCCCTTAATATGTACTGTTTTGAGGTGCCTAATGCTCCTTGAAATGCTTAGCTTATCCCTGGGAGACCCATTTTTAATTATTAGAATGTCATAGTAAGGAGGAAAGCATCTATTAATGGTTGGCCTTTGCAAGTAGGAGAATCTTTTTCTTAAAGGATGAAGCCAGAAGGAAGGCTAGGCATTTAAATATACCTTGAGATTCAGCTTGCCATGTGTGTTGTGCTGGTGTCTCTCATGTGTCAGGATTGTTCTATATAGAAAAGGTCTAAGCAAGCTTTTTGGAAATGAAATGGAGCATGAGGCTGAAATGGAATGGAGCATGAGGCTGAAGGTGGGTGTAGTGAGGACTGCTCTAAGTGACTGATGAGTTTATACAAGATTCCACATATTTGCATTCTTGCTCTGGACAATTTTCTTTGAGCCAGGACAAATCTTTTAGGAATTGGAGGGGGAAAGCAGCAGTGAAGTACTTAAGGACATGTTCCACACCCCAGTTAAAGATTCCATTGCGCACATAAACCACATCTGAAATTCAGTCTGCCATTGATGTTCTCAGACACTTAGGTTTGTGTGTTTGAAAGAGCTCCTTGATTTTCTTTGTCTTCAATGCAGACCGAGAATCCCCTTGTCATGTGAAACTGTTGCGGTCTCAAATGGTTGTTTACATCAGCTGTGGAGAGGAACACACAGCAGTTCTGACAAAGGTAAAGATGCTAACCTGGAAACCTTGCTGCTGTCTCACCTGTCTGATAGCTTCACTTTAATTTACCGGGTAGTGGTAGAAAAGAACAGATAGGCATATTCCATGTGACCCCAGTAAAAGAAACTAAATAGGAAGTACAGTCATTATAATATGAGATTCATTGGCAACATGATTCATTGCTGGTTTTGAAGATGAAGATGTAGGTAATCTGTTGTCATAAATATTAAAACTCAGGTGAATTGCTCAAAAAATTAGGAAAAAATGATAAAAAAGTTTAACAAACATCCATTGAAAAGGGTCAAAATCACATTTTGTTGGAAGATAAAAAATTTCCACTGTAAAATAAATTAAACAACTGGCTTTGGGATTCTTGTGGGGAAAACACCATTGTAGAAGATTAGTTCTCTAGAGGCTCATGTTCAGAGGAAAAAGTCCCAGTCTTGTTGATCAGCAGCTGATAGAGATGGGTGTAAAGCATTGTGGAGTGGGTGCTACTCAGCCATGTTTAGTCTTGTTGGGATTTCAGACTCATCTGGTGATGGTGGGGGGGAGTTGACTAATGTAGACATACCTAAAGATAATTCTGTTAGCTACCTTGCCATCCATTAGAGACTTCTTTGGAGGCTGCATTAGCAGAACCCAAGTTTCTTTTCTGAATCCTTTGGAAATGTCCAGCAATCTCTGCATAAGCTTAGGCTCATACTGAGACTGGAATCAGAGAGGTACTGCTGGGTTATGGGTCCTAAATGGAGAATATGCTGTTTGATTTGCTAACAGAGTGGAGGGGTGTTCACGTTCGGTGCAGGTTCCTGTGGGCAACTGGGACATGACTCCATGAATGATGAAGTGAACCCCCGAAGAGTTCTTGAGCTAATGGGCAGTGAAGTATCCCAGATTGCTTGTGGCAGGTGAGTCCTGTGTGCAGTCAGCATTTTTCTTTGGAGCTTAATGCTGACATTAAGTGTTGTAAATAAGGGGAATAGTCTTGCTTCTGTGTGCTATGTGTCAAAAATAAGTTAATAAAAAAATAATTTAAGGCCCTCTGAATGAGGTGGTTTTTTGATTTGGGCTGTTCCCTGTGCTGTAACCTGGTAAAAAGTACCTTTCCATCTTAATTCAGTGAGACTTTAGAGTAGCAGCCTCTTTGCTCACAAGTTTTCAGTCTCTTTCATGAAAGAGTTAGTAATGCTCATGCTATGTTGTTGCCGTACAGGCTTAGCAAATGACTAAGCTAATTCCATCTGTGAGCCTGATACCAGCCGTGTGCTGGCACAAGCTGCTCTTTGTCACTTCCACCTAAAGAGCTCCGTCTCAAACTGATGCCGTCAGGTGGCAAAAACTGAGCATTACTGCTAGTGTGAAGATGCTGCTTTGCACCAGGTTCTGGCCTATGGGAACTGGGAATAAGTTTTAGGCTGTGTTTGGTTTTTTGATGTTTGTTTTTTTTCTTTTAGTTGTTAAACAAGGCCTCAACTTTTACCTGTCTCTGTTACAGACATCACACTTTAGCCTTTGTGCCTTCTTCAGGAATGATCTATGCATTTGGCTGTGGAACAAGAGGCCAGCTGGGAACGGGGCACACTTGCAATGTTAAGTGTCCCTCTCCTGTCAAGGGTCACTGGGCAGCTCACAATGGGCAACTCTCAGGGAAACCTGGTACGTACTAAGCGTGATATGGAGTCACAAATCATAGAATCATAGAATAGTTAGGGTTGGAAAGGACCTCAAGGTCATCTAGTTCCAACCCCCCTGCCATGGGCAGGGACACCTCCCACAGGCAGGGACACTTCCCACTAAACCACCCAAGGCTCTGTCCAACCTGGCCTTGAACCGTGTCACCCAAGGCTCTGTCCAATCCGGCCTTGAACGCCGCCAGCGATGGAGCATTCACAGCTTCATTTCACCCATGGCTGTCTAAGGATATCTTGACATTGTGCTGTGAAAGAAACCCATCTTCCTGTGAAGGTGCTACAGTGTTTGAGTTTCCGCTGATTTCAGCATGGCCTTCAAGCAGCCCATATTCTCCTTATAGTATAAAGCCTGAGACAGTGGCAGTGCAAATGTGGGGGAAAAGACACAGTAGGAACTTGCATTCATCAGCCTCTAATCTTTCTTTAACAGACGCCTGTAAATATCACATTGTTAAACATATCTTCTCTGGAGGAGACCAAACATTTGTGCTTTGCTCTGAATATGAGGTAAAACAAATTAAGTATCTTCTCAAGTCTGCTTCCCTGTCCCAGCATCTTTTGTTTTTGCCAATATCTCCCAAAAATGATCTGTTGCTTTGGAGTCCATTCTACCTTATAAACCTTACCAACAATGGTGGCTCTTACAGGAATTTACAGCTTTTTAAGAGTGGCTGAAGCTGCCTTCCTTTAGAGGCACATCAAAGAGCCATTGGGAAGTTACTGATTTAAGTTTGATCAGCAGGAGTGGAGTCCAGTCTCCATTGCATTTGAAAGTGAGGCATTTCCTGCTCAGGCATTGGGATCTGTGCAATTAGAGTGTAGGGCAGTGGACCACATACACTGAGGTCTTGCCAAGATATGCTGGATGGGTGGGCTGAGTACTGAATTGTTTTTTCTGCTTCTGCCTTATTTTGTTCAAGAAGTGTGTGGCATACACTTTTGAGGCACAGCAATCGGTGTGGAATAAATGTGCTAACCCTGTAGTTAGATATGGCAGTGTTTGAGGGCTTTGGTACATTCAAGGAAATTATTTTTGTTTTCTTTTTCCTTTGCTCTTACTTTAAAATGTATTTGATCTGTTTTTTTGTTTTTGTTTTTCCCTCATATTTTCCCATTTCTTTTGACTTCTTAGTGATGCCACAACTTCCTGACCAAACCTATTCAGAGACCACACTAAGAAAGCTGTCACTTATATATAAACCACAGAGATTATAGATAAGAAGGAATTGTTTTACAAGCCTTGTATTTGCTGAAATCTATATCTTCTCACAGAATTCCTTGCCTGCTGATGATTTCCGGACCATAAATGAAACACGTTACACCTGTTTAATAAATGATGAAACTATAGATGTCTGGAGGCAAAAGCTTTTAGAAAAGAACAGTTCTAATTCTGTCAAGTAGGTATTATGGCACTGGACAAGCCTTTTGTTGAAAGTCGTATTTAAATCATTTTGTTGGCTTCCTGTGCCATGCTTTCACTTGAAATTTAGCAGCCTTTTCAAGTGTGGTTCTTGATCGTTTCCAAGGGGAAGACAGTTGTTAGTCACAAGGCTGCAGGTTAGAGCTTCTGAGCAAAACTAGAAGAATTTGAGGCTGCCTCAGAACCTTGCAAATAGTGGGTGGGAAGTGGATTTTAAAGTGTCTTTCTTGTGTGCTTAGAGTTCATGAAAAGCAGCAAGAACCTGTGAACAGACAGATTAAATTCCTTTCCCTGTGTATGTGCCATAAGAAGGGAGAATAGGTGGGAAGGGGGCACTGCTAACATCCCTCCTTTCAAAGAGGGATGTTAACTGAATGAGCCACTTACCCCCTATGCCTCTTAAGGGGTGATCCTGACATTTGTTTTTCCATAGAAGGAAGGGAAGAGAGCTGAAAAGATTTGCTGGAATGTCTGTTCCTAACCTCCATCTCTCTTTTCTTTTGTCTTCCTACTGCAAACAGTAATGTTGTTCAGATACTAGTCCTCAGCTGCCTGCTGGAATGGAAGCTTCTTGGAGAAGAAGTAAGTGGCAAAATTATAGAACTGTCTCTTTCCCTTAAGGTAGTCTGGAATGCCTTTACTTCACTCCCTGCTGCAGTGGAATTTGCTTTTTCTGATCAGACAGGAGATGGGAGTAATAAGTATTCACTGAAGAGCTGGGTGGTCAGAGCTAAGTAAGGAAGGCAGATGGTTTAAGAAAGTGCATGGTAAGTGTACTGTAAGTGGCACAGATTCCTTGGAATTGTTATGACTGTTATTTTTCCTTATGAAACTAATGTCAACTTCTTCAAAAGAGAGGGACAGGAATATGTCATTAAGGGAAATGAGTGGTGCCAGGTACCTGTGTAGTCTCTTACCCAGCTGAGCTAGCTGGTGGGGGCTGATGCAAGTGGAGGTATATATGTCAACACAGGCTGCTCTTGGAAAATACATCTGGGGCAGCATGGAAGCACTTTCCTTTTAGGTGACGTCAGTTGTAGAAAGTTTTGTGTTGCTGCTTACAAAAGTAGGAATTTCAAATGGGTGTAACCAGCAGTAGGTGGTGACAAGGATGTAATATGCATAGCTGAGTCAAAGGGTGTGGGTTGGGAAGGCTTGTGTTGGCTGTGTCTGTAATTGTTGGGGAGGTAGCAGCATAAGATGAGGAGGAGGAGAAGAAGAAATTTTTTATGGTTATGTGATGAGTATGTGACCTGTAGCTAGGTGAAGAAAAGCTTAGTTATGCTGAGTAATCTTTGAGTAATATTTTCCAAGAGCAACTTGAAAAAGAAAACAATTTATTCATTATTCTTGCATTTTCCACTTGTCCAATGGTTTCTTTTCTAGTCTTGTGTCAAGGCAGCATGTTACTGCATCAGAAGAGTTGGGTCATGTTGGTTTAAAATATTTACTGAGGTATCCAAGTTCTTGAGTCACTATATATTCCCCCATCTCCTTTGAATGTGGCAATGAGTGAAATTTATGATTTCATCGTCCCAGTTCAATTCTCCTTTCACTTTAGTGATGCCCTGGCTACCGCACGACTTAACTTCTACAGGAAATCTTTGTCCAAATGAATGATAAAATTTGAAGCCACCATGCGCTGAAATGAGGTTATATTTAACCTTTTATATGTACCTTTATACGTGAAGCTGTATGTCATGGCGCACTTGATAGAAATACCCTAGTATATCCCTCTGGTATCCTAATGCCATATGGGCCTGCTTGCAATACAGCACTGTGGTACACAGGGTTAGATGGAAAAGCAGCCTTTCCATGGCTGTGTGAGTGGACACGCTCCAATTCTACTTCTGCACATCACAGTCTGAAGTGCTCTGTACCACAGTGTGACTCTGAGGAGCTATTTTCAGCCAGTTATAAAAATAGCTGTTCTACTACAGCGGGCTATGTTTAGCTTCTCTTGTCGTTACAGTCACATCAGCAAACTGACAAATGTATCCCCATCTTAATAGTTACCTTTTCCTTCAGAGTGCCTAATACAGCACAGTCTCAGATGATTTGTGACAGACTTGGGAAATCCTTGAAGTCAGTGGAATTATAGCAATGACGTTTTTTTACTGGCAACTGCAAGGTTCTGTGTGCAGCTTTACTGCAGACAGTGGTGCTGAAAGCCTCTGCTAACAGGTGCTGATCATGCTCTGTACACTGAGCTAGGTAACTTACCTGCTGGACTAGACAGTGTTGCTACGTCTGGCTGTTAGACCATTGTCTTCCACAGACTTGCCTTCATTGTCCCTCTTACACAGGTAGCCTGAAGATTACAGCCTTTCAAGTGCAGCAGAAAGGACAGCACATTTGTTACAACTAAAGACCATATGAAGACTCTTCTCAGCTTGTGCTGTATTTTGATTGGGGTTGTTGATTAGTTTTAGAAAATTTGAGATAGGAATTACCAAAAAGTTACTCTGATATCTTCCCCTGTTTTCTTTTGAAAACTCTCATCTGATGTCCCCTTATATAGCAATCTGTGTCATCTTATGCATGACAATTCCCTTTCTTACTGAGTGTGATATACCGATTTTGCTATAAAAGTAGTATATATGAAGACAACATGAGGAGACCCTGATACATAGGGTATACATACTTTATAGTTTTTTAAGCACTCTAGCCTGTCTAGGCTGGCTCTTGCGTCAGCGAAGGAGTCCTGGGGAAATCAAAGACACTGATGAAGTGTGAAGATTCCAATTTCTACTTTATTTCTAGTCTGATTAATTCTCTAGAGGGAAGGTATCCATTGCTTGCTCTCAGACCATGCCAATACACAGGTAATGGTGTCTCTTCCTTAAGGAGACTTATAAGACTAATATATATAAGACTATATATAATATAATATATATATAATATAATATATAATAATCTATAATATAAGACTAATATAGACTTATGCCTGTCTGGGATTTTGTTTTTTATTTTTTGAAGAATTGATGAACATTTTAAAACCAGTCCAAAGATCCCAGGGATTGATCTGAACTCCACCAGGGTGCTGTTTGAGAAGCTGATGAACTCTCAGCACTCCATTCTCCTAGACCAGGTATTACACTTCTGGGATTTTGGGTACTCATATGGGAAATAAAAGGTTTGTCCCTCTGTTACATACAAGTAACAGCAGCTTTTTGGGGAAGGGTTGTATTGCAAATTTGCAGGCCAGATCCTTTATGGTATCAGTGGATACTTCTCTGTTGACCTGGGCTGACTTTCAACTGCTTGGATTGTGTCTCTAAGAGTCGTTTCTAAAAAAAGTTTAGTCTCATGGCATTTAATACTTGAAACGGCTGCTGAAATTAATTCAGTGTATGTTATACTCGTAAATAATGACTCTATGCTCATTTGTTGCCTGCCAGGAGTTGAGCACTTTACAGTTGTATAATTTATTCCAGCTCAGAAGATTCCTTTCAGAATAGCAAGCTATGGGATAAAAATGTGTACGTCCCACTGCCATTTCTTAGCTGTAATTTTTGCAGCTTTTTTTTCTACTCTGGGTTTGACTTTTAAACCAGGGTTGTGACCTTAACAAGAGGGATTAACTGACCTCTAGCCAGCCCTGGGGAAACCTATCCAAATGTTCATGCATTTGGGAAAAATTGGAGTTTAGTCCTGTCTTATGGAGTGTTTCTAAAAGGTCATCAGCAAAAGCTGTTGAGTCCACCCATTCTGAATGTGCTCTGTTTCATCAGTTTTTGCACATCATTTGCATTTTAGGTTCTCTATCACAAAGGGTATGTTGTTGTCTTTTGTCTTGTTTTCCTGTAGATACTGAAGAGCTTTGAAAGTTTTTTGATTCCTCAGCTGTCTAGCTCACCAGCCAGATGTGGAGGCAATGAGGATATATCTGATTCTC
This sequence comes from Myiopsitta monachus, assembly GCA_017639245.1. Lineage (NCBI taxonomy): Eukaryota > Metazoa > Chordata > Aves > Psittaciformes > Psittacidae > Myiopsitta > Myiopsitta monachus. Next base: position 68,786,559 of record CM029917.1, on the reverse strand, counting down.
CCTGAATTCCCACCCTTCCAAGACTCCAAGTATTATATCACGTTAACACTTCCCCTAGCAATGGCTATTCTGCGCCTAGATACCAACCCCAGCAAAGTTCTTGGTAAGAGGTTGGCATTTAAAATGCACACTGTTCTCAGTCTCCAGCTGGGACACAGAGTGTTCCATTTAGGTTTTTCAGTCATGTTTTTGTGTTAGTTTAATTTTTCTATTCTGTTACAACAGCTGCAATGATAATTGGGTGTTATTTGTGATACAGTGTTGTTATAAAGCGGTCACCTCTATAAAGCAGCTGGGAACCAAAAGGACTCAAGGAATCCTTCCCTCAAAAATCTATGTTCCCATGTAAAAGAATTCTAAACATAATATTTGAATTTTAAACATGAACTATGAGGAAATGAAGAATGTGTCATGCAGGTAAGATATGGGAAGTTAGTTACAGTAACAAATGCATAAAGGTTACGGTGGTGTGGATAATAAATGAGAAGAAAATACTTCTAAGTTAAAACAGTTCTTAATCTGAATTTTCTAAGAACACTTCCTAGGTAGGTTAATCTAGTTTACCTTTTCTGGTTTACCTACAAGTCAGAGGCTCTGTTAAAGTAGATTTATCATGAAGATTAAATGATCGTATTCTCTAAATTTAATCAGATATTGTCTGCATTAGAATATCCTTCCTGTATAAGATAAATAGAGGAGCATACTAGATATAATGTTATTTTGTCCTCTGTAAGTTGCAGAAGAACCTATTGATTGGTTTGTGATCAAGCTGACCCAGCTCTTCTCCTGCTTATCCGTCTTCTACTTTCTGCTAATATTTTTTCCTATGAGCTCACTTTAAGCTAAGCAGAACTTACCCTGCTTAATGATTGTTGCTCATGTTTGCTAAGCTATTACTTTTCTTGTTATCTTACTCTGTTTCTTAAATTTGTCTTATACTAAATCTCATATCATCGCGTAAAATGCTGTGTAATGTATTCAAACCTCCAGAAATATTGCTCCATTGCACTTACTTTGAGATTTAGTGATTATATATATATATATGCATATATATATTTTATTGAAAGAGGCTTTGCAATTAAGTTTCCTTCTTCTACTCAGCGTAGTCCACTGTGATTGTTAGCATACATAAATGTAAAGGATTCTCATACTTTTACCTACCAGAATCTATGATTGTGCTGACACATAAGAAGATGAATTGGTGTTTGTTTCAAACAGCTGACATGATGGTATCCCAGGCTCCAGCTTCTTTGCAGGTGGATTGGTTCTAGCAAAGGAAATAATAGTCAGTGCCCCTTCAGAGGAGAGGTAAGGGTTACCTGTCCTTGGCAAGAAAGAAATCAGCCTTTCTAAAGAGGGGGAGTTCATGCCTTTGGTGCAGATATGCAGGGAGACATGTTCTCACATCTGCTAGAGAAGTATATGCTACTACAGAGAATTGCACAGGCAACTGCATTCTTATCACTCATGAGAGAGAACAGTTTGCTCACAAAATCAGACTCCTGAATGCAAGATACTTGAAACAGTATCTTGAACTGAAGGTTGGAACCCCTTGAATTCAGGCTCTGGCACTGATCAGGGATTGGGGCTGAGTAATGGCTGGGGTGGTTGGTTGTATGAGAGTGGAAAGGAAAGAGTTTTGCAATTTCTGGTATCTAACAGACTATTTGCTTGCTTTCATGTTGCTACAGTTAGGACAGAAATAAGGAGGTTTATTTTAATCAATCTTCAGGTGTGTTCCCTTATTTTCAGCTGTAACCCCTCATTTAGGGGTTTCTCTGGCATTTGGTTCAGGATTTGTATTGATGTTCCTCTACTTTTTAGATAATTGGTGGTCTCAAGTGTGCCCAAGATACTTCCTCAGGCTAGTGGACCTCTACAAAGGTGCTGTGGTTTACCTTCTCAGTGGAAGAAAGACATTGTTGATCCCAGTTCTGTTCAGTAGCTACATTACAGCTGCTCTCAGACTTCTGGAGAAACTCCACAAGGTATGAGAAAACCCTGGGCACCACATGCTGGCTCAAGATGATTCAGTCTTGTCTGCTCTTTGCCAGTTGGCAAGAGGGTGGTTATGGTCCTGGCTTGTGAGCTGTGTCATTGTCCACCAAGTCACCACATTGAAAGATGTTAGTGGTTTTCCTGAATTCAAGGTACTTGAAGATTGTTTAGTCCTGTCTCAAACACTAGGAAAGAATGCTGTTGCTGAGCCACCACACTGCTTGTACTGTGGCATCCCAAATGCCTGTGCCATGATGCTTTGTGCTCCCACTGTGTTGGTGCTGGGTAGTCCAGGTGAGGAGAGGGAACTGAAATAAGTCAAAAAAAGGTTTATCTTGATTTTCCTTGGTTTGTACTGAAATACAAGGGACCATGTGGTTTTGCAAGACTTTGAGTCCTGTCGTTACAAGCTGCTGTAGCTGATTTTACGAAAGCAAACCTGCATGTTCTAAAAAAAATGATAAATATATCCATATTTTAAAACCCATCTGTTTTCTTCACTAGGTAAATCAGAAGGTTAAACATGTAGAATATGATAAGTTTTATATCCCTGAGATTTCCAGCTTGGTGGACATTCAGGAGGATTATCTCATGTGGTTCTTGCATCAGGCTGGAATGGTAAGAGGTTTTGCATATAGTCATACAGCTGTCCATGTTTGTCTCGCTGGGTGTAGATCTGTATTTTTAATATCCTTAATGAGAGTGAAATGTATTCAGAAGAGGAGCAGCTATATGTTAAGCCTCTCAGATTTGGGTGGCTTGACAAAATTGACTTAAAATAAGGCTGTTGGAAGAACTGGAGCAAACAATATGTAACTAATGCTTGCTTCAATCTCTGTGATTATTCATGTGATTTTCATTCAATCCTTGCACAAGGGGATTAATTCAGTCACTGGATCCTTTTAATGTAATCGAGACCTCAGGAGCCAAATCCTGTATTCTAAAATCATAATTTTTACCCTTTACTTCTGCTGTTTAGGCAGGTATTGTGAATAATGTAGCCAGTGATCTTAAAATGTTGCTCTGTAAGAGGAGGCAGTATGGCGTTCTGGCTAGGGGACTGAACCAAGACTCAAGAGATGTGGGTTCTATTCCTGGCTCTTCCAGTAACCTGCTGGGTGATCTTGGGTAAGACCCTTCACCTCTTTTATGCCTCACTTTCTCATCTGTAAGAAAGGAGATAACTGAACTGAGGGCTGGAATATGCTGTGTAGGAACCCAGTGAGACTGGTTAATTATAGCAAGGAAAGGAATCCTGAGTGAGAGAGAACACCAGAAAACACCTGCCAGGGGATGCTGCAGGAGTAATATCTGACTGTAGCAAATGAATGTAGCAAAAGAATGTAGCAAAATCTGACTGACACACACATTGTGTGTGCTTTCATGGACTTTCTAAATGTTGTGTGTGTTGTGTTCCTCATCCCCTGCTTCCCGTCATGTAAATAGTGCTGCCCTGTGCTTGCTTTTAGTGAGCAGAACAATAAAATAGTGACTCAAATTTATGTAACAGCAATAGTTAAAAATGTATTGATGTGGCTAATGAGAGAAGTGATTTGCATTGCAGGAGTGGTCTTACATTGTCTTGTTTATGGCCTTATCTCTTCTGATTCATATTGTCTCTGCCTTGGGGGTTGTTTTCTTGTTTGTCTTCATAAGAGTAAGTTTCAGCTATGGCAGGCTAGCACAGGCTTCTGTGCCAGTTAGTCTTCTGAGTGACATTTGGTGTTCAAGTTTTGAATTGGATTTGTGGTTTTCTTAAGGAGGAAGTTCACATGCTTTTCTTTAAAGGGGGTGAAAAATAGGTTGTTGGTCCCAGAGGAGAAAATTTTCCTTGGGTCACCTTTGAACCAAAAAACACAAGACACAAAAATCAAAAGTAAAAGATTTTCATATTTCTATTTTTCCTTCACAGAAAGTCAGACCATCTATTATGCAGGTAAGAAGATGTGGGTTTTATCACTCTTTCTTAAAGAAATGCTATGGAAGCTTAGATAGGAGCCAATCTGCCTGCCTTTCTTGCAGGATGCTGTGACACTCTGTTCTTATCCTTTCATCTTTGATGCTCAGGCTAAGACCAAGATGTTACAGACAGACGCAGAACTACAGATGCAGGTAATGCTTCTCTCTCCCATTTTCCCTGACCCTTTCTGTGGTGGAAATATAAGCTTTATAGGGAAGGAGTACTTATGTATTTAGGATAATCCAAGGGTGCAAAGTAAGGTGAGGTCTCTGTTAGAGAAACCTGGGAGGCTGGAAAAGTAGAGAAGCCTTCAGATAAGTGGGCACTTTTACAAGTTTCTGCCTGTGCAGAAGTGAGGGTTGAAGAGGTGTTCAGTTCCAGCACCCTTACCCTGTAGATGGCAGCCAAGCCAGCTGACAGCCAAGCTGTGACAAGGACAGCTCGCTTCTGTGCCAGTATAAACCTCCCAGTGCCAGGCATTGCTCATGTAGACGCCTCCTGAGAGGGGTGAAGCACTGGGCACTAATCCCTCATCCAAGGCATCTGAGGTCTGGGGACTCATCTCATCCAACATGAGTTGGCTGTGGTTGATGGTTGACAGGTTCCTTCAGGGTGGGAAAATGTCATCACAGTTACTCATGGCCATGTGTCATGAGAGGGAGTGGTTTAGGTCAACTAAATAACCACTGTAAAAAGTATTGTCAGAAACAAGCTTAAATGTAAATTTGCAAAACCACAACAATGTTCGATGGTAAGATTTACTCCATTTTACTTCATGGGTAGTACATATAAAGGAAAAATTGAATTAGGATCAGTTGAGAGAGATTTATACAGAGACTGGAATGAGAAGGGGTAAGGGAGGAGTCCATATGCAACTGTATTCAGTCTTAGGTTCAGACTCTCTCAACCATTTATGTCTAAGAATTTAGCAACACTTAATCATAGCAACACTTGCATGTTAGATTAACCACTGATCACTTACAAACACAACAATAACGGTATTGTAGATTTGATATAGTAGCAAGTATACTATATTTGTTAGAGGGTGTTCAAGTCAATAGACACACACAGGTATGTATAGGCAGATGTACAAAGGTAACACACACGAACAGAGGTATGTATGTGTGAGTGTGTATATAAGTATGCCTATTAAAACTTGCCCTCAAGAATCAGTGGAATACTTGCATCTAATGCCTTTTTGGCATTTCTCAGCAGAAGGGGTTTGAGCCTCGAGTAGTGGAGATATCAGCCCAGGTCCCATCATCAGCTAATGATCCTTTTGCAAACTCAACAGTTTGTGCACTCTGAGAGTCATTCCACTTGGAGGGAGGTACTGATGCAGCCCGCTGTGGTCCAGAATAGCTCAAAGGGTCTCATTTAGCACCACTGTTTGTATGGTCATGAGATGGTTGGCTTTAGTCATCAGTAAATTCACCCAGAACATTCAGATAAGGAATGTTCCAGGGCTAAAAGGGGAATTATCCCCACTCTCATCTCCCACACAGGAGTTCCTGGTATAGGTTATGCTGCCCTCATCTTAGCCTTGCAACAGGAGTTCCTTATACAATTAAGGGATGCTTATCACCGAGCTCTTGCACAAAGACGGAGAAGTTATTGAAATCATAGAACAGGCCCAAGCAAGCTGAGGGCAGGGGGGATGCAGCACCACACCATGGTGCTGGTTCCATGTAATATTCATCTCTTAGCTTTTCTGTGGCTGCTTGAACACATAGGCTGCAGCAAGGCAGAGGAGACTCAGCCTACACCACTAAGAAGCTATAATCACCTCCTGCTTTCATTTTGTCAAACTCTTGGCTTCAGATGCCTAGTTTGTGAGCTGCATGCTGCTGTGAGGAGGGTATCTACCTTATCTTAACAGGACAGCAGGCTGGTAAAGGTTTTGTTGCCCTGAGAGACAGGATCTTTATGAAGACAACCACTTAAAGGCCAAAGAAAACAGTACTTCTGTGAGTGCTGGAATGGAGGAAGCCTGGTTTCCAATGGATTTCTGTCTCACATTTAACTGAATTTTAAACTGAATTTACAGATGTGAATTTGCCATTTACTATGGGCAGTGCATGAGAATGACTATCCCATGTGTGGTCAAAGCTTTGACTGGACTTTGTGCCTTACGTGACTCCAGAAAATCCATGTAGATGAGAGCTTTGAACTGCATGCGAAGTGTTCCCTGATGCCTTGCCAGGTGTGGTTGTCAACAGGTTCCTTGATTGTAACACTGCTTTCCCTTGTTGACTCTGTGGCTCTTATCAGGGTGTGTTCACACTGAGTTTCTTGACTCATTAAGAGCACGAATAAAGCCTCTTTTCCCCACCCATCTGCCTAATGTAGAAAAATATTCAGGAATTTAGTATCTTGGTTGCTCAAATCTGGTGAATCAGTCAGTGGACTCAAAAGGTGTTGGTGTGGGGAATGGTGGAGGGCATACACACACACTGGTGTACAGAGTGAGCATGCAGTCCTTGTACCCTTGGGAAACAAAAGTAAAAGAATAAGGATAAAAAGAACACCAGGCCTATAGTTATTAACTGTTTTCCTTTCATAGGAAGAGAGGAGCTGAGCAGCAGCTGTTTCTCACCTCTCTCTTATTTACAGGTTGCAATAAATGGTGCAAATTTGCAGAACGTCTTCATGCTTCTCACCCTGGAGCCTCTGCTGGCCAGAAGCCCTTTCCTGGTTCTTCATGTTCGCAGGAGTAACTTAGTTGGTGATGCTTTAAGGGAGTTGAGCATCCATTCAGACATTGATTTGAAAAAGCCTCTTAAAGTAAGTTTTCCCCACGTCTTTTAGCACCCTCTTGTCCTGCTGACATTTCTGCAGCCTTTCAGCCATTTCCCATTACCACTTCACCAATGTATAGTGGCTTCTCCATAGGTGCAGCACACAGGGACACTTGATCTAATCAGTGCAAAGGTTGTGTCTTTCTCCTCTCTGACTGCTGGAGTGTTTACTCTCTTTTCCTGGTGTGCCTACTGTATAAGGGGCAGGGAGGAAACATTTCTGTGATATTATGCAGTCTCTATTTTGCTCTTCTGCAAGAGCAGGTCTCTTACAATAGGACACGTTTTCTCCCTGAGAGGGTGCTACAAAATGCAGCGGGTGCTGTCATGTTGCTGCTTCAGCTGTGGGGACAAGTGGTTATTTATGATTTGCATAAGGAGTTAAACACTTTCAAATACCTGATTTGCCCCCATTCCCTTTCCCTCCCTACAAGCAGAGCACTGAAACAGGCTTATGGGTTGGAGGGGGTTTGGGCATGTTAGACAAATTGCTTTATGTGTGCTCCCAATTAGAAAGATGTCTGATTTACTCAGTACTGCAGCCCTGTTACTGACCTGCTTTTTCTACAGGTCATCTTTGATGGTGAGGAAGCTGTTGATGCTGGAGGAGTGACAAAGGAATTTTTCCTCCTGTTGTTAAAAGAACTCCTCAATCCCATCTATGGCATGTTCACTTACTACCCAGAGTCAAACCTGCTGTGGTTTTCAGACACGGTAAGCCCTCGCCTTCTGTATGTGCAGGATTAAATAATATGCTGCATTTGAATGACAAGAAAGTTAGTGGCAAACCGGGAAAGAAATGATCTTCCCCTCATTTTCCACCCACAGTATGGTGTGAGTTCTTATTTTCAGTGAGTGTAGATTAGTATAGGTCCATTAACTTGAGTAGAACAGTGATGATGGTGCCTGTTGAGGCGTTGGCTCTTTCTCTATTCTTATAATAAAACTTGTATTAAGTATCATATGACAGGTATAGAACTCTTATGATGGTGAATGTGACAATTGTGCTATTTTACAGAACAAGAGGTCATCATGGCATTAGATTTTGTGCTTCCATTGCTGTTCACGTAATTGCAATCAACCACTTAGTCATGCTTCACTATCACCTTCAGGGTCTAAACTTGTTAATGCTTTATGTGAGTAACCTCTTAAACAGCAAGAAACATGATTTGTAGTGAAAGGTGGTTGTGTTTGGAAGAGTGTGGAGTGCATGTTCTGTACCTGTTGAATAGCATTATGCTGGAGATGGTGGGTTATGTCCTTTTTTTACTTCATCTTTCTGGACAGCAAGATGGAAAATGATGTTGTCATTCTTCCCTCAAGGCGTAGCTGCCCTGGTGGGGTTCTTTTTTATTTACTAGTTACGTTTAACAAGGAAGAAAATTACATGGTACTATTCTGTAATTTGTACATAGTATTACAGAGCAATTACTCCTCATGTTAGTGTCAAAAGATTTGTTGTTTTTATAGCATTAAGAATAACGTCACTGTAAGCACTAAAAATGAGTCATATTTACAACATTTAAGAACTACAGGTAGCCAGTCTGTGACTGGCATACCCAGGGTGAGGATAAATATGTGAAGGAATGAAAACCAGTACCAACACCTGTGTTGGTGTATTTGCATGGTTGGCACTTTGGTTAAACATAGGCTTTTAATAGAAAATAGGATGGGCAATGGGGAGGGGAGAATTGTTAACACACTTTCTTGCAGTACATAGACAGCAAACTTTGAAGCTTTGTTAATGCCTAAATGCAGAGGTATGTGAAAAGGAAATAAAAGGCTGGTAAGGTGGAAAGCAGCTGTCGCTGTTTCCACAGCTAATCATGACTTACAAAAGCAATAGGGCTGGGTTTCTGGATCTCCATTTCTATGCTATGCTGCAGCAAGGAATTCACAATCAAACTAGGACCTGATGGGAGCTCTCTGATGTATTATTTAATCTATTTATTTTTCCCAGTTGGAAAAGCAGGGGCTGGCTTCTTAGTGCATGGAGGAAAGAGTACTGTGCATTGACCAGTGACAGTGTCTCATAAGGATTTATCTGTGTGGTTTTGCAGTGTTTTGTAGAACACAACTGGTTTCACTTGATTGGCATCATATGTGGTCTTGCAATATACAACTTCACAGTGGTAGACCTTCACTTTCCCTTGGCTCTGTACAAAAAACTCTTGAATGTGAAGCCCTGCCTAGAGGATTTGAAGGAGCTATCCCCTACGGAAGGAAGGTATGAAAACCAAAGCTTGCAGCCTTTCTGTGAAGAAGACCATCCAGCTGAGAGCAAATAATGCCAAAGTGGGTGAAAGCTGTTCAGTGTAACATCTCCTGATCCTTTTGAGCAACTGATTAATTTAGGGAGCTGTGATGCTAGCAAAGTACATAAGTGGGTTGGTGAATTTCATGTAAGATTTCTCCTCTTCCACGTGCTATTGGATCTGTCTGTAACCCCTGTACCCACCTTCCTGACCCTCAGAAGAAAGAAACATGGGCAAAAGATTCCTGCCACACTCCTTTGAAAATAGGGGCTGGGGGCCTGTCCCTCCACAATGTGATTGCGTACATGATCCCGGATCCTAGCCTCAGCCTTTCTTGCAAGTCCACTGCATGTGTCGTGATGCATGGGAATTGTGTGTAGGATGTAGACTGTTCCATCCCTGAACAAATGTAACTCTGACCTGGTTTCATGCCAGAAAGAAGGAAGTGGAATGAAGGAATAACTTTTTCTAAATGGTGTATTGGATCCCTTTTTGCCTAATTCCATGGGGATATTGGTTCCCTCTGACACTGAGAGAACATCCCAGTGTCTGACGGCTGTCTTTTTTTTTTTCTTCTGAGTTGGTGTCCAATTTATCAGCACAAAATGACAGCTGTTAAACAACAATGAAGTAAAATGCTGGGAAGACAGCAGCAGGATTTTGAGGAATAGCAGAATATTTTCTTCCTAATGGGAATACAGATATAATCCACCACCCTCTTCATTCCCCTCGGACTTTTGTGTGGGGATGGCAAAAATATCTAGGAGTCAGAACTAGAAATACAATTCTATTCTAAGGCCAGGATCATTAAAGGGGATCCAGGTACCAGGTAGGCATGGACTATATTGATAACTTGTGTGGTCTAGCCTTTAGCCTGCTTCTAACAAAGCATCTTTTTATTTGAGGCCTATTTCTTTCTTACCCCTTCAGGTGACTTGGAGAGTCTCTTGCAATCCTGTTACCCAGATGTGATGATCTTTCTTTGCTTTTGCTGAATTTCTTTTCCCCTTTAGATGTATGACTTTTTGAATCTCTGATATATTTTTAATTTCCATACCTGTTATGTAGGAGTCTTCAGCAACTTTTAGATTACCCTGGAGAAGATGTAGAAGAGACATTCTGCTTGAATTTTACGGTAAGATGCATTTAACATATCAACTATGTGATTGGCATGATACAGTTGAAGCCCATCTACTTATTCATGTGTATTATGGTTTATTCCAAACTATACCTGTATCACGTACCCCATGCTAATGTTAAGTGTTAATGTTAAAGTTCTTTGCTGTCACTTGCTTGTTCTTTTGTATGTGGTCATGAAAACGAAGCTAGTAAGTAGGTTAAGCAGAGTGGTTTTCCAAATAGCCTTGTCACTGTGGCACGTGGCTTAAATGTCAGTGGCCAGCTTCTCACAGTAGACAGTGAGAAGGTTCCTAAATTCTCCTTGAAAATGGAAGTTAGGCTTTCGGCATCACTAGGTGAAGTCTTGAAATACTGACGCTATTTAGAATTTTCCTTGCTGTCTTAATGTTAATACTTTTCAACTTAAAAATTTTTAGTGAGTGTACTTGGTCAGACTTTTAGAAACAAAATGCTAGGGGCTATTGCTCAGGGACATGCTGGGGAAGTCAGCTTTCCTGTGCTACTATGGCAGTAAAAGTACTTTTTTTCCTAGCTAGTAACCTAGATGCAATAGTTTCTGTTGCACAGTGGAGAGTCTCCGAAATTAAGAGTTCGATCCTGATGTACACTGGAATATCAGGTATGTCTCTCAACATGTGCAAATATTTAGAACTTCATAGAGATATGGCATCCTTATTCTCCAAGCTGTGTTTTCCTCTGACTCAGGCAGGGTAGGGCTTCCGTATTTCAATGTCTTTGCTTTAAAGTCCTGCTGCGCTAACAGGTTCTGAGTGATGTGTTCATTTGGAGCTTGGTCTGAGTTCTTGAATCTCTGTCCAGGGCCTGCCTGGGGTAAAAAAATGGTACCAGTAAACTGCTACACACTATGAAGAAAATCCTTTCTGAGCTAGGAGAGTGGTTCCCATTTCCTTGTTTCATAAATGAGAGCACATTGTCTCTTAGGTCAAACTTAAATCTGGAGTGAGTCAGACTGGGGTCTGACTGTGTCTCATGCAAGTCAGAGCTGCAATTCAGGAGGAGGTAATGAAGCCATAATTAAGATAATGCAGACTGTGTAAAAAAGAATACAGTTGAAGTAGCGCAAGAGAGTTTTCCCTGAATTCTCTTTTCTTAGAAAAGGGCATTCTTACTCTCTTTCTTGCACTACATGCTGCATAATGTATAACGACATACAGATATATCTGCTAAGACCTGGAAATGAATGATAACTGATATTCCAAACCTTGACATGAACTCATCTTGCATGTCAAAAACTGAGCTTCTTTTGTGTAGGGCAACTTGAAAGTGGACCTTTTTACATTTTTTCCACGTGACCAATTTTATGTGTACGGAATCTATATGTTTGCACTGGTACCATCCTAGGCTGGGAGAAAGCAGGAAGCTGTCTGTGGGCATGCCATCTTGCGATGAGAGAGGATTAACTAACCTACTGAGATTCTGTTATAAAACGGAGTCTTTTTTATTGCCAGAGCATGTGGGCTTCGTGAGATACAGGATTTTTTTGTTTTTCATAGGAAGTTTACCTATAAGAGTAACTTTTTCCTTTCTGAGTTTACATTTAGACTCAATACCACTCCTACAGCAAATGTAAGCGATAAAGGTGGTGAAGCATGCAGGCCTTTGGAGCAGAGAAAGTGTTCTGTATATGCCCGTTTTTTCTGGTCCACCCTTCACATATCGGTCATCAACTGTGAAAGAGAACTCTGATGCTTTCTGCAGGCGTAATGCCTGAAAAGTACTGCTGGTAAAATTAGTTTTCTGGTTTTGTATAGATCTGCAGGGAAAGCTATGGTGTGACAGAGCAGAAGAACCTGATTGAAGATGGAGATAGAATTATGGTGCAGAAGGACAATAGGTAAGTGGGGCATATGTGGGAATGGGCTGTTACACACTGTGAAGGTGGGTGCCGTGCCACAGAAACTTAATGTGAGGTGAAATGTGGGAGAGGTAGAAGTCAGTGTGAACAAATTCTAAGACCAGTTGTTTGGAAGTTACTGGGTGCCAGTGGCACTCGAATAAAAAGCAAGTTTTTGTCATCTTTCCACCAATGTTTGGAAGATGTCCCACATCCTTTCGGATGGGCATCTTTCCTATAAAAGGCCTTCATATAGACCGTTGGCAGTTTTCTCGTGCTAAATAAAGATTGCAACATGATTTGGGCCCTTGAAGGTTAATCTCCCTGATGGTTTGTAAGGAAACTGTATGTGACCAACAAAACTGAGCCTGGCAACTTGTTTATACTGTTAATTCTGGAGCCGGAAACACTTTCCCTTGACTATGCCTGACAGAGGACCACCATCTCTGATCAAAGTCATAAGGCCCTACTGTACAGAGATGCCTTTCTGTTTGACTGAACACCTGAGAGCTATTACTAGCACAGCTACTATTTCCCTCCTTTTTTCCAGCTGCTAAACTATTTTCTTCTCATAATCCTGTAATTGGATCTCAACAAATGCCTTTATTACTTGAAGCAGTGTTCACATTCTTTCTCTGCTGGCAAAACACTGTGATCCAGTGACTAGTCCACAGCATGGTCAGAGGCTTGGCTAGCAATGCTGAAGACCTTGCTGGCAAGCCTGGAGATGAAGTAATTTCCTATTAATCTGATTATTTTAAAGGGTTCTGATTGTGTCCAAAGCCTTACTGTAACAAAAGCTTTGTCTGTATTACCTTCTTACCTACTTTACTAATGCCCAAAAAGGCGCACTTACACGGTTAAATAACTGCCTCCATGCAAAACCAAAATGGAGCAGTGTAAGTCTGCCTCCCTGCAAAGAGAAGATGGGCTTTGGGTAAATTGGGAAGAGTTCGATCTTCGTTTGTGACAGTAAAGTAAAGATGACAATGCCAGTGATAGTACCCTTCAGGTTTTTAGGCTGGGCTTGTAAACTCAAAACAAAAATGGCCATTTTTATACTGTGTGCCATACCTGGCGTATGGGGAGGAACAGAGATTTTAGCTGAGTGAATGTTTGGGAAGAATCCCCCAGGTTAGCTCCTGCAACTGTTTAAGTCAGGATAGGCAACAGAGAAGAAAATCTTGAAGGAGAGGCTAGAGTGCGGCTCCACTGGCTTAACACATTCCAAATGCAATTGCTTTGTCTTGACTAAGAGTTTCGAACTCAAGCTAACCTTTAAATCCAAGTCTAGACATGGCAATCAATTCACCTTATCCTGCTTAATGACTTCCTCCACCCCTACATTTAGAGGCCAGGGACCAATTTGCTGCCGTCCTGGCCTCAATAGTTTGCTGTGGGTGTATCTTTGAACACTGCCCTTTCTGCTTGAGGAGGGTTCACCGGGACCTGAGGAATGACTGGAAATGCCAAGTAGGAAATGCCTGCATTTTCCCTTCTCCGCTGGAGTTCCTATTGGGTGTCACAGCATAAAATGTTCTTGATAAAAGGGTTCATGACCGTAACAGCCAGAGAAATATTAAGCAACAGTTAAGTGCTTAATAAGCTTGGCTTTCTCTCATGCTCAGGTGACTATCAGGAAAATGACAATAAAACAGAAGTGCTGGAAAATAACTTGGCCTTTGCTATATGATTGATTTCGTATTCCAATTTTCAACATTTATCAGTCTGCTTCCTTATTCTTCTTTCTTACTTTCTCACCCACCCCTCACTGCTTTTGCATAGCATGTGCATTGAGAATTCCTCCACCAGAAAGTCAAAGTAGTTCTTTCAGCTGTGACCTCCTCAGCTAGAGGTTGAGATACCAGATTCTGTGGTGTTCCCCAAGCTGTGTGCAGGTGTGAGCTGCTTTCGAGTGTCAGGCAAGAATGTCATTGCACAAGTAGAGTTCTAGTGTTGCACTCAGCTCATGGTGCTTGGAGATAAAGAAAGAGAAAGTAGAATAAAGTTGCTTAAGATCCTAACAAAATCCAGAGACAGGGTTTGCCACAGGTTTCTTGCCAATGGTTGCAGAATGTTGTTTTTATTTTAATGCTGTTCTTGGGAGCCGTTGAAGCAAAGCAGGGAAGTCATTCTGAGAGGAGTCATTGTCTTTGCCACATACTCCAAATGCACGAGTCCTGTATTTATTTAAGCAGTGTGTGAAGGCTGAGGAGGAGGTTTCTGTGCTTTCTAAGACTATTTCTTGCTCTGTAGTGAGGGGTGTTTCTTGGCTTCTTTTGGTAGCTTTCTCTTTGGGGCCAGGAGGGAGGGAGAGAATTGGCCATGCAGTTTCAGATCAAGAGCAGCGTTTCCTCAGTCTGCCTCTAGGCTACAGCTTTTGCTTTGAAAGTGCTGAACTCCTGGGAAGACTCACTGGGGACAGTCAGCAGGAGCTGCCTCTGAAAATTGACCTAACTAGGGCTCTGTGAGGTTCTTGGCTTTGGAAGTAGTAGTCTCCTGGGCACCCTGTGTTCCCTGTGCCCAGAAGAGTGCTTGCTCACAGAAACCTGGCAGTCCCAAGTCATTGCTTGTGGGCAGAACGCTGAGTAACCCCGGGCACTTGCAGACTGAGAAGAGCTGCAGGTTATTTCCTGGACTCCCTAAATGTAGGATTGCAAGAGTTGGGCCAGGACATGTACCCCTGGTGACTGAATCCTGATACCTGCTTAACACAGTCTTTGTTGTGCAGGCCGTGGGTTCTGCAGGGAAGAGAACTCTTGTTCCTGACACCTCCTCAGTGCTTGGTGTCACTCTGGCTCCCTCCTGGGCCTGTGGGCAACTGGATGCGAGGCCACTGGGTGGGTCTGTGGTAGTATAAAGCCTGTGCTGCTGGGGGACCTCCCATGCTGCCAGTGCTGGGGAGTAAGCAGGCACATGATGGTCCTTGCTGCCTCATACTTTGTCCATGTTGCAGTGACTCAGCTCAGTGAGAGGAGGGCAGTGGGTTGAACCTGTTGGAGACCCATGTTTGCAAGATAAGTTACAGGCAGATAGAGAAAGGAAAACTTCACAGTGCTGCTGCTCAGGCATATGATTAAAAGTGCTTTCTTTTGCCTACTTTCTCTTGATGTACCAGGGAAGAATTTGTTGAAGCCTACGTAAATTACATCTTCAACCTCTCCATCCACGAGTGGTACACGGCCTTTTCCACTGGCTTCTTGAAAGTGTGTGGTGGGAAAGTCCTGGAACTCTTCCAGCCCACAGAGCTCAGGGCCATGATAGTTGGAAACAGTAACTACAACTGGGAGGAATTGGAAGAGGTAAAGCTTCCCTCTTGTCCTATTTTTCTTCTTTTTCACAAGTACCAGGGTTGTACAGTTGCACGAGATGGGCAGTCCCTGGGACATGAGATGTCTTTATGTTTGAGTGCTCCTTATACACTTTACCATCATTCACATGAAAAGTTTCTTACTGTGCTCTCTTGCTACTGATGAAGCTGAGGGAGGAAATTCAGGGTGAGAAAGGGCAAGCGAGAAGGACTTCCATCTGCTGTTTTTAGGGATGAAACCTAAGACTGAAGGTGAAGACCCTGATTTTGTCTCTTCCCTACAGTAAAACTCACTCCACTGCACAAGAGCAAAAAGTGCACAGCCAAGGGTCCAGCCTATGAAGAGAAACTTCAGGATTACTCATGACACGTGTAATTAGCTGAATAGCTAGAGGCCTAATGCCTCTTCCGTATATTGCTAGGAGAACCCTTTGTTGAATCTTTGAGCCATGCTATTGCCCTTGGCCTATCCTGTGCTCCATTTTGTAACTGTCTGATGTCAGATACCAGGAGAGATCAGGTCTGGGTTCTGATGAGTCTTTGCTTTCTAGTGCCAGACGAAATGATGTGACTTCATTTTCTAACAGAGTGCCATCTATAAGGGAGACTACACTGCAACACACCCAACTGTGAGAATGTTTTGGGAAACCTTCCATGCGTTTCCTTTGGAAAAGAAGAAGAAATTCCTCTGTAAGTATCTTGCGGTGGTGCAGAGTCTCCTGAAAGTGAAGACTTAGGTGGGAGTGTCTGCAGTGCTCCAGGGTTATGGCACATTACATTAAGTGCTAGAAGGTGATCCAGCAATGAGTGGTTATCATCTCCTGAGTTATCTGCTAGTCAGGTGAGACCAAGAGAGGGAGAAAACGTACTGTCTTTTGTGTTTGATTTTACCCTCAGAATCACTGGGGTATATCTGTTGTGCAAGATCCAATGCAGTCTCTCTCAAGGGCATGCAGTATCCATCTGTTGGCATTGCCACATGGTGAATTCGTAGCAGCCTCTGGTGCCCATGCTTCATCTGGTGCCTTCGTCAAGCTGAGCTTTCAGGCACTGCAGCACTCTTGTTAGGAGTAATGGGGCAGTCATAGGGTGTCAGCTAACTGGAGAAGCTAGTGTGTAATGTTGTCAGGAAAATGAGACCACATGTTGGTGTGACAGGGTAGCAGATAGATACCTCCCCTCCTCATGGTGGTCTCCAGCAAGGAGGAGCCAACCCTGATCCCAGCACCGAGGTGCTGTGCCTGGGAGGGGCGGCAGCAGGGAGAAGCCCTGGCTTTGCTCTGTTTAATCCTGCGTGGGCATAAGAGGGAGCTTTTAAAGGAAGAGGGTACTGTGGGATTTTCTCATCCATGCACCCAGCAGTGGCCTTGCTTCTTGCCTCTGCTTGCTCTGCTGCACCTCCCCTGTGAGGCCAGCCATGCCCTGTGTGGATGGAGTTCATTCAGCGTTTCAGCCCCTCCAGACAGGGTCCTGTGGTGCGGGTGGGGATGGAGTTTGCCTTCAGGTGTCTGAACTGCCCACCCTTCCCTCTGCTTCTCCCAGTGTTCCTGACGGGCAGCGACCGCATTCCCATCTACGGCATGTCCAGCCTGCGCATCGTCATCCAGTCCACCACCAGTGGGGAGCAGTACCTGCCTGTGGCACATACCTGCTACAACCTCCTGGACCTGCCCAAGTACAGCAGCAAGGAGATCCTCAGCGCCCGGCTGATGCAAGCCATCGACCACTACGAGGGTTTTAGCTTAGCTTGACTCACGTGGGAGAGGCACAGACACTTGGGTACGGAGGAAGAAAACAATGGGCTTGGCTTTATTTTTGTAAGGGAATGGATCAGGACCTTTGGGGGAAGATATAATTAGTAATAATAATAATAGATTGAGATGATGCAGTCTCAGCCTGATTCCCCCATCATTTTGTGGGGCTTCAGCAGAGAGAGGCTATTGCTCTGGATTTTCTCATCTGCTGAACAGAATTAGTTCAGTGGGCATTTTTGTTGTTTTCCCTCCAACTGGACATCGCTGCCCTCACAGCAATTCCTTGTAGTTTGCTTTTATTGCCCCTACACACACACTTACCTCTCCTTTTAATCGAGCTTAAGTATTTTGATGTTCCTCGCATTCAGGCTATGATGGACATTGAGGATTGAAATAGTGATCTCCTTTTTGAAAAGCTGTGATTTCCCCCCCCCCCCTTTTTTCCTCCATTTTTAAATGCAAGCTGGTTCTTGCTTGCTTCGAATAGAAATCCCCCTTTTGCCCTTTGCTTCTTGGTGGATGGTACTGGGCTGGGATGTCATTTGTGACCCCCACGGTGGTGTATTAGGGATGCTCTGTCTTTTTGCACCAGGCTGTCTCATGGAGAATGTGGTGGTTGAGGGGGTTGCTTGTTTATCCTCACTTGTCTCAAATTTTCTTTCCAAGCAGTGTCACCTTAAAGAAGCCTCAGACTCCTCTGGAGTGGGGTTTGTGTTCAGGCTTGTGGAAGGACAAACCCTACCTGTAGTAATGGGTTTCTCAAAGTACATCTCTTGCATTGTGTTTGTACCTGGGTAAGTCTACAAGCGAGGCCTGTATGCTTTGCCAAGCCATGTTTTTCCACCCGAACAGAGCTGTTATTCCAATGCAAGGTGAGAGGCTGCTCTTACCACTGCCACCTTTCTTCAGGCGTCACCTGTACATGTGTGTGAGTGTATGAGGCGTGTACGAGCTCTCCAGTCTCACCAAGTCACAGAAAACAAGCAGGCATGAGATCCTCGTTAGAGGGATAACCCTCACTTTGGAGACTGGCTTTATTTTTCCAGTTAGGGTCACTTTATGTTGCTGTTGGAGATGAGTTCTTGCACTTGACAGCTGTTTGGCTGGGTGGCCCTGAAGGACAATCTCTATGAATTAGACTGGAAACGTACAGGAGTACTTGAGTAGGCAAAATCAATCATTACCTAAACCTATGCTGTAAGACTGGAGAGCCTTTATCCTCTCCCCCACCCCAGTCTCACCCTCTATTAAATGAAGTTTGAATGATTTCCTCCCACTTTTGCCTTCCCCCCACCTCATTTTTCGGGTCTTTCTTGATGTAAATCTCATTTTAAGCCTAGGGTGGTTTTGACATTAACTCGTTATTAGGACATAGTATTTATGCACCATGTTCAATAGACAGTATTGAACTTTGCACCTCGTAACAAAAGGTTTTAGGCTTCCAGGTTTTTTTAAGACAAGCTGTGGGCTACACGGAGCCCCTCAGCCTCTTTCTAATGCAGCATTGAGGACAAATATACAGTTATATCAAATTTTATTTTCAATGTGTGTGTACATAGTACAGTATTATGCAATAAATCTGATGTTTAATTCTGACTGAGTGGCTGCCTTTGTGTTGGGAAGCGGTCGCCACTGACAGAGCAGGAGGAGGAGTTCTATCTGCCTGTCCAGGCTCAACCCATCAGGCATGTCCTCAGTGGAAGAGGAACTGAGGGCAGACCTGAGCCTGTCAATCCTGTCCTTCATCCCCACATCCCTTGTGTTGCTCCTTCTTTCCTCACACCTCACAGCACTGTAGGCCACCAAGGGTGCTCTAGGCTCCTCTGGCATCTCCTGTCTGGCCTTGCAGGTATAGGCAGGATGCAGGTTGGGGGCTGTCCTGTTAGGGTGGGGAGCCCCCACTACCTGCAGCACTGTGGGACAGCATTAGTGTATGCAAGTATAGTTTATTTTCTGGTTTAATACAGGACTTCCATCATGTGGGCTTATGGCTTCAGCATTCCTGAGCTTGGGAAGGAAAGGTGCTGCTCTCTTTTTCTTCAGCCATGAAGGTAAACACACAGCAGCTGGGTAGGATTAATGGGTGTATGTGCATAATCGCGTACATACACTCTCTAGGAACTTAATGAAGTGTATGTCGTTTGTGATCTGTATTGTATAATTGTGTAGTGTCTGCATAGTTTTATAATAGTGTATATAGAATATATACTTTGTGTTTAGTGTCTTTTGCGTATAGCGTACTGCATGTGTTGTATTACTGTAGATCTCTGTAATTATGCACAATATGCAGAAGTGTGTATACTCTTCTGTAATGTATACATGCCAAGTGTGTGCATAGTTATACCTCATGCACACATACGCAGATCTGTTTCACGCTAGCAGCTGTCAGTCATGTTGAGCTGAGAAGGAGGGGGCTGGGGTGAGCTCCCCTTCAGTGTGCATGTTGTTATAGCTCAGGCCCTGCCTGGCCACCTCATCCTGGGGCAGTGTTATACTTGACTCGAGGCAGGGGTGAGTGAAACCAGCCTGGCTTCTCCTCTCTTCTGGGGCAAGAGGCAGCTCAAGGCCGTGGGGACAAGGGCAGGGTGGCTGCTGCTGCCCAGCCATGGGCAAGCAGAAGCTGAGCCACCCGTGGCAGCAAGAGTCCCTATGTAACAAACTGTCACTGAACACCTGCACTCAAAATAGGTTTATTTCCCTCTTTGATACAACATACAAAATGTACACAGAATGGGTGCTGAGCCGTTTACCTTATAAAAGAGGCTGTAGATTCAGATTAAACTTCATTACATAAATCATGTAAACAGACACAGGCCCCTGTTTGCTGGGGTTTCATAACTGTGTATGGCTACAAAGGGCCGTTTCTATACAGCAACTGCGCTCTGAAAAAGCGCTTGTTATTGTTTTTGTCAGATACAACCCTTTTCTCCCCCCGCCTTGCACGGTCTTCTGCACTCCAACCACCTGCAACAGCCAGTATACACCGAGTTATTTGCACAAGTGTCATCTTGTGTATCTATATTCACATATGACTATATTCACATATCTGGATACTAAGAGGTGGTTCACCACCGCATGCAGGTGTGCAAAGGGAGTCACAAAGATCACTCTGAACACAGAAGGTCCAGCAAGTGTCCAACACTTAGTGCTGCAAGTGCCAGGAGAGCTTGGTGAGACTCACCTGCCCTCTTGATACCTGGAGACATTGCTCTACAGCCAGCTCCAAGAGCAAGGGATTCTTACATGGTTTTCCATGACTTTTCTTACTGTGGGGGCACCGAGGCACGTGGGGTGGAGGTGGGCTGGTCACAGCCAATCCGTGTGTCTCGCATCCCTAGCAGAGGGCCTTGGATGCTGCACGCCGTGATGGGCACAGGCACCAACACCTCCGTAAACCCCAAGGAGAAAGGGGAAATCCTGCTTAGCGCCAGCCCGTTGGAGCTCTGCGCGTTGCCTCCCGGCTGTAGCTGTGCCGGGCTGTGACAGTTTCGGCTCTTTTACCTTTTCCAAGAAGTGCCCTTCGTCACTGTTCTGGCGGAGGCTGAGGCCAACTGCGTTACCCGGGCTGTGAAAAACCCCAGAGACGGTGGAGCGCTGTCGAGCGCTATTGCAAACCCAGCAGCAGCAGCACTGGCTTTCAGCCGGGCTGGGATTTCACCCACTGCACTTACAGAGAATAAGCTCCCTCGGGTTTTTCAGCACTTGTCTCTTCAATTTACCATTTCACATCTGGGCAACAGTTGCTGTTTGTGCTGGTTAAACGTTTGCAAGGGCAATCCCCTGCAGAAACAGCGCTGCTCTGACCCTGAACGCCCCAGGTGAACCAGGGGGTTTACCAGCCTGTTGTCACATTTAGCTTTAATACGGCTTGCCCCCTCCTGAGCAAGAGCCACAGACAGCAAAGAAAAACAACTGCAGGGGTCTGAGAGGGATTTAGGTGAGACAGACACAGATTTCTCTACACACAAATTGTGCAGTCAGAGCAGTGTCACAGAGCACATGGAAAAGGACTGTGAAGAGCTGAGTCCAGCAAGTGCTGGTACACGTACCGAGCTCACGCCTCATCCCAAGGGTTGTCCTGCTGCAGCCAGTGAGGAACATGGTTGTTAACTCCAGCAGCTACAGGGTCAGGCTCTGGCCAGGTCTGTGCACATGAACCACTGCACCGCATCCCGAAGGCACATGAACACGGTCGCTTCCCAGCACACAACTGTGAAATCAGCCCAGACATGCAACAAGTGCAGGGTCCAGGTTTTGTTCTGGTTCTGCTGACGCTGTTGGTGCTAACGGCATTTGTTTTGGCAAAGCATGCAGGGGACAGTGCTGGAATAGGCATCCTCTGCCAAACCAGAAGGTGCTTTATAAGTGCACCCGCTGGGATAAAGGGCCTTTTCGCCCTTCAGGAACACGGTAATGTCCTGAGATAGGCAGGAAGTGATCCTCCCTTTCCACAGTGTTACCCCACGCTAACATCACTTGTTACAGTTTCCAAATGTAAAATTAACTTCCCCATCGGCACATAAGCAAGCAAACCCGCTCCTCTGCCTTGGCTTAAAGAAATCAGTCTTGACCCAAATTCCCTTCCCCACAGCCAGCAGCTCTTGCATTCCCCCTCCAATAGATCTGGGAGGGAAACAGTGAAGTTGAAGCAAGCTGGAGCCCAAGCTGTACGCCATGGACCAAACCCACACCGGTTGCAACCAGGATGGCGAGGGCAAGAGCCTAGCCCCGGTATGGCCCTGCTGACTGGCCACCACTTCAGCCCCAGGCACAGATGACCCCACCAACAGGGACTAGTTTTACCTCCAGGTACCATGGGGACAATCACAGGCTACAGCTTGGCTCTCGCCTCAGTGGCTTGCTTCAAGCACCTATGAATCACAGATTCGCAAACATCTCCAAAGAGGATTCTTACCCTCTGAAACTTGCACATACCAGGAACAACAACTGATGTCTTAGCAGCATGATTAAAAGATAAGATGCTTTAATTTCATTGCCTTGAACATAAATATCCATTATTTGACTGTTTACTCCGGAGTAAACAGAATAAAACCAAATGCAACTTGCAAGAATAACAAGTTTTTCCTCTATCTTTAATTCTTGCAACCTCATTTTGTCAACAACCTATCCATCATCACCATCATTTAACTGAACCACAGTGATTTACTGTACCACAACGTGGTAACACACAGACACACGTGTCTGAAATGGCCCCAGTGGATGGGAAGCCCAACAGGCCATACTGCCATCCTACAGGAGACAGTTTGTTCTAGCGACATGGAAACAGGTTGCCTTACACTCAACAGCTTATTTATATCACATAAAGTACATTTTTGTACAGTGCTTCACACCTTTTCAAACACAGTCTTGTATTTAATGTTCTCCAGTCAATAGTCACTGATGTTGGCATAGACAAACCATCAAACAAAACACACAGATGTTGACTTAGAGGTGTGTGGCAGGGCAAACATCCTCTGTGCCTATTTGTGGTTAGTGGGGAGTCAAATCATCTGGGGGAGATACAAAGACAACATTCTAGCGCTCAGGCCTCAGAGCCCTCCTCCTGTGCAGGCCTGGGAGAGGAGAGTCACATCATCTGCAAACCCAGGACAGAACATTGAGCATTTGTAGGTGTCTTTCCGGGACTCTGAGTTTAAAACTCATTTCTTCTCTGCAACAGTCTTCCCTAGCAGCTCCCTTCGCAATCAGGCAGATGGTTTTAATTCCTCTTTGCCAGAGGGAAAGAGCAGTTTAAAAAGAGAGACAGCTAGGTATGGGGTTTTGTTTGTTTGTTTTAATGTACAATCTCAGGTAAGGTTTTGTTTCTTCTAGCTTTCAAAGTTCAAAAATAGAAACTCTCTAAAGTGCATTAATTGTACTTACATTTCATATAAACTATCTGAAACTCTAGCAATATACCATGTAAACAGCGGCAACCGAGCATCAGAAAATGCTACAATCTCATCACTTTAAAAATAAAATGGACTGTTCCCTACATATTTATTTATCAAGATTTGTCAGGGACAAAACCCAGCAAAACAGATAATTTATCAGTACACAGTGCAAACAGGCTTTAAAAAGTAAGCAGAGAAAACATATTCCTGGGAAACCTTGGCCTGCTGGAAAGATGTACGGCTACGAAAAAGGGCAGAAACTGCTTCTCTTGTCCATATAAAGATGTCCAGGCCCAGATTCGAGCTTTAGTCCATCATCATTCAGCGAAATCCCAAATAAAGACCAGCTTGAGGCACACACTCACCACCCACGTTTTTGCTTTGCTGAACTGGGCCCGAACAATACAAAACTGAGCCAAAATACCTAAGGTATCTAGGGAGAGCCGACTATGGCCTCTGAGAGGAAGAGTCTGTAAGAGCAGGCTGAAGTACAAAGGCACGGCTCTGATTTCCTGGGCTGCCCCGTGTTCCGACAGCGGTTTACCCTGGTCAGGCTTCGCTTCCAGTCAAACATCTCCAAACGTCGCTTTTGCACCCATCTGCCAGCCCAGTTAACACACCAAAGGCTCAGTGTTGCAGACAGAGCCTCACATCCCTCAGGTGATGGGAACTCTACCTCTGGAAAGCCAAGGCCTAGGCCAGCACACAAGTCCTCGGGACTCTTTGGAAATAGAAGTTCAGCCTTCACTGATTTTGTGTAGAACAGGCAACTCCGCAATCAGTAGAATAAATTTAAACCAAGCAACCAACCTGGGAGCCCCCGTCCTAAGTGCTTTCATTAATAATTAACACACATCATTGCCTTACCCATCCAGATTAGTAATGGGCATGTGCAAACCCACTTGGAGAAGGCTGCCTTTTGAAGGGTTTATGGGATCCTGAAGAGACCAAAACAGCACCAGTTTTGCATGGAATTAACAGAGCACACATAGCAAGTGGAAGGGGGCGAGTCTGAGCACCACAATCCAAACACATGTATTTATGAACCCACTTGCACATGTAAAGAAGGAAGGGGGAAAGTTGTCCCTGGGAGTCTCCTTTTTGCCTCTTCCAGCACAACTTGTGTGAGGCCTGGCTACGATGACTGGCACTGTATTTGGCCTCAGCCATTTGGCTTCTGCACATTAGCTCCCCAGGGGGTCAATGCCAAAGAAAGCATTACAGAAATGCTCTCTTAGGGACATCAGGGTCAAGCCCTGTCTCAGGGCAGACTGAGTGGATGCAGACAAGCCTCTGGAGTGGGAAGCGAGCCCAAGTGGACTGGAACTGCAGAACTGTGAGCCCTCAGCTACTTGGTGCATCCCTGACCTTGCCATCTTGCACTTCTTTAGGCAGCATCTGTTTGACATAAACCAGGTGTCCACGACTTTCTGTTCTGAAAGTCAGAGAAGTTTTGGCTGCCCCATCCCTGGCGGTGCTCAAGGCCAGGTTGGATAGGGCTTGGAGCAACATGGTCAAGTGGAAGGTTTCTCTGCCCATGGCAGCGGTGTAGACTACATGATCTTTGAGGTCCTTTCCAACCCAAACTATTCTATGATTCTTTATTTCATTCATAAATTAATTTGAAAACATTGAATTGTCAAAACCTACACCTGAGACCCGGGCACTTTCCACAGGCAGAGCATGGCTCTAGGCTGTCAGTTCCCCACAGTATGCTCTGCGCCGGTATCCCACCTATACACACTGGAAAGAGAAGATCACCCCCTGCTGCCACCGTAACAGTGTCATTTCTGCAGCCCAGAGTCTGATGGTGTACATAAAAGAACAGAATTTATGCTAGCAAGTATGTATGACACCCACATGCACTGTCCAGCTTAGACTCTTCTGTTTGTACCACATGATAAAGCACATGTCAAGTACCTGGAAGACTTACCCCATTAGGACATCAGTTAAATAACTGATCAGCTACCAAAATCCTAAGGGATTCTGACTTAAAGCTTTTAAAACCTCTTTTCTTCCTAATTGCCCAAACATGGTCATAATGATACAGTATCACCTTCCAAGCAGAACAAGCCAGCAAGAACCTTGCTGCATAGCTCATTTTCTTTGCTATCCAAAGCAGATGTAGGTACTTTCTTCTACTTCAGTTGAATTGGCCACCAAGAAAATCCAACAAAGCCTGGACAAAACTGTGAGTCATACCAGCTTGGGGTGATGACTGAGAGATTCATGCACCATTTCTCTAGAGCAACAGAAAATGCTGGACTCCAAGCAGTCAAGTCAAAAGTCTGAGCAAATCTTTACTGTAGCTACAAGAGAGCAGTCTTGGCGCAATCTGGCCTGTGCCTTCACATCAGATCAGTCAGGGCACTGGTCTGTTAAACGAAAGTAGAAGCTATTTGATGATTTCATCACTATTTATCCTACTGGGCCTCTTGCTATGATATCCTGGGGAGAAAAATAGCATGGCTGGCTTTGATATTCTAGATATTACAGGATCTGTAAGCAAATCAAAACAGAAGGATCCTTTCAGTGCAGCCACTGAGCACAGCATCATGTCTCCTACACTGGCAAACTCCATTCTGGGCATCAGGCCTGAAGAAAGAGTGGGCAACAGCAAGTGTAGAGAAAGCCACCTTTCCTCAACCTCCCACCTCTGGGAATGGCCCATGAGTTCCCATGGAGCTCCTCAGCTCTTCCCAGCCAGGCTCCCACTGCATCCGCTTTATGCATTTGTCCATTTGGTGCTCTGTCCTCTTTGTTTACTGGCAAAAATAATCTTTTCCTTTACATGATCTTGGAGCTAATATCTCTTTTACTGATCAGGACCTCCAGCAGCCTCAGCTTGGCCTTAATCTGCTTGTATTCGTTGTATTCTTCAGCCATTGGAGTGCGGTCTTCTTTCTGCACATTCCTACGGGAGTGAAAGCAGATCATGAGAATTTCTGTGAGGATATCTTCCCTCAACAGCCTCCCTCTGTCCCCCAACAAGACCAACACAAAGCAGCTCCTCTCCTCCACTTCCCATCAGAGAACAAGAACTAAACTTCAGTCCTTTGAGGGGAACAAAAGAAGAAGAAGGGCAAACAAACAGCTCAAGCATTTTTTGGGACGCTTGCACATTGAGGCTGAACACAATCCCATGGTTCCAAATACAAAACCTTATCCGAAGCTTGCCCTGCTTCTCTGAAATCACCAGCCTCCACCTAACAGTTAAAAGAGCCATCTGAATGTCAGCCTGCTAGCATAGCAGAATAAAATGCAGCTACTCCTGGCTTGGCACCACATCACTTACATGAACAGGCATGAAAGGGAAGATGATACCTAAAATCAGATTTCTCTTAGCTTACATGAAACTTTTAAGTTTTCAATGATTTTACAAGAACCTCTAAAGATGATGGCTGGTGGCAAGAAACTAACAAGATCACTTGAGTATAAATATATCAAAACATTCTATCAATGAGGGGCATTTTCTGAGAACAGTAAAGCCAGCCACACTAAAGAAGAAATACTCGTTTAACTAGTACCTCACGGACAAGCAAGAACAGGACACAATCTAAACATACATCAGGAGGAAAATCCCCCAGTAGTCTATCACTGAGAAACCTCCACCACTCCCGTCAGCTAGTGCTCGAGGCAGCTGCATTATCACAATCTGTACTTTTGCTTCCCGCTGGCTTGTCCTAAGACAAAGTTTTCCAGGAGGCTGTGGTCCCTGAAGTTCCTTGGTGGGGAGGAGAGAGGGAAGTAAGCCATGTTAATGGGCAACTGTTACAAATGTGCATAAGCCACTGATGAAGCAATATGTAACAGTGAATTTGGGTAACTTTCCATATTTGGAGGTCTTTGTAGCTTCCAAACAGACTGAAAGTGGCTGAAGGACAGAGAGACAGCTGAGGAATTATTACCTTCCATTCTGTCGGAAAAAATTATCTTCAAAGTCTCTCAATTTTTTTCTGATCCGCTTTTTCTCTTCCCTGACTTCTTGGAGCTGCTCTAACAGTTCAGGGCTGTTGGGTTGAAATATAAGTGGGATCATACATACGTCCACAGTCGTAGCAAGAAACATACAGTAAATCTACAAATGTATGGCTGTAGGTATGCCAAGCAACGGAACTGCTCCTCCAAGCAGCTCTGCAGGCAACCTGATGTTACTTGCAACAAAAAGCTCTCTGAACTTACTTCAGCAAAACAGTCATGGACTTAAGCTGAAGCCTCTAAGGAGGTCGAGTGTGAATTTCACAATTCACTGAATGAAACTTATTTGCTGAAGGCGGGTCTGATTTTTGTGACTTTTATAGGACCAAGATCCAATGGTCACAACTTCAGGCTACCCACCTACGCGTGCTAGCATCAGACCTAGCTGCTTGAAACTAGCAAACCTAGTTCAACATGATCGCTCCAAAACCTCAAAAACCTTGTAGGGTACAGGGTTGTTTTCATAATAAAGGCTTGCCACTGGTGAAGTGGAGCTACTACCTAGTGCTAGAATCCAAAAGATGCAGAAGTCAAGCATCAGCTTCAGGACAAGGTAGTTTCTTCCCAAACCCTTTCATATGAGGGTTTATAGCATTTAAAAAATAAGCACAAAAATTTCTGACTCAGATCATAAATGGGGAAAAAAAAAATCTAGACACTTTTCTGACAAACAAAATGCTATCTTAGCAAGAAAGAACATTTTGAAGTTGCCTGTGAATTCAACATACATGGATGCTTCATGGAGATTTGAAAGCCCCATATCCTGATTGCTCCTAGATGGCATCTTATCATCCACTGGGGAAACAAAGCCGTCAGCATCATCTTCTAGTTGATCCAAGAAGCTACGCACATTGAAATCTGTTTTCATGGTAATTGTTAAATCTGGCTTCACACTGCTGTCCTCCTCAGACCCCTCCTCTTCCTCCTACAGAGAGGGACAGAGCACCCCCATAACAGAACAGGTTACCGCTTTCCTTCTCAGAAACAGGTACCTCCTTTCACCACATGCACTGGGGAACAGGTATGAAAAGAAGTGGACAGGCAGAGCAAGCACTTCAATTGCCAAGCAATACAGACACCAGAAGACCATTAATAAGACACCCTATACCCAAAGCATGTCAGAGAAACTGCAACCACAAACTCTTAGCTGGCAACAAAGCTGAGTGAAAAATATCTGCGGCTCTTAGCAACCTGTTGCTGTGTTTATGTATTCTGATGTAAATAAAACCACTTACA
Source organism: Myiopsitta monachus (assembly GCA_017639245.1). Lineage (NCBI taxonomy): Eukaryota > Metazoa > Chordata > Aves > Psittaciformes > Psittacidae > Myiopsitta > Myiopsitta monachus. The sequence continues at coordinate 68,758,381 of CM029917.1, read as the reverse complement.
GCCATTATGCATACTGTATAAAGCATACCAGCCATCCTCTGAGTTTCCCTACAAATACACCTGGCAGCATACAGATTGCCAAGTTAAAACGTGAAATATTCTCTCAATAGATGCAGCTCAACAGATCTCTCTAATGGCTGAATTCAAGACCTCAAATGCTCGTACAGTGGTATCAATGAGCTCAGATCAGTTTTTCAATAGTCCAAATGTGGGATATGATTGACTGTAAAAGGACTGCTGTTGCTAACATGTTTCCAACATCAGGTCTGTATCATTTAGCTGGACTACACCAAAAACTGGAGTGGAAATACTCTGCCCAGTGCAATTTCCCCGAAGTACACTTATGAATTGGCTGTGTTCAAATCTACAGGCACAAGATCTGAAAGTCCTCACTGCAGCTGGTACTTGTGCTAACTCAAAATTCACAGCATTCTCAAATGTAGGGCTTGTGCTGTGACACTGTCCAGAAATCATTTCGGTTGTCAGGAAATAGGGCCCAGTTTTCTTTGACATGCAGAGACATTGCAAGAAGGCAGATTTCAACTTTAACATAAGGAATGAGGCATAAGCATTAGAGGAAGGTAATCAATGTTAGCATGGACAGGTAAGTCTCAAGTATGTAGGCAGGTGTATATATTTACTTTACAACTACGTAACTCTAGCCAGGAAGGACCTAAGCACATGCGTATCTTTAAAAGCTTTTGAGGGCTAATATCACTGAAGTCTTCAAGCATATGCAAAACCATATTGTTGTACTGCGATCAAAGAAGCCATTTTCTTTGCTTTTTTTTTCACGTGATTCCTTGTGAATGGTATAACTATTCTGAAGAGACTGCTTCCATATTTCAAGCAAAAAGGGAGAAAGTAACATTAGGACCTGTCATAGCCCCATCAAATCCTGAAAGTCAGTGACTTTTAAACAAATACATCTACATGCAATCAGTGTTTGCCCAGAGTTTTCTTTTTATGTTAAAGCTCTAGGTCATGAAAATGCAATTCAAAGCCACAGACTGAGAATTGCAACCAAGATGGAGGCTTGAGGATTTAAAGAAAGATTAGCTGGGAAGAAGTTTTGTGTAATAATAATAATCATAGATACAGAGAAGTTTGAATACATCTCAGGATAATCTGCAGGACACTTGTGAAAGTTAAAGCAATACCTAGCATATGATTAGATAAGATCATTTCTCTAAATGTAAATGATATTGTTTAAACAGAAGGCATAAAAACCAGCAGTCACCTACTGTTCTTAAACCCTGCAAACAACTTCAGTCTGGGCTGGAGAGTGGAGACCATATTTACTGGTCCCCAAGCATGCCATCCTGCCCTGTCAGATAAGGGCAACTCCAACAGCAATAGGAGAACATTGATCCTGCCGTGGCATGGAGGAGGATTTGCTAAGTCAATCTAAGCAGTAAAAATGGAACGCTTTGTATTAGGGGGATCTCTCTGGCACCTGTGCCCTTTCCTGGGAGAGTAAGTTCCTTCTGGATTCCACTTCTGGAGAGAAAGGAAGCAGTGTGACAAACTGCTCCCAAGGACACATGTGAGGTGTGCTCCCACAGACACCGATGAGCCTATCTCGCTTTCCTCACTACAGGGCATCAGCACACTGCCCAAGTCAGCAGTGATTACTCAGGAGTGAGCCTCCTACCAATGGAAGCCCATGGGAGGAAAACAAAGTGTAGAAATTCCACTTGTTTAGACCTCAGTGCCAAAACAGTACATCTTGCTGTCACAAGACCTCTTAAAGCATTTTGCTGTTTAAAACTAAGGAGTGAATTACAGGGATTCTTAGCAAGAACTTGAATGGAAACAGCCATCTAAGGCCTTCACTATAAGCAAGTCTCATATGGGAATCTTATTTTAAACCTGCACTGGCATTTACATCTCAAACCAGAATGATTTTTACTGACTAGAACCATCTGGCTTGCACCTCCTTAAACTTCAAGCAGTCACGAAGCACTTAAATTTCCCAGAGTTACAAACATAAAATCTCCAGAGTATCCCATCATCAGCACTCTCGGCAAGCAAGCTTCCCAAGGACTTTTTTTAACACAGACAATATTCAAGATATTGTACATAAATGTTTGGTAAGGCTTCACCTCAAATCGCCTTTCAAGCTTCTATCCAACTCTCACAAAAGCTTCAAAAAAAAGAGAACCAAAACCCAAAACACCTGACAATGGCTCATCAGGACAGGCAGCGCTCTGCCTTTAGCGGACCTACGCAGGGGGTAACTTTTGGGGCCTTTTGGCAGTCTCCTCTCTTTAGTTCTGAGTGCAGTTCTGTGCTGCCCCATAAAGCTTCACAGGGCCCCAGTTAAGCGTTAAGAGGCATGTAAGTGAAAATGGGCTGTCACCCTGATCTTCAGTCAGAAATCACTCAAGGTTTGTATTCTCTGCAGGACACTGCTGAGCCGACACAATGCAGCACCAGTCGTACTGGTCAAGGATCATAATTGATAGCTGTAAGTTTTGACTGTGGGTGCAAGCATAGGTGAAAAAGAGAGGACATGCTGACAGAAAAAAACAAACACAAATAGCCCCCACCGGACCACTATTACAGTTTCCATCCAACCGTTATCTAGAAAATACCACGAGCTCAGTGGTGATTAATCAGCCTCCAAACAGCAGCTTAACATTTTCAGTCTGCAACCTGCTTTTAATAAATAGGTGCTTTGAACAGTCCATTAATATACAACCTACCGTAACTGCTTCATAATCAAACCACCTTGGACGTCTAGGCCTGCAGTATTTACACCATTAATCAAACTCTGGCTGGATAACAGAAAAATGACCCAAGTGTGCTGAAGCACTTCTTGTTACCTTTCAGGGCCCAGCTCCATGCTACATGTCCTGGTCAAACGCCGGACTTCCCTTCCTTTGAGGGCAGGAAGGAGCAATATCACAGCAGTCTTCAACCACCCAGACTACTACCCCACAGCAACATGAGAAAGAAACACAACAATCCTGCCATCCAAATCTGACTAAGCATTAACTAACAGGACCAAGCTGTTCTTCCTTCCATCCTCATGTGACTTGCTTAGAAATACCCTTCACAAGGTGGTGACAAAGAGCCCTGGATAAAATAAGCACGTGAATGGGAGTAGGGAAGGATCCCGCAAGTGCCCCAGTTGGCTCCACGTGTGAGTGTTAGTTTTGTGAGAGCTCATTCCTGCCAGGGTGCTGCGTGCAGACCGCAGAGCTTTGGAGTGAGAGAAGCTACCACAGAACAAGTTAGTGTCATTAAAAGAAAGGAGGGAAGCAAGAAAAAAGCAAGGTACGAAGGGAACTGTGATCTTTTTTCTTAAAGAGCAAAATAAAATCTATCCTGTGCAGGTGGAGGGGGAAGGAGAAGGGTGGGAAAGAGTGCAAAGGAAATACTGTAGTCTTATCTACAAGGGAAGAATTTGATCAGAACTGGCGAGGCTTAAAGCAGCTACTGATTTTTCAGGAGGACACTGCAAAAAAAATGACACTGATAGAAAAAAAGCATCAATCAACCATTCTCTTTCACTGGTATAAAGGGGAAATCGATGCAAACTGAGCAAAATTAGTTAGCAGCTGGAGGTCTTCACCTTTATCTCCTTGAAGAAGGAAGCTGTTTCGCCCTCGATAATTGGCTGCAGCAAAGGGCTTCTCCGCTTGCTGGAGGGGGAACCCTGTGACAGGTGTTAACAAGTATGTTACATTATGAACCCCTTTCTCCTCCACCACCTGCTCTCAGCGCATTCTCATCCACACATTCACTCTCAGCTCACTGCTGGACCATCAGGAGAAAGCTATTTCTTAAAGGACAAAAACATGCCTGGTAAATCCCCGAAACATTGGGCCATTTTCTCTCAGGATGTTGCTTAGCAAGGGACATCACCGCCAAACACTTTTAAGGAAAAAGCTTAGATACTGGAATACCAGCTGGGCAGGAACTACAAAGTAAAGCCTGCAAGAAAACAATCTCCAGTTCGAGGCCCATACATACACACAATATTTGGTTGGCCGTCGAGAGCTATAGTGTAAGCCCATCTAGACTCTACAGGCTTGCTTTCCAGGAGCCCAATTTCCCACTGAAGTGCCTAATGATGTAGGGATGGATTTTAAAATGTATCCTGCCTCTGCATGAATCTCTCACTGTTCTCGCTTAAGGGGCTGGGGAAAGCCAGTCTTGTTTCTCCCTCTGCCAGCCACTGTGCAATTCCAGTTTTGTGTCTCAACAGGAACTGAACTGTGTTTTGAAAACTTTACATTGAACAGCCCGTGCACAGCTACACGGTTCCTTCCTTCCTGATTGCCAGCACTGTCTTCACAGCACACATTTTAGGGAGTTCTTTGCATGTTCAAGGAGAAACAGCTTTTTGTTTTGTTTTAAATGCAGGCCCACCTCCTCCTATTTGCAGAAAAAGCCACTTCTCAGTGTGACTGTACTGAGCAATGCTGTGCCAGTCTATTCACATCACTGGTGGTCTATGAAAAGTGGCCAGGACATGAGTGCTATTTGGGAATAGCAAAAAAAAGGTAAAGGATCATATGTGACAGAGAGAATAAACAGGAACCATGATAAACCAGTTGTCTTTCCATAGACAGGCTAAAAGTATTCTGTGTATACTTTTTAGATCAAATAATTTTTTAAAAGTAATCTATACAAGGTGCTTGAAATTAGACATAGTGCATTTGCTTCCTAGAGGGGCGCACTGGATTCTTTGCTGATGGCAGTGCCTCCTTGCCAAAGCACCACCTCAAATGAAGGAAAATTCACTACTTGCAGGATCTCTTTAATACAAATGAAGTGTTTGGAGACTGTTGGCCTTTTTCTCTCAGACTGGTATGTCCCATGGGACCCAGACCCACACAAGTCTGTGTTCCTGACATACAATCCCGCATAACCAAGCAGCATGGAAGACCTGCAGGTCAGAGTGGACTGCTAAGGAAAGGGAAGTGAGGCTGTAGCCAAACACAAGATGATGAAATATCAGCAGCAGCCCAATGGAAAGAGGAGAAACAATACAAGGTGAAATGTGCCCCATGGTTCACGGTGGGCACTAGAGTCCCTTGACCAGCTTTGCCCAACTTCAGTATACGGTGAGTCATTAGTTCACTCATTTTGCTTGGTCTCTTGAGTTATAAGATAGGTTAGGACTTGGCTTTAGCAACTGGGCTGTACGCAAAAGCGTAGTGATTCCTGTTTCCTCAGCTCTAAACCAAATAACAGCCCCCAAAAGAATATTCTACTCACAATGATAGGGATGGTGCTGGCTCTGGAGAGGATCTGCTTGACCAAGCGATACCTGTCATACAATGGCTTCATCACCTGTCGTTCATTTTTGGTAACCTGAAAAGGCAAAGGAAGAGAGATCCATGAAGCTTGCAGCAGATACTCCATTCCTTACTGCATGTGCCTCTGATCACTATTAGGCAGAGAGGGCTTGAAGGGAATTTCATGAAGGTAAGAGATTAGCAGCATTAGCCCTGAAACTGGTCATGCAAGTGCTTGTGTAGGTCACTGCATCTCCTATCCCAGGTGCCAGATGAAGCAGCACCTGAGCTTTGGTGTGTCTGTAATGTGGCTGTATGAGACAGACAGTTTAAATGACCAACTCAGGTACCATATATCCACAGCACAAAATGACCTGTAAAGGCAGTGATCTGTGCTTGCAATCATGTTTACCATCACAAGGCACAACATGAAGTTCCCCACCCTTATTCTTGTGGCTGGGACCTCAGAGGCAGTATTTATGACCCATGAAAAGAAAAAGCAGCTGCAATGACTAGATACTGCAATGTAAGGAGAGTTTCCCAGGGCAGTTTTAACTACAGATTCCACAAAAGCTGCCTTTCCAGCTTTGCTATTCTTCCTGATTTCCCATCCAAGCCAGCAGTTCTTCATCTTTTTAACTCCCTAGCCTTGCCCTCCACCCCTCCTCCCAGCAACCTTGCTGGGGAGAAGTTACCACAGAACTGAGAAGGATGAAGGTGCCAGAGCTGCGTGGCACAGAGAAGACAGAATGTTGTAATGCCCACCCCAAGCCTTCCTTACATTGTTCCATCCCTAACTCTGCTTGTGCTTCCTCCTCAGTTTGAGAGTATTACAAACTCCGAGTGCTCATTTCTAGTTTTCTTTCAGATCCAAGATAGGCCAAAAATTTCAGCAGTACTGACTGTGCAGGAGAATGGAAGACCTCACAAACAGTAGCCAGTGTGGGGAAGCACAGGCCTGTTCAACTAAGTACTTACTAGCTGTGAGAAAGTTGGGTTTTATTTCTTCAATGTTTTGCTAAAGCAGAGTTAAAACCCAAGCAAATAAAACACTCAGCAGAACCAACCTGATCATCATCTTTCTTTGTATTCAGCACTGCCTGACCCACATCCTATGACTGTCCTTCCATTAAACCTTTTGTCTAACTTTAGCTTATAAAGCTCTTACGAGGGGAAGCTTTAACTGATTCTGATGTCATGCCTATCTTCCTCAAGGCTTTTTACTGCTGCTAATCACCAAAGCATCTGAATGGCTGCCATACAAAAATCATCAGCAGTGTAAACCCTAGGGAGCTTTGTACAGTCTCCCTTTCTATAACAGAAATAGGGGGAGAGGGAATACAGCTTGAGATAGGGAGGAAATTCTAAAAGCAACTGTCTGCTTTCTAAAGCCTTTACATCCTCCCTCCACAGCAGTAGAAGCTGTGGGTTTGCAAGGGGCAGAATAGCTGTAGGTATTGCTAGGAATGGGACTGGCAGGGATGAACACTAAGCATCTGGAGGTAACACCTTCCTCCTCATAACTACTCCTGTTTCTTATGTTGGGAGCAGATTCATAGGGACAAAGAACAAGGAAGACCTTTTGATTCCTTTCTGGGTTCAGTGCAAACATCCCCAAGCCTGACAAGAGGCATACAGGTGGGCAGTCTGAGCTTCAGGGCCTGTTTGTCCCGCACCTTCGAAGCACAGTCTGGCCTCAACACCTGACAGCCTCAAACTGGCTGTTCATTGAGTAAGCAGCTCACATGGATTAGAGGGATGTGAACAGCATCAAACAATTCACTCAGCCCTCTCTGTACTGAGTTTTGTGTTTATGTATCTGCATTCAGCTTCACTGTCTAGCAATTTGCCTCCAACTCTGGACATTTCTCTGCAAACAATCAAGCACACAACTGGAGAAACTGGATAGCCTATATATATATCTATATATAATTCCTAGTTTTACTAGGTTAGCAGCTAGTAGGACAGGAGGCACAGCACTACTGTTGGCTCATGCAATCTCTGACTTGAAAAGACTATGCTGAGGCTCAGGCTGAGAACCAAACCTTCAATTAAGGAAATTTCAAAGTCGATGAATAGCAATGTTCTGTACAGAAAAGTAAACATAAGCCTTGGAACGGGCAAAAAATCTGTAGGTATGTTGAAGAAAGGAAAAATTAAATTACACGCTTCGGTGTCTGAATGTCAGTATGGAGAAAGAACGAAGAGAATTAATTTAGGCACTGGGAGTTGAGGATATGGGACCTGACTCAGCCTTTCAGACTTACACCACTGACTTACAGCACTCTTAACTGAGAGAAAATGTTGAGCACATGGCCAAACTGTCCCACTAGGTAAACATAAGTAATACCAGCAAAACCTGAGTATATTTTGGGAGGACATCAAAATGCAAAAGGACTGTTGGAATAATAGAGCCTTTGACACAACTCTGGGGCACACTCCACATGGCAAAAGAGCAGCAGCTGAGAAACAGACCACAGCTTGCATTGTTAGAGCAGCTCAAGAATTTCTGCAGAGATGAACTTTTTGGCTTAACTAAAATAGTTTAGTTACACCTTTTCAGGTTCATCTTTAACTGGTGCAGAAAGACCCAGTTGCACAATAAATCTGAGCTCCATTGTTTTTCTTGTTTAGTTAAATATCTTTAAGAAAAAAAAAAAAACCAAAACAACTTGGCTGAACTATCCCCATTCTCCTCAAGCTCTCAGTACTTTTCCACTGCTGCAGTGCCAGGAGCTGGGAACAGCAAAAGCTGATCAGCTGCAGTCTTCCTTGCCATGCAGTTCAGTGTTGCTAGGTATAGACTGCTTACTTAAAAACAAATCGAAAAGCAGTTGTACAAATAAAGCATCAGAAAGGGAAGAAAAAATAAAGATACACTGACAAGTTAGGCTCTGAGCTTGAGTTCTTTTTAAACAGATTTAATTAAGCTTACTTCAAGATGCCACCTGTTGATTTATGTGATTGTAAAAGCAGCAAAAGCAAACTCTGCCTCATGAAGAAGAGAGGGAAGGTTAAGTGGATTCCCTTATGCTGGCCTTTTGCTATTTTACACAAGAATAAAACTGCATGTCCTCTTATACAACTTCTCTGTTTTCAGTTGCTGGCATATGATTATACATTATTAGCACTTCATGAAGGCATTTAAATAAATTAGTGAGCCTTTTTTAAAACAATGGAGAAAAGAGGAAATAATTCAGGAGCAAAAGGAGGAGATTAGAATCCCTTGTGGCAGCAGAATGACATATTTGTCAGCTGCACTAATCAAGTACTCCTTATAAGCAGTAATTTGCTGCTCCCAAGCCACTGCTCAAGGGATTAGCACCACTCTGAAACTAAGTTACTTTACCTATACGGTTGGTAGCAAAGAATAATGTCATCAGTGAAAGAGGAGGAGGGATTCATGCAACTTGAGGTGGCCTGGAAGCCACCATGTCTCTGCCACAGCAGAGATCAATAGGACACAATACTTAATTTTCTATCTTCACAAATAATTTTTCCCTGTTACGACTGAATGTACAAGAAACCTCATGTCCTTTGCTTTCACTGGCACATGGGAAAAAAACCATTCGTTTCTCAGGAGAAGAACAAAATCTCCTCTCAATTTATGCTGTGATGCTCAGGAGACAAACTGTTTCATAAATCCTTTGGCACAAGAGGATTGTGCAAACAGCAAGGTGTAGATGCCTCCCTGCAAACAGCAAGGTGCCAGGAGAAACACACTTTAGGCTCCTCTAAGAAGGAGCAATTTATGCACACCTACCCTCCCAGTCAGCTATTACTAGCAAACTGTAAAATTCCTGGTTGGATAGGGGATCACATACAACTATTCCCAGGTAGACTATCCTCAGCAAAGCTGGTGAGTCTGCCGGGCCACAAACTGAGTGTTTGTGGATCCTGGTGAGTGTGATAATGCACATTCAGCCTTATTCAGTCTGTAGGGTCTGTACTACAGCTCTCTGCCAAGCCCAGCGCTGTGCGCAGACATCGTCTTGTTGAGAACAGACTCCTTGGTAACAGCATTTGTGAAGGATCATGGAGGTGGATTAGAGGATGCACGTGTGGTTTGAACACCAAGAAGTTCTAGTGACTGTGACATCAAAGGAGCATTAGGAGGATTATTTACCACAGACAAAACACATCAAGGTGTACTTGGAAACAAACCCACTGCCTTACATACCGGTCGGCCATGAATGCTTTCATAATACAGCAAAGCTTTCTGTAGAGCCACTTTTTCGGCTGCTATCTGATCTCTTGTCATGTCCTGTGAAAAGTAGCACAGAGAGAGAGAAGAAAAAAACCCCAAAGTTAGTATTCCTGGACTCAATACTGATTTGTGGCATAACTGTAGTAATGACACTGTGTCATTAATGTTTTGAAGACTCATCTCTGCTTTTCAGCACTCTTTTCCCAGCTATATTGCAAAAGACTGTTAACGTGAATGGCACCCTCTGCACAATGCAGGTAGATTAAAAACAAACTTTGCATATGAAGGTATTCTACATACATAGGGGAATTTATCAATTATCAGTGTACTTTGAAAAAACAACAATATGCAACTTTTAATGATGGTGGCTCTTGTCCAGTCCAGTTCCAAAGTGTAAATTCTACAATAAAACAAATGTTCTTTTTCTCCTAATCTGAGACAAGCTGCAGTACCTCTTGCAAAGCTTGCCATCTTTGCTTTGACTGCCACAAACATACTTTACCATGAACTAAAGTGCAGTCAGACAGTCTCCTTCTGCCAATTCTGCTGTGAAAAGCTCTGGCAGACAGGCTGAGGGGACCAAGCCAAAAAAAGGGCAGACAGTTGGAGACTTCCCTAAGTTTGCCAGAGTTCCCCCACTGAACTTGCCTAACACTGAGCCTTCTCTCTTTAACACAGCACCAAATACTATCACACTCTCTTTAAAGGCCAGGCTGTGGATTCTTGCTACTATCAGAAAAAAGCCAAACACACACTCTTTGTATAATCACCTTCTGCAGGTTGAGTAAAAAAAGGTAATGCTGTGTGCCCCTCTCTTGCAAAGCCCTGGACAGTTTACATGTCAGCAGACCCAAGGACTTCCCTTACAAGGCTGCCCAAACCTCAGACACAAAGACCTTCCTGCTCATAACCCTCAGAGATTACAGCAGCTAGCAGAGCTCAATGTGAAACTCTGAAGAGTAGCGATAAAATCATCTGAAAGAAGAGCATTTAGCTGTGGAGTGAACTAGAAGGAAACAGATTACCTGATCTCCAGAATCACTGGAAGACTCACAGTTTGCCAAAAGCCTTTGGAAATAACAACAGAAACAGCCAAATACAGGGCAGGAAACACAGCAGTAATTCAGAAACTTTACTTGGAATTTACAAAGATCAGAAAAAGAACCTAGCAATGACACTCAATAGAAACAGCTCTGGAAAAAAAAAATCATACACTAAAAGCAGAGGGAAAGAAACCAATGCAAGTGAGCCAGGAGTAAACGTTGTAGACTTTGTGACAAAATGTAGAAGACATTTCATAAGAAGGCTTTCATAAGTTACTGTGCAGTCAGGAGTCACCTACTTGTAGCTAAAGGCCTAAATCTGATCTCTTTACATTGTACCTTAATATCTTCAGGTCGGTTTGTCTCTGTTCGTTTTTCTTGAAGCTTCTTCTGGATAGAATCAAGGGTTGCTTCCACGGCAGGCTTGGCAGATTTATCCGACAGGTCTTGCTTCTTGTCATCATCCTTTTCGAGCTGAGAGCCGAAGCTCTTGGGGAGCGTATTGCTCCGCTGACGCACAACAGGGCCAAGGTCCTCCTCTGATATCTTTAGTTTTGACTCTAAACAGGGACATTTGGGGGAAGATGAACAATTTTTCTTTTTTAAAGCGTGACATGTGACTGCTACTGAACATCAGATTTAAATGGGGCAGAGTTCAGCTGTCCCCCGAAGGCGCGTCAGTGGCTCCTCACCTTTAAGTTGCTTTCGGAATTTGGCCAAATCATTTGTCCATTTGAGCACTTCAGGGTTGGCTGCTTTGTCACTGTGGGAAGGCTGGGAGGAAAGAACAGTCATGCTGAATCTGTGTTAAACCAACAGGAGAGACTCATTGAAACAAGCATGTGTCACGAAGACGTACAGCAGAATTTGGATCCAGCACAGAGCATGGGCACTGGCTTCTGAATGGCATCTGCATACTTCGGAGCAGACTGTTTTGGACCTTGCTTTAATTGCTGCTGCCTGTCACAACACTGTCTCTTAGGGGCATTATGAGACTAACTTTCTTTCTAGAAAACACAAAACTGTTGATGGCAAACATTAAGTTGTAGGAGTGGCTCAGAAGGAGAGATGCACATTGGAATCCTTGTGCCTACTGCTTCCTAACAAGAAGGCACCTCCAAAGTAGAGGAAGCCTAGCACAAACAGCTTGAGAAGTGTTAGAATGCATGTATCCTTACCAAAGGATGCTTCACATCCAAAGACACCAAAATAACCCAAATGCTAAGCTACAGCAAGCTCTGAGCATTTCTCCCAGCCTTTTCTACTGTAGGCAAGATCCTTTCAGTTCAAGCCTTTGTGGTTTAGATCACCAACAAAGATGCACACATGTAGAGCTTTAGTTCCTTAAAAAGCTTTCTGTGCATCAGAAGGGCATGTCAGGAATAATTAGAGTACAGTACACTGCTACCGCGTAGCAGCACTTGACCGTGGTTCCTTGCTCAGAAGTAAAGGCGGCTGCTCTCTCTCCTCTGCAATGCACTGGCGTCCTGGGATTACCATCATTCTAATGGGATACGCAACTGTGCTTCCCATAACCGGAATTTAAACAGGCAACAAACAAAACATAGCTATTCCTACACAATGAGTGTGTGCTTTTGGCACACTGTCTTGGCAGTGATCAAAATCCTATGAGTTTATTAGGCTGTCTCTTGGGCTGTACCTAATGTTTGGAATGTTAATTTGTTTGGTGAAGATGCATTCTCTTTTTCTGGGTAGCAGCTTTTTTTTTTTAATCTTTATTTTTTCTTATAAAAGCTTTCAGGGTTTTTGTATGTTTGACAGATTTCCCTGATGTGCCTTCGCTTTGTTGCTCAAGCATACATCTCTGCATAAATGCTTAATTCCTACAGACTCACTCTGTATTTCCTCTCCTCTTCAAATTTTTCCTCAAACCTCCTGATCTTTTTCTTCAATCCCTGAATCCTCCGGGTGAGTTGTGCAGGGGTAAGGTCCTCTCTGTCATCTTCATAAGATCCCAAAGATGAACTCCGCCTCCTACCAAGAACAGAGATTGCAGAAATTGCTTACCCAAAAAGCCACAGTACATCTTCATACAGAGTACATCTTCATGCAGATGTAGATGAACTACATCTTCATGCAGAGCAGGCCACTTAAACTTTATGTAAATAAAGGCCAGTTTCACAGAAGTGAGAATGCTATGTTGCTACTCTGTAATGACAGATAGCACAAGATGCTCTAACAGCCTCTTTCAGCAACACCAACTCCCTAGATATTAATGGACAAACCCACAGATAAGTAGTTTACCAAGAACTTTTCTAAAAGCATGTTTCCCATCTGTAGCAACAAGAACTCAACACGGCATAGCTATCTGGCACACGTGATCCAAAGAGATGTTGCTTGATGCAACTATGCAAACCCTTTACAGCCAAGTGCCAGAGTCAGCACAGACCAATCACAACCCACCTCATGAAGGAATGAGAATTGGGAGGGGAAGGAGGCACTTCTGTATCATCCAGGTACTGTTGGCTCTGTCCATAGGCATAGAAGCGAGGGGACAGCATAGGATCGCTGTCCTCATCCAGAAGCTGGCGAATTAAGCGACCGGCCTGCGGGGAAAGGCGAGCCTCATCCGAGTCTAAGCCGTCTCGTTGCCATGAGGAAAGAGCAGGAATGGGCTCTGGGAACAGTAAGACAAAGGCTAGTTTTATCGTTTTTGTTTTACATGTACAACAGACACCAGGCAACCTTTGTATTGAACCCTGACCTGTTTGTGCTGGACTGCGATTCCTTGTTGCCAGGCATTCTCTGGGTCACTACTTTCCTCTGCCCAGGGTGCAAAACAATGCAAAGTATTGCTTGTCTACAATGGGTACTCTAACTAAACAAAAATAATGTCCTAGGTGCAACAGAAAACTTTTTGTACCCAAGGTTTGTCAGTAGTTGCCACAGACTGATACCAAATGAAGCTATCACCAGCCAGCACCCTTGAGGAAAAAATTATGCTGGACAAGAAAGACTTCTCGGCACACAGCAGTACAAAAGAGACAACTGGATTACAAGAGGATTTTTTTTCAGCTTCAGGAGGTACAAATGCTGTAAATGAATAGTGTATTAGTTGTCTCCCTGTAGCCTTCAGCACCCAAACACAACCCTGTCATCTGCTGCTGGAAATTCAAAGGTAAGGAGTAAGCATAGGTTCTTCTGGTCTGCAAAGGAAAAGGTGTCTCACATTACTACCAGTTCCACAGGGTGCCTAGCCCACAAATTAACAATGATGGCAGTATGGTCTGAGCTTCCCCTTTTCTCTTCCACGTACAATCCTCCTGCTTAACAGCAGGGCAATCCAAAGAGCTGGAAGCAAAAGCAGCGTTCTACAGGGAGATGGGGGAGTGGGAGAGAAAGAGAAACCCAACTTAGCATTTCTGATTAGCATAATGGAGCCCACGGAAAGCAATCGCCTCAATCTTGTGATCACTCCCTCCAGATGCCATAAGAAGTCTAACATTTTGTGTTCAGATAGTTTACTAAGCTGATCTGCATGCTCCTACTTAGCACCACAGGATTAGACAGTTTAAGAGCCAGGCTTTGAACTTATAAATCTAACAAATAGTTCTAGAGTCAAGTAAGAAAACAAAAACCTTATAGAAAGTTCCCAGACCAGCTGCACAGCTGTGGACTCATTATTTCCAGTTCCTAGTGCAGAAGAACAGACATTCTTCTTTCATGAAGGGCCTTTTGAAGTTATCAGTTTTTGAATAAAAAGCACCATTTCCTTTTTCTGAATAAGGTTAACATTTTCATAGCTCAGAATGGATTGCATGAACCTCTATGCTGCTTAATATTCCCTCCCATGCACCACTTGGACAGCACAAGATCATCCACAATTCAGTAATGACAGGCACAGTGGTATTTCGCCTGTACATAGCATCTAACAATGCTCTTCTTCTCTTCCCTTGTTCTTTAGCGCGAGAATATAAATGGCGCGCCTCTGCTTAGAGGTTGGTGCTGCATGCAAACTGGTAAGTTGCTCTGAAGGGGATGGCTGGAGGTTTTTGCATAAGAACCTCCCGCAGGTGTTGTGATAAGTGAAGCATATACAAGCCTGGCTTGCGAAGCTACTTTGATGAGGTGTGCAAGTCCCAGGTGCCTGTCAGCTGTTTTATCACAGATCGAAAAGCTTATGCAGACGGCACTTTTCTCAGTTAATTTCTGAAACATGAGTTCTTTCTAATCTGCGTTCAACCTTGGCAGTTCCTAATACCTGAAATGTTTTCCTCAAGGAATCTGATAAGAAGGAAGGTGAAATGAAGGGCAAACCCTGCAGCCAAACTGCGACACTTTGGTGTCGCATGCTTCCCTGATTTGCTCATGATTTCAGGAAGGCCCTCACAAGATCTCTTGTTGTAAAATAAAGGCTAATAACACAATAGGAACAAATCTGATACATTTGAATAGCAGGAACGAGGTTAAGTGAAGCAGTTCTTGCAGACATCTCTCATTTCCAGTTTTCGGAATACACTCTTACTCCCAAACAAAATTTGCTCTTGGAAACTGTTAAATCACATCTCCATGGAATTTACATAAATGGAATAAACTTAGCAGAAATCAGGAGCATATTTAGTAATAGCTAAATTAAGCTTCTACACCAGCTAACAAAGCCACTATTAATCATGCACGATGCATGTGACTTTGTCCCAAGGTGGATTTATATACCAGATAGCATGCGACATTCAGGGAACTGTGGTGGCTCAAAGAGCCTCTGATCAAACCCCCAAGACAACAAAGCACTTCATGCAAGCTAATGGAGATTGAAGTATGTGTACTTTTTACTTTGTTGATTTCAAAATGCTGCCTCAAAATAGAAACTCACATTCCAAAGGAGAAAATGTTAAAAAGGAGAAGGAAAAAAGTCCCAAAAGAAAAAAAGAACTAATTTGAGACTCAATAGAAGAAATGGCTGCTATAGAAAATCAGCTGGTGTTGACCCTTGCTCCTGGAAGGCCTGACTCCATGGGTAACTTCCTGCCCTTGCCGATTGTAAGTATTTAGAAGAAAAATACCATCTGCACACAAAGTGGATAATTCCCCCTAAAATAACACACCAATTAGTTAAGGAACATATTTAGGTACGTAGAATTACAGATTTTATCTACATTAGATCAGGAAGTGGACCAGAGCTGTAGTCCAACTGCTTTCTCTCTCATACTGGCCAAGTGCCAAGTGCTTCAGCTGGGAGCACTGGAATTGATGGACTGCACAAATATACAGGAACCTGCTGATGCTTTTTCTGACAGTGCACAGTCAATCATTTCCTGTTTAACAGAATACATAATATCTTCTGTTATTAATTCATCCAAGACAGCATCAAAGTGTTGAGCCTTTTCTGAAGGCTGCTAAATTCCCGGACTTAATGGTTCAAGTTTGAAGTATCTGCTACCAAGATTAACGCTGTCACCCTTTACCCTTTCTGCTAATTGAAGAATAAATTCTCAGTAAAGAATGCAAGTGTTTCACCTTTTTCTGATATTGACTTGACAGAGCAGTTACCCTTCTGTCGTCTTGTCTTCTCTTGCTCAGAGAAAACTCTCAGTTTTCTAATAATCTTCACATTCTTTCCACGCACTATTCCCTCCCTCCCCTTTCCATTATGACAACCTTCCATGAAAAATAAATAATTTAGGAATACCATGGCTGTACTAGTGCACAGAAAGGGTGAAAAAAATGTTCTATTTCTCGGTCTGACTCTTAATGCGATTCTTTTAGGTATCCCTTTTCTGAACTGGCATAGAAGACGACAAATATGCTGGTATTGAGCCTGCAGCTCTTCAGAAGTGCTGCACTCCCTCTCAAAATCCCACAACCAGCTAATCTTTCAACAAAGCTGTCAGCCATCTGCCAGGTGTTGCTCTGCAGAACTCTGTAGGCACACATACGCCTGTGGCAATACAACCTCTCTGCCAACCTGCTGCATAGAGGGCTGGAGATATTGATAATACTGCATCACGCAAGAAGGAAGACAGATAAATTGTATGAAGCCGGTGTATTATTGATGAGCTCCAAGCCATCTAGCTGACAAAACCTGACTTCTTTATCATTACTCTGTATATTTGCCACAGGGTTACTGGGGGCTATAGGACCAACAGAATGGTGCCCACACACACATCCCACCTGAGGTACAGCTGGCAAAATGCTGCAGGCATCACCTGGTTCCCTCTCTGCAGCCACACAGCTGATGCATGCTGCTAACACTGCTTTCACAGACACACATCTGACAAACAAAGGAGGCCAAATCTTAGCTGCTGTAAACCAAAGAAGGTCTGGAGGGATTAAAAAGCCTAAACTAACTACAACACCTGAGGTCCTGGTTTTAAATCCCAATCGAAAGACCCCTTTTAAAGGCCTCTCACAAGGCTGTGAATAAAGCAATTTAAAACTCCAAAACATTCACTAGCTCAGTAACCACCTATTTTATTCATTTTATAAATAGCTGTTTGAAAACATCCTTGTTTGAATACTTCAGCAGGTATTCTTCCTATTTATGTAGATCAAAAAGAATGGCCCAAATAAAGTGCCACCATGCCTTTTCAGTTAGTGAGATGACACATCTCTCAGCTGACTAAAGCAAGCCAACTTTGTATTTTGTTTATAACATAATATCATAATAAACAATGAAAAAGTACGTTTTAAAAATATCAATGCTATAAAATAAAATCAGTAAGCAATGCAATTATTCTTTTCTACACATGGTAATAAAAATGCATTGTGTTTCATCACCTTTTGATTTTCTACCCAAGAGTGTTACACACAAATGCACTGATGCATCTAAGTCCACTGTGTTGAAAAAAAAGAAAACTAATCCAGCTTCCCTGTTGCTAGACTGTTTGGGTTTTATTTATCTATTTATTTATTTTAAATGGGAAAGCATCAATTAAGTCAGTGCAGAAACCATTTGTAGATCAGCTTCACCCTCAGAGTCTCAGTGCTGCAACACTTGAGTTCTCAACACTGAGAACTCAAATTGTGTTTAAAACTTCTACTTTTATTATTTATTTTTTTTCTTTAAGCTTAGAAGTTTGCAGAAAAAAATGTCTGCTGATCGTTTCATAAGTGTTTGTTACTGCAAACTCTGCTTGAAGTTTCATCTATGGAACGTCTTGTAAAGTGTCAGTAATCAGCTGACGTAGGCAGCAATCACACACATCGCATCGATTTACTGAACTGCCTATTCAGCTCCAAGTTGCTGACAGGGCCAGCCGCTGTTGTGGAAAGCAACATACTTCCAGATTTTCCTTGAGGGCAGGATAGCAAGTTCTGGGCTTGAATTAGAAACATTTGGTAAGAAATCTGCATAATAGCACTGGACTGTGAGAGAACATTCTGTCCTCCTTGCTCACGGCACTCAATTCAAACATAATCCACAACAATTAAAAACCTTTGCAATGGAAGTACCTCTGAAAGCACTTGCTCACAAGGCATCTCAGCTGGCCCTGACTGACTTAGCAGGCAAGCCTAGCAGTCAGACACCCCAGCTCACACCAACAGCTCAATTCGCACTCAGTTCGAGAATAAAACTATTTGATTTGCACCCGTGAAATGTACACTAGTAAAATATTCCTCCTGTGCTATGGGAAATGCATCCAGGCTAAGCATTCAGCTCTTGAATTTGGTTGGGGCACTGCTCATGCCCTGCATACTACATTAATAGCCTGATGATTACTACACATGTGCTTCTATATGTAGCACGCAAGGCAGATGCAGAAGCTGGGCATATGGCATAGCGTAAGCTTATGCACTGGATGAAGCAGGAGACCAACTTCTCTGTCCTCTCTCTGCTCAGCTTTAAGTAAAAGGAACATATCCTGAAGCAGTACCTCAAATTTCTCCTCTTGTGTACAGACTTGACTATGTGGTGAACCTTAGAAAAAAATCCAGTAAAAGTTACTTCTAGCATAACATAAAAGGCAGGGGGGACCCTGCCAACTCACCTGGCAGCAGTTATCTTTGCCCCTGAACAAGGGCTTTTAAGGCAGCTCTGGTCTTCACACGATGGAGACCCTGCCTGAGTGACAAATAAAAGCTAATTAATAGATAAGGTAGTCTTGTATAATTTTGTGCCCATTCTTCAAGGTTCTTGATATAGGACTGGAGGCAGTGACAGGTACAGCTGAGGGCAGCTCCTCAACCTGTCATTCTTTTCACAAGGCACTTGCAGTTAGTTGCCCTGATCACTAGATGCTCTGTATCCCCTTCAGTATGATACAGGGGATTCTGCTCCCAGAAGTCAGCTCAGCTATGTGCTGGATGAATGGCTAGCTTCCCGAGAGATGGATGTACCAAATTTTCTAGAGCAAAGCAAGAACCAACTCAAATTGTGCCTCCAAATGTTACTGCATTTGGAGACACAGTCCTTTCCCTTTTCACTGGGAATGCAACCAGAGCTGCAGCATGGATGCTGAAGAACTGAGTGAAGGTTTGAGTGATGCAGGCTGGTTGGCAGGGGAACGGAGGATGCCCTGGTTACTAGAGCTGTGGATGGGTGGTACAATCCTGCCTTGCAAAGCCAGTCTCAATCACAGACTCTGCCATTATCTGCAGAAGCATCCTGAGAGTTTACATTAAGATCTTCCTCTCCCTGGCTGCTGCAAGCTTGATTTCACATCCATGGCTAGGAAAGACTCAGTCTCTCCTTGCTGAGACACAGAAGGCACCATTTTGCTGCTCTTTGATCTGCGCCAACAAAATGGTTATTCTGGAAGGCATGTATTTTAGAAGACATCTCTCTCACCCTAGACAGCTGATTCTTTTTCAACTGCCCACCTCCCCCTCTTGCAAAATACATGTGAACAGACCAGAGGAAGGAAGAATCAGAGAGCAGCACTCCTCAAGTGCAGTCACACATGCTCATAATCCTGTGTCATACTTACAGCGCAGGAAAGCTAGAATCCAAACATAATAGCATGTCTGCAAAGAAGTACAACTTATTTCCTATGATGAGAAAGCCTCTGGCAGACAGAAAGGAGCTGTGTACTCCCCTTCATGCATTCATATGACTCCTATTAGTAACCCAGGAAGAAAAAAAAGTCATTATTTCCAAAGGTTCACGTGACAGCTGAAGCCACACATCACCTCTGAGAACACAGACATGCCCACCCTGGCTTGAGATCCTGCAGGCCAATGCTAATTAGCACTTCAGCAAACACATAAGGCTTCCAAGGCCTCCTGGGAGCCCTTCCATGGCCCTCTGATCAGCCATGCTGCATGTTTAGTGATACCACCCAGGGAATCCTCACCTAGCAAGCAAGTGAAGAAATTCTCTCCTGCCCATGATGACTAGTTGCCTGGCTGCAAAGGCAGCCAAGGCTGTGGGTTTGCTTTACTCATTCATGCCCAAAGCATCATAACTACTCCCTCCTAGAGGGAAAGGTAAAATACACTAAGTCATAAATGCTGTGGAGGCAGAAGCAGAGGACGTAACCTCTCAGTGTGCCTCAGAGATTGTTTTTTTAGAGCAGTAAATTAGTTACACATTTTCCTTCTCTTGCTTTATTGAAATACCATACTTGCATTTCCCTGTTTCTTCCCTGTCAAAGCCCTTCTCTTTCACTCCTAAAGCACAAACTAACAGAAGAATTCTTGCTTGTACACATACACAGTAATCGGAACATGCTTTGCTCCTGGAAGTGCCAGACACCTTAAAGTCATCTCAATTTCAAATGAAATTGAGGTTCATGGCACCCACAGAATTTCCCCAGATTTCCCACTCTTAAGTCAGTGCAAACAGCCAACCAAGCATGCACTCTGGAGAAGAGAGCTAAGAAACAGTATTGAAATAACTTAAACCACATGCAATTTAACACTGCTGTTCGAGCTGGTGATCAGATATTTTTCACAGCATACATAGAAGTTGTTGTTTGCAAGAGCCATCAAAAGTCACAGTAGCAGATAGACAGCCTTTTTCTCCAGCTGTGCTTTTCAGATCCAAAACATTATTTCCGAACATTGACTGAAGTGGAAGAAAAGGGAGAAAGAAGAAAGTTCTTTCTGGACTGGGAGATACAGAGTTTCTTTGAAGTGTAGGGCAGTCTACCTTAATACATGAGTGACCAGCTGCCAAGAAATAAGCTATCCTGAAACACTCATGGACTTAACAGTACTAAAGAGCACATGAAATTAACTTCAAGAACAAAACAATTAATTTTCTTCCTATAAGTGGCAACAAAATTAGTACCCATCGAGTATTTTGCTTCCAGTTTCACCAAACTTTCAGTTCCATATTCAGACAAAACTGCTTTCCTGTTATTTTTGGCAAGGGAACACAATAACATGATATACCTACCCCACTCAGTTTGCCCCACTCTCTCTCTCATTTCACTCATACAACCAGCCATCACACAATCCTACCTTCCCAGTTGTCATCACACAGCGCTGTCAAATCCAGCTGAGGCACTTCTGACACAAAGCTGTTTTCCTGTTCATCAGCATCTTGATTTCTTTGCAACTTGTTTTCAGGAATGCCTGGATGCTCTTGAATCTTCATACTTGAAGTCAGCTATATTCCCATACACCCACAGAATGAGAGAGAAAGAAAAAATGTTTCAGGAGGCAGAGGAGGAAAAAAAACAAACCCTCCAGTCACAGCAGCAGTAAGCTCATGCCTTTGGCTAAAAAGATCTAAACAAACAGACCCTGATGTTTCCAGTTCCAAATTCAAATCCCCTGCTCGGTGATCTCTATGTACTAATTGCTCACTCACACCGGTAAAAACATCCTTCCATTTGCCTTCCTTGAATTTTTCCTTCTTTAGAAAGCCACTGCAAGTTCCTGAGACTGCCTGCCCTGACAACTGCATGCAGATGAAAAAGCCTCCAGTAATAATCGATTGCGATGAAAAGGGAGGGAGGAAGGCAGGGAGAAAAGCGGGGGGGGGGTGGGTGCGCTGCATACACTTCCTATAGGAGCACAACTCCTTGGAGCAACAACAAAAACGCTGCTGCCGTTGTAAGGCTGTAGCAATATGGTGTCTTCTAAAAAGCAGGCACTGGAGCTCCTGAGGTAGCAGCCGCAGACAGCAAGCAGTGCAGGCTACGTACATGAATGCTCTCATGCAGGCTTTGCTGGCTCAGATCAATTAGTGCCAGCTAAGCTGTGCTGGCTGCACATTCCCCAATTTCCTGTGGTTGTTTTCTAGCTGGGCGTGGGGAGAGCAGAACTATTTATGGAGGAGCTCTGGGTATTAAAGCAGTGTTGCGCAAATCCAAATGGCAGTGGGGTTTGGCATCTTGGCTGGAAGCAGTGTGGACTCTGGGAAAAAGCCAAAAAATTTACACAAGCATCCAATGACTTAGGAGGAAAAAAAAAGCAGAATGCCATCAAGTAAATGATTCATCATTTAGCAGTACCTGGAAGTAACTGCTGTTTGTCTCACCACTATTACCCCTGCACATACCACACGCTGTGTGCGTTTATGCAGAAATCACTGCCATTCCCACAATCAGAGACCCAGTGCGCGTGCCTGTAATAGTGCTTGATGACATGAGCAGTTTTGTCACTCTATAACAAATCAGCTGTAATGCCTCATAGAGGGCAGTAGGGAAAAGGAAGTGTAAAGCACGTACATAAACATACAGCGTGATATGTATAAACCTACCAACAAACACAGAGCTATCCGGATAGACAGCATTACATTACTACATAAACTATTTGATCTTGTTAAGAAAAGCTTAGGCATAATTCTCTCAAATATAGTCTAGCAGGTAGACAACATGCAAATTTGCCCCCTGCAGGTATTTTTATTAATTAGCAATCTGCATATGCTGATGTGTGAAGAAAACGGGCCTAAAGAAAATAACTGGTACATTTGGATATATTTTACTTGTGAATCCAGAAGCATGGGCAAACTGTACTAAATCAATAGCCTTAATACATACCACTAAGGCACGCTTAATTTTTTACATCTGCATAAAGCTAACAATGTGTGTGTTTGGGTTGTGTTGGTCTTTGTTTTTTTTTTCCCTTTGAGCAGAGAAAAACAAGTAAGCTTCATGTAGAGAGGGGAAAAAGCCTGCCCAGCAGACAAAGCATATAAACAAATGTTTTTATCTGGATTCAATCCCATCAATCCCTGCAACTGGACAGAGTGCTGGATAATCTCATCTCCCTTTCCCATGAAAGGCTGGACCAGGCGATCTTTTGAGTCCCCTTCCAACCTGGGCTGTTCTACAGTTCTAAAAACCTGGGTGGTGAACACTCCGTAAAGAGTGTTGTGCATTGTATTTGTATGAGGTCTGTATTTCCTTTTCATTTCAGTAAATCACCTCTTCGAAACATTTTAACAAAAGGAAATGCTAGATGACGGTTTGCCAAGCACTAATAACTCATACAGCTTGACACTAAATCTCATTACAAATGTGTTTATTGTGAGAGCTTTACGTGGAAAAATGCTAATTCACCATTCAATATCTTTTAAGCTGCTTCCAGGTTGGGAGGACTTAAATATATCTTTAAGGACTAGAAACAAATTTCTTGCCAGGATCTGAATAGTCAGCATACATTACAGAGAGACTGTTCAGTGGCCAGAAACAGGGAGACTTCTACATTTACTGAAGAACAAACTGTATCAGCTGATAAACTGCATTTAAATTGCCAGCACAGTATTTTAAAGCTGAAAGACATAAAGCAATAACTTTCAAACTAGGGGCTATTTCTAATTACATCAAGAAGTGTGAAGAGAGAAACCTATCTACATTTTAACAATTTCAAAGGAAGCAATCTGAAAATACCATCTCATCACCACCAATGATACTAATTACAGTTAAATGTCTTTCCATGAGGTGTGTACAATCTCCGGACTTATTAAAGCTCCTAAATGACATCTGGAGCAGCTATAAAGGCACTTCCCAGATGGGTAAACATTTTCATTACAGATGTATCAGAAAGATCGTATCTATGTCTTCTTCCTTCTAAAGCCACTCCAGTTCTTGGAAATACTTAAAAGCTGTTTAAAAACAGGCCTGTGCTGTGCCCGCAGCCGGTTACTCTCCCTTCCCTGCTCACTGATGTAGTTCCTAATTCAATGAATAAATCATCAGGCATTCTGAAAAACAATGGTGATACAAACCCAGGAGACTAAAGAAAGCAGATGTTTAACCTTCTTTGCATTAATGCTCCAAACCCATAGAGTGGTAGATAATTCAGTATTCCCACTGCTTATTTTCCTATTTGTTTTTCTGATGCCACTAATCACCAACCTCCTGGCCAAAAATCCAGTATGGGGAACTACTGTGCTTTAGCTATGGATGCCCCTCAATTTCTTAAAAACTAAAGGAACAGCAAGATGATGACCTCAGTAGCAGTTAACAGTCACAGTGCACTGTGGATATTACATAAATACCCACAAAAAAAAAAAAACAAAACCAAAAAACTAAAAAACCACACAACTTCAAACTAGGCACTTGAGTTCTGCTTTTTAGAAGATGCTTCTGCCCTCATGCTTTGCAGGTATCAGTAACTACAGATCTAAGTAACCTAGGGATATTCTCCCTGCTCCAAAGGAAAATCAGCATGAAGAGTAGCTCAAGCACCTAGGAATAAATGGCAACAGAAGGATCTTTGAATTCTGATCAGGAAGTTGTATGCTGTTCAATTACACGTGGATTCAAACCAATTTTATTTACAAGGCTTGCTTCCCCTACGTCTGATCATCCATTACAACCACAAGCAGGAAGCCTCCTTAAGCACCTTTTGTAATACAATCTGATGCAAGAACGAAGCCAGTCTGCTCCCTTCCACCTGAGTCATGCCAATCCCCTCTACACTTGTTGCTTAAACACCCTTCCCTTATCAAAACCTGGGTACTAGAAACCTGTGTTTTTCAAATCACAGCCTATATCCTGGAGCTTAGCTACTTCCAAGGTCAGATTATGAAGGCTACAGAAGCACTGAAAATTAATTCAGGACATGTGTTTAGAGGTTTTTTCACTGCCTCATGGAGACCCAAGACTGCACAACTGGTAACTATGACAAATTCAAAATATCTTTCCTAATATCTTCAGACTGGAGGCAGGGTGAGAAAGACAGTAAGAAAGTCCCTGTCCCTTCCTCATCCTGAATAAGTTGTTTGTTACTGAAGTATGTCTTTAAGCTGCCTTAAGCAAAAAGCTTATAAGGGACAAGGAATGCAAAATTACCCTGCAGGAATGTAACATTTTCTTGACCTTGTAATTCCTATATAATACAACCTCTGGTCAAGGCTATGTCTTCTCCTGCAATTTAAATTGTAAATTTTAAAACTCTTGCTAGAAGTTTACTTTAAGATGATGATTTCATATTCAAATATGCCTCTCCCAGACTAATTAAAAAGCTTAATGGGAGTATTGTGTGGCATGGCAGTGACAGCACCTTCTCCACACACAAGCCAGTACGTGAGGGACAAGGTGTTGCAAAATCCACACTCTGGAAAACACAACAGCTTAAAAGCAAGTGCCGGATCACTGGGGATTACTGACCCTGTGGGAGCAAAGTAGAAGACTCATCTAAGCCCAGTCAGAGCAGTGATCAAAGGCAGCACTGAACACCCCTTGCAGAGGTTACACGTTTCAGTGTCCCATGGACTTCCGCAGCTACAGCACAGCTGGTCAGAGCCCAGCCAGTAGCAAGTAATCTTTTACCTTTCTTGCTAGATGGAAATAATACCTATTAGAAATGAAGTCTTTCAAGGCAAAAACTGCATAGTGGTGTTTATTTGTAAAAAAAAAAAAAAAAACCACAAGAGAAGGCTAGTTTAAGAATACTGTCAGCCCTCAGTTAACTCTAGATGGCCAGAGAAAACAGGCATTGTCCACAGCTGTTTTACTGTGCTCCTCTAAAATGGGTGCACAACTAACGCAGAGGTGCCTCAGGTAACTCTCCCCAGTGTTATAAATGCTTGGCTGTCTAGAATTGTTTCAAGCAAACCTACAGGAACCAGTGACTGCAAAGGTGTTCACCTAAACCAACCTAAATCTTTGCTTTGCTGAACAGTTGGATGAAAAACACCATGAAGGCAGAAGGTGGTTGTTGAGCTGAAATTGCAAGTTGGGGAAAAAACTGTCACCCACAATGTCACGTCTCCCCTCCTGACATCCATCCCAACCACCAACCCTAGGAGAGAAGCAGAAGATTATCCAGTTTTCTAAGACAAATGAATCACAGACAACTATGTTCAAAGGTAACAGGCTGCATTGGGAAATCATAAACAAAAGGCCAACGGATTTTACAGAAATCAAGAGAGACAAGCTAATCTTACTACCCTGGGAGATAACCAGTCACACACCTTGTTTGCAATGATTAGTAAGGGAACTTTGTGTTACTTAACCAAAGTGCTAACTTCAGTGACACTTCCCTTTTTGGCAAGGAGGGTTTGAAGGGAGTGAAGCAGATGCTTTCGGACTCCTCAGTGATTGAGATGGTCCCTGAGTTATGTAAATAAAAAGCAGAAGGAAGGAAAAGAAAAAGCAAATGCTAACACCATTTCTCTAGGAGAAACAAAATTGTACAGAACTATATGCCTCACTACTTGTTTCTACTCAATAAAAAGCCCATTTAGAGACCACAAAACTGAAACATAAAACCCAAAAAATACCAACCTGAGAGTGCCTGAAAAAAACCTCATCGTTTTCACTTTCTTTGCTACAAAAAAAGAACAAAACAAAAACAAACCAACATATTACAAATACAAAACCAGACTTGCCTTGTAACAAAAACAAGCAGGACTTCTACACATACAGGTTTGTAGATTCTTGCTACTGCTGCACACTTACTAATTCATTCAGTAAACGAAGGGACACCCTGGGCTACAGCACTTCAGGGTGATAAACTATGCATTTTCGCTTCCTCTCAGGAGCTATTTATGAAAAATATGTCATTTAATTCCAGTGCTCTTAATCCAAACCAATACAACTCTCTCAACAAACATAACTGGAGGGAACTGCCATCTCAGGCAAGCAAAGTGGGGCTGTTACAGCTCTCGCAGAAGAGGGAAGCACAAAGGGCTGGATTCCCAACCAAGAAGCTGGGTGAGACAGGCCCCGCAGTCCTCTGTGTGGAGCATGCTGGTTCAAGTGGTTCACAGCTGACTGTTTTTCAAGTCTGTACCATCAACATCTGCAGTGTTGTTCCTAATAGGCTGGGAGAATAACCTTCGTGGTATATGCTACTGGGCAGAGCCAACACAACATATACAGCGCCTCCATACCATTCTACTAACATGGTGGGTAATGCTGTTCTACAGCATAACTGACATGCTCATAGTCTGTGGTGGAAGATCTCTTAGGCTGTACTAAAAACACAGGGAAAATAAAACATAAAGATATTAAAAAAAAAAAAAATCACCTTTCTTCAGATAAAATTTCCATGTCATCAGGTCCTGTTCTGTCTAGAGGCCTGGATGAACTAAAGCTTTCCATACTCTGTAATACAGTAAATGTTAAAGCAGTAAGATACATAAGAGAAACAGATTCAAGCTGCAGGCCAGTAAACAGATCAAATATAGAAGCATCCACCAGGACTTCTAGAAACAAACAACAAGCAGACTCCTGCCTGCTGCACATTTATAACAAAACAAACCCCACATTTTATTGCCCACAACCTGCCAAAAAACAACAGCTGCTCGCTGCTTTATCTCTTTCATCAGACAACCTCAAAATGTCTGACAGAATTATGCTGCATAGTACCCTGCCAGCTCCCATACTTGCAGACTGACAGACAGGCTGAGCTTGAGAGTGATTCTGTGGTATGTACAAGTCCTGAAAGGGCAGGTACCAATACCTGCAGCATCTTTCCAGCAGAACTCCTTATGCTTATCTTAGAAAAAACTTCCCTTCTCAGCCAAACCCTTCCCTAGTTTCCCCTTAAACGGGCAGAACAATGGAAGAGACTGCCATATGCACAGAGCTAATGATAACTTGTGCTAAAATATGAATGCAGGGCAAGAAATTCAACTGGTTATGACAACTTGTTCTGAAATTTGTCTTGGCTACCATTAGGAACTTTAACATTATAAGAGCTTGAGAGATCACTGTGAAGACAAGTCGCGTCGCCACTTTGGGCACATGTTCAGGAGGTTTTCTACCCTGTTTTTTTAAGAAAGTTCCCCTTAAATAGGAGCAAGTCAGACAGTAGAATGGAATGTGGTTCTTGCCCCAGCCCCAGGAACTGCGTGCACAGACTTCCTGGGGCAGTCACAACCCCCTCTCACTTGCTACACCTCCAGCCCTATAAGGTGACACGGCCCAGTCATTCCAGCATTGCTTAATGTGATTCTTCAAGTCCTACTGGTACCTGGTTACCATGTTTCTGTAATGTATTTCAAGCTTTTAATGCTTTGTGGTTGGTTTGTGGAACTGACAGTTTTTCCACCCCTGACTTAGCTTTTGAGTCAGATGCAATTAGACAGCTAAGAGGAAAGCTTCCACACACTGTCCTACACACTCTTTCAGGCTTTGAAAGGTGGGAAGGCTTAGAAAAAGGTGTCTAAGAAGATATATCACAAACATGTTTACAGGATGAAGGCCTATTAGCAAATGCTAAGGTGCAGGTTATGTCCTTTGATACTCCAAGTAGGTAGTCTAATCTGTGTCATTATTTGACGTGTAAAGATGTAGCCAAAAGAAAGCTAAGCCATCACACATCCTGCTGGCAGCTTCTGAAATGCAAGTATGAAATAAGCATACTCATGAAAACATAAAAAGCAGCCTTTACTCTTCAAAATGTATAGCATCATGCTCTCTGCAAGCTTTTTCATAACAATTACTCCTAGTTGACAATCCCACTATGATACTTTCTGTAACAGAGTAAGCAAGAAGCACACTGATGGTCATGTTGGTCAAAGTGCTTTTTTGTGCTAGATTAGTCTATTTTATGTCCCTTTCAGCCTCTGCACCTCAATGAGGGGCAAAGTCCACTGGACACAGGTAGGTTTGAGGACATTTCTTCTGGACATGTTTTAGGACTTTATGATTGTTACTCAGGTCCACAACAAAAGTGGACACTTCTGTCAGTCTTTCCCAAATCCCAAGTCAAACTCTCATTTACATTTAAACTGCTTCACACTCCACAAGTACAGAGAAGTGGTGCAGAAAAGAGTGTAAGCACTTGACCATTACCTGTCTTAAAGTCCACTGCTGTAAGCAAAGACACAGTCAGTGTGTCTCACTGTGGCTTTCATGAAGTATCACATGAGAAGGTTACTGATACTGAGCACTAAATCTAAGCACAGCCTACAATTTTTAGCACCTCGCATTCTTTTTATCACAAAGGAAGCCAAATCAGCCTTCCTCTAGAATCTCTGCAGAGGCTAGGAGCACTAGATCAACGCAATTTTTTTGAACTAAACAAAATGAGTCTCAACACATTACCTTATTAATAAGAACTCACAACAGTCTCTAAAACTTAAGTACAACTGAAGGAAACACCTTATAGCTTAGAAGGACAGCCTTTTCACACAGCTTTCACTGTTACTAGCTGTGGTGCCATGCACAAAGGTGTATAGCACTTCTGCCACTGTAAGTAGACCTGCATTGAAGCATGGTACAGTTTCTCAACTGCTGACACTATAATCTGTGTCTGGTTTGGTTGAGAGGAAAGCTTATTTCAGTTTTATTCTACAGCATGTAAAAGTTGGCAAACTATCTTCTACTGTGAAAGTCGTACAAGAATATGCTGGGCAAATTCTATAGTATTTCAGACTTTTAGGATATCAGTGTCATTTATCTCCTCCACCAAAATTAGCCAGAGGGATCACCTTTTGGATCAACGCTCTAAACTGTTTTGCAAATTGCAGTAACACAGAGACTTTAGGGAATAGGCATAAAACACCATTGTCATCTCATTATCAAGTAGTCACTTGCCATCTACAGTTTCAGAACTTAGCAGAAATATAAAAATAAACTTGACCTAAACATACGAAACTGTGTCTGAAGTTCCAACCCCCTTGCAAGACTTTTGAAAGACAAGAAAAAAGACTTACTTCCTTTTTCTTTTTTCAAACATGCTTCACTGAATTCAGAATTATAAAGCAAAAAGTTGTGGAAATTAAAAATGACTATAGATGGAGTAAGAGGATCACAGCAGAAATACAGCTTCTTAGCTGCCTCATCACAAAGGTTGTAAGTGCAGAATCCAGTGTTCCCCATAGTCCAAAATAGCCGCTTATGCTTGTACTGCAGGCAAAAATGGCTACTCAAGGGAACCAGATGTGCAGAGAAATTAAAAAGACATTTTCCCATTCTAGTCCTAGGTGTCAAATAGTGCAGCATGTCGGCTTACCACAGGACTGTCCTGGTTGTCATTAAGTTCCGAGAGCTTGGTGCTGGATTTCTGCCGTTTTGGTTTATTCCTTTCACTTAGATATCCGGAGCTGTTGTCTTGTAATTTTTCTACTTCTTGAGCAGCTAGAATACAGTCTTCAAGACTGCTGAATCCAGAGGGAATGTTTTCTTTGTTGACGACTTCCCTAAAAAGAAAAGGGACATTACAAAAAGAGCTTGTTTAAAACACTCTCCCGCTACATTTATGGTAGCAATAGAGAAATACATTATGCTGACTGGTGCAGTTCCAGCAATATCACCTACGCCCTATGAAACCAGTATCTCTGGTTCTTCCTACTGCAGCAAACAACACACACGGTGCAATGCTAAATTCCGCTGAGGAGTGAAAGCCACGTGTGTATACCTCAGGTGAGAAACTATGAGGATCAATGTTTGGGACTTGATTCACTTCCCACTTAAGTCAACACAGAGAATCATATTGAGCTGGACTAGCTTCTGGCTGTCTGTGGTATTTTTATAGGGAATAGGCAGTATATTTCCCTTTGAGACACGTGCTTTCAATTTAGAAAAGTGATTCACAGCTGCGGTCCAAGGATCTCCTTTGGTGTATGACACTGCATAATCGACCTCCTTACTCATATTGTTAAATGTAAGAGCAGGATAGTGGTGCTTTGGCTAAATGCTCGATTCCTATTTAGGAATTACATAGAACAGAAAAGGGAATGCATCTCTGCAACAGCAACACAACTGCTAGGACAGAGGACTGTTCTGCTATGTTGGAAGTGGGACAGCTAGCCTTAAGTCACCATGTGATGCACTAGCTGAGACTCTCTGGACTAGCCGGGTTTGTGCATATTTTCCAGAAGCCTGGTGTGTGGCTTATCATGCTCTGCACAATTAGCCTGCTGGGTCCTTCAGCATGCAGCTGTCTCTTCAGAGTCTGTTTAGTAGTCTTCTCTCTACTTTGTACAATAATGAACACACATACATAACATGTTACGGGCAACAGGGGAAACACAGTGCATCTCATTCTTTATCATCCTACCTTGACAGAGGCTAAAGGCAGGCTGCTTACACTTGACATTGAAACTGGGATGTTTGCTAACTGCTGTATGTGTGGCTGCATTGTACAGTGCTGTTCAACTCCAAAGCCTGCTTTCACAAACATCAAGAGAATTTATCTAGATTTGTACTGGTGTGACAAGAAACCAGTCACTCTGTAGTACCTGGACAGTGACAGCATGACAAAGAAAACCAGGAAGTGTCAGCTATTTTCTAGACCATGAATCTCTAGGTTTTGTTGGTGGAAGGGAAATACAAAAGGGTATTATAAATCTATGATTAAACTTCTAAGATAAAATATTTGCCTTTGTGGAAACTTTTGCAACCTTCTGACCAGACCAATTGCATATACACAGCCTGCAGATCATGTAGCCTGCAAAGCCTGGGAGTTCACCTATGGGTTTCTGTGATAAACACTCTTCCTGTCTGAAGTCCCATCTTGTGACATTACAAATCCTCTTGTGATCCATCACAAGGAAAGGAGATGAAATCATAGAATCATAGAATCATAGAATAGTTAGGGTTGGAAAGGACCTTAAGATCATCTAGTTCCAACCCCCCTGACATGGGCAGGGACACCTATCACCAGACCACGTCACCCAAGGCTCAGTCCAACCTGGCCTTGAACACTGCCAGCGATGGAGCATTCACAACTTCCTTGGGCAACCCATTCCAGTGCCTCACCACCCTCACAGTAAAGAACTTCTTCCTTATATCCAATCTAAACTTCCCCTGTTGAAATTTGAACCCATTACCCCTTGTCCTCTCACTACAGTCCCTAATGAAGAGTCCATCCCCAGCATCCCTATAGGCCCCCTTCAGATACTGAAAGGCTGCCATGAGGTCTCCGCGCAGCCTTCTCTTCTCCAGGCTGAACAGCCCCAACTTTCTCCTCCTATCTTCATATAGGAGGTGGTCCAGTCCCAATCAAAACAGCAGCGACAAGTAAAAGACATTTTGAAAGGAATTCCCAATTTTGATAATTCATGGAAAGGAGTTCCAGCAATCTGACCTAAGGGAACCAGGAAAACCAATTTGAATCCTAGCCAGCATTCAAAACTTCCGATGTGCTTTAAATCCTTGGCTCCAGTTGAATCTAAACAACTGTGTCAACCATGTGTAAAGGTGGCTCTACAATGCAGTGTTGAAAAAAAGCCCTGCAGTACTATATGCTTCCAAACACGTACACTAGCCAGTCTCTGACCTACTTACCTGAGAAGCCTGTCAGCAGGGCTACTAAACAAGAAAAACTACTTCAGAGCTGCTGCCAGATACTTCTGTGACCTGCAAGGGCTAATTTCCCAGTCCATCTTCACGGCATATTTTAAGTCACTACGTAAATGGATTTTTGTAACTATGTATTTTTTTTACAACATTTGCATTGATAAATTTTTGGGCAATGATATGGCTGCAATATTAACACAAGGTTATGCACCTGTGTAACAATGGCTTTGTATAGGAATGTGCAGATCCAATAGGACTTGGGGAATTCAGCACCCAGGAGAAAACCCTCAGAGACTAGATGTTATTTTGGAATCTAACTTGAAATCCTAGCAAAGCAATACTACAGCCAAGAATACATATTCTTTACAAGTAGTGGTGTGTAAAACCTAGAGTATGTGTATGCACTGAATATAGATCATGGCCTTGCAAAGTCTGTAGTTACAGTTCCTCAAAGATAGCTATGCCTTGGGCAAGTGCTTGTTAAGGCTGCGGTGGCAACACATTTGTACCGCACAAAGTGGTACAAAATGCCACAAGTAGAGGAGTATGAAAGGAAAAATAGCTATTATTTTTACTCTTTGACAGACATTTAATGAAATTAACCACTAAATCGTGTTTAAACTTTGTGTAACAGGGTGGATAAAAATTCTTGAATTCTGATCACTCAAAAGGAAGGGTTTTCTACTTTCAGACCAATGCCCAAGTCTCGTTAATAAATCCAGACATAAGCTGTGCCTCCATGTACAAAAAGGAGGCTTGATCTCATTTCTGAAGACTTTTGGAAATCAGAAAAGTATCTAAACCCGATGTCTTTATCTAAAGAAAGTTATAGGCAATAGGGCTAACTGCTTGTGAATTTCTACTAAAGCAACAAATACTGTGATTAAACAATTCCAAATACTGTAATTAAGAACTCTACTATAATGCGTAAAACCCCCCAGATTCTTATCATGCTTCACCCCACTCCACGACCTCTAATAAATTTTAGATTTCTCAGCTCTAACTGATGCTCTGCACAGGCATTCAGTCTGCTCTGAACTTTCAACTCAACTCAAGGGCCAGAGTATTTCACAACAGAACTAAGCATTGCCTTAATCAGAGGCTGTAACTAGGGTACACTTAATCAAATACACTCGCCAAAACAAAGAAATCAGGCTCATACATGTCTCTGTTTCTCCGGGCTTCCTCCTGCTCTTTGTGGTGTCGCCTCCTCTGCCTGGCAGACACATTAGAAGAGGCTGAAGATGTTCCCGATTCAGAGTCCTCTGAACTCTGGCCGCCTGAGCCATGAACATCAAAGAGATGCTGCTCCACGGCTGAGCGGATTGTCTTCTCTAAATACCTGTCAAGCCGAAAAATAAGGTCAATTGAGCTCAAAGGCTTTGTGGAGCTCCCTCTCTGCAAGAATAAATAAAGCAAGGGTATCCAAGGGTTATGTTTTATTACGATGGCAAGGCAGTGTAAAATGTCCTAGGGCCAGTGACATCTGCAAAGAGCTAAGCTTCAGATATCCTGATGTTCAGGTCCCTCAGAACAGCTGAGCCTTTCCAATTCATCTTACTCTTTTTCATTTCTAGGGATGTTTGAACCTTCAGTAAAACAGCTATTTTACTTACTGCAACAATAGAGACACTGGTGCCTAACTTTCATCCTCCACTTCAATAGTCCTTGCCATGGCAAAACTGCATTTGATACCCATCCATGCTGACACCAGTCTCTTGTGCAATCCCAGCTCAGTAAGGCAACATCATCTGCAAGAAGGTGATTCACAGCTGTCTCACAGGGGGATGAGAACACGTAAACAGCACCTCACTACAAACTCCTCATATGCTTAACTTGATGACCAAGCACAGGTTTGGTTCCGAGTTCTGTTTTTGCACTGTTCTTGTGCTGTGAATGCAGTCACAGCCACCCTGACTTAACTCTAGTGTGAGATCACCTTTACTCCCACTGGCAGTAAGAGGGCTTCCACACATGCCACAGCAAGGGAGCCTGTGCATTTGCATCAGTTAAAGATGTGAGACTGCTTGAACTTTCAACACAACCAAATCTCCTGACATTTTCTTGTAATATTTGCTTCCTTCCTCCCTCAGAGGACATTTTTATGGGCAAAATATATTTTTTTTTCCACAAAGATAATTTCAAATCACATTTTCGTACATCCCTGCCCCATCCCTGCTTCTTGCAATGCTTTAAGTATCTGCTGAAGAATAAGTTTTTCAAACATGCCTGTCCAAAGTCCATATATAGCTCCTAGTGCTTTTTCCATAATTAGAAAAGTTATTTGCAACATTTGCGGGTTAATTTTCAACTGTGTAGCTATAAGCATGGGAACCTCAACCTGGGCTGACTTCTCCAGAGGTCTCCAGAGAATTCAGCAAAAGTTATTGCTACAGTTTATAAGTCTGCTGACGCTGCAGTTCCCCAAAAAGTCAGAGATCTTAACAACTGCAAACCCCACATGGTTTAACTAGGCAAGTATGTCTGTGTTTCATGTATTGACAAGAATCAGTTCTGCAATCCCATCTGTCATTGGGCACCTCCAGCTCTGGCAAGGAAGCCAACTCACTGACTCTGCTGCTCCTAGTTATGGTAGCAGCACTGAGCCAGGTCCTCTGCTGGGATGCAAACAAGAGCAAGAGGATGACACAGTGCAAATGGCTTCTCTAAATATGCAAGTTCTGTCTAACCAAAGCATCACAGGCACAGCATGAGTAAAGAACCAAGGGCCTAAGAATTTTTCAGAAGCAAGTGATTTATAATCACTGCAGATGCTTTGTTTTGAGAAACACCGTCTTTGTATAAGAACAACCCTTAAAGAGAAATCAAAGAATAACCATTAATACTTTTAAAAGCTCCAATATACAAAAAATAGTAGCTACAATATTGTAAAAGAGACACTTACTCTCCTGTAGCAGGAATGTTACTACTGACTTGTGATACGTGGGCACTGCGTAAAAGAAAAAAAGAGGAGAAAGTTAGACCTAATTATCGCAATAACATCTTAAACCCTCTTGTTCTTTGCAGCACTAAGATTTAAAGGTCTAAGCTGCCTCAACAATTGCACATGCAGGCCACAATCACATGCCGCAAGTTTTCCCCTTAAGGAAATTTCACTTCCATGGTGACATGGCACATTTTGGCAATGCCAATATCCTCAAGAATTTCCCTGTCATTCCCTTGAAGTAGGCCAAAGTCTAATGGAAAGTATTTCAACCTCAGCCAAAAAAATACACAGCATGTTTTCTTTTGAGGCTGACTTGAATAACTTACACACTTGAAAGGGGGCTTAATATTTAAGAATGTTTAAATATCAACAGAGGACAAAGGCAAAACACAGGCTTTGCACAGCTCTCCTGCCGTGCTCTGATATTCATACTCTTTGCTTCACATTTTTAAAAATAAAAGGTATGCTGTCTTCTTTCCCTTTCCCCTCGGTCTGTTCTCAGGCTCAGGAAGGGACAATGCAACTGTAGGTGCCACTGCCCTTCTGAATAAGCTGTCGTGCTACCTCACAGAGCTGTTGTCCCTCTGCTGAGTCCCATCCTGCCCCTTCTTCCCCTACACTGACTATTCTCTGCAGATAAGGTGACACTTTTTGCCTATTCATCCCTCCTGTGATCTTCGTTAAGTCAAGTAAGTATAGGCTTAGGGGTTTCATTTCGATTTATCCCTGTTATCAGCAGAGGAATTAGCAGTACAACTGGCTGATACATCCCAATAAAATGGCACTGTCTGGCCAGGATACGAGCCAGGCTAGATGCAATATGCTTCTTGTCAAAACAGCCTTTCATTGCTTTCAGTCTTTACTAGCATCTCCCAAATGGCTTCAATGCAGAACCATCAACAGCTGACTTCCCTTCATTAACCAAAGGTTCTCCTCTCTGCTTCCTTTGAATACTTTGCACTTCACCATACAGATCTAGAGCTAGCTAAGAAGCTGCGGCAAACTCAGATGGTAACCGCTCTGTGGCTTTCTTGGGTTTGAGTGCCACTTGTGGTGGAAGGCAGGCAACAGAGGATGAGAAAGGTAAACCAGGGGCCACTACATCCAGTTGAACAAAGCAAAGAAACCAGCCT
Organism: Myiopsitta monachus; assembly: GCA_017639245.1. Taxonomy (NCBI): domain Eukaryota; kingdom Metazoa; phylum Chordata; class Aves; order Psittaciformes; family Psittacidae; genus Myiopsitta; species Myiopsitta monachus. The sequence continues at coordinate 68,722,248 of CM029917.1, read as the reverse complement.
AACTCCTGTAGTGAAGTACAAGCCCCAAACACCAGCTGCGAATCAGACTTGCAATATGCTTAAGCTTCCTTCAGCTGAGCCAGTGTGTTCACCTCAGTTTGGGTAAAGCAGAGTGCTCTAACCACATGCACATCCCTTCTAGTCCCAGCTTCACATGGTGCTCATCTCCAGCCCAGGCACAGATCCCTGGAACATGGCACAGCATGAAAGCAGTCACAGATGTGCCAGTATATCCCACGTTACCTGCACAGCACCCAAGCTGCCATGTCATTCAGATGATCTCATGAACAGAAGACATACAAACACATACTATTGTACTTATTGTTATGGACATGCAATCTGCATGTAGGAAATAAATACATAAATCTGCAAGATCCCTCTGTTTCCACATGTTAACACTGACTCTTAACTACTGGATAGTGTTGCAATTTGAGGAGCAAGAGCACATTTCAAGAACCCTACTTGCTTTCCTGCTCACTTACATAAACTATTTGGCCCCTTCCCAGCCCAGAACTATTTTTTAAGACCTGGCCTCCCATGGGAGATGCATTAGCAAGTAAGATGCTAGTGTGATAGGCTAAACCACATTATAAAATACAATTTATGTGCTGACTACCGCTTGCTCCTATATGTGTGGGAGTGAGGTAATACTGTATTAACTTTCCACAATATTCAGATGCAATCCATACTGAGCAGGGGCGTCTTTCATATCACACTTTTCTTCTTTGTTTTCATGTCCAGAAAACAGAAGTGGAGGGGTAGACAGGATTGTTTGGATTCTAGGTTTTTTACAATATCTCTAGGGTATAGGTATATTACACATCAGACAAGATAGATCACCTCAGGAAACAGCTCTTCCCTCTATTTCCAGCAGGAAAAAACGCAAGCTCCTGTTTCACATAAGCTTAATAAAAGGCTAAATGCTGTATATGAATAAAACTTTATGCTGTTAACTCCATCTGCGGTATTCAAGGCGAACAGTCACTATCTGCAAACCACCTGCATCACCAAACCACACCAGCCTCTTTATCTGAGAAGTAGTAAAAAGAAGAAACAAAAGACGAAGCTGCAAAATATCTAAGTAAAATGCCAGAATCTTTCATAACACCTCAATACATTCTGTAGCTGTCTAAATCTCAGTTAACTCTGTCCTTTACTGGTACTGATTCAGTTTTAAGTCCATTAACCTTGCTAATTCATAATGATGCCTATCAGCGTAACAATTACTTGGTGGTATCTGGAAAAACCTTACTCAGACGATATAGATTCTATCAAAGAGCCAGTGATACCGCGATTTTGAAAGTACCAACAGATAACAAGGAGATATGCATACAGATGCATGCCAGCTGAGCGGATTATTACAAAATGAAGCTCTGACATTCTGATTTTATTGTATTTTCCTTCTAAATACTGCTTCCTTGTATAGAACCACAGAACCATAGAATAGTTAGGGTTGGAAAGGACCTTAAGATCATCTAGTTCCAACCCCCCTGACATGGGCAGGGACACCTCACACTAAACCATGCCACCCAAGGCTCTGTCCAACCTGGCCTTGAACACTGCCAGCGATGGAGCATTCACAACTTCCCTGGGCAACCCATTCCAGTGCCTCACCACCCTTACAGTAAAGAATTTTTTCCTCATACCTATAACTTCACTCTTAGCCCTGTGATATTTTAATCCTTTCCTATTAGCCCTATCTCAATGAGATGGAGATTTAAAATCAGAGTTTTTCCCAGACACAAGGGTTTTTTTTAATTCCACAACTGGTAACTTTCCTTGCTACTTCATTTAAATGCATTGCCAAATACTTTATTTACTCTGCATCAGCTTTTTTTACCTTGAGGAAGTTCGCATCCAAAACAAACAGTGGAAGGGAGAGAGCTACACAGCAGCTTCAATTCAAGCCTGCTCAGGGACAGAGCAGGAGGTGCTCGAGCACCCTAGCAAACTGAGGGAAAGGCATAGCTATGTGAGGATTTCAACCTAGGAGCAACCAGGCAGACAGGATGCATCCTGCAGGATTTTCCGAGCTTCTTGTGTGGCAAAGTCACTCTGCTGTCAGATCTACGCTTCACAGAGCAGGTGAGGTGAGGCATGCTCAGAAGAGCCCTCTTGGCATTCCTGCTTGTGCAGGCAGCTGCCTTGGAAGGGCTCCTTTGCTCAGTAAATCATTCGGACAATGGGAACTCATGATCTGTTTTGGTTAATTACTTTCCCCTCACGGCCTGCTCATTTCACTGGTATGTATGGTCAATTATCTCCACAGCTACATTATCTGTATTAAATTATGCAGTGCTGCAGAGCATGCAGTTCAACAGAAATTAAAGGTTCTTCCTGGGTGATGAAAAGCAGCAGGAGAGTTTCCCAGTGCTGGGGACTTTTAGAGAGCCAGCCACAAAACCTGCATCAAGGCGCATAGCTGTTTCAAGTGCTATAAACTTTTGAACTGGCTTCTTATGACCTTCACATTGTGAAGTCTGACCTCTAGCACTTCCCAGTGTTGTCTAACTTGTTTACTCAAGTCTTTTGCTCACTTTCAGAGGTGCCCCATCAGGCTCTGGATAATGTCTTGCTTCACACATAAGGTAAACTCTCATCACATGGCCTCTTCTCCCATTCTGTTCCAGCCTCAAGTATGGGAAGGTGGTATTTTCTATCACCTTTAAGCACATTAAATCTCCTCTGCCTCCTCTAACTTTAAAAAATACCCACCAGAGTAAGAACTATCTCATGCAATACCTGCACCCTGTTTGAGCTGCACTGGGCATCTTGTGTCAGCCGGCAAACAACTGAGCTGCATATCAAACTCCCTCTCCTGTTGTGTTTTTCACTTAAGGCACTAATGAGCAAAAGGTACCAGCATCCATCTATTACAAAAGCAAAGTAAAAGCATCAGCCAGAGTAAACTGGCTCACTGGCATAAAATTTTCCCAGCCTGGGTTTCCATTTATGAAGTCAATGAACTAATTCCTGACCATATTTAACGGCCTAAATGATAAGACATAGTTGCAATATGGAACCAAGGTCACTCATTGCCAATATTTATTTACAATCCATCTTTTTTTTTTTTTTTAGTCAAGCACAACAGTAAGAAAGCCTCAATAGATGCAGAAACTTTAAACCATTTTGCCATTCCAGCAAAGTAGAGGATGTTTAAATGGCGTTGACATTTAACATGGGAAATTTCTGAAGTCCTCCCAAATATATTATTCATATACATGATTAATGCAGGACCATTAATACATCATTATACATCATTAACCCATGACCTAGGAAATTCCTTTTTCATAGGTATTTATATACTCTAAACACTGTTCACTGTCCATAACTTGTCCACTGTGACACGCAATACTGCAGACTCACATGGAATCTTTTTAAGACAACTACTTCATTTGACACACATTCCCCAAAGAGAAGGACTGTGTCTGCATATAACACACAAAAATAATGAATTTAAAAATACAGAGATGCGCTTTTATTTTCTGGGACGTTCCATCACACAGAGGACACGCTTTCACTGTTTTCTCAGCACCTTTATGCTTTCACAAGCTCAGATCCAACTATCCTTGCTTGAAAATATATTTGACACTAACTTCTTACTATGCAGAAAATTAACCCCACTAAAAGCATCTGCCTTGTTTTCTTCAGGGCTCCTGTTTTGGACTTGCACTGGCATCACCCCCTGTGATGGGTGCACACTGACACCTACTGCTTGGAGCAGAAACAATCCTGAAGGCGATTCATACACACCACCTAATTTAGCTTGGTGAATTTGGATGGCGGTGTCTGCAGAGGGTCAGAAATACGCCTTGGGGGATCTCAGACCCACACAGTAGCTGGACACTGCAAGCAGGGACATGCAGCAGCCTGGTGTTTATTTTCAGCCAGTGCTGAAGTGATGCAAGACATTAACATGCATCACACAACATAATCATGATCTGTAAAAGGATGCAGCACCCCTTGTGGGCCTTAGGACCTCTTATGGCATGTGCCACTGAGAAGGAAGTGTTCAGGAAGGTGGCAGGTGTGAAATTTGGACAATATTTTTCAGCTTCTTCAGAAAACTGACCTGAGAACAAACAGAGCAAAACATCTTAAACAATAATTTGCAGGCTAAGAATACCTGACTTGTATTATATAAAGACAGCTGTCTCAAATAACAATTATTCAAAGGAGAACCAGTTGGCTATACTGGATAATGCCAACAAGATATTAGTACTTAAAGGAAAAGAAGTTTTAGAACAAGCAAAACTGTAAAATGCTTTGCCCTGCACTCATGGGTATCTGAGGCATTTTTTGGCATCGCTTGTGATGCCAGCTCTCATCCCAGTTTCAGTTTAATCCTCTTCATGTTAACAAGGAAATTCCACACTACAAAGCTTTTGACTTTTTATCTCTGTAATATCACCCTGGTTTATGCCAGGATGGACTCATTAAGAAACTCCTCTGAAACCATCTATGTGACTAATGTGTCAAATCTGAGGCATATACTGCCATCATGAAGCATGTCTGTAGCTCCCTGTCTTCTAAGAACTCATTGCACATGTTGAGAAGTGTACTTACAGGGAAGTGCTGTTGCCAGATGCTGCTTCATTACCTGAAACTGTGCGCTGTTTCTCAGTACTGATTACTCAGTACAGCTGGCATTCACAGTTTTATTATGGAATTATACAACGAGCAGCATTACACATTTTTTAGCAGTCTTAACTCCCTTTACCACCAAGTTTCCTTACAAAGGTTTTGGAATGTAAATGTCCTTCAGGCATGACTCCCTGGAACAATTAATCACCCAGCAAGGTTTTCTTTTTCTTTGAAAAGTGCAGAAACCTCTTTGCCTGGTATTGAGCATAGCTGAGTCAGTAAATTGTCTTAACCAAGTAGTACAGAGAGGACAGGATAGTCCTGGTCAGCAGTAGGTGAATGGATTCAAACCACAGATCTCACCAACTGGTCAAGCTCACCTCAACCTTGTAATGCCTAACAAAAGAAGGCTCCAGCTACAGAATTTCTAATTTCTGTCCAAGCTTTTTCATAGCCTGTTTGCACACATTTTTTCTTGCATCAGTATTGTGACTTAACATAAACAACTCCTCTCTGTCTAAAACCCCAATGGAATATGTGTACTCTGCTTCATCTCTTACATTAACTAAGCTTTCCCTGCTCTTTTCTGCACTTTGCAACAGCGTCTGCCCACACTTTTCTAATCACCTTCACAAATCTAATGCAACAGAGACAGGAGTTACTGAAGTGTATGAGGCCTCATCTGACTCTTGTACAAGGGCATTCATACTTCCTCTATACTGAAAATACTTCATTTTATACATCCACTGTCATGTGATTACTTCAACTTGAGTACTTTTATCCCATGCCTCCCCTTTCCATTCCTCCATGAACAAGTATGCCCAGGTCCTTTCTTTCCCTGGCATTTCTAAACGTGAAGAACTCCCCCTTCATGTAATGGATTGTCATTTTTAGTCCTGAGATATATGACTTTATCACCTATGTTATTACTTTTCATCCTATATCTTGTATTTCATGCTTATCTTTACATATCTCTATGTCAATCTCAAGTCATCCTATATCATATCTCACTATCATGTATTTTCTCCCAGTGGACATCCCCATCCCAACCACTCCTAAATTTCTGTATAAGCCCAGATCATGAGCATGACTCTATTTTATTATGCCAGTGGCCATTAAATTAAAAAAGCCCATGACACTTAAGGAGTTCTACTAGCAATGTCCTCCCTCTCCTACCAGCAATACCTACAGGTCTCATCCCCTCCCTACCCATCTTTAAGCTCTACTACTAACGCTTATTTTCTCCATACAACTGGCATGATACAAAGCATTTTGCCGACATCAGACAGATTAGGTATATTGCTTTTCTTTGTCTCTGGAAAGTTTTATAAAAAATAATTTGGTTTTATTGGTATCACCTCTCTTGAAAAACATGCCCCATTTTGCCTCATTTACCACTTACTCTCATACTATTAATGACTGCTTATTCCCTTACAGAGCAGCAGTGGTGATTAATTCTATGCTTGGTCATGACTTTCCCAATATCCAAAGGAAAAAAAAACAACAATCAATCAAACAAATCCACAATCGTACATCAGTGCCCTTTTAAGCAATAGTGTGTTGGTGGCATTCTGACAGTTCTGACTCAAAGTTAAGGCTTCAAGCATTTGCCTTATTTTTAAAAATAACATAAAGGGAAACATCTCCATTGCTAGCAGACATGGTACAGCAGTGAAGAATTAAGTCTCTGGTTTGATTCTACCAAAACTCTTTCACGAAGGGACACAATGCTCCTTCAGTCTGGCAAAAGCCAACTATTATGCAATGTATGGAAGCTAAAGAGCTCTTGTTCCCATTTAATTAACTTGTTGCATAATCATCTATTTGGAACTACTGTATAAACGCAGTAGCGTCTGTTCTGTACATACACATTCATGATTCACTTGAAGGATTACTTGAATGGCATTTCAAACTATGTAAGTGTAGCTGGTAGCAATACAAATAGATTCGACCATCAGACAGCTAAAGCAGACAATCTCTCCTTCCTTTTCATGGTGTGAAACACAGTTCATATATATGTCATGCACAGCTCTGGGGCAACAATTAGAATATTCAAAGCTGGGACAGAAAAATCTGGCCACCCACTCAAGTTTTCAGTTGTTGAAGTACCATGAACTGCCCAGCCAGCACAAGCTCTCCTGCCAAATTGACAGCACTTGGCAACTGACCTCAGGAGTACACATTTCTGATGAGTGATAAATAGCAGCAAGACTTTAAAGCTGCTAGCTTTATTTACAAATAATTGTGCCTCAGCAATGTTATGTACAAGAGACGAGCTTGGCATGAAGCCTCATGCTGCAAGGTGTGCTGCTCCCTCTCTGCTCCTGCTAGCCATTTCTTCACTATCCAACTATGTTTTTATTCCTGACTGTTCCTTTCCTATTTGCAGGATACATTCCATGGAAATGCATCCCTTCATTCCAATGGACACACTAATTCTTTGCTGCACATCCTAATATGCTCACATCCCTATTTAAAATTTCCAAACCTGCCCCTCTCTCACAGAAATGTCCTGCTTTGATACCAGTTTCCTCAGGTCCACTCCTTGCTTGCTATCTCCTTAGCAAGCTCAACAAGGTCAGCTGAAGACAATCTCTTTCCTGGATCATTTTTCTGACCCAGGAAAGGGTTTGGGACAGTTTTAAGCAGTATGACAGATGGAAACATAATGAAAGCCCACAATCATCTAAAGGTCACATTTAGCCAGAAAGAAAGAGAGGGACTATTATCAGTGGGAAGACAGGATTGATGATTAAAACTAAGGAAAACTTGTGACAGGGGAATTTACGCACCTACAAAATAATCTCACAAAAGGCAGAACCTCCCTCGACAGTTTCGAGCTTCTGAAGCACAGACTAGGTAATATCTGCACAAATACACCACAGGGAATGATGATGCATCAACAGGAAGGTAGACAAGGCCACACAACCAGGTTAATTCACTGACTCACATTTCTGCACTGTTTTAATGGAAGCCTCCATACTAAGAGTAGGCATGAAATGCATGCTTTCTGTACTTTATGCTAGAAAAATTCTCTAAGAAAAAACCAAAGATAAACAGAAAAATATGCAAGAGAATTAACACAGTTTCAGAGATCACTGTAAGAATTCCAAATATCACTGCTCTCACAAAAAGCACCACAGGGATTTCTTTTTATTTGTTTACACTCTGCAGAGATCAAAGAACTCAATTATAATATCTGTCCCTTCCTCCTCTGCAGCCTTTCACTGTTAATTGCCCTGGCTTCTGTTCTTCCACTGAGTATAAATGAAAGCACTGGAATTGAGCCTGCTACAGAAGCAAGCAGAGCAGACTTTCACTGATGTCAACAGAATTAGTCCACTTTTACAAGCAGTGACTTTGCCCTCCAGTTGGCAAAACAAGAAACGCCGTTTGTTCAAAGGCAGTGTGAGTGCTGTTCCCTCCAGACAGGCGTGCTGGGGATCCAGACACTTTCATAGAATCATAGAATGGCTTGGGTTGGAAAGGACCTTAAGATCATCTACTTCCAACCCCCCTGCCTTTCTGGGCTGCAGCAGAGGAGCAGTTGCTGTAAGGGCTGCTGACTCATCATCTGATTCCTGGTTTCTTTCTTAACAGCACACGCTGCCAGTTCTTCAAAGCTTGTGGCAAAAATCTCTCCTGTGCCCGCAGATTATAAGCTACTCATGTCAGGGCATCTAAGCTATGTAATAAACTGAAGACAAGAGGAAACGGATGTCTATCTTCTAATTAATAATTTACAAGACTGGCATTAAACCCTGAACCTCGTCTCTAAATACAAAAACTTGCAAACTTTGTATCTCTGAAGACTCATTCATCCCACTGGCTGAGCAATAATTACGAACTTCACATAGGATCTTCCGTTTGATTACAGTCTGTTGAGCATTTCTGGCCTCATTCCCCACATTTAATTCCAGTAACAAGTCAATCCCACCCGGAAAAATAAATTAAAATAGCTGAGTAAATACCTCACGTAGAAGGGTGACATAGGCCTCTCATCTTCCTGGGAGCTAAAACCAAAACACATTGTTTAAAGTTAGTATGAAGCTCTGACTTGTATTTACATTTCAAAATACTCTTAAAAAGCAGATGTAACAAAAGCAAACCAGTACAACTGTTACAGAGGTAACACTTATGTCTACTTTGACCTCCAATTGTAGTAATGAAGAAAACTCTAAATTACATTCCTTAAACCCTGAGAATCCAACTCATTTCTCAGTATCCACAAACACGATCTAACAGATCTCCTGTCAGATGGCCAGGAGTTACTCTGGCTCTGCAGCAGTGCAAGGACTATTCCCATAGCAACAATAAAGCATTTTGCCAGCAGAACCACCAGAGCCTTTTGCTGTCTGTTGTTCCAGAATTAAACAACCAGCCTATTAAAGCAAAATTAGAGAAAAAAACCCACAAGTGACATCTTGAAAGACCAAAGTAATGGCCATGGGTATGTGCACGAGGCTAGAAATTCCCCAGTTTCACTGCTCCTGTGGAAAGCCAACTTGACTATGCTGAAATCCCCCTAGACTTGAGATCAGGGGCTGCCATCGGCTGGCATGCAGCTCCCCAAGATAAAATGGTGTTTCAGTGGTCAACTTAACCTGGCCCACACATAACTACCTGGTGTGTGGTCAAACCGTTCCTTGGTCCAGCTCATCTCACCTGTGCTGCTGGAGGGTAAGAATGAGCTGCTGAGGCATGGAAGCTTAAAGGTGTGGTGGACTGATGGTTAAGTCAAGTTAAGACTGTGCCTCTACATGGGGCTCAAATGAATTTCACCTCATTATTCCAACCACATAAATGGTCAGCCTTGCAGGGCATTTAAGCCTTGTAACTCTCCAGAGCAGGACACTCCTTCTTCCAGGCATGCATGAAATGCTACTAAGGTTGATTCGTCCCCAAAGGACTTTTAAATGAGTCTGCTGAAGAGCACAGCAAGTTCAGCAGAAAGGCAGAAAAGACAGGAAGCTACATAAATTACTATAACAAAAGCAGAAAGGGTAACATCCCACAGGCACTGGAAATCAAGTATTTTCCTGCTGCTTTCCCACTGTTCCAGAAGAATGGGATCATACCAGACCTCAGCAATTTGCCACAGGTACTCAACCACAGGTCCCGGGGCACTGCCAAGCTGCGAAGGCATCCACTGCTTTTGAGCTTGTTCCAGGGCATGACAGAATATGGGAGAATGTGCCAGGTGAGGTGAGCTCAGCTTCAAACTGAAGTCACCTGGGGGCTTCAATCACCCTGACCACTTCAACAGCAATCTGAAGTAGATCAAGCTTGAAAAGACAGCTTGAGTCCATTAATCTCTAGAATTCAGAATAATTTTTATTTACCAGTTTATAAGACCTTTTCTAAGCATAGAATAAATGGGAAAGCAACACATCTGTGGACTTTGTACCTAAGAGGTCAAATACCTTTTGCAGCCTCCACTAAAGCCAGCAGGCAGCTCCATCAGCAAGATGAGCTGAAACTGGCCTGCAGCCAGGTAAGCACTCTGCTTTCACACTGTATATAGCCAGAGGCAGATTTGCAGATTTCACCATGGCTCATTTTGAGCCCAGTCAATGTTATAACAGATTCTCAAATATGAATGCCAAATTTGTATTTGTGAGAATGAGAAGGCAGGATGCAAGGGAGTTGGAATGGTCAGGGAGGCAGACAGACAGAAAAGCAAACCAGTGGGCCAGTGAAAAATCACAGGGGTTTAATTCTGCATCATTTTGACCTCCCCCCACTACAGTACACAGAGATTCATAGCGAGACAAGTACAGACATCTACAGAAAAGACCTTCCAGCATGTCATGCATGTAGCCCAAAATACTGATTCAAGGGTAACACCAAATACCACAGACCAGAAGGAAGAGAAGCTGCTTCTGAAATCAGCAGTCTGCCAAAACTCACATCACCTCTGTAACACAACAGTGACTGGGCAGTTTTCAGCAGCTCTCCAAGAAGGCTGGGAGCACAGCCGCTACTGGAAACTTTGCTGCCACTTCCACAAGCAAGTCCTCAGCAGCTTGAGCAAGCTGCAGTTGGCCACTGCTGCAGAAACACTGAATGCTGCTGTCACCCTCCTCAGAGACCCAGCCAGCACATAGAGCAGTGCACAACAGGCTGAGAGCAAAGTAGGTGGTGCAGTTGCCTCTGCAAGAACTGAGGCAAACATCACCTGCAGCGGCTTTGAGACATATTGCCATGGCCTGGAGACTGCCTAGAAATAGTGCAGGGAAACATGGAAGTGCCAATCATTGCCCTCGCCAAAAGACAACCTGCAACAAAAGCATGGGTAAGTACCTCTGCCAGGTTCAGGCTCTCTCCCCTGACAGCATGCACAGTCTCTCAGCTTGCATGCATAAGTTATCTCTTTATTTACACTTACAGAATATAAGTGCAAATAAGAAAAAAACCCACACATTTTTTTTAAGTGTAAAGAAGTTACACTAAACGCACAAAGCTGCTGGTAAAGTTTTCTGCTATGTTCAGTTCACCGTGTTAATGGCTGTACTTGTAATCTCAATGCAAACAAGTCCCAGTGGTGTACACAAACCACTGAACATGTTTCTCAGGCAGAGAAAAGTTCACAGCACCATCAAGATTTCTGTGCATCAATGCAACTTTAGATGACAACAAATGACAACACCAAATGCTCCTTTGTGTAAAAGTGGTGGTTGTCGAAGTGGCACCAAACATGCTTTATTTTCCACCATAAAAACCCCTCCTCATTTCAGGGTTTGTATTAACTTCCAAGTCACAGAAGCACAATGATACTGAAAAAGACCAAGTAACTTTCTTATATTCACACTCCCATTAGTTGCGTTGACAAATCAGATGGAAAAGCAGTATACAGCAGGGATCCTGAAATGTACTGCATTTCCTTCCTTTTCTTCCTCAGCAAGAACAACTGCTGCTCCACAAGTTCAAGCAAGTTTTTTATCTGTACAAAGAACTACTATCCACTCATACATAGAAACTAAGGAGAAACAAATATTTTAAGAACATTAGCTGGGAATAGAGGAAAAAGCAGCTTTGGAAGTCAGAAACAAAACACCAGTTTCATTTGATCATCATGTTTCAAAATTTCACATAGTTGATAATAAATTGTAGCTGTGCATTACCTCTCTTATCCAATAGTGCTTTACAGTTTCACATGTGCAGCACTGACCAATAGCTGCATCTGGGATGAAGAGCTCAAAGCTAACTAGTATGAAATCTAGACTTCTGAAAAAAACATCAAAATCTTCTAACTTTAAAAAGACCTCCTGCAGATGAGTGAAGCACATTATATGTTTCATCCCACAATCATTAAAAACAGTATCCCAAACACCTTTCCTTAACTTCATGCCCTTTTGTCAACCCATCAACTTCATGCACCTCAGTCGAATCATCTATGCAAGGTGAAAGACATGAGTTGTAGAAATTAAAAATAGATTTAAGCCACCTATTCAACAACTATAATTCACAATCCTTCAAACGAGATGCGAGACTACCGAGTCCTACTGCAATCACTTAGCGCACAAGGATTCTGTTTCAATTATTTATGAAATAATGAATTGCAGGTGTAAGGTAATAAATTGATGTGCTTATATTATACACACAAGCACAGATTAGTTTAATAAAATAAACAAAAAGTGTGTGAGAGGTTTTAAACCTGTGTATACCTAATCACATGGTTTTGGATATAAAAGAGACAAGCAAGAAAAACGTGCAAGATATGAATCATATATTATCATCAGATGACACTACACAATGAACAGGCTAGAAGCTGGTTTAAAACCATCTTAGTTGCTATCACTCTATACTGATCAATAAACAACTGCTTACTTGTTTTTAAAACACCTTGTACTGAAGGGTTTATTAGTATTGCTAGGAAGCCCTTTCTATCATGTATCCTCTCAAAAGAAAATGCTAGAAGCCATTAAGATATGTGTAACACTTAACTGTATTGTACTTAGGCAGCATAATTCCTCTTTGGTTAAAAGGATACACCACCCTTCCAGAAAGAAGGGAAAGCTTAATACCTGGCACAGTGAGTGACCTAGCAAACCAAGTCAGTCATCCACAGTAAATGGAGGGGAAAAGTCATTCTGACGTGCACCTCTTGCACAGTTCCAATTTCTACCTTGCCCAGCAAAGAATTCATCCATTAGGCAGGCAGGTTTGGTAGTAAATTAGATGTGGGTTTTTTTAGTACCCTTGAAGTTTTCTCCAACTATACTAATTTTTTGTGGCCAGAAGACACCAGAGGTATTAAATAACTTTCAAAGATCTCCTAGTTATTTATTCAACTATCAGTGACAACCTGGCCAAGCCGGTGAGTGCAAAACACAGCAGTCTCTTTCTTCTCAGACATATACATAGCTCCCTAAGCCAAGGGATTAAACAGAAATGAATTGCTTTTTAATGTAATACTTGGGAAAGAAATTTCTCACACTCCTAAAGGACACCTAAATATCTGATGACTTCCTTCTTGCTAAAAACAAAAACAAATACCAGCCAAACTGAAAAGAACTTGTTCTCTTGATTTTAGAGCAAAGGAAGTAATATTGTCATGTTGGTGCCCTCCACTGAGCTAACAAAATAAACTTGTCAGGCTGGAAGGAATGCCAGTATCGCCCACCACTTACGTTAGCACATCTTAGGATTTTCAGGCACATGTATTGTACAGCATTTACGCAACACATCCTTTCTGCCTCTACAGAAGGAAATAGGAAAGCCTGGGTGAAGACTAACTGTTAAACGATAAATTTTTATTACAGAACCACAGCTACTTTTTTTTTTGCCTTCCCCTTTTGCAACAGGAATATTACAGGCAACAGTTCACCCATCACACTTTCAAATACACAATGATGGTGTTCTTTCCTTTCCCTGATATCTCATCTTGTCCTTAAGAAAGAATAAGGGAGCTGCTGGCTTGTTCCAGAGCTCAAGCTCTAAAACATCGAATTATAGAGTTCCCAATTTATTCACATGCATAGAGGATACTCCAGTCCCAGCCTCCTCACTGGCTTGAGCTCTCACCCGAGGTCAGAGGGTGGCTCAGGGCCTTTCCCTCTTGTTTTATTTGCACATAATTATCAGTTCTTCCGTCCCAGCTTGCTGGCACTGGAACCTCCATTGTAAGGCTACAGCTGCTTTTCCACTCCACATCACTTTCCAAAAGTTAAATGGGATATTTAGTTGATTAAATAATAAAAAAATAAGTTTTGTTGTTTGGTTTTATTATTCTTTTTTTACAATCACGAAAATGTACTTTGACTCAAGTGTCAACATTTTGCACCAGAGGTGAAGGGCCAAAACATTGGCAGGGTCGTGCTGCTCAGCCAAGGTCATGTTTTCCTAATGCCTTGTCACAGGTTCTATTTGTTCTGACCTCAACAGTTAGACAAAGAAATGGCTCGCTTTCTATTCCACCACAGATATTCTGGACTTCAAAAGAAATGAATGATTTTTTAGTGAGAATGCTTTTATTTCAGGCAATAAGATAGCTGCTTCTAATGTTAGCGCAATCAAACAAAAAGGCATTGAAAATTCAGTGGCATCAAATTACTAACACTATCAAAAGTTAATGCAGCTTTTGGGGGGAGGAAAAGGAAGATTAAGTTTGGGTGATGTCTTAAGACTTCAAAGTTATTTTCCTCTTGTCTTCTTCTCACCATTTAGAACCACTGTGTCACCTTGGATTAACAGACATGCCATTTTTGTAAATGCAGAGGATTTTACCAATATTGTTTATTTACTTATTCTGACATTCAATATTAACAACACTTAAAACACCTTCAAGAAAGCCTAAATTTTGAGGCCACAGTAGTGCTTTTTGCTGAGTGTCTTGTCTTAGTCATGTATTTTTCAGCACCTTTTTTCCCTACGTCATTTCCCCACAGAAGTTATTACAAGCCTTGCAACAAATGCGAGATTGAAATTGCTCATGAAAATTTATTGCATACTTATTTTCTCAATGGAATGATTTACTCATGGCTTGTGCTTCACAGCAGTGGCTAAAAGGTAATGTTTTTGCAAATGAGAACTAGCAGGTAATAAACATAAGCTTCATCCTTCAAATGAAGACTTCAAAATAAATTTCCTTCAGATAAATATTGAGGTATGTTATACAAAAGAAGGAAGAAGAATACCACCCCTGATGCAAGAGCAACCATAAATTTAATCTAACACAATAACACTGTGGCGATACAATGGTCATCGTTAAGTCAGCACTTACCATCAATTGTTAGGCAATACCACCCTTGCTCTATACCCTTAATCAGAGGGGGAGGGAAGAGCAATGCTCTATATAGTAACTAAGAAACAAATGACTAACAGCTGTTTCTCCATGAGAGTTATAACCATGCAAACATTAGCATCTTCCCTGAAATCTTATACTCACAACTATAACTTGTTGTTTCAGATATTTATTTCTAGTCTTCACGATAGTTACACTTAAACCTAACCATGCTTAGCACTGAAAACAAGTTAAGCTCCTGCTTAAGTACCTGAATAAGCTACCAACCAAATGAACCACGTGTCATAATACCAGGCGGACAGCCCAGCTTCTTTATTCTGAACTCACATACTTTGCAAAATATTTCCAATAACTTGGATGGGGTGAATTGGTATTGGTTTAAATATTAATCTCCAAAGGATCCCGCCATCTTCCCCAAAGCTGTTTCTTCAGCAGTGCTTTTCTTCAAGGTCTCTCAACTAAGTTATGTCCTAAGCCTGCAAGATCAGTGTGCAGCAACGTAACAGTGGGGTCACAGGAAGGGACCTCTTTGTGGAGAGAACCCTTGGAGCCCTCCAAAACCATAAGCTTCTGTATCCTGTTTTATCTGGCATTCAGAATACCAACATTGCTATTTCTTAGAGACAAGCTGAGGTGAGTATGAAGGATCTATCACATATCCAAGGAACATGTGCTATTTCTTGTTCTACCTTCCACAGTCAAGATGAAAGCACAAATACCCAAGCCTACAGTAGGAGCTTTTTAATTCTAGGGAACATTAACATACACCACAGCCACACACATTGAGAATATACTTGATTATCCACAAGCACAACTGTACAGGCTGTGCTTGAGAAGGCACTGAGACTGAAGGACGTTGCTTAGACAGAGAGGAATAAAAAATATGCTGAAGCCTTTTTGCACAGCTTCCTCCTACTTCAAAGCAACATCAGGGAAGTACAGGCTATCCCATAGCAAGCTGAAATGAGCAAGAGTTCTTGCTGATTAAATGCCACTGTGAGCAAGAGGCTGATTTTCCATTTATATTAACATATCTGAATCTACTGGAACCCTTGACAGCAGCTTAATTTTGTGTAATTATTTTCTACTCACTATCCTCCTGGATTGCAAATATGTTTATCTTTTATAAAATGACGTCAATGTTAAACAGCTCGCTTTTGTTGTTTTACTACTTAAACTAGTTGGGGCTTATTATGAAAGACAGGGCAGTGTCTTTCCTTCTACTTGTGGTCTGGCAATAGTCCTCACTAGAATAAAACCAGAAAATGGGTCAGAAAGAGGTGGAATGAGTGTACCAGCCAAAGTCTCACCTCTTCTCAGAATTTAACAGTGTGAAGTTGCGTAATGCACACATACCTGTTGCATTTTAATGGTAAGAACTCTCACCAGGTAACTAGCAATTTCAGTTATCAGGATTGTTTGTTATAAGCTTGCATGCTTCAAATAAAAGTACCTAAGAGCCCAGTTTTTAGGCAAATATTCATATTATCTTGCTTATTTAGGTGGACACTCCAGAGCCAAACGCTGCAGAAAATTTCTACATCAATTTCCTCTTTTAATCAGACCCCCTTCCCAGGAGTGGTACCCAGGAAGAGCTTCCCCAGACTCCCTACACTCACCATGTCACAGCTGTGACAAGACAGAGTATTTGGCTGTGGGTCAAATGTGAGGCTAGAAAGCCAAAAAGTCACATACATTTTGCAACAGACCATGAATATGACTTGAGGAAGATAAGCAGCACAGGTTTGAATTTCTCTTCTTTCTTCCACCAGAAAAAAGCCCAACAAACCAAAACCCCAAGCCCAAAACAAACAAACCAATCAGATCTCTCCACCCTCAGAGAACATACTTCACATACATATTCCAGAACATACTTCACTAGGGCTTGTCAAGCACTCCCAGTACCTTATACAGGAAGCAATAACAAAGTCCAAAGGATCAGACTTATTTACGATACAACTTTACACACACAAGTGCTCACTAATCTGTTAAAAAGAGCACAGCAGCCATTTAAAAAAAAAAAAAAAAAAAAAAGACAATCAAAAAAACCCCCAAGAAAGTACAGTGGAATACAGACAGAGTTCTCAGGCTAAAATACTGGGTATTTGTGAAAGATCCCGAGTAAACAAGCCAGTAAGGTAAATCAAACATCCCCAATGATGACTGCAAATGAGACAGACCATGCAGACAACTGCTGCTGTACAGATTACAAATGGATCAGTCAAGCTCCCTACTTCTATCAGACGCACTTTCTAGCAGTGCTTGTGATGGATTCACTCTTCCTCTGCTTTCATTTGGTTCAGCAAAGCACAAAATGAGAAGCCACTGATCATGAACAAGGCCCGAGTGTTTACCTGCCTTTCTTATCTCCTGCAGAAACTGGCAGATGCCACTGGCAAAGGCAGGTGCCACAGGTTTCAGTTTTTCACAGCTTTTCTTAAATCTGCAACAGGCAGAGCTACAATAATGAACTAAAACACACCAGTAAGAGCATTAGTAATGCTCTAACTAGGAACCTAGGTTATTAGAGTAAGTTAATGCTATTCAGAAAACACATTAGCCTACAAGCAATAGAAGAGAATTACTGGTGGATAGGTTGCTGGAAAATCAGTAATACAACCCATGTGACATTCACAGGTGCCTTGGGCAATATAGTACCTATTGCAGCAGAGGGTTTAACACATCTGGCCTTCTACCTCTTCCCATGCAATGAAACATAACCCTTGTGTTCCCCATTGTCACACCCTTCCTGCAAGCCACCATATATCATCATGTGCCATTCCACAGACGTCTATATATAGAATAAAATGACATTGTATAGTACATGGCTATATGCAAGCACATTATATGATTTTTAGGAAGACAGAATTATAGCTGACACCTTGGTAGATATAATACTTTGCCACTCTAGGGGCAAATGCTATTTAAATGTTACAGCTACTTACACAGAGCCTTTCTCCCTCTCCCAAGTTTTCACACCAGCCACAGAGATGCATTCATACCTCTTCAGCACAGGAGGGTTCCCATGGCAGGTGCAGCACAGCCAGCTTGCGGCCTGAAGACAGCACAGAGTGGGCCACGTGCAGAGATGGACAGGAGAGAGCTCACCCACCCAAGAAGGGAACCAAGTGTGATTATTGCTGGCAGCTTACTCCCTTTCTTGAGAGTGGAAGACAGATGCTCCCAGCTTGGGAAGCACCTCAAGCCGCAGCACCTGGAGATTGCCACTAGTCTGCTTTAGACCCAGCAACAGGACTCTGTGCTGCGAGTTGTCCATGCCCTCAGCTGGAACAGCAGCACCAGCGTGTGCACCTTCACAGGAACCATGAGCATACTGCTACTTACACTGGTACTAACCACCACCAGGCATCACCCTTATTGAAGTTGACAAAACATGCTCAAACCCAGCAAGACCCTCTTCTGTAGCAAAACCCTGCACTAAGAAGGGAGGAGACAACATTCCAAGGGGAAGAATAGGAAAATAAAAGTGTAACCTTGAGAATGCCACTGTAAAGCGATCTGGCAGTGTGCGCTTGCCTGTTACTAGGCCCAAAGAAAATTGGGTGCTAAAAGTATAGTATACCCATCCTAAAAATAGATCAAGGAGATGGAAAACAGCCAGACTTTTGTGAATAATTGTTTTTTTTTTTTTTAACTGCGAAGCTCAAGCAATTCTGTACCATGCTAAAGGTTTAACTGGAGTTTGAAGAAAAATCTTCACTTTTAAAATGTATTTCTAACTGAGCAAGAGTTAATCCTTGCTACACCGAAGAGCCTAATTAGAGGTATCCTATGAAACCTATCATCCCTTGGGGTGAAAAGTCAAGAGCACAATAACAACCACTTGTTCTGACACTGCTGCTACTGCAGTCAGATCCTCAGGAACACAAAAAGGTTAAAAATACTGTGTGAGACAGATCCTTTAAATAGGAAAGATGGACTATTTGTTTCTCTGCAGTCATCAACATGGAACCCTGCGACTGGATTACTGTGGAGACTTCCTCCACATCTATCTGTAGAGGACCCCATGCTTTATCAAGACAGTAACATTTTGGGCAGCAATTTCAGTTATTTTATCATGTCCAAGGAAGCAGCAACTCCACATCTTCTGCTGAAACAGCACCACCACAGCACTGAAATGGCATGCTGTATTACTTATTTACTCTAGATTACATGAAGAATATTCAGCCCCTTTGAATAAGGCTAGAGGGGGTATTGAGTGCTTAATTTTGAGAACCTGAAAGAGCAATCAACAAAAAAGAATTAATGACTCTGTGAAAGGAGCGTGTACACTCCCACCCCTGCAGAGGGTCTGTGCCCTGCCATTTCAGAAACCCGACTGCAGTTCCCCTGCTGTACTGTGGCAGGAGCACATGCCAGCACAGGTACGCACTCACAGCTGGTGCTGAAGGGAGGTGTGTCTCGACACCCTGGAAACAACCCAACCGTTTTACCCCGAAAACGAAGCTTCTCGCCCGCGCTGCTGCGGAGCACGGCGGGTGTGGAAGCAAGCAGCTAAAGCTGGGGTATGCACAGGCTAAGCTCTTTTACCGCATTACAGCCCCTGCTGCAGCCAAGCGGCGGGAGGGAGAGCTCTGCTCGGGCACAGCGTGCCCGCAGACCCCACCGCGCTCCGGGTGGGCACGGCCCCGGAGCACCCAAAACCCTACAAACCTCTGAGCCGCTCCCACTCAGCAGCAGGCTTCCCGCACGGAGATTTCGGGGCACTGCATCGATTCTCCCCCTCATTTACCGAATGAGGATGCCAGAGCGCTCCCCGACCCCCGTTAATAAACAGGCATGTTTCACTGTCCCGGCGCCCAGGCAGCTGGCCCGCAGCAGCTCCGCGCTTCCCGGCAGGGCCGGATCCGCGGCTGCCCCCGGGCCGGTGGGCCTGGCACAACCCCTTGCCGCGGTCGGTGGCAGGGGCTGCCCCTGCCGCACACGTACCTCTGCAGAGGCATGACTTCGCAAGCCATGCTGGCCATCGGACCACCCGCTCCGCTTCTCGCCTCGCTTGTCGCCGCGCCCACAGCGCCGCCAGCGCCTCACCGAGGGAAGCCGGCGGCGCGGCCCGGCCCCGGGGAGGGGCGAAGGGGCCGCGGCCCCCGGTTGGCGGCTGACGGCGACCGCCCCACCTCCGAGGGCCCGGGTCGACCCCTCTCCCTGCAGCCCGTGAGCGAGGGACACCCGGCCCTAGCAGACACAGGTTAACCGGCAGAGGTTTAGGATGCGCGGCTGGTCCTGCAAGAAATGCCACAAGCAGACGGGCAATTCCTACAGGATACCTTCTAACAAAAACATCCCACAAGGTCTTTTGTATCTCTTCTAGTAAGTGTAACCGGCTCGGCCTTCTTCCCAAATGTTACCGTGGGTGATGCAGTCACTCACAACCTCTCCTGCTACAGGAGGGACCTCGTTGAGCGACCCCGTTTAGTGGAAGGTGTCCCTGCTCACGGCAGGGGGCTGGAACTAGATGATCTTTAAAGTCCCTTCCAACCCAAACCGCTCTGTGATTCTACAGCCACTGTGTCTTCTCTGAGGCGCGTGTGAGGCCCATAGGCAAGGCACAGGGCATACACCTAGCCCACCCAAAGCTCTACGATACCATCACGAGGCTGCTATACCATCAGTGATATCCCTCTGCCAGCTGCACTCAGCCACGCTGCTGCATACACATGCCTTCACCATATCTAGGTGTCTACAGGGGCTGGCACAACTGGGCCCTTCAACTTACCATTGCTTTGCATTGCAGTAGATGCTACTGGGGTTCAGAACTGTGCGCGGTGTAGTTGGCCAACTGATGTGGACACACAGCAAAGAGAAGTATACAAGAGCTCTTCACTTAATATGTGAAATGGAGAGGTAAGTGTTGCAGAAGCCAAGCTTATTTTCCCTGAGGTTCCCAGGGGGCCACCCTCAAGTGCTCCAGCTTCTGCACCTGTGGCTGATGACCAAATACTGCTGTGAAACAACGAAGCACACCATTTTATTTCAGTTGAAATTCAGGCTGGGAAGAATGGTAACAGAAGAACCACACACAACTAGTGTTCCCAGGGCACAGCAGCCTTGGAAAACAACACTCAATCCCTAAGAAGGTCCTGCACTGAAATGTTTGGTGGCTGCTGAAGCAGCATACCCCAAGTTTTATTGCTCACCTTTGCACACCCTCTTCCCAGAATGCCAAAGGAATTTCTTCAATCTCCCTGACACTGGACAGAAACACTGCTGGTGCTGCCCTCCCTGTGAACACTTACAACATGGCACACTTTGTGATGGGGAATCTCAAACTGATAAAGGGACATAAAAGAATGGATCCTCCCACTATTTTAGCTTGTAAAACCCTAATTCAGCACTAGGTGGTAAAAGGCTAATTCTGGCACAGCTGGACATGCCAATCTTCAAAAAGAAGGGTCAATATTAAAAGCATTGTCACCTTCAACCCCAGCAAGGGCTGGCACCAGTTTGGGAGAAAGCTGTGGCAAAAGCTTAGTTCATAGGCTTCCATACAGATGTAGGTCATGGGAATTAAACATGAGCCCCATGAGCCTTCTGAAGAAACAGCACACTCATCGGTTGGCAGAGGGCATCAGACATTTCACAGGGATGCCGAACAGATCCTGACCTTTCTCAGGAGGAGGCAGAGGCGTCTTCTGTCAAAAACAAGAGCAGCAGGCAGCTGCAGCCTCAGAAAGCAGTGGCGCAGAGTGGAGACACAGGGATCGATGGAGAAGTGGCTCTGCTTCAGTACACTGAATTGTTTAATATTTGCTCCTGTCAGCAGGCTGGCTAGAAGAAGTGCATTAGTAATGCTGCTGCCTATTTCCTCAGTATGAGCCTGTTCTGCTGCACCACAGTCAATGCCAAGCACAGCACAGGGCCCCTTTTTAGGAAAGTCAGCATTGCTGATAAAGCACTCTGCCATCATGGAACTGGGCTGCTCTTATCTGTGGCAATTAAATGAGTATCTTGATGACTTCCTATTAAATTAAATGTGCCATATGTGCTCTTAAGCAACTAAAACCACGCACAAAGATTTTAGTCTGATACGTAAAACTGCTTCAGTATAAAACAAAAGCACCTTGTGCTGTTTCACAATTTGACAATAAATCAAATTGCCCCTTCCTGGGCAATCTTTTTTTATACATACACACAATTATTCCTTGTTTATTACACTTCTATAAAACTGAGTGTTACCATCAGGATGCCAATAAAAAAAAAATTAACTTTCCACATTTAACTAAGGACCCATCTTCATGGGGAAGGAGCCAGGGTTCTCCAGAGTAGCTTGCTGAATAAACAGAAGTGGAGTAACTCAAATAGCTGCTGTTCTCTGAATTTATACCCAAGCTCTTTTGCTGTAACTTCCATGGGACTTGCCTGCAAAAATGAGCTTAAAAGTACTAAGATCCTCAACGAAGAATTCACTAACAAAACAGATGCTGTAATAACCAGAAAGAATAATTTTTGGATTAGCACCAGTGAGGAAGGTTACTGCATGGCATCATGCTAAAATCAAACAGATGCCCTGGGAGAACATTAAAGTTGCCCAGGGCTCCCAGTGCCATCAGCATCTCCAGATCCACCTTCTGTTTTTGTTTTCTTTTGGAGTCCCTTCAATGGGGTATCAGTTCTCTCCTTGTCTGGCCTCACAACTCCTTCATTCTTCACCTCCCCTGTTCATGGGTAGGACCACAAGCAATGTATTTCTGGCACAAAGTAGGCAGACAAAAGCTCCAAGAAAACAGAAATCTTATCTCCAAACAATTACACTTCCTTCTCATTGATGTTTATGTTTAAGCCAACTTACCACTCAACAGAGGCAGGAATGCCTACTCTCCCCCTGCGCTCTTACACCCTTTTAAACCTGCATAATTCGAGATGAGTTATCACATATGAAAACTGGGATTATACAGCATTTTTTTTGGATTTGTACTTGTTGAATTTATTCTCCCACATTAACCATGGAAAACAAAACCTCTTCTGCAAGTTTCATACAACTCTTGCATTCTTCTTCTTCAGAAAGGCCAGAGTCATCTGTGGGCAGCAGCAATGCACCACAGTGGCTACTTATGGTACCACCAAATACAGAAAGAATGGGGAAAAAAAAACCACCTTTCAGGACTGGCACAGCATCCTTTCCACTGACTGTATGGTCTTTAGTGTACTGCTAATACTTCAGTAAAACAGACAGCAAAGAATAAGGTCTCTTCCAACCCAAACCGCTCTGTGATTCTGCAGCCACTGTGTCCTCTCTGGGGTGGGTGGGAAGTCCATAGGCAAAGCACTGGACATGCACCTAGCCCACCCAAAGCTCTATGATACTATTGCCAGGCTACAATACCATCAACAATACCCCCTTTGCCAGCTGCACCCAGCTATGCTGCTGTGCTACCAACACATACCGCCACACTTCAGCACCTACACCAAGGCAACACCTGGGCTCAAACTATTTGTTTTGCAAGTTTCTTACTGAGACTCAACAAAGGAAAAATGACACTGGCTGGAACTAAATATGAATAATCACTTCTCTCCACCACCATTGAAGTTTAAAGAATGAACACATGTTTGGAAAGGAAGTGTCCTGCCAATCATCATTACTGAAGTGCTTTCTCCTCTTTCTTTCCTTTTGACACTTAGCTGCACACCAAGTAATTTTCTCAGCATATGAAGCAACAATAGAATAAATTCTATGAACAGCACCAGAGGATATGGGAGATAAGTGATCTAGATAATGGATTTTATGAGGATGTGGCCATGTCTGCCTCCTGAAAAGCAGTTATCCTTTGCCTCACTGCACTGTCATACACAAATAAGATACTCTTAATAAAATAAAAATCTTGCCTGGTCTGATAAAATCTGAGGGTTTTTAAGCTGCTGGAGTTCTGCTCAATACCACCAATGTATTCCCACAGTGTTTACTAACTTACGCAATAATTTCCCCCTGGCAGAAACATGAAACGCAAAGCAAAGATATCATCATGCTGAAAATTAAAGAATGTACTTTTCAAAATACCACCAATACAACATTTAAAATGCTATTATTTATGTACACATACATGCACTGACACATGCATTTTCCTTTTTAGAGTATCTGTGCATATAAACATCTGCAATTACAAACGATAAACACCCTGGAAAATCTCCCTAGGGCCAGAAGATTTGTGTGCACACATGAAATAAGCGAGTCACATGTAAAGAGAAACCATATTTGGCAACTGTAGCCCTTCATGTCCAAACAAAGCACACAGACAATTAAATAGGCCCTGTCCAAAAGAGCACAGCTGAGAAGAAATAACAACTAGTATGTCAAAACCAGAATGCAGTAAAAGGGGATCCTCAGAAAGGGGGTAGAAGTACTAACATTGACTTCCCAAGGCTGGTGCTAAGCCTTGTATCACTTAATGCTCTTATCAATGATCTGAAAGGAAATGTAAAATAATACCAGTGGTTCTTTTTGGATGTCAAGTGCAAGCCAGTACTAAAAGTTTCATAGTTACATAGAGGAGTCAAACCTGGGGACATTATACAAGATGATGGATACCACTGGAGGACAAAATTTCACATCAGATCAGTACTTCTATCCAAGCCCTGAGTGATTGTGTGACTCAAGAAACTAACATCGTCCTTGGAGGCAATATGAATACCACATGGAAAAGGTGTGTAATGTCTGTATTTCCTATTGTGGTGGCTGCTACAGAAGACCCCAATCAGTTCAGGAATTCCCATTCCCAACCAAGTTGTAAAAACATTAATAGTGCCCAGAGATAACCCATGAAGCAAACACAAGAACTTAACCTCACATACTCAGTGCTTTTCAAAGAAAATGGCCCATGCATGCAGGACACATTAATATTTTACCTAGTATTCACAAGCTGAACAAGATCCAATGCCTGGGAGTCAAAGACAGACAAATTATGACTAAAAATGAGATATTTTTTAATGGTGAGAATAATGATACAATTCATCAGAGATGATGGTAAATTTTTAATGCTCTTACAACTTATAGTTGCCTCTGTTTAGGAACCACAAGCCTCAGATGTAATCTGCAGAACTCCCTTATGCATTTTCTTAACTAACACTCCTCTTGTCCAAAAAAGAAGCAGGTTGCTTGCAGCTGACTTCATTTTACCCCTTTGATTTTTTGCAGTGGCATAGAAATACAAGTATTGTTGGCATATCTGTGGGGAATATACTGGGTTTTTTGCACTGCAGCTCTTCTGTTCCTTCCTATAACTTGGATGCCAAATTGTCTTTCAAACAAAGCTAGTTAAAATCCATTAAGGAGAAAACATTATTCCACAATTGTTCCTTGAACTTGCTGGGACAGGAGAAAAGTAAATAGCAAGCTGAAAGCTTCTCAGAGCTTCAGGTTCTCAGAGTTCCTGATTTCAGCCAACAGATAAGCATGCAAGCACATTTCTCAGCAAGAGGGACACCCCAAACTCCCAGGAGACCTGGATTAGCTGCTGCGGCTGCTCTTCATTAAGCAGCAGTGTCCTTTGCAAGCACTGCCACACCCGCTTGTCAGCTGCTTTAACTTGTTCCAAAGGACTCTCGCCCCATGGGACAGCTCAGAAATTACTTCTTGGCCTCCCTCCTGGAGAAGGGGGAGGACTGGGAGCAGGTTCCTAAAGGGTTTTCTGGGAAAGCATCAAGTAATGAATGGTTGTGCCAGCTAATCTGCTGTGGGAACAGGGTAAAGCATGCTGTGCAGCAGGTCACTAGGTTCTTCGCTTGCACCAGTTAGTTCAAGTGCCAGAGCATGGGAGAGCAAGCAAACAAACAGGAGTCTGGTCATGTACAAGTTACTTTCAAAGCAGGCTTTTTTCCAAAGCTCTGCTAATCTAATGCAATTCCTAAATATTACTGTCCAATGAAACTTCTCCCACTCCTCTAAACCATTGTTTTTACAAATGGTCTGCACAAAGACCCTTTAAAAATTCAGCTGTTTCAAGCTGATGAAAATGTTTGCCACAGAAAACACTAAGAAAATAGTATTCTTCAGCAAAAAGATTCTATATTTTTTTACATGAGCCCTTGGTACTCTCTGAACTATTTAAACTCGCCACCAAAAATGTGACTGGTTCCACAGTTCCCCACCTTCCAAAAATATCCTTCCAATTCCCTATAGAATTACTATCCTTTGAACTCCATTCCGCTGCACCTACCATGTTTCCTGCTTTCTAAGCGGTCTTCAGCCAAAATGATTGTAGTTCACCCCAAGCCTTCTGAAAATAACAACCATATCAGAAGGGGCTGAACAAAGTGGAGGAGCAGGCCATGCCATGCATATTTGGTGCACATGGCTTTCTACTCCACTGAAAGATAAACTGCTGTCCCTGTTGGCAAGAGAGGCAGCCTGGCAGAGTTACCCTCCAGAAAAACCCCCCAGAAATAGCTCCTCTTCTTCAGCTAATGATGTAACTGAAAGGAGTCCTCTTCCCGCACAAGTGCCCCAGCAGCCAGCCAGGCTCCCTGGAGAGGTGGTGGGAAAAGATGACTCTGCGAATGAGACAGAGTCTGGCTGAGAAGCACTAAGAGAAGAGTGAGTTGCATGAGAACACCTCTCTGCCTAGAGCTACAAGATGCATCTGCCATGGAAGCAAAGGACATCCTGGCAAAAAGACAACTCTGTTCAGATCTATTAAAACCTGACTGTATTTGGCTGGAGCACAGCCCTCTCAGGCCAGTTCAAGGCCCTTACCTGCACCCAGCTGTGCAGTACATCAAGAAACACAAATTACTCTTTATGCGCTGCCAGATATGATGATGCTGGGCTCAGTCAGCTCAGCTCACTGCTGTGCCCTTTATATGCAACATCAGCTTTGAGTCTAACCACTCCATATGTGTCCAGGCTGTGCAAACACTCTCCTATCCTGCTGCAGGCCAGTCTGAGCAATGTTAGGAGTGGCACAAGTGCATACTGAAGGGAAACAAAAGCTCAGTGTAATCCTGTGTTTAGTTATCAGGAATATTCAAAATAACAAGAGAAAGGGTAGGTAAGCTTGCAGCTTCCCAACCTACCTTTCACTGTGTTTTCTGTCAATCCAAGTTTTTCTACTTAAGGGGAGCATAAATCCAGCAGAAGCTAATGAGAACTTGGAGTAAACTTATTTTCTGTGATGCTCAGTAGCCCTCTCAGAATGGTGGTCACTTGATTATTTTTTTTTCCCCAATTTGACACTTTCTGGAATTTCTGGGTGGGTGGTTTGGTTTTGTTGTTATTTTTTTTTTAAGGAAACATCTATCGACTTTATAAAACATGGTGCACTGTAAACAGTGCTCCCAAGACAGTAATCATTTCATGGTCGTTAGGTGGTTCCTAACCATAATGCAGGACGGCTTACAATACAATAAAAATGTTATTTTGTTAGATGTTAATCCTTCCCTACATGACTCAAACTTTCTGAATGCTGAGAGCTTGGAGACTGTGAAAGGACCCAAGGAACCGGTGGTGGAATCTCCTGTTTCCAGTAGTCCTGTCAAAGCCTTAATGACTGGAAGTCATTAACATCCAAACGGCCTTTAGTAATTTCTCTGCCGTTGTCTAGTGGCTTCTCTTTGGAGTCACCTCTAGAGCAAATACACTTCTTATAGCAGATGCAGAATGAAAAGAAAAGCTTTGGTACAGAAACAGAACTATCTTCACACTTCCTAACTGCAACCCTCTAGGAACAGGAAGAAGCCACTGAGCCAGTGCGAGAAAGTGCACTTTGTAGATAATCAGCCAGCTTGGGATCACATTCCTTAACAGATAAAATGAGAGGAAATCACTCATGGCCACTGACCATGAAAGAGGAGGATTTTACAACAGTGAAAAAGCTAAGAGACAAATAGATGCAAGCAAAGTGACAAGAGCAGTGAGTGACACCCTGCCCTGCCACCCCCAGACGTTTTGTATTAGTCAGCCAGCTGACCACCTCGATTAAAAATACACGTGTGTCATGGGAAGTCACAGCTGAACTCCAGCAACCTACACTGCAACGTGCTGAACACAGTGTCCAAACGCACAGCTCTTTCAGCTCAGCCGGGAAATGGCAGCAGCAAACAAGCCTGGCTGAGAACTTGGTGACCTCTGCTCACTGATCTTCCTGTGCACTGCCGGCAAGACGCAGGTCCAGGTCCCCTCTGGGGAGCCGCACAGGAAACAGTATCTCATAGCTTCAGGTGGTAGAAAACTGCTTGCTCTGCAAAGCTACCGGAAACAAGGCACACACTGCTGAGCCTCCTTAGCTGAACAATGCACCAACCACTTCAAGAGACAGACTACGGAAGTTACAGGAGAGGGAACTACTCACTTACTGCAGTAAGAATAAGTGACAGTGCAGAGGTTCTGCCTCTTCCCTAGTTGTAGTAAGACAGGTTAGTGATGGGTGTCTTGGGTTTCGTAAGCACCAATATTAAAACCTCACAGATTTCCAGGTCTGGCTTAAATTCCTTATTATCCACTGGATGTTTTTCCATAAGAGGCCACTGATCGTTGTGCTTGAAAATGACTTTAGAATTTTCGCAGATGTTTGCACCTTATTTCCCACGGCCAAGACCATTATCTGACCCAGCTGGTATCAGAAAGCCACCAGCCTCATGAGATGAAGGGACTTTCTCCTCGCAGTGAAAGCAGACACAAAAAATGGGACAAGATTACAAAAGAAAGAATCCTTCTAGCTGAGAGGGCAATGCCTGAGATAAAGAAAGGGAGTCAGTTTATTCAGCTTTGTTACACAATTGCTGTGAGCTTACTGGAGTTCCTTTCTGGTTTCTAAGGCTGCTGGATGCTGTCCCAGGAAACAGGAAAAGCCAATATACTTGGCTCATGGACTGAAGGAACAACTTTTGTTTCCATATGCATGTTATGGCATTGAAGTGTTGCTTTCTACATCTGTCAACAGATCTTTGTTTCATTTATGATTCTTGTTGCTTTCAAGATGAACCTCTGCTTCTGTGGCACAGGACAGGGCATCAGATTCAAAAAGTTTTCCATCCCACAAGTCATAATTTGTCACTCTGTTTGCATAGAGAGGTGAAGATAATACGGCTAGAGGTAAATAGGAAGGTTTGAATAGTGAAATGGACAAAGCCTAATCTAAAGGAGTAACTTGTGCAGGGTGGAAGAGAGAGGGCAAATGCTTGGAAAAGTAAACTGAAATCCACCCAGGTGACTTGCATGGAAAAAGAGCTACATAATTACATGTTTCTGTGCCTGCCATTACATCTCTAGCTACAGGGGAGAAGAATGCAGGAAGAGCTCAGACCGCACCCTGACTTGCCATTCACAGTCATCTACCTTGGTGAGACATATCAATTGCATGTCTTTGTGGCTGTTTTTTAGAAAACTGAATGCTTTTCTTAACAACTTATTATGTAAGGCAGTTCCTACTGCCAGCATCTCACAATGCAAGAAAGAAGGGAACTGACTGCATAGGAGGGTGGAGACGAATGTACTCTCAAAGTTGAGTCAGCTTGGAAAAACTAACTCAACACAACCTAAAGAGAGACAGTGACAAACAGCAACAATACCTTACACACAGAAAATCATCTCTGAGGGCTCAGAGCAGGGCCCACCAGAGGCTGCTGCTGAACGACGCAGAAGGCAACTGCCCTCACCACCTCCTCACTGGTCTCAGTCCAGACCTTTGCTCCTTTCCTGAGCAGTTTTGCTGAAATGTCCATGGCTATAGAAGGGCAGCCTTGTCAGCCACCTGGCTGCAATCCCTTATGTAAACCTGGCAGCAAGGCTCCCAAGTGATAAGGCAAATTATTGCTTTGGTTAGGGACTGAATGTACTGGCATGACAGACTTCAAAAACAAAAAACCCCAAACCTAAACAAAAATAGTCAGCTAAGCAAACAACACCAGCCCCCCTCTGCTTAATTTGTTCTGGCAACAACAGGCACCCAAGTTCTTATCACATGCCAGATAATAATGGTAAGTTTTAGCTTGTCTTGGTTTTAAACCGCAGCTGCTAAAAGAAAAGCCAACAAATAGGGGAAGTGTTTATAGTAAGCACAAACTTCTCAGTGTACAAATACATGTGTTTTTATACCTCAACAATTAACAGTGAGAACATGGAGTGTCTCAAGAGGGTGCAGCAGGGTATATTAACCCAACCCTTACTTTAGGGGGGCAAGTACAGCACGTGAAGCCTTGATTTGCAGGACATAGGCCAGATACAAGGATCTCTGTGAACAAAAGGTTGATATAAACAAACCCTCCCTTTGAGAACATGAACATGTCAGAAAGCCAGCACAGGGTATCTGTGCTGGCAAATCTCACTGCAGCCATGACTGCAGCCACAAACAGGAATTTATGATCTTTGGCACATAAAGACAAGGCTAGAAAGTACTGGAGAAGGCAGCCTGCTTACTGAACAACTATACTGGTTGCTCTAAGCTTTGGTTCTTGGGAACTGCACAATGTTTTTCACAAAGTTTGGCTGCCATACATGCACCCATAACCCAGCACCTGACCACTACTAGCAAGGAAGGGTTCCTGGCTGCACTCCTTTGATCAATATATAATAGCACTACAAACAGCAGGGTGCCCTCTGACTGAGGGATGCTCCTTCAAAACAGTACCAGAACTGCAAAGAGATGCAGCTCCACGCAGAACAGCCACATACAACAGCAAAGCATATTTTAGTGCCCTTTCCTGAGCAAAAGATACAGGACACTGACAATAAAAGTCTGCAGACAGCATGCACCTCTGAGCCAGCATAAACCAAGAGATTTCTGCTCATCATCAACAATCCCCTGCCTCACATTTTGACTGCAGGAAGCATTTTCCCTCCTGCCTGAAGGCTATCTCTTCTCTTTGCTTGTATATAAAGTTTGGCACAAAAGACTAAGAGCATTGCTTGTAAGAGGCCCTCCTACCTTTGTACTCACATGTTAATATATCCTGTCCCTGAAGTAAAATCCATTTGGATGTTATTTGAAGCACTAAGTTTTAGCACCAAAATCATTCCAGTTTCTCCTGTAGTTATGCATACCCCTTCTGAACCAGAGTTTTGAGTAGACTTTGTCCTAGATAGTAGAAAGAAACAGGGACCCAAAAAGGGACTCTGAACTTCACAGAGCTGCAAGCCCACCCTAGCTCCCTCTCACTGAAGGTCTGGTAAGACCTCATGGAGTCCTGGTCCCTTCTGCCTAGTCCCAAAGCTGCTGCCTCTCCTGGCTCCTGAGGTCTGCAGTGTGGGTCTTGTGGCTCTCATCTAGGTAAAGATAAAGTATGTGTGTGGTTCCCATGGTCTGAAAGCTTGGCTGCCCTGCTCTGAAGCTCTGCACAGGAGCTCTTGCAAAAATGAGATAAGCTTCACAGAAATACGTATCAAGCTGCATATTGCCTGCAGACTTTCATGCTTCTCTCAGAGGACTCATGTCTCCCACCCCTTCCTTTCTTTCTTTCTCCACTGTTTTGGGATTCACTCAAAGGCTGCATTACAGGTATGGTTTTATGCTACTGCCTAATGAGCAGTTTGTCCTTGACATACAGATGTAATAATGAGGCAACTTTCAAGAGAACACATGCATTATGTGCTAGTGGGGATTATTGGCACATATAGTTAATCCACCTATTTTGGTGAGAAAAAAAAGAACGTATCAACTTTACAAATACAGTTTTCTTAGGATAACAGTTGTGAACAGAAGGTGATACAGATTTTACACTCTGCACTATGTTTTGACTGCTACTGACGTATCACATATTTCAAATGACAGCAGCATCTTAAAAATTTCCTGCCATGAGGAATATCATACCTGTTAGGAGGCATAACATGATTTCAATGTTTAAAAAAATTGGTCAGCCATTCTAGAAGACATAGTCGTAACTATAGCTGCTACGTATTACACAGATCTTCATTTTAAGGTTAACTGTATGAAGACACACGCTGAGGGGTATTTTCAATAGTATCAAAACTAACTAATCAAGCAGAAGCCGAAGCCTTTCATTTTCTCCCTAAAGACCTCCGCTCTAGCATCAGATGAAACTGACTGAAAATATATTAAAGATTACAGCCCTGGGTGGGAGGTGGGGCTTACAGGCTTACTCTGTGCAGCTATTTCTTCACTGTTATACTTGCGAGCCTGCTAAAGGTGGAGTTCTGTATCTACTGTTCTGTGCAGCCCTTCACCCTCTTCCAATCCACCCATATCACAGTATCTGAACACAGAAAGGGAACAAACCACAGGCGTTTTCATGAGACAGCAAATGATTATCATTGCCAAGAACAACCTTCATTCTTTTCTAACAAAGATCATATGATAGCTGAGCAGATACAGTCATTTCACTAAAATGTATCACATAATTACATATAATTAACGATAACATTTATTTAAGAACTCTTAGTACCTTGTGACACAACCCCCCTCAACAAGAACAGTAGATTGTTTGCAAAGCATTTTATGATCTAGGTCAGATGCCAGAGTCTTTCTGCTGAAAAAGGTGAAAACTCTTAATGTAGCCTTGCATTGAGATGATACCAGATAATATTTCAATGTGAGCCTAAGTTACACAGGAGTGACACAAGGCTGCCAACAGCATGTTTAAAAGCACTTCTATCAGAGCTCTCCATTAATGACACAGAATCTGGTTTTCTGACTGTTGCACAGACAGCTGTCCCCCAAGTGTATTAGGTCTGCAAGAGACCTCTCTTCCCTCTTAGGGATGGTCCAGGGCCTTCTCTCCATCTTGTCCTGCCCAAAAACCTGCCATCCTGGAGCAGGGTCAAAACCAGCAAGCACTATCTAATCCTCCTTCAGGAGCAGCACTAGATCACTGACAGAAGTACTGGAAACTAACAGCAGTGTGGATACTCAACTCCATTAAGTACGTACAAATGTGTGACACAGGACAGAAAATTAGTGCATTATTGAACAAAATGGGATTACAAAAGAATTAATGTCTACAGCTTATTAATTTCCCAGGTAAAATAAGAGATGCAGACATCTTTCATCTGAAGGCCTGAGCATTGAGATTAGGCTTCTCCCTAATTACACACACATTTAATTTGGTGCTTAATGTCCCGTGTGAGTGGCTGCATGGTTTTGAGCTACTGGCTGGCCTAACTGTTCCATACTTCAACAGTACTCTTATAAGTAATCACAGATTGATGGAAGGTATGAATTCCTACAGCAAATAACTGTCTTTTGGGGACTGTTCTCCTAAAAGAATCACAATGTTTTGGGGCACCTCGGGAAGTACATCAGTCACATATACCGTCCCAGACATGAAACTTGTAAGTCCTTTGTTTCAACTTGATTCCCTTTACACCTTGTGACATGTAATGGAGTATGGGCAGGAGCACACACTCTGGCAAGCTCCAAAGTACCAATGCAAAAGGCTGTAACATCTGATCCAGCCCCAGCTGCTGGGCCCTCTCTTGCTGGTAGAACTGTATTGCCTTCTCAGTTTTGCCAGCTGACCTACTTTGGTAATTGTTTCCTCACTCATCTCAGTTAAAAGGACCAGGATTAATGAAGAAGTGTAAATGAACATGATGTTTTCTTGCTGCAGGAGTCTTGGGGGCAAGCTTGGGGACAGTAAACCACACAGCTGATGCAGGTAGAAGTTAAAGAGCATGTGTGCCTGCGAAGGCTAGAAACCAGATTTGTCATTTATGCTTCACCACCATCAGGATTCAAAAACTGGTGTTATTGCATCATTTCCTAACTCATCCCACCATTATTATAACCAAAATCTGGTGCTAGGGCATAATTTGCAAACTCATCTCATAAGGTGCGTGCTGTCTGTCTGTGCTAGCGCTGAGAATAGCACACGCCTCCTGCTGACACAGTGAAGTCACTCAGTTACGTGTCTGGCAGCACTGCCTCTGCTTTGTGTTCTGCGTCGGTATGCAGAGACGCCGTGGTGTCGTGTTTCATGACATGTAAATAGCACTATTTCCCACATTAGGCCAATCCCATATTTCAGTAGCATACAGCAATTTCCCACAGTAACCTGAATCCTTCATGTGCTGCACTAGATACAAGAAGAAAGAGAAACGACAGACTCAATTCAATGTGCCAAGAACGACAAAAATATACTGGGTCAGTGAGGTGTTTTGGATTAAGAATGGGAATAAAATCAGCCATCTGTTAAGACCTAAACTGGGAAGATCAAACATGCTTAACTACTACTACACCTTACATTCTGGTTGCACCTTGTGCTCGGTGTAATTTCTAGTGCCTGATCTTAGATCAGTCCTGTCCATCTGCACTCCTTCACCAATTAGCCCACCTTCACATGCTTGAAAATCTATAATGGGAAGGCAAACTAAAGCACAGAGCTGGCTTTGTAAAGAACCCTTTGAAATGCATGGCTTCAACAGGGATATGCATGTTAATTTGCCTTATACCCCAGCATACTGACTTTGTAAGCATCAAGTGTTCAAAATGCTCAGAGCTGGAGGTGGAGGTACAGAACAAACACAAAGAAAAAAAAGAAGCACTAACCTGGAGAAAAACACATCACTGTTAATGAAGGAAATTTCATCTGTTAAATCCATCTCCTTCCAACGTGAACCACCATCTGTCAATCGGAGGCTGACCTGAGGTATTCCATCTGATAGGCCTGGTTGTGGCACTAGGCATGTTTGACTGGATCCTTCCATTGTGGACTTTGTCATCTACAAAAGTAAAGAGAGAGAAAAATGAAACATGAAAGGAAGAAAGGACAGAGCAGCCTTTTCAGATAATCTAACAAAAAGACATACCATACCAGTGTATAAACAGCAAAGAATATGACAAGGTGAGAAATAATACTATAAAATACATATGAATCAGGCATTCTGCTTGATAAAGACTATTTAAAGAAAAATAAAGGTGCGTCTATTGAAAGAATGGGAGTAAGAGCAAGATTTAAAAAAGGATGGTAAGTAAAATAAACAAAAAGTTATTTTCTGAATCACAGAAAACTTCCCATTGAATCTGACTTGCTTCTTGACACAGCTAGAGAAACAAATGGTAAAGGCAAATCATATATCTCTTTTCTCCTATCCTTTTTAATTTCAACTGATGTCAACATGTGCCCTAGAAGGAAATTTCTTGGACTGTGAACATTCTGTATTCATGTTCTTTGCCGAGGCAACCAGGACACAGAGCTGGAAGTTCAGCTCCCTACATCCAAGACAAAGTTTCCAAGCATCACTGAGCTCATCTACATGAAGCCAGGGGTCTTGCTCTGCCCTTTCAGCAGAAGCATACAGAACACAAGAGGAGACAGCGCTGCATCAGATGGGTGTCCAGTATCAGCAGCAGATAAAGGATGCTTAGGGGAGAAAGAGAGCAAATACAAAAGTCTGTCTCTCATGCGTTGCCACAGCTTTTAGCAACCTGTGCTTTGGGGCTTTTTTTGACTCAAGAGGTTGCACCTGGTTCACTGTGTTATAAGCAAACATTGAGCCTAACCTTTGTGATTACATTCAGTTTTCTCCTGTGTTCACTGCTATCTTTAGCCTTCGCAAGATCCTACGGCTGGGAGTTTCACATCACATTTCACAACAACGTTGTTACACACTAATTAAAGTTATATAAGAAAAGTACTTCTATTTTAGATATGGTGACAGATATTCTTTCCCTGTTTTTGAATTATGAGAATTTGCAAATAATTGTTACTCACTCACCTTCCCTGTAACATTCTTGACTTTGTACTACTCCAGTAGTTGTCTCTTATCAGACAAAAAAGCTCCAACAGCTTACATGTCTCTAATTCTACAGAAGTATTCTGATGTGTTTGATCCTTTTTGCTGCTTTTCTCTACACCTTTTCACCTTCCGTAGCCAGAACTGCAGGCAGCATTATATATGTAGGCAGATTTAGTGGTGGCTTCTTATCAAAACCGAGCATTTTATTTCCTTTCATGATTGCTTACTGATCTGACAGCTCCATGATGTTTCAGCAGCATCAAGATCTCTTTTCTGAAAACTAGATCTAACTTGGAGCTCATCAGTGTACACATTTAGTAATTTGTGGTTTGTGCGCATTAGTTACCACAGAGTGATGGAAATTCAACTTGTGATTCTTTTTAGCCAGTACAGAGTAAATTAGGAGCCTTCTGTAAGTCCCTGTAGCCAGCTTTTAGCTTTTCCTACCTTGAGTAAGTTTCTAATATTAGCACATCCAAACTCTTTCTGGGTCATTATTGAAGTGGTTGAATAGCACAGATTCCAACAAAGATCCCTAAGGGACTCCAAGGAACCCCCTCTCCACTGATAAACCAACTATGTACTTTTACTGCTAATTTTTAATCCATAAAAAGTCTTTTCTTCTTATCACAAAACATCTTTGCTTCTTTAAAAACCTTTGATAATCCTATCAAAACCTTTTGAAAATTCAAGTGCAGGACATTGACTACACCTATTCACACATTCACTGGCTCCTCTGTGACAATTTTTTCTCTAAAGAAGTAATGCCGGTGCTTCCTAATGACTCCAATTATCCATTTGTTGATTAATTCTGCTGCCTGCTGCAGTTTCTACAAATCTGCTGGACAGTAAGTCAGACTTTCTGGGTCACTCCTGAACCCGTTTCTTACCTGGCTTACCCTAAGATTTTTAAGAAAATTCTTGGTGCTTCCTCTGTTTCATAATGCTTTGTTTCGCTTATATTTGTGTTCTAATGCTTTGTGTGTGCTGAAAAGTTTCATGGGACAGAAAGCTGCTCCTTACTGAAAAATAATACATATACCAGAAGCAAAGGCAAACCAGACAGATACATTAAGAGAGATTCCCAGCTTCAGTCTCTGGACTGCATGCTCTTGGTGAGATCCTGCCTTTGCTAACATCAACGGGCATTTTGCCTGGAGTCAACATCTCACCTTTGGACCACCACTGGCTTGAATCAATACTATGGCAGCCCATTGCCTGCAGCAGTCACTGACTGTTGACACCACGGAAACTGGGCACACAGCACACAGGCATCAAGCCATGGCTCTCAGCTGCTACACAACTTCAGCAGTGCTGTGATTTAAAAGGGGAAGACCATGATTTCGGGGAGGAGGGGAGGAAGGGATGTACACATAGCAGCATTACAGGAGAGACTCACAAGAGGAGGCAGCAGGTCCTAGAATTTGGATGCAGCAATTTCTGCTAGAATGGCTGTTAAGCCTTTCTTTCCCCCTGAAAACTTGCAGTCCCCCATTTTGCTGTTCTGCATCTGAAAGTGACAGTTGTCTCTTGTGTCTGCATGTGAACATCTCTCAATGTGGCCTTTGGTGCTACTTCACCACCACCTCCTAAAGCTGATGCCATGAACACCAGAAAAGCTCTTCACCAGAGTTACAAGAAATGGTGACTACACATATGCACAGACCTCTAAACTAAAACAGCTCCTACACTGTCCTGTTAGTACTATACAGAAGTACACGTGGGTCTAAGCAAAACAGGCAACTTCTATGATGTAACACATATGCCAGCAGCAACTGAAGCCTGGAAAACGGCAGGAAGCCAGTCTTTCCACCCCTACTATATTATGTGCATCCTGATTTAAGATTGCAATTAACAAAGCTAAATAATTTTGCTACTGGATACTGCATTAGTAAAATCTGCCTTATGCAACAAGAAGCACTAGGAAACAGGCAGCATCTGCCGAACAGCATGTATCAGATTCCCCCTGTACAAATTATTCATGAACTTAACACTCATTTACAGAAGCTCCTTATACTGGAAAATTCTG
Organism: Myiopsitta monachus; assembly: GCA_017639245.1. Taxonomy (NCBI): domain Eukaryota; kingdom Metazoa; phylum Chordata; class Aves; order Psittaciformes; family Psittacidae; genus Myiopsitta; species Myiopsitta monachus. The sequence goes on along the minus strand of CM029917.1, from coordinate 68,684,748 downwards.
TAAAACCCCCTTATTTATTATTCTGGTGCTCTAAAAGAAGAAAAAAAAAAAAGCTTTGGTACAGTCTTCAATTCTTCTCATTTTCTGGCAATAAAAGATCACTAGGATGCAGGCACTTCCAACAAAAGGCATGCCAATCACATACAAGGTCTGCAAGAAAATTCCGTTTGAAAGATCAGATTCAAATTAGGATTATCATTGCATTTCCAGGGCACCTCAAAATCACTAAGAAGTGGCAGGAACCAATGTTTCAGATGACTTATAAGCTAGTATTTAGATAGCTTTGGAAAACAATATCATAGCATTGTTGTTATTTCTTTAGCAATATAGTCTACAAGTAATGGCAACTTATCTCTGAATTAAACTTACATTTACTTTCAGTGCAAAACTGCTTTCAGTTGCATCTGTATAACAACACATTGAGGAGCACAGACTCGGTGATCCTTGTGAGTCCACTCCAACTTGAGATCTTCTATGATTCTATGTAGCAAAATGTGTTCCTTGAACCCATATGTATTAAAAGATAAATAAACTTTTTCATTTAAGTAATATGTCTTTAATCTTTATTAACAATAGGAAGGAAAAATGTTCACTTATCTCATTCTACAGTTCTTAGTTACACAGTGAAAAAGCCATCTGCACAACTATAGTAACAACAGCACTTCACTGGGGTGCCTCTGAGATGAAGATGTGCCCATGGGTAGATGAAGACTTGTGTAATTTGAATTCCTTACAAAGCACGTTAAAGAACTACGGACAGAGGCAGCCTAAATGCTTTTTGGGGTGAAGCTCACAAGAGATCATTTTTTGGCAGATTTCTTTGTACATGCACGTGCATATGTTTCATGCAATGAAGTTTGAGAGAGCAATACCTTACAAAGTGACAACAATACCTTGCAAAACTGCAGGGCTATAAGTTACTCATTATCAACACAATACTGGGAAGACAAGCATATTAGTTGTTAAATGACAGAAAAGAGAGAGAAAAAAGACAAATATTGTATAAAGGCTATTCTAATTTTCTCCAATACACCCCTTTTTGTGCTCGGCCTAACGAGCCACCTTATCCTCTGGGGGATGGAGAGGATAGCCAGTGAAACCCCCGGGGAGAGCTATTACAAAGGCACACAAGAAATCTATGACAAGTTCAAGCATTAGTTTAAAAGGAAACAACAACAACAACAAAAGCTCCTTCAGAAACTTGTTGCATGTAACACATTTCTACAGGCTATATCTTGTTACACTCTGTAGCAAGTACTGTAGAAGGTTTGTAGTTAGCTGTGCAGCACACCCTCATTGGCATTTTGTCTCCAGAACAGCCATTCCACTGAATGACAAGGAAAGATTTAAGTGAGGTTTACAGGTCTTGAGTGGAAGAATCTCCCCCGCTCCCTAGATAAGGACAACCCTTAGCTAGAAGGCAGTTGTTTTCAGCTCATAATGTTCTTGAAAGTACTAACAATAAGAAAAGAAAACCATTGTCTATTCATTAAAATACCATCTTGTACAGCGGCTGTTTTGCTTTTCTCAAGACTTTTGGAAACAGTATCCTGTTTGTGTTTTAGCTCACAGCCCTTCACATCTGGCTTAGCCACTTCTATTAATTTTTTCCCCTCAGATTTAACAACAATCATTAAGTTAACCTGACTTAATTGCTTATCTGTTCGATCATTGTTACAAAGTCTAGTGGGAGGCAAATAACCAGCCTTAATGATCTGGATGATGAGGCAGAGCATACCATCAGCAAGTCTGAAGATGACACAAAACTAGTAGTGACTGACATGCCAGAGGTCATCCAGAGCTACCTTGACAGGCTGACAAGAGCCTCACGTAGTTCAATAAGGGGAAGTGCAAACTCTTGTGCCTGGGGAGGAACAACCAGTATGTGCTGTGGGCTACCCAGCTTGGCAGAGAAGAACCTGGGGGTCCTGGTGGACAAGCTGACCATGGGCCAGCCATATGCCCCTTGCCACAAAGGCAGCCAGAGGTGTCCTGTGTTGCATTAGGAGTACTACCAGCAAGTCAAGGGAAGCGACCCTTATCGTCTACTCAGCACTAGTGGAGCCACACCTTGAGTGCTGGGACCAGTTCTGAGCTCCCCAGGGTTCTACAAAAGAGATGTGGACATACTGGAGAGAGTCCAATGAAGAGCCATGAAATGATGAAGGGACTGGTGCATCTACCCTCCCAGGAAAGGCTGAGAGAGCTGGGACTGTTCAGCCTAGAGAAGAGAAGGCTCAGGAAGGATCTTATCAAAGAGTACCAATACCTGAAGGGAGAGTGCAAAGAGGATGCAGGCAGATTCTTGCAGTAGTGCCCAGTGACAGGACCAGAGGCAATGGGCACAAACTGAAACACAGAAGTTCCCTCTGAACATCGGGAAACATTTTTTCACTGTGAGCATGACCAAGCACTGGCACAGGTTGCCCAGGGAGGTTTTGGAAACTCTACCTGTGGAGATATTCAAAAGCTTTCTCATCATGGCCCTGTGCAATTGGCTGTAGGTATCCTGGCTGAGCAGAAGGGTTGGAGAAGATGACCCACAAAGGTCCCTTCAAACTCAACCACTCTGTGATTCTGTAATTTTCCCTTTTACACTTTCATTTATCCAGCTAACTAAACATATTAATTGCTGTAAACTGTGATGCCTAAACTGGTGTGGCATGTGCCAAAGGTGCATTTTGTCCCAGGCAAAATCTAACCCATACAGCCTGCCAAAGAGAAATCCTTAAATCTTTGTAAATCCATAAAAAACTTCACTTCAGAAGATGACACCAATAAATCCAAGGACAACCCAGAAAAATAGGAACGTTCTGGTTGAAGAACAAATATGTCTCCTGAAAGATTATCATCTGGCGAAGCCTAACCTCAAACAGCATTTGACAAAATTCAGATTCAGCCTGAACCAGGTATGCTGTGGGCTGTTAGGTTACAGTTACAGGCTGTAGCTGCTGAAAGCATGGGCTCTGCCAAAGTCTGCTACTCTGTAATTTAAAATTCATCTTTATTCTCAGCAAAATACAAGTAAAATAGTATCAGATGCTTCTGACAATCAAAGGGACAATCCCAATAAAGGGTAACCAAAACAGCAAAGAGTGGACAGCTACAAAGAATAATTATACCACACATCCTGCATTAAGCTTTCAAGTTTTGCTGTCTCAGAAAGCTCAGATACAAGGAACTGTGTTTGCAGTTTTATTAGTGACTAGTCAGTTTCATGACCAATATAAATACACATCATGATGGGTGTCGAAGAAAGTGCAAGAAAACCTTTCCCCTAGAGGCACAAGCTGACCAGTCAAGGTGGCATCATTCCACACATATGAGAGCCAAGATTCTTCATAAATGACTCACTGCATAATAGAGATGTTTCATCTCCTTGTGAGCTGTCAGAAGTTCCTGGGTTCAAAGATAAAAGATAAATATACCATATATTCTAAAGGTCTGATATGGTATGGTGACTCTAATCTTTCAATGTTCTTGAAGAACAGGGACTGCTCTACAACAAGATGTCATATGCATTGACATGGAGTAAAGATACATAATCTTAGCATAGCTCATCTTGCTTTTCTGAGTGCCTCACTCATCTTCTCAAGGAGGAAAAAGAAAAACTTTCTACATCTCAGGCTACGTTGAACATGTAAATAATCAGGGTAATTTATACCCATTTGAGTAATTAGGTAGTCAAGATGCAGAACTTTTGGAAGAAGCTAACTGTGAGTTTATAGTTAAAATGTCATAATTGAAAGGATGACTAAGATGTTTCCATGAGGTTATCATAAAAAAAAAAACAACAACAAAAACAACCAGGAGGTATTTAAAACATTTACAGTACTTTTATTTAATACTGCATGAACTTACTCTTCCAGAGAAGAGAGAAACCTCACTCAAAAACTTCCTTAATAAACCAATGGTACTCAGAGATGTCTACCAAAACAAAGAGGTCCACATTACCTTTTGAAGAGCTTATATTTTGTCAGCTTAGGGCCCTTTCAGCTTACAAGTAGTGTATATCAGTACAAATATTCTACAGAATAGTAAAAGACATGTTTCTTTGCAAAAACCTAGGCACGGCTGAGTGATGCAGGGAAATTTGAAATGTTTTCATTTCCCACTCTAGTTGCAATTTGGCTATCAGCACAAACCTTACATGTTGATCTATCCGCTCGCTCATCAGTGTTACCTCTGCTTCATGAACAACTGAGAAAGAGAGACCATTAGCCAGATGTACCTCTTGCCTGACAGCTAACCAACCTGACTCCATCAGTTCACTCAATCAGGCACATGTGTCTTTGTCAACAGACTGGCCAATCTGGCAAGGAGAGCTTCAAACTAGTAAAGGTGGAAAAAGGGGTGAGTTATAAAGACCGCATACACAAAGCAAGACAAGTGCTTGAGTGGGTATACCTCCAGTTAGTGCATGCAGGCAAGGAAGTGCCTACAGGACATGACTACAGGGTATCCTCTTGCACTCCTCCTGGAAAACAGACATGCTTCAATACTTCTCTGAAATGCTTGTATACAGAGTATGGAAAGAAGCAGGAAGAACTAGAGATCTATGTGAGGTCACAGGGCTTTGATCTCATTGCAGATGAAAGACAGATCCACAGAGACATCGTGGGATAGCTCACATGACTGGAATGTTGTCATCAATGGCTACATGCATTTTAGGAAAGACAGACCAGGTGGCGGAGTTGCCCTTTGTGTGTGAGAACACCTGGAATGTCTGGAGCTCTGTCTCAGGGTGGATGATGAGCAAGTTGAGAGCTACGGGTCAAGATTAAAGGGCAGACCAGAAAGGGTGATGCTTGTGGGTGTTTGCTACAGACCACCTGGATCAAGAGCACGCAGTAGATGAGACTTTTTACAGATAGCTGGAAGTAGCTTCACAATCATATGACCTAGGTTCTCATAGGGAACTTCAACCACCCTGACATCTGCTGGAGGAATAACAAAGCGAGGAACAAAGTATCTAGGAAGTTTCTGGAAAGCACTGATGATAACTTTCTGATGCAGGTGATGGAGGAGCCAACAAGGAAAGGTGTGCTGCTGGACCTATACTAACACACAAGGAAGGACTTAGTGATGTGAAAGTTGGGGTCAGCCTGGGCTGCTGTGACCATTAGATCATGGAGTTTAGTATCATGTGAGGAGGAAACAGGGCAATATAAGATTGCAACCCTGGACTTCAGAAAAGCTAACTTTAGCGCCTTCAGCAATGACAAAGACAGTGGGATTGAATGCATCTTCAGCAAGTTTGCAGATGACACCAAGCTGAGTGGTGCAGCTGACACTCCTAAGGGACAGGGTGTCATTCAGAGGCACCTGGACAAGCTTGAGAAGAGGGCCCATGTGAACCTAATGAGGTTCAACAAGGCCAGCAGGTCCAGGGAGGTGATTCTGCCCCTCTACTCTGTTCTTGTGAGATCCCACCTGGAGTACTGTGTCCAGCTCTGGAGTCTTAAGCACAGGAAAGACATAGAGTTGTTGGAGCAGGTCCAAAGGAGGGACACAAAGATGATCAGAGGGCTGGAACACCGTGTCTGTGAGGAAAGGCTGAGAGAGTTGGATTTACTCAGCCTGGAGAAGAGGAAGGTCTGGAGAGACCTCACCTCAATACTTAAACGGGCCTTTCAATACTTAAGTGGGGTGTATAAGAAAGATGAGGACAGACTTTTTAATAAGGCTTGTTGTGTAATGGCTTTAAACTAAAAGAGGGTAGATTCAGACTAGATATAAGGAAGAAAGTTTTTATGATGAGGGTAATGAAACACTGGGTTACCCAGAGAGGTGGTGGGTGCTCATCCCTGGAAACATTCAAGGTCAGGCTGGATAGGGCTTTTGAGCAATCTGATCTAGTTGAAGATGTCCCTGCCCATGGCAGGGGGATTTGACTAGATGACCTTTAAAGGTCCTGTCCAACTCAATCTATTATATGATTCTAAGCCTGGAGTGAACTTGAAGCCAGAGAATAGTCGTCTTTCAAAAGACTGCTCTAAGTGCTAAATATGGGCTTGTGCTGAAGCTCAGATTCAGTTCAAAAAGTGATAAAATATAAAAAGTAATTAAACCCCACCTTGATTCATTACTTCATCTACCACTTACAATACGGATTTTAAAACCATGTAGGCATATTGCAGCTGACAAGTTCTTTCAAAGAAAAAATGCTTCATCATCCTAAACATCTGACACTGGGAGACAAAGATCAATAGCTCTGTAATTCTTATCAGGTTTAGCAGAGTCAGCACAGATAACGCAAGCAATAACACATACTTAAAAAATTCAGCAACCAGCTCTCTTCTGTACTCACAACCAAGAATCAAATCCTTCCCTGAGTAACTGCCACACTGAAATCATAGTCATTATGAATGCAGTCATCCTTACAATCTGTGCAGATGTCACTGCCACATTTGGATTTCTCTTACTCTACTTGTATATTTAGATATTAGATCACTAAAACATCTCCTCTGTACCCCGCCCTACTCAGATATCAAAGTTATAAATTTGATGCAATCCTAAAGTGTATATAAAGATTTAAAGTTCAACCAAGTTCTGATGTTTTATGCAATTTCCTGTGTCTTAAAGAGGTCAAGGCCCTTTGGATTCAAAGAGATGAGTATTATCTTCCTTTAAACCACAGCCTCCATATTTGACAGAAGCCACTGCAAACAGCAGAACTGCTTAAATGCTTACAAGTAAACACACACTTACAAACTTTGTTAACACTGCATGATTCCAGAGGTAGGGAGCTAGCAAATGCTCTCAGAAAGCCTACAAAATTCAAGCAGTTATCACATTTCTAGCCCCAGAGTTAGGTCACTTTCACTGCATGTGGATCCTATAATCTTGTTTTAGTAAACTTTCTCAAAGTTAAAGTCATGTCTGTTATTGCCCATGCTCAAAAACCATGGACTTGAAATTGTACAGGAATTACTTGTGTCAGAACCATTTTCTTATTTGTAACTGCTGTACCGAATTTTGTCTATTTTCAGTGAAGCTTTAAATTAATGTTGTAACAGCAAGTTAATTCCTAATGTGTTGCAGAAATCCAAATCACAATAAACTCACTGTCTCTAACTAGTATCAGATCCACAGATCTAATCTAAATGAAGAGCAACTATTTACTTATTGAAGTTAATAGACAGGATTCTGAATACAGATTGAGATTCACAGAGATGGTAACGTTTTTCCCCAGTTACTTCTCCACCAAAACAAATTTCTAGAAACTTCAGCCATACTGCCAACAGAAAAGTCTGAAGAAAATCTCTACAATACGGCTGATTCCGGTCTGAGGCCACATGAAACCACTCTGGGAAACCACACCTGCGGTTTATCAGAGCAGTTTAAATTATGTCTCAGTGAATGTATTTGAGCTTGCTACTCACTGCTCTTTGAGCAGCTAGATGAAAAGGAGGTTCATAAACAAATCAGTTCCATCTACCCTTATCTTTAAGCAAGTCCACAGAAACAGGGCATCCCAGAATCCTCATACACTATTCAAATCCCTGCACTGAATTTAAGGCATTAAGGGACATGACTGTAGTGGTACCTACATTGTGGACCACAGTACTGTTACCTCAGCCTCCAGCTGCATTAACTGGAAAACCTTTGGTTAAAATTATCTTCTTCCCAGACTTGCTTCTCTAACACTAAGCCAAACCAGCCTACCCAGTGAATCACCTAACACAGAAAGGCATAGGAGGGAGAAGCCCCATGTTTACCTGTGCCACCTGTTTCTATACTTACTTATTTAGGCAGGTCACTACCTTTGTTTGAACTGTCCATGTATGACTAAGAAGGCTAGACTTAATGACGAGTAGAAGCTCCCTAAAAGACTTCAGTGCTGACCCCATTTTCCCCCCATTAGCTCTATTCCCTATCATATAACTCATTCAATCAGTGAAAAAGGCCTTTTACTGAAAATGAGTTGCTGCATGACACGTAGGAAAAAAAAAAATCCCATACAAAATACTTCAATAGCAAAATTACCATTTATTATGATCCAGGATGACACTCACTTTATTGATATTTAAGGCAAACAAAATTTGCCTATTTTCTTTGTGCAACTGGCAATTCCAAATATCAAAGCACTTAAATGCTTTACCAAAAATAACTAACGCTCTGGCGCTCAAGCAAGATCTGGATGAACAGTAAAAAGTAACACCAGAAACACTTCCACTAGGGCAGATTCAGTGAACAAATTCCAAATTCTCCCTGAAGGCTAAACATAAATATTGTGTACTCCAGAAAGATGTAATTTGAACCAAAGCTATCCTGCCCTAAAAAAATTAAAATTCAAGACATCAACCCAGTAGTAAGATAATCTTCAAACCTGAGAGTCTCCATGGAACACAAAAGGAGATTGTTGGAGTGAACCTCCAACACTGTAAGGCCCCTTTCCTGCCAGAAGCCAGGTGCATTTGCCTAAGGGAGTCCTTTCAGCCTCCTACCCGTGCAGTTCTACAGGCAGCTTTGTCAAAATGCTGCAAGAGTGTAGCACGCATGGGATGGGGGCCAAAAAGTGACAAAATGTATGGGCCTCAAGCCAGAAGATACAACAAGCTCCCAGCGATTGCCAACTGCTGCATGGCATCTGTTTGCAGAAGGAAATCTAACACAGGCAATGCTTTGAATTGGGGCAGAGTGAACTTCCTCTGAGTGGAGAGGAAGGAATGGGATTGATGTAGACCTCTCAAGTCAGGGGTCTGCAGGTGTCGCAGAGAATAGCAGCCTGTAGCTGACCACCCAACCTGTTCACTAAACTGAAATGTTTAACTCTCTGATTTGACAACTGCATCCACTGGTAAGGAATCTCAGTGAAAGGTATGTTGAGGACTCCCTGATGGACATAAAAAAAGAAAGCTCTAAAGCAAAATAAGCATGGATGCCCTCACATTACGGAGATATACTGTCTAGTTTCAAAGTAATATACAAGGAAAATTACATAATAAAAAGAAATACATCCTTCTTCTTGAGGTAATACCAAACTCCTTATGCATATGTTCTCTGGGACTATATAAAATAATCCTCCCTTGCACTCCTTCCTAGAGATTTCCATCAGTTAACAGTTTGGCACATTCTGTCTTTGTGCAACAGATGGTCTGTATGCACTGAGAAAGACTCTAGCCTCTGCTATTTTTTTCCTGTTTTAAATTTATGTAATTGCTTCAGCATAAAACTGCTGGTAACCTCAATCTGCCCCACATATAAGATTGGTTCCACATACTCTTGCAAAGTCACTCATAAATTATTTTTTGAACTCTAAGGACCTCAAAATCCCCTTTTTCTACTCCTGCGCCTGCAGTCCCAGGCAATGCACTAACACATCAGGCTGGCTGTGTTTTCTCTTATGCTCTGAGATTGAGTCTATGCATGTGTGAATATCACCCTCATAAGGGAAAAAAGCCCTCATAGGTAAAACTAGACAGTGGACTGTAAATGGCATTTACCTTCTTTTCCTGTGCATTTCTGTTCCACACATGGAGACCAGAAAGATGGATCTACCATTGCTTGGCCACAGCAAGTACCTGAGTGTTTCTCATGGCCTGTGCTCCACACGGCTATCCTTCAGCTTCAGTATTTTTAAGCTGTATCAAGAACAGTATAGATGCTGATAAGGTATCAGGCATCCTGATATCTCAGATTACCAAGTGAAGCTCTAGTAGTGAGGTTGCTTTCAAAAGCAGACACCTTGTTCTAACCAGCAATTCTGTCACAGGCTCTGACAAAGGCAACTGGATACCATGAGCATCAAGAATCAGCTTAATCCTCTTTTGGACATGCTTATATGGGGTCAGCACTACAGGTCAAGTGATTACTGCTGAACAGTTGGTCTGTGCCAACTCCTTGTGTGGACATATCTAGAGTCAGAGTACCTCTGTGCAGCAGCAAAGCTTATGGCTTCTTAAGAAACATAAAAAATCAATCCTCAGTTACTATCCTGAATGTAGAGTCAGAGCACCCCCACAAACAGCAAAGACAATGTAAGTATTTGTCTCCAAATCTTAAAGAGTTTTCACCTGGCTACAGAGACACTGCTCCTCTGAGAATAATTTTTGCCTTTCATTCACTTGGTTTCTCTGGACTCTCCCAGCTTGAACAATAGAGGTATCAAGAGTAAGAAGCACAAATATGGCCAGGTGATCACAATCAGAGTAGAGATGTACCAATGCACTTAGAAAGCTGACTATGGTGATTATTTGTTTTCAGTTTCACACAGGGCAGACTTTCTGCTCATGTCTGTATCCAGCTGCCTATTCAGAGCAATAGTGAGAACAATAAAAATTATGGTAGTTTACTGCAGTTACAGTGGGCATCATTTGATATTTCAATACAGTCTTAAAATAAATACACCACCTCCAGTGAAAGAATCTTAAAGCAAATGCTCTGTAAATATCAGCTGTGCTGTTAAAGGGCAAATGTTAATCAGACCATCAAAAGCCAGGGAACACAGGTAAGTCAAGTCAGTACAGCACCCATCACATTCCTCCATCCTTCCTGTTGGCTAACTGTTTGAGGTGTAAACAAGTAAGTGTTTGCCAAAGGATTGCTGTGTTAGAAAAGCATGAAGCTGTGCCAAAATTCAGAGCTGCTTCAGTGAAGTCCATGTAAGTATGTTGGGAAGTCTCAAACAAGCTTCTGAAAAACCTGTCTTTCTCCATGTATGGTACTTCTCCCGTTCACAGCATGACAATGATTACACAGCAATGAAAGAATCCACTGCCTAAAAGACACTGTTGGCACTGGCCTGAACTGTACTATGTCCCATAAAGTACAGACAGATCCTTAAAGGAAAATAAATTAGCTTTACCTCTGTATTTCTCCTGCTTTGCAATACCAGATGGCCAACTCATTAAAAAAAGAACCTGAAGAAGTGAAATGACAACTGCAAGGTTCACTCTAGCTACCCACCCTGCAATTGCTCTTCCTTCTCAGCATTAAAGAATTCTGTTTATGAACTCTGTACAAAAAGCAGGTTCAGGCCACAGGGATTTTGAAGAGAGGGGGAGCAGCATTTTCAAGCATTCCAGTAAAGTGGCACTACACGTGCCCAAGCTCAGCTAGTACGCTTTTCTATGGCCCTCTGAATCAACACTGGGTAATACAGATAAGCTGAGACTCCACTAGCAATTCCACTAGACCATGTAACAATACAGCAAAAAAGGGTTATAAACTTCCTGTTCCTGGAGCATTCACCTCTGAACTACAAAAAGAATCAGAAGATAACACTCTGTACTCTACAAGGATCTTCAAGATGATCTCATAGGTCTTTTCCATCTTCCATTTCCATGGCACTGTACCTTCATTATAAGTATGCCTCCAATTTTAAGTACAAGTCATTGCAGTCAAATGACTCAAGTGAGTCATGTAGGTGTGTTCTATCAGATTCTTCAGCAACTTGCTAGCAAGTTAGAAATTAATATTCCTGCAATTTGCGTAGGACAAGACTTGCTGCTGACTGAATACTATTAAGAGGAGCATTCAACAGCCTGTGACTGCAGAAATCACACAGTGCAATACCTTCTTTCATTATGTTGAATGGAGATGAAAAATGAAAACAGAAGTGTGTAAATGAAAAGCAGAAAACCCTTTGACAGCACACTATTAACTACTTGTCATGGATTCTGTAACAGCATATGTAGATTGATATGTTTTAGTATAAAATTGCATTCAGTTTACACAAAAAAATGCTTCCAAGGGAACAGGAGACCCATATACTGAGAAAACAGCAAGCAACTCTAGCTAAGAACCTATTAAACGTTAACCTCCACAACTCTGCTAAATACAGGCTGTGGCAAGAGATCTTATTTGCACTGGGCAGAGTGCACACAAGTATATTTTTGTGGTTGTCTGAAAAAAGGTTGTATTTACAGTTTATTCCAACACTTGCAAACCTCTTGTCCCCTCCTTATTGTCCTCCAGTCCATGCTGGTTTTTACAAGGCAATCATTAGCACAAGATGATACCACTCCTCCTACAAACTGGCTGTTTTCTCTTACTTTAACTTTGCAGCATATGTTAGCAAATTAAGGGGAACTTTAATTAAAGGGAAAAACTTGACACCATGAAACCAAAAGATGCAAGCTGAAAGTCAAAAGCTACTAGAAGGTACCAGGCAGGCCTAGCAGTCATGTTTTCAGGCTGCATAGGTTCCTAAGGCTACTCAGAAAACTTACAGCAAACAAAGCAAAACCAGAATCTTAAACACAGTTCAAGTGTTTGAGGTTCAAATGCTTGGGTCAAAACCAGAACCTCAAACACAGATTCTCAGTTCAAGCTGAGAATCCACTGTTGTCAATGTTTTATTCTTACATATTAGCTCCTGAAGGACAGGCAGTCTGTTTGATGCGACCCTTTAAAATATAGAAAGTGCACGTGTTCATTTCTGATAATACTGTCACGCTTCAGTAACTAAGCACATTTTTGAATATATTTTGGTTTTAAATATCCTGTGAACTTGCAGCTCAAAAAAAAAAAGTAACTTAAGATATTTTTGACTACAGTTCTACTGATTCCTAACTCTAATAGCAGAGATTAAATAGCTGTACATCTTCAGAAATCCAATCCTAGCACTCTCAGAACACTCTCTAGTATTGGAATCCAAACAATAAACGTAAGTCATAATTTTCAAATGTATTTCAAGTCAGGCACCTGCATTCCACATGGAGTACTAAAAATGTCAAAATTTAATCAAGTCACATTTTCAAAGATTCAAAGAGCAGATGTCTGCCTGTGTTTATGCTAAGAAAGATTATACAATCACACGGACTTACGTACTTGCATAAAAATTAATGTTATTATGTGATTACCTATAAACATTACTGTGCATCCCTGAATTTTGAGAATTCTTTGTTATTTTTCTTTATTCATTTTAGCGTTGCTTGTGAAACTTATGAAACTAAGGGATGAAATCCGTTGTGCTTTAAAGCCTGATTTCCTTTAATGATGTGGCTACTATACAGCTGGGATAAATCAACTTGGAGCCATAAAACTACTAATATGTATCCCATGCAGAAATACTACCTGAGCATCACTCTTCTAAACCATTACAGACCTCCAGAAAATGCTGTGAGGGGTGAGGTTTATTAGCAATTGCATACTTTCCATTCTCACATGAAGAAAAAACTGCCCAGTACAGCATACTGGATACAAAACAAGCTCAAGCTTTGTTTTGCTCTGCTGTGTGTGCTCAATGATCAGCATGACCTAACTGTTTATACTATCCAAGTCCTGCTTACTGTCAGCAGCTGCCAGCAACTACCTCTCCATCCCACACTCCCCAAACAGACTATCCCACCTGGAAAAACTGCCATGTCCCATCTATTAACTCTGAATGATGCAGCAAAGTCTCTCCAAAACCTGCCCAGACTAGAGTACTCACGCATCTCACCAAGTCCCACCATAAGGCCCCACTACTGTTACTAAGGGAAATTCTCTACTCTCAGGAATACTTGGGCCAAAGTAAAGAGTCAACATCTATACAGGATTTTGAAGCAAGGTTAATTAGTTTTTGAAGTTAATTAGGTTTTGAAGTAAGTTTCCTTAGTGATTTCTAAGAAGGAATTTAGAAGATCAAGGCAAAACCCAGAGACTGTTCATTTGATTTCCTGACTTTGATGGACAATATTTATTGGCAAACGGTCTAGTCAAAAGTATGTCAGCATAAAGCAAAGTTTCTAGTCATGGCTTTCACCTGTGAATGTAGCAAATTTAGAGACTTTCATATCTTCCTAACCTTACACAATAGTAACAACCACCTCTATTGGCCCATTCTAAATCACGGACTGTTATTTTCCATGAGATTTATTACCACAGTATCAAAACTCCCAACTATTCTTGATCACTCAAACAGCTCAAAAAGCCTGAGGCCATCTTTCAGCTCCGGATTAACACAGCAGTGACCCTCAAATACAACCCATAGGTAAGACCATGATACAAATGTTAATAATTATCAAAAACCACTATAGAGCACAGCTGGCTTGTCCATACCCTAAATCAGTAAAGAACTCACTTCATTCAAATTCCTGCCCAGTGTTCTTACACCTAGATCACATGAATTATACTAGCCCAAGAAACAGGTCCTCTTCCTTAGGAAGATTACTGTGCTGGTAAAGAAATCATTCTCGCTGGCAGATTCTTTGCAAGTCATACAAAATGCAGATTTTACAGTGCGTGAGACTCTACCTCAATAAAAGCTTTAAACCAATTAGCTATGGGGATTCCTATGATGAAGAAAGATTAGTACATCCCTAGAATACTCAACTTACTTATTCTTCAAGAGAATAACCTTCTTATGACAAGAAGCACTGATGCTAATAAAGACAGGTGGTTGAGTACTCCAGCTCCTAGCTTTGTCATGGGCATCCTTAAAGGACAGACTAAATCACAGGCAGGGTAAGAGATACTTAGAAATGTCTCTTACTCCATAACTCTTCTGCACTTATTTCTCTTTATGTTTACCTTTTTGGACAGACAGACAGACAGACTGACCAGGATTATTAGTGTGTGACAGTCTTCAATTAAATATTTATTTTCAGTTACATACTTGAATTAATCTTAGGGAGATGACTAACATCAGCAGAAAAGTCTGAGCAGAAAACCCCAGCACAAAAGGACCTTATCTCCCACATCCTGAATAGCTCGCACTACTGGCTCTGGGTGAGAACCTTGGCAAATTTTTGGTAAATTTCAATGGAATGAGAAAATACTTGCTACAGTAGTTCAGCTTCAGTTACTCATTATAGTTTTTCCAGAATGAACTGTACTGGTTCTTTTATCTATTGCCATTAATAAGTAAGATGGTTTCATACAGCATACTTGCATCATGCATTCTTATCTGGCTGGAATGCAAAGTTCAGACTGAACAGGACACTACCCTTGCTTTTATTGTTTTCAACAAATTGTTGAATGGACATAAAAATTGTTAAGTTTCAACCTCAGCCAACTCTAGCCCCAGACATCTTGAACTGCACAGTGAATCTGCAGTTTTTTGTATTTGCAACCCACTGACACACTATAACACAAGAGTGTCAAGATTATGATCACCCAGGAGGGAATTAGGAAAAAAAGTTAGTAAAAACAAGTTATCCACTGTGGTCTATTTTAAGGATAAATTTATTTGTTGAGAATTTGGTATTCCAAGACATCTTTGTAACAATCTCATTATTACTGCTGGGCTCACCTTCTCTTTCCTACTTGGTTCAGTAATTAATCTCTTTTTGGCCTCACAAACTGCATAATCAAAGGAAACTGGCCTGTGGGATTTTCAGTTTCAGTTTTAATGCCACTGGAAAGCATCAGATCTATTTTGTTAGCTGTTAATATGTAGAAGACAACCTTAATTAAAACAAACTAACTTTATCAATGTGAAGCTTTTTCTTAACCAAGGCACAATTAGATTTGTACAGAAACAAGGAGTCAGATTCCCTTCTGATGTAAAGAAGGCGCAGCTCTGAACTTCACCAGAATGTTACTGCATCAAAGTATTTGGCCTTGTGCCCCAAAAGAGAAGAGCTGTTACACATGACTGCTCACTGACTCTATGCAGGGGCTTTGACAGAAAAAAAGCTGTTGTTAGTGCAGTGATTAAGGCTGAAAACGTCAGTAACAATATTTCATTAGGA
The DNA here is from genome assembly GCA_017639245.1 of Myiopsitta monachus. Classification (NCBI taxonomy): domain Eukaryota; kingdom Metazoa; phylum Chordata; class Aves; order Psittaciformes; family Psittacidae; genus Myiopsitta; species Myiopsitta monachus. The sequence continues at coordinate 68,669,125 of CM029917.1, read as the reverse complement.
AAAAAAAATCATGGTAGCTTGTAGGGAGATTCTGACAGAGAAGTACAAAGTTATGGGTAATACAGAGAAGACGGATTGCTATCTCCTTCAGTTAAAAAGAGAAAAAAACGTGACCATCAAATGATACTAGTAAAAGCCATGTTTATAACAAAAGGAGTCAATTCTTCATACGAGAGGAAACAATTTGGCACTCTTTGCCTGATGATCCCCTGGAAACAAAAAGCTTACACATGCAAGGAGTACACAAGACAATTGCTTTGGACATCACTAAATACACAAGCCACATCAAGACCAGGAAAGCCTGTGAAAGTAGTCGCAAATTGGTAATTGAAGGAAACACCTTGCTGCCCTCTTCCTACTCCTCCCTGGACATCTGCTTATGGGCAGTGTGGGAGGTAGCACACTAGGCTAGATGGATCCCAAGTCTGAGCCAGTATAGCCACTCTTATGTAGGATGATCAATCATTAAGAGCATTATCCAGTGAATTCAATGCTGCAAATGTTTGCAGAAATGATGCATTAGCTGATTACACAGGGATAGCTGCAACAGTTGACTCGTTACTGGGTCAGCAGCTGTATACCACAGAGGAGGGAATATTCTGTTTCTCTCAACAGCACCCCACATAACAGTGCAATGCAGCCTTTGCTTCAGGTAGCTGTCAGCAGGGTCACACCTGTGATTTTTCCCTAGGCTACAACAAAAGTGCACAGCAGTGCTGCCCAAGGAGCCATAGAGAACAAACACTGAATTTTAGAATTCCTGGCTCTCCCTTCATGTGATGCTGGAGCAATGTGTATTACCCAAACCAGTGCTGTCTCCTGCACAAAGTTCCCTGGAAGCACAGCAGTGCAAATGTGATATGCAGCAGTCCTGTCAAGGGTGCCAATGCAGAAGCAAAAGAGCCACAGCAATCACAGGGCTGCTTTTCCTCCTACTCACAAGATGAAGAAAATATGGCTTCTCTTCCCCTCTGCGATCACGCAAAATAGCTCATGGCTGATTAAGGCTCTATAAGACATGCAAAGCATCAAGTAATCTATATTTTTAAGACCAAAATTGTGTAGCCGATGGCATGAGCATTTTCAAAGGCATTTTCTAATTGTTGTAGGTCACAGGTATTTTCATGAATGTTAACCAGATAGAGTAAGTAATTTTTACTGAGATATCAGTTCACAGAGTCCCCATTCAATGGCACAGATACCTTCAGGGAAAATATAGACAATTATTTAACATGAACAGTAATTAAAAATCTCTTAACAACGTATTTAGTATCCTTTCTATTTTGTATCAAGAAAGTGAGGAAAACATCCTTGTTAGAAAGGGCAACAAGGTTACCAAAGCTGTTAAACATTTTCTTATCTAAACAAACCATGTAACAAAGATTGAAACAGATAGAATTTAGAGATAGGATTCCTTGCCTTAGTTCCTATTAACACAGAGGAAGAAGGGTAAAGCTGACTGTACCTATCTCCTGTTCTACCTTGCTATCACACTATACTTTAATAACCAGAATTCAGCAGAGCTGTTTCAGACAGAACTAATGAAAAGCAGAATCTCACGGTTTGCAAAAAACGCATCACTGCTTTTCAATATGAAACTAATACCCTATTCAGCTCCACTTTCATTTCCTTTTGTTCTCCCAAGACTATTTATATATATGACCTTCTACCTGAAACAGTATCTCTTAATAAACAGCTAAAGGTTACTCTGTTTCGCTTCAGTACAACCTTAACCTACTACAATTATTGACACAAAACATGTACAAAGGTCATGAATTGCTATAGAAAAGCAAGACACAGATGCAGGAAATCCATTATTTTTAGAGATGACTGCAACACAGAAAAGGAAATGACAAACACAGTAATAATCCCATGATATACCTCAATGCTGGCAACTACATCTGTGGAATATCCTTGGTATTTTCTAGGAGAGGGAGCAAAATGCGTCTCCAGCAGTCTAGGAGGACCAGTTACTGAATGCTGCAAAAACTTAAAACTGGAAATACTGGGATCAAATATAATACCAGAATTTGTAACAGGTTACAAAAACTTCACTGAGTGAACACATTCATCTTCCATGCTCATCCCCACAATCTGTAGCTAAAACATCCCTGAATTACCAACAGTATTTCCAGCACAAATTCAAAACATAGCTTCATAGCTGCTACGAACAGAATTAACTCTACCCCTGCCAAAACCAGCACACCATCATACCTTAGGTGGCAGGATTAAGGTGTCATGCAATAGATTAATGATGCAACTCAGCTTCTCACAGCTGAGGTACAAATAAGGAGCCTGCAGCAGAACTTAAGATTAAAAAAACAAATCAAACATTTACAGAGTGACACAACAACACTGCTCTCTTGCTGGGTGTACCTAATGTGCGTTGTGTTCAGTAACAACAGAGCTACAAACATGTTCCAGAGGAACATTCTATTCTCCCTTGCAATTTTGAAAACTGGAGTTTGATTTATCTATTTACTGTAATGCTATTCATAAATAGAAAAAGTACGATCTAAAAGAAAAACATGACCTAGCTATGGGAAAAATCCAGGCTCTCCAGACCTGCATCTCATGTTACACTTGCTTATACTCCATCTTGAAAAAGCTAAATTACATTTTTGATCTAAAAATCAAAACACTCCTAAGGAAAAGAAGCTTTTCACATACGGAATTCAGCAATGCTACTTTTAAAAGGAGTATCTGATGTTGCATCAAATTAGGTCTAAGTGTCTCTATATGGTTCTAGTCAATAGTGTTAGTTTTCCAGCACACAGAGAACAGACCTCTTTCTGAACAGTGAAACTGAGATGTTCATTGCTGGCAATTAAGGTCAAATGCTGCTGGGATCTGCTGGATAGATCATATTTTCAAGAGTGTACATATTCAGACACATAGAGTGTCTGGTCTCTTGCATCAGATACTCCTGCAGCTCTTAAGACTGCCCTGAGCCCTGTTTATTACAAGTAAGTTTTGGGGCACCAGGAACCCTGCAAAGCAGTGTATGTTACAGGTGCGTCAGGGTGTACCAACCAGATTGTCCTGGACAAACTATACTCTTAGTACTCAAAGAAGGGCTTCTCAAAAATGGATAAGACTTATACCAAAGTCAGTGAGCATTTCACTACTATTGTAGTGGGGAAAAGAATTAATTCAGCACTGAGGCTTTCTGAAGCTCCCACCTGAAAGTACTACAGATGAAGCTAGCGACAGAGGTCAGTGAGAATTAAATCCCCGCAGGATGAAAAATGTCTTACACTTCTTCACTCAGTTCTGACTGCCTGCAATATGTCCTTGTTACAAAGACAGCACTGTTGATTTATACAGAGGGAATAATGCTGATCATTTTGTGTAACCTGATTAACTGAATGACTAATTAATGAGAAACAGAATAAACATTGGGGAATCTGAACAGCAGGAACTGCGAGATTTGTCTTAGTAGAAAAATTCTCATTCTCCTACTAACCTCCTTTTTCCCTATGGGGACAGCAAGGATGCTCAGAAACAGCTGGCTAGAGCAAGAGTTTACATGCTTATTTTACTGTACTTGTTTCTTGGTGTGACTTTGACGCTTCCCTTTTGAAAGATGCTGTTGTACTGACTGAGATAGACTGCTCCCAGGTGCTAAATCACAATTTCACCCCCTCCATCAAACCTCCCCTCCCAAAATACAAACCCCCTCGAACAAAACAACAACAGATACTGAATGAAAAACATTTCAAGTACAACATGTGCAAATACAGACCAGGACACGCCTACACATATGGATCTTATTTTCTCCGCATTTTTGCTACGTGATATTATCATGGGGCAATGATAATATCACTAAGCATTTGTTTAAAGAAAAAAATTGTGAGAGAATAAAAGCAGAGTTGCATCTCAACTGCAAAATTTGCCAGCTGGGTTCAAGAAATTTATAGCATACTAGAAATCTGGACAGCAGGACAGAAAGAGGCAGTTGTTATATGCCCCAGATCCCTTCAAATGGGCTAAACCTTAGCAAATTTACTCTCATAATGTGTTAAAATGAAAACATTGTTGGTGAAATTCTAGCTAAAGAAATATAAGCACAATTATTTATTATTCTTTACAATTTAGAATTTATGTATAAATTCAGGATTGCATTTAGTAACAGCACAAGTGACAGATTTAGAATCTTGTGAATGCTTTAATGAACTTCAAAAGCATAAATATTTTGTTTTAATAATACATACACAGAGTTGTCAAAACCAGCAGAGCTAGAAGCACTGGAAAACTATTTCAAAATTACACAAGGATGTGTTTGGGGATCATCTGATTTTTCACTTGCCTTTCTGAATCACAGCCTAAACATAACTATCATCCTCACTCCAGACTGAGCCTGCTACAGGTGAAGGGTTTGAAGGCTTATAAACTTTCCCCTACAAATCTCATATTGCTCATTTCCTGTCAGCTCTCATCTTAAAATGTCAGTCTGGCTGAACCACTATAATACCCTTACTATAAACATCCCCATCTGCTCACTGGTGGACAACTGCAAAGTGAATTCTAGCCAAAGAAATACTAAACAGAAAACCAGAGACAGACTTCCACAGGTGCTCTTTCTCCTCACACACTTTCCACCTATCTTCACATCTTCCATGTGAACCCACTCCTAACCTTGGGAGCTCCCTGGCCCAGGCAGGAGAAAACTGGCATAATGTGCCCAAATAAGGGGATACTGGGTGAAATGGAAATGTTTGCTGAGACCTTCAGAATAGATTTTCAAAGATCAGTTCCTCCTGCCTTCTGTTGGAAAGAATCTATTCGGTACTGAAAACTGGCCATTAACACTATGCTAAAATGGTCCCAGAAATGAAAGAAGAATAAAGGAAACTATCTAGACCCTGCAGGTTTAGCCAGGGCAGGATAACATGGATTACTAGTGGATGCCTTTCTTCCTGACGTAAATGAGGGATTGCTCTGATGTTTGCTGAACATATAACCATGTGGCCAGAGCACTGAGGTGGCAGGGCAGGGTGACTTATATACGGGGAGCCCACTCAGCTATGGAGTTGGTGAATTTTCAGCAGTTTCTCTTGGACCTTTTCAAGTGATTAAATGCTCATGCTAAGGTATTTAAGAGAAAACAGCTGAGGAAAGGAAAGAAACATTTATTAGTGAAGATCTTGCTTTACTCATCCGCAGAAATAATCTGAAACATCATGACTTTAAGTGGAAATGGAGCTTTGCAACTGACAGCAAAGGGAGCAAAGTCAAGCTAAGATGAAGAACTTTTTGACTATCTTACCTTTCCTACCTCTCCTCAGGGATGAAAGGCTTAAATCCTACCAACGACTGAATGATCTGTTCTGAATGCTCCATCTTCACTTCAAAACAGCGCTGCCAAAGTCAGCTGGAGCACTCTCCCTGACATAAAAAAAATGCACTTAGGGACTTGCTTGGCTAGGCTGTGCACCTTGCACACACCGAGCACAAACAGATGCAGCTATACACAGTGGATTGCTTGCCTCTTTAGAATCAAACAGCAGGCTTGCAGAACACAGTGCATATACTTTTGCTGTCATTTAAAGTACAAAGAACTATTCAGCTAACTGGTCCTCCCAGTTGAAGTGACAATTTTTGTTAGAAGACTGGAAACAAACAGAAAAAAAATGCAAGAAGTTAATTGCATCTAAAATAAAAGGGTTGTTTTGAAACCATTAGCTTTTGCAAAAGCCAGGAAGAGACCAACTTCTGTAGCTCTTCGGGAGTGAAGCCTATCCATTCAGAGGTCATCAGAATGCACCTATTTTATATTCACAATGTTGAAACTGCACATTTGTGATTTCACTTGACTTTTAAACTTCAGTTTTAAATTTAAATATTATAATTTTAATTTTATAAATGGACTTGCTTTCTCTTCTGCATCAGGTGAACAGACGAATTTCATGACTCAGTGAGGCAAGAAAGGGAAACGCCTCTTGCTTTCTTGTCCCAAACATGTAATGAAGCCAGGAGCAGCATTACATCCTCACCGTGCTAGTGCTTGTGCTCCAGTGCAAACATCTATGTGCTCTCAGCTGACTGGTTCTTACAACTAGAAGTGGTCTGTCAGGGCATTATAGGTAAAAGGTGGGGAAAAAAAAGAAAAAAGAAAAAAAAAATCTTGTAACCCTGCAGGACTAGATTTTAGGCTGTATGTTTTATTTGAAGATAATACTGAGCTAAAACACACCACACTACTAAAGATGACATGTTTCATATGAAACCAGTGGAAGGAGTAATTCCAGAAATCTCCCAAGAGTGAGTCTCATAATAGTTTGCCAGCCCACATTTCCCTTGCCGCTTGAACTAAATAAAAATCCTCTTCACTGTGTATCTTTGATCATTAGAGAAGCCTAATTACTGTTACGCAAAAGTCCCATTTCATTACAGCTGTAACAATACACCACTGGCTAGCTATATAACATAGGACTATATGCAGCTGCAGTTTGAACACCACTTTCAGACATTTGGAAATGAATGGTCCTTGTTCAAAATTATTATTGCTGTTACGGTAGGTTTTGTACACTGATTTATTCAAGAAGACGATAAAATACCAATTCTGAAACTTAGGGTGACTAATCTTTCATTACATGAGTTAGCACTCAGTTTAGGTCGTGTCCCTCCCTCACCCCCTAAAAATTAATAATAATTAAAAAAAAAGTCTATCAGGACCGTACCAATATACATTAGGAATTCTTTTCCAAAGGAAAACAGAAACATTTTATTATAATGCCCGGACACTTATAATGCAATAAATGCAGATATACTGTCAGAGAATTAATTGTTCACACATAACACTGGCAATAAAAACCAGCTATTTGTGATCCTGAAAATATGAACACAAAGCATATGGCTAATCAGAACAGTCAACCCACTTCTCCACCCATCTCTCTCTAACTAAGAGAGCCTATTGATCAACAGACTGAGACTCTGCCAGGCCTTCACTAGGCTAGGAAATTGAACTGAAGCTTGGATAAAAGTCTGAAAGATTGTAGTAATAGCTGGCTGCAAATGAGACTTACAAACCTCAACCCCCAACTTATTTTGGAATTAAAAGAAAAAAATCCTTTTCAATAGATAGATAGACACAGATAGATAAAGTACATGTTACGCTGCCACCTGCCTGGAAGATCATAAGGATCTCATTCTACTAGGTGAAGTGAGCAACTAACAAAGACCTTCCAGCCAAGACATCAGGAACCTGACAGCTCAATTTCCCATTGAAATAGAAACTGTTGTAAGATTCATTTTCTGTTATGTAAAAATTGCACTTAACATAGAGATTTCCAAAGAAAAAACTCTCCAAGGTTTCTAACTAATCCTACCATATGCCTGAGCAATGAGCAAGAGTCTTTACAGTCCTGGGAACAAAGCAGGGACTGGAATGTAGCTTGGAGAGATTCTAGATCCCTTACTTTCTGAATTATGATCCACTGAGAAAGTAAGCTAAGAAATGTCTTTACCTGGTACAACTTATCCTTTTCAATGACCAAACAATCTTTGAATAGGAGAAATGTAACTGGAGTAAAGGTGTTCCTGTGCCTCCACAGTGTACATATACAGCAAGAACGGTAGTTTAACTACCAACAGCCCTATAGAATCACTTCTTTTCCCATCTCCAAAATTTACTAACTTGCGGCTTTCATAAAACAGATTTTCTCTAAGCTGCCGCAATCTGCAGCTGAAACACTCTTACTCCTGGAATTACATAGTATTGTGGCTTTCCCCTAACTACAACCAACATGGTAGACAAGATGCAACTTGCTCCACTTGAGCCATTTTTCCTTTCCAGCACACTCCTCAAAGAGAAGCCCGATGTTTTCATTACTTTATATGTACGATCCACATATTCTTGGTTTCATTTTAAAAGAGCAGTGCTTCCTGCTTTTAATAATCCACTGATTTTACGACCAAAGTGTGGGAAAATCTTAGGATATCCAGACCATTAAGTGTCAGGAGTCATGCAAGTTCAGGAGGATGGTAAACATGACTGAGCACATGAGAGAAGGTACATTCCCATACCAGGATGGGATAGCATGAGCCACTGCTCCTTTGTTTACAGGTATTTGCTCAAAATTAACAATTTAGTGTTGATGCTGACTTCAAAAAGAACAATTATGAGTGAATGATGTGAAGCAACAGGGACCTAAGCCACATCAAGCATGACCCAAGACTACAGGGAGAAACAGTAGTCTCACAATACCTTCAGACACTAACTAAAGATAGGTTCCTGTTATTTCAGTTGAGATTTCAGCACTAAAGTAAGAGCCTGAAGCCATGAAAAAGAGAGGAAAGAAAAGTAGGGCTAATTTTGTAATACAGTAAGTGAGAAAGGCATACTAGAGCACTGACAGAAGTGCATTGTTCAATGTTGTACTTCTTAAAATGTCTTGATTATTTTTTCAAACAACTGTCATTGAGTTTCAAATTCTGACTCAAGTTAGTCCTTCCACAAATCTGTAGCATTCTTCTCCCTGTATAAGAAGTTTCCAGCTTAGAGATGTTCTTTCCAAACTCTTAATCAAGAAACACTTGGATCAAGACCAATGGCTTTGAACATCATGAGGTTAATCTGTTAACACAATGTAAAAAACTACTTTATTCCTGTAAGTTCCGTCCCAATTTTGGGAACCCTGCCTTTGGGTCAGGCTAACTGCAACATTTCGATCAAAAGGAGGTATTAATGTTTGCCTAGGAAAACTGTCTTAATAGTCCCTATCTGCAAACTACACACCCAGAAGAACACATAAGGCAGTTCATGTTATCCCCTGCACTGTATTAACCTAGAAGAAAAGTTACCTCCAAATTCAACAACATAAAAGAAAGGATGCCAAAGAAATATGAGCTGCGGAGGGGCTACAGCCAAGTGTGCACAGTAAGTGGAGGTGATGGAAGGCCACACATCAAGAGTGCTGGAGCTTTTGCACATAACTACAGACTGCCATCCTTTTCTCTGGAGTGGGAATGAAGGGCTATCAAATTTGAGTGCAGGAAGAATAGTGGGACAAGGCTGTGGGAATTTGGGAGAAAAATGTAAACATGAAAAAGTGAGAAAGAAGAGAGAGTAAAGGCAATCACGAGAAAGGTAGGCAATCACGGGTACAGGAAAGTATTTCACCCTGAGTACAGTGACTCAAGGTGAAATACTGCAGCCCACCAAAGATGTAATACTTTGATTACATCACTTTTCTTTAACAGGTCCAATGTACTTTCTTCAAATGGTAACTACTATTTATTGCTTCTCTTTAAGTGCACTCAGAAATGGCTGTTCTAAGTCTGAACACACCATTTTTAAATTCAGGCATATGCTCAAGACAAGCAGGCTTTACAGTGGCAAATGCTACAGATTTCTTACTGTCCTAAAATACCGAAGTTCATCATCACTGACGTACTCCATAAATGATCACCATGTCAGAACGCTTGAGTACTTCCTAGAATTATTCTACCTACTCATTTAAACCTGGTAAATTTCAGTGAGTATATATCCTATATATATCCAAATAAATAAAATATATAAATATATATTATATATATAAAATATAAATAGAATATCTATATAAATATTTATATTTATAAATTCAATCTTTCATATTATTAACTGTAAAATATTAAATATTTTATATATCTATAAGTATAAAATATACAAATAGCAGGGAATAGCTAATAAAGATATTTAACAGAATCAATTTCCAGACTACTAATGAAAATTAGCCTATCAGCAGAATCAATTTTGAGTTGGATACCAATCAATAACACAGAACATTATTACAACAGTCTTTGCCTCCCACTTACCTATAAGGTTTCTGAATTGAAGCCTTCAGTAAACCTGCATTATTGATTTGTTGCAAGATAATGAAATATTAGATACACTCACTTTTACCAAAATAATTCTTGCTAACTCTTCACATACAGGCTTTTCTTCATCCTTCTTCAAACCATCCAATTCAAACAAGGTATTGTAATTTTCCAACATTTTTGTCATAATCTTGTTGCAGATCTCCTGCTCTTTTATGCCTTCAAATCCAGGGGGCACGCTAAAATTGGACAGAACACAAAGCAGAGTGTTACAGGCACTTGACATACAACAGCTCCTGCACACATTGTCTCTTAACATTTCAGTTGCGGATACAGGCTGCTAGCAGGCACAAGAAACTTTGTCTTGGAAAGGCAGATTGTGCCTACAGTGGTAACTACTATCATGTTTGCTTGTAGTTTTTCTTACTGATACTAAATACTAAATATGCGTTGGTCAAACTACTCCACAGAATCTAAGCAGAGATCCAAGGCAATTACCAAATGAGTTCCCACCAACTTTGTTAAAAGTTGTCTTCACGACTGCAACACAGACAGCACAAGGCATTTAAATGCTCTGAACTGATCATGGGAAGAGTGAGACTTCTTCAAAAAGTAGTTCCTGATAATCTCAGAGGTAACAAGAAGGATGAGTAAAAAAGTGAAAGTTAAGCAAGATCTTTACAGCTTCAGGTGACCCCATGGTGTACATCAGATTTCTTAATCTGATTTCTAGTTGCCAATTCTTTTGAAAGTAGGCTCATAACTCACAGGGCTTTTTAAAACACGGAGATAGAGGCTGCTTTTTGCAGAATAGCTTAAAAGACTCATCTAAAAGAGGTTCATAACCTTCACTTCATGGGAGAATAACTAACTACATAGTAGCAGAAACAGCAACTTCTTGCTCACTTGAAACAGCCCCTGGGCAGCCAGGAACTGCTTGCCACAGACCTTAAAGGCACACACAAATGAAAAGGCAAGATACTGATTCGGAAGAAGTGCTGTATTCCAGTCTACACTCCTTTCCTTCCTTCTGGGGTTTCACACAACTCTGCCATGTGCTAAAATATCAATATTACTCAAAACAGAGCACACATTTTTTATTGAAGCATCTAACGATCATCTTCTGGAATGTAGGCTTTCTGCACATTTTATTGGACTTTGGGGCCCAAAACTGACTAAAATTCAATTTTAATGCAAAAATAAAATCACTGAATAATCTTCACCATTTAAAATACTCCTCCAATCATCCAGCGTTCCCCATTGTACAGTATTTCCAGCAGATACACCCTCCTCTCAATAATCCACAAAGTGGCTGCATGGATGTGAATTTTCTACGGACCTTATAAAATGGCAGAGACTGCAGATCATGAGGTACAGAAAACACAGGAAAGATTTAAAGGAAAGGAAAGAATTAGAGGAGCAAAAAAAACAGAAACAAAAAAAAGTATTTTTTGGCTGAGGACAACTAACTAGTGGTTGTATGAGAATTGAAACCATCCCAACCCCTCAAAAGTTAAACAAATGCCATCTGAACTATTTTACCGGGATGTAACTTGAAAGTAAACCATTGTTTACTATAACCAGCAAATTAAAATTTACAAATAACTATCTATTGTAAATCTGTAGCTGTAGTTTATTGGGGCCAGATGTGCATTTCAACAAAAAGACTCTGAAAGCAGATGCTCCCAGAAATTAGCCATCAAAAAATGTTTTCTTGTAGGGGTTACATGCTACTGATTCTTCTCCATAGTTTACTCTCTGCAGTACATCTACATGTCAAGAGGCAGAAGATCCCATTGCAGCATAACACATCTTTGTGAACTCCAGAAGATAATTTTTACTGCTGTCATCTTAACATTTAATACATGCTAGAGTTGCAGGACTTGAAGTTTAAGGGAACTGAATTATTTTACACTGCAGAACATTGCCAACTGAAAATGGGTCAAGTCTCAGCTCACTGATTTCAGTAGCGTGGAACCTGGCCTAAGACTAAGTAAAAAAAAAAAAGGGGACAACTTCTACTGATGGATGTACATGTATACTTGGGCAAATTCACTTTAAAGAATGTCACATTCACTAGAAGATAGTAACTGGCCTGAAGAAAAGAATAGGGCCATGCAACCATCCTGATTTAGGGAAATTCCTCTTTCCACGCTAAATGATGTGTTCTGGGTCAGCATGGAGCAGAGCATGCTTGATAACTCGGGCAAATCCTGACTGTTACCTTCCTGATGCGTTCCTCCAAAACAGGGTACCACTTAAAAACGCCTGGCATTCCTATGAACCTTGTTCTTAGGAAACGGACTGAAAATGTACTAGAGTAAGTTCAAGTCAGAATAAAGACTCCAGATATTTCCGGAATGAGCTTTGGAGCAGAACTTTCACCTAAACCCCATCTGCTGGGAACTGCAGCCAACACCTCCATACTGGCAATAGCTAATACCAAAAACCTTTTACTGGTTGAAGAACAGTCCAGCCTACAAAGTTGCCACAAAGCACACAAACAGTATTAAATTTCTGTGCAATTCCATGGCTTTCTTGCTCTCCCTTCCTGCGACACTTTGTCAGTTAAACATTAGTAAGTCAAATCTGTGAAAAGTCCAGCATCTTATTCAGAACAATTCTGTATGTGTGTGGCAAGATGCATATGCAGAACACAAGGCTAAAGCTCATGGCTTTAGTCTTTGTTATCACGCCCCTCTGAATGTAACTATGCAAAGCAGCACAAATTGTTTAATTTTAATTACAGTGTAACATTCTTTACCCATTGCCACCTCTCTGTCACTTAAACATGCATATTTTACAAAGTTTCTCATTTATTTTTTTCCTTTAATAGCTGTTATTACACCTCCATCATAATAAGCACTATTATATTCTCTAAGCTATCCATAGTGACCTTTCGCTTGTAATAAATCTTTAGCTCAGCATATGCAAGTAGTTTAGATTATAAGCACACACCACCCTGCATATTTATGCAAGTTAAAACCCATCTGTTGCCACATGGCATAATCCACCAGTCTGACTAGAGTTTTCTGGAAAATGTGTGCAAAAAAAAGAGTATCTAACTGTAGCTTTCCTTAGTCTGAGAAGTTGTGATATCAACAAGATTTCATTTCAACTCACCAGAAAACCCCAGAGAACGTATCCTCTCATGCTACCACTTTCATGATCCACACTCTACTCCTTGGAAATTTTTCATGTTCTCTTGTGAAGACCTTCTTAAAACATTACATTCATAGTCATGGTTTCTTTATGTCTAATTTGCATGTAAATTAAGCATTTTTAACTGCATTGCTTTTAGAGTTAGACACATATCTTACTTCAGTTACAAAATCCTCAATGGCAGGACTTGATCCCCTTATAGCCACACATGTACAAGCTGTTTAAACAGCAGCACCAGAAACAGCAACAGAACACCAGCTTCACTACCAGAAACATATTTTCTAGAAGGGAAGCATAAACCTGTAATTCCTGTGGTCATTTCTAGAAGAAAAAATGTTGGTGTGTTCAGGTCCACCTTAGAGATATGAGCTGGAAAACTCCCACTACGTTCTTGCAGTAGCTTGCAAAGTCATAAACAGATACATAGCATAGGCAGTGACAGCAGCACATCTCTAGTGTCTGCCCCTTAGGTTCCATGGACACCCTGCACTTCCCAGATTGATGCTCAGAGTGGTTCGTGCACGAAGCACAGAAAAAGCAGTTGTTCTCAAAGTTAAAACATTACTTGGGACTAGTTGCTAGCCCTTCATTTCAAAACAGGACACCCAGCAGTATTTCACATTTTGGCACAATGTCCCACGAGGATGCCTGGCCCCCTGGCCCACCCACCGCATCTCCATGCTCACTTGTTTTTTAGGTTCTTCTAGACTGCTTTAAGCCAAGAATGTGCTTCCTCCACGGGGATGCTCAAGAAAGCTGGTCTCAAACAGCTAAAGCCACATCAGAGCTCTGTGTCGCAACTCTTACTCAGAACTAAAGTGACCGGAGGTCAGATTAACTCACTGTGAAAAATTCCTTACATTTCACGCATTAGTTAAATGAACTTACCTCAGGGTCTCTGTAAACAAGCTGCAACACACTAAATGCAGAGTGAGCTTATGAGACAGCAAACCTCCAGACTACTGAGAGTGGTGCAGTAACACATCCAAATATGACTGTATCTATCTGGCATGAGACAGGCATAACTACAAGGCTTCACCACCACCACATCTGAGAAACTTGCTTCAAGTGGAAATGAGGGCCAGGAGGACTTGGGATGTAGTCATCCACCTGTAATGAGCTGGTCTGAGATCACTGAACTGATTTCCCCAGGCAACAACTGCTGACAGCTCCCTGTCACAACGGAGAACCAGTGATTTCTATGTGAAACTGCCCATCTCATTATGAATTCCCAACAGAGTTCAACCCCACCCTGTCTGAGATGAAGACTGCATCTTACCATTTCCTTAAGTGGCTTCTCAGGAAAGCTTGCATAGAATGACAGCACCATAACCCTAATTTACAAACCATTGAGGGCTATATGCTCTGTCTTCTCTGACTGCTACTTTTGCTGTTTGCACAAGTACCTTTTATAGAGGAGCACCACAAAGTCACCTTACCATTCTCCTAGGGAATCCCATAAGAAATCAAGGGACTTAAGAGGACAGGGAACACTACATGGGGTTTTTGTTTCTCCAGCCCTCACAAAAGATTTTCATTAATACCTTGGACACCCACAAGCCCCTCAACAAGCACAAATGAAGATTTTGAGAGCAGAGCTGCAGTAGTCTTAGATGGGTACAACTTCAGGCAGCCTGCTCTGCCCCTCGAAACAGACGCTGCTGTAGGAGATGTGGCCTCATGGCTACAATTTGGTCCCGTACTTCAGACAATGAAAGTGATTTGTAATAACACACCAGATCAAAAACTGGTGCAGCTGAAAAGACGCTCATATTCACATCTGCAGATTCTGCTGCAAGATCAGAGGCTAAGAGGTAGCTAAAGATACAGCAATAGTAACCCGATGCAGGTGTTCATCTCAGCATGTGTGACCCATTTACATGCTCTGCATCATTTAAAGACTTATGTCTCACCAGTTTGGACCAAAAGAAAGGACATGCATCACTACAGAGATTTTACAGAAGTGTCTTAGCTTCTGAAGAACTGGAGAATCCCAGGAGGTATATAACTGCCTAGAGGCATATAACTGCCTACCTTTTAAGATCTGGTCCAGATTATTTTCTGTATCATCAAATTTAGGAGCCCAAGTCAACTTGGTAATTCCATCTCTGTCTACGTTACTTGCAGTAGATGCATAATGCAGGTAAAGCAGATAACACAAAGCAGTCAAAGAGATGCTGCCACCCTGACTGGTTTAGTCATACGCAAAATCTTCTGCTCCAGAAAAAGCTCCATTTTTTATCAGAAAACTGCAGTGACAGTAGGCATCTTTGCAAGTACGACCTACACGAAGTGGGACAAAGGGTAGTCCATAGTCCAACACCTACTCACAAAGTACATCATTCTCATCTCCAAACATTCCTAAACAGAGCTTTTAAAAACTACTCCTTGTGATTGTATTTGAGCTCTATTGTTCAGCTCAAACACCACTTTGTTTTGCACATATTAGGAAAAAGTTCTTCACTAAGAGAGATGCTGAGCACTGGAACAAGGTCCCCAGGGAACTGGTCATGGCCCCAAGGCTGTTGGTGTTCATGAAGCATTTGGACAACATTCTTAAGATACACGGTTTAAATTTTAGGTTGCCCCTGTGTGAAGGCAGTAGTTGGACTCAGTGACCCTCATGGGCCCTCTTCCAACTTACTATTCCAACAATATCCTACATTCTAAGACTCTATGATGGTAGGTTTTTTTTACGAAACTGCTCCTTCACTTAAATTCTGGGTGTACAGATCAGAAGAAAGAACATTTTCAACCCAGAGCAGTAACTTCCTTTCACCGAGTTTTTCAACCAAAACCCGGAACAAACAAAAAAAACCCACCCTAAAACCAACATACAGAGATTTTTCCTATTGAAATAATCATTATTTCATTCAAGAGATTAAATAGGCAACATCATAACACCTGACATGGGACAGATCATGATAGAGAACCTTTCTCAACGGAAACTTTAAGGGGTAGACATTCACTATGAGAAGTAAGACTTGAGATTGAATTAGGCCAGAACACACTTCCACTTCTGAATAGAACAATGCAACCTTGGCAATTTTCTGTTTATTTTACAATAGGCCATTCAGCAGACTTCAGAGGATGAATCTGAGTACACATCAGAGAAGAAACATAAGGAGAAGAAAACATAAAAATGTATCACAGAAAGGCTTGCCAATATGGTCTGCATCCACTTCGCAAAGAGGAAGAAAAACCCGTGAGTGTTTAACATGATTACAGATAAGAACATTTATGGCCTTATATTAACCTTGATGCTTTGATCTTGCATCATAGGGTGTAGCGTACTGAATTCTTACAAAAAAAATCTCCTTTACCCTGCTGGCAAATTCCAGTATTTAAAATCTATACCAACCCTGTAAGAAAGGTTATGTTGCATGCTCCAATTTGCAGTAACAAATGTTAAAACAACCATTTTCATTACTCATGTTGACCACAATCCTCGACACACATTTGTTTTTAAGGCGGATGCGGGATTAGGACTGCACAGGCTGAAAACAGAAGTCTATTCACATAATGTTTCAAAGACCAGTATTATTCACTGAGGAGTTGTGGTTCAGCCCTTCTACTTTCACTTCAGCTTCTACCCAATCTGTGTAGGCTCCAAGGCTGCTACAAGCTGAGGTAAGAAGGACATTCATGCAAAACTTGAGATCAGATTTTAATTCCTAAAAATTCAGTAACACATTGGAAATCGTTTTGAATCCCTGAAATACCTAGAGCTGCCCACAATCCACATTTTCTCCATACCCAAAGATGATCTAGCTTTTCTCCATACCTAATGCTTTCTTGTACAACCCTTCAGGGTAACTTCTGTTACATCATCACCACACAGAAATAACTGCATCTAACTCTAGCATTTCAGCTCCATCTGTCAGACACTTTGGGGAGGGATGGGGCAATCCCTCACAACATGCCCAATCTCTATTACAAAGAAAATCAATTTCATGCAGGCTTGAATGATGGAGACCGTACACACAGATCATTCTTTCAAAGACAGCTTCAAGAAAGAGTGAAAATGGATGCCTGGATTACTCTGTAACTAGTAAACCTCATGTCTCTTACCATTTCAACCAAAGGACAGGATGAGTGCAGCAGCCTCCTTGAATACCCAGCTCCAAGAGATAAGGGAGGAGGTGAGAAAACCCACCTGGTCCTCTCTTTTCTACTCAGCACAAGCTAGAAGAGCTGAGTGGAGACACACAGCAGGCCATAACTGAAATTCAGATCAGTAGACAGTAACCCCTGTCAGGGGTAATCATGCTGCAACTGTTAATACCCTACACAGATTAGCTCAGTGATAGAAAAGGCAACTATTTATGTTCCCATACCTTCATTTTCGTGGTTTCTCAAGGACTGTATTTCTCTGTATACTTGACCTTTGGCTTTCACCACAATAAATCTGAACAATCCAAGTTGGAAGAAGACAGTGCACTAAATCTCAAACCATCATATTTTCCTTTTTTGAACTGTTTGATCTTGCTCTTTACATTTTCTTATATCTTGCATTGCACTTCATTACAAAAAGTGAAAATGGCTTTTTCCTTCCCTCTTCTATTCGTTAGAAACACACAGAGCACAAGATAACCTTTCATTAGAAAAGTTTCCATGCAGTTTGTCAAACAGCAAGCAAGGAAGCAGGGGAAGTAGTAGATAAAAGTAACAAGAGTTGAAAGTTTAGGAGATGAGATAAACTACAAAGAATATGATACAGAAAAATAGAATGAGATGAAGGGAATTAAAATTAAGTCTAAATGTCTGGAAACTGGCCCAACAGTGAGATTTATTCAATTGTTAAACAGCTTCAGTTATGAAATAGGAGATAATATATTTAAATTGTTAAAATGTCACTGAAACTACCTTGTAGAAAGTAATTCTTCACTACCAGCTGATGTGCTTTATTTCCTCTGACACTGTGCATTAACTACACAGACTCTGACACCCATTATAAACCTGAGTGTGAATTTCCAACAGAAAAAAATCTCAGATCTTCCTCCTTCAGCAGTGTAGTTGCTGACAAGCTGGATGATAAGCATTCTCTCTTTGTCCCAGAGAAACACCCCATACACTGCTCTGAACAAACAATGCAAAGCAAGAGCAGTGTTCACTTGAACCATCTGCTGATATTTAATTTCTGATGCTAGTCTCTCTAGGGGCTGCCTGTAGCCAGTAGCAAGACAGTCCCTGCCAAACAGGCTTCAGGAGGCCTTGCTCTGGAGCTCTGAATGGTGTTCTGAGGATCAATCAGGCTGCCTGGCCAACTAGCTAGTTAAGCCCAATGCTTAAAGTTTAGTGCTGCAAGTTCTTTCCTCCTCCTCCCAAATCTTTGTTGATACAGATGGTCACAGCTCCAGCGATTTAAGACTGCACCCACTGACACAGGAGAAACAGGTACTTGAACTGTTGCTTACAATATTTGTGTCTGGACCACAACCCTGAGCTATCATGAAAAAGATTAAGATCTGGTAAAACATATAGCTGAATTACCAGATAATGAAACTAAAAATAAGTTCAAATAAAGATCTAAATACATAACTGTAACATATTTGGGTCTTCTATAAAATGCATTAGCCATTTGTTAAGTGTCAAGCCTTGCTTTCACTGCCCCTTTTGCTACCTGAGCATTTATTTTGATGTGCGTCACAACTGCAGGGCTGGCTACACTCATATAAAGCCATAAGAGCGCTTGTGTTTTCACCTTCAGTAAACTCTGCCTTTCTCAGTCTTCTGCAATGGAATGATGTGATTCCACTCCTCTGCACACAGGCTCCGTACCTTGCAAAAGCTGTTAACATCTTTTCTATGCCATCTTAGGCGCAGAGATCAATTGAGGCAACAAGTATGTAGCTTTTAAGAAATATGCTTTTGTTTCATCTTAGGAATGCCAATTGTAATCCCAAACTACAACTCTCTGCGCTTTACATCAGAAAGTATACAAACCTAATTTTTTAACTTTCCTGAACAAAGTGATAAGTAAGCTAAAAATAATCTAACAGCCACTTGGGAGTTTCAGTCAGAGAGATTTAACCATTGGACTCATATTTTTCCTCACTTATTTTGTTTATTCTTAACTCTACTAATACATTTAGGCAGAAATTCCCAAACTGCCCATACAAATGTAATCTGCAAAAACGAGTTTACTTTTCCTTGTCAGAAATTTGCAGTATTGTGCCTCCACTAACTCTCATATTCACATGTTCCTGCACATATTACTGCCTTTTGAGTTTTCTTTCTTTTGGAGAGGAAGACAATTATTTTCAAAATATTTTTTAAAAAAATCTTTTTATACTAACACAGCAAATGGTTTAATCCTGACATATTCACCTACATTGCCCATAAGCAATATCTTAAACTGAGGCAGCAGTGTAGTCACAAGGACAAGCTTTGGTTTAAATGCCTCATCTGCATATTCTCTCCTTAAGTCAAAAAAGATATGCTCCTTTAAAGAAAGAGCAGACAGTAGGTAAGTGGAACTGGCTGAATGCATTACAAGGACTTAATTTATTTTCTCTCTTTAAAGAAGCCTACTTCTTTCCACTGTCTACAGAGGAAGCCTAGGGAGATAGTCTCATTAGGCAATTAATATAATCTAAGTCTCATTAGGCATTATACAAAGATCAGTACAAATCTGACATTTCCTACAAGGAACTCGCTTGTCTCTTTTTGCTGATATTGCACATCTTTCAAGACTAATGACTGAACAAAACTCCCTACATGTCTCCCATGTCTTAGATATTTGGACACCAGCCAGTGTGTGTCTTGCAGACAAGACTGGGGTGAAGATGCTAACAATGCACTGCATTACAGCAGTGACTCAATAGAAACAGTCTCACTCAAGCGTGTTCTTGCACCTGGAACTAACTGTTCTTGCTACTGCTGCAAGCTCCATTAGCTTGCACAACATGTCTTCACCACAAGCACCAAGGAACTGGGCTCAATGGAAGAAACTTGAAAAACCAGCAAGTCCACAAAGAAGTCTCAAGTAACCAGTGGAACCCCATAACCTCCAAAGCTGTTTCTGAACATAATAGAAGGATAAAGAACCCAGAATCTTTGGCATCTTGAGGATAGGCACCAGATCATAACGCCAAATCTGCAGAGTGTGCAGTATCCATCTTTACAAATGAGACAGCACTTGGGTGTTGCATGAGTCCTTTTCCCCCAGTTATCCTTTCTCAAAGCCTTCTGCAGAGAAGCATTCATATTCTCTGATGGCAAAGGAAGAAAGCTGTAAGATCACAAGTCTCCTTGAACTTACACAGTCTGAAGGTCTTTCATTATTATACTTCCACAGCAATAGAAAACTGACCAACTGTTCAGCAAAATAGCAAGAAGAGATTGGAGAGCAACTCAACTCACGTTCAGCTCAAATAATAGCTTTAGCAATAATATTTATCACAAAGCCCAAGTCATTGCCTTAGTTTGATCACCCTGACAATTACAGTTCTGAGCTACATTTCTGGCCATCTGGTCCATTACACTCTCTTAACATATGGGGAAAAGTTACTTACTGAAAGCAGTTTGGTCCAAATACAGTGGCAAGATTGCAAAGGTTCATCCTGTTCTCTACATGATGTTCAGCAACCTTTATCAGGAACTGGCACAGATACTTCAACAGGCAGTAATGAGCATCAGGCAGTTCCTTAAGGAGTTCTTTCAAGTTACTTTCCTTCTGCATGTCATTTCTAGCATCTAGGAAAAACAAGAGAAGAAAAAACATATGTATATGGATTCTACATTGCTGCCAATTTACTTACATGGGTGAGCAACCAGTGGGATCTAAAATTTAATCTTACTTCTGTACAGAGACAGAATCCTCCAGAACCCACAATTTTCGTCAGGGAACCTGCACCCTTTTCCTGAGGCTCACTCTGGCCACCACTGACACTGTTTCATGCTCACCTTTACACTGCATCTATTTTCTTGAGCAGCATCAGCAGTGGTCAAAGCTAACAGCATTAAAGCATGTTTATTTCCACTCAGTACTACTTATATCTGCTTGAACTCCAGTTCTACCAAATCTCCTGTTTCCAAGCTTCTTCTGGATGTTATCTCTAAAAAAAGTTGTTCAGGGCAGTGCTACACTCCATAATGAGCCAAAACATGGCCTAATGTCAGAGTAGCCTCGTTATACTTGGTATAATCTCCTAGAACTCCTCCCCACGCTTAGGGTAACAAGGTATGTTTTCATTCACAGGATGTTACCATTCTTGGCAAGGAGATTCACCCAGGATTCATTCAAAACCAAACCTTGCTCAGTCTTCAAGCCTTATTTTTAGTTAAGAAGATGTAATAAAACAAGCTGCATCTAAGTATTTGCTGCCTCTGCTGCACACCCTGCTACCAGCGTGCACAGAAGACTAGCAAGAAAACACTCCATACCTTGTGTTGCAAGAGCAAAGAACATTTTACATTTTCCCAGCATTCCTGGGAGGGGAAGGGAAAGAAGAGCGGGAATGGAAGAGCTCTGAATGCAGTGTAAGGTTATGTATAAACCTTTCAGAAGTTTCACCTTCCTTTTTACTTTTCATATCCCAGAAGTATTCCAGGGCTGGACTGCACAGTATTCCAGGGGTAAAATGCTTTGAAAAGTGGTTAGCTGTGTAAATTAGCAGTCTGTTTAAAAATATCTGAAAGTGTCTCCTGAGAACTCAACCATTAAGTTGCAATGTTATTTCTGTTTTACAATCGGACATTTTTGTGGTACATAGTTTGGGAAACAAATGAGTTTCGTATGTACGTACTCACCACTTCATACAGCTGAACTTGCAGGATTTCATTGCTGCCAAGCTTAGTTTTTCCTGCCTTACATGATGCGCATCATACAGTGCACAGTGAGAGAAGCCTTTTTAAGTTTTATACACTTGGAGAAATCATTTTTATGTATCTGTTTTGGTACCACAGACTTGAATGAATCCTTTCATGATAGCAGCCCATAGTTTAATATGTCAGTCAAATTAGGGGACCAAACATTTCAACTGACTGATTATATCCTTTTCATCTACAGCTAAGAAATTAGCTCCTTCAGAAAAAAACAAATATTGAATATGCATGAAGCAGATGAGCGAAAAATCTCATTTGCTTATTTATCACAAGTATTTATTTTAAAAAAATTCTAGAGCTATACAGACTAAAACCAGTCATGACTTTGCTACTATGAATCAGCTTGGTAACAATAGGAAATCCGATATATTGTTTTTATTTCTGCAGAATGCTTCTGAAGGCTGCATTAAAAGGACTAACAACATGGACCTTAATTGGATTTGTGCTTGCACTGATCAAAGTGGATTGTACAGTCTCTGACTTGATTACTAATTATCATTTCATGAAGCTTAAAGAAACAAAACACAACTAATTTCCACATAGGCAGAACATTCAAATTCACCTGCTAACACAGTTCCCGTTAGATAACAAAACAACTGGCACATAGTGTTTTCTACTATACATTCCTTGCAGTTGTGATAAGGAAAGCCAAGGCCATCTCTCAGGAAAAATGCACCTCTTCTACCACCATCACCCCACCACCTAACTAAGGAATGCCCTTGAGAACTAATTGCCTCTGTGAGTCTCCCACTGTGGCTTTAGACTGACAGGTACTTTTCCATTTATTGAAGGATTTTCCAACCCTTCCGAACTAGAAAGTTGCTAATTGCCATAAAACATTCTGAACACAGGTTTGCGCTCTGACAACACACAAAGCTATTTGCCTCATAGCATCAGTTTTATTTGGTGGGTAGGATGTCCCTGTTCATTAACCATGATATATTATGCGGTGCAGATCAACATCAGAGACACTTATCACTGGGCACAGCCAAACCTTTGCTCATTTCTGTACTTTCAAGAACAGAGACTGATATCAGATTATAAGAATTTGAGAAATTACCCTAAGTGAAGGACACAGAGACACTGAACAACATAAGGAAGTAAATCCTACTTACTGAACCATAAAATTCCTTGTCCTTGTGAAATGGGAGAAACAAAATCTGTCTTTCCTCTCTCTCCTCCTTTTCCAATGAAAAAGCAAGAGAAGGAACTCAAGCCTTTCTCCCAGCACAATGGAAAAACAAAAACTAATTTGTTAATTCTTCTGCTGCTGACATTTCATGGATTTTAGCTTTATTTTAAAAATTACTATTACAACTTGTGGTGAATTTAGAGTGACATGCATGCACGTATTCCATGCGCTTTGTACTTTTCTCAGGACAAGTGTACCTCTGCTACATTACTTCAAACAAACCAGCTTTTCAACCTATTAGAGAGCAAAAATATTCTTAAGTCACAATAACCAATTGCTTGGAGCATTCTTCCTCCTTTTGTCTACCTGCTATACAATTTTTCAATCTACTTGAAAGTCAGTCACTAAGGGTTACTCAGCTGGTACAGATCATCAGAGAAACATGAGAGCACCAAAGCTGTTTATGCTACCACATACACAAGCATCAAGCATTCCAAAGCCCTAAGCTTATGTACATGCCTAATTTTGTGAAGTACAAGCTGTCCCATGGAAGTCAAGACTATCAAGTGCAGTCTTTCTTATTCAGACAGATTAAAGAGGGTGGCATGAAACTAAGCATATGCCTCGGTCTCTGCAGCATCCTCAGATGAGACAAACAAGCTTGTCAATAATGCAAACAGCAGAGTGCCAGATTTTCAAAGGCAATTCAGGAGCACGTATTCAAGACAGATTTCCAGACAGGCCCAGCTACCAACACATTCGTGACTTTTCAAGCACAGCACATGAAGCTTTTTTGAATATTTTGACCAATACTGTAGAGACAAAGGAGAAAGGAGTAAATCAAAAATGAAGGAGAAGAGGAAGGTGGTCTCAAGGCAGAGTCAAAGGCATCCATTTATTTATTTTGTGGACCTGCCAGAAGCCATACGAAACAGGCAGCATCCCAGCAGCGGTCTGAAAGAGAAGCCTAACTAGATGAACAGCCAGGAAGGGCCTGAATCCAGGGATAAGATGGTGGTTTCTGTGCTGAGGAAGGGAACAAAACCAGCAGCCTCAGGCCACATCTAGGCCCAGCAGCCAGAGAACAGAGAACACAGTATGACACAGGCAGAAGGCGAAGGAAGCCAGCAAGGGCAGTGTGGCACTTCAAAGCTCAACTAGGGAGTCACTATTGAGGGACAAATCAAAGAGACAACTGAAAAGGACAAGCAGCCTCTCTAAAATGTTAAATAAGTAGAAACAAGAGCCTCAACAGTGTAGGAGGCGCAGACACATTTGCAAGGGTGTTTTCAGACTCATTTAATTTCAGTATACACCCACAGATCACAACACCACCAACACATTTTCCAGTGGTTCATCCTGTTTCTGAATGTATTGAGTTTCTCTGACATGCTACAGACACCTTCTAATCCTTCAACTCACTCCTCTTCATGTTACTCCTTCCCCCTGGAGAGCATGCTGCCTGAACATCACTAAAGGTATGGATACCTGCAGATAAGTGTGTCATTACTTTGCCCATGTCTCAGATAGTCTGACTCCAAACAACTCCATCTGGGAAGCGCTGAAACGGTGCCATGCCCTGGCTAATTCTCTCTGCTGTGAGGTAAGGAGGAATGGCTAAGGCTTAGTGTCATGCTACCACTTTTTTACTTTGCATAGCTTTCAGCTGTCTTACATACTACTAGCTTGTAGGGCAGACAGAGAAGCTTGCATCTGTCTGTAGCTATCAATGTGCCCTAGGAAGTTAATCTTTGGTACACAGGCAGCAGATAGCACATTGCAGTGCCACTGCACCCACATGGCTATTGGAGGAATCAAAGCATTTCTTTCCACCTCCACAATCTGTGGAAGTGGGACTCCAGTTTCTCTCTGCCACAAAGCAAACTGCTTCAGACACAATCGCACCGCAGCGGAAAAAAAAACATAAAAATCATGTCTTGTTGCCATCAGTAGCAGAAATGCTGGAAGTCCTCATCATAAAGAGGCTGTCATCACAATCCAACTTGCGATCCCTCACTTTGCATCGTTATGGCACTTTGCAGAGCTGTATTTATGCTTCACTCTAACATATTGGCAGCAGAGCACTCTCACTTCTTCTGTAGCTCTGCTGAGTGTCATTATCTGCGTAAGAAATCCAGTTCCAAGAGTTTTTACTGCTTAACAAACATCTTCTGCATGTGGAAAACAGAAGTTATTTCTCTGGTTTGGAACTAGGCCTTGTAACACCAAAATGACAATAAAATCCAAAGGAAAATGTTAAATTCATGCCACAGGAGCCTGAAGAACCATAGGCATCTTGTGAATCTGATTTGAGGCACTGCTGCAGTTACCATGGTTAAAGGGTCAGCTCTCATCTATTCCCTTTCACACTCATTTATTCATTTTCACAGTCACTGTTCAGGTTGAAATTTGACCTCTAAAATCCTCCAGCACAATCTATATTTTTGGTTCTGCTTGTTCATGCAACTCAACAGCTGCTGGCTGCTAAGCGCTCTCTAAACTGACCTTCTGATCCAGAAGGGAGCTGCTCCTTCCCTTCCGCCACCTCCTACCCCTCTCCCTGGAACTAGCAGGGCTGTTCACAGGCACCACGCAAAACCTTGCCAGGCGTGGCAGGTTGTGAGCAAGAGGAGGTATGCGAGATAGAACTTGCATTAGCTACTGCCCACTGAAATACATAAATTCTCTAGGATGGAACAAGTCAGGAAGCCTGAGAGATCAAATTGCACTTGACTTAATTAGACTGAATACCAAAGGAAGACATAAGCCCACATTTCACTGTATCCCCGCTGGAGGAGGGAATGCAACAACAACAGATAAAGAAATTCACTTAATGGGAAAGCTTTCTGTATGTTAAAAAGGAAAAGTACAATAGCAACCTGCCTTGCTAAAAGCAAGCGACCTGTGAAAGGGAATAAGAGTTGTACATAGAGTTCCCTAGCATGTACAAGTGTCTTAAGAACCAGTGATCATGCTATAAAAGATAAGGAATGAAAAGCCAGAAGGAGTAAACAAGATCAAGCAGGGACCGCTGTATGGGAGCTGCTGACTTCTTCCCGCTGAGGTTTCCAAAAGAAACTTTCAATGCTCTGAAAGCACAGCTCATTTTGCACAGGCAGGCACAGCTCCGCTCTGCAGTGAAGCCTGCAGAGCCACAAAAGAGACTGTGATGGACATTTCTTACCCCAGGACTCCTTGCAAAGAGCAGCCTTCATGTATGTCTGGCACCCAGAGGAGACCAGCCGACACAAAGATCACTATCAGCGTGTCCCTGGCCTACACTTGCTACACACACCTCCCCCATCATCATCGTTTACAGAGGGAGGCTCTTCTCTGCTCCCACTGCCACTGCCCTTCTGCAAAGGCAGAAAGAGAACATCAGGACACGCCAAACAGCCTTTAGGATATACTACGTGATGTTTTCTGGAACTGCATAGCCTTGGTGCTATGCTGAATATTTATATAAACAGGCATGCCTCAGGATTTGGGGGCAGCATGCAGAGCTCTATTTCACACAACATTGCACAGGCTGCAGACAGCATGCCAAACCATCTACGTGGACTTCTCAAACTACGAGTGGGTGAAGTTCTCTCTTTTTCATAAAAGGGCAGATTTACAAGGCATGCAGTGACAGGACAAGGGGGAATGGCTTTAAGCTGAGAGAGGAGAGATTTAGATTAGACATTAGGAAAAAATTCTTCTCTATTGAGGGTGTGAGACACCGGAACAGGTTGTCCGGAGACCTTGTGGCTGCCCCATCCCTGGCAGTGTTCAAGGGCAGGATGGATGGGGCTTTGAGCAGCCTGGTCAAGTGGAAGGGGGGTTGGAACTATGTGATCTTAAAGGCCCCTTCCAACTCAAACCATCCTATGAACCTATGATTTACCTTTTGGTTTGGTAACAAAGATTATACCCAGAATTAAAAAGGGTTACAGATACAGGTATAATTTTTAATTTTTAGTTTAGCTATTTTTAACTAGATGAATCGCTCCCTAAAAATTTTTATAGGAAGTGAAGTAATTGTGTGTTGTTTTCAGGCCAAGATCTCAGCTGGCTTAAAAAAATGCTGGTATCAGTCACTGAAAATATGCCAATATAACTCTAACATAATCCTAAAAAAATATTTCCCATGCAAAGCTTCAACAGGAGAGAATACAGAGGTTGTGGCAAACCTTGTAATTGCCTTTGCTGTCGACATGCAGCAAAGTGGCTCCAGATTCAAAGTTATTTTTTTAATAACTAGTTAGCTCAGAAACAGCTTGACCTACATCATAGCTTACAAGAAGAACACCCAGGCATGCACTTCCTTGGTACTATTTTGCAACAAATATCCTTGTACATACTTTGATAAGTGAACAGATTACTCCTCCAATCACGCACAGCTGGTTGGTCATTTAATTGTAAGCAAAGGCCCAACTACCACTTAAGCTAATCGGAGCCTGACGAAAGTCATCAACGCCTTTCATAGCAACTCATTTATGCTGTATTTTCTAGGGCACGAAAACCCCCTCAGTTTTCTTCCAATTTTACAAAAGCCTTCCCCTTGCCATATCAGCCAATATGGCATTTTTAAAATTATATTATTTTTTTTCCTAACCAAAGTTATAACAGAATTGTAACTGGAGCTTAATGTGCAATACAGGCAAACTTAGCTATGAAGACATGTCACAGTCAGGCTGACTTTTGGAGAACTGGCTTCATAATTTATACCAGCAACTTCATTTGAAACAAGAAAGCTTTGTAGGTAAATCTGCTAACTGAGAATATGATATCTCTCATTTCCATAGAAAGTACTGGGGGGATTTTGCAAGTCCTGTGGAAGCAGAAATGAATAAAACTTACCACAAACAGCACTGTTTGCAAAGGACATCAGTAGCTCCTGGTACAATACACCAATATGACTTTTGTGGGGACAGGGATGTAGAACAACAAAGGTGCAACAACCAAAATTTCCACTTAAAGAGTGATTTATGAGGAAGAACATAATTAAATACAGCTCATAAGTCAGACCTGGTGAAATCTAAAAGAACCCAAAGAAAGCACAGCAATGACCAGTAAAAAGGGACTTTCTAAAACATCGCTACCTTCCACACAAGACTTCCTGAACCCTACCCCTGGGCCCCAGACAACATCACTAAACGAGGAAGGTATTTTACACAGCCTACATGCAACCTGATTACAACTGAAATGTCTCCACTGAAAGGAAAGCAGAGAGCTCTTCTCCAGTGCACCCTCAACAGTCTGTACAGCCCCAAACAGGAAAAAGAAAACCCCACACAGCCGAGTTCTCCCTCTTCCAGGCAATGGTTAAACTTCATCACTGCAGGCAAGAAAAGCAGAAGGGAGGCCTCAGGACAAGAGTGCGAGAGCTTTGCACCATCTTCCACTAGAGATGCATGTCAGAGCACACAATCCTCCTTTGAATCATGAATCACATTTGCCTGCTTTACTGTACAATGCACATCTTTAGTAACATCTATCCGCTCACTTTGCATCTCCTTAGGAAGACAGCAAGAAGCATCATCGACTGCCGACAGCAAGAGAAAAGAACTGTCACTGATCCACATGGCCAAGGAACAGGGCAGACCACCACCTATTCCACATAACACCACCACAGACTGTCTGATGCAGCTGAATTACATAGAGAAATCATCTGATAGATAGTTGTGCAAGTTTCAAGTTTCCAAAGCAGAAGAGATGTTCTTTCTTATGGTTGATCCACCGCTTGAAGGGGAGAGGTAGGGGGGACAAAGGAAAAATAAGTCTTCCGGGTTGTGTGCTATAATGGGGAATGGGTAAAGGATAAAGTTTGCTGTTACTTGCAAACTAGCTCATCTTTTTATGGACAATCACATTACTTAGTGAGAAGCAGAAACTTAGACAATGTATGCTTTGGGCCTAACGGATATTCAGTTTGAGTAGCAGACGAAGTTGTTGTAACTTTTCAGAGCCCATCAGAATGAAATTGACAGAAATCACCCTAGCAAACCAGAAGCAAACTGGTGTCCTAAACAGATTGCAGCTATTGTCTACAAGCTTGCTCAAAGAAACCAGTTAATAACTTTGGTTTATATTCTGCAGATATAACTGGATTAGAAAATCATTAACAGTCCAGATATTACCAAACACAATTCTCTTGAAAGAGAACTGCACATCAGTGAGCACTCTCAAAGCAGGTGAGAGCTAAAGTCGAAGGAAAAGCAGAACTAAGTAGGTAAACTAAGAAACAGAGAGTATTGTTCAATGCATAACCAATTACCCAGAAAGAAAGCACATTGAAGGATAGAGGTTTTACTTGTCACTTACCCTGGTAAAGCCGAATGAACCTGGGATGTAAGGCAGAGGTGATAATCCCATCCGGCAACTCTCTCAAAAATAATTTCAACAGACTGGCTGCTGAGTACACATCACCATCTTTAACAAGTTCCACCTCTTCTCCACGCTCATATTGCAGACGCAACTGTTCTACCATTTTCATGCTGCCATTTACCCTGAAGAGGCCTTCCTGCGTCATACCTGTAATTATATATTGCATACGAGACTAATCTGAACTAAGACATCACAGTGATACGATGAAACAGATATTCTAGTGTGAATAACAGACTTGTAGTAATACAAAGGAGGGCAATTAATACAACACAGTTTAAAAAAGTAATGTTTTTGCCCCAGAAACCCCTTACCCACTCCAGACAAGTAGTTGGACTATGACAATTAACAAATACTAATGATCAGATCTTGAGGCCTGGGATACTTTTTGAGAGATCACAGAACTCAGTGATATTGCTGTAACATCATACCATGCAGAAACCAATTGAGACAGCTGCATTTGCATTCATCTATTTCAACAGAAAAGGGTCCAGATTTCACAAAACAGTTCCATTGTTTCACTTTTGAAAGCACCCCATTACCTTGAGCAGCCTCTGCCAAATTCACATACATGACTACTCCTGACTTCACCTTTTACCTGTGACCATCACAAAGCAAAACCACCAGAATATGCGCTGACTGCAGCAGTAATTCAATAATGAGCACTGCAACTTTACGATAGCAGGAAATCTCAGCGAGCAAATGTGTATTTTGGACAGCACAAAGCCCATAGCATTTCACAATGAAAAAGAAAAGGTATCAATCACTTCAGGCCAGATGCCCCACCCCAGACACTTTCACCCAGGGAAGGAGATATAGAAAGAAGAAGGTTTCCACGGAGGAAGCCAGATGAATCATACAGTACCAAACATCACTTTCTAGGCATATGCCGAGATTCAAAACTTTCAGTAGAGTGACTAAAACTGAGCCCAGTACATTAATTTTTCTCTAGAACACTTTACCACAAAAAATCCTGCCTTTTCTAATACTGTGTTTATAGACCTGCTTATTCTTCTTCTTCAGAATAACACGGAAAGGATCAAAATATACAGAGTTTTCATCAGTTCAGAACAGACATCACAATAGCTGTCTGACAGAACACTTCCAATCCAAGAAATCAATACTGATGCAGGAGTGCTTGTACAGAGAAACAATCTCTTTTATTGGACAAGATGATAACTGATTTAGTAAGGGGAAAAATAAATAACAGACAAGCACTCACGCATTTGACTTGACTAATAAAAGGAGGTCTCCCTGCCCATGGCAGGGGGGTTGGAACTAGATGATCTTAAGGTCCTTTCCAGCCCTAACTATTCTATGATTCTATGATACTGCCTACAGAGCATACATTCCTGTATGCACAACAAAATGTGTTCTTATGTGGCATTCTGTACTGCCATCTTGAGGGCACCAGAAAACACCGCATCTCAACAACGATTTTCACTGCTGCAGCACTAAGTGTAAGGTAAGAATTGGCTGCTTGCTTCCCTGAGGGGATTAATAATAACTGGTATCTATCTGAAAACTTGTAAGAACATGTATTCAGTAATGTTATCTGATGGGGTGTGTGTGCGCACGTATCTCTATATAGATACTTATCTCATTGTCAGAAAGACGAATGTTTTGCAACTAGAAAATGGCACAAACATTCACAAATTTATTCCATTTATAAACTGAACACCTCGTTACGAGGTCATAATACCGTAGTTTACCTGCATAAACACCCTATTAAAAAGTAAGTTCAGCATCAAGGCAGAAAGAAAAAGAAGCAAACCACATATAGTAATATTATTTGCCTGTGGTTAGTGCCACAACCTTACTTAGCCCCTGTATCACAAAAGAAGATGGATTCCTCCCTTTGAAGAGTCTTATATAGAGTGCTACCAAGCAAAAGCGACTCCATTAGGCCTACCATGCTGAGTGAGGTACTCAACTATATTCCACACAACTATTGGGATGCCATTCTTGCTCAGTCCCTGCTGCTGGAGCTCCAGAAGACTCACTCCAAACACCTTGGGACAGGTTGTGTTCTTCTGCTTGTTCAGTGGAAACGCGGCTATCTTCTTCATGTCCTCCTTCAATCTCACAGCTGATTTGCTTTGCTTAAAGGAGGAGAAGAAAGAAGTGCATTAGTCACATTTGCTTAAGAAGGCTTCATAGTCAAAAATAAGCACATCCACCGAAACTGGCTTCTATGCTCCAGAATACGGTTTTGGCCTTAACTTCCTTTCAACACATAGAAAAAACCCTGTGAAGCAGGAAAACAAAAATTAACCGAGAAAAAACTAGGAAAGTAACTTACAGGGAAAGAGTGTTAGAGGAGTCTAGTTAAGGGAGAATGTCATGCTTTCGTATGTGAGCTTGTTACTAGAGTAACAAGTAATTGGGAATTGCAGGAGGCTGCTGTTGAAATTCAGGCAGTTCACATGGGTTACAAAAGCAATCAGACACACACAAACATGTAAAGTCCCACTACACCACAATTAGTACAGGCTGTCTCCAGGATGCCTGTCAAGAGTCCGAGAGAGTACTCTGGGGAAGGTTCACTGCACCTTTCTTCCAGATGCTGTTCCCTAGGGATTAATTTTGGCCACTGCCATGTGAGATGGATCTTTATGAAAGATTTTATGTAATATTTTTGTGTCTACCAAGTCTGAAATTTAATTACTGAAGTTTTAAGGTTAGAAAGGGACTATGTAATCAAATCACACAAAATAAGAGGGGTGGAAAAAACACTCCATGATAAACCCTTAACTGGTTCTTCTGGAGGCATGACGTTCTCTCAAACACTGATTTGCAGTGACGGAAAAAACCAAGAGTAGAGCCAATACAACCCAAGGGAATAACATAATATAGGGTTAATATGCAAGATCAATAATAGGCAGGAATCTAACTCAGCACAGTGTTGCACGTTTGTTTTATCATTAGAAACATGAGGAAATGCATTGACATCACACTGCAAGAACCAGGGCCCACTGCTACCACGGAGTTCAATCTATTTATTTAAGGAGTCCACTGTTAGCATGATGCCTAAAAATGAACTTACTCCTGCTGTGTTCTATTAACAAACAGGTAGTAGAAACCTTACACATAGAGAATATTGTGTAGTAACACAAAGAAGTGCTCAGACTCTTGCCTAAAACTTGGTGCCTGAGTACACTAGGTGGATTTTAGCAAGGTATACATCTCTTCATATGTGAGATGGCATTTTTACTGCAGTCTGTAAGCAACATGAACATCTTCACTGATGCTGCTATTTAGCACAATTGTCCTTTCAGATATAAAAGAATCCAGCAGTTCACTCACTTTGCTGTGTCCTTCCCATCAGCCACAGCTCTTTGGAGCTCATGTGTGTTCTACAATCCCAGGTCCTATGTAACACTTATCTGATCTATACGAAAGATAATTCCTTTTATAAATATCATAAATATGTCTTATTATTTGTGAAACAGAATTGCCATATATAAATAAAACCAGTATTGTAATCACCTTATAAATATTTACAATAGACAGCACACACATCAGTGTTTGAACTAAAATTTGACTAACTTCTTAAAACATCACATGTATTTTAAAAACAGATGCTCCCATTCAGGATTAAATGAATAATATATGATTTTCTCTCCAAGCAGACACATGACAAGGCAAAAATCATGTAGCCTTGGTTAAACTCAGAAGAAAGCAAAAATCCTTCAAGCAGTTCCTGGGCAGCTGTGATGCTCGGAAAGCTGTTCCAATTAAGGCCTCCAATTAGTCTCACTCTCACTCAGCTACAGGTTTCCAACCTGTTTCTGTTTCAGCATTTGAAAGCCTGAGTAACAGAGCTGGATTTACTTGGGTAAACTTGCAATTTAGAATTACAAGAGAACCAAGAGACATTTCCCACGTCCACGAGAACAGCAGAGGAAATCTTTGAGCCTGATTCAGGATCTGAAGATGATGCACCAACTAGGAACAAAATAGTTACGCAGTTATCCAAAATATGCATCTAACCAAAATCAAAACTAAACCATCCCCTCAAAACAGCTCTGAAACAAAGAGCTCAATGTTATACGATCTTACAGATGGAAGTTCGGATTTTATGCAGGGAAAATTTGACGAAATATTAGTGCAACTGTTACTGGTCACCAAGACTTCATCCGCAAAGCGCCACCCAGACACACGACTGGAGTTGAGAAAAACTATTTATATGCCACGGGGATGCACTTTTTCCACTCATCCAACAACCTTAACACACGGAATAATATAGCGCCGCTGAAAAAATGTTAATAACAGGGGAAAAGCTTGGAATTGCCTTGATTAATCTTCACTTTTCCCCCCAAGGAGCGGCAGCTGCCGAAAAGAGAGAAGGAAAGCGCTCGGGATGAAGAAAGCACCGGGCCCAGGCCGGCCCCTCTCCTCTTCCCCCGCCTAGCAGGGAACCCCGGGGAGGGCGGCGGTAACCGCCCGGTCCCCTGGCAGCGGCGCCTCCGCCCCGGCCCGTCCTCCCAACGCCTACTCACGCGTATGGCCAGCGCCCCGGCCCCCATGCCGGCTGGCGGCTGGGCCAGCTCCCGCAGCCCTTCCTGAGCACACGCCTCGGTTGAGTCCGGCGGCCCCCTCAAGGCGGGAGGCCCGGCCCCAGCGCGCCGACCCGCCCCTGCGGCCTGCGGGGGAGCAAGGCCTACCCCGGCCCCTCTCGCGGGAGCCGCGGGGAGGGCTCTGCGGGGAGGGATGTCCCTCCGGAGTGCCTCAGGCTAGTGCCGGGCCAAACGCAAGACCCCTGCATCACCGGAGAGCTGGCAGGCGGCAGCCGCCCCTCGGTGTGGAGCGGGAAGAGGAGGCACTTTGCCTGTGTGAGAGTCTGGGCTCGATCAGAACCGGGCCACCGCTGGAAAGGTCACCGCAAAACTCGCTCTCAGCCAAATAACTTTCGAGGGGCTGTGGTGGAAATCGCCAGCGCGTCTCGCACTCGCACGCTTAAAGGTTAACAGAGCCGGCCAGCGTGGCGGGAATGAAGTTAAGGCGGCAAAACAAACCCCACTGCCAGGGAAGTCTCCCGGCTCAGCCAGACGTGCCAGGGCGCAAAAGAAAGCACCATGCGGTGCGATATTTGGCCGGAGTTCAGAAAGCATGAAGCAGTGTTATACATACATACATACATACATACATACATACATACATACACCCCCCTCCCCCCACGATTTTCCATTTATCTGTCGGTAAAATAAGAGAAAGGCTGAAGAGAAAAAAGGAGGGAAAGACACCCCGCACAGCTAGGGACTGCCAGCAAGACACCTCCTGGCAGCCATGGGAAGAGGAATTCATTCCCCCAGCCCCCCTCTCCAGGTCACTGCAGGTTGGAAGGTGTTTGTCCTAGGAATTTAAAGCACTTCTCAGAAGAGAATTGTGGAGTTGTGGGTGTTTCAAATGCTTTACCCTTCTTTGTGGAAGAAAAACACGTACACACAGGTTTATTTCTGTACCAGCTCAGATGTAGGCATTGCTCAGCAGGGCCTTAGCATGAGGTATGAGCCAAGGTCTTTGGAAAGTGCCTCTCAGATACCCACCTCTGGTACAGGGACAAAGGAAAGTAGAGAAAAAGGGAGGTAGAAGAACATCTTACTGAGCTCTCATCAGAGGGAAAATGCTAGCTGCAGGTTTGAGTTTACATTCACAATTTATTAACTACTGTAATCAGAATTTCCTTCATACACAGTTTTTGTTTTCCTCACTAACCTGGTCTAACAAAAAATGACTACTTCCTCAGCCTGCAAGTTTACAACGGTTAGACTGTGGCATTGGAGTTTCCGTTTAAGTCCACTATGAGACTTTCAAGGTGAGCTGATATAACGCTCTCCTCCTCCTCTATTTCCCTCTTTACTGTAAGCCTCTAACATGCTTTTCAAATAAATCACATACAGGTCTCCTCTTCTTAGTCCTAATTGCAGCTTTACAGTATAACTTAGTGGCATGCTTCAAACTAATTTGGAGAGTGAATGATGAGAAAATGCAACTCCCTGGGACTTCAGGGTTGAAGAGTTCAGGCATGAACCAGCAGTGAACAGCAGCTATGGCATTAAGGCATTTATAAATATATGTTGAGAGGCAGCAGGTCTATTCTCATTCTATAAGAAGTAAGACACCTATAAGAAAACTAGCAGTAGTGGCAGCAGCCCTAGAGCCAGTTTTATGGCTGGAGTACTGTATGTTTCCAACACAGGTATTAGTGGGAAAGTCACAATTCTACTAAGTCACCAGAGCATTTGGTGCAATGACATGCTGGTAACTTTTCTCTGGTTTAATAAAGACACTTCTGTACTTGCTTAAAGTCTTGAGAGGGCTGAAGGCCAGCGTACTCATCTCCTGCATGGCAGATGAATGGAAACTGGACTGAAACTTCCTCAATGCCTTTGTCTCCTCATAACTTTTCTACATCAGCATCCCCGCTTTCCCTGTGCAGGGCAGAGTAAGATTTACCCAAATGTTACCTTAATCCCAGCTCACAAGTAAGTGGATTCCTACCTACACTTTTCACCCTTCCCAGAGAGACATGTTTCTATATATCCCAGTCTTTCTCCTCTCCCTTCACTGAACAACTGCCCTACAGGATGAGTGTTCCAAAGAAAGGTGTGATGAATGGGGAACACCAGTATGTACTTCTGGTGAAGTCGCAGAAATCAGCAAAGACAAGCTGTGGTATTTGACTGTAGGTTGAACCCTACTGAGGAAACCTCCACTGTTCTCCCATAAGCAATTCAGAAAATAAAAAAATGAGAAGCAGGCATGCCTATCACAGAGAAACAAAAAACTCCCCAAACACAACAGCAAAAAAGCACACTTATGTATAAGATCGCCATTATGCTATTTCATGTTCTTTGGCTAAGGTGCTGCATCAAAGAACTCTCTCTTTTCTACTCCTGAGGAATTTTAGACTGCATGGGCAGTACAACTGCAGGATGAATACTGATGCAACGTGTCATGAATATGTCTCAAATCATGAGAACTCAAATCAGAGCAGATGCATTGTGAAAGACTGTTGAGAAGTCTATGAGACCCACAAGTTGAGTATCACTAGCTTTTATGACATACCATACCTACCTACCTTTGGTCACACAGCTGTTTCCTGTAGTCTCAGCTACACTGTTGACATCAGTGTGCAAGAAGCACTTGATGGCTTTTTAACATGTCTACCTGGGGGGGGGGGGGGGGACGACACACAGGCAACAGAATATATTCTCTGGCTGAGATACCTCCATAATCTACTGTCTAATTCCACGTAACAAACAGCTAAAGGCTAGTGTAAGTGCACTGCAAAAGACAGGCTAATAAGATCATGCAATGAATCAAGAAAGGAAAATAAAACATATTTTTTTCCCTCCCATTTGTTTACAAATAAGGCATTTAACCTCAGATGTTGAAACAACATTCCCAGAGGGCAAGAACAGCTGGGGTAGTGTTAGAAGTTCAAAGGAACCTCCTCACACCAATTCTGTGAGTAATCTGTTATTTCTGCTATGCATTGTGTTGCTTTAACCTGACTATTATTCACCATTTCCACTGTGACGTCAGAATTCAGCACCCATTTCAAAACAGGCCACATAAAAGCAGGCTGTTGGGAAATAAATGTCTGCTGTCAGCTCTGCTATCCTTGAATATTACTCTTTTCTCTCCTGACTAGCCTACATAGCCAGCCACAGGATATGTGCCATCAGCTTCCTGGGCATTCATTAGAAGGCCAGTCCAACTAAATGTGAGGCATATTCCAGTGGCCAGTATGGTGCAAGACCTGGCAGCTGCAGGTGAAAGGAGGAGACAAATCAAGAAGCATGCAAGAGCAGCTGGAAACTGCCAGAGCAGTGCATCTGGCTGACAGGCTTCTCTATCATTGTATAACTAACTGGAACTTCTCATCCAAAAAGCAGTGACAAGACAACTTTTCTTCTTTAAAAAAAAAAACCAAAAAATCCCTAAAACCAAGCAAAAAAATCCCAACCAAACAACAAAACAAACAAGAAGAGGAATGCAAAGCATGTGATTCATAGAATGGTTTGGGCTGGAAAGGACCCTAAGATCATCTAGCTACAACCCCCCTGCCATAAGCAAGGACACTTTCCACTAGACCAGGTTGGTTAAGGCCCTGTCCAGCCCGGCCTTGAATTCACTTTGATAAAGAGATTTATGTGAAGTACTCAGTATTACTGAACTAGTTTGGCTCAGTAGAATACAACTAAGGAAACCAAGGAACCAAGGAAAACCTAATAGCTATCAAATAGCTGAGTGCAAAACTAATGTACAGTTAAGCAGCAGAGTTACCAGCCTACTGAATCAGTGAGATGGAGACAGTCATACTAATTACAGTATTATTCTAAATTATTTGAAATAATACCAGGCTTCTTCAGGCTTATCTAATTACAAGGTTAAACATGCCTGTGCAAAACTTTGACATTTGAGGGTTTGGTGATCTGAGTAATTCAGCTGTGCTGAGAAACAGTACCATTGTGGACTGTGTGATAATTTATGTTACAATCCAGGGAAAGCTGCATTTTTAAAACAGCAAGAATACCAGGAACAGGACTACTGCTGCTGCTGCCACCCCAGCTTGTAGCACAACACAGAAATGTGACCCCCTCCACAAACCAAAACTATATCACAGCAATTAACGTTAGTCATACTAAAAATCATGGTGGTTGTTAAATGTATGTGGGAGGCTAAAAGCAGAAAGAAAGTGTGTTACACAATTTCTGCCTAAATGCCGCCTGACAGCCAAACTGCCTCTGAGGACTTCACTCCTCAATAACGCATCCTACGCCTGCCTTACAAAGAAAAATATGCAAAGGCTGGCACTTGGGTGTCAACACTTGGGCTCAGCCTGGCAGCGGTCAGGGCTAGCAGCAGGGCCCAGCATCCTGCTCCTCCGAGCGCCAGCACTGGAGAACACAAAATAAGTACAAATAAACAAAAAAATAAACAATCTAACTTCTCCAAGCAGCTGGTGAAATTGCTGCCTTCTTCCCTGCCAGCTCCAAATTGATCAGCTTTCTGTGTGTCTTCGCTTGTTAGCATTTCCTGCCTTTCAGTAACACTAGACCAAAAAGGACTCTGTTTTGGAGTCAAAAGAGAGATGACTTTCCCCAGGATGTTATCCTTTAAAACAGATTAAACATCTTTAAATAGCTAAAACGAATGTAGTTTTTGTTTGTTTATTTGCTTTTGTAAACAAATGCATGGCTACCTTGCATGGGGTGGGAGGAATTGGAGGGGAGAGGAAAGGGATTTTCCAAAGTTTATGGCTTCTGATATGTGAAGCTTCATTTTCTTCCTCTCCTTTCTCAATTTGCTTTCTTTCCCCCCCCCCCCCCCCGTAACTGTAAGCACAAATTTCATCACAGGACTTCAGCATTTGATCTCTGTAGAGCTCCTGCATCCTGGAGCAGACCTGTGAGAGTGATTAGAGCTATTCACAGACCAGTGGTTCCAAACTAGTGATGAAAGAATGTAATACCTCATAACATGGATGATGCAAGGTGGATTTTGAATACTCAAGTGCCTTTCAATCCCCTGCATGTACTAGGTGTAAGAAAATGCTGGCTAAAGGAATAGCTGACACTTGCCCTTAGCTCAGAAGGGATGGAAAGCTTCATTACAGCAACATAAAGAAAGTAAATATGTATGTGACATGATATTTTCTATCAAAACCTTTCAGCCTGTTACTCATTTCAGCCAAACTGCCAACCACTGCCAGCTAAACATCAGACCTGCAGGGCAAAGGCCAGTCCCAGACAGATTTTAGTCTGGATTTCTCCCCTTGGCCACTTGGGAGAGAACATCTGTGGGCATTTGATGACTCTTCAAGTTGAAAACAAAAAAATAAAGCAGCTTATGTAAGTTTAGGATTGATTTAGCAGACTAAATCAATAGCTGTTAGCTGACTAATCATTAGCTCACTAATCTCTACTTAGTGACATAAATTTACATAGATATTTTTAGAGAGAGGTTTGCCTCTTACTATTGTGGCAATGATTCAAAATTTGACACAGAGTTGCAAGGACCTCAAATGATTTATGGCCAACTACGTCACAGAGATGTTTTGATTTCAGCAAAGATAAGAAACAGAATTGTTTCAGACCCAAGCATCCCTCAAATAACAGCAAAGAAGACCACCAACTATTATTTATTCATTAATTTATATTGCCACCATGCATACTCTAAGCAAGAGCAACTTAAGTGAGTCCTTGAGTGAGCAGAGATCATGAAGGCTCATTCCTGCAGGGAAAGAAGCCTTTTCCTATCTGGCCTAAACCCGTGCTTATATCCCCATCTTGTGGCAAGAGAGAGTGTTTGCAAGAGAGCAAAAGAAAACTACTTCTTGGCCTAGGGTAACCACAGTTTCACAACCAACCAACCAGCAGAGATGCATAAGGCATGTCCTCTTGGCTCGGTAACTGCTGTCAGGCAATTTTTAGTCTCACGCCGGGTCCCCTGCCTCCAGGTTTCCTGCCACTTCAGTTAGAGGGGCCCTGTCTTGGTCAAAAGGAAAAAAAAAATAAATTAATTGTTTCTAAAAATCTCAGCAAAATTCCATTCCAAAGTTTTTCTTTCAATTTCAATTGTTTCAACTGCATTCCAGCCCTGTGACAACCAGTTTAGGAAACCTGCTTGCCATACTTTATGAACAGCCTCCTCTTCTCGATCCTGTTTAACAAGGGAACACCCGAGCAGAAGTATATTAATTTTATAGACTACTGGTAAGTTTTGGATTAGGACTACAAGTAAAACTGGAAGTAAGAGGTGTGGGCTTTGTGAAGATCAGAATAGGTGTTGGGTCCATTTTTCTGGAAGGCACTTTCTTGAGAGACTAGCGCTATGTTTGCATACCAAAGCCTTCTGAACTGCGGCTTGCATGCTCAGGTTGTACAGACAACCTTTTTATGAAGTTTGTACGCACACTATTTCTCTCTTCAGGCAGTTTCTAGTTACCAGAGGTTATAGTGAGAGCCAACACTAATGATTACATGATGTTGCATTTTCACAGTGTAGAGTATGTCAGAAGCATTCAGTACTTTTGTTTGTTTTGGTTTTCCTTTGCATTTAGGAAATCATGTTCTGTCCAATATTTACTTTTAAAATGTTTATTTCTCAATGGCCAGATACATGCAGAAGACCAGGTTAATTTTTTTGCCTGGAAATTTAATTTGTTGTGAATGTGAGCTTCATCTCACAGCCTTTTCTCAGGCAAAGCTGGCAGCTCTGTCCCCACTGCTGCCTGCTCAGGAGATGGCTGGTAGCAAAAACAACAGAAGGCAGGAGGGCTGGCTGCTCACAGCAGTCAGGATTTTCTGCTCTTCAGTAACCTTCTATTTTTCATTGCCTCACTGCACTACAGATGTAAAAGCCTTTCCCTTCAAAGAAGATAGTCCCCAGCATCCCTGGGGACAACCCTGATTTTGCTGACACAACTACTGCTCAAAGCCCCACAAAAGTCTACCAAAGTTACTAATTTTCTTTGCTGAGGATTTTGCAATGGGAGAAATGTAGCCACAAAGCACAAGACCTTTGCCCTGACTGTTGCAATTGTACTTGGTGGCCTCAAAGTTGAGGCACCAGCTGGCAAATTAGTTATTCACCCCCTTTCAAGTGTAACTGGGGGAAAAAAGTACTTGCACATGTCTGCCAACTCAAAATACTGTGAAGTCTTACCCACAGTGGGCCATGGCTATGAGCTTCTATTAGTCAGAAAACTTTGTTCTTACTGGCTTTGAACATTGCAAGTGTTGCCTCAGAAGAGGCTGTGAATCATGGAGCCAAGCCGAAGAAGCAACAGAAGTCATACATCTTTTAGTGCTTGGTAAAGTGAAGCACGATCAAAAGGAGAGAAATCTGTGGGCTGGTCCTAAATAAAATTTCTACACATGTGGTAGTTTTCACTGTTGTCTTGAAAATATGAGTCTGTGTAAATAACAGAAAAAGTCTCCAAGTACCAGACTGCAGGGAGCCACATCTGATATTGCTAAAGGATTCTGTCTATTAATTTGCATAGGCAGAGAATCCCACAAACCAGTATTTGGACACTGGAGATGAAAACCACTCAAGAGAGAATTTGCACTGTGGTGCAAACATGTAACGCTTGTGTTAAATCCGAACTTGCTTTAGGAATCTCTAATCTATCAGGAATTTGTCATTGTCCACAAGAGAGCGTAAGTCAAGCTTCATAGTGAAGATCTGAGGCCTTATTGTGACTACTCAGCTGTGCTGCAGAGGGCAAGAATGAAGATCTTGTGTTGGCTGCTGTTGCCCTATGAATTGGTTTTACTTGTATTTTTAATTTATCAGCACTTTGAGAATGAATGGCATTTGCCAAGTTGATTTACTGTAGAAGTTAGTATGCCACCTGAAGCCCGCACAAATGGCCTTCAAAAAGCAACTGTAGCAAAACCATTGATTTACCTGTTCCGGTTGGTAGTTGTGCATCCTGGAGCCAAGCAAAACTCAGAGTTGTGCCAGAGGCAAGTTTTGCAAATCTGATGTTGTCCAGGTTTTACAGATTTCTTTACTGGGCTTGTTCGTTGCTCTGAAAGCTAGCACCAAGGAGAGATCTTGGTTAGCACATGCATTTTGGCTGAAAATAAAGTAT
This sequence comes from Myiopsitta monachus, assembly GCA_017639245.1. Taxonomy (NCBI): domain Eukaryota; kingdom Metazoa; phylum Chordata; class Aves; order Psittaciformes; family Psittacidae; genus Myiopsitta; species Myiopsitta monachus. The sequence continues at coordinate 68,627,222 of CM029917.1, read as the reverse complement.
TTCAACACTGAAATTCCCCCACCACATCTCATTTCTTGTTGACATTCTGGCCAGGTGACTCCTGCTCCTATCAATTGCTTTAGCTGGAAATCAAAGACGTGCTTTGGCTGTTATATGATAAGGAACCCTAGTGGAAATCTTAGGATTGTGTGGAGTGTATTTTCAGCTGAATCAAAATGATATCAAGTCTGCTGTTTAAGGCACAGGCATAAGCATCAGCTGCATTACTGTGTTCAGTCCTGCTTCATGGAAAGATTAATTTAAATGAAGACAAGTGCAGAAAAGAGCTAGCAGGATGAAATAGGGAGGAGAAAATTCAGTTTGGTGTTGCAAAATGAAGAATGAAATCAAATATGATTGCTTACTGGCACAATATAGTAGAGGTAAACACCAGAGAGAAAAGAGAGCTGTAATGTATAGAATAACATGAACACGAAGCCAAACTGGTGTATACAGGTAGTGAATAATTTTAGGCTAGAAATAATAAAAATATTTAAAACCTAGTGAAGTTCTGGAGCAGCTTTTTGGAGTAACTTTTTGGAGGAGTAAAGACAAGAAGCCTAACTAGTCTGAAAGTTGGACTGTGTAGTGGGGGATGCTGATGCAGCAGGAAGCAGCACTAGGGACCCACTGGTTTTTTTTCCTGTCCGTGGTCCAAGGGGAGGCTCAATAAGGAAAGGCACATGACATGACAACCTCAGGTCACACTGCTTTACAGGAACTGAGTTTCCAAATATTTTTTTTCCCTGAGTTTGGGACTTTCCCTTTTTCAGCAAAAGGGAACTTCTCCATGGGGAGCAGGCACGTTCCACAAAAGTGCTCATTTAATCAAGAAGCTGTTTTCCACTGAAAAGTAGTCCATCTGGAAATTTTCAAGAAGCCCGGGTGCTAATATCTGCTTGGACTGTAAACCCTTTGGGTAATGGCCTTGTCTCCTTATTTCTTCAGTGCCAAAAAATACTGGCAAGACAATAAGGGATGACTCAGAGAGCAGCCAGGCTGGAGCAATGAGTTCTGCAACAATGTAAACCGTTGAAAACTCAAACATGACTTTGCAATGCACATGCTCTAAATGGAATAAAGCTTAATTAAAGGGTAAAATAATAAATAATAATAAAATTATTGCTTTCAAGAAATCAGACAAGGGTTGTATCAGACAAACCAGGAGGTATTTCAGGAACCCAAGCTATAGTAAAAAACATGTAATTATTTGTAAAGTAATTCTTTTCCAAGAGGAGAAAAACTGGGATTGAAGAGCCTGTTTGTCAATGATTCCATTACAAGACTGTTCTGCTTCAGAAAAAATGAAGTTTTATGCACTGCAGCAAAATCCTTTGCTTCTACTTGCTGCTCACTCATCTGTGAGTCACATAGGGTTCTGAATATCATAGGCAGCTAGAATAACAAATTTTCTTTCTGGAGCAGATGCATCCTCGGACAGATCTTCCACATTTTTGCCACCCTACAAGTGTCTTGGAAGTGTAGCTCAACAAGCTTGAGTTTGCACAGGATTCGGCTCTTTCATGCAGCTTTTAAAAAGCTTGATTATCAGGAAGATGTGCAGGGGGTGCTCAGCCACAGATTTCAGACTCATTTCATGATCTCATACTGCCCACAGCTCAGGAGTTCCAAGTACAGTGCATAATTCTGGGTTGCAATCCAGCTTTTTTGCTAAGTCAGCTAGTCAAAAAAGGCATACCAGTGTGCACATATACACATGCACAGAGTGTGCTTCCTGCTATAGAATGAAAGAGAATTCTTCATGCCCAGGAATTCTTTTGGGAAGCAATGGAGGCAGCAGATCTCCCCCAGTGCATCTCCGCTTGTCAGAGCCTGGCTGAACAGAAAATGGACGTGCACAGGTCTGAGTCCAATGTGACTGATTGCTCTGATTTACCCTTGAGTTCCCCCCCGGCCCCAGCCTTCTTTTCCTGCTGTAGCTGCCAACTGATTTAGTGCCTATACTAGCTCAGAGAGGCTGTAAGGACACTTATACTGTATCACTCCCACACAGTGCCTAATGATTTGGAGTTGCAGCACCCTTGCCTATAAAAGAGAACATAAAGCAATGGGGGTTGTTGCCACTTGCTGTGCCTGGTCTCAGTGGAGACAGAAAATTTCCATGCACAGATAATTCCGTTTGTGTTTCACAGCCTGGAGGCGTATTGAGGGTCATACAGGCACCAGACAAGATCAGCAGAAATAGTGTATCTTGGATGTAGATGAAACATAGTTGTCAGCTTTGGGCACTGCAACTATAAAGCCCACTTTCACTGAATAGTTGTATTCACCATGACAGGAAAGGAGCACACTCTACATTTCACAGGGAAGCTATTGACAGATCCTGCGGTGTCCTTCTAGCAAGACCTCTATATGCTTCATTTGCAACTCAGGGGGAGGGAGTATGCCCTGCGAACACCCAACGCAGTGGCAACACATGGCTGTGACTCCCCAGAAGGCAACCACTGCTACCCATCACCCACCCAGAACACCACACAATCATGGGCAGTTGGACAGGAATTTCGACTCAGCACTTAGTTCTCAAGGGATACCCATTGTTGGTGGTACTAGACCAATTTTTGAAGACAGAGATGGAATTGCAGGAGAGTTTAGACTCTCCAAAGAATTCTGCTCCTGAAAGTGTGAATTCAAGTACCCTGGTAGATGCATATAACACCACAGGTCCAGCACTGTGAATGCTAAACCAACACTAAAAAGCCAACACAGCATACAGAGGTATATGATAACCACCGTAGGGATGCAGGAGTGACATTCACTACTTGCTGAAGGACCTCACTGCTACTCAGCTCCTTGGGATCTGCCTTGATAAGTCCTGTTAGGGGAAAGTGAAGATTTGGAAGAGGAGAAAGCAGAAACAGGGTTATTTTCACAGGTCTTCAACTCATTGTCTGCTGCAAGTACTTGCTAGTAATTGTTTTCACACTGGATTACAGAACGCAGCCCTTGATGGTGCATGTGCTCATCTATCCAACCTTACAGGCTTGCCCAACCCACTCTCTATTCTCCCGCTACCCAAACAACATCTTTTTTCTCACTATTCTGAATAGGGTGGAAAAGAGATCCTCTCACTATCAGCACACGAAGTCTCAAACAAAACTTACAGGTCATTGCCAATGAGCTGGAGACATTTTCACCTCTGCAGGAGTACAAATAAAGAGCCTGGAGTTTGCTTTGCAGTAATCAGGCTGATCTTTGCTGTTGATTTTTACAGAGGTTGGCAATAGATAGAAACAGGCACCCATCAGGGCACTGAAAGCAAATCTTCTCCTGAGGAGAGGGGCACCAGTGCTTGGCCAGCTCAGGGCCACAGGGGGAAATCCCCTTTTTCAAGCCACCCTGATTCATGGGCAGCCAAATTAATGGCGCAAAGGCTAACAGGTCCCAGAAGAATTCCAATTAGATGCAGTTATGATTAATAGCCTGGTAAGACAGCAGCATGGGGGCTGGAGAAAGTCACTGAACTGAAAAATATGCCGTGTATACTGATGGGGGGAAAGGGACATGTAGCATGGGGAAACAAGGGAGGTGAAGTCTTGCTGAGCCCATGAACTAGTCAATAGCAAAATTGCCTCCTGTTGCCTGCAGTGAATGCCTAAGTGCTTCCGCTGTGATTAACAGTGCTGAAATACTCCACAAGCACTTGTCAATGTTTTAGCAATGTTGAATCATGGGTTAGCCGATTAATTGACCTTCCCAAGGACTAAGGATGCTTCTTCACAGTATCACTACTTTCCCATGAGACCGTTACTACAATTAAGACAATAGAAGCATCCCATTGGAAGCATCTCAGTTTTTAGGTCAGCTCCATAATTAATATTCAGACATGGTCCTGAGCACATTGTAAGCACTTGGATTTCTTTTTTACTCCTGTTTGGTATTAGCTATGAAGATATCTCATTTTCAAATCCAGGCATGATTGATATGTTCAACTGTTTGTGGATTTTTGGTTGGATATTGTTTTTTTCATTTTTACTTTTCTGTTGAGCAGATCTTTAAACTGCTGTCACTTACTTTCTCATGGCATAGATTTATAGAACACCTCCAAATTCTGCAGCAAAAGAACACTATTTAATCTAAATAGCCAAACACTCAGAAGTGAGGGGGAGCTATAATGAGAGCTGTCTGTACAGCTTTGACTTGACCCCAAGGGCAGAAGTACCATTATACAGCCCTTAATGACATGATTACACAATATTTTTCTCCAGAGAGTCACATGGTAGTTTATCACAAAGAGCACTTTGATTTTTCTTGCTAAGTGTCTGACCCTAAGCATTATGCCAGGCTATCAGGCTGGCTTACTTGCTGCAAAAGATTCAGCCAGAGGAGCATGATGAGACAACCTCTCTGTTCATCCCATGCCAGCACTTGCTCCCTAACCGCAGTTACTGCTGAACCAGTTGTTGCTTTTTGCCAGGGTTTGGAGATGATGAGGAGCCCCAGAGACATTAAGTACCTACAGGGGGCAGAGGTATTTTTCATGCCCTCCTGTGTGGTGGGGCATACAGGTTCCCCTATTTGGAGATACTAGAGACTCCCCCTTAAAATCTATGTCCATATCCCAGTTGGCCTTGGCTCTGCAGTGCTGGAAAATACTGCTTTTTTCCCTGGTACTCCTTATTCCCACATTGATGCTGGCCATTTCTGATTATTCAGTTTCCTTGCTTATGATTTTTTTCCCCCTCTCAGTTCCCTGGGGCAGAGCATTGACTCTGTGAATGCTGGAGAGCAACTGGCAACAGCATGAGAAATTTAATTGCTCTTAAAAAACCCCCTAGATTTCTAAGAGAGACATCCTGTCCTGGAACCACACAAAAAGGCTAAGCAAAAGGAACAAGATAAGTTTGTTCCTTTTGACAAGAGGGGGTGGCTAATAAGGTGGTTGCTTTCCATAATTAAATCACAGGGGTAGGGATGGAGCATCCAGGAACCTCTGTAACACTCACTTTGGGATAGAGCTCGCTCTTCACAGACTACGCAATGGATTATGGCTCTGCAGAGCCAAGATGTCCCAAGACTTATGGTATCTCCGAGAGGAAAAGAAATTAAAGATTGTATCATATGCAGACCACCATTGATCTGACCTGTGTAAAGGACAGGGGCTTGTTATCCCTAATACTCGGGCATCTGTTCAGATAGTGTACTGTTATGGTCTCCTATTTAAACATGCGCATTGTATGGTTAATAAAACTCACAATGGCCTATATCAACTCATGATTTTAGTTTGGGTCAGCCATATAAGTGTGTCTCCATCTGTGTTCCCCTGCCTAGCTTAGTCTCCAAAGGAAGGTTCAAGAGCATCCACAGCGTCTATCTTGGTGAGGAAAGAAAGGAAATCATATTGTAATGCCTTGCAGAGAGGCAGACACAGGGGAGTTCATGAGGTGGAGAAGGTGATGATGATGGGCTTAAAGACTGACAGGGGCAAGTGGATAAGATTTGGCAAAGGGCTGGAAGAAATAATATTCCTGGTATTTTTACCAATTCAGATAGGATGCTTTGATGACGTATCTTGGAAAGAGGGCCCCAATAGCTTGAAAACAGACCTGCAAAGCACTGACAGATTTGCCATACCACTTCCAGGAGATTACTTGTGTTGCAAACCAGAAGGATGCAGTGGCTCTCCAGCACCAGTGCTGCCAGAAGGTGAGGAAAGCAACCTCTTTAGATTCTTTCTTCTCATTCCATTAGTCATCTCCAATATTTATAACGCAGAACTTGTTTCCTACTATCCTGAAGGCAGTAGATGGTGCTATTGAGAGCACTGGTAATGCATGTGTTAATCAAATATACCTAGAAAAACAATGTTAAATGTTTATATTTTCCTAATATTCCTCATCTCAAGAAACCTTAGAGCACTTGCAAAGAAACCCCCTGCATTTGTGTGTCAGCTTGTGTTTGACCTCAGTGCATTTGCTGTTTTGCATGTGCCCAGAGACCTGCTCCAGAGAGGAGACAGAAGATAGCAAACTGATGCTAAGTAGCAAAGAACCTTGTTAGACCAATTCTCACTGAGACTTCAAAGATAATTTCAGGAAGAAGAATGCAAACAGCCAGGTCAGAATCTGGCAGGGCTAATCTAAGTCAAACTAATGTCTCAGTTTTACAAGAGAGTCCTTAACAACTTGTGGTCAGGCTGTCATCTCTATAATCTCTTGAGAAGTACTGCTCTCAGAAGCTAGCACTACTTACCCTATTGGCACATGGTAGCTGCTCTGTTGCTTTTCAGAATAGGGACTTGTGATCTTGTTCCTGTGTCAATAATTGTCCCTTATTACTCTCAAAGCAGCAGATGAGGCAAAAGCTGTGGTTCCCAGTGGGGCAGAGACTGTGGAAAGACACAGCTCTTGCTTGTAATAGTTTACAAAGGTGAGTCTTCCACCCTGAGAAATGAAATTACATCAGCAGTATCACAAAGTTGAAAACACTCATTTCTGACTCCCAGATCAGTCATATTTACAGAAACCAGCTAAACTCCTTTTCTGCCCTGTACAAAGGTGTCATTACCATCAAGAACCATATGTCCTCGGCAAAAAGGCTAATGAAGGAATGGACAAAAATACACAGACAGAGAAGTATCTCTAAGGATGCTGGACTGGCACACTAATCAAGACACTCAGGAGCATGCTTGGTGTTACCAGGCTTAGAGAAAACCATCTGAGGCCCCATAAAACCAAGGCTTGAATTTCTGTAGCTGAAATTGCCAGCTTACATATGAAAAGCAAGTCTTTATCTGTGGAAAAGAGGTGCTCAGAGCTGAGATGAATTTAAGTTTTTCCTGTGTATCTTAAATATCCTGCATTTGAAGATATGTATCAGGCTTTATGTAGCCCTTTTCCAAATGTATCCAGACAAACACATCCAGCTTTGCAGAATGCATACTAAGCAAGAGAACATTAGTCTGGTCCATCTCCTAGTCCTCCTTAGAATCATCACTCTTAGCCGTTCTCATATTATCTATAATTTTCCTTTCCAGCAGCAATTCTTTAAATTGATTTTTGAATGTGTACAATTCTGTACTCTGTAGATGTCTAGACAAGATTTAAATAGCAGCAGATTGTGTTTCAAGCATTTCACATTGATGGAAATAAAAGGCCTGTTACCCAGGGCTTTTAAATATGTGCTTAACTTTGAGCATATGAGTAATGCTATTGACAGCAAAGGGATAATTCATGCACGTTGCTGTATTGCTGCCCAACAGCTGTAGAATTATAGAATCATGGAATAGTTAGGATTGGAAAGGACCTTAAGAGCAGCCAGTTCCAACCCCCCTGCCATGGGCAGGGATACCTCACACTAAACCATACCCCCCAAGGCTCTGTCCAACCCGGCCTTGAACACCACCAGCGATGGAGCATTCACAACTTCACTCGGCAACCCATTCCAGTGCCTCACCACCCTCACAGTAAAGAACTTCTTCCTTATATCCAATCTAAACTTCCCCTGTTGAAGTTTGAACCCATTACCCCCTGTCCTATCACTATAGTCCCTCATGAAGAGTCCCTCCCCAGCATCCCTATAGGCACCCTTCAGATATTGGATGGCTGCTACAAGGTCTCCATGCAGCCTTCTCTTCTCCAGGCTCAACAGCCCCAACTTTCTCATTCTGTCTTTGTACGGGAGGTGTTTCAGTCCCCTGATCATCCTCGTGGCTCTCCTCTGGACTTGTTCCAACAGTTCCATGTCCAGTTCATTTTCAGGACACCAGAACTGCACACAATACTCCAAGTGAGGTCTCAGGAGAGCAGAGTAGAGGGGCAGGATCATCTCCCTCGACCTGCTGGTCACACTCCTTTGGATGCAGCCCAGGATACCGTTGGCTTTCTGGGCTGTGAGTGCACACTGCCGGCTCATGTTCATTTTCTCATTGACCAACACCCCAAGTCCTTCTCCGCAGGGCTGCTCTGAATCTCTTCTCTGCCCAACCTGGAGCTGTGCCTGGGATTGCTCTCACCCAGGTGTTGGACCTTGCACTTGGCATGGTTAAACTTCATCAGGTTGGCATCAGCCCACCTCACAAGTGTGTCAAGGTTCCTCTGAATGGCATTCCTTCCCTCCAACGTATCAACCGAACCCCACAGCTTGGTGTCATCAGCAAACTTGTTGAGGGTGCACTCAATCCCACTGTCCATGTCACCAACAAAGACGTTGAACAAGACCAGTCCCAACACTGATCCCTGAGGGACACCACTCATTACTGGTCTCCAGCTGGATATTGAGCCGTTGACCACAATGGCTGTACAGACAATACAAATTGCTACATTGATATTCATGGGGTTACTCTACAAGCTTTCTTAAAAATAAGCCTACAGGAGGGATCTCACCTGGGAACACCTTTTAGCAAGGAGACCTGGTGACAAAGGACACAGAGATGGCTAATTTATGCAAAGTCATCCTTGTCTTGTTTTAAATGGTAAGAATCTCCTTAAGTAATTCAAGGCTCCCGAGAGCAGTGGGGAAACTCTGGAACAAGGAAGACTTACCCTTGGTGGAGGAGATTCAGGTAAGGGAACATTTAAACAAATTTGATTTACATTAAGTCCATGGGCTATGGTGGGAGTCACCCACAAATGCTGAGGGACCTAGCAGGTAGCACTGTGGGGCCACTCTTGCTGGTCTTTGGAAGGTCCTGGTCCTTGGGGGAGGTTTCTAAGCATGGACAGAAAGGAAGTGTCACTTCTGCCTTCAAGAGCGGTAAGAAAGGGAATCTGGAGAAGTATAAGCTGGTCTCCCTCACTTAGATCCCTGGGAAGAAGATAGCAGAAATAAACCTGGAAACAATTTCTAAACACATAAAGGACAAGATGAGGGAGTAGTCAGTATGGATCTATTAAGCGACAAGCATGCCTGACCAACCTGATAATGATGAAATGATGGGTTTAGTAGATGAAAGCACTCGGTGCTGTTTATTTCAGTAGACTTTAGTACGCTTTCAACTGTTTCCCATAACATCTTCATAGACAAGCTGATGAGTATGGGTTACATAAATCGTTAGTTGATTGAAAACTTTCTGAACTGCCAGACTCAGGGAGTCATGGTCATGAAGTCCAGTTGTGGGTCAAGATTCCTCTTTTTCCATAAAAGCAGCAAAAACATTTTAAACTTGAAGGAAATGCTTGTGAAGCCCCTGGCATACTGATGGTTCCTCTTGCAAAGGCTGAATCATATGAGCACCGAGGTGCTGTGAAGCCCAATGGTCTTAGAAGTATTGCCTCTGTTTGTGAATCAAAGACCAAGTGCTCCAGGTCTGACTAATTGTCAGTGTTCTGGAGACCTAGAAGACTTGCTGCCCCCCCTTCATTCAGAGGAAGTGTTGAACTCATTAAGCTGCCTGGAATCACAGGAGAAAAAAGCAAGGAAGGTTGCTGTGGAAAAGAACTTGAGTATTAATATTTGACAGATTTTAATGACTACCTTCAAACTCATCTCAGCCGTATGCCAGTCATGCCCTTTCAGTTCAGTCCCTAATTCTAACATCTTCATGGTTTAGTGGTAGACTTGGCAGGGCTAGGTTTATGGCTGGACTTCATGATCTTAAGGGTCTTTTCCAACCTAAAAGTATACGATAGATCATAGAATCAAAGTGTACATATATCCTATTACAATGAGCGCTGAAGGTTTATGGCAAACCTTCCCAACAGCAGAAACATCAAACTAGCATTGCTTGGAAACTGACAAAAAGATTTAAGAAAACCCTGTCAATAGAAAACTAACCTAAACTGTCAGGAAGGAGTGAAGAGTCAGATTTGGTGATCATGAGATGAGGTCTGAGCTCTGCTTGTAACAAAAATATATCTGATTCAAATCACAAGAGAATTTTAATTTTGCTCTGGGTTCCTCTATCAGAGTGAAATATTTTGTCTAGTTTCACAGGCACTTCAGATGCAACAGTTGTCAGGCAGTGCTGATAGATGGCTCCTGTGGTATCTGTTTCAGGGCATCTGTCACACATATCCCTGGGCTGTGTCTCACTGATGTTGTTTTAAAGATGACAGACATGTTTTCATTCAGAAAGGTTGTCTATTTATATCCTCTAGACACAGCTTCTTTCACTGCCCTGTGGAAGGTTTGTACAAACAGGAAGGAGGCCTGTGTAACCTGAAGGATGCTCTCCCCATTGAAACGATTGATGCATACAGGCACGTCTGCTTGCATAGGCATGGAGGGCAAAGCTGAATTTAGGGCTAATCCATAAATATTGGTCCCAGTTAGCTTAGCCATACATGTTTTAGCCAGGGACACTAATTCACTTTGTCAGAAACAATGCAGGACCAGTAGCACCTTTATACCTAATGGCTTATAAGCATGTTTTGAGAAATTTACACTAAGAGGGAAGATTCACCAGGGACCAGACAGATGCTGTCCCTGGTACTGCAGTGAAGAGCAACAGAGCAGGTAGCTTTCCCAAGTCAACAATGTGTCCCAGCAGCAAGAGGGGATGTGTGCATGACACATTTAAAGATGAGCACTTTGCAATACACCCAGCCACCAAAATAACAGCTTAATTATAGCCCAGGGCTGTCATCCCACTCTAAGCTCTGTGCTGGACATGGAGCTGTCTGACAGGCCCTCAAGGACCTCAGTAATGGCTTTTTCTTCTGGACCCCAAGAGCTGTTCTGAACTTGTGCCAAAGGCTTCGTGTAGGCTAGCCCACTGCTGTAGGAATGTGTTAACCAGGTGATGCATCGCTGCCCACTGGTTCATCCTACAGACAGAGCAGGACAGACACCTCAAGACTTACAACTTATCCTGGTTTTTAGCTGGGCTTTATTTTGGTGCAAACTTGTTTCTGATGGAAATTTAGAGGGAAAGACAACATGCTTATCAAGGGGGGGGGGGGGGAAATCCATTATCAGTGGATGTCTTGCCAGTGACTTCAAAAAGACAAGGATTTTGCAGTGTTTCGAAGTATATAAATACCAAACAGAAGTTCTGGGTCACCCCTCTTGTACCCATTTCTGGTCTTTCCAGGCCCAATCTACCAGAAAGAGCAGTATTACAAATTAATCTAAATGCAGTTGTCTGAGTCCTCAGTTTCAAATATAGTGAAATTGTGCGTGGTGAAAATGATGGGCTTGCCGCTACTTCAGCCCTCCCTAAAATTACTGCTTTAATAGTTCAGTTTCACTGCAAGACACTTACTCTTTAGAAAGACTGAGCAAATGAGAATCTGACTAGGTACCAAAGCACTGGAATAACTTCATTAATTCACTGCACGGCATGGTGCAGAAGAGTCCCTCATAACTTATGCTTTAAGTCCAACAGTAATAACACTAAACTGGCAGTTTTCGGGTTTTTTTTAATGGACAAGCTGAAAAAGGAGAAAAAACCTGTCAAAACTCAGTGAATTTCCAGCTGTTGTCATAATGTTCCCCTGAATCTGGATACACCTGAGGATGTTAAAGAAATACTATTAATGCCTCAAAACAACATTATGTTCATTCATCTAATTATTTCTACGTTTCCTTGCATAGCATAAGGAGCAGTTTATCCAGTAGATTTCAGGAGTATTGAAGGTATTGCTTGGAGCTAAGGCAGCAGTGCACTTTTTCCTTCTCAAAAAGGCAAACTGCAAAAAATGGACATTGATAAAGTAATATTTGCTGCATAGTGGCAATATAATTCAGCCACGAGACATACTCTTCACATACCATCATGAAACACAGCCACTGCCTCTGCAACAAGCTGAGGAGCCACAGCATGACAAAAAGGTTTTAGAAATCAGTGCATTATAGACTGAAAATAGGAGGTACTGAAAGAATCAATGAAGAAACACTTGCAATTTTAATAAGGATGACTTTGTCTGATGTTGAGTACTTCACTACCTCTTGCTTCCAAATGTGTAAACCCTCTGACTGCTTAGACACTTAGGTTTTGAGATCTTGTCCCCTCAGGGCTTAGGGATGCCATTAGATCTTGCTGTTATCACTCAGGTTGTAAGAAGTACCCAGGAGATTAGATGGGAGATTAAGCATCTCTCAGTTGTGCTGCGTTCACAGAGACAAAACCCACGCTAGTGGAAACTGAATATTTCCACCACTCCCCCATCTGTTTCAGGTAACTACACAGGTTATGCCAGCTCCACCTCCACAACTGGGCTGTTTTTTATCAGTCCAGCTGTCTCAAGCTGTTATTAATTATTATGCTAGTGATTACTGTTATCTCTCAGGCACATCTTCAGAAAGAAGCTTGAATTTGCAGATGGTTCCTGCCTCCCAAACCATCTCTGCTTGAACAGACCCACAAAATCTGGGATGCCAAATGCCCATCACCACCAACTTTCACTATAGCAGTGTGCATAAGCCCCCTAATGACACCTGGTAAAGAGAAGGAGCTACCCTCTCAGCACTGCTGGAGATGCAATGTGCTCACCCACAGGAGAATCATAGAATAGTTAGGGTTGGAAAGGACCTTAAGATCAGCCAGTTCCAACCCCCCTGCCATGGGCAGGGACACCTCACACTAAACCATATCCCCCAAGGCTCTGTCCAACCCAGCCTTGAACACCACCAGCGATGGAGCATTCACAACTTCACTCGGCAACCCATTCCAGTGCCTCACCACCCTCACAGTAAAGATCTTCTTCCTTCTATCCAATCTAAACTTCCCCTGTTTAAGTTTGAATCCGTTACCCCTTGTCCTCTCACTACAGTCCCTCATGAAGAGTCCCTCCCCAGCATCCCTATAGGCCCCCTTCAGATACTGGAAGGTTGCTATGAGGTCTCCATGCAGTCTTCTCCAGGCTGAACAGCCCCAACTTTCTCATTCTGTCTTTGTACGGGAAGTGTTTCAGTCCCCTGATCATCCTCGTGGCCTCCTTTGGACTTGTTCCAACAGTTCCATGTCCAGTTCATTTTCAGGACACCGGAACTGCACACAATACTCCAAGTGAGGTCTCAGGAGAGCAGAGTAGAGGGGCAGGATCACTGCTAGCAGAAAAATTAAGCTAATACATTCATGGGAAAGGGATTGAAAGGTCATTTGACAGTGATCAGCAACACCCTGAACCTTATGTTTAGTGTTGTTAGTAACGCAGCATATGGCGGCTACGAGGTATTTCCTGTGGGTTGCCGGTAGGGACCACTGTGTTGGACCAGACTTACGGAAACAGCAGCAAGTGTTAACCAGGCACAAAACTGCAGTCAGGCCTGCAGGCAGGACTGCAGCCTTTCCCAGAGCAGAGGAGAAACAACAGGCCTGCATGGAACAGCCATGTGGCCACAGTAATGTCTTCAGGCTCTGCATACGAAGAGGAAGGAAACCCACAGGAAGCTTCAGGGATCAGAGGGAACTCAGGGGCCAGGATCTGGCTCTGCCAGCTGTGGTTGTAAGGATCACATCCAGATGTGGAAATAGCTACAGCAAACAACCAATCCCCCCAGTCACTCCTAAACAGAAACACTATGACAAGTGAATAACAAACCAAAGGCACTTCAGTGGAAGAAACAAATGCCCCTCTGAGTAGCACTAACAGCCCTGTCAGCTTCTCACAAGTGATTCCATGTTCAGGTAAGAGCAAGAAGGCCTTTCAGGGGGCAGAGCCCCTTTATACCAGGAACTGTACAGCTTGTGGCTGAGGTTTCCCTACCTCTCTCGGTCTACAGACCCAGTTCTCAAGGACTGGAATGAAACAGAACAACAAAGCAAAATGACTGAGGGCTGGGAGGTGGAAGAATGGTCAATAAAATGGGCTCTACACACTTTGAACACCAAATTTCTAGCAAGGGCTAAATTAAGGTAAGTCTCAAAGTGTAACAGTGTAGTATGTCTCTCCCAGAACATGCGAAGCTGAGCCTCAGCATCTACAGGACAGTGCCTGTGCAAGTCAAACTCAGGTCTTCGGTGCACTAGTGTATGGAGTTATTCAGAACCAAAGTCAATTTGTCAACCACTATAAAGTGACTGATGGCTTTGTTGCAGTCGATAACATTATGTTCATTAACTCCAGCTGATAATATGGCCCCTGGGGGGGTGCTTCAGACACAGATCTTTAATCAACTGAACACCAACATGAGAAGCTGCAGATGCATTCGTGGACAGCCCATTGATTAGAACAGGAAGAAAGAGGTAATTTTTCCACGTATGTTTAACAGCTATGGGTATTTTTTGTTTTCAAGGTTAACCTCAGTCAGATCCAGTATTTCTCTTTAGACCAAGCTACATAAACCAGAGTCCCTGTCCTCATATATATGAGCAACACAGTGCAGCTGAGGAGCATGATGTGCATTATTATTCTTGATAAACTGCAGCCTCATTACATTCCAGGGCAGTCATCTGAGTCGACTGCAATGCCCGAAGTGCTGGTGATTGCAGTCCAGGGCCTGGCTGAACCAAAAGACAAAGAGGATGCTGGGGAATAGGTAAATGCAGATTCCCCCCGGCTTTCAGAAGGAAATTGAAACTCTTCATTTTGTTTCCAGGTAAGAATCTCCCAGCTGAGCAATGCTTCTGTGCTTTGGTGGCGGAGATCCTCATGGATTTCCTACAGTTCAGGAATTTCTCTAATCTAATCAAGTCTTCGAATCAGGGACAGAAGGAGGTGATAAGACTTCCAGAGTGGAGTCTTCCTGAAAAGGTAAAGTAGATGTGGGATTAAGCAAAGAGCAAATCCAATCTCTACAACCCCAGCATGTGATCCTAGGAAGAAGACAGCATTAGCGTAACATCCCATCTGGCCTGGGCAGGATATTGTCTCCAGTGGGCTTCCTGCAACCTTGCCCTCCCTCAAGAAAAGCCTTGGCTACCTGCTTTCCTAGTGATCCAGATAAGGCTGCAAATACTAATCACAGGACTGTGGAGATGGCATTGAAGAGTAACCAAAGCATGTACTGCTTGCGGGCAGCCTGGAGGAAATGGTACAGATGCTGTGCCTTATTGACCCTTCTGCAGAGGGCATGCTGCAAAGTGTCCCTACATAACAAGATCAGAGACAGTGAGGTGCCATAGGCAGCACTGAGGTGTGTCACGGGTCTGTTAGTGATGCTACTGCAGATTTGGCTGGAAGGTGCCAATGCTTGAGCAGATCAACAGATAAGCTTTGATCTACAAATTCTTCCAGAAAGCAGCATTATTTAGTGTATTTAATTAGCACAGGTTCTCTGCTTATTTTGGCTGCTTAACAAAGGGATGGAAAGGCTGTCTGCCTCCACTTACTGGGGACCCAACCTGGAGGCCTCTTCTCCCTATAGAGGTCTGTGGGAGGTGAGTAAGCACACCTTCTCGAATGAACCATTTTCTGCAAGGTCACGTCCTTTGAGACGTAGAAAACCCCAGTGAAAAGCAGATGTGCAGGTGTTATCACCAGAAGGGACCCTCCTCATCACCTGAACAGATTGTCTGTCTAGTATATGCCACAGAAACATGTTAACTGATGTCTGTTCCTAGCTGACTGAGCTGAAGCTTACTGGTCTTGCCTGAAATACTCCCAAGTGGTTTAGTTGGATAACATTCCTGGACTCTGGCACTGACACTGTTCAATGCCAGCCAGCATTGTCTCACTATGGACTCTATATGGCTGTCCTGGCCATGAGCTGATCAATAGCAGAGTGGCTTAAAAAACCCCCACAACCAAATAAAAACAAGCCCCAGAAACAATCAACACCCAAAACAAACCCAACCAAAACCATATTTGAGCACTTTGCATGTTGAAGTCAGTAGGGTTAAAATGCCTGGGCTCTGTACAGAAGCTGTAAAACCTCCTGCAGTGTGACTGCAGCATTTTCTGGCTCCCCTGCTGTTGGCACATCTAGAGAAAAATGTTCTCTTAGACTGGAGGCAACAGAGGGTGCAGGCTTTTGTTCAAGTGACATGGAAGGAAAGACTCTAAAGATGGCAGATGATTAGAAGATTCAGGAGCCTCTCTCTTTCAGACATTAAGTCCAAGGCTTAGAAGACCAGTACTAGGGCGTCTAGATCACCAGCCAAAACTTACCTACACAGCAGTGCCCAAGATTCCTTATTGCCTGATGGCTTTGTGATAGCCTACAATACAAGTGGTGTCTAAGCATGTAAGAATCAAAACTACCTTCACAATTGCCAGGTTGGCCATTTTGTTTGCAATTTATACAAGACACAGTCCTGATACTAACCATTCCCTTGCTGGTTCAGTAGGCAAAGAGAGCACTACTGGGGGAAGGGGTCTTACTAGAGCAAGACGTGCAAGAACTACACCGTGGGCCAATATTTGCCCTCTTTACTACAGATTCATTGCTCTTGTGAGCACGAGGCTGTATGTGAGCACCACATCACCATGACCTACAAAGTCATGCTGATAGATGCTGTCTTCGAGTTTCAGTGGTTTCCTTAAGACAGAGCCATCCATTCACAACATTTTCCAGAAAGCTCATCTTGGGAGGAAGAAGAGCTCAGACTTTAAGTGTGCCAGCCCTGACCCATGGTTGCTGTCATTCAGAAGGGTGAAGGTATTTCCTTTGCCAAAAGGCACACTTATCAGGTGTTCTGGTTTGTACCATGTTTTGCTGTTTGTAATATGCAAGCTCTACTTTATGTAACACTTCCAATTCCCCTGGGCTTGAAATACAATTTAGTCTGTATTTTGCTGAAACAGCTTATCAAGGAGGATGTAAACTTGGTCATCATGTGCTGCATAGCTGTATAGACGATTTCCAGAGGGGACGATTAGCTTTGCAGTGCAAGAGTCTTGCCAAGATTAGCTGTTTCCTCTTGGTTCCTATCAAGCTTGACAGCTCATTAGAAGTTAGGAATGGAAAAAGATTTGATTTGCTTCACTTAAAAGCTTACCCTTTTGCTCTTACAGAGAAAAGAGCCAAAACAAAACGACCTTCACTCTTCCCAGCTATGCCATAGCTAACAGCAGGGGAGGACAAAAAATCTGCACACAATTACTGCCAACAGTCTTTTGTGGCTTTACAATTGATTCTTCAGTCAGATATTAATTTGCACTGCA
The DNA here is from genome assembly GCA_017639245.1 of Myiopsitta monachus. Classification (NCBI taxonomy): domain Eukaryota; kingdom Metazoa; phylum Chordata; class Aves; order Psittaciformes; family Psittacidae; genus Myiopsitta; species Myiopsitta monachus. The sequence goes on along the minus strand of CM029917.1, from coordinate 68,610,276 downwards.
AGAAATAGTTCAGAGATACCTGCAGGTCTAAGGCATTCATCTGCATGGATTATGCTGGAGGCACAATTTCAAGGTAAGCTTTGCAGCTTGGAGAGCTAAACCTCACATTCATCCACTCCCCCCCCCCCCGCCTCCCAAGAAATGGAGGCTGCAAAGGCACAAGGTGAGAAAGAGTTAAATATCCATGTGACAGTATGGATAGTGCTGCTCCCAAGAACCATTACGGTGTTTGTGTGCAGTGTGCTAGTGTGACATTAAAATCAATGTGTGCTGTGTATACCTGCAGGCAATTTTTGGTCCCCAGTAAACAAGGCAGGCAGAGCTAGGATGAGAGCTACCAGAGAGAGGACTCAGTAATTTAGCTCTATTTAAAAGAGGTCTCAAAATGGCAACCCCATATAACTTGCCAAGAACATTGAAATTACCAGAGCACATTTTCATTCTTCTATTGAAGCCTTAATGCTAAAAAAAGAGCCTGTTGACAACACTTTTTCATATATGTAAAAGCTTTCAGGTCATATTTCTGTAGTACTTTGGAAGGTTACCCAATCAAACTACGTCTGCCCTTTCTAGTTATCAAAACCCAGTCAACACATTTTTCTCCCATTAAACCCAACATAAACTGAAGGTGAACAATCTACCAGGAACTTCGTATATCTTTTTGCAGCTGTTTGTCTCTTAGCAAGAGAAAGAGGGAGAAACAGTAAAACCTCTGGGTGAAATCCTGACCTTACAAAGCTTTGCTTGCCTCTCTGGTAAGTCCAGACAGTTGTACCACCTTGCACTCCGTGAGCTGCCCTGGCTAGTGCATCTTTACCTCTTCTATCATTCTTTTATTTAGATCTAACTCTATCTGCTCTTACTCTTGGTTTGCAAAGCATCTCAAACCACTTCATTTCTGCACAGAGAATCAAATCCTCTCCCAGAAGCTGCACCTTTCCCTTGCTATACAGTAATACCACTATGCACTCCATGTAGTGCAATGCCCCATCTCAGAGCTCCTCCTCTCAACCTGGGCCTTCCATCTTCTCCACTTGTGAGATTCAAGTTTCACAAAACTTTGAACCGAACTTGAATAAATCACCACACAGGCAAGAGTTCCATGTCACACCTTACCTTCAGCTCCCTTGAAACCCTCAGCTGTCCAGCAGGCTGAACAGTCTTCCCAAACCATTGCCAGAGACTTTCCAGTCTCTCCTGAGAAGGACCCTTGTCCACTCTTATACCCAGGTCTCTATTACAACTCACTACACCTTTGCCAACCACCTCCCAACTCCTCCTCACTGAGCTTAAGTAATGATGAGCACTTGTGCCCACCTGGCAGAGCCCCTACTGCCTCCTGAGCTTAGTGCACACTACCAATACACCTGATGCTTGCAAAGGTGGCTATATGGGAGCCTCCATTCTCACTGTCCTTCATGGCAAGGCTCAATCTGTCAAGACCACTGGTTAGGAACAAGTTTTACAGGAAAGCTGCTGAGAAGCTTTTAATCCAAATGGGTATTTTACTTTCAATGAGCTATTGCTCATTTTCATCCATAACGCAACACTTTGGAAAACATGTCAATCACTTGAGTTTTGAAAGCCAAGCTGAACTGTTTTAACTTTGCAAAATATAACTGTTTGACCTGGAAAGGTGTGGAGCATCCCAGGAAAAGCAGCATTTAAACCAGTCCATCTCCTCCTCTTTTCTTTTTACTATCAAAGCAAGCTCTGTGCTGTGGCGATCTTCCCAATCACATTGTTTGTTGCACATGATATGTTCTTGGGCAGGATCACTGAAACAAAACCTTTTTTCCCCCCGGCATCATGATGTGCAGTTGGTTTTTTTGGTTTGGATTAGGCATATGACCTTCTAAGAAAATAAGCCACAGGGCTGAAAGACCCAAAAAACTCATTCAAGCAAAACTTGCTAAACAAAGAAGTATGAAAGCTCTTCTGGAGATGGTATTGGATCCCTTGCAATGGTAGAAAATCGTGTGATCAGAGCAGACTGTCAGGAAAGAGCAATCTGTACATTGTGCCACTGCATGGGCTGGATGAATAGAAGAGAGACGTGTGCCCCAGTAGAGGGAGGCTTCAATGCAGTTTTTTGCTTTTTCTTTTTTAGCCTGCACTGGAGATGGAAAGGACCAACTATGCTGAAGCTGGACACAACCCCCACAAGTGTAGCTATAAAGAAAACCCTGTAAGCTACACCATATAGCTCTCTTTTTGTCAGGGGCAGGTTATACAAAAGCTCCAGCTTCTGTTTCAGCAGAGATTAGGACTGTTTAGGGACTGCCCTCAATTTTGTAGGCTCCCTCTAAAGTGCTGCCAATTAGTTTGCAGAAGCTATTCTGGCCTGTATGTGAGCCAGGCTAGAAAGGAAATGCACAAAGGAAACGGAACAGATTTTCTCCCTGCAAGCAAAGGAGTGGACATTATGAGCTGGTTATGGCAGCTCTGTGCCTGTGGGAAGTGTGCCATCTCGGGAAAATACCCATTGGAGAAATGTGACTGTTTTCTGATCTGCCTGTGCTGCCATGGGGGAAGAGGCCAGAGATCCTGGCTTTGGATTTGCAAGGGCAGAGGGAGATGTGAGAGATGAGTGGCAGATGGGGAAGAAGCTATTCACCTATGTCCACTCCAGAGGGCAGAAGCCATGTACTGGCTGTGTTGTTTGCACTCAATGTGATATCTCAGGATGTATCCCCAAAGCACAGGAATTCATGCTAAGAAATGTGGAACAGTTGCTAGAAACACCCAAAAAGTGAAAAGCAGATGAGAGTGAGCAATCAACTGCTTGCTATACATTAATAGCATTTTATTATTAATATCATTGTGCTATCCCAAACAGTCTCAGCATCAGGAAAAGTCAGGTGAGTTTGGCAGGAGAGAAAGCACTGCTTAATATGGGTGGACAAAGGAGGTAGAGCCTGCCATAGCACAAGCTGTGACACAGGGAAGTTAGGGTTAGTACCAGGAAAACTTTCCCAGCAGAGGAATGTATAAGCATGCAGAGCCACATTAGTACAAGCAAGGACATAAACCTGTAATAAAGAACATTTCACATCATTAATCAAGATTGGAGCATATACCCCATTTGCATTTGTCTCAGGTAGTTTGTAGGACTCATCTCATTACAGCTTCTTCCTTAACTGCACATGGCCATATGGCTCTCAGCTTTCTTAGCCAGCATTTCTCCTTTAAATAGCTGGTACATATAAAGATACAGTCACATTGCGTGCAGGGAGATATTTAGATACGGCCTGAGCAAGTGTCAACCCCATTTATTCCCCATTCCTTCTCTGCTGGAGCGAGGCAAAACCAGGGAAGCCTGCCCACCAGCCTCTGCCTACAGAGCAGACACTCGAATCCAAAACCTAATGGAAGCCCAGGCATTTTGTAAGGGTGAGTAACCCAATGCATGGAGTCAGTATCTCCCCAGAGGCTTTTCCATTAGCTTAAGATTTAATAAACCTAAGCGATTTGTCTCATTAATTAATTGTCTCAATAACTGTCCTTAAAAAAGGAAGAGACACAATTGTGAGGGAAGAAACACGAGGTGCTCCCAAATTATGGGAACAGCAGCTTCGAGGATGGCCTCACCTCTGCTGGTTCCTGAGCAGACCTCGTCTCTCCTCCTTCCCGAGCCCAAGGTGACGCAGCTCAGCAGTCTGCAGCTCAGCACGGATGTGGGGAGTGTGCAGAACCCAGCAGCCATTCCTACACACCAGCCATTTTCCAGCAGGCACCAAGGAAAAGGCGGGTGCTAAGCAGTCGTGCTCTAGCTACCAGGGTATTTTCCACCAGCCCATGAGGAACACATTCTTAACTGCTCAGCTCGCTTATGTCTTTCTGGTATTATATAAGTGGATTTAGAGGAGAAAGCATTGCCATGAGCAGGATTCTAATTAGGAAAAGAAATAAATAGAATTATGGAATTAAGGCGAACCTCAGCATGAATGACCCAAATCCCTTCTTTGTGCCACAGTCCACAGCATGCTATCACAAAACATTTTCATTTTTTAAACACAGTTAATTCATCGCTAACATGGCACAGCGAAGGCAAATTCCTTTGCAGGCTGGCACACGCTCTCCTCAGCTGCTGATCCCACTTAATATGACTCTTGTATGTGCAAAGAACAATGATTTAGGAAGTAGGGTGCTCTGCGATGCAACCAGTGGTACCCTCACCGCCGAAACACCAGTAGCAATGGGGCATACCATACAGTTAACCATTTCCTAATTTGCCCTGACAACTTTCTGTTGGTCCAAGCGTACAGACTGTCATTACTCCTCAGAGCTGCCTACAATGAGTTACCTACTCTCACACTGGGTACAGGTCTCAAGAAGAGTGGCTTTCTTTGCGGAGATACCAAGCATCCACAAGTCTCTCAAGAGGAGATAAGAGCACCCTTACACTTCTCACAAATGAGACCATTTTTATGTAAATACTCAGTTGCAGATTAAAGTGCCTACTTTATAAAACATTGGCTAGCAAAACTAGCCATTGATGGCTCTCAAAGGAGTAATTTGAAATTTGATGAGGAATCTTTAGTTTTCCACTCACAGTACTGCCACCATCTACAACGTGGTTTACATGGCATTTGAATCCCTAAAGGCATGGTTGTTTCTTTAGATGGTTAAAGAAGCAAAGCAGATACCCATCATATTGTGCTGTTGGTTGGAAAGCTCGCATCCTTAGTAAATGAGCTAATGCATGAAGAAGACAGGCTTATTCTTTATATATGAAGGCACTATATCCCCGAAACTGCTATGTTATATGATATAAAATCTGTGACAGATGGAAAATGTGCACTGGTTTGATAGGATGATAGAATGCTTTCTGCACTCATCTTTTTTCTGCCGGATCAGTGCTGTGGGAGCTCTCTAGGCTTTTTCCCTACTACAGCAAGACCACAGGGCTGAAGTAGGAAAAGGACACCCCAGTTTTCCTGCCTACTAAGAGAGCTTGCCAACAGCGGCACACAGCTGAATGAACATAGCTACTGTAGGGAAACACCCTGTTCCTAGCAGTTTAGGTTTGGGCCTAATCTTTGGCAGTCACTGGCATGCACGAACTTGAACTGTATGACAAGGAATCCAGCAAAGCTCATTAATAAAATACCCTGCTTGACTGCCCAAAGCACGGGGCAGTTAGTTGAAGTAGCCCAAACCCTATCAGCCAACCACAGGTACAGAGACACAGCAAAGGGAACAACTGGTTTTGGGAAGATGGCTCCAGGCAGCATGTCCCTGGTAGCAGAGGCACCGTGCAAACACATTATCTCAGTGTCCGTTCCACTCCTCTCCCCTTGCTGTAGGAAAGAGTATACCAAGGTGGGGTCCTCATGCCCTCTAGGTGTAGACAGGCACATAGAATACCATACGTGTAACGCTGCTGTTTCAAAGTGCTTCACTGCCACAGTCTGTTATCTTATGCTTTTTTTTGCACTATAAGACAAAGCTTTATTTCTTTTTGGGGAGGAAAATGGTTCAGGTTACTCTGATGCTGATGCTCTTGGCTTTCTGCACGTTGTGCAGGCATCCTGCTGGATAGTGGTGACAATTTACTACAGCAGTGGCACCTCAGGGTTAAAACACCGTGCTTTCCACCTTGGCTCCTGGGTTGCTGAGCTGGATGAATGATGTGTTGCTGTGTGGAAATGGTCTGCTGAAAGGCACAGTGCATTCATGTGAAAGGATAGAGTATCAGCCCCGCAGAGAAGCCTGTGCTCACAAACAGCTCTGAAAAGGCAACAGCACTTACACAGAAGGAAGCAGATGGGTATCTCCACTGGCAGGTACAACGCATGATGGCTTCTACCACACCAAGCTTTGCAGGGTGCCAGGTCTCAGACCTGCATTCAGAAAGCCCTTCATAGCCGCCCTGTTACATGCACAGGTTGAGCCAGAATGGCCACACTTGAAAGTCCTTTCTTTCCCCATGTCAGCCTACAAACAGAGACCCAGAACAGTTAAGACAGTGTTCATTTTATTGTACTTGGCATGGAAACCAGGAGAAGTAAACCAGCAAAACATTAAATTCCTAAGGGACTCGATCAGGTGGGTAACATTGTTTTAGTATCACTGTAAGACTTCTTCACATGCAAACTTCTGTTGCTATGTCTTGAATGCCACAGCACACCTGGAAGCCTAATACTAGCTTTACTCTGTACAGTACATCACATTCAGTCAGTGTAACTATAAAAATTATAAAGCCACAATAATATTAGCTGTCATTAGAAGCCCCCAAGGTGGTTTTCTGCTGCTGCTGACTGATTCATGGCCATCATTTTTGTGGTGCTTGCAACAGTCAGGAATTCAAAGTTCACCTACTCTCCGTTTAACTCTGGGGAGAAACTCCCAACACCTTTCACTGTGCAACAGAGATCTTAAATTTCAGAAGTGATTTTATGTACCACGAACACATGGATCTTTCTCTTCCATTTTACTCAAATTCCTCAGAGCAATGTCTGAAGCTGTGTTTCATGTACTTGAAACTATTGATTATGAATTGGGCTAAGGGAAATGCCAGGAGGACACTCCAACAGGATTGCCTACTGTAACAGAGCTCCTGAGAAGCATCTGAGAGACTCATATTCTGCAGCAGACAAGTGCTGGAGACTTTGCTGGCAGAATGGTCATTTATTTCAGCTCCAGAGAGTGTTGGTCTAAGCAGAAAGCTAACAAAAACTTAAGATTTGATACTTAAACGGGACTCACTTGTTGTGATTCCAGTCCTAATGAGCTCAAATGCTTGCTGCCACAGTTTGTGTGCAGAAACTGCTCTGTGGATTTCCACAAAGCTCAAGAACCAGCGTACATCTCTGCACACCCCAGCCAATGTACCTTCTGCTGAAAGTCCAGGCACAGAGACTGGCTAGCTGGTGGATTTTTTAGCTACAGCTGTTTAGAAACACGATAAGGAGAGAATCATTGTTTCTGTGTTGCAGAGTGATTCAACTTGACTCAAAGTTGTGGAAAATGCCAAGCCTCCAGCAGTCAATCAGAAGGGCAAAGGGAAAAAACATAATCTTGGAGTATGAATAATGCATGAGACCTGCATACTCGCTCACTCTTTTTAAACAGACACATGCACACACAAGCTTACCTAGAGTGAATGTTTTCCTAGAGGAAAAAATATTTCCTCTCTATGTGATTCGGCTCAGCAATAACATCATTTTCTTCTTTAAAAAAGCCTGGATGATGAAAGAATGTTTAACATTGGAAATCTCCCTTGCCACGATTTGATGCAAAATCCACATTAAAAGGATGATACCAATTTCAGTTTGGGTCCACTCAGCTCTAATACTCATTCTTTTAAACATCTACACTGACTCAAGTGGGATAATTTAGGCTCATAAGAGAACACTGCAGCCATTCCAGTGGTGTAGAAGGATAGACACAGTATAAGACAACAAAGCTAATAAGCTGATAACATTTGTAGTTTCATAGAAACCTTGTATATAATGACCTAAGTTAGAAAACACTGGTATGGCAATTTTCATCAGGTTTCCAAACTGAAAACCAGTGGCAGCCAACTTGAATTTTTCATCAACACTGATTTTCATTCAGATTTCCACTTCTAACACTTCAACCATAGCAATGAAATTCAAGATAAAAACTAGTGTTATCTTTAGAGCATATATTCACCTTTTCTGTGTCCCTTGACTATACTTCTCCAAACAGCGCATTTTAGAAGCTCTTAGGTGGTAGTGGCAGTAATAAACTGAGGTTGTTTGCCTAGTGTTCTTTTAAATTGTATTCGCATATATCTATAGACACACTAGCAAAATATACAGCCTTTAGAAATGTTAATTTTCCTGAAAGCCATGGGACACCAACAATATGAAAACTTTGCTTGCTCAGAATGAGCAAATGCGCAAAATGCTGGCTTTACAGACATAGGATTGGGAATTCCTTGTGAGACATCTACATCAGCTTCCTTTTACTTCTCTTTTGGTCCCTCCCTCTTGTCTTGTATAGTCAAAAGGTTTTCTTCCTCTGAAATGGAGAAGGTAGATACTCTCCTCCTTGTTCCTCCAGCTCTCTCCACATTTTTTCCAAACCAAGTCAGCAGAAACTAGGCAGGATTTCAGCACTTGTGCCCACAGCAACACAAAGATGGCAGACACCAACCAACTGGTGAATGCCAAAGCCTTCTACGAAATCCAGGGCTATATTACAAATTGCCTGCAACAAGATTCTCCTTCAACTCAGGATTCGTATTGGTAACATTGAAAAACATGCTTAGTCTCATGCTCCTACAGTGAAATTAGAAGTAACTCTTCCATTCTCATTCACTGCTTTTATTAATGGTTCTGGCCATGGCAAACTTCCCAGAAGATCCAACCAACAGGGAAGATTTTCCTGACAAGTAGCTTGTTTCCCAAAATTTCTTGTCTTGTAACAAACAGAATTTAAGGGTTACTTCAGCTGGCTAGGTTGCAACACAAGTTTCTATTGAGGTTTTTTCCATACAGATTTACTCTTGGGAATGACAATGTACTTTCTGTTTTGAATCCTCTTTTTATTAGCCCAAATGGATTTCCTTGGTTGTTAACCATCCAACCAATGCAACATGATTCTGATTCACTGGGAAGAGAAAAAGAGAGTAGTGGTGGCACACGGATCATCTCTCCCTCCCCTTTGCCATACTACTGTGTCCAGCACGCTTCCATTTTTGACAAGAATAGTCTTTCTTGACTGCTACAAGACCACTCACACGCAGAATATTTGCCGTTAGCTACCCAAAACATGGGTCTGTTTTGCTGCTGGTGAAAGATGAATCATCCCTAGGAGGTTTTTCGTTATCTAGAGATTGTATGCAAGAGAAAACATAAATTACCAGTGTTAAACTAACAGGTTGCCTACAGTCTTCCCTAAGCAAGGCAAAGTGAAAACCTATAGTATTTCCCATGAGACGCACTGGTGACTATTGACTTGTTTTTGTATGCTGGGTTTTGGCACATTATTGTGCTGCTTCAAATGCACCCCTGTGGGACTTCTGTGCTCAGCAGGCAGCGTCACTGACATTCTGCTGTTTGTCTTTGCACTTGTATTTACCAGAGTACAAAAGCAAGGTGCTCTGCTGACCACTATGTTTTTTCCAGTTATGCTCATGCAGTTGTTACGATACATCCCCTTAGTAACTCACCCATTGGTGTTTTGCAGTATGTCTGTATTGATGAGATCTTCCTGGAAGAAAGATAGTTCGGGATAGGGAGGGAGGTGTGTGTGCTGAAGACTCACAGCTAGAAGCAGCTGCAGGGAACGAGGACAGATCTCCCATTCCTCACAAAGAAGAGTTAATTCTAGTGCTGGCCCAGCACCCTGCTCATCCATTGCCAAACCCAGTTTGGTTCAATAAAGAAACTTGTACCCATATGCTAGAAATATTTTGGAGAGCTTAAGCTAAAGGATAAAGTTCATGGAAATTGGTGAATGAGTGATAGCCATTTATTCTCCTCTGGAAAAAAATATGACAGTCCATTTATATATTCAGACCGAGCATACTTGCAAAGGGGCAGTTCAGAATAAGCTGGCTCACAGTGGTACAAGTGAGGGGGACAGTGGCAAGAAGGATGCAAGCTGAGCCAAGGGACATCATTTCACAGGAAGACAGGCTGGGCAGCAGCTAGTGAGGGAAGGGGCAGAAGGTAGGCAAAAGGAGCAGCAAAAAGCCTTGGATCAGAACAGGACACAGCAAACACTGCAGACAACTTGGGGAAGCTCTTCAGGGCTGACAGATGCAAAGTGGTAAGAGACACCAAACATGTCAACTAACCTGACATAATGATACTGCCAATGTTAATTCTGTACAAAACCTTCACGTGAAACTCACGTCTCAGACACTGCTAGGGAGGGGATGGAAACAGTAGTACTAACAGAAAAAAGGCATGAGACCTTCCCCCTGCAGGCAGAGGTCGGAAGACACTCTCTAATGTGGTATTTCAGAATTAAAAATTCAGCATCAAGTGGCAGAGCACTCGAAATAATGTACAGAAATGGATCAAGAACATGCCATACAGCCTCCAGATATATACCAGATGAAACCTAGGAGTCAATTCAATACAATGTCTACGGGCAACACCTTTCATTGGACTGGGTTAAAATATTGTATCTTACAGTATTTTACCTCTCTGCTGGGGAAAAGCTGCCCCAAACAGCTGCTTTGAAGGCTTGGCAGCTGATACACTCAAAAAGTCCAGTCTCCTAAGTAAAAGGGGACCACCTAAGGTCTGCTTTACAGAAAAAGAAGAAAAAAGATATCAATACTCATTTACACTGTGTAAACCTGAGATTTACAGAGTAAATCAGGTGTTATAGTACCACAGACAGAAATAAATTATGATCATGATTCATGAAAAACCTTTAATGGAATAAAAATAATGCCTATCTAACTCGAGTACTCTGCAGAATTACAGTATCCAAATCCGTAGTGCTTTGTCATATTGAAACCTAGATTTTCTACAGACCGCAGGAGTTCCCCAGCTTCCCATCATGAACTCTAATGGACAGAATAAAAAGCAAGTGGGAAACACATTTCCCAGGTTGAAACATATTATTAAGTTGAGAAATGTGACCAACGTACATTTAAGACATTATTGTATATCACGCTTGTGGAGAAACAGTCACTAAGCTACCTTTTATTATCAGTTTCTACAACTTTTCTAACATTAGAAATACATCAAAGATTGTCTCAAGATTTCAGTACTTCTGTAATGTAAATGTTTCAAGTTAACAATATAATGGTTTATAATATATAGAGCATTAGGTAAAACAAAAACCGCACAGGCTAAATAAATGGTATTCAGTTTCTGAAAGGCAGCAAGAAAAGCACCAAAATACTGCAAAAGAAGTAGAGTTGGCCAAGGACTTTAAAGGAGAAAAGGGAAATCAGTGTAACACGCTAGACATGTAGGCTCTTGGACCCAGATGCACAGGATAGCCTGCTCCTATGGGAATATGGTACTGTGTATCTCTGAAGAGAGAAAAAAGATCCGCATCACTTTAAAGAGTGACTTGGATGAGAGGGGCTCAGCGCCACGGAAGGCTGGGAGCAGGGGTCGCCCACCCCAGCTGAGGAGCTGTAATGGCTCACTGCTTTTGAAAGACTTGGCTGGAGTGCCACGATATGAGAGAGGGCACCGTGCTGTCCGATGCAGGTACATCTACTGATGTGCTCTTTCGCGCCTTGCCTGCCCTGTGTGCATTGCCTGCTTACACTTTAAACATGCCTGGGGAGACAAAGCCCACAGAATATATCACCCTCTCACCTTCCCTTCTAGCCATAAAAATCCCATTGACTTAACTTCTCCCAAAGAGATAATCCTTCAGCCTTATTCCTCACTCTTTGCCTGGCTCTCCATTTCAACGGGAGGGGAAGACCCTGCTCTCTGGGGCTTACAGGAGAACAACGCCCCACAGTCCCAATAGAAGTGAGACTGCTCAGGGATCAATGTCCATAACCTTTTCAGACTTGCCTCAGTGTGGGTAACTTACCAGGAAAGTTGTCTTGCATTGGTTCTTTACAGCTGCTGAACCTTAGCTTCACCTTACCCGGCCTCCCCCAGCCCACCCCTTTGTGTAAGACCTCGTGATGCACACAAATAACTTCCCATAATACTTATGACAATCTCTCTGCTTCTTGCTGTATCAGAAGGTGCTGCTCTCTCTGCAGCAAGGTGTCAGTTTAAGTTTGTGCTTTTGCTAAGTGCCTAGCTTTTCATCTGACAGTAGCTGGAATGGGGGCGTAAAGTGAAAACACACCAGCTGTGGCAATAATAACGGCGTTATGGAATGCATGGCTACTTAAAAAACAAAAGGGAACAATTTTCCACTGTTGCTTCATCACAACCCCAATAACACAACAGCAGGACTCAAGACTTGAGGGCAGGGATTCTCTCTACCGTCAGAGACATCTACACACCCCTGCAAACCACGTCAGTCTAACACAGAAGAAGGAGCAGGTCGCACACAGCAATTGGGACGCCTGAAATTCTGCAGCATGGACTGGAACATGTTGTGCTGCCTTCCTTTCAGTTTTTTATTTGAGGATGTATCCGAAGAAATGGATTTCCGGGTCTGACTGTTCTGGGCCCGGATCAGTTTCTCATGTTCCCGTATTTGTCTCTGTAAGTGGTTCTGGATGGCAATTCCCAGGGATTCTGGATCGAGGGAAGCACCATAAACCTCCCATGTCATGCCCTGCTCATCCCAAACAACATCCCTGACGTGTTTGGACTGCTTCACTTGCACTTTTGCCTCCATGGCTGGGGTGGGATGCTTTTTGTTTTCCCCCGGGTTTGGTAAGGCCTGAGCTGAAGCAGGATGAGCTGCTGCGTGAAGCTCGCGTCTGGACTCCTTTGCATGGAGGCCCTGCTGCTGGGGAGCTGCTGATGTCTCCAAAGAAAGAGTGGAGTGTGCTGAACTCACACTCAACTTAGGCATCAGTCCTGCCTGCAGGCTCTGGCTGCTGACCGTCTGAGCCTGGCCAGTGTTTACATGGCTTCTGCTCTCCTTTTCACCTGCATCCTTTGAGGACGCCTTCACGTGGACAGCAGCAGGTTGGCTGCTAACATTCATCTCTCCTTTAGGATCAAGCACCATTGAGATTTCTTCCTTTTGTTTTACCATGGATTGATTAAGAATAGCCTGCCCTTGACTCAAACCCTTACTTTGCGCAGGCTTTTGCTCAGAGCTGCCCAGGACCTCCTTCTCCTTGACTTCTCTGTCAGGACTACAGAGTAAAGATAACTGACTGCTTCGTGCATCATGGACAGGATCTTGCACATTGCCCTGGTTTCCTGGGGCAGCAGCAGCTGAAGTGGTGCTTGGTTCACCAGCACCAGACCCAGACTGTGCTGGAGTTTGATTACTGGAGTCAACTGCAAGCTGCCCAACAGGGATGGGCTTTGGTGGGACTGGAGCATCCGCTTGCGGCTGAGCAGCACCCCTGCCTCCATGGGCTGCACTCATCATTTCACCATTACCCACAGATGTCTCTTGGGAGGTAATGGCTGCAGGGGACATGGGGAGAACAAGTTTTGCATTGTCTGCTGACAGTGGAGACACCACAGCAGATGGGACCCCAGACAGTTTGACAGGCTCAGTTTGGGCTGAAGCAGTCACAGCCATAACAACAGTCGATTTTGATGTGATACCAGGAGAACATGGGGACTTCTGCTGTGAAGATAAACTGTCAGTAAGCGCACACTGGCTCAGCCCCATCCCTCCTTGGTAAATTATGTGCAGTTCTTCCTTCTCCTCTGGAGGAGGATTCCCTTTTAGGAAGGCAGCAAGGATGCTGGGACTGGTGGAGGCTGATTTGCTCTCCACGGTAGCCACGGCCTGAACCTCAGCATCTCGCCATGTCCTGCTTACTGCTTCCTGAGTTAAAGAGCTGCTCTCTGCCTGAACCGTCATTGTACCTGTTTCTCTGAATCTAGACAGCTGGGTCGGGGCTGGATTCCCCAGCCCAGGATCCGTGCTGTGCACGGGATGCTGGCTCTCCTGGCTAGACTGGGCTGGTGCCTTGCTGCTCTGCGCCTCTTCAGTCTTATCTGTGGGATGCAACTGTGTGGTGTCTGCAGCCCCACTTTTTGCCTCCGAACTGGTCTGTGGGTCTCTCCCCAGGGCAACTTCTGTGTGCCTTGCTGACTTTTCCGCTCCCCTGTCTTTCTCGCCTCTTTGCAGAAGGTTTGCCTGAGAAGCAGGACAGGACTCATTACCCCTGACAGGGTCGCCCGGGGAAGGATAATTTAACACCTCAAGTGCTGGCTGATCATCAGTCCCCTGAGATTTCAGGACAGAGTCATCTATTTGTGTCAGGGAGCTTGTTTTTGCCTGGCTGCCTTGCACAAACTGCCGGGAGCTCTGTGGGGCTGGCATCATCTCTGGCCCGCACCCCGACAAGGGGGCTCCTGCTGCAGGGAGTGCTGCTGCTGCTGGTCCAGCAGGCCCTATGGATACAGGACACCCCTCCACAGCTTTGCCGGAGATTCCAGGAGGAAAGGCTTCACGCTGGCTAGCATCGTCCTCGCAGCATTGCTCACACCTCTGTGTGCCGGCAGCCACTGTGCGTTTCAGGTCAGACAAGCAAACTCCAGCAGAGCTGGATGGCGTGCACGGGAAGCCATTGCTGGCCTTCTCTCCGCTAGGGCAGCTGAGGCTGGTGCTTAGCAGGCTGCAGGTCTCCCAGATGGCCTTCCTCCACAGAAGCTGTGACCAGGGGAAGCTTGGCAGATCTTAGAGGGTCTGGTACAGTCCCCATGGACTGTCACAGAGGTGCAGTTTGCCCTCGGCTTTCTCCTCTGAGCTTTCTTGCCAGGCGGTGGATACAACTGGGCAGGCTGTCAGCCACAGGTTTCATGTAGAGTTAATCTGTTAATGAAAGAAACACAGGGTTAGCAGCAGTCAGATTTAAGAAAAAAACAAAGTACCCAGAAATCATTGTTTTAGGGCTTGGAGAGAAATACTTGCAGGCAAGGCGGAAGTACAGCATCTGGTTCTGCCTATGAGCCACATAAAAGATATGGATTTCAAGGATCTCCCAACTCCAAGGTCCAGATGGAGAAGAAAATACAAGGGACAAAGCCATAACAGCTTTCCTGTTGCTAGTACATTAATGAAAACATAATGACATGCCAAGAGGGAGGAAAAAACCCCACAAATATGTAGTGAAAGTAGGGATTAAATGGGAAAGGGTGCAGATTTTGTGTGGAAGTTTGAGGTCACAAAATTAACTCACTGTGATAAAATCCTCTAGAAGCCACCTGTGGAAGGAAAGGTACTACCTTGCCTGTTGTGCTATGTGAAGAACAGACCCATGTGATGTGAGTGGATCCCACACCTTTGCTGATGCACCACTTCCCCCTTCTTCTCATGGAGGGCCCTTCTCTAACTCAGCTACCAACAAAGATGTGCTCACAGGGGCAGCGGCCAATTCAGACTAATGTGGATGAACCCAAACCTCACCAGTAAAAGGAATGTGGAGCTGACAACCACCTGCTGGGTGGTGCGGATAAACATCAAGAGAAGATACTGCACTGCACTGAGGCTGCACGCATACTTACCGCTTTCACATTTAGATCCATCAAAATAATTACAAGGAACTCAGTTTGACTAATAAGCAGGGGCACAGATGATCTATTGCAAGCAGGTGCTATGAAACTGGAAGCTGGAATGCTGCAGCAGCACAGAACAGGAGGGGCTTATAACATACCCAGTGGCATGGGGGAGGGATTTAAAGCAGGTGGAGCAGAGTTATCCAGGTTGAAATCCAGCCAGGACTGCAGAGAAACCATTGCTTCAAACAGGAGGTGATCTCCAAATGTGCTTGTTGGCTGGGCTTTCAAAAGGACTTACCACTGCTCAACTCAGATCCTGATAGAGGTCAAGGGCTGGATCCCTGTCAGTGTCAGCAGAGTGGTGGTGGCCAGTGATAAAAATCCCATCCGTCGTCATTTAAACTGCAGGCTACCTATACTTATTTAAAAGGCTCTTCCCCAGCTTATGCTGCCAGCAAAGCACAGGTATGAGACCTGGAGACAGTCTGAACATTAACTTTTGTATTAACCAGAGGGATGACAGTGGGAAAACTACTGAGTCTCTGTGTGCCCATGTCTCCGTCGGCACACAGCGAGATTTTCTTTGCCACATTACTTGAGAGACGCTGCTGGAAGGAGCTGTGCAGTGGCTCAGCTGTTCCAGACCTTCCCTACCCACTAGCAAAATCAGCAAAAGCCCTTTCCAGAGAACAGCCCTACTCTCCTTTCTCTCAGCCTGAATGGCAGCAGAACTTCCTTACTTTCTGTAAAATCAATCCTAAGTTTGAACACCTCATGGTACTTAAAGAACAACAGGAGAAAAGTGGTCAGTGAAAGGAAAAATAAAACAAATATAGCAAATTATTTTTCTAAGAAAAGAAAAAAGCTGAAACTTGTTTCTTATTCATAAAGCTTTATGTCTTCCAGATATTAATGATTCATTATTTTTATACTGTCTCTTTGGGCTCTGTCCATCCACAGATTCACACAGTCTGCAGGGCTAAGCAAGCCCTGAGAAACTGTGATCGTGCCCCTGAAGGACCCCAAGTGTCTTAGTTTAAATCCCTCCAAAATGGCTTTCCAGCAAGGTTAATGATTGATAAGCTTTTTCAGAAGTACTATGTTTATGTAAACCAGACTGCAAATCAGTGGAAGCTTGTGTCTGCCTATAAGATATCTTCACTTCACTTCATGCTCACTTTAAAGCCACCCAGTGCAGTCTTGAGGGAAAGGAGAGCTGTTCCAATTTGATGCTGTTGTACTATGAACATCTTAACGACTATGAAGAACAGAGCAGATGGCTTTGGGCATCTGTTCATCTAAATTCTGTTACTCTCTTCTTTCCTTTTCCAAATATGAATGCAAACCGAACCAGAATATACAGTTGGGCAGGTCACATTTTGTATTTTTTTTACATCCAAAGTTTATTTAAGAACAACTAAACAAATAATGGAACAAAACCAACTCCAAGTTCAGATGAGACATGATACCCAGCAAACTGTTTCAGAAGAAATAAAGACAGCAGAGCAAATCTGTTTGGCCCTTCACTATACAAAACCTGGGAAAGGCAGTCTGCATGCTGGAGCACTGTCTTTAACCCACAGCCACTCAATGGGAGAATGATTCCTAATTTTTCAATAAAGTGAATTAGTTCTGATCTGAGCCCCCACATTATCCTCCCCAGCTGTTTAGTGTCTCTTCACCAGCATCACCAGAAACACACATTTAAACGGCTGCCACATGCATGAATTAAAGACTATTCTGTTACCAAGCCCTCAGCATATAATGCTGACAGGAAATTCTGCCCCCCCCCCCCCCCAAAAAAAAAAGCCCACATGGACCACTTCTATGATTTGGGAGAGCAGAGCATAACCCAGACATTCTGCTTGACCCTTGAAAAGATCATCAGACTGCATGGGACAATTCTGAAAACAAGCTGGTTTACGATAGTAAAGACTCTGTTGTCCAAGTCATGGAAGCTATATTCTTGTTAGACTCTTCACTAAGCCATCCTAATGACAGGAGCCAAAAGTACTATAGTATTCTAAATAAATGTGGTAATTCTTGACAATGCTCTCTCTTAAGAATTATTAAAAATCAGAATGAAATATAAGTCTTATGCAATAGAAAAGTAAGAAAACCCAACTAACTACAGAATTGGAAAGGCATTCTTATTATTGGAGTCTTATTTGTACTTATTGTCTCATTTTTATTATTGGAGTCCTATTATATAGGAGTGAAGAACAATGCTGGGACCTGTGGGCAATGCTATTGAACTGCCAAAGTAGTGAGGATTCAACCCAACAAGCAACACTGACTGCAAGCAAATACCGAGAAGAAGCGGAAATACATAACTCAGTAATAGGCCAAAAAACGTGTCAAAACAAGTCAAGATCACTGATGAACTTCTAAAGTGTTGCATGCCCAACCTGGAGCAATCACCCCAAATTCTCTTTTTTCAGGAGGTGAAATTAGTCTCTCAGCAAAGGTCAAAAATCAATTTTTAGTAATAAGAACAGATTTTCTACACCAACGTAGTTCACCTTCACCTTGTTCTTTCAGACCCAAATTAGTCTGCCTCTGGCGATTTCATCTCAACTAGAACTTTTCTGGACCTTTTGAAACAGGAAGTTTCTAACTTTGACAAAGTCTATGTTTAGCTTATATGGTCTGGGAGAGCCCTTGTGCGGCCAGCAGACCTTCATGGACTCCTGTCACTGAGTAGGTGCTTCTTTATGTGCTTTAAAAACCCAAAGAAATCACCGAAACCCCAAACCTCAAGGAGTTTCCAGGCAACTCATTGCTGCCAATGTAAAGAAACTCCTATTCATTTTGGTAACATCCATCCCCCAGTAAAACAAGACTATAACTTTTCCTCTTGCTGCTTATAAGCATGTCAACAAAACCAGAAAATCTTCATATTTAATGAAACCAAGAAATTCCCAGGAAATTCCACAGTAAGATTCTGCCTCCCATTCCCTCTTGAAAAATCTGAGAAAGCACAAGCAAGCCTGCCAGCACCTCTACCTACCTTCAACTTTAAAAATAATTTCATAGCAATTAAAAAGCAGCTCCCAAACTAATCACACATCCCCTCCCCAATTCCGGGCTCTCATCAGCTTTCCATTGCTTGAGCCCCCTGTTCTTGAAGCCCTCTCTTCACCCTTGCCTCTACAAATGGACAACCTGAACATTTGCTCTTAACAGTTCTAATCTCAGCATATGATCTCTCAGATTATCACAAAAATCATCATACATCATGGGTTAAGGACACGGATAAACATCTGCCAAAGCAGGAATTCAGCTTCTTGTTTCTTGACATGAGAAAAAGACATTAGCATGCTCTAACTCATGTCAGACCACTGAATACATAGAACATGAAGAGCATATCTTTAAATTTTAAACTTGCATCCTTCCATTCTGTACCCAATGTCCCTCTCCCTTCCCTCTCCCTTCCCCCAGTACATCAAGTTGTTATGCTCTGTAAACACTGCGACTTCCTCTTTTTAGCGTCAAAGGGTGTTTGTTTATTTGTGAATAATTTGCTTCATGGGTTATTTTCCCTAATTATTTGTGGGACTGAAGATAGGCACTACAAAATGAAGGGCAGTGCAAAGCAAGGACATGTTCATTAAAATACTGATGAGCTTGTCCGAAGGGCAAAGTACAAGATACACAGCTTCCATCTTTCAGCATGGTTCGGGATGCTGCCAGGAGACAGACTCTAATGCTACAATCACAGGGAAGCAACAGGTGACAGTGAATGCCCATGGATACCTTGTCTTCACCCAAGAATTGGGGCTGTCATTTCAAGGAGAAAGTGCATGAAGTCACACTTCCCCTTCTATACCTGGGGACTGCACATGCTATTGCAGACCACACTGGCCAACACCAGAAAAACCTATGCCAGACACAGATGGGGGGAGGGACAGCATAAAGCAACGAGCCCAACACCACAGACACAGCTGCAGCACCCTCTGTGCAGATATTATGCAAAGTGAACAACTGTGTGCAGCGCTTTTCACTGGCCTTTGCCTATTCAGTTAGCAGAATTTCTGTCACACTTCAGCATATACTGCAAAATACCCACTTACTCCTTCATTATCCAGGGAACCAATATGACTTTACTCAGCCCAGATGGACAACAGCATAACAGCCTATTGCTGGACTGCTTTTAACGCAACAATGTGTTTTGTCCCCTTTTTTGCTATTCATCTTTTCCTGTCTCTTCTTGATGCCCTTCTGATGCCTTAAACTACAACTAACCTCGATGTTGCTCATCAGCAGAGCCCATCATCATGTTATTTGAGCACTTTTGCTGCAGCACCTGGGCTCAGGGCTAGTGGTTTACAGGCCTACCCAGTAGGATGAACATACCTGAAGCCTTGTTTCGCTCTATCACAACTGCCTCAATGACAGAAACCGGGCAAGTTGGGACAGATACTATGTGTCTTATTTGTGCATTCACTATTACGTTCCCTTAAATGGCTGACTGGTTCAGTCATACCCTTCTACAAGGGGCAGAGAAGACAGCTCAGCTCAATGGGGTACAGAACAAATGCTGGAGAGGAAGCTGAGAATGAGCTGGCATGTTGCAGCCCTTGTGTAGGCAGCGTCCATCCAGGCACCAAGGGTGACAGGAGGAATTTCCCAGGGACTGGAGAGGACCAGGCAGTCTCATGCAGGTCAGGAGCTCCTGTGCTGGCTGCAACCCTGTCTAGGAGCAAATGAGTGCCTACAAGGACTTTTCATCTTACCCCTTTATTTTCATTTGTCACTATACTGAAAGTTATATTTCTCCTTGCTAAGTTTTTAATTCCAGGTGTGTGTATGTTTATTTGAAAAGTTTTTCAATTATTCTTGGGTTTTTGTTGTTTGGCTGTTGGGTTTTTTTTAGGTAAGGAAAGTTGTGTCAGAAAAGTGTCTTTTGAACACTTTGGCCAGCCTGAAGTCCTAGCATACACACAGAAACATGGATCCTCTGTATACCCTTCCTGCTGTTGGCCATCAGGAATTTAAGGATTTTCTGAATCAAAGGACACATTTTGATCACTTTTGGAAATGAATGCACATCTGTTTATGAAACTCCTTTGCATATTTGGCTTATATGAAATGCTGTGACAATGCACACATAGAATTTAGAATCATGGTATGGCTAGGGTTGGAAAGGACCTTAAGATCATCCAGTTCCAACCGCCCTAACATGGGCAGGGACACCTTCCACTAGATCAGGTTGCTCAAAGCCACATCCAGCCTGGCCTCAACCACGGCAGGGATGGAGTAGTCACAGCTTCCTTGGGCAGTCTGTTCCGGTGCCTCATCACCCTCACAGTGTGCACGTCCCATGAGGAAAGGGCATTTATTTGTACAAGCCTGTTCACTGGAAGTCTAGGCCACTCATTTCAGTATTAAAGCAAACACCACCAAACAAAACCATGCAGACCTTCATAAGCCTTCCCAGCATCTGCGCTAGGAGCATGCGTGACATGTGCTGCAATACTAAATAGCTGAAACTACCGACGGATCCACACTGAAACAGCCCCGAGGAAAACCCAGCTCCTGTCAGGCTTGGGGCACAGCCAGGCTCATCACTGGACCTTGCAGCTCTGCCTCCTGGATACTGGGGTACAGCCCACAGTGCCTAGCAGGTCTACTTGCACAGGTGGTATCCCATTAAGGGGTGGGATACAATACTGAAAAATGGAAAAAGAAGAGAGGAAAATGGGAAATGAGTCCAAAAGGAAAAACAGAGGGTTAGTACTTAAAAAAGGATGTCAGGCTCTGCTTCTCCGTGCTTTGTAATGGTAATATACCAAGGAAAACTGGGTGAAAAATCAAGGGCAAGATGCACTGCTGGTTTTTGCCAAAAAGAGATGACTGCCAATCAGTCTGACAGCTACTGTAGCAATATTTTGTACAAGCTGAAGAAATACATTTCTGTGGTCGTCGATTCCTCTCATCTTGCACCTCTCTGCCAGGTATAGGCTCTAACTCTGCAGATCACAGGAGCTCCACTTTACAAAGACAAAGCTCATCTTAACCTGCTGCCCACAATCTGCAGGTGAAAAAATAGGTTAAGCCAGTCCTACCAAATGGCACAGTGGCCTCTGGGCCTAATGCAAAGCAAAACAGCTTTGCATCTTCCTTCATTTCACTGAGCTTTTGACAAACCTTAAGTACCCGTTTCCAAGAGGCCACTGCAAATGATACAGGCTACTCAACTAGATGCCAAAGCAATTCTGATGAATTTTAAAATCTAATATTTACAATATTTTCTCACTGCAGCATGCACATAGCATTGCTGTGTTTTGCTTCTGCACATAGCTCTTGCACACGATCTCTTTAAATCTATGCTCTCTGCCTCCCTAGTCTCTTGCTGCATTCCTGAGAGTCCAGAGAGTGCAGTGTCCTGCAGGCTGCAGAAGAGGCTCACAGAAACTGGATCTGTCAAGTGCTCTCAGGTACTTAGCAGTGAGCACAAAGGATCATCTAGTTGCAATTTTGGTTCTGCAGTGTTTATCCCAGTTTAGAAGCAAGTAACAGTCACTCACTCCACCCCTAGCATGACCTCAGGAGTGCCAGAAAAATCACTACTAAGCAGCTTTAGACTGGTATACAAAGAGTGCACCCAGGCAGGGCTGAACCAGCTTTGGGGGTACACAAGTTCTCTTAACTTCAGGCCAAAGGGTGCAAATCAGTTTTAGTCCCATGGCTGCCTGGTTGCAGGACGATGCTGACAAGCTCATCCGAGATACTGGGTTTGTGAGCTTGAGCAGAACCTTGCTCCAACAGTTCAAAGCTGCCCAGAGACACGTGTGCGCTTCAGCAGTTACCGAAACACACAAATGTGAGAATATCTGCAAACCAGCTTTTAACAGGCAGGCCCATCACCACGGATGAGTAAAAACTGTGCAGGGATCAAGCCTGATTCAGCTCTACTGTCCTGCTATTCTGGCAGCAGAATAATTAGTTACCTTTCAATATAGATGGCCATCTAAAAGGAAGTACAACCGCTGCTCTGTTCTGAGACAGCATGTCCCAGACTGTGTTCCATCTGTTCCCTGTGGGCAGCACCCATCTCACCCCTGGCAGGACACAAGCAGCAACCACCATGTCCTGCTCTGGTGCCTGTTCACAGCCCTGATGGGAGCCTCTGCACTGTTAGCAATATATATCTTCTTCGTGCATGTAAACTTCACACCCGGCTGCACTTTGCTTTTGTTCTCTGTCAACAAGTCATTGTATCAGAAGAGATCCTTTTCCATACCCTGATGCTTATAGCTACCATGGTCACACCAGTGACTTTCATTTGGAGGTTCCTCAGCACCAAAGCTGGCCTGGCTCTGCTGAAGAGGTCACTGTCCTCTGGCCATGGCCAAAGGCAGCAGGCTGGCATGTGTCGTGGAAGTGCTGCAAGAACAGCCTGTTTCCATGGGTGTAAGGACCAAGTGGTTAAGGATTTACAGGCGCACCCCAGTTTTGCAAAACTCTTCCAGGTTTCCAGAAAAATGGGATTGCTTTGTGCTCCAACACTTTAAAGCACAGAAAAACTATTTAAAAGTGGTAGAAAATTGGTCCTGAGAAGATTGCTAGACGTGAAGAACATTTAGAACAAAGAATGAAAATCCTGATTTAAATAAAGAACTGTGGCATCAGCTGTTGCTCTTGAAGTTTTGAGCCTTCAAAGCTTACCTCCTCAAAGATTAAAAGCCTTTTCTGGGGAAAAGGCTGTGGTCCTCATGTAATTGCAGCCCCTAGAATCTCAAAAGAGCCCCATGCATGGTCAGATCAGTGTAGTGTAGGAAGAAACCACAGATGAACCCCAGCCTGAAGATGCAGCATCCTTCACACACCGTCTTCTCTTCCGCCCCATGTGCCCATCCTGCCCCTCTACCTTCTACTCCGCTCATGCTCCACTGCGCCCCCAGGTGTCCTCCCTGCCAGCAGAGAGGGCTCTTGGGCAGCAGCACAGGGCTGTGAAGACATGATCGCTTCTTGCACGCCTCCTCCCCAGGTCACAGCACCCTGTAAGAAGACTTGCTTCGGGAGGGTTTGCAAGTATGCAAAAGCCCCTGCTGAACACCAGGCTTGCTGCAGAACACCATCAAGAGCCCGTCAGTCTTCCTCCTCCAAGGTGAAAGGGAAGGACAAATGGCTTTATTGAAACAGCTAAATCAAACAACTACACTGACCATCAGCCAGCTGTAACACTTGCATAAGCTACAACACCACTCCTATTTAATATCCTGGGCCACTCCAGAGGAGAGGCGACACGTGGGTAAAACCCAGAGATATATATTTTGCTTAATTTCTTTTCTTAATTGCATGTTATTATGTTTAGCCTCAATATTTATGAGCACATATTTTTTATTTCAGTATCTGACACTGGAAGTTGCTTTTACGGAAACACAGCCTGACTTCAAGGGCAAACCACATTTCAGGAAGAATGTCTGCGAGCATGCTCCTGACACACACACGTGAGGAAACCTGGAACCTGCTGCCCACATCAGGCAGGTGACTGACTGCATTTCACATAGCTCACTCCCACATTGTTTTTCTTCAGCTCATTATTGAGTAAAACCAAGGAGTGGTATTTGAGGGATGTGAACAGAGGGTCATACGGACCTTTCAAAAAACACTTTCATGTTTGATGTTGAAAGCAACAGAATTACCCATCAATCAAATCGGAATTTCATTCCTTGTGTATCCTGATACCTTCTCCTGTCTGATATAAGCACAGTGAAATCCAACCCACCATTAATGCATTTCATGCAACTGAATGCATTTGGACTTTGACAGCTGACAAACAAAAGCCCTGTTTTCAGAGAGAGCAGTTAACAGTAGCCAACAATAAATACCTTTTTCTTACATAGCAATGCCAATGTGACTTCATTATAAAAAGGAACGATCATCTTTAGGGGTGAGACCATAACATTGAATAATGCCCATGCAATTCTTGCCTTCTCTGCAAAGACTCCCAGTCAACTAGCAGCAACCAGAATGGTTGACATCCATCTGTTGGGAGCTAGACCAAGACCAAAATCACATTTTTTGTGTTTAGGAAAATATAAGCACCAAAGAGTATGTGCATCTTGGAAAAGGTGGCTCTATGGGACAAAGGATGTTATTTATTTCTAACATGCTTTCAGAACCTTGAAAGGAAATTCCCTGAATTTCACGCTGATCTCCTTAAGAACATTGCCTCAATGCACTAAATGCAAACACTCATAACATGGCTTAAGCAGTCCAGTAGTGCTGGTATCGCTCTCAATAATTAGGCCTGGTTTGCTGTTGAGTGACCACCTTATCTATGCCCAGAGAAGTATATTTTAGCAGCACTTTTTTTTAAACACCAATTTTGCAAGCAAGGAAATTTTACCTCAGAAGAGCTGATAGCAGGAGGAATGCCTTTAGCGTGAGGTAAACCCCAACGATAATGTGTAATTCTCACACACCATCTGAAAAATAGAAGTTGTCCTCATATAATATTATTTTAATGAAGATGCTGAGCTCAGTATTAGAAAAGGGAATAAATCTTTACATAACAGGCACCTGGCAGAGGACATATTCATTGTTGTATATAGGCATTATCCTAATGGAAAAGAACTACTCCAAATGGCATGTAATTAGAAAAGAAGGATGCAGAGCCTAACCAGTCATTACTGTAACAGAAATTTGCCATAGCGTGTGATTAACCTAAGAAAGGCACAATGATGATCTCACCATGTCTGCTCTTGCCTCCTGGCTATCAGAAACACAACTAATGTGAATAAAGAGGCTGGCAGCTGGAACAGTTACCACCATGGCTTAAAAACCACACACAACAAAAACCACCCAAAAACCCAGTTTAAAATATCTTGCCTTCTTCCTGCCGACACCTCAGCAGTTGTTTCCTGTTTCTTCACATTCTCACTTCACTCCACTGCTGCCTGTCATTGTCAATGAGAGCAGTAAGAACAACAGAATCATCTCCTCAGTAAACTGCCTCCTGCTAAACACCTTCTCAGAAAAACAAACAATGGAGGAAGCCGTGTTCGAGGCCACTTTTTATGTGATGTGTTTGAGGCTCTGTGGGAAACCAAATGGCTGCAGGTTGGAAGCCTTCATGTTCAGATAAAAATCGGAGCAATTCAGCAGTATCTTTACAACGCTGGCAAATGCTCTCTCGAGGGCAATGACTCAAACCTGTACATCCAGCTAAGGACTCTAACCTGCTCACCTCAGTGAGGCAAGCTTATGATATGACTTCAGTGGGACCACTGCATGAAAAGCTGTCATCTCAGTCTCAGACTCTTCTTTCTCTTTACTCGAGGCTACATGCTTTATTTTGTCCAATGCTGACCCTAGTGGAATTGGACCAAACCAGAGACAGCACCTCATTTGTTATTGTTTTTTGACTGATGAGTTACTGCATGTGGGGCATGGGGAAAGCAGAATGTGCTAACCAAGCAGGGACAGGGTAACACAACCTAAGCAGCACCATGCAAAGCCAGAAAAAATAGCACTTGTCGTATACTGCAGATAATCAGTGACACCATCATTCTTTATATCCAGAAATGATGGAGCAGCCAAACCACATATACAGCACTGCAGCCATGTGAGCGCTTTCAGCCACTTGACCCTAATGAAGGCAAATGCTACATAGGAACATGCTGGTAAAATATTAAACCTATAAACTACATCATGTCTTCTTCAGCCTCCACCTTGAGCTGAGAGGTGGTGTTGAAAGACACATCCAAGAAACTTCCCAGATGACAGTAACTGCCACTGTGGCAGATCTGATCAGCTAAAATGAAGGAAATTGAGAGACACTTACTGTTCTGGCTCTTAGCTTGAGAAAAAGGAGGAACTGGCACTGACACCAATTCAGTATTGGTGAAAATCAACCCCAATCCTTACCTCGCTATTTTTGAGTCCTGAAATTAACTAGCCAGAAAGCTCTTCAGGACAAAAAGAGGCTCTTAAATCTTCTCCATCCACAGCATAAATGCTTGAACAAAGAGACTGCAGTGCTTTCCTTGGGTGAGGGAGCCAACTCAGTCACCAAGTCTCTCCCTCAACACCTCTGCCTTCCTGCAGCAAAGAAAAACACCAACAGCTGTGCTGTACGACAGCTTATTTTAGGAACAACTCGTTATTTGCAGTCTATCCCACAGGTGTTTGATGCTAATAGCTTTTCAGAATTGCCCTTGCAGGCAGCCCGGGGGTGTAAAAATCTCTCATGCTAACAATCACAGGAACCATCCTCCCTCCTATTAGAATTGTCTCCCAACAATGGCTTATTCAATGCATGTATTTTTATCCTTAGGTTCAATGTGCTTTTATTCTTCCAGCCCCAACAAAGGTGATGAAGGTACCCAACTGCCTTCAGCTTTTTATACCATGTTTTAAACTTGGATTTTCACAGGCTCAGGAATAACGATATTCTCTGCTTCTAAATTCTTAAAAATCACAATGCTCATAACACAAAACCTTACTCAGTGTTTGAGACTTGGGAAGCCCCATCTGTGTCAGAATCAAACTAAACCCAGAAACACTTCCTCAGCACAGCAAATTTTTAAGAGATAGTAATGCAAAAGTCTGGAAAGTAGTTCAATCAAACATGCTGGAAGCAGAGACCCAGCATGTCTCATTTTGTAGACACATTCAAAGCTAATAATAATACTAGGAGTTAATGACTGGAGTGGTCATAAGCCAAAGCTCTCCTTGCTGCGTTATGGCACAGCTGTACCCATACCCTGGAGCTCTGCCTTATCCATACCAGACATACGGTCTGTACCCTGGACCTCTGCAAGGCCATGAAGGCTAACTCTAGCTAATGTGACATCTCCACTCCTGTCAAAGGCTGAGATCTTTCACAGGCAGAGTTCAAGGTTTATACTGAGCCTAACTCTAGACATACCTATTCTCCTCATTACTCCTGCATTTAAGCCAGGAAAATTAATATTTCCATTTATCAGGTGATTGGAGCAATGCACACTGTGATAGAGGTACTGGAAAAGGACATTAACTTTGACTTGAATCACCTTCAGGATGATTGCCAAGTTGGTTAATGAGTATAATCAGTATTAAGTATAATGACAGCTCAAACAAGATATATCACATCTGGGTTTAACAAAGCCTCAGGTTTACTGAAGCTGGCTGACTCAACCACCTAGCCAAGCCCAATCAGACAGCCCATGGACAGTGTGACTGGCACTCACGGAGGCAGCTCTCCCTCTTGCTCCCCTTCATATACAGTAAAGCTACAACCTTCTCCAGCTACATGCAGCTGCTTCATGATATGGAAGCAAAACATGCCCCCAAGCATTCAAAACTTAAAACACCCGGCAGCCCCAAGCAATTACTGAGTTTATCACCTCAAGCCCAGCTCCTTGCCTCAGGCTGTATTCCATTTACTCCTCTCTGGAGAAGTTTCAGCTCTCCTTGCTCAAGCTGCCAGCATATTTAACCTGCAAATCTTACAAGTAAGCTGAGGTCAGGCTGTACCTCGCTAAAGCACAGCTGTGAGCGAGCGGGGCTGTGTGATAGCTTTGTCCTTGTTTCTAAGTCAGCTGGAGTGGAAGCTGGCAGGGCATGAAAAAGGACCATTCACAACTTAAGGCTTAATTACTGGACTCACATTGAACATAGATGCCTTATGCACAGAAGCATATTGGAAGGAGTGAGAAAACACATGGGAACCTTAGAGCCATCATGAAAATCCAGACAAGATGGCTTATTTCCAGACAGGAACTTCATGAAGATAAGCACTAGATACTTCAAACAGTCATCTGACAGCTGTGGGTGCACGGCAGGCTTCCTACCACAGTTAATTTTTATTGACATCCTATTTATGGATACAATTTTTGTTACCACAAACTGTGCATACATATATAATTGCAGACCGACATAAGTGCATAAAATTTTATATATACTAACATAGTCATCTAGCCTGACCTGGGTGATTAAAGCTAAGTGCTGAAACCAAAGAAGTCTGATTTTCACGAAAGCGCTGAATAATCAGAAATACCAGTAAGGCAAGTGGCAGTCAAAGTTGCTCACTATTTTTGAACATAGTTCCTGTTTTTATCCAAGAAATGCCAGAAGATCCTAATGTATTCTGTTATTTCACTAGATGCTACATGTAAGCATAGAGATATTAGACATTCATAGCTCACACAGGCAGGGTATAGAGCAGCGGTAGGAACCGGAACTTCTCCTGCCTCGTCTTTAGAAGCTAACAAAGCTGAAGATCAGAGAGAAAGCTATGCAGTCGTCAGAATCTAATGCCAGCGATTTAACCACAGAACACCCTTCTCCAACTTATCATCTACTACCAAAATCTCTTTGCAATCATGAGCATAGGAATTTGGCTTTAGAGATCCACCTCTGAAATAGTACCAAGAAATATTTAAATTCTTGCTGGATTACTGCCATACAGCAAGTCCTGAATCTACGGAGGTGAGGCAGGCTGGCACCTCTGTTAAAGCACAGGCTAGAAAACCAAACAAGCGTGCAGAAGATGCTGCTGCCAGCATTTGTGAATTAAAACATACCCTAACAACCCAAACCCACAAAACCCCAAAAGCACCACCTAAAAGCTGAACAAGCAAAGGACGCTACTTACCCAGGAAGGCCATCTACCCAAGACGAGTACTTGCAGCCACTGCAGATCTGGTTAAGTGTTCATACAAGGGTGGTAAGCACTTTTGGAAAAGGCTTTTTTAACGCTTTTGCCCTTCAGAAAGCTCAAGCATGGCATGGGATTGGATGGGGTATGAACATTTGACAACAGAGAACTTCCAGTGGGAACAGGGCAGCAGGCAATGAGATACTTGAGCAAGCAACTCTATTACATTTTCTCCTTCTTACGTAAGCTGTCCGCTTTTACGGAGAGAAAGGCTGGCGATTTGGTCTGAATGGCCCTTCCTATAAACCTGTAGCCTGCATGCTTGAGCAAGTGAACTCAGAGCAGACAGAGGAAGGAATGAAAGAAGTATCTGGGCAAAGGGGGAAACTGGGTCAGAAGATCTAGAGAGTCCAGGCTAAAGAGCTAGGGCACCAGAAGCAATTTATTGGGTGTTCCTCATATAACCATATTATCAGTAACTCAGACCTCACTCCAGGAAACACAGGTGAGGAACCTGCATCTTCCCCTTCATCCCTGCTCAGGTGCTGATCAGCACAGCCCAGGTAATTACTACAGCTTGACCCTCACTACCTCAGCTCTGTTCACACTGCTCCCTCATCCATTTATTAACAAGTCTAAACCACAAGCGTAGGCAGACACAGGAAAACTGTTTGGTTTGTTCTACTCCAAGTCAACAGGAGAAAAACATTTTTGCAAATGCAAACTGCTACAGAAGGTGGTTTGAAAGAGACAGATGTTTCGTTAGCACTGCAGATGGTCTGGAAAATCCCCCATCACCACCTCAAAACTCTCACCCTTTTCCTTTCCAGGAGGACAGAACACATGTTCTTTCCCCATAGTCTGTGCAGGCTCTGCCACTTCTTTTAAGGGAAAAGCCACAACCCCTGAAAATTCATTAGCCTCCCCCTGATCTTCTCTCTGGGCAGTATCTAGATGATGTTGCTCAGCTATTGAATATCAAGGTTAGTGTGTCTCAGTCCTAAGTTTCTCCCAGAAAACCGGAGAATGAGGTGAAATGCTGATCCTGGGAACACCAGCCTTCTCCCACATGAACTCATCAACTTTATTCCATCTATGAGCCTGACCTACCTCCACAACTGCTGAAAGAATTCCGGCTGGGCAAAAAGGCACAAGGAGGCAAGAGGTGAAGGGGAGAGCTGCTCTTCCTGAGAAAAGAGGATGTACAGGGAAAAGTAAGTTGCTTCGTCCATGTGATATAGAAATCTGTTGGGCCTCTGCCTCGTGGAAGTAGGCTTGTACACTCTTCCAGCACTGATTCTCCATCTGTCTTCTACTCCATGCTCCCTGCCGGACCATTTCACAGCTTCATACAGCTTAAGGCCAGGAAAATGTTCATAAGAAATGGATGGTTTTAAATCACGTTTTGCACCATGGTACAGCATCACTTTAAAAGGCGGTTTTAATACTGCTTAAATATCTGATGGCAGCCATTTTCATACCTCTTGCTACCTCATGCTGCATGCTCAGCTTGAATGTCATAAGCATTGCTCTGTCTTTCTAAGCCTCTGATGGGTATTTTTTCCCATTTCCTGATTTTTTTCCTGTCATTGGTTAGGTTTCTTTCTTCAACTGGTGACTAACAGCAAATGCTATTAAAAAAGCTGCTGTCTGGCCATACAGGAAGTATTTTTCTGTATAGGGACATAAGGAGAAAAAAAAAAGAAAGCAAATAGATTTAACTGAAAAAATGCATATGTGCAAAAGAGAAAACCCATTTTCCCAAAGACTGTGCTCTTTTCAGTCACAAACAGGAAACCCTCTCTCAAGAAAGGCAGAATTAGTCATTAAGTGCCTATGTCTGATTAACCATTTCAACAGTCAGCAGTAAACAATATCAGATCAAGACTAGGTGACTACAGGAGCTTATCCCAGTTAAATTCTGGTCACAGAGCTCAGTTCAGGAGCCCATGGATGAAATTCCACATGCAACACACAAAGTCAGCTTTCAAGAGAGGGATGGAGAGATGAAGAATATGGCATTAATTCGAGGTAATATATATTTTCATGTGCATTTCTTCTTCAAAGTACTTTCCAAAACTAAGCTACTAGGTCCACCCCAAAAGTCATTTAACTGTGTCTTTAACTCCACTATGCAAAAGCTTAGAAAAAGCCACCTGCTAGAAAGCAGGTACTTTTACACTTCTGTTTTCAGTCCAGATATGAGAAGTTGAATCATTAACCACTCAGAAAAAGTGGTTCAAAGCAGCACCAGGAAGACCTCATACAAGTGATCAGAAAACACTTTTCGGCAACTAGACAGAACTGAAAAGGTCACAACAAGACCTATTCGTTGTCTTTTTCTGTGCAAATTTTCTACCACTCTGGTCTTTCTTAAATCCAATGATAGGAAGCTACTGCAACAAACCATTGCATAGAAAACAGGCTTGAAACCTTATGCATAGAACACTGCACCCACACAAAGCACAATGGAGACAGGTTTTGGATTTGCAGAAGTCCTGGTACAATCACAGTTTCAACTCTTGGGAGTTCATTATCATCATCCACTGTTTACGGTGGCAACACAGCCGGGAGTATTTCAGGACCATCACTAAAGACTGTAGAGGACAAGGATTTCAAAGGGCATGCTACTGGCTGGCTGAAGTACCACAGCTAAATATTCTGTACACTCATCTCTACCTCATCTGCCCTGAATTCATTCTTAATCAGCTGCCTAAGATACAGTGACTGAAAGGATGATGTTGTTTGGCTTCATGTCAGAATGGCAACTATGGTGTTTGGAATAATTTCATATTAATTCGATATTTTCAGCTAGATACCTCTGATAAAAGGCCAAATTTGTACGTCACATAAACTACAGCAATTCCATTAATAGGGTTTTTATCAAAGAAATTACAGCCTTTAATTGGTCAAATTTAACCCATTCAAATAAGGTGGGTTTTTTATTTAGCAGCATGTTAGCTACTGACTCTGATGTGATTTTACAATAACAGGTGTGGCTTTGATTGCCACCTAGTTGAACCCAAACAGTGGTTAAAGATTAATTTGATTGCTGAAGTTCAGTTATAAATCACACTGAAAAAGAAGAAAGGTTTCAACAGGCAAAAATACAAGACAAACTGAGGCTGAGTAGGGAGGATTCATTAGTCACTTGAAGCCTGGCTCTGATACTGGAGAAGTAACAACACATGGGTTGTCTTGGAGCATCCGTACAGATGGAACTGATGAGTAACAGCAAAACCACTTGTTACACAGCTCACTACTTGCGATTATAGTATTAGAAGTGTAATGCAATTGAAGCTTGCTTTCTTGGTAGATACTTAACAAAACTATTATTAGCTTTGTCCTCCTTTTACTTTGTTTTCGTCTAAAGCTCTTTGAGGAGCAGCTCAAACAGATACTGTGTAGGCTTTCTACCTGTCATCTGCGTGTTTGGGTTGGCTGCTGATAGCAATGTCTGCTCACATTCCTGCAGGCACATCGATTTGGATATAGCAGACACATACAAATAGCCTCCATGCAGGAAGCTAGCTGAAAAAAAGTCCCTTGTGCTATCTTATTAATACATTCATTTCACTCATCTTCTTGTTAGGGAGCAAGTGTGCTCATTGTCCATCTCTTTGGCAAGCCTCCTGCCACCTTCCTTCCTCCTCCAGCATGGAAAATTGATATTCTAAAATAGGTCATTTTATTATGAAAATACATTTTCCAAGCAGTATTCCCTTGAGGCTCTTCATATTAAGAGCATCTTTTGAACTGGATTAATACTGTTCTGCTATTTCCCAGTATCAAACACACATGTTTCTACAACAGTGGCCAAGCATGGTCCGGCTGGAAGCGACTCACAAAGCAGACCATTTAATAGAAGAGTATTTCTGTGGGAAGTCTTCCAGGCTTTATGATAGGATGATCTGCTTTTATTGCACTGTGGGTAGTGTAAAGCAGCCCTATGACTTGAGGTTTGAATTGTTCTCTTTAAATTGACATGCTCACTGAACCCAGACAGGAGGTAAAGACCCCTCTCCTCACCGAAGGGAAGACCATCTCTCTGTTCTGTGCCTGCTATATGCAGCATGAAACTGCTTGTCCCTTCCACTTCTTCGGCATCAAGCTAATCAAGACTTAAACAATCAATAAAGGCTGGATTAATTCCTAAGTGCCAAAAGCACAAGAAGCTAAATTAATAAAGTTCATCTTTCTGTAGTACTCATTTCTTAAAACTTTTCTCTGCACCTCCTGACAGAGCTTTGCTTGATTTCTCAGGAAATGAATGAACAGCTTTTATTCCTCAGTCATAGTCTGCAGCGCATCCTTACGCATTTCTAGCATTGCTAGCATATGGCCAAAACTGCAGGCTGAATTTAGCCCCATGAACCCTATGTTGTCTGGCATGAGACAAACAGCAGAAATTCTGCACAGCCCAAACCTGAAGTCACCATGTGCAGGTGAAGTCATCTGCACACCAGTGACTTCAAGTGGTTCTTCCAAGTCTATTCAGCCCTAGGCTGATGTAGGTGAAAGCACATTTGCAATTAGTAGTGCTTACACTTATGGCATGAAAAGGTTTATTTGAAGGACTGGAGAGCAGGCAGGGGCCCAAAAGCCTGGTCACTTTATTCTGCCATACCACCGGTGCGGATGAGCCTTCAAAATATCACCCTTTCTGTGAAAATGCCTTTGGGGCTGCAACTAATAATTGTCAAGTGTTACCACAGCTGCATTTGTAATTGGGATAGCTGTCCCCGCAGAGTGGATGGAAATGGGCACATTATTTTACAAGTACTGAAAAAGGGGATGTTGCAAGGCTACTGCTTAGCTTGGGCAGAAATCTGGGTTCCTATAAACAGGCTATGAAGGTCTGCATAGGTTTATCACCTTTTAACAGCTAATCCCTAATTAATAACCTCAAGGGGAGGATTAACATGCCGTAGTGTGATGCGGCGTTATAAAAAGTTCAGCACTTGTGAAACACCAGCCTTTTGGGGTGGAATAATTCTGTCATCTTGTTTTCATACAGCTCTTCTCAGAGTATCATCTTTCTGACAAATAGTTTATCATGTTACTTCTACCTACATCCCCCCAGCATGCTTATATTTTATCATTTTCCTAATGACTCATCTCTAAAGCTAAGCATTTCAATTGTGTTAAGTTTCAACTGTGTGAAACTGATGCTTCAGAGGAAGGAGAGTGACATTAGTGATGGTGACCCTTTAGTTTAAATACTAAAAGCTGATTATGCTTCAGCGTTTTCTAGCCTAAGGGCTAGGTAACTCCTCAACAGTCAGACTGCTTCTATGAGAGCTGAGCTGGGAAGATTTATAGGACTTTTACACCTCTCCTTTCTGAAGTTGGGACCTGGTGATATCTGGTTCATTCTCCAGTGCCCAAGGCCATCTAAAAGGTGCTCTGGACTGTAGCTCCAGTAGGCTAAGAAAATGGGAAATTGCTAAAATGCAACAGTGAACTGTCCAATCATCATCTCTGCTAGATTTTTTACCTAGGTCATTACACTGGCTTTCCAGATTTACTCTGCTCTTTGACCCTGCTTTTAGAAATACTCCACAGTCAGAGGCCCTACAGAAAGGGAGGGACCGTTCCCTGGGCACTTAGCCTAGACACTACTTTTTAGACTAAGATTCCACCAGCAACACATCAGAGATAAAGTACCAGTCCTTGGACTTCAAAAAGTTTTACAGTTTCTTTATGAAGGCAAAATGACTGCCCAAGAGCAGAAAATTCACTTTCAGACAGTCTGGCTTTACATTAAGGGACTCTGCTCACCCCTAAGCTGACAAAGACCACGTTTCCCTCGTACCAGAGAAACCACACTCCAACACTACCCTCTACCAACGGGAACACTCACCTCTTCCCAAAACCATGTAAAATCAGACTAGTAACCAGTCTACTGTTCTTTTCCTTTTCTGTTCCACGCAGAAAAGGAAAAATCCATCCATCTGAAACTTATGCCTAACCACACAACTGTTTTTATTTATTTTGCCCAAGCATTAATGAATTGACTATTGTTTATGCAAAGTTAAAGTAACATCAGATCCTTTATTATCCCATGTTGGAAATTCCCACTGTTTCCACCAAAACCTTGACTGGCTTTCTCAGATTTCTAGTGATGTTTCGGTGGAGCAGCAGGCCTAGTCTTGCATGTGAAAAGGGGACCTCGAGCCACAGGAAAATTTCTGAATTCAATCTTCAGACTTCACTGTCATTATTGAGAAGCCATTGCTTTTTATGGTATCCTTTTACGATTAGTCATAATGCATCACAGTATTCACATCCTCTATTTGAATGTGTTGTCTTTTTGTATGAAGAACAGTAAAATAATTACACAGCATCTTGTTTCATTTTGCCTTTTATTTTTTTACTTGCCTTTTGAAAACTAAGCTTTTTTTGCACATTAGCGTCACTGTAAAAGAGAATTCCACCACTAGAATGCAATCTGTGGCCCCAGCCAGAGCAATCAATATTTCTCCAAAAGAAAAAGAAAATGACATAAGCATATGGAAAGCCATCCTGTTCTACAGGACAAAGCACTAAGTGGTGGTAATTGCATGATGATTGTGAGCAGCTAACAATATTAATTACAATCACTGAGCTCCAGCAGACTCTCAAGATACAGGTGTAACAGAGAACTCAAGCAAGCATTGATTACTTTTCCAGATTTTTAGAAACATCTGGTCCATTTAGCAGAAAAAAAAAGGACAAATAATAAGATCTGCCTTTCCGAAGCTGAATGTTGGTCACTACTTTCTGCCTGCGATTGGCATATTGCTTTTTCAGACAATACAGATTCTTCTCAAGCAACCTTTCCTACACTAGTAAAATATGTAGCTGTAGCTAACTGAACTACTGAGGTAGCTTTGTTAGCTCTTGCCAGACTTTGCTAGACTACCAACCCTTCAAGAAACACTGCTCTTTCCCTCCCATGTGTGTGCATTAACATATAGGTGCACCAAATGAGACTTCACAATGCTGCTGCTTCTTGGATCGGAAGTTCACCTGTCTAGTAATGTCCTTCATATCTATTTTATCACAGCTGAATTTATTTCCTTACTAGTGACTGCGAGAGTTGCCTGAGAGAGGAAATGAGAAATACCTCCTAATGCACTCTCTCAGCAAACTATTTCCATCTCCAAAGCTAGACAACAGTGATGTAACTTAGCTTAGAAAACGACTTGTTACAATTTGCCAAGTGACACAAGCTTTGGCTCAGAGCTCAGAGCCAGTCTCTACTATGTTAGATACAGGTACTCACCGTGTGTAAAGATGCTAATAGTACAGATACTAATAATCCAACAAAGCATTGGGGTGTCTGATCATGTCCCCCTTGATTAACTTCTCTTTGTCCTTCTAAGAGAACTACTTTCAGAGGGAGGAAAGCAGGCAAGGAAGTGAACAAACCCAGCTGCTATTACCGTGTTTTACTAATGTATAATAAATATAGTTAAATGAAAGTAATGGGCGTTGCTAACTGCTACAGGCACAGATTCAATAGATACTGACTCTTGCTCCCCAATCATTAAAATAAAACCCAAAAACCAAAACAACAGGATGTCCCTGGATGGCTGTTTGATAATGGCTGTGGTAACAGCTTCCATACCTGCCACTAAGTTTTGTAACACGGATCACAGAGTTAAAAATGCCGGGAGAAAAACAGAATTCAAGCTGTCCTCTGTGGACACTCCTGTAGCCCCCTGAAAGAACTTTTACAGCAATTCACTATAATATTTCTGATTGTTACCAGTCTTCCCCCCACTTGTTTTCCCCAAGTACATGTGCCCACTGCTGACAGAGTGGGATAAAATGGCATTATGCTGGCTCCTAATTGTTACTCCTTTGGTGTTCACCTTTCCCTTCACCTCTCTTCCCCACCCCCTGCATGAAGTTGCAAGTGTTGGTGGTGTGGTTTTATTCCCATTTACTCAGTGTGCAGACACCTCTGCCCTTTTGGATCTGCTGCCAACTCACAAACACAAACTGAGCCATCAACTCCAAGAAACAAAATCGATCAACTTTAGTAAGCAACTGATCATCTGGGATTAAATTTTTAATCAGTACAAGTCTTTGTTTCTACAGAACTGTTACTGAGTTCGAAGTCCACGTATAATAAACCAGACATATCTAGCCCCGTTATATAGTTTTGCTATTTGCAGACTTAAACTGCGCTCAGATCTCACTCAAAAGCTTTTCCTACTGGAAGGCGATTCAATTTCATTCAGAACATACCCAGAATTTGGTTTTACTCAATAAATATTATCCATCTTTGTTTTGTTCTGACTCTCAAGAGGGTGATGTTTACCTAAATGACAGAAGCTATGAGTCCAAATATGCAATTAGTTTAGACATCTTGTTACATAGTATCAAGGCTTACAATTAGGCAACCAATTTGTATCTAAGGTTAATACAGAAACAATCCTGGGTGGCTCATTATATTTCTCATATTACATAATAATAGCAGAGTACTGCCAGTAACAATACAACTAATTTTAAAGAATTTTGCACAAACAGAACCAGTTCACAACCCTGTAGGGCAGGTATGAAAGTTTTATCAGCTACAAAGTCATTACATGCCCTCAGATAATATCAGCTCTTAATCCAGGATTGCTCTTAAATCCACAAAGGCAACAGGTTCAGCCTATATCACACCTCTACTTTTAATGTGGGAGTTGTAAATTACAAAATGATGCAGTGCTACAAATGCAGTAATACAAGGTACAACATTTTGCTCTGCGTCTGTAGCTGCAAGCCTATATGCAGCTTGCTTTTACTCCTCCATCAGTGACAACTGCACAAACAAATAGGAGGCAGGATGTTCTTAATATAATCAGACCCTCCTTCAGATGCAGCTGAAGCTAAGGAGAGAGTTTGATGTTAAAAATAAAAGTGGCAGTAACAGTTGTAGAACCTAAATCTGACAAATTTACTACTGCCAGCATACTGTGTTAATGCAATCTGCCTAACTCTAGCCTGGCACTCTCTGTATAGATTTCATACGACACTAAGTTTGAGACCCAAAAATTCTACCTTCTGTCTCTCCTGGTCTTGTAAGATTAACTAACAGCCACTGTTTTTAATGCTGGGCTGACTCTGAATTGGCATTATGACTCAAAATATGTAAGTTTTGGGACCAGTCACCCTATGGAAACATATGCATGCTCTTCAGATTGCAAAAGGAGTTGAAGAGAATATGCAACCTTGAGAAAGGAAATCATATGTTGAGTTAAAAAAACTCAGAGAGATGAGCCCATTTTCGGGGGGGTGGGGGAAGCTCAGTTTGAATGGAAGTAGGAAAGAGACCTTCCAGGTAATAAAATTTCATGTTGGGGGGTGGAGGGGGGAAATATACAATTATATAAATAAGAAACAATTCCCAAGATGCTGACACCAGCCTACAGAAAATTCACCATAATTCTAGAGCTCACAGTGTTACTCTTTCCAATCAGATCAGGTATTTGAGCTCATTAATGATTTTAGTACCTTTTAAGGCACCACTGCTTTTTCACCACTGTTTATACTTAGCCCATTACTGTCTACACTTACTGCAATCTTTTGCATACACATTTTCAGGGTCTTGAAAAGAAAACCAAAAAATCCTTGTGCAATTTCAGAGAAGCTCACTGTCCTGACACTTCAGCTGTTACACAGTCAGAATGCACTTCTTCATTTTAACACTTCAAAGACAATTAGGTCATTCTAAAGGCTGGAACCTGCTGTCTTCATTCATACAAATAAACCTTACACACAAGGATCATCACTCCACTTACTTCATGGGATGGTCTGCATGTACAGGGGAGGTCTTTGATTTTTGGACCTTTCTTACATTACTCTCCCTCAATGTCCATTAAGGTCATGGACAGGATAAGTCACGGTGCTTACAATCTCCCACCCTCCAAAAAATATCTCAAAACAACCAAATCCCAACAACCTAACAAAAAAAGGTACCTACTTCCGAGAATGTTATTATTTTGTACCATCTCCCACAGACAGTGCCTTCAAACTACTGAAATCTTGCCTTTTCAGTCCCCTTTGAGCTGCTACATGCTACTGGAAGACTTCCTAATATCCTGCCAAAACCACCCACCTCTGGCCCTTAGTCTGAAACACTGTGATTTCTAAAGAGAGCTATAAACCCAGGCTTAAGCGCACTCCAGAGTAAGTAAAGCTCACAAAATTCAAGTTAAAGAATCTCAGCATAATGACAATATATGTATCAGCCTAGACATCATACTCACCAGTTGGATTTGCAGTTCTGTAAGACAGGAAAGGAAATCTTTCTCACCAACACTTGGAGGCACAGCAGAATGAAAGCAGTTACAAAACCAATTCACTCTAATGGGCCCTTTCAGTTTGCAGTTTGTACATTACCTCAGTATAACTTACTCCCCAGTAAACTTCAAATAACTTTAAGGTCATCTGGAGAGAATGCTACCAAGAAGATGGAAGATGCTTTTAGCACAGTGGTCCCAGGAAAAAACTCAGCTGACTTTTAGAGGGAGGAACACCAGAGCTCTATTGTCATTCCTGAGCTGCAGACTCTCTGAAAGTGAAGTGATAGGAGGAGGAGGGAAAAATTCATTTAAGATAGGCACATCCAAAGTTAAGCATATAGCATTTAATTATTATATAGCATTATAATTATAATATTAAGCATTTAATTTAAATGCCCCTTTCAGGGCAGGCAGCCAGCATGTGAGAAAACCCCGGCTTGCAAAGAAACAGAGGGATCACTGCATGTAACTAACAAAACATCAGTTCCCACCGTGTAGCCGTGGGAAAGAAACGTTTGTACCACTGGGTGAATAGACAGGGGAATACTGAACACGAGGTTATTATCTCCGCACGTGACATTAACAAGAGCCTTCCTGGAATCCACTGTGCAGCGTCGGTGGCCAGTGAGGACAACAGTGGGGACTTGGAAAAGAGCAGCAGAGCTCTGGGTTTCTCCTGGGGAATGCATTGGCATTCCAGAGAGACCAAAGGAACCCAGTCTATTTATCTCAGAGACAAAGTTAAGTGGCTATTTAATTACTGCCTTTAAATACTTGAGCAGAGAAAGACGATCTGAAACTAGATAGCTATTTAATCTGACAGACAAAGACATTACAAGATCCAGTAGGTAGAAGATGAAGTCAGAAAAGTTCAAAAGGAAAAAAGATGCCAACATTTAACAACAAGATTAACAATCGGAGCCAATTATCCAGGAATGTAGTCAATTCCCCATCGTTGGGACTCATTAAAACAAAACTGTTTGAAGAGGCTGGTGGGCCAGACCCTGGACTCACTGGGGAATAGTCTAGGCTTTATACTATGGAAGAGGTTAGACTATAGGATTATAATAATTCCTTATGACTCTAATAAATCCACCAGCAGCATTGTTATCTTCTCCCAAGAGAAAAAGAAGGGTGAAGGAAAGTAAGTATTAATGGAGCCCAGGCCTCTGTGGGGCACAAAAAACAGGTTCAGTGTGGATAACACGAGTCACAGAGTGGGAGCTGGCAATATCATCCGTAGTTTTGTCATCAACTTCAGCAGGAAAAAGAGAAGGCCCACCGGGGTTTTGTGACGGGCCCTATCGCCGCAAGCCAGGCTGCTCCGTGCTCCTCGCCTAGCCAGCCGGCAGCGCAGCTCTGACACGGGCGAGCATCACCGGGCACGTAGTTACTCAACGGCAACATCCCGGCTCGCACCCCGAGCGGGCCACGCCGACTCTCAGCACAGTACCCCCGAGAGCCTCGTGTTTCCGCACCCTGGTCTGGGGGCACTCGGTGCACCCGCACGTCTGTCCCCGGGGCGGGCCCCAGGGGAGGCCCCGTCTCCGAGAAGCCCGCGCCGGGGGGGCCTCCGGGACACCTTCCGCGCTGCGACACCGCGGCCGCCGACACGTTGCCGTGGCGACCGCGCCGCGCATCCCCCCCAGCCCGGCTGGCCGCAGCCCCCGACCCGGTGGGGCACCTTATTACAATTACTGTTACAATCACTGCCTTAAGTTTTTCGCGCTTCTCGGACATTCGAGAGGCAAACCCGCTTCCAAGCGCCGGTAAAGAGGATTAGAGCGGCCTCCTCGGGGCTGACCCGGCCCGGTCGCCTTCAGCCCCGGGTGCCCGCTCGGAGGGGCGGCCGCAACCCACACCGCTGCGGAGCGGGGCCGGCTCCCCCGGAACGCTGCAGAGCCCAGCCCAGCGCAAACCCGCAAGGCCGGTAAGGCGAGGCCGCCCTCACACCCCACCGTGACCCGGGCACCTGTCCGCGCACCCACCGCGCTCCTCTCCGGCGCCAAATAAACTTGCTGGGAGTGTGAGTGTGAGTGTGTGTGCGTGCAGGGAGGTAAACACGATCCAGCCACCTCCCCCTCGCGCCTTACCTCCGCGGCAGCGCCCGGGGAACCGCGGGCACGCCGCCGCCGCGGGCAGGGATGACCTTGCGGAGAAATTCATCATCCGGGCAGGAAAACAAGCCCGTCCTCGGCGTGTGCAGCTACGGGAGGAGGGCGGGCGAAGGGAGGTAAGGAGGAAAGAGGGAGGGCCCCGCGGAGGTGGCCCCCCTCGCCGCGGGGGGCAGGAGGGAGGCGATTTGTGCCGACTACTAAGAGGCAGCAGAAGGCTCGGTCAGGCTGGCCTGGGCAGCCCCCGCCGCCGCCCGGGGAGCCGCACCGAGAGGGTGCTGGCGCCTCACGGGCTCTCGCAGCTGCGGCGGCGGCTGGCAGGGGACGCGGGGAGTGCCCGGGCTGCAGCGCTGAGCCGAGCTGGGCTCCACCCCGCGGCCGCAGGGATAGGCGCCGAGTCGTCCCTTGCCGGTGCTCCGTCCCTGCGCCCCGCCGCAAGTCCTCCCAAATGCGGAAGGCGCGGGCACGTACCTGCTTCCAGGGAGGCACTTCCAGCTGACGGCAGCCCTACCTCAGGCCTCGCCTGGCTTCTTATAGCTCGGGAGGTGGAGGCTTCTGCTCAGCCTCATGCTCCTGATGGAGGGCAGGAGCCCTCGGGCCCCTCGGCAGCCCCCTGGGAGAGCTCAGCAGCCGCGCCAGAGCCCCGACGGTGCGCCGGGGTTTGCTCTGCATTGCCTCCTCTGCCCGCCGGTTCTGTCCAGCTCCAAACCAAAACTACATGCTAAACTGCTTCGCAGCAGAAGGGCACATCCCAAATCCCCTAGTTCCGTCCACTTTGCTAGTCCTACATGTGTCAGCTGAGGAAGCGCGCCTACAGATCGCCAGCTGGGCACCTACTGAGCCCTCTGCTTGCGGGGTTGTACAAATCTGCATGGGGAATCGCAGTGCATGCAAATGTGGATCAGATCTGGTTACGCTTTGAATTTGGATTGCTTTGACAGGCAAATTTGGCTCCCTGTATGAAGCACTGCTCTGCTTGCCCGCAAAATTAAAAAATAGATAGAAGCAAAAATATTAGCAGCAAAGGACATCTTGGGTTAGGACCCTTAATTGTCTGGAAATCTTTGGTCTAATTTCTGTTTATTCCCACCAGTGTGGAATTTTAGCTCTCTCTGTTGCAATCACAGGAAATGGTTCTGCAGTGCCCTAAGATTCAAGTCAAGTACAGGGCTTTAACTGGGAAGATTTTAACTCTTCTACCTTCCATTAAGGGATAAATAGGCGTAAATAGGAGCAGGATTTCCAAAACTATAGAGCAAGCTGTGAGGAGAGCTGTTGCAACATGGAAAATATAAAGGGGAAAAAAAAGAACATTTGACTAGAGGACCTAAGAAAATAATTTTTACCTCTAATCGTCATGAATATCAATGAATCATATTCCCTTAGTTAATATGAATGGACCCATATTTCATTCACTGCTCTGCAGAACACCCTCAGGCTCAGTTATTGATCCTAAATCTCTTTGACTCATGGGTTAAGTGACCATGAAAAGGTCTTATATTTCCTACCATGGCATATGGAATTTCTTCTTCAACTGGCCACGAAGATCAGCATGCATTTATGTAACAGCCATTCCTGAATGAGGCTTTCTGACAGTCATTTAACCATGGAAAATTTTAGAGGTATTTTCGATATTCACCAGCAATAACCACTTTCTCACACGTGCCAAAACCAAATCAGCTCTTAGGAAGTGCCTGGACATCCCAAGAATGAAGGAACCTCGTTGGACGGGGGAGGGGAAGAGTGGAGAGAGCACCAAAGATTGTCAGGAAAGGGAAATTTACAGTTCCTGGTAGCTCTCCTTTACTTCATCGTTCTCTTTACAGTCTTGCTGCTTTTTTGGTGCACTACAGAGGCTGGTCCTCACCCTGCTCATGTCTGAGTCAGGAATATAAGGTCAGGTTGGCAAACAGTCAATGTTCAGCTCCTTATAGTTACTCTGCTAAATGACCCATTTTTAAAGGAACATTGCCAGACTTCCTGGAATTAACCCTGCTGCCATCAACATTACTACAGTGAGACTTCCACTTTTCTTGACAAAGAAGAAGAAAGGCTGGATGATGCAATTTCCTTTTGTCAGTGATTGTACTTTCATGAAGAGGTGGCTGTAGGCACTTATAGACCGCTGCTACAAAGACTTCCTGGGACCCCAGGGGCTGCTCAGCAAGGGACAGTTACAATTATTGTAGTTTTCCTAAACTTTCCTACACATAAGATTCCTAATCTAGATTCTTAAGAGAGACCCTTTCTGTTAATAATA
Organism: Myiopsitta monachus; assembly: GCA_017639245.1. NCBI lineage: Eukaryota > Metazoa > Chordata > Aves > Psittaciformes > Psittacidae > Myiopsitta > Myiopsitta monachus. The sequence continues at coordinate 68,566,972 of CM029917.1, read as the reverse complement.
CCCTCCTTAGCCTGAGATACTCAAATCACAGACTTGGCATTCAGTTATGCAGTTAATTCTGCAAGCTGGCCAAGCTTCTTGTGCCCTTTAATGTAGCTTTAACACCCCACTGCCATCTTTTTCTTTCTGCATCTTTCTCCCCATGTCCAAATGGCTGCAAAATATTAATGCTATTCCCTTTGACAGCAACCTTCCTTGCCCAGGAAGAAATAACCTGACACAAAAAGGTGAGAATCAGGCTTGTTTCCAGGCAGCCCTTATTTGGCTCTGAAACCATTTGTAAAGTGAGGAATTTCAGTTGGTTTAGTATTTATAGCAAATACTTTCCTCTTCTTTGGAAATCAACTTTGAGATTAATTGAAGCGGAAACATGGTAGGATTTTCAAAGGCATTTAAGAGAGGCAGTTGACCATTCAGCCTCAAAAGTCACAGCCATACGAGTCCTTTGTATTCATCTGGAAAAGCTGGGAGAATTTTCTATGGGCTGTTGTGCCTTTCCTATTTTAGGTTTGTGAAGCACCTTCAGAGCATACAGAGTACTCAGTTCCAGCAACTGCAGGAAAAGAACAACTGTAATTCTTGGGCAAAAAAGAGATTGGTTGGGAGCTTTGTTTGCTCCAAGCCCTTCCATGCCCATGGACTTTAAGGCTGGTGCCTGAGTGATTTCCTGCCAAGTTCAGGTAAATATTTCTTTCTGTCTGTACAGCATTCCTGAGAATGCCCATGCTGCTCTGAGCAGTCATGGCTGAGCACTGGATCTACTTGTTACCATCTGATGGACAAGGAAATCCAAGAGGAATGAAGACAGTAATAAGAAATAAATAATTTCAACTAATAATCTCTTCCCCATGCTCAGTGGGGCATTTTGTTTCAAAATGCAGTGATGCCCTAGGAAAGCTAAGAGAGGGTGTCGAAAGAGACTTAGATAATTGCAGAACTTTTTTTTAAGGTGATGAAGTGCACACATGCGTTCTGGGCATGGCCACTTTATTGATGAACTCTTCTCATGTACCTGGTTTTTCTCCCCTTACATCCTTTTCTCTTCCCTGAACCATATCCTATCATAGAACGGTTTGATTTGTAGATCATGCAGTATTGGTATTAAAGATCTCTAAACCATATTCTAAACCCTATTATGAGCTTTGAACTCCACTAGCTGCTTTCCTGATAAAGAAGCCATCACATCTCAATATATCAATGTGTCACCATACTAATGCAAAACAGATATTTAGATTATTCTGGTTTATTTACCTGAATTTTAACTCATTTGCTTAATCACCTGTGAGGTATGGCCAACTGACTACTGGTTTTCCCCATCCTTTTGTTTGCTTCAATCTCCAGCCATATATATGTGTTCTATGCTGACTTTTTGTAGGTGTTAATGAAGAAAAGCCTTCATACTGGGGTCAGCACATAGATGGTCTTTTAGCTTTAAGTGCCATGCTTAGCACTTAGTAAAGTCAACAGAACACGCTTTAAATTGTGTGCATAGGTCTCAATAATATCACGAATAATTGAGAAATCAACCTTTTTAACGTGCTAGTATTGATCAGGGTGAAACCAGAATTTTAACTGTAGAGAGATTATCTTTTGATATTTATTAGGCCAGAACTCAGGCAACAGGAGCCTGGATTTTCCAAGAGCAGTTGAAATACAATTAACCATCATAAATGACTACCACACTTCTGCAGTGCCTTTGAAGACTCCTGTAGAATGTTTTAAAATCTCATCATCAAACTATATCAAGAGCTGGCTAAATTCACTGTAGCTGAAAAATAATAGAGCCAGAGGACTTTTTAAAATGAAGAGTTGAGCAGATGCGTTGGCTAAACTAGCATAGTTTCATTTACTTCAGTAGCTACACATAAATTTACACTGGTGTGGATTTGGCCTGTTGTTTATTGCACTGCTTTTACCATATTTCTTAATGTATTTTTAGTTTTGATTACTTTGATACCAAATTTATTTATTTATTTATTTTTTTAAAATGGAGAATCTTTCATGTGTTCTTTAGGAAGATGGATTAAGAATGTTTCAAAGGTAAATAAAAGCAAAACTTCTGAGGGAAAACTCTAGCTGAAGATTGAGCTGAAAAGAGCAATGATGAACTTGTGAATACAGTCTTTAACGTTTATAGTTTTGTGAAGGCACCTGCACCTTTGCTTCCTGTTAATGTGAAAAACAAGTGAATGACTGGATGAACACATTCGTTTGGGACTGGGAGCTGAGCCAAAAAAGATACAAGGTCCTCTGGCATGGGAGCTGCGGTGAGCAGCGGTACCATTAGGGACAAATGTATCAAGGAAGAAAACCATATACGAGGTGATGTGATGTGTGTGTTTTGTGATCATGCGCTTCCCGTACAACCAGCAGAGCAGAGCAAACGTTAGTTCCACATGTTATACAGCACCTCCCTCTCCCTTTGCTTCTCACATACCTAATGGGGTGTACTGGGCATCTCTCAAATGGATGTGGTATTCAGCCACAGTAATAACACTCCTGGATCATTAGACTGGGACTGATAACACAGTTTATGGCTAGAAGAATAGGTTCTGTTTGTTATGTTTCCTGAATGTTTCCCTTAAACATTATTGTGTTTATAAAAATACTAAAAATAAAATAAAATACAATAAAATAAAAGAAATTATAAAGAAAAAAGCAAATAGTATGCCATTGTGAGTGAACTCAATATTTGTGGTGCTTTTCTGTTTCACAGTGTTTCAAACATGCTATGAATCCATACACTAGCTGCTGTATCAGGCAGCTATGTAAAATTTCAGTTGAAAACATGTAAGGATGTGAATTTCCACAGCACTGTGAAAATATCTTTGGCCCTCACCATGCACCTTTTGACAATTTTTGCTTCTGACTGTGCTGTGAAGGTCCTCATGGGGAACTTCAACCACCCCGATTGATACAGGAGGGACAATATAACAGGGTATAGGCAATCCTGGAGGTTCTTGGATGGAATCAACTTCTTCGCCCAAGTGATGGAGAAGTCCATGGGCCCTGATGGGATGCACCCACAACTGCAAGGGTAGTTGACAGATGTCATTGTAAGGTTACTCTCAATTATCTTCAAATGATCATGGCGACTGGGAGAAGTATCTGAAGACTGGAGGAAAAGTCATTCATATCTTCAAGAAGAGCAGGAAGAAGGGCCCAGACCAGTCAGTCTCACCTCAGTCCCTGGGAGGTGATGAGGCAGCTAATCCTGGAAGCTGTTTTAGGCATGTGAAGAATCAGAAAGTCATAGGAGCAGCCAAGGCAAAGGTGTGCTTGACCAACTTTGATAAACGTCTATGGTGAAATGACTGGATTGGTAGACGAGGAGAGAGCAGTGATTATTTTCTAGCTAGACTTCAGGAAGGCTTTCAACACTGACTTCCTTAAGGTCCTCATAGGGAAGCTGATGAAGTATGGGCTGGCTGAGCAGTGAGCTGGATTGAATAGTGGCTGAATGGCCCTGTCCACAGGGTGGTGATCATTTGCAGGAAGTCTAGTTGTAGGCTAGTCAGTAGTGGTATACCCCAGAGGTGAAGACTGGGTTAAACATCCTCATTCATGATCTGAATGATGGGGCAGAGTGCACCCTCAGCAACTTTGCTGATGACATAGACCTGGTAGGAGTAGCTGATACACCAGAGGGTTGTGCTGCCATCCAGAGGGACCTCAACAGGCTGGAGAAATGGGGTAACAGGAACTTGAAGCACTTCAGCAAGAGGAAGCGCAAAGCTCTGTGCCTGGGGAGGAACAACCCCAGGGACTGGTACATGCTGAGGCTGACCAACTAGAAGGCAGCTTTTCTGGGAGGGTGACCAAACACTGGCACAGTTGCCTAGAGAGGCTGTCGGAGCCTCCGTCCTTGGAGGTATTCAAAACCAGTCTAGACATGGTCCCTGGCAACCTACTATAGACCGCCCTACTTGGGCAGTGGGATCGGACCAGACAACTTCTAGACGTGCCTTCCAATCTCTAGTAGGCTATGATTCTGTGATTCCTTTGGTATGATGGGAACCTTTGGTTAATATGTTGTGACACTTATGTTTTCACCCTTAGTGTCTATGTAGTGCATTTGGGTATGATTAATTTCACATTCTGCCATTCCCATTGAACACATATTCTATATATTCATTACTGTGATCCACATGTGAAACAGGCCACACAAAAAAGTAACCTTCTCCTTTCTCAACAAATTAAAAGAAACCATTTGATGAGTCAATAATTTATACTGTTTACCTCCTTTTATGTCAACAACAGATATCTGGATCAACACATAATCATAATGATTATAGACATAATGAGCTTATTTATTGCGTACTCACCACATGGTATTCTGGTGCATATTCGACTGTAATGATGTCAAATAATATGACTGGAAAACCTGTCTGCTCAGACAACCACTGCATACTGTGAACAATAAACTGAGCTAATGCAGACACATGTGGTCTCTGGATTCAGAGCCCTTTCTCTACTTAAATGATATTGACTCTGTGTATCAAAGCACATTTGATATTTGTAGGATTTCATGAAAAATGAAAATAAGCCAGGGATTTTTAAAGAGTGGTTGTTAGTGCTGAAGGCGAGTGTAAAACAAATACTCTCCCAATAGAGGTCTGTGATATGGGACCACTCTATAGCTTATATATTTGCACTGAGTTTAAGCAACTCTTTGTTCCAACTGCAAGTCTAGTTCTGCCTACTTCCTTGGCTGTTTAATGTGTTATTCCAGAGTGGAACATCCTTTGGCATGGCTAACCATAGCTACTTCACACATTTTCACATTTCATCCCATAAGACGAGAACTTCTCCTCATGCTACCAAAATAATCATTCCCTGGACCACTACCAAGGCTGTTCATGGCTCACTGTTGTGTTCCCTACAACACAGATTTTCATGCTGATTCATACAACTGGCGAGATGAAAAGCAGATGTAATAAGTGCTGCAAGGTGAGTAGATAAACGATGAATAGGTGTAAGCATGAAGAATAATCACCATGAACAGTAGAAAGTGGAGATGAAAAGAAGTGGAGCAGAGGCTCTTATTTATATATAAAGAATGTAAAAAACTTAATATCTACATACAAAGAATAACTACATATACCATAGGTCAGTCTAAAACCTGATGTGCCTCCCCCCAAAAAAAACCCAAACAAACAACAAAAAATCCTCAAAACCTGGAATTAAATCACCTGTCGATATGATCTCTAAATACATCAGTACTTCATTGGAAAAGAAAAATTTACATTCGTGCCAGGCAGCTGATAAAAATCAGCTGAAAAGATCAGGAAACTTCTGTTTACTGCATGTATTCACTAATTTTCACCAGAATCCTACTGCCATATGGTATCAACTGTCCGTGATGCAACTGTGCATTGTGAAGCAACATTACTGGTTATCATCTTTATATTTGCCTGGGCACCCAATATTCCTGAATTCTATATTAAAAAAATCTGATTGATTTCTCATGGCCTTCCTTTGTGTTCTTTCTATCTATCTATCTATCTATCTATCTATCATGTTGCTTTATCTAAAATAAAACCTAAAATCTTCCCAGGTTTTTGGCTTTTTTGTGCATCTATTGCATCTCTTGCCCAGCCATGGGCCTAATAACATTACTGGTATCAGAAACAGGTAATAACTGCTGTATTTATCAGAATAAATAGAAATGGTATCTTCAGGTAAAAAAAAAAACCAACCTTAGTTATAGCTCAGTTGTGCTCAGTGTAGCTGGCTAGAAGCTGAGCTTTTCAGAAAGCTTGTTTTGCCTTTTTTGCTGCTTTTATTAGTGCAGAATTAACTATTTCCACTTGATCAGATCAACTGATTTTACAGTTCCTCAGTCTAAAGTAGGTCAGGCCCCATCTTCTGTTTCTCAGGATTATTTTCTGTTTAAGCTTTTATGCGTGCCGTACACAGTTTAGTCTATTCACACTGGACATCCTCATCTACAGACTCAGCCAGCCTTGTTCAGAGAGCTGCCTGAATGGTCCCCCTGCACCTTCCCTGTGGACTCCTCCAGAACAAGTGTCACCATGGAGCTCACACTGGCTTAGTTTCACATGAATGGACAAGATTTGCCTGAGAGTTTCTCCCTCCCTCTCTGTAATTCTTTCTGCTAGGCTGATTTTCCACTCTTCCTTGGTTACTGCCCCCTTTAAAGTCCTTGCTTGCTACAGCGACCATCCGAACTCTGTCACTAACAGCAAAAAGGTGATTCATTCACGCTAGGACTGAACTGATCCACTTGGGATATGCACAAAGCCCATTCTATATGATTTCATTTTTTCTGTGACCTGTGAACCTATGGAAAGCATTCTAAGATGGGCTTTCTGCAGTATAGACTCACTGATTCCAATCAAGTTCTACTGAAAACCATGTCCATTTTGGCTGTTGGTGAATTGCATTAGGGGTAGCAGCATAAGGTAGTTTGCCTGCATGTTTTTTAAAGGCGTTTTTCCTCTGGAGTCTGGGACATCCCTCCAGAGCAAGAGCTTGTCAAGGTTCAGTGATTCATGGGTAGATTTGGAAGATACCTGACCACAGCTGCAGAGCAAGATTATATTTTCCTGTCATTCCTAAGGAAATGTATAGATGCCAAAAATTGTCTTTGAGTTCAACACAACTGACCTGAAGTTTCTAAGCAATTTCTTATTGATTTCAGTGGACAAGATGAAGATAATGGAATAAGTCACAGATGGCAGATGAACAAATGTTTTACTATCCTTTTAAAGTCAGCATCCATTAAAACAATTTCAGAAGAGCCTGATCATTTCTTTGAGCAAAAAATCTTCAGACACCTGTTAAAGAAGTAAAAGGGCAGAAAGAGCTGAAACTAATTCTAATAATTTAATATTATCTTGGTTACTGATAATATTTGAATGGTGTTCAGCATGGGAAAAATAATTTTGCATCTACATCTAATGCTAATTTAATGTCACATTGCTTTATGACAGGAGCTTTGATTAATTAGCAGCATTCTGAACTCGGAAACTGGTGGTCTGTGAGTTAAGCTCAGCTCTAGAAGGCCGTTAATTTAAAACCCAGTAAGACTTTTTATTTCTTTTCAGCATAATCCTCTAGAACTCTCGGTGAAGAAAACATACTCAGCAGGTACATATTACCAGAAGCAACAATCACACATCCTTGGCATTGACCACATGTGCTAGATTTCACATCTCTACACAGAGCTAAGGAGCCCTCACCCTCAGTGTCATTTTGGGACTTGCAGTCTTCGTTATCTAAGAATGTATTGGATAAGTAGCGTTAGGAGTGTATGCATGAATGAATGAATGAATGAACGAACATGCGTTTGGGCCAATTTGCAAAGCTAAACTGCAGTCTGGCAGTGTGCCTTCCTATACTTCCTGGTACTGGGACTATCTGTATACTAGGTGAAATGTTAGCTGTGATGTTTGATGTGTGTTGTGGAATTTTTCGTTTCCATGAAAGTTCTGTTTAATTACTGCTGTGGCAAGATTGGAAGAACAACAAAAAGAGAGAAACCAAGACACTTCTCTCCAATATTTGGAATGTGTCAAAACATTCAAAACAAGTCAAAATGAGATACTCAGAGCAGTATCCCCTTTTTATCCCATGTCAGGGCTAATTACAAAACACCCCCTTTCCATTGGTCAAACTCTCCTCCTCCAATTCTGTCCCAACCTGTTATTTGCCTGCCTGAAACCAGTCACTCCTCTGTCTTTTTTCTATAGAACTGGTAGAATATGAGGCATCTTATATTAAGGAAGATGTTCTAACCTCTTCTTTTGAGTAGTATTGAAGCTTTTCTTAACAGATGTTAATTTCTTGCCATGAATGTAAATGCACTTTACAGTGTAACTTTCTAGCTGAAGTCCTAAAAGCAACAGATATTAATCCTTATGATGTATCTGACAAAAAACCCCACTGTATGTGAATTTTGTTACATTGACCTCAGGAAGCATTGTAGACATAATCAAGAATGATTCTTGCAATTGTGCTTAGGTACTAATAGTGGTGAAAACTCCTGGAATTCCAGAAAGAGATGATACTGTAGAGAATACATCACCTAGAATACACAAGCTTAGATCTGCCTTTCATTTACTCCCTTACTATCATTATTTGCCATTTTTCTTAGTTGATTATAAAGTACTAGGGTATGAAGCACTAAACAGCACTTGCCAACAACATCAACACTGAACCACCAGCACATTAAGACCAAATCCAAACCAAAACCACCCCTCAAGCCCTCTCATTCCCCAACAAAACTGTAAAATAGAAACAAATTACCTAGGTGGCTATCTGAGAGGCTGAATACTTTACAACAGATTTATTATGCTCTCATGAGCCTCACTATGTTCTACAAATTAGTCACCAGAACATTCCCAATTGGCATAGAAATGTGGGTGTTTTGAAGCTGGAGGACTCTGAATGTCTCATTGTGCATTTAGGTCTGAACCTTATCTAGGCTAACAAGTGACTAAGGCTGGCTCAAGTGCTTTGGGACAGATTTTATCCCTTTTTTTTTTACAACTATGAGAAAGAAATGGCTCAGTGATTGAGGCACTGGATTCTGACGTTATTTTATATCCGTTTGAGCATGACCACAGACCTCCTTCATGATGTTAGTCAAACCCTTAGGGCCTTGGTTCTCTTTTCTTTACAGGACAGCTGTGAAAAGAAATCCATGAGCACAGGGCAGGAATTCAAGAACAACAGAATCTGGAGCTATTAGGACCAAGGGAGATAGCTGTCCGTAAAAGAGAGCTGCTGGGATTTCAGAGGTTTTTTCTTTGCCAAGCTTGCAGTGGAGTGGGACATACCCAAGTGCTGTGATCACCACAGCTGATGGAGAGGACTCAGTCTGCGTTTGTTTTTTTATGGCTAGTATTGTGTGAAACAGCAAGAGGCAGAAAATTTGTGGTAACCATATTGTCAGTCAACTGTTCACAAAACCTGCAGGTTTGATATTTGGGAATTGAAGCTACCTGAAACTTGCTTCATATACAAATTGGTATCTTTTTTAATGGTTAGGAGTGTCTGACAGATTCTCTTGGTCTTTTACATTACTGCCCACCAGGTACACATGGGAGAAGCCAGCCAGCTCAGGGTGAGGACCTCACATACCTCTGTCCCACCAGAGCATATGGTTTTTCCCAGTTCTCCCTGTGAAAGATTGACTGATCTCCCTACTTGTGATGCTTTTCTACCCAACTTTCTCAGGACATGGTTCCAAGGTGCTAATTTCTACTGTCTCTCAGGAAATAGAAATGTTAAATCAAAGTGCTACAAGAGTGGCATGTTTTTGAGTTTTATACGGAGAAAATCTCTTCCAGATTCCCATAACAGCAGCCCTGTTGGCAGACTTATGCCCTGGGGCTTAGCAAAAGGAAATCACTAATTTCCCCAGACAGAATAAGCATGGCAAAATCTTTCCTGCTGTGCTCTGGAGAAGCAGCTGCTGAGTATTAAAGGGTACATATTGACACCATGTTCCTTTGTCAAGCAGCACAGAATTGTTTCCCATTTGGCAAAACCCTCTGGGCAGCCCAGTGGCTTCCCCCCAGTCCAGTTGCCAACTCCTCTCAATCTCTTACCTCAGAACGGCCAGAAAATTGTTTCTTTACTCTGACCCCACTACAAAACGTAAACGGGACTCACCCTTATGAGTCTCCACTGGATCACATTTCCCCATGCTCCCACTGGGAATGACTTCAGCCCTCATGTGATGGCACCTTTCTTTTCCCTATTTGTGCTAAGTGCTCATGAGTCAGCTGACACTTTTTCTTTGCTGTAATGGCATCCTGATGACATGACTCCAGAATTGGAGGCCTGGGACTAGTCAAGCCTTCCTGCTCATCATCAGATTCAGCTGGCATGAGATCCTGGATGTGGTCACTGAATAGAATGCCAAAGTAGCAAGAGAATAAGGCAAATGAAAATCCTCTTTTATCTACTGCTTCCATACAGTAGATGAAAAATTGCAAAGCTCTCAGCTGTTATGGCCAATGCTTTCTGTGGTTTTATACACAAACAAACACAGAGAGATGTATATAACCTTCTAGGGTAAGGTTTTGCATGCCCAGCTCCTGATGCTATGTGACTGGTTGCTTCAAAGGAGCTGGACCTCCTCGTATTTTTTAGTGCTCAGTCCCCTGATATAACCATGTTGGATTTAAACGAGAAAATTGCACCCATTTTTCCTGCCAGAGTGGTCTAAGCCAGCATCTTGATCAAAGTGAGGCCAACTGGTAATACTGTAAGAAGCAGTTATTATCAGTAAACTGAAATCAATGAATCTCTGGCAATTCATAATGGGCAAGAATTTGCCTTTAGCAATAGGGAAAGTCTTAAAACTGATCTAAATGCTCTGGTAAGAGTCACCAGTCCTCAGCAGTCATAAAGCTGTCATAATGGGCTGAAGCTGAAAGTTAAGTGGGCATCCTGGGGACTCACAGGGTGGCACTGCCAGATACAGCTGCCCCCTGTTTGCTGCAAAAGCCCTGAGAGATGAAGCAGGTGGCTGCAACTTCACTCATGAAACTACCCCTCCTTTTGCTGGCTACTGAGAGCTGCAAAGAGCAGAGGAACATGGTAGTGATATGAACCAGGCTGGATCCTGCAAAGACACATGGAAGTCCAGCCAGAAAAAGATTCTGAGTCTTCAAAAACAACAGTAAATTTTACTCCCCTGGTCTTGCCTTTTTGTAATACTTAGAGAAAACATGGTTTTTTACTTCCAGCAAACCAGCATGGTTTTATATCACTGGGATAACAAAGATTTTAAATTTATAGGGGTCTTTTTATATCAGATCTTTGCCTAAGCATAAATCACTTCTACTTATTACAGGGGAAAAAAGGCATAAATATGACTTGACATTCTTATCACCTACTCAGTTCCTAACCAAAAGATTTACTGCATTGCTCTCTGGGAGATATTTTTGTAGTTAAGGGACTCATACAGAAAAAATTCAGCTGCGAGGTAACCTTATGTGAGAGATGTAAGTCAAACTATAGACGTCTACATAAATCTATAGTATAATAACTGCCAGAATGCAAAGGACAGATAAGACTCTGCTATTGTTCACTTGACTGTGATATAACTACCATACAACCTATATTCTCCATAGAACATGAAGATGTTTGAAAGGCTTGTGTCCATTTCAATTTACCAAATAATGGCTTACTATTCAAAACAGAATCTTTTAAGGTAGTAAATTATTTGCTGAGATAATGTCTTCAGTGTAATAGAAAAATTAATTTGTATTTGGTAAATGTTATTTGCAGCTCTAGTCATTGGAGATTATCTCTAATTCCTTTTAGTGTCACTGTATATGCAGAGCTACCCTCTTCCCAGGAGACATCAATACCTTGTTTCAGGAGTCACCACAGACATTCCACTGGAATGTCCCCAGTTTTTGTAAGAGTATGCACTTACTTCACATAATTCCTGCTCTTCTTTGGAAAGGGTCACCTTGCTCATTAGAAAAGCAGCCTATGAACTCTTTTCAGCATAGGAACTTCGATTGTGACTAGTCTTTAAGTGCCTTGAGCTAGTGGAAACAAAGGCAGCAGACTGTAATAGACTTAACAATACAGCTGGTAATAAAGCCTCATCCTTTGCAGGTCCTCTGGAATAAACTCTGCCTCTCTAACTTCTCTTGAACTCAGCAGAGCATCAACCTTTAACACAGACAAAGATAAACAGTAACTTTAGTAATTATTGAAGACAGTCAGTACTGGTAAATCTTCTTTTTAAGTAAGTCTTAACAGGATTAATTTCCACTAAGATGAATGAGCTTGCTGTTGATACTAATGGCAGTAGGTTTATCTCCCTGTGCACATTAACCTGTTATGCATATACACGCAAAGAATTCATACTGTAAAGAAGAAAAATGTTTAAAATCTGTTGATCTTAGCTGCAGAGCAGTATGGACTAGTCACACATGGAGAAAACTGACTTCAGAATCTATTCATCCAACTCCACTCGTCTAATTTTTTAGTGTGATGAATTCGTTGCCCTAGAATAAATGGCAGGCTGCTGGGAGATTTTCTAAATGAGCCCTGGAAATCCTCATTGAGAGACTGAAATCTGCTTCCTTCTGTGAGCTGTCCTTCCTGACAGGTTTGCCATCCCCAGGTCTGAGGGAGCAAAGTATGCAATGCTTATAACCATCTTTATTTTGAACTTAATAAAAATCTCTGAAGCCTCATGGGCCCAAGAAGACATTTATCTGCATCGACTTCATTCTGCACACAGTAATCTGCAGTACAGGAGTTGAACAGACAGGTAGGAGGTGGGAAAAAAGTAGAGAAGTTAATTCCTGTTTTACCAGCACTAGGAAAAGGTCACAAGTCCATTTATGAGTTCCTTGCAAACATTTGTTGGGACTCCACACTGAATCATGCCAAGAGCACTTGTATGTGGCTCTTTCCTGTTAGTGATAACAAGTCTGCAGCATAAACTTCTTAACTCATTCCTTAGACATCCATTTGTCTATGCTAGTTTTAATGCTGTACTAGTAGGAAGAGTGACTATCTTGTTTATCTTCGAACTCGGTCCTTGTCTTGAGTGTTGGGATTTTTCTCAGTCTTTCCTCGTTCCCTTTTCTGCTCCTGCATTGGTTCTTTGCACTTATTTCTAGTGATGCCAATCACCTGTGTGTGAAGCGGTTACTGAATTTATCATCATTGCAGAATACTTCCAAGGAAGACTTGGGTTGTCAAGATTTCTATCAAAGGTCACAGTGCTATCTATGCCTTTTGAGGAAGACATGCCATGCATGTCATGCATGCATGGCATGGCGTGCCAGGTTTTGAATACAGAGTCCATTGCTGTTCCTTCCTTTCTCAGCTTAAGTTTACCTTTTTCTAGCCATTGTGTCACCCTCAGGTAATTTTAACAAGTCTTTTGACCTACAAATGAGCATCACAGTTACAAGATATGCTGACAAGTACTTCCTATTTTGCTTGCTTTCTCAGGAGCATGGCCTTCGGAAGCATCTCAACCAACATATAAGCAGAGCACGTCCTGTACTTTCCCTTAGACACTGGTGACTCTTCAGCATCACTGCCCATGAGCTTGCACACATCCACCACTAGCTAAATAATTCAACGGCTGCTGAGGGATATATTGGAAAAATTCAATTAGTCTTCTAAAAAGTGTATATTAATGAAGTGTGTCTATTTATGAAACTGCTTTAATAGGCAGCAGGAGAATTGTTGAGAATTCTGCCAAGGGCAACGGGTGCAATTTGTACTGCTAACAGAGGATATTACTCACAACTAGAAGAATAAATTGGATATCGCCAATGCACTGAATGGCTCTCTTGAAATAGGGGTGGGGAATAGAAGAAAAAAATAATAACACAATAGCATTAAAGAATCCATCAAAGAGTTTGAGGCTTTTTGTTAAAAACTGTAATCAAAGCTGAATCCCATTGTGTTCTTGCTCTAGCTTAATAGTTGGCAGTGCTTCTCTGATCTCAGTGGCATTTTTAAGAAGGGACTCAGGTTTAGCTGAGCACAGTCAGAGGCAGATTCTTTTTAGTCTCATTTACTTAGAAGAAAAGTGGGCTGAACAGAAAAATCTATTTACCAAGATTGATGAAAAGAGGGTAGAGAAATGAAAGCAATATTCCCTCCTGTGTTCGTTTGTATTGCACAACTGCAAGATTAACCATTCCATCTCTGGAGGCCATTCCCTTCACATCACAGATACGAGCCATTGCTGTGGCAGGGCACAGGGGAATTTGCATTTTATGTGCTTGCCTGACTGCCCATGCTGCTGTATGACTTCCATTAAGGGGCACCACAGTGCTGATCAGGACTCCTATTAGATGACGAGGGTCTTGACATACATATCCTTAACTCTTGGTACATACAGCTGGATCAAGTGAGTTTGAGCTCAGCTGTGTTTCCTCAGCAAAGCCAGCCTGTCTCAGAAAGACTTAATTTCTCCCTCAGTTTGGGAAGCTTTTCCCTCAGCCCTCACAAACAGCATCTTGCTCTCCAAAACCAGGAGCTCAGGTGCCTTCTCCCTGCTTGGTCATGCCTCTCACAGGCTGCAGATGTGGTCTGTGTGGTCCTGCTCCTCCAGGCCTGGATGCACCTCAGCATCTTGTGCATGGCTGTGAAAATGGTCTCCCGTGTTGCAGGGTACTGAGGTAGGCCTGCCACAACTCTGCACCCCAGAGTGACCTGACCACCAAATTCTGCAGCCATTCTAACTCCTACACAGCAGTTCTGAAGACATTCTTCTAGTCATTTCTTGCTTATAACATTTGAACCTGGTTTTCTACGGGGTGAAGGCAGGGTCAGGAGCAGGTCCTGGAGCTAGACATTTTAAACAGTGTCTTGAATCACAACGTAATTCATTTTTCAAAGAAAATGGCGCAGATGACCTAAACTCAGTCAAAGTGACTGTGAAGGATTCAGCACCTTTAACACTACAGACAGACATCTCTGACATTAGGGATGATCCTGTAAGATGAATGAATCTTTATAGAATTAATCTACATATACTGCCCTTTGAAACATTGGTCCAAGTTGAAGTTCAGATGTTTGAAATTGTTTTTAACTGCTTGGCACATGTTAACCTTGTGTAGGGGAAGGGTATCCAAGGGAAAAGAAGGTTCAAAAAGATGCATCCCGCTCTAGGGAGAGATAAGACAAAGTCAGCTCCTTCTCTAAAACTCAGTGGGAGTTTTGTAATATTCCAGAAGGAGCAGAGCTGAGTCCTTTATAAAAAGAAAACCCTCAGTGCCCCCACTTCGGAAAAAACCCCAATGACCAGAAATGTCTCCCAACAACATTAAAGCCCAAACAGTTTTCAGATATTTAAACTTCTGAAAAACACATATGCCTAATGAGGCCTCCCCTACACAGTCAGTTCTTTTTGTTTGAGAGAATGTCATATCTATATGTAGGAAAGTAGATTGGAAACATTTACATGGGCCTTGATGTGCCAGCTTTACCTTACTGACTCTTCAGAAGTTAAAGAAAATAGTAAAGTGAATGGAGACAGATGGGTTAATTTCAGGTCTGTTACAGAAAAGAGATGCAGTGTGTTTGTAGAGTAGTCAACATGTAGCTTTTACGTATAAATCAGCAGTGTGTGGATTTTTTCCTTGTGTTGCATGTGCTGTTTACTGACTCATTTTAATCATGTTTCCAAAAGGGATAGCAATATGCATGCTTCCCTAGCCACTGAGCTCAGACTTAGCCCAGTCTCCTTCAGGACTTTTCCCTGCCTGTATGATGCAGCAGGAAGTGCAGCCATTTCGGACACATAACGTAAAGGTGCAGAGGAAATTCATCAGGGAAAAAAGGCAGTTACCTAAAATAGTTTTCTCCATTTATGCAGATTTTTTGATCCTCATGCAACCCAGAGGGCTCATACAAAACAGGGAATACTGCTGGATTATGTTTTTTTGTGAGGAACTGATGTTGATCTAGGAAATTTCAAGCTCCTGAGGGGTCCAGGCAGCACGCTGATGTAACCTGCTAGACCAGAACATTGTGCCTTCATGTATTTCATGATTTGATTAGTGCCAGCTAACACTCTCACAAGCAATTCCTGGGCATGGCTTGCTGGCAGGTAGGATGCTTCAGCTCCATGCACAGCACCACTTTGGATGCAATCATCCTATTGTGGAGGATACGAGAATTAACAAACTCTCCTGGAGTTTGCTCTATGACGTTTGACCTCATCCTTCAGCAGAGGGGCCACAGACACAGTCTTTGCTTGGGGACTGCCTGAAGGATGTGCAGGAGTGTTTTTTCAGGGTCGTTTATAATGGCCATAGTCCTGCCTGCCTCCTGCGCCTGCAGCTATAAACTCCTTACTCTCCCCAGACCAGCATAAACACTCCCTTACCTCCACTCTGAGCTGGACCGGAGGGCTAATGCAGGCAAAAATTTACACCCTCTTGGTTTTATCTATACTAGCTATCCAAAACATCTCACCACAAGCGCGTAGGGACCCACCACCACTGGATGAGGAGTGAAACCTTCAGACCACAAACTTTGCCTAAGCTGTTGTGGCACTGTATCATGGATAAGGTCACAGTGCTTTGCTACCACTTCTCTTTTCAATGCTGATATGAAACCCAATTGTTTCTCAGTTCTGCTTCAGAAAGAAGTGGGCCTTTCTGTTTCTATAAATAAAACAATGCTTTTCTTACAATAAGAAATCATACTGCAGAGTTTATTTCAAAAGGAAGGGTGACTTTTTCAAGGTTTGAAAGATTAAAGAGATTTTTTCATGGATCTTACCACACAGTGGTTCCTATTGAAGCAGGGAACTTATAAAAGAACAGTAGACCTAGAAAAACAGATTGTCCTGGAGAGGCCAAGTAGTCCCATACAAGAGAATAACTTGAGATGGATACTGTGAGCTCATTTGGTATACAATGTTCCTTATTCTATATTTGCACAAGGCTTTACCAGTGAAACCTCATTCTCTGTTGCCACAAAGATAATACCACAATATGTCACAGAGCAGCTGAACAAGCAAAATGGGAAGGTTTCCTGCAGAAACCAGGCAGATCACTCCAGGGCCCTACCTACTTTTCTTTGGACTGTCACTGAAATGAAAGTGTCTTGAGAGAATTTACCAAAGCTTTTCCAGCTTAGAACTTCAAGTGGGTCTAGCAACCCTGCTTGAACATACAACGCAGATTTTACCCACAAAAGTAAAAGCTTTCATAGTCTTCCCTTAAGAAGAACTTCATGTGATGCCTGATTGTCAGTGATTCAGAAGTTAACCTCAGAAGCCCTAAAATCCTCAATTCCAGAAGCAGTACTTCTGTAAAGCATGCCTATCATTCACTGCTGTGCTATTCCAGGTGAATTCCAAAGCAGCTCTGTAACTGGTGCAAAATCTGACTAATGAAGTGCTAAATCAAGCCCAGCAAGTGGAAGGATTCAATTCTTTTTCAGCTCAAAGCTTCTGCAATTAGGGATAATTACGATTCAACATTTATATTGCTTCTGTTTCGGTTTTCCTGTGGATGACATCTGGGTTTTGCACACATAATACTGCTTAGTTTCAGTAAACATCTCAGTAATAGTATAAGTGCTCTATTATCATGTAGTAAAATTCAGTTGCAACATTTGTTTACTAATAGCTGTGAACTGTTCAGAAATGGCCAAAGAAAAAAAGTCCAGTCTGGAAATGCATGAATGGGTTTGCAAGAGCACTGTTTGCTTTTCCCCTGCAAGCTTCTATTGCTGCAGGGAAATTTGATTTATGAAGCCTTGAGTCCATGTCTGCTTCAGACTCTGGCCTGTTGCTTAATTTAGCAACAAGGCATCAGCTGTGGATTGGCTGCCCTGAAGCAGCACATTGGTTGGGCTTGCTCTCGCTTTCCCTTGTGTAAGGTCACTTTCTCCACAAGCTTGAATGTACGTGTTGCATACAAATGAACAAGAAAAAGCAAAAGCCTGTTGTGGAAACTGCCGAGCTTTCTGGTACTCATTTCCAGTATTCAGCCCATGGCAACTGAAATGATATCGCCTCATTCTTCTAGTCTTATACCTTAAATCTCCTTAACCCTACACTGTTTCCTTGAGTCTTTCCACACCGATTCCCTGCGCTTCTTCTTTGTGTTTTTATTTTATAGCATCTTTATCCAGGAGGCTTTATCTTGCAGACATTTTGCAGCGGAGACACAACCTCTGAGCTGCATACTGCTCAATTCAATAGACCAAAAGGAGGGTGATATGACAGCAGCTCAAAGTATTATATCATTAAACACAAGTAGTGAGATGCAAGGGACTCTTAAATCTTACAGTTCATATGCTGCAAGACTGGAAGGGTTCAGCACCTAAACTTCAGGATTTTTTTTCCCCAGGGCATCTCTCTGTGCTTTCAGAACATCAAGTAAAGTTCCTTCCTATTTTTACGTTCTATTCTCTTAAGTGCATATTCTTTCTAACCCATGTCAGTTTAGGTCTGGAGTAGCTCCTACAAATCAAATGGGAATATAGTCCATGGTAAAAGTTTGCATTTATCAGATGACAGGGAGCAGAGATAAAGCAATTCTTAAGGTCCTCTTCCAGCAAGTGCAAGGCTAACATATATTTAGAAGTTGCTGATCACTTTGGTTGGATTAATATTTTCATTACTGACTTCAAGAGGTGGCATATTTGACCCTGCACCGTGCACCTTTCTGGATATACATATTGTTCATGTGGACGAAAGCTGTATGGAGCTCCACAGGCAAAGCAGGGGCATTCTACAGCCATGGGGCAGTTCTTCTGTGAAGCATCAGGATTATTCAAGCAAACAAAAAAATCCAAGAACCCATTATAATGGAATCTGTCACAGAATCTAAATATAGGCATTTCTGTCGGTTCCCTTATTAATAAATCACAAGGAAGAAAACACAATTGCTGTTTACAGATGAGTGAAATCAAATCACCTAAGCTTAATTTAGCTTTGGTTTCTGCTATGACTTTTTCCATAGTTGACCTTTTCTACTCCAAGAGAGATCTTTATAAAGAATAGGCGGGGAAGGGGGGAAAAAAGAAATGAAATTATCTTGCTGAAGTGATAATTAAGCAAGACAAGAGCCATGAAAATAATGTCTTGTCTTGCAGCTTGCAAAGGTCTGTGCGTACTCAGTCGCCTTGGGAAACAGGGAAAAACTATGTGATGTTCTGCCCCTCCTACAGCCTTTCCTGTCCCTGACATCAGCACAGCACTGTCATTAAAACTGTCGTAAAGAAATAGACAGGGCTGATGGGCTGCCTGAGAGAAGCTGTGACAGCTGCTTCGTGTGTGTCATTGGGTTTTATTCACTCCATTACAGGATAATAATAATGATTAGCCTTGCCTTGCTCTCAGAATGGAAAGAGGTATTTTTGATGAAAGGAAATCAAAACTTGGTTCGGGCATCATGGCAAGATTTCAAGAATCAACAGCATCCATCAGCATAACCCTGAGTACTTATTCTAATCTGTGTTACTATAACTCCCAGCTGGTAAATGTACGAGACAACCCCTGACCTGAAGGGCTCACAGCGTAAAAGAAATATGGGACATGGTGTGGAAGAAGCAGCCATTTTGGGTATGTTAATATGCAGTATTAACTGAAACACATGCATACATATGTATATTTCATGTACAAATACAGGGGAAGTCAGTTTCTAACACTACCTGTCAGATAGCTCTCGCTTTCAGGGCATTGCACTACCCTGTACAACCAGGGTGGTTGCCTGCTCAGCAGGGGAGGTGGGATCTTATGCAGGTTTTCTAAGTCATATGGCGGGCACCAAGCTCTTCCTGTTTTCTATGTGAAACCAGAGTGTCCCAGACAGATTCACTCTGTGGTGCTCCTGGTGTCCAAACTGCCAACCAAACTGACTCCTCCCTCCATCAGTTAGTTCCCAGGTTGATCAGAAATGTTAGTACCCAACCATTTCTCTGTAATAACACCCTTCCTCCTTTAGTGGCCTTCTTCAAATTCCTCCTGCTGCCTTTTCCATCTACTAGAATTCTTACATGAGTATAGCTTCAACATCCTTACAATCACTCCCAGAAATGCACCAAGATGTATACAAAACACTCACTTGGCCTCTTTGATAAGGCAACCAAATAAGAGACGTTAAATATCTCATTCACAATGTTACCTGCCATGCAGCACCAATTGCTCTGGTGGGCACTGCCCTTCCTTGCATTAAGGGACATATTGTTCAGAAGTCTCTTCTCCCAAGAATTTTGTGTCAGCCACTGGTTATCATCTGACTTCTTTTATTATGAGAATTTCTCTGGTAATTTACACAGCATTTTTCAGATTGTGATAAACCATAAACAGAAATACTGCACATACTGGTCTGGAGAAAGAAGCTGGGTAATCGCTGAACTACTTGAACTACTCCACTAAAGTAAAACTACATCTAAAGCCGAAGAAAGCATTATTTCCCAAACATATTTAGGGAACTGCGCCTCTAGTTCTTTAACATACCAGCTCCAATCCCTGCCACAGCATCCTGTTGCAGATGACTGGAGATAGAACCCTAGTGTTAGACATGGGTTTGTAAAATTGGAGGACAATGTATACATCAACTCCTAGTATGAAGGCTACATTAGCAAAAAATATTGCTTTGTTACTTCTTTTCTACTAGTTATTTCCCTAGTGTAAATGTTAGCAGTCTCTGCGACAGACCTAAACAGCTCCTTTCCAATGATACACCAACACAGTCTTTATTTTCTTACTTGTGGCCCTGAAAGGTTGTTAGCTCATGAAGTGCACAGAGTGGGCAAGGCACGAGCAAGAGAACTGCAGGAAAAGATCAGGGTAGGCCATCTGAACTTGTAGAATCTGAATCTTGCCTGATTCAAATCAGGTAACAGTGATGACTCAACTACCTGGTTTTTTTTTTTGATCTTGGGACAATGGATATTGTCTCAGTAGCAGCTGATGGAGTTTTTTTTCCTTTTGTATAGTAAATTATTACTAAGGAAGAACTTTAATCTTTGTCTTCCAGATTCCTACTGTATTCCTGCATATACATGTCATATAATCCCTGCATATAGGCCACAGCCAGAGAAGTCCACAAGACTGGTTCTTCTGAAGGGTTCATTTCCAAGCAAAGCTGACCCACTCCTTTCCAGGCAAGAGAGGACTCTGCTAAGCCATGAAGCAGGTGACTTGTGGAAAGATTACAACTTCAGAATATACTAGTAACTCAAGACTGTAGAAAGCCCTGCCTGTGATCCACATGATCAGTGTAGGATCTCACTGCACATTCCTGGCATCAGTGGAGGCAGAAGCAGTCATTCCTCTGTGGGTGTGCAATGAAATCAAATACAATTTGGGAGTAATCCAAAAATACCAAGTTAATAGCTTAGTGCTATGGCTGTGTGCTGTGCAGTGGAAGGAAACGGCAAGTTCATTAAGCTTTTAGTGCAAACAACACACCTCTTTATCTTGCTTAGGTCTTACATGTTACTGAAGATTTGTTGTCTTCTTTATATGTCATTTGTATAAACTGAACTGTTGTTTCGCAAAAGGGGCACTAGCTTCCATTTTAAAACTGTTAGCATTAACTGGCACATTCTGGTTTTATTCCTAACAGAACAAAGTGTATGTGGCCCTCATAAGTTGCCCTTCAGCTTACAAGTTAACAGCATGAAGTCCAGAAGTATCACAATTTGCAAATTCTGGATTGTAAAAATCTTCATAAAGCATCAGCAAAAAAACCCCACTATATTCTGACCTATAATTACTTAAAAGTACAATTTATGGTAGAAGCCCAGAACATTTTCCAAGGCATTGACTTTTTAATGCCCACAGATAAAGTCTTTTGGGCACACTTTGGGAAGCATCATTTTTAACAGCCAGGCTCACCCACTGATAGAGAAGGCAGGTAGTTCTGTCATGTGGAGATGTGGCAGAGGAGGCACAGCAACAACAGAAGGACAGCGTGGACATTTGGACAAAGTCTACTTGGTTCAAGAGCAACGTAAACATCACCACTGTTCTATCCCCTCTTTGCCATCTGCAGTTCAAAGGAATGCAGCTTTTGTTTAAGTCACAGCTGCTGCTTGAAGTCTCAGTAAACCTTTTTTAACTTTTAGATATACAGGCATGACCCACCTGCTCCATGTCTGTGGTATTCCTCTCCAGCACCAGGTCCTTTGCTACCCTTTCCAGGCTGATTATATCAGGGTATCCCTACTTGACAAAGCTCTTCTCCCCACTCCACTCAGTGCTGCAAACCTAACAGTTGTTCCAAGTCTTCACTGCATCCATCAAGCATCCCACTTCAGCTCTTCCTTTTGTTACTCCTGCCAAGGCATTAAAGGGCTTCAAGATCATCTTAGCTTTTGACCAATACTGACACTCTGTGTTTGTCATTTGCTTCATCTTCCCAAGCAATGGCAGCTGCACTCTATTCTTGTTTGGACAGCTAAAGAAAAGCCTAATGCAAAACTGTAAAAGCTGCCTCAGGGATTCCCAGTGCCTATTGAAGTGGATGGAACCAGGCATTCCTATCTCCTAGACATTTAAAAAACCTGCTCTAAGTGCCTAATCTGTCATGATTTCATGCACTTACACTGTCAAGAACAGCATTAGAAGAGAAAATTGAAATGGGTTTCTAACCTGAGTGTATTTTTACAGTTTCCAATGCAAGCCTTATGGCATTCAGAGTTGTAACTGCATGGAATATGCTGCAATTTCCCTTTTCCCTGTACTTAAGGGATCTCCTACTCATTAAATCTTCATAACAATTTTTAACGGAAACCACAAGTTTTCCATGCTTTTGAGCGGAGCTTTATTCATTTATGAAAATGAGAAACTTTTGATGCTTCCTAGAATTTGCCAAAATTTTAAAATATTGCACATTCATACTATTTATTTTTGAAATTGTGGATTTTGGTGACAAAAAGACCTTTACAAAAGCTTTTTTGACAGAAATACTTGAATTGGCTACAAAGATGGTTAGTAGTTCAATGCTCAAAGATGAAAAGAGAAAAGGAGAGAACATGCCTTCTTTGACTACCTCTACTACTTGCTGTAGGAAATCTTTCACAAAGAGCATGAGAACACTGACTTGGAAAACAAAATGCATCTACATGCTTGACCTATGTAGTTAATGCCGTATCACTGCTGGGGTTTGCTTGTCTGTTTTCAGAACTGGACTCTTGTTTGGCATTTTGCCTTTTACATAATTACCCTACAACAAAACCTTGAGAAAAAGGCCTAAATTGAAAATGTTTCTTCTTTGTTTTTTTTTTTAAGTTTTACTCAAACTGGTTGGTTGCGATCAACTGATTTACTCAAACTGGCTGTGGTTGCATGACTCTTGATGCCATAGCTGTACAGCTGGAAACAAGCTGACTGAACTTAAACTGGATCAAAGCTTTACATGTGGTTGTGGCACTTTAAAATCTGATGTAACATTGATAGTTCTTTCAAAATTAGGCTTAATTTATTGCAACCAAATTAGTTTAAAACAAAATAGTCTCATTGCCAGACACAACAGCTCAATGAAATGAGTGAAATGATGCCTTAAGCAGGCTGTTGATCCATGATAGGTTTTTGTAGATAGCAAATTTGGGTAAAGAGGACCTCAGAAAAACTGATTATGCAAATTGCGAGGCCCTTTATACCTTTGTTCTGACCCTTTAGTCTTTCTGAACTTCATCCATCCCCCTGCTCTTTCACAGCTAATCCTGTGCCAGTGGTACCCAGTTTGCAGGTGGGCCACACAAAAAATTGACCCTATATAACCAAGGGATATTGAACTGTAGGGTTAGCTCCAGGCCGAAGGCACTCTTTAGGCCAGCTTCACAGTTTTGCAAGTTGGCATAAGAGAGGCACAGTCAGAGCACACTCTCTGCAGCAAGCAGAACCTGTGTGACCATCCATGTGGGAAGGTGTGGACACCCATCTCTCTGCAGCCCCCACTGGCCACTCGCTCTCCTTTGGTACAGCTGAGGCAGAGCCAGACATTCAGAAAATGGCAAGGTGTAATTTCAGCAAGTGTTTTTTTTTTAGGAACATTGGATAAAGGAATGAAATGAGTGGGTTTTTTTTTTTGTGTGGCTTCTATTATATTTCACCTTTTTTAGCCCAAGGAATGTGAAGATGTTTTGTTATGCCCTTCATCACTGTGAGCAAAGGAAATAGAAACAACAATGAAGTGCCTGACTGCAATTTAAAAAGGAAACTGTGGAATGTTTCCAGGCGTATTAGATTTAATCTCATTGGCTTTTTTTTTTCTTCTAAAAGCTAGCAGGCAGTGTCCCTTTTTCATACTTCAACATGAAATTAGATCACTGCTGAACTATTTAACACCTGGTAGCATTGACCTACTCCCTAACCCTGTCATGGACAAGCAATATGTTAAAACATGATGCTGAAGATCAATATAAAGCAAGAGATACTAAATATACACATCACACATGCAAGCTCTGCAGGAGGGGCTCCAGCCTTTACATGCCATGAACTAACACCTAATTGCCAGCCTCCCTCCCATTTCAAGGCATAATAAGGAATATAAATTAGGGCATATTAGATTTGTAACAGCCTTGTCAGGCATAAGGCTTAAACTTTGGCTCCACACCAGCTGCCTGTTATTATTCTGGCTTTGCACCTGGGTTGGTTTGAACAGAAGAATCAAAAACCTTTCAGCTCTAAAGGTTCTCAGAGAAAAGGTCTTGGTTTGATCCCATTTTCCTTTTAACATTAATTGCATGTTTAGTTTTGATGGGCAGGAGGCCAAAAAGCAAAATAGCAGCTTCCACCATGAGAATGATTCAGGACAAGCAGCAGAATTTAAGGCCATCATGTTCTTACTGCTTCTGGCAGTGAAAATGCCTTACTCTGGCTCAGTTCTTCTCTCATCATTTTGGATGTGTGCTCCAGAATAACTCTGTGCACCTCAGAGTGTATGAAACAAGGGTGTAGATACCCATAATGCTGGGAGTATCTATAAAAATGTAGCAGTTTGTAGATACTGCAGTTTACCCCTACTGCTGTCATGCTCTCTCTCTTCCCGTTAGCACTTCGGATGCACCAACCTCAGTCTCAGACAAAGAAAGGGCAGTGAAGACTTGATACGCTCATTTTTTATTTGAAAATATTTGTTCTTACCGTTTTGCATGTTCCATCAAACATAACCACTCACCCCAAGAGAGACCAAGAGAATACACAGGAGAAGCGAGTATGTATTTACTTGCTTAGTTCTCAGCAGAAAAGGGTTTGGTTTACCAGTTAGGGGCTGCGTTTGGTAAGATACAAACTAATAATAGTAATCAGTTCTTCACACTTCCAAAAGAGTTAGACTTAAGTCCATAGTTTGATGCAACCCCAGTTAGAGAGCAGAACCCTGATACAGGGTAGCCCAGGAAAGTAGACTATGAGGAAAGAGTGGTGTGCTGGAGCAAGGAAGAAGTGTCAGTGGAAAAATATGGCTATAGTCCATCCTCCTGAAAACTCACCTGAGTCTCCCAGAATCTGTTGTGTTTGCTTTCAGGGCCTTGATGAGAACTAGAAAATGTCATCATTGCCTTGCTCATGCTGGCATTACAGCATGCCTAGAGAGATCCCTTTGCTCACAGAGCAGCTCACCATGAAGCCCGGGGCAGGTGTGGAGGACCCCAGGTCTTCCAAACAGGACGCAGCTGGAATATTTGCAAAAGGCCTGAGTTCACCTTGGTGTGCCACAACCACAACCCCTAATGCAAGCAGGAACAAGCTCATTCAGAGTTGCTTTTTTCCTTCTCAGCATATTTTGGGTATACTTATTACAGGATAAGCTCTTTTCCCTGCCACAAGCATTACAATAGTTAAATCAGCAGACACCTACTGTATAACTTTCTTCCTTCCACCAACACTATTATCCTCAGGTCAAAAGTAATTAGAAAACTAATTAACCACAAACTTCATTTAGCTAACTAAAATAGGATGAGACAGTTCTATTTGTTTGTATTTGTTACTGCAACAGTAGTAACAATTTTGCTTGTTTGCTTTTGCAATGACTTAAGGGGAAACAAACAAGTTCTTTCAAACATGTAATAAATACCTAGAGAAAAATAACAGTAATTACGCATTCAATGTAAAATGAGCAGTAGCTCCCCATATCCTGTATTTCACGTTCTTCAGGTATTTCCGTTTTGAAGACGTCGTAAAATAAATGTGGCTAAGTGGTTCCTAGAAAATATTGTATTCAATGGCATTTTTTTTCTTCTGTGGACGAATGGCCAAGGCACAACTGCTGAATTTTCAGCTGCAAATGCAAATGTAAAAATGTACCCCAGCTTACAGTTTGAATGTGTGCTATTTGCTCCGGCTGTTCTGTGTTTACAAGGTGCGATTCAATCCCCTCTATCAAATGATACTGTTTAGGTTCTCTATTTTGTCAGGCAAAACCACCAAAAGGCAAAGAAAGTGATTTCAAGGCAGCCAGATACCCTTTCTCTGGGTTAGATATGCAGGCAAACAACTGCCTGCCCCAAAAGATTATACAGTTTTTGAACAACACATTTACACAATAGAAAGGAAACAGAACAGGAGTCTTGATCCCAATGAGACTTCTTTCATCTATGGGAGAGGAGACAGGAGCAGGTTTGGGGAGCATTTTCTGGGGAGCTCCAGGTCTTTGTTTTTGCCTATCCACTCTACCAGGGAGAAGTACATCTGTTTTTCATGCCAAGAGTAAGCTTGCTCATCCAGTATGCTCAGCCTTCCAGGCTGTTTGCAGTATACAGTCAGGGACTGAAGGCATTCCCTGTTGGAATAGGTATCTTAGCATATTTACATCTTGTAAGCTGAGAAGTCCTGGTAGAAGAGGGGCTGGAATGCTGAAAAATCAATCTTGAACTGGTGAGGCTCAATGATAAATAAGGCACTCATATGCTGGAGATGTGAATGTAGTAGAAAGCTTTAAAGGAAATTCATGAATTGCCGGGTCTTTCTTCCTGGCTGTGCTTGTATGACATCTCTCTCCAGATGATCTGTAATACCACAATATGGCTATATGGGAGCAGAGCCAAGGCTGGCAGAAGGAGTCTGACACGCAGAGCATGGATCCTGCTCTGAACCTGCCTCAGGTTCCCTGAGGTTTTGATTAATGCTCATCCCAAAATGTTTCATCGTTTTGTTCACCTTTTCAGCTTGGTGCTGCTAATGTTATCGCCACAGCACTGTACATCTTGAGCTGAACACAACTCCAGTTCTCCTAGCATATCGGTTTGAATTATGGAGATCTCAGTTACTGTGGAGCATTTGTCTTGTGGCAGAGAGCCTGTTTATTTGGAATGCTACTGCATCTACGCTTAGTTCACAGTTGGGTTGTGCAACCAATAGAAAAAATACGTGCAAATTGCTCTAAATACCAGTTTACTTGGAAGCATAAATTAAATCTGGATACAGGCATTGTCAGATTGACCGGCCCTGCTGCAGGAAAGAATAGCTTTCATTTTATGGTGTATTTGCTTATGAACCTACTGGGGGACTGTTTCTTTGTAGTGCAGTCCGTGCCAGCAGCCATGTGAAGCGAAGCTTTGACATTCCCAAAGTTCTTCATCTTTCTGGTCAAGCACAAAGACTGGCCAGGACTCAGGAGACTGTGTTTCTGTTTCTAGCTCTGCGGCAAGCACAGCTAGGCACAACCTCAGCCGACTGCAGCTGGATCATCTGCAGAAGTGGGCAACATCTACTTCCTTTTCTCTTTGTCTCAGCTGACTTTAATTGTTTGGAGTTATGATCAGTCTCCAAAGGTACATCTGTGCTGCACTGTTGCAGTAGACTGGGGAGGGAGACAGCCAGGTTGTCCTGAGGAAGCAACATCAAGCAGCTCAGCTGAGGCAGTGCCAAGTCACACACCCTGCTTGGTGCTATATAGCAGAAATACATCAAGCTTCTACAGCTAATTGACTGCAACGATCTCACCTATCCCATTTTTCTATACATTATGCCATGTGCACACATGTTCCCTATGTTTCTGCAGTCCAGTATCACAAAAGGCTGATGTTTTACAATGGTTTTGTAGTGTGGAGAGCAAGTTACTCCAGAATATCGTGGGCTGCTTTATTTGAGGTCAGATTCAAGCAATGTGGATAAGCTACATACGATTTGTCTCATAAACACAAGCAAGAGAAGGAGAAGTTTAAGGGCTTTGAAAGTTAAAGAAAAAGAGAATATAAGCAGTTACCCCCTGTGGCAGCTGTTGGAATGGCTGGTAAATACGACTGTCCTCTGCAATCCCCTTTCGCAACGCTCAGAATCTTGCCACAACCCCAAAGTAAATAAAAAAACCCCAAACTCACCAAACAACCCAAACACCCAGAGTTCACTTTTTGTCATCTAATTCTGGTGCTCTTTTTATCTCAGAAGTATATAGGAACAATCAAAGACGTTCCTTCATGATCCCCTTGCTTTCATGACAGCCAGCGTTAAAGCAAGAAAGGCAGTGGGAAGAGAAGTTAAAGTTTCCCGCAGGAAGCCAGCCCATTGTCTGAAGTGGTGTTCCCTGCTTCTCTCTCTGGAGCTTGTTTCTTCTGAAAGTGTACCTGTGCCTTAGAAACTCTGCAAATGGTGAGACATTGTGTGTGTGTGCTGTGGAGCAAAAAGATGTTTCCTTATAACTGTGTCAGGCTGTCACTCTTCTGCCTCCCCCGCTGTTAGGAGCTGCTAGACTCTCTCAGACATCTGGTGCAGGATTTGAGACTTCCCGCTGATAACCCTGGCCAATCCCGGCATTGCTGTGCACTTGGTGTATGAGGATAAGATGGGTTTTGAAGTGTTTGTACAAAGCTGGAGAAGCAGTGGAAAGGCTGGAGGAAAGCGAGTGGGAAGGTGTGAAGTGGAAACAAGACATGCTGGCAATGAAGGAAGCCTCAGCATGCTTCCCTTTTGTAGGGAACAAAGGAAGGACTTTGGCTGTCATGGGATGCAGCCAGGGGAGAATAACGTGGTAGATGTCATGCTCCTCTCTATTTCCAGCTGGAAATGAAGACAGATTTCCACAGAAACACAAGGACTTGAAGCCCTTTGGATGAGGAAGGGTCTGAGAAGCCATCTGCTTCAGTTTTCTCAGCCAGCTCCTCACTGTTGGATGGTACTCACATGTGACAGTCGGGAAGCTAAAGAAATCCTTATGTGGTGTATTTAGATTAGCGTGCCAGCAACTGGGATCAGAACCAAGCTGTGCCTGCATGATCTGCATGGGCAAGAGAGGAAGTCATTGCTGCTCTTGTGGCTCTTCCTGCTGCAATCTGCTCTGACCTCAAGTTACGCCAGTTTGCTAATGCAAAGAGCTGTAAGGCAGGTGTTAGACTACCGTGTTTATGCACTTTTTTTTCATCCTGCTGGCATTCAGGAGCCCATCCCACTGAATAAATGATTAATTTGGCCATGTTACAAGATGTAATTCTTCCCACGGACTCAGTGCTAGTGGTGCTAACAAAAGCGCAGGACATCCCTTTCCTCAACAGCTAGGAGACAGCCTTCACTGTCCCAGATTAAGCTCTGTGATCTCAGACTGTTTCCTCACCACTACGTAAGGCTGTGCACATGCCCCCTTGTAGTTGTTGGTGCAAGTTCTGAGCCTGTCTTAGAAAGCCCTGCAGATTTCCAGAAAGCCATATAGTCTTCTCTTTAGTCTTACTCCAAAAAAATAAGTTATACAGCTTCAGTAGTGTTTTACCTGGGTAAGAGTCCCATGAGGATGCAGCCCCTGGATGGGCTGGGATGGGTGTGTTGGGCTACCATTAGATTATCCTTCTGAATAGATTGGTAGAGTTTTCATGCAAAGTGACTTGACATTTTCCCCAGTGGGAATGATAGGATGTCAAACAGTTGCTTTCTTTGTTATCAATATCTGAATTTTGGAAAGATATCAGCTCCAGGCAGTGGGAGTAATACCTTAGAACTTGTAGAAAAATCTTCAGTTAGCCAGTTTTAAAACTCTATTTCCTGTAATATATGCAATGTATGTAGTGGATGTAATAGTACTACCATAGGACTCTGATTCAATTGCTTGAAAGTAATTGGCTGGAAGTATTTTTTCTATTTCCGGGTGACACGTTCATGAAATTATTTACTGTCCTCCCACAAATGCAGTTATTTTCCTGTGTACCCTTACAGGCTTTCTCCCTGTGTAAGACATTTTATTCCTGTATCTATCTCCACACAGAGCAAAGAGCTTATTGGCACAAGCTGGCACATTCCCATTAATTTTAGTTATCTGAAGTGATTTAGGTTGCAGTAGCTAAGGATGTGTCTTTGCACCTTTGTGCATCTTTGCACCACCCAGCAACATGCCTCTGAAAGGCAGGTAAAGAGTGCCCATAAAACTGAACGCTATTTCAGTCAGCTCTAACAAACCACCTACCTTGATCCTATTCAGGGCAACACCGCTTGGACTTCAACATGAATTCCGGAATAAAGAACAAATAATATCAGCCCCATGAAAGCTGCTGTTACAGCAGCTCTGAGAGGAGTACACAGAAAAATTAACAGCACAGGGATGTTAGGGCTACATGGTGTGACAAAAGTGTAAGATGCAGTACAAACTCAGGCATGAATCCTGCTTACAATTTGTGCAACCCAAGTCTTTCCCACATCAGCCCCTTTACACAAGAAGAAACAAAATGTTGCTTTTAAAGGTAACCTTGGTAAATCTTGAGAGGGAGTCAATAGATAAAAATGTGTTTTGCCTGCCCTTGCTGCCACTTCATCTCTTTTCACATTTCTTCTTCAATTCAGTTAGCTTTTGCTAGAAAAATAACAACTACAGTAGTATGCTGTCCTTTACCAGCTTCAACCTCATCTCAAACCTCATGGTTAAGTCCAGAAGACTCAAAACCAGGCATGGAATTGATCAAAGCACAGATTTCACACCAGAACAGATTCAAGTCTGTGCGGCAGAGCTGGTTCTGGCCCAGGTATCCACCAAAGACATGCTGAATTAATTTATCAGCCAGTAGTTGGACACTGAAAATCTGAAACCCCTTTCTGCATAAAATTCCAAATCAGAAGAATAAAGAACCTCTCTCTTCCAAAAGAACATCTGCTTCTCAGAGCTTGGTGTGAAACAGAACTCAAAAGAATTTTGCAGTAGAAAAAGAGCAGGGAAAATCACTTCTTTAGGGAGGAAACTAAGACATCCTTTCTGTGACATGAAAAATCATTTTACGACTTCCTACAGTTAATGTGCATGGAGTAGCTACCCTATAATAGGAAGTACGAGTAAATATAGAGAACCTTTTCTGTGTGAGATCTGCAGTTCGCTATGCTCAGTCTCTTAGGCTACAATTTTTTTGCTAATATTCTTCTATCTCAAGCCATTGCCCCGTTTGCACAGCAAATTAAAAGAATTGCTGTATATTCAACACCTTTAGAAGTCACGTGCTTCACCAAAGATATTTGCACTACAAAAGAGAGGGTTGTAACTATTCTAGCATTGTGCCTGCAATGCTGTAAGAAGCGCTTGCATATTGTTATCAGCTGAAGAATCATCCAAGGTTATAGAAAAGCTTTCAGATATTGCAGAATTGCATACATGGAGATGAACTTATAAAAAAATCCTCCATGATTTACAGAGATAAGAGAGAAATCCGATGATTTCAACTCATTTTTGCATTGCGAGAACTTCGCTGCATTGCATTCCTTAAACATCTTTTTATTGACTCTAGAAGGGACAGGGTCTCATTTGTTGACATCCTGTAATTCTTAAAAGCCGCAACTGACAGTGCCAGGATGAAACCCTCTGGAATCCAGAGTAGGTGGTAAAAGGAGTCCGCTCATTTGTCCCAGTGAGTCTCAGCCCCAGTAAGTTTCAGCCCCAGCTTCCATTCCCAAGAACTCTTCAGTATGGTGGAAGGTCAGACCCTGACCCAGAAATCCTAATTCATGCTTAGTTTGGATTAGCTACGATTTTTTTTCTCCAAAACCTAAAAATATGTCTAGATATAAGCCCATTTCCTTTTCTGTAGTTTCTGGAACTATTTTTTTGTTGGTGAGTTTTGCTTTTGTTTTTCTTTGAGAGCAGAAAAGAAATCAAGAAGTATATTAACTTCAAAGAAAAACCTGACATTTCCTATAAAGAACTTTCATTTCCTACCAGTCCATGGAGACAGTGCTTTTATGGATGTGGTTTTGGGTCAACATATTCTCAGTCTTCCATCTCGCTCTTCATCTTCCTGTGCATATAAAAGCTGATGGCTTGACAGGCAGCTCAATACCTATAAATGGCTGTTTGTTATTTATGGTGATTATTAAGTGTCTGTGTTTTCAGATCTATTACGTATGCAGTGATGTAAGGTTTCTATTTTTAAGATAATATTTATTTATCACACCAGAAGTAGCCAATATCTGGAAAGGTTATATGGGTAAAGTAAACATGAAGCACTACTGAACAAAGTATAACCTAAATGGCCTGTTTGCATTTAGTATTGAATTTTTAATCTCATTTCCCCATTTTGTTACAAATAGTAAGGGTAAAAACCAATACAGAATCCATAGGAAAAAAATCCAGAGCACTGTGCACTGCATATGAGAAAAAAAAGTCTTTCTTTTATCCTCCTGCTGTGTTACTGACAACAGTTTGTTCCCTGTCAATACCACTAAGAGCATCAGAGCTTGCTTTGAGTTCTTTTTCCTGTTTGTAGCCTAGCAAGTTTATTAGGGGTGAAGAAAAAAAGGTGGAAAGAAGGACAGGAAGGAAAGAAAGCCTTTATGGTGTGTAGGTTGCACATTATATAATAAATATTTAACACCCTGGTATCCCATAAGGTCTGTGTTCCCAGGCAGCTCTGCTTTCTTGGGATGCAGCCAAGAGATAAGGGAGTGTACTCCACTATCAAGTCCCTTCTTATTACAGCTTGAAGGTCAGGGTAAATAAGAATTGGAAAAGCCAAGCAGAGGGTAGAGAGAAATGTACCAAGTGGTTATCTGATCTGAAAAGGCATGGGAAGTCAGACTTAATTTCTGAATACACTGTGGACTTAGTACAAGCTACCTGAGAAAGAGCCTATCTTCTCAGAAGACGTATAAAAAGAGATCTACAAGCCATGCTGATCGTACCAGGCAGCTAGAAGATTAAAATGCTCGTGTGATTAAGGTCAAGAGCAAACACTGCATCTAGGCTAACCTCCTTCACAACACTGGCCAGAGAAATTTACCCAGTGATTTCCACATCAGGCTGAACAGCTTTTGTGTTATCCATAAGACTTCTGGAAGATCATCTGATCTGGTTTAAAGACCCATTTCACAGATAAACTGTCAACTTTCCTTTGCATGTCCTCTCTTGAAATAATATCCTAGTTTCAATAAATGTCCATCTGCTCTTTCTTTTTCAGATAAAATGTGTACATTTAGCTATGTGATTACTAGGCCTCATTATTAGTGATTTTTTTGAATCCCCTCCAGGTTTCTAAAGCCTTCCCAGATGATCCTAGAGAGAGCCTACTCTGTGTGCACAGCTATGGAAACCATTTTGCCACTGGTTTTATCCATTAATCTTCTTGTGTTTAGGGCAGCTGCTATCGCAGTAGTCTCAAAAAGAAAAAAAAGAGAAAGAAAAAAGCCTTGAGTTGCGTTATTGAGGTTAAAATCAATGGAAAGTCATAATTCTTATACGGTTTCCATAATGGCTCAAGGAAGGTAAAATTGGCAGATTGCAATAGGAAGTTCAGGAAAGTGAAGGTAAGGTAAGACCCTGAAATGAAGATTTTCCAAAATCTCTATAAAAAGCAAACTTACCTGATTTCATGCATCTCAGTTGACACAAACATTACAACCCTTTTAGCCTCATTTTTCCAATGAGTCCAACAGCCAGACCCACAAACATTTTTATAAACACTGAAAGCAGCACAAAGTAAAGAAGAACAAGGCGAATCAGAACTGACTACTATTGATTTTGTGATAAAGACTCCATGGAGACCAGCTGTTAATTACCTTTCCAGAGGAGAGGCTTGTTTAGCTTGGAGTCAGGGTTGGGTTTTTTCCCCCTTTCCTCTGAGGTACAATAGACTGTACTGCTAGGATTAGCATAGGATTTAAACTATAAATGTGCATTGGGACAGAGTTATGATTATTCATCCATTTTATTATGCTACTGCTAAAGACCAGGCAGGAATGAGGCAGTACACAAAATGCACACTCCCCATTCCAACTGCTTTGCTAGTGAGCAATCTTTCCAGCAGAGTTTAGAGTCTCATTCTTTCCCTTCTAGTCAAAGTTATGCCAAAGCAGCACACATCTGTCCATCTTGTTTTCCTTTCTGCTGCTGCATTTAAATACGTTAATGACTTTTTCCTGCCAGGTAGAAGCATTAATGACTTAACCATGCCAGGTAAAGAGCTCTCTTGATGACCACTGCCTTCAGGGTGGGAGGACACAGTGCTGTGTTACTGAGCTTAGCTCCTTTCCGAATAAAACCATCAAGCCCTGGCCATGCAATCTGTTGAGCTGTGCATGGTGGAAGGCTAGCAAGTTGGGACAAATGAGGCTTGAAAACCATCTGCTCGCTCTGCAGAGCCTGACATGGGCTGATTCAGTCCATGACATGGCTGCTGAGGTGCATGCTGGCCTACCCAGGGGTGATATGAGCTGTTACTTATGGCAATAACAGGTGCAAAGCTTCCAGACGGAAGTGTTGTTTTTGAATCCCTGAGCCCCTTTAATAACCCAGACAGGCAGCAGGCTGAGCTCTCCGAAGCCATAGACCATCTTCATACATGCAACCTGGGCAATTAGGGATGCAAAACAGTGTGTAAGTGAAGTTGCACTGATCCTCGTTTCCCAGAATTACTAGGGATAGAGCATGGAAAGCAGGGGCATACACGTCAAGAGGGTGACATCAGTAAACTTTGCAAACACATGTGCTTTTCCCTGAAAACCTCTCTGCTGTAACTAAGGCAGATGCACTTTTGCTGGAAGCCCTGGTGCAGAGATCTTCCAGGTTTTTTTAGCCGCCTTGAGAAAGATCAAAGAGCAGGGACTTCGGTGGCCACAAAGCACAAAGAAGATGAGCACTTAAATTACTCACTTTATACAAAATCTCCCAATATGAGATTTAAAACAGGAAGTGCCTGGAATGACAGCCAATAGCAGCTTTCTGATTACCAATGCTCACATCATCATTATCTGTGGTGTAAGGAAAAACCTATAACAGATACAGCTCTATACAACTAGACAGTAGACTATAGAGGAAAGTGAATGACTCTGCTTTTGGTTACAAGCTGTGAGCACAAATGGAAATCAGGTTTTGTCCCAAAGAGAGGACTATGTGTAGTAAAATTTGTGAGTCTTCAAACACTGCAACTGTTCAAAGTAGACACTTTGTGGTTAGTTGCTCTGCTCCTGCCTAGCATGCATTTCTTCATTTTTCTATATCAAACGATCAACATGATGATCTTGGTTCACACTTCAGCTCACACATAAACAGTCTCTCTACCTTAACAAGCTGCCACTCACAAGGAAGCCAGCACAATCACAAATAACAATCTCTGTTTGGTTTTGATTCCAGATCTATCATGCCTTGAAAAATATTACATCTAAAAATACTGTGTTAAGATCCCCCACGTGCTTCAAGCACAGTGTTCTAGAAACAATCTGTAACATTTTGCACCTTAAAGAACAGCAGTGGCCTTGGCGAAGAATAGTTTGCTCATTTGTATTTATACAGGCTCCCAGCCTAGCAAAGTGGCCAAGGTGACTTTGGGGAAAAACGCTGCTTGAGTACAGCTGATGCAATCTGGGCCTACAACTTTCCATGCATGTCAAAAGTCGTTTGCATATTCATTATCTTTTGATGAGCACTGTGTGATCAGGGGAAATGTACTTTCCCCTTTGGTGTATATCTCAATTTGCTCAGCCTTCTGTATATCTCCTGTGCTCTGTATCAGTGTGGGTATAATTCAGTCCATTTACTATATGTTTGAGGTCTTTCCCACAGATTAATGTTAAAAACACAGTAAACAAAATATCTGAGGAGGCAGATAACCTAGTAGGGAGTTTGTTGGGGAAAATACATAATTGCTAAGTATTTAATTTGGACCGGTCTCTAGGACTTTTCTAGGAGACAAAAGGAGTTCCTTGCTCACTGGGATAGAGCAGCAGAGGCATCAACCAGAGTCAGAAATAAATCCAGGAAATCCTGGCATCCGAATCTGTCCTCAGCTGAGGTTAAAAGTTCCAAAGCTCTTCTGTCCCCCGGAATAAGGAGTGTGTTGTAGGAGGGTGAGCACGAAGCAATCTGTCATCCACTCCTAAAAGTGAGACACAGATGGGACTCACCAGACGGCAAACCATGCGAACGAATTTGGCCCTAGAGAGGTCAATGTTGCTGAAAGCTGGATATGCTTGGTCTGACTGCTTTCCTGTAGTAACACAAAGAGCAGCCTGGCTTGTAGCTCTGTAGGAACCATCCTGTGGTTCTCTCTCAGGGTTGCTGTTACAGGATAGCAATGCCACTTAGTGGCTTCATGAAAGCTATTTTCTCATGAACAAAAATTGCCTGCGTCGGAGAAGAAGGGATTCAACTGAATAGCAGCTCACTGCTGAATTCTGAGCATACAGTTACTTATTTAAAAAGTAAAACAAAAATCCCAACATGCTGCAGAATAGTAAGAATCAGACACCACTCAATTTTCCCTTCTTTATCTTTTCCACCTCTTACATGATGCGTAACCTCCACTGGGATGTGCCCCATCCCTGCTGTGAGTGCCCAGAGCAGACAGCACAAAGTCCAAGTACCCGGAGAGGCTGAGGAGGCTTTGGCCACAAAAGCTCATCTTTTCTTTCAGAGCTGCAGTGTAAGGGTGGAATTAGAACAATTAACCATAATTCAGCAGGAAAAGCTGTTCTCAGGAGACAACTGGAGGTTGTCTGGCCCTCACCATCCGTAGAAGGCATTCATTCCCACATTTGTCAGGGCGCTGTGCCATCTAGAGGAATTTGATACACATTTGCTTGTGCCTCTTCAAGGAGCTCCTGGATCCACTGGCGCTGGCTGGCAGTGTCATTTGACTGTGCAGGGCCATTGCCAAATGACCCAAGCAGCCGGCCCAGCTGCAGGGCCAAAGGAACTTTCAGCATCCCCTATACCTAGTGGCCATGCTCCAACACTGCACCAAGGCACACCACCAAGTGTATTTGCATGAGTTATACTAAATACCTTTAATATGCGCTGCCTTAACAGTTTGAATGTGCTGATTGCGGTTTTCTTTACTGCTTCAGTTTACATCCAGGTTTGATTTACATAAACAAGGGCACATCTCTACCAAAATACCAGGTTGCTGCTGATAGAGATTCCCATTACTAGATGAAACAAGGGCTTCATCTATTTTTTGCTTCGTCACATACAGCATCACAAAGAGAAAAACTGTAATTTCTAGCTAGCCATGACTACAGGCAGACAAGAGCTTCATGCTTTCAGTGTGATGTAATTATAGAACACACTAATTCTAATTAACATGAAATGGAAGCGGTGGTCTACAAAGACAGACACCGGGTATATGGTGGGTGAATGTTGCTATTGACTGAAAATGGCTATTTAATCTTTAACTAGGTTGAGTTGCTGCAAAATCTTGCCTTCATTCCTTACCTGCTCAACACCACCTCAGGCATTATCTGCTCCCTGAACTGGTCAACATAGCTGGATGTCTTTGGCTTTGTCCTGCCCTGTCTGCCTGTTCTGGCACACATTTGTCTCTGTCAGCCATCCAAAGTTGAAGGCCTGCCCATGGCTTTCTTTTGCATTGCCAGAGTAAACCTGTGCTCTCAGCCCTCCACACCTCCTTTAAGCATCCTAACACCTATGTGATTCTGACCCCCAGAGAGGGTCATAAATGAATAGAAAAAACAAAGTCCATCCTATTTTCTGAAGGAAAAATGCAGGAATCCCCTCGGTTCTCACCAGATTGAAATCATCAGATGACACTTCTACAGCTTACTTCCTTTTTGAGTTGTCTCAAGCTTTGATGCTCTCTGCTCCTGATTTTCCCCCAGCAACCTGTGGGTCACACAGCTGTGTGGTTCCTAGAAAAAGGGTTAGTTTCTTCTGGCAGGAGTTGATTGTTACCAAGTGACTATCAGAGTGCAATGTTTGTTATTATCACCTCACACCATTTAGAGTCTAGGTACAAAAGAAGAAAAATGGAGTGTTATTGCTACAAGAAGTAAGCCATTAACATCATTTCATTCTGGGCTTTTAAATTACCATGTGTTCGGGAGGCCACTTGGTAAGCTTTACTCTGCTTTCTGAGAGTAATCAAAGGATATCAGCTGCAACCTCTGGCTAATGCTAAGCTAAGGGCAGTTGTTATAGATGCAATAAGAAAGAATTTAAAGCTTCATTTGTCACTTGAAATGGTCTTTACTGGAAGTTTAGGTAGGCTTTATGGGAAGCTTTAAACCATCTCAACTCCTGGTGTTGAAGATATTTACTCTGCTCTTAGAGATTGAAAATGGAAGCACCAAGGTAACAGAAAAATTGTCCTCACACTTGGCTTTTTCATTGGTTTAGTTGATGACCTTCAGACATGGTGTCTCCAAAAGTTAAATAGCAAGAGGAATAACATTAATCGGGCTTAGATTTCACAAGGAAAACTAACAATAGCAGCTTGCAGGAATTCTCTGGTCTCCTGTGGTGCAATAATTTAGCAACCTATATGGGAGGAGCCCATAAGCAAAGTTCCTCCTTTCCTGACATAGGAAAAAACTTCAATGGGGTTGTGCTGATCTGCACCAGCCAAGGAGCACCCATGGCATTTTTTTTTAATGAAAGGCAAGCATTCCTGTTATGGAATCAAATACATGG
The DNA here is from genome assembly GCA_017639245.1 of Myiopsitta monachus. Classification (NCBI taxonomy): domain Eukaryota; kingdom Metazoa; phylum Chordata; class Aves; order Psittaciformes; family Psittacidae; genus Myiopsitta; species Myiopsitta monachus. The sequence goes on along the minus strand of CM029917.1, from coordinate 68,528,708 downwards.
CTGAACCTAAAATGAATAATTCAGGGAATGGTTTTTTGATATACACCTTCACTTACTAAAAAAAAAACCAAACCAAAACCACTCTGGAGTAAAAGATGTTGGCAAACCTGTTTAGAGGTGATATCGTGCTTGATATTTATGGAAGAAAGAAACAGCTTTACCTTTGCTCCACTGTCTGTATGTCGTTGCGTCTGCAGACTGCTCTCCTCTTTTCTGATGCTTCTTTGTTTGGTTAGCAAGTTCACAGCAAATCTAGACAGCGCTTCTATGTTACACTTTCAAAGAAGATGATCTTTCAGATCCAGAATGAAATTACTTTCTCCGTGTTATCCAGTGGTTGAGGTCAGGGTCTCACAGGCTTGCACTCGAGGGGGCAGACAGCCTGACTGTGCCCATGTGCTCTAGGCACTGGGCTGAGACCTGTTTCTGACTTTCATTAACTTACTGAGTAGCTCCTAGGGAAGTCACTTCCCTTCTGTCTTTTTACCCATATCCTGAGTGCATAGGGGCATTCAGCATGCCGGGTGGAAATGAGCTTTCCCTGCATTTTCTTTACTTCTGGGACTTCCCCAGTGTGCTCAGAATGAACTGTTTTTATTTATTTATTTTTTCAATGAACAGCACAAACCCTTGTCTGCTCAACCTGGCCAGTTCCTCCTCTCAACCTCCACGGGAAAACAGAAATAATTATTTCAGGGAATAAGCAATGACTTTAGAAACACTGATTAAGCACCAAAGTTCTCCACACTTCATTCTAATCCCATATGATCTGAGAATTGAAGAACAAAGCAGAGCATTTTTTAAGGTATAAAGGATTAAGATAAGGCAAGTACTCAGACCACTATCATTTTAGAACCAAAGGGCAAATAGTTTATACATATTCAGCTGAATTCAACCCTGAGAAAGATGATACAGCTCCTCTGACTGTAGCTATTTCCTTCTTCCCCAAGCCAAATACATTGTGCTTATTCACTAGACTAGTACAGCAGGTTCAGCTGGTGCATGGTAAAAAAAAGCACCGTTTCTGTTTCTGACCTGAAAGTTAAATTAATGGATAAAAATAATAGATATACACATTTTTATATATATTTATCAAAATTAGTCTGTGTTCTATGAAAAAAAATTACATAGAATGGCGGGACTGTATGTAGGGAAACAAATTAAAGCGGGGCTAAGTAGCTGGACAAATGTAACTAAGTAACTGGTTTCTTTCTAAAGAAGGGAATGTAAGGGACAAAAGACAAGTCTTAAGCCCTGGAATATAAAATTTATTGCCAAAGAAAAGCTAATTAGCGTACTGGTAATCAGGATCACACATCAGATCAAATCCTGCTCCGTTCTAGTCAGCCAGTTGCTAACTTGCTGGGTGTCTGCAGGCATGTATGGCATGTAACCATACACAGCTAGGGGGAGCAAGATTTGCAAGGGAAGAGGGCTTATGCGTCTAGAGTTTGCTCGCAAAAACCCAACTCCAACATATCTCATACAGCCTTCTTGAAAAATCACGTTGCTTTTACTTCTATCTGTGTTGGTGTCTCTCATAATTTCTTATCTCACAGGAATGTAGGAAAGTCAATTGCTCACTCAGGCTAAAGAAAGCAGTGCAGTGCTTGTTCAGGTGCGAAGGTAGTAACACCTAGGCCAGGATACCTGAGTGGGTAACACATGCCTTTTAGGCTGGTGACCTGGAGAGACACTGCAGTGCAGGAGGAGGGAGTCAGAGGGAGGATTTACAGATGTATAGATAGGAAACAGCTGGTGATACCATTTAAGACAGCTGGTTATCAGCAGGTAGCAGTATAACCTTTATTTTTTCTCCTCTTTGCCCTCCTCTGAACCTCAGAGCTGAGCTTGCAAGCTCATTCTTGTTGTGATACAGGGGAGCAGAGACTGATGGAGCTTCACCCCAGCTCTGGGAACAGCAGTGCAGTCCCCCAGCAGCAACTCCTGCTTTCCTGAGCTGGTTGAGACTAAGAGGAAATCTCTTTTCAGCTTGTGGCTTTCTAGAAAGGAAGTTTCATAAAAATCAATTACCTGTGGAATTTCTTCCTTTAACTGAGTGCTTAGAAAGGCAAAGAAATTAATAACTGAGGCAAGATTAGGCTGGAGATACTGTGTTAAATTGCCTGCTGCCTCATTTGTGAAACTGTGCTGTGTTATTCACTACTAACTATAGTATTCATTGCTTACCTGTAAGGAATTTCTGAGAGCAGTTTGGGCAAATGTGTACTTCTACAGGGTGTTAAAGGGCTTGGTTTAATAGCAGTTTGTAAGAATTCTTTTGATTTTCCTCCAGTAAAATGCAGTGGTTCTTGTGCATTGTAATTCCTGATCAGTATTGGTCAGGGCTTTCAAAGCTGCACTCTAAGATGGCATCTCTATGTCCTGCAGTTAGGTTGGTGTGATGATTCACACTATACATGTGCTGTGTGACTCAAAGAATGAACTCTCTTATATTCCTTAACCTTTTCGCATTCACCAGTCAAGCCCAGAAATCCTTCCCAACGCAACAACTTCCATATGCTATCCCCTACAAGGACCATTATCACATGTGCTGTCTTGACCTAATCTTTTTTAGATTATTATTACTTTCTTTATATTCTTATTACTAGGTTGGCACCTAGAAGCCCAGATGGAGATAAGGGCTCCAACATGCTGACTGTTGCACAAACATGCAAGGCATCATTGACGTTGAGGGCTTTCAGGCTGAACAGCCAGCTGACATAAAAGGTGGGGCACATAGCAGTGAAAAAGGCATTGTTCAGTGCCATGAAAAGGACTGCAAGTAAAGCCAGGAAGAGTGACGAAGCGTCCCAAATTCCCATCTATGACCCTATCCCCTTGGTCGAACCTCCTTTGGCTGATAGGAGAGTCTTTCCTGCTTTGTGACTTGCCTTACTGGAAGAGAATCATAGGAAGGAATTGTCACAGAAACAACATGAAGATTACACAACAAGATGGCCCCATTGAGAGAAAATTGAGTAACTGCATCATATAAATTGCATGTTCTTACCTGGAACATCTGTTTTCATGTCCTGATCCAGAGGACTTTGAGATTGTTTTCTCTCTATTTAGATGTCTTCACGCACTGGATTGTGGCCCTCTAGTAAAGCCATACCCGTGTTTTATCTTACGCAGGTCTGGTGTTTAAATCAAATAACATGGCCAGAATATAATTCATACACATGCACTCTCAAGCATTAACCTAGTTACTGCCCCAAGCCCCCTTCCTTCTATAGACTGTAGCTGAACATTAACAATGTGTAAGGGCATGACAGAAGAGAAATGGACCATAACTTACTCTCACTGACAAGAGAGCACTTAGGTTCCCTAACACAAGTTCTCAGTTGAAGTAATCAACTTTCACTGTAAAGAGTACTTATCTTTTAACACACTCACCTTGTAGCTGTTCTCTTACTGTGTACTCCCTTTATAGTCAGGTAATCAGTCTGCTTGGCAGATGAAAAATAAGTATGACACATGGATCTGTTACAGACAGCTACAAACAGTGAGGTTGCCCTGTCACGAGCATCTCTGCATGCTATAACAGAGATAACTTTGCAAAGAGGTGGATTAAAAGCTTAAGGTAGCGCACAGGCAGTGTGAAAAGAAAACATCCCTTCAGTTCAAGGTGTTCAGAGAAAAAGAGTGGAAAAGCAGGAATTTAAATAACTTGTTTAAAAAATTTCTGGCATGCTTGGAAATATCTATGCCCACACAGAAATCTGTGACTTTCCCAAGGCCTTGATGCAGTCACAGAGATGAGAGCAGAACTTTTGCTTTCCATAAATTGGAGAGTGCTTCACCTGAGGCACATCCATGAGCCATGGATTGCCCTCCCATCAGAAATGGGAACATGGAAGTAGTGACAGGTGAAGGTCTGCAAATATATGCTTATTTCTTCAGTGTATTTTAGGTATGAAAATTTTGATTTTAGATTTCCTCAATTCAAGTCCTTTTCTTTTAACTTTTATCTCATTCTTCCATTTCCACGAGGAATACCAGCTCTGGAGGTAAAAAAAAATTACAATAATCCTATTCTTGTTCTAATATATACTTCCATGTGTTTCTGCTTCTGTGCATAAAAAGCTTATGACATCTGCATAAGCAGTGAAATTAGAAGTCTCTAAGCATGCAGTTTTAACAAGCATGAGGTATACCCATCAGCTCCTTCTGGGGAGCTAGATTCAATGCCCCACTCCTTTGAATATGCCAGAAGTTTGGTTCATATATCTTCATCAAGTTAGATCTGGGGGTCAATATATAAACATATTCTGAACCATACTTACCTGTGGGGAGGTACATTTTGTCACAAACTAAGCAACAGATCTCAGAAACAAAGTCAGTCCTGGTTTTGCTTTATGACAAGAACTGCCAGACCCTGCACATAGAATCATAGAATCATAGAATAGTTAGGGTTGGAAAGGACCTTAAGATCATCTAGTTCCAACCCCCCTGCCATGGGCAGGGACACCTCACACTAAACCGTGCCACCCAAGGCTCTGTCCAACCTGGCCTTGAACACTGCCAGCGGTGAAGCATTCACAACTTCCCTGGGCAACCCATTCCAGTGCCTCACCAACCTTACAGTACAGAGATCAGAGCTGAATTTGGTTTAGAAAAAATAAACCAAACCAGAAAGACAGAATTGCCATTTTTTAAATTTGAAAACTCTCAGAAAGATCACCGGATACATATAAAAATAAGAGCGTGTGTGGAATTCCTCATAATTAATGCCTGGGATGTAGACAGCAAAGTCAGTCCCTGAATTTAAATTCCCCAGCATGCAGGATGGACTGCACTCTACATTTTCAACAGCTGTGTATTTTCCTCAACTACTTTTCAAATACCATCTTGTTTAAAGACACAGGAATCATATGCAGTCATTATAATTAAAGATCTGAAGGGTGAAATCAAAGAAGGCATGGAAGCTACCATTGCTTCAAAAGGAAATGTGATTTCACCCTACTGCAGAGAGCATAAAAGAGAAATCCTGGCTTGCTTAGTAACACCAAACAATCAGTCCTTGTTCTTAGTCAATCAGGTAGACAAGCTTGTGGTGGACCTGCACTCTTTGGAAAGTGTCTTCCAAGGCTGCCAATGTGCTGTGCTGCTTCACAGCCTGCCCTCAAAGCTAATAAGCATGTGTCCTAAAGTGAAGCTGCGGATCAGCACTGCTCTTGTGAGTGGTACTTTCCTCCTAATGCTTCAGGTGTCACTGTAAAATAGAAGATCTCAAGTCTGTCCTGGTGACTTTGCAGGGGATATGTACAACTGGTGATAGATTACAAGCTACCCTCTATTGTAATACTGCTGCCTGAATTGTATCTGATGGTCACTGTTCTCATAGGAAAAACAAAATGTGGATGTTATAAAGGCAGATTTTTCTCTCTCCTATGATATCGTTATGTGTGAGAAAAAGGCATAGCATTCCTGGCCTGGAAAGCCAAAGTGTCACTTTGTACAAGTGTAGTGGAGTGGTGACAGTTCAGCAATGTAAAAAAGCAATTTGTTTGTCTCCATGGGGGTATGACTGTGCATGGAGTTGTATCTGTCAGGATGCCCGAGTAATTTTGTGCAGAAGGAGGTTCACATGCTTTAATTAGGGTGGGTATACCCAGTCCACCAAGTTATTAGGACAATCTAATAGAGTAAACTCACAGCAGGCTCTGGTCTGGTAAATGTGAGAGGCATCTTACTTGGCTTTAGCACAGTTCTGTAAGAGAAAAATAGCTTCCTGTCTCAAAGGTTCATTGTGAGGATAAATGTATTAAAGAATGTGAACTGCTTAGATATTTCAGTTGTGAGGGTCAGGTCAGATGCCAAGCGAGATTCACCTCTCACTCAGGAATACCAGATTTTGCTTGTTGTCTCACTGTTCTCACTCTCTGATGAGAAGGCCAAAAAGAGTCAGCCTGATATGTTCTCTCATTGCAAGCAAAATTATCTCATTTATCCACAATCAACCTTATGCTTCCCATAATATCACTGCTGCCCAGAGCCCCAGATCTGCAATGCAGTGTTGAATTATGAGCCATAGTCTACAGAAATTATTTCTAGTGTGGGCTGATACCAGGCACAGATCTGAACTTAAGCATTTCCTTCTCGCGTTGTATAACCACGTCTTTTACATTTGCCTTTTCTTTCCTAGATGGCTCCTACTTTTTGTTTCTAGTGAAAATCAGGAGCAGGCTGCCTCCTAGGTCACTTTGCCATTTTTGAAAATAATCTTATCGTACTGATACATGCATTCTGGAGGCTAAATACCCTCAAAAAATCCACAATGGGGTCTTGCAGTCTGCCCTCAAAAGCCTAGTTTGTTTCAGGCAACAGGGGTGTTTAAAAAAGGGGGGGAGAAAGAATAACCCTGATTTTTTTTTCTTTCTCATCAATTGCAAGTATTTCTGCCTTTGAAAAATCTCTAGGGATATATCTTAGTTAGATGAATTTTGGTATATAAATTACTTAAATTACTCATATAACCTTAAATTCTAGCTCCAGCTCCTGTAACTGGTGCTGGCAGCAGGTGTCACAGAGAGATAGGATTAGGAGCACTTATATTTTAGCCATGAAATTGCCTTTATTCCATCTGTTCTTTTTCTTCTAACATGAGCATGGGTAACAAAAACTGTAGGAAGTATTAAAGCTTTTGCCCTTGGGCGTGCCTGTGCTACTTTCACTAATGTCTACGGGGATACTTTGTCTGTATCCTAGGAAGAAATTTAGTCTTCAGGAGAGTTATTGAGCTGGAATTCAGCCCTGAGCCAAAATCCTGTGTCTGTGTCAGCTATAGCTCCACTCAGCTGCCTTGGTGGGGTTAAAGCAGACAGCCCTCTCTCTTAGCTATGTGCTGCCGCCTTCCCTTTCTCTTGCTTCTAATAGTTGACATGGAAGCAGAAAAAATCTGGTCTGAAAGAGCCAGCCCATCTCCAGCCTCATGTCAGGAACAGCTGTACCTGCGTCAGAGTCTTGCATTTGTCTTGCAATGTAAAACTGGCCCCATGTCCCAGTTATACCCAATGCTACCCTTCTAGTGATAACTTCTGCCTAGATAGGAATAATCACTTTTTGTTGATCAGCATCATGCTTTTGCAGGACATTACTCCAAATTGTCAAGATAATTTTGACCAGTTAATTATATCCTCTATGCCCCATTTGCAAATCTTTTCAGATTGGTTTTATTTGAAAATGTGATACTTATTGTATAGAAATATATTGTAGAGATTATTGTAGAGAAATTGTATAGAAATTCTGTGGTATAAAAAATACAGTCAAGAACCAGACCAAAGACAGAGCCCAGAAGAATGCTGCTTGGTGCAGCCTTTCACTGTGACAAACCCACTGATAAGTATTCCTCTATGCAGTTTTGCAAAGTGTTTTTACTGTTTTGTGATACTTTCCCTAACCAGCTATTGATAATGTCACATGAGGCAGAGCCAAAAGCTTTACTGTCTCTGACATATCTTCATGGAAATTCAGTTAAAGCAGTAGGTAGAGTAAAAGCTATGCATGAGCCATAGACAATTCAGTCTTCTGTACATCCCACATGAAAATTTCACATCTCCTCTATGTCCAAACTAAATGTAACCATGGTAAGAAAATGCTAGTTTCAGTTCATGTTTCTCCTGTGCACCGTTATAAGGAAGGGGACTGGTGGTCCTTCCATCCCAGCAATTCTCTAGTGGGATAACCCACAAAAAATACAAGTGTTAGATGGTGAAATTTGCAGCATCTTTAAATACTGAGAATTTCCTTCTCCTGGGAATCCATTCAAGCAATTCTGAATAAGCACTCAAAGACAGGGAAAGGAGGGTGACCTAATTTTTGAAGATGGTGAATGTCCCTGGGTTCCTTTAGAGAATGTAAGGAGGTTATAGGCATTTAACAACATGAGATGAAATGTAAAAGTGTTGGCTTACAAGTGGAGTTCTGTGCTTGTAGTAAGGAATACAGCTAACACAGAAAAGACTGCACAGAGAGCTCTTCCCTGTGATAAAATCACACTGCTTATTGCATTGAGATCTCTAGAAAGAAATCAAAATGCTACAGTCAAGGCTACTTCGGCTGCAGAGTAATTTCCTAAAACAAAGGATGTGCTGCAGTCAGGTCTCAGGTGCCTGTGAGTTTCTCAAGATCACTGCTTCTCTCTCAGACATGCAAAATTTTATCAAATGATTTCCAAGCTGCCTCTTTTGTTCTGAGTTGTGCCTGTCATTGCTGTGTACAGCGATTCCTTGTCTGACAGCCACGTCTTCAAACAAGAGGGAAAACCCAAACCCATTAATTATTACTCCTCAATGCACACTTTGATTTGTGAGCTGCCAAGCCAAGTTTGACCTTTTAGCAAACTAAGGATCTCTGCTAGGTCCTGAGACACAGCACAGGAGCCAAGATTTTGCTGGTTGCCAGCTCAGAAGGATCTAAACAGGTGTAAGGACAGACATAATGTGGAAGTCATGGTACAGGATATAGGTATCTAAGCTGCGACAATTGTGTTCACATACCAATAGATGGTGATCTTACCATTAATTGTCAAAACATACACACAATATCTCCAAAGGCATCTTCTTCACCTCATCCTCAGGTAACAAGATGAACCTGGCTTACTGCACACCATCCTTAGCACAATCCCTCACAATCTGAGCAGTGCAGGGGACTCTAGAGGCAGGGGTGTTCTCTACCAACACAGACTCACTCCCTAGCACTGTACACTGGAAACCCTGCTACACTTGACAGCACCACCAGTCACTGCAGCCTTGGCTGAATCCCAGTTGATCATTCTGGCTTTTCATCTCTCACTGCCACAGTTTCCCAAAGTGTGGAGGAGAGCTAATGACGGTTACACTGTTTTTGGGTGCAGTGTTAAGGTCTCCAATAACAATAGTGTCATGGGTTCAGCAGCAGCAGTCATTTTTCTCCTTCTTGGTAGCTGGTGCAGTGCTGTGTTTTTGATTTTGGGCCTGGGAACAGAGCTGATAACACCAGTGTTTTCAGTTACTGTTGGTAGTGTTTTGGTCTGGCCAAGGACTTTGAGTTTCGTGCTATGCCAGGGAGGAGGGAAGCCAGGAGGAAGCAGAGACAGGACACCTGACCCAAACTGACCAAAGAGGTTATTCCATACCACAGCACGTCATGCCCAGGATGTGAAGACGGAGGGCAGAGGCCCAGAAGGGTGTGGTGGTGGTGGACTGGGGGTGCACGGCATGGTCAGGTTTTTGGTACTGGGGGGTTTGTTGCTGGGGGGTGCACTGGCTGGGTCAGGCTTGGTGAGCAGTTGTATTCTTTTTTCTTGTATTTCTCTTGTATTATTATTGGTGGTAGCAGTAGTGATTTGTGTTATATCTCAGTTACTGGACTGTTCTTATCTCAACCCGTGGGAGTTACATTCTTTTGATTCTTCTCCCCATTTCCCCCCCATCAGAGTGTAGGGGGGAGAAAGGGAGGGAGAAGGGAAGTTTACGGCTTAAACCATGACAAATAGTGTTCCCTTTCTCTCCCACTCAGCAAGCGAGAAGCTGGGCAGCCTTCAGGGAGCACTACAACTGTTCTGCAGTGCTAACCCACCAGGATTACACGCCAGTTCTGTTTTTTCTGTTGAAACGATAAGCATAGTAAGAATGAAAGTTTCAGGGTACTTGCTCAACAAGGTTTTAAGTAAATTGAGCTTGTTAGGTGTTCCCAGGGTATTTTCCCTGGCTCTACCAGCTCCGTGGCCAAACCGTCTCTTCACAGTTTTGATGTGCCTCATCCAATCAATGCGTAGTTCAGACTGAGTGGAACAACAGCTCTGTTCTGTCCCTCAGAGAAGGCTTTATTAGTACATCTGGCAACCAGTAATTGTTTTATGAATTTTGTGGTTGGCCTCCCTGGAAAGTTGGTCGATAAGACCTAAGTGAAAATGGAGAGCTCTATTTGGTACTTCCAAAATGCTGACCTACAGTAGCAGACCTTTCGATATGGGAATGTGTGGATAGATGATCAGACAGGTTTATTTTTCCACAGAAAGGTCTTCTTACCTTAGCTGTTACCAGACCAATCTGAGCTAATGTTGCTAACTGATCAGTTAAGGTCTAAGAGAATTGTCTCTTGCTCTTCCTAAAGCATTTTTTTTCCTTCTCAGAGAACAGAGCTTTTCCATGTTGTGTGGCAGTTTCACACCAGAGACCAGGAATGCTATGTGGTCAGAACACTAGTGTTTAAACACTTCAGTCAAGATTTTGGCAGCCGGGTTGGACAGAGCCTTGGGTGGCATGATTTAGTGGGAGGTGTCCCTGCCCATGGCAGGGGGGTTGGAACTAGGTGATCTTAAGGTCCTTTCCAACCCTAACTATTCGAGGATTCTATGATTTTAGAGAGTTGCGTGGGGCAATTTTTGCCTATTTACAGAATTGCATGAGTAGTTGAAAAACAAGAAAAGGAGTTTTTAAATAAAATTTTGTAACCAATTTTTCCCCCACCCACAATCAGCTTGAGGTGCAAGATAGCGAACGCTGATTGATCGATGCAGGAAGAGAGAATAAAGCTGTATGATAGTGGTCTTCTCCTTGATATATGTAAATGCATACATTCCTGAAGTCAGTTTGGGATTGGACCTTCTGAGAAATGGTGCTGATTTTCACCATGGGCAGTGTGCAAGGCCAGGCTGGACAGAGCCTTGAGTGACATGATCTGGACTGAGGTGTCCCTGCCAGTGTCAGGTAGTTGGAACTCACGATCTTAAGCTCCTTTCCAACCCAAACCATTCTGCAATTCTATGTTTTCCTCCTGTCTAGATGTCCTTGCAGCATTTCAAACTGCAATTTCTTTTTTTTGTCTTTGTTTCATCTCTAAGGTAAATATTCTTAGATGAGAGATACTTCACTTCCAGTTGCTAGTAAGGAATTTCCACTCGGTAACCACTCTCAGAGGAAAGAGAAGAGGTGATGATGAACTTGTTATGATGAATTAAAAAAATAGAAAAGCAGTGGGAAAGACTAGGCAGGAAAGACCAGGCTTTGCTTTCTGGTGCTTACACCTTTTGTTGATAGTGCCTCTGCCTGCTCAGCCCATGGAGCTGCTGCTAGCACCTTAGCAAATCTTAAACATAAGGTATGCCTCTGCATTGGCTCAAAGGCACTCTTGCAACACATTTTTCAAATGGGTGTACTTAAGCTTGATATTTAGGAATGCAAAAATGTCCTGGTGAGGCATTTTGCAGTTTTCTTAGTCATATGACAGCTGGACCACATTGGATAAATGTAGAGCTGAGTATATGTTTGATGGAAGACTTTTTAAAAAGCTTCTGGAGTCTCTTTTAAAAATGATGCAAGAATCTCCAGAAAAACTGACCTTTCAAAACTACATGAAACATGGTTTTAATTGTGCAGGTATATTAGAGACATATTATGCTAGTATATTAGTATTTTTGCATTAATATTTGTATATTAGAGCACATTAGGCTATATCAGATAGGGTATCCTGGAGTGAGCAAGATCTTAGCAGTCTCAGAAAGTGATATCAACTCCCATTTAAATGTCTTTATTTAGGAAAACCCAAAAGGATATTTGCCAGAATATCAACATCTTCATGCTTTCTGTTCCTCTAGTTGGGCAGTGATTATTCACAGGTATTCAGGCCAACGTTAGCTTCTGAAACCTGAGCTATGGCTGTGCTCCAGTAAAATCTGGACACTGGAGTTCTGCCACTGAACTGCTCAACACTCAATACAAGGATACCAAGAAACTAGACTGGAGGACTAATTTCAGTCGTCAGCTGTGTGTGAGGGTAACAACAGGGTGGGCACAGGATCTGGAAAGGACATGCTTGTGAGCCTGCAGGAAAAGAGACAATGTGCAGTCAAAGTGTACTGTGCCAATACTTAAATAGTATATCTCAGAGGTACAAAAGTTCTCAGCTCTCCTGAATGTTTCCCATGATTCTATTGCTATGACCAGGCGTTGTGGTTTAAGCTGTAAATCACGCAGCCCGCTCACTCACTTCCCCCTCTTTGTTCCCCCCCACTCCAAGGTGGGGGGAAAATGGGGAGAAGAATCAAAAGAATGTAACTCTCACAGGTTGAGTTAAGAACAGTTTAGTAACTAAGGCACAACACAAATCACTACTGCTACCCACCAATAATAACAATGATCAGGGAAATACAGGGGAAGAGGATACAACTGCTCACCACTCCACAACTGAGCTATGAACTGAACTCTTTCAGGTTCCTGCCCCCAGTTTTTACATCCTGGACATGACGTGCTGTGGTATGGAATACCTCTTTGGTCAGTTTGGGTCAGGTGTCCTGTATCTGCTTCCTCCTGGCTTCCCCTCCTCCCTGGCAGAGCATGAGACTCAGAAAGTCCTTGGTCAGACCAAAACGTTCTAAGCCGTAACTATAAACATTGGTGTTATCAGCGCAGTTCCCAGGCCGAAAGTCAAAAACACAGTACTGCACCTAGCTACTACGAAGGAGAAAAATGACCGCTGCTGCTGAACCCATGACACCAGGAACATGGAAAACTGTTGTTGCTAGCTTTCCACACTGCAAAGTAAATGGCTGATCCATGCAGATTTTTACCCTTTACTTGTGGCTAGTAATTTAGGTTTACAGACACGTTCTGAGAGAACGAGAAAAATGCATACTGATTTAATTATAATTCCTGTGCTTCCACTACTACTGGATAAAGTATGCTACTCCAAGTACTGTAGACATCTAATACAATCTGTTCCATTTATTCCAGCGCTGCTGGACAAACGGATAGATTATTTTAATTTGCTCTAGTTTTGATGATGTGCCATTCCTAGATCCTATGGTAGAAAATTTTTTATGACTTTAATTTTCATTTAAGTAGCATATTCTCATAAGCCCATGAAGTGGCAATGTTTTTTAGATTGCCTTTTAGTTCAGTGCTACTATTACTATATCATTATTCTTACTTAGGATGGCACCTAGGAGTCCAAATGGATATATGTTGGAATAATTTATTAGATTGTCTTATTTTGACTTACAGCAATAGAAGTCAGTCTTATTTTGTATGCGCTAGCATGCTGAAGAAATAAATGTGAAACTTAATGTTAAATGTGAATACATATACTATGCAATTCCCTTCAGGTCATAAACTTCAGAATTAATTATTTTCACCATATATTTGGTCATTCTAGTGTCCTGAAATGACACTAACCAGGGTTTTGGAGCAAGCAAATAAATTCCAGGGGTATAAGGTAAGTAGCTCTTTTGTATTCCTGAATTACTTTCGATCCTGGTTACTTGAACTGAGTTCAACAAGAATTTACAGACACTCCAATGGTGCACAAGGAAATTTCTGTAGTCACTAGAAAGCTTATTATCTATTCCCATTTCAACCCCTGTTCCAACAAGAGTTAGTGAAAATCTATTAAAAGAAGATGTAAAATACCAAAATTGCCTATGATAGCCACTCTTATATGCCCATATTAGGATTATTTATTGATAGCATCAGCAGGTTTGAAAGCAAGAGAAAGAGAAAAGGAGAAAGATAATAGGATAGGGTTTTTAAGAGCTCTGAGGTGGCTGAAGTCTTTTCATGAAGAAGAATGGAAAGCTCATGCTTCTCTTGTTGTCTCAAGTGGGTCCTCACCCATCTGGGGAACCTGTACCTATTAAAAACATCACTATGTAGCTGCTATTTCATCTGAGACTTCAATACTGCATTCTGCTATGAACACCTGCAATGCTATAGAAAGATGTACAAAACTCAAGCAAGCTTTTTTGCCATTAGCTCTCAGAAAAAAACCCTCCTGTTATCTGGGAAAACACCTAGGGCTGCTTCATAAACATAGATCAACCCACTGCATCTTAGTGTGTGGTACAGTCATCTGCCTAAAATCCTGTTCCTCTGATTGCTCTCAAGTTAATGTTCTAAGCTGGAATTTTCAATATTCTTTCACTGGACTGGGGACTTTGTCATCCTTTGTACAGCCAAAATGCTGCTGACTCCACCCCCGATCCTGCAAAACCCTTAAATACATGCTTAGACAGATTTGTACATAAGCTTTGCTGCAGAGCAGCCAGTGCTCAGCAGATTTTAGGTCCTCTAACTGGAGGAAAAAGGTTTTGAAATACTCCATGAGAACTGCAGAAAACAAAATTCTTTCAAGCAGACAAACACATAGGAAAATACTTTCTTTTGTTTTCTTGGGCAGGAAGGAAATGGAGTGGAAAGACAACAAAATCTATGCATGCTTGACTCAAAAGGTAAGTCACAGCTGTTGGCCTGTTCTCTGTGCTTGCATTGATTATGAATAGCCCACTGAAAGACGAGTGGCTGGTGCAAAGAACTGGGGCAAATTAAACTCAGCCATTCTCCTCACATTTCATTAACACAATCCTGAATTCATGCTGCACTGGGAAAGATCAGCAAGAATGACAAGGGTAAAACATGAAGTGAAGAGGAATTATGTCACACTGGCATGGATGGTAATTACTCCATGGTACATTCATCAGATCCACACCTCAGTTTCTGTACAGCCTGTCTTTGCGCTCAGCAGGTAAATGAATCATCACCATTACTGGTAGCCAGCTGACATTGGAAGAGGAAGGCAATTGCCTGGATTTAAGCTCTGCGGATATGTTCTATGGAAATAAGGACATACTCTAGTTGATTTTTTTTACTCTGAAACCACAACACAGGGTTAAAAAAAGCCTAACTATTTTATACCAATCTGGCTGGATTCTCTGCATCAATATGGGTTGTAGGAGTCCTGCAAGACCTGATGCAGAAAGAACGTTCCTATTCTTTACCAGCACAGCAAACTTAGGACTCATGTTCAGATAATAAAGAATCCTGCACTATGACCTTCTCTTTCTCTATATATTCAGTTTCAGCCTATAGCTATTTGAAAAGCAGGAAACTGTAAGAATAAGAATAGCGGAAACAGAGAATTCACATACACAAGCATGTGTTCTCCTCCCAACAGAATGTCATACTGATCCCTTCCTCTTTTTTTCCCCCAGGGTAGAATTATTGATTGTGAGCTTTTTCTTTGAATTTTTTTTTTTTTTAAATGCAGTAGAGGTTGTCTTCAATTAATTTGAAAAATCAAAGCATTTACTTGCCAAAAAAAGGAAACCTTGTTTAAAAAACGCCTAAAGAAACTTTTTACATCCTCTTAAGGTAGGTAGAGGTGAGGTACCAATTTGAAGACCTTCTTAGTATTACACACAGAGTGGCAGACAGCACTTAGTATTAAGGACTGTATTATAATTTCAATTATAATGTCTCTATTATTCAAGCATGAATAGAAACAATTTATAATATGCTAATACTGTTTAATAAAGGACTATATTTATAAAAGTGCTCAGAAATTTTAATGCTGCCTAAAGGGCCAGTGTGAAGTCGAAAAGTTCCTTCTCCTCCTTGTTTGCCACGTGCCTTCTGGAGATATGTAAAGTTTCTGCCAATCAGTTTTCACCAGTGAAATCCCAGTGCAGTAAAGACTGAAGTGCTGAGCAGTGAGGTGCCCTGGGTCAGCAACTAGATGTTTAATTTCCATCTCCCTAGTCTTTAGCGTACAAACTGGCATGTATTCTGTAAGGCAAGTTTTATATTCAGGCAGTATAATGATCCTCCTGCAACACCTTGCTCTTTCAGCTACTGACTTAATAGTCTGGGCTGCCAGAAGCTCAACTTCATTTCCTTTCCCTTCTTGAGCAGTTTCACTCTGTGCATTTCCCTATCACACCTAATTTCAGGCATCTTAATTTCTTAACTTCTCTTGATGTTGCATTTTGTATATGGTAGTTATACAGTCATTGGACAGAAAGACATTACCATGTTCATCACTTATTTGGGCATTAGGCAGGACATATGAGTTACATAGTGACAGCAACTTACAGTGCCAGGAATGAATTGTATTTCTTAGTAATTCTGCATCAATAAGGAATCCAATTGCAGAGTCTTTCCATGTCCTTCTCATCCCAACCAAATGGGAATGCAGCAGACAGTTGGCTACAAAGTCATTCTTGCTCTCCCCAGTCAATTAAAAAATATAAATCAATGCTATTCATCATCTTCAGAAGTTGCCAAAAATCTTGAAAATTCAGCAGCTGAAGGACTATATGAGGTACAATTATTTGTATTTTCACTAATTCCTCTTTGAAAGGCTGGAGTTTTCATCTTGTACTCAATTGGCACAGCTCACCTGGTTTTCTCACTATTAAATACTCCTGGTATTAAAAAAGCTTTATTAAAAATACTGGTTAGCACAACTGCATACAAAAAGCAACAAGAATGAGAAATGGTTTCTCCTGGAAGTGAACGCTGCCTGAGAACTCAAAGATTTGATAGTTTTGGCTATAATTAATATAGCGCAGGCATAGAAGGGCTAAATCATAGTGCTTCTTCATGCTTTCTTTCCATTAAATGAAAGAGAATAGCTATTGACCTTTTGCCAGCAGACAAAATAAATTGATATGTTCTTCCCACTGTTTATATATAGGAGACAAAAGACATGCCCTAGAAAACGTGCTCACTAGCAAGCCCATCCATGTGAAGACTATTGCGACTTCTGCCTCTAAATGCTAAGATTATCCAAAGCCCCTACAGTGATATGACTCTTTCACTAATTTTAGTTATGTTTGGAGCAGGCTCTAATGATTACACCAGTAAATAATATCCAGTTTCTGAGACTTGGAGTCTCAGCTCAGAATTAGGATGTGAGTTGTCATTTGGATAGTCCAACTCCTCCAGGGCACCTGAAGAAAATCTGAGCTGTGGGAGCCAGAAACGCACACCAGATACAGATGCAAACTACAGGTAGGGATAGCATCCATGCGAGCACACATAAATCTGCATCCTTTTTCAACAGAGAGGACAGACTGAAGGAAAGACTTGCAATGCAGAGGGTGGCTTGTGGCCCTTTTAGAGTAGTTCTTTACTTAGATATAAGGGGCACAGGATGTGATAACTAAGTTGTAGCAAATGATTTCATTCCTGGTTTGTTTTTGCTTTGCATTTCTGTGATAGGGGATGGAAATATACATGTGGTTTTATACTCACTAAACATTCTCTACCAGTTTACTAGGAATTTCACTTTGACTGATTATATTATTGTATTAACTTACATGATGAATGCATTTTCTATGCAAGATCTGTGGAGAAAAGGTGGGTAGGGCTCAAATCAAAAGCTCTCATAGCATGTTCCCTTGCTTTGATCTCTAATGAACAAATCACTACAAGGTTGGTGACTCCTGAAAGAAAAGTTCATGTCAGAACCTATGTAAAATTTATTGTGCAGAGCCCTGCAGCCCTTTAAAATATAGAAAAAGTCAGAAGATGGTATGTGAATAGGATGTCTTAGGGTTACAATTTGCACTTTTTCAGAGCTTATAGTTTTGCTAAAAATATAGCCATAGGCCATTTTGTACAATTTCCAGGTCACTGTAGCATTACACCTGGGGGGTGTGTATACACAAGATATATGTATATATATATATTATGAAAAAATATGCATACATGTTATAAAAAAGTATATATATAATATATATGTAGACTACACACATATACGTACATCTATGTTGTGGTTTTTAAGCCCAGCCAGTAACTCAGGTACAACACAAAACCACTACTGCTACCACCAATAATAATAATAATAATAATAATAAGGGAAATAACAAGGGAAGAGAATACAACCGCTCACCACCTGCCGACCGATACCCAGCCCGACCCAAGCAGCGATAGTTTTAGCAACAGCTAAAAACATCAGTGTTATCAGTGGTGTTCCCAGGCTGAAAGTCAAAAACACAGCACTGCACCAGCTGCTAAGAAGGAGAAAAACGACTGCTGCTGCTGAGCCCAGGACAATCTAAAATGCAAATTTGTATGGAAAAGATATATTAAAAAAGAAAGAACAGGAGGAAAATAAATAGGGAAACAAATCTCTACACTGTAGGCAAATGCACTCACTTTTAAAGGTAGCTGTTTGCTCCTAAGGAAATCTAGACACATGCTGATGTCACTAAACAATAACCTCTCTGAAGTACCTGGAGAATGAACTAAAGATCTGCACTACAATGCAAATAAGAGGCATCCCAAATACTCATCTAAACTAAGATTCAAGTGTCTCAGTTTAAGCGTCTCAGATTCAAGCTTGTTCTCAGTCAGCATGTTTGTTACATGTTTATATCTGATGACTACAGTATTATCCTCTTAGCTCTACAAGCTGTGCACAGTTCTTGTCTCTAAAACTGAATGAGATGCAATCCCTTCTATTTTGTCTATCAGAATTATCTGCTAAATCATGGAATATTACTTTTCAAAGCTGTATCTCATTGAAGGCTATGCTTCGCCTGAGCAACAACATGCATCAAGCGGTAATTAATATCTATGTGTGGTCAGCAGTAAAATAAATTTGGCAGACAGTGAAAGAAATTCATGCTAGTGCTGAAGAGCTGACAGACAATATATGACCCATTTTGTAATCACTAAAAAGCATTTTTCCCCAAACACCTCTCCCTGTAGTTCATTGGGAAAAGCTGTGGCAAGCTGCAATTCTGACTCACAGATAAAAGTGCGAGGACAGGCGCTGTAATGACAGGTATTATCACTCGGAAGGGTGAATTACTGTTTGATGTGCTCACTACACTACATCACAAAACATTTTTAAAAAGGTAGAGAGTAATTTACTGTCATTCTGTAGCAGGTTGCTAATGGACCCAATAATAGCTTAAATTCATTTTTCTGAGTTAATAATCACATGACAGCAGAAAAAGAAACATAATTTAGCATATACTTTCTTTTTCCAGATGGCTGACTCCACATTTGTCTGTAATAATGGAGAGATAATAATGCCAGAACAGAACAAATAGGAATTCTAAGAACTAAGCACCAGTATTTACAGACACCAGCGAGAAAGACAGATTGGTATAAAATAGCAAACTATTCTGTCCCTTCTCACAAGCCATTTTAAGAGAGATTTTCATTCCTGTTTCCCATTAAGATACATCTATGGACCAAGTGGTATTTCTTTTTATAAAGTAAAATCATGTGCAGCTGGTCGGATTTTGTTCTCTTTCGCTCTATTTCCTAGCCTTAGTCATGAGCCAGTGGCAATCCAAGTTCATCAGCCTCACCCAGAGATTTTATTTACTGCCAACCATCTCCTTCCCCCTCCTTTCTTGTTGCTCCCCAGTAAGCTCTGTGAGCTAAATCCTGCTCCCAGTCCTAGTTCTGTAACTCTACCATTCCCACTTTGAGAGACAATTTAAAATTCATAGGCAGTTGTGGTGATCTACTCCTTCTCTGCTTGTCCAAGGTTGGTTATGAAAAGTGCTGCAAACCCCTAAATGAACAAGTAGCAAGCACCAAGTCCTCGTTACACTCTAGAGGTTCCCATAGGTTGCTTTCCCTACAGGTCAAAATCCCTCGTGGCTCCTTTGTCTTTTCTTTTAGCCAGTGCTGATCTGGTGCTATTGTGGACCTGGAGTGGTTCACACCAGCTGTGGATCTGGAGTGCTGTGGACACACCAGGAGGCTTCTTTGATGATAGAAGGCTCAGCTGAAGAAGAGTTTAACCACATGTAAGTTTTTTCACTGACACAGGATGCTGTACTGTCCCAAACACATGGCATTTTAGTCATTAATTGCCTGACTATGCCAGCAGCTTTCAAGGTTACACTGGGCCTTGCTCAAATGTTAGAGCCACTTTTCTGCTGCTGCATTTACATGTCTGTCACAGTTTCATTATCAGGAACCTCTGTAAAGGGCTACAGCCAGAGACATACTTGTCAACTTACCACAGTCCAGTCAGTGAGACCACTGCAAAGGTAAGAAACTAGGACTTGCTGTACTTCTCTTTCCCATCAGGCATTCTCTTCCTGGGTGGCAAACTTCCATGGGACTTCAGCTGTGTCTTGCTGCTGTCCTCACAACACCTTCTCCTGATCTGGGACTTGGGGATTAAAACCATTCCAAAGTACATCATCTAGTACTGAATCTGGGTTTAATGCTAAGCCTAAATGGAATCACAGAATGGTTTGGGTTGGAGAGGACCTTAAGTTCATCTAGTTCCAACCACTCTGCCATGGGCAGGGACACCTCAAGACTAGACCGTGACTCCCAACTCTCTGTCCAACCTGGCCTTGAACACTGCCAGAGATGGAGCAACTGCACTCTTGCCAACTTACGGGCATCATGTCATACCAGTTTTGTGCATTGTAAGGATCTTATGACTTTTATGCATGTGTAATTTCCTTCTTGCTTTCTGACTGAGTCACAGCACAAAGCAGTTTAATTACAAACAATGCTGATATTACTTGAACACGTAATTCAGCTTTTAAAGCTACCAGCAATGAGGTGTGAGGTATGAGCTCACAGCTTCTGTCAGTGAGCAAAATCAGCTGTGGGTCATGCAAGTTCCTCTCCCCAGTGGCACCACATCAACCATAGCCTCAAATTACCTAGAGAAGCTAGACACTTGTGACAGCTTGCCAAACAGAGAGGCTTGGGCAGGTGGCTCTGAGATGTAGCATACGTCAGGGTTGCAGTATTGCTTGGGGTGCATTTAGATTAAATTGTCTATTGGCTTCCTGACAAATGCCAGTTTTCTCTGTGGATTCCTTAAACACAAAATATACTAAAATACACTATGTAGGGTCCTAGGAGAGTGAAAACCAGTAAGCTAGGACTTCATTAGGAGACACTGCTGTCTCAAGAGTGTTTCCTCAAGACACTGTCTCTAGAAAAAGTTAAAGAGCTGTAGAAAGCTCTTTCTGGGTAAAGCATCTGCTTATTTGGACTACTACTAACATATAGTCCATAACAGCAGCATGTGCACAATTATAACTGCATATTTTTCAAATCGTGGAATCATAGAATGGGAAAGACAGGAGAAGGTCACTAGTCTGACAGCCTATCACTGTGTCAAATTTTCAGGAAATTGCTGTTACGGTTCCTAGTCTATGTAAGTTTACATGATTATTATAAGAATGTGACTCAGTATTAGGTACACATTTTACCTCACCAGTAAAGCACTGCACATAGTATAGGTACTTCAAAACCTGTTTTTTTTGCTGGAAACCATGACCTGAGAAGCATTAAAAAAAAAAAACAAACCCAAAAAATCCCACAGGAAAACATCCACTGCTCTGATTTAAAACAAACAAACAAACAAACAAACCCAAACAAAAAATCAAATTTTAAATAGTAACTGTTAACTTGTAGCATTTCAGTCATTTTGGCTTTGAGTTTCTCAGGAGCCTCAGTCTGGCTAGTGCCATTTTAATACAGGCATCCATTACACCTGGTTTACTCCTGTTGGGTGCTGTTGGTCCTATAGCAAGCTTGTAACCCTATGAATCAGGTAAGGAAAACTGAACATCGTTGAAATTGGAAACTATGTTTTAAGCTGTTTATAAACAGTATTGCTAAAGGGTGACAAACTGTTATCATAATTAAACTCTTCCTCTCTTCTTTCTCGCAGCAGTTGTAAGAAGTAATGAAGGGGATTCAAGTAACTGCACACAGTTTGCTTCTCTGCCTCAGCTGCTGAGCATCACTGAACCATTTCAAAGCTCTGACAGGCTGTTGCCATTTGAATGAACACTCCCATTAGCAGCCAAGATCATAGAAAGGGCAGAGATTTCTCTCCTGAAATCTCTGCAGTAGAAGTGACATAAAAGCCATCAAACTGTCTTTCAGGATAGATTTGTTTCTTCTGAGAGTCCTTTTATTAACAAGAATCTCCTTCTTTCCTGCCCACCATAGCATTTCTGAAATTACTTGAGAGAATGAAGGCATGGCATGCTTTCTCATAGCAGCTACTCCTGGGCCACGCTTTATCCACACTGCTGGGAGAAGCTTCTCTCGTAATGTAGACCTTGCTTTTGCTTAAGTCAGAAAATTCCTATTGCTTTGAACGGGTCGATAAACACCATCCAAAACATTTCTGTTGGTTCACAACCTCATGCTGTGCCAGAAACCTCACATACACTGCCCTGGCAAGAGCGAGTCATGTCTCACAGCCACGGCCTGAGACTTTCCACAGTTTTGCTTTTAAGCAGCTTCAGCATGTAGATATATTTGTAGACAGATCAAATAGTGATCTTTACACAGGAAACGAATTTCAGTATGGATCCCCATACTAAATGTTAGCAATGGTTGTCCTAAAGAAATTAAAAGTCACTTTGAGTACAGAGCACTGTTGTTGGTCATGCAGATATCTCAAAAATCAGAAAATAATCTAAAATTATCACAAGTAGGTGAAAACAGTCAGTTTTGTTATCAGGTCATGGGGTAGAATGTTAATGGTAACTCTCAATCCCTGACAGAGTATTAGATGCTCTTGGCTGTTCCCCATGAAGCTCTCTCCTCATGAAGCTCTCACTTTACTTCGCAAATAATACTTATTTATTTATTTTCTCACCTGGTAGCAGGATTTTCAATACCCCACAGTACTAAATATTATGTTTTGGTGATGCTGATTTCCCTTTGTGGAGCAGATTTCCAGCATAACATCGAGTATAAATTAATAACAGCACAGGAAAACCTCTCCTGGCTGGCAAAAGTACATTGCAGCAGCTTCTCCGTATGATCCTTCTTATTTCTGTAACTGAGGAAATACATCTTCTTGACAGGCATACTCAAGAGAAGATCTATAGTTCCTCTTTCAGCCATATATCTGTGGAACATTTAGAATCACAGAATTGTTTCAGTTGGAAGAGACCTACAACGGTCATCTAATCCAACCTCCCTGCAATGAGCAGGGGCATCTTTAACAAGATCAGGTTGCTCAGAGCTCCATCCAACATGACTTTGAATGTTTCCAGGGATGGGGAAGCCACAGCTTCTCTGGGCAGCCTGTTCCAGTGTTTCATTACTCTCATCATAAAAATTTTCTTCCTTATATCTAGTCTGAATCTCCCTTCTGTTAGTTTAAAACCATTACCCCTTGTCCTGTCACAACAGACCTTACCGAAAAACCTGCCCCCATCCTTCTCATAAGCCCCCTTTAAGTACTGAAAAGCTGCCATAAGGTCTCCCCAAACTTTCCTTTTCTCCAGTCTGAACAAGCCCAACTCTCTCAGCCTTCCCTCATAGATGAGGCGTTCCAGCCCTCTGAACATCTTTGTGGCCCTCCTCTGGACCCTCTCCAACAGGTCCATGTCTTTCCTGTGCTGAGGACTCCAGAGCTGCATGCTCCACTCCAGGTGGGGTTTCACAAGAGCAGAGTAGAGGGGCAGGATCACCTGGTCCTTTGGATGCAGCCCAGCACACAGTTGTCTTTCTGGGCTGCAGACACATGTTGCTTGTTCGTGTCCAGCTTTTCATTCACCAGTACCCCCAAGTCTTTCTTGGCAGGGCTGTTCTCAATCACTTCATCCCCCAGCTTGTCTTGACACAGGAGCAGGACACTGCACTTGGCCTTGTTGAACCTTATGAGGTTCATTTAGACCCACTTTCTTGAGGGTGAGAACAGACACAGATTTAAATTATATATGCATCCATACAAGGCAAGGAGAGCCTTTAGTTTGTCCCAGCAACATGGACAAGCTTAGCCTGAACATCAGTTCAGGCAGGGCTGGGTGGGCAGTGATCAGGGAACTTGATTTCCCTTAAAAAAAAAAGGGTCTTCCTGGAAACTGAACTTAGTGAAATTCTACAGATTTGGCAAAGTATTGTCTCAGAGGACAATACAATGAAAAGAATTCTGACAATACTGTAACATGTAATTTTTTCACGATAAAACTAAATTCTTATGAAATGTGGGCAGTTTTATTTAGCAATTCCCAATTGTATAGTGGAATACAGACTGTTTAAATTGACTCTGTTCAGTTATATTTCTGTTTAGTAAACTTATTTTGTAAGCCTGAAAACCTGCAGCCAATCAGACTTTCCATTCTCTGCCTCACTTCTATTCAGATGCTTTGTGTAATGTTTTTCTAAGCTATCAGCTTTCCTTATGTTGATTGGTGAAAATAAGAATTTACAGAAATCACCCTTGTCATAGCTGATTGAAATCATGGTGCATAAGGTGCTTAAAAGCCTTTGAGAAATCTTACTTCAAGTCTCTATGGTGTATTGTGGGCGTACATATAGAAAAGATTCATGATCACAAGTTGAATAGTTAGAAAAAACATAATCAGGCTGTTTCTGAAGTTTATCGGGGTGGAAGGAGCCATAAATAAAAAGCAGGCATTTAACTGGAGCATGCCTGTGGCAAGCAGATTTTCTCTAGTCCCTTTGTGAAACTGCTTGTCTGGAGACGCACTGTGTGGTACAGTGGAAAGCCATAGAAAAAGGAAGGCATATACTGAGAATACTTTTTGAATGGCCTTTAGATACCCTTGAGACCTGCCTGCTGGTTGTGATGGGAATCGCCACGTTGGCGCGCATACTAAGTAGGTTTACTCACGACTATTTCGTCTGGTCCCAAGAGTTATGCATAGTCAGGTTTGGGCCTTGTCTAGGGTTAAATGACGATATAGGAGGTCCACGAGATTTTCCCTGAGGCTGGATAGTCATGAGTGGCAGGGTGTGTGGGATAGTATGGGCAAGTATCTAGGCCAGTGGGCCCCTCCAGTGCTTTGGAACTTCACCAATGAACAAATGCAAAACCCAGAAAAATTAGTAAAACATTTAAAGGAGGTGTGCGATCATTCTGGTCACACCAGAGATGGACAAATCATGGCAATGTGCTGGGGCTTGGCCTATGCTTACAGAGCCCTGTTCAACACTATCCAGCACCTTCAAAAGGAAAAAATGTCCCTGGATCTGAGGGCGGAGTAATGAGCAATGCAGCTACTCCAGCTCCAAGCACAGCAGCTACACCACCCCCAGGGACAAGCTCAGCAGCTACTCAAACGTCAACTGCTCGAGAGAGAAGATATAGAAGGTATACACCACGGGCCACCCTGTGGTTTTACCTGTGGGATCACGGAGAAGATATGACGAAGTGGGATGGAAAGCCTACTTCAGTTTTGGAAAACTGAAAAAAGGCATATACTCTGCTCCCCTGGATGCACTATGCAAATGCACAGCACTTCAGTGGTGGGACTGTCATACAGCAATAAATCAAAACAGAGGCATATTCCTGTACATACTCCCATCTCCTGAGGAGCATGCTTGGAAAGAGAATATGGGAGCTGCAGTAGGGTCATGACCTAATGTCCTTTTGACTTGCTGGTGGCACTTTTGGGAGTTAGCTGAATGGCAGGTAAGCTGATTTCCCCAGATGGCACCAGTGTGCCACACACAGTTTGGGTCATAATATTCACATGAAGGAAGAGAGGAAAAAACATTAAAATTTTCTTCCACTCTGAAAACATCCATGCCTCTTGTCAGCAAGAGGCAGTCCATGAGGCAGAGGGGAATGGCAGATTCAGGATCTTGAAAGGACTCTGAACTACATAGGAGAGTAAGGTGACTTCTCATCACGGGAAAGAAGAGTGGATTGCAGACTATATCAACTGCAAGGGCAGTCCCAGTGAAGTCTCTGACCCAGTATGCAGAAGCAAAGTTCGATAGCTTTTTTTAGTGTGACAGTGACCAACCACTGGCACTGATCACCTAAAGAGGTTGTGGAGTGTCCGTCACTGAAGATACTCAAAGGATGTCTAGGCAGGCAGCCTGCTCCAGGTAGACCTGCTTGAGCAGGGGAAGGTTAGACCAGATGACCTCCAGGTGCCCCTTCCAGCCTCAACTACTCTGTAATCTGTTGTTCAGACAGATTATTACTGTTATTACTGCATTTGCTGTTTATCTGTAAATAGCACAGCTATTTTCTTCCAACCTCTATGCTGTCTGCTCACATCCAAAGTCCCCTCTAAGGTAGGGACAACCTCTGGGTCAGTAAGGTTGCTGTTAACTCATGACCTCAGAGGCAGCTTATAGCTAATATCATTCCACTGCTTTTGATCTAGCAGTCTCCTCACTCATGGGGAAAGGAGATTGTATTTTCATTGTACTTTCAATGTGTATCTCTACAGAACCAAAAGTAAAAAAAAATTATACTACGTAGAGCTGCTAAAAAAGCGTGATTATAGCAACTCAAACACATTTCATATAAAGCAGCTGAGGAAAAATAGATATTTTTTTTTGCCATATATTCCTCCTACTATTGCAGCACTAATTACTCATAACTGCATCTCTCTCCCATATATACTATAAACACCAGTATCAGCTTTGCAGCACACACCCTGGTTACATTAAAAAGCATATTTGTATGTTTGCCATTTTTAAAAGGCTTTTGGGGCACGGGGTGACTTTGTCCTGCAGCTTCAGGTGAGGCAAACAGAAGCGGCTCACACAGGACAGCCAGGTTTGGCTGCTCATTCTCATTACCATTATGGCTATAAACTAAAAGTAAGAATAGGCTGAGCTAGTTCACACAGATCATATGAGACTGTTACTCACCCTTTAGTATAAGGCTTCTGTTTTAACTACAAGATCATTACAAACACTCAAGCAGTTTTATGACCTTTGGTTCCACTTCCAGCGTTATACCATTTCAGCAACAAGGACTGTTGGCTTCATGGTCAAGCTCAACTTGATAGATGGAAAAAAGTCTGAGCACTTGAATTGTAATACCGCACAACCTCCACTGCACAGGAGCTCAAGTCACCCTGCTGGTGCCAAATGTAGGAATATGTTGACGCACAACAGCTGGGCAGTTTAAACACTGCTAGGAAATACCTCATCTTAGCAGGGGACCAGAGCATGCACCAAGCATCATTCTGGCAGTGTTTCATGAGGCAGATTCCTCCTAGACGTGAGGAAACACCGAGCATCTTAGGCCATCACACTGGTAGCGGGAGCTTGGACCTTGAGGTTGAAAACCATCCCATTACCTTAGGTCCTTTCTCTTCCTCCCTTTCCATTGCCTGCAAACTGCCATTTAACTTTTTTAACTTGTCATCCCATCAGACGCATCTAGAACAGCTCCAGAAACTGCCACAACAAAAGCAGTCTCAAACACTCAGGCAATAAGCATCTGGAAAATGTATACCAGCATCCCTGATTTCCATTGTACAGCTCTAGATTTGCAACACTAATTCCCCCCTCACAGAGATCTACAAAGCTGAGCATCTTAGGGATAGGGTAGAGGCAAGTGTTTCTTTCACCAAGGTAGGAAAGTAAAGCAGACAAGTAGCGTGGGGGCAAGCAGAAAGATGAACAAATTGCACTTTCCCAGCTTTCTGTGCTAATAGGTGCTGGGGAGCAGGATAGCTAAAGATGTCACTGTTCAGCTAATGCACTTTCAAAAGGCTGTATCACATACTTACAGTTTTTATTCTTCCTAGATACAGGTTGTTTCTCTGAAGACAGCATGGCTCAATTCAGCTCTGGTGTAATTACAAGGGCTCCAGTGAAGTTGTAACCTGCTTGCAACCAGGCTAAAATTGTTCCTTTGTTCCATGTTTCCTTTTCCTGACCAGCAGTAGCTCCATTGTCCTGGCTTTTAACTGTTATACTAAACCAGCAAAGCACTTTTGTTGTCCATTTGCAAGGGTGACCTTGTTTTTTCCTTGGCACAGGTCCTCAGATGGAAATGTAATCTTTCACAGATGAGTGACTTTCAATACACAGGAAAAGACAGAGTGAAAACCTTAGCATTGCTATTAAAGCTGCTCTCTATAAACAATTACTTGTCTTAATAGGGATTAATATAAGAACTAATCCAGCATTGATAGAAAGCAAAACCACTGCAAAGCCTGTCTTGCAGCTCTAATTTCCTTCTCCAAATAGAGCTGTGGAGCTACTAATCAGGTCAGACACCCTTCACCTGGTTATCAACAGAGTGAGAGTGCAGAAAAAAGCTGTTAGTATTCACAGGAAGAAAAGCCGTTTGCTTGTTTTAATTATGACTGCAAAGAGGTGCTGACACACAGGAAACATGCTATAAGGGTTTTGGTTGCTTGTTAGCTAATAGAAAGTTCACAGAAGACTTCAAATAAAGAAAAAAATGACTAGTGTTAGCAGAAGAGTAGAACAAATCAGAATAAGCTAGATAGTAACGTTTATTTGGTGAATTTTAATGCACAGACAGTTCTTTAGGAACTGAAACAATACAGAACCAACAACTCAGAGATGCATTGGCATAATCAACTAGATTAAATGAAACCTTGTGAACCACTAATAAGATTACATTTCAGTGAGTTAATCAGCGCAATATTGTGATTACATGGAGTTAAAATAGATTATTAGACTAGAAAAAAGGCCAGTCATTTAGTTGGAATTAATAGTGTGTTTTTTCTCATTTTTATGTTTCTAAAAATGCAAGCTTAGTGGTAATAGCTTTACAAAACCTTTTCTTTGTTATGTTCTGTTTATTTACCATTCATCAGGATAGCTTTGTTCAGCCAAGCAGAGGGATTAGTAGAAATCTCATGCTTTGTCCTAATGTGTGAAAAAGTAACAACTGCTGGAGAGATCCATGCCTCATTTTGCTGAGGGGAAGCAGTCATACAGAGATGGGAATAACTGAGCAGCTCAGTCAGAGCCTTCCTTACATGCTGAGTTTTGGACCCTGCAATGCATCCAACTCGATGTTCTGATGACAGTGCTGGCCTACTCTGTTTCAGAGTTGCCTCTGTTTCACCTGCCTTGAAACAGGCTGCTTACCAGGCAGCTTCTCCATGGAGTGCATAAAATAGCTCTGAGCTTCTTAAGTAAGCTTAAGATTTGCAGTTTAGCTTCCCTGAAGATCATGCATGTGGCCAGTCATACCCACCATCTACTACAGGAGCATACATGTATGCTGAGCACCTGGAATAGGCCAACGTAGTCCATATGATGCAGCATCCAACACTTAGCAATAATTGTTAGGTTTTGTGATAAAAGTTCATTTGTGCAACCATAAACGCCCACAGAAATTATCCCCAAACCTGTTCCTTGCTACCTCCCCCAGCCAGCTGTCTCCTGACTGTCCACTGCTATATACCCTTTGAGCAGGCTTTTCCCTGCTTTATAGTTTTTATATTAAATCTTGCCTCCCTTGGTTTAAAAGTATTTTTTTTTTCTGGTGGTACAAAATCAAATACTGTGCTTAAGTGTAAGTGGATGAAAACTATTCTACTTTCTTGCTGACCAGTCATATGTCTCCTGGATCTAGAAGCTAGTTTGCTTTGCTCTGCCATCTACCACTGCACAATGTATTTTTCTCTGTCAGGTTTCAGAAGTTTGTGCGTTCTGAGGTCAGATGGCAGGATGTAAGATTTGCACAACTCATATTTTAATAGTTCTCAAACAAAAAAGTTATTCATTTGTTATTTGATGCTCATGGTATTTATGGCATCTCGATTTGGTGTTGATTTAAAATAATAAAAAAAAACCTTTGGCACCTTGATCCAGAGCTTTGGGATGGAGAATATCTTGTTTCCCTGGTCTTTTTGAACCTTTCGGACCTGTTTCTCTGTGTCTTTTTTAACCTTTAGGACCATCTTCTTTATCTAGTTTCAACGCTCAACTATTTATTTCTGTAGGCCAAAGTAACCTCTGCTGCAACCTTCACTGAAAACTGGCACAAACTGTTCTGAACTTCATCCTGTTTTCTCTACATGAATGTCACATTTCTCCTTCTCTTCCCCCCTACCAAGACTTTGTTTTAATTTCCTTTAAATTGTCAATATCTGCCTGAGCAGCAGCAATTTTTACTTTATCATTATTCTATAATCTCATAATATCCTTTTTAATATCCCCCTACTGCAAGCTTCATTATCCTTTTTACTAAAATAAATATACATTAGAATACTATTACTAAATTTTAATATATGAAGAGAACAGACAGGCAAATACAATTGAAATAAAATGTGAATGGTATTTTCAAACATATCAGTGTGAAATGCTTGCTGGCATTAACCTGTTTTTCTCCATTTTGCCAATCTCCTTCCGACCAAGAACTCAAGTTAAGAATCCTCTCCCTGTCTACAGATGGTCAAAGCTTTTGTAATTGTTCCTCAAAGCAGAATGGTTGGTGTAGCTTTCTTTGCTCTGCCTGACATACATTTAACTGGGTTTCCTGGAAAATTACAGGAACTCAATATATACTGTGAGCAAAATACACATTTGCTATCTGTACCAAGTGGGCAACTTCATGGTGGAATAAAACACGGGGCTGTGAGAGGCATATTCAGATAATTTGGTTGTTCTCTAGTGAATTCTGCATATAACTGCAGAAGAAAACAGCAGGTTTACAGAAAATAACGGTATTAAATTGGTGCTGTCTGAAGAGCTACAAAAGATCCAACAAAGAGTGGCTAAGACATTGAAATGCAATTTTTCTTCCATTTCACCAGTTCAAAATGTAAATTGCGCTGTTAGTTTTACATTTGTGACATACCTTTTGCCAGAGAATAGAATTTGTTTAAGAGGTAGTTAACTTCTGTGTTAAAAACAGAAATTTAAGTCTTTTAGTTGAATTGATCTATTTACATGACATATTTACATCCAAAGTTGAGGTAATTTACTTATTTTCCACTTGCTCAAGCATTTTAGGTATTTTTAGTCTTTGTCTAAAGATTATTTAAAGACTCATTTTCTTTTTATGTAAGCTTTTTTTCCCAGCCTTTTATTTTAAGGTTAGAAGAGCCTTTGTAACCTTTATTGCTTAATCAAAACACATTAAAAAAAGGAAAATGCCTAGGATTTCCTGCATTCTCTCTTGCTATTCAATCAATGGTTAACACCCTAAGTAAATCCCTCCTGTTGATCCAACTACAATATATTGACGACAGGGCACAGCTTGAGTACAAGACCATACCAGCAACTGCAGAAGCATGATATGGAGAAAACCAAAGAAGATTTGAGTCTGTATCCCAGTCTGACTGTTTTTAATTTGAGTCTGCCGTGGTTTAAGCCCCCCACCCACGCAGTTTTCTCACTCACTCACTGCCCCTCTTTCTTCCCCCAGTCCCAGGGGGATGGGGAGGAGAATCAAAAGAATTCAACTCGCACAGGTTGAGATAAGAACAGTTTAGTAACTAGGGTATAACACAAATCACCGCTGCTACCACCAATAATAATACAAGAGAAGTACAAAGAAAGAGAATACAACTGCTCACC
Organism: Myiopsitta monachus; assembly: GCA_017639245.1. Lineage (NCBI taxonomy): Eukaryota > Metazoa > Chordata > Aves > Psittaciformes > Psittacidae > Myiopsitta > Myiopsitta monachus. The sequence goes on along the minus strand of CM029917.1, from coordinate 68,497,695 downwards.
AAGCCCGACCCAGCCAGTGCACCCCCCAGCAACAAAACCCCCAGTACCAAAAACCTGACCATGCCGTGCACCCCCAGTCCACCACCACCACACCCTTCCGCCTCTCTGCCCCCCGTTTTCACATCCTGGGCATGACGTGCTGTGGTATGGAATAACCTCTTTGGTCAGTCTGGGTCAGGTGTCCTGTCTCTGCTTCCTCCCAGCTTCCCCTCCTCCCTGGCATAGCGTGAGACTCAGAAAGTCCTTGGCCAGACCAAAACATTGCCAAGCAGTAACTGAAAACACTGGTGTTATCAGCTCTGTTCCCAGGCCCAAAATCAAAAACACAGCGCTGCACCAGCTACCAAGAAGGAGAAAAATGACTGCTGCTGCTGAACCCATGACAGAGTCATACAGACTTTTGCAACTTATCATTGTTGGACCCAGTAGCCCTAATGCAGAAGTTCATGCACTTAGACAAAATGATACCTGCAGAAAAAATGAGAGACCTTGCTGTAGTCTGTCACAGTAAGAATACGAAGAGAGCAACAAGCACCAGTACTAAATGAGCTTGCTATTTTGTTTCTTGCTTGTGAATAATGGAAATCATTCAGAAAAGCACTTCTGTTTTATTACAGATGAAAAATGAATCAGGTATTGTATCAGAATAGACATAATCAACTCCATCTGCTACCACTAAGTTGGTCACCAGCATGCGTGGCTAGCTGGTGAGCACGGTGGTGCTGGAGAAGCCTAGTATAATGGCTTCATACACAGATTCAGACAGGAACTATTCCTTGCTACATCCATGCTTTTTCATTTCAGTGTAGTTTTCTGAACAAGTATTTTGAAATTTATTTTTCTTAGAAATGGCCCAGAAATAGCAGATAACTTCTTCAAAGATGAAAAGAAGCAGTTCCTTACAATTCTGTGTCAACCAATGATACGAAGAATGCCTCAGACACCAAAGAATACCTTCAGTTTTTGTAATAGATTACAAAGAAATCAAGGTTAGAAGGTTTACCCGAATTTGTCAGCTGCACTTTGCCTCATGCTACAATGTCCCTGGCTACAGACTTTTTGGTCTCCTTTTCTCCTCTGCTCTTACATCTTTTGAAGCAACTCCTTCTACTTCTCTCTCTGCACAGATTTTCTTTCTCCTCTTTTCCCCATAGTTTTGTTTACTGTTTTACATACCTTGCAGGCAACCTATGAGCTAAAAAAAAAAACAAAAACAAAACCAACAAACCCAAAACATGGAACGAGCATATCTTATTTACCTAACAAAATGAAAGCTAGAAGAGGGTGGGATTTTTCTTCAGGGACATTGCAGAATGGTAACTGGCAAACCAGAACAGTATTGTTCTGAATACAGGACTGTATGTGCAGCAAGCCAAAAAGGTAGCAATCAGTTAAAAAATGTCTTTTGTCTGGATATTTTGAGGGTTCAGTGCTGAGATTGAGCTTCAAGAATAGTTTTCCAACAGGAGCGTGAAGATAACTCACCACAGTTGTATTCAAACAGGACTTACAACCACCATAGAAAAAAATGGCTTGGCATGGACAGTTGTAATATCGAGTGTCTGGAGGTCCTCTCCAGATCTATAAAACCACATTACCAGTTCCCAACCCCTCTTTATGTGCTGGAATTTCTTCTGACTCTACATGAAAATACATGCAAACAGGAAAGATGGGTAAAAGCTGCTGCACTTGCATTTCCTTGTATAATCTTAGACTGACTCACATCCACCAACCACAGAACTCACAGCATACAAAGCAGAACTGGTGGTATCCTTTCAATGCAGCAACACTGTTTTCCCTAAGGTTCCTTTCCAAAAAATAAGAGCTGCTTGAATTAAATCACCAAGCTGAACTGCTGACAGTAACACAAAGGTTTTGCAACAGAGTCAAAACGCTGTTGCTACTTCACAAACTCCTGTCTTTTTTTGTGAAGCTCACCTGTCAGTTGATAGAAGAATATAACTAGCTCCTAATTAGCACGCCTACCATATTCAGTTTTATATAATCTCACATTTATAGTTTTCCCAGTTTAGCCTGCTCTGATCCTCTCTGTAATGAAGGATAACTTTGTCTAACTCTTTTCTACTATCAAAGGAAGTGCCTGCAAGGTGAGATGCTGGATGCTGATGCTTTTCTGCAGCCTGTGTCTTAGATACATCTTGTTGCACTGCTCTGGAAACCAGGGTGACTCTTGCTGGGGCAAAATTTCTCCAGGTACACTGACAAACAAAACCACCTTTTCTTATATGTTTCTAAATGAACTTCTAATTAAGGCAAGAGCAGCCCAAAAATGTAAAGAAATCTGAGGACACAGTAGGGGGTTAACTGAACATATGTGAGGCAAATGGTTTTGTACTTAAAAAGTACAGAAAGTACTTAAAAAGCCCTTGAAAAGTCCCTTTACATGAAAATATACCTTCCCCCCAGATGATACAAGGATGAAAGAGCCTTTTTCTCTCTTCAGTTACCAAGCATTTCATCAAATAGCAATTGGCCATGTATTTAATTTTTTATCAAAGTTATGTTACCTTTGGAACTGTGGGGAGCTCCTAAACAGGTTGTTTTGAAGGTCACATAATTTGATTGATGACCGGAACATGCCAGAAGAATCCATATGCTGAGTGTCAAAGCAGGCTTTCAAACAAATATAGTTTGAACTTTAGTTTGCTTTCTGCCGAGAACATGTGTTTAGGGGAGAAGCCCCTGAGGCTAAATCCTGCCTTATCTTTAGATTTGCATGGTTTTATATATTCAGACAAACAAACTGTAAACTCTCCAGGTAAGGCAAAGTCATCACTGTTGGACATTAATCTTGCTTAGTTAAGGATATAACTACAAGGTTAGTCTTATGAGTGTTCTCATCCTTTGGTCTATAGTCTCATCTTCTCACATGTGCCTCTATTTTCCATCAATCATGATGATGGTCAACTTCCACATAAGGCACCACAGTTCAGCTGGCAGGTGATGGTAAGTTGTGTAACTCTGCCACTTCTGATCATACTTTATCCTTGATAATGGCACCAAATGAGTATTGATTAAGTCCTGCCCCGATTTGCTATGTCAAATAAAACAGCATTTCCTTTCACACTTTATGTCAAAACCTTCCTGACATGCTTCACACACAAAGGAATTTGCTGCCTTTCTTGAAACAAGTACAACTTTGCTGCAAAGTTAGAATGACCTTGTTTTTTTCCCACTAAGATTACACTCCTTGCAGGTAATGCTTTCCTTTGAATGGTTCGTTCTGACTTCAGTGATTTTACAAGGTCTTCTTTATCTCTTCATCCAAGACTAATTCATTATAAATGTCTACAGTCTGTCTCTGGCTCCACCAGTGCTTTTAGTACAGTGGCTTGCTCAGCAGCTGCTGGCGCTCCTCTTGCAGTTTGCGGTGTTTCAGGCAGCTGCTTCACATTCTCCACACCCCTGGCAATCTTTCTTCAGTGATCTGCTGCATCTTGCTGACCTCAAGGTTAGACAGGCTTCAGTTAATATGTTGGCCATTTTTCGCTTGGTTCACTGCTGATACTGGAAATAATTACAAAATAGCACAGATTAACTTCAGCAGAAACCTTTGGTTCTAGTCACAAAGTCATAAAGCAAAACCTCACTAGCAGTGTGTTTTTCCTTTCATATCAACAATCTTCCAGGTCACACAAAAGAGGTGACTGATACATATTAAAGGTGATACTCTGATTTTACAGGGTGTCTAAAGACTTTACAAAGTGTCTAAAGCTGTCTGCAAACAGGCACTCCTGTAGTCTAAGCAAGATAAATTGCTTAGACATGTTACTTTAAAGGAAGCTATGAGTTTTTATCCCACCAGCACATTTGAGATAAAAATGTTTCTAGTGTATAGACATCAACACATTCATATTTACATTACGTCCGCATGAACCATGCAATGTTACAGCTTGTCTTGCAAATATCTCACAAAATCGTTGACACCAGAGCAGGCCAGTGGCTATGCCTCAGATCTTTCTCATGCAATGAGGAAATATCCTTACAATCCTGTCCTAAATATTCCAGTAAGAGAAACGAGTCAAGATTTCATGGCCTTAAGAGCCAGATGCCAAAGGCATATCATGGTGTATATCAGCTCGCCCCCATTTCCATTGCACTGGCTAGCAGAGCTGAGCCACTCAAGGATCCCATTTCTCTGTGCATTAAGCTGCCAAAGGCTTTAACATAACCAACAATGTGGTGTGTCACCCCTCTGACTGTTTTCCCCCAAACTCTGCTAAAGGTTACCTCCAAAAGTGAGTGTCCAGATTGGAGAAATTCCAAATTTTAAATTCCCTAACAGCATTAACAGTCTAAGTTGTGTTTTCCAGTGGAGAGGGAAAACAAGCTGGGCTGCTCAGTGACTCAAACATTTTCAGATGACTAGCCCTTTGGCTATACTTCAAAGGATACTTTCAGCCTACCTAAGCAAGCGCAGCCATCAAAGGAGGCAGTCCCGCGCTTCTCCCCAGTCATTTATTTCCACACTCCTTCCTTGTGCTAGCACAGGCTTTGCTGTGAATATACTGGGGTAATGAGCAGGCTGAAAAATAAACCTCCTTATTGGTTTTGGCGAGGCTATTTTTCATTTCCTCAAGTCTTGCCTGTTACCTGAATACACAAATACTTGTGCTAGCCCAAAGGCAAGGCAAGATTGAGGCAAAACTACAGCCTTCCTGTCTGTGGTAATGCCTTCAGACATTTTAAGGCCAGGTAATCCACCAGTTGTCTTTTGTCAGCAGCACTGTTTCCCCAGGTGAGGGTTGCAGACGCAGCTCCAAGCCCTGTGTCACACCATGGTGCAGACATGTAATCTTGCACATTTGGTCTTTGCAAACAAAAACTACCAGAAGTAAAAGATTTGATAACAGCAAAATAGCAAAAGTCATGGATCCATACTGTTTGCAGAGTAGCTCTAAGTGCTTTTTGTGCAGTCCTGGTGGTTTTGCTCTTGAAACTGCCTAGTAGGAGCCACCATGAGGAGGCAATTGGAAAAAGAAAGATGTTAGTCTTCCTCCTGAACAACTGTTTTGTTCTGGCTTTGATATGTCTTTTCCATTCCTTGGTGTTGCAGCACTAAGAGATGAATTAATCTTAAAGTAAAGCTCTGAAATTAAAAAAGCAAAGAAGGCAACACAGCACACAGCAAGCTGTCTAGGAAAGCACTTTTGGCTCTGCTCTGCTCAAGGAACATGCATCCTTGCCGTTTGACTGTTAGACTCCCTTTCTGAATAAAATTGCTGTATCTTCTGGAGGAGGTGGGATGCGCATGGACATGGATGCTTCACTCACAGCTTGAGTGTCAGTAAAATCGAGAAATGGGAGGGATGTTGAGGAAAGGGGACCCCAGCAGATCGTTTCAGGCTGGACAACTGACCTCCTGCTGTCTTAATACAAATACAAGATAATACTGGAGAGTACAAAATATTTAATGAACGTAACTGCAGCTAGTTATACTCTTTCAACCTTAAGCTGAAAAAGGGGAGGCAATATTGTTTTGCCGAGTCTCATGCTCAACCACGTAAATGAATTAACTTGCTGAATAAACCACATGCAGGAGTTGTATTTTTTTCTTCCTTTATGGCCACGAGGATGATCAGAGGACTGGAACACCTCCAGTATAAAGATAGGATGAGAAAGTTGGGGCTGTTCAGCCTGGAGAAGAGAAGGCTGCGTGGAGACCTCATATCAACCTACCAATATCTGAAGGGGGCCTATAGGGATGCTGGGGAGGGACTCTTCCTGAGGGACTGTAGGGATAGGACAAGGGATAACGGGTTCAAGCTGAAACAGGGGAAGTTTAGATTGGATCTGAGGAAGAAATTCTTTCCTGTAAGGGTGGTGAGGCACTGGAATGGGTTGCCCAGGGAAGCTGTGAATGCTCCATCGCTGGTGGCGTTCAAGGCCAGGTTGGACAGAGCCTTGGGTGACATGGTTTAGTGGGAGGTGTCCCTGCCCATAGCAGGGGGGTTGGAACTAGATGATCTTAAGGTCCTTTCCAACCGTAACTATTCTATGATTCTATGATTGGCCTCAACTACTGAACCTCTACAGTGTTTGGAGATAAGTCTTGAAAAAAGGGGCAGAGTGCAAGACAAGCTCTGATGTGCTGGTGACTTTCATCTGCCTCCCTGGAACCTCCTTGAGCTTCTGATCATACATTCATTTGGCACATTCACTCTTCATCATGAACAAGGTTCATCCCACTCACCCACTCACTTTCAATCACCAAGGTATCTTACAGAAGCCATTTTTTTTGGCTTCTTCAGTAAGAAGGAAAAAAGATAGTCTCCTCTTAGTTACAAAAACAGGATTGTAAACATAAATTCAGGACAGTGTAGTTGCAAATACTTAAAGCTCTAGTTTTCAGCAGAAACTATTTTGTGGTTATACTTCTTTGAAATGCAATATTCTGATTACTGATCAGTCAAACCATGCACATTTTGTCCAGTATATATTGAATGCTTTCCAGTAGAATCATAGAATAGTTACGGTTGGAAAGGACCTTAAGATCATCAAGTCCCAAAACCCCTGCCATGGGCAGGGACACCTCACACTAAACCATGTCACCCAAGGCTCTGTCCAACCTGGCCTTCAATGCCGCCAGCGATGGAGCATTCACAACTTCCCTGGGCAACCCATTCCAGTGCCTCACCACCCTTACAGGAAAGAATTTCTTCCTCATAGCCAATCTAAACTTCCCCCGTTGAAGTTTGAACCCCTTACCCCTTGTCCTCTCACTACAGTCCCTCATGAAGAGTCCCTCCTCAGCATCCCTATAGGCCCCCTTCAGATACTGGAAGGCTGCTAGGAGGTCTCCACACAGCCTTCTCTTCTCCAGGCTGAACAGCCCCAACTTTCTCATTCTGTCTTCATATGGGAGGTGCTCTGATCACCTCTGATCAGTCCCCTGATCACCCTCATGGCCCTCCTTTGGACTTGTTCCAACAGTTCCATGTCCTTTTTATCTTGAGGACACCAGAACTGCACACAGTACTCCAAGTGAGGTCTCAGGAGAGCAGAGTAGAGGGGCAGGATCACCTCCCTCGACCTGCTGGTCACGCTCCTTTGGATGCAGCCCAGGATACCGTTGGCTTTCTGGGCTGTGAGCGCACACTGCCAGCTCATGTTCATTTTCTCATTGACCAACACCCCCAAGTCCTTCTCTGCAGGGCTGCTCTGAATCTCTTCTCTGCCGAATCTGTAGCTGTGCCTGGGATTGCTCTCACCCAGGTGTAGGACCTTGCACTTGGCATGGTTAAACGTCATCAGGTTGGCATCAGCCCACCTCACAAGCATGTCAAGGTCCCTCTGGATGGCATTCCTTCTCTCCAGTGTATCAACTGAACCCCACAGCTTGGTGTCATCAGCAAACTTGCTGAGGGTGCACTCAATCCCACTGTCCATGTCACCTGACAAAGATGTTGAACAAGACCGGTCCCAACACCAATCCCTGAGGGGCATCCCTCCCTACTGGTCTCAAGCTGGACATTGAGCCATTGACCATAACTCTTTGTGTGCAACCATCCAGCCAGTTCTTCATTCACCGAGTGGTCCACCTGTCAAATTGATGTCTCTCCAATTTAGAGACAAGGATGTCGTGTGGGACAGTGTCAAACACTTTGCACGAGTCCAGGTAGATGACATCAACTGCTCTCCCCCTGTCCATCAGTTCCATAGCCCCATCATAGAAGGCCACCAGATTGGTCAGGCAGGATTTCCCCTTAGTGAAGCCATGCTGGCTGTCACCAAGCACCTTGTTGTTTTTCATGTGCCTCAGCATGCCTTCCAGGAGAATCTGCTCCAAGATTTTGCCAGGCACAGAGGTGAGGCTGACTGCTCTGTAGTTCCCCTGGGTCATCCATTTTCTCCTTCTTGAAAATGGGGGTTATATTTCCCTTTTTCCAGTCGATAGGAACTTCACCTGACTGCCATGATTTTTCAAATATGATGGACAGTGGCTTAGCAGCTTCATTTTCCAGCTCCTTCAGGACCTGTGGATGGATTTCATCAGGTCCCATGGACTTGTATACGTTCAGATTCTTAAGATGGTCTTGAATCAGATCCTCTCCTACAGTGGTCCCAGGGTCTTCATTCTCAGAGTTCCTGCATCTACCTTCCAAGACTTGGGTGGTGTGGTCATAGCATTTGCCAGTGAAGACTGAGGCAAAGCAATCATTAAGAACCTCAGCCTTCTCCAAATCCAGGGTAGCCAGTTCTCCTGATAGATTCCAGAGGGGGCCTACGTTGTCCCTAGTCTGTCTTTTATTTGCAATGTAACTATAGAATCCCTTCTGTGTATCTTTAACATCCCTAGCCATGTTTACTTCTAAGTAGGCCTTAGCTTTCCTAACCTGGTCCCTGGCTTCCCAGACAACATCCCTGTATTCTTCCCAGGCCGCCTGTCCTTGCTTCCACCTTTTATAACCCTCTTTTTTCCTTTGAATTTTCCTCAGCAGGTCCTTATCCATCCAAGGAGGTCTCCTGGCCCTCCTGCTGCGCTTCCTTCTAGTTGGGATGCAACACTGCTGACCTTGTAGCAGGTGATCCTTGAATATCAACCAACAGTCTTGGGCCCCCTGCCCTCTGGGGCTACATCCCATGGAACCTTACTGAGCAGGTTCCTGAAGAGGCCAAAGTCTGCTCTCTTGAAGTCCAGGGCAGTGAGCTTGCTGCACGCTCTTCTCACTGTCCTGAGGATCACGAATTCAACCATCTCATGATCGCTGCAATCAAGGCTGCCCCGGAGCATCACATTTCCAACCAGCCCTTCCCTGTTGGTGAGCACGAGGTCAAGCATGGCACCTCTCCTTGTTGGCTCCTATATTACTTGCAGTAGGAAGTTGTCTTCCACGCAATCCAGGAACCTCCTGGATCGCTTGTGCTGGGCCATACCATCCCTCCAACAGATATCAGGGTGGTTGAAGTCCCCCATGAGAACAAGGGCCTGTGAGAGTGAGGTTGTTCCTGTCTGTCTAAATAGTGCTTCATCCACAGAGTCCTCTTGATCAGGAGGTCTGTATCATATCCTCACAATAATGTCTCCCATCTCTGTTCTCCCTTTAACCCTGACCCACAGACTCTCTATTGACCGCTCACCTGTCCCCAGACAGAGTTCCATACTCTCCAGACAATCCCTAACATAAATAGCAACTCCCCTTCCCTGCCTGCCAGGCCTGCCTTTCCTAAAGAGCCTGTAGCCTTCCATTCCAACACACCAGTCATAGGAGCCATCCCACCATGTTTCTGTGATGCCTATTATATCACACCCCCATAGACAAGCACACATCTCTAATTCCTCTTGTTTGTTCCCCATGCTACGGGCATTTGTATAGAGGCATCTGAGCTGAGCTCCAGTTGAAGCCAGTTCATTGGCTGGAGCAGCTGGAATATCTCTACATTGCTCTGAGCATTTATTATAGGTGCTGGCAACTGACTAGGGTGTGTTGGGATGGAATTATGCCCCCTCTCCCAACACATCTAGTTTAAAGCATCCTTGACCAGTCTGGCAAGCCTCCTACCAAATCCACTCTTCCCCTTCATTGTCAGACCAGCTCCACCAGCCCCCCCGGCCTACTAAATTGAGTCCCATGTTCAAGGTACCCAAACCCCTGACCACCCTTCTAACCATTTATTAACCTGGCCAATCCTCCTCACCTTCTTAAGGTCCTGCCCTGTATCCTGGAGAATTGACGAAAAGACAATCTGAGCTCCAGAGCCCCTAACCACCTCTCCCGGGGCTCTGTAGTCCTTCTTTATGTTCTCCAGGCTACTGCTATCTATATCAGTAGCACCCACATGGATCACTAGAAGTGGGTAACAGTCAGTGGGATTTACTAGAGCAGACAGCCTCTCTGCAACATCCTTGATCCGAGCCCCCGTAGGCAACACCTCCCTTGAGACTGGGTCAGGCTGACATATGGGTGCCTCTGTTCCCTTCAAAGTAGAATCCCCTACTTCTACAGCCCTCCGCTTTTTCCTGGCAGCGCCAGTAGTGACCTCCTTTACCAGTGCCTCAGTCGGTTGTTCCTGGTGGGAGTGTGGTTCCTCATGAGCCCCCTGCAGGACAGCAAAGCGGTTCTGGGTGGGGACAACAGATTTAGGAGGAAGCCCCTTGCTTTTAATTGTCCTCTTCCTCCTTTTTTTGTTGTTTTTTCCTGTTAGTGTTTCCCAGCTTCCTGGGTTAGTGGCCTCCTTTCCTGCATGAGCGACAGTGGACGCTTGAGGCCCCTGCACACTCTGGCCCTGGAGCAAGCAGTGCTGCTTCCCCTCAGCTTCCCTGACACCTTCCAGCCTCGTAACAGCGTCCCGCAGCTCAGCCCCTGCTGCAGGAGGACCTCCACCAGGGAGCACCGAGTGCAGCCCTGCCCATTGCGCACCCTCCCCTCAGGAGAGCAGTGCAGGCGCTCTGTGCACCCCGAGCTCTGCACTGCATCCTCCCCTCTCATCGGCTCTGTCTGGGTGCCTACGCTGCCCACCGCAGGGGCAGCCAGAGCAGAGCTCCCTGACCGGGCCCTGGGCATAAGGCGAGCGCTCACCACCCCGCTCGAGCTACTGCGCAAACTGCTCCCCCCGCTCCCCGGGCAGGCTTTTGCCCAGTCGGGGCTGGTGCCGCTCCTCCTGGCACCGCCCCCTGTGAGTCAGCTGCTCGGTCCGCGGAGCTGCGGGCTCCTGGGCAAGTCCTGTCGAGGGCTTGAGGCTCCCTGGGTGGCTGTTGCCGCTCTGAGTTGAGGCTCCTGGACACCGAGCCTCCCCCCGCTCAGGTGTTGAATATGTCCTCTCTCGAGCTACTCACATCAGCAATTGACTAGCTTTTAAGATTTGCAAGTTATGGAATGAAATTCAATTTTGCTTTCTGTTACTCTTATAGACTATTCAGTTCCTTAACTGCTATTAAAATACTGCAGGATTTCCAAAATTCAGCAGCATGTGTAGGAATAATAGTATGTCGTGGTTTAAGCCCCCCACCCATGCAGTTCTACTCACTCACTCACTCCCTCTCTTTCTTCCCCCAGTCCCAGGGGGATGGGGAGGAGAATCAAAAGAATTCAACTCGCACAGGTTGAGATAAGAACAGTTTAGTACCTAAGGTATAACACAAATCACTACTGCTACCACCAGTAATAATACAAGAGAAATACAAAGAAAGAGAATACAACTGCTCACCAAGCCCGACCCAGCCAGTGCACCCCCCAGCAGCGAACCCCCCAATACCAAAACCTGACCATGCCATGCACCCCCAGTCCACCACCACCACACCCTTCCGCCTCTCTGCCCCCTGTTTTCACATCCTGGACATGACGTGCTGTGGTATGGAATAACCTCTTTGGTCAGTTTGGGTCAGGTGTCCTGTCTCTGCTTCCTCCCGGCTCCCCCTCCTCCCTGGCATAGCATGAGACTCAGAAAGTCCTTGGTCAGACCAAAACATTACCAAGCAGTAACTGAAAACACTGCTGTTATCAGCTCTGTTCCCAGGCCAAAAGTCAAAACCACAGCGCTGCACCAGCTACCAAGAGGGAGAAAAATGACTGCTACTGCTGAACCCATGACATAGTACTATATAGGTTTCCTGAACAGCCATGGCTCTGCCATCACTGCTTCATCTATGATTATTTTTAGCCAGGTTTTAGTTCTCTAATATGACTTTTTTTGTGCCTCTAGGCAGTGAAGAGATGCATCTCTCTTTCAAGCCAAAACAAATAGTATTGCTCACAGATGATGGTTTCTTCATAGTCCTTTCAGGTCTTGAACTAATCTTCTCCAAGAGTATTTTTTCTGTATTATTTCTTCATAATACAGCTGTCTTCTGTTGTAACCTGTGCTTATACAGCTAGCCCAAATGGGTTTCTTTTGTTCTGATTTCCCAAAGGGTACATGAAACACCATTATTCTAAGCTTGTTCAGCAGTGGTCACACTGAGCATTGTACTGATAGGTGTTTACAGGAACTCAGGTTGAAAGAGAAATGTTTTGCTAATGCTACACTTGCAGGAAATCCTTCCAACTAAATACCACTAGTCATACCTAACTTTACCACATGTGAAGTTTTCTGGTGCTCAGATGAATATTTTGTTAAATTATGATCTATTAAGCTATATTTTTAAAACATGGCAGTATTTGTTAGAAAGACTCATCATGCCAACTTTCTAATTAGTGTCATTAATGTGCTCAAACTGAAGTGCAAGTAACACAGGGAGCTTTCATAGTACTCTTTATCGAGATAAAACCATTTGTGAATGTCTAAATACATTTTACACCTGTCGTTGTTCTTCTAACAGGCAGTAATTCTTCAACCCTCAAAGTGTTTTCCCTTCATCATCAAAGACAAAAAGACACCTTTGGCAAAAACAACCAGTTCATTCAGTTACTGTCTTTGAGGTCTCAAGTCTCTTTCCCATTTATCCACAATCTCAAGAGTGTTTGCTGGTTCTAGTGGTGCACACAGACTCATTTCTTTACGCCACCGTGCTGAAGTACTGGGCTGTTTTGGGCAGGGATTTCTCAGCAGCCCTCCCCACTCCCTCAGCAGAAGCAGAAGCGGACTCCCCGGTTGGGTGGATGGGGCACGCCGGAGCCTGAGAAGGGGTTGCTGTTAACAGAGAGGAAGGGATGGATCGTCCTTGTAGTGCCACACGCGGCAAACATCGGGTTGGAGCGCTGCTACCCCCGGCAAGCCACCAGGTGGCGATGTAATGTCAGCAAACCCGAGCGCTTTGCCAGCTTCCCACCTTGGAGATGCTCCTTAGCCGGCTGGGTCTGGCACGGCTAGCACCATCCTCCTCCGAGCGGGTCTCATGCTTAAATACTTAATAATGTCGCGTATTCCCTTAATAGTCTTCCCAGCCCCCCCCCCCCCCCCCCCAAGCTCTGTTCAGTGGGTAAACCTACACTTAACACTGTGAAAACATGCGGATCCTGCTTAGAAAGGTACAAGATTTATTCCTGACACTTGCCCCTTGCTTTATTTCCCCACCTATTTTCTAGAATGTAACCATACAAAAATCCTACTAAAACCAGCAAATTTTCCTGCATGGAGCCTCTCTGAATATTTACATTGACTCTCTAGTCTGTTGCACCAGTTGAGATGTGACAGCGAGAATGTCCATGACTTCCTCCAAAACAAAGCTGCTGCTACATTCAGTCATCTTGAATTGACTTGTAACAGTCAGAAATCTCCAGTGCTCTCAGATGAGCTGCTTAGGTTGTGTCTTGGGCTGGCCACCTTTTCTCCACTATAAGGAGTTTACAAAAGGAAAAGTCACCTCAGATTGTATTCCCTAAATTTGGAAGGTCGGGTTCTGCAATAGCTATTAGCCCTTTGAGAAAAAAAGATCCTATGAATTAAAAAAGATTAATACAGATTCTACCTGTATCCTCTGAGGATGCAATTAACCTTCTGGAGTCCAGCACTGAGACCACCGTAGCTGTGTTATCACTAGTGTCCGCCCTTTCTATCTACTTACATCTCAAGGACTGTTTGCATTCAGCTTGAACACTCAAGGCTGTTCCTTGGGAGGGAGCTGAGAATAAATTTTCATATTTCAGGAAAATATTCTTTAAGTTAATTATGCCCCCCCCCCCTTTTTCCTATTTTTTTTTAATTCTGTAAAGCAGCGCGGCTCTGCAGCGCTTTCATGACCATAAGTTGCCTTCAAAACCACGACTGGTGAAATTTCAGAGTCTCAGAATGAAACATTTTCATCACAAACATCTCAGTTTTGCTGGATATAGCTCTGCTTTACCACCAAACTGCAAAGCAAAAGTCACAAAAGCTACACCATTTCTAAAGCTACACTGCAATGGCTTAACACTGAGCACTGCGCTTTGCACAAAAATTTACCTACTATTAGTAACAGTTGATTGAAAGGGCATGTACAACTTTGCCCGACATCTCGAGCCCTGTAATGAATACTTTCTAATGGCAAAGAAGAAGAAAAGAAATGAAAGGGATGATCTGCTCAAACAAAGCAAGCCAGAGAGCACTTCAGGGCACTCTCAGATGTGATGACAAGAAAAATGTAGGTAGATTTATTTTGGGAATAAGCAGCAGTGAGTAATCATGCACAAAGGAAGCCTCTGTAGAGTGGGAGTTTGAGGTGCAGGTGGGGGAAGAATCAAGAGGGTATCACCAGGAGAAAGAAAATTAACAGTAGCATGACAGAGAATTCGTTTTTCCAATTTGTGTCTGGGATTCCACTCACAATGCCTCAGTCTGTGTCAGTAGCTCACACCTAAATCCAGAAGCTTCCACGACAGGGCTTGAGGCCAACCCATACCTACCATGGAAATCTTACAGAGGCATAAGAAAAATGAACAGAGAGAATTACATTAGATGCTGAGAGTTTAGATTCGACTGAAGAAGAGGAGGAGGGAAACAAGCCCATTATCTGCCAAACCTTCAAATAGGGCTGCACTCCTGATTACTCTACTTAAAAGTAAGCACAAGCTGTTCTTTAGGTCAACATCAAAGTAAGTAGTAAGAATCCAAGAGTGTTCCTGAACTCCTCCTTGAAATCCATCCATACCAGCAGCTGGGATGTCAGCAGGAAAATCCAACTCCTGGGCACTGAAAATGCCATTGTGGATGAAAACACAGACCATGGCAACACTCTACCTCCTCAAGTTGTGACCCTCTGTATAGGTCTTTAAATTAGTTTCTGACTTAGAAGCACACTTTTTTTGCCTAATGCACTGTGCTGTTAAATGCTATGCAGAGGAGAATGAAAATTCCCAAGTTGGATAAGGAACTGCTGAAGAAAAACCGAAGGAAAAAAGAACCTTATAAAAGGTGGAAGCAAAGACAGGTGGCCTGGGAAGAATACAGCAACATTAAGATGGTTCGAGACCATCTTAAGAATCTGAACGTATACAAGTCCATGGGACCTGATGAAATCCATCCACAGGTCCTGAAGGAGCTGGAAAATGAAGCTGCTAAGCCACTGTCCATTGTATTTGAAAAATCATGGCAGTCAGGTGAAGTTCCTATCGACTGGAAAAAGGGAAACATAACCCCATTTTCAAGAAGGGGAAAATGGATGACCCAGGGGAACTACAGAGCAGTCAGCCTCACCTCTGTGCCTGGCAAAATCTTGGAGCAGATTCTCCTGGAAGGCATGCTGAGGCACATGAAAAACAACAAGGTGCTTGGTGACAGCCAGCATGGCTTCACTAAGGGGAAATCCTGCCTGACCAAACTGGTGGCCTTCTATGATGGGGCTACGGAACTGAAGGACAGGGGTAGAGCGGTTGATGTCATCTACCTGGACTCTTGCAAAGTGTTTGACACTGTCCCACACGACATCCTTGTCTCTAAGTTGGAGAGACATCAATTTAATAGGTGGACCACTCGGTGAATGAAGAACTGGCTAGATGGCTGCACACAAAGAGTTGTGGTCAATGGCTCAATGTCCAGCTGGAGACCAGTAGGGAGGGATGCCCCTCAGGGATTGGTGTTGGGACCGGTCTTGTTCAACATCTTTGTGGCAGTGACATGGACTGAGTGCACCCTCAGCAAGTTTGCTGACTGACACCAAGCTGTGGGGTTCAGTTGATACACTGGAGAGAAGGAATGCCATCCAGAGGGACCTTGACATGCTTGTGAGGTGGGCTGATGCCAACCTGATGACGTTTAACCATGCCAAGTGCAAGGTCCTACACCTGGATGAGAGCAATCCCAGGCACAGCTACAGATTCGGCAGAGAAGAGATTCAGAGCAGCCCTGCAGAGAAGGACTTGGGGGTGTTGGTCAATGAGAAAATGAACATGAGCCAGCAGTGTGCGCTCACAGCCCAGAAAGCCAACGGTATCCTGGGCTGCATCCAAAGGAGCGTGACCAGCAGGTCGAGGGAGGTGATCCTGCCCCTCTACTCTGCCCTTGTGAGACCTCACTTGGAGTACTGTGTGCAGTTCTGGTGTCCTCAAGATAAAAAGGACATGGAACTGTTGGAACAAGTCCAAAGGAGGGCCATGAGGGTGATCAGAGGACTGGAGCACCTCCCATATGAAGACAGAATGAGAAAGTTGGGGCTGTTCAGCCTGGAGAAGAGAAGGCTGCGTGGAGACCTCCTAGCAGCCTTCCAGTATCTGAAGGGGGCCTATAGGGATGCTGAGGAGGGACTCTTCATGAGGGACTGTAGTGAGAGGACAAGGGGTAAGGGGTTCAAACTTCAACGGGGGAAGTTTAGATTGGCTATGAGGAAGAAATTCTTTCCTGTCAGGGTGGTGAGGCACTGGAATGGGTTGCCCAGGGAAGTTGTGAATGCTCCATCGCTGGCGGCATTGAAGGCCAGGTTGGACAGAGCCTTGGGTGACATGGTTTAGTGGGAGGTGTCCCTGCCCATGGCAGGGGTTTTGGGACTTGATGATCTTAAGGTCCTTTCCAACCGTAACTATTCTATGATTCTATGGTTCTAAGTTTATTTTACCTTAAAAAATTAGTTTCTTATGCCTGAACAAAAGCAGGAATCATCCCAGAAAGTTCAAATCTGTCTGTTGCTTTTGTTATATTTTTTATCTGCAATAGAACTAGCTGCCAGTTTTTTAAGAGCAATGAGGCTTAAAACCAAGACTCAGCTGTATATTGGCCTGGTGATAGAGCGGTATCAAAGTGGCTGGCCTGGTACATGAGGAGCTCAAGGCAGTTTGTCTCTGGATCACCTGTGCAGACCACTAGTAAGATGTTTCCAGGTCCTTGAAATCCCAGAAGTAAAGAGATAATCTGTGAGGCCCATCTGAGTCTGACAATCACACATGGCAAAACCACTCTCAGTGCAGCCTGAGAAACAATTCCAGATTTTTATCATTTCCTTGTCTGAAATGCAATATAAATGACAAGGGCATGCTTGAACTGGGGAAAAAAGAAATTCACAAGAGTTAAATAACTGTTGGGAATAAGCTGAACAAAAAATACCATATTATTTTTTAAATATGGTGGAGCTGACCTTTTAAGAACTCTCTGGAGGGACTGCAGCTTCAAAGAAGCAGCTTGAAAAGATAAATACTGGGTAAAAGTGTCCCAGGAGATAGAGGAAGTATTTAGTCTTTTCAGAGAAACTGAAAAACATTGATCAGATAACTATTGCAAACTAGCTAGACACTGTGATGGACAGCAGACAAGGACGCATCACTGAAAGGACATTATATAAGGAACAGAAAAGGGGGGAAGCCCCCATCTCCTTGTAGACTATTGGTTAGTACCTTGCGGATATCTGTCCTGCGTTAATAGCTTAGATTTGGTTCTCCTGTATGCTGAGTGCTGAGCTGGGCACCCTGTGCCCGCACCAGTACAGTGGTCACAAGCAGAAACCAAGCTCATCTGGGAAGTTGTACATAGGAAGTGCACATGTGTAAGCCAGGACTAGACATTAAAGGCCCTGCTTAGGTTATGTCAGGCTCATCAGATTTTCTACTGGAAGAGTGTTGCTTCATCTGTGCCTGGAACCCAAATTAAAACTACTAGAAGATAAAACCAAGAAACATATCCTGAACCTCAGCTATGAAATAACTTGTTTATATGAAAGTTATTGTTCCAGGTTAAATCAGTGTGAAACAGGCTTAGCCGGCTTGCTAACATTCTGGGCAGAGAAAGAAAAACATATTTATTTCCAAGCATCATCTAATGAACAAAATATCCAGCAGTTCTACAGTGTGGAGTCAACAAAATTCTTATCCTAAAGACTATGATTTTGCCTTGAAATTTCTGAGGTTGCAAGAACACTCCAAAAACTCAGTCCTATGGTATTTGCAAGACTTCTGTTGGCGTCAGCAAAGATCAGTGCTAGTATATCTGAGTCTCATTGTTAACACACACAAAAAAGGTAAGTTCAGAGACACATGAACGTATCCTGAGGCTTACGGACATATTCTTCTGCTGTGAAAAAAAAAAAAAAAAAGAATAGAAACTGAAACTGCAGTTCTGCTCACATAATTTTCAACAGAAAACTTTAATGGGGATCATCCATCCCTGCTGGGCAATTTCTAAGAAAGAATTTGTGTAATTGTGTGCTTGTTACACCTCTATATTGTATGCATTTAAATTAAAGTGGGAAAGCCTGAAAGTCATAATCCAAGCCAACTATTAGTCAAACCAGTTGATTGCACTTATTGTAAGTCAGTAATGAGTTCCTGGAAAGAATTCTCTAAGCTGTAGGGAAGAGCCTGGAGAAGATCCAGTCACTTTACACATCTGAGCATGTCACCAGGAAGAGAGGATTTAGATGTACAATGCTGTTATAAACAAATGTTTGGATCACTCCCAATGTTTTTTTTTATCACCGCCTACAACATACAAAGGTGAATAATTTGCAGTGGTAACACAGGGACCATGAGGGGTAACATCTACCTTGAGAATATTTCTGTCAGACACCTGTAGCCTAAGCACTGCAAAGGAAAACCAAAATTAAGTCATTCTTCAAAATCAAATTTAAAATCAAAGTCAACCCTGCTAGGCATGAGTTGGAATTATTCAGAGAAGAGGAGTGAATGCTACTGTGCTGTGTTTGGAGGTAACTGGTTTGTTTTATAAATCTCATTTAAATAAAAAGCTATGCCTGATATACCTAAGACTGAATAAATGTTCCCAGTTTGTGGCTTGCATATTCTGTTCCAATCTACATAATTTAAAATGCTGTGTACAGAGTGCCTACAACAAGTAATGCAGAAATATAAGAGTGTGACATTTCACACTTGTCCAGTTACTTGGAGATTTTGATTTCTTGAATGCTCTTCTGGGCTCTTGGGTACTGAATTGATGAACTGAATGTGCAGAACCTGACCACATTCTGCTCCAGCCTCTAGAATAATATCCTGAAGGAGCTGGAATGAAGGAGCTGGAAATTTTGGGCTGCTCTGAAGTGACAGGGCAGGGATGCCCAGGAGACAGGCACCCTGGGGGCTCCCTCACTGCTCCACTGACCTTGTTGCTGGCAACAAGAATATTATAGTCCCCTGGAGCAGCTGCTGAGTGAGGAAATATTTCGTTCAAATATATTGTGTTCAAGTGCTTCTGAAATCAAATTTTCTTTGATTTCTGGTTCACAGATTCCTGGTTGAAACAGAAAGAATCAAATTAAAAGAACCAAATAATGTCTCCTAAACAGTGACCCTGGCTGTGCAGCCACATCAGTGTGGTAGTGGTACTGAACAAAAACTGCTTTAGGGATGTTTCCCATTGCTTTTTTGCTGGTGGGTAAAGCAATAACATGGACGCTGGGTATAGCTATATTGTAGCTTGCTTTAGTTTCACTAAATAGCATGAGGTAACTGCAGCCTTAACACCTGTGCAAGAAACAACCATGCATGATTTTGCCAATACCAATGAGAGCAAGAATATTTAAAACAATGCGTGAAGTGGCAGTAGAAAGCACTCCACCTCTGATCCATCACTGCTTTCACTCAAATAATGTATTCATTTAAAAAACATTACCTGCATCAATCTCTAGCAGAGCAAAAGGAGGGAGAGCAATGAATTTCCATCAATGGCTGCTAGTTTTCCCTTATGAAAACGCCAATTTGCTGAACCTGTAACAGAGAACAACAACAGGCATGCTGCTTTCCTCGCCTTTTTCTGAATCCTGCTCTATCCTTAAAGACTTCCAGTTTCCTGCTCAGATGCACCTCAATGAAACTTTGCACCATAGAAGCAAAGGTGACTGGAAATCATCCCCACCTCCCCGAGCGGCATGCTGCAAACCTGCTGCTGCTGCAGTCCAGCTGGTGGGCACCCTCTTTATCCAAATGATGTCTAAAGTAGCTAAATATTTTGCTGCTTAAAGTGCAGCTTCTGAGAATGAGGTCAAGCAGGCACCTGAAGCAGTGTCCCTCCCTCTCCCATCGTGTCTACTAATCTAGTTTTGCTGTCTGGGCAGCTTGGTGGGCTAGCCTTCATCCTCCTAAACAGCAGCTGTGTAGTGGAGATACCTTACTGAAGACTGGCAAAGTAGCCCCTGTTTCAGAGAGGAAACAGAGGGACAGTGTGATTTTTGTTTCCTGTTTTCTCCAGCAGCTCTGCAAAACACCAGCAGCTAGAACGTGGCTGGCTGCAAGACCACAGCACCAGTTCCTCAAAAGAGATGATGAGCTGAATGGAGAGTACAAGTCCACTCCCATGGGTATGTCCAGCCCTCTCCAGACGTATTTAAGATAAATCAGCAAAACTCTTACTGGAAAGCAAGCTTGATCAGCTCAGTGTGCAGGATTACAGTGGGTCAGGGAAGTCTCCGGAGATCCAGACAAGTTGGATTTCAGCCACTTAAACAGTTCCCTAAGATGGTGTCAGCACAGTATGCAGAGGCAACACAGTTATGCACTGAGCCTAAGCAGAAGCCAAGACTGGGCTGCCTCTGAAATCACAAACCCAAATTAAAAGCAAAACCAGTGACATACGCAGAGTGACAGTTCTCCTGCATCCAGCTGGATGCTACTGTCCCATTTCCTCTTTAACAGAAAAACAGAGATAGTAAGAAAGAAACCCTGAAAATCCACACCTCAAAGTTGGGGCTGACTTAACAGGCAGAGAGAGCAGGAGTAGGAACAGGCCCTACCTGTGAAATGGCTGAAACTGCTGCAATAGAAACCATGGTGCTCAATCTCTCCTTACCGGCTGAGAACACTTGCAATCCAAGAAAGGATAGCACACTCTTTCTCTAGTCAACAAGATAAGAGGTGTCCATACTCAGAAACCAGCCTTCCTGATGGGCACCGGGACTGCTTAACTTTAGTGCCTGAGATCAGTCTGTTTTCTAGAGAATCACAGAATGCTTTGGGTTGGAAGGGACACTAAAGCTCATCTAGTTCCAATATCACTGCCACGGGACACCTTCCACTAGACCAGATTGCTCAAAGCCCCATCCAATGCTTCCAAGAATGGGGCAGCCACAGCTTCTCTGGGCTACCTGTTCCAGTGTCTCACCACCCTCCTAGTAAAGAATTTCTTCCTAATATCTAACTTAAATCTACCATCTTTCTGTTAGAAGCCATTCCCCCTTGTCCTATCATTTTTATGCCCTTTATGCCTGAAAGCTTTTTAGCAGTACAGTGGCCCCAGACGATACAATTCCACATACCTGGAAGAAGGTGTGTGATTGCAACAGCCACATGTGACACCATCGGTATTGCTCAGAAATACTGGAGTGAGCGCTACTGGGATGTAATACCCTTGTGACCACTTGAGTGCTCAGGCTGCTAAACGAGAGGCTGATTCCAGTGTGAACATCACCCCGTTGCCTTTGATGATGATTTCCTTCATATTTCCTTGTAATTTGGAGATGCTATTTTGAGTATTGATACAAGAAAATACTAAATTAAATATTCATCTCTAATTCCTTTAGAAAATTAGTTCCATAGGCATCTTGTGGCATGACTTACTAGATCCATTAAAACTCTTGTAAATATTTGTTTAATTAGATGAATTAGAGGTAAGAATAGAAATGCAAATGTATCTTTACTCAGCTTCACTTCACTCTTGGTGCAGATGTCTGTGGATTATGATTTGTGAATACTTTGTTTTGGGTCAGATTTACTTTTCAGCCCAGAAGTATACTTACATTAAATGAACAACTTTTTTATGCATCTACTCCAGATTTACTAAGAGAGATGAATCCTGGCAGTTCAAGTTACCCTGGCTGTCAGTATGCAAAATGTTTCTCCCCAAAGCTTTTGCGCAGCTTAGAGTGGTCTTTGGGCTTGTTTACTTCATTATGAAAGGCAGAAAGGGAAACTGGCTATACTGCTCTCATATTCAAATGTTTCCTAGAACTAGCTAATATAATTTAAAGAAAACAAATCAAAGGAGGTGTTATTTTTTGTATGCTAATCCCTAAGGCAGAGGCTAACAAGCTGGAATTTACAGAACATAAGCATTGAGCCTATGTTTCAACTTGCTTGCTTAATCTTCTTTACTTACTAACATCATGAGATACAGAAGAGGTTTTAGGTTTGTGTCGCGGTTTAAGCCTCACCCAGGCTAACAACTCACGAAGTCACTCACTCACTCACACCCCTCTCTTTCTTCCCCCAGTCCCAGGGGGATGGGGAGGAGAATCAAAAGAATTCAAGCTTGCACAGGTTGAGATAAGAACAGTTTAGTACCTAAGGTACAACACAAATCACTACTGCTACCACCAGTAATAATACAAGAGAAATAGAAGGAAAGAGAATACAACTGCTCACTAAGCCCGACCCAGCCAGTGCACCCCCCAGCAGTGAACCCCCCACTGCACCACCACACCCTTCCGGCTCTCTACTCTCTGTTTTACATCCTGGACATGACGTGCTGTGGTATGGAAAAACCTCTTTGGTCAGTTTGGGTCAGGTGTGCTGTCTCTGCTTCCTACCGGCTTCCCCTCCTCCCTGGCATAGCATGAGACCCAGAAAGTCCTTGGTCAGACCAAAACATTACCAAGCAGTAACTGAAAACACTGGTGTTATCAGCGCTGTTCCAAGACCCCAAAATCAAAAATAGAGTGCTGCACCAGCTACCAAGAAGGAGAAAAATGACTGCTGCTGTGGAACCCATGACAGTGTGGTTTTGGTTTTTGCTTTGCTTTGCTTTTTATTTTCAAGAGACTAAAAAAAATGGTTAAGGGTTCTATTAATAGTTTAATTGAACACCTGGCTCCAATATAATTATAATAGTCTTTGCTAAGAAGTTTGCAATTTGTAATGTTTTGATGTGTCTTAATTGGTTAAATTCACTCTAATGACTGTACATTATGATGAAGATGAACCCTCCTCATACTTAAGTGCTACATACTATTACAAACAAATCTGTAGTAGTTTGGAAGATTAATTTCAGGAGATTAGCAGTTCAGTTCAAGCATTCACATTCCTTACTGGGGATGTTTTGGTCAACCATGAGAACAGCTAGTGTATTTTCATGTCCTTTTTACTCTTCAGAATCACATTTATACTGTCCATATTTATTTTGGTGCATTGCTGTTTCAGAACTGATTTTCATTACACTGATACTCAACAAAAACTCATTTGAAAACAATTTCACTAGAAAGTATGAAAACTGACTTAACATCAAGGGAGGGCTTTGAGATCACCTAAGAGCTGGGCCCACATGGAGACTCTCTAAGCTTGCAAGCAGTGTTGGTACTCTGTAGAGATCCTCTGTTCTGGGCTGGAAGTCATTCCCACAGAACACATGTAAAATGTGAGTAGTTTTTAATCTAGTCCATCTTGAAATATGAACAAAGGTGAGAATGAAGTTGAACAGTACCTACCAAACTGTCCTGATGTAGAATATGTCCTGCAGCCTCTGCTACCAAAATGAAATATACACTCTGTTTTGCCATTAAAGAGAGTTTATTGCTTTGCAGCCCACAAATACATTCTGCTTTGCATGTAATAAACATGCTGCCTTTTATGATTAGCAAAAAGAGCTTGTTTTCCACTTGAGAAATACTACAGTGAGCCCAAAGAGAGAGAATTGTAAACTAAAAGGACTGAAAGACTGAAGTTTACTTCTGGAAAAGGAAAGGGAAACAGAAAGGGCAAGGCAGATTCAGTAGAATCCCTCTGACCACCTCAAACTGAATCTGGCCTTTTATTAACTTCTGTCTTCCAGCAAATGAATTATATCATGTCTTTGTCTCAGAACAACCCACCATTACCAGGAACATTCTGCAGGTCACTGGTGCTGTTGGGCTGCAGCAGAGTATCCCCTTGTACCTGCTCCTTGTTGCAATGGCTGAAGGCAAAAATGACCAGGGTACTGATATGAAATCTAACTGAACACATATTTCATAAAGGAAAAGTAAAGGACCTTAATATGATACTGTTCTTGTGAACCAGGGTAAATACTGCAGATAGAGAAAACTATGAATTTGAGAATGAAAGCTCTTGACTGGGAAACAAGATAGGAAATTCAGTTCTAAGGAGAATGAATAACACTGTGAATTGCAGCAGTCTTGTCACTATGAAAAAGTAGGCAAGTATGTTTTATTAAAAATGCTTCTTTTCGTGTAAGAACTCACAGTCTGGGCTGTGTCAACATGCTGCCTGCCTAATCGGAGATTAAGAAGAGCTGGTAGCAGTGAGATAAAGTACAAGCCAAGGCAATGTGGGTCCTTTTGTTTCTTTCTTTCTTTTTTTTCTCTGAATTGCCTGTCTGCCTCAAGGGTTTTTTTATTCCTAGGCATTAAGCAACCTCACACTCTTTCTCAGACTTGTAGTAAATTGGATCATTCATTTAGGAACTATAAAACAACAGAAGATTAATCCAGATGGCAGAAGGAGTCTCAGCAAAGACATTCCTCTTGAATATTGAGATATGTTGGACCCAAGAAGTTTCAGAGAGCTAATTGGCCCAAAAACCTGTGGACTTTTTCCTATTTACTGTAGATGCAGTCATTGCAGATTGGAAAGGGCAGGGAAAGTGGGCATAAAAACTCAGTAAAGCTCCCACATGCAGCAGGCACGTGGAACGTTTTCCTGATCTGCAGGGGAAGGCAATTTCTGTGTTGTACATCTGAGACTCTTACTAATCTGCAAAGCCCTTTTGAGGCAAACAGGACATCACCTGGAGGTCTTTGTGGAATGTTGGAATTGACTCTGCTGGGCTTTGGCTCAGAGTAAGAGGATCCTCACTGTACAGAGTATATCCAAACATGGAACCAGTTAGACTAGGGGGAATAAAAAGCTGGGGGGAGATGATTAAATTCCAGAATGCAATTGCTCATGTCCAGCATATTTTGCCATATTTTCACATCATCTGGAGACTGTCCAAGAAACCTGAATAGCATAAAAATTAATTAAGCTCTATTCATTCAATACCTTTTTAATTTCTCTAATTGGTACATTTGCATTTCGGATGCTGCAAAGAGTTTCCAAGTTATAGGTACTGTTAGGAAATAAAGGAAAGATTTAGATTGTTTGCAAATTACAGCACCCTTTTTCTGTAAACTTGACTATGCTTTCAGCTCTATGATCTAGCTTCTTTTCTGCATGTACCAGCTTGTCAGCAATAAAAAACTAAAATGACAATCATAACAATACAAACACGAGCAACTTCATTCTCAAATGCAATTACAATGACTCAAAGCTGAAGAGCGGAGCAAAACAAATAGCATGGTTTAAGCTCTAATACTTTTTAACCATTTATACACAAAAAGAAGAGCTGAGGGGAAAGAAGTTTTGAAACCCCTGTTCAGAGTCCAGCAAACCACTCTCTGGCAAGCCTGTATTTTCTGATACATTACACAACCCCAAATCAGTGGTAGTTCAATTACAGCAGAGATCAGAATATTCCAGTGGTAATAGAATCAATAGGCAGTGTAAATCTACATATACATTTATGTTACGCATTCTTAAATATGAGGTTAAGAAAAGTAGACTTTTTGGTGACCAGAAGACAGAGAAAGCAGCTAGAATACCTGTATTTTCACCTGCAATTTTGCAAAAAAATCCTTTACTTAAAATGAACAGAATATTTTTTCCCTTGCAACTTAAAGCCAGCTATTGCTAACCCTGCTGTGTCCCTAGTTTTTTTCTCCCACTATTTTCTTCCTGACAATTTCTGTCAAGGAATTACTGAAGAAAATAATATGGACATACAAAAAAGTTCCAGAACCAGGTGTTTAGATGAGGATAAGTATGATTTTCTTTCTGCTCCCAAACAGAATGAACTTTCTCAAGCAGATGGAGTGTTAAAAATCCAAATAAATATTTATCATTTGATTACCAAGCAACAGTGGTTATTTGCACCTGTTTTCAGGAGATGCAAGAAACCATTGCTGTCTGTAACACTCACATGAATAGTGCAACAAGTTACATCTATGGATACCAAAGTACAAGAGAGAAATTCAAAAGATAAGACATATATCAGTTTTGGCACGCACAGCTAGTAAATTTTCTCATTCCAAGATAAAAGGAGGTGACATCAACATCAGTCCCAAGTAAAATCATGGCTGAAATCATGAATCAATGCGAGATTCAACTGAGAGACAGTGAAGGATGCAATTAACACCATCAAACAGTTTTATGGGAAAGATTCTTGAAGATTTATGTTTTTCTTAATGGAGAAAACTGCAGATGTGTAGCGTAGGGTACACAGACCTTGCTCCAGTGCTCACTTTAGCTTTGCAGCATGTTCTGATAAAAATTGGCTCATATAAATGGATTTGACTTGACAGGCTGACAGATTTCAGGAACACAAGTTTATTAAAGAACCACAGTTGACACCACATTGTTTCTAGTGATTTGTTCTCTCATGGAAATATATTAGATCTGATACAACTGAGTTGTTTCCACCAGTGATCCAGAAGTACTTTAAAAAACTTTGATGATCAAATTGTCAGATGACGAAAATGGGTAGAATGAAAATATTGAGACAGACAAGTAGTCATATAGAACAACAGAGACAACCTGAGAAGCTGGGCCTGGCCATGAGATTTTAACTTTAATAGGTTAGTGCAAAGCCCTGTATCTAAACATACTACAGAACAAACTTAGAAGTTAACAGTCTCCATCCTGGAGCAGAAAACCAGGGAAGGTTCTGCCACAATGTCCAGAAATCCCACCCTGAGGTCCCAGTACAGTAGGAAGAGGAGTGAGTGTATGACAGTGACATTGAACTGTGTTAATATTTCCTTTGCAAAGACTGAAAATGCAGAAAAGAGTTACCACAAAACCCTGAGAGACAAAGAATACAGCTTGCATTTGAAAGGCTTAAATGAAGACTGCAAGGTGATGTGATTATCACGTACAAGTACTTCCCTGGGGGAAACAAGAAGGTCCTGAAGTGCTATTTAATCTAGCAAGGGAAAGTGTAACTTGGATCACCTGATGGAAGCTGAAGAAATTAAAGCTGGGATTAAAATACAACTTTTCATCATGGGAGTGATTAATCACTGAAGCACATTGTGAATGAAAGCAACAAAGTCTCCATCCCCAGATGTCTTCACGACTGGGTGCCCTTCAGGAGCACACATGAATGCAGCAGAGCATTAAGCTCCAAAAGTGGCTCATTTGGTGGCATAGCCTGAGCCATAGCCAGAGGAGTACAAGAAAGGCTCTTGCTACTGTCCAGACTTTGAGTACCCAAGCTCAGCTCCAGGGGTAGGAACCACCCCTCACACCTGCTAGTGATGGACTAGGGCACACCATTGATTTTCCCCTTGACCTGGACCCTGCCCACGGTTTCCTGCCAGCAGCACTCACTCAGAAAGAGCTTTGGAGAGAAAAGTCCTAGTCCCACACAGTAGGGCTGTGCATGTTCTCCCTGACTGTCAGGTCTTCCCCTCCCCAGCACCTAAAGGGAGTTAAAAATTGATAGCTGCTTACATGGCAAGTTTAGCCAGACATGGCTCCCTCTGGGACCATCCCTCCTACTCTGGTGGCTCAAGTTCAAGAGGACCTTAAAGCTGCCATTCTACTTCAGGGGCCAGAACACCTTATTATGGCTCCAGTGCTTCAGAAACACAGAAAAAAAAGTCAGAGTCCCTTAGCCTTGGAAATTAAATAGCACAGATGCAATAGATGCAAATTTCTTGGCAAGTGGAAACAAGCACTCCCATATTTCTGTAGTATTCACATAGATCCGCTTTAGATGACAATTAAAGCAGCACAACAGCCAGCAAATTAAATAAGTCAGAAGCACAAGGATAAACATTGCCCAGGAAAAAGTGTAAGCACAGCAGCATAAACCCTACTGCACTTCTCAAGGTGAGAAAGAAAAGAGAAACTTCATGGACACAAAGGTCTCTGAAACAAAGCCCTGAAGTTTGAGCCAGCTGAGGCTGTGTGATTCATGGTGTTAATGATCCTGACTTCTGGGAAGATCTGGCATCCTGTGTGAGAGTTGCAACAGCCAGCTGGACAAGGATCAGCTCTGGCAGCAACAGCGGCACGTGCTACAGACGGAAATGATTAATGCTGAGAGAAGGTTCAAGGATTAAATGTGCTTATATTAACCATAACTGCACTGTTACAGATTTACACCCCTCCACCCCCTTGGCTAATACCTCCTTGACAAGGTTTCCCTGTGTTGCTCTCCAAGGGGTGGTGCAGGGGCTAGACATGATCCTGAATAAACAGTGTCATAGCAAAAGCATAGAGAGAGTCTCCGGGGTCAGCATTCAGTCACAGTGGCTCCAATCCTGGCTCCGGCAGTAAATCAGAGCAATCTAGGCTTGTTCTAATCTGTAACAAACAGTTAGGACCAATAAGGGACCACTGACCAGCAGAGGTTTGACATCTGCACGGAACACTTCCCCATCCCACCCTTATACATCTTTCCAAGCCGCCTTCTCCTTAGAGCCCTGCACTAATACAGGCATGCTGACAGCCCTCCATGCGGTTTAACAAAAAAGGACAAAGAGTGATCAGGCATGAATGTATTTTGCTTTTTCAAGTGTCTTGCCTGATGGCGGAAGGCAGCAATGGCCTCTTTCCTCTTCCACAGCCTGAAATGTGAAGATTTGTTTGCAGCATAGGAAGAGATTGGGAAAGCTGCCATCTCTGAAGCACCTAGAGTTTTGCTTACAGAAATTCAATTTTTGGTCAGCAGTTCTTTGCTAATGCAACAGTTCTTGCTGTTGTGCCATGGATACTAGTGGGAGTTTGTAGCCTCTCTATATAAGCTGGAGAACAGGAAAAAACCACTGTTGCCACCTTATTCTACTGAAAAAACCTCCAAAAGATAAAGAGGTCAATAATCTCTTTACCCTGGGAAGTAAGAATATTTGTAAATTCATGTCTAATATCTCTCTTCTTTTGCTTCACAAAAGCTTGAGTTACCTACTTCAGGCAGACAGAAGAACTTCTGCAGACAGAAGAAGAAAGCTGATGCAACATAAAAAGGATACCACGCAATGCCTCCCAGACACCTAGCTCTAGCCTTAATCCATGTAAGTGAAGTTAGCAGGGGAAGCACTGTGTCAGGTTTGCCTGGAATAATGCTTGAAGATGCCTTATACCACCTCTCTTGCCACTTAGGGCAAGCACAATGTTGTCCACACTCATTCCTGGCCCAAGACACAGAATGCACAAAGACATCACATCCTCCTGGAGATAGGTGAATGCTGAGCTCCTTGCTTCCAGATCTCTGCATGAGAACACTGCTCCATACATATGACTATATATGATTCAGCAAGAGCCCCAAATGTAACAGGTTAAAACAGTGATCAGTTATACAAATACCAGTCATTTATATCTCATAATTCCTGAACTTCTAAGCAGATGGCAAATCTAACGATGTTAATACCGACATCTGATTTTTTCCCTCCACTGGAATTGACCAGGTTCACCAACACCACTCCAAAGCCAAATCCAGGTCTATGCCAGAAATGAAATGTCAGCCAGCCTGCTTTTCCATGAATGTAATATCAACATGTTTTTCACAATCTGAAGTATGAGAAACCTTGCCCAAGCAACAGTTACCCAGAGTGCCTGTGTCTGCTGTAGGCAGAGAGCATCAGCACTTGTCAGCAGGTAGGTGACATCCTCTTCCAAGGAAGGCATCACCAAGCTCTGTAGCTCCTTCCTCAGAGACATGCTGAGCATCCGGATTCACCAGAGGGAGACAAAACACCGAGTTTCTGAAGAAAAGCTCTGCTGCTCTGTTTACATGTGACATTTAATATATTACATAAAATCCACTGAGCCTCAGTAAATGAAACCAGGTGATCATTGGACTTACTAAATATTTCCCTTTACTGTGCACACAGATTGTACAGTGTATTCCTTCCTTTCCCAGTGTCATGATAGAATAGAATTTGGTAATGCAGGCTTGCCTTCAAGAACTGTGAAAAGTGTCTGCCATTATCTGATTCCTGATAATAGTGTAGCATCTGGCTGTTCAAAAAAATATCCCTGAAATAAGCAAAAGCAGTAAGTAAATACAGGAGTCACTTATCAGTACAATACCCCAAAGGAGATATTGGAAAGCATTTGAGGCAATAGACATGCATTTATGACTGTATAGCACCTAGCACAAGATTTCTGAATCCTGATAAGGCTGTAACACATATGCACTATGCCCCTTACAATATGCCTACAACTATATGCCGCCTACAGTAACATTGTTAACACTAAGAATTCAAACACAAGCTCATCCCATTCTGCTATGGGAATTGCTCTGTGCTGCTCAGACATGCAGTGATCACCTCTCCATTCCAGCACAGCAAGGCCAGGACCAGACCACGCAAAAAAATTCCTTTGTCACCCAGTCTCAATCCCAGTCAACCAGAGGCTGACTTAATGCCTAAAGCCTGAGGTTTAAAACCCTTGCAAGCCCTATTGCCACATTTTACACAATTACAGCTGGGGTTTTGCTGACTGCTTTACAGGGTGCATCACACAGTACAACTGCTTTCCCACCTCCCCAGGGGCTCAGGAGAGGCAAGGCCATGCTGCACTTCAAACCAAGCAATCCAGCAGAAAACATTAGCCCACAGTAGAGAAGGGCAGCACAGGAAACCTTCAAACAAGGGCTTTTATGATGCAGCATGAAAGGCAGCCCAGTTAATGCCAAACTAACCCTAAATTAGATGTGCTCTTCAGATTTTGCCATGTCCAGTTCCCATTTTCCTTGTCAAGCACCTGTAGGATGGCTGTTGCTTCATGTGAACACCTCTGCTGAGCACAGCTGTCCTTAAGCCACACACATACACCCTCCTGAAGAGAAGTCCATAATTGGGAATGATATAATGGAAATGAGGATAAAATTAGTTATAAAAATAAATAGGATTTCTTTACAAATGAAAGAAAGAGAGTTCTTCTTGGCCAGGCATCGGGAAATACAAGTACATTACTATTTGCGCTGATCTTTACCTCCACTAATAACATTTTAAATAGCATAAGTACTTAAATGTTGGGAAGAAGGAAAATGAAGTAAACAAACAGAAGGTGGGTAAATAAAATTATTAATCTACACCCTTTTAAAAGCACAAGCTTTCTGTCTTGAAAAAAAACAATGTCCCTTCCCTCTCTGGTTTGAAAACTGTAATATATTACACCAAGAAAAACAAATTAAGGGCCAAAAGACAGTTGAAAATTTGTCACTGAAAATTTATATACCAGCCAAGGAGAGATGCATCGCTCCAGACTTCCTTTCATCACCCCATTACCATCTGGTAACTTCACATCAGAGCATGGAGCACCATGCCTGCGCGTGCCTATGCATTACTGTCATCCCTTAGGGAGGGCGGCAGCTTCCACAAGGTCACAAGTCTTTCCAAGCTCTGTGGCTGACTCCTACTTACTGAGACAGTGGCTCATCCAAAGCCAGCTGAAGCCAAGGGGAATCTTTCCACTACTCTCCCCCGCCCCGTTATTTTTTTCTGGATGAATCCAGGCTAACTGTAATGGACACATCTATTATTCTTCAGGAGGAAATCCTGAGGGACTTGTTTTGAGACAGATGTTATTCGTCAGGCAGTCTGAGAATCTCTTCAAATCAGAGTGATTTTTTCATGCATTTAATACAAACTACACTGTAGCAGCTGAGTGTTTTCAGACCTCAGTTACACTCAAGAAAAAGATGGTGGAGTAAGGTTAAAAAATAATGTGATTTTGTGCAGGACAGGTCAAAAGTCACAGAGGGATTTTTGACTTCAGAAAACTGAAACAGAAATCTGAGTGTGAGGGCAATTGTCTCGTCATTATGTTTCCATGGATTTCCTTAGAAGAAAATCTTGTTTCAAAAGGGTGGAAGAAAGAATGATTTATTTTCACAGTACATACTGTCTGATACCTGGGCTAGGAAGCCCTCCAATCTTTATCCTGTCCTCACCACCGCATCAACAGCGCCAGAGAGAGGGGGGTAGGTGCATCGTGCTGGAGATGCCTGCAGTCCAGCACTCCTGATGGCAGGCAGTTTTCCTTTCTTTTTGTGCAGTTTTATTCTCAGTGCTACTTTTCTCAAGGTACTGTCAGACTTAGGCAGACACTATACAGAGCTGTAAGGCAGAGGAATGAGAAGGCTTCGTAGGGACAATCTTTTGAAAAAGATGGAGATCAGGCAGAAAATAAGATGCACATTTAACTGAAGCCTGATTATGCAGCAACACAAAGAGAGCAAAATAACTCCAAAAATATTCTCATTTTTGAGTATTAGGCACTGAAATCTTTTCATGTGTTTCGGTATATAGTCCTAAATGTTTTGTTAATGGGATTTCTAAATATTGCTTATTTCTATATAATTCTCCAGCCCCTCAGAAACTGTTAACCATCAGCTCCTCAGCAATTCCTGAGATCTTAATGGGATTTTTTTATAGAGCCAACCTTTCCACTAATTGCAGTCTCTTTTGCCCCTTGAGCTGACAAGGTAACTGAAAGTAGTCATAGGTCCCTTGCCTCTATGGATCAGAGAAGGAACAAAATTAAACAATTTGTGGATAAACTTAACAGAAGGGTGATGGAGAGGGGCCCAGGAGGTGATGGTGCTACTTCAGAAAGGCAATGAGCTGAAGGCGGCAGAAATGCTTTTGCTTTCTTTTCCCCAGAAAGCAGACTATCTCCTGAGAGCATGCCTGCTTTCGTCTGCTGACAGAAACCTGCATCAACAATTTCTCATGAGATCATCTTCCCTGCAGTCCTTCTGCTGTGCTTGTACCCAAGAGATCTTTTCTGGTTTGTGCTTGTGCTGTTCTATTCTCACAGCTACTAGAAACTTCCATGTGTGTCACAGGAGTTATTCCCCAGCAGACTGATTGATTTTTCATACATGAAGGATTCTGGTGGTTTTAAAGGCATCTGATTTTTTGTGCTCCCATGTTCTTGTGCTGATTTTCCCTGAAAATTATGGCTGAGAATATTATTCTGTCATTTTTCCGTCACAATACATCAGGTCTTTCCACCAAAGTCATTGCTGCAATATATAAATCCTAGGCACTACACTGCTTTTTGACATACTGCATCCATCACTGCTTGAAGACACACTTCTGAGGTGGCTTCCCATTT
This sequence comes from Myiopsitta monachus, assembly GCA_017639245.1. Lineage (NCBI taxonomy): Eukaryota > Metazoa > Chordata > Aves > Psittaciformes > Psittacidae > Myiopsitta > Myiopsitta monachus. Next base: position 68,464,789 of record CM029917.1, on the reverse strand, counting down.
CAGCAACAGGAAGCAGTGAAGGTATTACTCTACCTTTAAACATGCACATTTGGGCATAGGCAGCCCTACATGAAGCAGTGGTTTCAAAAGCCCCATTCTCCTTTCTGGACTGCCCTGGTCAGCATTGGTTGACACGAAACACATGCAGACCAAAGGTGCAGGCTGATCATGCAGAGATTTAGAGGGTAGAGAGTAGGAAAACACATACATAAACAGCATTTATACACCAAATCCCAGTCTTGCTCTGGGGAGAATCCTGGTGCACACAGCCAAGAGCTGTGCTGGCCCCCAGGTGAGCAGCTTGATTTTAAAAACACATGCCTAATGAATTCAGTCCATCTCCATTCATATCCGTGTAATGGTTTGTACTTTTCTTTCCCCATGAACAGTACACAGAAATACATTAATACTTATTTAAATCCTAGAGGCTATGGAAATTTTTCAGTAAATAAAAACCAAACCAAAAGCCTTACATAGTATAAGAAACACAGACTTTACACAACCAAAAGCCCTATATAGCATAAGAAACACAGACTTTACAAATAGAAAACATTACCACAACAGGCAGGAAAAAAAAACAGTATTATCAAAAGCAACATGTCATTTTCCATTTAAAAACACCACCATCAATAAAACCACTTCTTTGCCCTGCCTGCAGGCTCTCTCAGAGCTTGACTCTGTCATTTCACATCAAGCTTGGAGTTGTAGCTAAAACGCTAAAAGAAGATTCAAGAGTTACCTGGAGTAAACTAAACAAATTGCAGTATGAAGCCTAGGGTATCTAAATACCATAGGCTCCTTTGAAAAATCCCATGCTATATTAGAAGAGTGGCAGGCAAGTCTGCTTCTTATTTTATTGCTCTGAATTGTCTAAGTATTTAAAGGTCACTGACTAGGAATATTTTTCACCCAGGACCTAACAGTCAAGTATGTCTTGGTGGCAATTATTGAGCACACAGCAAAATATCATTCTTGTTAATGAGAATACACTGAATCATAAGTTAACAAGCAGTGACTGTGAGAGTGTATTAAACCTAGTCTGAATTAATATATGTGTATTTGCAGATTGCAATGTACAGCTGTTTCTCAGCATGATAACTGCATTGTATTACAACACGTGTATTGCAGTGACTGCAGCATTTTCTTTAAAGTGTTATTCATAAGGCCATATATATTTCCCATAGGCTCACACAATAGATTTACAGCCTACAGATATTTGACATTAATTTAATTTATATAACTAAACCCCACATCTTTTGTTAAAATAGAGTTCTGTTCAATAGACATGGAAGTTAATTAGTTTATGTGGACAGGGAAGGCTGTAATTTAAGCCTTTAATCTATTAAATCAGTGTGTAAGGGCCTTGATATAACAATATAACATAACGAAATGCTTAACAATCACAAGAGACTTGTTTCCCTACAAAAACTCAGGCACGTCCAAAATAATTGAAGCTGAGCTTCAAATGAGCTAGCATTTTAGGAAAAATGCTAACAGTGGAATGCATGTTTTTAAAAGAAAAGAAAGGAAAAGAATTCCTTTCCCACCTACTATTCTACCAATTTCGATTGACTAAGATCTCTCTCATGGAAAACAACACTGGAGAAAAACAGATCCAGACAGATGAAACTACCAGCCACCAAGATAGAACACTGTATCAGCTAAAGGGAGAAGTGGGAGCGCCACACCAATGCTTTGTGCTGCAGGCTGTACTCCACACAAGCTTTGCCTGGAGAGCTGACTTACCATTTATACTTCATAAGGCTAACCACATCATTCTCTGTTTCTAATATTTTCAGGATGCTGCACAGGTTGGAAATGTAATAGAGTAACCGATAGATTGTGAAAGTGCTGTAAACCTAGGCTGAAGGGAGAGAAGACATTTGTTTCCATCTTTTCTAAACAGAATTGCAGCCAAAGCGCTCTTGGGAACTGGAGGATAGTGAGAAATCTGTATTGTATTGACAAGCCAACAGCCAGAATTGAGTTTTTTACTGACCTGGAACCTAGTTTGAACCTGAGTCATCAAATGCTCTATCATCAAATTTTCAATTGTTCAGGCATTAGAAGTAATTTTTTTTTTTTTTTATTACAACTTTCCAGCTCTCTGCACCCACTCCAAATAGAAATAAACTCATTAGTCAAAACTGGAAATAGTGATAAGCATGCATAAAGGGAGAGGAGAACAACAGTACACCCATAAAAAGAATCTGTCTTCCAAAGGGAGAAATAAAACACTCAGGAAGAAATAATGAATCCTATAGAAGCAGTGAGAAAACAAAGATAATTAAAAACAAAACCAAAACTCTTTACCATGATGATGCCCATGTAATAACTTCCCTACAGGAAAATAAAGGAACTGTCATTTGAATATCCATGTATGGGGGAATGAAGTTGTATTTCTCTTGGCTCCAGAAATAAGTGACAAGTGGTTGGTTGTTTGGTGGGGTTTTTTTTTGTTTGTTTGTTCCCCCCCCTTTAATTCAGATGAGCACCAAAGAGATTTGACCATAACATGAGAAACATTCCGGTATTATTAATCGCCAGTCACTAAAGAACTGGCACAGACCTGTATGGCCCTTTAGCAGTTTCTGTTCCAGACAGGACTGAAAAGTATAAAGACTTTCAAATACTTTGGGTCTGTGCAGAAGGATTAGCTGCAGTTTTGCGGATACTGCTTTTATCGAATGTTACTTTTGCAGACCAAGGAATGCCTTTTATAACACCAAGATCAGGTATAAGCATCTGGTCAGCTGAGAGGTGAACACCTTATAGCGGAGTAGATAAATGGATGACAAAACCTGATTGCCTGCAATGAGTGGAACACTGAGCACCACAAATGACCTCTATGCCACATGGTCTGAGCCCATGAGCTATCAGCAAGGCACCCAGCAGAGGCAGGGTTACTTCTACATTCACTGCCCCAGCAGATTCTGACTGTGCTGCCCAGCCTTCAGGTAAGATGGTGTGGTGATATTTCTAGATAGGGAAATGTCTGCCTTGTCTCTCTGCTCAGCTAAGACAGTAACTGTATCAATTTCGGGTTTATTACTACTTTCCTACAAGTGCTTTTAAGGAAACATCATTGCCTGGCCTGCGCAGTTTTCTCTCACCCCGCACTTCTACAGCTCTTGCACCACCCGAGCTCCAACGCTCATTACTCACCTTGTAAATTCCCCTCCAGTGATATAACTGTATGTAGTGCAGAGACTGAGCCGCCTATTTTGAGAGCTAAAATACAACTAACTATCAATAGTTATTACACCTTTCTTCCTTCCCATTGGGAATATTTTCCAATTGCCAGGTCTCATGTGGGTTTTTTTCTGCAGTTACAAAAGCTTTTCAGGAATAATATCACACCATAACCGATGCGCTAGCAGACTGAATCCACCCCCTGGCCCTGTGGGCAGTGATTGACAGATCTATGGCTGCCACTCCAGAAACCCTTCCAGCTGGATCGATGCAGGCAAACTCACCCCAACATCCTGCCACTTCCCAGTGAAAACCAGAAAGGAAGCTGAAAGCTCAGGCTGCAGATGTAACTAGTGCTGTAGGGATGCAAAAGATCCCATTTCAAGGCTAATCTAAAACCCCCACCATGCTGTGCATGGAAATCTGATAGTGCTTTACGAGCAGGAGGCTTCCCGAGGTGATTTCAGACAGCATATAACCATGTGTGCCAGGGTGCATTTAAAGATCGCTTCCTTTTCTTTTACATTTCTGTGATTGTTAATAGCATACCTAAGATTAAAATACTGTGCACACAAGGCCTCTGGTGGGAAGCAAAGCCTCTTCAGATAAAACAGCTTAAGCCAACAGTTTCCTTTCCTGCAAGCCTCATCTGAACCACCAGCTGTGTCTGCCAGAGGGAGTGTTGCCTTAAATCCCTCTCCAGACAGTAAGGTGAGGCCAGCAACAAGACACATCTCCTTCGAACGAGGACTCTCAGAGCCTCTATCATGCCCTTGGCCTTTTCTGTTGTGTTCATTTCTGTAACTGTTCATGTCACTGAAATTAAATGGCCCAAACCTACTTTCTGCGGAATCTTTACCAGGCTTCATGTTTGTCCCTTTCCTTGCCCTCTCCACAACACAACTGGTGAGCAAGTCCCTGGAGGCCCCACTTATCCCCAGCACCGGCACTAGGCTGTTCCCTCGCTTGGGGAAAAGCTGTACTGCATTTGTTCCCTAAGAAACATGACTTCTTATGATTCTCAGTGCAGCTGAGAAGTACTTAATCCTATATATTATCTTTAATTAAAGTCTGCAAGACATCAACCTAAACCTTAAGGTTGCCCAGAGCAAGCTGGCTGACAGTTTCCACAATTTCCACATTTTCTTCACATTTTGACCAAATTGTTGGGGAAAGAAGAGATGAGAGGAGAAAGAGGGGAGGGAAGGAAGGAGGGGAAGAGAAGGGGAGGGGAGAGAGAGATAAAACCAACAAAAGATCTTTTGGGAATCTTCAGACTCTAAAAGAAACACTTCTTACGAGTTCGGCAATGCTACTGAGGATAAGATACATACTTGAAACCACTAAAAACTAATGCAGATTACAACAAAAGCTGTTTCTCTTGGTTAAGAACACCTATAAAACAGATTATTTGTTTGAATCACCTCAGTCTTTACAAAGAATTTTTCTGATGGCGTCAGAGGAGACAACAAATCTACCTCCCCCAGATAAACTACTAAAGCTAGCAGATGAACAATAAATTTAAACACAACCCATTCTTCCTCTCTTGGAAGGATTTGATCAAGTTTCTCAATGTTGTGTCTGAATATATATATATTGAATCAATATATTGAATATATACCATTTTATTGTGCTGATTTTCCTTTTCTTTAAGGAGCAATGCAGGGCTGAGGAAGCATCACACGTGAAAGTATTATACAGTCCTTGTCAATATTCAAATATTATTTCATGCTATTTTCTTGGCAACTCCTGCTGAGATTCAGGAACAGTTTGCACATAGGATTACTAATTAAGCTCAGACTCATTCTTCAGCCTTCCCCCAGCCCACAGTACAAAATATAGTTGCACTTTGAACTTAGAAGACTGACTAATCATGTAAGATACCTATTGTTCTATGGAGAAGGCAGCACTTAGCTGCAGTTTCTAAAAGAGGATTCCTGCCTTTTCCCCTTTGCACAGCTCTGTTTCAAGACAGAAGGACTATTCTGTAGACAAGGAGATAAACAAAGCTTCTAATTCATGCAGCCCCAATTCACACAGCCTTGAGTCCCAAGAAAAGCACTAGCAGGTTTCAAAGGAGTCCTTTAGGAGGACTGCTTACCATCAGGAGGTAAAGGATGCTTGGCCTAGTATTTAGAGCATGCAGCTGTGAGTAAAGGTGCACATTAAAGTGCTGCCTTAATCTAACTTTTCATATCTTGGCACTGAGCAAATGCCCTTAAGTCCAAGGAAACTGATGATAAGACAGATCTCTTCTTGGAAAAACTTGACTAGCATAAATATCTTCTCACAGACCAGGTAGTTATCAGCATCCAGGCTGTATTTTACTGTCCCAGAATACTCGCTGTTAACATTCATCCCCTAGTAACAATATCAAAGCATCTCAAGACAGAAGAAATGCACTGCTACATCCTCACACATTTACCAATTTTTAGGTTTAGGGTCTTTTTTCAAAAGCTTTTGTAGATAAGAACAGAGTTCCAAGTGAGGAAATATTTCTGTGCAGCCTTTAAGAAGAGCACATCTGGAAGAGAGGGGGAGAAAAGCAAACGTCTAATAGATTGGTTGCATTTCAGAATCTGTCAGCAGTGTGACTCATTCTGTCCTCATTCCTACTGTAAGAAATTATTGCTTCTCTAGGCTTGAATTTTCTCACTCGCTGTTGCGCTACAGCACTGCATGAAATAACGCAGTGCTGAGCACAGAACCACAGGAGTGCCACATGCAGTTAATCATTAGCAATATGATTCTGGCAAAGGATGGAGAATGGTGGTGCAAAATACGAATAAAGAAATATTAGGCAAATAAACGACAAGCAGCAGCAGGTGAATCAGAAACAAATGGCATGGCATAATTGCAGTGCGCTATTTTACACTGAGTCATCAGCTTGAGTCCAGCCTGGTTTTGTTAATGCTATTGTCGTCAAGCAGCCACTCATTTTCCTCTGTCTAAACATGGTAGTGACCGTAGTCTTTGAGATGGGAGGTCCAGATTTTCAAGCACAGGGAGCATGTCTACCAGCAAGTAAGGGCAGGAAAAGAAGAGGAGAATCTCTCTCTGTTCACCACTTCTTCACAATAGGCCTTTCTCTTTCACATTTCTGTTTTCTTTGCTCAGCTTCACCACCATCCTTTCTGCATCCTCTCCTTTCTCCCAGCCTTTGAGTGCAAAATCTAAAAGTGGTTTCCTAAAAGACACAGCTTGGAGCTGTGAAAAATCTGAATGATAGAGCTCCCCCAAACACCTGAGATCACCTTGAGCTCCAACATGGGAAAGAAATGAATCCGGGAGTGCATTAATAGGGAAGGAAAAAGAAAAGAGGCTTCTGGTGTGAAAAGTACTCAGCAGAAGACTTGTCTTGCTGGGCTTTTCTGCAGTAGTTTTTCCTGAGATTGGAGGAGGAAGAACTGGCATTTCCCCACACCCATTTTCCTTGGGGACTTGCTACTGGGTTTTTTCCTTGCTGAAAAAAAGAAATCTAAAACTCAGATTCAAACCCAAAATCAGCTCCTGCCTCAAACCCCTGTGTCTTCTTTAAACTGACTGTTGAGGTAGTCCAGTGCAAGTGTGATGTGAAGATGCTCACTGAGAGTCAAGACCTGATGCAAGAAATACGAATTCACTAATATGAAATAAGATATATTTGGTACAGAGTTAAATGACCATTTTTTAGAGCTGCTTAAACAGAACACACTTGTTTACTTCCATTCTAGCAGATGTGGCCTGTAATTCAGATGGAAAACAACAAGTGACAAAAGGATCATGACTTCTAATCAATAGCAATTTAAAAATCAAGAGAAGTCTCTGTGGTGTGACTGTCCATAAGTACTGGGCAGGCTGCAAAGACAAGAACCTGTTCACAAATAAAAGGGCAAACCAAGATAAATCTTACTAGTAACCTCCATCACACCGGCTTGTGTCCTGGCATCTCTACAGCTAAAAATGTATGACCTGAGATTTCTAAAACTATTCACAAAAACCTGCTATTTAGATACAAAGGTGTATTGTATTAGGTGGCAGCACAGTAACCGCAGCTTCCTGGGTACATACTCAGCCAAAAGGTTGCACTTGTCTGTCACCCTGAGACTTGCATTTCTGTGTCCGTCAGCAAATGACCTGAAGCCTTGACCTGGAAACTCCCAGGTTTCATCAAGCTCTTTGGCTGTACCGGACACTTCAGGCTGCACACTTGACAAAGAAAGGAGAAAATGGGGAGCAGGGGAAGCAGCAGTCAGGCAGGGATGAGCAAGCACTGCGGTTCAGATGCGCTGCCTTGCCTGCATAGAGGCTGGCTTAATGACTTGGTATTTATATCATTTTTTCACTAGATAACTGAAACATCAACAGTGCGCTATCACTTGGTGAATTGTTTGTTCAAAAAATCTCACATTGAAACAGATTGTCTGCTCCTCAGTGACTTGTCTGATGGCCTGAATGGTAAATAGCGTTTAAGAAAAAACAGACATGGTGCTACAAACGAGATGAGAGTTTTAAGCCTTTATTAAGAAGAACCTATTCAAAACCAGCACATAAATGATGACATATGAATAATATTCTCGGTAGGGTTTTTAAAGTATATTCAAGCCTGGCCCTGAAAGATGATGCTGGTTTTCAAGATACCCCACAAGAAGGCTAGTCTCAGAAGACGGGAGGGGTCATTCATCCAAAGTAATAGCAATGATAAATCTACAGACCAGAACTTGTTGGGGTAAGAGGATAGGCCTATGATAATTCCATCCAGACAGTAATGCTGACAGTTTTAAGACAGTTTCTTATTCCAAGGTAGAAATACTGGAAAAATATTAGTAGAGAATGTGGTGCTAGAAATGACATGAAAAATCTAACAAATTTCCATCCATATTTAAATCCCTCACAGGACAGAGTCAATATTGCCAAAATCTCATTTAGCAGAAAAAAACCCCGAGTTGTAAAGTGGTTTTGGAAATACAAGTGTGGATTTTGTTTCTGTTTTGAAACCTTCCAGCCTTATAAACTTAAACTGTACTGTAAAATGCAGTATTTCCCCAGCTCTTTTATTTTAAAGGACTGACCTTTTGCTTATGCAGGACCAGTAGAGCCACATTAATTTTCAGTACTTTGCCAACAGAGAACTAACAGTGATAGTCTGGCATTACTGCAGACTTTTCTGCCCTATTCTCACGCCACTACAGAGACAAACTTCTAATTAACAGCCAAAAGCAATAGACAAGACTTTAAAGACAGTCTGCTTGTCTAGTTAGTTCATAATTGTGCATTTATATAATACCTCATACCCTGGGTGCAGAAAGGCTTGGGCTAACAGAGGATGAGATTATTGGTCCTCACACAAAGCACCTGTGCCACCGGCAGCCCTCTGCCTTGCAGCTCTGCTTGGTACCTGCAGAACTGGTATGAGACTATGTTTTTCATCAGCACCACATCAGCAGAGAAGCAAATACCTGCCAGAGTGCTCTTATTCATCTGTTTAAGAGGCAAGGCATGACTGTACCACTTTGGAGGGGAAACACTTGGCCCTGACCTTGCAATGACATCCTAACAAAGTGAGGAGCACACGAAGTGCTGGCTTATCTTGCTACTTGATGCTCAGTTGCCAACAGCACTCTACAGTTTACCCTCTCTTTCATCAGAAAACGCAGGAACATTGCGTCAGAGGGTCAGTACTCAATCCCCAGCAGGTCAGTCTACAAGCTAGATTTTTTCCAATTGATTCTGAAAACTGATTTCCCTCATCCTCAAGCATATGCAATTTGGGGCAAATGAGAGACTGATGGCATTTAAAATGAAAGTATTTCAGAGCCTTTCCCTGCAATGTTGTTTGTTTATTTGCACGGCACTAGGGATATGCCAGATGTTCTAAAAAGTCACCAAAACCTCATCTCCCTTTCAGCTTTGTAAATAGCAGCTAATCCATTTACACTCCTTGTCAGGTTTGTTTCTTCAGCCTGGTATTTTAAAGCTCCTGGCCCAATCATGTCATGAGCCTGAGGATGCTTTCCTAGCACAGACAATAAATAATAATAACTGAAGCACCTGGGATTTCAGGGATATATAACCTACCGTGAAAGTGAGATCTGAAGCAGGCTGCAGACCTGTCCAGAGAATTTACAGTCTCATCAGAAAACACAGAAATGACACCAGCGAGCTGGCTGATAAACGATACATGACAGTCACAAATACTGATTTTCCTACAAACAATACTGTTAAAAATAGCCCTGGAAGTACGCCACTGTGTGAACCTGGGTGAATGCCAATAAGAAAGTGATAGGTCCCTCTGTGCTTCAGCAAGCTTTTCTCAAATGATCAAGTAAAGCCTTGCACACCCACAGGAACTGTATCAAGTTACTTTTGGAGAAGGTAAATCTGAAAAGCATCAGCAAAGACAGAGGAAGAAATCTGAATCCTGGATGTTCTCAATGACAGGAGGAAGGAATGGCTTCTATTAGGATTTGTGAATAGCAAAGTAATGTGCAAAGTGGGATTCAAAAGCAACAGCAAGGTGACCCCAGTCTCCTCTCTGGAGAGGAAATCAGATTGACAAGCATGAAAATAAACTACTTGGCTTGCTATGAGCAGATTAATTAAATCTGGAACTCTGAGCTCTGCCTTTTAATTGTCCCTATAGTTAAAAATAGATTTTGCTTCCCTGGTGCCTGTTCTTGGATCACTTATTCCAAGATTCCCTCTTGGCTTTGCAAACCCAAACTCACTACACTGTTACATGTAACTAGAATCACTGTTGCAGAAGGATAATTACAGAGAAGCCACCACAAGGCTGGCTTCCATTCTTCAGTTCTGTTGTGCTATTTCATTTCAGATGGACAAGCTACCCCCTTGTTATCTAGTAATGTACCCACAAAAAATGAACATGTTCATAACCATTTAGTTTGGAAATAACATAAATGGAAGAGAATAAAAAATAGGCAGAGATGGCTTTTTTTTCCCCCTCCAATGTCAGTGCACCTCCAATGGTTTTGACCCTGCACTTTCTGTATGTCAAGTCTTGAAAGAGATTCCACTGGTAATTAGGGATGTGCAAGGTTATGACCTGATAGTCAACACATCTTTGGCTTTGTAACTGAACACTGTAAGATCAGCAGAAAGTTAAAAGAGAAAACAGGCTATTCTTCAGGAAGAGTGTTTTGGGAACAGTGTCAGAAACATTCTTGTTTGTGAGTGAAATTCTCTCCAGATCTTGGAATAAAAAATGGCTAGGAAGGATACACTCTAATTCCTAACACCTGGGCACAACAGCGCCAGAGCTCAAACTAGGGTGTTGCTGCCCCAATCAATAAACACAGAGCTGATCAGAATAAGTTACAGCTCTTCTCTAGCCCAGGTGTCATTTCAGTAGGGATTTAGGTCTTGAGGTCAACATGTGGCTGTGGCATGGCACCAGGCCAGGGAAGATGGGCACACATTAATCTTCAGGTACCTCAGCTGCAAACTCTGAGCAAATAAGTGATATCCACGTGAACATTCATATCTTTTATATAATGAGAAAGCTGGGGAGGAGGGGAAATTTTACATCTAACTGACCCCATTCTTTTGCTTTCAGCTTAAATTATGAAGTTGGAGGAAAAAAACTGCTGTTGGCTTTTTCCACCAGTAGAACGTTAAGTGGGATATTAAACCCCCCCCTACAATTGTAGTAATGTTTCCTTTCTTTAAAAGTCAGACTTCCATAAATAGTATGGCTTAGTCACTTTAGCAGTAATACCTGCATGACACAGAAGAGCCTGCAATCTTGTCCTTTTACAGTTTCCAGCTCAGTTGTCTTGACCTTGTGCTGTGTTTCCTAAAGTTAAGATAGCCATTCAGCCCTGGTAAAAAGATAAAAACATGAGACAGGAGAAGAGAGAGGGCAAGAAATGTCAAACTGTGGCAACTAGCTACAAATTCATTTCTAGTTCTTTATCTTCTTCAGTCATATTATGTCCGTATTAATCAAGAGCATCAGATTAGCTTCAGAATTAGCAGTAATAACATTTTTCAGATCTGTGGGCAATCTACAAGTACAGCTATTTCTGTTTTACGATTGGGGTCATAAATTCCTACCACACCAACATAAGCAATTAAGAGAATTTGAATTAAAGTCTGCCTCTGTATTTTACACTACCAAAGGATTCCCTTGATGTGCTTCAGTGTTTTAGGATCTGTACTTGCCCATTCATTTTAATTTCTTAATGGCAAGCCTGCATGCCTGCTACAGACACAAGAGCAGAAGGCACAGCCCTACATCGAGCTGCACTGCTTCTACAGGTACTGAAGAAACAGCAAAGGAATTCTTCCCACTTACCTGTAGGAAGCATCTGGCTTTTGCAAATGTACAGCCACACATTATTCCTTTTCTTCCCAGTTTCCACAATGAGATGAAAGTCAATCTCACTTTGAAGTCAGCATCTTCTCTGAAAAGGATACCCGTCAGCCATGTGGAGGTAGAGCTGACTCAGACACTCAGCAGTGGGAGCTGCACAGGCATAGACACATCTTTATAAGCAATGCAAAAATTCTTTGCTGTTGAGTAAATTCAAACTTTATTTTCCATGGATGCACCTGTGTTCTGTGCAATGACAGTGCTGGCAGGAACTCAGGCAACAATTTAGGAAGAGGTGAAGTAGCCTGCATGGGCTGAGAGCTGAACTCTGCCGCAACACCACCCATACTTGTTCAGATTTCAAAAGGGTCTCCAGAGGCAACATACTTGAAGCATGAACCTCCTGTTTAACGGTATTATCCTCACACTTCACTTACATTTCAGTAATTTCTAGGATCTTGTTGTACTAGGGAGTGAAGAGTCATGGAATAGCCAGTGATCTTCTCTCCAGCAATCTTGTAATATATAAGACCGGATAAAGTCATTAAAGAGAGAAAACAGATGGGCAATTTATCAACATGTTAAATGCTCTTTCTCCCCAAAGTGCACTCCTCTCACTGCCAATTCTCTTATTTCAGATCTACCCACCCTCCTGAGGGAGCATGTGTTTTTGCTTCCATTTCCTCTAGACTGACTTGCATTAGCCAGTTAACATGCTCCTGGAGCTGACTTGCCATCAAGCTGCTTGAGTCAGAGCTGCTCTGCAAACACTCATCTATTCAGGTGGATATTCAAGCTCAGGGTAATTCTCTCTACTTAAGCAGCATAGCTTATCTCTTTGTGAGAGGCAGACTGCCCTGAGTTAACATGATTGTTTACATGATGCTCTGCAGCTCACTGTAGAGCCCTTGACAAGGAGCTTGTTCACAGTTACATAGGAGCTAAAGTCCCACTAACAAGGGTTCAGAAAAAACACACTGCTCCTAGGGGCAGAAGGCCAACCCCACATAACAAAGGTTTGCCAATTGTGCAACTAAGCAATGCCAGAGTTTCTGGGTAGGGTGCTTTTATTACCACGCTCAGTCAAGTAGGACTGGCACTGTGACAAGTGCTTCCGAAAGAGCACTAAACACTTACCCAGGTGAGAATAAATGTGATTCTCAACTGATGTAGCTGTATCATCAAGAACACCTAGTTTGGAAGTGTAGTAGCAACAGTACATGTTTATTAATGTAGCACATTTACTGTAAGGAACCACATGATGTTGGAAACCCCACACTGTACCTAAAATAAGCCACATCTGGATTTGTAGAGTTACATGGTTACACCTACAAAACTCTGCTAATTCACATTTGGCTTGTTAGTTGTGAGGCTAGAACTTGGAAGCTTTCAAATGTCACCTACTATTTATATTAAATGCCTTTAAAATGCATTCCTTGAATGTGGGATAATTCCCTCCCAACAAAGACCATTATTACAATAGTAGCACTTTATAGTACCTAATGGCAATGTTCATACATACTTACCCATATGGGTGCACACACAAACACGCAGAGTACCCATTAAAAAAAGAAATATGCATGTATACTCCTAGGTATCCAACATGATGCAGGGTGATGTCCTCATAAGGATATGTAAAATCACGTTTCAGACATATTATAAAGGGTATGAAATTAGGAGAAAAAAAAAAAAAAGAGAGGACAATTTCCTTCTTTTCTTCAAGCATTTGCCAAATAGCAGGTCAATTATCAGGTGCAGTCAACAGCAAACCAGCATTATAAGCATGCAGGTATTAAACAACTCCTAATGGCAGGAAAAACCCATCTGTCCGTGAAATGCATTAATACAGGAGACCTGTTCCTTCAGTGAACAGCAACTGCCTTTCACACAGACTGTAACAGACTGGAATTATCATATTTGAATTTGTTTAGTTTTCATAAAACCGAGAATGGAAAAGAAAATTGAAGGCTTTGAATTCACTTTCATTTATTTCACACCTGAGAACATCTAATTATTCAGATGAAGTAAATCACTCATGCTGCAGATCTGGGCCAGGAGGGAATGCTATTTTGGTGTAAGGGGGCTGAATAAATAGGAGGAGTTCTGCTTCAAGTGTTTCGTGGGAGCTGTCATCACCTTTCTTCGCCAGTGAAAGTTGCCACTTAGTGGACTGACAGAACAGATTTCATTTCTTCCTGGCCTTATTATGTAGCATTTAGAAATTATTGCCCATTACATTTTCATTATTAATGTGTTTGACCACTTTGAATCAACAGCACCGTCTTGCCTTCTTGCTTCTTACAAGGCTGCTCTTTGTACTATTTTTCTGGTTTTGGGAACTGGGCAATGTGACCAATTCAGCAGGATCCTATCTTACAAATGCTAACATTAGATGACCATCTTTGTTATTTTTGCAAGGCTTCACAGAATTTTACAACTGAAATTCACATGAATAAAACTCCCAATCAGACAGAGGATAACAGTCCCATGGGCATTGCACAATTCCTTTTTCTATACAGGAGGCTGATGAAATCAGCTTTCATACTTTGTTTTATATTTTTTAATTCAGAACACTCCTCAGTCAATTGCTTTTATTTTCTTGGTATAGAGGACTTCAAGTGGCAGAAAAACAGCAACGGGAATTCAACATAAAAAGCCAGGTGTCCTTGAACAGCAGGGGAATTCTGCCTCATGGAGAGCAAAGCAGCCCTGTTCTGAATTTACCTGGCTCCTTGAGTTGCCCATCCCTGGAGGCAATTTAAAACCACAGGCTATTTTCTATTTTTGGCCTCCCAACACCTGAAGCACTGCCTGGAGGAGGGAGGCAGGATGAATGCCAGCTGATTCTCAGCAAGGCTCTGGTGGCTGTTTTGTTTCTCCGACCTCCTCCTCTGCCTTCCTTAAACATCCATCATGCGTCTACTTCAGTGCTTTTCCGCAGTGCCTCTGCCTTACCATGTCTTTGGATGCAGTAGTGATGGAAGCATCCGGAGGAAGAGATGAGCTGTGGTACTTCCTTTTTTTAGAGGACGGGTCAAAGGCTAAATCCCAACTCTCCAGGCACACTTGCAGCCTCATCACAATGTACTAGACACAATGGCTGGAGTCAGATTTTGCAATAATATGGACACTCAGCAATGGGGACAGGGTAAATTTAACCCTCTGAAAATACAGCAGATGTATGGAGAGAAAGAAACAAATGGGAAAGTGGGGAGTAGAGAGAAAAAGAAAAGAAGCTGAGGTATCCCAGCAGTTTGTTTTTCCTAACAACATTCTCCTTGTTGTATCTTAACTTAATCATCAGAAATGCATGCGTGCTTTGGCCTCTTACATAGAGATCTCCTACGCTGCAGTTGAAAGAAGCACACTTGTAAATCTCAGACGTTCACCTTTCCCACAGAAATATGCTCTCTACATGTATCAGATGCTGACAGACTCAGCTCTTCAGAGATGCAAATATTAATGACAACCGCTAAAACCCCACTTTAATGCCTCCACCGGAGGAAGCATTTTCAATGCATTTCTTCTAACATGGGAGAAAACTCATCTGACCTAGTTTCCTACCCTGTTTGTTACCTCCTGGCTGTCTCATCTGAGGTTCCACCTGCTGTTTCTCCATCTGCCAGCCTTTTTTAGATCAGAGGAACCTTCTGAGTTACACATTAAATGTCAGGCAGGCTTAAGAAAAGTTGTTTATGCCTGTACTTAAACAGATGATATTTTCCATTAAAAATGCAGCATGGACACACTAAAGGCTAAGATGTCATTTGCTTTTGGTTACTGTAACTCAAGAGCAAGTCTGCTTACATGGAAACTGATGCTATTAGTTCAGACCTATGTATATTCAAGCAGAATGACGATATCCTGTGAAAACCATTATTAATGTCTTTCCCAGCAATATTGAAAGCCTCAAGCTGGGGGCCAGAAAGTATCAGATAATTTAGTCAAAGTCTTCTGTGGTCTGAAACCAAACCCCAAACCAGTAGCAGGGAACAAACTATCTTCTCCCACTTACCTCATAAGCTATTCCACAGCAGAACACAAAGATTTAGTTTGCATTAATATGTCATTAAATATCAATTACCTGAACGAGCAATTACCTCTAACGTTGTGATACCTAGGAACAACTACTTCATTCAAACCAAACATCTGAGGTACATTGCACAATGCAGTATTTACAGTATGGTGTTTTACCAGTGTGCAACACCACAGCACTGCTGAAAAAGCCTGGTGAGGCCTTAGCTGCAGAGTTTTATGGTAATATTTTTTTTCTGCTATTTTCATTCCTCTAACATATTCTGCAAAGGGACTTTGATCATTTGATCTCTGCTATCTCTGAGTTCTATGCAGACTTAAGAGAGGCACCAGGAATCATTCACACCCATGTGAGTCCACAAAACCACTCCCTTTATTTTCAGAGATTTAGGGATCAGAGCTCAGGAGCATCACCTCCATTGCGCACCATCTACCTGACAAAGGAAGTGCTGTACAGCCAGAGACTTAAGAAACTCTAGAAGCAAGAGTTTCAGCATTATTTTCTCCCTAAAAAAGCATACAGAAAAGAACTGGAAACTCATCATGTCAGTACAGACTGCAACACATAATTTGCACAAGAAGATCACATGCATGGGTGCTGTGGGTGTCCTAGAACGCTCATTTGAAGCCAGTAGGAATCTTGCAACAGATTTCAGTGAACTTTGGATCCAATCTTAGAGGCAATTAGTAGTTCAACATATATGTTAAGGTTTTATGAATATCTGTAGGCAGCAATTCTGTACCTGTCTTCCATTGTGCTCCTGGAATATTTTCTGGGATTAAATGGATGGCCCTGAATCTTTGAGTCTCCCAGTGCTTGGAGGCAGAGGGCTCTATGCCAGGCTTGCTGCAACTGCTGGACCTGCTGTCCACATGGGATGCTTCCATATGACAATCACTGATCACAGACTGCCCATACAATGAAAGCCAGGATGAGTAAAATATGTACTTCCTGAAGAGATGCAGACATGTTCCTTTTCCTCGAGGTCAGGACATTTTAATGCACCTTAACTTGCCTATACCTGTCTCAATGGAATGAAGGAAAGTCTTGTAGCAGGGAAGGCATTTCTTGCCTTATCCCTCAAATACAATGATTTGAAATCATTATACCAAAAGCATCTAAAACAAGTATTAACATTATAATTTACAATAATAAAACCATTATTACAATGTGTCTAATTAGGAACCATTATAAGACCAAGTAAAGCTGTCACAATAGAAGAAAAAAGCAACATGGTTTTTTTATTCTCTGGAGGACTGGGATATGGTGAGAATTGTTATTAACTCATAATTTGAGGACCGGAAGATTGCTTTTAGTTTGAGTTGAAATCCAGGCTATTAAGGAAAAAAGTGCTCTGAGCTATACTCCTCTCTGGCAGACACTGCTTCAGCAAATGTGATCACAACAGTAAAAGCATTTTTTAATACCCAGGGCAGACACTTAAAAAGTCTGAATACAGCAGTATATATTTAGTTCACCTGTAGTATCCAACATAATTCTGACATTTGCAATCCACGTGTCAACATTCATCACACTGCAGGAAATAAGACAAAATGGCATTTAGTTACCTGGAAAGGATGGTCAGACAGCCCTTAAGGAATCTAATTAAAATGCAGCTTGTTACCAGAGCAGTGCCTCTTACTGTGTTGCCACGGTAACCAGGGGTCCCATGGACTTTTGGGGCCATCTGAGGGCATGTTTACAAGAGCCACAAAAACTAATCTGACTGCCTGTGGTACATTTTAAATGACCTGAAAACTCTGAATGATTTGCTGATGTTAACCTATGAAAGAAAATAATTAACTCCTACATGCTTAGACAATGGAGCAGTCTCAGGAGTCAATTTATTCTTATTACTGGCTTTTTTTTTTTATGGCATACTGCTCCCCACAGCTTATTTAAGAAGCACAGGACTTACCTGCAGCATGTGAGCAACCAAACAGTTTAATTTGATTCTCTAATAGAAAAACAACAGAATAATCAAGACCTGTGGGCTGTGGAAGAGAAGATGAACAACAGAAATACCTGTTCTATTTAGGCTGCTATTTCAAGTACTATTTCTTGAAGTATCAGGCATCTGATTGCCCCCAGTTGTTGCTTTTGGTGAATGAGTCCCTGCTAGCATGCTGGGAAAATAAATCATGCTACAGCGCTTGGCTTTTCTTCCTGAAACCTTCTACTACAACAGAAAGATCCTTATACAGTGTTAATAATTATAAAAGGAGTATCTTAAAATATTTGGACATTGTGCCTTGTCCTAATATTTATTTTCCATGTATGCAACCAATAGATTTGCCACTGAGGCATTAAGATGAATTTTAACAGTAGCGATGTCCAGGTCAAGAGATTCTTTTGACACACCACCTGTAAAGGAGACTGCAGATTGTTAGTGGGTTGTTTCGGGTTGTCATGAAGCATTTCTGCAAAAGAGTGGTGGACTGTGATGAAAATACCTGCAAGTTGTTTGAAATGATCAAGGGGATTTTTAGTTACTTTGAAAAAAGAGCTTGATAGCAATTTTTCAGAAATAAATTAAATTCCTTAGAAATGTGGGGCTGGGAATGGAGGGTGACATGTGAAATTGGAAGCACCAGCTCCAACACGTTCATGCGACTTTGGCTCACCCTGCTACACCATCAGCTGCCACCGTATGCAGGTAGTATGGGTACATACCTGGAAAGATCTATTCCACATTGGTCATGCCAACACAACGAAGGTTGCAGAAAGCCAGAAAGGAGCTCATTTCAAGAACAAGTTGGAAAGTTCAGCCTCTGGGGATTTGGGTCTCTTTTTGTAAATACCAGTGACATACATTATGTGGTTATGCTTAAGTTTCCACATTTACAAAACCAGACAATATTTACCTGTTTTAAGAGCCATGCCCTAGAACACTGGGAAGATTAGATGTATACGAAGTTCAAAATCCTACTCGAGATTAGAGAAATTTAAACAAAAAAATACTGTATGATTCAGTTAGAGGCAACATTTGATTCAAAATAACAGATAATAAAACACGAGAGAAGTAAAAGTATCTCACATTTAAATCTTCTGGATTGGAAGAAAATTTTCCTGGATGGAAAAATGTCCAGGCAATATAACAACTAAAATTACAGTGTCTAAAAACAGACAGTAGATTGTACTTTTGGTAAATAGATCTTTATACATGACAAGCTAATTGCAACTAATCCATCACTCTCCTGTATTGCCCAGTGCTCTAACAACCATGAAATAATAATTCTTCAAAGGGCCCTGGTACTCTCAATTCTTACCCTGGTTTTCTATAGAGTGGGCTTCCCTTTGCTGGTTTTGTTCCTCTAGTTCCTTCACAGGAGCACATTAACAGGGGCTTTTGGAGAGTAAAGAAGGTGTTGTAAATCATCACTATTTTAGGAGTTCATTTTTAATGGGTTACATTTTATTCGCTTCAGTTGATCACAGTATTTACAGACACAGGTTAATAAAACACATCACAAAACAATAGAATTTCAACAGCTAATATTTATAGGTGCATAGTTCATGCTCGATTACTTCTTTTTAATATGTATAATACATACACATATATAAAGCTCTCACAAGTCATCCTTGCACAGAAAGAATAGTCATAGGAAACAAAAATTGTATCATAAACAATATCAAATTACTGACAGCCTATCAACAAAACATGTACAGAGTTAGAAATAAGCAGTAGACACTTAGGTGGTTTTATTTAATATTTTCTTTGTTAACTTTTAAACTTGAAGCCACAATATCCACAGCACAACAATAACCCTGCCAACCAGCTTCCATTTCAGCAGGAGGGAAATGCTGAAACGAGGTGGATGCAGTCACAGATGCTCCAATCATTGCTGATGGAAGACTTCAAAATACACTGTAAAAACTGTAAAAAAATTTTACGACTGGGCACATTGGAACTCAGCACTTGTACAGGATGGGATGTCTTTAGTAGTTAGTAGATTTCAGGAGATACAAAGGAAGGAAAGGACTTTCATGCTTCAGGTTCATAGTCTTGATACTCTTCCTAATGAGGAGAGCAGAAATCAGTGCTACTAGTACTTTAGATAAATGCACCCTACCTTCACTGCTTGCTCTAGTCCAAGTGGATTCAATACCAGAATATTACAGATTTTCATGTGATCAGGATCCTGCCATTTTTTATTTTGGTCCAGATACCATGGTTGTGGTATTTGCAAGAGAATTAGGCTTTTACAGTGATTAACACATCATACAACTGATGCCGCCAGGAAGTCACAAGGCTACCCATGGCAATTCCCTCAGACAGGGAGGACTAAATGAGCTGAATGGCACACCAGGTGCTGCAGATAGTAGTATAAGTCAGTAGATCATTTAAATATGTGTTTAACTACAGTTACGTGATCAGCCCTCCTAATTTCAGTGATATTCAATGTTAGCGATGAAGCATGTCTTCAAGTCTTTTACTGGATCATGGCCTAAATGTTTTATATCTCTGATTTGCAGCCTAATTATCTATACTACTGTGAAACTGCCACTCCAACTACCAATGTGTCATGCCAGACACTGTAGTAAGAGACACAAGTTTACTGCAGATTACTCAGAAACCCAGCCACAAGTGTTTCAAAACATACATAATATTTTCCTGGTAAACTTCCGCACTATCAAGAAAGCAATGGATTTTCTGATACCCAGATCTTGGCCAAAATGACTGTGCTTCTGCTGTGCCCTTGCAGCTCACAGCATCAGCCTGTGCCAGGCAAATGTAACTGTACAAATGTAAAGTGTGCGTCCCCCTCCTATGCCCTTATCCTACATGCATGCACAGCAAGTACCACAACAGATTTACCTCGGGAGGCATTTCATAGGCCTCATTCTCAGGATCCACAGCAACATTGGTATTATGCACCATTCCCTCCTGCAGGAAACCTTCTTCATTCTACATTTAAAACAGGGAAAGAAAAGTGATAAACTGCTTGTCTTGTCATTCCTCCCCATCAGTGGTTGACTTCTTGGCCTGTCCCTTGGTTGCGGGATGTTGCCGGGGGTTGTGAATAACTCCAGAGAGTTCTTCTCCATGTTCCTCAGGGGTATCCATGGGAATGACTACTATCATCTTTCCTAATAGCTGAAGTGCTGATATCCCATCTCCCTGTTGCCATGGACAGGCCAAGAAGTCAATCTGAACAAAAGAACAGTAGCACCACCAACTTGCTGAATATCTTTGGAAAATATTTTAATCCCACATAAAATGCATTGGCCAAGTCATGAACTAAACCACAACAAGTTTTGTTTTGCTCCTTAAGAGACATAGTCTCATACAAACTGTTTAAGTAGGTTATCCCATTCATTTCTGTTTAACTACTTGGAGGAATACAGTCACAGGTACGCAAAAGGAGTTGTAAAAGCAGGCCAGATGACTTGGGTAGTATCAAGACACACAAATGAAATAGTAATTTAACTGGATATTTTTAATGCTAGTAATTCAATTATAATTTTTTTGATGTTATAGACACTTCAATTCTCTCATAAATCATTGTTTATTTTACAGTTTTAGCTCTTTTACAGTAAATTTCAAAGCAGCCAAAAAAGGGGGAACTATTATAACGCAGACTATTATTGCATGCTGGTTTTTAGCTTCAGTTTCAGAATCTAATTGTATTGGGAAAAGGCTTTTTCCTTTAATGGGTCACACTTCTATGGCATATTACTCTGTGCAGTATTAGCATATGATACAGTGTGCAGTTATTAGCATACGATACCCAGCTTCTTACACTTTCTTCCATTACTGATCATTACAGAAGCACTTCTATTTTTAAGCAATTTGTATAAATGCCTCTGGGAATTAATGACATTGCAACGGCATAAGGAATAACTTGCTGAGTACGTTTACTTCAGTGTTGTCCTAGAACTATAGATACTATTTACCATCGTAAACAAAAATAAATTATAAAGGGAAAAAAACCCCAAACAAACCCAAACCATTCCAAATGGGCTGATTCCTGTAGTAGTTGTAACTACAGAAGTTCACAGAGAAGAAACATGAACTTTGCCAGAACAATGACCACTGGAGTTCATCCTGAACTGTAAGAAAATTGGTATGAAAACAAGTAAAGTAGCTCAGTGGAACTACTGTGATCATGCTGATCTATGCAAGTTGAAAATCTAGACAAGAATGCACTAAAAAAACATTACAGACACTCAGGAAGAAATTAACTTCAGAAACCCTTCAGGTTGGTAGCACAGACCTAAGTACAAAATTAAGTAAGTCACAAACTAGACTAACGAGGTAATTCTTCAAAGTCTACAACTGATAGGATTGTGATGATAATTATATTTAGGATATAGATAAGCTAAACCTGAAACTCACCTCTGCAAGTTCAACACCAAATAGAAAATAATACACACAACAGGTAGCACTAAACCCTCTTTACCTTCACACAGTGATTATCATGCTTCTGCTGTTCACCGTTTTCTGTGTATCAGCTCCCTCTCTGGTTTAACCAGGTGACCTTAGTCATAATACTCTGCTCCTCACCTGCTGCTTCTCCCCACACACAAACTATGACTTTATCTGCCAGATACAAATCCTGTTCTTCCTTGGTTTGGTCACCTCTCCTGGCACTGATGCATGTGTATGTACACGTTTTTCACCCTCAAAGTCCATGACGTGCAGAATTCATTTCCACAATGTGAATTTTTCTGTCTCTTCCTTCAGAATGTAAAAGGTCCAGTATGAAGTTATCTGGTGCCATTGCTTCTCACTGGGGCCAGATATACTTTTTCCTCTACATGCAAACAGCATAATCCTTGTGGAGTTAGTGCCTACTATTCTGCCAAGTTCTCTCCATGCACGGGCCTGCTTTCAATTAACACTCTGCCTTGCTCTATGGCATAGATAACATGGACAAATTCCAAAAGGCAGTCAGGGACACCAATGAATAAGGTTGCTAATATTTTTACTTAGGCCTGTGCCTTCCAGAAGAACTAGTAATTTTGGGTGTTAAATATGACGGGTTACTTTTCAAGCATAAAATTATCAGAAAACAGGGCTTAATTACAATTCTGCCCCAGCTTATCAAAACACTCAAGCTCCTAAGATTATTTGATGTGCAATATTTAATATCCAGCTTTTAAACATTTTTTAGGAGTATTTATGCCAACTTCTTTTATGACAATTAACATCAATCCCTATCAACTTTGACTGACATAGCTAAATAAAGTGTACAGAGCAAATTTGAAAGCTGTTACTGTGCAATCGATCTGACGTATCAGCTCTAAGGACCTACAGTTCCACTCTACCGCTCTCCTGTTTGATCTAAGCTATAATTTAATTTCTGCTTCCCCCTATCATTAAGGAACAGCTTTGGCCAGCAATTGCTACATCAAGAAAAACTGCACCCAAAATCAGTCTTGAGGTTGCACAAGAAAGCGAGCATGCAGTTTAATGTGAACAATAGCAGGAGAACAGATGGCAAGTGAAACTGCCATGACCATTATTTACAATGAAGAAAAAGATTTGCCAGACGGATTTCAAAGAGCTTCAAAGCTCGTACACTGTTTGTTCGGAGCCTCTGCCAAGGGTCTGGACTCTTCACTGCGATTACAGAGACAAAATGCCTTAAGAAAGCTGAATTTATCATCTTCCCAAATTCCTTCAACAAACTCAGGATGGAGATTCTTCCGCAGCTTCAATCACAACATTAGTATTTTTTCTAATGAAGCAAACCAGAAGCCATATCAAATCATCAAGGGGAATGTTTTCCTGAGAAAGACATACCACCATTGTTTAGCTGGTAACAGTAACACAAACATCACCTTTCACTGCTGGTGTCACTGCAGTTCAGATAAGAATGACATTACTCAAGGTCACATTTGTTACATTTAAATGTAAAGCATAGGTGACCACATCACTTTTAATGCTAGCTCATTCTGCTTCTGGTGTACTTGTCACTCTGAATTTTCACAAAAGTAAACACCCACCCCCAGTAACACAGAGCCATTAAGGGTACATTTTGTATCATTATTTATCTCCCTTAAAAAAAAAAAATGCAATTTTACATTCTCATGATCAATAACTCCATAACCTAACTCAGTTATGGAAGAGAAAATACACCCAATAGACCAGTTCTTGTCTTAGGACTGAAGGACACGGTTTTCTCTTGAAGCTTTCACCTCTATTCTTGAAACATTTAGGAGGGCATTTCCAGAGGGAAAGCTTTTTATTAGTTCTGGAAAGCTAAACATACAGTTCTCGGAGATTAAGTCAGTTCTTCATTGAGGAGAATGAGCTCTATTGCAGGGAAAGCACTTTAAAAAGGGAAAATTACAACTCACACAATAAACAAGGTGTTAGAAGAATGGCAAGTTGAGGATGTCTGCCTGTCCCCTGAAGATTCCCTTCAGAAAAACCAAATACCCACGTCTATCTGACTTTGGAGCATGGTCACTCTGGGTACGACTTTTATTTCTACATCTCCAGAGAGTCTTGTGCCCTCAATTTCTCATACAGATATTGTGGGAGGATTTTTTATCTAGTAGAAAGCTCTATGTCCCCAATGAATTCTGTACATAAAAATTAGCTAATGTGTGCCTCTAACACATAGCAATGTAACATGAGAAATAACAGTTAATTTCAACAAAATAATTACAAACTCAACGAACACTGGTTGCACTACATCACTTGTCAGTCTGTATTGAGTGTTTTCTAATTACTAGCTGTGAAACAAGGTAAGAGGCACTATGGAAAAAGCAGTGAACTAGAAGAGGAAAAAAAGCTGGTTCACAAGCTAATTTTGGTACATCTCTTTTGTAAAGGCCTTTAAAGTCCCTTGAAACCCTTAACGAAATATTTCATGCAAAGCATTTTTAACTTAGTCCAGTTGTACGTGCATACCAGCTGGTACCTGGGGGAGCTTGAAACAAAAATAACATCAAAGAAATGCATCCAATAGCATTAGTACCTTGCAAAATTACCACGTGCTGATTAATTACAGTCAGGGCAGTATTGCCTCGTACTCTACTTCCAACCCCTATTACACAGCAAGAACAGAACTGGCAGAGAGGTGGGATGTAACACCTGGTGAACAAGCCCAAACAGCTGCTTTCTCAACTTAACAGGAGAAAGGACAATCCCATCAGGGAATTTGATGCTTCCCAAGCTCATCAACTGTTATGAGTAGCTCATCTGGAGAAGCAGCCATGTCTGGCTTCCTGCCTGCGAGGCATGGTCATGTACATCTTTCCAAGCTCATATGTTAAGTCTAGACAACTTCGAGTGAATTATTTTGTTGCTGTTACAGCCTAGATAATTGTACTACTAATCTGCCTTTACGGCCACACGCCACACCATCATTTAGAGAGAAACTGATTATCCCTAAAGCTGTTGGTCTCATGCCTGTTACTGCATCCTAAACCTATAATTCATCAGGGCCTTTAAGCCCTTACAACTCGTAACTGAATATCCAGCATGACTAAACCCATTTCATTTTGGTATGTAAAAACCCTGTAAAAGAACTTTCTTCAGGGACTGTCATTAAACTGCAAACTTGAAGAAAAATTGTGGGATTTGTTTTGTATACCTTCAAGGGCAGCTGTTATACATACTGTCCAAAATCACCTCTTGCTACAAGCTGAATAGCAATTTGCCATGCCAATGGAATTAAAATTCACCTTTGAATTGAAAATTATTGGCATTCTTTCTTATCCACCAAGTATCGGAATACTTAGGAACTGGATATTGGACCTAAGTGAACAAATGCTTGTCTTTTCAATTTGGTAATTTATTTTTTACAGGTATTTTGACCATAAAGTCCAATTTAGCTGGTGGAAGAAAAACACTTAAACAGAACAGCAAATTCTCAACAGCATGCAAAACAAAGATATGCTAAAAGGCCTCAGTTTATTTACTTTTCTAGTCCTAAGGTACAAAACACATGGAGCTGACTGGTTATAACCAAGCTGGCAGGTCAGCTTAGGATGCTCTAAAGATTTGCTCACTTAATACAATAGTCAGTGCCTCCAAGCCTCAGGTGAGAATGACAGAGCATGAGCATCAGTCTAGTGGTTCTACTCTGAAGATACAGAGAGGAGATATATATCTTCACTAGCTAGAAAGAAGTAAACTGTTTTGTCACTAAGCTGAACATCTAAGTGAATGAGAAATCATTATGCGTGAAGGAAACTAGCTGATCCAGTGCGCAACTCATTTAGAATACCAATAATGAAATGGGACTAGAGCCCTCCTTCTTCTTAAATGGGTAGTGGAAGTGAAGAAGAAACATTTAATTAAACAAATAAATACCAGCATATTAGCACAATTTCAATGAAAGGCCAACACAGTGCCTGCAGTGCTACAGGCTGCATTTTGACTCGTATTTTTTTGCCCTTCAGATGGCAATAACAAAAGTGAAACGGATAAAGACTGAGGCCTACGGAAAGACAAAAAATGTGAAGACTGTCTACGAATTTGTGGTTATAGGTCCATCTTGGTGTCTATAAATATCTGGAAAGACTTGCTGCTTACAATAATATATGAAGCATTGTAAATGCCTAGAACATGAAATTTCAATACAACACAGATTGTGTAATATTTTTGTTTTCTTCCTTTAAAATTCCCAGTTTAGTATTACTTGCAAAGATGAGACTCAACTCAGTTCAGAGTATTCTGTGAGCAATCAACTTTCCTCAAACTCAGATTCATGTTTTGCATTAACCACGCTGGTAAAGTACCTAATTAGAGCTGCTGATATGTTATTTGCTGATAAATGGCTGTGATTTACATGAAGAACCTGCCCATTGGCCAGGTCAGACCAGCAGGTAATACAAGTTCTAAAATGATGGACATCTGCATTAATTACAGGTGACTTAAAAGAACAGGCTGCCTAGGGGCTGAGTCAATGTGTCATCAGTAACACATGTAAATGCACCCAGAACACATGGTCCTTTCAGCTTCATCCTCTTCAGCTCCCAAAATCTACAGTGACATTGATAACTCCACAGGTAGGGAAAGAAAAAGCTGGAGTTTACCATTTAGAAAGACTTCAGCAATTGCTAATTGAAAAATAGTGACAATGATACCTTCACATCAGAGGTACGTCACATCCTGTGCTCACTTGACATTCTCCTGAGCAAGGTAGAGAAGCATAGGTCAATAAAAATATTTTAAGGTAATCGATCTGCTGGCTTAATCCAGAACATGGGTGCCTTCTCCCAAATACAGAATTCAGCCTACACAATACATTTTGCTAGGGATGTTGGGAGATCCCAAAGATTAACAGCAGGAGTGATCACATCCTACAGAGAGGAAAGATGAAGGAACCATTCAGGAAAGCACAAGTGAACTAGGTTCATATAATCCTAAAGGAATCACCTGAACTAGAAGTCTTTAAGAAGAGCCTGGCACTACGTGTATCAGGAGCAATATGGGATTAGCTAAACCCATCTCTCCCCCTGCAGCAATGGAGGATTCCTCAATCTATATGAACCTATCACCAAGAACAAACTCCAAGGATGATACCCGTTTTTTTTCTTCATTAAATAAAACTAGAACATAAGTACCTTGTGATCCTGACTGACCTCTTTAAATCATTCCTTCAATTCCAACCTATTACAACACTACCTAGCTGGGGAACTTTAAAACGTGTTTCTTCCAAGAAAGAAACCAGCACTTGCTCTGAGAAACACCTGAAACAATTTTTTGAACTTCTTATATATTTTTTTGACTACATAAAGGTTTCAGGACTATTTCCTGCAATTGTGATCTGTTCAGCAGATCAAATACTACAGAAGACTAGAAAGTCAGACTGCATTTTAAAATTCATATTCCTGAGCTATCCCTTTTCACCCAGAACAAGTATACAACTACTCAGAGCTTTCACTTGCATTAGGAAAGATTGTCATGAAACATAAACATCTGTCATGGGTTCAGCAGTAGCAGTCATTTTTCTCCTTCTTGGTAGCTGGTGCAGCACTTTGTTTTCAATTTCGTGCCCGGGAACAGCGCTGATAACACCAGTGTTTTCAGTTTCTGCTTGACAATGTTTTGGTCTGGCCAAGGACTTTGAGTCTCATGCTATGCCAGGGAGGAGGGGGAGCCAGGAGGAAGCAGAGACAGGGCTCCTGACACAAGCTGACCAAAGAGCTATTCCATGCCACCGCACGTCATGCCCAGGATGTAAAATACTGGGGGCAGGAACCTGGAAGTGGCTCGCTCGCTCTCTCTCGGCTCGGTCAGGCGGTGAGCAGTTGTATCCTTTTCCCTTGTATTTGCCTCGTCATTATTATTATTATTGGTGGTAGCAGTAGTGATTTGTGTTATATCTCAGTTACTGGACTGTTCTTATCTCAACCCGTGGGAATTACATTCTTTCAGTTCTTCTCCCCATTTCCCCCCCATCGGAGTAGGGGGGGGAAAGGGAGGGAGAAGTGAAATTTACAGCTTAAACCACGACAACATCTCTTCAGCTTATTCTTGTCCTGTAAAGGAAGAAATGAGTCTTTCAAAGTAAGTGGAAAGAAATATTTCATAAAGTTTGCTTAGTAAGGTGTAGGAGAGGAGACTCCTAAAGGACTAGCACCTAAACACACAATACTTGAGTATGTGTGTTTTCTTTCCTTCCTCCTCTGGCAACGTTACCATTATCTTTGTTTTCATTTCTGACTTAGATGAAGTAAAGCACCAGACTGAAGTCCGCTGCCCTCTACACTGCAGGAGAGTGGAGTTCAAAGCAAAACCACTTTCCCCAGGCCAAATTCTGCTCTTATCTATATGTTACATAAGCCTGGTATAACTTTTCACCTCACTAAGCCATTTTTGTACTCATACCTGTACCAAGGAGCATCCTGTCTCTTTTCAGACATCTGCTGCTGTTCCAAAACAGCATAAAAGTACCACAAAAATCTTCACTACTTCTTCATATATAGAAAATTATAAGAATGCAAGTTTGGAGGACCTCAAGGAGTCGCCTCTGCTTCAGGCAGGTTCAGCTTTCCCTAAATCATTCCCAACAGATGTCTGGGGAAAAGACACCTTAAAAGCCTCCAGTGACAGAAATTCTACAGCATACCCAGGCAATCTAAATCCTGCACTTACTGTTACCATTAGCATCTTTCCTGGTGTCTAACCTTGATATCTCTCAGTACCATTTAGCACCAGTACCTCTAGTCCTGTTCCCAGTGGACACAGTTGCCTTTCTCTCTGTAGAAAGGGTTTGATATTGGAAGAATATGTTACGTTAACTCATTCCAGCCTTCTGTGGACTAACCCAGCTTGTTCTGTCCACACAATAGAGTCAGAAAAAATCTGCTGAGCATCCACTAACCTGTATCTCATTTAAGTCTTAGCTAGAGTTGGGATGTGGCTGCTTGGTGTTTGGAGCAGTCAAGTAGGGCAGAGACTGCTTGCTCATCAGGCTGGTGGAGGAAAAGGAGGGCAAGCCCCAGTGGTGTCTAACTTAAGAAAACTACCTGAACCAGTGTGGGCTCACAATCTCCTCAGCCATAGATTAAGCTTCAGAAGGGAATTGTTATCGCACCATTTTAACCAGAAAGAGTCTTCTATTAATAAACTCCTTCAAACCACCTGAAATTAAAATGCAGAGCTGCTTTTAAAGGATCAAAGCAGCATAGAATGATAGTTGACAGAATTGTCAGAATGGAACTTTCCTTCTGGTACTTTCTTATTATTAATCAAAGTAGCTCCCAAAACTTCACCAGCTAAGCAGGCGTATGCCCTCTGCAACTGGGAATGCAGTGAAGTCACAGCAAAGCAATCAACATGAACTGCTACAGTTCACAAGAAAGTGCTGGCATGCAACCACGAGGAGCATAACAAAAGGGAAATATCCTCTTCTTCACATCTGTTTTTATGACTTGACAGAGGTGACTCTAATCATACTCCAAGTCTCACCTCGTTAATATTTAAGCATATGACAGAGAAAAAATAATGCACACAAGACCATAGAGGTAGCACACAAAAAAAATAGTTGAGGTAAAACATTCATTCTGTTCACTAAATCCACAAAGGCAAGAAAAACCACATTTCCATCGGTAAGTTTTGAGTGAAATACTGCTTAGCATTTGCACTCATTATACTCTCTACTTTGGGGATAAATAGAAAAAACCAAACCAAACCTACTTTTCAAATTCATGGCATAACAGTCAGCTACATGTGATTTACAGATGTGCAGACCAAGTTGTGGAAGGATAATTCCATGCATGTCATGCCAGTGAGACTGATTATCAGAATTCATTCTATAGAGATGAGGGTGTTCAGTTAAAACAGAGGAGGAATTGAAAGTACACATGTGGGAAATCAATTACAGTTGCTACAGTTCTTTCTCTGACAAGCCATATTCACAGTTCCTGCAATAAACATTGATATGCTGCCCAGAGCAATACAACATCCTAAGTATTTATGTTCTCACTATGATGGAGCTTTTTCATATTTTCAGTATTAAGGATGCTGCAAAAAGACTGGCAGAACAAGTCCATCCTTCAGAAAGAGATGTGCATTTATGTTATGACTCCCTGTAGCTTGAAAACAACACAAAAGCATATCTGCTACCAACCATAAAGACGTTTCTCTACACATGCTACTTGCTGAACATTTAGGTAAGAATAAGAGCCAGATCTTGAGATCATCCATGCAGATCTGAACACAATTCACTTGCATGACTGCCACAGCTGGGTGCCCAAGTGTTTACAAATGCTCAAGCAGTATCAGTTAGACACCCAGCTGGTGAATTTATTCACAAATGTCATTTCAGAAATGAGCCATACCAGAAAATACTTATGTGGAATACACGGCTAGAAGTAAATGTAGTTTGCCATGAACAAATGAACTGAATGAAATTCAGCAGTATGCTATATCATAATCTTTTAATCATCATTTTCAAATAATTTTATTTCAGTTATCTGATAAGTATTTGTGCATTCCCATCACAGGAATACTTCAATGGCTGTCATTAAAGTATGATATTTTTTGTAGTGGTTTAGCATAAACCCAGTTGACATGTTTACTATTTCATAATAAGCATTGTTCAACAAGCAGATTCAATGAGGAAACCTTACTACTGAAAATAGCAGGGATTTCTGTTATACATGTGTATAATTTCTGTAAAAGCAGGCAACAACCAACTGCTTCATATTCTTTGTTTTAGTTGTTCATTTGCCTAAGACTTATCCAAGAAAGGCAGTGGCATTAGAAATTGCAACCAAAACTGCTCTAATGTTATTAATCTCTTTTACACTTGAAACATTCCAAACACATATGCGAAGCGTGGATGCTTCATGGGATACATTTACTTAAACAGGAGACGCTTTTGCCAGGATATGCCCTGGACCATCTAGCATCCTCAAAAAGCCATTTACAGAGTAATAGCTAGTACCACAAATATTCAGAAACTTTTCTGAATGGATTCTTGCAGAAAAGGAATTCAACACATTCTTTTCAACAACGACAACAAATATGTACCACATGTAGGCAATCTGATAAGAGAGGCTTAAAATAACATTACTAATGAAAGCTTAAAAGCTGATCTACTTGAACTTGAATTATTTTTACACATTCAGATTCAGATAAGCCCCGATTCAGCAAATGACTTTCAAGCATACACTGAAGCACACAGTTAGTTCATTGGAAGTCAAAGCTTTTATGTAGGTTTAATATTAAAATAACACTGTAGTGAATCAAGAACTAACTTCAGAAATCCAAAGTGTTTCAAGTGCCAAAGAACAAACTATTGAATATGATAAGGTATGACATCTTTGAAATCTGATGCAAACTCTTTTTATCCAGCAAGGCAGACAGTCTCAGCATTTATCCATCTGTAATTTACCAAAATGAATCAGTGACAAGAGAGCTCTTTTATTGTACCATCAATGCAATAGGAGCATCAAGATTCACATATAAAGGGAAAGCATTCAAGCAAAGTGTGTTTGTAATACATGTTCCAATAAATCTTGGTTACCATGGGGCTAAGTAAAGCAAAGCAAACTTTGGAGACAACATTCTCACAATGACTATTCACTGCAGAAACAGAACCCCTTCAGCACCAAAGTAATTTGTTTTATACACTGCTGCTGATTACCCTGTGTAAAAGAAAAAAGCTCCAGTGCTTTGTGTTGTGTGGGTGATGCTACCATTTCCCAACTGAATTAGGCCCAACATTTATAGCAGGGGTGAAGTATTCTAAATTGGCTTGTATCGGTACAATGACTCAGTGATCACTGCACAAGTGGGAGGACTTCAAGCATTTAACATTGCTTCTCATAATTCTTTCTGTCACAAATGCAAATGTTAGAGAATTTAAATTCATTTTTATCTTGTCATTTTAAAATCCTAAAAAGGACCTTTGATCATTCAGCAGCCTGTTAAGTATTTAGCAGTCAGGAAGAAAAGTTTTCCTAGTCCATGATTGTTTAACTGGTTTCAAATCTAATACTAATTCCTTCATGTGAATACAATGTATCACCACTTGCCCATTTCTCCGAGGGGCGGGGGGGGGGGGTCAAATTAAAAACTAATCTGTCTCCTAAACTTTAAAGAAGAGAGAAGACAGAATTAATAATAGACAGAAGCTGGGGTTGTGAACCCCATGAGCTACACAATCTGCGTGCACAGAACATATGCATATCTTGGGGGCTTCTATGAAATAAATTTTAATTACTGTGTCCCCTTTCAAAGCCAAGTGCCTTGCAAATAGTGGCTGGAGACACTCAACTCACTGAATGAGAACTAAGACTATCCTCTTCAAGGGCACAGGATGTAGGCCCCAATAACCTAAAGCACTTGAACGTGTTAATCTCATTGAAGTGCATGTGATTGTTTTTAATCATAAAATGAATCACACACTGTGGGGATATGTATGGTTAACCAATGCCCTGAAATTAAACACCTGGGAGCACCGAGATGCAGCAAGCCCTGGTGCTTGGGCTTACCTGTCACCGGCCTAGGAGAGATGGCTCCTTCACCCTCTCACATAAACCTTCTCCCATGCTTGTTAGCCTGCCTGTGATACCTGATATTAATGACTCAACTACATTGTAAAGCATCAGCTCAGACTTTTCATTAATCACCTGAAGCACGCGGGCCGCTGCAGTTTGCTCAGAGTCCTTGCTCTATGAATACTCCACGCTTCAGCATTACAAACACTGGGGAGGATTTTGTAGGTCAGTCTTTGCACCTCAGCAATGAATTTGTAACCTCACAGAAAATATCTTATGGGTATTTGTTACCAGCCAAAATTTTGCCTTCAAAGAGTAGGCGTTATATTGCATGGGTGGCCAGGCAATCACCTCTGGTGCATTCCCAGTGATGTGCTTGTACAGAGAATTAGTCTTGTATAACAGACCAGTTCCCCTTTCCTGTAGAAAAAGCACTGACTAGCCTGTTCGACAGAATAAAACCCCAGAGTAAATATGAATGCACTGTACTGCAAACTGAGGGGTTTTTTTCCTTCAGAGGAAGCAAAAAAATCTCATTCTAAACATTCTGCACAAGGCACTATGTGTTTTGCAGGAATAAGAAAGCTACTGAGAAAAGCTACAGGTTGTGGGGAGGAGCACTGAGTTCTGATGGACTATTGACACTTCCTCCTGCATCCCTTCCACCACTAGATTAGATACATAGCTTCTTCTTTACATCCCTTACAATTAACTGTTTCTTAATTATTCCTATAACATTCAAACATTTTTATTAACACTAACTACAAAGTAATTTGGCCTCATACTCTAGATCAAAACAGGTTTCACATAAATTAATCAGGGCAAAGTACACTTGCCAGTGAAAAACTAACAACGTGTAACTGATTTAAATTTATATCCACTGTCCATCCATCTGCTAACCCTATCAGTTTGTTCTCTGATAAAACATCAAAACTGCTGTCAATCATGCAGACAGCCCAAGAGGCTTTATCACAGAGACTAAAAGGATAACTCTCCCTTCTAACCTCTTACACAGATAAGCATACCATTTGATACAGAGATTAGAGCACATTAGCAAAATAAACCTGACTGATGTTTAAGTGATGCATCAAGGCTGTACCAGTCCTTGACATACCACTTCTTTAAAATACGTATTTTCTAGGTATCTAGAACCACATTTTTGGCAGGTATGTATCAGAGCAGTTGCACTGACTTCAGACTCCACGACTGATCACTTATCTCCCTGATAGATCACTTATCTACCAAGACTGTAATTTACTCCCAATATTGCAACTCCAGAAGCAAAATTCATCAAGGCTACAAACCTTGGAGAAGCTTTTACACATCTCTAATTGAACACTGAGCTATAGGATTTAATTAATTGGAATATAAAACACTGATAGTATTTCAGAGGAAGATGGGCCAATTATACAGTCACAGTGTCATTTGAATTCTCCCAGTATATACACATTAAAGAGCAGATATGGTCCTGATTGGGCATAACTGTTGAACTACACTCTGTGAAGGCAGATAATTCTGATAGGGACTCAGTTCTGAATGATCTCACTTGTTTTTCTGAAAGACAGAAACTGCTCCACAGCAGCTGATGGAGATTTGGCTTTACACAGCACAAAATTAAATGTATTAGCTGGTTTCTACAGAGAACATACCAGTGGAAAACTATACAAACCCCCAGGAACACCACTAACATAAAAACCAAAGTTTCCATTAATGAATATGCAGACAGAGGCCCATGAAAAACAAAACCAAAAACCAAAAAACAACCCACAGGTAAATATTTTCTTATTACAAAGCTGATGAACCTCTCCAGTGCTGAAGGAAAAGTAAATTCAAGTTAATGATGAGAGTGATACTAGGAGAGGAAACATGCTTATTTTATCCATATGTGAGGGCTCATGCTGCAGCTGCTCATCACTGCCTGGGCTTTACTCTGTGAAAAATACTAATCATGTGGAAATCTAGTCTCACCCTTCTCAGCAACCACAGCCAAAGCAGTCATTTGAATATTAGGTTTTGGGCTTGAGTGGCCTAGTAACAATTCTTGTGTCACATCCACCATAACTGCTTTTCATTGAGACCATTCTAAATGGTTTTATTTTATTTTGTTTAAAATCTGGTGAGAAATTTCCACCTCATATTATAAAACAGAGCTTTTAAAGTGATAGTATTCACCTGAGGAGTTTCAGATATACATATCTCTGGAAGGGATGCAGATTTGATAACAATGGCCCAGGAAAACATATGTCTCCAAAACCCTGCAGGAAAATTTTCTTGAACCACGAAGACTTTCTCAGATATTTCTGACTTCCATTAATACTCACTCCTTTTACTTCCTACCACCAAGGCAAAATGTTTGCAGCTTTATCTGAAAGCTTTACAGCAGCGACTGATTTGGTAATTCAGTTGTCACTCTGCAATGAGCAGCTAGAAATGTTTCATTTTAGGAATATTTCCCTGCAGCGTGACAGGCAAGAAAAATGGGAATAACTTACCTTCTGAATATACAAAATTAGCGAGAATATATTAAAAAATGTCAGCACAGTAACCCAGACATCAACTGAAAAAGCTTGTTTGTATCTTTCGGGGCATCGATTCCTAGGAAGTTGGCTAACTTCAGCTCAAATGGTCAGCTTCAGCCAAGCCAAAGGCACAGATCTTTGCAAATGGCTCTCTCCACAAAGGAAGGGGAAAGCTGCTTCTTCCCTCACTGTGGCTGCCAGGTTGAGCACACAAAAGCCTGTAACACCACTGAGACTGAACATAGCAGGCTAAGCAAGTAATTCCCTAGCACTTATGTCTTGGAAACACCATTCTTCATTCTTCAACTGTCTACAGCTAGTCTAAAGGAAGCAATCATTCCTCCTTTTCCCTGCCTAAATAAATTTCTTTCTGGCACAGATGTGGCTGAGCATAGAAAACAATCTACTTTCATACATGATACATATGAGCAATACATCTTGCTGTCAGAAAACCGCCTGAGACCGGAGCTAATTGCAGCAAGGGGCAACCCAGAGCTGACAAAACTCCCAGCTCAGCTGAGCTCACATCTCACGCAGCTTTGCTTTTGGGCTCGAAACACACTTTGTTTCCCCTTCTGCTTTTGGTTTTTAACACTTCAGGATCACAAACTGCAAACCCAGCTGCCCACCCCTCAAAGCCACAGCTGCTCCAGCAGATGGCCTCTCAGCAAGGACCTCACTGTCCCCATCTCACTGTGCTTTTCACCTTGGGCAAGAGCAGTGTTCCCAGGCCAGACTTGTTGCAATGAACATTCCTCTGCCGTTACATAGGAAGTGATTTCTCCTTCACATCCTAAAGGACCACCTACTCTGCTCCAAGTCCTATGGTCACTTCTGGGGGGGCTGTCAGTGCAACTCTTCCAGCATGCTGGCCTGTTAGTTGAAGACTACCAAAATGCAGTACTGACCAGACCTTCAATATCACTCAACACTCTAGCTTGGGGAACATCAGCACTGCTGCTCCATCACTTAGATGCTATGTTTTAACTGATCTTCAGGCTTGAAATGTCAGTGAACTGTCCAGTAGGTGTTTAAGTGTCCCAGCACGGTTGAGAGTACTTATTGAAATACTAAAGGAGCTTTCCAGATCAAATAAAACATTTTATCCCCTTCCACAATACATTTCTTTGCTGTAGTCACAGCAATCTGATGCTGCTCAATAGCCCATATTTAAGCAACTGCAAATTAAAAGTTGTCTTTCCAAACAGCAGTTTAACAAAGTAATGAACTCTAGCTGCTAAGCTTGCCAAAATGTTAACTCACCCTGCAGAAATCCAAGATGGAGCTTCCAGTGGAAATTTTGTTGTAAATACTGGGATCATGAAATCAGTCTGCCATTATTGATGTCTCTATACCAGCACCAAATCTCGTAATTCAATTCTTCCACCAGATTAGTATGCTCAGAAAAGCTTCATTTAACTAAAAACTACTTTCTTATTTTATTTATTTATTTGCTACTATAAAAGCTGTGATGACATTTGGGATAAAGTTCCTCAGAGAGCTATACCAGTATCTGTCTGCCTTCTAAATACTATCTTTTCTCAGCTATCTACCGTAACTTCTCTTGGCACACACACACTCTCTTCAACCTTTCCATGCTTTCAGTGATAGATTTAACTCTGTTTGCCAGGCTGGGGATAGTATAGGTGTGCCAGCACTTCTCAAGTAACATTTCTTTCCTTTCCCATCAATTATTAAACTCTGTATTCAGCTGTTTTCTCCCAGTGCCACACAACTTTTGAGAAAGAGCCCACTTTGAAGTTTGTAAAGTTCACAAGCAAAATCCACCCTCTGATGGTTGCTCTTTACAAACTGCACTGAAGGAACTGGTTCCCGGTCCCTCCAGTGGACAACCTCTCTGCTTCCCAGACAGCCTCTTGAGGTTCCCTTGAGGTATGGAGTGATGAGCTTTGCACTGCTACAAAGGTAACTAACCAGAGGCTTGCCATGGGCATGAAGTCAAGGGCATGCCTTGTTTACTTACAATTTCTGTTTTCTCCAGGAAGGTTTGGAGGGAAAAGCTGAAAATTAAGTGCTCACATCTGATACAAAGCAGTGCCTTATGAGTGCAAACAAACCTTTGTACGCATGCAGAGATACTTCAGGTACCATATTGTAACATTAGCAGATGTGACCATAACACAATCTCTGCTTTGAAAAAATGATCTTTTTTTTTTTTTTTTTTTTTTGTGAGAGAAGAGAAAGACTAAAATTCAGGTAATGCTCTTCAAAGGGCTACATTAGAGATACCAAGATAAGCAAAGCATTCAAAAAAATCATGCAACACAATCTGCTCTCCTTTATTCTCTAAGGTCTATCGGCATTGACAATGTTGCCAACATTAGTCACCCTCCTCAGGATATTGGGTGTTTTTCTTATGCTATCAGCTCCCATAATCAAAATTACACAATTGCATTTTACTTAATACACATAAAAAGAATCCAAACACCTGATGCCTGAAAAAAAACAGTGCATGGCAGAAGATCAAAAAAAGCAAGTTAAAACTATTGAGACAAATTTGGACAGGTAAAATTTATTATGGTAGCAAGTACACTTCAGGGACTACTTTTCAAAGTAGCTCAGCTTTCACAGGGGTACCAAAGTGATAACCAGACTTGAGATCCAGGGTGGTATCTGAATCTCTCAAAAACCTGGTTTTAACCATGCCTACAGAATATTGGAAAAATCCTGTTGTGAGGCCCATTTTTATATTGGCCTAGCTCTGGACAGAGAAATCAATTGAACTCTCTAACTTTGGAAGCCAGGCAATGCTCAAACACTAAACCACACATTGACCACAAGTCTCGTTTCCTCCTCACCCAAGCACAGCTCACGTTAGTGTCTAGGAGAAAGGAGCAAAAGCTCTGCCTCTCCTGCCACCTTCACACTGTGAGGATTACATGCTACTCAGCTGCTTCACACAGTTCTTATTTTTACGTAAAGTGAGGAAGGTTTTTGCTATTCTGAAACAGAAAGTATGTCACTGCCACTGCCTGCTGACACCAGGGTGCAGCTCACAACAAGCACAATAGGCACTGGAGAGGTACCAGCTCACACTTCACTGGGAGGTGAAGGGCAGCCCAAGGCAGCCATGCTCACAGGGGCTTTTTATCTGACTTAGCAAGCCTGAGATGGGACCTGAGTGATTTGGGTCACTTTAGGTGTAGCCAGCACCTGGGAAATTCCTCATCGCACCCCTGGTACAAGTGCTAACTAA
This sequence comes from Myiopsitta monachus, assembly GCA_017639245.1. Classification (NCBI taxonomy): domain Eukaryota; kingdom Metazoa; phylum Chordata; class Aves; order Psittaciformes; family Psittacidae; genus Myiopsitta; species Myiopsitta monachus. Next base: position 68,426,594 of record CM029917.1, on the reverse strand, counting down.
TACCTCAGCCCCAGTCTTAGCCTTTAAGAAGATCCAAGATTTTAGTTCTGTCATCTTGCTTGTCTGTTTTAAGTGGAAACTGGGGACTCTAATACATAAAATTACTCCATTCTGTGCATGCTAAGTTATAGCCTGCATCTTTGCAGAATACTCCATGACTAATATCTGACTCATGTAAGGCCTGTATCACCAAGAACATTTATCACAGCCAAAAATCAAGAGTACTTGCCCTCAGGTTAGAAGCTGTCTTGATTCTCCACGTGTTAAGGAAGAAATATGCACAAGCCTAGGTAGTTGGTGTAAACAGGCTTGAAGGAACATGATGTGACCATCATACCCATGACCCACACTCAGCCCAAGCACAAGGAAGTTTCAACTAACGATACCCACGAGCTCAAGGTATTTTAACAACAGCACCCCAATGTCCTAATCCCATCCAGGATTTTTGCATACCTGCATACTTTGTATGCTTGAGTACTTTGCCTGTTTCAGTTCATGTACCTACACACACATGAACCCAAGAAGAATGAATCCAAGCACACATGGCCCTTTATAGAAATCAAGTGCTGGTGCTTCTTTTAGTGTTATTCGTGGAAGGCAATCTTCAGAGTTTTATGTCTTTTGCTTTCTATATTTTCCAATATTAACTAATAAAGTTTGTAGTTTCCTTACAATTGGTAATTGTCTCCCCTTCCCCCCAAGTTTTTTTCCTAGAAAACCAGGATTTCAGAACATTCGAATGTCTCTCATAAAATTACCTCACTTTCTCCTTTGCTGCCGAGACTCTGGCCTCAATAAAACAAAGCCATTCCCTGCATTTAAAACCACTGAGCTCATTAACTGCTTAATGAATTTTGTGCTTTCCTGCTGCACAAGCTGCAAGCCTCAGCCTATTTTCCACGTACCAACTTTTTTTTTGTTGTGATTTTTATTACCCAGTTTTGTACATGGAGATTTCCTGGGTGCCTTGTGGACCAAGCTACGTTTTTCACTGTGGGAAATAAAGAAATTGATAGAACAGCAGTATTAAAATTAAAACATTAATTTGATAAGTTAAATAAAACAGCCCCAAACCCAGAAGGTTCTAATGATATTACACTAGATTATGAAAGAATAAGATTATTAAGAATGAGAAGAAAGAGAAAAGCCTACAGGATTATCTGCTTATTTGACTGCTGGTTGCTACTGCCAGTACAGCTTTTAGGGGGAGAGCAGACATATGACTGACACATGCAGGAATCCATCTTTTTAAGCTACTACAAATCAGAACAAATGACCACCTGGGCAGCATTCAACAACTGCTATTGATAGTGGTCACCAACACATGATCAGAAGGCATCTTTGAACTAATTAATGAGCTCCCACAATGCAATAAGCTTCTAAGAAGAACACAATCCTCTACTACACTGGCACTTTTTCAAGTTTATATTTTACCTGATGAAAATCATCTAAGGCTAGCATGCTTGGCGTTAAGCAAAAGGCCCAGCTCCAAAGTCACTGGCATTTCCAAAAGCCCACTCAGTTTTGGATTGAGCTTTGTGGTTTCAAGTTTTACAGGACTAGAGCCATCACTTGCCTCGTAGCCTCATATTTTGCTTTTTATTATAACTTTCAAGCATCCGAGAGCATAAGTCTATCAGCCTTATCACATCTTATTTGCATCACGTGGACTTCTCCAGCACTACCGAAACTCTTTAACTTGCATGGCCACAAAAAGCGCAGCTGAAAGTCATTTTATTGGAAGCAGTGATATTGAAAATGATCATAGTTTCAGAAAACAGTCCTGCAGCACCTGTAGGCAGAGCCACTGGCAGCATCTTTCTCCACATCCCCAAGACTTCAATTACCCTATAGAGAACCATGGGGAAACCTCATCCTTTGTTCTAGGAGGGAGAGGAGAGGTGGGTATACAGGGAGGAGGAGCTGAGGAAGCAGGTTTTAAGAGTAATCATGTGTACTGGGTCTAGCCAAAACGGAGCTTATTTTCCCCACAGCAGCCCTCATAGTGTTGTGCTTTGTAGTGGTAGTTAGAAAGGTGTTGGTAACACACCAGTGTTTTGGCTACTGCTGAACTGTCTGTCCAGCATTGCCCCTTGTACAGCAGGCTGGGAATGGGCAAGATCTTAGGAGAGAACACAGCCAGGACAGCTGACCCAAACTGACCTAAGAAATATTTCACATCATATGACATCTGCCCAGCAATAAAATTTGCAATATTATTTACAACATTTGTCTTCTGGATCAACCACTATGTGTCCTGAAGCCTTGCTTCCTGGGAAATCTGGACACTGTCTGCTGATGGGGAAATAGAGAATAAAATCTTTTCTTGTTCTTGGCTTCTGCATGGGACCTTTGCTTCTGCTTTATTAAACTGCCTTTATCTTGACCCATGAGTTTTTTCCATCTTATTTTCTCCCCGCATTCTGCTGAGAAGTGCGGTGATAGAGCAGGCTGGTGGGCAGCTGGTGCCTAGCCAAGGTCAACCCACTACACTATGTAAGCAGAGTCCACAAATTATTAGAAAATAGCTACAGAAGAAGTGTAAGAAAACTCAAGAACGAGTCACTGCCAGGGGAAATATATATATGTGCATATAAAAATAAGGTCCTGGTTCTTTGTAGTAACTTTTTCTGAGACCAAAAGTCAAGCCAGGTGTCCTATTCTTGCCTGTGAAGTGAGAATATTATGAACCCTATACAGCCATTTCCCAGAAATACCTGTATGAAGATGAAGAACATCCTTCTTTTCCCTGTCAACCTCAAAAAAGAACAATTACTAGAAGAAATTTATCCTGGCACTCACACATCTACAGTATTGCTCAAAGCAGCAGTGTGGATTTATTTTTCTTTTCCTTCATTAAACCAATATTTAAATATGGAAAATAATTCTTTTCTGTTATTTGACATCTAAGAACTTGGTAAAAAACCAAAGAACAGCACATGTAAACAAAATGCAAAGACAGCAGTTGAAACACTCTCAAGATCTTACAATGCAAAACAAACATGAAAGGAATGAACTAGCAAAAGCTATCATTACCAATCCTGCTTCCATGGTCTAACAAAAGGAAATGTCTCGTGGTAGCTTGGGGGAACCTGGGAAGTTCTTGGCTTTTTTGATTGCTCTGTTCCTGTAATATGAACTAAGTGAGGAAACGCATTTCTCAGCTACTCAAAACCAATAAGGAAAGAGGAGGAAAAAAACAAAACCCAAACACAAAAGCTAAGAAGACAGCTTCAGGCACCTTCTTACATTCAAGTCCTCCTGCCATCACTCCCATGTAATGCTTATTTCTTTTATTTTTTAGTGGTACCATTAACATTGCCAGTAACAGCTATGCTACCTTTGAGCCCCAATTATTGGGGGACTCCATCTTCACTTAGTCACCTTCCAGCAAACAGATCACTCAGCATAAAATATCTGGGACAGGAGTGACTTTTGGGAGGAGTGGTGCTTACTCTCTGCCATGGAGTTAAAGTGAGGTCAAACACAGCCTATACACTTCTTTCAACCACATCCATGAATTTTAGCGTTCTGAATGCTGTGGTGATGTTCACCTCTGCAGGAGTCTTCAACTTTCTTACAACAGCGTGCCAAGCTCTTACATTTTTACATAGAAAAGGCAGAAACATACTGTACAAGCTCTACAGGTAGGGCAGTGGGGCTTGTAAAAGCTTTATTCATCAGTGCAAAGCCACAGGAAGTTTACGACCTAGCAGAACCGTTCACCTACTCCTCTAGCAGCCTCTGTCCATGGATCCACATTTCAAAGAGCTCCAAAACGCATCCCAGGCATTTTAAGCTCAAGAGTTAAAAACCGATTTTGCTTAGCAACATGTCCTTAAGGTATCTTACCTTCATGGAAGTTGTTTCACAGTGATCGTTTTCATTATAGAAACAGCTTGTGTCAGCCATGTCATTCACAACTGCTAGTGGGAGAACCTGGAAAAAGCTTCATTTGATCCATTCAAACATGAATTTTCTTTCCTGCTTCCTACAGTAATCCTCAACTGAAGGTCACTCTCCCCATTTCTACCAGAACAACAATTCATGCACGACTTACTGTTTACAGTACAATATGTTAATTTCTGATTTTCTCTTGACATACTGGGAGGACACAGAATCTTCACTGTGGGGGTCACCAACTGCCAATATCACCATAGATTTGTGGAGCTTCTCTTGACCATGTGCTTGTCCGCAACCAGGAGGGTTATCATGCATTATTGTCAGTTTCTCTGACTGCTTGTTTACAAGGGCAAAACATCTAATTATTAATGATTACAAAATTCACCAGCTTCATAACAATTCATCTAAAGATGCCCTGACAAAGCCTTCACATGTTGAGTCTTTCCCAGTTTCATCCTATGAATAACTGTCCTTTGAACCTTTCTGAAGAGCAAATCTACCTGTGTGTGCTTCATATACAAAGCACTGTCCCAGTCTTCAGCAGGGAAAACTGGACATGAATCTTACATGGGGGGGGGGGGGGGAACGACCCAAACAAAAAACCCTATCATTTAAACAGGTTTTCAGTGACAGCCATACAAAGGTTTGTCTATCATCCAAATAATGTCCTTCAGGATGGGGTTTTTACATTTTTTTCCCCCAAAACATAAAGGAAGCCTTAAACTGTTTTTCAGCCACATTCTCCACACTGGATACCTTGCTGGGTGTTTGCTGATCAGTTTGTATGCTGCCACTGTTTTTTGCCTGTTGAATGTATGTTTTTGATTTATTTTCACATGTTGTCCTTCTTGGGAATAACTGCAGTTTGTTCCCCCAGTGTATGCTGCTCCCATCATTACCTTAGCCACAGGTTGTGTACAACTCTTTTGGTTCCATTTCCTCATTATTTAGTGTAGGCTACAAGCTCTGCTACTCATTCAGCCCCCATGCTGATCTTCCAAACACAGAAACATAGCTCCCAAATATCTTCAGTCTTTCATTGCAGGAAGTATGTTATCTATCATTCTTACTGCTAAGCCCTGGCACCTCTGTTCATTGAGCTTAAAAGAAAAAAAATAGAAAAGGCAGAGAGCACACAACAGTACTGGCATCTCTTCCTCAAAGGGCTAAGTGAGTTTATTTTCTTTTCCTGCAGGAAAATCTGAAGCTGAGTCCTCAAAGTGTAGTTAAGCAGTATCAACTGCCATTTGTGAGCTTCTAATTGGGAGGTTCGGTAAGCATGCCACCAAAGCAAAGTTCCAGGGCGAGACTTCACTTGGTAGCTGATGCCAAGTTCAAGTGATTCACAGGAGGGTTATGCTGGCAGAACACTCTGGCAGATTTCAGTGGTGCAGCAACTCCTCCATCAGTTTCCAGCAGGGGTTACAACTCACTATGATATTCAGAAAAGAGTTTTCTAACACACATTGTAGCCAGTTTTCACTTCCCTGCTATCCCCATTCTAACACTCAGGTTTCAGTTTGAGTCTTTTATAGTCAGAATCCTTAGTGTTTCTCATGTTATTGGAAGAAATCACCAAGAACCATAATAAAACCACTTCCTTGCAGAATTATGTCTCATTATTTATTTTAATAGGGAACAACTTAATTGAAACCTGAAAGTTGCTGACCTCTCAGTAAAGGTATGGAGAAATTAAGCCAACATAGCGAACAAGACATCTCCTGAATTTCCCAGATACAGATAATTCCTTTTGCTTTAGTGACTATAAGCTACAGACTTGAGAAAAACCTCGTATTGCTTTCCCTCACTCTGTGATGGTAAAATTATTAGTATTTAATATTTGAGGGATCAGGCTAAGAGTTTATCCTACCCAAAAGAACATTCCTTTTGACTAAAACCAAACAGTCTGTGATGGTTTCCAACTCCCCACTGCTGAGCCTAGGGTAATATTTTGGTGTACCACTCCAAGCGAGCTCCATCAAGAGCCATCTCCCCACATTGTCATGTCATTTAGTGTTCGATGCCTTCTGAGAACTGTGATGGTTAGCAAGACGCTTGAGCAGTCTATCCCTCTCAGGGATGGGTACCTGGCTTGGGTAACACTGAAATAATTGTTTTATTCACCTCTATTTTTGTGTAAGTCTACAGGTTTGGTCTCTGCAATCACTTGGCAGAGCATGGGGATGCAGAGGAGATGCCCAATGTTCTCTCACTGTGAGACACCACAGCAAATAAAGCTTTTGTCTGACCTGTCCTAATTTGTACTTGCGTGGTTGTGCACTTGGAACCCCCAGACTCTCCAACAACTCTGTATCAAGTTCAAACACAACACAATTGTGTCTTTCTCAGAGGCTCAAATGAAGTCAGTGCCCTTATTTCATTTCCTTTTCCCCAAAGAAGCAATATCATCAGTGCTGTATTGTAGCTGGTAGAACAGTATGTCTTACAAATTTAAACAGTGAGAAGCAACATTCCCAACAACATACTACATAACACAAGACTCTGAGATTTACTATATTATTCACAAGTCTTAACATACTGTACTCATCTATTCACATAGTACTGAATCCTTCTTTTTAGAGAAGTCTCCTACATGCACCATGCTAACAAAGATGACATTTACAAGTTCTACCATCAGCCTTTTTTCTCGTCAACTAATTTTGTCACAGTAGGAGTATGTCACTTATTTATGGCATGCATTTGGGTGGAGTGTGGGGTTTTAATCCCCAGATTGAGGAATTTTTGTTGGACTTTTCAGCCAAGTCTGTGTTCGTTTAAGAGTGGTTCAGAATTAGTAACACTGAGGAGTCCAATTTGAAGCACTTCAGAAATACCTATTTGAGGGCACTTCTAATTAAACTGAAACCTGAAGATAGAATCCTAATTATGGGTCACTCAACAATTGCCTTGGACAGTGTCCTAACTTTTAATGCTAAAATGACATTACTTACTGCTGCTGAGAAGCAAACAAAGTGATTAGTTGGTGCTCTTTAAAACACAACAGGACAACCAGCAATTAAAGTTTCCTTTACCTGAAAATAACCAAAATTAGAGTTATCTGCAAATAAGGCTTCATTGAATTGCTTTCTCCACTGCCAAGGATAGGCTCCCACTGCACAGAGAGCTGATAAGAGAGAACTGCAGAATTGCATCGTTAAAAAGCTAAAATGGGTATGCTCTGAAGCAAACACTGCTTCTCCACTTCCATAGCCTTAGAGATAGATCAAGAACATCACATTTAAAGGCAAACTTCCCTCCGGTTACTTCAGAGGAGGGAGTAAAATAACCAGGACAAGTTTACATGAACAAACTAGAAAACCCCAACACCCCAAAATAACAAAAACACCACTTCACCTAGAAGCGAAATACCACGGGTTTTCTTTGAAAGTTACCCTCCTACCAAATTTTCTATTTAATTCTTGAGCAGATCTTTGGGTGGTCTAGAACAAACATCAATGAAAGCCAACCACAGACAGTCGCATGGTGTGCTGGCACTCCATAAACAATAAATTAGACATCTAAGGTGGAGATTTGAGAAGCGCATCACACAGGCCCTAAAGCTGTTCTCACGGAAGAGATCAATAAGTCTCCCACTGACGGCATTGGTAAGTGGCGTAGGCTAACACTACACACAGCTGAAAATCCTGGGCCAGGATGGAAACAGAAATCACAAGCAGAAAAACATTAGATTAAGTCTTGTCTGACAAGGTTGCTTCGTCTGCACAAAACTGCAAAATTAGTGGATTAAGGGGTCACAGTGGAATTAATACCATTAGACTTTAATGAAGCAGATGGTGTTGTACCTCAGTGTCTTAATTAAAAATTAATTGAAATTTATTTGAATAAAACAAGGCCTTGTGAATTAAAACTGAAAGGCCAAAAAGAAAAAACAATGATAAATGAGTGTTTCAGTTTGAAGGAAGGTGCCTCATTAGTTACTAAAGGAATTTTTTTAAACATCTTCCTTAAAGATCTCTAACAGCAAACACAGCATACAAGTCACAGATTCAGAAGCGGGAATGAAGTGTAAATAATTCCAAAGACTGGACAGTAGAACACGAACACAAAAGTCTAGAAACCGAATCTCAAGCACAAAACTGCCAGAGTTTATCCCAGAAGCCATACCTGCATTTGTCCACAAACCTAAAGTTTCTCTTTTTAGAAAAGTACTATTTCTAGCAGGTAATCTTGAAAACATGAGCCAAGTGTAACTGTTACATACATATGTGCTCAAAAACACAGAAAGACGCAAACGACAGCTCAGAGATGCCACCTCTCCACTTCTGGCTGTTAAGTATGAAATCTTATGACAACAGCTTAAAGGTCAGCACGACTAATTATCTCAGTAGGTCTGCCTACAAAAGAAGAATCCAGTTAATGCCCACACTCACAATGGCAGATTCCCTTTCTCACCAAAATTTCCAGCATCAGCTGTGATAATGATCTCCATAAAGAGACACTGCTTAGCCTTTTTCTACTTTTTAAATAAGCAGATGTCCAAATTATTGCACCACAGCTTTCCTGAGACAGTAGCAGTTGCATACAATTTATCTTGGACTAAGTGGTACATCTGCTTATGGATTTATTTGGGTTTTTTTAATAAGGTATAGAGTAACTTCAGGCTTATTGTGCAGAAATAGCCAATACAAATTTCTATCTTTAGATTTTATTCTTTATCTTTACAATGCCTATTTTAAAAGTATCCAGAAGCTTCAGTAACACTAATCCATCTCAGAATACTCCAGAACACTTGTACAAACACAATTCTTACAACCATTTCAACTGCATTCACCATTTATTTACATTCTATTATCATAACTGAAAAACCACTGCAAATATGCATGCAGTAATATATTTGCCAGAGTATTTGCAGAGTCCCTTCAGAAAGGCTTTGTGAGCTTGGAAAACTTCCTATCCAAGAGCAGGAACATTATGCACAATCAGTGACTAAATGCAGAGTACAAATAACAAATTGCAAAGAACAGACAGAGCAATGAATAGGCTGGAACAGCCGAATAATTTTGAATAATAGACAAATTCATGGAAATTTAAACCTGTTCACACATCATTTGTGGACACAACAGCAGAAATTTCTGTGTAATAAAGTTTCAAAATAAGCACGAGAAAATGCATTTTTGGAAAAAGAGGGCTACTAGGACAAAGATGGACAGATAACCACGATTATCCTCCTCTCCCCCAGCCAGGTTCTTACAAACATTCAATCTATAACAACAAAAACACAGCTCTACTGAATAAGTTATATAAAAATGGAGAGTTCCCTTTCTCTCCCATTTTATTACAATGTGAATATTTTACAGGAAGTATAAATAAAAACTGAAACCCAGTTACGATGAAAAATATCAGTATGAGCTGAAAGAGCTCAGATTTCATTTTTTATCATCGACTTGACCTTTACCTGTTAAACAGCACAGAGACAATAAGGAATGATAGGTCAGTTATCTTCACAGATGAAAACTAAAGGACATCAAATAAAATCACCAGTGCCATAATAAAAACCTTACTGTAGGATACGGTGGCTGCAGAGGGTTATATGCCGTCAAATAACTTCTGGACAAATTGAGGAGTATCACAGAGAAACACAGCACCTTTCATGAAGGCTACTGGCACCCTCAATTACAAAGTCCCTCAACTGCAAATCCCGGTAGGCAAGGGGAGAACATTGTGGAGTTAGACCATTCCATGCATGTCCTGCATCTTTGAGATGAGTTTCCCATGCCACACTGACATTGATAGCTCTTCTTCGGTTCTTATATCTGATGCACTTGTAAGCAAAAGGACTAAACCACTAAATACTAATTCCCAAGGTGGGAGAGGGTGGGTAGTTGTTGTAGCAACTACTCATGCCCCTAGGAAACTAATGTGACTCCATAAAGAAGGTAAAGTTTTCTGTCAGTCAGTAGGCACCAGGGAGGGAAAAAACCCAAAGTGTCCAGTAATGGCTCACTTTTACAAGACAATGTGTTCATATAGCTTACATATGTGAAATGTAAAGTAAAAGAACTCAGAATGTGTCAAAGGCCATTTCTGTCCTCTGTGGATATGAAAACAGATATGATGATTAATAGTCTTATGGCTTGTACATTATCCCCAGTATATGACTGATTCCGATACATTGGAGGGAAGTTCTCAAGAAGGTAGGGAATGCTTTGGCTGTTATTTTTCCTGATACTTACCACATCTATTTGAAGGTGAATATCCCTGTAAATACACTGTTAATTTACTTGAGAGTCAATAACAATTACACAAGTGTCCTTAAGTGTTTTTCTGATTTTTTACTTTAAGATCATTGTCTATTCAAGCCAATGGCAACTGAAATTACAAATAGTGCAACCACCAAGTAAGAAGAATATCCTCACTGGGGGTAGAGAAGTTACAGGACACCCGTCACCTGGCTTCGGTTTTCTTTCAAAATTCTTCCACTTGCCCTCCAAGGAGGAAAATTATTTCTGTCTTTAATACTGAATGCTCACTGCTGACATTCCCAGGAACTATTTGGGTATTTATAATCAGGAGTTAAATTGTTTGCTCTTCTATAGCAACACATGTTGCCTGCCGAGTATGAAACATGCTTCTTGTTATAAAGCATCATTATCGACAGAGGCATTTCTCAGCCTATCACATTCCAAACTGACTATACCTTTGCTCTCACCTGGTTCATCCCAGCAAAGACAAAAAAACCCTACCTCAAACAAAGTCCCAAACCCAGCAGCAGGTACACAGAATAGCTTCCAAACCACAGCTGATATTCTTACACATTCCTTTTTAGACATTTAGCACCCAGAAACAGATAAGACTATATCAACACATGAAGTTCCAGCCATTTGGGTCTGGTTTGGCTCAAGCAGAACTTCACAAACATTTCCTTTTAATTCAGCAGACAGCACAGAAGTCCAAAACTACTACTTTTTTCCTTCCAAAATCCACAAAAATATTAGCACCATAAGAACTTCAAACATTTCAGGGGTGGTTATAATGTCAAGCAGCACGATGAACAATTGGAATCTACTCTGCAGATCGAGCCTGACACTGAACACTCTGAAGCAGCATTAACAAAAGATGCAGCTCTGGGTCTAAACAACTCATCCCAATGTCACATTTGAATTTCATTCTGGTCTGTGAGACTCCCCCTTGCCTGTGTATTAGAAGCTTTTAACTATGCACGCTGTTGAAAGAGATTGCTACCAAGCTTTGTTTTCCTGTTAACTGAAAGAAACTTAATCTTTAAAAAGCTGAAGACAAACAATCATCACCCAAATACAATTTTAATTAGTTTAAACTTAAGGCGACAAGCGATTCATCAGGGTTGGGCTGTGCTTGACTAGACAGATGGCATCAAGACTGCTTTCAGTGTTCAGAAACTGACAGCGCAGCTTCTAAAATGCTTTAGGAGGGCTGGCAAATTTTAACCAGTGTAAATATTGCTGGTAAAGCCTTCAGCGAATGCTAAAATAAGACATCTAAACACTACCTATAGGTGTTTAAATCAATACTGAGGCAATGAATCTAGCTTACATATATGTCTATATTTTGCAGACAATTGGCCAGTTCAGATTTCCTCCTCTGACATCAACATTACTAACTGAACTAATTAATGTAGCTTATAATTTTCTCCCGAATAGCAAGAGAAATCCAAGCTTCCTGCCTTGCATTTCCAACAGACTAGAAGCATCTGTTCTGAAGATTAGAAGTGACATTTGGCTTTTAAGTTCTTTGAAACAATCTGCACTGCTCTTCAGCGTGTAAGGAATAATGATTTTTGTTACTTTGAGGATCTTACTCCAGGAGCTACATTTCTGTTGCATTTTTTTCTTGGATAAAATATGAAAAATTCCCAAAACAAAAAACTAGTGCATCTCCAGAGCCTGAAGGACCTTATTCCTCAATCCATCCAAACTACACTTCAGGATACAGTATGATTTCAGACAGACAAAACCATGTTGGAGTCTACATACAAGATTTTACTTCGGTTCATACTGTCTTGGAGAGGAGCACTGTGCGTGCTTGGAAGACAATCCCATGTGATTAGGCAATGCGATTTTGATGGGTCTGGTCCAAGTAGAGATACAGAAAGAGAAGTATCAACATATCAGTGTCAGGCCAACACTAGCCTGTGTGCATCCTTCCCTCAATGCGACTTAAGGCACAAGGCATCCTCCTCCCCAGCCACATGAGAGGTAAAGTGATCCACCCTCAGCAAGAGGGGGAGAGGAGGGAAGCAGAAAGTTAGTATAGTTCTAAATTTTTATTAGCTGCTATAGAGTCTGCTAAAAAGTCTGTGTACACAGTAGTAAATATGCTGGTCTTTCATAAGGGAAAATACGATAAAAGGTAGAACATGCTGTCACTGACTATAGCACATAAAATAGACTAAATGCATATTGATACAGCAGTAGCTCAGGAAAGCAAACACGCGACAGTGAATGATCTGTCCAAAAGCTCAACTAATAGCATCTGTGCTATTTTCATTTATTTTTCTTATTATGAAACACTTCTATGCAGTGCTTGACTATTATTTTTACATTCACAGCTGAAGAAACAGTTTCCCCTCTGACAAGAACATACTACTCCTTAGCTTTTGTACTACTTAATCTTTTTACTAATATAATCATATTAGTTCTGATTACCAAGAAGTGGAATAGGGTATTCAGTAAGAAATTTGGCCAGGCACCAAATTATCTCAGATTCTCAGATGTTCAGTCTCCACACAGTCTCAAAAACCAAAACTGTTTATATGGCATAATTAAGTGCTCAAAGACCAGAATAATCTTGAATAAAAAGCAGAACATAAAGCAAACACCAAGTAAATAGAACACAAGTTTGTCCATTGAGTAGGTCTGACTGACAACATCATCCCTTCCATGTCTTGCCTCATTCTTCCTTGTTGCACTTACCCTTAGAGTGTCTGTCCATACTGAGGTGGCTGAGAAAACAGCAAGATAAAAACCTACTGTCAAAGAAAGTAAAAAAACTCAACTGCCACCATACCAACCTTATTCTCTTGTCCCTAATAAATTCTGGTTTCTTTAAAATCTTGCCAATCTGGCAGACATACCAGGTTGCTCGAAGAAACAATGGTAGATTGAATGGGCAGTTGACAAGCTCAAAACAGCCCTTCTTCATGCAGACAGTGACACTAACCAAATGGGATCAAGGGATTAATTTAACAGACCCCTAGCACTCTTCTTGCATGGTAAGAATATGATGTTATTTGCTGCTCTGTACTATTTGGATGTTATCCACCTATTGCTTGATGCCTCTGGAAGATCACCTGCCCAGATGACTAATGTTCACTCCCACAGTAAAGGAGAGGAAGACTACACTAAAGATGCTACTCATGAACAATACAAAGAAGAAGAAAATAGTTTCATGTCACATTTTAAAGCCAGAAAAATTACACATCCATTTATTTCTGCCCTCTAGAGACTTCTTTCTAACCGCTACTCAGTAACATCTAGTGGCATAACTCCCAGGTTTTTTGTTTGTCAAGGACAATTACTATAATTTCTCTCTCACAACCATCATCTGGAAAAGTTGTAGAAGATGATTAATGAAAATGTGAACACTGCAGCATGCATTGCTCCAACAGTAAAGCAGAAATGAGTCACAACTGTTCTGAGCACAGTGTCCCAAAAAAATGGTAAAAACTCTATGTAGAAACCTCCTAAGAACTGACTTTGCTTAACAAAACTATGCACTTCTTGTAGCCAGTCTAGAGACATGACTGCAAAAGCATACTATTAATCAGAACAACCACAAAACAATGTACTATCATAGAGTCGTAATATGGTTAGGGTTATAAAGGACCGTAAGATCATCTAGTTCCACCCCCCCGCCATGCCATTGCTAAATACTCCGGTTCCACTACATCAGTTACATACATACCTGTGTATGTAGTTTACTTTATATTATCAATATGCCCATTCACTTTTGCTTGTTTATTCTGCAGTCACCTGTCAAATACTGAAATTCTTCTTGGCTTCTTGAGCAGCCCCAGTGACCGCAATTCAGTTTACTTGTGCACCAAAGCACTACTGAGTGGCTGAAGAACAGAAGATTCTTATCCTTGAAGCACTTCTAGTTTTAACATTAACATATTAAAGCATTTAAGACTAACACTCCTGGACAGAGGTGATCATGAGAAGCATACACTCAAGCATATACATTTTTTTCAGTGAACAATTCTTTCTCACTCACACCTCACTGTCTGTCACACCAAATCTGTGTTCCAAGGCTTCTCAATGCTAGCCCACAGAGCATGGAAGTGCTGGACTCTGGTCTCCTGCCCTTTGATTTTGGGGCTGAAGTGGGCTATGCTTCTTGAAAGCCACAGTTCAATTCTTGGTCAGGCTCCCTCACTCCTAAAGTTGTGTAGCTTGAATCCTACTAACAGACCTTCCAAACTTCTGTTAGCTACTCTCTCTCTGAAACAAGATGAGGAAACTTCATGCCTCGTAAGGAAGATAGCTCCTTCGATGCAAAGATAAATGGGATCTTTGCACTTCTTTGCCCCCACCTCTCAAATCAGTCTTGAGACTGATTGGAGTCTTGAGAATGTGGCACATGCAGAATGACATTTTGTCAAGGCACAGTGCGTTCCTTTAACAGAGAGCTAGTGATCAACAGACAGATGAGTGTTTTGAAAGACAGGCCACAATGTCTGGAGATGAGCCAGCCAAACATGTTCCTCTCCTCCAGAAGAGATTTAAAAACCAAACAACAGAGCAAGCAAAAAACTCCACAATCCAATGCATCTCAGATATCACAATCTTAAATAACATGACAGTCTTAATGGACAGTAACAGATGAGACACTACAACACAGAAGCTCTTCATTAGTATACTACATACAGTAGCTTGAAACACAGTCATGATTTTAATAGCTCTCTTGAAGTGACTTTTGCAAGCAATGGACAGTTCATGTCAAAACAAAAATTACAAATTATTTCAAGTTTTCTTCCCTCTAAAGAATCTTTAATAAATGCTATGACAGGCGTGGTTTTCTCCCTGAATACCAGACATGTTCAGCTAAATGTAAAACAAAACCAACCCCAAAATAAAAATTCAACCTAAGCTCTTATTTCTCTTGGACCACTGCTGTATTTTAATACAGATATTTCTAGCCAAACTGCATCTTCATTTTTCCTGCATAGCCACTCTGGATAAAAATCATGTCCCTGTATAAAACTAAGCAAGCAAGGTAGCCTTTGATAGATTTAAACTAGTGAAACTGAATACTAGTATAATAAAAAGACTAGTTTGACTTATACACTGACGATTTGTAAGAAAAGCAGGAAAGTATTAATCCAGTTCTAATCTACGAATCTACCTGGGAGGTCAGTGGAAGGAAGTGATTAAAACTGTGGTATATACACACCAAACACTCCTTGAAACAGCAAAAACAGATGAGATACAACATTTAGAAGGAAATTCTTTATATTTTCTTGAAATTGTTGGCACATCCTTTGGTTGTCAGCATTTTGCCCAATGATGGACAGTCACTCCCTTTGCCGTCCTAATACTGGTAGACACTAATCTGCCCTTCACAAGGTGGTCATCTTTACTTTCTCAGGATGGCTACAGAGATCATGACTGATGGAGGGGGTGAAGATAATGGTGCAATATGATGTTGCACTGGACTGATTAAATAGCTAGTCAAACAGTATGCACCCATGCAAACCAAAGGACAGCTCTCTTCCACAGGGCAGCAGAGTGTCTGCAAGACAGACTCACCTAAGGCCCAGCATGAACAGATTTTAAATCAGCTGGTAATTTTAGAAGGTATTCAGATTTTTAACCTGGATAATTAATGAACACCTAACAGAGTACACAGCTGTAGGCAGATTTTTAAGCTCTTTAATCTTTGAAAATTGTTTTCTCTTTCTTTCATGCATACAAACACATTCAAATACGAGATGCTCAGAATGTGACTCCACTGAACCTAAGATAACACTTCCTCTCTCCTTAGCATAAGGGGTACTAATTAGATGAGCAAGTGACATGTCAGAAACACGAAATCTAGCAACGCTCAAATGCTCTGCTTTTGTAAACTGAGTCAGAATATGCAAAACCTCAAGTTTTAAGTGTTAAGATGTGAAATTCAAAAGCAGTCAGCACTGATCAAGTTCTGCTCCAAGTAAGTCTCCTGGTAATTATCAATGGGATCAGCATTAGGATTGATGCAGAGTGGTTATAAAAAAGAATTTGAAATGTAATCTCTTCCTCCCATAGGCTTAATGTTCATGAATGATGTTCACCAAAACGACAAAAGGGTGTAAGAGTAAGGTAGAAGCATTGCACACCCCATATCACAGCCTGAACCTGTTTTCTTCCATGTTCCCAGCAGCACAGAAGCAAAACCAGAGATTTCTGGAAGGGGAGCTCTGTGCCAGCACTCATACGCCAAGGAAATAGGATTAAGAGGATGCCTCCTAGTGCTTGAATGTCAGGGGAATAAAAAAGCTGACATCTCTCGTGCACAGTCAGTCACTTTTCCCTTCCTCTTCCTCATTCCCTCACCATCAGATCTTCTCCAGCCAGTCTTTCCATTTTTCCTGAACCCAACTCATCCCCATCATCTGCTTTGTCTACACAAAATAGACTTTTGCTAACTAGAGGATGCAGAGAAAAACCTCATAGCATTTCAGAGATGTCAATAGCAGGTGAGAGAGAAGCCTACTGTTGGCTTCTACATGTCCTAGAACATCAAGGGACACTCCTAGATTTAAAACTACTTTTGTCCTCCCTTTTCTGCCCTTAAAGGACAGCTTGGTAGTAACTCTTTCCTTACCACAGGCTAATATGGATAACAGGTGTCAGGGTTACTAAGAAGCATATGACTAGGAATGCCAAGCCCTGTCTAGAAAGAATTACTGTAAACACTGTTGAGCAGACTTGCTCACATTCACCTAAATGGTTCAGGTACTTTCAAAACAAAGGAAGACTGATAGCATTATCTCCTTCTCTCTCAGGTTAAAAACCCAAGTCAGTATTTAAAAACCTAAAGACTAGAAGCACTGTAATTCCACAGACACCTCTGACCAGGTCCTACATCTCTGCGCATCTTCCTCCTGAAATCAAGAGTACCTTTGACAGAGCATCCACAGCTATGACCAGTCTTTGTCTAAATTTACAGATTTCTAAAGCAGGAACAGATCCTGACATGGGATGAAGATCAAATTTCTTTCTGATTTCTCCCTGTAGAGGATAAAGAGCATTATGGAACTGATCAAGCTTGCACAGAGATGTCAGTGATACAGTGGTAGCACAAATTTCAGGGCTGCAGGGAGAAGCAGTTAAAAAGAAAACTTCACCTGCCAACTAATCTTGTAATCTACCTGAAGTAAGAGAGTTATGTAGTTGGCTTTGTAACAGTTAGCACAAAGAATACACTACCTAACAAGATTTACCAGCAGAAACAAGCAGCCTTCAGTAACATTTTGTCAATGGACACTGCCAGGTCAGGTTTAGCACCATCTGTCCTGGTCAAACCAGTTACCTTTTTCTCAGGTCAACTTTAAATCCTAGAAGCGCAGACAAAACTTGAAATAACAGAATGTCCTTAACAGTCTGTACAACATGCTAACTTGGAGATGACACCTTGAAGAGCTACACTCATCCTATTTTATCTCAAGTATGACTGATAGTTCTCCATGTTCTCTTCTCATAGCCTGCACACCAGTATCAATTGCGAAATGTGATTCTCCTCCAGGAGGCCAGCAAAGGCTTCCGTTTAGATGCTTCCCTTCCTATTAGGTGCCGCACAAAACTAGAGGCATAAAACTGAGCTAAGGAACAAAGAAGCCAGGAAAAGATGAATAAGCAAATCCACTATCCTCACCTTAACAGTCATCAAGGCATTTATACAACTCCAAACAGACTCCAAAGCAAGGCCTAAGCTTTCCTTTTTAAATTGGTTCCATCACTTCTCCCAGCCTCCCCTATTTCTCAGTTTGGACAACAGCAGACTTTACAGCAGTCCAACCAGCCGTGATTTAAAGCATACATCTGAAATGAAGCTCAGGGAAAAATCTGCAGAGAGAACCAAGTCTTAAAATCCCCGTCTCATAGATGCATAGATGGTGTGTAGGAGGTGAAAAGAAGCACTGCTAAATCTGTTACCTTTCCTGTGAATGACGAGCACACCACTCCTTCCAAAAATAGGCTATGAAGGAAACGTTATGCTGATGACTGTGAAAAGCAAGTTCACTACTCTGGTTTAGACGGCAGGTCAGCTGTATGTGAACACATACCCTTCTTCAACACTACTGGAATAGCTATTACTTTTTTTTTTTCTTTTTTAAAGTAAAAACATGACATTCATTGGAAATAATGACGACTGGGGAAAAAAAAAGATCCTGATTTTGAGAAGCTGTTTTATAAATTTTAAGCTAACAAAAGGAAACAATTGACATAAAGCTCCTAGTAGAAGCTTCCACCCTCCACCTGTTTGTCTGACAACCCTGTGCTATGCTCTATCACAACAGCCATCACCAATTCCTCCTGCCCTCGCTCCAAGTTTCTGCTGTGGAAATATGTGCTTCTAAAGGGGCAGTATATAGCCTGCCTCCATGCTGTGAACAAGGGAGAGCGTTAAGCTGCTAGATGCACTGGTCCAGCACCATCAAACACAGCAAATGCACTTCCAACAAACTTTCTAAGATTATGACATGGAGGATGAAGGGGGAAATCTGTCTTCCATCTAAGGATCCATATGAAACACATTCATATTTACATCAACTTTCCAGTGACTTTTCTCTTGACCTGTTAGAATAATTTTTTCCAAAGAGGGAAATTAATTCCACCCCCAGAGCTGTTTGATCTCTGATCTTTCTCTACAAAATCATTTACATACAGTACGTCTAGCTGAACTCTGACAGCTACTGTCTCAAGGGATCTGTAAGATAAAATATTGCATGCACAAAACTAAAAGTGACCCAACCATTAAAACTGATGCTACCAGGAATCTGAAAAGAAGCATTTGTTCAGATGAATTACATAAAGCATTAGCTAAGCCAGGGGTTAAACAAGCGTCTTGGAGTACAATTCTTACACAGCTGAGATATGCTGGGTGTTAAGTAATGAACTGAAGTCTTCGATGCCACAGTGTAATGTTATTATTTTTAATTGACATAAGCGTATTCATTAGGCAAAGCATAAGTGTTTCATACACACATTATCACCTACAAACTGCATTAGGGATATAATTCAAACTGGCCAGAGACTGCATACATGCTTGGAATTAAACCACACATTTCAACACCTTTAAAGTATTACCGGATTATAAGTTATTAGCTTAATTAATTATACCTTGCATTAGAAGCAATCAGAAGCTTGCAGTCAGTTCTCCATACTAGAACTGCTGACACATTTTACAGTTTCCAGCTTCCTTCCTAAAGGCTCACAAATTAAGAGAAGCTGCAAGTCTCCAAAGCATTCTCTACCCTAGCTCAGCTGCCCTTGTAATTTCCTTTCCCAAGCACATTTTGCATTTCTGTCTGCAAAAACATTTTCTTCGGATGTGATAGTTTGTTTCAACCACTGGCCTCTTCCCTTCTTCAGCCTGAATTTCTAACTCCTGTTAGAAATACTGTCTCTACGGATAACACATTTCTCATGAGTGACACTCACCCTGACACCCTAAATTATTTTTTTCACACCACTCCAGGGCAATGCATGTCTGCTTAGACCAGAGTGTAACCTTTGAGCCCTGAAACCATCACAGGAAAAAAAAAAAATCCATACATCTTCTTTATGTATAATAGCACATGAAATTATTACATTGCACAATGAAAAAGTATAGCAAAGGTCTAGCAAAAGTAAAAAAAGGCCAGAGCCTTTGCTTTGTCCCACAGACCCAGAGAAGAACTATGAGTGGCTGGCATAATACTGGCAGGGTATCTGCTATAATAGACGATGCCCCTTCCACACAGGATGAGGTGGGAGGTAGGACAAAGGGATTAAATAGCTTCAAAGGCACAAATCCTGTTTTTATGTACTTCTGAAGGATGCACTGTTACAGGCTGCTCCTAGTTCTGTTTGTAGCTAACCTACTAAGCAGGGCAGAAGTTCTTTACTGGCTGTGTCTCTTCATCTTGAGCTTCATTTGGACTTTTCCAACCTGAGCCGGGCAAACCTTCTGGCCACATGTTAGGAGAGCACAAGCAAACAGCTCTGAAAGCAAACACCAGAAGCTCGGAGGGCAATCAATATGTCCAACACATTTCAAAATCAGGTTCTCTGCCTGCTTCAGAGTCTTGCAAAAAGCATGGATTTTTAGAGGACAACTTTAACAGCTTACACCTCCAGTTTCCTCACAGGGAATATTTTACATTAGACAAGTCACTGGCAAAAAAAATGGTTTGCAATCTGAATTTTCAGTATTTCTGAGACATACTTTACAACCTAGCTTTCTCCTGTAACAAATTCCAGTCTCCAGATATACCATGGAAGCTTTTGAAACTCTTTGAGACAAGTACTTCAGAATTGAAAAATTATTACTAATAATTCTTACACTTTTTCTGAGGGACAGATTTAACACAGCTGAAAGCAGGTGAGAGCCAGACACTTCAATGACTATTTACTGTAAAAAAGATGGGTCATCTCTTTTGTTATGTGTTACCGGCTTTGAAGGAGTCCCAAGCAATCCACAGCTGTTCACAAGCTTTTATCTATTAACTCACAGAGTCTTTAGGAAGTTGTGCCAGTGGTCAAAATAGCTACGAAAATGATATATATCATATGCCACTGGTATTTGCCATTGTATCACTTCCTTTCTACTAATAGTAATAATAGCACTGCCAATGTATTGGGTTTACATGGCAAGGTTTTGGTAGTGAGGGGGCTACAGAGGTGACTTCTGCAAGAAGCCGCTCTAAGTTTCCTCTATGCCCAAGAAAGCCAATGCCAGATGGCTCCAAGAGGGACCCCACTGCTGTTCAAGGCCAAGTCCATCAGTGATGGTGGCAGTGCCTCTGGAACAACATATTTAAGAAGGGGGAAAACTTGCTGCAGAGGAGAAACTGCAGCTGTAGAGAGGAGTGAGGATACGTGAGAGAAACAGCCCAGCAGACACCAAGGTCACTCGGAAGGAAGGGAAGAGGCACGGCAGGTGCTGGAGCAGAGGTTCCCCTGCAGACCATGGTGAGACAAGCTGTGGAGGTCCACAGTGGAGCAGATATCCACCTGCAGGTTGTGGAGGACCCCATGCCAGAGCAAGGGGATGCCTGAAGAAGTCTGACCCCTTGGGAAGCCTATGCTGGAGCAGGCCCTTGGCAGGACCTCTGTCCCCAAGGAAAGGAGAGCCCGCGCTAGAGCAGGTTTGCTGCAGGACTTGTGACCTGTGAGGGACCCATGCTGGAACAGCCTGTTCCTGAAGGACTGGACCCATGGAAGGGACCCGCAGTGGAGCAGTCTGCGCCTGAAGCACTGCACCCCATGGAAGGGACCCATGCAGGAGCAGTTTGCAAAGAACTGCAGCCCATGGGAAACACCCATGGAGAAGTTGGAGAAGTTCAGGGAGGACTGTTTCCTGTGGGAGGGACCTTATGCTGGAGCAGGGTAAGAGCGTGAGGAGTTTTCTCTCTGGGAAGAAGGGAGCGGCAGAGGCAACATGTGATGAACTGACCAAACCCACATTATCCATCCCCCTGCACCACTGGGGGGAGGAAGTTCTCACTACTGGGAGAATTTGGGAATGAAGTTAAGCCCAGGGAGCAGTGGAGAGAAAATGGTTTTAAGATTTGGGTTTATTTCTCATTATCCTTCTCTGATTTGATTGGTAATAAGCTAACTTCCCCAAGTCAAGTCTGTTTGCCTGTGACAGACAGTAATTGGTGAATGATCTCTCCCTGTCCTTATCTCAACCCAGGAGCTTTTTGTTATATTTCCTCCCCCCAGTCCAGCTGAGGAAGGGAGTGACAGAGCAGCTCTGGTGGGCACCTGGTGCCCAGCCAGGGTCAACCCACCACAGTCAGTAATTAGGCAATCCTAATAAAAGCATTCTGCCTTCTTTACTTCTTTACTCTTCTCTTAATCTACAGATGGAATTTGTTTGTTTTCTTAGGAGATGACATTGGATTGCTATTCTGCAAATGCAGATTAATTTATTTCTCCACAGAGAGGTATTTCCTCTACACTTCAGTCCTGAATAATTTTGAAGTTTATACAACCCTCATCACCATATCAATCCAGGACCTCAATTTGCCACTCATACCTATTAAGCATCCCACTGCAGTGCATTGCTGAACAGAGACTGGCAGACACAAACACACATTGCAGTGCTTTCCCAAATAGTCACTTCAGCGCCATAAACTTTCATTGCTAGCTAAAAACCTCCCAGCTGCAATGTTTGGCTTTGACAGTATCAGCAAATGGCACCAGCTATCATCACAAACCCTTGAAAGATAATGACTTCCAGATAGGCACTGAATGAATCACATTTAAGATGCTTACCTTCCAAGGCTTATACGCTCCATCTTGCCCAGCAGAGGAAAGGAGCACTGAACCATAGCAGAAGATGCTAAGGACACCATTACTGTAACCCAGTAATGTTTGAAAGCTTACAAAACCTGTAGCTTAAGTTCCATAAAAATGCTACTATCAAGTTTGCCCAACTATCATGGATTACATAAAACTATTTCCCATCTGAAACAGCCAAAACTTTCATGCAACAGTGGGCAAGAACAAGAATAGTTGGCATGAATATGAATCATCTCTAAACGAACTTAAACATATTCCTCTCAACAGGCAGCACCTTCCTGAATATTTAACATGGGATTGGTAACTATTTAGAGTAAGGAAAAATTAAATACATTTCTGAGTACTGCATGAAAGTCCACAGATGGATGTCTAGAAAAGACGGGGACATGGGGAAATGGAACTGGTCCAACGTTAGCCTAGGAGACTTGCATAATAACAGAAACAGAATGGTTAGGGTTGGAAAAGGACCTTAATATCATCTAGTTCTGACCCCCTGCCATGAGCAGGGACACCTCACACTAGACCATGCCGCCCAAGGCTTTGTCCAACACAGCTTTGAACACTACCAGGGATGAAGCATTTACTACTTCTCTGTGCAACCTACTCCAATGTTTTACCACCCTCACAGTAAAGAATTTTTTCCTAATAATCTAATCTAAATCTCCTCTCTGTCAGCTTAAAGCCATTCCCCTTTTGCCCTGTCACTCCATGTCCTTGTAAAAAGTCCCTCTCTAGATTTCTTGTAGGTCCCTCTCTAGGTACTGGAAAGCTGCTCTAAGCTGAACATAGTACTCCAGGTGGGGTCTCAAGACAGCCAAACAGATGGGGAGAATCATCTTCCTCGGCCTGCTGGTCATGCTTCTTTTGGAGCAATAATGCAGAGCCATACATACACAGGGGAGACAAACAGCTGACTGGAACATGCTACTGGGGCATATTAGGTCAGTTAGAAAGAAAATTGGAAATGGAGGATATAATAGGTAGAAGGGAAACTGAAGTAAAGAGCAGAAGAGGAAGGAAAAACAAGAGCATAGACTGCAGATAAGCAAACCCATACAATAAATGCCAAAGTTGGTTTCCTAGTAAAAGGATGGGGAGGTTCTTTTGGTTCTCCCTCACAAGTTAAAGAAAAAGAAATTAAAAAGTATATTTTGCTACTGGTAGATATTACAAATATTATCTGATTATTATGACATACGAACAATTCCTAGTGGAGAACGTGTTCACCTTTCCATCATCTAGCAAACAATTCCTGTTCTTCAATTTAAGGATAGGGCTACTTCATTTCTCCAATGTCAAAGCAGAATCTGTGGCTGATCAATTGCTAGAAAACAAAGAGCAATATGATGCCACCCAAAAGCTCCTCAACTTAATTCCTCCACAATTAATTAGGAATACCTTATGTTCAGAAGTTGCGAAGGCAGCAGGTAGACCAGGAACATCAGTCTGAGCTAAAATGATATCTCACAGCATGAGTGTTATTAAGAAACCAAGACATTTCACTAGATCTTTACATTAAACTCATATTTGTTCCTTAATTAATGAAAAGCAATGACCACCAGGGTATTTTGATAACACCACACAAGTTTTCTTCCTTTGCGACTCAAGTTCTGTTAGAATACAGATGTCAATGTATGGAAATGCTTTGACACAGAGAACATAGTCATCCTTTAAATACTGCTGGTTTGCCCTCCAAGAAAAAAAACTGACAACTTGCCCCACAGCAGAAAAGGCATTTTCTCTGCTAACCAGGAAGGCCAGGAAACACAGGCTGCAAATCAAAATCCTCTCATCACTTCAACACTCTTTTCAACAAACACAGAAATGCTAGCACTGCTACCTGGCGTCTCCATCTTTCGCAACCTGTTTTTTTCCCCCAAATATTGTTATTTTCTGTGCATATTCACTTTATCTTCTACAGTCAAATTTTAAATATTTCAAAAAGTGGTGGTTAGATTGAAATAAAGTTAAACTACTCATGTCCAGAAGCGCTACCAGAATGTGCACACAGCTGCCGACAAGAAGTGACAGGTAAGATCTTATCATAAAGCAAAAGCAAGGTAGAAGAAAACCACGGTATGTCCTTGCTGGCTTTGTGACTTCTGTGGCCTTCCCATTTATCAATCTATTTTCTGCAGGCATCATTAGTATATTTCACCAAATAAAATTGCTTTTAAACATTAGAATCTGAGAGACATTATGCAGTATCAACATATACTAAGCTACATACATGAGACTTGTCCATGTGAAACACCAAAGGAAAACAGAAATGTACTAATGGAACTGCCTCCACTGTAATTGTTGAATTCAGTTTGGAAACAAATTACAAATCGCTGAACCAAAGCCACTTGCATTCCAGTACAGAGCATTCATACAGGATCGCAATGCAGTTCCACAAGTCTACTGACATTCATAACTCTATACAACCTAGACTATTCCTGAGTTTTCCTATCCAAAAAATTTGTGCACTGCCATGAAGGAGAGATTTGATTGTGTACATAAAGCAGATTCAAATCCTTAATATTCCCTGCCTAAGGATGCCTTATGATTCATAATGAATCACTGTTTCCTGTTTTAAGAACATGGATTAGCTTTACAGAAGTGATTTTTTACAGATGTTTTAATACAATACACCATCATTAATTCTGAGACTAGCAAGAAAAGCCCTGGCAAATTAATTCAGTCCAGCTACGCTACAATCAAAGAGACACATCACTTCACTGACAGTCCCACTTCCTTTGTGAATTCAAAGAAATAGCTAACAAATGCTTTCACTTAAGAGGGGACATCAGTTATTCAGCACGTGAACAATGTGGATCCGCTAATGGAGAATCTCTCTCCTCATTCTTCCACTCTCAATCCATCTACAGACATTAAAAAAAAGAAACAGTGCTAATTGCCACTGAATGTTTGTTGCGTTCTGCAGCAGTCAGTCATACATTATGCATAGATCAAGAAATAAAATTGTAAGAGAAAAAGTAAAACCTGTCTCAAACTACATGCTCTTCAAATAGTAAGATTTAAATAGCAATTTGAAAGCAACTATTTTCTGGTTGATGTTCAGTTGTGACTACCTGAGCAGGCCTTCTACTATACATAATCTAGAACTCTTTGCCTTCCTTGTGGAAGGTTTACTGTCTGCTCTGTATCTTACCAGAAACCACAGTATGTAAGCTTTCTAAGCCAGTGCTGTAATTGCTCCTACAGATCAAACAAGTACAAATGTCACATCAGAACCGTGGTTGGGCTCACCCTGAAACAACCAAAAATCCCATCCCTGTGCACTGCACCACATGGCAGGACTGGCACTGCTTGGCTCAAGTACAGAGGCTTAGACCTCTAGCTGCTTGGCAGGCTTGCTAGGGATCTAGATTACACATAGTTAATCGTAAACTTCTCTATTCTCTACTGTGACCTTGTATTAGAACTACAAATAGCAAGAAGTAGTTGAAGAGGGCAATTAGATGTTTCTGCACCCCAGCAGCCTACTTGCTACTTGTAATGTCTACAAGAAAAGTGTCAACTCTGGAAGTTAACGGAGTGAAGGCTATTTCGGCACTTGCCATGCCAAAATCGTATCAAAACTTCTTTACTTAATTCAATGCTTAACTTCTTCCTTGTGGTAAGCTCTAGAGGAAATGAATAAACTTGCTTATTTCCACAAAAGAACAACAGTATAAGTCTCATGTAACTCACACTTACTGTTCTTTTTTTTTATTGGGGTATATTAGCCTTTTTGGACATCAGACGGCTAACGGCACAAAATGTAATGGGAAGGTGGAAAAATCTCTCTCGTTTTCTGAAGGGGGAAATTGGATATCTCTGCTCCATAGCTTTTCCTTTGTGTTCTTCTGAGCTAAACTTTTCAAGCTTAATTGACTCACATACAGAAAATAGGGAATAGTGATCCTTCAACAAGGCAAGCATCCTGTAGAGAATACTAAACACAATGATAGTCAAAAAAACTTAATATTTCATCAAAATGCACCTAAATTCAAATCCTGCCATGATTAGACCTATTTCTGGAACCTTATTCATGAAAAAGTACATTAAAATGAAGTTTTAATATTTTCAAGAATTTTCCATGGGTCAGTATTATAGCAGAATAGGAAATAAAATATGCAATATATATCTCAAAAAGATAAAAAGAGACAAAATGAGAACATGCCTCTTTGAGCTCTTTCAAGTACTAAGCAAGGCATTTATATTGTATGAAGGTAGCAAGGGGATCACTTAAAATAGTGATGGAGACTTTAATGTTGGCATTTAAACTTTGGGAACTGCTACCCAAGATAACTTCCACACAAGTCAAATGTCAATCTTAAGTTTCTGGTTATCTCAGCATAAGATTACTATAGAAAGATTTCAAATGTAGATAGCAGTTTAGAAAAAATCAAAATGTAAAGCAAAAAAAAAAAAAAAGGAAAGATTTCAATATGAATTTGGTTGGCTTTTTTTTTTTTGTTTGGGGCTTTCAGCTCCATGTCATAATTAAAACTTCTTTGGGAACACGCAGGAACTTAGTCTGCGACAAGACAAAACAGAAATCTTTGAAAGAGGTGATATCACCTGCATTTTAAAAATGGGTGTCTAATAAACCAGAAAAGAAACCTCCATGCTGCCACTGAAAGAGAGACACGTTTTCAGAGACACTTACATCCTTTCTCCCAGTAAGACTGTCCAAACGAGCAAATAGCTGCTGGCTGGAGCACACTGTGATGCTTTGTGTCTTAATCAAAACTGAGCTGCTTTCATCAAAATTAAAAGGTGTTTCATCATGTCTTTATTCTCAGCAGTGCACAATGTCTCATGGATCTTCCCTGTAAAAAGGATGAAAAGGCTCCTACATACTGGTATACTTGATTATGGCAATTCTCCAAAGTGATTCACTGTGATTCTAAGTAACATATAATGGCCCATGGAAAAACTGATTCTGGCCAAGAAAAACAGTAAGACAAGAAATACTCTACACCTGTGGGGTCCACCGCACTGGATGTTTACGCTAGGACAGCATCTGAACCCTAAGGATTCCCATGAAGCACAAGCTGGGAGGGAAGGAAGAAGATACAGCAAAGTTGCCTTGCTTTCATTCTATGTTAATTTTCATATTAAATGCAGTTAGCAAGAGATTTTTTGTTAAATAATATTTTCTATTTAAAAAAAAAATGTTTCATGCCTAAATTGAGTCTTTCCACTTCCAGTCGTCTTTTCCTCTGAAAGCCTGGTAATTAAACCAATGAGCTGTATTACCTGCTAAGTATATTACCTATCTACATCTCTAGCTACTACTGTTAATTTTATGTCTGTATTTAAATTGTTATTTACTGTAAATGTGTTAAACTAAGACAGTTTAGAAAGTAAAAGGATTTAGCACAATAGATACCAAACATGACCCATATAGATCCCAAACATGGTAAGGACAAGGCCTGCTCCTCTGTTTAGTAAGGTCTACAGCACGCAAAACATGGCTTTGCAGGGTACCCAAAGTACCTTGAGCTTTAAATTTGACTGGGGATTTTGGTGCTGTAACAGTATAAATAAAATTATTCACCAAATAAATCATAGAATTTACCAGCTGATTAATTTGTATGATGCTACAGAACCAAATGACATTAATTTGCTGAGGTCAAGAACTTCAATTAGTTAATTACCTATGTGAAAATAATAAACTTTGTAATCCATATTTTGCTCTCAGGAAATATTATACACTAGACATTCACTAGCTCATACCCCTCCATACTATCTGTATCTATGTGTATGCTGAGCTGAAAATAGAATATTCAAAGGATTTCACAGCTTTCTTAACTTGGGAAAAAACATTTTATACGTTAAACACAAATACCATTAATCTTCCTTTAAAAAACCTCAATGCATTTAGAAGCACATTTACACTGTACACGGAAATATACCATGCATAGGTACAGAATGTATCTAAAACAAATGTTTTATCTGTATAATCCAATACATCAGCTTATCATCTTCTCTTAACAGAGAGAAGCAAGCATGAAAACGAGAAGCAGCTTCTTCTCTGCTTCCAGAAAGAGTCCCACTGAGCACAAATAACAGTATTATTATGAGCAGGTTTTAAAATTAGACTCAATTTTACAACTAGTTTATTAAAAGCTATTAATTTTTAATAGGCTGTATGATAAACGGTAGCACGCATTAGAAATACTTCGTAAGTAGATGCACACAGGCAGTGCATAAAAATTTCTGGAATCCAAATAATCCTCAGAATTGTTACGTTGTTTATTGACATGCTATTTGCAGCTTGTTAAACCCTTTTATAGTTAACTCAAACCTACTAACCACCAGCACCCTTGCTGTGTCAAGCAGTGAACTTCTGCAAAAGCGTAAATGCCCTGGGCAGTCCTGTGTTGGGCACTATCAAGTCAGCCCTGTGGGCCTCTAGTCTCAGCTGTCACCCTGCACTGCCTTTTTACACAGGTCATGGAGTGGGTAGGTGACAGTCTGGCATGACAGCAGCCCTCTAGCTTGTTCTCAGTTGGGTGGTTAAACCTATGCTTCATGGTCCAAAACATGCTGGTATTAAAGGCTGCAACCTCAGGCAAGCTTTTCAAGAAAGCATTTTACCAAGAATCAGCTTAGCATTTCCTTTGCATGAATACTCGGGTATCCTTGGGTAAAGAAACACTACGACTGTTTTCAAGCAGTTGAGAGTCAAAACCAGTCATACCACAAGACTGCAGGCTTTCACAAAGGCAAGCAGATCACTAATAGCAGACTCCAGCAACGACAATTTGTTTAGACAGGCTTCCAGACAAATGTTTGGAAGCAGCCAATCCCAGCAAGAAGCAGGGAGCTGGACTCTATACTTATGGTCACTTCCAACTTGAGGTACTCTATGATTCTATATTTATTCCACAGTTGCTGACCCTGTAATTAATGGCAAATAAGAAAACCCCTCCAGTTGCATGGAGGTTGAGTTTATAGCAGTTCACAGAATAATTCAGGTCGGAAGGTGCCTCAGGAGGTCTCTGTTCACTACATTCAGTTCAAGGATTTGGACTTGATTATGTTCAAATAAGAAGTCCATATGAACTGGAAGAAATTGTCGCAAGCTTAGAAGTCAAATTAAATAACAGATTACTGGCTAATGCCTTTCAGCCTTCCATGGAAAGATAGCCTGCAATCATGCTTCTATCCACTTTCACTGAATACGCTTCATTTGCATTACCCTGTCAAATCATAGAACCATAGAATAGTTAGGGTTGGAAAGGACCTTAAGATCATCTAGTTCCAACCCTCCTGCCATGGGCAGGGACACCTCGCACTAAACCATGTCACCCAAGGCTCTGTCCAACCCAGCCTTGAACACTGCCAGCGATGGAGCATTCACAACTTCCCTGGGCAACCCATTCCAGTGCCTCACCACCCTTACAGCAAAGAATTTCTTCCTCATATCCAATCTGAACTTCCCCTGTTGAAGTTTGAACCCGTTACCCCTTGTCCTCTCACTACAGTCCCTCATGAAGAGTCTCTCCCCAGCATTCCTATAAATCCCATGACTTGCTTACACTGTGTAAGCAAGGTGTTCCTTGTGCATATGGGATACACAGCCATTTGCTTTAGAACAACTCCAACTAGATCTTCATAGGAAGAATAACCTGTCAAAGGCACTGGCTAGCCATGCAGAAGCACAAGAAATGAATTTGCTAGTCACAGTCGCCTATTCCCAGTTTAGGGTAGGCTAGAGATATCACAGCCTTAAGAGACATAACCTTACAGCAATAAAATACAGAGTTACATTGATACTTTGACAGTATGCTTCACTGACACCTTCCCTTAGTTAAGAAAGACTCGCCCCATTTCTTACAAGGCAGAATACCTGTTGTCCCACTGGTATTCAGATTGATCATACCTGGTCCTCACACAGCTGTCGGTTTTACAAGAAAATCCAAGCAAAAAATAAACAAAGAAAGAAAATCTGTCCCCTACACCTCTGGACTGCACAGGAATACAAAAATAACTGGGTTTTGAGTACCGTTACATGGTTCAATTTTGATGTTAAATTTCTGAAATGGCTACTCCTCCACAAAAACAGTGAAGGACAGAGACGCAGAGCGGTCTGCTAGAAGCTGCAGATACAGTCAACTAGAAAACCAGACTGCATAGATGACAGAGTATCAGTCTAAAAATACCAGTATCAGGAATCAAATGAATGGCTTTGCGTATCCAAAGAACAAAGCACCATTTCAAAATAGTTATTCTATTTATAAGGCTGTGGAATAATATGCATGTACATTATGGATGTTCTTTAGTTTCACAGATGTGATTTCATTCTGTTACAGCTATCATGACTCATATTTAAGCTATACAATATAAAGAACAGAATTAAGCGAAAGTCATCAGAGATTCACTTCATACTTTATAATTATACTGGATCTATATGTACATATTAACATTAAAAAAGACTAGGTATAGCCCATACTAAAGCAGGTAATCACCTGTTACAGCAGTAACGATCCTTGTTACACTGCCTGAAGAGCTATGAACAGAAAAGAATATTCTTAGCATAGAACTATGGAAAAGCTTTAGCAGAAACTAACGGTATAGACTGCTGTGACCATGCTTGTCACCATACTCGTGTATCCCTTGGAAGTTCATTAGATACTCGATTTTGAAGATCTTCAACATCGCTTTTATTAAAGGACCATGGCCTCATCAAAAGCAACATTTTACTTACAACTGAACAAAAAAGAGACTAAAAAGACTGCAGGAAAACTGAAAAACTGCTTTGAAAGAGAATAAAACCTCTTGTGAGATGTTTTCAAGACCAATACACCACAGTGGAGAGAATGCCTACCACAATGTACATACCACGTTTTCTGCCCAAACTAAAACACAGGTAGGACTTGTCAGACAGACAGAAATGCACTTCAATAAGAGATAAAGAAGAGTTCTTAAGGATTCAATTTTAACAACTTCTCTGGACATTAACTGGAAATAAGAGATGTGATAGAACCCCTTCATGCTAAACCCATATGACACCCGTATTTTTGTGCAAATGCTAGTATTCTTCATAGTCCTATTTTTTTCTTTAACACTTAAATGTTCATTCAGAGAACACTACAAGAGGAGGTTATTTGTATCTTCTGGGCCATTTTTATCTCAAACAGCGCTGTACACATTCTGGAAAGCATCATTCCCACCAGCTGTGTGGGGTCACTTTTCACCAATGGTAAGTGCAAAAACATAACTGCAGCGTATGAGCAACCAAAAAAATGTAGTAACACTTTTTATTGTGCAAATACTTCATATTCACCTTGGTGCTGGAATAAATATATCCACAGAATGTTTTATAGGATGAACTAGAGCAAACTTAATCTGAAGAGTTCAAAATAGTTTGGAGGCATATTTGAGTTCATGTCACTATATTAAAGGAAGATAGTGACTCTGAAGCAGGACCTTGACTTTAGATGCAATGTATCTAACCACTGACTGGATTGGTCCACTAACCCTTCTGCTCTTCATCTACAGAGAATATAAATTGTACTGTTAAACCTGAGATTTTCTGTTTGACCTTTCAGTTGTAGTGGTTTGCTTTTCAATCCTAAATGATTTGGGAAAATAATTATCTTCCCATTCAACTGCACAGCAATCCTGCAGCTGCTGTCCCCTACCAGAGCCTGAGTCCAGAATCACCATTAGATTACACAGTAAAACACGATCCAGACTCAATTGAGACTTTTCAGACTGGTAAAGGTCCATGCTTAATCCTACTCAAGTTCCCAAATCCTGTAAGTCACTCAAAATGCAAGCAATAAACAGCAGGTGTTTTGTTTGTTGCTCATTTGTCCAGCATTACACAAATCATCCTGCAGTCGCACCACTGACAGACACAAAAGAAAACACTCCATCCACCCTGCAGTTCAGGAAGATGAATTATCTCCAACTTCTTCACCTGGAAAAGACTGTAAATAAACAAACCTGTTTGGCCAACTGATCCTTCTTTACCAAGCCAGTGGCTGCTGCAATGTTCCCTGCTCCTTCCACTGTCTTCTGGGCCACCTGCCGTCACTCCTGTTACCACAGCTCCCCCAACATTAGACACTTGCTCTTTGGTCTTCTCAGCCACTGAGGAGAAGCAGAAGATGAAAGAACGCATTATTATTATAGCTCTGGCAGCTGTAAGTTTTTCAGAGAATTGTATCTATCACTGACAGCGCAGCATGAAGAGCTGTAAGGCCATTACATTTTGTGTGTACCCCAAGTGGATCTTAAGAAATGAGACTATCCATCAGGTAACACTGGAACAACAGAAGTAAAAATAAGCCTTATTTGTGGCTCAATTTATTTCATGTGAAAGACATTTGACATTTTTAGTCATGTCTAGCTGTACTTCAGGGAACAGAAGTCATTACTTAAGGGCCTCTATTATGCCCAACTCGCTGTGTAACATACAATAACTGCCTTCAATATATCCCAGTTTGGAAATGCATTCCGATTAGACCACCAAACACAGCATGTTACAGAGCATGGAAGAAGATTTTTTTACATTACTCAAAAGCCATTGATTACTATTTTATTCTTTTCTTAAAATAGGCTTAATTAATAAGCAGAGCTGCTGCTGTTCAGAAAATTTCAAATACAACCTTTTATTCAATTCTCTGATATTTTTGTCACATTGCTGATGTGTCCATCTATAACACACTAATCTACAAAAAGACTGAATGCCAAAGATGTCAAAGCAAACTGGATTAATAGCTAACTTTAAAGCCCCAGGGAAACAACAACTCATTTAGCCCACATATACATCCAGCAGTTGCTATTTTACCTTTCAGAATATCACTGGGTTCTTTCTGCTCATTCATCCCCAAGGGCTCTTTCTGACAGTAGCCTGCACTATAGTGAAACCACTCTAAGAAAAGAGACGGTATGACTTCATGCCTTAAAGTTACACAGGCAAACTTTTGGCATAAAACACATTTACTCATGTAAGCAAGGGGCTGTTCTTCAAAAACATACAGCATATAATTTTGTGATTCTAACTAACCCTACACTTTCCTTCAGTCCAAATCCCATCTGATCCATAAAATGTATTCATAGCTCTATTTGCACCCTTTAAGGAGCACAGGATAGGATGCTGCTTGGCAGATAAGTCATCCTTTTAGAGACATTTTTGTGATATATGAAAACAAGTCTTTCTCAGGTAAGTTATATTTCATTAACTCCTTACATAAATAGCATCAGCTGTCCATATCACAGGGCATGGAGCACAGATTGCTATAATTGACATTAAATAACAACAACTAGGAAAAGCTAGAAAGGTAAACAATGTGCCTGCTATGTGATTTTCATTAAAGACCCAAATAATAAGTATCCCCTGACTGAAAATGGAGACAAATCATTTAACACTCATCCTAACTTGAAAAGTTAGTAAACCATTACCTCCAATACAACCAAACCCAGGAGCTTTTGTTATAGAGTGGGACAACAACAGACTACATACATTGTTTGAAATTAGAAAGAGAAAGTTTGTTCTGAATACCTTGCATGCTAATGAGATACAAATTCACAAGAAATGTCACTGTGTCCATCCAGTATTCTATTGCCATGCTTCTTCCAGAAAAAAAGAATAATCAAAAGTAGGTTTTGCTGAAAAGCAAATGCTGCCCTCAGGGAAGGTTTAACATAATGCTAGCAAGTGCAGAAAAATATCTATTAAGATGACCCATTTGATTATTACCAGCTACAGAGCATGAAAAGCTCGGGATTGTAGACATAAAGTTTATATAGGAAGCTTTTCACTAATTCTTGCAAACACATATCTGAAGGCGTGTGACCCAGTAATACATCATGTCTTCCAAAAAGCGTTAAGATCTAATTGTGCACAGTCTTTCAGAAACAAACCAAGTAACATTATGAGCCAAACTTGTTAACACTTTCATGTTATTTAGCATGATAAGACAAAATCTCAGAGCAGTGTAATAAAAGTAGCATCTTGCAGAAATACACTGTAAAGTTGTATTCTACAAGAAATCTAGGGGGAAAAAAAGGGCAAAAATAAAGAGAATAAAGATAAATAGAGATGTGTTCTGGGTAAGTTTCAGTATTGCTTTTTATTTTCTGCCATCTCTTTCCTTTCCTGGGAGACAAGACAAAGCCAACAGAAGATGTGTAAATCAGGATCCTTTTTATAGAATTGCTTTTGTTAGCTTTCTTGTATAGAAAAAACTTACATGTTTTGAAAATTCTTTTCTCTAAAGCACACTGAATGTCAGAACAGTTAAGAGAGAAATTTCTCATGCTTGCTGCTGACAAAAGCTCAGTTGCTCTTAAGCAGACTCTTCTCATAAAATGATAAAGCATGGCTGCTCTGTGTTCATTGTCAATAGTCTTAAATAGTCTCATCATCTCAAGATCTGAAACAGCATCTCAAAAGCAAAATATCAAGAAATAGAGTGAAATTGACTGCACTGTGGATGCTGCAATATAAAACACCTAATTCCTGAAAACATTATTAAACTCACATTTCTCAGACTATCCAAAAGCAACTACCCAGTAGCTGCCATTCCCACTATTAGAATGTTTTGGGAAGGCTGCCTGAAGTCTGTTTTCTCCTCCCAGAAACACATTACCCTAGGAAAGGCTCAGTACATGCAAGCAAAACAAAAAAGCAAAGAATCAGGTGGCTGACACTGTGTAATGGCACAAGAAGATACCTTAAAAAAGCAGCAACAAAGGCAATATATTCAAGACTATTTCAGACTGTCATAGTTTTAACACCAGCCAGCACTTTCTGGGTTGGGCTGTATTGAGAGGCTCCAGGTGGGGCTGAGACATAAAGCACATTTCTCACATCTTGTCCTGCCCAAGCTGGCCCAGGCACTACTGCACGAACCCATTTAATTTGTTCAAAAGCTTGCTGCCACTCAGGGTCCCCCCTCAAAGTCATTCTTCTTCCAGGTCACTTGATAGAGAGGGTTTATGATCAGACAATTACCAGCAATGTGCATTCTCAAAACACATAAAAAACAACCACACCACCTAAAAAAAGCTTTTGTTTCTTTTTTATTAGTTGGTGGAGATGTTGTTATCTTGTTGATCACATCTGCGGGGATCCGATGACATCCATCTTGCTATTTTATTCCCAAAACCTGCATATCCTGCAGAGGTCCCTTATCCTTCTTTAGTTTTATAGCAAAAATAGCTTTCATAAGAACCTGGATTATTCTCCCCTTTCCAAACACTTCCTCATGTAATCATTATACTGCAGATGTTCTGGATGTTTCATCCTGTTCCAGTGCAGTCTGGAGCAGCCCATGGCAGAAGGTAGGGCTGTGTTTCCAGCCCTGGAGCAGTCGGCATCCATTACAATTGGAATCGCTCAATATGAAAGCAAACAGCATCCTGCACTCTGCTGCCAAAGGGATCAAGAAAAATTCACTGACAATCTCAGTTGTTGCATAACATTTGGCAACCTTTGACTCCAGCTTCTATTGGAGTTCTAGCATATCTAGTACGGCAGCACTGAACGGCACAGTGACTTTGCTCAGGCTTCAATAGTCCACTGTTAGACTCTACTCTCTGTTAGACACTTTTTTGCACTGGGTGAACCAGCCTTACTGATCACTCCCTGACTCTCCAGTTGCTATCAATTTATGGATAGGAAGAACGGGCATCAACTGACGAGACACTGAAACCAGTGCATTGCCACAGTAGCAATTGGCACCTGCGGGTCTTCCACCCACAGCAACCCCACCACAGACAGATGCTCTGAGAGACCAGGCAAGCTAGACAGCTGGTTAATCTCTGTACTGAAAGCAGCTATTCCAAAAGCCCACCAGTACCCTTTTGTGTACGCTGGACTGTGCAAGCACTGCTCAGAAATAACTATCTATGCTACCCCTGTGCTATCAGTACTGTTTCCAGCACAAATCCAAAATTCAGCTCCCTATAGCTGCTATGAAGAAAACTAGCTCTACGCCAACCAAAGCCAGCACGCGGACACAGCATAAGAAAGCTGACACAGGAGGCACCATAAAAGATCTGTCATATACTGCTTCAGGAATCAGAGCCATGGAGATAAATCCAGCCAACTATAAACATAGCGCAGATTTTCAAAAGCACTCATACCAGTGAGTGTCTTCTTTCCTGTCTCTAAGGAACACCTGAACACCATCAAAGTCCCTATTACCCAAGTGATTCTGTAAATATGCTCCAGCCTGGTGACCCTTCAGCTCTGAAAACCTAGCGACAGAAGAAAAAATAAAATAGGTTCCCAGTCTCATTTTATTGCTTACGCTTCATAGTAACAGGGGAAAAGCATTAAGCATGTACCAACAAATCAGTTCAAAACACAGGGGGTTGATACAATCTAATTAAATTATTCTGAATGCCAGGTTGTTTCATGATCTTAAACTATTAAGCCATTATAAAGTTGATGTCTGCTTTGCATCACATGCTGAGAAACACAGTAAATCGGCTTCCGCAGAGCTCTACTGTGCTGTTCACCTACAGAGACACTGTCCGTTCCAGTAAATGATCCTGGGATGGTGTACAACACCATGCCAAGGCTAACTTTGAAACTGAAGTTCTAATGCTGACTATAGCACTGTGTAAAAATTATTAGCACTGAAGCTTTCTTTTCCCTACTTACTATAGACAAAAGGGTCAATGATAACAATGTGAAACCTTCAGAGCAATTCAAGATGAAAACTATTTGCTTTCAATTTTGAACAATAAAAGTAAGTGAAAACCACAGGATTTCTCTGAATTAAGGAAATTACCCTTATTGCATTAAATATACTTTTGAATATGTATTTCAGACAATAAGGTTGCCTTAGGTACTTGAATTCATTTATAAAGAGACCATAAATAAACTGGGGGTTATTTAATTCATACTGTTTACAGTGAAAAACTTCATGAAGTCAAAACACAACAGAAATACCAAGACTAAAAATGTTAAGAATTACTAGAATGACCAAAGAATTGAGTAAAACCCTTGACTATAGTTCATAGCTGTTGATATTGTGTCTTGACTTGGCTTCAGGAACAGTTGAAGTATCAAAGGCTTTTTGGCCCTGATTTTTTGTACAAACCAGTGCTTTAATTATCAGGAGATGGACTGTAAATTTTTCATCTTTGATACTGTACATTTCTGAACACTTAT
Source organism: Myiopsitta monachus (assembly GCA_017639245.1). Lineage (NCBI taxonomy): Eukaryota > Metazoa > Chordata > Aves > Psittaciformes > Psittacidae > Myiopsitta > Myiopsitta monachus. Next base: position 68,389,058 of record CM029917.1, on the reverse strand, counting down.
CCTTTGGAGATAAGCAAGATGAATGAATTATATTTTTACAATCAAAGGCCAGTAGACACATTCAGTAAGCAGGCAAGTCAGATAGACAAGCTAACACCCTGTAAAACCAATAACTGAAACTTCATCTTCAGAAGTTCTGAGAAAGGGTGACCTGACAAATATCACGCTCACCATATTCCTGTGAATCACAGACCCGTAACCTCATTTTACAGTGTCTTGATGCCACTAAACCTGGTACAATCTGGTCATGCTTTGTTTAAAGCAAGAAACATCTCAATCTATTATTTCCAGCTTTGGAAAGCAACTGACAGAAAAGCGTATTAGCTGTTCAGCACTTTGAGGCATGCCACCTCCCAGACCCCTCACGAGCAAATGGTTTTAAAAGGCAAACTATTCCAGAATAGCAAAAATAGCAAGACCTTAGAACTCTGACATCAAGAAAGGACTGAATACACAGTTGTGAACACACACATGTTGATTTGTGATTCTAGTTCGCGTTTCACTGTCTTCAACCTCAAGTCATTTTTATTAACATGAAATGTCTTACTTTGCCTCAGGTTTCACATGATGTTAACAGCCTAGTACATCATAAGACCACTAAATCTGGAGAAGTCCTAGCCCTATGAGAAGAGACAGGTAGGACTTTACAAGCACTTTAAAAGGCAGCTTTGTCACAGGATCTTTAACAGAGTTAATTTAAATGAGTTTGATTTCTAAGACAGCTTCACTCGCATTTATCAGCATCTTCATCTCTCTTAGATCACTACAATGAACCCAAATCTGCTTTGACCCTGCTTGCCATAACAACTTCTCATAGACTTACATTTATTTGGTTTTCATTTCTCTATCCTCACACCACCAAGCCCATACAGCTTCTCTTCAGAAACCATGCTCTCTGGATTTTGCATGAAGTCTCCTCATTGCCACATTTCAATCAGCATGCCCTCTATCCATTTTACATTTCCCTCCAAAAGCCAAGCATCTTTCAAACAGTTTAACAGGCCAGAAGGAAACAAACTGTGGCACTGAACCTGTTATTCCCAAACTTCATGTGTTTCACTTTGTGTCACCCATTTCCTAAAGTGGGTGAGGAGCAACCACTGTTTTGCCTAAAATTCACAGTAACTACTCTCAATTTTCTATTCATAGGTGGTGCAGCATATAACAGATGTGTGCTTCTTATGTTTGACTTTGCAGCCCGTTTTGTATCTTCCAGAACAAAATCTAGCATGTTTTCAAACCTGTCAAAAATTCTATTCATCAACTCAGAATTTTTTGTCTCATTACACATGTTGCAATCACATAAAGATGAATAATCACAGCTTTTGAGATCAGTTTTTCCTCTCAGGTGAAAGGGAAGAAGTTCCCCACTAAGCTAGCCTACTATACAGCCACAGTGCTTCAGCTAGTTTCACAGATGTGCAAATGCCCTTGACTTATTCTACCACAGCCCAGCTTGGCAAATATCACCTCTATTAACTTGCTCACTAGTGCTGTCAGTTGCTGTTCCCAAAACTGTGATAGTGTTAGATATATGCGCCTCAAATCTCATTCTACTGCAATCCTCTACGGGTTATAGTAATGATCACTATGAATAGTTCTCTTAATTGAAGTCTAACAAGCTGAGATCTCAAACCTTGCAACAACAACATGCATGTTCAGCCTGAGGCTAAATTCTGAAGGACTATCATAGATGCTCTGTTCAGTTTTGTTACTAAAAACTCTTAACTGACCTCTCAACCATTTATTTGGGTTGCAATATTAAGTATTGCCATTTGTTTACATACAGCTGTTTATCCTTTGCATAGGCTTATGTAAGCACAGGTGAATGATACACTTGCCGTACACTGGAGAAACAGAAAGAAGAAATCCTTTTCTCCTCCCTTGTCTTCTAATTTCTTGGAGGAAAACAACCTTAAGTTTCTTGACCATGCATTTTCTTCACATCCCAGAAGTCCCATATTCTACACCACAAAATTACATGTTCTGCTCAATGCACTATGGTCAGTTGAGGCTTTCCTGCACACTGTGGAGATCAAAGACTTACATTCATTTTGCCACTTACCACGAATTATTGGTTACTGGTTTCAGTTCATACTTAAAATGATCCCTGCAAATCAATTTAAAATGCAAATTAAATCTTTCTCAGTGTAGAAATGCTAGCGTGAACATACATGCCAGGCATCAACTTGCAAGTCCGAAAGTGCTGGTGCTGCTGAAAGATTAGGCAATTCTGAAAAACATTTCAAAACCCTCATAACTGTGACAAATTCAAATCAGTTTATCTAAAACTGAAATTTGCTTCTCTCCTAGAAGCCATTTCCCTCATATTTTCCCACCTAACCAGCTCCAGTGGGACATGCTGATGAGTCACAAGAATTTTCTAGGAATGGAGAGGGTGATATAGCATGTCCACACTGCAGCAGCAACATGACTGTGGGTGCAGCAAGCACATCTTATCTGAAACTGCACTTGTTTGTCGCTGGAAACAGACCTCAGACTGGGATGAAGAACTACTAAAAGCACAGGTGATACTTGAGTATTAAGTTCACATTGGATTCTCTGCAGGCACAGATGTTCTAGTTTAAAGCCCTCTCAATCAGTGCTGCCAGCTTATGAGCAAAGACACATTTCCCTCACTGGGACAGGTGGAGCCCATCAAGCCCTAGCACACCTTATGTTTCAAAGACTGCAGTGCAATTATAAAAAAAAAAATATCAAAGTTCTGGCAGAGGCATCAGCCCCGAAGCCTGGAATTTCTTTTGATCAACTTTGCATTCTGGTTGCAATACATTAGCACTCACATGAACGACTAAGGGTGGGTCTGAAGGTTGTACTATGCTCATCAGTCAGCTGGTGACATCCCCTGTTGGTGCTCTAGAAGTGCAGAAACTCCCCTGAAAAGAGAGTCTAATCTTCAAACGGGTGCCTTTGTTCTGCTCAGAAGAGTAACCAATGACTACAATAACTATAACTCACCAGTGTTTCATCTTGGCGCTGGTCTTGCACAAGGATCTGGTTGGCGTGCCCTTGGTGAAGGTGGTTACACAGGCTTCTATCTTTCCATGTGTTTGTCCACCTACCCAGCACCTCCTACGTACTCTGTAATGATAGCTGAGAGGGCCCCTCATACAGCTCAGTGCAGTAACCTGCTTCCACCCCTCCCTGCCCCCGGAACACCGCCTTCCTCCCGGCACAAAACAGATCCCGGACGCACCCCTGTTGCGGTCCTGCCCGCCGAGGGCAGGCACAGACCGGCGGCTGCAGCCGCCGAGCGGCGCGATAGCGTCAGCCGGGGTAAATTACCCGCGCACCCGGCTGCAGGCTCCGCCCCTGGCTGGCTCGTCCAATCAGCGGGCCCAGGCTCAGCAGCGGGGGAACGCCCCCTGCCGGCGAGCAGTCTCTCCCTGCCCGCGCGCGATCCCCTAACTCAACTACTCTACACCACGACTGCTCTACACCGCAGCTACACGGCTGCCAGCGTAGCGGTAGCTTGGGTGTTGCCATAGCGGCTGCGGCTCTCAGTAGTGACTGTGCCGCTGCGCATTTACGGCTGTGGAGGTCAAACTCCCATCTTGCATCCCAGCTCCACGGGGGACAGTCTAGACGGCTCAAGCACGGTCCCTACTGTAAGAAGGGGGCTCCTCCTCTATTGTTTTCCCCTCTTTGAGTTGTTCTTTTTCAGCTGGCTGCAGTGATCCTACGGCCTCTTCCATCAGCACTGGCCCTGTCCACCTATGAGCTCCTAAATTAGGAGATTAAAGCCCTCCTCATATGTCCAAGTCCCTCCCCACTCTGCCTTCCACAGTCGTCCTCTAGTGGCATTCCTCTACTCCAGACCCCACTTTTCTGCCTCAGATCATAAGGAGACAAACATAGGCACCCAAGCCAGGCTGTCAGTGTCTATAGGTCAAAGTTCCACATAGAAAAAAAAATAAGTAAGAAAGACTTCACTTTTTAAATGCCAACTAATTTATAACTTTCCAGCACAGCATATTTCACATTTGGCCATAAACAAACAACAGAAAGACCCCAAGTTATTTCCTTCTGTTTTGGCATCTGGTTTCATCGATCTCCTGGCTCCTACCAACACGACTTGACTGATTCAGGCTATCCCTCAAAAAAACCTTCTCATACAGAAACAAGTATATTAAATTAACATAATTGACTACAGAACAGTTTATGCATTTCAACAAAATGAATGTTGCTTTCTGCTACTCCATTTCCTGTGTTTTTCCATCTTTCATAGATTGGAGTGCTCTCAAAAAAAAAAATACACAGACTTTAACAGCTAAATGGTTGGTTAATCAAACATAGTGAAGCAGTTAAAATCAACAGGTAATTGTCTTACCTGTTGTGACACCATGAACAACTCCTTCCTTGGTCCTGGAACCTAAACAAAGAACAATATTAAGTTGAAAATACATATTATTAAGTACTGGTACAGACTAGATGGATGATGAAGAGGGATGAATATACAAATTACAGACAGTTACATACAGTATTTTCTAAGATTGTTAAAAATTATAGAGAAATTCAATTTAAGGGAAAGGGCAAAATCATCAATAAAGAGTAACTGTATGAATGTTTATTTACTATGGAAAGGTGAATAATACTGGAAACATTTCTGCAGTTTATTTCTTATATGTACTGACTTCCTTGACATTTCTTAATAGCTGTGTTAATTAAACCTCCCACTTTGCAAATTCACATGGATGATTCTGGACAGAAACCATGTTAATGTCCTAAGAAGGCTCACACATGCCTTTGCATAAGTTCAGAGCCAAGTTTCCAGAAGATCCTTACAATTTCATCTTGCAACTCTTCTCCAGATCTCCGTTTGTAAGGATTAACAACTGTTACTGAACTACAGAAAAGCGTAAGAGGTTAAAATCATGGGGAGCTGGTAGTGCTAGCCAGATTCAGACCAAATTTAATCTGAAAGGGAAACATTCAACAGTAGGTAAGGATTCAAACACGAAAATGCCACCAGGGTCAAACCCAAGATCGGCTGCATCCAGCATCCTTCCTGTCAGGGGCACGTATGACAACTTACTTACAGATTCCGCACACAGCAACCTAGAGCTGGTAACCAGACTGAGACCTGTGTAAGCAACGTAACTCTGTCACCCTGAAGATCAAACTGATTTCTGGAACACCCATGTAAAAATACCATGACTTTTTACCATGCTGCATGAAAGGGGACAATATCTCATGTCTTCAATGGTAAGAAAAACAAATTAGCATATACTGCTGATGAAAACACAATTCCATGTCTTTTTCCTTACTACCAGAGTTCTACTTGTCCTCATCAGGTTTTATAATTTGGCTACATTTCAGGGATTAGTAACCATCTGTGGACTATGATGCCTAACAATGTCCAACTAAGCATTACAGAGACAGAGTTTATGTCCTAGTATACCAGAGATAGGATGACTTTTTTTATTGCCAACACAGAGATTACCTTATTTCTAATTCAATTTTTTGTCTGAATGTTATTCAGTATTTGAGACATTGTAATATATACTTCTGATGTTACACTTCAAACATCTATATATTTTTAGATTGACATTACTATGTAAAGTCATATACATACTCACAGACACAGAAATATATTAGAAGAAAATGTATGAGCAGAAATATATCAGAAGAAAGCAACCCCGCCCACAATTCTTTACAATAATACAATTAAGCTCTGAAATAGAATATAAATTCATTCATCAATATGTCCTACTTGCTACTTGTGACAATTTATGGAACTTAAGCCAAGTATTTATGACACCATCTGATCGATTACAGCACTGAAAAGGCCTGTTATCCATGAGCAAGAGCAGAATACCAATCCATGATAAATAAGAGGGAAAAAAATGCTGCATCAAGTAAAATGAGATTTTAACTTTAATTAACCTTGTAATGAAGAGATAGAACAGCTGAGAAGTTTCTCCTCCATTTATTCTGATTTTCTCTTTTAAAAGATCTTGTTTTCTCTCACTGAAAATACTTATCATTGAAAGAATAATTCATTTTATTAAAACCAAGGTGTTAATGTCAAAGAACTTGGTTTAGGACTTTGGTTCTATGCTATAACCACAACTAATACAGAAATGCTCGTCTCTTTCTGTTAATGGAAGATTGGTTTTTCTTCAATGAAAGCTTGGCTTGCAGACCCATGCAGAACAGAGATATGTATAGCTAAATCTATTACTTGGCAAACAACCAGCAAAGCAGTGGTCCAGACCTTACAGCATATGTTAGAGCTCAATACTATTTGCCCCACTACAGCACACTTGCATGAAGTAGCAGTTCCTGCAGTCACAACTACAGCAGGACCTGTAAGCACATTAGGACCTGCCAGAACAGGCCTATAAATAAAAACAGTTGAATATAGTAGGACGACTTCTGGCTGGCAATAAAGAAAAGCTGGTCATCCACACTGTTTTGGAGAGAAACTAGCTGTCTGGCATTCTGGCATTCCCAAAGCATCAGATTTTATCTTGCTTATTGTACCCTACATAACAAGGGGAACAGAAGAATCAGAATAGGGATAATATAAAGAACAAGGAACCTGACACTGATACACTAATAGGGTGATGCAGGTGCAATAGTAGTACATGACAATGCTACTTTTCCAAGCTATAATACACATTTGTGTGAGGGGAGGGAGAAGCCAAAACCAGAATTTTTGCCTGAGAAAAAATAAAATAGACTCTCTTCATTTCATTTTTTATCATCATCATTCTTACTTTGCCAAAAATCTTAACAGTTTGGCAATGCACATTTCTGGGGGTTTTGAGAGATGAACAGACTATTCCAATCAAGCCATCCCTGAGATTTCATTTGCTTGGACAGAGCTAGGTTAAGACAAGGAAACATAAGCAGAAATTCGGGGAAGGAGAAACCGCTGTCTAAGGAAAACACTTCTCCCATGTGCTGAAGCCCATTATTTCACCAAATGGCCCTTGAGTACCTTGACTACTTCACTGGCTTTTCTACTACCAAAGGAAAAAAGAAATCTTATGAAAAGACAGCAGCAGAGGAATTTGGATGGTCTTGCCAAATAGGTCATGACTGCACTGTTCTGCTCTAAGGCCACGTGCCAGCTAAGCGCAAGGAGTAGTAAACAACTCATCCACTAGTCACCCTGCTCCTTTGTTCTGCTAGGGTGTAACACATACAAAAGTGACTGGAAACTTCCTGAGCACTGAACATGCACTCAAGAGTCAACTGACCAAAAAGTTCGAACTCCCTGGTAGTATACACAGACCTCAGAGGAGCTCTTGAGAAGTACATCACTAAGAGCAAGCAAGAGCTTCTCACTCCCAGGTCCTGGTTTCAAAATGAGTAGGGGTAAGTATTACCACTTGTTTCCTCACAGCTTTTGAAGAATACATAGAGACACAGTTTTAAAATTAATGCTACATGGTGCAGCATAGGAGTGCTGAGCCTCAGTCCTCCTTTCTAATCAATGATCAAGCCATTGCTTAACATCAAGAAAGGAATTGATGCTGTTCTTGCAGGAGCCAAGACAGAGCCACTGATTTCAGCTGGCCGATGCTGAAATACATCAGCAGATGAATTTAGGGGGAAAAAAAAAACCACAACACTTGAAAGCATATAAACACACTATAGACTATATTGAACAGTATTCTGGGTATTAAAAAGCAGGACAAAGACAAGTGGACTGAGGGACAAAGAGTAGACTAGTTATAACAACAACTTTCCATCCCTCCCAAGCTGCAGCTTTTGTTAATAGACTTCTTGCCAGGTAGAATTATGTTAAAATCTTTCACATAATAGGTAAGAGCAGCCTGGACAGAAAGGTCCAGATTTCAGCTGAGAGACCTTTATCACAAAAGGAATCTGGACCAAAGACTTAGAATGTTATTAATTCTCCAGCAGCACTGGAAGGCTGAATGTTATGGAGCTGACTGTTGAAACCAAAAATAATGGACAAGTTTCCCTCAGCCTAATGTTGTTCGGTTCTATTTTGCAAGATGTCAGGCAGCTTTCACAGCATGATCTGGCTGTGAAACTTGCATTTGAAATCCCAACTATAGAGATAGGGAGGAAGAAACCTTCAGGAGCATTAGTGCAGTGTGCTGCTCCTCTCCTCTGCTCATAAAGGGGTTTCACCACCTTTTGCACTGCAACAATTATCAGCCCGCAGAATGAAGAGGCCATCCCACCAGCCTTTGCTAACACTGCTCAGCAAAAGAGCCACCCCTGCTATGTATTCTGGAATTAGAAAATATTAGAAAAATATAGTCAGCTCCTCATTTTCTCCCTTACCCTACTTGACTCTGTTGAAACTTCAGCTGACAAAACCGGGGCTCACTACTGGCAGGCATGGGCAGGCACACATCCAGACACATGAGCTCCTGGGGACACAAAGGCTTCCAACTTGCATGTCTGAAACTGTGCATAGAGCTCTTTCCTCCTGAAAAGCAGGCACCTGCTGTGGGAAGGATCCTTCACCATTACTGAAGTCATCTGCACTGCTCCCTATCATCGCTCAGGATTCTGCTGTCCTTCCTATTTATTCTTGAAATAAATAACGAGTCTGCCCTCCAAAGTTCAACCTCAGCAAAATCATCTCTGAAGGCAACAAGGAAATCTGTTGCCTCTGGGAGCAGAACCAGGTTCAAATATTATTACAGTCTGGAGAACAGGTCTCCCACAAAGATTAATTCAGCACACAATGTAAGTTTCTAATACAAAGAAATCAATGACCCCAGAAGCACGGCCAGGAACTACAATAAACCAAAATTTGTAAAAAAGAAAGCCCTACCTCTGAAAAAAATAACACTAACATCAAGCACAATGTACAGTGAAAGAACATCTATTTTGATACACTGAAAATGAGCAGATGCTCGTTTTAAAATAGCCTCATCTTACAATTAGTTTTCAAAATGACTGCCATCTCTATTGGCAAGAGCACCAAGCTCTGCTATGGCTCAGCAGGAGAAGTGTATTCCAAATGAGTAGTCCAACCTATCTGGAGCAGAAATAATTTGTTACAGACTGACACTAGCCTGCACAGGCAGAGGGAATCCTGAAAAGACATTGGAATTGCAGAGACTTCAGTACTCCCATTTAAAAGAAATGCCTCTAGTTTTCAGCTCAGTTTAACTTCTTTTTGGTATTTGTGCACATCTCCCCAGATACACCACAGCTTCCATTACAGACCTGACCTTCTACAAAGTCATCAAAAAAGAAAGAGCTTATGGAAAAGAGTACCTTTTCCCCTCCATTCTTTTATAGACAAACTTTATTTGATTAATAGGAGAAATTGATTCATTTTTTTTTAATGACTACTTATTCAAATAATCTTGGCAGATTATTTTCCTGTGAATTTTTCATGGCAGCATTTGCAAGATAGTCCTCTAAAGCCCGATACTTGCCAAGTGAAGATGATGATCATGCAATCAAAGTACCAATTTGGGATTTGAAAGTAATTTCATCCTCGGTTCTGTGCAAGACTCTTGTATGTCCTAGATAAGTCACTTAACAACTGCTTTGCTACCTTGGGGTCTGATTGTCCTACCTCATTAACTGTAGTGGCTCTTCCTTGAGAAGTCACGGAAAATATCTGCTAGGGATATGCAACAATAAATACAGAATGTGGATTAAATTTCCAAAGATGAGGAGATGACACTTTGCCATACAATATGTTACTGTCAACACATCAAACAGTCAGGATGGCTTATGTCAGTTCCTGAACTAACCTCTCAAGTTTCTTCTCTTAAAATATGACTTAAGCCCCACATGCTCTATGGGATGCTATGAAGCTACCTTCCACATCAGCTTTTACATGGGGCTTTTTTTTTCCATTTATTTTTACTGCACCATCAACCCCTTCAGCCTCAACCTAGCAAACCTCTTGAAAGACTGCCAGCTAGCAACCTGTATTGCAAGGCACCTCCTAAGACACGACCTTGTTCTGTGTAGCTTTACAGATGTGGCCTCACTCCATGGAGAAGTAATGCACAGCCAGCACAATGCAGGGATGGAAGAACCAACATTTGGCTTCAATGAACTGGAGCTCAGGAAGTCACAACTCTCCTCTCATTTGTTTTACAGTGGTCTCCTATGAGCCATTACATATGGGGGTTTGCAGAAGAATAGGTCTGATGAGGATCCAGCAGCGAATGTCAGGGCACACCCAGTAGCAGCATGATCCCTGCTGCCCACCTACCCACATAGAGGACGCCCTCTTTCGTCTTCCCAGCCGCCTCTGCCACACCCTGCTTGGTCTTCTCTGCTGCTGCTACGACTCCCTCCTTCGCCTTGGATAGTCCTTTCATGAACACATCCATGGCTGAAGAATTTCTTCACACAGCTCTAGGGAAAAAAAAAAAAAAAAAAAAAAGACAGGACACTTTCAGTGAGATTTTTTTTCAGCTTTTTATCCCTGAAGGGGAAGAAAATTCTATTCAAACCAAACGGGATCACAATTACTTTAAAACTGTATTATTTCTACCCCCATATTATGTAGCTTTCAGCCTCATCTCTATTACCAATACACACGCACCTCTCTGTATGTGAGGCTGCACTCAGTATTTCAGATGGAAAGAACAGTTAAATAAGTAGAAAGGAGTATGATTATGTGATCACCTTCACATTTCCTCACATGCTGTTGTACACAGCAAGTTAACCACCATTGCCAGAGCAGTTCCCTCAATCCAAGCATAGCCTGAGGATCTTGTTTCCACAGAATCCTACAGAGAGGTTGCCAATAGCACAGTTCTGGTTGGAAAATGGAGTCATTGATACAAGTCCCTTCCTTGCCTACCAGGGCATCATTTCCTTCAAAGAACAGTTCTGTTCATGTGGGGACTGCATGATTTAGCCCTGTGTTTTGATGATACTCCACCTCTCATCCAGAAGAAAACTGCTAGCTTAGAGAAACACTAGCAACTTACATTAAGACAAAAAAAAACCCCTACCAACCCACAAACACAAAACCCACAAAAAACCCCAAACAAATAAAAGTACAAGACACCCACACCCTCCTAAATGACAGATGTTCACTTGTTATAAGAAACTGCCATTACTATGCAGAAGGACTAGAGCAAATAGAGAATGCTGCTTTTCCTGTAGTCCAGAATTTTGCTCACAGTCCACACTACTCTTCTGGAAATCGAGTTTTCCTGAATGGGATCTGGCCTGAAAAGAGGTTTTACTAAAAAGCAAGAGCAAGAATGCAGGATTTTAGAAGCACGGCACTGAAGCTGCCAAGTAAGCACTGTGACAGCTATACAACCCAGCACTACACTGAAACTACTAAATTAGTAATTAAAACAAAGAAGTCGGTGCCCCTTCAACAAGTCCATTATTGATAGTCCTTTCTCTCCCTCCACACACAAAGAAGCGCTGCCTGTTATTTTATGTTCTCTGCTGGATGCTGAGCGGGAGGAACGGATATCTAGGAAGGCATATGGGCTGCCGCAGCTTTCTACTAACTCATGACGAGCGTGTGAAGAAAGGCAACGTTTGTGCTCCAGCCAAACTGCCCACGGTACCTGTCACCCTGCGCTGGGGAGGTGCCTTATCCACACGGGGGAAAGCGGGGCAGGCCCTCCATCCCGCTGGACCTTCCAGCTTCTGCACAGACAGGGTCCTCAGCTCCGTTCCCAGCCCTGGGCGGGGACACCCGGGGTCCGCGGGCGGGCGACATGGATATGCATCAGCTAACACACAGGCACCCGCAGAAGGAGAGAGGGAGCGTGCAGGGCGGCGTGACCACATATATGCACACACATAGAGACGGGCACCTACCGGGGAGGGCGGGGGAGGCAGCCGTCTGGGCACCCGCGGGCTCCAGTTCACACGCCGTCGGCACAAGGCGGCCACAGCGCCCAGCTTTCCCCCCCTCTCCCCCCCCCCCCCGGGCCCACAAGAGGACATTCAACAGGAAATACTTATATTTTATATACACATTTAATTATATGTGTGTATATATATATACACACACATGAATCCCTTGGGCTACACAGGCACAGAAAACCCAGCCCTCGGCAGCACCGACACGGAGCGAAGCCGTTCCCCCCGGCCGCACCGCTCCCCACCGAGCCCGGAGCTCCCTGAGGGGCCGCCGCCTCTTCTCCCCGCTACCGCAGCGGAGAGGTCCCCACTCCCCCGGCACTACCGGAGACAGCACCTGCCCCGCCCGGCCCCGCACTTACCGCCGGGCTCGTCCGCCACCGGCGACCGAGCCGTTCGGAGCAGGCGTGGGACGGAGGGAGGCGGAGGGCGAGACGCGGAGGGCCCGAGGAGAGATGCCCCTTCTCAGCACATCCCCAACGGGGTGAACGGGCCGGGTCTGCTGGTACCTGCCCCCCGCGGCAGCCCCGCAGGCGGCGAGTGCGAAGCAGACAAATGGAAGAGGGGTGGAAAGAGGATGCGCCACGGAAGGGAGGGGCGGAGGTAGGGAGGGTCCCGCCGCGCTCCCCACCTTCTCCCGGCCCACCCGCTGCCGGGGTTTGCGCAGCCCACCAGTCACGTCCGTCTCGGGAGAGCGGGGGAGGTGTGGTCAATGGGGGGCACTTGTTCCATCCACTCATACCAGGAGAGGAACAGGAGTAAAAGGGAGACCGGACGGCGTAGCCCTCCTGAGACTGTGCGCACCCTACCGCTCCCTCAAAGGGCCGGAGCACTGCATCTCAGAAGTGTTGAGGGAGGTGGTGGTGGCAGCAGCACACCTGTGTTTCCTTTCACTTTAACAAAGCCTTAGAAAATCTCCCCAAGCATCTAATTGTTTTTCTTCTACTTCCAAATCTTCAGCCTTAAGTGGCTGGAGTTCAGTGTGACTGTTCTCACAAGATTCATAGGCTCATAGAATGGTTTGGGTTGGAAGGGACCTTAAAGATCATCTAGTTCTAACGCCCCTGCCATGGGCAGGGGACACCTTCCCATAGACCAAGTTGCTCAAAGCCTCATCCAACCTGTCCTTGAACACTGCCAGGGATAGGGCATCCACAGCTTCTCTGAGCAACCTGTGCCAGTGTCTCATCACAACCGCAGTAAACAATTTCCTAATAGGTATTCTAAATCAACCATCTTTCAGTTCATGATCCCAGCTCATTTTTAAGGATGGAAGGTGACAGTCCTGCACCTGTAATTTTAGTCTTAACTCTATCGCACACACAAAAGGACTTTCATCCCAAATCAGGAATGCTATGAGAAGCTCCTCCTCTCTCCTGCCAGATTTACCCAACCCCTACACCTCAACTAGCATCCTCCACCATACACTCCATGGCTACTGCTATTCAAATCTTAATCTGATGCATATAAGTCATTTTTTCTGCAGAAAGGGTGAGCCAGCAAACTTCTCTATTTTGGTAACAGAATTTAGGCATGAAAAGCCAAGACCAGCAGGAGACAAGGCATTAGAACAGATGGACCTTCAGCTTGAGTACATCAGTTCCTGTGCTGTATAAAATCCTGCAAGACTTACACAAACAGCTTTGGTTTTGTTGCACTCCAGAAGGAGAAACAGAACACAGTATAGATGAGATACAATCATGTGAGCTGCAAGGAGCATCTTTCATCCGTCTTTCATCCATCATCCCATACAGACAGATGATGCATCCCTGGTTTTGTTTTCATTCTGAATAAGTAGTGCAGAGTCTTCCTCTTGTCAGATTTCTTCATAAACCTTAATATTTCTATACTGTTCAGTAAACTTTCTTTTGCTTCATTCCAGTACTAGTTTTAATCAACCAAGCATTCAGCAATATATTTTATTTCTTTGTGCAAGTAGGTGCAGACTGAGAATACAAATCATGCCCTTATAATTCTGCCCTCAAGAAAAACCCAGGAATTAAATTACATAAGGTGCTTCACCTCATTCATCCCATGCAGCACATTCGTTACCAATGCAAGAACGAGATATGGTATTTCTATTTCCTCCCAATTTGGGGGAGAGGAAAATGGGTACACTTTCAGGCAGTAAACCAAAGCGAATCATGTTCTTTGCCCTTGTTGTTAACTGACCCAGCAATTTATATACCTTAGTAGTTAAATTGACTCATTGAAAGCCATTCCCTCAGTCATTCTCTACCACCTAGGCCTGTAAACTTATATCCCAAATTAGAATTAAAGTGAAAATTGCAGTCCTTATATAAGTATTGTCTTTCAGTTTGCTGTGGTTTAAGCCCAGCCAGTAACTCAGAACCATGCAGCTGCTTGCTCACTCCCCCCAGCTTTTGTTTCTCTAGCATGTAAGCTGCTATGAGCGTGAAATGTTGCTTTTTATAATGCTGACATGAATACAGATAGACTTATTTAATTATGTTAGCAACAACAGAGAATATAGTAAGATAAATATCCTTGTATGCTTATGGCTCTATTTCTGAAAACTTTACAAATAGGAGCTCAGATGTTTGCAACTCCTAGCTTTCGCAAGGATTCTTTTTTTTTGCCTTGTGTTTATCAAAGGCAGGCATTATGTTGTGCTGTTAAACAATGTAACAGCTTGTTGGTTAATAAAATCATGCAGCTAGAAATAGAGAGTTAAAAGCAAGAAGGATCAGTTGCCACAGCAGAATTAAAGCTTAAGATTTCAGCTGTAGTATTCAAACTAGGCAGCTGTTAAATTCTAAATCAGAGGGTAAAAGGCACAGAAGGAAAAAAGAAATAGAGTATGAATGTTGACACAAGAAATGTTTCATTCTGAAAATGGATGTGACTTATATAGAAAACAGAATTAAATATGGTAGGGAATTAGCATTGCATCTCCAAGGTAATTCCTATTTAAACCACATTGTCTGCAACTGCCGGGTGCATTTTTTTATGCTGTCTCCTCAGTACTATTGATATCACAGTAAGTTCTCCCCTGAAGCCCTTCCTGTCAGAAGAAAGGATAGCAGCAAGTGGATTGCCCAGTGAACACATTTAAAACAAATCTTTATTTAATGACACTGTTTACTTTGCATGAACATCTAGAGCGAAAATCCATTAAGTAGTAATAAAAACTTGTTCAAGCCATTTTGCATTGCAAGCTAACTTATTGGATTATTTGCTAGTGATCAAGTACATATACTTTCTCACTATGAAAAGAACAATTACTGGTAATTGAACAATGTTGAAGAGTAAAACTGATGAGAATTTACTGTCTTCTGGTTAAAAAAAATTGAAATGTAAAACTCTTCATGTGGAAACACTGAAAAGGTGTTCCCCTTCAATGCTACATACTAAATGGAAAGCTTTCCCCTGTTTATTCAAGGAATGACTCATGCAGGCTCTCTCTGTTACCACAGAACTGGTAGGTGGTGTTACTCAGAAGAAAAGTACCTTTGAAAGCCTGAAAAGCTGCATGTGAAAGGAATCTACCTTAGGGCAGTCTATTTGCAGGTAACATTGATTATTCCACTGCAGTGTCTTTCTATTGAATGCAGATAATCTGAAAATGGTCTTAATTTGATAAATCCATTGACTGGGTGAAACAGTGTGATTTTTGTGCAAATATACTTCAGTCTTTGCATTTTCCACAGAACGGTTTACTATGTGCATTGGTTTAGAGGCAACTGGGAGTTCAGACCATTTTCATCAACTCTTCCATCACAACGTTTGCGTTTCTGTTCCCACCCAGGTCTCTCTATGGGCCATGGCTGTCCATCACTGGCCATGCTGTAACTACCTGTGTGCATGAGTAATTTCCAAGAATGCAAAACCAAGCTCAGTTTCAAGAAAAGTCAAATCAAATATGATCTCTCATTTGCTTACAGGTAAGCTGAGGTTTAGCATATCATTATCCTAACACTTAGCATGTTCATAAGTGTTGTAATGTAACACCCCACAGCATGTGCCTCAAGTTCATGATGTCTCCGGTGATGCTTACTCAACTGAAAGTGAAGCATGTGTTAAAGCCTTCGTACAATCTAGTTGCAAGGTGTCATTTCAGAGTTAGTTTTTCTGTGAAGCATTCTCTTTATTTATTTAAAATTCATGTCCACTATTATGCAGCAGTTGCCATTTCCAAATCATTCCTATTGAAAAGATTTCTGCTTGTGAACTGTTTTGGTAGATATAACTGGATGCTTAGTATGGGGTGGGTCACTGGATCCACTCTCATGCCATACAGCCATTGGCAAGAGATGCAAATAGAGCTGAAACAGGTTTGTTTGAAATTCAGATTGAAATTCTTGATGTCTTTGTGCACAGAATCCTTCATCTCAGATCAAAACCAGAGCACGGACTGAACACTTCACAGAGATAGACCTCTGTGACCAGACCTAGCTCTCTCCTTTTATTCTTGAGGCTTCTCCTCTGCTTCTGATTTACCTGCTCCTCTCCGGCATGAGGTTCTTTCTCAGATATCTCATTTCTCTGCAGTTTCAGCCCTTGTATTTGACATAGATCAGATAACCTGTCTACTCCTTCCTGCTATCAGCTCAGGCGCACACAGCACAGTATGTATCATGTTCTGTCTGCAAACTATAGGCCAAGCCATGATCGGCTTCAGGCCAGAACAAGACTAGTGCAGGTGGACCATGGAAGAAGGAGGGCTTCTTCCCTAAGTCTTAACATTTGAATGAATTAAGCTGGAACTGAAAACTTATCATAAAAAAAAAAAAAAACAAACAACAAAACCAAAACCCCACATGTGTATCTCAATGGAGGTTCCTAAACCTCAAATTCCTCCTTCCAAACATGAACAGTATAAACTTTCTCAAAAGAAAAGTTCACCAGAATATTTTAGCATACCTAAACTCTTAAGATTGCTTCTCAAAAGCAACTCAGGCATAGCTCTGCTATTTTGGGAGATTTAGTATACGTATATATGCACAGGTACATATACATATATGTGTATATGTGAGAGAATATTTACAAGGTATAAATATTAAAAATGTTTTAATTGAGACAGGCATATGTGCCAAAATATGATGTTGGAGTTATGTACACACATACATGTGTGTATGTCTACATATATGTAAAGAAAGTTGATGTATGACAGTGACATGGTAAATACCAGCCAAACTACACTGAGGTTGATATAACTCTAAGGTTCTAAAGAAGGGTCTAGCAGCTTTATACCAGCTTTGCTAGAAGCAAAACCTGCCAGACCTTCACCTCCTTCACTTCAGTCAAAGCTGAAGTTACAGACACATCACATCTTCTATAGGCAACGATAACATTTCATAAATTAATTTATCTGGGCTAGAAATACAGTGCTGAAGGGCAAAGCAATTCTCTTTGTTGCACTTAGGGCCTTAAGCAAAGCTGTACTCTAAAACGCAGCAGCTTAAGTGCCAAGGAGGCCATACGGCAGCATGCAGCATGTTTCTACTCAGAGACACCCAGTACATCTGATGAGGCTGACCTAAGGATGCCTGGCAAAATCAGCATTGATTGCTCTTTAAAATGTTTCCTGTTACACTGTACCAATGGGTTGACTGGAACTAAAAGACAGAATCATCTTCCTCACGTGTGATGCAACATGTTAGCAGTATCTCACAGAACTGAAAATGCTAACACTGGAAAAGTGGGAATCATTATACAGGGTCAGGTTGCCACCTGTCTTGTCTCAAATCCTGTTTGAGTGAGAGGCCAGCACCAGGTGTCTCCAAGGTCAATAATAGAACTGCGTGCTCTAACATAGCCTGCTGCACACATAGGTATCTGAGCCATAATGTGCAGGCACAGCACATTAATTACCTGGATGGCAGCATTTCTCAAGAGATGCACCAGCAAACTGTTCAAACAAGTGCAAAACCCAGACAGGAGCATACATCATTCTATCAAACTGTCTTCTTTCTAGAATTTCTAAGGGGAAGTAGATATCACACAAAAGAAAAGTGTCAGTTTTCATACAGACAACACTTTTGCTATCAGAGTTATTAATAATCCAGAGGTGAGAAGCTTATAAGCAATCCAAACACGACTGCATCTTCACACAAATCTGTTTTTCATGTTGCTTGTGAACAAGTTTGCTTTCTTGCTAGAAGTCTGCTATCCAATATATTTAGTAAACAGATGCTCTGTGTATCTGAAGTTCACCAACACATGCTACACAAATAGGAGATTCCCTTTCTGAACATTCAGCATGTGGAAAAATATATATATAAGCACCGGTATACAGAACAAGTAGATAAAAACTATGTAGCTAGCTGTATTATGTTTTGCCATATTAACCCACAGGAGAAAACTAAAGTCTTCTCTGGAAAAGGCAACACATCATTCTCTTCTCATTTCTCTGATTCCAACATGCAAGCTTCCCACCTAAGCAGGTCCCTTATATAGTATTTGCTGGTGCCACTTCAATCACCAAAAAGTCATGACATAGTCATCAGTTGTCAGCACTGTTTTTGTAACACCAACTACAGGTCCAATTCAGCTCCCATTCATGTTGGCATTAAATCAGCCATTAACTCAGGGGAACCAAGAATAACAAGGGAAATATCTATATATAAACATTATTATCTGTTCTGGTTTCTTTAGCTCCATTATTTATTACACATAATCCCTTTCTGGAATCTCATTTTAGTGCAATCTCCAACCCACAGGCCTGTATCTTTTTGTTAATGTTTTATTGCCACAAATCATTTAGGAACTTGTCTTGGTTTAAAATTCTTAATTTTAAGGCAACACCTGGGATACTAATATTTACCTATATGCAACACTAAGCAGAGCACAGCGTGACTGCAGGGAACCATTTCAGATTTCTTCACAAGGGGAGGTATAGTCAGGCTTGGGCAACATACGCAATCGATACTAAAAAAAAAGAAATTATTTTTCCTCATATTCATGCACAGAATAAATGTACCTGTAAATTTAATTTAATTTAAATTACCATTCCTGTTACAGCCTCAAGTGCAGATCTTGGAAAAAATCCCCAACAAAACTACCTTAGAAATGTCCAATTTCTGCTAGGCTCTCCAATTTGTTTCAATTCACAAGCAGTTTCAATTATTAACATTTGCAGAGATGCCCAGGAGGCAGGAGAAAAAGACTCAAAAGATCACTGAAGTGATCACTAAGGACAAGTTAGGTAAGGGACAAAGGGAGGACAGAGCAGCAAACATGGCAGTAGTCACAGTCAAACAGGCCACAGTCAAACTCAAGTCAAGTTTGCATAGGTATCTCAATGAGGGGGTTGTCCAAAGAGGAAATGTAAGTGGTCAGTGGGCAAAGCAAGGAGTTCTGAAAGTGTCTTTTCATGGATGAAGACTGATGGGGGAGAGGGCATGAAGTATTTTTAATCACTAATGGTGAGATGGCACAGGCACCTGGCAGAAGGAAAGCAAGAACTGGCATGCTGGCAATAGACAAAAGGTGGTCAGTTACCTAAGGAATAGGAGCCTTAAGTTGTGCTGTCCAGGAAAAAGATGGGACAGTGGGGATACAGAAGAAGAGGTGACATGGTGGAAGCCATGTGCTAGGGAAATTATTTCTCCAGCAGTTTATTGAAGGGACACTGGAAAAAGATCGTATTTGTCAAAGTCAGACTAGAAGCTGTTATTTGCCAAAGCCTATAAGCTGTCAGATGATCAGATCATTTTAAATGCCACAAGCCAGCAAGACTAGAGTTACAGTAATCGCATCCTACCTCTACTAGGATAAATGTTTGTAAGTACCAGCTGTAGGAGGGCTTGCTTCCCAGGCTGTTAGTTCCATCAGTAACCCTAAGGCAACTAACTTTCAGACAGAGATATTCAGATCTTAATACTTGGGTGAGCAAAATCAATCGCGCAAAGCAGCTGAACAAGTGGCCAGATTTTCAGCATTGTTGTCTGTAACAGTCCAAAACCAGTTGCCCCCCCCCCCCACCCCAACCAGGGATACTGATTTGGTTTATCTAAATTGGGTTTTTTCATTTAAACAGTTTAGGTTTTCCACTATCTTGAAGGCACATTTGATATCCAGTATTGTGGCTCAGACGCCTCAGTAGTCCTCTTGCTTTGTGCTCTGTGTAAGAAACCCAAATGATCTTGCCTGAAACAGCTGAATCTCCTTTAAAAAAGAAGTAGGCAGTTCCCTTTATCTCCAGGAAGAACATCCTAAAAGACTGGCCTGCTTTCATATTGGGCATCTGCTTTTTCCTGTGGGCTAAAATACAGATGTCCGTTGGTGTTTTGAAATACAGATGCAGAACTTGTGTGGAGTCAGTGTCTGAGGAGTTTATCTGCTCCTTATGGTCCTAATCTACAGGTGATATTAAAAAACTTTTCAGTGCTAAATTTGTTTTCCTATCAACATGTTTTTGCATTCACTTCCTATTAACACTCACAACTGCTGATGAATGTCCCATTGTGCTTGATGTTTTACAGCCATGATCAGACAATATTCTTTGCTCAAAAGGGTTTATTATCTTGGTGTCATGAAAAGATACAAACAGGGTAATAAAGCACAGATTAAGGATGTGAGAAGGAGTAGTGAGAATGAAATTGGTGAACCATGCACAGTACACCGATAAGCACAGATCACTGCCTTCGTAGGTACCAACTGCCCTGTGAAGTGAGAGTTTAGCATCCCTGTAGCTTGTTTAAGCAGTGAACTTACAATATGGAGAGGCTTGTTTCTCTTCATCTCTCACTGCAATCTTCTCAACTATTTGCAACCAAGGTCCTCGTGTATTCAACCCGTGGCTTACACATCACAAGGTGCTGCCTTTGTTGCTGCAATTCCAAGCTTCTCTGAAAGAGACTGATCTTATTTGCTGTACAGTTAAGAGATTCCTGGTTATGCCATTGCTCAAAAATATCTGTGTCAAGATACATTGAACTTGATGCAGCCTTTTGTATATCATGCACAAATCCGTTCGATATCTTCTTCCTTTTCATGCTGTCAGGCGCAGTGCTGTTCTGGTTAGGAGCAGCAGAAGCTAACTGCTATTGTCCATAATCAGGGCCCACTCCTAGGTAACAGTTTATATATTTTGGCTACAATCTACTTTAAGCTTTTGTATATAAACTGTTAATAAAGCGTTAATGTGTTTTAAATGTTTCAATCAATTGTTAATTATTATTATTTACTGCTAATGTCTAACCAAGCAGTAGATTATTTGTGCCTGTGGTGTATGGTCATCAGTATTACCTTCTGGTGGTGTCCTCATAACCATGTTACTAGTTACTTAATGAAATTCCCTCCAAATATTAAACTCTTTCAGAACTACTTGAAATAGGCATACACTGGAATGGTAAAGAACTTCCTCTAGCTATTCATGAGCCAAATGCAGCTTTCATTATTCTGTGACTAGCTTGAATGCTCTGTTGAAGGCATTCCCCGTCATCAGCAAGCTTGTGTTTCAATCTGAAATGTGTCTGGTGACATACTTTTAAACTGAACATCAGCTTCCTAAGTGAACTTTAATGTTCTTCACTTAAAATCGTCATGCTGAACACCTTGAAGAAATGGTATTATATTTCCATTGAGTGATTTTAAAAGATTGGGTTTCAGTCACTGCTGCTTTTGTCTATTATGAATAACATAGCATTCACTCAGTGGGGTTCATCTGTGCAGTGAAGTACTAACAGCAGCAATGAGAAAATAAGACCTTGACACTTCATTAAGCCATCTATCTGACAAGAGGATTTCCAGTGCCTTTTAAGATTTTCCGCAAGTCAGCTGTATTGCTCCCACCCATCTTCTCAACCCAATGTTATAATTTTGCAGTTTTGACACATCTAGTGTGTAGTTATGGAAAACCACCCTCATGTGTTTTTGACTTCAGTGATTTCCCATTGACTTTACCTGTCTGACTTAAGCTACCATTTAGTCCGGCTGAGTGGAAGACTGATTCCTCGCCGGGACCATAGAACTAACTTAAAGCCAAAGCTTTGAGGTGGATCTGTCTTATCACTTTCCATAAAGAAACTCCCTAGAAGAAGATCAGAATGTCCAAAAAGCCAGGTATGATCTGAGTAAAATCTAGGCAAATAAACACAATTTACTAGTGAACCCCAATTAGATTAGCCCAACAAATTAAAGCAACAGAAAATAATAGCTTATACTTGACTTTTTGCCTAATTGCCCTGTCTTGGCAGCAACTTCTGCTTCCAGATAAGTTTGAGATTAACTCGTTGACCTGAGCTGCAGCAAGCAAAAACTGCACATTCCTCTTTGATCCTTTGGAAGTTGTTCATCCCCACCTGAGGCCAGCCAGCTGCTCACTGCTCTTCTGTGCGATTCCACCTGCTGTGTGAGCTGCAGGCTCCTGGCTGCAGGTAGTGCTGTATGGCCCTTCCACAGGATCTTCTCTCTCTTGACACTCAGCAGCTCCACAGAAGGGGTTGCAATCTATTTCTGCCTTCTAGAAGGTCTTCCTGAAGGTCTTCCCATTATGTGTGATGGATCCCTGCTTTCCTGGAGATGGCTGAATACCAGCCTGTCGACAGAAACTTAATTCCTTATTTTACTTGGCTTATGCATGCAGTTTTTGCTTTACCCACTAAACCATTGTCGTGGTTTAAACCCAGCTGGCAATTCAGCCACGCGGTTGCTCCCTCACTTCCCCCTTTCCTCCCCCCACTGCCGGAGAGATGGGAAGGAGAATCAAAAGAATGTAACTCCCATGGGTTGAGATAAGAACAGTCCAGTAAATAAGGTATAACACAAACCACTGCTGCTACCACCAGTAATAATATTGATAAGGGAAACAAGGGAAGAGAACACAACCGCTCACCACTCGCTGACTGATACTCAGCCAGACCGAGCAGTGATCTCACCCTTCTGGGTAACTGCCCCCAGTTTATGTACTGGACATGACGTGCTGTGGTATGGAATACCGCTTTGGTCCGTTTGGGTCAGGTGTCCTGTTTCTGCTTCCTTCCGGCTTCCCCTCCTCCCTGGCAGAGCATGAGACTCAGAAAGTCCTTGGCCAGAGTAAACATTACTGAGCAGGAACTAAAAACATCGGTGTTATCAGCACTGTTCCCAGGCCGAAAGTCAAAACCACAGCACTGCACCAGCTACTGAGAAGAAGAAAAATGACTGCTGCTGCTGAACCCAGGACAACTGTCTTTATCTCAACCCACAAGGTTTTGCAATTTAACCCTTCTGATTTTGTCCCCCATCCTGCTGGGGGGGAGTAAGTGGTTGTGTGGTGATGAGCTGCCTGCCAGGGTTAAACCATAACACTAAGGTGAACCTTGGCAAGGCTAATACTCAGGGCGCAAGCAAGATGAAGCCTTGATCTACTTGCTTGCCATGCAGTCTCCCAGGCTATCTCACTCACTCCAGCAGACTGAGGTCTTTCTACATGTGCCTGTACAGACATGTTGGCGAGAAAAACACGTTTGATCTTCACCAGACTCTCAGCTAGAAAAAATAAGCCTATCTTTGTGGACTTATACAGATAGGGTTGTGGACTCAGATAGGGTCTTATTGCCAGAAAAATCTTTCTCTCTCCTTGCAATTAGAAAGGAATACTGTGACAAGATCCCGCTGTCCTATTGCTCAATTCTACTCTATTGTTTCTACCATGAATGCTAAGTGCATTCCTTTCCTATGAAGCCCTGCTCTCTAAAGCAGGTCTGGCCCTCACAGTTTTCTCCCTCTGTGATACAAGGCTGTCTGTATGAAAACTGTAATCACAATAGCAGATGAAAAAAAAGTTTCAAACCAGGTATTAAGTTTAGACAGATTATGCCATTAGCACCTAGGTCAATGATCCTTGCTAAAATATGTAATTTTTCTTTGTGTTTTCTCAGACCATCACAATCTTCAGTGTGGGATTTCAGCTCAATATCTGAGCTTTTTAATATCTGCAGATTTACAAGGGTGCATATGACACAGCTGCTTCTCCACAACAAAGCTCTTTCTGAACAGGGTGTGATATTTAAATGAACAAACATTTTGGATCTCAGTTTAGTATAAAGAGGCTGTATGAATGTTTGCACAGTTAACGAGAGTAGCATCATGACTCTAAGGGCACCCGTAGCCTGAACTACCCAGAGTAACCCCGTCTGGGATCTCCAGCTGTCCATAACACTTCCCATACCCTCTCTGCAGGGGCCTAGGAGTCCTATTTAAGCTTGGATCCAGACCCCAAAGCCTTGCCTGAGCTCACCAAAAGGGAGCAGCAGAACAAAGGCTGCCCCACACACCAGGGGTGAGGTGCAGGGTGGCTCCACCTTGAACAGGGATCTTGCTGATAGGCAGATTAGGGCCAGCGGCAGCAACAGGCTCCTGCCAGCCTGGGGACAGCCAGAACAGCACAAGGGGACAAGGATGGCATGGGTGACTCCATCAGGGGCCTGGGGTCAGGGCTAGGCAGAGATGCTCAGTGGGGTCAGGTGAGGCTGTTTAAACCCATATCCTATCTAACAACTATTTCAGTGATGCCACTGAAATAAGCAGAAATTCCAAGGTGGAGTTGTGGACTTTAAAGTTCGGATATCATAATGTGTTGATACAATGTACAGACTTGTATTTGGTAATTTTATGGAGGAAGAAGTGTAAATCTCTGTGAAAGCAGAACTGAAGCAGTGTTATCTCTGCAGGAATCTCAAAACAAAAGGAGAAACTACATACTGACAGGGAGTAAGGTTTTCTTTACACTGAATTCACAACTCAAGCTAGAGCAATCTGAAGGAATATTATCGTATTAACATAATCACTGCTCCAATGTCAAAAGCCCCATTCATTTTGTACACAGGAGACTGATCACAGCACAGGTTAAGCAGACTATGGTTAGAGGAGAGGGAGCTGTCACGATCTGAATGATTTAGAAACACAAGCAATTTTGAACAGAGCAATCCTACCTGATGAAATTAAATGAGAAATGAAAATAATGGTAACAGGAGCCTGCCACCAATCACTGTAATTTATTTTCTATAGAAATATATTTAGCAAATAATTCCCTCACTTCCATGCCTACAAGACCCCTATATTCTTCATCCAGTCCTGCAAGAATAATCACACTTCAATTTTTAATTACTTTCTATATCTTATGAAGGTGAGAGTTCAAAAACCCCCAGGAAACATACTACTAAAACAGAGCAGCTTGTCCTTGTGAGGCACCCCCAACTTCTCTTGGAGTAAAGAGATGGTTCATTCCTCTTTTACCAAGGCAAAGTTCACCATAGAAAGTAGGGAATAAAACCACTGAAATATAACCTGGTCAAATTACGTATCTTCAGCCACCTCCCAGCCTCTCCACCAGTTTGCCAGTGGCCCTAAGAAAAAGATCCAGCACTCAGACTAGGGAAGCCATGATGCTTTGCTGCATGGAGACCTCATAGCAGCCTTCCAATACCTGAAGGGGGCCTACAAGGATGCTGGGGAAGGACTCTTCATTAGGGACTATAGTGATAAGACAAGGGGTAAAAGGTTCAAACTTAAACAGGGGAAGTTTAGATTAGATATAAGGAAGAAGTTCTTTACTGTGAGGGTGGTGAGGCACTGGAACAGATTGCCCAAAGAAGTGGTAAATGCTCCATCCCTGGCAGTATCCAAGGCCAGGTTGGACAGCTACTTAATGACTTCTTTGCCTCAGTCTTCACCGGAAAATGCTCTGACCACAGCACCCAAATCTTGGAAGGCAGATGCAGGAACTGTGAGGATGAAGACCCTCGGCCCACTGTAGGAGAGGATCTGGTTTGAGACCATCTTAGGAACCTGAACGTATACAAGTCCATGGGACCTGATGAAATCCATCCACAGGTCCTGAAGGAGCTGGAAAATGAAGTTGCTAAGCCACTGTCTGTCATGGATAAGAAGGGGAATTACAGACCAGACAGCCTCACCTCTGTGCCTGGCAAAATCTTGGAGCAGATTCTCCTGGAAGGCATGCTGAGGCACATGAAAAACAACAAGGTGCTTGGTGACAGCCAGCATGGCTTCACTAAGGGGAAATCCTGCCTGACCAATCTGGTGGCCTTCTATGATGGGGCTACAGAACTGATGGACAGGGGGAGAGCAGTTGATGTCATCTACCTGGACGCGTGCAAAGTGTTTGACACTGTCTCACATGGCATCCTTGTCTCTAAGTTGGAGAGACATCAATTTGAGAGGTGGACCACTCGATGGATAAGGAACTGGCTGGATGGCCTCATGCAAAGAGTTGTGCTCAATGGCTCAGTGTCCAGCTGGAGACCAGAAATGAGT
The DNA here is from genome assembly GCA_017639245.1 of Myiopsitta monachus. Classification (NCBI taxonomy): domain Eukaryota; kingdom Metazoa; phylum Chordata; class Aves; order Psittaciformes; family Psittacidae; genus Myiopsitta; species Myiopsitta monachus. The sequence goes on along the minus strand of CM029917.1, from coordinate 68,363,009 downwards.
GGTGTCCCTCAGGGATCGGTGTTGGGACCGGTTTTGTTCAACATCTTTGTCGGTGACATGGACAGTGGGATTGAGTGCACCCTCAACAAGTTTGCCAATGACACCAAGCTGTGTGGTTTGATTGATACATTGGAGGGAAGGAATGTCATCCAGAGGGACCTTGACACATTTGTGAGGTGGGCTGATGCCAACCTGATGACGTTTAACCATGACAAGTGCAAGGTCCTACACCTGGGTGGGAGCAATATCAGGCACAGCTCCAGGTTGGGCAGAGAAGAGATTCAGAGCAGCCCTGCAGAGAAGGACTTGGGGGTGTTGGTTGATGAGAAAATGAACATGAGCTGGCAGGGTGCGCTCGCAGCCCAGAAAGCCAACGGTATCCTGGGCTGTATCAAAAGGAGTGTGACCAGCAGGTCGAGGGAGGTGATCCTGCCCCTCTACTCTGCCCTTGTGAGACCTCCCTTGGAGTATTGTGTGCAGTTCTGATGTCCTTAACATCAAAAGGACATGGAACTGCTGGAAAAAGTCCAGAGAAGGGCCACGAGGATGATCAGGGGACTGAAGCACCTCCTGTATGAAGATAGGCTGAGAAAGTTGGGGCTGTTGAGCCTGGAGAAGAGAAGGCTGCGTGGAGACCTCGTAGCAGCCTTCCAGTATCTGAAAGGGGCCTATAGGGATGCTGGGGAGAGACTCTTCATTAGGGACTGTAGCGACAAGACAAGGGGTAATAGGTTCAAACTTCAACGGGGGAAGTTTAGATTGGCTATGAGGAAGAAATTCTTTACTGTAAGGGTGGTGAGGCACTGGAATGGGTTGCCCAGGGAAGCTGTGAATGCTCCAGCACTGGAGATGTTCAAGGCCAGGTTGGACAGAGCCTTGGGTGACATGGTTTAGTGTGAGGTGTCCCTGCCCATGGCAGGGGGGTTGGAACTTGATGATCTTAAGGTCCTTTCCAACCCTAACTATTCTATGATTCTATGATTCTATGACATACTCTAATTTGAGGTGCCCCTGCCCATGGCAGGGGGATTGGAAGCAGATGATCTTGGGGTCCTTTCCAACCCAAACCATTCTATGATTCTATGATTCTATGATTCTATGCACTGCCACCCCACACCTCATGCAGACAATGATGAAGCTGAATGCTGGGGCACACCAATGAGATTATACACAGGTTCTGTGTATTAACTAAATTTATTATGTGCCTGGCACTGTGGGTTACTCAACATCATGATGCACCTTCAGACAGGTGTTCCCATATTCTTGTATATTCTTTTATATACCCTAAAATGTGTACCTGAGGGGCTGTAGACTGCTGGCTTAGATATGCACATTTTGTTGCACAGCAACAGCTACCATCCCAAAGTGCAGTTATTTTTTCCACCCCTCTGTCCCACAGATTACTCAGATAGGATTGATTGAAACTCAGCAAATGTACCTGGCAGTGGCAATCCAGCAGAGAACATGTAGAAACTGAAACAAGGCTCATAGAGGAAATTGTATTATTGCAGAGCGTGAGCATAGCTCACACACAATCATAAGTAAGCATCTTAGACCTCAACCTGCCACATGACAGTAAAATGTGCTGCTTGGTTCAAGCAATTTGAAAAGCCTTCATCACTTCATTTTACTATGCATTGTAAATTTGAAAGCCTGTGTTTCCCAGCAGACCACACAACATGTCTTATAGAAACCTGGGGCTTCCCAGGAAGCTATGCAAATCTTGTCTTGTCCTGTTCTGCTACATTTTCTTGGGATTTTCACTCGCAACGCATGTCATTGGATAGTGAGTCCTTTTACAACAAATGAATCCACTAAATCCCCCTGCCTCCAGTAGCTGGAAATATCCCTGGTTAATGGCCCTGCTGTCGTGGTTTAAGCCAGTTCGCTCACTCACTCCCCCTCTTTCTTCCCCCAGTCCCTGGAGCATGGGGAGGAGAATCGAAAGAATGCAGCTCGCACAGGTTGAGATAAGAACAGTTTAGTAACTAAGGTATAACACAAATCACTACTGCTACCACCAGTAATAATACAAAAGAAATACAAGGGAAGAGAATACAACTGCTCACCAAGCCTGACCCAGCCAGTGCACCCCCCAGCAGCGAACCCCCCAATGCACCACCACACCCTCCGCGTCTCTGCTCTCTGTTTTCACATCCTGGACATGATGTGCTGTGGTATGGAATAACCTCTTTGGTCAGTTTGGGTCAGGTGTCCTGTCTCTGCTTCCTCCCGGCTTCCCCTCCTCCCTGGCATAGCATGAGACCCAGAAAGTCCTTGGTCAAACCAAAACATTACCAAGCAGTAACTGAAAACACTGGTGTTATCAGCGCTGCTCCCAGGCCCAAAATCAAAAACACAGTGCTGCACCAGCTACCAAGAGGGAGAAAAATGACTGCTACTGCTGAACCCAGGACACCTGCTTACCGGCAAGCCTTGTGTTGGACCACACCACACATTGTTTTTTACTACTGCTATATCCAGCCTGCTACTCACAGTACAGACTCTGCTCTGCACTGTGTTACCAGTTTGTTGCATCCACATTAAAGGCTAGATTGCATGATTTCTTCATCATTATACTCCAAATCCATGAACAAAAGGGGAGCACACTTCATATGCAAAACCAAGTACTTATTTTTAGTTTAATTGAACTCTAAGCAATTTAGTGAAATAAGTCATTTTAGTCTAGTTAAAATGATACTTACACATTTCAAATGAAATTATGTTAAAATTACATATACACAAACTTCCTAGAACATACCCCTTTCTCTGGTATTGTGCTCACCCTTGCACTGCCCCTTTGGGTATGAAGGTTTATTCAGGGAGTGTCATGGTTGAGACGGCGAAAAACCGCATACAAACACACACACATTTCTTCGGTGACTCAGTAGAAAGTTCTTCCTTTACTATTAAAAACCCTTACTTATATACAGTTTCTAACATACACTGTGTCTTTTAGCCATTGATTACATCAGTTAGCAACAGCACATTATTGGATGACCCTTTGCCACATTACTAAAATCTGTTTTCTCGCCAAGCTCTTGTTCTGCAGTTAGTTATTCTCTTTGACTTGCTCACTCCTCCAGATGCCTTCTGCTTTCTTATCCAGATGCCTTCTGCTTTCCCATCTGGATACCTTTGGTGCCTCATTCTTCATGGATAAGCTTTTATACCTTCAAGGCTAAGTTCTAACTTCATGCCCTCAGACACGTAGTCCCCCACAATGGGAGATGCAGCACAGTCAGTACCTTCTCTCTGGGAGGAGTGGGATGTTGATTCTTCCTTCTCAATCCAGGACCAGGAGCTGGGGTAATTTTTGTGTTTGGTAGATGCACCTACATCTGCTCTTTCTTCCTTGGCCTGTGATACCATGTCAAAGACACATTTAAGTGTTTAACATACCACAGAATCATAGAATCATAGAATAGTTAGGGTTGGAAAGGACCTTAAGATCATCCAGTTCCAACCACCCTGCCATGGGCAGGGACACCTCACACTAATTCATGCCACCCAAGGCTCTGTCCAAGCTGGCCTTGAACTCCATCCAGGGATGGAGCATTCACAATGTCTTTGGGCAACCATTCCTGTGCCTCACCACTCTTACAGTAAAGAACTTCTTCCTTATATCCAATCTAAACTTCCCCTGTTTAAGTTTGAACCCGTTACCCCTTGTCTTATCGCTACAGTCCCTAATGAAGAGTCCTCTCCCCAGTATTCTTATATTGTGCATCACTGCCGTTTATTGTTTTCTTTTCCTTTTCCCCTTTTATTTTTATATATTCTCCCTTGTCATTTCCCTTATCATCAGCATTACTGGTGGTAGCAGTAGTGGTTTTGTGCTATGCCTTAGTTACCAGGCTGTTCTTATCTCAACCAGTAAGAGTTACATTCTTTTGATCATCCTTCCCATCTCTCTGGGAGCAGGGGTTGGGGGGGAAGAAGGGAGGGAGCAAGAAAGAGACTGTGTGGTTCTGAGTTACTGGCTACACTTAAACCATGACACACAGAGGCAGGATTCTATAGGCAGTTAGGAGAAATCTCTGCATAAGTAGCTTTTGTCCTTCTGGGAGATTTCCATTTCCCACACCTCGGCTGGGAAAACCATACTGTCACTGCTGGGACAAATGAGGCTGTGGAATTCCTGAACTTAGAGGAAGGTAGCTTCTTTCCGCAAGTACTCAGTGAGCCAACTAGGAAAAGTGCCCTCCTAGACTTGCTCTTTGTGAATCAAGAGGGATGCCTGCGAGGTGTGATGGTAGGAGGCTGTCTTGGTCACCCTAATCGCAAAGACTTGAGCTCAAACTTTTGGGTGTCATGAGGGAAAAGTTCAGCAGAGTTGCTACCCTGGGTATCAAGAGAGCAAAACTGAAGCTGCAGAGGGATCTACTTGGCATGGTCTCCTGGGCATGAGCTTTTGAGGACTTAGGGGACCATGAGAGCTCCTCCCTTTTAAAGAACCAGCTTTTGAAAGCACAGGAGCAGCAGTCTCATTGTGTCCATGGAAGTCAAGCAGGCGCAGCAGAAGAGCAGCTTGGAACTCCTCCTGGAACTGGGGCAGGAACAGAAATTGTGTGCTCTCTAGAAGCAAGGTCGAAGCTTCTCAGGAAGACTACTGAGCTGTGGCTCACGCATGGAGGGAGACATCACGAAAGGCCAAAACTCAATTAGAGATGAAACCAGTCAGTGTTCTATCAGAACAACAAAAGGCTTTTTGAAGTATGTTAATAACAAGCAGAGTCCTAAGGAAAGTATCAGACCAATACTTAATGAAGTTGGCCACTGAAAAGTGGGGATGAAGTAATGACAGAGGCATTTAATGCTTTTGTGTTGCCTCAGTCTTCAGTGTGCATGGTAGGCCTGGGGCTTCCTGGTCCTGTGAGTCAGGAAGACTGTGGCTTCAGGACCCGTGATTTTGCATTGGCAGAAACTGCAGTTGTAAGGCAGGCCTTGGGGCTGAGGATGGACATGGGCATCCTGGGGAGAGCCCCGCAGGGCTCCGCACACTCTGGGCCCCTGGTTCCAGAACCAAGGTTACCATAGTGTTCTGTTCTAAGCTGGTGCTGGCCCAGCAATGGCCCCAGTGCCTGCACGGACGGTGCTGCGAGTAGCAGCACCAGCGGCACTGGGAGTGCTTCTCTGTTAGAGCAGCGCTCCTGTTGGTATTTTTCCAAGAGATTTTTACTGCACACATCTTCCCCCAGCCCTGACAGGATGGGGCAGCGGCTCTGCTGCTGCAGGTCCAGGTGAGTTACCCCACAGCTCGGGGATGCACTGGCACAGTCGGGACCCGCAGCAACTGCCTTGCTCATGCCCGATGCCGTCTGCTCTGCAGGGATGACCCTGGCCCCGACCAGCAGTGTGAGCCCCACTTGGCATTGCCTGAGCCGCTGCTTAGGGAGGGTGTACGGGTGACCCAGGGCCGTGGCCAGAGGAAGAAGAGGGACCTCCTCCTCTTCAAGGACAGTGTGGTCATCGCCAAGACCAAGTAAGACTAACAGAGCCCAGCTGCCTTTCCTCCCAAGCCCTGGCCCTGTCACCAGGGCACCAGAGCAGGGACAACCAAGGAGCAGCCCCAGGTCCCCAGCACCCTGGTGCTGGATGCACCCGTGGCCATGTCCATGGCAGGCAGGCGCTGGAGGGGAGACAGTGGGCTCAGCCAGCTCCAGATCACTCCCTGCTGCTCCTCTCTGCAGACGTGGCAGCGCCCCGCGCCCGCTGCTCTGCCTGGTCCTGGGCCTGCTCCAGGTGCTGAGCAGCAGGAAGGGCTCAGACGGCGATGCTGCTGAGGAGGAGGATGAAGGGAAGGCCAGCAGCTCCCTTGTCTTCCTCTGGCCTTCTGGCTCCTGTGTCATAACCTTCTGGTGAGTCCCAGTGCAACATCCCACCAGAGGGGTGGGCAGCACCTCTGTCCTGACCCATGGGGCATAGTCCTCCAGGGCACAGTGGGCACTCAGGCTGTTTCTCCTCTCTTTCAGCAGCTCCCGGGCAGTGAAGGAGCTCTGGGTCAGCGCTCTCCTTGGGTAAGCCCTGCCTGCACTACAGCCTGGGCAGCCCATGATGGGGGGATGCTCCATAAGTACCATGCGAATGATGACAAAATGCCTCTGTTAAGCTGCGCAGAGGCGCCACAGAGCTGTAGGCAGAGGTGTCCCCAAAGCTGCAGGCAGAGGTGTCACCGCTGCTGAGTGGGCACATCTGATGAAGCTGCTTCATCCAGCTGTGTCCAAACAACACCTGCCCAGCCCCGTCCTCACCACTCCCACTGCTCCTGCTCCACTGCTGGGTGGTACCAGCTATTCCAGGCAGCATTAATGGGCTCCGCAGGCTGGCAGCTGAGGGAAGAGCTGGCTTGGGTCTCACACAGCTCTTTCTCTGCCCCTTCCCCATGCACAGGTCACTGGAAGGAGTGCAGGGAGCCCAGGTGACCCAGCTGCCATCTATCAGGCTGGTGCTGAAGGAGCTGAGTGGCTGCCATGCTGTGAGTGTCCCTCCTGCCTCTGCTCTGCCCTCTGGGGCTGCCCCAGCCCAGCATCAGCTGCATCACTCCTCACCTTCTGCTCTTTTCCCCTTGCTCAGGGGACAACACTGGATGCCAGCAGCCTGGAGAAGCTGCTTCAGCACCAAGCCCAGGTCAGGGTCCCTTGCAGTGCAATCTCTCCCATCCCCACCTCTCACGCATGGCCAGGGGCTGATGCACCTCTACAGGGGCCCTTTCTGCTGTGGGGCTCCTTGGTGAGTGCAGCCCATTTCTTGCAGGCTGGTGCCAAGCAGCTGCCAGCTGCTGTTCCCTCCAGCAGTGAAGGCGAACGTGGCCACGTGGATGGTGAGTGTGGAGAAGACAGGGGCAGGATGGCCCTTCTCTCCTGCTCTCGCAGGCGGGCACTCGTGCTGTGATGGGGCTGCAGCTGCTCTTCCCGCAGGGCACGTCCATCCCCAGCACTCTGCAGCAGGAGAGAGCTGAGCCCCGGGACCCCTCGGTCCCAAATGATGCCGCCTCTCCCAAGCCTGCTGTGGTGGAGGACAGCACTTAGGGAGTCTGGAAGCCCTCTCCTGGTGCTTCTCCTCCATGGCTCTTTGCTCTGTTTCCCTTGGCAGCAGGCAGGACCCGCAGGAGCAGGAGGAGGCTGCTCTGGCCATTTGCATGGCCAGGGACCTTGGCTGCAATAAGGGCACAGGGGCCATCGGGCTCTGCTGGCGCAGGAGCTCTGTTTGGCTGGCCCCTGGCAGATCTGTGCAGCCAAGGTGGCATGCTGCCCCAGCCCATCCAGGTAAGCCAGCCTGGGCAGGGGGTCCCCATCCCATCCCATCCCATCCCATCCCATCCCATCCCATCCCATCCCATCCCATCCCATCCCATCCCACCAACTCCTCCAGAGAGAGGCTGTCCCCAGCGCCTGCCACAGGGCCTGTCTACAGCCCAGCAACTCTCCTCCTCTGTGCCCTCAGGACCTGCTGGCTCTGCTCAATGAGCATGGGCCATCCACGGAGGGGATCTTCCGGCTGCCAGCCAGCGAGCGTGCCTCCTGCAAGATCAGGGAGGCCCTCGACAGCGGGGTGTCCAGTCCAGCTGGAAAATTACCCCGTGCTGCTGCTGGCTGTCCTCTTGAAGGTGAGCCCTGCTCACCCGCAGCCCTGCAGCTCCCGGCTCTCTTGGTGCTGATGGGCACCTGTGGGAGCACAAGCAGAAACCCAGCTGCCTGCTCATGATTCAGAGGGCTGGGGATGCTGTGGGTGCTCCTGGGGGCAGTGGCGAAAGCCTCACGCGGAGCCCTTGGCACTGCAGGACCTCCTCCGGAAGATCCCCTCCAAGCTCCTCAACGTCCACCTGTTTGAGGAGTGGATGAATGCCATGGGGAAGACCAGCAGGCAGGAGAGGCTGGCAGCACTGAGGGAGTAAGTGTGGCAGCAGCCAGCAGGGACTGGCACAGGCTGGGACTCAGCAGCAAAGCAGTGGCCTGCCTGAAATAGCCATGGCTCCTGCAAGCCACCTTCAGCTGCTGTGGGATTTATGTCTGGGGGGAAAGGGGCACCAAAAAGCTTTTCCCTCCGGGGAGCACTTCCCACAGGCATTGGGGCTTGCTGCAACAAGGGCCTCTTTCAGAAGGTCAGGGAGGGAAGGAGGTGAACATATCTCAGCAAAGGCAGTCCCTGCGCTGTAGAGCAGGTAGTGGCCTTGTGTGAGATCAACCTGGGAGACCTGTGCTGTCAACACCAACTTCATTAAGGCTGTGCTCCTGTTCCCTCAGGGTGGCCAGCAAGTTACCAGAGGCCAACCTCCTCCTGCTCCGGCACTTGCTGTTGCTGCTTAGCAGCATTAGCAAGAACGTGGCCACGACGAAGATGACTGCTGGGAACCTGGCCATCTGCCTGGCACCAAACCTCCTGAGCCCACCCAAGGAGCTGCCCCTGGATGCCCTGGCTCTGGAGACAGGGAGGGTATGCTGTGTTAACTGACTGGCTACAGTGTCCCCAGCCCACCACAGCTTTGCTGCTCAGAGGGCCCTGGCTGCCTCCTCCTGTCAGCAAAGCCACAGGGCAGCAGCTGAGAAGAGCAGCCCCACGGCTGCACCTTCCTGCACAGAAGCGCGGGTCAGGCTGGGAAAAGCTGTTTGAGCCCTCATCAGCCCCCTCACTGAAACCAGTGGTTTGCTGTGTGCAGGTGACGCAGCTCGTCGAGTTCCTTATAGACCGCCAGGAGGAACTCCTTGGACAGCAGGCGGCCGGGCCGGCCAGTGAGGGGAGCCAGGAGCCTCCAGCACCACAAGCAGAGCTGGAAACAGCATAGGAAAGTGAAGTGCACAAGCAGTGTGACAACAAAAGCCTCCCCCCTCAGAAGGTGGGGCTGCCGCGGCAGGGACAAGCATGGTCATCCCCCAGCCTGCAGCTCTGCCAAAGTGCAGAGCAAGGCTGATGCAGGTTGGCCATCCCACTTCATGAGGTGATCCAACAACTGGCTCAGCTGAGCTGAGCAAACCCATCCAAGGGATGTGCCTTTTAGAACTAGCCTACACATTTGTATTGCAGGTGCCTCCTGTCACTCCTGAGAGCGAACAGGAGAGGAGCTTTTCTGGGGAGAAAAGGTAAAAACTGCCTGGCTTTGCTTGGTTCAAGGTAATCATGGCTTCACATCTCTAACAATGCTATTGCAATGAAAGGTTCCCAGGCTCTTTGCACAATACCAGGAAGCGAAGTGCAACCTGGGAAGAGGGCAGCGACGGGCCACCGTGCCTGAAGAAGAGCAAAACCAAGCTCTCAGGGATGGGCGAGTGAAGAAAATCAAGCAGGGGAACAAGGCACCCACGTATGTAGCAGACCCTGTGTTCCATCTTTTTGCCAAGCTCTGAATATAGGAAATGTTCCTGAGGTGCACAGGATGGTCCTGCCCTAGGGGGAACATGTCTGTCAGGAGAAACATACTACCTCAGTATTGCTTGCCAACCTGTGATTTTAGTATGGCAGAACGAGGGATGCTGCTGCTCGGGTTTTGAAAGGACCCTATCCCAGCTTCCCATGGCTCCCTGCTAAGCCCTGCTGCCTGGAAAGGGGACACTGTCCACCTCTGTCAACTTCCCATGCTCTGAGGATATCACGTGTGTTGAGAAGGGACCAAAGCAACACTGTAGTTGCCAGTAAGGAGCCTCTCTCCTGTGCTAGCAATGACCTCTTTTACAGCATACTTCCGAAAAACCCAGGAGCCAAGTCCCACCTTCTCCTGCCCTCATGGTTTCATCAGCGCTTTCTGACTCTGCCCTTGTAGGTGCCCACTTACTACCCTGGATTCCCCAGACGAGCTCTGCTGCCTGGTCCTGGTGTTCCACCCTGCGGCCCCAGCACCACCTCGGCAGCGGCGAGGACAGAGCCACCATGTCCTCCTGCTCTGGATAGAAGGTTCCACCACCTCAGCCCGGAGCCAGAGCAGCGCCCTCAGACCCATCCCAGCCCTCGCAGGAGGTCTTGCTGGCTCACTCCTCAGCTCCGCCAGCAAATGCCCACCTGCTGGGGCATCACCCCCAGTGGGGAGCCGGCCTCTGGACTTTGTTACTAGCGTTGTTACTACGCTTGTTACTGTGTTTACAACTATGTTTATTAGTCTATTACTACATCTTTTGAAAACAAATTTTAGGATATACTTTAGGATAGATATAGGATATAGTTTAGGAAACACATTATAAGATATAGGATATATTTAGGATATAGTTTAGGAAGCACGTTATAGGATAGTAGTTATTTCACATTGTGCGAGTACACACTTCATAGGTTCATAGGATAGTTAGGATTAGAATAGGATAGTTAGGGTTGGAAAGGACTTCCAGTAATTTCATGTCATGTCACAAGACTGCTCTTTGCGTGGCTTTTCGTCTGTATTAGCAAAAAAGCAGAAAGAATTACAAAAGTCGTATCTCTCTGTCTTGCCACCTGCATCCTGCAGAATGGAAAACAGAAAAGAGAGTATACGGAGAGAGTCTTTGGATTAGGAAAGAAATGACAGAAAGATATTTATGAATGTGGAAGAACTACTGCTACACCTTGAAATAGATTCAGATAAGCTCCAGAAGAGTACTGCCTGCTGTTGGAATACAGCTGCATATCTTAGACACCTGTTAAGGTCCAGAAGTAAAGAGAAACTTGCTTCTGAAAGAAAATGCGGACAGGCAGCAGAAAGGAGCATTGAACTGCCCCAACAGTGTTTTCATTGACAACTGTACATGGCAGGCAGAGAGATGCTGAAACAGAAACACTAGAAACAACAACAAGGAAATAAACTTGAAAAACAAACAAACAAACAAAAAACCCCCCACAAAACCAAACAAAAACACCTAAAAGAGAAAAAATACTAAAACCACAACCAAATGCCATAGGGAGATGATAGTAGGCATCCCAGATGTCTGCAAACAAAGCTGTCTCAAATCTGAGTACCAACAGAGTGATTTGCTTGTAAGAGGGCACAGTGACTGATATGCATGTATTCCGCTTGCAGTTGCTGGAATACATTGTGCAGTCTGCCTGAAGTTCTCAGCGTTGATAGCGTCATATGTATTACGCCTTTCTGAATTTTCTAACCATTTCTATACAGAAATAAAGTGCAAAATCAATATCTGGCCAGTCTCTGTTTTTGGATGAGTCCCTTCCCTTTTTATTCCTCTCTCCATCTCTGGGTTTCACTTCTCTCTCTGGTACTTACCTGTCCAAGAAGATAAAAAGGTCACGCAATGGTTGCATTTGTTGAAGCCTTTTCTTTCTCCCAGGAACTTTGGTTTTTCTCCCAAAATACCTGAGGAGACACTTGCATCCAGGAAAAGGTCTTGACAAGGAAAGAACTTGAGTATGTTGCTACTTCTTCTAATCTGAGAAACAAAAGCACTGCTTTGCCCAGAAGGCCACTGGTCACTATTTATTCAGACTATCATCTACAAGATGGCAAGTACCATCTATAAGATCTAAAGTACAGTTTGCACAGGTAAGCAAAAACCTGTAGAACTGCAGGTTCCCAAACACAGAAGGTTTAATGCTGACAGTGGTTTTTTACTCTTAGAAGAACAGAAAATATTTGATACTACCTTAATTCTGTATCTGTGTTGCTGGATTTTTTCACAATAAATACATTTATACTTTCCACAGCCCACATTCTCCAAAGTTTAAATAATTAACTGAAAAATCCACTCTACCTTTTTGAGACAACCATTCACAGTATTCTTCTAAAACTCAATAGGGTCTTTCAGATAACATTATCCTGTTTATTGCTATTATAGTAAAGATAAAATTTGATTTTTCAAGACAAAGCAGATGTAACTTTTATATAGCTTAGCTCTTCTTCTAAGTGCCTTGGGCATATATAGGTAATCAATCATATTTAATCAATATGTTGTTCAGCCATGCAGATTAATATGTCTATAATTCCAGCTTTATTCAAATGCTCTTTAGTCTCGGTACATTCTTCATTGATTTTTTTTTCAGCCAAAAGAGGCATAGAATTAAGCAAGTGCTATATCTTAAAACTTGGAAATACCAATTTAGGAAAAAAAAAAAAAAAAAGGAAAATAATCTCCTTTATTCTCATTATATCCAATATGTTTCACTATTTTAAGGTTTGGAATAAGATTTTTTTGTTGTCTGGAATAAGACCTTTTTGTTGTCTGGGCCTCACTCTCACTGTGAATGTTCTATGGGGATTATAGGAATATACTTCAAAAGTAGCAGAATCAAGTACCAATCGCTCACTTTAGCAAATACATTAAAGCTCTAACACAGGTGCAAGTACGTCATGAAGAGGATGTGCAGCTTTTTATACAGTTTCCATCAGAAGTAGCAGACAGAATGGATTTAAAAGCCCTATGCGTTCTAGTTTAAAATATTAACAAAGGCTCTGCAACCACAACTTTGGGGATCAGAGTCACATGTAAATGCTGATTCTTTTTAAAATGCTGAAGTGTGAGAAAATGCCAAAGTGTGACAAAATGCCTCTTATTGTCAGTCTCTTCATTGTCTAGGTTGGCACTGAATAAATAAGCGTAGTTGTTTCAGTTTGAAAACTCCTGAAAAAAGTAAATAATCATTGAGCATAGAATAAACAGTTGAATGTGGTGTTTGCTTTCATTTTAAATAGCTTGAAATGAAGGGGAAAACAGCATGACATTAAAAGCACAATCTATCTTACTGTGTGGTTCTTTTCCAGCGACTTTCGAAAAGCACTGCTCTTCACTTATTCCAGAAGATAACAAGAAGCTGTGTTTGGCTGGTTTGATCAATTAAATGAGAGGCGAGAGAAAATATTTATGTTTAAAATTGCTTTTTAATCGTGCTATCCTAGGCCTAGGAGCTGTACCAGCTTCTCAGTGTCTCCAAAGACTGGCCTATTTCTTGCAAAAAAAATTATGTACTTCTTTGTAAACACATGAAACTCATCTAAGTATTCATATTAAGATGAGTGGCTTTCTGTGCAAAAGTCTCCTTTCTTATCTAGGAGAAAAAATGTATTTGCAAGTAAAATATAAAAGCAATGCATATTTTAGTCCCAAATTTTTCTTCTTTTGGCAATTCTTTGCATCTGGGGTGCTAAGTCACTTCTAGAGTCACATTAGACCTCTTAGCAAGGCTCATCATAGCTCTAAAAAAAACATATGCCATATGCTAATTCTTTGTCCTCTTCCCTTACCACTAGAACTGGTTTTACCCAGCTGCCAAGGTTGCTTGCCTTTGATAATCTATTTATAACCTATTTATAACAATTGACCAGTGCTGAACTGTTCATGGTTGTGGGTCCACTGGTATGATCCCTTGCCTGTACTTTAAAGCTCTGATCCCATGTCTGTGTTCCTCTACGCTGCATTTTATTTAAGGGTCATTCTACACATAATAACTGTTTGCTATCACTGTACATTAAATAGAGATAACAATACGTGTTACATCGCAGAACTGTACAAAGCTAAGCAAACACTAAACCAAGATCAGTAATAGTTACCTGGTCATTAGCCAATTAGTTGTAGTGAAACAAGTTAAAACCAAACTTTAAGGAAACCAAAACAAGTCCATACCTTCTATAAATACTTTTAGTACAAATAGAGAAAGGAAGAGAAGCATCTACCTCACACCCTTCCTCTGAATGGAAAATGAAAGAGCTAGAGGTAGACAAAAATCAGTCCTAAAGGGCTTAGAACACTGGCGCTCCCCAGAGGTGTAAAGACACTTGCACATGCTGTAGGATCAGAGAAAGTAATTTTGCAGAAGTTGAAAGAGCAAGACTAGGATTTCTCTCTCGATTAAAATTAGATTGGAAGAGCTTAAAATTGTGTAGAAAAGTTACAGCGCCTTTCTCACCTGGGATATTCACTGCAATACAATATATGATGTCCAGGTCACCCCTCTCCTAGTACAGGAAGGAGCTGGTGTCTTCTCTGTTATTTCTAGGTCTCTCAAAGATACTGGTGCTTATGGCTCAGCGACATGATTGTCAATGAAACCCCAGGGCTTTCCATAATAGATTTTTCTTGTTCCCTCTAGGGAGGGGATTAGAGTTTAATCTTGAAGGTAAGATCAGGCCTTGCTCACTCCAGATTCTTCCAGTGATTCAGTCCTAAACAGATTCATGTCAGGCACTCCAAGGGCCTGTGTTCCCAAAGCCCTTTTGCTGCTCCTGTGCCAAGTTTGAACAGTGCAGTTGCTTGATGCTCGTAAAGTATCTATCCTCCCCTTTTCTTTTGTGGTGTCTGAATATTATGTAGAGGGCTTGAGCAAATCTCAGTGCTTCCTGGCAACGCTTGGGGAGGCTGTCTGATCTTTTTATAAGCATTTAAAGGCACTTCAGAAAAAAGATTAGACAGGCCCATATTGCTGAACTTCCTGTAAGAACAACTGCGCTAGGTGTCATACTGGTTCTTACATTCTTCAGCTGCTGAAAGAGCTGGTAGCAGGTCCTATCTTTCAGGTACACATGATAATACATACCAGGTTCAATGCACTGCCATTACAGCTCTGTAGCAGAGCTGACAGAAGAAAGCAAAAAGTTTTCACTGAAAGCATTGAAATTCAAAATACTTAGAAATCCAATCCTTACAAAGTGGAGCAATTTTACATTCAGTATTTGTTTGTTTTATTTTGGTTTGGTTTATGAGGGATTTTTATTATGAAAGCTTTTTCTCAGTTATTCAACTTGTTTCTCTTCCTTTTTATTTCACTTTCATCTCTTCACCACTAGTGACTGGCACAGTGATGAAAAGTACACTTTATTAATTTGGGGATTTTCCAACAATAACAAACCCCCAAACATTTTGATGAAATAAGACTTTATTATTAGTTTGGGGTTTGGGGGTTTTTTCCTTGTTTGTTTGTTTGGGTTGTTTTGTTTGGCTGTTGTTTTTTTTTTAAAGAAAGAAACCTCTTGTGTAGATTTACTGGCATACTTCTAGGAATTCAACCTGAAATGTGAACAAAAAGAAAAAGCAGCTAGGGTAAGAAGTAAGAAACCACCCTCATACACTTGGTACAAAGTTTTCCACCTCTTCCATTTGAAATCAGCTGCTGGTGGCCATTACTTCTTGGTGTTACCTTCTTTGACCCTCTCTTAATCTCCAACTTTCCTGTTAACTCATACAGCTCAGAGACACCATTTAAATCCAAGCCCTCAGGTAGCAGTGACTGTGCCGTGGCTACTATGTATGAGTATATATTCTTACATTTAGATTTAGTAGTCACTCCCAAAGCTCATTATTTTCTAAATTCGGCTTCTTCAGGCTCCAGCCCAGCTCTAAACTCTAAGCTGCAGCAGCCTTTGCATAACACATTAGTCAACCCTCCTTTGCTTTTTGGTTCCAAGGGAAAAATTAGACACTACAAAAAACCTACAATTGCTCAAATTGAAGATTACACATAGAGGTTCTTTTTGCCCTCCTTTTGTGTTTCTCCCAGGGCATGTCAAGGCTGCTAACTAATTTTCTAGGAATAGAACTCCTCACATGAGAAAAGTCACTCAGACCTATTTTTCATATGATGGGGAAAGCTTCTCTGTAAGCAGCAGAAGGCTCAATCTTAGCAGTTGGAAAAAACATTGTTCTGTGGCAAGATCAGAGGACTTTGAGAAGCCTTCAATATAGACAAGTTTCACATCTTATCGAGGTTTCCAGGAAAACAAAGCATGGCCCCAGATAGTAGCAATCTACACAGTAGCTGAATGTGGGTCTTTAAGTCTGCGTGGAAATGATATTTTTGAAACTCTTGTGTCAAAGGCTACAATGAAGAGTAAATTTCAGCTGGTTTGGGATAAATTTTCTGCCAAATCCATGTCTTTCCCTGTAGCTCTTCACAATTTTCAGACTGGTGAATCATCAGTGGACATACCTGGAGATAATTTACCCTACCTTCAAATGTCTAATCTTAAGGAATACAGATCCCCAAGAATCTTTATAAGTAGGGGAAACAGGAGAATAATGAGATCAAACAGATCTTATAAAAGAAACTGAGCAGGTTAAATCAAAATCAGTGTGGAAATTGGCTTCAGCCAGTCATTGCAAATAAGATTGATCTCTTCTAAAGGCATTCCGAATCCTCAGCTCCTTTACCGAGACTATTCATATGAAAACCTGCTTACAGATCCAGCCAGACAGAACATCTCTCTGCCACAGGACTGCTTCTTTCTAGAGAGAGCTACTTTTACAGGTCCCCCTGCAATGTGCACCTAACTGGTTCAGTTCTGGGACTCAGTTTACCCCTGGGTCACGCTCAGAAGGAAATTAAGACACTACCATATCCTGACACAATGCATCTCAAGCCGCAGAGATGGCAGTTGGGAAACACCAAGCAAATCAGATTTATTTTGCTACTGAACTAGAATCTCATTATCAAACAAAGATCACTACAAAAAAATAGAGACTGACACATTTATTCCTGTGCAATTCATACACCCACCCTATGAACAGTGACAAGTTCTAGTCATGTATACAACTAAACCTGGACAAATTTCAAGCACAGGAGCAAAAATTAGGAGACAGAATTATGGATAAACTTAGATTTAGATTTATGTATACTGAAATGTTTACAACTGTATTATCACTTCCCCTTCTAGATTTTCAAATCCCCCAGGCAGAGTTTGGCAGCAGGCCACAGCTGATGTGTAATGGAAGACATCATAGCTATCTGCGTGCTACCAGTTGCAACACAGGGGCCTCAGAGCTGGAAAACAGAAACCGCAATTCTGCGTATAAAATGATAAAAATGAAATTGACCCATAGACGCCTCAGTTGAGCAAAATGTAGAAAAACAAAACATCATGAACAGAATTCCAGTGGTCTTAGGATATCACATGCAGGCTTTTTTAGAGGATTTTTATCTTGATTGTATCCGTTAGGACTTGCTCTTTGCATGCCTTGCACAATTTTCCTTCTGCTTAAAAAAAAGCAAGTGGCTTCTCATAGTTCCATAAAGGAGGTGTGACTCTCACTCCAGGCTGAGCCACATGGGAGGGGGAAGAAATCTATTTTCCCACAGAATGTATATCTACAAGAAAAATGACAAAAGTGTGATTGTAGAAAGCCAAGTCTGTATATTTGCCATGGAAACAGCAGTTACAAGAAACATAGTGATGGGAGGAATATCAGCTATCATTTAGGTCTGATTTTTCCAGCATGCAGACACACCAAACTGTAGGCTGCTCCTCCTGCAACTTGAGAGACTCACCACTGTTATTATCTTGGTAATTGTGGTTCATTTGTGGCTGCTACTTTTGAAATGTCCTAGATATCCCTTAGTGTATTCAGGAAATACAAGGAATGAAATGGAAAAGAGAAAGCAGGGTGTAAAGGGCTCTTACCACACTCTGTTCTGAGCTCATTTTTGTGAGGCTGGCAGTAGCCCTAATGTGTATTTAATTTACCCATACTTGTTTCTTTACATCCTGGCATGGGAGGACAGTATAAGGAAGGAAAGGGATTTATTTGGAGACCCCCTGGACACAAAGTAGTGCAGGTCTACCTTCGGAGATTTTTTTGTTTCATCTGTATCTGGAAAGGCTTGAAATTAAAAGCACCTTCAAGCTCTAAGAAAGCCTAACCAAAATTGCAAATCCAAATTATAGTATAAGGCTCCATTTACAGAACTGTCACTATTTCTGCGATTGTCAACTCTGTTCTTTGCCTCTTACTATTTTCCTTTCTTTAATGCCCTGTTCCTCCTCAGTTACCTATCTCTCCTTTCATTATCCCCTTCTTTTTGCTACCAAAGCTGTGGTGGAAACATCCCAATCCTCCTTCTCCTCCCTATCAATGTGAACCAAACCCCAGCCAAACCAAGCAGCCATTTTTGCCAAAGGAAAGAGATGCTTATGCTGAATGCCGTCTGTTAGCATTAGACTCTGCAAACCAGATGACTGACACTCAGCAGCACTTGATGACCTGCCCATAGCAAGAAATCAAAGAGCTTCCAGAAGCTGACTGCTTCCAGAGTTGAGGTAAGTGCTGCTCTTCCAGTCACTTGCAGCACTGCTGTTCTGGTGGGTTGATCACTCCTTGTGGAGTCTCCTTCATGTGGGAGAAAGCAGCCTAGCACAGATATGAATGTTTGCTACAAATACAAATTTTGTTGTTGTCACAGCCCTGGCTTCCTTCTTGTTTTCACAGAATGTTATTGATCAATATAGTAGGGAATGAGCTAGCATGGGAACTTTTTGGTGCTTATCTCTATCAGCACCAGTTTGTTTTTCACAGGGTGTTGCTAAAAAAGCTTTGTCACTAGCAGATATGCATGGGAATTTCACACTATCAGACAGACGAAAAGTGCATCCAGGAAGTTTCTGTCCTTCAGAAATGATTTCTTAGTCCCCAGCTTGCCACCTTCTCGTGAAAGGAGACTTCTGGGGCTAGCTAAGCTTTTCTTAGTGTTGCATTTAAAGCTATATAAGGAAATGTTGCTTTCCTGTCTTTTGATTTCTTGGCACTTGGAAATGGTTTGGTCTCCAGAAGAGTGTAAGCATTCCCAAAGCTAAACTGTCTTTTAGCATCACCCCCTACAGGCTGCTGAAAGAGGCCACAATGCTCACCCAAAATCAGTGCCTCCATCACACCTGGGGGGCAGTACAGGGAAGGAAATGGCCAAGGTTAGAGTTCTGCGACAACAATTTCTTTTGTTCTAGGAAAATCCTAATGTCCTTTGGTATATTTGCATATGAAAATCATTCCTAGAGAGGAAATGCTAGGAACAGCTTACAGATGTTTTTTTGAAAGTAACCCAGACCATTGCCAGTTCTCACCTACCTGATGTCAGAGCAAAGCAGAGAGCAACCTCCTTCATCAGCTGCCACAGTTCCCCCATAAAAGATGTTCTTAATACATAAATATCTCTGAAGGCTAAAATCTTGCACTCAGGCAAAAGAAAATAATATATTGGAATACACTAAAGTCACAGTTATTACATGATACTTCAGCTAAGGTGTATGCAAACACTGCAGGACATTTTGCTTTCTTCGTTTGATCAAGAGTGATGCTGATGAAGAAACATGACTCTCTGCCTTAGCTGGATCCAGATTGCAGCTGTCATCCAAACTGCTACGAATTCATGCTGTATGCATGCAAACTTCACATAGTGTCCTTTAACTGGACAATCCCTCTGCTGCTATGTCCTTTCTACTAAAGGTAATGATTTTTCCAGTTACTACTGTTCTAAGTAAGGTAAGATACAGTGGAGTTATTTTTTGAGACGGACAGAGTGGTCTGTATTATGCAATCAAAGCAAACCTAAAGAAATCTGATTGATTCACTGAATCTTAATTTAGATATACAATTTGAATTTCCTGGAATGACTTTTCTGAAGAAATAATTTTGTCTAAGTACACACTGGTTATAACCCGTACATATTGTGTGCTTTTAATTCATGCTAACCAGCCATATACATTGGATATGAGCTGCTAACTAAAAAAAAAAACCCAACCAAAAAAAAAAAACAAAATGAAAAAATATGGTATTTCAGAATTGCTCAGAAACCTTCAATATGCTTTTGGAGCTTACAGGAGAAATATTATAACAAGAACAAGAGACCTTCTCTTCTGATACAGAGGGGTATTACAGTTCTTCATATAACTTGATGAGAATTTTCTGCATCATTGCAGAGTGACTACAGAAGTGATTTCTTCTTCCCAATCCTGATGTGCCTAGTTTCATTTCTTTAGTGCTGCCCTATACCATCTGAGAGAAGAAAGCAAAGTGGCTTTTTTACTGCACCAACTCCGCTGGTACCAAGAGGCACTGCAAGCAGTGTGAGAACTTACCACAAATACAAATCTATTTCATCTGGGGCAAAGGAAAGCCAAATTCTTCCAGCAGTAGGCATGCCAGTGGCATAAAATGCTATTCAACAACTATCATTTTTTTATCATACCACTTGTGACACTAGGTGCTCAGCAGGCATACACCCCATGATCTGAGCAGCATTTTACAGCTGTCGTTGTAGCCGCTGGCATAGGTAGAGGAGATGATCTGGCTGTGCAGTTCTTGCACAGATAGTTCTGGGGTGTCTAACCCCTATGGATCTGAACTCTCTGACTAAGACTGGGGAAAGCTTTACTACTAGTAAACCCCAAAGTGTGAGGATGATAGAAGGCTGTGAGACAGACCATGGCTGTGTAGCCAAGGTATGGTATATAGAGGCTATTAAATAATCTGGAGAATCAACAGTAGCCCTGCCAAAGTAGATGTGCAGCCAGATAACTTCAGAAGAGATCAAACCCGATGCTCCCTTTACACTGCTTAGGGAAAGTTGAAAGTCCCTGAAGATTGTTCAAGTTGTTCAATGGGATAAGCAGGGATTTGTCTGAAGTCAAAAGCATTGCGCATGTGCCATTAGCAGATGTTAAATAGAAAAGAGTTTCTAAAATCCCAGCATTTGGTCAGCTTACTTAGGCTTCAGTAAGGTGCTTTCCTGATTTGGAGAGCCACAGCTGCGACCCTGAAAACAAATATTGTTCTTTCCTCCACTGTACCAAATAGGATAACTTTTATGTGAGCAGAAGGGTACAGCTCTTTTATGCAATGTGGTCTGATTTCAGTGTGATTTCAATGCCCCCCAAGGGTGCAGTTACATCTTGAAGACTCTGTTTCAACCTCCCAGGAAACTTCTTTTACCATTCTGTGCTTTTATGGGAGACTCTCCATGCTCTCTGCTGAATGTGCCACCATACATAAAATTTAAGACTCATTGGATGAAAGAATATATGTATAACAGCAAGCATGAGTGTAGAATCCAGGATGGGCATTTAATATAGACTGGAAACTTGAGATTCAGCATCTCCTTCAAGGTAAACTTTTAAATTTTACAATAAAAGCCCATGTGGCCAGCCAAACGTGCAGGGATTTCAGTAACACTGATGCACAGTAATACAAAAAATGTGGCATCTATGGATGTATGCGTAAGGGAGTAAGCAGCATGGCACGTGGGAGTTTTCAGGATAATTTTTAAACCATTTCCACTTAAGTTTCACTAAATGCATCCAAGTGCTTATCTTTCCCTAGGTATATTTGCTCTGAGACAAATAGCACTTGGATATGAGCTAATGCTGAAATATGATCTAGATTGAGCTTTGGATTCAGATGTGGCAAGAAGCAATCTGAAAATGGATATCCTGAGTTTCTTACAGTCCCAAAATTGTTTTGCTAGATAAAACCAGCTTCAAACCATTTTATCTTCTAATCAACAGCCCAGACAAGTAGTAATAAAATCATAAACAATTAAGATTAAATTTTCATTTTGGAGTATTCAGACCGGGAAATAAAGACTGTTAAATCTACCAACCATCAAAAGCCAGACTCTTTTACACTGCTTTGCGCTGGTGGAAATCTGCAGTGCCTTCCCTGACTTTAGGGACAGAATTAACAGTTGCACTGGAGTAACTCAAAAAGCTTTGTCTGTTATATGGCACTCTGACTGTATAAATAAACACAGTATTCAGCAGCCGTGATTTTTCATTTTTAAAGCCATCTTTCATTTAATTTGCAAATATGGGCAACACTAATTTACCCCTCATTTTTCCTTGTGATTTCTAAATATATTGGATGGCAAATGCTAATTCAGGTAAAGGTATTAATTCAAAATCTCAAATATAGAGCTAAAAAAGAAAAGGACGCACATGAAATAGCTTATATTAGAGCTTTGAAATGATTGCTCATCAGACTTTCTCCTGTGTCCTACAATTACAGGACATTTACAGATTTTCACTATGAATAATAAAAAGGGGAAATAAGGTCTCCAAAAGGAAGCACAACTGCATTTATTTTCTAACATGTATCATAAAATTGCATCTGTTTTACTTGCATAGTAGAAGCCTACACTTTACTGAGACAATAAACCAGAAAAACAAAATCATAGCAAATGGAAAACCCAACCCTTTAGCATGGTATTAAAGGCCAGACTGTCACCTGGAAGCTGAAAGCAAGGTGCTGTTATCCAAATCTCTCAAAACAGGAAGAGCCATATCACGGATTTACTTGACTGCAATAAGAACTAGGTGGTTTATCTCCATGTTTGTTTGGTTGTTCTTCTTTTCAAATAATATGAAGCATGCCCAAAAGATACTGCTCTGTTTCCAGGTGTGTGAAGTTGCTTTCACAGATGCATTGTCCCTAGTCCTTAGTACAGCACTTGTCAGTGGCTAGAGGCTTTCTGGACAGGTTGATGATACCCTCTCAGATCTTTCCGATTCCTGACAGATCTATTCTGCTACTGCTTTGTCCCTACTTTAAAATGCCATGTTACATTTCTGTTTGCAATTTCTTCAGCAATTTTCTTTTCCCTTTCTTTTCCTTCAACAAGAAAGTTAGTCTCAGAGAACTGGAGAATGGCAGTAGAGGGGGAAAGATTACTTCTCCTCTTTTCTAACTGCAGTATTCAACCTTGCAACTACTAAGCATAATTTCAGAGTATTATAGATTGGAAAGGGCATCCAAAAGTCATGTCTCCCAAAACCCAACTCAAAGAAGGACCTAGATCACATTTCCCAGGTTTCTGTCTAGTTGAGTTTTGAATACCTCCAGGCATGGAGATCCCACAATCTCTCTGTGAAACCTGCTCCAGTACTCATCTACTTTTCTGGTGTAAAAAAATCTCTTTACTCTTTATACGAGTATCCATCTCCTAAAATTTTCTCTGCATGTAAAGTCACCAATACTACGCTTAGGCTGCAATTAATATTGTTTTAGAATAATAATAATTGTAACTAATTAATTGGCAAAGTATGCAACAAAAGGAAAGGAACGGACTCAGTGTTTCAGGATATTCCTTTCAGTCTTGTCCATGGGCGGGATTCAGCTAGCAGATTTAGAGATATGGATGTAGAGGTCCATAAATATAGATCTGTATGTGAACTAGGTGTCTAAACTCCAGTTTCAGTCAATCAGGACCTAGGCTGGGATTTAGTTGCCCCTATGAAAGCTTTTAATATCATTTGAAATGCCCTCAAGTATCCTGCCCCAGAAGGGCATGTGCCTTCCATAGATCATACTGCCATCTCGGCAGGGCTCACATAGGTGTTTATTGTACCCTAATCTGAAATGACACCACGCACCTGTGGGTAATGCTGTAGAAATAGTTCATACACATCATAGCATGAATTATAGGAATAGGATGAGGCGTAAATAGCCAAGACCTGTAGGTAAATTATTACATTGAAAGGCTTGTGGTACAAAGATGAATACAATATGACCCTCTTCCACATCATCTCCCCACTCCTGGCAGTACTGTGCTTAAACATTCAAACAAAAACAGAAGACACAGCAAACTTTCAGCTTTATGTAACACACCAGCCTTGCCAACTTTTTCAATAACAAGGTCATAAGTACAAACTATCCGAAGGGCACATGTGACAAGTCACTTCTGTTCTCTGTACACGTACATATGAAAGGAAAATTACCTAATAATTTCAGGTTTCATCCCTCAGGACTACTTTGCAGTACATATTTTTCCACATTTCTATTGTGCCATTAATCTTTATCCTGTGCCTTCTGCAGAAACTTCTTTTTTCCTCCCACAAAGGCTGCCAGGCTCCCACTCTCTAAAGGGTCACAGGTTGCAAAGGAATCCACAGAAACAGGAAACCAGGCTTCCTCAGTCAGTTTGAAACACCAAAATCTGTTTCCTTTCTACAGAAATAAAGCCTGTCAGGGCATCCTCTTGGTAGGCTCACTGTATGAGCAGTAGCTTAGGAGGAGGGAGAAGCTACATGATTTCTTGCTAGGGAAATAAATGTGAGATAACTTAGGGCTTTTACAAACCAGCGGAATGAAGAAGACAATCTTCTTGCTGCTGCTATTGCACTTACAGAGTGGCAGCATTGGATTTAATACTCCAGGAAAGCTATGGACAACAGGCCAGAGTGGTGAAACACAGACAAGTCTCTCAGACTTAACTCCATCTCCATCCACAACTGTGGGGTCACCCCACTCTGGGATCCAAGCTGCTGAAGTGAGTGCCTCACAGGGACCTCCTTTTGTACCTTCTGGCAAGACTCTTGGAATGAAAGCAGTGAAGAAATCTTCTAATCCTTCAACCTCCACCCCTGAAAGCCTGTTAAATGGACACAGTGATGGCGACTCTGACAAAGATAAGACGGGAAGCTCATCTAGCAGCAAAGGGACATCTCTACAGGGCAATGCCAGAGAGGTCTCTTTTCAGCAAGAGGTCACTACAAGCCAGGATACAGCTACAGGGAGAATGTCTCTCAAGCAGTCATCCCACAGCACTGGTACCACCATTACTCAGCGGGATGCCAACTCCAAAGCATCTGGCTTTGAAACTACCAGGGGAAAGTAAGGGAATTTTCATGTTTTTTCTTTTCTCTTATGTACTGCTTAGGAATGGTTATTTTCCCGTGCCCTGTGAAATAATTGGCAGAAGTCCTAGTAATTTCAGTAAAATTGTTTTCTGAATCAAAGACCATCTAAAACAAGCAGGGGACCAAACCCGCAGTATTTACTAGTCAATTTATATATCAAACTTAACATATATTTGTAACAGACTGAGTGTTGCAATATTTTATTTCTCAGGGTAGTTATCTCAAAACCAACAAGACAGTCATTATCATATGGATAGGAAAGGACTACAATAGATGCCTCCCTGTTTTATGCACAGTAAACTTCTGTTGTTTGGTGGGGATTTTTTAGAATTTCTTTTCTTGTGAGCAGAAGAAATTACAAATGCACTTTTTCATTTTGAATCTATTAAAAATTATGGTTTGTAAATTTGTCCACTAAATTAAAAATACAAGCAATTAAGTGTACAAAATGCATCCATGTCTGACAATTTGAAACATTCTGTGATTAAAAGCTTATGGAAAGTGGAGTTGCAGGTGGATGTGCATTCAGAATTGTATAACTTAGTACATAATAGCTATGTCTAACAGAATGTATCAAATTGTACTGTCTAGTTTTATAGCTCTGGAACACTCATTTATTTTCTTTGTTCCCCAGTGTCTTCAATTCTCAACAGGGACGTTGATACATCTTTGGAGATGTTGCAAGGTTCACTTAATTGCTGATACATATTCAGATACTGGTAGAAAATTGAAGACACAAAAGATTGGTTGTTTTCCATAGTATTTACAGAGAGTGGGCTTTCAGAATATAGATTTCTTCTTTTGATGGTATTTGTCCAAATGTTAGCATCCAAAAGGAAGAAAAACACTTTTGCCTAAATTCACACAAGAGAATAAATCACCCCTTTGAAATACTCCTACAATTATCTTGCTGTGTGTGGCTGAGAGCTAATTTCCCTCAACTCAAAGAAGATATTCCCCTTAGCGTGAGCACGTTTTGGATCATGCATATGTGAAAAAATGCACAAAGACCCAAAGGAAAGGAGTCCTTTGCCTCTGCTTTGGAAGAGGTACACCCGCAAGGAGCTGTTTCCCAGAGAGCTTTCCTAGCACACTCCTCCAGCTGTAAATGTCATCTGATAGCACACCTTACTATGGTGTTTGGCAGAGTGTCCTAGTTAACCTGCGTTAAATGAGCTCTCTTTGCATGTGGGAGCTGGTAACTGCCTCTCCATTTGAATAGGTCCTAGCTTATGTTAACCTTGGAGCCTTAAGCTTTCTCAGCTTTTTTCAAGAATAGTGTTTCAGTGAAATTAATCTTCAGAAAACTCTGTGAATTGACAGGTATCGTTTCCACCCTTTGCATAACATATAAAGAAAGCAAAAAACTAGTCTCTGGTGAACAAGGTCTCTTATTTATCATAATGGGATGTGGTTGGAAAGGCAGAGAGGCAAAATAAGCAAATCTTGTATTGGCTAGCACTGTATTTCATACATGGATGAGGAACAACCTGCTGTGCAACACACATAAAGATCTTTTTTTAATCAAAATTACAGGAACGTATAGCTACATGAAACCCCAGCATAAAACAGAATGCTCAATCCCCACTCTTTTCACAAACTGCTGGGCTCATAGCCTCTCTCTAGCATATGCCTACAGTTTTAGGTGTGGCTTGATCCTTTTCACATCAAGATTCTTCTGTTACAGGTTTTGTCTTCCTACCACCTAAAAGTGCTTATACAATCAGCTAAGGTGTTTTGAGCTTTTCTTCCAGTTTTTCCATTGACCTAGACTGTAGTTTAAGTAAGTCATTTAAGTATTCTGTCCCACTTTCCCTACGAATTAGACCTGGATGAATAACACAGATGCTTGTGACTGATGTTTTTTCAGTGAACTCATGAAAAAATGCCAAATCTAGTGTGCTCGGTGTTACCAGTCACTGGCGTGAAACACCTGAAAAGCTGCCACTGAGAAACTATGCATAAGGATACAAGCATTTTTATTTATTATGTGCAGATGTTATTGACCACAACCTAAATCCATTTCTAGCATATATTTTCATTCAAAAAAAAAAAAAGAGAAAAGCATTTTTATTGCAAATAAACTGAAAGAGATGTTTTAAAACTTCCGTTAAAGACATACAGGTTTCTTCAAGGTTTACTCGTTTAATGCCCGAGCTTCAGCATGAATGACTCAATAGCAGATTTCATAGTTGCAAAGCATACTACCTCTGAAGAAATTTGGAAACACAATTTGTTTTTTGAATTTACTTTGAATTAGAGCAGCTCTTTGGTTACAGTCTGTACTCCAACCTGAATTTTTAAGTGGCCTTTTAGGAACTGCATGACTCTGTAAACCTTTATGGCAACCCATTGTGTTAACATATGTGCAGAGATAGTCATGTTGCAAGGCTCCATATAAAAGAACAATAGGAAGAAGTCAACGAGAGACAAGAGGAAGGAAAGCAAAACAAAAATGAGCATTTGTTTTTCAATATGTTTATAGTTTTTAAAATAGCAATGTATATACTTTGTTGGATAGTCTCCAGGGCTATGAGACTGCCCACAAGGTACAGTATGTGCCCATTGTACAAGCTTAACTACCCAAATACCCCTTTCTGAAGGAGGATGTGTACCTTACTGGCTTAATTACAAGCTAATTCTTCTGCTATCACTACCAAGATTACCTGAGGACGAATATATACACATATCATGTTCATACTAGAACCAAAGTAGGAAAAAAGTTCTGGTTCACTCTATTTTTGCAGAATTCCCATTAAAATGCCAGAAGAGCACGACTGTCATGGTTTAAGCCCCCATCCACGCAGTTTTACTCACTCACTCACTCCCCTCTATCTTCCCCCAGTCCCGGGGGGATGGGGAGGAGAACCAAAGAATGCAACTCTCACAGGTTGAGATAAGAACAGTTTAGTAACTAAGGATATAACACAAATCACTACTGCTACCACCAGTAATAATACAAGAGAAATACAAAGAAAGAATAGAACTGCTCACCAAGCCCGACCCAGCCAGTGCACCCCCCAGCAGCGAACCCCCCAATACCAAAAACCTGACCGTGCCGTGCACCCCCAGTCCTACCACCACACCCTTCCAGGTCTCTGCCCTCCGTCTTCACATCCTGGACATGACTGTGCTGTGGTATGGAATAACCTCTTTGGTCAGTTTGGGTCAGGTGTCCTGTCTCTGCTTCCTCCTGGCTTCCCCTCCTCCCTGGCATAGCATGAGACTCAAAGTCCCTTGGCCAGACCAAAACATTGTCAAGCAGAAACTGAAAACACTGGTGTTATCAGCGCTGTTCCCAGGCATGAAATTAAAAACACAGTGCTGCACCAGCTACCAAGAAGGAGAAAAATGACTGCTGCTGCTGAACCCATGACAATGACTTAGAAAGATTTAATGGATTTTCAAAGCCTGCACCTGAAGAATATTTCTCACAACTACCCACTGTTGCAGGCGGGACACAGCAAGGTAAGGTAGCTAGCATCACCCCAGAGCCCAAATTGACAGGCACAATTGGGCTGCAGTGTCAAGATCAAGCTGGGAATGCAAATCAGTGAGTCAGGATCAGTGATCACCTGGTGATGGTGACCAGGATATATCACATCCCAGTAATCACTGGGCAAGTCCATAGTGATGGGGCAAGCTCAAAGTTAGGCCAGGATGTCACCTTGCAGGTCAGGATTGGCACAGGGAGAATGCAGCCTGGGGTGAACTTTAGTGGGGCCTTTGAGCCCATGGGCAGGCTGTATGTGTGGAGACCTCAGGTCAGGCTGGTCAGGTTGAATAGAACCCACAAGTGCCATCAGGGTCCTGACAAGTTTCCATTTAATTTTATTGAAAGAAATGCACTATTAGGACTGCCAGAATAAATTAATATTTTTTTCCCCACTGAAACAGAACCATATTTGCATAAGACCATAACTTTATTTTAAAAACCCATCTCAGGTTGGCTTTTCAGATTCCAGCAGAACTTCTGAGGGCAGAGACATACTGCAACAGGCAGGAGTACAGTCAGTAGGGCTAAAAGCAGATTGAAAATTCTGCTGTTAACAAAACTTAACTTTGAGTCTCTCTGCATCACAACATCCCAGTGTCATATTTTAAGTGCTAAATATTGGGCATATCCTTATCTCTAAAACCACTAAACTCTTCCTTATTCTTTGACGGAATGAAAATGCAATAAAATCCTGTTCTTTTGCAGTGAAGTGGAACAAGTTTATAGTTAACCTTAGAATAGGTACAGGAGGACACAAATTACAGGTTCTGTAGTTACCTGCTCTCAAACTATTTCAGACTAGTTTCACTGGTGAAGCATCCCCACTTCTAGGAGGTCCTGCACCCAGGCTTTCAAAATAGTAAGGAAACTTTATAGGAAGCATATGTGGAATGGCCTCAGCTGAAGGAAAACTCCTTTCTTCGCCTCTAGTAACGACTTTGACTTAAGCTTTGAAATGTAAGCTTATGTCTCCACAAACAAGTATTTTTTTTTCATTTCTGCCAATCTTCAAATTTTCATGCTATCCATATCAATGAATAAAGAAATGCTGAAAAACTAGAGCTGTGCTTCAGCAGTAGAGAAAGAGTTTTTCCAAAGTTCAGAGACATTAAATGTGAGCACCAATTTGGTGCCAAATAAGAAAACAGATGATACATTCTTTTCAATTGAGTTTATGAGAGATACAAGGCTTTTCGCCTACTGAAGAGAGGCAATTGCAGTATTTCACTATATAAAGCATCTTAAATAACAGTGGTGATATGGTGGAAGTCTGAGGCAGAGTCCTGAGACTAGCACACTCATTCTTTCATTGAACCCAACTTTATTAATTACTATTCAAGGCAGCTCCTGAATGCATGACACATACATTCAGGCTGTAAATTAACCACACTATTTCTGCATTGTTGGACGGCTCTACATTAGTCTTTTCTCTTAGTATGTGTATATTGCACATTCTCCAATTATCATGAATCCACTGAGGGTCTTCATAGACTTCCTCTGCCATTACTTTGGGTAGTGGTGAGGTGATGGTATTTTATTACTAAGCACAGAAGGGTTCAATAAAGTCAGCACTAGGGACAGATTTCCTCAGCTGCCTGCATGTGCTAGGAGTGCTGAAATACTTCATTCTCATGACCAGACATCTGCATTTCTCCCTAGAAATTGCTTTTCCTTGTATCAGCTTGGTAGAGTTTCTACTGTACTGACAAATTAATGTGTAAGCTCAGTAGGTGGTTCAAATGTACAAGATACGTAGAAACCTGATTTAACTGCCTAGTTAATGCAAGGTTCACAGTCTCTTTTCATCATGTCACTTTGTAATGGAGCAGAGAACAATTCTTGAATTGATTTAAGATTTTTGCATCACTGTGCATTTACAATAAATACAATCATGCATGACTTAGGTTTCTGCCTCACTACGTATTTTCACTATGACCTGGAAGAAGGAACCTCTTACACTGGTACTTAGGTTGCCTTGGTAGCTAAGTGTCAGAGGATGTTTGATAAGCAGTGCTTGCTTTAGCCTTACAGTGTTGTATTCCAGCCATGCAGAAGACCTCTGAAATGAACCCCTCTTATCCAGCAGTATCTTGAATGAACTTCTGACACCTGGCTGCAAGCCCACAATCTAATTTTCTTACACATGTTGAATGCAATGTAACTCCTGTTGCAGTCCTAAAAACCAAATCATTCAGCCAAGTGCTGGTATTCACTACTTTATTATTATTTCATTCACAGAACAAATGGGGCAATGGACATAATTATGCAGTTCCATAATGATGCAAGTGGCACAGTATCAAGAAAATGTTAATGTAAAGATAATTTTAATGCAAGTATTTAGAGATAGGTGTTGTCTTCTGCTGAGCACAGAAGTAAACCAATTAACAGCTGACTGAGACTGCTGTTGTGAAGTAGCAAAATACCTTATCGCATTGTGCAGATGAGGTACTACAGCACACTGTACAGCAGCAGTACTGGTATAGGGCAAAAGCTGCAAAAAGGTCCATGCAATTCATACCTTTTGTTTATATTAAGTTCTATTATACCTTATGTATTGTGGAAATCTTTTCAACTGCTGTTGTCCCATGCACAGAACGAAATAAAGGATATGTTTGCTCCAAGGCAGTGGTCACTTTTCAAGTAGGTTCCAGTACTGAGGTGGGAAGGAGTCATTGCTGGAGATGGTTTACCCAGCTTGGGCTGCCTCCCAGAGGGACCAGTAGGGTGTTTTGTCTTTCAGTGAGAGAAGAAATGATAAACGAATGTCCTACAATACCATACTGTAGGTGATAAACTAATAATTTCGGAAAACCAGGCAAAAATTCAGAAATAGCAAAATCAAAAGTTCTGGTTCTCTGAGACAGCCTTTCAGCAATGATGTCTTGGCAGAGTCACGACAGACTGTTTTCAGTAGTGCAGGAAATATAGCACTGGGAAGAAAAGAAAAATCATATCACCACCCAGGTTGCTTCTGAGACACTCAAAAAGTACTCATAAAAGGTAAAAAGCCCAACATCTCTTCCTCTTAGCCTCCTCAGAGTCTGGTCATTTAGGTTTTCTGTGATCAGGCACTACTATACAGATGACTTCTGAAATTTTTTAATGATGGTAATAAAGGTTTCCATTCATCTCATCACACTAAATATTGCATTGACGCTCACACTTATCTTTGCTCTTGGTCTTTTTTTCATCTGCCATGGGAAAAATGAGGATTAGGAACAGAGTGTTTTCCATCCCTATTAATGTCTTTTCAGCCCTCTGCATAGTTCAGGATTACTGTAACTGGACAGTGTTAGGATTTGCCTCCCAGCCACTGCATTCAACCCTTTGCAGCCTTTCATTTAAAGTACACCAGAAACACCTGCTCAAGTCTGCCCAGAAAATATGCGTTCTTACAAATCTCAATATAACTGACATTTTAGAAATCTGACACTTTCCTTTTGTCACTTATAAAGGCTTTCTTTTTTGTTATTTCTCGAAGTAGAGAAGCCATCACTAACATACTACAATATCCTTATCTGTAGATTACTTAAAGGACTAAGAAACTAGTGAAAACAAGTACCACTGAAGGTCATCTGAGAAGCACTGACAGTAAGCTAGCCCAGAACTACCTTGATGCGTTTTCTACTCTGGGTCAATTAGGTGATGGAAAATAAATGTATATTCCAAAGGGAAAAATGCAAAATTAATACCCTTTTAAAGAGCAGTTTAGCAGTTTGTCTGGGTTTTCAAAGGTGTTTTACTGGATGATTCTTACAGCAGATTATGGATAACTTCCAGCTGTAGGCAAGTTTGATTATTTTGGAGGGCTCTGAACACAGAGAGGGAGATGGTGCCTGAAAGAGATGATCTGGTTTGAAACAAGAAAACCTCTTATATACTAAAATAGATTGGTGAAGTGTTAGATAAGTGGAAATTGTGAATTAGTTTTTCCAGCTCAAGATAGGACATAAAACTGATCACAGCAGTAAATAAAAACTTGGATGAGACAAAGATGCTGTACACAGTCCAAGGCTTCACCACTGTATATACAAAAAAAGGAAATTAATGACTAGAGTAGAATTTGTGTTTTGTAATGGATAGGACAAAATGTCAGGACCCTGAGTCCTGAAAAAAACCCATTAAACAAATAGCACAATTCCCTCCATCTGGTACTTCAGTGTCAACAAGTCAACTGTTTCTCAGGGCTAATAAACATACCCTAGAACATATTTTACCATCACATACTATATTATATTATGCATCAAAAGCACTTTTCAGAGCCTGTCTGGGTTTTCCATTCCAGACAGCATGTAGAACAGGTTTCCCAATCTGATTGGTTTGTGGTCCGCCCCTAGTGGGTACTGAATTTTTATTTCAGCTGAGATTCATGTATGAGATTTCAGAGCAAAGGAAGCTAGGCAGTGAACCTAAAAAATTAATGGATTTTGGTTCAGATTTATAATTTCTCTTTGAACTGCAGCTTATATTTTTGAAAGATGACTGATGCTCATTTAAAGATACAGAATTTACTATATCACTAGTACCAAAAAGGTGAGAGGACTCTGTAGTCACCTAGTGGAGTTCAAAGGAAGTTGTTGAAACCAGAACATCATCTCCCGTGCAATAGCAATAAAACCTTGTGAGGGTTCTTGCTATCCTTAAAATCTAAGTGTTTACATTATGTCAACCAACATTATCTCTCATCATCCAAACTTGGCAGGTGCTGTAAAGAAAACTGAAAATACATCACAGCAATGTACTTTTATACAAACAAAATTCAGGGCTGTTACTCTGATCTTTGTGTAATGGTGTTTCAGACTTGGAAAGATCCTAACTTCATAAGAAAGAAAAAA
This sequence comes from Myiopsitta monachus, assembly GCA_017639245.1. Classification (NCBI taxonomy): domain Eukaryota; kingdom Metazoa; phylum Chordata; class Aves; order Psittaciformes; family Psittacidae; genus Myiopsitta; species Myiopsitta monachus. The sequence goes on along the minus strand of CM029917.1, from coordinate 68,330,377 downwards.
ATGGATTTCTTCCAAACCATATAATTATATGGTTTCATGTTTGAATGCTTGTATCTGACTGTATTCAGATGAACAACCATATCATCCAAAGGAGATAGAAATACAATCACAGATAATAGGTTCACAGAACTGTAGAATCACTGAGGTTGGAAGGGACCTCTGGAGGTCACTGGTCCAACCTCCTACTCACTGCAAGTCCAAGTGCAAGATCAGACCCGGTTGCTCGATGTTTGATCCAGTCAGGTATGCAGCTCCGTGCTCTGGGCTGGTTGTCTGAGCCCTGCTCCAGTGCGTGGGTGTCCTCATGGGGAACAAGTTTCTCACACTTAGGCTGAGCCTCTCATTTCAATATGGGTCTGTTGCCTCATTCTCCTGCCACAGTATTGCTGAAAATAGCCTAGCTCCAACTTCTTCGTAGCCTTTGGGGGACTAATGTTAGGTGTCCTCCCTTCCCCAGCCTGAACAAGCCTCTCAGCCTCTCCTCGAAAGACTTCAGCTGCTTGTACCATCTTTCTACATACTCTCTGCTGATGTGTAAAAGACAATACAAAATGCAAACAGGTGTAGAACTGAGATTACTATTTCAGAAACTATTCTGTGAGGTATGAATAGACTTCATACAATGTCAATGAGGCACAACCAGCAAGCTATGCATGGATTTTAGCAACAGCTCCAGCTGTGGGTCCTTTTGTACTCCTTCAGCAACATAATAATTTCATTTTCATGATTCAGTGATGTTCAGCTGGACTGATTCAATAACATTTCTATTAAAAGCCAGGTAATCTGATTTACTCATGGATTAAACTAACTGATTTTCAGATATAATATGAAAGGGGCAAAACAAAACCTATACCCTTTGTGGCCTGACTGCCACTAATGCTCCTGTGGAGTGGTTTGAGAACCTCCCACAAGCAAGCGGAAGCAAGTGTGTACATGTATACCTGATAATCTGCAGCTGGCAGTTTTTGTGAGTGTTGGTTTGTGGTTTTTTATTTTGGCAATGTGTTTTTCTTTACTGTGAGGCTGGTGAGGCACTGCACAGGTTGCCCAGAGAAGCTGTGGCTGCCCCATCCCTGGCAGCACACAGGGTCAGGTTGAGTGGGGCTTTGAGCAATCTGGTCTAGCGGGCATCCCTGCCTATGGCAGAGGAGGTTGGAACTGGATATCTCTAAGGTCCCTTCCAACCCAAACCATTCTATGAGTCTGTGATGTATCCAAACAGTTTACAGTAGAAATGTGCTGTGGAAGGAGTCCTTGCAGTCTCACTCACCCTCCCACCCCAAGGAAGTTATAATTTTTTGGTGTTAAGTGTAAATGGCACTTTGCTTTTCAGCAACACTGGGTACCACAGTGCCAAGAGGACTGATCCAAAGCCTGCTGAAGTTAAAACGGAAATATTTCCAGTTCCCGCAAATGTATTCATAACGGTACTGTCACAGATAACTACACCAGCAAGCAGCCACAGCACTCCTTCCTGTGGAGTAAAACAAATTCATGGCTTTCTTTTGCTGCCCTCCCTCCTGCAGGCCTCCTGTTCTCCCTCAGCACCCCCTGGGAGCCCCGAAGGCGGCGGGGCTCTCCCCGACCGCTGCTACGGGTAAGCCGTACGAATCGATGTAGCAGCACCCGAATTTACACACACCGGCCCCCACAGCAGCCGCGGACGCCCCTCGATTGGCGCTAGCCGCGGAACTATACGCGCGTAAACAGCCTCCAGCAGCTTCCCGCCTCAGCGGGTAACGGCTGCCACCTGCCGGCCCTACTCGGCAGCGCTTCACTTCACCCCGCCTCTCCTCACAGCGCAGCGCGCCACCGCCGCTCTCCTTCCTCCTCCCCGCCGCTGTCGCCTCTTGGCACCCGGTGTTGGCTCGCAGCGCTATCGTGCCAGTGGGGGGTCCTAATCAGACGCCAGCTACTGGCACCAGCAACAGCGGGCAGTGGCGGTGGCTCCCGCATGGTGCTGGCAGCCCGCGGGGCGGGAGGGAACGACCCGCTGCGGCCTGTCTGGGTGGGGCGGGCAGCTCAGACTGGGCACCCAGACTACCACCGAAGACAGCATTAGCTCTGCTAATTGTCCTGCTAATTGGGAATTAGGCAAGGGTTTTAGGAGTGCAGGCAACATGCCAGCGAAGCAAAGATGAATCATAAAGAGTATGAGTTTAAGGGCTCTCGACTGTTAGGGAAGCGTGAGGCAGAGATACACCTAAGAGCATGTGCTCATACAGCTGCTTCAAGTGGCTTCAGAAAGCTGCATAGTAAATTAAGAAACAGATTTGCTTCTTGCAATAGCTTAAACAAAAATAAGTCAGTAACTGCTGCTGGGACATTACCTATTGTTCATCTCAGAGCTGTGCACCACAGGACAGGTTTCCATAGGCCGCCTGGTTTCATTTTGTGAATGGGGAAGTTGAATTTTGCAGGGAGTCACATCCTTTTGAAGTTGTAAGATGTTACCCAGTAATTAACACCATATTCCATAAATGTATATATATGTGTGTGTATATATGTATCTCCATATCATGAGGCTGATGTAAATCACTGAGGGTGATTCAGCTGCACAGAGGGAAAAGCTGCAGTAATCTGCTTTACCATATCAGAAATAAGGTGGGGTTTTTTCCAGTTGAGGGAAAGACATGTATTGCTGGTACATACTCATATAGACTGGGCACTGGTTTTCTGCCATGGATCCAGTGCAGGCAGTCCTTACTTAAAATTGTCCCAAAGCTACTTACGTTTCACAGTTACCTCCAGGCTGCATCCTTTCTATTTTCCTGGGCAACTGTGGAAATGAAGAAATGCTTCATGGGAATGTTCCCTCTGTGAAAAAACAAATATGCTAGTATGAGAAGAATCATAGAATCATAGGATATTTATAATTAGAAAGGCCCCTACTGGAGAGGGTATTGACGTAAAATCTGCATAAGCTGTACATAACATGTAGGGTCCCAAAAGCTAAAGACAGGTTTAAGGTCACTGTCTGGGTCCCACTAATACCCTGCCAGCTGTAGGTGCTTGGCTCCAGATGTGTGGGCAGGCTCTGTGGCCCATTAGCTGCTCAGCACTTTGAATTTGCAATGGCTTTAAACCCCAGAGGACTCAGGCATGCCAAAGCTACAGACTAGACATGCTTATTGGCTGTGAAATTAAAAAATGCTGTTCTTTATACTATGCCCTACTTCTCAGATACGGTCAAGCCACACTTGAAGGAGAGTTTGGGTAGTGGTGTTTTGGTTTGAGCTGGAAACACTGCTGCAAATGTAACAAACAAAGAAGCTGTTTCAAAAGCCCCAGGACTCAGCATACTCTCCCACACCTTGCTACCAGTGAGTTTTCCTTCTGTCACCTGGGCTTTATGCCAGTTGGGGATTTGTGCCACACTCTCCAGGCTGCATTCCTGTTGTATGTTGTGAGGGTTTGGTTTTGTTTTTAAATACAGCTTTTCTGGTTGAAATCTGTCTCAATGCAAAAGAAATGCCTGCTCCTGCAGCTCTCAACAAAACCTGCATGTTAAAAGCCTGTGTTGCTGCTCTGGAGTATATGATTCCATAGAGGGTAAAGAGGATTTTCAGGTTTAAAGTCCTGTTATGCAAATAAGTTGTCTTCTGTTCTGCCTTTGCATTAACACAGCCTGTCATGGTTCTTCTGCCATGCTTCATCTTCTATTTTCAAATCTACATTTTTTCAGACAATTTGATTTCAAAATTATATTTACATTCTTAACATCGCTTAATGAGCTTATTTCATTGGTAGCATAAACCTAATTATGAGTCACACCAGGGGCTCTTTTGCTATGAATATTTCCTTCAATTTAACCTGATCAAAGATTATTGGGCCATGCAAAAAAACACAGCTTCAGACATTGCACTCATGTAGTTTAAGAATGAGTTAAATACTTTAATAGAAACAGCCTGCTCAAGTTGAATTAAATTTTTGGTAGAGACCAGGGGCTGAGTTCAGACTACCTTTAAAAGCCAAGAGCAGTCCTTAATGAATACATTTGGGGTGTACTGTACTGTGTTTTCCTTTGAAGGGTGTGTCCCAAGCTGCAAGTTCCAGCAGCTGTTTCCTTGAAGCTAGGCCACCCTCAGTAATAATGATAAATAGTGGGTTGGTACTGTCAATATGAAAGAGTGATTTATTTATTTATTTATTTACAGGACTCTCTATTCCAGGGCTTTCATGTATTTTACAACTGCTTTTTATGCCTGTTTTCACTGTTTTATCTTCACATAGACCACATTTGCTCAGATGTAAAATGTCATTCAGTTACCAAGAGTTCTACCCCAAGCAATGTGTGCTGCAGAAAAGGTCACTGACAACATTGTTATATGTCTTCTGCTTCACCCCTTTCTCTGGTGAGCTGTCAGGCCTGCATGCAACAGTAGAACACAGGCTAGGGAGACACAAACTCAAGTCCTAACCTAATTTCTGCTTGTTGTGGCCCAGATTTTAAAATCTGACTCCTATATTTGCATTTTTTATTTGCAGGGGTGGTAAGCTTAGCACACAGCTGCCTAAGGTGTTAGCCCTTAGGTCTTTTCAGACAGATAATGTGCAGCAGTAAAAGAGGTGTGGTACTGCAAACTGCTTGAGGTGGTATTGTCACTTCTGATGTCTTCTGATCAGACCTGATATGCCATGAGTTAATTGCTAGGAGTTATTCAGGAATTTAGATGTTAACATTCTCTGTACTGAGTTTAAATTATTTGCAAACCACCATGCTTAGTTAGAGCTACTCCTTAATAGACCACTGCCAGTCTAGCCCAGAATCACTTCCTACATTTACTAAGAAACATTTAGCATCCCATTTACAGGCTAAAAGATTATTATTTTAATCCTTGTGCTGCATTTCCAAGAAAAAAGTAGTTTTTAATCTTGGATATGAATATACAGAACCCTCATGCCCGTAATGAGCAAGCTCAGTGATTATGTCCTGAGCAAACCAAGTCCTTCTAATTCTAAGAAACCACACCTGAAACCCCCACCCATGCTCTTGGGCCAGGGCTCCATTTAAGCCCAGGCTTAAGGATGTTCTCTTTATATAAGGTCCTTGTCACTAGCAGTTCACTTGGAGTTGATTTGTTATCTAGTCTTTGATAATTGCTGGGATGCTACTTGATCTGCTTATGTCATTTAGCAGCTGCTTGCCTGTCTTTGATGTTGTAGTACTGGATGTTTCTGGTGAGGTCAGTGTTAGCTCATGTGGTTGGTTGTGCCACTCCTATTAGAGAAACCCTGGTCTTGCAGTTCCCTGATCCTCAGAGAGGAAGCTCCATGGGAGAACTATCATTCTGGCTGTGCTTGTGAGGGAGTTAAAGTGTCCTGCTATGTTGTGCTCCTACTGAATGCTTGGCAAGAGGGGGTGCCTGTCTCACTTGGTGCTGCAGAGGTGTGCTGGAAAGGATGGAGTTACAATCTTTTTCTCTCCCTCTGACTGTTGGCAGTGTTTAGCTGTAAATATCACTTTTACTTAGTTATCACTGCTAGTCTCTGTATGACACAGAAGGCTGTCAACGACCTATATGTCCCAAGTAAGGGGGTGGTATAAGTAACTTTGCTATCCATCTACAAAACTCGGAAGTCTTAAGTCTTTTTATTCTGCCAATTTTATGTGTCTCAAACTTGCACAGAGTTGCTTCCTGCTTCAACAGAAGTAGTGAGAAGAGTGATTAATCTTTAAACTTATGGTTGAGAGTTGCATTTAATTTTTGGCAAATATTTATTCATGGAGTCTCTAATTTATAGACACAGACAAAAACCTATAGCTAGAGGAGACCAAACATAGAAGAAGCATCAAGCAAAAGCACAGCCTTTTAATGCCCAATTAAAAAATAAATTTTATCCTAATGGAAACTCTCAAGGAAGTGGAGACTGAATGAGCAAAATCAGATCAAAGAGACTCAACAAAATCCTATTTTATGTGGAACGCATTATTAATCAATTAAATGATATGTGCTGTGTGAGGGAGCAGCACAGTACTAGCAGCAGAAATACTGAGAGGTTCAGCTGTTGGTCTTACTTAACATCTTCCTAGCTTATCCTGCTCTATTCTCAGAAATCGTTCTCCAAGTAAAGCATTTCTGAATTTAATGTGAGTGCACTGGTAAGATCTCAGTAGACGATCACTTAAGATAGTTGCTGGTACTATTTTGTGTCTTGTACTGTTCTTGTTTGAAGCGGTGTAAATTTGTACTAAGGCCACATAAGTAAGTGAAACTAATCTGGTCTTAATTGTATTTTGATTTCTACTGTAAGGATCCCTCAGTAAGATACTGATTTCAGAGGTAAACGTGTATTTCCTTACTGGATTATGGAACACTAACAGAACTGCTACAATTGGAAGCAAAGTTTAGCAGCAGAACATGACCCAGGAAGAACATGAAGTTCTCATACACTAATATTGGTATGGAAATATGTCAGAGTTTGCTGTCTCTATAACTGAAATGTTTTGTCACTAACTTGCCAAGTGAAAAATGAAATCTGATTTTCATTTTGATTTTCAATCTGATTTGCTGATTTTCAGCATTGACAAGGGAATAATGTATGACCCTAAGAAAGGCTGTACTAAGATAGGAAAAGAAAGTCACTACTAGACCAAACAGACATTTGTTCCGCCAGCAGAAATGCAATAATACTTTCTTCAGGATGCCATCCAATCTGCATGGGGGGACTTCTTGAGAGAGTGGTTATAGACACAACTTTATATATTTAAAACATCAACAAACCAATAGCACCTTAATTGCATGTTCTTTCACGAAATCCTTTAACTGCTTTTAAAAATCCACTTTGGCTTCCCAAACTTCCAAATATGGCACAATCTATGTTTGTGGAAGCGTTACCCTGAGCATTTTTTTTTCTTTTTTTTCTTTAAATCTATTTTGGTTTGATGCCTATTTGTCATAATAAGATAGACCAAATAATGAATGCTATGACTTCCTATCCCTCCTGTTCTTCATCTTCTATTTTCCCCTCTTTAGGATGTAGGAATGAACCTGAATTCTGTATTTAACCTGCTGTCATGGTTTAAGCCCCTCAATAACTCACGCAGTCGCTCTCTCACTCACTCCCCCCTCTTTCTTCCCCCAGTCCCAGGGGGATGGGGAGGAGAATCGAAAGAATGCAACTTCTACAGGTTGAGATAAGAACAGTTTAGTAAAAAAGGTATAACACAAATCACTACTGCTACCACCAGTAATAATAATGACAAGGCAAATACAAGGAAAGAGAATACAACTGCTCACCGCCCGATATCAAGCCTGACCCAGCAGCGAACCCCGCAGCAGTGAGCCCCCCCCCTCCCCCTTCTGGGTCTCTGCCCTCCGATTTTACATCCTAGACATGATGTGCTGTGGTATGGAATAACCTCTTTGGTCAGTTTGGGTCAGGTGTCCTGTCTCTGCTTCCTCCTGGCTTCCCTTCCTCCCTGGCAGAGTGTGAGACTCAGAAAGTCCTTGGCCAGACCAAAACATTGTCAAGCAGAAACTGAAAACACTGGTGTTATCAGCGCTGTTCCAAGGCCCAAGATCAAAACCACAGCACTGCACCAGCTACCAAGAAGGAGAAAAATGACTGCTACTGCTGAACCCATGACACCTGTAGACTAACCATAAACTCATATACAGCAACAAGGAGTTGATGTACTGAAACGGTGGTGATTTCTGTTTGTCCTCTAGTCCTTGCCTAATAATTTCATGCATTTGATTCACTTGTTTAGTTCATGCTTCTACTAAATTGGCATATTCAAAGAGCTAATCACAATGATTCCAAGATCTTTTTCCTGATTATAGTTAATTTAGGTAGTCATACTGTATGTATAAGGCTGTCTTTGTTTGTTTCTGACTGCATTATGACTCTTTTCTTACAGGGGAAAAAAAGGTGGAAATTCAGCATCATGCGATTTTTGCAATTCTTCAAGATCAGCTTTTGGTTCACTACACAAAATGATTGTCATCTCTCTATTCACTTACTCTCCCTCTCATTAATGTCTTAATGTAATGTCTATTACATATACATATGGGATTCTGCTGATAAACTCTTTCTCGGGAAAGCTAACTGGTCTTTCACCTCTCTGATTTATGCCTTATTAATCTATACCAGGTCTATCCTCCTGCTATGTGACAGATTGCTTTTTTCCCTCTAATGGCATTTGCTGAGTGACCTTGCCAAAACCTCTGAAAATCACCCCTTTGTCTACCTGCTTCTGATTCAGAGAATGATAATAGATTTCTGTGGCATAATTTCTCTATACAAATCTCTCCAGTGCCATTATTCAGTTTATAATCTGTACTTAATTTCTGTTCTCTACTGTAGCTTCTACTAAGTTCCCCAGTTTCAAAATACAACTTAGCAGTTTGCTGTTTCTTGCAACCTCCTTAGAGTCCTTTCTTGCAAACCTGGCCTTGCAATCACCAGCTCCTATATCCTGTGTTGCAGTGGTCAAAAGTTTGATGATTTAATATGTGACTTCCTTCTCTGAATCAACAGCCAGTGGCACAGGCCAGTGTGAACTATGGCACATTATTGCCATGAGTGGCTTTGATCTCAAAGTGCATTGCAAAACAGAGTCTACCTATTCTCATGCTGGGGAAAGGGAGGAAAAGTAGAAGTGTCTATCTATCCATAAAGTGAAAGTTATGGGTGGCTAAAAATGTTACTAAACAACCCTTTGAATTCTAGATAAACAGTTTCTGTAACCTGAAATGTAGATGCTTTTTAAGACTTGTCATTACTGCAGTCTAGAAGAGCTTCTTTGTATTTGGTGCTCCAAGAAAAAATTAGATTGCAGTATAAATACACATAGAGATGGAGAAATGATTGTCTATTTTCTTTATTGTTAACAGGTAGCTGAAGCACAAAGACTAATTGTCCAAGGCTGCATTGGCAGCATGAAACTGAACTTAATGCTTGGAACTTGGTCTAATCCCTAAATTATGGGTTTAAATTTCCCTATAAGTATTATATATCATCTTAGTGTGGAAAATGTTGTTTGTACTTTTAATTATGTTTGTCTTTGCTGTCTTGCAGAAACTGGTGTGCTTATGTCCATAGCAGACTCATACCTACAGTGGTAGTGGACAACCTGGAAACCTTCTCATCAGGCAGAGCGAAGCCTTGGACTTGGTGTATTGGATCCTGTGCTCAAAGGTGTGTAGAACTAGGAAGAAAGAGAACTTGCAAGTTTGTTACTGCCAGTTGCATAATTCATACAACCATGACTTTAGAAATGAAAACAGATGGGATCATATTAGCATGTTTCCAGGACTCATCTTCACATGTCCTTATAGCAAGCATAAAAGCTCATGAATTGTCCCTATAGCAAGTGTGAAAGCCTATGACTTGGCATGCTTTCACTTTGGCACTCTCTGATCAGTTCAAAGTTTTCAAGTAAGCCTGCTCCACTCTTCCAGAGTACTGCAAAGCAAGGTGCACATGTACAAAGCTTTGAAGTGCACGTAGGCAGGGAAATCCTTTCTGTGCAGTTTTCTAAGCTTCTGCTCTGATGGAGCATAAATATTTTTGTTATTATCTCTGTGCTGGGTGCTTGTTTCTGTCACAGATTTGGTTAAGCAGTGAACCTAGAAAAAGTAATTGGCCTGAATACAAGTTGTAAATAATGCCTCTACTAAACATATTCAGATTGTCCTTTGTGGTTTGGGTGCCCCATTATGTTCTTCAAACTCCACATTTCAGTAGGAAGTGAAATTGGGTTTCAGTGCATGTCCCGTGAAAATGGCAATCCAAACCAGCACCAACAGAACAGAGATTCTAATACATTTTTCCCTTGAAATATTTCAAAACCCTCTTACAAATCAGTTTGGCTATTCTGAGGATTGTCCTCTAGATGGTATGGTAGCACATGCCTGAAGTTTTGAGGTGAAACTGGGAATAGTATCCTTAGGATTTGGTAACTCTGAAATGCAATCAATTGTATTTGAAAACTGTGGAATGGACCCTATGGTTGAAAGGTTGTAATTTTTTTTATTTATTTTCTAATTTGATCTAGAAGATTTGCAATAACTCCAATACCTTTTTTTTCTTTTTTTTTTTTTTTTTTTGGTAGGATAATTAGCTCCTTGTACTGTTCTTGTAAATAAGTCTCTATAAATTTCTGAGGCTTCTCTGCATGGAGAGTTATTTTTGAAATTGTTATTCCTGATTAACTCCTTTCATGGTCACTTACTTCGTTCTTATAAGTGCATTCAGGAATGGATTATGCTAATGCAGAATAAAATAGTTTGATCATAAAATAAGACCATGCATACAGCAAAATAACCGAGAACTCTGTTGATTTCAGTTCATCTGAATGTTTTTTGAGTTTTTGCTGCTGAAAAAGCCATTTCTCAGAGGCAAAGCTAGTTGGGGACACAATAGCCAGCTGCTGTGAGTGTTTTAATATTCATAATATTACATCCCTTGTGAAGGGGTGACAAGATTAACTATAGTGTAAAAAACAGGGTGACTATTTTTAATTCATTTGAGAGTAAATTTTTTTTTTCTGACAGCCTTCAAATTTGTCCCTCTTCCTGAAATGGTTTAGACAGGGATTGCATGTCTGTAATCATTTTATCATTGTACTTTTTGAGATTTGAGGTGCTCTTCATGTTAGTGTTTAGCAAATAGCAGAAATGTACTATTATTTTTTAATTCAAACTTTGTATTTAACAGTTTAAAAGAGGTAAGTAGGTTTTCAGTAGTTGTTTTCTTTATATGCTTTAGTGGATCGTGTTCATTCTAAACTGACTTCTCTGTGAAGTTAAGAAAGCTAAAAGGTATGATAGGGTCGCCAGGACATGCAGAAGGTGCTGGAACACAGAAACAAATTTGCTGCTGCCACTGCAGTTACATATTGTAACAGTAATAACTAAGGCAGCGTAGTTACATAGCCATACCCTCCTTTCATCAGCTTTGAGTGGAAACATGCTTTATTGGATTAATGTTTGTGTAATCTTGGTTAAAATAATTGGAATGGAAGGCTTCCAGTGCACACTAAATGTTAACTGGCCTGGTATAAATTCATTGTGATTGTTTTTTTTCAGTGATTTAAAAGAAAACGGTATATCACAACTGTATTTTGACTCATTCTGTCCAGTTTAGTGGATATTAGTTGTAATATCTTCCATAAAAAGGCAGCATTATTTGATTCCTGAATAAGATATTCAGGAAAGAAGTCTGACAGCACTAATCAGGTTCCTTTTACATCTATGCAGATGGTCTGAAGGCTGCAATATTAAAATTGTGATTGCTATTGCAACACCAATCCCTAGTCAGACTTCACTTTCAGTTTCAAGCAGTTAGTGAAAGGGTATACTTGACATGTAAGATAACATAATGCGATTGAAACAGGTATCCTACACCTCCTGTTTGGTCACCTAAAGTAGGTTTAACATGTTCTTGTTTTGCAGGTCCCAGACAGCAACACACCAAGCCTACAGAATCAAACATAAAGTAGTAACATCCCTGGAGTGGAAGTGCTGTCCTGGGTACAGCGGGCAAAGCTGCCAACCCAAAGGTATGTAGAGCTATAAGAATTTGAAACTATTTACTTCAACAAAAGAAAAAAATATGCAATCTGATTGGTGAGGCAATACCTCTGCTGAAAATTAATACAGTCTCTCCTGTTAATTTAAAATCAGGAGAGATGCACAGTAAATTAAAATGCTTGGGATTTTGACTCTTCCCTGCACATGAATTTCCAGAATAGCTAAGCAGAATGTCCTTTCCTTTCTTCCACTCTAAATAAAACTCTAAATATCATTTTCTCAAAATCTTTAGTCCTATTCTATTTTGCTAAAATATGAAGCTTGCATACATGTGTTTGTTTTTTCTACTTTTGACCTTTTTGTTATTGAATATTGCAGTGATGGAGGTATTAAATCCAGGTCCTCTATTGAATGCTTGCTGTAAAATTCATCTTCAGTACTGTAACTCTTTTGGCTTTCAGTTTCAGGCTCTAAGAATATATTTTAGATATGGTAAAATAGTGTATCAACATTGTTTCCCTCTGAATTGAGTAGGACTTTGTTCATTTTAACAGTGACTGAATTTTACTAGGTATTACACATGATCCCTGTAAAATTGTGCCCTTTTTTGGCAGAATTGAGCATTTTACCTCTGCCCTGGTGATCAAACGTATGGCAATGTACTGTAGTTTAATGTCTGTATAATAGCTGTTTCTTTGCTGCTGGCCTTAAACAAGCAGGCCTTGAAAAATAAGATATGGCATCAGTATACATATTTAAAATGAATGAGTATTACAAGAAAGGCCATTAGATGTGGTAAGGAATTCAATCAGCAGTGGTAAAGTGGAGGCTGTGATTAAAAATTAATGTAGAGGAATGAAGAGAAACCACTGTTATTCACAGCCAGGAGAGAAATTGCAATACTGAAGAGCCAGAGCCACAGCAGGCACAGAATTCCCTTATGTGCAGCTGAGCGTGGAGTCAGATATTAACACAGGACACAGTCAGCAAGACTGTCCGGTGAGCATGGATCAGGTGTTTTAAGGTGTTGCTTTTAAAAAAATGTAAACATTAGTAAAAATAGATTTAAAAATGCCTATTGAAGGGGGAGGCTACAGCTGATAAAATTGAAATGGCATCAAAACAAGGAAGCATTGACCAGGAAAAAAAGCTGTATAACTCAATTTGTAGTGGCATCTGTGTAAAAACTAGAATAAAGGAAAATGTTGTCATGTGTTACAGAAGCAGGCTTGAAATTAGATCTCCTGGGTCCTGTTTTCAAACCTCTTCTGTCTTGCTGAATAATTTGGGAAAGCCACTTATAATCTGCATACCCAAGTTTACCCATCTAGAAAATTGAGATGACACTTATCTCACAGGGGCACTGGGATATATAATTAATTAATGCTTGTAGAAGTGCTTAAAAACATTGGGATGAAAGGTGCAATGTCAGAAAGGCTCTTCTTCCCTGCTTCTGGAATCATGCCTCCCATGAGGAGCAGACCACCAGGACGAGGCCTGCTGTATAATTCAGTTCCCACGAAGGGACAGCTAATGAACTTGAACAGCTGGGAGCCCTAGTCTGGTCTTCAGGCGCTTCGCTTCTACAACAGCAGGGGGAGAGACGTTGTAAATTCTGACTGGGGCTCTCCAAAGGCTCTGAACTCTCTGCTTGGCCTCCCTGCACTTCATCTTCTCAACAACAGAACTCTTACCGAAGGGTGCCAAGAGAACTGGGGAATTTTGACAATATGGTTTAGACCCTGGGAAGGCACTTTGAGCATGATGTGGGTTGCTTGTAGCACATGCTAGTTCAAAATGCCTTCTGGTTGAGCTTCTCTCTCTAACCAAGTGAAATACATAACTATTTCAGTCTGATAGTCTAGGCAGGAGGAAACGCTTGTCACCATCTAATAGTTATTACAAGACATCTGTAAACTCTATTTGGTAGCTTCATTGTAACTGCTTGGCTACAGATGCTTCTCAAGGTAATGTAGTAGTGAGTGAGACAGAGGAGCCTCTGGGAAGACACATGTTCAGATCACTATTTTCAACTTTACCTCCTATGTGGCAACAAGTGACCAAATTGGGTAAGAAATGGATCCTAGTCCAGCATGGACAGTGCAACTTTTTATGAAGGGAAAAATATAGACATAATTTCTTATAAGACTCATGAAACAGCGCAGTACAGATTATTCAACAAATAAGCTATCATTGTTTTGATTTGGGAATATCAAATGCCTAACTGGGAGCAAAACTGCTAAGATGAAAGTGTTTATAATTTCTGAGTTGAAAAGTTTGTGATGTCATTTTTACTAAACACAGCTTCATTTTCTCCAGCTTAAGGATGAAAAGTTAAAATACTGTGCATGTAGTAATGTCTGAAGGGAAAAAATCCCAGTTTGTTCATCTACATGTGTTCTCTTAACACTATATTATGTCAAAAATGATTTCAAGAACTGGAAGATGCATCTTCAAATATAGATCATGCTGTATTCGAATTCAGCTTTTCTGTAGACTGAGGCTGAGGTGACTTAATGTGTATGAATTCATTTCCATCTGCCTTGGCTGTGATTTAGAGCAAACAGCTGGCTCTCAGAGTTGCTGACAATGCCATAGCCATTGCTAGCGCTGAATGCTCTCTCATGGTAGTGATGTCATTTCTCCAGCAGATGGCTGTAAAATATTCCACACAGGAGTGAGTGCTGTCATCTGCTTGGGGTGAGCCGCAAACACAAACGGTAGCAATTCCCCTTGAAACACAGGGAATGGTAGGAAACTACCAAATTCCCCACAAGCATTCCCCTTCAAACACTCCTGCTTCATCAAAAATGTATTGAGAAAAAAAGATCCAATTTCCATTTTTTTAATATTCTCTGAAATCATTTTGCATGCTATGTTTAAAAATACATGGGTCAATAAATTATACATCTAGGCCAATATATTCAATAATAGGAGCCTGATATTAAATTCTTATGTGCATTACCTGATACCCAGAAGTGCTGAAGACCCCAAAGCTCCTGGAGAAACTGGGAGAACTCATTGCTCAGCGCTTCGAATTTCTGCCTCTTTATTGTTGTTGTTGATGTTGCTTTGTTATTGTAAATAGCATCTGTAAGGTAGGTCTAGTAGTCTAATTTTTGTTTCATATTTTCTTTTTAGCTTAAAATGAACATAGAAGATCCAGTTTTTAAAAGGTCTCAAATGCAAATAATTTTATGACTATTTCTACCCTAAAGAATACATACATATATTAGAGTTTCAGTCTGGTGCTCCCATCACATCTGCTGCTTTTCAGCATCTAGGATGGGGAATCTCAGCTGAGGGACCGAGGAGTACATAAGACTTAATCACCATATGATGTGTCAGAGCATTTCCTTTGGAAACAGACTGAGGCACACTAGAAGAATGATATATAAGCTATACTGCTGGTGACTGTCCTGAATTTGCTTCACAAATGAAACCCCTGAATTTATAATGCTGCCTAAGTCCCTTTACTATACAGTGATGACATTTAATAACTGTACAATATGTTTTATTGTCTTGTAGGAATTCTGTATATATGTATCACTGGTTACTCTTGTTGTCGCTTTTAGAAGTGGCATAATGCGCTCTTGGCTTGCTCCATTACTGGTGTGCTCCAACAGAGTGACACTGTGTTCTGGATCTTGCAGCGATTAAGTTATCTGAACAGTTTAAAGCATTAGTAAAACAAGCACACAGCCGTAAACATAGATATCCTTGGAACTCCATAAATGAATAAAACTAAGGCTTTTGGGTATTCCACAATGTGAAGCCATGAGTGGGGCAGTTGATGTAACAGGGAGGATGGGAGATAAGATGGATAGTATAAAAATAGCCCTGGTGCCTGCAGCACTAACAGTGGTAGTGAATACATTTAGAGCAACAGAAAGATCGGTAAATGAAAGAATAAAAGAACATCAATCAGCTGGTCTTTAACACAGGCAAGTAACTGACTCCTTTGTCATAGATTATATCATCCCATCACCATCTGATAAATCCTGTGTAATGAATTGGGCTGAATGCAAGTATTTAACTCCTATCAATAGCCATTCCACAGAAGGATAACTGAGCTACTGAAATGATAACTATTTCAGGATTTTGTATTTATCAGTTGATTTAAATAAATTTTGAGAAATTTTCAGTCCATAAATTCAGTGACCTTTCCTTTGAATTTTGTGCTAATTGTTACTCACCCCCCTTAATTTACAACATAAACCACCATACAGCATCCTTAAATGTAATGTACTGATCTTCATATATACTGCTAAGAGGCTGATGAAGCAAAGGGAATTTCTTGATGCAGCATTTCATTCTATTTCCTTGGAAACTCACATTATGGCCAAACTAATTTTAATATTTGAACTGGAAGATAATGTCACCATACCAAAGTTATTCTGCTTGTACTGTACTAAAGACTGAAAATCACATAAGTGGCATTCCTTAGATGTGTTCCAGCTGGAACAGCATTCACTTCAAAATGCTTCATGAACTGTGCAAGCATATAAAAATTGGTATGAATTTACAGTAGAAAATGTACAATCTACTTTGTGCGTATGTTTTTTGTTTGGTTTTGTTTTTGCTTTTGTTTTTTTTTTTTTTTAACGATAATGAAATCAAAACAGCACAATTAAGCCTAATGGCTGGACAAGTAAGTCAGGAAGGTGGAAATCTCAGTTCAGTTCCAGCTGTCCTATCAGTTGTTCCCTACTTTTTGTGAGTGAAGGTACTTTATTTTTCTGAACCTTAGTTTTCCCAACTGTAATATTGAAATAATAACAACGATACTGTAGCTTTTTGCAAATTGCTTTGGAATCTTTGGGCTGAGATGTAAAGTAAGCTCAACAAATCCCATCTGTTACAACCAGAGGAAATATTTAAAAACTTATTCCCCTTGTACAGTGTTTAAATGCATGTACCAGTTGCAAATATCAGGTGATATTTGTTGGAATTTGATGAAGTTTTGAAATGTTTTTTATTTTCTAGGTGCTGTAACAATGTAATATCCCCATTGCCTTTTGTAGGAAGATTTATATGGTCGAACATTTATGTAATCTGTTGGAAAAAAAAAAAAGCAGTTTCAATACAGCTAATTCTGTTGCTAAAAAAAGTAATAATTAATTTTACAGCTGACAACCACTGTATTGCCTTTGTACTACTGTTATATTGATCTAAAATATTTCTATAGGACCTTTTAGCCCTGGAGATTGCAAAATTCTCTTCATTATAGAGCAAGTTTTGACACTTTAATGTTAATACCAGCCCTCTCTTACAGATGGACTAAGCAGATAATAAGAATCACTGTGAATTATTAGGCTTTGTTGAAGTTGTTACAGAATAGAGAGAGAAAGCAACTGTTGTGGAATTGTGATTGTCATGTTCAGTGTTTCACTCACATGCTTTCCTTTTTCTCCCTCTTTTGGCTTAAGAACAACAATCACTTATACACAACAACCAGGCTGAAAGCAGCAGAACTGTCAGTGAGAGAACACCAGGAGCTCCTCAGGACCCCAATGGGCCAGGTCAGCTGTTATAATTACTATCACATCTAACCTCATCACTGACCACATGATTCACTAAGATCACTGCAAAAACAATTTGGGAAAAATCCCCATGTGCTGAAAGGACCTGAATGAACTGTTAGAGTTTCTAGTCATGGTTCAGTGGTATATTTCTCTGGTAAAGACAGGCAGAAGAAACTGGATTTAAAGGTACCAGTAACTTAGCATTTATAGGGTGTCTTGTGACCAAAGAAAACCCACAAAAGTCATTCTGCATAGAAATATTTAAACTATACATTAGAGTAAAAGACAGAAATTACCAGAAAAAAAGGGGAAAAAACCCCAAGCAACATGGAAAAAAACCCAAGCAACATGGAAAAAAACCCCACAAAACCCCACAAACAAACCCAAGTCAAATCTAGGAGTAGCATAAACCAGCACTGGACATAGAAGTAAATGTAGTGACTTTAATTGTATTATCTGGATATGTGATTGTTGTTACATATTTCAAAAAGTGGTGCTTTATTCAGAGCTAGTACAGTTGTATTTCAAACAGTAACAAGGGCATCTTAGGTGTGTTTTAAGCTACTCTATCAAGGATGATGAAATAGCTAAACAGCACAAGGGCAGTTTATAACTTTATACACATGTTTGAGACTTTCTCATTACACTATTTATTTGCTCACTACTGTGTTTAATTTAGCCTACCTAGACTGTAAGAATTTGGAACACATCAGTGTTTTCTTGCAAGGATGTGTACAGACCTCAGCATTGTAAGAGCTGGTTAGTAACAATAATGCTTTTATTCAAATAGTGATCTACGTTGAGAAGTTACCTTAGGTGACTGCTGCATGAAAAGCTTCTCCATCTCTTAGTGTTTATAATTGTTGGGTGTGCTCACTTCCCTTTGTATTTATTTTCCGTTACCATTTGTATGATTTAAAGTTTACCAGCACAAATGTTCCGGAAAATTAATTTCATAGCTGTCTGCATAAGTATTCATGGAAATGGAATTTTATTAATGCCAGGTGTGTTTACACACTCACTAAACTGGGAGCAGAAACAATCATGGTTTATCAGACCATTCAAATTCATCATGGATTTAAATATTAAATGTTTACTAAAAGGAACCATGAAAGGTATCCATGTCTTAGAGGTAGGCAAGTAGTTGTCAACCTATACTATATTCCAGTCTGTACCACCTGGAGGTGTGTATGCCTTTGAGGGTATAGAGATGTTGGTAATGCAGAATTATTTGGAAAGTCTGTACTTAGTGAACTGCCAGCAATCAGCATACCATGTTTAACTAACACCAAAAGAAATATGTGAAACATTTGATAAGGAAGTTTGAAAAAAAAACCCATTCTTTGTTTGTGATATAACCCCCAGCAGAGAGTGAGACTGCATTTGTCAGGTAAATTTTCTGTGGCAAATGAGATGCAAGTTATTTGGCAGGATTCTGTGCACCCTGTCAAATGAGCCTGTAGTTTACATGGGAAAGGAGCCAGCAGCTGGACAAGATGTGAAAGACAGTGTAAAGGAAGCATGTTCCTTGAACTTTCTTAATATTTCTTTTTTCTCTTGAATCTGTCGATGTTTTGATTGTGAATGTCTACACTGGCTTTTTGTATAATCATCAGCTGTTATACACTATGATGTAGTTGTCACTCACGCAGTTGGCCTATATTCAAAAATATTTTATGGAACCATATAACAAAAAGAGTTATGTTCTTAGGTATGTGTGTTGCAGATGTCAATATAGTATTCTGGTGTTGGGATATTCGCACATGCTGGGAGAATGGGATGTCAGAATTGAGACTGCCACAGGGTTTTATGGAGACAGTAAGCATATATGTGTTTATGTCCATATATGTATGGAGGGAGGAGGAGAGCTCCATGTTAATTGCTTTTCAATTATTTTAAAATCAAATAGGATCAGTTCAGGAAGGGAAATACCTGTTCTGGCTGTGAACCCTGTGAACATGACTTGAGCCCAGTGCCAGGTCTGACAGCCCTGGTCTGTCATTCCATCCGCAGCTGCCAGAACTCTAAAAGCCAAATTCTTTTTCCAGCTTCTACTATGCAGCTATGCTACTTATAAACCTCACTTTCAGGTTCATCTGTGTAGTCTGACTGACAGAAACTGAACTGAAGAAAGCATTTCACCCAGCAGGTTGGTTATCGGTTTGGGTGACTATGCATGAGCCAGTAAAGAATTCAAATCACTTTCTCATAACAACAATTCAAACAGGAGCAGAAGTGTCCAGGTGTGTCTGTCTGACACAGAGCAGTATTATGATGAAGATTATTCAGACAAAAAAGATCCTACAATGACTTGTCTCCACATTGCCACTGGGGAGAATTGCCAGACTCTAAACTTGGGTGGTTGAGTTATGAACACAATTTTGTGTCTGTGTAAGTAGACACGATGGGCAAAGTAAACAGCTGACGCTGCTAACATTCTAACCTAAACCAGCCAGCCTTATTCACCAGCTTTTACTACATATGAATTTCACAACCAACATGCCTTTACAGGAGGGCATTCTCACTGCTGTTCAGAATGTTTCATCTGCACTGAGCGGTGCATTTAGTGAGTTTTCAGACTTTTCCCAAATGCTGTTGAGTTAGATATAATACCTGTATTTGTTACATACTAAAATTCTGAAGAATGCAAGTCAGGTCAGAAGGATATGCTATTTTACAGTATAACTTCCTTTTTTTTTTTTTTTTTTGTAGTTTTTACACTCCTGTGCTCACACATGAGTCCCGATTAAACTGTTCACTGCCATGGGAATAGACACTGATGCCATAATGAAAAATGACACAAGATCAATATCAATACTATTGCTATTGTCTTGTAAATATACTGTAAATTTATACTAATAAATATTTGTATGCACTGCTGAAGAATCTCTTGCCTAGCAGTTTATTAAGTCATAGTATGGCCTTGATCATGTAAGGTAATATATCATGTGTCTCAGGTAAGCCACTTAGGCTGAATTTTTAGGAAGTAAAGAGATTTTGTAGCTTTGCTTACAGTAATTGGAGCATTTAATTTTGATTCAGCATCTCCTGAAAGTCCCAGGCTAAGTCCCATTCCTGTCAGCTGTCAAACTCAGATGGCTACCTCAAGTCATATGGAGTCCTAATTTGCAGGACCAAGACCTTCATCACCACTACCTATCTTAAAAAGGTGTGCCCATCTTAAAACAAGGCCGTTTTATACCTGAAGAGACGACATGTCAGGATCAATTTGGGCAGGTTTTAAAACAAACTTTACTCCACAGGTTTAGCATCTTTTCTGAATGGCAAACTAATGATTATTCCAAAGTCATTTATCTCTTAGCTGTTCTGTTGCTGTGTTGAACAAGCCTTTATTGTGACCCCAGCACTGAAAAGATGTATTCCTTCAGACAAAAGCCTTGCAAATTCATCAAGTTATGTTATAAATTGTAAGTAAAAATGAAGGTTTTTATGGTTGTGTTAAAGGAGATAGACTAAATGCGAATTAACTGAATATACTGTAGGGTGCTAGGTGGAGGAAAAATGGCATTATGCTGATTAAAATAGGCTAACCATTCAAAATGCTCTTGGAGAATTACAAATACTTTATAACGGATACAGATGCTTCAGTAATTAGTTACTGCTGTGCTTCTGAATGTCACTAATGCATGATACATGACAAAAATCAAGATGATTCACTCAAGACTAAAAATTCAGAAACTTTTCACCCTGTTTCCAGCTAATGTGTGCTAAGTCAATTACACTTTCTCCCCGCAAGTGTTTTAAAGGTTTGGGATTTTTTCTTCTCATCTTGTTCTCTGACCAAGCACTTACCCGAAAAATGAACGAGAGGATTAGCAGCCAGGAGGTGAAACTGACTTTTCTACAGAAGAAGGTTGACAGCATTGCTGCTGCTATGAATGATGTGAGCAAAATGCTTTCTTCTCTGGAAGGCAAAATCAATGAAGATAAGGGCAGAGACTTGCAGTCTTTTCTGAAAGGTAAGAAAAATAAATTAATGTAATCATTCATGCAGTTAAAGGTGCCAGAAAAAAATAAATACTTAAAACCATTCATAAACTATCCTGTTATATTGCTCAATATTTATAGGAAGAATTCTCTTAGTTTCATCCCATGGTGGAGGGTTTTGTTTATTTTGACATTTGTTATGGTGTCTTTTATAGTGACGAAGAACTTACATTCTTGGGCACTGCATCATCTGCGTGATAACTTAAGCCACAATCAAGACATTTTCGTTTAGTTAGAGCTTCTGCAAATATCCCTATCTTTGTTTTTTGTTTATATGGCAGCTGCTAAAGGACGTTCTATTTGCTTTGCTATTAAGTCTAAGTAATATTCTTTAATACATAATTCACATATGCAGGGGAAATGTATAAGGAATTCTGTGGTTGTTTCATCTATAACATTGTAAACAGCCAGCTGTATAATTTGCCTCTGATCATATTAAGCTACCTTTGATAAACATCTGTACTCATGTGTGGTAGATAAGAGACATGAACAGGGATCAGGAGGTTGGGCAAACTCTCACTATTAGAATTATGCATCCATTGTTTGTGAATCCTGCAGCTGTTTGTTTCCCAACTACAAATGGTGCTTAACAATCAGATTGAGAATGATGCTTTAATTTCCTTGATATACAATATTTTTCTCATGTTTCAGAATTTTCCCCCAAACTGTATTATACGCTTTAGAATCCTGGAAAACTTCCTATTGTTTGATAATGAAATGAGGGAACTGGAGCTTCTTATATTGAGATAAAAATAAATCAAACATTAAGTGCTTTTACATATCCCTCAAATTTACCAAGTGTGGTCCTATTTCTTCTGTGTTCAGTCCTCTGTCTTCTGAGCTGCTTGTGTCACATGCTAGATGGCTCTCTTGTACCCTGGATAAAGTTGATCCCATCTCTCACGTAGGTGACCTGCTTTCACCTCTCCACATATTGCTAGATGGCATTCTTGACCCTTGGGCATACATTTAATTTGTCTTTGAATATTTCACATTTCCCTTCTGCTTTCTCTTAATTCTTTTTTATATTCCACTCGTTCTAGCTGTCATTTCCATTCTCTTCCAAGAGCATTCTTTTGCTGCATGCTGTAGTTCTGCTTCTTCATTCCCTTTCTATATTTAAGGGTCCAAGTTCTAATTAAAACATGCAGTACAAAAGACCCTGTTATTTCACACTTATCTGCAAATGTGTTTCAAGCTTTTATTGGTTTTATTTGCAATGATATATATTATACCTGCTTAGATGAAATCTCCAGTTGCTGGCCCTTTTTTGATTTATGTTCTCCATCTATCTCCTAACCAAATTACTGATGAAAATACTGCTATCAACTACTTTCCTTGATTCTAATTGTGAGTCCTCCAATAGACGTTATTCTTGGCTCGTATACAGGTAAACAGCAGGAATGAGGTGAGGAAGAGGGAGCGAGCAAGGTTAGAGCTTCTGTTGGCTTGTATTTGTAAGGTCAAAGGGCAACTGCAGTTTCTGTCCAGGGAATATCAGCCGTACTCCAAGTGAGCAAAGACCATCCTATAGTAGCAGGAGCTGTAAGAAGTTTTCGTGGTGTCCTCTAACCTGGTACAGATGTGCAGTATAGGAACATCAGACTTGCTAAAAATTACTCTTAGGAGCTCACCTGAAGGAAAACACAACTTTCCCCACTACCACTGCCAATCTGAAGCAACATGCTATTGAAACACAGTTTTCTTCTTACCACAGAAATTTTTATGGCTGCCCAGCTTTGTATCAAGGTTTGTTAGGCGTGAGGTCTGTTTTTGTGAACAAAAAGTTCAATACCATTTACAAAGTCGTTATTTCTTGGTTTCATCTGTAAATAGACTTTGGTCCCACAAACCTGTCATCTGTTTATACAAGGCCACACTCAATGAAGTAACTGATATGATCCCCTAATTGGATTAGTGAAACCTGCATTTTTAAAAATGGTTTTCAGTACTCAGGAGACTGTTCCTACTTTTTGCTTAGAGAAAATAGTTTGATGTTTCCTTTTAAATTAGTAAACACTGCTTACTTCTTGCTAGTCTCTCTTCCTCCTTTCACTTCACATCAAGCCCTTTTATAGACTTCTTTCCTCTTCATTATTAAAGTATACACTCCTTTGAAAATGAACTCAACAATAGAGTCTTAATTACTTCCAAGTCAGAAATGTTATTTACAGCTGGATATATGACCTTAACTCAGTCTCCTGTGTACATACATTTATTTTGCACATTATTCTTCAAATAATTGAATCTACAAAGGGAGTATATGTTGACACAGAGTAATTACACACTTTGGATTTCAGCCAGAGAGTTAAAATTAAAATTTATAATCTCATAAAAAGTGCAAGAGATCTGTAATGTTCACAGGTAATTTGGACCTTTCTATTTCAAAATGAGCAACAGAGAAATTGAGTTACTTTCATAAATGTACTTGTATGTTCTCAGCTCAAGCTTAAGAATATACCCAATTATCACCTACAGCACAAGTTTGGATCAGGTATTTCTGTGGAAGGGCGCGCTCCCACAGCCTCTAGTGAACTTCAGAATACCACTTGCTTGCCACATACCTAGATGTCCTAGCCAGCAAGTAAGGGAGAGAAACCCAAAGCTGTCTGGTTTGTCAAGTTCCACTCTCTTGATAGCAAAACCACCTGAAAACCAGAGCTGAGCTCTGTTCCAAATGTGAATCAACTAAATAGAGTAGGAATGGGAGAGAGCAAGACTGGCAGTTTCTTGACTGTCACAGGAAGAAAACGCCAGTATAGATCCTCTGGAAGACCTCTTGCAGCAGGATGTTCTGTTATCAAGATGTGTTGCTGAGATGGAGAAATTTAATTAACTCCTCACAGAAGGTGTAGAGTAACCTTGTTTCTTTACAAAGCCATTAAACTTTTCTTCACAGCTGATAGTGTCATTTAAAGCACAGAACATTTTTCAACATCATAAAGCAACCTGACCAAGCCATCAGTTACAATGGTTTCTCTACATGTCAGTTATTTTACTCTGAATTCATATCTTGGTTCTTCCTCTCAGTTGCCAGGACATCCTTATTCTCAGGTATCTTTTCTTACTGTTTTTCCTTCGCTGAAGTTCACTAACAAAGCTCTTTGTGCAAAGTGTGCATGTTCATGTGTATACATCTGTCCAGGTATTCGCTTGCTGTTGAGGTTGTAAAAAGTGAAATAAAGGCAGTCTCATTATTATCCTTCATTATTTTGTTTACACTTTGTGCCAAAATTGCTGTGACATCTGTGACCACAGTTGACAGTAGTTGAGTTTATTGCTTAGGATACTTCATGCTATATTTCTGAAGTGGCTCTTTTCTAGGCTAGCAAACTTACTGCACCTGCCTGTTGAATCCTGCCTTGAAAAAGCCCACCACCATCTGAACAAGTGACAGATTTATCCCCCAAGGATCATGGGTGTTTACTGTCCATTTTACCAGAAATAATGAAGACCGAGACTCATAATTCATAAAAAGCAATTATAATCAACTACTTTATCTGTTTCTAGCTGGAAACACACAATTCAAATGGATCTCCTGAACAGAAGTAGTACTGGGCTTCTCTCTAGCTTGCTGAGCAAAACCAGTTTTATTTGGAATCCTTTTTCACCCTTGGAGCCCAAAGTTGTGCTGGGTTTCACGGGTCTGATTTCTTGCTATTTTACAGCTCTTGCTGAGAATGTTTTTTAAAATAAGGTTTCAGAACATGCCTTGGTGTTTTAGAGATGAAACAATAAAATCCAGGGTATGGATGTAATTGAGAGGAAAATAGAGGGGGGCAACAGAGAATTTCTGCCTTTACCAATACAGCTTTAATTGGAGAACTGGTGGTCATCAAGGCATTGTAGACTTTGAAGGGTTTAGCCGTTATAACAAAAGCTGGCTGCAAGTGTTCATAGGGTTTAGAAAAAACATGAAAGGAATGTTTTAGCTGGACATAGGGGCTACCTTTGAAAAACAAATCAAAACTGCACGTCTAATTTCATACCAGAGCAGAACTACTGCTCTAATTAACTGAAAAGTGTGGCAACACTCTTGATGAACACTGTTTTATGACTGTCTTATCAAAATACATCCCCCATATAGCCTTACATGGGTTGTTATTCACAGGAGTAGAATTCCCACAGGTTCACCTCTGCCCAGCGCTTTTCAGGAGCAGTATTCCTAGGAGCTATTTAAAGAGTTAGTATGCAAGACTAACTGAAGATGTGTGCCTTCAAAATGTCTGCCTTTTGCAGCAGTTGTCATGTTACTAACTTTAGATATTCAGTAAGGCTATTCTTTTTATTTGATTCTTTCTGACTATAGCATGTTGTACGATCACTTAGCACGCATACTAGGAAGGTAATCTCTTCTTTCACTTCTTGACCACAATGTTGATAAAGCAAGTGTTTTTTTCCTTACTTTCACAGTGGAGAAGGGACACATCATTTTCTCATGAGCAAGCCACAAAAGCACACAGAACTCCCCATTTCAGTGCTCAGAAACAGCTTAGCTACGAGATACCACATGCAGAATCTGAGTTTGCCCTTTCAAAATAACAGCAAAGCTGCCATTGATATTGGAGAAACAGGGATGAGTCTTTAAATACTGTTATCCATTCTCTGCATTTATCAGCTTTAAGTTTTGCTCTATGGATCCACAAATAGGGGGAGGGATGTGTGTGTATCTCTTCTGCAAAGCACTGTGTTTACTCACATTGTAGAAAAAATTTAGATATTACTAGAAGAATTGGTTTGATTGTTTCCATATTTCTCCTTTTTCCTGAAGGTCTCAAATCCAGAAGTATTAACGAATTAGTCAAAGGCATTGTCAGAGAGCACTTTAAAGGAATTCAAGGTGAAATGCAAGAAAGCATGGCTCAGATTTTCAAGACAATATCTAGTTTGTCAGATGATCTTGAAAACACAAAGGGATTAGCCAAGCATCTGAATGCAACCCAACAAAAATTTGTTCAGGAGAAAGAAAATGGGCCAACAAAGCTTGATATTCTGGAGCTAAAGAGTCATATGGTGCAGATAAAAGAGGAAGTGACCCTCACTTGTGACAAACCTATAAAAGCTTTACAGGAAAAGCAGAAAACCTTGGAGAATAATTTGGAGCATCAACAGTCAAGAAGTGTCATTTATTATGAATCTTTAAATAGGACTCTTACTGAAATGAAAGATGCTCATGAACAATTGTTATCAGTTGAACAGTCTTCAAGCCAAAACATCCCTTCAGATAAAGTCATGGAGTACAATGTTACAGGGTACATGTTCATGCTGCATGAGAAAGTAAAGAAACAAGGAATGATGGTGCTGCAGATCTATGATGACTTAAGAGTCCAAGACAGCAAGATCAGTAATCTCAGTGTTGCACTGGAAAATCAGAAAGCCTCTGTTCTGGGGGTCTGTGATGACATGTTGTCAGAGAGCAAGAGGGATTTCCAAACACAGCTGACAGCAGCTCAAGAGAGTGTACTTATCCTAAATAAAAGTCTTTCTGACCTGGTCCTTCCACTGGACAATAAGATGGACAAAATGAATGAGCAAATTAATGATTTGTGTTATGATATGGAGATTCTCCAGCCCTTGATTGAACAAGGGATACCTTTTAGTCTGACTTCAGAGTATGAACAACAAATTCAAGCTGAAGAAATCAACAAGAAGCTTGAAAACCTCACTGCTGTTGTTAACAGAATGAGTTCTGCAATTAAGGAGCTTTCCAGAACTCAGGAAGGACTTAAAAATGAATCTCAGGCTTATCAGGAACTGTTTGAGAGTCGTATTAATGAATGCTCCATGGAAATAGAAGATGGATTGAACAAGACCATGACAGTGATAAACAGTGCTATTGATTCTATTCAAGATAACTATGTACTGAAAGATACGCTACGTGCTCTAAGAAATGAGACTGAAGTCTGTTGTGGCAGAGCTGAGAAACTGGGCAGCCTCCTGGCTTTCATTCCCCAATTTCAACAGTTGAATGAATCCCTCCAGATGCTGCTTGTTGGCAAGAAGTATGAATTTTCTTTACAAGTAGCACCATCCCTTTCTGATCTTCCATATGAGGAGTCTGATAAAGTTATCCTCCACAATTTCAGAAGACTTTTCTATATTTTAAATGATACATCATCAAAAGTGGACAATCAACAACAAGATATCAGCCACCTGGAAGAAAAGCTACTTGATTCTGTGGAGGAATCAAAGGACCATGAGACTCGCCTTCTGAATGTGGAGTCAAAAATTTCCAAGATTTTGGCATACAACTGTGTCTCACTGAAAAAACCCAATGCAGCCTTGACAGAGAAAGAGCAAGTGGCCTCACTTCAGCTCCAGACACTGAGTTCCAGGATCAAGGCCCTGGAAGCCAAGTCAATCCGCTTCTCAAATGTCATTCCACTTCTGAACAAGACTGCTCACAAGGCCTGGGGGCTGTGTCAGGATACCAACAGCAGCATCCATAAAGTGAATGCTAGTATACCTGTGTTAATTAAACTTGCTCAGCCAGATATCCGCCTCCTGCATAGAGGCCTCAAAGAGCTCATTGAATCTGTGCTTGAAATAAGAGCAGGAACTATCTTGACAAATTTAACCCAGCATGTTGACATATCAGTTGCAAATGCTATGAGCAACATCACCAAACTTCAGAAGCAGGTGAAACCAGTTATGAAGAAACAAGTCCCAGTGAAAAAAGGAGCAGCAAATGTCACCACGAGCCTGGCAAGCCGAAGTCAGAGAAACACAGATAATACTATAGATCCAGGTAATGCATTTTACTCTACTAAAAATTAGAGTCTTTGTAATAAAGGCCTATGTAACTGTTGTGGTGAACTGAAGTGGCAGAACTTGACTGAAGGTGAATAAAAAGTATAAAAGAGAGTTTCAGAGGAACTTGAGGCTACTCTAGTCTCTTGCTTATAAAAGATGATACACTAAAACATCTAGAAGCTCCATTTCATTTTCCTTAATAAATTCACATCTGATCAGTTTAAGGTATATGTGCATGCACACACACTCAGCTGAGTACCTGATCTTTCAAACATAACTGTCAATTTAGACAAAGTCTAAACTACAAGAATTTTGTGCCTGCATCTCAATTAGCTATTTCAGTAAAAAAACCATGCAAGCTGGGAGAGTATTCTGGAGTTGGGCCAGTACTTTGCAGTGTCGGTGGGGACGAAGAGTATAAAAATTCTGAGGCAAGTGAATACACCGAATCACTGAAATGAAGCTTTTGCCGACTCCTTCAGTAATCCATTGAGATTACTGGTGCAGTTACAATTACAACAGTGTGTTCTTGTAGAATCAGGAGCCCAGACAATAAAGTAGGTTTGAGTCAAGTCCATCCAGAGAACATCTCAGCTGATTAGAAGCTGCCATTCTTAAAGAAGACGTTTTGAGTGAGATTTGCTTCTGAACTTCAATTCAAACATCATAATATGAAATGAATTCATGTGGACGAATTCACAGAAATATAGTTATGAATTTTGGAATCAGATGACTGAAAACCAGTAACATAAGCTAACATTTTATGGAAATATAATTTCTGAAAAATACAGAAAATGATGAGTGATTACGTTTCTAGAAATCCTCAAAGGACTCTAATTCACATCAGAATAAGTGAGACAGATCCTAAATGGTAGAGAGATGTCCAGATACTTTTGAAGACCTGGATCTAACTATTTTCTGTAAAGTATTCTTAAACTTACAAGCATTTCTGAAACTATATTTGCACCTTATTATAAGCAGATGTAGGCGTAGTAAGAGCTACCACTGCTGTTCATGTGATAAGACCATGGGCAATCTCCTTTTCCCTCTTCACGCCTCTTCTCCCCCTTTCCCTCCCTCATGTTCCTCTTTCCCTCCCTCATCTCCTCCTGTCTGATGTACGGGCACTTTTCAGTGATCAATTGAAAGGATCCTTTTTGAAGTCCCAGTCCCATGAGTAGCTTGTCTTCTGCTGAAAGCAATCCCTACTGAAGGATTTCAGACCTTGGTTCTCATTTCAGTTAACAGAGGACAGACAGCTATTCCAACAGGCGGTCACACACCAAGATTTGCAAAATTCTTATTACAACTTAATTTGAATATTTTGATATTAAAAATAGCAATTCTTTCTCAGTCATTTCTGGTTTCTGCCTGTTTGTGCCACAGCACAGGATGGAAATTCAAAACCCTTGATCACAATTAAAATTAAGGGGAAATGAGATATGATGCCTTTAATCTTTCCCAAGTCTTCTACTTTGTTGGAAAATGTCAGTAGTGCTACCTGCCTGAAGCACAGGAAGCTGCCACCTGCTCTGTTCTTTTACTCCACATTATTGAATTAATATATTTCCTATTTATTATTTATCTCATACTGAATTTTAATAAATACCCACTTGATAACACTGGAAGTACGCTTACTCTTACAGAAAGTGCAGATCTTTGCAGATGTTGAAAAGCCCTATTTTTAAGCAACATTTCTACATAGCAATGTTTATGAGGACTTTTTCATCAGTAATGAGCTTTTGCACTCAGTGATATTTCATGCCTAGCAAATTCATATGTTACATTACTGTAAGTTAAAGAAATAAGAAAGACCATTATTCTAATTAACAAGTATCTATCTTCAGCCTGGGTGTATTTTACTTCTCCAGGAAAGCTTTTTCTCTCAAGTTCCAGGAGATCATCCAGAGATATGTGCTGATTCTACTAAAGTTTCTAGAAGAAACCCTAAGGAATAACTGGCTAATTAGAAAATGTATTTGATCTTAGATTGTGTTTTTCAATTAAAAAAAATAGAATAAAATTCTAGAAAAAGGTGAATGAAAATTCTCATTGATTCCAAATGTTCAATATTTGACCCTGCTGTAACAGATTGGGATTTTCTTTGGCTTTAATGTGTTCAGGATTTGGTCCTGAAGTAATACTTAGTAGTTATTTGAAATCAAGGGGAAAAAATGCAAGTTTGCATTGCATATGCAGGGACATGCAGGGACATACAGGTTTGGAGACTTCCCATATTGTGAAATATAAAAAAAAAAAAGGTGTATGTCAGCTGAAGGCTACAATATGTGTGTGAGGAACAGAAAATCTAACATTTTCCCAATACTGAACTCTATTGGTAACCTGGGGTGAATAAGAAAATGGTGGTCTTAAGACAGATTCAAGCGTCTGAAAAAGGGGAGGTGACAGCTTTTAAAGAAACAAAATGCAGCAAGATTTTTATTAGTCTTGGTTATGGATTATGTCTGTTCTTACCTTCCAATGAACTATTCTACTGCAGAAATGTGAGATGCAGCATGAGGGCAGCTTTGCTCGGTTCCATTTTCACATTGCCATTTAGTGCTGTGTCTGTTCTCAAGAGAATCTAGAGGCTGCCATGCAAAGGTGAATGCACTGTCTTGTTGCCTGTCTTGTACTAGCTGTGGTTTGGCTTTATTCAGATTTACTGTCAACATGAATAACTGATGGTGCAGCTGTATTATATTTATGTATGTAATAACATGTTATGTTTCATGAAGCTCCACCTGGGGATGGATGAAGAACTGCCTAAGAGTGTATGGGGCAGGATTAATGGATGTGCAGGGAAAGGAGGTGTCCCTGCCCATGGCAGGGGGGTTGGAACTAGATGATCTTAAGGTCCTTTCCAACCCTAACTATTTTATGAGTGTATGATTATAGTGGGGGCCTGTTACAGGCTGCCTGACCAGGAAGATGGAGTAGATGAGGCCCTGTACAGACAGATAGGATCAGCCTCACATTCACAGGCCCTGGTCCTCATTGGGGACTTGAACCACACTGACATCTGTTGGAGGGACAACATAGCAGGGCATAAGTAATCCAGAAAGTTCCTGGAAAGTGTTGGTGATATGACAAAAGAGCCAGCAAGAAGAGGGGCTATGCTTGTTCTCACCAACATGGAGGGGCTGGTGGTGACCATGAAATGGTGGAGTTCAAGATCCTTAGGGCAGTGAGGAGGGTGTGTAGCAAGCTTCAGGAGAGTGGACTTAGGCCTCTTCCGGGATCTGCTTGGTATGGTATCATGATATAAAGACATGAAAGAAGAGGGACCCAAGAAAGCTGCTTAATACTCAAGGATCACCTCCTCCAAGCTCAGTGTGACAGAGGAAGTCAGGCAAGAATGCCAGGAGGCCTTTATGGATGAATAAGGAGCTCCTGGACAAGCTTAAACATAAAATAGAAGCCTACAGTTGGTGGAAGCAAGGACAGGTAGCCTAGGAGGAATATGGAGAAATAGTCTGAGCAGCCAGAGCTCAGGTTAGAAAACCTAAAGTCCTGATAAAATCTGCCCAGGGATATCAAGGGCAACAAGAAAAGCTTCTGTAGGTATGTCAGGGATAAAAAGAAGACTAGGGAAAATGTGGGCTCTCTCCAGAAGGAAACAGAAGACCTGGTTACCTGGGACATAACTTTTTGCCTTGGTCTTCACTGGCAAATGCTCCAGCCACACTGCTGGAGTCACAAAAGGCAAAGCTGGGGGATGGGAGAATGCAGAACTGCCTGCTGTAGGAGACGATCAGATTTGAGACTATCTAAGGAGCCTGAAGGTGCACATGAAGGTCCATAGATCCTGATGAGATGCGTCTACAGGATAAGAGGTCCTATGGGAACTGGCAAATGACATGTCTCAGCCGCTATCCGTGTGGTGCTTTTTTACACCATAAACACCCTGCACAGCACTTATAACTGAATTCCGTCTCAGGACCCCAGTTGTAGACTCATAGAATAGTTAGGGTTGGAAAGGACCTTAAGATCATCAAGTTCCAACCCCCCCGCCATGGGCAGGGACACCTCCCACTAAACCACGCCACCCAAGGCTCTGTCCAGCCTGGCCTTGAACACTGCCAGGGATGGAGCATTCACAACTTCCCTGGGCAACCCATTCCAGTGCCTCACCACCCTCACAGTAAAGAATTTCTTCCTTATATCCAATCTAAACTTCTCCTGTTGAAGTTTGAATGTGTTACTCCTTGTCTTATCGCTACAGTCCCTAACAAAGAGTCCCTCCCCAGCATCCTTATAAGCCCCCTTCAGATACTGGAATGCTGCTATGAGGTCTCCACGCAGCCTTCTCTTCTCCAGCCTGAACAGCCCCAACTTTCTCATCCTTTCTTCATACGGGAGGTGCTCCAGTCTTCTGATCATACTCGTGGCCCTCCTCTGGACTTGTTCCAACAGTTCCATGTCCTTTTTATGTTGAGGACACCAGAACTGCACGCAATACTCCAAGTGAGGAGTATGTACCAATAGTCTTACTTGCCTTGTGGATACTGACCTAGCCCTGAGACTGCGCACCCTGCCTATGGGCCTGGGATCAGCTCAGGACAGTCTCCTAGGCCTTTTCCTTCTTGCTGGGCTGTGACTAACCCTGGTTACCAAGATTGACCTGCTATGCTTTGTTTGTCACCACTCCAGGTGAGGCACCAGCCCTACTGTCACCCTCACTTCCTGGATGCCAGCCCCAGTGGGGGGCTACCTCTCTCCCACTGCTCCCTGGCACTCCTTGCATCTAGGCAATCGGGGAAGTGCATCACTTTTATGACTGTCAGACTTGAGAGCATGAAGCCAGAAGTGATTAATAATTGTAGGTTGACAACCAGTCTGACCCTATGTGAGCCTGTGGCTAGTAGGCTTTCAGGCTCCTCCAATCTCCCAGGGCTTCCTGAAAGGTGGTTACAGATAACTAAATGTTGAAAAACGTTGGCAAGTTACTTCCTGTTCAGACATTTCCAAATTGAACCACTCGAAGCACTTCTTTCCATAAAGAGACCATTAAATTTCTGAATATTTGATTTGCTTCTAGACAACACCCCAGTAGGTACTGACAGAGCTTCTTTATTTGTTTGAAGATCTATTTGTACAGTAGTATATGTCCCAAAAGAGCTTCTAGCTGCTTACCCTCTCAGGGAGTAGCGAAACTCAGCATTAACTGGCTCTGCCCACTCCTGCCATACTGAGAGTAAATAGCAACTGCATTAGGTTTATTCTGTGCTATTAATAGCTGCAATTTAAGCCTTTAATTTAATTTATAAAGTCTCTTTCTTTTACTCATCTACAATACTAAGTTGTAAAGATTAATTGAAAATAGGATATGCACTACAGTAGGAAATTCTTTCCTAATCTAAACCTCTTGGCATCTTTACCCCAAGCAGAAAATAAGTACATAGTGTCTCAGGATGCCTTTCAGCAAGGAGAAGGAAAACAAAAATACTGGGCAGAGGGGCAGCCATAGCCAGAAATGACAGCAAGAACATGCTATTGTAAGATTACATGGAAGTTACACAGAGATTACCTTCTCAGTGGAGATCAAAGGCGTTTGCATCTTAGCTCTGAAAACTCTTGTACAAACCCCCTTACAGCTTCTCCTAGTTTTAGCAAATGGAGCACACTCCCCAGCTGCTGTTAAGCAATACTGCAATGGAAGGGTTAATTTCTTGTAGGTAAAGCTATGTCTGAATTTCATTTAACTCCAAGATTAAGTTCAGCCTAACTTATCCCTCAGCAGTCTGTTAAAACACTAGTCTCAATATCATTATCATTTCCTTTTTTTGATCTTTTTCCTGTTTCTCAGATTTGCGTCTTGTTATGATAAGCCTAGGCCAATTAGCCAACAGTCTGCCCTGTTCTTACACAAAGCTTTTGTATTTTGGGAATATGATACAGTCAGCAAAATCAGCTGTTTTCCTTCCATTTCTGCTTTCCTTTCACACTTGGTAAATGTGTGGATGCTTGGTAAATATGACAGAAATGTTGTAGATGCTTGGTAAATATGAGTGAAAAATAAGGTCAATTAAGTGCACAGTGAAACTATTATCTGAGAAGAAAAACAGTATTTCCTCATGTCCAGTTGCCTCTACTGTGACCCCAGTCATCACAGTCCTAAATTGCTTTATTTCAGGCATTATGGGATGGATATTATTTTCTGTGAAGAGAATTACTGGGTTTCTTTAAGTCCATATGCTCCATCAGTGCAAATTTTAGTGTCACTGTACAATGTGCTTTATCATTCTGCTTGCTGAAATGAAATTTCTCATAGACATAGTTCGCCTTAATGCAGCAGTCTGTGAAATGTCTGGATGGGAATCTGAAGAAAACTATAGGCATTACTGAGATATGTATGTGAAGATCCATGTCCACATATCTTTGGCAATAAGTAGACCCTTTTATAAAAGGCTTTTCAGTTCCCACCTACCAGTCTAGATTTACCATCACTGGTAAATCTGTGTGGAGTATTCTTTCCAGAGCTCTGATGGTAGTTCCTGGGAAAGAAAAGGTTTGTTTTATAAAACATATGACTTTCTAAAATATTTGGGAATGCTCTGTGTTCATAATTTTTCATAGGAATATTTAATTTTTAACATGGCTTGAATGTTCTTCCCCTCCAACTGCTATGGCAACACATTGTGCAATTACACTCAGAAGTTACTGTCTCAGAGGTCAGCAGCACCAGGCTGACATTTCTCCATATCAGCTGGTTGTGATCTGTATATGTAATATCTTACATTTTATTACATGTGCTTGACCCTCTGAGATGCGCATTTATAGGTAATTCTTTGAGGCTATAAGTATATCTTGAAGGTATATATAGGTATATGTTTATACAGGTATATAATTATATAGCTATGTCTTGGAGGCTGTCTGAGGGTATACTGTGTTCAGGCAAAGAGGAAGGCTAGCAAATGGTCTGAAAAGCCTGGACAGGATGTGAAGTTGGCCTTCACAGAGCAAAAATTCCACTGGTTTTATGAGTTGACAAAGAGGCTTTCCAAAAGATTGAAAACTTGGGAAGTGTCACTGTAATGACATTGCATCTGAGGTTGTTGCTTTTCCTCCCTCACTATCACAGGGCAGTATTCAGCTTGTGTGAGCTCCCCATGCCAGAATGGAGGAACCTGTATCAATGACAGACAGAGCTTTGTTTGTGCTTGTCGCCACCCCTTCGGAGGAGCCAACTGCAGCATGAAGCTGGTGAACGACAATTCTCTGAGCGTTGGCAAGTACAGAATTTAGTAGCACAATATGCTAGCAGTACAGGCCTCTGCCTCAGGGCCTAATTAGAGAGCATTTGCTGGTCAAAGGTCTCACATTTCACTTTAATGAGTACCAACTCAAGTAGCAGTGTCCTGTGTTTTGGTGCTGAAGACATCAATCCCCATGGGTGACTCCTGATCTCTTCCTTTAATATGACCAGATGATGGGATTAAATTGGACTGGGACCAGTCATAATAGCTGGAAAGCTCCCTGGTGAATTGCACAGAGTGGGAGAGTGTGCGATAGATGTATTTGAACATGGTATCATGAAATTCGAAGGGGGAGGTAAAATCGCATCTCTGGGGGATACTAGCTTCAGTAGGGCCATAAATGCTGTATAAATACAAGTAGCTACAATGATGCATGGGACTATGGCCTGAAGAAGTCATTTTAGGCATGCCTCTGATTTTCATCAGCAAAGGATGCAGCCCTTGAAAGGAAACTGTACTTATTCAATCTAGAAAACAAATTAATCATTTACATCCAGGCCACATGGAATGTGAATTTTATGCAGCTTTTAGCAGCCATTTGGCTGATTCTTACTCATGACAGCATATGAATAGTGAATAAAATCATTTGTACAGTGGCAGGGAATCATAGTGTGCAGGCTCAACTTGAGGAGGAAAGCTTATACTTATTTTCTCATTTAATGTCAGGAGTGCTAAACCTCTTTAGTGTCTGCATATGATTTATGGAGAAAATTCTTGGCTTCAGCACACATAGGAATAATGAAAGAGATCCTGGAGTGGGAAAAACTTCAGGGAGGAGGGGTAGGGAAAAGAAAGAAAAGAGAAATAGTAGCTTCTTTAACGATAACATAGTATAGACAAACATGAAGTTCCCTTGCTGTTGCTAAAATTATTCTTTTGTCGACAGACCTAGAACTAATTGTGAAGAAAATTACTTTTTCTACAATACAGAAAATCTTTGTGTTTATGCAGAAATACAATGTTTCAGTTGCTCAAGCTACAGGATGATGTGACTTCAGAAAAGCTACTTTTGATCTTCTGGCTGGTCCAAGTTACCTTTATACATTACTTGATTTTTTTTTTCCTTTTCCAGATTTTTCAAAAGGATCATACAGATATGCACCTATGGTGGCTTTTTTTGCCTCTCATACATATGGAATGACGACTCCAGGACCCATCAGATTTAACAATCTGGATGTCAACTATGGAGCCTCATTTGCCCCAGCAACTGGGAAGTTCCATGTTCCGTATCTGGGGGTCTATGTTTTTGAATATACCATTGAGTCATTTAGTCCACGTGCCTCTGGCTATCTGGTCATTGATGGAATAGACAAACTCACTTTTCAGGCTGAAAATATTAATAGTAACAAGTACACTGACAGAGTAATTACTGGAAATGCTTTATTAGAGTTAAATTATGGTCAAGAAGTCTGGCTCAGACTGGCAACTGGCTCTATACCAGCCAAGTATCCACCTGTAACTACCTTTAGCGGTTACTTGTTGTATCGTACCTAAGTCTGCCATAAATGTAAACACTTACCATCAAATGAAGCAACCTGTGTGTGAATTTACCTTTGCCTTTAAATACTTTGTTCTTTAACAGCTGTAAGTTTCTCAAAGTAACCAATGTGACAGTGTTTAAAGTGCTAATTCTCCAAGAAGTTGCTGGGTTGTAGTCATTTTCACACCTAGGGAGTCCACAGATTGGAGATGGGGGAAAAAAATTAAGCATTTTCTTTATAAAAGCATGACTGGGAAGCACTAATCTAATTATGTTCTACATTCACATTGCATTAAAAAACCCAACTTACACAAGGTTGCTGAGAATCAGTTCTCAAGACAGATCAAAGCTGGTTTTGATTATCCCTTTGCAACCTGAGTGCATACCAAAGATGATGGGCAGATTTTGATGACTGATGCTGGGTAACTGCTTAGCTCATTGTATCAAGTGATAATCATGTGTATATATTCTGTTTTGAAAAAATATATTCATTTTTCATTTTGCCTGACATTATTTACCACATAGATTGCATATAATACAGAATGCAGACCTTGAGATGTTAGTGTTTAATTGATTCATGATTTTTAATGTAACCAGTACAATAACAAACTGTGTTTTTATCTAACAGAAAAACCAAGAGGGAACACTTAGAAGCTGTGTGTTGATATAGATTAGAAATAAGGTACACATTTTTAGCAGTGAATATAATGGATTTGGTGGAGTTATTCTGTTGCTTGAAGCATTTGCACCACAGCCGGGTTTTCCTTAGGCAGTAGGTTTTGGGGCAAGCATGGTTATATTTGCTTGACACAGATATTAGCATGTAAACTTTGGCCTATAAAGTACACAAGATTAAATGAGATAACCACAGTAATTTCTAAGCTTGAGCTCTATAAATCTATGATTTCGGTTTGTTTCTGCATTATACCCACTAACAATGAGGCAAGATGAATGTCAGTCTACATAAACAGGAATGTGATTCCTAAGCACTAATCCAATAAAAAAAAAAAAAAGTAAAATATGTAGTTCATGTTAAGGCTGCATGAAGACATAAACCCTCAGGTTTGCATCCTTATCAGTTGTAAAGCCCTGGGTTGCTGCAGTTTCTTGATATCCCATGGAGTGGTGTGACTGACCAGGTTTGTTTCTGGTTATTGCCTTTGTTAATGCTAATTGGTTGGGTTTTACCTCTCTGTGTGTTTGTCTCCCTCCCTTTTCTCATCCTCCCAGCTGAAAAAATAAACTTTCTCACACTCTGCATGTCCTTACCAATTAGTGCCACTGACTAGATTTGTTCTCATCATCAGCTCCTTCACCATGTGTCAGACAGGTTTGTCTCTGCCTGTTCTTTTCTATGGCTCCTTTGACCAGATATCCTTAAAGGTGCAGACACTCTCCTTCCATGGCCTTCCATTCAGTTATCATTAATCAGTGTGCTCCAGTGATTTATGCCAATTTTTTGAAGCCTAGAGTGTTTTGAAGCTCCCTGAATTATTTTGTTTCACACTGTCAGGAACTTCATCTCTCAGTATTATTCTATGTACCTTAAAAGATCTTAAGAAGAATGCCAGTGAAATGAGTGAATTCTCCTGTGCTGTATGTGGGTAAGAGAATAGACAATATCTTTCATCAGGTATATAAAAGTACACATTGTTCAAAATTGAAATGTGCATTCTCCACCAGGAGCACTGGAACTGAAGTGTGTCTGTGGGCATGTGCCTGTGTGCACTGGCTACCTGAACTACAGAAGCATGCAGCAGTGAACAGCATTCTCTTATATTCAGGGGAGCATCCTACCATGGTTTGTGGATAAGTTCAGCAACTGAGAATTAATGAAAACCTTCAATCCAGGCCCTAAATCCATCAATTAATTGTTAAGAGATCTTGCAGCACCTAAATAGTTCTTAAAATATCCTGTGTTTCCTTGAAGGATATGAAATATACAGAGCCCCTACTATGAGAGTCAACTTCAAATCTTGTTAACAGGTTGGGATAATTTGCCACTGTTTGTGTTTTTCTTTTTCTTTGAGGCCAGAAATTCTTCCTTTTTTGTACCTGATGAGTTCTTAATGTACCATGAACCCTGAATGAGTGTGCTACCTACCTTTCTCCTGTTGCATACCATGTTTTTCTGTAAACACTCAAAATCTTTGCTATGACACTAACTCAGCCTACCATATCATTGAATTTTATCAAAATAATGACCACAACCCCAAATCCCTCCTTGTGTGATTTTGTCACTTTAATGTGTTTAGTCCTCTTTATTCCTGCTGTGGCTGTGGCTAAATGGCATGAAAATTACCCTGCAGATGAAATTCAAATGACCCACCAGAGACTGCATCTGTGTTTTAATATGACTTTCTTCACCCTTGCTGCCCTTGTCACTAAATTCTTCAAGCTGGGTCCTCATCTTCACAGGTGCTATTATTCTCTGTTAGCCAGATACTTTTTATGTCAGTGCACTGGCTTTCTTTCCTCTTTTCTTTTTCCTCTTTTCACACAAAACTCCAAATTCACTGGGGTAGAGTAAAAATTCTGATTAAAACTACATCTGTAGGAGTAACGCATAAAACATAATTTCCCTGATAGAAAATATTACTGAAGCTAGTTCCCATTGCACTATTAAAAATATGGAAGAATTAATATTTTAAAGATATAACAAACGTGCACTGTCCTTTTTATGCAGTAATCCATTCAAGTCTTTCTTCAGATGTATTAAAATAAAGCATACTTGACTTTGTCTATTGTTAAAAACTAAAATGCAGATTCTTCACTGGGAAGATAAGTTTGCATTGGCCACTGAGGTTTATTTATGGGCCTGTGTCTATGCACCAGGGCTGCCTGGACTAATGAAGCAAACAATACTGAAAAATAACTGAAGATCAATAAAATCAGCCAGCCTATCCATTATGCAGAGTAGACAGCAATCAGCCTGAACTCCCAGGAGAACTTTTCAGGCATCAAGCAGGAAAAGGTAGTTCCCAAGGCACCTTGTCACCCTCTGCTTCCATTTTCATGCTCTGATTTGCATTCCCTAATGATGGCAGGCAGCAAATCTGAATGTTCATCTCTACCCACAGCCCTTGTGAGGGTCCACAAAGCCATCCTGAGCCTTTGTACTCCAGAGTGCACAGTGTTCTCTTTATTTGTGTGACTCAATAACCATGGCAACATTTTGTCTGGTTTGGCTTTGACAAGCCCATCCAATTTACTCCAGAGCTTGCATTATCATTTCCTTAGCTGTACCAACCAAGTTATCACTGAACACATTCTCCAGCCCCTCACATACTCAGTATTCATGCTGAGATCAGCAGTTTGTTTTCCTCACACACCTTTCTACCTGAATAGCCAGCACAACACTGTTTTGCTCCAGATCATGCCAAACTTCCCTGCTGACACATGCCTGCCTGATGCTGACTTATGGGTCCTGCTGTCTGCCCATACATCTGGGATATTTTTGTTCAGTTATTTTTTCTCTCTGAGATAACAACATCTACATTGGCAGCAAGCAAGAAGAAAGCCAACATTTCTGAATTTATCCATTTACCTGAAAGCATCAGTTAGAAACAACACTGCAGCTAAGTTCCACAAAAATCAGTGGGTATCACATGATTAAGTACTTTTTCCAGTGGAATAACAAGAGCACTCAGACAGTTGCAAAACTGAATCTTCTTAGCAGTTAATTTTGGGCAGGTAAACAAAAGAGTGCAAAACAATGCAAAATAAAATAACAAATAAAAAAAATAACAACACAACTGCTTTTGACGTTTCCAAAGATCAAAAATATATACCATGGCTATATACGTCTTTCGCTGGCGGCTGCTACTTGGTGCAGGAGCTATTGCCTAACAGCTCTATGGATTTCACTAACCCCTTCAGGCCATCAGCTGTCTTACAGGGTTAGCAAGGTCTAAATTTTTTCATCCAGTTTTTGTTTGCTCAATCCATACTTCTTTCTCTATGCTCAGCTGAATGCTAGAAAGACTGAGTGTTGTACTCCTGTTGCCATGCTAGAGTCTTATCAAAAGCGGAAAAGGGGTATCTTCTTTAATTATTGTGAATGGAGGTTTTGTACTTACTAAATCTTCTTGGTGAAATCACATTTTTAGCTGAGTTCTGTAAGAAATGCAAGTATTTGTCATGACTTTGTACCTCAAATGCACAGTTAAAGTCCCTTTGTAGTCATTTTCTCTCGGCAAAGCCGCGGCTCTTCCTTTTCATATGGTAGCAGCGATGGCAAGAGTTGTCAAGAGTGAGATACAGTGAAACACTGTCTTTAGGGTGGGACTTCAGTTAAGAGTGCTTGGAAAGAAAATTTTATCAGCAAGCTGCTTCCTAACTGAAGTTGCTATAGATATGTTACAACCAACACACTGGCTCATAATGAACTTCCTTGCCCTGCTTCCCCACCCTCAGAAATCTGTGGTGGCTGCTAGCTGAAAACACTCTTCTGCATTCACATATTACATGTAAACAAATGGAAGTGTTTCTGAAAATATTTATTGTGGTAGTTGCTGTTGAAGATTCTTATCTTGGGGAAAGCAAGTTGCAAACAAAACAGACCATGGCTGTTTACAAACAGTGTACAAGTACTTTCAGAAAGCTTGCTATTCAGATGTGCAGGAGTTGGGAGATACCATACAAATGATCTGAAGTACCCAGAAGTTCTTTATACATACCAAAAGCCTTTTGAAAGCTCTTTGAACCCATTGTTGGAAATCAGTATATCTCACACCCGTACAGATTTAGTGTGATGAAGGCTTGTATGTCTCAAATAAATTTAACACTAAACATCTGCTAGAGCATCCTTCTTATGTAATGGCGAAGTCAAGAATGGTGGCAATTAAAATTACTGGACACGTTTAGACTGAGAATTATCCTCAGCTCTATCTGACTCTTCTGACTCCTCTGCAAATTGCCTTGGAAGGGAACAAAAAAAAAGGTTCACCCACTCATTGCTAGGCTGCCTATTGCTTCTTACTGAAGTGAAAAAATACGTGTGAGAAAACTGTTTACAATTACTTCCTGACAAAGAAAGTGCTACTACAAGCTCATACAAGTAAGAGGCAATTTTCAGGCTCAGTGTTTAGACACATTTGAGAATAGTAGACCTCAAGTACCATTTTTGTCAGTAACTTCTAGGGTCTAAGTTGATCACTCTGTTACCTTGGCACCAATACCTGGGCATTGCTAGAGCTTGTTAACAGATACACACCATCATAATTCATTTAATTCTGGGAAAACAAGAACTATGCTTTTAGGAAGAAAAGAGAAATCTCAATGGAAACTGTGGAAAACCATTAGCA
This sequence comes from Myiopsitta monachus, assembly GCA_017639245.1. Classification (NCBI taxonomy): domain Eukaryota; kingdom Metazoa; phylum Chordata; class Aves; order Psittaciformes; family Psittacidae; genus Myiopsitta; species Myiopsitta monachus. The sequence continues at coordinate 68,288,566 of CM029917.1, read as the reverse complement.
ATGCATTAAATACAGCCTATCTTGGCCAGAAAGTGCTAAAGGTCATCCCTTTACATGTTGAATTGTTTGTATGAGCTAAACAGAAACATTAGGAGAGCTGCGAGGAACCCCCAGCATCTAGAGCAGAAGATACAGATGTATTTGCACCCTTCAATTTCTATGTGGGCTCATCTTGTTTGCATAGGTTTGGACTTTGACTCACCTAGTGCATTTGGCCGTTTTCCCCCGAGGAAGTTCATATGCTTAAATAACCATGAAGGAAAGGCACAGGTGCATAAGCCAGGGAAATAACACAGGCCATGCTTGTACCTAGTAAAGCATAAAATAAATTTATACCCTTTTGCTTGTTTGACGAACCGTACAAACTACAACATATTGAACAGTCCACAGGTTGCTTTTTAACATCTGCAAAATTAAGCAATTGAAAGCTTTGAAAAGAATGCATTAATAAAAATACATATGCCTTCCTGAAGAAGAATGAAGAGAAAAATGAAGCTAAGATATTTTAATGCACTCGAGCAATAAGGGAGAATGTTCATCAACAAATAGGATGCCCAGCTGAGAGAGGTTGTATGAAAGGTGAGCTTTTGTAGTGATCTCCCCTATGATGTAGAAAGGTTTAATTTTGAATGATTTCCAAATAGAAAATTACTTTCCTCAAGGAGTTGTTGTCTAGGAAAGCAGTTTTCATCTTTTGCTGTGTGAAGTAGTTATTTTGGGGGACTTCACCTCTGTGGTGTGATATGAAGCTTATTTGGTGATGTGTGGTGTTACCACTCAAGTACAAATTTCAGTGACAGTTGATAGCCTGAACCACTGCTCCTGTGAAGCCTTGTGCCAAGATGCACTCAGTACATGTTCTTCTGGCTGTCACAGCACCTGAGTATGTTCGCTGTGACTCTGAGCTGAACCACAGCCCTGACTTTTCTCAGCCTTTCCTGTCTCCTAATCTGCATTTCTGTCTCCTTGCCCACTGTTTTTGAGAATGATGGGACTGTGGTGACATTGGATATTGTTTATGACGCAATGTCCTTGCAGCAGACTTCTTCTGAGCCATAAAATAAGCCCTAATCTTTTTCTGTTTCCCAGTTATTTTTAGTTTTCCAGGTCCTATAGACACCCAAATTCCCACCATTTTAGTTCTGTTGTAGTACACTACAAAACTCCCAAAACCTTGTGTGGAAGAAGCGGTAGGCTATTGTCTCAATCTATTTGTACATAAACACAGTAATTCCTTGTTGCTTCTGTGTGGATTCGATTTTGCAATGCTAAGAGAAAATGATGGGCAAAAATGACTTTGCAACCAGATCATACACGTTTTTGCTAGAGGAGGAAGTGCACACGGCTGAGAAGCTGTTTAGTAGTCCCCTGTTTTAAACTTCATGCCACTTCATGCCACACTTTCCATTTTGGAGATGAATATATAATCTGACCATTCATTTGGTATCTTGTGTCATATCTCTGCCTGCAGATTATACTTTCTGAGGTTGTTCTCCCAGTGATTATTCATGAGACAGCGTATGTGTGTCAAAGGCTCTGTACAGGCAGGGAAAAATAATCGACCTATTATAAAAACAGTTGGAGATTCTTTCAGGTGAAGATATACTGTTGGTCACCTAGCTATGCTGAAGCCAACAGATAGTTGTTGGCTCGGTCTGTTTTGAAGCAGGTTCAAAGATAAATACAAAGGTGTAAGAGGACAGTTAAACCCAGAGAATAATTATAAACATTGCAGGAAGAATTAGTCAGGAAGTGGTATGTGAATTTGTCTCCTAGTGTATAGGGAAGTCTTGTAGAGATTTTTATCACTGCTGAGAGTCAGGTGAAAAGTTCTCTTCTGTGCTGATCAGAAAAACTTCCTATTTACTAAAACCAGAAAATAAATGTCAAGACCTATAGATCTGCAAAATAAGTAAATAAATAAACAAATATTTGATTAAGGCACTTAAACACAAGTAAAGCCTAGATGTCCACCTGAAAGCAGAATTTCTTCTGCTGTTGAAAATGGAGAAGAAAAGCTATGGATGAAAACAGCTTTATGTTCCATTTGAATCTGAGTGGATCTGAGTAGCATGCTTGCTTTGTTACTGGGAAGAACATGATTAAGTTAGGGGCATCTTGGGCAATCTCCCCTTTTGTTGTGCCATCTCCAAGTATTAGATCAAAACCTTGGTTTATTTCACAAAGGTATATAACAAGCCTAATTCCATCTTTTGTATTAACGTGTATGTACAGAGTTTCCCTTGGCTTATGAGCACTGATAAAAATAAACCGATGGAGTAAAGTGTCTATCTCATGTCAAATTACCTAATGTCAGCTGCATGCAATTCTGATTACACTTTGGCAATAACTTGCCATGGAAAAAAAATGAATCTTTATCTAAGTGAGAATTGCTCAAATTTAAGCCAAGTATTATCTATTACAAAAATACTGAAGAAAATAGTGAGATTACATTTTTCAATTAAAAAACCCAAGATAGCCTTTAAAAATTGTATCAAAAGTTGTCCAATGATTTTTCAGTATATATCGAGGGAAGCTAAAAATAGGGAGTTGATTTTGTACCTTTTTAGCCTGCTAATTGTATTGAACTTGTTGGAGGGAGGAAGGCTATTCTTTGTGAACACGGAGAGAAGTGCTCATGCAATATGTGTCAAAGTGTTCAAAAATATGTGTCAAACAACGAATAAATACTGAGCTGTAGGTGAGTCCCTCTTCCTTTCTGATGGAAGAGAGCTATATGGAGCAACATGTGCGTGGCAGGTACTTTACTGCAGTGATGTTGAAAAAAGAAATGTATTTGACAGAAGTAAATAAACATTTACAGCAGGCATATACAAAGTTGAAGTATCAAAGAAGTAGAACAGCCTGACAGCACTGACAGGTTAAGAGCCACATTCCTGCTCAAGTCAGGTTTTCTTGCTAGTCTCCCCATTGTGTTTGCACCTTTTCACCTTCAGGCTACTCTAAGATATGGTTGTGAGCCTCACAACCTGCAACCAGTGTGATTATTATGAACAGCAATGTCTGTTTGCCATCTATGAAGACTGTGAATGCTGGTAACTTTCTCCTAAGCAGAGTGCTATGATGAAGTGCTGCCTATAACCAGTTACACTGCTGTCTTTGTGAACTAGATAGGTCTTGCTTCTCACCTATTGACTTAAATAACAATGGCTGGTGATAAAAGGACTGTTAGGTTAATCTTTCATCACCATCAATTTCACTACCTTTCTTCCCACACGTATTTTCGGAAGTGCTAGCAATGACAGTTTTGGTTTTATACCTACTTCCCAGCTAACACCTTTAATGAGAAATATTTATTTGGATTTTCATCTTTCCACAGCATGATGATTATCCTCTGTAGAGTTGCAGCACCAGCCATGTGCTCACATGTGCTGAGAACATCATGAGGCAAGTGCTGAGGTTGTTGGATCTGTCTCTTGAACCTGACAGAATGAATCACATCAGTTCACCTCAGAAATGGTCAGCACTTCTGCAGTATTTCAATCTTTCTGTAGTGAATCCCATGCAGTTGTATGCTTTTAACTTGCTTTTATTTCCTGCCATTTCACTCCCGACACACTGTGAAATCTCTTGAGTGCCCAATTTTTACATCCATGCTGCCCTGATCTTCTATATTTCTTTGGAGCAAACATCATTTAGCATAATTTCCACCATCATTATTATGCTGATGCTTCACTGGTTTATTTATCAAATGCTTGGGAATTTGCTTTCAAATCCTATTAATCCTGTAATCCAGGAGTGTAAAAGGAATTGCCTAGGGAATGGCTCCTTTCTCTACCAGCTCAGTACACCTTTGTGTATGTTTTTAAGGGTATGTGTTGTGTGATCTCTGATCTCTGTTCCATTTTTCTTATGAACTTTACAAAGATAATTGTGTTCCCACCTGTTTAGGGTCTGGTCTGTGAACACAACACTTTAGTAACCCCCAGGAAGCTGACTCATGTGGGCCTTAAAAAATTGAGCTCTCCTTTTGGGGTAGCTTTCCTTCCAGGCTGCACCTTTTTCCCTTCCCCACTTCTCTGGCAGATTGCAATTTCCATCTCACCAGCCTGGGCTCAGGGACACCCAGCTTGAAAGGAGTGGGAACAGGAACAATTTCTAGATGGTAGGCTTCACATGTAACCAGAATGTGCCTCAAACACTCAGAGATGAAGAGAGATGAGGGACTTCAATGTCTCTCAGCATAAAAAACCAACTTCAGTAAAGCTACACTTCCTGGTAACTGCAGAGACCCTAGCTCCTAACCTCGTGTCATATGCGACTTTATACATTTTGATTGCGAAAAGTAATTTAAAACACATTGAATGATTCTGTTTTCCTCCTGGGATCGCTTTGATGTCTAATACTTTCTTGCTGGAATGGGACTATTTGTTACAGCATTTCAAACAGTGAGCTTGAACCTGTGTATTCCTCTGGAGTCCCCAAAACATTTGAAGACAAACATTTTAAACTTCAAAGAGGCTTTTCTCAAACACATAGATACAAAAATGCTTTCACAGAAATAGTTGCAACCTTTTGCAAAACCCCTTCATTTCCACACCCTGTTGCATTACAAGACTAATTCTTGCAGCTAGCAGATCTAAATTGCCCATTTTGAAGTCACAAAGCTTCTCTTTATTCTCCTACGAGTTGTGAACCCAATTTGTCTACAAAACTATCCAGATTGTTGAACTGCTATAATCTTTGAGAAAATAGTGACATTTTACTTTGGAAACTCACTCTGATTTAATCATATGCTGCCAGTTTTACATGAATTGCCGGATATTTCTGCAAACCTAAAATCCTCCAAATCCAGTGTCTTTATTGTACATGTGTCCTAATGATCCTTTTATCCCACCATATGGAATGAGCTTGCGATTTACAGCTGCCAATTTGAAAATTATTTTGTCTTGCAGACATACAGAAGGGTAACAATTCAAGACTTAAAGACAAACCCAATGAAAACAAAAGGAAAGCATCTTGCTTTGCCTGGCCTCTCTTTCCTTCATACTAATACCATCTAAAACATTTTCTCCCATTAAGATTAATACAAGCAGCTTGATTCTTAAGGATAGCAATTATTTTTGAGTGCTCTGGTGAGAATAATTACACTGTCAAGAGTTCACTTATGTTCCTCTGGTAGCCATGTGGCTCTGTTTGAGATTTCCAATTTCTCTCTCCTACAGGATCTGCGCCCTTTAAACAGTTATAACGTTGCTACCATTCTAATAATACATTTGCTCTCGTGCTGTGATGAGTTGCATGCCACCTGCCCACAGCCATAACTTAGTGCTGAGCAGATAAATATGACAGTCCGTTCCCCAGAGGCCCCTACTCTCTGCTTCTTAACAGGTGGCTGCATGGCAGGATCCAAGCCTGGGAATGTCATCAGAAAATGAAAGTGGGAGAGAAAAGGAGAAACTGTGGTGAGAATGTATAACAACAACAACAAAACCCACAACAGCCTAGGTGTGAGATGCATCCTGATAGCAATGAAAGAAAGTACATACTCGAGTGAGAGAAGTCAGCATTAAGGGAAATGCCTCACAGGATATGAAAGATGTACTGTGAACTGTGGGCTGCTGTGCTGCTGGAGGCGAGCACCCAAAAGTGGAAAGCAGCAGGTGACAAAGAAAAAGCAGTATTTGACAAGAGACACTGAAACGGAGGAGAAAAATACAGAAAATAGCACAACTAAGAAACAAAGGAAATACAGGAGGTGAAATGGTTGTGGGCAGTGATTCATTAGCTAGCACCTATAGGATCTGTGTGATTTCCAGAGGGCTAAAGTTCAGCTCAAGGTACACTTCAAAATGACTCAAGGTATGCTATAATTGGAGTCAGGTCTTTTCAAGGAAGGGGGAATGAGTCCAGCTGGTGAGCAAGGGAAAACACAGAGCAGGAGAGACACTGAGAATATTTTTTTGCCCTACCACTGCTTTTCTTTTTGTGTAACTCGGAGTTATTCTTTAGCTGGGCGATGCTACCTTATCCAGATAGCACACCCCTTTGACCAAAATTAAGCACCCCTTTGACCAAAATTAAACCCAAATTTATCTTGGCTTTACTGGTTTAATGCCATGAGGGGAAGAACTGAAAGTTTTTTATCATGAGCAAAGCATGTTTTCATACAGTCCTGATATTTTAAAGCCAGATCAATTCATCCTTGTGCTAGTCTGTAGAAACCTATTACTGATCATTACAGCTTCATTCCTTTCCTGCTGTTATATGTTATTATAGCTTGTGTTATGTCAAGAGGAGAAAGTCTGGGGAAAGGCGGTCTTCTCTACAGGTAAAGCTTGTAAAAAGATGAAACACCATGGGGCCCATGAAGGTTGTTTTGAAATGGGAAAACTTGGCGAGAGGATCAGCCCGCCTGCTCTGCTTTGCTCGCTCCAATTTGCCACTTCCACGGAAAGAACATCCCTCTGCCTGGGAGATGTCGGGGAGATCTGTTCTTAATCGGAAGCAAGAACACCTCATGGTGCTTTGAAGTGGAAAGGTGACATTCCCTTTGGGAGCTCAGAGTTGTATGATCACCTCTTCCCACTGTCCTCTAAAATGTAAATCTGTCTGAGAAACCCTGAAACCAGCAAAGAAAACACGAAGACCCAGTGACAGCATGGCTGTACCATCTGTTTGTGTAGTTTGAGAGACCCTTGAAGCCACAATTACTTGGCTGTGAGTATATTGACTTTGATTGTTTAAGATGTGGAAGGAATAGACAGGGGACAGAAATGAACACAAAGAATGTGTTTTGGACCACTTTCTCTATTTTGTTTTTTTATCCCTTTTATTAGCTATTGCTGTTGTAACGCAACTTAAAATTTTTCGGCTAATCTTTCCCAGTGTGCCATTCTCTCTTTGTGTTTTAAATTAATTTTGTAACCTGTGTTTTTGGCGATGCTATGAATGTCAACTATATAACGATTTTTTCCTGCTGTTCTTTCCAGAAGCTCAAGAAATCATCAGACGGTCTGAGTCAGCACTGTTCAACTGACTTCAAAAGAGGTGAAGCAAAACTGGCTTGAGCAGCTGGCATGGCAGGGGGCGGAAGGAAGAGGAACTTTCACCTACCATTGCAGTATAAAATTAATAATGATAGATATGATTCTGTTTCTCATTTTTTGACCAATGCTGTTGAATCAGAATAGATATTATAAAGCTTTCCATTCTGCAGTCTCTTATGATATGACACTTGGTTGACAGAAAGATGATTTATTTGCTTTTCAAGCATCTCTGTAAATTTCATGCTTGTCACATGGTGAAGCCTTCCTGATTCACTGAGTCTCTGTAGAAAAATGCATCTCCTTTACCTGTTTTTTCGTAAGATCAATACATGGGTCCCTTGCAACTCAAGATATTCTATGATTCTATGATTTTATTCCTTCCCCCAACTCCATTGCAAGTGATACAGGATAGGCATGGGATTATAAATTAAAATAAAGAACTGAAACCTCATGTTTGTCAACTGCCTGGTTGTGGTGACTAAAGTCTACTCAGACTCACTGTAAAGTGCAGAGGTTGCAGCAAGATGCATAGAATTTGGCTTCTTCTCACAGACAGCACAAGATCAGAGTATTATCTGATTTTATCAGATTAAACAAGAGACAGAAGAAGAAGCATGTCAGTGTGAAATTGGCGTTGAGTGTATGAATGCTTTTGCTTGAAAACAGCTTATTTGAATTTGACAAACCAGTCCCTCTGTGTGATTTGACTTGTTTCAGGAAATTTTGTTCACATTTAGGGTAAGAATTCTTAAGATTCAAAAATTGCACTGTACTTGCAGAAAAATCATGAACTTGGGGGGTTTGGTTGGGGCTTTTTTGGGTGGGGGCTGGATTTCATTTACCTGATTTTCCAACTCTCAGATCTTCTGCCTGAAAAATCAGAGACAGAAAAGCGTTGGGAGTGGATTGGTGGGTTATGTCAGTTTGGGGTAAATGTGAAGAATTTCATGTGAACCTTGGCTATGTGGTCTGGACCTTCAAGAAAGAATCCTGTGAGACTCTTGGAAACTTAACATTCTGTTTGCTTGTACTGGATGCTGGGTTTCTGTGCCTCAGCTGGTAAGCTGTGGTGTGCATAAACCATGTCTTGAATAGGCTTGCCCATCCTTTTTTTCCTCTGACACAGCATTCACAACTGTCATGTTGCTGTTTTATACGAGCGCAACAATTACTTATTATGAAATTCAGAGACGTGGCAATAACGAAACGTCAGAAGAGTCAGTAAGCGTATGTGTGCAAAAAATCATATGATCCTCTTGTTACTGGATCTTAAGTATCAAAAGCCCAGTGCTGTATTCTGCCCAGCTAACACTTTGCATTTAAATGTAACTCATAGTTAGTGACAGATGCTGAAATAAATATACAAATAGGGGGGTGAAAGTACTAGTTTATATACAGTCATTTATCTTCTGATAGCACGAGCAAAGCTTAAGTCAGATACAGTTAAATGAACTGAAGCTTTAACAGTGCCTTTTGAACTGCTTGAATTAACAAAATCAATCCCCATAAATTAAACTATCATTGATCTATAATACAATTAAGTTCTAGAATCAAAATACACTATTGGTGCATGCAGCGTAAGCATACTTGTTCCAACACTGAATTTTAACCACTGCTGGCTAACTGCTCCTGCCGTGTTGTGTAAGGCTCCCATCTGGCATGGGAGATGCTAACATCACGATACAGTATTTCTTTTCCTTTTTCCAATTTAGGCTGACATCTGCTGGTCTCCACAAATGGCAGGCAACCCTGATGAATGCAAACCAATTTGAGGCAGTGGCTCTTTCATTTTTTCCCTTTGTCATTTTTCCATAGCTGGGAATGGCAACTGAGCCACTTAATTACAAAGGAAATTCACGCAAAATAATAACTCTTTGGAAGAATAAAAGCAGGAACAATACCATGTAAAAGAAAATGAGTTTGACATGATAAATTACATACAGGCACGCCCAGTGTGCTGTGTGAGTACTCAAAGGAGCCGATAACAGCTACTATATATTGGCCAATTAGACCTACATAAAAAAAGGTGTTATTTAAGGGCACCACACTGTGGGTCATAATGAGGAGGCTGTGGATGGGAGGGGCTTCTCTCCTTTGCACTCTCAATAAGGCTAAAGAGAGGGGGAGTGGCACCACATTGAGCAATCAGCAATAGATCTGTGAGCAGGCATGTGAGTTGGTCACAAAGGGCTTGGCATTGGATGGGGGGACAGGTTTCTCTAGGAGCTACCAGCACTATAAGTGCTACATGCACCTGGCCGGAAGCAGCAGCAGAAATGAGAGGCTGTTCTCCACTGCCATGATTAAATAAACTGAGAGACACTTCCATGTTCCCAGCTTGCCTCTAACTGCAGTTTTAGAACAATGAGTTAATTGATATGCTGACTGAAGCACTCCTTTCAGCTAGCTTCAAGGTCATTCCAGTGTATGTAGTCCATACTCTAGCTGTGTGGACTTCGAGTTCCCTTATTTCCTTGTTATTTTGGATAGGAATCCATTCACAATCACCTGTACACCTACTGCTTTCCCACCGTGATTTGGAAATCCTGAGGAGTACCTGTCGTCTCTGAATGAACTGCGAGTCTGTGGAGGTACTGATACCTGAGTTACAGTGCATTTACTGACTCGCATTTACTGACTCTCCAGAGGTAGTTTGTCATGCACTTTTATGTCCAAATCATTCACAGCATTTTTTGTTCTTGCCACCTCTCACTTCCAGCTCTTTATTTGAGACTGCTGGCACGCCTGCTTACCTCAGCAGTTGTATTTCCCACTCCAGTTGCATCACTTCATCTTTTCCAAGTTACTTCCTAAGCACAGGAAGAAAGAAGGGAAGCTTTACGCAATAGAAGCCAGTCCTGTATTGCCAGGGTGTCTCAAGTGTGGGTTGCTGACACCAACTGATGTCCATGTCACCTACAGGCTGCCGGGTCTTCAGTAGGAGATGCATGAGAGTCCAAGTATTACCTTGTTCTTCCGTGGTGGCTAGCCCTGCTTTTCAACAGGGTGATTATACTCTGTCAGCTGTCTGAGCTAACACCCTAGGACATTTCAACACCTAAGTTGCTGCACAGCTTTGTAGGGTGTAGAATATACAGGGTGCTAGTTGTGGTAACTCATGATACTGACTCTTCTCCCTTGGAAACTAGGCTGAAGTCTCCACTTTCTTACTTACAGGGGCAGCTTGCAAAAACCAAGAAAGCCTGAGCCAGTGATATAGGAGAGCCCTTCCAAAAGATGCCTGTTCCACCTCAGTGGTCTGCCACAGCTGACAAGGTGCTAAGGTGCAGCCAAATGGCACACATGGCCCAAGAGGCAAAAAGGGCAGATAAGATCTAGGTCCTTTCATTGTCCTCTTCTGCTCTTCTTCCATTACATTCCTTCTTACAAGCACTAAGGATTCTCCAAATGATCCTGCCCAGAAAAGCAGAAATTCTGCTTGGCTTTGGGAGGAACAAGCAGGGAAGTCTACGCATTTATACATGCTACTAGTATTTCAGCCAGGGATCTGAAGTCAAGTTAATTTTTGGCACAGGTTTAGTGATAGTTACTAATTACAATTAACCATTCTTGTCTGTTAAGTGCTGACAGACATGAAAGGAGACAGTGCCACCCCAAAGCATGGTAGTAATCAAATATATCAGCAGCTGTTGCAAATAACCTCGATTCCCTACGCTGAGGTGTAGACTTGGGTTTGATGAAAATCCTGCAGATAGCACTTGGTTAGTACCGGTGTGATGCAAGAGCCAGAGAGAATCTCTTACATTTGTCTTGCTGTGATAATTCTGCAGTACTTACAAGAATAAAAAATGTCAATGCTTTGGATCCTGGCTCTGAGAATGTGTTCAGGGAGATAGACAAGCTAGCTAGCAAGGTCAGCTTTTTTTTTTCCCTCTTAGTACTTCAAATTATATGAGGCACATGAACTAGAAAACTACAGGACTGAAGCTGGGACAAAAGTTGTCTTGATTTTTCTAAGACAGAGCTTTAAATCCTCTTTAGAAAAATGATGGAAAAAATAGCACTGAACTATAAAGCTGGTGTCCTGGCAACATCAGTGTAAGCATTCAGAAAATCCTCAAACTACCTTGAGAGTTTAAATTACTTCTTACATGGGAGTTTGGACTGCTATGTAAGTATAACTGTAGTGACATTTGATGCTGCTTCAGGTTAAAGCCCTCTGAGTGTTCCTAGCATCTCTGAATTACAGTTCTGATTGCTCTGTGTAGTTGCTTCCAAGTGAAAATGAATACATTTACCACAGAATCGATTCCTGTTGCTGGTGCTCATTCCTCTCACTCTGGGATTCTGCAGACGCCCTGTTTCTATCAGTTGGTTAATAGTGACATTAATATACTGACAGATACACCCAAGTATGATGCAGTTCACTAGAGCTGATGGGGAAATGTTCTCAGACCTACACTTGCAAAACATAGCTGTTTTATAACTTTCCTGATTGCTGTTCTTGAGAACCTCACCTATCTGAGAGTGCTGATAGACAATTTTCACTTCCATTCATTCCTCTGCTTATCATAATAGATACTTTTGGCGCAGATCAGTGAACTGTAAATCCGAACAGACTCCTCAGCACTTCATACAGTAGAAAAGAAGCATCAGAGGATTCAAATTTGTAACAAAGCTGAAATAAATTATACCACAGATATCTTGCTAAGGTGGATTTCATGTTCCATGTAACAAAGACAGCGAATAAGTTGTGGACCTCCTTGTGCAACATCACTCAGGGCAGCACAGGTTGAGTGAAGATGGGTGATCTGTCAAGTGCTCCAGTGGCTTCCAGCAATGAAACAAGAGTGGGATATAAACTGGTGGGGCTGCTCAAAGTCATGCTGGGATAGCTGGTCACAGCCTGATGAGCTCTGAGGATCTGGGGGCTGCAGAGTGGGTGTAAATCCTCCGTAAGCCTCTGCTTATCTGAAGACCTCAGGCAAAAAAGCTTTGGTGCTGCTATAGAGTCTCTCTCTGTTTCCGTTCATCTCCTTCAAGAATGCTTAAGAAGCAAACTTAAGCATAATCAAATTAGGTGAGCCAGTAAACTTCACTGTATTTCTTGTTGCCCTACCGTAATGACATGCTTCTAATATAGTTTACTTAAAATGCAGACAAGGATTTATAAGTCTTCTAGCATAGTCTCTCCTCTTCATCTCCTTAACATTCTACTCTGTGACTCAGATGGACTCAGGACTGCTTGGTGTGTACACCTGTGAGGAACATTACTATCTACACAGCTTTTGCATGACCTGAGGCTTCAGGAGGAATGTTAGGATCAGACCCTGAATATCTGAATTAAGAGCTTAACTTGGAAAAGCTCACCATCAAAGTGGTCAGAAGGTCTGTGGGGCGCACAAAGCGAGCTATTGTGCACTTACTTAGACTCCCACATTAGTTTTCCATTCTTTTCCAGCAACCAGAGCTGATAGAAGGTGCTTGTGTTGCAGGTGGTGGCATGAAAAATAATCTGGAACAAGAAGTAAAGCAGCAAAACTCCCTGTTCAAAGCTCAGTTTTGCAGGAGCAGGCCTTTCTACCTCATTCCTACTGCTTCACAGTAACAAAAGAACAGTGTGAGCTTTTTCCTCTGTTGTGGTAACTAAGCCCACTGAATTCCCTTACTGTTGCAGTGTCTGCAATCCTTGCTGTCTTTTCAAAGTGGCACCTGTAATGACTGTAAAGCCTTAAGAGAGCTAGCGTTTCAATTCTGCAGATACCAATGATGCTTCTGGAGGCACATCTCTCTTAATCCCAGCCTGTGCTTCCCATTTCATTGTAACAGCAAAAGGAAAGTCTCACATCCCAAGGTGATGCTGCTCCCAGGCATCTTTCTTCATGATTAACATAGAAACTTTTAATTTATAGAACTGGCATATTAACTCCAGTGGCCTAAAAGAGTAAATGAGTAATACTGTAGGATCGTTCATTCAACAACAGGAATGTTTTCCCAAAGATCTCTTTTTAATTGAAGCCATTTGTCATTTTCAGTGTAGAACGTATTCATTAGAAAGGAGCACCCAGGAAGGGACTCAGGAGATTAGTAACATGGTACAAAGCCTTTTGCCTCCAGCTTGCCAATTTCAAATCTGGCCATGTCATTATTGATCAGAAGAAGTCATTACAGGCTGACAGATGTTTGGCTGCTTATAGAGAAGCAACCTTGTCAGATTAGTCCAATTCTTTGTCAAGAGATACGTCCCTACTTGCACACACAAAAAAATCCTCATTAGCACCTTGCTGGTAGTCCTTACAGCATCAGTAAGGACAGGGCAAAATCAGAATGGAGGGATTTTTGAGCCACATGAAGGCTGATTGAAACACTTTCAAAGTTATCTCATGACGTATTTTGAAATTTCCAAACTGATTCTATGGCACATAATTTAAAATCAAAAAAAACCTTCTTACACTGTTTGCCACACTTTGATCAATGTGAGATATATTTTTCTGAAGAATCTGAGAACTCAGATATTTTTATTAGAATCATCAATTTGTGTATTAACAGCAAAATATGCTCTTAGCAAAAAATGCATCTGAAATGCCTGAAAAAAAAAAAAAAGGACTACATACATTTTAGTCCTGAGCTTTGTGTATTTTGCAGATTTTGCTGACTGATGCTTAGGGGAGAAGAGATTCCATCAGGAATCTTACAAAATCACCATGGGCACTCTAGCTCAGCCTGCGGCAGCTCGTATTTGTAGTTTAAATTAAACCTCTGCTATGTGGACCATGAAGACCACTGACGGTGAAAGCAGAAATCTCCCTTCAGAAGGTTGCATAACCCCTTCAACATCACCCTTGTCTTCTAGAATCACCCAGGGCAATCACTTAGGACAGTGTACAGAGGAATTTTCAAATGCAGGCTCTTAGAGTGATCCCTTTCCCACGTCCTTTTGAAGATCCTGTGAGGAAGATGATTCAGCTTGGAACACGGCTTCCTCCACTGTCCGCCAACTGGGGCTCATAACTAAGTGAAGGGGAGAGCTGGGGCTATGATGGAGATGAGAACGTCTGCACAAATACTCTATATGTGGGAGAAGCACCTGATTCCTTCTCTGAAGTGGAGGAAAGAAATCCGGTGGGAACTCAATTTGCCAAACGGCAGAAAAGGATGTTTTATGTGAGCTTTGCAGCCTATGCTGCTAATTGAGTTTGAGATAGAAAAACTGCTTTGGGGTGTTCATACTTTTTACATCTCCAGCAATAATTACCAAAGCTGGGTTGATAACTTTGTTGGCAGGAAAAGTGCAGGTGACATTGGTCTGTATTGCAAACAGCAGGTAAAGTGTCCCTTGATCAGTGAGGCAGGTAGGGAGAATTTCTGCACTTGTGTTTTTGATTCCAAGCTGAATTCTGCCTTTAGGGGACTGAATCAGGTTTTTCCCTGAGTTAAACTTCTTTCTCTACAGGGGCTTTGCACAGGGTCTTTAACCAATTGTAACCTCTCACAAGGGCCTTATGGGGCACTGAGTGCATTAAATAATGCCCTTGGGCTGGGCTGGATTGCTCTGAGAAACACCACATTTTTGGCACACCTTGCATATCCTTTAAGCTATTCTAGCATGTGACTTCGGCTCTTTCTGTCTCAAGAACATTTGTTGTAAAATGCTGCAAGGATATGTGAAGGTGTGCCAAGGCTTCTGTGCAACTTCAGCCCCTTTCAAGGTGAGGAGAATATAAAGTCGCTTACACAACTGATTTTAAAATGGCAATTTAGGCTCTCCAGAGCACAGAACAGCACATACCATTCAAGTCTTGACAAAAAGATAAGATAATGTCCTGCATTTTAGAGTTAAGGATTATGGATTAGATCATTGGGAAAAAAAAAAAAGAAAAAGGAGGAGCAAATATATGTCACAACACTTCAGCCACCAAACTTGACTGATTTGATTTTTCTTATCAATGAGGAGCTTTAACCTGCCCAATATAACGTTTCTTTAAAGTCTAAATAATACTGGGTCTGCATGAAGCAGTATTTCAGTATGGGAATTGTAAACTCTGGCTTGCCTCCAGGTAACATCATCTGTAAGTAATGTGCACACCTGCTTGTTTCTAAGTGATATGGAAGGCATCAGCCCAGAGCAGACCTATGGATTTCATAGGTGTCTAAAAAGGGAGAATAAAAAGACAGATGTTTCAATGTATTTTAATGAAAAACAGGTAGAATCAGCAGGCAGCTCTAAATTAGTTATTGTGGTGATGAATACTGCGTTATGGACCTGCATATGTGCCTTAGGCTTTTATAGGCTTGTAATTGCATTAGGAGATATTGCTTTGACCTCGACATAACTGTACAGGTTATTTACTATGACTCTATGGCTTGAGATAAATGAAACCCAAAGAAAACTCTTTCAAATGCTCTATGCCAAACATGTAACCGACAACATAAAGAATAGAGATGTCCCTGATGACAAACGAACAAAGACTGCAGTAGAAAGCCATTTGGGGGTGGATCTGTGAATGGGTATATTGATAGTTTCATGAAATTAATTTTATTTCTCTTTCTCTCATGGTGTAGCTTAACTGAAGTTTGTTCTACCAGTCTGTGCCACCAGCTTTCCTGAAGGCAGCATGTCCTGATGGAAGGTGCTCCAGAATATCCTGGCTAGCTTTCCTAAGTGGACTCAAAGCCTTCACACAGCCTAGAAAAGCTGCTTAGCTGGGATGTTGCAATGAAGTAATTGGGCAGGAACTCTCTGAACTGTTCTAAAATAATCATGAGTGTTCCTAAAGCAGATGAAAGACTCCAAGTAGTACAGCAGGGCTGTAATAGAAGGCTAAAGGATCAAGACACCTGATTTTTTTAGGCTTTCTCTCTATTTGCATGAATTCTGTTTCTTTCTTGAATAAGAAAAAAAAAATAGAAACAATACCTTAAAAAAATACCATAAACAAAAAGGTAATAATTTTCCAAGGTCAAAATCAAGGACTTTAAAAATCTCCTGAAAATAGAGTACTGCTGTCACAAAAGACATTTAGAGAAAGAGGATATAAGGATAAATAATTTAAAAGAAAGCATAAGGAGTTAACAAATACAACTTTTCTAGTACAGTTTCAGCTAGATTCAATGGTCAGGCAAAGGCAGCCATGCAGCAGATTAAAACAAGCAGTGAATGTGAAAGATAACAATTTCAGGGGGGAGAAAAGAATCAGAAACCTTAGCACAGCTTGGAAGGCACTGCTATTAAAGCAAAGATAATTTGTGAAGCTACAGCTTGATGTTACGCTGCAGGAGATACACACAGAAGGGAAAACGGAGCTTTCCCACCAAGTTGCCTTTCACCAAAACCCCCCACCCCAAAACAAATTGTGAGAGTTAATGTACTGGCTGGCTTCACTTGCAATTCCCATTCGCTTTCCACCAGGTTTCATTTTCAGATCAAAAAATACACTGCATATTCAAAATGTAAATGCCTAATTTTATTTTCTTGGTGTTTGTTTGCATTGCTGCAGGGCCTCCAAAGGACAAGTCAGAGGAAGATGTAAAGCCTGTATAGCCTGAGCTACAACTTGTTGAGGCACTGAAACAGTTGTCAGTATGACAAAGCTGAGCTTTGTAAGGCAAACAAAGGGAGAGGCCAAAGGAAGTGGTATTGTGCCACTTGCTGCTTTGGCCATTGCTGGTTTAGCTTGTTTCTCCTCCATCCACGCCCAAGAGCCTACACTGTCCTGGGGATGCGTCCCCTTCAGCAGGCACTATCCCTACTCCTTAATCCTTCCTAGAGGAAAACCAACAGGAAAGCTTGGGCTGGATGTCTCCAGGACCTACACGGCAAAGTGTTCTTTGCATGCACTGACACTTCCTTGAACCACGGCTGTGAACAACTAATCGCTTCTTAATCTTACTAACCTATTTGCCTCAGCCGTATGTTGGGGCTAAAATTCTTGCTGATAAGATTAAGTGCTGTCTTGGACCAGCGCCTACATAAATAATAATGCTATTTCCACAGTTGCACTCATTAGAATAAAATGTAAAAAAAGATGCCAGTCTTCCTACTGTGGGATGTCAGCCAGCTGCTAATTGTTTGTGATCAGAGAGAAGTTCTCTTTTTGCCATCCTTTAGGGGTTTTATGCATGTTGATAGAATTACATTTTACTCTTGCACTGAGCTGAACTGTATTTATCTACAATATCTGAGCTAGATTTTTCCCTTTTGATTGCTGGATATCTGCATATGGACTCAAGGTTGTTCTAAGCACAAGTTTTTTCTTTAGCTTTCTTATAAGGCTGTATTTTCAATCTGAGTGGCATTCTTTCTGAATAGCAAAGACAGTCACACCTCAGATTTAATTCTGTCATTACAAAGCTGATGTGTTTTCTCATTGTCACACCATTTGTGGCTCATTGCTCCTATTTGCTGACAAGCGATCCATTATATTAATACAAGAATGAGAAGTACAATGACATCGTTCTAGTAATCTTTGTTTTAAAAATTCATCAGCAAACACCAGAGAAACAGAGGAGCAAATTCTGTTATTTTAGTGAACAGTATAAGAAGCAGCAGCTGTTAGAGTCTGCACACTGAAACTGTGGCTTTAATCTTTGGAGGTGTTCTGTCACCAGCTTAGGCACAAAAAACCTGAAGCACAAGCTAAATTTCAGGCACACCTGCAACTGTCCTGGAGTGACTAAATGCTTTGCTTGCTTTAGACATATGTTGGCAGACTGAGGAAACCCTTGGATGCAATCAGCAAAGTCTAGAAAGTCTTCCAAAGCAAATCATGTATCAAGATAGTACACTCAGGCGGCATTTTTAAACTGAACGTTGAAACTAAACCACCCATTTTCCTTTCAAAAACAAAAAAGGAACCCAAAGGAGACCAAAGATTAGCTTTCCAAGTAACAAGTCTCTCATGTAGAATGATATAGGCATGCCTGAAACCACTTTTGACATAAAGTGTGATAACGTGATACAATTATGTTAACTTTCCAGCACTTTTCAGCTGTTTTAATGCTTATTTTTAAAAGCCTATTTCCTTGTAAATCTCTCTGGTGGGAGGTAGGAAAAGGGTGGAACGGAGGGGTACTGACTTCTCCCATTTCATTAAAGGTATGCAGAGATTGCTCTGAAAATCCTAGCTGAATGGCTATAATCACAAGAGGAGTCTGTCTGACTGGGGAGCCGTGTGAGCCAAAGGAGCTACATAAGGCACCCCTGCATATACGTCAAATAGGACTTGTCAGTGATGCCATTCCCAGTTGCATGTGTTCTGAGTTGTCTTCATTGTTCCCAAGTCTTGCATTGTTAAGATAGAAATGCAAATTTCCCTATGTCTTCTGGAGATCTATGGAGGGAAGACAGTGAGAAAGAGAATCAAAGAGAATATATTATTGGTGACAGCAACTATACTAAGAGATGCAAGCATGAACTGAAGATCTGTTTAATCAGAGTACGAGAGGGAAAGCAGCCCACCATGCACACTAAATCTGCACCTGGAGCAGGGCATGGAGGGAGACACTGGAGAAAGGATAATATTTCTGATACTGCAATCCTCATCTTCCAAGCAAGCAGCACCTACTTGAGCTGGCATGGTCAGAAGCCCCTCTAATCCTCTTATTCCTCTTGGTACATTCTTCCTCTAGAGCAGAGGTGCTCTCTCCCTTTCCCAAATCTTTGTAACTCTCCTATTCTTCAATACTAATGCTGAAAAGATCAAAGCTAGGCACCATTTTGACATTGTGAAATGAATTTCTTATAACTGTAATTGCATCTTTTTTTCTGTTCTTGGTTATTGTATCTTCTAATATTTTCAGGAAGAAATGTTTTCTTTATTCAGAAAAGAGCTTCCAAGTAAAGCATTTTTTTTTCCTCAAATATTTCTTTCCTAAGGATTTAAAAATCACCATTTTTCATTGTAACCATTATTGAAGCCAAAACAGATTTCAAATTACTTGAAGCCTTTGCCGAGTAATATTTTCACCCTTTTGCCAGGTCTAGTTCAGACTTGTAGCAACACAGCAGCGGAACAGCTCTTGTATTGTACATTCATCCCTGCCAGTCTTATGCAAGACTTGTAAACAAGAGTGTGTGTCCTCATCTTGGCCTGTAACTTCATTTCTCTGCTGATTTAGTTTATTTTTGTTGCATTATTATCACAGCCCTGCTTTTCCTCTTTCCCTAGAGGCTCAAAAACCATAGTAAAGCAGCTAAATAACACTGCTGTTCTTATGGTGGGTACTTTTAGAAATGCTTGGTACCACTGTCATGCAGTTATCTTCCTAATGTAAAATTTCCAAACCTCTTAATTTATACATTTTTGCAATATATATATACACACACATAAGCCCCTCCCTTCTGACCCCTTCCAATCATTCTTTGTATTTAACTAGTATTGGCATCCTTTCATCTGTGATTAAGATGATCCTCTATGATCAATACAGTCTTCAGGTACGTTTTGCATATGCTGTCTTATTAACGTCACTCCACAGAGGTCTTGCCTTTGTATTCTCTACTCTGTTGTGTTTAGGACTCCTTCGAAATGTCCTGAAATTTTAAGATT
Organism: Myiopsitta monachus; assembly: GCA_017639245.1. NCBI lineage: Eukaryota > Metazoa > Chordata > Aves > Psittaciformes > Psittacidae > Myiopsitta > Myiopsitta monachus. The sequence goes on along the minus strand of CM029917.1, from coordinate 68,269,050 downwards.
ACCAAAATTGTCTGCATAATGATTATTATCATGAGTGAGAGGGAAACCTAGATATATAACACATACTGCCTTTCTCTGTATTAGGAATATTGCTTAAATATCTGGTTTCTCTAATTCCAAGTAGAAATGGAAAATTTGGTGTTTGAATGTACTGAATGTGTTTGAATGTGTTTGGTGTTTGAATGTACTGAATGGAACCCCAAAGCAGGAGGGCTCAAATGTTTTAGAATCAGGCCAGCAAATGATGCCTGAAAGTAGAGACTTTCAAAAACACAGATGGGAGTTTCAATGGATGATATCACCCACTAGAAGGATGAAAGGTGTACTAGAAAGGTATGATACCTTTGAAAACCTTTATCTAGAAATAAACTATTAGAAACTTAAGTCATCAATATTTAAGCTTCCATAGTCATAGACTGTCTCACCCCATGAGCCTGAAGTTCAGGAATGTGCTGATATTTTTAACAGCACAGTACCATCAAACAAGGCCTACAACAAAATAAAAAATGCTATTGAATTTGTATGTGCAATTATGTATGAGTAGTTTTAGAAATTTAGGTGAGTGGATTATAAATCATACTGAAATGAAGTCAATACATCTGTCCTCCTCAAATTTAATTTAAAAAATTTCTAATGACGCTTTGCTTTCAGAACAGGTAAGAATGATGGTGCATGTTGGTGAAAGGTTTTTCCTCCCCCTAGTAAGAAAAGTAATTTCTGAGGTTCTATTTGACAGCACTTCAGACAAAAAAAGAAGACAGTTAGTTGAAATGAATTAGTATTTCATGTAGAGAAACAATACAATCATTTTATTGGGAGACTTGGAAAAATAAAAGGCATGCTGTGCAGGAAGGAATGGCTCCTTAGGTGATCAGGTTTTTGAAGAGCAGTCATTCATTTAAAAACTACAGACTTAAATGAGCACATTTCTCTTAGTCTGAATAGAAATGAATTCGTGTATTTCACAAAGTTTGTAACTCATACAAACAAAGCAAAATCATTAGATGACCATAGAAAACGGCTCAAATAAAAACTGGAATTTTTATCCACTCTCCCAATCCCAGAAAGCTCGTATTTCACATGAAGCTAACGTTAAACTAATATGAAGCTTCTGGTAGGATGAAACGTGTTTCCCACAAGCATCCTACTGCTCAGAAAAACTGCAAATCTCTCTGGAATTTGATAAAACTGTTGGAATTTTTCTGCTTTTCAGCATGACTGCCTCTTGGATGGGACTGCTGGGCTGGGTCTGTTTCTGAGCCAAGTAACCACAAACAGACCTTCTTCAAGTCTAGTGCTTCAAGTCTAGTGGAAGACTTAGTACACGTCCTTACGGACCTAATTACTACTTAAATTTCCTTTATAGTAACTGAAAACAGGAAGCAAGAAGGGTTGTTGCAACTCACTAGTGAGTTACCTGAAAAGAAGGAAGTTGGGAAAAGGATGATATCAGACTAACAGGAATGAGGAATAATTTTTCGGTACTATACACATCGTCCCTCATCACTGAAGACATCAGGTGTCCAGTAATAGAGCAGCTCTACAGCATAGTGACAGAGCCAGAGAATTCTAGGCATGCATCCAAGGCTTTCCAGATAAACTTGCAAAAGCAAAAGGAAATCCAACAGCACAACAAATAATGGTGATATGCTGGAGAAAAGGAGGTTTGTCTCCAGCCACCTTCTGACCAAGAGGATGGTGACAGGCAGAAAGAAGAGGCTAGCTAACTTCCAGCGAGCAGTGCCAGCAGCTGCAGAGTACTCCTTGCAATATTCATAGCTGGCTGCAGCTCTGCTTCCACAGGGAACTCCCTACAGTCTTCCTATTGATAACAGCTGCGATGCATTACAGGAAAATTCACATTTTAGGAAAAAACAATATCCTTAGTCAAAACACCCTTCAGTTCCAGTAACCTCTTACCCTGTTGGGGACATAAGGTGCCTACACGCACTTTCTCCCCCATAAGCACACAACTGGATTAGTATTTGAATTGCCTCTTGCCAACAGCAGAATGTCTGATGGCATTAGTTTTAATACAGTTTATAAAAGAAAAACTATTTATACAAATCATTTTCCAGACAGTGCATAAAAGTCTTTTAAGCGTTGAGATGCTATGAATGTGGTTGCTAACTGGAACATAAAAAGGTAAATACTTTCATAATCCTCTTTTAATGTGGATATCAATGAATTTGAATAGAAATGCTTTCCTAGCTAAGGAATTGTCCCCTTCTTAATTAGCAATCACAGATCTGTCTATCAATTCCACATGTAAAATAAATGTCAAGCTAGAAAGCAGTTTGTAGTTCCCACTCTTCTCTCTTGTGCATTTGTAATCTGAACGCAGGAATCCTTTTGTGTGAAAACCACTAAAATCATCATCAACATGTTTTCTTTTTAACACAGGTATTAACCTATGCCCACAGAAACCACATTTTCAGTATTCAGTTATAACTGTGTGTCAAGAACTCCAGCAGTTCTGCAGTGTATTACCGAAAGAATCAGTTACCAGTCACTTCTTTTTTTACTACATTTTACCTTGGTCAGAAACTGATGGTTCTCGCTATAGACATGGGGGAAGGATAAGTCTTCCACAAAACAAATAACCCTAATTTGAACTCTTCATTTGTAACAATGTATTTATGGATCTAGTTCACTCCCTCCCTTTTGGAAAAGGCATGTTACAGAATGTGGCAGCTCCCGCTCACTGGCTACCAGCGCATCTGGACTACAAAGCTTAGGAAGATGGAAATACCAAATTCAGATGGGCTCAGTCTTGAAAACTGCAGAGCAATCAGGCTCAGGTTGAGCAAAGCCCATGCTTAACCATGGTCAACTTCAGAGTCGCAAGGCAGATAAGAAAGTAAATTTTGAACTTAAAATTTTATCACCCATTGGAGCGCTATTTTGGAGAAAGTCCAGGAGTGCCTTCACCTTGAAGGAATGAGCACCCAGCATGACCTGCTTAGGTCTGAATCCAAACATGCTGAAGACATGGTAATAGTGTCTCACTGTTAATGGACACTGTTATCTCCATCAGCTCTTGAATTGAGCCCTTTTATGTCAGCATTTTTTTCTGGCTTTCCTGAGCACTTCGTAGATTGAATTTGAAAACTGGTAGAGATTTCAACACCTTTTTACTAATCTCATCTCTTAACTAAAACCTCCTAAAAATTCCACAATATTATTCCATTACTTCAATGAATTGTTCCTTCCCTATTATCTAGGTCTTCATTAATGCATAATGCCTCATACCTCTTCACCTTTTTTCTCTTCTGGTGACTGCTATAAGATAGCAGTTTATTAACCCTACCATTATAAAATTCTTGTTAGTTTGATTATCCCCCTCATTTATCAGTGGACCTGCTTTTCCCTTCTTCTTCTGTTGTGTCCATTCCACTAAATTTATTATCACCCCTAGCTCTGTTAGATAACCATAACTCATTTCCTTTCTCTACCTTCTGTTTTGTTCTTTTTCCCAACTCTCATTTCAGGTCTGTCTCTTCTATTCAGCTCTGTGAAGCTATGGTACATGCCTGTTTTAGCCAGTTGCCTGTGATATAGTGATTCTTTCCCATTCTTTGGGCAGCTCTGAAAGTACAGAGAAGATATGAGGTGTGCCCTGGACACATTCCTCTGCAGACCTCCCTCAGTCTTCATGCTGTCCCATCTAGGAGAGGTCCAGAGCACATCAGCCTCAGGATGAGCTGTTTCTACTGTTGACAAAATGTGAGCTTCATTCATTTTGACCACTGAAAAGGAGTTCACATTAAGGTGAGGTTACAGAAGAGGTGTGCTTATGCTGGTGGGAGGAAAGAAGAAATCCCTAAGTATTTTGCCACTATTTTTGCCATGCCAACTTCGGTGGTGTATTATGAGTTGCTGCACAAGTTACTTCAATGAAACCTCTACTTCTCATTCATGCAAAACTGCAAAGCTGCTATTAGTTTTAAAGTGACAGGAAGGTCTTGTTAGCTTTGCTACTGATGGAGCCACGGCTAGAAAGCTTGTGCTCTTCCTTCAGCTCTGCCACCACACCAACAAGCAGGTACAATATTCTGCCTTCCTATGCCCTGTTATTTCATACACCCTTTTTGGTAAGTGCGTGGTGGAGGTTTTGTTTTCTAGTACATTTTTGCTGAGTACTGGTGATAACTGCTGCATAGTGCACATAGTACAGAACTGCAGCCTCCCTGCAGATTGCTCCCTTCACTGCTGAGGATTGTTTGCTGTTAATCTGAGTGATCAGACACAAGTCCAAAAGGGAGCCCCTATGTCACTCAAAAGAAATCTCCTTTTACCCTCCCTTGATCTCCTACATCTGAAAGATTTCCAGCCAAGGTGCTGCCAGTCTGTGCTCACAGGAGGGAAGGAATTATGTAGCTTAACATCATTTGTATTCTTTCACATAATCTCTATTTGTGAGACCAAAACACTGGGATTAGAGCAAAAACACAGAAGTAGCCCCCAAAGAAATGGTATAAGCAATTCTGTTGTTTATTTCCCTAGAGTTCTCATCATGTTAAAACCTCTCAATCTCTAAAATTGGTAGCTGGAGAGGAGCAAATCACAACAGAGTGAGGTAAAACAACCCCCCCACTTCTGAAATGGCAGAAAACCCCACAAGTATACAGCTGCATCAGCTGGATCTGTGTCAGCCTCTTCTACCTAAGTATGTATCACTGCCAAAGATTTCTGAGTTTTGTGCTTATGCAAAGGATTGCTCTCAGTCAAGTTACTGGCTAAAAACTAAGTAGGAAAATGCTGGCTCCTTTAATTCCTGTAAAAAAGGAAAAAGAATTTAGCCATTCCAAAGCACTTGCTCTACTTTCTGCTATGTTTTTCTTCATGAATACTTTTCATTAATACTTTTCTATGGCAAGACCCCAAAAATCAAATACATGTGGGAGGTGCTATACAGCTAAATAAGAAGACACAGACTGTGTCTTCTTGACGCATCTTGACACATGCTTGAGCCCATGCCACCCCTCCATGCAGATCCACACTCTTCAGGCACAGGAGTCCACCTTCACAAACATGTTAGATCGTAGCTTAACCAGAGGGAAGCCTGCAAGAGGCTTTGACAAACACGAGGCAAAAATTTAACTTGGAGGTAGGGATTAATGATAAACATACAAAGATTGGATGCGTAAACTGATATAAGGATGCTAGACTGATTTCTGGCTGGCATCTCATTCCAGAAGCCCATTCCCAGGAAGGCATTGGGAAAAGCAGATTTACCTGATCTGTGAGTATGTGGATTGTAGAGGACAAGGAGTCTTCCTGTGTATTATTTCTGTAATTGAAAAAAGAAATAGGAAACATGATAGCTTTCTCCCCGCCATGCTCTGTCTCTTCTAAGTGTTTCCATACTGACAGCAGGAAATGCAGACCGAAGACACTTAAAAGCTCATCAGCCCTGGGGTTCTCTTGTTTTCACTGCAACAATTGCCCATCCACCTCCTTAAATGCAAGGATGCTGCAGGGAAAAGATGCACAAAATAAATAATAGCCCCCTCCCCAAACTTGAAAACACTGTGAAGCTGATGTTTCTATAATGATTATATCCACTGTTCAGAGTAGGGTAATCTAGAATATGCAGAGAGCTCGTAAACACACTGACATTAGTTGCTATGGGGAATATATTTCCAGCTCTCATTCCTACTAAATTCAGCTTTATAATGAAGTATGCTATTCAATACATTATATTATCGGGATCAGACGATATTTTTTTCTATAAACCTGTCAATAGACCTCAACCATATAGAGAAAAACTTATTGTGGAATAGGTTGACCAAAGAAGTGGTAAATTCTCCATCCCTGGCAGTGTTCAAGGCCAGGTTGGACAGAGTCTTGGGCAACATGGTCTAGTGTGAGGTGTCCCTGTCCATGTGCCATGGGTTCAGCAGTAGCAGTCATTTTTTCTCCTCCTTGGTAGCTGGTGCAGTGCTGTGTTCTTGACTTTCGGCTTGGGAACAGCACTGATAACACCGATGTTTTTAGTTATGGCTTAGAATGTTTAGGCTGGCCAAGGACTTTCTGAGCCTCATGCTCTGCTGGGGAGGAAGGGAAGCCGGGAGGAAGCAGAGACAGGGCACCTGACCCAAACTAGCCGAAGAGGTATTCCATACCACAGCACGTCATGCCCAGGATGTAAAAACGGAGGGCAGAGATGTGGAAGCGTGGGGGTGCACTGTTTGATTGGGCTGGCTATAGGTGGTGAGTGATTGTGTTCTTTTCTTGTATTTGCCCTGTCCTTATTATTATTCTTGGTAGCAGCAGTGATTTGTGTTATACCTTAGTTACTAAACTGTTCTTATGTCAGCCTGTGGGAGTTGCATTCTTTCTATTCTCCTCCCCATCCCCCTGGGACTGGGGGAAGAAAAAGGGGAGAGTGAGTGAGCGAGCGAGAAAACTGCATGGCTGACTGGACTTAAAAAATGACACCATGGCAGGGGGGTTGGAACTAGGTGATCTTGGGGTCCTTTCCAACCCTAACTATTCTATGATTCCAGAGAGTACTATAAACCATGACACAAGAATAAACAATCATAACCTAGATTTTTTTAAGGGTTATGTATTATTTCTAAACAGATGTGACAAGATAAAATTTAATCACTGTATCATTGTTGACATCCACTGGAATAAATGCCTATAACCTGCCACTTGTATCAGAAGAGCATGATTGCAGTAAGGAAAAAAAAATAAAGACTATTTGCCTTTTTCTTTGATTACTGTGGAAACATTGACACACAGCTGCTCTTTTTCATTACACTGCAGCAGGCAGCAGAGTATTCATTGTTGAGCAAAATAATTGCAGGGGGGAAAAGGAGAGATGAAGAGAGAAGAAAGACTTGTCTATTTAAGATAATATGTTTAGAACTGAGAAATTTGTAATCCTCCCATCCCTACCTATTGTTCACTTGTGCTACATTTCCTTCCCCATAGCTGAATATAAGCTGACAGGTTTTTTTCATCAGAGAAAACCACCAGGTTTATTAATTTGGCATTTATGGTGTGCATTCTTCTGTGCCCTCTGTCAGACTGCACTGGCATATTACTTCACTACTCAGAAGCAATATCTGACAAGGAATGAAGTGGGGGCAGAGAGGGGAATTGACTTTTTCAACCCATGACCATGCAGCCACATCTGGAATTGTGGGTTGCCTGCAATAAATCCCATCTTATTATCCTGCACATGAAATGTAACTTAGCTAATGACCATATGGAGCAGATTAATGTGAGCAGAGTTTAATTTGAAGACAGGGGAAAAAGGAACTTTCTGGCTTAATTGTCTAGGGCAGGAATACAGCAACAGACAGTATAACAGGAGGACCATATTTAAGGCCGTTCGCATCAAACACTTTAATGGCACATAAGACCCAAGGCAGCTCTGAAAATGCCTGGCGCTGCTAACATACTTGCAACATGGGTTTGTGTCCTGGGTTCAAGCAGTAGCAGTCATTTTTTCTCCTTCTTGGTAGCTGGTGTAGCTACTTTTTGACTTTCGGCTTGGGAACAGCGCTGATAACAATAATGTTTTTAGTTGCTGCTCAGTAATGTTTAGGCTGACCAAGGACTTTCTGAGTCTCATGCTCTGCCAGGGAGGAGGGGAAGCTGGAAGGAAGCAGAGACAGGGCACCTGACCCAAACTAGCCAAAAAGGTATTCCATACCACAGCACGTCATGCTCGCTATATAAACTGGGGGCAGTTACCTGGAAGGATTAGATCCCTGTCCAGTTGGGCTGGGTATCAGTTGGTGGGTGGTGAGCGGTTGTATTGTCTTCCCTTGTTGCTTCCCTAATCACTATTATGATTGGTGGTAGCAGCAGTGGTTTGTGTTATACCTTAGTTACTGGACTGTTCTTATCTCAACACGTGGGAATTGCACTCTTTTCATTCTCCTCCCCATCCCATCATGGGGAAGGAAAAGGGAGCAAGAGAGCTATGTGGCTGACTGGACTTAAACCACCACAGTTTGTTTTAAAAAACATTTTAGCTAACAGTTTTGGAAATTATTAGTTATAAGGAATGTCTTGATTTTTCTGCCTGTCCAACTTGCAACACCTCCAAAGGGGATGATGCTTAGATGCCGTGTACAGTAGTTATATAATTATTGCAAGGCAAGGCAAAGTGCACTCTCACAAACTCAAGGCACCCTGGGCTTGCTCGGAGGAGGCTATAGCATGATCCAAATGAGAAGATAAATCCAGGTGCTCCTTGCTCCTGAGTGATACTCCAGAAATGTTTTCTCATCTGGACAGCAGTCCTTCATCATCTTAGCAGCTGTAAAAGCAACTTTCAAATGTCATCTTAAGCCTGCGCAGGCAGTGGTCCATCATGTAGTGTATGTCATTGGTTTTGGTTCCCTATCCAACCCAGGTGGTTCCTTTGATTGCTACTGCAGCCCTCAGAAGCCATTTGTTTTCTCATATCTTCAAATTAGTCCTAGTGGATGATTGCTGCATGAAAGCCTATGGAATGTGTTTTTCCTGTTAAAGCAGTATTTTTTAACTGAATTTTTTCCATACCACTGAAAGATCCCAGCTGCTGTGGACCTTGTGAAATACACTGTACAAACACATGGCAATGGCAAAAGGCATTTCTTTTTCAGGGAAAGCGTTCTGTCTGAGAAGCAAAGCAGGAGAAAAGTGATATGTAATTCCAGAGAGCAAGTGAATATAAGGTTAAGGAAGGTTTCACAGTAAATTTCAAGTATTTTTTACTGCCTTTTTTCATTATCAAGTTAACATAACTATGTGAAAATAATGAAACCTGAAACAGTTTAAATTTTTGGTTTTGTTTTTACCTCTGACCCATGAATCTTTCAAAACGCAGGAAACACCACAGTATTTCTTTGTATTCCTTACAGCTTTCTTTCAGCATAACTGTCATTCTAGCTATGAAGCAATTTTCTGTGTTGTCACATATACGACATTGGATGGATTGGATTATGTATAGCAAAATGTAATTAAAGATACATACTGCACAGGAGAGGTAGAGCCACCAAGGAAAAGAAGATTTGCCAACCCCGAAATGAGGATTAAGGAAGAAGGAGGTTTGCAGAGGCTTGAATACATTAATTTTCCTAACAGCTTACATAGAAATTCGGAGACTTCTATTGTGTAGAGTGTAGTTAGAGCCTTCCTTAACCTTTAATCAAAAAGAAATGATGCACCTATGTGGAATCAGAGGAGACAGTATTTTTTTTTTAAGTCAAAATACAAATTATCTAGGCTCAAAAAGACTACCTGATAAACTGCAGCCAAAGATTAAAGTGGCTTGGTCACTGAGGAAAAAACATGTTCCATCTTGTCCTTCTGGACTGCAGTTAAGTGAAAATTAAATGGTGGATGAGATTATTTTCCCAAACCTCATTGTTTACAGTGCTTGTTGGACTTTTTTTTGCCTCAGACTCATGGTGAACCAGATCTGGGAATAAGATAGAAACATCACTCCAGCGTTATCTGCGAGCTGTGGAGCCTCAGCTCTTAAACCAACCTCAGTGGTTTCACATTGAGCAAAAACATTCGTACCAGAAGAAAAAGTATTACTTAGGAGGTATGCTGGAATAGGGAGGTATGTTGTCTGTTACTCTCCATCATAACTGTCTGTCCATCAACTTTCATATTTTTATGTACCTTTTGCACTTCTGTAGGTGTGTGAAAACATCACAAACGACTGTAGACTTTGCTGGTAAGATCATTAAATAAATGCAAAAGCACAGAGGGAAAAGGACTCCATTACAGTGTGATGATTGCTATGATTAATTTACTTAAATCTCAGCTTGCTTTACTTAGAGGCTTTACTTAGAGTTGCTTTACTTACTTATTTACTTACACTTATAAACAAACAAACAAAAGGGGTGAAGATGTGCTGATCAGCAGATTCAGTGTGGCAATACAAATATTTACCCCGGTCCAGAGCCTACTGAGCAGGTGATATATTACTGAGCAGCAAATACACAGAACAAGTCACAGACAAGCTTTGATACAGAATCATAGAATTGTGTGATGCCATGAGGGCAGAGTAGAGGGGCAGGATCACCTCCTTCGACCTGCTGGTCACACTCCTTTTGATGCAGCCCAGGATACGGTTGGCTTTCTGGGCTGCGAGCGCACACTGCTGGCTCATGTTCATTTTCTCATCAACCAACACCCCCAAGTCGTTCTCTGCAGGGCTGTTCTGAATCTCTTCTCTGCCCAACCTGGAGCTGTGCCTGGGATTGCTCCAACCCAGCTGTCATGGTTAAACTTCATCAGGTTGGCATCAGCCCACCTCACAAGCGTGTCAAGGTCCCTCTGGATGGCATTGCTTCCCTCCAGCCTATCAACCAAACCACACAGCTTGGTGTCATTGGCAAACTTGTTGAGGGTGCACTCAATCCCACTCTCCATGTCACAGACAAAGATGTTGAACAGGATCAGTCCCAGCACCAACCCCTATCTGCAGTGGGAAACCCTGTATTTCCTTCTGAGGCTAGAAAGACTTTGTTCCCATCAAATAAATACGTATTCTGCCACTGCTGCAGCATCAAAAGGAGCCCAAAAGATGTCTGATCTTTGGTAGAACCACAGGTACATGAATCACTGCTTTTGTTCACTGGAATTAAATTCATTTAATCTTAATACTAATGAATTATTTCTTTGCAGCCTTGTTTCACCACACAGGCACAGGCGGCTTTCAGCTCTGGCCGGAGGCTTTCCATGCTCTCGGAGGGCTGATTCTTTCTGAAGCCTTATGCATGCTGGGTGACTGCATTTCCACTCACTGCCCAGCCAGCCCTTTCCCCAGCTGCTTTTGTTCAGTGGGGATAGCTGTCCCAGTACAGTGGGACAGAACAGTCCATGGTGGTTTCTCATGTGTTAAAGAAGGGTCCCTTCAAGCATTGTGATATTTCATGTTACATTGCTTAAGTGTCTCAGTCACGAGGTAGGTGTGTTTTCTATATGCTGGAAACCCTTGCTTTGATTTTATAGGAAGCCACATGACATAACACTGTTTTCCCTGGATATGTTGGCATGCATCTGTAGAGCTTAGGGGAAGAAAAAGAAAAAAGTAGAGCCAGCCTGAAGTTCAATGAAACTTTGCTTTTTGTCCTGTCAACTGCGCACGTGTAAGTGATTTGCTTGTGAACAAAGATTCAGGCTTTTTTTTTTTATTCAGGAATTATTATGCAGACTGAGCTTTCTTTCAACCCACTGTTGAGAAAGTGAGAGCAATGAACTTTGCACCCCACAGTAAACCCACATGGGCTCTTTTCACCTGATTCTGCAAACATGGGCCTGTTGCAGAGAGCTGTCAATTTCTCTTCAGTTATTTTATTTCGGCAGAAGTTTGCAGGCTGTAGCTGGTGGGCACTATAGTGAGAATCCATGAAAGACAAGGGGATTGATTAGCCAGGATTTCTGGTGGGGACCATTCCATGTCCCCCCCTCAGCTTCATTCCTGTCCTGAGAAGTAGCACAGCAGCTAAAGCTTGGTCCTGCTGCCACTGCATCCTCTCTGGGGAGTTTGATGGTGTTCCCAGACCTTATACACTGACACTAGGCTCCTTGGCAGCAGAGGCAGAGGCTCCTTTGCTGTGCCACTCACAACCCCAATCTCCCAGAAATCTGTGAGGGAGAGAGCAGAAAAGTTCCTGCCCAGAGCAGAGAAATTAAGACGTGGATCCTCCTGCTTTTGCTTGTCCAGTGTGAAGGATGTCTAAGGCAGCCTTGCATGCAACTACCCTTTCCAATACCTTTTTTCCATTGGCAGCATCACGCTGGCACTCAGTTCTGTGTTCAGGCAGATCGGCATGGGTAGCTTTAATCCATGAGACAGATTTTAAAAACACATACATGGATTATATGCTGGAAAATGCAATGTATTTTTACAGAACTGAATAGCTTGTGTGTCTTGATAGCACATGAGATCATTATGCCTAGCTTATCATAATAATTGCACTATTAGTGACCTTGACTAAGAAGGTCAGATACTTTTCATTCCCAGTTCAGTGTTATCTTTTTCATGCAGCTTACCTTGGTAGTTAAGTAATCCATATCATGCAATTAGCAGGGAATGGCCATGAGTCTTAAGTTGAAAAATGGGAAAAAAAGGTAGGGTTCCTCTTGTACACACTTGACTATTCAGTAATTAGCTCCTGTTGTAACATTAGCATCATTAACAGATCCCAGAAAGTGAAGACTAGCTGACAGCATGAACAGACCACTCAATGTTAATTGACATACACATTATTTTATCTGCAAAACTTTGTCTGTTCGTGTAATGATTTGTTTGAGTATGTGCTTCATAACCTCAGGAGTTGTAAAATCTATGGGGGGATTCTTACAGTCTTCCCTTTTTTAAGAATAAGGCAAACCCTTCTGCTATTTACTATTAATTCATAGCGTGGCATGAGGATGCTCTGAACATGCTGTTTACAGGAGCTGATTGATCATGTTTACTTAGTTTTTTAGAGAAACTAAGGTGTAAAGGCTGAGCTTTAACCATAGTAAATGCTGTATAACACTGCGTGCTCTGAAAAATCATGTGCTATGTTGATCAAATGAGACCTCTGTGGTAAAAGTGTCCGTGCTTCAGTTTCTTTGCTATATAACAGAGATGATATCATCCCTTATCTCATAGTGTGCAATGAAAATTAATTTTTGCAATGCACTCAGGTATTGGAGTGATGAGATTCCAGCCCTCACCCCTGCAACTTTCTGTAATATCTGATTCTTTTCCCTCTCACTGATTCCTATTGTGATCTTAGCATTCACCCCTTCAATGAAGGCACTTGTTCAAAAGTCCTGGCAAAAATTAAGAATAAAAGTGCTGCCCAACATCAAACATGTCTTCTATGCAGGATAAAGACTTCCACTTTCATCTTTTATTTAACTATATTTTTTTGTATGAAATGAACATATTCTATCCATTATAAATGGCCTGAAAACTTTTATCTTTTTCAAAAAATATCTCCTCCTCCTCTTCTATTTTACAGCAACTGTAGTTGTTAAATTCAACTTTAGGTCAAAAAATCCCAGTTTTTTCCTGAAAGCCACAGCTGTGTATCTAGCCCTGCTCTGTAATACAATAAGTGCTGTGAATCATTTCAGCTGAGAGATTTAAACAGGGTCCTGCTTCAGGTAATAAGAAGACTTTGGGGCTTGCATTAGGGTTAACTCATAGGAGAGTTTCTATTTTATCACTTGAGGGCTACAGTGACCTGACCAAATGATGACATGAAAGGCTTGTTATTTTTCTTTCTTTTTCTCAGCAAGTGTAGTTGTACTATTCCTTCAGTTATATTGTGGAGAAAAGGTCTGGCTAAGTGGACTGGCTCTAGAATTCCTAGTGTTAGTTAAGAGCCATAACAAATCGTAGGTGGAAGGAAACAGAAGGACTATGCCTGGAAGAAATATGGCACCTTTTTCTCAGTTTGTGATGTCTGGAAAAAAGTAATGAGATCAGCTTAATTGCAATTGATATAAAGATTTTTTGTCTGTATGTTTGTATTGTTTTTAATGGAAATTGAGTTTTAGTATTGTTTTTTCAAAGGGCTAAAATGTTTTGATTGCCATCTTTACCAACAACACATGGCTACACTGCGAGACCTCTATTAATAGTATATGCTTGCTGAAGGAGATCTTGCTTTTCTTCATTGCTTCTTAACTGGTGTGGAGGAAAGGTATCTTCTGTCTGCTGTCTGATAGGCTAGTTAGAGCAGACCTTGTTTTTGCTCACATGTACTTTTGCCCTCTGCAAGCAAGGCCCAAGAGAAGGTGCAAGAGACCTGGGAAGAGGCCCCTATGCCTGCTTTCAGCATTCAGAGAGTACAACTACAAGCAGCCAAGCACTTTACCTTGCTTCTTTCAGAGTGTTCCTTACACACCTGGAAGGGTTGAAGCAGCAGTGCAGAGGTAAACCAAAAGAGTGATCAACAGAAAATAGCTTCTTTTAGTTGAGCAGATAGGGAGCAAGAAAGAGGTGGTGAGTTCCCTGCTTTTGCATGGACTGGGTTGTAACTGCACAAAAATGACTAAAGAAAATAGCAAATAGTCACCGTTCCTTAAAGATGCTTTTCTTATTTTTTATATGTATAAAACTGTTCTCAGTTTTGCATGTTTGTGCAGCTGCCATGCAGGCTTGTGCTTATATTTTGCCTAACTGACAAGTTGGTATGCTGGGGAGATGTGAAATTTCACACTATAGTCTTGACTTGATCCATCATAGCTAATTAAGGGAATGTGAAATTGAAATGCATTCTTATCTAGGGGGACTAAAATGAGAATACATAAGAAAACCAGAAGAAAAGATACAGTGAAAAGTGTTGCCCCTTAACATTTTATCTCTATAAACTGCTCTGAAATACAACAGATAAATCTAGGTGTTGGGAAGCCAGCTTAGAAAACAGCTGTGCATTAAGAACTGCCTAAGCTCCTTTCTCTGCAGAAGCAATTACAAAGTCTTTGCTGTGAAGTTAATACTATTAGTATAGATATTGCAGATTCAAAAGGCTAGATCTAGAAAAATAAGTGCTGTTTGTCTATGCAGCCACCCTACTCGAAGCACTTGTTAATCAAATATTCACAAGTTGTGAATTCACGTTTTGGATTACAGGTATTTTGACTGGTCTCACACCCCATAATCCAAAGAAATTAAAAAGATTGCTATTCTTGAATTCAGTCATATACCTATACAAAATATGTTTGCCGTGTAGAATGTGTATACATATAGATCCTCATACTCATTTGTATCCATCACTATATGTGATGTTCAAGCAAGGCTCAGTGCCCCAGGATCGCCTTACCTAACTTATGACTCCTTCCTGCAGAAGAGTTGTCCTAGAATTCAGGATCTTGATGAATTTCCTTTCTCCTCCACACTTGGCGTGTCTTCCCTCCCCATGGTGATGCAGTGGCTAATGAAGTCTAAGCTAAAGGATGTGTATTGCTTTCTGCAGACATGTTTGCCGAAAACTGATGACAAAAGGATGCCCACTAGCTCTTTCTAAAACTTTCTTCTTACTGTTATTTTGGATGTGCAATGCTTCCTGCTTTAAAACTGTTTTGAAGATAGATGGTCTTATGTTATGAGACTTGTTATTCTTCAAAATTAAGTGAATGAAATGTACACATATTCAGCCCAGTGTGAAAAAAAGTTGACTAATGAAGTGTTGTAGTGTGTATCTTCCTATATTCTGTCAAACACTTCTCAGACCTCAGAATTACTACACTGCTGCGCTGTAGCAGCTGCCTTGTCATTGACACCTAAAGGTAGGGGTATGCTAGACCACACTAGGTAGGCAAACTGGGGCTTGTGTTTCCTGTTATTTCATTTTCAGCTTGTGAGCTCTTTAAGAAAATATGAACTAGTCTATAAGTTCTAGGCAACATATACTATATGTGATAACATCTGTTTCTACTTGCTGTGCTACAATCAACTTTCCACAGAAGTGTTTCTTCAGCCTAACAAATGTATGATGTCTGTGCTTTCTACATAATTAAATATGTACATGTTGGTATAATTATTTGGTCCCATTGTTTTAAGGTGAATTTCAGGAAATGTCAGCTTCATTTGGAAAAAAAATGAGAGAGTTAAAAAAAGACCATTTGTTTCACTGTGTTCATTTGAAGCCTGTGGATACACAGTCAGAAACAAAAAATAAACCAATATATCATGAGAGAGAAACCCAGGGAATGATTACTTTCAGGTTTTTGAAATTAAGGGCCTGCCACGTGAATCCAAGGGGTTACGAGTGTCACAAGGTCATGTCTCAGCTCCCTTGTAGGACACAGGGAATGTGAGTTAGGGAGGCACATTACCCCTGCTGCCAGATTGCTCTTCCACAGGCTGGGAGAGAGTTTAGTTAGGAGCTAAGCAGAAACCATAAGACTTTCCTTGCAGGTGACTGGGCATGTTGAAAATACTGGCTCTAAAACTCAAGCTCCCTGTTTCAGGTGACAAATGGCTCATAAAACTGAGTATCAAACATCTGCCTGTGCTAGTGATCTGTTAACCTAATATGGGAAAATATCTTCTTTTTTACAAAAAATGAAATGGGAATGAGTGCTAGAAAGTAACTGCTTCTACTAAACCTGGACTTATCTCTGAACTGGTATAGAAGTACCTTAACTTTTCCACTATTTCATGTCTCTCTGAGATGCCAAAATTGAATATGCTGCTAGCTCAGTGGGACTGAACTTGCCACTTTCTGCTCATTTTGAAAAGGCAGGCTACATCAGGAAAAATAGACAGTTTTATATCTACTGCTGATGCTCCTGCTAAGAATGTTATTCCCACTTTGAAACTGTGATGCATTTGTCTGTGTTCTAGCAACACATACTAAACCATGCCTCTGATGACAAGCACATATGTAGACAGAAACCTGTGAAATAAACCCATGGGTTTTTTCTTTTTTCTTTTAATGTGAAAGACTGCTCAAGCTGGAGAATATCCAACCATTAATTATCAAAGATACCTTAAGTGACAAAGCTGCTGATCCCTTCCCCACTCCTCCGTTGGCTTCTTGCTGTAGGGAGGTAAAGGTTGTTTTTAATGTCTCTACAGGCTTCAAATTCTTCAGTGGCGTATGACTTAATTATATAGGACAGTTGGAGCGTGTGAATTACTGTTCAATAGTACAAGATTTCAAACACGTAAAGCTGCATCTCTCAAGATTAAATTTGCATTTTCAGTGCTCTGTAAGATGACTTGAATTATGGCTATGAATGTATCCTGTGTGATCATCCATATTCTGTATATTGGAACAAGAGCCCTTTGTGGATCTAAATGTAAAACTTCAACATGGAGTGAATTCAAGTGATTCTTGGGAGAGCCTCTCTGCTAGCCTTCTTTTTTAGACTCTGCTCAGGTATTTTGTCTGTTGATGGGTAATTGTAGAAACTTGAATAAGTTAACTTAGAAAGAGTTAAGCATTAAAAATAAAATATGGTTATTAACTAGCCTTAATTGGTACAATGGTGAGCTCAGTGGAGCTCTCTATATTTTTACATTGTGAAAATTTTGCCATTTGGAGGCTGGTCTGTTTTTTTCCTGGGTTTTTCTCATTTCTATCGCCCTCCTTCTGCAGAAAACATAGATTGATTCCCCTTCCATTGCTTATTAAAAGCAATGTGAAAAATTAATAGCAAAAGGGTCTGTCGTGGTTTAAGCCTCTCAGGCAGCTCGCTCACTCACTTTCCCCTCTTTCTTCCCCCAGCTCCTGGAGGGGGAATGGGGAGGAGAATTGAAAGAATGCAACTCCCACAGCTTGACATAAGAACAGTTCAGTAACAAAGGGATAACACAAACCGCTACTGCTACCACCAATAATAATAATGACAAGGCAAATACAAGGAAAGAGAATACAGCTGCTCACCACCCGATACCAAGCCTGACCCAACCCAGCAGCGAACCCCCCTCTTCTGGGTCTCTGCCCTCCGTTTTTACATCCTGGGCATGATGTGCTGTGGTATGGAATAACTCTTTGGTCAGTTTGGGTCAGGTGTCCTGTCTCTGCTTCCTCCTGGCTTCCCCTCCTCCCCAGCAGAGCATGAGGCTCAGAAAGTCCTTGGTCAGACCAAAACACTACCAAGCAGTAACTGAAAACACTGGTGTTATCAGCGCTGTTCCCAGGCCGAAAGTCAAAAACACAGTGCTGCAGCAGCTACCAAGAAGGGGAAATATGACTGCTACTGCTGAACCCATGACAGGGTCAAATTATTCTGAGTAATCAGGAAAGCTAATTACGAATTTTAATGTTTACTTTTAAGAGTAATTAGCTATTGGAATAAAAATGTCTGGAGAAAAAAAATGGATTTTCCCTTTATTTGCCATCCCTAGATCTGGATATCCTTTTAAAAGAGATGATATTGCTTCAGCAAAAGCTAGTTTAATGTAGACATTTCTCGACATGATTTTAACACCTAATCTAGTAAACTATGAGAATTCATGTGAGGTATTTATAATAATGCCTTTTTAATAGGGAATTTAAAATATCAGATATAATATTTTATTCTTCGATACGGGAAGGTTTAAATGCTGCTTCCTATTATAGCTAAAATGGTTATTAGAAAGGTGGAATCATCTACTGTGGTAAATAAAAACTTGCAAGAACTGATTAGCTGAACTCAAAAGTCAGTGGTACTTAGGAAAAAGTATCATTGACTTTAGCTAACACAGGATCCTTTCTAGATATGCCTTGGGAACTAGAGGCATATCCTGGGTTTGGTTGTAATAGAGTTTTCTTCCAAGTAGCTGTGTTTCAGCTTTAACCTGGAAATAATGCTGATAACACACCAATGTTTTAGTTGTTGCTTGGTAGCACTTACCCTGGTCAAGGACTTTTCAGTCTCTCATGCTCTGCCAATGAGAAGGAGAACAAGAAGCTGAGAGGAAGAAGAGACAGGACCTCTGACCCAGACTAGCCAAAGGAGTATGCCATACCACAGCACGTCATGCCCAATACATAAACTGGAGGAATTATCCGGAAGCGTAGATCACTGCTTGGGTCGGGCTTGGTATTGGTCAGCAGGTAGTGAACAGTTGTATTGTGAATCACTGCTGTTTGTTGGAGTTTATTCCTCTCTCTCTTTTTGTTTATTATTATGTTAGTATTTTACTTTATCTCAATTATTAAACTGTTCTTATCTCAACCAAGGGTCTTACCTTTTCCTAATTCTCCTCCCCATCCCTCTGTGGGGGGAGAGGAGTGAGCAAGCAGTACTTAGTTACTGCCTGGGTTAAACCACAGCAAAACACAGAATCATAGAATAGTTAGGGTTGGAAAGGACCTTAAGAGTATCTAGTTCCAACCCCCCTGCCATGAGCAGGGACACCTCCCACTAAACCATGCCACCCAAGGCTCTGTCCAACCCGGCCTTCAACACTGCCAGTGATGGAGCATTCACAACTTCCCCGGGCAACCCATTCCAGTGCCTCACCACCCTTACAGTAAAGAATTTCTTCCTCAGATCCAATCTAAACTTCCCCTGTTGAAGTTTGAACCCGTTACCCCTTGTCCTCTCACTACAGTCCCTCATGAAGAGTCCCTCCCCAGCATCCCTATAGGCCCCCTTCAGATGCTGGAAGGCTGACAAACTTGGAAATACATTTTGCAGTTCAGAAAGGATGATTTAACTATGTTGCCTAGTTGAAACATTTCACTGTCCCTGGGTGTTATCTGGCAAATACGTTTTTAATATTGTTATGCGACCCTATTCATCAGTGAGGTTTGACAGCTCAGACAGGGGGAGGAGCATTTTTAAGATATTTGGTGTTTGTCCGTGTAGAACAAGAAGCAAAATCTCCTTTGTATCATGCAGACACTACCACACGTCATGTTGTCACTACACTATTTCTTCTGCTTTGGCCTCTCAGAGGAGAGTGGAGGAGATGTAAATTTGAAATGCCCCTCAACCTTTCGACCCAGTCAGTGCTGTTACAGCTACCTGAAAAGTGTGGACCTGGGGAGTCAATCTAGACCTACAGGACATAAAAAGGGTTTGAAGCTTCTTTTGTGCATATGCCCAGGTGCCCTGCTCACTTCTATCCAGCAACAGGGTGATTATTCTTATACTTTTCACATTGAATACTGTGCTACTGAAAGAACTGTATTAAGGAAATTCTTGGTTTATCACATGCTTAGATGATAACATCTATGGTTAGGGCTGACATGATCCTCTGCTGACTGGTAGACTTATTTCTGAATGTATCAGGAGAGAATAAAATAAATCTAAGCCATCTAAACACATATTCAGTGAATGCTACACAAATGTTCCTGCTCTTATATGGATAGAATGAAGCAGCCTAAGTGAGAAACTGAGTGTACTTTGGCAGAAGGGATGTAGCAAGTGTATGGATCTCCCTTTTTGATACTGTTCCCTGTAGCAGAGAATTGCCTCAAATGTAATGCAGATCCCCTCTTATGAATCAGCATGCAACTGGACCCAAGCATTTGCTACAAACCTAGTTCTTCCCCACCTCACACGTTTCAGCTGCATGAGTCTGTTCAGATGATAAAGCATTTGGTTTCCTTTCTGATATGTCAGTGTACAGTAACTCCTACTAGTGTGGGCTATAGTTACAACCCTGTGCTGCTCACAAAAATGAGGGTAATGCTCAGTGGAGAGATGACAAGATTGATAACAAACCCTTCTCTTTTTCTCCTAATCATCTTTGTTAGTACTGAGGGTTTTTATTATTTTTACCACTTCTGCAAACACACATGCTCTGATAACATGCATCAACATTGTATAAGTACAGTGATCACAGGAAGAAGCAAGAATGGCTGTAAGGCTTGCATCTTCCATGTCCAACCTCCTCCCATGTGCAGGGCTTCCTTGCAAACTCCTGGCATCCTGATGTTGACAGCCTTTCTGCAAATGTCCATATGCATCTGCTTTAAGCTGCCTCCTGTTGCTGGAGTTCTGACGGACAGCCCCTGGCTATGCTTGTGGTCATGCTTGAGGCAATACTGCTGTACAGTCTACAAGTCTGGTCTCTGGGAGAGGCCTGGGAAAGCTGATATGATGATAAAGATGTAATTTTCAAGTTTCTTCCCCTCCTTGGAGAGTGCTGGGAGTTATCTTGCTCTGGGAAGTCCAAGAGTGACAGACATTGCTAAGTAAGAGACTTCAGTTCAAAATGTGGGGGCTTCTATGCTCACGGTGATGCTCCCAGGCTGCTTTTGGGTAAGCTCAGAGTCAGGCAGCTCACAACAGCTCGCATTAAGCTCGTTCTCATGGATCAGTACTTTATTGAGGGCTCTGCCTCTGGCACTGTAGTTGTTTGCTTTGGTTTTCCCTACCAATTGCTTCAGAGAAGTGGAATGGGCACATCTGGATTTTCCTTTTATGGGCTTGTTACCAGGTACAGGGACTTACAAACTTTCTGTGCATCCTGATGGTTTCTTTTGATAGATACAAGTGAAACTGATTGGCAGTTTGCAATAGGAAAAAATGTCCTGGGGAAAAGCAAGCTAGGCTCAAATTATTTTTTTCCATCTCCTGATAAAACTTTCAAAGCTTTTTGTACCACTACTTCAAATTGTTCAGGCTGTATGGTGGGGTATTTCCAACCCATTAGAAAGTGGAACCATCTGAGTTAGTAACATGATGATTTGATCCTTGGCTGACGTAATTTTATGCTGTTTTCTACCCGTGTAGCAGATCAAGAAGAGTAAAATCAGAGAAATTTTACTTTTTACAGCTACTTTAATCAATGCAAAATTGCCAGTATAGTACTATCTTAAACATATATTGCTTCTTGTTTAATTAAAAATCCAAAAAGCTTTGCAAAGATGAGGCAGTATTTTTTCCCAGTTTTAAACAGAGGTATGAATACACTGAGTGCATGAAAGTTGCTGCCAGTCCTGGTAGAAGATGCAGATGCAGAGCCCAGACCTCCTGACCCTTGTTTGTGCTCCCAACCACAAATCACCCTGCAGCCATCTTCACCCAATCAGCTCAACTTTGTAAATATAAAATGGAGTGTGAATGGGTTAAGTGAAATGCAGGTCTGTCTCCTCATGTGCTTGCAATAACAATAGAAGCGGTTGACTGCATTTTCTGCAGATACGCTTGCTCTCATTTATGTACATTCTCATATTGACTTGGCGATCTTTGGCAATTGATGCTGTTTCGCTAGAAAGAGGAAATACAAAAATGCTCTGTCAAGTATCATCTGATCTACAGTGGGATAGTTCATGAATGAGGACAAACAGTGGGCTTTATGAAAAGCAGAGTATTGAGTAGAATGAATTCCAAGGATAAACATTCATTCAGTTTGCAAGCTGTGTATCTAAATCATAAATAAGGGATAACAATTTAAGTTTCCTTTCTGAATTAATCTGATTTGGCTCTGAAATAGTACTGATTGTTATGATCTTTTTTTTCCTTTCTCCCCAGTGCCTACATGGACAATGACTGTATTGCCATTTCTGCTCTGCAATTATATGCTGGCATTAATCACTGCACTCTGAAACAGTTCACCATGAATTCACACATACTGTGAATTTGCTTAGGTGGCAAACAAATATAGGATCCTGTTTATGAGTGCTTAAATACACGCAGCTATTGACAGTGCATTTTAATGCACATATTATTATTGATGCTTATTCTATTCCATTGTAATTAAATTCCATGATTAATTTTAATTACTACTAACCTTGAATTAGCTTTCTGCACACCACAGGCATATACAATAAATACATATAGATGGGTAGTTCTTTCAAAAATAATTGACTTGAGCTTTCAATAACATGACTTGAAAGGAATAATGGAAACACTTTTTTTGTTATTAATCTACAGTGATGTATGCAACGCATGACAGTTTAACATAGCATGCATCTTAAAAGGAGACACCTGGCACATGGTCCAACCCTGCTTGTGTTATAGTAAATGCTGTTCTTTTGCGAGCCAGTATCTGCAAGATTTATTTTAATGTGGACAAAGCAGTACACAGAAGCAGCAGCTATTTAAGATTATTTAAGGTTAGCTGAGCAATAAAGTTAACTGGAAAAGGCGGGACTTTACTGAGCTAAAAGAAATATGGCTGTACTTGGCCTTTGTTAATAAAGCAATTGTTTTAAGTACAGAGGCCATCCCTGAAGAAGCAGCAAATTGAAAAAGAAGATGGAAAACAAAAGGCAAGGTTAAACATGCAGCTTCAGCATTTATGTCAGAATAAAAGAAGCTCCTGCTTTGCTTGCCCACGAATGGGAAGGGATACCATGGCTATGTTTTTCCTGCAGTTATTCCTGTTCCTTCCAGGCAGGCACAAAGGATGCTTCAGTGTGTTGGAACTAAGGGGAACTGTTATAAGTTGAAATCATACAGGCTCCAAAACCACAACAGATGTGATGAAGGAAGGTGTATCATCTCTCTTGCTCCTTCTAAGCATCAGCTGACTCTGCTTAACTGGTACTGTACTGGAGACAGTAAGACAAAATATCTTAGTTGTTTAAGTTATCCTTGCGTAAACTCGGGAAGCCCACATATAATGAAATCATGCTATTGATCAAAAAAAAGGAAAGATGAAACACATTCGGATATTCTTCTTACATTTGCCTGAATATTCTAAAAAAAAAAAAATTGCAGTATCTTTCTTCTTAAATTTCTTCATGCTTCTTAATTTGCATGTCAAAACCTCAGCTACTAATTTTGATGACACTGGAAGTGTTTAGCTCTGTAGACAATCACTGTAAGTTGTCATATGTTATCAGATAACCATTGACAAACTACTCAGCCATGTGCTTTGTAGTCAAATGTGCAATGGTTTTCACACGAAATTAAGACAATACAAGATCCTACAGAAAAACCTGTCTTTTGTTTGGGAATGCATAATGTACAATGCTAGAAACTAAAAATTGAGTCAGGGAATCTGACTGAGGTTCCTTATCCCTCTACCTCTAAGGCATATTTATCCTTAAGACATTAACACATGCCACAGAGTAATTTTACCAAAAGTGCTCCATATCTTTATGGGTATATAATGGAACTGCCACTGGGCTTTCATTATAACTGGACTTTCAGGATTATCTTTCTGAACCCATCTAAATATTATGCTGGTGCTGCAGATTTGTCCGTCTCCATCTTAGCACTATTTTCCCTTTTTCTTTTTTTTCCACCCCCCCCGTGAATTTAAATATCTGTGAACAGCCATTTGTTACATTGCAGCATGAATTCAAGGCAGAGAGAGCAGAGTACGTGCATATTTATTTTGCCTAGTTGGGGGTATGTCCTTCTCTAAGCTTTGAGGAATGTAGATACTACATTTTCATGTTTGGCACAATGGTAGGCATCATGATTTAGAGCTTAGCTTCCAGTTGCTTCTACTACTCAGTGAGGTAGAGTGATCCACACAGAGATTTTTTCAGCAATATACTAGGAAATGTCAAAGAAACCATCTCTTTATTGTTAACAATTATTTTCCCCGGTAGAATGGCATCCTGTTTCTATGACAAAACAACAGGAAGGTGCAACTCTGATAGAAGATCTGATTGAACGCACAGGGGCAAAAAATAATTAAGTACATAGGCTTTCTTTTCTAGGGTATTTTTTTTGTTTGCATCATAGAATATGATTTCACTTTATCTTATTGTTAGCAGACAGAAGGAAACATCTCAGATTAGCAATGTTATTACTGGCTGCTGTTTATAAACATGAGTATTAGTTTGATGTGCTGACATAGTGCTTGTTAGAAAAGATTTCATTCTAAAAAAAAACCGAAAACATTGTTCAGAAAGGTTTGTGGTTTTTTTTTTTTTTTTAATAAATGGGATTCAAATGTATGTGTCATGTATCATTTAAGAAGAAATGAGGAAATTCTATGGAAAGGTTGTGTACAAGTTTTACATCATTTAAAAGGTAAGATTGAACTGTTTGTCTTTAGGGTTTGGTAACAAAAAAGCAACCAAAGCGAGAGCTTTTCCAGTTACCAGGTGTCATGGGTTCAGCAGCAGCAGTCATTTTTCCCCTTCTTGGTAGCTGGTGCAGCGCTGTGTTTTTGACTTTCGGCCTGGGAACAGCGCTGATAACACCAGTGTTTTCAGTTACTGCTTGGTAGTGTTTTGTCTGACCAAGGACTTTCTGAGCCTCATGCTCTGCTGGGGAGGAGGGGAAGCCAGGAGGAAGCAGAGACAGGACACCTGACCCAAACTGACCAAAGAGGTATTCCATACCACAGCACATCATGCCCAGGATGTAAAAACGGAGGGCAGAGACCCAGAAGAGGGGGGTTCGCTGCTGGGTTGGGTCAGGCTTGGTATCGGGTGGTGGGCAGTTGTATTCTCTTTCCTTGTATTTGCCTTGTCATTATTATTATTGGTGGTAGCAGTAGTGGTTTGTGTTATACCTTTGTTACTGAACAGTTCTTATCTCAAGCTGTGGAAGTTGCATTCTTTCAATTCTCCTCTCCATCCCCTTGGGAGCTGGGGGGAAGAAAGAGTGGGGAGTAAGTGAGCGAACTGGGTTCAATATCTGAAGGGGGCCTATAGGGATGCTGAGGAGGGACTCTTCATGAGGGACTGTAGTGAGAGGACACGGGGTAAGGGGTTCAAACTTAAATAGGGGAAGTTTAGATTGGACATGAGGAAGAAATTCTTTACTGTAAGGGTGGTGAGGCACTGGAATGGGTTGCCCAGGGAAGCTGTGAATGCTCTATCACTGGTGGTGTTCAAGGCTGGGCTGGACAGAGCCTTGGGTGGCGTGGTTTAGTGGGAGATGTCTCTGCCCATGGCAGGGGGTTGGAACTAGATGATTATGCCTCTTTTACGTAAACTCTGTATTTCTTAACACATGCTGCTCCTTAATTCCCAGGCCAGACTGTGTGGGTAGTGGGAGGTGGTTAGGGTGGTCTGTATTCATCCCAACCATGTGTTTGGCAGCAATGTGTTAACTATGTCTTGATGGAAGCGTTTGTTCCATCTTGATTTTGTTTAACTTTTTAATTGACTAGTAGGAGAAGTTTAAATAGATCATTAAGTAGTGAAAGTCTTGGGGCAAGCCAGGCATTGAAGAACATGACATTTCCCACCTCAAAACTTATGGCTTGGAGACTGTGGGGATGGTCCTTCTCTTGCGGTTGCCTTCTCTCCCGGCTGGAATATGTGGGCTGATGTGAGACACAGACCAGGTGAAGTAGGATTCAGCCAAGGGTTCCAAAAATTAGGATCCAGGAATTGAAGCCTGAGAGCAAAGGAAAGATCTTCAGAAACCCACCTGGGGCTGGTATCCTGGTTTGACATCAACTGGCTCTGCCATGTTGAATGAGAAGGTGTTTGAAGAAGTCTTGCTTGCTGAGGCAAGACTGTGTGTTTGGTGAAAATGCCTTTTCCCTTTATTAAGTTTTCCGATGACACCAAGCTGTGTGGTACAGTTGATACGTTGGAGGGAAGGAATTCCATCCAGAGGGACCTTGACACGCTTGTAAGGTGGGCTGACGCCAACCTGATGAAGTTTAACCATGACAAGTGCAAGGTCCTACACCTGGGTGAGAGCAGTCCCAGGCACAGCTACAGGTTGGGCAGGGAAGAGATTCAGAGCAGCCCTGCAGAGAAGGACTTGGGGGTGTTGGTCAATGAGAAAATGAACATGAGCCGGCAGTGTGCGCTTGCAGCCCAGAAAGCCAACGGTATGGCCCCTCTACTCTGCCCTTGTGAGACCTCACTTGGAGTACTGTGTGCAGTTCTGGTGTCCTCAACATAAAAAGGACATGGAACTGTTGGAACAAATCCAGAGGAGGGCCACAAGAATGATGAGGGGACTGGAGCACCTCCCGTATGAAGATAGGCTGAGAAAGTTGGGGCTGTTCAGGCTGGAGAAGAGAAGGCTGTGTGGAGACCACCTAGTGGCCTTCCAATATCTGCAGGGGGCCTATAGGGATGCTGGGGAGGGACTCTTCATTAGGGACTGTAGTGGTAAGACAAGGGGTAATAGGTTCAAGCTTCAACAGGGGAAGTTTAGATTGGATATGAGGAAGAAGTTCTTTACTGTGAGGGTGTTGAGGCACTGGAATGGGTTGCCCAGGGAAGTTGTGAATGCTCCATCCCTGGCGGTGTTTAAGGCTGGGTTGGACGGAACTTTGGGTGGCATGGTTTAGTGGTAGGTGTCCCTGCCCATGGCAGGGGGGTTGGAACTAGATGATCTTAAGGTCCTTTCCAACCCTAACTATTCTATGATCTTAAGGTCCTTTCCAACCCTAACTATTCTATGATTCTAGGAATTATAGTGGCTTAAACCAGGACACCAGGGCTTCCTGAAGGGCCTTCTTGTCTTTGTTCCTTCCTCTGACCATATGGTCACTTTCCAGTTGCTCTGTGGCTTGAGGTCTCATGGGAGAGCCCATTGCATGAGGCAGGGGTGTCCCTCAGGTGTCCAGCTCCAGTACTTAAAGGGTCTTGCTGTCTTTATTGCTCAGCTGCAGAGAGGTTGGGGAACGGATGAAAAATGTTATAAAAGGTTTGCCAGCACACTGCTGTCATCATGTAAACAGAAATCCTAAGGTTTGTGTTGCATATGCACCTCTTCTTCCCACTGATACAGAATTATTTGGGTGCTGGTTACTTGCTGGTTCACTAGTTTGAGAGCATTTGTTAACAACTCTTACCCATGGATGTAAGATTTTGCCTTTTATTCAGCCATGAATACACTGATAATGCTGCAAAGGCCCAACATGAAATTTCGGAGATCTCTGTTTTGAGGATTTGCCCCTGGTGCTGTTTTCAGCCCACAACCCAGGGTGAAGGAAGAAGCAAACAGTAACAAACTGAGCTCAAACATTCTTGTATTATGGGAGTGTTTGGAGACGGTGGCAAGAATGGAGAGCATAGACAGGACAAAGCAGCTCTCCAGCCCTATGGGCTTACCGGGCTCCTCCTCTCCTCTCCACCCAAGCACTTGTTCATGCACCCAGCCTGGCCTCTCCCACAGGGAGGGGAGATGCTCAGGTCAAAGAGATGGTGTTTGGTTACCCAGGAGGTAGACAAACTCGAATATCTGGTTCTGCCATGGTTCACATCACTGAAGAGATCAAAACATTTATTTCTGGCATAAGACTGATGGACTCCTGTGGCTGTATGTCAGCAGAGCATGGATGAGCTCTCTGACCACCACATTCACCTCAGCTACACCAAAACTTCAACACCTGTCATCATTCCTTTTGTGAAAACACTCTTTTTGCTACTAGACCAGTTTTCCTTATTAATTAGTTTGTAATGATCAGACCCATCAAATATTCCTGAATACTTGTTATTTTTTTTAATTAAATTATCTCAGATTTTCAGGCATTCAGGTGGCATTGTGAAACAAGATGGTCAACTGACTCATCTGACATTACGCTAGAAAGCAGTTTGATTCAGCTTAGGGTTTAAGCTATGCTATGTCTAGCTGTAGCTATAACTGATTGGTGAATCACTACCCCTTGTCACCAACCATTTCAGTATTGCTTGGGCTCCATGACTGAAGAAAAAAAGTTTACGTGAAATTTAGAAACTTCTTATCCTTTGGTCATAACTAATTGTAATGAATTAACTGCATAGCTACTATTCTAATGTTCACATGGTTTTATTTGTTCATTTTCTCTTCCTTTATCAAGATTTTTTGTCAGCTTCTGAGCAGGCTGGATAGTCCACAGCTTTTTCCCCAGAGCTTGCTACCGCATCACAGGTCTGTCATGTGTTAGAGTGACTGGTATTGAGTCATACTTTCTTCTGCTGTACCTACAGTTTTTCTACAGTAATCATCTTCACTCATATGCTGTTCTGCATTTTGTTTATTCAAATAATACCTAAAGGAGGTCTACGAGAAAGGTGGAAAAGGACTCTTCATCAGGGATTGTAGTAATAGGACAAGGGGTAATGGGTTTAAACGTAAATGAGATGCTCAGAGGTAAGGGCAACATTAGAAATCTGATGCTAGATCCACTGATTCTGATGTGTCCTTTGGCAGATGACTTTATCTGGGAATCCTCCTTTTAGAGGGGCACATTTGACATCTTGGGTGGTTTGCAGACAAATGCATGTCATGATAAAGGTGCTCCAGAGTGCTGCAGCACTTACAGAGGAGCCAGGGTGCTCAGCAGCTCAAGGCCACCTTCCTGGGGTCTCAAAACTTGGGGTGCATTTACCATTCAGGCAAAAATTGGGCACCCAAACTCCTTTGGAAAAGAGTAAAAAAAAAAGAAATCCAAGTAAGGGGTCCTCTGAAAGCAAAAGCCGATATTGCTTGCAACATCTCAGAAGCGAATGTTACAAGAAAGACCTGGAGTTTATGTACATGCTACCCACCCTCTCATTTGGGATCCAAGGTGTGACCCTTTTTCAGTTGTTTATTCCAAAATGTGACATTAGTCAGATATGTCTCTGAAGATGGCCCTGCTTTGAGCAGGGCTTGGACCAGGTGACCTCCTGAGATCCCTTCTGACCTAAATTTTTCCTGCCCAGTGGGAACTGGGTGGAGGGACATAGCACAACATTGCCTGGTTTCCAGTGGCTTGTGATTAAAGCAGCCGCATGTGAGAGGCCTGAGTTCATGTTCCTGCTCTGCCTGTTTCAGAAAAACATGAATTGCTATGACTTACTCCTCAGAAGACTGGACAAACAGGCTAGTAGAAACTCTAGAGGGCTGACATCCCCCTTGCTGCCAACTTCTGGAGGTGTTTATCTGACTGTACCTTGAGAAAGAGATGGGTGAATGCTGGCTCCACAGGTTACTGCACTTGTCTGCAGATGTAAAAGACTAGGCTAATATATGTAGAGTTGTTTGCACAGTGTAGAGCGGTAAGAACAGAAAATAGTTTCCAGGTTACTGTACTGACCTGTATGTCAGTCAGCTGGGTTGAGCTGGAATCTGAATATGAATCTCTGACCCTCTGTCTCAACCCTCTCACTGCACTTGGAGATGTTTTGGCACTTGCCATGCATTCAATCAGCTTTCTAGCAATCTGGGCAGCATTTCTATATATGCAGTTTACCCTATACCAATGTCAAAGCTGTATTTACAAGCAGCCAGCCCAGTACTGCAGGATAGCAGCAATCTCTGAATGAAGCTGAAAGCTGCTCTTGATTTTTTGCTGTAAATCAGGCTCTTGACAAGACCACAGTGAAGTCCTGGAGGCTTTCTGCCTGATTTTATTTCTCAAGAAAATCTTGCTCTACAGTCAGTGTCAGGAGTTTTTCTTCTATAAATACTGCAATAACGGGCACAATAAGTTTTCCAACCTGTGCTGAATATCATCTCCCTTTTAAGTGCTGAGTAAATACTAGAATCTGAGTTTCTAGAAATTTATCCTATGGTAGGTCAGACCATATTCCCGCAATATGACAAATAAGATCCAGATAATTTTATGTAAAACTCTGAACTTCTACACACGTGCACACATATCTTTTTGTTGATGTAATGGACGTTTTATTGCAAAGGACTTTTTTTTTGCCTCTGGCTTGTAGATAGGAAACACTTCTATGTACATTTCAAACTATGCAGTTTAATCATAAATCAATGGTCTAGTTTATATACATGTAGAAATAGTTGTTTTAGGCTTTTATTAGAATAAAAGGAAGCGTTCTGCAAAAAGATCCTCAGCCCTTAGCCCAACTTATTTATGTAGTTAGATTAATGTAAGTGGAATTGAAATAAGTGAGTCTGGATCAAGTCCAAGGAATGATTAGATTGCAGTGGACCCAACACTGAAGTCAAAGGTAATTTTCCAATTGATTTTGGTAGATACATGATATTGGAGCCAAAAAGGTGCTGCAAAACCTGACATTTATGCTATTCATGCTGTGTTGAGGGTATACCTGCTTCAGATTTCCCCACCTATTTGCTAACCCTCAAGCCCGAATTCCTGTAAAGCATTTTACCTGACGTCTTGCTGAGGGGTTTTGAAGCTGCACGGGGACATTGTGAAGCTGCAGGCAGCGGACTGGGTAGAATCTTTCTTGCAGGCGGCATGATTGAACTCAGGTGTTAAGGACTGAAAGTCTAACACAGCATTGTCCTAGTAGTCCAGTCACAAAACTCGGACGTCTATAGCCAAACCTCTTATTCTAAGAAAACACTGTTAAACATCTGATCAGTCTTTTGATAAAACAATCAAGGTATTCCTGCACTAGAGGATGTTGGTGGTGTTATTTTTCTTGCTGTGAAGAGAACCTGCACAGTCCTTTTACATAATTGAGTTGCTGGCTTTTTTACGCTAATTAAACTGAAAACATTTTGAAGTGAAGTCAGTCATTCTTTGCTGGCAAAGTGCCATCCTGAATGGTGCAGGGGCAGATGCATTCACAGCTTTCTTCACTGGCTATAGTACACAGTGAGGGACAGGAAAAAAAGATCCATGAAAAATGGACAGTTCAGTGGAGACATAAGCATTAGCAACATTAGACCAATAAAATCAACAATATGATTTTTATGTACAGCTGTAATTATTTTCTGCTAAAGAGGGTGCTGAAGGATGATAAAGCAATTCCCATTGCCAGCAGCCTGCATAGCAGAACGCCTGCCTCCTCTCTGCCTCTCGCATACACACATCAAACAATTGCATTAGCACTTCTGTTGCCTTTCTTCTTCCACCCTCTTTTTTCACACAATTTGAAAGCTAAAGCAGAGTGGTGTTGATAGTTGAGCCTAACAGCGAGTTTTGTTTGAACACAGCATATACTATCATTGATAATTTGGAAATTTCTGCATGCATTTGGAAGGCAAGTTTGAGTAATTTTTAAAGGCACATTTCTCCATTTGAAAATAATAAATTTGCTCCGCTTAGTGCTTCTGAGAACGTGTCTTTGTGGAAAAGATGGGTGGTTGGAACAGAATATAAATATGCCTCTGCTTACAGGTATATGCTTTATCTGTTTGTAGATTTAAAATATGTATAGTTAAAAAATATACCTTACTATCTGTTTTTTATTAAAAAGCCATTATTGTAGAACAAATTCTAGTATTTCCTCTTCATTACCACCTCTGCTATCCTGGGAGCAATTGTTGAGGAATGGCATTTCTGTAACTCTAGGTGCTTTCTGCAGACAACTGCTGTTTCTTCTCAACATGTCTTTAACAGCATTTAGATGAGGCTCCAAATATGTGTAATTAACTTTCTCTTTTTAAAGCTATTAGAGTGTAATTGTCCTCCCATTTCGATTTTATGTTCTGGCTATTAATGCTATAGATGCTTTAAAATGCACAGCTAAGAGCCCTGTTCTGTTCCTAATAGCTAAAGCCTAAGTTTAATTTTTGGCAGATACAGGGAGAAAGTCCTGGGACTGCAAATATAAGCACCATCATTACATAGTGGATGTGTTTAGTACTGTGGTTATAGATAATTCACCCACTGATATGACTTCAGCGCTGCACCCATTAAAATTATTGAGACCTTTGCAATCAAATTCAGCAGGTACAAATTTGTGTTCTTCACTTAAGTAGTAGCAAAATGCACATTTATTTGCTCATGAGCTTCCATAGCAAGCTTCCTCTTTCACTAAGCCAGTACATTGCTTCTATAGGGGCTA
The DNA here is from genome assembly GCA_017639245.1 of Myiopsitta monachus. Classification (NCBI taxonomy): domain Eukaryota; kingdom Metazoa; phylum Chordata; class Aves; order Psittaciformes; family Psittacidae; genus Myiopsitta; species Myiopsitta monachus. The sequence goes on along the minus strand of CM029917.1, from coordinate 68,237,062 downwards.
AAATTTTGTGGTCTTATAGAATACAGATGATAGTCATAATTTCTAAATAAAATCTATGTGCATCTGTTGGTGTTTTCATAGGTCCTACTTTTATAAGAGGAACATTTCATATAGACTATAAAAGGAAAGTGTGGTTTTAAAGAGTACACCCATTCAGGATGGAATATTTGAGGAAGTCTGTAGGAGTTAGTATCCAATTTCTAGTATTTTAATAGGATTTAGGTCCCTAGCTCCTATATACTCTCCAGGATCTCTCAGACTTTTCAATGAAAACCAGAATCCTGCTGGGCTAAAATATGGACTAAGTGACAATTTCTGCCTGAAAGTATTGTATATATAATCGCTTCAAACATATGATCATGTTAAAAAGAAAACACAGGTTCGCGTAAAAAAGCCTTATATATACGATATAGAAAAAAACCATTTTGTCTTGCATTAGTGGGTTTGTTTTTTTTTTCAGTTATAATTTAATGAATAGAATTATCTAATACATTTTTTCTCAAAGATTAATTCACTATCTTATAAATAACTAAAGGACATACGATTCCTTAGGTTTCATAGCAGGTATACAAATGTTTATTGAACAGAGAAGTATTTAGGGACATAAATCCATGCTGCTTGTTGAGGCATAACTTACTGTTGCCCTTGGGAGAGAAAGTCACACTGCATTGGGGTGTGTGTGTGTTAATGAACACATATTTAATATACTGGCACATTTCATTAGCTACATCACTTGGGTTTTAATTTTCCATTTTTATTTAATGTCCATTGCAAAGGCACTTAATTGTCCAGGGTCTAGGCACAGATGAGTTAAAGTGACCTGAAAAACTCTGATCATTAGGTAGAACTGGTAACAAATATCTGTGGTTTTTCATAACTACTCTGTACACGTATCTCAGAAGGAGCCTATTTATTATCTGTATATGATTCAAAGATAGTAACAATAGATAAAAAATTATGCTCAGGGGAGGAGTAAATAGGGATGTATAAGTCAGGAAACATTGTGACACATTAATTATTATCACTATATATTAGTGAAATAAGTTTTGTGTTTTGAACAGTTTTTCTTATTGATTTAGCTGTGAAGTGTACGTGTTTGGCAATGTTTGGGCACTGCTGAACTCCACAAATACCTGGTACCTTTCTACCCACATCCTTTATGCTGCTGCATTTCCTAATGCTTTTGAAATCCACACTACAGAAAATTCTGCTGTTTAATGCCAGTTATATCATTTACATGACCATAAATAGCATAAATAATTAAATTACCTAAGATGAAGTTAACAGACCTTTCTGGTGACATCCTCCAGGTCATTTAAACTGATTGCTGACTGGGAAAGAAACTTCTACAGGGAAAGAGCAGAAGGGAGCTGGTGCCTTTTGCTGAATGCCAGACTTGTCCTGTTAACCATAGATACTTTTCTCCAGATGTATGTGTCCTAGAAAGGGATATGTGCTTCAGGGACCTGAGCCAAAATATGAGCCTGTTCAAATATTCAGCACATGAGGCAACACTGAACATTTCTATATATGGGGAAGCGTGATGGGAAGTGTGCTGATTTTGTCTTTCTTCTTGTACTGACTGTGATAGAGCTCTACTTCATGGGTGTTTGTGATGTTCGTAACAATAACACTGTGTAATAGTAAAGTATGTAATAGAGTAATAAATATCCCTTAGGATGTGAGCCAAAGGCCAATAAATTCACTAAGCAGACCAGAGTTCCAGCCACTAGCAGGAGACCTGGCTCTTAAACCAGAATCACAATGTGGGCTTCAGCAACTGTCCATCTCTAACAGAGACTAGAGTATTTTTAGAAACTGGCTTTGAAATCAGATGTTTGAATAAAGAACATTTGCTCTCTTCCATAAATACTAAGTTTGAAGCTAGGCATAATAGACATGAATGTGAAAATGAATGCATCTTAGCAAGTCTTTGCATCTCAGTTTGATTGCACATTGTGAGAGCTGGTGGCTTGATACCTTCTCTCCTCATGATCACACAAGCCAGTGCAAAGGCTGATGAAATGAAGCTGTCCCTGCCACAATAGCAGTCTGAAGTGAACGCTTTCCTCTATCACCAGCTCAGCAAAGGGCTTCCAGTGTGAGACTGGTAGTTCACATCAGCTCTCTAGCTGCAGCATCAGGCAGGGCACAGGAGTGTGCTTGCTGAGTATTCAGAAACACCATATTGCAGTAGCCCATAAACAATCCACCTCCTGGATTAAAAAAATCAGATTTTTAGCTAAGTCTAAATGGTTTAATTTTTACTTGTCTCATCTTTACTGTTGTATAGGCATTCAAGATCTGCCACAGGTTGGTTAGTGTGGCTACTAAAGATCCAAGAACTCATGCTTTTTCCTGTGTTTGAGAAAATATGGAGCTAATGTTTTAAATGAAGATCGAATCCTTTGCCTTTCTGAAAAAGCACTGGTACATCTTTCCAAATTCTTGCTAGTGCAACCACTACAGTTCATATACAAAGAAAACACACTGAGAGGACTCAGATGTTATTGCATATCTATTTCCAGTATGATTTTGCAGGTAGATTCTTCCTGCTGAAGAACAAACTGAAAGGCTGTGTGGAAGAACATCAGTAACTGAATGAGCTTATACATTTTTCTGGGTGTTTTGAAGATGCTGGCAATAGATCCTACAAGCCAGTTGAATAATATAAAATACATGACAAATTCCTCTGGTTTTGATATTAATTATTCTTGTTTGGTCAGTAATTGAAGTTTAACTAGATGGTCTTACTAGCAGATTATTCTTTCTTAATTTACCAAACTAAAGAAGTAGAGAAACAAATGTTTTCTCCTCTGTAAAGTCAGTATCAATTGATGGGTGCATGAAGAATGGGCATTTCAGGAGAGAAGTTAGACCTGCAGCAGGAGTGAAAGGGAGAATTTGGGAAGGGAGCACTGGAAAGCTGGCCTTGCTCTGTCTGGTTGAACAGTACCGTGCAAAATCTGTGATGTGGAGTGCCTGTGACAGTTGTGACAATGCAGGGCCCTTAATCAATCTGGAAGCCTTTTCATTTAATGGTCTTTTAGGTGTTACATTGCATAACGTGTGGGTGCACCTTATACACTTCCATGTATTAATGTATACACCTGGACATCCTACATTCCTCGGCATCATCTCAGATGATGCCTCTCTCTTTTTTTTTTGGTCTTGTGTGTGGTCCTTTGTCTTCAAAGCAGAGAAGATCCTGCTCTCTAAACGTATGAGGAAAACTTTCAGAATTCCATGCTAACTGAGCTTTAGGTGCTATTTTAGGCCGAAGGCAAACCTGATTAATGAGATTTAAATGCAGAATTTGCTCAGCCCCCCCAGGTTCAGCGCTACTCCTGCTGTGATGACTGCATTAGAGTCACAGATATGATAAAATGAGGCATACATTATTCTTTTTTAATCTTCTATTTTCTGGTACAGAATACCACCCTCAGACAACGTTTTCAATGCCAACACTCAATCTATTTAAAATAAAAATACATTTTTCCCTTTCAGCAGGTTTCCTTCCTATTCCCATTTTGTACAATGGATAAATAACAAGGCTGAAAAGAATGCTTGTCAACTTCAATTTTGCCAAACATGCAAATGTTATAAAAATAACCTTTACAAAAATCCCCAGACAAACCAAAATATTTGCACGATTTAAGGACAAAGATTACAAAGCTGAACAGACAAATTAGATACAAATATGCCCTGGTAGCCTAGAGAACCAAAATACTTTGTCATGGGGATCCTCTAAGTGAAAGAGCTCAGAATGAAAAGAAAAACTGACTTTATGCAGACTTCTGCTGTCCATATAAGAAGGCATGCAAGCACACAAGGCAGCACTGAATGCTTTTATTAACTGCTGTTTGTGAAAATACCATACTCAAGTCCTTTGGAGTACCTTCAGATTTATGTATCCATGTGGAGCTTCAGGGATTACAATGGAAAACCAGGAGTTTGCTCACCTAATGCAAGATCAGACCCTGAGCCAATGTACACAGATTTTACTGGAAGAATATCCCTCTGAGTTAGGACTGTTTTCTCACCAAGACAGTTTGGCCTGTGAAACATTGAAATAAGCGCCTTTATGCTTATACAAAACTGCATTCTCCAGTTATGGTATATTTCTATAGGGAAATATAAACAAACTATACTGCTAAGTTCATATGAGACCTGGTAAGATTTTTACTATTTTGATTATACCGATAACAGTACAACACATAGCTTGCATATCTACAGTGCTTAAAATCAAACTAGCTGAAAAAATATGTTCACAAAGCTGGGTTGTTAAAGAGAAATCTTTCTCCTTCCCTTCGGTGGTAGTTACACATTCCCTGGCATCAAAATTTCCATCAGTGAACAGTGACAATATATGCATTAAGTGTTTGAATCTGAAAAGAAATAGCAAAGACAAAATAGATTAACTAAGCTGTTTTAACAGACTAAATGAGGAGAAAAGCAAGGGCATGGAGATTGATCCTTTCTTAATGTCAAACTGGAGATTTTTAATCAAAGGTAAATTCATGTCAGTTATCTCACTATAGAGATAGTTAAGTAACCTTTCTTTAATTTAATAAACTAAATTTTGAAAGTGTAAGGGGCATTTATCTTTTTGAATGAATCAAAATTCTGTATTTCTATTTGCAATTGTTCCTTCTGGCCTCAGTGAAGGTGATTATATTCCTAAAAAGTGGTGTCATTTGTGTCATTGGTTCTGAGGGAGTTCAGAGACAGAGACTATAAATCAATTTACAGCTTGTTTAAAAGCAGGGGACAAAACCCATGAATGTTAATTTAAAAACTGCTTCAGATTACTATTCTTTTATGATTAACTAAAGTGGACTTCAACCTCCTTTGATATTTCAGTGTTAGCGTGATAAAATTCATTGCTTTTAACAAATGGACCAGTTTCAGTGACAGTATTTATTCAGTACATTGCACATGCACAGCACTATACAACAAGTGGAAGGTCACTTCATTAATCCTTGCTCCAAAGGTGCAAGTGGATATGATTGTATGCAATACAAAACCAATACATATTGATTAGCATGACAATGCTCCACTGAACAGATGTTTCTTGAAAGAAGAGTGGAAGCAGTTTGGTACAGGAGGTCTCCTTTGCCTTCGCCTAGTGATGATAAGTTAAACCAATACCTCACCACAGTACTTCATGGTCGCTGTGGTGTAGCAATAGCCCCATTGCCAATCTGGCTTAAATAGTACTGTTAGAGAAAAACCTTGTAGCTTAAGTCCATACAGCTACAAATCCCCTGGACCACCCAGGATGCCCCAGAGTAAGTACCCCAGTGCCAAGGTTAGGCTACTCTCCCACTGTGTGGTCGTGAGTCACTTCTTGGCAGACACAGCTGTCCTCCTAGGACTGGTTCCTTTGAGGCTCTTAAAATGCTTGTACAAGACAGAGATGAGTCTGTTTTACCCCAAAAGAGCTGTTTATGGCCAGCTCCAAACTCCATGCAGTTACGGTCACTCATGCAGACAACCTGCGAGTGTCTGGTTTGTTGAATAAGACAGACTAGCCAAAGACTTGTCTCAGGAATACAGGGATGCCTGTTTGGTGAAGGGCTGATGCCTTGAGGAAGGTTACACAGGGATGCATGCCCAACCCTAATGGACATGGCTGTTAAAACTGATTTGATTTCACATGTCTCAGCTCCCCCTGTGCCTGCCCTGTGACGGATCTATACTGGCAAGTGGGAGGGGGTGTGGGGGGGTGTGAGGTGGGGAGTGATAAAAGTATGAAAAAAACATATCCCTCGTAGTTTTTGGGAAGTAGGCAGCATCAAGCACATGGAATCATGTGAAATTCCTGGTCAGGCAATAAGAGATGAACACAAACTGACAGGGAATGGAAAGAAAAGAAGAAAAGATAGATGATGCAAGAGAATGAGACATGTCAGTTGTAGTGACTTTCAGGACATCTATTTCTCAGTCAATGAGAATGTCTGGTTCCTGCTTAATCTGCAAATCCCAGAATCCAGAATTTCCACTTGAGGCTTCATTTGGCTAGCAAAAAATTAATAAAGATTTTACTGTCATATAGGAAGGCTTTCCACTGAGGTCACTGGGGCCATACCAGTAGGAAACTGGTGGGAGAAGAAAATCAGGATATCTGCTTTTGAGCAGGTCCAGAGTGAGGTGGCCACGAGTGTTCCTGCTCCCATAGCTACCTGCCGGGGTCTCAGTTAGCAAAACTACTTCAAAACAGGCATTTATTACTTGAGGCATAAGCTTATTACAATGTTTGGGGCATTTTCCCCACAGCTCACTAGAATGCAATTTAGTGTTGGAAAAGCTGACACAATTCCATACAACCTCTAGCTAGCTAGCTGCTGTTTATCATCCTGTGTCACTGGGTTGATCAAAGCCTTGATGTGGAAGCATCACTTGAGACTGTGTCTGGAAGTGCAGCTTAATCACAGGGGCTTGACTTTCCAGGCAGCAGCAAGCAGCTAGGAGAGCTTATAGAAATATGCTGGAGAGACAGAGTAACCATTAGGAGGCTCTGGGAATCTTCTGCTGAACACAAGGAGGAAGGAGGGTGAGAGGAGTTAAAAAACCATGCATGACTCTTGTGAGAACCCTGATTCAGCAAAACACGTACTTCTCTACCTTCAACTTTAAGGCTGTCTCAGCTTAATAAAGTGGTTAAGTAGACCCTCAATTTTACTTAAGGCAAATATCTTAGTCTGCACTTATTGTTGAGCACATGCTTAAACACTTTGCTGGTAAACTAGCTAGCTCCCAGTAAAATGATCTGCTTACTGCATACTCATTTAAATTCCCAAATTGTGTAGGTACTTCCAACAATGAAATCTGCTCTGGAGGTGGTGTCACATGAGATATTTGGCCTTTTTAATGTAGATGACAAGTTACTAAAAATCTGTTTCTCTCCATGTATCATCGTTGCGTGCTGCACTCCGCAAACTTTTCCCTGTGACTGGAGAACATTTTATCTGGTTTAGGTTTATTATCTGAAGAGGAAACAGAAATGCTTTTAGGCTTGATTATTACATTTCATAAAACAGTCTCGTGAACATGTTGAACAGATTGACAGAGGTATATTTAAATATAAATAGGTACAATGAACACACTTGTTTGAAGGTTTAGCTTTGGTAAAGACATGTTTATAAGCATTCAGTTTCCTGACAGTTTTGTTCCAAATGTGACACAGGCACATCTGCTTCTGCACTCTCACACAATCCTTATTCAGAAACTTCGCAGAACCTCATTGTTGCTGCTAAGTTGCAGCTGTATTTTGTGGAAATGTGTTTTACTCAAAATTCTTCAACTTTCATTGACTCCACTCTGATTTGCATTTCTCTGTATAAGCCTAATAGTTAAAATTTCTTCGAGTTCTTCAGTTTCACATGAACAATGATGTAACAGAATGAAGAACACACTTTGTTTCTCTGGAGACTTCAGTCTGTAATGTTAATGTGTTGCTTCAGTGCATCGTGTTGCATATGGGTTTTTTTGTAGCATGAAGGGACAGGGTATATATCTGTAGTCCATTGTGTATTTCACTCAAATGATGTCCTTACAGAGGCAAGACAGTTCACTTCGGTACACGAGGCAGGAATGATCCTCTACAAATTGGCAAGAAAAAGCATAGTATGAAAACTCAATCATATTCCTTAAGTATTAGTTGTAGAGAACATGGCTATTCCTGTTTTACCTTCTCTTTCGGAACTGAATGAGAACTTAATTACATCTAAATGCCACACAACTGACCTCTGCCCTGACCCAATATTCAGGGGAATCATTCCTGCTCTTACAGTGGTGTGGATGGATCTACCTTTGGCATGGAGACCAAGACTACAAAGTTCCCTTCCTAGGACTGGCAATGCACCGGGATGGTGATGGAGCAACTTGAATACTACTACAAAACACAGACCAGAAAAGAAGACGAGGAAGTGAAACCAAGACTGCTCCACCACCCTGCGGGAAAGGGGGAGAAACGAATGCAGATCCCCAAGCAGATGCTGGGTGTAAACACACCGGAGCAGGCGCTGAACTCCTCACGGGGAGACTCAGACTTCCCCTCCAACCAGTCCTCCGTGTTTGCCTCCCGCCAGACGAGAAGCGGGAAGCCGCTGAGCAAGGCCCGGCCCTGCGCTGGTGCTGAGCCCAGCGGGGGGCAGCCTCCCGGGGTCTCCTGGGCCACCGCCTCTCCGCTCCCTCAGCGGCGGAGGTACCCCGGGGAAGGGAGACACGACACCACCAGGCACGGAGAGGTGCACAGCACCCCCCACGACACCCATACATATACATACGTACATATACGTACGTACATATACACACATACACACATGACACACAGCCGCCCCGCGCACACGGACACACACGCAGAAGCCACCCCACATCGCGCCGCGGGAACACGCGCACCGCACCGGCACACGCGCGGAAGCACCGCCCTGTCCCGCCCCCGTCCACCGCCTCCCTCCCTCCGCCCGCCGCGCACACACACACCACGCACACGCCCGGCTGTAACATGACTGACTGACGGACGGACGGACGGACGGAACAGAACGAACAGGGACGCCGGGCTCTGGACGGATTATTCACCCCGCACCGGGGACACGCAGGAAACCACTCACCTACCCCGCGGGCCGGGGGGGGGGTGGCAGGAGGGTCCCCAGCCCCCGCCGGTGGACGGCGAGCGCCCCGAGTGCCGGAGGAGCCTGACCAGGTAGCACGTCCCTCCCGGGCAGCGCCACCGGGCTGAACGGGCATCCGGCCCAGGCCGTGGGGCGCCGCCGGGTACCCCGGGGGCCCGCTGGCTGGAGCGGGCAGAGGCCGCCTTGCCTCGCCAGCCAGGCGCTGAAGGGATGCGGGCGGGTGGTGCCCCGGAGCGCGGGTGACCCCCCCTCGCTTGGCCTCGCCTTCCCAGCCCGCGGGGCGGCGGCTCCCGGCCGCCCTGCGCCGACCCGCGGCGCGGCTGCAGTGGTGGCGGCGGCGGCGGCGGATCTGGGCTGCCGGTGCTGCAGCTCCGCATGATCCCCGTGAGCCGCTCTCTGGTGGCGGCAGGGATTAACGCGGGTGGCTGGCGGGGGGGCACCGGCACCAGCGTCTTTGTGGTGGGGCGGGCAGGGGCTGGGTGCCCGCAGGTGTCACCCGGGGCCAGCCCAGCCCTGGCAGCGGCTTCGCGGTGCTGGAGGGGGAGGCCCGGAGGAGCTGTGGGGCTCGGCCTGTGCCGGGCGCCGCGGGGAGGCTGATGCCGCGGTGGCTGCAGTGTGCAATTAACCTGTGGGGATGTCAGGGAGAAGCGGTGGCAGAAATGTCAGCGGGTAGGGCTGGGGCACTGGCCGTCGGTCGTGTGTGGCCTTTGCAGTGGGGTTGGGTTTGGAAGCAGGAGGCAGAGCGTGCTGCCCGTGTTTTCCAAAATCACATGGCACGCGTAAAAAGTGGAGCAGATGGTGATGGTTCTGCTTATTATGGAAGAGGTTCATGAAAATCCTGTATTTCCTTTAGACAGTTTTTGTGTTGCTTCTCCTGGCTGAAAGAGGGTTTTTTTTTCACTTCTGGCAAGCAAAAGTGTTGCTGCGAGTTGGCTTGTAAAGGAGAGGGGTGGTTCTGCTTTTTCTCGGAGAAGGAAACCCCCCACAGCTTTATGTCTCCATCTCACCTTTGAGATTGACAACAGCGTCTTGGCGTAGAGAGAAACTGCAGTAAGCTTTATTTCTTATTGCACACCTTGATAGTTGAATGTAAATAGAAGGGAGACTCAGAATCTCCTCTTATCCTCTTCTATGCCAGATGTGTTTTTCTATCTAGTATATATTGCACTTGAAGTGTTAAATTCTCAGGGGCATGGGGGTGGGGGTGTGAGGCAGGGTCTACTAGTTACTTCAAACAATTCTCTTCGCACATACTTAAGAGGCAAAGAAAGGAACATGTTGTAAAAGCAGCTGAGGAATATATAAAAGTGAAATATTAATGAACTGAAAAAGCTCAGATAGCAAAGACATTGCGCCTAATCATTCAGGGAGGATTCCTATCCTTTTTACAACTACTCGTTGTATGTGTGCCTGTAGTACAAGTGCAGTTGGCATAAAGGACGGCAATATTTGTGTTTAAATACCTAGACGTAGTAATAGTACATAATTTGTTTTTCTGCCTTGGTGATAATCTCTGCAGTGGCTTGGTTTAGCCATGATTTTTGAGGCTGCTGTAGGACAGAGAATTGTTGCAGAAACAGAAGAAATATTTCAAGAAAGCTTTCTTAGAAATGGAAATGGGAAGGGGTGACTCAGACCTGGGATAACCCAGAAGAGTAACTAGGGCCTTAGAAAGTCCTCTTAGAGACATGGTGGTAATTTATTTCACCCTGATGTTACTATTCATCTCTAGCATCCCAAATGAAGTGTGACATTCCCTAAATGGGCAGGACTGTCCCAGGAAAAGGTAGTACACGGTTCTCCATGAGCTGCTGAAAGCGTGTAGTGCAAACAAGGGGTATTTTCTGCAAATAGGGGTTCCTGTATCCCTTGGAGTCTGGAGTGCAATGGTCCCTGTAGTTTGAAGAACTTCCCATCTTAGCCTGAAAGGATACTGATTGCAACAGCTTTCTGCAGCAGTCTGGTCAGGAAATCTAGTTCAGTGGGAAAGCTTTCTGTCAGCCACAGAGTGAAGTCCTGTGGCCCTGGCTGTAAGCCCTGGCAGGACTTTTTGGAATAGCTGGTGTGTCTTGGTTTGAGTGAGGCCTGCCTTCTGACGAGCTTGGTGCAGGCCCCAGCAGGCAGGATAGACATGGGGAGCTCTACCATAAGGAGGAGCTGGACAGTACACAAGGTATGTACCATGTCTGGGTTACATGAGATAGTGCTTGGTGTTTAAGTCTGTTAGTCGCAGAAGATGCTGAAAAAGCAGCTTGTATCCTCAGGTCTAAACATATGGTTGTGTGAGTGCATGATCTGTCATGCTGTGTGAGCTGCCTGTGTTTGAATTTCTCCTTCTTGAGTCAAGCCTAATCGCTCACTTTTAGTTAATAGCTGGACATTGACAACTTAAATTTGGCAACATCTTACTTCGCTAGATAGTGTTTCATAAATTGCAAGAGAGAAGTAGAGAGTTGTTCCATCTGGACAAATTCCCACTCCTCCATGAAGGTTCATGGAAGATACTATGGCTTGATTGGATTAGCTCACCTGGGGTATTTGGAAGAGTCAGAATTGCATAAGGGCAATGTATAGTTTTTATGTTTTGTCAATAGCACAGATGTAAGTATTACTGAGAAGTGTTTTGTCAAAATAATGGTAGATTTTGAAAAACATACGGATGTGCACATTCTGAGGACATGACATTTTCACTGAGGTTGAGTTCCTGGGGTGTTTTCACGGTACTTCTGGAGGTGTCCTAATGTAAAGAGACTGTGTATTTACCAGGTGGTACAAATCTTTGAGGCAAGGTAAGAAGTGAAAGCTACACAATTGTTTTTTTGAGGTTGATTAATACAAGTAAAGCATTGGAGGGCATAGCATTTGTGTGTTAGTGAAAGTATTGATGGAAAAGAAACCTTACAGACATTTCAAGTCTAACAGTGCACATTATATTTTTGGAATGACTACCAGCTTGTTAGGCGGAAGAACTGAATTCAGTCCTCTGTCTTGCCAAAGTTACTGCTTTGTTACAAGATTCAGTGCCTCAGGTCTTCCCCTTGTGAGTAGCTTTGCTGCAATTGGATGGGGGGTGGTGGTGGTGGTGGAACAGAAAGAAGCAGTATGCATAAATAATGGCAAGTAGAGGCTGGGTTTGTTTACTGAGAAATAACTATGCAGCTTAAGTTTTTTTCTCTCATTACTTCATTTATTTGGCAGATTTCTGCACTGATAGTAAACTGGGTTTACTTGGTAAAGTAAATATGCTTTCATATGAGACTCTAGCTCTTGAGTGTGCTGTGTCTGTGAGACGGCATGTAAAATACAGAACTTGTAAGCACATAAAACCTGTAGCATGATTTTTACTTCTAATATTTCATGTATATTCCTATGCTTGAGCAAGAGCCTATAGCTTTGAGGTTATGGAAGATGGAGCTGTTTATTTTACATGCAGATGTATTAAACCTCTATAGCTGTTTGCTAGTTAAGCATGTTGTTGCTTGCTGCTTTTTGACTTGTTCTTACTGCCCTACCTGACACAGTGCATCACACTATATTTTTATGTAGAAAATATAAACACATACTTAGTGACTGAAGACTGTAGTATCATTTATCCACTGTATGACAACAAAATGTTAATGTTTCCAATGAAGTCTACTGCTTTTACCTGAAAAGGATCTGTCCTATACAGGATAGTTGTTTTAAAATAAAATGTAAGGGAAAAGAAACCACAGGCAAGCAATAAGTAAAAGCAGAAAAGTCCTGGAGGTGGAAAAGGAAAGAAGTTCTTTAAATGTACTCTGTAGTCTGTTGTAAATATTTTGTAAATCTGCACAAAAACCAACCAACCAAAAAAACAACACAACAAACTAGACAGCCCCAAACCCAGCAAACAAACCCCCCAAAGGAACCAAAACCTTAGAGAAACAAAACCAACTCCAGATACGCTGTCAAGGTGTGTTGTGAGGTCTGAATGATGATTGTTTTGTATACAAATGTTCTGTGTTGAATACAGATGGCTCTATTTTTTTTTTTCCCTGGTTGTGCTAGAAAAGTCCTTGTGAATGTTGAGGTATGAGTGTGTAATTATTTTCTTCATAGATGGGAAATTGAGGCAGTGTTGTGTTGAAGTCAACACAGTTGATTTGTGATAAAGATAGTTGAACTGGAATATACATCCCAAGTCACATGGTCTTATCTTAATGACTTAAAACTGCATTATTATAGTTATTTTGATAACTTGGCATAGACGTAGAAACTTCCTGCAGATCCAGTTGCAGGATTTGGGCATGCAGTTAGGCAGCATTTTCTCTATAAAGACAAATTAGTTGTAGACTGTTTCTTTTTCAGTTGAGGAGAAAAAGCTTTTCCTGGTTTTTCTTTAGCTGCTGAGTTTGAGAGGAAGTAGTTCAGCACTCCTAGAATGCAATGACACTTTTACATTATTTAAGGAAATACCTCTTAATTTTTTATTATGCTCTAACATATCAGGAATTTGAGATCCAGTTCAGACAGTAATGCTTTTGAGGGTCACAGCTGTCTTCCACTGTGAAGAACCAGTTGTGACAGACTGGTAGGAAGCTTTAAAAAAATGCTTTTTTCCCCTATACATTTTGGTGCAAATCATTGCCTCTGAAAAATGTATTGATTGGTTCTAGTGCATTTCCAGCTCTGGCTTTCTTCTCAGTTTTTGCTTCTTTCACTCTTGTTTTTGGGCCTCTTTCCTGCTCCTTCTTTGATGTGCCATCTTGATGTGATCTCTTAAAATGTTTCTATATGAAAACAGCAGCTTTCAAGTTGATTTACTGATTTTGTGTAGTACAGTGAGATTTAGATTTGGGTGAGAGTGAAGTGTAGAAATATTTAACATCTATATGTTGCTTGTGACATAGCCTAAAACCTTGTCATTTGAAGCAGAACCTGTGAAGATGTAGCGTCTGTGCAAGTCATCTTCCAGTGATATTAACCTGTCAGGTAGCCATGCCAGCAAAATCTGACACCCTGAGAAAGGTGGAGTCACCTGGTATAAGCAGAATGTAGTAGAAAGTGTGTTTTGTGTGAGGTGGTAATGGCAGCTTCTGCCCCCTCTGCCAGTTACCAAATACACTAGCATTTTGTGCTTTGCATTTTGTTCTGTGTAGTAGGTAGTAGTTCCAAATTCTTCAGTGTCTTCTAGCTATTTTTAGTGCAGTGCCAGTCAGGGGTGTGCGTGACATATTCTGAACTCCTCTGGCTTTTTTATTTATTCATTAATTTAAAGTGTTTTGTATTGGTTTTTTTACTGTATGACTGGTGAGGGGAGAGTTTTGCTATTAATTCTCTGAGAAGTTTTGGCCATTTAAGCCAGTGGCAGAACTGCTGCTGATTTGAATAGGAGCCTTGGTGACTCTTTTAACAGGTTTTACAACTTCAAAATACGCAGGCTGGGTTCTTGATGACCAGCTCGTGGCACAGGTACAGCGAAAATAGAGTAACAGTCCTGCCAATAAAAAAAGATTGCCTTTCATTTTCTTTATTAATTATGACCATACATATTACTATAATCTGTGCAAGAAAACCAATATTTATTCTGCTGTTAACACAGAAGCTTTAAATAAGAACTTAATCTATATATTGAAAGGATGAAAATGCTAACAAGCTAATTTAATTTGCAGTATTCAGAAATATTAATAAACTGCTTTGGTAAGCAGATTCTCCTAATTATATGTGAATGTTTTTTCTCTCTGTTGCTGAAGGGAGGTGACTGACAGAAAATGGCAATAGGGAAAATGATGTGGCTTTCTCTATATTTAAGTGATGCTGCAAGTTCGTATGCATTCTTTAAGATTCACAGATCTCTCAAATACCTTGAGGGCAGATCATGCCTTCAGCTGTGAGTGCTAGGTATCAATTGTGCATAAAATGACAAAGTAGCTATAGATAATAAATATCATAGAATCATAGAATAGTTAGGGTTGGAAAGGACATCAATACATATTAATTTCCTAGTATTTCTTGATACTTAAAACAAGTATTGGGACACACAGCATCTGTGGGAAATGGCATTTAGAAATTGATAGCATGTAACTCAAATGTTAGTTTTGAAATGCATGTGGAGCTGCAGACTTTGTGCTGTAATCACTTGTTGCATGACTGCTTGCCTGTGTGGGGAAGAAAACCTCATGTAATATGTGAGGGCACACCTGCAGCCTGTGAAGGCATTCCAATTGCTCCACCTACCTTACTTCTGCTAGAGGTGTATGAGCTGTCAAGGATCCTGGGGTGGGAGAGCCAGGTAGGTATCTTCTATTCTCTTTTGGTTTTCCTGTTGCACAGGTGATGGCAGGACTTTACTGTCACTGTAAGTATCAAATTATCTTTGTTTTGTTTTGTCTGAGTTCTCTGGTGTTTTGTAGCTATAGTTAGTGCAGCAATTACACTGTGGGTAGAAGATTGGCGCATCCTAATTTGTTGGTGTTTTGAACCCATTTTTTTTTAATGTAGCAGCTATAAGTTTTATGAGAAATGTTGGACCTATAAGCTAATGGCAAAACTGTTGCTGATTTTAATGAAGCCTTTATTATGACCTTATATTTTAGTATTAATTTGCTTTGTATAGTATTTGTTTTGTCAAGAACTGATTTTTAAAAATTATCAAGCATGTACTGTTTTGATGTCTTTTGTTGCATCGTTATGTTTTTAGTACCTCTAAAAATCAGGTTATCAAAATATTTCTCTCAGTGAGTTGAGAAGAATATAAATTTTAGAATGGTCAAGACACTGCAAATTCAAGTTGACGTGAATAAGTTCAATGTGTCTGAAAATAAACTTTTCTGTACTTACAGCTACCTATTCTATAGTAATAGTAATTATGCCAGGGCACAATATCAGGTGGGAAACAAGGCATTTGGAGTTTGTGTGAAGTCCAGGTGGAGCAGAGATTAAAAAGACTAGAGATGTTAAAATGATCACCTGGATTTAAAATTTTCAGAAGTTAATGGGAAAGTGAAGGAAGAATCTAAGATTTGGGAAAACCGTGCTTCAAAGTAAAACTGAGAAGAGAGTAACAGAAGAGATGCACAAGAAGTAGATGAGGAAGAAGTAAAAGGAATATAGAGAAATAAGTTTGTTGTCTGTTAACAGTTGACACTACAAATGGCTTCTTATCTGCTAATCTTAATTTTATAGCTAGCAAACTCTGGGGCATCTGTTGAGATGGGGAAGAAAAAGAGGAGAGGTGGCAGGGAATTAAAGAAAAATCAACTCCCAGCTCCATGCCTTCATTGTACTCTACCACTGTTAGAAGACATTTAGGGGTTAGTCACATTAGCTATAAGGTAATCTCTATCCTCTCTAAACCCTCATTTTAACATCCTGATCTTGCTCAAATATGTTTTTGATGGCTGACTGTCTGTAGCAGGGTCTCAGCAAATTTCACACCAGTCTTTAGTATTTGCTCATGGCCCTTAACAAGGGAGTAATGTACAATTGTCTGCTAATGGCTGTTAATGATAGATTTTGTTATAGGTTAAATTTCTAATGGGCAGAAATCAGTACTGGAAGCTACAAGGCTGTTTTAGGCTGTCAGATCTGCAGCTCTGCTAAACTTGCATTTTTAACATACAGAAAAGTTAGTTTGAACTTTTTTCATTTAATGTTTGACATGAGCTAAAAGCATGCAAACAGCAACCTTCTGTGGCATAGCTAAAGACCTAATAACTTGAGTATGCATCTGAATCTTCTTTGTCAGGAGACCCATTTCATTTATATCTATAATGGTTTCAAATTAAGAGGGTTAGAAAATGAAGACTAGGGCATTAGTAAGACGTGACTGAAGCTTTAGCTAACCCATTCTGTGAGTTGCTTACAGGGAGACATAATATGCCTGTAAAAAGGGATCAGTTTAATGGGCTAAATATTGAATACATGCGTACATATACATAAAATACAAAGATCCTTTGGGAAAGTTGGAATGTAAGTTGTGGTGCTTTCAGCTCAAAGCTATGGTGTGTTCTACATGTGGAGTACTCAGTGTTTCAGAAAAAGGGATTTGTTTCATTTACTTGCTGTAGTACAGTGAAATCCAGACGTAAGTTCACAGCTCTTAAAAATGTAGCCTCAGATCTCTAAATACTTAATAACTGGTGGGGGAAAATTAACAGAGCAACAAATACTCCTCATCCTGGTTTTAACGAATTTAATATATTGTGGGCAAGATGATTCTAAAAGCTGTATATTAGCAATACCCACGACATTTTGTAGCCTTAGTTTAAGAGGGCGGTAGGATGATACTGTTTATTGAAGTAGGTAAGCAAGAAGTTGTTATTGGAAGAACTTTAGAGTGTCTGTCTGTTTTCTCATGCTTTCATTTGAATATGACTGAGGTCCTACAGTGTAGCTACTTTATAATGATTCTATATGCTTTGAAAATAGTCAAGGGGAAAAATGGTACATATAAACAAAGAAATTCTGTACTCACATTAATGATTCCTTTTTCTTTCTGGTTTGCAATTGCCCAGGACAGTACATGTGATTTCCAAAATGCTGAATTTGAACACCAGAGAAACTGTAAAACACTTACACAGCACTATCTATTTATGCAGCATTTTCTAAATATAGGCTAAGTCCTTGTCATAAAGAGTTTGTATATTAAAACAAGACTAGACTTGAGATGACACAGAACAGCTTGAGAGAGGCATGAGAGCTAGTGGTGAGGAACTGTGAGGAACTGAACAACTGTTTCAAGTGAAGAATTTGAGGAAAGCTGGAAAGCTTGAAAGAACAGTGAAAATGGCCCACCCCAGTTAAAGGCAACCCCCAAAAAGCCCAACCAAAGCCCCAAAGCCAAATACGAAAAACCAAAACACAAAGCAGGAGTTCGAATTCCTTTTGTTGTCCAGGTTTTTGTCGCTAGTTTTTAGAAAGCACTATTTCTTTCTAATTTATATAGTAAAGCCTGTAACTGTGTGAAATCTGTGGAGATTTTTCTTATTATTAATGAAGTTATTAATTTAGTGTTAATGAAATTACTGTTTACAAATGTAAACTTATGGGTTTAGATTCTCAGCTGGTGTTATGCTACTGATCCTTCAGTGGAGCCAGATACTCCTGTTTGGCCTTGTGTTTGTAAGGCTGAGCGGTGACTGCAGTGTGGAAAAGGGTGGAGGAGACAGGCAATGCAGTAGCCTTTGAAGTACGGTGCCTTTAGCATCTCTCACTTGCTATGATGTTGGTTCTCCTCCATTCCTCTTGAAACTGTTTTTCTGTTCTGGAATTTGGAAATGGAGCTTGTAAACTTTCGGTTAATTGTGTTGCTCAGGGGATAGATTGAAACACCAAGGTGCAAACAGCTTATCCTGATTTTCTATGGAAACGATACTTGCAATCCTACTGTCCTGGTGTGTTGTTTGTATATTAATCTGCACCAGGTATTTTTGAATTTGTTAGTTGCTTTCAGCTGTATCTAACAAAAGAATGGAAGTCTTAAAACTCTTAATTAAAGTTTTAAGAAGTTTTGAGAAATCAGAGTGGAGGGAGAGAGGCTCATGTAAGAGAAAAGCTGCCTAGTGAGCTCATTCTATGATCAGTATCAATGAGTCAACCTAGGAGAGGAGTCGTGTATACCCTGGCTGCTGGGAGCTTCTTAGAAATTAAAATGAACTAACCACAACATGCAAATCTGTAGGTAAGTAGGCCTTGTTAGGTTTGGTGCTCATAATGATATGTGAGAAAAAAGCCTGAGTGGTTTTCTTCTTTGGGTTTTTTTTCTTGTTGTTTCCTTTTTTTTTTTTTTTTTTTTTTTTTTTTGTTTAATGGTCTTCATTCTTCCCCCAGGGTTATTTTTATGTCATCTTTTCCAAAAGCATAGGGTGGAATGCTTATGAAGGGTGTTGGACTGACGCCTGCTTGTTGGACTGACGCCTGCTTGCTGAAAATTGATTTGTTTAAGCCTGTGTGCTATATCCATTTGCACCACCTGAAGCTTTGGCTTTCTTTTTGTTAAATGTCTCTTTGGTACCTCTGGTTTAAGGAGGTATGTTAAAAGTAGAGAAGTAGGAGAAAACTTCATACAGAGGCATCTGTCTGTGCAGTAGTAAATCACTTACCAATTAGTAGTGAAGAAAAAAAATAAATCCATGTATTTGTATTCGAATAGTGTTAAATCCTACCTAAGTGTTTGAAGTGGTTTGTTGCTCTAGTAGAAAATGAGCTTAGAAATAAAGCAAGGGAATCTGTGTGAAAGGAAGCTTAACAAACATATGGAATGGTAAGTTGCAATACTTCAGTCTTTTTGCTAAAATTTTGATTGTTTCTGAACTGCAGCTGATCACAATTTATGGTAGAGAATATACAGAATAAATATTGAAGAGTGTGAAAAATAATAAAATGGTGTGTTTGGCACAGTAATAAAAGCAAAAACTTCTTCATGTGGGTGGTTATTTTGGAACAGAGTTTGGGAAGGGCACTAAAGTGGTTACTGAGGAGCATATTTATGCATAAAATGAACTTGGTTTGCCCTGTCAGATGGGTGTGCATTGCCATGTTCCTGTAAAACCATGTGCTCAGCTTGTGTGAGGACAATGAACCTGTTTATTGGAGTGAAAATTTCAGTGGAGATAAACTGATATACCAGGTACAACAAAGTGACTCCAGGGTAAAGCATCCTTTTTAGTCTGGGAATCTTGCTTTGGTTCTGTGATGGTTTTGTCTTTGTGTTAGTTGACCTTCAGTCAGTGCTGGTTGTACTTCAGTTGTATTCTGGTTACATTATATGTGTATTAGACTTACTTTAATTTATCAATTATGAATGATTGTTATTGAGGAAAGTTGTTTCATGAGCTACTTTATTATCTTGAATACCACAGACGTATAATGCTTAGAGGTTTACCAGAGGGATTTAAGGAATCTCTGACAATAGAAACAATTACAGGGGTAGTGGGAAGAATCCTTGAAAGTGTTATATTTATTTCCCTGGAGTTAATCTTTACATATCAAAGTAAATTAACCAGAATATTCTGCATAGATGTCTCCTGGATTCCTGAGTCAGAAGCTATTATGAGCAAAATGTGATTCTTTTTATTCCCTGTTCTACAGTCCTTACTCAAAGTATGCTTCTAGTGAAGTTGATATAACTGAACAAAATAATAATCTACGTACATTTGTGGTATTAAGGGAAAGACATCAGTCACTGTGATATGCATAGGTGACATTGTTATTTCAGGAGATACTTTGTTATGATTTTTTTCTTTTTCTCTCTGTTAACTCTATTTTTGCCATTACTTAATCAATGCATAAAAAAAATGAACAGGTGTTTTTCCTGTAAGGAATGCTAGGTCATAGCCTGTCATATCATTCTGGGAAGAGTATTAGAAAGGGTGCAATAGTTTGTCATGAATATAGTTTTCAAAATCAATTGAAGACCCATGGAGACATGCGCTGTGCTAGAATTGAGTGTTTTCATGCCTCACTTTGTCCGTTTAATGCCCTGAAGGTTTTCCTGCTGAGTGGTATTTACTGGAGAGGTCAGCTTTGATGGAGGTTGAAATAATGTCCTGGCTGGAGATGAAGCAGAATTTATTTCATATTTGTTTATTTGGCTAGGAATAGATACATAGAGAGATGAATTTCAGTGTAATCCTCAAACTGTTCACTATGTTGCCCTAATCTCTATAGCTACATCTGATTACAAAAGAAAACCGGTCACCGGTAGGCTTTAAAAGTTTCTGCCATCTGTCCTGGTGCTTACCCTTCGTTCACCGTAAGGATGTATTGTGAGCAGCTTGACAGGCTCCCTGTGTGTTGCAGCTTTTTATTCTGTTTTTACCTTCTGTGTCTCTTTTGCTTCTGTCTGTTCAACTGGAGCAGCATGTGGGGTTTTCTGTTTCACCAGAACAATGCACATTCTCAGATCCTTTGGTTCAGTTGCTTAGCTTAGTGCTTTGGATTTGGGACCTTCTTTTTATACTGTACCTGGAATAACAGCTTGCACAGTGAATTTTTCACAAGGAAGAGGTCTCCTTGGTCTAGTTCCAGCAAGAGGAACTGTGTGCTGTCCAGTTCCTTCATCCTTGGGATCTTAGTGCTCATGGGCTGGTTTTACCCTGCATGCCTTTTTTAGCTCACTGCGTCTCCAAATCCCTGCCATGTAAGTTACTGTACCCTTTAGTTAGCTTTCTGGATTGTGCTTCAACCTTAATCCTCATCTGACGCTTCACTGTTTCTGTCTGTTGGGAAGATCTTGCTAGACTTGAAACCACAGGAGGAGTGGGATAGCATATACTTCCAGCAAAACAATGGCTTTCTAGCTGCTCCTGGCCAGCTTTATGGTGTGTAGTTGAAAGGAATATGATTACTTGTGATTGCTGTGGATGATCAGGGTGCTGTCTTTTCCAGAGCTGAAGCGTACAATTCACAACAATGTTTTCCATGCTGAGGTATCTCATTCATCTAAATCACATTTTGTCGATGTCCTGAGTGTAATAAACAATATGTCATTAAAGCTAGTCATGACCGTGGTGGGCTTTTGAGAAAATACTATCAATACTGGAAAGCTGGGTTAATCTCTCCCTAAATCCATAAGTAATTCAGGCTGTTACTGTGGTTTCAGCACTCTTCCCTAGAAAGCACAAACCAGGATAATGATGGATATCAAGAAAATAACCTACAGATAAGAAATCTGAGAGCTAATCCCTCTATTTTTAAATAATCAATAAATAATTTATTAGAATATTTTAAATATTTAAAGTGTATTTAAAGCACTATTTCAGCAACCTCGCTTCTTTGTTTTTTTCTTTCATATTTTCTCTGCTCATGATGGAGGTTTCAGATATGTTGTTATTTTCCTCCCTGACTGTATTGTAATGAAGTGTATTAGTTTGTGACATGAAATTGTTGATGTTGCTGTTTGAGTACAGTAAGGCATAGGTACCTGAGGCAGATGTATGGGCTGGCCACACCAGATCAGAAGTCCTGTATTCACAAAGCATCCTCCAATTTAAAGTATTTACAGTTCTGGAAATTAAGAACTGAAAGTCTTGGCGAAAGCTAGTTATGTCCACAGTGTCCAAGATAATGCAAATTGCATAAGCTGACAGTATTACACTGTGAGCTAAGGGAATACTGCTGATCTTCTTTTTTTTTTTTTGAACTTTGATAATCCACTGTCCCATGTGGCCAAACAAGGGAGATCTTTTCTGTGCAGCAAATAATGGCAACAATTTCCTGGCAGCTGAGTTAATTTCAGATTCTGTAGCAGGACTTGAGATTAATGTTAGATTTGTAGTTGCTAGTGGTATTTTAACCTCTTGACTTTCTTCATAGAAAAATAAGTCCTCTATCTAAGGTGTTTGGGTTTTAAATCTGATATCCCCTACTTTCTTACATAGCATATGTGTCACAGTTTGACCACTTAACAGAAAATGGTGTGAAAAGCACTAGTAGCTCTGACTAGTATCAGTTCTTAAACTTTGAGATTCTAGATGAAGAAGAAGGTTGTTAGTGTATATATAATAAGAGGAATTCAATTTCAAAGAGTGATCTGTGCTGCTTAATAAGATGAGCTCGCTTGTACAGGGCTCATTTTAATAAGCTAAATGAAACATTGCATAAGTAAGAAGCAAAGATTTAGGTCACCCTTAAACTACATTAGAAAAACAGTGACTAACTGAAGTAGTGGGTAATCAATCCGCTTTTCATACAGGATATAAGGCTGCAATATGTCTCTGCATGGGGGAGTACTGAGCAGAAATAAAGATGTTTTGCCTGCTGTATATTTCGTTAGTGAGAGTGCTTGCTGGAATGAGTCAGTTTGGTGTTTTACATTGAAAAATACGATGTCAGCTTGACATCGAAAGAAAATGAGGGAGGCTTATTCAAGAATCGGAAAGTATTTTACCCTGAGGGGTTAAAAAAGCTCTGCTTGTGTTAACAGGAAAAAGAAAAAGGAACTTGGTAAACAGAAATATGGAAATGCAAGTGCAGGTAAGAGGAAGCTTCTTGAAATTGGGTGGTGTTTAGTTATACTTAAGTTGGAAGTACAGGAAGAGCTTATATGAAATCTGGAATCTGAATATGAAGGAACTAATTTGTATTGATTGTTATAGAGGAAGGAGGAGGTCTGAAACGATGCTCATCTTGGTTACTCTGTCCCTAAAATCCAACAGTAATAGAGTAATTGCTGGGATGCACACCATCATGTGGTAAATTTTAAGACTCCGGATGGATTAAAAAGGTGATTATTTTTGGAGTCTTCAGCCTAGGTATATTCTGCTTAGCACTAAAATATTTTTAATATGTATGCCTTTTTCTTGCTTATGCTGATTACTCTGTCCATTATTTTTTTCACAGCTTTGAGTAGGAAAATGATTTAACCTCTTCAGTCTTCACATTCTTACACACTGGGACAGACTTCAGTTGAATGGAGAGAGGTTAATTAGTTTAATTAGTTTCCATGGGACTTGGAAAAAAATAAAGTATGGGTACTGTTCATTTTCTCACAGAAGACTGTTTTCTGTAAGCCTATATATTGAATTAAATTTGGCTTAAAATCTTTCTGGAGGAGCTTATTTTGATATGGCCTAAGTGATAGGATGGCTCAAGTTTTTGGGGTCAAAAGAGGGATCTGGGACCTGAAAAGTGCTTCCCTTCATCCTTGGCAGTAAATGTCCCTCCCCCTCAGACCACTGCAGAAGCAGCATCTATGTTGTATGCCAGACTGTATTCAAGAGGAGAGGTTAAGCTGCTAGGTCTTCGATCACTGCTGGTGCAGCTGTTCTGTGTCTCCTCCAGGTGATGGGCCAGATGGAGGTGTCTCATGTGCCTGGTGTGGCCCACAGGCTGTCCTCTGGATGGTCCACATGATGAGCCAGTGTTCATAGCTCTCACAGTAGGCTTCTCCTGCTAGCATTAAGTGGGTTTTCTATAAGCTTGCAATTCTGTTGTGTAAGAGTACACTGAAAGTCTTAGTTTCTTGAGAATACTGAATGAAAAAGATCAGGCATTTTGAGTGATTGAGTGATTATGGACTTTGCTAACCAGAAACTTAGGTTTCTTCCCCTCCACCCTCCAGCTACGACTGCAGCTGCTTTCCTTGTTATATGCTGGCCTTTTGCCTTTTACATCTGCAGATGAGTGCAGTTACAGTCACCCCCTATGCTATATTAGCAGTCTGTGCCAGGAGGAGCCCTCAGAGACCATGGCTTAGCTCTGCTTAGGCTTTGCTGTACAAGCCTGTTGTTAGACAAAGCTTCACATTGAATTCACATTTTCATTATGAAAATGTGCATCTAATTGGTTCTTTCAGCTAACTGAAATGAAAGATGGGTGGCATCTGTTTAATAAAGTCTGTCATCATCTGGAGATTAAAGGGGGAAATATTTATGCTTTCCTGTATCTTAGTGTATTGGCTTAGTATTTCTATAGGGGTTTGATGCTGACCTGGAGTTTTATATGACACTTCATGCAGTCACTGCATGGCTTGAAACTGTTGTGAACACGTTTCCATGTTGGCATTTGCTTGGACACTGTTGGATGTCAAAACACTTTACCTGTAAATTTGAACCCTCAGAAAGTGAGAGTGACTTTACCAGTTTTTTGTCTGAACTGTCCAGGACAAAGACCCAAATTTAACCAGGTTTCTCTCATTTATTTCCACCATGATTCCCTGTTTTTTTAGGACTTTAGTGTATGATATTTTTTCTTTAGTTCTTTCTTGGATATGATACTTCTCCAAAGAAGTCTTTATGCTAAGAATTACATTCAAACACGTTGACACAAACTGAAAAAGCCTGTAGATAGTTGAGGCATACCATATGTTGTCCACCACTTTGCTGCAGCCGGAATTCTGCAGAAGATTGTTGTGGTAGCATTTCATAGGGTGAAGTGTATGGGGGACATATGACATGTTTCTCGGCTAACTATGAACTTCTGATTTTTCTGTGTATAGCGCAGGCATAATGCTTTTTTATATAGGTTTTCTCTGTGTGTATATATGAGAAAGTTGATTTTTATACTACAGTATAGTAGTGTCATAAGGTATAATTAGGCAAGCTATAATTAAACTACTACTGAGTTATGTACTTTAGGATGATACATTATTTCCTTTTGGATTGAGGCCATTTCTCTTATGTGGTTTCCATGTCTGATTTCTTATTCTTCAAAATATAATTAAAGACTCAGCAGACATAACAGTTAATGACATAGTGGGAAGTTCAATATTTTAATGACTTTGAGGTGTAAAGATGCCCCCCCTTTATTTCTTTCTGAAAAATGTTATTTAGTATTTAATCTGTGCTAATGCAATTTGATAAAAATGAAACCACAAAATACAGCATCTCTGGTGAAGCTGAAGCTTAGATCTAGGATATTGCAATTAAAGGGCATGTTCAGAGGCTGTCCTTTGTGCATCAACTGAAACTACTGGATGCCATGTCACAGTGAGACTATAATGGGAGCAGTGGTTGCTGACTGAGAGGTCAGTGGTGAATGTTTTTGTGACTGAAGGATTTGGAGGGGGTGCCCTGTTCTAAGGACTGTCCTTGTTTCTGCCCAGTCAGCTGTGATAGACAAATTCCTGGACTGACTTGAATCAACTGCTTCAATACCATGTTTCTGGTTGCAACGAAAGATTAGAGAGATTCTCAGGACATTGATGATGCCTGCATCAGAAATGGGAATGTGCCCACATTGGAAGCTGTGGACAATTAGGGACAGCAATGATGAGATAGAGAGAGATTGCACTAAGGGCCTGCGAGGAGGAAATGAAGAAATCTGGTGTCAAGGAAAAAGTCATCTTTTATGTGTGTTTGTGCAGGTTGTGTGCCAAGAGCTTGACGGTGTCTTGGAGGATGACAGTAGGACTGCTGATCTTAAATTATGCTCCTTTTGCCATATGACAGCTGGATGGCTGTAGCTTTTTGGAATGAACCTGTTCAACTGGGAACCAGCAGAGCTTTCAGAGAAAAGGCAGCAACCTCAGTCAGTGTCAGATGGACAGGATGTTGCTTAGTTTCTCTTTCTTTTTGTTTTCCTCTGAAAAAAATTCTGAGCAAACATAACGTACACTGTGTTTGTGCCTACATACTGTGTACACTGTACATATTTACATAAGCTCCCATCCTTTTGCATACATGATTTCTATAAGAAAGTTGCTTGCTACTGCCTGGTGAAAATTGTTGTGTCATCTCTTTGACAAAATGTTATTTTTTTCTGCAGTAGTGATGGTTTTACAAATTGGTTAAAGTATCTTTGATTTTTTTTTTAAGTGCATTTTTCCCTGTGAACTGTATTATAAGTAAAAGTAAAGTGGATTAAAACCTAATGACAAATTGTTCTGCTATAATACTATATAATGCTTTATTAAAACTAATAGCATATATTTTCAACTACTTTTAAAACCTTTTCTATCTTCTTACCAAAGCAATAAAATAGTAAAATTTATTGCTTACACGGTGCTTGACCTTTCCAGAAGCACTTTACAAATGCTAATTAATTGTTTTCTGAGGTTTAAAAAGCTACACAGGAGAATGTGGGCTGGAGCAATGGGAACAGCCCGGCCAGGAGAGCAGAGTGCTTCTTGCTATACCTCATTATTTCCGGTTGTGAAGACTATTGTCAGAGGTGCCGGCCACCTTTCATCATCCTTCTGTCTTGATAGCTCTTATCTCGAGGAATCCAACATGTGTATTTCTTAATGAATCTGTCCTCTGACAATGCATCATGGAGTTTTGCTCCTACATGCTTTTAGGCCTGCTGAGGTTTTCAGTGGAAAACAGCCATAATAGCTGTATCCTCCTTGTATGCCTCAGACAAAGAGTGATTAGCATTTATGTAGTGCCTTCCAAATAGTGATCTTGAGGAGTCTAATAAAATTGGCATTTCCTCGCTTTGCAGATGTATAAAAAGTTAAAGCTCAGAGAAGTCAGAATTGGAAATAGCATATTGGTCTCCTGTCAAATAACTTCTCTTTAAGTGAATGAGTAAACCCGATTTAATATAGAAAGCAGAAATGCTCTGAATTATGGAAAAGAACAGGATTATAGGACCTAAGAAATGAAATATATTTTGCATCTCATGCTTAAGTCAGAGGAAAGGAAAAGCCAATATCCATGCATGTTGAATTGGGTTCACGGTAAGATAGTGCATACACCTGGGAATTTGCATATAAAAGACTGTTATAATTGTTAATTTCATGAGCAGACTGGCCAAGAGAGCTGAATACCAGCAGCAAAAAAATACTTCCAGTCCACACCCATTATCACTGCAAGTGGAGCTGGGTTGATTTTTGAGAGCAGAGGAACTGTCTTTATATCTTGGTTTTGTTAAAAAGCACATTAAACTGTCTTGCTCCTGAGTCCTTCAGAAGCACTGAAACATTCCTTCCAGTGCTTTCACTGGTATGTCAAAACAGGACCGCTGCTGTTAGGGATTTTCCTTACCTCCAGCTGCCAATTACAAGCATAACTTCAGTGTTATGCTCCTCTGCCTTCTATGAGGTATCATCATAACTTGTGCCCTGGGCTCCCACAGCCCTCTCTGGGCTTCTGCAGTAGTGGCCTGGACTGCAGGCTTCCAAGTTCAGGTGCACTTTTATTTGTGTGTCTTGCCCTGTCCTGTCCAAGGAGAACAGGATGTCATTTCCAGAGATCCCACAGGGGCTTGGAGTTTAAAACTTGAATAGGAAAGGGACAAAGGTGCCAAGAAAAGAGGAGAAAGGCAGATGAAATCGGGAAAGAAGGTTCATATTCGAGTGTGTCAGACTTGTATTTTTTTTTTACTGTGTATTAGGGTTTTGTAGAGCAATGTCTAGTTGCAGTTTTAGGAAATGGTATCTGCATTTGAATATAAGAAAAAAATTGCTTTGCTTTTTATTTAGTCAGGTTTTTTGACCTTCCAGAAATGGAAGGTTGATTAGCTGATGATCATGGTAAATGATTATTTCCTGAAAAGTCGTAACAGGCTTGGCTGAGTTGATGATTAATTTTTTTTTATCATATTTGTTAGCTAAGAATAATCAGTCCAATATGTTATTGCCTCTCTTTGCTGTCTTTCACTGCACATCTTAGTTAAGGTTTGGACTTTCTATTAAGCTTTTTCAAAGGTAAGAACACAGACATAGCTGAAATAGATCAGTCCATGGCCTGTTTAATCTCAGCAGAGTGGCAAGGGCTTCAGGGGGAGTTGCAGGTGTGATTTACAGAAGCATTGCTTTTATTCCTTGTACTTTTGAGATTTGCTGAAGCTCTCAAAGTTGAGATTTCACCAAATAGTTGCATAGGATGTTGACGTTAAATGCTGTACTCATCAGCATTGTCTTCATAAAATCAAACACAGTTTTTGATTCATTCCAGATTCTAGCCTTTGTAAGTGGTAATGGGCCAGGGATCTGCAATCATTGGTGCCCCTCAAGAAATGAGAGCTGGGAACATAAATCACAGTGTTGTGAAATGTCTATGATTGTGCTAAAATCCACAGAATTACAGTATTTGAACACCATGTGCAGCATACTGATTAACCTTAAATGGCAGAGGGATATGTATATATTTAATAAAAAACAATGACTAGACCCTATCAACTTTGTCAGCATAGAGTACTGTAGCGTGTGTCTGTTTACTGTTACTGCTAGAGGCAGCTAAGAATGGATGAATATCTGTTGTTAGAGGCACCTTGTTGTAGTAAAAATCCTAACAACCTGGAAAGCTAATGTATATGCACAAGTTAGTTGTAAGTAAAAGCTTACTATTCTTTTAGCTCACAAAGCTAATTTTTGTCCTTTAGAGTTTCATTTTAGTGCACATCATTACTTAATTATGCTCTCTTTTCAAGTGCTCTCGATTTTTGTGTGTGCAGTTTTCTCTATGATGTTATATATTAATGTTTAGGATTTCTTATAGGCCATAGGGCTGAAGCAGCTAATACAGGTTTTTAAAAAGACAGGCCTGAATAGGTGTATTTAAACACGCAGTTTGTCACCTCAGTAGGCAGAAATTCCGTGCTTGTTCTAGTGTCTCATTGCACTGTCTTGGGTGACACTTGGTTAACATGTTATCTCAACTGATCGGTGAAGAAGTTCTTAAGCTGATGTTTAGGATGCTCACTTAATGCATTGTTTATATGACTGTTGTCAGTTCAGTGTGACACATAGGCCTATGGTTTTAGTCTCCTCTTGACACAGAGAAGCAACTCTGCTTTGTTTTCTACCTGCTCATACTGAGAAACTTAGCTTGGAAACAGGATTTTCTTTCTTTTCTTGGCAGCTTAGATCTTGCGGGAATGGTAAATCCTGTGATCAGAGCAGGAAGTCTGAACTTTTTTGAAAGTGTGAGGTCCTGATTGCTGCTTAGTAAAAAAGCTGAATTTCTGCATTAGCGAACAGGAATTAAAAAGAAGTGACACGATGCTGAGATCTCTTAAGTACATGCTTAAGGTTTTTAATATGTGAATATTAGGTCAGATTGGTCTGCAGAAGGTTTTAGAAAATAATCAAAATAGTGTTGTGACCAGTAGCCCTAGCAGCTTTTAAGATGTTAAGGCTTCTGGGCTGCCTAAAAAAGATATTCTAGAATAGTAGACTATTAGAGATCTCAGAAAACATGCTTATGGTATTACATATGCAAATAAAGTTATGCTTTCCAGTATCTAAGCAGGTATGGTGTCAACTGTCACTAGTCCATCAGAGGTTACTTGTAATGCCTCAGGTAGTGGGAAGACTCATAATGGCTAAAATTTTGATTTCAAACTTAGGTTAGCATGGGACTGCCAACAACAGTAGGGTTATTCTATATTTATATCCAAAGAGATGATTATCTAATTAGTTGAATGAAAGATAAAGACCTAGAAACCATTGAACTGGAAGATGCTTGGCTTTATTAAGGATGTTGAAATCTGCGTTAAATACTCAAAATTGAATGAATAAAGACAGACAAATGATAGGAACAGGCTGGCTTTTCTAGCCACCTGGATGTTACTCTCAGTATAATGCTGAGCTAGTGTTTTTATCTGTATTGGAACATTCTTTGTGGAAGCATTGAACATAAACAGTGTATACCCAAGCAATTTTTACAATGTAAGTTGTGGCACGTATTTGATCAGGAAATGTCACTGCAGACTGCCTGCTGAAGGTCAGAGAGTTAAATACTGGAGTTGGATTCTAACAGGGCCAGATAATATAATAGCCCGTAACAGTATTAATAGTCATGCAAGCTAAGATAAAAGTTATCAGGGTTTGCTTTATAACCTGATTGCTGTAGGGACCTGTGGTGCTGCTTCTCTCCTCTCATCACTGTGCAAGAG
Organism: Myiopsitta monachus; assembly: GCA_017639245.1. Classification (NCBI taxonomy): domain Eukaryota; kingdom Metazoa; phylum Chordata; class Aves; order Psittaciformes; family Psittacidae; genus Myiopsitta; species Myiopsitta monachus. The sequence goes on along the minus strand of CM029917.1, from coordinate 68,207,180 downwards.
CTGGTGGCAGTAAAGGGATAAAAAGATCTCTTATAGTTGAATTATCTTTGTAAAAAGAAAGACAGTGGACTTAAAGGTTCAGTGATCTCAACCTATATAGTGAATGTTGCATCACTTCAGCCATACCAGTGAGATGCTTGCAGTGCAGAGGCGTTGCACGAGGGTTGGCGCAGCTGGTGCTGGGGAGGTAAGTGCTGTGCCTAACTCTATTGCCAAAAATGTCATTAGAGTGAAGTAATGGGAGTAGCTTTGTGTGAGTTAGAGAATTTGGAAGTGGCTTAGGAATTTGGAAGTGGAACTCTTAATCTCCTTCTCAGTACAGATGGATTGGATATGAGGAAGAGTCTTTCCTGTAAGGGTGGTGAGGCACTGGTATGGGTTGTCCAGGGAAGCTGTGAATGCTCCATCACTGGCAGTGTTCAAGGCTGGGCTGGACATAGCCTTGGATGGCATGGTTTAATGGGAGGTGGTTGGAACTAGATGATCTTAAGGTCCTTTCCAACCCTAACTATTCTATGATTCTATGATACCTTGATACAAAGAATCTGGTGAGCCTTTGGGAAAAGATGTGTAGAACTGCCATACTGAGACTATTGAAGAAACAGAGCTGAATAGCTTTAATCTGTTTATTTACTACTGAAAGAGTACACACAGGGAAAGACGGAATAAAATTGAATGGAAATGTAAAATATTTCTTGTTTTAGCATAATTTTTATAAGAAAATTTGCAGTCAGTTAGTGATATGAGAGAAGGTGGCAAAGTACATGAGCCAGATACAATTAACTGGGGGAAAAAATCTGCTTCTTAGTATCTGTTTATTCAGGACTAGCTGCTTTCAAGTATGTTCTCTGTTGATCTGGGTTTTATGAATGAATATTGAACAGAAGGTACCACTTATTTTTTGAGAGACTATTAGCTAATGCTCAAACACACTGATTCAGTAGCTGGGTAGTATGCTGAAATGTATTATACTGTGATAACCAGTCTGGGTATGTAGAAGAGTTCACTACTGTTAGATAGTTAATGCTGAGCGGGGAGCTGCTAGCCTGAAATACAACCTTGTCACTCAGAATATTTCTTCTCATAGTTTGTATCCCTATCTATATTACATTGGTACTTTTTTCCTGCGCACTTTGCTGGAAATCTTACTCCTCCTTTACACTGCCTGTTTTCTTCTATGTTTCCCTCGTTAACAGGGAGATGAAGGAATATTGGAAGTGTTGTATCATTGTTTACTGTGTATTGTCCTTGCAGTAAAATGAATCATGGGTTTCTCACTGAACCAAAGCAAAACAACAACCAAAAATACCCCACCTTTGTTCTGACTCAAGCAATTTAGAGTTGAACTTCATCCCTAATTGTATAGTTCACTGGAAAATTGAAACCTGCTTATGCTAAGACCTTCTATTGAGTACAGTACCTCCTGAACCTCTGTGAGCTATTGCTCTGATACAGAGCAGTACATCTGTCTTAACCATTTGGTGCAGTGGGGCATCTAGTTAACATCACTGAGTGTCCTCATCAACAGGTACTTCAAGGAAACTTGATATATGCATGAGAGAATCTTCATGCTATACAGCATTTAATGGATAAATGGAGAAAAAAAATTGGGTAGTTTCTTTGTTTTATAAAAAAAGACCGAAAAGTAGAGGATTGTAGAGGGACTTAATGTTTTCCTCTCCTCATTCTTCCACCTTTTTTGATCCTGTAGTCACAAAAAAAACCCAGTAGTCACAAAAGCTAGGGATGTGCAGATGCCTTAAGACTGCCAATAACAGGGATTCCTTTTCCCCTTCTCAACCTCAATTTGTGGAGCAAAACAAATCCCCTCATCTAATTGAACATCTGACTCCTTTTTCAAGCTGGAGGTTTGTCCTAGTTTCAGCAGTAGCAGTAATTTTTCTCTCTCTTAGTAGCTGGTGCAGTGCTGTGTTTTTGACTTTCAGCCTGGGAACAGCGCTGATAACACTGATGTTTTTAGTTGCTGCTCATAATGTTTAGGCTGACCAAGGACTTTCTGAGCCTCATGCTCTGCCAGGGGGGAGGGGAAGCTGGGAGGAAGCAGAGGCAGGGTACCTGGCCCAGACTGACCAAAGAGGTATTCCATACCACAGTACATAATGCCCAGTGTATAAACTGGGGACAGTTACCCGAGAGGGTCAGATCGCTGCTCAGTTAGGCTGGGTATTGGTCGGTGGGTGGTGAGCGGTTGTATCCTCTTCCCTTGTATGTCCCTTATCATTATTATTACTGGTGGTAGCAGTAGTGGTTTGTGTTATACCTTAGTTATTGGACTGTTCTTATCTCAGCTCATGGGAGTTACATTCTTTGGATTCTCCTCCCCATCCCCCCAGGAGCGGGAGGGGGGAGAGAAAGGTAAGGGGAGTGAGTGAGTGAACTGTGTGGCTGATTTATGGCTGGGCTTAGACCACAACAAGGTTACTGTAATTCTCATGTACTGAAATCGGGCTAGCAGTCTGTTGTAGGACATGGTAAATGACTCTGTAGCTGTGATTGATCTCTTGGAGAGTATGTAGTTTGTCTGATGCTATTGTGAAATGTCAGGAACAATGCACAGAAATCAGGGTTTCAGCAAGGATTTTTAATTAAGTCTTTGAAATTGTCCAGGCCTTTGAAATCTGATTGCTTAGATTAGAGGCAGTGAAGACAGAAGGAATTCTTGGCTTTAAGTGTGGCTGCGTTGGTACACGTCAGTCCTCCAATAATATCAACATTTGCACTTCTCTGATTTGTGAAAACTTTTGGAAGTAATGGTTAAAAAACACAAACCAAACAAACTTTAAAAATTGGAAAGCCTTTCAAATTCCTTAGGCCCCCTCAGGAAGGGAGAAACTGACTGATTCATTTAGGAAGAACCGTGAAGTTACTTTAACAGAACTAATTGCGTCGCTTGGGAAAGAGCAAAACAGGTGTACTTATGTATGGTTCTAGGTATTTCTAAGTATGTATATTTACATCAGAAACATCTTTTACTATGGCAGCTATGGTATTAATGTTGGAAAAAGCCCAAGTAGAACTTCTGTTAGTTATTTGAATAGGTGATGGTGTGCTCTGGTGTGCTCTTCAGGCTAAATCCTTTCAAATAAGAAGACAAGTCGTGTTTCTTAGCTGAAGGCTTGTGCGGGAGATGCCTACCAGCAGGTTGTTTGGATTTTGGTAAGGATGGTTCCTATGCTTTCTATGCAAAAGAGCTCATCCTTTGGAAAGTATATTGATAGCAGAGGATTTGGAGTGTTCTAACCTGATCAGAGGTTACAATTACGGCATGGTTGCCCAATTTGGAAACATCCTAGTGTTCGAACAGTAAAAACTGTTAATACTATACAAGTTCATTGGCAGGAAGGAAGCCTGACTGCCTTGTACTGACTCATATGATACCTGAATTCAGCCTAAAGGAATTGTCACTTGCGGAGAAACAAACTGGCTTCTAGAAAATGGGTGCAGCTGTTAAAAATCCTGGCTAGGGCCAGTCAGACCAGAGTCAGTTATGATAAAACATTGTAGCATTGCAGATAAAGAATGATTTGGGAATAGCTGAACAACCTCCTGGAAATTGTCTTCTGCATAAACCTCCTAATCTCCTGTGTCGGTAATGCTGGCTCTGAGCTTCCACCTCTCTGGGGCTATGATGTTTTATGACACCTACAATGTTAGAATAATTTTGATACACTTCAGCCAGGAGAGCAGTGGCAGTGAGTTTGCTGGTGGTGTGTTAGCTTTACTGAACTGAAAGTGTGGCTTCAGACAGAAAGCCTGTGGGGAAAGAGGGGGCTTCTTGTCATCTCTGCTGTGTGTTTGGCTGTTGTGAGGTGAGGAACAGGTGAGAACAGCTTTTCTGCTAGTGTTACTAGTGAAAGATGAGTGTGCATAGTAAAAAACTTGTTCTGGGTTACCTACTTGGAGGAGACAGCATAATTTTATCATAGAATCATAAAATGGGTAGGGTTGGAAGGCACTGTAAGATCATCCAGGTCAACCCCTCCCTTCCACAAGACCAGGTTGCTCAAAGCCACCCCCTCCAGTCTGACCTGGAACACTGCCAGGCATGGGGCAGCCACAGCTTCTCAGAAACCTGTTCCAGTGCCTCATCACCCTCACAGTGAAGAGTTTTTCCTCCCAACATCTAGTCTAAATCTCCCCTCTGTCAGTTTAAAGCCATTCCTCCTTGTCCTGTCACTACATGCCCTTGTAAAATGTCCCTCTTCAGGTCTCTTGCAGGCCCCCTTTAGGTACTGGAGGGCTGCCCTAAGGTCTCCCCAGATCCTTCTCCAGGCTGAAAAAGCCCAACTCTTAGCCTGTCTTCATAGGGGAGGTGCTCCAGCCTCCGATTTTATGGGACTGCCATCTTGGCTTGCAAGGCAGTGAGTGAGCTGTTCCCATGAATTATTACAGTGTTACAGTGCAGAACTATGTGCAGTTGCCACTGATACTGTTTGCAGTGGTTGTCTAGTGTACGGGTTCATCTGACTAGTAATACAGTGAAACATTTACAGTGTATGGGAGAAGTACTACTATGGGAGAAGTACAATTTGGATCTCGCTGACCAGCAGAACTGACACACAACCACAGGAACAGTTGCAAGCAGTCAGGTTTTCTCCCTGGCTGACAGTTAAATGGATTTTATTTTTTATTTTTATTTTTTTTAATAATTCTGGTGAGTTGCGTAAGATCACTTTGTGTACTTGAAGTTAATCATTGGTGAAGTGCTTTGTTGGATCAAAATCAGCATTTCACTTCCTCAAAGGATTCTGCCTCTATTTATCATGATCTTTTTTTTCAGGCTTTATATAATTTCCTATCTAAGAGGGATATGTTTTCTTGCTGGGTTTTGGTTTGTTTTTTAATAAATAAAAAGAAAAAATTGAAAATGCCAGGCATTTGCTTATAGTTTATTTCAGATAGTTGTGTTTACTGAAGTATAAGCAGAAAAATCCTAGCTCCAGGGATTTGCAGCCTGATAGGAGGCAATGGGAAGCAGGGAGGCCATGTTCAGGGGGCCATGCTCAGGAAAGGAGCCCAAAGATTGCTTCAGTAAGATCACAAAGTTGCTCAAGCATATACGCATCTTGAATCAGTTATTTTAATGTAACAAAAGAATTGCTCGCCAAACTGAAAACAAAACACACTGAAATGTAAAAATGCCTTCTTGGAACTTCTTGCTTCAGTGATTTTTGTATGAAATAAGAAATATTAAAAGTTAGTCCCAAATTGACAGTGTTTATACTATCTGTTGCTCCTCTCTCTTGCAGTAGCGTATTCTTGGTGCTCTTTATGAAAGCTGGTATTTTCATGGGAAAGAAATGTACCGTGGAGATCAGAAGGATGGCCAGAGACTCCTTGACTGACATTGGACAACAGTATTAAATGAGAAAATTTTTAGAATGTCACTGAAATATGGACTTGTATCTCTTTGTAATCCCATAATGAAAGTAAAATCAGACATATATATCAGAGTCGTATGTTCAGTTGACAAGTGTGGCTTGTCAGAAAGGACTTAAAATAGAAAAATATTTTAATGAACCATAACTCTTTCTTGGCAATATTTGGCCTTAGAGTAGAGGGAAACATGAATAAAATATTTTTGGCATAATTTACATGGTGCTAAGCGAGTGAGCTCAGTGGACTTTCAAGGCTTAATCTCTTTGGAGGATACTACATACATATATTTGAAGATAGAAATACTGACAGTCTCTGTATGGCTGATTTTAGGAGCTGTCCTATTGTCAGAAGCACAAATCTGCACAATTAGAGAATTCAAACGAAGAAAGCCACTGTCTAACTCAGAATATTGAGCAAACTATAAACTGCACAGGCTTTGGCTTTTTATTTTGTTTCCTTCCAATCTGTGCAATGCTTTACGCCAAAAACCTAAGGTGTGTAATGCTGGAAAAGGGCCTGAGAGCTTGGACAGCAGCAGGCACTAACTGTAATATTCTCAGAGCTGATGTAAGATAGACATTTTCTTCTGTTACTTGAAAGTTATTTTAAGTTGAAATGAAAAAAATACTTCATTTTAATAGAAGTGAAGGCAGATCAGCAGTCCTTTCTGTATTCAAATGTAAACCATTACTATTTTCTTGGGAACAGGTATTTCCTGCAAATAATAATATTTTGATTTTGGAATGCGTTTCTTTGAGCAAGTTCAAGTGGAAATTTTCATCCCACATGTGTGGAGTATTCTGTTCATTATTTGCAAAACTAGTTAGTTCATATAGGATAAAGTGGTGTAGACTGCTCCTGATTTTATGCCAATGTATGAAGACAGAACAGGGAGCAACAAGGCTAATGATGGTTTCTCATGCTTACTCATCCACATATACTTGCGTTTGCAAGTGTAAAACTCAAGCTGCTGTATGTGCATCTCATTGTGCCCAAAGGTGTATTTGCATAGAAATATTAAATATGTGCTAGAGATATTTGGGAAATTTTGGAAAAAATGTCAGGAGAAAGAATGCATTGCAAAATCACTGTTTTTCTTTGTGGTAAATCTAAAGGCAAAAAGCATGGACTGGTGGGGAGGATGAAGTGTGCAACCTTCTTTCTGCTTTTTGCTTGAAAATAGAGTTTTGAAAAGCTGGCATCTTTTTTTCAGTTGGGTATTTTGTTGTGGTTGGTTTTTTTAATTAGTCCCACAATTTATAAGAAAGCACAGTATTTTTATTTTAATATAGATCAGTAGTCAATAAGGATTTGGAATGCCCAGTTTACTATGACTATATGCTAGTACAGGTATTGCTTGCATAAAAAGTTGATGAATGGCAGATTTAATTAAATCTAATTGGGCAGTTGTATCCTACTGTTGTGTTTTGAGTTTAGTCCATTTTTATGAGTCGTTTAACAAGCATTTTCTCTCTCATGGAAGGGTTTTAATCGTTTTTACACCTGTATAAACATGCTAGTGTAAGGCCTGTGAACTGTACTGCAGAGACAGAAAGCAACAGTGGCATGAGTGCACTTTCTGCAAGCGCATTCTGTAAGCAATGCAGGACCAGACCTTTGCAGAGCAATAGCTAGATTCTGATCAAGCCTGAGTTATAGTCAGTATGAATGTATTTACCCTGAGGGCATCTGCCCCCTCCTTGAAGTAGTGGATCAGATCATATCTGTAAGCATATGTAACCAGTATTGAGATTGAGAGTGATTTGTAATCCCTTTACTGGGATCTATTTCTGACTTAGTTTTCTCATATTCATTTAGGTTAAAGCTGTGTCTGTTACATTAAGCAGCCTTTTCCTCAAATGCCTTTTCTCAGCTTTTTAAGATGAGTGAAAACCTGATGTCACATTGTGACCTTCTAGCTTTCCTTTTAGTACTTCACATCAATCACAAAGATGTATGCGTTCTATCAAATACATATTTAAAATGCAGTCTGAACATGGAGATGCAATGGTGACATGACACAGAATCAATAAAAAATCAGCTACACTGTTGCTGTTTCACTGCATTGTGTTTCAACATTGAGGTAAGAGAAAGCAAGGGTCCTAGTTTACAAAGGGGAGGCAGGAGCATGCTGGCTGTTAAAACATTCCCTCTGCAGAGCCCAGCTTGTGTTAAATATCCAGCTCATTGCCTGTAACTCCAAACCCTTTCGTTTGCTGTGTTCGTTCTGTCTCAAGAAGCATTTGCATCAAATGATGTGAGTTCTGTTTGGTGCACTACAGTGAGGTGTGGAGGTTGTTCAAGTGTAGCTAATGATACACATTTGATAGCCTGGTAATAAATGCACCAGGCTTCTCAAACCTCACTATAATATTTTTATTTCACTGAAATGCCTTGATGCAATTGAAAAGCATGTGTTTTGAAAGCGAGATCCTCCAGTTCCCTCTAATACTTTGGTGAGGTTAAACTGATTCTCTGTTTCCAACTGGACAAAAAATGTTTTTGTGACCAGCACTTTAGTGATGGTGCTACTAACCCTCCTTCAGAAAGAAGGTGAATGTTAAAATTAAAGGCACTGTCACAGTAGGTACAGCTTTTCATATACAAAGAGGGAGTCTCAGAGTTGAGTATTGTTCATCTGCTATTTAAAACACTCACTTTAATTGATGCATATATTCAAAGGCATTCATGAGCCTTATTTCAGTATTCTGACAACTGGTGCCTTCCTGCATTCTGTATTCAGAGAAAATTTGTTTCAAATGTTATAAACTTATGTCTTCTTAATGGCAGCTATAAAAAGTAGTTTGTAAATAGGAATGAACATTCCAAATAAATAAAGAATCTTACCTTTTAATGCAAACCCAGCTTGGGCACCTCTGTGCGTGTGTGAAGGCTAGGTCAGAGGATGTAGAATGCAGCACACTGGTAATAAGCTGTAGTGCTTCCAGAACCAATACAGTGTTTAGTTCAGACATCTATCTGTACACTACTGTTGGATTTGGGTATATTTAGTTATTGAAAGTCTCATGAATAACAACCTGTAGTTGGCACCACCTATCAGCTTTTCAGTGACCAGTATAAAATAAGCTGATCTACCTAGTTTGCTTCTTTGTATGGAGGTAAGCTTGTGCTGTTTAACTTCTCTATTGTCAACTGCTCTTAGTACCTATTCAACAGAAGCATCTTGCGTCAGGGACTTGTTTTTCTAATGCATGTTAGATGGTGATGGTTGGGAATCCTTCACATTGCACTAGTTGTCAACAAAATACCTTTGAATACTGGATCATTTTTAAGAAAGAAAAGAATGCCTTGGAATTAGAATTTCTGTAGCAATTTTTTTTCCTCAAGCGGTTGCAGGTAAAAGCCCTAAAAGCATAGATCTAGAATAAAAAAAAAAAAAACAACAACAAAGAACAACAAAACAAAAAATAGTGAAAAACATGGCAGAAAGAAGAAAGGCAAAGCATTGAAGAGATGTTTATAGAGTCAGTGAAAGTGTGTGGGAGTTTTATTAAAGCAGTACTGGAAGTGACATTCACAGTGACCTTCACAGCAAAGTTTTATTGCAGCAGTACAGTGCTCAAAAACTGTGTTGGTGATTTGGTTTAGTGGTGGTCTTGGCAGTCCTGGGGACTTCAAGTTGAACTTGATGATCTTAAAGGTCTTTTCCAACCCAGCTGATTCTATAGTTCTGTGAAAACAGGAAGAGAAAGATGTGTTCTCAGGATATTTTCCTATAATTTTGGAACCTTTTTTTGCCATACTTCCCACAGTAATGTGATAAAAGCTTTCAGACGTCTCTGCATGAAACAGATCTTTCTTGTGCCATCTGCCTGCCATCCTCAGCGTGGGCCAAGGGGAGCTGAATATTTGGCTAGAGTAGGGTTTTTTTCCCTGTGACTTTCTCTGGCAAACGGCCTTCAAGAAAATAGCCTTCATTTGTGCTTTAGACCGAGAGCCAGCACATAATCCGTCACATGCATCTGTTATCGAAGTGCAGTACAAAGTAGGAAAGTAGGGAAGGAAGAAAATGGCTGAAAAAGGTGGAGGGTTTTTTGTTTTAGTGTATGTGTGGTGTGGTTTTTTGTTGTTGATTTTTTTAATATAAAACAAAATTAAAATGTTGCTTTTCTTTGTGGTGCACTTTTTTCTCTAGAGGGATTATTTCCTTACAGCGCAAACGTAATTGTTCTGGAAAACTACCAGGTATCATGTAATAAACCAGTTTCTTTATCCATTCTGATTAATGGAAATTACTGTTTCAAGATGTAAAAAGGAATACTATGGAAAACTTAAAATTAGAGGCTATAGAGGAATTAATTTCCTTACTAGCGTTCCAGAAATTTAATTTTTCTATGAAATGATATTCAAGCACTTAACAGTATACATTTCTTTCCTTCAAATCCTGGGAGCAGAACTGCTCAGGGCAGTTCTTTAGTCCCTTCCTGTAAAAGAAGCACAAGAAGTGAGTCACAAAGTCAGACTCTGAAGATGAAAATCTTTCCTGTGCTCATCCCTAAAGGATGGAAGGCTTGTAGTAAGTATCACAAAGGCTCATATTCTGGTTCTTAAAACTGTTTTTAAGGGGATAAATAGTGTTCTCTGAGGTAGCATGAACAGATAGTGGCCTAAATAGGGAATGATATGAAAATTTACAGAGTCTTCCTCTTCCCACCCTCCTCTTGGAACTACTCACAGTACTATTGAGGGTGTAAGGTAAATGTAGGATAAGATTTGACAGCCACTCAAATTATGATGCTTGATAATTGCAAGGATCTCTGTGTCCTGGGTTTAGCGAGTGCTGGCTGCCTAGTTATTGTATTTGTAATGCAATTAGTGGTGACAGGGCAGCCTTGCTGTGTGCAGAGAAGTTGTGTTTGCAAAACAGCACAGATCAGCTCGCAAAAATCTCTGCTGCAGAATTTATGTGAAAGAGAGAAAGGTCTTTGTGTAGCTTTGCTGTTACAGGAAAGAGATGGGGGGAGCAGTGTGAAAGCTTCCTGCAACAATTTGGAAACACGTAAAGGTTCAAGTGTTATCCTTTACTCATCTCACCAGAAAACAAATCTTAGCCGTTTGCTCTAAAAGGAAGGAAGGAAAGAATAATTTGTTTGAAACGCTGAGGAAACGGTAGAGTTCCCTTACATGTACACAGGTGTTTCCTGGGCAGAATGTGATATATCCATATATTAGCATATATGTTTGCATATTTTGGGGCATTCTCTGAGGCCAGATAACTGAATGAGCTTTTCTTCGGCTTACAGTTGAAGTAAGGTGCAGATTTGCAGCTGTGGTATACACTGATTATTTCTAACACTAGTATTACTTAATTTGTTACAAAGCAGTTCTTTGACACAGTGTGTAAAGGTGGACAGGGATGCTTTACGTACGGGTAGCAAATTAGCAACAAAGAATATTGATCTTTAGTGCTTTTGACAAGCTCTACTTAAGTCATTCCCTAGAGGTGAAGATGAACAAACCATTTGAGACATTTTAAAACTAAGCTGGGCAAAATTATAACAAGACAGCTTGCTGTCACTATATTTTTGACTGCTGGCCATTATTACATGTTGCAGCCATCATTAAAGTTGCTTAAATTCCTCAGATGTCCATGTTGCTACCAGAGCATGGTCCTACTGTCGTCTTTGTCCCAGGCATTAACATTGTGTGGCTGTTCCTTACTATAGCTGTATCATAACTAAGCCTGTGGAGAATTCACTTTGCTTTTATCTCGTTAGTTTTCAACTAATTAAATTCTCTGATTTAATTTATTCTGTCCCCAAATAGCATAATGCCAGCAGGGAAGGATGAGGGGGCAGTGAGACCCAGCTGGGTGGGAGAGGAGGCCAGAGCCTGTTTGCAGCAGTGGCAAGATGGGTTGAAGGGTTTAACAGCTGTTTGCTGAGGAATTTGGCAGGCCTGAAGACAAAAAGAAGAAAAAACCCAAAACACTGCATTTTATTTCTAGTGTTAGGAAAGGAAATATTTAAGAAGGAAACAAATAAAGAAAAACATATATAAATAAAAAAGTATCTCTTTCAGTACTGAAAGCAAGGAACAGATACTACTAGATTTGGTCTGCAATCACTGTTCCTTCACTTTTTGAATATTACTGAGGCGCACACGTTTATGACTGATGAGCTTGCTTAATGGAAAGCAGTGTGTCTGGAAAGCAGTGTGACAGCCAAGTTTCCAGCTGATGCAGAATATGCTGGTGCACCAGCTAAGTAGCTGAAATTGCTTAGAATGCAGGTTGCACCCCCACTCCAAATGCTGTTCTGACTCTCTGCAGTTCGAGACTGGGCTGTGTTGGTCCAATGCTGGTCTTTAAACCCACTCCTTCAGCTGGCCTTGTGTGAAAGATAGCAGGAGAGGAATGTGAAGCTCCATGGAATTTCTTTTTTTAAGACCTCGGGGCTTGTCTGACCCCCGGTTTTGTGTTTTAGGGCATTGCAAAGCACCGAATTGTTCTTCTGTGTGGCTGCTGTATTGCTGCCAGGTAGACTTCCCATTTTTTCCTTTAAGTACTCTGTTTTGACAACCCAGTGAGATTGTATAAAACATATTTAACTCTTCGTAAACAAGCCCTTGAGCTAGCTCATGTATTTTTCCAGTTAATTTAGTACTTTACTAACCAAAGTTACACTGTCCCATTTTTAAATCTGGTATGCATTCTGCATCTTTTTCTGCCCATACAGCACATTTGAAAAGGGTTTTGCTAATTACAGTTCAATAGTTCACACCTGTTGTATGTTGAGATCACTCTAATGGCATTCTTGGACATATATTGAGCTTGATGGTGATGCTTATGAATTTGTTTCGTTGAAATTGCTACCTCTCATCCATGAAAATGTGTTCTTTCTGAAACACAGCTGCTTTATGATTTGCTACGATAAATGTCAATTGATAAATGCTCAGTCAGAGTCTCCTGTTTGAACCTTATTACAGATTTCAAATTAAACCTTGTAAGTAATTTTTTTTGCATATATGAATGATTCAAAGCATGGGGAAAAGCAGGTTTTGGAATATATGTTAAAGATTCCACAAATGGACAGACAAAACTGTTAACATTGTTTTTTTCGCGTGAGAGTGATTCTTATGTTAATCATTAAAGCAAACACTAAATTGACTCCCTTACTAATGTATTGAAGTGATACACTTAACAATATATATTTCCTGTTCCCTGATGTGTGAAAAGTCTTTGTGTTTCCAGCTTTTGTGAATGTATCTAGGAAGGAGGTGATTTATGCTCCTGCTACATGCAGTTCTATTGCAAGTCAAAACTGCAGCTGTCATGTAAGTTCAGCAAACAAAAATCTCCAGGTACAGATTAAAGGCATTTTCTGTGTGTGGAAATTCAGGAAATCCTGAGTTGGGAGACGCCTAGGCCACAATTCTAGTAACCAGGTCTCGAAAATCATTATGCTTTAGCCAGAAATGGCGTCTCTCTGGAGTAGATTTCTGTTTGAGTTCATGTATTAGCTGATCATGTGTAACTTCATCTAGAATGGACAATGTAGCTGATGAATGTGAGGTCCTCACTGCCTCTCAGTCAGGTCTTTGCAGGTTTGTTTGCAGTAGGGACTGTGCAGTAGGAGTACAAATACACCATGTTCAATTTGAAAACTTATGATGTACCAGTTATGATCTGTCAGTCCAGTTCATGACTGTGTTCAGTAGCTGTTAGTATAAGATCTGCTGGAATAATATAAAAGGTGTATTTCAACACCAGGTTTATCTAGAAAGCACAGGACAGTGAATTTGCACTTATGTGTATTGAAACTCTCCTGGTGCCAGGCTCTTCTGTTCATTTAGCTTGCCTTAATGCCATAATTCATTAGAACCAACTTCATGGATACATGTACATTAAGTGACACTTTGTACTGAGGAGCGGAAAAGAGCAAGGATTGCCCTCTGTTTCTTAAATACGTATACAGCACACAGTTTTGCTGATCTAAGTATCATTCCGTGTACATATGGTTCTGATTTAATTTTTTTGTTAGATGAACACTTATTGCTCTGCATATTGGAGCCTGTTGACTTCAAAAAGTATAATTGCATGTAAAATTGTCGTATGACCCTCTCCACTGAATTTTATTCAAGATTTTTTTCTCCCTTTTAGAAAACATCTTTGCAGTAAAAAGGGTGTTTTATCCTGGCCTGTGTGATAATGATGCTGTTTTGAGTTTAATAGGAGTGTGTTTAGTATGTTTATTTAGAATGTGTATGTTTTTATGAATGATGGCCGTTTTCACCTATTATGTAATGAGCATTGTGTGTTTTAAAGATTTGATGGAAGGGTTGCTAGGTTTTAAGAATGAGGTGGAATGTTTCTGTTACTATTTCGTGCAGCAATTCCTGATGCTTCTGTGCATCATATACATCTGTATGTTCTGACTCTTCATTTGTAGTAGAATTTTTCTTCTGAAAATACTTGTCAGATTAAAATAAGTCTAATGTGCTGTCACACAGGTGGGGCTTTCAACAAATAATCAGTCTTTGGCTTCTCGATGTCTTAATCCTTGACAGCTGTTAAGAGTTGTAGTAAGGTACTAAAACAAAAAGTCTGAGGTCTGAAGTCTAATTGATGTTTAGTTTGGAGGCTGACCTATAAAACAAATAGGTAAAAAAGACAATTGGCTCTGCCAACAAGGATTATTGCTTCAATATATGTCAGACTAAAAGAAACTAATTTAGCTTAAAAATAGTTTTGTTAAGAACAAGATTTCTTTTTTAATTAATTTTTTGATGTTTTTTAAAAAAAAAAAAACCAACAAACGTTTAAAGTTCCCTGCAGTTTGCAGGAGAAGATAGGACTGTTGATTCCTATCTTCCCCTTCAAGTGTCTTGATTGGTGTTTGTGAGGTAGGTGGTGACGGGATCACTCACTTCAGTGGGACAGTTTTTAAAGGATTACAGCCTCAATAGCAAAGCATTTGGTTTCCTGGACACAATTTTTCTTCTTCAAAACACTTGGAGTATGGAATTTAAGGGCATAGAGATGAAAGACAAAATTAAAAGGCTGTGAGGATGTGGGCTTGGGATGGAGGAGAAGGAATGGTTATACATAGCAAGTAAAGGAGGTGTGTGATACTGAGCTATGGTGTGAGGTTACGCTGTTTTAATAACATTTTAATACCATTTTAATAATGCCTTTTGTGCTGCTAAAGTTGGTCAAATTGCTGTGAACTTTGGAAAGTGAATCAGGCTTTGTTTCTTTAGTCTAATCTATACAGATGTAAAAGTGCAATGTTCAGTTTATTTTTTGCCAGCTCCCTTGAAGTGCTTGAGATTTGTGCACAGGCAGCTGAAAGGGGGTGGACTGGAAATAGATGAACTTCCAAAAATACAGTGGGGCAAACAAAATTCTGCCTCTGTTTTTCTGTTAGCATAAAGGTTTTTATCTCTCAAATCCTGTAGTCTTTGTCTCTTCAAGTGTTGCTAACTCTTTTCTCTGTAAGCTCAGTTTTAACGACAAAACTCATTTTCCCTTATAATTTTTTTTTCTCTTTTTCATCTTTCTCAGAGTCCTCATAGGATTCTTAGCTGTAACCTCTCTTGCTACCTCTGCTGGTTTTGCTTCCTGTCTTGTGATTGCTGACTGTGCTTCTGGTGCCTGCTCTTTAATTACTACAAATGTATCTGGCACCACCCAGGAGAACATTTGAATGGCTGGAGCTGAAACCCAGTTGAACTGTTTACCTTAGGGTGGACAGAAGTAGACTGTAGTTGGTGGTACTTGTTCAAGAAACAGTTTTTAATTGAAAAAAAAACCCCAAACTACCCTAAGACTGTGCACATTAATTTGCATGGACCAGACATCCAGTGGCATAATTTTCCGCATGTTGCTGCTACATTTATTTATATTTTGGTTTAAAAAGTGCTTAAATATAAGACTCTACATCTAAGGTTTTTGCATGATTTTTCTTCATATACTGCTAAATTCTGGAGTAAATCTTATGATGGACAACTTACTTCAGAGAAATATAGGTAAGGCCATATTGTAAAAGAAGGAAACGACTTCTGAACTAGATTTTGTAACTTGAATGAGTATCATATGACAGTACTTGCAATAAAACTTAGAGGTGCTTTGCTTTTTTTCTTATTTGAAGTAGAAAAGTATTATTTTATTATTTTTCTTTGAGGAAGTTGGCTTCTTTAGAACGCTGAAGTAGCTACCATTTTTAGAAGTATTCAGTATACACATCTGTGTATTACTAAGAGACTGTGAAGGAACATACAAAATTTAGCGCCTGACTAATGCCAATTATAGACAACTCATTCTGCAAATAATTAGTTTATTTTAAGTAAAAAATGAAGATACAGTAATTTTTTCACCTGATTAAATCCACAGTGTATTAGCTTCCTTTGTCAGAATGGGTTTTCTTTATCAATAACTATTTTGGGAAGACAGACCTCTTATTTCATTTGCTTATGGAAGTGGCCAAACAGTATATATCAACCCATTTCTTCATTCAAACTACAGTTGTAATTTGATAGTGAGGTTTGTAATGGACTAAATGAACTGTCTGAACTTTGCGCTTCCCAAATAAGATTCAGCAAGCTTTTCCCTAGTCTTTAGAAGAAAGAAAATACGGAAAAATTGAGGCCTGCATCTACTTTGCAGCGCAAGAAGTAAATTTAACTTAGGAGATCTGCACACAGGCATGTACACATAGCTTGCTAAATTTTCGCTCTTATTTTTAACAATGCATTTGATTCTAAAATTTCCCAAGTTTGTGACATCTTCCTTCAAATTCCGAAGTGGGAAACTGCTTTCAGCTCTATCGCTGTTTCGATGCTTGACCACCAGTGAGCACCTTGTAACCTTTGTCTCAATTTGTCTGATCTGTAATGTCATTATCTGTAAGGCGAGTGTGTAGTTTAGGTAAAAACTACAAACCACTCAGGATATGTGGATGAAAAAAAGTATTGAGAAGTCTCTGAACAGGTGATGATTTTTTTGGAGGAGTTTTGGAATTCCTCTGGCTCTGTGAGATTTTTCTAAGTGTGCTATTTTTGGTAATAGCCTTATCCGAGGTTCTTTATATTTGCACAGTTCAAGACTGGTAACTGCAATATGTGTCTGTTCACAAACTGCCCTGAGTTTCTGTTGATGGCACAACTACAGCACTGGTCTTCAGGTTTCCTGATGCTAGTCCTTCTGTTTAAAAGCCCTCTGGGAAGAAGTATACCCAGGAATACTGCCTAGAAGAGCTAATTTGTTCAGAAATTTGAAAGTAGGGCAATTTTTCCTAAGTGTGCTACTTCCAAGAGTTGTTCTGTTGTTTGTTTGCCTTTAATATTTGGAAGATTCTGCTTTTGAGAAGCAAAAAAGTTCTCAGGAATTTAAAAAGATATTTTTTCGTATCATGGAAATTTTGATCAGGTATATATTTTTTAATATATATTTATATATTTGATCAGGTATATATATATGTTGATCAGGTATACATAGGGAGGTGGCAAAAGGCGGTACCAACAGTGGTAACTTTGAAAATCTTGGAGTAAGGCAAAGCCTTGCTCACGTTTTTTTAATTTTTGATTAAACAGATTGGAAGAATTTCCTGGTATAGTTATCTGGGTAGAAAAAAAAATATAAACTTCCAACATTCAGGTGTAATCAGGATCTTGAAACTTTTATATTAGCCCTCTTTTTTGTTATATGGTAGAGGTAAACTTATGAAGCTGACACTGGATATCCATAGGTGGTCTGACTTGTCATAGGCACAGCATCTATGTACATGTGAAGCATGTAGAGTCTGCAGATATGCAAGGGTCAATAGTCACATATTATATTAAAAAGGACAGGTCAGTTACAGAGTGTATTCCCTAGGTTTCAGTGAGGGGATTTCATGTGTAGATCATTATGCCAATTATCCTCCTTCCAGAGACAGGGAAGGTCAAGCACAGGGCCATTAAGTTACCTGCCTAAAGTCACAAGAGAGTCTGCTGGCAGGAACTGACTCTGTGTCTCATAAATCTCTTGTCCATGTTATGTCCACAATAAGACATTTGTATTGAACTATTTTCTTAAGAAACTCTTAAAGTGCTGCTCTACTGTTATAGGCACTGCATTTCAGAGAGCTTTCAAATAGTTTTTAAGTATTATAATTGTCTATATTCAGAGAAAAGAGGAAAAACTCAGACCTTTTTTTTTCTGTTATTGACAAAAGCACTCACACCCAGATGCAAAATCCTATCTGAAGGCAAATTTTACAGCTCAATTATTAATCCCTGGAAAAGAATTCATAATGGAATTGCTGACAGTTCCTTAATTACAGCGATTCTAATAGAACCTCTAATAATAAGGTAGCACTAAAGTTGGTTGAGCTGCTGTCTCAGCTGTTGAACGCAGGCTTACAAAAATCTTTCTGTGTGGAAATGTGGTGTAATGCTGTTCAAGAGTGACTTGCATTGCTGTTCTCAGTGAGCATGTTGGCTTTTGTATCAAATGACGTTTTCCTATCATTGTGGTCTGCTACTGAAATACATTTTCAGTAATCTCTGCTTCTGGAGAAGAAAAACCATTTTATACTTACAGTAGATAAACCCAGTGTTATTCTAGGCAATCGAGGAAGAATTAGCAGTGTTCAAAATAGGAATGGAAATTGTTCTTTTTTGATAAAAAGGTCTTTTAGGCAAACTTTACTTTGAAGTAAGGTTATGTTTATGAAATAAAGTTAAAGTATTTCAGTTATGTGTAGGTTATAGTGGCAGAGTTTTCACAGCAATACTTGCCCACATAGTACAGAAGACTCATGTATCAGTGACCCAATTTTTCAAGCTCTGTCCATTTTCCATTCTGCTGTGTCGTAAGATAAATTTTTTTTTTTTCCAACTTGTTTACTTTAGACTATAGAAAATAATCGAGCTAGTGAGGGCAGGGACCAGGAACTGCCATTGTATGTCTGGTGCTGAAAGTTCATCTGGGGAACAAATCCTTTCCTGGATAAGCTGCAATCCAGAAGTGAGCCCTGGGTTGTACTGATTACCGTAGGTAGACCATAGTTATTTTCAGCCTCTAGGAACAGCTGATATTTGGACTTTTTGTCTGGATTGTGAACACGTTGCTAGTACAAATATCTGATAATGCCAAGCCAGACACCTTAGTGAGGCTATTTAAGATTTGTTAGCACTTCAAAATGCATACAGGTACAACTAGCACTTAAATGTGATTATCTGCTATTATATTTGTTTCTAAAAATATTTTATTTTGGGTTAGTGGCGAAACCTCTCGTCATTGTCCATGGATCTAATGGTGTTTTAACTGTCAGTCTCATCTACAATATGACTTTTTGGAGTAGGAAAAAGAAAAGTTGCTGCTAAAACCAAACATCATCTGTTTGCCTATGATTCCTAAAGCATACTTTCAATATGGGATGAAAATACACCTTTTTAGAATAATTTTGTATAGTAAAGGAGCATTTGAGGTAACAGTCATGATAGTGTTTGTGTGTTTTCAAGGAGCTAATCTTCTAAAAAATAATAGCTTTCTGACAGCTGTTCAGCCAATGATACTGATCACTTCAGTGCTTTTGTGCTGGAAAAAAAGCATTCAAAAGCATTCTGTGCTTCAGAATGCTTTCATCCATTACATTATGAGAGTACTTGGGGTAAATAGTCATGTTTAAGATTAACTGCAGTTTTTTTCTTTTCAAGTGATGTAGTGTCAGAAAAATAAAGAAGTCTTCACCAATATTAATCAGTTGTATTTAATATTTATCCATTATAGGGTTCTGACTGGCATTACTCCAGTTCTAAAAAGTGAGCAAAATTATATTTTTTTTTCCTGAAAGTAAGCAGTTAAATACTAACTGAAACATGGCTCAATTTCTTCTGCTTTTGTAGAGATGGAATAAACAAGATGTTTTTTGAAGGTAGATCCATAAACATGGCTGTAATGTCTAATAATGCGAAGTCTCTTTTCTTTTAGAAATTAAGACAAATTCCAGCATTTGGTTTTGATGCTATTGGATGTCCTCTTTTTGTCAATATGGGGGTGAAAAATGCATAGAAAATGGTTAATAAAGATTTAAGGTCTGAAGCGATAGGCTTGCATTCTTATAGGCAGTTGCTTGTTTAGATCAAGTCTTTGAAAATCCCCCTGAAGAACCACCTTCACTAGGTATCAATAAGCTACCTTTGACTTGCAGCCACTTCTATGCTGTTATAAAAAACAGTGGGAAAAACGTGTTTACCCCAGACTCTAGGCTTGGAGCACTGTATGCAGTTTGTTGTTGATAACCTAAATAACAGTATTGATTTTTAGGTGCTAGGGAGTGTGCGTGCCTGCACAGTTCAATTGGATAGTAGTAATTTCTAGTGCTTTGATACTGATATCACCAAAATTACGGCTCAGATAGAGACATCAAAGTAAAAGCTATGATGTGCCCTGCAACCACTTCCAGACAACTGCGATGTTTTTCTGTGTTTGTCATATATTGATTGTTGTGGTAGTGTGATGGGTACTACTTAAAGCTTACCCTATAAAACCAGCACTGAAGAAAGATATTGCAGAAATCCACTTCTTTTGTCACATTATCAGCAGACAAGCTGTTGTGGTAATGCAGTGGGACAAAATGTCTTGTTCTTTCATGGTGAATCACAGCAAGAAAAATGCAAGAGTAGTTCCCTCTCAATTTCTTTCAGTACTCTGAAAATATTGCTGTTACTTTAGAACACTGAGATGTTGAGGATGATCCATGAGGCTGGTAAGGTTCTTAAATTTATGAAACCACTTCGGCTGTTACATCATCTTCTTGAGCTTAATGGATTTAAATTCCAGATGATTTTCCCACGCATTCTGTTCTGAGTTGCTCATTTTCTGTTACTGATTTATTATACTTCAGCAAGAGAAGGTGGCTGGAATAGAACTAGGAAAAAAATAGTGAAAATTATTAATGTCCAGGTGATAAGGATTTAAAACATTTAGTACAAGAAATTAGAGGGTTTTTTGGCTATTGTCTTCTTATTTTTAGAACCTCTGTGAGGCAGAGTGAGGGAGTTACCTCTAATGAGTGCAGCTGCCTACATGTTTTTTAGCGTCCATCCGTGGAACAACTGAATTTCTTCATGGCTTACCAGATCAAACTGCAAACAAAGTATTTGCTTTAAAGAAATCCATGCTCATACTTTCTGAGGTTTTTGGCTCAATGCCTGGCAGTCATAGCCACTGTTACACTAGGAAGTGCTGGTTTGGGGTCAGAAGGTGTTAGTGTATTTTATTGTCTTCCATGTGACAGATCCAACTACTGAAAAATTAACATCTGCATTTCAGATAGAGTTCAGTGTGCCTGGACTTGTAAAGCATGAGCATCAAAGAAAGCTGCTCCTGGTTTTGAAGTGAAAGTGATGGTTATAACACCTTAACCTTAAATGATGTGGGTAGATGGGCAAGCAAGGTAAAATTGGGTGTAAATCACCTTTCCTTGTGTGAAATGGTATGAGTTGTGACCTCTGTTATTGTATGTCCTGTTGCGCCTGGGGCAGTTCTTACTGGGAATTGTGGGCTGTGTTTACAGGCGAAGTTTCATAGGACCCTTGTTGCTGAATCCTCTTGTTTTCTTTTCAGTTGATATTTAGTATTATCTTCCTGTGGCAGGGCTGCAGCAATCCTCTCTTGGGAGCATTGTAGCTGTTCACACCTTTGTGCCATCACTGCACCCCTTCTGTTAAGCTCAGATGTTTGTCAGCAAAATAAATACTTCCTCCTTCCTCATTGTAGGGTTGCCTGTATTTTCAGTAGGGCTTGATTTGATCTTTTAGTGACCAAATTAAGAATTTTAACTTAATGGCTTTTCCTATGCAGTTTAAACCAGGTTATCAAAGTAGGAGATAATCCAAATACCTCCTTCAAATAAAGAGACATAATAGTTCATGTAGCCCAGAACAGATCATCAGGGAATTATTGCCAGCCTCTCTTCTAGTTTTTGCCTTCCTATTGAATATTGTGTTGCTGTACAGCCCATTCCTAAATGGGAGAATAACTCGAGTCCTGACTAACCTTACAAGCCTTCATGTCTCTCGTTCAACTTTGTCTTTTCTTTATTTCTGTCAACAGCAACTCCTGAAACTATTCGACATATTAGTTGTGTAAAAACTTTTTTAGGATGTGTTATCCAAGTCTTTCACTTGATTTGTCTTACTTATTTCAGCAGTCTTGTTCACAGCATTGAGGTTTGGTATTTTTATAATCTCCACAGAAGCAGTATGAGCTGCTAATGTTACGTTATACTGGTATTACCTGGAAACAGTCCATATTGCTCTGAAATTCCAGTGTCTCAAGGGATTACTTTCTCTTTGCTACAGTATCTTCTGCATTTATTACCTTTCCAGAAGCTCACTTGCTGCCTTGTACAAGTCTCAGCTTCAAAAACTGCTGAGGGAAACCTGGGTTTGTGCTGTTCAGTCAGTTGTTCTGTCATTTCTGCTTTTGTCTGTCAGAGTTTGAGGATTATGGCTGTCATTTTCCCTATTCACTTGTGAAACTTTTGGGGGTCTTTTAGATGCAGACTGAAGCTGGGGAGTTAGAGCCGGGCATGATGCAGAAGAGTTCTGCTGCTGCAGTGGACAGGTGTTGGGGCCACACGAGGACAGCTATGCAGGTATGTGCCTTGCAATGCTGTCCCCAGCTTGAAATCTTTACACAACATCAACTAGCCTGAAGAAGAAGATTAGAACAGGAGCTGTGGGAACAGAGAGGAATAGAGCCACAAAATCACCTCTTCTTTCAAACAACAGTTTATTCTGCCACAGCACCTTTAGATTGCAGATGACATATATGAGTTGGCTGATCAGAGGTTGGATTAGCACTCCGTGATTTACTATTGCCATGTAACTTCGGTTAGTCTGGATTAAAGTAGTGGAGTTACATGTATTGCAAGTATAAGTGCATGTAATAGCTATAAAATCATCTACTTCTGTAGCTGGTGTTAAGCTTCTGGATTTTTACCAGTATATTTGGTGTGGAAATTCCCAGAAAGGCTTTATTTTTGTGGGCTGAAAGTTTTGTGTTGAGCTGTAATACACTCTCTGTAATACTGTATTAAGTAATTTATTGTATTTTCAGTACAATCGGAATTGCCTGTCCAGCCATATCTCCTTCATAGCTTTAGGAATACTTCGGTAGTTCGGCTCCACTTCTATTCTTAGTAACCCTGTAACCTCACTTTCCTTGTATTTTCCATTTGAAATTCCTATGTATTTTGTTCCTTATATTTTGATAGTCATCTTGCCGAGCAAAGTTTAAAGTCTGAATAGTTGGCTGCTTTCTCCATTTCGTGGGTGTGTCTGCCTTTTGTTTGTAACTTTTTTCAGATCCTCCAGTATAAAAGGAGATTCTTAAAGATGCAATCACAGTGGATAAAGATGAGACCATAACAGTTAATGTAACCTATAGGCCTGAGCACTGCAAGTATTTCCTTGCATGCAGTTTCTTCAAATCAGATAGGAGCAGGTGTGTGAAAGTGCCCTCTGCATTGCATGGCTGTGAAGTATAAGAATGGAAGTAACTTTAAAGAGGCACACCAACATTTGAGCGCTAGAGCTTTGACCTGCTAATGACTTCCTCATTCAATAAATTGCGGAATGCTAAATACTGAGTAAGAGGAAAAATGTGTATTTTGTAATTCACTGCAAAACTATAAGGAAAACGGAAGCCGTGATAACAGGAGCAGTAAGATACTGAATATAGTTTTTGTCGGTTAAAAGCAGATGAAACACAGTAGAGCTAATCCCTAGCATCCACTATGTCCACTTGCTTTTGTGTCAAATTAGATGATTCATCTGCTCAAATAAACACAGGAGTGTCTTGTACACAGAAGAATGGGTGGTGGTAGAGGACAGGAGTAGTAACAAGTTCAAGTAAATATGAAACCACTTACATTCATTCATACATTTAAAATTAATTAGCACACACTTAAACAGGTTTTGGGTGGGCATATTTTGGTTTTAGAGTTTGTTACAGACTTTCAGGTCAGATTGTAAGTTCAGTGCTGTTACCCAGAGACTAAAAAATATCTTATCAAAACAAAGATAACCCTGAACATACTTCTTTTCTCTGTAAGTTAGCCTGCTATTGCCACCTAACCCAGAGAGTGTGAGATGCCCTTTACTTCTGTCTTATTTGGTCTGTTGAATGACTTTGGGTCCTAGCTATGTATTCAGAAATGAAAAAGTACAAACATGGAGTGAACAGTTTAAAAAAGGGACCAAGGAAATGTGCCAAAATCCTGATACTTGGTGGTGCAGCAACTTGTACACGGTTAGTGCATGATGCTGAGCAGTGAAAGTGCTTCTCGAGTTCTGCCTCATTATCCAAATAAAGTGCTATATTCCTTTAGTCAGCAGTTCCCTGTTACAATTGTGCCATATGTTCTCAGCAAACAGCATATGCGTGGTCTAACGATTAGCAACAGAACTTTCCCACTTGAGGGTTTGGGATAGTACTAAAATAATCAATGATTAGTGTTCTGTTCGTAAGGCAATTTTAGTTGTAGGTGCTCTTTGTTCCCTGTTTGCTTGTGTCTATTTGTGTTTCAGAAGGGTTTGCCACTTAAAGATTTTGGAGCTCATCCTAACCCATTGCTTGCTCTGAACTACTGAAGATGTTAATAAAGGATTCAAATAACTGAACTTAAGATAGAACCAGAAGTCTTGATGTATAATGAACTTGTACAATAACAACTTGTACTTGAGCAGTAACTCACTCGGGGAAACAAGTGGCAGAAAGATGTTGATATGGTAAAATTATTGCTTAAAAAGGTTTCATACATATTTTTCTCCAAAGCTACTGTGTTGTATTGACAAAATCTGTCCAGGAGTCCTGAGAAATATGTTGCTAGCCATTGTAAATAGTGTTTTTCTTCTTTTGACATTACATAAGGAATATTCGCTGTGGCATCTTTTTGCTAACTAATTTTGCATGACAAGATGGGTGCATCACAGCAAGAAATTATGGTGCTATAAAGGGTGGTCTTTACATCTTCTAGTTCCTTCAAAGGGCTTCTTGCTTGTATACCTATATAACCAAACATCCACTGATTGACATGTTAGTACATACCTCATTGGAAGTGTGCTGGCTTCATTAAATATACCCAGAATCTGTACAGGATGGAATTTCAAACCGCATTCTGACCAGTTCATTTCTGGCCAGTGACCGGGGGGGTCTCAAGCCCTAACACCACTCTTGCTGGATTTGCCTCCTATGTCTCTGCATTCTCTTATCCACTGGGTTCTGTGACAGGTACACCTGCCCTGACAAAAGCCCGTGAAAGCTTCCTCCCCAAGATAAGAGCTTGGGAAAACTTCCTGCATGCGCAGTTCTTGTGCAACCCATGTGGTGGTGGTCAGGAGAGACAGGGTCGAGGAAGTTGGGGTCCTGAGCCAGTGAGGGGCTATGTGACCATATTTGATCAGGGTATAAACAGAGCCCCACTGGAGAGGCATTTTGAATCAGTCCTCTTCAGAGCTGCGGGCCTGCAGCTGGGGACACTTCTCTTGGGTCAGGATGCCAACCAAGGTGACTGCTGGAGGTTGAAAGCCCTCCCTTTAAGAGGTGAGTGATTTCACACTTTGGATCATTTGCCATAAGCTTAAAGAATCAGCAGTGTAGTGAAGAATCTGTGTGACATCCCAAATCTGTAGTCGATGTTAGTGAAGCTTTAATTGAATTTGAATAATACATTTCAGTTAGCCTCAACTTATTGGTTCTGTGACAGGTTCCTGTGCCCCTGTGTTTGAGTCAGGCAGTCTTCCATTCTACACGTGGAAAGTCACAGCTGTTACAGTGATGGGTTCTGAAATTGCTGCTTTGATTTGTAGTAATACTTAAATTGGCTGAAAATTGGTCGAAGACATGATTACAATATGTGTGACCTTGACTGAGGAGGAGAATATAAGATCTTCGTGAATGAAGAGGGATAGGGTGATAGGAACAACGGAGGTGTTTTGTCAGTGGAACTAGTAAGATGTAAAATTTTATGTTTCATTATGGTCTGCGTAGTCATTGTTGCACCATCGCTCTAAGAGATGAATCTAGGACAGAAAGAGAGACCCGACCTTGGGAATCTGAGAGAAAATTTATTTAATATTGTAGCAAGGTGAAGAAGTCTAATGTAACATGAAAAGAGGGAGTGTGGCATTTGAATTTGCTGAACTCAAGATGTGAGCGCAGCCTCACTTGATCCTGTGGGGCTAGTTATATAAATGTTATTCATGGGCAGTGTAGGAGGCATCTGATGTTGTGACTGTGCCTTAAGTGCTGCGGCTGCAGTCCTTTTTTCATGCTTCTTTGGAGAACCCTGAAGAATTCACATGAGTGTTATTTCTCTTTGGTTGGAAGGCACTTTGAAACATCCCTGTGCAGAGTAACTTGCCTCTGTCTTTGAATGTTCATTTGTTATTACATTTAGCTTGGAGCTGGTTTTACATAAAATGCTAATTGTTGGAGATGTCCTAGTGTGCAGGGACAGCATTGGTTGCTCTGCATGTCCTACAATGCCCTGTCACTGCCCCCCAGCCTTTAGGGAGCTGTGGCTGTCTAGTCAGAGAAATGTGTCTTCTCCTCTTCCAAGTCTTATCACATTTCCTTCTTCTCTCATCTCTGCAGAATGTCTTCCTGCAGGTAGCAGTTGTGCAGGTGCCTCAGGTACTTCTTCATCAAGTTAGGATTTTCCTTCAGCCGACAGATCAACTCGTAGTTCTTGCATGAGCAGTCATCCTGGCAGCATGTCCCTGGAGGAGCTGAGGGTGTCTGGCCCATCTCCTGCAAATGCCAGGGCAGGGAGAATGGTGAAAAGGGCAAGAGCCTTATCAGGTTGAGACCCTTCTGGCTGGGCTTGGCCTCCCCTGGAGAAACTCAAGTTTGGCTGGGCTTTCCTGGGCAGCAGGATAGTGCAAAAAAAACCTCAGGCAGGCTCTGCCTTGTTCCTCCCATGAGAAAGCCTGTCCTCATTTCCTTCTCAGTGGCCAAGACTCACCTCGGCCTCCTGTGGTTGATCAAAGGGCTGTGGAAGAGGCAGAGGACAGTTGGCACTTGCCCAGGCTTTCTTCTCCACATGGGCTATTAGTCCTTATCCTACACATTAGCCCAAGGCTTTGGTGGGTCCTGGCTCCTAGACATCTGGCAGCATCCCACCTACCTGACCCCCACTACTCACCTCTCTCTGGTATCTCTTGGCTTTTCTCCAAAGGCACCATATAAGCAAAACCCCACTAAGCAGCAGGCACAGGTGTGACCAGCTCAAAAAGGTCACCTCCAGGGCCCCCAGGTCCCCAGTCAGTGGGGTGGAGGAGGACTGAAGCGGCTCCTCAGGGCAGGGCCGGTAGGAACACTGGCTCCCTGTGCCAATGCCCTGGTCTTGGTGAGGCACATCCCCCATGACGGTGGCCCAGGCAGGATGGCTGGAAAGGCCGAGGCTGCCGGGGAAGAGATTGGCCATGCAGAGAGCAAGGACAAGGGTCTGCTGCAGGCTGAGCATTGCGCTTCTCCCTGATGAACTGCAATCTCAGCACTGACAATCTCACACCATCACCCCAACGGGAGCTCAGCCAGTCACAAGCAGTGCTGGGGTGATGGCGTCAGCAGTTTCCCCCTTCCATGCTGTCAGCAAATGCCCTGTGATCTCATAAGGCCTTTACCTGGAACCCAGTAGTCAAGGAAGGTCAAGGCAAAGATGGAGGGTACAAGCATTTGGGTATCTCAGCTTGCTGCTTTGGCTCCGCACTGGGGGAGTGGGCCTGAGTTCCAGGGTCTTTGTGCTGTGTTCCTCAGTGCTTAGCGAGGAGGAGCTGAGCTAGAACAGGGGCATTGCCTGGATACTTGCATGTGGGTGGCTGCCCATTAGATAATTTGGTCTTTTTTTTCTGAAGATGAATAATCATAGAATCATAGGATGGTTTGGGTTAGAAGGGACCTTTAAGATCATCTACTTCTGATGCAGGGACACCTCCTACTAGACCAGGTTTCACAAAGCCCTGTCTAACCTGGTCTTGAACGTTTCCAGGGATGGGGCAGCCACAGCTTCTCTGGGCAACCTGTGCCAGGACCTCATCACCCTCACAGTGAAGACTTTTGTTTGTTTGTTTGTGCATTTTTTTTTTTTTTGTTCTTCCTCCCCACATCTAATCTGAATCTCCCCTCTGTCAGTTTAAAGCCATTCCTCCTTGTCCTGTCACTACATGCCCTTGTGAAAAGTCCCTCCTCAGATCTCTTGTAATCCTCCTGTAGGTACTGGAAGGCTGCTCTAAGGTCTCCACATAGCCTTCTCTTCTCCAGGCTGAACAAGCACTACTGTCTCAACCTGTCTTCATAGAGGTGTTCCAGCCCTCGGATTATCTTCATAGCACTCCTCTGGACTCACTTGGGCAGGTCCCCATCCTCTTGTGTTGAGGGCCCCATAGGTGAATGCAGTACTGCAGGTGGGGTCTTAGGAGAGCGGAGTAGGAGACAGTCCCCTCCCTTGGCCTGCTGGTTATGTTTCTTTTGTTGCAGCCCAGCATACAGTTGGCTTTCTGGGCTGCAAATACACATTGCTGGATCATGTTGGGCTTCTTGTCAACAGATGCCCTCAAGCTTTTCTTCACAGGACTAATCTGAATCCAGTCTTTGCCCAGCCTGTAGCTGTGCTTGGAATTACCCTGACCCAGGTGTAGGACTTCATACTTGGCCTTGTTGAATTTCATGAGGTTGGCACTGGCCCACCTCTCCATCCCATCAAGGTCCCTCTGGATGGCATCCCTTTCCTCTAGTGTGTCAACTGCACCATGCAGGTTGATGTTGTCAGCAAACTTGCTGAGGGCACATTCAGCAATCCCACTGTCCATGTCACTGACAAAGGTGTTGAACAGTGCCAGTCGCAATACTGGCCCCTGAGGAACACCACTTGTCCCTGGTCTCTACTTGGACATTGAGCCATTGACCAGAACTCTGAGTGTGACCATCTATCCAGTTGCTTACCAACTGACTGGTCCATTTGTCAAATCCATGCCTCTCCAGTTTAGACACAACAATGTAATGTGGGACAGTGTCAAATGCCTTGCACAAGTCCAGGTAGTCATGTAGGTATCGGTCACTCTTCCCTTATCCACCAGCACTCTCGCCCCATCATAGAAAGCCACCAAAATATCAACAAACAATCAAAGTTATAAAACAAAGAATCGGCAAACTTGCTGAGGGCGCACTCAGTCCCACTGTCCATGTCACCGACAAAGATGTTGAGCAAGACCAGTCCCAACACTGATCCTGAGGGACACCACTCATTTACTAATCTTTCCCCCCCCCTCCAACTTTCTTCAGGCTTACCAGTGCTGGTAAAAGTAACCAACATATGCTTGGGTAAAATGAGCAATGTGCAAACCTACTTATCTCAAAAGAGCATAACTAAATTAGCAAAACATCTTTAGTCAGAGATCAGTGATATGTAAATGTTGCTATCTTGTAAGTATATATGTAGAAATGGAGTAATATCTACTTCTGAATCAATTTTTTTTATCTGAAATTATTATATATTTATGTGCAAACTGTTTACATATTAACAGATAATTGGGAAATACCGAGGCTCTTTTTTTTTTTTTGGCACCTCTTTTATGCATTCAAAAGTGTGTTTAAAAAACTTGGGAAAGCATGGAGACATGTGTTATTTAGCTGTCTTGTAATCTAAGTTTTATGTTCAAATGCAGATGTGTGAAATCTGCTTTTGTGTCTCTTGATTTTTGGAACTGAGAACCATATGGTATCTTGGTTTTGCATTTCTTAGATCTTCCTAATTGCGGCTGCATAGCAATTAGGGTTGTGCATAAATTTAAGAAAATAACATATTCATTTGTTCTGGCTGTGTAAAATGTACT
Organism: Myiopsitta monachus; assembly: GCA_017639245.1. Taxonomy (NCBI): domain Eukaryota; kingdom Metazoa; phylum Chordata; class Aves; order Psittaciformes; family Psittacidae; genus Myiopsitta; species Myiopsitta monachus. The sequence continues at coordinate 68,177,930 of CM029917.1, read as the reverse complement.
GAGAATTCATTTCAGCTTTTACAATAACCCAAAAAGGCATTCAGAATAGGGCAATTTGGTTTACAGTTAGCATGTAGCTAATTTTACCCTCTAAAGTTTTACCATTCTGTCTTTTATTATGAAATGGTAAGACAGAGGACATCCGAATCATCCAGTGAAGGGGGGCTAAATTATATCCTTGTGCACTGATCCAGCAAAGCACTCAGCATTGTGCTTATGTCCCATTGAAGTCAATTGGACCACTTGTGTTTTGAAAGTTAAGTATGCAATTTTAAGTGTTTTACTGAATAGCGATGAGATTATTCTCAAAGTCAAGCATGTGCTTAAGTGCTCGGCAGAATTGAATTAGTTAGCATCTCTGAGTTAGCACAAGAAAAACTGAACCTTTTAGCATGCTTGTTCAGAAGGTCCTGTTTGTGAGTTCCCTTTGAGTTTGACCAGCTCTGAGATAATGACATTAAGCAGTGTGTCAGTAAACTCTTCAGTGTGATATCTTTAAAAAAAAATGAAAACCATAGAATAATTATGGTTGGAAGGGAACTTAAGATCATCTAGTTCCAGCAGCCTGCCATGGGCAGGGACACCTCCCACTAAACCATGTCACCCAAGGCTCCATCCAACCCAGCCTTGAACACTGCCAGCGATGGAGCATTCACAACTTCCCTGGGCAATCCATTCCAGTGCCTCACCACCCTTAAAGAACTTCCTTCTTATGTCCAATCAAATCTTCCCCTGTTTAAGTTTGAACCTGTTACCCCTTGTCCTATCACTACAGTCCCTCATGAAGTGTCTCTCCCCAGCATCCCTATGGGCCCCCTTCAGATATTGCAAGGCTGCTATGAGGTCTCCATGCAGCCTTCTCTTCTCCAGGCTCAACAGCCCCAACTTTCTCAGCCTATCTTCATATGGGAAGTGCTCCAGTCCCCTCATCATCCTCGTGGCCCTCCTCTGGACTTGTTCCAACAGTTCCATGTCCTTTTTATGTTGAGGACACCAGAACTGCACACAAGACTCCCAAGTGAGGTCTCAGGAGAGCAGAGTAGAGGGGCAGGATCACCTCCCTCGACCTGCTGGTCACGCTCCTTTGGATGCAGCCCAGGATACCGTTGGCTTTCTGGGCTGTGAGCGCACACTGCCAGCTCATGTTCATTTTCTCATTGACCAACACCCCCAAGTCCTTCTCCGCAGGGCTGCTCTGTATGTCTTCCCTGCCCAACCTGTAGCTGTGCCTGGGATTGCTCTCACCCAGGTGTAGGACCTTGCACTTGGCATGGTTAAACTTCATCAGGTTGGCATCAGCCCACCTCACAAGTGTGTCAAGGTCCCTCTGGATGGAATTCCTTCCCTCCAACGTATCAACTGAACCACACAGCTTGGTGTCATCGGCAAACTTGCTGAGGGTGCACTCAATCCCACTGTCCATGTCACCGACAAAGATGTTAAACAAGACTGGTCCCAGCACGAATCCCTGAGGGACACCACTCGTTAGTGGTCTCCAGCTGGACACTGAGCCATTGACCACAACTCTGCATGCGGCCATCTAGCCAGTTCTTTTATCCACCGAGTGGTCCACCTATCAAATTGATGTCTCTCCAACTTAGAGACAAGAATGTCATGTGAGACAGTGTCAAACGCTTTGCATGAGTCCAGGTAGATGACATCAACTGCTCTCCCCCTGTCCATCCGTTCTGTAGCCCCATCATAGAAGGCCCCCAAATTGGTCAGGCAGGATTTCCCCTTAGTGAAGCCATGCTGGCTGTCACCAAGCACCATGGTCATCAGGATGACTTTAGGACTCTTCGTCAGCATGGTTTTATCACCAAGTTTATATTGTTCCATATTTGCCTCTTTTATTATCTTCCCTTTTTTAAATGTTTTTTGCGATTTCTAGCTGCTTTTTCTCTAACGGTCTGTTCTAGAGATTTATCTTCCTCTCTAGGTTGAGAGGAGTTTTTAATTTCTTCGAGTTTCTGAGCATTTCTGTATTTCAGTAGGCATTTCTTGTGTTAGGATGCTGCCTTGCAAGTTCTCTATATTTCTTTGCCTTGAGATAGGTCTACAAACTGCCCACTTGGAATTGACGTGGGAGATTATTTCTGTCATTGTTTCTCTGTTGCTTTTGGCATCCTTGCTCACCTTTTTCTGTGTCTTTTTTATTTGCTGAACATTTTTATATGTTGAAAATTGTTGGAGGAAAAATGTGGGTTACATGTTGTAAAGAAAGAGCAATTTTATCTTCCTACCAAATTTGTAGGCATGGTACAGACATCTCTGCTCTCTGTTGTCCCCCCCCAGGAGGCAGAGTACAAATGAATTGTACCCTGAGAAGAAGTTAGGTTTTTGATTTGACTTTCAGGACTGAGTTAAAAAACCTAGCTTTTATGAAAATGCCTTCACAGGTGTCCCTGATCTTTCAGAAACTTAGAATAGTTTTGAGAGTTATATTTGATGATAAAGGGGAGCAAATGATACCAACTTGGACATAATGATGGAGTGTGTTTAAAGGCTATCCAATGTCTTACAGCTTTTTTTAGTTAACAGTGTCAAGGTATTTGAGGGACATCTGAGAATGTATAGTTAAAGTGGTACCTGATAAGGTTAGCTGTCACCTGCTCTGACCAGTTTTGGGGATAATTGTTAGAAACTGTTGTAAATGGTGGTAGAAGGAGGTTCAAATTAACAGGTAGTTGCCTCAGTTGTGACAGGCCATATGGTAAGGCAATAAACTTTAGAACAAAAGGCAGGTGTAAAAGATTACCACTTGAGTATGTCAACCACAGGAGCTGTTTTCACCCATTTTGGGCCTATGTGTACACTTCCTTGTTACTCAAGAAACCTGAAGGAAAGAAGCCTAGTAAGTTGTTCATAGCAGCCACCATACAGCTCTCCTTTTCTGGAAACACACTCCCTTAATGCAATCAGTATTCCTCCTTGCCTGTTGTTATTCCCAAAGGGTTGACTTTCACTATTCCCTGCCTCCTTCGCCTTTTCTTGCTACAGCACCTTTTCTATTAATGGGGGTGCCTGGAAGGAGTATTTGTTTGGGAATCAGTTTTAGTATTTGATTCTTAGGAAATCACATGAGATCTTTCGTGTGAGGTGTCCCAGCCTATGGCAGGGGGGTTGGAACTAGATGATCTTAAGGTCCTTTCCAACCCTCTCTATTCTATGATTCTATGATCTAAGGATCTGAATCCTAAATGTGAAGTTAAAATATCTAGTAGGTTAAAATGTTCCTGGTATAAACGCATCATAATTCTCTGTTAATGCAGTAATACTTTTCTTCAACCTTCTATCTAGTTATCTCAAGCTGCTTTTAAAGGACAAAATTAAACGCCTGACTGTGATCTGTGTGTTAAATGAGAGGGATAGGTTCTTATGGGTCACTTAGTCACAGAGCAGATCATTTGCTAAGTAGAGATAATACAGCTGATGACTTCAGAGAGCCTTACTTTTCCACCTAACATCTGGATATTTATTTAGTTCTTGGGGTAAGTGGAAACTGTGATAACAGTTCCATGGTACAAGTACCAGATAAAAAAATAACCATCTTTTGTAAATATTTTTGTGTTGGACTTTTGCTTGAATGCTAGCATTAAGGGAAGTCTGTGTTATTTTGTGCCTACAAGCTGTTGATTTACATTAGGTGTTTATTTTTCCAAGGACTCTAATGAACTTCTATGCTGTTTTCTTTTCCTGGTTAGGCAGTTTTGAGTTTGCAGGCTGGTTTCTTCTTCCCTGTTCTGTGCTTGCCTTGTGGGCTTCAGTTTTATGCTTAGACCTTTTTAACCTTCAGTTTTCAAATCAAAATGCATGTTTTTACTATGTACATGTAAACTTGGTGTATGTGTTTCTGAGCATTACTGCTATGGCACTTGATTATCCTAAAGTATGCTGTACTTATTGCCACAGAAACGTGAGCCACTGTGTTTTAATGTTTAACAACTTGGAATCAGAATTTGAGTATGTGAGAGTATATTAAGTTGTCTTGAGTTTTCTTCTTTGTTATTGTTTTTATTAGGAAGATGACAGATCGAAACGAGTCTGATTAATCTAGAAATAATTGTATTTTCAATATAGCAAAAGGGGAACTGAGTCTTTGCTAAGATTCATAGAAGTCTTAAGCAGAATGTGGTAAATATTGTAATTATTTCTACGTGTAGTATGGTTGATTCCTAAAAACGTTTTCTTGTAAGTGATGTCCAGTAGAGTACATTAACAGAAAAAGAAACTAAAGCAGTTAGTTTGCAATTAAAATAATAAAATTACACAATATTGGTGATGGTAATTATGAACGTACTTAATATTCGGCCCCACGAGGCATGCATCTTATGTGTGCTGGAGCCTGCAGGGAACTGGAATCATGTGGTTCTCTTTCATTAGTTTTGTAAGCTGTGAGTACCTTACCTGGCACAGTCAGTATGAGGATTATTGATTCATTTTGTAGCACCAGACTTGTTTTGAGGCACGAGTTGAGAATTGTTCTTTTCTGTTGAGCTTACGGGAATTTGGAAAAGAGCATTCTTGCTCCTATTGCTGTTAATGATTTTTTTTTTTTTTTTTTCTTTTTGGTGAAATAGTCAGCAGCTGCTACAGTGATGTACTACAATTGCCTTAGTATTAATCAAAGACTGATCTGTAAATCAGTCTGCTTAATACTAGGCAGAGCTTCCACAGTTTATTTTCATGAATACTATTAGCCACACAGATTAATTATACCTTACTTATAAAATGCTTTCACTGGATCCCCTGGAATACTTCTTATTGCCTCATGCTTTTCATTGTGAGGATGTAAGGTACACCACTGGTTCCTGTATCTCAGTACTGTTTTCAATGACAGCTCTAAGCAGACACTTAGGGAGAAGTAGGAATGGAGCACATGTGTAAGGATCTTCAGAACTGCATGATTAATTTATTAGGGTTCTATGTATCTGATTTTCTTTATAATCCATTAAGGGATTTCACATTTGGACAGCATAAAACTACGGAAAAAAAGTCCTGCTTCCATCCACTAAAATTGGGATCTGTGTACTAGGAGTGATGAGATCATACATATCCAGGTGTTGCTTTTTGCAAGAGTTAAAGGATTACAGATGGGGTGACTGGGGCTTGTAGGCTACCTGGTTTAAGTCAGCATGATTCAGTTCAATGAATCCCAGTGAATTTACAACAGATGAGGATTTGGTCCGTTTTAATGCAGTTAAGGTCACACATTCAGGTGGTGATAGAGGTAGTAAATGACGCCAGCCCTTGTCACTGCAGCTGCCATATACACAGCAGAAGCAGGCAGCGCTTGAGGCTGAAAAGCAGCCAGGCTGGAAGATGTGCAGGGAGCTTTAGCATAAAAACTAAATTGCTGATGACACTTAAGTTGTGATTCTGGAAGATAAGAGGAATAGGCATTGGAGAGCACAGAACAAAGACTTGCAGTTCTGCTGGGACCATGTAGCACTGAGACAGTTATGAGATGGTTGCTTGAAGTGAGCAAGAGTTACACATTTGTAATACATCAAAAGCCGGATTTTAGAAGTAGCACATTAAAACAGAACTTGAATTCACTGATGACTGCACAAATCAACCGGATCATGCTCTAGAGAAGGTTATGATGTCTTATGAGCCAGCAGAATATTCTTAGTTTTTTGGTTTTGTTGTTGTGTGGTTTTGTTGTTGTTGTTTTGTGGGGGAGCTGATAGAGATGCTTTGAATGCCTGTGGGAGTTGTAGCCAATATTGGTGCTTTGCTTCATGCTACTGACAAATTTTATGCAGTGAACATCATGGGTACAGAGATAAGGCATGTTATTACCTGTATTTTTCTCATGAGAATACCAGCTGGTTTGCGCAGTGCTGATCTGTTACACTCGAATTCTGGAGCAAATGGCTGGCAAGGAAACTCTCCCTCTCCTATGGTCCTGGGCTGAGGCTGCTGTTCTCCTGGATGAAGGAATAAACAAGATCCTTGATTCTTTCTAGGTTGCTTTTCCTTTTCCTTTCCAGTTAAAATAAAATACAGCTGAAAGTCAAATCACTGTCTATATATGAACACATCCCCAGTTACTAAATTAGTAATTATTATTTAGTTACAGTTAGAAATTACTATGTAGTGTGAAATGCAATCAAAATTATTTTCCTGGAAGCCTTAATTGAATGAGATTTTCTGCTGTCTAAGCATCATAAAATGACCACCATGTTCATCATGAGTGAGGGTGAGGGGAAAGAAAAATGTGAGGGAAGAAGGATGCCTTTTGATCCTTTTGACTGCTACCTAGTCACCAGGCTGCTATTTCTGTCCATCAAAAAGGTCTCAACATCAGTCAATGTCTTTTTGTCCCGTTATGGTATAATATCCACAGGTACCTGTGTTAAGTCCCACTTCTCTTGTTAAAAGTGAATAATTTATTGCTTACATTACCCAACATTTGGGCAAAGTAATCAGCAGAGTGGGTGCTGTGACATTTGATGCACAAAGCAAGCATATAGTTTTCAATGCTCCTGTTTCCAGGTTATTATTTGTAAGTGTTTCTAATTAGCCTATAAGTATCATGTATATCAGATGTTGTAAGAAATGCACTGTACACTTCTCCAGAATTCAGGTAAGTGGTAGAAGTGATAGAGATGGGTTCTTTGTTAAAAAAACATGACATGCTAAAACATGAATGTGACTAACTGCTTCATTGTGGTGTGGTCTTTGCCCTGTTCCTGACGTTTTTGTGTGTGATGGTGGAATACATGAAAGTTAGTTGCTTATCTTCTTCACACAAGTAGCTTTTTGGCAGTAGCTGATCCCAGCTCTCACTGAAGAATAATTGGCTGGTGGGTGTATGTAAAGACTACTAGCAAGATTGTTTACTTCTGTCATGCTATTTTCTACATTATACTGAAGTGCTTTGAGATAATCTTTGGTGTGATACAGAGGCATTGGAAGTAGGGCAAGATTTAAATGTAGGTAGCAGAGAACTGTGTCCTTGAGGTTTCTAGAAATCATTTTTCCTGGTTCTCTTTTAGTTAACCCACAGTTTATGTAATACAAATGGGATGAATTTGCATACCCATTGATAGTGAATGAAAGAATGAGTTGTGAGACCTGTCTCATGCTAACATTTGCCTTTTGCTAATTTAAAGTCCAAAGAAAATACATAGACAACCTGCCTCCAGTTTTCTTTGAATGCTTGTTGCACTTCTGATTTCATCCCAGCACTAGGAGTAACAGTTCACAGAATCATAAAATAGTTTACTTTAGGAGAGTCCTTCAAATGTCATCTAGTTTAATGCCCATGCAGTGAGCAGGGACATTTTGAACTAGATCAGGTACTCAGAACCACATCCAGCCTGGCCTTGAATGTCTCCAGGAGTGGTGCATCGACCGCCTCTCTGGGCAACCTGTGCCAGTGTTTTACCACCCTCACTGTAAAAAATGTCTTCCTCACATCCAGCCTGAATATCCCCTTCTAGTTTAAAACCATTATCCCTTGTCCTGTTGCAACAGGCCCCTACTAAACCCCGCCTTTCTTATGGGTCCCTTTTAAAAACTGAAAGGCCACAGTAAGGTCTTTCTGAAGTCTTGTCTTCTTCAGGCTGAAGAAACCCAACTATCTCAGCCTTTTCTCACAGGAGAGGTGCTGTCTTTGGCTGGTACGAGACCAGTCAAAATGGGAGATGGGGTTTGAGGTGTGTGTGGCATCAAATTTCTTTACTGCAAATTTGTCTGGCTGCTTCCTCTCTTGTTTCCTGAAAGCACAGGAGCATTTGAAAAGAAAGATAGGCTGGGGCTGCAGGACACAGGAGACTGAATTCATGTCTTTCCTTAGGATACCTCAGTACTTGGATTGTGTTCTTTTTTTCCAGGTACATAAAAGCTGCTTTGCCCAATCAGTTTTCAGTATATAGAGAAAAAATCTGCAGAGTTATACTTACGTTCATGTGTAGACACACACAGTTTTTTAAAGGCCTAGCTCTGTACAGGATCATAGAATAGTTAGGGTTGGAAAGGACCTTAAGATCATATAGTTCCAAACCCCCTGCCGTGGGCAGGGACACCTCCCACTAAACCATGCCACCCAAGGCTCTGTCCAGCCCAGCCTTGAACACTGCCAGCATTCACATTCACAACTTCACAACCCAGAGAGCATTCACAATTTCCCTGGGCAACCCATTCCAGTGCCTCACCACCCTCACAGTAAAGAATTTCTTCTTTATATCCAATCTAAACTTCCCCTGTTTAAGTTTGAACCCATTACCCCTTGTCCTATCACTACAGTCCCTCATGAAGTGTCCCTCCCCAGCATCCCTATGGGCCCCCTTCAGATACTGGAAGGCTGCTATGAGGTCTGCATGCAGCCTTCTCTTCTTCAGGCTGAACAGCCCCAACTTTCTCAGCCTATCTTCATACGGGAAGTGCTCCAGTCCCCTCATCATCCTCGTGGCCCTCCTCTGGACTTGTTCCAACAGTTCCATGTCCTTTTTATGTTGAGGACACCAGAGCTGCACACAATAAGTGAGGTCTCAGGAGAGCAGAGTAGAGGGGCAGGATCACCTCCCTCGACCTGCTGGTCACGCTCCTTTGGATGCAGCCCAGGATACCGTTGGCTTTCTGGGCTGTGAGCGCACACTGCCAGCTCATGTTCATTTTTTCATTGACCAACACCCCCAAGTCCTTCTCCGCAGGGCTGCTCTGAATGTCTTCCCTGCCCAACCTGTAGCTGTGCCTGATATTGCTCCCACCCAGGTGTAGGACCTTGCACTTGTCATGGTTAAACTTCATCAGGTTGGCATCAGCCCACCTCACAAGTGTGTCAAGGTCCCTCTGGATGGCATTCCTTTCTTCCAACGTATCAACCGAACCACACAGCTTGGTGTCATCGGCAAACTTGCTGAGGGTGCACTCAATCCCACTGTCCATGTCACCGACAAAGATGTTGAACAAGACTGGTCCCAGCACGAATCCCTGAGGGACACCACTCGTTAGTGGTCTCCAGCTGGACACTGAGCCATTGACCACAACTCTTTGCATGCAGCCATCCAACCAGTTCTTTTATCCACCGAGTGGTCCACCTATCAAATTGATGTCTCTCCAACTTAGAGACAAGAATGTCATATGAGACGGTGTCAAACGCTTTGCACAAGTCCAGGTAGATGACATCAACTGCTCTCCCCCTGTCCATCCGTTCTGTAGTCCCATCATAGAAGGCCCCCAAATTGGTCAGGCAGGATTTCCCCTTAGTGAAGCCATGCTGGCTGTCACCAAGCACCTTGTTGTTTTTCATGTGCCTCAGCATGCCTTCCAGGAGAAGCTGCTCCAAGATTTTTCCAGGCACAGAGGTGAGGCTGACTGCTCTGTAGTTCCCCGAGCCATCCATTTTCCCCTTCTTGAAAATGGGGGTTATATTTCCCTTTTTCCAGTCATCGGGAGCTTCACCTGACTGCCGTGATGTTTCAAATATGATGGACAGTGGCTTAGCAACTTCATTTGCCAGCTCCTTCAGGACCCACGGATGGATTTCATCAAGTCCCATGGACTTGTATATGTTCAGGTTCCAGATATGCTGGGTAATCTTCTTTTGTGCGTGAAAACTATAGAGACAAAATAAACTCCAAGTAAGTGCAGACATGGTAGTAGCTTATGAAATTTTGCACTGAGAAGACAGTTATGTCTGCTGTTCCACATAATACATTCTTGAGCTCTGTATCATGCTGTGAGGTTTGCATGCAGAAGGAAAGAAAAAAGGGAAAGTGTTTTTTACAAAAGCAAATGGGGCTGTTATATATTTCATTTCATTTGCAAAATGAAATTGCTTCAGTGTCAACAATCCCACCTTTTTTAGCTTCTGCCTTCTACTGTACAAGCATTTGGCTTAGCTTGTATTTTCAGGAAGGGCTTATTAATCCAATCACATTATCATTGATAGCATTTAAAGCCCTAAGAACTTACATGCAGGTGTTTCTTTGCTTGCTTTTGTTTGCGATGTAAAACAATATTTTAATGGCTTTTTTAGGCTTATGTTCTCCTTGTGTACAGGATTGCTCATAAAACCAAGCCACAAATGTCCTAGAGATACAAATAATGTTGGAATAGAATTGAAACAATATTGAAGCAAGTAATGCTTAAATGCTGAGGACAATATAGTGCTGGAATCTGACTGATGGAAGTTTTATGATCTTGTGTAGGAGCCACAGGCTACGATGTTACTGGTTGGGCTAAAGGACCAGGCCTTACAAGTGCATCAGCTGCATTAGGACTTCTGTCAGCTCACCAAAAATTAAAAATATTTATTTTCACTTCTCTCTAAGTCTGGAGCCAGCTCACTTATAAAGACTGTCTCTTGCATGGTCCTTGGCGTCTGTCATATGGTAGTGCTCACTTGAGGGATGGAATATGTTTGCAATTTAAGATTCACATGTTAGTTCTGTGTGTTTTGCTTTCTTATATGGCTCTTGATTCAAATCTTTAGAGAAAAGGTATCATCTTCTTTAAACTGTGGGTGCAGCCTAAAAATCATACAGCTGCGAAGTAGAGATGTAAGGAGCAGGTGCGTATTGATGTTTTGCTCTGATTTAAGGTTGGTGCCTTTCATCTCTCACTTTAAACTTATATAGCTAATTCAGTTTTGTTCTTTGTGTGGAAGATATTGTTTGATGTTTCTAGGAGATGCATCTTTAAGGAGAGCATCTTCAGGAAAGCTTTGTTTAGAAAGTGTTAAGAGACAGTAGCACGCTGGTTATTTATAACACGAGTGTTTGTACTGGCCTATGAATTATAGTTCTCTGTTTAATGAATTTATATTAGCTTTTGGTATGTACTCGTAATTATGGTAATGGAAAAAGTCACAAATAATTTGGAGTCCTATAAATTCTGCCTGAAAGGCAGTGAGAAACGTTAACAGGCACTGACTTGCTTTTTCTCGCTTGCAGTCAATGAAAGAGGAGATCCACGGCTCCATCTGCTGGCGTTCGCGCCCACCAGCAAGAGTTGCTCTTCACTGAATGCTCTGCGCTCCGGCAGACTTGTGTGAGTAACTGCTCGGCAGAAACTGAAATAAGAAATGCTGAAGTTTATTTTTTTAGCTGGTGAAGTAGATTTCTCTGGAGGCATTGGTGTAATTTGACAATTTTAGCTGTTTTAATATTTGTGGTTTGTTGTTTTTTTTTTTTTTTCTGCTGTTGCATTCACTGAAAGTTGAGCAGTTTCTTTCTTTTGACAGGTTACAGTAATATATAAAACACAGAGCTTCTTGTATAATTCTTGCCCTGTAAATTTATGGTTTTTATACTCATACAAGTGCTGTAGGCAAGATAAAGGCCTAATATTGTGTAGTTGGATGGTTCTTCCAAAGATGATCTCTGTAGGGAAAAAATAAGTGCCAAGAATGAGAAACTTGGTCTTTTTATTTTCCCTGGAGACTAAGTACATGACTTTAAATTATTTTTGAGATTAATTTGCATTTTTCAACATCTTGGTGCAGGCCAATGTGAAAGGAAATTATTGTAATTTGATTAATTTTTAAAATTGCTTATAAGAGGAAAAATGCCTTGTTCACATTTTGCCTGTTTCTCATATGCATTCGTTTCAGCATAGGAGCTCAGGAAACTGTCTGAAGTAGGGAAGATGCTGAAATAGTCCACCATTACTTTGGCTGCAATTAAATGTTTTCAAAATAGTTTACTTATGTTCCTTTAATATATCAAACTTTGCCTTGTTGTGCATCAAAAATCCATTCAAATAAAAGCAAAATTTGAATGTCTGTCAATTGCAGCACGGAGTAAATCCCTTCAGTTTCGGCAGTAACTGGATTTTAGAATTAAAAAACATTGCTAAGTAATGGTTTGTGTATTTGACCAAGAATCAGATCTCTGTACAGCATACGGTGTAGGCTGTTTTTTGGCTGTTCACATTATGTGGTAATTATTTAAAATACATTTTGTCTTAAATGAGGAGCCTGATCTAACTGAAGCTTTCATAGACTGCCGCTTTTCCTTCATCCTTCTTTTTTATTTGACTACTTGTTACTATTCTAAAAACCCCAATAATTCAAGACACACATAACTTTGTATTAGGTCCTAGATTGATTGTGTATAGTTAGAATTGTTGTCCATTTGAAGTGTGAAAGAGTTGTCTGGAATGGCATAATAGCATTGCAAAGGTGTCTTTCTCTGCTGTTTTCTTTTTCCTCTGTTGCAGCTTTTAAGAAGGATGCCAGCAAGGGTGAGGATGTTAGATAGCAGAAAATTAGTGGGTTTGTAAAGCATATGCAGCTGGAGTGAATTTTGCTTTGTAAAGGTTGCTTCTATAAAGCAGAAAGCACTACTAGTTACATTAAATGTGGATGCTGAAAGGAAACATCTCCTATTTTGCCCATTATAGTATATATATGGCAGTTTATGACACCTCTGCAATAAGCAAAAAAATCAATTTTACTTCTTTAATATCTGAGGGTATTAATTAATAATATAAAAATAGTTTGAAATACATACCATTTTTTCCTGTGTTGCAAGTAGAATTGTTATTTCAATTCAGTAATAAGCATTGGCAGTTATACACTTCAAAATGTATATGCATATACAAGTGTATATGTAAAATAGTATATACAAAGAATCAAAATATTAATACAGCATTCAAAGTATTTGAACTGTATATGCACATATGCATTCGTATATGCATTTATATGTGTATGTATACATGTATGTGTTGGTTTTAAGAAATGTCCTCTGATAGTTATTGCAGAACTAGAATAAAAGTATCTTACAATTACTTCATATTTTATAGGTGAGGAATTCTACTGCTTAGTCAGTAAAAGAAATGTTGATAATCTGTGCTCTTCCTTCAAGATGCAAGGGAAGAATGACTGAATAAAACCATTTTGTTATCTGCAGTTAAGAGATAATGTATTAAAAATTATGACCACCTGGGAAGCTAAGGCCATGTATATTCTTAGAAATATTGTTAGGAATAATCTCTATTATTATTTAGACACAGCCTTTGTATTTCCAGCAAAAGTTAATGTGTTTTTTGTCCAGTTTTCTGCTTCCTTCTGCTCTCAACTCTTGGAATTTCATGATTATAAACCAGGATGGTTTGTTCTCCAGTGAACTGACAAAGTGTGGGCAGGAGAGTGAATGATGGGAGCAAATGATCTGCCTGAGCATAAGGCGGCTATAGTGATTTGATTTATTTAAAAAATATTTTGCTCATCTGCTACAGTTGTAAAACTGCATTTGAAAGTCTTTTTTCAGCAGTTATGATGTCTCCTTAAAATACAAGGAAGAGCCTCCGGAAACATTAAGCATAGGTTGTATGTATGTGCATATATATACATGTCAGCATGCCTACAAGTAGACATTCACAACAGCAAAAAACCCACAACACAATAGGTCTGGAGGTGGTTAAAGAGATCAGAGGTTTGTACAGAGAGGGTGGAGAGGATTGCATGCATCTTTCCAAAGTCCATTTTGTACACAGATGAACAAACTGGTATAACATATGCCCCTGTCTGTGTTCACAGGGTCTCAGCTTCTCTGTGCTGTTGCCTGTGCTTTTGCTCTTAAGAGTGGTGTAAACGCAAACTACCTTATGTGTCAGTGAAATAGAACAACTGGTTGTGCATCAGTTTGGTGGATATAAAGTTAACAGAATAACTTGTGTCTGTACCATCAGTTTGGTCCTAATCATACTGAATGCAAATCTGGGTTTCAGTTGCAGAACCTGGGCATTGTCTAGGTTGGGGCATGTCACCAGAGATCACCAATGACTTATATTAGTGACTGTTCCCAAACTATTTCTCTCATCTTAAACTACAGAATTGCTTATTGATCCCTTTATTCATACTTGTAAATGTTGTGGCTGTTTGGCAATGCATGTTCAGGCTGGAGCTGTACTAGCTCTTTTTAAAAACATCTTAACTCGGATGTTTAGTCAGAAACAGTCTCCGAACTTACGTGATACCCTTTTCGTTCACAGTAATGTAACATATGTGTACTTCTATTAATCCTTAAATATTATTTTCTCAGTTTTATTTTAATATATGTATGTGTATATGTAGACTGCATGAGTACTTATATTGTTCATAGATATTTGTTGTAGTGATCATTAAATGAATGAATTTGGTTTTGAACTTGACATGCAAACACTGTTTAGGTAAATGACCTGATTTTTATTTCTATGTGCTGAACACCTGCAGCTCACGAAGTTGCACTCGGGCTTTATACCTGCAGCCTTTCTCATTCGTGCGACTATATATCATGTGCTTTTTTGCTCCCTCTGTGGTCCTGTCTCTCAAAGTGATGGTTTATATAATGAGAACAAAAAGGAGATAGAACTGATATATCTGCTGTGCTGATAAAAACAAGTCTTTGTTGCTTAAATATTTATTAAAAAAAAACCCTAAGGGTGTATGAAGCACTTTTTGCTGATTTCAAACCAATTGCAAAAATAGTTAATTGTGAGCAAGTATGTTACAAGAGGATTTCAGGGGAGTGTTCAAATTAAACATTCAAGTTCGTATCTAGAAACATGTCACCGTATTTTGACAGTAAATTCCTAGTACTTACAGTTCCTTAGGAAGAATTTTTCATGATGCATATTTTAGCTTGATTGCAATGCCAGCACTTTTTTTGCTGTAAGGTGACATATACAGCCTTTAGCAGGAGCACATAAGGAATTAAAAATTCAACTAAAAGTTCAGTGAAGAATATTTCAGTCCTTTCTTGCAAAAATCTGAGTATTCAGGAACACAAAATAATGTGGTATTCTACTCAGATCATTAAGTCTCTTAATAGATCTTATAAATTGTAAGATGACTTGAACTTGTATAAAAGGACATTTGTATATATTTTGGTATGTAGATATTATACTCTTAACCATGGTGATCTTCATTGTATAATATATATATAATATATATAAAATGGTACTATATATGTAATACAGATTTTTTTTCATCCATATTTTTACTCAGCTTCTGGGTTTTCAGTGCTGTCTACTGAATATCACTCTGAAACTCTGGAAGTCTTCAGTAACTCATATGCAACAACTTGCAGCTGTCCATGAAATTGATGTTGCATTTAGGCTGACTTAAAGCCTGTTCAAGTGGACTTTGAGGCTGAATAACTTTTTTTGCCTTTTTCCCCAGATTAATTTATTGGCTGTGAAGAGCCACGGACAATTTGTGCCCTGATGGGGGACTCGGGATCCAGACGATCGACTCTAGTATCTCGGTTGCCAATATTCAGGAGAAGTGTTAGCCGGAGACATGACTCTCTTCCCTCCTCACCTTCTTCTGCTAACGCCATTGGTGCCCACACATCCTCCCCATCCAGCACTAACTCCAGCTCAGGGAGCACAGGCAAGCGCCGGAGTATCTTCCGCACTCCTTCCATTAGCTTCCATAACAAGAAAGGGAGTGAGCAGAAGCCTGACTCTGCTAGTCAAAATGTTAATGTCACAAATGGTGCCCAGTCCTCTCTCAGCACTTTTCAAAAACTGAGCTTAGAGGAACACATTAAAAGCAGAGGAAGGCATTCAGTTGGCTTTGGCAGCTCACGTAGCAAGAAGATAACAAGGTCTTTGACAGATGATTTTGAAAAGGGAAAGGAGCCTTCAGCTAATAAGAATGTCTTTATAAATTGCATAAGCTCTGGGAAGAATGAGGGTGATGATTCAGGCTTTGCAGAGGAGCAGAGCCGATACTCTGTCAAACATTCCACACGGAAACTTCTCCCTAAATCTTTTTCATCGCACTACAAATTTTCTAAACCAGTACCAGAGAGTCAGTCAGTTTCCTCTGTGCAGCAGTCCGGGTGTTTGCTAGAGATTAAATCATATGTGGAAAGTGAACCTGTGATCACCAAGTCCTCTCCTTCATGTTCAGCTGAGATGACAGAGTGCATGGGAAGCTCCTTACAGTCCCCAGTGCTCTCAGCTGACCTTACAGCTGCCCAGACCCCCTCTGACTTTGTTGCCTTGACAGAGGATTCTGTTTCGGAGGTTGATGCTCTGGCCAGTAATGGGACTGGGGTGCTGCTTACGGAAGATTTTGGCTGCAATGTCTCTACCTCTCAGATCCTTAATCCTGTTGCTGCTCCTGTGGGGGAAATGGATTTTGTAGAAAGTACTGGCCATGCTAGTGGTGTATCTCCTGTGAATCATGCAAGCTTGTGTAGTGTTGACTCTAGTACCTTATTCAAAGCCTCAGCTGCTAATCAAACAAAAGTGTTGCAAGCCAATGAACTACATATCAATGATGCCAGGCACATAGGAGAAATTAACTCTGCAAACGCACATTTGGAAAACTTTGAGTTACAGCATAGAGAAGAACCAGTGATACCCTCTTCAAAGGCACAGGGGTTGAGTGGGGACAGAGATGAAAGCATGCCGTCCAAGCACCCAGGAGAGACAATTCCTGTAGTGGAGTCTCAGATTGTTCCATGTTCTGAACCTCAGTCCTTTAAACCACAACAGGGTTATGAAACAAACCATTCTAAAGGTATGTCATGTGGTGTTTTTGTTACTGAGTTTGGGAGACGTATGTTTTTTTTTGTTCTCAGTTCTTCTGTAAATATTGTTTGGTCATGAAAGTGTTTTTGCAGAGTTGGAATTGCTAGACAGAAAGTTCAAAAGTTACAAATTGTGTCTTCCTCCTGAAATTGTAAGAATTTAAGTCTATGATTTTTGAGTTCATGTTTTACAGTTTGCAAGCACCTGTCAGTGCTGTTTGTAGCTATGCTTTTCAGTGGTAGAATATTAATTAAGAAAGAATATTGATCCTTGCCTCTCAATGAAAGCTGAAGATGGGATATCTTTGAGGTATGCCTGTTTTGGACTTGAGCCAAAGGGTTGCATTGTTTGAGGTGAAGGATTGTCAGAGAAAAACCTTCTTTTAGTCCAGTTATGAAAAATAACACAGTTTATCTTATATTGATCTGGGTTTTGAAATTTCTCGATTCTTACTTGCTCTCTTCAACTAATTATAGAATCATAGAATAGTTAGGGTTGGAATGATACAGAGTAGCTTAGACTGGATGTTTCTGTGGCAGAGTATGAAAGATCCTGTTTCTGCTTCCATCTGAAATAACATTGTGCAAGTTCTCATCATGAAATCAATCAAACAGAGAAAGTTAATTACCAGCTAAATTTCACACTGGATCTATAGTTTATGAAACAGCATTTGGAAATATTAACAAGATTAAGTGGAAAGGTTGTGCATAGAAATTCCATTCTAGTTACTTACAGATGAGTAAAGGCACCAGGCCCTTGAGTGAAGGACACCTGTCAGAAGACACTTATCTCTGACAGTTTATTTTCTCAAACTAGCCTAAAGACTGGTGGTTTCTTGTATAATCCTGAGGTTGTATCTGGCAGGCCAAAACTCGTGAGACTTAACATGTCTGCATTTATGTTTGTATTAGAAAGTGAGTGTAAACTTACATGAAGGGATTCTATAGGTGCATTGCAAATAAAAGACAGGCTAGGGTCAACGTGGGCCCTCTCCAGAAGCTCTCAGGAGAGCTGGCTGCCCTGGATTTGGAGAAGGCTGAGGTTCTTAATGACTTCTTTGCCTCAGTCTTCACTGGCAACTGCTCTGACCACACCACCCAAGTCTTGGAAGGCAAACGCAGGACAGTGAGAATGAAGACCTTGTGCCCACTGTAGGAGAGGATCTGGTTTGAGACCATCTTAGGAACCTGAATGTATGCAAGACCATGGGACCTGATGAAATCCATCCATGGGTGAAGGAGCTGGCAAATAGAGCAGTTGATGTCATCTACCTGGACTTGTGCAAAGCGTTTGACACTGTCTCACATGACATCCTTGTCTCTAAGTTGGAGAAACATCAATTTGATAGGTGGACCACTTGGTGGATAAAAGAACTGGCTGGATGGCCGCACGCAAAGAGTTGTGCTCAATGGCTCAGTGTCCAGCTGGAGACCAGAAATGAGTGGTATCCCTCAGGGATTCGTGTTGGGACCGGTCTTGTTTAACATCTTTGTCGGTGACATGGACAGTGGGATTGAGTGCACCCTTAGCAAGTTTGCCTAATGACACCAAGCTGTGTGGTTCGGTTGATACGTTGGAAGAAAGGAATGCCATCCAGAGGGACCTTGACACGCTTGTGAGGTGGGCTGATGCCAATCTGATGAAGTTTAACCATGCCAAGTGCAAGGTCCTATACCTGGGTGAGAGCAATCCCAGGCACAGCTACAGGTTGGGCAGGGAAGTGATTCAGAGCAGCCCTGCGGAGAAGGACTTGGGGGTGTTGGTCAATGAGAAAATGAACATGAGCCGGCAGTGTGCGCTCACAGCCCAGAAAGCCAACGGTGTCCTGTGCTGCATCAAAAGGAGCGTGATCAGCAGGTCGAGGGAGGTGATCCTGCCCCTCTACTCTGCTCTCCTGAGACCTCACTTGGAGTATTGTGTGCAGCTCTGGTGTCCTCAACATCAAAAGGACATGGAACTGTTTGAACAAGTCCAGAGGAGGGCCACGAGTATGATCAGAAGACTGGAGCACCTCCATATGAAGATAAGCTGAGAAAGTTGGGGCCGTTCAGCCTGGAGAAGAGAAGGCTGCGTGGAGACCTCATAGCAGCCTTCCAATATCTGAAGGGGGCTTATAGGGATGCTGGGGAGGGACTCTTTGTTAGGGACTGTAGCGATAAGACAAGGGGTAATGCATTCAAACTTCAACAGGAGAAGTTTAGATTGGCTATGAGGAAGAAATTCTTTACTGTGAGGGTGGTGAGGCACTGGAATGGGTTGCCCAGGGAAGTTGTGAATGCTCCATTGCTGGTGGTAGTCAAGGCTGGGTTGGATGGAGCCTTGGGTGGCATGGTTTAGTGGGAGGTGACCCTTCCTATGGCAGGGAGGTTGGAAGTATATGATCTTAAGGTCCTTTCCAACCCTAACTATTCTATGATTCTATGAATTCATACCCATCTTTTTGCTTGGACGTTTGTATAGGCTTGTAGATTATAAGCAATCGAAAGCAATCTTTTTGAATCATTTGTCACTTAAAGGCTTGGTTGCATATCTTGTACGTAAATAGCAATATAAAGTAAAACTAAGCCTTTAAATTAGGTTTCACTAGAAGGGACCTCTCTCCCTCAGACCTCAGTCAACTGGGAGAAAGAACATTTCCATTTCTGTATGTTACTGGTCCTGAGCATTTGGTCGCAACATTGGCTCTTCTGTAAATGGGCTCATCCTTTTGAATCTGTTATTAGAGTGTACTGCAGAACAGCAAGTGAGCAGGCTCACACTGATGTTTAGAAATACACAGTGCATTTGAAACTCACGCATCACCAGTTGTATATTTAATCTGTATTTCTGAAAAGCAGCTAACTGGAGTTGAAACTGTGACAGCAGGATTCTTGTAAATGGGATTAATGTTCACAGAAACACTAGAACCAACACTGCACTATATAAAAATCATGATTGATTGTTAAGGTTCTATAGTGCTGGTCAAAATGTAATTTGTTTTTTTACTTCTGTGGTGAAGAATATATTTAAAATTAGAAATTGGCCAAGCAAGGTAACCATTGGAAAAAGATACACAATCCTGCCATATGAAATGATACAAATATGGAAAAAACTTGTATGGAATTCAGTAAGATATGGTTGTAAATAGCTATATCTGTTACAAACAAACCGGTTTGAACATTTAGTCTTGCTAAAATAGTATTTAAAACCAGATGCGAGTGCAAAATATTTCCATGCATTTTCTTTGGTAATAGATATTTTCTCTTCCATTGCTGGTCTCACAGCTTATATCATTATAGATAGCATCATGAGCATGACATTAATGTATAAGCAGGTTTGATATATTTCTTACTATAGAAATAAGTTATGTAATCGTTTTTTGTATTTTTGTGACAGATTTTTTTGGAGAAGTCTTACAGAAAATATCAGTTCTCTTGCAAAAGATGAAAGATGATAAGATAGTCTATGTTGCATTTATTATGTTATTAGGCTTTTCTCTTTCTGCATCTCTAAATTTGCCCTAACACCTCAAAATGTATATTTCACCTCTTTTCTAATGTGTTTAACTGAAGTTGGGGACTGGTATTCAGCCTGTGCCTGCAGACTGAGTTTGGAGGATGAGGATGCACAGCTGATCCAGGAAAGCCAAACAGAACCTGAAACCAGTGTGCGTCCGTGTCCTATGCAGTGATAACTAAGCTGTGGCTTGGCCTTACAAAACCTGAACTTGCCTTGGGACTCAGGATAAAGGCAGGTTGGGTTTTGGCACAGATGGGCCAGTGATAGTTTCTCTGGCGGATTTTACTGGACAGTGGTTTGGAAGTGTCCTAGAGCAGGGGGAGAAAAGAAAGGATAGAGCAAAAGTTCTTTTGGATTCTGTGAGGAGTCATGGACTGGGCTGCAGTGTGCTGAGTGTGCTAGTCACTGGGGGCTCAATAGCAAACCGGTGGCCTATGTGACACTTTCGTCTAGACGAGCAGAGTCTGATTTCTATAGAACATCTTATGAGATTGCCTTTCAATGTAAACGTTTCAAGAAAAGCAGCATTCTCATTAAAAAAATAGCTGTAGAGAGTAGCTCTCTGATGATTGCTGGTTGCTTCTCTATTTGTAGTTGATCTTGCCAATAGCTTCAGTCCATACCGAGAAGGCAGATTTGCTGAGAAGCGACTGAGATCCTCTTCAGAAGGTACTGCTGGAGGCAGTCGGCTGATCATAAAACCGAAGGCTGGAAATACAGAAGAGCTTAACAGCCTATGGAAGCAGAGAACAAGCTCATCCTCTTCAAAAATGAACAGCATGGTGAGTTTTATTCTCATATTCTTTCAAAAATGAACAGCATGGTGATTTGTTTTCTCTATGGTTGGAGTAACTTTGATGAGAATCTGCAACTTTACAAACAACGGGTGCTAATAAAGCTGTGTGTGCAGGGATACAACATGCATTGTCTCAGGCTTCCAAAATGTGATCCGAGCTCAGATATTGGAAGTATTTTTTCTTAGGGTGTGATATTTTGAAAAGGTTTACATGCTTTGTGAAGAGATTCTTCTTGTCATGCTTTGCTGATTTGCCTGAGAGAAAAGTAGTGCAAGAGGGAACTGCAGCAAAACTCAGTATGACTATTTCTGAGGTCAAATACAGTGGGCTACTTTGTGGCAACATTGTGTTACCATGTTAGGTATTTCATGGACTCTGGTCTGGTGTAAGTGAGATGAGAAGCTGGATAGAAAGGAAGTTGTCTTTAAGGAGGCTCACTTGAAAAGTCTGAGTGGTCCCTTTTGAATGTGGTGGCAAGTTTTAATACTTTCATTCTGGACAGAAAGTAAGAGAGGAAAGGATCTTTACTGAAGACCTTTGAGGGTCCCAAGGACTGGAAAAGTAAGAGAGGTTAGGTAACTGTGGAAGATTACTTTTGAGTAATTTCACTCTTCTAGTGAAACACCAACAGAAGGAACTGCCTGATGAACAGGTTAGCCAGTGAGAATAAACATTTTAAGATCAAGGTCATTTATACTTACGCATGTACTCTCTCATTAGAGAGATAAACAAGTTTCCAAGATTGAACATCTTAGAAAAAAAAATATTAAAAAAAAATCTTAGACAGAACATCCGCCTTTCTTGTTTCTAGATTGTTCACAATTTGCCAGATGAAGTAGTAACAGTACTTCAAAATTTATTTTAACAAAACCCTTGTTTTTTTTTTTACAAACACTTTTTTTTTATACACTGGATTGTTATATCCAGAGATACAGCATAGAAATCCAGGGGCAGAATTTTCCTAAATAGTAGAAAATCCCCTTTATTCTATTAAGGTATATATTTATAGCATATTTCTCTGTTTCTTCAGGAAGCTCGCATCCAAATATCAGTGAATGACAACTTATTTTTCAAAGCTGGAAAGAATATGATGACATTTAAAGATGCTGTTTCATGTAGGCATACAGACCATTATGCAGAAGTAGTTCCTGTCCTAAAAAGCTGGTTTACCCTGGCTCAAGCCTATAAAACTTATCTGGGTTGTTAGACCCAAGCTATTATGCAGGTCTCTGTGTTTATTTAAATACGAGGCTAGACTGATGGCATAGTACTTCATTCTGTTTAGCCCTGTATTAATGATGGGACTAGGAAGGTGACAGCACAGTAACAACAGGAAGTAAGCAAAATGTGCATGGGGGGTAGGTGGTATTTGAGTCTCCCATTTTTCATGTTTTGTGTATGAAATCCATGTGATAATTTTTTATCTTTTTTTCTTCCTGTCACCCCTTCCATTAGCAAGTTTATCCACAAATTGACAAGTTCCTGTTGCAAAGTACTGTTCGTTTTTGTAAGAAAGTGCTACATGAAAGTGTTTGTTTCTTTAGTAGCAAGTGAGGTATAAGAAGTAATAAACAAAACAAAACCCACGCTATCCACCCTCCAACAATGAAAAAGTAAAAGAATGAGTTCTGTGGAAGGAAAAGGAATTAAAATTGAAGATTTGGAATGTTTTTAACAATACATATCTCTCGTGGTTTAAGCCAGTTTGTTCGCTCACTCACTCCCCTCTCTTTCTTCCTCCAGTCCCGGGGGGATGGGGAGGAGAATCAAAAGAATGCAACTTCCACAGGTTGAGATAAGAACAGTTCAGTAACTAAAATATAACACGAATCACTACTGCTACCACCAGTAATAATAATGACAAGTACAAAGAAAGAGAATACAACTGCTCACCAAGCCCGACCCAGCCAGTGCACCCCCCAGCAGCAAACCCCCACAGTCCACCACCACACCTTTCCGGGTCTCTGCTCTCCGTTTTCACATCCTGGACATGACGTGCTGTTGTATGGAATAACCTCTTTGATCAGTTTGGGTCAGGTGTCCTGTCTCTGCTTCCTTCTGGCTTCCCCTCTTCCCTGGCATAGCATGAGACTCAGAAAGTCCTTGGCCAGCCCAAAACACTGCCAAGCAGTAACTGAAAACACTGGTGTTATCAGCACAGCTCCCAGGCCCAAAATCAAAACCACAACGCTGCACTAGCTACCAAGAAGGAGAAAAATGACTGCTGCTGCTGAACCCATGGCAATATCTGAACAGGAAAAAGGCCTTTTCAAAGTACTTGACACAATCAATTAATCTTTAACGCTACAGTAGCAGATTATTGCAAGTGAATGATCCTAATGAAGAATAAATACTAGATAAAGAATTGGAGTTACAAGAAACCCTATGATTAAAAATCCTAACCTGACTTTATTGTGTGTCTAGAAAAGCATTAGTCACTCTCTGTGGCTATCTGTGTTAATTTTCTTCAATTTTGGAAGAAAATGAGCTGAAGGCGTTTAAGGGATGGCAAGTTCACAAGGAATTGCTGAGGCCTCCCTGCTGAGGGACAGTATTGTTGTTCAGTTCTGCTCTGAAGCACTGAGTGGAAGCAGCTGTGGATGGTGGTCTTCTGACATCATCCAGATGTTGTGTTAGGCTGAAGAAGCTTTGTAACATGGAAACTTTCCTCTTAAACTGAAGGAAGTCCTCCAAAACCCTGTTTGCTTTCTTTCTATTGCTGTCAGGCAGTGCGGGTTCTTTCTTCTGAGGGGCTAGCGGGAGTGAGGAGCCAGAAGAATTGAGGGGATGCTAGATTTTCAGAGACGAGAAGCAGGAAAGGAGAACTGAGAAACTTCTCTTCCTTCTAAACAACTTGCCCATCAGAGTATTCTTGGCATGACTGGCAGTGCATTTTTTGAAGGTGATAGGTAAAAGCTTAGATAGATGGATCTTCTTAACACTGAGAGTATGTATCAAACCTACAAAGACAGTCACCACCTCTTCCAAGAGTGACGTTAACTCGCTAGTGAGATGCTGAATGTAATCTATAATCTGGACAAGAGCAATGGTACTTGTAAATGACACTTAGCAAAAGAAAAAGTCTTGCAAAATAACTGAAATTGTGCCAATTTTGTAGTTAAGTAAATAATGAACTGAAAGAGATGGTTGAGATTAACCACTTCAATTACTAATTCTATGTGGTTTTCCTTAGAATACTTTCAAATCCATCGTTCTTGCAGTGACTGATTTCTGCCACAAGATGACACCATTTCACTAAAAATGGTTTTAGACTTTATAGTTTTACTATTAGACAAAAGGTGAGAACTGCAATTCAGGACACCTTTTTGCAACAGTTTAATGTTGGTTAGCCTGTGCAGTATAATAGACCCTTTTCAAATGAACATGGTTGATACTGATGAAATTTAAAGAGGTTCATAGAATATATGTATTCTGTATACATAGAAACTCTGGTCATTCAGATGTTCCAACTATGAAGTCATCAGTTACAACTTTAAAAACTTAGACATGATATATGGGCTAGTTATCTAGTCTCGTAAGGTTGATAGAGGCTATGATCTCAAGACCGCTTCTCCATCTGGGTGATGGATCTTTTCTAAGATGTAAGAAAAGCAAAAAGGAAGAAATTAAAAATGTAAAGCAGCATGATAAAAGACCTGAATGGGCAGTAGTATGCAGCCCTGCAAGACCAATGAAAAGAAAATAGATCTGGGCAGTTGAAATGCAGAAAAGAATTATAATAACTGAGTAGGAAAAAAAAAAGCAACAAAAGGATCAGACCCCAAATCACTGTAAGTAATTTCTTTAAAGGATTAGGAGACAGGGCAGTAGGTAAAAATTTAATGTGCTACAGTACTTAGAATAGCAGAAACTGAAGTAAGAGCAACAAAATTATCCATCTCTTCTCACAGCAGAGGCTAATATGGAAAGATGACAATCCTAAGTATGACCTTTACCAGCACTAAAGAGGAAATATAAAAGAAATAATAATAATTTCCTTTTTTTATCTTAAGTTGCAGATAGAAATTTTGAAATGCTAGCAAATTAGCATTAAAACCAGATAGTCAGTCATAAAGGATGGTATGAATGAAAGTAGCTGTGTGTTACTACAAGTTAAAAAAACAGCTTCAGAGAATTTTTGGAGCTCCTGGACCACACTGCCCAGTTTCAAGACATGGGCTACACTGTGATGTGGAGAAATATGATGGCGTATATGCAGTAGAACGAGACTGCCTGCTTACATTTGGCTTTTGAAGACCTGCCTTTCTGTCTCTGATTGTTTAAAAAAAGCCTCAAACCCCAAAATTGTCTGACTTTTTGACAGCTCCCTTACCCACATCTGGCTATCAGCAAATGTGCTATATTACTAAAAGAAACCTAATTTTTCAGCTTTTTCCTGTCTCAGTGAGTGAACACTGTCACTGTCCTTTCTGTTCTGCAGGAACTGCATTTCCCTGGGTACTCTCTCAAGCACAGGTTTTTCTTCATTTTCTCATACTTGAATCTTTTCTACATGTTGGTTGTTTATCAGTTTTTATATTCAGCTACAAGTTTTCATCCTTCCTGGTAAAAATGTTTATGCTTGCCCTCAATACCGCATCATCCTCTCCTTTTGCCTAGAGCAGGGCAGCCTTGCCTACTTGTGTCAGTCCAATTAGAGCTGCACAACTGATTTTTCCAGATTGTTGCTCTGTGACTGAATCATTTCTTTCTTTTTATCTTTCCCCTGGTTCCAATATATTAGATAAAACTGCTTGTTTCCAGTTAAAGGACTTTTATGGCCTAAGGTCATCACAGCTTTTTTCCTTCAGCTTTTAACAGTGATACAAGTCTTCATTGTCCACTTGTCAAACTGTCAAATAGTTGCATTCATGCATTTTCCCACGCTGCCTATCATGCACTAGAGTAAGTGCAGTTAGCACAAAACTTTCTTAATTTTCTTTCTCAAGTTTCTTCTGTTTTGACTTCACTACAAGTAACAACACAATACTGAACAAGATAATTTTTTAAGTTGTGTGCCAGTACTGTATATTACTGAGGATTTTTTGCTTATCCCTCCAATGCTGGCACTTACGCAGAATCCCGTTTTCCTGAAGTTTGTATTGTTCTGATTATGTGGGAGTGCTCTGAGTAGCTAACACCTCAGTAAGAATATTTACAATATAAATTCAGAAAAGAATAAGCAAATCGCAGTGTTGGAATACAGGGTAGTATTTTATGGTCTGTTTGCAGGGTTCAACTTGATTATGGGAGGGATTGAATGTCAGTAGAACATTAAATTTGCAAAATCAATAATTGATTAATTTAGTGTAGAGAGGGACATCTGAAACTTTGGGAAGACATAATGAAGGTAAATAACTGACACAGAGTGAGGTGCTAGCAAAAGAGATAATAACTACAAGTATTTGAGATTCCTAGTATATCTCTGGAGGGGGCAGAAAGACAAAACGTAAGTCACTTTAATGGAAATGTGTTATGGCCCATGCTTGGAATGTCTCTCTGTGATAATTATCTCATTAGCAACTGGTGTCTCAATTTTAGTTTGTGTCCTGGATATTCTTTGTGAGTGCTTCTACCTCGGTTTTGTTACCTAGATGATTTGGGGTGACTTAGCAATTAATAGGTGGATTTCTAGTGTACTTCAGAAATGGTACTTGCAACAATGGAGCAGTTATCCGAACCACTGTATTCCAATCTATTTGAATAGATTTAGTGTGTGATATTGTATGTCACGAAGCAGTATCCAAATCTGCAACACATGAAAGTGTAATCAGTGCTTTTCACAGATGACTGTTTCTAATGTTTCCTGCGTAGTTTTATTATCAAGCACCAGTTCTAACCTAGTCGCTACATCATGAGAGAAACAGGAGGATCCTGTTCCCTATGGATTTGAATGTACATGAATAAGGGCTAAAATGTTTTTTTATGTTCCTTTTTTTTCTATTCTGGAAACTATGATATTTTGCTGGTGTCTGAATAAGCAATAAGCATGGATAAAACTAGGTTGACTGCTAGTCTAGGGAGGGTTGAAGTGATTTTCACATTTGCTCCAGGTTGCTTTAACATTTTCTCCTGCTCTGTTCTCCTTGAGCTTCTGCCTCCTACTTTTTGACAGTGTACACTGAGACCACTTGGAAGCTGAGATTTTTATGCCATCTGTGGCCAACACATGAGGTGGAAGATGCTTTTGAAAATACACGAGTTGAATGGTTTCGAACTTACAATGGGTGACCAGTAGACTTTAAAGTAGAATTGAAGGTGGTTGTTTCTGTGACCTGTAAATGTGATCTGTGGAGCTTTGAGAAACCCCTGTGGGGTACATCTTCATCTGCAGATTGGAGTCACATTAATCATTAATGCCTTAACAGCAGTAAAGCATGCTGTCTCGGCAGCATGCAGTGAAGTGAATGAAGGCAGTGAATGAAATGTTATGGAGAGGATTTGAGTGCTCAGGGTTTCAATTCGGATTCAAAAAAGTCCCTTAACAAAACAGCCTTTCTCTGATATACCAAAACTGTTATAAAAATATGAACCGGGTAAGCAAAATACATACGCTCCTTCCATGTTCTTTGCACAACCTTCTTTAAAAATAACAAGGTTATGTTTTCTTTGAATAACTACAACCTGTTGTTTACTTGGTATACTTTTATTATTTCTGGTGTTTGTGATGTTCACAAAAGTTTTTCATAGTTAAAATAAATGTTGCATTTTGTTCTGTTACTGAATTATGGGGTTTCTACTTAATTCACATTTCTCTGTGCTATGCTGGGCTTCTCAAGGGAGAATATTTAGGAACATCAATTCTTATTGAGCTATTCAAGCAAATCCTGTAAGACAGTGGTTCACCCTTCATGTGAAGTGGACTTGACAGCATTCATTTATAACTAGCTTTGTACTAACCTAACAAAATTTTCCCTTTTGCAATGAGTTTGGCGTTTTGCTCCTTGGTGAAAAGAAACTGTGGAAGCGCTTAAAGCATGGACTGTCAGGACTATTTTGATAGTATAAGGCTGCGACAGTGCTATCTAAATAGGAATAAACTGATTGTAGGTAAGTAGTTATTTAGGTCTTACGTTCTTAATTTAGCATGGAGAAAGTGACTTTAGTATACCATTAGCATAAAAAAAAAGGAAACAGCAAATTGGGATTGAAGCATTTTATCTGTGATTTTTAGGTCAAGTCAACTGAAAGATTTTCAGCTAAATACCCTGTGGGAAATTAATGTCAGTAGTGTAATATACATCTTTTAACATATTAAGAGCTTGTGAAAATCAGATTGCAGTTGTTGGACAATTTGAATTAATTCTTGAGATCAAGTAACTAACAGAAATTAATTTAAATGTGACTTAATACTTATGCTAAAATGGTCTATGCACTTCTTTAAGGACATAATTATTACAGACCAAAAAAGGGTAAACTATTATTCTAGCATTGGTGCAGTTATTCTGATTTAATAGAGTTATGTTGGTACAGGTTGAAGGTAGAGTCATTAGCCATTTTAAATCCCAGAATAATCGTGGTAGTGGATAGATGTGTTGCTGACATAGTGGAAATAGGACAAAATTAGTTCTTTTAGTTCTGTGAGTTAACCCCAGTGGGCAGTTTATCACCACACAGCTGCTCGCTTACTCCTTGGAGTGGGATGGGGAAAAGAATTGGAAGGGTAAAAGTACATGTGGGCTACAAAAACCTCTGCATGTGCTAACATACATGCCTCCTCCAAAGAAACAACTTATTTGTGGCCAAAACCTTTACTTTCTGCTCAGTGCCTGTCATGTGGAGATGTGAGAGGTGTCAGGATTTACCAAGGATTAAGCAATCCTATGACAAAGCTATCTAATCAATACTCCTTACTGAGTGTCACAACATGCTAATCAGTAGAAGAGAAACAGAATCGCTGTGGTTGGAGGACTCCACTGGAGACTGTCTGATCCAACAGCTCTGCTCAAAGCAGGGTCACACAGATCAGGGAAACCCGTGAGTTATCATTGGTGGAGACCGTAACTGCACTTGAAATTTGAGTAAGAGGGGTCTTGAGTAAGAGGGGTCTTAAGTAAGAGGGGTCTTTATACAATGAGTAATATCCTTAAGTGGAAAAATCTTTCTATACATTATTGGTAACAGAAAGTACTTCTGAAGAAAAAAAATAAAAAGGCATATTATTTTAATATAATTCCTTCTGTGCACTGTAAGATTATTGTCATGTCTTTCATCTTGGGAAGTGCCCTTAGAACTTGCAGTATTTTTGCAGCTGTGGTACATCTTCTCAAGTTAGCATATGCAAATAATATATACAACAGGAAAACAGAAATCAGTAGGTGACTTCTCTAAGGGAGATAGTTAATGGAGAGCTGAAGTTGAAATTTATAACTAGTGAACACAAATCAAACAATATAATGGGCTTTTCTTCACTAGGTCAGATGATGCACAGGTAATTTGCGTTCACTTGGTTTTTGTGAAAATAAAAATTGAAAATTGCCCAGGTCTTGTTCACAGAGTGACCAGTTTAGCTCCTGGCCTTTCTTTGTGCACATCATTTCCTGCTGTGTAGGTCCCTCAAATAGTCTATCCAAAAATGGTATTGTGGTGAGAGTTCTGTGGTGTTTTCCCATAAGCTGCCTATTTGTATTACTTTGCTTATGCGGGAATAAACTCAGAATAAATATGGTATTTTTTCACCCCCCCAGGCTATAGCAATTCAGGGTAGGATGCTTCTTCCAGGCCTTTGATGAAAAGAGGGTAATGGGGTGAGAAACTAAATGCTGTTGGGTCACTTGTTTGGTCATTATATTTACAGTCGTTCTTGTCTTGCCAATGTGTAGCTGGAGGCAGTGCTGGGTAAAAGATGAGACAGTGGTTGGAAAACTAGCTGCAGACCTCAAAAGCTTGCCGTTTAGAACAAGCGTGTTTTCTGTTTTAGAGTCAAGTGCATGCTAGCCCATTAAAGACTCAAGATCACATTTTGTGTGCTGTATTACAGATTGATATATGGAAATTAGCTTTGGGAATGCTTATGTAGGTTAATTCACCTTTTAATGGGGGAATAAGCTAAAATATATAATCCAGGAAGGGAGTGAGATGCTGAAACACATTTTGTTGCCTCAGAGATAATTTTCTGTATTCACAGCTTTCATTCAGTAAAACTAATAAAATTCATTGAAATAACACAGGTCTGGTGAATCGCTTAAGATACTTTTTTTTTTTTTTTTATTTTCATAATTCATTGAGTAGATGCTTTCATGAAAAAAAAAAACCACAGAGCCTCCCAGACAGCACAAATCTGTCTGAAATTAATACACTTTAATTTCAGGATAGGAATGTGTATTTTTGTGTTTGAATTTTTTGATACAGAAAGAAACAGTTTGCATTTTTGTGTTTTGAAAACATTCTTGATTTTGAAGACGTAGTGTTAGATTATTGTATAAGATCTATAGTTACAGTTTGGATAGCTGTTACAATTTGGAGCTGGTAGACAGAGGAACAAAGGTACTTGAGATGTAGTAGTTGGTAATAGCTGGAGCAGTTGTTTGGGGGACACTTACAAAATGCAGTATTTGATACCAAGGGAAACCTCGGAAGGGGAATTAAAAAGTTCAGCAATAGTCTGCTTCAGGATTTGAAACACCTGCAATAAGATGGGGTGTTTTAATCAATCCAAGGCTACGGGATTGATTAAAGTATTTCTGTTGCTAAGACAGCTATCTTAGACACAAAGAAGGACTTCAATCTTCTTACTTTATTTTTAATTTGTATGTGTGCTTTAAGTTACTTCCCTGTATACTGTTAGGTCTGGCCTTGTAAAACAAGCAGCACTGTGGCAGAACTCAAAACATTGTCTCCTAAAAATGGTTCTTACAGGATTGTTCACTAGACAGCTTTTTGGAATATATCAAATGAAATGAGGTTAGTTTTGACTGCTCCAAAAATCAGAAGTTTGCATTTGCATTAGAAGTCTCCTTGTCATGTTTTTTTGGCATGTTGTAGCTGATGAAAGTAAAACCCACCAGTTTTGATTTAGTTACTCTAACCTGAAATGATCAGATTTGAAGTGTTTGGAATATATTTTGAAGATATTATCCCAAATTAAGCATTGTGAAACTTGTCACGCGAAGTAAAATGAGTAAATAGTAGGAGGGAAAACTTAGTTAAATGAAATTGTCTTTATAATTCTGCAGATTTGGCAGACTGCTACTCTGGCAGGCTTTTGTCTTTATAAATTTGCTGACTGTTGGAATCTGGCTCCTTGCTGGAGTGAAAGGAGGAGCAGGGGAAGTGTGGACCTGATCCAGAGGGGGAGCGTGGAGGATAAAGAAAGGGTAGGAGTTTCTGGAGGATGGGCTTTGTTCCCATTAGAAAATGGGGAGGATTGTGACGTTCTGATGATAAGTGAGGTAGGGTTTAAGGTAATAAACCTGGATTAAGTGTGGGGTGGAGTTCACAGCAGGTAATGTGGAAAATGAAGCAATGAAGAATTGACAAGGAAAGATGTTTAGAGGAAATTCAGAGCTAGTGGAGCTCTGAAAGTTAGGAGGATGGGAAGTAGGTCAATGGAAGAAGCTGGAAAGAGGGGAGAGGCTTTTTGTGTATTTGTAAATCAGGCAGGACTTGAAGGAGAAACTGGGAACTGAGCAGATCAAGAGTTTACAGAACTAGTTGCCAAGAAAAAATTGTAACCTTTCTGTTACATGAAATGTTGTAATCCAGGAATATTCCCTCTAAGGGATGTTGTTCAGAAATAGATAACGCAGCCTGTAAAATATGCATTGTTGGCAACAACCTGTCAGACATTTTAGCTAAAAGAGGGAAGTAACACAGTTTTCTTGCTGTACTTGTGGCAGTATGCACAGTAGTGTAAGTCTCTTCATATTTTCATGAGACACATTTTAATGGAGTTTTTCTCCAGATGAGAGGAAGAAGTTGCCATTTTTCTCTATACTCATTTAGGACAGATGTGACATGGAAAGCAGTTTGATCTCATTATTAAAACTGCACCTTTTAATTTGAAAGACTTTACATTCTTTGAGTCTGTAAAAAGGGGAAACAAAGAAAAGGAATATTTTTGCATCTTGAGTCACGGAGATTTATGTCTATTACTTGCATTCACGTTGTCACTGCGGGCAATACTTCAGTCAGAGCTATCTTCCCTGATTTGTTAATTCAAGTCTTTATGCAAGATGCTATGGAATATACCTGTTCTCCTTTCTGATGTGACAATTACGTGCTCTTTTTGCAATAAACCACAGTATTTCTTTTTCTGTATTTTTCTCCTTTCACGTGGTATACCAGGTACAATTGTTTTCACAGTTGTTGCTTAGACCTCACCATTGTGTTCCTTATTTCGCAGGTGTATAATATGGGAAATACATATTTTTTTTTTTTCACTCCATGACTAAGGCTTAAGTGATGAATTATTTCCTTAAATAATTTGGCATTCATCAGGACAGTATCTAAAAATAAAATTGTGATACACTAAAATGAATTTATGAAGTTTCAGACCAAGACTGAAGGTGTATTAAGTAGATTGAGACCAAGTGGGGAGAAAAAAACCCAGCCAATACACACCACAAACTGTTTTATGGACAGAATTATATCCAAGAGAGCATATACCTGCAGATAGAAAAGTAAGCTTCTGAAATGAATTTGTGTCTAATATATTAATATTTCTAAATGAATCATGAAAAGATGTAGTGTGACCTGTTTATTCAGAGTGCACTTCTACTGTTTTAACCTTGGTCAGGAAATGCCATGGTAAAAAACAATGAAGCAGCAACTGGATCAATTTGCCTTGGTTTAGTTCACTGTAGTCATGATGCCGCACTGTGGGGAGTGATGCGGTGAATTTTAGGGGGATAGGTGAATTGCTAGTTGAGGGTGGCAAGCAGAAAAATTATCTTTTTTGGAATGGTTGTTAACTTAGGTCAAACTACAGCCTTACTTTGGAGATTAGAGACTGGCTGCTGCTGCTGATGCAAAGGTTTTCTTAAATGCCTAATTAATATGCCTTGTTCACATGTACACTATTAAACTGATTGCCAGAGATCAGCAGTCAGGACGATTTCTTCCTCTCAGCCCTCCTCACCTCCTCATGCCAGACAGTAAGTAACTTCGGGGAAACTTTTGCTTTCCCTATAGCTTGAGATACTGTTCTTTGTATTCCCCATTCCTTTGCCGGAGGAAGTATGCATGCAATCGTTAAAGATTACTTGGAAAGAAAAATTAATGAAGGAAATTAGGACAGAGTCATGACTGGGCTTCATGTGCTGCTTGCTCCCAGGCACATCTTAAGGATGTGTATTTGATGTAGTTTAATGTAATTTAGTTTGCAGAGAACTATGAAGTAACTTGTAGGTTAACTTGTTTCTGCACTGAATCTCTTCTAAAGTTTTTACTGTTGGAAGAAGAGGTTAAAAAAAAAGGATTATTTTCTATGGTTTGATAATAGGGGAAAATTTGTATGTCTTTCAAACAAAAAAGAATCTCATCAATGACTGATAACTATCTCAATTTCAGAGACAAGCTGTCAAGCTCTTCATACTGCTTTTCAGGTTTCTAGGAGCAGAAGGGAAGCAGAAGTAAAATTAATTCCTTAAAACAATACAGTTTAATGATGGGAGATAATTGGATCTTGTGCAGGTACATGAACCAGTGTTTTCCTGAGTTCTTGTGAATGTGTAAATTCATAAATATGCATATATTTATTTTTTTATCTTGGTATTTGTAAGGTAAGAAAATAATGGTAAAGTCTAATCTCCTTACTTTTCTATGCTGAGATACCACATCAGGAATAAAATAACCTATTGAGAAGTGAGTAGCGATCTACAAAGCTTATTTGTGCAAGTGAAATCTTCAGAACAGACAGATTTAGGATGAAGGTTTGTGGATGTCAGATTCTTCATCGCCTGTATTAGGAACTGATAAGATGTGACATTGAATCTCAGCATGTTAGTGTCTTTGTGAGGTTTTTATTTCAAAGAGATGCAGATACATGAATAAAAATCTTGAACTTAAGTGAAAGGAATAGCCAGTCATTCAACCATGGTTCATGAATCACAGCAGTTCTTGTTTTAATAATGTGAGTTGGGAAACTGGATGCCAAACTATTCTGAACTTGATGCTTTAAGTGGACTCAGCTGCCTACTGGAAAGACCTACAGGTGGGAGAGAATAGAACCAAAGCAGCAATGCTATGCTTACTAGCACAAGAAAGAGAGGCACTATTAATGCATGGGTTTGCTCTTGGGTAGCATTCACCATTCTATACAGTCTGCATAACAAAGGCAATTGTGGCATTATTAAATGGTATGAAGTGATACAGTGATTTCTTGAGGCATATTTATTGCCACACTGTAGGAGGTCTGTAAGGTCTATTAACAAGAGAAGTTCAAAGATATCTGCTGTTGTTCAATATTTATTTAAAAAATATTCCATGCAGCCGGGTGTCTGATAAAAGGTTTTAGGATCTGCTGTTGTCCTTGTAATGCACATTTCAGTTTGTTTAATGGAGCTCTTCTTTCTGGAGCTAGTGCATGAAGCTGCCGAAACTACATTGTTCATGAGCCTGGTGGTGGTTGTGAGGAAAGAAAAGCCGATGTTCCTATGATTAAGTAGAAACTTCTTCATGGTCAGATGCTTTAATCATTACTGCATATTTTAATAGTTGGTGAGCAAACTCATTACTCATTATTCCATCTGTGTTGTGATGGCAAGCAGTATTTGTTTACCAAAAATAGGGCAAACACTGCAGATTCTGTTGAGAGCTTTGTTCAAGCTAGGAATTGTTTGGCAAATAACAAAGGAAACTTCTGTTTTTCTTCATAGTACATATTTCAAAGGTAGAGAGATGCGCCTTCAAGCAACATTTTTATATAGCTGTACTGCAAGTTATTTTCATATTCAAGGTGAGCAGAAAGGATTAGCAGATCCTAACATGAAATAGCGTTTAATTTCAGACCGCTGTTCCACTGTTTGATACAGTGTTGCTACACACAGGCTTTGCTCACTAGCGTTACAAAAGCCACATGCTAATAGGCATTTGCAGGGAATGGTCGTACTTTGAAGTACAAATGATAATAATATAAGGAAGACTGAAGTCATAGAAGTTTTGACTCTTGCGGGTGCCTTCACAATGAAGAAGAGCTTGAATAGGATTATGTATGAAATGATATTTGAGTATAAATTAAAAGGATATACATCTGAGAATAGAAGAACAAATTGTCTGTGTTACTGCCTGTGATCCTGTCTACTTTAGCTTACTTTTTTTTTTCTTAGACAAACTGTTGGAACTTATCTTTACTGACAGTATTTCTAGACCAAAACAAAGGGTACTTTGTTGTTTCCTGTACTTGTGTTTACTAAGGTAAGAGATGGTGCTGTGTCCAAGCAGAAGACAAATACCAATGATGAAACTTCAGAGATGGTGTGATCACAGAATAGAGAACACAGCATTTGCTTGTGCATATGCAAGAGCTGCTATCAGATAAATTACTGGTACATATGTAGGCACAGGTTTCAACAGGAAAAAAATATCAAAAATCAGCACCTCATTCATGTCTTACTCTTGTATGTATAGTTGATAGCTAGAATAGCAATGAATACCATAGTTCTGTAGGGTGAAATACACTGCACCTCCCAAGAAGATGAATTCTTTGCTGCAAAGTACCTTGACATTACTCGTGCAAATGGTGTGAATATCTCTCATAATGCATTTTGCTCAGTGAAGAGAGTAGCTCTTTCTAAATTTATGCACAGTTGACAATTTTCCACCATGCTGTTTCCTGTAAAGCTGATGCAACTTTTTATGCAATAAAGAAAATAAAGTGCAGGCATCAACATGTATTTTGTGTTATCAGTTATATTCACTGAAGTAGGAGTCCTGTTGTCTCTTAGTGGGATGACATGAAGTTATTCCAGTGTGTTACGGGGAATAATTGACTTTGGATTTTCTTTGTTGCAGTTGATCTGCTGTTCTTAATGGTTTTTATTTGTCTGAGGTCTACGTGTATATTCTCTGGAAGGGCTACTGATCACAATTGCTTGCTTGTCTGTCAGCCTTTAAGTGAATGTTCTTCATCCGTTAATTCATCTATCATCCACTGCATTGAATTCCACACACGTGAAGAGATATTTGTTCTTGTCAAAAGATGTACTGCACATGGTGCAGAAAGATGTGAGCAGTACAGGTAATATATTTTATTAGTCTAATTGAAATAGAGGAAAAAAATGAAAAAGCTTTTGGTGCATAAATCCTTTTCAGGGCCTGTTCCTTAGGTAATAAGTAATTATCCTGGGATAAGTATTTGTGTCCAGGGAACACATCTGTTTTTTCTAGCTATGGAATTAATCCAGTAAAAGATGTTATTTCTGATAATAAGCCTTGCCTCCCTAGCTTTTTAGTCAGTCACGATTGCAACAATTTTGCAAATGTATTTTTTTCAGCAGCTCCTGGTTTCTCATCTCCCTGTTTCTATGTACCTTCAGCTGACACATGCAGAATGTAAGGTACCTAATTTTCACACATGTAAAAGCCTGGAAAAGCAGTAATACATGAGAAAAACTAAAAATATACCTATTAATCAACTTTTTTGTACAGCTACTTTTTACAAAGGTGATGTGATTGCTCATCTCCCACTACAGTTATTCACTGCAAACCCACATGTCTTCATAATTATTTTGTTGATTTTTCTTTTTTGGTGGTGGTGGGGAGGCACTTTTCTTAATTTGGCAGTTTTCATCATTTACTTTTTTAGATGAAAGCTGCCAAGATTTATTGGTGCCTAAGCTCACAAGGGGAATACTTGTGTCATTTCCACATGCTTGTAACGTTATTTTCTCTACACTTGTTAACTTGAACTGTCAACATATAAAGTGCTCTTATAACATTTGCACATGAGGTGCTGCAGGAGATGACATAAGCTAATAGAAGGTGGTCACGGTAACAGAAAATCTCATTTGTAGATAGTGGAAGTGATGAGCTCAGGGACTTGCACTTTGATTGTGTTATAATTAATGATGCTTTGTATATCTTAGTGTGATAGCTGCAGACACTGCTGCTGTTTCACAGATCCTGTCTGATAGGGTCCCTTTTACTAAGACATCTGTGCAGCTGAGAACAATTGAACAGGTACGCAAACCTAGCTGGGCTGATTGCAAGTTTCTCTGCTCATTGCAGGCATGTCAGTCATGATTAATAATAGAAACCCAGTTTTCAGCCATATATCCTGTTTGTAGATGTGATGGTTGCAGGACTGCATTTTAAAAGCACTCCTTTTTATTTTGCAAGAGTAGAAAAATTAGGTAGATATCCACAGGAATAAATGCTAAGAAGAGGCTACAAAGACAGAAAGCTTATATCATGTTGCCATATAAAAGAATGGCAAAATAAACCTTTTATGGCTTCTGAGATGAAGCTTTCTGCACCAGATGTTGTTGAGAACCTGTGGGCTATTTGGTTTTATTGTGCTGTTTCTGATTTCCTCTTTAGCGAGCAAAGAAATTATCTGCTGCATTTCTTACTGGTCTTGGGTGCCATTCCTTCCTATCCCTTCCTTATCCCCCTGTACTTGGCACTTGTGAGGCCACACCTAAAATACTGTGTTCAGTTCTGGGTCCCTCACTACAAGAAAGAAAATGAGGTGCTGGAGTTGGTCTAGAAAAGGACAATAAAGCTGCTGAAGGGTCTGGAGAGTAAGTCTTACCAAAACGGCTGAAGGAACTGGGGTTTTTTAGCCCAAGGAAGAGAAGGCTCGGGGAGGACCTTATTGCTCTCTACAAATAACTGAAAGGAAGTTATAGTGAGGTGGGGGTCAGTCTCTTCTCCCAAGTAACAAGTGATAGGACAGGAGGTAATGGCATCAAGCTGCATCAGGGGAGGTTTAGACTGGATAATTAGGAAAAACTTCTTCAATAAAAGGGAGATCAGGTATTTTAAGAGGATTGCCCAGGGAAGTGGTGGGATCATCATCCCTGGAGGTGTTCAAAAGCAGTGTAGATGTGGCCTAAGTGACATGGTTTAGTGGTGGTCTTGGCAGTCCTGGGGTAGTGGTTGGACTTGGTGATTTTAAAGGTCTTTTCCAACCCAGGTGATTTTATGATTCCCTTAAAAAAGGAAGGCTTGTGAAGTGCATGAGTAGAGATGTTCCTGTTTGGTAGCTGCAGTAATCTGGCGCTTGCTTTAATTTGCACTAGTGGCAAATTGGCTTAATTCTCTCTCTGGGAATCCAGGTGGGTCCCCCTTTTTAAAATAACAAAAGCTTGTGTTATTGTGTTGTGTTTTGCATGGCTTCCCAGCATTTCTTACTTATATACTGAAGATTACATCCAATTTTTTTACTGAGCAAGTCTTTGAGCCTAGAGCTAAAGGAGGAGAAACTTCAGCTGACTCTTAAGAATGTTTTGTTTTAACTCTAATAAATTACTTATATATTGTCTTATTCCTATTGCAAATGGATTTATGTCCTAGCACTGGACATTTGTTGTTTGTGATCCTGTACAGCATGTACCTGGCAGGACCTATTTGTAAAACTTCACTTTAACTTATGTTTAATTTCCCTGGTGCTTTTTGTAGTAAGTGGAGATAACTAACAGTGTCTAATTTCAACCTTCCTTCAAAACCACATGTAAATTTTCTCACTGCTCTCCCTTGCCGACTGTTGAGAGGATCTAAGCAGATTAGCCTCATGGGGCTCTTTGAGGGTCTGGCTCACTACTAAAGCATTTGACCCAGTTTTGTTAATTGTTCTCTGTGATGGCATATCATGTGCCATGTGGATCCAGCCCAGTTTTTGAGTGTACCGCATGGTTGCCCATTTCAGCTGATGGTTTTTGCCTCTCTGTACTTTGGGTTTAGTTGGATTCTTAAGCATCTGCAAGGTGTTTTGGTGCTTGTTATGTAGATGAGACAGGTTTTTAGCTTCATCTGATCTAAGCTATTTGATCCTGTTTGAGGTTCCATTTGAGATTCTGTACACAACAGTTCCCATTTTATTGAATGTGAATTGGTTTAATATAGCTAAATAAACACTCTGTCACATTCTACAGAGGTCTTTTTCTTATAAATACTGACTGGTGTTGCCAGATACATAACAGATGTGAGGAGATGTTGGTTTTTTTTTTTTTATTATTGTGCCCTGCTTTGGATCTGTGTTTTTTCTGGAAATATTTTGAGTTGTTTTAATTTTTTAAAATTTTATTTCATTTGTTTATTTGCTCTGAGATTTTGCATCCTACAGTCTTCTTAGCCTTGTTGCGAAATGTTTTCAAAAGATTATCCAAATCTCCTGGCTAGAAGGTTATCAGAGGGTACCACAAACAGTGCAGCAAGCCAGTGAAAATAGTTTCAAGGTTTTGTTCGATTTGCTGTCCTTTGAGGTTTTTTGATAAAGGGATGGACTCATGGAGAGGAGATGGAAGACAACTTTCATAAAGAGTAGATGTCATGCAGAAAT
The DNA here is from genome assembly GCA_017639245.1 of Myiopsitta monachus. NCBI lineage: Eukaryota > Metazoa > Chordata > Aves > Psittaciformes > Psittacidae > Myiopsitta > Myiopsitta monachus. Next base: position 68,138,711 of record CM029917.1, on the reverse strand, counting down.
TCCATTGTCCAGTGCTAGGGTGTTATTCATCATTAGTAGATATAGTAGAAATGGCATTTTGGTTAACTACAAGTACAAAAGTAGTTAAACTACTACTTTAAACTGTGAAACAAACCCCTGGTTACAACAGATTTGTTTCCAGGATGGTTTTCTGCCCTTTTGTCTGTGATACTTGAAGTCAGGAGGCCATGTTTATACCCCTAAATACATTTGAATTTAGCAATCTAAAATCAGTACAGTTACTGCACACTTAACGTACTGTTCATCTTAGCCTCACCCATCTCAGTTGATCTCAGCAGCTGAGGTCTGTTATCTATCAGACACATAAATATTTCATTGCAGACTTGCACGAGGAAACCAGGACTGACTTCTACAACTGGTGCTCTGAAATTCATAGACTGATTAGCATTTTTTAATAAGACTTCAGACTGCATGTCAAGGAGATTTAGTTGTTGATGTTATCTAAAATAAGGCTTTGTAACCTTGGAAAAAATATATCCTCCCTTTTTATTTCCTAGAGCATCATACTGTACAGAACACATGACATTTTGTCATAGGATTTTTTTATTAGAACATCATAATGTATTGGGGAACTCCTAATAAAATCAATTGAATTTTTGCATGAGGAAAGACAGGGTATAAATGGTTGGATATAGCCAAAGATCATACCATTATTCTTCATGACATTCAAATATAAGTTTCACTGTCAAATAGTGGAAAACACCTGCGGTTTAAATTACTTCCTTTATGCTCCATTTCATTCTTTTTCTTAGTATGGGGTTTTTATTTCAATTTCAGAAAATAAAAGGTATAAATTTAGTCAAAGGCTATGTTTAATGAGTTCGTATTTTTTCCAATTCTCACGTGAATTGAAGGAATACTGTATCCTCTTTTGTATGATCATGAAAATAAAGGTCTGAGAAATGTGTGAAATAAATGTGCATGTAAATAAACCTTTAATGTCATCAACTTAAAAATGTGATTCACTAAGCTTGTAGATTACTTTTTGCTTGAGAAAGGAAAAAAAAACCCAACAACATTCAAACCAGCATTCCAAGCCCATTTTTTTCTTAACATCCTCTCTAGCAAAAAAGTGTCAGGAAAAGTAAAAAAGTAGCATTGCTCTCAAAAATGCCTGTGGCAGTACAAGAATTTTTTATTTATTTATTTATTTATTTTCATTTTTGCAAAAAGACTGACAAGAACTTCTTATGGTAAATGCTCCTACTGCTGGAAAAAGAATCTGATATGAAAAATGCTTGCTGTGTCATTAGCCCCCCACAGAGGGTTGAAAAAGGGTGCAACAGGAATAGAAGGGTGATTACTGGGATTGAAAGCAGGTATTAAAGTATCTTTTTAAGGCAGAAGGAATTTTATCTCCATTTAGCTAACAAGCTGAAAGTACAGGTGGAATTAGAAAGAATATGTAAATAACAGGTAGAAACAGCAGCTTAATATTTAAAGAGCAGATATTACTCTTTCATTACCTGCTTCCCTCTGTTGATTGATGTATTAGGGTAATTTTGTTTGCTGCCTTTGGGATTTATTTCTAAATACATGTGCATTATATAGCACTTTATCATGTACTTCAATGTTCCTGCTTACTGATTCCAGGGAAAATCTGTTTTTGGTTTGATACACTGTGTTACACCCATTACATTCGCAAGAAAGACAAATGATTCTAGCTTTCTGCAAGCTGACAACTCATAAATAGGACCTTTAGGAAACAGAGGCTGCTTCCTTCTGTCCTTTGTAATAGTATAAGCACTGTGTTGGAAGAAGGTTCAACAGTGCATTGCAATTCAAATAAAGGTGTTTAAAAAAACCCCAAAGCCAACCCAACCTAAAAATTGTACATTGATGGTAATTCTGCATAGCTGGCTACCGCAGTAATACTCACAGCATTACATACAGCTACGGTTCACTGGAAGCATAATGCAGATGTTTGTCTCCTTAACAGACATACATACATCATACATAGGAAGCATACTGTTATAAGAAGGAAGTGATAGCATGGTTATTAAATTATTCCATTCCTTTTTGGAAAATCCTGTAATCACTGTGCCCTTAAATTCTCCTTAGTCACAGTTTTCTCACTTGGAACTCTCCATCATGTTCAGTAATGGAATATCATATGTCATGCTGATGTTTATTTTCCATGTCTGTTTTCTGTGTCCAGGACTGATGGAAAGCACCATATATGCAATATGTTTTACTTGCATAATCTTTATAATCACGTCATTGCCTTTGCATCTGTACAAAGCTTGTGGTGTGCTTCAAATGCTGTGCACATTTTAAAATTAGTGATATTTTTGTCTAGATTTATGGGTAGTACAGGTTTGTTTGCCATAATAGAAAGTAGTTCTTCATAATGCTAGTTATACGGTATGTACATATGGTGTAATATAGCATGAGTGTCTTTGTTGGTGAGATACTGTGATGAAGGGGTAGTAATAAAACTCAGATGTATTTTTTTGTGTTCACTTTTCTTGAAGGAGGGCTTTGATTTGCTATGCCTGGGAGTGTAGTTTGTGAAAAGATCAGGAACTGTTACCTCTCTATGTGAGGCTCTCCCCTGGCCTTTCTCATAGGCTTGCTGCGTAGCTTGATCTAAGTTATTTAATTGTCGTCTTTTTTTTTTTTTTCCCATCTGAAAAAAAAAAAGTAATACAGTCATATTTCTGGCTGTGAAGATGCTGATTTAGTGAAGGATTATCTCCCTAGAAGCATAAGGTGATGAAAGATATTTTACTGGAGAGTTCTACCATTTCTTAATCTCAGTTTAGTGTCTGAATGTATGCAAGAGCTAAAGGCTTGTATGAGTTCTAGGTTTTGCTGTAATGAATAGAATCAGAAGCAGCTGTGTACACATGCATGACAAAGGAAAGATGAACAAAGATTTATGCTTTTAATTCTGAGGTACTGACTTCATGTTACATTTTTTATTATGCAGTTCTACACATTTCTGGTGATTTTGTGACTAGAAATACACTTCAAACTGTTGATTCAAATGTAAAGTTACTATTATATTGTTCAGAATTAATTTTCTATTAAGAATGTCATAGTTAATTTATAGATATAAATTTGTTTTATGAGGCTATTGACATTTCAGTCCAGTGGCATTTGTAAAAAGGAAAGTAATTTTTTTCCTGTTAGCCTTACAAACAGTAAACAGAAATCTTCTTTTTAGTTTAGTAAAACATTTATTTCATGCATTAATAATCTCTTGGGTGAAGATACTTATATGATTTAAAGAAAATCTCAGATTTCCTTTGTATGGGAAGAAAAATGTCTTTGTATATCCCTCCTATTGCATTTAAAACCAACCAGCTACTTACTCAGCCACCCTGTTCTGCTAGTTGTTACCATAGTGCAAAACTCCATTAACTTGTCTTGCTTTATTGCATTTATATTACTAGAGGAAAAAAAATGAGGTTTGTGGTGCATTGACTGGCCAAGCGCATCCAATCTTAGGTTGAAAATGAAAACTCTGACTCCAGTTAGCCTGCAGGCATGGCTGAGCTGTTACGATGAACCTAAGCTTTTTATCTGGAGCAGAAAATTACATGTATGCAGAGCAAATTTGATAAAGCACACCTGTAAGAGAAATTTAGCCAAGTGCCAGGAAGATTAACTAATAGTCTATTTCTTTGGCAATTAGAGGCTTCTAGCTAGCTTTGCCACGCTAGTGTCAATGGTACAGTTTTTGAGTGCACCTGATTTTTGGTATTTAGAATTATCTGCTGTTAAGTTTTACATTTCTTTTTCTCTGTATATGTCTAATACTAAAATTTGCCATTAATCCTGCAGGTGCTATATTAAAGCTGTGTAGATTCACCTTAGAATATACAACAATTTGGATGTGAAAAAACCCTGGCATGAAAATGAATATTCTGTTTTGCTAAGAAAGAAAAGGCCTCGCCTGATCGGTGTGTCCAGAGAAACTATTTGAAGGAGGCATCTGAAGCCTATTGCATTTTATACTTCAGATGTGGTTTGACAGTGTAGCTTAGTGGGACATCCGGGACAATGATGTTCAGTGGAATCATTACAAACATTCAGTTGAAGTTAAAGTAGTATAGCATGAGATTTTGCTTTTTTTTCTGGAAGAGTTTTGCTTTTCTGGAAACTTTGGAGTGTAATCTTGGCTACGTATCAAATAAGAGTAGAGAGGCAGCTATCCGTGGCAGGAGACCAAAAGTCTATGGTTTTAATGTAACTCAAACCCAAACATCCCCAAATCCCCATTTTTGGACTGGTAAGGATCCTGTGTGAAAAATGCACAGGGTTGAATTTTTTTCCCACTTGAATTGAGATCAGTAGTGATACTGCTGTAAGTAGTACTTAAGGGGCAGGTACATGTGGTGAATTTGGCTATTTTCTTTAGTGACATTAAATTTAATTTGTTTATCTTAGGTTATGTTACCTATGGATATGAAATAATGATGTCCAAGTTGTACTAAAAAGATAGGCAGAATGGAGCACTTAAATTTCTCACTGCAGTGTATAGATCCTTAGGGGTTAGTCTTGCCTTTTATGTATTTACTTATAAAAAGACAGTGAATTTTAAAAAAGAGGAAGAGAAACCTTGAATTTCTCCATGGAGGTTGGAGAGTAATTTACTGTTAATTCTGCTTATTTACTGAGAAGTGCAGGACCCATTATAATTTGATGTTTTATACGTATTTACTTGCTGTTTTGTGTTCACATGTTGTTTTTAATCAATATGGTTGCCCATGCTAATAAATTTTAGGTGTGTGAGTGTCTGTGCAATAGCTGCAAGAGGCAGTGATTTAAAGTTTTACTTAATGCTTTAAAACAACACGTGATCAAGTTAACAAAATTCTCCATCACCAGGAGAGCAGTCTTCTCTGGCTGGGCTCTACTCTAATCTCATAGATCAGCACAGACTGCAGAACCTCGGATGAGAAACCCAAGTTAGGATTTGCAGTGCTGAGAGTATGTTATACTGTGAGGTACCTTGTTTTTCACTCGCCAGCATAATAATAAAACAGGCTTTTATAGATTAATACTGATGCCAAGTTCCATATAGCCTGTTGCAGGTAAATAAAGTGCTACAAAAATATTGATGCTTCAGGCACAAATAATGAAATAGTGTTTCAGTTATATTAAACTTGGTCTAGTAGAAAAAATGACATTGCTGCTGGGCAGTGTGAGCCCTTGGAGGTTGTATGTCCTCTGCTTATATTCAGAAGATGGGTCTGAATATGAAAAGGTAGGCCGTATCCTTATTTGCATTAAGGAGGACGTATATTAAGAAATGCTTTCTGATAGTAAAGTTCTTTAAAAACAGAGTAGTTTGACTAAGGGTGTGATGGAATCTCCATCACTGGAAATCTCTTAGAACAAATTGGACAAGGAGTGGATAGGAATTATATACCTGTATTTCCTACTGCCCTGGGGTATCGGACTTGACTCAGTAAATGCTTTTATCCTGCTTTAGTCTGAGTTATGTGCTGTGTACTCTGTGGGCAGTTGTGAAGCTTTGGCATGACTTGCCAGCAGGTAAGGTGGTTGTATGCAGAAGGTGCAAAAGTCAAAAGCAGGCAGAATTTTCATCAGTCAATTCTTTATTCTCTGCATGTGTCACAGAAGTGGAGGATGAAGGAAAACCTGCTATTAGAGGAGCCAACATCAGAGAATCAGCGAGAACCTGAAGTATGCATTTGAAAGCACTATTAGTCACCATTAACTGAAAGCATCTTTCCTGTTTGGTAGCAGTTGTTGCTGTTAAGCCACTGGGCTCATATCTTCTGTCTGAGTGAGATTATAGGGTGTGTATTTGTGTATGGAGTTTATATTAGCTTGTATGTGCATATATATGTATTGAATTATATTTGGATATACGGAAGAAGTTCTTTACTGTAAGGGTGGTGAGGCACTGGAATGGTGTCGTGATTTAAGCCCCTCAATAACTCCCTCCCTCCCTCCCTCCCCCTCTTTCTTCCCCGAGTTGTGGGGGGATGGGAGGAGAATCAAAAGAATGCAACTCCCACAGGTTGAGATAAGAACAGTTTAGTAACTAAAGTATAACACAAACCACTACTGCTACCACCAGTAATAATAATGACAAGAGAAGTGCAAAGAAAGAGAATACAACTGCTCACCAAGCCTGACCCAGCCAGTGCACCCCCCAGCAGCGAACCCCCCACTGCACCACCACACCCTTCCGGGTCTCTGCTCTCCGTTTTCACATCCTGGACATGACGTGCTGTGGTATGGAATAACCTCTTTGATCAGTTTGGGTCAGGTGTCCTGTCTCTGCTTCCTCCTGGCTTCCCCTCCTCCCTGGCATAGCATGAGACTCAGAAAGTCCTTGACCAGCCCAAAACACTACCAAGCAGTAGCTGAAAACACTGGTGTTATCAGTACTGCTCCCAGGCCCAAAATCAAAAACCACAGCACTGCACCAGCTACCAAGAAGGAGAAAAATGACTGCTGCTGCTGAAACCATGACAAATGGATTGCCCAGGGAAGTTGTGAATGCTCCATCTCTGACGGTGTTCAAGGCCAGGTTGGACAGAGCCTTAGGTGACATTGTTTAGTGGGAAGTGTTCCTGCCCATGGCAGGGGGGTTGGAACTAGATGATCTCAAGGTCCTTTCCAACCCTAACTATTCTATGATTCTATGATATGTATATGTCATGAATTCAAATGTCCAGAAATAACACTTGTGTAATAATGTGTGGCTTTGCATCAGAGTTGCTCAGGAAAACTACTTTAGAAATGTCTCAGTTGTTCTTTTATTTTTTTTTTTTATTTTATTTTATTTTTTTTTTTTTAACCATTAGCAACCAGTGTAATTTTGGAAACTTTTCTACAGTGACATTTCATAAACTTCCTTCAGGTACACTTACCGGGGTATGGTAACTCACCAGCATACTGGTGGGAAACTAAATTTTGTCCACCAAACTGATGTAATCCCATTCTCTTTTTCTGAGACTTGAGATGTTTCAGGTAGTAATGACAGAATCAGTCCTCTTAAATTCCATTTACTTCCTCTACCTTCAGTACATCCTGTTGGCTATTGCAGAGCCTAGAGATAACCGACAATAGCAAAAACTATGAGGAGTTGACTTTGATGGGGTTGAAGCAATCTGAAACAGCCTGAGTATGAAAAAATGATTTTATAGTTTCCTTGATGAAGGGGAAAGATGGTATAAGTGTATTGTTTTAAAACCTTCCACCCCCATACACAAAGTATTGCTGCATAATGTTATCTCTGTTATATAGAATTGTCTGGAAGTTCTGCAGTGATAAATTTATCAAGCAGCTTCATTTTAGATAGTTGAAAGAATGTGTTAGTATTCACTGAATGCATTATCTGCAGTTTAGAAGAAAAATATCCAATATTTTAAGATGGGAAATAGCTCTGGTAAGGATGTCCCGTCATTCCACCCATTTACCACTTAATTTTCTATGCACTTTCTCTTTCTATCCTTGATTAAATACTGTGCTGTGGTGCCCATGAGAATAATTGGGATGAGCAGAAGCATTACTAACAGGAAAGAATTGCAGCCTCCAGCAAGTACTTTTTCGTATTAGTCAATGTGCCACCTTACGAGAATGTGATTAAATTCAGATCAGAACTTCACTTTAATGGTGTGCTGATGTAATACTGTATGTGGGTCATTTGTTCCCCCAGCTCCAAAACATCTGCTGGGCATGGAGGCAGTTCTTGTCTCATTTTTATATCTGCAGTGACCACTGGTGAAAATACAGCTTTTTATACTAATGTTGTATGTTCACTGAAGCATATGTCTTCATCTGAAGCCTAATGCTGCAGAACTAGTAGTAATACAGTAGTTGGAGGATTTTCTTTACTTAAAACACAGTGACAGGCCCATTTGGATAGAACTGTATTCATGGGGAGAATCAGGTGTGGCATTGGAATGGAGGAGACCTTGGATTTTTTTTTTTTACTGTGATGTGTCAGTAAAAGTCCCTGGGAGCTGGTGAAAAATAGTATTTCTGCCTCCTTGTTACTGTACCGCATATCCCGGATTACCTGGATCCTGAGATTAAAAATGAAAACAGAGCAAAGCGTTGATGGTTGCTAAGCTTTGCTTCAATCTGGAGTGCTGATGCTGGGACTGGATGGTAATCATGGAATCATAGAATCATAGAATAGTTAGGGTTGGAAAGGACCTTAAGATCATCTAGTTCCAACCTCCCTGCCATGGGTAGGGACACCTCCCACTAAACCATGTCACCCAAGGCTCTGTCCAACCTGGCCTTAAACACTGCCAAGGATGGAGCATTCACAACTTCCCTGGGCAACCCATTCCAGTGCCTCACCACCCTTACAGGAAAGAATTTCTTCCTCAGATCCAATCTAAACTTCCCCTGTTTTAAGTTTGAATCCGTTACCCCCTGTCCTCTCACTACAGTCCCTAATGAAGAGTCCCTCCCCAGCATCCCTATAGGCCCCCTTCAGATACTGGAAGCCTGCTAGGAGGTCTCCATGCAGCCAGCTCTCTCTTCTCCAGGCTGTGAACAGCCCCAACTTTCTCATCCTATCTTCATACAGGAGGTGCTCCAGACCCCTGATCATCCTCATGGCCCTCCTCTGGACTTGTTCCAACAGTTCCATGTCCTTTTTATGTTGAAGACACCAGAACTGCACACAATACTCCAAGTGAGGTCTCAGGAGAGCAGAGTAGAGGGGCAGGATTCCTCCCTCGACCTGCTGGTCACACTCCTTTTGATGCAGCCTAGGATACGGTTGGCTTTCTGGGCTGTGAGCGCACACTGCCGGCTCATGTTCATTTTCTCATCGACCAACACCCCCAAGTCCTTCTCTGCAGGGCTTCTCTGAATGTCTTCCCTGCCCAACCTGTAGCTGTGCCTGGCATTGCTCTGACCCAGGTGTAGGACCTTGCACTTGTCATGGTTAAACTTCATCAGGTTGGCATCAGCCCACCTCACAAGCGTGTCAAGGTCCCTCTGGATGGCATTCCCTTCCCTCCAATGTTTCAACCAAACCACACAGCTTGGTGTCACCAGCTGAGGCAAAACTGAAATGTTTTCAAATGATTATATATGGTCAAATTCGTGTGTGTCCTGGGTTCAGCAGTAGCAGTTATTTTTCTCCTTCTTAGTAGCTGGTGCAGTGCTGTGTTCTTGACTTTCATCCTGGGAACATTGCTGATAACACCGATGTTTTTGGTTGCTGCTCAGTAATATTTAGGCTGACCAAGGACTTTCTGAGTCTCATGATGTGCTGGGGAGGAGGGGAAGCTGGGAGGAAGCAGACAGGGCACCTGGCCCAGACTGACCAAAGAGTTATTCCATACCACAGCACGTCATGTCCAGTATATAAACTGGGGGCAGTTACCTGGAAGGGTTAGATCACTGCTTGGTCAGGCTGGATATTGTTCAGCGGGTGGTGAGCAGTTATATTCTCTTCCCTTGTTATTTCCCTCGTCATTATCATTATTGTTGGTAGCAGCAGTGGTTTGTGTTATACCTTAGTTACTGGACTGTTCTTATCTCAACCCACAGGAGTTACATTCTTTCGATTCTTCTCCCCATCCGTCAGGGAGCTGGGGGGAGGGGGGAGGAAGGAGAGTGAGTGAGTGGCTGCAGGGTACTGAGTTATCAGCTGGCTTAAACCACAACAGTGGGGTAATTGAAGGCACCTGTTTCCTCATTAACCTTGGAGAAAGGTTGTCTGTAAGAAAGGCAAAAGATCTAGTTCCTAATGATATGAGATTGTTACGTGTTCTTGTAGGTTTTGCATAGTATATCTATGATTTCATGTTTGAAAGTCAGGAACTTGTGTTTGTGCGGCTTCTAAAGATATCTGAAATTGACAGAACAAAAAAACCTCAAACCTCAAACACAAAACTAAAAGAAAATCAGCATGGAAAACGTCACAGTGATAGTCAAGAAAGATAAGTATATGCTTATGGCTGTGTCAGACTGTCAGGAATTTGGGGAAGCAAGGATTGAATATCCAGTGAAAGTGAAATGGGGATAGGAAAATTCTGAATTTTGTTGGTTTTAAAAGGAAGTATATTTCACTCAGTGTATGTGATAGTTTTAGCTACTGGGAGTTTAATGAAAGGTGTTCATCAGTGTCTTTCATCAAAAAATCCTTTTCACTAAGCTTTCATTTTGAATCTAAAGAGTGGGAAAAGTACTTTGACTTTCACAGTAAAATTCTTAAATGGAGCTCCCATTTGATGTGAGCCCATCTAGAGCCAGGGAACAGATTTCCCTAAAAGTGGAAGTAAAGGTCTTATCTAGAATACCTAGGAGGGGCAATGATGTCAAGATGCTCACTTACAGACCTGCTTCAGAATAAGTGATTAGAAGTAATCGCACTTCTGCTGAGCTATTAGTCTCTCATTTCTCTTGCCCACTTAGATCTTAACAGTAGAAATATTTTTCATTGGAGACTGCACTGTTGGGGCAGTCATTTCGTTAGTAAGTGAGTAAATTCAAAAGTGTTGTGTCTTGGTCTTGTTCCTGGCTCCTGTTAGTTGATGCATATTTCCAATTCAAAAACCCTTCCCAAAATCTGACTAACCTTGCATTTTAAGCTGGTAAAAAACAACATCTGTGTCCTGAAAACAGACTTCTGTTTAGAGGAGTTTCATGACTCCTATCTGTGGATAAAGAATAGTTAAAAATGTTCTTAGGGATGCTGTTTGATTAATTTGCAAGTCCTGGGCATTTGCACATATAGTCTGGACTGCTTTGTCATCAAGCAGCTGATTCAATGAGTTTTGTAAGAAATGAGTAAGTCACCTAGTGCTAGTGCATCACCTTTGGATAAATTTGCAGGGCATCTACTACATTGTAGACTTCTTGTAATGTGAGCTCTGAATATACCCTGTGGACAGACCACAAATTACTTGGATTTCACGTAGAGAGTTTTGGTGTTCATTAGAGTTTACTGTCCAGAGACTGAAATCAAGCTTTGAAATTAATTAGAAAAACCTATCATATTTAGGTTTGTTTTTCTTTTTGCTAATTTTAATTCTTAAAATTTAGTAGCGGCAGTAATGACCTCCTTATGTGTCAGCATAAAATGTAATCCTATGATATAGTATCAGCAGATGCGAACAGGTTTGAAATCTTTCTTCAGCAGTGTTATAATAAGAAACTGTGGTGTCATAAAGTAGTTTCATAACTCATGGATTTGGAAATATAACTCTGAAAAGGAGACTTTTTTTCACAGTCATAGAAAAATATTTTGTACATCACACAACCACAGAATAGAGAATGTGCTTTGGTTATTTACTTGAATGTTGTGTGAAAGAATTAATTCTCCTTCAGTACAGTGTCTTCAGAGTAACAGTTGCTTCTCATTTCTGTTTATAATTGCTGTGTGTTGACCCCCAGCCATGAGGTGGGAACCAAGAAAGTTTAATAGCCCCCTGACTAGAAGTCAGGCTTTCTTTGGCTTTACACACAAGTAGATAGAGAAAGAAAGACTTCTTTTCATTCTAAGCACGATGCAATTAATGATTAAAAAAAAAGAAAAAAAAAAGAAAAAAGTGTAATATAAAGGGTCTGGTGATAGTAAGTGAAAGAATATAATGAATATTTGATGTCTTGAAGACTGCAAATTCTTTCTTGGACATCAAGGGGGCAAATTTGTAAGAAATCCTATCTAACTTGCCTTAATAAATTCCAAGAAAATCTCTGGGCTTCTACAGATGAGAATCTCTGCTTGAACATGTATTTAATATAAGAGCTGTCTGTGGAAGGAACTCTAATATTATCCTATCCGTACTGGAAAATTATTGCATGTGATAAACAGCGATATGCTTATTTTGCTATTTTCAGTCAAGCTTATTTTCCTGATGCTGCTTTTGGAAATGGCTTATCTTGTTTGTGACATTTTGTGCTTCTGATGTTTTCCTGTTGTTTTCTATCTTACTAGCTTAATTTAAAATATCAAATAGAAAGGTCTCTTTTCTCTATAAGCCTTACACATGTAGTTTCTTGTGGAACCGTAGGATCATCCAGGTTGGAAGTGACCTTGAGAGTTTGCTAGTCCAACCTTCAGCTCACAGCAGGTCCAGGTGTGAGATAGCATCGTAGAATAGTTAGGGTTGGAAAGGACCTTGAGATCATCTAGTTCCAACCCCCCTGCCATGGGCAGGGATACCTCCCACTAAACCATGCCATCCAAGGCTCTGTACAAGCCGGCCTTGAACACTGCCAGGGATGGAGCATTCTCAACTTCCCTGGGCAACCCATTCCAGTGCCTCACCATCCTTGCATAAAGAATTTCTTTCTTTTATCCAGTCTAAACTTCCCCTGTTTAAGTTTGAACTCATTACCCCTTGTCCTCTCACTACAGTCCCTAATGAAGAGTCCTTCCCCATCATCCCTATAGGCCCCCTTGAGATGTTGGAAGGCTGCTAGGAGATCTGCACGCAGCCTTCTCTTCTCCAGGCTGAACAGCCCCAACTTTCTTATCCTATCTTCATATGGGAGGTGCTCCAGTCCCCTGATCATCCTCATGGCCCTCCTCTGGACTTGTTCCAACAGTTCCATGTCGTTTTTATGTTGAGGACACCAGAACTGCACACAATACTCCAAGTGAGGTCTCAGGAGAGCAGAGTAGAGGGGCAGGATCACCTCCCTCGACCTGCTGGTCATGCTTTTTTTGATGCAGCCTAGGATATGGTTGGCTTTCTGGGCTGCGAGTGCATGCTGGAGCTGCCTCATGTTCATTTTTTCATCGACCAACACCTCCAAGTCCCTCTCCGCAGGGCTGCTCTGAATGTCTTCCCTGCCCAACCTGTAGCTGTGCCTGGCATTGCTCTGACCCAGGTGTAGGACCTTGCACTTGTCATGGTTAAACTTCATCAGGTTGGCATCAGTGCACCTCACAAGCGTGTCAAGGTCCCTCTGGATGGCATTCCTTCCCTCCAACATATCACCCAAACCGCACAGCTTGGTGTCATCGGCAAACTTGCTGAGGGCACACACAGTCCCACTGTCCATGTCACCGACAAAGATGTTGAAGAAGACCAGTCCCAACTCCGATTCCTGAGGGACACCACTCGTTACTGGTCCCCAGCTGGACATTGAGCCATTGACTGCAACTCTGCATGCAGCCATCCAGCCAGTTCTATATACACCAAGTGGTCCATTTATCAAATTTATGTTTCTCCAATTTAGAGACAAGGATGTTGTGTGGGACAGTGTTGAATGCTTTGCACAAGTCCAGGCAGATGACATCAACTGCTCTTCCCCTGTCCATCAGTTCCGTAGCCCCCTCATAGAAGGCCCCCAAATTGGTCAGGCAGGATTTCCCCTTAGTGAAGCCATGCTGGCTGTCACCAAGCACCTTGTTGTTTTTCATGTGCTTTAGCATGCCTTCCAGGAGAATCTGCTCCAAGATTTTTCCAGTCACAGAGATCAGACCAGGTTGCGTGAGTCTGGAAAACTCCCAAGGCTGGAGACTGCACGGCCTCAAGGAACTGTTTCAATACCTGGCAGTCCTCATGGGGAATGAATTTGTCCCTATGTCCAGTCTGAACCTCTTATATCATTGTATGTCTCTGTTGTCTTTTGTCCTTGTGCCATGCGCTGCTGTAAAGAGCCTGGTTCTGTCTTCCATATAACCAGCACTTCTCAACACTAATTGTAGGCTGTTTTTATCTCCTCCCAAAGACTTTTTCTTTTACTTCAGTTTGTATTACATAGTGTTAAGGGCTGTCTTATCAGCTAAAAGCAGCAAAAACTATTAGACTGTGGAGATTAAATTCTTAGTTATTTTCTGAGTGCACAGACAGTCTGTGAATAGAGTTATTTTGATGCAGATTGTAAGTATGTCCAAATATTCGAATGCAATCTTTAGCAACTTTTCTTTTTGTCCATTGCTGATTTATAATACAGGAAGATTGCTTATGTCAGAGGCTGTTATTTTCTCTGGCCTGAGTGGAAGGAGTTTCAGGTGTGCAGGAATGAGTCAAGATACAATTTTTCATTGCTTTGTGCTGGATTTGAAACCATCAGCTAGTAGTAGAAGCTATCAATGTTTCTAGTAGTGTGTATCACATGAAACAAAAGACAGTGTTCACTATCCTCAACAATAATTTTTTGTTGCTAATGGAATAGAGAAATATAGAATATTCATGTGGTATAATGCATAATGATGTATCATCCGCAAAGTGTATATGGGTACAAAAAGTTATGATTGTGATACTTGCTTTTTTATATCGGTTAGAGAAAATGACAGTTCACACCTGAAGAACTTGCAGTGTCTTCTTTCATAGTACCTGCAAGCTACCAGGAGTGGGCCACAGTCCCATAGCAAGATTACACACAGTTTAAGAGCTTCCATGAAGAAATAAATAAGCAGTGAGACAAGTGATTGTCCATCACAAGCTAAATTCAGTTTCCTTTGTTAAGGGGGATTTTGTTCTGAGAATTGAAAAAATACTTTTGATTTTTTTTTTTAACTTCACTTTTTAAGAGTTTTTTTGTTTGTTTGTTTTTTTGTAAGTGAAGCTTTTAAATATAATGTTTATGTGTAAAGGGCAGAAGGCAGTACCATGTCATCCTGTTATTTTTAGCATGAAAAGAAAGCACGTGTTTGTTTGAATTCCAAGGATAAGAGAGAATGCCTGCAGAGTTACTTTAAAAATATGCCAGGAAGTTATCAGATTTGCGACTGATAACACCAGTAATGATGTACTACTTAAATTCTGGGTAGCATTAATATTTCATTAATATTTAAATTCATATATCTTTCCATTATAGTTTAATTTTATGATACAGAACCCTGAGGCAAAACTTGAAGACAATTACACACCATTTGTCTCTTTTGGAGATCCATGATGTCTGTTGATTATTGTGTCTATAACTTAATTTTTGATTACCTGAATTTCTTAACACAAAGGGCCTGCAACTGAAATTCAAAGTAATTAATTCAGCAAGTGCATCAAAATTAGGACCTGCAGGCTTTCTGCAGTCTCAGTGCTTTTCTCAAAGAAACTTACTTTCCCCTCTTCGCCACTCGGTGGCAGTAGCCATCTTTTATAATGATGAACGCAGATGTGAAACGTGCTTGTGCTTCAGAAGACTGCTCGATTTCTTGTGTAGTATGACAGCTAAGCCTTTTGACTGAAACGTAACTTATGTTTTCCTTATTTTATACAACTAACAGTGTGCTAATATTTTGGAAGCATTTAGGAAAAGCATGGCACTGCAGTGTAGAAGAACGTGTTGAGAACTCTGGTTTTTCAGCAGGTAAGGCCTGCAGGCAAGGAAACCTGTTCGAGCTTTTTATTTCTGATGACGCCACTGTTGTAGCCAGGCAAAGTAACCCTGCAATGCTGTGAAATTGACAGCATGACATACTTGGGATTAGAAGTATTTGAGATTGCTCACGCGTAAAGAAGCCTGACAGAAAAATTTCCATGGTGAGTCACGTTCCCACACTGACACTCTGCAGAGTCAAGCTCCAACCTTCAGCATTAGAGTCTTGTAGTATGGCCTACAGGGCAGAGATGCCTAAAGGCACTGAGCAACAAGTAGGCTAAGCAGTAGTTCTTGTGATGTGGAGAAATGCTGTGAGTGAAGTGATGGACAGGTCAGCACAACACGCCTTCACTTTGCCTCTGTAAGCAGCAGGAGGCTGGAAAAGAAATTTGCAGCTTTTTGAGTAGCAGAGTTAGAGTATCCAGTTGTTCAAAGTTGTTGCTCTGTAGAAATGTAAATACTGTATGGAGGGGAAAATAACGTCCTACTTTATTGCTGCATGACAGAGGTTAGGTTTGGTTTCCTGTTTACTAGAAATTGTCTTCAGACACGTCAGAAAAGAATGATTTAATAGCACACAGACATTATATACAAATGAAAGAGCTAAATATCATATGGTATGACACAATGCAAAAAGAAAAAACACAAAACAAAAAGAAAACTTGTGAATTTTCATTTAATATTGCACTAAATTTATATTACTTCTGTTATTTTTGGTATATGAACACTGGCATAAGGACACTGATTGAAAGGTGTACTTGGTGTTCTGCATAGTCATAGGATGCTGCAAATAAAAGAAGCCGTTGTGGCTTAGGCAGTTACGGTTCTCTATTTTCCACCTAGCTCTTTGTATGGCTAGGAAAGCAGAATATGGTGTGTGACTGCTCATAGGTCACAGAAGTTTACATCAGGCTATTAAGATAAATTACCTAAAGAAATTTATTTTAACACTTTTATTAGTAACTTGTGGAAGTTCAGAACTGAATGCTTGTTCCATGTATCCTCATAAGATTGTGGTAAAGTAGAAGAGGGATGGAGCAAAGAGATGGGGTTTATGGTCTCTTCAGCTGTCCCCGCTGAATGTGAATGGAAAAAAATGACTTGGAGTCATTTGTTCCGAGACTTACTATTTGAATAAGCTAGACAGACATGGAGTAGGAGTGGAGACAGTACCTTCAGGTTGAAGAGACTACCTGATGTAATGAAGCAGAAAGTGCAGAAAGCATCAAAGCTCACATTTTCTCAGTTGGCTGATGTTCCTTTTGGTTATGCTGCCTTTGAGGTGTAATGTTTGAGTCCTTCTAGTTTACAGCTTCATCACACTTAAAAAATCAAAGCAAAGTACAATCTGGTATCAAGTTTTTTCTCTCATTTCATATCCAAACAAAATAAAGATGCTATTTCAGCATTAGTTATAGTAAGTCAGAAGGCTTTTGCAAGCAGAAACAAAGCAATTCATATACTGGCTCTGGCTGCCCTGAAAATGCCTTTTTTAAAGGAGAGTGTCACTGAGTAAAAGCAGGTTGTTACTTGCTTTTTTACCAAAAAGCATGAAATCTGCTTTTCTTTGGACACTTATCCCAGTCCATACAGTAAGTTGATCATATGAAGGATGCTACTTTGATCAATGTGTGCATATATTCCATTGGAAATATTCAAAGGTGTAAGTCTGAATCCTGGATTTTTATGGCCCTTTAAAGCATGGGTCTATTAATGTAATCTTATAAAATAGTAAGAATAGGTAATTTTAGAGACCTATTTTATGCGTAGCAAATACGTGTTTACTGGTAGCTTTCCTCTGCTTTATATTTGATAAATGACACAAGAATCTTTAGTGTCATATAGTACTTCTGTAGATAGTGCATGGAGAATGTTATAGATGAACAGCAACTGCTCTGTTTATGAGTGGTACCTGAAGAACACAGAGTGATGCATTTTTGCACAGGAAGATTTTTTTTTTTTGACGTTTAATGTTTGCATTTCAAGATTAAACTGGTCTTTTTCCCAGGGATCAGTATGCCAAATGTTCATTGAGACTCTTGTATTATCAAATTTTGCAGTGGTAACCTTCTGTGTATTATGAAGGAAAAGAAAACCCCAAAAAACCCATTACGTCTTTGCAGTTTATACTTCTGTGGGTACTCTGAATCTTCATTTCGAAGAAGTAAGTGCATGCTGACAAATTATTTGGAGCATAGAAGGGTACTTGCTTTGGGGCTGAAGTGGAGGATTGGAGCTGAGTGCAGTGCAAGCTCATCACACCTGTGATGAAGCACTGCCCAGGTAGTGACCATGGAAGGAAAATTAAGAGGATTAACTTTTGTCCTCTGAAAGAAGAGATGAAAACTGAAATTAGTTCATGGTGCTTATATTTGTAAGCTGTTACAGGGTTTTTTTTTGTGTTCTGGTCTAATACTTTCAAATGTCTGCTTCTTGCACTGCTAAATCCCAGCCAGTTGGGTACCAGAGCTATTTTAGGAGATAAATTAATAACTAAGTGGTCATCTCTCAGGACTGTTTCCTAGACTTTTTATTACCTGTCGTTGGACTTTAAATGGACTCAGTTCAGTGGTGAGTCAGAGCAGGAGGAAGATCCTGAAATTGTGGTGATGAACACTTCTGAAGCAGATGAGCTGGTGTGCTGTATTTGTATGTGTTTGTTTTGAAGGGACATCATACCTGTTCCTTGGTCAGTTTCAGCTATCACATACTTTTGTAAATAATACAGCCATAGCTTTTACACATAAACCTTTAACTCAGTAAATCTCTGACTGCAATAGTTTGTATATAGTTCTTTGACAATTTAGGATGTTCATTTGGCTGAAGCAAATACAGATTTAAAGAAAAAGCTCTTCCTTCTGTTAGTAACAGCAGGCTACCTATGAGTATGCTGGTACACCCTTGTTGTTTCAGAAGCTATGTGTAGTAGCCGAGTGTAGTAGCACAGAGAAACCTGTTAAAGAGCCCCTAGGAAATTAAGAACTGGAAATTAAACACTGGGTGGGTGTTTACTCAAATTACAATGCAATGAAATTAAGCAGTTGCCTGACATAGCTGAATAAGGGAGGAGCAGAAATGTAAGACCCTGCTTTTGGTTCCAAGCAGTTCAGCTGCCTCATTCTGTGGAGTAATTTCACCTGTCTCTGATTTCTCTTGTAAAAGCAACAGGATGTTGAGTTGGCCTTTGTTAATTAGTGTATGGAAAGTAATTATAGAATATTCACTCATGGTGTCGCAAGCAAGTTTTATGAGTGCTGGAATTAGGAATACCTGACTTGAAAGGGGATTTA
Organism: Myiopsitta monachus; assembly: GCA_017639245.1. Taxonomy (NCBI): domain Eukaryota; kingdom Metazoa; phylum Chordata; class Aves; order Psittaciformes; family Psittacidae; genus Myiopsitta; species Myiopsitta monachus. The sequence continues at coordinate 68,120,166 of CM029917.1, read as the reverse complement.
TGGTTTGGGACAGACAAATCCACATTAGTATGAAAGAAGGACTTAGGGTTCAGCTGAAACTTCTTGCAGTAGGGAAGAAAAGGGTATTTCATGCCTGCCATTGTAAGCTGTGAGCTTGTACAGCACTTTTGCTCACAGCAGGTGCAGTGCTTGAACATCATTCTTTCATCCAGATATCTGCTGTTGCTTAGCTTCCATGTTTGGCCTTTTCTGTTCAAGTCAGTTAATGTTGGTGAGGAGGTTCAGAATTTCCTGGGAGAAGAACATAAAAGTTTAGGCTTATTCAGTGGGATGACGTCAGTCTTATTCTTCAGGAAAGCAAGGTAATAAGTTGTCATTTGAAAAATACATGCATGCTTCCATTGCAGAGCTGGGAATAATAGTACTGTATAGTATTGAACACCGAAACAGCATTTATGTGTGCTGGCTTTATCACAGTGAGTGTGGTATATTTGCTTTATGACAGCACTAAATAGAAAGAAAACTAATTTTTTGTTATTTCAGTCTATAAGTACAGAATTAAGGCTGTATGTATAGAGCCATACCAGAAAAGGTATAGGCTTTGATGTTTGATCATATTTCTTTTGCTCAGCACATCCAATAGATTCTAATCTTTATGTAGGTTCTATGGCACATTTCTAAATACTTTTTTCCTCAGTATATTCCTTTAATCATACCCTAAAAGCAACAGCAGCTACAAAAGGCGTTTACATGCAGAAGAGCTATCTTAAAAATGGGGATATTGACCAAGAAAGACCATGTCACTCTGTTTTGCATGTGTGAAGATGACAGCTAACCCTTGTAAAAAGTGTTATTAGAACCTACTGACTGAAGTGAAGTTAGAATCTGCATGAAAATCGAGACAGAAGAAAGTAGTTCTGATGTAACTAATGTTTGTGTGGTACAAGTAATGTAGAAGTACTATACTCAAAAGTATAGTACAAGTGCTTCTTCGTTCTAGTAAACAGTTACTTTAAAACAGTAAATATTTGCCATGTAATACTTCAGTTTATTCTGTAAGGTCCTGACTTATGTAAACATTGAGGACTGGTATAATTTATGAGTCCAATTTCTTAACATAAATTTGAGCATTAAGTTTATGTGTTGTTACATACTGAATTACATATTGTAAATATTCTCCAGGTGAGTTTATTGTGATAGCCCTACTGAAGCTTAGTCCACAAGGATCCAGTTTATTCACATTATGGAATAAGAACCTGTCCTCATCATTGGGCCAAGTCTGTATTTTTGTTGTATTGGCAGTTTGGAGTAGGAATGAAACAGCAACATTTTGTTAACTGGACCTATAAATGCCACTCTCCTATTCAAAACAGAAAACTCTTACCTGTTTCTGAAAGAAAATTGTAATTGTACTAAAGAAACCCTGTGATGCATGTATTGATGATTCTTTTTAAATCTAAACTTTAAAGCTAGAGGCTATCTTATTTTAGGCCTCTTAACAGTGTGCCCTGAGCACCTAGCCATTAACAAATAATGAGAGCATTGATTTAGTGAGAGAGACAGAAAGCCCAAACTAGAGCACATTAGATTATTAAATTAAAAATTAATTCCAATTAGTACTGAGGGAACTGCTTTCTACCCTACTGAATTAGGCAGCTGGGAATTAATGGCAAATGAAAATCATTATAATGACAGTCTTTTTTGGTAAGGATTTGAGAAACTTTCTGACAGTGGCACCATGACCTCAAAGCGTTTCTATTGCTCTCTATGTTAAAGATGTGTAAATGTTGATTAATGGAAAGAAGTCTTTGGAGTGTTTTCCAGTGGAGCTGAGTCTTTCCTGACTGTCTGAGGGTCTAACTTGTTAGTGCAATAAGCTGCTACCCATCCCTGTTTGTTCAAATAGCAGACTTGTTCACATGCTCAGGATGAAGGGTTCTGTGACTTGATATACAATATCTAATGGCAAACCAGAGAGCCTTTTAAAAGGAAGTTGTTGATTAAGTGAATGCATATTTTCATTCATTGTCCTTTTAAACAAAAAATGTGTTATTTCTTTACTATTCTTTTTTATATGTATATTATTTCTGTTAGATATGTAGGAAGAATGGGACTTGTCAAAGAAATATTTCAGATGCCATTTAAACTGCAAAGCCACATAGTGAGCAGAAATAAATGGTAACACAATTGGGGGTAAAAGGCTCGTAAGCTAAGTGAAAAACAGATTTTGTACTTTGCTTTGTGGCAAGTCCAGCACATAGTTTTTTAGAATACTGTTTTCTTCTGATGTACCAGATACTGATTCAATTTCTACCATACATGTGTAACATTTTTTTAGGCTCCATATGTATGTACATATATACTGTATCGTCCTTGGAGACACTCAAGTCCAGGCTGGATGTGCTTCTGGGCAACCTGATCTAGTTGAAGATGTCCCTGCTCATTGCAGGGGGTTGGACTAGATGATCCTTGAAGGTCCTTTCCAACCCAAACTATTCTATGATTTTATGTGTTATATGTAACATTTCTTATTCAAGCTTTCACTGATTCATAATGCCTCAGCAATTACTTTTTCCTGATCTGATAAACCTGACTTCAGTCTGACTTGTAACAGCTGTTACCAACTCAAATTACTGAAGGATTGGATGTCCTGCTAGCAAGTAACAGTCTGTGATGTAGTTAACATTACTAAGGGTTATATTGTACCAAAAATGGACTGTATGTTCATTGCCTTATACAGGGAATCATTTTCAGCTTCTTCGGGCTCTGAAGCAGTAACAAAACTAGTGCTATCGTTGGGGTAGGCTAAACAGAGAGTGATGTCCAAAAGCTTAAGGACTAGCTTAATTGTTTTCCCTGGCCTTAGTGTTGTGTTCTCTGGTATTTCCACTGCATTCCTATAGAGAAATCATTCCCTTAATAGCATGCTGACTTCACTGACAGAGGTGAAGGGGAGGTCAATGATGTGACACAACCAGATTCTGTTATCCCTGGCTGTGGTTGGCATAGTGACTGACAGCTGAATGTACAGGTGTCATGGGTTCAGCAGTAGCAGTTGTTTTTTCTCCTTCTTGGTAGCTGGTGCAGCACTGTGTTTTTTGATTTTGGGCCTTGGAACTGCATTGATAACACCAGTGTTTTCAGTTACTGCTTGGCAATGTTTTGGTCTGGCCAAGGACTTTCCGAGTCTCATGCTCTGCCAGGGAGGAGGGGGAGCCGGAGGAAGCAGAGACAGGATGCCTGACCCAAACTGACCAAAGAGGTTATTCCATACCACAGCATGTCATGTCCAGGATGTGAAACCGGAGAGCAGAGACCCAGAAGGGTGTGGTGGTGGACTGGGGGTGCACGGCATGATCAGGTTTTTGGTAGTGGGGGGGTTTGCTGCTGGGGGGTGCACTGGCTGGGTCGGGCTTGGTGAGCAGTAGTATTCTCTTTCCTTGTGTTTCTCTTGTATTATTATTGATGGTAGCAGCAGTGATTTGTGTTATACCTTAGTTACTGAACTGTTCTTATCTCGAACCTGTGCGAGTTGCATTTTTTTTTTTTTTTTGATTCTCCTCCCCACCCCCTGGGACTGGGGGAAGAAAGAGAGGTAGGTGAGTGAGTGAGAAAACTGCGTTGGGGGGGTTAGAGGCTTAAACCACGACAACAGGCTTGGTTGCTTCTGAATTTGGACATAAAAGCCAGGTGACCTCTGATACCAATACACGACTCTGTTCTTAAGATGGGCATGTGTGGTGAACCAAATTCTTCTGTTCAGTTTAAGCACATGCGTAAGTCATGGGAAAGAACTGGACAATCATTCCATAGGTATTCATGCTGATTTTCCACTCTGTTGTCTAGGGCCTAAATATTTATTAGAAAAAAAACGCACATGTGGATATTGAAAGGGACAATTGTTTTAAGCATCAAAGAGTTTTGAAAGTATAGAGGAGAAATAACAAAGGCTGTAAAATGTGTGCATTACAGAATTTCCAGCAAGTAGTTGTTTTTTCTGTGAGATTGAGATACCTCTTCAGGATAGAATGTTGTATTTGATATTGGTGATGTTAAAGCTTGGTGCACAGGTTGCTTCGATTCCTCAAGTTCCAAATTCACTGCCCATTCAACTGCCATAAGCAAATAATTCTGTCTTCTGGACCTGTAATTGCCATTACAATTATTCTTTTAAAAAGCATAACAAAACAAAGCAAGCATACAGTATGCATTAGTGGGAAAAAATGGCATTTGAGCAGAAGCCTTTCTCAAAGAATGATTTAAAACCCTGTTTTCCAGAGCAGCTGTAGGCCAAAGTTGCCATGGAAACAGAAAGAATTCAAATAATATTAGCAATGGCGTATCTATTATGGTATTGTGTTAACGATGGTATGGTAAAGGTCACTTGTCGTTTCATTTACAGAGCTCACTTTATAGTGATTTATCACCAATATTGCAGGCTACAAATTAGAATTAGGAACAGAAGGTTCGGCCTTGAATTGGCTAATAATAATATTGGGAGGGAAAAAGTATTTAATTTTCTTGTTACTAGACACAAAATATTTATTTAATCATATGTTTAGGAGAGTTTTGAGGGTTTCATATGTAACAAGTTATTAGTCTTTTCTTGGAAATAAAATAATGGTCAAGCCATAAAAGAGGTTATCTTCATCTGGCACCCAGAATTGCCGATTCCTACAACATAGGTGGTGCAACTAGACCTGGGACATTTTGAGCAGATGGTGTTTTCAATAAGAATCAATTGGTTCTTGAACTTGGTGTCACATATGTACCTTTTCCTGTATTGCATTTCACATATACTGAAACCACATGCTAAACAATGTTAGTCCTGTTTGGGGAAATGGGGCTTGAATTCAGCTGTCTCTGCCAGATGAATGTGGCTGGTGCTGGATGGTGGTAGAAGGAGAATTGTTTCGATGTGGTTTGTCAGAAAACTAATATTCTTTAAAGCAATTGCCATGGTTTGCCCCCTAGGAGTGGAAGCGGTTTATCAAGTTCTTAAATGATAAGGTACTCCCTCTTGTATTCCCTGAATGAAAATATTTCTTTTTTCTTGGCAGGCAGATCCTCAGTAGTTGTATGGTTGTATCCTCTACTTATCTGCTCCACCCTGCTGCCTGCCCCCTCCCCCCCATGCTACCTGCCAAGAAAAGGCAAAAATGAAACTGAAGATTGATTAGGTGTCATAAAGCAATTTTTGACCCTTTAAATGTTGTCTGAAGCATTGACTTGGGTGCTGTCAGGACACAGACAGACGTTTCTAGCTGCCAGTCTCAGTTGCCAAAAAGCTTGGCCCTGAGGTATATGTTTAATGGGAATGGTTTTAGAAGAATTTACCTGACCAATCCATGTGTTGAATAACCTGTTGCACTTACATTTTTAAGCTTCACAGGATTTTCTAAATGATGTCCTATATAAATGTAGGATAGAGATGCTCGAGGAGCTTTTTCTGTGTTTGGTGGAAAAATTTGGCACATGAGATGTAGAAAACTTTCCCAAAGCTATGCAATGATAATGACTGCACTAGAACACTTGCATAGCAGTTTGCCTATTACAAAAGCTTGTAAAAACATTAACTAATCCACAAAGCAAATTATGTGTTGCAGATGTATCTCTCTACTGGGAGGAAAGCATATGTGAGTATGAGCGAGGTTAAAAAAAATCTATTAAGGAGGCTTAATTTGGGCATTTTAAGCTTTGTTGCATTTCTTTGTATTTTCATAGTTTCTTAACAAAGGATTTTTTTTTTTTATCTCTAGGATTCTGCTAATGAAATTATAGGTTAATGTATGAAAAATGTATGCACCTTTTTCTTTTGAGCACAGAAAATCCAATTGTCTGTATTCTGCTTACAAACAAAATGAATCTGAGCTTTCTAGAATTATTTGAAAGAATGGTGAACAGTCAGCAAAGTGCCTCTCTGTTTGAAATGATACTGTTTTCTTTTATTCACAGACTCAAACCTCAAGCTTTCTGTTGCATATAAGCTTGCACGCATTTTAAATGTAGCTTTTAAATTGATGTTCTGTTGCTGGATACTGAATTCAAGGTTAGGTGTTTGCTGTCTCTATCAGCTTTGTCAAGAGCTGATATTTATCTGCAGTTGACTTGAAGCTGGATTTATTAGATTGCTTTAATAGATGCTTAAAGTAAATTAAATTTTAAATGCTGAGGGCCTCCCAGTATTCTAAGTGCTGTTTGTCTGTGCAGCTGGCCTGCGTGTTGTAGGTGGGTGCATGCACATACCTGTATGTGTATGTAATTACAGGAATTCAGGATGGCTGTCATGGGGCTTGTTAGGAGACTGCCAAAGGAGGCCAGTTTCACTGGGCTGCGGGTACCAGTTAGTGGTGTTGGTCTTGGCCATTTCCCTCTCTGAGACTATGACCTCTCTGGTGCTGAAAACTGGAGCCAAAGTGTGTTGCTTTTTCATTCCCCATCTTTACTCACTTATCCTTGGTGGTTTTGTGCTTCTTAGCCTGCTCCCCAAAAGGAAGGGGGCTTTATCTGCCTCTTCTACATGTCATCTTATTTTTGGGACCAGGACTCTTTCTGGTTCCATCACATACCTTTCCTGCCTGTTATACTGCTATGCCACCTTTGTTGTTGTCCTGATGGGGTTTTTCTTGCTTGCATGTTTTCCTGTATATCATTTGTGCAAATATGCCATCATTCTCTAAGTCTCTGGAGTTGCATGTTATTTGTGTTTTTTGTGCTTATCAGTATTACAAAATACTTAGTCTTTTGTTACCAATTAAGCTATTAGTGGCACTGCTATGTTACAAAAACTGGCTATTGCCCCTTCATTTTAGTATGCATATGGTCTGAGTTCAAGGCAAGCAAATACTAAGTGTGGCTTTGGTTACTCCTGAAAAGGTGACTCCATTAGCATACACAGGTGCTATCTTAGAGGCAAGTTACACTATGACAGTATGACTGATGCTGCCAACCCATGGCTCTCAGCTGCATGTTTTCCTCACCAGTGCTGTAGTATTCAGATGACTGAACAGAAGCAAATGTATTCAAGGCCAGCTGGCAGCATCTACAGCTGCTATGTAGGAAGGGAAGTCCTTGTAGGTTTGTCATGGGAGGTGGGCTAGTGATCTCTGGGTGTCAAAGTACCCTATCATATGATCCCAGTGCATGCCATCCCAATAGCAGGAAAGCTGATTAATATGGGGAATGAACATTGGTGCTTTACAACAATGTGATTATTTGCTTGAATGAGTTTGCTTGTGGATTTCTGAAGATAGGTGCTACTTCCCCCTGTCATCAGACCCTAACTGACCCTGTGGCTGGGTATGAGCATGGTGAGCTCCTGTTCCTGCCACTGGTGGTTCTTGAGCTTTGCTGTATTACACTTTGTGGATTTTGCAAGCCGACCATATTGTGGCAGAATGAGTCCTCTGTGGGTGAGTGCAAACTAAGATCTGTTATGAGAGTCCATTAGTTATAATCACTCAGGCAAAAGGAGCATCATTGCAGACACTGATTTAATGCACAGAGAGAATTGAGAGGACAAAACCAAAAATAGGATAGAAAATACCTCACTTCCCTTACACAGCTGAGAGTGTGCAATGTAAAACATAGTTTGAAGAATAATACGGTGGATCTGAGCTCTCTGAAGTTAGACACTTCCCTCCACTGGTAATTTTCTGTCTTTAATTCATAAAGGCACATTAATTTAGAATATAAATGGATTTCCATGTGTTAGCTACAGAAAATGTTCTTACCAAACGTTACAAGATTTATTTTTTCCTTTCTGAAGTCTCTAGTTTTTTAAAGCATTCAAGTAGGGAATAATATGCTTTTTGGGTGGTGCTATTCAGGAAAAGAGAATGCTTTTAAGCTGCTCTTGGTATATGAAAGGCATCTGTAAGCTTTACATTTGATACAGAGATTTTTAGGTGGTTGGCAGGGATTCTGTGTTTTTAAAGGTTTTTCTTTTGCTGGGCTTCATGTACTTTCGTTTTCCCTTTGAAGTATGTGGGAGAGTGCAGAAGGGGAAATACTTCATTATGTCCATGAATTATTCAGGTATGGTTCTGGGAGTTAGCGTTACTTTAAATAACTCAAGGTCTTTCTTTTTCCTTGAGTATATCTCCATTTTCATTCTTATGGTGATTGTGTGCCATGTTCCTTTGCTGAATACAATTTTGATGGAGTACTACTATCTTTTGGCAATCTCTAGAAATCATTTCAGACTTGAAATAAGTATTTAATTCTGATCTTTTCCAGCATCAGATATGCAGTGACCCAGAGTAGATACAGGTGAATTGGCATATATATGACTTTACAAAAGAATTAAATTATTCTTCCTAGAGCGTTTCCCATGAGCTGTTGCAAACACATCTCAAATATCTCCCCTCTGCCCATTTCTACAGTGAAAGAAAAAAGAAATCCATAATATTAAATACTAGTGCTTTATTATACATGAAGTACTGGGATTTTATAAACCATATTTATTACATCCCCTTTACAGTGGGGAGGCATGAACACTAAGTCCTTATGTTTTGAAGAAAACAGAAAAAAGCAAAAATATGAATATCTCTTCTCAGAAAATACGGAGAATAACATAGAGGAAGATGATCAGAAAGATGACTAGAGGTCAATATGGGGAGACAGGAAAGCAAAACAGAATCCAAAACATTTTTTTGAAAAGTGAGTGTTTAAAGTTTTCCTCTTGTAGTTCTAAAAATGTCTTTGAAAATCTGTGATTGCTTGATCAAAGGATATATTAAAGATTAAAATGTAGTCAATATGTTCAAGTTCATGATAGTGAGATTATATCAGTGTATGTATAACTCTAATTAGCTTTCAGTGACTTCTGTGAATGCTGTCATCAGCCACCTATGTGCCTGATAGAAATGTTTATGAGCTGACCAATTGCAAACATGTCATTGCTTCAGTCTTGTAGTTTCATTGAGTCGCTCATTGGACATCATGTTCTCAAGGGTCTTGAACAATGTCTCAGCAATAGTCAAGGTTTTGTTGCAGTATCACTGTACTGTCATGAAATGGAAATCTCAGTCACTTGTGTAAAAAAAATCCTGAAAAACACTGGAAGATGCCAGGTGCCAGTGGCAACCTCTGTGTTGATACACAAAAGCACTGGTAAAAAAGTCATCTGTATCCCAGACAGAATTTGTCAGGGCTGAATCTCCCTCAAGATACCAGCACAGAAAATGAAACAGAAGCCATTGAACATCATATTCACTAGGAACTGCATGGTAATTAGAATAAAGTTATGAAATAATATATGCAACTCACCAAAGATGCTAGTTACAACAGAAAACCTGTGTCTGCTGCCTTTAGAACCTTGCTGTTACTTCATTATTTCAATGGTATGAGAGCAGGAAGCCTAGAATAAAAATGTGTGAAAACATCAAAAAATGAATCGTTTGATTGGTGCCATTGATTTCTGGCTGTTTCAAATGTGCAGATTTGTCACCTAAACCAAATTATTCATGAGTTGCAAATATTCAGTTCTACATGGATTCACCTTGCTTTGTTTATATGTATTCTGCAATTGATATGATTTTGCTAAGTCCATTTTGGAATTGCAATTGCATTGCTTAACAAAATAATATGCTTTAGTGTATTTGCATATTCATATGTATGTTTTATTGTAATTTTTGGATACCAGACTAGTAAATTTTTAGAGGCGTGTACTCCAACTCCATATGCAGTAATTTTGCTAGGTATTTATGTGTGCAAGTTGGTTATTTGTAGTAATAATTAAAGCCCCACATAGTAAAGGGACTTCATAAAGAAATATTATGTGCTTTTTGTTTAAGCCTAATAGTAGATTTTATACGTATGATGTTGGGCATTTTATGTGTTTTTACTACTAAAGCTATTTTTATTTATTCCAGCTTTCAAACTCATATTAAGTGACATGGACTCTGAGCTGGAACAGGTCTGAAAATAATGAAATACTTGAGTATTCTGGAAAAGGACTTCATGTGTTCATGTATTATTCATTAGACGTCCTTTGAGTGATTATAGGAAGGGAAGCTGGAAAGAGATAAAGATGGAGATAGGGAGGGAGCTAAGGTAGGAAGATCCCCCCTTAAGCAAACCTGGGTAAACTTACTTTCCAGATACACACTGTCTGGCTGGGAGGAACTGTGTATCTAATGCAACTCTATCCCTCTAATGATCTTAAGGTCCTTTCCAACCCTAACTATTCTATGATTCTTTGTTTCAGCTGTTTCTGAACTATATCTGTTCAAATCACTGCATATTTTTCAATAATAAAATGCTTCTTAGGTCATATTTGTTGCGAATGTTTAGGTCTAGTCATGTCTAAATTGAATACCAGGGAGTTCAATGGACTTTTGATTAGGATACGTGGTGGTTGGATGAAAAATAGCAATTTATACTTCTCTTTGTTGATGAAAGAATTCTAAATACGAAAATCGTTATTGAAAAGTTACTGAAGTCTTTCAATTTTCTGCTGCAGCCATTATCAGTTACCAAAAGCAGCCTGGAACATTGTACAAATTAGTGCTTTTTATTTTGAATTAGTAATGTTTAAAATATAACTGTTAAACACATGTTTAAATGGAAACTTGTTTAAATAATGCTGGTAGTTCACTGAGTCAGAGGTGGAAATTGTTGTAGGGTAAACTGGGGCTGCAGCCTCTTGACCAGGAAGAACTGAGAGATATGGGCAAATGATTGACTAAGTGTATTCACATATTCTCACAAGCTATGATCAACTGGAAGGGAAAAAGCACCATGATGTTAATTTTGGGTGCATTATAAAGGCAAAACAGTAGTAGAAGTCAAGCAACACTAGAAGTAGGAAATGCATCATAAGGCTTCAAAGGGGTTATTGCAGAAATTAAGAGGTGTTTGCTGCAGTTTCTGCCTTGACTAAATGGTTTGCCTCCTGGAATAAATAAAAGATATGCCACCATAAATAGACAACAAATGTTTTCTTGGGACCTTGATTGAAACATTAATTTCTTTTTCTTTATGTAGCAAAGCCTTGAAACTACTCACTTTGAATGCTCCTTTGAGCTTGAGCTCTCTTTTATTTTCTTTTATTTTTAAATTAGTTGCGTTATTCTTCAAGGAATGCAGCAGCAGTGGTGAGGGGGAGAATGAGGACAAGGTCGAGAGATATTAAACTTACAAAGAAATTACAGTTGCTGCTAATTGTCGTAGCAACAAAGGAATACTGGATCTTGGCAAGGAGGCAGAGAGGCAGAGGTCATTGGCATGCACTCACAGAAGTACTGTGCTGTTCTGTGGCATTAGGAAAGTCATTCTAGGAGCCTTTTTCTCTTATATTTTCTAATTATATGTTTTCAGAAAAGGTTAGAACAGGGTTGGGTTTTTTTTTATTTTTATTTAGGATAGCCCAGGGAACCTAAGTAACACTCTTCTTTGGTGTGCTTTTTGTGCTTTTTTGTGCGCTCATAAGTTGATCTATGTGTTGTATTTGTGGAAGGACCTCACTGGCAGAGGCGGACGATGAAAGGAGGAAAGCAGCTGGACTGACATTGCTTACACCCCTGACAGGTAGTGCAGCTTCCTCTGCCAAGCCTTATTCTTTTCATGATGGGCAGTAGCTGCTTTAATTTGTTTGTTGCCAGTTCTGCGATTGATCCTTTGTAAAGAATAAGTGAACTCGAGGAAAGAAACAGACACTTTCCCAGGTGAGGTACTTCCAAGAGTAGACCTGGGGAGTTTCATTTTATCAGTTCAGTTTGCCTACTGTTGTTGGTGCAGGCAAAGAGGCTGTAGGAAAGGAAAGGGAAGGGATTTGTAAGTGTGTTGGGAAGGCAGCTGGGAGCCCTCAGCTCAGGTGAACAAGCAGAGATATTGCTGTGAGGAATAGCATGCACATCAAACTCGCAGGGCAGAGGATAGATGAGGCACAGTTTGACTCCACTCTGAAAGTTACTGGAAGTGAAGACCTTCTTGAAAGTCAGTGATGGAAGGAGATTTGTATATAAACTTATTCCTTTTGGTCCATCTAATCTGGTAAGTCTCACCAAAACTTAGAAAACTGCGGTTCTGTTTGTGCTTTGTTTGGGTGGTTTGTTTTTTTTTTTTTTCCAAATAAAATAAAATTTGCTTTTTGACAAAGGCTGTGAATTACTACATTTTCACATGCAAACGCCCAAGATTTCAGGCTATTCTTAAGTGACTGCACAGGATGTAGGAGATGCTCAATTAGCATGAAATCACTCTCTTTACTATTGGAATGGCTCATCGAAGGATGCTTAGCATTAATATCAGTGTGGGTTCAGTTGGTCAGCTGTAATATGGATGATAACTTTAAGGTAAAGAACAAACTTTTGCGCTTAAAACATTAAACATTTTATCTTTTGCCTCTACTGGCTTGAAAACTTTGTTGCTTTAAATTTTCAGAGATTGTTCTTCTGGACTTTGTCACCAAAATGCTTTTCTTACATTAATGAAACAAAATACAAACAAGGTACGCTTTCATTCTCTGAGATACTGTTTGATCAATCTCAAGTGCCTAATACTGTCTAAATTTAAAAAGAGGACAAAAGTACCCAAAGTCTTCTTTTGTTTTGTTTCCTTATGTTCATCCGTTCTTAACTCTCCATAATAATTGATTTTCATTCCAAAACACAGCTGGTAATAACACTTGGACTGAGGATACTTCAGTCTTGTCAGGCAGTGCTTTTGGAATTCGTGAAAAAAGAACAGAGAATAAATCTTTGAAGTGTCTTGCTGTTACTATTTTGAAAGATACTTAGGTACTAAAGGACATGAAATGAGGTTTTTGATCTTCAAGTGCTTCTTCACTAGCTCCAGCAGTGATTCAAAAGTTACTTAAGTTTTAGGTTATCTGTAACATTGAGCAATGTGCGTTCTCCCACTTCAGTTTAATACAGAACGCTCTTTTTCTTTAAATTTCTTTTGTAAACCAGTTTTAGTTTAGGTTTGTTTAACATTAAAACAGATCTGGAATAGGAAAGTTTGTGTCTACATAACAGTAGCCTGATATAATGCACCTGCATATTGAGATACATATTTTTGTGTTTTATTTTTATGCTTTTGTGCTAAGTAATAATATATAATTTGATTATTGAAAGTCTACATTTTGTCAGCGTGAATGAAAGAAACAGTCATTATGAAGAAGGCTTGTCAGCAGCTCTTTGAGTTAAGATAGAGAGAATAAGATGTGTGTGCTTGATGTCACTGTAATGTTCATGTGATACGTATTTTCCTTCCATAAAATGCTGCTCACTACTTATGTGCAAGTCTCAGTACTTGACAGGTGTCACTTTCTGTGCTTGACATCTGTAAATAACAGCATTAATAGTGGGTTCTGTGTCACAGCAGAGGTTTTCTCATGCTAATGATAGGTCAGGGAAAGAATGCAAGAAAACATCCTGATGTTACCTGTGTTAGTGAAAGAGTGACAAACAGACTTTGAAGAAATAATTACTCAAAAGGGTTGAATAAGCATAAGGAGTGAGTGTGAATAACAATTATGGGGAGAAAATACTTCAAAGAATTACAATTACATAAAATGCAGTTGTAATTGAAGTCAGGGAGGGCTTTTACAAGTTTAATGTATACTACTGTTATATTTCCCTGCTTTTGGTACAGCAGATTGCTATATAGAGATCGTACAGACAGATTGATACTTTGGGATGATCACCTGGCCTCTTTTACACTGAATTCCTAAATGTGTGTCCCTTTAACCCTTGGATCAATATAACAGTAAATCTCTCTTCAGAGTATATTGGTAAGGGCAGGCAGAGCTTAGAATTCAAAAATGTAGTACTGATGCTTCTGTATCATGTTTAAAAAAAATATTTTTGTGGTTCATAAAAAGCTAGGATTAAATTTTTAAATACACAAGCCAATCATTGAACAGTACCAGGAAAAAAAAAATCAAGTTACACAGATGGCATTGTCTGTACTGCTGTGGGTTTGTTTTATTTTTTTAGTAAATCTTTGATATCTTGTAAAACCAGAGAATGGTGACTAATGCCTTTATGCATTGTACTTGGACAGTTGTTTCATATGATTTCTCACCGGTCCAATGTCAGTAGAAAAATTTTCCCTAGCTTCTGCTTAAATGTATTTCCCAGATCTGATTGCTCATTGTTTTGTGCAGAACAGTTTGGTTAACACATCTGTCTAAATGCCTTTTTTTTTTTTCTTCTTTTAATCTGTATTAGGATGTTTTGAATAACTTGGGTTCCTGTGAGCTTGGATGAAGATGACCTCATGCTTGACTTGGAGTTCCTAGAAGAACAACATCACCATCATTCTGGTAAGTCAGATAAATACTGAATATCTTCAGTGAGGTATAGTTATTCTTGAAATTCAAAGTGCATTCAGTACAATTGCTTGGAAATAAAAAATTGTGTTATTGGAAGGGGAAGAGCAGTATGCATTTTGTAGTGTTATTTCTAAATGCATTTGCCGTTTAACGGAACAATGCACTTTACACTGCATTTGAACTTTGTATGTTCAGTTATGTAATTGAAGTGATTTGTACAGCTATAGAATTCCTACACCCATATGGTTTTCGAGATACTTAAAATGACTGCTGCCTACCCCACGTGGTTACTGAAAATAGGTGATCCTATTTTGTGTGTGCCAGAATAACATGTTTCCAATGAAGAAGGGTTGATTTGAGACAGGAATGTTACTTGATCCTTTCTCTCATAGTTGGTTAAGGTGCTGTTGCAGTGCTGTGATGAATAGCAATAGCTAAGGTCAGCTTGCAGTGTGTTCAGGATAATTTTATAATAGGATTGCACAGGGTCTTAGTAAGTCTGGCAGCTGTAATGGGGAATCCTGCATTTCCTTTGGCTGTGACATGGGATGGGGTACAGCCTAGTTTGTTAACAGAAAAACTGCTAACTAGGGTTTGGAGAGACTTAAAATGTATGTGAGATTTGTACTCGATCATAGGTAGAGCTTTGAGCTCGTACTCTGTTGCGATACTCTGCTGTGGCAGTGACATGCTTTTAGGCAGGAGTAATTCTCACCCTCTTTTTAACCTGCTGTTTTCTGACCCTTCTTTCTTCATCCACCATACAGGTACCTGCTATAGGTACCCACTGTAGTCCGTGTATGTAGCACACATTCATGCAGACTTGTGTGGAAGTGGGGTTTATGAGACGTATATGTCATCTTCTGTTCTGGTCCCTACTTCGATGCGAATTTAGCAGTGGTTACAGATAAACTGCTTGAATTATGATCATGTTTCAACTGTTCTGTATATGATGATTCTGTTAATATATCTGAATTATCTCTATGATAATTTTATTTAACCATTGTACTGTGCTTTTTCAACCTGTTTGCATATCTAGTTATAGGATAAATTATCTGTTCCATTTTATTTGGTAGAAAGCAAAGTAGCCAGAGAGTATCCAGTGTTGTAGCAGCAACATGCATGTGATTATAGCTCACTAAATTACTTGGAGGTAGGCTACAACAAACTTCCCTCGCAGCAAAGGCCCTTTCTAAACAGTACTGAATAATGCTATTAACTGGTTACAGAAAGTAAAACTGTGAAGAAATGTGGGTCAAAAAGCTTCAGAAACAAGCATTATATTTTATGAGGAGTCATAGTTTTTAGATTTGTTCATTCCTTGGAGCTGTTAGAAACAAATTAACTGGCAAAACCATTTTCCATAAATAAACTCCCCTAACATGTTGCACTTGGCCTCACTTGTGTTTTCCTCCTTTTTCATATTTCTAAAGCACTTAATTAAAAGTGATTAAAAAGGACTGTCCAGTATATTTTTAAGATACGTAGCAGCTTCTGAAACAGCTAGGATTGTAATGCCTAAATGACATTATACTTAATACAATGTCATGCCTAAATGACATTATACTTGACAGAAAATTAATTAAGATGGAGATGTGATACGACACATAATCTTTCTACTCTTGGCTCATTATCCAGAACAAATGAGATGCTTTTAAAACAGAAGTATATACATTGCCTTTTAAAGAATAGAAATCATTTCTATTCTGAGCGGTAATGTAAAGACACATTGCAGTATACATGTTGTCTTTGAACACGGGTGTTTATCTTACTAATATTTGCTCTTAGATATATTTATTTGGTGGTGGGCCTAGCTGCAAACAAATTAGGATTTTCCTAGTTGTCACTGTTGTTTTTGAGTCATTCATTTGGAAGAAGGAGTTGGAAGGACAGAACCACAGTATAAATTGGCACAATTTCACCAAATAAAGCTGATAACTTTGTAATGGGTTAGGATCTGGCACAAAATGGTTAGATGTGGCTGGTTGTAATTCATCATCTTTATTCATGTTAAGATATTGAGATAGGCTTAATTTTCAGCTTTTTGGCGTTTACCTATCACTAAAGTACATAAAATCCTAGAGTTAGATGCTGACATCTAAATGTTTTTGACAAGTTCCTTTTCTGATTGCTAAATTAAGCTGTGGCCCACTTCCAGGATTTAAGACTTTTTAACAAAAATTCTTTTTAGTAATTCTGAATTAACCCATTCTCTGTTTTCATTTCTGGGCTTGTTTGTTTTCTCTAATAGGCCTCTCTGTTCATACCTTAATAGAATTCTTCTAAGCTTCCTCAATTACAATACGTAATCAAATATTATTGATGTGATTTTTATAAGAGCGGGAGCATGGAAATGATCAAGTGATCATGTCCAAGATATACAGCCAGTTTAATGCTGAGCTTTAATCTTTTGTAAACTCACCAGCTAGGAAGTGGTCATATTTCTGAGTATGCATATATAAGCTATTGCAGATAACTGAGAAGCGGTGTATGTTTTTTAAAAGATCTGTAATCTTGGTCCCTTCATAAACAAGAGGAAAACGGAATATTCACTGAGGATGAGTCAGTACTATTATGGTAGAATTTATATTCTAATAGAATTTGAATAAAACTAAGGGGCTGTTTACTTCTTTCAGTTGTGACCAGCCTGAAGAGTAGATGGTTTTCTATAGTATTTGCTAGTGGCGGGCTTGTTGGACTCTTTGTAAAGGCCTACTTAAGACAATGCGCTTGATAGTTTACCTATGGCTTGCTTCATCAAAAATCATTAAAGACAATCCCAGACATGCAGACTTGTGAGCCTTTTCTTCCCTGTTTGTACATGCTGTCCATCATATATAGGATTCAGCTTGGTGTTATGTCAACTTTACATATTTAAGCAGTTTTGTAGCAATATTTGTTTACATGCCTAAAAAGTTCCTTATGTTTTGCTAATACTTGAAAGGGATCTGTGTAGCCAGCATTGACATGTGTATCGTACTGAAGTCAGCTGGGAGCTAATGTATGTGCTTCTAGATCTGTTGTGGAAATGGAAGTCTTTATGAAAATATAACACAAAATGCTGCTTTTTGCATGGAAACCTTAAAGTCATTCTGTTATGGAAGTCAAAGTTATCAACAGTACTATGACTATTAGTAGCCTAATAAAAATCCTGTTGATATTTTGCATGCTGATGCTGATTATATTAATTTTTCTTATATATATATATTATACTGAATATATATGATTATATATAATACCGATCATGGCATTTATTTGGTTAAGGCCATCAGTCCTAGAGCCATGTTACAGTTCACTTGTGCTCCACTTTGCCCCTTATAAGGAATTCTGTGGGTGATTGCTGCAGGGGAAAATGTTCCAAGAGAAGCTCCACTCGGTATTTTCACAAATAAGTTGAAATATGAAGAGTTGTAATTGGAAAATAATTCAGGTCTTTCTCTGGTTGTTATGGAGGGATAACTAATGAGTGGGGCAAGCTCGTACCCTTCAAGAGCCTATGAAAATCTGTAAGAAGTCAAATGACATGATGTGACTTGAATATCACAAACTATTTTTTGGTTGTAGAGCTGTATGCAGCAAGCTGTGTCACTGAAACAGCAATTCTGAAGTGTAGCTCCACAGTCAATAAATACAGTTGATGGGTTGGTTAATGGTGAATTGAGAAAGTCTATTAACTGCCATTAGGAGCTCCAGATTTTTAGACTCTTATTAGTTATGGCCTGATTTACAATAGCTTCTGCTTCTAGCTACTGTGGTTAAAAAGTACAGTATTTGCTAGGCTGAGCGTATATCTTTTTGACTTTCTACTGAAGTTGACAATAATAATTTAACAAAATAATTGTATTGATTTACCATAATTTTAGTGACCATTTATAAATGGAAAATAAGATACTGTTGGAAGGATTTCTGGGATAAATGGCTGCTAAGGAGCAAGTTTTAAAAGAGGAGCTAGGAGACAATTGGCAGGCAAGGAGATTTTCTTCCAGAAAGTGGAATGCTGTATAAATTAAAATATAGAGTTAGAAAGGAAGAAGAGACAAAGATCTGTTACCTTTTTCATTGTTTATGATTTTTATTTTAATTTATTACTCCAACCCGTTTTTTACTCCTGTTTTTGTTCTGTCCTCTCGGCTTTGCTTAATGAGCATTTTGTCCTCCAGCAGTATCCTCATGAAATGTGTTCCTGCAAAAGGACACTGTGAACCTTGATATGTACTAGAAAATTAAAAAAATATTGCTAACTTTTTGTCGTGGTTTAAGCCCCCCCCCCATGCAGTTTTACTCACTCACTCACTGCCCCTCTTTCTTCCCCCAGTCCCAGGGGGATGGGGAGGAGAATCAAAAGAATTCAACTCGCACGGGTTGAGATAAGAACAGTTTAGTAACTAAGGTATAACACAAATCACTGCTGCTACCACCAGTAATAATACAAGAGAAATACAAGGAAAGAGAATACAACTGCTCACCAAGCCCGACCCAGCCAGTGCACCCCCCAGCAGCGAACCCCCCCACTACCAAAAACCTGACCATGCCATGCACCCCCAGTCCACCACCACACCCTTCCGGGTCTCTGCCCTCCGTCTTCACATCCTGGACATGACATGATGTGGTATGGAATAACCTCTTTGGTCAGTTTGGGTCAGGTGTCCGGTCTCTGCTTCCTCCGGCTTCCCCTCCTCCCTGGCATAGCATGAGACTCAGAAAGTCCTTGGCCAGACCAAAACACTACCAAGCAGTAACTGAAAACACTGGTGTTATCAGCACAGTTCCCAGGCACGACATTAAAAACACAGCTGCTGCACCAGCTACCAAAAAGGAGAAAAATGACTGCTACTGCTGAGCCCATGACACTTTTTCTATAACGACGCAATTGAAGGTAAGGAGATACCTGCAAACCTCATGTAGGTGCCTCTAATTTGAATGTAGACTTCTGTGCTCTGCAGGTCTTAGCACAGCTTTAGAAGTCTGCAACTCCCTCGTTTCTGATCTCCCCATAAGTGAGTTTACTGCATTAATCTACTACTTTTGTTTCTGTTTTAAAGGCTATTGCCGCAATAAAGAATGCAAGAGAAACATTTTATTATCCCACCTAACACAATTGCTTTTAAATTTAATAAAATAATATTTATATAGTACTCAGTGAATGTAGAGCACTTCTGCATACAAATGCAAAGCATTAATCAACTTGATTCACTGAACTTTTTGCATACTCTTCTTAATCTGGAATGTTTAAAACTAGGCATAATATGACATAGATGATGAGCCTTGAGCGTGCCTTTTTATTACTCTAAGTAGATTAGACTTTTAAAATATGCTACAGTGTTGATTTCCTGTTGTAAAATAATGAAGTTAGTGGTTTCTGTAGCAGCAAACCATTGCTATTTTATAGAAAGTGACAGCATTAATTTTATCTTATTCAGTTTCCTTTTCCCAGGAGAAACGTGACTGATTCTAAGTATTGATTATGTGTAAGGAAGACCTATGTATTCAGTGATATGAGCGTGGAATTTTTTCAAGTAATGCTCATTCATGTGAGTGAGTTGTGCACTTGTGTTGTGCCATAGCCTATTGAAAAACCAAATACTTGATTTTGTAAGGTTAGTGTTGTCATTAAATGGTGACTGCAGTAAATAGTAGCCTTTTCTTAAAGTTCACAAGGCCATAGGTATCCAAGGTATTTTTAAAATTTCTTAACTATTTGCCATAGGTGTCATAAAACTGGTGCTCCTGTATCTTTCTACAAAGATGTATGTGTGTAGCTGGGATCTATAGCAAGTGGTCCAGCTGAATTCAGGGAGTCTGCTCCAGGTACCAGATATTAAGCACACGCATGTGTCATCAGCCTTCACACTACTTAGTGACTATTCATGAGTGTGGTACTGATTATTTGGGTACCCTGACTAGCCTGCTGCATTCATCACGTGGTTGCTTGCATGCTTGCTGAATAGTTTTGAATAATGTAGCTGGCTATAATTTTTAGAAGATATTTGTCTCTGGATGGAGCTTAAGCCATTTTGTATTTAATGCCTCAGCCTCATCTGTAAAGCAGTGATCCAACATATTTCAGAAGTTATTTGTTTTATCTGGGAAAAACTGAAGTAAAAGTGGAAATGTGAAAGGGCATTTTAGCTTCCATCTAATTATCGTTCAACTCCTAAAAAAATCACTTTCAGAGGTAGGGCACATTTTGTTCAAACTGAAGACCGTCTCTGTTAGAAGCTTCTCAAGTGTCTCCTTAATTCTATATGTGGTAATACATGTTTTGGTACTTGCTTGAGGCATAGGAATGTAAGAGAGTATATGTGACTTGAGAAAATGATGTGGTGGGAGTGACTTTTATATGCATTATATATTTGCTTCTGTTACTGGATGTTGAGGAAGAAAGGCGTTTTCTTGGTGTAGCTTTTGTTAATAGAATGCAAGGAATGAGCATATGAAGTTCTGATGTAGTAGTATCACTCTTACAATGTAATGCTTGCTTGTATATACCTAATAAAAAATAGAAAAGTAGTTGTTACACAGATGCTCTTTATGTTGAAACTGTAATGCTCTGGTGTGATGTCGGCTTACAACTGTCAGCAATGAGCAGGGAGAGGCATGTTTTAGTGAGGTGGTTGGAAACTGTGGGCTCCAATCTTTGTCATGTGTTTGTATTAGGTTGTTTTTATTTAGTGCACATTAGTAAGACCCAAAATGTGTGCTGGCCTAGAATACCCTCTGACCACACAAATGTTTGGATTTCTTAATTAAAAAAAAATGTATTATTGATTTGACAGATTACTGTATGGGTTTTGCAAACTTTTAAGAGCAAGGTAGAAACCTCATTTTGTTTTTTTGAGGCGGATGCACAACTTATGCTCATTTAAATGTCAAATTAGTTCTCAGATTATGATTTTTTAGTAACATAATTATGTTAGATACTATCAGCTTTGCCAGTAAAAATGCAGTATACTTGGTTTTTAGGAAGTAGGAGTCGGGAGTTTGTATTGTGTTTCTTTTAAAGCCAGATAGCCTGCAGATCAATTGCATCAGTAGTCAGTCAAACTAAAGTGTTGGTGTAATGACCCAGTGATATTAATTAGGTAGGTGCTGAGTTATTTTGAATGTGATGATCAAGCTGTGTGAAAATTCTGTGGTGGGTTTGGAGTTCCTCCTGTGCCTATTAATTAAATGCATTAATTATTTTTATTATTTTTTTAATGGAGGGTAGGATTGCTGAGCAAAACCCCTTTGGTGTTTTGGGTGGGTTTTGTTCACCAGGAGTGGGAGAAATACAAATGCTATAAAAGAAATGTACAGAAAAATTCAGTGCTGATACTAGATCATTAACACAGGTAGTTACAAACTGTAAAACAGAAATAAATTTGCTTGCTTATGAAATGTGAAAGATCATCTAAATGCAAGAAGAGAATGGATAAAACATGTTTTATTTATAAATTATACTACTCTGGCAGCAGAACACCAAAAGCCGGCTCCTCACTTACAGTGGATCAGCTGGCATTCATTGAAACCAAAAGTGTTTTAGTGTGCCTGAAGCAGGGGCCTTGCAGGGTTCCCTTTGGCTTATGGATCAGCCCTCAGCCAGCCAAAGGGCGGCTCTTGTTGGAAGCCTGGAGTCAGCATCAAGTTCTATGGAGAACAGCGTGGGCAGCAAACTCTGGCACTAGCACTGCTGTTGTTTGGGTGAATGTTGTTTTTGTAAGACAGTGGCACTGGCTGGCACAGAAACTCAAAAGGGGCAAATACAAATTGCTGGATGCTTTTCCTGAGATTTCTGGCAAAGCAGACCTGCTCCCAAGCAGACGTCTCTGAGAGTCTGCCAAAGTGCCCATGTAGTGCGTTCATGTTTGTCAGTGCAAGGAAAGCAGACTTTTCAGTGTTTTTAATTTGCCTTTACGTAGAGAATAGGAAAAACCCCCAACTGTCCTAACTGTACTTTTGTCAGACAACTGCTTAGAAACAGAGATAAGAAACTTAAGTAATTTGAATGTATTGCTTTACTCATGAATGTATCTTTGGCAACAAATTATGTTTCTGTGTTTAAAAACAAGGACACATTTTGATTTTTAATTGCAACTGGGCACCCAACTCCTTGAGTTCTCTAGAAAGCTTTACCTTTCCCAAATGCCACCTTTAGAGGTGTATATGTTACAGAACAGGTTAAATGAGGGCAGCAACCCTTTGGTTTTCTGCTTGATATGTGTGGTAACATTTCAGTTTATATTTACAGGTTTTGAAGAAAATAGACATTGTGATGTTAAAGTAACAGAGAGATCTGTGTCTCTGCTGAAAAGGAGGTTCACAGATTATTTAGCTCAGTAGCATCTTGCGTAGTCACTACAGATTTTGAACAATAAGATAATGAAAACACAGTGAGCGCTACTAATAATGAATGTAACAAAAACTGATGTGTGACTTAGCTATATTACTTATACTACTATATAATAACCTGATAACAGTGTGGCCAGCCTCATTTCATGTGTACATCAATCTTCCAGTGTGGCTTTGAAGTACAGAGTGGAGAGTCACATGCACTAGTTTTTCCATAACTAAAAAAGCTAGAAATAGGGATTTTTGTATTTTCAGAACAACCTATGCTAGTAGGCTACACATTTTCCCTGAAGCAATGTTTCATAAATCTTACACAGTAATGAAGTAATTTAAGGTCTCTAGGGAAATTAAATAAACCTTGCAATGATCTTAACTGTTCCAACCACGATCTACAGCTTCTCAAAGATCACTGGCCACGGAGGAAAGGAAAGGGGTTTTTCCAGGCTCTGCAGTGAAAGAATAGGTAGCATTATCAAATGTGAAAAGCGTATTTGTTATTCAAAATTGCATGCTTGTGGCTAGGTGTGTTATTAGGAGTCTTGAAGCTTAAGTTACTGAAAATAAGAAGAAAGAATGACTAGGAAAGTTGTTACTATTAAATTAGAATGAAACTAAATAGAAGTCCTAGGCTAATATAAGGAGGGTCCTCCAGCATCCTGGAGCAACCTGGTCCATATTCTGGAAAAGAAATACTGAGCTGAGAGTCCTGTTTTTGTTCTCTTATTTTTATAAATGAATGGTGTAATCTTATTCCAATTTTAGCTGAAGAAAACCTGACAGCGCAGAGCTGCCACTAACTTAACTCTTTCAGTATATTTTACCTGAAAAGTTGAGTTGCAAACCAGCCTAGTTGATAAGCTGCAGGAGGCATATGAGGCTAGCTTCTAGCTGTGCTGCTCTCAGAATATATTTAAAGCATGTCTTAGATACTACAGATAATTGGCCTGTGCTATGTGTTCTCAGGGAATAAAGGAAAAATACTTAGTTTCCTGAGCAAATTAGTATTTTTAGCTCTTTTTGGTGTGAAGAAAGGTGAAGGACTGATAATGTTCACAGAATCATAGAATAGTTAGGGTTGGAAAGGACCTTAAGATCATCTAGTTCCAACCCCCCTGCCATGGGCAAATGGTCAGTATGTTGGGTTCCTTCCTGTCTGATACAAATTTTATTAATGATATGTACTTGTAAGTCTATTTGTTTAAATGGAACAGTTAGAAGATCAGCATCACAGGATATCACATCATAATTTAAATGCCAAGAGGTTTTTCCTTCATAAATAGACAAAAAAGGCAAAAGAGCACAGTCCTCAACTTCAAGGTCATAAAAGAATGCTCTGAGTGAGATGCATTTGTATGGAGCAATTAGAGTCAGAGTCTGTATCTCCATTTCCTGTTCTTTCATAATTATAGTGTGACATTTAGTTACAAATTCTCATTCATATTGGTATGCTGAGCCATCATTTACTGAAAGCACCAGGACAGTAATTAAATTAGGCATACTTGTCTTTCTACATTCCTTTGATTTTATACATACATTGAGGATGAAACATCTTTAATATCTGCAGGCAGCAAAGAAGTTAAATCATAAATATTATGACAAATCAAAGCATTCCATCATATTTAAAGCAATTCTGCATTTTCAGATGGCAAAGTTGAAGTAGAGTGCCAAATGCTGCTTTGCTGTCCTGCTTTGTGAGTTTACAAAGATCTGGACAGGATGTCTTGACAAAATGGAAATGTGATGAGAACTTGAGAGGAGCATGCTCTTTCTTCTCAATTTTCTGTGAGTACAACCAAGAGATTTAGGGACTAAGAGGAACAATTGTGAGCTCACAATTACTCTGCATAACAGCTGTAACTCAGTTTATATAAAAGCAATTGCATCTTCCATATAACTTCTGCAATGGTCCTAATTCAAGATCAAGCAAACTATGTGTGTCTAGAAAGTTTAATGACTTTTGATATTTTGAAGTATTTATCTCTGGGATCCTTGTAGGTCCACTCTTAGACAAAGAAAGAAAGGGTAGTCTGATAGTTAAAGGTAGAGTCTAGGTCTTCTAGGTTTAGATGGGCTCTTTGATGAATATTTCTGGTATTACTGTAAGCTAGTCACTTAACTTCCTGCTAGTATGTAGACAGGGGTACTCCTGTAGTCACAGGGACTTGTCATTAAAGTTTGAGAGAACTCAGGATGTTGGGATGGAGCTGTATTAATGACTAGTGTTACTACAGTCTTTAGAGGCAGATCATGTTGTGTTTGTGCTACTTCATATGTCATTCCCGGAAGTGGAGCTGACACTACCGTTGCTGTTGCTGGTGTGTCCAGTAACTATTGTTACTCCTGTTATTTTTCTTTTCTGCTGAAAAAATGCCAAAGCAAACCATAAGTGTCTTCATAATAGGAGGAAAAGCTATTGCCAAGGCCTGTCATACTCATCAAGTAAAGCGTGGGCTCAAAAAACTAATTCTTAACTCTTACCACAATTGTACCTACTGTCCATTATTACTCAAAGTTTGGGTCATACCTGTTGCAGTATTTGATAATATTAGCTGACTTTATTGTTGTACCGGAGTTTCTTGTGATGAGAGAGCTTGTTGTCCCTTCTTTTGTCCATATGAGGGGTCTATCAAATACGTAATAGTGTTTGGATCTTGCCAATTTTTATTTCTGTCTTTAGCCCTAGCTTCCCTTGAGGGGGACGGAATTCACACATGCGCGCACACACACACACACAAACACACACGCAAGACACACAGGTAAGTAAGCCCTGAGAGTTGGTGCAGCTTAGTTTCAGCTTTAGGAAGGAGGACAATAGGTAGAAAGCGTTTCAGAAGTAGGTCAGGGGGACATAGGCTTCCTGAGAATGTTTTGGGCTCTCAGAGGCTTCCAGAAGTTTATGCTTTTGGATTGTATAGCTGAGCTAGTTTTCTGTATTATGTTATAAAGAGGGAAATCGTACACCTCTTTGTCAAAGGAACAGTTTGAGATAAACTCTGAAAGATGACTGTGAAGAAGTTTTCTGGTTTTACCTTCTGTACTTAGGCTTACTTTAGATTTGTTCAATCTGACCCAAGTGAAGAATGCTTGGCCATCATCATCTCACACACCTGATTTCAGAGTTTTTCCATGAAACCCTTACTGTAGGGAACAGCTTTAAAATGAAAGTTTGTCAAAGCACAAAGTGATTAGAGGGGCTTCTCTACTGGTTGAAGCTGCAAATGAACAAGTGGCAGCAGCATCATTCAGGCTGAAGCACAGACGTCCCAACTGAGCCCCTGGGGCTCAGAAGGAGAGATCTTCCCGGCCCTGGAACCGCTGGAGGCCGCATGCCCATGCAACACCTCTCTGCCCATGGTGCTCTGTGTACATGCTGAAAGCAGCATGTACATAAATGTATGTACCTAGTAGTAGTATGTATGTAAATGTAAAACATACCTGGCAAACCAAAAGCATTTCTTTGAGCTGTTTTGGGGTTTTAAATGCTTTATTTCTTCACACTTAACTTTTGAGGAGCTCTAGTGACAGGTGGTGTTTGTAACACAGTAACTGCTGAATCTGCAAGAGTGAGAAATAAAACAAAAAATTGATGTTAAATGACTGTAGTACTTTTTGTTTGGAGGGTGGATAATGAGCTCATTTGCTTTTCACTCTCTACATGTTCCTAGCTCCACAAACACACTTCACATATGTTTGGGTTTTTTTTCTGGTGTTTTTTTTTGCAAAGGTTAAGGAAATTAGAGAAGTCCTAGGGCCTGAGAAACATGGGGGTGGGGGGGTAAGAAAAAAAAAAGAAAAGTGTTGGTAGTAAATTTCTCTTTATTATAGTAGGATGTGATTTTGCTGACTCTCAAAAGCCCAGGCAACGTGATTAACCTGCTGAAGATCTTCCCTGAGTTGACCAATTTTTATTTCACAGTTTTTCTTTATAAAAAAGCAATTTATTGTAATAATACACTACTTTGGTAGTTCAAAAGCAGGCAGCAGATAAAATGAAAATACAGCTGTGTTATAATATTATTTTTGTGCCTTTCCTAAAATGGTTAATTTCACAGAAAATAGTTTTGACAAGCCTTTGTATTTCTAATGCATTTTCTCCAGGAATAAAACACAAAAAGCCCTCGTGTTTTTAAGGTTCGATTTAATGGTTTTCTTCCCTAGCCAATCTTTAATTTGTTTGTTCGACTTGTTTGGAGATATCTGCAGGGTCAGGAGTTCAGGAAAAGATATTTTTTTTGTGCTCCATAATATAGCATTACTGACATGATGTACTTGTAAATTATGTTTTCTAGTGTAGAATGCAACAGATACATTACTTGACTATCTTACTGTCAATGTGTATTACATCAAACACAAATAGCTCCTGGTTCTGAGTATTTTCAGTCAAAGCCCTTCAATCTGCAGGTACAGTATACCTGTATTCACGGATGTGCTGCTTGGAGCTGTGTGGAGTCACTCACATGCAGAAACTGGTGACGATCATTGCATGCATCTGGAAAGGCTGGTTTGGCTGTGGAAAAATGTTCACCAGGCAAAAGACATTGCCTTGTTCTAAGTTGTTGACTCTTGTACCATGATCCTTTGACACTTTGATCAGTTACCACTGATAGAAAATAGCAGGAGTAAAGAGGGGAAATTAATAGAGTTAAGCAGGAAAAATGGCATGGGAAAATCTCACAGCTTTTCAGAAAAATAACATATTCTGGAATGAAGTTCCTTTATATATCTTTTAGAATGATACATGGAAAGCAGCTTTAAGGAGTTTTTCAAACTCTCGTAGGTTTTGGATACCAGCAGAAGTATTATTCTGTCCCTCTATTCTGAAGAGAAATTAACAGATTGAATGAAGTCCAGCTGTATGACCTTCAGCCTGCAGGGATCATAAGCAGGAGCTCCGTAATACAAGCAATGCTTGCTATGTGTGCTGTTCCCCTTGCTCTCCACAGCAAACAGAGTATGTGTAGGAAGTGAGGCAGAGGTAAATTGCATGATATGTCTAGTCTCACAGTGGCCTACACTCTTATTTAATTACAAGAAAAGCTCCTGAGGATTTTTTACTCTTGGCATACAGGAGTAGTGAGCCATTGAATCAACTCAATAGCAGGTGCTGGAAGAGTGGCACAGGGAGCACAGTGAGCCCAGAGGAGGTAACAGAAAAAGCTTTCTGCTAGGGTGAGAATTTATATTTCACAGATTTTGTAACTGTATGTAAAAGACACTTTCAGTTGTATGACTTTCTTCTTAAATACAAGTGAGGTCAGTTTGGTCACCCCCACCCCCTCCCTCCTTCAGTCACATTTAGAATGTCATTTCTCTCTTCTTTCCTGACAAGCTTTCTGTACTTTCTTGGAAGTTGCAGGAGCCTATGTTATTGTAGATGACATTTGGATTTATTATGTTTGCAATTCTACGCTATAAAATCAGTTACTTCTTTTGCAAATTCAGCTCATTTTAGAAGTGTTGCACAAAAAAACCCTTACTTGTTCATCTCTAGTCCTTCTCTTGACCTAGTTCTGCTTGCTTCCTATTAAAAAATTTATTTTGATGGGCTTCCTCTTGCTTTACATTGTTGTACCTCAATATATAGGTCTTGGAATGATATGGACAGACTGCATATTTTCAGCCTTCAGTTACTTATTGATTTCAGGTAACTGTGTTCAGGTTACAGCCTGTATTGAAACTGTAGGTCAAACATGGCATATCTTGCTTCTGTTCAAGCTTAAAAGTCCACACAACAAAGACAGATTTTACTAATATAGTAGTGGAGAATGCTGACTCCCAGTAGGCTGTTGTGTTTCTTATGTTGTAGAATATAATCACTGTGATTATTTAATAATGCTGGTTGTATTTATAAACGATAGGTTGCGCATACTGGAGTCCGCAGATCTCCTTAGAGATTGGCCTACTTTCTAATTGTGTGTGGGGATGAATTTTCCCTATGTTTATTGCTCCAAAAATATATTTGAGGTTTTGATATCATTAGGATGTAGGTCCTTGCCT
This sequence comes from Myiopsitta monachus, assembly GCA_017639245.1. Classification (NCBI taxonomy): domain Eukaryota; kingdom Metazoa; phylum Chordata; class Aves; order Psittaciformes; family Psittacidae; genus Myiopsitta; species Myiopsitta monachus. The sequence goes on along the minus strand of CM029917.1, from coordinate 68,091,593 downwards.
TTACTGTTCTATTCAAATCCCTGGCTGTATCAAGGATGACTCGGCGTGTTTCACATTTACTACTTATCCCTTTGATTTCTTTTTTTAAAGTTTGTTATAGATTCAGACCTATGTCAGTATTCACTGTGTATATATGCACATTTACTAGTTTGTGGGGAAATACATTACTAGTGTATCAAAGATTATTAGACATGTTTCCTTTGGGAAATGATGGTTGTTCAGTGCTTGAAGAATTTGCTGTGAAGGCATCTCAGAGGAGCATTAAGCTCTTATTTAGCCTAAGGCACATAACTATCCCCACTGAAGTCAGTGGGATCATATGCTTCAGATTTAAGCTCATTCATAAGTGACCTTGGTCCTAGGAGCTTCAACTCCGTTCATATAGTGTCCCCTGTGAGACTGAATTTTTATAGCTCTTCAGGTGCCATAATTAGCCTTAAATATAATTATATTGTGGCTAAAAGTAAGTATGTAGCATATACTTGTATGTAATATATATACAACATATATATAAGATATATAAAATATAGCATATTGTGGCTATATGTAAGTACAGAATTGCTAACAGATATGGTAGAAGACTAAACTGCATAGCCCAGCTGAGGAAATGTATACCTACAGATAGCTGAAGCATGGACTCATTTCTTCTGAATGTAGTACTAATAGTGACATAGTTTAGAGGAGCAAAAGGTCATATTATTAAATGAGTAATGATTACTTTTCGTAAAATAAATTTTGGGATAATGGCTGGCTGTTTAATTTCATGTGTTTTCTAGGCATGGACATGAAAGCAAAAGATCTGAAGATACCACAAAATATTTGTTTGTATTGCAAAGAAAGAGTTGGTAGCAAAGCACAATATGCTTATTTCAATTAAGTTAATGTTAATATCTTTTCAAGAAAAAAAATCCTTCAGAAGGTACTCTTCTATGGTGAAGCTTAGTCCATCCAAACTCTGCTATTTTCCCAAACCAGTGAGGACATCATTCCTGCCTGTTCTTAATCTTTCAAGCAGTGTAGAAATAGTTAATATGAAGACTTGACTCCTAATAAATATTTCATTTAAACAAAAATTTTTTTAACTGCCATTTCTTAGTAGTCTGAGGAGACCTTGAAAACAGGTATGTAGGGAAGGGAAGAAAACCCACAGCAAAAATAACTTATTCAAGGTTCACTTAGATGAGGTTCATTTAAAATCTCAGCCTGCCTTTTAACCATCTAGACTCCTGTTTAAGAATTGTTGTGGAACTGATTCTTTAATTAAGGAGGAACAACTTAGAAGTAGATTAGGTCCTTCACTGTCTCTCTTCTTAAATATTTTTTTTTTCTGTTGCAAAAATGTAGTGTCTGTTTGTTCTGCATCAAACAGAAGAAATGGTTGAGCCCTATGTCAATTATTTTTGTAGTAATTTCTACTGGAATTGCTTCAAGTCAGCCTAGAATGTGATATGATCTGGTTTCTCCTGAAGAGAAGCTTTGTCGTCTTGGCAGCCTTGATCACATATGTAGATTCCTACTTAATTAATCTGAATAGGGAATTCTTAACAGGGATATCCATTTTTTTTTTCTTACCTAAACCAAAGACTATGATCTCAGTTTTATTTCTGAAGTTTTTGAGCATGTATTTTCCAATAAGTTGTCATAGTAGGTGACTAAAACCGTTACTCCTATTTTCTTCTCTATGTGCTCTACTCGTATTTTCAAAAGATTATTTTGAGCACAGGATTTTTACAGGTTTTCCATCTCTGACATGACCTATATGAACATCTAGAATACCTCCACTGGGAAAAATGAGTCAAAACCCAGTGAAAGACTTAAATGAGTTTATTTTGAAGAGCTTGTGTTGATGTAGAATTGAATCACAATTTCTGGAAAAGCAGTTTTGTCTCAACAAGCAGAGGCTGGATGTGCTGAGTTTTAATGATATCTATCTACCATAGTAAGTGGTCTGTGCTGTTAAGTGCTTTAACCTCTAGTCTTTACACTTCTTGTTACGTACGAAGTAATCAAATCACTTATGGAGGTATCACACACTGATTAAAGTGGTTTTATAGAGTTATGATACACTCACCCTGGAAGTGTAAGATGTTATGGTTTAATAAAAATCAAAATACTGTTCGTGGTTTTTTTTCATCTGATGCAGTTTAGTATACAGGATGTGTATGGATGCAAAAATAAAGCAAGTTAAGTATAGTCTTCTTGTAGGAGGAAAAGATGTATGAAGCCATTGTTCTTTAGGTCATCAGCAATTTGCTGATGCAGATTCCCAGACTTGGCTTTCTCAGTAGTTTTGTTTATTTGGTTAGGTTTGTTTTTTTTTTCCTTGCTATTCATGTGCATCATTCTGTGTAGTATACCTGTTCAAACTGCAAGAAGCAGCTAACAACTTTTTATGCGTTTCAGTGTACCTGTTTTTAAATTAATAGTCTGAGCAGAGGAATAGGATTTAGAAATTTTTCTTCTAGGGAGTATTTTGCAGTCTTTCACCTTAGAATTTAATGTAGTAGCTTAAAAGGGTCTAATTGTATTTTCCTTAGCAAATACCATAGGGAGTATTACACTGTATGTATTGTACAGCTTGGGACTGTTTCCTGTGATACATTTTTGTTTGTCTTTTTTGTTTGGATTTTTTTATTTCTTTTGTTTTGTTTGGTTTGGTTTTGGTTGAGTTTTTTTTTTTTCCCAAAACCCTTTTCCTTAACTGGTACACATTCTGAAAAATTACCATGTAGTATCCTGAGAAGATTTAAGTATGTTTGTGTGAGAAAACGTTACAGAAACAAGACTTCTTGCATGCTGAAAATACTGAAACCTCCGTATGTATTTTCTTAATTCTTGAGGTTGTAGCAATTCACTGCTGCCACATCACTACTGATTACCACTTCTACAGTTTGTCACCTGAAAATGAGAGTAGGAGCGGTTCACATATTCTGAAGGTGACACAGTAGGTGTTTTAAAAAGGGAGTTCTTGTGGACAATGTGAGGGTTACTCAGTTTCTAATGAAGAAGTGTAGTCTTCACTCATCTTCAAGGAACAAGTTTCTTTTCCTGTTAATGTAGCAAATGGGTTTTGTGGTTGTCTTCTAGGGACCTTCTCATGCCCAGTAGCACTTGCTTAGTATCCAGAGAGTCGTTTGGAAGGGAATATAACGTTCAGTACGTTATTTATGTGAAATGGTTTGTTTTTTCCAACTTTTTTGGTAAAATGAAATCTTGCATTAGTAAGATAGTTAAACTTTCTTAGATATATATTGGCTTTGAGAGGAACAGCAAATGTTTTGTATTCTCCATATAATTTTAAAAGCAGATCTACTTTAAATAAATATTTGTATTAAGAACTTGGTTTCAATTTCCAAATGAATGCAAAATTGTGCTTTGTTTTTGAAAGTATCTCCAGCCAACTGGTTGGTAAAGATCTAAATTGCTTCAGTTTTAAAATGCAAAACAGATTAATTTTGTTATTGTATCAGACTGCCCTTTTTGTCCTTTTGTTTGGTGCTTTATGGTGCTAGAGTTGATACAGCTCTAATGAAACTGTGGAGGGGCAAGGATAACCTGAATTTCACAGATTCATACCTTGTAGTGTGGGCTTGCTGGTTTCCTTACAGATGTAGTATGTTATGTACACTAAAACAAATGGATGTAAAATATCATTGGGAGTTTAAAGTTAGTCAAATACTGTAATTTTGGATAGGCGACTATTGAGTCAGATGAAAGAATTCCCTTCCAGTGACTTTGGAAAGTGACATTTGATTCATGTTCCTCTTCATATTTTTACCCAGCAGGGAACTGTCTGGTAATGTGAGATCTCGTATATCTTTCACATAATTCTGAGAGATTCTAATATCTTAATTAGCTATTCTATTCTAAGAGCTTCTAACAGATTCAAGGGTATTGTGCAGATTTGTGGATTCCCTGTAGTACCTCTGGTTCAGAAATCAGTAATTATGCTTGTTGTAGATTTAGTTGTTGGATTTCTGGGGTTTGAGGAGGAAAAGAATTAAGAAGTGAAAAGGGAAGAAATATTTTTGTTAGTTTTAATTTTTGTTTTTATTTTTTTATCTGGATACAAGTAGAGGCTGTGTAAACATGAATAAATAAGAATGAATATATTTTTAAACTAGTTTTATTTGATAAATATCCTAAATTAAACCAGCACTTTCTACTTATGTTAGTCTTTTGTATTCGGAACAGTTTCTCTTCTGGTATGCTTTATGGTCTTCCCAGAAACTAATGAAATTACAGCCCTACTCTGGACAAGCAGAAATAAATCATAGCAGTTTACAGGAAAGGTGTGTAGTCTCAATTCAGGAAATTAGAGATCCGTTTCTATCTGTGCCACGGATTGTCTGTATAATCCTGTGCAAGATACTGTATTTTATTTGCTCGTCAGCCTTTATCTCACGTAAGAATCCTCTTGGGATGCATTCTTTACATCAAAGGTATTTATATACTGTGATTCCAAGTGCTGTAATATATCCTGCAGTTAGCAACTTACAGTAAGTGTTTTGCAAATATGATTCTAATATCAACTGGATTGTTTGAGAAATGCTTTGTTACACTTTTTTTTGCTGTAATTTTGCAAGTGTTGTTTACTCTTAGCAAAACAGAAAGTCAGTAGCTTTAAAATTGACAATGATGAAACAAAATGCTCTACAGGGAGCTCAGTCTCCTGATTGACGGTGTAAGAGAAGCAAACAGGAGGTTCTGATCTGGAGTATCAGGAATGAGGATCCTCAAGAGCTCCATCAGCTGGCTATGATGATGAGACTGGACTGAGTAAGGGGCTGGTCCAAGGGCTCCCATTCTCTGTGCTGTTGTTCTGCCTCTGGCAGATCTGTAGGTGTGCTTTCATCAGGCAGATTGTACTAACATGTAAAATATATTTAGTTAACTTATATAAAATATATGTTTATATTTTCACATGCATTTATTCTGTACATGCTTCCATATTTTAACTGAAGCTCCTCATCTTGTAATCTCAAAACATTTTATGACATCACAAACAATATTAATGGACTTATACCTCTAATTGTATTAGTTTAAGACCCAATTTGGAAAGCAGACTACAAGGAGGGAAAAAACCTCTGCAAACCACCAAGATGACAAAACTGAACCTTGTTCATCATCAACACTTACCAGTGCATCCTGTACCTTGTTGTAGATTGGGTGGTTTTGTGGCTTCCTGGATCCTGTGGCTATAGACTTCTCTCTACTATTTCTTGGCCTCCAGCAGTATTGATAGTTTAGATGCTTCTGCTACAGAAATTACTAATTATGACATTGATAACATCTGTTTATTTGTACAAGTGGAAAAATAGTTTCTTTCAAAACTAGAGGAAAATATGGGCATTTGGAAAGAACACATAATTGACCATTCCTCTTGTGTGAAAAATATTTTGACATATTTCATCCAGCCGTTAAAAATAGATTTTTATGAGCCAGTATAAATCACTTTAGTTTTGGAAAATATCAGTAGTGTTGATGAACAAAGTATCAGTCTTTCAATGCTTTAAGTGTGAAAGCACATTGTCACCTTGCATGGTATCAGGACAGGGAGCCAGTGCTGCTCTTGGAGAAACAGAACCAGTCCCCAAGTCGCAGGTGTTTCCTGCTCTTCCACTGGTTTCTCTTCTGAATACTGGTTGGGCCTAACATGATCTATCTTGTGATGGGAATAGCACACCTAAAAACTGATCAGTTAAATGCACTGACATCAACGTACAGGCAAATTGTGTGAAACTTTCTGTGAGAAGTTTCAAATATTGTCACTCAACAGAAATCAATGGCAGAATGGTATATTTTTACACAGAATTCAGCATTGTGTACTGATCATTTTAATGCATTATTCACTTTGAGAGGAGGTCATAGTTTCCTCAGTATGTCATGGACTTTAAACAGGAGAACTGAATTTCAAAGCGGCTACTAAATGTTTTCTGAGCCTCAGGTTGAAGAATCAAGCGTGTTTGTTTAAAATATAAACCACTTATTCCTAAATCACACTGATCACCATAGTAACCTACATTCATTGCATTTCATATGCAGCCATTAAAAGTTACTTAGCTGGAAGAAATAAATGTTGTCAATTATTGATATATGAATGTAGCTTAATTGTATTCATGTGAAACGTTGTAGAATGCATACTTTTTCATGCCTTGTAGTTTCATGTCATTGTCATAATTAGTGTCAGTCATTTAGGTGAACTGTAATTTTGAGAGGGTGTTTTCCTTTTTTTTTTTTTCTTCATTTTTTTTCTGTATCCTTCTTACACCATGAGTTGTATTCAGCATTTTAAAATTGTATCTGGGTGGGTTTTTTGTCAGTGGGTAATTTCAGTCTTGCTTCTACTAGAAACTCTTGAATTTGGCTTTTCTTCATGTATCTGCCCATGTAAGGTTTGCTTCGGTTGTGCATATGACTTGCAGGAATTTCCCATATTTGAAGGGCATGGAAACATGCCTTTCTCTCTATACATGTTTTACTATTGCTAGCCACCTAGAATCATGTTTCAACTCAATGATCTAGTTAATATTGAGAACTGTCCTGTTGGTAAGCCTGTGCCCCCTTGCTTGTGATATTAGTGAATCAGTTCCTGAGCCTCTGCAGTTTAGAACTTGGCGTTTTAAGACAAATAATTTTCAATGGCAATTTACCTTAAGATGTAGTTCAGACTTTTTTCTGCCTGGGCAAATTTATAGTGGTGATCTTACAAGCTATTCCAAGTAAGCTATTGGTGCTATTCAGTCAGTCAATGTTTTTTCCAGGCGGAAGCTAAGTCCTCATGACTTAAGATCTGTCTTAACTGCAGTCCTTAGTATTAATAGCAGGTGCTTTGAGTGTCTATGTTGACTTGACAGAAGGTATCAGTTTTTCCTGCAGTGTCTCCCAGTGTCCTCACAGCATGAGTGTAGGCAACTTCAAACTGTTACTTCTACACCTGATCACTCTCTCTTTCTTTTTCTCTCCGTCACTGCCAAGGGCTGAAATTCATATTGCCCAAGTCTACATTTGAACCATCAAGGACTCTTCTACACTCTATGGCCAGTGAGCACCGCTGCTTGTCATGAGACATACTTCAGATGTTACAATTTGTCTACATAGGCTAAGAAGGAGTTTAAACAGCTAACCCAGGTGCAGATAACTGCTGACATGAATCCTGCCTGTTGTTTTTGTGGGTTCTATGTTGGTTTCTTAAAGCAGATGCAAGGGTTCAGTCACTATTTTGTTTGCAAATGCAACTGGGTTGTATTTGAGAAGTGCTAGATACCTCTTAGGTTCTGTGGTAAAGCTGTAGTCACACACAAGCAAATCTGTATCTGCAGAATCTCGGTTCTTCTGTTTGTCTTTTATTTTTCTGGCAGACCATTATTGATGTGGTCTTGTACAGCCTGATCACAAAGCTTCTTGAAGTTGCTGGAAAGGTTTCCTTGATCCTGGTTTTTCAGTGGCTTTTGCATGTGCGCTTGATTAATCAAACTGTTGCTTATTTGTCTAATTAATTAAACCCAGTGGTGGTTGAAGACTCAAAATGCAATGGAATAAACAGTTTATAATTGACTGAAATGGGAATTCCATTTGAAGAACTGCTGGAGAATTGAGTTCAATATGTAATCTTAAAATGCAGGGTACTTTTGTTGTTTATGTTTGCAGCTCCTGTTCATTATGCTGAAATTGAGCTGAAAATTGTTTTCCTTTGCTGCCATTAATTTTAATTTTTTAATTCAAAGCAAATTACATTGCTAAGTTCAACAGCTTTAGAGATGACTTCCTAAATATGAGAGACACTCAATCTCCAGCTATGCTTAACAAGCCTCATTTTACTTGGTTATTTTCAAATATCTGCAGTGAAAGCCAATTTATTTTTTTTTTTAAAGAATTTGTCATGATTACTCCAACAGGTATAAACTGCCTGTTGACAGCTGTAGGCAGATGACCCTTACGCTTACTGCCGAAATTTTACATGACAGCTTTACCTCTTTCATTGCTAATCACTTTATCAGTAGCATTCCGATCACCTAGTAGGGTTGGATATCAGCAGAAGTTACAGATGGAAAGACCTAATTACTTCATCTGGCCTGTTCACTTTTGTTTGTTTTTCTTCTTCCTTTTTGCTGCCAGTAAAGGATGTTTCCTATGGTGTGTTTTCTATCAGCTTTCCATTACTTCAGTTATGAGGCTGTGCCAGTTGCCTTGAGAGTTTTCTATGTTTCAGCTTTTTCCTTATTTTGATTTGTATCTAGCATCATAGAGCTGAGTGATGCCTGAAGTGATGCAGAGGGAAAATAGACAATGAGGAGAATGAACAGATGTGCCTGCAGTTGCACTGTTATGTTTCTTTCCTTTGTGACCCCAATTCTTAAACAAAATATTTTTTTTTTATGATTGCCTGTAACAGACTCTTTAAACTTAATGGATGCAAATATCGTTGTATGTGTTTTCATTCATGGTTTTTGTGAAGCAATATGGAAAATGTCCAGGTAAATACCAATTTATTCAGTAAGTTAGCTTCTGTTACATATTATCATTCTAATTTCCTCACTTTCATACAAAACTAAAGGTCCAGACTTAAAATTTTGTTGCATCTTTTACTTCATTTTTGGAGGACGAATATAAAAGGAGGAAATTGACTATTTTTTCCTATGGTCATAGTCAATAGTTTTGTCAATCAACAGAAATGTGAGCTGTGTTTGATTTTTACTAGCAATGATTCATTAGCTAAAAAGAAACCCAGAAGCAACGTTAAGCATTCTGATGTTGCCCTGAGGGAAAAGAAAGAGGTTATAGTAATAAGTGGAGCATATTTTCTCTAGAATAATTTTGAGAATACATGCTGGGCCTTGTGAGACACTCCCATACGTGGTCATGCTGAGATGATGCTTCCAGTAAATATATACACCAGTCCCCAAAATAATAAAAATAGTTTTACATCTTTTGGTGTTTAAACAGAACTCTCAAAGAAGGTGAATGTTTGGGCTTTGGTCAGGTAAATTTGCACTTTGACTTTCAGATTCTCACTTAGCCTTTGCTTTTCTATGTTTGACCATCCATGAATGCTTGCAAGGTACCTAAATATAAACTTTAATAGTACAATTTCAATAGTTTGGTTTTGGTACTTATGTAGCTCTTAAAGGATAACTTGTTCTTCTCAGCCTTGCTGTTATTAAATGAAGTCTATTTCCAAAGTGTTCCATGTTTACATGGAAAATAAATAATGACAGAACTTGCTTGACCATCTCATGATTGGAGAAAACTTTAGTCGCCTGCATATCTCACGAAGGTGGAGGTCCCAGAAGAATGCATCAAAGATAAGAAACATCAGCACTCTTCCATGGCTAAAGATGAAGATGTGTATCTGTGTAGTGTAAATTCCTCACCTGTATCCATGTACAACAGGAAGACACACTCTCAGTTCATTGTTCGTTCAAGACTCAGTTAATGTGGTTTTGGCTTAGTGGCGTCTTTGAGGTAGAAATAATTTTTATTTGTTCCCCATAATTCTTAGCATCCACTGTTTTGGTACGCTTATGATGAATTCTACTGTTAGGAAATAATAAAATCTTAACATAAATAATAATATCCTGAAATAAGAAATAGTTCTCTCTGTTTTACATATTTCTGGTTTTATCATCTGTGTTGTAAGAGAGAATTTAGATGCACCTGAAGGATTTTCATTGACAACTAGAGTGTGGGAAAACTGAATCCTAGCAAAACAGTGAAGTGTACTTATGTGGAGTTTGTAGGGAGAAAGCAAACGTTTTATCTAAGGTTTTACCATACTGCTTGTCTGACAAATTGTACCAGCTTAAGAAACTGGTGGAGCATAACTGTTGTCATGCATGGACACACACTCTTACCTTGGTTTAACAGTGCCTCACTATTTTATTTTCAATTAATTATTGCTTCTGTTGTTGGAGCTGTTTTTCATACATAGCTATTTGCACAGTTTTATCCTTTTTCCTTTAGCAAAATAAGTTGCAGCACCTTTTAATAAATTGCCTGAACAGATTCTGGCAGTGTGTAGTTCTCCAAAGTTAATGAATTTTAACAGTAACAGCAGCCTTAGCCATATAAGACTGTTGACAGTCTCTGAAAATTTCAGAGAAGCTGGAAAGTAAGTTATACAGTTCTACTATGTACAGCATAGTGTTATAGCATTCACTTGAGTGAGTACTCACTAAGAGTCTCCGAGGCTTTAAGGGAAGAGCTCTGGGGCTGTGTGGTGAGCTGCAGGTAGCTAGATCTGTCATGCATATCTTCATGTGGTGTTTCTTAATATGCTTCATTATAGTGCTTCAAATGGGTAGGATAACTGTAGAGGACATAAGCCTAATTGGGAGGAGGAAGAAAGTCTCTGAACAGTTATATCTATGACAGTTCTGTCAGAAAACATGAAAGACTATTCCTGTGGTACTTAATTAAGCCTTGAGTCTTTGTAACGAAAACAGCAAACAATTAATTAATGATTAAAATTAACTGCGTGTCCTTTGTGTAGTGATTTATATGCATGATTAATGCTGGTGTTTTTTAAGATGTTAGATGTCCTTTATAGAGGCGGGTAATAAATGGTAGCTTCAGAGGGTGTTACTTGGCATTTGGATTACTGTTTACACCAAAAAATTCTTAGTGCTAAGAGGATAACTGGGAGCAAGTGAGCCCCCCTTCAATTTTATATGAGTGAAGAAACATTGATCTTGCACAGGGACTCCATTATTATATGTATCTGCTTTAGGTAGGCTATTTCTGTTTCTAGTATGTGGATGCTTTATACTGCTGTCCCAAGGTACCAAGAGGACTGACCCTGAAGGCTTAGAGAAGTTGTGGATACCCCATCCCTGGAAGTGTTCAAAGCCAGGTTGGAGAGGCTTTTAGCAACCTGGTTCCCCTTATGGCAGGGACATTAGCAGATGTCCCTGTCCATGGCAGGGGGATTGGAACTAGATGATCTTTGAGGTCCCTTCCAATTCTAACCGTTCTATGATTCTGTGATTAACAAGCCATGTTGAACTATACATATATGTGAGATACTAGGACTCAATTTGATTTACCCCGGTTTTCCTCAGTTAAGGGTCTGTGTCCTGGTTTTAAAAGGTATTGCCGTACTTCGCTTTGTTGTGCTTCACAAGATGAACTTGGAGCACAAATCTTATTTTATAAAAACAGTTGATTACTCCAGATTCTTCCTTTGACTTTCAGTGAGATACAAGCTCCCAGGAAGCCAATGGGCTGTTGAAATCAGAGAAAACTCCAGAGTCCAAGAAGGGCTAGATGTTGTCTTTCATAGTTGTTAAAACTTTTGGATCTACGAAAGCTTGGTTGACTTAATCCCTACAGCCTAAGCAAAGCAGCATGCAGTTCTCTGTTAAAAACTTGGGCTTTAGCTTTACCTTTTCACACATTGGACAAAATGGAAGGCTGGGATTCGTGAGCACAATGCATTGATCTGCATACTAGCGTTTTACTGTATCAGTGATGGATTTGGGAGTGATAACCATTTTCTATTATGTTTAGCCTCTTCATCTGCACTCCAGTTTTGTCTGAAAAAGGTTGTCTCACAGATTACTCAAAATGCACGTCCAGTTTAGCTGTGATATCTTGTATGTTTAACTACTTTTAAAATTGCATAGAGCTTAAAATAGTCTTTGAAAACAGTTGTTTGTTTTACAAAGGAATAAGCTTTTGTGCTCCTGCAAATACAGAGATTTGACTGCAATCATTGATTGGAAGTATGAAGATGTAAAGGAAAGCTGTGATTCAGCGGCTATAATGTGCTTGAATGCGAATGTGAATCAAGGAAAGCAGCAACACAGTGGCTATAAAATGCTTGAAATGTGTCAATTAAGGCCACAGGGAAAAATTACTGCAGAAGTATGCTTTGGTAGAAGTTGGGAATTTTTAATTATTTTATTTCTTAATAAACCTATGGCTATAGTCTACTTACATTTGGGATAATAAAGAGTTACATATATATAATTCAGTAAAGAGGTGATAATTTGTTTCATTGAAATTGATTTGTAAATACAGGGGATTCCTATCTATAGATGGCATAATAAAAAGGCCAGAATAACATGATAACCTGAGAGATTCTGTTCTGGATTACAGCTGTGTCTGTTCTCATCCATTCTCCTTTTCTTGCCTGGGATAATTTAGCAATAGAGAAGAGAAACTCATCTTTTTGTAGAAAAGATCTTGCAGAACTTAATGTTTACTTTAGAATATGGCATGTGCTCAAAATGTTTTTACCTAAACCCACAAGTATACAGCACAAAAGGCCAAATTCATCTCTTATATGAATTTCTGGAATTTATTGTGTTCTGATTGTGTTCTTAAGCATTAGGGAAAACTTGTGTGGTTCAGTTATCTGATATATTGCAAAATAGAAATTGAATCCTATCCTTCTGCGCCCTCATTCCCACATCCCCTCCAGCTCCTCTTTAAAAATTGTTCACATGTACCTGAACCCAGTAAAGTCTGAGAAATGTTGACGGGACGGTTTGTGATGTTGAGCTGTGACCCTGGACCACAGAGTGTGTTGTAGGTGGAATAATTCTGGCTGTGTTTATTTGCATATGTGTCAGTAATTTTGATATTTACCCAAATGCTATATAATTTGTATATTTTATATTTTTAATTATTTCAAAATCTTTTACGATACTGTTAATTTCAGCCATAATTAGAAACTTGGTAACAAGGTAATTATGTCTATAGAGACTGTGGTTTTTAAGTGCATGTTTATCAGTATGCCTAAACAGCCATACCAATGAAAACAAAATCCAAAACCAGTATTGCATTTAGAGGGACTAAAGATTTAGTCATAAATTAACTCAGCAAGTTACTAGGAAGTTGAATGATAATTCCTTTATATCCAGTACCTAATTAATAAAGGTTAATCAGATTCTGAAACAGCAAATTCCTCTACAAAGTGTACCTTTGCCATTGTTCCCCTTATGTATATCAGGGTCATGGCCCTGCTTATGCCTTTGTTAGACCCTGTGGGATTCTTTTGCAGTGTAAGGTCTCCATGGTATGTGCACTCTGTATCAGAAAGGCAATGATACATATCTGAACCCCATAAGAAATTTAGATGTTTAAAAGATTGGAAAAAAAGTTAAAATTTAAGGTGTGATCATGGATTTTTCTAATTAGTGAGTCAAAATGCTTTTTAGCAACAACTGCTGATTAGATACGGGCCCTTAGAACTTGTTTCTGAATTAACTGAATATTAGGTAAATTTTAAGGGGACAAATAATATAATATAAATGGGTAAACCTTTCTCTTTTTGTATGTGTGTGTGTGTGTGTTTAGAAACTGTTCTTCATGTTCACAGAGAAAAGTAGCCCACAGCACTCCACAGAAATAAGCATTTGTTTACATCTTATTATTCAGCGTACAAAATACAGTGCATGCACTTTTTGCGTTCTTTTTACCTCACTAGTGTTAGTAAGATTTTGCACTTGATTTGGCGAGGAACTGGAGTTTTCTGAAACAACTGCCTGCTTGAATGTGCACCTTAATATACAGTGTAAGCCCCTTAAGTGGACTGCTTACTTCTTCGTCAGTGATTGCTAGGTTCTTAAAAATGCAAAGTTAGTACTCTGTTAATGTAAATTTTACTATGTAAAATTTTTCAAGTTGTCTACTGTTGTTGAATATTTCTATCCTATTAGCATTACTAATTTATGTGCATGGCAAAGCATTCCTGCAAATTATGTGCAAGGGTAATTTCTATTACATTGGACTTAGCTTTTTCACAGTGTAGTAACTGCAACTTAACTGTGAAAATACCTCTCAAAGGAATGCAGTTTCATAGTTAAAACTGTGAAATACCTGTTTAAAGCGCAGTAATAGTTTACCTGCAAACAGAGCTTGTAATGTAGGAAGTACTTGTATTTTGTCTACAGAAACATTTCTGAGTTATTCCACCCAGATTGATTTGAGCCCTTGCCTTTGTTGTTTGTTCAGTAACAACTGGAAAATCTGTTTTAAGAAGGCAGTCAAGTTTTCCTAAGAATCAAGAGCAGAGACACTCTGTAAGTGGGAAGGGAAAGGTTTTGTATTTAGTAGATAGGTAGAGAAGCATCAGGAATTTAGTATCTCCTGCTTTCATATACAGACATGGAGGCTAAAAGGGAGCAAGTGGCTTAAGCCTCCCTTCAGGACTGGTGTTTTGCAGCTTACCAGTTCACTTACCTGTGAAGTTGATGGCAAATAGGAGGGAGGGAGTGAACTACCTGAATATGCAGTCTATTATTTTTTTTTTGTCATGAGTACTCTAAGAAACACATGCAATAGGCATTAGACAAGCCTTTCCCCAAACTAATTTAACAGCAGTCTCATGTGCCTGCTTCTTCTTATCCCTTTCACATTAAGGAGAGGTTAACTGGACTCCATGCAACATGTTTGTTATTCTTTGACGTGTGGTAGTGTCTGTGGTATGCTATTAGTAGGAGTGCCCCATATTAACTTTTTAATGGCAGTGTGCATACATGAATATAGACTGTATATACAATTCCAGGAAATTCTTACTTCCAGAAAGTTTTGCTATCAATCTTTTAAGTAGAACTTCTAAAAACTTGCAGATGTTTAAACTATGGTATAGCTATTATTAAATATTATTACATTAAATATTATTAAATGCTTAAACATCTTTCATATACTTTTGTAGCAGCTCTGAAAATTTTTGTCTCACATTCATCAATAACAGTGAAAAGATAGTGCTGTTAAGCTTAAAAAACTGTATATTGTTGTCATCTGTACTTTGTCAACATGGAGACCTTAGTGAGAGAGCAGGGATTTGCTGACAGGAATCATAGCGAAGTATGGCCAACTTCAAATACTCAAAAAATAATTTAGTTTATAAATGCTGAAGAATTGTTATTTTTTCTTTGACTTCTGGTTTCAGTGATACACTGCAGTCATGTTTTCAGACTTGGCTCACAATTTCAGGTAAGTCTATAAAAACAAGCAAGAGCTAAACTGAGCTTTGACTCAAAGATGGATGTAATAAAGCAGCTCAGTACTTCTATTTCCTCCAAAGGTACCTTAGGAAATACTGTCAGCCTTAAAGTAAGAGTCGGCCCCTTATTTGCCTTTGCTCAACCAGGCGAAGGTATTTTCTCCAGACCTTGTCACTATGGCCCTGGCCTCTGGCTCATGGGGCTGGCGCTGCCTGGCATTAAACGGACTGGTGGGAGCAGTCAGTAACCACTTGGAGCTTTCTTCCCTCTCAGAGCCTGGGCACTACACTTCAAGCTGAGCATCACTGCAGTGTGTGTGGGGGCCTCCACTCCTTTTCGATCCTCATTATTTCCTGGGATTTCTGTTTGGATAAGTCTGGAGTAGTGTTGAAGTGTTGAGGTGTTAAGATCCTGGATGTAGATGCTTTTCTGTTTTTCCTCTTTTTTTTTTTTTTTTTTTTTTTGTGTGAGCCTAAACTAACACTTGTGAACATTTGCAAGTACCTGAATAAGTGCACTATTTTTGTAAAAGGAAACAACCATTCTGCTTCTGACAGCAGAAGTGGTACTTGTTTGGTATTAAGAACTTGGGAAAAGAAAACCATTTATTTTCATGCCTTACATTCACTAGAAAAATGGTGAGGGTCTCAAGAGGTTTTTCTGCCTTTCCTTTCAGTGGCTCTAGCAAGCAGAATGCCATTCCTGTTGAGATTTCAAAGCCAGAAGCTGGTGTCTGGAAGGTAGTACTAATCCAGTAGTTTGTTGAATCATGGTTAGTTAGATGAGACATTTACTGTGAAGCCCATCAAGGGAACCCTCTGCTGTTTAACAAGCTGTTTTGAAAATCAGTTTGCCATAAAGTTCTTTACTGTGAGGGTGGTGAGACATTCGGACAGGTTGCTGTCCCTGAAAGTGTTCAAGGCCAGCTTGGGAAGAAGGTTTGAGTAGCTTAGTGTCATGGAAGGTGTCCCTGCCCATGGCAGGGGTTTGGAACTAGGTGATCTTTAAGGTCCATTCTGACCTAAACTATTCTAAGAATCTGTGATTTCCTGCAGTTTTATTTTCTCTTGTTGGGAAGATATTGTGTAAGTATCAGTGTATGTTACTGCCAAATTCATACAAGATGGCTGCATTTTTGCCATCTTTCAAGGGTGCGTCTCTGGGTTGTACCTGTATGTCTGTGCAAGTGCCCTCCAAATGCTTTTTGCCACATTGGTTTTAGTAGTAGTGTCTTGGCCAAAAAAACATTATATTTGATGTTTCATTGTCCTATGAGGAACTGTAAAACATGAAATGGTTGCTATTTACCTTGTTTGTGTCAGCGAGGCATAGCCTGGAGATTGCCTCATGCATTGCTGTGTGCTGAACTTCAAACTGGGTTTGATTAGTTTATTCAGAAATATTTCTTCATTCTCTTCATATTCATGGCAAGTTAGATATTCCATAATCAAGGAAGAAAAAACAGAGCTAATGCATTTGGTAACTGACTGTACAGCCCTCTGTACATCAACAGAAGGACCTCTTCACTGCTAACCTTCACAGCAGGCTCCACACCTTCATGTTATAGTCTTTAATTGAGGTGCAGGAAACTCGTACTGAGAACAGCTACTGGGTACATTAGCAATATCCTGGACTTTAAAGGTTTTTAATTTTTTTTATAGATATATATATATATACATTGTGTACACCTTTTTAATGTATTTCCTTATTATTTAGAGGCATAAATGGATAGTTTTAATATAATATGCTGTTTCTACGCAAAGAGGACTGAAGTGGAGACTGTGTGTTATCTCACAGTTTTCTTCTGGTTTACTAACATTTCTCTTGCTCTCAGCATGTTCTTGGAACTAGAAGAAAAGCTACCTCCTCTGACTTCTTCAGGACTATGCCAACATCAGAAAATTGCTGATAGTAACTTAAGTGTGAACCCTAGAACTGATTAAAACTTGCTTCTGCTTAGGTTTTAGCTGTTAGGTCAGACACCAAGGTGTCTGTTATTTCCAGCTTATTTCCAGACTGTTATTTCCAGCTGATAATACCTTGAAATCCTGACTTCCACCATCCTGAAAAGACACTACTTGTTGGCTGCTTTTTTTTTATCTTTTTATAAATGAAATCATTAAGAGTTACCTAAGGAAAGAAAGTTTCATGTATCCCATGATTAATGTATGTCTTTGAGATCTTCGTGGTCAACCTTGATCCCATAATTGTCCTGACTCTCAAACTTTAGTTTTCGGTCTATAACTACATGTTGCATCTTTCTTTGACTTTCAAGGGACTGAGGAGGAGTGCTCGTCCTTCTGTCCTTCTTGACCTTCCTTGGGAGGCACAGGGGGACTATGTATATCCTCTAAAGCTGCAGTGAACCATACTTTACCGTGCAATGTTTGCTTCCTATCCTATCAGGAGGAACAAATCATGGTTCTGTAAAGTAATCATTCCTTTCTTTCATGTTTCTGGCCTGATGTCATTAATACTGACAGCGCAGCTCTGGGTATCATTTGCCGGTTAGATTGAACAGTCTCTCTGCTGTCTCGGCATTGATAGGTTACAAAATGTTTAATGTATTGCTGCATATTAAAAACACATTTCAGCAACAAACCCATTAGTACATTTAAAAGTCAAAATAGATGCTCAGAATTCATAAGTACTATCAGTATAAAATTTTAATGGTCTTTTACAGCACTTTTCATCTGTAGGTAGCAGTTCTGTATATAATCATTGTTATCCATGTTGCTTGTATAGTTGTACAGAGGCAGATAGAGAACAGTAGTCAAATGAACCTTGGTCAAGTGTTTAATCCCAGGGGATTGTAGCTATGTTGTAACAGTACTTTATGCCTTATCTTGTCATACTAGGCAGTACCTCTGAAACCAAAGCTAATAAAGAGAAGCTGAACATATTGAAGAAAACTAGAAGTGTACAGTGAGAAAACTTTGTTGAGTGGAAAATATATTGCCTGCTTTTTAAATCTGAATGTGTGGTGATGGCCTAAGTGCAATAACTTTAGCACATTTTACGCATGGCATCTCACATCTGAGTAGTGTTGTTATATATTTTTATTGCAGAGCTATAAAGCTGTATTTTGACTGAAACAGGAGTTTCAATCTTCACTCTTTCAAATGTAATAATGTTACTTCAGATAGCTGATTCTCCAGCTTTTTTATGCTATAGAGCATATAAAGCATCTAGCTGATTCAAAGGCCACTGATGGATACAAATTAATCATATAGAACAATTATGAGAGGTATTTTTAAGGATGATGTGTTAAGTACGTTTCCTTCAATTTTTGGATGTTTTGAATGTTTTGAATTTTTTATGTTTTGAATGTTATCTTAACTGTAGATTAAATGCACCATATAACAGTCATATTTAAGATTTTGGGAGAAGTGAAGTTTTATTTTGATTAATACATATAATATTTTAAATATTGGTTAACTTCCAAATAATTCTTGTTTTTAAATTGGAGGGCTTTCAACAAATGTCAAGTGTTAATCTTAGGCATGCTCTTAAATTCCAATCAGCTAAGAGCATAATTGTTCGCTAGAGTGAAGTAAATTACCTTCTTGTACACAGTGGCTTAAATAACTAGTTGGAAGGAAGTTCTAGAATTGGTGGTCCTGCACTCCAAAATGCAAGTAAACACTCTGCGTACCAAAAATCACGTTACTCACCCTCCCTCTGAAGAGCCAAGGATAGCTGTTGTGCCTTAGTGCCTAGAGTATTCTTGAAATTAATGGGACTCCTTACAGTGAGTGCTAGGATTTGAAATTAGGTTGTAGAGGTGACGGCTGTTGACATTTGAATGGAAATGAAGGAGTGCCATTACATGCTCTACAGCTTAGAAATCTGGGAGCTAATTTATCCACTTTGCTATGTAGGTTACATTTTTTCTGCAGCCTGGATTTTTGTGTGTGTGATTTTTGTGTGCCACATCCTTTAGGAGCAAGCTACATAAATATGTGGGAAAAAGGAAAGTCCTATGGAAACTAACAGTGGACATTGGTGAATATAGGTGGTATTTATATAAGGCCGGATTCCGTGGTATTTAGTTATGGGTAAAAGATGTCTCCAGAATCACCGTGGACTAGAAAAAAAGTGGTTTCTCTTTTTTTAGGTATGTCTAGAAATCTGGTCCATTTGCAGCTCCCTAAATTTGAAAAGGATGTGTTGTACTTGACTGGTTCCTTGAATGCCTCTGGCATGACATCTGAAGTAGAGATTGAAAATTTCCCAAGGGAAGATGGAATGTGGGGATGTGAATATGTTCGCACTATTTAAATAGTCATTAGGCCAGATTTTGCTGGATTCACAGATGCACAACCAGTCTTCCATATTCATGAATGCTCTTTATCTGCTTTGACAAATGGTGTAATTTGAGAATTGAGCTTTCATCCTTTTGCTTCTGTTTAACTAGTTCACCTTGGGTTCAGAAATCCTGAGGTTGATTAATCCAAAGGAATTTCCAGGTGAAGTTGGCCATTTACTTTTTATCTTCAGCTTGAGAGTTATCCTGTGAAAATCAGTAATGTGTGTTACTCCTGTTTCCTTTGTTGGTTTAGAATATAATGAGTTTTTCTGTGGAACAGGTTTTCGAGTTATCTTCCTGCCAACACCTACAGAATTTCCCTGTATCCTCTTCTATGTTCATAAAATTTACAGCCGAGATGATCACCTGCTGTGGTGCAGGTAAAGGAGCATGTAGTTCTTTACTACTGGGAGAGATGAGGCAGGAAAATGATTCACCACCGCAGGTTCCAAATTATGTGTTAAATAAAGCACCATCCTAAAAACCTTAGCAGTATTTCATCAAGGAAAAACAACAGTACTAAAACCTGTGCCATCCCTCAGCATTTACAATTCTCTTTGCTAATATTACCAGTATATTGAAATTTAAAAGGTGCTGTAAATCTACCTGACCACTAAATGGCACTCTTTCCTTTCTTAGAGTCAAAACCAGAGGAAAGGTGCTGAAATCAAGGCAGAGGGATAATATGTATATTTTCTTATTATCTAGTCTCCAAATCTTTGGTTGCCAATAAAAGGAAAGTGACTTATTTATTCATTCTTTGCTTTGTAGTTCTTATGACTTGTAGAATATGAAGAGACCCAGATTAAGCTGTAGTTGCTTGGGTTTAGATGTTGCATTGGTTTGTAGGTTTGGATCACTGCATTCTCTGAAGCACAAAAGAAGAGGAGAAGCAAATGAATTTGTTTGAAAATTAGTTTGTTGGTTTGGTTTTTTTGTTGTTGTTGTTTTTTTTTTTTTTTTTTAATTTAATGTAAGGAATTTGAATTACTTCTCATTGCTAAGCTTCCTGATGTGTAATGAGCTTAGAGCATTGCAGGCCTGGATGGAGACCACTTTGCTCTGGCTATTGTGTTTTCAGTACCAGTCTATCTGTGTGATGCTTCATATGGTCCTGTGGTAGCCTGGGCTGAAGTTTTTTGATCATTTTAATATGGGTGCCAAGCACACACATGGTCAATTAACAGGCATCTGCTTGTTATGCAGAGTTATGACCTCTACAGAGGGAAATGTTTTAGGAAGAAATTAAAACCATGTACTTTTATATCTATTTTTGTGATACGCGCTGCTTCTTTCACTCCATTGAGCTCTGTGGGGCTACAATGTAAACTTCAGTATCGGATTTGACAGTTACAGAAAGGGGAAGATTTAGATAACTTTCTTTAAGGAAAACGGACTCCAAAATACCTCTGTACATGCTAATGTTATTTTTCTTGCCACGATCACTTGTGTAATTAAAAACAGTGGTTTATAGGTTAGGATACCTGAAGCATCTGTGTTGCACACTTGCTACAAGGGTGACCTTGTTGCTACCAACTTTCGTGGCTTTCATAATTAGGTTAGGGGCTTCAGTTCATCGAGTCTGGTCTCCTAAATAACAAAGTGATTATACTTTGCATAGTTATGCTTGTAATGAACCTTAAAATATATGTTTGACTAACACACATCTTTCAGAAAAGTATTGGTCTTAACTTTAAACATGTCTAGAGAGAGCCAGCCATCAACTGTATGCTTGTTTGCTGGCTGGCTGTTTGGGTATTTTTTACTCCAGCAGTTTAATTGCTCTTAAAGCTATGGTTTGACTTCTTTTAATACCTTTCTTTGTTTGTTTGGTGTTTTTTTTTTTTTTAGAGAGATCTGAGGTTTTCTCCCATGCAGTATCACATACAGCGTAATGAACACACACCATTCTGTGAGGTTTTTGAGAAGGTGAGGTGATAACCAAGTAGAGCCTGACTTCACTGAATTCACAGTCACCAATTCTGTATTTGTACAGGCCAGGGCTTGTGTTGGATGCTTTTGCAGAGGCAGCACATTGAGTTACTTGTTTGCTGTGAACCAAAACAGCATTTCAAAGGTGTAGAGATAGTCTGCATTCTTTTTCTAGGTGTATAATCCTGCATTGGACTCCATTCAAACAGTGCTAGAATCATCCAGTTTAATGGCTCTTCAGGACTGCTAAGCTTGCCTGACCTGCTTGTCATTTTGACCCTGACGCTTTTTGTCAGCCGTAATCTATTCCTTTTTCAATTTATATATCTTGAAAGCAAAATGCATTGCCCTCAAAACTGAGGTAGATTTCAAGCCTTAGTGATTTTTTTCAATTTTTTTTTTTTTTAGAATACTTGATCCTATTATAGAAAATGTAAAATAGCATGAGTGTAATGATCAATTGTTTTATTGCTTTTCAGACATACGCATATATTTTGCTTGACATATGCTTTATCTGCAGCACAGCAGTCTGTACTACTGAAAATCAATTGAAAAAAATTGTGCTCTTATTATGACCATTAATTGGAAGAACTCAGCAGATCAGCTATGCACCTCTCACAGCAGTGGCCTCTACTCTTCAATTTTGCATCAGGACCATGACATTGAACTTTCGGAAGAACCACAGGATGTACCTGTGCCACATGTCAGATCAAATGTCCTCATTAGTTTCATTTTGCCTTGAAATCTAGTAAATTATATGTAACAAATACAAAGCATAGTAAAATCTGCAAGCTATGTAAATAGGCAGAATTTTCAAAGTGCAGGCACAACAAATTGACACACAGTCGTGTTCTGTTTCCATTTTTTCTCTGTGGCGCTGGAGGCTTTGTAACATGCTCTGTCTGCAGCTTCCACTGACCTTTGTTGTCACCCAGCTAACTTATGAACTCTATTTCCCTGGTATTGCATGAAAAGCTGTGTGAACAGCCTAGGAAATTCCTTTGCTGGTTGTCTCCTTGTATCCATTTTTTGCTTGCTGATGCAACACATCAGTGAAGAGCCTTCACTTTCCAATCCTGTGAACATAGAAGTGCTCTTCACACACTGGTTTAGCTGACTCCTAGCTGTGGAAGCCCAGGGGTGGAAGGTGTGGTGTATTCTGCCTCATCCCAGGATTTAACTCGCTGTTCCTTAAAGTCTCTCCATTTTCACTCTTGGTGCAGAAGTATATCAATAGATTATTATAATGCTGCTGGCCAGTCCCTTTGCTGCTGGACTGTTGAGTGTAAGACAGTGGGTGATGTTCTACCCACTTTCTCCATTTCTCCACTACTTTGTGGTTACACTGGAGCAGTCAGATGGAGCAGTAGCCAGCTGTTTGCTTATCCATGCTGCTGCACAAGATTGTTGGGTGACTGCAGAGACATTTAAGTTAATTTTGCTTTCCTGTAGAATCCTGTATAAGCATGTGGCCCAGGCTGCAGCTTAGCCCAGGAGAGGTCTGTAATTATTCCAGACAGAAGCTAAAGAACAAGGTGGAATTGACTCTCCCAATATAAGTTAACTTTTATTTTCTGAAGAGATTGATTTCATTTGGTATGTGGTGTTGTTAGATTTCGTAAATAGTACCAGAAAATGATACAATTTTGACAATTTTAGCCCTAAGAAAAACAAACCAAAACCTCAATGCCACTTAAGCACTTAGTGATCTTGAAGTTTCTCAAGGGAAATGCGCAAATACTGGAGTTAACAAATCTTGGGGCAGTTGGGGCAGATGCAATCCCTAAACAAAAACAATGACAGCAAAATTTCCTCGAGGATTTTTTTTTTTGTGGCTGGTCTTTCAAAAAAGGCCCATCACCTTAGAAAGGCAAAGGTGTGAAATATATTGTTTGTGTTTTATAATAAATATGGAAGATGTGTTCTTCAAGAAAAGAGAGAGAGAGCATTTTTGTCATGGGTTCTTTAATCATGTCAATGTCTGGTGTAAATTTCTAATACACTCTGTATGAGTGACTTCTATGATAGAAGGAATGAGTCAGGAGCAGCTGTGACAAATGTGCTGCTGTACGGACTGTTCACTGGCTTGCTTGTCACTGCGCCTGACAAAGGCTGTTGCTCTGCAACTGTGAAAATGCACAGCTCTACTGGCAGCTGTACTTTGTGCTCCTGCTAGTGGTTGCCAGTGTGGTTGTAATGGAAAGCCAAATAGCCTTGTACTCATGCAAAACAGTAATACCTTACATAATTTTCCTGTTGAACTTCTGTTATTAGAAACTGCAAGGAGAGCTGACATTGTGATTTTACTTACTAATATCTCTTGGGAAACTTACTTTTGGAGGTTTACCTGTGTATTAATTATTTAAATTAATTTCTTGCAACTACAACCATTCAATACAAACAACAATAAATTAATGTTGCTTGCCTGTCAGTCTTTATTTCAGCTAGGCCAAGAATAATAGTTGAAGCCAAGAGACTATGCTCCTGGAAATGACTGCTATTGAGTTTTGACAGTTTTACTTGTGGTGAATGGCAGTTGAGGATATTGTTGTTAGAGTAGTCATTTCTTCAGGGGCTTGTATTGTGCATACAGAAATGCCCTGCAGGTCTTTTTATATTCCTCCTTTTAAGATGCCAGTGTCATAATCACTCTTGTTTCTCTCAAAGGCATCACATAGCTTAAAGAGAAGCCCAAACGTGATCAAAATAGAACTGAAACTATTATTCTTCTCTTGGATAAAAAGGGAGTGTCGAGGCAGCCAGCTGTTGTACCTGGTGAAATCCCTGTTGTAATTTCCTCCATCTTCTTTAGGAAGAGAGGGAAGGTTTTCCTAGTTTCTGATACCTTATGGCTATTACCAGGGGGTGGCTTTATCTTTAATCTGAAATTGGCAGTTTCAGCAATGCCTCTTACATTCTTCCTGGAAAAAATGGAGGTCTTGGCAGTTCAGTTTTCTTCCATCAGCTGGGACTGTGGTGTTTTAATTTATTTCCTGGTGAAAGGTCCTGCAGGCAGCCTCAGACTTTATGGTTCCACTGGTAAGTCAGGAGGACCAAGGGGTCTGAGAGCTCAGGCTTGCATACAGGCCTAGAATGGCACATTGTAGGTCTGAGAAGTGTAGAGGAGGTCTGAGTGAGCCTCCTTTGCCCCACGAACCTACCTGCAGCTGTTTTATATGGTAAATTGATTTAACCAGTTATCTTCAAAACCTCTTTGTGAGTATGCCAATACACTTATTTGTACCACATGGTGATTATTACTGTGTATCCTAGACTGAATGACTAAGCCTTCTCATTTTAGTCTAATGGATATTCATAGTGTTCAATTATGAGACTTCCTGCAGTTTGGCAGAATTAGACATGATTGTTGGGACTCAGATCATTAGTCTTTCATCATAACCTTTCCCTGATTTATGCATGTGTTCTTCATTCATGTCTATGTCACAAAACAAGTCCCAGACTACAGTGCTAAAAATACAAATCTGAGACATCACTCTGACCAATAGTGTTGCCAAAAGCTAATGAGAGTTTAGAAGTCTTAATGTTAACACTAAACCAATGCTTTTGAATATTGAGAATCAATATATACCTAGTGGATTTAGAATATGTTTTTATTTTCAAAGGTTGGTTTCTTTTCAATGTAAAAAGCATGTGTAAGCTGCTTGAAACAATATTTGTGTTAAGTAGTTCACTGTGAATAAGAAAAATATTTTAGAAGTAGCCTCAGTCATAAATAGATATAGATAGAATATTTTAGGTGTGTAGTAGTTACAGCTGAAAAACTAATGTACTTCTAAGAACGTAATTATAGCTTTGCCTGTTGTTGCCACAGTGATTCATGTTTGCAGGGACTGCAACAAGGAGTAGTTGTTCGTGGAGAGGTTAGCAGGGTGGCCAGAGATATGAAACAGGTTTTATATGGGCACAAATACAAATGCAGATTTTGCAGCTTGTAAAAGAGATAACTAGCAAAACATCTAAAAGAAGTCTGTAAAATCCTTAGTGGAAGTGCAGGGGGAATTGTGCATTCTCTTCTCCAGTACTAAAATTGGGAGAATCAAATGAAACCAGCCAGTGAGAAGTTTAAAGTGGGCTAATAGGAATATTCCTTCATCTAAGCTGTAGTTTAGCTTTGGAACTCTACCAGGACTTTGTGGATGCTACAGTTTCACTCAAGAATGGAAATAATTTAACTAATGCATAAAATCCATAATAATCACGAGGGATTAGTGAACACAGACACAGCCCCTCTGTTTAAGCCAGTCTACGAGTCGTTGTAATCTGGGTGAGGCTCTTTGAGAAGGCTCTGAACAGGAGTTAAGGTAATACCCTGTCCTTCTCAAGAAAGAGCAAGCTAAAGCCATTCTGTCAGTACAGTATACTTGACAGAAAATGTGCAAGAAGTGGGCACCAGTGTCGTTATTATCTAGGTGATCATTTTAGCAATCAGTGTTTCCGTGACTTACCATGTCTGGAGGGTCTTTAGGTGATCAGGGCATACATTTCCATTCAGTATCAATGCTAATGGAAGCATTCCATTAAGCATGGCCATTAAAAAAAGCAGCATTTGCTGTTTTTTTACAGTTTAATTTCTCATACAAAGAGTACAAGTCAGTAGACCCGAATTTCACACATGGCTATTACTATAACAGTGGCTTGTGACAATAAACAAACTTGGGATACAGAAGCAAGATAATCACTGCAGAAATGGTGCAGTGTTAGAAGAATTCCATAGTTCCTGCTATGCACTGCATTATGTACCCCGTACCTGTGGGTGCCAGAGTGAATAGCACAAAGTAGATGCGTGTGCAGCCTTTGTGAATACTGCTAAAGAGCCAGGAAACATAAGAACCTGATATCAAGTAATTCATTTGCCCATAATGGGCCTATAATTGTTGCTATTACAAAATTTCTGATTGTGTTTATGCTGTGTTTAAGAATTGGGCCTGTGGTTTTATTGCAGAATCATTACAGCAAATCCTTTGGGGACTGTGAGTGTATAGTCTCATTCTCTCAAGTATTCATTTGGCCAGTATCATGAAATGTAGCTGTTTCTAAGGGATAAGAGGCCCTAGAATAACTGTTGAGCTAATAATAAAATAGAGATCCATTTAGTTTCCTTTTTCCCCTCAAAGACCATAATAAAATCTGGAATCAAGCAGGAAAATTAGGCTTTTATTTTATTATTATTATTAGTTTTATTTTTTAAAAGTAGATGGGCAGAAATGGCTTTCATGCAAAGTACCTTGACCTTTTGTCTTGCTTTAAAGTGACTGAAAGTCTCCTTGGGCTTTAGGGTTTAATAACAAAGTATTAAAAGACTTTGTTGTGTTTCTGGGGTTGAGAAAGAGCGTATGGAACTGAAATCATATACTTGAATTTGTTGAAGTGTTTCATGCAGGTGATGTTTGGGATTCAGGAAGAGACAGGTCTGAACAGTGATTCCTTTCTGGGCCTGCTGAGTAAACCAAGAGTATCAGATGACATGTCTATGTGGTGAGGAAGGGGTTAGTGTGGTGATTAACCACAGTTCTTACTGGACATACCAGGATTAATACACTAGACTTCAAGATCCTCTTTTATAAACTCTTTCTAGTGTCAGCAGATTTCCTGGGAAAATCAGCTTGAGTTCTGTGTTCTCCATATTCCTTTTTTCTTTTCTCAGCTCTTCACTCGTCTTCAAAACTAGGCTTATCTACAAAATACATCTGCAGTAGATCCTCTATTCCTGTCTCATTTGAAACAGTTTTGTCCTGTGTTTCCCTTATCTGAAGAACCTGCATGTGGCTGGCTGCTCTTGTCCTTTTATGAGAGCCTCAGAGGGTGCCTTATTTCTTAAGCCTCATCATGGCAGAGATGTGTTTAGGAAACTAACAAAATGTAAGTTTGCACTGAAGTGGTGCTCTGGAGTAATGAAAATGTTATCGTCTGGCTTTCAGTAGTAAAAGGAATATGTGATTGGATACTTTGGTTCCAGACATTGTTCCAAATGCGTCAGTCCCCTGTCTCCTGCAGTGGCAGCTGATGGATACTTCAGGGGAAAGCATTTTAATGCCTTCCGTGCTCATGGCTGGTTGCCTAGGTTTTTTTTTTACCAAAGCAGAAAGGGTTTTGGTGTAAAGCAGCAGCTGTTTCCAGATTTCATCTGTCTCTTGAATGATGAGAGCTGATTATTTAAACTTTACAGGCACAAATGTAAGTACTTTGAATTGTCAGAAATGCCCAGCTTTTTAAAATTCAGAAGTACTTCACTGGTTTTGTCTCCTTTTGTCATGAATCCCTTCTGCTTTATTGCACAGTGCATATGAACATTTCCCTTCTGTTTTCTCTAAGCAGGTAGTACTTGCTGATAATTTTATGTAACCATCACTTGCATCTTGTGTCAAGGGAGACTTTATTTTTTTGGTAATGAGTGGTAATGACCAGATTTTCTCTCTCCATTAAAAAAAATAAAAATAAAAACTCAAAAAGATTGTGTACAATTAACAGTGTTTGAAATAATTGCTGTAAATTACCCCCCTAGAGCTTAAACATCTTTTTATTCTCCAGAGACATACATTCTATTCAGTAGCAGTTGAAGGCTTTTTACTGGCCTACTATTTAGGGAATTAAGATTTTTTTCACTGGTTGGTTCAAAGTAGATGAAAAGTGCTTAATTAGTCATTCTCGTTGTTCTTAAAAGAAACATCAAAGGGGAAAAGTAAAAAAAAAAAAGCTAATGTTTTTCTTCTCCTGATGTAGAGATCTGTTTTGATAGTGAATGATGTTCTGGGACTGGTTAAACTGGCTAGGGTAAATCCAAGCCAGCGCTCCTAGTGGTTAATATATGGGGTACTTTTAAAACACTTGACAATGGAAGAAAACAAATGGTATGCATCATTAAAGTGTAAATTGAAGAATCTGGGGAGAAATTATGCAACTGCAAAAGCCATACAGATCTGTCATAATGGTGTTATGTGAAGTTAACAGTTTTTAAACTGTTTGTTTTCTCCTTCTGTAGAGTTTCCTTTATATGGCTTGTAGTTAGTATATAGTATATTTTATTTCATGCAGAAAATTATGTTCCTTTAATATTAATACACAGTAAAGATATTCCTTCAGTTACATTATTTCACTACAGCTATTAGCTGGTTCATATAATGGTTGAATTGTGAATAAAGGAGATGCAATGGTACTGAAAAAAAACTCATGCAAATTACTTATTTTTTTCAGGAGGTATTCAGTGTGCAATACATTCTGAGATACTAAATAATGATCTCTTAAAGAAATTTCTGGAGGTGGTATAAAATTAGCTGATTGTTTTCTTTGACGTTGATACCTTGTACAGTTTTTTTTCTACGCTTCCAGAGGTATGTGGTAACAAGTGTGATAATGGACCTCTGCGTACAGTGTGTACTTAATGTTTGTGTGCCATTGTAAAAATGTAGCAGATAGATGGGAAATTTTCTTTACTGGTTTCTTTATTGGAGCAGTGGATATTGTGTAAGGCATTCAATGCTGTCTCCTGTAAGATCCCATTAGTTAAGCTGTTGATGTATGGGCTGGGTGAGCAGAGAGTGAGGTGGATTGAAAACTGGCTGAATGGCTGGACCCAGAGGGTGGTGAACATGGAATTAACTTGCACACTCGCATCACGAATAATATAATAGACTTTTACAAACACCAACTCAGATGACTGAAAATTCTGCTTTTCTCTATTAACCTTAAAAATTCATGTGACAAAGTTAAATTTATGAAGTTTTTGCTGGTTGTTAAAGTGCAAGTTTGAGAGGATTTATGGTTAAAAGGGGTAATCCCTTAGTGTAATTGTTTGCTATTCTGAAGTTTGTAGTATTTTGAGAATCAAAGAAATTTGTATTAATTAAGACTATGATGTGCAGACATCACTAATGGGCTTTCTGGGTGTTAATACAAGCCACTTGTAGATTAAAAATGAAGGTGTAGAAAGAAAACTTCCCTTAAGAGAAGTTTAAAGTGTAAAATAAAAGCCATCTCCTTAATTAAAACAGTGCCCATCACCATCATCAATGTTAAAGTTGAGAGTCCACATTCAAGCACATTCTCATTATTTTAATGGAAGTTATGAACAGATAAGAAGAGAATACACTCCAGTAGGTGAAAATTACTTGCTGCTGTGTTGTAGCTATTTCATGACATTTTAGTTAATTATACTGTACCATAATGACTTATGACTATATGCACGGAGACTTGAGATAAAAAGGAGGAGCTGTAGTGGTTTTCAAAAGCCAGACCAAAGAGTATCACTCTCTAGAATGGGAGGATAATAAATTTTGTGAGCTCAGATCACTGGATGGCCACTGAGTTTGTCTTCAGCTGTAAATTAGGGGATTATAAAACTCCTGTATAGCATTAATTATTAAACAAAAGCAATTTCACAGTTTTATTCCTTAGTGAAATTTCTGTAAAGGGTAGGAGACTAGCAGTGTTGTGTTACTTGTGATTTCCTATTTTATCTTGCTTTGTAATTGCCCTGATGGACAGTGACTGATCTAGGGAGAATCCTACCTGTGAGGCTTCCACAGTCACCAGACCTTTTGTGAGTTCCAAAGTAACAAGTAGATATTCAAGTGGTACCACAAGGGGGATGGGGAGGAGAATCAGTAAAAAGTAAAACCCATGGGTTGAAATAAGAACAGTTTAATAACTGAAATAAAGTAAAATTCTGTAATAATAATAATGATGCAAAGGCAAAGAGAGAGAGGAATCAAATTCAAGAAAGAAGTGATACACAATGCAGTTGCTCACTGCCTGCTGACTGATTCCCACCCAGTCCTCAACCAGCTATTGGTGGCTTATCACCCAAGTCCCTGCTGTTTATATACTGGGCATGACACGCTGTGTTAAGGAATACCCCTCTGGCTAGTTTGGATCAGGTGTCCTATCTTTGCTCCCTCTGGGTTTCTTGTGCCCCTCCTCACTGGCAGAGCATGAGAGGCTTAAAAATCCTTGATCAGGGTAAGTGCTACTGAGCAACAACTAAAAACATGGGTGTATTATCAGCATTGTTCTCAGACTAAAGGCAAAATACAGCACTGCACCAGCTACTAGAAAGACACTTGTCTCTACCCCAGCCCAAACCAGGACATGCCCTTTGACAGACTTATTTTTTTATAATACTTTGGCTGCAAGTCAAGAGTCAAATAGACATAAATATTATTTGTACATTTTCATTTACTAGTTGTAGTGAGAAGATATTATTTTGTACATTACTTGGTGCCCACCAAAAAGCACCTTGCTACTAGATGGTGTGCTGGTTACATGTAACAAGTGAGATGTAGGATAAAAATCACATAAAGTTCTTTTTGTTTTTAGTCTAATTCAATGTATTTTGTATTAGTTTCCTTCTTAATTTGTTATGCATGAAGCTGTAATGTATATCCTACTTGCATACCTGTAGGCAATATAGCATGCTCTCTTTGGGTGTGACCATGTTTTGGAGCTGGGTGTCTATAATAGTGACAAAGTTTTGAGTAATGTTGATTCAAAAGAAGAATAAAGGTAGGGTTTCAGTACTGGTCATTTTTTGTGCCTTAGTCACTCAGCACAATGTGCATGTTAATATTTAAATTACGAGCAAAACCAATGCTGGAGAGCATTAAATGTAATTACAGGTACTCCATAAAAAGATTTTCTTCTTGCTAGAATCTACCTGTGCTCTGGCTATTTGTGCTTCTTGGTCAGTGGCTCAGAATTGCTCTGAAAACAAAAAGACCTTTGCACTTTTCCAAACTTTGTCTAAACATCTAACGCTGCTCTGACTTGTTCCTTAAAATCTACTCAATAGCTACCTTAAAGCACCAGTTATCATTCCAGGGTGTTCATTGGGCGTGCAGTATATCTTGTTGCTGTGCATTGAATTCATGCTGAATGTAATTTGAGTGCTGAGGTTAAAATACTACAGTTAATTGTTCTTGACCCAGTCAAGGCAAGATAGATGATGTTTCACTGCAGTTTTGCTCCTCTTATAAGAGGAGCATAGGCTGTGCAAAAGGTACATCCTCTGTGGCCAGTGTGGAGGCACATGATCGTGGAGGGTGGAAGGTCAGGAAGTCTTCAGAAAAAAGTTTTCTACTAATAAGTTAATGTCAAAGTTCAATGTTCTCAACTGTCACAATATTGTATAAATGTATGTGCTTGTAAAATATGTTACTTCTGGTTTTGAATTGCTGAGAGCTTGTTTTGATCATCCTTGTTTTACAGGACATTACGGCTGTTATTGGCTGTGTATGTGTATCTGTACACTATAAAACAGTTCTCTATGTTCTGCGTGTAAAATATCATGTGCTTTCTACTTAAAGATAGGTCACCGCATTTCTTCTTGTTTATATTTGATATATATTAGTACCATAAATGTATAATATAAGAAGGTGCTGTGCTTTGTTCAGTACAACCAGCTCTTAATTCCAAATTTTATTTGGCTCATAAAGGTACCCCTTGGTTGTAAAGGAAATCTATACCTTCAAAATCTGTAGGAGTGGTGACTGCTAAGTGCTAATTTACTAGTGACACTTGCAATTTAGAATTTAGAATAGATACAGCTTTTAAGAAATATAGTTGTCTGTTTGGAGGTCAGGGACTTTGGGGTATTCATTTATTAGTGCTAATTGAGCCAGATGCTCAGATAAAATAGATGGTCATTCTTCTAATTATTGTCTAAGTCATCATCCAACACAGTAACACATAGGTAAGTTGTATTAACAGAAGTCATGAATCAATATATCAGATATCACTCCTAGGCCATTTGGATTTGGCTTTTTTGGATTAAAGTGAGATGTAATGGTTAAAGACCAAAAAATCACTAATCATGTTTTCTCAAGCCTATTTTCTTACAAAATCTGAAATTTTAGTAGGTGGGAGTTTTGTCTGAAAACCATAAGGCTCAGACACACTGAGGAGCTCGAACACATTGACATCAGGTAAGGTAAAACTTCAGGAAATGCGAAAACCAACAGAATTTTCATTGCAGGTGACCACAATAAAGTCTGATTAATCTTTTGTATTTTTGTTTTATCACAGTATGACTTGATTATATATTTATTTTCCTTTAGGCATTTAAAATACAAACTGAGTTCAGTCTTTTAACATTGAAATTTTTTTATCATTGCAGTTTGCCGGGAAGACTCATACCAGTCGATAGTCTCATGTGCTGCTGTAGTACTTACGCCTGTAGAGCCAGCAGTGGATACAAGGAGAAAAGAACAGACAATAATGCCTGATGTGTCTAAACAGTGAGTTATTCAAATGACATTATCTTTTACAAGTGCAGTCTAAACACTAGTCCAGATTCTTTCTTATACCTCTTTTCTGTTTCATCAGTTGTTGCACAGGCGTTTCTAAAAGCAGAAATTGGACTGAGGTTAGTCTGCTTCTTTTGTTCAGTAGCCTACCTTTTTTCCCAAGCCTTTTGATAACGAGGTACATAGAGGGAGTTTACATTTATACTCTGATAAATTGACTTTTTAAGAGGCTTAAGATTCTGTTTATTATTAACAAGCTTAAGATGATTAATTTTATTTAAATAGTCTTTTCATTCTTGCACAGTTTTTCTAGTCAGTAGTTGCTTTTCAGAAAGAACGTAATTCCAAAATGCCCTGCTCATCTGAGGTGTTTCA
This sequence comes from Myiopsitta monachus, assembly GCA_017639245.1. NCBI lineage: Eukaryota > Metazoa > Chordata > Aves > Psittaciformes > Psittacidae > Myiopsitta > Myiopsitta monachus. The sequence continues at coordinate 68,058,765 of CM029917.1, read as the reverse complement.
GTATTTTCAGTGACTATTTTACTTCTGTGATATGAGATTTGATGGCATCTTCAGAAGTGTGGTAGTGGTCTTCCAAGGAAATGATATTTAATTAAATAGACTGTAATTTGGTATCTTGCATTAGATGAGAATCATGACTACAGCATGCACAGTAACATTTGTCTTGCAACACCAGGAAGTTTGTTCCTTAACAAAACTGTTGTTTCTTAACAGTTGAATCCTTGGAAAATGAAAAGAAGTTTTTTACACTAAAAAAAAAAAACCCGTGATAGTACTTTATCACAACACAAACTTGGGGTCTCTGCATTTTAAGGTGTGGAAGGTAATTAAGACGTTGCAATGGATAGTATGACATCGAAGGGGACCTATAGGGATGCTGGGGAGGGACTCTTCATGAGGGACTGTAGTGAGAGGACAAGGGGTAATGGGGTCAAACTTCAACAGGGGAAGTTTAGATTGGATATGAAGAGGAAATTCTTTACTGTAAGGGTGGTGAGGCACTGGAATGGGTTGCCCAGAGAAGTTGTGAATGCTCCATCACTGACGGTGTTCAAGGCTGGGCTGGACAGAGCCTTAGGTGGCATGGTTTAGTGTGAGGTGTCCCTGCCCATGGTAGGGGGGTTGGAACTAGATGATCTTAAGGTCCTTTCCAACCCTAACTATTCTATGATTCTATGATTATTGGTTTCACCATTTATGTTTAGTTTTTACTTCTCTGGGTATATGCAAATTTAGCTTTGAACTTGTCTTTAAAGTCCTGGCTTGCATGCCTGTTACTGTAAGAAAATGAGAATGTCTCCTTAATCCTCCCCCCCCCAAAAAAAAACAAAACCAAAAAACAAACCCCCCAAACAAACCCCCCAAACAAAGCCCCAAACCCCATGGATGGATTATACTATATTAGATTAGACTAGATTAGACGTGGTTTTGGTGCGGATCTATGGCTTAAATCTGTATCTGACTATGGTGTCTTTTTCAATCTGGTGGTAAACCCATTTAGTCTACCTGTACTTAAAATTTAACACAATACATTGGGTATCATCTGGGTATTATTACAGTGACTTAGTGTTTGAAATACTGTCAGCATCTAATTGTTTCAAAGTTTCTGTCAGATGGCTTTCTGAATACTGAAGAACTGGAAAGGCAATGGGCTATGAAATACTGTGCTGAAATTCCGAATAATTTCTGTGGTTAGTTCAAACAGCATAGCACACTTATACTTTCTGTAGCACTAAAAGGCAAACCTGAATTGTTTGATTGGATTTTTCCTTTACTGTCAGCAGTTTCAGCATTTCATATTCCCTTATGAATTCAAGGTAAGGAAACTCCTGTGTCTGTTTAGCATGTGCTTGAAAGCTGAATGATGCCATCTCCTAGAGTTTTTTTCCTTCACCTTATTGGTAATAGCAAATATATTAACCTGCTTTCTGCTGTGCTTGGGTTTTAAATTTTTTTTCTTTACATCTTGACAAGTGAGATCTTCTAGCATATAGACTTAAATAATGCTTGTTTTATGCACGCAGAGGTCTCACAAATATGCTCTAACATTTGCTACTCTTCCAATTTTCGCATCTAAAAATAAGACTTGTGGCTCTGGAATTTTTCTGAAATGAAACAAGCATGTGCTTAAACAGATTAAATATATTAAAACCTCTTCACATGAAACAGAATCATTGTATTTAGTATCTTTAAACCAACATTTCTTACCAGCATAATGGAAATTTCCAGCAAGATGTTTCTGCTTAAACTTTTGCATGTTGTTAGAACATCAATTGGGTAAATATTGTAGAAACCTTCAAGCTAATTGTAGGGGGTGAAAGCATACAGTGCCAAGAAAATCTCAAACATTGTGAAACATCAGCGTACCTTTTACGGCTCTCGTTTCACCCTGTGTTTTCTACATTTGTTTTAATGGAGGCAAAACAGATCCCAATTCTTTTGTCTAAGTACCCAGTTTCATCTGTCTACAATGTAAACACCAAGCAAGAGGAAGCCCTTGACACATCTTGAGTTCCATTGACTTGATTGCAAAGTCCATGTATGGGCTGATCTGCACAGGTGAATTATAGTTATTGGTATTTGTAAATACCTCTCTGGGAAATAATATCATTGCTTTGATTTTGTGCTTATCTTTGTCTGCCTGAATGGTTTTGACTTACATGTCCCAAAACTGTGCATACCAAAGAGGGCTGAGCAGTGGAGAGCCATTGAGGTCTCGTAAAGAGAAGTTGCAGCCTTCAGGGCTTTGGACGGAGCATGTTTAATATAACTAACTTTTTCTAAAAGTACATAAGGAAGCAATGTGCAGTCCAAACCAGATAAAATACAAATTAATGATAATAAGATGTTAAACAGTCACAAATAACTAAAAATGTTTATATGGTAAACCACAGCGGAATTATATTCAAGATCTTCAGGACACAAAAAGCTGTGAAGCCTGGGTGGTGGTGAGGGAAAGCTTTGAATGTGAATTTGATAGTATTTGACTAATGATGTCATTTTGTTTCAGGAAGAAACTGTTTAGTGGCTTTAAATAATGTACTGTATTTGCTTAATATAATTTTATCATAAGCAGCAAAGAATTGTGCCAGGAGTGGTAGTAGCAAAGCTTAATGCTTCTTTGAAGTGTTAGTAATTAGATGTTATTGGAATTAGAGGAATAAAAGGCCAACTTTTCCCCCTGTTTATTTTCTTGGAAGCTCAATATGCTTTATCAGGAGGCAATTCTTAGTGATATCTAGGTAATTGCTGACTCTTGTGTGCTTGTGTACTGAGCAAAATCAGTCATTCAGCAGGAATGCACTTGGCTGGCTTGTGTGATAGCCACAAAATAAGCAGAGAAGGCTCTGGCCCAGCAAACGTAATATATTTAACAGCCTGGGGGTGACGTCCCCATCTTAAGAAGCATGAAGGAACCTATTTGGTGGAGCTATAGCACCTTCAAGAGGAAGATGAAATCCTTGCTAGGTGCTTTGGTCATTATTCTGTAGTGTCTTGAAGGCTGGTGGAGTGCAAAACAGGTTTGCTGCTCTTCTATAAGTACGCATTTTGGAATGGATGAATTTGTTTTTTAGGAGGACAATGCACAAGACTTGTTTTCTGCACTCAGCAAAGCACTATGATTCTAAATATAGTGATTCTATGAAAGCATGCTTTCAGGTGGCAAGAGCAAGAGCACCCCTTTGTAGCTTTTGTACTTTTACTCCACAACAGACCGTGATGCAGAGAAATACATAGTCTGAATGTCAATGTAAGGTCAGGAACAAAAACAAGAAATGTGAGCTCTACCTCCACTTTGTCTAGGGTGTTGCATTAACTTTGTTATATTTTATAGAAATATAAGCCTTAAAAACCTGATGCTGTCTTAACAGTTCAAGTTATAAAGGTCTCTTTCTGTTGCTGTAGTGATAAATCAGTCAGTTGTTCTCAAAGGTGCTCAGATGCTAAGCCAATTTGAACATTTTGAACAATGTATTCTTGCATAGTCCTAATTTTAGTTCTTCCTATCTGAATTCAAATATAAATTAATTAGCTGCCATGACAGAGCAATTATATGAGGAATCCTTCTTTCCTTTCAAGTTCTTTACAAGGAAGCATGGGAAAGGAGACATAGTCCAGAGAACTGAATGTTATGCTTTGAAGCAACTTGGCTTCAGGTTCTCTGGCCAAATAATCAGCTGAAAGCTCACCCTACAAAAGGCATTGTGGAAAAAGAACTTTCTCAGAAACACATGTCTCTGAGCAGACAATGTTCTGCTGCTGTGTGATGTTGATATGAAAACACTGAAAACCATTCATGTGCTGCTAGTGCTTGGAAGAAGTATAGTGAATTCAGGTGCATAATTTTTAATTTATGTGATGTAAAATTAGTCATGTGCCTAGGTATTCATCTGATTGTTATCTTTGTACAGGACTGCCCTGCAGTTCAGAATAGCGGTGGCAACATGTAGCCCTCTGAGCTGGCCAATTTAAAGCTGGTTTGTGCATTTCTACTGTAGCTGCCATCATGTTTCTGACTTTGATAATTTTATTTTCAGGTATTATTTGCTCCTTAATTGTTTTTGGAGAGCTACAGAGCTTGCTATGTCATGAAGCAGGCACAGTAATCTGGCAACTGTTTTCCATGTCGTAAATATTTTCTTGAGCTTTAGGGGAGATTTCCAGATGGAGATCCTGGGTAAAACAGTATGACAATGGGTAATGATTTTAAACTAAAATAGGGTAATTCAGACTAGATAGAAGGAAGAATTTTTTTTTTTTTTATGAGGGTGGTGAAACACTGGAACAGGTTGCCCAAGAATGTGGTAGGCAGCCCATCTCTGGAAAGATTCAAGGTCAGGTTGAACTGGGCTCTGAGCAAACTGATCTAGTAGAAGATGTCCCAGAAGGATGTTTAGACTAGGTGATCTTTAAAGGTCCCTTCCAACCCAAATAATTTTGTGATTCTATTCTGTGATTCTAAATTGTACAGCTCTTAGAGTTGTTCAGACTTCAAAGAATTGAACCAGATTTTTGTGCTGAAAAATGCATGAATGCACCTATGTAGTGAATCTTTTCAATTTTCTATCTGCACCAACACTGTTTCAATCGTACCTTGCAACTGTGCTTTCCTGAGCAAGATTCTTATGCACGACTTCAAATAGATGAGAAGACTCACTGGTTTCACAGTGACTAGCATGGGAGCTTTACTGATGGGAAACAGTGCTAAGTGGGAGCATTATAGCTTTAATGCCACTCTCTACTGCGCTTACTGTTTAGTACAGATACTCAGTTTGGCATCCAGGAAGGTGACCAGAGGGACCTTGACACTGCTTGTAAGGTGGGCTGATGCCAACCTGATGAAGTTTAGCCATGACAAGTGCGGTCCTACACCTGTGTCGGAGCAATCTGAGGCACAGCTACAGGTTGGGCAGAGAAGAGATTCAGAGCAGCCCTGCGGAGAAGGACTTGGGGGTGTTGGTTGATGAGAAAATGAACATGAGCCGGCAGTGTGCGCTTGCAGCCCAGAAAGCCAACGGTATCCTGTGCTGCATCCAAAGGAGCGTGACCAGCAGGTTGAAGGAGGTGCCCCTCTACTCTGCCTCTCTACTCTGCTCTCCTGAGACCTCCCTTGGAGTATTGTGTGCAGTTCTGGTGTCCTCAACATAAAAATGACATGGAACTGTTGGAACAAGTCCAGAGGAGGGCCACGAGGATGATGATGGGACTGGAGCACCTCCCGTATGAAGATAGGCTGAGGAAGTTGGGGCTGTTCAGCCTGGAGAAGAGAAGGCTGCATGGAGACCTCCTAGCAGCCTTCCAGTATCTGAAGGGGGCCTATAGGGATGCTGAGGAGGGACTCTTCATTAGGGATTGTAGTGATAGGACAAGGGGCAATGGGTTCAAACTTCAACGGGGGAAGTTTAGATTGGATATGAGGAAGAAGTTCTTTCCTGTAAGGGTGGTGAGGCACTGGAATGGGTTTCCCAGGGAAGTTGTGAATGCTCCATTGCTGACGGTGTTCAAGGCCAGGTTGGACAGAGCCTTGGGTGGCATGGTTTAGTGGGAGGTTTTCCTGCCCATGGCAGGGTGGTTGGAACTAGATGATTTTAAGGTCCTTTCCAACCCTTACTATTCTATGATTCTAAGGTGTTGGTGCATATGTGTCCTATATTTGCTGGCTGCAGTGAGTATATTCCAAAATTTAGGATTTTATTTTTTTTTTTTAAACTCTGGCATCTTCAAGTTGTAAAAATGTAACTGATAACATCTGAAGACACTGGTTGTCCTTCTAGACTCTTGCAGACTTGCCTAATTCCTTTCAAAAGGAATTAAAACCGAGCTGATTAGGTATGTTACTTTTCACTTATTTCAGTTGCAGGTTTTCTTCTTTTTATCTCTCTCTTTTTTTTTTTTTTTTTTCCCCTGTATTTTGATAAATCTCAGGGAAGAAATCAGTTGTGGGTTTTTTTGTTTGTTTGTTTGTTTTTTTCCCCCTCTGGCAACAGTGGTGGTGTTTTTCCTCTTTCATTTTTAGTTCTCCTTGGTGGTGACATGAAGCATGGTCTTTAATATAGCCAGGTTGCCAAGCAGTGGTACCCCACAGCAAGAATTGTGTCTGCTTTGACAGTCCATTCAATAAGGCATGTTTTGATAATGTGAAAAATGAAGGCTTTTCAAACTTGTTTGGACAACCTGATAAAAGGTGATTGAATTGTTTCAGTTTCCTGGATAATTGGCATGGTGCACTATGAAAGCATGTGTCACTCTCTGAGTAACAGGGAGAGCAGACAGATGCCCAGCACTGCTCTGGAATGACTTTGGTTTGAAAGCTGTGGTTCTGGCCTAGCTGAAAAGGCACATTAACTGAGTTATGGTATACTTCCCGCCATAACATTGTAGTGATAGATAAGAGGTTAGTGAGGTAGAATTTATATCCATTTCTTTAAAGCAGGTGCTTTGAAATTGAGTAAATATAAGCAATATGCTTATGCTGTCAGTGGTCAAACGCACCACAAAAATTGCTTCTTGGACTAGTAGGAATCATATACGTTTCTGCAGGGGCCAAGTACATTTCCATAATTTCTCAAAATGTGTACTGGAGGTCATCCTCGGGGAACCAGCTAGGCCTGAGTCTCCTGAGGGCACAGCCGGAACAGTGATGCATGCACATGTGGGTTCAGGTCCTGCACTTTTCCTCCACAGGCTAAGTCCTCTGCTTCGTTGCACCGTGTCTGCTCCCAGCACCCCTGAGGAGCACAGCTGTCCCTCCTTCTGGCCTGCTCGTGCTCCTCCTTGTGGGACCCTGCAGCCCTCCTCCTTTATGGTCCTTTGCTAATGGGTGTGTGGCTCTTTCTCTGTGTAGGTTTAGGGATGGCTAAACCGCATTGATGTGTCTTATGTGATAGATTTTGGTATGCTGCCCCATTCTGTGGAGTTCAGACATGAGTACTGCCTGTCTCTCAATGAACAGGACAAATGCAGTTATTACTGATGAGGGTCATAACCTTTTTTGTGACATGCCACCTGCAAAGTCTGGAAACCAAAGTAAAAGCCTTTGGGAAGGTAATTTCCAAAATACAGTAGGATGTTTGATTTGCTTTAGACCTTAGTGTACTAATGGGGTTTCCATGTTAGATATGCCTATACTTAACTAGGGTATATAAAAGTCTTCTGAAAAAACATGGCATGAACCGAATATATCTTAGTAATAGATATCCTTTGATAAAGTTGCACTTGATAAAACAAAGGTGGCTTTATGTTTGAAAAATATTTTCTGCTTAGTTTTTGAATCTTTAATCTCTGTGTTGGCAAGAATAGCATATAAAATGTATCTGGCTATCACTAAAAAGAATAAATGGCAAAGAATTAATACCCTAAACATAATCAGGGTAACAAATAACAACTTAGCTCTTAGTTTAAAAGGCGCTAGTAAGCTCTTACATTTGATTAAAAGCTCATTTTTGATTATTCTGATTCCCTGTCCCTCTGCAATAAAATGGAGAAAAAACAAACTGTAGCCCATGGCCATAACAATTCCATGGCTTCTTTGTACATCCTGTATTGCTTTTTTCGTGTAATAGAAAAATGAGTTATTTCATGCCTTCTCTGAAATGGAACCATTTCAGAAAATAGGAAAAAAATAGTATTTGCAATTATTTTATTGTCTGCTGTTCCCTAACCCGAACTACTTGAAACTCCTACTCGACATTGTATGCCTAAGCTGCTCAAATTGGTAACCTATTTCTGCTTGCTTTGAGGTAAAACAAAACAGTAAACCAGAGTGATGTTTCTGGTTTTTTGTTGTTTTGTTTTTTTTTCCTGTATGTCCCCTTTGAAAATGAGAATGATTTTGCACAATAAGAAAATAACAGTTGTGCAGAGAAAATATAATTGCACTGCAAAGTGAATATGGAAGAAACTTTCTATCTGTTTATAGAACTGGGGTGTCATCAGTTCTCATGTTCCTTCTCAGTCATGGCAAGCAGCAATTTATAGGGAAGATTGACAGGAAAGCAATCTACATAAATGTTTTAAATATCCTGGGCAATTGTCTGCAACCAAAGGATTAAGAAGTTCTCTACAGCTTCCTTTGATCTTTAGTTGCAGATGTTGAATGAGCTGTCTTTTGAGAGACACTAATGGATCACAATTGCAGCACTTAATATTTTTAACAGTTTGTAATTCAACTCCTGTTTTTTTTCCTGTATGGTTGTGAATAAGGCAGGAGGCAGAGGAATCTATGGAGGAAAGGTGTTACCTAGCTTTTATCTATAGCACTTCCTTTGCAAGTATGGTCATTGGTTGGAATGCTTCCTCTTCAGCTCTGTGAATAGACTTAGTTTCTCATGAACAATCGACCATAAGTGTTTTCAGTCATTTCCCTTAAAATATTACTGATGTGACTGAGCTTAACTTTGTGAAAAGATATAGGGACAGAATGTTAAGGAAGGTGCTTAATGAGATCAAATCAAAGCATGGAGGATCAAGAAGACTGACATTTCCAAGTTGAGATAATTGTTTTAATTCAGAAGTCTAGTGCATTTTATCATCATGTAGCTGATCTTTGTTAATAAAAGAAAACTCAGGAAATAAAAATGTGTAGGAATAGTACAGCTTTGATGAAAGTGATGTGTCTGAGCTTCAAATGGTGAAAATTCATATAGAACTTTTGGAGTCAAAATAGTTGTTGCAATTTACATCGGCACAGAGCATGACCAAAGCTGATTTTAAAGCATTGGACTGTACAAACTAAGGACAATGTAATTATAGTCACCTGGAATATAAATTTCCCCTGCTTCAGCAGCAAGCAATAGACGACATAACTGCATCAATGATTACAATTTAACTAGACCTGAAGTTATTATAAGAAAAACATTGTCACCACATCACAGTTACATTTAGAAAATGGCTCTGGTTTAGCCTGAAGCAATAATAAAAGATCACTTTGTTCCATTCACATCCCTAAACTTATATACCTTTGTGATATCATAAAATCATTCTGGTTTTTGCCTTTAGAGTAAGATTATCCATTTTTTTATGTGACCTGAGAATTTTTTATTCCTAAATTAAATTCAAATCAGCAAATCCCCATAGAATCATAGAATAGTTAGGTTTGGAAAGGATCTTAAGATCATCTAGTTCCAGCCCTCTGCATTGGCAGGGATTCCTCACCCTAGACCATGTCACCCAAGGCTCTGTCCAGCGTGGCCTTGAATGCTGCCAGAGATGGAGCATTTAGCATGAGTGCATCCTTCTTTTTTTGTTCTCTGTCAATCATTATGTTCTCCACTGGATGCTTCTGCAGTAGTGGAAGCTTTGGTCATCTGATTTCTTCATCCTTCACATCCAGAAATTTTCCCAAAAAAAATGCACCAAGATAAGTAGTTTTGCAGTATTTAATTAGAGATCTTATTTGAAAAGGTGCTACTTGTCTCCCAGATATATGTATAAAGGCAGATATTCAACATAAGTTTGGTTCAAGAGCAGAATTTTATCCTCTGTGTACTGTGGTGTCTAGAAGTTTCTGCTCAATTTACATTACTGAGAAGCGTGAATCAGACCACTGATATCAACCAAATCCCAAAGTGGCAACAAGTAAGAACTCTCTAAGCTAATGGCCTTGAGTAATCATTGCAAAATATTCTTGGCATATACACTTTAATTAGACCAATGAACCATAAGACACAGTTATGACTAGAAAGGACATTTGTTTGATTTTGAATTTTGTGCTGAGTTTTTTATTGTGTGTTGAAATGGGAATGACTGAATGTATATTGAGACTCCTTAAACTCTGGAGCAAGTCTAAAAGGAGATTTAGCTAAAGTAAGTAAAATCTCACCTGGTTCCTTGACAAGAACGGTTACTGTAGGCAATACAGACAGAGGTGGTTGAGAGGTTCTAGGACACTGAGCCACTGAAACGGGGTTAGACAATTGAATATCTTTATTTTATCTGGAGATCCACATCTGAAGAATTGCTGTTTTAACTTGTAGCATTAGTCACTTACAAGGTTCATTACTCTCATAATATTATGGTGTTTTCCATTATCCTATGTGACAGCTGCCTAAGCCCTGTAGGGCCCACCTATTGTATGCTGGGATGACTGTACAAAGCCACTAAGGCATAATGTCTTTCTGAGGCCGGGTTACAGTTGGGCATGTGGAAAATGACTCACTTATTTACCTGGGATTTTAAAAAAATAAAAAAGTTCCCTACGGAGCCTAAACTCATGTCTGACACAGACACTCAGAACAAGCATTGTTACTCCCTCAGCTTCATGTATTAAAGAAGATCTACAGTTTTCATTTAGCATTTATTATTTTGCATTTATTCAAGGGGCAGCACAATGAAACCTCAAAACAATTGCTGTGGTCTTACTGTCTGTTCTTTTGCCTTATTTTTAAAAAGCCATTTTTGTGATAGTGTAAGTTATATGCACTTTTGTTGTATAGCAGTTGTTGAATTTGTGTTTCAGTAATCAATTCTAGTAGCATACTGTGGCAGTTGGGGAGACAGTGTTACATCGCATTGTTAACCTTGATGCCCAGTTTTGCCTAATGACAATTTACAGTCGCTTTGATGTTTCACTGTAAGAACATGCTTTTAAAATTTAGAACAGGTTGCTTTGGGAGAAAGCATGTTTCACTCAAATGGGGAGACAGAAGTGCCAGCTGTTCCCTTTTATTCCTTTTTCTCGTATGCTAGTATGTCCAAAATTTTCAAAGGATACAGAAGTCACAGTGCTGTAAAATTGAGGCAAAAAATATTTGTTGAAGTTGACTTCTTTTACTCAAGCTTGCACAAAATTAAGTTGAAGTGCTTAGTCTTAGGTAACCATGCCAAAAACAGAGTTATGCTTTCTGATATGTAAAAACATTGGCTCTTGCTAAACCATAATTAAAGTTCTGTTACGAGCCGTAGTGAGCGGTTGTATTTTATCATCTCACAGGTGAAATGAAGGCAGGTTTGGGTCTGTACTTTTGTGTAGCAGAAACATCAGGCTGTGGTAGCATTCTCTAAATGCTAAAGAAGCAGCGGGTGATGGTGGTAGAGAAGGGACCAGGGGATAATTTGTTCCGTAATTTAGAAGACTGCGGTGTTTCCATTAAAGTACAACCTCAGTTCCTACAAATTGGATTTCAAAGCATAATTGTAGCTCAAATATAAAAAATAATCAACTCTGTTATTACTTGTGAACAATTAAAGCATCATAAAGTGGAAAACAAATATGAAGGAAATATGCTTGTACATGTAATACTAGGATTGCGAAGCACTTAATTTGGTTAGACAAATGCATTGTAGATTAAAACTAGAAAAAACAGATCAAGTATGTAGCAGCGATGTATTTGCTTCACTTTCACAGTAATTTAATAATATCTCTGAAGCATAACAAAGAACAGCATTTCTTGGTAATTTCTTACTGTCACTGGAAGGTGGGGGAAAGAAGGGATGTCAGGGGAAAACTACATAGATTTGCATTTATGATTGCATGGGATAGCTATTAGGCTGTGTTATGCTGTTTTTATAGCTCCTGTATGCTTCCAGTGAAAACATAATCAGGTATTCTTCTTAGTCTGATCAGTGAAAAACCATACTGATGTGATAGTGCTGTTATTGGTTTTAGTGAGGGTTTTCTAAACCATGTATTTTGCAGAACATTCATAAAAAATGTGGCTGTATTAGAGTTAACATTGTTAGAAAATCTACTACTCCGAGTCCTGTTACCGTGACTTAAGTAAGAATACCGCTGAAGGAAACTACGTTCTATCAGCCTACTGCTTAAAAATATAGAAAGTGCTTCAAGTGATTCAAGTTGAGATATTACCTGCATCCTAGAGGGGATGAGTTACGTGAAGAAATATATGTACCTACATGCTATTTTTTGCCCACCATCAATGGGATTTCACTCTTTATTTGCAAAACTAAATGGGGAGAGATGCTCCAGATGTGCACATAATTTAAATCTTAGTATTTCTAAGATCAAATTTTGCTCTGTTTTACAATGCAAAAAAGAGATGATATTGCTCTTTTCTTCTCTTCCCACTCTTGCCTTTTTCCAGTCAATACAGTGGCTGTGTCACCTACCATATGGGAGACATAAGACACCTACAGCACACGAAAAAATACAAGCTGGGAAATGGGGAGGTAGGAAGCAGAGGGGATAAAAATTAAAGGACACTGCATCCATGTTAAGGAACATGCAGCTTCAGTGCAGCTGGATTGAGACATAAATTTGCAATTATATTGCAATAAAGTTAAGCTGTAAAGACAAAATACTGTACCAAGCATCAGAGATTTAAAATAGCTGAATGCTGCAAAAATTATCCATATACTTATGAAGTAAGTACAAATAAGATTTCTTTGCCCTGTACTCCAGGAGCAGGGTTAAACTCTGTTATACTAAACTGATTGACTGGCCAAGCTGCTTTTTATCAGTAGTAGCCACCATGTAAAAAGTTCGCTGATGTTTGTGAGGAAAAAATATTTTTGTTTTTCTTTTCCGGTGGCATACTCCAAGTATTTCATGTGCTTCCTGCACCAGGTTGATTTAGTGTGTGGTGGATATGGTAGGATTTTACTCCCAATTGTTTGACTACAAATTGTCTTGCATTTGGTATTTTAATCCTCTCTTCCTCATTACACAATGGGCTAGTATATAGCCTTTGTTGCACATGAAAAATATTTGCTGCTGCTACATTGATTAAATATGTGATAGCACGTACTGCAAATATATCCATCTATTTAGATTTAGAGCTTCCATTAGAGCAGCCCACAACGCCAGCTTGTGTACAGCTTTAATGAACGTCTCCAAAAAAGAGAAACGGAGAAAGAAAAAGAGGCCAGTGTGTGCATTCTAACTGTAAGGTGCCTTTTTCAGAAGTATGTACATATACACCAAAGTATGACATAGATTACAAGTTGGAGATCTGTCCCCTTTTTGCTCTTACATCAGCTGTTTCATCCATTCAGCAAATCCCCCACATCCCTGGAGTATTCCTGTGAAGAGCAAGACAAGAAGTAGTAGGAAAATATGGATAAGACCTATTGGAGAAAAATCTAGGGAAGCACAAGCAGGGGGAAAAGAGGGGTAGGTCTGAGGTAAACTTTCCCATGTTTTAATTAGTCATGCTTATAGCCTATATTCTTAGTAAAATTCTATCTGTTGTTTGTTTATATAGAAAACCTATAAGGTATTCACTCAAAAGCAAGCTAATGTTTTTCTAACTCGTACTGACTTACTCCTCTATTCCCAGCCATTTATTCAAAATTTTTAATATTGATTTTTCAGGAGCATTTCAGTCTCACTCCCAATTATCTTTTTATTATACCCTTTTGTATGAAATATATCTTTCTATAGAATTTTAGTGCCCAGGTTTCTATTTTAGAAGATACTGAGTTGAGAAGGACTTACCTCTCCTGGAAGTAGCAAGTACAGAGGTGATAGAGACCTCAAATCAGAGTCACAGAGTTTAAAGGCAGAACAAAAGGAAGAGAAGTCCTTTTTGGCAGATGAGCCGAGTGGTAAAGCGATGGCAAGTTATTTTGCCCTGCAGTTCCTGTCTATTAATAGGGCTGTATATTGAGCCTTATTATTGTTACCCCATTTTAATCCTAATCTGATTTTGTAATCTTATTTTTCTATTCCTTATATGGACCTGAAAAAATAGAAGTGACTGATTATTTCTGACTGGAAAATTTTAAATGTTCTAGATAAACATATTCAGAGATACAGTCTAGATAAACGTTATATCATTTATTTTCAATTGTTATAAAATGTGTTACAGTACTCTAAAATGTGCTACGTACCTCCATAGGTAGAGAACCTCTTCATTTTCTTGTTCAAGGAATAGTGCACTATAATGGATGAGCTAGAAAATAGCATTTATGGGCCAGTGAGAAAGCACAAGCGTTCAGAAGTTATTATTTTACTTTCTAAATCCTATTCTGGTGCTGTGGGAGCAAATGTACATTAAAAGAGCATATGAAATATATTTTACTTTTATATCAGATGGACTTGGAGTAATTTAAGTAGTTGTGTAATAATGAATGTTCTGTAATTGTTTTCAAATTCTCTACTCTTCAGCTGTGCTGCAGTTAAAAGTTATACCTTGCCATTGATATTCAGAGAATACAGTACTGATACAGAACAGACTATTTTCTTTAAGAAATCTTAAGTAGGCAAATCATCATTCTTCATTTATTCTTCCAGAAATCACTTCTGGTTTTCAAAGATGTCACCTAAAACCAGGAATACATTTTGAAAGCTTAGAATTCAGTCCAAGTATGTTGCAGGAATTAATCACAAAGGAGAGCCGTATTTCAAAAAGAAGTCATATCCCCATTCAGGTATGGAGTTTTGACATAAGCTCTAGCAAGGCTTGTTCATCCTCCTATTTAAATTCAAAATGACTAAAAATCACCTCTTCAAAATAACTTTTAATTTTTTCAGCTTTGTCCTATCTACATACTTACTGCTGATTTTTTTAAAAAATGTGATACTACATAATAAAATACACCAAATGCTTAAAATTCCCAATTATTGAAATATTTTGAATTTATAGTGATTGCCTGATAAACTTCAGGGAATCCATAATTTAGATAGCGCTAGAACATGCTGACTTCAACTCAATAATAGATTATACTTGAAAAGGGAACAATTAAATACATAGAATAGGTTTGGTTACTATGGGAACAGTTAAAGAAAGGTTTTTCAGCATTACAAACAGTGTGTATACAAGGAAAATTATGTTCTTCTGAGTCAAAGAAGCTGTGAAAGCTTTCCAAGGAAAAGACTAGATGATATGAAATGTTTGAAGCAAAAGCTTTTAAGTATCTCTCTACAATATGTCAGTGTTTTTGTGTTCCCTCTTCCTGCTTTCCCCCCATTTTTCTGCCACTAATTTTGGAGTTAGAGATTTTGAGTTGTGTAGTAAAACGTGCATTGCAAATAGGATTAGTGGTTTAAAGAGCAATGTGGACGAGTTATTTTATTTCTGGGACCGTTTACAACAGATATAATCCTGTCTCATAAATCTTACTTTAGATCATGGCATCTGTACTTTAGCTTCACACTTTATTTTGCATAGTTTTTTCTTTATTCTCTTAAGCTGAAAATAATAAATGCACAAACCAGGGGGGGGAAGAAGTTGAGACAATTATCAGTTCTATATTTCCCTAAAGCTGGAATCCTTTCAAGTAGGATTTCACAGTCACGTTATACATGTTCTGCTTAATAATATTGCTAAATATTTGTATCTCGGCTTTTATATTTGTCGAGAGAATGAATGTTAGACAAGAGGAATACTTAATACCATCAAGTTTGCAGTAGAGCAAATATTAAATAAAAGCATTCAAAGTATCTTCTATACTTAATCTAAACCAAGGGGTTTTATGTATCTATTGAGGGAAATTTAAAAGCTTAATCATCAGGAATGCTCAGTCCTGTACTAAAACTGTCAGAATCGTCAAGAGCTGGTAACACCTGAAATTTGGTTCCTTGGAGTAAAGGAAACTGTAGCTGAAGCCACTTGCTTTCATTGTATGACAATGAATTTAAAAAGGAGAATGTTCTTTGATTGCTTTTGAAAGAAATAAACTGTCCTAAAAATGTATTATCACCTATTATTTAAATACCTATTAAACAATACTGTGTTATTTCCATATATCTCTTTCAAACCAGAAATGGGAATGTGTTGATGTTGAACTACAACCCAGCAGTCATGTAAACTCTGCTAAATGTCATCTAATTTTCTGTGCTTAGTATAAAGCGAGATGCAACCTTTCGATGCAAAGTACCATACAGCTTGTTATTTGTAGTATTGAAGTAAGAGTATGGTACATTGATAAATACATGTTAGGGGGCACTAAGGCTATATACTTTGAAGTTTCTTTTGTTTTGGATGTAATATTTACTATGAGATTTGATATAAAGCATTTTTCACAGTTGTATATGAGAAGAAAGAAGGACTGTATTGTTGTGGAAAATGATTTTGTGTCGTTATTGAGCGACCCAGGATTGACATATGCCCATGCAATCATGAGTGAGAGGGATGTCTGTAGATTCATATTAATTTTTGCTTGTTTGGGACCTTTACTGTGCTGTGTATGCAGTTCCTGTTCTCTTACATGTCACCTTTAAAAAGTGAGGAAGCGGAGGACCTACAGTGTTATAAACTGAAATTTTATAAACAGTATCTTGCAGCCACAGTGTTATAGATTGAAATTTTCTGGATTTTTTTCTTTTTTTTTTATTTTAGGCAAAGAAAACACATTTTTTAGAATTGATTTTTCACTTTCACCCCCATTCATATGTTTAGATCATTTAATAACCTTACATTTCTCAGTCCAACTCCAAATTCCTGTCAACAATTAACAAATAGAAAGCCACTAGGGTGAGATAATGCTGGGTACAATTGAGCTTAGTGGCCTTCTCAGCTTCTCAAAAACTTATTGCCCTTGGCATCCTCCTACATGAGAAAGGAGGATTTGGTGGGTGTGAAGCTAGTAACTTGGGCTACGGATGGTTTTGTGCTGATCTCTGTTAGAAGTCCTCTGCAAAATTCCAGCTAAGCACCACTGCAGAAGCCATACGCTCCACACCTTTAGCTGCCATGATTATTATGTGCTGCTTCATTACCAGGCTGAGCCTGTTCAAAGCTGTTATTGAAAAGCTGATGAAATTGCCTCTAATGGGAATTGAGACAAACCTGTTGTGCTGCCTGCAGACAAATTACTAACAGAACTGAAATGAGCTCAGGGCTCAGCATCATCTGTTTGAAATACTTTCTTGTCTGAGCCCTGTTTCCCATCATCTAGCCTGGAAGTAGTGCTGATAGGGAGCAGAGTGGTGAGTACAGGCGCTGCAGCCCACCTGTGCCACAGTCTATGCATGGCTGTGAAGAATGGGCACTGTGGTACTTTCTCCAGCAACAGAATAGCTTTGTAGCACTGACAGAAAGCAGGGGCTATTTTTCTTTGCTTCTTAACAGCTGCTTCAAAGATGACCACAGAACATGTCAAAAAAAGTAATAAAAGACAGACAGGAAGTCTAGCTTTAGACAAGCAAAGGTAATGAGTACTGTTTTCTAGGTTGCTTTCCTCAGAGAAAAAGCTAACTCAAGCTTAGCCATGGCTAAGGCTTCATAAATGGAGTTACAGGTACTCCAGTGATTTTAGGCAGGCAGTATATCATAAAATGATTAGTTTGTTTTCAATGAAGTAAAAGGGGCCTTGCATCCATTATTCTTATAGGTGGCATTGGCCTGATTTGATATTTACCTGTTTTCTGAAACAACCTTTACAAAGTAAGGGTAAAACAAATCTTCTAGAAATCTTACTTTTGTGCACTCTTTTTGCTAGTAGCATTTATAAAGGAAGCATAGTTCTGTGAAAAGTCTGGTAGAGTTGTTTGATTGGACCAGCTAATTATAATTTTTTTTAACCTTGTCTTAAAAATTGTTTTTTTTTTTTTTTTTTTTTCAGACATGTACTTGTGTGATAGAGTTACTTTTCTATGCTGCAGATAGCTTAAAGTCAGCCTGTCTTAGGTGAAGGAAGCAATTGTCCTTATTTCTGAACTAATTTTCCTTTGACCCTGAATATTGTCTAAAATATTTTCCAAATATAGCCTTCTTATTGTATACAATGAAGTAAAGTCAGTAGTAAATAGTCAAAACTAAGAGCAGAGATTATAAAGGAGTTTACTTTGTGACACATCAAACTTTTCTGTGATCATCTTCGAACTAGTAGCTAGTTGAGGCTGGCAAAATTTCAGATCTGTTAGGGAGTAGGTATAAGCTATGTATCTTTGGGGGTCTTTAATTGACCATATGTAAGGTTCATAAGGGTCAGTTTTATTGCTTACATTTTCTTTACACCAGGATAAAACCAAAATTATGACACAGGCTTATGGAACCTTTGACAACACAGAAAGAATTCCATCTACTCATTTGCTGCATTTTCACTGGTGAGAATGGGGAGAAATACTTCACCCAAAATGAAATGCCTGTGCCATCCACATTAGATTCCTGTGTACCTTGCCAATAAATCAGGCTGTCCAAGGCAGTTCCATTGCTTGTCCTCAGAGGTGTCTTGTCTTATAGCAGTGCAGCTGCAGAGATACTTCTTGAAGAATTAATATGGGCAACTATGCCTTTAAGTGTCAGTGGTTCAATGCAGTGCCATGACAAGAAACCTAAAGTAGCTTTCTTGGACTCTAGAAACAATTAACTTAGTACTTTCTTGTTCATTTGTTAGTTTTACTGAAAAATAGAGTATTTTAGCTTGAATGGAATGCTACCTAAATTGATTTGAGTATGTCTGCATATCACTGTTGGTGTAAGTTAATAGTTACATGCTACCAACTAGATACCTGGAATTGATAGCAGATTAATTATTATTAAGAAATCCTTTTTGGTTGATGCAGTTGATCAGTGTTTGAGGTGCTTTGATCAGGTATGATCTAGATTTTTTTTTTGTCTTTTAATTTATAGCCCTATTTTTATAGATTCTTCATTGATGTTGGAGGGAAAGAACTTGATGTTTTAAATCTATTATACTGATTAATGTATCATGCAAATGTTCTTCGTTGTTGATGGTGAATGGAAGAACACTTGCTAATTTTTTCAGTCGTTATTTCATTCCAAGCGGGGTTAGCTGTAGATCATTTTGATAGAGCTGCTGTTTTGTGAGCTATCTAATCTTGAATCTGTGGTTGCTTACATTAGGACATTCTTTTGTAGCAGGCATGTTTATTTTGTAGTCAAGACTGCTGCTGAAAAAAAAAAAGCACTTCAGCCCTGTCATGTGAATGCTGATGAGCAGAAAGCAGGTTTCTTGTCTTACTGTCTACTCCCCAGGTTTCTTGAGGTTATGAATCCCATTGTATATTGATGACACAGGGATAAACTTGTTCATTCTAGCACACCTATGAAAAATTAATGTCTGTTCTAAAGATCTGTCATCTTGGATGCATTCTGGTGCCTATGTGAGCACATCACATCACATACTGGTCAAAGGCTGTATTTTTTTTTTTTTTTTTTTTTTTTTTTTTTGTGAATTTAGTTCACGATGGCTTTATCCATCTACCAAAGCAAAAATAAAGAAAAACTTTGTGTCAGCCAAAATTTGTAGGGAAACTTTGATTGAAGATCATGCCTATCCTGAGGTTGCTACTTTCTCCAGATAGTGATGAATTAAGGTAGTTAAAAGTAGGAATTTTAAAGCATGAGTTATATAGCTAGAGAAGTATAAAATTTGGCAGCTGTTATACTGTCTTCAAAAGACTAATTACAGTCTCCTTTCCCATTTCTTACATTAATGCAAATACAGTGGTAAAGCAGTTGAACAGTTGAGATTCGCTTTTGTAGACTCTAATTTCCTGATGTTAAAAGGTCTTTGTATTTATTGATAAAATGTGTGATGCTGCATTATGCTGAGTGGTTTTGCCCAGTATTTTGTACTGCCCAAAAGTGTAGTGCTGCTACTTTGACTTCCACAAACTAGGAGAACATGTGTTCTTATACATATATATATATATGCTTATAAAACAGGGGCCTTTAGCATGTATGAATAAAACCTTTTGAAATCAAATAGCATTGAATTTTGACTCTCATCTTGGAAATTAATTGTGTTGGGTGTTTTATTTTATTTTTTTTTTTTTTAGTTTGATTTCTTTTCCCTTTTCCCCCCTGAAAATACAATGGCTTTGTGAATTAGAACATTAAAAAGTCAGTGAAGTTCATGGGAGTCAGTTGGATTCATACAGCTTTGGTGCTAAAATCCCCCCTGAAAAGTAAGAAAAAAGATACAAAAAGTTTGAAAATGCTCTTTTGTGTTACTCCCATGTTTGAAAGTCACAGATCTTCATATATTGAGTTTTGCAGAAATTGTGATTTACCATAAATGCACTTTTATCTGGAGTCTGAAAGTGTCATAATGGAGTTGATCTATTTTAAAGATTCAACTGTGGTGCTATGAATATCCACATATTTATTCAAATTTAAGCAAATGACTGGTCCATTGAAATTAAAGCCTGTACATAAGTCTTTGGCAAGCTTGTGCTATTTTATCCAGTCTTTTCATTCAGTAAAGCAAATTGGATGATACATGTCTGTGAAATATAAATAGAAGTACTTTTGCATGGCAACATTTAAAGAACTTTAAGAAAATACTGAAAATGGAAAGAAAACCAGAAATTGAAAATAAAACCATTTTTATTTCCACAGAGCTAGTCAGAAATATTCAGTGGGAAGTTGCAAACCACAAAGCTGTTACTCAAACAGGTAAAGGTCATGTCCTTGTAAAGACTGGACTCTTTTAATTTTTAATAATTTAAACTATTTCTTCTTTCAGGGCAATGATTATAGAGTGAAAAAAACCTCTTCTACTGTCTCAACCATTAAAAAGAAATTTGGTTATTTCTTATCTTTTCTGTCCTTCATTATGTGCACATTTAAAATTCACTTCAGATATTTATCACACTTATAAATCCATTTGCAACCATAGTGATTTCACTGAATGAGACTGAAATCTTTCAGAGTAATGGATTCCTAAGTAAGTATTAGTTATTATATAATTAAGATCTTACTTCTTCCAGGTTGGGATGCTTTATCTGGATCTGCTTCTGATGGATAAAGATTTCAAATAACATTTTGAAAAAGTAAAGAAGGTATTCCTAGTGTTCTGGTTGAATCAGGCAGTAGCACTAAACATTGCACAGAAGCTTTCCCAGGCAAGTGTTACCTTCTGCAGACTCCAAATCTTGTTCATTGTGCTTTGGCACAAGGGCTGCACTGAAACCTTCCAGCACTGAGGGAAGTTTAACCTGCAGTCTTAAAGTCTAACAGAGCATTTAGGGAAAGATTACTACTTACTTGCGCCATTTTCTTAAAACTGTCAGTGGCATTCTGAGTTTGTGTAGCATCTATTTACGCCATAGATATTGTCAGCTATGGATGATAAAAAGGGAGGTTCATGCTTTCCTTATTCCTTATTCCACCATTGCCCTCATCCCAGTCTGACCTTGAAATTAGGATGCAACCTACATCTACTTGCTTAAGCATCACCCAAGAGCAGGGGCCTAAATCAGATAACTGAGGGAGAGGAGTGAATGTCTGGAGCAAGGGAATGAAGCTGTCACTTTCTGAAGCTTAACTGCTATCAGTAGAATAAAAGTTCATTTTTTTAGCAGCAAATCTGCATCAGGAGGTTTTTGCTCTCACAGTCCTAATCCCTATTCAGGCACTATGTAGCTGATTTATAGCTTTGAGTTTCAAGGGGGTGCTTTGGTGAGGACATGGTAACGGATGTGTTTTAAGTCAGTTAATGTTTCAGGCTACAAGGTGTAGCAAAAGTTGTTTACAGTATTTACTGTTCTGAAACATTTATTTTCAATGATTTTGAGGTGCTGAGAAATTCTGTAGAGAATTTACTGTGCTACAGTAGATGGTAGTGAGAAGTGGCATTTTTGTAAGAAACTGTCACTGTCAAAGTCAGCACCCTTGAATAACAGAATATCCATCAGATCTCTTCACATCTTTTCTTTATATTTCCTATGTAAAAGTAATCCTTCTGCGACAGTCATTGAAACAAATCTCAGTGCAGTAGGAGCAGCCATCAAAATAAATCTCAACTATGAAAAAATCTCAATAATCATGAAAATAGATTGATGTTCATTAGGAATTTTGGTATACAGGCTGATTACTGATGATGGGACAATTTTTACAAGAATGATCAGTGAAAGCAGACTCCTTATCTAGCTGCTGAATATCCTTATCTGTACTTACCTACCTGCTAAATTCTGGATAAAACATATTTGTTAGTCCAACATAAACTGATGGTACCACAGCTGATCTAAGCAGTGTTCCCTTAGGTGATTTTTTTGTGCTGCTGTTTGGAAGAGAACTGCAGAATTGTCAGTCAGGCCGAGTGTATGGATACAGTTCTATACAGTGGAAACTCAAAAGTTGCATGTGTAGTATTGCTATTGTAGTGGAAACATTCACCTTTTCTATTAAAAAATACTAATACTGACGACTTAGGGGTACATCTTCTATGAAATGAAGTTCTTCAATTTTAAAGATTCTCTTATGTCAAAATCCTAAAGTATCTTTCAGTTACTCTAGAAGAAAATCTTCTGTTAAATACAGTCTTCATATTCATCACACATGAAGTTCACTTCAGCCTCATAGACGAACTGTTGGTCATTGTTCTGTTCTTCAAATAAAAGGAAATTGGTCTATGGGAATAGAAATCAGTGGCTTAGCTGAATGAGAGTTACCCATGCGTACCTGCAGGCAAAGTATGAACTATTTATGTTTAATTAAATGTAGTGGTCTGAGTGCAAACCAGATCTAATCTCTGTTTATTACAATGCAGGAATAAGGAAATCTAGTTAAGCAACAGAATAGCAGAACCATGGGGATTAAGGAGCTGGAGATATTGTTAGATGTCTAACACTAGAGCTTCATCTGCACTGGTAATAAATTGTATAGATGACTTTAATTAATGCTGAGTTGTAGATTCCAGTTCCAATGAATTTCTAAAATTAATAGAACACTGTTTTGGGAAAGAATAGCTCTGTACAAAAAGCATTAGCCAAAGAGAGAATGCCTTTGTATTAACTCAGTTTTAAGATAAGCATTTAAAACTGTACTAGATATTGCAAGGGGTTTAAAAGCTTAATATCTTCTTTAATATCTATTTGACTTTGTGGTGAGACTTGGAAACTCAGATTGTATATATAACTTATAAAAGCATAATTTTATGCAGTTTTTTTGTAAAGGGCGCAGCAGGGAATGCAAAGTCATATTTTTCTCATTAAATTCTAGTGATACTTTTAACCCAAATAATTCAGTCTTTTTCAGGTTCAATGCTGCTTTTTTTTTTTTTTAGAGTAAAATCCAGATTTTATTCTAATGTCTCATAATCTGTATTTGGCATATCCTAAGAACATAACCTGAGGGACTGTTTCTTCCTACTGATCTCAGAGGAGATAGAAACTAATCTGTACCCTTAATGTTAAGGATAATCCTGGGTTTCCTCTAAAAACCTTCTGTGGCATCCTATTAGGAAGATAATGAAAGATCCAAGTTTTTATTAATCAAGGCTATTTTGGCAGTATTAAATATGCTTTTCTTAAAGAATAAGTTGCTAAAAAGCCAAGTTCTGTGGCTTAAAATATCCTGTTCTTCACCTGTCTGTGCTGTGTTTCAGGATATACTGACAAGCCAAAAAGCAATCCCAGCAGAAATGGTTTCTTGTTAAGCCAAGGACACCACCACCCTCTTTCCCTTCCCTTAACCCCATCCCCCCCCCCCCCCCCTGCCCTTAGTTGTTGGGCCATCAGTCACTTAATTTGCTGAACTCCCTGGTGTACTTGATTTACTCAATTAACTGCAAAAAAATCTTTGTAATGAAGTCTTGGGATTTTGCAGGGGTGGGATATGGCTGCTTTTATTCTAACATCCTCAGGAATGGATTTCACTGTAGTATGTATTTACCCTTCTAAAATAGCAGTGGTACAGGAGCTATCACTTTTACATTGTCTTTGCCATATTTTGTGAAGGGTAGATCTGTTGCTTTTACTACTTTTTTTTCTGTATAGCTTCATTTATGATAACCTAGCAAAAACCAGTAGAATTTGCTAAAATGTTGCTGCACCAGGAAATATATAAGTTCATTTATAAAATTGAAATATGGTTGGGAGCAAAAAGGGAAACCAGGACATTGTTTGTATACACTGTTGTTTTCATTTAATACTTTGCTTACATAAACATGGGTTGTTGGCTTGGGGTTTCTTTTTGTAACACATTACCATTGACAAGCTGGAAATAAATGTCTTTTTTGGGTTTGGTTTGGTTGTTTGTTATTTTAAAGCCAGAAATCATGAGGTGCTAGCTGAAGCAAAATGATTATGTTAAGATATTCTTCAAACTTGTTCAAATGAACTCATACTGTTTGAAGCCCAGCAATATTGCTTTAAATCTCAATTTTCTCACTGTTGTGAGCATTTCATTATAAATACATTAAAGAAAAAAAATATTGCTTGGATTCTATCACCATTTGAGAAAAGAGCTATCTTAAAATGTTCCCTTTGAAAGATTTTAGTATTCTTGGTATGCAGTAACGTGCAAGATCTGAGGAGCAGAGAAGTCATTTGCCAACATAGCAAAATTTTAAAGCCTCATTAGTTTTGCATAGGTTTTTTAGATGGTATATGACCCCTATAAAAATATTATATTGGAAAAAACTGCTTTCAGAGGCTTTTTAGTGCCCTCTCTCCAGCCAGTGGAAGTTGGTTCTCATGATGCAATGCCTTTAGTTTGCTTACGTGCTTGATGAGGATATCATGCATTTGCTGTAGGGCTGCTCAGTTCATCAGAAGGATTTTGAGGGAAAAGTTTTGTGGAAGTCCAATATATCCTTTCCAGTCATTTAGAATGAGCTGTTTAACTTAACCCATCTCTAGAGAAAAATTTTGTCCTTTCTCCAGAATTATTTGGCTTTGCTTTTTTTTTGCCCTTTTTTTTTTTTTTTTTTTTTTTTGAGGAAGGTGGCATATGTTTAGAATGTTCAAAGCCAAAGTGATGATAAACAATGTAAGCAGATGGAATCTCTGGAAAACCGTGTATCTTTTGATCTGATTTCTGACTAACATCTAACGTAAAATTAATATTTCCAACTTCGCGTATCTAGAATTTAGAAGTTGTGTGTGTATGATGAATCATGTGAAGACCAGCTTCTGCCTTTTTAGATCCCGGGCATACGTATGCCTACACAGATGAAACTCTTTAGTGTAAATTCTGCTTTTGGTTCAGATCTATGTAATGCAGTGGAAACTGTTGAAGATCCACTTGAGTGACTGAGAATTGAAATTGGTCTCTCTTTTTTACTTTATGAAAGTAGTGTAAAAACCATCTGTGCAGTAATCATAATGTCATATCAAAATGTAAGCTCATGTGGGTATATTTGACATGAGGGAATATCAACAAAAATTAACATTAGACAAAATAAATAAAACGTTATTTTTTTCACTGTCAAGTCTGTGACTGGGCAAGAAACTTCATTTTGTTATTGAAACATTTTATTGCTCTTAAGTTTGTATTTGTATCATATATTATACAACATTCTTGTGTTGCCTCAATATTTCTGCAGCACTGCAAAGTTCTGTAAATAAAGAAAGTATGTTATTACCAGGCAATTTGATATTACTTCAATGAACTGTAGTGCACATTGCCATGTGCAATTGATATTACTTTGTATAGTTAAGCAAAAATGAATGAAAAGTCCCAACACTAGTCATAAAATATATCACTGAGTCCTCGATATCCACTTCTAACATGACTATTTTCAATATGTCTTCTCATTTGCAAGTACACAGCTGGATCTTTACCTCCAGATGATAAAACCTTACTGAAGTTGAGAATTAGCTTGTTTTCATATTAACTAATTTTTCATATCTCTTATGTTTACATGGGCCTGGTTCCTTTTTAAAGACCTCTTGTTCAAAGTTATGTGAATTGCAGATGTATGTGTTTTTACAAAACTTTATGACTGTCTTAAATCTCAGTTTTGACACCAGATCGCATTGTCCATCACAAATGTAGTTTGTGTAAACTCTTTGCTTGCACCTCAGGCTACATTCATAGTAACAGCAATTGTTGCTGCCACCCACCAACTTTTCACGTTTAAAACCCAGGTTTGGAGGCATAGCAGTTTTGGGTACCAGAATCCCATATATAGTGACTTAGGTGCCCATTTGTCAAGCTTCACTCTCCTAACCCTACCTCTTAGCTCTCATCTGACCAGGATATATCACCAATATTTAAGATTGTGTGATATTTATTTATAAATATGTGTTTTACGAATATGAACAGATTATACATTAAGTAAGCCAATTTATGTGTCTTCAAAGAGTGTAATGCTACTTGTGCATCTGTCCAGAATTTCTC
The DNA here is from genome assembly GCA_017639245.1 of Myiopsitta monachus. NCBI lineage: Eukaryota > Metazoa > Chordata > Aves > Psittaciformes > Psittacidae > Myiopsitta > Myiopsitta monachus. The sequence continues at coordinate 68,032,831 of CM029917.1, read as the reverse complement.
AGTTGATGTTTTCTCCTTTGAAGGCATTGCATGTTTTAGAAAGTCAAATCTTTTTAGCAGACCTTATGGCAATAAAGCAGTGTGATGTTGTCTATAGTTATGCTGGTCTGTTAATCTTGGTGTAGATTTTCCCAGAAGGGAATAAGAAAAACTTAGCTCATGCAGGTCATCTTCATGTCACTGGGCATAGAAAGTGTTACAGAGCATGTCTGGAGCATGGGGGTGGAGGTGCACATGTACTAGACACATGTAACTTGTACTTTTGACCCTCCTTGAGACAGCAGCATCCTTACCAGAGCTTCTACTGTAGTGAGTATTTGAAGAAGACTGATGCTGTGAAATTGCACCAGCTGTTGTTAAGTTTGCAGTAAAGACCGCGGTGGTTAAAATTATTGTGGTTGTAGAATTTTTTACTTTTGAGTTGATATTTATCATACACTGATATTTGTAGTCTTTAATGGTGATTTAATACAATCCTGATTTACAAATCTATATTGTCAAAATTTACAAAGAATGCCAATGATGTTGCTTTGCTTGAAGATCAACATCCTGGTTTTCGTGTTTCAAAATATCATGTGTGAAAGCATAAAATCTTCTTCCTGAACTATAATCTCAATTCATGATAGGAGTCAGATAGAGGGCTGCATTCCTTGCCAAATGATAGGATGGATTCCCAGAGAAGCCTAGGAAATTAATTATACTGGGCAGCAACCATCCGTATCAGGTATGGAAGATAAATTTGTAGCAAATGTTGAAGAATGCAGATGCTGTGGACAAGTGGATGAGAACAGTTGTGATACCTGGGTTGCAGTGATGCTGGAGGTGCCTGAGAACAGCACAGCAGTACATTGAAGAAGTAGGCATACTGGCAGAGCTGTGGGAGCACTCTTGATAACTCTGCAAGTCTGAAATCTGTTGCCTTGGACATACTGTGGTTTTTGTTTTTCCCTCAGTAATGTTTTCTGTTATAATTATAAAAAAAAAACAAAACCACAAAACCAACAAAAACCCCATCTCCCCCTCCCAAAACAAACAAACAAACAGAAAACCCCAACAAACCAAAAAAACTCACCGAAACAAACCAAACCCCCAAACATTGTACAGGTGGGGTATCATTTCAGGATGTACAAATAGTTTTGAAGTCAACTCAACAGCCACGCTATTCCCCTAAGTAAAATTAAGTATTTTGTCTGTACCTTTCTATTTTTTTAAAGCTTTGCCTCAAGGAGTCAGAGCTCTGTGTCTGTAGTAATGTCAGATTTTTGTGGTTTATTAATCTCACAGTAGGCTGGAATTTTAACAGTTTTCTCGTGGTACTCTCCTCCATGTTACCATGTGTCGTGGTTTAAGCCTCTAAAACTCACAAAGTTTTACTCACTCACTCACTCCCCTCTTTTTCTTCCCCCAGTCCCGAGGGGATGGGGAGGAGAATCAAATGAATGCAATTTCCACAGGTTGAGATAAGAACAGTTCAGTAACTAAGGTATAACACAAATCCCTACTGCTACCACCAGTAATAATAATGACAAGGCAAATACAAGGAAAAAGAATACAACTGCTCACCAAGCCCGACCCAGCTGGTGCACCCCCCAGCAGTGAACCCCCCAGTCCACCACCACACCCTTCTGGGTCTCTGCTCTCTGTTTTCGCATCCTGGACATGATGTGCTGTGGTATGGAATAACCTCTTTGGTCAGTTTGGGTCAGGTGTCCTGTCTCTGCTTCCTCCTGGCTTCTCCTCCTCCCTGGCAGAGCATGAGACTCAGAAAGTCCTTGGCCAGACCAAAACATTACCAAGCAGTAACTGATAACACTGGTGTTATCAGCACATTTCCCAGGCCCAAAATCAAAACCACAGCGCTGCACCAGCTACCAAGAAGGAGAAAAATGACTGCTGCTGCTGAACCCATGACACCACGTAGTTCTTAATAGTAAAGAAGAAAGCTGCATGCTTTGGTGTTGGAAAGGAGAATAATATTGAAGGCTTCTGTCATGTTTTTTTAAACAGACTCTTAATTGCTTGAGCCTGCCAAAAGGAAGAGAGTAATCAAAATACCTCAGGAGCTGGAGAATGTCCACAGTTAAGCAGTGCTTTCATTGTTATTATATTATTACTATTATTAATTTAAGCTATTTCAAGAACTTTGATAATTTATGTGCAATCAGTTAACAACTTGAAGGACAAATTTGGAGAGAAAGTTTGTCTACTTCAGTAATGTGGCTTGTATAAGGCTTGTATAAATACCTGTGTCCCATCTCTTCACATGAAACTATGTGCTGTTTTATACAGCACTCCATGTCACAAAATACCAGTTTTGTGTCTAAGTTGCCAGCTGGGTTCTTCTTGCTTTTATCCGTGTCACTTCATGGCCCTGGCTGTACATCAGCAGTATAGTTAAGTTTTGCCTTAACTCTACATCTAAAATACAGCTGTGAAATACAAATTAGAATGCTGAAAAAAACAAAATGTGAGAAAAGAAGGATAAAAGTTTTGTTAATGGAGACTTGTTTAAAAATATGTATCTTGGAGGGAAAGTACAGACTGGCTAACTTTCTATTTTCTCCATGAATTAATGAGCAGCAATCAGACCAACTGAGGTTCTACTGAAAATACTGACACTTTTTAACTGTGTTCTCAAGTATATTTGTATATAATACTTTAAACTACCTGGTGTTCACATTCAGATGTCTGTGTTGAGTATGGCACAGAAATCACTTGCTGAGGATGGATGGCATTTGGAGCACCAGTTTTGTCAGTTAAATGTGCCTTCAGCCATGTTATCAGCATGAATGTGATACTTAAATACTGCAAAGAGGGGTTTCCAGTGTACTTCAATGTGGCTTTTGAAGGCCCGGCTTCTGGAGTATACAGTGATCATACAGAAAGTATTTTGTTTTTATTAATGATGAGAAAGCATATTAAGATTTAGGAGTCTAGTCTCTCTTTTGAGATTGCCTGCTATAATCTTTTCAGAGCAGGCACTGGAGTTTCATGATGGTGTTTTGCTGATAGGTAGGGTATGCAACAAAACGACCACACAGTAGCTGTATAACATGCAGAGTTTATTAAACAAGCACACTAAAGAGAATAAGCACACTAATACAAATTGATCTATCTCTCTAGTAAATAAGTACAATAAAAGAAATCGTATATATATAAGTAAAGTACAGAGGAAAATTAGCAATGGATCAAATTGTTACTGCATAGAGAGAACAGATATTAAGAAGAAATACATCATCAGTTACCACTGAATCATCATCCAGGCCCACACTTCCAGCTGGGAAGCCCCATTGCAGCCAATGCTGAGAGTCTCAGATAATCAGGAAAATTTCTATGCGGTGCACCCACCTACAGGTGAGGCTTCGATTTGGCTACAAGAGGGTCCTGCTTTTATACCCTTAGGAAAATAACTGGCTTTATGCCAGATCTGTAATTGTTTACTCATGGGGATGCGCAGTTTTTCGTTATCTAACTGCTGCCCGCACCAAGGGTGTTGGTCAGGCACCCATTTGCAGCCAAGTATGAAGCTCACAGAACAGCTGCACACCTGTGTTTGCATGCCCCTTTCCAACAGTCACGATGAACATAAACATACTCTACAGAATACACTTTGACAGAAAAGCATACTTTGTTATGTGTCTCAGTTGTGAGAGGGAATCAACTTTTTGCTAGGTTCCCATCCATCCAGATGTGCATCCTGGATTCAGTCTCCAGTGATGACCTATCAAGGAATCTTCTTATATCACAGAAAGGGAGGGAGGAAGAAAACCCACACAATTACAATAGAGTGCATCCTGTTTTCAAGATGATTTCTTATTTTAATCAATGGACTAATGCTTTAGTCTTATATGCTGCATTCATTTAATTGCAAAGAGTAGGGTCAAAGTCTGAGGTCAGATTGCAGGTTGAGAGGTAAAAAGATAAAAGTCAGTTTCTGGCTTCTAAAGTGCTAGATAAAATATGTTTTTACCATACTTAAGGAAAATAAAGTTTTAAAACTGTTTTAACTGTGATGGCTTTCCTTATTGGCTCCTTTGGTAGGAAATGTTAGAAAAGCATCTGGTTTTTTTGGAGAATTTATACACAGTGAAATTTAAACATGGATATTACCTCTTTTCTTGCTTTTTCTCTACAAAAATAAGTGTGATGGGTATTTTTTTTCAGTGGTCCATAGATATTGCTCAATGTGAAGGCTAATGCATTCTTGAATATGTCTTCCATCAGAGAAACTGGTGGTATAAGTGAGAGACTCTCATTAAACCTATCTATTTGTAGTTGCACACACAAAAAAGTCCTTCTTAATTGCCTCCCTGCATGTGGACAAGAGCTTAAAAAGAAGCAAAATATAAAAGATTAAATGAGCATAATGCATATTCAGAAGATGAAAAGATGTGACCTAAATGGTAAAAAAAAAAAAAAAGGAAAAAAAAAAGGAAAAAAGCTTGAAATCTCTTTGTGTTTCTCCGAAGTAGGAGAACTTCAGAGATGACAGTAATTGTCCATTGTGTTTCATCTTTTTCATCTTTTTCATAATGGCATATTTTGAAATCTGGAATTAACATATCTTCTTATAATGTTTTTTAGGACTACATAAGTTGTAATGCACAGCACAATATAAATAAGATTTTCTTCTACCTTTTTTGCCATAATGACTGAAGTTACTATCCTGTTTGACTTTAAATAATAATGATTAGATCTGTGCTTAGGTGAGGCATCCGTACAAAAAAGGCAGATTGATGCTAGTGGTTTAGCAAGTGTTGTTTTATAACTTAGTTGCAAACTGAAATCTGAAGGGGTCAGAGTCATGATGTGCTTGGTTTTTGAATGAGGTATAAAGTCATGATTCTAACCATTTGTAGTCATTAAAGGTGCCGTGGTGCTTTTGGTGAAAAACACGACCATCCTGAGCCAAACTGGTTAGTTTCACAGTGAATCCCTGGTGTGAGCTGCTTTGATGTTGATTAGTCTGTAGGTTTCAGCCTAAGGGTGATTGCAGTTCATCATTGAGCCAAGTGGTATAGCATGCTTCATGTTTGCTATTCAGCCCGGAAGTTCCTGGATTCATTTGGAAAAATGTTTTTGCTGGGTAGAGAATACAGTTTTAACAGCAGCACAGGCAGCATGAATTTACGTATGCTGAGCAAATGGTTGACCTATTCAAATTAATCAAGTTCTTTGAAATGGTGACCGTATTTCTGACAGTGATCATGCACCACGCACGCTGTCTGATGATGTGTGTAATAATCTCACTCAAGGAGCTGGAAGGAGCTTGTATTTTGCACATGCAAAAAGTTGATGGGAAAATCTTGACTAATGGCTCAAAACCAGTATTTGTTTGAGTTTTTTTTCTGGACACAGACGTGCATATGCCTCTGTGTGTATGACAATTGCCAGTGGTTAAGCACGTGCCCACCCTGTATAAGGGGATTTTACAAACATTGATATCTTGTGTCTATGGGAAATGTAATTACTACTTCTGTTTAGGTTATAACAAGAACTCCCCTGACTTCAAAACACCAAAGAATCTGAAGTTTTGATTAATTTTGACACTCTTTGTAGCATTGTAGTTTGTTTAATTTTCCTTTACGTTATTTGAAAGGGATGAAGGTGATTAGCATACTGATTATGGTGTTTCTCAACTCATTTTCAGCAATTTTCTTTCTTGTTGAATAGAAATCAAATTATTCAACAGTGGAGTAAAACCATTTCCCTTATATTTTCAGAATCTCAGTTTGTGTCAGATGGACTTTGTCTCTGTTAGATTTTAGCAAAGACAGTTCTTGTACTGTTGCTCAGTATTTTTAAGAATGTTTTTTCTATACACCTTAGAAGAAAAATATAGCATCCTTGCAATAATGGTGTGTATCTTTGGGGTGAATGGGTCTTAGTATTGAGTGGAAATAATTTTTCTTGATGCAGCACCATAAACAACAGCTTCATATTTACAAGTTGCTCAGAAGGTCCCTAGAAATCATCTGTCAATAACATTTTCTAGTTGTTTGGTGTGGTTTTATTATGCATGCTGATGTGTGTTTGTGTGCACATAGGAACACCTGCATTATTTTTGCATGCTGAAATTTTTGTGGAGTGTTTTATACTTAATTTTGTGTCTATCTTTGTAAGCATGTGGGTAATGATGGATCTGCTTATTTTCAAGAAGTTTAGTGACAGTGGTTTTGGTGATTCGGCCTTGGCAGGAAGAGTCTGAGTTCCATCTCACAGCCTGTGTCTAGGCAGAGGGGTAGGAGAAGTTGCAGTCCCCTGGCCATCAGGACTGGAAACTGATGGCTGAAATCTACCCTGTTAATGCTATTGCTTTGCTTTGCCTTCTGTGGAGACCAGGGTAAGGGAGGTACATGGGATAATTGACAGCTATAAACTCTGGCACACAATGTTCAAACCAAAGGTGGTTTTTCCAAATATATCTCATGCCAACAGGACGCAAAACGTTCTTTGCTCGTTTGTACAAAGAGGTTTAAAGCTGGGGAGAAGTGATTTGGTAACTTGAGAATGCCACCTTCATCTGACTTGAGTCAAGGTGAAATGGTTGACCAAATGTTTGGAGGAAAAGGGTTTGTCTCATTGTAAACTGTTGATTTTTGAGGACAGCAAATCTCTTTCATTTATGACACCTCTGTTCTTCAAGCACAATGTTGAGATGTTTTCTTTCTCTAGATGCCATATCTCTTCATATAAAAGCAAAAAGGGAGCATAGGCACCTGTCTCGGACCATATGAACTGTGCCCATATTAGATCTCCCAGAAAGACGAGTTTTCTGCCCCCCAGGTTGCAAAAGGAGGCTGTAAGAATGTGTGCAGCCTGAACTGAGGGAACACCTGTACCATTCCTGAGAAAGATTTTCATTTTAAGGGTGCAATTTAAACATGAGAGTTGCTTGGATTGGCCTTTAAATTGCTTGCTATGGGTAAGGCATGGTGTGTTTCATTTTTAGTGCATCCTGGTATCTACCTAAAGGCTTAGCTCCTGCCTGTTGTGTGTGTGATGTGTGACATCCCTTTTGCTATCCCAGTTCTTCCTGTCTTACCTTGTTGTCACCATCTGGTCTGCAACAAGATGTAAGCCTGCTTTCTGGCTATGAAGAAGTTTGTGTATGAAATTCAGGCTTTAAATAGGGAGTGTGCTTAAATCTTTATCTTTGCCAAATGTGCTGTTTGACCGGCATGATATGGAAGAAGAGTAAAACTTTTGTGTATCTAGCATTAATATTTCTGTCATGAGTTTCTTTTATCAGTATCATCAGCATCTTAATATAGACCTGCTTTTATAGACACTGTACTTTACTTAAAAAGATTTTAACAAAACAGCAGATGAAAAATCTCATATTTAATTGTATTGCTCTGTGAAACTCTACAGCTTTTGTTGCTATCACTTGGACCTTTCACCTATGTTTCAAGCAAAAATTATTGCAGGTTCTCTGAAATGAGTTACATGAAGAAATCATTATTAGTTAATTCAGATGTTTTGAAGTCAGATTTTAGGTGTTGTTTGAGGTGCTGACATGAGCATTTTCGATATGCTGCAGCAGCTGTTGTGCAGTTACTGCTCCTTAGCTAATGCTTTGAGACCAGCAGACTATTTATATTTCATTAACATTTAATTAGCCCACAGTACCTGTGCCTTACTAATGACAGATGGCTGCAGTGAACTTGACAACTCTCTGGCTTTTAAAATTTTGCTATTTTAAACCTGTTTTTCTGTCTTCTTGCCTTCCTGTTAATAATCTGATATTATGGTATGTTTTATTTTATTTTAATCAGCCTTTGGATAGTTAAACTTGAAGAGGAAAGTAAGCCTCATTGTGGCATTTGAAACCACAAAATGCTGTAGGAGTGCAGCAACTATATATTCTTTAACATGTCTCAAAAAGGCCTTTCCCAACAGGTTATGGTATGGGCACACACTGAATCATGTGAATGATAGGAAATGCAAAAGCAGAGTCAGACATTTTGAATGTGTTGTTTCAAACATCAGGTTACCTTTGAATTACTAGCAAATCTGACCAAAGTATTTGTGTAAAGGAGCATTTTAATTATGTCTATAGTCTTTTGATGGCTTTTATGCATCTGGGAGAGTGATTTTCAAATTTTTTTTAAATAACATTAAATTGATGTTATAGTAAAAAATATGGACTCTTTGCTTCCTATAGTACGATATTAAATTATAGAAAATTGCTACAGCGTCGAATTCAGAAATCTTAGAATATTTTCTAGCGTTAAGAAGGAGTGAAAGGTAACACTGCAAAATATGGAAAAACTGTAGTAACAGGGTACATTTCTTTCTTGTAAGTCTCAGGAATTTAGTAAATATCCAGAAAACTGAAAGAGCAGAAAAAACTAATGGTATTGTTGATTTCCATCCAGTTTTGGCCCTTTTCATCAAGTCCTTTATTCTCAGATGAAAATCTGTTTAAATCTGCAATTTAGTTTCTGGTTAGGAAAATGTTTATTATGACTGTTGGAGAGAATTTACTAGACATAGTAGACTCTTGGATGAAAGAACCTAGAACAGAATTCAAAGTACTGTTCCTCAGCCTGCCAGAAAAATCTTTAAAAAACCATACATTATATTCGCACTGCTTTGTTCACTTTTCAGGTCTGTGAAGTCAATTAAGTCTCATGGGAATCATACACATTATCACAAATGCCTAAATACTAAATCTGGGTGGTTTTACAAGGACAATGAAGAAGAAGAGGTGTTGTAACATTTGGTTTTTATTTTCATGCCCTAGCTCAACTTTACAGTGGTGCCATCAATAAGAAATACTAATAAAATCTATCCACTAAAAGATGACCTCTTTAGATATGGTCCATGGTATCTACATGCCTAAACTGATGACTGGTGATGCCTTCATGATGAAAACCTAACTTTAAAAAAACACTAGGAGTGAGGTCAGTATATCTTTCTCAGCATTATGGGGCCAACAAGAATGCTGACCCTATCCCAGGAAATAAGATAATTTGTCAGTAAGTTTTGTAAGTTCTGTAAGAACTCTGTCTCTGGTAAAGCTGAGGGATGCTGGAAGGACAAAAATCAGTTTGAGCAAATAAAGGTTGGAAAGACATATGTTGCCCTTACCACTGCCTGTTGGGATCTGTCAGTTCATTTAACGTTCTTCTTTCTTGACTGAAATGGTTCACCTGGGAAGTCAGTAGTGGAAATATCCTCATAAACCCAGAGCTTGCCTGACTGTCCTCTGCTATACATCACCTCCTGGCTGTAAGAAGGGGGAGTATACCTGAGGTAAAGGAAGAAACTGCGAGAAAAGCTGACTTATAAACCTGCGTCAGATATAATGGATTGCTGAGAATGAAGTTGTATGTTAAACCAGTTGTTTGTCATTTCCACATGCAGGTTTGAAAACCAGGTGATAGCTGTGTTTTCATATAGCATATGTGATGTTTGGGAAACAATGAGATTTGAAAAGAAACTAATATGAAATACCTATTTTAACCACCACAGAACTCCTTACCTGAAGCAGCGCAGGGCATCACTGATGTTTGGGTCTGCCACAACAGTACTGAACTATTTTAATTTCTAAGTATGAGGCTGTACACAAATTACGCAAATCTTGTGTTTTGGGAGGATGACTTTTCATTCTGAGAATTCAAGAGGAAGACCATGTTATTCACTGATAAATTGAAAGCAACATTTGTGGCTGAAAACTTCTATTTTCAGCCCTAAAAACAAAAGGGGGAAATGAAGATTAATATATTCTGGAGTAGATGTTTTGTTTTCTTTTATGTGCATTTTTTTAAAAAAAGATGCGCTGTATTTCTTTGTAAGACTCTTAGAGCTATTCTTTTATCTACTAAAATATCATTATGTGAACTGATGACTGCATGCCTCTGGGGATATTGCCACATAAAAATTCTGGTTTTGGGAAATTAATCTCTGTAAAATTGGATAGTAAACATAAGCAGCAAAGCTCTTAAAGAAAATCTGTTGACTTTAGCAACTACACATGATATTTCAGTGCTGCCAAAGGATGATTGTAGCTCAAAGGTATTATTTACATGTAGAAATATGTCACTTTCTCTGTTTAAAACTCTTGACTGACATGGTATTCATATATATTGGCAGTATTATATATATTAGCCACAGCTTGGAGGATCTCCTCTCCTCTTTCTATTCGCAATTTTCAGTTCATAATGTAATTAATTTTTCACAGTTTTATTTTGAAAAGTATTTTCACATTTAGAAATAATATTATTTTGGGGGATGAAAAAATATCAGCTTCTACACTATCAGTTATTACCATCTGCATGATGCCATGCAAGAATGTAAAGGTGGAATAAGACTAGTGAGCAGGACTTCATTTCTTACATTCAAATCTTACCTCTCAAATTTATCTGTTAGTTTTGCTATTCACACATTAGTCTGTACAGTTAATACTATTGTGATATTAGATGTAATTGTGTGAATCCTGGTGTGTCTGACAGGATCTGCATTTTCAGGTACTCAGAGTAAATTGCATTAAGATGATCTATGTGATATTGCAAATGATGAGGAAGGATATTCAGCTATGAATGCTAATTCCAATAAATAACAAGTGATTTATTTTGTGATTCTACCTTAAAAAAATCTGAAAGCAGCCTCACAATAACCGTTATTTCTGAATTAAAGTTTTTATGCTCAGTTTGAGTGGAGAGAAGAAACTTTTTCAAGTTATTTGTATCAAAGTTTTTGAAGAGAATACCAGATGTCACAGTAAGTTAGTGTAATTTTTTGGACATGAACTGAAAAATGAAAGAACAGTGCTTTTGAAACAACTACACAAAATTATACAACTCTTAAAAAGTAAAAGCACACTTTTTTCATCTATTTCTTTATCGCCATATTAAATCTCCTTTCTGACAGCTAAAAGGAAATTACTGTGATTTAGCAAGTGAATCTTTATCAGTAGTTGACAGGTAGAAAAAAATGATAAGGCCATACAAACAGTTATTTATAATAGCATTTAGCTGGAAAGTGGCAATCGCTCAGCATTTGATTTATGTAATTTTCCAGGGACCTTCTGCAGTCCATCAGGCACTTTTTATGAGCCTGTTACTGAAGCATGAAAGTTTTCTTGCTCCCTGCAGAAAGAACAAGATAAATACAAAGCTGGATACTGTTGTGTAGCAGATAATGCAATTACAGATTCTTGTCCTGCTTAGAAATGATAATTCCTCCATAAAGTCAAGTTGATACTTAACCATTGTGGCTTCCCCCTCTACTCCCCTTTTTTCCTAAAGTGCACACAGTGGCCAAACTCTGCCTGCAGAATTTAGTCTGCTAAAATGAGAGCTTGGCATAGAATTGTTGAGGATATGCCTGGTAGAGACTGTGCAGTGGAATTAACTTCAGTCTCTTTACCACAGCTTTTTGCGTTCCTGGTGTCGCATCCTGTTTGAGGAATTCGTCTTCATGTCACTAGATTCTTTTATTTAGCTGTTGTTTAGGATGGAAAAATGAATGTCCCATCTCTGTCATATGTTTCAGAGAAACTTTGGTAAAATTGATTCTTTGAGAAATCTAAAACTGCTTTGTGCCATGTTGTGTTGCTTCCTAGCCAGGATGACAATTGGAAAAGCCAAACCATGGTGAGTCTATCTTTTCTTTTTGCTGATGTTCCTTACAAGTACTGAGACAGAAAGCGCCAGCACAAATCTTCAGTAGAAAAATCATCTTATGCCAGAATTTTATGGTTTTGAGAAGATAGGAACAAGTTGCTAAATTTTTAGTGGTTCGGCTGAACAAGCTGCTGGAATCTCTTCCGCTCTTATGTTTACTTTCTCTCCATTTGCAGAAGTATTTTGCTCATGCTACTTTTCTCCAGCTGTTGACTAAAACTGATTAATTTTTAAGGTATCTGGGCAAAAGTGGGTGGGCCATCAAAACTGTCAGCAGCCTGAAAGGGTGATTGTTGGAGGCTGACTTCTGGGGTGCTAGATAGCTGGCAGAGTTAGTCGGGGATTGCAGCAAATGCGTCCCTGGGGCATTCTCTAACAGGGAATATATTTCAGTATCAGTAAATACACACAGTTTCAAATCCTATGGTGGTGTGGATACACACAAGTCAGAGAGATGATATCAAGCTACTTCAGTGGAGGACCTGTCCTGACGAGGATTAAATCCTTAGAAATGAATTGCTGAAAGTTAAAGACAAAAATTAATTATTCAGTAATCATAGCCAAAGAGGACTCATTATGAATTAGCTTTCTGTCAACAAACATGTGTTTTCCCTGTTTTTCCTGCTAGTTTACACCCTCCACCAACTCTTTTTGTCTGTTTGTCTCATTATACAGTAATAGTGAATTAATACCACGTTGCTCGGAAAGGTTTGCTGAAGAAGGCAGCTTTGCTGCAAGAATTGCACACTCTAAAGACGAGGCCTTAAGTCAACATTATTTGCCTTACAAGAAAGCAGTAGCATCCTGAAAAACAATTGTTATGTTGCATGAAAAATATAGGAGAAAATTGTATTTGACCTTTTCCTATGCACACAGATCTTGACTACATGTGGTCACTGTCACTGCAGGTTTCTTTTATTTGCTTGTTAAAGCCTTCTTCTGCTGTGCCAGTGCAACTGATGATTTTACAGTGCCTTCCCTGGCAAGCACCAGTTAATCAGAAGATGCTAAGATTTAGAATTTTTTCCTGAGTCTCTTACTACAGAAATTTAATAGGGTTTTTGGTGCTTCAAGGAAAAAATGTTAAGTAGTCTGCTAGCTGAGCTTCCTCATTATATTACCTTATGCTTAGCTGCTCAGATGAAATGAATAATAATTTCCTGCCTTGGCTGGATTTGCTCTACAGAAGCACTGTAAGCATCCAGTCAGGCAATTCTGCATGTGAAACTGTTTTAATACATCCATTTGGATACCAGTTTAATGTGGTTTACTAAGATGTTGCCATCACACATTAAATGGCATATCTTTTATTTATTTTTTTTAATTAATTTTGAGCTCACTATGTGTTTAGGGTATATATATGTAATTAATGATTCGTGGAGGTGTACATCTCTGTTGCACAACATGCATCAGTTGTTTGAATAATTAGATAGAAGCATTGAATGTAGACTATGAAATAGAAATACTCAAGCGGAAATCCTAATCTGCCGCAATAATTTAAAGAAAGGGCTTGTCATTGCCACTTGTAAATCTCGAACAGACTGTTATCTTGCAAAACCACAACAGCATAAAATTTAGCTCAATGAAATAGAGGTGCTTTTCTAATATCCTGGTTTTGTCAGCTATGGAAAAAGGCATTTTAGAAATAATAATTAAAAGAGGCATCAAGAATTCAGTTATGAAGAAGACTTTCTTCTGACGTGCATAGTATTTTAAGCAGGACATTAAGGAGATCTAAAACTAGGAAATGAGGTGGGAAAGCTCTAGATGCCTTGGTATTAACAGTGAAGACTTTTGTGTACATCAAAATAACCAGAAAAAAAATGTAATATCTCTTCTTATTCCCTCTACCCACCACAATGTATTTCCTACCTCTCAGATGCCTCTTGTAGGAGTGAAATTTTCAAGATTTTTTTCTGGAGTTGGTTATTTCTTTTACTCACGTTTTGGCTTGAGCAGCCAGAACTCAGAAAGCAGAGCTATATGGAGTGGTGTAACAAACTTATCCCGTCTGATCAAAACTCCACAACTTTCTCACCTATGTTATTTTTGACCCCTGTGCAGAATTGCACTGTGCTGGAGGAAATGGCTCTGTCTTAATCATCAACTGTGAGTTGGCACTGGCTGTATTCTTTTTTTCCATATTTTAAGATTACATCTTCTTGTGCACTATCATTTTAAAGATCCTTTGGACTTCAGACAGAGGGAAGTGTTTGTCATTTCTTAACATCTTAGCATATTATTGCCAATTTATCATGTTGCATGGCATCCTGTGACGGGATGATGAAGATCCAGCGTTACTTGTCAGAGTCATATGACAAACCAGTGCTAAATTATTGAGTCTCGGTTGACAGCGGTTAGTAGTAGAGAAAGGTTTTGAGTCATCAATTTCAAAACCTAAGGGTGTTAAAAGAAGGCCTTCCTTGCCAGGGGAAACGGTGAAATAAATCATTATGTCAAATCCGCTGGCTTATGTGGCATGTTGATTTGCTTTTCTGTCTTTATCTCTCTTCCCTGCCCCCAACCCCCCACCTCCCCCTTTGCTTAATCCATGAATTATTTCATTTGTTAGTATTTTACCATTCTCAGATGAGCATGAGTGATTATCATGCTAACAATAACATGATTCCTTTCCAAGATTCTTATGGCTACAATCTCTCTTACCTTTCCTGTGATCAAAAGTCATGTTGGAAGGAGTTAATAAATTACAGTATTTATAGGGTCTAGGAAGAATCTAGGTTTGCCTCTCTTGAATGCTTTTGTTCACTTCACCATCATGAGCTAGGTAAGGTTCCCAGTGTCAGTTGGAGAATGACAAGGGATTCCCATTTTGGACATGGAATTTATGTGGTGGATTTTAGAGTTGTTTTTCTGCTACTTTTATCTGTGTAATACAGTATAATTTTGCTTTCTGTGAACTTCAGTAGCTATTTAGTTGTTCTGTTGAATATTCTTCCCATTAAACTCACTTGGAAAGAGAATTGGGAAAAATGACTACATTAAGTATGCAGAGAACGGCAAGGAGAGTCACAATTTTCTTTCCTGTTTATTTCTTTCTAATTTTGTGTATGGTCATGAAAATTTAGGATACTCCTCTGGGTTAGGAAAACATTTTGCTTTTCTGAATGGAGGCAGTTGCTTGGATTCAGCGAGGGCTCTGTCACTAATACCAGCTGGAACATTAGTCAACTTGTTGCAAGATTAGCTGAAAAAACCTGGCCATATTAAAATACAATTTATATCTACAAATATTTCTGGTCTAGGACATGTCAGATATAGTTTGTTCAGCTCAGCTTGCTCATTTTTTGCCACTGTTTGAGAATTACAGATTCACTTGCAAATTTTTATTTTTTTAAATACTATGGCTTGACAGTATAATTCCCATGCTATGATAAATAAAGCTAATTTCTGCGGAAGTCTAAGCATTTGGTTTTTTAACAGTAGTTGTTTATTATGGTTATGAAACAAGCTACACTGTAGATTAATAATTCACTTTTTCACATTTGAATTAATAACTACTGTATCTCACATCCAGTGTTTATCTGGCAGTTCATTTTTTAGTAAGAAGAGTAAAATTGTGTTCGCATTTACAATTTTAAACCTGTAAAATGAATTATACAATAGCATATATATTTTATTACTGTTTTTATTTTTTAAAGGATTCAGGTAATTGCAGATTTAAATATGCCAAAAGTGAAAGTTTTACTCAATTAGGTTTCTCTGTCTTTTTTATTTTTCTGTTGCTCATGCAACCTAGCAATATTCCATCAGTGTGTAAATTAATCTATTATTTGACTTTATACTTATTTTAAGTATGTAAATATATGACAGCCATCTGGGATTATTGTGATGGTTACACATGGCATATGTGCCTATATTAACCACTAGGGTAACCAGATACTTGAATTAATATTTACTCTTAGCAATTCAGTACAGAATATAACCCATTAAATGCTTAACCCTTAATTTTTATCTACTTTTATGAACTCATATAGTAGAAATCATTACAGATACAAAGATATAAGAAAGACAGATGGAAAAAGAAGTGACAAGGTAAGCAGACAGCCAAGAGGATAAGTGGCTTTGATTTTTTCCAATCTAGAATTTTAGTTTAACATAATTTTGTTTTTGGAAGGGATACAAAGTGTATGGAATCTTAGGTGTCTGTAGTCTCTCAGTAATGGACAATATCAGGCAGTAGTAGTTCCAGCAGGGAATTATGAAGTGCTTAAGGCAGTAAGGAAAGAAGAACTACTGGTGAAGTGAGAAATATCTGGGTATTAAGAACTGTGTTCATATCCACAAAAAATATTTGGGAAGAATTTAGGTACCTCAGTCTGTGTGTAATAACAAGGTATCAAAAATATCCCTGAGCTCAGTCTCAGTCGTAGAATAAGTTAGGTGGGAAGGAGCCTCTGGAGCTGTCTTGTCTAAGCAGAGCAGGTCCATTTGGAGCAGACTGCTCCATTCCTTGTCCATTTGAGTTGTATCTCCAAGGATGGAGGTCTTACAGCCCCTCTGAGGCCCTCTATAAAGTGTTTGACAACCCTTATGAGGATCTTTTTTTTTCATATATCTAATAATTTATTATGTTTTGCATCCACATATTATTCTCCATCATCTCTGCACCTGGCATTAGGTAGTTTTAGACAGCACTGAAACACTTTCTAAGGGTGAACAAACTCTGTTCTCTCAACTTCCCTTCATAGATCATGGTATTCCAGCCCCTGGTTCTGGTGGCCATCCACTGGTCTCACTTCAATAAATACATCTATCTTACGGTCAGAAGCCCAGAACTGGGTGTAGTATGACAGTGGTGGTCTCACCATTGCTGAAGGGATGGGAGCAATCATTCCCCTCAGCCTTTTGGCTTCACTATTGCAGCTGGGTATGTAGTTGGCCTTCCTCACTCTGGGACATGCTCTGACTGCTGTTTTCTTGTTGTCCAGTGGGACCCTAAGATCCGTTCCTGCAAAGCTGCTTTCTATGTAGTCAGTGCCCACTCTGTATTGGTGCATGGTCTAATTATGGAGATAGATAGGAAAATAGTTGTATTATTGCTTCCTCCCTCCAGCTTGCACTATTTGGCAAAACAAATGATGGAGTGTGTTCTTGTGGTTTAGATGCCTAAATACAATATAACAATTATGAGTGTCAGCCTGACGATCGTACTCTCTAATAGAGCAGCTGTTGAGAAATATGGATTGCAGTCTTGGAGTTTTGGATGTCTCTACCATCCAATATTTAAGACAGTCTTCTGTGAATGTTTCTCTGTGAAGGTTTCTTAGGGTTCCCGTTCTGAGCCTCTTCTACTTTTAGGCAACCTGTTTTTCTCCCCCCCCCTTTATAATAACTTCAGGTGTGCAAGCTGAGGCTATGGTTTCTGCTCCAGGAGCTGGGTTCTCAGCATCTGTTGCCATGTTCAATGTCACAACCTTTAACTATCTTTTGTATCTCACCACAAGTGACTGGATCACTCTGCATAATTTACTTGACATGTTTAGCTTGTTTTTCTGGCTTAATTTTTGTGAAGAGAGTTCAACTTAGATGAGCTGTCTGAGTAGCCTCAAAGTATGGCTTTGCCAGATATTTTTGAAATCTCAGGCTTAATTATATAAAATCACTACCTCAGATTCAAAATATGTGCTATTTTGCCAAGTTATTCTTTTTCCTATTGTTATGGATTATATTCCTTTGACTCCAGTAAAGTAATGCAATAAACTGTGTGCTTGCAGAGTAAGATCTGCAAGGTGAACTCCCCATGCTTGCAAGCTGAAGATCACAATCTAGCATAGCATATTTCCTGTGAGACTTGACTGACTCTATAAAGAGTAGATGATTCTTTTCCTTTAGTAAGACAGGTCACTGCCCAGTATTTTTCACAAAAACATGTCTTAACATCACTTCTTTGTGTAAACATATAGTCTGGATATTTCATTCTTTGTTCTTTACAGTTATGTAGCTGTGGGAGTGCATATGTAAAACTATTGAAGAAAAAGCATTTATTCACAGTTCAGTTGTTGCCACTGCCAGTGGAAAATAAGTTAGAGCTGTCAGACTGATAACCTGATGTGACGAGAATCACTGCACTTTTTAGATACTGACAATTTATATTCAATCACTACTTACATGGATAAACTTAGACTACCTAAGATCAGGTTCGTTGGTGTGTTGTTATTTGGTTGGTTTAGGGTATTTGTTTAGCTTCTGTTTAAAGTTATGGTGTCATATAATGCGTATATATATGTAAGTACCAACGTTAGAGTTACAAAGTGATAAGACTGAGATTTTGTTAGACACTTAATTCTGGGCATATTAAAATGTTTTGCTATTGCATATTAAACTATTTACTTTAGATAATTTTTCATAGGGAATTTGGGGGTTATTTTTTGTTTTGAATATAAGCAAGTTGTAAGAATGGATCCAAATCAGGAGCTATTTATTTTCCTGATTTTCATTTCCTAGGGAGAGATGAAATATAAAGGGATCTCTAAGATTCATTTGGGTTGGGAGGTAGAGGGATCAGCAGAAATAATTTTTTGTATAATGGGAAGGGGAAGATTGAAGAGAGGGTAATGTTAAGGTGGAGTTTCTTAAAAAAAAAGGAAAAAATGGAAAAATGAAAGAATATATGAGCAGTTGCTGCTTCTCATGCAGCTCTAACCAGATAGATAAAGCCGTGAAGAAATGTAGAGACTCCCAGCAGCAAGTGCCGGAAGGGCTGGCATTTATCTAAGCAGCCCGTTTTGAACGTAGTAGGCAACCCAAGCTTCTCAGAATGTAGGAATCCATGCCCAATGGACAGTCAGAGGTAGATGGTGGGGTTAGTACATGGAATTAAGAAGGCTGTGTTTAAAAGGTGACTTCCTGGAAAGGATACTCTGCAGCTGTGTCCCATCTCCGTGTGGCGGTGGCAACTCTGTATGCATTATCTCAGTCCTCCTGTGTGTTCCATGGTTTTTGTGAAAGTCAAACTGGAGCACAAAGGCTGGTGTGCTCCAGTACTGATTGCATATCACCTCTGGCCTGCAGTTATACTTAACATATGCATCTCACTTAACCTGAATCAGTTAAGATACAGCACAGATGTCAGTTACAACATGTATTTGGTCAGTTTTTATGATTTATTTCCATCTTTGGTTGCAGATTAAGTTTATCACTGTGGGGAGTCTGAAAAAATGTATGCTTAAAAGAAGCTAATTTATCAGATCTAAAGATCTACTGCAGGCAAAGTACTCATCTGTGAAAGAGGCAAAATGTCTCACCTTGTCTTGGAGGCTGAACTACATTCAGAAGAGTTTGCTCTTTCTAAAACCAGCTTGTATTCTGTGCTGTAGCTTTTCTAAAATAAATAAGTCAGTAAACAGTGATGCTGTTTCATCAGTGCTGCCTGTCAGGCTTTTTAGGAACAACAGAATTTGTGAAGTTTGTATGGTCTGTTGTGACAGCTCTCACCAGTACTTTGCATTGATTAACTGAAATGAATCTTTAGAACAGGACCATTCAAAACCGGCTAGCACAAGGGGATGTTTTGACGAACAAGTACCTTGGGGAACAAAGGCTGGTTATGGTAGTAAATTTACTTGTTATATTATATTAGTGAAAATTGTGTTGAATTTGGAGATCTTTTCCTCATTCTTCTTAGTCTGTCTTAAGACTTACATTATGGGCAAGTATCATGTGCAAACCTCATGTTTTTAGTATTAGCCAAGCTTACATCCTGCCAACAGAGGGTTTTTGTGATTAAAAAATCAATGCCAGAAATGTCTGATGTAAAAATCTCTTTGAAAAAGTTGATATAAAAATCCCTATAATTTTCTGAAATGCTTTTAAAATCAGATATTGAAATAAAATGATAAAATATGTATTACAGTTGCTAGAGGTAATGTTTCCCAAAATGCCTGAAAGTACAAGAAACAAGATGAGTCTGCTTCAAGTACTTTAATTGTTTTATATCATGTTAAGTGTCTTTGTACACAATGAAGTGTAGAGTGCAGACATAGCCTAGATCCCAATTGATTGTAATTCTTTAAGTAAGAAATTTTGGAGTGTATGATTACAGCGTATACTTAGCTGTATTTTTCTTGTGGTTGAATGAGGCTTTTCAAGAGTATCCAGGCTTCTAGGTGTATGTGAATGCTATTTACTGCCCTGCTTCAGTACATCTGGAAAAAGAAGATCCAGCTTCAGAGTTTTTAAAATTTGTTTTCCTGGTCAGTCTTATTGAAACTTCATGGAACATAGGTCCATTAAAAAGGCCGATTTTAAAAATCCTGCCTTTTACTGTTTTTAGTGTGGGCAGGGAGATAGGATATTTTTTAGATTTTGACCTGGGACCTGTATTTTTTAGGCACCAAAATATTTATAGTCTGTTATAAGCCACAGGAGACAGCCTTAGTTGGTGTCTCAGCCACTTAAACTTTGCTCTTGAACTGTTTGTGTTTACAGGTACAGTGCTCAAGAGTAACACAGTCTGTCACTGTGCCTGACATCCCTTGAAGTGATTTTGTCTCAATTCTGAAAATAAAAACCTGTACGATTGAAGGCAGGACATAGCCAGCAGAGCTTTTTGGTTTATAAAAATCATTTTCCCTCCAGGCAGTTTAGGGGAAAGTGACTCCAGCACACTATGGGGCACAGTGCTTACAGGCATTTGTGTGGCGTCTTGCTGAATGCAATAAGTGATCTCTTCATGTAATGGTGAGATTGCTGTCTGTAAGTGTGCTCTAAAAAATGTGATAGGAGCCAAGTGATTACGAATTGCACCAGAAATACCAATTCATTATAAAGGATGGTTTTCAATAAAGATCCTAGAAATTATTAGGCAGTCTTTTGAGTGAATGCTTCTGTTATATATTAGATTTGAAAAGGATTATAGACTCATAGAATTCTTTGGGTTGGAAGGGAACTTTAAAGATCATCTAGTTCCTACCCTCCAGCCATGGATAGGAGCACCTTCTACTAGACCCTGTTTCTCAAAGCCCCGGCCAACTTGGCCTTGAACACTGCCAGGGATGGGGTCGCCGTAACTTCTCTGGGCAACCTGTCCCAGTTCCTCGCTATCCTTATAATAAAGAATTTCTTCCTTACAACAAATCGAAGTCTACCCTCTTTCAGTTTAAAACCATTCCACCTTTTCCTTTCATTACATTTCCTTGTAAAAAGTCCCTGTCCAGATTTCCTGTTGGCCCATTGGAAGGCTGCTATAAGGTCTCCTCAGAGTCTTTTCTTATCCAGAATGAACAAGCTCAACTCCCTCAGCCTGTCTTCATAGGAGAGGTGCGCCAGCATTATGCAATTTCCTGAAAGTATGATAGGTAATATAGTGTCAGTGGGATTTTTTTTCCTTTTGTATATAATGACACAATTTAAGTTTAGCTGTCAGATCACATTAGATTCTCTGATTTTTTCTGTAGTTTTAGATGAAAGCAACTCTTCACACAGCAGAAAGTGAGAAGAGCATTTATGCCAGTCAAGCTTACAGACATTGTACTTTCTCTCACACATTTCCCCCCCTCCCCCCTGTTTCTCTCTCATCCTCCTCCCTTCTTTCTCCTCATTGCTGGAAACAATTGCATCAATACTAGGAAAACTATTGAGTTAAACTCCATGCACCATGATGAAGTTTTTTGATGCAAATAGGGCTCAGTTGCTTTAGTTTCTTGCTACAACAATCTGTAGTAAAAACCTAATAAATCAAGTTGAAGCTGGAAAGGAGGTGTATAAAGCAAGAAAAAAAAATATACTTCCTTCTTGAATAATGGCCTCGGGGATTGCTTTTTTTTTTTATAATTTGAAGGGCAGTTATGAAGTTTAGAGAAACATCTTTTTCTAACTGTGGCTGAAATGAAATCTAAAATGCTTTAGATTTAGGATCACCAGCTGTACTGGGATGCTTTGAATGAAGCACAGATAGCTGGACAGACTACCCCCCATAGGTCCTCACATGTGATGTCTTTTAAGCCAAGTGGTGTCCTCAGGGTTACCCCTTCGAAGTATGAATTCAGAACATAGCATTTGTGCAGCTGGGGAGCACCTTTATTCATATCTCTTTGCTTACCTGAGAGATTTGTATGTTCCCTAAAAGCATTTGCTATAACAGCACTGTGATGAACAGTTTCTGTCACTTCAACAAACAGATCAGTTAGGCCGCAGGGAGAGATACAGTCTTGACAGACCTTGGGAACATGGGGAAAATACCTGCTAGTTGCCACAATCAGGTCCTTTGTAAATTGTGTATGTCTCACTTTATAGAATAATTTTTTTTATGTGCCTATGGGAATATAATTTCTGAGAAAGATGGTTTTAACAGTATGTAGAAAGGCAGTAAGCTTCACCATAGGCAAGAAAGTAACCCTCTAACTGTTGGCACAGTTCTAACAAGGAGCTTCTAAGCTCACAGTCATTTAAAGCTAAGCTTTCATTTTTCATTGTCGTGTTTGCGTAATTTCAACCCAGGAGATTGTAGTGGGCTAAGGTGTATCATTCTACAATTTTGGAGAATACAAATGTTAACTCTCATATATATAGATCAGCAGTGCTTATTCATGGCTGCATTGGTGGTTGATTCCTCACTATTAGAAGTTTCAGATAGAGAATAGCTGTGGAAAAATCTGTCATCAATGACAATAAACTTTTCAAGCCCTTACTGTGTGATATTAATTAAGTTGAAGAAAGAGCCTGAGAATCACATAGTGAATAGGTTCTGTTACTTTATATTGCCAATCACACAATATTAAAGTCTGTGTTAGGAATGTTATGGACCTTCACATCACTAAATAAGTTTGTCTGTTGAGCACAGAAAGAAACGTTTCTGTGCATTGCTAGTCATGCTCAAATTTCAGCTTTTTCAGCCTGCAAGCTTCTCTTCTACATCTAGAGAAGTTTCAGTGAAGATGGTAATGTACCGGGCACAGACTGACCCAATGCTCAAACCCGTTTTCCAATTAAAGCAATTTCAAGACTCTGGAGATGGAGGAATCACTGTTTCTTAAGTCTCTGGCCCTGTTACAATCGAAAACCTTAGTGTTTTACTTTTTCTCTGACAGAAATAACATGCTGTCATGGTTTAAGCCTCTAAAACTCACGAAGTTTTACTTACTCACTCACTCACCCACCCACCTACCCACCCACCCACCTCTTTTTCTTCCCCCAGTCCTGGGGGGATGGGGAGGAGAATCGAAAGAATGCAACTCCCACAGGTTGAGATAAGAACAGTTTAGTAACTGAGGTATAACACAAATCCCTACTGCTACCACCAGTAATAATAATGACAAGGCAAATACAAAGAAAGAGAATACAACTGCTCACCAAGCCTGACCCAGCCAGTGCACCCCCCAGCAGCGAACCCCCCAGTCCACCACCACACCCTTCTGGGCCTCTGCTCTCCGTTTTCGCATCCTGGACATGATGTGCTGTGGTATGGAATAACCTCTTTGGTCAGTTTGGGTCAGGTGTCCTGTCTCTGCTTCCTCCCGCCTTCCCCTCCTTCCTGTCAGCGCATGAGACTCAAAAAGTCCTTGGCCAGCCAAAACATCAACAAGCAGTAACTGAAAACACTGGTGTTATCAGCGCAGTTCCCAGGCCCAAAACCAAAAACACAGCACTGCACCAGCTACCAAGAAGGAGAAAAATGACTGCTACTGCTGAACCCATGACACATGCTTCGCTGTTATTTTATGCTTACCAGTTTTAAAAGCAGAAACAACTGGGTGGACAGCATGGAGATAAAGACAGATAAAGAGAGGTTAACACTGCATTAAGACTGAGTACTCTAGATTTAAACCAGTAAACTGTCCAGTTGTTTAGTTCTTTTTCTGGATTTGCTCTGTGTTAAAAATGGTTATAAATTTACATTTGCCTTTACTTGCTTTTGTGTATACTTAAACTGAGAACTCACAAGTGAAGTTTTCCTCTAAATAATACAATTTTATAGCTTCCATGTGATGGGTTGATACATAGCTTTTATTGCACAGTGATATCAAATTTATCTTCACTCTAAGAGTTCCAGTTTAAGTACTTGAGTTACCTAACTCTCATTGTTTTGTGCAAAGCTCAGTGTTCTTCATTACAGCATTTGAGCGAACAGTTTAGAAATCTTGAGTATAACATGATTGCATTATTATGCTTTGGTTACTTGGCAGTTTAAAACTATTTTCCTATAATTTGGATTTAAAGACTTTATTGGCAGATGTGGAAATAAGGGTAAGATAAATATCCCTAGAGTATTTTTTCTTCTGTTTAAAGCTTTTAATGGTTTCTCTTGGCTTTCTTAAAAATAAAATGCAATTTTAGTAACAAGAATTGCTTCCAACTGAAAATTGCATATTTTTTTTTTTAAATAAAAAGAGCTAGCTATTTCTATTTTTTTGCAAAGGATTTTCAAGAAAATTGGCTCAGATATGTAATTCTTTTTCAATTTGATTGAATCCATTTTGCCTTCAAGTGCAGCTTAGAACAGTTTCTTTGCCCTTCCATTTTTTCTTCTTAATGAAGACTGTGGAGGTAAATTGAGTAGATGAAGAATGCTTTCATTTCAGTGGCTTTAAAGGTACAAATGTGCAACAAAGAGCCAAATTCTTGGCTTCTGTGCATGTTTAAAATACCTATATTTTATATTAAAGGTTGAAACGTTTATGCGTTTAGGCATATCTGCCTATGTAAGCTTATTTAGTTAGGTTGTCCTTTCTGGGCGTTGTACTGGTTACAGGAGATTTTCCCTGGGTCCCTGTCCCCAGAGCAATCCCCTTTTCTCCTCTTGTGTTTGAGGAAGCTGTGAATAGCTTTCGTAGAAAAAAAAAAATTCAAATTTTGCAGAACTGATTTCATTTACTGGACTGTCCTACATGTGAATCTGGGAAGTGATTACACAGGAATTTGGGGAGGGACTTTGCAGGATGAGTCCCATGACATAATAACATATTTTTGGATAATTCCAAGTAGATCATCTCTTGTATTTCCTATTCTCTTAAAGATATTCCTTCTTCCTGATGCATAAGGTGGCAGTTTCTCCCAAGCAGCATTTAGTAAGTCTGCCAGCTGTAATTGCCTCTCACTTATATCTTCTGGGAACAAAAATGAATACCGTACTTCCCTCTTTCCATTGCTATTTTTAAGAGAAAGGGAGATATTTGGGTAACATTTATAAAAACACAGTAGTTTTTAGGACTATGAGTCCTGTGGCATCAGCTGTATAAAAGTAGAAAGCCACAAGCAATTGCTTTGCACTAACAGAGGCAACTGCATAAAATCTGATGGAAAATCAAAGGGAGATGATTTCACAAACTGCGCCAGAGTTCAAGCGAGCTTCTCCTTACTTTTTTCAATGCCAGAGAGATTTTTTTAGCATTGTTCACCGCAAAGTGCTTCCTTGCCACCAATATCATGTAGTTTTTGAAGGCATATACACTCATTTTTGATATTGCCATGTCTGTCGGTCATGTGGTTAGTATTAGTAAAATAGCATGAAACACTCAATTCATATAATTTTCAGATCAAACGAAAATGCTTATTTTTGTCCTTCTTTGCAAAGACTGACTTAATGTTTAAAGCAAAAAAAGAAAAGGGGGGGGGCTGGGGGAGGAAATAAACCCCCCAAAGCTTAATTTACTTTATGTCACATCAATTTCTAAGCTATCAGCTCTGTCTATTTTTTTGACCTTCTTTAGATTCATTCCTGATCCAACTCATCAGGAATTATGTTCTCCTTGCTGTTCCCGTTAATTCATGTCCCTGAAATGTATACTAGATTTTTTGTTGGAGTCTTACAGGACCTCCTTTAAGTTCATTTACATATCCACAGAGCTCTATCATTGTAACTCAGGGGATGGTTTGCCAATATTAAATGAAGAAATGCCATGTCTCATTAGAGATTCAAGTACCTCTTTTGGTGATCTTCTCCTGTAGCTGCATGGTCTGTAATTCCTTGACTCAACAAAATAAAAAAAATCAAGCTTAAACAGCGTAGATTTAGGTTAGATATAAGAAAGAAATCCTTTGTTATGAGAGTGGTGAGGCACTGGAACAGGTTGCCCGGAGAGGTTGTGGATGCCTCTCCTTGTGGTAGTGTTCAAGGCCAGGTTAGACAGGGCCTTGGGCAACCTGGTCTAGTGCGAGGCAACCCTGCACATGGCAGGGAGGGAGGATGGAACTGTATGATCTTAGGATCCTTTCCAACCCAAACCATTCTATGATTCTAAATTCCTTCATCATCTGTTTCTGGATGACTCAACATTTACACTATATTATAAAATCTCTCCACTGCTTGAATGTTATATTCTGTATTAACCAGTAAAGTGAACAACTTTATACGGCACAAGCATCTAAATTGGATTAATGTATGAAGCCTGTTAAAAAGCTTTGGACTGAGACCAGACCCAGTGGTAATCAGTTGCTTTGTGATAATGTTAAGTTTGTGACTGACTCTAAGTCACATCAAATGGTGTTTCAACTGCTGGAGCTATTGAAATGTTGGATGCAGCATTCCTTACAAGAATGAAAGAGTGAGGCTTCTTTTGATGAATTCAGTATGCTGTGACAACATATCAGAAAGCTCTAGTCAGGAGACAGTTTTCAAGGGTTTTTTATGTTCTTTTACTGTATTTTTAGCTCTATTAATACTTGGTACTTAGTTTCTTACTACTAACTTCATTCTCTCTCAAAAAAGGAATTGATTTAATTTTTTTCAAACTAGTTTGTAGGATTTTTGTAGGGGCTATAATCAGCTGTTCAGAGATGGAACATAGAATTGACTTCTTGATTGCATGTGAAATTTAATATTTAGTTTGCAAAAGAAGCATATTGATTTTTTTTTATTTCTATTTAGTATTGGAAGGGTCAGAGTGATAATAAATAAGCTTACAGAATTTCATGTGTATAAGGAGGTAGTTGTTGAAATGAGTTTCATGGAATTAACAACCTAGTTATGCTCAATCTTTGCTTCTCATACTATAACTTATTTCATTCTTCCATTTGCCCTGAATTCTGTTGACTAGCATAGGAGGACAGTGTCTCCTACATAAGTGTAGGTGCTAGGGATCTTCTGTATTGCGAATGCATTGGAAGTCCATGTAGACTGGTCTATTTTGGTCAAAAGTCCAGAAATCTTTGCCATGTACCTTCTCCACCCAAACACCTCTCTCACCCACAAATGCAGTTTCAGTAGGAAAAAAGGGGTGTGTGTATCTGGTCAAGATGGATTGATGTACAACATGGGAAATAGAACAAAAAAACCCTATGTACTTGGTGGTTTTTTCCCTCCCCATCTCCTAGTACTTTTTCCCATTGAAGTGAGCATAAGTTGTGCAGAATTTTTTTGTAATAAAGTAAAATGAGCCTTAAAGTCATTACTGGTGATCATGAGGCACTGCTGTGTTTATCTTGAATTCTGTAAGTTTTGTAATGAGCAGAACAAGCACCTTTTTTGAGAGATTGTTTACCTAAAAAAGATTAATGGCTTGATTCTATTCAGTGAGGAGTACAATATGTTGCCTGCTTTTGCAGTGAACCATAGCATGATTTTATGCCTGTCAGGCAGCTGGTTTGAATGTATCTGATGTAACATATTTGTGGATGAGAATTCAGGAACAACCCTAATCTGCATAGGAAAATGACTTCAGTAATCACCACCTCGAATGAAGAAGTTTTAAAGCAGACCTTGGTGTTCATTATATCTAAAAATTTTATTGTAGTTCAGCAGCATTGTTCTTTTCCTTTCTCTTACCTGTTGAAAATAAAAGGAAAATTCAGAGGAATGTAAGACCTGTTAATAGAATGATTATCAAACACTAAAACCCATGAATATTTTAATGCAACCATTTAAACAGTTGAACTGCTGCAACGTAACTCAAAAGTTTTGTTTACTCTTTCCTGTAAATCTTGTAACACAAAGTACAGCAGAGTAAGACCAGCTGTCCTTCTCCAAATGACTTATTTCTCTGACTGAAATAGGTTATTTCGTCTTACAAGTCTTCAATTTGTCAGTAAGCAGTGCTGAATTCTGCCGTTTTCTTGTATTCTGGCAGATTAAATTTGGGGCCATGTGACAAAGTTTCTGATGCCTTTTGCTCCCTCTAGGGACCAGGATCGTTGCCTGAACTACTGCTTACGCAGCTTATCCTCTCTTCATGTGTGAACTGCAGTTTTAAGGCATGATGGTGGCCAGGTTGATGAGCACAATGGCATTCATTGAAGTCATTCACGTTTTATAGGATAGTTAATAGGAGGCTAGCTTGGTCTTCACTAGCTCTCCAAAGACTCCAGTTTTGAATGAAAAGTAGGAAGATTGCCAGGAATATTCATTTAGCATTTGATCCTTGGCAGGAATTGTGACTGAGGGAGACATTCTCTGTGAATTCACTCTAATGATGTATTTCCTAATATTTCAAATTTTTTTGCTTCTGAGCTTAGCAGTGCCTCTTCACTTGAACATCTTCAGAGGAGCTGAAGATTAGTAAAAAGTGTAGTGTATGTCCCAAATAGGAAGTACAAAAGGAACATAGGGAGAAGTTTTGCTGTACTTTAGACACAATTTGTATTTGATAAGAAAATGCATTAAATGAAAGTTCACTTCCTGGTTTAGCTAATAGTTTTGTAGTAGGTTATGAAGCTAAAAAAACCCCTCATGTACTTGTAAAATGCCTGTGTTAAGAGATATTTGAGGAAGTTTCACAAGACTATATAGGGTCTTCGTTGTCAGTTTTTATATTAGTGTGAAAATGCATTTGGTAAATTAAGATATAGAATTTTAAAAACCAAGATTATTATTGTACTTGTGAAGGAAAAAGCAAGCATAAAAAAGTAAAGGTTATCACTACAGTTGAAAATCATACTGAAATACAGAGCAAAAGTGGAAGAAAGGATGAAAAAAAGTGAAAGTAATTTTAACATTCCCTAGGCACATTTCTCTGTCATCAAAGCTATGAATTCATGAAGCAAAAGAAGAAAATTTGACAGAAAGGTACACTCTGTAGGATGCCAATAGAAAGCGCATATCACAGCAGATGTCCCTTTCACAAAGACTTAGTCAAAACCGGATGAAGTGTGCGCTGGAATCAGTGCTGCCCTTGTACAAAGGCTGGTAGCTTTAAAGTTAACTGGGTAAATCCTGCAGTAGGACTGTATTAATATTGCGTCTCACAGTTCAAACCTACCTTTAGTCTGTGATCTTGTGAACTCTTTTCCATGTGTTTAATAACACGTATTAACAATTTCATTTAATTATACTGATCTTTATCTAGGTTTAATAAAAGTCTATGTGTACAGTTTACAGTTTGAAATAGAAAAAAAAATCCATGCAAGTTATGACTGAAGTCTTAAATAGATGGGAGTATTATGAAATTTATAAAATAGCTGTCAGGTGAATTCTTAATTCAGTAGACATAATGGTAAAATATTACATCAATACAATCAGGCTTCTAAAAACTTCTGAAAGAAAAAAAGTGGATTTTTATATATGTATTTGAGTTTATGTACTTATTACTTATTTAGTGGGAGGTGTCCCTGCCCATGGCAGGGGGGTTGGAACTAGATGATCTTAAGATCCTTTCCAACCCTAACTATTCTGTGATTCTATATATTTAATAGCTGAATTATATATGTAAAGTGCATATGAATATCCCCAATAGTATGCTGTTAGTGATGCCATGGAAATATATCGTGATCTGTCCCTGGAGCCTAGCACTGGGCCATCAGCCAGCTGGGAAAATTCTTGGGAGAATTATTCCCAGTGAAGGACTGGTGCTGCTTAATCCACCAGATATAAACCCCTGTCAGAAAATCTCTTCACCTGCTTTTTATTGAGGGACAAAGGAAAGATGAAGTTAGCAATCCTCTGCCCCTCCTTCTCTCCCCCCCCCCTTCAGTATTATTATTATTATTATTATTATTATTATTATTATTAATTTCTTGTTACAGGAGATACTGTAATCTCCTTGAAACAGGAATGGTCTTCATGTGTGCTGTGATCAGGCACAGCAGTTTTTTACTTGACACACTGCCAGCAGTAGTGGCTTTATTAAGTAGTCTTTTCAATGCAGTATTTGTACTACTCAGTGTTATTACACATGTGTACATTACTGTCCAAATGCATTAAAGAAATAAATTTGAAGGGGGGAGAAAAGGAAAACATTTTATATTCTATGTAGCTTCAACCCAGAAGGCATTTTAACATCACTGAGAGAATATTTCACTAGAAATGTACAGGTAATATCTCCTGGGGAGGACTAGGTGGCAAATGTAATTTGGAATTTCCCTCTGACCTTTGCTATGAGGCTTCAGTTAGCTACTGTTAAATTCAGATTTAAAGAATTTGTAGTTTGCTAAAAAATGGCAATATTTATCTTTGTCAACTAGGAGACATAGGCAAATGCTGTTTCATGAAGGAATTATTTATTACATTTCTGTCAAGGTCATAGGTCTAATTAAATTAGTTAGAGAGTCTTTTCACTGTTCTTTTATCTGTACTAGGTCATAGGAAATCATGGCAGTTAGGTGAAGTTCCTGACAACTGGAAAAAGGGAAATATAACCCCCATTTTCAAGAAGGGGAAAATGGATGTGCCGGGGAATTACAGACCAGTCAGCCTCACCTCTGTGCCTGGCAAAATCTTGGAGCAGATTCTCCTGGAAGGCATGCTGAGGTGCATGAAAAACAAGGTGCTTGGTGACAGCCAGCATGGCTTCACTAAGGGGAAATCCTGCCTGACCAATCTGGTGGCCTTCTATGATTGGGCTATGGAACTGGTGGACGGGGGTAGAGCAGCTGATGTCATCTACCTGGACTTGTGCAAAGCGTTTGACACTGTCTGACATGACATCCTTGTCTCTAAATTGGAGAGACATCAATTTGATAGGTGGACCACTCGGTGGATGAAGAACTGGCTGGATGGCCGCATGCAAAGAGCTATGGTCAATGGCTCAATGTCCATCTGGAGACCACTAACGAGTGGTGTCCCTCAGGGATCGGTGTTGGGACCGGTTTTGTTCAACATCTTTGTTGGTGACATGGACAGTGGGATTGAGTGTGCCCTCAGCAAGTTTGCCGTTGACACCGAGCTGTGTGGTTCGGTTGATGCATTGGAGGGAAGGAATGCCATCCAGAGGGACCTTGACACGCTTGTGAGGTTGGGCTGATGCCAACCTGATGAAGTTTAACCATGCCAAGTGCAAGGTCCTACACCTGGGTGGGAGCAATATCAGGCACAGCTCCAGGTTGGGCAGAGAAGAGATTCAGAGCAGCCCTGCGGAGAAGGACTTGGGGGTGTTGGTTGATGAGAAAATGAACATGAGCCGGCAGTGTGTGCTCGCAGCCCAGAAAGCCAACGGTATCCTGGGCTGTATCAAAAGGAGTGTGACCAGCAGGTCGAGGGAGGAGATCCTGCCCCTCTACTCTGCTCTTCTGAGACCTCACTTGTAGTACTGTGTGCGGTTCTGGTGTCCTCAACATAAGAAGGACATGGAACTGTTGGAACAAGTCCAGAGGAGGGCCACGAGGATGATGAGGGGACTGGAGCACCTCCCATATGAAGATTGGCTGAGAAAGTTGGGGCTGTTGAGCCTGGAGAAGAGAAGGCTGTGTGGAGACCTCCTAGCGGGCTTCCAGTATCTGAAGGGGGCCTATAGGGATGCTGGGGAGGGACTCTTCATGAGGGACTGTAGTGATAGGACAAGGGGTAATGGGTTCAAACTTAAACAGGGGAAGTTTAGATTGGATATGAGGAAGAAGTTCTTTACTGTGAGGGTGGTGAGGCACTGGAATGAGTTGCCCAGGGAAGTTGTGAATGCTCCATTGCTGGCGGTGTTTAAGGGTGGGTTGGACGGAACTTTGGGTGGCATGGTTTAGTGGGTGGTGACCCTGCCCATGGCGGGGGGCTTGTAACTAGATGATCTTAAGGTCCTTTCCAACCCTAACTATTCTATGATTCTATGAGAGAAGCAGGAGCTGAGAGATGTAAGATACATTAGGCTACAACATAAGTAATATAGTACCCTACTTTTTATTTTACGTAAAGGCTTTTGTGGGGCACGGTGGTTCACAGTTTGATGCTGAACAGAAAGGTGAACATTAGAAAGAGCAAATTTGGGTGAGAAAGTATAAAAGAATGAATATGACTTCAGTGACACTCAAAAGGTGGGAGGAAGCAAGTAATTCTCTTGGAATATTGAAGTTACCGACCCAGAAAAAAAGCAGAAAGTAGTAATTCAAAAGTGAAACACGGGCAAGGAAACCCATTATGACTGACTAGTGAAAGAGATGATAAAAATATTTCGTAGTAATCGCATGCAGAGTAGTGCTTATTTTGGCATACAGTATTAAACAGTGTTTTGCCTAAACTAGAAAAAATACATTACCCACTATTTATGAAATGGCTAGGAAGAGTAGGATGTTTATATAGGCTGTATGCTGTTTGAAGTGAGGAAAATGTGATGTTGTAATGGATTATGTTAATAATATAGATTGTATTTCAATATAGAGGTGACTAAATCACTCTAATAGTTGCAAAGTAGTATTGATTTTCCTTGCAAAAAGACAAGCTTGCAAAGTAATTCTTCTTTGTTTACTAAATATGGAGGCTTATGAGGGGAGGTAGTTGTCTGGATTGTGCTTATATCAACCGAGGGAAAATGAAGTAGTAAAATTTATACTCCTATTGTTATTTCTAGCAGTGTACATTAATGGCATTGCTATTTTAGTCCTTATGTTGCCAACTTTTCTGTAAATATTTGTAAATGCAAGGGTAGAGGAAATTATTCATTTACATTAATAAAATAAGACTGATTACCTCATCAGAACATTCTTTTTTATCAAATTGGTTTTCACATAAAAGCTTTTCTGAGAAGAATTGGTATTATCCATGTCTTAATCCTGACCAGCTTTTCCTCACTGTTCCTTTCCTGTAATGCTGAATTTTCTGAAGGGGTGGAATCCAACAACAATACTGACAGCATTCTTCTCAAAGATGCCATGTAAATCTCGATATTTGCTTCGCAAAAGAGTTGGATCAGGTTGATGATCAGTGTTAAACTGATGGTTATTAGGTTGTGCTAGAGTAGAACTCCGCATGCATGTAACTGTAATGCAGGGAGACCATGCTTGTCTCTGAAACAGTTGCCATAAATCTATACATGTGTGAGACACATACTTGTGTGAAGAAGCCCTGGCAGTCACAGTATTGTACTCTAAGCAGTTCCCGAGTCACATAAGATCTTCTGTGTTCATATCTGGTTGTCACAGTTTACAAAAAGCCGTGTATCACTCTAGGCTGCTGAGAGCTTAATGATCCCTTACTGCTTGTAATATTAGGAAGCTTCAGTCAAATTAATTTGCAGCTTCCAGTTCTCTTTGCTGAGGAGTAAACCCTTGAGGCTTTAGTTGCCCTGCAAGAAATTAAAGCTGTAGTTATGTTGTTGTGCTTGTCAGTTTGCTTTCTTTTATCTGAAAAGTGAGAGACAGTCCTTGAGTACAGACTAGAATGTAAACTTCCCAATGCAATTGAGTGAGACCAAATACAATTGTGAGTCATTGACTTGAAGGGAATTTGCCAAAATTGCAAATGAGATCTATTGGAAACAAAGTATTTCCCATTGAAAGGGTTTGTAGCTTTTTGCAGATGTCAGTGAGGGCTACAAACACTGAATGTACTGGGATTCAATCAAAATATCTTAACAGATATGTGTCAGAGTGAAGGAAATAGTGAGAACAAACTTCCCTTTAATTTCTTCCTCATAATGCTGTCTCTAACTAAATATCAGGAGGAGGACACACTCTCTATATTTCTGCATATTATCTAAAAATTAGAACTTAGTTTTATGAAGCGTGATAGGGATTTGTTTGTATAAATAAGTAAATGCACACTTTTGTAATTTTCAGTCTCAAGTCTTGTTTAGATCTTGTGGGTTATGATGCAAATTTTCTATTTCTTTTTAATGCTCTCCTTATTCTCTGGTTCAGGAAAACCAAACAGAAAAGTCTTGCATAGACTAAGCCTTTATGCCATCTTTCATTCCCATCGTGTGCATACACAAGATTTCTGAATATTGATGACATTTTATGTTACAGGTTATAACTTCAAAATACAGCAGAATATCACTCCTCAGAATGTCAGAAATACGACATTTGATCTGGTTTTCTTCCAGTTTACATATATTTGTTTAATTTTGTTACTGCTCATGCAGTAACCCTGATATGTTTAGTTTCATTTTACTGTATCTGGCAAAAATAAGCCAAGGCCAACAGTACAAATCATGTGAAAAAATACATTTTGATCATATAGTAAAAGTAATAAATAATTCATAGATTCTCCTAGCTAGCTGGGATCAGCAGATCACAGTGTCTTACATCTTCCTTAAACTAAGCATAAGAATTTCATTCAAGTACTCTTTTATTAGGAATATTATAGCTATGTATACTTTTAACCAACTTTAATGGATTTGCTACTCCAATCAAAGTGGATCAGATTACTTTTACTTATATAATGATGCCATGTGCAAACCAGATAGGAGTTTATTTCAATCATGAGAAAGATTCAGGCTATTTCTGAGGTAAAATGTACACTATGAAGGGCTTGAGGAAGGCAAGATAATTATCAATACTCTGCTTAGGGAAGAAAGTGCTGGGGGAGGTCACTAGTAACAGTATCAAGGGTCATAATTTCTCAAGCACTTTGAATTAAAAATCCGAATTTCAGAGTAGCTTGTGCATTTAGTATTTTAGAAGCAATTAACCACTAATGAGATTTAGGATAAGCATCTACTTGGCTTAAATTGTACAATATATGAAAATTAATTACTTAAGACACCTTCTAAATTTTACCCCTCATTTCTTACAGCCTGTGCTCTGGGAATTGTGAAGATCACAAGTGGTCAGGTCCTATGTTTTGTGTGTCTTTAAATGAAAAAGAGAACAAAAGTCCTTTTCAATTTTATTGTAGTGGTTCTGGCACAAGGGATCCCCCCTCCAAGTCCTCACCATTGCATGTGCCAAATGCTCTTACATCTTTCTATCTTTCATTTAGATAAACTGCAAGACAAAATAGTGAGAAAGACCAGAGTGGAGTTTTTTTGGACGCTGTGAATAGCCCAACCTCAATTCTTATTTCTATTTTAGCTTCAGCTCTGTAGGTTAACAGATGTTCCCTGATGCTATATTTTCATCTTGTGTCACTGGTGGCTTCCTCCATCCCATTTCCAGCTTATTCCAAAGCTGGAGAACACACTTTTTGAAGTCTGATGGCTGAATGGCTGCTGTGGATTGATGTTCTTTGAATTTGTATCTGAGTTGGACTATCTAAACCAATCTTGGAAGTGCCAAATAACTAATCAGCTCATTTAAAATTATTTTACTCACTTTTCAGCATCATGAATTACACACAACAACATGTAATTTGCACACAGTAATGTATTTGAAATATTAAAATAATGTTTCCTTGATTAGAGTATTAGAAAGCTACAGGAAAATGGTGGATTTCTGATGCATTTCTAATTTTCCTTTTGTTGGGAAGATAACTGAAAAGCCTCATGGTATTATGAACATTGCTGTGACTGACATGTGAGGAGCTCCAACAAGATTAATTACCTGAATTGCATATGGCTGTGTCAATGAAGATACTCTAATACTTTGGAGGCAGTTGAAGTGTTTATGGGATTAACTTTATATGTATATGATTATAGCATTATCTATAAGTGTACAGATAATTATAGCATTATGTACCATAAACAATGTTCAAACCAGAAGAGTGGAATTTCTCAGAGGATCTGGGGATTAGATGCAGATTTCTTCTGAGTACTTTTGTATGTAAACCCATTTATTTATTGCCTTAATAGATTTCCAGTTTGTTGTTAAACTACATAGTCTCTGTGGACATCAGTATAAAATCTATTCAGTAAGTTTTCAAACTTTTTTGCTAAGAAGGAACATTTGGACCTTAAGGGTGTTAAAAGCCTATAATGTTACCTTTTCATAGGAGATTAAATCCAAAGAAACTTTGTGTCTTGTGGAAAATGAAAAGTAAATAAAAGAGAGAAGCAGGAGAAATCATCATACAAAAAGTGCTTCTGCAGCCTTCTCTATTTCTGTATTTACTTCCAAACTCAAGCACTCCATGAATGTGTAACTTGAAGTTTCCTGGTTTCAGTTGCCTCCCTATTAATTTAGAATACCTTTAACTACTCTCAGTTACTCTCTCCTTTCTGTATAGCTCTAGGAGTAAGGACTTCACAACACAAAATTCCCTCCCACCTGTGTCAATGATTGCATTTCGAAGCACAAATCTTTCATCCTCCTATTTTTCAAAATGCTGCTATCAGCTAGTACTTATTCACTGTGCTGACAGACACTTTGGAGATATGGCAAGTAGCAAGAGCTGTTTAGGTTGTTAGTTCAGGTATGCTTCTGTTCAAATCTGGTAATTATTTTTTCCCCTATATGATCAGTGATTGATATCTTTAGAGGCAATAAGGAGATTATGCTTATGCAAATTGTACTTTTCTATTCAATTTCAGGTTGCTACTGTCAGTCTTTTAACTTACTCTGTAGCATCTTTCATTTTACCAATTTTTCTTCAATTATTTATGAAATTATTATTTTCATGTTTCTATGCTGTTCTCCTATATGCTGAATCTCCTTTTTCTAGAAAAAACTTAGAAGTAATTCTTACCTCTCCTAGTCTGTATTTCTAACTCATCAATTGAATTTATTTACTGCAAATATGGGTTCTAAAAAGGGATATCATAAAACAGGGGCTTAGCCTTTACCTGAAATGAGCTCTGATGTAGTCATTAGTTTTCTTGATGCATGTTAGATTACATGTTAGGATATAATTACACAAACAAATGCAGATAACCTTTTTTCATATGTAAGCTAACATTCCATGTGTATGTGAAACCCATTTGTGGCTTTTTCCTGTGGAGAACTGGAATATAGTATAACATAATGGTGATGTGTTCATCTACTTGAGTAGCCCTTGTTCTCTTTAACCTCAGCCTTATTTTCCTTGTTTTATTCCTCTGTGGTATACGTGTACTGAGCCGATAATTTCATTGATTCAACAACTATTATTTATTTACCTGTATGGTTCCATGTACATTTTTATGTATTAAGAGCCACGTGTGCCTGAAAATACATCAGTACTATCATCTGTGCTGCCACACAGGTTAAAAAGGGTAGCATTACACTGCCTGTTGCCTGTCAGCTTTGTGAAATATTGTTCTGTCAGTAGCTATTGATTTTTTGTGAATCATTTGGGACTTAGGGAGAGTAGTGATTTGGGTGCTGTCAAGACACCAATCACAAGGTGCTATGCAATAGTTTTGTTCACAACTAGTAATCATTTTTACCAGTAAAACATTTTTATTGTGTAGTCTTATACTGCTGTCAACTGCTGTTAAGGTGTGACTGTGGAACATAGGTCTGAACATAGACTAGGCGCACTGTATCAGGAGGTCTACATTTGGCCTGTGCTACATTTGGAGTGCTAAAGCATCATTAGTCCAGAAAAAAAAAAGCAAACCGCCACAATCATAAGAATGTGATGCTACTTTTTAAGGAGAGAGAATGGAATCTAGTTTGGGGTTTTTATGATTCCTATTATATATTTTTCCTTTGCATTTTACTTCCTTATTTGCTTGATCACTGTATTACAACAGGGTGATAATTAAAGCGGAATTCTAGGTATTTCAAGCTATGCTGCAGAGCTTCTTTCCTCTCTAAATGCTGTTGGCAGCAAGTTACTTATTCAAGCTGTGACAGGAGACAGTGCTTCTGTTGAAAAATTCCTGTAGGAAAAGCAGATCACACTCAACCTCAGTAAACTCACCACCTTTTATAGAGCCGAGAAATAAATTAAGTTAGTTTGTGGTTCTCTAGACACTATTAAATAGTTGATTGTTATTTTTGAGTAAAGTGATATGGAGAAGCTCAGTAAGTGATTTCTCCAAAATCATTTGGCAAGTAAGTTCTTTAAGAGGAACCTGCATCTTTGAGTGCAGATAATGCATACAGTGTCATACTGTGTGTTTGAGAGGAATTGCTGATGGCAGTTTAATTTCTCTGTTACTGTTTCCAAGAAGCAAAGGGCAGAGAAACAGAGGAGGAGGCAGAAAATATTATTAATAAAATAAGATTATTCAGATCAATATTAGCTCCATAGTTTACATGTGTCTGGGAAAATACAGAAATCAACAATGGAAGTTTAAATCAGAATATCACTTGTTTACGACTTAATTTTTTTAGCAGTATTTTTAAAGCCTCATGTTATTAGTAGGTAGTTGGGGAAGACATACAGTTTCATCTTTGACAACAAAGACTTAGTGTGTAAAGGTACCAAAAACCTGAATAAGATAAGAGGGAGAAGTTTTTGGCAATTAACTCAGAAATTAGATGGAATAAATTTGTGATGGAATGAATTAGTCAATGCTAACGGTTTTCTGAATGCTGGAAACAGCTCTTTTACAAGCACACTATTTTCTGAATGTCTTTGAAAATCTCTTTTGGAACTTGGCAACTCATTTGGTAAATCTCAGCTTTAAGATTCAAAAAGCTTGGCATGTGAAATTCAGCTTGGAAGAGAAAATCTAGAGCAGTTTTCCTGGCAGATGCTCTCAGCAAACTTCCATAGTATAGATGATGAGGTTTTAAAACAGTTGTCTTAGTACTAGATTAATTTCTAGATGCTGTTCCCTAGTCATGTGGCATTAGGGAAAGTTAAGAAAGAAGGAATCAGTTCACATGAAGAGATAAGTAAATCTTGACAAAAACAGCTAAGTTAGAGCAGAGACAGTATGAAACTACTCATGCAGTAGCAGTCTGGGCTGTTTTCTTGAAAAGAATATGGAGCTCTATTGATTTTTTGCAGATACTTTTTTTATTTTATTTTAATTTTAGTGATGTGAAAGCCATGGGAGAAGACTGTAAGACATTGAATCTGTGATAATTTTCAGACAGAGATGATGTTCAGTTTGCCTGGTCATTCTCTTGGAGTGTTCTAGGCATTAGTGAAATTAGAAGGCAAAGGTATATGTGCTTCGTTCTCAACCGAAATTTCTCAGACTTCCAGCAAGCCAGTTACTTATTCTGTATACATCATCTTTATGAATATTGTGAAGAGTGAAAATGCTTGTTGTTGTTCGTTTAAATGAGAAGTCTCTATGGTTTTTCTTAACCTTTCCCACTGATGTCTAGTGTTCCTGATTCTTAATATCATGATATTAGACTGTCTCAATGCTGCTACCTGTAATATCATGTAATGCTCTCTATCAAATGAAAGCCCTTTTTTGTGTAGCACATAAATTATTGAATTTAAGAATTGACTTTTTGATGTTTTCTGTGGTCCTGGAAAGCAAGGGCAAGATCTCTGCTGCTGCTCTCATGTGTTGTAAATGGTGAATTATAATTCTTGTTTGAGGACAGTTTTTGTCATTGTACTGTATCAGGTCACACACAGAATGCCTTATCAAAGATTAGGACTCAGCTGTGCTGGTATGGAACAAGCATACAAGATTAAGATAGGGCGCATCTTCTAAAGAGTTCACAGCAAAGGGAGTGTCTGTATTCTGGGACTGGGATAGCTGTAAATGACTCAGTTCAGTAGCTGCTAGCTGTGTAGCTACCATCCCTGGAGTCTTATGGTAGGACGAGGGAATATACCACCTGTATTAGCTCCATCTGGTGTGATCTGCATGGCCCATTTCCATTTCACCACTGCTTTCTCCACTTCATTCCTTGTTAGTTTTATTGGATATTTACTCAGCTTTTGTGTTTTACAGCCCATGCTAAGTTCTATATAATACTATATTTAACAAGTTTAAAATCTGACATAAATATACACAACCAACATGCAGCTATTTCATTCTGCATTTGTGTAATTTCTCATTTAAAATTTTGTGTTAATTGAATAGGTATATTGTGATATATTCATGCCACGCTGCTTCTATGCTGTGATTTTTTTCAACCAAGTGCTCAAGGAATGAATCTCTTCTAATTTGACCTACATGACAGTGCAGACAAGATGAATTGCAGTCTCTTCAGGCTTTGAACTGTGAAGCCTGTAGGTATTTGCACAGTACTCGATAAATAATTTACTAAAAACATTGCATACTCTATTGCAGATCTACTATTAATATTTTCAGGGTTTAAAGAATGTTTAACATCTCTTATGTTTGAGTGCATAATTTTCTATAAATTCCAGCAGAATTTAGAAGACAAACTATGACTTTTCTACAGAATTGAGAAACCAACCGTAGAACTAAATAACACTGTTATGATACCAGAGTCAGAAAAAACGTGAAACAAAGCCACTTGAGACAGTGACTAGGGAGATGTAAGTACCTGAATAGTTTAAAAAAATGTAAATAGAACTCCTAGGCACTTCCACTATTCACAAAATCTTTAATTTGTGATGCCCAACTTTAAGCCTCTAGGCATGCTCAAAGGCAGTTAATTTTGACATGAATTGCTCTGCGTCTGGCTCCTTCTTTTTAGCTCCTTTGGGATTCACAGAATAGGCATTGCCCTGACTTCCTCACCTGTGGAACCAAATGTTAGAAGGATGCTAACAGTGTTCTTTCAAAGAGCCACTGAAAAAATGCAAAGGAGCAGTTCAGGTTTTGTCATCTCTCTTTCTTATCATAATATTTTTCAACTTGACAGAAGTATTTCTACCAGTTTCTTTGATCAGTGTTTTGCTAGTCTCATAATATTTCTCCGCTTGTACATACCGGTTTTATTATGGAAAAGAAGGCCTTAACTGATCTGTCAGAAAATTTTGGAAAAGATGAATAGGCTTCTGCTTCATCCAGTGGTCACTGACTTGAAAACTGTATTTGAGAAACCTTCATTTCAGTCCTTCTGCCATAGAGAAGTGAAGCCCTACATCCAAGGATTGCTCCTTGACTTTAGTTAGTATTCTGAGGATATTTCATTCCCTTCTATTGCAGCTCTTCCATTTAAAATGGTCAGACAATGAGTAGAGCAATCAGTGCTTTCTGAAAAGCTTGCTGTAGCTTTATGGTTGAATCATGAGGAGGAGTAGAGACAGGTAGGTCAGACTCTGTGAGGCAGAGGACAGATTTGAGTCCAGGACTTCTAAATGTTCTCCCAAGTTCTTATTGATAGGTTTTGAAAGAGAGGCTTGGCACCTCACAGGTTTCTTTGTCCACTAATGAGTACTTACCATAATGTTTCTCTAATGTTTTCAAGTGCTTTCTCCCTTACCAGCTTTTCAGTAAAGAAGCCATTTAAAAGAGTGTTTTCCAAACAGGAGGAGGTGATTTTTGCTGTTGCTGTGATATGCAGTTTAAGAACACCATCTGTATTCTGTTGCTACCTGATACAAATTATCGTTTGTTTAATTTAGCTTTTTTCTCATGTCATTTATTTCTACAAATGGAGGTAGCAGATTTACCAGTAGATAATGGGAAGTTATTAACTTGCTTCACCTTACATTCCCAGAACCACATGCTGCTATTTCTTGTAATAACCTTGGCTTCAGTAATGTGGCCCTGTGTGGGATCTTTCGAGTGTGTTGTGTAATTATATTGTGACTACAGAATGAATGCAGACTGTCATTGCATTACCCTGCTAATCTAGTATGGTGATTGGGGTGTTGTTTTGTATAATACTTCCCCACTTTTCGCATCTGATAAAATTTTGTTTAAAATTAACTATTTCCTTCTCATGCAACACTAATGGATTCTGCTCCACTACACAGCCAGTGTAGAAGTAGGGAGATGTCTATGAAACTGCTAAATCATGAGTGGTAACATTGATGGAAATAATATTAATTTCCAGGTTTTAAGGAAACACTACCAGCAGCAGTCAACGAAAATGTGAACTGTTTTGGGGAATTTCTGCAGTGGTTTTAATGGGGCAGTTTAAAATATTTTTTTTTCTGAAAAGTTTTAACCTAATATAGGTAATTTTTGGAGACCCTGCAAAAGAAAATAGAGATCCATTTTCTTTTTAATTATTGTATTGCATACAGTATCATTTGCTGTATTCTTAACATTGCAGATTTCTTTTGTAAATTCTTCAGTAAATTAAATATAGGATAAAGAATTCAAATAATAAAAGTGGGGGGAGAGGCTAAAAATCTAAAACTGAAGAACGTATTCACTGTGGGAATTTCAATTCTTTTTCTTAACACTTAGTTCTGAGTTTGGCTCCTTTAAAGATAAATCTCCTAATTGGCAGATTATGGGACTCTGTGCAAGAAGATGGCAGTAAATGCAATTTGCCATCTGTGGGCAGGTTTTTTTTGTGGCATCATACCTGTATCAAAAATGGATCTTCATCATCATGCTGTGTTTTGAAGTAAATGTCCAAATTTTCCAGTGATGCAAATCAGCCTCTTGTAATGAAAATTAATGAAGTTTGGCTAATTAAGCCATGTGAGATCTGACCCTGTTTTTCAAGATGTCCCTTATTGTTCATAAAAGTGACTCATTAGTAATTTTTAAGAAGGATATGTTAGTGATTGTTAAAAATAAATTAGCTTCTGGAAGGTGGAAAATTGAAAAAAGTTAAGACCTAGTACCATTAACAGATGGAGGCCTATAAGCAGATAGTAACTTTCTGATAATTACGGTGGATCACAAGTAATATATGCCCCCACTCTATTTTCCACTGTTTAACAGCAGTGGTTACAAATTCTTTGGTATGTCTTACAGAAGGTCAGCATGCAGCTTTCCTCTTATTGCACTTCAACATGCACATTTTGCACCATGAAAATGTTGCTTTATCTACCCTTTCTTATGTTGCTCTGAAGCACCATCACAGATGAAGGAAATACTTTTACAGAACAGTGTAATTGACTCATTGGTTTATTAACCCAAAGGTATTTAGAGGATGCCACAAATATTTATGATGTCCTTGAGTGTTTAATTTTACACTGGGTCTGTAAATTAGCTGGAAGATGTGTAAAAATTCATACAGTCAGACAGCTCCCTCCTGGTTGCACACATAAAGTGGCTCAGGAGCATAAATTATTCCTGCTGAGGTCAATCATAATTTATGCTATTTTGCTTCTGCATCTGCTATTCTGAGGCAGAAGAATATAAAGAACATTTGCATTTGAAGAAGAATTTCCCTCTTCACATTGAACTTCATTCACTTCGGGAAATCTGTTGTTACGAATGATAATCTGAAGAGTTTCATTTTACATTGGCAGGTCACAGAGGAAAAGTGCTTCAGGCTGTATTTTTGAAAAAGCTGAAAAAATGACCACAGCCTGGAAGATAGAACCTTAGAGGTCTGCAGAGATGTTGTTGAGGATATGTTCTATTGAGAATGTGTTCAGTGCATTTCACTGTGTAAAAGTGTGAAGTAACAATGTGTGTCAGTATAAGATGGCCACTAGATGTCCAAGTTAACCTTTGTTCTTCCAGTGTCATGTTACAAATATAAAGCAGTAAAGAAATTCCAGTGTATGGAGCAACTTGAGTGCAAACATACTGCATGACTGATTTCCCACCAATGTCTTTGTGGAATTGAAAGACTCGCTTATGACTTGGGAAGTCTTACATGAGCTTGAGGCCCTCCTCTATTTGCATTTGATAGTGGTTAAATTGGATCCTGCGCTTTGAAACAGTTAGGGAGAGTAGTGATCTAATAACATTATTCCAAAGTTTTTAAATTGGGCTATAATATTCCAGATGTAGGGAAGGCCTGTGCAATTTTCGCGCACTACATAGTTGGTGGATTTCATTAAAATGAAAGCATATTTCCATCTTTCAGTGATGTGATACGTACTATGTGAGATGTACTATGACAAAATTGCTAAAGAGCATATTTGGTTTTGCTGTGAATATAATTGTTGCTTGATGGTACTGGATAGAGAGGATGGGAAAGGAAGAGTCTGATCTTGTCCTATTGAAAGCCCTCAGTCTGCCTCTTCATCACCCTACTGAGATACCTGCTACTGAATTGTGTATTACTCTGTGATGGCATAATTGGAAAGTTCTGGAATCTTCTATTTTTCATCTTCCTTTTTTTTTTTTTTTTAATCAATTAATCAAAATCCATCCTGTCAGGTATTTTCATCTAGCACTTTTAAAACTGCTACCATCCCTGAGAGTATAAGGACTTCTAAGAAGCTAGATAGGTGATAGGAAATATCCTTATGTTATCTGAAAATTCTGATTTAAAACAGCTAAGACTAACAAATGGTCATTCAAACCAATTAAAATCCTGGCAGTCTACAGCCAGGAAAAGGAAGCATGTACAAAAACCTTAGTTTTATATTCCTTTGTATGCTAAGGAATGGATTCTACCATAATTAAACTCACAGGCATGTCACTTGTCCTGTATATATCACATGCATATGAAAGCAAAATAATTCTTTAGAAAAGAGAAAGAATTTCAGGCCAACTCCCATTTTCTGTTCTGTAGTATGTAGGTGAAAACTAGAATCTTG
Source organism: Myiopsitta monachus (assembly GCA_017639245.1). Taxonomy (NCBI): domain Eukaryota; kingdom Metazoa; phylum Chordata; class Aves; order Psittaciformes; family Psittacidae; genus Myiopsitta; species Myiopsitta monachus. The sequence continues at coordinate 67,988,794 of CM029917.1, read as the reverse complement.
TCGTTAAAGTTGTATTTTGGTGCCAGGAATTGCTTCTGTCTTCATGACAGCAAACACATTTTGCAACTTCATTGTCTCTTTAGTTTTCACACTGTAGGTGTTAGCTCAGTAGAAGAATTATCTTTTTTTTATTAATATACCTGAAGTATACTTCTAAGGAATATAGGAATATAAAATACCTGAGGTATTTTAACTACATATCTGAACTGTTTTAACTGAGTACTTTGATCATAACTTGCATGGATAAGAGTTTTGATGGGGTTATAATTTCACTAGTTTGTTGCCTGTAATTCTTTGCCTAATCATCCTTGCTTTATTTGGGCGTATAATCTCTTTTATTAGGTTGTCTAGCATGAATAAAACTAGCAGATAAGAACTGTAGCAATGGAGGTGGGAGTCAAGAAAATAAAGTGAGAGAGTTATACTATTCCTACTAAATGGTTTTCCTGTCTCTTATGGCATGACGACAATTTTATCTGAGATTCCTTACATTACATGCTAATACAATAATAGCTCAAACCCTGAAGTAGTTTAAACATTTTTCTTAATTTCAGCGCTCTCTGCTGTTTAGCACTAAATAAAGGTTGACTGTGCAGCCATTATGACGAAAAGAATTCCATTTTACTTTATGTCACTTTTAAACTAAAAATATGTCTGTGACCAAAGTGGTCAATTTAGGCAAGTATGAACAGATTATTTCGAAAGCCTAGTGGCTGTCTGATCTCCAGTCATTTTTTCTATCTTTCTTAAAAAACAAAAAGCAAAAAAGAGAATAAGAAGGAAAAATGAAATACCAGCTTACATTGTTAAAATTCACCTTTTTTGAAATATAGTAAGACTATATAGTGGTTTATATTAGAAATGGGCTTTGTTGGTTCAAATTCAATAACCAAGATGTTTCCCTGTTAAATTGCTATTCTAATATCTAACTCCATAAGCTTATTTTATGTCAATTTAAGAAGGAAAAAACACTCTTATCTTCCACCCTCCTTGCTTCTGTATAGCCCATTTTTTCTCTTCTAGTTACCTCTCCTAGGTAACATACACTGTACTTCATTCTCAGAGTTATTTTATAGCATGCTTTCTCTAGATTAGCAAAATTATTTGGAAGCAAAATGAATAATAATTATCTTTCTGGTATACATTTTTCTGGGCGGATATGCTGTGTGAGGGTAAATAAAGATAGCTGTAGAGAATATGAACTGTTGAAATGCATCAGAATGCCAATGATAATTTTATGTTTAATGTACAATAATGAATGAGTCAGTCTATATTTTTACTTTTACATAGAAATCGTTTCACATTAATACTTGTGATCAGGCAACTGTGCCTAGTGCCTAATCTGCCTTTATGAAGAAGTTCAAGCAGCTTGTGAAGTGCTAAACAAGAAATGCTGAACTCCTTAAGCTGCAGAAACAAGAAGCTCTGTGGTATAATAATCATAATTTCTGAAGCCAGTAACATCTCTAATGAAGGATGAACTTTTGCGCTGAGGTGGAAGAAATTTGCATTTAAAATTTGCCTGTTTTATTTTTAAAAGGCAGTTTATGTCTGAAGAAGTGTCATTTACTGCAGAATGCCAAAACAAAAGGATGCAAATTATACCAGAGTTTACCATTTCATCACAAATGTTGTTACTGCTTGTAGAAGGAAGATTTTGCTCCTATTTATACTCTTTTTCACATATATTTGTGATGTTCAGCATGTTTGATGATGTTTTTCTTCCAAATTTCATTTTCTTTCTCCATAAATAGTAAACAATGATAATGAAGCAAAATGCCTTTTCTATTCAGTACTCTAATTGAGGATAGCATATAATAGCATCTATTATAATGCATTACAGGAATCACTTCAAATATTATATACTATATTTCGCTGTTTTAAAAGATGCACTGGAACAAAAGTTGTCTATGTTACTAGCTTTAGGCTGGTTTTGGGGAAAAAGAAAAAAGGAGAAAAGAAAAAATAAGAAATTATGCATTTGAATATTGCTGCCTGGAATAATTTTTGCGGTTTTCTTGCTATTTAGAGAGGAAAATTTAATTCACAAACAGAAGTTGTTGCTTCTTTTTACTAAATTTCCTTAATTCAAAATGTTATATTTGATTCTGTTCTTCATGTTTTCTGCTGTTTAGTATTCAGCCTCTACATCATATCTGTATATTTACTATTTTGAAGCTCAAAATAAATGGGATTCTAAAGACAAATAGCTTTAGCTTATATTTAATTCGCAAGATTTATACACCAAATATTAAAACCTAGTGGATTTTACTTTGCAATAGACATTTTATGTTGAAAATACTGTAAGACTTGCAGAAATTTAAGAAGAAGTAAAAGAAAAAAATTGAGGACTTTTAAAGACAGTGTTTCAGAGTGACTATGGCATGCAACGACTTCTGTTATTTTTAAATATTTTCGTTCATATAGACCTATTTTTTCACAAGAAGAAAAAAAAATAAAACCACACGACCTTGGTCTGTCTTTTTAAGGATTCATGCTCTCGATTTTAATTTTTATTTTTAAAAACTAAGGAATGCTAAAATCCATATGGTGCTTTCCAGGCTGTTAATGCTTCAGACTTGGAATGTAGAATGTGTCCTCTTTCAATTTACCCAGGACAGATGGAGCAGAGTGATTCTAGCTTTGCAAAGCTGTAATTTTTTTATCATTTGTTTGAATGGTTGTTTCTTAGGTACTTTCCTAAAGCAATAATTTTACTAATGCCAACTGAAAATAGCTGTATAATTTTAGCATTACATTTTCTGACCTTTTTAGTTGATCGCACAGGAATTGTAAGTGCACTGTCTTCTGCACAGTAGATTCTTGTATCATTGCCTGTGGTATCGGTCTCTACTAATATTATCTTATGATCGTTGATATCACAGTCTCATTTCCCCCCACAGCTTATCAGCTTTATAAGGGGCTCAGTTACTATTGGAAGTGGTAGAGGGATGAGGTATTCCCCAATAACTATAAAAGTTTTCCTAAAGCACTGGGGTCAAAAGCTATGGCATGCATTTTAGAACTGAAGATCAGGAGAAACCTCTTTAGTTCGTAAAGCAGGGCTGGCAGAGTTGAAAGACAAGGCACTGTACCAGAGGTCTAGCAGAATAACTTTTTGCAGCTGGAGGGGAAAGAGTATAAATTGACTTCTGGTGAGTCTGTCTGCAGTAGACCTTAGGGGTGTAGTGCTGTCCACGTGGCTGACTGCATCCTCACCCTTCCCACTGCGCAGCAAAGGAAAAAAGCATCAGCTGCAAATATGAAGAACCAAGTTTCAGGTCACTTGAGCATTGTGAGCTCTTATCTTTCCTTTGTTGTGCCACAGACACTTGAGAAACTTGTTATTAATCTTTTGAGTTTTACTAAACCATGTTTTTTTGTCCCCATTATATCTTAGTAATGGCACACAGATTTTGTTAAGGCACAGAAGGGAATGTTGAGGTATGTAAATAAATAGTCCCCATAACCTTTCAAATGCTACACTTTACCTGGTCCTGGACTTTATATGGCTGACCCCAAATGTGGGGGAGAAGGGAAATAAATCAGAAAGTTTTTTGAGCTAAAGAAAGTTAACATTTGTCCAAAAGCCAGCATAAGTCTGATTTTCATGGTTCTCGATAGAATGGGTAGAGGAGGATGGACATTTAAAAGCAGATCAGAATTTGATATACTGAGATCTTAACATGACTGTGTCCAATAAAATGACACACCACCGTAAATTTCTAACTGTGAAACATTTGGCTTTATATCATCAGTTACATGAAGAATTTTTTAAAACAGAAGTGAACCATGATTCAGCCATTTGGTTCAGTTAGTATTGTTTGTCTAAATGTATGAATTCTAAATTAGGTGGATATTAAGCTTGATTTTTTAAAGGGGTTTTGTTGTTATAGAGGCATGAGTCAGAAATTGTGTTAGGCAACTTAATTCAAATTGTTGTTACTTCCTGAGAAACAGCTGAAGAACTGAAACTACTTCTGTAAGACTGGTTCTTATGTAACTTTACAGTGCTGTTTTGTCACAAACTGTTGGTACAACTCACTCTGTGCTTCTTGCTATTTAATTTCATTTATTGTAGAGAGGCACTTGATGCCATTTAAGAAATTAGTGAAGAGATCTGCCAAAAAAGCACTTGTTGCACCATATGGCATTTAAAATCAAAATTGAGCTCTGTAACAAGTGTGAAACCCTTCCTGGGTTTAATTTATTTCCTCTGTCAGGTTTATTGTCATGAATTTTCTGTAGCTGAGTTTTATACTCTGTGCTAGTGGCTAGCAAACCTTTTCTATTTTCGATAAATAAGTTGGTAAGTTGGTAAGTAGATATTCATTGTTTTCGTTGTTTGAGCCTACTTTCCCCCCCCGTTCATAGAAAACAAAGGAAAGGTGTGCTGAATTAATTGTGTTATATACAATGCTTAAAATTGCTATTTGAAGCACTTACCAGCTTCACAAGGGTACATGACCGTGATAGCTGAGGTGAGAGTGCTTCACAGAAAAATAAGTATGTGGCTTATATCCTAGGCCCTAGACTCTAGTAAGCCATGTTAGCTACAGAAAACTAATTGCTTGTCCTTTTGTGAAAACCCAGTCACTTAACTGGTGACAGATAGGTAACAGATTGTGTTTATAATCCATAATAGAAAAGAGTTTTCTGAGCACATGTTTTGAGCTGTGTTTCTTAACCAGTATGCAAAAGATAATGTTAAGGTAACGCACCATGCCATGTCAGTAATTATGTACCCTAATTCAGTAACTGTGGAACCCAGCACAACAAGATGTTAATTGCACTGCAGACCAGTGCTCATTAAAATTCATCCTTTACCCCATGCTTGCTGTAGCTGTTTTCTATTACAGAATTGATATGCCAGGTATAGCAGGGGCTTAAACTCAGTGACTGGTGTGTTCCTACTGCTTCTGAGTTGTTCTGTGTAAGAAGCCTTAATAGAACTTAACATGAAGTGAAATCATCACATTTGTACATTACATACCTGAGTGTGTGCTTGTGTGAATGTGTCAATTTTGAAAAGCCGCGACTGTGTGATGGAATGTGTAAGTTGTATGTTATTGGCATATGACATAAAGATATATTTCCTTATGTGTTTGGCCTTTACAAAAAAAGGTTCAGGCCACGTGAAAGAGAAACTCCAGAAAAATTAACAAGAAAAAATACCCAAACTGCATATTTTCATATAACAGTTAATTGTAAGTCTATATATATGGAGTAAATTTGTAATAAAATCAGTAGCTTTCCTTTTGCCTCACAACCTCCCTCCCTCTGTCCTGAAATATATGCATACTACTTGTAAATGCATTTTAATAGGGATGTAGAAGTATTTTGACTAAAAGCATTACTGGAACTAGTAATGTCAGAATTCAGAAGACTTTTATCATTCTGTCTCCCAGGTGCCCCTTCCTCAGTTATGTAAGTATATGCATTCGTTGACTTATGCCAGATGGCAAAACTGACATGGCTACATGAACTCTATTTGGGCTTGATTTTAACATTATCAAGACTAAAAGTTCTAATATATTAAAGCTGTGATCAGAAAGAAGCATGCTGTTTGCATCTTAAAGGCGCTGCAGGTGTTTTCTTTGCCATAGTCTCTGCTGTCCCGTTCTCTGTGTGGAAATTCCAAGATGCGAGGTATCTCTCAGCAGTGCTGTTGCTTTCCCTACTGAATGCAGTGTGGTATAGCATCATTTTGTCAAGCTTCTCACAGTCCTGTGGCAAGATCTTTCTAGTACTTTTCTCCAGTCAACTTAATGTTTATGGAACTGAATTTATTGCCAGCTTATGGGATGCATCTAAAAAATTTGTGCAGTACTCTTGTGCGATTTGAAGCGCTTCTTTCCAAGCAATAGAGCTCAATAGCATTGAATTACAGGGAGAAAGCACAGTCAGAAATGGGAAACTTAGTTGTGTGCATTATGTGCATATCTAACTGAAAATTTTATAGTCAATTTATTCTTTTCTTTGAGACCACATAATCTATACAAACTGAAATTGGAGCATTCTCTGGTGGCACTAACAAGAGATATTTGTTGGGCTGTAAAAGTCGGGACACATCCAAGGTGACCTTTATAAAATGACACCAAATGTTCTAGGACTGTGATTCACTCTCTAAGCCATTGCCTGGGAGTATGGAAGATGAATGACTCAGCCAAGGTTAGGCCTGTTACATGAGTCAATTAATAAGGGGTTTAGCAGTAATACATTCTACCACTTCTAAAATATAGTCAGGTTTCCCTATAAGTCAAAATGGAGAATAAGCACTGACCCCTGCAGGCACTAAAAGACCAGTACTAAGAGCCCAGAAAGACTGCAAGGTTGGATGCAGAGGTTTTTTTCATGCCAGTGGTACTTTGGATATCTGTCTAGCTAAACCTCAGTGGAATTATTATTGCCTGAAGTTCTTCCACTATTAGACATGATTCTGAGTTTGCCACGGTGCAAATAAAGAGTAAACCAACTAATCTCATGTGAACAGATTAGTGAAAACAATGGCAAGGCTAGGAACAGGTTGATTGCCTAGAATTCAACTCAGTCTTCCATTTTGTGGTGCAAACTTTGAAAGAAGTACTGCTGATAAGAGGTTGGACTTTTTTGGGGGTGTGGTGGTAGTGCTGATCTTTTCTGACTCTTACAATGTTCCTATAGAACGGAACCCAAGCAATTTGATTTTTTGTCTTTATTCCTTGTCTCCACCCAGTTTACCCACTGCTCAATTACACAACACGTTTTATACTGCAAGACCCGTGATTAAAACTTGTAACTGATCATCACCATACTATTTTTATTTTTTTCTTTTTTCTCCTTAGGTGGAAATAGCTGCATAAATTTTTACCATAATTGCTACATTAATAACACAGATACCACTGACAGCAGTTAGATGTCTTTAAAATGTTGGTAGGAAAATCCTTTTGAAACTTCTACGATTTTGCTGCTATGGAAACTTTTGGTCAGTTTTTTACAGAAATTGTGGTATTGCAGGTACCTCATAAATTCTGTAGTTTTTTTGTTACATTGTTTAGATTAGATATTCTTTTCTATTTGAAGATAAATCGCTAAACATTCTGAAATGTGAAATTGCAAAGTAGTGTAAGAGAAGTGTTTTTTATGCATGTTCTGTAAAATCTCTCCCCTGTGGCGTTATTGATATTATTGATATATGAAGCAGAAAAATAAGAAGACTTTATTAACACAACAGGAAGAAGGTACAGATTAGCTGTATATTGCAGTAAATATCTGTGTTAAAGTTATGAACTGGCATCAGACCAAAGTGAATAGTCTTTCTCTTCCATCTAAAACAGCTCACTGGGGGACACTGGTTAGACATGTCAGACACAAATCTGTCTTAAATTGAATTTCTTTTTCAATCCAGTTAGACAAATTAGCTACTGATAAAGTAATTATTTAAAATGAATACACAACCCTTCATCCAAACTCATTGTGAAATACTTACTTTCCAAAGGCATATTTCAAGCCAAAGCTCCCAGGCTGAACAACACGTTTGTTTAACCGGACCTGTGTAGTCTCCAGCCTCCGTTTTCAACTGAATTCACCCTATATCTGCTTACAAATGGTGCTCCTGAAGGGAGCTGCTATGAATATAGTGTGGACATGACACATAGCCCTTACTTTCTGATCTTCTCTGCATATCTTTCCCTGCACTGAATCAAGCTTTAAAAAATGTTCACACTTGTAAAAACCTTGTGCCCTGCCAAATTTACATGCACTGTATTCCTCCATATGAATAGGCCTCTGTAGAGGATGAACAGTTCAAGCTATACATACAGTCATAGTAAGTAATTTCTTTTTTCTTGGACATATTGGTGTATGATCTGTCATCCTGTCTGTGTTTGACTAAAATTGTCAATTTCTTACTTTTTTGTTGTTACAAATCTGAGAAAATTACCCTTCCTGATTCGTAATATAAATGGATCCTTATTACTTTTATTCTTGGAGCATTATGCATCATTTCACACTAAACCAGATGCATGGAAATGTTGGGGTGGGGAAAAAAAGTGCAAAAAAATTCTAATTTGATGGTTCATTTCCTGAAATTACGATGTTTGTCAGAGATAATAACAGTCGCTGCATTTCTCAACTCAGAAATAAGCCAGGACATCTGAAGACAGGAGGGTTAATCTCGCATAAAATACATTTACTCAGTTTTAATGCGGAAGTATCAGGGCTGATCGAAGATGAAACCTGGTAGAAGTTTTATTCTCATGTCATAAGATTTGGTTTTATCATATGTCTAGAGGCATGTAATACGCATATCTTAAGTGACTTTATAAGGGCTTTTATATAGTAGGTGCTTGTATTTACTGTACAGCACACAGGGTCTTATTGTTCATTTCCCACATACACAATGAGCAGCTATATAGTTCAGGTTGTGAATTCACAGTGCTGGCAAGGTGGGGAGAGGACTTGAAGAATTTTGTATTTCAATTTTTCTTCTTTTTTTAAAAAAATAAATACTGGCAACCCATTTTTTGGGTCAAGAAATTAACTCAAGAGGGGAGCTGATGAGAGCCCCACACCTATAAAAGAAGCTGCAATTGGCATGGCAGGGTGGGCAGAAAGGGCACTGTACCTCTGCTGACTGGGCCGGGTAGCAGTGGTATCTACGCAGCTGAAGTCTGTCCCCCCAGCTGATGGAGCTTCCCAAACAGAGCTCCAGTGGGAACATGCTGCCACCCAGTTGCCAGGCATGGTTGTGCCCTATTCCTATACCAGCGGTGGGTGTCAGCAGCAAGCACATCTGTGGAAGAGGAACTCCTACACTTGGGATCAGAGCTCAGGAGGGTGGGAGTAGGCTACGGAGAATCAGAGAGTTTAAGAGAGAGACTGTTGGTATTGCATCATATCTTCCCTTAGGGCAACAGGCAGACAGGTTGCACAATAGGGAGGATTTACTATCCTTTGTTCACCTGGCTGAGCTCAGGGACTGAAGGGACAGGGGGCAATGGCAATGAGTTCCTGCCTTTTGTCACAGGCGCGTCCCCTCTGTGGCTGCCCCACCTGTCCAGGTGCCCTTGCACGAAGGCTATGAGTTTCCGCAAGTGGAAGGAAACGATGAGGATGATGGTCCGTCTATGTTGGAGGTGCCACCAAGGTGATGCCCTGCAACAAAGCCACTTCCATTAAGTAAAAAAAAGACAAGTACTGTCATAGAAGATTTTTGAACGGAACAGAATGCCCAATTTGCTTTCCTGACCCACTTCTTAGGAAAGCCTGCTCCCTACCTGGGGCCTGGGTTGAAGGTGTGTTGAGAAAGCTTTCTACCCTGGTATGACCCTCGTTACTATGTTGTCATGGGTTCAGCAGTAGCAGTCATTTTTCTCCTTCTTAGTAGCTGGTGCAGCACTGTATTTTTGACTTTCAGCCTGGGAACAGCGCTGATAACACCAATGTTTATAGTTACGGCTTAGGATGCTTGGTTTTACCAAGGACTTTCTGTGTCTCATGCTCTGCCAGGGAGGAGGGGAAGCCGGGAGGAGGCAGAAACAGGACGCCTGACCCAAACTGACCAAAGAGGTATTACATACCACAGTATGTCATGCCTAGGATGGAAAAACTGGGGGGCAGGAACGCAGAAGAGGTCAGTTCACGGCTTGGTCATTGGGTGGTGAGCAGTTGTATCCTCTTCCCTTGCATTTCCCTGGTCATTATTATTATTGGTGGTAGCAGTAGTGGTTTGTGTTATACCTCCGTTACTGGACTGTTCTTAACCTGTGTGAGTTACATTATTTTGATTCTTTTCCCCATTTCCCCCCCTCCCCCACCTCAGAGTGGGGGGAAGAAAGGGGGGGAGTGAGCAAACTGAGTGATTTATGGCTTAAACCATGACATATCTATTATTACTTTCTTATCTAGGCAGCAACGAAATTGCAATAAAAAGACTAAGGGCAATCCAAACAGACTTCAGGGCCTTGGAATGGCTGATTAAGGGATCGAGGGCACAAGTAGTGTTTTCTTCTATCTTTCCAGTTGAAGGTAGTGATGTTGGAACAAACAGACAGATGCAGCTGATAAATACCTGTCTTTGTGACTGGTGGCACTGTCAGAATTTGTGGGTTTTGGTAATGGGATGATCTACATGATACCTGGCCTGCTAGCCACAGATGGGATACATCGTTGTCAAAGGGGGAAAAAGATCTTCACACAAGTGTTAGCAGGGGTCATTGAGAGACCTTTAAACTAGATTTGAGGATAGAGGAAAGGGATAAAACCAGGCTCACAAATGATAAACCATGGGTGGCATGCCAGTATTTGGGCGTTGCTGTGCTAGTGAGGTCCTTCATTCTGCTCCACAATGCTCTGAGTAACATTGGAGCATGTTTGGGTGTCTCAGTATAAGGACATCAGACTATTAGAAGTGTGTCCAGAGGAGGACAACCAAGGTGGTGAAAGTCTTTAGGGCAAGACTTACGAGGAACGGCTGAGGCTACTTATTTCATTCAGCTTACAGAAGAGAAGGCTGAGGGATGACCTCATCGCAGTCTACAACTTCCTCAAAGGGGGAAGTGGAGGAGCTGATCTCTCTCCGGAGCGCTCTTGAAACTCATGAAACCAATACCAACAGGGTTTACACTGTGGGAGCTATGCTCTTGTCAGGCTGTGCATGTTTTTCTGATAGGATTTAGATGCCATAAAAGCAATGCTCATGCTATTGACTAAAATTTAAGTTTTGTAGAGGTAAACACCATGTAAAAGTGTTTGTACAGTCAAGGAAACAGCTTCCAATTTAGGAAATACCAACATTTTTGTCCAGGAAAGAAGACAAAATATCTCTTTCTGCAAAAAGCAGGAAATGGAGCTGAGCAAAGAGCTGGAAGCTCTGAAGAGGGTTCTCTGCTTACTCCAGTGCCCTTACACTAGTCCAAAGCAGAAACTTAATTCACACAATTAAATTGCTTTTCCTTATCACCAGAGCAATGCTGATGGCAAGAACGTAGCAGATTCCATTCATGGTTTGCCTTGAATTTTTTGAGGTATGTTTAGTCTGAGTCAAAAGTTAGCTCCAACTTTTTAATTGCAACACTGGAATACTTTTAATTGCACAGACTGGAACACTTGCTTCTGCAGTGGAAAATGAGCTAGTTCAAGTAGTATTAAACAATGGCTGTTAGAATTGAGCAATAAAAGACAGAAAAATGAAATAGTAGACTATTTCAGGGGTTGTGTATTTGATGATGGTTCACCTCTCCTGCAAACAGGCATACAAAGTTAATGTTGACCTGACTGATAAAACTGCCTCGAAGTTAAACTTTGTGGAAAGATGACCCTTTTAAGTGCAGACAGCCATGTAGATTTGGGAGAATTGCAGGCCATCAGAATGTGTTGTGATGAAATTTGTTCATACAAAAATGTGTGACCATGCCTCTTCACAGAGCACTGCTGAAAGAGATATGGAAGTCACCATGAGGAAGCGATTTCTTGTATTTTGCCAGCAGGACAGCCTAGTTATTGCTCCATGAGCCTCTCTTTGGGAGAACTGCAACAGCTTTGCCAAGCTTGCCTCAGTTTCAGAGATAATTGCCACATGTGCTAACTGCAGCAGTAGCTTACCCTATTCTTTGTCTTACAGATTTTCCCATTTTACATGCATTCTGTGCATTTTAGAGTAACAATAAATTCTCATCCTACTTCCTGCTGTTTCCTTTTCCTCATGACTGCTTTCTTTTTGGCATAGCAAGCCCTTCTGGTGCACAATACTTAGAAGGGAATTTACATGCCGGAGGACAATGGTTTCACAATTTGCATTTCTCAGCTAAGTACTTTATACAGAAGAGAATGTTTGGCACATTTTCCATAGGGACCCACCAAAGCCTGCTGTCTGCTGTACTTTATTATAATGGGAAGTATCCCTTTATGTGATCTTTTATATTTATTTTATAAACTAACATTATGAAGGCTGAAACTCTGTCATTGCGATTTATACTGTATTTGTGCTTTTGAATAAAAAAGAAGAGCTTCTGCATAGAAAAGGCTTATGGGAACTGTTCATATACCGATATTTCTCATCTTGGGGTATGAAATGTGTTACATGAAAAACATTAAGAAATCTTAATCCTGTTTATGCTTCAGAAGATCCCTCTGGGCTTTAAATTTCTCCGACAGTAGAGACTGAACTCTTTATGAAAATATTAACAGTTAGAAAGGATTTTCATGTTAAGTGAAATAAAATAATTGGATTTTATTCAGAATGAGATTCTACAGAGCAGCTTATATTGTGTATTGCTTTTACACCCTTTCACTGCAAGGATTTAAAATGACAGGTGTAAATGTCAGTTCTGCGAAGAAAAACTATGTGGCAGAGAGTCTTCTATTAGTTTCTTCATCAAATGAATATATTGGTAATGCAGTTAGGAATGCAACAGCAATTAGCTGTTTATTGAAGTTTCTAAGGTTATTACTGAATATGTATTTCTTCTCTTCCCCCATATTATTATTTTTTTTTTAAGTAGCCTTCTGCTCAGTTTGCCCCATTTGCAAGAATAATCATAGAATCATGTGCAACCTCTACTCCATTCTTTTGTTTCTACTGTACAGGATGGTATTGAAAGAAAACAAACAAATGTATGATTGAGTCTTTCTAGATATGAGCTAAAATATTACAACATACTTGAAAGATTAATGTGATTGCTGTAATCTGAAAAAAAAACATCTAACAAAGGAAGATAGAGAAGGAAATGTGATGCCTGATATTTAAAGTCAGTAGCATACTTTTAACATGTCAAGTATTTTGTTTCTTGAATTCAGAACATTGGTAACAGTTGCATAGAAACTATAGTATGCAAATTACAAGTTACTATGAAGCTGGTCTGGGAAAGGCGGGTCACAGAGATTACGTTTTAAGTAAATTCATAGGCAGGAGATTTAACTTAGAATTCTTACGAGCAGTTTGACATAATAAAAATTTTGGTAAATTAATTAGCAGGAAGAGTGAGAGTTTCAGGCTCTGGTTCTAGGAGTCGTTTTCAAACACTGTAACCCAGATGAACTTCCAGCTAGATTTAAATAAAACTTCATCCCTTCCCAAAGGCAGCTTTCTTTAGGCATGGGCGCATCACAGCAGTTTTTATCTGTGGAAGAACTGTTTTAGAAGAACCTTAACTGACAGCTTGGTAAAAAGAGTAATTCCTCATATAGTTCAAATCTCCATTTTACTAAATTCATGCCTTTTTTTTTTTTTTTATATAGTACCTAATTAATGTGTTTCAGAACTTGCTGTTTTTCTAGACTGACTGTTTGTTTTGTAATGTCTCTCAAATGTGTAGTGAAATCAGGCAAATCTGGGAGTAATGGTTTCATAAGAGCAATAAATCTGGATAAATTAGTGCTGAAATTAAGTTCAGGATCTTACCAGGAATTCTTCCTGTTTCAATTTTATTTTTTTCCTTAAGGAATGAAACGGTATGAAAATGCCAGTTAAACTCACCCCTAGTTTGTTTTCACGTATGCACACAACAGAGCACAGATAAATTCTGTGGACCAGTTTTCACTGATTAACTTGCTTGTCTCATTGAAACGCTTTGGGTTTTTTTTCAAGGTCTGACACTGCAGTACTTCAAGTCAGCTTTGACAAGAAGCATAATCTGTTTGTGCCTTGGTTTTCTATCTGTATGTGGGTGACAATAATTCATCATTTTTCTTGGCTGTCAGTCAGGACTTGCCTGTAGCTATATACTTACATTGTAGTTGTCACTTGGGCTGCTTGGAACTAAATAATATCACCAGTGATACTAAACTGAAGTTGAACCTTAAATACTTATGTTTAATCTGCTTTATCCTGTCACTTGTATGTTCTTTGACTGCAGGACCCGGGTATGTAGCTTGCAAAACAGGATTGTTATTCTCTCTTCATGGATTTTGGGTGGTCATGAGTGGTAAAGACAGTGTTGTTCCAGTTACCACTCATCACTGGATACTCGATATTTTGTACATATTTATAGTTTCTTTCTGTTGCTCTGCAAAGCTGTCATTCTCTGCGTTAGATGCAGTAAATAGCTCTTGCTGTAAATTTAACTTCACAGTTATTGATTTTCTTTTGCATGAATGGTTCACCATGCATTTATCTATTTGGTGGTGCTTTGGAGAGGATTTTTGTTTCATCTTCTATGCTCCACTTCCTTATGAAATGCCTGTCTTAATGTCTACTTTGTCTTTCCAGTCATTATTTGTACTAGGAAACATTGGTGAGTAGTGAACTGGTGATGTGGTGTAGTTCTTCAGCTTTGTCATTTGGTAGAATTTTCAAAGCACAGCAGTAACAGATGTTGTCATCATAAGTTTGAAAAGAATATCCAAACCAGAAGTATTTCCTGGTTTTTACACTCCAGCCACAAATAGACTCTGTCCTTTGTTGTTGCTTTGAAGCAGCTTTCCCTAAAGGACAGGAAAAAATGTCACATCTTCAAACAGTATTTATATTTTCTTATGACTTTATTGCCCCAGTGAGTTCTAATTCAGAAGCCTTTTCCCATCCCTTTGTCCATTTACAAGGTTTTGTCTCTTGAAAACAAGTGAAAAGGGGGAAGTATACATAACTGTTAGAAAACACTAGCAAGGCAAACTGTTCTTGCATGTCTTTTGGATAAGATCGAGGAAGCAAATGAATAATAAGGCTTTTACCCAGGTGTGATCATCTAGAATCACTGAAAGTACTCTTTGCCATCTGTCTGGCATTACTGGGATGTGTTTGGAAGCATAGTTTGGGGGATTTGCAGCACAAAATGAGGTGATAACTTCTATACCCTTTGCTTTCAGATGGAAGTCCTTGAGAAAGGGAGGGTTTGTTCTGCTTAGTTTTGCCTGAGCCCCTACATTGTTGCTCTGGTGGCAGAGAGCTTTCTCCTGCTCTTGGCTATATAAGTGCTATTCAGATATGTATGCCAGGAGTCTTTATCTGTCAAGAAACATTGTTAATTACCAGTGAATACAATGTGTTGAGATGGTGCAGTTTTACAAGGCAAAACCCATATCTTTACCTAAGAGAAACTATTTTTCACCTAAAACGTTCCTTTCATCAGCAGTAGCCTTTGTCACATCAGGTGGATCCCAGCATTCTGCAACACAAAGCTCCTTTTATGCATCTAAATCTTTATCCTAATTCCTACAACGATGAAATAGAGAGAGGCAATAAAAACATTTTAGTAGGAATACTCTTCTAGAGCTTCAGAGTACCTGTTCAAAAATATATCTGGATTAGTTCACTCCTAGAGCAGGAGCAGCTCTTATGCTTTTTAGATGGGATGGTTTTACCCTTTCCCTACCTTCCCTGCCCTGAGGCCACTGTGCAGGCACAATACCCTCCTGGTTGTGGTGTGCTATGGTGCTGGGTTTGATTTTGGCATGTCCGCAGGTAAAATGATTGAGAAATACTTGACCAAGCTGACCCATTAATGTTCTGATAGGAATGGGTGCTACAATCCCCAGTGGAAGAGCTGCCTCTACTCTTCAGGTTCTTAGTAGAAGATAGCTCTTTTTTAAAAAAGTCCCCTGCTCTAAGTCTGCTTTGTGATGTCAAATACCAATGGCACACTAACTGGAAATGGCATTTTTTTTTCCACTTAGGTGTTGAAATTTGAAATTCAGTGGAGAGAATCGGAATAGACCAGAGTTGAGGTTACACAAGTAGTTTGGTAAGCTGTGAAATGCCTTGGCAGAATATGAAATTGCTTTTGATCTCCTCCTGAGTTGGAACATGCACAGAGATAGACTGTTGGGACATGGGTGAATCATGGGCTTGGACGAAGGCATACTGTCAGCAGTACCTCCCTATATGTTCACTCTGCTTACGTGTTATTACCAACATTGGGATATATGACTGGCATGAAATTTACTGCTCCTGTAGGCCAGTAGTGTTAATAAGAGGCTGAGTAATTTATTTTCACATTTAAGGAATAGTTTAGCATGATGATAAAATGTGTCAACTTAAGAGGAGAAATAATGTAGAATTCTTGCCTATTTTGAGTTGTTAGAAGTCAAAATATTTCTCATTAAGAGCACTAGCTCCACGTATTATTTGTAATTGATGTTTCTAGATTCCTACTATAAAAATGGACAACGCACTGTTCAAAAACTTGAAGATGTTTTTGCTAGTTTACAAATACACATTTGCATTTCAGCATCAAATAGGTTTATGTCTTTTAACTTATGTGTACTGTAATAAGCAGTGCAACTATTCAAGGCTTGAATTTTTTGCTGCCAATATAAAGAATAAAAGGAGCATGTACCAGGTAGTCACAAAATGGCAAAACCACTGGCTACCACATATCTCTAATACTCATTTTGCATCTGTTTCTATTGATAACCTTATGGCCTATAAACAAAAGCACTTTCAGATTGGTTTAGTTGGGTTAAATTCCAGGAATCTGGTGGATAAAGAGTATGTATGTATTTTCCGACATTCCGCAGCTTTCCCTGGTTTCAGAGAGGAGTATAGAGAGATATAAAGAGGCAGGCATAAACCTGTCAGTCAAGGTGCAGAATTGGTATTTTATCATTTTGGTTATTCCTTGCCACTTTCAATGGTAGCCACCCACAGTGTGTCTTGAAGTATTGGAAATTAATGCTGGTTAAAATGCCAAACATTTTTTTTTAAGGTATAGCACATACTAAATTGGAAATAAAGTAATGAAGAATGGAATGTTCAGCCTGATTTTTAAATTATGCTGTGGGGAAAAATGTCATCTACACTGATAAGTTTACCAGTTCTCTCACTGTATCAGCCAAGCAGGATAAAACCAAAGAATAGTAGGGACTAAGACACACCATCTTAAATTTTCTTCCCTAAAACTTTTGCTTATTTTAGTGGTTACCTCAACAATTATATTGATACTGCAGTCTCAGTAGTAAATATCCAAGTGACTTTAATGGTTCGTGTTCATTTTATTCTTGTGTAGCTTAATCATCCTTGTGGGATCCACAGGGTTCCTCTCTCTTGGTAGTGAACTGATTACCATTTGTAAAAGCACGCTTCTACAGCATGAAATTTGAAATTATTTCTTTGGTTATCCTCACTTAGTTTGCTTTAAAAATGAATTTAATGTTCCTGTGTCGTCTTCTTCACATTTTCATTTTCTCTTTATTATGACTGCGGTAAGAGCACATGACTCATGACAAGCAAGTTGTGCACGTGAAAAACTCTTACAGGCTTATCCTGAGGAGCAAGATAAAAATCTCCTACCACTCACCATGCATTTTCAGCAGCTTTGCAAGTGCAAATCAGAGGTCCAGTAGATTTAGCCTGGCTCTTCCCTGTTTTCTGACACATGGATAAAGGTGTTAATCATCTGTCCCACAGTGTTTGCCTTCATTTAGATGAGTTGCTTCATTTATCTCAGTTGTGAAGGGCTTTATTCAGGAGTCATGGGGTGAAGGAGGAACCATCTTCATGAGGTTAATGAATTCTTACTGTATTTTCTGCTTTCTAAAAATAATTTATAATATTACAGGACTTATAAAGTAATTTCGAAGGGATTTTTTTTGTGTGTAAACTATGTTCTCATCTAGAAATTTCTGTTTCCTTGTCTTTTTCCTACATTGCATTTGTTCTTGAAAATTAGACATAACGGCTTGACAAATGATGCTGTGTAAAAAAAAAAAAAAGTGCAGCCTGCAGCCCATAGGTTCATTTTGTCTGATGGATGATGCTAAAAAATCAAAGTGCTGCTTCTAGAACTAATGAAAATGGCTCTAAGGAAATCTTATTTAATTATCCGCATCCACATTTTGTGAGTAAACATTGTTTTGCTACATGACCCTGTCCAGGTTGAATATTCATTTCAGCAAAAGATAGGCAGTGATTCTACTGAGAAGGAGGAAAACTTAGAGGCTGTGCTTGGAATTTCATTGAAAACCTCACACTAGTGATGGTCAAAGGCTCTTCTAAAGCAGCCTGTTCTGAGGTTAGCTTGACTGTGCTTAATTGCATCAATTTATTATGCTTGCTGCATAAAGCCTTCCAGGAGAAGAAAGGTAGTGGCTTTGTTGGATGTGTGTGTGAGATAATCACCTTCCTTGTAGAAACACCTCTGTAGTAGTTTTGAGAGGTTGCTGCCAGATGTTAAAGTGTGGGAGATGCAGGTACATTGATTGCAGGAGAAGGAATATTAGGATGAAGAAGTGAGATGGAATCAAAAAATTTCAAAGACATATATCACTACTCCCCTATATTGCGTAAGAGAAATATGAACAATTTCTGGCCACTCAAAGAGACAAAAATATGCATTCTGCATGCCATAGGTCTTCCCTGCCCTTCACTATGTTCACCAGAATGAGATTGTCTCTCTTGGGAGATGTCACACAAAGGAAGAATTTTATCATTTTTACCATCTTTGGACAAAGCAGTATTTGAATTCTGAACTTTGCTTAATAGACAATTGAGCAAAGATAGTGATCCATGTTTATGTGGCTTAGCTGGAGTAGAACCCTTCCCCTTTGCTACCAGACAGTGTTATCTGGTTTTAAATGTCAAGTATCCTTCAGTGTGCACAAAAAAGAAGATGAGATAGGATTCACATAGGCCCATGCTGGAAACAGAGTTATGGCTGCAGGAGATGGGTATTCACACCTCTGTGCAAGCTTTAATGACACCCACCAAATGATCGACAGGGAGCACCTCTGATCAGAGTCTGTAAAGTTGTATATTGTATTGAAGTCCTGACATTAGTCTTAAAGCTAAGACACTCCAGACTAGTGCCTAATTATAGCACGGAGAAAGCTTCTTTATTCTGGGCATGTTTTCTGCTTGTTTTTTTTTTTACAATTGCTATCAAAACATCTCATTGCTTGTTCAGATACATTAGAAGACAAAGTTCTTTTCTAAAAGAACTCCAAACACCTTGACACACAAAAAGAAAGAAAAAAACCCAAGAACACCCCCCCTCCCAAACCCCCTCACATTATCACAACAATTAAAATTTCTATATTCAAGTGACGAAAGGAAAAACAAAAGAAAAATGTTCTGGTAATAGCAAGTGAATTTCTTGTTCATCCTTCTGTTACCCCCTGCTAATTAATCGTGCCTCTTTCTCTTCTGCAAGTGGCCAGTGTGGTGTTGTGTGGCATCTTCCCTGATGATGCATGGACAACCTAAAATGTCCCTAAATTTTTTCGTGTCAGATTTAGAGAACTACAGCCTGGCCAGTAATATGTATGCTAATGCAAGTGTCTGATGGATTTCTGGGCCCTGGAAACAAAGACAGGAGGATGGCCTTGCATTAGCAACACAGAAGATTCAGTCATAAGTCAAGCAATACTAAAATTCCAAGAGTGTTCAGCGTCTGTATGTGCACAGGTGTATCTTTTGAGTTGTCTTCTGCTTTCAAAATCAATAGGGTGTGCTTAGATCAAACTCTCAAGCTGTATCTGGCAAAAGTATGGGCCAGAAATCAACACTTCGTGGTTCTTTAATTAAAAATATTTAACTTATCCTAAAATCTGGAGTGGTATTGCCAAGTGGCTTGAATATAAATGAGTTGGCATGTCTAGTTTTAATCTCAGTCTAGGTGGAGCTTTGGACAGCAAGTTTTAACACACTGCAACTATTACTAGGGCTGCATGTTATTAATGGTCTCCTGGCAAAGAGTTTCCAAAATTAGTAACTAAAAATATTAGTTGTTCTTTTATATAATGTATCTGTAGTGTTTCACAGAAGAAATGCTATGAAATCTATTATAAAGTAATGATCTTACTAAATTATTAATAAATTCCTTAAAGCAACATTTACAAGTGGTTTTTCATTGTCATTTTTGTTGCAATCGTGAATGAATTAATGGTAAAGGTTATAACAGTACTGTTAAGTTAAATTATGTTCTGAAAGTTGCTGTTATTTACTGCTTAAACTTTGAATATGTGCAGTGCAAAAGAATTCAGACATCAGATATTAAATTCAAATCCTGGGCCAAATATTTTCAGTGAGATACACCTTTTCTAAATTGCATAGTTTTGCACAATATTGCTCTGCATGTTATTCTTAACCTTAAACAAGGCTTGCATTGCAAACTAGAAGCAATTACAGTAACTCTAATTATTCAGGTAATTCAAGCAGAGTCCCAAAAGAAGAGAATTAACAACTGGAGAGTAAGCAACTGAAATAAACATTTAATTTTGATGTGATGAACTTAAAACACAAAGCTAAAAGGTAGATGACCTAATGTCCTGGAAGTAAAGAGAGAGAGATGGAGCACTGGCGAAAGAATAAAGCTTCTCATGGGACATGACTCATGAGCACTTACTTATCAAGTAACACTGCATCAACGCAGAAATATTGTAAGCAACAAACAGCTCAGTGCTAGTAGTGAAGTTCTAGCATGCTACTTCCTTCTGTGTGTTAGTGTACAAATAAAGATTTAGAGATATTTAATTATGATTCAGAGACCTGAGCTTTGGTATGTCGTAGTCAATCAAACCAAACATCTCTTTTTCATCTGCCTCTGGCTGCAGTTTGCTAAATCTTAGATTGACTTTTTCATAGGTCACATTATAAGGAAGAAGGAGGAGGAATGTTTTATTCTATATAAGAGGGCAGTAGAGAAACACTGCTGAAGTGCTTTAGTCTAACTAAATATTCTGATTATTTTTTCATCAGTTGTTTACAATCAAAAGGAAAATTTTGAAGAACACTGAAGACCATACTGGCAAATGCAGAGAAATTCCATGTAGGCGGGCTAGTTCCACCATCTGATATAATAACGTGTTTCTGTGGTTTCACTTAGTGAGGCACAGCTCCAGGTTGGGCAGGGAAGAGATTCAGAGCAGCCCTGTGGAGAAGGACTTGGGGGTGTTGGTCAATGAGAAAATGAACATGAGCCAGCAGTGTGTGCTTGCAGCCCGGAAAGCCAACGGTATCCTGGGCTGCATCAAAAGGAGCGTGACCAGCAGGTCAAAGGAGGTGATCCTGCCCCTCTGCTCTACTCTTGTGAGACCTCACTTGGAGTACTGTGTGCAGTTCTGGTGTCCTCAACATAAAAAGGACATGAAACTGTTGGAAGAAGTCCAGAGGAGGGCCACAAGGATGATGATGGCCCTGGAGCACCTCCCATATGAAGATTGGCTGAGAAAGTTGGGGCTGTTCAGGCTGGAGAAGAGAAGGCTGCGTGGAGACCTCCAAGCGGGCTTCCAGTATCTGAAGGGGGCTTATAAGGATGCTGGGGAGGGACTCTTCATGAGGGACTGTAGTGATAGGACAAGGGGTAATGGGTTCAAACTTAAACAGGGGAAGTTTAGATTGGCTATGAGGAAGAAATTCTTTCCTGTAAGGGTGTTGAGGCACTGGAATGGGTTGCCCAGGGAAGCTGTGAGTGCTCCATCGCTGGCAGTTTTCAAGGCTGGGTTGAACAGAGCCTTGGGTGGCATGGTTTAGTGGGAGGTGTCCCTGCCCATGGCAGGGAGGTTGGAACTAGATGATCTTAAGGTCCTTTCCAACCCTAACTATTCTATGATTCTATGATTCTGACATGTAAGAACAAAGCAATTAGGTTAATTTACATGTTAATTAGTTTATTGCTTTCTTTTTGTTTGGTCTCTAGTGCCTTTGCTTAAAAAATCAAGCATGTTCTTCTGGAAGGGTTTAATTTCACTAATTGATATCTGAGTGCATACATTTCAACACCTGCCTTGTAAGTGAAACCATCTGAATGAATACAAGTCTTCTGGTAGTTTGAGAGGACACTCACAAGGAAATAACACCAGAAGGGTTCCGTGACCTTTTCATCTCCAAGTATACCTGGGAATTTGTTCTTAGTAAGTTATTGGCCTCTATTTATGCCAGTGGCAGTTTTTGTAAGTTGATGCATTGACTTGTGCAGTGTTCAGGGGAGAAGTGGAGGCTTTGAACTTCTGGAAGGAACATGAGTTGTTCCCGAGACTTCTTTGTGCTTGGAAGCTTTCAGTCTCTTACATTCGTATCAAGGCAACATACATCTGGATATGAACTATTTATTTCACATTGGTACCTGGTACTCTTCATAGACAAGATCCAGCTAACGGTTTAGCTTAAAGTGTTAGAGCTACACTTCTTGGACAGTTGTTGCAGATGAAGTGACACACTTCACTCGTAAGAGAGAAGTAGCAATATGTTTATTGACATAAACCAGCAATTTAAAAAAGTTTAATGGTAAATGTGATAGTGGTTTAACAAGATTCAGCGGCAAGGTATACACGAGTGTTTACTGCGTAGAGAAAACTGACAGGGAGACCATCCCACTGAGTCATGAGTTTTGGAAAGGACCCCCTTGCTTTCTAAACTCCTCCTCAGAGAGGAGTCTGGGTGTGGCTGGATCCATACTTAGTCCATGGTTTATGTCTTAAGGATTTTATATGCACAATGAATCCTTTCATTGTGCTTATCACATAATTAAGCTAATCATTTAGCTAAAATTTCAAAGTTTAGCATGCTATTAATAATTTACATAGTATCTGATGCAATAAAGATTTTCCTAACCTTGGGGAATTACCTTGAGGGGTGTCTCTATTCACAGGGAGATCCTGGTGTTCAGCCACTGCCATGCAGGAGGGCTCAACTGGCCCTGGGTTGGCCACTATTTTGTGGAGTAAGATTTTTGACTCATAGTCATATTTGCATACCAGCTGTATTTTGGGTTGGTGTATGCTCAACCAGCCTTCAGCTGTTGAGCACAACTTTTGTCCCTTAGCTCTTGGATAAGATTTGTGGCCCTTAACTACTGTGTTGTTAGCTGTCTTCCCAGACCCCAGCAAGGCCAGATGCAGCTATCAGGATCGCCACTGGCTATTGCTTAAACAGAAAAGGGGTGGGGAAGAAGCAAACTGCTACAGTAGCTTTTATGAAGTTACTCTAAAAGGAAGTTTATTTTTTCTGTTCTATACACTTCATTTGCCATCACTTTTGGCTGGAGCCCAGCAAGTGTATATTATTTAACTGTGCGAAAAATGCATATTATTTCATGTCTAAGTCTGCCCAGAGCTGTTAATCATGAAACAACAGATTTCACATCAGTGAATGGTGGACTGAGCAAGATTTCTTTTTCACTTCTTGCTCGAAATCACTGTTCTTTTTTTTATAAGTTCAACAGCTGCTCTAGATATATGGTTTAACTTTTAGGTTGCCTTTTGTGGAGTCAGGAGGTGGACTCAGTGATGCTCATGGGTCCATTCCAACACAAGATATACTATGAGTCTCCGTGTTAATATGGAACAAATACATGTATGCACATCCACTACTCAGCTAGCAGGAACACACACTATTTGCAGCTGCTGTGCCAGGAACAGCATGAAGCTGTTTGTCAGCAAACTTCACTAAATAACTAGTATATGTAATTAGCATTGATGCTAAATTTCTTATGTTGTTTTGTTACTTTCCTTTAAAGCAGACTTTTGAAGTCACTGTGGCTGTTCATATGTTTGTAAGTGGAGTTGAAAACTTTTCAAAAGATTAATTCCATAATGTTTTTAAAAACCTTGAGAAGAATCAAATTTAAGAGTTAAAAAAAACTCTAGTGTATTGCTGTCTTTTAGGAATGGACATATAGTAGCATGCACATTCTGGATTTCTTTATAAATTATGTCCCTGAATCCATGTCGTGGTTTAAGCCTCTAAAACTGATGAAGTTTTACTCACTCACGCACTCACGCACTCACTCCCCCTCTTTCTTCCCCCAGTCCCGGGGGGGTGGGGAGGAGAATCCAAAGAATTCAACTCGCACAGGTTGAGATAAGAACAGTTTAGTAACTAAGGTATAACACAAATCACTGCTGCTACCACCAATAATAATACAAGAGAAATACAAGGAAAAAGAATACAACTGCTCACCAAGCCCGACCCAGCCAGTGCACCCCCACAGCAGTGAACCCCCCACTGCACCACCACACCCTTCTGGGTCTCTGCTCTCCGTTTTCACATCCTGGACATGATGTGTTGTGGTATGGAATAACCTCTTTGGTCAGTTTGGGTCAGGTGTCCTGTCTCTGCTTCCTCCCGGCTTCCCCTCCTCCCTGGCAGAACATGAGACTCATAAAGTCCTTGGTCAGACCAAAACATTACCAAGCAGCAACTGAAAACACTGGTGTTATCAGCGCTGCTCCAGCTACCAAGGAGAAAAAATTGCTGCTGCTGCTGAACCCAGGACAATCCATTACATGCTTTTAATTTTTTGTCATAAAAGAGAATTTAACATAAAAGCTCTTTTAACAATAACATTAGGTTCCAACTATTTTATGTGGTAATGAAATAGGATGGGTTTTAAAGTTGCACTTTCTTCCTGAGATATTAATCAAATTCCCTGCATATAGGTATTGTCTGGATTTAAAGACAAGTCTTTTCTATTCATCATTCTTAAACTGTTAGAGGGCAATTAGAAGGGATACATTTGTTTAATCATACACTTTCACCAGAATGAAGGTCCATTATGTTGGTTCTATTATAGAGTATTGAATGTTATCTTCATTCAGAAAGCTGTGTTTGTAATTACTGATTTATTAGGTGATTATATTATGTTACTGATTGCATATTTCATTGTGTGAAAATGTACAGAACTAATAATAAATTTTAGGATTGCTAGTTGGAATTTTTTAAATGCCACGGAGTTTTAGCTGCATAATTATTGTACAGACATCCCTGAACTCTTAACTGCTTGGCTTTGCTGGTATTTTAGTCCTCTTTCTTCTAATCCCTGGCATTCAACTGCCATCTAATCCTGTAAGCATGTGCATTTTTGCAAGTGGAGGAATATGTGTGACTATAGTATTATAGCCTACAGGATGATACTGGAGATGTTTGTATCTGTTCTCAAGCCCTGCCATGGTCAGAAGCCAAGACATTTCTGTAATTGGGCCCAGTCCAGGAAGATTTCCCTGAATCACTTGGCCATGGATAAAGGCAGGGTGTAGGGGTTGGGATGTAAGGAAAGCAAGCAGACTGCTAAAGGTATTCCACTTTGTGTATTTTGTAAATATTAATTAGACCTTTAAACTGACTGTTATGTATCTCCAATGAACCTCTCAGCCAACATAAAGTGTAATGAATTGCCTGCTTGCTTCACAAAAGTGTTCTTAATGCTTAAAAGCTTCATCAAAAGGTAACATTTTGGTTTATGCAGTGGTAATGTGGTTAGGTGCTTCCCAAATATTTAAAAAATAGGTTAGGCAGGACTCAGAGTGGTTTGTCTCCTTTATAAAGAATATGATTTTTTCCACTTACTTGTCTGATCTTGGAAATCTCTCTTACCTAATTCATGTCTCTGAATTGTTCCAGTTATTAAGCAAATATCTGTTGCAAACCCTGCTGTCTTGCCCATACTAACAGTTCTGTCGGTTCTTACCAAGCGCAGAAAACACTTTTTTTTTTGTTTGTTTCTTTGGGGTTTTTTCCTATTTTAAATATACGTGTTTAAACAGAATTTTGGAAAGCCTTGGTAACAAAAAACCACTGACCTGTAGTAGAATGTGTTTGACAATTTAAGTAAGGGAAACTAGTTTGGTAGCTGAATGAAAGGAAAGCACTTCTTGTGCTTCTTGGAACACAATCGTTACATCCAATATCAGTCATGATTTTCCTTTTTTTTTTTTTTTTTTTTTTTTAGCATGTTTTTAACCTCGTAAAAACCTGAAAGTTTTATGTTCTGTTTGCACAAGTTCTAAAAGCAAGACACCAGCATTGAGAGCTTAGAGCAAAGGTGAAGAAAAATGTTTTGATCTAGAAGGTGACAGTGGCAAAACAAATTCATATTTCTCCTTTCCTTCAGAACTATAAAGTTTGCTGGGCATGCTTGCTTGCCTGTCTTCTTTAATAGATTAGACCAAAATTTTGTTGTTCTTGTCCTGAGTCAGCTGAGTTAGTAATCTCCACAGAGTGAGATTTGGAGAGGAGACTAAATACTTTTAGCTTTTATCTGTGCTCAGGCAGTGTCCAGACCAAAGTACACGGTGTTTACAAAGGTTACAGTGACTTTGGTCATAAATGGTAGATTCATTCTTTGTCCAAATAAAAGCTAAGCTGCCTTTTGTTTATTTCCGATCCAGAGATGTAACGTGAGTTACTGCTTGTTTTTGTGCATAATTAAGCTGCCACTTATATTTTGTACACCAGTCATAAAATAGCTTCAAGAATGATCCCCTGCTGATATTTTTTTTCCAAAAAGCAGTTAAAAAGACTCAAGTTGTCTACCAAACTCTCAGTGCCCAGACAGCCTCATTTACTTTTCTTGCTTTGTTTGTAATGCTTTATTTCCTACTGTAGTAAGAGTACTTGAAATTAGAAGACTGAGGGGGGGGGCTTATTCAAGTAGCTACTTTTTTGGACATTATCGGATTCCTGTATGGTGTTACATTACTTTCTTTGCATCACATTTAAATTCTCCTAATAGATTCCAGGAGGAAGAAAAGGACTGAAATCTCAAGTGTTGTGTTTTTGTGTGCTTGAGCTCTCAACTCATGTAGAATTTAGAGAAAGGCAATAAAGGTTTGATATGCCTTCAGCTGTACTTTTCCAGCAGCTGAGAAGTACTCTTTTTTTTTTTTTTTTTTTTTTTAATTTGATTCCATATTTCAAGATCACCAGGTTCTAGCCCAAAGGAAATCTTTATGGCTTTGATAGAAACCTTTGAAAGAAAAAGGGCTATAATGGAATAGGCTGACAGTTTCTCAACTTATAGCAGCACTAGCTGTTAAGAGTTTGTGTGCACACTTGTGTTTGGGTGCATAGTTTGGTAGTGACAGATACTGAACATTGTTTTTCTAAAGGCTGACCTTGAAAAATCATAGCATCAGAGTATCAATAAATGATACATAGTTCTAAAGGCTGTAAAATGTCAAATAATATGTACCTTATGACATGATGCAATTTAATATTCTGAGTTGTCACCCTTAGAACTTCTGAGTCATTCTCTGTTAGAACAGAGGTACCATTGAGAAATCATGTAAGACAGAGGGAGATACATGTTTTGATGCCAAAGAATGCTAATATGGGTAATTAGCCAACTGCTTCTGTTCTGGTTACCTTTTTAACTTCTCAATATTGCAAAGGCTGCATTTTCAGAACTGAGGAGTTTGGCATCTTTTATCCTCATTGAACAGATCTTGAGAATATTTAGGCACCTAGCAGTACGTTATTTGATATGCCCACTGGAATATTTAGGAACAGGCTTTTAAAAGTCAGTACCTCAGTCCTGTAAATATGGGGAAAGGCTTTTCATTTTTCCAAAATGTGTCCATATATTTCAGTTGTAAACTGTTTGGGATCGACCATGTCTCTTATTAAGTGGGATTAGTAAGAGATTACTTGGAGATTAAGACTCAGTCTGGGATGACTGTAGGGCTTGACTGTAACATACATCATTGTAAGAGAGCCACAGAGTGCTTTGAACTGAATTCTGGAAGTGTTTGAGGTAGGCAGATTTTTCTTTAACAATCAGAAGTAATTGCTCATATGAGTCTTATATGGTCCCACTGAGGGACCTTTCTCAAAATAGTAATTAGTGATTTTTCTAAAAGAGGATCCCTTTCATCTATTTGCTGTTGGTAAGAAAAAAGAAAATTCTGGATGGGAAAAGTGTGGTTTGAAGGATGTCTATATTTGTATGAAAAAGGATTTCAGGAAATAACCTGAATGACATTTTTCTAGTGCAGAAGGACATGTGTTTCCTGGTGGGCCAAGTTACGAACAAATAAGAGGGATTTTTTTTCTGAAATATGAAGATCAAGTGTATCTGAAAGCTATCAGGAGAACTGGCTACCCTGGATTTGGAGAAGGCTGAGGTTCTTAATGATTTCTTTGCCTCAGTCTTCACCAGAAAATGCTTTGACCACACCACCCAAGTCTTGGAAAGGCAGACACAGGGACAGTGAGAATGAAGACCCTAGGCCCACTGTAGGAGAGGATCTGGTTCAAGACCGTCTTAAGAATCTGAACGTATACAAGTCCATGGGACCTGATGAAATCCATCCGTGGGTCCTGAAGGAGCTGGCAAATGAAGTTGCTAAGCCACTGTCCATCATATTTGAAAGATCATGGCGGTCAGGTGAATTTCCTGACAACTGGAAAAGGGAAAATATAACCCCCATTTTCAAAAAGAGGAAAAATGGATGAGCCTGGGAACTACAGAGCAGTCAGCCTCACCTCTGTGCCTGGCAAAATCTTGGAGTGGATTCTCCTGGAAGGCATGCTGAGGCACATGAAAAACAACAAGGTGCTTGGAGACAGCCAGCATGGCTTCACTAAGGGGAAAGTCTGCCTGACCAATCTGGTGGCCTTCTATGATGGGGCTACAGAACTGATGGACAGGGGTAGAGCAGCTGATGTCATCTACCTGGACTTGTGCAAAGCGTTTGACACTGTCTGACATGACATCCTTGTCTCTAAATTGGAGAGACATCAATTTGATAGGTGAACCACTCGGTGGGTGAAGAACTGGCTAGATGGCCGCATGCAAAGGGCTGTGGTCAATGGCTCAATGTCCAGCTGGGGACTATTAATGAGTGATGCCCCTCAGGGTTTGGTGCTGGGACCAGTCTTGTTCAACATCTTTGTTGGTGACATGGACAGTGGGATTGAGTGTGCCCTCAGCAAGTTTGCCATTGACACCAAGCTGTGTGGTTCGGTTGATGCATTGGAGGGAAGGAATGCCATCCAGAGGGACCTTGACACGCTTGTGAGGTGCGCTGATGCCAACCTGATGAAGTTTAACCATGCCAAGTGCAAGGTGCTACACCTGGGTGAGAGCAATCCCAGGCACAGCTCCAGGTTGGGCAGGGAAGAGATTCAGAGCAGCTCTGTGGAGAAGGACTTGGGGGTGTTGGTTGATGAGAAAATGAACATGAGCCGGCAGGGTGTGCTTGCAGCCCAGAAAGCCAACGGTATCCTGTGCTGCATCAAAAGGAGCGTGACCAGCAGGTCGAGGGAGGTGATCCTGCCCCTCTACTCTGCTCTCCTGAGACCTCACTTGGAGTACTGTGTGCAGTTCTGGTGTCCTCAACATCAAAAGGACATGGAACTGTTGGAACAAGTCCAGAGGAGGGCCATGATGATGATGAGGGGACTGGAGCACCTCCTGTGTGGAGATAGGCTGAGAAAGTAGGGGCTGTTCAGCCTGGAGAAGAGAAGGCTGTGTGGAGACCTCCTAGCGGGCTTCCAGTATCTGAAGGGGGCCTATAGGGATGCTGGGGAAGGACTCTTCATGAGGGACTGTAGTGAAAGGACAAGGGGTAATGGGTTCAAACTTAACCAGGTGAACTTTAGATTGGCTATGAGGAAGAAATTCTTTCCTGTAAGGGTAGTGAGGCACTGGAATGGGTTGCCCAGGGAAGCTGTAAATGATCCATTGCTGGTGGTGTTCAAGGCTGGGTTGGACATAGCCTTGGGTGACATGGTTTAGTGTGAGGTGTCCCTGCCCATGGCAGGGGGGTTAGAACTAGATGATCTTAAGGTCCTTTCCAACCCTAACTATTCTATGAGTCTAAATGTGCTTATATAAGAGTTTGTGTATGAATTTTATAGCTACACATATGTAAAAGTACATTTCTCTATACACATGGTGTACTTGTATATGAATATGCACACATACATTTGCACACTCAAACAATGAAAATAAGTGATTTAAGGCTTTTTCTAAAACCATGCTTTAGAAGAGAAGCCATCAGGGAAGAAAGAAGGTGTATTCATCTCTTCCCAAAGAGGCTGGGGTCTTTTGCTCTGCTTGCAAAGCCTTCCTGATGCCCACAGTGTTATGTGGGTTCTGTTTGGTTAAGCTGGTATCAAGAAGCGCAGACTCTGTGGGACCAATTGTATTCGGTTAGGCTAATTCTGCTATAGCAATGTCTTCAGTACAACTGATGAAAACTAAGAAGATTAAACTCCACATAATCTGGGGATCCTTGTGTAAATTCAAGTTATCATAAGCTCTTCAAATTATTGATCTGAGGATCAGTAAGAAGGGGTGAATAACTCAAAGTAGCTCAAGTTGCAAATCTTTGGGTCTTTTTCCCTTTTTTTCTTTCTTTTTTTGAAATTTTTTTTTTTTTTTTTTTTTTCCCTCAGTAAAAAAACCTTAAAGATGCTTTGGAATAATAAAGTTGTTTTTGTTCTTCCTTCTTAAGGGAAAGAAGCTTTGAAAGGAGCTGCATAATGGTGTATCTTCCTCAGTTAGTTAAGGTGCAACTGTGTTGGATTTATGGAGGCTATTAAAATGCTAAAAGTCAATGATTGATTATTTTAATGCTACACCTCCGTTTCAACAAAGACTGCTTTTGAAATAGAACTCTTAATGGCACTACTATGTTGCTAAATGTGGATATTGTAGCTTCTGATTTTTGTTTTTTAGAAATGAGGAAACACATTCATGGTGTTCACTGGATATGTCCAGATATAAAGGAAACAAGCCAGCAATCTGAAAGTACCATCTCAAATTGCACAGCTTTTCACCCTATTTTGTATTTACAGATTTGTAACAAAATTTCTGTGATTTTCAGACCTTGTGCTGGCAATAATCTTTCCTGACAATAAGATTGCTTTTCTGTTTTGTCATTTGTGGTCCCATTAGATGTAACATGCAGCTTATTAGTAAATATTCAAAAGGCTTTATGTTGATTCCACATGAGCAACTTGAATTGCTCTTTCCTTATGACATTGGTCTAGAGGGCAGAGTTTTAAGTCTGCTGTCAGGCTTTTTCTGATCTTCATCAAACAGAATATGAGAACCACTTGTTATCTGGGAAGTGAAGTCTGTAATTCCTGTGAGAAATTAAGATCAGCTTTTTCTCAGCTGTGATTTGCCACAGCTTCCACAGTTCATCTTAGACCGTTTTTCGAAACAGGCTGGCACTTCTCTTGCTTAGGTGTTTGGATGGGTTTCACATCTCAAGCTTAGAGTTTTGTGGCTCTATAGCCATGCTCAGGGATTTGAGGTGACATCTACATGATATGGTTCTCTAGTGCATGTCTACACCACTGACATCTTCCAGAACGGAGCAGTCCCATCCAATATGCTTGTGCTGACAACCAAACCATTCCAAACCAGGGAATCATTTGGAAGAGTAATAGCTGGGTTGCCCCACAACATTTTAGAAGTGCTTTTACCACTGACTGAATTCCAGTGCTCAGGGTCATTTTCAGGTATAGTTTTATTAGCTATAGGGACATAGTCTAAGCAAGTGTGTATGTCAGGCAAATTTAGCGCTCAAACAGGAGCCAAATATTTAAAAGTGATCAAATTCCTTTTCTGAAATATTTTATGTTGATAATATTATAGAATTAATAGAGCTCTTTTGAGGCTTTTAACCTACAGTTTCAGAAGTTTGTCACAGATAAATAACTTTTGCTTCTGAAATGTTTTTATTACAATGAACACATTGTTGGAAGGTAGAGGGGGCTGGTCATCTGTAAGGAGCTCCTGCACTACCTGTTGATGAACCAGCCCCTTCTCCGACTTCAGAGGTAAAGATGCATTTTACTACTAAGGAGAGAAGTCTAATTTTAGCACAAATTCTTCCCCCCCCCCCCCCCCCCTTCACAGATTAGTTAAATTCTATTCAGCTAGTTCAGAGGTACTGTACGGTCTGAATGCTCATCATATACCAGCTCTGCATTACCATTTTTTAGTAGCAATTAAGATTTTAAACTCTTATGACCGTGAGTGGCGATATGTTATTATTGTTTTTTTCATACTTTAGTACAAGGTTCTATATTTGAAAAGATGGTAATTTTGTGTGTTGAGCAGTGTGATGTTGACACAAAGCCCACTGAAGTAATTGAAAATATTGTCTTGAGTTGAAATTAAGTTTTGCTGTGTTTCCAGTGAATGTATAGTTTACATGTAAACACTGTACCTCTTTCATGTAGGACAGGATGAGAGTTCTCCAAGAGTACTTCCTGTTTCCTTGTCACGAGGCAACTGGGTATTGCTGTTGATATTGGGTTCTTTTCCCTGATAATGTGCTGTAAAAGACTTCTGGATGCATTAAATCTTAAGTTGGTCCTTTCTCAGTGCCAGGATGTCTGCTGAGGAGAATGAGGAAAATGAAACTTTGCAGCGACTTGCAAAATGAACATGCAACATATTCTAAAGAGTGATTCGTCTCCCAGCTTGCAGGCACTGGGCAGGAATAACGAGGAGCTTGTTGTTCCATCTTAATTTAAATAAAGTGCCTTTCAGGTTACATAAATCTAACTTAAGTGTAGATTCCAGTGGTTTGAATATACCTTCTTTTATAAATCTCTAAAAGTGGCCTGTGTTATGAAATTTCAGTTAAAAGTTGTTTTCTGTTTGCATGATATATACCTCAGGTGACTTTAATAAAGGCTATTATTCAGCAGTGGCTTCATATCCTTCAGTCTAAAGCACCTTTAGCATCCACCTCACATAATTTTAAAGGATGCAAAATATTCTACTCAATAAATTAAATATATTGAAAGTTTTTTCAATATATTTAAACACATTATTTAAATTAAATTACTAATTTCATTGTTTTATGAGAGTCTTGAAAAGCCTTGATTAGAAAGTTTTAGTTCCTTTGGCAGTCATAAGCCATCTGCCCATAGCTGTGATCTTTATGGTGTGTTCCTTGATCTAACATGTTGTACCTAGTGCACATGACATAGCTTGCAGATTATAAAAATGAACAATCCATAAAAGATAATTCTAGTAGCTTCATTTCCAATTTGCTAGTATGCTTCGGGAATTGCTTGTCTTGAGAGATCACATTAATCCCTTTTTGTATGTGGTTCCTATGAAACCAAAGTTAACTAAGGAAAATGTCCTGTGGAAGAATATTCTTTGACCTGCCAAAATATGGCCATGCATGAAATTCAGGATGTGGTTTGTGTTGCATGAAAATTCAAATGGAACAGAAAATTGGAACTATACATTAATTGAATAATAATTGTCACTTTCTTCACCACTTATACTAACATCTTTAATTATAGTGAATTAATTTATTATGAGTATGGGTGTCACGCATTGCTGTTACGACACTTTCGTAATATAGCAGTAATTAGCATACTACTGTTACACAGTGCAATCACATTGTCAGATTTATTCTCCATTCAGATTTGTCCTTTTTCCCTGCTGGTCAAAGAGAAAATAGGTGCAGCATTGAAATTGGGCATGCGTTAATGCTGCAGAAATCTCTATACTGCATTTAGTCACATTCTGTTTTACCAAAATGTCAAGTAAATTATTTTTCTGCTATTAAAGTTTTGGCTGATTTTGTCTGATTGAATCTATGACCTCTAGAACAGTGAAGCACACAGGTGGTAAGGGACCTCTGCAGGTTTCTGTTCCAAGCCCTTGCTCAAATCAGATCCAATTAGAACAGGTTACTCAGAAACTTGCCCCATCATGTTGTGAATATCTTCAAGGATGGGTGTCCCACAGCATCTCTGAGCCCTTGTTCCTTTGTTTGACCAATAATAAATAAATGATTAAATAAGTAATGTTCTTACATCTGTTCGCAATTTCCTGTATTCCGGCTTCTGTCTGTTGCCTTTCATTCTATTGCTGTGCATTCCGTAAATATAACCCAGCTCCATCATCTCTGCTCCCTCCCAGTGGGGGCATTACTCTGGTCAGCAATGAGATTCCCTTTGGCTTCTTTTTTGAAGACTGAGCAAAATAGCCTCTCAGCCTCTCCTCATTTAATATGCACTCCAGCCCTCTCAGCTTCTTGTTGATCTTCACTGGACTTGCTTGAGTATGGCAAAGTTTTATAGATATCTTGCTCTGATACTAAAGGAAGGTGGTATATATGCATTAAAATAATGCTATTCCGTTACCTCCAAAGTCCATCAATTTTTTTCTGAATCTTTCTGTTTTCTTTAAGGATTCTCAACCACAACTTAATGTTGTTTAGTTTCATGTTCTGCTTGAACAATTTCAAAGGTAAATAAACTTCAGTGAGTACAGATTGATTGCATTTCAAATTCCATTATGCAGAACAGCGGGTTCATTTTATGTCACTAAACCAGCCCAGAGGGAGTATTTTTTTGGTGGTTTTCTTTTCCTTTTGAATTCTAAGTCAAAGCATGTGGAAGAACGTGATCTAGCTTTAGGAAGTACACAAGAGAGTTTTTGGTCTTATTTTTGTTTTATAAAACTGAACTGAAATAAAACATACAGTACAGCAGTTCTGCCGGTAGGATATTTTAAGAAAATGGCTTTTTTTAAGGGTGTGAGATAAAGCACGGTTTTCATTCCTGTAGAAAATGGTACGCTTATAAATGCATATTTTATTGCTAACGCCGTATGGCTACATGTGCGTTTTAAAGGCCATTCACTGCCAGCAGGCTCAAAAAGTGAAGTGTAATGTGTCCTTAAGCTCAGAAAAACTGAAAGCCAAAAATTGAGTTATTTTTTGTATTTCAGTGTTGATCTTTGTTTTCTCTTATAAGGAACCTATCTCTGAAGCTGTCAAAGGAGGTAGACCAAGGAGAAGCCAGGTATCCTCGTGTTAGCCAGCTGGCTGGCAGCCCATCTGTGGAGTGGCCTTTTTCTGGTCTGGAAGAAGGTGGAGGCATTGAATCTTTGCCCTTCAGATTAATGCTGCAAGATTGCACAGCTGTAAAGACATTGCTTCTGAAAATGAAGAGGGTTCTTCAAGAGGTAATCACCCAGTCAGTTTGTTAAATTAATAGCTTTCAGCATTAATGAGCTAAGCAGCAGAAAACGGGTCAGGAAAGTCTATGGACTTGATGTCTTAATATGGCTTGAGTATATGGAATTGATGCAGAAGTATGAATAGTAGTGCTTCAACATGGTAGAGGTAAGAAAGCTTATACTATAACAAAATTTAACTGATACCAGTTAAATACTTGGTGTGCAATACAGTCTGCATACTTGGTGTGCAGAGTATGAAGCTTCTCTTTAGCTTCTAGTAAAAAGGGGGCAGAGGAGAAGTACTAGATCAAAATAAATTGTATTGGTTCCCTCTAGTATTTTAGAGCTTTTCAGTTTTCTCACTACAGTTGCTAATCAGTAGAAAGCCTGCAATTAGTTCAGAGGAGAGATGCAAAGAAAAAGAAATGTTCTTTTAAGTTCCAGTACTGAACTTGAAGATTAATAGCCTGAGTTTGCAAATGACCATTGAAATAGGATTTCTTAGGCCATTCTAACAATTTCAGGAGTCCTGACTAGTCCTGTCCTGCTGTGTTCTTCTGCTTCCCTCATTGGCTGCAGATGTTGCTTTGAAATATTTTTTTTACATCCAATTCCCTTTAGTATTTTAGAAGAAATCAAATTATTATTGGGTTGGTTTGTTTTTTGTTTGTTTTGGGGGTTTTTTGGCACTTTCCAGCTGTGGAGCTTTGACATCTTTTTTACAGACCTTCAGGTTCATGTTAGTGAGCTGCAGTGTGCGTTGTCTTTGAGACCTACAAGGTATATTTTTTTTCAAGCTATGTAATTCATAGGATTCCAGAATAATGTAGGTTCATAAGGGCCTCTTGAGGTCCAACCCCTCTGCTCAAAGGTAGCTCATCTCAGAACGGGCACTGACGGCCTTGTCTTAGTAAGTTTTTGGTACCTTAGTGGGGTTTCTGTATCATGTCTGGATAGCAGTTCCAGTGTTTGACTACGTCATTGAGCACTGAGGTTTTTTTCCCTAAGATATAATCAGAATTTCCCTTGTTGCAACTTCATTGTATGATGAAGCGCTAGTCACTTCGCTGAGACTGTTGTGGGTTGTTTTTTTTTTTTGGTTGGTTGGTGTTGTTTGGTCTCCTGGGACATTTGGTTGTTTTTTTTTTTTTTCTTTTTTTTAATGCTGCCTTTTTAATCATCTGTATAGAAATTCAGCCAGTTGTCCTGTCTGAGAAGGTTTGTCAGAGTTTTAGCCTTAATAGTAATCCATTAATCCTCATAAATAGCTTGTTTTTTGCTCTATGGCAAGCCTCATGCCTTCCAGTTTCCTTCAGTTCACTAGCAGGTCTGTGTGGGCTGTTGGGCTTCTTAATGGACTTCTGTTTTGCTGAAACTGAAATTGAAATCATTAATTCTCCATCAGTTCCTGCTTATGCAATGTCAGAATATAGAGTGCATTTAAAGCTTCTTTTCCACTAAAAAGGATTTGTAACCTTATTATATATGGAAATAAATAATAAGAATTATAATATTATATGTCATAGCAGTTGTAACATTGAGCTATTAACACTGAGTGGATGCTCTGTTGCATCTAGTGTGAAAAATTCATGTCCAGTTACTAATGCATCCTTATGTAACTAATTTTATTTTTTATCTTAATCATTCAGTATTTTACTTGCTTGTTCCTTTGTACCACGTAATTTCTATCTTCTCATCTGGCTGTAATGCAGCGTGATTCTGTCCTTTCCTTTTCTTCTTGCCTCGCCTTTCTTTATGAAATCAAAATGGCCTTTTATTAATTCTACAGGTGGATGCTACATGTGATGCACATATATATGTGCTGTTACTTGCTTCCCTGTTTTTTGGCACTTTTGAGATGGAATATTCCAGTAGAAGTACACATTGTTCTAGTATACAGCTGAGCAAAACTTACATGGCTAGAATGAAATGACCAGTCTAATGATTTTTGAAAACTTTTGCTACCTCGAATTATTTGTATTTTGGTTTTGAGTTACTTGTATAATAGCAGACATTGAGAAGATATGTAGAATGCTGTATACAGTATAGGAGTGTACTCTTTTAGTAGCCCTGTCTGAGAAATATCTGCCGTGTAGTCCAGTCTTCCAGTTCTACTGATCTCAGTACACATACTAATTCTTGAAACAAAAAATTATTTTTCAAGGTCATGTTAAACTACACAGTTTTCATATCTCCCTAAGAAATTATCAAACCCATCCACTGTACAGTGGGCAGCAGCCATTGTGTAATTGCAGGAAAGTGAAAGAGCACTAACAACAAAATATTCACGAACAATATATTCTTTAAAACACATTAAAATTTTAGGAATTATTCCAAAACCAGAATAGGATTCAAAAGACCATAAGTAGCTAGTTTGAGCAACCAAAGAGAAGATGACCTTGAAATATATTACAAATTTATATTGGAATGACACAACTTGATTATTTTTAGAAATCCAGACTTTTATATGTTTATGTCACTTTTAAATTATTAGCAAAGATTCCAGGAAAATATAATTCTATCAAATTGATATATTGTGTTGAAGAGTGTGATAAATAAGTCATCTAAGCATATTTGGCAGGCAGTTTCCATGGAGAAGGTACCCTACTTCCATTGTAACTAGATGAAATGTCTTCATCCAAAAATCACTTCCGCCCAAATCAATATTATAAATCAAACTCACAATAGTACTTAATTAAAAGATATGAAAGAAACCCACTTTCCTTACCATGGAATGTTCATATATTTTTAGATGTAGTGGAACATAGGCTCTGGCAGGTTTATACGGTATAGAAGTGAAATAATGTTCGGCTGTAACAGTATTAAATATGTATGTTTATTAAAACAACATATCACATATTTTCACACAGTTTAAAAATATGCAAAGCATACAGTCTACAAGGGGAAAAATTACACGAGTTGTCAGGAAAAAAGCTGCAGTATTTCAGTTTCATAGCTACCTGTAGAGGAAGAAATTACAATTGTCTACACCTCTTTATTGAAAAATAACATGTTAATTGAGTTAAAATACTGGCCCTGTTATTCAGTATGATCCTTCTATTTAAGCACTGAGCACTGCTTCTAAGTAATAATTTAATTATGATCTTCCAAAATGTAATACTAGCTAGTAAAATATACTTCTTTTTATCGTTGCGCTTGCTTGTAATAGAAGAATCTAAATGGAAAAAGTGCATATAGTATATTCTGTACTGTGCTGCAAAGTTATATAGCTGTGAGTTTAGCTTGTTAGACTTATTGTGAAAAGGGAAATTGAAGACATGGCAGTAACTTGCAAGATTGAGAATGTCATTAGGTAATGTATTTGTAAAAGACTAACGAATGATGATTCAATTAAGAGAATTAATTACCAGTTCACTTTTAGTGAGAAAGCCTTGAAAATGTTTACTAATAATTCTTTATAGCTTTGGCCATGCCAGTCTCATAAGGCAGATTGTTCCCTAATGTTTTGAGAATCTCATTGAACAAAGATGAAGAGAGCCTGGAGGACCCTGGCACATGAGCAAACTCAGTGATCCACTAGAAATCAATCTAAAAAGTATGTCTCACTCTATTTGGCAGCTTTTTCTATTGGATATTCCATTTTTGACAGACAAGTATGCAATAAATGGAATAATCAAGACCTGGGGGTTGCAAAGTTTCATGAAAAAGGTTTACCAGAGATTAGCAGCACAGGCAGCTTGAATGAAAGCCACTTCACCATATAAGACAATACAAGTTGTCATGTAGCCTGTCTGTGGTTTATAAGTAGGTCTTGGTCTCCCTTTTCTTTCCATCTCAGTTATGTTTGTTGAACTGTTTGGGGCTTTTTTTCTCGAAGTCTGCTTGGTCTTGACCTTTTTCTCAGTAATAACTGCTCTCATTCCAAAACAAAAAAGAAAACAACAACAACAACAAAGAAATAAAAAAGAACAACAACAAAAAAAAAAAACCAAACAACAAAATCAGGAGTGAGTTGGTCGAGGGCAGGTTTGCTATCTCCTAGGAAATGAATTCTTCACTTTCTGATTTCAGGCAGGTCTTTCTGCTCTGAGCCAGTCTTAAACTCAGAATCTGTATCATCTTTCCTCCCCCATATGCCGAGCTGTTCTTTCTATGTTTTATTACATTTGTGGCAGCTAATTGATTGCTTATAGTCAATGAGCTTCTAAAATTTAGGCTGTAGCTTCTTCCTGACTTGCTGCTATCAACAATAATGAATATATAATGCCTCTTTCCCAAACAGTATATGGGCTTCCTTGTACTCTTCCAGATAAGACTGAAATTATTTCCATCCATTAACTTTTTTATGATTTGAGTTATAGCTTACTGAGGCAATGTTGAAGGCTGGCTAATTGAGAGGACGTTTAACGGCTTTGCCTTTGTGGAAATCATTGGTAGAACATTTTAGGCAAAGACATATCAGGAAAACTTGTGTGGTTTTGGTATTGCGCCAGGCAAAAAAAAAAAAAAAAAGGGTCTTTGTGCTGAAATAATTGTAGTGGGGAAAAAAAAGCTATTTTGGGAATGAATCTGTTTAGTCAGTGTTGTAATGGGATTTTGTTCAAACTTTAGATATTGAGATGAATGTCCCAGTAAAAACAAAATCTTATCCACATTTAGGCTTATTTCTACAGGTCACATTTCCCCTCTATTCTTTATGAAATATGTAGGTTATCAGCTACATAATTCTACTTTCAGATATTTTTACGAGGCTATTAGAAGTGACCTTAGTGGTTGCTAATCCAGACAATTAAGATATGTTGCCTGTATGTTTGTGTAATTTGGGACATAAATTATTCAATGCATGGCCATGCTTCTTTCACAGCTCTGCAAAACACTATGCAGGCTGTGGAGCTTTAGAAATTAATGCTAATTACAACAGTTAGCAATAGGGATAAGTCATTCTGGACATATATTGCATACTGGGTTTTACTAATTAATCATTTATTTTAGTGTGGGAAATTGCAGCTGTCTGTGTCTGTCATTAAAAAGTTAATGTGTCCAATACAGTGTTTTTGTATTACACTCAAAAAAAATGACAGTGGCCATGACAGTTGGCTGAGACTTGTGGGACAAAGTGAGGCCACTCAGCCTGCAATTAGCCTGTTGGATATCACTGGCTACATTACTTCTACCCATGCATCTTTCACCTCATCAGTAAAATATGTATAATTATAGAGTCTACTTTTATGCTGTGCTTGCTATCTACTAATGGAAAGTACTAAGAGAAAGCTACATGTTGTTTGCTGTATTTTGTAGCCTGGTTGCTAAGCAATATGGAATAGAACTGTCGTGGTTTAAGTCTCTAACCCCCCCAGGCAGTGACATGGCCTTAAACTATGTTTTTTAAAGATATTAAAGCATTTTCAGTAGTCCACTATGAAATGTATTGTGTTTACTAATATTGTCTGTTAGCCACTTAGGAAGCAATTGTAAGTTTAATACAGTGTAAAATACTGCAGGATTTCTTGCTTTAAGTAACTTTGTAATTAACCACTCTAGCATTAGTGATTTATTCAACAACTCTGCATTTAATGTGGTCCCTCTTATCAAGTAATTTGTGCTAGAAATTGGTAATTCCTTCATTTCATGGTGTGTTGACACCCATAAGTTAAAATAACTAATAATAAAAATGTACTAGGTTTAGTAATAGTATTTATCGAATTTAATTTCTTTTTCACTTGGAAATACACACTGATATGCCCTTGCCCAGCTGCTTGCAAAGAGAGAGCGGAACACCCTTTTGTTACACTGCTTGTATTTTCTAGTAGAATATCTCAGGGTAACAGAGAATATTGGGAGCCAATGGATATAATCAGATGTTCTTTTTGGCAGCGAAGATATTTTATTCCAAGATTATTCATTATTAGGTATTTAATAGTAGCAAACAAACCATGGATTCCTTTACTCTTCAGGATCTTCATACTTTACAGCAGGTACTCGTGGGAGTGTGTTCATTTGCAAACACTCCATGAGTATTTAAATAGTGTGAGGTTACAGGCTGGGACTGGCACACAGCCCTGGGGTCTTGAGAAGTCGCGCTAATCTGAGCTCAACAGAAAGAACTGAAAAAATCCAGCTCAGTTATCAAGTCGTCATTGCCTTCACTCACAATGAAGTTCGTTTTCAGGCCACATTCAGAGTATTTTTGAGCCACGCTTTGAAATTACCAGTCTCAAATTATTACACTTTATTTTTTAATGCTAAAAAAAATGAAGTATTTCTCTGTTCCATTTATGTTCTGTTTGTTCTGATGGTTTTATTTTTGTAAACTACGTATGTCTATGTACTGCAGCCTTACTGAAACCAGATCAACTTGAAACATCATCCTTCCACATCTAGAGATTAGTATTGATCTACATGTCTACTTCATGTATTCAGAAGCCAAGGGATTAGCTTATTTCTTACTCCTCCTGTGGTTGCCTCGATGAAATGTTTTCATACAACAGTGTGACATGCTCCAGGTCAGCACAGATTTGCATAGCATGCTGCCCCAGACTCCTCAAAAGCCAAGTCTTAACAGCACCTTGCAGAGAAGCATTAAAAATAGCAATTAATATGTAATGTCGCAACATCAGCAGCTTTGTGCAATTGGCTACAATTAACTTGTGCCTGATGACCATAAAATTATAACAGCTACAAAACTGGAACCATTTTCCCATTTTGTACTTCCATGGGTTTGATCAGTTGCTGCAGGTCAGTTGGCTAAGTCCCGCCTGACGCTCCTTGTCTGTGGAGCTGATTGCACCAATTACATTTTCTGATGAATCTGCAAGTACTGAAAAGTCCATTGCAAAATAATGAGCAAGCAATGGAAGAAATCCAGAATGTCTGTGCAGGTCTGTAGACAGAACTGGTTATACGCAGTTGTTAGAGCTCATGAGTAATTTTGACCAAAATGACACATTTAGTGCAGAAGGTATATGGAAGAGTTTGTGATAAGAAAACAAATAGTACTGCCAGATCTAACAAATTTTGCAATGAGTTATCCAGTTCTTTTAATAAAAAACAATTGGAAATAGGAGTGGGATCAAGATGAGTGCACAACACCCAAGCTGCACAGCAATTGCATTTCCTGCAAACTTACTGGGGGTTTGGATATGAAAATACCAACTTTTCAAATAGTTTTGTAACTTATGAAGGAGCATTTAGTATAAAGTTTATACCTGGTGCCACTGCCTTAAAGTCCAGTAGGATAAAACCCAGGTTCTCCACCTCTGAAGATTCACAGTCCTGTGTTCCTGCTATATTAAGAATTTTCTTCCTCATGATAGGTTTCAGAGATTTTCTGACATGGAAAAATAGCTGGTTAGATAAAGATAAAGCAGTTAAATAGATAGGTTTAGATAGGTAAAGCAATAAAATTGATGATATGCAACTGTTGCCATAACTGGCTGAACAAGAAGAATAAAAATGTAATAAGTAAAAATGTATGTCTAGTATTCAGGTAGCAGAGTGCCAACCATGCATATAGTTACCCATTTCAATATTTGTGTTTGTATATGATCATATAGATGATTTGGCAGAATTTAAGTTTAATCTCTTAATTAATTATTCTTTACCCTTGATCAGCCAGAATTTAGGAAACAAGTGTTCGTGTAGTCACAGGAGAAATTCTCACTCTTCACAGCATGGACCTTGGCATAGCTCTGTGTTGCAGATTTCTTTAATGTTTTCTCTGCACAATGCATACCATTACTTTGTAGCCCAGTATCAGGACAGTGCTGATCATTTTCCAGGTGGAAGAAAGATAAGAAAGCTGTCGATATAACATGCTTACATAAATTCATGATTTTTGCCAAAATAATAGTGCTGACTATGTGCAATGTGGCTCCACTTCAATTTGTTGTGTGTTTTCTTCAGAGAAG
Organism: Myiopsitta monachus; assembly: GCA_017639245.1. Taxonomy (NCBI): domain Eukaryota; kingdom Metazoa; phylum Chordata; class Aves; order Psittaciformes; family Psittacidae; genus Myiopsitta; species Myiopsitta monachus. Next base: position 67,946,343 of record CM029917.1, on the reverse strand, counting down.
GAAATGTTGTTTTTTTTTTAAAAGGATTTCAAAACTACACATCAGGGACATATCCTCCCCCTGGTTTTGCAATTGTCTAGGGCCGGTTGGTAGGCACATGTATTTTTTATGAACAAGTGGTGTATATAAAAAAATACTGCTTATGTCCAATGATCTATATATCTTTCCTTTATATACCTTACTAATATAAATACAGCAGTACTCTACCTTTGGTCAGAGCCTCGTCTGGGTGTGAAATAGCATAGGTCCTTTTAATACAGCTGGCACTTGCTGCTTTCTCAGAAAGCTGCTTTATTTGTCTTAACTTCTCCTTAGGTTTTCACATTCACAGTGAGTTTCCCTTGCAGCAACAGTAATTGTCCATATGATTAAGAGCTCATGGATTCAAAATGCAAAGTTAGCTAGTGCCTCGGATTTTTTTTTTTTTTTTTAATTTTAAATTAATTTGAAAACTCTCCTCTGTTTTCACTCCTGGACTCAGTAAATAATTTTGGGAACTTGTTAGGTAAAAGCAATATCCTTATTTACAAGCTTGAAAGAGAGGATTCTCTTTTTATCAAGAGTTCTTATGTCAAATCTGTGTGAAGATAATCTTAATAGGAACAAAGATGTGTGCAGAAATAACCGATGCTGCCTCAGTGGAAATTGAGCATGTTATAAAGCAGCTAAGCAAGAATATAGTTTGACAACTTACCTCTTTTAGCAGGATAGAACTAGAATGAAAGGCTAGGTTTCTATTACTTGCCATCCCATGCAACATCTCTTCTAAAAATAGTTCTTCACTTTTCATTTAAACTACATTATATATTTAGATCAGTGATGAAATAAATGCTTGAATCTCCAGTGTATAATAGCCATGTCAGCCCGTCTCACCTATGTAAGACCTTTGCTGCTATTCTGGCAATTGCATAGAGAAAGCAAGCACTGTTTATGTTACTCCTTTTACTATAAGAATGTTTTCTTTTGGTCTGCTGTCCCCTACCTCACTTTTCTTCTGCCTACACTTTGCAATGCATCTTTGAATCAGATGGTGTCTCAAATCTGTATTCCTAGTCTACCTGATACTTAGTTTCTCATTCTCACTGCCATGGATCAATGATTTCTTTCAAAATAAGACTACATGGTGCATGTAGAGAGAGACAGTTTAGTGTGTCTGTTTTATAGATTAAAGAATAACTTTTTTATAGATTAAAAATAATCTAGAATTTTTTCTAGATGATAGATTTTTTCTTTAATAGATTAAAAATAACCATTTAACGTCTAAGCAAATCAGAGTTGCCAACTATTTGGTCCCTCTCCTTTGGGACCTCTCCTGATTTGCCTCACCAGAAGGGAGAACTGTGTACTTGTCTTGTGTAGGCTACATTGACATTTAAAAGGCTATTAGTTCTTTTGGAGTACTTCAACTGAACACTCAAGATAAAGTTTAAGATAAGCCAGGATAAAAATACTGCTAATCATAATGACCTTTGTAAAATCAGTCAACTATCATAAGTATATGATAATTAGTTCTTTTTCTCATTAAAGATCTCTTTCAAAGCTCATTGAGTCAATGGAGATCTCTGCATTGATGTTAGTGAGCTTTGGGTAACTCCCTGAATGAATGAGATGGTGACATCAAAATGAGTTTGTTCTCATAGTTCCTATTAGTATGTCGTCATTGTAATTTGCATTCTGGCGGTGACAGACTGCCTTTTGTCATTACAATTGTGTGTGCATATCTGTGGGTAAAATGTGGGCTTATTGCTATAAATTACTTATATATTTTTACAATAAATCAGTTAGGAAGATACATCTGGCTTTGCAAGATGCACATAAGCAAACAGTTCTTACAGATATATCTAAAATAAGTCCAGTTTCTAGGTAATTGCATGATTGGTGGCATTGAATTTGTTGTTATAACCTGAAACCATACTATAAACCTGTAATATGATTCCAAATAGAAAGTCTTCTTAAAATCTGTGTTTCTTAGACTGCTGTTTAGATACTGATCTTTTGTACCCTGTATTATTATGTCATTGGACTGTTCTTTCAGCAAGTGATTTTTCTAATGAATATGAACTCCTGTATCTTTCTTTTGACTTTGATTAACTCCTTCTTAGTTGTGTTTTTTTTTTTTTTGATTGCCATTATGTTTTAGTCAATACACTACGTAAGTGTATTTTGTCTTGCAGTTCTGTAGGCACTATTTTACCATTTATGTAGTTTGCTCATACAATATGTGATTTTTGGCTTGTTTATGTACCAATATAATTGACATTTTTTCCCCACAACTTTAGTATCTTTGTGTTTATCTCATGGTTCTGGCATGTTTTGGCTGCTTCTTGATAAATTTATTAGGAAAGTTGGATCAAAATATAATTGTTTGCTACTTATATCTCAGCTTTTCTGGAAATATAAATAGGTAAGTATTATTTGGATGGATTATTTTCTGGTATTTTAGTCACTTTTAGGCCTTGCATTACATGCAATTTAATTAGCTAGAATTAGGAAGAATTAGTATACAATTGTATACTAGTATTAGAATTAGCATTGATAATATTATCACTGTTTCAATATTTATTATCTAATACATATTTTGATAATCATGTCGTGTACATTGTATTATACATTATATTTATTATATATAATTAGTTAATTGTATTGATATTTCCATCTGAATGCTGTAGGGGGTCTTAAGAACCATTTTTTATTATCTTAACAGCATTTAAAGATAACAAAAAAAATGAGTTGTGCAAACTGTAAGTTTCCATCGTATCCTCAGGCAAACTTGGAGGAACTGAAATTTTGGTAGTTTGACAGAGTGTCTTATGAAATCTATTTCCGTCATCGCTGAAAGAAGGCACCCTGAGAAAGAAGGCATACTGAGAACATAGTATGGTAGCAGAATCACCCCAGGTCTTCAAATCCCGTGCATTGTTCACGTTTGTTTGTGTAGTAGGACCAGGATATATATGGAAACATAGAATAGTTAGGGTTGAAAAGGACCTTAAGATCATCTAGTTCCAACCCCCCTGCCATGAGCAGGGACACCTCCCACTAAACCATGACACCCAAGGCTACGTCCAAGCCGGCTTTGAACACCGCCAGTGATATAGATCTATAGTTAGTTTTCAAGAGCATATTATTTTTGTGCTGAATTTTGTCTTTTAAAATGTCATTCAGTTTTGTCTGTGCCATGGTTAAAATTTAGAACTTCATTCCATTTTCTATGTAGTAAAGGTAAAAATGAGCCTTTTTGGCATGCTGGGAACTGAAATATCTGCTCTTCTGGAGCTGCTTCAATATGTCAGAATAATAAAAATTTATATAGTCATAAACTAATTTTTCAATTATGTCTTCTTTTTGGAAAATGCAATACCCAAAATAGAGCAGCAGTAGCTCTATTCATGTATGTCATTCAGGAAGGCATTCTGTGCAAGTCACACTCAAAAGCCCTATCATTGCATCCATCTTGGTTTTAATCTTAAATTTCAATTTCTTGCCCTGGTCTGGAATGTAGTTGCACAAACAAGAGGGCATGAAGCAAAGACATAAAAATAGAAATAGGAGAAAAGTTGTGAAATATGAACTAAATGTGCACAGTAGAAATGCTTCACTGAAAGGGCCGTTCTTTGCGCTAGCCTGGCAGCCTAACAGGTCTGCTTCTGTGTTTGGTATTGCTGAAGCAAGTAATTTATCCTGACAGTAATTTTGCCCGTACTGCAAGAATCCTATTTCACTAAGATTAACACCTTCTCCCTTGTTCTGAAGAACAAATATGCTTTATTTCTTGTTTCTGGATCTTCTTGTAATCTGTCTTACTGGCCTTGCTGTTGTTTGCATGCGTATGATTTAGCAAGCATTTTTCATGAACTCCAGAAATAAGACCTGGCAACTGAGCTTTTTAGCTTTCTTAAATCTTTTTGTTTGTTTGAGTTTTTGTGGGTTTTTTGCAAGGCAGCATTGCATCATGTGAGGGTCGGGCCTCTGGGGTGCTGCCTCAATTACTGCTAATATTAAAAGTTTTATCACTTCAGCTTACAAAGAACTAGGGTTTTTTTTTTTTTGCTTGAGTACAGTCTCCTGTTGTAAGACTGAGATCCGATCACAAGAGAAAGCAAGAATGAAAAGGCTTGGGGTAGCCATTATTCCAGATAGTTTTCGGAGTAATAACATAAAGTATTCATGTGCTGTCAGCTGAAATTCTCAAATTGTCCTTTAAGTATGTTTTGGCCTGTGACATCATTTGGGCTCTTCTTGTTCATCACCACTATGGTAGCAAGTTGACTCACTTGTTTTGAAGGAAACAAAAGTAATCTTAGAAGGAGTGAATAAAAGGAAAATTATGATGTGTTTATAATTATATATCATACAGGATTTATTCTGTAGGAGGGGTGTTGGTAGTGAGATTGTGAGAATTAACTTAAAAGAAGGTGTGTTTTTTTTTCTTCCTGTGTTAGGTTTTAAAGCGGAGCTTGGTTTAGTAGGGTTTCTGCCCAGCAGAACACATTGATAGCTTGTAACTGGTAGGTAGGAGAGGGAATTGTGTACTTCTGGATCCCAGAGAAGAGGCTGCTTGTATGGAAGCACAGTGTTTAGTTTCACATCATGATTGACAAAGTACAGCTGAAATTAAAGCAATGACATAAATGAAAACTGGGCTAAATTTTAAAGTAAACTCAAGCACAAACTGTAATTTGTGTATTTTTCTGATTTTTATGTGGATTCATTCCAACATTTCTTAATTTTCACTGAAAACAACAAATGTGAAATCTACCATTCTTCTCCATTTCAAATACTATTTTGCTTCATATCATGGTCTTACAGCATAAGCAATCAAATAATGATGAGTAGGTTTTAATGTGGATGCCTGAATTCCCGTTTTCTACTTGAGTCCGACACACAGCAGCTAAATTGCAGATTTCTCATGTTGCATAGGCCTTCATGAAACAGATGTAGTCAATCTGGCAACTTCAATTTTCATTTAACTTCTCTTCTGCTAAACATTACTTTCATCCCCAAAAGGGTTTTTTTGTTTGTGGGTTTTTTTTTTATTTGTTTGTTTTTTACAAAAAAAAAAGCACTGAGGACCTAGTTTAAGTTTTGGGAGCTTGGGAGCTCAACAGCTTGACAGAGTTTTCACATAAGAGGACTCTGTAGGCACAAGAAGCTTGTGTGTCTCTGTGCAGCACAGATGTGCCATGTTTATAGCTCCGTTATTTCACATACTAACAGGGAATAGTGCAGTCATCAGTTCTAGTTTGAAAGTCTGCCTATTGCAGTTGTTTTGTCTTTGACTAAGACCATGAAAACATCCTTGGCTGTGAAAAGTAAAAAGCTTTGGTTTTGCTGTTGTTATTTGGTTGATTGTAGCACAGATGTGGTTCAGTACAAGTTAGCACAGGTTAATTCTATTTACAGAATCAATCTTTACTTATAACTACAGTAGGCATTGGCATGATTTAATGCAATTTTAAGACTTTCTCAAGCAAATACCATTTCAGAATCTAGATGTTTGCAAAGGTAAGTTCACAGTGATTTTCATTCATGGCAGTCTGGCTTTTGCTTGTGCTTCCAGTGCATATGGATGATGATGTTCTTGATCTACATTTGTCATCTCTGCGTTAAACTTTCCTTTCTCTCCTCCCCCTGCCCATGAATGCTCCTAGATGTTGTGAATGTTTGTGAATATTTTGTGAACAGTGCAAGATACAAACGTTTTCCTCTATCCAGAGGTGAATTAATTCATAGTACATTTCTGCTACTATGCATCACTGGCCTCTTGTTTTGTGTATGCATAAAAATGTTCGTAATATTCATCTTTTTCAGCGATCATCTGATCTATAAAAGGTCAGTTCAAATGTTTCCATTAACCGCAATAGGTGCCAGTTGAAAGAAGACTCCAAAAGACTCTATCTCCTTTGAAATAAATTTTACAGAGTTTCATATAGAATGATAAGCCTTGGTTAAGTTATTGTTTGGGGTTTTTTTAATCTATCCTCTAAATATTAATAGATTACTATAGAATTTTGTAAGACTCTTTCAAGTCCTACAAAATGTTAAAAAACTTAACGTTTTCTGTGGAACCCTGTGCATTGGCTTTGTTGTGTTTTCCCCTTCATTGTTAAAAGACAGTTAAAAGAAATAGATCAGTCACTAAGGTCATACAGCTCTGTGTTTAGGGCACATACATGCTGTCGTGCCTAACAATACCATACTCTGTAAAATCGTTAAAGTTTTTAGGTTTTGCAAACCGTGTTGCCAAAATGTTCATATAGTTTCGTGTGCAAATGGCCATGTTGATTGCTTTTCAAGAAAAAACTGAAGTGATTTGAAGTGCATGCACTTCAAGAGTGAGTTTTGGTGGTAGAAAGAAAGTTGTCTTTAATTCCAGGAAAAGCGAGATAAACCCATGTATGAAACCCATGAAGCTATATATTCTGAATTAATATATAGCTTCAAAAGAAATCATACCTTTAGGCACAAGCTTCAGGAATTACAGTACTACCTGAAAAATTGCTGGTTTTTTATTTGTCATTTTGTACTTTTAGGGTTTTTTAATAGGGTGTGCTAAATCAGATGTTGATTATAAGAAACAATAGACCTTTGGAATAAAAAGCAATCACAGCTTTGGAGAGAAAGAAAAAAAATCATAGCATGCAGTGAACAAAAGCCTTTGCAGATTACCTGAGTTTACCTCTGAGCCAAGTTCTTGGTGGAATAGAGGGGGTTTTGTATGAAGTTTGGTGGGAGAGGAACAAATTGTGTAAAACTTCCAAGAGGGGATTTAGAGTAAACAGTTTTACATGCTTAGCAGCTGTAAATGGTGGGAGGGCTGGAGCACCTCTCTTATGAAGAGTCCTAGAGCTGAAGTTGTCCAGCCTGGAGATGAGAGGACTCAGGGGACACCTTATAACAGTCTTCTAACGCCTGAAGAGGGGGCTGCAAGAAAGCTGAAAAGGGAATTTTTTTTTGCAGGGCCATGTAGTAACAGGACAGGGCAGAATGGCTTTGAAGTGAAAGAGGGTACATTTGAATTGGATATGAGGAAGAGGTTCTTTACTGTGGGGGTGGTGGGGCACTGGGGCAGGTTGCCCCGGGGGGTTGTAGCTGCCCCAGCCCTAGGAGTGTTTAGGGAAGAGACTGGACAGGGCTTTGAGCGGGCTGGTGGTGTGGAGGGTGTCCCTGCCCATGGCAGAGGGGTTAGAACTGGATGATCTTTGGGGTTCCTTCCAACCCAAACTATTCTGTGGTTCTGTGGTTGAACTATGCCCACTGTTAAATGCCTTCAGGGAGCTGAAGCAGGTTTTTTTTTAGAAACAATAAACAGAATAGCAAGAGTTTGGGGATTTATTCTGCTGAGCTGCTGCTTCTTTCTGCTTCAAAACTTTTAGCAAATGTTTCCTCTAGTCTTAGCTTTTCATGCTGAGAAAGATGATAGAAATCCAGGAGGTTTTCTTTCATATAAAATAGTTTTTCAGTGGATGAATTGGGATAGCATCAATCTTTCAGCATGTGTCAACACAAGGAGCAGCTGGTAGCTGCTCTTAGAGGAAATCTGAGGATGAAGTGATGCTTGATTTCCTACCTTGCTCTTCTTTTGGGCAAGGGAAGATCAGGAAAGACAAGGAAACTAGTACAGTGCTTCAAAGAGGAAATCTCATTTCCTGCCTTGTGCCTGTTCTGTTGCACCGACAGCAAGTCAGGAAAGCTAAACCACTACCTTTTCTTGACGTACAGGTTCAACACTTCAGTTGCAGGGAAGAGAGAATTCACTGGGCAGACACCAAGGGAATCATTAGACCAGAGCAATTTCTGGGTAGGACAAGAGAGGTTGGAGGAAGAAGTAATTTATTCTACATGACTGGGAGCACACCAGCAAATTCAGACCTCCTTCTCTGCTTCCCATGTACTAAAAAGCCTTTCTGTATTTTCAGATTAGGCAACATTTCCTAGCTTTGTGCAAACGCATAGAACAGGAATGACTGCTTTTTTGAATTTACCTTTTAATGTGTAATATAAATATGCCTGTGTGCTTTACAGTGCCTCTATGAATGATCTCATATTTGTCACATGCAGGTTTGCCATTAAATATTGAAGAGTATGTGAACTATAACAGACAACTAACTAGTCATTTCTTCCTCCAAGGAGGGCTAGTGTTTATGAGCCTCTTATGCCATAGTTGTATCATCAAAGGATAAGCCTTTTCAAATTCCTGCCTGATGCTCACACTCATGTTTTCTGGTACTTAAATTGCATTTGCAGATTGCAGAGGCAAGCAAGTTTCACAGCATGACAGATCAAACTCTAAACACCATTGCTAAACATAAGGGGAAGATGAAATTATCCTTTTAAAGATTTCTATCAGTCATTATGTATGACACCAAGCTTCAACTTTAAATCGGAACTTAATGTAATAAAAATAAAACTGAATATAGTGAAACTCTCTTTACATGGAATACTACCTTTTAAAAGTTATAATAAAAAACCTCAGAGGTGGCAAAATGTGTAATTTTCAGTCTGGAGAAAGATTGATAGCCTTAAAATGTGTCCTTTCATGCCAAAAATAATCTTTATGCTAATGGACATTTCTTATAGTATTGCCTAAAGGTAATTAGAAATTATGAAAGAGGGCAGGAGACTTTCAGTTCACATTAAAAAAGTAGTACAGTGAGGGAGGATAGAGAATAGCGAATTTGTACTGCTGTCTGGAAGACAATATGAAAATTATTGAAAGGATATTTAATTTTGATACTAAATCAAAATTGTGGTAGGAAATGGAAGACAAAACTTTTATTCTTTCCTGTGATATGTTTTGTATGGTATGTTCAAGAATAATAAAGGCTATTCTTGTAGCTGCTTCCATCACTGAGAAGAGTCTTCCAAAGATGGAGGGACATGTTGGTTTGGTTTTGAATATGATACACAATACTGTCCATTTATTAGAGAGAATTGAGAGGAAAATACCCAAGTGTGTATGGAGAAAGAGAATATTATAGCACTTGATAGGAATGGTAGAGTGTGGGAAACAGATCAAATATATTCATCAATATCAGACTCTGACGAATAACCCCTTGCTGGAGCAGTTTGCTAATATGCACATGGGAAGGAAATGAGAATACAAGAACTGAGAGATTTATTTCTTTTTTAAGCAGTATTAAGGTATAATAGGAGTGGTGGAACCATTTGTTTGTATTCAGATAAATGCACTGGATTCTGGGAAACACAATGCTAGGGGTAGTGGTATGTCCTCCAACTTTCTCGTGCTATTTCTGTAAGTAAAAAAATAACATAGGATTGAGTGACAATGGCATTTTGAGTTCATCCATCTGTGAGAAATGCTTACTAGTGCCACTTTCAGTCTGTGGTCCTGTTGGAACTCTGACAGGTTTGAATGGAACTGGTTTGCTATGACCAAGGATATATAAACTTGAACAAACACCATGGTTGTTCAGCCACCTTCGATTACTTCTGGAAATTCAGAGCTTCCACTGGCTTCTGGAGCATAGTGTCTAGCAGCACGTATGTGTATATGGATTGAAGGGGAACTGAGAGTGAGATGAGAATTTGTGCTTTATTTTCGTAATTCCTTACACAGCCAGAAGTGAAAAAATAAAAAGATGAAGACAAAGGCATGATGAATAATGTAATACAAGCCTTAGTAAGGATTATTCTTTTTGATTAGCTATTCTTAAGGTTTCTCTTGAAGGTTGACAATGTCATAGTTTCCCATGTGGTTTCAGTTTTGATGAGAGCTTGCAAGGTGCACCTCCTGAGGTGGCAAAACCTCACTCCAGGTTCAGGGTGTTTTAGGGGAAGAAGCCTTTCTTCCTACAAAAGTTCTTTCAGAATTCTACCTTCACATAAACTGTACTCTTTGAAGTTTTGTACTGTAGCAAGGCATAGAGTAAATATTTTGAATATTGAAAGGGCTTGATTCAGTTCCTTTACTATTGATGTTGAGTGCCATTTAGTATGCATTGTGGTAATCTCTTCTAGCTTCTAGCTTCAGACCTTGAAGAGCTTGGGTCTCCTATAGGTCTCGTGTCATATCTGGTGGCCTATGCCTATGACTTAAATACCTTAAGATGCCTGAGAGATACTTATGTTTAGGGAAGTGAACTGCTTCCAGGATGTCAAATCAGAAACCAAACAGGTCAAGATAACTGCAAGCTGCCATCTTTGAATTTTTATAGCACTGTAGAGAGACACAGAATATAAAAGTGGAGTAAAGTTAGTTTACTCTAAATGTGTGTGGTGTGGTAGGTCTTTTCCCATGAAAGAGCCCTACATGGAGATACGTATTCTATTTCCCATATTAAAAAAAAAAAAAAAGAAAGGGAGAATTGTTTTCCCTTATGCTACTTTAACTGTTGCAGCCTTTCTTTTTAGGGAAAAGATCTTGAACAGGAATTAAAAAAAACCCTAAAACCAAAACAAACCAAAAACCAATAAAACAACCCAAACCAAAAACCACAAGCAAAAACATTAAACCCAGCTAATGTGAAAGTCTCCTTACCTTTTAGAAAAGAAAACCTAAATTTCTATTTTTCAGCATTGTTAAGCATGCGGTAAAATAATGCAATTACAAGATTTAATGGCAGTATCAGGCCCACACAGCTTGGCTACATCTTTCAGAAGAAACTTTTCATGTGAGGCAAGAATGACAGTAAAATAGTACATCTAACAGTACCATCAGTGCTTTTCTGCAAGGTTTAATCTCTGAAGCTGTGGGCTGTTGCTTTTGAAGCTCAAATTTCAGCTAGAGTGTATATTAGATTTAGTGAGCTGTTTGATTTCATTACAAGGCATAGGTCTGCTGCATTTCTCTGACTGCACAATCCACCTGCCTTTGCAGGGAGCATTCCTGCGGGAATCAGTGTTCATACAATGATGAAAAATTAAACCTTCCATTTGATGCTCCTTTTATTGAGGTTTACCGGAGGATGTTGAAACACCTTCTGTGTAACAGTCAGCTGGAGTAAAGTATTATCCATCAGTGAAGGTATAATGATTGTGTGAATACATATTTATCTCTTTATCTGGTGGCAAGCTCCAGCGAAGCTTGGAGCATTCCTCATGGTTACCCAAGGAGTGTTATTACATTTCCTGTTAGACTTTGATGCTATTTTTTGTCTAACACTTGTTTTTATCAGTTTCTCTGTATGCCAAGTGAGGAGCACTACTCTTAGGAAGTTAATCCTGCTTTCTGTGTAGGAGATGTAGCCTCCTTAGAGCAGCTCTCTACACACTAAAGAAAATACAAAGCTATCTAAAAGATCTGTCAACACCAAACTGGGAAGTGCAGTGGCTGCAGCTTGTGTACATGAAATGGAGCTTGTTTTAAACTTGAAGTAGCTTGTAATGTAGCTGCCACACCATTAAACACAATGTGAGCTTCAAAAGCTGCTGGAGACTTTGAATAGGCTTTAAAGGCAACCTTAGCGCCGATGTGGAATTCAAGCTGCTCCAACCTCCTTGCTGGCAGTGCCCAGATTAGCTCATTGAATGCTGGGAGTGGAGGTGTCCTGTTGGGCAACTGGGATTTCAGTACAGTCTTCCCTATGGCTTCAATGCTATATTGGCTTAAGTAACCTCCCTTTTCATTTTGGAAAGAAATATGAAAACGAATTATACAAACTCATCGGAGTTGTTTCAGTTCTATTATTTTTATCCATATTGAACAGTGTTACAATGCAGCTGGTGCTCCTCACCTCACATTGGTCTGTGTTTCTGCAGGACTCCGGCAATGTATGTTGCTGATTCCTTCTCTCCCAAGGCTTTTTATTTTTTCTTTTTAAGAACATTAAGCCTACTGGGTTTTACTTTGGATAGACTGCTATTAACAATTTCCTATGTATTGGTACTAAGATCGTTTTAATGTTCTTGTTCATAAACTCTTTAGCCTCTAAAGCTATTAATTCCATAATGGATAAACTGCCTCATCATTTCTTTCTGAGGCAAAGCAACAATATTGTCTCAGCTGTGTGATCGTTTCGGGATATTCCCAAAGGAAGTTAAAAAAAAAATAATAAAGCAACAAGGTCAAAAACCCTCCAGGATTTCCCACTAGCAATTGCATTCATTATGGGCAGCTCCTGGTGGCCTCTTGGCCTCACTAATTGCCTGTAGTGCAAAGTAGTTTTATGTCTGAAATAGCTTATATACCTCTAGCTTGGGTGAAGGCCAGAAATCAGGCCAAAAATTATAAATCATCACAAAATCCAACCTAGTGAGGAAGTAAATTGGCTTGTCCCATTCGCTGTCTATCAAATCTGAATCTCCTATCTTTCTTCTTCTATTTTTTTAACATGAGTTAGTGGTTTTAAACCAACCAGCCGGCATTCTGCAAAGGCACGTGTTTTCCCACCTGCTGTTTGTGAGCTGGGATGCATTTGTGTTTCTGAGTGCTGGTGCCATTCGGAGGGAGCCAGGGGCAGCCTGCCCTCTTCCAGGTACTGCAGCCTAGCAAGTAAGCATCACACCATGACATACAACGTACTAACATGTTATTCCTAAGGATCTGAAGACTGCTATGTCTTCAGACAAAGTGCTCTGCTTCCCTCAGCAGTGAGGAAAACTAGATTCTTGCCATAAAAATAAGCTATTAGGTAATGTTGGTCTGCATCATACCTTCTATGTGTACATACATGTATATGCACATACTGACATGTGCTCTGTCACTCCTATCCCATAGTGAACTTGCAAAACATTGCTTTTTTGGACAATGGTTTTTCACAGTCTTTAAAAGCATTAAAAGAAATTTAATGTCCTGGTTTTCACTGTATTTTATTAATAAAGAAACAAGTGTGGACCACTAACAGTCTTCTTTTCTAATTTCCTCCTCCCTTCCCTTTCCTATCCCATTGCCTGATAGCTACCTGGGAAGAATTAATTAAGAATCTGAGGAGTAGCACTTTCTGGAATGATGCAGATTACGGGTACAGATCAATGCCTAAAGTGGTTTTGTTGCCTTCCTCCCTCTCTCTCCCCCACCTTCTCCCCCTTTTTCTTTCCTTCTTCTTATGAACTAGGTCTGTCTCACAGCTTGTACTATCCATGAAGGCAAGATGGCTATCCTGAACAGTTTATTTTTTAATATTTCAAGATAACAGCTCCTGGAAGATAATAGAGTGTTTTCCCATAAATCGAGTCAAACTGGGAGCATTCAGCAATGACATTTCCCTGTAGATGTGTATAGAAAAGCTTTTTTTAATCCTCTGTCTGGATGCTATGGGTATAAATTACTATAAATTATAAGCTGCTGTGTTTCTGTGATGGCATAGTTTATTCTTGATCCTGAAAAATAAGTATAATTTTAATTCATTTTTAGTGTTATGCTAAGATAGCCCATCTTCTTTACGAAACAGGGCTTGTCTGCTGAAATAAAGGATGCGTTTTATGTTCAACTTGCCAGAAGTGTCCTTTGCTGTCATTCAGTGTGACATAATAATAGCTTGGATGTGTCGTGGTTTAAGCCTTTCTCGCTCACTCCCTCCCCTCTTTTTCTCCCCCCAGTCCTGGGGGGATGGGGAGGAGAATCGAAAGAATGCAACTCCAACAGGTTGAGATAAGAACAGTTTAGTAACTAAGGTAGAACACAAACCACTACTGCTACCACCAGTAATAATACAGGAGAAATACAAGGGAAAAGAATACAATCGCTCACCACCTATAGCCAGCCCCATCAAGCCGTGCACCCCCACACCCTTCCGGGTCTCTGCTTTCCTTTTTTACATCCTGGGCATGACGTGCTGTGGCACGGAATACCTCCTTGGTCAGTTTGGGTCAGGTGTCCTGTCTCTGCTTCCTCCCAGCTTCCCCTCCTCCCTGGCAGAGCATGAGACTCAGAAAGTCCTTGGTCAGACCAAAACATTACCAAGCAGTAACTGAAAACACTGGTGTTATCAGTGCTGTTCCTAGGCTGAAAGTCAAAAACACAGCGCTGCACCAGCTACCAAGAAGGCGAAAAATGACTGCTGCAGCTGAACCCATGACACTTGTCTTTTGCTTTGTCTATACCATTTGCAGCATGGGAAAATTAAGAAACTATGGGTTTAGTGTTGCTTGTCAAGAAGTCCTGAAACTTTCTTTTAGTTTATACTATAAAATAAGTAAACTATGCACATAGTTTACTATGCACATTAAACTATGCATATAGTTCTTTACAGTTTCTTCTGAGAATTGGACCCAAACCAGTCCCCTAATTCCAGTCTTGAAACCGTGCAGGGGCTGGGATGTTGATCTGAAAGCTGTAACTGGCTCAGGCTCTCTGAAGATAGGTTTCAAACACTGAAGTCAAAGCCAGGCTTTTTGATGCGGAAAGGAGCTGGCATGAGGTTGGATGAGGCTCTGAACCTCACAGTGCCAGCTCACCTCTCCTCCTTGTGCCTGCTTGTAATGAGCACTCTCCTTTAACCTGAATCGTTCCGGCAGCCAGATGGCATTGGTTGATTAGAATAAGTGTACGCCATTAGCACTGGGTAGTATACTGAGTAATGACTACAGTCGGTCCAAGCCAGTCCATCAAACTGATCAGAAGTAAAATTTTCAGTAACTTCTCTTAATGAACATGTTACTAATTTGATCTGTTTCTGTTATCTTTTAATTTCTGATCTGATTGCTCACTTTGCTGAATTATAAATGTCACAGTGATAGGAAAATGCTTTTTAATTTCAGCTCATCTGTTGACAATAAAACCTATATAATAGAGAATTAGGTCCCAAAGACCCTTTTTAGTTTGTTTTCTATATTACTGACAGCCAGAGATGAATGTCAGACTGAGTTTAACTTAAAACAATCTATTCCGCTGTCTTTTTGAGATAGGAGGATGGAAAGTCAAATCACTGATGACAGAGTGAGCTAGACGGGGAAACAGTACTCAAACCCAGGCATATTTTCAGATTTCTTCTCTGGAATTCATGGAGTTACATAGAGGATGACCTACACCACTATAAAGGTCAATTAAACACTCTTTACCAGTTTCATGACCACATGTATATTTCACACAATTCTCAAAAATGCTTTTGTTTAAAGTAGCATGTGAGCACATTTTAAAAGCTTTTGTAAATCAATGGGATGCAAACACTTCCTTAGGTTTAACTTGACTAAAGAGGGAGCAGTGTTAGTAATTATTTTACTCCCATTCTGAAACAAGGATCTCAGTTCATGATTTTGTGCAGGAAAAACCTGCCCACTAACCAAGAATCTGTTTATATGAATATCAGTACTGTAAGCATCTTGTTTAAACTTCAACCTATAGGAACTAGTGTAACACAAGTAAGAAAGAAAGGACTATTTATCAGTTTAATTATCTATCTAGAGTCTTTTATTTTCTTTTTCCCTTCTTTAATGTTCAGAAAGTCAGTAGTGAAGCATCTTTTTGGGGAAAACGTTGTCCGAAATTATGGTGAATATGTTAATACAGGCAAATCTGCCCATCTCTTAAAAATTAAGAGTTCTCTCTGAAGATGTCAAAATATGATAATATTGCTATCACACCACTGACTGCACTTTAGTATTAAGTATTTTTAAGTATTGCATATGAAGAGTTACCTGTAATGTACCATGTACAAAACTGATAGTTGTTAACCTGGCACTGGAGAGAGTCACATACAGATTAGGAATCCCCCCCCCGAGAATCAGGAAAAATTTGTGCTAGCCAGCCACTCTTTACAATGGGATATACAGGAAAGAAACCAAACCCTATTTTGATTAGAACTCAAAATAAATTAAACTCAGGCCAGGTTAGACAAAGCCTTGTGCAACATGGTCTAGTGTGAGGTGCCCCTGCCCGTGGCAGGGGTGGTGGAACTAGATGATCTTGGGGTCCTTTCCAACCCTAACTATTCTGTGATTTGTCTTGTCTATCCTGAGGTTAATGTTTGATGGTAATGAAAAGTATTCTTTAATGTGATGCTAATACTCAGGCTAAAAGTGGCCCTTCTTTTTTTAGACCTGAAATACTTCTCATTTCTGCTTCTCAAATAACTAATACTTATGTCAGGAATTAAAAACTGCTGTGTAACTCCCCTGCAAAAGAGGAGGCAGATATGGAGACCTTTCTCTTTTGCCGGAAGTATACAAAAGTGATCTCTGCAGTCTGTTTCTCAGCAGAGCTACTGCATCAGTCTGTTAACGTAGCCTGGAGAAGCCCCAGGCTTGTCGTAGACTTCCCTGGTTTCCGAGCAGTGCAGCTTCATGCTGAACTGCCTAAATAATGACAGCTCTAAAATGCGTTTTTTCAAACAAGCCAAACTAGGCTTGCGACAGTGCATGATCAGGTCTCCATATTACCTTGGTGCCATTTGGTGGCATGGAGAAGAAGTTACCTTGGCATGCCCCTCCAGGAGTGTGAGATGTGATTTTTTGAAGTTATTTTTAGCTGTGGCAAGTATGAATAAGTGAACGTGGTGTAGTGATTGGGCATTATTATTATTATAAAGAAGATTTATTTTAATTTATGGATTTAAGGAATATAGAGTTCAGATCTATCTTGGATATTGTTGATTGTTCAATAAAATAATAAAATCAAAATGTGTCTGCATAAAGTGAAAGAGAAATTTGGTGCAGATGTGCAAGCAATCAGTTACTTATTTATAGAAACATTTATTGGTCATTCAATAAATTATTTTAATCTAAATTTCATTAGGTCAAATCCAAAATCCAAAGCACAAAATCTTAGTCTGTTTTGAGACATAATTGGATGACATTCAAAGCAGTTTAATAATGTAATAAGTGTTGACAATAAGAAAAAACAACTTCATTCAAGGTTAGCATATTTAACTTAAAAATCAAGAAGCATTTCAAGTTTCTGAATTGATTTAAAATAGAAGAACAATAATATTTTGCTTTTATATGCTATGTGTGTCGAAGTATGACAAACATGTTTGAAACAGGTATTTGTATCAGTGTGCATGTATATATTAATGTGCATTATATATGTATGTGTGTGTGCTCAAGCAAAATTATTCATGTTACAAAATTTGGAACATGGCAAGGTGTATACTGTTGCCTGTGTAGTGTGTGCATTAGAAACTCATATTGTCTCTAAATTTATTATCCATTTTAAGTGGGTAACTTTGTAACTGCGTATATTGCTAAGCTTATTTGAGTTGCATACTTCTGTTTGGATTATGCAGGCATATTTTAAATCAAACACATGCCCTGCCAAATAGGTAGTACAGTGCGCCAGTCATGTGGAAAAGCAAAAATCTCTGTTTGATTAGGTGCTGACAGATACTTACATATATATTTCACCATTTCCAAATATGTTCATATAGTTGTAAGCACTTCTATTTTTATAAAGCTATCTCTTACTGATCATGCAGAACTGTTAATGGTCCAGATTCAAAGCAACTTAAATCAGTTTGAGGGTGGCTAGGGAATTTTGTTGATGAAATGCTAAACTGGAGTCTAGCAAATGTTGTCTATCGTATTATGAGGTTGCCAGAAATCTGCTCTTCCTCATTCAAGGTCTCGCTCAAGGTTGGGAAATGAAGCGTATCTTCTCCTAACTGTACTCAAGGGTCTCTCTTGTGCGTATTTTCTGTGGTTGTGTTTGCCAAACACCAATAAAACTGGGTCTCCTCAACGATCCACTGATTATCTTTTTAATAAGCAATGACAGAAAGTGGTAGCAGTGGCGCTTCTTTTTTTCACAACAGCCGGGTGGGATGGATCCTGAAAGCCTGTGATTATGTCCTTCTTTTACTGAAGGAAATTCAGACCTTCTTCTGGCAGTTGAGCAAAGTGCTCATGAAGGCAGGAGGCGAATGCTCTCTGTTCCTCCCTTCAACATCGTTCCCCTGTGCAGAGAGGTATCCAAGATTTATTGGTTGAGGGAGAGAGGAAAAGAAAACCAACAAGCATTGAGCACCATTGGGTGTGATTTTGCGCTGGTCTAAGAAGGAAGTTACCCTTTTCATTTTATTTATTTATTTGTTTATTTCCTGCTAGATCCAGGGACAATCGCTGTATTTAATGTGGTGATTTTTAACTAAATTATGTTCTTAGGAGTGACTGACTGATCAAATAAAATCCTGAAGTAATTTAATGCATTGCAGGACTAGTTTAGATTGCTGTGCTAGGCTAATGTCGAAAGCAGAAAGCTGGCTTTAAGTAAAACATTAATATACTTGCATTGGAAGTTAAACCTTTTTCAGTGAGATGAATAACAAAAAGCAAAAAAAAAACACAAAACAAAAAAAAAAAAACAAAAAACAAAAACAAAAAAAAAAACAAAAACCAAAAACCCAAACCTGAGAATTCTAGTTCTTAGAAGAACAATTGTACGTTCCCTATTTCCCAAGCAGGGATTGTAGAAAATATTATTTTGGTCCGTCTTGCCTTTTGGTTTTCCCTTGGCACTTAGCAAACTGCAGGTCATGTATTATGAGCACAGTCTAATACCTAAGCTAGGATCTTAACTTCATTAACTTCCACCTAAGGAGAGATGCCTCTGGCTGATAGGCTCATTCATTTGGCAGTTTCATCAATTCTGGGAGAATTACTGCCTTTTCTTGGTGTCTGAGGCATTGAATTGGTCACTGAAATGGAATCTCAGGTTCCTAAAGAAGTGCAAAATATTCTATAATGTACAGTTTCTATACTGACCAGCAGAGATTTTGTCATAGCTTTTATTTCGGTGTGATAGTGTTATACAGGTTTTGAGAAATGGACAACCCACAGGACTTAAGGTTTTAAGTAAATTTAATTAAGAAAACAGAGTAATATAGGCATGCAAAGTTACTGAAGAGTCTCCTCACTTTTTCTCACCAGGAAGAGTAAGAATCTGGCTTTTCTGTACACAGAAAAGACTCAGAAAAGTTCTTGGCCAGACCAAAACATTGCCAAGCAGTAACTGAAAACACTGGTGTTACCAGCACTGTTCCCAGGCCCAAAATCAAAAACACAGTGCTGCACCAGCTACTAAGAAGGAGAAAAATGACTGCTGCTGCTGAACCCGTGACAGGCTGTCAGTGGAATCACTAGAAGTACTTGGCATTAAGCAGCACAGAAAAGAAGCAGAAAGCCTCCCTTTGTAGTTTGCCTCCTGAATACCCTTGTGCTTAACCCTGTGATTTGTAACTTATGGTTTCTCTTACCTATCTGATGTGTCCTATCAAGGGAACCTGTTTAGTCCGCAGTTCCTACAAGGGCTTTCTATGGAAGCATTTGTTCTTATTTTCATTGATTTTCCCCTCTTATTCTAAAGCTGATCAGTTTTCTTATGAATCAGTTTTCTTATGATGAAGTTTCTTATGTCCCTCAAAGGCGCTGGCAGCAGCTTTATTTTCCCCAACCTTCCCTCCTCCTGTCCTACTTGTTTTGTTCCCATAACCTGGAGGAATTTACGCATCTGATGTATAGTTTTTCCCTCTTCTATCGATCTTTGATTATGTTAGTGATTGAGGTTATTATGGTCACTATCATTCACCAAAGACTGACATAAGCAGGCAGTGTTGTATGTTCACTGAAAGAGACAGAGAAAGGAAATTTTTTTTGCTGTTTTGGAAAGCTCTGCCTTTTCTCCAAATGAGGTTTCTGGTGAAGATAAGGCATTTTCTTTAAGAGAATTATGGAATGTTTATGGCATTTACATGATTAAAGTTGCATTCCTGCACAGCTGTAGCATATTTGGATGTCTGAAAGGAAAAGAGTAGTCTAATTACAATTACATCATTCACTCTGCATTCTCCTTTCTAGAACATTATAAGGCTTTAGTCTTGACAGTTCAAGAGTGAGAGGAAATGAAAGCTGACCTGCCTAGGAATTGGGGTCTGTTTCTATAACAAGTCAGAACTGAGAAGCCTTATGCGTGTTTTGTACTTGAACAGAAGTATCAAAAATAAATAAGCATAAATTATATGCCCTAGGATGTACAATATGTAACAGAATTATGGCAATAACAGATTTATATGTTGAAGCCAGCTTATAAATGTGATGTGGCTGTGCTTATGGAGCAGGAAAAATGAACTGGAATGTTCATTATTCTTCTAAGGCAGAGTCAAGGTAATGTCACATTATACATTAGCTTTGTCCCATTATTCATTGGGTATATAAATTATAGAAGTTTTATAACATACAACTACATATTGTCATGCATTTTGATGATGTATTTTTTTAATGTTTGTATATGTTGTATATATTCTATAAATTCTCTGTAGGCTGCAGTTGTCTGAGAACACTTACTGTTCCTGGGCTTACGCCAGTGAAATAAACTAGAATTTAAATATAACCAGTTGTTAATAAAGTTGAGCATAGGATTATTTCACTCTTTATTAAACAAGTCATTTTCAAAAGAAGGCAGAATTTCAAAGCCTCATTCCTTTTCTATCTTTGTGTGCCAAGTTTATGGCTAAATATGTTAGGGCCTGATCTTTTCATTCTGTTTTTATAGACCTCATGTAATAATGATGTGGTCCACTGTACCGTCACCGCTTGCTGCTCCTCCAGTGCGTATGACAACAGATCTTTACCAACATGCATTTTGTGGCCTTTAGTTCTAAAATTAGTTTTCAAGACTGGTGTCTTGAAGTATACTGGTGAAAATGAGTTCTGATTCAGTTGATGAATTACTGACGGTACACTTTTGCACTTTGATTTCTTTAAACTTCGTCATTGTAATGTTTAGCTTTCACACATTATGCTCCTTAAATAGTGCCTTTAAGTTTCATTTTTCACGAGGGCACACTCAATCCCACTGTCCATATAGCTGACAAAGATGTACATCTTTGTCTCTAAGCTGGAGAGAGAAATTTGATGGATGGACCACTTAGTGGATAAGGAATTGACTGGATGGCCACACACAGAGAGTTGGCGGTCAGTGGCTTAATGTCCAGCTAGAGATGTGTGGCAAGTGGTGTCCCTCAGGGGTTGGTGCTAGGACTGATCCTGTTCAACATCTTTGTCAGCAACATGGATGGTGGGATTGAGTGCACCCTCAGCAAGTTTGCCAACAACACTAAGCTGTGTGGTTCTGATGGTACACTGGAGGGGAGGGATGCCATCCAGAGGAACCTTGAAATACTTGAGAGGTGGGCAAATGCCAACCTCATGAATTTCCACATAGCAAAATGCAAGGTCCGCAGCCCCAGGTCCTTTTCCACCAAGCAGCTTTCTACCCACTTTCCCCCAAGCCTGTAGCATTACATGGTGTTATTGTGGCCCAAACACAGGACCTGGTACTTTGCCTTGTTGAACCTCATACCACTGGCCACAGCTCATCGATCCAGCCTGTCCAGATCCCTCTTTAGAGCCTCCCTATCCTTCAGCAGGTCAACACTCCCAGCCAACGTGGTGTCATCTGCAGATTTAGTGAGGGTGTACTCAATCTCCTCATCCAGACTATCAATGAAGATATTAAACAACACTGGGCCTAATATGGAGTCCTAAGGAACACACTAGTGGCCGCTCACCAACTAGATGATGCCATGTACCACCAGTCTTTTGGCTCAGCTATCCAGGCAGTTTCCAATCCAGCAAAGAATATACCTGTTCAGGCCATGAGCATTGAGTTTCTCCAGGAGGATGCCATGGGAGGCAGTGTGAAATGCTTTCACTTCTCCCTCACAGCTGCTGTGCAGCTTTGTTTTATCCTTTCTTTAGTATGTTATCACAGAGTCACCAGCGCCATTGTTCATGGTCTCAACTTCGGCCAGCAGCAAGTCTGTCTTGGAGCCATCTGGAAGTGGCTCTGTTTGGCGGGCGGGGGGGGGGGGGCAGCTTATGGTGTCTTCTCACAGAATCCCCCCCCGAAGCACTTTCTCCCTGCAACCAAACCTTACCACATAAACCCAATACAAGTATTAAAAATTGAGATATACAGTGGAGGGGAATACCATATTAATAACAATATTAACAGCTAGAAATAGTTGGAGGCAAAGCTGTTTAATGTAAAGAATGAATGCTTTACTCCCTTCTGTAAGCTTTTGTTTTTATAAGGAACTTAACTGCAACATAGAAATTTCTGGAACTTGATTTCCTTTCCTGCTTTTTTTTTTTTTTCCTTCCTTTCCTTTGTATTCCCTATGAATTTATTGTCAAGTTTTTCATTTAGGGACTTCAGTCAGACTATTTTTCTTGACCTTGTGTCAAGAGATCCGTAAGCATGAGACAGTGATGGAATCACTTGTGTGTAGTGTCGGACTAAGTACTCACAACAGGGGGGGTTCATTCAGTTTGGTAGCATACTCCTTGTGCATATATATATGCTGAATTATACTGCATTGATTTCTGGTACGGTAATGTTGCCTATTCAGTAGGAAATTTTGATGAAATAGAAGTTTCCAAATGGCTTTGGCATTGTTGAGAAAGGAATTTTTTTTGAGATACATTTTTTAAAAAAGCTCTATCTGAAAGCATCTGTCATAACTAAAATGTCTGTGCTTTTGACTTGTGTCAAAGACACCTAAAACCTGAATACATGCTCCTTTCAGGCCATGCTTTAAATTCACAATTTCAATACATGCTGAAGACCAGCATCAGCAATTGAAAGCAGTGGAGAGAGAGCCTCTAGTGCATTAGAGCTTCCCATGTTGAAAGCTATTTGCTTTCATTGTTTCCTGTTGTGTCAGTACATTCATCATGCCTACTCATGTCATGTCAAGAAGTCAACAGAATTCATATTTTTTATATGTTGTAGTGCATTTGTGTAGTAAGTTTTTATTTGGGTTCTTTGAATAGGTTGTGCGTTAAAGTACTGTTAGTGTCTAAACAAAGGGAGATTACTGAAAAAATCAAAAATGGGTGCTAATGAGGGCAAAGTTTCAGTAAAGGCTCTGCTACATCTATTTCCCAGAATGATTGGAACACAGCTCTGACCATGCTTCAGGAGAGAAGAAGAGCAGGAGCTTTGCAATTTAGAAGAAACAGGTGCAAGTTACAAGAAACATGAGACTGCTGTGCACTAAGAGGAATCGTGCAGAATGTCATGCCAAAGCCTGAGAAAAAGAGTGTTATTGTGATATTATGCAGTATTAATTTGGAAAGAGTTTAAGCTAACTAATCACCCTTTACAAATTAAGGTTGCACACTTCATGTTAACTTTATAAGTCTCTAGATTTGCTGAGATGAGAATTAGCGTGGTCCTCCTTTACTGCTTTTGTAGGTTATGTCTTTGAGTTTGGGATCTGAAAATTTGTCAGTCCTTAAAACTTCTTCACCATATGTGCCACAGAAAAATGCGACATATCATTAACATTCCCTAACTACTTCTCAAGCGAGCTGCTTTGTAAGATGAGCTGGAGATGAAGGGGTTGTAGTGCTTTATAATCCCTTACCTTTGCTTCTTTTTTCTCCATGACAATTCAGAGTTAGATATCAGTCTTTCTACTCAGTGAGTGCCAGCAGTAACTTTAGAAATCATATTTAAATTTTCAAATTTAGTACAAAGTATCCCAGAATCTAAGAGAAAACTCTAATGCCTTACTGAGATAGTAGGATATGAAAGTATATTCTCATGATAGCTGGGTAGTTAACCTGTACTGCTGCTGTATTCCTTGTTTTTTCCACCCAGCCTCTTGGAGTTGGCTTTAATTCTTGTTTATTGTTTCCTAATTTAGCCTGTAATCTCTGTGAAATAAGTTGGCAGGGTGGAAGTGTTTGTATTACAGCAATGTGTTTGCTTTGTTTTTATTGTTTATTTTTGTTGTAAGCTCTTTTTTATGGTCTGTGAGAAAGTGATTAAAGCTGATAAGGATGAAAAAAGATTGTGATTCAAAAAGATTCAAAAAGCTCAAATTTGAGACATTGGCAAATATGAGATTAGTCCCTGCATTCAGCCAAGGAGTCTTTAACTTTTGGACCATCTATTTACTTTATCTTATCATCACAGACTGTAGTGAAAATTTATTGGTACTAGGCTTAATATATATCATTTATATATTTATTATTTTGTAATGCCACAGTTTGCCCTGTCCTCATCAGCAGGATAACGGGTAAACAAGTAGGGTAAGAGTTACTGGTTTTGAATCTCTGGAATGCTTGCAGGCAAGAAACAGTAAATGCTGGTTAGCTAAGAAGCAGACTGAAAGCGGGACAAAACCAACAGGGCAGCCAGCCCTTCCCTGAAACCTATGATTTGTGCTGTTTCACTTGAGACTGCCTGCTATGAAGAATGACTGAATTAATTTCAATGTTTTCCCCCTTGACTTCTTTTGGTTCTGAAGAAAGCCCTGTAAATTCTGAGTAGTAACCAAAAAAATACAGGGAAAATTCTACATATACTTTCATTTTGATTGCAGACTGCTATTCCCAGTTTCCCCAGTTTCTTTCTTTCCCTGTAGCTACAACAAAAGGGACAATTCATCTTGATTGCTTTTTGCTGAAGTAGATTTCAAGGCAGTGAAATATAAACTTCATCCTAAATGAAAAAAAAGTGTATTTGTATCCTGCACGTCTGTTATATAGGCCAGTACAAAATGACATCAAGACATCTGCAGTTAACAATATATATGCAATGCCTTGCATAAGTGGCACATGCTCTAGCCCATGCTTCATGGAGATGCAAAAGATATTGTGACAATCGTTTCAGGGGAAAGAAGGAAGAGGGACAGAAGAGTATTGTTAGAAGGAAGTAGAAGATTTATAGGCAAGCTATAAAGCTATGAGATCTTTTAATCCTGACTTTATTAATTTTGCCCACATTTTAAGATTGAAGAACATTGTCAGATATTTGAGAACTTGATGATCTTGAGGTCCTTTCAGACTGTAACCATTCTATGATTCTATGTCTGTGTAGCTTTCAAACACTTTTTTTTTGGTGAATGGTGATTCTGGAGGAAGAGCTGTAAGTAATAGGACAAAATGGCTGTTTGCTACTATGAATCTGAGGATCACCGACATTAAGTCACAGGAGAACTTCAGTATACTGCTGCCTTTCCCAGGGCTGTCCTTCAAACTACAGTCTCTAACTGAAGGCAGCATTAGTGTCTTTTCATATGAACCCACAAGGATTTGTTGTAGCATTTAATCTTCAGAGAATTTCCTCCTAAGTTCTCAGTTCTGAAATTAGGGACTGTACTGAGAGGACAAGGGGTGACAGGTTCAAACTTAAACAGGGGAAATTCAGGTTAGATACAAGGAAGAAGTTCTTTACTGTAAGGGTGGTGAGGCACTGGAATGGGTTGCCCAAGGAAGCTGCGAATGCTCCATCCCTGGTTGTGGTCAGGGCTGGGCTGAACAAAGCCTTGGGCAACATGGTTTAGTGGGAGGTGTCCCTGCCCATGGCAAGGGGGTTGGAACTTGATGATCTTAAGGTCCTTTCCAACTCTAACTATTCTATGATTCTACAATTCTATGGTCTGTGTACATGTTATATGTGATTCTCAGAAATTCTCTGCATCTCCTGCCTGCTCTCTCATAGCAGCTGTGCTTACATGTTTGTAATTAACTCCACTATATCAATTGTGCTTGCTGGCTGCTGAAACCTGAAGTTATTTTGTTAATATCTGATGGGCCTGTGTATTTTTCTTCTACGTAGGTGTGGTATGTGCTACTGGAGTTCTAGGTCACGTGTCAGTTCATATAATCTAGGTGGGGTGTCTTTGGTGCAATTTCATGTTAAGGACTTTTTTACTGCTTCTGTTGAGTTCTCCTTATGGTTCAGTTCACATGAAACGTTTTTTTTTATTTCCTGGTAGAAGCTATTTTTGTACAGCAAGTGGACAGTTTCCTCTCACTGACAGCTCACAGCTATTCCATTGTGGATTTAGTAGCACCCAGTAGAACTTCAGTAGTGCAGTAGTAGTGCAGTTGTATGGTTTTTGCTTTGATGGGTTTCCGCTTTAGGTGGCCTGCCAACATTTTCCAAAGGAATTTGAAAGAGTGTAGAGAAATTGCACTTTAAAGTGGTTTATACCTCAGCAAGATTTTTTGAGACAAAGAAAAGTCATTTCTTCAGTTCAAGGCTGGTTCCTGCACTAAATACAAAAGACCTGCAGAGAAGAGGGTATGCATGAAAGCTTTGAATAAAAGGTCACAGGAATTCTTTATAACAAAAAAAAAGTTAGGCGAGCCACCTGTACATGTCTTGTGTGTACTCATAGGCCTAATCTTGGAAACAATTAAGTGCAGACATGTGAGTAACTTTAATTGTGTACCCGCCTAATCAATAAGACAAAGTAAAATCTTTCTGCATGTGTAAAATCTTTAGAGTTTCCCTTTCAGCCCTTAGAACAAAGCAATGTCAATGAAATGTCTGGGATTTGTCTAATATATGTTTAGTATTATACTGCAAGACACTGAAGAGCTGTGTTACATAAAACTTGTGGGTTTTGTTTTGTGCTTTAAATAGGGTTATTTTGCTAAACACCAATACCTGGACAAGTAATTATCATGGTTCCTGTTTTCTGTTCCTTTCAGTGATACAGTTTTTGGTCTTAAATTGACCCTTAATGTGCTTTTTGGGTTTGAAGAAAATGTTGTCTTCCATGTTCATATGTGTTACAAATGAAGTGGTTTGCATATAATATCAATACTTCAACTGAGAGGAAGAACAAAAAGTGGGCTCACCCAGAAATGAAATTAATCTATAATTATCCAATTAATCGTCTATACATTGTACTGGGCACTGTAAACTGTCTCACAAGACATCATATTTTATCTGTTTTATCATCTATCTTACAGAATGCTCCTGCAGAAAAGTAAAATATTTCTTTTGTTGTTTGAACATCAGTGGATAGTGAAGAATACTTACTTGGGTATATGGATTGAGGGTAGATAGACAGATAGACAGCTAGGCAGCCATAGTTTATTTTTTGTTAGTCAAGAAAATTGTTGTTCAAGGTAAAAACCAGTAGTTACATGCATTAATGTAGTCTGTTTAATTTGGTTTGGCTTTCTTTGTATTAATTTGTAAGCACGTCAAATTTTTTTATCCTTCATGTCACTTTTGACTTGGGCTCTTTTCAGTGCTTCATGTTTATTTTTTTTTATTTTGGCCTTTTTTCTTTTTATAGGCAGATATAGCAAAAACCCTGCTAGAGCACACACATGGAACTGTACAAGGAATCTGCTGTTAATTACCAGGATTAGCAAGACCTTTCTCTTTTGTTGTATAGATTTCTTCTTTTTTGGCCTGAGATTGTAGTTTATGTAGCACACTGTGAAGCTGGAGAACAAACCAAATAATAGTGAGGGTACTGTATTGCATTATTTTCTTATTGTTTTTCGTGTTTGTTTGTTTGTTTGTTTTGTTGTTTTTTTTTCCAGAGAGGAGAAAATGTGCATTGCCTTCTTCGACCTCCCTTTTCCTAAAAATTCCTTTATTTTGACTTCCTTCTCTTTGTTCTACACGTTTTGAGATCCTCACTTGTTCTTATTCTCCAGTCTCTCCACTTGCTCCTATCAACCCACTATATTTCAATTACCTTTTGATAGACAACCAAATACTTCTTCCTACTTGTCCTCAACCTCTTCCATGTCTTATCACAAGACAAGCCTTCTGAAGAATGTCTTATGTCTTAAGTGAAGACAACCTTGGAACCACTTTAATGGCTTCTTTCAGATTTACTAAGAGTTCTCTTCAACTATGCTTAAACTTCTGCTTCTCCAATTGTCCTACTCTTCCTGAAGCCCATCCTCCATCTCTTTGCTTAGAATCCTTCACTTTCTAGTGACTACTTCCTAACCCAAACTTATAATCAGTACTCCATTTCCCCTATTTTATACCTGTCAATCACATATGTCAAAACATTCTTCTTCAGATCTTGTCCTCAATGGCATCAGTGGGTATTTGGCCCCTTTGCTTCTGATTCTGTAGTGGTTTCTTCAGTAATGAATGCCTTGCTCTCTCACCAGCATACTGTCAGTTGCCATCAGTCAGTTTTGCATCCTTTTCTTCTTCATTTGCACCTCACTGAATTATCTTATCTGATTACATTAATTTGTCACATTAAAGGTTAACTCAGAGCTTTCATAACCTTCTTCAGACATGTTTTGTTTTGTTCCAACTAAATCTGAGTGAGTCCAGAGATAAACCCCTTGTATAGTCACTTATAATGTTGTTTATTGCCCTTATGTCAGTCTAACTGTACCTTGCAGTGTATCTCTGAAATTGATTATGTGCGCTGTTATAGTTCCTTCTGGAATCAGTTACACCACTAGGTTGCTACTGTATTTGGTGTCCTGATTTTTCACTCTCTCATGAAAATATTCCAGTAAAATGCCTTAGTTGTCAGTTCTCAGTGATTCTTCAGTTCAGGAGCACATCTCACTACAGCAAGCAGTTCAGGCATCAGCTGAACTGAGGCTGTAATAATGACTGTCTTTTAATTATTACATGCATAAATATATTAATTTGCTTTTCTTAAAATTGAATGTACACAATCTGCAGAATAATTAATTGGAATCAGATACCAAAACTGTTGTTGACAGTACACCACTGAGACTTTTTTCAGGAACTGAGGCAATCCTTTAGTAAGCTTCAGAACTTTATTTTTATATAACACAGTTCTTTTCACATCAGAGAAATTATCTTTTGAAGGCTTCTCTTCTCCAAGTTTATGTTGCTTAATGAAAACTAACTGCAACTGATGTTTCCTCTTATGGAAGCTCTCATACGTGATATACAAGTAGATTTGTGCACAACTCATGTGTCAGAATGCTGACTGAAAACTCCACAGTAGAGAAAATTATCAGATACAATTATTTTCCCCCATTGCCTGAAAAGTCCTCGTCTTTCATTTAACTGAGTGAAAATCCTGTCATATGAGGCTTTAGTCATACCAAGTCTTGCTCTGAATGTATACTATGATAGGATTGAATAGCTAATGAATTATACAGCATGCTGTTGTTCCACAGAAGTGTTTCAGCCCTTGTGTAATCATGCTTATGAGTTTTGCTAGGTATAAGTAACAGTACATATTTTGTGAAGGCCACAGGGATAGATAATTATTGAAAATGAAAAAAAGAACAAGTATCCGATCAGGCTGTTGATCACTGCAGGATCACTGAAGTTGACAGAAAGAAGCATCCAGACATTGGTGATAGAAATTCCTGCTAACACAATTTTTTAAATGCAGTGATGATTCACTATGTGAAAACAGTCTTTTGTATCCCCTGGCAACCAGAAACCAAATGTATCTCTTCTTGTCTGTTGGCCTTCAGAAACACATCTGAAAATTCATTTGTTTTCACAAGACAATCATACAACATTAGAAGCCCACTTCCACCCATTGTTCATAAAGAATTCTTCATAAAGAGTCAACAAAAAGCAGACCTCTGAAGTTAGTGTTATTAATCAACAAATTTTTCTAGCTCTTGATCAAGTTGTAAGGCATTTTTTTATAATGAGTTATTTCAGACTCCATCTTTGACTTTTTCATGCATGAAAAATAATACTGTATTTTATGCAAATTATTCTTAATGTTTAATATACAGCTAAAATCTGAGAGATATATGACTTTTGTTCTCAGAATTTCTCAGATTTGTATAGCAACACAATATCATATTATTTTATTGTTTGACATACTATTAACTTCTATTCTTTAGTCTGTTTAGGATAAAGAAAACAGAGACTCCATATTTCCAAAACATGTAAAAATAAAGAACATTTCTTTAAAATATAATATGTCAAATGACTGGTATGTCTTTGTGTAGGTAGCTAAAATTCAGTAAGACAAAAACTTAAATACTCATGTCAAAATAAGAACAAAAGACAGAGGTTCTTCTTCTTCAGGCTTGTTTTTCAGCAATCACACCCTGTTCTCTTTCTTCCCAGTGTCTAGCAATCGATGCTATTTTTAGCAATTATTCTGATAATAATCACTCAGCAGACTTTAAGCTGAATTGTTCTACAGTACTGTAAGCCAGAGAATAACATGATTTTGTGCAGAAGGCTTTGACCTTTCCAAATCTCCAGTTTCCATATTTTGCTTTATAAATTCAAAGCATGAGAAAAAAAATGGGATTTTTTCAGAAGAGGTACTTACTGCACAGTTACAATTTGCATTTACAGAGCAATGGGTTTCTTTCAGTTTTAAAATATAGTTTAGTTGCATTTCACACTGGCAGTTGTGTGAAAAATTTTCATATGGGAGATTAGACCAGAGCAGATTATTCGCTGTGTATGTTCATGTCCTAGCTAGCTGTATGGTAGCTCTCTGCCTGGACAGTCCATAGTGGAGAGATAGTTCAGTCCTGGAGGAAATGTCTGAATTTAGCTCGCAGGTTAATTTAGCCTTTCTTCTACAAATGCTGTAAGGTGAGTGTTAAATCTGTGTACCTGAGGCACAAACATAAATGAGAAGAGGCAGAAGAAAACCCTATTTCTCTTGAAAAGTATTTAATAATTATGAAAATTGAAATTTATATTCATTTTCTACTATGAACCATTAAGCAGCTTTAATTATAGAAGTATTCAATTGAGACTGCAGAAGAGATCATACTACTCAAAATAGAAAATAAAGTTATTGGTGCTATTTTGATGTTCATGCATTTTTACTTTTTTTTCTCCACTTAATTTTTCCTTGTCTTTTTCCTTTGGTGCTGATTTCATAAACTGAACCTTATTAATTGTGATTCACTTCAGGCCCCGATTATACATGACAGGGCAGTACCCTTCATCTGCTTGAAATGGCTAGATAAATCATGGAATCGTAGAATAGATAGGGTTGTAAAAGACCACAAGATAGAATCATAGAATACTTAGGGTTGGAAAGGAGCTTAACATCATCTAGTTCCAAACCCACAGCCATGGGCAGGGACACCTCACACTAAACCATGTCACCCAAGGCTCTGTCCAACCTGGCGTTGAACATCGCCAGCGATGGAGAATTCACAGCTTCCCTGGGCAACTCATTCCAGTGCCTCACCACCCTTACAGGAAAGAATTTCTTCCTCATATCCAATCTAAACTTCCCCTGTTGAAGTTTGAACCCGTTACCCCTTGTTCTATTACCACTGTCCCTCATGAAGAGTCCCTCCCCAGCATCCTTATAGGCCCCCTTCAGATACTGGAAGCCCGCTAGGAGGTCTCCACACAGCCTTCTCTTCTCCAGCCTGAACAGCCCCGACTTTCTCAGCCTATGTTCATACGGGAGGTGCTCCAGTCCTCTGATCATCCTCATGGCCCTCCTCTGCATTTGCTCCAGCTGTTCCTTGTCTTTTTTATATTGAGGACACCAGAACTGCACACAATACTCCAAGTGATGTCTCAGGAGAGCAGAGTAGAGGGGCAGGATCACCTCCCTCGACCTGCTGATCATGCTCCTTTTGATGCAGCCTAGGATACGGTTGGCTTTCTGGGCTGCGAGTGCACACTGCCAGTTCATGTTCATTTTCTCATCAGCCAACACCCCCAAGTCCTTCTCCGCAGAGCTGCTCTGAATCTCTTCTCTGCCCAACCTGTAGCTGTGCCTGGGATCGCTCTGACCCAGGTGTAGGACCTTGTACTTGGCCTGGTTAAACTTCATCAGGTTGGCATCAGCCCACCTCACAAGCGTGTCAAGGTCCCTCTGGATGGAATTCCTTCCCTCCAACGTATCAACCGAACCACACAGCTTGGTGTCATCAGCAAACTTGCTGAGGGTGCACTTAATCCCACTGTCCATGTCACCGACAAAGATGTTGAGCAAGACTGGTCCCAGCACTGATCCCTGAGAGACACCACTAGTCCCCAGCTGGACATTGAGCCATTGACCACAGCTCTTTGCGTGCGGTCGTCCAGCCAGTTCTTTATCCACTGAGTGGTACATTTATCAAATTGATGCCTTTCCAATTTAGAGACAAGGATGTTGTGTGAGATGGTGTCAAACGCTTTGCACAAGTCCAGGTAGATGACATCAGCTGCTCTACCCCTGTCCATCAGTTCTGTAGCCCCCTCATAGAAGGCCACCAGATTGGTCAGGCAGGATTTCCCCTTAGTGAAGCCATGCTGGCTGTCACCAAGTACCTTGTTGTTTTTCATGTGCCTCAGCATGCCTTCCAGGAGAATCTGCTCCAGGATTTTGCCAGGCACAGAGGTGAGGCTGACTGGTCTGTAGTTCCCAGCTTATCCATTTTCCCCGTCTTGAAAATTGGGGGTTATATTTCCCTTTTTGCAGTCATCGGGAATTTCACCTGACTGCCATGATTTTTCAAATATGATGGACAGTGGCTTAGCAACTTCATTTGCCAGCTCCTTCAGGACCCGCAGCTGGATTTCATCAGGTCCCATGGACTTATGTATGTTCAGGTTCCTAAGATGGTCTCGAACCACATCCTCTCCTACAGTGGGCCTAGGGTCTTCATTCTCACTGTCCCTGTGTCTGCCTTTCCAAGACTTGGGTGGTGTGGTCAGAGCATTTCCTGGTGAAGACTGAAGCAAAGCAATCATTAAGAACCTCAGCCTTCTCCAAATCCAGGGTAGCCCTTTCTCCTGATAGGTTCTGGAGAGGGCACACGTTGTCCCTAGTCTGTCTTATATTTGCAATGTACCTATAGAATCCCTTCCTGTTATCTTTCACATCCCTAGCCAAGTTTAATTCTAAGTGGGCCTTAGCTTTCCTAACCTGGTCCCTAGCTTCCCGGACAACATCCCTGTATTCTTCCCAGGCCGCCTGTCCTTGCTTCCACCTTTTATAAAAATTTTTTCCTTCAAATTTTCCTCAGCAGGTCCTTATCCATCCAAGGAGGTCTCCTGGCCTTCCTTCAGCACTTCTTTCTAGTTTGGATGCAACACTGCTGACCTTGTAGCTGGTGATCCTTGAATATCTACCAACAGTCTTGGGCCCCCTGCCCTCTAGGGATGTATCCCATGAAACCTTACTGAGCAGGTTCCTGAAGAAGCCAAAGTCTGCTCTCTTGAAGCCCAGGGCAGTGAGCTTGCTGCACACTCTTCTCACTGTCCTGAGGATCTCGAATTCAGCCATATCATGATCGCTGCAATCAAGGCTGCCCTGGAGCGTCACATTTCCAACCAGCCCTTCCCTGTTGGTGAGGGCAAGGTCAAGCATGGCACCTCTCCTTGTTGGCTGCTCAGTTACTTCCAGAAGGAAGTTGTCTTCCACACAATCGAGGAACTTCCTGGATTGCTTGTGCCAGGCCGTACCATCCCACCAATAGATATCTGGGTGTTTGAAATCCCCCATGAGAACAAGGGCCTGCAATCATGAGGCTGTTCCTATCTGTCTATAGAATGGAAAATTCTATAAAAATGTCTTCTATAAAATATCTGTATAAAATGGAAACGTCATTCACTGAATTCTGTGACTGTTGGATATGAGTCACTGCTGTGTAAATCTGTTTAAGGCCTATGCTTGTCTTTTTGAAAATTCAGAAGATTATGACATCCTGTGTTTAAGGAAATGCTCTCTTTTTTTGGCAGTTTTTTTTTAAATGTTCAGTAATTTTGCCTCTCAGTGGAATGTATGGAAATATTGTGCTTTCTTTTTTTCTGAATATTTAAGATAGCTTAGGAATCTATGCAGACTCAGGACATCAGGTATGCTTTTGTAGGCATTTGGAATCTAGTACTGTTGCCTATGGGGAGAGGGGTATCTTCTCGGCCTCTGGCAATCAGTGAAGAATAGTTTGCTTTTACTTTCTTAAGCTTCAGTCTTCCCCTGAAAAGACTTTAGCAGTGTCAATAGGTAAGGTTTATGATTTCTTTCTTACTTTTACTATGTATATTTAATACATCTATCTGACCTTGATTCAGTTTGTGTTGGGTGGAATGGT
The DNA here is from genome assembly GCA_017639245.1 of Myiopsitta monachus. Lineage (NCBI taxonomy): Eukaryota > Metazoa > Chordata > Aves > Psittaciformes > Psittacidae > Myiopsitta > Myiopsitta monachus. Next base: position 67,912,701 of record CM029917.1, on the reverse strand, counting down.
TGCATTTTGGCATAGTCGAGTCACAGTTCATGAAGAACGGCATTGGCATTGCATACAGAACTCTTCCGATTTCAAGCCAGGTTGATTTTAGTTCCTGGTTTCAGGATGATAGACTTCTTGTTTTCTAAAGCACAGTCTGACTTCCAGGCAGTTAGTCTTGGTTTTCGCCGGCTCCCAAAATAAGCATTTACTAGTGATATTAAAAAAGTAAATTTTTATTTTTGTTTTAGGTAACTTGTGGTAAATAGATGGTAATAATAGTATTTATCGTTTTGTAGTTTGTGTGGTGGTGTAGAAATCCTCTGGAAAATATATGCTGGCATGTAGCTTTCCAAACCACAGTATTCTTACTCTAAATTTAAGTTCAGGTACTTGCCTATAATAACCTGTCAGAAGCATTCATCAAGAATCCTGTGAAAATTGTTGTTATTCTTAAAGAAAACCACATTAAAATGATGGAGATTTTCTATTGGATTTTTGTGTACATCTGTTAAAAAGCTACAGACTGACATTTTTTTCCTGCTTGCGAGTTACAGTACTCTAGAAAACAAGCAAATGAAAAGTAATGTACAACTCATTTGTATTCACTGTTAATATATCATCTTTAAGAGCCACCAGTAAAAGCTGCAAATTCTCCTTATTTTGAAAAGGTGTATTAATATGGTTTTGTTTAACGTAAGATTTTCCAGAACTCCTGGTACTGAACTCTGTGTCTCTGATTATGACAGGGGTTAAAACTGCTGCTAGGCACCCATCCATCGCCCTTCTAATACAGAAACCAATTAGACTTTATACTACTGAAGGAGAAGCATAGCCAAGTGAAAGAAATGGAGCCATTAGACTAGAAAGGATTGAAACCTGACAGCGGAATTTTCTTCTGATGGTATGTGGGCAGCTTCCAGACCTTTTGCAACATCCCAGTGTTGCAATTTGAGTGTCATATGTTAAAAAAAATATTGAGAAGTTGAGAAGTTTTTAAAAGTCATCATCGTGTGCTCTGATTGAAGCAGAACTAGTGGCAGAAGAAGTATGTGGCTGTTAATTGAAAGGTATAATGAAATAGATAGGCACTGGCAATATTGATTTTAGCATTCCCTCAATACTGATTTTTTGTTTTGAAAATGTTCCACAAGTATATTTTTTCATCTGCAGTGTATGTGCTAAAAGTTTCTCGTATTTGATCTGTACTGTATTCCAGTGCAAACTCTTTGCAAAAGACATTTGCTTTTTTATCAGAGCAGTTTCTTTCCAAGATTCTCCTCTCTACACAGTATCTGATGGAGGCAAATAGAAAATTGTCCTAACTTTAAAAGTTATGGAAAAGCAGACTGATGAAATTTTTGTGTTGAACTTAGCGCCCCTGAAAGGTTGGGAGCAGCAACAGTGTAACAGATAGAGTATAAAAGAAATAATGTGAGCCAGGCTTTTCAGCCAAGCTCTGCTGAGGGGCATCACTTAAACCCAGATGTTTCTGCTATCTGCAGATCCTAGTATCTCTCAGGGTGTGTATCCTTTTAGGTATGAATTTCTGTTGGAGTTGTTGGGGGTTTTAGGAAGAATTTGGGAAACCAGCTTTTGCTTGTAACTTTGATGACAGCTTATGCCTAAGACAAGTGTCATGGGTTCAGCAGCAGCAGTCATTTTTCTCCTTCTTGGTAGCTGGTGCAGCGCCGTGTTTTTGATTTTGGGCCTTGGAACAGAGCTGATAACACCAGTGTTTTCAGTTACTGCTTAGTAGTGTTTTGGTCTGGCCAAGGACTTTCTGAGTCTCATGCTTTGCTGGGGAGGAGGGGAAGCCGGGAGGAAGCAGAGACAGGACACCTGACCCAAACTGACCAAAGAGGTATTCCATGCTACAGCACGTCATGCCCAGGATGTAAAAAAGGAGAGCAGAGATGCGGAAGGGTGTGGTGGTGCAGTGGGGGGGTTCGCTGCTGGGGGGTGCACTGGCTGGGTCAGGCTTGGTGAGCAGTTGTATTCTCTTTCCTTATATTTCTCTTGTATTATTATTGATGGTAGCAGTAGTGATTTGTGTCATACCTTAGTTACTAAACTGTTCTTATCTCAACCTGTTGGAGTTGCGTTCTTTTGATTCTCCTCCCCATGCTCCCGGGACTGGGAAAAGAAAAAGGAGGGAGTGAGTGAGCGAACTGGCTTAAACCACGACAACAAGGTGTCGTGGTTTGAGCTCAGCCAGTAACTCAGAACCACGTAGCTGCTCTCTCACTCCCCCCCCCACCCCGCCCTTCCTCCACGTTGGGCGCCAGCTACTAAGGAGAAGAAAAATGACTGCTACTGCTGAACCCAGGACACAAGGGAGTCCCATGCAGTTTGCTCTGCATGAGCTTGCCTCTGTAAACAGTTGATGCAGTGACAACCACATGGCCTCCCTGCAGCAGCCAAGTGCTGTTAGCACCTGCCATCACATTTGTGGTGCTGAGGAGTAGAGGATGCAAGAACTATGCCAAGAGAAACTTTTGGTTTTACCATAACTGAGCCTATTGAGATTCTTGTAAGCAGTAGCAGCTGCTGAGAACTAAAATCGTAGTGGTGGATTCAAGGGGAAGGAAAAAGAAGCAGATAAAAGAAATTCAATGGAGAGAGGTTGCCATCAGCTAAGCCAGGCTGACAGCTGCTTTGTGGCATAGCATGAATATGAATAAACTCCTAGCTTGTATTGTGAGCCTAGGAGTTTGCTGACATGTGTCCTCATTTGCTTTGTCTCTTACTGATTTATTTTTGTAGTTCCATCAAAGCCGTTTCGAGGAATACTGATTTATCACATGGTGATTGGTCCTATACTTTAACCTTGCTCCTATACTTAAACCTTGCTTTGTAGAATTACCAAACTAGGAAATAAATATATATAAATGCATAGAAATATATAAAGAAATATATAAGTACAATAGCAGAGATGCACGTAACAATAATTCCAAAGAAAACAGTATGTTTTTGTAGCTGTCGTTTCATTAGAAAAGGTCTTTATATTTCATTGTAGTTAAATTAATGTGAAAGGTGTGTTCAATTTTTCTCCCTGGTCCCCCTATTAATGTTGAAGGGTAGGAAGAAATGATACTCATTTGTATTCTTGGACAATATATAAGTGAAAAATGAATATTTTATTGCTAATGGCTTTATAAAATGCTATTCAGAAATCTCAGCAAGCTTAATATACAATTTCATTGCAAAACAGAAAAATGGAAACAAAATGCTCATCTGAAAGCTCTAAATATAATGACAATGCAATGCCTAAGTGCTACGACAAGCAACTTCTAACTCTTCCATTCCTTTGTGAGTTGCAACAGTTTCTTAAGCAATGCAGTTTGGCCTCACCTGACTATACAGAGCTTGGGGCTAAGAACCTGTGGCAAAATGGAGGTTCACTGTTGTAAAACCTAAGGTATTTTTCAGAGGAGTATTTGACTGGCTTCACTCTGTATCTTTTCAGTAGCAAGCTAGTTGTATGGCTACTATATCACAGCAACTACATAAGGAGATTCCTTCGTCATTTTTTTTGTGTGTAATTTTATATAAAATATATGTATATGAATATATTACTATGTATATGCTATATATTCTTTATATATATTAAATGTATTTTAATATCTATATCAGCTTATATATATGGGCTGAAGGGGATGGCATTGACTAAAAGAAGGGAGAAAGGTAGAGAAGGTGGGAAGACTTTCTGGTCCAGATGGATAGCACAGCAGGAATACTGTTGATGGTGAGATGGGTGTGGGGGTGACAAGTACAGTGAGTAGAAGATGCTGTGCAAGTACCTTAAAAGGTAAGAAAGAGCCGACAATCTTGACATACCCTGATTTGAGCTGGTGGGAGAATTAAGTATTAGGCTAGAGAATGAAAGGGCAAGTAGAGCTAGAAAGACTGTGGTAAGCTTACTGAAGTTAGGGTAGTTTCTGTTGAATCTTCTGCCAGAGTGAAGTTCCTGTCGTGCCTTATCCTTCTTGATCTTTCCTAGAAGAAAGAAAGCTGCTGTATGAAGCTAGAAACATAGAGCACCACCTATTTATAAAATCAAGAAATCTTTGTTCTGCCTTGACCAAGTCCCCTTTGGAACATGCTTGCTAAACCAAAAAGCAGGCTCAGCATGCTTAAAGCTGTGTCTATGATAAACAGAATTTCTACATTTTAAGAGTTAACATATTGCCTTATATTACACAAAGAGATTCAACTTCTTAAAAACATCAAAGAACATTACTATTAAAAACACCCTGAAGCAAATAACATGGCAAAACTTACTTTAAAAATGTTTACCTTTTATTTCTAACAGCATCATACTGAAGAAGTGCTGAAGCCAAGAAAAGTGTATTTCTAAACATAAAATTTCTGCTTTTCTTGCAGTGGGGGGTGGATGGAGAGGGGAGGGAAATCTGTCCCCATTGTTTTAGCAGCAGACACATGCAGATGTTTAAAATGTTTCCTTTAAGATGTTATTGGGGAATTCAAGACAGTTTTGAGCATGAAGCCGCTGCATCTAAACAAGTTAAAATACCCTGTCAGAAGTGGTTCCATACTGAAATTGTAAAAACCCTTCTGAAAACTGATGAAGAAGTGAGAATAATTGCAGTCACAACATTTAGAAAGTGCAAAGTGGCTTGTTAAAACCTCAGTGAAATGCATAGCAATTGAAGGCATCTGAATCTTTTTGAGAAACACTGAAAAATAAAACATAGCCTCACATAAAAATACCAGTTTGAAAATCTGACAATGTTGTTATTGATGCTTACAAAGTAAGATAAATGTAAAAAACAACCGGACAATTGAGCAGGAAATTATTAATGAAAATCAATCTGGCTTCATTATTTTCTGGTTTGTAAAATAAATTTTATTAATATTATGAAACATTTTCCTCATTTAGATGAAAATAACGTTGCATGGTAACTGAAGGCAGAAAACTGACCACAGTGTTGCAAGAGATATCACCTATATCCCTATGTGTTTATGGGCAAAGGTGTGTAATGAACAGTAAAGCATGTGTAGTGTTTTGGACATGAGTTTAGTGTATGAGAAAATGTGTACCTTAAAGAAAAGCATTCATTAATAGCAAGTGCAAATAGATCTTTGTCTTGAAGGAATTGTGCCTTTTTCTTGTAGACTAAAAAAGATGTTACATCGGCTGTAAGGAGATGATGAACATCAGAGGTTTGTGGAGAGCAGTTAATTGTATGAGTACGTTAGCATAGGAACTGTTTTCCTGAAACTAGCACCTAAATCCATGCCTGGCTTCTAACAGCAGCCATCTGTGGGTAGTTCAGAGGAACTTACACAGCAACCTGTTTTCAGGAGCATTTTTTTTCCTAACACATCAAAAGAGTTATTTCCACGTATCCATAAGCATATGAATGTATATCCTGTGTATGTTTTTATCCTCTTTAGTACAACTGTAGGTGCATTTATTGTTTGTATTAATACCTGATCCTTTTTGACTCCAGCTTATAGCTTGTCCCAGAGTATTTAGATATGTAATGATGCAGAACATGCATGGATGTGTAGGGGAGAGAGAGAAGGCAATTCTGTTATCAGATTTGAAACTTCTCAGTTTAATTAGTTGATTACATCTTTTCAAAGTGTTTTATTTGTAAGAGCAGAAAAACAATGGATCTGTGTACAGGGAAGATGTAGGAGTTTGAGGGAGCGCAGAGATACTTTGCTGATAAACTCCTTTGACTGGATATAGACATTTTCTTCCAGATTCAGGCTATGGCTGTAGTATGGAGTCTCAGCCTGTTTGCCATTAGTGCTGCAATGGAAGCTGTGGAGAAAGAAGATATCTTTGTGGCAAGTAAGAAAAAGCCATCACTAAACTTGCTGTATGAGATAACTGTCATATTTGCTACAAAACTGAAAGCAGTTTGAGAAAAAAAATGTGTATATTTTCAACCTGAAAGATCTCATGAAGAAGAGCAATTGAAATAGGCAACCTGCAGATTAAAATCCCAGGAGAATACTTGGTTCTCTCAGTTGACTGCTGAAAGAGCAGGAAAAGCTGATGTTATATGATATTATTAGGGAGGAACATACAATAACAAAATGTCATGGCTGAATAGTATAGTCAATGAAGTATGACAGAAACAATAGAAACTGAGGGAGGGAGTAGAGTTTTGCTCAAGTAAATCAGTTCTCCACTGTGTTGTCAACAACGCGTTTGCGTCTGTGAAAGCAATCCCTTGGTTTTCATTAGAATAAAAGTACAACTGGACCTGCGTTTAATATAATGTGTCATAGTAGCGATCCCAACTCACACAGTGACAGTCATTGATGATCTTGTGGTATTCTTCACAAAGAGATGTTAACCCCAAAGTCATTGTGCAAATTGCTTTTGAAATTACATTCTGCCTGCAGATAGAAGTGAAGGGGTTTTTTAGAGATTAACTTGAGTTGAATTTCCTGTTTGGGAAGGTAAAATGAAGTTTATGAAGTTTAACCAGGCAAGTACAAGGTCTACACCTGGGTCAGAGCGATCCCAGGCACAGCTACAGGTTGGGCAGAGAAGAGATTCAGAGCAGCTCTGCGGAGAAAGACTTCGGGGTGTTGGTTGATGAGAAAATGAATATGAGGCGGCAGTGTGTGCCTGCAGCCCAGAAAGCCAACGGTATCCTGGGCTGCATCAAAAGGAGCATGATCAGCAGGTTGAGGGAGGTGATCCTGCCCCTCTACTCTGCTCTCCTGAGACATCACTTGGAGTACTTGTGTACAGTTCTGGTGTCCTCAACATAAAAAGGAACAAGGAACAGCTGGAGCAAGTGCAGAGGAGGGCCACGAGGATGATGAGGGGACTGGAGCACCTCCTGTATGAAGATAGGCTGAGAAAGTTGGGGCTGTTCAGGCTGGAGAAGAGAAGGCTGTGTGGAGACCTCCTAGCGGGCTTCCAAGTATCTGAAGGGGACTTATAAGGATGCTGGGGAGGGACTCTTCATGAGGGACAGTGGTAATAGAACAAGGGGTAACGGGTTCAAACTTCAACAGGGGAAGTTTAGATTGGCTATGAGGAAGAAATTCTTTCCTGTAAGGGTGGTGAGGCACTGGAATGGGTTGCCCAGAGAAGCTGTGAATTCTCCATCGCTGGCGGTGTTCAAGGCCAGGTTGGACAGAGCCTTGGGTGACATGGTTTAGTGTGAGGTGTCCCTGCCCATGGCTGTGGGTTTGGAACTGGATGATGTTAAGGTCCTTTCCAACCCTAAGTATTCTATGATTCTACTCTATGATTCCATGATTCTAAAAAAAAGTGGGTTTCTGCCGCATATTAATGGACCCTTTATCCAACCTCTGTGTGCCAGGAAGTTATCTGACGAAGGAAACTTGTGTCTCTGTTTATTATGAGTCTCGTAAAGGAAGGTGGGGAATAAAGACAGTCTGGAAGGTTAAGCAATGAAAAATTAAGGGGAAAAAAAAGAGCAGAAAGGAGAACATATTTACTATTAAATAAATCTATTAGTTATATAGTGATATATATGTCATTTTCTATTATGAGTAAATGACATATGCTTATAAAAAAGACTATTTTTTCCTGTATAAGTACTCAGTTATAAACCAGCAGCCTCTAATTCTTGAGCCCCTGTTAAGAGGCTTAGTTCAGCTTTCTACTTTGTTTACAAATTTTAAAACATGTTTATTAATGTGTTGTCTTCGTGCCAGCTTCTAGGTATTTTCTATTTTAGGTATTTTCATATTCCCATTTTTAGAAACAGGTAATAGTAATTTGTGCCTGGTACTTTGATATTCTTACACTTCTGCATTTAATATAACGAGAGAGGGAAGATAGCTAGCTTAGCAAACTTAAATATTCAAGTAAATATAAATTGAACAATGTGAAAATATAATCTGAGTCTAACTAACTATTTCAGACACCATAGCCTTGCAGCAAACCATGGACTGTCTATGTTGCTTGCTGGTTATGGGCTTTATAATTAATTTATCCTAATTAAAAGGCTAAAAGAGAATCTTTCCAGCTATTTTTCAGGTTATGAACAAATAGCAGGCAACAAAGTATCCTTCATCCCAATTCCTCCTTGCTGAAAAAAAAAAAAAAATGCTGTGCAAAATATTGCATTTTATGTTTTTGCTCAGAGTCCCTGAGAAGTTGGAATCTAAATTAAACATTACTGGACATAGAAATGCTGTTAAGGGACAGATCAGATGAAATTTCCCGCTGGCATTTCACAGCTCAGGTGATCAGCTTTGCTTAGATGGTAAGAGGAATTGAGGCTGATCTGTCCACCCATATACTAAGTGCTAGTTGAGAATCAGTAGGTAATCGAAACCACTAAAAACTTGGCTATCCGCACCTCATGTACTGGCATAAAAAGAGGTAGTAGGAAACAACTGTAATTTATGCTTCACCCCTGTGATCTGAGCTCTGATAAAGCAGGCTACATGCAAGAGCCGCACAGCCTTTCAAGCTATGGGGAAAGCAAGCTCTAGGCAATGGACCAGGCAAACAGTGGAAAATAGTAATTAAATGTCTCAGCTGATAATTGCCCATATTAGTAATAATAATTAACTATGCCTATTAATAAAAGACACATGAAATAGATTTATAAATAGCCACCTGGATTGTATTCTAAAGTGTTATAAAATAGGCCTAAACACATTTTAAAGAATCACTTCCATTCTTAATGAGATTGGAGATGTTGGGTGAAATTAGTCAAGTGTGGTGGGAGGTGAAGGCTCATTTCATTGTGTACACTTTTTTCTTATCATTACTAATTTTTATTTTTCTGACATCAGTTCTTTATAGTAATTTTATTTGCAGGAAGAGCAAAAGCTCTTCATGACTTTGAGTAATACAGAAACTGCAGAAGTCACTCTAGAAGTGTGTAGACGAGCGTTGCTCACTCAGGGTGTAAATGGAGTGCTTGGACTTGTGAGCTCCTAATTTCTGTCTTTGTTTTTAACAGCACTTTGGCTTTGGGCAAATCACTCCCCCTTCTTTTTTACTTTATTTGATAAAGTGGGATGATAATATTTAAGCACAACATTTCATAAAGACATTATGGGGACCCATTAATAAATCCATTTGCAGGTCTTTGATTACCTTCAGTACATCAGAATGTCACCTCAGAGCTTGCTGACTGTACTTCTAGTTCTACTCCACTTCTAAGTTATAAAATGATACTTAGTGGCATCACGTGTGATACAACCATCACCCTGAAAGTCAGTTCAGCACTCATCCACTACTCCTTAAAAAAAGCTATAAAGGACACAGATTGTTTTTTTCTTTTCTTCAGTTATTATAAAGATTTATTTGATCTCTAATCTCAAATATCCAGTGTAGGTTTTCTCTGTCAGTATTAACTTCTTAGATCAATAAATTCTGATACTGATCTCCAGAGAAGTCAACTATCATTGCAGTGTTTACCCTTGTTGAAAAGCAGTGGTAACAAATTAAATTGGCTTCTGTCAGTGAATGATATACAGTGGATGGTCCATATTTTATGGTACAATTAACAAAAACTGATACATTGGCCCTTCATAGAGAAGATCAGATTAAAGACAAGGGTTTTGTAGCGAGAAAATATACGATTTATGAGGTAAAATGAGTATGCTTTTGTTTAAAGAATAGTTGCTGAAGATTGGAAGATGACTTGCTTTCAAAGGAATGTGGTTTTAATAGTGTACATTTATATATACTTAATCTTCTGTATTGCTGGAAAAACACTGACTACGTTCTCTAACCTGCTGTTAGGCAATTTACATCACTATGTAGGCCTATGAAACATTCTGTTTCAAGGTAGTGCTGTGGTTTAAGCCCAGCCACAAATCAGCCACACAGTTTGCTCGCTCACACACTCCCCCTTTCTCCCCCCACCCCCCCCACCCCGCTCCAGGAGGAGTGGGGAGGAGAATCAAAAGCATGTAACTCCCACAGGTTGAGATAAGAACAGTACAGTAACTAAGGTATAACACAAATCACTACTTCTACCCCCAATAAAAATAATGACAAGGGAAGCAACGCGAGAGGAGAAGAGAATACAACCACTTACCACCTGCCTACTGATAGCCAGCCTGACTGAGCAGTGATCTAACCCGTCCGGGTCCCCGCCCCCAGTTTTTACATCCTGGGCATGGTGTGCTGTGGTATGGAATACCTCTTTGGCTAGTTTGGGTCAGGTGTCCTGTCTCTGCTTCCTCCTGGCTTCTTGTGCCCCTCCTCCCTGTCAGAGCATGAGACTCAGAAAGTCCTTGGTTAGACTAAACATTACTAAGCAGTAACTGAAAACATCGGTGTTATCAGAGCTGTTCCAAGGCCGAAAGTCAAAACCACAGCACTGTACCAGCTAGTAAGACTGAGAAAAATGACTGCTACTGCTAAACCCAGGACAGGTAGGTATAGCAAGTGGAAGAAAACAAGACATAACCAAGCCTGTGACTACTTTAAAGCAGCTTCAGAAAGAGCTGCTTTCTCTTTCATACAACAAAAATGGTGGCAATCTGTCCTCAAGGAGGATCGGATCCTGGATCCCCAAATTCTGGATGCAGAAGTGGGAAAACTTTTTCTCTTAGACTGTTTTCTTCCTTTGCCTTGATATCCAGAAATTTCCTGATAATTAATCACATTTTAAACATTGTTCTCTAGGGTTAAATGATTAGCACCATATAGAATGATGCCATGATACCCATCCAGTTGCACAAAGAGGATGATGTACATTTAGGCTTATCAGCTCTAGAAATCAGAAGAAAACTTGAGCATTGATCATTGTAATTGTGAGACAGCTATCAGAAAAATTCTAATAATGTCCATGTTCTGGATTTTAGCAGCCTGCACCAAATTAAAAAATTCTTAAAAGCACAGAAAGAAATGCTCACAGGGTTGTTTTCTGCATAAACAAGATAGTATTTTCTAAACTATTGTTCTTAGAAATGCTTGAATTGCTTAGTATTCAGACATTTTAAAAATTGAGTTTAGGTGATTAAAGCTTTGCAAATTCTCTGCCCTCCAGAACACTCAGAGGTTTCCAGCAACAAAGGGAAAAGGCTCAGTCTACAAAACGCAGCTGTGGTATCACTGTGCATCAAAAATACATTTTAAATGTTATACTTGCACAGCAAAATACTGCAAAAATTAGGAGATGTCCTGATTTACCTAATATATGTCATTACGATACAAATTATGTTTAGCATCTACTATGACTTAAAAGGTATGATTATAGCCTAATGTTGTAGCATCCTCTGGTTAATCTATAACTAAAATCTGTCAGTTTTATGCCAGTTTAACAATGCATGGCTGCTTTTATGAGAACAGGCTTGGTTTAGGCAACATCAAATAAAAAGTCCTTACTGGATTCACAGTGATAAGGCGTTTTTTTGTATGTGTGTGTTTTTTGTATGTACCTTTTGTATGTGAAGTGCGATTATGACAAATACCTTAGGGATGGTAAATTTAGGTGGAAGGTGTGATGTTATTTGTAATTGTTTGTATGTCCCTTAAGGAGGGAAAGCTGACAACATCTCTTAAAGCAGTGATTAGTTTGGAAAGGGTTTTTTTAATAGCTCAAGAAACAACCCTTTTGGTACTCTCGCTTAATTCTCCACTATAATAAACTGTGTTAGTGCCACTGGATTTAATTAATTTACACTGTCAGAGAACCTGCTTTGCATTCTTTAGAGAGGAAAATTACTGAAGTTGTTGGAGGGGGCACTGATGCTATATGTACATGTACAGCCGTAGCCAGACACAGGCTCTTCTGCCAATGCTCCTATCTGGTCAGACTCAAACCATTTGCAGTCCAGAAGCTATATAGTCACGGTGCCCCTGTTAATATAGCCCACCTCTCAGTAGCCTTTCTAGTTCAGGCACAGTGCCACATCAGCATGGCATCCAGACCTGGGCCAGCTTGTCTTCAGTCATCACAGAAAAGTGGATGTTTTTCTGAGGCCATCATGTGGCTAAGCCTTGAGGCATTTTGTTAAAAGCATCTTCGGCATTCTCAGGGCTGTTTGACCTTTCTTAGATTCCAGCTATCAGTGAAGAACTTCCAGCTCATATAGCATACAGGTACCACTTTGCAGATTTTCATACTGAGACTGTTTCAATGCTTAGAAGATTGGACTGCCTACCTACACACTTATAAGTAAGTGCAAATTAGGGTGCTTGATTTGGTTTGGAAAGCAGTTACTTGATTTCACCACCCCCTTTTAGGGTTTTTCTGTGCTGTGTAAATTAAAAGACAAATTGTCCTCAGCTGAACTGTTGGCTTTTAAGGCAGAATTTTCTTACAGAGAGGGTCTCCAGTTTTGTCTGCACTTTGAGTTTAATGTAAAAGAGCTGTATTTCACTTTGTTTTGGTAAATATCGACCAGTTTCCTTAATTATCCAGTGCAGGAATACGTGTTAAAATTTGTCATGTTGTAAATGCTAGAGCAATGGCTTCAACAAAGATAGTGGCTTTCTGACATGTTATAATCTCTCTTATTCCTCAACTACTTGTGTGTATTCCATGGGTTATAAACTACCTGTATATTTCTTTCTCCTTGGAAATAATTACCGTGCTCCCTTCCTTTCTCCTTTACTTGCATCCCTTTCACTTAGCAAAATAACTTGTTTTTTCTTTCAGATATGGTGTAACTGATACATATCTAATTAAACTCTGTGGTTTTCTAAGTAGGTGTTACCTTGAAGTCTGTATGCTCTACTTGAGATTTGACATAGGGATTTTGTAAAAATTTCATCTCAGTTTTAATCCTGTACCAGTTGGTTCAATAAAATATGGTATCTCTGCTTAAAAATCTGCTGAACGAACTGTTAGAACATCATAGTTGGAGCAGTGTTCTTCACTTGCAGAATTTGGACTTCTTGAAGGGGTCATAATAGATTTATAGTGATACGAAACCAGACAGCTGATTAGTTAATTGCAGAACTTCAGTTCATGAAATCATTCTGCACTGCAATGCCATAGCGTGAAAAGGAAATTAATTTCTAGCCCATGCAAATTTTATTTTTTTTATATATATATTCTCCATTACATTATTTCTGGTTTATTGTTGTTATTTTTGTTGGCAGATATTTTTCATTTTAGCACTTAAGGACCTATTTCCTAAGATTTATCACATATTCTGGTTTTCTTCAGGACAATTTTTTGTGCATTTTTTTTTTAATCCAGATTTTGTTCTTCTGTTATTATTACAATTCCAAATTATTAAGATTTTCCACACACTTCTTTTGGTGTCTGTCACATCTGTAAAAATAATGACCATACTAATAGGTTACTGAAATATTACCTAAAAAAGAGACCAATCTGCCCATTGAAATATACTAACTAATTTTAGTATTAACTTTGCAGTTCACTGTTTCTTTTCATATGTTAGTGTTCATTTATAGGATATACTGACTCATGTGAAAGTGATATTTTTTCAGACTTTGATACAAATACTTTCCTTCAGTATATTGCTTTCCTGTTAAATATGCCTCCTAACTTTACTATTGGGACATCCCCAAAATAATAAAAATACAAATTAAACTAAAATTATGTATAATACTTGTTCATATGAGCAAATTTTTTGTGTTGCCAGTTAACCTCTTGTATTACTCTTTTGTAGACACATTATGTTTACTATTTTTGAATGGGGAGCTCATTTAAAATAAAGAAAATGCAAAATACTTAATCATTAGTGAAATATTTTTATTAATTAAAGGTAAATGCTGTACAGATTGTAGTTATTTTGTCAGTCTAATTCTGTTGGATTTTCAGTGTTGGTTTTGAGCTTTACTTTTTAATCCCAAAATGTAAAAAGATGTCTGTAGAACTTGGTTGGAAATGCAAACCCCTGTGTGCTTTTCTTTCAGAGTGCGGACATGAGTCCAGCTAGTAGCACCACCTCACTTCCTGTTAGCCCTCTTCCTGAGGAGCCATTATTTTTCAAGGTACAGTTAATTAATTTCATAATAAATATATGAATTTTGGCTTATCATTTTCTCTGCTCTACTGTAAAGTGTTATTATTACTGCTTCCTGTTTTTTAAATTACTTTGCAATCATGAGATATTCTTTTATGTATATATATAACATGCAATTTTCAAGACATACCTAGAATAAAATGTCACTGGTTTTGGGGGGATATTTTTTCCTGCAAGCCAGAGCTCTAAACCATTATTTTTATGACTGTTTGATACTTTTTGATATGTGCATTCCTGCATATGTGTGTATGTCATTTTTTCATCAACAGATTTCTCATTATATTTCATTTCAAGTACATGTTTTCTGAAACAATTAGTTACCGCAAAAATGCATGAGACATGAAAGTTACATCATAAACCAGTTTTGGTATAAGCCACAGGCCTTTCACTGTAGTTCATTTTAATAATGATGGGACAATAGACACAACTTGGTAAATTTTGTGCTGGGAGGAATAAGTAGCTTTATGTCATTCTTTCACCTGACTTCATGGTATCCAGCCCTGGTACACAGAATAGGCTTAGACACAGGCTGACACTTGGAAGAGGTCTCCTGGAGCTTTCCAGGTATTTGGAGCTACGACTGCAAGTAAAGCAGTCATCTTGCCAGTTGTTTGCTGAGAGAAGGAAGAGGAAACTTGGTTTTTCAGCACTGTTGTCTCAAACATGTGTCATAATATGGACACTCACAGGAACATCCCTCTTAAAATTTCCCTTTTCCCCAGTAAGTATCCATGTGCTGTGTGAAAACAGCCAGTAGCTTGGGTTGCAATTTCAGTCACTTAGTGATGATGCTGAATTAACGCTGAAGAAGTAGAATTAATGAAGGTTGATGATACAAATTTGTGTCTCTCCTGCACATGCGCAGGAAATACCAGCCTATCAGACCTGTCCAACCCCTTTAAAAAATGTTGTTTGTTTTTTTTGTTGTTGTTGTTTCTTTTTCCCATATTTTGTATGTCTGAGAGAGAGTTACACCCTACAGTTCATAGCCAGCTAGCTAGCCAGCTGATTCCTGCTACTAGAATATTAAGGACTGTGCTTCTTCGGTGGTTTCTTTGGTGGAGGTACAGCTGGGTATATCAACAGTCAGTTATTCACTGATTCTCCTTCTTCTTTGGAGGTTTAATGTTTTCAAGACCCCTACCTCACAGTTAGATTTGGCTGAAATGGAGCAATGCTGTGCCAGGATACTAAAGCAAACATGTCTTTTTTTTCCTTGGGAAACCACATTGAAGTTTATTCAACATCATAAGGCAGATTTGGTAGTTACTGTTTCTTCCTATACCTGGGAAACCACTAAGGTATGTCACATACAAAGAAATGGGCTGCTCAGCTCAGATGAAATTGTAAGAGGTAAGGAAATAAAACTTGAAATACTTACAATAAACTCTCATGCTTAAATTCTCAGCTGAGGTATGTAAACTCTGCTCTGTTTGGATTAGAGGCACTCTGGCAAATACACTGTCGTGTATTTGGTTTTGCCCTTACTTATTTTTAAAGGAAATGTTCCTTCTATATCTCAAAATGGGTTGTAAATGACTTCTTTCAAGAGGAGTAGTTGCTCTAATAAAAAAATGAAGGTATTTCTTCATATTAAAGAAATTCATATTTCTTTATATTTTACAGTAGGAAATGATGCAAGAAACTGAAAAAAAAAGGCAGGAAGCATTATTTAATCATTCATTTTCAAAATCGGAAATATTTTCTATTGGAATTCAAGCAAAATAGAAGCTAAAGCAGGAAGTCAAATAGATCTCACAGCCAATGCCCTTAAGTAGAAATAAAAGTAATATAAAATGTAGCCGTTTCTGTTATTTCTTCCTGGCTCACTCTAAGAGACAGCAATATTGTTCCAGTAGTAATGTGAATGACTGGTTTTACAAGCCATAACCCTCTCCAAATACTGTCAATCTATAATACTGGCTTTTGATGATGGGATGATGCATTTCCCTTAGCAACATGATAATAACCTTTCCTGCCTTCTTGCTGTAGAAATGAAGATTGAAAAAGAAATTCTATTCTGTGGTTTGGAGAACCCAGATGTAACGAATCAGAGCGGTATAAATGCTCTGTCTCCTTGGTGTAGTCTGTCTCAGAGCTAGTGAGCTTTTATATTAGACTGTGAAATGAAACTAAGCCCTTGTTCTCAATCATACCTGGTTTTATACCAAGAGAGAGAACTGTCCTTTCTTGGATTTTATTAATTCATCTTCAAGAAAGTCTGCATTTCTTCATAAAGAAAGAACGCAAATTCTGTCATCATACTCTTACTACATACAACTTTACCACAGCAGATGCCTGTCATTTTCAATCCCATAGGATATGTTCTCTATAAATATAAAGGAGGATCTAAGCTTATTCAAAAACACTTTAAGATTTTGAGTTTAATCTAAGGAAAGATGAAAGTAGGATTCCCATGAGAGTGCTTGCATATTGCATCTCAGCTTTGGTAACACTGAACTCCGCTACCATTTTCGCAATACATTTTGCATGGTGTGACATGGAGCATTGCTAGGAAGATCCAAATCATTTGAGGTGTCATAGTTTAAGCCCTGCCAGTAACTCAGCACAACACAGCCATTTGCTCACCTCCCCATGCCTTTCCGCTCTCTGGACGTGGTGAGGAGGAGATTTGGAAGAATGTAAACACCACAAGTTTAGGTAAGAACAGTCCAATCACTAAAGTACAGTATAATACTAACACTACTACTAACGCTACTACTAATAATAATAGGGACAAGGCAAGGAAAGAGGTATGAAACTAAAAGGGGAAGGGAAAAAAAAATCAAAAACCAAACAAAACCCAAAACAACAATCAGCAGTGATGCACAGGACAACTGCTCACCACCCAGCCTGACCTGAGCAGCGATTGGTCCCTTCTGCGTGACTCCACCCGGTTTATATACTGGGCATGATGTGCTGTGGTATGGAATACCCCTTTGTCTAGTTTGGGTCAGAGGTCCTGTCTCTGCTTCCTCCTGGCTTCTTGTGCCCTTCTTCACTGGCAGAGCATGAGACTGAAGAGTCCTTGATCAGAGTAAGTGCTACTTAGCAACAACTAAAACATCGGTGTGTTATTAATACTGTTCTTTGGCTAAAGACAAAACACCAGCTACTAGGAAGGAAATGAACTCTATTCTAGCTGAAACCAGGACATAAGGCCATAGTCAGGCATATTTGGAGGAAAGTTTTTTCCAGTACAGCAAGAGATACTCCACCTGGGTCCATGGTATACCATTATTTTAATGGAATCATTATGTTTTCTTTGTGTGAAGACAGTACATTTAGAGGAGTGTCAGTGATACCTAGCAAAAGGAATAGAAAGCTTTAGTGAGAAATAAGGGTAGGCAACTCCCATGTGATTTAATCCAAAGAAGCAAACCAATAAACCTGAGAAAATGAAAACATGAATGTATCATTAATGCCATTCAGCAAACTTTGCTCTGTAAGTGTTGTAAATAGTGAAAGAGCAATGGAATTTGGTTTTGCTTGAGGAAAGAGAAACTTTGCACAGTATCCAGAAGTACAACCAATGTTTCATGTTGCTTCTCATTGCCTTCTCCCTGTGGAGTTAGTAACACACTTGCGTTCGGAGCAGTCTTCCCCATCCTTGCTCTCCAGAAGCTTAGAAAATTCCTATTCAGGCATGTATGCAGACAGCACAGGTTTAAAAGGCTTTTCTAAGCCAATTTTTGACTGTACACTCATAGGCATTTCTTTTTAGTGGGGGCTGTCTTTATGTCAAATTCCAGCTTTCAGTCCTCTGCTGTTATGCATGGTTAAAGCTATTTAAAAAAAGGAAGATCTTTTCCTGTATGGTGGGAGAAGTTTACAACTCGTCTCAGAAAAGAACATCATCTTTGTTGGTGGTTTTGCACTTAAACATTTCTATAGGGAACATATTCATTTGAACAGTTCATCCTTCTGTCCCTGTGTAATATTTCTTGAGGAATTAAAGACTAATCTTGGGGAAAAAAGTGATGTCACAGCTGAAAAAATGCAGAATTATGAATCCAAAATACAACAGAGCAGAATGGTATTTGTCATGCAACCTTAACTCAAGTGTTATTCCACGATATAACAGCAAAACTGTAGTTGGCTCAAATGTGAGTGACTTTTCATTATGAGAACTTAATATGCTCCTAAGATGTAATTCAAAATAATCTTGCCTTTTATGTAGAAGATAAGTGAAGGTGGGGTATTTCTGAAAGGTCAACTTACTAAGTAGTATCTCATAATTTTTTAAGAACCTGTTCCTTTCTCCTACTCATTACACTGTGCTTTATTGCAATAATATTTTATTATTTTTTTAAGTATTCTGAAATACAGTGATGGGTACTTTTAAGAGGGGATCTATGACAGCCATTAAGTACATAAGATATCTAATATTACCTAATGTCCTGGGTTCAGCAGTAGCAGTCATTTTTTCCTTCTTAGTAGCTGGTGTGTGGTTCGGTTGATACACTGGAGAGAAGGAATGCCATCCAGAGGGACCTTGACACGCTTGTGAGGTGGGCTGATGCCAACCTGATGAAGTTTAACCATGCCAAGTGCAAGGTCCTTCACCTGGGTCAGAGCAATCCCAGGCACAGCTACAGGTTGGGCAGAGAAGAGATTCAGAGCAGCTCTGCGGAGAAGGACTTGGGGGTGTTGGCTGATGAGAAAATGAACATGAGCCGGCAGTGTGCGCTCGCAGCCCAGAAAGCCAACAGTATCCTGGGCTGCATCAAAAGGAGTGTGACCAGCAGGTCGAGGGAGGTGATCCTGCCCCTCTACTCTGCTCTCCTGAGACCTCACTTGGAGTATTGTGTGCAGTTCTGGTGTCCTCAACATAAAAAGGACATGGAACTGTTGGAACAAGTGCAGAGGAGGGCCATGAGGATGATGAGGGGACTGGAGCACCTCCCGTATGAAGATAGGCTGAGAAAGTTGGGGCTGTTCAGGCTGGAGAAGAGAAGGCTGTGTGGAGACCTCCTAGCGGGCTTCCAGTATCTGAAGGGGGCCTATAAGGATGCTGGGGAGGGACTCTTCATGAGGGACAGTGGTGATAGGACAAGGGGTAATGGGTTCAAACTTAAATAGGGGAAGTTTAGATTGGATATGAGGAAGAAATTCTTTACTGTGAGGGTGGTGAGGCACTGGAATGGGTTGCCCAGAGAAGTTGTGAATGATCCATTGCTGGTGGTGTTCAAGGCTGTGCTGGACAGAGCCTTGGGTGACATGGTTTAGTGTGAGGTGTCCCTGCCCATGGCAGTGGGTTTGGAACTGGATGATGTTAAGGTCCTTTCCAACCCTAAGTATTCTATGATTCTATGGTGCAATGCTGTGTTTTTGACTTTCTGTCTGTGAACAGCACTGATAACACTGATGGTTTTAGTTGTTACTAAGTAATGTTTACTCTTATCAAAGACTTTCTCAGTCTCATGCTCTGTCAGTGAGGAGGGGCACAAAAAGCCAGGAGGAAGCAGAGACGGGACACCTGACCCAGACTAGCCGAAGAGGTATTCCATACCACAGCACATCATGCCCAGTATATAAACTGGGGGCAGTTACCTGGAATGGCTATATCACTGCTTGGGTCGGGATGGGTATCGGTTGGTGGGTGGTGTGTGGTTGTATTCTCTTCCCTTGTTATTTCCCTTATCATTATTATTAATGGTAGTAGCTGTAGTGGTTTGTGTTTTACCTTAGTTACTGGACTGTTCTTATCTCAACCTGTGGGAATTACATTCTTTTAATTCTCGTCCCCATCCTTCTGGGAGTGGGGGGAGAAAGAACAGGGGGGAGTGAGTGAGTGGTTGCATGGTTCTGAGTTACCGTCTGGGCTTGAACCATGACAAATAATTATTCATTATCTGGTATAATGAGCACCAATCTCACTGGTTATTAACCACAACCAAGTTGTAAATAGTAACCATAATAGTAATTTATTATAGCAGTGTTTAATTGCATTTCAATTCTGTTATTAATCTCAACCATGCTTTACTAATTGGTGTTAAACATAAGAAAAGATCCTTACATTCTTTCATTTCTACTTTGAGGGAGCTGAGAATTTCCTTCAGTTGTGTTCTGACTTCTGTAATTATTTCATGCCTATATACATATATATATATATACTAATAGATAGATAGATAGATAGATAGATAGATAGATAGATAGATGCCAATTCCCTCAGTAAGAAATGAAAGTGCCAGCAGAAGTAGCAGAAGCTAACAGTCCTTAGCAGTGTTACCACTGCTGTAGGTCTAATAAGATACTAGGTGATCTTAAGGTCGTTTCCAACCCTATCTATTCTATGATTCTGTGAGATGTAGATCTGTATTTACTTAGGTCTGTACCGGTAGTTCTGCCATTCATCCTTGTAGCTCTTCGGGCTCTGCAAACTCAGGTATTTGCAGTCATTAATGGTATGGTGCTCTGGCGGCTCATGACATTTGTGCATAGAACTTTAACAAGAGAAAAGATTCCCATCTGATCGATAGTCAGATTAAGATTTTTTCTGCTGATGTTTAGAATAAACAATATGACAGTCACAGTAAGGTTCAATGGTTAGTCAAAGAGATCTGTCTTTGTGAGTGTGATTTTATATAATCTAGCTGAAGAATTAGGCCTCCTCCAAATTTGGCAATCATGGCAGCAACAAACTGAGCCTATACCTCAAAAAGTCCCTTATGCTAGTTGATATATAGTCAGCTTATTTGCCCACTCTACCTTAAATGCACTATTTCCAATACCTGCTGGCACTTCTTTGAATAAGATTATTATAACGTATTGTTTCTTTTTTGTTTCAAAACAGACTCAGAAATAATCACTTAGCTGTTATGACCAATGGGCAGGTACAGGTTAGGGTTCAGTGATCTTCTTTCATGGGCTAGAGGCGTCATTAGCTTTTGTCCCTCTCATTCCACTCTCTACCTGAATTTCTGCTTCCACTCTCAGTATGTAAGCTCTGAGGCCTCTGAAGTTTTTGGGCTTTGTTTGGTATAGAAATATTTTTGGTATTTCTACTAAAGGAAATAGAGTTATAGAAGTATGATTCACTCAGCCCTCTCTCTCCTAATCTGCCTCCCCAATCTTCAGTTTATTTTGAACCAGTCTCTCATCATTCTTCAATGGTTTTATCTATTCCTCCTACTCTACTTTTATTTCCTGTATCAGTATTTGCTCTCTCTCTGACTTGTTATGTCTTACTGGTGTTGTACAGACTCTCAAAAGTCACATCATCACAGGGGCTTTCTATCTTTGATGAAAGCCTTCAATTTTGTGATTTCTGATAAAAGAATTAAATATCTGCCTTGTTTGCATTCTTTGCCATCATAGTGTGAGATCTAGAAAAACATTGAATTTATTCTGATGGTAGGAGTGAGAAGATGCGTCCTGTTGCAAGAAGCATTGATGCATCTGTTCGTTCTCTTTTCCTTTTTTTGAGTAGCTCTGTGCACGCTTTTCCTAAGGAAAAGGGCTCTGCCAGCCAGTCTGAGTAGAACCACATCACCTGTTTCATGAGTAATATTTACATCAGCTTGTCCAGCAGGGTGTGGGTGTGGCGGTGGAGTTTTGTCTAAGGTTTGACTGATACGAAATGGAGTGACAAAAATACATAATCAAAATAGAGCTTAATGTAAGATAAGTTTTTTAAAAGTATATACACTTGCCCAGCTTTCTCCTGATCTAGTAATTTTTTCAGGTCTTAGTTTATCCTGGCCTGTAACTAGGTCTGGGAAACTGGTGGTCTCTCTCCCAGTATGCTCTCTGTGTCTGCCATTGATTCTGGTTTCTTCTTCTTATTGAAAATACACTATGTTTATGGCCAAATTTGAACACATCTTCTTGTACCTTGTGTGTGTCCACTGAAAAAGATGTCCTGTACAACTTGGAACCAGAAATATCAACCTCTTTGTATGGGTTTTGAAAGGAGGAGATACAGAAGACAATGGAGCTACTGTATAATCTAAAAATTGCTATGCAATTTTAGGAATATTGTATATGAGTTAATAATTCAGGTAATGTTACTGCTTAGCTACGCCAGGTTATTAAACTTCCTTAATACTTGGTTTAGCTCTCCCAGGGGAAATTGGGTGAGCAAAAAGAAACAAACAGATTAAATAAGCAGTCTCCTAAGACAGAGTAAAGACAAGGACAGTGTAATGAAGTGTTAAAACCAGACAGTAGAAGGGAGTGAACATCAAGAATCCCTCAATGGATATTCTTTTTGGAATGATTGATTTATAGTTTAGAATTTGTCACCCCGACAAAAGTGGACTTGAGTGCTTGTGGGTAAGATATACCTGCCAGGCTTCATATATGGAGAAGACAGACAGATACTTACACATTCTGAACACAAAATGGTATTTCCTGAGATTTCCTTCAGGGCTTTCAGCCCAAATTTTAGCCGAGAACAAAATAAGAAAGAAATGCAGGAGCAATCACAAAAACTTGTGTGAGCTCAGAAGTACAGTTGTCCTGGTACAAGGACATTTTACAGGATTCTATTTATTTATTTATTTAAAATTTTTTGCAGGAAGCATAGGTACAACATCTGTAATTTGCCAGTGTCACTGATATAATTACTGAAAGAAACACGAATGAGACTGGAACTATGTGTGGTTTTGCCTGATTTCTTTCTGCCTCTATTCCTTGATCATAGCTGCCTTTCTTTTGCAGATTTTGTGAACATGCATTCTCGTTTCTTTTAGTATGTTGTCCTTAATTGGTTGAAACTTTGTTCACAGGGTGAGGATTAGTATTTCAAATTTAATGCTTTTAATGTTATAAATTCAGTTATTTTCTCAGCGAGCCACATACAGAAAAAATGATTGTCTAATAAAGTCTCCAGAAACACAGATGATGCATCAAGTGCATGCAGAAGTATCATCATTACTGTTTTTCCTTTAATGAGGTTTCCAGAATAACTGAAGAATTAATCAGTACTACAAGGACAAATACTAGGCTCATTCAGGTTTCTTCCTTCAGGCAGACACACAATCACACGAGGAATTCTGATACATACCTACAGGGTATTTTTTCCCTGCTGAGTACTCTATATCTAAAAATTCATAATACTTGTAGCATTACAGGTTGCTGAAAACTTACTATCACCAAGACTGTGAAAAGAGATTTTCTTGAAGCTCCATGGGAGGATCTTGATATCCCCAAGAAAAGCACTTAAGGTTCTTCATCCTAAACATCTCAATATAGACAGTAACTCCTCCTAAGTTCAGTTGGCTAGAGTCCGATAGGCGTAAGTAAGTCTGAGGGAGGACATTGGCATTTGGAAAATATTATGAAGATTCTTTTAGTAAGCAGATTTATGCCAAGGGATTTGGAGTGAAATTCTGATTAATCAGTGGCACAGTGCCTACTGACTGCAGTAGCATGTGCCTTTAGGTCATGGGTGATATGGATTATGTCGCAGGCATTGATTACGTCAAAAGTGAAGACATAAATCTGTACTGACCTGTTTAACCCCATCAGTTATTTTAGAGGTGAAAATGTGAATGTGTATTGACCATTCCAACCCAACAGTATTTTCTGTGGTTGCACTGTTGTAAATGGGATAAAATCAGAGCATTTTTGCAAATTTCATTTAATATAATTAAAATGTAGAACTGTTTGCAATGCAAGAATTTACTTAGGAATAACAATTCAGTTCCAGTATATCTTAGAACAATAGATGTTTTCTTCCTAGTATAAATTAAGCAAACTGGGGACTAGAAAGTGGGTGTTCTACATCTCATACCAATATTCTTAGAGTAGCAGGTGGTCTGCCTCTCTCACTATCTTTCTGGCCAGTGATTGCATTTTTCACCCAGGAAACCTCTGAAAGACACTTGCATAGAAACTTAACATTTTTTGTACTCTTCTATTAAAACATGTATAAGCAACTTTCCCAGAGTCTAAATAAGTAATGTTAATGACCCAGCCACATGTTTTCAAACATAATCTCTTATTGTAGGAAATACGGGGTTTGGCATTTTGGAATTCTTGAGTTGGATGTCTCAAAAGTACAACACTAAAAATAATTTATTTTCATAATGCTCTTCTAGATATTAGAAAGATGGATAGGTGAGCAATTTAGACAGCCATCCAGGTAAAGTGGGAAATGTGTTCTGTTAATTTTTATCACCTGAAATTTAAGGCAAGCTTTAATTACGGAAACACAGACACCTTATACTACTTAAGAAACCCATGTATGTCCTGCATTTCCTCCAGCTGTGTCTTTAGTAGAGCAGACAAAATACTGAGAGATGATGTGTATGGCTTTGCTGGAGGCTTTTTTTTTTTGTTGCATTCCTATTTTGGTTTTGTGGGTTTTTTTTCCTTGTTTGTTTTTTTAATTTCTTATTTTTCCCTTTGAGTTTGTCCCTGGATCACACTGTGTCTCCTGGTAAGTTATGATCTCCCTTATAAGCAACATGTTTATATTGGGTTACTTAATGTTGCTGAGGAAACCATCTTGTCTGGGAAGCTTTTTTTGTGTGATACAACTGGATTAGGTGTCTTATAATGTTTGGATGGAACTTTCCAGACTTTGTATTGCTGCTTAAAGTTAAAGCTAGTTCTGTGTTGAAAAAAAAAAAAACCAAACAACTAACAAACAAGCAAAAACCTTTCCCTGCATTTACATACTAGAAGTATAACGTGGTTTTGGTATTATAGGGGTAGGTTTCTTGTTTCTGAAAGGTGTGATGTACTCTGTAATGCATGTAGTAAGACTTAAAATCTTTTACTCTCTGCTCTTTCCTTGCTTCCAGTACAGTTCAGTACGCTGATTGGTAATGAAATATATTATGAAATATATTTGTGTGTTTAAGGTGACCTTTTCCATGCCTTATCATTTGTTCAAGAATCATCAACTTATATTTTGCCTCTTTCACACAAATATATACAAAGCACTACAAGTAAAAGAACATCTTTGTTTGCTGAAGGGTTCTTAAACGTGGCTGAATGATCTAGCTTTTAATGGTAGTCTGGGAAAGCTCTGTCTCATTGCATTTGTAGAGTGAGAAATCTTTTTATTTAGGCTTCTTCATGTATCAGAGATTAATAAGAGACCTGAAAGGCAGTGGGGATGGAGGTAACGGGTACAGTCAGTTTTATTTCTTTTAAAAATATTGGCTGTGGGTGTGTTGTACTGTTGTCACGAAGAGTATGAATAAGAAAATACCATTCCTAGTTCAAGTAGCATTCAGAAAACTGTGATAATTTAAAAAAATAATGCATTTTGTAGATAATATACATCTCTAAACACTCCTTAAATAAACAGATGTGGATATGATTCAGTTATAAATACCTTTTTTTTTTCCTAGATTTGATATCTTTAAGCAAGGATGAATGCTTCTCATCTATAGATGAGAAGGAATAACACAGTTTTAATTTGGATAATGTTTTCTAAGTGTTTTAAATGTACACAGCTCTGGGTAGTCTTGTGATAGATTTTAGCATTTTAAATGGGAGCTCTGAAAGATTAGATTAAGGTGAATAAGGGCATAGTGGAAAAAAGTTCTTTCCAGGTACATGACAGATCACGGGCACATCCGATTCCACGATCCATTTACAGATCCGTAACTGTAAATCTTGATATTTTGCTCATAAAAGGCAGCTTTCCTTTGCGAAAAAAATATAATTTAACTTCTTAGGGTCTGGCTTTGTAGTGAGTTCCTAACACTTTCTGATCTTGGTAGGAGCAGAGAGTGATGAACACTTATGTCCAGATAGTTGTAGGTTTTGAAGGGATTTAGTTTAACAAGGGCATCATGGATCAGGATATAGGATCAATGGATGGATATAAATCCTGAAGTATAGAACTGAGGATTTGAAAAGGTTTAGGAGGAGTCCTTTTCCATTGATACTGAGTAGTCCAGTTCCTAGACACTACGTAATAAAGTTCATTGCACTCAGCAGCATGGTTGCCCTTTGTTAGGTGTTAGGTATGACAAGGGACCTTCTTTTCCTCCCAGCCAGTTCTTTGCTTTTGTAGTATTTATTCTTAGCAGTATTGCATAGTTCCAATCCTAATTTGATTAGTCACCTTAGGACAGGCTTTTTATCCCTTAATGGTTCTGTTCTGGTATCCGGTTATTTCTGTTGCTTGGAATCAACATTACCATTGCTGCTGTTGTTACATTTCTGGATGTCATCAGTAACCAAGAAAGGAATGAACAAGCATGATTGACTTTTTTTTTTTCCTCTCCTCCTCCATGTGGTTTGATCCTTCAAAACACAGTGAAGTTTCATGCTTAAGTGAAAGGGAGAAGCATACAATGCTCCACATGACTGTACCAAGCAAAATCTTTGTTTCTGGTGCTTCTAAAAAAAATGCTTAAATAGTTTATTTCAATGAATCACTGAATAGCACGGTAAAGTTCAGGGAAAAAAAAACTTACCTGAAACTGAGCAAAGGCAAGATTGGATCTGAGGAGCACAGAGTTGTTTGCAAGGCTGGTTAAATATCAAGTATTTACAGGTAGCATCAAGCAAATACTATTGCTAAAGTTTTCTTTACCTCTCATTAAATTATGTAGAGCCTCACCTCTTTCACAGGCTGCTGTCTGCATCAAATTTAAAGTGCTTAGGAAAAAGGCACTAACTGAAAATCTGCAGGGTATAATTATGCATCCTCTAAAAATAGATGCAATAAAAACATGAAGAAAACTGGTGACAGTGAATGTTTAAAATAGTTAATTCGACATGCCAATGTTAAAGATATAGGGATTTCAGACACAGAAAAAAAGTTACAATTTTTTTACTACTAAGAGAGAAAAATTTTAAAGACATTAAATATTGTTTTCATGCTGGTATTGCACCTATTAGGTAAGATGAAATTGGGGTACTGTTTGAGAGGGGAACTAGAAGTATAACACTGACTTACTGTTTCTGAGTGATTGTTTGGATTACTACAG
The DNA here is from genome assembly GCA_017639245.1 of Myiopsitta monachus. Classification (NCBI taxonomy): domain Eukaryota; kingdom Metazoa; phylum Chordata; class Aves; order Psittaciformes; family Psittacidae; genus Myiopsitta; species Myiopsitta monachus. The sequence goes on along the minus strand of CM029917.1, from coordinate 67,885,882 downwards.
GTCAGTTTTCTTTGAGAAAATTTTAATCCTTTTCGATACAAGTGTTCCTGTGCTTGCAAGCTGAATAGATCATCTTTCTGCAAGCAGTCCTGAATGTGCGTTTGCTGCTCTGTGCATAGTGTGCTCAGTTTGTCCAAGCTGACCACTTAACGCTAGTTCTCATATCAATAATAGAATTAAATTTGGGTTTTTGTACCATTGAAGTGTCAAATGTTTTTGGACATTCTCATGCTCAGAGCAGCTATGAAACATGTAGATCATATGCCGTGTTATTTGGCCAATGCTAGTTTTAAGCGGCAAAGTCTTCAGCTGTGATGCTAAAGTATTTGTCATAATTAGAAATGACCAGAATGGTACTTGTGGCTTCCTGATATCTTCATTATTTTGCTTTATGCTCCGCTATATTCTTGAGGGCACTCCTTCAATTGCAAGTTTGTGCATTTGATGTTTATTGCCATGCTTATAGACACTTTGAATGAATAATATATACAGGCCTTTAGGTTGTTAATTCTTTAAGCCTTTTGCTTCAGTGTCCTGTTTTGGACATCTTTATCCTCTCTGTCATTACAGCCACAGAATGGTTGATTCCAGTACTCTTCAACTGATTTCCGTAATTATTTTCAGGGATACATGAGGGTGAATGTAAATTTATAAGCAAAATTATCATTCCTTATCATGACAAGAAAAAAAAATACAACCCAAAAACAAAAGCCAGAATTATATGTCCATAGATTAAACCAACATTATTATTGGGTTTCATGTATTTTATAAAGCAGTATGCACTTCTTGGACAGGAATAAGTCCTTAGAGTATATTAAATTAGTTGGGAAAAAAATAGCAAACATTACAAAGCTGTCTTTTTTTTTTTTTTTTTTTTAACCATCAGTGTAATCATATAAATGCTACTAGTATCATCTAGATATCTTCACCATGCAAACATAAAAGGGCTGAGCACCATAAAACTTAATTCTCGAAGTGCTGAGGGTCTCGCAAGCACTAATCTGTATGATACTTCTATAGGATGAAGAGGTATTGTTATCTTCCTCTCACAGAAAGATGCTTGAGGTGCTTCCACTGTGTTGGTGATACTGCACACTGTCCTGGTTTCAGACTGGGGAACTGATGCTGCGTTTCCAGATTTCAGTTTCTAGCTCTTCATTTTTCCTCACCAACTTGACTCTTTCTTCAAGGGCTAATCTTCCCACTCAAAGCAATAATTCTGCAATTCCTTTGCTATGCAAACAGGGGAACCAAGCCTGCTCTGCAAACACATCTCTCCATTTGCAGTCACATGTAGGAAATTGTCGTGGTTTAAGTCTCTAAAACTCACGAAAGTTGCTCGCTCACTCACTCACTCACTCACCTACCTCTCTCTTCCCCCAGTCCCGGGGGGATGGGGAGGAGAATCAAAAGAATTCAACTTGCACAGGTTGAGATAAGAACAGTTTAGTAACTAAGGTATAACACAAATCACTACAGCTACCACCAGTAATAATACAAGAGAAATACAAGGAAAGAGAATACAACTGCTCACGAAGCCCAACCCAGCCAGTGCACCCCCCAGCAGCGAACCCCCCACAGTACCAAAAACCTGACCATGCCGTGCACCCCCAGTCCACCACCACCACACCCTTCCGGTTCTCTGCCCTCCATGTTCACATCCTGGACATGATGTGTTGTGGTATGGAATAACCTCTTTGGTCAGTTTGGGTCAGGTGTCCTGTCTCTCCTTCCTCCTGGCTTCCCCTCCTCCCTGGCATTGCATGAGACTCAGAAAGTCCTTGGCCAGACCAAAACATTACCAAGCAGTAACTGAAAACACTGGTGTTATCAGCGCAGTTCCCAGGCCCAAAATCAAAAACACAGCGCTGCACCAGCTACCAAGAAGGAGAAAAAACGACTGCTACTGCTGAACCCATGACAGAAATTATAATTTCCCTTCAGATAAAGAAGTGGTGTCTGAGGGATATTTATTATAAGATAATTTTCAATTCAATACAGCATTAAACAGAGAAGTAATTAGTACCATGCCATGCGTCAGTTCTCTGTATGATATTAAAAAAATTCTGTTTACAGGAATAAATAGCTTGGAAAAACTATTTTTCAAGTTTTCATCATGTCATCTAATCGAAAATATCGACTTAAATCTTCCTTTGTACAGTTCTTTTTTATTGTTTTCTCTCTACAGAGTCTTTCTCATCTCATGGAAATAAGTTATTTAGAGTTTTTTACTGTTGTATGTTGTTTCTCCTCTGGAAGTCTGTACACCAAGGGCTTTAAGTGCAGAAATGTAAACAGCAGGCTTTTGCTTCAAAAAACATTTAGTCACTCTTCTGCCACAAGCAACTGAGGTATAAGTGTCCATTGGTATTCAGGCACTTCTTTGTAAACTTTCTTGTGGTTTGTGGAAATCGTAATTGCTCACCTGTTCATAGGAATGTATTGCACACCTCCGTGAATCGTTCCAAGCAGCAGTGCAGGCAAGCTTCATGATGCATTTACCTTGAAAGAATATTCCCAGAAGCACATAAAAAGGCAAAACTAACAGAATCTAAGTGCATACGTCACCAGGGAAAAGATTAAGTTAAATTGGTTCGTGATTATGATTTAAAGTGCATCAACTGTTCTTTTGTGATACATCTAGAAGGTTGCTATTTGGCTGTCCAATTGCAGCAGCTTCATCTCTTCCAGCTCTATTGGCGGGGTGAAAAAGGTAACTAACGTGATGTTTTGAACTGGAGTGTTGCTGATTGCTTTATTAGGTGCTTGTATACCTCTGACTTTAGGTAATTTGTCAGGAAAAAGGTAGGAAAGATATGGCTGCAAACAAAGGTGGCATTTAATGTCAGTGCAAGCCTAATGATAGAGGAATAAGCAGTCAAGAAACACTGATTTGAATTAAGTGAAGCAAAAGGTCAGAAGCAAATGTGCCTGCTTTATGTGTTTGGGGAGCTCAGTATGGTGATTCTGCAGCCTCTTGCAGGCCATAGGTTTGGAGCTTCTTATCTGGGACTTTGTATTTCACCCAGCAAGTGCCAAAGAAAGTCTGAGCCCTGCAGTTCCAGACCTTCTGGGCAGCTTTTTCAGAAGGCGTCCAATTCAAGGTAGGCAAGTGGATGGACAGTAGGATGGGTAATATAAGATGGACCATGCTACTTCTCTCCTGATCCCTTCCAAAACATAGTGTATGCACTATGAAACACCAATTACCTATAGTTTGGACCAGTGACCATCCTAATTGATGTGGTTAATGTTCTACTTTGTACCTGCATTAAATTAATCTGAAGGCAGATAAAGGTAGAAAGGATACTTTTACCTTGACTTTTCTACATTACAAAACTTAGAGTGCTGCCAGGGAAATTCATCACAGGGTTCAGCTGAGAAAATATCCCTGCAGACATGCAATATACACCATCTGTGCTGCACTGTCTTTCAGCCATAGCAGCTTAGGCTTAAGAATGGTTAAAAGGAGTTGCCTATGAACCCTTTGGCTTAAGGAAGTACATAGTCTGTTAATGAACCAAGTAACATCTTGGTTCCTTGATATGAGGGTGTTACAGGGGTGGGGTAAAAAAAAAAGCAACCCTCAGTCATGCTATGACCATGGAGCATTAGAGCAAACCCAGGCATTCGGCAGCATAACCAAAATGTTGTCAACCAAGATGTTCAGTAGAATTAGGCAATTGTTAAGTTAAATCAACAGAAGCCATCTTTCTTTGCCCTGCATAAGTTCAGTTTACCAGGTGGCTCTTTCCATCTGTTTTTTCTGTTGTTGTTGTGTCTTCCCCCCCTCCGCCCCCTGTCTTAAATAACAGCATGTTCATCATTTTGCCCTCCTGACTTGGTCTTGTCTCTGTGATGTCAACTCTTACAAAACAGAATTATTGCACAAAATATTGCATGGCTAACCCCAGAAAATCTTTCCTCTATAAATATTTTATCTATAAAAGGGTTCAAATACAGTCTGTGATGTGACAGTTGATGTTAATTCTTTTTTTTTTTTAAATAAAAATGCTTTTATAGACTATAATGAGACACATTGATGATGTGGACAGAGGGGAAGGTTCCTTTCGTGCTGCTGCAAAAGATGTCTTGAAAAATATGAGTGTCTGATAAAATTTTACAGTGTCATACCAGCTTCTTGTAGATTGACTTGTACTTTTTCCCAGTCTTTTACGCAATGGAATTTTTAAAAGTAAGAATTTGGGGGCTTGTTGGGATTTTTACAGGAAACTGATTCTATTTCCTGCTGTGATTCTTTCGGCAGCAGTGTAGCCTTGTCCCTAAGGTGGTTATTAGGAGTCTTGTTGCAGACTAGGTAGATCTCCCCTTGTTACACTGTTGTTCAGCAGAGGAACATGCTCAGTGTGCTTGATAAATTGTAATAGAAATATCTGACATTAAAACCATTTGGCATGAAAATTAGAATTTGCAGGTATTATGGTGGTAGAGCAGAACAACAATAATGCAACATACTCAAGGAATACCTTATAGAAATTACACTTATTTAAGCTGCAGCTCTAGCTATAAAACTATGTAAAAGCACTGAGTAGAAGTCTGATAGGTAAAATTACTGCAACAGAGATTTAAAAAGGTATGAACCTGAGTCAGTTACCTAGGAATAAGATGATGTTACAGCACTAAAAAAATGATAATACTTTGAAGGATAATATTGTTTGCATGACAGCTATCATCTCACTATGAAGAGTCAACTGAGGATGCCTCCTGGCATTAAAATTCAATCTGAAAGTCCGTATTGTTAACTATTTCAATCCTTATCTGAAGAAGGATACAGCATTATCTGCATAACTTCCTACAATTTTTTTAAAAATTTTTTTTTTAGGCATATCAACTATTATCTACATGCCAAATAGGAGCATTATAAGATGAGGCCTGTAGGCTGAAAATAGACATATTTAGATGGGCAGAGTATAGTCAGTAGGAGAGAAGATGTATCACCAAATCATATTGGCTAACATGACGCTCAGCAGATGGTAGATATAAGTTGAGGGTGGCAGAGAGCTGGAACAGACTGCCCAGAGAGTTTGTGGAGTCTCTGTCTCTGAAGATATTCAAAGCCCACCTGGACATCCTGTGTAACCTGCTGTAGGTGACTCTGCCTTGCCAGGGGTTTGGACTGGATGATCTCCAGAGGTCCCTTCCAGCTCTAACAATTCTGTAATTTCTGATTTGTCATTCGTGTGCTATTGTGGTTTAAGCCCTGCAGTCCCACTTGGTTAACCTGCTATATTATTTTTCTTGTCAGGGGACTGGAAGATGTCTGTATTTATTGAATTGCAAATGATCAACAGTAATCCAGGAAAAGTAAATATATGTTATTTTAAGGGGAGATCTCTTGCATCCATGAATTACATCAAAATATCTCATACCATACACTTGGGAAATTTTATTTTAATAATTATTTGGCTAGAATTATTTGACTTGAAGTAATTTCTTCGAACTTTATTCACTTAACAGGTTTATACATTTTGTGATGGTCAGACTCGTGTGATTTTTTGCTTGCTGAGCTGTATTCAACAGTTGATTCTTGGTATTTGAGCAAGGATCACCAGTTTTGTAAAAGACCTGTGCTATTTTTCCACAGAAGTGGAATATGGCTTCCATAAGGATCACGGATCGATACCATATAATTTGAACTGAAAAGACTTTATAACCCAGAATAGAATTTGATAAACCAAAATAATCTTGTTTTAGCCAAAAAAAAGTTGTTCTGAGAAGTAATGGAAAATATATCTATGTCGCAGATGACCTACAGAATGGATTGTATGCTTGTCAATCTTTATTACATGTGTGAAATTCTTAAAGAGTATCTAAAAAAAAAGGGGGCCTTGCAACAATGGGTATGTGTGTGTATGTATATATGTCTATCTCACAGATTGGCAGGGCTGCCATGCTCTGTCGTGCAGGCATGGAGTTGTTTGTTGATTTCTCAAGGTCATAAAGCACCCAGGAGGTGTGAACTTCTTTAGTTCTTTTCTTTAACAAGTCAATTATTATTCTTCACTTAAGGAAAAAAAAAAGTTTGAAAAGTTCCTAATGCAAAGTAAGTAAAACCAAAAAGTACAACACAGAACTCTAACTGTGACTTAATCAAACAGCTTCTCAGTGACAGATCCAGATCTCATGAACTTCCATTTTGCTAATTGGTGCTTCTCTGGCTTAATCTCTTTTTGAATTTGGTGTAATTTCAAGCTTCCAGAAGTTTGGAAGGAGTCATGTTTCCAGTCCCACTTCTCTTTTGCCATCACACCTATTTGTATGTGAGATTACTGTCTCGATTTGTCTCTGCTTGCTTGCATACAGGTGGGAAATGAGCTGGGTTGAAGAAAGGGCAGGACTTGGGGCTCTTGGCACAGGACTTGCTCATTCCAATAAATTATTAGTTGAACTGTAAGCCCAAGACAAGTGATTAACAGTAAGTGACAGACTATTATTAGTCAAAACAACCTTCCTTTTTCCTCACGTGCTTAGCTAGAAAAAAACTATCTGAATGAAAGAGCTTTCAGTAAATCTGTAGGTGACAATTATCTGGTCTGGTCAAGAGCATATAATCATCCAGCTTTGACTGGAATATGTTCCCCCTGGAAGCATAGCCAATGGAGAGCAAAGATGCCAGGAATTGGGGACCTATTATCTCAGATAATCAGATTTTTGTACATAACAGGTAAGTCTTGTGGGCCTTCTCTTTATGGGTGGCAGGACTTGAATGCACGGCAAGATTTCAGCTTTACACCACTGTCACAGAGCAAATTCAATTTTATAATAGAGTGTAGGAGATAGTGGTGTGTTATGTGAGATAATGCTTTTCTGTGCAAGAAAGCAGAGCAATTTTTACTAAAGTCCTTATAAAGTCCATATAAACAAACAAGTATTATTCTGCTTTTGATAAGGGCCTATTCTGCAGACAGGGGGAGGTCACTGATGCCTTTGGACGAGCTAGCTGGCTTGGAGCAGAGTGAGGAGGTCACCACTGCTTCCTCCCACCAGGAGCGGATGAGAGGCAGTGGGGATCTGGGGGCTGCACAGGGAGCCCAGGTTACTGTAGTGAGGGTGGCTTCCTGGCTCCCACAGACAGTCTTGGGCCCTGGGCGAAGCTCACTGTGGACAGTGGGACTGCCCAAGACAGGCCAGCAAAACAGCAAAGGTATCTCCCATGGTATGGGGGCAGCTGAGAAGTGGCTGTAGTTTTGTTCAGTTCTCCCTAGGAAAGTCAGAAGTTTTCTCTACTTGAAAAGTTAGGTGTTCTTGTTTTAATCATAGCAGAGCCTTTGAGTTGGCTGAGTTGAAGACCCTTCAGACAGCTTTATGGAATTTTTAGGAAGCTTAATATAAAGTTTTATTTTACTATGAAATTTACTAGAAGGCTCTCTTGGGAATCAATTTCACCCTGATATATACCCACCCACAGATACAGGTATATATTTGTTACAGAAGTACTTACTGTAAACAGGCTGTCAATTCCTTGGCTTCTTTTTTTAAATAAAAAAAAGAAAGAAAAGTATTGCACCTGCTGTTGTTCAGAGCTGCATCTGTGTAGCTCTATGACAGCAGCCTACTCATCCTGTTTCTGCTTTGTTTCATGAGAGAAAAGGGCAATAAGGGAGAAAGATGGGGGAGAAGTAAATCAAATGTCAATCAAAGGTTCTTATTGGGTGCCTTGGAAGAAGAAAGGACTGCATTTACCTGTGACTTTTCAAAAGTAGCACTGGATTTCTGTTTCTCTTCCTGGTTAGACAAAAGGGAGAAAATTGCAGGAGGGGGAATTTCCATTTCCGGTTCACAAAAATGTGCTTAAATTGCAAACAGTGCAAGTCTTGTGCTGTTCTAGTGGTTTATTTGCAGAGAAAGGTGGCCTTGGGTTTAAGGTACAAAAGTGAAAAGTGAAGGATACAGAACTTTTTTCTCAGAAGCTGCATATCTTCCTTGGGGAGATAATACAGGTGATTTAAATTCTATCTGCATAACTGCCAGAGTACATTTATTCTTTATAGTGGTATAGTGAGACTAATTTTATTAATCCTTTGAAGTGCTTAGAGGGCAGCTGTGTTAGATGTACAAAATATTAGTACTTGCAAATGTTCTAGACACCAAAATACGTAAGAATAGGGCAGTGGACATGATACTGCAGGCTGCATACTGAAAACCATGGGAGTGCTAATCGGTAATAAGACTATTAATTCACATCAGATAGTCCACACTGGCATCTGTTTGACTTTTATAAATGTTATGATTTAATTACTACTACTTGGTGGGTCTGAGGATGTTCTACAGACTGGTAAGATTTGATGTGATGTGTATGAAAGGAATGGGCAATATCTTGCGTGAGACAGCTATGTCTCTAATTAGTTTTTCGCCATTATGAACATAACAGAGCTTCAGAAAGATTGACACTTTACATGAAATGTTGGAATCACCTTGCTTTTGTTCTTTCTAATATCATGCTTGTGATGAGATTAAACCGACCAGCCTATTTGACAGTTTCAATGAAAATTAGGTTCTCTAAATAGCATTGTCCCCTAATGAATAAGTTTGGAACAAGAGAGCTCCTATAAATAAGCTGGATAAAGTTTCTAAAAGGCTGCTAATGTTAAAATTTTATTTATTAAGTTGTTAGTAGTAATCTATTACACCATGTACATAAAGTGTGAAATTTTAGAATAGAAGTCTTTATCACTGAATTCTAAGCTACATTTCATTACCGGTTTTTCTTATTTTCAAGTCTGTTCCCCTTCCTCTCATATCACAGGAGGAAAAAACCCACTTCTTTAATGTTTAACGGAAAATGAAACTGAAATTCAAATAATAATGAAAATTCTATTAAGAAAACTACTGGTTTCATCTCCCCCATTTTCCTGTCACCCAGGTGGATGAGAGGCTAGGAACAGGCAGAGGGGTGAAGATGTCACATAATGGCAAATATACTATGGTTTTATCTTTCTAACAACTCCATACAAACAAACAAAACCAAACCCAGAACAAAACCTCAAACCTGTCAGAGTTGTTCCTATTTGTTTGCAGTAGAAAATAAGCTTAGAGCTGAAGCTTTGCTCAGAAGTAAAAGATATAACTTCTGTCTGAAAAGCAAGAATATCACTAATCAGATAAAATTGCCTGTGAGACAGCTAGATCCATGTTCAAATTCTGTTACAACACTGTTTTCCTGCTCCTTAATCTATCTATATGACTTATTTACCTATTAGAGCATGATAACAATGTTTCAGTTAATCAGTCAAAATTCAATTTTAGTAAAGCAATTAAGATGGAGAAAAAAACTCAACTTTAAATGTGTCTAAGTAGAAGGATTACAGGTATGATGTGATGATCCACCTCATAAGGCATGAACATTTTTTTGAGAACAGCAGAAAGGTAATAACCAGCAGGAAAGCCACATGTCAAAGAATAGTAGAAGATACCTAAATTGGTGATAATCACCAAATGGCTGATGAGTCATACCCCACCTGCAACAAAGTCTTAACAGGGAGAAAAAAAGCCAAATCAAAGTTTTGTTTGTTAGCCAATTTGCATGGCTTGGTGCAGCAGTTCAGTAATGCTAGTTTGACTGACTTATATGTGATGGACTCCCAGGAGCAAGATTTCTGATGCAAATTTTAGTCTATACTGGAAAGTAGTTGGCTTTCTACTGCCAAATTCCCCTTTATCTAGGCTCTGTCGTACAGGGACTGGAACAGTCTGGGCTGGGGGACTCCTGCAAACAGCAAGGACTAGATTTGGAGAGGGGAGCTTGTAAAAGACTTCTGGATGGGTTGGAGGGCAGCATCCCTCACAATTATAATGTAAAGGCAGTTATACTGTGGTCATTTCCATGGCAAAGACCTTGGCCATGCAGGGGATGATCCTGCCCAAGGAGCAGGATCATTCCAGCTGGGGGCTGTGCTAGCATGAGAAAAGTACTCCCTGGGCTACAGGTTCTTTCTTGGGTGGTCTTGTTGCCACTATTCATTATTATTATTTAGAGTATGCTACCTACTTATGATTTTGGGAAATTATAGGTTTTTCAAAATTCAAGCCAACTTTTGTTTGTTCCTGAGGAGGCAAGTTAGCTCCAGAACACAAGATGGCCAACCCAGATCTCAGCAACCAAGGTTAAAGGACAAAGATTACTTGAAGGCAGTAGCTATTTTTTTCTGGGTAGATTAACTACATACTTGCATCTGTCTTTTTCAATTCCATGTGGTGATGCTAAGGGAAGAAAAATTCTGTCTTGCCATTACATTCACATCAGCTTGCGTATATTAAGTCTTTCCAGCAGAGAAAGATGCCAGATAATATTTCCTTAGCATTTTGTCCATTCCCAGTGAAATTTGGATTTATTTTTTTTTCCTACTAAGAAGGTAAAGATTTTTCTTAAACGCTCTTATTTAATTCTTCAGAAATAAAATTAATTCAGTATCTCTTTCCAGGAGCTTTTACAGTAAGCTTCTGCAGAAACATTTTTCTCTTTCTTTTGGGAAAGCATTGTATTTGAATAGTGAATTTCTGCCTGTGCGAAGAGGGATTCATCAGCAGTGTTTTAAAAAAAAGTTGTCTGATCAAATGAAAATCACTAAACTATTATCTAACCTGAAAATGTTCTTCTCCATTACTGGATTTTCTATGGGGAAGAAGGGAGTAGAGAGACAGAAGATTAACTGGGTGTTTAAAGTGTGCAGTTCAGTGCTATGATAAATCAGGAGAATATAGTTGTGGGTGAAGTTTCAAGGTTGTCATAAGTAAAAGAAATAGCTGGGTTTCTCACTGTTTGTCCTGTCCGCATCTGTCAGCTTCCCCCCAGCCCCCTAAAGTGTCTGTATATTGAAAAAGCCTAGACCGAAATGGTTTTCTCTCTTCAGGAATTACATTCTTTCTTAAATATGGCTCTTCCAGATGTAGTTATGTTGTTACTCAAAGTCAGCTGGTTTTAGCTAAAGTTCTTAAAATTGTCCTTAGTTTTTACTACTTAGCATAAGACATGAAAAAAGATGTTATTTTGAGTGTGAAATATCAATACTTTCTTCAAGCCAGGTCTCTTAAGAATTGCTGGTACCTAAAACTAGAGATTCCTCAAATGCCGCTGATACATATCTGTTGTAAAAAGAAATGCTGCTCTTCAGAGCAGTTAGTGCCTGCTCTAGTATATAACAAAGCTTTGTCTGGAAGCTCAATGTTTGAAAATTACAAATAGAGCAACCGGCTAAGGTGCTCAAGATAAAAACGTCAAGAGTTTGTTGCATTTTAGTTATTTTATGCCCTTTTCTTTGGGGCTGGTCTGCAAGACAATTTTTCAAAGGCTTCCAAAGTATTTCTAGTACTTACTATGAAACCCATTACTCATTTCAATGTACAAAAAAGTGCTTAATATCAGTGAAGAGCATTCACTGTGCCATCTTGTTAATGACAAAATAGAAAAAAATTTACTGCAGTTATAGTATGTATTTATAGAAATTAAATCTTTATTATGCAAATTAGCTGCACAATTTACACAGCACGTGGAGAAACAGAGTTGCCTGAAAAAAAATTTGTGTATTGTATACAGTTTGTGAAATCCACACCCAGACATACAAAGAGGTAAAAAAGGTACCTACTCATTTTAATATATTACATTTCTAAAGAAGTAACCTCATAATCTTCCTTCTGTTTGGAAAACTTGAAGTCCTTATTTACTGTAGTTCGTATGTTTTTCCTGTTTTGTAAAGCCACCATAGTATGTAACTTGCTCTTAAACTTTACTGAATAAATTTATCAGGTGAAATATAAGACATACCTAAAAATGTTCATATAACCTTGGCTTGTCTGACAGTGTATCGGTTTTTACAGCAGTTCATCCAAATGTATTACGTAAATTTCAATTTTCATAAAAGGTTCTGACGCCTTGCTTAAAACATAAGGTTTTAGCATGTGGTTTTTGGATGCACTTAGACATACTGCACTTCTTAATAAATATTTCAAAAAGCGTAACTTCAGCAATTTCCTTTTATGATCTTAAAAATATGTCTGATGTACACATGTGCTTATCTTTGCACATATGCTTTGGTTCATTAGTGCTTACCTCTGGCATTTTATTGCTGGAGAAATAAAATCCAAGAGTCATTTAAAGCGTGTACTTCAAGATGAAAGCAGTGATACTCAACAGGATTGCTTTCTTGGGGGTCTTACTTATTGGAACATGATACCTAAAATCAGAATTATGTATCTGACACTCACTCCATTCAGAAACTAAAAACATTTTTCACATTTATAATATAGTAATATTGCGATTGTAAGTGCTGTAGTAATAGCAATTGTTTCCTTTAAAAAAATAGAGATTATCTAGCATTCCTTCATTATACAACCATGCCAAATTCAGATGAAAATGTGATAATCTACCATCTTTACTGCCAGTGTCTTTATCTAGGAGTTTTAGATAGAACTAGAATTAACAGTTTGGTTTGTTTTTCTTAAAAAAAAAAAGTGGAGCTAAGGTGGTGTCATGCCCTCAGATATGTGAGAACATCATCTCGACAATCTTCATGTTTGGAATGAATAGCCATTGCGTGGCAACTAGGCAGTTAGGATATTGTGCATCTGCCAAGTGCGTGTACAGTGATGAATGTCTGCAAAAAGAAAGTACAGACCTGTGATCCCCAAAGCAATGTTTGATGAATATCAAGACCATTCTATTTGTACTTATAAGATAAATCTGTTGAACCTTTCTGACAGGGATGAAGCTGCAACCCAATATTTTAAAAAAAGATACATGTTCCTTTTTTAATTGGTGAAAAGTTACGTAATTAATAGGTCTTTGGGATACAGTATTACTTGAGTAATGCCTAACGTGTGTTATACCCTGGGAACGTCATTATACAGATAAAAGTCTGTCAAATCATCATTAATTTCTAGAGATTTTCAAAACCAAAAATTAGATTCAAGAAGTGCTTGGCTTAACAATATAAATGAGCATAAATTGTTTTCATTTCATCCTGATTTAGAATCAGATAACTGACTAAGAAAAATAGATTTTTGCCCTTCCCCCCCCCCCCCCGAATTGTATCATTAGACGTTAATTCCTGTTGCATTTGTTTGCACGTGGCAGACTGGTGTCTTTGTATTTTGATCGTTTGTTTATTAGGATTTTAATAGCTAAGGTTACATAGTGTTAATGCATTCTGGGGGGTTGAAATGAGAAATATAATTTCAATCTTGTCATGGGTTCAGCAGCAGCAGTCATTTTTCTCCTTCTTGGTAGCTGGTGCAGCGCTGTGTTTTGATTTTGGGCCTTGGAGATGTGCTGATAACACCAGTGTTTTCAGTTACTGCTTGGTAATGTTTTGGTCTGGCCAAGGACTTTGAGTCTCATGCAATGCCAGGGAGGAGGGGGAGCTGGGAGGAAGCAGAGACAGGACGCCTGACCCAAATTGATCAAAGAGGTTATTCCATACCACAGCACATCATGCCCAGGATGTGAACATGGAGAGCAGAGACCTGGGAAGGATGTGGTGGTGGACTGGGGGTGCACAGCATGGTCAGGTTTTGGTACTGGGGGGTTCGCTGCTGGGGGGTGCACTGGCTGAGTCGGGCTTGGTGAGCAGTTGTATTCTCTTTCCTTGTATTTCTCTTGTATTATTACTGGTGGTAGCAGTAGTGATTTGTGTTATACCTTAGTTACTAAACTGTTCTTATCTCAACCTGTGCGAGTTGCATTCTTTTAGTTCTCCTCCCCATCCCCCCGGGACTGGGGGAAGAGAGAGGTAGGTGAGTGAGTGAGTGAGAACTGCGTTTGGGGGGTAGAGACTTAAACCACGACAAATCTATAAGTGGTTTATTGTGTAGCTGAATTATGAAGTGGGTTTCTTCACATGAACTTTTAGAAAAAAATTAGCTGTAGCTCAGATAAGATCAAAGCTTTATGCTTGATCATAAACTTGGAATTTTTGAAATCAGTTTCCATCTATTATGTGGGAGGTGTCCTTGCCATGTCAGGGGGGTTGGAACTAGGTGATCTTAAGGTCCTTTCCAACCCTAACTATTCTATGATTCTGTGTCTAAGTAGCAAGGTGTAATTCAGAGCATCGCTCACTGTGAGGTGGCACTGCACTCAGTCAGTTCTGCATAATATTCACCTTCAAGAGGTTTACAGAAACCCATTCCATCTGCAGCATGAGTAGGTCCCTGAATCCTCCTTACCTTCTGATGAGGGGTACCTTTTTAAGAAAATAAGCTTTATAAGTTAAAAACTCTTAGATCCATGTTGAGACAACCAGAAACTTTGTTGGCCTGACTTTCTGAGCCCAAATTCTGTATCTTTTTTAGTATCTTACCCTTTTTATTAAAGTAAAAGTAATTGTACTTTTTCTTTGAGGGAAAACAAATAATTGTACCAGCCTCAGGCGTGGGCTTTGAGCTCTGGAATCCCTAATTACCAAGGCATGCAGTCTCCCCCACTTACTCTTTTTGAGGTTATTTCTGGTTTCGGAACCTGGATTCATATTGATTTTGTTTTCTGTACAGACTAATAATAGTCCTTTTCTTTAGTACTAGGTTTTCCTGGCTTTCAGCAGTGGAAAGCTTGAAAAGGGGATAAACAAGGTGTGATTCCTTTCTTGGTTTCTAGGCTGCATATCTCAGTGCTATCCTCTGACTAGCTAGTGGCTTTTCGGCCATTCTATGTTTAAAAATAATGCAGATATCATGTTAGCATAGTTTTGTGTGCATTAAAAGGAAAAAAAAAAGTAATACTTTTTCTATCATCATGAAGATTTTTATAGACAGAATTTTTTTGTCAGTGAAAAAGTAGTATCTGGTATCTAATTTTTATTACTTTATGAAGCTTAGAGTAAATTTCTATTGTTTTCTGTCAAATCTCTCTCAGGATATAAACATTCCTCTGCTAAATTAAATTCATTATGATTACCATCCTGTTGCTACTGAAACAGGTACCATGCAAAGTTGTAAAACACTTACCAAATCTTAAGTAGTGCAGCTTGTATGAGGTGGTGATCCATCCTTTCTGTCTTAAGAGAATCAGCACAATGCATGGCTATTTTAAGACATGGGTTGAATTGAAGAGGCATAGGTGAAGTGTTCTGCCAGGCATGTGTGGGCTGTCATTTATTTGAGTTCAGAGACTGAAAATGATATATATTGTGATCATAGCGTTGTCTGGGGAACAGAAAAATAGACTAAAAAGTATTAGGTGTTTTTGCCTACTGGATTTGCTATCAAATTCCAATTTTTTCACCCAGTATCCAGAGGTATAGCCTCCTTGCTGCCTCATTTGCTCTGGCCCTTTATTTTCTATCTGTAATTCTCAGCTTCCTGTGGTGGGAAATGATCCTTAGCTTATGTTCCTGTCCAGATGCACTGTCTACTCAAGATCCAGTTGATCTTTGAGTTTGTTTTTTTCCAACTCATTAAAGTCTTGTCTCTTACAGTCTGTAGCATCAAACTCTTCTGTCTTTTCTGTCTTTCCAGTGATTTGAGTCTTTTTTTCCTTCTGGTACATCAGTTTTCCAGTGGGCTGCCTCTTTAAAAACTATTGAATACTCGGAATTTTCCAACTATGGGCATTTCCTGATGTAACCCTGACTTCATTGTTTAGGCCATTATTTCTTATAGATGATATCCATAGGATTGCTTTTCTTTCCGAGGCAAGGATGAAAGATGAATACTGCATCCAGTCTTTCAGCAAATTACTTTCTTACCCTTCAAAATCTTAGACACTTGATAAAACATTCAATTTTGGTTCTCTTACAAGAAAGTTATATTATGTTTATACATAATTAACATAACATATATATTATGTTTGCATATGTTAATATTACATATTTATACATATGTATTATGCTTATACATATATATTATGTTTATACATAATATGGCACTATTTACTGAATCTGTTCTGGTGTTGATTATTATAATTGTACCAAAAAAAAAAAAAAAGTTCAGATTTTCTGTGGCATTTATTCTTTTTTTTCTCTTTTAATTGTATTTTGCATCAAAAGCCGCAAACTTTTCTTCTGCTATTTTTGGTATCTTCCTTTAGCTTAACTCTTCTCTTATGATTTTCCTTATCTTTCTTTTATCACATCATCTTCTTTTCTTTGTGTCTTATTTAATCCATTCTTCTATTTCATTACTTATTTGCTCCCCTTTTTTCACAGCTTGTTCTCCCTTCTTGTGACCAGGGGTTTGATTGTGCCACTGTATACACAAGCTTAGGCACTTCATTAGGCTTTCTGGGAAGCTGGGTCTGATAAGCAGTGGGGAAAGCTTCAGTTTCAACATGAAATTAACCCTTTCTCAGCCGAATTTCATCCAGCAGATAATGGCAGGCTCTTGAATGCCCTGATTAAGAAACCGTATCAACCTTGACTGTGTTAATATGTAGGTAGCCTTTAGCAGCTACTCATGGATTTGATTAAGGATTTAGGGCAAAGAAGAATCTACCCTGATACAGCATGCACTCCTGCATGAGGGAGCAGCATGCATGTGGGATACCAAAGACCCAGGAAGCATATCTGATGTCCAGAGAAAGATAATATTGATCTCTGTCTAATTGTATGACTAATAATATGGAATGTCTTCAGGTAAGATAGGTAAAAATCAATAGGTGAAATGAGGGGGTAAGAGTAAATCAAAAGGGCAATACGACTGTAGTGATAGGACAAGGGGTAACGGGTTCAAACTTAAACAGGGGAAATTTAGATTGGATATAAGGAAGAATTTCTTCAGGGTGGTGAGGCACTGGAATGGGTTGCCCAGGGAAGTTGTGAATGCTCCATCCCTGGCGGTGTTCAAGGCCGGGTTGGATAGAGCCTTGGTTGGTATAGTTTAGTGGGAGGTGTCCTTGCCCATGGCAGGGGGGTTAGAACTA
This sequence comes from Myiopsitta monachus, assembly GCA_017639245.1. Lineage (NCBI taxonomy): Eukaryota > Metazoa > Chordata > Aves > Psittaciformes > Psittacidae > Myiopsitta > Myiopsitta monachus. The sequence goes on along the minus strand of CM029917.1, from coordinate 67,869,012 downwards.
GATGATCTTAAGGTCCTTTCCATCCCTAACTATTCTATGATTCTATGATTCTATGGTCTTTTGTCACCTATATCCATTATGAAGCTGCTTAGACACTTTTTCTTTGGTAGTATTGCAGGACTTCGGTTACAGCCACTGGAAAGGATTCTGTACTTGATGTCTGCATTCAAATGCATTAATTTGCATTGTCTATAATGGATTATGCTATCTAGAAATAAGCTGGTTTATATATATTGTTCAGTTGTGTCATATATTGAATATATGTTGCACCTTCTTTAGCATTGAGAGAAGTGATGCAGCCAGCAGACTTCTTGTGCAGCAAATGATCTGTTATGATATAGTTCTGCTAATATTAGAATTTGATTTACTTTTGGTGACTGGAAGTTTAATGCCATTTGATCTCATTCATACTTATTGAATATATACTACTTTTAATGAACTATAATACAAAGGCTGATAGCATTCCTAGAGGATTTTACATAGTTGATTTGTACTAGTGCAAACTGATTTTCCTTCTTGTGAGGTTTAGTAGAAAATTGACAATAGGGTTTAATAATTCATCTGGTGTTTTATGAAGACTGAAATAATGTCATCCTTTTGTTGACAGGTTTGGCTACATACCAGCACCATTAAAAGATGTAGGGATGAGAGTAAAAAATTACAAACCAGCCAGGCAATAAGATGCCTAGCAGAACACACATTGCTCTTGTAGAGAGTAAAATAGGGGTTGCCTAGATCAATCCTTATGATACCATAAACCATCTTGTCTCTCCCATGTGCTGCTGCTTTTCATTGAATCAAGAAAATCCATGACTCTGTTTTAATGGAGAAGTTCTGCTCTGGGGTTTTCATTCTATTTGATATCTCTGCAAAATCAGTCTCGCTTTTCCTGTTCTCTGAAGTCCAATCTCATCTCTCTGCAGGGTATAAAAAATTACTGCTCACTGCTGTAGGTGTATAACATAGGCTCACTAGTTTGCATACTCCCATTAATTTTCATAACATCTTATAGTAGGTACTAAGCCTATTTTTACTGGTTGGGAAAATAGTAGGACAAATCTTCTATATCCTTACAACTGTGGGAATATATGGAGGATGAAAATCTAGGTCCATGAATATTGTGGCAGTGGTCTTTGGAGGAGGGGTGGAAGTTGAATTCTGTGCAAAAGTAATTATTTTGTTAGTAATAATGCATGCAGCACTGCTCACCTGGGCATGATCTTTTTCTGCGTACATGGAAGGAAGGCTGTGCCACATCATTACTGCACTGTATCTGGATACTACACCTGTACCTATTACGTGTACAGGCAAACTCAACCTTAAAAACCACCAACAAAAAATGAAGTTCATGACTTCTGCTTGATTCTATTTTACTTAAACTTATTAAAATGACAATTTTCTAATGTTTTGCATTCGGGTCCAGAGTGCAGGCATGTCCCATACTAGATGTAACTGGCTTCTTCTTATAGATTTCAGATATATTAATGTTTTCATAGTCATCTGCTTGAGTTCTTTCTTTATATATGTCAGACAGAAAAAAACAAAGCAATATCTTATTGCACTATAGATGAAATATTCTTCAGATGCACCTTCTAATGTGATAAAACTTTCTGTAAAAATGAGTAATTTCATCAACAGTGACAGTAAATTCTGATGTTTGCTTCAAAGATTTAACCTGTGGGACAGTGCTTAATACCATCTTTAAAGATCAGGACTTCATTAGGACAGGTGTTTAATCATACTTCTTGAAAGAGAAGTCATCTCTATCCCTCTTTTATAGCCATAATTAAACTCCTCATTGGCAATTTGAAAGGTGTTGAAGGACAGTATCTGCAGGACTTCAATGTTTTCAAAGTTATTTTGTAATAGGATTTTGTATTTTGTCATAGGATTTCCACACATTTAAATTCCTTGGGGAGGAAATAGATGAAGCCATGTATATTTCCACAGCAGTTTCACACTCAGATGATTTTTCTCTAGTAATTTTAGTTAAAACTTCTGCTCTTTTACTGCAAAATTAGCCATTTTTTTTGTTTCAGGGATAGCATTTGGCTTTCATAAGACAAAGTTAATGCCAGTGGTGCATAAATATAGCAGCATCTGAGAAAGAATAGTTAAGTCTAAATTTTGCTTGCTTTTCTGTCAGATCAAAGATCTTTGAATGAGAAGCGTTCAAAGTATTAACAGCAGATACACTCTCAGGAAGAGTTTTACCAGTACCCAGTGTCCATCAGAGTTAACCCTGAAAGCTGTCATCTTTCATTCAGATTTTCATCTCATAGAATCATAGAATAGTTAGGGTTGGAAAGGACCTTAAGATCATCTGGTTCCAACCCCCCTGCCATGGGCAAGGACACCTCCCACTAAACCATGCCACCCAAGGCTCTCTCCAACCCGGCCTTGAACACCGCCCGGGATGGAGCATTCACAACTTCCCTGGGCAACCCATTCCAGTGCCTCACCACCCTTACAGTAAAGAATTTCTTCCTTATATCCAATCTAAACTTCCCCTGTTTATCCAATTGAGAAACTTAGCTGAGATGGAAATAATCCTTTTTACCGCTTCTGTCAGCAGTTTAGAAGGTAATCATTCTGTGTAATTTGAATTGATCAAGACAAGAACTTTAAGCATGAAAACATACAATTAACTGTACAAGAGGGAATCAACTCAATGCTGACAGCTATTTAACACATATGTGCCAACAAATTCATAGTCCAGGTTAATAGGCATAATCTGCCCTTTTTTTTTTTTCTTTTCTTTTTTTTTAGTGCATAAATATGTAGAATATTTTAGGCTTATTTTGCTGGTTGGTTTTCTTTACTTCCCTTAGTTTAGTCTCTACCTTGTTACTGCTTTTTGTGGCTGCATCTGATGAAGGTTTAACCTTTTCTAAAAAATGCATGTAGAAAGATTCTAATATATAGGACAAGAAGTAATTTTTCTTTAAGGTTGAAGGACTGAGGTCGTGTGCATCTTTGAAGTGGGAGTCACAAAGACTAAATCTGACATAAAGATTGATACTGATCAGTGATGTTATTTGGATAAGTCATTTGTCATGAACAGGGTATGCTGATGAAAAATTTAGGTTTATTTTTTTATAAGAGGAGAATAATATGATTGATACCATAGCCTTTATGTTTTTCAAAAATACATGTTTGAGAAAATATGAGTGAGCTACAGTGAGTAAAGTGCTAATAAGGTAACGAAGGACTTGTTATCAGATATGTTGCCAGGACTTGTTACCATAACTTTGTTACCAGTGTTAAAAAGATGGTATGATTGACTAATAAAGATAAATAGAACTTGACAAAATTCAATTTGTTTTAAATTGGTCAGACTGTGTTTCTTTTAATCAAAACTATTATTTTTTTAAAAATAAGTATTTGCTTGATACAGCTGGTCCAAACACAGCAGAACTCACCATAATTTTCAGTGATTCTGCCTGGTCACATTATCCTGAAGATTTTTATGTTCATGTTCTCAAAATTGGAGCACTGTTTGGATTTTCTTGTTTCAGGTACCACAAAACAGAAGAAATTGAAATTCTAAGTTTATTTTGAAAGCATAGCTCACTTGTTTCTGCATACCCATATATAGTTCTGAATATCTGAAGAATCCTATTGCTATTAGTTTTCAAACCAAAACAAACCTGCTTTTTGTAGATGTGGCCAAGTAATTCAGCAGCAGCTTTTGTTATTAGTACTAACTGACAGTGAGTGTTAGAAACGTGATTGTATTCTTTCCACAAACTGATGTAAACAGAGTGTTCAGTGGTGACAAGGAACAACATTAACATAATTAAAGGTTCAGTGGCCAGTTCAACAGGGGTTTTCAAAGTGTTCTTTTCGCAGGTATACCAATTCTTTTCCTACTATGTCTTTATTGTGTAATTTACAAAACATGTAAACAACAGATTCGTTGTAACATTTGTAAGCATTAGTGTACAAATGGGTTATGCTGTGTAGCCTTATAAAAAAAAATGGAAGATATACAAATCAGTCTTGTAATATCTGGGGGGAATGTTTTTAAAATGTGTTAAAGCTGGTATTATGGTACAACAATACAAAAAGCATACTTAGGAAAGAGAATGAAACTTTCTGACTATTTGAACTATAATACAGAAGAAGTGTCCTCAGTTACATGCAGTATTTCCCCACCCCTTTTCATTCTTACAAAAAAAAAATCCCAAAACACCCAAGCTCCAGAATCTTCTTTGTCTTCCTTTCCTCCCCCTTCCCAAAAGATTTATTCTGAGAAGTGATAAGCTAATCCCCTTGCTAAAGAAAACTGTGGAATAGGTCTTAGTCCAGGGCAAACTGAACTTTTTAGTATGTTGAATGGTTTTTCAGGAAAATAGACAAAAGTGATCTTTAATTTTGTGTTATTGAAGGCAGTTATACTTCAAGTTCAGAGAGGATCAGCTCAACATAGCAAAGCAGAACTGCTCTCAGTGTCTCTCTTGTGTTACTGCCTTGCTTGAGATTTGATTCTTAACCCCAGTTCCACTCAACAGCTCACAGGAAAGTGTAAATAATAAATATGTGAAAGTGCCAAATTACTGCCATCTCGTATTTTTTTCAGTCTTAAAGATGTGTGGAATGGTCACTCTATGGATTACTAAAGCTATAGCTAGCTTTATCCTATATACATAAATAACTGATATTGAACATATTTTACCTGAATAGAGAAAATTTATCTATCTTGCATTACTGAAATCACCTTTTTTGCTGTAGCTCAAATAAATTCATTGTGTACAGTAGTCAGATGCCTATGCTGAAACCTGTTCAGATCCTTCTGCCTAGATATGAAAGGGGGCTGGTATGGTGTGGTGGGTTTGATTTGTTTCTATTTTCACTCGTTTACAGCTTAAGCTGCAGAAAATATGTCTCCTCACACTGGGCTATTAAAGTATAAAGTGATTCCTAGATCACATGTTGGACTAGATATTCCAATTCAGTTGCTAAGGATACTGTTGAGCCTCAAAAAGATTATGTACAAGAAAAAGAAATATGCAAATAATAACTGATTGGGAAATCAGTATTAATAATTTCTAAAGTAGCACCCAGAAAAATCCCTCCACCTGTTCCAGTAGTTGAAAATAGACCCAGGAATCTTACTGGTAAATATTTTCAGTTTTGTTGGTAATGGTTCTCCCTACCTGCTCTCAAGTAATTGGAAATCTTTTGGGGAATATAAAACTCTAGGCTTACAACTGCTGTGGCTTCAGGAAGGTACAGCCCTTAATTATGTCTGACCCAGGTGAAATAAAAGGATAAAGGAGGATTAAGAGGTGTGAGACCAATAACAAGCAAAAGAGAGAATTGAGTCCCATGGACTTGTGTACGTTCAGGTTCCTAAGATGGTCTCGAACCAGATCCTCTCCTACAGTGGGCCTAGGGTCTTCATTCTCACAGTACCTGTGCCTTCCAGGACTTGGGTAGTGTGGTCAGAGCATGTGCCAGTGAAGACTGAGGCAAAGAAGTCACTGAGAAGAACCTCAGCCTTCTCCAAATCCAGGGTAGCCAGTTCTCCCATTAGCTTCCAGAGAGAGCCTACATTATCCCCAGTCTGTCTTTTGTTTGTGGCATACCTATACAAGCCTTTCCTGTTACATTTCACATCCCTGGCCAAACTCAATACTAAATGCATTCAAATAATAACTAATCAGGAATGTAGGGCTGTGCTGGTTTTGTGCTGGGGTAGAGTTAATTTTCTTCATAGTAGCTATTACGGGGCTATGTTTTGGATTTGTGCATAAAACACTATAGATAAAAGTTGTTTTCATTACTGCTGAGTGGTGCTTATACGGAATCAAGGCCTCTTCTGCTTCTGGCACTACCTAGCCAGTGGGTAGGCTGGGGGTGCATAAGAATTTGGGAGTGGACATAGCCAGGACAGCTGACCCCAGCTGACCAAAGGGATAATCTATACTGTATGATGTGCTCCTCAGTAATAAAAGCTGAGGGAAAGAAGGAAGAGGGGAAGATACTTGCAGTTATGCTATTTGTCTTCCCAAATAACCCATTAGTGTGATAGAGCCCTGCTTTCCTGGAGATGGCTGAATGCCAGTCTGTCAGTGGGAAGTAGTGAATAAATTCCTTATTGTGCTTTGCTTGTGCATGTGCAGCTTTTGCTTTACTGTCTTTATCTCAATCCATGAGTTTTCTCACTTTTTACCCTTCTGATCCTTTCTCCCATCCCACTGCAGGGTAGTGAGCAAGTGGCTGTGTGGCGCATAGTTTCTGGCTGGGGTTAAACCACTACAAGGGCTTAGAAAGACTGACTGTTGCTTAAAGAGAAAAGTATGTAATTAAAATGATGATAAGGTAGTCATGATTGTAATAAATTATTGAGGTTACGGAGATTAGACATTAAACTACTGTGTAATGATGAAGAGACCTTGAATGTGACTATGTTCTAGGCCTTTAAATGTTAAAAAGGGGGGTCCTAAAATTTAATCGTTTCTTTAGCAGGACTTTTGCAGACTGAACAAAACTCTTAAGATGATTTTCCATTTCTTTGCATCCAAATCTGCTATTCTTTTACCTGTTGTTTACTTGCACCTTAGAATTGACAAGAAATATGTGAAAATGTATTTTCTAGTGTGGGGGATGACTAGGGTAAAAGAAGCCCACATATTGCTGAAGAAATTCCAGTTACCAATTAACATTTTCATTACAATAATTGAGTCATAGTTAATTTGCATTAGGATTTATTATCTGAGCAAACCTGAACTATTAAACTTCTAAATCTATTACTGTCAGCTAATGTCATGATTACAGGAAGAGTATGAGGTGTGCCATAGCAACATAGCTGTTCCACCAAATATTTAACTTGAAATCACCATTCTGCTGTTTATCGAATTATTAGACATGATAAATTATTTCATGCAAGCCATTCTCATGTCCATCTTTTTAATACTTTCCTTGTCATTATAAGTGCCTTTAGCCTTACAGGCTAATTAAACGTTCTCTTATCAAGTCTGATTAACACTCTAATGTTTTCCAGGCATGCTTGGTGATGAGCTTGGCATATGAAACAATTTCCTACAGTAATAAAACTAATTAAAGCGAGCAGTCATCCCCGCATCACTCTTTGATGAATTATAATGAGCTCATTAATCTATCCGGTCTCACTCACCGCATCTATTGGCTAAGCTTCTCTGGGGGTATGTTAGGATAGAATACTTCCCCAGGAAAAAATGGACAGTGAAATGCATCTAGGTCTTCCTTTTTTTTTTTTTTTTTTTTTTTTTTTTGACAAAGTACCAGGAGACAGCAAAAGTCTGCTGTCAGTGGAATATGCTTTTTAATAATCAAAATGAGAAAGGGTAAGTAACTAAGTCCCTTTAACAGTGGCAAAGGAAGAATCATACAGGAACTTAACTAGGTCTAACATTGCACTGCAATTGACAATATAACTAATGCCACTGTGGCGCACACAATTCACTTAAAAGATGATCTTAAAAAATTGTTCTAGTAACTGAATCTCTGGGAAATTGCCTAAAGAAAATAACATCAGGGGTTTTTTTTGACTTGAACTTCTTGGCATTTTTCTTTGTTTCTTCAAAATGAGCTGAGTAGAGTTAGTGAGATTTGTGTGGAAAGTGTTGATTTGTATGAGTACCCATACAGAAGAATCACCTATTTTTCTGAGATTGTAACCCTACAACTTTTCCCATCCATAAGAGATCAAGTTTAGTAATAGGCAATCACAGCTACCCACTGGAGTTAAGGAATTCTTATTAGCATTTGGATGCTTTTAATTCAAATGCACAAAAATATGACCAGGCAAATTAATCCCTTGTTTATATCCATTCATTTAATGTATTTTAATATTAATAAAGAGTTCTGCAAAATGTATACTCCCAGCATTTGCAAAGAAGGCAGAGCAAATATGCTGTTCCAAATCAGAAGCAGCAAGCCATACACGGCAGTAAATTTTCTTTGCTGTCTTCTGTGCCACAGACTTTTTTCTCATTTGTAACAAAGAATCTTGAATGATTCTCTGCTTGAAACAGGAATTCATTTTAATGCAAGCTACTGAGGTTTTGTTTAATTTTCCTGTAAAGAGGGAAAGTGTGGGCTGCTCTAAAATCTCAACGAGGAGGTGACCAAAGCAGCCACAGTAAATGCAGGTGATGTAGGTTCAAGTCCCTGTTGTGAGTGTGAAGAAGCACATGCATCTCTATCCACCTCCCCAGGGTAATCTCAGCCACTGAGCTCGGGGGGGGTGGGGGGGGGTGGGGGACGGGAGGAGGGGTGGTGCAGCAGTGCAGAACAATGTCTATTCCTCCAGCTCAATGGTATGAAAACATTTTGCCCCTATAAGTTTCTTCAAAACTGGTAAGTTTTATGTAGAAAAGTCAAGGGCTTTTTCTAATGAACTGAACACTTTAAAGGGGGAAGATATGTTGTTATAAAATCCCCAGTTGGCTTCAGATTTGAAGAAAAAGCAGTAATCTGCCACTTGGTTACAAAGAAACAAACAAAAGGTGTCTTTGCTTCATGACTATTGCTGTTTCCCACGGTATCGTGGCATTATTACAGGGTTTGTTCTTTTTTTCCACAGAGGAAAATTGCATAGAGACTATCTACCAGATTTACAATGCTCCTAAATACATTTCTACCTTAAGGAGAAAACCCTAATACAGTTCAGGTTTCTTTTGTAAGACTTTGTATTCTTGAAATACTCTGATTTAAAATGTACAGTGGAGAAGGCTCTTCTATATTATTTTATGCACAGAATTTTGTTTCTATTTGTCTTTGTGCAGTGAGGTCTCTCTGTACATGGTAGCTCAAACAGGAAGAGCATTTCTGTATAAGCATGTTTATTATGCTAGTGAATGTTACCCTAATTAGACTGTACTGTTTTCTGTACCTACCAATCTAGGTAGTTTATTTATAGTTGGTACTGTATAGTTTTAAGAGACTTAAATTTTGTAGTTTCACTGTAATTGTCTTGTGACGGCATAACTGTCTTCTGATAATAGACTTTTGTTTTTCTGTTATCTGACAAAGCCTTTTTTAATTTTACTTTTGCTTAAAAACTCATTATGATAAAGTATCTTTTCTCTTGTAATGATCATAATGTCATTCCAGAAATTAGATTTTTGTATATGTGTGCAAAGTTGGTGATATTTCAAGATTGATATAGCCACACAAATCTACCATCGAAATTTCACATTGGTTGAACAAAGGTTTACCCTCAAATAAAAAAGCGTATTTTCATTTAAGTGTTTGGGTATACAGTTTGCGAAGGAGTCGCTCTGAATGTATAGTCTAGTTAAGTCTCTCTAGATTTTTTTAAAATGCTTTTTTCTATGAGTGCCTAGTTTGAACACTGTCATGTAAAATCCAGAATGCTTTTGTAGAAAATATAAGCTGGTGAAGATGTAACCACTTGAGGAGGAAAATAAAAGCAAAATATTTCATTGAAATCATCAAAATAATGAGTAGTGTGAATAGTTTCAGTAAAAAGATAGACATAGCCAATTATCTTTTTTGGAAGATACATTTTGAAAATTACATTCTTCCATTATCCTTAGTAATTCTCATACTTACTTATATAAGTGAGAAGACTAGTGACTGACTTTGTAGATCTGTACTCAGTGTGAAGTGTGTTCACTGTAATTCTAAATCTATTCTTTCCTACCTGATATAAGGAAGGGATAAAACCTCAGTGTTTCTATGCAAGAAATAGGTGTTCAAGAGCTCAGTATGTTGGAGAGGATATGTCAATAATTTGCTAAATTGCTTATTTACAGAAACAAATCCAACTGTTTAGCAAGGGTTATAGAGGCAGGAAACAATATTCATGTTTTATATGTGCAAGTTCTACATAAAGTGTAGCAAGATGCTTTGAAATATCAGAATGAATTATTGATTTGCCTACCAGTTGTGCATCATTTTATTTGTTCCTACTTTATTTAAAAGGACAGTGATACTATCTGGTATGTTTATTGATATATTTGGTAGTCTATAAGCAGTAGCAAATCACAAATATTATATATAATTTGAGAGGATATAATGTTCTCCACAGTAACCCCTACACTGTGGGGTTTTTTTTATATCATTATGGTACTGCTGTGGTCTTATTTTAATGAATATGAGGGTCTTGCAGATTTAGGGAACCTTTTGGAATAAAAGGTTTCTTTCATACCAGTATGAAAGTGCTATAAGAATTGACACAGAAAAGAGATTATGTGTCGAGGTGTTTTTGTTGTGGTTTGTTTGTTTGTTGGGGTTTTTTTAATAATTTGAATATGTTCACAGCTAGAGATGTCATTAGGCATTAACCCAATATTTGTGTTTACTTTGTGTGTTATGTGGGGACACAGGAGTCCTTTTTCATAGGCACAAAACTCAGGAAACCTGTCACTTGTTGCAGGCTCTTCCGGGTGCTCCGCTACAATACTTAACTCCTGTTTGTATGTCTGAATTTCCTACTCTGAATAAAAAAAAAAAAAAGGAGCCTCTTCATATGGAAATGTTTGGAATTTACACCTGGAAAGAACCCATAATTCAAAATATTGTGTATGTAGGAACTTGGAGGGGGAAAGGGAAATAAGAAAGCAATTTGTCATCTGTTAAAGTGTAACAAAATTACCAGATTCCCTATATATAAAAATGCATGCTTATTTCAATATGCATGCTATTCTTTTATTAATACAGGAACAAAAGTATTGCAGAAAGTGAAATAAATATGCTTTTGAACATGTAGTTTATGTCAGTATTTTAAATTTTGTTTAAAAAGTCATTTTCAATTTATGAATCCTTTAATAGTTTCCCAGTTAAGGGCTTCAGTGGGATCTGTGACCTTTCAAAGATACTGATTTCTTAAAATTATGAGTCAGTGCTCCAGAACTTATTCTCTCTGGAAAGAAGTTGTTTCAGATTAGGCACACAAAACAGGAATTTTAGTGGATTTTATGCCTTTTTTGAAATTGTCAATCTTGGCACTAGTTTGATTTAATTCATAATGTCAGAATTCCAGGTCTATGTTGGTTGCTGAAATTACGAAGGTATTTAAACCTGGATGCAACAATTAACACACCATAGGATGATTAGGAGAATTAAAGTAATGTGAAAATTTTTTAGCATCTTTTTAAGTAATTAAATAAATATTGGTTCCTATAAACATTTACCAAAGAAGGTGCAGAGCCTTCGTAGCCTACTTAATAGTACGCTTATTTTCATGCTTTCTTTTTGGTGGACATCTTAAAAGCCATTTGAATGTAAGCTGGTCTGCATACAGTCGAAATCAAAAGTTTATTCAAACCTAAAAATGGACATGTGCCTAGCTTTAAAATACAACCATTCTTTATGGATCATAGTGTGCTTAACATAGATTAGGTAATAGGCAGTTTCTAAATCAGCTTTTTCCCTAGTCTGCCTACCAGAATAGAAGTGATCTTTAGAATATAGTAATTTTGGTCTTTTAATATCATAACATATTAGTGGCCAAATAAAACTCTAGAATCCAAAATAGTGAGGGAAAGACTTAGGTTAATCTGGGGTAAACTTTTTATTTCCAAAGTACATTTTTCGTTCTCTGCTGTTCTACTTGTCTATATGCTCTTTCGACACCTCTTTCCTTAGAATTTGTGTTTATCTCTGTAACATGTTTCCCATTCTATACAAAGATAAAGCATATGATGTATGAAGAAATTCTAAATTCTGTCTCATGAAGACACCTGGCCTATATAAATTGAGAATTTGCAGCATTTTTCCCTATTTAATAATTTTCTTAAAAACCTGGCAGAGAACAGGGTACCTACCCTGTCACCATGAGCTTTCATAATGTTTATATCCAGACCTGCCCTAAATGGTACTTAATGGCAACTTGTATACCACTGTTAATTCTGTATTTATTTTCATACATTATCCATGCATACAAGCATTTGTATGTTGGATTCTTAAAACTTTCCTGAAATCATACTTTATTTTCATACTTATAACTTCAGCCAGGGCTGGCTGGGTCTCTTCCTCTTTCTTAATCTCTTCAGAACATAAGATTACTTCTGCAAATTCTCCTATATGTTTGGTAGATCTAAAAATGCATTTGTTTCCTCCCTGCATCATCCTGGTCAATATAGAATTATCTTTATCCAGGTCCTAAAGAAAATCTTGATGTGGCTTTAAAAAACAGTAAGTGGGAAATGTAAAAATATATTTTGTCTCTTATTGTGCACAACAGGTGGTTTTGTCACATTTTTCCTCCTAACTGGAAGAGCCAAAGTCACTATTTTTTAAGGCTACCTTTTCCTCCTGTTTGAAATCTTCTTTCTTGTGATTCCAGGAAGCAAGAGAGGGACTATTTCAAGGCATAAATGTTGAATATGACATAAAATAATGGAAACAATGTCACATTTTAAAGCTAATATTGGAAGACAACAGTGGATTCAGGAGAGACTTCAGCTTGGTAGCCTGTGCTGTGTTGAAGCCAGGAGGAAAGTTGCTGGTTTATGTCCTCCTAAGGGAGGCAGGATCTGATTTGAACTTTCCTCCTTCCATTTAGAGAAGTGAGGTTTTATGTAGAACATTATCCTCCGAATATGAAGAAAAATGCATTTACTGCCTTGGCGGTAATGAAACAATTAAAAAAAAAAAAATGCAGCAGTTGGCAGATATTTTTACTTCTTGGCTTAACTGGTTTTATCCTGCTGCTTGCCAGAAAGGAAACTGTGGCATACCAGTGAAAAGTGACTGTATTTCAATTGTGAATGGAATTATGTCTGTACGAAGTTACAGATCTTATGGGTGATTTCTTTCATGTGAATTGGCCTATATGTATTGCATGGTAAAGGTTGTTTGCATGTAAGAATGGGAAGGGGTTTTGTTTTTGCTGATTTGGTACTAGGGCAATAAAATAGATACAAATAAGATATTTTTTGTGATTATGAGAGTTAATAGGAGAATATTACATTGCTAAACGTCATGGTTACAATTTAATATAAAAATAAAATAAGGCCAAAATATGAAAATAACAAACAAAAAATCCCACCCTGATTATAAAAGGTTTTATTTGAATTATTAAGTGGTATGAGGTCTTCCAGGGAATTTCCAATGCTGATAGTTGTTGTGTAAGAAAGCGTTCCTGGCAAGGGAGGTAATTGAAAAATAGGTAAATAAATGATCTGTGTTTCTACACAAGCAAATACAGCAACAGCATTGTGAGGATGAGCCTGAGAAGTCTTGAGATGTCAGTTGAAGATATCTGAGAATAATAACGGAATAATGTAGGATAAGAAATCTGCACCAGCTACTCATTAAAGTATGCTAAAGAAATATGCTAAAGAAATTGATACAAGAAATTGTTGAAATGCTAACTCTTGCCTGTTATCTGTTGCTTAAGTCATCTTATTAGCGAAATGACAGATGGAAATGTCAGGTTTTGTTGTGTTTTTGTTGTTGGGTTTTCCTTGGTTTTGGTTTTGTTTGTTTAAAGTTCTCTTAATTTGACTTTGTTAGCATCTAAATTAGTAAAACTGTTCTGGAAAATAAAGTTACTTGGCCCATGAATTAATATAATAAATGGGGAAGAGCAGACCTGACTTCGAGATTTTAATCATACCTCAGAAGTCTGCTAGAAGAGTCATCAGCATATGAATAAGGATGATCTGTTTTTTGTGGTTAACTCAATTTCCAAAAAGCTTTCAACAAGGCCCTTTATCAAAGGCTTTTAAAATATAAGAGGATGAGTGGGAAATTCTTCTTTGAATTAATGGCAGATCTGATATTGAGTACAGAGGATGTAAGTAGTCATTTATTAAAGGAAGAATCATACATCCAGAATGGTCCAAAATAATCAGAATTAAATTGAAGCGTTGCAGAAAGATCTCATCATACCAAATGATTTAAAGATAAAAGGCAGTTGGAATTCAGTATCAGCAGACACACAGGGGGAAGAACAGGCCTATTTTTGTGAACCAGAAAAGAGAATTTGTAGACCCTGTGGGTAGTTCCCTGGAAACACCAGCATAGTAGTTATTCAAATTAAAAAAACAAACGAACAGACATATATTTGAGTAGTTGTTCTTAACAATTCTCGCAGGGCTTTTAACAAATTAGGTACAGGAACTTTGTTCCTAAGTTTGTTTATTCTGAATTTTGTCACACTTGATTTTAGGCTTATGAAAAGATTTACGATTGAATTTTTTCCCCTTTTACTGAAGAATGTACAAGACGCGGGGTTTTTTCTATGTATCTGAGCCCTTAATTTGAGTAAAAATTCAAAATAATTCTTAATGCAAATCAAAATATCACAACCCAATTGTGTGAATGGATGTTTGAGCCACTGATCAAGTGCTGTATGGAATCCTAGTTACCTGGTTTGAATGAGTGATATAGTGTAACTAGAAAAGGTGGATCAAAGGTTTTGATCAGAAATACAGGGTCGTTTCTATAAGAAAGGAGGTGTTCCTGAGCTTCAAACACAGGATGGGTGTCAGGCAGTAGGTATGCAGACTTTATAAAACGATGGGAGATATGGAGAAGATGAATAGGAAATACTCCTGTCTTTTCTTAAGGAAGGAACAATGACATTGTTTGGCAGCAGGTTTGAAACAAAAAGAAGGTTTGGGGGATTGGGTTTTCTTGGGTTTTCTTGAGTTTTCTGTCTTGGTTAGTTTTCTTTTCATGAAGATAATAACTGATTTAGAGATATCACCAAAGGAGGAAGTATAATACTGTGGATGTGAATTCTGGCTCAGGAAGAGCCATAAGGAGGGAGTAAATAGGGTGGTTATATCAGGAAAAATACATTTATGGGGTTTTATTTGTCCATTTCCACTCCTGGCTGCCGTTTGCAATTTCTGAACGTTAGATACACCTTGTGCTTCACCTGGCATGATCATTCATTTTATGTTTTGCGGTTTATTTGTCAAACTGCATTCCTTTAAACTGCATGCTTTTTATTATTGCAGAGCAAAATTCAGTTGAAGGGGAAATCGAAACAGAAAACCAAGCATTAATTTGCTCAATGCATATTTCACAGTTAACTGACAGTTGGATCACTATGAAGAAGACATTTACTTAGCTCTGAATTCATAAATGGCTGAGGCTAAAATTGCACGACCTTACATAGTCTGTGAGTGTTACCTTCATAGTAAAATATCAATTGAATTCTAGTATTCAAATGAATATAGCTGTTAGAAATTGTTTCATTAAAATATTTGACGTGTTCCATGTAATTGAACTTAGGTAAATATGGTATAGAATCATGTAAGATTTTATGAGGATTAATCATCCTGTGCTTCCAAACTCCATTTGATTTCATGATCGAGTGATGAAGTATAGAGCTGTTCCTTTAGAAACATCATTTTAAATGCTGTAGCTGCATTTAACGATGTACATAATGATGTCTGACATGACCCTAGCTTCCAAAGCTGGTTCAGGGTTTTCTTTGTTTTGTTCCCACTGGAAAAACACCCTGTTGCGAGACTCTGCTTGTGTTCAGTGAAGGTGCCATGGGTGATCACTCTGAGTTGCCATGTTATGCTTTAGTGGGAATTTCTCAAGTGTGGGCTTGCCCTTGTGCTGGACTTGAGCAACAGCTGGCATAGCAGTGTCTGAAGTCGTTACTGTTGCCTGTTGTCAGTGGTTGCTCTCTGGGAGCATTGTCAGGACTCAAGCCAAGACTAAGTGGACTGGCACAGCACCAAAGCAACAGATAAGCCGAAGAAGGAAAAACAATGTACTTTGCACATGTGAAGAATTGCAGCCAGCCAATTACTTTCTCGCTTGGTGTGATTGAAAGGAATTGATATGACAGATATAAATTGATACAATATGTAGAGCTAGAGTTAACACAAAAAAGGAAAATAAAACCTTGGAAAGACATACTGTGTACCTACAGTAACAGGGTATAAACACAGAATCAAAGTATCATGGAGTAGTTTGGGTTGGAAGGGACTTTGAAGATCATATAGTTCCACCTCTGTCTCCTGCCATGGTAAGGGACAACTTCCGCTAGACCAGGTTGTTCAAAGCCCCATCCAGCTTGTCCTTGAACTCTGCCAGGGACGGAGCATCCACAACTTCTCTGGGTAACCTGTGCCAGTGTCTCACCTCCCTCATACTGAAGGTTTAAATTTCTTTTTCTAACGCCCAATCTAACTTTCCCCTCTGTCAGTTTAAAGTCATCCCCCCTTTTCCTGTCACTCCATGCCCTTGTAAAAAGTCCTTCTCCAGATTTTTTTGTAGGCCCCCTTTAGGTACTGGAAGACTTTTGTAAGGTCTCCCTGGAGCCTTCTTTTCTCCAGGCTGAACAAGCCCAACTGTCTTAGCCTGTCTTCACAGGAGAGGTGCTCCAGCCCTGATCATCTGCATGGCCCTCCTCTGGCTTTGCTAAAGCAGGTGCATGTCCGTCTTGTGCTGTGGGCCCCAGATCTGGATACAGTACTCCAGGTGGGGTCTCACAAGAGCAGAGTAGAGCTCTGCCCTCAATCTGCTGGCCGTGGTTCTTATTATGCAGCCCCGGGCAGCCTCCCCCAGCTACTTTAGTTTAAAGCCTTCTTCACCAGCTTGACAAGCCTGTGAATTGAGACTGGTGACTTCATTTTGACGCCTGAAACAGCACAGTCTCAGGTTCTCTGCCTCATGTTAAGGTCATTAAAACTTTCATTAAAACACTAATAACAATAATAAATAAAGCTAAGTGGTAAATGCTCCATCCCTGTGTTCAAGTGTTCAAGGCCAGGTTGGACAGAGCCTTGGGCAACATGGTCTAGTGTGATGTGTCCCTGTCCATGGCAGGGGGTTGGAACTAGATGACCCTTGAGGTCCTTTCCAAATCAAACCATTCTATGATTTTAAGATTCATGATCTGATAAAATCCTGTTTCTGAACACAGTCAATATCCAGAAGTCTACTAACGTAAGTAATGTCAGATATGTAGATATTCTTCCTTTTATTAAAACTGTGTCAATGTGATGCGTGTTAACGCAAGTAGGAGCTCAGTTTGGGTAGAGATAATGATGCTTCTCTACAAATTTCAAGTAAGATCCACAAAAGTACTTGGTGTTCACATGCCAGTCGTATAGAGCAAACCGTAAAGGATATCCTATGCATAGTCTAGACCCTGTACATAGTCTAGACTCCTACACTGCTGGCATAAAAATCGTGTACATGTTAAAATAAACCGTGTTTTTTCTAGATGTTATAGACTGTTATCCAGAAACTTATTAATTTTGATGTCTAAATCTCCTGCATAACTTAGAGGAAGCTTCAACTATTCTGTCATTTATGTAGTTTTCTCAATCTGATCTTCAGTTTTCTATTTCTTAGCTTGGTGTGTTAGAGGATGATATTATTTTAAGACACTACATCCTAAGTAATTGCTGGTTTTTGCATTATTATGAGTAGCTAAAGAATCTGCTTAGCATCTGAAATTCAGAACATTTATCAGATTAGTTTTATAATATTCTAATGTTATGGTACTATTTGGCAGCATATTCTGTTTAATATTAAAGTAAAATTGCAGTAAATTTATCTTCCATAATACTTAGTTCTGTTTATAGCACTTTTATTGCAGTAAGCGTGAGATGCCCATTTGTCTAAAGTATGATAGAGGTATAAAGTAAGCTTTCAGAAAGAAAATTATCATGTTTTTTCCACTTATGCATAACCTGCTTCAGGTGTCTTCACACATGCACTACCATTTGTCATCTTGTGACCTGATCTGATGAGAAACAGATTTGCTATTATGTTTAGCATTTTCCCAGGTGGACAGAATTAAACTAAAATAGGAAAATACTGGTGCTAAGATATAGCAATTACTGTTGTGGCCTATGACTGAAAATAAGTGAAAGAGTGATAATTGGAAGAAGTAGAAAGATAATGATTTGAAAAATACTCTGACCATGAACATGTACAATAATAGCAGTTGAGCCGTAGAGAATATATAGCTAAATTCTGTGTGGTGGTGGTGGTTTGATTTTAACAGTATCAGAGAATATAAGCAAGGAAAATATGATAGACATTTTGCACCAGCAGCTTTATGAAGTATACTTAGAATTTAGATTACAACTTTTTATTATTTCCATTTAATAACAGAAAGTAGTTTTTTTATTTACTTTTTAAAATTATTATTTACACATCATGCAGTGTCTAACAGTTTTCTTTAAGAATGTGTTGTTAATTGACTTTTTATCTAGTATCTCCAGAGTCTTGGACAAGCCTGCTATGGACATGCATACTGAGATGGAATGCAGAATTCTTATGACCAAGTATTCATACAATAATGAGAATATCATTATAATATGTAATAGTATATGTAATATGTAATACATTCCTACTAAATGTAACAAAATGGTTTCAAGGCTACAATGTATACAGGTAGCTTATAAGAACATGCTTAGAGCATATGATTGAATTATTTGGACTGATGTTTTGCTAGTATCCATGTTCTCATTGGACTGATAGATAACCTTGATAAAACATAACCATATAAACTCATTTTCCAGAAAGATAAGGAATATCCAGGTGTAGTGGTTTGGTAAATAGAAATGGTAGATGTTACCTAGAGGACTTATAAGTATATTGTCATCTGATTCAGCTATATTTATACATAAATTTGTTTTTCTCTTGCGTTCTGTAGATATTATGAGGGCTACAGAAACATGAGAAATATTTTTGCATACAGGATCATACCCAGTGTTACAAATAAGCTTGTTTTTCTGAAAAGAGTAATACATAGATGAAGTATCCACTGGAGTGTGGGCATAGTGAAAAGCCTGAATCATGCAGCCCCAGAGTATTCAAAGTATTTTTTTGGGGGAAGGGGGGGATTTTTCTTCCTAATGTGTAATTACAGTGTAGACTTGGAATGCACTGATTGCAAGCTCTGCTAAAAGCAGGCCATCCTTTTCAAGTCCCTTCCTCTTTGATGTGGTGTTATGACAATTCCTTAGAAGGGAATTGTGGTTTTCAGGTAGGTTTGGGTTATTTTATTTTGTTTACCATAAATCCCTGGTGGACCTTATTTCCTATTCCCCATTCCCCTTGAGAAGCCTCTACAAATTTCTTGGTCTTCTCATAGCAGCCTTGCACTGTATTACAGTGTCACAGTACATAATGGAACATTTCAGGCCT
Organism: Myiopsitta monachus; assembly: GCA_017639245.1. Taxonomy (NCBI): domain Eukaryota; kingdom Metazoa; phylum Chordata; class Aves; order Psittaciformes; family Psittacidae; genus Myiopsitta; species Myiopsitta monachus. The sequence goes on along the minus strand of CM029917.1, from coordinate 67,849,917 downwards.
CCTAAGGAGTAAAGGTGATTTGTTCCTGAATTCAGGTTCTCTGGTACGCATTGCTATTTGCCTCTGGGCTAATAAATAACACTGTGTTCCACAAGCGTTTGCTGCCCCTCTCTGTTCCCCTTCAATGATGTGTGACTTCTTTGCTATCCTCCACTCAAGCCTTCACTGAAATATTTTGGCTCTTGCACAAAGTGTGATTTTTGGAGTCTTTTCTCCTTCCCTAGCTTTTCAGTAGTTACTTTCTGTAAGAACTGTATTCATTGTTTCGGTAACAGTTGGATCTATAACATTTTTTTTATTTCTATTGCTGCTACATTCACACAGATGTATGGGATATTGAAATTACCCAGGCTGTTCTGTGGCTGACTACTTTTCTTTTTTATTCCAGTATGTTAATTTTTCTTCTATTTGCGTTCTCAGTTGGTATTATAGCAGAAATGTCCTCAAAATATAATAGAAACAGGAGAAGCAGAAAGCATGATTTGTCTTCTCCCTTTGTCTTGCATTTGCAGAACAAATGACACCTGTGCAGATACCACGCACCAAGATAAAATCCCAGTTCCATGCTGTGTTCAACAAGGAAAAAAGAGTGCTCTGCTGCTTTCAAACACAGTGTGTCATAGAGTGGATGGAATACAGAGTGTGTTTATTATTTGCTCCTATTTTTACTAAACAATAACATAAAACCTGGGGCATTGCTAGCATTCACCTTTTACTACATAATTCTGGGTAAATCCTACATGTGCATTGATGTACCTGTACAGCGAGTTACAAGAAAGATCCTGTTTTAAGGTCATTCCTTGCCGTGATGCTTGGATGCAGATGAAGTCTTCTCTTTGGTGGCAGAAGCATGAAGGGTGGGGGTCCAACTGTCATAGTCTCAAGTATCCCAGCACAATGGGTCCCCCAGATATTGCAGAATGTGCTTTTCATAAGATGCCATGGTCTGTACAGGAGCTAATAATGCAGCATTTTGATTTACAGGAATCATGTCTCACTGGCAAGTGTTAAGCAGAGTTTCCCTGATATGCAGCAAGACAAGAGAAAATAATTACCCTGGATATTTTTTCACCAAACTGTAATGACTTTTAGTCTGTAATTGTGTGAGAAATTGTTGCATGGAATATTGAAGTTGAGTGCCTGGAGAACTGTGCTGGTCCAAAGGGGTCAGTCCGTTATATGGGGTGGAAGATCCAGCTGGGTAAATGACTTTTTTGCCATGAGAGATGCAGCATGCTTTTTAAGTCTTTGGATACTCTAGGAGGCACAACTGTTCTTCAGGCTCTCACTAGGTGTCCTGGGTTCAGCAGTAACAGTCATTTTTTTCTCCTTCTTGTTAGCTGCTGCAGCGCTGTGTTTTTGACTTTTGGCCTGGAAACAGCGCTGATAACACCAGTGTTTTCAGTTACTGCTTGGTAATGTTTTGGTCTGACCAAGGACTTTCTGAGTCTCATGCTCTGCCGAGGAGGAGGGGAAGCCGCGAGGAAGCAGAGACAGGGCACCTGACCCAAACTAGCCAAAGAGGTATTCCATGCCACAGCACCTCATGCCCAGGATGTAAAAAACTAGGGGCAGGAACCTGGAAGTTTCTCTCTCTCTCAGCTCTGTCGCATGCTGAGCAGTTGTATCCTCTTCCCTTGTATTTCCCTGGTCATTTTATTATTGGTGGTAGCAGTAGTGATTTGTGTTATACCTCAGTTACTGGACTGTTCTTATCTCAACCAGTGGGAGTTACATTCTTTCAATTCTTTTCCCCATCCCCCCCCCCCCCCATCGGAGTGGGGGGGAAGAAAGAGGGAGAAGTGAGTGAATGGGCAGCGTGATTTACAGCTTAAACCACGACACTAGGCCAAGGGAAGCCTACATTTCTTATTAGACAATACCTGGTGCCAAAGCTCATCTCAGAAATCTTTGCTGCTGTAGTTACCATGCACAATACAGCATGCATGCTGCATGTGCTTTCTCCAAGTTGTTTTTTGTAAATGTCTTGGCTATAGGACCTTGCTGATTTCCTTCTTCTACTCTATATTCTCCTAACTTTTTTTTTAAGGTAAAAAGGGGAAAATCAGGAGATAACAACAGTATGAAACCAAGCTGACCAAAAGAACTCTGAATAATAAGAAATTGAGTACAATAGCTAATGCCACATAATTTTCAAAGCCTTTTTTTAAATACCTCATTTTCAGAAAAATAACAGCAAAGGTCTTGATACTTTGACACATTTTTTATAAGCAGGTATTATGCTAACAAAAATGTTAAATTTGTGCTAATAACACATCCTGTGCTGAGGGCTGTATGCTGGGATTTGCTAGTGTTTTATTTTGGTTAACATTCCTAAACAGTAATCTATTAGTAGATAATAAGCATGAAATGTTGCTATAACATATAGCAAAGAAATATTTCTGTGTTTTTCTAAAAGAGGTAGAGCAAGTTATGCCTTTTTTTCTAAATTTGTGTCTTTCATGAGACATGTACATAGTACTGAAGTAATGTGTAAACAGGTCCATTACCCACCTGCCAGAAACAGCGTATCTCATGTCATAGAATCATAGAATCAGAGAGTAGTTAGGGTTGGAAATGACCTTAAGATCATCTGGTTCCAAATCCACTGACATGGGCAGGGACACCTCCCACTAAACCATACCAACCGAGGCTCTCTGTCCAACCCGGCCTTGAACACCACCAGTGATGGAGCATTCACAACTTCCCTGGGTAACTCATTTCAGTGCCTCACCACCCTTACAGTAAAGAATTTCTTCCTCATATCCAATTCAAACTTCCCCTGTTGAAGCTTGAACCTGTTACCCCTTGTCCTCTCACTACAGTCCCTCATGAAGAGTCCCTCCCCAGCATCCCTATAGGCCCCCTTCAGATACTGGAAGGTTGCTATGAGGTCTTCAGGCAGTCTTCTCTTCTCCAGGCTGAACAACCCCAACTTTCTCATCCTGTCTTCATACGGGAGGTACTCCAGTCCCCTCATCATCCTCATGGCCCTCCTCTGCACTTGTTCCAACAGTTCCATGTCCTTTTGATGTTGAGGACACCAGAACTGCACACAGTACTCCAAGTGAGGTCTCAGGAGAGCAGAGTAGAGGGGCAGGATCACCTCCCTCAACCTGCTGGTCACGCTCCTTTTAATGCAGCCCAGGATACCGTTGGCTTTCTGGGCTGTGAGCACACACTGCCGGCTCACGTTCATTTTCTCATCGACCAACACCCCCAGGTGTTTCTCTGCAGGGCTTCTCTGAATGTCTTCTCTGCCCAACCTGTAGCTGTGCCTGGGATTGCTCTGACCCAGGTGTAGGACCTTGCACTTGGCCTGGTTAAACTTCATCAAGTTGGCATCAGCCCACCTCACAAGCGTGTCAAGGTCCCTCTGGATGGCATTCCTTCCCTCCAATATATTAACTGAACCAGAACCACACAGCTTGGTGTCATTGGCAAACTTGCTGAGGGGCGCACCCAATCCCACTGTCCATGTCACCAACAAAGATGTTGAGCAAGACCGGTCCCAACACCCATCCCTGAGGGACACCACTCGTTAGTGGTCTCCTGCTGGACATTGAGCCATTGACCACAACTCTTTGTGTGCAGCCATCCAGCCAGTTCTTCATCCACCGAGTGGTCTACCTATCAAATTGATGTCTCTCCAATTTAGAGACAAGGATGTTATGTGAGACACTGTCGAAAACTTTGCACAAGTCCAGGTGGATGACATCAACTGCTCTTCCCCTGTCCATCAGTTCCGTAGCCCCATCATAGAAGGCCACCAGATTGGTCAGGCAGGATTTCCCCTTAGTGAAGCCATGCTGGTTGTCACCAAGCACCTTGTTGTTTTTCATGTGCCTCAGCATGTCTTCCAGGAGAATCTGCTCCAGGATTTTTCCAGGCACAGAGGTGAGACTGACTGATCTGTAGTTCCCCTGGGTCATCCATTTTCCCCTTCTTGAAAATGGGGAATATATTTCCCTTTTTCCAGTCGTTGGGAACTTCACCTGACTGCCATGATTTTTCAAATATGATGGACAGTGGCTTAACAACTTCATTTGCCAGCTCCTTCAGGACCCGCAGATGAATTTCATCAGGTCCCATGGATTTGTATACGTTCAGGTTTCTCCTGTAGTGGGCCCATGCTCTTCGTTCTCACGGTCCCTGTGTCTGCCTTCCAAGACTTGGGTGGTGTGGTCAAAGCATTTTCTGGTGAAGACTGAGGCAAAGAAGTCATTAAGAACCTCAGCCTTCTCTAAATCCAGGGTAGCCAGTTCTCCTAACAGCTTCTGGAGGGGGCCCATGTTATCCCTAGTCTGTGTTTTATTTGCAGTGTACCTGTAGAATCCCTTCCTGTTATTTTAACATCCCTAGCCAAGTTTAATTCTAAGTGGGCCTTAGCTTTCCTGACCTGGTCCCTAGCTTCCCAGACAACATCCCTGTATTCTTCCCAGGCTGCCTGTCCTTGTTTCCACCTTTTTTAAGCCTCTTTTTTCCTTCGAATTTTCCTCAGCAGATCCTTATTTATCCAAGGAGGCCTCCTGGCCCTCCTGCAGCATTTCCTTCTAATAGGGTTGTATTGCTCCTGAGCCTGCAGCAGGTGATCCTTGAGTATCAATTACAGTTGTAAATATTTGGGGGTTTATATGTGAGTATCTTGTTTTTATTCCCGTTCCATTAGAATGGATGATGAGCAATATTATCATTTTGAAAGGTATTTATTATAGCCAAACATTTAACTGAGGAAAATGGACTTCACGTTCTTTACTGTTCTGCTTCATATTTGTGAGTTTATTTGGAGTTACAAGCACATTAGCAATGACAGAGTTGAAGATTATTGTGTCAGTATACCCTTTTTACCCCCTTAGCTCTTCGTGGTCTGAATTTCTGCACTTTTATCCTTATCTGATAGCTAGAGGTCCAATTTTAGTATTTTTAAGCAAGTGTTGTGTAAATATATTTCCAGAGGGGTTTTTTTTGTTTGTTTGTTTGTATGGCTTAGGCTTTTTTGTCATTGCTGTTTTGGGGTTTTCTGTTTGTTTGGGGTTTGTTTGTTTATTTTTGAGTAATGATACTCCAAACCAGTAAAATTCCCAATCTTTGTAAATATGTGCTAGAAGGATGTGAAGATAGAATTCTTCCTTTACAGTTGTACAACCAGCTAGTTGGCTGGTTCACTTGTTAGGGTTTTATTCTTCTGCAGCTCATTCATTTAATCTGAGTTTCTGCTCCTACGTATTTATCAGAACAACACAAAAAGTCTGATCAACATTTTGTCTCCAAAAAAGGTGTTTAAACTGACATGTACTCATGAAACTGCCTGGGGGCAGCTTGCAGACTGCCTCGTGAGCCTAGGTTTGGCGTCAGTCTTAGCTATTAGGTTGATTTTTCATGCAAGTCAAATTGAGTTTTAGTCAAAGGTCACAAAGCAGCACCTATTCTCTTTTCTCCGCCTAGTTAGTACTAGAATTGCTGCTCCTTTGGCTGACATGAGACAAAAAGATGTATGCATGGGAAAGGTGTTTTAGTTTTCCTCTGGATGTCTGTTATACTTTTTTTTTCTTCCTTTCCAAGATCAAGAGCTCCACAATAGCACTTCTAAATTGATGCTTCTGTAATGCTGTTTTGTATGAGTGAAATTTTAACACTTCATAATAATTCCTTAACTGAAAAAGAATGATCAGATAGAATCTTCAGTAAAAAAGGCTTAAAAGATGCGGAAAACAATGAAATGGTCTTCTGTGCTGGGAGCTAATCACACTTCTGTGTAATGTCTTTGGATGCATTAATTTGTTTATGCAGCAACTTTAGAATATGTTATTGAAAATACAACACATGACAAAGGAGAATTGAGTTTCATTACTTGAATGTAATTATCTCGCTCTATGTGAAACAGTCTTGTCAAGAGAAAAGTAAAAGTGCTAAGCCTATTATAACGTCTCTTTTGATGTTTTTTGTAGGATGGAATAAAAGATGAATGCTCAGTGCTGAAGCTTCAGCTGAAGGAGAGAGATGAACTCATTGCCCGACTTCGTGAGGAGCTGGTAAGCAGGAGAAGCAATTGATTTTGTCGTCTGGTGGTTTTCAGTGGTTTTTTCTGGTTTTGGTTTGGGTTTTTTTGGTGGGTTGGTTTGTTTGATTAGTTTTTTCTTTTAAATTAATTTACCTGATAACGTCATTCCAGACCAGAAACTAAAGAGATACAGTTTCACACCTGCTACAGAATAGCTAGCCTAGGGCTATGTTAATTATTCAGATAAACACTAAGAATGCTGCCTGTACATTTTTAGGGACATGCCAGCCTCTGAAGTGGCTGCTTTCTAGATGCACTGCTAGTAGAAGTTTCCTTGAAAAGATTGTGCTGTCAGTTGTCTTGCAGTATCAGAGGCAGAGAAGTAGCAGAGCACTGTATGCGTATGACAGAAATCCGGAAGGGCCATGAACATGTCCTGATGAATTGCAACCACTTCTCGCATGGGAGCTTTTAATTTGTTCAGTAGAAAATTAAATACTTTTTTTCTCCTTAATAGATGTCTTTAAATAAAATACTAAATATTCTCAAACTTGCTAAGCCTTTCCTTAGTGTATGAGCTACTGATACTTGAGTACTGCCATTTTAAGGATAGATAGAATACTCTTAAGTGACTGAGATTAAATATGATATAGCAATTAGCAAACAAACACATGAAAATACATTTTATTTTCTTATTAAGACTGCACTAACACAATTTTTAAATTCCATTTTTGATGGAACATGATTAAAACATGTATGTCTTCAGTATTTTTAAATAAAGGAGAGATTTTTCCACCTCCTCTCACAGATAACTTAGACTTTGCAGAGAAAGCATCTAGGGTCACCACATTTAGGAAGGCATTCAGCACATCTTTTGCATGGAAGTTGTAGGTGTGCAGGCACCTAACATTTTGTATAAGTACCCTTTGGGAGGAGAGGTTGTTTCCCTATTTACATCTTAATTATCTGATCTAGCTCAGGGACTTTCTATGCTTTACTGTCTCATATCTAACGGCTAGCTCAAGACTTGGATAGAATGAATTCAGGCCCATCCATTAGTGCATCTTTTCGAACTAGAAACCGCTAGCACAAACAGGTAAGTTTCAGGTTGCGTGGGAAAAATGTGATACTGCTCAAGGATGAAAGATTTCTGTGCTGTATTAACATCTGCAAAATAAATGCAGGTCATCAATATTCTTTGTTTCATATTTGGCTACATTAAGGAGTGATGTATTATGTAATTATTATCTAAAATTAAATGACAAAATGGGACACAGGGAACATCAAGCTTCTGCACAGACCTGGAGCATTAATTTTATATCAGTCTAGTTTGGAACATATGCTACTTAACTGGTCGACAGTTTTGTCAGTGTAAAATTATCCTGTATTGATACAGTGAGCTGTAGCTCATCTGCTGCTAACTGTTGTCAAAGTTCATCTGTATGTATGTCAGTTGCAGAAAGAAGTCCCACAGGGAATTTAGTTCTTGCGTGTCATAAGAGACAAAGTGTATCTTTCTAGGGCCATTAAATAAGTATTTCTATATGATTGGAAGAAAGTGTCAGTGACTTAGTCTATGATAGACTTCAGTTTTGATACTCTAGGACGAGAACTTACAAAAGAGAGTTCAGGTGGGATCCTTGAGACCACAGCGAGCGAGTTGAAATTAAGTTATGAGGGGACTCAGTATGTCTCATTTACTTCTGTTGAACTAAATAAAGCTAGATTGGGAAATGAACATGTAGTAGGTGCCCACAGGATTGGAACAAACGGTTTTGTGTGTGAGGTGTGCAAGTATGAAGTCAATATGCTGGTTTTGGCCATTTGTGTATTTTTTAATCTATACTGTGTATTTTCTGCAATACTATTTATCTGTAAAAGGTTGGGGGTGTTATTTCTTTGTTTAGGGATGTGGTATAAGAGCTGTCAGGATTTCTAGAGTAGCTGGAATTAAAGTGACAGGAAAGTGAAAGAGGTCATTAAAAACACACTTTGAACTTGTGCCAGAGCTGAACATTTTGACAATCTTTTGGAAAAAAGATGACTCTATCATTTTGTCAGTATCCACTGAATCTCTAAATAGAAGTCGTCTTATTGAAGGATCTGAGCAACCTAACGAGGGAAGTATTCACTCATCTGAGGCTTTTCTTAAGTTAGGCAGCTATGGAGGAGCTCTTTACAACTGTGATTTTGATGTTAAGCATCTAGAAGTCTCAATATAATTAGTGAGCTCCTGTTGTTTCCGTAATGCCTGTAATGAGACTCTATGAGGCTGAGGATGCTGCTTGAACTCCTCTGAAGAGCAGTAGGGCTTCAGTCTCTCTGGCCACCACCTCTTGCACTGCACATCCAGTGTTCTCATGGAAGACCCCTCCACTGAAGTGCTACTAAAAGGACACACCAAAAGGATGCACCCAGGGTTCCCTCTCTGGTTTGCTCTGGGGTCTTTCGCAGGGCCACTCTGAGTGCTAGGCAGTCATTATAATGCCCTTTCTGTGTTTCTCTGCCCTCCCAATGGGAGCTTCATGCAGTTTTCTTCTCATTGCTTGAGGTGAAGGAGCTGCATGGAGTGGACGATTCAAGGGAATTAAGCTCTGGGTTTAGCGCTGTTAGAAATGAAGTAAATTTGAAGTACAGCGTAGAAGATGCTGATAAAAATGTTTTCTTCACTTGTAAAAAATAGCCAAAAATTGAATCAAAACGTGCTTTAGTATTCTGCAAATCCTACAGTTATTTATGTGTTTGTAAGACTGTAAATGTTAGCAAAGTGAAAGTTTACCAAAGATAAGTAGGACAGTAATTTTGGGGTTATAAAACTGTATATCTTTTTCACCTAGCTACAAAATATTACAGATATGATGGATAACTTGGATGGAGTATTTGATAGATAACTACTATTTTTATTCTTGTATCTTAGGGCAATCCATGTTCCATTGTCGTTCTGAATATGGAAATATAACAGTTGTAAATACAGCCTGCCTGTCTTGAAATCATGGCATCTCGATGTTAATTCAGAGGTAGCACTTTAACATAACTATCTATTTGAGTGGGAGTCCGTTTTATACTTCCCAAGAGAGGTATATGAAAATATGCACTTTCCTTCAGGCTTTCAGTTAAGTTGGATGCTTGCGTGTAGATTTTAAACCCTTGGTTAACAGTTTTTCTGCAGCACTTTACCACTAACTTAAAGTGGACTTCAGGTGAATTTTGGCTCTTGAGGAGCTTTTGTTTCTTTAGTTTTTCTAGAATTCTCTAGTAGCCTTCCCTTTACCCCTTTATATTAATTAAAAAAAAAAAAATTCGAATACTTTTCAGAAAGCATTTCTACCGCATTTGAGTGCATTATGAAGGAGAACTTGTACAGAGCTGAGGGTGGAAAATGTCAATGGAGTGCAAGCTGACTTGCTTCAGAGCACCTGCAACTGTTCTTTTTCCTAATTGTTATTTATCTCTTGAAGGAAGAAAAGGATAAGTCTTTAAGGAATTGAAACGGGGATTTAGATGTTCAGGATAGGAGGCAGGTAGAAAGGATGAAGTGAAAGAGCAAACAAAACACTTATAAAAGTAGTCACTCACCAATCTTATTATTTGTTCTCTTTTTGGTAGTAATTTTGGATTGACACCCTTGATCACCAGAAATACATGTGTCTGTCTTTGGAAGGATAAATATAGGTAGACAGAGCAGTGGGATTAATTATTTTTTCATCTCCTGAAAAATACCTGCTTCAGAAACTGGCGGAGAGTTTGGCTTCCAAGATGTCAGGCTCTCAGAAGTGCTCTAAAGCTGCTTGGAAATGGGGAACTTGAGCAGTAACTTCAAATTTGGTTCATGGCATTGTTTTGCTTTATAGCTGTACTCATTTGTGAAAATATCCTCTAATCCAGAAAATCAAAGAAAGAAAGTTAATTTATTCTGCAGGTGTTGGGTGAAAGGCTTGTGTTTGGTAAAAGTACTTGCTTCTTGTTCTCTCTCTCCCCACACCCTAAAATAAATAAAATGAGTCTGAGTTTTCATTGGGTTCCAATTTTTTGAAACCTCAGCTGTCTCCTACCCGCCTTTACCTATAACTGCATCTTCATGTGCATTTTTCCAAATCAGTCTTTTTCCATTGCAGTGTGAGCATTTTAGAATGACATTAAGCGTAAAATATTTTCAAGGCATAGTGGCAAAAATAACTGAGTGCTGCTTACATTAACATTTATTCTACTGCTGTCATTAGTACAGCAGTATTCACACTGAAAAATGAGCGTTAGCAACATTATCCTTTCAACCTTGATTTCCCTGTGTAACTTGAGTGTGTTGTGCCATCAAAATAAAAAATGTAGTGAGGTGGTTGGGTGGATTATGAGTGGAACTGGAGGCAAAGTTAGGTTAGGAAATTAATCCCCCTTATAGCCCAGCTGTTTAAGATATTTTTTCTGCTGTGGACCTGGCTCTTTATCAAATGTTAGACTTTTTACATTTATGGAGTAGCTGGATACAATGCTGGCTTTACCTTAAGATGTAAGAATTAATGCTTTGGGACTAGAAACTCTGGAATTGGCTCAACAAAACATTTCCTAAATATAGTGCATTTGTGCAGGGTAGAATAATGGCAAGCTTAGCTCTTTTCTGTAGATTTATTTTAGTAATGGGCAATTAACCAGTTGCTGCAGTTTTGAAGTTTAATGAAGATGAGTACTTGTTATCCAGCTTTGAAGTGCAACAGAATGCCTGAGATGCACTTGAATCCTGTTGATGAACAGTTTACTCTTGGGTTAAGTGTAAAAATAATCTCAAAATGTAGTCATGCCAACATAGATGCCTTGGATTTACAGTCTTCAAATGAAAACTTGTTTCATTTTGACAGGTCAAGTGTGAGATTTTGGAAAAATAAGTTGGTGAACTTATGGTGAATCCCATTTTTTTGAATTGTTAGGAAAAATACAAATTTTGTTCAGTCTATTTTCAAAATTTTAAAACAGTTGTCATAGAATTTTTAAAGAAATTAAGTAATTCACATTCAAAAATAATAATAGGCCTTATATATTAAAAAAAAGAATAACTAGATTAATCTTTACACTCATTACCTGCTTCTATATTCTGCTGGTTTGTAGTTTTATTTCATGTTGGCTCTTGTATGAGGGGATATTACAGAGCCATGGATTTTCTTATGATCTGCAGAAGAGCAGGCAATTGTAAGTACTGTCAAATCCGTTTTCTTTCTCATATTTAGGAAATGTTAAGAGCAGAAAAGAAATAGATTAGATAAACATTATTAAAGAGTCAGCCTTCTTTCTCCCTTTTTTACAGGAGAATTAGTTGCATGTATTCCAGGAAAGGCTTATCTGAGCTATAATTACTCTCTCAATGAGTTCCACAAGACAGACATGGATTGTGGAAATGGCATTATCCTATGACACGCAATGGGGATTAGGCTCCGGTTCCCTTGATGGGAAGCTGCTAGTCAGATAGAATCTTTAATTTTCCTTGGCTCTTGTGGAGGTGATCCTGCGTAGGAAGTTAAGTCCCTATCACAGACTATTGTCATATTCTGGGTTTGGCATAGATAAACAACTATGTCACTGCCATAGAGTAGTGTCTTCCTAGTCTCAATGACAATCTGCTTCTGAGTACTTTGTAAAAATGACATTGCAGAAATAAGCAAATCTGAAATGCAAGGTTTGTCCAAAGCCTCCCTTCAGATACAGTGTTGAGACTTGCACTCCTGTAATGATAATGCACCATACATGCTTGTCTCTGGCAGCAGTGTCACTTGTACACTGCTGCCTTTATGAGTGTTAACCTATGTCCTTGGAGCTCTGGGGAGGTAAGCTGCTCTGCCCCACCTGAGGGGCTAACTGTAGGAGTCCTCACCTAAGACTTGCAAAGGGAGTTTTCATGGTGCAAAACAGGATTTGTACTGAGGCTTCTTGAATAATTGAGGCGAAGGAAAACTGTGTTTTTATAAGTGTCTAGGAATAAAAGATGTGAGGAAGGTAGCAAAGAGCCAGAGGCATTTTTGTATAGTTTTAATTGCTCAAAATCCTGGACTTTTTAAATTCAGTTTGCTTTTTTCGTATATACAATCACACAGATGTGTGCACACATAAATATATGTGAATATGTATATGCAGATACACAGAAACATGCATGCATTCAGACACACATGCTCTCTCTTACTCAGTATGCTTCTTGGTAATTACTTTCCACTCAAAAATTGCTAATTCTTATTTAAAGAAGATTGTAGAAGGAAAGTTGGCTAAAAATATGGACATTTACTGTTGCTTGACGTGGCGCTATGTTCCTGGTACTGGATGAATTCTCAGAAAAGTACTTAAGTTTGAGCTTTCATGAAAATGACTGCTGTCGGTATCATCTAAAGGCATGCTATTGCATTATATGTGTTTCTAAGAGCAAAATGAGTGATGTTGCTAGAAAAACAAATACACATATGCTGGAAAGCTTGTTTTGCTGCAGTTTAATTTGTATGACTTAACAACTTCGGTATGTTGCTAAAGGCATCTGTGTGACATATTTTTACTGTAGTCATCTGATGGGGATGAGTTTCAGATTAATAAATGCTTTATACTCAGCTCTGCACAGCAATGTATAATCAATCAACTGGTACTGTTGTTTCTTCCAGTTATTAATTTTCTGTCTGGGGAGAGAGTTTTGCTTTTGAAGATGTGGGGATATCTGTCAGTGCAGTTCACTACAGATCTAATATAAGAATAATGTTTTGCTTGCTCCTTTTCATTTCCTCCTCCTCCCTCCCCAGTTATAATTCAGTGTTTTGTCCAGTTTTCTCAGTTTTATTTGCTGTACCTGAGCACGATTCACAGGAAAGTCTGTGTGTACACACTGCTGTAGCAAATATCAGAAATGAAGAATTATATCTATTTTGCTAGCAAAAAGCTATTTTTGTTTTCAATCTTGTGAAGTTCCGTAAGGAAAGTGTTATGCAGTTTCAGTCCTCAATGACTCGTGTTTTTTCTTTCACTCACTGTATAGTCCACCGTTTAAATACATTAAACATATTTGTCTATAAAGGAGAATTTTTAGAAAAGAAATATAATAAACATTCATTTGAAAATATTGATGTAAGCACTGAGATACTGTTCTTAAGACAGTGAGAAAGTGAACTGCAGTCTCTGTCCTTCCCTAACCAAGTAACCTAACAAGAAATTAGCTGTATTAAATTGTTAGATCTCACTAGCATTGCTTCACAGAAACTGACTTCATAGATTCTCTCCAAGTTTTGTATGTTTGGGGTTTTTTTCCCCATCCGCTTATTACTTAATTTCAGTTTGCATGCAAGGAAAAAAATATTACATGAGGTACAAGAGCTTTCAGAGGTTTTATTTAACCTCTTCTTCAAAGACTGAAAGTGTTCTTACTGAAGATGTTTCTTATACTCTGGTATGATGAATATTGCATGGGTCAAAGGGTGCTCAAACACTCAGGTTCTCTGCTTTCCGTGAGACACAGTCTTTAGTGATTTCAAGTTGTGTTTACAGGTGGAACATGTAAGTGGAGTTTTACTGTAACTTTCATAGAAAGCACTGTTGTATGTCTTATTCATCTATGTGAAGTCTTATCTCTGAAACTGGGAAAATATTTCTATTACCTCTTCCAGGTTTTGAGTAGCAAACGCATCCCTTTCCATAGCTGTTTTAAATTGATTTGGTCTGGAGGCTGGGAAGTAGAAGTAGTGGAGAGATCAAAGTGAGAAATTTTCCCATGCTTGGGATAAGTGAATTAAATGGAATAAAGGATTATTGATCTTCTGCATCCAAGTAGCTAATCAGCATCTTGGATGTCCTGTGGTTTCACTGGAATGGACAAGAAGGATGCTGATGCTAGATAGCTACTGGAAATGTTGCCATTTATTTTGGAGAATTTAGGTAAATTCCCTTTCCTCCCTCTCCTATTGGGTTTTGTTTGTTTTGTTTGGGGACTTTTTTTTGTTGGTATTGGTGTTTTTTTTTGTTTTTTTGAGCACAATAGAAATGTGACAGCAAGACATAAGGTTTTGCTCACAGAGCCAAGCCTCTTTCTTCTATCTAGCTGCTTAATGCTCCACTTTGGGTCTTTCTTCTGCTGTTTTGACTACCTGTATCTATCTTCATCTTTTGAAATATTGTTTCCTCTTACTTTCTATAGAACCCACACACAGTGTGCACTTCTCCTGTCTCATCCATATTTTATCCATTGTTTGAGAAGTTTGACTTGATGCTCAATTCTAGTTTTTGGGTGGAGGTTGCTGCTATTTGCAAGCTGAGTCATTTGGATTGATGTTCAGCTGTAGTATCTTTGACTCTGGATGAGAATTCACCAGTATCCCAATATAACAAGGGGATGGTTCTGTGGCAAAGCTTTCTGAAATTACCTGCTTATTACTTTGTATTTAAATTGGGGGGTGATGAGATAGGCAGTGGTCTATAAAAATGCCTTGTCACTTTTCAGGGAGGAGGCAGATGGTTGAAGCTCATTCAGTGCTGTGTGGTTGTAAAAAAAGTGCCATGAGGGATATCATTGATAAACTGTGTGTTACAAGAGTGTATACTAAAGTCTGTCTAGTGACCTAGCAGAAAGCTAGCTTGCAAATTTCTACTTTCATTGGTTTATTCAATCAAAAAATATTGTTTAAGTGATCTCTTTTCATATTTTTGGCTCCTTTGGAGTTTAAACAGATGAGCTTTTTATGCTCCTTTGAATCTGGATTTAGAAGAAGGTAAAAAGGTAACATATGGTCATCATCAGAAAATCAGTAAAAACCAGTGAACTTACTGACTTTTAACCAAATATTACATTTAAATTATTAGGAGAAAATTGTTACTGGTTAATAATAAATTAATCTTACGCATTGTACATTTATTTGGCTTGTCTTGGGGTTTTAATTCTGATTTTTTTTTTCTTTTTTCATTGGGGTTTTGTATGGCTGTAAAATAAAAGCAGTCAACTGTTTCTTACTTTTCTTTGTTGAGTTCAGAATATAGTGAAAATATATCTTACATTTGGTGGTGGCTGTGCGTGTGTGTCTCAAGGTATTGTTTATGAATTATTCAGTATGTTTGAAATGTACTTAACATATTTTGAAGTTTTCTGGTAATAATGCAAGACATTTATCTCACATTTACCAATTTGAGTTACAGATTATATTGTTTATCTCCAAGGGAGCTCCTGTGATTTTCCAGAAGAGTAATAGAGTTTGCAGCCTGTAGTATTTATCAGAATTCACTGATTATCAACACAGCACTTTATAAAACCATACTTTCTCACAGTGTGATATTTGTGTTCCAGCTTACAAATGAAGGTTTCACCAGACAATACTAGTTGGGCAATAGGATGATCTATCATTACAGATTTGGAAAGAACGTATGGAGCTATTGTGCTAATAGTATGATAATTAGAACAAAAAACCTCTATCTTTTACGTAAACTTGCTTCGGTCTGGTTGGTCTGCTTGTGGTGGAGTTCAGGTTGATAGGCTGGAAAAGTAAAAAGTGGTGCAATTAAAGGATAATCTACAGCAGCAGGAAAGCTCATTTAATTTTTCAGCTGAACTGTGTTTATGATTTTCAAAAGCAGAATGACAGATTGTGAAGGGAAGAGGGAAGGATGGTATAGAGAAAACAGGATTTTTAAATTGTCACTAGATCCACATTTTAGTACCACTGCATATGTGGATGTGTCCAGCCTATAGAGTTTGCTTTGCCAAATGATCCTTGCTTAGCTAGTGTCAATGAGGAAGTTCAGATCAGTTTTTGGAATTTTGTAGAATTGATTATATTGTTTCTTGTTTAATTTATGAGAAAGTTCCTAAGGGACAAAGACGTTTGCCTTTAGTTTTATTTTTTTTTTCCTTTTTCTTCTTCTTCCCTCAAGTTCAGAACCACTGAGATGATGTGGTTCACCAGATCCTTTCTTTCTACGCTCAATTAGCTTAAAGCATCTTCTTTAGTATTATTTGGTCTTTATTTCTCAAATCAGAGGTAGTAGTGTATGTCTGTCTCTCCTGATTTGACCTAAAATTCATGGACTGTTCTGCTTAGCCAGCAGAATTTAAGAAGTATACAAGCAGAGAGCTTTTTCAGCACACATCGTTATTACCAAAATGTTTTTCTTTGGAAACATGTAATCAGATTGAACAGGATGGAGTATGCTAGTTCTTAACCAGTTAGGTGACAGTTAACTGGAAAGTAAAAAATGTACATAACCTGGAGGGAATTGGGAAGCTGCATGTCACATGCACATCCAGTTATCTGTTTGTGGAAGAAACCTGGAAAAGTCTTAAAGCCAAGGTTGTTTTTCATAATTCCTGAAATCAGGAGTGAGCAATGTCTGCAGAGCAGGGAGTCTTAAGAATTTATTTCCTAAGAGGCTGGTTTGACAAGGAATATGTAAAATTCATCATGGGAAGAAGTAGATGCAGCCAAGACCTAGGAGTGATCATGTTGTCAGAGTTGTTGATAGTCAAATGAACTGCAATTCTGACTATGAATAATGATGAACTCCAAATGTTTTAAGCTTGGGCCATTCCATCTTTTGCTATGCGCTATTTTCTCAATTACTGTGTTCAGTTGAAGATGAATCCCTATCCAATGCCTACTGAGATAAAAAAACAGCGTTAAAGACAGCTATTGCCCTGTAAGACCAGTTGTAGAACATGAGACATACAGTAATTTATCAGCTCTCTCATCTTCCAGCAGGCTTATATAGCAAATTCTAAAGTCTGAGTCATCCGATGTTAATTTTTTTTGACTCTTTGTCATCTTGCTATTTATTGGTGCACTGTACACTATGGAACACTATGTAGTTACTAATCCTCTGTAGGTATTAGCATGGAGGCTGGAAATAGTGTTTAGAAAATGTACCAAAATAATGCATGCAAATAGAAACTGTGTGTAGCCTACCAGGAAGGCTAATTAGAGACTGCTATAACAAAAGTAGGTAGTTTAAAATTAATGATAATTTAGGTAAGAAGGACCTCAGGTATGCTCAAGTTCTGCAAGATTCAAGTCAAAGTTAGACCCGATTGTTCAGGGCTTTTTCTAGCTATGTGCTGAAATTCATTAGGGACCACGTACTCTGCAGCCTCCATGGATGACCTGCCTAGCCAGTCCTATGAAGATCTTCTTTTTTTCTTGTGTCCACTAGGAGTTTCTCACTGCAATATGTGTTGTTGCTCTTGTCTTTTCTCTATTCCCATCTGAGAAAGAGATGTGTGCTGCTTCTCCATACCCTGTTCAATAGTGGAAGAGAGCAAATGGATCCCACTTCATCCTTCCTGTTTCCAGACTAAACAAAACCAGTTCCCTTAGCCTCTCCTTGTATGTAATTTGATCCACTATCTTAGTGGCCTATATCCTCTTCACATTTCATCCGTCTCTCATTCAGTCTCCACAGTACTGATAAAAGTGTCGGGGGGGTGGGGGGTGCGAGAGTGGGGGTGCGAGAGTTCCAGCCATATGCTGGTTGCATCCGTGATATGGTAGCCCAGTGTGCTGTTAAAATTCTGGCCTTAAAAGTCTGAGCATAAATCATATTGATATTATAATCAAATTCTATTATAATAAAATTATTTACATTATTTTAAGGAGCTCTGAGCTAATTGAAAATATGATCCTTTTGTCATGTGGGTGTTATCAAAAAATCTACCTAGTTATCAGACTCTTAGCCTGTCTTCTAATGATGATATATTTTGAAATACTGTTTAGGAACTTATTATTTAAGAAACTGCAAAATACAGATTCAGATCAGGGCAGAGAATTGCGACCATGTGAAGTGTATTGCTGAATAATATTTTTGTATCTATCTATGTAGTGCAGACACTGTTTTTTCACTTGGGAAAGATGCCTGAATTCTAGGTTAATATTCAACTATGAGAATGAGGCATTAATGTCTCTCAGAAGCAATAATCACAAGCACCTTTTCTACCCAGATGCTATAGTGTTTCCTTCTCTAAATAGATTGTGTTTACAAATAAATGAGCCAAACACAGGAAAAGGAAGACTCGGGCAGGCCTGTATTCTTCTATGAATACTGCTTTGCTTATGGAAAGCATCAAATACAATTTATTACGATTGTTAGATACACTGTTAAGTAAAACAGTATTTCTAACATTTGCTGTCAGTCTGTTTGGAAATATAACTAAATCCTAATAGTATAGGGCTTATTCTTTTAATGCAAATACGTTCAGTGTTAAGATCGACTTTAAAAAAGACCTTTTGAAATGATCAGTGGCATGTCAGAGAAAATTTGAGTAGAGAGGTTAAACAATGAGAGCAGGGTTCTGCTTCAAGCAAGCATGCATCAATTGTATTGATTTTGTATTTGTGTAGATTTTAATTATAATTACATTTTTAGCCTACTTAGCCATCCAGAGGCCTTTGGGAAGGGATAAGTATAGATTAAAAAAATAAACCTTTTTATCACAAGCACCAAATATTGTGTCTTGTTTTGTTCTCTTATGTCATTTCCTACACTGCATTTTTAATGTAAGTGAACCCTGGTTTGAGAATTATCACGTGACATGAAAAGGTCCAACCTGCTTGTTCATTTCATCTTTCATCAGGTTGCTTAGGCTGTGCAAAAGGTGGATATTAATGATAAATGGTGATTTGGTGATACAGATACCTGCTCAGTAGGACCAGTATTCAGCTCATGTTATGTTAGCAATCACCTAGCAAATAATAAGGACTTTGACTCACTGTGGGTTTTAGCTAGATTTGGTCTTATATGATTTACAGATGAAATACTTTGGTATTTCTACTGTCTAATATTCTTCCTCTTAAATGATAAACCCATGGAGAAGCTTTTGGGTTGTGATGTGGGGTTTGTGGTAGGATTTTTTTTGTTGTTCTGTTTTGCTTGCTTTTCTTTGCCTCAAGTGTAAAAGTTAATAATTTTTTGATCTGGTATAATGTGAAAGAACATCGCATGACAACAGAATTGATCAACACAAGGAAATTTTTTTGAAAAGGGAAGGAAGTTACTCATCTCTCCCTGGAGAGTTGCTGCCCAGGTAGCTACTGGTGCACAGGAAAAGGCTTTTGTGTGAGGTAATTTTTGGAATGCTTTTCAGGTTTTTATATATGCGCACACTAGTGATAACTAAAAGTGTCAACATAAAATATGAATAAAAGTTTGCTCCTTTAGTTTGCTGGTTGCCTCTTCATAACTGTTGTACCCTATGTCAATCCTGTAGAACAGCATCTTTAAAGGGGTGTTAAGACCTCTCAGGTTACAGGTTCCACGAGTTTAGCTCTGTAAATATCTTAGTGTTTCTTGATTTCTTGGTAATTACATTAGGCTGCAGAATTAGAAATGTTTATTGGTGAAGATGCTTAAAGAAGTGTCTAACCCGATTACGTAACATTTTATTATGACTTTTAAGTTGGTCTTTTTGGTTTTTGGTTGGTTGGTTGGTTTTGTTTTGGTTTTTTTTTTTTAGTGCTCTGTGTCTTTCATGGTGGTAGAGTCCTTCTTTTATACACTGATGTGAGTAAATAAAATATAAAATAATACTCCAGAGCACTGTAATGTTGCTGGTTTCCTGCTAGGCAGTCAGTGAAGTAGTCCCTGAATTGCACTATAAATAGCGCTGTACTTCTCAGAAGGCATGGGAATAGAATTTTGTACTTATGACTAATTAATGCAGTTGAGACTGATCATGTACAAGGAGACAACTTTCACAGCTCATCTGGTTTTATGCTAAAATAAGTGAAAATAACTGTCCTTTTTCTGTGAACTGTTGCTGCTTTGGTTTTTCATGTATAATTATTATGAGAGAATTGCATGGACAGGCTTATGGTTCTTTGCTGTTCAAAAAACCTGTTTTGAAATTCCAGATGTTGGCTGTACATCAGCATGTACACTGGACTTGATTCCCTACTGTGTCTGCTTTGAACTTCAGTATGATATAGAAAACAAGTTGATAGCATCCCATTCATAGCTTGGGTTCAGAGCAAAGTACTCTCTTATTCCATTGTAGGACTCAAAGTAATAATGCAGTCATTTTCTTTGGGGCTGGCACAAGGGAATGAGAAGCTATTTTTTGTATCTTGTATAAGGTTGGGAAGCACCTTAAATCATGCCGTGAAAACTCTCTTGTGTAGGCTTCATTCCTGGCAACAGTCCTTGGTTGCATTAATACCTGCATATGTTATTTAGCAGAGGCAAGAAGCCTTTTACAGAACTAAGCAAATAAACAAGACAAATTCGCAGTGAGAACTTGTCTTCCATAATCACAGCTAAACTATGTTCTAATTTAAAAGGAAAAAAAAGAAGCCAAAAAAAAACCCCATATCCTAATGTTTTGTGACTTAGGTTTTTCTCTGCAAAACTTCAGTGCGAAATGATACGAGGAAATAAAGCTGTAATTTCTGCTTATAATGATTTTTCAGTCACTACGGGCTAGGTCTTCAGCAGGTGCTCATGAGTGTAGCTACTTGATGTGTTGATGACCTGTGTTGATTTACAGCAAATCCTGTCATTGTATGTCTAGAGGGGAAAAGTGTAAGTATCAATTTTGTAGAAGAATAATATAATTCTTCATTTACTTAATAACATGGTTTTTTGATGGACAGGTATATTAGTGTAGTACCTCACATGTAAAGACTGTTGGCAACTAACTTCATCATTCATTAGATCAGATTGTGTCTTTTGATTTAAAGATGATTTGTGTATTGCACTGGGAATAGAATAGTGCACAAAGGCCAGCATTAACGAGGTTGCATGTCTGCCTTTGTGATTAATGATGTGACCTCTTTAATCAAATAACCAAAAGAACAGATGTTATTTTTAACATTAGACTGGAAATGAAGAAAGAAAAAGGTTGACAATGCCATGTGCAATCTCACACACACAGAATACCTCACACCCTTATTTGTACAGAAAATTGAAAACCAATCTTTGTGAAGTAAATAGCAAGTGTCTCTTAAAACTTCACAAACTAAAAATGGAAAAAAAAAAGAATAATTTTGAAGAACTACTAATCTTTTTGTTTTCTGAGACTTTTTTTGGTTTATGGTAGCTGAAGTACTACCATACCATAGCAGTTATGAATGCATAACATAACAGTAGCAGTTATGAGTGCAGTCTCAGAGTCAACCAGAATGGCAGGTGGACTTTAGGTAAGATTTGAAAAAATTGGTTTTGAATGCTAGAGAAAATTTCTCTTGTATTCACAAGGTCATCTGTTGAAGGTGAATATTACTGTCCTTATTACTGCAGCTTCAATGAATCCTGTAATATTTTTGTCACCAACAGTAATCAGAAATGCATTAAAACACATCTAAGCTTAAATGAAACTTAGGTAGGAAATTTGAGTGTGTTTTAGGCAGTTAGCATCAGCTTAAAGGGATGTTTCTATCATACTGGGGGAAGGAAAAAAAAAAAAAAAGGTTTACTAAGTCAGAATATGTTAGCTTTGACAGAGGAGTTACCAAAAAGCTAAATCTGGCATGATGTTTGTTTTTATGGAAAGAAATTGGACACTATTCTGATTGGAAATGTCCACTGAAGCTTGCGGGAGAAGGAAAGAAAGAATATTTGTGCTCTTTTGTATCTCCTTTTTAACATGGTCATCCAAAGGAGACTCGCTACCAAAACTCAGTTATTGTCTTCATTAATTTGGTAGGATTATTTTTTCTTTCCTTTTTTTTTTTTTTCTTTTTTTCTTGGAGCCGAGATAGTTAAAGTACCAAGAGCAGAGCACAGCTTTACAGTTTAATAGATAGGGCATTTTTTGTATATATACAGAATATACTGTAACGAGTACCTAGGGAGATATAAAGCCAACTTTGTAAGGAGAGATCTGCAACATGGTGTCACAAGGGTTTAAAACAGTACATTACCCTTTAAGCTACAGAAGATGGTGTTCCAAATGATTATCTGAGAAGCCCCCATGGTCTATTTAACACAAGTTATTTTTAATAGTTCTTTAAAAAGTATGGCTGAACATACCGTGCCATTCTTTTAAAATACTGTTAAAAATAATGATAAGCCACTGTGGGGACCTCTCTTCTTCAGCAGGAATGAAAGCTCAGCAGTTCTAGACTTTTTGCGAGCAGTTCCTCAAGGATTTAATACTTCTCTGCAGATGACTTGTGAAAGTGAAAAGTTTTTTCTCAGGATCCTTAGACTCTACCAATTTCAGTGCAACCTTTTATGTAGTAGATAATTTTTATTATTTGTTATTTTGAGGGGTTTGGAAGAGCTCATTTTCATTTCAAGTATGACCAGAAAAAACTGATGGTTTATTCGATCTCCTTTGTAAGGCCATCATTTTTTTTTTTGTGGACTTCTATAACATTTCTGGGAGAATGGCAGGGTTTTAAATCTGTCCAGTTGAAAGTCCAGAAGAATACCCCGAGGTCAGTAAGACAGGTCTAGTGGCTTGAAGCATCTTTGGTGTCCTGTGTATGACCAAATTAACACTCAGTATCAAATTGTCTTAAAGGTCTCAATGGAAAAAACTTAAAGATTAAAATTTGCCTTATTTCAAGACAGAAATAATTTGTTGGTCAGAAATTGGGTTAAATTCAAGCTCAAAGTCAAGGAAATGCTTTTGTGATTTCTGTTGGAAGGTCTTTGAAACTTTCAGAATTAACTGTTATATCACTTTTTTTCATCTTAACGCTACTTTTTTTTTAAAAACCTGTCACGAGAAAAATTCCAAGATAATTCCACCCCACCCCACCCCACCCCCGCCATAGGCAGGTTTCAAACCAGTGTTTATTTGAACAGTAATTTAGAGCCAGGGAAGTTCTCTGCTTTACGTATGTCATGAGTCTGTAAATGTCTGTTTCTATACTGCCTAGTACTACTTATCAGCATGAGTAGGAATGGATCTGAAGATTAAAGCAGTTGGTTCCAATGATCCAGTATGTACTCTATGCAGTTTCATGGGCTTTTACATCTGGTCTTTTGGATTGGACCTTCATTAGGAGCTGAAGCATACAGAGTTTGTTCCTCAAACCACATGATTTTGTTTCATGTGATTTGAAAGGAGACGATTTTGTGCACTCAGAGGCTGTTACCTGATATGAACTCCCTTATCTGAACTCAAATGTCTGTATGGACACACACCTAGATGGGTTCAGGTTTTGGTGACTTATTTTGAGGGATTTAGCTGAATGGGTTGCGCACAATTTTTGCATCTGGAAGTGTGACCTAGTATATGTCATAGAATAAAGTGGAAGTGAACTTCTCACTACACCAACCGTGATGTTTCCGTGGTTCCTGTAAAAAGATTTAAAGACTAACTTCTTTAACTCTAATCCTGGAGCTATGATAGGAATTAAATATATTCAAGAGCCACCTTAGATGAACAGCTATTTAATGTTAGATATGGTTGTATTTAATTTTTAAGATGATTTGAAATGCATTGTTTGAACAAATTTAACATGTGATGTCTGGTAAGCACTAAAGACGTTATTTTTTGATATATTTGTAGAAAGCTTTGTTAGTGTTAAATCTCCTTCTTTCTCTACAAAGCGATTGAAATGTCCAGTTGAGTTTCATGTTTTGCTGCTTTTTGGTGACTGCAAATCACTGGAAGGTGCACAGGTTGCAAGTGGAGAAATCATTATCACTCCCTTTCAGTGTCTAATCAATTTGTAAAAATCCTGCTAGTGCCATTATTGTAGCATTTATGCCATTGTGGTATTGCAGATCTAAATCAAAAATAGGATCTTGAATTCAGGGTGAAAGTATAAAATTTTGCTGTTAAATAAATGAACTAGCACAGAATTAATTCTCTGTGATTATCTCTGAATGATTCATCATATTAAAAACTTCTGCAGTTCTGCAGTTTCAAGCAAACAAATACCAGTCGCTTCTACAAGTTGATGACAAAACTTCTGTTATGTTACTGTAGGTCAGATTTGTCCCATGTCATTATGGATACAAAGAAAACAAATTTTCTGTGGAAGAGGTTTATGCTCCTTTTTTGATGATTATTGGACTTTGCTCCCATTTAAACTCCATTTCCTGCAGATAGCTCTGTCATCTATCTCACTGAATGTTGTTTCTCATTGTACATTTCCTCTAAGTACATTTATTAAATAGATCATTTGTGTCCATTTTGTTTACATTTCTTGAAAGTTCAAAGCTAAAAACCAATTTCTGTTTTATTCCGAGTGCTTACTTTGAAAATAGATACTATGCATAGAATATGTTACTATACACAATAAATTTTGGGATCTATGTGTTCAAATTATGACAATAGTGAAAACATTCAAATCCTTGAATAGCTGAACGTTGCTTAGTTCTGATAGGGGATATTTAAAAAATGAGGTGTCCAAGTGTAAATGTCTGTCTTCAATCTTTAAGTCGCAAAGTGAACAATCTCTTGAAGCATAATAATTTTAGGCAAGTCGTTGAGCCTCTCAGGCATAATATTTACAAAATATTGCAGGCATAATATTTACAAAAAAAAAGGGGAAATGAGACATCTGGCAGTTGGATTTATTCTACATGGATAGCTTGGACTGAACCTCTAAGCATCTAAATAGCTGCTTTGAAAGTCAAGCTCTTACTGCACTATTCATAGCTCTGGAATGGGAGGTCATACTCTAGGAAGGTTAGGCTGAACCTTTGAGCACTCTCTCGAACATCAGAAACTTTCAGTTATGAAGAGAGTGAAATCACTTCTGTGTTAGGGTATGGTTGTCCTGTTTATTACTAACTGGTGTGCATATCACTTATAAGACCTACATATTCTTTAGTCCTTATTGGTAATTAGATGAAGAGGTGTTTTGGGAAACGCTTCAAAATAGTAATTTTCATTTCTCACATGCATTAGGAACACTGACATAGTTCTGATGTTATTTTTGAAGTACCACTACAAGAACTCATATGAGCCTTTAGAAAATTCAACAAAATCTTAAAAAAATTGTCCTTCGGATAAGATTTTTCATGTTTCCCAAGATTTTGCAGTTGTCAGAATACTCGTGTAGTTACATGTTATTTCTTTTTACAGAAGGTTGAGGGAAAATGAAGTTTTTCCCCTTTGTCTGAAGTAAATTCCAGATTGTTGTAGAATTTAAATTTTTTTCTTTACGCTTTACAGGATTATTAATTGCTTGTTTGTTCTCAAGCTATGAGTATGATTACAGAGGCATTGTCACCATAGAGTGTTTTTCTGTCCTGGTCTTCGATGCTATTTAGAATAGTCCCTCACTGAAACAACTTGAGTGAAGCCATAAATGGATATATTTTTTTGAAAGGTTGGAAAAGACATCAGTGTGACATATAGTACCAGACATTAAGTGCTATCACAAGCAGGAAATCTATGACTTTTCAATTAACATTAAATGGGAAACTATTAATGACAGTTGGTGTTAAGTAAGTACAGTGGTCCTGAACTACTGCAAAAATGAGTTAGTGGGATAGAAAATTATCTTCCAATTAAGCGGGATTTTCCATTAAGCTACCTGTTACAAAACAGAGCTGACTGTCCTTACTGTTCCTGTGTTTAAATCAGAGTATAAAACTTAAGCCATTTGCTTTGAGGTTGCAGATGTATTTATTTTTCTTTATTAAAGCAGGAAGCAGCTATTTTTGAAAGCTTTAAGTTCGCTGTTTCATTATGAGCGGACATTGCCAAGATGTACCCATACCTGGAGATGCGGGTGTGTTTTGACCAAATTCCTTAAGTTGAAGGCCATGATTATGGAATTAAAGAATAGTCTTCATGCATTGTGCAGATGTACTCATCTAGTTCAGTCAATTTAAGTCCAAACTGGTGTATCCTTAAACCCTTTGGGATGTGTTTTGCCATATAGAGACTATTGTTGCTTTGAAACTTTGTTGAGCTCCCACGATTTCTTCTCTACAAAATTGTTAAACTTAATTCTATGTCATACAAATCCTAGCTTTGATCCGTTTATCACTGTTCAAAGGCTTTTATGCCAGCACAGCTTGCTTTTTGAGAAGAGTGATGTTTGTAGTAGTTTGTTGCACTGTGAGTGTGAAGAACTCTCTGAGGAGCTGGTCTAAAAGATGGAGCTGCTGAATGCAGAAGGCTTCTACCTACAGCAGCAAACTAATACTTGGTATAAAACCAACTACTATTCCTTTCTATTCCACATACACAAGCTGTGCAGATGCAGGTTGTGTCATCAGGGGCTGCCTTCTTCTCTATTGATGGTACAAGCTATGTAAGTGTTAGGCATCCAAATGAAGCAGTTGGCATTTCTGTCAGTGTGAATGCAGTTGCAACAATGGCCACAATATGCAACATGCAGGTTTGTCTGCTTCAGTAAGAAGTTGCTTTCCTAAGTGACATGTTGTGTAGGTGAGTAACAGCTTGGTTGCAGCTGAAAAGCTGCTAAATTTTCAGCCTTGAAGTCATGTATCTTGTCTGATGTTCCCATTGACTGAGATGTCAAACGGGATTTTCGATGGAGCTGATAACTCATGTAACAAGCACAGGAAGCAGAATGATTTTTAAATTGTTTGCCCAGTAACATTTCTAGTTCTCTGTGCATTAAGAGAAATTTCCTTATGTGTCTAAACATAGCACAAGAGTACAGGCTGTTTATAGGACTTAAATGCTTCCAATAGCTGTTTTTTTGCTCAGAGGAAGAGCATTTGTTAACACTAAGAAAAATAAAATTTAAAGGACACTTAAAGTACCTTAAGTATACTCTGCCCAAAGAATTAGTGTGGGAATTGCCAATGCATGGCAATTAATGTAATTAATTGATGAATATTAGTATGCAGTTATATAATACTCAAATACTGTGTTCAGTTCTGGGCTCCTCAGTGCAAGAAAAGCATTGAGGTGCTGCCATGTGTCCAAAGAAGGGCACTGAAGGTGGTTAAGGGTCTAGATACCAGGTCCTACATGGAGCAGCTGAGGGAACTGGTTTTGTTTAGCCTGGAGAAAAGGAAGCTCAGGGGCGACCTTGTCAGTCTCGTCTCTACAGCTACCTGAAAGGAGGATGTATCATGGTGTCAATTTCTTCTTCCAATTAAGTGATAGGACAAGAGGAAACAGCCTCAAGTTGCACCAGGTGAGGTTTGTGTTGGATATTAGGAAAAACTTCTTCACCAAAAGGGCTGTCAAGCACTGGAACAGACTGCACAGGGAGGTGGTAGAGTTCTTGGAGGTATTTAAGGCATGTAGATGTGGCACTTAAGGACTTGTTTTAATGTTGGATTTGGCAGTGTTAGGTTTATGGTTCTACATGATGAATTTAAGTGTATTTTTCAACCTAAATGATTCTATAAGGAAAAGAATACATTGGAAGTCAAGATACAGTTGGTCTGTATTGGAAATAATGATCTTGTTCTTGATTGTGGTTTGTAGAGATGAATGAGTGTAATTTTATTTTGGTTTTCCTCCATTTTCCTTGTTTTGGGGAAACAACTTCTGAAAGCCTTTTTGTTTGTTTTTTGGTTTTGGGTTTTTTTTTTTCCATTTACTGAAGAGAAAAATTTTTTGGTTTGGTTTTCAAAAAGCATTAGTTGTGTTGCCAGTACGTTAAAGTTGCAGCCTATCTCTAAGGAACTGCCGGTGTCAATTATTGAGAAACCCTTCTTTATAATAAGAAAGAGGTTAACCTAAAACTGAAAAGTAAGGAAGGTTATAAGCAGTTCCATACTGTCCTGAGTAATTTCCTGCTGAAACAAAGCACTTGAGCATTATGTGTGATTTAAATATGAAGGATTTTTTTTAAGTGACTTGAATAATGCATGACCTTAAAATTAGGCATGTGTTTAAGTGCTTGGCCAGAACTTAGGCTGTAATTTTTCTGAAATTTCATGAAGAGCCTACCCCATTGTACTGCTTGCAGCTTTCTCCATAATGTCATAAAAATCACTTATGTCTAAAAATATGAAAACTGTCATCAGCTGGTTCAACTGAGCTCTTAGTCACATGCATAGACCTATTTCTGATAAGTAGCCCATGACTTAGGAAAGGCACTACCCTACTTCTTTTTCTAGCATGGCTTCTCATTGTACAGTCATTTGCTGGCTTTGAACTTTCTGATTTAAAGTCTTATCTTTGTTACATAAATACTGATGGATTTCTTTTTCTTTGCAAAATCTGCAGAATAATTTTTTTAATCAGTTACACTTTGTACATCTACAATGTGCTCTATCTGGGAGTGGCATTATTTAGCAGCATGTGCAGAAATTCCCTTCTTTCCATTATGCTTCCCACCTGAGCATTCCTCAGAACTCGTAAATGATAGGAAACAGCAGAGGGTGAAAAATAATACCCCAATTCCTCAAAATGTTTGCTTGGTTTCTGTAGGTATCCTGCTTCTGACAGTCAATTTTACTGAATCTGACCACAGAATTTGCTTTTATGGAGGGTATTTATACATACTATATATATAGTTATATTATACACATTTGTATAGTATGCATGTTTTCCTTCTTTTTCAATTTGAGGGCTAGTGACTAAACAGCATCAATCTGAACATAATGGAAAACTGATGCAACAAAAATCGTGAGTTTGCTCTCACATCAAAGAGCTGATCCAAAGAGCCCTTCAAATTTGTTTCCAGATATATTATTGGGAAATGTCTATAAAAATAAATTACAAAACCCCTCAATATTCCTGTAGTACTTTTTGCCTAAGCGAAAAAGAAAATAAGACTTATGCTGATTTTAGATAATGTGTATTTCTGTATTTTGAGCATACTAGACTTAAATATGAACAAAATTCATTAATAAAATATTGCTGAGGTATTAGCATTTTATAAGCTGTATAAAAAAAATCTAATTAGGTCCTTTGGTTTGGACTCTTCTATCTAATATACTGTTAACCTAGATGTGGATATTTGTTTATTTGTATACATATGCAGCTTTTTAAAATATTCATTTATATTCTTATCCAAATTCTATCAATATTCAGCATGACTAATTTGTGACACTTTCCATTTCTATGCTCCAATTAATGTGGAATTAAGAAATTAACAGTGACTCCATGGGTAATGATATGTACTAACATGTCTCATAAGTATTCATATGTTCTCCCAAGACGTTTTTATTCTTCTTTCAGATCTGTAAATGAGAATGAAATTTGCATATCAGTATTACCAATTCACTGTGATATGTCTCATAGGCCAATTAGGCTGTGCATTTAAATTAGACCTGGAAATGCCTATTGTACATTGAAATGACAATGTTAGATATTTAAAACCAATATTGCTTATCTCAAGGTTTGTGACTCCTCTTCACCAGAAGCTTGCTAGAGGTCTCCTGGGCCATCTCTAATGGAGCAGGGAGCTGCTTTCCATTCCTTTCCGGAGCTTTCTTGCTCTCCTCAAACTATAGAAAGGCAAATGTGATAAGCTACACAGTAGGGGGTACTGAAGCTTTCTATGTTTGGCTGTATGTTTGTTTGATAAGCCACTTCTGCAGTAGCTTTCAGTGAATGAGTTCATGTCTGAAAGGGCTTTTCAACCGTGAAAAGGAAAGTTAGCATGAAGGCAATGCTTTTCTTCAAAAAACACATTCCATACGTGCCAAACAGTAGCCTTCCATGTAATTAAAAAGTAATTTATTAATATCTTGAGCAGAAATAAAAGCCCAACGGCAATCAGAGCTTTTATTTTAAAAAGGAGAAAGTGCAGTATTTCCATTATTCTCTGGGAATTTCTACTGAATGTCCAAACTGCTTAAGTACTTTGGCACTTGGCAATGTCCTGAAACTTTAGGATAAAGGGGGATTTTCTTCACAGGAGTTCAGTGGGATACAGTTCTAAAACTGTAAATCCATGTGAGTTTCTGTTTAAAATGCATATTGGCCAGTTTTACGTGAATTTTATTAGGAATTGTTAGTTTCTTGAGATTTTCTGGGAAAAACTTTGCTAATCAGCAAAACTGCTCTGGAGCAGAATACAGAACATGACTACTCTTTGATGGTAATATTTCTAGCAGAATATTAGAGTATAAATTGCTGAATATGAACTTTTCTCAGAAAACTTTGTGTGTTTCCTGTTCCACAAGACAAAACGGAAAATAAATTAATACATTACTTTTGCAGAGATCTCAAGATAACCGAAGACATATTTCTGTAGCATTGTCCAGTCTTTCATACATACATCTGTCAGTGTTGACAGGTTCTCAGTTTCTTCTGCCAGAAAATACCATTTTATACACAGTAATGGTGCTGCAAAATACAAATTCAAGTCATACTCCACCAAGTCCACCATTTGTAAGCAACACTTCAGAGTTATATGTGATGTATAATTTTTGATGCACAAGTCAGTTTTACATTTTCTAATGCATATCCCTGTGTGTTCTACCAATTCGGGCCATCAGTGTAGGGCAGGAAAAGACAGTCTTTGCAGACAGCTTCTAAAAGGTACATTTACATTTTAATTTTTTTTTTAATTTCAGTATCTTTGGAAAAAAATCGTAGAAAAATTTTGGGGCCAATCATTCATTGTCATCTATGGACCAGGCTTTGGTTGAATTTTAAAGGTACCAGTGTCTCCAGGAAGTCTTTGACTCAGTTTATTTCTGCGGAAAGAAATGGTCATTGTTCTTTTAGTACTTTTTCCTAGCTTTTACATGGCCACTGAGAAAAGTGCTGTTGATGTTGAAACACTCTAACGGTAAAAAGCAGAACAAAATTCACTTGTAGTTAACATTTCATAGGTGTTTGTTAAGCATAATAGCAGAGTTGAAGCATTTGATTTAAAATACAATGTGTTGGTTTTTTTATTATTTTTACCTTGAAAACTGTAAATTATGGATTCATAGCCTAGGGTTTTTTTTTTTCTTTTTGACTCTTGATGTAGTATATTCTTGTAATAGAATTTAAATCTTAATTTTACAGGCACTTTATTTTATTTATTGTTGCCAGAGTAACATAAAATTCTGACTTCAGTATTTGACAGGCAAAGGACGAATTGACTGTCAAGTATGTTGTGTTCAAGTATGATTATTGTGGATCTTTATTTTGTAGTTTGTTGGGTGATTTTGTTCCTCTCTGGATTGTAACTACTGTCTGCTTGAATGAAAGACTGTAATCAGTTGAAAATGTTGTAGATATTAGAGCTATGCCTTCCAACATCTTGTATCCACAAAGTACTTTGCTTTTTCACAGTTTCTAGTTCTCACTGTGAAATTACAGGGCTTGTTTGAAATTGTACAGATGGATATGGTTTGCATAAACTTTCATGAGTGCTTTAATGATTGTCACTTCATTACTGTGTTATTAAAGATCAAGGCAATTATTTATCACCAGTTTTTCACTCCTAAAATCCTTTAAGCTATTTTTTAGAACATTAAAAACCATTTTAGGCTGAGATTGGATTTGTTCATTTTGTTGGGTTTTTTTTTTTTTTTTCTGAGTCCTAAGGAATGATTTTTGAAATATGTGTGGAAAACACACATGGTACCAGATACTCTCCAGTTTTCAAATGTTAATCCAGCAGACTCCTCTAAATCCAGAGTGGTATCAAACAGCAAGGAGTTGAAAGTAGCAGATTCTGGGATTGCTTTCATACATCACTAGATGTTAATAGTTGTTTTGTGTTGGGTTTTTTTGTCACAAGGATGTTGGAGTAGTTATCAGCTTTCAAGCAGCATGACTTTCTCAATTGTACAGCCCTTTGATGAAATTGTCAACTGCAATCATACAAGATTGAAACATGTCAGGGAAAGAGGGAGGTTATTTAAATGAATTTAGAGAAATAAAAATGAGAATGTGTTTTATTAGCATTTATTTAAAATTTTTTGATTTTTTTTTTAAGTTAAAGGTGGATAGTTTCTCATTGTTCTTTCAGTAATAAGAAAAACTTTGGTTTGTGGGTTAGGTTTTTTTTTTCTCTTTTTATTTGAAGCAACTTCTAATAGAGAGGTTTTGTTGATGTAGTAGTAATTTCCCAGTTTCCAGTAAGCTAAGCTGCACTAACACAAATAGAATGAATTTAAAATCTGCTTCTTTCAATAAAACTGAACTAAGCATTTGCTGCCTGTCTTCATGTAGATCCTGTGCTAGGAAAAAATAACTAAGAGGCTCCAGTGCACACGTGTGGTGGAGCTCTGTCCATCATGGACCATTCTTATGCTGGAATCTCTTTGCCCATGCCCATGAGACAGCTTGTTACCAGAAGGCTGCAGTAAGCACAAAGATCTTGGTTTTCATTTTGCTGATGCTGTTTGGGTGTTTTGGCTCTTGCAGAGGATTTCTGAAGTCAGTCGTAACTATGGAAATGTTAGAAGAGCTTGGAATCAATGAAAATTAGCTTTCTAATTCACTGTTGGCCATTGTCATTGTCAATAAGAGTTATCAGTTTATCTAGTTGGAGCATGTGCCTTATGATCGCTTATAAACAAAGCATGCATGTCTATAGCTTACAGTTTTTAAAAGAACAGCCAAAAGGTGATAAACAAAGAAGGTAGCTAGTTACTACACACAGTGCTTTTGCCATATCAGTATGACAAGCTGACTTTGTTGCTTTCTAGATGGGTAACCTGAAGTTTCAACTTCTATTACGTTTTGTCTTCACACTTTTTACGTCTGATATATAGCTATACCGTAGTTTTTCTCTCTGTTATTAATCTCTCAAGACATTCCAAAAGGTATTGTTACTTACTCATAAGGTGTCATTTGTTTCTGCTTTTATATATTGCCATTGTCAAGAACAATACAATGGTTTAATTAATGTTGGAGGGGGTTTATGTGTTGTTTTGTTTTTTTTTTTTTTTCCCAAGACCGCTTCATAGGTAGAAAACGCATGCTTGTTTGTTGTAGTTGTTGGTTTTGTTCCAGTTATTCATCTCTATATACCGTGTCTGTTTGGACAAAATAACTGCTAAAAATGGTGCACTATGACAAAATAGTTAATGACTTCTCCTAATCATCACTTTCTTACAATTGGAAAAACTCCAGTACACATAATGAAGGATAATATGTAGGAGTAATCTAATTGCACATTAGACCAGAAGGCTTCAAATCTATGTATTCAGCAAAGGCTAGAACTGGTTGTTCACTTTTTCTCTATAACACTGATTGACTTATTGTTCTCTTTAAAGACCCACAACTTAAGTGACAATGTGCTCCGAGTAAAACTTGGGGAAGTTTGTAACCATTTTGTAGCTGCATTTAGTTTAGTAACATGAAATATCAGTTATTCTCTAAGGTATTGTGTAGCTGTAGATCATAAACTTCTAGCTTAAATTAAACATCACAGCTGGTTGCCTTAATTTGATGCATTATAGCACAAATGTTTAAACAGCTTGACTAAAATGAACCATACTGCAAAATCAAAAGAAGATCGAAGGTCATTGCATGTGGTGCCTAGTGATTTGCGAATTTCCTTTATTTGGGTATATAAAATGTATTCTCTGGAACTTAGCGTAGAGGACTGGAATTTGACAGGTAGAACAGATCAGCAAAATGTGTTCAGTCAGTTTTGCTTTAAAATGATATGATATAATAAAGAAGTCCAAAATAGAATAGCTGTCTCAAATTTTCAGAAGGAAATTAAAACCAAAATATCTTTTGGATAGCCAGATCTTCTGGGTTCTTTCATACATGCTTATATAGAAATATGTATTCCATGTAATTAATAATTCTAACTTCTAATCCATTTATCCCATTCAACTTTATTGCTTTTTAGGAACATATTATGGCTTCTCATACACGTGTAGGGGATTCTTAGTTGAACAAGAGAAATGTAGGCATCTAGAGATATCTGATTTTTAGCTGTGTTCCTACTTGACTGAGAAAATGTGTCATTCTGTCTTCAAAAAGGCCTGGAATGCAAATCACCTGCCTTTGCTTCCTATCTATTCAATGTGAGTCTAGTGTTAAGACTTTATAGCAGTGTAAAAGAAAACACTGAGCTGAGCTATTGCAGAGAAAATTAAGGTAGTCTGGGCAAATTTCAAAATACAGTATGTTTAATACTGAGTGCTGGGATTCTCTGTGGACTTTCTTTTTAATATGCAGCCAAATTCCAGATAGCTGGTAATTTATCTGTAACCATACTTGGCGTACGTACATTGTATATGAATTTGAAAAACACAATTTGGCAGTTTTTACTTACCTAAGCAGTAAGTAATTATAACTTATATGTGCTTTAGGAGTTTGACCTAGTTCATACCAGAGATAATGACTTGTCCTTCATGGTGAAGAAATGCTAGCAGAAACCTGTTGGTTCAGTTTGCTTGTCTGTATTATTTTTTGTTTGCCTGCCAACTTGCTTCTTGTCTGGAACAAAATGGGGGCCTGTTCTAGTGTTACTTCTCATAAGAGATCTATTCTTACACATTTATATGAATCCAGATTATTATTTTTTTTAATCTGGTGAAGTTATTCTATGATTTTCCTTCACCAAACGTCAAGGTTTTAATCATGACTTTCTCATCATGTGGTCATTTGACCTAAACTGTCAGTGCTGTCGCATCTGTGGTAACTGTATTGATCTACTGAAATATCCCAGTTCATACAGCAATTCTCTATTACAAAGCGAAGTCCATACAAGTATAGCTGCTGATACGCTTTCTGCAGTTAGCATCTAGTGTTCTTAGTGAATACCTGGAATACTTTTATATATTTAGTTAATAAGCAATGACTGTATCTCCTTCATTACGATCTTCCATGGTTCCCTGAATTTTCAAATACTTATTTAAATATTTTCTTAAAGCTGCTTCTTCTTTTTTTTGTATTATTAAAAAGGCTTTTTTTTTTTTCTTTGCTACATTTATACTTTCTGCTTGCCCATGTCTTCACTCTTGCAAAACCATGTATGGGTGTTTTGTTTTTTTTTTCCCAGATGTGTCATCTTATATGGAGCTTAAGAAAACATTA
This sequence comes from Myiopsitta monachus, assembly GCA_017639245.1. NCBI lineage: Eukaryota > Metazoa > Chordata > Aves > Psittaciformes > Psittacidae > Myiopsitta > Myiopsitta monachus. The sequence continues at coordinate 67,815,139 of CM029917.1, read as the reverse complement.
AAATCCTGTGATTAGATAAGTAATGCTATGTAATAACACATAGAATAATTATTGCGTGAATAAATCCCTGTGACTGTAAAGCCTCTATTTCTTAAATTGCAAGTGCTTGTAAGTTTATCCTTCCACTTTGATATAAATTGCAGGTGCTTGCATGTTTATCCTTCCACTTTAATACTGATGTGGTATTAAGAATATGGTTCTTAAATAACTTCATCACTTGTGTAAAATAAAGTATAGTTTCTTTCCTGTTTTGCACCTGAAACTCCAGTGAAGATGTGCTGATCCTGATTGATAACATTTGGATTCACACTGTGGTGCCCAAGATCAAATGTGTTACAAATTCAGTATTTATAATATATCAACTTTAATTGGCTTCAACCATTGTAGATTCAAGACTTTTTGTTGTAAGATGAATTAATGACTGAAGGCAGTGCTGCAATAAAATGTTTTCATTGTTTCTTTCCACCATTTTAGTCATAGAAAATTTAATTGAAAACTACTCCATTAATAAGAAATAAAAGGTACATTGATCAACTTAAGTAATTATTTGATTGGCTTCAGTCCATAACAGAAAAGTTACCTACCTGTAATAATGTCTACTTAAATGCTTATGTAAATAAAAATAGACTGTTATGTTCACTGGAATTAGGATTGTTGGTGGTTTGGTTTTTTTGTTTGGGTTTTTTTTGGGGGGGAAGGTCGCAAAACACCTGTTCTCCAATCTCAAGGTTATGGTTTTCCTAATTTTTTAAAAGGTATCCTTAACTTCCTATAACTTAATTTCTTGTACTCATGTTTATTTTTAAAATTACTCTAATTCTGTGCTTATGCTTCCGGTTTTCATTTAACTCAGTTTTACTTGAAAAGTTGACAGCAACAATTCTTGTTCATTGGCTTCTGAAAATTTAATTCAGTTGGTGACAGTATGGTGTGTTGTGAACATGTAAATGTTAGTCCAACCTGATGCTATAGAAAGTAAAGTGCTTAACTCATATTTCTCCTCTTTTTTTGTTCAAGGGCCTGAACTTATCATACAGCCAAGTTTTGGAGACTAAGTGTTTTGGGTTTTTTCCCTTCCCTTCCCTTCTTCCCCTCATTAAAGTTAGGCTTCTGGGTCCTTACCTTGAAAGTTGCATAAGTCATCAAATACAATTGCTATTTGTGAGTCTCGTAGAAGCGCTTAGACATCATTGGGTGATTCCAGAATTCAAAAATTGGATGATGTATGAGCTGAATTACTTAATTCAGAGCTTCACCTTATAAAACAAACACACACAAAAAAAAATCCCATACACCCAAAGCAACAAAACCCCAAAATGATCAAAACACTCTCAAAAAACTGTTCAAGTATGTAATCTGTTAAAGTACTTTAAAAGTCTCAGTGCAGGCCTGGTTGCTTTGAAAAGATAGTGCTAGACATCCTAATCAAGAAGAACAGTTTGTTCAACAGTAACTAATATGAAATTTATTTAAAATCTTTAAAAACCTGTCTCCAAGGCTAAGCATCAGAATTTTCTGGGCTGATCAGGAAATATCACAGCCTCTTCTTCTTTTCTTTTTCTTTTTTTTTCTTTTTTTTTTTTTTTTTAAGCGATAGGGTAAGGTGCTCCCAAAATTTTTTATTTAAATGATTGACAATAACATTATGTTTATGTAGTCTTTGAACTACAAGCAAATCCACCAACCGTATATATGAATTTAAGTTCGATATAATCACTTTACAATGAAGAGGGCGTTGTTGTTCAAGGAGCTCAGTCCCAAGGAGATACATAAAAGCTGTTTCTAAAAGAAATATTGAAAAGCAAGGATATCCTATTATCGTTTAGTTATGCCACACATTTTTAATTAGCCAGCTATTTGACTAAGCGAAAATTTCAAATCTGCTCTTTTATGGGATAAAATTAAGGAGAATTACCTAAATCATAATATTGTTTATATGACTAAATTATGGAAATATAATTACAAAACCTTGAAGGAAAATGAAGGCTGCAAAATAAAGTACTCCCATGGGAAGTGCCGTAGTGAAGACTGCCTTTGTTTCTGCTTATGTTTTATCACTTGGCAGTGATAAAATTTCTGCTTGCATTAACCACTCTTCTACCTCCCCTCTGCCCATCACAGCCCACAAAAGAGGGAGAAATTAATCTTCGGATGACAGTTTATTTCTTTTAACGTAGTCATCGTTTGTTATGCAGTTCAGATTTTGTTTCCTTTTTTCATCTAAGCAGAGTTTCTTTCCTTGTTAGCTAAATCCAGGTTTAGGCCTTGGAAATTTCTACCTTCCTTCCAGAAGTTGCTGCAGAAGTATGAAGGCCTTAGAAATCAATCAGAAAGTTGTATTTTACATGGATTCATTTTGACAACTCATTAAACACTTTTTTTAAAAAGTCCAAGACAAATATCCTGTGAAAAAAAGCGCTAATTAAGATAAAGTTCATCTTGAACAAAGCTGCTGCTGAGGGGAAGTTATCCCTTCTGAGGGACAGCAAAGATTGCCCAGCAGTTTGCAAGGCTGTTACTATTAAGGAACAAATAAGAGGTCAGTACATTTATATGGTAGAGTTCAAAATTACAAACCTGGATTTAGTAAAGCTACAATCTCCCTAATAGTAAAAGTTGTTTCTGCCGCCTGCAAAACAAATGCTACAAAACTACTGCAATATAAATGACCTTTTTTTTTTTTTTTTTTATTGCAGCGTGTGAAATAATGTCTGACCACACTTGATTGCCACCATACAGGTGGCAAAGCATGTTTTAAGGAACATGTTCCTTAATACCACATCAGTATGAAAAAGTTTTACAGTAGATTACAAGGTCTAGACAACTTAATTTTGTAGCATCCTGAATGGTATAAATAATAATATTTGTTCAAGCATGCAGGAAGGTGTTGATGTTTTTCTCCAGATTTTTCACAGATGTTTTTAATTTGATATTGCTGTGAAGTGTTCTGTCTTTTGTGCTTCTGACTAAAACATGATGGTTATGCTCATGGTTCACATTTGCAAAAGAAGTCTAAAGGATATAGGTGATTTTAAAGCTTCCATTTTGGACAGGGAGTGAACTGATAAGCTGAATGTGCCAACCTAGCAGATTTTAATGACACAACACACTTGGGGAAATCAGAATTATTGTTATTCGTAGAGCAGCATCCTGATACTACTGTTCACTAACTGTAAGGAACAGAAATTCAGAGATGGATAAAGAAACCATCTGCGTAAAACAGTCAGTTGAAACACAAGAGCAGACATAACAGAGGGGAGTATATGATCTACGTGACCTGTATTGCAAGGCAATTTGGTAAGAATCATTGGTATAGAACATTGAATTTCTGGTGACTACCTTTTTGTATTGCAAAATTAATTAAAATGTAAGAGGAAAGGGTGTTTGAGAGAAGTCCAGTACAGCACAACTCCGTCTCTCCCTTTTGACTTTGTATCTCTCATGTCTAATTTAAAGATTTTTCTGGAAAGGCAACATCAAAGCTGTTGCAATTTGGATTTGGAACATTATTTTTTCTTTATTTGAAAATGCATTACTAAAAATATGTGTTAAATTAAATTTATAGTATTTTGGCTTTTCCTAGAGTGAAAGAGTTGCTTACACTATATCACATATAACTTAATAATTGAGGCTGTTGTAACAAAGATTTGGTCTCAGCTTCCTATCAGCAGGCAATGTCCATCCGCTTTCTGGGGAGCACAGCTGCAGTATGCGTAGTGTTTGTTCCGGAAGACTAATGTTGCAAATAATGAATGCCCCCCTTCCTCTTCCTTTCTCTTAGCTTATATTGCTCAACAGACATCCTATGATATGGAATATCCTCTTGGCTGGTTTGGGTCAGCTGTCCTGGCTGTGTCGCCTCCCAAGATCTTGCCCATCCTCAGCCTTCCCAGTCTACCCAGCTTTCCTAAAATTCTGAGCTGTGCAGGCCTCTTTGCTGTATGCAGAGGAGTTCTGAAGGCAGGGAAGTTGTAAGAAAGTAGGATGAAGACCAGCAGTGTGGAGGAGGCTATACTGCTCTGTTGCTATTTTAACTGTGAAGTCCTGTTTTCTTGATGATTTTGTGGAGTCCCAGCTACAGAAACAGGCCTAGCTGCATAGCAACTGCTGTGAGTTCCGCCAGACAGAGAAATAGAAATGTCCTATACGAGGCAATGGTTATAAGATTAAGCATAAAGTGAGGGGCATCACTCTTCCTTCTGGAGATTGCTGACCTTGACTTTAAAGTCTAGATGCACAATTAGGATATAATATAATGCAAAACGAATGTGCACAGCTTGTAAGATACACTGTGATGGAGAAAATAGGTGCTCTGCTTGCTGTGGGGAAGAAAAGAAAAAAGGTAAAGAGGTTAACAAAGATGCTATGAGTTTGTATTTTCATGCACCCGAATATTCTAAGGCCATAAAAGTATTGGTTCAAATAGAACTTTTGCAGTGAAATGAATTCCACTTTTTGTCATTCCTGTGACATATTTACTGCTTTAGTAAGAATTCTGCAAAGGATTTCAACCCTAGCACTTTAGTGTCCAATTGTTGTGACTTCCCCTGAAACTGAAGTTGTTGTAATGAGGAGAGACCTTGGATTTAAGGGTCATGCATATCATAAACTGAAGTCTAAAGGGAATAGCAAAATCTCTGGCAGAGAAAGAACAAAGGTTATAATTAATTAAGTAGCAGAGAGAGAAAGTACCAGGAACAGGTACAAGTAAGGAAGGAATAGGTCTACAAGGAGAAAGCATGAGTGGAAAGAAAGGAATGGAAAAGAGTAGTTTCAGATCTAGTGCAGATGAAAAGAGAGAAGAGGAGATGAACTCAGCTGAATATAACTAATAATTTTGTGTCAGAAGTTTAGCTTTGTAGCATTTACGTCCTATTCTTAATTATCCTCACCATAAAATGTTTTTTGTTGTTTCATTTGTGGGGTTGTTTGGTTGTTGGTTTGTGGTTTTTTTATTTTTTGTTTTGGTTTTTGTTTGGGTTTGTTTGTTTGTTTGTTTCCTGTGAAAGTTTTTGTATCATATCAGTGGAATAGACTGCACTATTTGGTCACTATCTTTAATCAGGTAAGGATTACAAATACTACACCAGCCTAAGAAAGCAAAGCTTCAGGGTTACCACCTGAGTTTGAGAGACCAGCTGTTGAACCTAAGGTGGTCTTCTGAATACAGTACTATTATAACTCATTTTGATATCCACTGACAGACTAATGATCTCTTCATGTTACCTGTTTCTTTTGCTCTGTGTGTTGTAAGTTCCTTGACTAAGTCTGTGTGTGGTGCATTTTCCTTCTACTTAAGAATCTATGTAGTGACTGGCATCAAGATCAGTAAAACAAACAATAAATGGAAGATTGTAGTCTGAGGAGCAGGTAAAACTTCGCAGATAATTGGAGCTGATCTGAATATATAGGGTCAGATGCCATGAAAGATGTCTGTAGTGCCTGAGGAGAACAAGCTAAGACTAGAATGGAAATGAAATTCACTCAGAAGAACACAAATGAGGGAAAATTCATCTGTTTGCAGTATCTACTGTACTCCCTGTGGTAGAATTGGAAACTTAGGCTGCCAAAAACAGTTAAGTCTTTCACAGATTGGGTGCAGTTTTGGCACTTCAGAAATTAGTTGGTGTCTTCACTTTTGCTTATGTGCAAATTCTTATAGGAAAGCAAATGCTATTTCTGTAAGTGATGCTGGAAAAGTCAGTATATACAGAATAAACAGAGCATCCCTTTCTAAAAATGTTGAATGCTGCATTACTTTTCAAGAAGGTTGCCACTCTTTTGACATAGAGCGACGCTTGTGCATAACAAGTCAATTTTGTCTGCAGTATTTCTTGAACATACAGCTAGAATAACCTGATAGCTTAAGACAGCTTTCTTGAGAAATTCTGTGGAACTCATGAAAAACTCAGCAATTCTTTTTTATAGAAGAGAAGGTATATCTGCCATTTCTGATAATACCTATACTTTAAAATTGCATTTGGTCAAGTAATTTTGTTTTGTTTTCTGCTTTAGTATTTCATGTTTTATGTACTTTGAAAATAGACGTGTGGTGGCCTGCTGTAAATGTATCATTGAATTCAGAGGAATGAGGCTTTTGTTGCCATGAAAGGAATAACATACCATAAATGCTCTATATGTGAAAACAGGCAAATGTCTTGTGATTATCAAATAGGCAACAACGTAAACCATTTTTTCCATATACACTTTGAGAGTTCATTGATTTTCTGAGATGTTGTTCTGTTGAGTCAGTTTGATTTTTCAAGAAAATATATACAGGCAATCAGGAAACAAAACAGATTGGTGGGGGAAGGGAAGAGGGTGGGGTGTCTTTAGTCAGATTTCAGTTCTTCAAAAACCATTTAATGAACAGAGTAAAATCAGATTTTTACCTTACTTGATTTTTTTAAAGCATCAATAAGCAAAAGTTGGCTGAGCTTTTTGCACAGCTTCCTCTTTATGATTGTAGGTGCTTTTTGTGTTACGGTGATTCCTAAATCCACAGGTATCTTGTTACAGAGGATACTGCAGGATGTTTCTGGAGAAAACAGGAATCTGAACCAAGTAGCAATAGTATGATGTAGAGGCATAGGTTGTTACCCCACTGCAAGGTCTCACAAGTAAATTCTCAATTTTTTTTGCTGTAGCTTTTGGATGCACTGTTAGTGGGTCTTGTAGAGTATGTTCGCTTGTGTGTTAATAAAACACTCATTTCTTTAGTATGTTTTATAACTTTGGTTCTGTTTGAAATTTTGGAAATTATGGCTCCCAGCCAAGTGCGAAGACTTTTAGGTTAAAAAAGTTGTTTGGGTTGGTTTTCGTTGTGGTGGGATTTTTTTGTTTGGTTGGTTGGTTTTTGTTGGTGTGGGGTTTTTTTTTTGTTGTTATTGTTTTGGGGGGTTGTTGGTTTTGGTTTGGTTCTCGTTTTTTAGATTAAACAGATGTTCGTTGTTGTATTCTAAAAATGCTGACCAGGACTTAGTTCCTGGATAATGTTGTGTGGTTGCTAAATATTTATAACCCAAGATCAAACCATCCAGTGAGCTGTTTGATGTAGTAAGAATGGTATTAGTTTATATAGACCTTTTTTTTAAAAAAAAAAAAAAACAAACAAAAAAAAAAAAACACAACATTGTACGTTGTTAAAATCACCCATGGGCTGCAACATTGACTTTCACTGTATGTTGCCTGTTAATTCTGGTTACTGAAGTTCTGGGTCAGTGCAAGGGTCTATGCAGCCTTGTCTGTCTCTGGTGGTGGTCACAAGCAACCACTTACAGAAAAGCTGGTACATGAAAGCATATGACATTTTCCTCAATGCTCTCCCAGTCTATCGTTTTGCAGCTCAAGGGGGCTCCTGAACTGCTGCTTGTTACCTGTTTATTTGTTAACACCCAAAGGATCTCTGCTCCTCACTTGTCTAATCCAATTTTACAGAGTTTGTAGTTTTATACCTCTTCTGTTCTCCTTCAGCCATTCATTGCATCTCTTAACATGCCTAGTTTGAAAGTGCTTTTGTTTCAGAGCTGTCCTTCTTGATTTACACTTACAGATCAGAGGGAGCCTCTGGTCTTCCACCAGCAGACAGAATTCACCTCTCTTGTTCTGCATCCTTATAAGATGCTAGAGCATATAGCATGTCTTGAGAAATGAAGCAACTTCCTAGGCAGCACTGGCTTATCTAAAAGCAGCATTTATAAACAAATGCGGTTTTGACAGTAGGAACACATTATGAGCTGAGACAGCACTGTTGCAGCATTAAAGAATACTTGTAAAAAAATTTTAGCAAAACAACTTTATCAACAATAGTGTACTGACAGGCTGATTATGAGCCAATAAAGAGGAATTATGTGGTAGATTGAATTTATATTAAAGTAGAAATTGACTGTTGATGCTTCTCAAGTGTCATAGGTTCACTTTCCCCTCTTTTTCACTTCTTTTGAGGCAAAACTAGAATTTATTCCTCTTTTGTCTCGAAAACTCTAAGATAGTATCAGGGTGTCTCTTCAGACTTGTATAGCATAGTTTTTACGCTTTCATGAAGATCTTATTGTTTGAGATGTTATTTCCCCTCTTCAAACAATTTTATATGACAGCTGCTTATGGTCATGATTAGAAGTCGTCTTTTTGGTTCCATTATAGCAGTAATCTGGGGACCATAGCAACATGGCTTGCTTATGATGTATGTCAGTGGGAAATAAAGATCTAGTTCCCCATTTCCTTAAATGATGAGAAATTGTATTTTTTAAAGGAATATAAAAAAGACCTTTTTTCAATGAAGATCCCGTAATGATTCTAGAAATAGTAATTAAAACCTTATTTTAGATTCTTTGTGCTAGAACTCCTTTGTGGATGTGCATTATATCAAAACTTAGAATGTAAAGGTTATTTTCCTTGTGCAGTGTAAGAATCGTTAGTATTTTTTGCAGGTGCTTGGAAAACTACAACTTCTAGACAGCAATGAAAATGCTTTGCAAATATTTAGCTACATATTTCATTACTTTCATCAATTGAAATCGAAACATCAGCACTATAAATGCTTAATTATGTTTCAGCACCGGAATGATTTGCTATGGAATTTGTAACAGCCACACAGCTTTTATGAAGTCAAACTCCCATCACTGGGAAAGTTTCTAAATGGTCAAAACTGTTCTGCTTAGAAAGAGTAGTACAAAGCTGCAGAACATTCTTGTGAGTCTTGGTTAGATGTGCAAAAATATTTGTAATATCATGATAATGCTTACTGAAGTGTGTTGGTTTTGTCTTATTGAATTAATTATGATACACTTGATATTTAATTTTCTGTATCTCTGCTGAGGTGAGTGGGCAAGAGTGAAGGGCATGAGTGATAAACCTAAATTCACAGTAAAAAGGTATCTACTTCAATCATTTTCCAGTGTCAATTACTGGCAAAACTCATGCCATGGCTTTTGCTGAAAGCAGGTTCACAGTGGGTGAGAGTGCCTTTTGGTCCTTGCTTAAGCAAGTAATTGCCTCTGAAAAAGTCCTTACAGTGCATCTGAAAGCCTGCTGCAGTGACTGAAACTTTTTCACAAGTGATACTGCTCCATTCTATTCTGTCCATGTCTTTCAGGCTTTCACTGAAGGTTTCTGTTTCTCTGTAATTCTCCAAGCTCCACTTTCCCATACAGTCTTCAAACATTCCTCTGGATTCCTGAGCATTACCTGGGCCAAAGGCGCTGTCTGGTGTGGCTAGGCTAGGCTGAAGGCACTGTGCAGCAGTCGGCCAGCTGCCCATCTAGCTGGTTTTAAGCTTGAAGGTCATGCTGAAACCCCTTGCTAGCTGAGGCTCTTTGCATCTGTCCAGTGATTTTCATGAAGGTTATAAAAATTTCTGTTTTTAACTCTGCTTAGATTAGTTAGTACTGATCCTTGTAATAAGGAAGTATGTAGAGGATAAGGATAGATGGAGAGGCACGGTGATCTCTTCTAGAGGGTGCATGTGAGTATGCACCCTTGATGGGCTGTGTGTGAATGCAGGACAAAAAAAGTCACGTATTTGTCCTGTTCGGGGAGTGCTAAACCCAGAACAATGGTTCTCCCCAAAATACTTGTCAAAATGTACAAATAATTTACTGAATAATTGGTATAATGTCACACTGGGAATGACTCAAAGAATGGCAGCTGTGGGTTGTTTTCAGTATTGCTAGATGTATGTACAGTGGAACAGGGGTCATACCTTCTTGCTAGCAGTGAATAAGACTTCAGCCTATTTGTTGCAAAGATTGATACATGATTTCCATGGTGGCAACAGTTATTTAATGTGGTTATTTTTCTTTATTCATTTAACCAGTATATGATAAAAATCTGCCCCATGCAGTTGCTGGGACAACTTGAAAAACACCCTTTCATTACATTGTACTGTGTTCTTCTAATGCCACAACTGCGAAACTCATTCCTCAGGACAGCAGTCTGTAAAATTGCTGTGAACACTTAGCTGTGTAAGGTTTAATTAATGCCAGAAGCCCTCAATAGACATCAGTTGCAATTTGAAATGTGCTGGGTTGATGATTCCTGCACTCTGCCTAATGCATGTGCTGTTAAATCGCTGTGCAAAAGTGGCTGGCGCTGACATTAATCACATCCCACGAGTGTCCCTGTGTGCACAGAGGGAAAGGAACCCGCAAACCAAGAGAAGAAACATTTGACAGGCAATGCTCTTAAACATCTCCACTTACAGGCCTAAAGGACAAAGTGCATAACATCAGCATTTCATGTGATAAGGGTGAAAAATATAAAGTCAACAAATGCTTTTGATACTTTCAAAAGTTAAGAAAACTTCCCCAAATAAAGCTTTATATGAAATGTGCTGCAGAATCATGTTTGTTATTACTATGGGATTTTCATAGCACTGTTACTTTTTTTATTGCATTTGTTTAGCCAGAGTTATTCCTTCAATGAATGCTGGTAGTTACGGAAAAAGAAAAATAGGGAAGAAGTTATGGAGAGAAACAAACGAAACCACACAAACCAACTGTTTCAAAACAGGCATTTTGGAACAGACTTTGAAATTCTGTTTGTGTACCTATGCAGAAGCTGGCAGCATTTAAAATCATGTACACCATGAAAGTGATAAATGTGGTTGCTTTATAAAGGGATAATGGAAGAAAACCTACAAGGTTATAAACTGTGTGCTTTCTCTGTTTACCAGGCTTGATTGGTTTGTGTTCATTTTCCTGTTCTGTGTTTGTGTGTGTCAGCACAACTCTGCCAGCTGAGTCGTGAGCATTCCAATGAGAGGTGATGATGTGGCAGTGTATTTTAATGACAGTAGAAGTGCAGGAATAATCTATCTAATCCGTTTTGTCCTGTAGCTTCTTGGAAGAGGTAATTCTTGCTACTCCAGGAGAAGGGTCTCATGCTACTTCTGTGAGACAAGTATTTGAAACAAATATGTTTATATCCTTGCTTAAGGTTTAGGATAGTATTTTTCTAACTTGCAGTTGTTTCTAAAAAAAAATTAATGCTGGTTTGCTTGGCTTGTAAGCAGTTTAATTCAAGACTTTACATGTTTCATCTCCATTTTCAGCTAGTAAACTTAGAGAAAGCACAACATAAATGAGGTAAAACCTTGTTGCTATTTTATAGCTGATGGGTTAACAATTGATGTCTAAAAGAACAGTAACCAGTTTCTCATCTTCAAAGATGTTATTAATACTGCTCAGCTAAGTAAAGGAGAACTCAATTGAAAAGAATGTCAATGCTGTATCTGTGGTGTCCATTTAGCTAAAAAAAAGGCTGTAATATTGTTAATAGAAGGTGTGCAAGTGGGATCTTTTGAACATGAATGTGTAGTCCTGCTTTACAGTAATCTCACACAAAATTGACCTGAATACTTCTCACAGTTGTGGAATCTGAGAAGGTAACTGAATCTGGAAATTAAAGCAAATATGCTGAATGTTAATGGTTTGAGGAAAACTGCTTTTCTGTATAGGACACAAGACTTGGAGTGTGGATCTGTGCAGCACTCTATAACTGCAGGCGGCTTCATGCATGACCTTGAAAAATAAATCCCCTATTGACCATTTTTGTTCAAATATTTGTGGGAAAATCAAGTCAATAGCACTAATTTTGTGGGGGGTGGGGTGTGTGTGTGTGTGTTTTGCTCCTGTAAAGCTTAAGGTCCTATAGGTCCTATATCACAATTTCTGATTTATCAAATTGGGGTAATTTGTCTCCTAGGCTTGTCTGTTGGGTGTCTTATATTTTGATACAGGATTATATTCATCTAGATGGTCATAGTGCTATAGCAGTGATAATTGAAAGACATAGGGGTTGAGGGAGAGCTAAATCATTAGACAAGCTAGCATAAGACTCTGGGTGCAACCATAACAAAAATTAAGACTGAAACCATTGCTTATTACTGACTGTACTTGTAGAGGTAATTGCTGCACGAATGACTGTGCTTGATGTGTTAGTCTTTTTATGACTGCACTACTGCTTGGTTTTACTTCCCTTTCAGTAACCATCTCCGGGTTTTGTTTTGTTCTTGTTATTGTTGCTGGAGGGTTAAATTGACATCAGTTTTTATTATTCATAAAGTTGATCATATATTTTTTTTTATTGTATTGCATTATTCAAAGCATGCATGGCCACATCTGGGTCATATATGAATGTGTGAATTGTTTTTTTTATTATTATTTTATTTTTTTTTTTATTTTAGAGAAGTAATGACTAGAAAAAGTTCCTGTATACTTTCAGTTGTGTGTACATAAATTCATGTCTTTAAAGTAGCCTCAGTTTATTATGGAAAACAAAATCAGCAAGGAAGTGACTACTTGCCATGCAGTCCTACTGCATGATTGAATAATAGCAAATAATAACTATTTATTGCTTTAAAATAGAAATTCTAAATTTTTAGTAGTGCCTGGAAATGGAATGTTACTTTTTGTTGATGCAGCAGATAAAACAGGAAATAATCAATCAAAGTACAGTTGGTTTGTTTGTTGTTTTTTTTTTAATTCTCCTAATCTCAGAAGTAGGATGTATTTTTTTTTAATATAGCATGAACAGATACCCACCACTGTTTAATGCTGTATCTTAAAATACCTTCCAAAGATGCTTTTGAAAAATAAAAGTAAAAAGTCAGGTGTGTTTGCAAAATCCTTATCCTGAATTTCTGTGGTGGTCTTATGTCCCTATAAACGTCTATTTTTGATTTCACAATACATACACAGGTGGTACTTATAATGTTTAGGTTACAGTGTCATCAGCTCAGTGGGGTAGGAGCTTCACTTTTTTGTGTGTTTTCTGTTTCTCATTCTATACTCTTAAAGCTTGGAGTCTTATTTTTATTAGTAGCATCATACAGCACTCAGCAAAATGGAAGAGTTTTTCTGCTGTAGAACTTGGGGGTGGAAAGTTTAAGAAAATACTTGGGAATGTAAAGGTTTCAAACTTTTTTAAAAATAACGGTAATAATCCTCTGGCTATGACCTAGCAAACATTTCTTTGCATTACTGTGAGTAGGATTAGCTGGTATGACTACAGTGGGGCTTGTAATTCTATCAAGATTCGAAATCTTGTTCACTTTCAAAGAGTTATGAAGTGATTACACTTTTAGAAGTTGGGATTTTTTCATTAAATGTATTCAGACTTGGCAGTAGCTAATTATTAAAGTATTGCAAACGGCTTGGGGACAGGCTTGTCTTTGCCTGTCTTGATCCACACAAGAGTACTGTATCCCGATAGAAATCAAAGCAGAAGTGACATCATTTTCATTCCAGGTACCAGTCTTTTCATATGCATGGGACTTTGCCTTTGTGTTTTACAGAAAAATTATAATGTAAGAACGGAAAAACTAATTTGGTTTGTATAAGAGTCCCATGTGAAAACTGTTAAATGTTCACTGAAATTCTGTGAGGCTTTGTTTTTTGTCATTCACAGTGATTTGACAGAACTATAACCCCCAATGAAACTTGTATTTGTTCATACTTGGGTTCATTCCCACCAAGTTCCCCCAGGTTTTCACCTAGTGACGGGCTACTCACACTCATTTGCCACTGTGGCTGCAGAGTAATGCGTTTAATTTTGTTGTGGCTTTTTGGCACCTTAGTTCTTGGTACTTTATCTATTGAGTGTTGAATCGCACTGTAGCTGCTTTCTTATCCAGTGCTCAAGGGACAGCTGGGCTTCACAAAGCATTTTCAAGTGTGATGTGATTCAGCTAGGCTGTATACGTTATCATTTTCTTCCCAAACCAAGAGGGACTCAATTTCTATGGAAATAGCTGTCATATAGTCAATTCTGTAGCTTACTGTAGTCTACAAATTAGGTAGAATAGATGCCAGAGAGCAGGTTTTTGTGCTACTTGTTATCCCTTTGCTCTCATTGCCTAACTGTTGCTGTTGATTAAGTTTAATCCCAAAGCACACCAGAATTAAAAGACTTTGCATTTTTTATAAGTCTTCTGAAGAAAAGCTTTTTTCTCCCCAATTCTATTGCAAACATAAGTTGTTATTCACAGTGAGTAAGTGCCTGAAGCAAAGGAAACAATCGTATATAAATTGTAAATCTGACTGCATTGCCAATGCTGACAGTTGTAGGCTGTTTTGGATGTATGCTGAGGAAAAAAAAATAAAAAGATACATCTTCATGAAGATGTGTCCAATAATCTGTCCAGACTGTAGGGGAGAAAAAGATATTAATATGTAATCACCTAGACAAAAGTGATTCTTTAGTGACAAAAGCCATGGCACCACTGGCTAACTTATGATGCCTCCAAAACAGCTGGAGCAGTGTTTTGCTTTTTGATTTAGTATGACCGTTCAGGGTAACATTCAAGCAAAAATGCTTGAAATCGGCAATTAAACAAAGCACCACAAGTGATCACCGTGCTGTCACTGATTGGGAATTGGCTACGAGAATGGTCACAAAAAATAACTTTGGCCTGTTCACAGCCAATGCTATGAAAACTTTTTTAACACTCTTCTGTTCAGAGAAGGCACATTGTGAAAAATGTCATATGTTTCAAGATGTATTAACCTATACTGACTCCCTAAATGCAAGTATTCTTATAGTAACTATTTTACATAGTAGCTGTCTTTCAGTGGTGGAAATCCATTTTTCACTTATTATTTTATCTTATATTTCACTTACCTATTATATCTGTAATGCATTACTTGCATGTGATTGTCCAAGGCCTGTTATCCTCCTATTTCAACACCTTTTGGTGACTTATTATTTATTACTATGTAATAAGTATACCATCAATAACACTCTTTTACACTAGCAGCTGTTTGAAATGTAAACTATGTGTGAACTTACTCCTATGTGAAGGAATAGCTTTATTGATCGTAGAATCGCAGCCTAATACTTTTCATCAAGGCTGTTGAAATTCTTCAGTTACCAGTATCAGTAATTTAAGCAACTGCAAATGATGGAGAAAGGGTCCTTCCACATAGTTTTTTATCTCTCTCTCCCTGCAACACACACACAGACACGTATGTGAGAGCGAGGGGTTGCGAAAAATGTTGCTGTCAATGCTGTGATGAGTTATCTGACTTAAAAATTACCCACAGCTCTTCTTGCATTTTTATTAATCAGGGTGAACCCAAGGAATGCGAATTTTTCATGCTCTTATCCTTGTTACCTGGCATCTGTACTCTTACTTCTGTTTATTTTAATGAGAGGGAATAAACACAATGAACAGTAAGAAAAACTGTTAATTTATGTTCTATCTTAAAATGCCACCAAGAAGTACTTTGTCTAATCCAAAAAATCTGAAACTTTGGTCTTTAGAGAGGCAAAGGTGGCAGGTGTTTTGTTTACCTAGAAAAGAAGGATCTCTTTGGAGTATTTTTTTGCTACCTGATATCTTGAAAAGAATGCAGACCCCACTCTCTCAGATACTGGAGTGGAAGATGGGACATCTTAACCTTCTGTGACGCTGTGAAATATCTCAAAAATGGTGGCATTAAGGAAGCACCTTATACCATATTTTGACTTTCTTAAAATCGTTAAATTTCAACATAGACTTAAGAAGCTTTTGGAAGCTTTTGGAAGATGTTTTGTAGCTAGGGAGAAGGTGATAGGGTGCAGCATCTGCTGTTAGTGGTAGGAAGGCTGGGTCATATATGGAAAAAGTAGCTAATTATTCAGTTTCACTAGGAAGCCTTTGAAAAACAGATAGCTGGTGTTTTAAAGTAGCAGAAAGATCTGAAGTAAGTTTTAGTACTTGGAAAATTGCTTGAAAATGTTACTTTAGAGTAGTAACTGTCTCTAAGAGAAATTATGTGATGGTAGTTGAAGGCTGCTGTGGGACAATACATGCAGGTAACTATTTCTTTGTTGTGAATTAGTGTTAAGGTGGACTACTTGCCTTGTACAGACCTTTTATTTGGCTGTTTTACTGAATTCAGAAAAAGGGTCAGGTTTTATTTCCAAAAGTCCTTTTCCAATATCTGGGCAGCTGGAAGTTTGTCTGTCTTTTCCATTTGTAGTACCTTAATAAAAAGTGAATAGAACAGATTGTCTTCCTTTTTAGACTGCCTCTTCATGCCATAGGCTGCTGCAGTCATGGTAGCACTGCTGGGTTGCAACCTGTTCCAGTGCCAAAGATCATAGTAACTGTGCAGGCTCAGACTATCAAACAGCATCTGAATAGTTGAGATACTGGAGATGGGATCATTTAGATGTCATCTTCCAGCTGCTTACATGCTTTTGGCCAAAATTCACTTAATGTAGTTATGTGTATCTTGCCTTGAAATGAATATTTGTTTTTTTTTAAAATACGTTGAAGAGGTAATTGTAAAGGAAAACAGAACACAGACAACAGCCAAAAATAGTAACATTTCGATATCTTTTTTTTTTTCAGTGAAAAGTGAGATTCATTCAACTTAAGGTTCAATTAACTTGAAATTCACTTTACAGAAATTCTGTTTTACTGTGATACTTAACATTAAAACATGCTTTTGTCACCTTGAGGATTTTGAGTAAAAGTATTTTGTATGGATATAGCTGAACATAAAACTGAATCAGTAGATGCAAAAGCATGTATTAGTGCAGTAAAGGACTGTGTTTTCTATTAATGGAATCTTTCCTGTGTGCCTTGTCCTGCCTTATCTCATGTATTTCCAGTTGTTTCATTGTATACTTTCTTCTGGAAAATTGGATAGTATGTGTACTTAGTGATGAGTTTTAAATGAAGTATCAAAATACTTTTTTTGGGTGAAGCATAATTGCATCAGAGCAGCCAGATTTCTTGCTCAAGCCCGTCACAGAGATTCCATGCTGCACTTCCAAAAATGACAGAGGTACAGAGGGACAAGCATAGGAAAAGCAGAAATCAGTACAATACCCAGGAAATGTTTAGGCTTTGCTAACATGTTTGCACCATGCAAATGGGGGAAATCATCTCAGTGTTGTGATCTCCGGTGGAGTTTTAATGTTTCTTAACGTTTCTTTAAAAAAAAAAATAAATAGTTTATTTGTCTGTTTTAATGATGTTGGTGTTTGCACAAGCTGCTGCTACTTCTGGGCGCTTTGTACCCGTATCTGTTCTGGAAGAAGATAACTTTGCATCACACTCCAGTGACATCCTTATTGTGGGCCCAGCTCTACCACATAACTGGACTGTGCCAGTCCACTGTCTAAGAGAAGTATAAGTTTATAAAAGAAAATAACGGTAATGAAAAAACTCTTCCAGAGACAACAGTGCCATAATAAATCTATTTCTGAACAGTTGTCCATGCATGATATTTGAACTTATCTGGATATTTGTAATGGAAAAGCCCATTGAAGAAAAGCATAACTTAGCTATGATGTCTTATTTTGTTTTACAGGAAAAGGCTCAGTGCTTTCAGACGGCTCTTGCTTCTCAAGCAGATAAATCCACTCAGACAGAACTCGTAGGCCATGATGTAAGTAACTGTATCGAACAGTATTTTTTATCATCTTTGTGGGTATTCAGACTTCTGTCAGCCTGTTTGCCTCTGCTGCTGTGTCCATGCATTGATTTAGTGAGATTTACTTGAACACCATTCATCCTTTGCTCTTAAATGATTCTAAAATAACTTCTGAAGCATGAGAAGATAATTACAATTACCTGCCAGCGTGCCAATGCCCTGTTAACTTTATGCGTTATGAAGACCTGAGAACTAGCATAAGTGAATGTGGAAGATACGTATTAGTGGGTTGTTTTAGGAGGTTTTTTCAATATTTATTTGCATACTTATTGATAATTTAATGAGGTTATTATGCTTATAATCACTGTATGCTGTCTAAACAATATTTGAACCTTAGAAGATACTGGGATAAATATAGTTTTGCCAAGTGATGTTAAAATTCTGTTTCCTAAAGAGCATCTGTCAGAATTTCTGCTGGAAGGTGAATTGACAGTATGGTATCCTGATACAAGAACATAGTCAAGGAAGATTCTTGAACTCTAGAAATAATAGGGTTTTTCCTTTATTTGTTTGGTTTTTGGTTTTCTTTGTTTGTTTTATAGAATTATTCTGTCTGTGGGACATTTGTTGAGTATGTGTAAGAGATTCACTTGTTTATATGAGCCATCTTGAATAATTCTTGATTATGAATGCCACAATGCGGAATATTTAGCACAGTTCTGTGATTTAAGCAAAATCTGACAATACTTCTCACTGGCAAAATAAGGCAATGGTTCTGCATTCATATATATTGACATGCTGCTTCAGATTTATAATAAGAACACTGGATTAAAGCAGGTTTTGAAACCTTCCTTTCAGTATGTTTTGTATCAATGGATCATTGAAGTTTTGTCTTCTGAGCCTCTGGATAGTCTTCTGAAAATAGAACCATTAAAAAAATCCCATTTTAATCTGAAAACCTCTTGAAGCAATCTACACTTTGTGAGTGTTTTTTCAGACTGTTTTTAGCTGATTGAAGCCTGGAGTACTTGTTTGTTTGTTTGTTTGTTTGTTTGTTTGTGGTTTTTGGGTTTTTTTTTTTTTGTTTGTTTTTTAAGTGAAGCAATTTGGACAAAAATACAGTTGTAATTATTGTCTTTATATGTATTATTCAGCACTTGTTGGTAATGACATTTTGTTTAGTTTTGTTTTATTTTGAGTACCTTTTTATTTAGGGCAAGTAAGTCAGTACTTTATTCAGTGTACCTGTCTGCACTAATTTCTTGTTCATGGGTTGCCAGATACGAACTCTTCTGTTCTGCTGTGTGTGTGAAATAATATCTGTTGGGATTTACTGAAACTGTGAGGTGTACATTAATGGTGAAGATCCAATAATATTCAGAAATACCTAAAAACTTTTTTTTTTATATTGCAGTGGTGTATCCATTCTAGGGCTAATTATCCTTAACAGTGACTTTGTTTTGTCTTAGATGTTAAATAAAAGTCTTCTACTGAAAATGAGAATAAGCAATTTGGAGGGGTGTTTTTTTGTTTGTTTGTTTAGATTTGGGAGTTTGTTTGCTTTTGTTTTTAAACATGTGATTTATACATTTGGTTGTTCTCTCTCAAATTAAATATGTGGTATCTCGTGCTGCAGACATCCATGCTGTTAACTGTTTTTTCTGTTTGCTTGCTTGCTTGCTTGCTTGTTTTTCCCAGTCTGTGTTTGGTTGAGAGTTTGGATGGGTTAGGGGGTGGATACCTTCTGCTCAGTAAAGGAGATGATTGACGCTTCTGCAATAAAATTAGAACCCCTTCCTCCAGACACATACAGTGTTCTGGCTGAAGTCTGAGTATTAAGATAATAATTTTTGAAATTGGATGTTTTTTTTTCAGCAGCATTCTCTCCAACGTTAGTGGAACACGTGTTTCAACCTTCTGTGATAAAACGCTTCCAGGGAAGGTTGAAAAACATCATGGTTTCAGTCATATATTTTTTTATATTGGATGATTCAATGCAAGAGCAAAAGGAAATGTGGAATGTTTTTGTATGGAACAACACATCCACCTGTATTTATCTTGTATGGAGTACTTATGAAAATTGCATTACGAGGAATTGATTGCAGACAAAGTTGAACTAATCTGCAGGAGTAAGGCTTGCTTACAGTGACCATTCATGAAGGGAATTTAATGGAGAAAAATGTGCAAATAAGTTAGCACTTTTCATGATATTTTTAACAACTTTGGCCGTTTATTAGATTTTGTAGCTTTCCTTCAAAGGAATGCTATTACAGGTAATGATAGATACAGCTGTGTTTCTGTTGAAGCCAAGTGGCAATTATGTTTGTATTTGTTGCTTTTGTGTGAGATTTTGAAGAGCAAGTTGTAACCTATGAAAATAGTATTTGTGCATCGTTTTATTCAGGGTGTGCCTAAGTGTTTATAAGAATAATGTGCTGATGTGAAATCAGGTTTGAAAGAAAAACACATAACATATCAGATGATACAAGATACAATTTTCACCCTATTAGTCCCACATTCTTAGAGTAGTGTACATTAAATAGTTAAGATACCTAGTTTGACAGGTAAGCAGAAAAATTAAGTTCATTCCATCATCCCTACAGATTTGCTGCTGTAATTAAAAAAAAAAAAAAAGCCAAAACAACAGCAGCAACAACAACAAAAAAAAAGGGGAAAAAAAACCCAAACAAAATATTCACCTGTTTTATTTCTTCTAAATGCAATTTGAGAAGCTAACAATAATCAGATAGAAGTGTTACCAGGTAGTTGCATAACATTATTTTTTCAGCGTATACAAATATTGATATACACTTCAGAATGTAGTATTTCAGAAATCTTTAAGTTAGTGCTTCTGTGAAGTTTGGTTTGAATTCTTTCATATTCTTTTGTTTTGATGTATAAATTTAATATGTACCCATTTCACAAAATAAAACCCCCTGAAACAGGTTAGCCCCAAAAGAAAGTAATTCTCTGTTTTGTTTGACTTTTGGACAATGTTTCTAGTACTTGAAAGACTACTCTTTAGCCTTGAAATCATTTAGATGTGTTGTTAAAAGTAAATGGAAGTTCTGACTTTGACTTAGATGAGAAATGAATCCTTTTGTCGATCGGGTATACAGTAATGAAAAAAGACTAGAGGCTAGTCTGTATTTAGGAAGGAATGGGTGAAAAAGGAAGAAACGCAATCTTTCAAAGGGAAGAAATATTCTTGCCTCTGTGGATCTCCTCTGAAAAAGTTTAAACAGTGTTGACTGAGAGCTTGAGGTAAGTATTTGAAAGAGTGGAAGTTAATATAGTGTATTTTATGTTAGTGGATATAACATAACTACAGTCAGAGTCTGGCTATCAGAATGATCAGCAAAGTTTGGATCATGCAATCTTCTGCAATAACTGTAAATTGTTGGACAATACTTCTGATTTCTCTGTTTTCTCCCATGCCACACACTGAGATTTTTCAACTGAAATTGCTTTAGAGCACTGTAATAGCTAGCAAGTGCAAGCTAAAGTCTGTAGCAGTAAAACTAATGTTTCTCATAAATAACTGTCTGAACTGTAAAGCACACTGCTTAATCTCTTTTCTGTATTAAGATGACCTAATATGAAGCCTAATGATGGAACTAAAACCTAAATTTTAAAACAGGTTTTGATAGCAAGGAAAAAGGTCTTCAATGAAGAGAAATGCTACAGTTTAAGTGATTAACATGACCACCTTGCTACTTGACTAAGTTGAAAGTAAAATATCAAGACAACTGCTGTGCCCATTCAAGGGAAGATATTAGAAAATGATCCTAAGGTTTCTTAGAAGGCTACTTGCTTTCTGCTGCAGAATCTCAAGGGATCTCCACCTTATGGTTGTCCTAAATTTATTTCATTTTCTGATACGTGTCCTGAGACTCATTTAAAACACATTGTGAGTCTTCCAGAAAGAGCCATGTGTGTAACAGATTGATGTGGGAGGCTGCTAAACGATTAATGATTAATATGTCTTAATCAATAGCAATTTAACCTCCTTCACCTTCCTTTGTTTACAAAGCTTTATTTTACTGAGAGATCAAGGAATAATTTGTTCCATGTCGATCAGGTTACTAAAATGGACTAGGAGATTAATAGATATAGTCAACTAGCATTGTGACTGATCATAAGATCATGTTAAGCAATACAACTCTAGTAATGGCTGCTAGCTAAATAGGTAGTCCAAAATGTCATGCAGGCATCGCACAGACACTCTGCAGCATGTGCCATTGCTAATGAGTTTTAATTCAAATGGGTCTCAAAAGCAGAATTAAATAATCACAGTATGATTATCTATTTCTGTGACCAAAAGAAGTCTAACTCAGCACTGCTATGTCAATCTTTATCAGTCTGTGGATGAAAAGAATCTGTACTTACTTTTGTTCTGCAGAGAGTAGAAATTCTTCAGAGCTGACATGATTTCTACAATGTCTTTACTGTCTTTGCCTTGTGCTGATATTGTAGGTTTCACACGTTGGAACTGCTATTGTCTTGGTTCTTTATCTTCCATACTGAGAGTAAATAGGTTTTGGACTCATCCATAGCTCATTTCCCAATTAATGAGAATCCTTTCTAGTTTAGTGGTCCTCACATTTTGTATTGTGCTTTTGGAGTCTCACAGAGCAAACTTGCCTTGTATAACTTCCAAACTGTTTACTGTTAGATTTGCATAGCTGCAACTTCCTCTAGCAGTCATTCTCTCTTCTTATGTCCAATTTTTATTTTATTTTTAGTAGACAATTTCAAAATGCCATTTCCAAATCTACTTATGTATTAGGATGTCCTACTCTTACAAATTCTGTCAAACTTTTCACCCATTAATAGTGAAATATTTTGCAGAGAATTTTTTTGTTTTTAATGATTGCCTCTCATTGACCCTTACCGAACATACTGCCTTACCATCAAACCCATAGGCACTTGCTGTTTGAATTTCCATTTAGCCACAGATTCATGAACATGAATGAGTTATTACACCTAGTACTCCTCAGTAGGGGGACACACTGTTCAAGTCACCTGGGCTTGCCAGAGAATGCTTGCTTGTGCTCAGGGTTTAATGCCTGTGGTGCATACAAAAAGCAGTACAGCTTTTCACATAAACAAACTTGAAAGTAACTGGCTTCTGAAAGTTGCCTTCCACTTATCACTTTAATTCTGTGGCTGATTATCAACAGGTATTACGTATTTAATTTTTGCCATCTCTAGGAATAAGTGGCAGTAAGTTTACATTCTGTAGTGGTGCTCAATTAGTATGAATGATCTTCCACTTTGATTTGTGGAATGCAAGCTGGCTTATGGCTGGTTGTAAAAATAAGCTGCATGCTGTTTAAATATTTGTAGTAATGTATGGCTTAACAATGCAATAGCTGAGTTGCCTCGTATAACAGAACTTAATATAACAGTGTAGCATCTGTATCTTCAAAAATATTCTTTTCCTGTCAGATGCTCTGCAGTAGCAGTGCAATGTTTTTCTTGCCTTTTTTCCATCTTTCTACTTATTCTACATTTCTGTCGTAAACTTCTTCTTTGTATCTGCAGTTATGCTGTTGCTATCTTGCTCTTAAAGTGCAATAAAATAAATATTAACCAGACCTACTGTAACTAGCTTTTGCTTAGATGTCTTGGGGTGGGGGAGAGAAGAAGGTAAAGAAGGAATGCATTTGGTTACTACCAACTATTCATCCTAGATCTTTTTTTTGAAGACAGTACTTTTCTCACTTTTTCTGCTTTAGCTCCATCATTGTCTTCTCCTTAGAGTTCTCTTACATGAAAAAAATAAACTTTTTCACTTAAGCATATCCATCCAGACATTTGATCTCTTATTTTAATTTCTGGGTAGAGTACATTTAAGTGAGTATGACTTACCAAAATGTTATGGTGGTAGTGTATTTTCAGCATGTTATAATTATATTGTTTCTGTCATAAAGATGCTACCAAGCAGTTCATGACATCTCTAAGTATTAATTAAATGAGCAAAATTAATAACATGTTTTTAGTACATCCACTCTGATCTATTACGGTAAGGGTGAAAAGAAGCAAGACACTGACAAATAGGATGTTTCAGTAGTTTTTATTTGGTTGAAATTAAAAGGCCATCCTTTTCCCACTAGATTATACCTTGCTGACTCTGTTCATGCATTATGCTGAATACTAGCAGTGTCTTATTTGTAACGCCAGAGAATGGTTTGGGAATATCATAGCAGCACTGAAATGTTTTGAATTTTGTTCAAAAGAATGAGCTGAGGATGTAGTAAAGTGCATCCAATAGCAGAAGTTTTTGAACCTAGTGATGTTTTGACTTCGAGTGTATTTTCTTAAAAATGATAAAAGCTTGGATTCACCTTGGAAAGAACAAGCAAAATTCAGAGATGAGGCATGGATAACCACTGTATTATAATGGATAATGTGTATGTTTTTTGTTGTACTAGTACATTTAGAATGAATGTTTTTTAACGCAGTGATCTACTTTTATATTGTGAGCATGCTGCATGTATATTCTCTTCATTAGCATAAACAAGCTCACTCTGGTGACCTTTCTTCTGTACAAACATGACATCTGTTGTGTAACTGTTTTCTAACTAGAACTGCATCATGTGCAAGCTGACAAGTCATATTTCTGGTTTTGTATGCCTTGTTGCTTAATTCCTCATTATGTTGATCATTAGTGTGAAAGAAGCTTTATTATTGCATGCTGCCTGCATGACTGCATACAGCAGAAATGATCATTTTTCATTTAACTTTGTGTTGCCATCAAACCCTCTAAGATTTCATTTCTTTTTTTCTTTTCTTCCTTTTTTTTCTTTTCATTTTTTTCTTTTTTTCTTTTTTTTTTTTTTTTTTTTTCTAAAGGCCCTGTGGAATTCTTCATGTTCTGAAGGCTTAGTTTACAAACCTATCAGCATCTCATTGGTTCCATCATTATTAAACTAAAACCCAACATCTGGACACTCTTCACTTACGGATTTCATTAAGTACTGCTGTATATGAAAGAGATGCAAGTTACCATTACTGGCAAAATTCTACTACTTAACATGATATTTGTATTATCAACCGTCAAACATCACTTCTCTGGCAGTAATATCTTCATTATTATATATATCTATGAATAAATTATTAGTAAGCCATTGCAAAATTATTATCTCAAATAAACATCAGTTATTCTTACTGTTTTGTGCACTTAGTCATCCATTGGTGATTCATAAGTAAGAAAATCCTTCAGTGATGCTTGTCTCTGAGATTGAAAAAATAAGTTTTCAAGATCTGGAAACCTAAGGAAACTATTAGTTTTAAGAACTTGGTTTGTTGTTTTTTTTTTTCTTTCAGTAATAATATTTTCATACCGCTTCTGAATACTGGGTCAGCATCTTTCAATATGTGATCTGTTTGATGAATGTTCATAATTATGTATGTATTTCTCATGTGTGACTCGAGACATTTCTGCAGAAGATTTGGTAAGCTTTTACAAGGTCAGAATTTAACCCCAGGAAATGGGACCGCTGATCCTAAAAACATACTCTCTGGTTTTTGTGTTTGTTTTTTTAATCCATTAATATGATAGGTTTATTTTGCTTTTTATCTTATTTTCTAAGTAATTCAGCTTCTAAGAGACATTGCTAAGACAGCACCAATGTGAGCAAAGTAAATACCGTGTTTGTTGGTTGTGACTGTGCTACTTGAGTGGATAACTGTTGTTGTCCAAAGCTGGGGCAGGGGGGAAGGATAGAGGAGGTTTGGTGCAATTCCTGTTTTATGGCTTTATTAAGCAAGAAATCAGAAGGAAACTGGAGACTTCATCGCAAACTCTGTCACCACTATTAGTTGCTTCAGTGTTCCCTTACCCAGGATTGGATTCATTTCCCCGAGGATGTAATCTACACCCACCCTTACCAGGTAAGATAAGAAGGTGCTCGTGCCAGCAGTGTTCTTAAACCTTTCCTGCTAATACCTGTTCTTCCTAACAAGAGATGATACTCAAATGCCATTACTATGCTAATTCAATCAGGCCTTGTAGTATGTAATAATAACAGTTATTCAACTGGAGCAACACTTTGGCACCTGTAACTTTAATTTCAAACAAAAGATATACTACTCTCATTTAAAAATAACATTGTATCAGTTACTTTTAAATGAATTTTTAAAAAAGTTAAAATTACTTTTTAACTGAAAATCAAAACAATCAAAAAAATATTCATGTAGGTCTTCTAAGTGAAAGACCGTGAACCTTCTTCACAGGTGATGTTGCATTATGTGGCTGGTTCTGTACCACTTAACATGGTGGTTAATCAGTGTTCATCAATCTTATATCATCTTTCCTTCTTCTGTCAGTAACAGACATCTTCACCATCCCCTTTCACCCTTTTGGTCAAGCTTCCTGGAACCTCTTTTCTTGTATAATTGTATAGTTCTTACTGTATTTGTTGGAAGCATCTTGATAAAGCAATTAAGTAGCAAATACACAATTTAAAGAAACAACAGAAATGAGCATGTGCATGTTATCCTTTTGAACTTTACCTTCCATGTTGAATTTATCTGTTGCCGTTCTCCCTTTTTTTTCCTTGGGGCTACAAAATCCATTTCGTAATCATTGATGAGAGTACAAATGCCTTACTATTGCTGTCATGCCTTCTTTTTTCATCACTGTCTTTATTATGGTAATATTTTCAGTCCTTTTAGGGTGCTGTTATCTGAAAAAGGATAGAGAGAACATTTTTCATTGTGATGCTTTAGAATAGAGCTCTGTATTTTTCCTCAAGAAATGCATACTAGAAATACGAAAAAAACCTGTGTAAGTCAGTGAAAGAAGAGGATTGGAAGGAAAAAGAGAACATTTTCAAGATTCTGCTCTGAAAAAAAAATAGTTTCACTTCTGGCTGGATGGCCCATGCAAATTGTTGTGGTCTGTGTCTCAGTGTATGACTGGAGACCAGTTATGAGTGGTGTCCCTCAGGGATCAGTGTTGGGACCGGTCTTGTTCAACATCTTTGTCAGCAATGTGGAGAGTGGTATTGAGTGCTCCGTCAGCAGATTTACTGATGACACCAGGCTGTGTGGTTCGGTTGATACGCTGGACAGAAGGAATGCCATCCAGAGGGACCTTGATATACTTGTAAGGTGGGCTGATGCCAACCTGATGAAGTTTAACCATGCCAAGTGCAAGGTCCTACACCTGGGTGGGAGCAATCCCAGGCACAGCTCCAGGTTGGTCACAAAAGAGATTTTTGAGCAGCCCTGCAGAGAAGGGCTTGGGGGTGTTGGTCAGTGAGAAACAACATGAGTTGGCAATGTGTGCTTGCAGCCCAGAAAGGCAATGGTATCCTGGGCTGCATCAAAAGGAGCATGACCAGCAGGTCGAGGGAGGTGATCCTGCCCCTCTACTCTGCTCTCGTGAGACCTCACTTGGAGTATTGTGTGCAGTTCTGGTGTCCTCAACATCAAAAGGACATGGAACTGTTGGAACAAGTCCAGAGGAGGGCCACGGGGATAATGAGGGGACTGGAGCACCTCCCGTATGAAGATAGGCTGAGAAAGTTAGGGCTGTTCAGCCTGGAGAAGAGAAGGCTGCATGGAGACCTCCTAGTAGCCTTCCAGTATCTGCAGGGGGCCTATAGGGATGCTGGGGAGGGACTCTTCATGAGGGACTGTAGTGAGAGGACAAGGGGTAACAGGTTCAGGCTTAACCAGGGGAAGTTTAGGTGGGATATAAGGAGGAAGTTCTTTACTGTGAGGGTGGTGAGGCACTGGAATGGGTTGCCCAGGGAAGTTTTGAATGCTCCATCACTAGAGGTGTTCAAGGCTGTGTTGGACAGAGCCTTGGGTGACATGGTTTAGTGGGACGTGTCCCTGCTGATGGCGGGGGGATTAGAACTAGATGATCTTAAAGTCCTTTCCAGCCTTAACTATTCTATGATTCAATGATAATGTTAGCATATAATATATGACCTATATTATACCAATAATAGAGAAAATTTCACTTTTGGTCCCCATCCCTGACCTGTTACTAATACTTTTTCAATGGAAATGGTGTGAGAATTATATCAAGGGTTTATACTCTACCTTTGTTTCAATACAATGCTCTTTCAGTATTCATTTATTCATTTTTAGAAATAGAAGTTTGTACTTTGGAAGAGTCAACAGAATATTAACATTAATGATAAAACAGCAAGAAGAAGCATGAAGGGGAAGGATTATAAATGAGATTTGGGGAATAATATGTTTCTTTTGCAGTGTACAAAAAGGCATTAAATTGAAAACAGAATCTACTTAATGCTAGAACTAGAAAGTAATAAAGTTCTGTTTGATAACTAGCAAATGCGCTGCAAAAAAGCTTGCGAAGATACATTTTTGTGTGTGCATGCATTAAATCATGATGAAGTTTTAAGCGCATGAGTTGAATACCATTTTACAACTTCATATTCAGTACCAAATTCATTGCTTTCAGATGCTGATAATGTTAACTATCATGATGAAATTAAGTGATAGCTTTGTATTTGATACTAAACTAGGGTGCCTTGATCTATATTGTGTAATGGTGCATACATACTATTGAATATTTGGAGAGAAATGCCAGTGCCTTGACTGACATTACTTTTTAGCCAAAGAATGAAGAAAGCGCAACTGCATGAGGAACAGATGATGCATTAAGTAGTATCTTCTTAAGTATATTAAATATATGAAACAATTTTAAGTGCACACATCAGACATGAGCTTCCCAATGTGCAATTATTGCAGTTATTGTCCATGTGAATATATATTTGTGCCTCTGTGCACATCTGTATTTCACCTTCCATTCTGAAGGTGAAATACAGATTAACCCTCCAGCTTAATGTGGAAACAAATCTACTATGGGAGTCCTGTCAGGTTATGAATAAATTCTGCAAAGAGAACCTCTAAGAAGTTACCAAATCTCAGGTATTACAGAAATAAGGACAACATGAAGAAAGACAAGTTTTGCTGGTTGGAGTGGAATTTTGCAAAAGGACCAATTCAGGCCGTAGCATGGATATCTTGTTTGGTGCCTGGAACACCTCCTCTCCTTTCTTCACTGACCGTGATGTCCACAAGACTTTTTCCAGCATTTTTTTCTTTTGCTCTCTGGTGTTTTTCCCTTTCTTAAATATGTTTTTACAGAGATGCCATCAGCTTTACTTGTGCTCACTGTGTCATTTGTGGACCCACTGCAATAGTGGGACCATGGCGGAGCTGGCTGGAAGTGTCTGTGTTCAGCATGGGGCTGCCCCTTATCTCATCTCATAAAAAGCATACTGCCACAACTGACCTGAATGAGATGAGCATTAATAGTCTTCTAATTGTTTTTCATGTTAGGAAAATGCTTCCCTGGACTTACAGATCTGTTAATATGTGAGGGATGAGTATTACGAAATGGTTGATTAGATGTGTGAATTTAGTTATTTTGCAAATTCAGAAACTAATGAAACATAGCATAACTGCTGCTCCAAACTGCCTGGATACACTGTGATTGGTCACCAGAGATTGGTGTTAGTTGATGACTACTGTGAGAGAGACAATGTTGGCAGCATTTCCATTGGTGCCTCATGCCAAGAGACCTTTTTTGACTACAGGATCTGGGCATTGCATTGAGTGTGTCAGAGAGATGGTCCAGGCCTCAGAAAGAAAGTTTTACAGATAACATCACTTCCATTTAATTATGTTCTCAGAAAAATTAGCCTTTGTGAATAACACAAAAAAAAATAGTTTTGCTTGTAAGCTGGCTGAAACATCAATACATTGATTGGCAGAGTATGTTAAATAGCACAAATACTGGAATTCTCTTTTGGTAGTACAGAGTGAAGAACAAGTGTTTAGAGTAGAGGTAATTTGGGTGTATGAGGGACTGTGTTCAATTTGTTTGGGAGAAGATAATATTTGATGTCAATGAAAAGGCCTAAATAAAAAAATATGGAAACTATCGTGTGCTCCATGTTCTTTGGGATAATCTTCCCCAATTCTTACTCGAAATAATCTAGCAATCAAGTTTTGTATTAATAGGGCAAAATTAAAGATCGCATTTTTGAAAGAAGGCAATACTGTCCTTGGATTGGCAGTGGGTTACTGTTGCATTTAATATTACTCCTCTGGAAAATCTGTGACCAGTTGATGTGCTACACCTTTATTACCCTGAGTATGAGGTGATTCTTCATCACATTTTCTTATAAACCCATACAACACTTGAAAATGTGCTAGCCTGATGTTAGCCAGATAGGAGTTGAACAGCAGGTAGAGTTTACCTTTCAAATTTGGTCTGGAAAGTCTGTAGTAGCCATTTTACAAGCATCTGTCAAGCATAGGCTATTTAATTTGGAGGGGGGGGGAACCCCCAAAATAACTACTTGGCAAAATAATAATACAGAAATGAACAAAACTAGTGAAAAAATGGAGGGTAAAAACTTTATGGATCCAACAGAGGATCCATGCATCAATGTCTGTCCAGTATTTTCTTTACTCTTTAATATTTCTTTTTGTAACAATTATCAATGGAGAGGAATAAGTCTGTCTTCTGAAGGTCTTTGTAGCCCAATTCTCTCTCTTGATATTGGCTAGTAGTAGAGAAAATGCAAAAAAAAAAACAAAACCACCAAACAAGTGTAAAGGGATGTTACTAGTAAACTGCCCAGTTTACCAAATGAGATTTGAGATTATCAACCTGAAGACCGGTAATTGCCAGTAGACCTATTTTTCTGAGTGTATTTCCCTTCTGATTCTCTATCCTGCCTACATCCTTGAAGGGGTATGTTGTGGTTTGGGTTTAGTTTGATTGTTCTTCTGTATAATATTAATATGCTTATCATCATCTCTAGTTGCAATAAAACCAGTATTCAGTGTTCATAAATTAATAGGTGCTAAATAGTAATTCACTATCACTGTAGTTCTTTCTTCATTGGACATGCTTATGCTGAGAAGCAGATTAAGTGGCTAATATAAGTATGGGGCATATATAGCCAAAAGAAGGTGCCAGATATTTGAATCTAAGAGCTTTTTCTACTCGCTTAAGTCGGAAATGAAAAAATTAGACATCTGACTCCATCGCTAAACCCCAGGTTTTTCTGTCTTCCTTTCTGTTGGGAATATCTGAAACTCTGTTAGTGGTGGGGCTTTTGTTCTGGCTCATTATTTTCTCCTGCTGTTGCTTCTTTGCTTATTTCCTTTTATCTTGCTGTATTGTTTTTGTTCTTTCTCCACATTACAGTCCCATTTGGCTCATCCTCTCTTTTCTATAAAACATAATTTTTATCACCCATAATGCATGCTTCTAAAACTTCAACAATAAGAGAAACCAGAAAGTCATGCTTTCTTTTTTAACTTCAGGCTTTTCTTGGTCT
Source organism: Myiopsitta monachus (assembly GCA_017639245.1). Lineage (NCBI taxonomy): Eukaryota > Metazoa > Chordata > Aves > Psittaciformes > Psittacidae > Myiopsitta > Myiopsitta monachus. Next base: position 67,784,427 of record CM029917.1, on the reverse strand, counting down.
TTTTTTTTTTTTTTATTTTTAGGCTGAAAGGAAGTGGTAAAAAGACATCTAAGGCAAACTATTCATACAGAATAATTCTCAGGGACTAGGAAATCATATTTTTTTCCTGTAGTTCCAAATGCTACCTGCTATGTTCAAAATCTGTGAAAAAAAATGTGTTCAAATATATGAAAAAAAAAAGGTAATTTTCAATTCTGAGGATATTAAGGTGATTTTATATATTTTTAAATATCTAGAAAATCCTATTTGTTTATTCGATCTTGTATCAAGAAATTCCTATAAAACTTGTTTATTACTCTTTGCTTTTCTTGAACTTGTATTTTGTAACAACTTGAATCTTGTAACAGATTCCGGTTGGCAAATGTTAAGAGGGCCTTACTGTATACTGTCAGCTTGGACTGCATTGAGAACAGCTATTTTCAGCTGACCGTTCAGATGTACAATTTAATTAAAATACTGTTAGATTCTTTTAGGCATCTACAGAAAACTTCTTAGACTGCCAGAATGCTTACTTTGCATTAGTGCTTTTTGTATATTTATCATGTCACGCATTTGTGGAAGGTCCTAGCATAGTAAGCTGAAGGATGCAAAGAGAGCACTGATGTGATGTATTACTCTTTCATACTGGTAGTCTGTACACTAGATTAGCAGAGATCTCAGAATCCTTGCTGTTGCACAATATCCATAAAATTCTTGAAGACAACTTTTAAAACTCTATGTCAGCTACTGTTACAGGAAAGATAGGATAATTTAATGTATTTATAATATTGGGCAGCTTTCCTTCTGCTGAAGACACTCGGCTTTATTTCTATCCCACATTGTTCCAACTGTTGCTTCCCCTTGCTCTTTGGTTCTAAGTAATGAATGTAATGTGCTGCTTTACTTTTGATATATCTAATTAATCTATGATTAGTACCAGTATTTCTTCATAAGCACAAAAAACATGTTCAAAGACTTGAGGCAATGTGCTCATCAAATACTCTTTTTGTTCTTGTATTAATTTGAGTACATTATTCCAGGACTGAATAAAAATCTTATTAAATACACCTGAAAAAGCATACTCATTGAAGGTTTTGCATGGCAAATTTTACCTCCTTTTCAAGGGAGTCCTTTTAAAAGCCAGGTAAACTATCCTGTTTTCTAGAGAGTTCTTGCCCAGAGGAAGCATGCTGCTGCTTCAGATTTTTTTAGCCATCGGACAAAGAGAAAAATTCAACAGAAGTATTTGTGGTGTTCAATTCAATATCTATAGCCAGGGGAAACTCTGTTTGATTGAAGAACAAGGAACTGTGGACAGCCTGACTCTACTTCCATGTTCAATTTGGGATGCCAGAACATTATCTTGAACTATCCTGAGGCATTAGGGTGCGTCACTCAAAATCTTTTCTGCACATTTTCTTTGTATTTGAGTTTTATTTTGCACATAGTAAATTCTAGGATTTTTCCTTTTTGTTAAATGTATTGCCAAAACTGATTAAATGAAACCACAGAAGTAATGTGGCATGTTATTCTGTAACCCCTAGTTGCATAAATTTGCTCTACTGTGTGTGTAAGAGATGATTTTTCAAATAACTAGTGGGGAAACCTTCCACAGTACATGGTAATTAGTCATCTCTCACAAGACTGAAGTCTTGGTCAGTTCTCACAGGTTAATAAATACATTATTTCTTAAAAAGGTCTGCTCCCTATAGCATTTTCTTTCAGTAGGGGCAAGGAGGGGAGGCATTGGGAAGGGGAGCAGGGACAAAAACTGTAGAATATACCTAATGAAATGTTGTTTTTATTTTTTTTAAATATTTTTTCTGCCTTTGAAATGTTCTCTGGAAGCTATCAGTGCTTTTACTTTCTATTCTTGTAAACTTGCCTCATTAACCCATTGCAATCCTATGCTTCTGTAATCTCTGTTCCTTCCTGTGTTTTGTTTCTTGTTTTGGTTTAGTTCCCAGACCTCTCTTGTCATCAATTTGGTTTCCATACCACTTCTATGCTTGTTTGTGAACAGTCATCTTCTCTATCAGCAGTTTTCATTCTTGCTTGAGATCTTTGATCTTGGTTATTGTTGACTTACCACATCAGCTGCAGATTTCCTGAATGTGTACTGAAGGAGCACATTATTGTTACTGATGCAAGTAAGCTTCAATTTTTGCATAGGCAATTCAGAAATAATAATGATACTTAAATATCTTTACTTTCTCCTGCTCTTTACTATCATTTTCATCTGCTTTATCTTTACAAGCCAACATCTGACTACATAGTCAGTGTCTGCGGCAACAGTTTCAGCTGTTATTTAGCAACTAGACAATCCACATGACAGACCACTTAAATTATAATCTTTATAATATTTTTACAGTAGAAGTTTCAGGAGGAAATATTTTGTATCAGTGCTGTTTTAGTCCTCACTCTATGGGGAGAAGCTCTGAAAGTTAGTTCCATTGTTGATAACTGTATAGCTTTCTTACTTTCCAAAGTAATTGAATGATATGTGATTATAAGAAGCAATGTGCTGATGTTAGGTAGGTATGCTGACACCCTCTTAATTTCAAGGGAAGCTACATTTGCTGAGGTAGGAACTGGCCGCTACAACTCCAGATTTTGCAGGTCAACTAATTGAAGCTTGTTGTCCAAATTATTTATGATGCCTTTAGTTAGGCAAAGTTGGCAAACTGATTTATGATTGTACATGTTTATATACTTACCCAAGGATTACAATTTCATCACTAGCTGTAAATGGAACCAAAATCCAAGTCACATAATGCAATGTCAAAGGATCTCTAAGGCTAATATGATATTAATGCAAAGTATCTGAAGTGCTTTCTTCTTTTTTCTCTCATATGTTTTAATAGCATTACCTTTTCAAAAGGGCTGAGTTACTTCCTGCAACAAATATTAACTTAGCATCTTACTGTAGTTTTCTTGTTTCAGGAAAAAAATTAGTTTGAGCAGTGTAATCCACTTCCACCAGTGGGCTCTAAGGTTACACTAAATGAATATTTAATATCCAAGGCCTTCTTTTAACAAAACTTAAACATAACAAAACTTGAGCCACCATCTCCAAAAATAAATAAACTGGTTTCTAAACCAAATCAGCACTGATATTTGTTGGTGAACAGGGTCAGGTCAGTACACAGATCCTTCTCTCCACTAAAGGTTTTGCAGACACAAGGGGTTTATTAAAAGACACCTTAATAGGCTACATTTTGTAGCATATCAGTCCAAATACAGACATATTTAAGTACCAACTGCAATCAACATCCTCCAAAACCCTAAATTTGGTTTGTGGATTTGGATCATGGTAACTGTTGGAATTTCAAAATCCTTGTGATGTAAATGACCCAGGCACAACTTGTTATGCACATATGAGAAGCTGATAGATTTTTGTAGAGGAAATAGAAATCATTTTAAACTTTTGTATGTATTTTTGGCATTGTTTATTCTTTTTAATAGAGCATTTTTCATTAGTGCATCTCCTTTTTTCTACCCTTGCATTCTCAATTAGTATAAAGTAGAGGTTTTCCAGTGTGGACCATATCTACATGAAATGTGCCTAAAACTTTATCCTGTATTAATGAGTATTAATTGCTATGTCACTGTCTATGAATGCATGAAATAGTTATGTCCTAGAAGTAAGGACTTTCCACTGTATTTGTCTGGAAGAGGGTTTTACCATTGCTAGAACATTGGAGAATAGAAATCTGCTCTGCCTTTAAAAGTTGCAGATAGGAACCTTTTCAGTCGCCTTTTCTCAGATGTATCCTATTTTAGCATGCTGAACTCTGGGCTCCTTATATGTGCAAATCAATAGCACTTCATTGGGGTGCTCTGGTGCATCTTAAATGACGTGCATTGCGGTGTCTTTTGCAATCGAATGATTTGTTCTTTTGTGTATTTTCTTTTACTATGAAAGTTTCTGAAATGATGCTGAAGTATGTAGATCCCTTTTTTAAAAAAAAAGAAAAAGTGATGCTGACTTCATTTAGTCTATTACTTGAGCAAGTGTGATTCAAAGTTAATCTTCACTTGCATATGCTATTACAAACACTAATTAATCCTATTTGCAAAGACAAATTATGATTAATGCATATCCTTAAAATATACACCTAATTACACCGCACATAATCTCTAAATTTTTATAAATAGAATTTACATTTTTTAACATTTCAGATAATAAGCAATTTTCTGAATTTATATTTGCATGTGCTAATTAAGGACAGCTTCATTGTATTCACATTGGCAAACAGCTTTTGTTCTCATTACTGAACTTAGTGCTCTGTGAGCAGAGGAAAATTAACATGCTGGGTTTGACACAGGTTCAAAATATACGTCTTGAACATGACTTTGCATCTATATTTATGTTTTGATGAATTAAACTAGTTAGTGATTTTTTTTCTTTAACAGTTACTGATGATTTAATTAAATATATCTGCACATAAAGGGAAGAGAAATTCTGGAAATTTTTTTTTTCTTTTTATTGTTTTGATGATTCCTTTTTATTCTTGGGAAGCTAAACCCTTATGTAAGTAACAAACTTGATCATGGTGTACAGATAATGCATAGGTCAGTATGCAATATAAGAAATTTCTTGTGATAACAGTAATAATAAATCTTTTTTATATACTTTATATACAAGCAAAATTTGAAATTTGGTCAGTCTAAAATTCTGAAAGAGAAGAAAATGTCTTGCAGGTTTTAATTTTGGTTCTCTTTTCAGCGGCTGATTAAAAGTACATATGCACATTGTGATGAAATATGTAATTTTTATAATGTGGTAGATTAGGCAAAGTATTAATTTTCAACCATGATAAGCTAAAAATAAACTTTAGCAGATCTTATCATTATAGTTGGTCTATTACAAACTACCTCTTCCTAAATTCAAGTAAAACCCATAGCTGAAACTCAGTTGTTATTATTATTGTATTTAAATCCTTTCACTGCTTTCAGATAATTTTAACTTTTGTTTTGGTTTCTTACCATGAGTCAAAAAATGTTATTTATAAATATTTACTAATAGTAGTCAAAAAATACTTACATTTCAACCATCTCATAAAATAGTAGCATTAACAGTAATTGGAGATTATGTGCTGCTTAGTGAAATATGTTGTTTTGTTTGTCATCTATACCTGCTATCAAGATATAAAAAACCAAAATAAACCAACAACCAGTTATGTTTGGGCAAGACTTACAAATACATTTGATGTCAGATATTTTAAAAAGTAGTATGGTGGTTGTATTTTCTATAATACTGTTGTGATTTTCTAATTTAAATAAATAGAGGATTCCAGAGCACATAGGATCTTGACATGGTTTCCAGAAGCCATACAAGGTTCTCTCTAATGATTTAATCAAATGATTGGGTTTTGTTTGTATGTCTTTCAGAAAACTTGAACAAAATTCTCTACTTGCAAATTTTCATCATTAGTTGCATCTTTTTTCCCTTTCTTCCCTCATAAGTTCTGAAATCAATCCCTTTACTTTAACCTCATCTCAATTCTTCAGGTACACAAAAAAACATGTTAATCCAAATTCACATGTTGTGGTACTGCTGTGTCACTGAAATTTCTGCAGTTTTCTATACAGTTACCAATGTCACATAACATATCATTTCTCGGAGTCCTAGCTTAGAAGAGATGGACCTTATTCACAAAAGCAAATTTGATTTTTAAGTACTGACAGTTATTACCCTAACATTTGTGTATTTTTGTCTGTTTAAAGGCTAAAAAAATAATTTTTAAAAAAGGCTTCAAAATCAAAGCACATGGTATGATAAACAGAACAACCTTCTCTTCACTAGGCTTCAGTCTAGATAAGTTACAGTATTCAGTAGGTTGCTGTTCTTCCATTATTCTTAAAACTTAAACCATGTAATTTTTGCATTGTTGTTCTTAAAATAATATTGCTACTGAACTTCAAAGACTGTCTGCAAAATGTTATCCAACAGTAATTTATGTCATAAAGTTTGCCAGGGATTTAAGAGAGCTGGAAGCGATCACTGCTAAGGCAGTATGAGTCTCCATGTTTGTCTTCATTTGAGGTAATCACTTGCGCTGTCATAATTACTTGAATGTCACATTTAAACATTTCATCTTTTTCAAGGCCTTAAGAAAGCAGAGTGATTGCCGTAGCAACACCAGTTACCTGCAGGGAGGAATTCTGAATTACCACCAGACCCTGGATTGCTACAGCAGGTTTCCACCTTAGCTATTTTTCACTCTTGCTGAAAGTTCAGATAAATCAGCATGCTTGCATGTACCAGACATTTTTTAGTAACAAGCCACTTTAGCTTGTATGGAGATGGGTGAAAGTCTAGAAAGTCTCTCTTGTTCAGTGCATTTGATGGAACTGTTCAATGTGGATTTCTAAACTTAGAGTTTCTACAAATACTTTTTGTGTATCAGTTGTTTTTCAGCTTGGGTACTGCATATAAGCAGTAGTGAAGTTTAGATGGTTAATTAAAGCTAAGTGGAAAGGAGAAAAATGTCAGTAATTCTTTATTAATAGGAACCTGTGAAGCAAGAAGATTCATTAGTAAAAGCAGCCTTCAGTGATCCAGAGCTGAGGTTACTTGAGAAGTCACCCCTGGGATTCAGTTCCACCACAGAGTAGACTTGTGTTTTCCTGCTGCCCCTTTCAGTTGTGCTGAACTGCTCACTCGTGTTATGAACCTATTTTAACTCTGCAAAAAGTGAACAATTTTCTGCTGGCTGTCTCAGTTCAAGAGCTGTTTTAATGCCAAGGCTGGCGCTGTAAAGGGTGATACCATGAAATACCGAAGAGTAGGTGACTACAGGGAAGCCTAACTCCTCCCTGAAGATGTGATTCACTCCAGCTAAGCCTGTCAGTGGCATTTAGCCACAGAATTTACGTTAGCTCTCACGTGGCAACCTGATAAGCCAATTCAGGAAGGTATTCACTTCTATACTGGGTTAGTTATTGCTGGCTGACCTCCTGACCTGTCTCCCTGGGTTATCAAAGACATGCCAGTACCATTAGGAAAGGAGAAGCAGGAGGCCCCACAATACCAGTGCTGTAGGCTGCAGCTGGCTGATGTACCACTTCAGGTCTTCATGAAAACACAGGACCAAGGGACAACATAGTGTGTTTTTTCCATTTTCCCCCTCAGTGGACAGTTACACACATATTGGTTTTGGGAGCTCACCATGCCAGTAACCTATGCTACAATCACCACTGCTTGCATCAGAGTGGGTAGGGCTGCAGGACAAGACTGGAGGCCGATCATTGGCTGACTTTATTTGGCAGCGTGTAAAGAGCTCAACTCTAGCTTAACCTGATGCTATGTTGATCCACCAGGTTTTTAAATGTCGGGACAAAAGAGTCATGACCTTGGCATGAGAATTCAAGGGAATTCAAGTGGAAATGAGTTTTAATTTTAAATATGGTACAAATAGCCCAAGTTCAGGTCATGGCAAGAGCATGTGCATACCCAGGTTTGTGCATGGGTGGGCATATATTCTTGTTTTAAATCCTTGAGTAACCGATCTCAAAGGTTCATGTAGTGTAGTAAGTTGATAGACATTCTTGGAAGTGCAAGTACTAATTTTGTAAATGTGTTTTCAATTGGGTCACTAAAAATAGTTCAGTTGCCATTTGTACCATAGTGACAAACCTCTGAAACTGTTGAAAGGGAAGCCTTAAAGATGTACTTTTATGTTTGGTAAGAAAATTCAATGCTATTAGTGTTTGGCTGGCAAGAGAGAATATCTATTCATCAATATTTTATTGAGACAAATTTATCTTAATGTTTTCAGGAGTACCAATCCTTAAAAATATTCCTCAAACTGAAGTGTCTTTGTTCTCTATTCTTAATCTAGTATCCTACAAACCTCCAAGTACAGGAGTAAAATGTTTACATAGTATATTAGCTCCAAATGTTAATTTCTTTCTTCTCAGCTATTCATTCAGCTGTTACTAGATCATATGGGATGAATTAAATATTTTTTTTTTATTTAAGGGTGGAGAAAGGAAGAGAAGCAATAACTGATAATGGTGTACTTCTGCACTCCACTTACAGTGCTCCAGCAGGAAGATGCTAACTGAAATGATTTCTGCTTTCTGTGGAGCATTGAATGTAGTGATCATGGACCCACAGTGTGACATGGTGACGGGGGTCCACCTGCACCACCTGTAGCATATAGGATCCCTAGAGCTGGCATTCAAGGAGTGAAGAGATGGGAGAGCCCACTGGCTTCTCTTTCAGCGCAGCTTGCCCCTGCAGCAGTTTAGCTGTGACACAAGTTAAAACTGTACCTTGAGTTGTAAAAGGAAAAACAAGGAATGAAAGCTGACAGTCAGCTTCCCAGCAGACTGCAGAGTGGGTCTTTCAGTGGTAGGACACATGGGTGCTTCATGGGCAGCCAGTGTTGCCAAATGACACCATGGGACAGAAACTTTCCATTGTAGTCAGATGTTTTTTCTGGTGGGTTGTGGAGACATAAGGCAGGGACCCCATTTCTGGTTGCAAATGAAATCATTTATTTTGTGTCTTGCATCCCTTTTATAGTCTACTAAGTGCTAAGCAGTAACTTTACACTCTCCTACTTCCTTATCATCCTGATTCAGCAAAACTACTAAGGGTTACAAATATTTACTTTGTTTAGTCTGTCTTGAGATGCACATCCTGCTTTATCTTGCAAAACTCTCTGCTTTGTTTTGCTAACCGATCTTTACCCTTCATCCTTGTCTTTACAGTTCCCAAGGCTTAGGCCTGCCCAGGGCATTAACACCTGTTGTTTCTTTGCTGTTCCCAGGGCCTAAGCTGGACCAGGGTGATAACACCTGAATCCATTTCGTTAACTATTTCTACCCCTTCACCCACAGTGGGTGGGTGGTCGTAAGTAGGATACTTTCAAGTGTGGCAAGTCTTGGAGAAACATGCTGGTATACCTGGAGTGCCTGGAGTATGTGTCTCATGCTAGTACAGATTTTCCTTGAGAGGTGATGCTTCAAGCATGTTCCTAGAGAGCAGTGCTACAGATGTTGAGTGCTGCTGAGGGGTGGAACTAGTGACACACTAGCAGCTGACAGCTCACATTCTTGATGATGTAATCACTGATGAAAATGCATGGAAAATTATTCCCTTTTTGTTTTGGAGAGCTGTTTAATGTAAGGGATGGTGACATGGTAATTCTGAGAAATGCAAACATTAAAATTCTCTGAAAAGTGTAGTGCCTAAAAAAAAAAAAAAGGCATTATTTGTAGTCAGGAAGAATAAATAAAAAAGATAAAGTATCAGGAGGAAAAACTTTCATAAGGAAACAAGTTGCAGTTCAGTCTTATCCAGAGCATTTCTCTTCATCTCAAAATGATACAGAAGTCTAAATTAGCGTATACAAGCAGAAACAGTCCATGCTTGAGCTAGGTGCTATTACCAAAGCACAATATGTATGAAAATTTTTGTTTACCATTTGCACAGAATTACCACTCAAATCAATTCATAGCTTTTGGAAAAATGCAGTAGTTTCTCATGTCTTTTAGGTACTTGTTGAAGATAAAATGATGTAATATATTTTACAACTCTGAAGGGAACAATGAATTGATGATACCTTAATGTTGATAACTTTGCTTTTTCAGTGTCATTGCCGTCTTATGCTGCATACGTAGTTCTAATGTTACGTAATGTCACTTAGTATTCTTAGTATTTTGAGTATTGTTACGGAATTTCTGCTTTAGCTTTCTGTACCTACTTTATTTCCTTCTTTTTTTTTTTTTTTTAACCACGGCATGCAGCATGATTGAGCAGTGAGACTTTTGAATTAGTTATCAAAAAGTCTGTTTTCTAACCTCATGCTTCCATTGATGTTCTGTACGATCTCACCTAGGGCGTTTTTCATTTCTCTACCATGGTTTCCTTATTTGCCATTTATTGAAGTGATTTGAATTCTCTGATGATCAAGATTTATTCTTTATAAGGAAAATGTACCAGCTTTCTTTTGTTAATATTTGCATAAAATATTTAAATTTGCAATGCTGCATTATTGATTTATACCTGTTTAGTAGAGGTAATAAGTGTGATGGTTTTGTATCAACATTTTAGAGTAAAAATGAATGTTCATAATAGAAAAGCCATTAGCTAATCCAATTGTTATTAACAGTTTAAATGGGTAATTTTAAAACTCTTGTTTTTCTCTACCTAGCTTGATAAGCCATACAATGAGATTCTTAGTGGATCATGAATTGGCATAGTTTAAATGCCATTGCACTTAATTTTATGTGCTGCTACTATTAAACCATTAAATGTATGTCCTCAGAAATTGATCTGCTGTTCCGTGAATGGCACTGGACTGTATCTGACACTATCACCGTCTGTTAAGATTTGCCTGTAACATACCCATACTGTAAGAAGAGGGAATTACTGAATTTTGTAAGTAATGTGTTATATAAATGAATTAATATAACTGTTTCTGTGCCAGGATTTTTGAACAAATTGGAACTTTTTTCAGAACAAAACCAAAAGAACTTTGAGTTCTGAAAAGGACAGTATTTTAAAAATGCAGGAATGGAAGGATCAAGATTATCCTTTCTGTTCTTTCTGTTTGAGCTGGAATGTTTATCAGATATTTTCATTCTTTAATCTAAGAAGGTTTTGATGAGTGTTTTTTCTATTGTTTTGTTGTTTGGTTGGGGGGGCGGTTCATGGCATTACATTTTCAAATCTTTGCAATAGGTTTTTTTATTTTCTGCCTCATAGGTAAAATATTTATTTTTCTAATAAATCTGGAGGATTTTCATCTGAAAGTACATTCTGTGGTGCTAAGATTAGATCAAGTTATTACTGGCTTCTGAGACAATTCACATATTTACAGAATAATTAGGGTAGATTTCTAAAGGTGAAATTTACTCTGAGTAAGATTACTCTGTAGTTTTGGGTGCTTAGTTTTTTTTTACTCTTTTCATTATTGAGTAAGCTGTTTCATAGAAAAACAAGAAATCTGCAAATTTTTCTCCAATAAGAGCAGTACTTGTGCAGAAATAACTTCTGCATTATTCCCCAAAACACTCCATTGACATCTGTGACAACCATCCCTTGATTAAACATAAATCACAGTTAAAGGTACATGTGGAGAATTTTAGATAACGTTGTTTAGAAGGGTCGCGTTTTTGCGTGCAGTGTTGTTTTATTGAAGGTGTATGGGAGCACAGCATAGAACCATAGTGCAGCTTGTTCTGCTGTAGCACGTTATAATAATATTAACTTCTACTGCAGTGTATGCTATTTTTATTAAGGCATCACAAAGTATGGGCAAGCTGGATAGCAACCTACCCTGTGTGCCTTATGATGTTTCCAAATTCATCATTCTTTGTATGTAATGTGGTGCATTTTCCCTGTGGGCTGCCATAACCTACTATATCATAGCAAGGTTAAGCTTCTAAAATATCAGACTTTAATGAAAAACTGAAATACAACTCAGAAAAAATTTGCTTCTAACCAGTGAGTTCCACTGTCTTTGTTATGGATGATTGGTCAATTGGTTTATGCTTTTGCCATCCACTCTTCTGTTGGATTTGATGTAAAGGTGTGTAATTTATTTCTCTAACATATTAGCGAAATAAACCATGTTAATTAAGTACTCTCTGATTGTAGATAGACATGTTTTTAGGTTACTTTGTAAAGGTTTCAGGACACTGACTATAATTTTGCAAGCCATCCTATGGTGGTGTCATGGGTTCAGCAGCAGCAGTCATTTTTCTCCTTCTTGGTAGCTGGTGCAGCGCTGTGTTTTTGATTTTGGGCCTGGGAACAGCGCTGATAACACCAGTGTTTTCAGTTACTGCTTGGTAGTGTTTTGTCTGGCCAAGGACTTTCTGAGTCTCATGCTCTGCCAGGGAGGAGGGGAAGCTGGGAGGAAGCAGAGACAGGACACCTGACCCAAACTGACCAAAGAGATTATTCCATACCACAGCACATCATGCCCAGGATGTAAAAACAGAGGGCAGAGACCCAGAAGGGTGCGTGGGGTTCGCTGCTGTGGGGTGCACTGGCTGGGTCGGGCATGGTGAGCAGTTGTATTCTCTTTCTTTGTATTTCTCTTGTATTATTACTGGTGGTAGCAGTAGTGGCTTAGTTACTAAACTGTTCTTATCTCAACCTGTGCGAGTTGCATTCTTTTGATTCTCCTCCCCATGCTCCCCGGACTGGGGGAAGAAAGAGAGGGGAGGGAGGGAGGGAGGAAAGGAGGGAGAGTGAGTGAGTAAAACTGCACGGTTTAGAGGCTTAAACCACGACATGTGGTATTTGGGTTACTTTTTCCTGTTGAGGCATCGAAGGATTCATTGTCTCCAAACAGTCCCAACTTGGGGTGCACTTGTCTTTACTAGTCTGTGATACAATTACTGCAGTAAAATGCAAGTACTGTAAAACCTAAAGCCTGCACTTATACCTTATTGCCTGCTTCCTTTCAAGGAAACATTATATAGGGAACGATAGAGGACTTGATCCCAAGGAAAGTATGGTTTATGATGAGACAAAAATATTTCTATCTGTGTATTTTAAAAATAATTTTTTGTTGTATATATCTTAACGGAGCAGCCAGTATAGTGAGAAGTCTAGCATTTGTTTAAAATACTGTCCCCCCAAATGTGTCTTGTTTCATTAGAACAAGTGGTGACTCTAAAACTGACCTCTGCAATAGCATTGCTGGGAATAAAGAAAATGCTGTGGAAGGCAACAACCTCCTATTTCTTTACTTGCCTTCATAGTCGGCTGTTGCCTTTACATTTTCAGTGTGATACATGGTGGATACATGCACCTTGCAGGCTCGCTTTCAGGATATAGCTCAAGCAAGGCATTTTGCTGAGGCAGCAGATTGTTTAAATTGTGAGACGTGCTGAACAATAGATAACAGGGATTATCATAGTAAGTGTCCCCTATGGACAGTGCTAGAAATGGTGATACCCAAAACCAGCTTGGGCTGTTTTACATGTCTTGTGTCTCTTTTGCGATGCTCAGTAGTAGAGAATTGCTAAGTACCATACCGGTTAGTCCTTTGGATTACTGATCAAGTCTTAGATTTCAGTTTTAAATTAATTGTGAAAAAAAAAAATTGTCTTTTCTTATGAAGAAAAAAAAAAGTTTAGTTGCTTTTTTTTTTTTTTGATCATTGCCATCATTGTGTCTAATTCTGTTATAAAAGGATATGAGGAAATGTGCCAGCATGAGTGCTTACTTCAACAGTAAGTGGTACATAACTCATTTTTGTGTCATCTTTACAGAAGTGTTAATTCCTATAAAGTATTCTGGTTACTTTTCTCAGCTGATTTAGTGTTACCAAGACTAGCTGAAAATACAGACAGAAATGTGTTTTTGTGGTTAAGTATTTGGAAAAGACAAGGTAAGATAGTAGCAGTTAACTATATTTTGACAGTATACAAATTGCCTTGCAGAAAAAAAAGTATTTCATAGCTATCTTTATGTTTGTACATCTAAAAATGCACACGAAATTTATGGCAGGATACTACATCATTAATGTTTAATAGAGAAATAAACGTAGGTGTCATCAGCATAACAATGCTTTAATCTTTGGATCTGAGTAATGTGTCTCGTGGGTGGGCATGAATGGCAAGTAAGATGGGGCAAAATATGCAGCTTTTTCTAAGACACTGTGGGGGATTGGTGAAGATCTGTCTGCTATATCTGAAACCCAGGATAGTAATGTCCTGGAAAATCAGTGTTATGCCATAAAAGAGGCAGCAATATTAACAGAGAATAAAAGGAAATGTTAGGGGGTTTATTTTACTTCTGCATTAGAAAAAAAAGCTACAATGAAGCTCCTCTGTAAATACCTTGAAGAATTATTTTCTGTGTTATAGTGATTTCTTTAGTTAGATCCAGTAACATGTATTCTGTAGGAGCAAAACAAAACATTTAACTGATTCACCATATAAAGAGACAAAAATCTTGATTTATGCTTGTTTGCCTTAGGTGAGTATATTGTATGGAGTTATACAGAGAGCCTGTCTGCATATTGGAATATTTCACTTCATTCCCATACTGCTAGAATTCTACTCAATAAGCATAAGCAGCAGCAGAGTTTTTCTTGAAACTTCATTAGCTGATGATACCAGTACAGATTTCTGGATGTAATAGGAATTTGAGTGCTAAACTGCAGGTCTACACTGTATTTGTTTGATTCTGGTTTTGGGGTTCTTTTTTTTCTACTGTACCATGACAGTCTTGATACCTCAGAGATTGATAATCCCAAATCAGTCTGTCCATTCAAGTTAGAGGGTAGCTACAGCAGCCAGTGTTTTTCTAAACTCTTCCTTTATGCAGCTTGTGAAATGTTACCAAAATTTTGTAGGGAGACTTTTCAATATATTCCATGCTACAAACCAAGGAGCAGTCTCTGCTGTAGAGCACCACCCTACTTGACTAGTTTTGGAATTGCTTTTGTGGATTTTGCATGTTTTAATATGTAAGAGGGGGGTGGTTAGCTATTGGTTCCATTTTCAGTCGTAGATCTTCCCGTGTATTGTTAACGCTCCTTTGCATTTATATAGAGACATAAATCTGATGCCTTTTGTACATGTAAAGTTTAGCTTATCTCCCTTAGAGGTGCTAAGTAACATTTTTTCATTTTCATTTTGGTAATTCTTATCAGCATAGGCCCACTTTTCATCTCTCTAGACCTTAAATATCTTCCCACGTATTGCATCATTTGCAGATTTAATTAATGGCTTCTTCATTTAATGACTACTTGTAGAAGTCTGAAATTTTAACACTCATCCAGCCACTAGTGGAGTAGGCTTTTCATCTACACTAGATGGAATTCTGTTTATTCAGTTTTACTTATAGTTTGTTACTGGGTGTGATTCATCTAATGGTACTTTCAAGCCAAGTTACTTTAATTTTGTTGTTAAACTTCCTGACGTGATTTACCAGTCACATTAGATCTCTTATTAGATGTAATAAAATGTGTCAGATCAAGAGCTTGAATGGTTCCAGAGATTTTTACATCTTTTTATGTGACATGTGAAAAGTAAGCATTTTGCAAGCATCAAGTAAAAAAGAAAGCAATTAGAAAAATCTGGTTTTGAAGCCAGAAGCCTTAACAAAAAAGTCTAAGGTCTGGTGACCCTGAGCACTGCCTTAGGAGTATTTGAAGTGTCTGTCACAATTTATACCATTTAAATATACCATGAATAAAACCAGTGTTGTCTTCTGTATTAATGACAAAAGTAGTACTGGAGAAAGAAGAGCACATAAGTTCATTGACTCTGTCTATGAAGGCTCTGTATTTTTATAAATTATATTTAGATTTAAGTACTTTTGGGGCTCTTTGTAGTTGTCATTAGCTTGAAATTTTCAAGTAATTAGAAGGTTTAATGTCCTAAACTGCTTTAATTGTAATTTGTTGAATAAAGGGATAAAATTTAATTAATGAACTTCATAGACAAGTGGACTCTTATTTGGCCATCTGTAAAAATTTCCAGTCTGTTTTTGCTGTCCTAACACCAATAACCCAAGTATATTTACCTAAGACAATACAGGAAGAGGAAGAACTTCACTCAAATGCTCCTTTTCTCTCTAGGTATTGTGGCTTGGTGCAGCATAACAATTCTCAGAATTTGTATGGGTTTCTTTTAATTCTCTGAATAAAAGAGGTCTGATTTCATAAAAAAAGGTGCTGTTGATCCTGAATCTGTATATAGATAATCTATTTAGTTGTTATTAAAGTATTTTCTCTCCTCAGCTTTTTAAAAAAAACTGAAGCTTTGTAAATTTGAAGCCGTTAGCAGTATCTCTCGATCTTGAAGAGGTATGTTAAATGTTTGCCTTTAAAAAATTTGATTATCCAGTTAGGTTTTTAAGAAAGCTTACATGAGTTGATGTTGTATATATATATCCTTGCTTATTAAGATAATCCCTTAATAAGCCCAGAGGGGTAGGAGAGGTCTCTGAGAAAAAGTCTGTAATTCAATAATATATTTAATATATTTGTAAGATGTGTTCATTTAGTAGAAATATAATCTGGACAGAGCTGCATATACTCTTTGGAGTTTTGATGAGTTGGATTGGACACACTACACTGTCCGTCCTAAGGTGAGAAGGGAAATCCGTAACAGGGATAGAAATGTAGCCATAATACTTAAAAATGTCAAAAATATGCTCTTAAGAGAGAACCATCATCTATTCCATTTACCTTGTTGGACAGCTAACCAAGATGTATCATCCAAAGAAGAGAAAATACCTGGTTTTAGTTTTCCTTCAGGCATTACGCCTTTTTACTTTCCATTTGTGTACTGTGAACTTCTTTTCCAAAACCAAAGCTGGATATGAAATAACTGTTTCTGACCATACCATGCTTAGAGATTTGTGCCAATACTAGATGATTTGGGATTTGCCAGTGAAAAAATTTCATTAATTACATGTACTGCCCTTGTTTTCTTCAATATATTGAAACTGTAGTAGCTGTTTAAACACTTCTTGTAAAAACCATTGTGTCCTGCCCTGATAATCCATAAGTGTAAAGCAGTGCTAGTATGATGGTGTGGGATTGCATTGCTACAAATCCTATATGTGACTTTAAAAAAAATCAATCCATTTAAATGAGAAAAACACCCAGCAACAAATATATTAACTGGTCAAAATTTTTCATTTTCCCTCAATTGTACCTGACTTAAGGATATAAAACTTTGTAAGTATTTTCTGAGTTAATAGCTATCATAAAGGTCTAAAGGCTATTAAACAGATTTAAACTCTACTATTTGAAGTGAGAGAACCTGTTTTTGCACACCATTAGCTAGCAGGTATGTGTAATAAAAATTATGGTATATTGGGCAATAATGATGAAAGTAGAAGATATTTATTTTAGTTTCCTGGATAAAATGTTGAAGCATGTGTTTGGCTTTGAGCTGGAGCTCAGCTTATATTGAACCCTGATCCCTGAATCAGGGTCCTTTCCTAGTGCTCTTGATGTTTGTACAACTTCCTTCTCATGTCTTTTCCTAGATGTGGTCTAGATTTGTCAGCACAGTATATCCCACAAAACCCACATAGATGTAGGGCTTGTTGCAGTTCTTGATATCACTTTCAACTGGGCATTCGCCTTCAAGTAGGCATTCTGTGATACAGAGTTAGAGTGCAGTCTTTTAGTATGATGCATCTTGCATCCAAACAGAGATCTCTTTAATAATAAAAATATAATTGCATTTCCACATGTGTTCAATTAACGTACTGTGAAATATGCTAGCAGTGGTGTGTCAAGTGTAACAACTCATGAAAGTAGCATTCCTTCGGCATATTTTTGGAAAGAGGTCTTTATTTCATTGTGTTTTGTCCCATTTCATTAATAGATTTCAAATGAAAAAGCAGAGTGAAATACAAGGTAGCTACTATAGAAAGGGTTTGAAATAAATTAAAAGCTTTATTATTTTGTTGGGGAGGGAAGAGTGGTGCTTCTTTAATATTTGCATTTGAGCTATGAATTCTTTAGCAACTACAAAATAGCTTACCAAAAAAATTATCACACACAAGCACACTTTATAAATACATTTATTTATTACATACTTTTCACTACAGAAACCACATCTTGCAGTGTAATAGTATAAAATCTTTTTTGTTTGTATTCTTCATGCATATAAATAGTTCTCTGATTATTATGCGTGCACAGAAAACCAAGGCAGAAAGCTTCAGTCCCTGTGAATGTAATGTGCACTGTCTCCCAAAAGATCTAAAAATGTTGTTATTAGCTCTGGAAAGATAGAGTTTGGTCTAGGAGAAATGCTTTTAAAGTATCATAGCAAATAATTTCAGCTTCTAAAAGTCCTTAATACACATTATCAATGTTTTAGAAACAATTGTTAGCTTAAACAATAGGAAGATGATAAAGTTCAGATAGAATAGTAACTAACAGGAAGGCTTACTTTGCAGTTATTTTGGAATAGAAAATAATTAAATGCATTCTTTTTAAGGCAGGTAGATCTAATTACTGGAATTGTGTACCATGAAGCAAAAGGAATAATCAGATGATTAGTATGTTTTGCAGGAAGGCTGAACGTTTTTTTTTTCCCTAAGTTATTTATATTGGAATTTATTAATGAATGGGGTTAAAATAACTATTTATTCTTTCAATTCAGTTTCTCCAGATTATTTTTTTGTTTACTCGTTTTCTTCATTTTATATAGTGCTAGCAGAGGAACACTTTATTCAGTGCTCCTTTTAACCGTACCATACATACTGCAATGTTGTTATAATTTAATGTGGTGGTTGGGTGGCAGGATATTTATAAAATTTATGCTTGAGCTGTAAACATGGAGAAATGATGTACAAGCAGTAGCAATGGAGAAGGATTGAATTTTCCGAATTGTGAGCATGGGAGTGATAATTAAAACTCTCAACAGGGAAACGGACAGAAGAGCAAGATGTCAGATACAAATCTGAGTTGCTCTGTTAGAGACAGCAAAGTGGTGCCAGCCTCTGCCAGGTAATGCTCCATTACTGGCTGCAAAAAAAGTACAAGGACAGAAGAATGTAAAGAGCCATAAAACTGTCCTTCACCTGGAGGAATGTGAAGGAAGTCCCTTCTGTTTTTTATTATATGAGACTTTCCAAAATGCAGTCTTTTTTATCCTGTAATTTTTACTCATATTTGGTCTGTTTGTCCCCTAGTGGCAGCTTCTTTCTATTGAGGGGTGTGTGTGTGCATTCATCCTTCTGGGAGAGCAGGTAGGTATATCTGCAAGAAAAATTGTCCATAAGCACATAAACATTCATGTATCACGAGTACTGTGTGGTTGTAAAGGACTGCATCGCCTGAAGTTGGAAATTATAGTTTAGGAGGAAAATGAGACAATTATTTCAAACCTGTTTCAAAATAAATTAACACCTATTAGTTGTGAGCTAGCAAACATTATTTTTATTCTTCAATATGTATTACAACATGCAATTAAAAATAAACCTGTCTCAAAGACGGAGAGCTTCACAGGCTGGTACTTGTCAACCTTGTTCTGCTCGAAGATGCCAGTGTAAACTGCTGTGTAAATGTTATTCTTTGCAAACCACATCATTCTTTTGCATTTTATCCCCATCTGAGGACTGAAGCCTCAAATCCTTACATGATAGGTGTGATCTCATTATCTGAAGGCTTTATTTTTATTGAATGATGCTGTATTAACATGGTAGATTTCATGGCACATCACTGGGTTGAATTGGTGCTTGACACATCTAAGGAAGGTATGAAAAACACTTGTGTCTGTTTGTAGCCAGGTACTGCAGTTCAGAAAACCATGGAAGTATTGGTTTCAGTGACTTGAATCCTGTCCTAATCCTATTCTTAAGTAAGGCAAGTTTTAGGATGTGTTTAACTAGGGAAATTATTTGATGCATTTATTTGAATTTTTACAATTTCCATTCAAATAAAATAAAAGACTTCTTTTTTTTCCAGTGTTTTTAAGATATTTGTCAATTCTATTTTTTTATTGGCCTGGGGAAGGAAATCACTAGCAAGAGGTGTTTCCAAATAATGTGAAGCAAAACATAGAGGGGATTTCCAAAACTGCAAATTAGATGAAAGGAAATCTGTGGATGTGAAACACACAAACATTATTATAGATGGGTGAATAGTGGTAATTTACTCATCCTAGATCAATGACAAATGAAGAGGCTTCTTTGTTTCTAACAAGTTCTTATCTGTAGCCTACACATTGTATAATGTTCTGTAGTTCTCATCCTATAATCAAAATAGTCTTTCATAAGTATGTAATGAAAGCTGAATGGAAATTACGTACATTTCATTTAATCTGATAGAGAAATCGGGATTCTTTAGAAAAGGAACATTTATGATAAATTACTAATGAGGTTGGCAGTGAGTCAGATTATTACTTAGAGAACATGACCCATACTGCGAGCTTTAAAAAAAAAAAAAGTTGTGGAAAAGATATTTAGCTATCTGTGAAATAAAGGCTGTGTTACTATAATTTGAGTAACTTCAACGCTTGCTTTGATTTTTCTCTGATAACATACACTTAAACTTCTCATGAATGGTTGTCTATAGCATGACTAAATCTTTTCTAACTGATGCTCTCTTTTTTTCTTCTCATTAAGAATACAAGTTATTTTGTGCCAAGCTAAGTAATAATTGTGGCACATGTCAAACAATTTGAAATAAAAAATAAGATATTTTTTCCCTTTTTTTCAGAATCTAACTGTGCAGAAGTGGGTAATCCCATCTGTGTTACTCAGTCTTCATAAGTGGGGATACTTGTCCCAAATTTGACTTGTCTTGTCAAATCATGTCTCTCTTTGTAAGCCATGCCCATCTTTAGTGTAGAATGCTGCTGATTTTTTTTTTACCCTCTCTCTTTTTTGTTTTAAATTAAAATGCTACCATAATAGAACCAAACCCCATCTCTTACCACTGCCCATAGGAAGTTTTGACACTTAGAATATCGTTGGTGTGAAGCAGTTCAAAAAAGAATGCTAGATTGACATTTAAAAACTAGTCAAAGCAGCCTGCTAAAGAAAGACTGATATGTATGTTAGAGAGATAATTTGTTAGACTTCCATCTCCACGTACATATGCAGTTGCCCATTTTAAGAAATGTCCTTTTTTCTCTCAACTAAATGAAGTCTCACTTGTTGGTGGGGTTATATTGTATGTTACATAGATGGTTTTAAGCTTGTCTTCAGTTCCTGGAAAAAAAAAAAAAAATTGTAATGAATGGACCTTATAGTAATTCTTTAAATATTTTATGTATCAGTGGATATCTGCTTTAGAAAAGGATTGCTGGAGCTACATACCTGAAGCACCATTTGTGGGATCTCATGATGTTCAAGTTTTTTCTCTTTATACCTGCAACATGTTCTCTTACGAAATTGCTGATGTATTGAATTTTAGAGTGGCTTTATGTGAGGGTAATTGACCCCAGTAAAGCCAGGAAGCTAAAGCAAACCTATATTACAAACACATAGTGAATCAGGAATGCACAAGCATTCCTGAAGCTCTTAATCTTCTGAGTTGAACATGTTTTGTTTAAGTGTTTATGTAGTAAAATAAAGTAGGGTAGTTTACTTATGGATTGATAGAGGATTTTTTTTAATCAGTTCTGGCAAAATCCTAAGATAATATGGAAGGTTACATTGTTGGAGTTTCTGGCAGGCAAATGAATGCTACCTACTGCACCTGACATTCTGAAGAGACAGTGATGCTCTATGTCCTTCATCAAGGAACTCAGCAGTCAGTTAGGAGAACCAGTATTTCCCCAGTTTTGTTTAATGAATTTAGGATTGAGAAAATCGTACATACCAAAGGCGGGAGGGAAGAGTTTGAGATCCAGCAACGGATTAAACATTTAGTCTGTTAGATACTCTTAATTGCAGCTGTCATCAGAGCAAGAAAGAGCACTGAAGGGAACATCAAAGGTGAGGTGTCAAGAGTGGTGTCACAGTGGAGTGAAGATGACTAGAGGTGCTGATGTCTCTCAATTTAAGAATCAATTTTG
Organism: Myiopsitta monachus; assembly: GCA_017639245.1. Classification (NCBI taxonomy): domain Eukaryota; kingdom Metazoa; phylum Chordata; class Aves; order Psittaciformes; family Psittacidae; genus Myiopsitta; species Myiopsitta monachus. The sequence continues at coordinate 67,762,974 of CM029917.1, read as the reverse complement.
ATAGTTCTGATTTTTGAGGTCTATTTCTCTACTGTGACTTGTTCTTTGCACTACGCGAAAACATTTTAAGATGTCATTTGCATGGAGGGGAAATATCAGTGAAAGAATGTCTAAAAGGATGAGGAATCAGAATTCAAGGCTGAGAAGGGTTCATTAATGTGAATCAATTTCATTGCAGACTTTAAATTAAAGACAGACTGTATTGTTCTAGTACTGAACAAAGGAATATAAATCAGTTGCATTTAACAATTAAAGCTACTGAATTGTTTAGAAAGATCATGGGAATATAACTTTCAGACATGTTTGCAGTTACTTCTAAAAGCCTGGAGAGGGAATTTGTCTTTCAGCAGTGTGCAGTATGGGTATTTACATATGTTGTGAATGCCTGTTGGTTTGCCTGAGCAGAAAGGGACATAGTCCACGAATAATGGTAAAATACAGGAGAGCTCTGTAATGCTTCTGTTTCAGTCTATATTTTTACAAAGCCAAAGGGATGTGTTTCTACAATGACTTTGAAGGTATGTGTCTGGAATTCTCATAGTAAATGATCAAACTGCTGCTGATATCAGTGTTAAACTGGTCCAAAGTTTGACTGCAAGAAAGTAGGAGAACAAATGGATATAACAATTATAGATCCTTCTGTCAGCCTTTATTTTTGCTAGCTATTACATGGATACTTTTAGAAATGCTGCGATCTATTTTCTTCATGGTACTTTATAAAGGTTGTTATCAAAGAAAAAAGATTGTTTTTTTCCTTCATATATCCAAGATTGTTTTTATTTTGTGTGAAACTTGGAAAGAAAGGGGACACTGAAAGTGCTGTAGTGTTACAAATTCCTAAGACGTAGCATGAGAGTATTTAAAGTGTAGATTGCCCTCTCAAGAATAAAACACTGCATTTATAGTTGATATTTTTTTTTCTTTTTACAGCTGGAGTCAGAATGCACAGTACTTCCTCTTTCTCTCTTTAATTATTTAAGTAATTTGATGCTACTTTCTCATGGATGAAAGATATTTTTTTTAATAAATACTAAAACAGTATGAGGATGTTTTCTGGTATTTTTCTCAGACCTAGAGCACTTAATGGATGGCAGATTTCTGTTACTAGCCAACAATGGAGCTGATTTAGCACAAATGTTAGAAAAGCATTAACTTGCAGCTCTTGATTCCAGTGAACAACTCTCACAAAGAACAGAGGGAATAGAAAGAGAGAGTAGAATTCCAAAGTTAAGACTACAAGAACTTTTAAAGAACCCAAAAAAGTAACATGAAGCTTACTGCGAGACACTTGAGTGTCACTTATCTGTGGTTGCCTACATTCTGGAGAATTTCTTTTGTGTTCTGTGACCGGAAAATTCCTGCTTCTGTTTAAAATTTTGTTATTTTTTTTTTAAGTAAGAAGTTATTTTTGTGAGTTTTGTAAGCACAGAAATTGAGAGGTTTCAGAGATGCTTTTCAGAGTTGCAAGTATTTGACTCAGTAGAATATTTTTTTCTATTAGATTTGTTATTGGATGAAAATCCAGACTGGCTTAATACTGCTCTAGTATTTATGTAAAATTATGAGCAGTAGGCTATGGAAAAGCTCTTGCAGGAGGAGGACAAGACTAGAACTGAAGAGTTCTCATGTCATTATGCAAGAAGTCCCTAGGTAGGGAAGGTGTCATGGGCTGCAGTGCATTGTTTTGATATGACAGCTACCAGGTGTTCCATTTCCTTTTTTTTCCATAGAAGAAAAATAAAATCTGTGGGTCTGTCACAAATGAAGCAGAACTGATGCTGCCAGCAGAAAATTTCTCTGTAGAAAAGTAAATCCCAGCTGCTGTGTAGCTAAGGGTTAGATAATTTGCTTTAGTACAGAGGAAATATAGGTTAAAACAACAACAGAGAAACTCATCTAAGAACCCAAAAGTGAAGAGATTGAGTTAATTTAAAAATAAGAAGCTTAGAATATAGTTTAGATTAAATACAGTATGTTGATGAAAAAGATGCCTAACACAATATTTTAAGTATGTAAGATGCAGATTTTTTTTTCTGAATCAATCTTCTTAGGAATTTTGCTGCAAAGGTATAGGCAGATTTTTTTAATGTCTTTTAATAAGCTTTATACATAGAGAAGTCATGTCATACATTGGCATCAATTTTTTAAATGCTTATCAGAAAATATGTTAGTCTTGTATGCAAACACATGTATATTGTAGCTATATTGTATGTTATTTTTCATGGATGTATGAGAGGAAAAACGTATTTTATTTTTCATGGATATGTGAGAGGAAAAATTGTGTTATATTATTTGAAATCAAACTTGCTGTATTAGTGTCTAGTTTTAAAATTACTTGCTTTATGCAAACTGCATAGTATACTTCTGGTATCTATTTAGTAGCACGCATTATTTCTTTTTCTGGAAACCATGCACACCTACACAGATATTTCTCATAAACAAACACAATTTTATAAGGTTCTGATTGTAAAACTTCCTCAAGGCTTTCTGCCTTTTGACTTTCAGCTGCAGAAATTGTGGGTTATTTGCTATCCTGGACTTTGATTTTAGCATGCAAACTAGGCTGTTTCTACTGGAGGAATTCTGAAGTGCTAATGCAGGATGCTGCAGCATCCCCCCACACTCCTTCTGTGGGCCAAGTGCCTACGGTGATTTTTCTCTGTTCCAGCTTCTGAAATGATTTGGCCTGATCACTTCAAGCTCACGAATTACTGTATTTTAAAAGGGAGCATCATCCTCCTTTATTTTATACGAGTTCTGTGCTGTTGTGCCTTCATTAACTTGGTGAAAACCTACCAGCCCATAGCTGACTACACCATGTGGATGTCAGGCTACAGTGGGGGTTTTAAGGTTTGGTTTTTTTTTTTTTTGGTTTTGGTTTGTGGTGGTGTTTTGTTTTGTGGTGTTTTTTTTTTTTTCATAATATGGTATTATAATAGTTTATAATGCAGAAATCTTGGAATTTTCAGGTAACTGCTGGGTTATGAGACTGGGATATGGGGGAGACAAAATATGCTGACAGCAAATTGCATGTGTAAATTACACTTGTGTGTATTTCTGATCTCTGGAAGAACATGATACGCATCTTCTGGGTTCTGCTCATGTTGGCCCTTCAAATAACTCCGGTGTTTGCTTCCTTCTGTGTGGTGAAGAATCTACCCAAACCAAACTCTCCCAGTACTTGCAACTAAGGAGTTAGTTGCAAGTGGCACTAAGAAGTGCCATCAAGCTGACAAAATTTTACCCTGGTCCATTAGATTCTTCAGCAGAGAAATATCTTTCTTTGCAAACAACTTCATTTTAAGACTGCAGAAATGTCTGCATAAATACGATCATTTGCATTTGCTTGTATGAAAGCTTTATGTATGGAGCTATAGCAGTGACCTATGTAACCCTCATCTGATTTAAAACTCCAATAGTTTTTCTGTTTTAGCTTGCTATCTCTAAAACAAGATAAAATCACAACTCTGTGTCCAAGTCTATAGTTCTGTTCATCCAAAAGCAATAAATAACACATGGACGAGCAGTTTGCTGTCAACAGATGAGTTGCTTAGAGTCCTAAGTTTTGATTATTACTTTTTGTTCCGGATATGAGCCTGAAGAGTTACTTACCTAGACACTTATATGACCTTTTTTTTTCTTTTTCTGTTATTTTAACACTGATGATATAAATGACAAGAAGTAAATAAAGCTGTTGTAGAGAGTTTTGCTGGGGGTCAGTGTTGGAGGCCTGGCAGGATAGTGATGGCAATGTGTAATTACCAAAAGACTCATCCCTGCTCTGACAAGCTCACTGGCTTTCCCAGGGCTGAGAAGCAGGAACTGCCTCATTCTTGGCCACTGTCACCATCTGCAGCTGTGTTTCCTTCTCAGAAACTTCTGAAGAGAAGCAGGCAATGCTCCTGTGTTGTCCCTGTATTCTGATTTTTGTGAACCCATACACTTTCTACCATGAGCAATTGGCAGAGCATCTCCTCTTGATTGTTGATAATTGTCTGACTCTAACAAGAATTTTAATAAAGGATGGCAATTGGAATTATGATCCCTTAATACCATTCTTATTTAAATTTATTACAGTAATCACCCTGTGATTAATAAAATCCATTAGTTCATTCATTGAAATCACCACTCTGCTATTGCACAATAGGGTAGTTAAACACAGTAAATGTTTCTAATTAGTTAGCAATTGGATAACATGCTTTAATTTTTATTATATCACCCATAGGTTGTTTAATAATATAGTGGGCTATTAGCTGCTGTGAAATATATGGGGTGGGTTATGTTATGTAGTTATCATAATTTGGCATTTTATGGGAAAGACTTGACCAACTATTTCACACAGACAATATTCTTCTCTACCATACTTGGCCTACATTAAAGTATTTCAGGAGAGATGCTCCTAAAATTAAGTTAGGAAGCTAATTATTCTATGATTCTATGATTTTGTAGATAATAATCACTTCAACTGTATGTAAATAGTTTGTTGTTAAATTTCATCTCACTTTTAAAACCTATGTTTAAAGATGACCGAAACTATAAAAAATACTGGATATATATGTTCATATACACATAGGTCTATGGGAGTGTTTGTGTGTAAGCATGTTGCACAGATTAAACTGAGATACAAACTGGCAAGTATTTCTGACTGCTCTCCAGAGTTTCTTGTGGATATTAAAGCAAAAATGTCAGGGAATTGTTTGGTTTGAAAGGGACCTTAAAGATCATCTGATTCCAACCCCCCTTCTATGGGCAGGGACACCATCCACTAGACTGGGTTGCTGAAAGACCCATCCAACTTGGCCTTGGATATAGTCAACTATCTTAAAATATTTAAATTTCTATTTAAATATATATTTTAAATTTTATATGTTGAAAATATTCACATGTTTACCAAAAAAAAAAAAAAAAATCTACAGAGCAGTCCTCCCCCTCTTCTTCTCCCCCTCCCTTCCCCGCATGGCCAGGTGCATTCTTTAACCACTGACATCCTCCAGGTTTTTTACAAATGTAACTAAATTCTAAACTGCCACTTTAGTGGGTAGATACTTAAACAGAATTGGAGACATTTATAGGTTTGCTGGTTATTTCCTAGGCAGTGTAAAATCCTTTACTTCTACCTGATTTTACAAAATATTTACAATAAACTTGTCCCGAGTTGAAAATCCTCAAATCAGCAGTTTGAAGCCATTCTCTGACTTTTTACATTGTAAGAGATTGTGAGCCATGCACTACATCCCAGCTCCAAACATCAAAGTGGAATATTTTCATCATGTAAACTTACCTAAATATAAATAAAAATTCAAATTTTTAATACCTACAGTACCTTTTCTGTCTTTTTAAAAAACATGGTTCTCTAAATTATCTGTCTCTATGTGGAAGAGAAAATGGTTGGGTGCATAAGGAGATACAGGTAACGGAATTAAGCAGGATGAGTTTGTCATGGGTAGGTTGCCATCTGTTGATATTGCAACGACCAACAGTATATAATTAAGAACTTTTCTATCACAGCATCTTTATTTTTTGTGCAATTCTACATCCCAAACTTCGATAATGTTATATCATTACAGTGAAGTTATAGGTATTTGGGTGTATTGTTAGCATTGGCAAAACCCCTAAGTCTTGTACACCAACTGGAATAAGAAGTTAGTGGAATATGTAACATCTGTTTAGTTTAGAAAAGAAAAAAAAAATACTGTTCTCCCTATTCTAGAAAATGTAATTGGAAAACGTGGACTTTTGATTCTGGTGTGCTGAGTTGAGAATATCATAGAATTCACCTGAAATTTTGCAAATTTATTGAATTTTGATGTTCAGACACAAGCAGAAAATCTGAATTATGATGGGCAATGCTCTTGCCCTAAGAACAGAATCATAGAATCATAGAATAGTTAGGGTTGGAAAGGACCTTAATGTCATCTAGTTCCAACCTCCCTGCCATGGGCAGGGACTCCTCCCCCTAAACCATGCCACCCAAGGCTCTGTCCAACCTGGCCTTGAACACCGCCAGGGATGGAGCATTCACAGCTTCCTTGGGCAACCCATTCCAGTGCCTCACCACCCTAACAGTAAAGAACTTCCTCCTTATATCTCACCTAAACATCCCCTGTTTAAATTTGAACCTTTTACCCCTTGTCTAAATCACTACAGTCCCTAATGAAGAGTCCCTCCCCAGCATCCTTATATGCCCCCTTCAGGACTTACTGGTTCCTGCTGGTGCTGTTTACTGCTGGAACAAGTCCAGAGGAGGGCCAAGAGGATGATCAAGGGACTGGAGCACCTCCCGTATGAAGATAGGGTGAGAAAGTTGGGGTTGTTCAGCCTGGAGAAGAGAAGGCTGCATGGAGACCTCGTAGCAGCCTTCCAGTATCTGAAGGGGGCATGTAAGAATGCTGGGGAGGGACTCTTCATTAGGGACTGTAGTGATTTAGACAAGGGGTAAAAGGTTCAAACTTAAACAGGGGAAGTTTAGGTGAGATATAAGGAAGAATTTCTTTCCTGTAAGGGTGGTGAGGCATTGGAATTGGTTGCCCAAGGAAATTGTGGATTCTCCATTGCTGGCAGTGTTCAAGGCCAGGTTGGACAGAGCCTTGGGTGACATGGTTTAATGGGAGGTGTCCCTGCCCATGGCAGGGGGACTGGAGCTAGATGATCTTAAGTTCTGTTCCAACCCTAACTATTCTATGATTCTATGGGAGAGGAATGTTTTCCAAGAATCTTTTATACTCATCATGTTGCTGGGCCCAGGTCTAAGTTGAAACATATGTTAGAGGGCAAACAAGGGAAGAGTTGGTTCTGAAGAACACCCCCAGCTTCTGGCATCATTTGTAGGCAGATCTGTAGCCTTTTACGACCCCTTATCCCACCTGCAATCTCTCAGTGGCTCACAGAGTCTAGCCACCACCTCCAGTCCCACTTTCTAAGATGTAAAGGTTGTCTGGTGGATTGTCTGTTATTGTCATCCCCAGTTCTCTCTCTTTGTTTTGGTGTTTAACATCACTTCAGTGGCTAGTGTTGTTAAAGACCACTTTTCAGAACTAGGAGACTGTGACACAGGTATGAGATCTTGCCTCCTCTAGTGCCACTAGGAAAATTTCTGTTGATTTCAGAAAAGCTGTTTCTTCTTGGACATAAATGAGTACTGAGAATATTATCAAACTAACAAAGCCCCCACGGATCTGATTATGGGAAAATCTTTCCATTCATTTATTTTTTTAAGTGAGTAATTGTTTTGTAAAGATCTTTTTAAAATGTTTCTTCATGTTAACATTTCTTTAGTGTGATCTCTGAAAGTACTGTTGTGAAGCTGTACTTAAAGAGAAAGCTGTATTTAAAGAGAAAATTACTCCTTGCCCCAGTTCTTTTTTTCTTTTACTGCCATTTTTTACTGTTGAGATTCTGTTTTTCCTTTGAATGCATACCAGTTCAGAAAGGTTTTTCTTTCTCTTGCACTGCTTCTAAATGGAATATTCACATATATAGAAGTAAGACTTAGCTGACAAAGTTTTCTTCAACTGTTTCCAATTAGGGCACATTGCAGAAGTGTGAGCTGTTGGTTGGGGGTGTTTTGGTTATAGTCTTCCATATTACGTTCTTTCTACGATCTCCACCTGTCTTAGCATGAACTAATTATTTGAAGGCTTAAGGACTGCTGCTGCCAAATGGTCTCACAGTAAGTGACTGGGTATGGAAATGAAACAGATCACTAAACCTTGGGGATTCACCTGGCCTCCTTTGCAAGCCAGGTTGGTTCCCACAGTGTCAAATAACAATTAAAAGAACTCGAGTTGGAAGGTGACTCTTTAGAGAGGTCAGACTACAGAACAAGTTTCAATATTGAACTATGATAACTTTGCACAGAAAAAGAGCATAATAGAAAAAGCAGAGCAAAAGTATTAGTACATGGGATGATGTTTAAATGTCTTAAGTATCATATATGTTTGCTTGTTACTTAGGAAGTTAGTTGTTAATACTTGTTTGTTGCATTTTCCCTAGGGGCATGTTCATATACGATTGATGATGTATGTGTGCGTAACTTCATACCTGTTAGAAAAGCTCCAAGATGAGAACCTTCTTTTCTACTTTTGTAAACATATAATACGTACGTTGTCTCATTAAACACAAAGGGCCATAGGCATTTATGCAGCAGTGCAATGAATGCAAGTGTCTTTTAGCTTCTATCAAAAGATCTCAAACCATTCTTATGTCCTTGGCTAATCAACCCCTAACTGAAAATTTCAGACAGCTGAACTTGTCCATCCTGTGCAGTCTGACTGCATCCTGCAGAGTATCCAGACACTCTGGAGACTTTCTCCAAGATGTTCTCCTTTATTTGGATGTCACATTCCTCTTTTCTTTGTCCTGGCTTTGCTTTAGTTATTAACGCTTTGTAGACCTCACCTTCTTTACTGTGAGAGTGGTGAGACACTGGGACAAGTTCCCAAGATAAGCTGTGGCTACCTGCTCCCTGGAAGTGTTCAAGGCTAGGCTGGATGGGTTTTTGTGCAACCTGATCTAGTGGAAGGCGTCACTGCACATGGCAGGGGGGTTGGAACCATGTGATCTTTAAGGTCCCTTCCAACAGAAACCATTGTGTGATTCTTTGTCAAACTATGAAAGGGTGAAATAATCTGTTGTGAGTTTTAAGTCCAGATTGGGTTCAAACTATATATGAACTTTGAGGAGCAGCTTAATATTTTTTCTTACGTATTCTAAAATTGTAAGGATTTTTTTTCTATTTAACTTCTGGAAACAGCAACTGAATAAGATGGAATTCTTTTCAGAACTGGAGCCATGTATTTTTGGGCCAGCACTACATGTAGAGTGAAGAAGGTTGTTGCACATACGGCTAGTGCCAAAGTTTTCTTTAAGCGCTGCATGTCATCCACATTGGACTTCTGCTCTGCTTAAATATTCAAACTTTTTCTTATGTATTCAGACAAAAAAGTTCAACATGCAGGGAGGAGAGAGAGCCTTGAGCTGCCACTGGGAGCTGAAAAGGTTTTTCTGGCAGAAGCTTGTTGGCAAGCAGTCCAATATGCAAAATGAGAAGTCTACTTTTAAGATTTTGGTGGAGAGGGGATGAAGCTGTGCTTAGATCTTTTCCATATGCAAGGAAAAATTATACAAGCTATTCTACATTAATGTATTTCCAGAATACTGTGATTATCTATTAAAATAAGTCAACCTTATTTTAAAATGAAAAGTATTACCTACTTCCATCAATAATAATTTTTGCCTTTATAACTTCAAGATGTATTTTCTACCTGACTGAAGTCATCTCGGCTGATGTTTGTCTGTGCACCTACATTGCTCTATTCCTGTATCTCCACTTGAAAAAAACAAGTTATTTTAAGGCAGGCTGTTACTATCCACAACAGTCACTGCTGATGCACACCCTGCTTTGAAAAAGAGATCTGAAGTTTAATGTTACTGTTTACTGTATCATGTATAGTTCAGTGGACAATATAAATTGCTCACTATTGCAGAAAGCTGCTCACTTCTGCTGACTGTACTGTATTGACTACATTAGGCCAGATATACTGTCAATCCTAAGCCAAGCCTTCAATGTAGAATAAGGGGATAGAACTTGCCAGTTGAATGGTTGCTTGGATGAAAACATGTGTTTTGGAAAAGAACATCCCTGTCCAAGATAAGCAGCTTAATCAGTGAAAAATTCTGGTCCTCCTGATTATCTGCTAGCTCTAGACAGGGCAGTAGGAGTTGCCCACACAACTTCAAAGGAAACTATAGCTAAATAAAAGCATTCCTTAATCTGTTAACCCCAAATGGTTTATTAGGGTGTGCATTTTTTTCTTTCTTGCTGCTGTTTCCAAAGTACATGCTCATAAGGCATCTACAAGGTCCTTGTTTAGTAAGCAATTACCAGGGCATAAGCACACACATCAATTTAAAAATCCAACAATTTAAAACCCAACAAAAATCTGGTTTCTAGGGAGATCTTCTGAAGAGGATCAAGCCTTATCAGCAGTACTATGATAGGGTGTACAGAAAAGCAATGAAAACTGTTTAATTTTAAGATTTCATATTGTAATGGCCCTTAAGTTACAGGATTTATTAACAGGGGAGGGAGAAGGATGAAGAGGAGGAGGACTCCTGCTGAATTCAGTAGTGATGACATGGTTAATTTGAGATTGAAAGGAGTAAATGAGACCAAGAATAATGTTTAGCATAAAGATTATTCATCATGCCATGCATGTTTTAATAGCTCCCAGTTATTCCTCAAATCTAATTAATAGGAGTAAATGTTTGATTTTTGATTTTAAATTACTGTAAAGAAATGTCCCGCTTACAGACAAATTGAAGGGTCTCTTAAAACGCAAATTCTGCATAACAGTATGTTTCTTTGAAAGTATTGGGCATAAATAGGGGTAAAGGTCAATATGCTGAGAAGGCAGTAGCTGGAAGACAAATGAGGTTGCCTTGAGAGGATTCAGAGTTGGCTATGTAAAAGATCTCTGCAAGTTAAGTATCCACAGCATCCTTGGGGGGGGAAAACTCAAACAACTAAGCAAACAGGTTATCTAACCTTTTGATACCTAAATATAAAGATTTTGGTTGGAGGTCAAAACAGTAGGACTCATTACAGTTTTGGTGCTTTCCTCATTGCTGCAGTGGAGTTTAGTTAGACAGCAAGAAGAGCAACTGAGTATCATATGATTCGAAGTTTCACTCAAACTTCATGTTTTATTTAGCCTTTAGCTATGATAACCACAGACGAACCCTATGAAACATTATTTGTGCCCGTAGAGTGCCATTAATTTTCTTTTAATCTTTCTCTGCCCCAGGAAACATTTCAATTGAATTTTGCTCTTCATGCAAGGAATCAAGAATACCAAGAGCCAAGCTCATTTCCTTTCATTTTCCCTTTATTTCCATATTTTTAATAGATTCTTGACCCATGGTGCTAATACTGGAGTTATTGTAAGAACATGTTAAATTAAAAATATGTATTTATTGTGCCCATCTGCTAAATTCCCAACATCTTTCTAGAGTTTTTTGAATTTCCGAACGTCAGATCTTGGTTTCACAGATCAATCTAGTGGCTTTTTTCCTGACCAGACGATTTTGTGTTCTGTGCCTTTCCCATTGCTGCTGTCCTTCTTTCACTGTTTTACTCATCCTCTTAGGCTTCCATTGATTCCTTGTGCCACTCTCCCCGTTTTTACTGTCCAGGGACTGTCTCCTGTTCTCCTTTTAACTTTGTCAAATAATTTTAACCATTTCTCCAGCTTTGCCCTCACAGTTGATCAATGTTGGTTTGTTTGTTTTGTTTTGTTTTGTTTTTTAAATTCAGTTTTCTTTCCTGCTCTTCCCCATTAAATGAGTTGCTATTCCAGGAGGTTTTGGGGAGGTTTAATTTAAACTTTATTACTTTTGCCTACACTCCAGGTTTAGGAAAGCTGTTTCATTCCTATTAGCAGGAACTTGCAGAAACATGGGTGTTCTTGGGGAGAAAGAATGGGAGAGGATATTTTACTCAGTAGCAAATATTGAATAACTCTTCATTTAATATCATCTTTAGCATTCCAGTAGCATCTCTCCCGTAGACGGATTGAAACAACTGTTTGACACAGAATAATACCACAGCAGAGCTTAACAACTATTTCTTTGAAGTAGGCTTTGGATTGGTAATGATTATAAAATCAGAATCTCTGCTGAAAGATAACAGCTCTAGCAATCTCAACCCTGAGATACTGGTTCAGAATTAACTCAGAGGGAAGTGTACCATCTGTTGCTAAAACCTAACACTCAGTGCTCAGACAATTTCTAGCTTAAAGTGAAAACATGGACTTGAACCTAGCCAATTAAGGGAGGTGGGGAGAGGGATGGAAAGAAAAACTTAAAAATAGCTTTTGGTCCTCTGCTTCTGTCTGGTGCTGACTGACAGTAGAGGCAGAGGAGAGAACTGACACTGCAAAGAAAACAAACTGCATAGAAAGTTCCGTCAAGTGCCCAAAGAAAATAAATGGGAAAGGACAAGTATTGTTTCTTTGCTATTTGATTTAGAATAACTTCTATTTCTTATCTTGTAAAGCTTCTCCACACTGTTTAAGCTGTTTCTGCTCCTTCAATGCTTGATAATCAGGACTAATTTCTGTGCCAGAAATGTATCTCTGGATAACTAGTTTACTTTAAGACTGCTCATCAGCCAAACCTAACAAAAAGAGTCAACATTTCTTGCTTCTTTACATGAATCATTCGGTTTACCTCTATTTTTTTTAATTGAACAGTTTAGGTGCTCTAGAAAAGAAACTAAAATGTTCTTTTGAGCCTTGTTTTGAGTTCTGCTAAGAGGAAAAAAACAAGAACAAAAACCAGATACCCGCCAAAAAATGCAAAGTAGAAGCTGGTGGCCTCAGCTGCTTGTAATGAAATACAGTGCTCCAGCTTGCTTGCCCATGCAATATCTTCAGATAATGCAGTGATAAATCTCTTGTACTGTGGAACCTGGGTAGATGCAGATCTGACCTTTTGTTTACAGGGTATCAAGGGAAATCTTTATGAGACCACAGAAGTGTTTGAAAAGGTTTAGAAACATTATGAGATGGTAAAATGTGTCTCCTGAGGATAATTTTGACAGCAAAGATCTGACACTGTTTCTCAGTGAGCAGTGCCCTTTCTGCAGAGACTTGAACAAGCCATTTGGCAGTGATGTTTGAGAAGCATTTTCAGTGCAATTCACTAACAATAGTCAGGGGAAAATCTGATCTGTGCTGTTATCATTAAACAGGATTTTAATGTTACTGAAACATTGACATGAAAATATTTACTTAGATGTATAGATGTTGATGCTTGTACAAGGCAAGGTAAGCTCAAAAAGATAACATTTTCATTTTGGAAGAAAATGAGTCAAATTAGTCTATCTTTTATACCTCTTCTAACTTCCACTGGTTATGATTTTTTATCTGGTTATAATTAAAAGCAGGGACATAAATCAGCTTGACTAAAGGTCCAGATTGTGTTTTGTTACACAAAATGAATTTATTGATTAAACAAATGCAGAAAAACGTTCTGAGCAAAAAAGAACCCTTTTGTGCTGAATTCCAGGTAGAAAAGATTAAAGTCTGTTCTGTTGCTTGGAAGGAAGTTCCATAAAGAACAGAATAGCAGCAGTATGTTGGGAGTCAGGTTTTGGATTAAAACCTTACATTTGGTTTGGGTTTTTTGTTTTGTTTTGTTTGTTTACTTTTCAGTTTGAAACTCCGGGGTGTGTTTGTTTGGGGTTTCTTTTGTTTTGTTTTTTGTTTTGTTGTTTTTTTGTTGTTGTTGTTTTGTTTTTGTTTGTGGGTTTGGTTTGGTTTGTTTCTGATCTGTGTAAAGGTATTAATTATGTATACATCCACTAATTATCATTAACCATGAGCCAGCAATGTGCCCTTGCCACAGTGAAGGCTAATGGTATCCTGGGTCACTTTACACAAATTATTGACTAGGTCAATTTGCTCAGCACTGGTGAGGCCACACCAGGAGTGCTGGGACCTGTTCTGGGCTCTCCAGTACAAGAGAGACTAGAGAGTATCCAATGAAGGCTCGCCAAGATGATCAAGGGACTACAGCATCTCTGCTATGAGGAAAGGCTGAGAGAGCTGGGAATGTGTAGCCTAGAGAAGGCTCAGGGGAAACATGTTTCCATTCCTCACACATATGAATAATATTCCATACATGTTACATACACAGTGTGCACATACATGCACACAGAGAATATGATTTCAGAAGTATGTGTGCATAAGTATGTGTGAAAATGTAAGCACGTCTCTTGAATGTCATGATTAGTGGGAGAGACCTGAGATAACCTAAATAATAAATTTATCCACAAAACCCCTGCATGTGTGAACTGAAGGAGAGAGGCAAGGAAATGAGGTTGTGGAGTTTCCAAAGCCAAGACTGCTGCCAGCAGTTGTAAGGAGACACTGTTTTAGACAGCCTTTAGTGTCTAAGTTTACTAGATTCAATAAATCTAAAAATATGAATTTGTAACTATACTGGCTATTACATGAAAGATATGGCTTTTGTCATGTGAATTATACTGATCCTATTTATCAACACTCAACTGTCCTTTTGCTATGTTTAATTTATTAATGTACAAATTAACCTGGTACTTCATTATTAACAGAAAATAGTTCCAATAAATACTCAAACATTACAACTTAGTATTGGAACCATGCTGTAACTATGACATATCCAAGGTCACATTAAGACCTGGCTGCAAAGAGTATCTAGGTGCCAACTGGCTTGAAAATTAGTCGTCAGGGTGATAAGTTCATGTTTAGGTAGTCTCTGATGGATTCAGGACTACATTTTGTAGCAGGGGGAAAACTCAACAGAAATGAAAAAACTGCACTTACTCCAATTCCCATTTATGTAAGGTCTTGTGATGTTCTTGCTTAATCAAAGAGACTCATTCTTGGTGGATTTAACTATATAAACAGTATTATAACTGTAGAAATACTCCAGCATTCATCATTCAGCAGTGCTGCAGCTGGATTTGCTCTTTTGTTTCAACTTTTTCCTCCTGAAACCATTGTTTCGTTGCATGCATGTATGGCGTGGTCACTTTGGCATCCCAGCTCTTCCAACATGTTGCTACAGCAACAAGCTTCTGCAGGGAGAAGATTATCTGGCAAACAGTACCATGTCTGTTTACTGTGGAGCTGTGGAAACAGAAGTTAATAAACTTTTAACATTGCGAATTAGCAAACGTCTGGGGTTGCTGTCTCTGTCACCCTGGTAGGATCAGGGTACCACAATATTTTATAAAATGGAAATAAAATAGATATTCCTCTGACATCGACATGCATTTTTTTAAAAAAGGCAATTGAAAAAATAAAATTCTATTCTCTGATTTAACCCAAGTGCCAACCTCATTTGCTTTAATTTACAATCTCAGAAACTATATCATCTGAAAATGAAACAAAAGCTTCTTTAAACTGGGTAGGTGTGGCTACGGGAGGGAGAATGGCACAGCTGAAGGCACACACCTTCCAGAGTGAGCAGTACTACTTTAGCACCTGCCTTGGTGTTGACTGGTGACAACATCAGCTTCACAGATATGTTTGCTATGTTGGCTGTGATTCACCAGGTTTTCAACAATTTGGCTGCATTAGGGTAGACAGAAGAATGACAGACAGGAGAATAAATATCTCAATATATTGGTCTGACCCTTCTGCCAGTATTGATTCATTCCTAAGAAAAACAGCTGGCATAATGCAGTTCCCGTGTTCTGTAATGTGAGCTACATGCAGAAACGATTGCTGCCTGCCATCCTTCTTTCCAAGAAAGTGAGGTGAAGCTTTGGATTATTCACACTATTAAAAACATAAAAGTTTCTATTATGTGGGACTGCGAATTTTTCTTTAAGAGCTGCATTTATAATAGCTGAAACTATAATACTAAAAGAATACAGAAATCTCAGTTATATAATACTGCTTTTCTTTGGGAATGGTATCTTCCATATCTACCTAGAAAATTTATTTTTTTCTATACAGAGTTGATATAGTAGCAAAAAAAAACCAAAAAAAATAAAACCAATTTTAAACATTTTTTAAAAAATCACTGTTACACAATATGCTTCTCTGGATTCAAAACTTGTTTTAACCCAGTCACAGGTCACATTTGTTGTCCAGTTGGTGATTTTGAGTGCATATTTTAATTATTTCTTTGGTTTGAGTCCAGAGTTTTCCCTTTGGCTCTGTAGGTGCTTTGGGTACCCAGTATGTGCTTTATTTAGTTCAACCATTATCCACACTGGTTTTTGCCTTTCTGATGTTGACAGCAAAGATGTCAGATAGAAGCCAGGTTTGGTTTGTGCATATGTGTGTATTACAGAATGGCTGGATCTCTTCATATAACTGACATACTTTGATACTGATTGCAGAAGGAATTGTAGAGTAAGCAATAGACCTTTTGTGTGTGTGTGATAGAGCAAAATTAAAAGAACTTCATTTTTGAGATAAAACGGGAGTAGAAAAAAGTGACATCTCAGTATCTGTCACTCTATCTATGTGATACTTCTATCCCAGAATTATCAGAACTGGTGTTGCTCACAGACAAGACCTATAAATCATTGTCTATTAATGAAAAATTTCGACATAAGCAAACAGCAATTTTCAGCTTTCATCATGAAGATATGTCACGCATTCTGGATTGTAAAAGTAATCCTCTTGTATTTTCATTTCCAAACTGAGACATAGTTTTCCTTCTTTTTTTCTTTTTTTTTTTTTTAGTGGGAATAAAGCATTTTAAGGAACAGAAAAAAAAAATCCTAACCCATTTTAAAATTCAGTGAACCCACTTTAAAATTCAGTGTTCAAAATCATATGCTTATAAGCTGATGTAAATTCATAACACTTAAAAATATTTGGCACAAGTTGGCATTCTTCTCTTTTTCCCATGGAATAACAAGTACAAGCAGTTCTTTCTGCCTGCCTATTTCAACAGGGAGTTAGCAGTATCAGTTCACAGGCTGAGAAACATATGATTTTATTTTTTTTAATCCACACTTAGAGGTAATTAACAAAACCGTTTTATGAGCACGTTCCAGTTGTGATCAGTTACTGGGAAAATAGTGTCTTGAAACAGGTGTTTTAAAACAAAAGAAATCAAGTATTCAAGCAAATATCTAAAATACTGTCCAGGCTGAGTGACTTAATAAGTGGTTTTGACATTTCCACTTAAATTATTTCTCTCAAGATCTTCACAGGTATAAACTTAAAGATAGGAAAGTTTTATGTGGTATGGCAAACTGGGGTTTGCCATGTCTGTGTTAAGGTCTCAAATTTGCCATAGGCTTCCTGTGTGACATTAGTCATTTGATTTAGTATTTCTGGGCTTCATTCTAACTGTGTCTGTTTATGAAAATGATGTATTAGTAATTTTTTCTTCCCTTCTTTGAATGTTTTATTTATTTTCCGTAATATCCTTTGATGAGATGTGGTATTTTCCTGTGGGCTGAGGGTGATAGAGTAATGATAAACTGCACTGCAGTCTGTGAAATTGCACAGAAGTGGATTAGTCTATGTTATTTAATTATTGGACATTAAGGTTTTTTTTGTTGTATTAACAAAGCGCTCTGGTTTTCAAATGACTTGGGCACTATCATAATTAGTGTCAAGACACTGTTTCTTAATGTGCAGCGTAACATGAACCTTAGGTTACTCTTAGTAGAATCTCACTGCCTCCAAAAGGCACACCAATATTTTTTAGAAATCGGTGCTTCCTGAGCTTAATTGTTTAAAGTTGTTCTAGTTAATCTTGAAATGCATTGTGAAATATTCTGAGCTCCCTTTTTATCTAGGTGTTGTAATAGGTATTTTTTTTTTTAATCTGTTAAATAAGACTAAAATCTTTTTTTTTTTTTTCCTTTATAGTTCATTTGCTTTCAAATATGACACTGGACTAGCTGGGTAATATCAAAGTCTGTGTTTCATAAACATAGACCAATTGAATTCTGTCCCAATTTATGTGACAGACCTGACATCTCTGGTTGATGGATTTGGAGCATGGAAAATGCAGGAACTGACATGATAGCATTCCTCACTGTAATGGCAGTGCTGTCATTAAGCTATGCACATGCTTCTTATCAGAAAAAGGAAAAAAAGTCAAGACAAGTTTACCCAAGTGCCTTGAGGTGAGATGGGGATGTTTCTGGTCAAATAACTCCAGTATTCACCTGAATTCTGAGTTTCTGATGTGGCCTTCGTAGAAGATGTTTCAAATAACACATAGAATCCATGCACAGGAGAATGAATGTGTGCTGATGTTGATGCAGTCAGAAAGAGATAGATTCAAATTTATTCAGGTCTTCGCTTAAATAGGGCTTTTGACATTTTCTAGAATCCTTTTTAACAGCTGAAATGTTATTAAAATATGGACTGTCATTGTTTTGCTGGAAGACTTGCAGAAGATAGCTACTTACAAGTTATACTCTTATTCAATCTTTCAGTAAGGCAGGTCACATCAGTTAAAAATGCAGTTTAAAATACCTTAAAAGTGCAGTTAAACTACAACAAGACACAGCAGGCTATTGCAAATGCTTCTTCTCCCTGGTGTAACTATTGCTTTCATGCAGTGTGTATCTTGGTAAATAGGTGAGTGTAGCTGTACAGGTAGCTCAAACTTTATTGCAAGAAAGGCCATAAGCAGGTCAGGAAAAAGGATGTGTAACCCAAAACTGTGTGCATAGGGTTTTCTGACATTTTAATTCAGTCCAAATTTCGGACATAGCAAAGGACTATTTTAGGCACATGGGGAATTACATACTGTCATAGGCATGACTTCTTGTGAGCATGGGAACAAAGCACATGTGAGATCAGCACATAAATATGGGCTTTTTTAATAGTATATAAAAGTCTTTTTATAGTGTGGATGTGACTTTTTTTAGCATAAAAAAGGCTTGAAAAAGGTACCCCAATTCAGTCTTTACATTTTGATTAAAATTTCCTTTGATATTATCCATAATATCATCAAGATTGGTTATTACTTCACAGATTGATTTTTACATTAATGGAAAACCAACTCTGAAGTAGATAAGGGGCTCCATTATGGGAAATCAGTAAAGATTACACTGATACACAAGATCAAAAAAATTGTATGATGACCAGGTAGATTTGCTGAAAGGAGTCAGATAAGCAAATTCCTCTGTTGCCCAGATGGTAGGATCCTAAGAAGTCTTGTCGAGTTTGAATCTCATCAAGGAATGGCCATTAGTTGGATGAACAGTACTGATTACGTAACTCAACTGTAATTTGTTATTGTGGTAGCTGACAGTGTGGCTCATAATGTTCATCCACAGAGTGTGGCATCATAGGTGTGACATCCAAAAGGCTGATAAGCCCAAGTCTTTCCATGAGAAGTCTCGGTTCCTCATGGCCTGCTGGAAGCAGCTATTTCCCATGGGGTGGTCATGGATATATTACAAAGCATCTATTACTGTTTTTTTTTTTAAGGTGACTGCTGGCTGTATCAATGCAAAAAGAAGCTTTTCTGTTTGCTTATTGAAGGAAATTATAGCAGTTTATTGGAAAATAAAAGCAGGCAGTAGTATACTATTAGCTAACTGGTAAATACTCATACAGAACCTCTTGCTAGTAAGCATATGAAATGCTAAGTACAAATGTAAATTAAAAAGATTAAAACATAATTTAATTTATTTTCAAAGTGGATAATAGCACTTTGATTCATTAGTGGATCAATTTTAATAAAGTTAAATGGTGGTTTCATTGTCACTTGCATTATAAGTCATAAGTATGAAGATATGTTCATATTTTACCAATATCTTTTACCGATAAGTATTACTAATAATGTCTGAAATATCTGAGAGGAAAGCTGTTGTTAGTCCATTGTTGTACCTTCAAATGTAATTTATTAAAATCACATCATTTATATTGTGGTGTAACTTACCTGTTTCATCACCAGGAAGCTGAGTGCCATCAATTTCCTGGTTTTATCTTATTGCAGGCCTACTATGTAGTCTACAGAAAAAGACTTAATATATTCTTCTGCTTAAATCTACAATCTGTAAAAGGGAAAATGGAAATTTATGTTCAGACTTAAATGTGAGTAACCTATACAGAAAACATATGGATAAATCAGGAAATAAATTCTAGTTAATTTCCTTGTTCATCTCAGTACTGAGTCTCTTATGAGCTTCATTAACTGTACAACTACAGAATTAGATGATGCTTTTGCAAAGAGTTTGCATTAAAATTTTCCTGAAGATGCTGTAAAAATTAACAGGGATTTGAGCATCCAAATATGTAGAAAGCTTTTAAAATTCCAGCTGCAATATTTTTTTCTTCTACCATTACCTTTGTAAAACCTCTTTCACCCCCCTCCTTCACCTGCAAATCTTTGCATGAGCTCGGGAGATTAAATGGATCTGCTGTGAGCAAGTAAATCAGAGAGACAGGAATAGTTATAAACTCCAGTATGGAGTGGGGAGGAAGGCTAATGACTTGGAACTGGTAGGAATATTCTAATAAAGCTTTCTAAAATTACTTTCTAATTATTTATATGTAAAGAAACAGCTAGAGCAGTAGAGACATGATTCTTTCCTGCTTTTTACAGTCGAAGTGGGAGATCAAGATTGAGTTTTCTGTTTGAACAGATATTCATTTACATATTCAATGAACTCTCAGAAAAAGCTAGGACTCACTGTGGAGTATCCTGTAGCTGTGTCCTGGGGGACTTCTGTTCAATGTGGGTGATAGAAAAGCTGGGATCTGTCTCAAGGCAGTGTATCTGGAGCCATGCTCTTATTTACCAAGGAAGTGTTGATCCCTCAGCTATTCCCTAAATAGATGAAGGGGTTTTTTTGTTTGTTTTGGTTTTTTCCCCTTAAATTGAGAGATGCTTAGCTGGCATAAACTTCCTGGGAAGCAAGACCTCAGCACATGTAAGACTTGCTTGGGGAGACAAGCACCACAACCACAAATATCCTCCCCCTTCGTTCCCTAAACTTTTAATGGTGAGCACAATATCATATGGTCAGGGGTCAGCTGTCCACTGTCCCCCCTCCCAGCTCCTTGTGCACCCTCAACCTACTTGTTAGGAGGAGAGAGAAAGCTTTGACACTTTTCAGCAGCAGCCAGAACACCAGTGTTTTAGCCACAAAAAGCAAGGCACAGCACTGTAAACAGCTACCTCCATCCCAGCCAGGCCCAGCACTTCTTTCCATGCTGGTGCTTTCCCTTTTGAATCACAAAGCTGGCAGCAGTTCCATCTCAAAAAGCCTTCCCTCTGGCTGTAATTTCACCCTTCCTGTATCTCTATGGATTTGCTCACTGATCTGTTTTAGCTACCTGAGTCAAGGTGATACACGTGGGCCGTATCAGAGCCAGGGTCATTGTTACACAAGTAGTAAAGCCCCTGGGTTGGGTGGGTGCAGGAAAGGACCCCCAGCAGTTTCAGAGAGGGAGAAGATAACACAGGTTTGTGAAGTTAGCCTTGCTGCAAATCAGTCTGCCACCCATTCTCTCCTAAGGTTTTAAAATAATTAAGAAAGGATTGAATTATCCCTAGTCCTAAACAGCTGGGTGCTTTATTCATTATAGGACACAGCAACTTTCTCTTCCCTTAGGAAAAATACAACTGTTTTTCTTATCATGCAGAACGTGTAGTTCCTAGAAGTATATAATTTTCAGTTCTCTAAATAAAAGATCAGTTATTATACGAAAAAAAACCAAAACAACACTATTTTCAGGTATCCCTGTGCCATTATGCAAGCATGCAAATAAGCCTTCTTAGCTGGAACATATCAGGTATTAAGAATAATTCTGTGCTTCTGTTTCTGCTCTGTGGGGTCAGAAATTGATAGGTAGGCTGTTAAACTCCATAGATGCTTCCATTTCCAAAGGCCATCTGCTATGTCTTCTTAAATCCATCCACAAAAGACAAGAAAAAGCAATGCGTCTACTCAAGGAATTCTCCAAGAAGTGAGCAGGAATATTATTCTCCACTCTCTTCTTCTCAGGTAGATGTAGTGAGAGGGGCTCATTGTGTTTGTTGTGTGCCATTAGACATGTTGCTTTTGTAGCGGCTTTGGATGTGTTCTTTTGCTCAGGCAACGCACTTTTACTCTCTTCTTAGCCCACTCCAGGTTTAGGAATATTTTTTCTTTAATTTTTTTAATTTCAAATAAGTCAAGACTAAATATTAGTGACTTTGGTTTTAGGCAGTGCAAGAGGGGAAAAATGGTAAAATTTAAGCTACAGTTCAGTTGCCAAAAACAAAGTAATAAAAGTGATATGCTAAGCTTTTTTTTGATGATTGTTACAAAATGATTGACCATGTAATAATCTGGGTTTCAGTATCCTTCACAAACTCCACAGAGTGTGCAATTTTCACGTTATCACAGTGGAGGCTGAGATCTGTTTTCAGTTATCCTGAGGCACAGGCATCGATACAGCTCTGCCAGGTGAGCCAGAGCAAAGCCTGCCTCTAGCAAAACCAGTGGGGATACTGCTGAGCTTGTTTCAACTTGGAAATCATTCTGCATAACTTAGAGTACACAAGTAATTAGAGTAAAAAAGTAATTTTTTAGTTGATTTGAAGATGTTCATTGTCTATGATTGCAAGTGTTCAGTGGCTAATTCAAAATTTGAATTAATGAAAGGTGTTCTGTTAAAGAGTGTCTCATTGGTACATTACTTGCTGGTTTCATTTTTTCATTCCCCACCCTATCTTTTTTTAGATCTGACTGATCTTAGTGAATTACCCTCAGTGAAATTATCTCTGAATTATAAGACTGAAAGCGTGCCATTAAAGTTTTAAGTTCAAGTATCAGCTCTTGTGATAAATCTCAGAAGATATTCAGAGCTCAAGTCATTTAGCAAAGCACATATATTTTGACTAGTACCACAGAAATAGGAGGACAGAAGCAGAGAGTCAGGTGAGGAGAAACAGAGGAGGCTGAAAACCAATTAATCATTTTCATATCACTGACACTGATACTTAAGTTTTGTCATTAGGAGAATGAACTGTATTAGCTGAGTAAGTAGGACATTGGAAGCTTACTTAGGTTTTAACTGGGTTTTAACCTCAGCAAGTGACACTTATAAAGCTAAAAATAATTTATTTTAATAGAGGAAGTTATTTAATCTAAAATACAGGTTCTGTAACACTTTGTATTAATTGTGTTCAAGTTAAAGTGGAACATTAGGTAGAACTTCAAAAAACCTTCAGAAAATTGAATTTGTAGGACTTTCTATTTTTACTCCCCGCTGGTAGTGCTTGAGTGGCATTTGGGGGTTCCAGGAAAAGTGATAAATGCAGATAAATTTCATATTCTTCTGCTGAAAATAATAAAAGCAACACATAAGGAGACATTTTCTTTGAAACTCATACCTTGTTTTGATGATTACTACATTATAAGAGAAAGTGGTCGCCCGTTGTACTTTTTGTAGGGGCTGTAGACAGATGATCTGTAGTGCAGTGCAGGACATACATTTTTGCTCTCTGGAAGTTGTATTGTCACATTGTAAATTAGCAGAAATTGTTTTTAATGTTAAAAAGCAATGTGTCGTGGTTTAAGCCCCCCACCCACGCAGTTTTACTCACTCACTCCCCCTCTTTCTTCCCCCAGTCCTGGGGGGTATGGGGAGGAGAATCAAAAGAATTCAACTCGCACGAGTTGAGATAAGAGCAGTTTAGTAACTAAGGTATAACACAAATCACTACAGCTACCACCAGTAATAATACAAGAGAAATACAAGGAAAGAGAATACAACTGCTCACGAAGCCCAACCCGGCCAGTGCACCCCCCGGCAGCGAACCCCCCAGTACCAAAAACCTGACCATGCTATGCACCCCCAGTCCACCACCACACCCTTCCGGGTCTCTGCTCTCCATGTTCACATCCTGGACATGACGTGCTGTGGTATGGAATAACCTCTTTGGTCAGTTTCGGTCAGGTGTCCTGCCTCTGCTTCCTCCTGGCTCCCCCTCCTCCCTGGCATAGCATGAGGCTCAGAAAGTCCTTGGTCAAACCAAAACATTGCCAAGCAGTAACTATAAACACTGGTGTTATCAGCGCTGCTCCCAGGCCCAAAATCAAAAACACAGCGCTGCACCAGCTACCAAGGAGGAGAAAAGACGACTGCTACTGCTGAACCCATGACAATATGCAAGATAAAAATTTTAAAATAACCTAAGATCACATAGTCTGTGACCTTTTTCTCTAATAGTTGTCTGTCTTTTCCTTAAAAATTCATACTTTTTCATTCTGAAGAGCTTTTCAAAGAGTATTTTACAGAACAGTCAAATGTTTTTTTCATGTAGGTTGTCAAAAATTCCTATTACTGTCTTTTACCAAGTGTGGGGGTTTAAACCGTAAATTTCCCTTCTCCCTCCTTTTCCGCGCCTCCCCCCCCCACACACTCCAATGGTGGGAAATGCGGAAAGTAACCAAAGAAAATGTGACTCCCACGGGTTGAGATAAGAACAGTCCAGTAACTAAGATACAATACAAATCACTACTGCCACCACCACCAACAATAATAATGACAAAGTAAATACAAAGGGAGAGGATACAACCGTTTCGCCACCCGACCGAGCCGAGAGACCGCGCGCCGCTCCAGAGACCGCGTGGCCCCACAGACCGCGTGGCGCGAGCGAGCGACCGCCCCCTGCTCCCCCCACCGCGTCCTGCGCAAGCCCCCCCCCCACCCCGAATCCTACCTCCTGGGCATGACGTGCTGTGGTATGGAATAACCTCATTGGTCAGCCCGGGTCAGGCGCCCTGTCTCCCCTCCCCCAGCTTTTCCTCTCTTTCCTGGCGTAACATGAGACTGTGAGGGGGACGGGGACGGGGGGGGGGTAGCCAAACCCATAACAATCCACCCCTTATTCCATACCATTCACATCATGCTCAGATCCCACTTTTTCAAAATATCATCCCATATATATATATATGTACATATACATCCACACACACACAGAGATGGAGAGATATAATCCCGTAGTGCATGGACCAATCCGTATAAAGCTGCTGAGTCCACCCAGTCCGTGATGTCAGGCTCCATCTTTTGTAACAGTCTTTCAGAGCAAGGGAGGCTGTGTGCAGTGTTGGATTGCTGCCTGTTGATGCTGATTGTTCCTTTACTGCAGAACTCGTCTGGTTTCATCAAAGTTCGTTCTTTGTTGGGATGATGGTCTGAGGGTCAATCGCGGATGACTTGAAGACATCTGGTTGATAGGCTATAAAGAAACACATTACATAACAAGCAACAGCATGTAATTGAGTTCATTGGCTGTTTTCTCCTAAAATCAAATCTCCTTGAGGTACACATCGGACTTCCCCATCTTCCCGCATTACCCACCAAGTATATGCGGGTCCCTGAGCAAAAGCAGTCCCACGAGTGGGTTTGCCTTTACCTGAAGCAGGAATAACCCAGACTGTCTTCCCCAGCAAATTCTTTATGTGCACCACAGGAACGTTGTCCCTCTCTACAGTATGTAGAAGTTCCGACTGGGCTGGACCAGCTCTGTTGGCAGATCCTCTGGTGTTGACCAACCAGGTGGCCTTTGGTAAATGTGTATCCCAATGTTTGAAAGTCCCACCACCCATTGCTTTCAGTGTAGTTTTTAAGAGCCCATTGTACCTTTCGATTTTCCCAGAGGCTGGTGCATGGTAGGGGATGTGATATACCCATTCAGTGCCATGCTCATTGGCCCAAGTATCTATCAGGCTGTTCCGGAAATGTGTCCCATTGTCTGACTCAATTTTCTCTGGGGTGCCTTGTCGCCACAAAATCTGTTTCTCAAGGCCCAGGATAGTGTTTCGGGCAGTGGCGTGGGGCACAGCGTATGTTTCCAACCATGTGGTGGTTACTTCCACCATGGTAAGCAGATGACGCTTGCCTTGGCGGGTTGGTGGGAGTGTGATATAATCAATCTGCTAGGTCTCCCCATATTTGTACTTCAGCCATCGTCCTCTATACCAAAGAGGCTTTAACCGTTTAGCCTGCTTAATTGCAGCACATGTTTCACAGTCATGAATAACCTGGGCAATAGTATCCATTGTTAAGTCCACCCCTCGATCACGAGCCCATCTGTATGTTGCATCTCTGCCCTGATGGCCTGAAGTGTCGTGGGCCCACCGGGCCAAAAATAATTCACCCTTATGTTGCCAATCTAAGTCCATCTGAGCCACTTCAATCTTAGCAGCTTGATCCACTTGTTGGTTGTTCTGGTGTTCCTCCGTAGCCCGACTCTTGGGTACATGAACATCTACCGCTTGGCTGCCTTTGACTCCAGTTCATACCGAAGCTCTAGCATGTCTGGTACGGCAGCACTCAAGGATGGGGTAACTTCGTTCAAGCCACGATAGTCTACTGTTAGCCTCCACTCTCCGTTAGACTTTCGCACTGGCCATATGGGGCTATTGAAGGGTGAGTGGGTCCTGCTGATCACTCCTTAATTCTCCAGTCTACGGACCAGCTTATGGATGGGAATTAGGAAGTGTTGGTTGGTGTGGTGTTGCCGCTGGTGCACTGTTGTGGTCGCGATTGGCACTTGCTGTTCTTCAACCTTCAGCAACCCCACAGCAGAAGGATCCTCTGAGAGATCAGGCAAGGTGGACAGCTGCTCCACTTCCTCTGTCTCCACAACAGCAATACCAGAAGCCCATCGGTACCCTTTTGGGTCTTTGAAGTACCCTGTTCTGAGGTAGTCTATGCCGAGGATGCGTGGAGCCTCTGGACCAGTCACAAGTGGGGTGCTTTTGCCATTCCCTCCCAGTCAGGCTGATTTCAGCCTCCAGTACAGTCAACTCTTGGGATCCTCCTGTCACTCCAGAAATATATATGGGTTCCACCCCTTGACAGCTTGATGGCATCAGAGTACACTGTGCACCGGTATCTACTAGAGCCTTATACTTCTGTGGGACTGATGTGCCAGGCCATCTGATCCATACAGTCCAATAAGTTCGATTGTCCCCTACCTCCACCTGGCTGGAGGCGGGGCCCCTCTAGTAGTCATCACATTGGTCACTCACGTCTTGTAGAGATGGATTATTCTTCTTCATCACAGGAGCTGAGGTAAAATCTGCTCTTCCACTCCATCTGGGAACCTGCTCACCAGAGACTGAAGCCGCAGCCTTCATGGGGTGATCAGACTTGACCTTTGCTCTCTTTTTCAGTTCTCGCACCCGCTCCTCCAAAACTGAAGTAGGCTTTCCATCCCACTCCATCATATCTTCTCCATGATCCTGCAGTTAAAACCATGGGGTGGCCCGTGGTGTATAACTTCTATATCTTCTCTCTCGAACAGTAGGACGCCGTCTATTAATAGCTGAGACGTGTGTTGGTACACGTGAGGAGCTGGATAGATCGTCTCTCAATTGTTGGAGGTTCTGGGACAGTTTTTCCACAGCTGAGATGATGGAAGGGGTGATATTATCTTCAAACTCTCGGAGTTCTAAATCATTTCATCCACTGTTGGTGGTCTTATGTCACTCCAGGTTATTGTTGCCAATGAATGGGCATATGATGGGGGTGCATTTTGTGTAAATTTCCGCCATATGGGTAGTGTACATTCGACTTCATCTGGATCTATGGGTATATCCCCAACATTCGGCTTTGTGATATAGATCATCTCTACAATGGCTGATTCTCTCAGAGACTGGATGCCTTTCTCTAGAGTAGTCCACTTGGCCGAACGACTCATAACATCATCCTTGTATGGAAACCTGTCTTTCACAGCTGACAAGAGCTGCTTCTAAAGGCTGAGGGACTTTTTCTCTCTTGCAATTGCTTTGTCAATTCCCCCTTCCCTGGCAAGTGATCCCAGCTGTTTGGCTTCACTACCTTCTAGTTCATGACCGTCGGCCCCATTGTCCCAGCATCGGAGCAGCCAGGTGATGATGTGCTCCCCTGGCTGACGGGTAAAGTCTTTTCGCATATTCTGTAGCTCGGTTGAGGTTCGAGTTCGAGAAGTCACCTCTTCCTTTTCTTCTTCTTCTTCATCATGTGGTAATAACTCCTGGTCAGATGCTGTCCCAGGTGGTGACGTTTCTTTGTCTTGGTTCATCTTTCCTGCCTCTTCTTTGTTTTTCCTCTTGCGTACAGGGGCAACCGATATTGGTATGAGTTGGTCCTCTGGTTTAGCTGCTGTGATTATTACTGTGGTTTGGGTAGCCTGCCGTACTTGTCACCGGGGTTTGAGTCGTGGCTGTACCTTTTGCTGGTGGTGATGTAGCTGCTGTACTTGGAGCTCGATTAACTGTGCTGTCCATTACTCCGCCCTCAGATCCAGAGATGTTTTTTTCCTTTTGAAGATGCTGGACAGTGTTAAACAAGGCTTTGTAAGCATAAGCCAAGCCCCAGCACGTTGCCATGATTTGTCCATCTCTGGTGTGACCAGAATGATCACACACCTCCTTTAAATGTTTTACTAATTTTTCTGGGTTTTGCATTTGTTCATTGGTGAAGTTCCAAAGCGCTGGAGGGGCCCACTGGCCTAGATACTTGCCCATACTATCCCACACACCCTGCCACTCATGACTGTCCAGACTTCGGGAAAATCTCTTGGCCATCCTGGATTGTGGTCTAACCCCAGACATGGCCCACACCCCACTCTGCTTAACTCTCCGGACCAGACTAAATAGTTGTGAGTACAACATATTCAGTATGTGTGCCAACATGATAATTCCCGTCACCACCAGCAGGCAGATCTCAAAGGTGTCTAAAGGCCATTCAAAACCTTCAGAATTCTCAAACAGTGTTGTAAATGGCCTGGTGGGGGCGCTGGGAGCACAAAAGAATGTCTCCTTCACAGGCTGACCACCTGAGGAGGTGAAAAAAGATGTGTAATTGCTAAGAACTTCCATTATATACCTCCCAAAATATAGAGTTGGTGGCCACACTGGAAACACAAACCGGGTCAGTTTCATGATCACTGAGTCTATTGTGTTAACAATTCGTGCAATGCAGTATAATGTAACAAGAATCTTAACCCAAACCCCAGATCTGAAAAACGTTAAGATAAGAAGAACCGGCTGTAAGTAAAGTATCATACACTGAACCTGTGACAACCAGAGCAACAACTTTGAGAGCCAATAAATCAGCATTGTGACGAGTGGCTATTTTGTCTTTATCTCAACCCTTAAGTGCCCCACGTTGGGCGCCAAAAATGTGGGGGTTTAAGCCGTAAATTTCCCTTCTCCCTCCTTTTTTGCCCTCCCCCACACACTCCGATGGGGGGAAATGGGGAGAGGAACCAAAGAAAATATAACTCCCACAGGCTGAGATAAGAACAGTCCAGTAACTGAGATACAATACAAATCACTACTGTCACCACCAACAACAATAATAATGACAAAGTAAATACAAAGGGAGAGGATACAACCGTTTCGCCACCCGACTGAGCCGAGAGACCGCGCGCCGCTCCAGAGACCACGTGGCGCGAGCGAGCGACCGCCCCCGCTCCCCCCACTGCGTCCTGCGCAAGCCCCCCCCCACCCTGAATCCTACCTCCTGGGCATGACGTGCTGTGGTATGGAATAACCTCATTGGTCAGCCCGGGTCAGGCGCCCTGTCTCCCCTCCCCCAGCTTTTCCTCTCTTTCCCGGCGTTATATGAGACTGTGCGGGGGACGGGGGGGGGACGGGGGGGGGAAGCCGAACCCATAACACCAAGACAGATGTTAATGGAAGCCCAGCATTTTTGCTGATAAGTTACTATTCAGGTCCATTATTTTTAATACTCTATGACTCCTTTTCAACCAGAGAAATATGGCTAATTCTCAGTGGTGACTGTACGCCAGTAATTTACAGTGTAACTGTGTGATAATTCAGCTCAGCCAAAGGAATGCCTGTTGTCCTTGGATGGAGATTTCAAAGTGAAGACCAGCAGCCCTCCCCATTCAGCAAAGGAAGTAGCCATGTGTCAGTGTGTTTCTGGTTGTGGCCCTGGGAGCTGATGCGAAGAATTTTTTTGTATTACTTCCCACTGGTGAAAAATCAGAACTGTTGGCTGGTACTTATCCTTTAAAAAGATGTTTCTCTGCGTGAAAGACTTCGACTATTTGCAGAACACTGGATGTCTTTCTACTGAGATGAACCAAATTTAAAATATATTTTGCTTTCCCTTATCAACTCAAGCTAAAAACAATTTTAGAAATAAAGCTGATATAAAATAACTGCTTTATGTTCTAAATAGCTGACCCTCTACACTATAAATGCACAGTGATCCAATTTAGAAATAAAAATTTCAACAGACTGCTTTAAACAGTAAAATATTTCAATCTGAATGAAAGATAACGTGTTTTTTTTTTTATGGGGGAAAAGAACCAAACAACTAAACAATAATAGTAAAATTTCACACTAATGATCTTTGCATGCATCCTTCTTTATCTAATGTTGTGTCTGCTGTGTCCAAAGTATTCTGGTGGTTTCAGAAATCTCTCAGACTCTTGGGAGACTAAAATTTAGAATAGGTAATAAAATTTTGTGACAGAAGTTGAACTTTTCATGGTCATCTGTCTTTGCCCATCTTTAGTAACCAGTCGTTTATCCAGTTTAGGATTTCAGTATAGTTATAGTATATTGAAATTCTAAGTAGTACCTCACCTCAAAGGTAGTTTGAAGGATAATAATATCATATCCACCATCAGTGGAAATGCCAGCAGTGTTTTGGAAGTAGCTGTATGGACAGTTAAGTGGAAATTTAGGGACAGGATTATGCAAATAATCTTCATATGTAGAAACTACAGACTTGCATGATACTTTACATTAGATGATACTGGTACTTTACATCAAGACTGTGGTTGCAATGGTCACATTGGGGTTTTTTATTTCAGATTTTTTTTTTCTGTGGGTAATGACAAATATTAATACATTTAAACAGTCCCTATGTATTTTAATTACAATGTGGTAAGTTCTTCAGTTAATAAAATGTGAATGAAAATCTCTCCTGGTGCTCTAGTGAGAGATAGAAAATATCTTCATCTACAAGCCAGATATGTTCCAAGGCTTGGGCTGCACCAAGCAGCTCTCTTTAGCTGTGCTATGGAAATAGTTGCTTTTCCATAGCTGGGGAAGCTTCTTAGCTGCCAATCCTTGGGGAGTTGTGTAGGGAAGATGTCAAAGATTTCACATATCTCTTCCACTAGGAAGATACTTGCTGTTACAGGAAACACAAACTGTGATGAGCTGTGATAATCTAAAGTCGATTTCTATCCACAACCTCAGAAGAGTCTGCTGGATCAGACAAGGCTTGCTGTTCAAGGGAAGTGATTTTTGAGATGTGGGTTACTGCCTCAGTTCAAACTGGAAAGCACTCTGATCTTGTAGTGGCTTGAGGTTGTAACATTAATTTTCTAACTAAATAATAATTTTATAACTATTTTGTATCATTCTTTGTTACTGCACCTGTTTGAATATGAATGATCTGTGCATGATTACAATTTTCTTTGCCAGCGCCTTAAGCCGGAGTATACTTGAGGCTCTAGCTGAATTTGCAAATTTATTTTAAAAATTCCATTTTAAAGGTATTGGTTTCTCTTACTGTAATTTGGAATTTGATATGCCTGTAAGAAAAAGAAAAACCCACAAGTTTATCTTCATTGAATGCTGTTTTCTGAATTGACCATTTTCCAATGGTATTCAAAGGAAACCATGGAGCAACCGTTTGTGTGGCATAAGCTATTAGGGCTGTACTGGTTTCATGTTGCTTCATTAGTGTTTTCTTGTCTTTTTTTCCTTCTCTTTACCATCTGCAAGAAATCCAGTAAAATATAATTTTACAAAGGTGTGATCTTGGGAAATGTCATGGTTTGAGCCCAGCCACAACTAACGCAGTTCGCTCACTCAGTGAGCCTGGGGGGATGCGGAGGAGAATCAAAAGAATGTAACTCCCACGGGTTGAGATCAAAGCAGTACAGTAACTAAGGTATAACACAAATCATTACTGCTGCCACCAATAATAATGATAAGGGAAATACAAAGGAAGAGAATACAACTGCTCACAACCCTGACAACCGAGCCATGAACTAACTCTTCTGGGTTCCTGCCCCCAGTTTTTACACCCTGGGCATGACAGTGCTGTGGTATGGAATACCTCTTTGGCTAGTTTGGGTCAGGTGTCCTGTCTCTGCTTCCTCCTGGCTTCCCCTCTTCCCTGGCAAAGCATGAGACTCAGAAAGTCCTTAGTCAGACTAAACATTTGAGCAGTAACTAAAAACACCGGCGTTATCAGCGCTGTTCCCAGGCTGAAAGTCAAAAACACAGCACTGCACCAGCTACTAAGAAGGAGAAAAATGACTGCTACTGCTGAACCCAGGACAGGGATCCAAACCATCTCTTCCAACCTTGTCCTTTTAAGGGGACATTATGTAGTTTGTAGCAGAACTAACATAATGGAAAAAAACCCCAGCAACCACCAACCGAACAAAGCACCTCCTTAGTTAGTCTTTGTGCATTCTCTGATGAATGACTAATTCCTTATTTTATATAGAGTTGAAGTAAAACTTCATCTAAAAAGCAAACAAAATGAAACTTTGAGGAAAAATAAATCTAGAGCTGAAATGTGTGGTCAAGACAAATATTTCTTTGAAAAATTAAATGTTCTGGGCATGGTATTCATGCAAAATGAGTTGTACAAATAGTATTTTGATGTAATAAAAATATTATTTGGGGGTTTATTTCAAGTCTTGAATTTAGATGTATATCCTTATTTATTTGTCTTGCCTTTGAATAGAAATTTGTCTACTACCTATTAAGCACAGTTTTGTATCTTTATGTTTTGTCATTAACTAAAGCCATGAGGAAACTTAAAAATGTGTACTAATTTCTTTTTTTGTTGTTTTTTTTTCCCCCCAACCCTATGATTTCCTTTACCATAGTGTAGCACTGGTATTGCTCAAAGAGAAAACTAGGTTTTCCTGGGGCTCCCATTTACCTTTGTCCGTCATTTGAAACAGTGCCCCCTAGCTAAAAGATTAAGCAAGGCAATCTATATTTCACATTCCTTCTTTAGGATGGTGGAAAAGGTCATTAATTTCCAGTTCCTGTTCATAGGTGTCATATAGGTGACACTCTGTAAAGGGGTGTAAGAAATTTTTACTCCAAACCTCTGATATTTTATCGTTAGTCCAGTGGTAAATTTGAAGTTCTTGAGTTTTTTTCTTCCTGACAGCCACTGGGGAATGTAGATGGTTTGATGCTGTTGTGACAAAGTCAAACAGTTTATGACATCTGGAAGACCTATTAATCGTATTGTCATTTTGCAGCTATTGTCAAGTTGCAGCTAAGTATATGATCTTATTCTTGAACAGTTTTTAGAAAAGTATGTGGAAAATAAATATTAATTATTTTTTGTTGATAGGTATGAGTGGCAAGATAGTTATTTTCTCTTTCTTCCTGGTTAAATAGATACCATATTATAATAGATACCATATTTGTGCATGCATAATATCATTAAATTTCTAATCAGATTTCATCATCTTTTTCCTCTCTTAAGCAGTCCTGAAAGCATGTTGGTTTCTATGAAACTCACAGTTTTCCAAAAGATAATCAGTTTGCCTCCTTTCCAAGGCCTTAGAAACAATCCATGCAGTTCTTTGAAAATGTTAGGTAGAAATAGGCCATAGGCATTTAGAAACCTCTTGCAAACTTAATTAATTTTTAATATTTTATGATGGTAAACTGTTTTGTATTTTTTTGTTGTTGTTGTTGTTAGGTACTAGACTAATTCTTGTCTGCATATTCCAGTAATATATAATGATGATCATATTAGGGCACATTATTAGAATATGCATGTATATCTAATATGCCTGGATTATGAAGGTTAATGACACATTATTGTGTTTAGTATGTTCATGTGTTCAGAAATAGCATTTCAACAGCTGTACTAAAAGATTATTACCATTTCAAATTTGGTTAGAACTGATGGAATTAGAGTTCTTGCAACCTTAACTGAGTCCCATAATACTATTATGTAGTAAATGCTCAAAAAAATAATGGCTTTATCACAATGCTGTATGCCTATTTCACATATAGAAAGCTGCGGCAAAGAGATTTTAACATTTAAAATTGTCAAAATTGCATAGGTTTTGTATCTGGCTTTTTGTTGTTTGTTTGTTTGTTTTGGGTTTTTTGGGGGTTTGTTGTTTGTTTGTTTTTATTTTTTGCTGTTCTTTGGTTTTAGTTTTGTAATTTTCAAAGCATGGATC
Source organism: Myiopsitta monachus (assembly GCA_017639245.1). Lineage (NCBI taxonomy): Eukaryota > Metazoa > Chordata > Aves > Psittaciformes > Psittacidae > Myiopsitta > Myiopsitta monachus. Next base: position 67,729,287 of record CM029917.1, on the reverse strand, counting down.
CAACTGAATTAATTGGCAGTCCTCAGCATTGTGTACTGCATTTAGAAATTTGATGGTGGCAGCAAAGATGTGATTGTATAGGTACTCTTCAAGTAACTTCATTATCTCAGTCATTTCACAAATTCTAGTTTCAACTTAAAAAAGATATGTATAGATAGTTTCATTTATTATACAGATGTGATCATTGACTGGGCAGAACCTACCTTAGGCACTGAATCAGAGACACTATAGGGAGAATTGCATGATTATCAGGTTCTGTGTTAGGATTCATCCAATGTGCTGTGTATTCAGGCTGTACCAAGTACCTAAAATTCAGCGTCTCCTCTGTTGAAAATGTTTGATTTCAGAAGAAACTTTGTTATTTCATCAAGGAACAAGATAGAGGTATTCTTGGGATAAAGAAATTTCATAGGTGGTTGCTGAGACTAAGGAAAGTTGTTTTTTTCCCAGAATAGCAATTCTAATAGCTGTAGGTTCTTCTCTTAATCTTCCCTTCAATTTCACAGCTTTGCCTGCATCTGATTTCTTCCATCCTTATCTACTGTGTTTGCACGCATATTCCTCTACTTTGATTCTTGCCTTTTCTCTCTGTGTGTTTCTTTCCTTGTACTCTGGATCCTGTGGCCTTTCTTCTGGCATTTCCCTCAGTTACATGTCTTTAAACCAAGAGCATTTTCATTTTTCCACAGAATAAGAGGATAATTAGGGGTTGAAACCGTGTTAAGAACCTGGGCATCTGATGGAAGGAGTAAGTGCCAGTGAAGTCCTGCTCAGTTGCCTGCGGCATTGCAGGCACATTTGGGACATTAGAAAGCAGGGTTTGTTTTGTGCATAGGAAAGAAATTAAGAAAATACAGGCTCCACATACCAATGTTTACCATGACTCTGTGTGAAGAAGGCTTTTCAGTAATTTATCCAAGTTTGGGATTCCTTTCCAGTAGGAAAGACAAACGACATATCCAGGAACTGAAGAAAGGGATTCTCTAACCTCCTAACTCTAAGGCACTAAAACTTTGAAGTGAATAATATTGTTCTGGGAACTCTATCTTAGAGTATTTTTCTTTGATGCCAAATTAGCAAACTTATTTCAACTTCAGATTTTTAAAAAGTCAGCTTGAGGGGGTGGGAAATACCAGCCCAGACAGTTTAAAGTTTAGCAAGCAACTTTTATCTTGGCAAGTGTTCAGCAACCAGAACAATAAATAGAACTGAGCTTAATTCAAAAAATTAGAAAATGAAGATAAAAAGCCTGTATTAAATAGACAGTATCGCTTTGGTTGCAGTAATTCCAGAAGAGAATGACAAAAAATGCTTCTCAGTTTCTTCCCTAATATTATCAAAGTTTTAAAGATATTCCTGTGCAGGATAAGTGGCTTAAAGCAACTTAATCTTTTTTCGCTAGCTGATATTTTGCTTGTGATTGGAGCTGAGCTCTGCTCTTTCCCAGACTCTTCTAAAGGAACATACATAATTTCAAAGGTGTGTTTCTTCCTATATTTCAGTGACAGGTTGGGAATGGCTTGAGGTTACTGGCATTCATGAAAAAGCTGTTGACATCTGAATCTACCCCTCTGTTCTGACTCATATACTGTTTTACAAAATTCTAGTGAACTCAGTGGAAGTTAGGTGTTACCACAGTGCTCTCAGACCGAAACTGATGTCAGTCTACACAGAAGGATAGCTCAATGATTCACACTTTGATAATGATGTCACTGTGCATGGACACAGTCAATCTGACAGATGTTTAAGAAAGAGAAGGATTACTAAGAAAAACAGGGATTATTTAATAAAAGAATAATAAGTCATTTAAGCATGAAGGCTATTCAGTTTTGGTATGTAATGTTGAACATCTGTATGGAAACATAGATATTGGTGACGATGTTTTGGGCAATTATAACCACTTTCTTTAACCCTTCCTAAAATTGGATGTCAGCATGTCCTGGTTTCAGCTGGGTTTTCTTCTTAGTGTTTGGTACAGTGCTGTATTTTGGATTTAGTCTGAGAATAATGTTGACAACAAACTGATGTTTTAGTTGTTGCTAAGTAGTGCTTACCCTGGCTCTAGGACTTCTCAGTCTTATGCTCTGCCAGTGAGGAGGGTCACAAAAAGCCAGAAGGGAGCACAGTCAGGACAGCTGACCCAAACTGGGCAAAGGGGTATTTTATGCCATGTTGTGCTCAGTGTATAAACTGGGGGGATTTGGTTGGGAGCCACTGATCACTACTCAGGGACCAGCTGGGCATTGGTCAGTGAGATGGTGAGTAATCATGTTGCATCACTGTTTTCTTCTTGAGTACTTGTCCTTTCTTTTTCCTTTGCTTTACTATTATTATATTTTATTTTATTTGTCTTACAAAACTGTTCTTATCTCAACATTTGCATTTTTATCTTTTTCCAATTCTCCTGCCTATCCTGGGGAAGGGGGTGTGGGGCATAAGGGTGGAGGTAGGAGAGGACACTGACTGAGTACTGACTGGACACTGACTGACTAAGCATGGTACTTAGTTGCCATCTGGGGTTAAGCCATGACAACAATACTCTTGTGTTCTCAGTAAAAGGGAAGTCAAACATGAGAGAGAGGGGTTACCATATAAAAGCCAGCCAGTGAAGGTTGAGAAGTGAAGCATGATTTTCTGTTTCACATATGCAACAGGAATGTTAAAGACCATCACCCTCAGAAAAGGTAAACTGTTCTCCAGTAGAGTAATAGATCCTTTTGTCCAAACAAGGTCAAGGACCTCTCCAGTGCATGTCAGAAATGCCCATAATAGAGCACATATTCACTCAGTTACCAGTCAAGAGGTGAGTGTTCAAAGAGGAAAAAAATGTGCAATTACTCCTGCTAATTTCAATTGTGTACATGATTTGTAATTCAGAGGACTATTTGCTGGCTTTACTGCCGTAGTAGATTGGCTTCTATCTCTTGCTAACTAGGACATTTCATTTCCTCTGCATAGACACCTACAGTTAGATCAATGGTAAAGAAAACAGTTCATAATTAACCTAATGAAGATTTAAAAGCTGAATCAAAGCACTTTGAATCAAACCTGTTGACCTTCACAGATGTCTAAACCTGCAATCTAATTATGAGAGAAACTTACTGTCGTTCAAACCCTTTAGATTTACATACAAGGCTGGCTGAGTTTATAGAGCTCATTCAGAGGAATGGGCTGAGAAAAATGTTTTTATAGAGTCAAACAGACATAGACCTTTACTTAAGCTGACTTCTCTGTTTATTGAATATTCACTGTAATCGGGGTATAGTCTGAATTATCTTCTCTTATTTCACTGAGAATTGACAAGCTGTGGTGAAGTAATAAGCTTAAAATTAAGATCCATGCCTCTGTGTGCCACTGAAATTCTCCTGCTGCTTTTTTGCAGTCAACTCCGAGCTTCTTTCCAAAAGTGTGCTCTGTGAATATGATTTTCCTTGCCTCCACAGAGATAATCAACTAACTCCCAAATGCAGAGAATTCTGTTGCAGTTTGTGTTTGAGAATTTGTTTTCCCTTAAGAAAAAAAAATAAAGGGTGTATTTTTATTAACAAATGCACCTTTTGCTCTTGTCAGGCTATGACTAATTACTATGACTTCCAGCAGTTTTGCCACAGTATTCTGCTGGGACCAAGTGAGGGATCTGACCAGCTGCAGCCAATAATTAGGGCAAAGCAAGTTAGCTAGCAGTAAATGTTTACCATACTGTATGCAAACAAGATTCATGGAATACACCTGGATAATGCAAGTAAAATATATGAAATGCAAATAAAAGGAAAAATATCAACAGAAAGCTGCATCCAACACTGAATGAATATGAGTAGTGATATGTGAAGTTATATTCTTCACTAAAAAGAAAGAAAAAGCTATTTTTCTTACTCTCAGGGGTATGTGTGGCTTTAAATATATTTTACTGCATAGCAGCATACAGAATTTGGTGCAGGTACTGCTTAAACATATTAAAAAAGCACCCTAATCTGAAAGGGATGTGTATCTCATACTCAGTTCAAAGTTGGTTTTTGTTGGTCCTTGTAGTAGGCACTTAGTACTCCTGAACACATGCCATCAAAATTTGGTCATCATAGAAGGCAGGGATTTATTTTATTTTTTTTTTCCTTCTGTGGTGGTCTTTATAGGCTAAATAACACTAAAATTATCTAGTGAGCTGTCTTGGCTTGATTTTCTTGAGAGCTCTGCAAGTGTGTAGGTGAATGTGCTTTGCCTGCGCCTTTTAAATTACAAGCATTAAGCTTAATCACTTACTCTTTCAAGTCATTTGCAATCATCTGCTTTTTTAATATTTATGCTTTCTTTATGTGTGCTGTGAAAAGATTACTTTCTCTCACATATGTAATTATATTTAAATGATATAATGGTTATGACACAAATCAGAAAAGAAACAACTTGTTTGGGGGAAGTATAAGAACAGGGGAGGTAGGTCTAACTGTCATAGTGCCATCTTTGATGAGCGATCCCTTTAATTAGTCATTAGCTGACTTTCCCAGACAGTTTCCCAGTGATGATTGTGTAAATAGCATTATAGGAGAAGGTGTTGCATGGCAAAAAGGAAAATCTAGCTGACAGTATCACTCAGAGCTGTTTTTAAATGGATGATTTACAGTCTCATGTCTCCTGTTGGGTTCTTCAGCCAATTTTTCTCCCCCTTGGCTGAGACTTTTCCTCTAGCAACAAATTAGCAGTCTGTATTGTTATATGCTTGTTGCATTCTGTTTGTTTTACTTCTTGGCAGATAAAGAAGTTTTCATAGCATTTGTTTTGATTAAAAAATGCAAAACAATCAGAAATTAACTATATAATAATGATCTTGGCCTCTTCACTGACTTAGTTTTTCATCAAGTGTATTTTCTTGGTCTAGGAAAATATATACATATATATGTCTTCATATATACCTGCATGTAGTGTCATTTTAGAACCATGCTGGATAACAGTCCTAAGCAATGTGAACTTGAGCTTTTTAAGAAAAAATAAAAAATACTACAAGTAGCTTGGGAAAAAAAACATTGTGTCTTCATATCATCTGGGTGTGCTGGCTGAATAAAATGTTCTTCTAGAAATTTGAAGGTTTTTCAACCTAAGCCCTAGAACTAGTATCTCTTTCCCTCACATTTTGCTGTGGATACTGAATTTTTTATTGTTTTCTTCAGACAAGTGAGAAACTGGGCTTAACAGAGGAATTTCTTTGCCACAGTTATACTGCTGTATCCTGTAGACTTACAAATAACTGCAAACTGGCATTGGCTTTCTGCCTATTTCATAGTGTAAACCACCCCTTCTCCCTGAAGAGCTCTATAAATGTAGTAAAACCCCTTCACAAATTCTGAAGTCTTGCTGTCATTGTTTCCTTTATATCTTACAGGTTTTTTCAGCAAACTTCTGTTTGTCTTTCCATGGGTAGTGAATTATTCCCTTGTGGGTTATGATGCGTAATGATGCTAATACCTTAATTTGTGTCTTCAAAATGTCTTGGGTTTTGTGGCATCCAGTCCTAGTGGCTCTTCGATAAAATCATGAGAAGTTATTTTATTTTTTTTTTTTTTCCTTGAAACCCTGTTAAACAGTCAATACTTTGACAATTTTTTAAGTGGAGCTAGCACTCACGTAGGCATTCTATTAATAATGTATTTTTCATGTAAATGATTTTGTTGGTTAAAATATCAGCAATATCTCCTACTTAGATGCTTTCTGTACTGGGTTCAGCAGTAGCAGTCATTTTTCTCCTTCTTAGTAGCTGTTGCAGTGCTGTGTTTTTGACTTTCAGCCTGGGAACAGCGCTGATAACACCGGTGTTTTCCGTTGCTGCTCAGTAATGTTTACTCTGACCAGGGACTTTCTGAGTCTGATGTTCTGCCAGGGGGGAGAGGAAGCCGGGAGGAAACAGAGACAGGACACCTGACCCAAACTAGCCAAAGAGGTATTCCATACCATAGCACGTCATGCCTAGTATATAAACTGGAGGCAGTTACCCAGGAGGATGGGATCACTGCTCGGTTGGGCTGGGTATCAGTTGGCAGGTGGTCAGCAGTTGTATTCTCTTCCCTTGTTATTTTCTTTATCATTATTGGTGGTAGCGGTAGTGGTTTGTGTTATACCTTAGTTACTGGACTGTTCTTCTGTCAACCCGTGGGAGTTACATTCTTTTGATTCTCTTCCCCCTCCCTCCGGGAGTGGGAGGGGGGGGAGGGGGAAGAAGTGGGAGGAGTGAGAGAGAGACTGCATGGTTTTTCTGAGTTACGGCTGGGCTTAAACCACGACACTTTCTCAATCTTGTAGATTTTATATCAATTTGTATAAAAAACTGACAAAACCTGAAATTACTAAGTGTAAATTAAAGCAAAGCAATTTGAGTTGATGTTCATACATTAGTCTCTGTAGCTGAATATAGAGGAATACTGAAGTGAACACTTTATCTGTTTACATCTCAATCCATAATATTCTCTCTCTATAACAAATCATTAATTTTTAGTATTTGTCATGCTGTATGTGACAGAATAATTACATCTTATGGTTTAGTGAATTTTGGTGTATCTCTTCAAAAAATACGCTATTATATAGTTAAGTGATTTATATGTGTCATTTTAAGAATATGTGGTAAAAAATAGCATAGAAAAAAAATTATTTTTTTTTTTTGAGTTAACATAATGTAATCATCTGATACTGTGATTCAGCTGGTTTGAGTTGTCAGATACAAATTTCATTATTTTCCATCATGGAGACTTTGTCATTTACATTTGGGTATTCCTTCCCTCATCTAAAAGAAATGAGCAAATCAGGTGATAGCTGTTCTTACAGTGTACGCATATTATAAAGCATTTTTGAAGGTCAATCCAGAGAAATATTTTCCTTTCCTGAAGTCAAAATATTTTTAAGATCAGAAAAAAAAACACTTTATTGATGTTAAATATGGATAATGAATCATTGGGGTTGTATTTACATATATTATACTCCACTATTTCTAATTTCGCTTATATGTAGTTAGTGTCTTTCCCTCAAATTCATCTTCAGGGGTACTGAAATAGGTTTGTTGGTTTCAGGGTCTGTACTATGCTGAAATTTTGGAGTTGTCTCTTGCTGAAAATACTTTTTTTTTTCCCTTTTGAATTTGATAAAATTCAAACATTAAATAAAAGTTTAATGATAAACATTAGTAAATGTTTCATAAATACACCTGAGAGAGTACCCTTCGTTCATTTACATTGATCATAATTAAAAAGAGTAGTCTAATTCAGGACCAAATTTGCAGTGAGATTCTCTTGAGAAGCTATTTGTGGAAATGGACAAATAGGCTTATGGTCCAAAACAAGCTCAAATTTAAATACTATGGTATCTGAGAGTCATTTGGAACTTGAATAATGCATGTGCTGAAAATAATGTGTGATGAAAGGCAATATACAGGAAACAAGTATTGTAATTGTATTGCTCCTTTTAATGGAAGCATGTCTTACACTGCAGAGAAAACATGGTTCCTGTGGCTCTGCACTGGTTTAATTAATTTGTTTACTCTCTGCATGTGTTTTGTGGCAGAAATTTTCCATAACATTGCATTTTAGAGTGAGATGTTCGCAAAAGGTAGTGTATTTCATCTCGCAAAGACTGAGATAACCCGTGGATGAATGTTAGTCTGCATGGACACTTTTCTTACCAACAGCTTCTTTGACAGCTGCTTTTCTGTATTTTCACTACTGACATTAACCTGTCAAGTTTTCAGGCTCCATCCCCTCCTTTCCTCTGTTTTCCTACCATGATAATACTTTATGGGGGTAGGAGAGTCAGCAGAATAATTAGGAGAAAGTGCTGTGTGATGCTGAAATAAGAATTCACCTTGTGGTGGTACCAGCAAAGCTACAGGTCAGAAAAGAATAATGAAGGAGCTCAACCTCTAAGTGGTCTTCTCCATGTTAATAAAAATGATTGCATACAAAATTTTTCAAATAAAGTCTAACTTAGAATTTTGATCAGAGGAAATATTTTTCATCTTTTCCATCATTGTCGCCTCATTTACTTTTCTATTATACGTGTTACCGTTTTCCTTAAACAGCATAAGAGGAAGTCCAAAATGGGCTGCTAGGTCATAAATCATCATAGCATCTTAGAATGGTAAGGGTTGGAAGGGACTTTTAAGATCATCTAGTTCCAGTCCCTATGCCACGGGCAGAGGTACCTTCCACTAGACCAGGTTGCTCAATGCCCCGTCCAGCCTGGCCTTGAGCACTTCAAGGGATGGAGCAGCAACAACTTCTCAAGGAAACCTGTTCCAGTGTCTCACCATGCTCATAGTGAAGAATTTCTTCCTAATATCTTATCTGAATCTGCCCTGTTTCAGTTTAAAGCCACTATCCTTTGTCTTATCACTACATACCCTTGTAAAAAGTCCCTCTCCAGATTTCTTGTAGGCTCCCTTCAGATATTGAAAGGCTGCTCAAAAGTCTCTCTGGAACCTTCTTTTCTCCAGGCTGAGCAGCCTTAGCTGTCTTGGCCTGTCTTCATAGGAGAGGTGTTCGAGGACTCAGGTCATCTTTGTGGCCCTCTTCTGGCCTTGCTCCAAAAGGTCTGCATCCTTCATATGTTGATGGCCCCAAAGCCGAATGTAGTACTCCAGGTGAAATCTCACAAGAGTGGAGTAGAGGAGGAGAATTGCCTCTCTCAACCTGCTGGTCACACTTCTTTTGATGCAGTCCAGCATACAGTTGGCTTTCTGTGCTACAAGTGCACATTGTGGGTTCATACTGAGCTTCTTATCAACCGACACCCCTAATCCTTCTCCTCAGGGTTTCTCTCAGTCCAGACCTGCCTGACATATAGTTGTGCTTGGGATTGACCCAACCTAGGTGCACGACCTTGCACTTGGCCTTGCTGAACTTCATGAGGTTCATATGTGCCCACCTTTCCTTGCCAGTCAAGCTATTTTGTACCCTGAGCCATGGCTGGGGTTAAGGTATCTAGGCTAGTCAGTCTTCTGCTGATTTCATTTCCTGTCAGGTTGCTACCTGCTGTACCTATCTCTGAAGCTAGCCCTGACCTTAGGTAATAACTTTCCTAAGACAGGTCATGAATATGATAAGTTGCTTGGTTTTGAATAAAAGATAGTGCAGTAGGATCTACAGGGTCAAAAAAAAAGAAAAACAGTTATGTAAGGTTTTTAACATGCTTTTTCTAAATCACATCATAAAAACGATTTTGACATTTTGGACTGAGATTAATGAACTAATTATCTTCAGTCATTATGTGAAATGTGCTGGGAGTCCTCAAATGAGTTTTTGCCTTAGATCCCTTTGAGTGTCTGTTTCATGTGTTTGGCAGGATTGGCTTTCTCTAGCTCTTTCAAGCTGGAAACCAGCTATTGAGCTCGTGGAGATGATTTCTGAGGTGTGATCCCTTGAGTTTTCTAAGTATGTCCCAGTTGTGATGTATGCTTCCTTCCTATGCCCTCGAAAGCAATTCATTCAGCACAAAAGGAATAGTGAACAGTACAGCATAAAAATAACGAGCCAAATTTTGGACAGATTAGCCTTGCTTCTAGTTTTAACAAGTTTGTAGAAAACAGCTATGTTTCTAGATCAACATCCAAGACAGCGTGGTTTTCTCCCTTTTTGAGATATGTTTCACATTTCCACGTCTGTTCAATCCACTCACACATTTATTCTCTCATCTAGTGCATAAGTTGCATTCCCTTTATTTCTAGAGAAACACAAACTGTACCAGCTTGGAAGAAGTTACGCTGGCAAGTTATTTCCTTTTAAAGACATTTCCCCATTACTTTTTAAAACATTGCTAGTAGTGTTATGATAATTACCTTACCTTTTCTTGCTACTACCAGTGGTATCTTTTGAGCCAGCTGGGAAAAAGCAATTATTTTCATTGTAGTCATGTAACAATTTACACCCACAACCCTCTTTTTCCTCTGCCCCCACCATCCAGTTGGCTTCAAAGTGTTTTAATTAGATAAGAGGAATTACTTCAGGTAAATGTTACTGGGTAAACTTACCCACTCGGAACACCTGATGAGTTTTGTAGTGTGGCAGATTTATCACTGTACTGCAGTGAGAACTTAACCCTAATCCTGAGCTTTTGCAGGACTTGCTATCCTTTATTAGAACTGAGCAAGTTCAAACCAGAAGGAGATTTTCAGCATATGGAGCATCCAGGCGTAGGTACTGTTGAGTATCTATTCTTTTCCAAGGGAAAGCATACTGAGGAGCTAGGCTTCAATTTTTAGCACGTACACTCTGCAGTGGAATGTAATGTAGCCATATCTGCATCACAGGGTGCCTTTATTTATTTATTTAAATGAAAGAATGTAGTAATAACACTTGTATTGATTGTATGGGTGCTTTTGGAAAGCATGAAATGCAGTAGTTGGCCTCTGTGTAAGGTAGGTTGTGTGCAGCAGCAGAAAAACACTTTCAGAGTTGTATCAGTATTGGGGAAAGTCAATGTACTTCAGTTCAGCTTCTGTTGTAAAGGGGAAATACGCTTTCCCCAGGAACTGTTTTCTGTCACTGTTCAGCTCTTTTTCCAGAAGGAAATTAGTAAGTACCTTGAAATAAATTAATCTGGAACCCACAGAGGGGTCAAAATTGCCAGCTACAGGGGAGGATGGAGCGCACATGAGTAAAATCTTCAGAAATAGTAGAAGAAATGTACTGAAGAACTGGTCAGCTACTATTTATATTTTCCACAGGCATGTCCATAAAAGGACGCAGTCAGTGTTTATTTTGAGTAGCTATTACTGATCTGTTATGCATATTATATAATTTCATATATTTGGATTTTTTCAAAAGCAAAACTGCAGAAAAAAAGCCCCCTAATTATGATGAAACTTCACAAATATGTCTTTATGTAGGATAGATTTCAGCTACATGCTGAAAGAATCAGCAATACTTTAGGGTGCTATCTCTTTATAAAGGAAATTAAGAAAACTTATTTTTATCTTGTTTATTCCAAGTAAATGTCAATACTTGCTTGATTGTCTAAAAAAAAAAGACAATCTGCATAGAAAAAATATTCTCCTGCTTTCACACTATAAGTAGAGGAATATAACTTTAAAATAAATTCTCTAAATGCATGCACTAAATAAAATCAGTGGGATATCAAAGAGCAAATACTTAAAGTACCAGGGAGTAAAACCTTATTGGGCGACTAGATTTTTTTTTCCCCAAGTATGGCTTTCGTCCCTGAAGAGATAAAACACAGTGCTATTTCTTCCTCCTTTGTCCTGAACAAGACCATGCCAGTCTTGCATGCACTCAGTTGCATTCATAGTAGTAGAGGGACTGTGGAGTCTGGCATGTGCTTTTCTTCCTCCTAAGAGAAGAGGGTAGGCAACTCCTCTGTCACTTGCTTCATTTAGAACATGGATTAAAAGAAAGATAATAATTCTTGTTAGAGATTCCTTGGAAAGCACAAATAGTTACACTGACTGTCTCATGGTTCTTGTTCATGACCAGCTAACGTCATGCTGATGTTCATGCGTTTTGCAGCATGTACACAAATAGATATATATCCTGCCATATTTTCCAACTGCAGTCTTCACCATCCCCAAAAGGCAGCCCTAAGGGGTGCAGCATTTAACAGAACACTGCCTCTGATTTAACCTCAGTTTCTGGGAGCTGTGTCAAGCTGCTTCAGAGAAAGGTGTGAGTGCAGTAAGGGAAGCAGGGGTGAGCAGTGTCATTAATCATGCCTCCTTTTCAGCCACTGGGATGAAGACAGAGCTGCAGATGGCTCCAGGGCAAGTTTCATCTAAGATCTACCTTCACTGATGTCAGGAAACACATGAAGTGAGGCAGGGAACTGCCTTTTATTATCCATCTTTGGATTTCTATTCAAAATAAGTATACAGCATCCGATACATTAAATCTACCTGGTCAATTATTTCTAGGTATTTCTTCGGGACTACAAGGTATCATTTTGCATTTTAGGGCATTCCTACACACCATTGTCTGAGTATACAGGCACTTGAATGGGCTTGGGTAGCTTCTGTGTGGGGCTGATGAAACTGCTGAGGTACCCATGCTATTTCATTTCAAAGTACCTTGAGTGGGAATGAGCTTCATTTAAAACATTGAGTGCTGAGGGTTTTATATTGTTGGCTTGGAAATGAAACTCCTTTCTTTCTTTCTTCCCTAAAAAACCCAACATCAATAGACAATAGCTGTTCAAAGCTTCCAGGGAAAGCTGCTTTATAAATGAAATACATGGACCTCTAAAAGACCAGTGTGTACAAAACCGCAGAGATTATTTAGCAAGGAGTAGTTATGTGTAATCTTGGGTGCTGTGCTTTTCCTACTTGGGAAACAGCAGGACTGAAATCTATTTAACTATGTAAAAAACACTATAAACCAGATCCTGTTACCCTTACGCATGGTCTTTAATATTTCTTCCTTATTAAATAACTTCCGCCTTAATTTTTTTCGTTTAATATACATTATGAAAATATGTTTGTGCCAGTGCTCTCGTACATGCTACTACTTTTTTATGCTTATATTAGGGAGTGAAGTATACTTTTTGTGTTACTTTACCAAAGCAGAGAGCAAGTTCTGTGACATTATTTTATTTTAGTGTGGCATTTGACCATTAGTAGGTCTGTGAAAGTTTATTTTCATCATGGAATGACTGGAAAGCTATTGATGGAGAAAAAATGTGAAGGGGGATTTGGAATTACTGTCTCAACAATTCTAAATGCACCAAAAAGAAATATTTCCCCTTGCTAGTGATGACTACGTAGGACGTTACTGGTGTAGACCACTATAAATGCTGGTTATTTCAGTTAGCTTTTGGTGTTTAGACCAAGCTTCAGTTTCTTCTTTTCTTTTAGAGGTAGAGTTCAGTTTAAACTAGACAAGAGAAAAGCCACAACAGCTCAGAAGACTGAGGCAGAATTCTGCATTTCCATGCAAAATATGCATCAGAAAACAAACCTGCTTCATTTCTAGGCTTATCAGTTTGGATCTGTTACATGAGTGAATCGGAAGTCCTTAGCTTTAGGCTGTTACTTGAATTCCTAATCTGCCTTCTGTATGAGCAGCTAGTCACACAGTCATCACTATCTGCTTGAAATATCGTCTCTGTACATATCTGCCTGACCTATTTCATTTTAGATCAGATTGTTTTCCTTCCCCCTTGCTATATAAATGTTCTAATGAAAAAGATGTCATTTTAATTCTTGAGACTGTGACATTAGAATGAGCAAAATACCAGTCAGTTTTGAGAGGACAGTAACTTCAGTTTTCAGTTTGACTGCTAAAGCAGCTCTCTAGAACAATTTTATTCTTCTAAAGGTTAAAATTTACTTTTAAGAATCAGGTTTTTTGAAGGCTGTTTTGTGGATGTGATAACTCCAGTAAAAATTTACTGAGCAAATTCTTCTGGGGCCTTACTGCGCCTTGCTCGTGCTGTTTGACTGTAAGCTGCTACTACTACATGAAACCTGCTGATTCCTGAGCTACTCTGTCTCACAGGTATCTAGAGGTTGAGATAGGAACCTGATCAGATCTACTCATCAGGATCAGGTTTCATACCTACCCAGAATCAAGACTTAAATTTGTCCAGGACTCTTATATCACCAGTGCATGTTTTTTCTTTGTTATCTGGATTTTCTAGCACTGTCGTCTTTAGATTTTTAGGTCAAAATGTGTGTTCAGCTTCAGGTTTTGTTCTGATACATGTTGTCCTCTAATAGGAACAATATACAACAGGCACCTTAGCAGGCAAGGGGTGACTCACAGTGTATTTAGATGACTGGTGTGTTGTAGCGAGGGAAGAGGAGAAAATACTTCAAGTTTATTTTCCTTTTTTTCTACCCTTCCTTTTATTCTTACTTCCCTGCTGCTACTCCTTTCAGCCTGACCCCATCCCAGAACTGAGAAGTATAGTTGTTGTGCAGATGTGGAAGAAAGCAAGTACCAATCCATCTGTTCATACAGAGTTTAATTTATAAAAGGGAAAGTCATTTTGAATTGACAGTTTTCATTTACCTTATATTCCCACTGCTGCTAAGAACTTCCATGTTCTGTGATAAAGGTAGCTAACAGGCTTGAGACACATGCCATGTTGTCAATGAGCATTTGGAAACACATTTGTAATCGTATTGGCCCTAGCAGACTAATACAGTATGTATAGCTTTTACCCAGATGCTGAACTAAACCACCAGTTAACAGGTAGCTATTTGAGGGCTAGAGAGGTGTGCTGATGGGCTGTTACTAAGGCCAATGCAATTTGAGACAGTTCTAGTGATTTTTCACAAGTGTATTAGATAGCTTGTATGTTTCTTCCAATAAAATCTGAAAATTTGTGGCTATTAGCTTGGAAACCGCATTTTTAATTATTGACTAAGAATTAAGGCATCATTCATAGCCTGTGTCAAAATATTTTTATATCACTCGTATGCCATCCTCTTTACATGTTTCTTGAAACAGGAGGGGAGGGAGGAATTAAAAGGGATTTGAGTTAAAACAGCATCAAAATAACAAAAAATTGCATTAAAAGCTATTAAAACTACAAACAAAAATTCAAATTGACTCTCTAATTAGTTCTTGGAATTCACTACTGAGTACTGTACAAAATATCTAAGGTGTGGTTAGAATATTAGATTACCAATCTAATTTAGCAGTATAATTTTGCAGCAATATATAATGAGAATTCAGGCCAACAATTAATTAGTGGTTCAGCTGGTAGAATTCTTGGGTAGCAGCCAGCTTTGCTTATAACCTCGATTGCACCCTTTGTTCTCCTCCACCTCCCCTTCTCCTGCCTTTCTTCTGAGGATGATCATCTTATTTTTCTACTATTTACTTTAAAAGGAAATTATTGTGAAATTTCAGAATTCAGTGCCATCCCAAATAAATACTGAGTAATTCATGAAGCAGAGGTTGAATAGCATATTAATAAATTACTTAGATGAAGTAAAGGACTTGAATTTGAACACACTTTCACTAAGAAAAATTTTTCCTCAGTTATATGAAATACATAAAGCTCTTGTGAAAAAGAGCCTTTTGAAGCCCTCATTATTCTTTTTGTGTTGTGGGTTGTAGCATGCTATATATTGTTTTCCAGCCTGAAGGATGTACACCAAAAAGGTAGTAAGTATTCTGCATATTCTACAGCCCTCATAAATTTACTGCTATTGATATCAAAATGTAGGATGGCCAGGGTAGACTTACCTCTTAATACCCTTCTAAGTTGTGTTTGTAGCCATAAGTTTTTTCAGGAAGGGTGATAGAACACCTTCATAGGTAAACCGTGTAAAATTAATCACATGTTTAGGAATTACTTCTATTCCAAGTCTGTTTTACTTTATACTAAAGACTGAGTTGCTGAGTCTACAAAATATTTTCTTTTTTGAGAAACACTAAAGGATGCTTCAGTTTGCTGTAATTACTTAAGAGAATAAACCAATTCTGAGGCAATTTAAATCATTAGTTTCTATTACAGATAATTTTAAATCCAAGTGACTTCCTCTGGGAGTTAGGATTTAGGAACAGTAGTACAATAATGATTTTGAATATTTCATTTATTTTTAGGAATTTTTATGTGGGATTTTTTAATATTTGTTTCATACACAAAACCTGTGTTTTTTCCCAGGCCCAAAATCACCTTGATGAATGCTTTAGTTGAGGAAGCAAATGCATATTCAAAGTAATTCCCAGATTCTGCCCAGAATAGGACACAAGGGCTTTTAGATATATTTCTACCTGGAAGTGGGTAGAAACCATCACTTTAAACAATTAGGATTACTATCTGACTGATCCTTTCATATTTTTAGTACTACTTTTAGCAAACATGCTTCATGGTATAGGATGCATTTTACTGAGATTTTTTTTAAGAGATCAAAGCCCTGTGCTTCATGTTATTAAGACGTGACATAACATTTTCTTTATCTGTAAAACTGCCATGTGCTGATGCAACTTATCCTGAAGAACTGAGTGTAGGCAGTCCCATTACAGTTTAGCATTGTTGTTACATTAGTAAAACCTTACATGGAAGACCTTGTAAGTAAATAAGACAGACATCATAAACAAAGAGGACTGGAAGTTTTTTGCAACTAACCAAACAGTGGAATTGCTTTAAAAAACCAAAATCAGCTGGATATTTATGAAGTGTAAACAGGCTTGGGACAGGAGAAGACGTGTAATACTAATGGAAGCTCTGTCAGGGTGCAAATTCTCCTGTCCTTTTCTACTGAAAATGTTTAGTCCTGTGTTCTGCAATTTAAGACATTATGTCTAAAATTACTTTTTTCCCCTCACTGCTTGTTTACCTATGAAAGGGATACAAAGAAAGAAAAGATGGAGCAGTAACACCCTTCTGCAGCTGTCAAATGCATTAGCAAACTGTCTTGCTGTAGGAGAGACTAAAAGCCACTTGTATATGGTGCCTTCTGACAATAAAAACTGTGAATGTAATTAAAAGATAATAGAAGTTTGCATTTCCCTTAATGTAATGCAGCTTTGACAGATGAATACTGAGATGAAGCTGAGATACTAATTTCTGAAGCAGCTACAAGCTGTTTTTAAATGGAAAGTTCACAAACTATTAATATTGTCACTCTCTGAGATAATATCAAGCTTTTAAAGCTTAGATTTCCTCTATCCCAGCAGATAGTTCAACCTGTTGCTTGTTTGAGTCCAAATGTCTTTGCTGCTGATGGTGGTATCATGGTGATTCCAAAAATGTTTTCAGTGCTGTACAAACACATTTTCCTTCTCTAGAATATTTGCAGCGTCACAGTACTGTAAAATCTCATTGTGGAAAATGGTAGAAGAGTTAATCTACTTTCAGTGGCTACCATTTCACTGTTGCTAATGCTACAGTGTCCTAAAGAGCTAGTTCAAACTTTGTCCTCTAAAATGTGGTATTTATTTACGTGGAAATATTTTTATAGGCTGAACTGGAGTAGCTGGTCTCAGATATTTGCTCAGTGTCCTCCAAATTTCAACTGGAAAATGAAGACCTTTTTCTAGCTTTTATAGTTATTTGTCACCCTCCATGAAATCTGCTGACAACATGTATCACAAATGGTGGAAGATGCATGTCATATAGGTTAATAATTCCCGTCTTAAGGTTTGAGTTCTGTTTTTGAAATTAAAGTCTTTGCTGTTTTTCTCACATTACCACTCTTGAAATACAGCTTCAAATTTCTCAGCAGGTCTCCTCTTTTTTTTTTTTTTTTTCCCCAATAATAATAGAAACCTCAGAATTCTTTACTTGCAAATACACAGTAATCCAGTGTTTCGATGATAAGTCCTGTTACTGTGCTTGCCATCTGCATCTCTCCCTTGAAGTAATTTATTATTTGAGGTGACACCAGTCTTGGCACCAAGAGAGTCATCTGCAGACCATGCTACAGCACTGCTAGCTTTTGATGGCCTCCTCCTTTCAAGTAAACTCCATTCCTAATTATGTGATTTTATAACCTGTTATTGATTTAGCAATTTAAATCATATTTCAGTCCACATATGTGTGCCACAGAAAACCAAAAAAATGTCAAGCAGTAGACACATTCAGTCTGGAAAACACATTGTCTGTTAGATGCAGTTCAGCCCTTTACAGACCTAGAATTTTAGATGAAGAGCCACTTAAAACCTGTACAGCTGTATCAAGCTTGAAGGAAAAAGTGCATGATCAGCCTTCCTTCTTAGTTTGAAATGAGTAGTATAATTCATTGTTACAGTTGGGATTGCCTCAGGCAGAATAAACTTCCCGGAGAAAATAGCTAGTTTGTTAGCCTGTTTATAACTGGTTTTGTGACATAGTTTTTATCAGAATCCAAAATGCTAAGCTTCCCTTAGGAAAAGGCACTTTGAAATATTTCTTAAGGCTAATCTAAGACCACTTGGGTTCCCCAGCAATTGTACCCTTTCAAAATATGGTGCTGGAATGAGCATTCAACTTTAGTCTTATTTGGGTTGGTTTGGTACCTTTCTAGTGGTTAGTCTTTACTACTTACTTGCATATTACCTGCACACTAGGAATCTCCCAGAGATGGGCAGATGTAGTTGATATATCTGCTATCTGTGTGATGTACCTTCACCATGGTTTCAGAAGGCATATTTCATAACCTAGAAATGAGAGAATTTTTCCTGTCTGGCATTAGTAGATTTGACAAATGGCTTTCTGCCTCTTGGAGAAATAGGTTCAATACTTTATTTAAAAATACATTTTATCTTTTTCTCACAACTTCATAGTGCTGTTAGGATGCAAATCATCAAGTGCTGTTAGGGTGCATATGCCTCATGGCATTACCTTGGCATGTTGGATAATTTGCAGATACCCTGTTACTCTGTGGAGGTAAATGGGTAGCTAACACAGGACCAAAGACAGTGGCAAAGCTGGGAGGTGTAAGGACATGTTGCATGAATCTTCTACAATTTTATTTCTTCCTCTTCCTTTCAAGAAGCAGGAGACAGTAATACCTAACTGGTCACACAAAAATGAGCAGCAAACCAGCAGAAGATAGTTACAATGAAGATGTTACATGTCTGCATGTTGACATCTGGAAAGCACAATAAAGGCAATGGTGGCAGGTCGTAAAAATGCCTTTCTGTCACTTCTGTGGACTTTAAAGTCTTTAGCTTCAAATTAAACTGTATGTAGAATTTTTATAGTACAAACACTTTCTGATAATTTTCAGAGTAATTCTTGAAGGCCAGAAAGCAAGTAATATTTCTTGAGCTAATTATTTTATCAGAATTAAGTTCTTACATTGCCATTAACTTTACACTTGTCATTCAGAGTGTTAGGAAAAATAGATTTGTTCACCTGCTTTTTCTGTGATAGTTCTGAATTTCCTTAAGGTCCCTGTACCTTCTGTCCCCATCACATAAACTTGGAGCTTAGTTCTTTCTGTGAACTGTACAAGGACTTGGAACACAGACACTGAGGTGAAAAGTCTGAGACTGAGTATGAATCCCTCCTGCACCCTTTTCCAAGAGAGAACAGGGTAAGAACAAGTAGAGAAAATATTATTAAATCTGTGAAATCATTATGGCCTTGCTTGGAGTAATAATAATAAAGATCCTTACTGATGTAAGCATCAAAAGATGACTGAAGGAGGGAGATCACAGAGGTAACAGTATCTTTCAGTGGTACTGAAAGATAAGAATTTAGCAAAGTAAAGAATTTGTTTAAAATAATCATCCTATAAAACTTACTGAAGTTAAAGGTAGGGAAAAAAAGGCATTTTAAGTGTTTCATTTTTTAATATGAAATACATTTTCTGTTTTCTGACAAAATTTTTGAAATTTGAAGTTAAAAATAGCATATTTAAAACACACTATCTTTGGGGAATGAAAAAGCACATACTTTGGTTCCAAAACTTTAAAACATTTTAATTTCTTTAAAAGTATTATCTCTCCAGCTATAGGCTTATTGCAATTACATGCAGTATATGATACCGTAAGGATCAATGATAATGTTGCTCTGTAAACCAGTATTGCTTTTATATGCCAGCATTATTCTGTTCTTTAGCAACAATGAACTTTATAGTTCATCTAAAAAGATGACAGAAAAATATTTCTGCAACATAATATGATATTAGCCCTTTTCATTCAGTAAAGCTTTAGCAATTTTGAGTTGAAGATCTGGCTGCACAGGACTGAAGTCCATCTGAATATCATCCCCAAATATTTCATCTCAATAGTAAAGAGTACATCTCAAAGTACATCACAAGTATATCTCAATATCACCAAAATATTTCCTATATTATAAACAACAAATTTTTGTTTCTAAACATTTTTGTTACTGCTCAGATTTCACCTGAGCAGTTAATCTAACTGTATTAGCTTTGTTTTTGTTTCTATTCTTGTTACTTATTTTACATAGCTGCCACGAAAAAGTCTGCTTCTACATGAACATGCATCTTACACACACACACGAACACACACACGCACACCCATGCACACACACACCCTTCTGTTGCATTTTACCCTGTAGTGCTGAGATCATAGAATCATTGAAGGGGTTGGGTTGGAAAGCACCTTAAAGATAATTTATTTCCAAATGATCTCATGGAGTGTGAAAAGTATTGCTGTAACATTAGGTTAGAAACCATGGACTGTCTTTAAGGGGTGGAGCATTCACTTGCAAAGAAGTTTCTCTTCTGAAAACAATCCAAGCATGGTGGTGTTTTGGGTATTCCTGTTTATTTGTAGATAGCAGGGAAAAGAAGTGTTAATGAAATAAAAAAAAAAATATTTTTAATTATTCCAATGTAATTAAATACAAGTTTACGTGTACCAGCCTGTGGCAACACGTTTCTATTTTTAAGTGCTTCGGTATTGTTAAGGCCTAAGAAGTGTTGTAATTTAATGATAATAATGACACCTGTAAATATGGTGCTAATGAAAAACTGTTTTTTTAGATTAGATCAGTATTCTGAAGGCCAAAATCTGATTTTCAGTAAGCTCCTGTGCTAGTTTTGTGGCATAGAGGCTTAAAACTGAGCAAAACTCCCTTGTTTTCATCCATTTCAATGTGGTAATGTTAAGCTTTAATGCTTCTTGCTTTTTGAAAGTAAGAGCTGTTGGCCTTTGAGATGCAAGAGGA
Organism: Myiopsitta monachus; assembly: GCA_017639245.1. Lineage (NCBI taxonomy): Eukaryota > Metazoa > Chordata > Aves > Psittaciformes > Psittacidae > Myiopsitta > Myiopsitta monachus. The sequence continues at coordinate 67,708,731 of CM029917.1, read as the reverse complement.
TGAGCAGGGCATGCCCTATACTTACACTTCAGGCTCTGGTCTGGTTATCTTGTTTCCTAACTGGGCACTTGCAAAGTATGCAATGTCCTCAATGTCCATGGTAATGACTCCTGCGTGCAGCCCTGGAGATAGCAATGGAATGCAGTGGAATGGAATGCAGTATCACTTTTGTGGAAATACCTGCCAAAATAGCCATCTTAGTTTAACCCAAAACTACTGATATTCAAAAGGCAGCATTAAAAAAATAAATAACTAAATAAAATTCCAAGCACTTACTTTACAGTTTGCAAAAATCCTCTACAGGACATTGAGTCTGTCCCGAATTAATCAATTGGCAGGGTATTTGTTCAATTACCATTCAGAACTGTGAATTGTTTTCAGCAAAATTAAATTTCTGTGAATACTTGGAAGCTATGAATAAAAGAGTTATTTACAGTTTCAGAGCAAGTACCCATTTGTTTTGATTACTACATTTATAACACTATTTCTTCTGGCTTTTTAGCATTTGAAAGTTCATCATGAATACAAAGATTTCAGAATAAAATTACTATTCTTCCAAATGTAATTCACACAAAATCCAAATTTTCTAAACATAAATAGGTTTCTATTTTAAAATTTGCAGTGGGTTTTTATATTTATATCTCAATCTATATGGTATCTTCAGGAACCAAATTTAGAGACTGCCACTTGGTCCTTTCCAGTATATGTAACATTATTGCAAATGAAACGCCAAGCTTGATGACTGTCATGTGGTGTAGAATGAGGTTGGTGTCTATCACATGTATGGATATTCTCCAGATAATAAAAATCTGCATATTTCCAGAAAATAAAATCCTTCCTGCAGTTATTTTGATGTTTGTCTTTTACAGGACTCTTGCATCTCTACTGGAAACTAAACACCAGTTGCTAAGTGAATCAAACTCATGTCTGCTTTGTTTTGGCTGCTAGACTGGTTATATTAGAGGAAATCATAGAATCATAGGATGGCTTGATTTGGAAGAGACCTTAAAGATCATATAGTTCCACCTCCCCAGCTATGGGCAGGGACATGTTCCACTAGACCAGATTGCTCAAAGCCCCATCTAGCCTGGTGTTGAATGCTGCCAGGGATAGAGCAGCCGCAGCTTCTCAGGGAAACCTGTTCCAGTGTCTCACCATGCTCATAGTGAAGAATTTCTTCTTAATGTCTTATCCAAATCTGCCCTGTTTCAGTTTATAACTACTACCCCTTGTCTTATCACTACATGCCCTTGTAAAAAGTCCCTCTCCAGATTTCATGTAGGCTCCCTTCAGGTATTGAAAGGCTGCTCAAAAGTCTCTCTGCAACCTTCTCCAGGCTGAGCAGCCTTAGCTGTCTTGGCCTGTCTTCATAGGAGAGGTGTTCGAGGACTCAGGTCATCTTTGTGGCCCTCCTCTGGCCTTGCTGCTGCAGGTTCACATCTTTCTTATATTGGTGACCCCAAAGCTGAATGTAGTACTCCAGGTGGGGTCTTATGAGAGCAGAATAATGGGGGAGAATCAGCTCCCTTGACATAATACAGACGTATAATTTAATATTTTTTGATGGTGTTTAGGAAATGGATTATTTTTTTTTTCCAGATGAGGTTGTATAGTCTTAGAAATGCAGTTAATTAACTGTTATTGCTTACAAGTGCATATAGTTATTTTACAAAATCAATTTAAATGTTAATATATCTTTCAATAATGTAAAGTATTTAAATATGTCTTTGTCTGATATATAAGATAATTTGAAGTGTGGCTAAAATGGCTGAAGCTTTAAAACTGCAAGGCAGGATGTATGAAGTCTTTCTGTGTCACAGACTGACTTTTCCTTCCACTGACTGTCCCAATTCAGAATAAAGAGACCCCACATTAATGAAACTTATCATTAACCTACAACTATTACTAGTTATAGAATCTGAACTGAAATGATTCTGCTCAAAAGCTTTTAGGTCATAATGATGTATAATTAGCTTATACATATATAGAAATCGTACTAATAACAGTTAAAGGTTTGAAGATAAACGGTCACTCTTTTAAGTATGCCAGGATTTCAGGATGGAAATTCTTTTATGAGAAGTAAATGGTTTACACTATATGAAATCTGGCCCATAGCAGATTAGCAATCAAACATAAATACACATAGTCTTTGTACATATGCATTTATAATACCTATATGTGTATTTGTACTGTAGCATATATCTGTAGATAAACATACATGTAAAAATAACATCAGGTATAATTGCATAGACAAAAAAATATTATCTGCAAACACCCCTATGTTTATAATATGTGAATAAGATGTGTATCTGAGTCCATAGAAATGTTATAGTTCTGGTGTAAATTGCTTCTTCTTATAGACAATTACACAGAAACCATACTGTATATTTAAGTTGCCCTGACAAGCACTAGTATGGCCTAGCATAATGTGTGGGCCCATTTGGATGTATGTGTATATGTATTTATTCATATGTAAATGCCTTCCAGTAACAATGAAGTTTCTGAGGTTGAATTACAAGCCCTTAGTATTATTAACTTGACAAATTTTCTGCTTAATATATCACCTCCTTGGCAGATGTTGGAGGGTTTTCTAATGTGTTTCATCAAATACACAGAAGCTGTGGTGTTGCTGACTAAATGTCATTTATCTTTTCCACTTTGGAATCTTAGTATCGCATTATTATAGCTTTTGTTCAGTCTCCTCAGTCTAAAGTATGAATAATGTCTTGAATTCTGTTCAGTAATATTTGCATAACTAACTCTTAATATTTAGGACTCTTGAAGGTGAAGGTAGGGCCATGGCTGGATTAATTCACTGTTATGTAGTTGTACCTGTTAGGGTGGAGATAAAAGGCCAGTTGTACTTTCTTCTGATTGGATATATTATTCGATAACTGGATGAATTAGTATTTATTGAATATTATGGACTACAACAGAACTTACGCCAGACATAAACTTTTCAGGTGTCATGATATTTATCGTGATCATAATTTCTTCTTTGTAATCCTGATGAAATGGATATGTGGAGATGCGCACACAAACTGAGTTTAGAAGTCTCACTGACACAGTCTTTGGTATTTAAACTATCCAGTTTGGTTTGGTACCAAAAATATTTAAATTTCAGAAAGGCTGTGAAATTTTGTTTTCTGACTGATGGCACTGCCACAGCCTAGTGATTCAGCGGAGGCCCTCTGCCTGCTTCTCCACTACTGCACAAGTCCAGTTAAAAAACAACATCTCGAAATCCTAGATAGACATCCCCCCCCAATTTTAATTTCAGTCTGTAGAAACAACTTTAAATTATAATTTGGATACAATTATAATGCTCCAATTACTGCCCTAGGGCTGAAATAGAGAGATTTTAAAACATAGTGTACCTCCCAAGATGCATAGCAGTAATATTGCTCTCTGGTGAAAGAGTCCCTGAATATATTTGAATAAAGATAATTACTTGATTTCTTTGTTGAAGTCATAATCCATTCAAAAGCTTTTGCAGTTAATTACCTCTAAATTACTTGTATTGTATTAGGTTATTCTCTGAAAAACGGGACATATGCTAACAGATTAAAAAAAGATATAGAATCTCAAATTGTTTTATGATACTCTGCCTAGCACAGCTGGATGATATAGTCATATTTCTTACCCTGCTTGACACAGATGCCATGCAATATACTTCTCAGAGGATCGTTTCTTTCTTTATACCTCTTCATCTTTCAAATAAAATGTAGTACATTTTATCCTAGTCAGAGTTCCACCTGTGTATCTCCATTGCAGAGGCCCCTTGGTAGAAGACCTAAGATCCTCTTTCTCATTTACAGTAAAATATTCAGATGAAAAGTGAGAGTAGAACAATTAAAAAGTAGGAGAGAAAAAAGGGGCTTAAAATATTTTCACATATGAAATTTGAAGCTTTTATGTTTGCAGTGCAAAAGCAATGTTTCTGCTTTAATTCCATTTCTTCTGCATTTAGTAAAAAAGATAAATAAGTAATTGCCTACCTTGTAGAGTTGCTTTGTTCATGTTGCTACATAAAATTGATGGTTTGAAATTTGTATAGAACTGGTACTTCTAAGAGTATCATTCTTCATTTCACCCTTTCTATTATCTCAAGTTCTATGCATTCTGTCTTGCCACAGTTTGCTGTTATTTTTTCAAACTCTTGGTTTTGCACAATTCAGTAGCTCAGCCAGATACCACAAATGTATTCTTAAAAACAATACCAACAGTACTAGGTGAGTGTTAGTGAGAAAAATATTTTTTTTCTTTTCCAGTTTAAAGCTCTTCTGGTTACAGTTTGGTTTGGTTTTTTTTCCCTCTCCACTGGAATAAATGTAAAGCTGGGTATTTTTACTACACAGTATTGTGGAAATGATGGAATATGCAGTAAAATTGCAAATTGACACTGGATGAAAACCAGACTCTGATACAGTAGAGGGAGATTAGAAATAATTTGTTTGGTCTCCGTGGGAAGGTGTGCCAGATGTCCCTCTGTTTAAACAATCCCTGATTATTAACCCCTGAAACAGTACTCTCTGTAGCTAAGGACTGCTGCTTGCTTGCTCTCAGCACACAGGCAGAGTACAAGAACTTCTGGGGGATTGCCTCAGATATAAAAGATATACCCCCATAAATGTAATTTTTCAACAAAATATATGTAATATGTGAAAAGATCAGGTTTAGGTAAAGGGCATAGCTACATTGTGGTGTCTTACTTCCAGACTATGTAATGATGTGGTCCAATACAATCAAGCAATGCAGTTTTACTGTATGAAGTATGCTTTCTGTTGATTAATGGGCCAATTATTTCAAAACAGGAACCATTTGCAAAGTAAGGGAAAGTGATTTTGAACAGATTACATCTTAATTTAAGTTTCTGCAATGTGTCTTTATAGTATGATTTATACATGAATGTGCATGTAATGAGACACATTGAATGTCCACAGACTAGAAAGTTATCTGAAATTAGTGCTGAGATTGTGCATCAGTGGCTTAAAAGAATGGGAATGTCATAACGAAGAGCTAGGCATGCTGCTGGAGTAAGTTGGTGTAAGCCTACTGAAGTCAGAGGGTCCGATAACTTTAAGACTTGGCTTTAGTTTTGTCTTCTTGACCTGTCTAGCTTGCTGAAGACAATAGTTGCATGACAATAATTATTTCAGTAGTTAATAAATCACCACCTTTTTTTAGCAGTTGGTAGAATGAAGACCTTGCTTTCTTGTGTAATATTCTATTTTTATGTCAGTGTGGGTTTTTTTAATACAAGAGAACAGGAAAAGCTATCTTGGTTTGCAAAGTATTAGTAGCTGCTAATAAGTGATGGCAAGGGGCTTGGTACCTGTCAATGAGAGAGCCACTTGCTTACCCCTGAGTTTGTGTGTGTGTCTGCCCCTTAATTCTAAGTGGGCTTTTATCTATAAGCATTACATATATTATGTATTTTAGTCAAGATAGCTTTGTTGACTGCCTAAAACTAAGTGCCTTTAATTTGCTATAGCTACAATGCAAAAGCTGTTCCTGTGTAACAGTTAGCTGCATCCCAACAAGAATCATGCCTTTTATGGATCAGGAACTTTAAGAGGGCACAAAGGCAATGGAGACAAGTGCAGTGTTTCTGCACTGCTGGTTGGTTTCCTAAGGTGAGCAGTCAGATCCACGTATACCACAGGAAGGCATAAGCGTGTATATGTGTATATTTTTCACTTTGTGGTTGTCATTAGGAGATTGTTCCGCACTATTAATGTTGGGAGTCTCTCATGCTGTGCAAATATTCATTATGGCCATTCTAGAGATCATGAGTGGCAATGACTTGGACCTAAGCTGAGCTGACATTTTGACCCAAATTTAGCTGATTAGGGAAATATTTCCATTTCAAATTTGACATGTGCTGTAAGCTACCAGGAAAACTAGGGCACAGATTCCCAGAGGGTGGGGGTTTTGAATTGGATTTGTGTTCAAATGTACGCTTATATAACTATGGCACTGCTAAATCACACACCCATTCCTTTGCTTGACCATTAAATAGCCAATGAAGGCATTGCTCCTAAATTTTGTCTTTATTTCCACTGCTAAACTTGAAAATTTAGTACAAATAAACTTTATTCAAGATATTATAGTTGTGATTTTTCCATACCTAGTTGTCAGTGCTTGTAAAGACACGATGAGGTTTAAAGTGCTTTCTGGATAGTAAAAGGCGTTTATGAACCCAGAATAGCCAGGTAAGCATGAAATTTCCTCAGTGTCTGTGAGATTTGACATTGGACAGTGTGACTAAAGATCAGGAAAGCACTTCCAAACAGGGGTTGTGTTCTGCCTTGTCAACATTGCTGCTGCATAAGATAATGATTAAAAAATTGTGGGTGCACACTAATAGCTTTTCTTGTAAACAGTAACTAGGGCGTTGTGTGTAATTCTGTGTGGGAACTTAGATGCTTGAAATACTGTTTGCATTATATTTCCTGTCTGGTTTATGTAAATAATTTCTTAGTAAAAAGTAGCTTTTGGCTATCAACTGCTTGCTTACTCCTCTGAAGGAGTTTAGCGTCACAAGTTAATGCTGAAGACTGGCCGAAATGAAACCCAAACAAAAAAAAAAAAGGCAACAACCCAACCCAAACAAAATGTCATGTTTATTAAAGAATATAATCACAAAGTTGTTTAACTCATCCCTACTTAAATGATTGTCAGCCTAACTAAATAGTCTAATTAGACTAGCTGCATAATAAATAACAAACACAATATCTTGAAAAGCTTCTATGAAAGTATTTCCTTTGGTTGTTATGCAATTTGACTGCTAAAATCTTTTTTTTCTTTTTTGTTTTGGAAAAGTAACCTTTCTGCTGCATATATTTTCACTAAATGTAGACGTGATGGACTTGGAAGGAAGAAGAAATATCATGACAAGATTTGGACGTGGTCTGTTGTTTCACATAACCTAATATTTATAAAAGAAAATAACCCTCAAAATATTTTTGATTATATATACATCATAAAACTTAGTGTTGAAAAAAGAATTAAACCAAGACAGCTTTACTGCATTTTAATATATCTTTATTATTTAGATTTATCTTGTTTCCATAATGAGAATTTTACTCTCCCTTCAAGTAATTCACCAGGGTTTAGAATTTGTTATTTCAAAACGGATGTTTGGCTGGCTTCTTCTAAATCCCTTTTGCATTTTTTTTTCAGTACTTTTTTATCCAGTCATCCATCTTGATTGTGTAATGCAGCTATAACTATACCAATATTTAAGCTTGAATCAAACTTTCCATTATAATAATCTTAGTTTTTTAACCAGCCTCCAAGATTCTCCCACAATAAACTAATCTCTGAAATTGTAAATGATACATCATGACCAAGGTTTCATTTCTGGGAGATGTATATAGAACCATAGAATACTTTGGAAAGGACCTTAAGATCATCTAGTTCCAACCGCCTTGCCATGGGCAGGGACACCTCCCACTAAACCAAGGCTCTGTCCAGCTCGGCCTTGAACACCGCCAGTGATGGAGCATTCACAGTTTCCCTGGGCAACCCAGGGAAACTGGGGGAAGACACCTTTTAGCAAGTCTTATCAAGATATTTTTTTTATGGGAAGAGAAATTCTCATAGCTAGACAATTTCATGGCAAAATAATGTTTATAAGTTGTGTTTATAATTGTTTATGAATATTTTGAAATATGTACTTCTGAAATAAAAAACATTAGCAGTGAATCAGTAGGTACCACCCATCTTTGTAAATCTTGATCATTCAGTTTAAGGGCTTTAAATGAGCTCTACTCTTTGTAGCATAGCTTACTTTTCAGGGCCTGGGTGACCTACAAATATAAAATAAACCCTTAGTTTGTTTTGGGTTTTTTTTTTATCCCATTACTACTAAAGAAGTTGAAAATATCTTAACTTCTTTGTTGCCTATTCCTGGGAGTTCCTCCTGTTGGGATGTAAAATGGACATAATTTCTATGAAAAGAATATTCATAGATATTACAAGGAGCTCAACTCAAGATAGAAGCTGTGGTTATGTTCAGAGGTATAGCCTGTAGTCTTAAAATTCACATCTGCATGTGAAAGCATGTAATTACTCTAGCAGCACCACCAGCATGCCTACTAGCATTGGAAATTACTTTGGAGACGTTGTTCTAGGCTTTGTGGATATCGCAGAAATGTTTAAAATTAATTTCAATGTTATAACTGTTTTCATGAGGTTCACTTCCCTTCTCCCCCCACGTATAGTTAAATGTACTGTTTTCTCTTTTCCAGTGTAATCTTCAAGGCATGTTAGAGTTTGATTCACTTCCTCTGCTTGTTCTACCTGTCACTTGCAGTTTTAAATCATGTGTATGGTATTGTGCTGTACATCTTTGTGCTGTATGACCTTGTGTTCCCTTCTTTTCCAGCCAGTTTGGTCATGGGGGAGTGGACACCAATGGCATACTTGACAAAAGACTCCTTATCTAATTTGTCATACTGTACAGCCAGTGAAAGAGGTGAAAGAGCTTCATGCAACTCTGTTGGGGTAAAAGGAATTGCTGTTTTTGCAGACCACTGCAAGTGTAATCACAGGCGTTGTAGGTTGCAGTGGCTGGATGATAGCATTTTCTCAGGTGTCACCAGGATGGTGTCAGCATGTTTTGCAGTTGGAGAATCACCTTCTCACTTCCTATGTTTTTCTTGCAAACCTTGTACTCTGCTGAGTGCACGTATGCCCGCACTGCACTGATACCCTTGCCTCATCTCTGACTCAGTAAGCATCCTAGGACTTCTCCAAGGACAGAAACATGGCTGTGGAATAGAAAGATATTAATCTAGCAGTAAAGTAAGATGCTTAAGTAAATTCTTAGAACTCCTGTGCAAGCAGGATGTTTGATCTTTGAGGAACAAACCCATGAGTTGTTCCTGCTGTACCTGGTTTTTATATTATTATTGTTGTATTTTCTGTTCCCCTCTCGAAGAGGTTTTACAGTCTATTTTCCACTTCATAGGTCCTCATAAACTTTCCCCTGTTCCACTGAGAATGTAACATGATGACATGACGCCTTGCAACCTGCAGAGTGTGTCAGAGAGTTTTAGAAACAGAAAGGAAGCATATACTTCAGTCCTGGTATTTCTGTTTTTCCTCAGTGCAATGCGAAAGCTTTTGGTGTAGATTTCTTTGCAAAATTGGGTTGGAGAACACTTATTTCTCACTACTTCCAATCCAGGCTGATAGATTATGACTGTGGGCTTCTTTTTTTTTTTTTTTTTTTTCTATTTTTGCTTATGTGCTGGTGGCTCACTTGGAAGAGGTGCTGTCCAGATTAATTTGTTTCAATTATGCTGCTTTTTATCAAGATATTTTTTCCGCCTGTCACTTTCAGTTGGAGAAAAATAAATTTAAAAAGAGTTAATCAGTAGTTCTGGGGAAAAAAACCTATAATCATTAGTGCTGCAGGAAGATGCAGCAATATGATGTCTGCTATATGATGTTTCTCAAGTTTCATTGTCCTAAGCTAGCCATTTTCAGGAAGAAAAGCACCATTACTCCTGACAAAGGCAGCAATATTTCCAAGAATTTTCTGGAGAAAGGGGAGTATTCCTCTTTGACTTAGCAGATGCGTTTTTGTAGGAGTAGCCATCCCATCTCTGTATTCTAGGTAGGGTATCCAGCACAACTTTTCAAATGCTTTGTACTGACTCTACAATGCAGAAAGCTTCTGGGGTTCAGTGTGTAGAGTTTCAAATAAATGTCAGAGAAGCTGAAATGTTTAGCAAAGAAATTGATAGAAAAATTGAAGAAAGGAGAGGTAGAGAAATCAGATCAGTTGTAGGATTTCCAATAGAGAGAATTGAAGAGCAAGATCTGAGAAAGCTTTTATCAGGGGTGAAGAGAAACTTGCCATCACAGCCCTTCTGGTAAGGTGGAGGAGCATTTTAAGTCTGGGTAATGTATGTGGAGTTTCCCACAAGGGAATTCTCAGCACTCCCAAGAACTGAGAGGTAGATTTCAAGACAAAGGATTAAAGCTATTACTACTGGTGACATGTAAGTTGCAGAAAACCATGGGTTGTATAGATGGACAGTTTATGATGAGTATTGGTATAGAGGCAGGAATGACAGCTTTAAGAAATCTGTCCAGAGCTTAGCTTCAGGTAAAGTTCCTTCTTTATTTCCATTATGATATGGACATGGAATTTGAGAGATTTCTGCTGGTCATTGTGATTGCACTGGTGTGTTTTGTTACTTTTTAAAGTTTTAGTAATTTAATAGTAAGCGATCTATAGAATCAACTGCTGCCCTAGTGAAAATGTAAATACAATTGGCACAAAGCCAGCTGTCCTATTGGATGCTGTTCTCAGGAGAAAGAAGTATTCTGAAACTGCACTAATTTACAGAAATCTACCCTGGTTTAATTTTGTCTTTTAATAAGATGCTTAATAGGATATCTAAAGAAAGGTGGGATGATATGAAGAAAAGTAGGATTAATAACCAGTAGTTTGGCTCTGCTTAGAACTGGAGTTTCTGTGGGAGTTTCTGCATCAAAATGAATAAGGTGGCCTTAAATGAGTAAAATAAGGATGAAAAGAACAATTGTCTACATACTGCTCCCATTACAACAAGGCTGCAGACTTGTTTCCTTTAAAGTGTTTTGTTCAGTTTGGTGAGAGGTATTTGGAGAGAGGTTTTAGATTTTATACACTTTCCTTCTTGATGGGTTTTATAGGACTGGCTTTTAAGGTAATGAGTATAAAATGGGTCATATTTACTTTTTTGAATTTTCTCTGTTACGTAGAAGGATGAAAGAATTGATTTATTGTTGGCAGGATATAACTTCTACCATTTTCACACAAATTAAATTATTCTGGGTAACAGTGAAACAGACTGGTGTTCTGAATCCTTTTTTTTTTTTTTTTTAAGTATTATTCAGTGTCCTCTTCTTCATGGACTGTTTGTTTGATTAAACACTGTACTGAAAAACAAGATGCAATTCTTGCTATGATTTTGTCCTTTTTTTTTTATCTTTTAAATTGGAGAAAAAAAATCACTGAATTGCAATGTATTGCACTGTATGAAGAAATACTACAGGAAAGGTCTAAATGTGACACCTATTTTATTGATATGAGTGTAGCAGGAAGAGAAATGTTTTGGCATTTATTAGTTACTAATTTAAAAAAAAAAAAAAAAAAAAAAAGAAAAAGAAATCCAACTTCCATATACCTCAGTCTGAGAAAGAGCTGAAACCACAGTCGCAGTCTCTTGGAGAGTCAGATGTTTGGCACATGAGCCATCTCCAAACTGCTAAAACTGGCTACAGAGATTTGTATAACCAAGTACAGTGAACTGCCAAAATACTGAAGTAAGGTGATGTCGTGGTTTAAGCCTCTAAGCCGTGCAGTTTTCTCACTTACTCACTCCTCTCTCTTTCTTTCCCCAGTCCCGGGGGCATGGGGAGGAGAATCGAAAGAATGCAATTTCCACAGGTTGAGATAGGAACAGTTTAGTAACTAAGGTGTGACACAAATCACTACTGCTACCACCAGTAATAATACAAGAGAAATACAAGGAAAGAGAATACAACTGCTCACCACCCAATATCAAGCCTGACCCCACAGCGGACCCCTGCAGTGCACCCCCACCCTTCCAGGTCTCTGCTCTCCATTTTTCACATCCTGGACATGACGTGCTGTGGTATGGAATAACCTCTTTGGTTAGTTTGGGTCAGGTGTCCTGTCTCTGCTGCCTCCCGGCTTCCCCTCCTCCCTGGCATAGCGTGAGACTCAGAAAGTCCCTGGTCAGACCAAAACATTACCAAGAAGTAACTGAAAACACTGGTATTATCAGCACAGTTCCCAGGCCCCAAATCAAAAACACAGCACTGCACCAGCTACCAAGAAGGAGAAAAATGACTGCTGCTGCTGAACCCATGACAGGTGAAAAGATCTGCAGAGCTTTTATTTGAGATTTGGTTTAAGTTTTATTGATTTGAGACTGGTTTAAGGTTTTAATATGCATGATGGGCAGACATTTTGCACTCTAAATCATGTATTTTTATTCTATCTTTGCTAAATACAGTTACTTCGCCCATGGCAGTATCTAACCCAACCAGACTTCTGACATCCTCCAGGTTTTATACAAATCAAATATTTAAAAATAACAGATTTGCTCAGTTTTTGAGAAGAGAACCCTCGATAAGGCAGAGACTAATGAGACAGTCTAGTTCATCTCCCTGAAAATGTGAGGGTTTTGGTAAACTGTTGAATGTATTGTTGATTTTTATTCTACGTTTATACTGAGTTTTAAAACCAATTAATCTAATCCTTTTCTGAATAATGAAATTTTAATGACTCAGGTTGAGTCTTGCTATTTCTTCTAGTAGTTTAACAGCACTAGCATTCAAATGTCGGAGCTTGGACTTTAAAATTAACACCCTTTTTAAAAAAAAATGGCAGAAATACCAACTCAGAAATGGGTCTTTCAATCAGTCTAGTTACAAATTGAGCAAAAAAGCAAGAGATTGAAAATATATTTTCTATATAGTCACAGTGACTGGAATGACAAGCAGCAGGTCCGGTTCATGAACTTTTTAGGACAAGGGCAGGGAATTAGGAACCAGTTGACAGACATATCACAAATTATTTTAGACTGAAAGGGAAAAAAAATACGCTATAAAACTTTTGTGGGCAAGGAGGGAGGGAAACTGACATCCCATGCTCTGTCCTTGTAGTCAATAATCATACATGTTAGTTTCCCTGATAAATGTGGTTTGTGATGAACTGTGGTGGTGTGTATGTGAAAATGAGTTTCTACATTACTGTCAAAGACTTTTACTTTTGTTGAGCTGTATGCAAGTAAACTTGCACTATAAATCACACATTAGATTTATATTTGATCATGAAGGGTAGATAATGGTTTCTCTCTTTTTTTTTTCTTCTATTTTTCTTTTTCTGGTTTCTTATGGACTCTACCTTGTCCTTCAAAACAAACAAGCATGTTTAAGAAGATATGATTTTCCTCTATTTACAGGAGGATTTGAAAATTCTAGTTCCAAGTACAGGTAGCTGTAGTAAATATTCGATACTGCTGTGGAGGACTACAAATCCTGTTCATCTGAACAGAACAAATTTTCATCTGAAAGCCTGTAATCCTGCTTCCAGATGCTGTCAGTCATGAATAAACACTGTGTGTATTTTACAGTATGTCCATGAGGTGGCAAACACTGTGGATCCTCGGCTTGCCACAGAGAGATATAGCATGTCAGTGCTGCTGCTATTTTTTATGATCAGTATGGTGGTTTGTAACAACCTTTCTGATGTTTTGCAATAAAGGTGTTTTACATTTGCCAGTATGTAGCAGCATGGTGATTTCTCTTTTGAAATAGCTGGTCTAAAAGGTTATGGTCCCTGGCTTTTTTCTTATGCTTGTTACCAGGTCCTGTCTCAGCTACAGTGGCAGTAACCACATGTGATTTAAATGATGTGGTACAGGGAGTGGTGAGATGCTGGAACAGGGTGAAGCTAGGAACAAACTTAATCAGATTTTTTTTTTAGAAATAATCTGTTGTAAAAGGAAATTGTGTGGATTCATATCTTAGATTTTTGTGGGGAAAAAAAAATAAAAGTATTATCTGTTGATTAGTTCAGTTTTTCTTTTTTCCACTTTAGCAGTTACCTTAGTAATCTGCAGTGATTGCCCCCATTCTGTACTGTCCTTAATAATGGCAGTCCTGTCAGAGAGAAGACCAGGAGTTCAGTTTAGGCAGCTACTAAGTGTTTTCTTGTAATTGGTTGGAGGAGTCTCTGGAAACAAGCAATTCACTATCACCAGTCTTCTACTCACATAAATAATGAACATTGCGCAGGTAAAGGATAAGTAGGTGACCTGCCATGAATAGTATTACTCTGTGAAGAATATCCCTGTGTCTGGTGACATTGTCAGAAATTATACAGGCAACATGAACTGGTCATGATCATTCAGGTCAATGGCACAAGGATGAGCCCTTTGATCATCAGCTTCTTGTTGGTGGAGTGGGGTGGAAGGATCCTGTGAGAGAGTCGCTAAATATTTTAAGACTTACGTCCAGCCTTTCACCATGTAGGAACAAAGTATCTTTGATATTGCTAACAAAACCAAAACCCAAAAACCCACAAAAAACCCAAACAAAAAAAGTAAAAAAAGAAGAAATGGAAGAACCACAGGAGGATTGCAAATCAAAACCATAACCACTGATTATAAGGCTGTATTGGCGAGGAGAGTATTTGTGGCTGCAGTACAAGGACAGAGCAGTTGGAGCTTCTGTGTGGAGCTTGCAGGATTGAGGTCGTGGTAGCAAGCTACTAACTACCGACCTGTATTAACATTTAGGAAAAAGCTCAAAGAGTAGTTTCTGGTTTTGACGTATATGGGAGGATGTTTAGCTGTTCTTCACAGATCTCCCCAATAGCATGTACACTAAAGAAGCCTCCTTTGGTATTTCACTTTTATAGAATTTAGAAATCTGTGGAGATTGTTCCTCACCAGTATACAATTAATTATGAACTTTCTTAGATTAAGAATATGTTACTAGAACAGTCTTCCCCTAATTAACTGTAAGCACCCAGGAATCTCTGACATTTAGCCTGGTTAAATAGCATTTCTTTTGTTCTTGTCCTTTAAAGCAGGTCTGCTACTGGCATTTGCATAAGGTCCATTTGATCTTGTATTTGGTTTGTTAACTGCTATGAAGCTTCATATTTAAAGAGTATTTAGGTAATAAAGTCATATATGCACCTTAAAAATCAATAATTACAAAAGTAAACAATCCTCTTCTTCTCAGGTTCTCCTGCTTATTAGCACTGGGCTACAATTTTCTTAACTTGGGATCTGTACTGTTGTCTTTTATAAAGCAAAAATCAGTAATGGTGCTTAGTTATTCAGTGACAGTCTACATTTCCCTGGTTTATTATCTGCATGTTACAAATGAGGAAATGGAGAGCAGCTGTGTGCCTGCCCAGATTTGTACCTGATATCTGGCAGTTTTGCCCATTTTCTGACTTGAGATGAAACCATTAGACCACTTCTCTCTGGGGAAATGCATGGAGACGATGCGCTGATCATGCAGGAATAGGAGTTTTGCTGTTAACTTCGGTGGGTCAGAATTTCTCTCAAGATGCTTGGATTTTCTTCCACCTTGTTTGTCTCTAATGAGTCTTCGTGTTTACTGGCAGGAAGGATATATGTGTATCCAGAAGTTTATTGGAATAAAGGGCAGCTGCTAGCAGCTACATAATGAAGAGGAGAGAAAGCAGAAGGTAAAGCTGAAAGCCAAATAACTTTGATCAGGACCATAATTTACTGTCTCTTTTCATGCATAAGCATTTCTTGATCTTTCAAGACTGCCCCAGAAATTATTTTTCTAGAATTAAATGAGTAGAATGATTTTTTTATTTGCTCATAAATATGTATCCCAAATGGAGGAGAAGCATAAATTTATTCTTGTTACTGAGATAATATAATTTTAGGGAAGAGATTAGGCTCACTCTTTATTAATCTTAGTAGGCCATATCTTACTGGGAATTTTGAGGTCTTTGAGTCATAGTTCTCACAGCAAATAAAAATGAGCATTTTTTTTTTTCAGTTGTTTCAAGTAAGTGCAAATGAAGGAAAAACAAAATACAGAATTTAAGAGTTGTAATCTGACATCTGTATTTTATATGAAATTATGAAGGTGGTCACTTGCTTTACTACTACTTTTTTATCCTGTTTGTAGATAAGAGTTTTCAGTGCTTTGCTATTCTCTAGTCGTTGTAACTTTAGTTTTTATAAGACCATCCAGTACCACATTTAGACAATAGAAAAGTAGCTTCAATTATGTTAAAATTTTACATTTAATGCAGAAGGGAGTTATTCCCTTAGGGTCTCATTGCTAAAGTAAAACTAAACTCTGAGTGGGAAAAAGTACAGACTCTGGTTGTTCTGTTACTTATATCCTACTTTTAAAAAATCTGCTTTTCCACAACAGTTTGTGAGACATCCACACTTAAAATGACAAATACTTTGCTTCTGAAAATGTTTCTATAGCCTTAAATTCTTGCTAGTGCCAAGTGTATCATAGGAGTTACAGCTTACTCATTCTTGCTGGGAAACAGAGTGGGGAATAGAGCCTCCTCCAGTGAGTCTGCCCTCAGCATGGTCAGATACACTCCGATGGCTTCCATGGAGTCATGGATGCAACCTGTAGTGTGTCTCATCAGGGTTATGCCTCTGGCCTCACCTTTGACCATGACTCTAGTTACAGGAATTAAGTCTTTTGAAATCCTTTCCCTTCCCAGACAGAACTTTGTCCTGTATTTTCACAGAAGAATATTGACTTTTTTAAACAGAATGTTCAACGAGCTCTTTCAGAAGACTTTGGATCATGCTTTTTCTCCTTAGTAGCTGCATTTTTCGCCGTCAATTTTGGTACTTGAGATTTGAGCTATGGTTATGCCTTGCATGGTCAATTTCAATTTGTTGGGAACAGAAAATTCCCCGCTTTTCTTTGTGTCAGTCTGTCTAATATAGAATAAAAAATATTGAAAGAATCCTCAAACTTATGATTTTGAAAGCTCTAGTTCCCAGCTCCAAAAATAATTTACCATTAATTACCATCAGGTGGAAATAGGAAATAGAGCTACTTTTGTGACAGACTGATTGAAATGTTTTGTCCAGATATCCATTTTATGCCTGTAATATATCTGCATCAGTCCATAAACTCTTATTTTCTCTGTAACACAGGTCTTTAGCATAGTTATCAAAGGAGGAAATCACTTTGTGCTGTGACCTCTTACCATTATTTAGATAATTGTGCTTGATAGGTATATTTGTGTGGGATGTGATATGGTGCCCATCTAATTTTGGATAACTGTCTCTGGGATAAATATAAGTAAAAAGAGAGAGAGAGATGTTATTCTACTGAAATTTTTGTACACTTGATTGTTGTTTTTCAGAGAGCTGTCCTTTTTTAAAAAAAATTTAAAGAAAAAAACATTTCACAATCTCTTTACTGTCAGAAAATGCAAATTAGAAATATGCCACTGTGATTTTGAAATACAGTGTAGTTTTCTTGGTAGTCAATTCATTATTATGTTGAAATAACAGGGCATTTTACCTCCTGAAGACTAGCACTATGCCTAAATGTTGAAGGTTGCTCTGTCTTGGATGGATTTTATCTTCAACATACATAGTGTTTTCATTTAGCTAATTAGCAGTCTTCTTTCTCTTTTCCCTTTCCTTTAGTGTCTTTGATAAAACTTGCCTGGGGATTCATTAAATCTTAATTCACAGTACAAATCTTAACTCTGCTCGTTCCCTGCAGTGTAGCCTGTCGTCCATACTTTGTAGATCTGTCTTTTTGTGAAGTAATTGCCTATCTTCTGCCTCCTTTAATTCTCATGCTAGTCTGGGCATTTCCAGAGAACACAATTCATAATTCTCCTCCTGAAAAACTAACATGCTCAAAAGAACCAGAGATAAACACTATGCGTGATTTGTGGGCTTGTTTAAAAGCATACGCCGTCATGTAAGAGCTGTGTGCAGCCTATGCAGTGTGATAAGCCTATTACTTCTAGGTCCAGCCCAGGAAAAAAAATTAACAATATGCTTAATCACCTAATTTTCAAAGCATATATAATTTTTTTCCAGTGTCAATGATATTACCAGTGTCTAAAAGCAAGTGGTGATGTCCTGTGCTGGTGCGAAGATTCTGAAAACATTTCTGGTGTTCTGTGACTGAAAATAATCTCATAAATAAAATTGTATTAAAAGCTATCAGCAAACTTGAGTTGAAGGAATTCTTCTTGCATTTCAAGCATACTTGGCTTTCTACCTGATTTAGAAATATAGGAGGAAGGCCTTCTTCCTAGGAAGTGGTTTCAGAATGAAAAGCCAGTTCTGCAAAGGCTGAAATAAACCAGAAAAAATAAAAAATAAGATAAATTCATGCTGTTTAATGGAACCACTAAGGCTTTTCTTGACACAGTTTTGCATTCATTTATATGGTAAGTTTTCCAATAGCTTCCATGGCATTGGGATGGAATGCCATAATATTATTTAAGCCTTAATATTGTTCAAGCATATAAAGGAAGCATGTCTTATTTTTAAGCACTCACAATGTGGCTGTAATTAATAATGCTGCAAGAGCCTTTTTCACAAACTTTGTTCTCTCAAATCATATTTGTCAGTGTGACATCACCTTTCAAAGGTGAAGTGAAAGTGAATTGCTTAATGAAATAGTAATTTTTAGATAAGTCCCTCTATCTAGAGATGTCCCTTTGGAGTTCAGGAATAATAACTGGGCAAGGACTGTGATTTTATATAAATTATTGAAATTAACATCTTATTGAAACTCTGAAGTGCAATATACTATTATGTTAGCTAGAGGACACTTTTTGGTAAAAAGTTAATTAGGTCATTTGCAAAAATAGAGTATTAAAACACCATTAGTTTTTCTTGCACTTGACTGACTTCTGGAGTGACAACTGTTTTTTCCATGTCACATATTTGAATTTAAAGTGCTAAATTATTCTTTTTTAAAAATTAAAGCAGTTTAGTTTTCATAAGTATACACACACCACCCCTCAGAAAAAGAGAAAAAGTCTACAAATTGTTTCTGGTGGTCCCAACAGATGGCATAACCAGTTGACAAGTGTAGATGCAGTGAGCAGTGTACATCACTAAAAGTGTAAATTTGTCTTTACCACTGTTCTACTACTTTTCTTTTTAAACAAAAAAGATAAAAAAAAAACCAAGTCAAAACTTTGTTCTGATATAGAAATGTTACTTTTGAGCCATGTCTTAGTGTTTGTTAAAACTTACCTTTGTGAAACAGCAACATCTGTTTGCTGCAGTTACTGCTGCTTCTGTTTCAAGAAGCACTGCTGGTCTTGACCATTTGGGAATTTATCACAGTTGTTGTGAAACCTGTCTTTCTGATTAACTGCTTATGTTGACTCCATTTCGGATCTCTGAAGAGGCTTAAATGGGAGTCCTTATGTGTGATTTTAGGATCTTAAAAGCAGGGAACTAATGTGTGGTGGGTCTTTTACAGTCTGAATTGCTGACCACTATGAAATGCTCTGCCATTGTATGATTGATCACTTCACTACTGAGGGGAAAATAACACACTTTCTTCTCCCTCTTTGAAACCTCTAAGAGCTTAATAGTAGAGTAGCCCTGGGTTCTGCAAAAAAAAAAAAAAAAAAAAAGAAATTTGGGGCACAATTACTGTAGAGGACATAATGGATGCTCCCTGCTTTACTCATCTTTTCTCTTTTTTCTCCTCAAGGTCTGCATGTTGCCCATACATACTGTGTGTTCAAAAAATAATTTACAAACATCAGTGTGTTCTGACTATGCGTTTCCATCACATTTCACACATTATTCGAAACTCAGTGTACCTGAAGAAGTACTTCAGGCAGCAATCACAGTTAAGTCTATGTAATTAGATGGATCCTATCAGAAAGTGGGGAAAACAGGGTATTATTTTCAAAATATTTGAGAAGTACTGGAAAACTGTATAATCCCTGCTACATGGGTGAGCAAGGCAAATGTTTGATAGACAGAATATTTAAGTATTTTAAGACCATGGGGAATTTACAGTCTTATTCACTGTTGCCATATAGAGTGAGAAGCAGCGTCAGCTTACTGATTTCAGATACTTCCAACGTGTGTGTGTATATAGTGTCTGCTGTGAGAGATTGCTAAGAATGTTCTAGGTGCAACAGAAAGCAAGACTCCCATTTCCATTTGTGACTGAAACTGGACAGTACAGCTGTACTCAAAAATGCATGTAAAAATATATATTCACAGCTTAAAATATTTATAGGGTGAATACAATTGGTTATATCTTGCCTGATCACACAACTATTTAATGTAGCACTAGTATACACTTTTGTCTTTTCCTCTGCGAATCAGAGCATTTGCATCTTGCACGTGGTATATCAATATTGTGTTCATTGCACTGCTCTTCACTGTAAACTGCCATCTGGAATTTTTCTTGCCTGGGAATCTCTAATCACAGCTTGGTTAATTAGTTTAAGACATTAGGACAAATTCTTTGGACTCCTTTTAAAACAAATAATGCTTTATTTGTATCACATTTGATAGCAGGAAAAAGAAAACTGGCACTTTCTGCTCCTTCATTATCATGATGAAGGTCAATAAAAAAAAACTCTTTAAAGCAAAGTTTGTTTCAGAGACCCACCCAATCCAAATGTATTTATGTTTTATGGCAGGTGTTTCAGCAATTATTTCTAATTGGAAAATTAGATGCCGTTGCTATAGCAGCATCTTTATTCACTAATTGGTTTTGGCACATTTTAGCTAGCACTAGCTCAGCTAGACACAAAGCTATTCAAGTGAGACATGGGAAGGTTTGTGTGGAAGTGGTGAGCCAGTGGTGTGAGTCAGTAGATTAACCCTCCACCTCTGTGGCTCTGGGCACAAACCAGCATCTCTCTGGGAGCACAAGCAAGACCTTGGTGGCCTCATTCATGTTAGTAAAGCACAAGAAAACAGGAAATTGGTGAAATTCTGAGCTAGCCCTCCAGTTCTTATTCTTTATTTCTATTTTGAGTGTATCGGTTGCTGAAGGGTCAACAAGCTCATGTGATTTTCCTTTTCAGACTGCTTTCTAGCTGGCTTGATCTCCTCTCCAATTGCAAGTATATTGATGCTTATGTACTGGGTGGGTGATGTGTGTGTTTGCTGATCTCTGGACCTTTGATCTTGTCTTTCTTTGACATGTCTTGTACTTTTGCCTTTGGTTCCTGCACTGAATATTTATTGGGGCCCGTGGCATTGTGCCTACATGTGAAGTAGAACATATATTTTCTGGGAAATCTATGTTTTCCTTTGAGTGCTTCTTTGCATCTGCTCACAGTAGGATGGAGCTCTACTGACTTGTTGCAAACTAGAGGATTTTCATACTTTAAGAATCTTGTTCCCTTCTTGAGCTTTGAAAAGTAGAGCTTGTTATGCAAAAGTTGGTTTGGTTTGGTTTGGTTTGGTTTTTCCATCTCTACCTGATGTGGATTTTGTGAAGATTTTGAAGTCTTGGAGGTTAGCAGGCCTTAAAAATATATAGCAGTTTCAAACCTCATTGTTTTCTCCTTCCCTACCCCTGCATTTTGGATGGCTTTCCCATCCACCCTTCCTTCTGTGACTTTAGGTACCCTGTGAAGGGGAGAGAAGGCTTGCTTAATGGTAACGATGGTTCCTTGAGAGGTGTTATCTCTTCACCATCCATTCTCTGCCTTTTCTCTGTTAGGCTTTTTTTGAGTTTCTGAAAAAAAAAGTTATAGAGCTTTTCAAAACAGTGATAGTCTGAAATAATTTCCCTGCTATATGTCTAACTGTCCTGGGTTCAGCTGTAGCAGTCATTTTTCTCCCTCTTAGTAGCTGGTGCAGTGCTGTGTTTTTGACTTTTCAGCCTGGGAACAACGCTGATAACATTGATGGGTTTAGTAGTTGCTGAGTAATGTTTAGCCTGACCAAGGGCTTTCTGAGTCTCATAGCTCTGCCAGGGAGGAGGGGAAAGCCAGGAGGAAGCAGAGACAGGACACCTGACCCAAACTAACCAAAGGGGTATTCCATACTACAGCACGTCATGTCCAGTATAGAAACTGGGAGCAGTTACACGGAAGTGCTAGATCGCTGCTTGGGTCAGGCTGGGTATTGGTCAGCGGGTGGTGAGCAGTTGTATTTTCTTCTGTTGTTATTTCCCTTATCATTATTATTATTGGTGGTAGCAGCAGTGGTTTGTGTTATACCTTAGTTACTGGACTGTTCTTATCTCAACCCATGGGAGTCACATTCTTTCGATTCCCCTCCCCATCCCCCCAGGAGCGGAGGGAGTGGAAGGAGGGAGGGAGGGAGTGAGTGGCTGCGTGGTTCTGACTTACTCACTGGGCTTAAACCACAATACTGACTAAGACTTAGTGGCAAGTGTGAGCATGCACTACATACTCTGCTGGAGGAAAAATACTCCTGTTTTGTAGGTTTGGGTACATAAGCCACATTGAGAAGTTTCGTTCTTTCACAGAGATTGTAAGTTGCTCAAAGTACAGTTAGACATATGCCTCTTCTAGCTGTGAACTAATTATGATGTTAGGTGTCAAAATACTGAAGTGTTGGGTGCTGCAAAATTGCTAATAAGTATTAATTCTAAAGTAGGTTTCTTAGTGGGTAGTAAAATAAACCATTTAGATCCTACAGGTTTAACTTAAAAAAAAAAAACCAAACAAACCAGTTCTATGAAGATGTGATCTCTATTTGGAGGTGTATTATTTAGGCAGTGGATGATCTGTACATGAGGATTTGATTTCTAAATGTGGTATTAATTATTAATCATGCCTTGGCAGCTTTTAAAATAGCTCTTGTAATTTTAATTTTTGTTTGTTTATAATTTAACACTTGTTTATAATTACATGCTTGTTTTAATGTTAGGAGTACTCTGATAAGACATACTTACAGATGCAAGTTCTTTGATGGGTTGAAAAATACCCAGTTGGTACTGTTATGAGAATTTTTTGAGCTCTAATGCATAGAGTGTATTCAGAGTTGAAGGGATTGGGGTTTTTCTTTGATTTCCTGTTAAATATCTATTTAAATGTTTGTTAATTTTGGAGACAGAAAAAAATGCCCTTAACTGCTAGACAAGCTGCTGCATGTATACTTCATGCTTTTGGTAATAGCTCCTTCTTTGTAAAACAAAAAAGAAAAGTAAACCACCTTAAAATAATAAAGAAAAGTCAAGGTGACTCTTATCAGTGATACAGAAAACAAGCAGATGCTACTGTTACTTTTGTGCTACTTCAGCAAACTTTGGTAAGGTACCAAATCCCATGTGTATGGATGTGTGTAACTAAGACTCCCCTCACCAAAAGACACTTTGTAATATCTTGCCTTGTTTGAATTCTGTTGTGTTTAATAGCTTCCTTTCTACTAGTTGTTCTTCTTTTCATATCTAATTTCATCTTTTTGTAGTAGACTTGTAACTGTGATCTGGGACATTATGAAGTTTCAAGTTAGAAGACCAAACACAGCTTGAATGTATCTCCAGACAAACATACAGCTAAGATGTTTCTGTGAGTTGGCTCTGATCAAATGAGAATTTCAAAGATCCTCAAACCTAAACCAAACTGTATTTAGCAGTTCCGTGTTCAAAGTACAAATGTCACCTGCCTTATTTTTATCCATGTTTGGACCTGTGTTTATTAGAAGCAATTTCCACATAGCTACTGGCATCATCTATATGCTGTAGCTGAGATCTTCTTGACTTTGACGTTGTTATTGACTCTAATAAAAAAAGTGGCATTTAGTCCACCAACTTTTCATGTCCCTTCCCTTCCCCACCAAGTTTTTTCTTCTTTTACATCTCATTGATGTACTACTTAGTAAAATAGGTATTTTTTAATTCATAGCCTACTGTCCATTCAGTAGAAGGTTAGAATTTATTATGGCATATGCACTAACAGTAAATCTAATAATAATAATGGATTTTAATGCATTAAGTGGTAAAAGGAGTTTTCTATATTGGGACTGCATGAGAATATTAGTTCAGTTGTAGAGTGTGGGAGGGAAGAAATGTTTGGAGCCTAGTTAGGTTTTGTTATGCCACATACCCTTTGTATGGGGCATGAAGCATTGTATTCTTAGGGAAATATGCATTAACATGGTGTCAGAACATCTAACAAGGAACAAAGGCAAGGGACTGAGCTGCATTCAGAATGTTTTCATGTAGTTATAAGGCTTTCAGCTTGTTTTGAAAGCACTTTGGTATAAGAGGTTGGAAAAAATAACGTTCAACTGATTATTTCTAGGAGAATTTTGAGGAAGGGACAGGACTTGATAGACTAGAGAGAATGTTTCTGGAAGGTGTGTCACCCTTCACCAGTGAAGAAAGTATAAAATCAAATAGCAACAGAAATACTCAGGTAGTAATACTGCCACACAGAGTGATGCCCTGCAGCCACATAAAAGGTTGTGTGGGGTTTTCTGCAATTAACTCCTTAAACAGCAAAAGAAACTTAAATAACTGTGCTAAAAGGCTTCTGTAAAAAGATGATGGCTGGCCCTGGATTACATAGAATGATAGAATCATAGAGTAGTTTGGTTTAGAAGAGACCCTTATAGGCTATCTAGACCAATCTCTAAGCAGGGACATCTTCAACTAGATCAGGTTGTTCAGTGCCCTGTCCAGCCTGACCTTGAATGTTTCCAGGGATGGGGCATCCACCACCTCTCTGGGCAACCTGTTCCTGTATTTCACCACTCTCACATGAATTTTTTTTTTCCTTTTATCTAGTTTGAGTATATCCTCATTTAGTTTAAAACCATTATCCTTTGTCCTATCACAACAGGCCTTGCTAAAAAGTTTGTACCATCTTTCCATCTTTCCTTATAGGAGATGTGTTCCATCCCTCTGATTGTTTTTGCAGTCCTCTTTTGGACATGCTCCAGCATGTCCACGTGCTGAGGACTCCAGAGCTGAACAGAGTACTCCAGGTGGGGTCTCTCCAGGGCAGAATAGAGGGACAGAATCATGTCCCTTGACCTGATTTTGATGCAGTCCAGGACATGGTTGGCTTTCTGGGCTACAAATGCATGTTGCTGGCTCATGTCCAGCTTTTCTTTCACCAGTACCCTGAAGTCCTTCCTGTCAGGGCTACTCTCAGTCTCTTCATCCCCTGGCCTGTGTTGATACCACGGATTGCCCCAACCCCAGATCTTGCACTTGGCCTAAGTTGAACCCCATGAGGTTCACATGGGCGCACATCTCAAGCTTGTCCAGGTCTCTCTGGATGGCATCCTGTCCCTCATGCATGTCGACTGCACCACTGAGCTTGGTGTTGTCTGCAAAATGTGCTGAGGGTGCACTCAATCCTGCTGTCTAAATCGTTGATGAGGATACTGAACAGTACTGGTCCCAGTACCGCCCCCTAATGGACACCAAACATCACTGATCTCCACCTGGGCATGCTCAGGTGAGCATAAGTCAAATTAACTTTTATATATATGATTATTAATATATATATAAAGTAAATTGAAACAAAGACAGTAAACAGTTAGCAAAGCTCGATTTAATAGCAAGCTTCCACAATTTACCATCTACTCAAAAAAGAATGATATTCTATCAATTCAGAAGCTCAGATGCTGGAAAAAGTGGATCAAAGCATGAACATATCAGTCAGACTATGGTTTAGATATGGGAATCATTAAAAAAATTTTGTGGTTTTAAGTTGCCTGCTGGGTTAAGGGGTTTTTTGGTTGGTTGGTTGGTTGGGGTTTTTTGGGGGATTGTTTTATTTTGTTGTTTTGTTTCTTTTTTTCTTTTTGATTTGTTGTTGACATTTTGGGGAGGGGAGTTGTGGGTTTTTTTAATTATTATTACTATTTCTAAAGTTCAGTTGCCAAGACGCTCTAATCTTTTTAAGGGAAAAGAATAGACAGAAAAGATAACTGTCTTCAGGAGTTGAGAAATTAAGACATTTCCTAACAGGTGATTTGAAGTTAAAATCTGAGAGCTTGTCACATAGCCTATGTGACAAAAAATGAGCTGTATCCAGAAACATGTCCCTTTTCTTCTATGGTATGTGTTTCATATGTATTTAAATTTGTTTTTGAAGCAAAGTTGAATCAACAGCCTGAAAAATAGAAGTCTACTGCTTGAAGGTGATACAAATTAATATATTTCTCAGCAGCAAAATCATTCTCAAATAGCAGTTTGCTTCAGCTCTTGGGCTTAAGAGGAGAGCGTGTGTCCAACCAATTTTTATTTTTCCTATCGAGTAAGAGCAATAATGTTTTCTCCCTCTCAGTCTACCTCATCCCCATGCGCCTGCAGTAGTGTTTTGTTGTAATGTGAGCATTTACCAGTTAGGTCCAGGAGTACTCATACCATTTCACAAGGGCCATCAAGCATTGATCCAATGACAGTGGCTGTCATGCTAACTGAGATTTTTTATCTTCTAATAACCATTTGTTTTCTTCCTTGCCAGTCAGTCACCTTTTCTTGTATAAAATCAGGTGACTCCTTTTTTTTAATAGATAAACCTTTTTCAACTATAATCCTAATTTTCATGATTGAGCCATCAAATTAGTTTAATAACTGATGTTATTTGTGTTATCATATTATCTGTGTTACCTACTTACATTATTTGTGACAGATAAAATCAAAATGAACTCAGTTAAACAAGAGGGTTTTTAAATGTTGTCATACAGCTCAAGGACTATGTCTGACTTTGTGTGGGCAACTAATATATATATATATATATAAAATACATACATATATATGTATATGTAAAGCTCCTTACTGTATTTGAGCTGGCACAAGAAGAAAGCACTTTTGGATGGAAAAGATTTCCAGTGACTTTTGGTCAGACCTTTAATGTACTCACATCATGTATGTAATGTACTTCTACGGTAGTAATTGCATTCAAGGTGATTTGTACAAACATCATATTCGCCCCTCAGAAATAACAAAATGAGGTGTGTTTTTTTTTTCTGGGATATTTCAGAGACCATCACAGGAAATAGTGCGCAGAACTGTGAACGTATTTATTTAATGTGGCAAAGCAAATGTTGCAGGTTTGTGGTTTCTAAGCATGTGAATAGGCTTGCAGTTTGCAATAATAAGAAAAGTCCAAATTTCACACATTCGTTTTTCATTGTCATTTATCTCTTTTTAGCATTAATACTGTTTTTATGAAAGCATAGGAGGGTTTTTTTTCAAGAATTAAATGAGCTCTAGTGTAAATATGAGCTGAAAAGGTAGCAATAAACATGTGCTTCAGCATTAGGTTCTGACTAAATTTGATTGGAATGTGAATCCTTAGACATTCAGCTAATCTGCATGTAAGCATTTACTGCAGTGTTATTTTCTGATCTAGATATAATCACCCAATGGTCTCCGCCCTTTTTTCTATTGAATTTTTAATTTTGGAGTGATTAAGTCGGAATTCATTGTTGACACCTGCTTTGTGTAGGAGCAGGAACTAAGTGACCAGCTGAGGTCTATTCCAAACAGAATTGTGCTGATTCTATGATCACAGAATTGTAGAATAGTTTGGGTTGGAAGAGACCTTCAAAGGTCATCTCGTCCAACCCCCCTGCAATGATCAGGGACATCTTCAACTATATAATGCTGCTCAGAACCACATCAAGCTGGCCTTGAATGTCTCCAGGGATGGCTCATCCACCACGTCTCTGTGAAACCTGTGCCATCATTTGATCATCCTTGTTGTAAAAATTTCTCTCTCATGTGTAACCTTAATCTCCCCTCTTTTAGTTTAAAACCATTACCCCTCATCCTATTGCAATAGGCCGTGCTAAAGAATCTCACCATCTTTCTTATACATCCATTTTACATGTAGTATCAGAAAAAAGTATTTTCCCAATATTAAATAAATTTAAATGGTGTGTTGTTTTTTTTCTCTGTGACACATTATCTAATGTATGTGACAATTTATTGCATTGAAGGCTTCTAATTGTCCTTAAAATATATGCCAAATTGACTTGCTGTATAATGCAATTAATTCCTTTTTTGTTGCAGTTTTTAACTGGATCTTTATGTTTGCCATATATAGCAGGACAGCTTTAGGCAGGAACAGAGGGTGATAAGGATGAGAGAAGGGGTAGAAGTTGACTAAGTATTGATGCTGCCCAGCAGTTTCAGTCTGAATTTCCAATGCAAAGCCCTAAAATAGAAACACTTTTACTGAATGTCGTGGTTTAAGCCCCCCACCCACGCAGTTTTACTCACTCACTCACTCACTCACTCACCCACTCACTCACTCCCCCTCTGTCTTCCCCCAGTCCCGGGGGGATGGGGAGGAGAATCAAAAGAATTCAACTCGCACGGGTTGAGGTAAGAACAGTTTAGTAACTAAGGTATAACACAAATCACTACTGCTACCACCAGTAATAATACAAGAGAAATACAAGGAAAGAGAATACAACTGCTCACCAAGCCCGACCCAGCCAGTGCACCCCCCAGCAGTGAACCCCCCAGTACCAAAAACCTGATCATGCCGTGCATCCCCAGTCCACCACCACCACACCCTTCCGGGTCTCTGCTCTCCATTTTCACATCCTGGACATGACGTGCTGTGGTATGGAATAACCTCTTTGGTTAGTTTGGGTCAGGTGTCCTGTCTCTGCCTCCTCCCAGCTCTCCTCCTCCCTGGCATAGCATGAGGCTCAGAAAAGTCCTTGGCCAGGCCAAAACATTGTCTAGCAGTAACTATAAACACTGGTGTTATCAGCGCAGTTCCCAGGCCCAAAATCAAAAACACAGCACTGCACCAGCTACCAAGAGGGAGAAAAATGACTGCTACTGCTGAACGCATGACACTGAAGTACTGTTAAGAAGTTATAAATGAAAGATAGCATAGGCAATAGTGCCCAAGAGACTTGGAAGGCAAGTTCATGAAAGATTTAAATGAACGAAGTAGGGTGGCTTTAAAACAACTTGCATAAGCCTGAAGGCAGGGATAGGTAAATTTGAGTTCTTTTACTTCCAGTCCCCTGAGATGATAAAGAATCAGGTTATAAAGTGATTAAGAAATTAATGTAACATAACATCTGCAGTGCCAATGAGATGACTGTGAAGGGGTTAATATTTTTCCATTTAATTTTTGTTATTATATTTACAAATAATTTTGTTTTTTAAATGGAATAATAGTATTTCAACTGTTGACTGCATGCAGTAATTTACAATTTATAAGTAATTTCTACCTAAGCAATTTAAGCAGATTTTTGTTGATAGTAAGGTAGTTATAAGGATGCATTCAATTAACAAATGCACACTAGCTCTACATTAACATTAGTGGTATTACCTATTTGAAACAAGTATTCTATTGCTGCCACGTAAGGGCTATGGGTAACCGGCAAAATTGTTACTGCCTTATCTGATTGTATCTAGATTTAACATGGTGTTTATAGTTTGGCCTTATGAGATTGCAATCCAAACTGTGATGTGAAACTGTATTTTAGGATCTTTCACTTATATGTGGAAACAGATTGCTGAGAAGTGCACGTAAATGTTGATTCAGAGTTGAAAAATGTGCCAAGAGACTGCTAGTAAAATATTTACTGATAACTTTAAGATGGAAATATGTCTTCCTTATTGATCTATAACTTCAGTTTGGAAGATATTTGGAGGAGAAATATACTTATATTAATATATCTGTAGACTACAGAGCCACATTACACATTTGCTCCTGAGGCTATTTTCTTTTAGTATTTTGTTCATGCCTGGCATAGTGTCCTGGGTTCATCAGTAGCAGTCATTTTTTCTCCTTCTTAGTAGCTGGTGCAGTGCTGTGGTTTTGACTTTAGGCCTGGGAACTAACGCTGATAACACTGATGTTTTTAGTTACTGCTCTGTAATGTTTAGCTCTGACCAAGGGCTTTCTGAGTCTCATGCTCTGCCAGGGAGGAGGGGAAGCCAGGAGGAAGCAGAGACAGGACAACTGACCCAAACTAATCAAAGAGGCATTCCGTACCACAGCACATCATGTCCAGTATATAAACTGAGGGCAGTTACCCGGAAGGTCTAGATCACTGCTCCGGGTCAGGCTGGGTATCACTCGGCGGGTGGTAAGCAGTTGTATTCTCTTCCCTTGTTATTTTCTTCATCATTATTATTATTGGTGGTAGCAGTAGTGGTTTGTGTTATACCTTAGTTACTGGGATGTTCTTATCTCAACCTGTGGGAGTTGCATTCTATCGATTCTCCTCCCCATCCCTCTGGGAGTAGGGGGGAAGGGAGGGAGTGAGAGAGAGGCTGCGTGGCTGACTGAGCTTAAACCACGGCACATAGCTTTCCAAAAAAAAAAAAAGAAAAAAGAAAAAAAGGAAGAAAATGAAATAGTGGGATTGCTGTACTATCATCTTCAGTTGCACATAGCTTTAAATATTTGGAGTTTTATAAAAGTCTTGTGGTATTTCAGGCCACTATAGGAACAAATATTTTTTCTCATTTCTTTGTTTAGGGTAAAATACATTGCAATCTGAAATCTAATAGAGGAAAAAGACATATGATAAAGCGTTTTTCATCAGAAGGATTGTAAAAACTGAATGTTGGCTTTCATTAAGGTTGGATAATGCTTTTAATAAGATTAAGTTGTAAACAATTGCTGGTGAAAAGTAGTTGGGGGAGTTATTGCTTTGTTTTTTTTAATATTGTCTAAGCCTATCTTTTTAAAAGAAAAAAAGAATTTATGTTCTGCTTGTGTTTTGCTTTAAAGCTTTGGTATTTCTCTTTAATACTACTCCTTTGACTACAATTTTTCATTTATACTTATGCAGATGATTATTCTTCCAGTGTATCAAACTCTTCACTTCTCTGTACTCAAATGATCAATTCTTCAACATATTGAAATGAGCCTGAAGGATCAATGATTTCTGAATAAGTAGAAATGGTCTCAGCACTTAGTTTTAAATGGAAATTTTTTTAAATAAGAGATGGAATAAAAGCTGAAAAGGCAGAATATGAATTTCAGATAGAAAACAGGGCATAACTAACACAGTCCCATTGAATGAGCTCTCACAAAAATAGGTTATGTAACAAAGAGGAGGTTTTTTCCACAAAACCAGTAAAAATCTTAAAAACAAAATCAATGAATTTGCATGGCCAGAAATGAGGAAACCTACAGCGGGCATCTCCAGCATTTGGAAAAATAAGCGGTGGGAGATCAGTACCAAGGTGAAGAGTTGAGTAGGGGACTGGTGATAAAATCAGCTGTTACAAGCCACTTTCTAAACGCGTTCGAAAGGGGCAGTACTTACATCAAGGGAGCCATGGATCATATCACAGTAAGGAGGACATACTCGAGAGCTAGATACAAGTCTGGAGTAGTGCAAGGACTTCTGAGATGTTTCTGCTCAGATGGTTGAGCATGCACAGTAAAATCCATTGATCAATAAGTTTCTATAAGTTAGTAAGTTTCTCACACCAAACCTGAAACTCTGGGGAAAGGACATGAAGTTTGGTGAAAGTCTGTATGTTTTAGAATATGGTGGCACTGTGACATACTAATGTCATTATACTGAATTAAATATTTTTTTATAACCACTTAAGAATGACATTGTGTTGGAAAAGTAGATCCAAAGCAGCCTTTACCGAACTCACTATTGAACTCAGAGTGACAATATGCTACTCTGTGAATCATTTAATTGATACACTTAACCAGTGAAGTGCTGTACGATCCAAGTGAAAGCTATCATGTCACAACATATCTTACCATTTTATTATTTGCTCTGATTATGTAAGAAACACATTCTGCCCTTACAGGAAAATGTGGTGTAGTGATCTAGCAAGTTTTTCTGTCTCTGAGAAATCTTAACATATCAGTGGTAATATGCCATCATGTATTGATCAGGAATTATCTTTCAGAACTCTTGTGAGATCAGTTGAACATTTTTTATGTGGTAATAACCAAGACTTCAGTATAGTCTGTCATGTAAGGCTGCTTTTTATTCTCAGAAATGCTCTGAAATATTCTGAGGCATCAGTCTAATTTCTATCAGAGGAAAAGGGATATATTAATCTTCAGAGTTCATGTCAAAGTATTATGCATTTTGTCTAGGGAAAATATTGCCTGCACAAATAGCCTCTTTAAAAACCATAATCAAGAGGTGGGGGTGGGCAGTGTGGTTTTGATTTCTTGTTTGTTTGTGGTTTTTTTAATTTAATTTTTTTTTAATTAGCGGCTTTTTAACCATGTAATAGGTGGGTTTGTGCTCAAAGAGAAAAGAGGGCATTTATTGGAAAAACATTCATTTGGTGGGTAGTGAGCTGTCTTTTATTTGTTTCTACCATTGATTGGTCTGTTGTCAATACGCATCTTTGTGGAGATTCCTCATAGAAAGTGACACAAAAAGAACAGCAATATTTGTGTAGTTATGCTGCAGAGAGGGCATTCAGTACAGATGAATTGATTTGATCATTTCATATATTGCAGTACTCAGACTTCCAAGCTGCTCAAGGTGAACCCAGGCGACTTCAGTCACTTTATGCAGTTAATAACAGGTGAACTCATAACTTTAGAGTTCAGAGAGATGTAGGAAATGTATGTAATTGCTAAAGTATTTTTACTGAAAGGCCTCTTTTGAACAGCAAACAAATACATATTTGGATGTTTTGCTTCATTGCATAGATTGCATTATAAACCCTTTTCATTTGGACTTCCTTGCTGCTGTTTTCCCAGAATGGATACAGTCATAAATATTTAGGCTGGTTGGCATTTGTGGTCATTACTTTAAAAAATTGACAGTAACTGGTTTTGTTCTTTGTGAGGATGTAAGAAATAAAATAGCTGTGGGTACTAAATGTCAGACTCCCTTGTGGAGTTCATTGGAGCTTCCAGTGAATGCTTAACTGTGACATCTGATAGAAACTGTCATACTCTCACCTTGAAAAGATTAAAAATTGATAGCATTTTCTAAAATAACTGAGCTTTGTGATGTTCTGATTGCATTTCTGAAAGCTATGTAAAAAGAAATAAATGACTGACTGAAGGAATGTAAACAAAGGAACAGTATATCTGCTTGTCTGGTGCCTAAAATCCACATTCACTGTAGAGATGTCTTGGGTAATCAAGCATTCCTGTATTAACAATGAAGAATGCTGAGGGTGTACTATCTGGATGCAGAAAAGATAAAATAGAAGCCTCTAATTTCTTCCTTCTGAGGAAATGAGACTGTAGCACTGAGTTGCATGGCCCAGAAATGTATAGAAAAAAACAGTCTTTGCCATGCTTTTAAAGGGAACATGCCTCCTAAGGAATCTGTCCTAAGCATCAGTTTACTAGCTATTTAGTGCTTAGTTCAGCATCTGATGCTGTGCTAAATACTAAGCAAGTATGGCTGCAGAAAGCACTTTAGCTAACTTTTTTAAATTTTTTTTTTCTTTCCAATGTATGTGCTTTGCATCTACAGGCAGAAGGTGCTGACTGGTTTAGCACTTCAATCCTAGATGATGAGCTCTGGCCCCCCCAGGCCAGCAAGCACTTCAGACTGAATTCTCAATACTCGTGTGGGTGTTTGTGCCACAGGATGTAAGAAGTAGGCAGAAATTAAGATGTATTTTCTCATCATACTGAGTTCATGTACAAAGTAGTCTTAAAAACTGTATTTCCTTCATCAGTCCACTGGATAGACCAGGTGTTATAAATCAGGCATCCTGACAGTTTCACATTTAGAGGCTTCTGGATCTTGATGGGTTCCTT
This sequence comes from Myiopsitta monachus, assembly GCA_017639245.1. Taxonomy (NCBI): domain Eukaryota; kingdom Metazoa; phylum Chordata; class Aves; order Psittaciformes; family Psittacidae; genus Myiopsitta; species Myiopsitta monachus. The sequence goes on along the minus strand of CM029917.1, from coordinate 67,675,511 downwards.
CTTGTCAGCTGAGCCCTTTTTTTTGATCTGACTTTTCAGGTACTGATGGCTGTTTTCTCCTCGGGTGTATTCAGAGGTGAAATCTAGGGACTGCCCATTTTTAAACCTTCCCTCCAGAAGGTCTCTGATCACAGACAAGCAAGCTTTTTTTTCTGCTTCCTTACGCTGGCACTTCAGTTAGCTGCTGCTGAACTTACTGAGCTCATTAGACTTGGTATTTTTTAGAAGCATAACCTGTGTAGTAATATCAGAAATGCAGTTTTTTAAATTTTTTTCACGTTAAATGAATTAGCAGAGAGAGATTTCTTTACGTATGTTAAATCAAAAAGTTCTTTGGAACTGATTTGAAATAATTTGGAAAGATAAAAATTACAGTCATAGTGAAAACTTTTCCCCTGCTGTCATCTGTGACAGCATGGACTTTGTTGGGATTTTAGCATCAAAAACTTTAGTGATTTTGACCTGATATAGGCTGAGTGATCAACCAAAAAGAAAATATTTGCACAGTGATCCTGAAATGTTGAATCTTCACTGTGCATTCATGTAATAAAGGTTTAGAAGATGCCATTGTTAGCATGTTTTATGTAGGCTCTAAAAGAACTTAAAAACATTTTAAATGGAAATGAGTTACATACATTTAAAATGTATGGAGATGCTCAACATTCATCAGTGTCCTGTGGTGAACCTAGTGTGTACAACAGTATTTAAAGGTGAATCCAAATTTAAATTTTGCTGTATACTAAGAGCAGTATTTTGAGAGAAGTTACTCTGTATGTGATCTCTTTGTTAAAATTATGCAACAGAAAGGCAGGGGAGGGTAAGCCACTTTAAAGCTTCAGATAAGTATGCTAACTTTTGTAAATCATTAACACAGTAACTACAAGATAAAGCATCATCTACAATGCCTCTGCATTATTAATAATAATATTAATATTTTATCCTTTTGTAACACTCTACACTTCTAGGAATCACAGTGCACTTAGAAAACTTAATATAGTATTTACCACTGAGCTATCATGGAAACCTAAACACCTTTAGGATTAAGTGTTATACCACATAGAGAAGATGGGGGGTGGCGAGAGAAACATGTTCAATTGAAACTGTGGAACTACTTGATGTTCCAGCAGAGCCTGGATATTCCACAGAGAATGTCTGAAATTTGGCTAAAAGATAAAGGCGTATATCCTTTTCCGCCTGGAAGGCTATTTACTCTGGAAATCAGAAACATGAGTAATTAATGCAGTCAAATTCATTGGCAACTTGTTTTTCAAAGGAGCATTCTATCATTACAAATACATTACTTAATTGATGTACTAGTGATAATAGTAACTATCAATGAATAACTGAATTCCTGATTCTATGGTTGATGGATTTGTGTAAGTTGAGGCTCTTTAAATGTTTTAAATGTGTTCCTTTTGATTCTATGGAGCAGAGTGTGAATGTAGCTGCTACACATTCAGCTAGCCATTGTCAGACTAATTGACTTGTGCTTTTTGGTTTTATTTCTGACTTCACAAATCATTTCAATGTCTTTAAATGATGAGCTGAAAACCCACTTTTAGGAGGTACCTTATTAAAAGATACCCCCAGTGTACCTCATTTTTTTCTAGAAAGCTGCCTTTAAGCAAAGCAGAATAGCATGAAGTTGGCAGAATGGGGAGGCTGTAAGATTGTCCTTGTGCAATATGTGGTCTTCAGTACTTCTATATTTGCTTTATATGATTATGTGTGTTCCTGGTATTTCAAATAACTGTTTTTTTCCAAAAGACTTGAGAGCACTGAAAGTAGGTGGTAAAGCCTTAGTAGTCAGTGAAGAGCTGGTTCGATTGCCAAATGTACAGTTAGATTTGGTACACAAACAAACTTGTCCTTTGGGTACTTCGAGAAATTATCAGGGAGATAAAGGTGGGCTTTGGCAGTAATGAAATAACTGCACAAATAACTGTGGAGTTAGTGGACAGTGCACTTTCAGGGCCTTGGAAGAAAGGGCCTTGCGTACACTGCTTCCTTGCACTGTGTTCCTGGTAAATAGGAGAGCTTACAGCCTTTCCCTGGCAATATATGCAGCCGCGGAAACAAGGGAGGCAGCTAGTGGGTTTTTTGCTGCCTCAGAACAAGTCAACCCCAGCTTGACCCCTTGGCTACTTGTTGCAGTGACTGTGACCTCTTGCTATAGTTGCAGGGAGGACTTAGTTTCAAAGTGACAAGCTTGGGGTGTAGTGAAACAAATGGCTTCTGCACAGCTACCCAACATTGCAAGCTGTAGTCTCAGTGGCACAGTGGTGGCATCTGAAGTGATGAATAATCTTAATTATGCTGATTTTTCTTAAATAGTTGTGTGGGAGCAGTGGTGTAAAGATGATTCCTTTATGGGGCTTTCTAGATATGCGTATATATGCTTTACTATTCCTAAGTAAAGAAAAACAGAATTTCTCAAGATCTGAAAGAGAAAAATATTTCAAAAACAAATGCAAAGTATGTTCTGAATGCCTGAAAAATCAATTCCTTGTCTTGAATTCAAAAAGATGGTGTAAGTCAAAATGACTTCAGAGGAAGCCAAGCTCCACTTAAGTCTCATAAGCTTCAGGTGTTTGATTATGTTTTGTTTTGGTTTGTTTGGGTTTTTTTTTTCAAGGCAGTCAGTGCAGTCTAAATAGTACTGTAATTAGTCATTCTTGACCATTCAGTCCAAATTACCAGTATGTCCTTTTACATGGGGAAGGAAGATGCTGCCTTGGACACAAAAAGTGAAGCTCTGATTCATTATATAGATTCGGAATGAGATAACATACTTTGTTTTAACATTGCTTTTCAAATTTTATACACTACACTTTCTCTTTACTTGTTATTCTCTTCATCTCTTTCTGTTATTTGTTTTTCTGGGTTTGGGGTGATTTGGGTAGGGAGAGGAGAATGGGAATATGGGATCACATTGGAAAGAGGCTTACCTACAGATCCCAACTGGTATGTCTTGCTTGGCATTTGATTCACATTTTCTTTACATGCACAGTTGGTATTTCAGAAGTGTGTGGTAATTGCTGGCATAATGCACAAAAGATGAAGCACAGTATTGAAAGAGCATACTATGTATGCTGATCATGGTTTTAATAAAGCTGCTTCGTATCACCTGTCATCAAACTGAGTCAGTGAGGGCTTGTTAAAGAATTTTGCAGAGAAGATGAGGAGGAAGTGGCAGGAACTAAACTTCATTGCACTCGCTCTCTTTCCTACCTGTTTGAAGTATACTTTACCTTCAAACAGTGACAGTATTGGTTAAGACACTTGATGTATTTGAGCCTTCTTATTTTTGTAAAGGAGTTTGTTTTAATATATGCTCTGTACATTGTCCTTTTCATCAAATCTGATTTCTGACAAGTGTGAGCATGCCTGTCTTATGCTGATACTTTTTTTCCCCAGTCTTTTTCTCTCTGTCTTCTCTCTTTTTAGTTCATTGTGTCCACTGATGGGTGGATTACTCATAGAATGTTCTCCACTATAATTTAGGTTTCTCTGAAAATAGGAACTGCAGTTCTTCAGTAATAACAAGCTCCTCTATCTAAAGTCTCTATTTCGTTTCACTGCCTTCACTTTCTCATGTCTTGTCATTTTTTCATTTGCTGCTGCTGTTAATCTGACATCCTTTGCTCAAAAAAAAAAAAAAAAATGTGTTTTATTTACAGGGCACAGCATTTGGAAGTGCTCCTGTACCTTCTCGCAGGCAATTATGTGAGTCTCTTAAATTCCGCTCTGTGTTGTAAAGATGACTATGTGTTCATGTGCTGTAGCATGGCATGCCAATATAGAGCTTATGCCCTGAGGTCAATATTCAACCGCTGGTGTTGTATATTGCCTGAAACGTGTTCATAGCTAACAGCTTCTATTGACCCCTTCTTTATTTCTTTGTTGTGTTTTGTTCAGTGCATCATAAATTGGAACTGCGCTGTGCATTATAGAGTTGCAAGAAGGGAAGAAAATACTATAATGACTCAAAGTCTGGAGGGGAATATGTATAATATCCTCAGATCACGTGTTTAACATAACAAATGAGAGGCACTGTTAAAACTAAAGTATTTTTCTGTCCTGTTCTTCGAATTAATTTCTCCATTGTGCAAACAGAAAAGAATCTGGATCTCAAACAATTAAAAAATGAAAAATCAAACAATATGGTGTAAAGCAGATTATACCAAGACCAGCTGTATTTCTTGCAGGACTTTCCTTCTAACTAATTGTAAGAAGTCCATCCTCTGAGATGGGGAGGAAAGGGAACGTTCGTTCAACTTTTTTCCTTAAATCTACTGGAGATATTGCCAATAGATATTTCTTTTAAATGAAAATTAAATTCCCCGTTTTCCACCCAGAACCCCAAGAAATCACAAATAAAGGCTTACATTCTAATTCAAGATGATCTCTCTGCTATTATAACAGTGTGCGCGTGTGAATATATCCATTGAATTATATAGATTCTCAGAATACCATCAGACTTTGAGATGAGGACTTCTATTTCATGAGTCTGTTTCTCTCTCTCCTCCTACCTTGAGTTAAATGACCATCCTAAAGACATTGGTGCCTTCCATATGCGTATAATAAGCTACAGCCATATGCTGCATTGTTATAATTACTGTGCACTGCATCACACTGCTGAATGTCAAATAATTTCATCATAATATAACATTACAGGCTTATTCAGTGCAGTTTTGAACAATGCTTCATTGTTGGCAGTCTTGAAACATGTTGCTTGTGTAAATTCACCAGTGCTGCTCTTGTGTATGCATAGGAAAATGTATAGCATTTGTCTATGAGTGTGGGTCTTGCAAAAGCAACAAAAAATATGATCTGTATACGACTTGCCTTTCTTTTTTGCAATTATCTAAGATGTTCCTGTTCTACTGAGTATATCTAAGGGTAAAAAATATCACTGTTCATGAAACATAATTGTGCTCCTATTACAGTTATTTAAGGTATGGTGGAAAGAATTAATATTGCCATTGAACCTCTCAGAAAAATAATGCTGCGGTTATTTTTGTTCCATGTGTATGACAGCAGTCTGCTAAGATGAAAATTCAAATTGCTGCCTGCTTACTTTCATTTATATTAATCTTGCTACTGATTAATACATGATTCTACATGATTAACATCAGTGAAGACTTTGGAAGCACACAGACATGATAACATGCTTTAAAATGCTTTGTTATAAATAATCAGAAGTGTGCATGGTGTCACTGTTGACAGCTTCCTTCCTAGTCTGGAGCCCTCATTTGAGATGAGTGACGAAGTGTCAAATAATGAAGTTTCTAGGATTTGAACGTAAGGGAAGGTGTGAGAAGGCCAGAGTAAGTTTTATGTGGTAAAGACAGGATACAATTTGTGTACCTCAATGAAGATGTGGAACTGTGAAATAAGCAGAAGACTGAGTAATGGTTCGGTTAAATATGTGGATGAATAGGTTGGAAGGGGTGGTAGGAATCTCCATGATCAGCTGATGAAATAAGAGTAAAATTAACATCACTGAAATGGCAGGATGAGAGAAGTAGGTTTAAAACTGCATATATAGAATGTGCCAGTGGCTTACCTGTGAAGCAAATAGAAGCAAAAGAAACACATAAATAAGGGAATCTATGGCATTAGGAGAGGTGAAATTATTTCAGCCAGCTGTCTTCTGCTTTTATGTGTACTAGGAGGTAAAGACTGTATGGAACTATGAATATGTTGTGGTAAAGTTCTTCTAATAGAAAGCTAAAATTGGAGCTTGAACCTCCTACACTTGTCTTCTATTCACTGGTAGTAACTTTTCTGGACCCTATGAAACATTGAGCATTATTATTGTTCATGTACAAAAATGGCAAATGAGGGTGTCTGGGAATCCGGAGCAGGAATGCTACTGAGAGATTGCTGTATACTGTCACATAGAAACTGAAAGATAGGCTCTGTTTTCTTCTAATTGATGTTACCCGTGACCTCTACTGCAGTAGAATAGTCAAGATTCATTTGATCTGAGTTCACACAAGATGGTCTAAACTACTAGGGACTTGCAGCTGCTTCACCTCCAGAGTGAACAGGGTAGGTTCAGTGGTGGTGGTAAAAGACACTGGGAAGTCACACACCTCTGGGCATCCAAGGATGTCATAGACATTGAGTGGCATCTGTGCCTTTTCAGTGTTATGGCATTTCCTCTTGTAGCCCAGGGTTCAGAGAAGCTGCTGCTGAAATGTGACAAAGTAATGAGTGGTTGAGACTGAGATGCTGTTTATATAACATTTTGAAATAACAAGCATCTACTGATGAAGCATTTTAACACTGGTTATAAACTATGAGGCATTTATTGCAAGCGTAACTAATAAATTCAAAAATAGAGTTAAGACTCCTTTCCACATGATAAAAACTTGGCCTTTGAAATAGAGTAAGTTGCAATGTCATTTCTGTTTTACAATGAGGACACTAACAGAAGTGGAAATAAAGGAATGTACAATCCAAACAAAACATAAATGTGAGGTCATCTGTAGTTAGCAACACAGATGCAAAGGCAGAGGATGAACTTGATGGGGAGTCCAAAGAGAATAGAAATGTTGTCAGAAGTCCATAATGACAGGTATATGACCCAGCCTTGGTCCTACAGTACTGCTGTCCTACGAACAAAATACAGATTTACAGAATACAGTTATGACTAAAGAAATTGTTGTATCAAAATAAAATACAGCTACATAGTTTTGAGCAGAATTGCAACATAATTGCTCTGGGGAGAGAAGAGCTGTCATATTTTCTCCTGTCACTTGTCCATTACATGGAGGAGAAGCACCAGTACACCAGTGAGACTGGTATACTGCACAGTTTAAGCTGATGGAATATTTTATTTGCATAATACATGAAGAAGATGAAACTCTACAGTTGTGAAAATATACATGTCCGTTGCAAGCTTTCTTTTAAACTGCACTTTTGTCCTGCAAAAACCACAAAAAACCACAGTCAGGATTTTAAGTTTATATCCTCTGTTAAAACGTTGGATTAAGCTAGTGGGCCTTGCACCAAATGACAAAGCTTTAACAATTTTATGTCTGTGGTACTTTTTACCAGTACTTTATTCCAAACATTTTCCTTATTTAAGCTGAAATGTCCTCAAAACACAAGTAATTGCTGTTTGAAGGTGACAGTGGACAGTACTTTTTAAGAAAATGCATTATAATTTACATATAATTTTGGGAATTAAAATTGCTTACTAGTTTTGATTAGTGCTACTTAGAAGAAGAAATCAATTAGAAGAAATATTATAGAAAGAGCCTTGCTATAATAGATGTTCCTGAAACACTGTAGAATCTCAACAAAAATCAATACAGTTATGTGGTTCCTGACAGTCAACTTTATAGGCAGAACAAATTGGATCAGATACTTGAAATAGCTATATTTATATCCAAAGAATTTCATACCAAGTTATGATAAGTAAAGCGCCAAAATCTAAAGCAGTTAAACTAACCTTTAGACAGGGATTGCATAAATGGAGAATTTAATAACATGTTAAAGTAAGTTAAATCTTAAGTTTGTTCATAAATGGCACTTTAATGTTATAATCTCACAAGCAAAGTTTAATTATTTGGGGCAAATATGAATAGTTAAGAGTTTTAAATTTAGCTGTAGCGTTTGCTTGGGTTTTTGTTTGGGTTGGGTTTTTTTATGGCATAAATTACAGCAGAAAATACGTACAGTAGAAATTACAAGAGTCAAATTCCTAGCTTAGATAGTTGAAATGATAAAACAGTCTTAAAGAAGTACTTGCCCACTGTCAAATTATTTCCAAGCAGTGGATGGCTTCTTTGGTCACCCAGAGGGAGAAAAGGAAAATAGATACAATACTATGAAGTTAACTGTTTTCTTGAATCATGGTGCATTGTGGAGGAAGAAATGTTTTCACGGAAGGTATTTTCTAATATAGAGAAAAACCTAAGGTTGTATTGGTTAATGTGGAAGCTGCAAATGAAAATATTTAAAATGTCTATTTGCAGAATTTTGAAGAAATTTAGAAATGAGTAGCCTGGCAGTCATTTTATTGTAGATTTGATCAAAATATATGGAGTCAAGAGATGTAAACAGTATTTTGGTTAAAATAATGCCTAAAAAAAAGCTTATTAAACATATATACACGTTTGTGAAGTCCAACCATGGTGTTTTAAGAAGAGGTTTTTCTATCAGAGTTCTTTTTTATACATGATAAAAATAGTGAGCATAGAAAAATAATTGGTATATTTTGAGTTTTATAAGGAACTTTTACCCTCAGAGGAGGATGAAAAACTCTATCCCCACCCGTAGGCCAGATACAAGTTCTCCAGACTTGTATCTCCAGACATCTGACTGAAAAAATGACAGTCTTATTCTCCTTCAGGGTCACCAGTCTCAGTGATGGGTTTCAAAGTCCGTAGTAAAACTGATACCGGGTTTTTGATGGATTTCAGCTTGAAATTATGCAAATGCCTATTTCATTTTTCAGAATAACAGTACAAGTATTTGTGTGGTAAAATTTACGACAACATTATTCAGGTTACTCAACCTAACTAGATTGGGGGCTTTAGGACAACTTGAGGGGTTTAACCAGGCATGTGCAGCAGAGTGGCAGGTGATTTAATAAAGCAGTGTAAATAATTGGCTGATGAAAAGGTAAAGAATTAAACTTTGAAAATTAAAATATTTATGTGCCTTTTCAGAATAGACAGTTTCAGTCAGCTCTAGAAAAAGTACTGTCTTGTGTAGGAGAGTCACAATAGCTTTGCTTCATTCCTCAAGGGTGGTAAAAAAGCTGCACCTGAACATAAGGAAGAATGTGTTTACTGTGAGGGTGGTTCAGCATTGGAATAGGTTGCCCAGGGAGGTTGTGGAGTCTCCTTCCCTGGATCTTTCTGTCTGGAATCCTGAGCAATGTGTTCTACGTGACCCTGCTTGAGCAGGAAGTTGGACTAAATGACTTCTGGTGATCCCTTCCAACCTCAACCATTCTGTAACTTGTTCTCTAGATGCTTCAACAGCTTTGATGCCCTTCTGTATAGTAGTGTGTGTATATATATGTAACAAAACAGAAGCTGATCCAGAGACTGAAGTAGTTGGTAATAATACAAAGGAAGAAAAGTTGAATTTGTCTTTTGTTTCAGAATTTAAAATTTAGTTGTGAAGCAATGAATCTGAATAACTCAATCTCCTAACTCAGTAGGACTCTGCACAGGTAAGACATTTGTGAGTTCAGGAACCTTGCTAACTGCAAACTAGTCTTGGTTAGATTCTCCCTTCGAGATGTTGACTGAAGTTGCAGTTTTGGTGGAGGTAAATTATGATTTCTGAAGTTATTAATTTTCTTACTGGGGATGTTTAAATGTTTACGGGGGTATGCAGAGAACTGCACTTAGAATGGCTTTGGTGAGTAAAATGCAGAACACTTGATTACTTTAAAATAAGCATGTTCTTAATCCTAAATTCAGGTTTATCCTAGTGTGATGTTCATAGATTCAATTACTGTCTGTCTGGAGCTTAGAAATTAATCTAACCATAAACGATTTGCAGTCAGGTTTTAATGAAGTAATTCACTCTATTCCTATATAACCATTAGTAATAGAAATAAATTATGTAAATATTAGTAATCCTTTGGTTTACATTTTTGTCTCAAAATAGTTCATAGAATCATAGAATACTTAGAGTTAAAAAGGACCTTAAGATCATCTAGTTCCAACCCCCCTGCCATGGGCAGGGACACCTCCCACTAAATCATGCTGCCCAATGCTCTGTCTAACCTGATCTTGAAGCACCACCAGGGATGGAGCATTCACAACTTCCGTGGGCAACCCATACCAGTATCTTACCACCCTAACAGTAAAGAACATCTTGATTATATCCAATCTAAACTTCCCCTGCTTAAGTTTTAACCCAGTACCCTTTCTGCTCCATCCCCAGCATCCCTACAGCCCCCCTTCAGATACTGGAAGGCTGCTAGGAGGTCTCCACACAGCCTTCTCCAGGCTGAACAGCCCCAACTTTCTCAGCCTATCTTCATACAAGAGGTGCTCCAGTACCCTGATTGTCCTCGAGGCTCTCCTCTGGACTTATTCCAACAGTTCCATGCCCTTTGTATGTTGAGGACACCAGAACTGCGCACAATACTTCAAGTGAGGTCTCAGGAGAGCAGAGTAGAGGGGCAGGATCACCTCCCTCGACCTGCTGGTCATGCTCCTTTTGATGCAGCCCAGGATACGGTTGGCTTTCTGGGCTGCGAGTGCACACTGCTGGCTCATGTTCATTTTCTCACTGACCAACACCCCCAAGTCCTTCTCCGCAGGGCTGCTCTGAATCTCTTCTCTGCCCAGCCTGTAGCTGTGCCTGGGATTGCTCCCACCCAGGTGTAGGGCCTTGCACTTTCTATGGTTAAACTTCATCAGGTTGGCATCAGCCCTCCTCACAAGCGTCTCAAGGTCCCTCTGGTTGGCATTCCTTCCCTCCAATGTATCAACCAAACCACACAGCTTGGTGTCATCAGCAAACTTGCTGAGGGTGCACTCAATCCCACTGTCCATACCACCGACAAAGATGTTGAACAAGACCAGTCCCAACACTGATCCCTGAGGGACACCACTTGTTACTGGTCTCCAGCCAGTAACAATACCAATAGCTCTCATTGAGCCATTGAGCACAACTCTTTGCGTGCGGCCATCCAGCCAGTTCTTTATCCACCAAGTGGTCCACCTCTCAAATGATGTCTCTCTCCAATTTAGAGGCAACGATGTCATGTGGGACACTGTCGAACACTTTGCACAAGTCCAGGTAGATGACATCAACTGCTCTACCCCTGTCCATCAGTTCCATAGCCCCATCATAGAAGGCCATCAAATTGGTCAGGCAGGATTTCCCCTTAGTGAAGCCATACTGGCTGTCTCCAAGCACCTTGTTGTTTTTCATGTGCCTCAGCATGCCTTCCAGGAGAATCTGCTCCAAGATTTTGCCAGGCATAGAGGTGAGACTGACTGGTCTGTAGTTCCCCGGCTCATCCATTTTCCCCTTCTTGAAAATGGGGTTATATTTCCCTTTTTCCAGTCATTGGGCACTTCACCTGACTGCCATGATTTTTCAAATATGATGGACAGTGACTTAGCAACTTCATTTGCCAGCTCCTTCAGGACCTGTGGATGGATTTCATCAAGTCCCATGGACTTATGTATATTTGGGTTCTTAAGATGGTCTCGAACCAGATCCTCTCCTACAGTGGGCCCATGGTCCTCATTCTCACTGTCCCTGCATTTGCCTTCCAAGACTTGGGTGGTGTGGTCAGAGCATTTGCCAGTTAAAACTGAGGGAAAGAAGTCATTAAGAACCTCAGCCTTCTCCAAATCCAGGGTAGCCTGTTCTCCCGATAGCTTTTGGAGAGGGCCCACGTTGTCCCTAGCCTGTCTTTTATTTGCTATGTATCTATAGAATCCCTTCCTGTTATTTAACATCCCTAGCCAAGTTTAATTCAAAGTGGGCCTTTGCTTTCCTAACCTAGTCCCTAGCTTCCCAGACAACATCCCTGTATTCTTCCCAGGCCTCCTATCCTTGCTTCCACCTTTTATGAGCCTCTTTTTTCCTTTGAATTTTCCTCAGCAGCTCCTTATCCATCCAAGGAGGTCTCCTGGCCCTCCTATTGCGCTTCCTTCTAGTAGGGATGTATTGCTCCTGAGCTTGTAGCCGGTGATTCTTGAATACCAGCCAACAGTCTTGGGCCCCCCTGCCCTTAGGGCTGTATCTCATGGAACCTTACTAAGGAAGTTCCTGAAGAGGCCAAAGTATGCTGTCTAAATTGTTCATTGTAATATTTCTAAAAACGTCCTCATCTGACAATCACCTCCTTAATTTAGTTTAAAAATGTATTAAGAAATTATCCATTTAACTGAGTAATCTTTTGATCAATTTTTTAAACTCAGTGATATGTTCTTAGTAATTTAGGTTTATTCTGTTGTAATTACAAGTTAAAGTCCTATTAACTCCAGTGGATGTAAGATCATATTCTGGATTTTTTAAAATAAGAAAATATGTATTCTGACAATAGTTTTATTAGTGTATTTTTTTTTTTAAGTCTTTCATTTGTAGGGAAAGAATTCTATTTCTCTTAACAGCAGTTCCTGCTTTCAGTCCTGTTTCTATGGAAACAAACATTAGCGCAGTGAAAGTTTTAAAAAAGTGATTATTTTAAAACGTTAGGGACTGGAGAATTCATTTAAGCAAATTTGGAACCCACTCAAAAAAGCATGGAGCTTATATATGGAATAGAAATAATAAAGTTTTTATGTTATAGCTTAGTATGTGGGTTTTGTCTTTGTTCCTGAATTCCATGATTTGAAAGGATTTCTTCTTAAAAAAAAAATAAAACCAAGTTTTTATTGCATTTTTATTGTGCTAGTACAGAGCTCCCCAAGAGGGCTATTATGCTGAGGAATGTGTTTCTCTACCTAAGAGTACTAAGGAATTCAGAAAAATTAATTTTTGTTTTCATCACCTTGTGCTTGATGAGGGAGAACAGTATATATTAGACTGGTGTGTACAGCGATACGTTAAAAATATTCAAGTTTAGTTTGTATACTACGCCTGAATATGGAAGAGATAAAACAGATACACTGTTGCATCTTGGCTATCTTATATTTGAGCACAGAAAAACCACTGTGGTCCTAATTTTATTAAAAATCAGATACTGTTTCTTGTTTAAATAAATAGTCTATCTGGAAAGATTCACCAAATTCAGACATAATCACTTTTTTCCTGTCCTGCTTAGCATTCACAGACCTGCTTAAACCTAAATCCATGGGGGCTACAGCAGCCATGAGTTTGAGGAATTGCTTGTTCTGTTTCTTGATTCTGCTTTCACTGCCATTAAAGTGTGTAAAGGTGTGATACGTTCTTTTATACTTCTTTTGAAAGTTAAAAGTTTAAAAATAAGGGATTTTGCTGGAATTAGCCTCTTGCTGCATCAATTTTAAAGCACTGGACAATTTTAAAAAGAAAGCATTCTTCTCCAGGCTTCTTGAGCTCAAGTAGCTGTAGTTGTATGTTTTTTGGAATTTCTGTCTTCAAAACATCTGTAAAATATAATTCATTATTATAAAAGTGTTATAAAGTAATTTTTATATTAATCCCTTGGTTGATTTCAAGTTTTTTCAAATGAGATTGACTTTTCAAAGTAACTTTTCAAAGAAAAACAATACATTTTTGTTTGGTTTTGGTTTTTAACCTAACAAAAAGATTAACTCAGTAAATAATTCTTCAATTAAAGCAATATTTAATTTTAAGACTAACAAAATATTTCTGAGTGATCTACTCTTTTTCATTTATGTATCAAACTGAAAAGTTCCTTACATACCTAACTCTGATTTTGAATAATGAAATTGAATCTCTGGTAGATCTCCATCAGGAGTAAACTCAGTGATTCATTTATTCTGAATAAATTACCTATCAAAGTAATCCTATTTCGTATTAGTGATTTATCAAAAATCCAACAGTGATTTTTTTTTTATTTTATTTTTATTAGTCTCTTGTATTTGTAACAAATTATCAGTATAGGTATGATAGCTTCTGCTTTATCAGTGGAGTAATCTGCCTGATTCAGTACTTTCCCTTTTGACCACTGTAATATTGCTGCTGTTCCTGGACTTTTCCACGCAAAAAGTCCTTCTTTTTCTCCAGGTGACCCATCTACTGTGCTATAGTAAGAGCGATACATACTTTTAAATTGCCTATTGTTAAATTTTGCTGTGTTCAATTATTGTAAATATCCTGTTGATCACATTGTTATAAGATCTTTATATAAGAGTAGCATGTGTGTTGTGGTTTAGGCCTCTAACCCCCCCATGCAGTTTTCTCACTCACTCACTCACTCTCTTCTCCTTTCCCCCAGTCCCGGAAGGATGGGGAGGAGAATCAAAAGAATGCAACTTCCACAGGTTGAGATAAGAACAGTTTAGTAACTAAGGTATAACACAAATCACTACTGCTACCAAGCCTGACCCAGCCAGTGCACCCCCCAGCAGCGAAAAATTATTTGCAGAAAATTGATGCTTTAGCTCTTTAATGAGTACAGTAGGAAAGCAGAGTATCTCATAATTCAAGATAAAGCTGCCAGTGAAAGAAACTGTGCTAGAGAAGCGATGCATTAGAATGAACATGAACAATGAACGTCATCTGCCGAGAAAGCATAAAACCTGCAGCTAAAAGGCTCTTTCTCAGGACATTTGAGTTTCAGAGACTTCAAGGCTTCAGGTATAGGTCTCCTCATTGGTGCTGGCAAAGACATAAGTGAAGTAGTCTCAGGGAGAATTTTAACTAAAGAAAATATTTACCCATATTCTTCTGATTTAAATTATGTGCAGCCATGAAAAAGATGTTATTCCGTGACATGAGGAATTGTAACATCATTTTATGATGAGGACTTAAAGCCTACACTCTTGTATTATAGTTGCCTTTGTTGACTTAAATCTATGGAGACTGTGTTTGCTTTTTGATTCATCATTGTAACGGGTAGTGCTTTTCTCTCACATGTAGTCAAATTAAAACCTATTGTATTCATTGTTTTGGTCAGTAGTCCTGTCTTCAGAAGATTAATGAAATTTGGGGCTACTGAAGAAGGTTATTTAAATTATTGAATGGCTTAATGGACAAGTCAATATTAAAAAGTTTTCAAGCTATTCGTATTAGGGTATGTTAAACATAGTGGAGAAATTCTGTGAAACTACATCTATTGGCACACTGCTGGTTTTTGCAGTATGCAAAACTAGCATACTGGACTAGAGAGATCATTAACATGTTTTGCTTTGACATAACCAGAGATGTGTATAAGCTGAATAATGAACAGTGCCATTGGTGGCTCTTCTGATATAGCTATTAAACTATTACCAGTTTTCTGTATTGTGTTTAAATCCATTAAATAGATAAAAAGATACTGCCTTTAATCAACTCCTAGTACAGAAGGCAGGATTTCTTTTCCAGATCTCCTTTCTCAGATAAGGCATGTGCAAGTATTGCGGTCACTTGCGCACTTTATCAGTAGTGGGAGAAGGCGGCTGATGGACATTTTGCTGAAATAAAAAGAGGTAAAAGCTGGAATAAAAATATTCACTATTTCTCTATGCCATACAAACATGTTTGCAAAATACCTGTTACTGTTCTCTTCCTCTCAGACATAACAGTCTATAGCTTTCTAGAGAGAAGCTAGATAAATAAGCCACTCTGTTGTTCCCTCTTCTTTTCCTTTTGTTAATTTTGTCATTTTCCCATAAATCCCATGGATTTCTATATGCTTCATAGGCCACTAATCGGAATTACTTGGTTTTAGTGTGACAGAACAAGATACTGCTAATACTTGAATTATTCATGGCTATTTATCAAGTTCACATGTAGGACCTATAAATACAATTAATGTGGTATGGTTTCTTAAAAATGAACATTTGATATCATGCAATTTTAAGCAGCAATATATATAATACTTTATATGAGTATATCAAGTCAGTTTATTCAAGTTCATTCTTCTTTCAGTTATAGTTCTAATACACTTTTCCTCCTTTTAATCCATTCATTTCTAACATTTGGAAAGCGTCTACTGCTTTACTTTTATAGAATTCAGTTCATTATTGTCATTTGGTCATACTGCTGAAGCTCAAGCACGGGAGGAGAATGAGAGGTTTTTATATGCTTTGTTAGTCATCTATTGTTGGGAAAAAATATCTGCTGGATGTTTTCCAGAAGCTATTTCAAGCATTTGTTATAGGAAAATACAATAAAACCAGTACTCAGTTCAAAATCTTAAGCTTTTCTATAAAGCAGCAATACTTTTTACATGCTGTCTCTTTAAAAGGCTAATAATTGCCTTAGTTTTGTTGTTAAAACAACATATTATATAAAGTTTGCTGCTTCAAGAATTTTTTTTTAAATATTCATATTTGTTGACATTTGCCTGCCTATCTGAACTTTGGAATTTTCAAAGACCATCATTCCAAAGAAAAAAGAGGTAAAAATTAATGTAATAAAAATAAACTCTACCATATATAATAAAGATATACTGGGATTTTATTACTTATCTTAAAATTACAGGTTTAGCAGTGAAAAATCTTATCTTCTGTACTAACAGCATAGCTGAAGAAACCCTTTGGTAATTCTCTAGTGGAAAGAATTGGTCTGTTTCCCTTGTGGGGTCCTTTTGTTGCTGTCATTCCTCTATTGAAGTCTCCTGCCAGCTCTTTTTATTTAACTCTGGGAATGACCTTACTTTGACTGGAGAACCAGAAGGCAGAAATGCTCTGTGGCTTGTATTGTTTAGGTAATTGAGCCCTCTCCTTCTCTAACATGCAGTATTCCCTGTTTATAAAAGCTATAAAGAATTTATAGTTATAAAACTATAAGAAGTGTTAACGGAGACCATTATTTGTTAGCATAGTGAGTACATGCGTAATTTTGCCTTATGTGAGCATTTAATATTTTAGTCATCAGATTATTATTATTACCCCTGAGTTGCTTATATTTAGGGATTTTGTGTAGGTTTAGACACTGAAATTAAGGAATCAGGCACTTAAGCTGACTGAAGCATGATTCCAAACAAGAAAAATGCCATCATCCCCTCAAACAAAAGTGTTAAAAAGACAAGCATAGGCAGGAGTACAGAGACATGTAGTTTACTAGCTAGATACACACTCCAGAAGTGTGAATTCATGTCTTCTGTTATTGCTTCCAGGAAGGCTAAGGCTAGGTCAGCTTGTAGTAGTTGTGGGTTTACATACAAAGCAATCTGCAGTGTTCCAGTGTCAGCATGTGTCCCTACCTGCTTCTGGGTTGTCCTTTCAATGCAGCCTGTTCTGCCTGACTGTGTTGTATCTCCTATAACATCAACAATAGTTCTTCATGTGAAAGGCTTTATTATTCTATTTCATTTATTCATAGTATCTTTTCAAAAATGAAATCAAAATCTGTGGAGGTTGGGAAAAGAGACAATACTGAGGAGCAGCTTAGTCTGTACTTGTCACTAGCTAGTGTTTTGTAAGCCTTGCTAGCTTAGTTTATGTCTTATTTTCCACTCTTCAAGCTATTCCTTTTATAGATAAAACCTTGTTGACAAAGATCGTCAACATGTTGTAATTTTTTTTCTTTTTTCTTTTTCTTTTTTATTTTATTCTCATTGGAGCTTACAGAAAGCTTTTAAAGTTTGAATTCATTTGGGTGTTGGCTGTCTTGTCCATGTGCAGCGTATCTGGTAGCATCAGCTTCTCCTACTCCTACCTGAATGAATTTTAAACAGCATAATACATACTCAGTCTTCATTAGGAAAAGTAAAGGAGTCTATGAAGAACACACAGGTTGAGGCCAATCAGGTGGGGATTTTTACTTTTCTGCTAGCAGACAGGACCAGTTTTGAGAAGGAGAATCATTACCAGATGATGAACTCTGAACTTGGGGTGACTCTGTGGACAAGATCTGTTTCTTTACACTCGTAGCTCTTGACTGGCATGTATAGTGGTGCCTGCACACTGAATAATATTCTTGCTTACCAGTTTATGACCATAAGTAAAACTTCGATGTTGTTCTTTTAGCTTCATTGACTATGTCAACCCTTTGTTGAGTAATGATGTGAGTATATACTGGGCTCAGTAGGAGAAAGCTCAGCTGAAGATTTCTTTTGGTCTGTTCACATGTCTTGGCTGTAGAAATTTCCAAGAATGAAGTTTAATTTTACTGCACAAAAGATGGTACAGCTAAGCTGCTGTCACCTAACTGTAAGCACCTGTAGTTTGTCTTTCAGCAACAGTCACTGTTCATAAGTTGGAAATTGTGTTTATAATATTTTTATCTAACGTGTCTAGTGAAAGCCTGTGGTCATTTATTCTTTGGATTACAATGGAAATTGTATTCTGATATTTTGCCATTTTTAAGTACACAAATTATTCTTTTTTTGGGATGCATCTTTGACCTTACAAAACAATTAATAGTTATTTATATTCAAAAAATAAGCTGAGTTAATTAAAACAAAATAAAGCAACTGCTACACTAGGTTGGGAATGATGTCTGTACTTTAGCATAATATGTAAGAGTGTATAAAAAAGAGCAGTACATCCTTTCTTCTTTTTCTCAGATCATCCACACTGAGACAATAGGAAGGTGTTGTGGATTTTAATTTTAAATTGTCAACATCCTCATGCGGCATGAATTAGCAATACAGATGTAATGACTATATGCTAGCAATAACAGTCATAGGTTTCTTTTTTCCTGCTGGCGGCCCTTAGCCCTCAAGCATGCTATGGGAGCAGAACACATAGACCTGGGAGGTGGGATGCTCACTTGGAGGGCTGTGAGTCTCCCCTCTGAACTTCTACATACAGGATCTTTTTCTTGGCTAGTATGTCTTTCAACCAGGCAGGCAGCTGTACATGCTTAATTCATGAGTGTGATTGGAACAAAGCGAGGCTGTTCCCATGTATGACTAAATGTGTCTGTGTTCCTGGAGCAAGGGCAGGGGTGTTTCCATCTCATGAGGTATTTTGTGTTTTCTTGCCTCAGCACTAACCACACAGCAGGAAGATCAGAGCATTTAGGAGAACTTCCTGTGGCAGTGAAGAGTTTTTATTCATTTATTCTTAATTATAAAAACTTTGAAGAATCTCATATCCAACTGTCAAGATGTCAAAATCGAAAATGAGCAGAAGTCTCAAGACTTGAAAAAAATAGTTTACTCATCTTTGTGAAGTCTGTATTCTGTGTTTGAATGCAAACACAATCTAATATTTATTACGATATTAAATATTGTGTTTATGATAGTAAAATTATATCAAATATTTTTAAAGGAACTAGCACGTATAGCCACAGACTAAAATGAGAATCACATCTCGATATTTTACAGTTCAGTTTGACTTCAGTGCTAAATAAATTTAAATGCAAGGTGTGCAATAAATCAAATGGAATAAAACAATAGCGTGAAAAATACCCTGGAGCATTAATTCATCTGAGAAGGAAAACTACCGAATCTGAGTAATTCTGTCTGCCAAATATATGATTCATTGTCATAAGTATAGGAAGCCTTGATACAGATTCTGCATTCATGTTTACGTTGAACTATAAAGTACAAACAGAACCACTGCAGGAAGCAGGCTCAGAATGTTGTTTCCTAATGGAATTACAAAGCCATGGAAGAAAGATTCCTAAAAAATACTTAACTAAATAATTACAGGATGAGGTGTTATATTGCTGCAGTTTTTCAAGTATACTGTTTAAGCTGTTGCCCTACTTCTGAATTAGGCTGAAAATCAAAGAAAGGCAAATCTGAAGTAATTCTTCATATTGCTTACTTTGTAACTAACTCTGAAGACTGATTTTGGTTTTTTCTTACCTTGAAAAACAAAAGACAGAAAGCAGTTTATATACTGCAATTTATCTTTGATGGATGACGTATTTAAAGTAGCTGAAAGCAACTAATTCAAGCATGTAGCAATTAACTTTCTGATCCCAGTAAGGGATTTGCATATGCTCACCCTCACCATTCAGACGTGGCTCTTAGCAGGTAGGAGGTCTAGTTCTAGTTTCGTTTGCAAAAGAAAAATGTTACACTTTCCTGTGTTGGTTTGATATGAAATGCCAAGAGCTTCTACAAAACCTTCTAGTACCTCCAGATTTCGGTAGACAAACATTTTGCTACAAAGTATATCTGAAAGATTTCCTTCAGGAAGGTACAAAAGAAGTCATGACCCAGTGACACATCAAGCCTTATCCTTAGCCGAAATAAAATGAACCAAATATTACATGATTTGTATAAATCCTTATGATTGCTGCTGATATAGAGTCCCACCCAAGGCACAGTGTGTTTTCCCTATTCTGTTTTTATTAATGCTTGTTGGAGAAGAATCAATGGCACCAGAGGGACTCTGCTGCACTTAACTGATTCCCTCAATGTCATTACAGCTGTAGTACAAGTAGATTTTGCCAAGTGTATGGTGTGAAATGTCCCTTTGATCCCCTGGAACGTGGATCAAAATGTCAAGACATGCAAAAGGCAGATTTGGCTTGGGTTGGGTTTTTTTTCGTTGTTGTTGTTCTTGTTGTTTGCTTTTTTTTTTTTTAAATGGAATCCTGCATCCATATAGTTATATTTTCAGTGTATATGTTTTAGAACACTATCACAGAATCATAGAATCATAGAAAGAATCATAGAATAGTTAGGGTTGGAAAGGACCTTAAGATCAAACAATGTGATCCTGCATTGCTTCTTCACAGACATCTCCTAGTGAGAAACATGCTGTGGACAAAGTGTGCTGGTGATGCTAAGGTACAGAGCCGTTTTCCTTAAAAAAAAAAGGAAGACCAGGACTGGTTCTACATAATCCATGTGTAGTTGTTGACTTAGATTTTAGGCAGTAACTCAGCCTCAGTTATGAACCAGTAAATAAGCAGTAGTTTGAGAGTGCACCATTGTGAATAAAAGGTATGTATTAATAAAAATTATATAGCCACTTTGGGGAAAACCAATCCATGCATATATAGTCCCTGCACTTTTGCCCATTTTTTTCTTCCTTTCCAAAATGGATGATTTAGATAAGAATGATCTTTACATATTAGTTCCTAAATATCTATGTTTACTTTCTGGTGTCATTAATGGATTTCAGACTTTTTTCCAATTATATATATGGGTGAAAAAACCTCTTTGCATTATAAAATACTCCTTTACCATTATTGCCAATTAAGGGAACATGCTGGATTCTATTTCTTGTCCTTGTTAGAGAGCATTATTTACCAAATAACTGAATTGTTTTAATGTAGAAATCTACCAACCAATTTAATATTGAAGTTACAAAAGGTTCTTTTTTCAGAACTGACATAATCTTTCTAATACCGACTTTCTAATAAAACCTTGAAGTTACAAGCTTCCTTCTGTTTGTAGTATCTCAATAACAACATGCCACATGTAGTCTTCCCTACAACGCTGCACTTGTGATACAGAGTTCACGTGAAATTGCAGTGCCTTGCAGCATTTAGCTTAATTTTGAAATTGAGCTCAACTGTTTCATCCATTCAGGTTAATCTTGACTGAGAGAGGTACAGCATCTCTGAGTAGAGTAAAATTAGGAAAATTTTAAACTAAACAAATACTTTAAGTGATACTTCTTGGATATCTGAAGACGAAGTAGTAAATAATTTCAGTTCAGGTACTGCTTTCTATTCATTCATCCTTTTATGTCTCTGGCTAGACTCTAAGTGAGCAACTAAGCCTTTCTGAAAGGGCACTGATGGCTATCTGGAGCCATTTTAAAGCTATTATTGAAGAAAATATGTTTACTTCAACATCCCTAAGCCAAAGTATACTTAATAATTGCATTTAGAAGTAACTTCCTGCCATGCCATCATGTGATTGCAGTCTTTTTTTGACTTCTACATTAACTCATCAAGGTTATGTAACAAAGAATGAAAAATACTTGTTAAAAACATTTTCTCTGTATTTTGGTATTAAAATAAAAAACTATCAATGGTTGGGAATCAGTCTCTGGGTTGTTAGGTCTGACTATGCAGAATATGTCCAAAAAAAAAAAAAAGTATTAATAGAAATCAGTTGAGGTGATTTTGTGTTGGTTTCCACCCCACACCAATAATTCAAAATGGATTAAATTAAGTTTATGGAGCTAACAGGGTTGTGCTTGTGTTACTGTGATAGTCAACAGTCAATGCTAGAATTAGTATCTGTTGATTATTTACTGACTATTGTCCAGGTACCCTTCCAGCAGTGTTCAGCGTCTCTAAAAGGTGTATCTGCTGTATCAGTACACACATTGCAATAAAATAAATTGTTGAATTAAAACATAAATGTGTTGCTTATTACAAAATAAATATCAACAAACATATATACTGCATTTAGAAATAGCGCAATGAGTAATATTACTCTAATAAGGCTTTCTGAATATATGCAAGAACTATTATCATAGCAGTTAGAATAACTTGCAGTGGCCGACTATTGCTTATGATATTTCTTAATGTGGTACTGGACCTTTTCATATACATTCACAATACATGTTTATGCGAGCCCTCAAAATAGTGTTGTTTGGAGTAAAACAGGTATTTTGTGATAATATCTTCACTTGAAATAGAATTAGAGAAATCTGAAAAAAATACACCTTAAAACTTAGTTGAAGGTGATTTTTTTTTTTTAACTACTTACTTCAGTCTGAGAAGAAAATGAAGGAATATTGGGCCAGTGACCTCCTAAGATGAAAAGGAAGGAAAGAAAAAATCAGAATGCAATATGTTATCTGGATATTTTCATAGAATCATATAGAATCATAGAATAGTTAGGGTTGGAAAGGACCTTAAGGTCATCTAGCTTCAATCCCCCACCATCAACAGGGACACCTCGCACTAAACCATGCCACCCAAAGTTCCGTCCAAACTGCCCTTGGGCACTGCCAGTGGTGGAACATTCACAACTTCCCTGGGCAACCCATTCCAGTGCCTCAGCACCCTTACAGTAAAGAATTTCTTCCTCATATCCAATCTAAGCTTCCTCTGTTTAAGTTTGAACCCGTTACCCCTTGTGCTCTCACTACAGTCCCTCATAAAGAGTCCCTCCCCAGCATCCCTATAGGCCCCCTGCAGATACAGGAAGGCTGCTAGGAGGTCTCCACGCAGCCTTCTCTTCTCCAGGCAGAGCAGCCCCAACTTTCTCAGCCTATGTTCATACAGGAGGTGTTCCAGTCCCCTCATCATCCTCGTGGCCCTCCTTTGGACTTGTTCCAACAGTTCCATGTCCTTTTGATGTTGAGGACACCAGAACTGCACACAAGACTCCAAGTAAGGTCTCAGGAGACCAGAGTAGAGGGGTAGGATCACCTCCCTCGACCTGCTGGTCACACTCCTTTTGATGCAGCCCAGGATATGCTTGGCTTTCTGGGCTGCGAGTGCACACTGCCGGCTCATGTTCATTTTCTCATTGACCAGCACCCCCAAGTCCTTCTCTGCAGGGCTGCTCTGAATCTCTGCCCAACCTGGAGCTGTGCCTGGGATTGCTCCTACCGAGGTGTAACACCTTGCACTTGCTATGGTTAAACTTCATCAGGTTGGCATCAGCCCACCTCACAAGCATGTCAAGGTCCCTCTGGTTGGCATTCCTTCCCTCCAATGTATCAACCGACCCCCACAGCTGGGTGTCATCAGCAAGCTTGCTGAGGGCGCACTCAATTTTGACCATTTACTTCCCCTCTGTCACCCTACTAGCCTTACCAAGTGCTTTCAGAATGACACATAACTACTGGTTTTATTCCCTTTCAGGTACAACTTGACATTAATGTATTTGATGATAGAGCACATTATATGCTACTCAGAATCAGTAGTGAAAAAAAAAAAGTCAGGTTGATGGAATTTAACCTTGGTATATGCAGTTCAAAAAAGTGTAGATGTATAAGTACCTTTTGTGGAAGACAAAACTTTCCACATTCTTGTTATGTGAATTATTCTCCTAGGTCAAATTATTTTAGTCGGCAGGTCAAATTATTCTAGTAAGCATTGGAAAGATTTGTTAATTTAAAAAATCAGAAAAACCACAATGTAAGTGAATATCTGTTTACGCTTGCTGTCATTACTGTAAGAACTTTGAACTATGGTTTCAATGGTAATTTTTTCAGAAGATGGAGTTATATCAGAAAAGAGTAGCCAGTACCAATGCTGCATCACTTGTTGCCAAAAACAAGCTAATAAGTCTTAACCAGTAGCCTTCTAGTCTTTACAAGAAATGAACTACCATTTTACATTTCAAATACCATAATGAGAGGTGAAACCATGTTGCCATAATGTTATCCTTCTTGCAGGTCACTGGACAAACTGACAGATTCAGGCTCTTTTAGCATTGCATTATGCTTCATCTTGATTTAAACTGAACATATCGCAAACTATGGCCTTTCAGTTAAGGTGAAAGGGAAGAGGCAAAACACCACTTTTAATTCCCATCATTCCAGATTTGCATGGTGTGATTTTTGGCACCACAGCTGGCTTGTCTTGCGAGGTCAAATCGTCTGCCCCATGGAAGCAGTTGGTGAGGTTATAAAGCGGCACATCTGAACATTTTCCTCCAGAAAAAAAGATTTCATTGTTTAACTTCATGCTGCAGTCAGCCAGCTGCCTCACTGCATTTACCCAGAGATATGTAAATTTCAGTCCTGCTAAAGTAGCTGGAGATGTTTATCTAAAGCTTATACATGCAAACTTATGGCTACATGTGATGATGGAGATCTTGCAAGCATAAAGACATCTTTGGGATCACCTCTTATTCTCCACAGAAAATTCCTTAGAGAACTATTTATTTTCATGTGAAGGGTGGCAAATCTGTTTATCATCATACCAGGAAATGTGTCTCTAATTTTACAGTGAAGTCTGCCACTTAAGATATTTTTGGGCCAAGTTGAAAAAGAGGATCTCCTCAAATTTGGGCAAATACTGGGTTATTTCACATTATCACAGGCTTTTTTCCTTCTTGATCACCAGCTGTGGCTCAGAAAACAATGCAAAGCCTTGTAGGTAAGCAAAACAAGGCCTCAGAAGAAAATAATGAAATATATCGTGTGGTTTTACATTCCCAGCTGAAATCAGTGGTATGTATGTAAATTTGTAAAATCAGACAGATTCGCTACAATACTATTTCCAACACATATTTTTGCGAAGGCTTTAGGGTGCTTCACATTATAAAACTTTGCATGGTAGTTTCACCTCGAGATCCTTATGTCAAAAGTATCAAATACTTCTTTGTGCTTCAGGCTAACATTAACAGCCTTTTTCCGACTTCACTTAAACTTTCCTTATCTCTTTTGTTTGTTTGTTTGTTTGTTTTTTAAATCATGTAGCCTTAGAGAATTTAATTTTGCTTTTAATTTTGTACGTCCATTGTAAATTTAAGTTAACAGAATTATACACTATAATTTTCTCCATGCGAAAATTTAAGTGCTTAGTTTTGTTGCTTTTCCTGGACACTGAAATGCTGGTCCACTAATATTAATGATTTCAGCATTTGGTTCACTGGCATTAATCATTTTAGCTTTACGAGGGGGTTAATTTGGTTTTGTTTGTCAGTTATAAGTTTTCCTTGATTGTTTCCATCTGTGGGAGTAATTGTATAATGTTTGACATTTACAAATATACGTTTCATAAGTTTGAAGTCACCTACTTGCTGATGACCAGCTGTGGTTCATAATAGGTGGTGTGGTTAGGCATTGTCATCTCTTTGCAAATTGGAATAAACTTCTGATTTTAATTAAGTTATTACTCATAGGATTGCTGTTAATACACAGTTTATATAATTGCAGCAGTGGGGTGAGGACCATTCTCTATCCTGATCACTGAACGGCTGATTTGAAAGAGAGATAAAAGTATTCTTGTCCTTCTGATTTAGATGAAGCTGCACCAAATCTGACAAAGTACAGTTGTAAATAATTCATTTGAAGTATGAACAATAATAATTTTAAATAAAATGATTTAAATACAGTTATAGAGGAGGCTTAAGAACTTCAAACTATATTACTATGTTTGTATGACTTTTCTCAGAAGTCTATCAACGTAAGAAATTATTTTGGTACTTTCCCATTCCCTTATAAATCGTTTGATATAATTGGGTGCCATTAAGCATGCATTAACCTGTGGTCATTTAACAGGATGAAAGGGAGAGAAAAAAAGGAAAGACCATCTTTCTTATCCTTGGTGCACATCTCTCTGAGATAATACTTAGCCCACATACAATGTGTGTGTAAGCAGTTGTTCTATCACATTGTAAGATGAAATCTTACATTAAGCATTACAAGTAAACTATTTATATAAAGTGTACTTAAGTCTCTGGAGAAAGAAATATTTCTGGTAATGAAGTTTAAATAATCTGCCTGGGGACTCAGTGTTTTTAGGTTTTTCTTGGTAAACATGCTAACTTTCAAGCCAGAGTACTTTGTATTCTTATGAGTTTTCATTCTTGCTGTGACTTATTCCAAAACAAGCTTTCCATTTTATACAGTATTAAAGAATGAAGAATGGTAAAATATAGAGGAATTAATGGCTTCTTTTATTGCACCATAAATAGAATATCAACTTTGCACTTACTAAATATTGGACTGGATTTGAACTTTTAAAAAATTTTAGGAATATTCATTCATATATTAAGTTTACCTGTTTAACTCTTTCAGTACCTTTGTTGCTGCAGTTATTAGTAGGGAGCTGGGCATTGCTGTGAGGACTGTATTCTGAGAGTAGAACACCAGGCAGATATCAAAACCTTAAATAGTTAATTATGCTCAACTGCTACTGTTTACACTTTTCTGAATGGGTGTTATCTCCTGTGTGTTAATCTATTCTGGCTCACTGAGGCCAGCATGACCTATTTGCTGACTCACTGCATGCAATCTGGTTAATTCTAACAGTTGCAGGCTGGAAATCATCTTAGTTTTACTATTTTTCTACCAAAGAGCTACTACAAAACATTTTGCTTCCTCCTCTAAGTCATTTTGGTGTGCTTGGGTGTAAGGCAGACTGAAAAAAGTCACAAATCTGCTGCGTCCACTTCCTAGCTTCCATGTATCTTCCTCTTTCAGGTTCTTTAAATACCAGTATTCTCAGTTTTAGGTGTGCACTGGTTTTCCCTTACTCCCTGCAAAACCCAAGAAATTTCATAGATATACATTTATTCAAACATAACAGACCTCACAAACTCAGTATTATTTTGGCCATTCATGTATTGTCTTCTGTTTGCTTCAGGTTTGTATTATGTTTTTATTTTATTTATTTGTGGTTTAAACCAGAAACTCTTCAAGGCATGAATTCAAGTCTTGTAACACACTATAAAATGTCTAGGTGATTCTGCAGTGCTGCATCCATAATGTTTTAAATTCATTTAATTATAAAAACTAACCAAACCCATCATAGCATTCCCTTCGAATGAAGCACAAGAGAGGTACTGTCTCTCAAGAAGTGAACCTGGAATATTCTGCCTACTTAAGAGGAAGTTGTTTGCAGTCTTTCTCATAAGACATATAAACACAAGAAGAATATAGTCTATAAGGAAAAATTATGTTTGAAGTAGCATACTTGATTGTTCTTTTTAATACTGCCTTCTAAGAAATAACTGGTTTATATTTTTGAAAACCTCAGTGTCTGAGGTACATCATTACATGTGATATATGAACTTTAATCCAAGAAAATTGTGGGTTCTGATATAATACAGTCATTCAGTGGTATTCAAATAGCATTGCTTAAGTGCTCAAAGGCTTCAAAGTCAATGCAAGTCATTTGATCCTGGAGCGAACTTAGCTGATAAACTGTTCTGTACTTCATCTGTGGAAAGCAATACAGATCACTGGCACTGTTGATTTTAATGCTGAAAAGCAGAAAGATAATATCTCAGGGGAGCTTGCCCTTCTAAATATCAACTTGAGCATTAAAATTATACCTTTATTTAATATTAATTTTGAAGGGAAACGGAGAGTGGAATTTATTCCCGTGGCATTTATTCCCTGTTTGAATCAAGGTACAATGTCATAGGTGGTACCGTATTCAACTACAGTGTTCTAAGCCTGTGAAGGGTTTCACAAACACAGTAAATTTCAAACCAAAGCCAACTGTTATGAGTTTATTTAGACATACATCAGTTTATGTGAGTGGAATGGTAACTGATACTTCTGAGGTAGAGGAGATGTTAGTACCAAACTGGTGCAGTAAGATCGTAGAAGCATAGAATCATAGAATAGTTAGGGTTGGAAAGGACCTTGAGATCATCTGGTTCCAACCACCCTGCCATGGGCAGGGACACCTCCCACTAAACCATGTCACTCAAGGTTCCGTCCAACCCACCCTTGAGCACTGCCAGTGGTGGAACATTCACAACTTCCCTGGGCAACCCATTCCAGTGCCTCAGCACCCTTACAGTAAAGAATTTCTTCCTCATATCCAATCTAAGCTTCCTCTGTTTAAGTTTGAACCCGTTACCCCTTGTGCTCTCACTACAGTCCCTCCCCAGCATCCCTATAGGCCCCCTGCAGATACAGGAAGGCTGCTAGGAGGTCTCCACGCAGCCTTCTCTTCTCCAGGCTGAACAGCCTCAACTTTCTCAGCCTATCTTCATACGAGAGGTGCTCCAGTACCCTGATTGTCCTCGAGGCCCTCCTCTGGACTTGTTCCAACAGTTCCATGTCCTTTTGATGTTGAGGACACCAGAACTGCACACAGTACTCCAAGTGAGGTCTCACGAGAGCAGAGTAGAGGGGGGCTGATGCCAACCTGATGAAATTTAACCATGACAAGTGCGAGGTCCTACAGCTGGGTCAGAGCAATCCCAGGCACAGCTACAGGTTAGGCAGAGATTCAGAGCAGCGCTGCCAAGAAAGACTTGGGGGTGTTGGTCGATGAGAAAATGAACATGAGCCAGCAGTGTGCGCTCACAGCCCAGAAAGCCAACTGTATCCTGGGCTGCATCAAAAGGAGCGTGAGCAGCAGGTTGAGGGAGGTGAACCTACCCCTCTACTCTGCTCTCGTGAGACCTCACTTGGAGTATTGTGTGCAGTTCTGGCAAAAAGAGACAAGAAAATAATGCATGCTTTGTTCACTATGAAGGAAGGATATACACATAATAATTGTGTATTATTATGTGGTGTTGAGGTTCTATGAGAAAGGGAAAGAGGCATATTTGGAAGTATTTGCTCCAGTAATTGAGGAAAAAAGTTCAACTAATTATGTACATACTGCTTTACACGCAGGCAACACTCATGATCTAGCTATTTTTGGGGCATATCGATTCTCACAGAAGATGCTTTTGATGGTGATCTTAGTCACAAAAGTGAACTGCTTGAATTATAGAAGGCTCTGGGAAGATTTCTTTGAAGATTAATCATCTTCTTGTGCTAGCTGTAACTTTTTAATTGCTTCTGGTACAGGTGCTAGGGTAGGATAAGTTGTGGCATCCAGGGTGTCTAGTCAGCTAACAGTGTATTGCAGTAAATTCCTCTGTGTTATTCAGGTGGTTATTACAAAAATGCTATTCAGTTTCCCTATAGGTGTGCTTTAGACAGATGAATGTAGCACTTCCAGGACCAGAAGTACTTTATGTTAATTGTGTGTTTATTTGCATAAAGCTACGTAATTTTCACTTTTAAAGTTGATGACGTAGGATGGCAAAACTGTAAATGATATCCAAAGTTTAGCATGCTTTTCACTTCCAAATGCTAGTTTGTAAAGCCAGAGGTTAAGTACAAGTACTGTTATTCCTGTTTTATAGTAGCTTTTATCAGAACTGATTTCTCAGACACCAAATGCAGCAAAGTGCTTTTTAATTGGAAGATGATGTTATGTTCTAGACTGTTCATGGTAACATAGTTTGTTCTTCTCTGCTTTCACAGAGAAATTCCTATGGAAGGATTAAGCATCTCCAACAAGTTGTTAAACCTGCAGAGTTTAGGATAGACCTTACCCCTATGTATGAATGGAATTAGTCCATCTGTAACAATGATAGGTAAATGAATAGCTGTATTCTGTGTGCCCCGCTCCTGCTGTGCTGTAGGATGCAGTTCTGCAGCTTCATATGTAGACACCATGTGTGTTTTTAAAAGCATCCCTAATATTTGTTTCCTTTGTTCCATGATTTTCCTAACCATGTTTAGAAAATTTGCTCTCACAGACTAGATTTTTAGAAGAAAGTTTTCAGACTATTTATATAACCTCGTAATCTGATTGCATGTGGTGAATAAAGCAAATCACACATGGAGTGGAAGGAATAAGGTTCTGTGGAAACCAGTGTCTGAGCAGTTTCCCATGTCCAGAAATAAAACAGCTCACCAACTTGTTCAATTATGTATTAGGTGTTAAGTCATGGTAATAGGCATTGTAATAATACACACAGCGCAGACATTGCCTGTAGAATAACAAGGGCATGAAAGAAGAAGAAAGTAGGGCTAAATGGCATAGTCAGAGCCCAGGGGTGAGCTGATTCACTTTGAGGCTGCTATCTTCATGCACATGGAGGACTCTGTCTCACTAATGAAGGATTGAAAGTTCAGCCCTCTACAATTATAAAGTGATGATAATTTTGTATAACTTTCAGAATGTTGTAGCCTTCTGGATGAAGCTTTTCTTTACACTGTAACAAATTTACTATAGGTGGTGGTAGTGTTAAGGGATTAAAAATGTTTTCCTATAAAAGAAATAAAAAATTTAGGGATGAGATACTGTATCATAATGAACAATGAGAAACAAAACATTCTCCTCTGTCTTTTAAATTACAGTGTTGTATCTTACCAAACAAAATTAAGACAATGCTGCAATATTTTTATAATTACAATCCTTGTTGAATTTTCACATGAATTGGAAAGCACTAGAACCAGGTTTCTCAGAGTGATCACAAGAAAACACAAGTTTTTCTTTGCTGAAGTAAGTCCTGAGACACAGTCATGACAGATGAAAGGCTGGGAAGTTAAGCTGACTGACTGCCTGATGCCAGAAGAGGCATGTGAGTTAGTGTCTGGTCCCCACAGCACACAGTGCTCTCGGAGATAGAAGTGGAGCCTGTGCTTGGGTCTCCTGACACAAGGAGGTTTCATGGTGGTTCTGCTGCTGTCACTGCTTTCTCTGGGGAAATTAGGAACAATGCCATTTTTTTTACTTCATAGTCCTTAAATACTGAGGGCATCAAGAGCCGAAGTAAGCGCTGACCACATGAATTCAGTCTTGCTTTGTCTGCAGAAATGTGTGTAGAATACCCTGGTATTTTCATGACTCAAAAACCACATCTGAATAGAGTGGGTTTGTTCCTAGTAGCAATGTAGTTGAGAGATTTTCCCTTCTCCTATTTATTTGTTGTGTGATTAATTAGTCCCTGGGAATAGTTTAAGGATTCTTGGTCTTGATACTTTCCATGGTAGCTTGTACTACCATGTATCCAATGGATACTACCAAGTATCCAATGGATACTTTCCATTAATAAATCCATTAATTTATTTGTTTAAAATCAGATCATGGGCTTGGAAGCACCAAACCTCAGTGTACGGACAGTATCTTTTCATTAATAAAAATGACTCTGCCAGCACTCTAATCAAATTCTGAATATGAATATTCTCTAATATAGAGTATATATTTCAATTTTTCAAACTGACTATTCAAGCCATGAAACAGTAGCACAAGCTATTGCAGACAAGTTTCACATACAAAATCACATTTGCTGGAGTTTAAGTACCAAACGTAGCAAATAACTTCAGAGTCTGACTGTGGTTGCTGGTTGGTGTACAGGTGCTCTAAAGCCTTGCAGAACTTGCAAAATACTAACAGCATGGCTTCTTTCCTGGAAGTTCAGAACTTTTTTTTATGTACTGATTTGATTTCAAAACCATACAATGGCTTCATCATAAATCCAGGAAGTAATATGATAAAGTAATGATTATATTTGCAAACCAATCATTTTCAGTGACAGCATCTCTTTGATCTATTAAAAAAATCAATTATTTTCAGGATGGGTGTAATAAATTTCTTATAAAATATTGAAAATAGTAATTAATTATGGTAATTACTATAAACCTTATCCAATTACATAGAAGTTACTGTAATGAATTTTGGGCTTGAACCATAAATAAACTTTCCATGTCAGGGTAAATAAAGCCCATAAATGTAACCTTTTTTATTCCATAGTCTTAAAAGAGGATTATTGAGATATATTCTGGTACATAATCTGACTAATTTCAGAACGGGAAAAGCATTCTGTATAGGTATCTCTGATTTCTTCATGTGTTCATTACTTTCTGTGAGAGATTTAACCTTTTGTTATGTTGATCCCTGTAATTATGCAGGGATCCCTGTAATTTTTCAACACCTTTTTTTTTCCTTCATTCCTGCTTTTGTGCAACTAATTCTAGGCTTCCTAAGTTGCACACACCTTATCAAGTTTCTAGGATAACATTTTCTTCCCCTGCTTGCACAAACCGTGCGCCATGCAGGCATGTGCTGAGGCACAAGCAAGTATGTGCATTCACTATCAGCATGTTGCACCTCTCTTAGAAGTATGTTACACCAGTTAGCTCCCGGCCATAGTAGGAAAATGTTTGCACTATAAACTACAAGAAGTTGAACTTATAATTGATCTTTATTAATGTCATTATACTGCAATTCCTTCTATACGCTGGGTTTTGGGAGTATTTGACAGCTAACGAGAAGCTCTTTATACGTAATATTTGGTTTATACAATTCATTCTTGCAATGTTTTAAATAGGAGAGTCATCAATATATACCAGTTAGCTTTGGTGAAGAGAGCAACAAAAAGATCAGTGCATGATTTTAAAATGAAAACCTCTCCTGCAGTGTGTTTAGGGCAGCTTTCAGAGACACACTGAAAGGTTGCTTACCCATTGCCTTGGTGGGTCGTTGCTCTTACTGTGAAGATATTCACAGCAGTTTGATGTGCTGAAATCTGATTTTATTTCATTGATTAACTAGTTGTATGAACTCTCCAGTATTCCTTAAGTCCCCCATGGTCCACCTAATTGTTTCTTTCATTCCTATTGGCTTCTTTGCAGTAGTATAAGACATAAACATTTTGAGCAGATTTTTGAAATGTTTAATGGGTCATGGTATCGTGAAGGAATGCCTTTACTCAGGATTTTTTTGTATATGCTAATTTTCTATGTCTTAGAGAGGAAAGTGAAAGCTTATCCATCAAGCTATTGACTGGTGCACAGTGGTCCTCTTCAGATATTTTCTTTAGTCCTAGAAGTAATCATTTCCATGTTTACTAGTGGTTTGTATTAAAACAGAAGGAGTCTAAACAGTATCACATTTAAAAAAAAAGCAAAGTGAGGTTATAGGGTGTACATGAACAACTGCTGCTTTTGGTCTACTGTACGCTTGGAAGACAGTGTTTGTTTTATGAGGAAAAGCTATCCCCAGATATTTTGAAACTGAGCTTACTGGCATGCACTGCCACATTAACTATGATGTTTGTTGGATTGGATTATGCTTCTTGACCTCCTGCTAAAATGCAAAGATGTGTTACGGCAATGGAGTACCAAAACCAGCCTACAGAAGTTCATGGTGCTTTAGATAGATTTTCCATCCTTTTATTCAGCTAATCCTCTGTCCTGCTTTTCTTGTCACCTTAATTATGAGGCCAATGAAAACAGAGGAAGGTTTTTTTTGGGGGGGGGTTGGTTGGTTGGTTTTTTTGTTTGTTTGTTCATTTGTTTTTATCATCAACTTTGAGCCAGATAAAAGACCAAGGCAGAAATATTTTGTTGGTCAAGGTTGCTTCCAGAGTTGTTAGCATTCTGCAGAACAGCAGGAATTAAAGTATGTGGCACAGCCTTTTAGTGTGATGTCTCAAATCAGACTCATAGTCTCATCCATTTTTTGTACTGAACGTTGCTTACTGACATTGGCAGCGTTCCATATGGTTAATATATGAACCAATTCACAGATCTTTCTTCCTCTATTACTTTTTCTTTGCTAGGAATAATGTGCCTGAACATCCTGAGTACTTGGCACAATTCTGTTCCTCTTTTAATCCTAGACAAGAAAACCAAGCTGAAATCACAATTAGATATTAATAGCCTTGAATACTGGGCTTAGTAAAGTGATTAATTAGTTTTATCTTGGAAAATTAAGATGTTTATTCATTAGTCACAACTACATGAATTGTTTAATGAGAAATTAATCTTTTTTATTTATTTATTTTGAGTAGTAATTGTTTGACATTCTTTCCTGTTTGTTTAAATCCAGCTCTTCTAAGTACAAGAGAAAGTAAAAGAGAAGCTTAAATATTTTTCATAGGAGCAACTAGTTGCACTAAAATTAACTACATCTTTTGTGTATGTATTCTTAGTAATTTATAGAGAGAGAGCAGAGTATTTTCATGTGTGCACCCAAAGGTAGAACCAAATTATATTACAGTAGAATCTAATTATCCTGAAGTATAGAACCTAAGGAAAAGGTCATTTAGGCTACATAAGAGTTTTTAATTCTTGGCTAAAATACACATACAGAAAATCAGTCATATCAAGAATCTTGTTTACAGTGCTGGTGTGAGAGCCACGAAGGGATTCTATAGGTACATTGCAAATAAAAGACAGACTAGGGACAATGTGGGCCCTCTCCAAAAGCTATCGGGAGAACTGGCTACCCTGGATTTGGAGAAGGTTGAGGTTCTTAATGATTTTTTTGCCTCAGTCTTCACCGGAAAGTGCTCTGACCACACCACCCAAGTCTTGGAAGGCAAATGCAGGGACAGTGGGAATGAAGACCCAGGGCCCACTGTAGGAGAGGATCTGGTTCGAGACCATCTTAAGAACCCAAATATACATAAGTCCATGGGACCTGATGAAATCCACCCGCAGGGCCTGAAGGAGCTGGCAAATGAAGTTGCTAAGCCACTGTCCATCATATTTGAAAAATCATGGCAGTCAGGTGAAGTTCCCAACGACTGGAAAAAGGGAAATATAACCCCATTTTCAAGAAGGGGAAAATGGATGACCCAGGGGAACTACAGAGCAGTCAGCCTCACCTCTGTGCCTGGCAAAATCTTGGAGCGGATTCTCCTGGAAGGCATGCTGAGGCACATGAAAAACAACAAGGTGCTTGGAGACAGCCAGTATGGCTTCACTAAGGGGAAATCCTGCCTGACCAATCTGGTGGCCTTCTATGATGGGGCTATGGAACTGATGGACAGGGGTAGAGCAGTTAATGTTATTTACCTGGACTTGTGCAAAGCGTTCGACAGTGTCCCACACAACATGCTTGCCTCTAAATTGGAGAAAGACATCATTTGAGAGGTGGACCACATGGTGGATGAAGAGCTGGCTGGATGGCCGCACACAAAAAGTTGTGCTCAATGGCTCAATGTCCAGCAGGAGACCAGTAATGAGTGGTGTCCCTCAGGGATCAGTGTTGGGACCGGTCTTGTTCAACATCTTTGTCGGTGACATGGACAGTGGGATTGAGTGCACCCTCAGCAAGTTTGCTGATGACACCAAGCTGTATGGTTCGGTTGATACATTGGAGGGAAGGAATGCCAACCAGAGGGACCTTGAGACGCTTGTGAGGTGGGCTGATGCCAACCTGATGAAGTTTAACCATAGCAAGTGCAAGGTGTTACACCTGGGTAGGAGCAATCCCAGGCACAGCTCCAGGTTGGGCAGAGAAGAGATTCAGAGCAGCCCTGCAGAGAAGGACTTGGGGGTGTTGGTCAGTGAGAAAATGAACATGAGCCAGCAGTGTGTGCTCGCAGCCCAGAAAGCCAACCATATGCTGGGCTGCATCAAAAGGAGTGTGACCAGCAGGTCGAGGGAGGTGATCCTACCCCTCTACTCTGCTCTCCTGAGACCTCCCTTGGAGTCTTGTGTGCAGTTCTGATGTCCTCAACATCAAAAGGGCATGGAACTGTTGCAACAAGTCCAAAGGAGGGCCTCGAGGACAATCAGGGTACTGGAGCACCTCTCGTATGAAGATAGGCTGAGAAAGTTGGGGCTGCTCTGCCTGGAGAAGAGAAGGCTGCGTGGAGACCTAGCAGCCTTGCAGTATCTGCAGGGGGCCTATAGGGATTCTGGGGAGGGACTCTTTATGAGGGACTGTAGTGAGGTCAGGGGGTAACGGGTTCAAACTTCAAGAGGGGAAGTTTAGATTGAATATGAGGAAGAAATTCTTTCCTGTAAGGGTGGTGAGACACTGGAATGGGTTGCCCAGGGAAGTTGTGAATGCTCCATCGCTGGCAGTGCCCAAGGGCAGTTTGGACGGAACTTTGGGTGGCATGGTTTAGTGGGAGGTGTCCCTGTTGATGGTGGGGGATTGGAACTAGATGATCTTAAGGTCCTTTCCAACCCTAACTATTCTATGATTCTATGTTATATGAAGTCGTGGATTGATTTAGCAGTTAGTATTTGTCAGCTTAACCCTACCCTGAATACAACTCAACCTAATTGTTAAAGGGATCTGAAGACATTATTTCTCCAATTCTGGAGTTCTTTCTGCAGTGGGTTTTTCTAAATGAGAGCATATGTATGTCAGCTTGCCCTTTGATATCTCCAATAGTAAGTCCCTGTGACAGTGACTTCCCCTTTTCCATCTTTTTCCTTTTTCTTTTCTTCTTTTTTCCTTATGTACTATTCTTTACAGGCACCTAAGGGCTGTGCAAAAATAGCCCTTCATACAGAAGTTTCATCACATCATCCACAAATATTCAACCCTCATGTCACATTTTCTCCTACTTGCTTGTAGCCATCAGACTGCCTTGATCTGACTTATGTTGTCACTGAGTTGGGTTGAACATGTTACAAGATCAGCTTTCCTCAGTTCCTTACCTCCCAGCTATTTGCCTTAGTGGCTTCAAGGCCTTCAACTGATTGTTCAGGCCATAATTGTGACTTGCAATGCCCTGCATGAAGAACCATCAAATTTTTTGTTCATTTGATTATCTTAAGTGGATAATTCACCCTTAGAAATTTTTAACATGTCCCATAACAATATCTCTTCTAGGATGAAGTGCTCTTATTATTTGATTGTTCCTCACAAAGTAAACTTTTCCATATTTTAAGTCCTTTTTTTGCCATCTTTGGATTTTCTCAGTTTCTTAAAATTTCCAGTGTATCTTTTGTTAGGCACTGCTGAACATTGAACTGATGTTCCGTAGAGCTACAGATCATAATCCAGAGATTATTTTACTTTGCCACTTTGTGCCCATACTCAGCCTTTTAATGTCCTGCATTTCTTAACAGTCAGCCTTTGCCCTCTGTAATCTGAATAACGAAGTACTATCAGCAAACTGTCAGCCAGCTGACTCCTCTCAAGCAGAAAACATTTATTCTGGTGTGCACCAATTCTAGACTTTCTGCTATTTCAAATCACTTCCATAGTACAGACATCAACATCTGTGGGTCCCCAAATCTGTCGCATCTTTTTACAGTTTAAATTACATTTATTATCTTTCAGTCCTTAGATGCCAAGGTTGTTTTAAGCATCACATTACATCCTGCAAGTAGTAATCTGGCAGTTTCTTCCCTGAGGTCCTTGAGGATCATTAGGCAAACACTGTTTGGTCCTACATCTGATATTTTCCCTCTTCTTCTGCATAATATGTTCATAATATGTCCATCTTTTTCTTAATTTTAGACTCCAACTTATTGGACTATTTGTCTTTTGAGGGTTGTTTTGTTGTTGTTTGGATTGGAGGCAGAGGGGAAGTGGTCAAAACAGAAAACCTGTTTCTGGTGTGTCACATGAACTTACTGAATAGTTGTAGTGTAGCCTGATTCCTCCCCTCCTTACTCCAGTAAGATGGGTTATTCCTATTGAAAGGAGTTTCATGGTTAGATCCTGCTGGAGAATTATGTTGTCCTTATTTGGGCAAGGCAGTGCTGTATTTGTTATTCCAAATACTTCAGAAATTAAAGCTGTCAGTGGATTTTATTGATCATATATGATATGAAAATTTCGCTGAACATACGTTTTTAATGACGTTTTGTGTCTTCTAGAGGCCTTTAAAACTGCATGTGATGTATTACTCTTAGAGATTATAGACCTGATTATGCAGTTCTGGGTTCCTTGCATATTACATTTGGTAGGCATCGAAACCTTTTCCCCACGACAGAAAATGGTGTATTCAAATTTTATCTTTGCTGATGCTAAATACAACAACCTGAACAATGTTTTCACAGTGAAAATACAGTGTCAAGCCTTTACCTTTATTTGGATAGCTTTGTTGAGGCTAGAATGCAATCACAAACATGAAAATACCTGATCCTGGATGTGTTTCTTTCTGATAATGTTTATTTTCCCCTTAAGTCAGAGGGAAAAGAGTTTTCCTATTTTGAGACCAAAGAAGGGGAGAAATGGCTGTAAACACTTTAAATGTTTCTGTCAGTTTTTGAAAACACAACAAGCACAAACCAAACCAAACCAAACCAACAAAAAAACAGGCCCAACCCCTCCCCCCCAAACAACCCTCCCAATAAAACCAACCAACAACAAAAAAAAAAACAGTGAAAATTTCTGTTGGATTCAAAGCTTATTTGCTTCCATAGGAGTTTATCAGTTATCTCAAAGTACTTAGATTCAGATTCTCATTACAGGGTTTAAAAGGATTACAGATAAATACAGGTACTCATACCAGCGAAGATAACCAGGAGCTACTCTACAGACTGTAAAAATAAATGTTTGTCTTTTAGCTTTATAAAGTTATTTAAAAATAATAACTTTAAAATGAAAAGGATGCATTTCTCTGTAGGACTAAGTAGACTATATTTCTATTGTATTTTAGACTTCTAATACAGCTTTTTAGTTACATTGCTGAAGTAAATTTACTAATATGGAGGTCTAAATTATCCAAATGTCAGAATATTTTCTGTAATATGAAATATACTGTAAACAAAGTCGACTTGTACTCAATATGTATATGAATTGCTTTTTACTTGTTTTTTTGAAAAAACAAATAGAATGGGTTGGGTTGGAAGAGACCTTAAAGTCCATCTAGTTGCAACACCCCTGTAATGGGCAGGGGCACTTCCCACTAGACCAGGTCGCTCAGAAGAATAATTGCTTCCCAATATCCGAATCTCTTCTCTGTCAGTTTAAAGCCATCCGCCCTTGTCCTGTCACTACATGCCCTTGTAAAAAGTCCCTCTCCAGATTTCTTCTAGGTCCCCTTTAGCTATTGCAAGGCTGTTACAAGATCTCCCTGAAGCCTTCTTTTTTCCAGGCTGAACAACCCCAACTCTCTCACCCTGTCTTCATAGGAAAGGTGCTCCAGCCCTCTGATCATCTTCATGGCCCTCCTCTGGCTTTGCTCTAACGTGTCCACATCCTTCTTATTTTGGGGCCCTCAGAGCTGAACGCAGTACTCCAGGTGATAGGTTCATCTTGTTTTAGAACTCAAGGAACTTGCAGTTAATTTTCAGTCCTATCTTATAAAGGATTATGAATTCTCATAGGAATAAAGTAAATGTATAGAATGCAATTTAAAAGGAAGTAATATAAAACATTTTGGGGAACCTTGATTCTTTAACTGTTGCTGTACAAAAAGTTATCTGAGCAAGCTAGAAAAAGATAAAACAGAAAGCAAGTGGTCTGATAGCCTAAAAATACCATTACTATAATATTTTTATTTTAACATGTTCTCATTATTATTAAAGTAAGATTTAAAAGTTGTTTTTATGAAATCTTTTTAAATTTACCTTTTAGCAAAATGAAATGTGTGTTATGTCATGATGAGTGTGTTATGGCATGATAACATGTAGCCCTTTTTGCTGAACTAAAAATTTTCTTAACATTCAAACCCACATTTAAGCTACTTTTTTTTATGCAATAAATCACCAAGGATAACTGTGTCGCAAAGAAATTGTCTCTCTATGCTCATGTCTAACCAGCCATTCATGTCAGAAAAAAACATCTTTGTTAAACAGCTGCATAAACATTTGGGATACTGTTGTTACCAGAGGAATTGTCCAAGTGTGCATGGTTTTAAATCATACCATTATGATTCGATTGATAGGCTAAGAAGAGAATTTTGAATACCATATAATACACAATCGGCCGTTATGGCATGTCAGCCAATTACTTGTTTACCAAAGCACCATCTAAATGAAAAGGTATTTTGTTACCAATGATGGAGCATCAGGAAGGTACTCTTTTCAAACTAACCTATAAGCTAGACAGGCATTTTAAGCTGCTGAGTATTCCCTGGATATTTGTTAGAGAAGATATGAGCAAGAGTTATGCTACTTACAATTTCTGTAGCTCTTTTTTTTTTTTTTAACATAGTATAGGGGAAAAAATAATTTTGAAAATAATTTTTTCTGCTGTTTCTTCCTATAATTTACATTTCCAATTCTGTCTTTAAAGTGGAGCAAATCCTTTCTTTCTGTTTGCCCAGTAATTAATTTTAAAAATACTTTCTTCTTTTCAAATGTGAGTTTATGCTGTTGAAATTCTTTGAATCAAAAAACGCTGCTGCTTAACCATCTCAAGAGAGCCCGGGCATGCCTTGCCATTTTCCTGCCATCTTACTGTCCTAGTCCCGTCTGGGAATCAATCAGGCAAATTCTTGAGTCCATTAAATCTATTTGTGTTTGTTACTTGGGGGGAAGACTAACATAAAATGGCAGATCTGGCTGGCTGAGGGCTGCTGCTGGAGGAGAGAGAGCATCCAATTAACCAGTGAAGTTTCTGAACAGAGCTGGACAAATCATTCCCAAAGAAACTCATAAGTACACAAAGCTCGCCTGAAATTTAGTTCAGCAAAGTTGAAAGGCACCCTAATGACCCAGTTTTCAATGAAGGCAGGCCAGGAACACCTGAAATTAGATAGTGTCATACCTGGCTGTATTTCAGGTCATGGCAGATGGTGACAGAACTTTGAAGCTTTCGGGATGCAACTTAGGCAATTATGGCTACAAGACAAAACCCTAAAAACTATTTGAAAACTTCTCAAATTTGGAGAAATTTAATACAGGAGTTTTCCAACTTTATAATATCTCTGTACATGCATCTGAGTGGAAAATTAGTCTAGGCCTATTCTTCCATCCTGTGTCATTTGGAGGCATTTCTACTAGACTTTGTGTTTTGAACTCCTCTCCAGTTTCGAGTAAATCACAATTTTTTATCATTTTGTTTTTTTAGGCAAATATGAAGCAAAACTTAGAGTTAATGACAGCTGCTGTGGCTTCACTTCATAAAAGTTAACCATAGAAAAACCTAACAAAAGTCTTGA
Organism: Myiopsitta monachus; assembly: GCA_017639245.1. Lineage (NCBI taxonomy): Eukaryota > Metazoa > Chordata > Aves > Psittaciformes > Psittacidae > Myiopsitta > Myiopsitta monachus. The sequence continues at coordinate 67,634,815 of CM029917.1, read as the reverse complement.
AATGTGACTAAGCTTTTAGGCTTTGAGTATTAGGCTTTTTTGTGACTGTAGGTGTGAGAATGACAGGAGGTTGATTTGCACAATTGTTTTCTCTCCAACATTTATAATGCACAATCAGTTGTTTTGCTACTGGTGGAAGTTTCCTTCTTCAAGCGTCTAGCTTTAGGATTGTCTGTATCACATGCTAACATAGCTCAAAAATGGCTTTCTCACCAAAGTTATTCTTGGTCTAATTTACTACCCTCTTAGAAGCTTTGCAGCAGGGTTAAAATGGTATTAATGCCTGTGGGCTACCAATCCAAATATCCTGGAATACGTACCCTTTCTAGGAAAAGAAGCTACACCTACAGGTATTTTCTCCTTAATCACTGATTCTCTTAATAGGTCAGCGATGCTCCTAGATGTTTTGGATCTCAGGTGGGGTAAGGAATACTTATATCCCTCTCACGGGCATGAGAAGAAATGTATTTTATCCTTCTACCTACAACAAATCTAAATACCTAATCAGTCCTGGTATCTTCATGGGCAAGTCAAAACTTCTTGCTCTCACAAGCGGAGTTCCATATTGCAAGACATCCCTGGGGCTATTTGATGTATGAAACAAGTATGAGGGGAGTGGCGGGATAGAAGGAAAAAAGAAAAAATAAAACAGAAAAAAAGGATAATAAAAACATTGCTTCCTAACATTGTGAAGACAGTTAAAGAGAGAAAGTCTTATTTGGGTTAGAAACACTAGAAAAATGCTCAAAAATAATTATTCCTTCTCATTGAATAAATACTTTGTCATGACAAAACTGTCATTTCAGAAAGTTAGATTGCTTCTCAAATGAGTTTTTGCTTGATATAAATGCACAATTTCATTTTTCTCACCAGGAGATAGAGAGATTATTGTTTGATGTATAATTGGATATAGTAAGAACTTGTTTTAAAGAGTGCATATGAATGAAAAATCCCCCCAAAAAATATGGAAGAAACACTAACTAAAGATGCTACCATAATGTTCTCTCAATTATACATTCATCACCCTTGGCATTTGAATATGTCAAATTTTTGTTGGAAATATATAGAGTGGATTCTCACTTACTGTCTCTTTCTGTTTTTACCCTGGGTGGACTTGAAGAAGTGTGTTTGCAAATTGCTCTGAAGGTGGTGAACTTCAGATGTTTTCAGTCCTTTTTTAGCAAATAAGTCATACTACACTAAGTCAAGTAATCAGTTTTTTGGTTTAGGGACACTGTTACTCCTTCCTTATGCTTTCGTTACTCTTGTTACAGATGAGCACTTGGTAAATGAAAACCATCTACAGTAATTGTGTTGGTCTCATGTGAAGACCTTAAAAGTTGCAGAATAAAATGTAGAAATTGAGCTGGAATTCAGTAGGAGCTTTAATAGGTGGGGAAATTGTATGGGTCTTCCCATACAATTTCCATAAAATTTGTTGGTTTTCCTGGCAGATACTTTGCCTCCTTGAACAAAGGGATCAGCTGTATGGCAGGGTTGCTGTGGCTTCTGTTATGTGAGATCCTGCTGAGACTGTACAGCTGTCATGGTTTTAAAATAACACTGCTAGCATGCTCTAAGTATGCAGTATACTGTCTGTGTGCCACAGCTCATGAAACTGACAGCATCATCAAGGGTGGAAATGACATTTAGTTCAAACTCTTGGACATTGCCAATTCCTGTAACTTTCGTGTTGAAAACTCCTCTGCTTAGCCTTCAGGCTGAACAGAAGAATTAGCAAGATGGTACAAATCACAGTATGCATATTGCCATAATTCTTGGATGATTTTCAGTAGGAAATTTAGAAGCAAAAACTTGAATACTGTGGAGACGTAAGGCACGGGCCCCGTTTCTGGTTACATATGAAATCGTTTATTTCACGTCTGGCATCTCTTTTATAGTTTACTAAGTGCTAAGCAGTAACTTTCCACTCTCTCACTCCCTTATGATCCCGATTTAGCAAAACTACTAAGGGTTACAAATATTCACATTGTTTGGTCTGTCTTTGAGATGCACATCCTCCTCTATCTTGCAAACTGTCTGCTTTGTTTTGCTAACCGATCTTTACCCTTCATTGTTATCTTTACAGTGCCCAAGGCTTAGGCCGGACCAGGGCAATAGCACATGGTGTTTTCTTCGCTGTTCTCTGGGCAGAAGCCGGACCAGGGCGATAACGCCTGAATCCATTTCGTTAACTATTTCTACCCCTTCACCCGCAAGTGTTTACATGTGCAATTTTTCAAATCTGTGCCACCTCTTTTTCAATAAGTGATCTTAATTATTTTTTTTGCAAGGGGAGCCTTCAAAAGCCTTCTCAAACCAAGAGTGCTTTTTCTCAAGTCCAGACTTGGAAGATAAATTCTAAGAATTTGTGTGTGTATTAGTACAAAAGCAAATGTACCCAATATGGTACAGTAAAATAAGTGATATAGGTCAGTAAAATAAGAAAGCTAATAATAATATGCTGTTGTGCATAAAATCATGCAGTTTGACATTTTTAACGAATTGTCATGTTCTGACCTCCTCCACTGAGGACATAGGGCTTACACATGTAAATTGAAATGCTAGAACAATAATGGAATTATTTAAAATACAGATGCATGCCATTCCTATGTTGCTATTGAAGAGATGTTATCTACTACTGTAGTATGCTGTTGTATAATCTTCTGGAGGATGTCTGCAGAAACAAATGTTTTCAGTTTTGCCAGTAAGGCGCTCTGTTTTTCTCTGTGATATCATTATTCTTCTTTTACAGTTAAAGAATATAGAACTGTAACTGATCTGTAACCATCCTTATTGCATATGATTAACACAAGATTTATGACCAATACAGTATCAAAAAAAACTAATGTATTTTCATAACTGAAGAATACTAATTATGATTTTATGCTATAGTAAGGATGGATAAATCTGGGAAGAGGAAAGCTTTCTAGAAGGTATTACATACACTAAGATATTCAAAACAAGATTTCTTTTTTTTCTTCCTATTTTTTTTTCCTGTTCACTATCCTCAGAGATAAATGGGAGACACATTTTATTTCTGATTGGTATCTTTTTGTTTACATCTGCTTAACTCATTAGCACAGTAAAAAACCACAGGATCTTGTACTAGAGCTGATGAAATAATTGCTGCAAGCTGAATGTTTAGACACATTGTACAAGTTAAATGTACAAAATTCACCCATTACAATCCCTTCTGCTCCCAATTTGTCTTTCACTCCCATTTAGAAATTTTCTGTAGAACAAACAAACAAAAATCCCTTAAGGACTAATTCTTCAAGGTGTTGAGTCCATTGAGATGGCACACATCCCTTGTTTCCGCTGAAATCATCTCTCAGAAGTTTGCGTTTGTTCAGACTTATATGCTGGAGTCTCATATGCACAGTAATCAGTAAGGCATTTTGATACTTTTCCATTATTGTTATCTTTCTTTATACTTATTTTAATTTTTTAGTATGTGTTTGCATTACATGAGATATTTTGTCTGTGGCAGAGAGTTGGTTTATTTTCATATATTTGCACATAATTGATAATGGTCAACAAGCTGTTATGGGCTTTTGGAGTGCATTAAGGAGTTTCTTGCAAGTATGTCTGCAGTAGGTTCACACCACTGTGGAAGCTAGAAGAGGTCTATTCTCCTGCAGCTTTCTCTTTCTTTCCTGGGGAGCTTAGTATAAGCCACGAGCATAACATGTTATAGACCGTCGCAGTCTGCAATAGCTCCTAACTGGTATTCTAGATTAGGTTAATCAGGGCACCTAACTGAATCTTTAATGATTTTCACACACTTTAATTGCTGACAATTTTGAAGTGTTTAAAAAAATTTTGAAGTGTTTCAAAGATGAGGCTATGGCCACCCCAAAAAAGCCTGAATTTCCTTAAAAAAAACCATATTCAGCATCCCTTGCACTACAAGGAGGACTTGGTGTATACTGGGCTCTGTATGGAATCCCATTAGCAATTTTCTTAGTCCTTTCTCTTCTACTCAGTCTTTTTTTTTTTTTTTTTTTGATGGTATAACTTCTTTTGTTTCTTTTATGTTTCAAAAGTAGCAGTTTGGGATAAACCAGTGATAGATATGGTTCTACGTATTTATCCTCTGGTTTGGTGGAAGTTGAAATATTAGATATCATTTTGCAATTATGCTGCTGTCGAGTTTAGGTTTTATGTGGTGAAACGCAATACAGTATTTCAATGGGAAAGCATGTACTAGTGTTAAGTGGGTGGAGGGAATAATTCTGATGAAACAAAATCCCTATTAAAGTCTGTGTAAAACTAATTTATCATCTTGAATAGCTGCTGCAATGTACCAATGAGTTTAGGGAGCAGCCTTGAGGTTTCAAGCAGAAATGATGGGGAGTTTGTTCTTTGCCCAGAACTCCAAAGTAATGTTAATCATTATCCTGATAAAGCAGCTAAGCAAATTTAAGTTTCAGATATGGTTTTAATACAGCGATGTGTGCAGACTCTGTGGCTTCCAACAGTGACTTGTAAAAGATGCCTGATGCAGGTGCTTGCCAAAATAGTGTGTAAAGGACAATGTTTGCCTGCTTCTCTTGCCTTTTGTTGAAGGTACCTGGCGCTCAACTTTTTTTTTACAGGACAGTTGGATTGCTGTTGTGTTTTGCTGTGAATGTGACTGTACATAGCTGAGAGATACCTTGTGCATGAATCTCTAATGCCCAAAGCACTCCTACTTTTATATAAAAAGGCAAATTAAAGGAAGAACTGTGTTTGGAAGTGAGTTTGGAAAGGAGGACTTTTCCAGTCAGCAAAATACCTGAAAATAAATGGATTAATTAAAATCAGTATGTCTACTCATGGGTTAAGGTACTCGAGCATGATATATAAGAGGAGTTATTCTGCAGACTCTGATCCCTTGCTTTGAGAATTAAATGTAAAAGTTTCATTCTTGGTCTTCAGGTTGAATACAAATCCGTATGAGCCTGTCCAAGTTAAATTGTGTATTGTCACTCCCTCCAGCCATTCAAAACTTTCAGTGAGGCCAAACTCACAAATCTCTTCCCTGAAACTCTTGTCTCTGTGCTATCGCTACATATGGAGTTAAACCCCATGAAAATTTACTGATGTGAATCTTTTCACTGTCTTTCTATATATCTCCCTCTTTTACAGTGCCATAATAAAACTTGTTGACGAGAGATTGAATGCACAGAACTTTCACACTGGTTACCCATTATAGGAATAATTAATTGTAATTATTCCCTTTCATGCCAAAAAGCTTATTATACATGCTTCATTGGAGAGATAATATTAATTGGTTTAGCAAATGTTAAATGTCTATTTAGGGCTATATCTTTAATTTGGAGGTTTGTTATAAAGTATCAGGAAATTTATTTATATCAAGGAAGTATTTATAAGCATTCATTTTGCAAGGATTCTTATGGAAGTTTTCCAAGTGATCATTGGATGTTTCCAGACAAAAACATTTTTTCCCCCGCAATGAAGAGATATAGCTAAGACATTGTGAACTGTTCAAATAAAAACATGCCAAAGAAATATATGATGTTCATGAAGGAAACTGCATGAAAAGAACAAATCATCTTTCTAAAACAGGAAACAACATCTTTTTGAGTCACACCACCAACAGAGAAATCAGTCTCATACTGTTTTCAGGCACTTTCGGCCCATCAGGGGGGTAAAGGTCTCCCCCACTTTCTCCTTGGAGTAGCTGATCCTGTTGCTGGGTGGTTGTCCCCTGATACTCTTTTTTTTTTTCTTTTGCCCCTCCCCCCCCCTTCTTCCCCCCCTCCTTAAGGTTTGGGATTTTTTAATGTCAGTGTTTGCCTTTTAGATCTTAATCTCTTTTTAATCTTTTGTTTCTTAAAGAGGAAAAAGTGCCTTACAGGTCTTTCTTCAGACTACCAAAGTCAATGATTAAGTGCCATAACTTCTCTATGAGTGAATTTCAACAGTAGACAAAAAGATGTGCCAGCCATTATAGAGTATTGATTTATCCATGCGGGAATATGAGATAGGTCCCCATGCAAAACATGGGAGAGAAGAGGAATTAATGGGCACTTCTCTAAATTATTGCTTGGTTTCATCTTTTATTGAAATTGTCATAAAATGTTAGGTGGAAACCAAAGCCTGGGAATGTGATGTGTATTTAAATGATGGTGGGTTTACCTGTGGTTTCATTGTCAATCCAGGATGAAGCCTGACTGTACAGGTAGCCAAGAGAACTGTGACAGAGCTTTAGGTTACTTCCACAGGACCTCCTGCATTGAGCAGTTTTCTTATATTGAATCTTGATTCTGGTGTTGGTTTGTATTTATTTTTATTCATAATATGGGTTCAACCCCATTACCAGTCCTCAGCAGACTTCTCAAAAGAATTTTTAGTTTCACTTATAGACAACTTGGTTAAATGCCAATGGTTTAGGGGTTTCCTTCTGTCCTTAGAGGTAACCAATTAGTAGTAGAAGGCATTTAACACCTATCAGTTAACCATGGCTTTACTGACCTACCATCAAAATTTTAGCAAAATCTCTGTTTGAATCAACTACCAAGTTTCTCAATTTTCATGAAAACATTAGGAAGAAGTAAGATAAGGACTTTGCTGCCTGTATCAGGAGATTCAACTGCTGTTTCATGCTGGTTCCTTGATCTTCAGATGTCATTACATTGGCCTTCACTTCTTTGATTTATATGTGCCTTTAGAATATAACTTTTTGCATAAATTCAGGGTTTAGTTCTGTGCTTTATTTTAGATGTGTTTTCTTGGTAATCGAAAACTGTGATGGTGCACTGTGGAGAACAGTAGCATAAAAGAATCAGCTTGCAGTGATTTCAACATGTCACTCCTTTGAACCATCTGTTGACTGCATGCTATATAGCAATTTTGCTTTGTAATGTGAGATTTCAGCTATAGTTATTGCTGATGTAGAAAGTAATTTAAGTTAATTTGAAAATAATATTAATGATTTTTCAGGTAAATCAGCTGAGTAACAGGAAAAATGCATGCTATTTTTCGTCATCATGTGGTTGCTTTAGTTGTATTTGGTTTCTCAGTTTCATTTGTTATACTTTTCAAATTATACTGGTAAAATATATAAATCAAAAGCCTTAAATAATAGTTTCCTTAAAAAAAGATAAAAAATTGAAATTCATAAGAAAGATTCAAGCTCAGTTCTTAGTAAATAGAGTTATGTAATTGTCTATAATGAATTTATGTTCATTTGTTTGTCAGCTTAAAGGACCCATATCGTAAGTTTTACATTTATTTCCAAATTGTCATGGTTAGGGAGTGTTCAGACAGTGAAAATTATTTGTGTATACACAAAATATACAAAATATATGCGCAAAATATTCAATAAATGTGCAATGTATATAGTATATGCATACAGTAACATGATTTAACAGAGGACATACAGATTATATTGGTAAACAGAAGTAACAATTCAACAAATTTTTCATGTTTTGCACATATGCTGGCAATTTTTTATTATATTTGGGCTAGTATTTTCCTCACTAAGACATTGATGTTGTCTGAAAGAGAATTATTCAAAAGATTCAGCAATCCAAGTAATATTAACACATTTAATTTCTCATGCACCTGTATTCTAACAACAACCTGAAAAAAAACAACCCAAAACTGACATAATAGGAGCCCAGTCCTTATCATTGTATTTCTAATTGTGAATCCAGAAATGCAGTCCCTCGGCTTCTTTCATATTAAGCACTGCTTATGCGTAAGAAGGCATCCGTCCATGGCCAGTAATCTGGCTATTAACCTTTACAGAAAGTGTGTGTGTGTGTGTGTGTGTATATATATATATATATATAAAATAACAGCAGATCCTTATAGCGTTAAGTGCTTTTATATCTCTTTCTATAAATGGCTTTCAGCAGTGTTTACATCTTGACAATTGAATCTACTTCTTATTTGGGCCGAAGTATCAGAAAATTTGTAAATCAGATTTTAGTTTAGTGGAGGTAATTAAACCACTACATATAAATGACAGATTAAAATTGGTGGTTTACTGCAGTTTTATTTTGCCGGCTATGTATCTCTTGAAAGGCTGAGTATGGGAACTGTGGACAGCCTTGCTGCTGCTTAATGTTGCCAGTAGTTATTAGAGGTCCCCTCCCTTTGCTGTCTCCTGTCCCTGCTCCCCTTAACTGCAGCAGATCCCTTCAGATACATTATGGCCTTTTTCAGAGGGAGGGAGCCTGAGCACATCAGTGAAGGCCAAGAAAGAAGCAACAGGAACCTCCTTAGCAGTGTTTTGGCTGAAGAATACATTTGGGGAACCAAATTCACATAAGGGCAGATAACACCTAGATTAGGCTTTCTGAAAGAAGATGGATCACACCACTCTTGTTTAGCTCCCCTTGGGTACCACACTGAACGAGACGGAGTGTGGTTTGACCTGTGTTTCTCTTATCTCTCCATTTATTTCTTCCTCACAACGTAGTGTGTGTGACTAAAACAGAAGATATAGTCAGGGTGAAGTTTTAGTGGAGGTGGGTTTTATGTATTTGTGGGTTTTATATGTATATTTATATATATGCATGCCATCTATCCTTCCTTGGAATTTTAGAGAAAAACTGTAAATGGTTCTTCTCCAGTGATTGCAAAAGTATTAAACGTCTCACTCCATGTGTTCATAACCTAATGTAATGTGAAAGGTCCAGATACTCCAGAACAAAAACGCAGTAGCCCTCTGGTGACAGCAGTGGGACTGGTTTCCACAGTCTGTAATACTCTAATAATGGAAGGTAATATCAACCAAAATATTATACCTAAGAGGACTACTCTTTCTTTTCTTCAGTTATGAGTGGAAAGTAACCAAATACCAGTATGAGGTCTGTAGAGATGATCAGTTTAGTTTAAAGGTCTCAGAATTTATTTGGAGGGGGCATTTAATTCTTCAGCATATTCACGAAGTTTTCTAGTTGTTCATCTTTATAAAATGTGTTTTAATATTATTCTTATTCCTTCTTTCTTTTTTTTTTTCTTTTTCCTTCCATCCATCCCTTGTCACGTATTGTGTTCTCGATTACAGTCTGTGTAATCATAACCACCGTGTGAAGGCAATTCCCCACATCACCAGGTACCGTGTCACATATTCCTGGAAACATGTATGTGTGCTTTCAAACCATTATACATCATAGAAAATTTCTTTTAGATTAACCTCTTTACTTCCTCTCTTCCTTTTCCACTGGATACGAACACTTCTGCACAGAAAAATATTCAAAATTAATTAATATTTTTAAAAAATTAATCTAAAGCTGTGGATCAAAGAGATACTTTCTTATGAGCTAGAAAGCAATACTGTGCAGGTTTTTGATGGTCCATAGGTCATGACCTGAACCCTGTAATCTTCTTGGCAGATTAACATCTGCTACAAAGTTTCATATTTTTAAAAATCCCTAAGATGCACTGTTCAGTTATGGTTTCTTTTGTGACTGTGAACAGTTTATATGAAATGCTTGATACTCAGCTGTATTTTTTTACCTCTGTAATGATAAACACTGACGAGTAAATGAGCACTTTGTCATTCCTTATTGTTCTAGTTCTATGTATCCAAACTGTCATTCATCAGTGTTTATGTGGCTTTCAGAAACATGTTGTGTACAGAATGATATATGGCTACCTGGGTTTTTGGGAGGTTTTATTGTTTTGGTATTTTGGTTTTTGTTTTTTTTTTTTTTTTTGAGAAAGTATCAAGATCCTGTAGATGCTCATTTACATGCAAATTAATATAAGTTTCTAATGATGTTTCTGAACGTCACTAGCTTGTAGCTTGATTTCTTTTCCTCTTTGGCAGAAGAAAAATTCATTAAAGAGGTGTTGCAAGTAAACTGTTGTTAATGATATTGTTAATGATAGTGGAAAACCATGTCTTTGCAACCTGCTTTTAGGAATTCAAATTAATGTAATTAATGAAAAATGAGTACATAAGCTTATGCAAATTTATTATGCATTTTATACATTCTCTATTTATATACATTTATTATGCAAGTCCTTTCTATTTAACATGTGTTTTGGAACAGCATAAGAGTCTTTATGACTTCCTAACTTGCAGTGTACCTGGAGGTATACATTTTTCTGAATTTTAAAAAAATCTTGAAAATTAAAACATGACCATTTCTAGGCTCTTAAGACATCACTCAGCTTTAACAGCATAATAATTTTTCTGTGTAAACATAATTAGCTTAATAATTAGTTCCTCTTTTGCTAGGACAGTAAGAGCTGTTTTGTCTCTTCCCTCAACTTCAGACTGTAAAATACTGATAAATATTAGGAAGTCAAAAAGGGGAGTGTCAAGTACTTTTTAAAAAGTAATACTTTGATTTGATTTATACGTACAAATTTTTATTGTACTGAGTGATAACATTTAAAGCTGCTAAGCTTCAGATCAGTACCTCATTCACAAGCTTACATATTAATATTCAGGAAGTATATTGCCATAAATAAGATGTGGACCCTAAATAGCTGCAAGCTGCAGCTTTGTAGCATGCAAACTGCAAGGTATGTCATTGTGAGGTCAACCCTATAAGAACTATCATTGCTTCCTTGTTATGTTCCAACCTGTATAATTACATTACCTTAATGGATTTTTCCTACTTATTAGTAAGGTAAAAGATGTGGGTTATAAAATTAGCAGTTAATTGCCTCGGTTAAGCCAATGGATAAAGATCATGGTTCAGTTATGGTAATCATGTGGGTTAATAGCTTTGTTATGGTACTGCTGTAGAATCGCATTTAGCAAAAGCATATTAAAAATTTATTTGTTTTGAACAGTGAGCTTCCTAGACAGGTAAGAACTAGAAACATTTTGATAACTAGAGATACATGTAATGGGTGGACAAATACTTGTACCACTGAGTCTAATCCCACTTCTGGGCAATGTGATTTTGCAGAATTCTTGTATTCAAAGTAGTACAGACAATTCTGCATTATAAACAGTATTTGTGTCACAAAATCACACAGTATACCTGTCATGTACTTAAAAGTAAATCTGTGAATTTACACATTCCACTTGTACTAGGGTTTTATAATCTCAAGATCTCAAGAAGTTCAAGGAGCAACTTTTTGATTTATGAGGACCCTATAATTCCAGCACCTATTTTTTTTTTAAACTTGTTTTAAGTGTAACCTTCAGTCTGTTGGTCAAAGTTCAGTTAATTACAGGCATTGAAAATCATCTGGAAAGTAAAGATATATGATAACGGAGGAGGAGGACAGGATCTGAATGCAATATGCAGGTCTGTATTTTGCTTCTGGGAACAGTCTGAGAACAAACAGCTTAGCTGATCTTGTAGCACTGCTTACAACAGTAATAAAATCTACAAAATATTTCTACCTATTTTCTGCATTACATGTTGATAGCAAAAAAAGTAGCGAAATTTACCCAAAAGTGTTATTGTACTGTATTGATCATGAATTTGCAGTGATTAAGAAAAAAAAAAAAGGTGTGTTTAACCACTGTTATTTAAATTCCAACCCTGGTAATCTAAGCCTTCTCCAGTTATGTTAGTTAGAATTATACTATTTATCACAAATATCCCATAAAATAGGCAAGCACTTTTAGATGTAATCAGTATTAAATGAGGCTGTGCAAGGGGTACTCTTTGTATCTGGCCTATGCTACTGAATGTGGTTTTTTGTGTATTTTCAATTGTAAAGCCTTTGGTGATATCTTATCAATTTGACCTACCTCACTGAGATTCTATGGATATAGCTATTGGAATTTAAATATCCTACATTTTGTCAGTGCTGCTTTTATTTTGTTTCTAAGACAAATAATAAATACATTTATTCATAAGAATGGAATGCCATGCTATTAATACTGCACTTCTTCATGAAATAGTATATTGTTGATATTTCAGGTTATATACAGATGTTATTCTGTGATGAAATAGTGAGATTTCAGGCATTTTTTCAGATAGATCATTAAAAATCTGCCAGAGGATTTTCTTATGAGGCTGTTTCGGATTTATGCAGAACATATTAAATTCTTAAAAAAAAAAGCGCCCTCAAAGACTTAAGTTAAAGGATATCTCTGTAGTTCCACTCATGAAGCAGCTGAAACTCTATACCGTTATAATCTTGTGGAAAAGAAAGAAAACAAGTCTATCTGTAGTTTTATTTTATAAAGAACGTATTACTCAAGTTTCTCTGAAAATGTGCTTGTAGGTGAATTTGAAATGAACAGGGAGTATGAATGCTTAATGAAATTAAGTGCAGACACTGGATCATGCTTATCAGATGATCTCTGTTGACAAGTAGTCAAAAAGACTAATTTTTAGTCAAAAAAACTAAAAAGACTAATTTTTGTAACTCAGAGTGTTAGTCCCTATTGTTTCACATTTCATTGAAACAATTCATTTTAGGCACACCACTGTAATGGACAAATGCCAGAGGATAGAAGCAAAGGGCACCATGTTTCAGTAAATCGAAACAATAGATAAATGATATTCAAAGTCAATTTAAATGTCAGTCTTGTTTTCAAGTCTAGTCAGAGGCCTTTGGAGATCGTAATTGGTGCTTGTCAGCACAGACTTGGAAGAGGAACGTGTCCCCATTTGCTCGGCACATGCTGCTGCCCTGTGCTGCTGCAGTTGGGTCAGCTGAACTTCATGTAGCTTTTGACTCTCTTGCTGTTTTTTACAATTCTAGTTTCAAGCAGTTTATTAAAAAAGGGTAAATTTCTCATGTCTCAGTGTACTCCTGTGAGCCTTTGATAATTGGAATAATCACTTTTTCCATTTCCACTCTTCTAAGCTATTTAAGGAGATACTACAGTAGGCTGAGGCAGTGAATGGTTTCTTCTTTCCAGCCATATGTCTGTCATGTAGTATAACTGCAAATCAAAGCTAGGCAGTATGCCAGTTACTACTTCCAGAATGTCTCCCTCCCACAGTAGTTATTTATGCATACTGCTAAGTAGCCATTGAAATTTTTTTCTGATTGAGGAGAACAGCTCCACATGCACGACACCACAGGAGGTCTTAAAGTATGGGCAAGGACATCTATGTCCAAGGCCCAAGTCCTCCTCCTTCTTGGAGGACATTCTGGCTTCAGGTAAGAATTTACATGTTAAGAATACTGTCATGGGTGTTTGTGGCTTGCAACTTCAGGTCATTTCCTGAAGGAGGGGTGAGTGAATTCAGGCAGAATTAATATGAATAAAACTTCATTTCTTGCCTTCTGCCATTCTCACCATACACAATATTCACAAAGTGCTGATAGGCCTTTGCAGTTGTCTGCATTTAGGGCTTTCGAAAATAGCAATTCCATCTTATTTTGGTTTTGTTTCATTCTTAAACGTAATTTCTTAATTTTTTTGTTTTAAATAGTTCATCCAGGAAAACATGTGCTTCAGCTAGCTTGTCTAATCAAGCCTTCTCATCTTCCTCAAGGATTTTAATGTGTATTTATCATAGAATCATTTGGGGTTTAAAAGACTCTTAACAAGTTGCTGAGAAATCAAAGAGAGTTGTAACAGTAAATGTGGTCAAATATATTTGTCTGAAATTAAATGAGGAATATGACAGGGAGCAACCGTGATGGAGAAAAAAATGTTACTGGTAATCCACTTGACCTGCATAGGATATAAAAAGATTGTAAGCATAAGAAGCAAAACTGAAGTTGTTTTTATATCACAGCTATAGGTATTTTAAGGAGGATTTTAGGTAGAATCAAGATCCCAACACCCATACTGTTTACTCTCTTACTTCTTCCAGCTCTGTTCCTCTCCTTAGTTGCACGTAGATCAAGTGGCCAGCCTCACTTTAAATGCAGTTTCTTGTTTTCGTCAATTGCTGGTCTTTGTAATGCTAGTTTAGGACTAATGCAATGTTTACATCTTTGGGAAGTATTCTTTTAGTATGTATATAAAAACTTAGATTAAGAACATGCAAAGAACCATGGAGGAATATTATTTAGGTCTAAATGGGAGTTAAGCCAAGCTGCCAGGATTAAAAGACAGGAAAAAGACCAAAATAGAGTATTGTAACAGCACTGTGGGCACCAGTACTACTATTCCATTCAAATTTGTCTTAGTAGGCTTAGTAGTCAAGACCAGGTGTGGTTGTTTTTTTTAATCAGTCGTAAATCTGTCTCTTATAGGGAGCAGAAAAGAAAGGCAAACATAATGGTATAATTTTAAAGATTTACTGAACTGTGCAAATTTACAGTGAAAGCTGTAGATTTACAGGGCACTCAGCAGTAAAGAATGAAGTGGGAATAGCTAGTTGTTTCAAATAGTCAGCATTTTTTTCAAGCTGTTAAGTCAACCAAGTCCTTAAGAAAATGTTCTGAGCTCTTAAAAGGACAGTGAAAATGTTACTTTTATGTGACGCAAACTGTGCTGAGATATAAACAAAAATTTAATATGAAATAAATACAATAGGCTATTTATTAGAAAAATGAGAAAGAATCACTTTCAGTATGGAGCAACTGCATTATACACAGCAGTGGTACTGAAACCATACAGTTCTCAAATTAGGTTTACTCTTTCAGGTCAGAAAAATGAGTGGAAAGTGTGTTGGGAAATGTAAAATTTTCCTTGGGAGCCTAATGACTTATTTGCATAAAATATAAAACAGTCAAGCAATCCTGAGACGGGCTTTTAAATTATACACCAAGAAAGACATGTACTTCACTCTTGTATTGTTTTAACAAAATCTTGAATTGACCTCACAGTGTGGTGGTGGTGTTAAAATGTGTGTGGTATAGTTAGGTAATGAGATGGACTGTTTAGTAAGGCATTAAGAAATAAATAACAGATGTGCTAATAAACAATGAATCAGTCTATACAGGGTAGAACAGGTGACAAAGTGTCCTGATGCACTACAGTGTATCATTTCTTAGTTAAATTCATGTTTCAATTCAAGAACAATGATAAGACATTAGTAAGAGTTGTATCAATTGTATTAATAGCTTACATCTTTGTTAAAATATGTGTGAGTAATAAGAAAATATTTTATTACTGAAATTTGTTATTTGCACTCTTGGGAGAAATTTAGAATTGCGGAGCCTGATGGCACACTGTTCCTCTGTTAATTCTGGTGCACATGGACTTGTGCTTCTCTATATTGTCATTTAAATATTTCAGGAAGTCAAATAATCTAAAGCCATAGGCAGAGATTTCCTAAGACAATTCCAAAATCAAGCCTTTGGAAACAAATGCCTACCTTTTCTCTCCTCCATAGGAGACAGGTTCCTCATGCCTCTCTCTAACTCTTGGTTATTTATATGTATTTCTTTCCTCTTTTACATACCTGGAGGGAAAAGTCAGTTTTACGCAGTTCAAGCTTTGCCTTTCCCGTTTGCTTTGTTGTAAAAGAGATAGAGGCCATGTACAGTTTCAAAAGAGCTCAGAAAGGTTTCTCACCCTTACAGGGATATATAAATTTGTAAGTAATTACACACTATCTTTTTGAATGCTTTGTGTCAGAGGTGACACACTGAATATGCACACTAAATTTTCTTAACTTTCATAACTGAGTTGCAGTGAATTGGTGGTTTCTTTCTTACATATTCACAAAACCACCATGTCTCTTGATGCAATTTTCAGTTTCAATAGCAAGTAAGGACTAGAAATAAAAAAACAATTAATAAAGAAATATTAGAGACAAGAGACAAAGTTTTGTAGCAATGATAGCTGGGAAAGCTTCATCCAGATTTTAACCAGTGCTAATGCCAAAATGTCCAATGAGAGAATTTATGTCAAATACTGTGCTTAAGCACCTCTCTTGAAATTAGTCTTGATGGCAACACTGTGAAGACCTGGGGGAGTAACTTTGTAGCTATATAAAGTTGTTTATGGGTCTGTAATTAGACAGCAATCAGTCAATGCTTGACATTTTAACACATCAACTGTCTGCAATGGCAAAGTACCAGCTTCAATTGTAAATTCCTCATTAAATTTCCAGTAAAACAGGATTACTGACTGTTATGACTGCCAACATGCATTTTATTTGAAATAGTAATCAGGAAAGTGATTGTAGTTAATTCTAGAAATATGCATCTTTCTTCTATCCTTTTTTTTTTTTTTCCTTAAGGTTTTTAGCTGTAGTATGATACAAATTAAGTAGAATGAGGTCACGGAGCTTTCTCCTTAGAAATACTACATAAATTCTGTGCCAGTTAAAATCTTCAGCTTCAATTATGAAGAAAAATTAAGATGTGCTGTGGAGTGAAACTACAATGGTGAAAGATTAATTAGCTAATATTTGTGAAGCACCAAAGATAAATCAGGCTTTGCAGGTATGTGTGTTAAGTATTGCTGCAACAGGGTTGCTGAAATGCACAGCTGAAAGTCAGTTGAAGGGTTGAATTTTTTCCCAATTAACTCACATCATCTGAAATCTTCTATACTGGGAGGACTTTGCAACTAGGCAAGTGAACTTGCATGATAATCTCCCTGGCAGTAGTGGATCAATACCACCCAATTAGTTTAGCCCACACTTTTCACAGTCTATTAGTGCCTCTACATGTCTCATCACACTAAATCCTTTGAGGGGAACTGAATAGTGAATCATTCTTCATTTGCAGTTCCTTGTCTATGGTGGATGGAAATTGGGTGTTTTGGGACAGTAATGACCAGTGAAGGAAAATTCCTTTTGTAAAGTGGCCAGTGCCTGGAGCTAAAATGTCCCTGCCTAAGCAGATCCCAAACTGTAGATTTCTAGATAGAATAGCTGCATTGGTGTGTGTGAACCTCTTAGTATACAAATCAGAAATGTCAGTTATATCAAGTAAAGTGCCAGTCCAGTATAAACTCACTGTTTGACTCAAACAGTCTTGACAGGGAAGCCTAATGTGGGTTCAGGTATGGCCTGACCTTACCTGGCATAAAGCCAGTGAAAAGACAATTGAACTACCTTTTCTTCTGTGTTGTGCATTCAACCTATAATAAGGTCTTGGACTCATGTCAGGTGTTTACCAAATTTACATTACTAGGGGATCTGGGAGTCATCGTTGTTGTTAATAGTAACAGACCTAAAGCCAACCTGTTCAGACATCAAAAGGGGAGTCTTAAGAATGGGACTTGGAGGTAACACCAAGCTACACCAGCCATTTTGTTAGATGTGGATAATCAAGGTAAAAGAATAAGCCCCTTCTAAAAAGTCCGAAGCAGAATAAGTGTCATTTCACTATACATATTTTAAATCTTCTCTTTTTTAAAAATAAATTATGCTTTTTTTCTTGGAAGACACTTTGTCAGTAGTATTTTGTCATTTTCATTTAGTAGGACATACAAAAAACTTCAAAATTTACCTAGTCCTTTCCTTTTTAGCCATCTCTGGTATATTAGATTCAATATGAAAGAGGCCTGGTTTCTCCATCTGATTTACAAGAACCCCTGTAACATCATCTACTTTGCTCTGTAAGATTTCTCATACTAACAACTTCTTACATGCAACTCTGGGACTTCAGTGATTCCTAATCTTTTTTTCAGATCTACTTCATTACTCATCAGCTACAAACCTGTGTCTTTTATTCAGACCCGAGGTTGAACAGGGCTTTGAGCAACCTGGTCTAGTGGAAGGTATCCTTGGCCATGGCAGGGGGTTGGAACTAGGTGATCTTTAAGTCCTTTCCAACTGAAACCATTCTATGATTCTATGAGGGTGACTCTTTTGCTGCCACTGGTTTACCTGTGAAAGCAAGGTTTGAGTAGTAGTAGTCATAATAACAACTGGACAGAGAATCTCTCCTCCCACTCAACAAATAGTAGCCTGAATCACTAGACAAAGAAGCCATAAAAGGAATATGCTGTTCTGAATAATAACCCAGCAATAGTTTTGTTTCTCAAACCCCAAACTTCATATTTTCAGTATTTTAATAAAATTTCTGTGATCTAATTTATGTTGTTTACAGCTTTATAATGAGTCTGTCCCATAAATCTGAAGAATAGATACTCTGATTTTTTCACTTAAATATATCTAAGTAGTAGCAATCTATTCTGACAGTGATAACTTTTTTTTAATTAATTTCACTAGTGTATCTCGTTGCTGTTTACTGGATGTTTCACTATTGTTCTTGTGGCCATATTTTTAGCCTTATAGAATTTCCCAAAGGTATGCTTTACTATTATCTTTGTGCTTCTACATTTACTTTGTATTTGAGTATTAGAGTCTCTTTGCCATTTAGCAGAATTCCCTCTTTGTCCTCTCTTGTTCACACAGTTGTGAAGGGGAGACTTGTTAGTTTTCTGGTCTATGAAAGAGGAAGAAACAGCTGATACTGCTGCCAGGTTTTGTTTAAACATCTCTTGTGCCTCCTTCTCAAAGAAGTGATACAAGACAATCAGAAAACATAATTTCAAATAAAGCCTTCCTTAACTTTGGGGAATATTTTATTCAAGTATAGACCTGTATCTACTTCAGAATCTCTACTGGAATTTCTATCCCATCATGCAGCTGCAGTTTTCGGCACAAATAAGGAATGTATTGTAACTAAGGTTTAGAGGGCTATTCCTTTACTGTGTGCATACATACATGCTGCTTAGCATGCAGTGATAAATATGTTTGCACATCTCTTGATGAGGCTAGACCTCTGCTTCCCAACACGTTACCATTTACATTTTGATAGGAATTCAAATTGTCGTGGTAGTGAAATAGTTCTGGTTTATTTTTATGTCCAAAATACCGTGTGGAGGGTTTGCAGAAAACCTAGCCCCATGACAGTGTTGTACTACCCAATGAAACCAGAGGAACTGCAAAACAGCTGGGCAGTAGTGCATTCATGAGGAATACTCTTCCTGTGATGGTGGCTTGCTACTCTTGGAGGAACCATCATGGTTCCTCAAGCAAAGACTTGCACCTTCTATGCAAAACCAGCAGAGCTTGTTTGCAATTGTAGTTGTACGCTACAGCGGTAGTGAATATTGTTAACTAGGACACTTGTGAATATTTCAGTTACTTTTCTGTTGATGTCAGAGAAGGAAGCTCCAGGTTGCTGCATGATAAATAATGAAGACCTGTGATTTATTTACTCTTTATACAGGCTGTGTTTGTCTGAAGTAGGAGCGTGAGTGAAAAGTCCTTAGTCACCATAAAATTTTCCTTACCTCACCACAGATAAACCATTGCAGCAGTGTAGCTTTTTGCTTAAGGATGGTTTGCAAAATTTTAGTCGCTAGTTCTCTCTGTGGAGCTGCACAGTGCTGCCACACTCAGAAATGATGGAGATATACTGTCAAGCTCCTTTTGTGAAACAGATTGGAGAGTTCTGTCTTAATTCTGCTGTGAGGCCCGGGAATGCCTTCAAATGTAATGTGATTTAGTGTCCTGGGTTCAGCAATAATAGTAATTTTTTTTTTTCTCCTTCTTGGTAGCTGGTGCAGTGCTGTGTTTTTGATTTTGGGCCTGGGAACAGCGCTGATAACACCAGTGTTTTCAGTTACTGCTTGGTAATGTTTTGGTCTGACCAAGGACTTTCTGAGCCTCATGCTCTGCCGGGGAGGAGAGGAAGGCAGGAGGAAGCAGAGACAGGACACCTGACCCAAACTGACCAAAGAGGTTATTCCATACCACAGCACGTCATGTTCAGGATGTGAAAACGGAGAGCAGAGACCCGGAAGGGTGTGGTGGTGCATTGGGGGGTTCGCTGCTGGAGGGTGCACTGGCTGGGTGGGGCTTGGTGAGCAGTTGTATTCTCTTTCTTTGCACTTCTCTTGTCATTATTATTACTGGTGGTAGCGGTAGTGGTTTATGTTATACCTTAGTTACTAAACTGCTCTTATCTCAACCTGTGGGAGTTGCATTCTTTCGGTTCTCCTCCCCATCCCCCCAGGAGCTGAGGGGAAGAAAGAGAGAGGAGTGAGAGAGTGAGAAAACTTCATGGTTGACTGGACTTAAACCACGACACTTAGTATGCCAAATAAGAGTTATATTCTTTGGGTTTCACATTTATATGATGTACAGTAAAAAATTGAACCATTTATCTGGTTTTTAATTATTAGAGAGATAGTGTAGTCTGATGTGATGGGAAGATGTGTTCATCTTCTCTGCTGGTAGAAAGGCAAGGGGATAGTTGAAGGATAAATTTACGATCAGGGAAATTCTGATTGCATCATTTCGGACAGGGAACAAGACTACTTTTCTGCTGGACACAAAGACTCTGTCTTCCTGGAGCTGTGTCATTTTATTTAAATAATCCAGTGAAACCCTCAATGTACATCTATGCTCTATACCACAGATTTCTAACTGGCCATAACAGGCAAACTTGGGTGTGATCCTAGATTTTCTGATTTTTGTGTGAAAAAGTTAATGCATATTTGACTCCTGTCACTGGAATCCAGAAGGAGGCATGTTTTCCAGGAACTCAGAAATACTAAGAAAAGTTATTCTACCAAATTTTATTTTTAAATAAATGCATTAAGTTGTTTCCAAATAAACATTTCTGTAGTTTTCACTTGCCTGTTAATAAAGATGATATTTGCTGCTTCCCCCTGCTATTTAATTACAATTTTATTATACTCGTAAGTTATGTTAAGAATATTTCTCCTCCCCTTCTTGTTATTCCTGTGCTTTTGCAACTATTTTGGGGCAACAGTACATAGTCACAATGTAAATCAGCAGGTTCTGTTATCTACTGTGTTTAATATTTGAATTATATTTCTAGATTTTGGGGGTGGTGTTCAGAGATGTAATGTAGGAACGTGGTTGGAGAGTGTTTTTCTCCATATTTGTTTGGATTTTACAACTTACATATTTGTAATAAAATTTTTTTGTAAACCTCTTTTCATCATTGGGAGCTTGGATTCTGTAAGAAAAACTTCATGTTTTTTACCTAAGTTTGTGTTTTGTCATTTAGTTTCAGGTTAGGCAATTTTCTGATAGTGAATAACAGTCATCATCATAGTAATGCTTCAGCTGAATATCTTGGGACTGGATCTGAGCTCTTGAATGTTTTTTTGCTTATTTTTCCTGGTCGCACTTCTTACTCAAAAGATATTTTGCTGCTGTAGGCTGATAGTTTGCAGTCTTTGATAGTACTGAGAACTTATAATTACCTGGAAAGAGTCACTTCTTTTCTAGTTGTTAAGAACACATTTGTTATCGTTGTCACAATTACTACATGCTGGTGTTTCTTCTGGATAAAATAAATTTGTATCTTATGCTGATCTAAAGCTACAGTGCATATACTGCCACTCCACAAAGTGATGACTTTGTCAAGTGTTTTTCAGTGCAGTTATTTTGAACTACTCCTTTACTTTGCAGTAGATTTAGAAGTACATTTAGATTTACCACTTTGTCTGTTTGCACTGCCTAGAGCCGGAGCCTGATCACGCTGATATGATGGATGGCTGCAGCTGAAAAAGGCTGCCTGAGAGGTCCTGGGGCATGTGTGGTGGCATGCAGGGAGGTGTTCTGATAAACACTGATGGCACCTAGTGGGCAAAAGAGGTGGCAGATGAGAAGGGGCCACCAAAGTCTTACTCACATGTAAATTCCCTGGGGAGATTGGCTGGCCATGTTTCCATCCCTTACCACTGGCTCAAGAGAAAATGGTTTTCTTCTCATCAAATATTCTCTGTATTTCTAATGCAGTTTACTTGCTACTGTAGTCCCGCTTAATTCATGCTTCCTATATTCCCTGTGTCCCAAAGTCTTCATGACATTGTACCATAAATGCTTCAGCCTCTGTTAAATCTTAATGAGAAGCAAAACTGGCTTGAATTAAGCAGGTCTGACTATATCAATATTTTAGCAATGTAATTTGAACTATATGTAAAAGGAGACTTGTAATTCAGGGGATTATCCACTGTTGTATAAGGAGGGGAAAAAAAAACCTCATTATAACATTTTAATGCCTTTCAAGGCTTTCTGAAATTGAGTTCTCCCTTGGTTATACTTGCAATCATTAGGATTTTTTTTAACCTTTTTATTTTATTTCTATTTCATCTCCAACCTTTGTAGAAAAGCCCTCTGGACCAGTGGAATGAAACTGGGAGAAACTAGTGGGTAGTTCCTGAAATTAAGGACCAAATTGTCATGCTACTCAATGTCTCTGGAAGGAACTAAGAGTCTGTTAAGGCTCCCTTGTTCCCTGAGATTTACTTGTAATGGTGGGACTTGCTTCTGTTTTCTGTCTTATTGAGAAGTTTTTTTGTAGCACAGTAAGGCTAATTACTTCATCTCTTGTGCCTGGCAAGGTCATAGCTAAAACATTTTCAACAATGCTTTCCTATCTCCCCTCAGCCGCTTGCTCAGGGATTGTGACAAACCAAAAAAAAAAAACAACAACAAACAGCAACCACAAAACGATTTGTGTTTGTGTGGCAGTTGCTGCCCTAAGTTATATTTTGAACGTATAATACAACTCTTATACAAGTTGTATACTTCTATCACAACAAGTGTAACTCTTGTCAGACAATAAGTGTGACATCCTTACTTCTCTTTATTGTATGTTTTCCCAGGGTTTGTAATGTTTTGGAAGATATTTTCTCACACTCATGTAATCTGTCCAGAGTTTTCACTAGTGTTATTGAAAAGTATTTTTAGTGAAAATGCCAAAGGGCACATGTGCACCCAGGTTTTTTCAATCTGGGGTCTGCTGGGTCTCAGTTTGATTACAGCCATCTGATCAAAATCTGAAAAACTGGCAAAGAGGGAAAGCAAATTCTCTGCATTTTCTTGTCTGAAAACATTAGTTCCATGGACTGTCCAGGGGGCCTCAATTGTATTTTTAGGGAGCTAACAAAAAAAACAGTGAGTTCAAAGGTTGAAAAAAATAATCCCTTTCTTGGTTGCTTTTCATCCAGTTATTCCCCAGTATTGAGCATGTTTTTAGAAAAGAACTGTCTCACAGCTGTTAATTCTGAGTGGCTTCAGAAAGCAAAATGATGCAAAACGCTGTCTGTAGCACTGTACCCGTATTTCCAAACTAAATAACAATACTGTGAAAACTTAATGGCAATTGTTGTGGCATCTTGTGGCCATCTCTCGGCTTTCACCTTTGTGGTTCATTTACCATGGTTTTGAGCACTGAAGTCTCAGTGAAAGCACAGTAGTCCTGGAAGGGCAGAAATTTTACGCTCAAAAGAATAAATTTATTTAAACTGGATTTAGGCAGAAGTTCTATTATGTCTACAGCATTGGTCTTCCATAGTTTGTAAGACTGCAGTTTGGCACTTGTCTGGGAACAAGGACAAGCTTATGAAATGCTTCTTACAAAGCCAGCTTCCTGACTGACCTTCAGACTGTATAAGCAGTACAATGGGCATGTTCTCATGAAGCATGCAACAAATATCAAATTTTCACATTCAGATTTCTATTTCCATGCAACTCCAATTAAAAAAAAAAAAAAAAAAACCAAAAAAAACCCAAACTTGTTTACAAGTGCAATTGTCATCAAGCAGCATCTGCAATCCTATGAAGAATGAGATATAGGGATCATTATTTTTGCATGCAATTTGAAAAAAAAATAAATAAAACCAATAGGTTTTATTGCTTTGAAAACCTATTTCTATTGCAATTCAAATCAGCAGTTTACAAAGGAGGGATGTGATCTGAGCTCAGCACAGAAAGCTTCAATCCTGTCTCTGAGTTTTCTTTCCAAAGTAAAAAGAATCTATGTGAACAGAATTTTCAGCAGGTGTGTGGAACTTGATGTCTCTCATTTGTGTCTCTGCAAGTGCTTTGATTTGATGCAGTAGGCATGGAACAGTAAACAGTCATATAAAGCAGCATAACAAAAGCACAATATAAGATTCAGGTTTCTGGTCCTGGAGACTCAGTGATCCATTTTCCAGCTTTAGTTCAGAAGGTATTATTCACAAGGTATTATAATTACAAGGTTGTTTCTCCTGCCTTATTTCATTCTTAAATTTCAACCTAAAATAAACCCATAAAAACATCACAGAGTTTGGCTGAATACATCAGTTCTATTAATCAGAGTCACAACTTTTCTAAAGTACTTCCCAGGGACTGTAAAATCTTTTTATGGGCCAGCTCCCTTCTCCTACTCCTATGTTAATGAAAGAGCAGTGTTCTTGGATATTCTTTATCTTTCTCAACTGATGGCATGTCAGGTGAGAAAAACTATTAAAAATGGCATCTATGAATGAGTTAGTTATACCTACCCATCTAGAAGCTGCAGGACCAAAAATATTCCACATTATCATGCTGCAGTTATAATAATTATTTTAGGAACTAATGTTGTTGTGTGGTATACCAAAACCAATTATAGACATTATATAGACTGCATTATAGACTTCGATTATTTTCAGTGTCTTGAGTTTTTGAGCACTCAATTCTCCTTTATTGACCTATCCATTTTGTAGGATTGTTGTTCCCTTATAAAATTACTAATTCTCTGTTCAGTAAGTATTAATGGTATTACTAATGGATATCTTTTTATGAGCTGAAAATCTGCTGTGTTGCAAGTTAGCATACTAGAATAATTTATAAGACAATTGACCATCTGCTAGTTTTATTCTATGATATTGGCTGGTCATATCAATAAAGGTAAATATTGCCTCCAATTGAATAGGCTGTCATTCACAGTGTAATTAAATTTTTATTGTTTGTGCTCTCTGAACAGCCCCACAGCTTCTCTTAGAGCTTCTATTAAGAAAATAAAATCAATTACTCAGTGTAAGTGCTCTTATTTTTAATAAGAGAATGTTAAGCTATGAATCTTACATGCTGACAACTGTGCTGTAATATCTTGGCTCTCTAGTAGTTGAATTAATAAACATACATTTGCTCATTTTGTCAGAGCAAGTTTATTGGTATAATGAAATAATGGTTTACTGATGGATGAAACTCTCCAAATCTTCAGCTTGATTAATTTCATAGCATGAAAATGAAGTGGATTTCTTTTATCAAACATGTATTCTAAGGTGAATTTAATGTGGGTGGTTTTTTTTTCCATTAATACATTTCCACATAAGTCTTTTCCTTGGGTTTATCTTGCAATTAGCTCTCTGGAATATTGCAGTTGTAAGCTTTTGCAAGTTTTTAAAATGAGGTGGTCATATTTTCTATTTGATATTTTATGTGAATTGATTCTAGTTGTTCACAGCACACTGAAATGTTGCCAAAAATTGTAGAGTTAGTTCAGTTACATTTACCCCAAATTGTCTTTGTTGCAGATAGTTATTAAACATTGATAAAATATTTCATTTTATATTTTGAATGATGAATGCTATTTTCCCAGGTTAGAACTCCTTTAATGTACAGCTAGAACAAAAGTGGATTTTCAGGTCAAAAGTACTAAAATGTTTCTTGAGCTCTGGTTTGTTCAGGTAAACCATGAGCACAGGCATTTTTTAGTACAATTCTATGATATATTTCTTTAAGTAGTAATTCAAATTATTGTTATTCCTTTGTATGTCATTTTCTCTCCCATTTCCTCAATCTATTTCATATTTGGAGACCCGAAGAAGTTAAAGAACTCTAATTTATTAATTTTTTTTCAGAACCCTAAAGGGAAGTTTGCTTTTGTCACTCATTTCTGGGAACACCTGTGCACTGTTGAGTATAATTGGGCTACAGCTGGTGCCACTGTTGTATGGAGCGAGCGGGGATTTGCAGCCTGAGTGGAAATCTTGACATTGTGTGTCATTGTCTGTTTCCTATGCTGTTACTGTACTTACATATGTTAGAAGGTGTTCTAATTTTGGGGGGATTGCATTCTCTGTTGACTGGTATAGGTGGTGTAGGAAGATCAGCTCTATGAATGTTAAGCATATTGCACAGTAGCACAGAACAAGTCTACTCAACAGCCACTGAATTTAACTTCTGTTTGGAGAAGTTAGGTGGTCATCTTAAGAACACTCTAAAGAGGAATCACTCATCAGCATCTTAAAATCATAGAATGGTTTGGGTTGGAAAGAACCTTAAGATCATCTTTGTTCCAACCCCTCTGCCATGGGCAGAGATGCCTCACCCCAAGACCAGGTCACCCAAGACTCTGTCCAACCTGGCCTTGAACACCTCCAGCGATGGAGCATTTACTACTACTTTGGGCAACCTGTTCCAGTGCCTCATCACCCTCACAGTAAAGAAAAACTTCTTTATATCTAACCTGAATTTCCCCTGTTTTAGTTTAAACCCATTACCCCTTGTCCTGTTGCTACAGTCCCTAATGAAGAGTCCCTGCCCAGCATCCTTGTAGGCCCCCTTCAAATACTGGAAGGCTGCTAGGAGGTCTCCATGCAGCCTTCTCTTCTCCAGGCTGAAGAGCCCCAACTTTCTCAGCCTGTCTTCATATTGGAGATGCTCCAGCCCTCTTATCATCCTCATGGCCCTCCTCTGGACTTGCTCCAACAACTTCATGTCTTTCTTATGTTGAGGACACCACAACTGAGCACAGTGCTGCGAGTGGGGTCTCACAAGAGCAGAGTAGAAGGGCAGGATCACCTCCTTTGACCTATTGGTCACACGCCTTTTGATGCAGCCCAGGACACAGTCGGCTTTCTGGGCTGTGAGCGCACGCTGCCGGCTCATGTTCATTTTCTCATCGATCAACACCCCCAAGTCCTTCTCTGCAGGGCTGCTCTGAATCTCTTCTCCACCCAACCTGTATCCATGAAACATTAAAAAAATGTTGAGGAGAGTTTTATATAAAAGGGAGAAGAGCTACACTTTTTTTGGCTTTAAAATTGTGGTTGAAAGCAAGCTACCTATCTACTGTCCTAAGGAGGTTCTAGTTGAATTGGTAAACGAAGGGAGGAAATAAGATGGAACTATGCACCAAATATGCTGATCAGAAATAAGAAAAAATTGAAAACAAATGCAGTTTATAGTTAGATTTCTAGCTATGGAATGTATGAAGTTTAGAAAAGGCAGTAAATCGAGTAATATTGAACTTAAAATATAAGAACTCTTCTGCTTAAGGGCTGAATAAAAACTTGAGAACAGAAATCAAGATATTATTGACTATGTATAAAAGATGACCTACTGTTCTTTTTCTTATCTTTCATAGCTGAGCTAGCTATTTCATACACACAGTAATATATCAGTGCTTGAAGAAATTGCAGAAAGTGGCCCAAGTAATAAATCAAGTTTACCAACTTCTGTGGTTATGTTAAAGGCAATTCAAAGCACATGGTACACCAAAGTGCCCCCTCACAAAGAAGAGAGCGTCTCTGATGTGTTGGCTGGTATGTGATAAAGTATTGGGTCTAGGTACTGCCTTTGGTCTGCTGAAGAGCAAAGGCTTAGCTTGTACAGCTGAAAAAAATTCCTGTGGTGGCCCTGAGTTACCACAGATGGACTTAGCCATTGGCACTTTTTGAGAACATGCTGCAAATGATCAGCTGCTTCCTGTAGGAGACCTGCCATCTGGAACTTAGAGAGTGATCCTTTTGATAGACATCTCTGGCAGCAAACAGTTTGCCACATGTAGTTTTCCTCTTTTCCTTTTTGGGTTGGTTTGTTTGTTTGTTTTTTTGGTTGGTTGGTTGGTTTTTTTTCTTTCCTGAAGTTTTGGAGGATTTTATACAGTAAACTTTTTGGAGATAATGTTAAAAGATTTCTCCTCTCTTTGGGTTGACAGTGGGGGAAGTTATTTAATTAACTGTTTGAGATTCGCCCTTAAAAAACTGAGGCTTTAATTTCTAAATAGTTAGAAATTGTGGCAGAAGACTGAGGGTCATATCAGAGGCTAGCACCCAGAAAGTATGTGAGCGGACACAGTTTGATACAAGGGAAGTGAACTGACTGTATTTTGGATATTAAGAAGGATTTTGTTTGGTGTGTGTTTAAAGACTTAAGAGAAAGAACTTGAAATATGATTAAATCCTCTGTTGAGCTGGAACTGCCAAAGAAAGCAATGAACTTGGGAATGATTTAGACAGGCTGGGCTTCAAGATGGACAGATCAGTTTCTACTTCCATGTAGAGAAGTATAAAATAACAATATCATGGGATAAAGGACTTAAAAGAGGAACATGCACTCACTAGCCTGAAGTTAATAAATATTGAGCAATTTGTCAACCTAGAGATCGGAGTAGATGCAAATTATAAAATCCTCGTGATAGACAGCAAAGAGTAACAAGGCTGCATTCTCCTTGTGGGTCTAACTGCTGTCTCAAAGTAAGATCTAATACAGGTTGTGAATCAACTTATTCCTAGCAGAGCAGAATTATGTTTGAAGTGTTACACAGAATACAAAGATATAGAAGAGTAAGAGGGAAAGTATGATACTTCATGAAGTAATTTCATATGACTTTTTCCTACATTTTAGTTGACTCAGTTTATTTTGAAAGGACTCCTGGGGCATAGCAGGGTCCACTTGGTGGCCACCTTGTTGTGTGACCAGGCAGTAGGTTAATCACACTATTCTGCAAAAGTAGGATTGGCTCTCTGGGAGTTTCTGCTCCAGTTCTCTTAGTTGTTGTAATAAACTCTCTGAAGGCAGTAAAGTCCAGAAAAACACTCTCAAGCAGCAGGTGAATGTCTAGGAAGAGCTGGACCTTTTAAAATGGTTTATAAGTGGGGACTAAAAGCAGGAGGGCAGAGCATTTCAGTGGATGCACTGGTGAATCGGCTGTTTGTGACTATTTTAGCCTTGATTTGCTTTATTACATTGCTTTACACTTTTGTATCTCTCTATGGTCTTGGCTACTAAACTGACAGTTATTCAGATAAAGATGGCTTCTTTCCATGACTTACACAAGCCCTACAACAATAGGACTCTGCTCTTGCTCGAGATGTGTACATACTACTTTCATTTAGCAGAATCTTTATGAAAAAGCCAGCTCTTTGTTTCACAACGGTATCAAGGCGTTTACAAAGTTTGTGCTGAAAGAATAACACTGAATTAAATTAAAAGCTTTATTTTATCTGGCTTCCATTTCATACATAGCTCTCATTGTTTGTAGTACAGGAAAATAATCAATAATTGCTGCAGTTAATTAAAAATAGAAGTACAATTGAATTATTCCATTCTCTGGAAGCACAACTTATTTTGTACAAGCTTCAAAACAAGAGAGATAATTTCTTTTATATAAAGGTGTACATAAGTTACTAGGAAACAAGAGAATTCATCACGTCCTTGTTTTCCTCTTTGAGGGCTTCAAACTATAAACTCTTAGACTTTTTGTTGATATGTGGGCCTAGGAAAAGAGCAAGTGGGTATTTACAGATCATAACTCACTGAGGAAATAACTTCTGTCACATGAGGGAAGCTGTGCAGTGATGAAATCCAGGTGATGGTTTTGGAGGGGTTTTTAAATGAAGTTTTTGTTTAGAACAGAATATAGTATGTGTCTTAAATGTCTTTCCACCATGTGGTTTAACATGTAAGATATGAGAAATGTCACTTCATGAATATTTCCCCTGAATTTCAGTCTGTCTAGATCTATCTGCCTGTGCCAGTATAGGGGTCAAAGCTGCTTCTACCCAAAGCCAGCTTCAGTGATACAATTGTCTTACTGCGATGTCAATTTCACCATTATTCCTTTGGCTGTAGTTGCTGCAGTTTTAAGAGGTTGCCGATACTTGTTACCCACCCTCTCTGGAAGGGTTACACCACCGCAGGAGTAGTTTATAGAAACATATGTCTATACTGCCTACCCCCTCCAATAGTTGCTTTTGTGCTCTGTGGGCTGCAGCTATTGAGCCTGTTCCTGCTGCCTCTGTGGCAGATGCAGTGATTTTTGACAGCAGTGGCAAGCAGGGCCAGTGTAGTCAGGGGGAGGCATTTTTGTGGCATTTTGATGTGGTCTGCAGGGGGGAAGAATTCTCATGCCTGCCTTTCTTGCTCTTGTTAAGAGCAGCAGTTACTAACTCATTCGTATACGATCACAAAGAAAAGCCAGGGTAGAAATCTACATGGTATCTTTTAAGACTGGAGGCTGGTGAAGCTTGTTAGGGAACTAGGTGTTTATGGTTGCCCAGGGTCTTATACCCTGCCCAAAGCTTTAGGTCTTGGCCACAGTCAGAGGTAGGATGATGGGTTGCCACAAATTTGCCTATTTCCTTCTGTGTTCTCTTGTTCAGAAGCAGCAGTCCGGAAACTTGGAAAGTCTGTATGGTAGAAACAAACTGCAGTGGAAATTAAAAAGAAGAGCAAAAGATCTGAATTCACCGAGGTACCAAATGAAAGTAAAAGTGATCATATATTTTTCTTTTTTTTTTTTTTCTTTTTTTTTTTTTTCAAATACTGCAGGAGTTTCTTCAGAAGATGTGGACTGCTGGTAAAATGTTAGTATTAGGCCTGCAGCAGATTAAATCAAAACAAATCAAAGTACCAGAACTATGGACACTGAAAGGTAGTTGAGGGTGATTAATATTACTGTTTGTGGATTTGCCAAAAATGGCAAATAGTGAAAACACTTATTTTCAAGCTGCAACATAAATATGTTTTGTCAAAGGTTAATCCAATCTGAAAGCATTATTGCATCTTCTTGTATAATACCAGCTTCCCATTTGCACTGTTTGGTTTAGATATATCAGTTAATTGAGTGGCTCTCACCATAAAATGGATCTGGTTACAGATGTGGACATATGTGGTAGGTTAACCCTGGCTATATAGCAGATGCGCATCAAAGCCACTCTATCACTCCTCTCAACTGGGTAATGAAAGGCTCATGGAGAGATCACTCACCAATTACATCATGGTCAAAACAGGCTCAACTTGGGGAAATTAGTTTTCCTATATTACAAATCAAATTAGAGTAGAATAATGAGAAATAAAGCCAAATCATAAAACACTTTACACCCAGCCTTCCCTTCTTCCCAGGTGTCACTTTACTACCAGTTTCCTCTACCTTCTCCCCTCCCTGAGCAGTGCAGGGGGATGGGGAAATGGAAGTTGTCTCTGCTGACAACTGAAGGAAGGAGCCCTTTCCTCTCTCTGGCTGCAATTGCTCCTGCAAAGTAACTTTTTCTCCTTTTTAAATCTGTTATCCCAGAGGCACTGTAGCTGTTGAGCTCAGCCATGGCCTTGGACCTGTCTGGTGTTATCTCTGTCAGACACAGGGGAGGCGTGTAGCAGCTTCTCAGAGAAGCCACCCCTGTAGCCTCCCCACTATCAAAATCTTGCCACAAAACCAAATAGAGAATACAGAAGAAAAAAAAAAAAAAAAGCTTTTAAAATGTGAATGGCTGAAAAAGAAGAAAAGAATTTATTTTTAGCTCAAAGATAATTTTTCACTGAAAGGATTTGTCTGGGAAAGTTATCACGGAGGTGAAATTTGGAATGGAAGCTGGAACTTACAAGTAACAACTTGCTTGTGTTGTATGATGTTATATATATATTAGCTATATATGGTTTGCTAGGTTGTAGTTCACATATTTTAATTTCTTATACTAAGTTTCTAACAGCTGTTTCATTCCAGCGCTGTAATTACTTGATAAGGAAGACTTTACCTTTTATCAGTTTTTCATCAGTTTTTCTTTTCCCTTTAAGCTGATAAAGGAGGTGCAGTGTTCAAGTTGTTAAGCTAAGTAAAATAAAAAGCCCGTTTGTGCTATGAACCTCCTGTAAATAACATGCTAGTGTTCTCTTCCCTCAGAATAACTAATAAAAAAAAGCTTCTATGATGATCTTACAAGACAGGTTTTGTAACATCTGTTTTCTTTTATGCATATAGCTCACACCTACCATTGCAAAACAGACATTCTTCACTGTTATTTGTTGATGCTTAAAGGTTCAATGAATAATTCAGCCCCTTCACCCTTCTTGCTTTGCTGCACACCTATTGAGCTTCTAGAGCAGAGTCATATCATTAAATTCCAACTTCCTTTACAGCTCCAATTTCATGCTTGGCCTTTCCTAAGATACATACCAGCAAAAAAAAAAAATAAGTGAAAGATAGAAAATATTTGCACAAATTGTTTTAGCAAACCTCAGTTGCGTATAGTAAGCCTTTCCCATTCCTTCTTAATTCGAATGCATTGGTAAAAGGATTTTGCATCTTTTGGTCAGGCAAACCGTGTTGTGTTACAATTATGTCCACCAGTATACGGGTAAGAGTTCAAAAATACAATGAAGTTGCAGAGCACTGTAAGCACTGTCTTTAAAGGTCGTGAGCATATCACTGTGTATGCACGTAAATAACGTGGAAATGGAACCACTGAGTCCCGCATTTAGGAGGCTTATGATGATTACAGGCAGGTAGATAGTCTGCACGTCTGCCTGTAACTTTTCCATTGTGACAAAATATGAACAAGCTTACATTATCTTTAATTGTCACCGCTTTTTTTTAACTTGTTAATTCACATACTCTGTAGTTCACTAAAAACTAATTATGTTATGTGCTGAAAGGTGAGCAGGGGAAGCCATGTTTTAGAACCTTCTGTACAGAGGAGTTGTCCATGTTGGAAAAGTAAGGACTTTTTTAGTAAACATAATGTGAAAAGTGGTTCATTCCTCAGTGTAGTCAAGGCAGTCATATCTAGTCTTACACCAGAAGGCAGAGATTTATCCTTGGATGCCAGAAACATTTCAGAACCTGACGACCCTTGCAGTCAGTGGGATCTAGATTCCCTTACAAACCCAGGTTTAGTTCTTGTAGAAACTGTTAGGATGTTAGGATTAACCACATCCATTTGAAACAATTCCAAATGGAAGGGTTTGTTGTCCTCAGTGCATAATAAAATGTGTTCATCATCTTGCTACTTAACATTGCCTTTATTATGAGTGTTTATTAGGAATGATTGCCTGCAGTGATTAAATAAAGAAAGAAATATACTCCTATACTGGAAGAGATTATTCTAAAACTTATTTCCTGTGGGATTCCTTGTTATTAATTTTGTTTCAGTGGAGCACTCATTTGGACTCTTCTGAATCTGAAGAATTTCTGCTTTTTTTCAGTCACCAACTTGTGAGATAAACATTTCATAATTGGAGTTGTTCAGGGAAAAAGAGAATATCCCTTTCAAAAGAGCTGTTTGTATGTGAAAAATCAATATAATAGTGATAGATGAGAAAATATAAGAACTCAAAGTGTAACTTAAAATATTTTTTCTGCATTAATGAAACCAATGAGATTTGATTCTCCTAAATAAACAAAAACCCTGGCTGCAGACAAGCTGCCCATAATGACTGATTTCTGA
The DNA here is from genome assembly GCA_017639245.1 of Myiopsitta monachus. NCBI lineage: Eukaryota > Metazoa > Chordata > Aves > Psittaciformes > Psittacidae > Myiopsitta > Myiopsitta monachus. The sequence goes on along the minus strand of CM029917.1, from coordinate 67,601,817 downwards.
GAAGTTCTGGGTTTTTTTCTGAGTGTTCACTGCAACAAAACTTTGGCACTTTGGCTGCAGAATAATTTACAAGACCTCAAGGTATTTTTAGATATGGGTTTTGTTCCTTGTATAAAAAAAATATTGTTGACAAAAGTTGCTGCTTTAGAAAAAAAATTTCCCCACAGTTGCAATTTAACTACTAGCAGTGTAACTACTACCAGTATGCTCCAAGAGATAATTTTTTTCAGATTTTCTTAATGGAAAGACTCAGGCAGGATAAGGTGAAGTATGAAGATAAAGCTTATTTATTTAGCCTATTAGTTCACAAAGTTTAGATGCACTTATTTAGTAATAAAGTGTATTTAATATTCCTGAAAATGATTGGATGCCTCAGTTTGCCAGTCGTTTTTCTCAGTGAGACCTTCATTTGACAAGTGTCTGTATTGTATATTGCAGTGGATAATCAAATCGATACTTAGATTAAAAAAAATAATCAGGATTACATAAAAAATAGGTACGTGATGCTATGAGGCATTACATAAGCACCTCTAAAATTTTTTTAAAAGTTTTGCTCAGATACTTTAGGCTAAAAATGGGAGCAGCTATACTCTCATTTTGTATTTTGTATTCTGGTGGTTGTTTTTTCTTTCCCAGGCTCTTAGTATCATTGTCTGAATATTGTCTATTATTAAAACCTGCTTGCTGCTTGTCGTAGTGATGTATTCATTTGCGGATGGCAATACTACGATATTAGTTCTCTAGAGCTCTCCAAAGTGGAAAAAAAATTCCAGATAATGTTTCAAAATTTTTCAAATCTTCTGATCATCTGGACATATCTTGCATGTACTCTTGGGCAGGCATCTTATTATGTTTGGGGCTTTTTTAAAGTGTATTTTAGTGCAAAGTGACTTTATACATCATACACATTACCTATATTCTGTTGTTTATATCTCATCAAGTATGCAATTTGTTGGGCCGGCAGTTCCAAGTCTTAGCAGATGGAAGCCACTATTTTTATATCTATAAATAGTTAATTTGCTGTCATTCTTTATTCCTCCAGAGGTAGAAGGAATTAAATAAAGTCAATTGATATAGTAATAAAAGAAATTTGCAAGGTTTTTTGCACTGGCTATTGCTGCTAGTTTGTGTGATTGGTCTTTTCAGCCATTTTTTGTTTAATGACATCAGTTTAAGCATAATGCAATTGCTGTTCAAAGAGTTGTTTAAAATTATTATCCTCCAAATAATACTAGCTTTTTGGAGAATAACATTATCATAATGATCTCCTTGCTTCTCATGATTTGTGTCGTGTTATTGACCTTAATGTCGGTCTGTGTATGAGTCAGTGGAAAGCATATGCCTGCAAGAAGAACTTTGTATATATTTGTAAATGTAACTTTCAGTAATGCAATTACACTTACATGCTTTAATTAGTCTGTGGTGGTGCTATTCTCGTGCCAACTGCAAAACACTGCGACAGTAGGAGGCACATTTTTTAGTAACATCACAATGTGACATCCCTGTAATAGTGAGCACACTTCCACAGACTACCAAAAGTAGTGCTGCATTTTCTACAGTGTTAGTCAAAGATCACATACACGTGTCCTCTTTGCTGGTAGCCAGGAAGCCTGTGGCATGATCACTAATGAAGCAAGAACTTGTTTTGCATATGCAAATGAACCTCAGTCATACTATTTACTTTCTAAATTAAGAATCTGTAAGAGTTTCTTAGATATACGAGGGTGGCAGCAGCCAGTACGTATACTTTTTTTTTTCTTTTTACTCAGTTTCTGTATAGAAATAGACATGTTTCAGTTACATTCCTTTTTCACAGCTCTTCAGAATTTGTTGATTTTTTTTCATTACAGGAGGGGAAGTATCTGGCATGAACAAGTAACTGTATGATGATTTCCTTTGGCAGCTTACATGCAGTCAAAGATAGATGCAAGGATTGTGTTTAGACTTGATGAAAAAGTTCAAGTTTTAGTACCCAGTTTCTGCTCTGGGATGCAGAACATCTGATACCTGCTCCTGTTGAACCACATCCTTATGTCTTTCATCAGATGGTTTGAAGGATTTCATTCCGCACCAGTCAGGATTTGATCCTTGGTGCGTGTATCACTTCCCTGATAGCATCTGCCTATAGCAAGTTGCCTACCACTGTGGTTTGCATACCAATACATACTTTTCAGTATCTTTCCTTCTAGAAGAAGCTGTTTAATAAAGCAAAGCACAAATAAATGATCTACCGGCAGAGTTCTACTTGGCTTCTGTACTCTGTGAGAAAGAGATTTCTCATTAATTTATCAGATTCATACCCTCCATCCCACTCACAAGCTGCTCACTTATTACAGTAAGTCATTAAAGAAGCCTAAAATTGGTTGTATTTGTTTTCCTGTGTAAAATGTGCAAGTTTAAAGACGATCTCCCGAGTTAAATTCTGATGAGTACTTGCAAATTTGCTGCAGATTCAGTAAGAGGTGCTTTATTGACTTGATGCCTTTACTTACTTAAGAACAATAAAATCTCATGGAAGAAATGGGTATGAAGGCCAAAAAGAAAATATTGCAATAGGCACAGAAGTACTAATTTGTTAGCTAATACACACTTTCAAACATGTAAGGCTTTATAGAACTTCCTCTGCAGTTGGTTTAGTTTGGAATGAAGCCATTAGTGTGACTTGATAATCCATGCTGTCCATAGGAACAGTGTTATAGTAATGATCCTAATTTTGAAATGTCATTTTGTATTGTTTGCTTCAGAAATGCTGTTTTTCTCACTGGACCTGAGTGTTTAATGTCTATAAACAATACATGAAAAGAGAACCTAAGCATCTATAATCAGAAAAGATATTTTGGCTTCTGGTAAGTTGCCAATTGTAATTTAAGTCATTAAAGCTTTTGTGATGTTTAGCACCTTGGGTTAACAATGAGAAAAGTCTTTTAAGCTGTACTGAAGGGCAGACTTTAAAGGTTAACATCTTCTGCATGCAGCTTTGACCACGTGTCATGGTTTAAGCCCAGCCAGCAACCCAGAACCACGCAGGCGCTCACTCACTCCCTGCCTTCTTCCCCCTGCCCCCGGCTCCCAGAGGGATGAGGAAGAGATTTGAAAGAATGTCACTCCCACAGGTTGAGATAAGAGCATTCCAGTAACTAAGGTATAGCACAAACCACTACTGCTGCCACTAATAATAATAATGATGATAAGGGAAATAACAAGGGAAGAGAATACAACCACACACCACCTACTAACCAATACCCAGCCCAACCCAAGCAGCAATCAAGCCCTTCCGGGTAACTATATATATATATATATATATATATATATATATATATAACCCCAGTTTCTAAACTGGGCATGACATGCTGTGGTATGGAATACCCCTTTGGTCAGTTTGGGTCAGGTGTCCTGCCTCTGCTTCCTCCCAGCTTCCCCTCCTCCCTGTCAGAGCATGAGACTCAGAAAGTCCTTGGTCAGAGTAAACATTACTGGGCAACAGCTAAAAACGTCGGTGTTATCAATATTATTCCCAGCCGAAAGTCAAAACCACAGCACTGCACCAGCTACTAAGAGGGAGAAAAATGACTGCTACTGCTGAACCCAGGACACCAAGATACAGTATTCAGAGAAGAGAGTATTAATTAGAAAAATTCATAGGCAGGTGCAGTGGGATTTAAAAAAAAAAAAAATTGGGAAGATTTTTTTCTTGCTTTTTCTTCTTTGTTACAATTTGTGCTGAGTCTGATGATGAATAATTGAGGTGAGATTTCCCGATTTGTTCAGCATTGACCTAAATCAGCGCCTACTAAAATCACTGTGAATTTTAACCATATTTTAAGACAAAGATGATTCTGCTCAGTCCTATATGTATATATATGGTTTGGGGTGGTGATAGGATGTGTGTCCATGAATGAATTGAGTGATATTTTTATTTTTTTTTCAGTTCCTCAAATTGATTTAAACCAATAAAATGTGTAGAATTTCATTTTAAAGAGTCAAAAGACAATTAAAATTCCAGTTAGCAAGGAGAGTGCACTGTTAGCAGCATCACAGAATCATAGAATCACAGAATGGTTAGGGTTGGAAAGGATCATAGTTCCAAACCCCCTGCAATGGGCAAGTACACCTCCCACTAGACTAGGTTGCTTAAGGCCCTGTCCCACCTGGCCTTGAATGCTGCCAGAGTTGGGGCATTCACAACTACCTTGGGCAACATGTTCCAGTGTTTCGCCACTTACGCTAAAGGATTTATTCCTTATATCTAACCTGAATTTCCCCTGTTTAAGTTTAAACCCATTACCGCTTGTCACTGTGGTCCCTGATGAAGAGTCCCTCTCCAGCACCCTTGTAGGCCCCTTTCAGTTATTGGAAGGCTGTTGTGAGGTCTCCACACAGCTTCTGTTCTCCAGGCTGAACAGCCCCAATTTTCTCAGCCTGTCTTTGTATGGGACACGCTCCAGTCCTCTTATCATCCTCATGGCCCTCGTACTTAGCATAAATCCTTCTGCCATAGCACATTTTAGCAGCTTCAAAGCAAGTCAGGGGTCATCATTTATGAGGGAAACAGTTCACTTACAGTTAAAACTAAAGGTAATTTTGTTAAAGTAAGTGTTGGAGATATTAAAGGCCACTTACCTGAGAGGCAAGTATTGATGTGTTTCACTGTCTGCCTGACATCTAAGTTGCATAGTTTGTCCTTTTTGGCAGTCTCCTGTTGGGTTCAGCAGGCTTTTTTGTTCACCCGTCACATTTGCTGAGCTCTGAAGCTCCTGGGTTGTTTTTGAAACAGAGTGTTTCTATTCATACATGGAAATATGTGAAAATACAGCACCAGTCATTATTTGAAAGGGAAGGTATTTGGATGTTGGGTCTGTTTGTATGTTTTACTGAAGCATCTCTAATTCAAACCATGTGAATGTGAAGCTGAAGCTGGAGTATTGAACTGCAAGGCTAAGCATAGCTGAGCAGAACATATCTCCATATTCATTACACAACAGAAAATAAATTATATTACCTCATTAAAAAAAAAGCTATTTCAGCTGAAAATCAAAGGCACATAATGTCTGCAGAAGAAGCCTCTTGTTTTCAGTCTTCTAAGAAAAAACTCAAAGGAAGCAAATACTTCTGTAAAAGAAAATAAAAAATCAAACCCACCTTTTCCTTTAAAAATGCATCCAAGATATTCATTAGCCTTCCTTCCCACTGACAGCACCTTGAGAGACTCACTTAATCTCTTTGTCTCCTTTCTCTCTCTTTAAGGACAGAGTGGTAAGATTTAATTGTTTCAAAGTATTATGAGGAATCAAGAAACAGCTGAAAGGGAGGATCTTTAAAAGCAGTAAATAGTCTAACATGTTTTTAAATGTCTTCATAAAGTAAAAAGCTCAAGTTTCAAACCAACATATTAAATTGTTTAGTTCATTTTCTTCTGATGGGGTAGGCTCAGTTAAAGCATACCAAAGAAAGGTATGTGGGAATGGTATTGAAATTTAAAAAAAATAAAATAAAAAAATATATAATTAGGAGGATGAGTGGAGTGAATGCACAGAAGTGGAAATTAATAAATGCCTTCCAGTGGCACAGGCTGTAACCATGTGATGATGTTGGGTTGTAGTAATGTAAATGGTAAGACAACATGATTGTAGCAGTTGTAGTTCTGCTAATTGTTTGCATTCATGGTTTAATGATGCTAGAAAGAAATGGTACATTTCTCTGTAAAATAGACCTGACACTTTCAGCCAGCATTATGTTCAGCTCTGAACCAAGTGACTGGGAACTGTATGTAGCCTGCTTTGCAAATATTTGAAGCAGTGCTAACCTTTGAGGTTCACTGAGGGAAATGGAGTGTTATTCTCTTGATTTAAAACCTATTACAACTGTTCACATGCTAAGCAACATACACATTAGAAAGACTGCTGTAGACCCCCAGCAAAGTTGCATCTCTTACGCATTAGTATTTCCAAGAACCTGTCTGAGCATACCAGTGCAGTTTGTCCTCACATTACTTGCTGTTATCAGGTATCTAGGCTTGGTTTGATGGGAAAAAGGAAGCTTTAAAGATAAAACCTGCTATTGAGGGTAAGGAGTTCCATTTCAAATGTCTTTTTTTTTCTTTTAAATAAAAATGGGTAGAAGCATGGGATGGGAAATGGGTATATCTGTTACTGAACACAGTGCCCTGGAAAAGGCTGGTATTGCCCACAAAGTCCAAATTCCTCATACAGATAGGTCTCTGTCAGTCTCAAAACCTGTAGTAGAAGACTCAGAGTGGAAACTTTAACATGCCCCTAGGTATGAGAACAGTAATATTGCTAGTGGCCCATTATGCCTGTGTCTGTATTAAAACTGCTTTACCACTGCCATCACCACAGCCCTGGTGATGTTGCTGAACTAATGGGAGAAAAGCAGTCCCTGCTTTCTCCAGAACTAGCAATTAGTTTGACTCAATGTCGTGGTTTAAACCCAGCTGGCAACCCAGAACCACGCAGCCACTCGCTCACTTCCCACACCATCCTCCCCAGCACCCGGAGGGATGGGGAGGGGGATTGAAAGAATGTTACTTCCATGGATTGAGACAAGAACAGTCCAGTAACCAAGGTATAACACAAACCACTGCTGCTACCACCAATAATAATAATGATAAGGGAAGTAACAAGGGAAGAGAATACAACCGCTCACCACCCACCAACCAATACCCAGCCCAGCCCGAGCAGTGATCTAACCCTTCCAAATAACTGCCCCCAGTTTCTATACTGGGCATGATGTGCTGTGGTATGGAATACCCCTTTAGTCAGTTTGGGTCAGGTGTCCTGCCTCTGCTTCCTCCTGGCTTCTTGTGCCCCTCCTGCCTGGCAGAACATGAGATTCTGAAAAGTCCTTGGTCAGAGTAAACATGACTGAGCAGCAACTAAAAGCATTGGTTTTATCAGCATTGTTCCCAGGCTGAAAGTCAAAAACATGGCACCACACCAGCTACTAGGACTGAGAAAAATTTCTGCTGCTGCTGAACCCTGGATACTCAAGTATGAGAGCAGATATGCATCAAGTACCTCAGAAATGCTAGTACCACTAACTCATACCAGTTTACCTTGCTTTATAGTCTGTCTGACATTCAAGCAGTAGTAGCAATTGAAGGTAAGCTGTGCAGCAAAAAAGGAAAAGGTGTTTGTTCCTAACACCGACAAGTTTCCCTGTGCAGAGCCAGGAGAAATAAAGATGTATGCAAATCACACAGCAAAAATGTGATACAGACTTTCTGTGTCCTTCCCTAAGTTTCTCAAGTTCCAGCTTAAAACAATTGATTTTCCTGCCTGGATGTGCTGTAGGAGGACAGTTCCAAAACTTCTTTCTCCTGTTTTCTAACCTGAACATATTGCAAGACTAACTGGTTTTAACACATTGAAAATCAGACTGTGTGTAGACATAGTCCATGAAAGTATTTGACGGACTGTTGTGATAGGACAAGGGGCAATGGGTTAAAACTAAAACGGGAAGTTCAGGTTAGATATAAGGAAAAAGTTCTTTATTGTGAGGTTGTTGAGGCACTGGAACAGGTTGCCAGTAGAAGTAGTAAATGCTCCTAGCAGTGTTCAAGGCCAGGTTGGACAGAGCTTTGGACAACATGGTCTAGTGTAGGTGTCCCTGCCCATGGCGGGGGGTTGAAACAAGATGATCTTAAGGTCTTTTCCAACCCTAATCATTCTGTGATTCTATGATTCTATGATATTTGTACTCTGCCATGTTACTTGCAGTTATCACCTGGTCATACCAACTGTACACAGTAGAAGGGAATATGTATGTATATGGTAGCATATACCTATATTATATGTAATAAGAATGCTAATAGTAGTGCAACCTATTAAAGACACAGAACCTGTCAGTGTAGTACACTAGTACATTATCAGCACATATAATGCAACAGACATTATCTTTCTGATTTTCCAAACCTAGATCTTGTGTGCAGACCAAGAATGCTTTTCCTTGTTTTTTTGGAGTTGAAGGTAGTGTTGTTAGTGTGCACTGGCAAACTTGAAATCTTATCCCACTTTTCCCACTGCATACCCATGAGAAGAGAACCAAGGACCAGTTCTTAAGATTTACATTCTCACCAGGTCCCATGGAGGGATTTCAGTAAGGGGGTTGCTGTGAATACCAGCTCACCTTGATTTGCATAGAGTTTTTAACTGTGTGTAGTTTTGACAGTCCTTTTGAAAGGTGAGAAATGGCCCCATATTCACATTTTTAACATTCATTATGGAGAAGCAAGAAGCCTGTGGTTTTCAATTGCCTTTCTAACAGTGGTCAGATGATGAAGACAATCTGTTTAACAAACTGGCATATAAGATAGCTTTCTCCGTATGTCACACATTTGCCATTCCATCTGCTGGGTAATAAAGCCCGCAAAAGCCCAGCCTGACCAGCCCCAGGGTGATCTTCTTGTCTTCCAAAAAACACCAGAAAAAGTGACAAACTCATTTAAACTTTAACATATTTTACTTCACTCAGTACTTCCTGTTGTTCTTGATACTACGTAATAATAAAGCCAATAGGCGTAAATCAAGTATTTGAGGTAATAATTGTTTTTTACTCTTTGTCCTCAAAGAAGGAAATACATGAGAATATGATGCACCTTACCAATGATTTGTAATAGGTACAATAAGCTAGTGCTTTTTCTTTTTTTTAGGTCAATTAAAGTTAGTGAGGAGTCAGACTCTGGGTATTAGAAGAGGATGACTGTGTTACAAGCATCAGCAGGAAAAGGACTAGACAAATGGAAACTTGTCTTGAACAAAATATAGAAAAACATAAAAATAAAGTAAAACACCAATTTGTCAAACCACACTTTTAATAGGCACTTTGCATCTAAAATAAGGTGGAAAACTTCAACAGAAATTGATGTGAATGTAATTTTCTAACTAAGCAAAAAAAACCTTACCTGATATGCTGCTGTAAAATTGGCAGTTAATGTTGGGGGATTTCAGAACTTCCTTGATATATGATTCAGTTATGATTTTAAGAGTGTTCCACAAAATGTGGCATTGTTGATTGCCAAATGCAAATGAGGCTATGCTGAACACTCAAAATTGGGTTAATCATAGTGGTTGACAGTGAACTTAAGCATTTTTATGTGCACTGTTCATCACAGTTATTAATGAAGATAACTAGTAAAAACTTTGTCATAACTAGGGCTTCCAGTAAAGATGCCTTCTAGCCTGGGAGACAGGTAAGAAGATCTTAACCAGGTATTCTCATTTTTTTGGCTATAGCCTAGCTACAAAACTGTACAAGCACAGCAATAAAATGAAGGTTGAGTTTCTAGCTATATTCAGGGGCAAACACTTTCAGATTGGATCATGGAAACTTGTGCTTTAAGGAAAAGGTTTTTTAGTTAGGCAAAAGTCTGCTAGAAAATCCATTCAATTTTTGAGAATTATTTAAGGAGTTAGAGATCACAGTGGTGAAACACTGTGATTTATTTGATGTTTGATTAGAAGATGTTCTAAAAGATGGGATCACTAGCTGCAAAATTGTTATTTGCATCCTTAATGGAGATGGTCTTCATTAAGTTTTAACATTTTAGTTTTATGGTGAATATAAAGATGCATACAAGCACAGCACAAGTCAGTCTGAAGTTTTTTTATTATCTCTTGAAGAAGTCTTCAAGTAGTATGTACAAAATTGTACATCATGCAGTCCAGCTGATATGGTCAAAGCTCTTTTATTTACCATTATAACGGTAAACAGGCAGGTAGTGAGAAGTCCTTGGTGGATGTGTTAATCCTTCGGAGGCGCATCTGTGCATGGTGTTGCTAACATTCCCTGATCTAATGTCAGAAATACAGGTACGTGTTAAAGAAGTTCACTTTTCTGCTTGGTAAAGCCCCTATTCTCTTTCTGTAGACATGGAATGGGACAACCATTCATTCTGAGTCCACAGCCCCTTAAGAGGATGCAGTTTCTCTAGCTGAACTGTTTTGGTTGGTTGGTTTTGCTTTGTTTTGTTTTGTTTTGTTTTTAATATGAGAATAAATGCATTCATTCTTGAGCCAAAATATATCTTTTGACTGGCACAATTGTGCAACACACATTAGCCACTCAAATCTCAGTCCCATGAAGACCTCAGAAGAGCTTCAAGAAAAAAAGTCTCTGTCAGAAGATGATGTAGTGCAATTTCCTTCTGTAAAGGAACTTCACATGGCTGCATCCCTGCAGTTATGTGCTGGTTTTGAACTTCAGTTTGTTATGCTGTTTCCAGTTTTTATTAGCTCTTGCAGAATTCTTCAAGGAGTAAGAGCTTCTCTTCTGTTGCTAACCAAAGTATTTGAAACCTAACTCTCATGAGGCATTGTAGAGAATGGAGGGATCTGTGAAGGTTTTTTTGTTTACAAGAGAGCAGGTGTCACTGAATCGGAGTTTAAATATGGTTGTACAGTGCTACTCCTGTAGGGAAAACTGGGATACATTGTGTGCAAGGTGGTAAAAAAGAGAGATTTCAGCTTTTGATTACTTATTTTACTCATAAACCTCTATATTTTATACTCAATGTTAAAATGCAAATTATGTGTTAACAGCAATCAAGGACACTTTAATTTTCATGTTTCATTACTTATAGCTGGTTCCTTATTTAGAGAAGTCCCTTTTTAAATTAAGATGACAGTTGTTACTGCTCTGATACCTTTTTTTATACCTGCTGTCCTCAAATACAGCTACATCTCTTTTATTTTCCTTTGTTCATGTTTGACCTTTGTTAGTAGAAAGAAATCTTGATGCCAAGCTTTTGATAGACTGAAAAAAAAAGACAAAAACCAAAGGGAGATTGTATGGGAGCATGTCAAGGAAGATAAGAGGGAGGTAGGTATGCTGTCCAGTGCTCACTCAAATCCTCTTCAGGGATTTGAAGTCACCTGCATTTAGGAAGTTGTCCCAGATGAGCTCTGATCTCTCTCAAAGTGGTTATATAGTGCATCTAGCTCTAGTTTCTGCAGCTAATCTCACTGGCAGGCTATGCTAACCTTGGGTATAGTGCAAAAGAAGAACAAAGCTTTTGGCTGCTGTCTGTTTTGATATAACAAATTGTGTTTGCTGGGCAAGTGATTTATTGTATGAGCATCATTCCTGTGATCATATGAAGGCCACTGAGTGCGTTGCAGAAACTCTAAACAGCGCACAGTGACCAGAATGGTAGTGGCTGCCTCACTCCAACACTCCTGGTTACAGGTAATTTGAATGTTGTAAACTCAGTGCACTCTAAAAATTATGGGTGTTTTGTGTGCAAGGCACAATTGAAAAGATAAAATAAGTTCCTGTATTGTCTGGTTTTCTCTTTTTCATGCTGGAATTAATATATTAACTCCAAATTTTCACAGGTTTGGTGCATTACATTGTGCAAGTGTTTGAACATTTTGTGTACAATGTAATCTCACTTCAGAGGACATAGAGAGATGTCAATATCTTGAGGTCCTTTTCAACCCTAACCATTCTATGATTCTATAGATATAAAAGAGGAAATTCTTAACTGTGAGGGTGCTGAGGCACTGGAACAGGCTGCCCAAAGAAGTGGTAAGAAGTGGTAAGTGCTCTATCCCTGGCACTGTTCAAGGCCAGGCTGAACAGAGCCTTCAGAGACATTGTCTAGTGTGAGGCATCCCTGCCTATGGCAGGGGGTTGGAACAAGATGATCTTAAGGTCCTTTCAAACCCTCACCATTCTACAATTCTATAGAATATGGACAGATTCAAGCATTTTATATAGAATTTACTTTAATTTAGGCAAATTCTGAGGTGGGAAATGTGACATCATAGAGCAGTAGTCAGTGTGCATCTCAGATGGAAATGAATATTATATTTTTGCACATTGGTGTCTTCCTCAAGTTATAACACTGTGTTCTTCCAGGTTATGGAGGTATGCAGAAGGCTAAAGGCATATAGGGCTGCTGTGATGTATTGCCCCATGTTTTCCTGAGGACGATTATGATGTATAAGGGTACCTGTGCTGCAAGTGGCCCCATGTGGACAGGTCTTTCTCAGCATAAAACTACATGACAGGCTGTTCTAGCAGTGATTATTATCTAGTGTTTGTATTACACAGAGTATTGTACTATGTTATCAGTGATTATATTACCTTGAGTGTTACCCCAGAGCAGAGAATTTTAATTCCCTCTCTACACGCCCCTAAGTTACTGAAGTCTTTTAAAGGAGCATAAGTTAGCACTTTTATATCCTTCATTAAAAACAATTACATAGCTGATTTTCTGAAAATCATTTTGGGTTTTTGGAAGTAGGAAATTGTGAACAGAAAAGTCCACTGTGTATCACAATTCGAGTTCCATTTAAGCTGTTTATAGAAACAGGCTTGATAAATAATATTTTCTTTTCAGATAGAAGTTTGTATGGGAGATATTAGTGTTTTAGGACTAATCACGTGAAAGCGAAATACTAAATTGTTCACTTCTTCACAAATAATGATTGGATTTTGTAATTTTGCTGTATTTTGCTTACTCTGAAAGTTTATTTAAAATCTCATATTTCTATATATAGCAATATGTATTCTATACGCAAACTTGAGTTCTTGTCCAATATACCTCCATAGTGATATGCCCTTTTATGTGATAGAAATGTTCTTAGTGCAGAAACTGTTTCAATGCCTTCTCATTTGCCTTTGTAGCCTTAAGTGTACTCTTTTTGACTCTCCTGGGAGGCAACCTAACTTTTTTAAATCCACTGAAAATTAATATTTCCCTATTTTTTTCAATTTCCATCTCCCATCTTAGACATGAGTCATCATGTATTACGGGGTGGCCTACTTTCAGGCTTTTCTGTTGATTCTTTTCCATGGTCTGTTTCAAGCACGTTGGGGCTTGGGTTTTTGTCATTAAGAAAGGAAAAAGAGGGTATATATATGGCTGTTAACACTTGGGAAAGTAATGCCTGTATTCCAGTCACTATTTCAGCACATTTTCAAGTTTTTCAATGAAGAAATACAGCAGGAAAACATGATGGGTCTTATCTCTTAATATTGTGTAGCCCTGTGGTTATGACCCTTGCTCAGATATGGGACTACACATTCATTCTTTTTAATATATAGATTCAAATCTGTTCTGTCTCAAGCTGGAGCTATTTGATACTCTCCATTATTCTCAGAACAAATACTTTGTGCTGAACAAAAGAACTGTCTGAAAGTTATCTTCTCCTGTAGTGATATGTAGGGTTGTTTTGTTTGGTTTTAAATTTAAACCACTTTTTTCCCTTTCTCCAAGGTTAAAGGATGAGTATTGTCTCTGACAGGGACTCACATAGGCTGCAGTGTCTCAGATAAATAAGGTTACCATAAAGATAAACACTTTATAAATTGTTCAAAATTTTGAGAGATCTACATCTCATTCCACGAGAGTGTGCAGCTAAATTCTTGATGTGTTTTGAAATTATGATGGGAGAAATGGGGAAGTTAAGACTTCCTAATGTAAGTTTCACTAGGTAGAAAAAATGAAATCAGAGTGACAGGTGACAAAGTTTTGACAGATTTTGTGTTATAGTGTTTCAAAGAAATATTTGGAGCATTTTCTCTCAGACATATTTTAACTTATTTGAGAATGTTTTATATTCTTGAACCTTAGTGTTTCTTTTGCTTATTATAGTTATTTTTATCTGTAAAATTTTTCAGCATTTTTTTATAGCTAGTTCAAAAGAAATATCCTATTATGGTAGTCTCCTCTTTACTGGAAGGAAGGAAGGAAGGTTGGCTATGTGCATTCATCTGTACGTAATATATTTGTGTACATTTGTGGTGCTGTACTGCTAGTTCAAATGCATAAAAAATTCCAGCTGCATACAGGAATAGCTTGTATGTAATATAATACATACTATAACATAGTATATGTGATGGTTTGCATAAACTCATTTTATGCCAGAAAAGAGATTTTTAGAAATTCCATGGCTGCTTCTGTCATTTTGGTCTCTTCACCAGTGCTTCAAAACTGATCCTAGCATTTATGTGAATATTACATTCAATACTTGCTCTGCGATCATAACTTGTGACCTTAGGCTTTAATCTTCATATACAGTCCTAGGATACTTAGTGTTCACATTATTCATGTCTGCTATCATTGCAAAGTCATCCAAATTTTATTTATGGAATTTATAGGTGCCATAGTGTACTGACAGTTTTATGGATGAAATTAATCGGACCATCTAAAGTTAAGTTTGTTACTTGCCACTTTCTTTTCATCCCTCCACCCCATCATAATTAACAGGCTTTTTTTCTTACAGCAGGCTGACATAATTTTAATGATGTTTCTTCTATGCAAGCTTTAATTATGTTTCATAATCTATGAGACTTTATACTTTCTCCTTCCTTGTGCTAACAGGGTGATAATCTGGAAAATGATACTTCTCTACAGGCTTGTGCAGATGAGGAGTGATGAAAAATCTAGACATAAGCTGGTTTTCTCCTAACAGGGATGTCAGCCATTAATGTACCTTTACTTGCTTGCAAGCTGATGATATTCTTGAAAAAATTAATTGCATTTTAAAGATAGCATGTTCAAAAGTGAGTGGGAAATAACATACAAAGTCTTACTATAATTACTGCAACTGTACCACAGAAAGTAGAAAAAACTACTGTGTTCCTACTTTGTTCATCATACTGCATATTTTCAGTGGTAGAATTTTAGCATACATGTTGTTCTGGACATTAAATGTTTTCCAGCATGATGACAAGACAAGACACCCCAGCTGATTTGGTGTCATTGTGGATTCATGAAAGCCAATGATGTAGAGAAAGGTTTGCTACTGAGTGTAGAGGGCCTAGATTTATAGTTTAATTCTAGACAGCTTAAGCGTGTTAGGTTAGTCAAAGTTCACTTTGGTATTAATGAACTTTTTATACCAGAGTGTAAGATCAGATTTTGCTAAATTGGTGGTCTTTAGGAATATTCACAGGAATTTGAGTTTTCTATTCTTTCTCAGTCTCACCTGGTTTTGGAAAGCAAGATTTTGGGGGCAATATATAGCAGCAGGACTACTAAACAATCTATGCTGTCTCAAATAGTTTGGATATTGTGATTTACAAGCCGAAGTTGGATCTCTGTTACCTGATGCCAAATCAAACAGCCCAGCTGCAGAATGCCCATTATTTGCTAAATGTGAAGTATTAATTTAAGGAAGGGTCACTTTGTTAGATTTTATAAAGGGATACAGCTTGCACAGAAATCTGGCTCATACTATAATCATTTAGTTAATGTTAAAGCACTGCTAGGATTTAATTTCTCTTTTCAGAAAATAGGCACTTTGTGAGCATCGCATCAAAGTTCTGCAGTGTCTTTTGCCTTGAGGGATATGCAGGGAGGAAAATGTCAAATTAGGCCACTTATTTATTTGTCTATTTAAAATCAGAACACTTATGTTCACACAGTTGTGAGACCAAAAATATGACAAGCTTCACATACAGGATTTAAAATAAAGGTGGAGAGATAATCCAGATAAATAAAATACAATTTTCCATTCATAAAAATAGAGGTATACATCATATTTTTACAATTCTGCACTAAGGCTTTAGTGAGGTAGTCTCATTCCATACCCTGGCATTTAAAATTCTTCTCTTATATAAATGAAGAGAAAGAAGGGTGGTTGCTCCATCTTTATGTTGTGAAAAACAATTTCTGGTAAATGGTTTAGGCTTCAGATTTTTAATGAGTGATGAAGATAGGAAGGGGTTTTTTGTTGTTACTGCGTATATGCATTTTTTAACTTGCTTTTCTCTCTCCCCTAGATTTGACTGATCTTACCTGTCCTTTCTTTCTCCCTTTCTCCTTTATTTCTTTCTCACTGATACCTGGCTTCAGTCCATCTTCTTGCTGTGATTCCTTTTTATTTATTTTCACTCAGTCCTGTTGCCCATACTTTTTACTTTTCCTTGCACCTATTTATGTACTGTTTGCATTCTTTGCAAGGAAAAAGTGATGTTTTTTTATATGCCTGGAACATCAAATGCAGAAAACTTTACTTTCCATTCCAAACTGAGAGAATAAATTTTCTGCAGAATAAAACTTTAGAATATTTTTATTCATAAATTAAAGAAGTTTTAATTTTGTTATGCTTTTTCACATTTATAGTGTTTTAAAATCGTCACAGTGTTACACTTATGCCCTTTCTGATTGCTGTGAAATATGTCTAAATGATGGTTTAGATTATCAGAATTATTCAGAAAAAAAAACATTATCAAAAAAAGGAATTTGATTTATTTTTACTTATTCTGATAAAAATTCAATGTAATCAATATGTTTTCCTTAAAAAAATGTATTTGGATTGAGCTGCATTTTACTTTTTTACCAGTAACTTCTCTGTTGCAAAAATTATAACTGGCTGTGAAGGATGGTGAAAAAAATCCATGCCCCCTATTCTTGATAGTTTCCCTGAGACATCCACCCTTCTCAAAGGTGCTTTGGATAAATTTAGCACAGTAATACAGAACTAAAAGATGTAGCTTATCTGGTCTTATTGGCATCTGGGCTCTTAGGGCAGGATCACTTCTTTTACTATATTATCTGAGGCTTTAGTATGTTCTTAGAATTGATTTTATTTTCTTACAGCAGTCAGCAAGAGTTAGTTTCAAATAGTTTAGTCAGTCTTTCCTTAAACTCTTCACAGAATGTTGAAGAATGAGAAGTGTAAATCAAGAAACTTCTGCAGCTGACATTTTCTCTTTTTTTTTTTCTTTTGATACTTTTTACTTTTTTGGGTTTTTTTCTCCCCTCACTGTAAAGCACTGAAAATTTTGCTGTTGAAATTGTTGAAATGAAGTTGAATTACAATGTGATTTAAAACTTGTGGGCCAGATTGAAAAATACACTGGAGAGTCTTGATAGCCCTTGGCTGTGCATGTCTCTATGATATGAACACAGCTTTAATTGCTGTGTTCATAACTATTGTATGGATCAGTGGGGTGGGAACAGCTCAAATTGTCATTAAGGAAAACAGTGGCTATGTAGCTACTAATACTCATTCTAATCTAATTAATCTTAAAACAATATACACTCAGTACAATGTTTCAGTTGACCATTCCATAAGAATTCCATAGGAAAGACCACATTCTCTGTAACACTTGCATGGGCTGGGAATAATTACCAGAGTGTGAGAGTTGGAGGGTTATGTATGTATGGTTGTTTGCTTTTTTACAACTGGCAGAAAAAGATGATTTTTTTACACCTGGCAGAAAAAGATTGCTATACTATCTGTTTTCAAGAGAGTTTTCATTGTTCTTACATAAGTCACTTTGTCATGAATGGAGTGATGCACTTCACTTACAAGACAGAACAATATGTTTAGAGATATAAAACAGTGATTTACAAAGTTTGACAGTAAATGCGACAGTGGTTTAACAAAATTAGGTAGCAAGGTATACTTGAGTATTTACAATATAAAGAATAGGGTCAGATAAAACTATTGGAGAAACCCTGCCATTGAGTCATGAGTTTCAGAGAGGACCCTCTTGCTTTCTAGAATCCTTTGTGAATGGAGTTTTCATTCATTGACATTTGCAATGGACAAGACTTGGTCAAGGGTTTATGTCTAAATATGTATGCAATCTTTTATATCACTTAGATTTTAGAATTTCAGTGAACTGAAGAAGTTTCCAACTCACTATCTGATATGATAATGATTCTCTTAACCTTGAGAAGCACCCTTGAGAGGCATCCCTACTTGAGGGTCAGTCCTGGCATGCAGCCCATTACTGTGCAGGTGGGGTGAGTGGCCCCTGGGTTGTCCACTGTTAATGGAGTAAGATGATTGACTTGTAGCCGTATTTACATACCAGCCATATTTTGGTTGGTGCACTCTCAAATAGCCCTCAGCTGTTGAGCAAGATTTATAGCCCTTACCTATTGTGTTGTTATCTTTCTCCCCAGAGTCCAGCTTAAGCTAAATGCAGTCATCAGGACCATCACTGGAGGGTATTGCTTTGTCAGAAAAGGGGAATTGGAGGAGCACACTGCCGCACTTTTTTCTTATAGTAGTCATAATTTTCAATTTACTGCACCTTTTCTTGTGAGACCTATCATCTGCATATTATGACAGTTAAGGAGACACTTTCAGTTCACCTCTCAACCCTGCCTAACTAATATAGATAATTCATCTGCTTCTTGAAAGGTTTTCCTTTGTTCCATTGTATTTGGAAATTATGTCATCACTCTGGATGCTCACATGTAAGGAATAAAAACCCAAACCAAGATGATGTTTTGTGGTACAGGTGCATTCATCTTTTATGTTCCTCCACTTCTCATAATTACTTTCTGGTAAGACCTTTTGTCTGTAAGTAGGCTTTAATTCATTTTAATAACTCTTTTCTGCTGTGACAAGAAAACACAAGCAATCACACCTCACTGCAGACATGAATTTTACACTATAAGACTATTTCTTAAGTCAGACAAATCATATCCATTACTTCACACTTTTACTTTCCAGTTCAATAACATGCTTGGAGGATACCAAGTATGTCTGACAGGTGCGATCCTCTGTCTGACAGGTATGATCTTCTTTTCATGAATCTAGGCTGGCTGACCCTTACTTCACTGCATGTTGCATATAATCCTTTTCTCTTACTAGTGTGTCCTCACAGCTGAAGACAAATCATTCCTTCATCTTGTTGGTTTTTTTCTCTTACCTGTGGGGACATCTGCATATATTGGCTATCTCCTAAAATTTGTTCAGCATTGTGTGAATGACAAAGCCACCCACCAAAGGTTTACCTGTTCCCCTCACTAATTCCTGGGCATGTGCCCTTCTAATTATTTCAGTGCATCTTTCAGGTCTCGGTTACCAGCATACTGAACTACTTACTGATTTCAGAATATTAAATATTTACTCCATGCCTGAGGTCGTGCCCCCTTATCCATTGTTTTTTTACCCTGTAGTTAAAAAAATAGTAAGTAAGGTACTTCGCTGTCAAAAAGATACCTCTCTCAGGGATGACCTCCAGCTTTCACTGCTTAAAAAATAGGCAGAGACATCATGCAACTTGATTTCATCTGTGTCATAGGGTTCAGCAGTAGCAGTCACTTTTTCTCCTTCTTGGTAGCTGGTGCAGTGCTGTGTTTTTGATTTTGGGCCTGGGAGCAGTACTGATAACACCAATGTTTTCAGTTACTGCTTGGCAGTGTTTTGGTCTGACCAAGGACTTTCTGAGTCTCATGCTATGCCAGGGAGGAGGGGAAGCCAGGAGGAAGCAGAGACAGGACACCTGACCCAAACTGACCAAAGAGGTTATTCCATACCACAGCACATCATGTCCAGGATGTAAAAACGGAGAGCAGAGACCCGGAAGTGTGTGGTGGTGCATTGGGGGGTTCGCTGCCGGGGGGTGCACTGGCTGGGTCAGGCTTGGTGAGCAGTTGTATTCTCTTTCTTTGTACTTCTCTTGTCATTATTATTACTGATGGTAGCAGTAGTGATTTGTGTTATACCTTAGTTACTAAACTGCTCTTATCTCAACCTGTGGGAGTTGCATTCTTTTGATTCTCCTCCCCATCCCCCCTGGGACTGGGGGAAGAAAGAGAGGGGAGGGAGTGAGTGAGAAAGAAAAACTTTGTGGTTGACTGGACTTAAACCACGACAATCTGTCACCACGATGTCACTCTTTTCCTGAAATGGTTCCACTGTCTCTTCATTGAGCTGCTCATATGCTGTGTATTTTAAAGACTTGCCTGCAGTTCATCTTTAATTTCTATGTTATTTTTATTTCTGGCTGCTTTTATTCCTCCTCATCCATGCTGAAATTCTAATTTATTTTTTTGTTTGTATATCTTTCGCTCAGCCTTCTTCACTGATATTTATAAGTTCCACTAAGACTTTTTCTTGGTCCTTTTGTCAATCTGCCTTTCCAGCCAAATGTCACAGAGCTGTGGCATTGCAGCAATGTATTATTTACTTTCTAACTCCTATAATCAGTGTCAATACTATCTGTATGTTCAGTTAACCATTCTCAGTTCCTTCCATTTTACTTATTCTTACTCTTCTGCCACATTCTGTTTACTTTCATATGGTTTTAACTGTACCCAGCCTTGACAGTATGTCTTCTTCCTAACCTAACTTCTTTTTTAATCAAATATGCATTGCTGAGATTCTTCTTTGCCTTAAATCATACCTACTCTGTCACTTATTTTCTATTCCCTTGCAATTTGATGTATATGTTGAATTGAGTCACTATTTCAGATAGTCTAGTGTATTGTGCCCCGTCTTATTACTTCAGCTATATGCAATCTAGGCTCTATTTCTTGAAATAAATTTAAATTTTATACGGCTATCATTTCAACCTTTTAAAATGCTGTTTTATTAGTACAGGCATTTCATAGTCCAGTTGTTCTTTCTGCCAAGAATATGGCCAACAGTCTGTCCATATAACTAACTTGCCATCTGAAGCATATTCATCCACCATCCATCCTAGTTCTTTTCTGTCCTGATTTCTCTCCTGTTCCTTTCTCAAGGACTTCTAAGTCCTTCTTGATAAACCAGACTTTTTATTTGTTGATAGCTGTATACCATATATCTGTATTCTGATTTTCTGGAATATAATTCTGAATATCTTCCAAACAGTTTTTATCATCACATTGTAAAGAGAACTTGCAGTTTTTAGTTGGGAAGCCAACATTGCTCAATGGAGTGGGTATTCTATTATTAGCTGCTCTTCCGATGACCTGGACTATGAGTGATAACACAAGTGGAAACCTCGATCATCTTGTATTCTAGAGAATACCAGAATAACTCTCTAGTCAGTGTCCAACAACTCCTTTTCATGTAGAAAATGTAACGCTAAGCATAGCCACCCATTGAAATGTTTCCCTCTGTGATATATATTTAGGATATGCACCTTAGTGCTTGGACTTGTGTGAACCAGAGCCCACACACTATAAGCACCTAAGCTCAGCAATACTGGCGGTAATTGACTAACTTAAAAAAAATTTGAAAGTTTTATCAGCTACCTGTGTTGCTGCAGCCAAATAGGACTTCACTAATCCATTTGTTTAGCTTCACAAGAAGCAGTTCCTCCTGACTTTCTACGTCAGAAATCACAAAGCTACACATTTATTCTCTAAAGAGTAATCCTTAGTACTGTACTTCATTTCTGTTCCTGTTCTGTTGACAGATTGCTGACACAGGATTGCTTGGATGTCAGTACTTAACATGGCTGTACTGGTGTTTCCCACTGCACATTTTTTAGCATTCAGACTTATGAGGACTTTAAGGCATAAACCATTTCAGGATTGTCGTGGTTTAAGCCCAGTCGGCAACCCAGAACCACGCAGCCACTTGCTCACTCCCCCCCCACCCCCGGCCCCCCGCTTCCTCTCCCTGCTCCTGGAGGGATGGGGACAAGAATCAAAAGAATGTAACTCCCACAGGCTGAGATAAGAACAGCCCAGTAACTAAGGTATAACACAAACCACTACTGCTACCACCAATAATGATAGGGAAGTAACAAGGGAAGAAAATACAACCGCTCACCACCCACCAACCAATACCCAGCCCAGCCCGAGCAGTGATCTAACCCTTCCGGGTAACTTCCCCCAGTTTCTATACTGGGCATGATGTGCTGTGGTATAGAATACCTCTTTGGTTATTTTGGGTCAGGTGTCCTTTCTCTGCTTCCTCGTGGCTTCCCCTCCTTCCTGGCAGAGCATGAGACTCAGAAAGTCCTTGGTCAGAGTAAACATTACTGAGCAGCAACTAAAAACATCAGTGTTACCAGAGCTGTTTTCAGGCTGAAAGTCAAAACCACAGCACGGTGCCAACTACTAAGAGGGAGAAAAATGGCTGTTACTGCTGAAGCTAGGACAAGGATGTTTTTTTGTAGAATCAGGTCATGCTTTCCTCTGATTTGTTCTCTTGAAAACATTAAAGGTTAAGGGTAATTTTTGCAGTTTTATAAAGGGGTGGCAAGTGGAAAGGATTGAATAAAGGGTTGTACATCTAGTAGTGAAATTATGCATCAGTGTCAACTTTTAGTTTGTGGCATTTCATTGTCATTATAATAGTTTAAATTAATTACCTAAGAATACTAATCTTAATTACCAGTTGCAATTAAGATAATCTCAAATGCTGCAAGAAAACGCTGCAAGAAAACTCTGAACCATCTATAGCCAATATCATAATCGCTAGATATTGCTGTAACCATTGCTGTCATACTGACTAAATGCAGGCTGGTAATAACTTGTGTCATGGTGTAACTCCAGTGGGAAATTCAGCCTCCCCCCAGCCACTCACTCACTTCCCCCCAGCCACTCACTCACTTCCCCCCAGCCACTCACTCCCCCCCAGTGGAATGGGGGAGGGAATTGGAAAGTGAAAGTGAGGAAATTCATAGATTAAGACAGTTTAATGGGTAAAGCAAAAGCTGCACTTGAACAAGCAAAGCACAATAAGGAATTCATTCACTAGGTCACATGGGCAGGCAGGTGTTCAGCCATCTCCAGGAAAGCAGGACTCCTTCATGAGTAACAATTATTTGGAAAGACAAATGCCACAATTGGTCCTTCTTCCCCACAGCTTTTGTTGCTGAGTTCAGTGTCTATGGTCAGGGATATGCCTTTGCTCAGTTGGAGTCAGCTGTTTGGCTCTGTCCCCTCCCAGCTCCTTGTCCACCCTCAGCTTACTTGCTGGTGGCATAGTGTAAGAAGCAGAAGAGGCCTTGATTCTGTGTAAGCACTGCTCAGCAATAACTGAAGCATCCCTGTTATATCTGTTTTGGTCACAGATCCAAAAAAAGCAGCACCATGCTAGTGACTATGAAGGAATTTATCCCATCCAAAACTAGTACAACCTGGAAAATGTTTGCGGTAGTTTAGTAGGGTCCTAGCTGCAGATCTCTGGCTTGTTAAGAATAAGTTGCACACCATAGTCTGTCAGAGGCTTTGCAATAAGAGCCAAGGGAAATAAGAGATTTCAGTCAAACAGATTTCTAGAGCTCAAAGGTAAGCATCTTCTGTAGCAAAGATGTAGCATCAGATGCTTCGATTATAAAATAAATGCAATAATAGACTTTGACTCTTGGTTGATTTACTTACAAGGCATACTTTCAGGTAGAATGGAACCATGATATTTACTGATTATTGCACTTTTTCTAAATATGGCTGCACCAGCAGGCATGATGTTAAGTCCTATGAGGAGAATATATGCTTTACAAGATTCAGAATGGGCTTACTATTTAGTATGTCTTTATTTCATGAATGTTTCATGCTTACCCAAGGATATGCTTGTGTGCACACCAAATAGGAACACCTGTGCCTAAATAGGTTTCCTTATGATTTTAGAATAGCCCTTTATTTTGTATAACTCAGGTGGGAGGTTTAAAGAAGCAAGAGTACTGTTTACACGTTTGCTACATTCTGTCTATTCCTCTGCAACGACTGACAAGGCTTGGTGCTTTGAAATGAACTTAACCCGCGTTCCTTTCCCTGCTGCCATTGCTTATGACGATCTCTGTGGTTAGCACTAGCAGAACAGCTAAATGGGGGTCTACGCTTAGTTTGGTGGCAGCAAGGGTGTAAGGGATGTAACTTTTATAAAACAGTGATTGAACTTTTTTCTAGTGTCAGAAATTGTTTCTATTGTTTCCAGTTTGGTTTATCTATAATGCATCATCACCCCAGGACTCTTCTTTTTTCATCTCTCTCTTAAAGCTGCAATTTCTATACTTGTCTGGGAATCTAAGTGCAATACGTGAGTATAGTTGTTCTGATTTATAAAGCTCAGCAAATATGAATCTTCTTTGTTCAGTTTTTAACAAAAAATAAAATTGACTCTCTTTTCCATTCGGTTGGTGAAGTATATTTGTCTTGTGGACAGAAAAAAAAATGGAATGTTTTTATCAAAATGATGCTTAAATGTTAGTTCATAGTAATAAAAAGAGGAAAAAAAAGTGCTTTTTTTTTTTCTTTATTAGGCAAAGTAGCTGAAGTCAGAAACTGGCGCTTTAAGAGGTCACATTAACACATTGCATTAAACAAAAATTTGGGATGGAGAGGGGCAAGGCTAAGCTTTGTGTTGTGATAGCATGAAAAGTATGTGTCATCATCTTCTCTCCATATGCACAATCAAAGTAATGCTGCATTTGTAAATAAATCTTTCAGCTTAGTTTGTACCAAAGAAGTGAAACATATTGAAATTCAGTATATGTTTAAGATGAAGTGTTCTTGCTTATAGGTCATTGCAGAGCATACCTCTGAGAGACTGCTGGGAGTAAAGAAAGGTACTGCCTAGATGACAAGTCAGAAGAATTGTCAGGCTGCAGTAAGTCATAGTTTAGAATAAATGAATTTGGCATGTATATTTTATATAATTTTAAAGCAATAGTGAGAAGAAATTGTTTCATATATAGTATTTCCCAGTCAGCTTAAATAGCCCTGCCTTTGTTATAGGAACAATGAATTTGCTGAATTGCAATTAACTTTCCACAGAAGTAAATTGTTCATCTGGGCTATTCTTTATACTTAACACCTACTTGCATCATTTATATAACAAAAAGCTGACTCAGTAGGACTTTAGTTGCAGCTGAAAGGCAAACTGAACATTTATTTGTGTCTCACATCTGGTTTGGTAAAATAACACCATAAGGAAGCCCTTACCAAAAAAGTAAATAAGGGTTTTTTTAGCATTTTGACCAGTACTGGTAGGAATAGACAAAAGTGTATGTATGTCAGATAACATCTGGGCTAAAAATGGTTAAGTATCACACTCTTATTAAGGATGGGAGCTGTAACATTGGTTTCAGGAAGTGTACAAGATCAAGTGTCAGAAGATAGAAGATACTAGAATAATTTTTTTTTCCTGTTTTGTTTTATCAAAAAAAATGACTTAACGTTTTACAAATGATTCATTTAGAGAAAGCTGCCAAAAAAAAAAATAAATTAAATTTTAGGAAAACCTGGTAGTTCAGAGTTAATTTTACACATACTTAATATCAGCATTATTAAAATAGACTAACTTTCTCCATTTGAGTGTACTTACTGTTTAGGTTGGATTTAATACATATCTGTTTTATTTTTGCAAGTCTTCTCTTTAGAAATTATGATAATCAAGCATCAATTCTTGTTTATCAGCAGCCTCATTTTCAAACTGTCCATGTGGCAATACTGGATTGCAGATAATGAATAGGAATTCTTTTTCATTTGAGAAGCCCAACATTAAAAAATATTCTGTATAATTGTTTAAAAACCTGCTGTTTCTTCATGCATCCAACTTAAACAATTTAGTCCATCAAATTATGGCCAAAGCTTACTTCTGACCAATAAGAATGCAGAAAAATCATTAAAAAGCTAAATTATGATTGCTATGTTTGGGAATAATCTTTCACACATTAAAATGTACAAAGCATTTTTTTTTCAAAATAAAGATTGTTAATTAGATAAATTACTTAAAGTTTTGTTGAAAAGTCTTTTTCTTTTGAAACTGTTATTGAAAACATTGTAAAATATTTCTTAGATAAAAAAAACCTCTTTTCAGTCATACTTGTATTTTGTGTCAAATTTTAATCAAGTTTGTCTTTGAAAACATGTCAGATATGCATCTTTAAATCAGCATAAATGCAATTAGTAGTAATACTTGCAAATAATTATAAAAAGTACATTTTTTAGCAGCAAGACTTTATTTTAAAAGTTAGTCTTTGGCATGTTATCAAGCATTGAAAGAAATTGCAGTAAATACTCGACTGTAAGCGGCATAAATGCAGGAACAACAGAAATAACTGTATATAGCTAAAAAAAAGGACTGTGGCCTCAAACAGATGCTGGTACAAACATAGTTTTCCCAACCATGTTTTTTCCCTTCTTTAGGCACAGCTGTAGAAGCCAAAAGCTCTTGTTAGTTGATTGAGGTGTTTTCTTGTCAACTTAGAGAGTCTTTAAGCAAGATGCAAATTTCTTAATCAGCACAATAAATTGTTTCTTCTCTACCTCTCCCTGTGTCCCCATCCCACTTTGCTCAGCTTTGCAAAGCATTTTGAAGTACTGAAGTGTTTCTGTGTCTTATGTGTCTAGGAAGAAAAAGATAGTTTGCATTCATCTGAAAACTTTTCTAATGCATCTGAAGCACAGCATTGCAGCAGTTCGTCCAATTAAATTCTCCCTTTTCTTCTCAGAGTAAACTGTAGTCAGTTACGGTGACCATCATTATTCCTGTAACCGCTTTCCCAAGAAATGGTCAATATGCTGTTCCTCCATCAGCAAGTAGATGGAAGCGAAAGAACGGGTAGAGTTTTACTTTATGGTGATCTCCCATAGGGCTGGCATGCACTGTGTTGGTATGTGTCATCACGTAGCTGAGAATCTTGCATTATTTCCAAAGGAGAATAAAGCTCCAAATTTTAAGCTTACTGAACAATGGAAAATCTGGGCTAAGTATCAGGGCATTTGTTATTTGCAATCTATCCTTTGTAGAATAATGTGAAAGTCTTTTTTTTCAAGGGATGTTTCTTCTCCATATGTATCTCTTGCAACACTTCTTTTTCACTGATACTGGAAATACTGTTTCTTTTAGTTGTGGGTTTAAATGCAGCATGATTACTTTGGACTTTTGTATCAGATTTTTACCCCTGAAACACAGAGGGCGTGCTCTGGCTTGGTAAGAAGAAATAATATTCTTATAAAAATAAGATTGTTCGTGCTCTGCATCAAATTCACCAGAAGGCAATAATCAACACAGAAGAAAAACCATGTGCCAATCATTGTCCTAAATCCAACATGCGGTCACTGGCTTCAGTCCTGCAAATCATTTTTCCAGACTGAGATTAATAGGTGAGATATCATAGTGTGAAACACACTACCAGAAAACTCAGCAGGTATTTATGGCAGAAGTCTTCACAAAGGAGTGTTCTTTTGTTAGACAGATAGGAGCCTTTCCAGTGTATCTATCACAGACTTCAAAGTGCAGTAGCTTGGGGCGCTGAGAGAAACAGGAAGCTGTAATGGATTTGCTGCTTAGAATTTGGACAGTGTGAGGGAAACTTCAAGAATGAGAAAATTAAGGAATTATAAAATATGCCAGGAAGCTCCAGGCTTTAAAGATAATGTGGATAAAGTCTATTTTAAAAGAAAGGATACATGAGAGAGAGCTTGCCTAAGAGCCATCATTGTGTTGGAGATGGCACAAATACAGAAGCTCCTGGAAAGCTGCGCAGGACCTCGATGGAGAAAAGCAGTAAGCTAATGAAAAGATTGAGAGAATAACTGTACACAGAGGTAACATTTATTTTGACTTCTGAGATAGAAGATTCTTGGAGGCAGGATTATTTTAAATACAGTCAGCATAGAGTAAAAGCAGTTCAAATAGTCAGCAGTAATGGTAATTATTATGCCATGTCTGGTTTAATATTGAGTAATAAAAGTGGCATATTTTATAATCATCTTCACACAAATACTTTTTCAGGATCTACAGTAATGACTATCTGTATTTAGATATTCTGCTTTGTTAGAAGATGTATTTATTCACTTAGCTAATTTTCCTTTTCATAATATTTGGACAATTTGTGACTTAACCAACTTGTGTATTTTTAACTTCAGGGTTTCTCACAGTCTGTCTTGAGGCAAATTATGATAATTGGACTTCTTATAGGGCTATGTTGCTACAAATTTTCAAAGACCTAGTAAAATGTCTGCTAAAGGATTGACACTGAATAAACAGAACATCCCTGTGGTGGAAGTGAAATGCTTAGTCCAGAACAGCTGTTGATGTTTCCAGGAGAGGACATGGATAGTCAGTATAAGCTTCAAATGTTGGTCCTGGCTATCAAGAGATAAATGAATGCCATTTTTTTGATGGATATTTTCTCAACTCTCCAGTGGTCATGGGCATGACCATGAAGGTTACCTGACCCACAGGTGTGTAAAGATCTTGATAGTGGGGTGTCAGTATTCTGCAATACAGAAGGACCCAGGGGGCTGGGCTTCCAAGGATTTCCTTATTATTCCTTATTACGAATTACTACAAAACTAGTCTTAGTAAATATATATGTATACACACTACAAGTCACTACGAAACTACTACTAGGAAAGCAAATATATGTATATTTAAAGTTATTACAGAATTCCAATGAGTGAAAAAACTACACTTCGTAGAATCATAGAATTGTTTGGGTTGGAAGGGACCTTAAAGATCATTTAGTTCTGACTCCCTGGCATGGGCAAAGACACTTTCTGCTAGTCTAGGTTGCTCAAGGCCCCATCCAACCTGGCCTTGAATCTACTTGAATCTACTTCTGAATCTTCACCTGTGTGTGCACTTATATTGTGTTAGGTGTTACTAGTATAACAGTCACCAAAATGTTCCCAGCATTGGGGCTAATCAATAATGGAAAAGTCTCACTTCAAGGATGACCCATGTCACAGAGTCCTGAGTCAGCCAGGTGTCCCCAGCTAGGGTCTAGGCTATGTCTGTGTGATCTTGTGCAGAGAAGGTCATTTCAGGCAGATAGCAGTTTACTTTTTATCCCTTTTTGTGTAAAAGGGTGTAAGGCATCAGTTCTCAGAATAATTGTTGCTGACTCCTGTTTTCCTGGAAGGTCAGTTCCTTATCACTGTTTCTTTGTCCTGCACCCATCAAGGTTTCTTTGTCCTGCCAACTACTCCCCGTCAAGGTTTCAGGGAAGCTTATCAGGGATGTCTGGCCCGTCCTGTCTAGGGAAATGTCCTTCTTTGTCAGAATGTTTACAGGGTAGTTTTGTGGCAGCTCTGTCAAGCTCTTGTATTATGCTTTCAAATAAGAGTAAAATGTGCAATTCAGAAATAAAATGCAACACTGCATTGAGGGAAATATTTTACTTAAAATATTTATTTTTAATGTTTGTTGCTGTTCTTTCTGGTGGGCAAATTCACCTGTGTGTAGAAAACCTACACCAGGCCTTCTGAAGCACCCACTCCCTTAGTGTGCTGTTTGCTTGAGAAATGTGCTAGCTAAATATTCACCAAAGCTGCCCAATACATGCCCCCCTCTGTATTAGTCTTTCATTTGCAATTCTTTGTATTTTTACAGGGGTGTTTTTCTGTATTTTGGGGGCTTTTTTGGGGAGGAGGGTTGGGTTTGGAGTTTGGGGTTTTTGGGTTTTTTTTGTTTGATTTTTTTTGTGGGGTGTGGTTGTTTGGTTTTGGGGTTTTGTGTGTGTGGCTTTTGTGGTTGGTTGGTTGGTTTTCATCGTTTACATTGGTTTTAGGTTTTGTGTGTGTGATTTTTGTGGTTGGTTAGTTGGTTTTTGTCATTTACATCAGTGCATTCATCTTTTCTATGGAAGCACAGTAATTCAACACTTGGGTTACCCATATAAAGCCTTTTCAGCATGAGCTAGTAGAAGAGCTTCAGAATGAGCAGTACTGAGTGGTAGTGGATTGAAGTGGGCATACAGAAGGTGACTTGCTTCTTTAGCTATGATCTCAGTCATCTCAGACTACTAGAATAGCGATCCGTATACTCTGATCTGTTGGAAAGCAGGTAGATGGTGTGAATTCACATGTATGAAAACCGGATTCATCTATATTTCCTTCCTGAGCTATTCCCATCTCAATTTCTGGTACTTCAGCTTCAGAAAGTCTGGATATTCAGTCACTTTGCACTTTGTACAACATTCAGTTGGCAAGGTCACATAGCAAATGGCAGCTGGATGGAAAATCTGATTTTTTGTTATGTTGAGCTTCCCTATCTTTTCTCTAAATAGGATTGATAGCTCTACCTATTACAGGATGCTTTCCCATCTTCAAATATTTTTTAAGAAATGGGTATTAGTTGTGGTAAAAAAATGTTGCTGGATTATAATTCAGTTGAATTCTTGGACCGCTTTAGTCTGTGTGCTATGCTGGGTTTTTATTTGGTTGATGTGCTATTAAAAATTGATTGAATTGTGTAGAGATAAATTTTGAGTTCTTAATCTAGTGTCTGATGCTGTGAATAAACGCTCTAATGAATGGAATGAAAAAAAAAGGGTGCAAATACTGCCAGAAAGCTTTGGTTTTATTTTAGTCACAAAGTAGCTGAAAGATTGCTGGGCTCTTTTTTCTTTTTTCTTTTCTTTTATTTTCTTTTCTTTTCTTTTCTTTTCTTTTTTCTTTTTTCTTCTCTTCTCTTCTCTGCTCTGCTCTGCTCTTCTCTTCGGCTCTTCTCTCTTCTCTTCTCTTCTCTTCCTCTTCTTTTTCTCTTTTCTTTTCTTTTCTTTTCTTTTCTTTTCTTTTCTTTTCTTTTCTTTTCTTTTTTCTTCTCTTCTTTTCTCTTGCTTTGCTTTGCTTTGCTTTTCCTTTTCTTTTTATGATAAAGTAATATGCCTGGAAGTACATCCAAGTGTTATTTTTTGAGAGGGAAAGCAACACAGGAAAACTCTTACTCAGAATCAGTTTGCTTTGGTTGGAGGATATAAAGTAGGTAGAAAACATCATGTTTACATGAATTAATGGAAGACCTTCCAGTCATTAGAAAAGTAGTCTGTTTCACTCAAGGAATCAGTTCTCAGAAAGCAAATTCTCTGTATATTGGTTACGAAATGGGAATACTAAAATCTGATGAAAATTTGCACTTATACAGAGGAAGAGACTTGAGAAGTGAAGTATAATAAAAAAAAGTACAAGATTTTTGCATTTTCATGGATGTGTAAAAGCAGTGTTAAAATGTGATTTAGGGTTTCACTCATGTTTGTGTGTCTTTCATGACAGGATTGGTTATGTTTTGTATAAATAGGGAAGTAGAGCTTAAAGGTGCAAGAGGGTTTCTGACACACAGATCCAAGTGGTTTTTCTATTACTTGTCAAGAGAAAAGAGTTTCGGGAAAAAAACTTAACAGCATTGATACCGTTATTAGAATAAGGGAAACTTGCAAGCTGGAAATGGGAAGTGAGATGAATTCCAGAAAGCTGATGTGAGATGGTGGGACACAGTGCGCACAGGAGAGGGCTATAGGAATGGAATACTGCCTCCATCTTTTGCAAAGCCTGGAGTATGTGTTAAAAGCTGTTTTCCATTTTCAGCGTAATGCTCACTCAGGTGGACACATCCTGATGATTCACCTTTGCCAGAGGAAGTACGTGTTACCTTTTTGATTTTGTTCAACTGAGAAAGAACATCTATAATTTTGTAAGGGCAAAATTGAATAAAATTACATAATAAAGTTTTATAGCATTGAGGAATTGCTGAAGTGTATAGCTAGAACATCTCTGAGATGGATTAAATAAGAACCAGATTTAGTATCCTGACTTATAATTAGCCGTACTTTATTCCACTGAAGTCGATAGTGCTACAGGAACAAGAGTTAAAGGTGTCAAAGAGTAAAATAGGACTTACTTTTCTAATGAAGGTCTTGACCTGCTTCCACAGAAGGAAGCAATTGTCTTAACTTTCATGAGTCCATAACTGCCATCCCATTACACAGATCTACTAATTAGGATTCTTACCATGAGCAGGTGTAGAAGACTTTTGTATTTAAACTCATGGAGTGGACTAGTAGCTGATAGAAATTGATGTGCTTCCTTTGGAAAGTGAAGATATACACCAACTGAGAAGATCTTGGAGTCGGGCTTCTGGAATTGCTCATGCTCAAGGACTGTCTCCTGATGTGTGAGAGGACAGTGCTAAATATGCTGCAGCTTTTTTCTCACTCTCCTTGCCCATGCTCCATGGAGGAAGAAAGTTCACTTAGTGAAGCATAAGTGGCTTCACCCAGATGGAGCAAAGGGAAGATTTGATCAAGTCCTCCTGCATATGCTCTTATTAATCAAGCATTTTGAAAGTACAGTTTAACCAGTGCATGATATAATAGGTTGGAAACAACAGGGAGTTACAATTAATTTGTTCTGTTCCTGGATGATCAAATGACTTGCAAAGTACTGTGTGAGTCAGATTCTCCTTCTGCCTCCTTTCCCCTAATGAAGAGTAATACTTACCCAGCCATTACAAACCTCATAAGATTCCTTCTCAAACAGTTTTTTTGCCACGTTTTAGCTTAGATTGCAGTTTACTATACTTAGTTTACGATGAACAAAATGAACCTGAAGCTTAGTTTAAGAAAAAGGAAACATTTGCAAATATGAAACTAACAGTCTTCAGGCAGAAATCAGGAGTAGTTGGCTAGTATGTTGCTTTATCTGTTTTAAGAATACATGTCAAAAATATGAAAATGAGCAGTTACAAGAAAAGCGCAAGAGATTTCAGTCTTCACTGGTACACAGAAGGATTTTGGTGGAAAGACTAGGTAGAGGAAGATATGCTGCACACAGGTATAAATTGGGAGAGCAGTGCTGCAGAAAGGGACGTGGGAGAGCTGGTTCACTGCAGGCTCAATGTGAGTCAGCAGTATGCCCTGTCAACCAGAGGGCGAACTTCATCCTGGGGTGAATCAAACCAGTATAACCAGCTGGTCAAAAGATGTGATTATCCCGCTGTGTTGAGCTCTGCTGCAGCCTCACCTTGAGTACCATATGCAGTTCTGGGGCCTACAGTTTAAGAAGGGTACAAATGTCCTTGAATGCATTCAAAGGAGGGTAACAAAGCTCATGATAGGGCTAAAAGGTGTGCCCTGTGAGGAGTGACTGAGGGCTCTGGGTTTGTCTAATGTGGAGATGTCCTGGGTGCAGAAAAGGACCCCATTGTTCTCTGCAGCTTCCTGAGGAGAAGCAGAAATGGAGGTGCTGATCTCTTCTTCCTGGTATCCAGTGATAGAACAAATAGGTATGGTTCACAGCTGCACCAGGTGAGGTACAGACTGGATGTTAGGAAGCATTTCTTTATCAAGAGGGGGGTCAAACACTGGAACAGGCTTCCTTGAGAGGTGGTAAGTTCCCCAAGACCTGTCAGCGTTTAAAAGGCATTTGGAGAATGCCCTTAACAACATGCTTTAACTTTTGGTCAGCCTTGAAGTGGTCAGGTAGTTGGACTAGATGGCCATTTTCAATCCCTTTCAACTGAAATATTCTGTTCCATTCCATATAAAGTTGCAGCATTAAAAGGGTCTCTTCCTTGACAACCAAGATAACCATGTGTACATTATGAATAACAGAATCAGCTTTCACTCTCTTGCTCATGAAATACAGTATTAGCAGCACAATGTTTTCCTTGGTATAATGTAGACATGGGTGTACTTTCAGATGGACAAGAAACAACAGTTCACGATAGTACCATTTTTCTTCAGTCTGCAGGTGGCTCAGTTTTACTGAGACTAGTATTACAGGGAAAGCTAAAAAGGACTACTTAATGAAGCACAGGTAGCAGACTTTCTTTATTCCAGCTTTATTAGAAGTGGAAGTGGAGAATAGGAAATTATAGCAACCCAGTAATCAGTTTATCAGCTTTCTGTCATCACTAAATGTCACTGTCATCAGAAGATATTGTTCCAGAATACTTTAGAGGACAAAAGGATGATTCGACAAGCTCAGAAAAGCTGTGGATTATAGAGTAAATGGAAGAACATGGAAAGGAGTCAATTTACATATCTGAATCACAACAGATTTATAGCTTAAATATTTCTGTATAGTAACTAATAAATTTGCCCCCTTTTTGCTTGCAACTTTGTTATAAAATGATAGGGAAAAGTGAAACTATATTTTCATGAAGTCATGAGCTACTCTGACAAATACATTTTTAATGTATGAGGAAGAAGATATGCATGATAGCTACTATCATGCCTCGTAAGCTAAGTATGATAGTGTACTACTCTTTAGTTGTTCCTCTACAGTTTCATATTTTCCAGTGACTCTTTAACACTGCAGGAAGAAGTAATACGTTTGCCTTTTATTTGGTGTTCTAGAAGCAGTTTTATTTGCCACAATGGTTCAAATGAGTGAAACCATTCCACTCAAACACACATCACAATTAGTACTTTAAATAACTTTATTTCACTACAAATATACATTCTGCTTCTCCCCAAATGCCATTCACTGAAAAGTTAATTTTTATGTTCCTTTATTGCTCTAATGTTTATTTATGACAAGGGTTGTGTTTAGTAAGGAAACAAATGAGACTAGCAAGAGCTCTTAATATAAATCTGCAAGCACTAGTCCAGACAGATGGTACTGGGGATACTGAACATAACATTAGGTGTAAGGCATTTCTGTATGAAATAATGAGCATTTCAACTGTGGAGAATAGTTTTCAGTTCCCCTGCCTGTTTTAAGCAGGTAGCTTAGCTCAGCTATCTGTTTGAGCTAATGCTCTTAGACATAGAAAGGTTAATAAGATCACCACCGAAGAAGCTTTGTTCTGAAATTTTTGTGTCTCTCTGCAAGAGCACTAGAATAATGGATTTCACCATGTCATTTGGAGCTGATCTGCTCTAAAAGTCTAAAAGTCATGTCATAAATGAATGCTGAAGTTGAAACAAGTTAAAGGTGTCCTCAAAGCAGAGCACATCAGACAATTTTTAATTA
This sequence comes from Myiopsitta monachus, assembly GCA_017639245.1. Taxonomy (NCBI): domain Eukaryota; kingdom Metazoa; phylum Chordata; class Aves; order Psittaciformes; family Psittacidae; genus Myiopsitta; species Myiopsitta monachus. The sequence goes on along the minus strand of CM029917.1, from coordinate 67,567,457 downwards.
AATTTTCTTTCAAATAGTCCTTTGAGCAAGAGAGACTATTGTTTTTGAGACTACCTGTATTTATGATTAAAATAATTTGGCTATTAATGATTCCTGGACTCTCACCATTTGCTGTTTTCCTTTGAGCTTTCTTCACTTTATATCACCAATAAAAATAATCTACTGACTTCTCATAGTTCATTTCCAGTAGTGCATTAGTGGGTTTTGGTTACTCGTAACAGCAGCTTTTAAAAATGCCAGAAAGCAGCTTGGGAACTAAGGGCATAATAATGGTACACCTTCTGCAGTCATTAGATACAGAAATTGCTACAGTGTATTCTCCTCTTTTCCTACATAATCTACATGCACTCCAATAAATAAACAGGAAATGGGAAAAGCCATAGGTGAACTGTTCTGGCATGATAAGTTAATGCTTTATTATTCAAGCAAATGTTAACAAAGAGAGTTTTAGTGCTTTTGATTCAGCCCCGTTTTTCAGCTGACTTACCTAACATGGAATTCAATCAAATGTGAATTTATATATAAACAGCTTAAAGAATTATCAATATGAAGGGCAGGGATTTTCAGGTTTCTTTTCCTGTATTACAGAGGAATCAGAAGATTTTTCCAGCTTTATGAGCTATCACTGACAGAAGTTTAAATTAGGAAGAACTGAACTTAATCATAAGACATAACAGTGGTTCAGCACAGTGATAACTCTTAGGCAAGTTGTAGGTTTTCCATATCTTTTTCTGTTTGTTTTTTTTTTTTTTTCCTCATCAATTAGAAGCAATAACAGGAGGTCCAAACTTTGAAACCAGCTTATGTAGTTTTAGGAAAAACATACATTTTGGTTTGGTTTTCTGTGAATTAAAAAATCAGCAAAAGCTCCTGGTTCATCCATTCTTAATGCCACTCTGTAATCGTAAGCACATAAGTAGTCTTGCTGATGTCAAGGACAGTTGCTAAAATGCTTCAAGTTAGGACTGGCTTAAGTGCTTTTCTAGGTGACAAGTCATTACTAAGCTGCATCACGTCATATCCATCACATCATATCCATCCATCCCAGTAAATCTTCATTATTTTTATGCCAAAAGGCACCTTAAATAAAAGACCCATGTTGACCATTAAAAACAAATAAGCAACTGTTAATTATAATAATTTTGCATGCAATTTTATTTAATTTCATTCAAATAATTCAGCAATCTGCAGAAAGAGATGTGCTGGTAACAAATGCTCTATCTTTATTTTGACTGCTTTTGCTAGAAAAGTTCCTTGTTTGTAGTAGTAAGGACTTGTGGCCAAATATCAGTATACATAATTTTAAGAATTAATCATGGATCAGAAAAGAATTAATACTGGTTAAATAAATACGTTTTCAGAAGAATGAAAGTAAACAAGCACAGCAGCTCAGTAAAAATGGTCTGACTTTATTAAAGGCGTTACAAAAAATACATACAAAAAGAATTTACATAGTAGGAGCTGACATGGTACAACTCAGCATCTTGACAGAAGTGGGGATTTAGTTGGGGAAAGAAAGATCAGAAGATGGTACAAGAAGCATGCTGTTCTCTCGGCAAATGATCCAACTTCATATAAAAGCCCTCTAAGAAGCAGAACTTGACAAAATGTCAGTGAACAAATTCAGCAAATGTTCAGTTCATGAAGGTAGATAAAATGCAATGAATACATTGAGGTCAAATAGAGAAGCCGACTTTATATAAATAAAAATATTCCACTTGATATTTTTATTTAAAAGATAAGTGTAAAGCAACATTTTTTTTGTGTGGTCTGGTTTTTTTTTTAATGTTGATTAAAAAAACCCCAAAACTTCCTTCCCATCTCCCCTTCCATATTTTACTGCTATGAGAAATGAATGGCTTAGGACACATCAAATTAGTGTGTTCTAAAAGACAGTAATAAATCATAAATTAAATATAAACTTAAATTATTTGGCTTTGTTTTATCTTTAGCTAAGGAGAGAAATTCAATTTAGAGGTATTGTGGCCTTCTCTATTAAGTAGTCTGCAGATGTGTTTTCTTCTCTGCTTTCCCAAATGCTGCTTTTAGTACCGAAATTGCGTGGTCACAGAATAGGTTATAAAACCTTACAGTCAAACCAGTGTCTGTATGTAATTACTTAATGGCCTGTTTATTTCTTACAAGAAAACAGATCCCTCTTCATGTTTTCAGTGTTCATTACCTTCGTTACCTTTGAACAGATAATTTTTCAATGTATTCCTGAGATAATTGTAAATATGACCATTACAGTTATGTATATGGATATCTCCATAAAATCTGTGGAATTCATTGGGGCTTTCTATCTAGTAATAAATTGTGTTTAATAAATTGCTTATTTGCGCATCTTACAGATTTAGATTTGCTGCCAGCAGCTTGCCTGCTCTTTCACCTTGCTTATAATATTTTTGTTTTAAATGGCAAAAGACTACATTTAGTCTTCCCATTAAGCAGATGGTTTATTATGTTAATTTTCTTTAGAAATAGTCTTGGTGCTTTAGCATTACAAGGTCAGCAGATGCTTGTACACCTAGTTTCTCTCCAATGTCAGTCATCTGCTCTGTTTCACTTCCTCACCTTTCTACCGTAATCTTTGTCCAGCAACATGTCCCTAGTGCAACATATGCCCTTTGTGTTTTCCAGATGACATTCAGAAACAGCAGTGTCCTGGGATGTTAAAATCATAAATGTGTATTTTCCTTTCTCTGTATAGGGTTTAGTTTTAGTAACTTCTAATAGGGAAAGTACATTAGTAGTGATGGTAAACAGACAGTGGTTTGTTTTCACAGTTAAAACTTTTTATACCCCTTAGGAGTTAAAGAACTCAGGCTGGGAAACTGGAAAATAAGTGATTGTAGCTTTCTTTAGTGTAGAGTTACTAAAAATCTGGAGCATCCCTAAATGCATTTGAATCTGTAAGTTCAAAAGGTGATACTTTTCTGGAGAAAGGTGAAGAAGATGAAGAATTTAGGACAACAGCACTAACACCTACCAAACATTTGGACAAATAAACAGCAAAAAAAATAATATGGAAATTTTTCTTCTGTGCTGAATGCCTTCCATCTTTCTAGGGAAGCCAGTCTTCACTTTCTGAAAGCGCTTGCAGCTGTTTCTAATGTCCCAGAAATGTTTTCCTCCTCAATTGCAGACTAGATCAAATTCACAAATCAAGCTCTTTTTTTGACCACAAGCTCAACTGACATTTACTTCCAATTGCTAGACTCAAGTTGCAGTACTCCTGATCTTGTTTTCCTAATCATTTAACTCCTTTAGTTTGGAGCAAGACCAGTCTGGTTGGCTGGATGAATTTATCTCTTAGTTCTATCGGGAGATATCAATTCTCTAACTAGGAGAACTCTATAAATGAAAGAACCCCTCTTTCTCTGTCCTAGCTGGTTTTCCACCTATATTATTGAATTAGATGTTCAAACATTTGCCTAATCCCCAGATTGATGCATCTCTGCTCATTCATAGAGCTACACAGACTTGAAAATAGTAACTTTTATCTATAATTAAACAAGGTAAAGGGAAGCAGTGTTTTGAACAAATATAGTTACATATACAAAGATATATGTAAATTTGCATTGTATTAGTTTTGAATGGGGCTGGAGCCTGAACAGGGGTGGAGTACTAATAAGAATCATACAGAGCAGCAATTGATTACTGCTCAACATCTCATGGCCAATCAAGCTGCCAAGGCCACAGTTTAAACTGTCATTCCAGTCCATTGTTTTTCTTCTGAAAACCCATTCCCCATCAGCCAAGCCTCTGCAACAAATCAGTGTCTTTGAACTGTTATCTTTCAAGCATAAACTGTCTGGAGAGCAAGACTACGTGAAACTTTTGAGCTCAGTTTTTGAGTTGAGATGAAACCCCTAAACTAGAATGAGATTTTCACTAAAAATCTGCTATTTAGTCTCATCTTTAATCCCAAATGCCAAATGCAATACAAGCCTAGAACTGTCACTCATTTTCTTTCCTTTCCTTCCTACCCCTGCACTAATTTAATTCATTTTAGTGTTTTCTTTATCACTCATTTACTCAATGTTCTACTGGGGGCTCTCTGAACCACAGAATTCCTTTGAAATAATCAGTATTTGGTAATTCTGCAGATTAGCTTTACAGGAGACACAGGATCCATTAATGTTTGCCCCGTATATACACATTTTGAAAGGATAGTCCAAGAAAAAAACAAATCTGTGATTTTCTGAGCAGCAGTTTCTAACAGGGTGTGTATTTTACAGGGTATTTTAAGAACAAAATGCAGCTATATGAAAAGCACAGTATTTCTACTGTACAGTTTGAAGTTCTGTGCAGTGTATCTGGTGGTAACTTGCTGTCACATTGATCTTCATAGATAAATTCTGTATTCCAAACTCTATATGAAGATTATATAAGATATATATATGTATGAGATTGATGGATTGGATTATGCTAACTGCGTAATTGCAGCTTCTGGTACACAATGCAGATACAATCCTTTTCTTACAGTACAATAGATTTTTCATCTAAAATCACATACAGTCTCTGAACAGCTCTGCACCAATGCATTGTTCATAGGTCTTGATTCTAGATAGGAGATGCTTATGGACACTGATATAATTTGAATGATTCCCCCAAGATTAACATTTATGGTCATAAAAGATCAGCTGTTTATCCTCAAGCTGTGATTACTGTCTTGTCATGTTTTTGTTCTTCTTTTCCATTTGTTCACTTTTCTGCTATTGATAACACAAGATCACCTCCTCCTAGCTTAAGTCCATTATGATGTCCGCAACTGTTTCTTTGTTTCTCTTTGTCTTACTCTTTGTGCCTGATACCATGGCAGTGCTTACACACTTTCCTACATTATATATCAGCTATACAAATGCCAGTCTAAAATGCTAAAACACTCGCTTTCTGCTCCCCTGGACAATCTCTTACTTTCTGTATGGTTCATCTTCTTACATGTGTTCCTGTTGCTTTTTATTGCCACTTATCACACTCAATATATGAAATCACATCCTCAATTCAATCTTACCATTTACACCACCCTTCTGAAAATTAATTCAAAATTAAACTCTCTTGTCTTCTATTTTGGCTTTTTTGATTTTTGTAATGTATGAATCTACAATTTCAAGTTTTTACAAGGTGGTTGGCCAAATATGTGTGATCCACTTTCAGGAGACATGAAAGTGAAAAAACTTTTTGTCATTTCAAAGAAAAGAAAACCAAAATAATTCCTGCAAACAGCTTCAACAACAAACTGCCTGGAATTAGTATGCTGGAGCTTCCTGTGAAACAGAGCCCCCATCATGGCAGTGTGTCACCTGAAGCTACTTGATAGTCAAAGGTCAGAGATCTCAGTTACCAGAAGACAGTTGCCACTGAGTGTTCTTGTGGAAAGGGGTTCTGCTTTGACAGAATGAATGTAAATTCAAACTTCACAGCATAACTGTAAAAAAAGTATTTTTACCAAACATTTCTAACATGGAAAGCTGCAATGTACATGTAAATATGAGGGACTAATGTGCAGTTTGTCTGGCAAAACCCTAGGATTTTTAAATAAAAAATTTCTTTATAAGAACATACATGAAGAAACCTAGCACTGCTTTCAGCAAGTATCATAGCTTCATAAAATAGTGATTTCCAGGTCTTTGATAATTACTGGGAATGAGTTCTTCTCTCTCGTGTGTATATATACACATGTAAACTTGCATACATATATAAAAATAACATTTTGTTCAGTGTATTTCTGTTCTCACATGTAGGACTCCTGCAGTTTGTCAGACTGTTTTTATGGTTGCATCTGAAATGTGCTGTTTTAACACTACCCTACTGGGAAAATTCCATATTTTCAGTACTTTATATCAAACATTATATCAAACATTATATCCTTTTTTTTTTCAGTTGGCACTCTTTTTTTTACTTGTTTAGCAATACCAATAAATAAACAATTGAACATGCAACAATGAGGACAAGTGCCAGTTGTGACCGGAATTAAAAAAAAGGAATAAAAGAATTATCTGGTGATTGTTAGCCATCTTGCCAGTCGAAATCAAAAATATTCATCACATTTGAATAAGTGACATAAGCTTAGCAGTTTGACTATATCACTGTCAGCATTCATTCGATAAAATGAATCAGTTCATAGGTGACATCTTTGTCTGTGGAGCCTGTACATGTGATGATTCTTCTCCTTTGTATCTTTGTCAGCTGCTATCAAGATTGTTTCCCTCTCTGCATATTACAGGAATGCACACAGATTCCTGCGTGTAAACACACACCTCAGACAGAGCATTCAAATAAAAAACGGAGAGGGATAAGGAGAAAACCTTCATTTATATAATCCAGTACAAATCAGCATGCCAATGACTGACATCCTTATCAATAGTATTAGGTAGGATGTTAAAGGAAAAAAAAAAGCCACCGACAAAAACCACAATAAATCACAACCTCTCCCCCCCCCCCGAAAAAAAAAAAAAAAAGATAATTTCACAATATTTAGAGTAAATAGAACCAGGGAGCAAAACTAATTCATATGCAGCATAGTTGTCTGTATGGGTAGTATTAATCACTTTTATAATCATATTTCTTTTTTGATTTGTTAAGGTGGCATATTTTGTTGCGGCTCTGGGCAGTCACAAATGGCTGGGTATGATGTCTGGGGTGGAAATTCAAGGGGCTTCGCATAGATGTAAAATAAAGAAGTATCTCTAGATAATTGTGTTTCAACTGTTCCTTTCATTTTTTTCACCTCATTTTGCTACTAGAATGAATTTTTATGTGGTAGCATGTTGTTCTGCATTTGTTTCATTTACCTGAAATGAAATCTTGGTCCAGAAAACTCTACTCTTTGCTCTAGGTGGTTCATGTTTAAGGCCTGTATTACAGAATTCATTATTAAATTGAACCAAAATTCTACCTGCTTGTATGGAAATATTTTTCTTCAGATTTTGTCTTGAACTTCCCTATCTTTCCTTCCTTCTTCCTTCTTCCATCAAAGCAAATGAAAGAAATTCTGTGGATGCAAGTCCTAGTATTTGAGCAGATGGTGGTTGGCCATGACCTTAAGATAGCTAAATATAGGACAAGACTGGCTGCAGCTTTTTCTGCAAACTACGAACATGTATATATCTTTTACTCTCTAGCAGGAAAGGCCTTGAATCAAGACCCTCATGTGTGACAGATAGGGTACAGAGATAAGCTCCTTCTTTATACTGTGTACATTGTTAAAAGCCAGATGCTATCCTAACTCAATATGCTTTGTGAAGCCTGATAAAGTTTTGGAATTGTTAAAAGTTTTCACAAGCTTTGGTCTTCAAACTGTAGGCAGTGTTACCACAAAATTGTGGTGCAGATAGATTCTTCTCTGTTAGTTTGGTGGAGCATCATGAATCCACTTAAGCTATACAGTGATACTTGTGAGGCTTTTAAATAGATTGGAAAATGAAAATAAATATTTAATCAGAAAATATCGCTAGTCCAGTGATTTCTCATGAAGGCAGCTATTTGTTTTGAAATGTGGAATGGTTAAATTACTTTTTTCTATTTTACATCTGAGGCCTAAACATGTACTGTCTGTCTTCTGGTACCTTCATAGCTGCCCTCAGCCATGAAAGAAATGAGTTGTTCAAGAGAGAAGCCTATAGTCCCAATGTGATATGCCCAATCAAACTGTATAAAGGCTTCAGATACTGGGGAAGAAGACCACATGATACAGAATGAGGGTAACAGCTTCCTCTTATGTTACTTCTAAAGACTGTAAAATTTAATTGTTGCCATAACCTGTGGGCTGCAAAAGGCACAAGAACTGCTGGTGGTGGGAAACTGTAATGGCAGCTTCTCCTTCTTGAGATAAAATGTTTTAAGTGAAATCTTAGTTGGCATTCTGGGAAGTAAGAGAGAAAATGTTTATCCAGAGAGTCTTTCAGTGAAAGATGATAGCTCAAAATGATGAATAATCCCAGCAAATAAAAAAACATGTTCACAACAGCGGCAAATTCCTAACATGTGGGAGGAGTCACTCAAAGAGTGTGGAGCTCTATTGAGAGCTTTCATAAAAAAAAATAGCAGCACTGGGGATGGGTTAAGCACCAATGATCCTTACTAGGCACACAGTTCAAATGGCTTCTCAAAGTCCTGCCATTCCTGTTCCCTTTTATCTCTTTTTACCATTGTTATTGTTCAGTATGCTTAATGAAGTGGGATTGATATGATTTACATTGTATTTGTTTCTAATAATCTGCCTGTAATCACAGAACAATGAATTCAAGTGGAAATTAAAGAGAAAGAAGTGATCATTTTGGTGTAAGCAGTAGAGCTAAATAAAGTGCATTTGGAAAGCATGAAGTACTCCATATTCATGTGCACTAATGTATATTGAAGGATCATTTTTCACAAACTGCCTTTGTGATAAATGATTATTTGCCATAAGCAAAAAGCCTAGTCTTCTGGAGTTCTCTCATTTTCCACACAAAGAGCTATGAATTTGCCAGTGTGTTCATCCTGCCCAGTGCAGCCGCATATATTTCAGCCTAACCCCGTATAAACTCAAGGTGTAATCTCCCAAAATAAACACTATATAGCACACAATATCTTTACTGGAGAGGATACACTTAAATGCACATTTTTAATAATCTCGCCAATAAAAACCATGTATACCTACCAGTAGTCACCACATTAAATGCTGAATTTCGGATATTAAAAAACAGACACAAATTAATTAAATTGTCCTTTCTAATTCCACTGAACTTAGAGTATTTTGCTGCTTTCACATTGACCTTACAGCTTTTAATTTTATATGGGTTTTCTTTTTGTTGTTCAGCAGCTTTGTGTTGTACGGAAAACAATTATTTCTTTTAGTAGCATTATTATTGCACTGTTATGAGTAGGATGTGTTACCACTTGAGAAACTCTTTCAGCAGGTTCTGAGTTTGTACCTTTCTGCCACCTTTCATCAGAAAAACTTGCTAGTTTTTATTTCTGTGTTTGCAACCAGTGTTTCAGGTTTCACAGCTCCATGCCATTGGAACTTTTTCTCATGGTTGTGAGTCAGAACAGCATTGATCAGAAACACCGCTGACATTTGTGCGAGCTATTGTTATCAGCCTTTGCAGAATACTGAATGTTTTTCAGTTTTCCTTTGTGGGGGGATAATGTGGTGTTTCATATGATAAGCTGAGAATTTTTATATGTAATAGATGCTGTTGTCTTTCACCCTCCCCAAAATATCAGTCAGCAGATTTATCCATAGATTGAAAGTAATTTCAACCTGTTTAGTCACTGCCTTCTCTTTTTTTAGTATGGATTTCTGTAATGCCCATTCTGTAATGCACATCATTAGCTGTATTTCCAAAGAACATATTTCATAATCTCTTATCAATGAGCATTTTTATGTATAAGTAGTGGTAATGTAATACTATTTTCTCTTCTAGAGTTCTGGTTTATAAATGACATTGCCACAGTTCTTGGTGTGTTCTGCATTTTTCAGTGCAGTTTCTTATATAAGCCTTATAGTCTTATATAAGAAAAAAAGTTACTTTTGAACTTCTGTGTGACTTTATTATTGAACTAGAGACTTATTTTTTTTCTGTAGAAGTAGATAGTGGAACAAAGGCTACATGCTGCTTAATTTTGTTAAGAAAATTTTGTAGCTGACACACTTCAACAATTGAACTGGATGAATCAATTCAGCTTCAGAAACTTGGAAGGAAAACTCTGAGAAACAGTGGAAACACTGTTTCAGGTGCCCCATCTCTGTTTTTGTCATTTAAAAAGCAGAATTCTAACGTGTTTTTTTTTCAGCAAGACTGTGTTATACCTCTGGTACTAAGCTAAAGTAATCCCAAAGCAACTTCACAATCCCAAGAGTTTCATCCCTCAGTGAGTTTTGCCTTGTGTGTCTGAGTCTTGCCTCTGAGTCTTGATGTGCATGTTTGATGGTGTGCTTGAACTGACTTCCTTCCTGGAGAAGAAACTTCTTCCTTCAGTCTTACTGTGACTGATTTTGCCAGCAAGAGCTGTGTTCAATGTGGAGACGACATCTTAGGGCAACTTACACCCTCTGTGTAGCTCCATTTGCATGGCACAGGAAATCAAATCCCCTTTATTTAAAAAATAATAATTAAAAAGATAATAATGTTTACATATAGTGGCAAATGAAATTTATTCTGAAGAAAAATCAGTCTCCCCATTATCAACCCATCAGTTTACAAATTGTTTGTGCCAGTGACACTGCTTGTTGTTATAAACGTGAGCTATCATTTTTCTGATTTTGAATCTGTTTCTCTTGTAGTCCGAAGAGGACAAGTGTGTGTGGGAGCAGGGGAGGAGCAAATCAGATCTTGATTAACACAGTGTATGTAGAGAAACAAGGAAAGTCTGGAGCTGGAGCCTAATATTCTGTTTACACCAAATAATAGCTTACCGAATATATGGTCTTATTTACCTTAATGACACCCATTGAGACAGTAAAGAAGTTAAAAATTACTATAAAAAAGATTTTTACATAACGGAGGATAGGTATAATAAATGTGTTATTGGTCTGCGAATGATCTCAAAGTATAAAAGCCAGTCGTGTGATGGTGGTTAAAAACAGCAGTACGTGAACAGCTTTGAACATAATAATTTAGAATTTATTTTGGACCATGAACAATAAGTCACATTAGCAGTAATTCATGTCTGTGCTGTTATGGGCCACTAAAACAGTCAATCTTTTTATGTATTTATCTCCAGCAAGAAATAGATGTTAATATGCCACATATGTAGGTGATAAAAACATAAAATTTGAAAGGGAACAGTTTGGCTTTTTCTTGAATAGACATTTACGATGGAACAGATGGATTTGATTCATTATTTCATGAATCTTTAAAAAGCTCTTAGTCTTTAGACCAATCGTAAGACATAGCTGGTGTCTAATGCAAGTCATAGTTCTATTAGGTGAACAAAACGTGAGAAGAAATTTCTTAGTTTTTTCCTTATCTTTCTGTTATGTGAACCATTTATTTTTGGCTTTGTTGGTGTTCTGGGTTTACAGGAGAAGGAAATTCTACAAAGTTACGCTTTTATGGTATTGATGGTGGAAAATCACTTTTTTTTCCAAAAGCAACTTAAAGTAGTTACACAAATCAGCTTAGAGGAGATTTTCAGCTACAGAAAATCAGAGAGCGAACCCAAGCAGGGCAATACAGATAGGAGCTTCTTGCAGTGCCTGTTTCTAGTTAATCGTGCTGTGCTGGTTCCAAACTGCAGGGGGTTGCAAGCACTACAGGTTTGCTTATTAGTACTTGCTAAGTCTTTTGTGGCTTTCCTCCACTGAGATCCAGTAGAGTGAAAACCAGTGAGGCTGATGAAAAAGTCTATATTCAATGAATTGCATGCTAAAATAAAATAAATAAGTAAGCAAAAGCAGAAAATGATGGCGCTGGTTTGCTGTTCAAGCATATAAAGAGTAGTACTGATGTTCATCTCCTTCAAGGGAATGATTGCAAGTTATGCAGTTAGAATGAGCTGAACTTTAGTTATGCACATCAGAATTCTGCATGGGAGGCAAGGTAACATTTCCCAAACTGGTGAGAAGACAAAAGCTTCCCACAATAGTAACAATGAAACAAACATTTCTCTTCTCTTCTACTTTTTCCCACTTTTTATACCTTCCCCCACTTCCTTTTTTTTTTTTTTTTTCCTTCTCTCAGTGTTCAGTATCAACAATGCTTTTCTTCTGGCTTCCAAAATGTTATTCTTCACATTATGCAGATCAAGAAAAAGCAAGTGCAGAGCTTGAGATGCATGTTTGATAGTTCTAAAAATAGGTGGTCTCTATGGCAATATTTCACAGTGCCCTTGAAGGTGAAAATTCAGTTTTGCTAAGCAGAAGTCTTTCAACAAAAATGACAGATCTCACTTCTGTAAGGAGATTGCTATTGTCAAAGCTGTATATTCAAAAAGTCAGAAGAATTTGGAGAAATATATCTTTAAAAAAGTCAGGAACTAGGCAAACTTTTCCCTTAGAAACTGTTGCATATTACTGTTTCATTACCTTGATACTATTCTTCGTCTCCTTTTACTCAGCTCTAAAATATTGCACAGTTTGATTTTCTTAATTTATTACAAAGATCTTTATGAACTGTATATTATAGAAATGAAACACTGAAACAACTCTCCTTATCACTTCAAGCTGCTTATGTTTTTAGAACTTATCTCAATATTGACAACCTGAATATGGAACAGGTTGTAATGAGCACCTTTTTTTTATCTCTCTAATCAGAAGCTGTTTTACTTTCATTTGATCTGGTTCTGTTATCATGATTCACTTGAAAGAAACGCATATTTAGCTTTAGTCAGGGCTGAAAGATTGGTACCTTCGTTTCATTCCAAATAAACTGTAGCTCTTCGGTGTCATGTTTCATATGTATATTTACTTATTTTGCTATACTATATTTGCTTACTTAGATATTCTTACTTTATTCTCTTGTTTTGGATTCTGGCAGAGCTACCATGGGATGAAAAATCTCAGAGCTATATGTCTTTAGTGGACTTCAGAGCATTTCATCTTTTAAGTGAGGTCTTCAAAATCAGAATCACCTGTGTTATTGTATTATCCTTCCCATCTTGCCTACAGCGATACAGCTAAGAGACTCATGCAAATCAGATACTGCAATGCATATGTCATCCCTAAATATGAGCTTTCAGGGACCGGATTTGTTTCCTTTATGCAGTGATTAGTTATCTACTCGTTGCACACTGGTGCGTGTAGCAATATAAAACAGAACCCAATTTTGAAGATTCACAGAGGACTTACGATGCATAAAGCTGCAGAGGTGATGGCCAAAAGAATTATTTTTTCTTTCCTGATTTTAGATTAGGTAATATCCAACAGGAATAATATAGAAAATGTGACCATATGGGATTTTAAAGAAGGATTGTTACAGAAGTATAGATATCATGCAAATGTTTATCAGAGAAAAGGGAGGAATGGGGAGGACTGCAAAATAGGTTTGTAGATATCAAATTTAAAATTACTTTCCTGTTGCATGATTGACTTGGAACAAAACATATGTAAAAAACCCACGTATTGACAACACTAATATGAAAATGTGTTACATACAGTCCATTAAATCAGCAGACTGAAATTTCACGTGTTTAGTTTGCTGGTACATCAGCAAACAGGCTGACAGCAATCATACAACAGGATTATGAGAAATTTCAAAATTGTGCAGAAGTACAAGTGCTCTAGGAGTAGAATGCATGAACTTTATCAATGTTACTAGCTCTAATAAAATAGTCTAACACCTGTGATGCTGCCAACAAATTGAAACTGTAAGAATAAGAAAAAATGTCTGCTTATGACAAGAGTTTAGCATATCCAATTCATACAGATATCCTTTGGAGTCCTTATACCTCTATTTGTTGCTCTTTGTTATAGCCTTCATTAAAATTTGTCATTACTGTATGTACAAAATGTGGACGTGTACCATGAAAAAATGAGACCCCTGTTTTCAGCAAATTACATTATAAGTCCAAAGTAAAGCATTTGTTATTCTCAATCCTTATACTGTGGGAATTGCTAAGATTAGTATTGGATTTTTAATTTATGTTTCTGTAGTCACAGAGTTTTGTAGCCTGATGTGCGTGTACAAGACATGAAACACTGAAGTGGCAGATCCACAATACTTGAACATATGTTCTATTGTGGGTCTCATATAGGCAAATAAGGAATTTTATATCACCTTATCAGCTGTATGTCCTTTAGTGTTTTTCCTTAGAAAACACAGCTTTGTACAATAAGGAGGAACTGGAGGAGAGGGTAAAGAAACAAATCTGGTTATGTACTGATTTTTAGTGTGTAGTGTATATGTACATATATGTATAGAACATGTGTAATGATAAAAATGTTAGTCTTTGTGAATCCTTGGATACTTTCTTTCCGAATAGCAACCATAGAGAGAGCCCTAAGATTCATGCATATAATGCGCAATCTCAAGTCGTGTCATATCTGTATTTGCATGTGGTCCTGCTATACTGAATTACTTTAGCAAAAGCTTGCCTTAAGAATCTGTCTACTCCTGTCATTATCCAGTAAAACTTCTCAAGTATGTGCTATTTAAGTAATTATGAAGCCCCATAGAATAATTTAAAAATTGTTTAAATCAAATGTGGCAAACTAATGTAAGTTGATTGTTTTATATTTGCGTCAATTTTAGCTTTATTTTGCATGAGTATTACATGATTAGATGTTGTGATGGGAAATGTATTAGATTACACAGGGACTTATCATGAGAGTATTAGATCCTGCAAAGATAATTTGCAATGCTTCTCCTGTTATTTTTTTGTCTTAGAAATAGAATTACAAAGAATCTATAACTAGATTCTGTTTAACAAAGTTGTTTCCTAGAGGGTCATAAAACCGTTCATTGGAACTTTCAGTTGCGTCAGAGCAACTTAAGAATTACTTTCTCTGTTAATGAGAAAGGTGTTGCATGATTCTCCTTGGTCTAAACTAAAAGATGCTTTAAATTAATTTTACTTGGGTTCATTCTTTTCTGTGTCACATGCTTGATACATGTTCTGAACATTAGTATTGACAAAACACATTGTAGATATTTACAAGAAGTCACCTCAAAAAGGTTGTGAGAGGGAATGTATTTACTTTTTGTATGTGTATTACGTCTCTTCCCTGAAGCACTTCAAATCCCAAGGGTGCTTTCTTATCCATTATGAATAATTTTCATATCCACTGAACACTGAAACTACTTCTCAGATTAAGAATAAATATACATTTTTAAGGGGACAAATCAGGAAAACAAAGGCCCATGCACAGTACTTAGATTGCTGCAAGACTTTTCTTCTATGAGGAAAAACTCAGCAACTCAGAAATGGAAGGCTTATGAGAAGTTTATTTATCTTTTATTATTCACAGTGATTAAGCAAGGAAACTGTGAGTTTTAAAATGCTACTATCAAATCTGAAAAACATTAGTTTGTCGATTGGTTGCTGAAAATACACTTCAGAACCATTAAGGTTAAACTGAATGGCTCTGGTAGTAAATCTCTAAGTAGTATACATCAGTGAAATATAGTTTGAAAATACTTCTAAAATAATTATTTTGTGCTACTAGTCTGTTGTCTTTCCTTGATTTTTGAAGATTATACAAGTCGGGTCCTTCTCTGAATGTTATTTCTGTGTTCTAGTAAAAGAAATAGAATTTATAGACTCATCAAAAAATACACTAATTATTCATTGTGAGTGATCAGCATGCCCAGTGAAGATCAGCTTTCAGCATATTTTTGTGCATCATGTAAATAGCTTAGCTATGCAAAGCATATTCACTGATGGCTTTATGAACAGACACAGAGATGGAAAAAAGTTCTGTTGAATTATTAATACTAATAAATTTTCCATGTGTGTGTCATCATCCCCCTTTTCCTTCCTTCCTTCCTCCCTCTCTCCTTCCCTCTCACCCTTCCTTCCTTCCTTCCTTCCTTCCTTCCTTCCTTCCTTCCTTCCTTCCTTCCTTCCTTCCTTCCTTCCTTCCTTCCTTCCCTCCTTCCCTCCTTCCCTCCTTCCCTCCTTCCCTCCTCCCTTACTCCCTTCCTTCTTCCCTCCCTCCCTTCCTCCCTCCCTCCCTCCCTTCCCTTCCCTTCCCTTCCCTTCCCTTCCCTTCCCTTCCCTTCCCTTCCCTTCCCTTCCCTTCCCTTCCCTTCCCTTCCCTTCCCTTCCCTTCCCTTCCCTTCCCTTCCCTTCCCTTCCCTTCCCTTCCCTTCCCTTCCCTTCCCTTCCCTTCCCTTCCCTTCCCTTCCCTTCCCTTCCTCCCTCCCTCTCTCCCTCCCTCCCTCTCTCCCTTCCCTCTCTCCCTTCCCTCTCTCCCTCCCACCTTCCCTCCCTCCCTCCTTCCCTCCCTCCTTCCCACCACTCACTCTCTATCTTTGAAGCTTTCTGTATCTTTCTCTGTCTCCTTCGTGCTCTTTCTTTCTTTCTTTTTTTTTTCTGTGTATCCCTGAGGTGTCACCATGTTGGGTGATGGGCTCAGTCGTGCACTGTGGTAGGTCGGTTGGAGCCAGCTAGCACTGGCTGGGGCAGCCCCAGCCTCTCCTCACCCTGTAGTGTCACCCAGCAAAAACCTGGACACCTGCAGTTAATACAGGCAAGCAGAAAGATTATGCAGAACATGGTGAATTTAAGCTTGATTTCAATCTCCTTTGCTTCTTCCCATGAAATAGTGTAGGTAGGTAAAGCCTTCCATACAGGGATGCAACCAGCCCGTTTAGACTTCACAGTGGTATAGCCTTCTTAGTTAGAACAAATTTTGTCAGCTGGTAAAAAGCATAAAACCTGGGGATTGCTGATTCAAAGATGAATATTCCTTAATTAAATTGCAGAATGCAATGTAATGTAATCTTTACTAGTGCTTTGTTAGGAATGCATTATTATAAGACTGAAAATGGCATCACTTAAATTGACCATTTTATTGCACAGCATAAGCTACCTGGGACTTTTTTTTCTTCTTGTGAGGCTTTCTGAATGAGGTCATAATGGAATATTGATTAGTCATAAGAATTACAGTATGTTTCTCATTACTTCTTGACTGAATAAAATTAAAAAATAGTAAAATAAGTTGCTGTAAGTTCTAATCTGTCTTGCTGTTCCCTTGAAAATTCAGAGGTTGAGTTTGTCTTTCCCTGGGCAAATTGAACCATAATGTTAAACTGGGAATTTGAATGTTGCTTTTCTTAATGAATATTAGGAGTGCTGTATGGGCTCAAAGCTCTCAGTTTTGAAAAAGTTTGGATCCAGACTTAATTTTGACTCCCGCAAGGTGATAGGTTTGCAGTTTTACTGTTTAAAATATGGAGTTTTATACAAACCCTGCCATTAAAATCCACATTGTTTTCTTTGAGGACTCTTGACTGTGCTGCTGTACAACAGACTTATCAACAGAATGAGACACTCTGTGCCCTTGCTGAGGAAGAAATGGGCTGAAAATATAATATAGCTGTTTCAGAAGTGAAGCTTAAAGTATTATCTATAATGCGATGTACAGTATACTAACAAAATTAGTATTTCATAAAACAGTTTGGTGACATTTTTAATATACTTCAAAAATAAGTTATGTGATATGGTTCTGCAGTTTGTCATGGGACTGCTGCAACATTTGACTTGTTAGTCTGTGTTTTTCCTTCTTCCAATATTTTACTGTTTCCAACATTTTTTAATCTGAGCAGTTTCAAAGAGGCAAATGCCTTGCTTTAAATCAGTTGTCAAATTTAATGCTAATGAATTTCATGTCTTCAAGAGGGAAAAGGGTGGATTTTGATTTTTGGCTATAAGAAAGAATGTTGACCATAGGGAGCTGCTCATCAATCACACCAATCTAAACAACTCCACATCCCTTGTAATGTGGGTGACGGAGAATCTCAGTGGCTAGGATTGTCATTATTCAGACATCGAATAGTTGCAGCCCTAGGACCAACTGACCTTTCTAGATTTAACAGAACCTCTGAAGTAAGTAGGTATCCCCTACCTTGGTAGCACAACTAAGAGTTTTAAGATTTGAAATATCTGGAGATGTCTATTTTGAAAGACATGATATGCCCAAATACCTGTGTTGCAGCCTAAACATTTCACATCATTTTTTATGAAACTGTTTTTTTTTCCATGCAAAACTTGGCAAACTGACTGCCATGTGCTGTAAAATCAGAGAACTGCAACAATTTTCAATGAAATGACAATCCCAAATTTATATTTTGAGTACAATAGATGATTTTGCTCTACATTAAACACAAATCTTTTCCTGTTCCATAGCAGTATGTGATGAGAGAGAAGGAAGAAACAAAGACCTCAGAATTACAAAAACCCAGTGGGATCCTGACCCAAAGCCCAGTGAAATCAAATTAAGTTCTTCCCATTTGTTTCAATAAGGACTGAATTAACTTGAATGTGAACAGACAGCTTGGTGAATAAAGCTAAGAAAATTTAAATGGCTTTCCGTCACAACTTAATTAGCTTCCTTATTTTTATCAAAAAAAAAAACAACACCAAAACAGGAAAGAATAACATGAAAAACTGTTTACTTCAAGACTCCCTAGCACTTAATTTCCAAAATTGATTTAAATACTACATCATTACATTTTATTGTAACTTTTAAAAAGACCAAATACCATGAGCTCCCTTTCAAAAAGAGTCAACTGGAGTTACACGGACTTATGAAATTGCAAAAGGTCCCTTACAGTTCCTCCAGACTTTTTTTAATGTATTAGAATAAAGCTTTAAAAAAGCTCAAACCTCAATCATTAGAGAAATCTTCTGAGGTTTTTCTACTTTTATGTATTCAATTTAAGTGGGAATATTATTTGCATCGATATTCAGTTTGCCATCCTGGTGCATCATAATGGTACGTTTTGGCATGAATACTGGAGCTTAATTTTAAAGGAGGAATAGTCTTTTTGGTTATTACCAGGTAATCACTCAGTCTTACTTGGAATATATCATGGCAGGATCAGAGTAGCAATATGAGATTATCTTTTAAAATGTCTAATACATTAATATAGTATTAATGAGCCTTCTTTACAGCAGGGACCTAATGTGCTCTGGAACTCCCTACACACTAAAAAATTAAGAAACAAATCCCAGTTGCTAAGGGCCTAATTTAGCGCTCTCTAAAGTTAGTGGGTCAATTTATAAATTCCTAAGTAAGGAACTACTACTGAGTTATATCATTTAAGGGCAGAACTGGAGCCTAAGAAGCAGCTTAAGAATTTGATATAAGTGCACCTGGAAATATAATCTAGATTTTTTTCTACATATATTTTAAAGTTAATGTATATGTTAGTTAGCAGTGCCAGTGAGGAGACGTAGACAGGAATGCAATCCTGAATGAATGAGGAGACAGTAAAAGCAACTGCGAATTTGTATGAATCAGACCACTGGTGGGATATATACACTGACTTCAGAGAGCTTTAATTTAGGTCTCAGACAACATTACTGGAAAACTTACAGCTTAAACATGTGATGTTAAAGTAAGCCTGTAGGATTGTTTTGAAAACAATATGTGCAATGGATATAAGGATATAAGTATGGAATGCATATACCTTATACAGTAGTTCTTAACAACTTGAAGAAACCATTCTGTTACCGTTTATGCAGAGTTGAGAGACTTGAGATAAAAATGAGAACCAAAGGATTTTTGTATTATGGCAACTTCTTCATTGCAGTGTCTGAGCTTCCATCATAATGGAGAATGTGGGAGGTGAATAAGGATTTCTGCTTTGCATCCTTCGTTGAAAGCTCAAAAGCTATGATTGTGTACTTAATGATCTGCCTTAAAATATACTCTGATAAAAATATCTGCCTTTAAAATCTGAACATATATATTTCACTATATATAATGAAGAAGAAAAATAATTTCTTCCTCCTAAATTATCTGACATCCTATCTATAAAGGCAGGGACAATAAATTCTTACTTGATATTTCTGGGAGTTGGCAGCTTTCATAGTTCCCATTACTCAAAAGATATTGGAAGGGGGGGGAGGTGTGTGTTGAAAAATCACCACAAAAAAAAACCTAAAAAAAAGTCTTTTAAGTGTATTCCTTAAAGCCCCAAACCAAAGTAAGAGTCACATAGGTGTATGCTAGACTAGAGAAATAGTACAGAAACTGATCTTTGTAAGCAGCTAGTACAAGTGTATACAAAAGATTTAAATCCTAGCTAAGTTCTATTTTCAGGGATAAAGTGTTCTGGAGACCTTACAAGAGCTCTGTTTAAAATAGAGAGTTTCAGCTGAAAGCCGCAGATACCATTTATCTTCTGTACAGCTTTATATTACCATCTGCAATCATTTGTCTAAATTCAAGGTCTCCTTCCAGAAATCTGCAAAGAAAATAAAGGCTTAATTATAAAAAAGGGTTTGCCTGGGTCATTACATCACTTGGTTGTGAACAATGTGGATAAGCAAAGATAGAAATGCTGAAGTAATTCAAAGTTGTAAATTTTTGAAAAGCATTTTTCAATGTCTGTAACAGGACATAGAAACATAAAAGTGCTGCTGATTTATTTGTCCTATATTAGTGTGCCTGAGAATAACATTAAAGATGATAAAGTGTAATCTAATAAAGACTCTGTTACATTTTGAAAATAAGCAAATGCTTGCCAAACCAGAACAGATGGAATTCAGTCAGGTATTTCAGTATTGAAAGTTCATTAGTAATTTAATTGTCTTTTTTTAATAACAAATAATGAACCTTTTATTGGCTTTATGTAAAAGCAGGTATCTTTTACAAGGACAGAAGGGTTAAGAACCATGTTATTCCAGACTGGAATCCAGTCCAGAAGTCATGCATCTGACTGAGTCAGTCCTGGGCTTGAAAAATCCTTGTGTAAAACAAAGAAATTATATATCCTCTGTCTCTCATATGCCTATAAGCTGATAATTGTTTCTTTTCTCCATGCCTTGAGAAACCAGAATTAAGAACAAGAGTTTCAGAACTGAGCGCAGCAAATTCAGTAGCCAAGCATGTTGGACAGAGGTTGCAGTGGCAATGCACTTGGAATATGACGGTTGTAATTATGTACAGGGGCAATTCTGGCACTGGAGATGGGTCCAGTGTCTTCAAGAGTCTTGCTGAGCCAAGTGCTGGTGGTGCACGTTCTAGTATCAGAGTGCAACAGAAGCAGAATTACTGCACATCTGACAGCTAGAAGAGGAGATAGACCCACAGCAAATTATTTTGCATAACCCATTTTTAACTTGCCATATTGCTGCCCTTTCATTAAAAAAAAAAAAAAAAAAGAGAGAGATCTATGTCTCCCTTGTCCTCTTTGTCTGATCTGATTGTTCTGGCTGCTTTCCTTATGTGAATAAAAAGTGTTTGTACAACCACACAGAGAGCTTGATCAGTGAACTGTGCCGGCTGAAAAATAACTTCCACATATAGAGAGATTTGAAAGTCATACTTTTCAGCCATGCTAGCTTCCTTATCTAATTCACTGTGTAGTGACTCAAACCCTGACACTGGCACAAGGGAATTAATCAGTCAGGGATGGCTAGGAGTGAGGGCACCCCCCTAAAGCAGCAGGAAACATTTATGCAAAGTTAAACAGTACAGATGACAAAGGTAAAAGACTTAGCATAGTAGGGTAAGTTTTGCACACATGGGGTTGTTCCCCATACTGCCTACCATAGCAGTGGCTATTTTATTTGCTATAATTTTCGAAAATGTGTTTCCTGATACAAATGATCTGCAGAGAACCCCCAGGCAGAAGTTTAAATAATGCTCTGTGGATGTTATAACCTGGTTTTTAGTATGAGCTTGAGGTGATTCCCTACAATGTAGGCAGCCTGTTGCCTCATGTTTGAGAAGGAAACAATGATGACTGCAGTTAAACATAGCAGTATACACTCTGAATAGGGGCACAGCTGTTGAATATGAGGCATTTCATAAACAGGCATTGGAATACTGTGCATTTGCCATAATTCACATGCAAAACATTGGCAAGATGGGGACAGTAGTTTTTTTAATGCCACACCCCTATAAATTATTTTTTCTCATACCTCATTTCCTTATCTTCCCCTGATAATTTGTAAGAACTGGAAATCACCTATAATTAACAAATTCTACTAAGAATACCTAGTTAAAGGCTTTGCTGACGCAGTACAAATGGAGAGTAGCATATTTTTTTTTGTATGTCTTTTTTCTGATCTAGCATTTTGCATGCTAAGAAGTCAAGCTGTTGTTGCTTTCTGCTCGTAATAGCCATGAATGTTAAGAATGAAGTGAAAATAGCTTAAAAAATTACCATATTTTTTTTTCTCCAATAGAATGCAATAAAATATAATAGGTATTGTTTATGGCATTGCGGACTGGTTAAATTTAGCATTCTATTTACATCATTTTTGCACTGTCTATGTAAAGCAAAGATGGTAAAATTCAGCCAGTACATCATGTCAGCATTTCTAGCAACATTATAGGGATATTACCTGTGCAATCTATAGGTTTCATATTGGGCCATATATATTTTGAAAAACTATAGACATAAGCCCAAATATGTGGATGCATACACATGGATTTAGTCTGACGTGTCCTGTTCTTACACTTCTTGTGAGAGAGGAATTAATTGTATGTTCACTGTTTTATTTTAGTTTTTCCTTTCTGCTTTTTGGTATCTATGCAAGTTCTTTCCTTCTCTGCATTTCTGAGATTTATTATAGGCAACATTATTATCAAAACGATTTAATATTAAAAGCTCCATGGAAGAAAGGAATTAGAAATGCTCCCATTAAATAGGATCTTAAATAAAAATCATTACTATTTCTTCTGTCTAAATATGTATATATCTAAACATCCAAAGAAGAAAGTTTCTACATTGTACTGTAGGTATAATTTTTAATTTTATTCTCTTTTATGTGGATGTACAAGTCTACTTGATCTTATTTTAAGGTGGTACTGTGAGATTTAAATGCTATTAAAATAAAGTTTAGTTACTTTTATTAGGTAAAATGAAAATAAATAATAAAAATATTCAGTTCTTTTACCAGAGCCTTCAGGAGGATGTGGTTTACTATTAATGAAAACTCGTATTGAGACATTCTGGTTGCAGATTCTGGTAATGATATGTGTTGAACTTACAGCATAAATTTTGTTGAATCCACTATTAAGACTTCAAAACAATGGCGCTCTATCTTGAAATGATAAGCATTACCTGTGGACTATTTTTCAATAAAATAATTTCTGAAGAGAAAGGAGAACCTACATTTCTGCTACTTCAAAGCAGTTTAATTTTTGCATGGGTATGTGATGTATTTTTGTTCCCATATAAACTTTCGTATTCATGTATACTTACAGAATCTTTAGGTACTGAAAGGAGAGTGCTTTTCTTTCTACATAGCAGCTGCTTCCTATTTATTTTCTAACACACTTTTCTGCATTTAAAGGGAAGAGGTCTGAAAAGTTAAAAGATCCCTATTTCAATTCAAAACCAGTTTGCAAAGGAGTCAGTCTCCAAGGATGATTGCGTGTATTTCCCACATTCCAAGGCAGGATATTTCACGGAGAGGGGATCGTGCAGTGTCACATCATAGGTCAAGCTTTCGGAAAGAGTATGACTCCTGCTTTGAATATCTCCTCCTCTTTTGGCACCAGCATTCAAATACTTTGGCACTCAGGGCAGGAGAAGTTCTCTGCACTCCAGCCTGGCACTCAGGCATACTCAGTGCTTTCTTTTGGCATTATTCAACATATTGTCACTGTGACTGTGGAACAAATTGATTTTTGGCATAGAAGCAACTGCTGTAAATTCTTCTTCCTTGTAGGTGTACCTCCAGAAAAATGAACCAGGGAAAAGAGAAGGACATGTAAGAGAAAGATGAAGCAGGTGCTGATTAAGTCTGATTTTTCTCAAAGCAGCAACATAATGTGCACTAAGAAGCAACTGTTTGCAGTAAAATAAAAAAAAAGGTCTGTGTTGCAGGGTTGCGATAATCTGCATTTTATTTCCCTCCCTAGCGCTACACAGGCAGCACTATCAGTATGAAAGTTCATCTGCTGAGAAGTGTGTAATTATTCCTGCATGAAAAGCCACAAGTCAGCTGTTAACCTGTTTGGCCTGAGGTGAACTCTTGAGACTGCTCTGACAGGGTGGCTTTGTGCTGCTTATTGCATGTGGCAGGTAGCAGTTGGTGGGTGCCTTACTGTTTGCCAGTCTTCCTGAGGTTACTAGTGGTGCTGCATGCAATTGCTCAGCCAGTTGCAGGGAATGTGATCATGGGATTAGCGATAAATTAGATATATGTTAGGATAAATATGCTCACTTGTGCTCCAGTGCCCAAGAAACACTTGATTAATCATTTTTACTCCTGGTTGGTATGGATATATTTGTGAATTGGGATTTTCAAAATTTCTGCTTGATATTCCTAATGAGAAAAGGGTTCTTTTACAGAACACCTAGCAGTATAGACATTAGCATATTTGGTTTGTTTAATCTGTGTTTCTACAGCTGAGGAAGGCTTTTACTTTGGTACCATAGAAGGGAACTGCCAAATGGGTGCCTAAGCATCTTCCAGATCGCAATAGAGATTGCTTGAGTGACTGAAAGGTATATTACATGCACTAGCTGGACACCTGGAGGCAGCAGAGTGATTATGTGCCCTGAATTATAATGGTTTTCATTGTTTCCTGCAAGGTTTATGGAAGTGAGGGGAGATATTTGCTAGTGGCTGAGAGGCAGAAATCCAGAAGTGAGGTGGACAGTTTGTAAGATATCCCCTCTTAAATAATGATCACCTAGGATGCATTGTAAGCATAGCCTATGTAGCCTTTGGGTCTGCTGTTGGGATATTCTGGGGAGTGGGAGTTGTTTGTGTGTGCTTTATAGGCTTTTGTGAGTTGGTGGTTGTCAGTTGAATGTGAGGCTATATTTACCAATCCCCAGGGTGTGTGAGAGTGTGTACGCACATATTGTATTCCTTCATTGTCCTCCTTCATGAATTTCAAACATTGCCTGTCTTTTATCTTTCAGTGTACAGTGCAGTGTACAGTGAATTGGAGAGTCTGGTATGTTGCCTTAGACAGCTTTGTTGTTTATGTGCAAAGTTTTGTTATCCTACTTCTAGGACTTTCATGAGTTTTAAGCATGGTGCTTAAAATTGCTTTAGCCAATTTAAGGGTTGGGGCCTCTCAACCAATAGGCAGGTTCATTGCTTGTGGATTACATTGAATGGATCCTTTATAAGTAAATAATAGTTTTAAAACAGTTCTGTTTTGGCTGAGGGGGGAAAACGCTAAGAACATTTCCCACAATAAAACACTGTAAAATGGAGGAGTTAAGCTTCTTAAAGATTTGAGTTTACAGCAGAAAGTCTCATGGTCAGACCAGAGATCTCTCTTCTTGGGAGTGGCTTGAGAGGTATTTGTTGCTGGGGTGGCATGGCTGCAAACTGGTGTTGAAGCTGGTCAAAGGGCTCACCTCCTTGAAAAAAAAAAATGTTCCTTGCCAGATTTAGCTGTAAACTCTTGTGGTCTTATTTAGGACCAATGCACTGGGTCAACTGACTTCAGAGATTCAGCCCTGGTGATAGGGTGTAAGTAGGAAGCAGAAAGTGAACTGCAGGTGTATGTAACTTCCTAAACCCCTGTTCAGATTTTTGCTTCTCATCTGTGCTCTTAATCTGATCTCAGACTAGCAAATACCTTCACAGAATTACAGAGTGGATGAGGTTGGCATGTTATCTTATCCAAATCCCCTGCTCAAGCAAGGTTGTCTAGAAACTGTTGTCCAGGACCATGTTCAGACATCTTTTGATGATTTTTCCAAGGATGGAGGCTCCAAAACCTCCCTGGTCAACCTGTGCCAGTGCTTGGTCACCCTCACAGTGAAAAAATGTTTCCTGATGTTCAGAGGGAACCTCCTGTGTTTCAGTTTGTGCCCATTGCCTCTGGTCCTGTCACTGGGCACCACTGAAAAGAGCCTTACTATGTCCCTTTTTACCCTCTCTTCAGACATTTGTACACATGGATGAGATTCCCCTGAGCATTTTCTTCTCTGGCCTAAACAGTCCCCGGTCTTTGAGCCTTTTCTTAGAAGAGAGATGCTCCACTTCCTTAATTGTCCTTGTGGCTCTTTGTTGAACTGTCTCCAGTAGTACTGGGGAGCTCAGAACTGGGGACAGTATCCCAGGTGTGGCCTCACCAGTGCTGGAAGGATTGCCTCCCTCACTGTGGGAGCAATTTTGTCTAATGCAGCTGAAGATACCATTTGCCTTCTTTACAGCAAGGGCACATTACTGGCTCCTGTTCAACCTGGTGTCAACCAGGACCCACAGGTATCTGCTTTCCAACCAGTTGTCCCCCAGCATGTAGCAGTGCATAAGGTTGTTCTTCCTTAGGTTCATGGCTTTGCACTTCTGCTTGTTGAGCTTCATGAGGTTCCTGTTGGCTCATTTCCCCAGCCTGTCAAGGTCCCTCTGAATGGTAGTGTGGTCCTCTGGCATATCAGCCACTCCTTCCAGTTTAATAGTCATTGGCAGACTTGCTGAGGATGTATTCCACCCCTCATCCAGATTGTTAATGCAGATGTTAAATAGGAATGGACCCAGTACTGATCCCTGAAGAATATCTTGTACTTCTAAAACACGTCTTTGGTGCATAGCTTTAAACAAACAGATATTCATCTTTCAAGACTGCTAATTAGAAGAATTTTTTTCTTAAACTGTATTAAAAAGCCCTTTTTAAAAACAAACAAACAAAAATAACCCACTACAATGTATTTGAACAAATTACTTTGGTTATGAATTATTTAAAGTAACTTACACCATTAATGTGGCAGGAGGGAGGCGTGAAAGGCTGCCATCACGACAGCATGTGGTGCTCAGAAAAGACTAAAACACACTGGTCCCTAATTTATGTAGTAGTAAATATTCTTCAAACACATGCTTAATTTCATTCCTGCTCAAGACAATGCAATAAAGGCAGTGGAAGTTTTGCTAGTGAATTCAGTGGGATCATGATTTCCCATGAGCCTTTCAGAATTTAGGATTTCCATTAAAATGCTGTTTAATGAAATGAAATGGCAAACAGCAGAGGTGGAACTGATATTTATGTCACAAGAAGTCTAAACCTCTCATTTTAGAATCACAGAATGGTTTGGATTGGAAGGGATCTTAAAGATCATCTAGTTCAAACCCCTTGCCATGGGCAGGGATGCCTTCCACTAGACCAGATTGCTCAAAGCCCTGTCCAGCCTGGCCTTGAACACTTCCTTCTCTGAGCAACCTTCTCCAATGCCTCACCACCCTCACAGTGAAGAACTTCTTCCCAGTATCTAATCCAAATCTACTCTCTATCAGTCTAAGGGAAGTGCTGAGATCCTGGGCTTCCTGGGAAGTGCAAGAGCGCCCCACCAGATCTGCTGGAGTTATCCTGGAGCTGGCAGGACCTGCATTAGGGAGGTTGGCATAGTGCTAGGACACAAGGCTGCTGCTGTACCACATGCCCATTGCAAGACCTTGGCTCCTCTGGTGCCTGGGGCACCCCAGGGCCCCCTGCAGAAATAATGGAGAACTGCCTGTATTTAGCCATCCTGAAGAGACCTATGAAACAGGCACTCTTATTATTATATTCAGTTTTCACACACTTTCCTACATACAACCTTCCTCCAAAGCTGTGCCTCTCACCCCTAGTCCCCAGGGCAGGGGGTCTTTCAGGATGGGATGTCCCATTTTAGCAGCTATTATGCAGCAACTGTTATACGTCAGCAATACCACATTAATTTGCAGCTGAAAAGCCTATAAACCCAAGTGAGCATATCATCTCTATTACTTTTTTCAAGTGAGAGACCCACTGTATGGGCTGTAAAGGAAAGAAAATGTAAAATTTTACATTTAGAGGGAAAAGGCATGTCACAACAGGTAAATGCCTCCCTATGTGCATTATTACAGAAAGTTGGAGGTATAACTATGAAATGTAATCTTGCTTGCCTTCCTTAGGCTAGGCAAATTAATAGAGAAGCAGAAACCAATATAGGTATTTCAGTGATTTTACCAGGTTTTTTGATACTGTTTCTCCTGGAAGGAAACGCAAAATAAGAAATTCCAGTGGATATGTATGGTTTTGCTTCCTCTTGCTCATTTGCCTTTGCTAAGTTTGTGTAACATAGTTTTGCTGAAAGAAATAAAGAGCTGATATGCTGAATATTTTGAAATAGCTGCATTAGTTTTTTGCATGTTTCCAGGGAAGATGGAATAGAAGGTTATTTTTTCCAAATAATATGATCTTGGTACTACAAGGTTTTTGTGAAGTGTTGTGTTCTTAGTAATTTTGCAGGCCATAGTGGGCTCCTTATGGTTATGCATCCTGTCTAATCACTTACAAAAGCAAATAGGACATTCAAGTCATGCATGTAACTACATACATGACCAGAACAGACAGGGAGAACTCCAAACCCAACCAGCACTTTCTCTGTGAATTGCCTATTACTAAATGTCTTAGACATTAGTCCTTTTTAGAGACGCTTTATCTCCTAGCGTATTTTTAGAGCAGTTTTGCCAGCAGATACTGCTTATTTTATTTTGTTCAAATATTAGTCTTGGATTTGTTACCCAAATATAGTGACATTTCCAGTAAGGATCTGGATTGCATTGTTATAAAAATGTTTTCGTGGATTATAAATAAATAAAATGAATTCTCTGTTACTTTAAGCCTTTTAAGTTTTGCTTTTTTGTATTACTTGATTTCACCAAGAGAAATCTAAGGTTTCTACTGTAGAGGTCAGACAAGATAATTATAACGGGTTTTTCTGGCCTTAAAATACGTGAAATAAATGAAATAAGTTTTACTTTGTTAAGAGTTGACTTTCCTGAGCACTGAGTAGTATATCTTGTAATGAACACCATGCTACAGTAGCTGCTTTGAAGAGGGCTGAACTGAACGGACCCTTATGTACAGTAAAAATGCTATAAAATATTTTTCTTCTTTTGTGTAAGCCACTGGTGTAGGCGGAAAGAGGTTATTTTAGGTACTTATCTGATGGACTATCTTAACTATGTGAAACTTGGTTTGTTTGAAATTACACAGTAAGGAAAATATTCTATCACTACCAGCTATACACAATTCTGAAATGAAAGAAGATAGGTTTCTGGTTTTTTTTAGAACATGAGGGGAATTATATTATTCAGCTGCAAACTAATTGTTTTGTTAAAGCAGTACCTTTCATGTAAATCAATTGTATGGATTCCTTATGGGCGTCACATTTCCTCAGCAACTATTTATACTTCTTGGCAATGAGTCCCCTTGATCTCCCTGAGAAGCTTCTATTATTGTAAATATATTTGATATTGACAGATGGAGATCAGAGAATAGAATTTATATGCACCCTTTCCATTCCAACAAAACCAGTAAGTTCTTGGGTCATTGGTTTTATAGGGGGAAAAAGAAAGTTATTCCTTACTCCAAGAGAATCCTATTTGTACTTTCCCTATTTCTGAGACTGTCAATGCCTAAAAAAACCCCATAGGCATGGAATGATTCACTCATCATAGATTTATAACCACCATAGATAGTAAGATCTTTGAAGAAAATATTTTAAGGAAATTTTTTCTATTGTGAATGAAATCCGTTTGACTGAACATTGTCATGATGCAAGGTTCATACAGGGATTTTTTCTCACTGAATCCTACAGCAGGGAGCCAATATATTTTTGGAATAGAGATGCTTTATCCTGTCATAGGAGTCTAAACTATTTCTACATGTTGTTGAATGCATTAAACTGACCAGTTAAGGCTAGGGATTGATTGTGGGTACGTTATAATGTTTTCGTCTAACCACAAAAAAACTTCATTATAGAAATTTACTTTAAGGATAAAAAAAATCTGGCTATTCTGTGCTGCTGTATTCCTAAAACAGGTGTCCTCATATATGTATATATTAAAATAAAAAGACTGTTTTCTCTTTCTGTTCAAGGATG
The DNA here is from genome assembly GCA_017639245.1 of Myiopsitta monachus. Taxonomy (NCBI): domain Eukaryota; kingdom Metazoa; phylum Chordata; class Aves; order Psittaciformes; family Psittacidae; genus Myiopsitta; species Myiopsitta monachus. The sequence goes on along the minus strand of CM029917.1, from coordinate 67,538,028 downwards.
TCTTGGTCTCAGCCATCTTGTCATAAAAATAAAAAGTCAAGTCAATTAAAGGGCAATTAGGGTTTCTTTTCTTGTCATCAGGATAAAATTTGCCCTTTTTGTTTGTCCTTTAATTTCTCATTTTCAGACTGTATACTGAGCTGAAGAATAGTGTCACTGATTAACAGTTCTTGAATATCCTTTGCCAATGTATGCAATTTACTCTGCTGTTTGTGTAAGTTCAGCTCCTATTGATTTCAAAAGTAAGGATGCTAATTTATGAAACTCACTTTAATGGAAGGATTTGTTATTGTTAAAGAATGTATTGTAAAAAGGTGAGCAATGGCTAACTACAGTTCATCCAGGGTTTTATGTGTCTTTTTATGAAAAAGCAAACAGTGCCTTTTTCAGAGGGCACACAGTCATTAGAAATCTGATTTGCGACATTCACTAATTGAAAGTGAGACAGTAAGCCCTGATAAGTATATAAGTTTCTTTTTTTTCATAGAAGGTAAGATAATAAAATACATATATCTGTATGTCACAGATATAGATCTATATAATATAGGCACTTGAACATTTCACATTTAAGTCTTTTTGAGACTACTACTTCTGCAACAACTGTATTCTGGTATGTTATCTAACTGAATACATAGTCATGAATTTCATTTTACATATGGGATTTCTGGTGCTATAGGAAAGGCATTAGACTAGGAAAATAAATAACTGCATAATTAGAAACTTGGTAAAGCCTAAACATGCATATAATAGAAGTTACTTGTCAAAAGTAATTTCCACCTATCAGTCAGTTTTAATTCAGATGATCTACAGATATGATCAAGTTTTGGCGACCACGTCAGGCCTGAGGCTAGAAATGGACTTTACAGATTTTAGGTAGCTGGTCATCAAAAAAATAAATAAGCCTTAAGGCAGAGTTCTTCGAACAACTTATTATTTCTGCATGGTACATCAAATGTTGTACAGAAATACTGTTTTTGCTTGCAAAGCCAGAACACCTGTGTTAGCATAGCAATAAATGTCAGCTGAGTAGCACACTCTATCAGAAGGGCTAATTAGCACTTATGCAGTTTTCCTGCTTATAATTTCAGAGCAAGCTCCCTTAGTGCTTCCTCAGGACCTTTGTGTCGTACTTCACTGCCCACACTGCAGGAACCATGGTCTTTTAAAGTGACCTTGGTGTTCCCATGGATCCTCTTCTCCATTTTCTGTCAGTTTATTTTACATCACTTATGCAAAAGAGGACCTTAATTGTAGATACCTATGACTTTCTATATGATTGTAGCTGAAAGCATGGCACAAGTGGCCTTTAATTCTTGGATTGCACAGAGACAGTGAGACCCAAAGTGCTAGGTGAACATGGGAATCCAGTTCCCTTGAATGGAGCCTGGAAAGTCCATGAGCAAGTCATACTTAGACACCTTATTCTAGACTCTGCTACCTGTAACCAAAGGTGTAGCCTGTGTATAAGAAGAGCTTAATGAAGGTATTTTCCTTATTGTTAATAATCTGTAATAGCTATGGCTGCCCAAAAAAGTTAATGAGATAGGAAGTCAGTAAAAAAAGATGCCAAAGGCATCAAGAGAGACTTGTTATGAGAATTGCTGGAGGTGTGGGAGCTAGTCTTTGTTAAAATTTGATGTTTCCAAGATAAAGGATTTAACAGATTTTTAAAACTGGGTGTAAGTGCATTGCATCTTTCTTACCATTTTATCCTCAGGTCCAAAATAAGAAAAGTCCATCTGGTAAAAATTGGCTTTTCTGTATTGACTTTCTGATTTTGGGGAAGTCTTAGATACAGACTGAGTAAAATAAGATTTGTTATATCATGTAGCATGTCCTACTGTAATAGTAGTAGTCATATAATTGAAAAATCCACAGTATTTGGTTGGGTTTTTTTATCAGTATTCTTATAGTTATTTAGAATTGTAAGGCATAAGGTATAATAAGGTGCATTCAGTACCATCTAGATGAATTTTTTAGCATTTTTTAAGAATATAACTAATTCTGATGAACAGCTCTAAAGTTTCAAAGAATCCGTTTTGAAGGCATGGTAAACAGCCGTAATATGCAAAATTTTCTGCTGGCTTTACTAGTGAGAAAAATCTTTAACCTTTGAAATGCAGTATTGAGGAAGCAGAGTAATGATTTACTGAAAGTTACTAGCGAATAATGGAAAATTCTTCACCATTTTCTTCCTAATTTATAAAACAACATTATACCCTTTTATAACTTGTGGCCTTTACTGTGCATTATTACTTATGTAAATGAAATTTTCCAAGGATAATTGTATGCTGTAAGAAGATGAATATCTTATTTAAGCCTTCTGTGGGTTACTTATTACGCTGTATCACCACTACCATAGAATCCTTTTAAGACATTAGCTCACCTCTATAGTTTGTTTGTATTCAACTGGCTTGTTGGTTAAAAGGGCGTTATGGGGAAGAGGCATGCATTTTAGCATGTCAAAATTTTTGCTTTCAGTAAGTAAATAAAGATGTTAGAAAGGCAGAAAGAGAAATGTTTCTGGCTTATATTGACTGCATCCATTTTGTAATGGATGATGGAAGAGCTTGCAAATTGATCAGCAGCAGGTTCTTACCCATAACCTGTTGATACTAGTCCATGCCTTATTTTGACACACTGAACTTTATTTCTTTCATGTGCTGCACGTTGCCAGAAGGCATTGAGTTCAGTAAGTGCAGATCTAGGTTGTAAAAGCTACTCTCATGGTCCAGGTGCTACTGAAATCAATGAGAGTGAGTGCTTTTTAAGAGACTTGAGTGAAGAACAATTGCCTGCTGCAGCTAAATTACATTTTGCATTGGATCATCTTTAGGCTGAAAGCTGATAAGCATAAAAGTGGGGAGGTGTAGAAATTAAGGAGCTGACATAGTGACAGATGTGGCATACCATAGTACTGAGATAACGTGTTTTGGTAAATTAGATCTGCACTTAAATAAACTCTCATAACTGTGAAAGGCATCTGAAGGGAAATTAATTCAAAAACATGATGCAGGGCTTTATCCTTTCCGTCCTTTGTAAAAATATGGAGCCATATCACCTTGGTTTGTTTTTGGAATTCTTTGTGTTGCTTTATCAATTCTCTGCTAGGCTGCAAATAGAGGCAGTTCTGCAGAAGGTGCTAAAGTCCAGTTGAGACCTGAAAAGGGCCAAGTGAACTATGCTTGGAGATATGGTTAACTTTACATTGGAGAACACATTTTGCACATTCCTCATGTACATGCGAACACAAAATAATTAAGTGGTAGAAAATTTGAGGGAATCCAGAAAGTCTTTGGTTTTCTGTCAGAATAATTACTCTCTCTAGAGTGCACTTCCATTAACACTTCTGAAGGTAAAAATCCTTTGGGATGGTAAAATCTTGTTCTTCAAATACACTTGCTGGCTGGTTGTCAGGGTGCTCTAGGTGCATTGGTGAGAGAGTATTTTGTTTTATTTTATTCTCTGTGCCTGCTGTCAGAATGATATATTTAAGAAAGTTGCTCTACTTGGAAGAATTACATTATAGGGATCTAAGACTCCTAGATGCCTCTGGGCACAGACATCTTAAAAATCTGCACCCTTTCTGGGGTGTTTTTATAATTCATGTATTTTTCTGTCATTTTGTATCACTATTTTATTACAAGACCGTCAGCAACAATATCCATTTTTGAATGTCCTGCAGCAGTGTTGTCTTGTTGCTATCTCTTGTCATATTTCACTCAGTGGGTTTGAAAATGGGAAGTGATGAATGGCTGCTTTTTTAATAACATGTCCCATTCTGGAGCTTTCTATAAGAGGAGTCAGTTTTCATTACTTCAAAGTGGGTCATTTGGGAGGGGGGGGGGGGGGAGAGGAATGTTCATAATATAAGAAAAAGTTGCCAGAATGGCAGTTACAAAGAGGAATCCGCAAAAAAAAAAGGGGGGGGGGGATATTTTAAGAATATTAAATTCCTAGTTTTAGTTCAATCAATGTATTAAGCACTAGACTGGAATAGTCAAAATAATTAAACCTAAAATATTTAGATCTTTCTCATATTGATGTACCTTAAAACACTGGTGATCTTGATACAAAGCTGTCAAAATTTTACAGCCACTCAGATTTTCATAGAATTTTTTCTTTCTTTCTTTCAGAGAAATAGACTTAAGCAAGAAAACCTGTGCTTTTTTTTTTTTAAATCAGATCAGGAAATTCAAATCCAGATTTTTTTTAAATTTAAGACATTTTTGAAGCAACAAAGGAGGCTTTTCTTTTTTTTTCTCTTCTATATATTTAAAATGGGCTACTTTTGAAATGGAATTTCAGAGACACATTTGCATCCTAATTACAGTCCATTTCATGGGCCCACATTTAGACAGACTGTAGGTTGGCATTTGGAGATTTCTGGGGCAGAGAAGTTGTTGGTTCTAGCTGAGCTACTGAAAAAATAAAAGGGAAAGAGATGAATGGATTTTTTGCTTCAGCAGTCACCAGCTGGCAGATTGGCTCCTTGGAGCACTGCCAAGCAGCAGTTTACAGCAGCCCTGCAGCTGCTCTAGGCTTCGCTCGAACATGACTGGCATGAAGCCACATTCAGCTTTGGACAAGGACTCAGCCTTCAAATTGGCAAACAGATGCGTTGGGATTGTAGTTTTGCTCACTCACGTCTAACAGTCAGAGAATGCAGTTGGTATCTAAAAGTCCACTGCAGAAAATTTTGCATGAAACTTATACAGGAAAATAAGGAAAAATAGGTTAAAAATAAAAGTTTGAGTTTGTCCAAAGCATTTTTTTTTGTGGTGCTGCATGGTTTTTACTTTATGCATTTCAATCTCAGATATTTTTCTTAGTCTGACCAGATCATGAGGATCCTAAACAACTGTAAAATGGGTCAGTAAGGAAACTCAGTTGGATTATATTCCCTCAAGCTAAACTGTCTGAATTCAGCAAATGAACAACACTCAACTTTATTCAACCCTGTATGTTGTGATTTTTATAAAAATATTTGAATTATAGCATTGGACTTTTTATTGACGATATGTGCGGGGGAGAATAGTTTCACTGAGGGGAAGGGGAGAGGATTTCTTGTTGATTTTGACTCAGTTCTGAGCACTGTTCTCTCTTTTCCTGATTTAGAGCTGTTCTTCAGTAATTTGTCACAGATAACAATGGTAGTGTTGCGTTTTGGTGGTATCTGTTAAAATCTCTGTTAATTTCTTGTCCAGCTATGCATCTGATAGAATAAGTCTGTCTTTCCTTGCTAACCACCTCTGTCTTATTGCTGGAGAGAGGGTCAAACCAATGTCTTAGAATACTGATGGCATATTCTGTATTTGTAATCATAGAATCATAGAATAATTAGGGTTGGAAAGGTCCTTAAGATCATCTAGTTCCAGCCCCCCTTCCATGGGCAGAGACACCTCCCACTAAACCCTGCCATCCAAGGCTCTGTCCAACCTGGCCTTGAACACTGCCAGCCATGGAGCATTCACAACTTCCCTGGGCAGCCCATTCCAGTCCCTCACCACACTAACAGTAAAGAATTTCTTCCTTATATCCAATCTAAACTTCCCCTATTTAAGTTTGAACCCATTACCCCTTGTCCTCTCACTACAGTCCCTAATGAATAGTCCCCCCCAGCATCCCTGTAGCCCCCCTTCAGGTACTGAAAGGCTGCTATGAGGTCTCCACGTAGCCTTCTCTTCTCCAGGCTGAGCAGCCTTAACTTTCTTAGCCAATATTCATACAGGAGGTGCTCCAGTTCCCTGATCATCCTCGTGGCCCTCCTCTGGACTTGTTCCAACAGTCCCATGTCCTTTTTATGTTGAGGACACTAGAACTGTACACAATATTCCAAGTGAGGTCTCAGGAGAGCAGAGTAGAGGGGCAGGATCACCTCCTTCAACCTGCTGGTGTCCTGGGTTCAGCAGTAGCAGTCATTTTTCTCCTTCTTAGTAGCTGGTGCAGTGCTGTGGTTTTGACTTTTGGCCTGGGAACAGCGCTGATAACACCGATGGTTTTAGTTGCTGCTCAGTCATGTTTAGCCTGACCAAGGACTTTCTGAGTCTTATGCTCTGCCAGAGAGGAGGGGGAGCCAGGAGGAAGCAGAGACAGGACACCTGACCCAAACTACCCAAAGAGGTATTCCATACCACAGCACATAATGCCCAGTATATAAACTGGGGGCAGTTACCCGGAAGGGTTATATCACTTCTTGGTCGGGCTGAGTATCAGTTGGCGGGTGGTGAGCAGTTGTATTTTCTTCCCTTGTTACTTCCCTTACCATTATTATTATTGGTGGTAGTGTGGGGTATGAAGGGTTGAGATAATGACAGAGCTGACTGGAGTGTGTCTAATCGTATTTGTGATAAGCATTCATTGTTTTGGATTAATAGTCACTCGCCGCAGTGCTGATTTACTGGCTCTCAAAGTTGTTGCTCTTGATATCACAGATTCAGCATATGGTATCTTTCTTGCAGCCGGTATTTGCTGTGTTAGTGTTTATGAGCTGGGGGCCTTGGGCTAAGGTTCTTCTTTCATTGTACTTTATGGTAATGACTTGTAATACAGTAGGATCATTGGTCATGAAACTGATCTGGCTTGCCTTCCCAGTGTGGGCACCACCTCTATACTTTGGGAGGTATATAATAGAAGTCCTTAGCAATTAAACATCTTTTTTCCCCTTCTCGGGTGGTCAACCCGTGAAGGAGACATTCCCTTACGCTCCAAGCCCCCCCACCAGACAGTTTACAGCATCATTTGAGAGTTCTGAAGGTTTTGAATGGCCTTAGGTACCCTTGAGACCTGCCTGCTGATTGTGATGGGGATCATCATGTTGGCACACACCATGTTGGCACGCATACAGAGTGTGTTTTTACCCACGACCATTTCGTCTGGTCCCAAGAGTTATGCAGAGTTGGGTTTGGGCCTTGTCTGGGGTTAGACAATGATATAGGGGGACCAAGAAATTTTCCCTGAGGCTGGACAGTCATGAGTGGCAGGGTGTGTGGGATAGTATGGGCAAGTATCTAGGCCAGTGGGCCCCTCCAGTGCTTTGGAACTTCAACACTGAACAAGTGCAAAATCCATCCACTTAAATGCAGTGTGTTGTCATTCTGGTCATACCAGGGACAGACAAATCATGGCAGCATGGGACAATGGGGCCAGCGGTCACAAGCTAGAAGGTAGGGAAGCCAAGCAGCTGGGATCACTTGCTAGGGAAGGGGGACTTGACAAAGCAATTGCAAGAGAGAAAAAGTCCCTCAGCCTTTGGAAGCGGCTTTTGGCAGCTGTGAAAGAAGGGTTTCCATACAAGGATGATGTTATGAGTCGTTCAGCCAAGTGGACTACTCTAGAGAAAGGCATCCAGTCTCTGAGGGAATCAGCCATTGTAGAGATGATGTATCACATCAAGTCGAACACCGGGGAGGCACCCATAGATCCAGATGAAGTCAAATGCACACGACCCATGCGGCAGAAATTTACATGGACTGCACCATCATCATGTGCCCATTCATTGGCAATAGTAACCTGGAATTACGTAGTACCATTAACAACGAATCAAATGATTTGTAAACTCTGAGAGTTCAAAGACAGTTTCACCCCTTCCATCATTTTGCCTGTGGAAAAACTGTCCCAGGAGCTCAAACAATTGAGAAATTATTTATCTGATCTATCCAGCTCCTCACGTGTACCAACACATGTCTCAGCTATTAACAAAAGACATCCTACTGTTTGAGAGAGAAGATATAGAAGGTATATGCCACAGGCCACCCTATGGTTTTACCTGCAGGACCATGGAGAAGACATGAAGAAGTGGGATGGAATACCTACTTCAGTTTTGGAGGAACGGGTACGTGAATTGAAGGGGAGAACAAAGGTGAAGGATGATCATCCCATAAAAGCTGCGGCTTCAGTCTCTGGTGAACAGGTTCCCAGATGGAGTGGAAGAGCTGATTTTACTCCACCTTCTGTGATAAAGAAGAATAATCTCTTTCTACAAGACTTGAGTGTCCAGTGTTGTGATGACTATTAGAGGGGCCCTGCCTCCAGCCAGGTGGAGGTAGGGGACAATCAGATTTACTGGACTGTGTGGATCAGATGGCCTGGCACATCAGTCCCACAGAAGTATAGGACTCTAGTAGATACCGGTGCACAGTGTACCCTGATGCCATCAAGCTGTCAAGGGGTGGAGCCCATTTATATTTCTGTTGTGGGGTTGCTGAAGGTTGAAGAGCAACAAGTGCCAATCGCGACCACAGCAGTGCACCGGCGGCAATGTCGCACCAACCAAGGCTCCTTGATTTCCATCTGTAAGCTGATCCATAGACTGGAGAGCCAAGGAGTGATCAGTAGGACCTGCTCACCCTTTAATAGCCCCATATGTCCAGTATGAAAGTCTAATGGAGAGTGGAGACTAACAGTAGACTATTGTGGCCTGAATGAAGTCACACCATCTTTGAGTGCTGCCATACCAGACATGCTAGAGCTTCGGTATGAACTGGAGTCAAAGGCAGCCAAGCGGTATGCCACGATTGATATTGCCAATGCCTTTTTCTCAATTCCTTTGGCAGCAGAGTGCAGGCCACAGTTTGCTTTTACTTGGAGGGGCGTCCAGTACACTTGGAACCGACTGCCCCAGGGGTGGAAACACAGCCCTACCATCTGCCATGGACTGATCCAGACTGCACTGGAACAGGGGCAAGCTCCAGAACACCTGCAATACATTGATGACATTATTGTGTGGGGTGATACATCAGAAGAAGTCTTTGAGAAAGGGAGGAAAATAATCCAAACCCTGCTGACAGCCGGTTTTGCCATAAAATGGAGTAAGGTCAAGGGACCTGCACAGGAGATTCAATTTTTGAGAATAAAATGGCAAGATGGACATTGACAGATCCCCACAGATGTGATCAACAAGATAACAGCAATGTCTCCACCAACTAATAAGAAAGAAACACAAGTTTTCTTAGGTGCTGTGGGGTTCCGGAGAATGCACATTCCGAATTACAGCTTGATTGTAAGCCCTCTCTATTATGTGACCCGGAAGAAAAATGATTTTAAATGGGGCCCTGAGCAACAACAAGCCTTTGAGCAAATTAAACGAGAGATAGCTCATGCAGTAGCCCTCGGACCAGTCTGGACTGGGCCAGATGTTAAAAATGTACTCTACACCACAGCCAGGGAGAATGGTCCTACCTGGAGCCTCTGGCAGAAGGCTCCAGGGGAAACTCGAGGTCGACCCCTCAGCTTTTGGAGTCGGGGATACAGAGGATCTGAGGCCAGCTACACCCCAACTGAAAAAGAGATATTGGCAGCCTATGAAGGGGTTCGAGCTGCTTCGGAAGTGATTGGCACTGAAGTACAGCTCCTCCCGGCACCCCGGTTGCCCATGCTGGGCTGGATGTTCAAAGGCAGGGTCTCCTCTACACATCATGCAACTGATGCTACATGGAGTAAGTAGGCCACATTAATTACACAACGAGCTCAAATAGGAAATCCCAGTCGTCCAGGAATCCTAGAAGTCATCATGGACTGGCCAGAGGGCAAAGATTTTGGAATGTCACCAGACAAGGAGGCAATGTGTGCTGAAGAGGCCCCACCATATAATGAACTGTCAGAAAGTGAAAAGCAATATGCCTTGTTTAGTGATGGGTCCTGCCGTATTGTGGGAAGGCATTGGAGATGGAAGGCAGCTGTATGGAGTCCTTAATGACAAGTTGCAGAAACTGCTGAAGGAGAGGGTGAATTGAGTCAGTTTGCTGAGGTGAAAGCCATCCAGCTGGCCTTGGACATTGCTGAACGAGAAAAGTGGCCAGTACTTTATACTGACTCATGGATGATGGCAAATGCCCTGTGGGGGTGGTTGCAGCAATGGAAGCAGAGCAACTGGCAATGCAGAGGTAAACCCATCTGGGCTGCTGCACTGTGGCAAGATATCACTGCCTGGGTGCAGAACTTGGTGGTGAAGGTACGCCATGTTGATGCTCATGTACCCAAGAGTCAGGCCACTGAGGAACACCAGAACAACCAGCAAGTGGATCAAGCTGCTAAAATTGAAGTGGCTCAGATGGACTTAGATTGGCAACATAAGGGTGAATTATTTTTGGCCCGGTGGGCCCACGACACTTCAGGCCATCAGGGCAGAGATGCAACATACAGATGGGCTCGTGATCGAGGGGCGGACTTAACAATGGACATTATTGCCCAGGTTAGTCATGAGTGTGAAATATGTGCTGCAATTAAGCAAGCTAAACGGTTAAAGCCTCTTTGGTATAGAGGACGATGGCTGAAGTACAAATATGGGGAGACCTAGCAGATTGATTATATCACACTCCCACCAACCTGCCAAAGCAAGCATCATGTACTTACCACGATGGAAGCAACCACCGGATGGCTGGAAACATGCACTGTGCCCCACACCACTGTCCAGAACACTATCCTGGGCCTTGAGAAACAGATTTTGTGGCAACATGGTACCCCAGAGAGAACTGAGTCAGACAATGGGACTCATTTCCGGAACAGCCTTATAGACATTTGGGCCAAAGAGCATGGCACTGAGTGGGTATATCACATCCCCTAGCATGCACCAGGCTGTGGGAAAATTTAACGGTACAGTGGGCTCTTAAAAACTACACTGAGAGCAATGGGTGGTGGGACTTTCAAACATTGGGATACACATTTACTAAAAAGCCACCTGGTTGGTCAGCACCAGAGGATCTGCCAACAGGGCTGGTCCAGCCCAGTCAGAACTTCTGCATACTGTAGAGGGGGACAAAGTTCCCGTGGTGCACATAAAGAATTTGCTGAGGAAGACAGTCTGGGTTATTTCTGCTTCAGGTAAAGGGAAACCCACTCGTGGGATTGCTTTTGCTCAGGGACCCGGATATACTTGGTGGCTAATGCAGGAAGATGGGGAAGTCCAAAGTGTACCTCAAGGAGATTTGATTTTAGGGGAAAACAGCCAATGAACTCAATTGCATGCTGTTGCCTGCTATGTAGCACTTCTATAGCCCACAAACTAGATGTCTCCAGGTCACCAGCAACTGGCCTTGACTTCTCTCTGACCATCATCCCAACAAAGAATGAACTTCGATGAAACCAGACGAGTTCTGCGGTATCATCATCAGGCAACGATCCAACACTGCACACAGACTCTCCTGCTCTGAAAGGCTGTTGCCAGAGATGGAGCCCGAAATCATGGACAGGATGGACTCAACAGCTTTGTAGGAATCGGTCCATGCACTAAGGAATGATCTCTCTCTCTCTCTCTCCCCCTCTATGTATAAGTATGTATATATATGCGGTAAGAGTGATGGTATACTGAAAATGTGGGATCTGAGCATGATGTGAATGGTATGGAATAAGGGGTGGATACTGTCCTGGGTTCAGCAGTAGCAGTTATTTTTCTCCTTCTTAGTAGTCGGTGTAGTGCTGTGGTTGTGCCTTTTGGCCTGGGAACAGCGCTCATAACACCAATGTTTTTAGTTGCTGCTCAGTCATGTTTAGAATGACCAAGGACTTTCTGAGTCTTATGCTCTGCCACAGAGGAGGGGAAGCCGGGAGGAAGCAGAAACAGGACACCTGACCCAAACTACCCAAAGAGGTATTCCATACCACAGCACATAATGCCCAGTATATAAACTGGGGGCAGTTACCCAGGAGGGTTAGATCACTGCTAGGGTTGGCTGGGTATGGTTTGGCAGGTAGTGATTGGTTGTATTTTCTTCCCTTGTTACTTCCCTTATCATTATTATTATTGGTGGTAGCAGCTGTGGTTTTGTGGTATACCTTAGTTACTAGACTGTTCCTATCTCAGCCCATGAGAGTTAAATTCTTTCGATTCTACTCCCCATCCCTCCAGGAGTGGGGGGGTGGGGGTGAGGAGGAAAGGAGATGGGGGGAGTGGGCACATGGCTGCATGGTACTGAGTTACCAGTTGGGCTTAAACCACTACAGCTCGTCACGCTCCTTTTCATGTAGCCCAGGATACGGTTGGCTTTCTGGGCTGCAAGCACACACTGCCGGCTCATGTTCATTTTCGCATCAACCAACACCCCGAAGTCTTTCTCCTCAGGGCTGCTCTGAATCTCTTCTCTGCCCAACCTGGAGCTGTGCCAGGGATTGCTCCCACCCAGGTGTAGGACCTTGCTCTTGGCATGGTTAAACTTCATCAGGTTGGCATCAGCCCAACCTCACAAGCATGTCAAGGTCCCTCTGGATGGCATTCATTCCCTCCAACCTATCAACCGAACCATACAGCTTGGTGTCATCAGCAAACTTGCTGAGGGCGCACTCAATCCCACTGTCCATACCACCGACAAAGACGTTGAACAAGACCGGTCCCAACACCCATGCCTGGGGGACACCACTCATTACTAGTCTCCAGCTGGACATTGAGCCATTGAGCACACCTCTTTGCGTGTAGCCATCTAGCCAGTTCTTATCCACTGAGTGGTCCACCTATCAAATTGATGTCTCTCCAATTTAGAGACAAGGATGTCGCGTGAGACAGTGTCAAACGCTTTGTACAAGTCCAGGTAGATGACATCAGCTGCTCTACCCCTGTCCATCAGTTCCATAGCCCCATCGTAGAAGGCCACCAGATGGGTCAGGCAGGATTTCCCCTTAGTGAAGCCATGCTGGTTGTCACCAAGTACCTTGTTGTTTTTCATGTGCCTTAGCATGCCTTCCAGAAGAATCTGCTCCAGGATTTTGCCAGGCACAGAGGTGAGGCTGACTGATCTGTAGTTCCCCGGCTTATCCATTTTCCCCTTCTTGAAAATGGGGGTTATATTTCCCTTTTTGCAGTCATCGGGAATTTCACCTGGCTGCCAAGATTTTTCAAATATGATGGACAGTGGCTTAGCAACTTCATTTGCCAGCTCCTTCAGGACCCACGGATGGATTTCATCCGCTCCCATGGACTTGTGTATGTTCTGGTTCTTAAGATGGTCTCGAACTAGATCCTCTCTTACAGTGGGCTTAGGGTCTTCATTCTCACTGTCCCTGCATCGCCTTCCAAGACTTGGGTGGTGTGGTCAGAGCATTTTCTGGTGAAGACTGAGGCAAAGAAGTCATTAAGAACCTCAGCCTTCTCCAAATCCAGGGTAGCCTTTTCTCCTGATAGGTTCTGGAGAGGGCACACGTTGTCCCTAGTCTGTCTTATATTTGCAATGTACCTATAGAACCCCTTCCTGTTATCTTTCACATCCCTTGCCAAGTTTAATTCTAAGTGGGCCTTAGCTTTCCTAACCTGGTCCCTAGCTTCCCAGACAACATCCCTGTATTCTTCCCAGGCCGCCTGTCTTTGCTTCCACCTTTTATAAGCCTCTTTTTTCCTTTGAATTTTCCTCAGCAGGTCCTTATCCATCCAAGGAGGTCTCCTGGCCTTCCTTCAGCACTTCCTTCTAGTAGGGATGTATCGCTCCTGAGCTTGCAGCAGGTGATCCTTGAATGTCAACCAAGAGTCTTGGGCCCCCCTGCCCTCTCGGGCTATATCCCATGGAATCTTACTGAGCAGGTTCCTGAAGAGGCCAAAGTCTGCTCTCTTGAAGTCCAGGGCAGTGAGCGTGCTGCACGCTCTTCTCACTGTCCTGAGGATCTCGAATTCAACCATCTCATGATCGCTGCAACCAAGGCTGCCCTGAAGTATCAGATTTCCAACCAGCCCTTCCCTGTTGGTGAGGACGAGGTCAAGCATGGCACCTCTCCTTGTCGGCTCCTCTATTACTTGCAGAAGGAAGTTGTCTTCCACACAATTGAGGAACTTCCTGGATTGCTTGTGCAGGGCCATACCGTCCCACCAATAGATATCTGGGTGGTTGAAATCCCCCATGAGATCAAGGGCCTGCGAGCATGAGGCTGTTCCTATTTGTCTGTAGAGTGCTTCATCCACCAAGTCCTCTTGGTCAGGAGGTCTGTAACAGATCCCCACAATAATGTCTCCCATCTCTGTTCTCCCTAAACAATGTTTTAAAATCTAAGTAAATTAATTCTGAATTTGTCACCACCTGGTATTTGTTTAATTATTGAGTGTAAGAGGAATTTCACAAGTTCCAGCTTTACAAAACTAAGACATTCCCTAAGTACTTCTACTACTAATAATAATGAATATTATTAAGTAATTATTGATACATACACACATAGTGTGTCCCTGCATTGGCCAGAATCCATAAGGAAATATTTTCGAGACCTACAAATCCTGCATGTATTTTCTAAAATGAAAATATTTCATGTGAAATGCAATCTTAATAAGGAAGAGGAAAGAAACATTGCTGTGCCATATAGTCAAAACAAAGCATTTCATCAAGATCAAGGTTAAAAAGCAATAAAAAAACCCAGGTAATTATGTTTTGTAACTTTTTCTGGTACATAGTTTCAACAACGTGCCTTGTTTTGAAAATACTTCTGTACTTCTCATTTTCAAGACCAGATGATTCTTCTGTATTTACTTTAAAACATACCTCGTAGGTATAATTTGTTTCATAAGATACTTTTTTTCCTACAAGTTTTTATGTTTATTCTATTTCGAGACGAAAGTAACTGCTAAGCCATTCTTAGGACAGTAAGACAACTGGTATGCAAGACCTCCAGCAGTGGTCATGCTTCTCAGTGGAAGTGGCCTCTTTAGCCAAGGCTGCAAAGTTCTGCAGCAACATGTTTAAGTTTCAATTATTCACATATCATGGTGCTCACGACTGAGTAATCTCACTGAATAAAGATAAGAACAAGAATAGCTGCAGATTAAACAGAAAAATTATATGCTTTTGCTGGCACTTCAATAGCAGTTGAAAGAAAATAAATGGTCCTTAATTCCTAGATTTTTTTCTAAGCAGTGTATACTACCACAAAAAACTCCGAGGTGTATGCTGATGTATACTGATCAGTGTGCAGTATCAGTATCTACTCTTGTGAGTGTTGGGGGGAAGGTTATGATTCATCTTAAACATATTATAAGGTTTTCCATTGGTTTAACTTCAATTCTCAGACAAAGAATTATGGCAAATAATCAAACTATAAGCATATAGAAGAAAACTAGATGAACAAGAGCCAACATGGATTACAAATTACATCAATTGCCAAACCAATCTAATTTCATACAACAGCACAGTAACAGGCCTTCTAGCTAGAAGAAAAGCTGTAGATGACAGATTTCTTGCTTTTAGTCAGGCTTGTGATACAATTTTATAAATGTGTTGTGACATTGAGTGATTTAGGGTCGCTGGAAGAACGAACATTGAATGTATTATTAAGAGTAGTTCTGATATGAATTTATAAAAGTGTGAATTAACAGAATTTGATGCCAAGGTTCACTCTATTATTTTTTACTTGAATGATGCATACAAAGGAAAATAACGATAAAATCGAGCTTAACACGATTGATACAGAGACCAAAAGCACAGGGGGTAAGGGAGACCCTCCTGTTGAGTCATGAGGTTTGGAGTGGACTTACTTTGCTTTCTAAGCTCCTAATGGAGCCTAGGTTTGTTTGAATTCAGTCTTAGTCTTAGACCAGGACAATGTTTTTTGTCTCATGGAAGAAATACAGGGAATAAGGAAGTCGTCCCGTTGAGTCACGAGGTTCAGAACAGACGCTCTTGCTTTCTAAACTCCTGAGGGAGCCTAGGTGCAGCTATGTCTGGTTTTAGTCTCAGACTTGGTCAGCAGTTGATATCTAAAGGATTACAAGTGTACCAATTCATTACAAATGGGATTTTTACATGGCTCTCACCTAGCAGCAGCCTGTGTTTTTAAGGTGGATCTTAACATTTATAAAGTGAATCAATCAGATTTACTATACTTGCTGTAGCAATTTTGTACACACATACACAGGCATGCACACAAAGATATATAAGGGTATACTTGTTAAAAAATCTTCTCGATTTCAGTGAAATATTCACGTCAAATGTCTCAGCATTTCTCAACTGTTGAAGGTTGAGCTTCAAGGAATGAGGGGACTTCAGCCCAGGTCCCATTGTCAGTTCAATACTATTTTACTACCTCGATGATGGAGTAGAGGATATTCTTTCTAAATTTACAACTTACGTGAAGTTGGGTGGGACGGAAAACTTGTTAATGGATAAAAGGGGAATTCAGAATGACCTTGAAGCATTAGATAAAAGATCAGAAGAAAAATTGTTAAGTTAAATAGAGGCAAATGAGGAATTATGTCTATGTGACAATAATCAGCTGAACAACCTAGTAATAATTTTGTAGAAAAAGATCTTGGAACTATTTTGGACGACCAGATGAACATGAGTGAACAATTTTGTGCTGATACCAAATAAAATTACTCACCTCATACTGGAGTAAATTAAAAAGAAAAAGGTGAAGAAATCCTTCATAGAATTAAAAATACTTCTTATGCTTCCTAGTGGTAGGAGATTACCTTAAATACCATACTCTTGAGCCATCTACTTCAGGAAAAATATGTGTAATTGCTGAAGAGAATCTACAGTGAAGACAAGAGTAATGACTTGGAGTCTAGAAGATGAGTCCTATGAGAAAAGACCAATGTGGGGTTGTTTTTTTTTCATTCTAGAGAAAGAAGATTAAGGGGTAGTTTGACAGCATTCTTCAAAGACATAAACAGGCATTCAGAGATCAAACAGCAATTCTTTCTTAATTTCCATGATAGGGAGAGATACAAGGAATAGACTCGTACCCAGAGAGGTTCAGTTTAGACATTAAGAAGACGGTTTTTCTAAAAGTAAAGGCAATGTAGTGGAAAAGGTTGGCTGAGGAAGTGATTCAGATTATATTGATTTAAATGGCTGGTTAAGATCAAAAATGTCAGGAGCAACATAGGGTAAAGCTGATGCTAACCAGAAGTATAGAATAGACTAGATGTCCCATCATGAGGTTCATCTCAGTTCTGTATCAATCTTTAGGTTGTCAAAGGGCACAGGGGAGTGACCTATGGTAACTCCAGAAATATTCCCTTACGAGAAATGCAGAAGTTTTTGGCAGGGAATTGAATTTACCACTCTTGTCCCAGTAGGAAGACTTTACTTACTGTCAAAGAGATAAATGAATTTAAAAAAAAAAAAAAATTGAACTCGTAGACAGATCTTCCCAACAATTGTTCCATAGGAATCAAACTGAATTTCATCTCAACATCTGTGTGCTGTAGGCATGAAATATAAGCAATGTTTTCCAGAAGTGTTCTACTCCCATCTATGAGTCCGAATCAGCACAGAAATAAAAGGGAAAATATTACTCCAGAACTAATAATTTTTGAAAATGCCATCTCTGATGCCTTAAATGCACTGCAATACTTGTGTCCAAGCCTGTGTATGAATCTGTGTAGAAGTGTGAGCAGCCTGTCTACCCTAAAATAAGGATGTAAGCTGTGAACATTTGACTGTATCATTTTTCTGTGTTATTTAAAATAGAAATGCATGTGATTGTCCTGAAACAATATATCCAAGTTTGCTATGGAATCATGGAAACACCCAAATATATTTTTAGCAAAGTGTTGTTGTAAAGTTTGGGGGTATTTTTGATTTTCTCAGCCTTGTTCTGCAACGTCAGACCCCCTGTGGCGATGTAAATGTCAAGATACTGCTGGTATGTCCTTTTATAGTCCTGTTGCAGGAAACCTGTATGGAGTAAATTTGGACTTTGGTTGCAAATGGACTAGGTGTTTTAACCAATTTTAACCAATACCTGGAAAAGTGTGACAGCAATGAATTAAGGTCAAATGTGTATTCCAAAATAACTTCAAAAATAAAGTACAATTAATGCTATTACTAAAATCCTTCTTCACATAACTGCAGCTTAGTTACTGCAATCTAAGTAGTTAGAAAAAGAATAAATAAATCCGAAGTGTGCTAATTGCAATGTAAGTGAAAGATTTCTTTGAAACAGCATATGGGTATGTTACAGTCACAGCTTGGCTAGTGCCATTCTTCACCACATCTACCTATGAGCTGAGTTCCTGGACGTTGCCACTGGAAGCTACTTACAGTCAGCTCTGGAACAGGAAGAATTCTGCTTTGACTGCATTAGCATTTTCCCCTCGATGCTTTATTTTATACACTGAGAGTGTATTTTTTAAATGAGCGAAGGGCCCACACCCCATCATCTCCCCAGCTGAGTGTTCTGTGGAGGACAAAACAAAGCAGCATGCTAAGTGCACACTGGAAATTTACAGTGATCTGACTTACCATGTAGATAATTTCCCCTTCTTTAAACAAATAAAAATGCATGTGTGCTTACACAGCATCCGAAGTCGCTAGCATGCTGTAATCCTTTTTACACTGTAATTTTTCCAGGCAGCTAAAATAAAACTATTGCTCTGCTCTGGCAGAGCATTTTGGCATGTATTTTACTGTAGTATATGACACAACACCTAGATTCAAGGGACAATGAAAATGGTTATAAGTGAACGTCCTTTCCAACCCTAAATATTCTATGATTCTATGTTCTGACCTTAACCAAGGTATGAAGATACTCACAAAAGATGCTTTTTATGTTTTGTAAGTATTTGAGAGTATTAAGAGGTGAACTCGATGCAATCACAATTCTTGTTTCATCATGTGAAATCCTTTTGAAAATCTGTTTACAATTCACAGAAGCTTTTTGTCCACTCATTTTGTTCTGACAAAAAATTCTCCTTTAAATTATTTTTTTTATAGAAAATGACAGAATCATTACCTATAATAAATATTTTACAATATTAGTTCTGTTAAATATGAATGAACAATACTTCTATTTTTTTGCTATCAGTGATTTGGGAGTTTTACCAGTATTTAAGATTCATCCTTCATTTTAAATCTGCCAGGCCTATGTGCTATACATCTGTAGTGCAGAGTGGTTTTTATACTCTACACCATTTCCCTATTTTATTATATTACTAATATTTTGTTTGTTTGCTCTGTTTCCCCAGGCTACATATCCAAACAGAATGGTGAGCCAAAATCTCAGCACAAGGGACAGAAAGTCAACACATACTCCCACCGAGGACCCTTTTAGATACTCATCAAGCAACCAGGCAACAGCCTATGAAAGCAAGAGCTGTCAGCTGTCTAATTTGTGTCTGAGCAACCTCCTAAAAGAGAATGAGATTGCGGAAGTCATCAAGCACACTAGAGGCACATACGAAACCCTCACTTCAGAGGTCACTCAGAATGGTTTGGCCACCACGGCACCAAGTACAGCAAAGCCAGCATCCAAGGCAGATAGCTACCCAGTGTTCTCAGGAACTCCAAAAGACCAAACTCAAACTGCTGGACCTCGGCAGCATACCACTTTCATAGGGAGACTCGGACAGCCTCCCAGGGGACCCATCTCTTTACACATGTACAGCAGAAAAAATGTTTTCCTCCATCACAATTTACATACAGCAGAGCTACAGACTTTAGGTCAACAAGATGGCTAACAACGAGAGTTGATTAAAGAGGAACATAAGCTCACCTAGAGTCTTCAGTTCTCATCTGCTGCTACTTCCACCTGAAAAAAAATAAAGTAAAAAATTAATGTTGTCTGTAGGTTCTATACTTTCCCACCAGGGACTGTGGCAAAAGGGTGACTTTTAATTAAATAGTTAAATAAAATTTAAAAAAGTTAAATAACTAGATTGACTTGTCATGCAAAAGTCACCATGGGTATAATAAATGGGACAATTTGGCTGGCATTTCTAGTCCAATATTGGGAATTTTTTTTTTTTTTCTTCTATAAGCCACTATCATTCCCTGAATTTCTAGAAGGTGATCTTAAATGATACTGTGTATGTTAATAATGTTACTGTTAAAGTAGATATGAGGAATGAGTAGATAAGGAATTAGTAAAACTTCTTGAATTTCATAGAGACTAGGGAAATAACGAGTCAGAAACCTTTGAGGACCCTCCTTTTACACTTTTTTTTTTATAAAATGAAATTTGCTCACCTGTAGAGGTGTGTTACCACTTCCTGCTGTATGTATTTTATGAATGCCTCATGCCACAAGTAGAGGAAGTGACTGATTTTCTGCTAACAGGAAGGTTCTTTGAGGCTTACCAGGTACTTAAGTCAGTAATTCAGTAACTGGGTTCCAGACTGAGCATGTCAACTTGGTTCTTCAACCTTCCTTCCCCTCTCCCAACCTTTAAATATATTTGTTCAAGTATTTCTGTTCTATGAGGACATGTCAAGTTGTGGTGATGTTTGTGCTTTACAGGCACTGTATCACTCATGACACAATGTGAAGTTCTATGCTATGATGTAATGCATCATATATTTTACTTCCCAAACCAAGAATGGGTGAAAGACTAAAGCAAAATTGTCCTATTACCCAGTTCCAATTACCAATTAGTAAGTCAGAATTTCTGTAGATCGTATCATCTGCACAACCTGGTTTATACCAACTCAGCAGGTTTACTTGTCTTGGCATATCACACGCAAATGAGCTGAATCTAATGCTACCTGACGTGCAGCATGCTGGTCTCACAGGAATATGAAATCATCTGATCACACCATAGAACCTATAGACTTGTCAGTAGCAAAAGATCCTGTTTTCCCCTTTCAGAGTGCCTGAAAATGGGAATCTCAAGTCAAGTTACTCCAGACATGTGGCATATACTAAACATGACACTTAGTTTACCATCTTACTGATGGAGAATAATCTGTTTGAATGATAATAGAACATATAGTTAATAGTTTATAAATAATCTGGAACATTTAAGTACAATTGAGGCAGATCTGAGACAAGACACCTCTCTATTTAACTGGTGATTAATAATGAAAGACAAAGATGCAGCACATTCTCACACAAAGAAACAAACCAGTGTCACTTAACTGTAGTAGCATATAATGAAAAATGAAGCTTTTGTAGCCACTAAAAATATTGTAACATTTGAAAAGTAAGCAACTGTCGTGGTTTCAGCATATGCCATGTAGTTACATAGGGCATATAAAATGAATTAATGCTACAAATTTTATCTGCTTAACTACCTAATATTCAAATTAATACAAGCATTGATTAGATTAATGAAAAAAAAAAAAAGACACTGAGTTTGGCAGATATTTCGCAAAGTCATTTAAGTAACCTGCGTTTTCAGGATTCTATTTATTGAGATTTGATTAGAATAAATTTTATTACATTATCTGATGTTGAAGAGAGCAGGTTTTGTCTAAATATTCTGTGGTGATAATTTTGAGTATCCAGAGCCGGATACAGAAGAATCAAGACAAACATTTGCCAGACTCCTTTGTGTTTGTGTGTGTGTTGCTACTGCCAAAACAGAATGTGCAAAAATTGCAAACAGAGCTTGACTGATTTAATGATGGGTGCTCAAGGCTCCCAGTGCTGCATTGAAACTCATAGTTTAAAGTTTACCAAAAAGATAAAAATATTAGTAACAGAATTCCTCTACTAAGAATCATGTGTTCTCCCCATTGGTTCTGAGTAACAATGCAAGTCTTGCTCACCTCAAGAGTTGATGTATGCAATTATATTTCGGATCTGTAAATAAATTAAATTGCAATCAAGGAATTTTTTTTTTTCCAGAGTACAAATGTACTATACTGCATTAAAAAAAAAAGCAAAACAAACCAACCAAACAAAAAAAAAAAACCCAAACAACAAAAACCAACAAGCATTAAAAAAAACAACAACCCAAAAACAAACAAACAAACAAAAAAAAAACAACAAAAAAGCCAACCAACCAAACAAAAACCTCTTCAATTTTAACTTATGTTCTATACCTATTGTTCTGTTGGGTTTTTTTTCATGGAAAAATGGACTTTTGGATTACACTTTATTAAAAAAAAAAATCCACCTATACATTTCGAAAAGAACATTTTAAATGCTACTATTTTCTTGGTGAATCTTTTATAAAGTTGAATCTTAAAAAAACTGGGAAAACAGTTCAATTAAAGTGAGGGATATTTTTAAAATGTCATCTTGAAGCTGTTTTGTATCAGTATTTTCAGCATTGTTATTTATAATACTAAGTGTAAATCTCACCCAGAGAAGGGTATTAGCCACATGTTAATGTACAGTACAGCAGTAACTGTAAACCAGAGGTCCTTTCTTTGATCCTCTTCTGTATATAGTAATCATAAAGCAACAGCATGTGGACATTCTTGCAGTGAATTGATTCCTTTGTACTAAAAATCTCTAGTTTTTTAAGAGTTCCATGTATAGAATGATTTATGCATTTCTCCAAGGCTGTACATATCCAAAGACGCGGCACAAGGGGGAAAAGGCACTTTTTATTTTTTCCACAGATGTACCTTTTTTCCATTTTTTTGTATGTTTCTGTATCACAAAGCATAACTAAAATTTCTACTGAAGATTACTTCTTGTTAATTCCTTATCTTTAAACGTGTTAGAGGACATTTTAAGGAGGAGGAAGTCCCCAAAGAAAAGCCATTTTTATTTGAACCAATGTCTCATTATTTGAAACAATCACTTGACAAAAGAAACATTAGATCTGTGCCCTAAATATTTTTTCATAATTTAAGAGAACCACATCTGGAGTTGTATATCATCTCTGGACTTCTCTTTACTTCTTTTACTAGAGTGCTTCTACAGGATTTGTTTATAAGATAAAATAACATGCTAGGGTGAATGCTGGTCCTTGTCCAGTACTGTTCTTATTTTTGCTTTCAGAGCAGTGGAAAGGGTATTTTTGGTATAGCTTGTGCACATGAATGAAGTTCAAGCTATCTACTTGGACATGCTGGAGGGGGAAGTCATACTACAAACCTCTCTTCTGTTTAGGCTATTTAGCAACTGAAAACATCCAGCAACATAAATATCTGCAACCTTTTAAAGAAAGGCAGGCCCTCAATGCATAGAATGAAACAGCCAGAATAGATTCCTTTTTCTCCATCTAGATTGTTATTTTTAACTTTATTGCTTTTCATTCCAAAATACGTACATCCATATAAATGTTAGAAGGGGTTTCCTTATATGTCTTTTTCTGAAAATTTCAAAAGAGAGTATATCCAGACTAGGATGTTCACATGAGATTTGGATAAGCATTTGAAAGCTTACCTAAGCTCATGTTTGTCCTCCATGTTTATTCAAGTCACTGCCTAAAAATTGGTATTTTTCCTTTTCCTAAAAGCCAGTTTGGATGTAGTGATTTCTGTTTGTGCTTATTCACTGTATACTGTTAAATGCACAGTATACTCTGCAAACCAATCAAAATAGGCTATTACATATCAGTACTGTAGTTTATATGCCATAACTGTTCTGGCATATTCACAGGTTTAATTGGTATGACACTGACTTCAATTTGACCATACTGTGTTATGTCACCTGACGACTGGGATTGTGGCCTTTAATCCACTTAGCCTCAGTTTATGCCTAGATCTCTGAATTGGAAATCTTTCCTGGTTTACAAAAAAAGACAAGAAAATATTTGACCTAGCAAAAAATGCTAATTCACAATTGATAGTGAATGTACTTGGGTTTTGTTTGGGGTTTTTTTTTTTTACTTCCTTCACATTTGAAAGCAAAAACAACCCCTGCAAAACTCTTTATACATCTATGTAGGTCATAAATGAAGTCTGGTGGAGTAACAGTGACCTCTTACAAACCTTTGAAAGAAATACCTGGAGCAAAAAATCCATGGGAGTCCTCTTACAGGCATTGGTAGTGGCTTGAAATCATAACATACATATCTGAGCACATTAATGATACATATCCTATGGCATCTTGTCTTCCACTCTTGGTACTGATGATTTTTTTTCCGGAAGAGAATTTGCTGTTTAAAGCTTATTCCAGATGAAATAGGCAGTACAGAGTGAGAAAGTACATTGAAAGTAACAGTGGAGGTCTTCTCCCAGCTTGGAGAAACACACAGCATCATTTCCAGGATTTTAGTGTTCTTCAGCTAGCAAGAAGTTGGCAGAGATCCCTCAGGAAAACATACGCAAATCATGCAGGCCATGACTGCCTTTAAATGGAGTTTAGTCTAACATGTCTTGTGTAAGGCACTTCTAAGATCATTCGGAAATTTCAGCAGATGTAGAATTGCTGATAATTTTTTTTGTTTGCTTGGTTTTTTATTTTTGTAAGATGAAAATGCCATGTGCTGGTTTTAATCTAGGCAACTCTGTTTGGGTCTTGCCTCCTCACTGATGATCTATCCAGCTTGTGAGAGTGTATCCACTGTGATGCGTATTTTACTAACACTCTATCTAATGAAAAGAAAAAAAGAGAAAAAATTACTTCTATTGGTATGAATTTCCTATAAATCTGAGATTCTCAATAGCCATGACTGTCACTTCCATTTTGTACAGCTATGGAATGTTTTTGGACTTGCCTTTTTTATTACCTTAATTACCATCAAATCATTACCCTACTTATGTTTTGTTGTTTTGTTTGGGGTATTTTTTTCACCCTCAAGCCTGTACTTGAAGTATAAAGTGAGGACTGTTGAGGATTTCTGCAGAAGTAATCCTGGTCCTATTAAAGCAGGGCAACAATAAGTTTACCTGAAGGTATCTGTATGATTCTTGGGGATGGAAAACCTATTCTTATTGATCTTAACTTTTAAAAATTTGTGAAAATCTGATTAATATCTTTTGGTTTTCCAAATCCATATAGATATTATAGAGCAGAAAATATTCCTGACAAGGTTTTTTTAGTGCACAAATAATGTCATTCTTATATTTTGCATTGTGACCCTTAGTGTGTCTCTCTGGATTTCAGAAACATTCCCTTGAGGTATGAATTTGTGCTATGTAGACAGGTTGTACCACAGTGTCCTTTCTGCTTTAAGAAGGCCCCACTAGGGTTTTGTTATATCTGGTCATCAAAATATTGCGTATTTTCTCCCAGACCTGTTGTGCTGCTGCTAAAGTAGTATGCACTACATTCACAGAAAAAACCCGCTCCCTAACTGAATGCTTCAACTCTATTGGTAAGTTTTCATTACAGCTGGTTTACATCTACCCCAGAAGGCTGTCAAACTTACTTAAGCACTTATACAAACAAATATATTCCCTGATTTGAGCCTGCATTTATCACATTGAAAAAGGCTTTGTTTAAAATGCGTATAGGTATCAACAGTAGTAGTAGAATTTTATTTATTTTTAATTTTCCATTATGTCGAAGCACTTTATATGAGGGCTTAATATGAAGTACAAATTAGCTTGTATTCTTTTTCCTACTTAAATTGGATTTCAACAGGGTTCAGAATTCTCTGCTTATCTTTAAATCCCAGCAAAGTAAAACAATCAAATCCCACTTCTTTGAAAAGGTAATCAAAAATAATATTTTTACTGACATAAACAATTTCATTCATGTTTATTGTTTGGAACTTATGGTATTTAAAAAGTATTTTTTACTTATATCTGCATATAAATACCCTTCAAATCCCCCGGATAAGTAGAAAGGAAAAGAAACAGCCTTCTACTCAAGTCTCTGGTCCTGCTATACCATCAGCCTTTCTTTTCCAAATCATTATTTTCTTAAAAAAAAACTCTTCTTATTTCTTTTCCATGGTTAAGAGTGTGGAAAAAAAAGGTTTTGTACATAATTTACAGATTTTGTGTAAGGATCATCAATATAACGAGAATATAAACAATCAAAGTCCTTAATCAGTGACGTATCTGATGTTGTTTAATCAAGAGGGTCAACAGTATATAAAATGTGTAAGTGAAGAACAGATGTTTTGTAGCTGGAAAAAATCTAATGGAAGGGTAGGCTGACAGACTGATAGCTCTTTTTCTGTTGCGGAGGTGGTGGTGCATAGCCTTTTTCTGTGAAATATACTGAAGTAATATTTATAAAATAAATCTTTTGGAATAACAAGAAATGAGATAAAATGATCACATAACACCACAAAATATGGATAAGGGTACTTTGGTATTTCAATAAAACAACATCTGAGTGAACTTCCATCTTTTTATTACCAGGGTATTATTTTTTTCTGAAGGATAAGTGTAAGTGGAGCAACACAATTGCATTGTAACACAGACACAATTCAGCCAAAAAAGAAAAAAAAGAAAAGAAAAAAAAGATTTTATCCCTAAAGCCTTGCAATTTGTGTCATCATTTCTGACTCTCTGAAGCAGGTTTGTATAATTGTATTTCATGCAGCCATGGCAATGCCCTTACACAACGTATCGGGATACTCTAAACAGTATGAAAACATCGAAGAGAGTCATGACCCAGAACTTACATAGAACTGCATTTAGTTTATAGGGTTATGGTTTTGATTTTCCTTTCCAATGAAGGGCAATGATTCTTATGAGAAAACTTTTACATAAATATCACCATAAGCAGTTTGGCCTATGTGAGGTTCAAACTGATTTAAAATTAGACCAACTCTGAGTATTTTCCTTAAATTGTACACATGCTTTACTACTGCTAATGGCCATTAGCGTGATTTGGGCTTTTTTCTTTTTTTAACTGAGTTGCTCTCCTTTATGTATTAAAGTTGGACTTTGACTTTATCTGATTGTTTTCTCATTGTGTACTTGTTCATGAGTACCTTGCTGGCATTTTTTTTTTAAGCTACTGACCACTATAGAAATTGGAGGGTTAATAAGTCATTGTTTTGTGTTATATACTGCTGAACATCTATTTAATTTCAATAACAGTACACTGCAAGGCCAATTGTTATGTACTACTGAAAGTCATTTTTAAAATGTAATTGGCAATACTATACAGATTACTTGAATTAGAAGCTTTAAAAGAGTAACAAAGGTGAAAAAAGGAGGAAAATATTCACTTGAAGATTAAGTATAAATAATGCGCTGTTGAAGATTATTCAAAAGACTAAGTTCTACACAAGACAATGGAAAACTTTTTTACTGAACATAGAATTTTAGGATTTCACTGATAGATGGTAACTTAAATTTAGAAAGACAGAAATTAGAATATTTTTTCTAAGAGATAACGCACTTAAAAGACAACAGGATTTACAATACTGAAGATGTTTGCCACAAGGTACCTTGCTTGCAGATATAATCTGAAAAGAAATGTGTGAGATACACATAAGTTCTGATTGGACAAGTTCATTGGAGATTTTAGTGGTTTTACCCTACAAAGCCATAAATGAATTAAATTCTTTTTTTATTTAACAGGCAAATATTATTTAATATTTTAAAATGTTTCAGGAACAATCCTTACCTTTCATTTTAGTATCACAATACCCCCTTTATTTAATTGTTTTGAGGTTTTGTAATGTGTGCAATAAGAACCTGATTGTTTCAAATTCAGTCTTTGTGCACTGACTGAAAAAAATACTTAGCCTTCGGAGACAAATGCTGTTGTCTCTGAAGAATATCAAGCAGCATTACGTTGGGGTCTTTAAACAGATTAACTTATTTCTGTGGGTTACTTTGAAGAGTTTTGACAGTTCATAAAACAGTACTATGGAATTCTATTGTTATTATTTAATTGACATTTGTTCCTATTTCTAGTTGGCATTTTATTTTTACTTTTGATGGAAAAATTAAATATTATTTTTGAATATGTAAAAGAATTTTGATTTTAAACTTTGCTGTACAGGTGCAAATTCAGATACTTCCATATTTGAAGTGAACATAAAGGGCTCTTACACTTTCTTTCCTTTCTGCCAAAAGAGAATTGGTTAATAAAAATCCTGAGTTATTCTATGAGCCTGTGTGGGGTTTTTTTCCTTGAAATATCTTACATTTCTTTAACTTTTGTTCATAATTTTTTACTGAAACACATGTTGCACTTTAATAAACACAAAAACTTTTATGACAATGGTGTTAGAAATTTTTCAAAACTAAAAGACATATTATTTTTTTCCCCAGGTTCTTTAATGATTTGATAAGAAGTGTATATTGAAATTATTTGATACTGTGCTACTAATTAAGTATAAACACCTCTTCAGAACTCACAGAATAGTTTGGGCTGAATATTCTATGATTCTATAGAATCATAGAGATTCTATATAATCATATTCTATGATACTGTATTATATGATTCTAATCATATATATGTATAATCATATTCTATGATCATAGAATCATAGAATAGGGTTGGAAAGGACCTTAAGATCATCTAGTTCCAACCACACTGCCATAGGAAGGGACACCTCACATTAAACCATGCCACCCAAGGCTCTGTCCAACCCGGCCTTGAACACCACCAGCAATGGAGCATTCACAACTTCTCTGGGCAACTCATTCCAGTGCCTCACCACCCTTACAGTAAGCAACTACTTCCTTATAACCAATCTAAACTTCCTCTGTTGAAGTTTGAACCCATTACCCCTTGTCCTCTCACTATAATCCCTAATGAAGAGTCCCTCCTCAGCATCCTTATAAGCCCCCTTCAGATACTGAAAGGCTGCTAGGTCTCCACGCAGCCTTCTCTTCTCCAGGCTGAACAGCCCCAACTTTCTCAGCCAGTCTTCATACGGGAGGTGCTCCAGTCCCCTGATCATTCTCGTGGCCCTCCTCTGGACCTGTTCCAACAGTTCCATGTCCTTCTTATGTTGAGGACACCAGAACTGCACACAATACTCCAAGGGAGGTCTCAGGAGAGCAGAGTAGAGGGGCAGGATCTCCTCCCTCGACCTGCTGATCACGCTCCTTTTGATGCAGCACAGGATACCGTTGGCTTTCTGGGCTGCAAGCACACACTGCCGGCTCATGTTCATTTTCTCATCAACCAACACCCCCAAGTCTTTCTCCTCAGGGCTGCTCTGAATCTCTTCTCTGCCCAACCTGGAGCTGTGCCTGGGATTGCTCCCACCCAGGTGTAGGACCTTGCACTTGGCATGGTTAAACTGCATCAGGTTGGCATCAGCGTACCTCATAAGCATCTCAAGGTTCCTCTGGATGGCATCCCTTCCCTCCAATGTATTAACCAAACCACACAGCTTGGTGTCATCGGCAAACTTGCTGAGGGCGCACTCAATCCCACTGTCCATACCACCGACAAAGATGTTGAACAAGACCGGTCCCAACACCCATCCCTGAGGGACACCACTCGTTACTGGTCTCCAGCTGGACATTGAGCCATTGAGCACACCTCTTTGTGTGTAGCCATCTAGCCAGTTCTTATCCACCGAGTGGTCTACCTATCAAATTGATGTCTCTCCAATTTAGAGACAAGGATGTCCCGTGAGACAGTGTCAAACACTTTGCACAAGTCCAGGTAGATGACATCAGCTGCTCTACCCCTGTCCATCAGTTCCATAGCCCCCTCATAGAAGGCCACCAGATGGGTTAGGCAAGATTTCCCCTTAGTGAAACCATGCTGGTTGTCTCCAAGTACCTTGTTGTTTTTCATGTGCCTTAGCATTCCTTCCAGGAGAATCTGCTCCAGGATTTTGCCAGGCACAGAGGTGAGACTGACTGGTCTGTAGTTCCCCGGCTTATCCATTTTCCCCTTCTTGAAAATGGGGGTTATATTTCCCTTTTTCCAGTCATCGGGAATTTCACCTGGCTGCCATGATTTTTCAAATATGATGGACAGTGGCTTAGCAACTTCATTTGCCAGCTCCTTCAGGACCCACGGATGGATTTCATCAGGTCCCATGGACTTGTGTATGTTCAGGTTCCTAAGATGGTCTCAAACCAGATCCTCTCCTACAGTGGGCCTAGGGTCTTCATTCTCACTGTCCCTGTGTCTGCCTTCCAAGACTTGGGTGGTGAGGTCAGAGCATTTGCCAGTGAAGACTGAAGCAAAGCAATCATTAAGAACCTCAGCTTTCTCCAAATCCAGGGTAGCCTTTTCTCCTGATAGCTTCTGGAGAGGGCACACGTTGTCCCTAATCTGTCTTATATTTGCAATGTACCTATAGAATCCCTTCCTGTTATCTTTCACATCCCTTGCCAAGTTTAATTCTAAGTGGGCCTCAGCTTTCCTAACCTGGTCCCTAGCTTCCCAGACAACATCCCTGTATTCTTCCCAGGCTGCCTGTCCTTGCTTCCACCTTTTATAAGCCTCTTTTTTCCTTTGAATTTTCCTCAGCAGGTCCTTATCCATCCAAGGAGGTCTCCCGGCCTTCCTTCAGCACTTCCTTCTAGTAGGGATGTATTGCTCCTGAGCTTGCAGCAGGTGATCCTTGAATGTCAACCAAGAGTCTTGGGCCCCCCTGCCGTCTAGGGCTATATCCCATGGAATCTTACTGAGCAGGTTCCTGAAGAGGCCAAAGTCTGCTCTCTTGAAGTTCAGGGCAGTGAGCGTGCTGCACGCTCTTCTCACTGTTCTGAGGATCTCGAATTCACCATCTCATGATCACTGCAACCAAGGCTGCCCTGAAGTATCAGATTTCCAACCAGCCCTTCCCTGTTGGTGAGGATGAGATCAAGCATGGCACCTCTCCTTGTTGGCTCCTCTATTACTTGCAGAAGGAAGTTGTCTTCCACACAATTGAGGAACTTCCTGGATTGCTTGTGCTGGGTCATACCATCCCTCCAACAGATATCAGGGTGGTTGAAGTCCCCCATGAGAACAAGGGCCTGCGAGCATGAGGCTGTTCCTATCTGTCTATAGAGTGCTTCATCCACAGAGTCCTCTTGGTCAGGAGGTCTGTAACAGATCCCCACAATAATGTCTCCCATCTCTGTTCTCCCTTTAACCCTGACCCACAAACTCTCTATGGACTGCTCACCTGTCCCCAGACAGAGTTCCATACTCTCCAGACAATCCCTAACATAAATATCAACTCCCCCTCCCAGCCTACAGGGCCTGTCTTTCCTAAAGAGCCTGTAACCTTCCATTCCAACACACCAGTCATAGGAGCCATCCCACCATGTTTCTATGATGCCTATGATATCATACCCCCGTAGACACGCACACATCTCTAACTCCTCTTGTTTGTTCCCCACGCTACTGGCATTTGTATAGAAGCATCTGAGCCAAGCTCCAATTGAAGCCAGCTCCTTGGCTGGAGCAGCTGGAATATTTCTACATTACTCTGAACGTTTACTATGGGTGCTGGCAACTGACTGGATGTGTTGGGATGGAATGATGCCCTCCTCCCCCAACACATCTAGTTTAAAGCATCCTTGACCAGCCTGAGAAGCCTCCTACCAAATCCACTCTTCCTTTTCTTTGTCAGACCAACTCCAGTAGACCTGGCCTACTAAATTGAGTCCCATGTTCAAGGTACCCAAACCCTTGACTAGAGCACCACCCTTCTAACCATTTATTAACCTGGCTAGTCCTCCTCACCTTTTTAAGGTCCTCCCCTTTATCCTGGGGAATTGATGAAAAGGCAATCTGAGCTCCAGAGCCCCTAACCACCTCTCCCGGGGCTCTGTAGTCCTTCTTTATGTTCTCCAGGCTACTGCTATCTATATCAGTAGCACCCACATGGATCACTAGAAGTGAGTAATAGTCAGTGGGACTGACTAGAGCCGGCAGCTTCTCTGCAACATCCTTGATCCGAGCCCCTGGTAGGCAACACACCTCCCTTGAGACTGGGTCAGGCTGACAGATAGGTGTCTCTGCTCCTTTCAGAGTAGAGTCCCCTACTACTATGGCCCGCTGCTTTTTCCTGGCAGCACCAGTAGTGATCTCCTTTAGCAGTGCATCAGCTGGTTGTTCCTGGTGGGAGTGTGGTTCCTCATCAACCCCCTGCAGGACAGGAAAGCAGTTCTGGGTGCGGACAACAGATTTAGGAGGAAGCCCCTTGCTTTTAATTGTCCTCTTCCATCCTTTTTTTTTTTTTTTTGTTACTGTTTCCCAGCTTCCTGGGTTAGCGGTCTCCTTTCTTGCATGAGCGACAGTAGTCGCTTGAGGCCCCCGCACATTCTGCTCCTGAAGTGCTGCTTCTTTTCAGCTACCCTGACACCTTTCAGCCTATTCACAGTGTCCCGCAGCTCAGCCCCTGCTGCAGGAGGTCCTCCACCAGGGAGCATAGAGTGCAGCCCTGCCCATTGCACACCCTCCTCTCAGGAGAGCAGTGCAGGCACTCTCTACACCCCGAGCTCTGCACTGCAGCTTCCCTTCTCATCGGCTCTGTCTGGGCACCTACACTGGCCACCGCCGGGGCAGCCAGAGCAGAGCTCCCAGACCGGACCCCAGTCATACAGTGAGTGCTCACCATCCCGCCCGCCCGCGATAGCCACCCTGTAAAGTACCTCAGACCCACCCTCGTCGTCGCACCCCTGGTAGCTCACCCTCCCCGGGGCAGGTTTTTACCCAGTCAGGGTGGTGCCGCTCCTCCTGGCACCGCCCCCTCTGAGCCGGCTGATCGCATCCCCGGAGCTGCCGGCTCCCGGGCAGGTGCTGTCGAGGACTTGAGGGTCTCTCGTTGCTTGCTGCTGCTCCTAGATGAAGCTCCTGGACGCCGAGCCTCCGCCCGATCAGGTGCTGCAGGCGTCCCCTCTTGAGATGGTCACCTTTGGTGCATAATTGAATCTACATTCACTATTTCAACCAACCTCTGATGTCACACATAGGTTGTTACACAATTTTAGAGGAATGCATCTGCCTCTATGCTGCTGCATAACACTGATGTGCCCTCGTGTTAGCAACGCCAGGTAGTTACAAGTGCTGCTTTAGATTACAGCAGTTATTTTAATAATTGTCTTCTTTATTTCTCTCGTTCCTTTTCTATTTTCATTTATATTTTGTTACAAAAGTATTCTGACCCTTTAAGACACTGATAACTTTAAGAACTCTTTCACCTGTGCCTGATTTAATTATCAGATCTTAATGTAAGCACTGGGACTTAAAAGGTAAGGGTAAAATTGCAGTTGTTTTTTTCTGCTGATATCAAGGGACTTTGTTAAGTAATGCTCAGAAGGGGCTAGAGAAGGACTTTTTTTGCAGAGACAGCTTAAAGAGGTGGCAACACTGGTCTGAATTATGTGTTATCTTGCTGGGTTTTGGTTGTTTTTGCTTTTTTAAAAAAAGTTATAGTAGTTTATGCTTGTTACTTGATTTGAGGGTACAAAATCAAGACTTGACTGCACAAATGATGGAAATGTTGCAGCTAGCAAAAGAAGTCTATAACAAACCATCTGAAAGTGTGCTTTGGTAAGTCATTGTGGTCCTACACTTTACTGCTGAAATTTTTATTACTGGGAGATAGTTATGTCATGGAGTTCAATATTTTTGCACCTATTAAATAAGATTATGTTTGTTTTGGTTTAATCTTTTAGTTCATTATGCTTATTGACCTGTTACTCATATTGGTCTGTTCTTACTTGCCTGTCACCTTCCTTCTATTGGCCTAATTTTCATTTTGAAGCATGATTAATGCCTAATGAAGTCAATGGATTACTTTTTCTGCTACTTAGTGTAGTTTAATGGAGAAAACTTTAACTACAAATTAAGACTATGTGAATTTGTGTTTTTAATTCTGTTTATAACTAGGTGTGTAGAGCTGGAGTAGTTATTTCATCTGTGTTGCTGTTGTCAATTTTGACCTCTCTCTTTTTCAGCCTACAATAGCTTCAGGACACAAATTTTTGATCTCTAATAGCCAGATGTGAAAAAATGTCCAAATCTGTGGCTGTTCTAACACCCATGGGCATGTGCAAACATGCATAAAATATGTAATTTAAAATTTTATAGGTAAGCCCTTGTGGACCTGCGGTTACTATATCTTTTAGAAGCCTCCTTGCTCTCTTGCTGTAAAGATACAATTCTTCACTGGTCCATTTGATTCTAAACAGATTTTTTTAAACAGACCAAACTAGATAAGAATCAGAAGACTATGATAGGATCTTGGAGAAGAAGGAAAATAAGCTTAAACTAATACTTAGGAGCAAAGAGAAAAGTACTGGTTTCAACAGGATGGACTTCCTAACTGAGGAATTCTCTATGCCCTACAACTTGCTTCATGAGAATAAGGTGAGTTAAGGTTTCTCAGTTACTTAGCCACACCAAGGCTTAAAGAAGAGAAACATCCAATAAGATGCATATAGGTAATTTTCTTTACTAGTTTCTATGGTAACACACCACTACATAAAGCCAAGAAAAAAATACATCCGCATAATGCAACGTTAGTCCAAGTATGTGAACACTGTCACTCTGTCTGATGCATAAAGGCAAAAGAAAACTGCAATAAATAGTGGGAGAAATCTAACTGCAAATTTAAGAGCTTGACTCTTGGAACTGTAATGCTGAATTGTATTGCTCTGACAATGCAATTTCTGTGGGGTGAAATTTAAATATAAAAAAACCCAAACAAACAACAAAAACACTGGTACCCATGAAATATGCAAATGTTCTGCACAACTCTTCTTTAAAGCTTTCAGTTTTCATTTTAGACCAAAATTCCTGTAAAACTTGATTTCCCCCTCCTCTCTCCTCCCCCCCTCCCCCCCCCACGCCACGTATGTCCCCCCTCCCCCTTTATTTCTGGTTTAACACATGTTAAAGTCATATCACAATCAGAACAGCATTCTTCCAACTTCTGATATCTGATTTGCCTAAGATATAATGGATTCCCCTTTGGGTGCTTATGTTAATATGTTCATGTTTTATATAAAAAGGCTCACACACTTCTCATAAAAGGCAAGCTTGCATTTTTCACTGTAACTTGAGTAATGTAACTCAAATAGAAATTTCTAGCATAGTTATGTCTGGCTTTACTTCAAATCCTAGCTGAAGCAGTGAATGTGTTATATTGTAATATAAATTATAATACCATGCAACATTAATCTTAATGTAAAACTATAGCCAAATTCTGTGTTTTAAAAAAAATCAATTCTAATTTCTGCACTACTTCAAGCTTGGAGTTGCTATGATCTAGAAGCATTGTCTAGGAGCTTGTGCGTGCTAGGTGCTTTCACAGTACAAGTGTTTTGAGGATAGGGAGGAATGGGTACAACTATAGGAATGAAAAGACTGACAATAATATTAATACTTCTTGCTTGTATTTAAGAAGTCAGATTGGAGAAGATGTTGGACTGGTGGGGTACTTAAAAAATGAAAAACTATAGTAAACAGCTTGGGTTTTGGGTAGTATTTCTTCCTTTCTTACCTGCTCTGATGGTGGGGTTGGTGTTCTGTTGTTTGTTTTTTGGAAAGTGTGAGTTTTGTTTTGTTGGTGGTTTTTTTTGGTTTGTTTGTTTGTTTTCTTTAGCAAAATGCTTTGAAGCACTAAAGCCAACTGAAGTACTGAAATATCTTTAGTCCTCACTCCTATTCTGGAGAAAAATACAACTCACATTCAGCACACTCCAACAGGCTGGAAGAATCATTTGGGGATGGATACCTACTCACAAAAAATGAGCTCTTGGAACAAGGCACTATCAAGGATTTTCTGCATCATTATCAGAATATGGTAATTTGAGGCCTGTATTACAAAACAACTTAAAATAATTAGTTTTCCTTATTTCCCTAGGCTACATGAATATGGAGAAATAATTTCCTGCAGTATTCAACTGTACAGCATTTCCTGTGCTGGCTTGGAGAGGGGTAGGTTCAGTAGGTGTCTTTCACTGGGGAGGATTTGCATATCTTAGTAGTTACTAGAGAAACGTCTCCCTCTCTGTTAACTGCTTCCAATATTTTATTGTCTTGTTTCTTTGCATTTTGCAGTTATCATCCTAATCTTAAAAGTGACTTCTACTCATACAAAATCCTTTGAGGAGCTGTTCCTATAGCCTGTTCTCTAGAAATTACTCTGCTTAACATCCTTGTCATGTATCTTCCTTCTGCTGTTACTAAGGTGACTCTGCTAGGGCTGGGCCTGATGGCAGCTGGATTATGAATTTCATAACCTTATAACATTTATAAGCAGCTAGTTTATAAAATCAGTGAAGAACTGGGACAGTGTAAGCTGACAGCCTGGAGAACTAAGAGTGGCTTTTTTGCCGTGGTTCTCTTCTCTCTTCCCCATTTCATGCTGGAACATCCCCTCTGTCTTGCACTTCCCAATTCTCCAAGATTAAATTCCTTTGTCCCTCACAAGGGTAGGCCTGGAAAATCAGGCACAGAGGCAACAGGTCTTCTTTTCTGTAAGAAGTCATGTGCTCTTTGTGGGGCTCAGTTAATTTTTCTATAATATGTCGTTTCCCAGCTCTAATAGTTTTGTGGCATTGTGGTTTTTCAAAGCCCTCCAGTGCCACATGTTCTGTATGAAGTACCAGAAAGAACATTTAAATTGCTGTACACTTATGGCAACAGATGCAAACTGAATCATATTTTCTTTATCTATTCTTCAGAGTGAAACTGTTTCTGGGGTCATAATTAGCTAGCCCTTAATGCTGGACTGCCCCAATGAGGAATGTTCTTTTCTTATGAAATAAAAAAATGTAGTGTCTTAGAGTTGGCTACTTCTGGATAAATCTATGATTTACTTAGCTCACACTTCAATTATGCACTGATGTTGTTCTAACGCCTTTCAAAGAGTTGCTTCCATACAAACTGGAAGACTGTGCTGTAGACTAGGCACAAAACCATCCCAGGCTTAAAAATTGCCTTCCTCTCTTTAAGGGTCTTATTTTAATAGATGCCATTAAAGTCTAGCTTAATCAGTTGCTGTAGTAGTCTTGCTGAATAAATACATAGTAAACCCACAGGAACACAAATGGAGCATATGTCCTGACCCACATGGAATGAGTGCTCTGACCTTGGTCCTATGGTAGTGGACAATTTCAAATTCTGCTTTTTGGAATAGCTGAAGCTGCCATATGGGTATTTAATTTATCCAGGTGGCTTTAGCCTTCTGTCTTCTGACTTAATGAAAGACCATTGCAGACTTTGTGCAGTTCCCAAACTTCACTTCTACATGTAGTATAACATCATGGGCACCAAGCCTTGAGCTCATAAAAGACTACATTCATTTTATGCTGTATCGGTGAAACTATGATATTTTTCTGAGTGTAAAACCTTCTGGTGATAAATATATAACTATGTGGGCTTTACATATATTATATGTATATTATATGTATAATTAAAATATAGAACATAGGAAAACAAGCGTTAGAATCACTTCTATTTGGAAGGCATGTCATAAAGGATGCTGATTCCTTATTTTAATTTCTGTGATCATTACAGCCAACTGAGAAAGTGAATTACTTAAGGTATTTATAAAGCAGCCAAATATTCATAGACATTGCTTAAGCTACTTTAAATATTTATAGAAATAATGACAATTTCCATCTGTCGCCCTAAAAATGGTACTGATGATTGCTCAGGATTTGTACTACTTGAAATTGTCTGGCACCCTGAGAAAGGCAGGGCAGAGAAGAAACTGTTTTGTTTTTTTTTCTTTCCCATGTAGATTAAGAAGCTTGTGTGTACAATTGTACATATGCCATAAAACCAGAAAGCAATGTTCATGATGCCTTAGGAAAGAAGGCTCTGGTTTTTAAATAAAAATAACCAAGCACTTTAAACTCCACAAGAATGTCTTTCTAACACATCTGTTATATTTTGAGTCAAAATAACCAATTTACAAGACAACCTGGGTAGCCTATTAATGCTTAATCTTC
Organism: Myiopsitta monachus; assembly: GCA_017639245.1. Classification (NCBI taxonomy): domain Eukaryota; kingdom Metazoa; phylum Chordata; class Aves; order Psittaciformes; family Psittacidae; genus Myiopsitta; species Myiopsitta monachus. The sequence goes on along the minus strand of CM029917.1, from coordinate 67,500,716 downwards.
TGTGGAAGGGGTGTAATGTATGTAGAGAAATGGCTGCAAAAGTATTGTTTAGATTTCTGATGCATAATGCTACGGCGAAAAGGTGCTGTCACAGAATTGCCTGTTCATCAACATTGTCACTGGTATCAAATGGTGTGAGACAGACTGGGGCTTTCTAAGCAGTTTCTTATATATCAGAAGCAGAGGACTTCAGCAGTCCTTGGATGAAATGCCCTGAGGGTTACCATTGCAGCCACTCTTTCACTGGCTCTGCTACTGTACTGTAAATGCATATTGAAAGTCTGGCAGCTGCATCTGTGTCTGGATTTAGTGTAGCAACATATTTCTGTTGCTTTTTAGTACTAATAGCAGAATATGGTATCGTCCTTCAAAACAAGTACCTGGCAATCCTTTATGTAAAGTCTGAAGATACCTGGGGCTCTTTGGCCCCACATTTGTCTTCAGACAAAAAGTGTAGTATCCTTGATAAATTGGTACCATCCAAGTGGATTCTATACTCCTAAGGCTGTGGCCATTGCTCTTCTAGTATGCTGCATCTGCACTTTTAGGAAAATTCTGGGCAATTTAAAGACCTTTCTTCAGTGTGGTGGCAGACTGAGGAATTTAACACTTTATTGTGGTATATGGAGGACTAAGTAATGTGGTGAAAGTTAATGGAAATACAACCTTTTGAAGCAACTTCTCCGATTTATAACGTTTAACTCGGGAGTGGGGGTGGGGAAGGAAAACACCTGTCTAACATGCTGCAGCAGTACACTTACATCATGGCCCAGTGAAAACTAAGCCTGAGAATGAAGTTTTTGCTTAAAAACATGCCCATCATCTGCTAAACTAATGAGGAAAAGAAAGCTTTATTTCAGGACGTAAGTTATCTGCAAGCTCAACTATTGAAACACTCAAAATATAACACTTCTAGTCAAAATTACCGTGCATTTATGCTTATTTTCTATTAACAATACAAACTTTAGCACAGAAATGTTGAAAATGCCTGCTGCAGCACTTTGTTCACCTTTCTACATCAACCTCTGTCTTAGGACTTCTCTAGTCTTTAGGGTCAGCCAGAAAACAGGCTGGATGAGCTGAGTGAAATAAGTTACAACATGGGACTGAGGGAAAACTGTAAAATTAATTTTAAGGACAAGTTTATCAAAGCTCCAGAAGCTGGTGCTGTTTGTCAAGGGGAACCACACCCCTGTCTCCTGACCATCAAGGGGTAAATTTTTAAGTTATGTAATCAAGGCAAAGTTTTTTGTGGTGATGTTTGATTCTTTTTACCATTTCTATTTATTTATTTAAATTCTGTTGTCCTCATCTTTTGGCAAAAACTAGGATACACTGTTTATCAGAACCCAGGTGAGTTTCACCGCTGCTTCAGAAAGCTTGCAAGAGGAAAAATGTGCTTTTGTCATAGTTAACTTCTGTCAGGGATGTCCTGCAATCTCAGGATAGAAATGTCTGTGTTTTTGGTAGCTTTGTTCAGGCTCAAAGAATAAAAATGAAGAAGAAAATGGAAAGATTTTAAAGCTAAACTGGTTGTGAGAATCAGCCTTTACAAGTTCAATGTGAACTTAACCAGTTTCTTCTTTAAGAAATAAGCATGGTGAAAAATATACTAATTCTTAAAATCTTGTAATTTTCATCTAAATTAAAATAGCAACTAACTTTCTTTAAATGCTTTAATGCATTAGCAAAAGCAAAGCTCTTCAGCTCCTCATCCTGCAGTGTTTTGAAGATAGTTAAGTAAGTTCTTGTAAGCAACATTTGACCCTCATAGTACCAATGCTCAGAGTGAGGAGGGATAAAGATGGACTGAAAATCAGTTGCCTTGGTGTCCCAGCACAGCCAGCTTTGTAAGTGTGGTTTACTGGGAGAGTTTTAAGTTTCACACCAGCAAAAGGAAAACCCAAGCAAAGATCTGCCCCCTTAATTTTCTTTGGAAAACTTTCCCTTCTTTTGGTCTTGTTAGCTGTTAATCACTGGAATGGAAGATTAGATGGGTCACAATCACTTCTTTGAGTTTCTTGCATCCACAGAAAAAAAAAACAACAAACAAACAACTGGAAAGTCACGTGCCTATTTAAGGCAAAAAAGTGACAAGCTTTCATGACTTCAGCATCACAAAGACTGGCTGCAGGATGGCTTGGCAGAAACAGAATAACGAGTTTCTCTATAGGGAAAGAGTGACTCCCTCAAGTGTAGCTATCATGCATTACGTATATAAAATTGTCATTTACTTCATTTAACTTGATTATTAAATTATTACTAGCCACACATGTTAACATAGCGCCTATTGTCACAGTTTAACCTTGCACTTAGTTAAGCTCATGAAATATAATTCTAGCAAAGAGCTCAGTCTAACACAAACGTTAGTTGTTTTCCTTGAGCCACTTTCAGGGCAAGTGGGGTATTGCCATAACCTGGAAAGTAACCTTGAGTTGTGCTTTAAATATAGTTCTACCAAAAACTTTTTAAGGTTGTCTTTTTCCCCTGCTATTATTCTCATAAACAACACAGGAATAAGGTTAATTCCTGGTTTACTTTAAGTAGAATGCTTAAATGTGTGCCTAATTTATGCGAGTAGTTTTAGACAATTAATGTCAAGAAAGACTTGTGTGTTCTGGTGAAGCCTATTGTCCACTAATTGCATTTTGAAAAATGGAATTTATAACCCAGCCTGAACAGGTGCTCTGAGGTTACCCAGTGGCTGTAGCATAAATCAGGATTTGAAGCTGTATTACTTAAATCCAAGTGCTATGCTCCTAAAAGCATCTTCCCTCAATTTTTCTGTCTAATATCTGCACTTAAAGTGGTGTGAAGGTGTAACTACTATACAAAGTATCCGGGTGGAAGTTATAATTTGAAAAAATCCTCTGGTTTATTAATGACAATCCAAAGGATTTGGCTAAATTATTTGAGGTTTTTTTTAGGGTGGTTTTTTTGTGTGTGTGTGTTTGTGTTTGGTTTTTGTTTTGTTTTGTTTTTTGTTTTCTTTTTGTTCATTTTGGTTTGGTTGATTGGTTTTTGTGCTGTTTGTTTTTTTGGGGGGGTTTAAGATAAACCTTTGTCTTTGCTGCCTTGTGTGTGCAAGCCTGTAAAATTTTTTTAAGCAGCTGGAGAGAGAGATTTGCTGAAACTTTTTTTTCTAAATTCATTTCCAACAGTGGAAATTGAGAAATGTAACTTCAATGAGAATATGGAGCTTTGACAGTAAACATGAACGGAAGTTAATTTAACATGCTTTTTTGAATGAAGTAAAGAATGTATCAAAATTCTGCTTTCAGATTGGAAAACCACGGGAGCTGGATTTGGTTGTTGTTTTGTTTTTTTTTTTTCCAAATATAGACACCTTGACTATTGAGTAGTACAGCCTAAAAAGAGGTGGTTTACTGTGGATGCAAAAACAAGGCTCAGTGCCTGCAGGGGTGGTTTTGTGCTTGCAGTCATCTGCACCCTCAATTTAGCATGTCTGGGTCCTAGGTCACTATTTTTGTCACAACTATCACTGTATTTAACTAAAAATGATTTATTCTCCTTGGAGAAAAGAAAATTGGTCCTGGCAACCTGTCCTAAAGGCAATGGAGTCATGTGACTAGGTAGAAATCCTTTTCTTGGAGAGGTCCTGAAACTGTTCAGAGACCAAAAACTGTACTGCGTGGTCAAGAAATAATAGTCATAATGGGATTACAGAAATGAAGATAACACTTGAAAAATATTGGCTTTTCCCAAATGAATATAGCAAAGTATAGCTATACCAGTGTTATTGTACAATGAGATCCACATTTAATGGCAGAGTTGGGCTCATAATTTCCACATAGTAGTCTGCAGCAATTCTTGACCTTGCTTTGTCAGTTTTAATCTTTGATGGGAAAGAACTCCTCAAAGAATGTCCCTAATGAAAATAATGGTGGTGGCATGAAAATAAAAGCAGGCTGCCATACTGGATGAAGAAAGAGTTGTACTTGCCCTTGTCTCCTATTTGTTGCTGTGTGGAATTACAAGGATGTTGTTTGCTAATAATCTTTCTGACAGTCACATTTTGAAGGTTATTTCTTCCCAGCTGGCAGAAAGCCCAAATAAGGAGAAATACACACTTCCTTCTTAATTTGTAAGGACTTCTGCCAATTTTCTAGCTTGAGAGAGGAAAAATGAGAAAAGGAGCAGTTGGCTACAAGAGCCAAGTACTAAGTATCAAAATACAAGGCAGGACTTCCAGAAAGTAGGGTGGATGCTTAAAGATGCTGAGAAGATAAGGTATCTTTGAAGGTTACCCTTAATTAACCCAGCAGTGGCGTTGAAAACCACTTTCTCTTTGTGTCAGGACTGTATTATGCTTTTCCTTTCCTCTTTCTAGGTATTGATAAGCTCCACAAAACATACTTCCTGCTCTGTGCCAATAGGTGTGTGATTACTGTGACAGCATGTCAGCCTGCACTCTGATGCTAGGAATAATACATATCACTTTCTCTAGTCTATTAGTACCAAAAAGCTGTAACCTGCTCTATGTGACTTTGCAGCATAGGATTGTGTTATCTTTTCCAAGCTGACTTTTTTGTTACGATTGTGTGTATTCTAGGTGGCTAACCTATCCAGGTGTCATACTCCATGTAAGGGCCATCTGGAAAAGTTATTCCCCTCCAAGCATGTGACTAATGGCAGTGCAATAGCACATCTTTCTGCCTCAGCTGGGTTAGAAAACTGTGCTGTGCAGTAAAAAGATGAATCTTCCAAGTTCTGATTGCATCATAAGTGATGTATTATAGTGCAACATAGTTTGTATACTAAGAACTGTTTAAGCAACAATACAAGATCAGTACAGGCTAATCTCAAATATTTGGAGACATGTTTTTTTCTAACTTTATGCTATAACTGAAGTGTTGTTTGAACCTGACCCAGTTTATAGTTTTTTTCTAACTTTATGCTATAACTGAACTGATGTTGCATCCTGAACCAGTTTATAGCATTTTTTTGTAATGGTCATAACCTATGCAATGACTCTGTTTCAGATCTGGATGACCAAAACTGTGAAAGCCAATTTTAATACTTTGACTTGCATCAACTATGGATGCAAGCATAACATAGAATCATAGAATAGTTAGGGCTGGAAAGGACCTTTAGATCATCTAGTTCCAACCACACTGCCATGGGCAGGGACACCTCACACTAAACCATGCCACCCAAAGCTCTGTCCAACCTGGCCTTGAACACCACCAGCAATGGAACACTCACAACTTCCCTGGGCAACTCATTCCAGTGCCTCACCACCCTTACAGTAAAGAATTTCTTCCTCATAGCCAATCTAAACTTCCCCTGTTTAAGTTTGAACCCGTTACCCCTTGTCCTATCACTACAGTCCCTAATGAAGAGTCCCTCTCCAGCGTCCCTATAGGCTCCCTTCAGATACTGGAAGGCTGCTATGAGGTCTTCAGGCAGCCTTCTCTTCTCCAGGCTGAACAGCCCCAACTTTCTCATCCTGTCTTCATATGGAAGGTGCTCCAGTCCCCTCATCATCCTCGTGGCCCTCCTCTGGCTTGTTCCAACAGTTCCATGTCCTTTTTATGTTGAGGACACCAGAACTGCACACAATACTCCAAGTGAGGTCTCATAAGAGCAGAGTAGAGGGGCAGGATCTCCTCCCTCGACCTGCTGATCACGCTCCTTTTGATGCAGCACAGGATACGGTTGGCTTTCTGGGCCGTGAGCGCACACTGCCGGCTCATGTTCATTTTCTCATCGACCAGCACCCCGAAGTCTTTCTCCGCAGGGCTGCTCTGAATCTCTTCCCTGCCCAACCTGGAGCTGTGCCTGATATCGCTCCCACCCAGGTGTAGGACCTTGTACTTGGCCTAGTTAAACTTCATCAGGTTGGCATCAGCCCACCTCACAAGCATGTCAAGGTTCCTCTGGATGGCATTCCTTCCCTCCAATGTATATAAACATGCAATACAGAAATGAGACCTTTCTGTGTCTGGGGAGTCAGTAAACCATTATTCCTGAAGTTTTTCTAAAAAACAAGTGCACTTGCTGGGATTTTTTTTTGTCTGTTTTTCAGCCCATAACAAAAGTGTGACTGAATGAAAACTCATTAAAAGTTTAGTACAAATCAAGAGTGGCTAGAAAATCACTTCTACAACCTAAGCCAATTTTTAGCTGGATTCAACTAGTAATTGCTTTCCATTTTAACCCTTTGCTTAATTCCTGGAGTTTAATGCTACTCCTAGGAAAAACTGCCACCTCTACAGGGCAGCCTAGCAATCCTGGCTCTCACCTACGCGTTCTCCTGGCCCCAAATGCTTCTCTTGGAGAGTGTACTTGTCATGGGTTCAGCAGCAGCAGTCATTTTTCTCCTTCTTGGTAGCTGGTGCAGCACTGTGTTTTTGATTTTGGGCCTTGGAGATGTGCTGATAACACCAGTGTTTTCAGTTACTGCTTGGTAATGTTTTGGTCTGACCAAGGACTTTGAGTCTCATGTTCTTCCAGGGAGGAGGGGAAGCCAGGAGGAAGCAGAGACCGGACACCTGACCCAAACTGACCAAAGAGGTTATTCCATAGCACGTCATGCCCAGGATGTAAAAACGGAGAGCAGAGACACAGAAGGGTATGGTGGTGCAGTGGGGGGGTTCGCTGCTGGGGGGTGCACTGGCTGGGTCGGGCTTGGTGAGCAGTTGTATTCTTTTTCTTTGTACTTCTCTTGTATTATTATTACTGGTGGTAGCAGTAGTGATTTGTGTTCTACCTTAGTTACTGAACTGTTCTTATCTCAGCCTGTGGGAGTTGCATTCTTTTGATTCTCCTCCCCATCCCCCCGGGACTGGGGGAAGAAAGAGAGGGGAGTGAGTGAGTGAGAGAGAAAAACTGCGTGGCTTGGCGGCTTAAACCACGACAGTACTGAAACTACTATCTTTTCTGTGAAATGTTGATTTGGGGGGTGGGTGGGGTGAATCCCAACATATGATAAGAGTCAACACCTTGCCTGATTGTAAATATTCTTCTTTTTCTTTTCCATAATAACTAAAAGAAGTAAGGAAATTCAAGATAAAATCATTTTGGAGAATATTATCTTTATTGAGGATCTGTAAACCACTGTAAATTATTTCAGATTCCTTATACAAGGAATCCATGGCACTGAAAATATGATCTATACTTCATGCAGGTTAGCATCAGTTATGTTGATGTACAGTGTGCAGTAATACTAACTTTAAAAATCATATCCTCAGATTTTTCTCTTCTATGACTCAAAATGCGCAGCCTGTTTTAGGATGTAGTGGAAACCTTTTCCAGGAATGAGATAAGTGAGCCTCTTTTGTGTGTGGGGGGTGTGTCTGGGGGGTTTTGTTTGTTTCCAACAGGTTTGCCAGAACCTATACATGGACGCAAATTGAGAATGGACTGATCGATGGAAAATGGGTTTCTCATGACCATTAAACCATGCTCATAAAGTCCCTAAATCAGTGAATACTGTCCCTAGGATTGGTATGTAATATAGTCAGGACATTGTCTTGGTGAATCTTCTAATGTTTCCTACAAATCAACTTCTGGCTATTGCCAGACATGGTATAACTTAAATCCAATATTGCTACGTATACTTTGAGAGTTCAGCATGTTGCTGCTCTTTCCTCTTCCTTCTCATCTCTTTGGGCACCTCTCAACACACTTTGAACAGAGGTTGCATTTGGGAAAGAGTTCAGTCTTTTTGCTCCTTGATAGGATCAGAAAGTCTAACAATGACTACTGCTGCATGTTTTGCCCTGGTACCAAAACTTAGGGTTTAGTTTATTTTTAATCTGGTGAGGACAAAGACTTGGAGACAAACCCCAGAAAAGGCTATCTCCTGACTTCAATGAAGACGCTAACACCTGATGCAGTTCTTTGGGACTAATCATATTTAACAGGCTCCTCCAGCAAGAGTGGTGTTTCAGGGACATCCATTCTCCACAGGAGATACTCTACAGGCACAGAGTTAGCCCTTAAGGAAGATAATAATTGAAATACTCCTTTTTAAAGGTTTTTATATGAGTGGAGATAGAAGATGATGCAATTTTGTTAATGAAATATTGAATGTAATTTTCAAAATCAGAAGCTACTTTTCACTCATGAAGATCAGATGTGTGTGAAGTGCAGAAGCTTAAGGGCAACCTCAAATTATAATGTAGCACAGTTTTAGTTACCCACAATATCCTCTGACAACTAGGATGCCAGGGCTGGGGCTACAGATCTGTGACCTGAAGTCATTAAGTACTGTTACCAACTTTAACATTTCAACAATGATAGGAAATCTTAGTACTGGGGGTCTGGCAGACTGCTCCTTCTGTTCCAAAAAGCTGTGCTAGTAAAAATGATGCTGCCTAATTTGTCGCTGTAAAGTTTAGCTTGCCACCAAAGTGAATCTCAGGAGGGAAAGTCAGACAGAGGACAAATCTCATTCACTGTATTAAGAATGCTGTAAATATGTTAAATCAACAAGAGACATAAATTACCCACAAATGCTTTATGAACACAATTTTTTTCAGGATATCTATAGATGTTAAACCTATTGACCTCTGACTTGAAAAAAAAAATAAGATAAATAGTGGAAGTGTCTTATTTTTCTATTATATTACACTGTATAGAGTTTGCTCCCAATTGTACCAGATGACTGCATCCTTCATCTACCTACTGCCATTTCAGGCAATATTTTGTAAGAACATAATTAGTGCCATTTCCATGGCATTTTGTTTTGTTTTGTTTTAAAGTAAGTGATAAGACGCCAAAAAAGTAGCAATGACAGCATGCAGGATCACCATTGCACTAAAATTCATACTGATATGCCCCTTACGCCCCTAATATTAAAGTAGAACTGATTTAGGAAGGAGGCTGTTGGAATCTGAGCTTGGACAACTGTTTAGCTTATGTGAATTAAAAATCATGAAACCATGTGAATAAGTTGTCCTTCTTAAACAATTCTATGCTAAGTATATTCTAAATCTGTGCTCCTGAAGGGCTGCTTTCAAGTGATCTGCTTTAAGAGCATTCCAAAACAGAGGTCAAAAAAGGACATTTTTACACAGGGAACTTCTCTGTGAACTTGGTGTCCTCTGAAAGAATTGATATACATCCCTACTATATCCATACTAGATGGCACTAATGCTGTTTGAAACACTGGTTTTAGCAAGCTCAGATTATATATGGGTGTTTTATGTGTACAATTTCCATTTTCTGCTAACAAGAAATTGCACTGAACTTCTATTCTTCCCCTAACAAAAGAACTGTTGTCTATAAAATATTGCAAATAGCTTTAAGAGAAAAGATAACTAGACAATTTTGTGCTGCCCCAAGGAGACAATGATGTTCTACATTTTCTTTTGCCCCAAGCTACTATGTTCACCAATACAATTCTTCTGGTAGTAATGGAGGAAGGTATCACCATGAAGTATTCTGTGGGTGGTCTAAGAATGTTATTAATTTTGATTCTGCCTTGTCATGCAAGAAGTAGCCTACATGTAACAGTGATTGTGAGTATTGCTTTGCCAAGCATTTGAAATTCTTTTTTACCAATAATAGTAATTGGAGGTGCTTGTTGTGCAAATTGCTTATAAGCCTGTTAAATTGGGCAACCAATGCTGGAGCCTTTACCAATGTGTTTCTACCACTCTGACAGCACACACATTATGAATGCTAGTAAGGGTTATTAGAGCATATGATGAAGGGCAGAATGCATGGTGTTCCACCAAGTACTCTCTAATCTTCTCACTGTAGAAAGAAGCTGCAATAAGGAGGCAACAACCTTCATTGGGAAGCAAGCTACAACTGAATTCCATCACATGTGTCTACTTTGGTTTTTTTAGTTCATTTTAATATGAGTTGTTTAATCTCCTGTTATTCCAATGCTCACTTAGCATAATTTATTGTTTCAATAATGAACAGAATAATCCCACTTAGCTATTACTACCAAGTACGTTAATGTATGGATTTACACAAGGTTCAGTAGATGGAGTCACTTCATGCTAAATTGAAGTGTATTCTCAGGATGACTCATCACTTGGAAGGCAAAAGGAGGAAATTATTGATTAGGCAGCCAAGTATATGAGATTGCCACTCCTTTAGATGAATATTTTTACACATCCAACATAGTAAGACAATTCTGTTTGTGTTAAACAACTTTAAGGATTCCTGTAAAAAATGAACAAACAAACAAAAAACCCAACAATTTTCCAATGAGGAGGGGTGATGACAGTTGGCAAGTCAATTTATGGCCCCTGAAGGCATTCAGAAATGAAGAATACCTACAAAATCTGATGCACTAGCTGGTGGTTTCCTCTAATGAATGCAACCAAAGACCCCATTAGCAGAAAAGCAGAAATCCTGACAGGGTAAATGTCAGGAACATATCAATAGCAGGTCATCTGGCTAAAGGGAAGGAGCAAGTTTTTGAATTTAGTCCTGGGAGGTATTTGAGATGGCTGAGCCAAACTCAGTGCTGCCACAAAGGGATGGTGTAAGTATTCCAAACTGTATTACAAGATAAGAGTTCCCTAACTCTTTCCTTTGGCAGCTTCAGCATTTGACTGACCTCTTGATCTCAGCCAGTTCTACCCAATAAACCTGCAAAAAGCATGAAGTATCTGTGTCTTTCAGAAGCACTTTTCTATCACTTTAAAGACAATACAGTTCACTGAAGGAAGTGCTAGGCTTAAACAATTGAAGCACTGTGAGGGCACAGCATCATGGAAGAAGAAAATGGCAGAATTATGTTTTTTCTGGCAGCAGCGAAACTTTAGTTTGGCACAACTGTCTTATCACCTTTGGATTAACTGGATTAATTTGGATAAAAAATTTGAATTCTATTTTATTGTTCTGGAGTTTCTTATACTGGTTTGCTTCTCTTCTGGCTATAGCATGCTTGATCTTAAGGGGAAGGGATGGCAAAAGATTTCTCAGTATCACATCTCTCTTTACCTGCACTGTAGCAGGTGGTCTACAAATACATGTCTTTCACAAGGCATGCTTATATTTACCTTTCAATTTGAGGAAAAGCTTAAAGCCAAACACTAGGGAGCACTATACAGTTTTCTAAACTGAAGATGTGAAGGAAAAAGCCTTTATTCCAGCAATCCTCCTTCTTTAGGGTTAAATTTTTAGTGCCACATGGGAAGGCAGGTACCTGACTTGTCAGTAATAGAGATTTTTGTGCCCACATACTGCCATGGTGAATAGATATATTTATCTTATTTGTAATCTGCAGCAGGAGACAATCGTTACTTCCAAAGAAATTGTGTCTGGGAACCTAAAATTCTGGAGGGTTTGGGATGGGTTTTGTTTGGTTGTTTGTTTTGAGTTTTTTGTTTTGGTTTTTTTTTTTTTTTTGGTGGCTTATTCTTTTGGTGAGAGCTTGGAGCTACATATTGGAAATTGTCATGGGTTCAGCAGTAGCAGTCATTTTTTCTCCTTGGTAGCTGGTGCAGCACTGTGTTTTTGACTTTTGACTTGGGAACAGCGCTGATAACACCAGTGTTTTCAGTTACTGCTTAGAATACTCTGGTCTGACTAAGGACTTTCTGAGTCTCATGCTCTACCAGGGAGGAGGGGAAGCTGGGAGGAAGCAGAGACAGGACACCTGACCCAAACTAGCCAAAGAGCTATTCCATACCACAGCACATCATGCCCAGGATGTAAAAACAGAGGGCAGAGACCCAGAAGGGTGAGGATCGCTGCTGGGTCTGTCTTGGTATTGGGTGGTGAGCAGGTGTATTCTCTTTCCTTGTATTTCCCTTGTCATTATTATTATTGGTGGTAGCAGCAGTGATTTGTGTTATTCCTTAGTTATTGAACTGTTCTTATCTCAACCTGTGGGAGTTGCATTCTTTTGATTCTCCTTCCCATCACTCCAGGAGCAGGGGGAAGAAAGAGGGGGGAGTGAGTGAGCTAACTGTGTGAGGGGCTTAAACCACGACAGTTCTATAGGACTAATCTGTCTGTATAAAAAGTTTTAAGTTTATATATAAGTTTTAAAGACTTTGCAGAGGAGTATATATACTGTTTTGAGGTATGCGAGTTGGGGTAATGTAAAGGGGATTAAAAGGGCAGATGGAGATAGTATTACAGAGAGAAGAATGACAGCGTGTACAGCCCTGAAAATATTTTAAGATTTGTGGCACCTCTTATCTTAATAAGTAACACTCATTGCAGTAACAGTAATTTGGGGACTGAACATGCTACTGCTGAACCCAGGACACTTATGTTACAAAAATGTCTTGCAACTAAGCAACATTATGAAATAACATTGTTTAATGTCTATGTTCTGGCATATACAGAAGTATAATAGAGAGAATAGTGGATAACTCCAATTTCATAAAATAGCACATGGATATAGCAGAAGTTCTGTAATACTTCCAAGATAGAGTTCAAATAAATAATAAAATGCAGTAGAATAATATTGAACAAGGTGAAGATAATAGAAATCTGACAATGTAGGCCAATTTATCCGGGTTCAGATTTCAGTCCAGATACCTTGTCTGGTTTTCATTTTCTTCTCCCTCCAATGCCACTTTGGATGTCCCTCAATATTTATCAAAAATATAAACTCCAATTCTGGCTGACACAGAAAAACACAAATACTTTGCTTTTTCAGTATTTTTCTTCTTTATAGTTGATGTTTGAAGGAGAACCAACATGAATCACAGTGTAACTGTTAGCTTACTATTACTCATCTTTATTTTCATTACATTTTCCTCCCATAGTGGTGATTTATCTTTGATAGAGTTCTACTAAGTTTCCTCCAATCCATTAAGATTTTATTTAAAAACCTTCTTTGACCCTATATTCACTTTTAATTATCATCCCTTTCTATGCAGTGTTATTCAACGCAATAGCTTTTCAGACTCCCTAGTTTCATATGAATCTGAAAGACATTTTTATCTTATGCTTATGAAATATGATCTCTCTTTGGTAACATACTAATTCCAGGCACCTCAAGATGGAAAATGGCATCTCTCTTCCACCCATTAATCCTCTTGCTGATTCTCCTCAATACTTAGTTGCATTCAAACTTTTCCAAAATATAAAAATAGCTTTAAAAAAAAAAAAGAAATCCAAGCCTCCAAACTTCTCTTCTTCACAGATGATTTCATACTTTATAAACCCTCTTCTGAATGAGTATGTGAAGAACACTTTCTTTAAACTTCTAATTTTCTCTCTGAAAGATTTCAAATATAGTGTAAGGAAGGGCAGCATTTTCTAATACAAAGTTGACCATAAGCTAAAAGCAGGACTTACTTTTATTGTCACTTCTTTTCTCTCAGCAGAGTAGAAAGATGGATTAATACTTAACAACGACAAAATCCTACCCTAGGTAGACTATAAATTCTTTGCCATTCTAAATGCCATTTATATTGTCACATCTCCATATTGTGCATGTAAATTGCACATAAATCCTTTAAAAACTCATGCACATATTAGAAAGGACGTTGATCTGCTTCAAAAGCAAGGTGACTAAATGGAATTAAAGATGTCATTACTTGTTGGCACCTGCTCCTGAGATTATAGCCTCTTGACCACAAAGTGATACCACGTTAATTAAAATGTCCAGGTTTCATGTAAAAAAAAGAAAAAAAAAAGAAAAAGTAGTAAGTGAGTGCTAAGTGGAAAAGAGGGAAACAAGATGTTGCAATTTGTGATTAAGCTAACACACAAGAGTTTCTCTTAGAGTTTGGAAATAAGTTAAAGAAACAACGGAGAAAAGGAATTAAAGTTTATCTCTTCTAGAGTTCTTTCTGATCTCCTTGGCTAACCATTTCTTCTTAGTTATGACCAGCTTGCCCTTCTAAAGACTGGAATCTAGGGTATCTACTGTAACTGGTATGGCTGGAAAACTTTTTTATTCCTCTCTCTCACTGTATTTTGAGTGCTAGCAACTGTTTTATTTTGACATAGTCACAGTGTATGCGACTGTGTTTCAATTTCTCTGCTCTATCCTGACCCATAGAAAGAGACTTGATGGTTAAAAAAAATGTGCCCTTGCGGGTCGCGCATAAGCCTTGCTTGGCTCTTCATTACTGATGGAGGTGGGCAAAAAGAAAATTATGTAGATTTCAGGGCCAGGCATTGGTGATCACATTTCTAACAAACAAATAAGGACAGGAAACAAAACCTAATACCTACCATAATACTTCAGAAATTAGGTGAGTGTTCTATGAATGGCACCACAATACCTGAGTAAAAATCATTCCATAGACCTTGACACAATGCCACTTTACTTTGTGCTTCTATGGATAAAGCTATCTTAATTCTTATATTCCATTACTAAAAAAAAAAAAAAGGTTTTTAGAGGGTTGGTTTTTTTTTTTTTTTCCAGGCTGAACCTGACACTCACAGTGTCATATTGAATTTTAATTGACTCTGCTTTAACATCCTGTTGTTGTTTTGAGACAGGTTTTTTGCAGTTATTTAGACTGTCATGCTGAGTTTATTCACCTAGAGATATATTTCCATCAATTACAGTGTAGAATACAGCATATAAGGCATCTTACAACATTACAAGTATTTTATTGTGTAAGAAACAAAGTCAATTTAAATGAACTGCACCAAAGGTTCTTTCAATAAATTCAGTACATAGTTAAATGAAGAATGCATTGATGAAGGTGTTTCTAGATATGGAACATCAGCTAATTTTACTTTCTGTCACTTATTTACAAAGTAGTGTTGGTTTTTTATGAAACGGCAGAAATCCCACTAGCTGTCTGCAATGAATGTGTTAGGGCTGAATAAACTTCAGCTACCTGATTGTTTTAGTCTGAATGAAACATGTAGTGAATTCTTGCAGCCATCATTCATTAGTCCGTATTTCCTACCACAATATGCATATTTAATACACATAATCCTTTTTGATTAGCAAAATGTGTTTCTTGAGATTATGAAATAAGGGGTTCTATCCCTTCACAAAAATGGATGTATACACAGCATCATTCATCTTCTGTTTCCTATTGCAGGAATAAACTTAAAAAAACAAATCAAAATAAACCACATAAAACAAAACAAAACAAAACAAAAACAACAAAACCAAACAAACACAACAATACCCCAACAAAACCCCCCAAAACCCACAAACCCACAAATGAACAACTCCCAACCTCTAGAAACCTAAAATAAACATATTACGCCATATGCTATGATCTCCCTTCCACCCTAATTTACCTCTCACAAAATGGCATGAGCTGACCAGAGAGACTTTAACTGCAGTAAAACCTAATACTGAAGCCACAATGCTTTGGGAGGGGAGGTTTAATTCTTACTGTGTAACTGGGCCAGTGTAACTACCAGTCAAAAGGACAAGACCCAGGAGCTCACAAAAAGAACAGCATGAAACTGAGCGTGTTTGAACAGGACAACTGAATGAAGTAGTAGCTCACTGATCCAAGTTATTTCATTGATATGAAATAGTCCTGCCTGAAGAATAAGGGCCTATTCATGTGATGTATACCTTGCAAGAAAATACACTTCACGGGATGAACTTTAGCTTTCCAGAATGACACTGGAGAACTGTGACTGGATAAGTAAACGTATTTTGGCTGTATATGAACAGATTGCTTCTAACTTTCATTAACAGCTACAGCAGTAACAAACTGTCTCATCTTTTGCAGAGATAATAACAAAAACCAGTAATGCGCCCACACTGCTCTCCCCACCAAGGCAGGTCCACCTGGAACAGGTTACACAGGAATGTGTCCAGGTGAGTTTTAAATGTCTTCAGAGAGGTAGACTACACAATTTCCCTGGCCAGCCTGTTCCGCTGCTCTGCCACTCTCAATATAAATAAGTTCTTCCTCATGTTGATGTGATCTTCTTGTGTTATAGTTTATGGCTATTGTTCCTTGTCCTGCTGCTGGTCACCACTGAAAGGAGTCTGGCACCATCCTCCTGCACCTGCCTTTGAGATATTTATATGCATATCTCAAAGATGAGATATTTATGATATCCCCTCTCAGTCTTCTCTAGGCCAAACAGGTCCAGCTCCTGCAATCTCTTCTCAAAAGAGAGATGCTTCAACACCCTGATCATCCTTGTGGTCCTCTGCTGGACCATTTCCAGTACCTCTTTGTCTTTCTTGTACTATGGAGCCCAGAACTGGACATAGTACTCCAGACGTGGCCTCACCAGGGTCAAGTAGTTGGGGAGGATCATCTCTCTTGACCTGCTGGCCAGCACACCCCAATATACTTTTGGCCCTTCTGGCTGTAAGGGCACACTGCTGGTTCACAATTAACTTATCATCTACCAATACTTCTAGGTCCTTCTCAGCTGAGCTACTCTCTAGGTCAGATCCTAATCTGTACTCATATTTGGAGTTCAATCTCCCCAGGTGCAGGACCCTACGTTTGCCCTTGTTGAACCTCATTAGGTTTCTCTTCACATAATTCTCCAGCCTCTCAAGGTCCAGCACAGCCTTCAGGTGTATCAGCCACTCCCCTCAGCTTTGTATCATCAGCAAAGTTGCTGAGGGTACACTCTAGCCTTTCCTCTGGGTCACTGCTAAACAAGTTGAGTAAGACTGGAGCCTGTATCGGTCCCTGGAGAACAACCACTGACTACAGGCCTCCAACTGGATTCTGGTCTGCCTGTCATGACCCTCTGAGCTTTGCCTTTCAGCCAGTTTTTGATCTCACTGTCCACTCACCTAACCCACATTTCTTAAGCTTTCATAAGGTTCTTATGGGAGACAGTGTTAAAAGCCTTGCTGGAATCAAGGTATATAGCATCTACTGCTCTCCCCTTGTTGACCCATCCTGCCACGTCATCACAGAAGTCTATTAGACTGGTCAAGCAAGGATTACCCTTGGTGATTACATGCTGACTAATCCTGATGACGTTCTCTCCTACATGCTTGGTAATGACTGCAGAATGACCTGTTTCATCACCTTTCCAGGGGTGGAGGTAAGGCTGACTGGGCAGTAGTTTCCTGGGTAGTTCTTCCTGCCCCTTTTGAAGATGGGAATAACATTGGTCTTCTTCCAATCATTTGACATCTCTCCCATTTTCCATGATTTTTCAAAGATAATGGAGAGCAACAGGGCAACATCTGCCAGCTCCCTCAGCACCCATGGGTGTACCCCATTAGGGTCTATGCATTTATGGGTGTTAAGTCTGTCTAGCCTATACCTAACCCAGCCCTCTACAAACAGAGGAAAGTTTTCCTTTCTCCGGCCTTCTTCTCTTTCTAAGGTCTTTAAAAATATTTTAAGAGGTGCTGACTGAAATTATGTAATATATCGATCTGGATTTTCTGGCACCCTATACTTCGGTTCCTAATATGCTTTGCAATTTACTATGCCTAGCCCATGTTTTCCTCCTGCTATTCCCAGCACAGCATACTCTTCCTTTGTGTCTTCTGCAAGAGAATGAAAACATTCATGTAATGTTTTCTTTCCAGAAGGTTTTTGCTCTGTAGTGCTACCTCTGAGAAAAGTATGCAATTTTTGAGCACTGAGCGTAAAATGAGCCCTGGTTTTGTTCTCAGATTTAACTAACAAACAAACAAAACACCAAGGAGTCAATAATTCTACTTTTTCTTTAACTCCAGTGGCAGCTTGTCATTTCACATTTTTACTACTTGAATGATGAATTGCGTCTGTTGTATTAAAATATATTTTTGCATGCTGTTGGTTGGAATGTAACTGACAATAATAGCATTATGTCTACCAAGTTTTCAAAAACATTTATCTTTTTAACATTTCTTACCTTAAACAGAGCAGCTGCTTGAAATTTAACTTGGAAGATGTTTTAGTGATTGGTTTGGGTTATGGACTTTGTTGCTTTAACTGTGGGAAAATCATAGAATCATAGAATAGTTAGGGTTCGAAAGGACCTTCAGATCATCTAGTTCCAAACCCCCTGCCATAGGAAGGGACACCTCACACTAAACCATGTCACCCAAGGCTCTGTCCAACCCGGCCTTGAACACTGCCAGCGATGGAACACTCACAGCTTCCCTGGGCAACCCATTCCAGTGCCTCACCACCATTACAGTAAAGAATTCTTCCTCATATCCAATCTAAACTTCCCTTGTTTAAGTTTGAACCCATTACCCATTGTCCTCTCACTACAGTCCCTAATGAAGAGGCCCTCTCCAGCATCCCTATAGGCCCCCTTCAGATACTGGAAGGCTGCTACGAGGTCTCCACGCAGCCTTCTCTTCTCCAGGCTGAACAGCCCCAACTATCTCAGCCTGTCTTCATATGGGAGGTTCTCCAGTCCCCTGATCATCCTCATGGCCCTCCTCTGGCTTGTTCCAACCGTTCCATGTCTTTTTCATGTTGAGGACACCAGAACTGCACACAATACTCCAAGTGCAGTCTCAGGAGATCATAGTAGAGGGGCAGGATCTTCTCCCTCGACCTGCTGGTCATGCTCCTTTTGATGCAACCCAGGATACGGTTGCATCTTTCATTTGAAAGAACTTTGTAGATGTCTGCTAAGATCCATAGTATGAATGTTTCGAAATTTACAGTATAGGGAACAATGATGTTGATGCACTATAAGATGAAAACTATAAGTTCATGGTTTACTTAAAAGCATATAGATGACTTACAGAATACATTACAATATTCAAACTGAGATAAGAAAAGATAGGTTTTCAGTCATCATAGGTTTCATGTCTTTCACAGTTTATTTAGTCTGCTTTGTACAGTTTCCAATTTCAGTACTAATAATACTGCATTCTGTTCTGAAGTTTTCATTTGTTAAGTGAACTTTCTATTGCTTTTTTATTAGCATGCATTTTTTTACTTTCTTCTTTTCTAGTTAACTTTCATTTACCTGTTGTTTGTATCATTTTCTTCCATCAAGAATGGAAATATTTCTTCTATGCTGCATTCACAATCACCATCTTCATTATTAATCCTGAGAACAGCATTACTAATGGATTCATTATAATTTTTATTACTTAAAAGAGAGTTCATTATCTGATGAGATGCAATTTTCTTCATGCGCATTTTGAGACCCTTGATTTTCTTTCTTCATAATCTCTGTAGACAACTCTTCCTCACAATCTATGAAGAAGACAATTCATGAGTATATTGTTAAGATTCTCTTTATTCCTCCTAATGCTTCCTTCTGTTGCTTGTCTATCTATATATGGTTGTGGTGAAAAAAAATTCTCTAGCACTTTTTTTATTACCATGGTTAATTGCTTTGCTTTTTGAGCTATTTCACTTATAAGGTCTTTGAGATCAGCAGAAGAAATGTTATACCAAAACTAAGTATTTCTTTTGCAATATGCATTCACTATCATCATCTCATGCACTGATACGTAATTCATATATTTTAAAGTATTCTTCAATGTGCTTTTTACAAAATCTGAAGTTTTGCCTATTTGTATTGATATGGTTCTATTGACTTTGAGTGACTTAAAGCAATGGAACTGACAAAGCCGTTTCATGCATGTGTACTTGCACATAGACTTGTTATAGTTACTTCACTGGAAGAATAATTTCATCTTCATGGTCTGGTCCTCAATCTTTGTTTGAATACAGCTGTGGGTAGAGATGCATCTATACACAGATTTAAAGAAAATCTAACAAATACAGTTGCTTATAGTCTAACAAACATATCTGTTAGAGAAAATATTCTTGTTTCTTTTGGACCAAATCAGACAATAGGATTTAAAAAAAAAAAAGTGCATTTTAAGTATGTTTCTTAAAGCCAAAAGACCAGGTACTTAGCGTAAGTAAGTTGACCACTAACTTAAAAAAAAAAAAAAAAAGTGGTTCCTAACTAAAGATATGAGACCAGAGAATGATTTCAATATGTAATACCTCAAAGCGCCCCATCCAGCCCCAAGCCCTAGTAAGTCTGTGACATACAGGCACATAGATTTTTTTTTTAAAAAAAACATTGTAATGCTGGATAGCAGCGCATGATTTGAAGTATTTCAAATTTTAAGCACAGCATAATCACTAACAAAATATTCTAAGGTCCGTAAAATATTGAATGAAGTCAAATAAAATAAATTCTTATGCAAAAAATTATTGGAAATATGAGCCTCTGTTCTATGAGAACATGAGGTATTCAAAGCCTGTCTGTCAGCCTGACACAAATATGATCTCATTAATTGACTATCATTATATATTTGGTAGAATATCTGACTAGAAAATCATTCTAAATGATTTGTGTAAAATCAGATTTATCCTAAATTAAATCCTCATTAATCAGTCATTCTCATAAAAGTATATGCTTGACTTTTAATACTCAGGAAGAGCAGAGTCAGATGGTATTATCTGATGTGCTTTAATTTTGAGTAAGATGAAACATTTTATTTCTAACTTAACTTTGAAAGACATATTGCAGAAAATGTGATGACTTGTCAATCAATCCAAATCCTGAAATGTAACAAATTGGATACTTTTCTGCTCTGACTAGCATGGAATCGTTGTGAAGAGCTCAAGCAAAGACTTACTTGTTAGTTTGTCTTTGTTTGGAATTTTGGGTGGTTTGTTAGCATGGCAGTTAAGAAATTTGAGGAAAAAAAGAGACTCCAAATGCAGAAAGTAAAACTTTATTTTTGGATACATTACATAACATCCAAAGTAAATTAATCTGCTATCTAAAAGTTTAGAAATAAACATTGGACTAGTTATTCTAGTTCTGGCTTCCTGCTCATTTGCTGATCAGCAACCTCTTCCTCTGATGGCAAGAGGGGACATCAGATATGTGCAAAGACGAGCAGCTACCAATTTCTTCCCATTTTCTGGACAGGATTTTTCCCTTCTGCTGAAGTAAAGATTTTCTCTCTGCTCTTCTTGAACTTGTGTAATTTCTTCCTGATTAGGAACTATGGGACACCAACAATGCAGAGCAATAGGGGCAAGTAATAAGAGGTTCTCATCTAACTATTTTTCTTCTAGATTATTTAGTAGCTCTTTTTAAGCTACAGTTCCTACAGTGGCAGTCTTGATCACAAAAAGTAAGCTTTAGCTTGTTTGTCCCTCCCATGTATACTTTTGAGTTTTTCTACATTAAATTTAGCTCATGAAATTTCATATACTTTCTCTGTCTCTAAACTGTGATTGTTCCCAATAAGAATTTCTCCAATTACCTGGGTTAAATTCAGATCAAGATGATGTGACATACAGTAGGAAGAGGATTGTTTCTCTTCGAACTTCCGCTCTCAGTGCAATGAACAATTTTTGCTAACAGGGCTAAGTCCTGAACTGCATGGAGCAGGAGCAGAGATAAAATAAAACCTCACATGACCTATGCTAAGTTGGGAAAAATCCCAGGTCCATCACCTTTTTTATGTGGTATTTTATATGCAGATTTGAACAGCACTACCACTGCTGATTCTTCATTGCTTCTGTGTAACTCTTAGTACAGCATTTATCTTAGATTCTAACCAGACTGCTTTTTTGACTCCTTTTATTCCCTTCTTAGAAACTCCAAAGTTATTCATGGAATTGTCAAGAGTTATGCCTAATCGTTTAGGTTTTATTAGATCACACTTATTTTTCTAAGCTGGGACCCTATGATTCAAAGCTCACCTTTTCTGTCAGAATGCTGCAGGTATGTATCTTTGCACCCATACACACTCGCTCACTCTTAAACTTGGAGGTGGAGAAGTCCCCTGTCCTATTTGTGCAAACAAATAACATCTCCATCAGCAACAGGGGAGGACTGGTACCTAGTGAAACCCTAGCATGTGTTGTCTTCAGAGATGACAATGGTAATATTATAAGTCAGAGGTTTTGCAACTGAGATTCCTTGGTGTCATTTTTCAGTTGTGGATTTAGATAGTAAGTGAAGTCAGTTTATTCAAAACATGGTGGTAGAACATGAGAACAAAATATATGTTATTCTTTTGACTGCAAACTCCTTTTCATTGTACTGCTAGGTCCTTGCCTAGATTGCTGTTCTGTACCAGCAGTTAATTAAGTCCTTAATATAAACTTCAGAATAGACCACAGTCTGTATCTATTTAGCTCAATCAGGAAAAAGATCTAGTGACTTCAGTGAATATCATACCTGAGACAGAATTTATTTTATGCTTATTTTGAATTGCTTGAATTCATGAGACATGCAAAAGTAATTCTAAAGCAGAAGACTGTTAAAAGGTAATAACATAAAAAACAATGGATGCAAGTTGGATAGTTGCTATCAAATTCAAGTCTGAAATGCAGGAAATTCTACTGAAAATGGATATGCATGGGAAGCTGCAGCTAAGGAAATTTAGAAAGGAAAAAAAACAAAGATATGCAATTTACCTTTCCAGTTCTTTGTTTGGGTCACAGTTTTGTAGATCATTGAAGTCAGTAGCACTTCGTAGTTGATTTTGAACTTTTTATAGTTGTTATATTTGCACTTTGAGCTGGTAATTCGATGAAAGTTTGAGTGCACTAACCATGAGCCATGAGATATTGAAAAAAGAAAGGAAGAGGATCAAATATAGAGTTTGTAGAGGAAGTCAAGACTTTGGGCTAAATGGTCAACACCTTTTTCAGAGCAATCTTAAGTAGAAGTACAAACAAACAGTGACAAGAAAACATACTCAAAAGAAAATTATATGAGTGAAACTATGCAAAGTATTGCACTCAGGTGGTGCCACACGCACATCTTATGGCCAGGAATTCAATAGTAAATTTGCATAGCAGATAACTTCACAAAGGCATTTCTGTCCTTAATAAAACTGAGTTATAAATTTGTAAACATATCATGTTAACAAAAGAAATTAATTAAAATAAAGATGAAAAATATAAGTAAAACGTCATGGGATCTGCAATTTCCAAAATAAGTTACAACAGTTTCTTAGAGATATGTTGGAGAACTGGAATGAAACAAATAAAGATTAATTAATGATTCAAAGTAGAAATCCATTTCTAACCATAATGCAGCTCCAGTTCATGAGTAATCAAGAAAAAGTTTCTTAGACTAAAAGCAAAAAAAAAGTGGAAAAAAGTTGTTCTAATACTAAAAGTGCTATCGTAAGGTATGAATCTTAACACTACTCATGTACAAGCTTGGCAACTGAATTAAGTGCATTCTCTGCCTTTCAAACCTTTCCAAACTGGCAATGTTTTGCTGGGATTAATACTTCTCTCTATATATGCAAATGCATCGTGCACATTTAACACAAAGTTACAAAGTTACGAAACATGGGTGTGCAAACTGGTAAATGTCCTTATGCAGTATATAAGGATTTTTCAGTTCATCTTTTACTTAGAAATCAATTAACCGGTTCTTGATAGATGCATGATTGGAGAGAATAGTTAGAAGGAAAATCAGTACTACGAATTAGAGCAACTGGATAAAATTTGTCGAAGGGAAGCTGGGGCTTGAATTTCTTTGGAGCCATTTTATAATTGCTTACTTTGTGCTGCATGAGTAAGGAAACCTCTGCGCCAAACCTGGTTTTTCTGTAGTTTGTGATAATAGTAACTGAATGTGGGTTGATGGGAGGCAGAGGTAAGAGGGCGAAGCCTCTGCAGCAATTAGTGTAGGTTAGTGGTATGAGGCAAACCCAATGTAGTAGGGAGCAGGTTTCTTGAAACAGAGTTAGTGACCCCTGGAGAAGCTACTCTGGACACAAGTAGCAAGAAACACCAACTAACTACGCTGTTTTGAAGTATGTGAAATGTAGATTACTGTAATAAGTGAAAAAGTCTTTCTTGTGCCATTCATCTCCTCCACAACTTTTAAAGGAAGTTATACCCTCTGCACTGTAATTCCTAGGATGTAATTACAATAAAAAGACTAAAGCTCTAAAAGTGGGAAGGATGTTTTGAATTTTACATTGGAATTGAAGTGGCAACAGCATTCTTCTCAGTAAGCATTCATTGCCTCAAAGGGTCACAGGACTGGGTAGTTTCAAATTGACAAAAAATTGCAAGAATTTCTTAATAGGCAGCCACTGTCCTTTACATGTGACTTTTTCTGTCCTTTGTCAACTTGTACCTTCAGCATCCCAATACTAAAAAAAAAAAATTATGTATTAACCATTAGTAATACCACAGTGTTACATCCAAACTCAACACAGAAAGGTCCTAGTCATGCTAACAAGACACCCTGTTATTAAGGGGACCTCAAAGTTGTCCAGTAATATATTTAATTTGAGGGGGGAAGGAAATTACATGAGAGCTTTATCGCTCATCTTCTCAAAAATATTTCTAGGTAAATTCTGAAAGATGGTACAATACTTATGCAGTGACTCCTTAGAAGCATGCTCCTGCTTTTGGAGAGTGGGATTTTTACAGTCCCATTTCACAGCAGGAATTATTCAACTATTGAGAAGTTATTGGATTTGCTGCATAAGTATAACAAAAGATTTGTCACTTTGGTATCAGTTCCCATCTGACCTATGTCCTTGCTGAAATCTCTCCCCGTGTGCACTAACCTAGAAGTCCTTTGGAAAATGCAGACAAATGAATACAGATCTACTGAGATCCAAATTCTCTCTTATATGTGAACAAAATGGGTCACTTTGCTTCTCTTCAAGTGTAATGTATCATCCTAATAATGTGCTTTAGTCTCTTCTCATGAGAAGAAATTTTCACAAGTCTTTTTGGTTTCTAATATGCCATTGGTTTTGCTGCTTCACCCATGTGCTTGTCCATAATAACAATGAAAAACTAGCATGATCTGTTTTACCAGTAACAAGGCTCACAGGTTTTTTTTTTTTTTACAAGAGACATTTTACAATATAAATTTGGATCTTGAGAAAATTACATTCTTTAGTATGGTTTTAGAAATAGTTAAATCCCTATTTGTAAAGTGTGGAATAATTCTCTCTTAATTTCAAGTATAGAAAAGAAATGATAGATCTCGTTTAATGATCCAAAACCTGCAAAGTGTATTAGTCACCAGCTATTCAGGTTAATGTCTTGATTCATTCTAATAGCAATTGCTGTTCACACCACTAAGAACGAAATTCCTTTCTACTGTTGTAGCATTTCTGTTCTAAATCACATTGCTCAAAGGTTTATAGCTTAGTCACTTATAGATGACCTTCAGCCAAAAAATATCTTATAGAGATTGCTTACCTTTGTGTAGAGGCACAAAGAGAGGTTTATGTTTTCTTGTCTAGCTACAGAGAAAAATGACAAGAGTACAGGCATGTGTTCAGAAGCAGTGTAACAATAGGTCTATGTAAGTGGTGTCAGTAGTAAAAAATCTGAAGCTTTCTCTTTTGAGGAAATATTTTGCAATAAATTTGTGGGATTGGAGATTAAAATCTTCAGTAGCTTATTCTTCATGTCGCCATTAAGAATGCCTTGTTTGCTTCGCTGCTCATCAGGGTTGATTAAGTCAGCTTTCCTGCATAACATTAAAAATCACCATAGTGTTGTAGGTCAATAGCTGGATTTTCAGGAAAAGGGAAGGAGATTAATTGGCACTGGGGAGATGTTGTGCAAAGTGGATATTAAAAAGATTTTGTGCTGTATGATTCTGAACCTGTTTGGTATTGGCACACTGAGAAAAACTGAACCCTTCTTCCCTCTCTTGCTCAGTTTGAGTGTTTGTTTCTGTTCATCTGCTTGTCTTTTATTTTGGTTATCCCTTTAAGGTTGAGAATATCTTTGCAGTGAGTCTAGGAAGCATCAAATGCAATGAGATTCTGTTCTCTCATTCAACTGTGTTGACATAGTAGTTATTAAACAAAAATCCAAACAACATATGTGTTGCTCTGGGTAAGTTGCTGAGAACAACAATATACTGACATCATGAAGTATAAACCATTAGCCAAAACTTCTCAGAGATCCACTTGTACATACGTGTTGCAGATTGAGCCAGTTTTGGGGCAGGTAGGACAATGGGATTCTCTTTCTCTTTTTGTGTCTTCGCATAGGTGATGAGCATGTGCTATGTGTAATCTGAAGCATTTCACACTAGTTGGCAATCTGACAATAGCAAAGAGAGGGGCTGCATAGCTTATTGTCAGCAATCTACATTCACTGGTTGGGACTAAGAATTGATGAGGAATTGTTTGTGCTTATAATATTCAACCAGACTTCTGGTGTGCTTGCATAGAAGTTTGCTTTGGTGTTGCAGCATGCTTCTTCGTTGCAAGAACTCCTTGTGATACCTCTAGCTCCCAGAATAATGATCCTCCCAAATGCTGATTTGTCCATACTCTCAAGAGAAAGAGGACAAATGTCTTCAGTTCAAGGTAAATGTCCCAGAACAAGAGTACATTTTCTACTCCTTTTCTGAACTTGACTTTTTCCAAATTTTGGTCAATTCTGGTTTCCACACCCTTCTTTTGTTAATTCTTGATGTTGGTGATCTGTCACATCAGATTCCAAATGACCAGTTGTGTGCCATGGACTTGTTTAGAATTGAATCTTCTATTTTAACTTCTTAATGGGAAAAGTAGGACTTTCAAGAGGCAAAATATAAAATAGACAATGTACTCTATATTCTTGGGTGAATAAAATAGCTGGCTGCCATATGTGCACTTGAAACCTCCCTTTATTTAAATGGTTTAACAAGGTGAGGAAGGATTGATTATACCTGTATTTATCCAAATGTTATGTACAGAAAATATGATGGTTTTTTTCCAGTCTACATAAGGTATCTCGGAATCAGTCAGTAGAATCCTACCAAATGATATTTTGCATCTGAAAGACCTTTTTTCTAGCTGAATCCCAGTATTACTATTAACTGGCTATTAAGTGCTGTGGGACATGAAATATAAGTCATTGTAGACTGTTTATGCCAGTATGATATAATACTCTGGTCAGCTCATGTTACAGTTTAATAAAAAGGCCACCTAGGTATTTATATGGAACTGATTTTCATAAATATAGTATAGCATAACATACATTTTACTTTATTAGTCTCAAGGTGAGCTGAAACTGTCTTGGCAGCACAATTTAGCAATTATAATATGCTTCTATTAAAACATGCTCAGTAGTGCAACTTCCTGAAATTAATCACTTTTATTTGTATGTTTTTAAATATCTTAGGGGAGATTGATACTATTCATCACTCTGAAATACTGAAGCCTGTTACTGTACTGTTGTTCTGCTGGGCACTATCTCCTGACCTTAGGGACAGAAGGTGACTATAAAATAATACAACATTTTTCCAAATAAAATTCTCCTATGACTTCATATGTTACTCCAGAACATAAGAGTTGGAGTTATGACAAAGTGCATATGCAAATACTGAGTACTGAAACTTCTGTGGCTGAGACAGCCTCTGCCAGGTCTGTTACTGCCCAGGTCAGCAGAACTTCCAAACTGAATTTTCCTCCTATCTTACAGAGAAAAGGATGCTGGTAGGAACATCCTTGCCATCTGCAGTAAGGTGAATTAGTTCACCTTAGGTGCATAGGCACAGGTCTTCCTCTGGGATGCAAGTAGTGAGGTGTCCACTGGTGCCTGGGAGAAAGGTATCGGTGAGAATTCCTAGCAGGCATGTCAAGGAAAAATACTTATTTATGATACAACTTTGACCCACAACAAATAGACCAAGTTCAGGAGAATTCTGTTTGCAGGATAGGATGCAGCTTTCCCTCCCCAGTTTCTTTTCCTTTTATGTAGAACCACAGGGTTATAAGGATTACGTAATTATGGTAAGTAGGATGGTATGTACTTAGTAGCTTTTGCTTTGCTTCAGAAGCCTAACACAGTGGTAATAGAGAGGATGGATATCCTTGTTTTCTGTTTATCAGAAAGCAGTCACTCTAGCATGTCCAGATGGTCTCTTTAAAGAATCTGTACGTAACAGCAAAAACCCCAAAACTATACAGCAACCTCTAAGTATGGACCAACCACCAGTGATACTGCTGTAGCTGAACACAGACTTCTGGCTTCGCAAAACAGAACTGTTACTAGAAATATTAAAAAGTAAGAATCAGTTTACTGCCAACAGGAAATAAGGGTTGGAATATAACGATATAGCAGGAATTTGTTGGATTTAATGATCTTGGTTAAAATTTCCAGACTTGGACAGCACCTGTGAGAGATGTATGCCCATTACATACTAGTGTCTTCCTGTCAGATTTGTCCTGTGTGCTCTGAATGAAAGATGCATGTGATAGTGGCAGTGCTGTACAAGACAGTGAGGATGGGAGCAAGAATAATAATATTTTTGTGCAAAAATTAACCTGTGTGAACTGAAACTGTAAATGTCCAATGTGGGGGTCTTGGCTTTGTCCTGTTGAACAAACAGCTACCCATCCAGGGGACAGATTCTGCTTCTCCTGAAGCAGTAGTGGTACCAGTGAATTTACTGGCAAGAAGATGGAGTAAGAAAACACCAAAGCAAACTATGGATAATTTAAACTTGAGAATGTAATGTGGTTGGTGATGGAGCTGTGCTGCAGTCTTGATCAATTTGTTTGCTTTATAATTAATGTAATCACCACAGTTGCCTATTTTTTTTTTTTTTTAACAACTTTCGAATGAAGTTTCAGCACACAAACCCCAAAACTGTCCCAGTTTAGTGCAGTGCTTTACTATCGGGAATTGTGATACATGTCTGTAGGTAGTTCTCTCTGCTATTCTTGGCAGATCAGTCATATTCAATTATATGGTGAGATTTTGGCATGAGATATAGGGGATTTTTAAAAAGTCAGAAATATTTTCACTCAAGACTTGGAGACCAGAGTCTTTCATCAGAAAGAGAAAATAAAAAAAGTTCTGGATATAGGTGTCTGGGCAATACAAATCTGCATATTGAGATTTGGTCACTGAGGCTAGAGTCTGAAGCAAGCAGTTGTGAGAAATCTTAGCTCTTTCAAAATATCATAGACCAAACAGTTGGCATGATAGACGCTGTATGTTCAAAATCTGGAAGGCATCTGACAGCACATCACATAAACTAGAACAGCTTAACTGAGAATGTGATACGCACATAGTTTACAATGTGCCAGTGGAAAATAAGACTGTGCAATTCTGAGACTGTGAATTAGACAGACATTTTTAAATACTAAGGCACCGCTAACTAGTACAACAGAACTGGATTTAAACATGGTGATGCTGGCTTTGCCTAAAACCACAGGCCAGAAAGAGATGACAATGGACATAGAAAAGATTGTATCTGTGAGTTTACATCAAACTCTTGGCATTTCAGGGAGCTATTCTTGCTTATTCTCTTTGATCAGGTTAGCGAAAGTTAAAGACCTATGACGTCGCCTGTTAATTCTTTTCCCTTACCTTTTTCCTCTCTTAGAAGACTTGACAAAGCCTATGCCCTCTATCTTGATTTGTTTAATCCTGGGTATTAAAACAGTTATTCACAGTTACCATCTGCATCACAGATTTCTAAATGTACTGGATACAATTCACTTATCAGTTACATGGGAAGTACATAAAGTAGAAAAAAAGTTGTTGAAGAATACTTGGCTTCAGCAGAATCTCTTCTGCAAGGTCACTTGTGAAACTCAGTCAGTGAAACCAGAAGAATATAATATACAGGGCCAACTAAACAGCCTTTGGGGACAAGCTGAGGGAAGGATACTAAAATGTGATGCTCTTATGCCAAAATCAACACTTCAAATACTGATGCTGCCCCTTAGTAAAGGAAGAAATTAAGACAAAACAAAAGTTAGTGTGTTCCCTTGCACATCAGTGAAAAGAAGGCTTTGTAAGGAATTTCGTACAGACAACTGTCATACAGCTGCATTATTGATGATTCTTTGATCTATGATGGATTTTTATAGCATCCTAACGACCTGCACTGCCTTATTTCATGCTGTGTGCAATAATTGAGGGCTACAGTATCTGAAAAGGCCTTACCCTTGGCTATTCTCTGCCTTTTCTTGTGCTGGACCTGTTCTCTTTGTTATGTTTTTCTTGAAAGCTTGTTTTCTCCATGGAAATTCTGTATTGCTTAATGAGAATATTTTAAGTCAGATTATAAAAGAATGATTAACACCAAAAGTTTGAATTGGAATAGAGCCAGGGGGCTCAGAAGCAGAAATTGTTTTTATTCAATAGGTTGTACAGGGAACAAAAAACCCCAGCAAAGTTATATGGTATTCTCTTTCTTGCTATTTTTAGGTTTTTCTTTTCTCCAGCCTTCTATTTAATGAAATCTATTAGCTTGAGCCTCAAAGAAAACATAAAAGGGGAGGAGGTAGGAAGACGACATCTGAAACTTTTTTGTACCCCTTGGCATTGGGGAATGTAAAGGAAAAATAAGTAAACTGCCTATCATTCAGTGGTGTATGGTCTAGGTGCCACATCTAGACCCTTCTTTCATGTTAAAAACGAGGTCTCTATCACCATTCTTTGCATCTCTCTCCAGATACATATTTGGGCTGAAATCTGAGAGCAAATTTTGTTCCCTAGGAAATAATATAATAGGAATATATTTGATTCTGCTGCCCAAATAATTAAGGAAAAAAGGTAGCCTGAATTACAAATACAAAAACTGGAGAATCTGCAGATATATTCTGATTAAGATTGTAGATGAATGAAACAAAAAATCTAAGCAGAAAATTAATTTTGTTTCTATTGTTTAAATGTTATTGGAGCATCTTTTCGTAATTAGTGAAAATCATTTGCGGTGCGATATCCAGAAGTAGTCCTGATACATATATGTGAATCTAGAAGGAAATACACGAGTTGTGATAATCTGAGTTATTAGGCTAACTCTTAGCCTGAGAAATGTAGCGGGTGCTTATTCTTAATCATTTCAACACAGAACTGAATGGTTGATGAATGGCTAAGTGAGCTACACTTATATTAACTACCAGCAGAATGGGAAAACGTCTTCTAAGGTCTGTCTTCCGTATTCATGCCACTTTGGTGAAGCTTCATCTCAGAAAATCCAAATAAAGCCTTCTCCTCAGTTCAGTTAGGTATACATAGAATCACAGAATCATAGAATAGTTAGGGTTGGAAAGGACCTTAAGATCATCTAGTTCCAACCCCCATGCCATAGGAAGGGACACCTCACACTAAACCATGCCACCCAAGGCTCTGTCCAACCCGCCCTTGGGCACTGCCAGCGATGGAGCACTCATAACTTCCCTGGCAATCCATTCCAGTGCCTCATCACCCTTACAGTAAAGAATTTTTTCCTCATAGCCAATCTAAATTTCCCTTGTTTAAGTTTGAACCCATTACCCCTTGTCCTATCACTACAGTCCCTCATGAAGTATCCCTCCACAGCATACGTATAGGCCCCCTTCAGATACTGGAAGGCTGTTAGGAGGTCTCCATGCAGCCTTCTCTTCTCCAGGCTGAACAGCCCCAACTTTCTCATCCTATCTTCATACGGGAGGTGCTCCAGTCCCCTGATCATCCTCATGGCCCTCCTCTGGACCTGTTCCAACCGTTCCATGTCCTTTTTATGTTGAGGACACCAGAACTGCACACAATACTCCAAGGGAGGTCTCAGGAGAGCAGAGTAGAGGGGCAGGATCACCTCCCTCGACCTGCTGGTCATGCTCCTTTTGATGCAGCACAGGATACGCTTGGCTTTCTGGGCCGTGAGCGCACACTGCCGGCTCATGTTCATTTTCTCATTGACCAACACCCCCAAGTCCTTCTCCACAGGGCTGCTCTGAATCTCTTCTCTGCCCAACCTGGAGCTGTGCCTGGGATTGCTCTGACCCAGGTGTAAGACCTTGCATTTGGCATGGTTAAACTTCATCAGGTTGGCATCAACCTAACCTCACAAGTATGTCAAGGTCCCTCTGGATGGCATTCATTCCCTCCAGTGTATCAACTGAACCATACAGCTTGGTGTCATTGGCAAACTTGCTGAGGGCGCACTCAATCCCACTGTCCATGTCACCGACAAAGTTGTTGAACAAGACCGGTCCCAACACCCATGCCTGGGGGACACAACTCATTTTTGGTCTCCATCTGGACATTGAGCCACTGAGCACAACTCTTAGTGTGCGGCCATCCAGCCAGTTCTTTATCCACTGAGTGGACCACCTATCAAATTGATGTCTCTCCAATTTAGAGACAAGGATGTCCCGTGAGACAGTGTCAAACGCTTTGCACAAGTCCAGCTAGATGACATCAACTGCTCTACCCCTGTCCATCAGTTCCATAGCCCCATCATAGAAGGCCACCAGATGGGTTAAGCAGGATTTCCCCTTAGTGAAGCCATGCTGGCTGTCACCAAGCACCTTGTTGTTTTTCATGTGCCTCAGCATGCCTTCCAGGAGAATCCGCTCCAAGATTTTACCAGGCACAGAGGTGAGACTGACTGGTCTGTAGTTCCCCAGCTTATCCATTTTCCCCGTCTTGAAAATGGGGGGGTTATATTTCCCTTTTTGCAGTCGTCGGGAACTTCACCTGACTGCCATGTTTTTTCACATATGATGGACAGTGGCTTAGCAACTTCATTTGCCAGCTCCTTCAGGACCTGCATATGGATTCCATCAGGTCTCATGGACTTGTATACGTTCAGGTTCTTAAGATGGTATGATTGAGTGCCTAAATTACAGGGAGAACCAAAGAAAGATCCATTTATCTGAGAAAGACTCCTTATTTTCCTCTTTCTCTGTCATGTTTTTTGCATTTTGCACAAGAGCAGCAACCATTCAGTAACTGAACATTAAGGTGCTCTATTTCCCTTTTTAGTGGAAGGAAAGAGCTGCTCTATTTTGTAACATTAATAAGCTGAATATCATAATCCTGCCTTGCTCTCATAAGTGCAAACTCTCTCAAATATTCTTTTAAAATATCCAGTAACATAAAGAAAAAGAAAAGTACTTTTTCGTCACAATAATAAAGTTATTCTTCTTTATATCTTTAATTTACTGAAATAAAATTCTGAAATATTTTCTGAAATTGTACCTAATTCCTTTTCTTACCCTAAAAAGATATTTTCAAAACTTTATCTTAAAATGTGCAGTTTATCCAATATATTCTCCATATACTGTTACTGAGTCCATCATTGCTGCTATGTGAATTAAAAAAACAAACACAAACAAAAAGAAAAGCTGCTGTAATCACAAATTTCTATTTTTCCATCTTGGGCTCCATTTTGCATGTAGATACAATAATTCCAGTAAGTGCAAGCTCAGCAACATTATCGGTAAACTCTGGTTTTGTCTTCCCTTTCAGGTAGTATTGCTCTTAAATGCTTCCTTTTATATCAGTGTGCTTCTTTTTAGAAGAATGGATTCTACTGTCCCTTACTCATTCTGTCATTCAAAGGCAGACCAAGCTTTTGCAACACTGAGAGAAATATTAAACTGAACTTCATTATCTTTCTATATTTACCTTTTTAAAAAGCAGTAAGTTTGACTGTATTAAGAGAGCTGCAGTAAACTCTGAAACGACATGCCAGAGGTGAGAGCTCTTTAAAGACTCTTTTTTTTCTAGAGTTGTTCAATTTGAGAGCAGGACAATAAAAGACAAACACAGATACTGCTGTGATACTTGACTGTAACTACATGCCTAATAACTCTTTGCGATCACAAGATCCTCAGACAGTGTTGCTAGGTAAAATAGCATGAAAACGTACACAACATTTCCATATCTAAAGTCTTCAAGTATCCTTAAAAATATAAATATAAAACCACATTCCTGATTTTAATATCTATATGAATACCTCTATTTCATCAAATATGCACTGAGAATTGCATAAAGCATATTTTCCATGGCTCTCAGGAACAAATTTTAAAGAAGAAAAATTGTTAATATTTAATTTACATATTGGCATGGTGAAAAGGGAGCAACATGCTCACTTCTCGGGTGAAAATGTCTGTTACTTTGTACTTAACCTTTGTAAATGTTCATTTTTTGCAATAAAAAGACATCTTGCGGTACCTTGAGAATAGCAATCTCTGTTCTATAGCTAGACATTATTCTACCATCTTCTAGATCTGACTAACTGTTAAGATATTTTCTTTTTTTTATTTCTTTCCTTCAGGTGTTGTGTTGCCTATAGGAGAAAACAGAAAAGTTGCTAGTATTGTTTCCATCTGGATATTTAAATTAACCAGCCTGTGTTGGGAAAATTATACTTCTGCTTTTTAGAGTTAGGAGGAAATGGAATTTAAACTTTACATCTGCTAAACAGACCTTTGGAACCCTATTCGTCATATTTGTCCCCAGCACAACAGCAGTCCAACAAGACAGTTTGAAAGGAAGACTAATAGATTGCATGGAAGTGTAGCTCCAGGCAAGAAGGTATGGGAGAGGAGCTCATCTCCTCTTTTGGCTGGTCCCATTAGTAAGTGGTGTTATCTTTGTGGTTCTGGGAAGACAGCAATACGTTAACATAATTCCCCAAAGAATCTTGGACTGGAGTGCCAGTACTGTCCATCCATCATTTTTTTATGTCTTGTGTTCAACTACAATACAGATATTTAGTATCTGCACATTCTGAAGATTTCATTTCATGTCTGCATTTAACCCACAAATTCATCAATTGCTTCTTAAAATGCTGTAAGGTGTGAATTTTTCAAATGTGTTTATTTCTATTCTTTTGCAGGAGATAGATACACTGTTCCCTGAAGTTTTGAAACAATAAGTACTTTCCTGAAGATTGCACCCCAACCACATTTTCCCTAATTCCTCTAGGAATGAGGATATAATGGTATAAAGCTTACATTTCAGCAGGGATCCCATGCACTGTCATGTTAGAAGTGAAAGCCACAGCTGTTTCCAGCTCTTAGTGCATGTATATGCACACTGTTGCTTGAGAGTACACACACACGCACACACACATATATGTATATAGCCTTATATATATATTATATATTATATATCTGCATACCTCTCCGTGCACTCTTATTCCTATGGTCCTTCAGCTGGAAAAGTTTCCTTGAAAAGATTCATTATTTACTTTCCAAACATTGCTGCAGTTTGATCTTGGCCTATCAATTCTTAGACAGATTTGTCTATAATGCTCAGAAATTAAATCTCTGCCAAAATCACATTCTAAAATGTAACTGACAGCTGTTTTCTTTCCAAGCCCTATTCATTAAAGAACTCTTAAGAAAAATTAACAAATTTAAAACTAAGCCATGAGAGAAATTAGCTTACCTTGGTAAAAACTTGGAAGTTGCTAATAAACAGTAAAGTGAAGTGATTGATTCTGCAAGGACGCCAGGAATAGTGATCTCTAAGAATGTTGATAATAAAGGGGATTGTTAGTTTGAAAAATTCCTCTTAATTTTTTTTATACAGGGTGCTAATACCAGCCTTATTATCTTGTCTGACTTCAGAGTAGTGGTCAAGCTGCAATGAGTCCTTCTGAGAGAGACAAGCTAGTTGCATTTGTCTAGTATGTCTACCTGGTTATGAATGGCAGTACTTAAAAGGTTATTTTAGTTGTATGGTATAGCTAAAAGTTGCGTAACATAAGGTTTAGGAGGTTTTTCGCATTTCATTAAAGGGTTTTATTGTTCATTGGTTAAGAGCACCTGTACCATCCTACAGAATTCTGCAAGTCTCAGGGTTGTCTACCAAATGTCCCAAGTTTTGCCTTGCAAAAAAAGGATAAATGATTTAAAATAACCTTCCCTAGCCCAACATCCTTGCACTTACATAAGAATTGACTTTTTTCTTATTGGACACTCAATTTTATCCAGAGCCCTTCCCCATCCAGAACCAGGGATTACTATGTAGATAAGCATGAGAATAATCCCAAGAGAAGTCAGGGAAAATAGCTGTCTGGCATCACCAAGTATAAATGCAGAAACATTAACTTGTTTACTCCCACCTCTTCCTGCTTTCTGTCCATTTTTTGAGGCACATTTTTACCCACTGATAAATTATTTTGGTTTATCTGCTAC
This sequence comes from Myiopsitta monachus, assembly GCA_017639245.1. Classification (NCBI taxonomy): domain Eukaryota; kingdom Metazoa; phylum Chordata; class Aves; order Psittaciformes; family Psittacidae; genus Myiopsitta; species Myiopsitta monachus. The sequence goes on along the minus strand of CM029917.1, from coordinate 67,465,042 downwards.
TTTGTAATAAATGTGGAGGCTCATTAAAAAAAATTGATTTAAAAAATGAGGTCAAGACATATCTATTCTGCTTAGAAATTACAGAGTCTAGCACCAGTCCTTCTAGTCCTAGCTTCTAGGTCTGAGGTACAGTGAGAATGCAAGGAGAATGATCCCATGACATAAGCTGATATTTTCTCCATACACATTATGGTGGAGATATATGCACAGTATGATGTGGATATAACAGCTGATTAAGTGGAAAAGTAGAGGTCTTCAAACAGTAGTCCTGAGCCCAGCACAGATGTGATATAGGACTTAATTTGAAGGCAGTAGTATAGTGACTAAGTGCTCTTCTCACCGTTTTGTCCCAGGGACTAAGCAAGCATTTGTCAGTAGAATAGTTATATGCTGTTTGAAAGTAGGACTTAAGATCTCATTTTTATAGTTGCTTTACAAGAATATTATCCAGGGCTCAGGTAACAAACTTAGAATCAAAACTTGATACATACACCAACCTCAGAGTTTGGAAGGCATCTGGACTGAAACTTGGAAGCTGAAGTCATTTAAAGCACATCACCTATTTCAACTCCAATAAAGCCAGAGAAAAAAAAATTTATGAATCCTTAATTGCAACCGTGAACATTTTCAAGCAGCTCTAGCCTCACTCCTGGTAATACTGTCATACTTTTCTGTCACAATTTTCTATGGGCACATAGAATACTGCTTCTGTTCATTCCTTAAAAGGCTTCAGTTTTAATAGGATTGAGTATTATAGTTTATGCTCAAAAAGAGTTGTTATCTAGAAAAAGGTTCTTTTCTTCCCTTGCCACTTCCTGCCTCATGGATCTTAACACAGTAATCATTACAAGCAGATACAGGTCATTTAAGAGAGAAAGAGGAGTATCTTTCACTGCTTTCTCTGCTCATACAATAGCCATGCTAAATGTCTTCGTACGTGACAGTAAGACACCCCATTCAGCTGTGTTCTCTACCTGAGGCAATTCTCAAGCCCATGTTGCATGGATTGTAGTGATGTAAGTGATTTCCATAGGATTGTAGTGATGTAAGATGCTTTCTATAATTTACTATTAAGAGAAAAGGGGAAAACTGTGAGTAGAAAAAAAGAGAAGATGATGATACCGTACTCTCAGGCACATAACTGGGCAGGATAATCCTATCTTCCATTTACTACTCCAAGGCTTCCTCAGAAATTTTACTCTTAAAAAGCCATTTAACTTATCTCTCCTCTTACACTAATTTGAGCCCTTTTCTGTTTCTCTCTACTAATAAATATTTTAATCACAAAATACATTATGTGAGCTCTTCTTTCATATAGCTAAAGTAAGAAATGAGATTTATTATCACCACCTTTTCTCTCTTCTGTCCAGCCCTGCCTCTCCCCACCCCCTCACCCCTCCTCCATAGTTTTAATGGGTTTTTAACCCCACTATAAAACATACTTTCTTGTTCCATTTTGTGCTTATGACTTATGGATTTTCTTTTGATGGTTTTGTCAGTGTTGCTGGCAATTTTTTTATTTATACCCTTTAGACCAACTTGAAATTGATGAACAGTTCCAGAGAAAAAATCCATTTACCCTGTGCCAAAGCAGTCTACCAATCTTGAGAAGAATTCCTCTGAGAAAACAGTTGTTTTCCTCCTCTCTTTCAGAAAAGGACCACCACTGATGTGTTCATGCACTTAAGTAAAACACAGTTTGTTCTCTTTCAAAGCACCAAGTAGCATCACTACCAGAGCAGTGTGCCTAAGATTGTAGGTTTTGTTGGGGCTTTTTCCATTTTTTAGTCAACATTCTTGAGACTACCAGCAGGATTTACATGGTTGTTCTAATGTCTTGTATAGTCCCATTTCTCACAAGAAGAAGTCCTAGCTGACTCAGGATCAACAGCAAAGCTCTTGAGGCAAGGCAATGCCCTGGGTCTGACAGCAGATGCGGCTGAGGCTGGATGGTCAACTGGTCTCAGCTGTGCATGAAATGCTGCCAGCACCCTGAAGTGAGAACTGGTAATACCTCTTTGGGCAATATGTACTGCTGAATTTGTTACTTATATTTAAGGGAAAAGGACAGTTTGTATTTTCTGTGTAAACAACAGCATTTCTCCAAATACAGCACTTTTTTCCTTCTATGAATAGAAGGAAACTGAAGCACCTTTGCTCCAGCTGAGAAGGGTCACTAACATATCTGTAGGCTGACAAGGTAATTAGCTATTAAAAGCTAATTTGTAGTTTGGGTTGGTGTCTGTTGAAATTTGTAAATCTGTAGAACTAATCATAACTAAATTTCCTCACTTCTTAGATGTCCTTAACATACCAACTTTGATTGCGCAAATCTTTTTCAAGGATATCACAGAAGCAAGATAAGTGGCTTGTATTTCAGCCGCTGATCAGTGGGACAGATCAGAGACAGTGTTTTGCTAGCAGGCACTGCTGGAAATTCAGGAACGTCCTGGGGCCAGCCTCCCAATAGTGGTAGGATGACATGCAACCATGATCAACCACAGAGAAATGTGCTGATATTTAGATATTTGTATTTGGGAGAAATCTGCTTTGGGCACCAGTAATACTTATGTTCCTGCAGTGACAACTGTCATTCTCCCAAGAAAAGTGCTGAAAAGGAGTCATAGAATACCAGGTTGGAAGCATCAAGGATCATCTGGTCCAGCCCTTTTAGGTGAGCCTCCTTCCTGGTTGGTACATCTAACATTTGTATGAGGAAGCAGTCCTCCATGCACCCAGGAACTTGATGGATTTCACGTGTGCCAGATGAGCTGGAGGGAAAAAATACATTCAAATGTTATTGTCACCTCTCTGCACTATGCTGAGATGAGTTAAAGTAATAGAAAGGAAGGTAATAATGAAAGTTGAGCCTTGCAAAGCTGAGATGAGGGCTTTCAGAGTACTGTAAGAGATGTTTATTTAGTCCTTGTATCTTTACTCTTGCTCAGGATTCAACAGCATTTTAGGTATCTTCATGGTCTGAGGATATAGGACAGGAAAAAGGCCATATTTTGTAAATACTATGCTGCTGAAAATAATCTTTTCTGGCTAGCTTTCTAACCTGCCATGGGAAACCTGGAGGAGACCAAATTCTAGTCTCATAACTTTTCAGCATCACCTTTCAGCTGAAAGGGTGTAAACACAGGCTGTCTTTTCCCCATGTATGTTGGGCCCTATTCTTGCCATTACTTGTTTTTTTCAGTATTTACAACAGTACTTAACAGTTGCTGCAATTTACCATCATCTGTTTAATGCTTTTATTCATGTTTGGATGGTAAACAGATTCACAGGCCTATCTTGTGGATTAGTTAATTTCTAAACATCTCTGATGAACTCTTTTTAGAATTCTGTTCAACAGAGCCATAATTACTCAGCTTCTGTGTGCATCTACAGCACATTGCAGGCTCCTGAGGCTCTGATATAAGCCAAGGATGCAGGAAGACCTACAAGGTTTTAATTCCTCCTAAGATATTAATATGCAGTTTTCAAATGATGTAATTTCTGAGCAGAAAACAATTATAACAGTAGCCATGGCTTACTGTTGTAAAAAAAAGAATATGGCACATAGCTTAAAGGAGAGCAAGATCCCCAACACTTAAATAGAAAATTAAATAAATGTAATACTTCTCTTGCTTTCTTTACTATTCTGGGGCAAAACTCTTCCTTATTCTCATCTGGAAGATATGGATAACAATACTTTCCACCTTTAATGACATTCTGGGAGTTATAAATGAACAACATGGATGCAAGACTTCTTCGTTGGTAATATTTTCCTACAAACACAGCCTTGTTTTGCTACAGCTCTTGGTCACAACACATGAGAAATGAGCTTCTAATTTATCACCATTAAACCCTCCAGAAGGGGAAATCGTAATCAGTTGGGACATTTTTTTGTATGATGCTCTCCTTCAAGAGTTTGAATGCTGTTAACAGAGCATACTCATCCAGAATGCAAGTCAGTGCTTTTGCCAACAGTGATGCTAGATCTTGGGAAAGAAGTTGACAGTTTATGCGATCTCAGTGATTGTGAGGTAAGGACATGTTTTTTAAACTATACTTAAGCATCTAATTATATTTTAGACAACTGCATATTTTAAAAATTGTATTAATAAATTCTACATGAACCTGTACAGGTTAGATCGCAACAAGGTCTTAAAATGGAGGCTGTTTTAAACTTCAAAAATTTTATTTTCATTTTTATTTAGACAAACACAAAGAAACTACAAAAATGCCTCTGTAAGGACCGCATAATTAGTTTTATTTCTTGTAATAAATATTTACATATCTAAAGGAGTAACCATAGAAAAAACCCAGATCTGATTCACTTTTGTACTAATGTTACTTCAGGAAGCAGGAGTTGTGTGAAAAGGTCTTAGCGTAAATGGCATATTTGAAAAGAGTCAGAACCTGAGTTTAGTTTTGTTTATGGTGGTGGAAATGTAAAGCATCCCTGTGAAACTGAAGATGCCCAATTCCCTGTTATGTAAGGCGACTTCAGGGACATTTTACCAGTTATCACAGCAGTTTAGTTTTCATTGGTTGCATTTGGAATGGATAAATTTGTAAGGAAGGAGAATGTATACATAGGAAGGCAGAGGATTCTTGTGCCTTCTGTGATATGGTTGCTAAATATCTTACCATCTTAAAAAAAAAAAAAAGGGATTATTACAACCAGCTACATTATGTTACAAAATAGATTAAACCAAGACATTGAACATACTTGCAATGCAAATGTAAACAATACATCACTGATGTGTTAATTTACACTGAAATCTTGTAACTGAAGACATCTCAAATGTATCTGTCAACAATTTGAGAAGAATTGAAATTTTTTTTTTCTTTGAAATGGTTACAAAAATCTTTTACTTCTAAAATTCCTTGTTTTGATTATAATGCATTTGACTATAACACATGGCACATAATGTATTATAAACCCTTTGGTTTTGCCTTTGTCTTCTTTCTATATAAAAGGGTTTGGGAAGGGTGAGTAAAGACGCAGGGAAATTACTGTCTGGAAAGGAAAATTAACCACAAACCAAAAAATCATTCACAATATCTTATATCTTCAGTGCAAGAAAAAGGTGGGGAACAAGTTATTTCAATCATTTTTATTACCCCATGTTCTTACAAAGCAACCCACAAACTATGTTATTATGTGCATGCTTTGTCATTACATATTTTGTTAGAAACATGTCATCATTCCTTCCCCTAACATGAAAAATAGAGAGCCAAAATGAAAGTGCACTTGTACCATCAATTATAAAGTATTTTCTTGATTATCATGTCTACCTTTACAATGGGAATACAACCCTATGAGGATGCTTCATTTACACAGAAAATCTTCTTGTATATAAATGAATAAATTTCTTGTAAAGTATGGAGAACTGGGTCGTCTTTTTGAAAAACACTTCCACACATATGACTGCATGTCAGAATAACAATTTGAAGGTGCGGTTCCATGTTATCTCCTTAATTGACAATATCTCATTGGACAGTTTTGGTTCAGTTCAACAGATTTCCCAAAACAGCAGGAGGTCATTTTTCCTTGGAGTCTAAAAAGATTAAATGCTATAAAATATGCCACTGTATAAAGATGTAAGAATAAAAATGAGCTTCAGTCTGTTTCACCTTTATTTGATCTTTGCTTCTTAAAATTTTTAGTCAGCAATTTCATTATTAATAAACTAGCTCAGAGATTCGCACCTAATTAATGCCTGGTTAAACACCGTTTTAAATGTGATTTGGTTTGTTTGTTTGTTTCCTTACAATATTTTCCTCTACATTTAAATTGGCATAAACTGCCCCTCTGTCTGAAAGAAGCAGTTTCTCTTTGGAGTTTAAGTCTTCATAAGTAAATAAGTCTGCCTGGCTTAGATTTGAGCACACATCATTTCCCTGCCCCATTTCATTTGATAGGCACAGTAGTATTAATGTGCAGAGGCAGAGCAAGGCTGCTTCTTTAGGAGACAGTGTCATAGGCAACACATCTCAGGGAAGTTCGGGAATTTTACTCAAACTGTGATAAATCAACACAAATTTCTGGTCACTTATTTTCTTACTGCTGAAAAGAACACAAACTCTTACACAAACCACTTGAGTGAAGACCTGTCCTTCCCCTTCGAGGCTCAACTAGCTGTATTTTTGCCACAGAAAGGTCATAACTAGGATTTGTTTATTGCCTCCCTCACATGTGTTGTCATGGCCTGCATTGAGCAGCTTGATCAGCTGAGAGGAAGAACAGAGGGTATTATTGCCCTGCCACGGTTGTTTTTTTTTTTTTCCCACTTGGATTTTCATAGGGATTGCAGAAGGCACATTGTTGACACCCTAACATTTCCCATCATGATTTCAAGCCTTCACTTCAAAGCACGAGAGCCCTCCAGCATAAAGCACTGTATTTTTGTCCCCTGAAATTAGGCTGAACTATTTTAAATGAAACTTGGAGAAAACAGAAATCAGCCTGAGGTAGATACACGACATAGAAAATTTCAGTCTATAGAAATAGAAAATTTCGGTCTGAGTAGCTTGTCTGCCATTGTTTCTAGGTTAATCTATGCCACAAAAGATGCAAACTGTGTATGGATAATTAATTCAGGTGGAAATACACAGACTTATAAGCTCTTTATGTTCCTACATATCCTGAATCTAGTTTATTAAAATTAAGCTCTTACTGTGGGAAGTTTCTAACAACATTAGCTGGGGGTGGAGGGGGGGGTGTTCTAGGAAGATCCTGTGATGACCAAAATGCAATTTCAGTTTATAATGCACACAGGTGTGTGGCTGAGACAAGGTTTCAAGTATTTAGTAGACACACCTGAAGTTGAACTTCAGGTGCTGAAAGGTTTCAAATTCTGGTAGCAATTATCAGACTAAAGGTCGATAATACATTGGAAATTTTTTATTTCACATTTTTTTTTTAAACACTGTGTGAATGTTTCATTCACCATCAATGATACACCATCCACAACAACAGGTTCATCATGTGGAAATAGAAAAAAATAAGACCAGTAAAAATACTAGTAATTCCTTATGGGTACATTAAAAAGTGCAAAGTAATTATCAAATCTTCAGCCTGTTACTTTTTGTCATAAAATTTACTAACTCTAATTGAAAAAAGAACCATGGAAATGCTTTAGCCAAGGTAACAGAAGGAAAGTTATTGGTAAGTATTCATAATCAAATACCTAAAAGGACTACTTAGCATTTTCATTCTGTACAATATTCAATCAAAGTTATGGTTCCCACAGCAATTTGAATTAATTTTTTATTGTATGCAGGTAGCGCTTCTGAACTACTGTGTTTGCCATTGTTATGTATTCCAATGACCAAACAAGGCAATATTGAAGACTACTAGAAGATTGGTTTGAAACAGGACTAAACCGAGTGGCTAGAACCAGCATTACGTATTTACGCAATTATTACCGTGCATTTGAAATAGTACATTGTCAGATCCAAAAGTCACATGAGCATATGTTAATCTCACTTTGCCCCCCTTCCCTTACTTCTATTTTCATGGATAGCATTTCATAAAAATACTGTACAGTGTGAACTATATGTTTTATAAAATTGCTTATGATCTGTGGAAATACTGAGTAAAAAACCCCACCATCCCAAAATACCAGAATAAATCAAAAGAGCAGTCAGGATTCTTATTCTACTGTGCTCTTTTTCCCTAGAGCTGATCCCAGTATCATGAAAGACACTTTGATTCTTCTGTTTTTTTCAATTATTTCAACTTGACATCTAGTTAAAGGAGAAGAAACTCATTAAATAAACTTTTGGACCTCAGGATTCTAAGGAAAGCTTGGAAGTTTGAACCTTAAAAGCTCGTGAAACCATAGCTGCATGACAGGTAAGTATTACATATATGCGAATATATAATTATATAGATAATTATAATTGTGTGTAAATACATTTTCTAATATTTGCATGTTTAGTACTGCAGATAGATTAACAACCACTGGATTCTGCATAGTACATAATAGGTTTAGAAAATGTGAACTAATATTCTCTTCAGATTCAACTTCTCTGGTAATTGGCAATTGTGTTCTCACTTTCTCATGATTTACTTCTTAACAACTTAACTATTTAATTTGAAACCAACTTTCTTTTAAAGACTATCTCATGTATCTTAATGATCTTCTTCCTACTATATACAGCTTTTTAACTTACTTTTAAAGCATCAAGATAGACGTGTATTGAAAATCTGCTAATTTCTGGTTAGAGTGTTAAGGGAGCTGGTCTTTACTGAGGCATCATAGCAATATGTAGATATATCCCTAGTTGACCTGTTCAAGAAGAGTCTTACTTCAATATGTTTTGAAAGGAACCAGAGGAAAAAGAATTCAAAAGATTTCTCCCTGACCTGATAAAAGGTTTATTTTACAGCAATTTTCTGGATTTCCCAGTCTCCAGCTGATAGGATATGAGGATTACAAAGTTGGCCCATATCCAGCATATGACTTGCACCTTATTAGTGTCCCCAAGGTAACAAAGGGGTAATCTGTCTTGCTGAAGTGCTCTTCCTAAAGAAAGAAGAGCAGTAATTAACACATTCAGGTAGAAAAAGGTACATTCTACTTTTTTTGCTGCTTGTTGTAGTGAGGCTCTCCTGTCTGAACTTCTGTGGAAGCAAGGCAAGCTGTAGTCATTTCATTGTAGATTACTTTGGAAAGCCGCTAACTTTAACTGCTTATTTTTAGAGATAACATGAGAAATTTCCTCTTCATTAAGATGTGAAAGAGTTACTAAGGTTAATGCTTGTAGTTACTTCTGCTGAAGTCCTGGTGTAAAATTCAGTAACAGAGATGTAATTTACTAATTTTAACAAACTGATACTGTCCTGGGATTTGTGAAAACTCTTCTAACTATAAACAAATGCATTTAATCAGTACAAAGCAATTTCCAATTGCCTACTGGAATAACAGTACTTGCAGATTGTTTTTTATTGTAGCTTTAATGTGTCTGTTATTAAAGGAACTATATAGTTAGCTACTGGTAAAGAAAATCTGAGCTTCAGAACCAGAGTTCAGTTGCTGTGAGGTTAAGAAATTGAGGTTTTCTGATATTAATAAAGCTAATATAAAAATATTAAGGTTTACTCTGTGTTACTATTAGTCTGGAGATAGAGAGATATCAGGTGATTAGCTTGTCCTTATGGTATCTGGTTTGGACTTAAAAAGATTATTCTTCAGATTACATTAACTCAAGCAAAAGCTGAGCCCTCATCAGCAGGGGCTGTGCAGAAATCATCTAAATCAGGAATTGATTCACTGGTGCTGCAAATCTCCTCAGGAGGATAATTCAGTCCTTAAACAACTCATGCTTTGGTAACCCCTAAATGGTGCTTTGGTTCCATTTACATCTTTTGTGTTCCTATTCACAAACATTTTCAACCCTACCTAAGTCACTAGCTAGATGCTGTCCATCATCATCTATTCGACATTACTTCTTGTAGTCCATACATATGAAACTCTTTACCTCTTGGAAAAAGCAGAGCAGTTTCATAACCCCATGATAATGAGTGGCAGTTGTGGAGAACTGGAGAGTTACTTAGCAGGACTGCCTGGTGGAACTTTTAGTTGCTAGTGGCCAAAATTTCAGCATCCTTTTAGGATCACAGTTTGCCCTATTGTCAGCCTGCACACTGTCAGGGTATGCAGTCCTGCTTTACTGCTAATAAACTCACTGTCTTTTTTTTTTTTTTTCTTAAGGTACCATGCTTATGCCTGTATTTTGGAAGTAGGAAACGATGTACTCTCCCTCTTTGAATTTCCTTTTTTTCAGCTTAACTCCAAATGTATGCTACTGTTGCATGCACCTCCTTTCATCTCTGTCTTTGATCCCTTTATATTTGCTGCATTAAAGTTATCTTTAGATTTGTTTGTTTGTCTTTGACTCAGACATCAGTCAGCAGCATTGCCTTTGATGGCTGGATCAGACGTTTGTCTGTGAAAATGCAGTAATGTTTCCACAGGGAGGCACCAGTCTTCTGATTTGCTTTTCTAAGTTATATAGCCCCTGGCTGGGCAGCCTTACAGAGGACAGGCAACAATCTCTAGCTGCAACATTGGTTTCTTGGTTTATGAAAATCAGAATGGGTTGGAAATTCTGGACTTATTGGAAGAGTGAATCCAAATTTCAGTAGATTTTTTTTCCTTCAATTTTCTTGAAAGGTGAAATCTTATTTTGTTAGTAGCTAAGACGTAATGACTTTTGACAAATATTCTTTGCAGATTTACCATAGCTATTCTGGGTGAATGTTATCCACTGACTCCAAGACAGTGAGTTACTGAAGACTAAAGAAATAATTTGAATATCCTAATATTCAAAATGGAGAGGATCCTTGGCTGCTTTCTAGGGTACTTGAATGCCCACTTGCATAGACTTTACCCATAGATGCATCAAAAAGTCACATTAGGGTTGCAAGAAAAATGATCACAAAGCATTTCCTAGATGCTTTTTAAGAAAATAGTTGTATCTCAGCAATAGTCTCTGTGATCACGATTCAGTAATAGGGTAAGTGCTGTACACAATAATCTTACCTACTTAAAGTCGTAACAAGAGCATTAAAAAGACTGTCCAATTGTAATATAGCAATATCTCATGGCACTGTTCACTTTTAAAAGAAATATCATCTGCTTTTTTGTGATATGCAGGTAAGTATTTTAGACAGTCAAGAAGATCTGCAGTATCTTTTGTTATTTTAGACTGCTGTTCAGCGTCCATGAAAAACAAAGGCAGGGAAAGGAGGGGGGTTTAGGGGAAGGGTGCAATCAACTTTGGACAATAAAATGTTATTTTCTTGCTAGGTTTCAGGAAAGGATAATTTCTTATTTACAAATCTATGCTTCAGGCATAATTCAATAAAACATATAAGGGTTTTGCGGCCTTGTGAGATTCTGTAGAGCATAAACTGGATATATTTTTATTGAACCTACCTTTTAGAAATTTACTGAGTAACAGCCATGAAGTTCTGTTTCATCTTCAGAGTAGTGTTACAGTTTTATTAAAACAACATTCAATTATAATGCTCTGTTTAAGGTTGCTCAGACATTTGTGCTCTATCTCCTCTATTCAGAAGCTTTGTTACTAAGTCAGAGATCTGAAGCTCGTGGTAAAATGGGCTTTAAAACACCTCTGATCAGGAACAAATGTTGATGTATGCTGAAAATGATGGATTATCCATCTTTCTCCCGTTTCTTCTAATTTTAAGATTTTAATTCATCCATCAATTTATATACACCTTGGTTTTGTGTCTTCACACGTTAGTCTGTGTCATTTTCTTTTTGTTCCCAACAGTTAAGGCACCATTTCAAATTTTCTCCATCTTCTCAAGTATCTTCAATTTTTAGAATTTGGGGTTTTTGGTTTGGTTTGGAGTTTTTTGTTTGGTTTTTGTTTTGTTTTGTTTTGTTTTTGTTATCTATGCTCCATGCTGAATTACTAGAAAATAGTCAGTAAGGTATACCAAGAGGGAGAGCAGACAAGTAAGGACAAGCATTTTTAGGTTTCTGAAGAACATTCCATATAGATCTGAAGTTGGAATTGTAGGCAACAAGACCACAGTTGCTTCTGCTGGCATTTCTTTTTGGAGACAGGAAATGTTTGCTCCTGGAAATTTATGCCACTGATAACTGATTTTTTTTAATCAGATTTATTCTGAAGAATGTATCCAAAATGTGTTTTCAGGTTGTTCTGGGTTATTTTTCTTCTTTAAAATCGTGGGGGACGGGGGGTGGGGGTGGGGTGGGAGAAAGGGGAAATTGATTCTGGTACACAGAAAGCTTGGCATAAGTTATAAAAATGCTGCAAAATACTTTCAGATAAAAGCAGTATTCCTTTGGTTATATTTGCATCTAAGTTTAACAATAGAACTGAGGAAGTATGACCAGGAGTTGAGAAAGAAATAAAATGAGAAGTAAACCAGAAATAAGGATATCTCTATAGTTTTAACACAAAGATATCTCTATAGTTTTAACACAGAATAATTTTATAATATTTTTGAGTTCAAAAGCAATTTGATGTTTCATTCATGGATTCTAGGTAAGTTCTTTTTCTTAAGGCAAATGCTATGCTAACGTTAGTTCTAGAAAATTATTTAAATACAACATCTTTTTCTGTTATGGTACTGTTTATTTAATACAGTAGGACAACAGTAGGTTGTTTAAAGACAACATTTTAAGCTACTGCTTCTTATCTCTTACTTTATTAAAAGGCGACATTGCTATTGCTATTTCTCAAAATCTCAGTGCAGTGAATGATGGGTTAGGTACCTCAATGCAATCTGACATTTTGTTGCTGTGTTTCAAGATTAGCTCTCCTTCTAGGACAAACACTAAGATAAAAGAAATAGAGTCAGACAGTGAAACTGAATGGTTATATAAAGATACTCAATAATGCTGTGAAGAAAACCTGTCCTATATTTGGCTAGTTTAATGTCATAGCTGTTAGGAAATAACTAGTCTAAATCATGTACACTGGCCAGTTAGCCTGTCCAGAGGAATCCTCATATACAAAACAGTTCCAGACAAATATAGCTATGGTCTCTCTGCTGAAAACAAAATCCTTGAACCAGTTCTCTTGTCCAGCTGGAGAGGAATTTGTAATTTGCTCACATATGTAGGCACACATGTTGATTTTGGATATCTGCCTCTAATTAGCAGGCGTTTAATATTCCAAATCTATTTGTTCAGGTATCCACAAGTAAGCAAACAAGCTTCCACTGCTACTCTGTGTGCCAGGAAATTCTCATCCATAGGTTAGTAATGGAAAATGAATTGAATTACAAACAGATGTTGAAAGAGCAGCTGATATCCTGAAGAGCAAATCTTGTAGCTATTCCACAGTCTTGTTAATTAACAAAAAACAAAACAAAACAAAAACAAACAAACAAAAAAACAACCACCAAAAAAAACCCCAGCAAAATAAATTTGGCCTCCTACTAAGAGAAAACAGAAAATTATAGAGCCAGTCGCTGGTGATATAACCTGAGAGCTATTCCTATCTGTGTAGACTACTAGTGGAACAAAAGAATAGTATAACTATGGACTAGTACTAGATAGACGGAGCTTTTATTACTCTTCCTCTTCCCATGGCAGCATAGTGTGTCATATCAAAGATACTTTAAATTTACAATACTAGATGACCTGCCAGCAGTGGGGATAGGTATGTATGTTTTTCATCCATGTTCCAGCAGATGATTAATGCAATGTATTTTAAAGAATATAATCTATGCTTTACAAATCATGCTTCAGTAGTTAAAAGCTAGGTTATATAGTTACCAAAAGAAGAAAAAAAAAAAGGAAAAAGAAAAATGCACCCAACCAGTAAATATGTCATTATATGCATTGTGGCATAGCATTTCATCATAATTCTCCAGTTTAGGGGAATTACTGCATCACTGCACAAAACACTTCTGAAAAGAAGGAAGTGGGAGAACACAACCTTAAAGCAACAATATTTTGAACACCAAATAAATAATTGCTAATCACTGTATTTGCATTAATACTTTGGTGGAAGTGAGTAACAATCCATCTTCCAAATAAACAAATTATTTCAAATAGCATTACTCCTAAGAAAAATCTCATAACATTTTTGGTTTGCTGACTTGTTTGATGGTGTCTTATTTAAGTCTTTAGTTGCTTATATAATTGTTTTTTCTAGGCTTTTTCCTGATATTGCAGGTCAAAATGATTGATCAAGCATGATTAATATTTATTACCAAAACCCACGCCAAGCTTAGCTTTAATATAACTGTTCCATATCATTTCATATAACTACTAGGCACAAGTTAATTATGGGCACAAATTAATGAAGAAAGAAGAGGATATTATTGTAACAGATGAAAAATCAGCAGTAAACTAAATAAATCTAGAATAAAAGATATGTCATCTGCAACTGCATTTGATCTAGTATCCTTTTGCTGAGGTAAGATCCTCCCGTTGTATCTGAAATGTCTGAAAGTCTGTCCACGTTAATCATGTTAGTTGAGATTTGTTAAAATTTCGGGTTTGTGGAAAGTGTGCAAACTTCATAGGTGAATGACCACCACCAAGCTGAGGTTTCAGCATTCATCTAGTTCAAAATCTCAAAAATTAAATGAAATCTCAAAATCTCTAGTTCTAGTTCCAAATCTCAAGTAACTCTGTAGTCTTCTGCTTAAGTGAAAGTCAGCTGTGTGTAAAATCCTCCATAATATTGACATTTATGACTTACAACTACATAAGCAAAGGTAGTATTTTGCATCTTTATGTTGCTAACACACCAGAGATCATGTACAATCAATGTACAGATGGGCTATTCTCATGCAAACAGTCTTCTGCTCATCTTGAAGCAAATGGATCCTGTCTTACTGAAATTGCCGTACTTCCTGCAGATGACAGAGCCCTCATGTTTCCACATGTTGGATTGCTCCCGACGGAGGAAAGCAGACAGATTCTGTTGCTGCTGATGCTGTCATTGTTTCCATTCCTTTTTGTATGGAACATAATAATAGATATAGAATCATAGAATAGTTAGGGTTGGAAAGGACCTTAAGATCATCTAGTTCCAAACCCCCTGCCATAGGAAGGGACACTTCACACTAAACCATGCCACCCAAGGCTCTGTCCAACCCAGCCTGGAACACCACCATCAATGGAGCATTCACAACTTCACCTGGCAACCCATTCCAGTGCCTCACCACCCTTACAGGAAAGAATTTCTTCCTAATATCCGATCTAAACTTCACCTGGTTAAGTTTGAACCCGTTATCCCTTGTCCTCTCACTACAGTCCCTCATGAAGAGTCCCTCCCCAGCATCCCTATGGGCCCCCTTCAGATGTTGGAAAGCTGCTATGAGATCTGCATGCAGCCTTCTCTTCTCCAGGCTGAACGGCCCCTACTTTCACATCCTATCTTCATATGGAAGGTGCTCCAGTCCCCTGGTCATCCTCGTGGCCTTCCTCTGGACCTGTTCCAACAGTTCCATGTCCTTTTGATGTTGAGGACACCAGAACTGCACACAATACTCCAAGTGAGGTCTCAGGAGAGCAGAGTAGAGGGGCAGGATCACCTCCCTCGACCTGCTGGTCATGCTCCTTTTGATGCAGCCCGGGATACGGTTGGCTTTCTGGGCTGTGAGCGCACACTGCTGGCTCATTTTCATCTTTTCATCGATGTTCTACATGAAAGTATCATGACCTTTTCCACATACCCCCTTTTTAGAAATTATGTGGTGTTTGGAAAGGAGTAATAGGTTTTAAATACTAACAATTAATCTAGATTCAGAAAGCTGAAAGTGCTGGTCTGTTTCATTGATACAAGAAAGTGCAGAAAAGGAAGCAGAAAACCTTCCAGCACATCAGAACTGTTATCAAGGAATTTGTATAATTTCTGCTTTGGGATAAAACATAACAATCTATAGACAGAGGATTTATGTAAGGAGGCAAGCCAGGAGTTTTAAGAATAGATCACACAAACATCTGCATGATGTCACATCTAGGGTGCCCTACGTATGCACTTCATCTTGCCTCAGAGGAGGAAGAGGAACTAGGTAATCCTGTTATATGTCTTTAAACACAGCACATTTTCACATCCACAGGTACTCCCCTGGAAAGCTTTTATTGTTTAAAAGAAGTAGTATAATGAAACACAAAGGAAGATGTTACCCTTTAAATGATAAATCTGTTTGAAGGACAGCCTGATTCACTGGAAAAAATTTTGGAAGGCCTTTAGTTCTTTGCTTTTGCCCATCACCACACTGCTCTGCTAATTTGCAAAAATAGTTTTTAATACTATTTTTTCCTGAGTGACACATTTGCAGTTTCTGGCCCAGCTATAATCTCAGTCAGATGTATGGTTGGTACTGCAAAATGAAGAGTCTGTTTCTCTACAGGCATTTGGTGACTGTTCATTACTGAAATGTCTCTTGGGATGGTCGTACTGATAATTTCATTTTTTAAAAATTAGTGACTGTCTTCTTTGGCAGACAAGTATTCTGGTTTTTTTGGGAAAGCTGGGTTTTCATAAAAGTCAGTAGAAAATTACCTTTAATTTTAATACTGCTGGACAACTTCTTTCAGTTTGTTTTTGTTCTCCTGAAATTAACTGGGCCATAATTCAGAAATGTTTTCTTGGCCCTGAGGTAGGTCTATGATTTACTCATACAAGTTTAAAAAAAAAAAAGGTAGCTTTGAATTTAATACTATGTTTAAGTAAGAACAAAAAGAAGTTTCTAATTTATTAATCTTTAGGACAGTATCTTTTTTTTTTTTGAAATTAAAACTTTTTTTTCACTAACTCCACAGGTATGAAAATATTCAGAAGATCTGATTTATTTCATTATATCATAATAAAGTGGGTATTTTCAGATAATTAGTTCCAGGTTTTGTTTCAGAAGAGAAGTGAAACTGTGTTGGGAAGTAACCAGGCGCTTCTTCATACTTCAGTTTGACTTAGCTCATTTGGAATGAGTCTTTCAGATTTTGGGAGCATAATGGATTTTCTTTTAATTATTCTTTTGAAGAGCCCACCTCTACACCTACACCTCCTTTTCATAGGTATTTTTGTTTGCTTTTTTTTGTTTGTTTGTTTGTTTTTTGTTAGTTTTTTTTTTTAATTTAAATTTCTTTCACATTCCTAATGAAGATCTGTAGATGCTAGGGCCCATCGCACAACAACTGGTATTGAGAAGTTTTGCTATACCTCTAATTGTAACAACTGATGTAGCATAGCATGAAGAAAGTGTCCCAGGAGATTTTGTTGCTGTCCAAGCTCTACTCAGTAGAAAACCTGAGCTGAAAGTTATGTGCTTTTAAGCCACTTGTATCTTTTTTAGATTTTAAGCCATTTGTAAGCAGCCTGTAAAGAACGATTTCAGCCAACAGGGATTAGACTCTCCCAGCTGTTCTGCATCAGTGTGCAAGAGGAATGACAATACAAGAGATGATACAAAGCCCACTGTAATTAGAAAATTCAGGAATAATCCTTGTTATGCTGCTTTGCCAGGTTTATTGATGCTTATAGAGAGAAAAGTAAAGCTGCACCAGAACATTATAGAGTACGGTGCAATCAGCAAGGGAAGAGTTCATGTGAGGTGATGAAATTGCGGTACCTGGATTTCTTTCTTGGAACTTATCAAATGGTCAAGCTTAGCAATAAAACCTGAATTTCTTTACTTTTTCAGTGATTGCTGTTTTCATTTTTACAGGGTAATTTGTGTGGTTGATGCTTTGGAAACAAATAAGTAAACATAAGCAAGCAGTCTCTTGCTGCAGAGGCAGTGTACGTTAACAGTTGAAAGCCATACCAACACATGAAAAAGTGGCTTTCATTTCCACTTTCTGTGTAAAAGGCAATGCATGTCCTGGTACATCTCATTGTTTTATTCTCAAACTAAAACTATTCATGGTTTGTTATTTTTATCTGTGTATGAAATAACTGTATTTTGGAATCACAGTGTGTACTGTGATATTCCATTCTTTCCCTCATTTTGGTTATTATCAAATTCCCAATACATAATTTTTTCACTGAGCTGAAACTCACAAAATTGTATTTTTTTCAGTGCTGTGACAAGATAATAAAGCCAAATGGTCAATCTTATATTTACTTTCATTGTCTCAGAAATGGTGCTATTCTAGAATATGCACGATTTAAACAGATGTGAGGTGAAAGGTTGAGTATTATCTAACTACTTGTTGCTTTCTCTTTATGCATCTCACCTTCTGGTTGCAATTGTTTAATTTTTTGCCTTCCCCTTGGTATTCTATCCCTGAGAAGCATTTGAAGATTGTGCTCCTGTTTTCCTTCATTGACATGTCCAAGGGTGCAACTGCCAGGACTAAACAGGCATCATTATAGAAATTTTACTTAATGAGAGCAGAGGCACCACATAGTCCTGACCTGCCTTTTGCAGTCTGCCACTCTGGGTGCCACCTCGTGGCTTCACAGGCTTGTAATGATTGCAGGTTTTCCTGTACCTTGGCATGATGGGTACCCCTGGAATTTTTTCCTAGCCTGATCCTTTATAGAGGGGTATGAAAATCATGGATTTTGGAGGGCCTTCTTACCCCTTTTTTTTCCATATACATTTTATATAATATTTATACTCAAATGTTACTACAGTAATAATGAGTTTTTAATAAGCTCTTTTTAATAAGAGCTTTTTCATTTTGGATGTTGATAGCTTGTCAGTGCTTTATCTAAAGCATACATGGCTATTCGCTAACAATAGAATATGACAATAAAAATTTTCTTATCTCTCCTTGTACATTTTTCTGTATTTCTAGGCTGTCTCAATAGTAGCTTTTTAGAAAGCTATTTTGAGCTTCTTTCTTCAACTTTTTTCATTACACTTTAGATTGATTTTCACCAGGTGCCAACAAATACCTAGGGCTGGTAAAGAACAGAATATCTGGGTTGTGGTTTGGTTGGTTTGTTTTTCTCTTCCCCAAAGCAAAAGATGCCAACTTGGAAACTTTGTAGTAAAAACTTCAGAATCCTAATGCACTTTGCCTTATACTTACTAACAATTTTAGCTATTTTGTTCTTTTGTTTTTGTACTTCATTACCATTGTCAGTTTATATCTCTGTGACACTGACTCTTTAAGGCTGGGTCATAGTTGGGTTCCCTGACTTCTCTGGGTGCTCTGGAGCCCTGATTGAATCATACAGTAAAGACTTTGTTACAGTAGTAATACAGCTCAAGTGGACTGCTGGATTTCAATTCCTTT
The DNA here is from genome assembly GCA_017639245.1 of Myiopsitta monachus. Lineage (NCBI taxonomy): Eukaryota > Metazoa > Chordata > Aves > Psittaciformes > Psittacidae > Myiopsitta > Myiopsitta monachus. The sequence goes on along the minus strand of CM029917.1, from coordinate 67,446,329 downwards.
GAGGAGAAAAGGTTTCTGTGTGTCTGTCCTTGTTTACCTTATAGTAAAAACAAAGTTTGTATGAAACTATTTGTTTTGGAAGAAAAAAAAAAATATCGATTCTTATCAGTTACAAATCTTTTTTGCAGATGTGGAATAAGTATATTCTTATCATTCAGAAGAAAATTTGCCTTAACAAAAATGCCTGCTTTGACAACAGAGCTTCGAGGCTATTACGTATAATATACAGTGCAACTGATACAAAGTTATGATATGAGGCATATTGTTTCAAATAAACTTTCAGAACCTTTTATTGACATGCAAAAACAGAACCTAAGAAGAACAGATGGTTTAGGTGTTTATTTCCTATTAAGTTTTCTGGACTTTTGAATATGTAGACAGTTGCAGATACTGCCCATCTAGTCATCTGAGGGAATATGAAACTCGGTTTTGTTTTATTATATCTATCAAATGCGTACAAACTGGGATAACATGTCCAATATTCAGTCAATTTCTTACATACGGGGTGGCTGTTTGTGGAAAAGGTTTTACAGAAGTGCATTTTGAACAATATTATCTAAACTGCTGCCAGGAATAGGTGTTTTCAGAAAACAGATACCGTTCAGCACTGTACCTAGCTCTTATGTGTCTAATTAAATTGTTAATACATTTTTAGCCTGGCATCTTTATTATTTTAAGATCACATGAATGCAGCTTGCTTTATCTGAAGGAGTTTTCAGAGCAAGCTGCATTCTTACGAACATAAAGACATACACTGAATTATCTTCTTATGTTGTAAAAAAATAGGTTTCGTTTGAAGCTACCAAGTCTTCTGACAGTTTGCAATATTCATTTACCAGTAGAAAAAAATTCAAGTTGGGACATAAGTGTCATTATTTTCTGCTGAATAAGAGTGTCAATAGATCTATAGTGATAGCTACAGTTTAAAAATCTTTGTTTTATAACATTAAATAGCATGCAGAAGAGCCTAGTTTTCTCAAATAAATTTCCATGAATGATTCAGAGGGATATATGAATAAATTATGCCTAATTAGCATCACATTTGTGGTTATTAAGCATGTTTCTTAACATTAAACATTAGAACTAAGTAATTTTAAATAACCATCTGGTTTTGCACATTAACTCATGGCATTCTTTCTGTAACTAATATTCTGTTAATCTTCCAAGCAAGATAATAAAGTAAAAAAATGAAGATGTCTATGAATCCATCACCAAAGAAAAACAAAATACTAATGACTATCAAGGAAACTGGTAATTAAAAAGTATTGTGAGTGATATGGTATTGAGTCTTTGAAAGGCTGAACAAAGAAAAGAGTGAGTTTATACAAACATTAATGTAAGCTTGCTCCTGTTGGTATTTAACCTCCCATGTCTGAGTTATGTGAAATGTTTGCTATGTGGCAATTTAATAATGTATAAATGACATTAATTTCCCAGGCAGGTTGTAAATTATCCTGGATATAAAATAGTTTATGTTGGTAAAGACTTTTAGGATAACTGAGTCCAACAACAAACCAAACACTGCCAAGTTCAACACTAAACTGTGTCCCCGAGTGCCACATCTACATGTCTTTTCAATACCTCCAGGGATGGTGACCCCACTGCTCCCCTGGACAGCCTGTTCCAGACTGCCATCATGATATCTGACATCTTGACTTTCCCTCAATTTTCACCCATAAGCGCTCAACCCTAACACACCATCATTAAACTCTAGATAACCAAAGCACTAACACACAGAGCTACTCTACCACCTTTCCTTCCTTGCCTATCTCTTCTGAAGAAGTACTGCTATTCATTGCAGTACTCTAGTTGTGTGAGTCATTCCACAATTCTTCCATGATGGCAACTATGTCAGCTTTCCTGCTGCACAATGGCTTTCAGTTCCACCTATTTGTTGCTCATGCTGCATTCATTGGTATATATGCATTTCAATTGGGCTATTGATCCTGCCACCTTTTTTTGGATAGAAGCCCTAGTTCTTTTGTGACCTTTTTCAGACAGTTCCATGGTTTCTAATATGTCAATAACCCTTGTGTCTTTGCTGTTGCATGGATCTCTGTCCCCTGCCTCCACTGAGATGGCAGACCAAAGGATCTTGCCAGCACATCATCCTGCTGCTCCCAGGGTTATATCTTGTGAGTCTGTTCTTATCTCTTTCCTAGTTTAAAGCACTTTCAGTGAGCCCTGCTAACTTCTGTGTAAAGATCCTTTTTCCCCTTTGAGACAGGTGTACCCTGCCTGCTGCCAGCATGCCTGCTGATGTGTAAACTGACCCATGATCAAAATTCCCCAAATTCTGCTGGTGGCACTGTGCTCAGAGCCAGATATTGATCTGCTAGCTTTTACTGTTTCTTCATTCATCATTCCCTGCAACTGGAAGGATAGAGGAGAACACTGCTTGTCTTCCTCATCCCTTAACCAGTTTTCTCAAAGCCCTGAAGTCTCTCTTGATTGCTCTTGAGCTTCTTGCTGCAACTTCATCACTGCCTACCTGAAAAAATCAATAATGGATAACCTTGGGGGCATACCAGTGTAGGAGGCTTTCTCTTCATGTCTTTAATCCAAGCCCCAGGGAAGCAGCAGACTTCCCTAAAAAGTGGGATATATCATGCCAGAATTCTAAATATCAACTGTTGGTCTATCTCAAAAAGGGTCTATTTCCCTTCCTGCATGGTACGATATAACTAGCTGGGGATATGGCCATGAAACCTGTAGATCACTGATGTATTGGGAATGTCTGTTTTGCTGTTTGCAATACAAAAATTTTGTGGTGATTGGTTTTGTCTCCATGGGACCACCTGGGTAACTTTTCTTCCAAATGCTTCAGAGATTAAGATTAAATGACTAAATTATCCATAGAAAGATACCTGGTTTGCATTATACTTTTAGGTAAATAATTTGCATACATTACGCAAATTATATCAATGGAGACATGATTGATAGATCATTTCTTCCAACTTTTAAAGTTTTCAAAACTTTGGCTGCTATGTACCCTTAAGTCAGTCTTTTGCTATTCAGGATACAGTGATATGGTCACTTCTGAGCTGGACTGTTGATCATATTTATCTTGCATTGCTTTTTTTGTAGTTGTTAAGTAATTTGAGTTGTTTATAAAGTTTTGGAGAGGCTAAATTATGATCAAGATCCTCTCCTTAAACAAAATACCTATGGACAGTCTTTCGGTGTAGAGAATTCACTGGCAGTAGAATCCTAAACTGAAAATATCTTTCCCCATATTCTCCTTCTTCTCTAAAATCGTTCATTTCTCCTCTCAATACAATCACTGTGAAGCAGCATGTAAAGGAAAAACTTTTTGTATTTATATGCATGCAATGGATATGAATAATCACTGCTTTTCTTATTAAAAGGTTAAAAACACTTTTTCAGCTTAGATACAACCTAATTGGTGTTCATCTGTACAAGGCTGCCAGTAAAATTGCAAAAGCTGTATTGAAGGCATGTACCTCATCTATAAGAGCAAACAGTACAAAAAACCCACCAAAACCCCAGCCCCTTTAGAGTTTTGAAAAGGAACACAAGACTAAATCTTTTGACATCGTTGCTGTGAACTCGTGGTTTTGTTGGAGGAGAGTCTAATTTTGCAGTAGAGTTCAACAAGAAGAATTTGACCCCGCATATTTTCTTTCCTAATCAAAAGAAAGAGGAAGTAGGAGAAGAATAAATTAAGACTTGGAAACTAGTGTAATAACTAACTGAAAGAATTGCAACAACAAAATCCTTTTGTGACTCCAGCTTATCACACCTTAAAAACAGTTGATTCTTCTAAGGAGTCTGATATTCAACATCCTCAAGCTGGCAAAGTCATTGGATTTCTCTCCATTCTGTATTGATAGACCCATAAGATAACAAGGTAGAAGCTGAAAAGATCTGTCAGTTCAAGTCATTCATCTCTGTGCTCATTCAATGCTCCTCCTTGCAATACATTTTCAGCACTTTGCAAAGGCCAGGTTTCAGTATCTTCCCAAATTCTATTAAAAATATATTTTGGAGTCTAATACATATAATCAGTTGTACAGTTGTATGTGGATCTTAGTGACAAAGGCCTGGCCTGTCTCTAATTTAACAATGAACCCCTTGATTTGAACTGTTTTTATCAAAGATCATGAGAGGAGAGTCAGAACAATTCAATCAACAGAAAATGCATCACACTTTTAAGTAAGATTAAATTGCAATAAATTCAATAATGCTGTTGTATTTATTAATTCCAAAAGTTTATGACCAGGGTCTGGTCTGGGAGCTCTGCTCTGGCTGCCCCGGCGGTGGCCAGTGTAGGCACCCAGACAGAGCCGATGAGAGGGGAAGCTGGAGTGCAGAGCTCGGGGCGTAGAGAGTGCCTGCACTGCTCTCCTGAGGCAGGGGGTGTGGAATGGGCAGGACTGCACTCTGTGCTCCCTGGTGGAGGTCCTCCTGCAGCAGGTGGCTGAGCTGCGGGACACTGTGAATAGGCTGAAAGGTGTCAGGGTAGCTGAAAGGAAGCAGCACTGCTTGCTTCAGGAGCAGAATGTGCGGGGGCCTCAAGCGACTACTGTTGCTCATGCAAGAAAGGAGACCGCTAACCCAGGAAGCTGGGAAACAGTAACAAAAAAAAAAAAAAAAAGGATGGAAGAGGACAATTAAAAGCAAGGGGCTTCCTCCTAAATCTGTTGTCCGCACCCAGAACTGCTTTCCTGTCCTGCAGGGGGTTGATGAGGAACCACACTCCCACCAGGAACAACCGGCTGATGCACTGCTAAAGGAGATCACTACTGGTGCTGCCAGGAAAAAGCAGCGGGCCATAGTAGTAGGGGACTCTACTCTGAAAGGAGCAGAGGCACCTATCTGTCAGCCTGACCCAGTCTCAAGGGAGGTGTGTTGCCTACCAGGGGCTCGGATCAAGGATGTTGCAGAGAAGCTGCCGGCTCTAGTCAGTCCCACTGACTATTACTCACTTCTAGTGATCCATGTGGGTGCTACTGATATAGATAGCAGTAGCCTGGAGAACATAAAGAAGGACTACAGAGCCCTGGGAGAGGTGGTTAGGGGCTCTGGAGCTCAGATTGCCTTTTCATCAATTCCCCAGGATAAAGGGGAGGACCTTAAAAAGGTGAGGAGGACTAGCCAGGTTAATAAATGGTTAGAAGGGTGGTGCTCTAGTCAAGGGTTTGGGTACCTTGAACATGGGACTCAATTTAGTAGGCCAGGTCTACTGGAGTTGGTCTGACAAAGAAAGGGAAGAGTGGATTTGGTAGGAGGCTTCTCAGGCTGGTCAAGGATGCTTTAAACTAGATGTGTTGGGGAGGAGGGCATCATTCCATCCCAACACATCCAGTCAGTTGCCAGCACCCATAGTAAACGTTCAGAGTAATGTAGAAATATTCCAGCTGCTCCAGCCAAGGAGCTGGCTTCAATTGGAGCTTGGCTCAGATGCTTCTATACAAATGCCAGTAGCGTGGGGAACAAACAAGAGGAGTTAGATATGTGTGCGTGTCTACGGGGGTATGATATCATAGGCATCACAGAAACATGGTGGGATGGCTCCTATGACTGGTGTGTTGGAATGGAAGGTTACAGGCTCTTTAGGAAAGACAGGCCCGGTAGGCATTGAGGGGGAGTTGCTATTTATGTTAGGGATTGTCTGGAGAGTATGGAACTCTGTCTGGGGACAGGTGAGCAGTCCATAGAGAGTTTGTGGGTCAGGGTTAAAGGGAGAACAGAGATGGGAGACATTATTGTGGGGATCTGTTACAGACCTCCTGACCAAGAGGACTTGGTGGATGAAGCACTCTATAGACAGATAAGAAGAGCCTCACTCTCACAGGCCCTTGTTCTCATGGGGGACTTCAACAACCCTGATATCTGTTGGAGGGACAGTACGGCCCTGCACAAGCAATCCAGGAAGTTCCTCGATTGTGTGGAAGACAACTTCCCTCGGCAAGTAATAGAGAAGCCAACAAGGAGAGGTGCCATGCTTGACCTCGTCCTCACCAACAGGGAAGGGCTGGTTGGAAATATGACACTACAGGGCAGCCTTGGTTGCAGTGATCATGAGATGATTGAATTCAAGATCGTCAGGACAGTGAGAAGAGTGTGCAGCAAGCTCACTGCCCTGGACTTCAAGAGAGCAGACTTTGGCCTCTTCAGGAACCTGCTCAGTAAGATTCCATGGGATATAGCCCTAGACGGCAGGGGGGCCCAAGACTCTTGGTTGATGTTCAAGGATCACCTGCTGCAAGCTCAGGAATGATACATCCCTACTAGAAGGAGGGCCTGGAGACCTCCTTGGATGGATAAGGAGCTGCTGAGGAAAATTCAAAGGAAAAAAGAGGCTTATAAAAGGTGGAAGCAAGGACAGGTGGCCTGGGAAGAATACAGGGATGTTGTCCGGGAAGCTAGGGACCAGGTTAGGAAAGCTAAAGCCCACTTAGAATTAAACTTGGCTAGGGATGTGAAAGATAACAGGAAGGGATTCTATAGGTACATTGCAAATAAAAGACTAGGGACAGTGTGCTCCGTCTCCGGAAGCTATCAGAACTGGCTACTCTGGATTTGGAGAAGGCTGTGGTTCTTAATGACTTCTTTCTCTCGGTCTTCACTGGCAAACGCTCTGACCACACCACCCAAGTCTTGGAAGGCAGACGCAGGGACAGTGAGAATGAAGACCCTAGGCCCACTGTAGGAGAGGATCTGGTTAGAGACCATCTTAGGAACCTGAACGTGCACAAGTCCATGGGAGCGGATGAAATCCATCCGTGGGTCCTGAAGGAGCTGGCAAATGAAGTTGCTAAGTCACTGTCCATCATATTTGAAAAATCATGGCAGTCAGGTGAAGTTCCTGAAATATAACTGGGGAAGTATAACCCCCATTTTCAAGAAGGGGAAAATGGATGAGCTGGGGAACTACAGACCAGTCAGTCTCACCTCTGTGCCTGGCAAAATCCTGGAGCAGATTCTCCTGGAAGGCATGCTGAGGCACATGACAAACAAGGTGCTTGGAGACAGCCAGCAAGGCTTCACTAAGGGGAAATCCTGCCTGACCAATCTAGTGGCCTTCTATGATGGGGCTATGGAACTGATGGAAGGGGGTAGAGCAGTTGGTGTCATCTACCTGGACTTATGCAAAGCTTTCGACACTGTCTCACATGACATCCTTGTCTCTAAATTGGAGAGACATCAATTTGATAGGTGGACCACTCAGTGGATAAGAACTGGCTAGATGGCCGCACACTAAGAGTTGTGGTCAGTGGCTCAATATTCAGCTGGAGACCAAAAATGAGTGGTATCCCTCAAGGATTGGTGTTGGGACCAGCTTTGTTCAACAACTTTGTCAGTGGTATGGACAGTGGGATCGAGTGCGCCTTCAGCAAGTTTACCGATGATGCCAAGCTGTCTGGTTCGGTTGCTACACTGGAGGGAAGGAATGCCATCCAGAGGGACCTTGATATGCTTGTGAGGTTGGGCTGATGCCAACCTGATGAAGTTTAACCATGCCAAGTGCAAGGTGCTACACCTGGGTGGGAGCAATCCCAGGCACAGCTCCAGGTTGGGCAGAGAAAGATTCAGAGCAGCTCTGCAGAGAAGGACTTGGGGGTGTTGGTTGATGAGAAAATGAACATGAGCCAGCAGTGTGAGCTCACAGCCCAGAAAGCCAACCGTATCTTGTGCTGCATCAAGAGTAGCGTGACCAGCAGGTCGAGAGAGGTGATCCTGCCCCTCTACTCTGCTCTTATGAGACCTCCCTTGGAGTATTGTGTACAGTTCTGGTGTTCTCAACATAAGAAGGACATGGAACGGTTGGAGCAAGTCCAGAGGAAGGCCACGAGGATGATGAGGGGACTGGAACACCTCCCGTATGAAGACTGGCTGAGAAGGTTGGGCTGTTCAGCCTGGAGAAGAGAAGGCTGCATGGAGACCTCCTAGCAGCCTCCTCCTAGCAGCCTTCCAGTATCTGAAGGGGGCCTATAGGGATGCTGAGGAGGGACTCTTCATGAGGGACTGTAGTGATATGACAAGGGGTAATGGGTTCAAACTTAAACAGGGGAAGTTTAGATTGGATGTAAGGAAGAAATTCTTTACTGTAAGGGTGGTGAGGCACTGGAATGGGTTGCCAGGTGAAGTTGTGAATGCTCCATTGCTGGTGGCGTTCCAGGCTGGGTTGGACATAGCCTTGGGTGGCATAGTTTAGTGGGAGGTGTCCCTAGTTTAGTAGGAGGTGTCCCTGCCCATGGCAGGGGAGTTGGAACTGGATGATCTTAAGGTCCTTTCCAACCCTAACTATTCTATGTTTCTATATTTCTATGATTTGAATTCAGCCTACTTAGGCAAATACTTCACAGTACAATTATGTCTTTTGTTTAGTTAATGCCTGTTGGGTTTTTTTTAGGAATATGGATTTAAAGAAAATAGATCAGTTGCAATTTTATTAATTATGTAGCAGAGGGATCCTTTGAGGATTAACAGCTCTTTTTTACATATTTGTCATATTTAAGGACATGTTTTTCCTCATTATTCTGAGTAGCTCAAACCAGCAAGTATTGTCATTGTTGCCATCATTATCATTATTATTTCACAGTAAAGATCACATTGAACAGCAGAAAAAAAGTCTACTATTTTATCTAGTATTTTCATTTTACTTTGTTGGTGACATGGACAATTGGATTGAGTGAGCCTTCAGCAAGTTTGCTGATGACACCAAGCTGTGGGGGTCGGTTGATACTTTGGAAAGAAGGAATGGCATCTAGAGGGACCTTGAAACACTGGGAAGGTGGGCTAATGCCAACCTTATAAAGCTTAACCACACGAAGTGCAAGGTCCTACACCTGGGTGGGAGCAATCCCAGGCACAGCTACAGGTTGGGCAGAGGAGAGATTCAGAACAGCCCTGCAGAGAAGGACTTGGGGGTGTTGGTCAATGACAAAATGAACATGAGCCGGCAGTGTGAGCTCGCAGCCCAGAAAGCCAAGCATATCCTGGGCTGCATCAAAAGGAGTGTGACCAGCAGGTCGAGGGAGGTGATCCTGCCCCTCCACTCTGCTCTCCTGAGACCTCACTTGGAGAATTGTGTGCAGTTCTGGTGTCCTCAACATCAAAAGGACATGGAACTGTTGGAACAAGCCCAAAGGAGGGCCATGAGGATGGTGAGGGGACTGGAGCACCTCCTGTATGAAGATAGGCTGAGAAAGTTGGGACCGTTCAGCCTGGAGAAGAGAAGGCTGTGTGCAGACCTCATAGCAGCCTTCCATTCTCTGCAGGTCATTCTGTATAAACATTAATCGTTATGTTTCAGAAGAAAATACTGTTTATGCCTGTGATGCTTTGATGATAAGCTTAAGTGGATAAACATTATAAAATAACTTTACATTGCCTGGATCTTCAATAAAAAGTCGAATCTGATTGGAGATGACCTCACATGAATCCACAACGGGTTAAAGAAATAGGCTTCATGAAAACAAAATAAGGCAATGGGTTCTTTCCTGCTAGGATATTGAGTAAATATCAAGTTAAATTTTTTTCTTTTTTTCAAATGCAAAATACTTGCTGAATAATCTGAAAATAAAAGATGATGATAGCATTGTTCTTCAGAGAAGGTGCTCACAGAGCCAAAGTAATCCAGCAAGATTAAAGAAAAAAAGCCTGAATACTTCCAGTTTGTCATCCTGGACATTTGCTTGAGACAGTTTGAGAGACCAAGCAGCCTTTTTGCATTTGGATTTGCTTTAACAGGGAAACCAACAAGTTGGTGAGCTCTTCATGCTCTGTCCACTCAGAGCCACTGGAGGATCCTACTGACAACAGCTACTTTTGTGAGGCATTTATTGCATGCCAAGCCTTGTCTCGGATGTGGCATTGAAAGTGGGCTTGGTTATAGTAAAGCATGCTATTTTGCACATGTTGCTGCTTCGTCTTAATTTCTCTGCAACCTCTGGTTGCTTCTTAATGTCAACAACAAAGCCAGAAAATAAAACTCAATACTATCTGCATATATCTGTTTGTAACAAAAGCAAAAGAGTTGCTTACACAATTTGCAACACTGAATAATACAGTTAGCTGGGAAAATTACTATCCTTGACACTCACTCATACACTTTATTTGAAGATAGAATACTTAAAATGCCAAGAGAAGAATGAAAATGAAGTAAGACTTTTTATGTATATTTACATTTTTCCCCCTCTACACTCCATCTGCAGTAGTCCTGTAAAGATCATTGAATCGTAGAATAGTTTGGGTTGGAAAGGACCTTAAGATCATCTAGTTCCAACACCCCTGCCATGGGCAGGGACACCTCCCACTAAACCATGCCACCCAAGGCTCTGTCCAAGCTGGCATTGAAGACCGCCACCGATGGAGCATTCACAGCTTCCCTGGGCAACCCATTCCAGTGCCTCACCACCCTTACAGTAAAGAAATTCTTCCTTATATCCAATCTAAACTTCCACTGTTTAAGTTTGAACCCTCAGATCATTTCACAGAAGGATGAAGGAGGGGAAAGAATTTTGTTAAAAGTATTTGTGGCACACAAAATAAAATGTAGGTAAATAGAGTATTCGTGGTAGGTGATTCGTGTCATAAATTGTTCTGGTTTTGACCTAAGCATTACTTCACTGATAGCTTTAGTTAAATTCAGACAATAGCATATCAACCTATAGGCAGATATTAAACTTAAGAGGTCTAGAAAATTGTGCTTGAAGAGTTACATGAAAGACGTTGGGGTTCAATTACAAAGTAGGTACTGTAGTTGATATTATCTTTTATTTCACAGTTTATAAATATCTTTATAAAACCCTCAAAGTATCAAAGAGGTATAAGAAATATTTGTGTTTGTGGCAAAATTCAGAAAGTATCAGAGTTTTGGTACAAGTCAAGGACAGGACATTTGTATTTCAAGTTAGTGCTTTTACAGAATACTCACCTTGCAGTTAAGAGTCTTCATGAAAGAACTGAGACTTTCCCATGCAACGTTTGCCCACCTTTCAGAAGCAGAATCTTCCAGAAGACTTGCACTCTACTGTGGCAAGTCAACAAGTCCTAATTTTAAGTTGTTTGGCTTTTAATTGTTTTTTGTGTATATTGAATAGTAAAAAAAAATAATAATCTATTATATACATCAGTTTTCTCTTATTTTTTTCCCTTATTCATTCTAGTTATTTATGAAAGTTATTTTCTATACACAATTTGATATCCCTGGGAAAAAAAATCTTCAGCTAGAGATAACAGAGTTTTAAAATTGGAGTCCTTTTACAAGTCATAGACTGTAAAATAAAATAAAATAAAAATTAGACCAGAATTTTAGTACAATCTTTCTCTTGTGTTTTAGATGTATACAGAAAGAACTGTTTCCTTTGTTCTCTATTCCTCAAATTGTGTTTTTCTTGCACCTATATTTCACAGACAGAATTATACACACAGGTTTAATGCTTGGATTGCTGTTTCTGAATGTTGCCATTATATACCCAGGGGCAAGACCCTCAGAGGTATTAAAAATCAGTTTGAATTATACAGAAACACATTTAAGGATCTGTGTCAAGGTGCCTTGAAATATTGAAACCTAAACACCATCTGGTTCTACCAAAAGCTAATGTGTTATATGAGTCAAGCAGTTCTGAAAAATAGGGCCACTTAGAGCTTCAATATGTAACATGCTGAGCAACTCCTGCCCTTCAGGATCAATCTGCTTTTAAAAAACTCAAGTTTGAAATGTTGGACATAATTAATTTTCTGCTAGAATTAGAGGCTGAACAATAGAATACAGCAGCAGATCCAGGCTCTAGCTGGATCCTGAGGACATCCTTGCTTTGAAATGTAATATGCCTGCAGAGGAAGAGAGAGTTAGTCCCTCTCTCTTTATTCCTTATGAGAATTTAAATATTTAATGTGAGAGAATGTAGAATTACACTTTAAGTCTATGTACTGAATATAGCTATCAAGCCACCCTTATTACATATTTCTTTGTTAAATTTGCTCTTCAGAAATCCTTTTTATGATTTATTTCCCACGTCAACAGCCATTACAGGGAACATTACGGAAACATTTCATGTTATTGTTAATTTTTCATTAGGTTTTATTATTTTAAATTGGTACGCTGTTGCTAAAAAACCCCTACACTTTATTAACCTAAACTCTTAATGTAATAAAACTACATGATATAATTTTTGCTGAGCTTTTTTATTTGTTTGTCAGTGTTTTGTTTATATTTATCCTTATCCAAGGCCATAAATAATGAATGTTTCTCTCAGTAGGCCTTTGCAGTGTAGTCCTGAAATCCCTGAGGTCTGTGGTGAAAGACTGTTGAGATCCTGAACCTGATACCACCCAGCCTACTGTTTCTTTTTAAAGACTTTGTACATACTGTGTGCATCTTCAGCATCACTGTGACTTTCGATGATTTGTAAAACTTACATATTCTTACATAAGTCTGTATATACTGTCTACAAGAAAGTCAGAGGGAAATGGAAATGGTACTCTGCTGGTAGTCACCTATTCTTTTATCGTACATGTAATGTTTCTGTGTTAAGCTCATTTTTATCCCTCCTGGTTTTATCTACAAAAAGAAGTTTATTGTTATGAATCCATAACACAAACAGAATGACAATCTTCAGCTGTGCTTAATACTTGTTTGCATGGCTTGGAAAACAGTTACTGAGGATATTCATAGCTTTGGTACAATTACCTGCATGCCACAAATGGACATTTCCCACAGCTTTGCTGGGAGCCACAGAAATACCCCAGAAACTTTTGAAACCATAATTCATTAAAGCACTTCTAAAAGCTTAAAAAAGTAGAAGAAAAAGAAAGAAAAGAATGACACCCCCACATTGACACACATACACACACACACCAGGTCTGCCAGGTATAGCCAAGAACATAGATATTTACTACTGGAAGTATTTCTTTGTTTAGGTGGTCTTAATGCATAAAACTATCAAAGCAGGTTCCTTTTTCCTGACCAAACAAGACGTGTGATCTGCTCAACACCTGCTCCAAAGGCATTCATCCCTACCATTTTCAGGCAGGCTTCAATAGCTGCACAGATCAAGTATTGTAATTTCTTTCTGTTCAGAAAGAGTGTTAATTCCAACTAGCCCAGGTTCAGATACAGGAGTGCAGTAAAACCAGGCAATGATTGACATTCATCAACAGTATTGCTATTAATCTGACTACTAAACAGTAAAGACTTTCAAGGATTTAATTTACCTTTATTGTGATGCAAGTGTTATTTGGTTTTGCACTTCACTTGGGTAAGTTGATAACATTGATATGTTGCAATTTTCTAATGTATTCTTTCCTTGTAACACTAGGTTCAAAATTGCCAGGCAAAAAAAAAAAAAGAAAAAGAATAAAAAGTGGAATTGAAGTGTGGACATGGTCTTTACTTGTTTAAAGTATATTACAAAACCTTTGGGTGTCTGAAACTGATGAAATCATTTTAGTTACCAATTGAATGAAAAATCTAACTACCAAACTGTTTTAAAACATATTGTTCTATTGGAGTGACATACTTGTTGAAGTACCATACCTGATACATTAATAGCAGCCACTCCAGTGGCCCAGAAAAAATATAAAGGAAAGAGACCCTTCTTAAGAGAGAAAAAAAGGTTTTGAAAGATCTTTATCGGAAAAGCTGAGATTTCACCAGGAAGTTTGCAGCAGCTTAGAAGGTAGAACTTAGGGCCTGACTTTTCTTCTTCCTCTAAGATTTTTCTTCTATACTTTCACTAATTCAGCTGCAGCCTCATGCCACTGGGGACTACTGCAAAGAAGCTACCCCAAGGACTGTGCCAGGATCCAGCATTCATTGTACCTCGTACAACTGGAACTCGTCACCATCAATTAATAATGCTAATGCAATAACCTGGCCCAGTCTTCAGAGGTCAAACAAACAGCACTCTAATCTTAACAGCAGCAGCTCAGCTCTGTGTCAGGTGGTGATGGTCCTTTCCTCTTCGGATCAGAAATCACACAACATAAAGAAGGGGAGGAAAAAGGGAGTAAAATATATTATAGCTATGAGAGAACTACTCCTTTTACTCCAGTGTTGGCTTTGAAAATATTCATTTTCCAAATACTGAAAAATGTAAAATGCATGAAAAATGTACTGATTATTAGAGCGTAATTTCTATTATGACATAGCTGACTGAAATGTGTTTCAGATTCCAGAAGTAGCAAGAAAATCTCCTAACACACACACACACACACACACACACACGAAACGGAAATAAGGAATGTCTCAGGCATACGGGTGAATAAACTCATCACTAGTTCTGGCACAGCGCAGTTACACAGAAACACTGCAGCTGTTGCTGTGTACTGATCCCAAGCGGTATGTTGAAAGTGAAACAGATGAAAAGGAGTGTGGGGTGGATGGAGAAGAAAAAGAGAGACAAATACCAAAGAACTTAGCTTGGAGGGACAGGAAGGCTTGACTAGAATTTTTCACTAGATGTCTTGTTTACTGACTGTAAATGCTTAAGGTTGCTCAAAAGAGCAAAGCAAACTTCCCTCTTTTTCAAAGAATTTTAATGTATCACACACAGTGCTTTGGAAAAAAAAGTAATTGAACATAGTTTTTTTTCTTTGTGTTTTTTTTAGGAAGCAATTGGTGCTGCTTACAGAGCTTCATTAACTTCTTCCCTGTTTCTGCTCAAGTTTTGCTCAGTTTTGTTGTAAATGTTTGGACTTTTAAGCAACCTGCTCCAGGTTATTTTGAAATGCTGTTTCATGCCAACAGCACCTTCGTTCTGTTGCCTCCAAGCGGGTTCATTAAAATCTCCATGGAGTAGCATGCATTTTATTTGGCATTAATTCTAGCACAGCTCCTGAAACAACAGTTTCTGATTGATCTTGAAAGCTACTTTGGTTTTGGCTTTACTGCAAACCCCTCCGGTGCACCTTGTGCCTTCTAACAGTGGTCATTACAGCCAGCTTTTCAAACAGTTTAAACCCTCGGAAAGCTATTGCTACTTTAAGCTTTTGTGGGCTTTGGGGCTTTTTTCTTTAAAATCTGTGTGTAGCATGTTATAAAATGTTAATAAGCAGTCATACGTAATACCTTTTTTATATATGTAATACCTTTTTCCTCCACATTCAAGTGAATTGGCATTTGTTTTCATTTAAGCTGCGCCAGTTGGCACAACTTTTATTACTTCCCATGTTAATGGAAAACATCATACATAGTTAGAAGTTAGGAAAAAATGTATTACTTCTTAAAAAGTTTGCATTTTTTAAACCAAGTACAATTGCAGTTATTTTATCACCCATCCTTCCTCCCAACTTTGTTTTAACAGCTTCAAGTAATATCCCTAAATCTTGACCATCTTTTATACTTCCAGGTAAATGAGTGTTTTCACTTTAGTCTGGCATGAGTAAGTCTTAAATTATAATTATATTCCAGTGATGCAATGCTTCATCTCTTCTCCAAAGTAACAAGCAATAGGGCAAGAGTAAAAGGTCTCAAGTTGCACCAGGGGAGGTTTTGTCTGGATATTATGAAAAATTTCTTCACTTTATTGGAAAAGACTACCCAGAGAAGTGGTTGAGTCACCATCCCTGGATGTATTTAAAACTCGTGTAGATGTGGCACTTAGGAACTCGGTTGGCAGTGCTAGGTTGACACTTGGGACTCAATGAACTTATGTGTCTTGTCCAACCTCAATGATTCTGTGATTCTTTAATTTTGCTGCTTTTTTCAAGGACTGTGTTAGTACATGAAATACTACATGGTTCTGTGTTCTTTCTACAGATAAAGTGAAAATTATTCAGAAAACTCAATTACTGCTTCACTAATGTCTTTTCCAAGTGACAAGGCTTTATTCGGAGAATGGATTTTAGATATGGCCATAATTAATAATGAGAATCAGTGCAGTCAGAAAAAAAAAAAGCTGTTCTCCAATAAAGCCATTTCACTTGTACTAGGTGTGTAGAAGTATTTACAAAACAGGGACTTCCTGGCCAAATGGTTCCTGATCTAAACATTAAGCAGAGGACACAAAAGAATATATCTTGAGTGAGGCAAACAGGGACAATAATGACTGTTTTGGCAGAAATGAGGCCTCAGTATGATGAAGCTTACAGAGCTTCAACCTTCTAAAGATCTTAAAACTAAAACTTACAAAAGTGGTCTTAAAGTTTTTAATGAAGAACAAGAAAAGCGTGAGGGGGATTTTAAGAAGGGAATTATGACCATCTTTGAGGGCTGGACTAGGTGATCTCCAGAGATCCCTTCCAACCCTAACAATTCTATGATTCTGTGATCTTCCTCCTCCGGTAGGATAAGGCAGTGGCTGGAACTTTCAGACAGATAAAAATGGTAAACCAAACCCATGGCTATACTTTACCAGACTTTCAGTCTGAACCTATATTTTCCACCTGAATATGTGTTTGTTTCCACATGGAAGGGTACCACAAGTTAAATTTCATTGTTTATTGCATGTGTTTGATATGATAGATATTTATCTTAAGGAATCCACTCTGTCTGCCTATGTTTTTTACCTGGTAGATGTCCATTTTAAAGAACTCAGATAAAGACATTTTCACTCTTCCTTGTCTCGATGATATCCACAGACAAATAAAAATTTCTGGGAAATATTTTCTGCTGCCCAGGATTTTTCCGTGTTCAGTTACACTTCATGACTTTTAATGCAAGATAGCCTCAAACCAACCTTTGCAATAATAGTGCCCTCCTTTTTTCCTTTGATGTCACACTAAGACATTCACCATGGTTTTCAATAGAAACATGGTATAATATCAGTTTTTTAAAATATTTGATGTTGTATTTGCAGTGTCTCCTTTTCTGCCACTTTCGAATGGCACATAGCTTTCAACAACAGGGGAATTAATTCCCATCTCTCAGTTCCCAATACCCACCTTTAAATTCTTCTGACTGCCATGTTGTCAGTGCTTTATTTTGCTCCAGAGTTCTGGACTCTGTAAGTTTTTAAGCTGTGAAACGCAATACTAATTTTCTCAAAGATCATCTTAATGCTGGTCTCTTTTCCCTTTGTATTTTTCTGTTCGACTTTGTTATTTTTGTGCCTCTTTATGAACCTGGGCTCATACTGGAAAGCATTTTGAGCCCCAAATAACCCCAGTAAAGTCACTAAGGATCTTTCAGAGCAGATTGCCAAGCGTGCTGTTCCAAGACTGGCTAAGCTCAGTTCTCCATGTTCTCCATGGCCACAGTTACATACTTCAATTTTACCAGGCCTCTAACTGCACTAAGGATTACTGATATTCTCTGAAAGTATGTCCTTACTTAACACTGTTTGCAGTTTCCTCCCCTTTTCCTTCTTGCCTTAAAGCCATTCCCTTTTCAATTTCCCCAAGTGCTCCATTGTTCTCCACAAATGGACTGCTGTCTCTTGGCAGCGCACAGTCCAACCTGAAGCCATCACTCTACCTACAGAGCACATATGTGAGAACATTGCCAAAGCTTACGCATGCTTATGCATGTGGAAGAAGGGTTGCTTTACCTTTCTTCCTTTTCTGATGATGCTTGGTCCCATATCAGGTCACTGTCCTTAGGTCTACTTCCATATTTATTTACTTTTCTGGGATGTGGTTTCTGGCATTAGACAAAAATAAACATAAGTCCCAAAAGAATGAAAATGTTATAACCCTGAGGAAGGTAACATAACAAATGCTTTAAAAAGTCTTACTTCCATAGTTTAATAGCAAATGCTCAAAGGCTGACCATATCAGTACTGCATAATGCCATTTGTTTTAGTTGACTCACACGTCAATCAAATACTGAAAATCCAAACAAGATATCACTGTGCTCACAAAAGATAATGGAGCTCATATACAAATTCTCCTTATAGATTCTTTTAAGTGTAACAGAATTATGAGTTAAGAAACATCTTTTTCAAATTGATAACTCAAAAAAGACCAGCAGTTGCAGCAGAAATGACAGAATAAATTCTCTTTCTTCCAATTGCTTGAATTGTTTCTAATGATAAAAAGATGAACAATACACATTTACAAATTACCTTATTTTACAAGAAGACACTAACACATTCAGTCACGACATGCAGAATAAGGAAAATGTCTTTACTGCTATACAGTAAAGAACTGCTTTGCGTCTAGCTGCAGGGGCTACAAGTGGTGGCAATGCATTTCCTGAATGATCGTAGCAATGGAAGGAAACTGGAAGGAAGGCAAAACTCCTCCTGGTTTGCTCTTGGTACAACATAAGCTCATCTGGCAAAATATCTGTTAAACATGAAAGGAAGCAAAATACCATAAAATCTTTCCAAGTATGTTTCATTGGCTATAATATGCATACAGCTACAGTATCCGTTTTAGAGCAGATATTTCTAAAAAGCTCATCACTGCTTCTGAATGTCAGCACAGTTATCCATTATAATATACATGTGCACTATGAAAACAGAGATGAAGATGGTTATGGATTTTTATAGCACACCATGACTTTTTTGGCAGCAGCAAGACCATTTGCACTTACTATTGGAATTAGAAAATTAAATTTTAACCTCTGATGTCTATTTAAATATAGCTAGCATGTAAGTAAACAGATGTGCTTATTACAGATCCAGAATGTAATAATAATAAAAAAATAATCTCATTTGAAGCTTGCCTTTTCAAAATATTCCCCTGAGATGAATTCTCTTGACTCCCAGCAAACGGAGTGGGAGTCAGAGCTTCTCATTTTCCTGAATTGGGCCCTATGAGAATAGTATATTTGTTCTTTAACATTGTTCAGTAATATTTAATACATGGAAAATGCAGATTGCCAGCTGTTATACATCATCTCACAGCAACAACACACTATGTTATTTAAATCTTGTAGTTATTTTTGTGTGAGTGATACTTAGGAAATTTGAAAGTTGTCAGTAAATAAATATTTGAGTGTATGGCTTAACTTGTTTATTAGTACATCTGCTTGGAGACTTGGCAAAACTGGTCAATATTTCAGAAACTTAAGCTAGCAAAGATGATTGGAAGGGAGTTTCTTCTATGTTTGTGCAAGTAAGTCTGCATGGTCTATTCTCTTCTGCTTGAGCTGTAATAGCAAGTCAGGAGGTAACCTCGATTTGGGGAGCAAATTGGTAGAGGTGGCTGAACTTAGGGGTTGTACAATGCCCTGTGGTCCTGCCTGCACTGCACAAGGCATAACTATGATGATTGGTTTGCACTCCTGGTTTTCTCCTTTTTATTTCTTCCTGTTTGTGTGTCTGTGTGCTTAGTTGTGGCTTTGGGAGAAGGGGTTCTACGTTTGTCCTCAGTGGAAATAAGGTGGCAAGAAAGACTATTTCAGCAGGCAGTGTATAAGCATGAACCATTTGAGCTTCCATCTGGGTTGTTTTCTTCTTTTTCCCTTCCCTCCACACCTGTCAGGGAGACAAAAACTTGGAGCAGTTACAAATGCAGTTGTCTCTCACCATAAATGCAATGAGCTAACGGGACAAATGCTGAATGGTTTGGGTGCGGGAACTGCCTGACAGCTAGGCTTTCCTCAGACAGGCAGCACTCGACTTCAGTGAGGCTGAATCAAGCACTCCACTTTGCAGACTCACAGGGTGCCATTTGGAAAGTACATTCTCAACTGATGTTATTATACAGTATTTAAAGGGAAACAGTAAGACTCTTACACAGGATGGGATTCCATCTGGACTATGAAAAGTGTATTGCTTAGCAACCAGCATTTACTGTTCTGAATTTTTTTGGTTGCTGTTGCAAGTATATCTCCAAACAAGTCTGTCTGGATTTTTTTTATTTTTATTTTTATTTTTTATCCATTTCATATATAAACAAACAAATAAAGACTCCAAACCTCAGAGCTGCTTTGGAATGCATGGCAATTACTATGGGTCCACACCCAAAATCAAGACTACAGCCTTGCATACCCCACTATATATTATCATATAAAAAGACAGACTTTTTCTGTAAGGCCGAGCTATCCATACCTAACTGAATACTCTCTCTTCTTATATTCATTCACTGTTTATGGTCTTATACCTCTTAAAATAAGTGACATATTTAAGAGCTTCTTTACTTCCTATACAAAATGAGTATTTTCTTTTATTTGGATTTCTAAAGTCTGCAGTATTTGAACTTATGAAACATAAAACATGAATGCACACAAATGTGAGTATACATATTCCCATGTACATTTATGAAAATCAGGCCATATGTCCCCCTTTGTCTAAGAACAGCAAATCACTTAAAAAATATTTATTCAGCTCCTCTTCTGGGTCACCAAGAATCAGCATGTATAGGTGGTAAGAGGTCCACCAAAAGGCTGAGAAACTTCTGAGAACCATGTAGTAACACAGGGTAACCAGCTTGTGACTTCTGACTTTTTTCACCCTCTGACAGTGGTTATTTTTGCAGAGCTGGTTTGTAGGAAGCAGTTGGCACTTGAACTATGAGTATGTTTTTTTTTGCTAGAAAGGCTATTATGAGGATATAAATTGATGTAAAATTGTAATAGTATGTATACATATATATGGAAGCTGTAGGTTATTTTCTTCATTTTCAAAGAGTTTATAAATCATATTTACTTTATAGTGGAAATATTCACAGATTATTGGAAATATTTTTCACTTCGCTTGATAGAGTTAGGATAGGATCCACTGTGCATGGAGCACCTGCATCACACACTGCATTATTCTGAAGCAACACTCACACTTAAGCCTTTATGAAAATATTTGTTATCTTTAAAACACATTTCAGAAGATGTCTGGTTAATATTTGAACTATGCTTGCTGGAACTGAACATCGCCCTGGCTTTTCACTTGATGTTTGCAGAGGACCAAGTGGAATGAGGGTCTGATTCCATGACCAGTTCTGCTATTCAAAAAAATAAAATCGTTATGATGTGAGGGTTTTTTTCTTTCTTTCTTTAATGTATTCTTCATGTATTTATGTGGTTTGGGAACCATTTATTTTCTGTATGCCTCAGGATACAAAGTCATACCAGAAATGCTTTGCTATTTGAAACAAACGAAGCTTTATTGGCGTGGCACTAGACTTGCCCAAAATAACTAGACTTACAGTCTAGTTATTGTGGGTTAATAAGCTACTTTCTGTCAACTGAGGTGCACTGAATGACCATGGCATCTTCTTAGCTTGCAGTATGTAGAAAGCAAAATATATTAATGTATGGTACTATAAAAAGAACCTAACTTTCCTGAACTCAGAAAGAAATTATTTACTATGAGGCTAGTGAGGCACTGAAACAGATTGTCCAGAGAAGTTCTGGATGCCCCATCACTTGAAGTGTTCAAGGCCAGGATGGATGGGACTTGGAGCAACCTGGTCTAGTGGAAGGTGTCCCTGCCCATGGAGGAGGGGTTGGAACTATATGATCTTTAAGGTCCTTTCCAACCCGCACCATTCTATGATTCTAAGTAGGAATGTTTAGTTGATGTGCACCATAATTGTTCCTCACACACTGTTTTAGATAATGCTGAGCCATTTTTATTATTTTCTTAACATTTTTCTTTATGAAATAAATTTCTGGTTTATACCTTCCTTTTTATTTGGATAGGCTTTTTGATATTTTTTTCTCTAGAATCTAAAGCTATATAGTACTTCTTACCATTGTAGTCTTTTTATTTTTAACATGCAAGACAGATATTGCAGCACAGACATAAAATTAGTTTTGCTCAATGGATTTCTTGTCATGCATGTGCAAAAAGCTTCATTTGCTTCCGATTTAAATTTTTGTTTTCCCCTGGTGACTCATTTTACTGCATCTGTGTTTATTCTATAACCTGTGGATAAGGCATGTTTTCCTAGCTGGGAGCTGGCTGGGCTTTTGCTGATGACTTCCATGTGTTGGTTTAGTCTTGCATACAATCCTGTCTTGATTTCTCCAAAGCTCGCACTGTCTGCATTTTCCCAAGGCTCCACCAAGCTCTTCTGGGAAGCCCTTCAGGTAGAGTTTCGCTTCAGGCTTATAGAAAACAACACAGATGCTTTGTCCTTTGTAACAAAGTTTATTTCCCTCCAGCAAATATACATACTTCACTGGTCTTAGTGATAGATAATTTATTATTATATTTCATCTGTTTTTTTATAGATTTTATTTTGGTCACAGTGAGTTGATCTGTTTGGTTTTTTGGTTTTTTTTTTTTTGTTTTTTTTTTTGTATTTTGCAGTTCTTTCTTGGTACCATTTCGTCTTTTCAGTGAGCTTCAGCCTGCATCACTGTGATTTCTGGCTGATGGAAAGAGGCTTATACATCAGAAATACCAATGACCAAAAAAGAGGATGAGTGATCATTTTCCAAGATAATATTCTAGGCAGTGAATAGTGTGAGTTTGAGAACTATTTTTGATCCAGGAGAGACTAAACTTTGAGTATGCCTGTACATAGAAAGGACATGGAACTGTTGGAACAAGTGCAGAGGAAGGCCACAAGAATGATGAGGGGACTGGAGCACCTCCCGTATGAAGATAGGATGAGAAAGTTGGGGCTGTTCAGCCTGGAGAAGAGAAGGCTGTGTGGAGACCTCCTAGCAGCCTTCCAGTATCTAAAGGGGGCCTATAATGATGCTGAGGACGGACTCTTCATGAGGGACTGTAGTGATAGGACAAGGGGTAACGGGTTCAAACTTAAACAGAGGAAGTTTAGATTGGATATGAGGAAGAAGTTCTTTACTGTATGGGTGGTGAGGCACTGGAATGTGTTGCCCAGGGAAGTTGTGAATGCTCCGTTGCTGGCGGTGTTCAATGCCAGCTTGGACAGAGCCTTGGATGGCATGGTTTAGTGGGAGGTGTCCCTGCCCATGGCAGGGGTGTTGGAACTAGATGATCTTAAGGTCCTTTCCAACCCTAACTATTCTATGATTCTATGATATATTTATGCTGGACTTACACTATAAACATTGTCTATATATTTTGTTTGTTCTTACTGCTACTGTAGAATAGGTAATGTAGGATGCTTTAATATAGTTTAGACTTTCTGTGGTATCCTCCCTGCCCTTCCTTAAGTGTTCCTTTGTCTGTGCTAGTATTCAGTTGCTTGCATACACAGCTATCAGATATGTACAAAGCTTGCAGTTTTTCAGAAGACGTACCACTGCAAGGCTCCCAGTGGCTTTATTTATAAAGGTGCATAAAGGTTTACAATGTACATAAAATGCAAGAAGATTTTTTGAGGTTACAAGACATATGTGTAGTTTAGCTTCATTGTGGATTCCTCTTTGGTAGAAAGATGGGAGAGGCCTGTGTGCTGGAGAAGCAGGTGGAGAGCATTAGGTAATAGGGTCTCCCCTCAGGGAAAAGAAGACTCTGAAAGGGGAATGCAGTTGACCTTACCTTAAGAGCAACTCCAGTGGAGGAAACCCAATGCATGAAATAAAAACACCTGAAAATTATGAGAGAAGACTAGGTCAGATTCCTAAAGCAAGTGAGCATTGCTGTGCTCTGATTGGTGCACCCACAAATCAGCTCTAAATGAAGCGCAGCTGATCAGTGTTTGTGAAACCTTAACCTGTAAATTAAACAGAAGAATTTGCTTTCTCTTTTAACATAGAGCTGATAGAACTAGGAGAACAGGGAATTCTTACAGGTGGCTGAAGTAAGTTGGGTTTAACTCCTTTGGTTTGTTTTTTTGCTTCGTTTTTTTTCTGGCTTTCTCCCGTTTCGTTTTTGTTCTTAACTATTTTGTAACAAATAATATCTGAAGTTGAATGTTTTAAAAGAATGTGTCCTGCATTTGTTATTAATAATGAATGTATTTATTTCTGGTTATGATAGAATTGTGTCCTTTCCTGTATGTTTCTTTGGGCAAATAGAGTACTTGGCCTTTTGTGAGAAGGTGAAGCTGCCATAGAAATTAATAGGAGTTTTAAATGAACAAAGACTGTAAAATTGCCCCCATGTCTTCATGGGTTAGAATTAAGCAGGTCAGGCTTCATGTTCTTGATATCTAGACCTGTGTTTTTCACTGTTAAGTGTTTGTTGGCTCATGTTTACCAGAGTGCAACCTGTGCTCTGCTAGGAAGTGCTGTGTTAGGAAGTGTTTTATTTGTGGAGTTTTTGCATCAAGCACCAAATGGCTTGTGGGATGTAAAACTCTTTATCCTTCAGTATTTGATTAGAAATGGTATGTTTTGTACTCTCAGAATACTGCAATAGTAGAATTATCCAGAAAATTGTTTTAATATAGTTTGTGAAAATAAATATGTCATTACTGGTAATAGCCAGCCTTTTATTCTGCTGTTGTTGTTTTGTTTAGTTTTTTTCACTTTATGCAGCTGTTTGAGTCATTCAGAAGCTGCTTCTTTGCAGCAGGACCTCCCTATTTAGATTGAAAAAGCAGGTATTTTATTGACACTTTGAGTCATGATGTTATAAACTTAATCTCATGGTAGACTTGCTTACTTACCTTCACTTGCTTAGCACTCAGTATTTTATTAGAAGCTGCTTGTGGCTTTTGTCTCCTCCTTTGTTACTAACATGCTTCAGTGTGAAGTGCTTGTTGTGTGTAAATAGCTAGTCACTCCATGCTGTTATGATTCAATGGGATGATAGATTTCTTCCTGAAATGAAAAATGAGCTTTATTTACAACTTTCCGCAAAAAGGGTCTGATGAACACACCTGAGTACAAATCTATTCCTTGGAGGCTTTATATTCTTCCATTTAAAACTGAATTGATAATGTTGTGTGCAAGAAAAACGTCTCCTATGTCAGTGCTGCTGCAGACTTTTGGTTTAATGGACTGCATGCATACATGGACTCCATGAGCATGCGCAGATCACTAAAGTTTGAGGAACAAAAGGAAGGTTCTACGCAGCACTTTCACTTCGGTGTGTAAAAACATTATTTGTGAATCTGATGCAGAAAGGCGCAGAGCAACTCAGTTTTCATGGCTGCAGTAGACTAACTGTAAGAAACTGTGACTGTGGATGCAGTGCTGCCAGATAGCTCTCTATGGATTTATATGAGCGTGTGTATCAGTCCTCTTGTATAACTATATGCACAGATACCATTACTGCTGTATATTGGCTACCTCCAACAACTGAATGAGCTCTTAAATGATAGCAACTACTTTAAAATGTCTGCTGCTTAAAATGCCTCCTACCAAGTTACTTGTCAGTCACTGTAAAAAAAGAACAGCTATTTCAGCTACTACCAAACTCTTTCCACATACAAAGATTGTTTCTCTCCTGTTCTGCACATGCCTTTACAATGTGCAGACCTATCAGCCAAGCTAATTCCAAAAATGAAAGCAAGTGGTATCTAACCCAATCCAATTCTGAGTCTTCTGTAGCTCTTTTTAATGTCAGTGCTGTTCTACTGTCAACAATCAATTTTTGCCAAAGACCTTGCAAAGTAGCTATCAGAAAAGATAACCTGCAGATCCTGAGTCTGTTCTTGTGGTGGCAGAGAAGTGGAGCAAAATGGAAAGTATTCACATGCTTAGCATCTAAATCCAGACTCTGTTTGCTGACAAAGGTATAGGAAAATTGAACGATTCTATACCTTTGGTTGTAAGCTACAGCTGTTTGGTTATCTTGGTAAGCAGACATCACTTGAGGGTAAAGTTGAAACAAGACAAAACCAAAGAAACGGTGTCAAACAGCATGTAACTCAAAATAATTTACAAGTCTCAACATTTTAGCATTTTTATGGCAAGGGTATTAGAGCCATTTTAAATAATTATTTATTGTAATATATCTCTCTACAGGCACTTCCCAGTAGATGATATAACATTGGGTCAGATAGGTTTTATGTACTGTATTTTCCCTACAAAGTAAGAAGACTTTCTTAATCCCTAGTGAATTCTCATATTGCTGTCTACAGTTTGTATTCTGGGCTTGTCATAATCTGTAACACAAAGCCTTTCAGAGCCATATAGTTTGGCAATAGCAGGCAGTTCATAACCTCAAAGGAAGGAACACTCTCAGTGAGAGCTTTGTAGCTGTGGTGTGAAACTCGCTAGAGTTTATACAGGTGCACTTGTTTTGCCATATTTAAACTCCTGAATTTTGCTACTGTTCCTGGGATACATAAGGTGATTTTGCAGATACTGTGCATTACAATGTTAACCCTTACTTGCAGGGAAAGCAAACTAGGCTCCTATAGTACAAGGTCCTACATCTGGGTCAGAGCAATCTGAGGCATCTGCTACAATCTGCTACAGGCTGGGCAGAGAAGAGATTCAGAGCAGTCCCACAGAGAAGGACTTGGGGGTGTTGGTCAATGAGAAAATGAACATGAGGCAGCAGTGTGCACTTGCAGCCCAAAAAGCCAGCTGTATCCTGGGCTGCATCAAAAGGAGTGTGACCAGCAGGTGGAGGGAGGTGATCCCGCCCCTCTACTCTGCTCTTGTGTGACCTCCCTTGGAGTATTGTGTACAGTTCTGGTGTCCTCAACATCAAAAGGACATGGAACTGTTGGAACAAGTGCAGAGGAGAGCCATGAGGATGATGAGGGGACTGGAGCACCTCCCATATGAAGACAGGCTGAGAAAGTTGGGGCTGTTCAGCCTGGAGAAGGCTGCGTGCAGTCCTCCCAGCAGCCTTCCAGTATCTGAAGGGGTCCTATAGGGATGCTGAGGACGGACTCTTCATTAGGGACTGTAGTGATAGGACAAGGAGTAATGGGTTCAAACTTAAACAGAGGAAGTTTAGATAGGATATGAGGAAGAAGTTCTTTATTGTAAGGGTGTTGAGGCACTGGAATGGGTTGCCAGGGAAATTGTGAATGCTCCGTAGCTGGTGGTGTTCAAGACCGGGTTGGACATAGCTTTGGATGGCGTGGTTTAGTGGGAGGTGTTCCTTCCTATGGCAGTGTAGTTGGAACTAGATGATCTTAAGGTCCTTTCCAACCCTAAGTATTCCATGATTCTATATGGCAGAGTCCCAAAGAATGCCCCAGAAAAGGCGATGTCAAATGCTGCTGGCATGGAAATTGGGGGTTCACACCATTTGGGAAAGAAACCTGGTGGATTTTTTCTCTTCTCAGCCCTGCCTGAAGTTTAAAGATCTGCTGAGAAACTCTTTTGCTTACTCAGACATGTGAAGACCCTATAGATGTTTGGAAACGGAGAAAGTCTGACATCTGCCATGTGATAGCACCTTGCAAAAGAAAGTTAAAAATGTAAAACTAAGTTGGAAAATACAGATCTGAAAAAATGCCTTTTTTTTTTCCAATATGAAAATGTGTAGTTTTGAATGGTTGTGTAAACTCTAAGTCTGAAAAGCAGTTAATTCTCGGTAACTTTTTTAGTTTTGTGGTGGTTGGAGCTGCTCCACAAGCTACAGGGCTTTCATAGAGACTGGCTGAAAAATAAGTGTGTTCAGATTTGGGTAAAGCTAAGGTAAATGCCAATCAGACTACTGAAAATGGCTCAAAGGGACCATAAGACATCCGGCAGTGTAAGTGAATGGAATGGATTTTCTGTTCTCCCTTCATCCTTTTTTTTTCCTGTGCCTTGTGACTGCAAGCAGTCTTAACATTATTGGGTGTATTTCATTAATTTTAACTCTGTTCTTAGGGTGTCAAACTCCCCCCCCCCCCCCACTGGAAAGACTTTCAAGGCTCTTATAACTAGATGCTGAGTAATCAGGTCATAGGCATTTGCGTGTATGCCTAGAAAACAGATCGTGACATTGAGGTGACTAGTGGAAACTGATACTTGGCAGGATTGGGGTAGTTTTGAGCCGTTTGTCTCTGCCTGCTTAACTTCAAAAGGTTAGGCTGAGTTAATTTTGGCTTTTTGCGATATTGCTGAAAAAACAACAGTGGTCCCTGCTGAGGTATTATACTGCTGTACAGACTAGACTTCATAGTCTGTATTTACTTGTCAGCAACTTGGAGCTTTTTTTGGAAGACGCTATTTGTGGTGTTCTGACAAAATGTCAGGTTTTATATATGAATAATAATACAAAAACCTCCAAAACAAAAACAATCACCTTCAAAACCTCAGAAAAGGAGGTATGCAGACTTCTGACATTGCTTTGACTGAGATAAATTGGGGTATCAAGAGTGGATGACAACTGCAAATGAAACTATACTTGTCTTTTCCTTGCTGAAATTCCCTGCCCAAGTTAAGTTACTTCAAATTATCTCCATGTACTATTTCATGCACGTGAAATTTAGAGGAATGAGACTAAGTTTTAGCAAGACACAGTGTAGGTTTTATACCTGAATATCAAGAAAAATGTTAAAGAAAAAACAAAAACACTGTGCAGCTTGTGTTTGCATTTAGGGTTCATAATAAGCAGGTGACAGTATAACAATTTAAGGACAATCTATGCCATGGACTATGGAAGTTTTAGCACCATGTGGTCCAGGCAGAAAACTAGTAGACACATTCCTTTTATTAGGAGTGATTAGTAATGAAGTAAGCTTTTTGGAGTGTAGGTTTTTTTCTATGTTGATTAGGACTGCTTTATTGGTGCAGGCTTTAAATACTACAAAATGCAGTTTAATAGGACATGGTATCTGGTTTCGGTCACGATTATGCTTTTTTCAGTTTTATTCATATGAGTTACAAGACATTTGTGAAAAAAAAATTAGTATGCCGATCTTAACACAAGAATTTGGATGCCAAATGTCTGTTCAGATACTTAAATCTTTAGTCATTTTGAAGCTAGAAACAGAATAAGGGTTTGCAAAGAAACTGGAAACCTAAAAGTAACACTTAGAAGCTGCAGGTGTTAGCTTTATTTCCCAGGGAGGTACACCTGTCTTCCTTCTGTTTTCCCTTCTTTGGTGTCTCTATAGCTTATGAATAAAATCAGGGCTAGTAGTCTTCTGAAATGATGGACTAAATGCTTGTCAGAAAGCAGATGCCTGCATTTAAGTCTCTTTATTGTATAGTAACTTCTCTAAGAAACCAAAGGGGTTTTTTTTAGCTGTTGTGGTTCTTTCTAGGGGTACAGGTTTGTCTGTAGTGGCTCTGCCATTCTGGCTGTGTTTTTTTCTACTTTAGAAAGAATAAACTAGCTGTGAATATTTAATAATTTATTTTTTTCTCCAGCAATATCCTGTTCCCAAAATGCTCCAACAGCATTTCAGCAAGGAAAGGATATTTATTGGGAATAGGGCTAATAGGGTATATGTATGCTGCAAAGTGAGGGTGGTTTTTTGAATTTTTAACCAATAAAAACAAACAATAAAATAAATCTGGTATCTTCTATATAATAATCTGTCAATGTGGAATACAATGAGGAAGCTCGAGGAAAAATGGTTTCCAGATTGTGATGTGCTGTCATGCAGTGGAGATGAGAATCATGGATTAGGCAATGCTACAGTTTCAATTTTTCCTTTTGAAGAAAATGGAAGTAATTAAATGTAGCTAGCTAATTTATCCAAATAACATGAAATAATACTGTATAATTTTACATGATGAACTGATCCATTTTAATTAGTAGTTGCTGTTCTAATGACGAGTCTACCTCGTGCAGATCTAACTCAAGCAGTGTCTATGCGGCTGACAACCCCTGCCCTCTCTAAACTACTACTTTCTCTCTACTGTTGCAAGTAGAAGTACTGTAACAATTCCAAATTGGGGAAGTAGTTTATCATGGATCACTGAGGAGCTATGAATTATTTTATATCTAAAAATTTATTTTAAAATCAAATCACTTAATATATGGTGAAATAAATGCTTGAGCAGCTTTATTATCCAGAATATGTGTTGTTATGAAGCAGATTTTAAAATCGAGTAGGGCTGAGGGACTAATATCTTCCAAAATCCTGAAGGCATATGAAAAAAACCTAGAAAAACCATGGAGATTTTCTACCCAGGTCATTATCAAACCAAAGGAGACCAGTATCAGGGAGCAGGATCTAAATGCAGAGGATAATAGAAGCATTACATTCTGAAACGAAGTTTCTGAGAAAATACTTTCCACTGCCCTCTGCTGACTGCAGGCTATGTAGTGATCTGGTTTTGCTCGGCTGTGTTTAGCTCTGTGTGCTTTTCTCAAAGTCGTGCACTTGAGAAGTAGGTGCTAGCTGCGTTATGAATGGAACTGTGAAGGTGAGTCATACTTTGAGGATAACTTTTTGCTGCAGGGGCTGCTATAATATCTAAAAGTTTTTCTTTATGCTCTCCCTAAAATGAGCCATGATATATTTGCAGATGTAAAAAAGCTTTTTCAAGTCTACCTTGACTGCCAGTTTATATTCACTACTTAAGTTTGGTGTGCTGTCTGCTGCCTTTGTACCTGTGCTGCTTGGAACCATGTGAATTTAGGGCTCCTGAGAATGTATGAAATGTTGTCTGGCCTATTTGTATTGTACAAATGTCAGTTTTATCCCAGTCACTGAAGAAAAAAGAAAACAAAATGAAACAAGAATATCATAGAAATTTGCCCGGTATTTTCCAGAACAGCATGGTGAAACTTTGAAGGGCAAAGTAGGCTTTAGCATTACAGCATCTTCATATCCTCTTAAGCCTGTGCTGTCTGGGGATCAAAGCAGTGTTTAGGGCATCTTAGCGTGAAGGCACTATAACTTTATAGTAGATGCTATTGCTAACCAGACTTAAGATACAATGTTAGAGTAACACAGCTTCTGCTTGCTTACTGTGTTGTGCATATAATCTGAAGATTAAATCCTCCTCTGTAACTGTTTGTAGCCTGGATCTAGTACCAAGTTAGGAGAGACATTTTTAGAGAAGCAGAAGGTTGCGGCTGACTCTAGTACTAAAACTCAGCAAGAAAACAAGGCAATTGTCAGTACTACAAGAATTATGGCCCTATATAGTCCTTCTAATGTTATTATAGTATCTTTCTCCCCAATTTCTTTAATGTCTCTATGCTTTAAACCAGAAATTTTAGCATCCTGTACTAGTTTCTCTGAAACAAGTTGTCTGGATGTTACATGCAGTTATTGGTGTGGCCAAGCACCAGACACTTTCATTTTCTAAATGTAAAAGCATGCAGCACTTCAAAGCTAGGCTAATTTCACAGACAAAATAATGAGTCATTAAATGTATTTCAGTAAGAATCACTTGGTTAGATCAGGTTCCAGAAGTAGATTAGAAGTAGAAGCAAGATGCTTTCCAAGTCTTCTGTGTCATCCTGAGCTCTGTGCAGCGTGGCTGAATGTTACTCTCAGGTTAGCTGCAGTCAAGCTGTACAGATGAATTAAAGGTATGTGGACATAGACAGGTCTGAGGATCATGTAGATGTGTTAGACATGCTTATTACCATGAGGGAACGAAAAGACAAGGTAGATTCTCAATTTTGTAATTGTTTTCCTCAAGCTATTGTTTTTAGTGACTGCACTTCCATTTAGAGTTACTGCAGGCAGCAGACTCCTTCTGTTTAGTGTTCAGTACCACAAGTGGTCTTTACGGTTTCTTGGATGCTGCTGCAGTGCAACCTGCCTCATTGGCAGCCTAAGCTTCCTCTAAATCCTGCATCCTCCTCTCCTGTAGATTTGAAGTACTCTTGGCACTTCAGCATGAACACGTGGGATCTGCTGTAAAAATAAGCATGTGCCTCTGATTTGCTAAGTTCAGAGGCCTCTGCCCCACAGGCAATTTGGAAGGCTATGCGACTCCACAGTGTGGATGCACCTGAGGGTCAGGACATGGATGGATAATGCAGGTACCCATCTTGTCACACCTGTGGTGTCCAGTATGTTCAGTTTACTGGCTGAGGGCATAATTCTGCATGCAGTGGCTGTCTAGTCTCTGCATTCTGAAATCAGGTCAATGATCACAGTTAAATGTAGCTTGGAGGAAGGCAGCATATGAAAGTCTGTCTAATTTTTTAGCAAGAAATTTGGTACCAAAAGCTGTGCTAAGATTACAGCCTGTACAGTTCTGGATGCTTCCATAGATGGAGCACTTGCAAAAGTGCAATCATCACTAATTGTGAAAGGTGACCTTGTAAAAGAAGGTAAACCCTAAGAATGCTTCTGTAGAGTAATGCTTTTCTGGCCTACCCTAAAAGGATGAAAAAAATCATCAGTATGGTTATGTTTTAGAAGTTTAGAACACTTCTGTTCAATCAGTTCCAGTATGTTGTCTAAATGAAATAAATCAACTCTTTCTTTTTCTTGCAAGAAAATTCCCTTAGAGGAAGGTTCATGGGATTTAACTAATTTTAACTTTGGTTGCTGCTTGGCTCTTCTGTCTGCCCCCATCTGATGCAAAGCTTTTCAGAAATCTTGTGATCTAGAGAATGTACCCTGAACCGTGAGGTATGATTGCTTATATATTATTGGCTGCTCCTTTATTTTACTCTGACACTTTTAATTCCTCCTGAAATTGGGTCTGTGCTGTACTTTTCAGGATCGGTGGCCACAGAACTACGTTTTAAGGGTTTTGTTTCATTCAGCACATAAATATTGACAATGGCAGTAAAGGGGAGTTCCATGTTGAAAGCAGACTTACAGTTAAAATATCATTGTTGGCTTTTTTTGACAGAAGGATATCTAGTCTAGATACATCTGCCTGCTTACTGAGTTAATTAGCTATTAACTGACTTCAGAAGTGGATTTAGTTAACAGCTATTTGTTAAATGAGTACAGTTAATTTAGTAATTATTCATCTTGCAAGTTAACTGCCAACTCTGTAAACAGCTATGGCTAGAATTATGATTACTTTCTAACATCAATTTGGTTACTGGAAATGGGGCTATGCAAGCTAATTTGAATCTGCTTCACAATATATTTGCAAAGTGTAATTCAATAGTAGTTAGTGCCTGCTCTGTCAGGTATAGAAATAGCATGCAGGGTACTCAATCTATCCTAGTCCTGTAGCACCAAGAGGAGTAAAATGTATCATATTTTATTTGGCCTGAAATCAGATGATGCAGGATTGGCTGCTTGTGAAGAGAGTTGAAAGCTGTCATTTTCACATTGCCATTTTTCTGAAGAGGACTGCAAATTAGCACCTCTTTTCAAAGAGGGATTTCTTTCCTAGTAGACTGTTATAAAGTTTTTAAGGTGTACTCTTAAGCAAATTGGAGCTATTAGTTTGGGTTTGAACTAAATACATTAATTCTGGCTGAATAGTAGCGTGTCTTATGTCTAATTCTTACATCAAGCCAAGGTCATGTGTTGCCTTTGTAGGCAGAGAATAACTCCACAAAGATCACTATTTAAAAAATCACATTTTGTCAAGCAGCACAAATTAGCATTTTTTTTTTCATTTCTGATTAATGATTATAATAGGATAAGAAAGCCTATGTTCTTGTGGGGGTTTTACGCTGGGGTTTTGGTTTGGGGTTGCTTTTTTTTTGAGGGTGGGGTGGTTTTCAGTTACCTTATATTTGAAAAATCACTGTGGAGGTGAACCTCCAAATACCAGGAGCTCTCAAATGACCTAGTCCTAAAGGTCTGCTTTGAGAAAAGTATTCTCTTCCTCTCATGGGACATTGATGAGGAATCACTGTGAAATAGCATTTTTACCCTTTCGATAAAACTTTCTGTCAGTCAGAGATTTCCCAGCCTTCTGAGAGGGCCTGTGTATCTAAGGGGATCTGCAGTTATTTCAATGTCTCCAAATTGTGTTTCCTTGCAGAGGCCTGCAGGACCTTGAGGGAACATGTTGCTATGCGTTTCCGCAGCACTTCTCAGGTTGCTAAGTTTGCTCAAATTCAGTGGGCACACTTTCCCAATGAAGAACTGGGGGGGATCTTTTTCCAAGGTTTAAGCCTTTAGAAAGTGATCTGTTGGATCCCAAGTACTTTTATTCAGAAAATCAGAAACCATTGAAATTGTGCAGTTCTACCTTCTTTAAAATAGCCTGAAATTGTGTTTAATATACTGGACACTTTGGGCTGTAGGGCTTTTTTGGTTTAGTTTTATTTCTATTATGACCTATTTATAGGTGGCTACATGCCTCAAGTCCATAGGTATTGCTTGAGGCTCACTTCTGATATGCTCAGACCAGACAAGGGAAGCTGCAGTTAATAGAAGAAAGAGCTGGTTACTTGTTTTTATAATTTGATAACTATTTTGGGAACTTACTGTCCTTTTCTGTATTTACATATGCTCCTAGTTGCTGCCAAAACTGCTTGTTTTCTAGTTTGTCATTACTATCAATATCTTTACTGCAGTCTACTTCCAGATATTTGATATGGAGAAAGA
Organism: Myiopsitta monachus; assembly: GCA_017639245.1. Classification (NCBI taxonomy): domain Eukaryota; kingdom Metazoa; phylum Chordata; class Aves; order Psittaciformes; family Psittacidae; genus Myiopsitta; species Myiopsitta monachus. The sequence continues at coordinate 67,412,309 of CM029917.1, read as the reverse complement.
CAGTAGCATGCATTGAAACGAAAACGTGTGGGAAAGTTGTTGGTTTCGATCCCTTTCTTGGTAGTCAAAAAAGCACTGAGGGATAGTAAAGTCTCAGAATTGGAAATAGTGTCTTAATACTTATTAAGCACCCTCTGGAAGCTACAGTTATAGATGTCAAGAACTAAAAAATACTTTGATAGCCAGATACAAAAGCATCTTTAATGATTCCTGAAAGGGAAAAGTTTTACAGCTAACACGGAACTATACCATATGATATCTGCTGCACAGCTGCATGGAAAGCCCTTCCCGAAGAAGAAATAAGGGGTGAAAAGGGCACTCAAAATGCCAGGTGGGGAGTTCTGGACACTGTTCTGTAAACTGTTTTCACTCTTTACCAAATGTTCAAAATTCACTATATATATGTACATATTGTGTGTGTGTATATCTATAGCTATAAATATCTCTCTCTGTGTATATATATATCTAGTATTTTGGAAAGAGAACAGAATGTTCCTCCTCACTCAAGCTGAACACACTACTTGGTATGACAACAGCAGCAGCATCATGTTCTTCCTGGCTTTAGAAGAGAAACTGAACTTGGTCTCAAATTTCCTGAGCTGAGGGTACTAATAACTTGTCTTTTAAGATAATAAGGGAGCCATTGTTAGTGTTACCAGAACCAGCACCCAGCTGAGAGGAAAAATTGGTTGAGTTCTTAAGAACAGTTCCACCCCTTGACTCCTGGGGTGGACTTAGGACTGGAACAGCTCAGAGACAGGCGCAGTGTGAGCCAGTTCAGAGTTCTGCAGCCCAGGGAAGGGAAGCAGTTCACAAGCATTGTTAGCATAGCATTTTATGTTGACTAGTTCAAAGTCCTTGCACAGTTTTTTTGAGGTGCTCAGCTCTTTATATGTAATGCACAAAACCTTGGCCTGTAACGCTGGGTCTAATGCCACTTGAGAGCCCAGACTGCTAAACTCAGACCTTCCTGTGTCTAACCTGTGTCACTTCAAGTGTCCTTAATTAATAATTTTAATAAGCAAGCAGTTATTGCAATTCATGTACCTTCAGCACATGGTGTCAGGAAAATTTAAAGATGATCCATTACAACAAACCATGCTCCAGCCTATTAGATAATATCACCAGGTTTTTCTTCCCTTGTTGGTAAATAATGATACTCTAGTGCTGTCCCTAGTGCAGGCTTATAATTAAGGTCTTTTGTAGGCAGGTGTACTGTTTGTCTATTGTTTAGAGCCATGCCAGTACACGGTGGTGAATCTGTTCCCTGGCAGGAGTCCCAGTTAGAGGGGTGTGACATTTATCAGATTGCTAAATAATGAATACTATTTTATATGTGTATGATGCAGTATTACAGAATGGGGATATCCTTGGTTTTGTCTCTATGCCCTGTTACATCTCTTACCACTAAATCTGAAAGGACTTCCACCATCCCACCAGGATTTTGAGAGCTGTTGTCATCTTACCCCACTGAGGAATAGCTCTGTGGAAAGCGACCTAAGAGTCCTGGTGGACAAGAAGCTCAGTGAACATTGTACTGCTGTGGTGGTAAAGAAAGCCAACAGGATGCTGGGTTACATCAACAAGGGCATCCATCAAGGCTGAAGGGGGTCCTGAAAGAGCACAAATGTGTTCCAAGAACTAGGAAGACTGCTGTATGAGGAAAGGCTGAGTACTGGGTTTGTCCAGCCAAGAGAAAAGAAGGCTTAGGGGAGGCCTAATGTCCCAGTACTTAGAGGGTGGCTACAAGGACAAGGAGTCATATGGAAAAGATAGGGGGCAATCATAGAATCATAAAATGGCTTGGGTCTGTAGGGACCGTAAAGATCATGTAGTTCTAACCTCCCTGCCAGGGGGACACCCTCCAGTAGACCACGTTGCTCAAAGCCCCATCCAGCCTGGACTTGAACACTGCCAGCGATGGGGCAGCCACAACTTTCCTGGGCAACCTGTCCCCACAGTAAAGAATTTCTTCCTCATATCTAATCTAAATCTCTCCTTTGTCAGTTTAAAGCCATTCCCCCTTGTCCTGTCACTACACACCCTTCTAAAAAGTCCTTCTCCAGCTTTCTTTTAAGCCTCCTTAAGGTGTAGGAAGGTTGCTCTAAGGTCTCCCTGAAGCCTTTTCTCCAGGCTGAACAAGCCCATCTCTCTTAACTTGACTGTGGGATTGGTGCTCCAGCCCTCCTATCATCTTTGTGGGCCCCCCTCTGGGCTTGCTCCAACAATGTAATGCATCCAATTTACTCCAAGGGAGATTTCAGTTGGACACAATAGGAAAGTTATTCACAATGGGAATAATCAACCATTGAATAATCTCCCCAGGGAAGTGGCGGATTCCCCAGTGTTGGATTCTTCCAAGATTTGGGTGGATAGGGTACTGGGCCATCTTATCTAGACTATGTTTTGCAGGAAAAGTTGGGCTAGATGATCCTTGATGTCCCTTCCAGCCTGGTATTCAATGATTCTTCAGACTGAAATTTTCTGTATTTTCTTATTTCTTAAAAAAGAGTTTTCCTTCTCTTAAGTGACTAAATTACACCGGCTGTCATTCTACTTGCCCACTATTAATGGTGGCAATGGGAATACTCTTTTTTTTGCTAGAAATTCTTTGAAGTTTTAGGCTTACATAGCAAATGCAAATTGCAGTTGGTTTGGAAATTTGGCTTTATGATTGGTGCTTTAGTTTTTGTCAGCTCGTAAGCACTTGCTATAGGATATCAACAGTAGGTATCAACATAAATACCCAAACTATTCCAAGTTGTGACTTGGCATGTTTAAGTAAGTGAATACTATTTTTATAATTCACCATTAACTCCCTGGTTTTCATCTTTTTCAGATAAGATATTTAGTTTTCATAAGTTCTAACACCTTTTTAAAATTAAAATCAAGATATTGAGATCTTCTTTCTCCTGAGCCGTTCTAATAAACACTCTTATGGGATACTTGATATCTAATATGTCTGCACCTCAATGTTTTTTTTGTTCTGATTGACTTTTATAAAACTCAAAAAGAGCTTGGCAAGAATGATTCCTCCATGGAAACCAGCTTTACTTTGTCATTACTTTGTCATCTCATGAGGCGATGGAAGGTTTTTCTTCAGTGGCAAAGCTATATAGCTATACCACTGTCTCCCCAAGATCTTCAGGAATTCAGGCTTGCCCACAGCGAAGCAATTTCCTCAGGTCTGTCAGTCTTTCTTTTGGCTAGAATTTTTGGCAGGGGAGCTCTGCTAGCTTTGCTTTCACCAGGTACAGGAGCCTTGGGATTGCCAGGTTATCAGGTCTATGTAAGGTAGTGCCCTCTCTAATAAGAAAAAAAAAAAAAAACAAAACCAAAGAACCCCCTCACCCCAAAAAAACCTCAACAAACAACACAAAACCAAAACCAATCCAAACATAAAGAAAAAAAAACCTACCTTTTTTTTTTTAGCTCTCATGTAGCAATAGTTCTTGGCATTATCCAGAGCTTGCTCATGTCAGACTGCTCTGCACCAGCCCTTGAGGTGGACTGTGGCATTCATTGCGGTGTAGTCCAAAATTAAACATCTGAATTATTCATATGAATTATATATGGTATTATTTAGAATGGAGACTAACTTCTTTCTCTGAAAGAATTCTCTGAAAGAAATTCTTTTCTTTATGTTGTACATAAAGCAGAATGTTAGTGTAAAACATTTTCCTATAAATTTGCCCCTGCAATTTATTATGATGCTTTTAAAAAGATTCTTGGACTGCTTGATTTCTTCGGGCTTATGTGTATGTTGGAGGGCTTTCCTGCATTTGCCGTAATGAAGATAGCCTTCTGCACATGCACTGCTCTCAAAACAAATGCTGTACCTAGATAAGTAACATTTTCAGGCATTGCCTTTTAGGGGGAGAAAAATATCCAAACTTCCTAAAGGTCACTTTTTAAACCGGTAGCTTGTGTCAAATGCTCATGAAGCTCTGGACACTCTCTAGTGGTCACCTCTAATTGAACATAGCGAGAAAATGTCACAGCTTGTCCTTTTGACACTTGTTCTTTATTTCTGAGGAGTCAACTTCCCCCATCTCCCACTTGCTTTTGCATTTAAGTAGCTCAATTTCAGTGTATCTTGTTTAAACAATGTTGCAGATGGCCCTATAGGTATTGTTTTCTCCAGAGCAGAGAATCAAAATTATTTTTTTTCCATTATACAAAAATTGCAGTTGTTTCATATTTCTATCTTCCAATTATCTTTTGAAAAGGAATAAAATGCAAAACTTGGTTCTGAAAAATGTTCCTTTCTACGTTTGTCAATCTATTGCATCAGAATAGTGCCAAATTACCTATGCGTTTGTGCTCAGTTCCCTACTTTGTACCACACTAAAACCCAAAAAAATAAATCAAGTGTTTAGTTTATTTCAAGAGGAGTTTGAGATGCGTGGTTTTGTCTTGATCCCAGGAGAATACAGTTTGTCCATAGAGACACCACTGGTGTTATTTCTCCCTTCACTCTGTGGCACATCTTTCAGCCTTTCCACCTGCTTCTCTAGTAGCTGGATGGCACACCATGTCCCCTTATTCAGTCTTGCTTTCCTTGCAGACAATTGCCAGACTGCAGTTGTTATTCTGTCACCTTGGGCTTTAAGATAACTTCTGTTGTGCCAAACTGCAGATATTCATGATGTGCAGTTTGGTAGGTACCCTGAGAAGTGCCCACAAACTTTAGTCATTACCTGGAGGATGGTGGTAAATGCAAATACCTGCTGGGCTGGAGGTGGTTGTGATGCAGAACCCTGGAGGGTCTCTTGCTGCTGCTCAAGGATGTCTTCCCACAGGAGGCTGTCTGCCTGCCTTGCTCTAGGTGGGAGGCAGTGTGGGACCTAAGCATTGGTCACCTTGTGGTGCCTATAGAGACAGAAAATCCTTCCACCTTCTTGCAGCACATGTGAAGGAAGAAATAGGAGAAGGGAAGACAGACTTGTCACCAGATGAAACAGACAAATTTTCTGACATTAAAGTTGCTGTAGCTGTTCTTAGGATATGAAATTTTGTTTGAATGCTCATCTTAAATGATGATTACCATGATACATTACTATTAAGGGTAGCAATAGCCTGATCTGTCTGGAACTTCCTTTTCCATGACATTTTAATTTATTAAGTGCTTAGCCAGCTAATAAAAGCAAAAGTGCCTGTAGCGTATCTATGAGAAATTCATAGATCTGGTTAAGCCAAAAGATTTTTAGTAAAGTTTTGGGAGAATATTAAACTACCTGTGGAAATTAGAGACTTCTGATGTAATACTTCCTAAACAGCATATCTATGTTTGCCTGAAGATATTTACAGGCACAGCATGCCCTGCAAGTACTTTACTTCACAGCATCCCAGAAATTTTAAGTAAGTATGGCCTTAAACTCTTGTTCCATGCAGACAGTATATCCCATGGTAAGACACAAAACGTACATGCAAGATCTAAATCATGCTATTGGAAAAGCACTTACATGGTGCCCATCACTGCCTACCTTTCTTGCAGCTGGGCTGCTGTTGCTAATTGCTTTGATTTCCGATGACACTAATCAATAAAGGAAGTAATTGCTGTGCAGGGTTACTTGTCTGATGAAAATGTCCACTTCTAGTTGTTCTAACAATAGGTAGCCAGTGAAAGTTATAAATAGCATTTTGAGCATTGAAACTGGGATCTAGGGCCATCTTGCCTTCAGCCTTTCAAGTGCTCATTTGTTCACCCTCATCTAACTGCTTAGTGTATAACTGTATTTTGTACTTGGCTAGACTGTGGTACTAGTGCAGCTTCACAATCATAGAATCATAGAATAGTTAGGGTTGGAAAGGACCTCAAGATCATCCAGTTCCAACCCCCCTGCCACGGGCAGGGACGTCTCCCACCAAAGCATGCCATCCAAGGTTATGTTCAACCTGGCCTTGAACACCGCCAGCGATGGAGCACTCAAAACTTCCCAGGGCAACCCATTGTAGTGCCTCACCACACTTACAGTAAAGAATTTCTTCCTTATATCCAATCTAAACTTCCCCTGTTTAATCTACAACAGTAGGAAATAAGCGAGACCTTGAAAGAATAATAGGCAAATGAATCTTACTGATGGTAGCATCCGTTAACTTAGCAACGTATGACAATTGCCATCAGTAAAGAATACAAACCTGAGCGCATCAGAGCTCTGCAGGATCCTGGCTTGCATGCCTTGCCAGTGCAGCACTGCTAAAGGGTAAAACGGTCAAATAATCCTTGCAGAACTAATGAGTAATGTTTAGAGTTGTACTGATGGGTCTAGTTCAGCACACCTGCTCCTCCCTCTCTTTATGCACACACAGTTTGAGACCACTCTCCTCCTCTTGTAATTGATTGGTAAAGAGCTTTCAGAATAACACTGCAAACATATACCACCAGCAAGCTAGAGCTGGTGTTGCTGGAGCCATGCAGGTTTAATTAGGGCTCTGTGGGCTTCCAAAGCAGCCTGTTAGCACACTATGATTTCAGTGAGTTACTTCTACCTTTTGGTTCTCCGTCATTTGCTTTAGCTGCACAAAGATGGGGTGTGTTAAACAGCCTCTGGAAGCATTGCTCTGGAAACATGACTGGTCAGCACAGATCCACAAAAAGAGACCACAAACAAGCATGCTTGTTCCCCTCCTTAGCATATGAACTGGGCAAGGTGGTAGCCACAGTACGTTACTTTTTTGCTGCTATGCATGTGACTGGCATGATAGCAGCATTTGCAGGACTTAATTCCAACTTTTTAGTGAAATAACGTCTTTGAGGAGCTAGTTTAGTTTTCACTTACCCAATGGTGATCTGGTAAAGAGCCTTCTTTGTTAACTGCCTTTATATCAGTCTTTGGTTAGTTAGCTACAAGATTTCTCAAGGGAAAGTGATTCTTTTGAGCTGATGTTGCCAATTCTAAGCTTATTATCGTGAGTCCTTGATAGATTTCCTTGTTAAAAATATTAATGTGCTGCATCATTTAAAAAAAAATATCAAAAGTCAAGTATTTGAAAGTAAGAAAATGCGGGAGCACCAACTGCAGGAATACTAATTTTGTATGTCGAGTTTTGGGGGATTTTTTCTCCACATTTCTGGGAAGCTATAAAGAAGATGGAGGCTTCTTTTTACAAGGAGTTGCATGGGAAATGCGAGGGGTAGTGGGCACAAGTTATTCCAAGGGAGATTCCAACTGGACATCAAAGGAAAGTTTTTCACAATGAAAACAGTCAGCCATTAGAAAAATCTCCTGTGGAAGTAGTGGATTCCCCAACATTAAGTAATTGAAGATTCAGCTGGACAGGGTGCTGGGACATCTTGTCTAGACTGTGTTTTTACCGAGAAAGGTTGAACCAGATGATCTTTAAGATCATTTCCAGCCTGGTATTCTATGATTAGCATTTTCTTCAACCCTTGAAATAGGAGTATATGTATTTTGCATGTTGGCTTTTTCAGTTTTTCCTTTTGCCTCCGTTTATGAATGCAATGAGAATGAGATATGAGGGAAATATTTCATATTATACTTTTCATCTTAAAAAAAAAGAAGAGTAAATAATAGCTTTCCTGGACTTATATATTTTAAAGTTTTCATTAATGCAAGGAAAACCACGACTTTTCAGCTTTGTTCTTGAGAGTGGCAATGCACATATATTTTCTGAAGTTTTTCTGTTTAGTATTTAGTTACTTGCATAAACCTGGAGGATTTAAAACTTTTCAAGCATAATCAAAAAGAATCCCAGGCTTGCTGATAGATTTGAACATATGGAACTTTACATATGGATGATAACCAATTTTGAAAATAGTGATTTTCAGGAACGAATTTACTTGCAAGCTATAACTTCATTAATAATTATTAAAACTTGATTGTTTTCTGGTTTTGACATAGCTTACTACCCTTTTTGAATAATATTTTTTTGATGGTAATATATTTACTTTTATAAATGTAGCCACCTCAATTCCCATGAAAATGATGCATCCTGTTCAACAGATGTCTTACAGATCATTGCAAAGCACTCTGCTCATATGATATTTCATTATGTCCTTATCAAGGAATGCGCTGTGCAGTGTGATTATAAGTGATTTTTTTTTTCAATTAAGGTGTACCAGTTTCCAGTTATAACTCTTCCTAACCAATAATTTCTTCAGTCTCATTAAAGTATGTTATGCAAATAGCCATTGAGAACTATCATTTAGTTCTGCTTTAAGTAACAAAAGGAAAGAACTGATGGAGACCAGCTAATTTGATTGTCCAATCTTACATAAGCACTTTCAACCAGAGCTTGAAAAATAAACCATACACTTTAAACTTCATTCAGCCTCCTATATTGAAATTATTCCTTCTGCCCTTATTACGGAGAAAATACTGTTTTACCTTTGGTGGTAACTTTACATCCAGCCTTACAGGAAACAGACTCTCTTTGCTTTTAAGGACTCAGTCTCATAATAGGAAATAAATATCTGCAATTTCTCTGCAATAAAGCTTCAACAAATTATGTTAGACCTCAGTGCTAATGCAACAATCCTGTTTATGTTGTATTGCTGCTGTCTATCCAACGAAAGTATAAGGAACTCTTACCATTTTATTATATTAGTATTCATAATAGTAGTTACACTGTATAAATTCTCTCTAAAAAAAAAAAGGATTTTAATAAAATTCAGGTCTGAATTCTGCCATTCTTTCTGCTGTTGGGTAGTAATTTTCCCTGTAAATAGTAACTTGGGCTACTGGCAAAACAATGTTGTTCATCACAATTAAGGGTATTGGAATCACCCAAAATTGTTAATCTTGTGCAAATACTATTGTGTTTGAAGTTCTTACCTTCTGGAAACAGGCAAAATTGATCTCTTAAAGTGAGTTAGAAATATAATATAGATACATTGAGATTTATACATTGGAGCACCTTCAGTGTCATTTTTATCAAGATTATCCAGATTATAAGGCAGAAGGGATGCTTTTTCTGTGTCTCAACATAAACTCAGCAGTACAATAGATGTGCAAAGATGTAAATTAGTTTGAACTTCTCTCTGTGTGATTTAACATATTCACATATAGCAATCAAGGCATAAACGTTTTCCCTGAGTTACTGCTCTAAAACATAAGCAATAATACCACAGTTTAAAGACCTCATGATTGGTTTTTCAAGTAGAATGCTTTTATCTAGTTCTTATCAGGATGGGGAGCTGGAACATACACAATGAGAATGATGGTTTGGGGTCCGTCCCCACCTCACCCCCATCCTTTATAGTTCAGATAGTGCCTAATTAAATTCACATTTATATTTAGGTTGAATAGAAATCGGGGTTTGTGTACGTAGGCAAAATATGGGTTAACAGCAGTTTCTGCCCTGGGCACCTCTAGATGTCTCAGTGATTTGGTGGGTAAGGTGATTATCTTCTTTTGGTCACAACAATGCGCTGGGCATAACAAGGCTGAGCTAGACAAAGAACCTAAAAAGCCAGAGAATCAACAATGACAGGATCCCCAGGTGGGTGAATGGAAAGAACAATTTGCTACTGAACTTAGAAGTTAATTCTCTGTTTTCTTCTCCCTCTTAAACATAAGAAAAAGAAAACAACAGTGGAACAGTGAAAGAGTCTCAGAGTCTGTTCAAACTGGGAGGAAAGGTATTTTGATGCAAAATAGCAGGTTTTATGACACAAATTAGACAAATATATATGTGAGAATGTTTTAACTGTGCGCAGCAGTGCCCTGGTTTCACTGTCACAATTATACCTGCCTTCTTCTTTAGGTTTTTCTTTGCTTCTGAGAGGATACAAAGCTATGTAAATATACACTTCAGGGAAGCTAGTTACTTATTTTTGCTTGATACTTACAAGTCTTTAAAAGGATTTTACCCTTTGCCCCATCCCTTAAGCCATTGAATGGCTATGGTGATCGCAGACAGAGTTCTGCCATGTAAACAAGTTGTAACTACTTTAATGTGAAAAGAAAAAGATGGTCAGATTGTAACTAATATTAGTATTGTAGTCCTACATTAAGAGCGTCTAATGTTCCTCATGTCTATTTCCTTATTCTCTGTTTAGGTGCAAATGGAGCTAGTGACAGCTAAAGAACACAGAGGAAAAAAAGAGATTATAATCTTAAGAGTTCTAAATACCTAGGGAACAAAATATTAAGGGGGTGCAACTCTAGAGCAGAAAGGCATTCCATGAAAGCTTATGCTGCGAAGGACAAGGTAGAAGAGACTAGCTTGAGGAGAAAACATGGTTATCAAAGAATCTTCCTAAGCAGAGGAACAAATAGAAGTAAAAGGCTTGACAGAATATTTCACAAACTATAATTTAATTAATACCAGAAAAACAGAGGACTTGGAGTTGAGTAAGGCAAAGACTAAGGACAGTAGATGAAGAGAGAGAGGAAGAGTGAAAGGATTGAGGTAAGACAAACAAAAATGCGCTCAAAAAAGCAGAGGATTCACACCAGCGTGAAGATGAGGTGTCATAAATAACTTCGAAGTAACCGCTTCAGAGGCCCAGAGCACAGTGCTATGATATGTTGTCTGCTGAGAGTGAGGGCCAATACAAATCAAAAAAAAAAAGAAAAAATTGACATCAGAAGTAATATTTTTTGAAACAACTGTTCAGTGTGTGGTAAAGGTCAAATGGCTGTCTGATCAAGACCACTCTTTCTGTTCTTATGGATACAAAAAGAGCTGGTACCTAAAAGGAAAGGTTTAGACTCGCATTCAGCACACTCATGCGAAAAGATCTTGAACAACAATGGGGCTTCATAGTGGATTTTTCTTTTTTTTTTCTTTTTTTTTTTTTTTTTAATTAGATCTTCTGAGTTAGTTCACTTCTTAAATGCCATAGAGGCTCAGTAGCACGCAAATCTATGGGACAAACAATTGTTTAAAAGGAATCCATTGTGCTCATATTGTGTGATAGGAGATGAATGGAGGCTTCCAGACAACAAACTAAGGGAACAGGATGTAAATTAGTATAGAATGGAATAGAATAGAATTGAATAGAATAGTTACGGTTGGAAAGGAACTTAAGATCATCTAGTCCCAACCCCCTGCCATGGGCAGGGACACCTACCACTAAACCATGACACCCAAGCCTATGTACAACCTGGCCTTGAACACCACCAGAGATGGAGCATTCACAACTTCACTGGGCAACACATTCCAGTGCCTCACCACCCTTACAGTAAAGAGATTCTTCCTTATATCCAATCTAAACTTCCCCTGTTTAAGTTTGAACCCACTACCCCTTGTCCTCTCACTGCAGTCCCTCATGAAGAGTCCCTCTCCAGCATACTTATAAGCCCCCTTCAGATACTGGAAGGCTGCTAGGAGGTCCCCCTTCAGATACTGGAAGTCTGCTAGGAGGTCTCAATGCAGCCTTCTCTTCTCCAGGCTGAACAGCCCCAACTTTCTCAGCCTATCTTCATACGGGAGGTGTTCCAGTCCCCTGATCATCCTCATGGGCCTCCTCTGGACTTGTTCCAACAGTTCCATGTCCTTTTTATGTGGAGGACACCAGAACTGTACACAATACTCCAAGGGAGGTCTCATAAGAGCAGAGTAGAGGGGCAGGATCACCTCCCTCAACCTGCTGGTCACACTCCTTTTGACGCAGCCCAGGATACGCTTGGCTTTCTGGGCTGCAAGTGCACACTGCTGCCTCATGTTCATTTTCTCATCGACCAACACCCCCAAGTCCTTCTCTGCAGGGCTGCTCTGAATCTCTTCTCTGCCCAACCTGTAGCTGTGCCTGGGATTGCTCCCACCCAGGTGTAAGACCTTGCACTTGGCATGGTTAAGCTTCATCAGGTTGGCATCAACCTAACCTCACAAGTATGTCAAGGTCCCTCTGGATGGCATTCCTTCCCTCCAGTGTATCAACTGCACCATACAGCTTGGTGTCATTGGCAAACTTGCTAAAGGTGCACTCAATCCCACTGTCCATGCCGCCGACAAAGATGTTGAACAAGACTGGTCCCAACACCCATGCCTGGGGGACACCACTCGTTACTGGTCTCCAGCTGGACATTGAGCCATTGAGCACAACTCTTAGTGTGCGGCCATCTAGCCAGTTCTTATCCACTGAGTGGTCCACCTATCAAATTGGTGTCTCTCCAATTTAGAGACAAGGATGTCATGTGAGACAGGGTCGATAACTTTGCCCAAGTCCAGATAGATGACACCAACTGCTCTACCCCTGTCCATCAGTTCCATAGCCCCCTCATAGAAGGCCACCAGATGGGTCAGGCAGGATTTCCCCTTAGTGAAGCCATGCTGGCTGTCTCCAAGCACCTTATTGTTTTTCATGTGCCTCAGCATGCCTTCCAGGAGAATCTGCTCCAAGATTTTACCAGGCAGAAAGGCGAGGCTGACTGGTCTGTAGTTCCCCAGCTCATCCATTTTCCCCTATGGGGGTTATATTACCGTTTTTTCCATTGTTGGGAACTTCACCTGACTGCCATGATTTTTCAAATATGATGGACAGTGACTTAGCAACTTCATTTGCCAGCTCCTTCAAGACCCACGGATGGATTTCATCAGGTCCCACGGACTTGTGCACGTTCAGGTTCCTAAGATGTTCTCAAACCAGATCCTCTCCTACAGTGGGCCTAGGATCTTCATTCTTACTGTCCCTGCATCTGCCTTCCAAGACTTGGGTGGTGTGGTCAGAGCATTTGCCAGTGAAGACCGAGAGAAAGAAGTCATTAAGAACCTCAGTCTTCTCCAAATCCAGGGTTGCCAGTTGTCTTGATAGCTTCCGGAGGAGGCTTGTGTTGTCACTTGCTGTCTTTTATTTGCTATGTATCTATAGAATCCCTTCCTGTTATCTTTCACATCCCTAGCCAAGTTTAATTCTAAGTGGGCCTTAGCTTTCCTAACCTGGTCCCTAGCTTCCCGGACAACATCCCTGTATTCTTCCCAGGCCACCTGTCCTTGCTTCCACCTTTTATAAGCCTCTTTTTTCCTTTGAATTTTCCTCAGCAGCTCCTTATCCATCCAAGGAGGTCTCCCGGCCTTCCTTCAGCACTTCCTTCTAGCAGGGATGTATCGCTCCTGAGCTTGCAGCAGGTGATCCTTGAATGTCAACCAAGAGTCTTGGGCCCCCCTGCCGTCTAGGGCTATATCCCATGGAATCTTACTGAGCAGGTTCCTGAAGAGGCCAAAGTCTGCTCTCTTGAAGTCCAGGGCAGTGAGCTTGCTGCACACTCTTCTCACTGTCCTGGGGATCTCGAATTCAACCATCTCATGATCTCTGCAATCAAGGCTGCCCTGGAACGTCACATTTCCAACCAGCCCTTTTCTGTTGGTGAGCATGAGGTGAAGCATGGCACCTCTCTTTGTTGGCTTCTCTATTACTTGCAGAAGGAAGTTGTCTTCCACACAATCGAGGAACTTCCTGGATTGCTTGTGCTGGGTCATACCATCCCACCCGCAGATGTCAGGGTGGTTGAAGTCCCCCATGAGAACAAGGGCATGTGAGAGTGAGGCTTTTCCTAGCTGCCTATAGAGTGCTTCATCCACCAAGTCCTCTCGATCAGGTGGTCTGTAACAGATCCCCACAATAATGTCTCCCATCTCTGTTCTCTTTTTAACCTGAACCCACAAACTCTCTATTGACTGCTCACCTGTCCCCAGACAGAGTTCCATACTCTCCAGACGATCCCTAACATAAATAGCAACTCCCCCTCAATGCCTACCGGGCCTGTCTTTCCTAAAGAGCCTGTAACCTTCCATTCCAACACACCAGTCATAGGAGCCATCCCACCATGTTTCTGTGATGCCTATGATATCATACCCCCATAGACGTGCACACATATCTAACTCCTCTTGTTTGTTCCCCACACTACCGGCATTTGTGGCATGTAAAGTGTTCAATAGTGCAACAAAAGATAGGATTGTTAGAGAAAATTAATCAACTTTGTTACAAAATTGAAGCTCAGAATTGCAAGGTTTAAAAATGGTCACAGCTCTCTAATTATATCCCATTGTCCATAATGCATGAAAGAAAATGAAAAGAACGAGTATAATGTTTTGATGTGAAACAGTTGTTTTAAAGTAGTGTTCAGATGAAGAAAAGAAATTACAATATGCGGTTGTTCTTTATTTCATCACTTTATTTCATTATTTACATAGTCTATCATTAACTTACACAGTCTATAGAGGTTTTTAGGATAATTACATGATTTTTTTTTTTAATTTAACAGTTGGCAATAAAAATAGAGTTCAAAACCAGTAAGCAGGTTTTGCTGGGAGAAAAGATATGTCGGTGTTTGTTTTCCAACATGGTTTGTTTTGCTGTGCTGAGGGTTATTGGAAATTTATTTTGTATTGTTTCAAGCCACAACTGTGATTTTTAAATTATTTTAGTCTGAATTTTTGACTGAAACAAACAAAAATTTTTGAGTAACTCAGTCAATACTTCTTAATCTGGCTATCCAGTTACACATTTAAAATAAGAATTCTTCACACTTTTATTGAAAAATTCATGAAGTTAAACAGATCAGAGCAAAATGAAATAAAATAGAGAAAACTGGCTATGTAACATTTGATCTTAATCCCCTGCAGGTAATGTAATGTAATGACCTTGAACAGTTTGTGTTATCTGTACTTATTTTTTCACTTTATCCTTTTATTCTATATTTCTGGACACACATTCCACTACTCTAAGCCTCCATAGCTGCTTCTTCAAGACAACAGACACAATCATGTTCAGTTCAACATATTGATGTTCCCTTTTTTGTAGGTCAATGTTACTATTTAGCAGAAAGTTTAAAATTATTATGAGAAGGATCTTTTATTATTGGGATCTGTACAGTACCACCATGTGGAAAAATCTTTTACTTTTTCAAAATGGAAGCTGCAGACTGAACTCCAAAAGGATTAAAGCACAGAAATCTCAAGAGAAAAATAACAGATAGATTTCTTGTTTCTATGTAATCAGATTTAAAACAAAACACAAAAAAACACAGAATCATTAAAACATTTAGGTTGAAAAAGACCTTTTAAGATCATGTCCAACTGTTAGCCTAGCACTGCCAAATCCACCACTAAACCATGTCCTTAAGTGCTACATCTACACATCTTTCAAATACCTCCAGGAATGGTATACAACTTCAATGACTTCCCTGAGTAGCCTGTTCCAATGCTTGAAAATGTTTTCAGTGCAGCAATCTTCCCTAATATTCAATCTAAACCTCCTTTGGGACAACTCTTGCCCTAGTGCATGTTACCTGGGAGAAGAGTTCAACACCCACTTCCTTTCAGGTAGTTGTAGAGAGTGATAAGGTTTACCCTGAGTCTCCTTTTCTCCAGTCTGCAGTTCCTTCAACTGCTCCTCGTAAGACTTGTTCTCTAGACCATTCACCAGCTTCATTGTCCTTCTCTGAACATGCAAAAAACATGATGTTTGCAAAAAGAGCAAAGTCCCTTCATGATTCCGGTATTTATTCCTGCTATTTATTCCTGCTTTACAGACAGCATGTGCCTTTTCCCATACATTATTGTCAGAGTAGTGCTGCGTAATTTTAAGTCACCATTCTGAAGAGAAAGAGATCTAGAGCAGAAAAATCATGATTGGGTAAGGATAACAGGTGTGCAGGTGAGGTGTCCTTTTCAGCAAAGCTGGCGAATTTCCTACATCAAAATATGACTTACTTGCGTGAGTACAGTATCTGTACTATGACTACCACAAAACTGAAAATCTGAGTAAAAGGGGTATCACTTTCCCAATGTGCTTTTCCCTTTATTTTTTGAAGACAATTAGCACAAGAGGGAAAAAAATATGGCAAAAAAGCATCCAGATACAGATTTCAAATCTTGAGAAACACAATAGGTATAGCCCAAACATACTGAGAAGAAATTGTGTTATTTCTGTAGGGCGGATTGGAGGACTATAAGAAAGCAGAGGGAGGGAAGGACTTAGGGAAGTCTTTCCATGCAGGAAGCCTTAAGGATAAGGAGGAGGATAATGATGGTGAATGGAGTGTGATCCTAGAGCAGAATGCAAAGATTAGGTGTCATATACAAAATCTGTTAGTCAATGATTACTGTTTCTTTTCTGTGATGTAAAGGCCTGGACATAAGGATTGACTAGGTCCAGGTCAACTTTTTCAGTTCTGGAACATAAGTGAATAGATTTCCTTTTGAACAAAATCTGTTGCCTTACCTGACTTGGGCCGATTATGTCAAGTGGAACTGTCTTATACCACATGTGTTTTATCCCAGTTATTTCTGTGACCTAGAAATACCTTGCTCACACAGAACTTTGAAGAGCCTAACTTATGAGAAGAGGTAGTGCAATGCAGAGCAAGTCACAGATCCATTGAGACTGAAACCTTGATAACTGAGAGAAGAGAAAAAGGACTTTGATACTCATATGATGCCCTGTAATTGAAACATTGGCTCATTTAAGTTACTGCTTTTATAAATTGAAGTGCACAATATGATGTGACAATTTCCTCATGGGAAAGAGGCAAGACTTTGGCCCTTGAATAAGATATATTCAAAATAATGAAGTGGTATTCTATGCATTAACTTAGAAATACTTGCAATTTAAGACATAAAAATTAATAAACCACAAATGTCTGATTTTGCTGTTCTCAGTATGAGAAACTATCTTATGTCAGCCTGATGACTTAATTAAAAGTAATAAATTCCATATGCAAAGCTTACTTTTCATAACTGAGCAAAAAAGATAATTATCAAGGCTGCAAAAATAATGGCTTGGATTGATTAGTTATTTATCTTTCAGGAGAGTGGTGAGAAATATGTTCTTTTAAAAACCTGATGTGCAAAAAGTAAGTGCTTTGCAAGTTTTCACCCATCTCTGAAAAGGAGCTCTAATCTTGTGCTATAAAGGTTCTCTGTCTGTCCTTGCTGACTTGTCATCCTCTCCTTGGGCAACCTTAATCACAAATTGCTGTGACCATATATAATGTTCCATGTTATTCTATAAGCAATTATAGAGTAGGACCTTCATTATATGGGACTTACTGCTCTGTTTTGTAGTGCTCTTCAGTAGGTGGAGCTGTCTCTCAAAAGCATGAGCTCATCCAAAGTGGAGTTTTTCAATGCTGGACATTGGTTCAAATTTTGTGTTTCCTGTATCTTAAAATGCATATGTACGCATGTTGTTGTGTACCAGGGTACATTTGACTACTGGCAAGATTGCTTAATTTTGAGTGGTGACTTTCCCAGCATTCAGAAAGACAACTTGTTTTTAAAGATCTGTATGTTTGTGCCTTCGAGTTTTCTGAAATTATAAACTCCACAATAACCACTGACCTGCTGCAGCAGTCTATGTGAGGCTTTCACCTGAATCATTGTGTTCTGAGCATTTAATGTGACCTTTGTACAACTGAGAATATGAAATTTCTAAGTGGGTGATATTGTTTTTTCACTTCCAGCTACAGTACTTAAGTTTTGTTTAGTTTTCTGTATTTATAGCTTAGCATTATGGAAGCTGTAGATAGTTATAGAGACATCTTAGGCATATTAACAAGAGATATCTGAAAGGTGATGGAATTATATGACCCACTAGAGAGATTAGAACTTTTTGCAAAAAATAGTTGTGATTTGTGATGCAAACTAAAGAAAGTTAACTTTTTTTATTCTCTTTAAGTTTATAGAGTATGTTGTATGTCAATTTCCTTCAAAGACATTTAAAAGCATGGATCTGTGAGCAAAAAAACAAAGGATTTTAAGAATGAATTCAAACAGAAACCAAGTCTTGATTGGACTTCGGGACTGTTGGTGCTTTGTCATTTTTTTTTTCTTTTTCTTTTCCTTTTTCTTTTCTTTTCTTTTTTTCTTCATTAAGTAAGAAGGAACAAAGCCAGAACTCAGGCACGCTTAAAAAATCAACAGCAAGATATAAAAAGCACAAAATAGTATAGGATGTGATATTGTAGTTAAGTGAAACCTGTTTTCACTGCTCAGATGTGTTGATTGAATTTAACAGAGAACTAGATCTTTAAACCAGTTTAGACTTCGAGTTGAATGGTATCTTTAGTCACTGTTCTTTCACTCTAAATTTTAACTGCATAAGGACAAGACTAATGCACCCATGTCAAGACCAATTATTAAAAGCTTGGTTAGCAGAGCTAGATGTTGGTAGAAGGTGAAACTTAATATGTGTAACACTGAATCATGCTTTGCTCTTTCAAGCATTACTAAGTGCCATTTAAATACTCTGTGTTCCTTAAGAGGACTAATTTGAAAGTCCTGAAGCTGAAAATTTGAATTGAAGTTGGAAAGAGGTCTCAAAGCTGAAATGGATTGAACTGTTAGTAAACATGTTTAAATAACATTAAGCATCTGATTTCTGTGACCATTCCAGAAAAAAATTGAAGTTGTCATGGGTTCAGCAGTAGCAGTCATTTTTTCTCCTTCTTGGTAGCTGGTGCAGCACTGTGTTTTTGGTTTTGGGCCTGGGAACAGCGCTGATAACACCAGTGTTTTCAGTTACTGCTTGGCAATGTTTTGGTCTGACCAAGGACTTTCTGAACCTTATGCTCTGCCAGGGAGGAGGGGAAGGCGGGAGGAAGCAGAGACAGGACACCTGATCCAAACTGACCAAAGAGGTTATTCCATACCACAGCACATCATGTCCAGGATGTGAAAACGGAGAGCAGAGACCCGGAAGGATGTGGTAGTGGACTGGGGGTGCACGGCATGGTCAGGTTTTTGGTAGTGGGGGGTTCTCTGCTGGGGGGTGCACTGGCTGGGTCGGGCTTGGTGAGCAGTTGTATTCTCTTTCCTTGTATTTCTCTTGTATTATTATTGATGGTAGCAGTAGTGATTTGTGTTCTACCTTAGTTACTAAACTGTTCTTATCTCAACCTGTGCGAGCTGCATTTTTTTTTTTTCGATTCTCCTTCCCATCCTCCCGGGACTGGGGGAAGAAAAACAGGGCAGTGAGTGAGTGAGCGACTTTCGTGACTTATTAGCCTGGGTGAGGCTTAAACCATGACATAAGTTTAAAGTGATTTTTTAAGTATATGTTAAGTGTAGCAACTGAAGTACATACAGGGAGGAGTAAGACACCTCTGTACTAGGTACCCTACTGAAAATTCTATTATAGCTGCTCTCCTGATGAGACAAAAGGACATATCAGTACAGCCTAGTTAAATCGCACAAGCAGGGCAAGCTGTACAAAATGTAGGGCTTGGCATAAAAATGGAGTAATGGATTCCATTTAAATAAAGTTTACTTAACAAGTGTCAGACAGAAATAATTTCTAGGCATCATGACCACATTAAAGTTAGTATTCAAGAGGAGATCTAAAAGGAGAGTTTTTCTGAATACATATTGTCATGGTTTAAGCCGCTATAACTCACACAGTTTTCTTGCTTCACTCACTCACCCCTTTCTTTTCCCCAGTCCCGGGTGGACGGGGAGGAGAATCAAAAGAATGCAACTCCCACAGATTGAGATAAGAACAGTTTAGTAACTAAGGTAGAACACAAATCACTACTGCTACCACCAATAATAACACAAGAGAAATACAAGGGAAAAGAATACAATCGCTCACCACCTATAGCCAGCCCGACCAAACCGTGCACCCCTCACCCTTCCGGGTCTCTGCCATCCATTGTTGCATCCTGGTCATGACGTGCTGTGGTATGGAATAACCTCTTTGGTCAGTTTGGGTCAGGTGTCCTGTCTCTGCTTCCTCCCGGCTTCCCCTCCTCCCTGGCAGAGCATGAGACTCAGAAAGTCCTTGGTTAGACCAAAACATTGCCAAGCAGTAACTGAAAACACTGGTGTTATTGGCACAGTTCCCAGGCCCAAAATCAAAAACACAGCTCTGCACCAGCTACCAAGAAGGAGAAAAATGACTGCTACTGCTAAACCCATGACACATATCTTCCATGGAAGTTTTTTCTCATGTGCAGAAGGCATATTTCGGCAGGAGGGAAAAGCCTGACAGTGGTATCACCATTAAATTGTGGTCAATAAAAGTATATTAAATGATCCAGTAGGTAGGATGAAGAAACACTGGAGGCACTCAAAGCAAAGCTCTCCATACTGGTGCCATGCAACAATACACTAGAGATGCTTAGTTCATCATCCTTATGGTCAGAAGCCCTTTACCCCTGGGCAGAACTGCAGGTGTGGCAAGCCTTTTCTGTCATTAGTAGTACTTCAGCCTGATGATGTGATCCAGCTCCTGCTATTGATTGACATGAAGTCCACTGAGAGCAAGAGTGAAATGTGCCAGAGTACTATGCCTTGATAACAGTGGGAGTCTGGTAGACACAATCTTTATCTAACGTACTGTGAAAACTTTTCAGGCAATCATAGTCACAGATAAGTAGTTTTTAAGAAAATTCAGAAATGTAATTAAAATATACTAATTATTTGTAAAAACTGGTTCAAGAAAGTACATTTCACTTGCAGATCAAATTTGAGACAAGATGCTGTGGGTAATGTTGTTTACATCCTTTCTTTTGCCCACTTCAAGTAAAGAAAGATTCATGAGTAAAATTCAGGTTAAAACAGTAGAAGTCACTGGTTTAGCTTAAGGAAGGGGAAGGTAATGTAATAAAAAGGCTGTACTGGGAAAGGCTGAACATTTATCTAGTCTGCTATCCTGTCTCTGATAGTGGCTGGGGGGAAATGCAAATGCTTGAGGCAGAGCACAAGACTGCTGAGGTAAGTGCATAGTAATACTTCATTATTTTCCCAGCCTTGAACTGTGTATAACTTTGAAAGTTACTGACCTAGAAGGGCTTTCTGTGTGTTTTTTAACCCTCAAATGGTTTCTCTTCCATGAAGATACCCAGGCTGTCCTTGGTACTGGTACTAACTTGCAACATCCTCTGGCCAGGAATACAGAGTTTCATTGACAAGCTATGTGATGAATCATCTACATCTGATTATTTTAAATTTGTCACCTAGTAGTTTTTATTTGGGACAACTTAGCTTTTGATTCAGAAGAGGTGTTGATTGTTCTATACTTTCTCCCTCCATGCCATTCATGATTTAGTAGATGGTTGGTGAATATCCTCTTTATCCAGACTAATAAGCCTGTACCTATCTATTCATAGAATAGTTCAGTCTGGAAGGATTCCAGGAGGCTTTCAAGTCTAGTCCCACTTCTTCATACAGAATCCATCTAATTCTTTCATCTTCCTATTTTGAAATTTCTGGTTTTACTAAAGTCCATGTAGATAATCATGCTGCACAGTCCTTGAGATGAATGTTCAGTGCGAGTTTATAGAGTGTTATAATGTTTTCTTCTTTAGTTGTTTCCTAGTTATTTGTACCTATCTACCTTTTTTAGCTAACCTCTTTAAACTGCAGGACGTGTAAGAGAATATTTTATATGCGATAAAGTTGTGTTTATGGAGTCTGTGTGAACTTTTTCCAGTTAAAGCACAAGTACTCATGGAAAATCTAAACATAGAAAATATGTTACACTTCAGCTGAGATCTTATATCAATGGAGTTTTATAAGAAAAGTAGTAACTGTCTTTCTACTACTACTATTCACAATAATGATATAAGATTAAAAGACAAGACCTTGCACTTTCAGATTGAAGATGATGGAGGAAATATATCACGTAAAATTCTCCCTCAATTACTTTTAAAACCGAGGGAAAGTTTAAAATTACAGCACTATGCAGTGAATAGCACAGCATATGTTTAAATCATGGAATTCATTATCCACACTCGTCTTCCGTTGTATGTACTGTAAATAGCAAATGTGTAAACAGACTTCAGAAAATCTGACATTTTATTTTAGGAAGCTGTGATTTTATGTATCTAATGTAGACTTGTTACAGCCTAGTTTTGATAATACTACATTTCATTTGGATGTGCTTCTGATGAAATAGATCATATGCTTTCACAGGTATGCTACTCTCGATCATAGTGGTAGTAATATAAACATGGCCTAGACATGAACAGGGGCACAAATCTAATGCTATCAAAGAGAATAAACTACCTAAATGCACGTCTTTCATCAAAGAATGTGTAAAGTAGAAGTAATATAACACATAGAAACTAAGTTTATATCAGACTAAACTTTCCCCTTGCTTAGGGCAAATAAAGTTTCCGTGTCAGGTGAAATGTGACAATAGTGGATATAGAGCCTATTACCCATTCATATTTTCACATTTGCCATCGCTTCTTTAATGGATTTTAAAAATACCTTTTCACCAATCTGTAGAACTGTGTCTGAACAGAATTTTCATGTTGGTCATGGGTATTGCTGAATACCATCTATATGAACCTTTTTTAAATGTGCATCATATTTGGGCTTACTTTTAATGCCATAGGCATTAAAACACATAGCCCTCTGAGGAATAACATGGTAATATTAGTGACTATGCAGAAAAGTAGGCAGACTACACAGAAGTTGATCACCAGGAAATGAGGAAACATGAGTTGCCTACTGCTTTATTAGTAGTGGTGAAAACTTAGCTTAATTACTGTTTCTAAATTTTTGTACCATGCTTCATGGAATTTGTGACTAAGGGAATAAAGTCTAAAATTATATTGAAAAAATGATAGGAAACTTAAACTCTAGGGTCTGAAGAAGTTGTGAAGGGAATTGATTCTGGGATGTGGAGAAGGCAGAGGAGGTAAGGTGATAATCTTCAAGCATATGCAAATTAGTTGCAGTGACAAAATTAATTACATGTTTTCTATATTCTCCTATGCAACAAACACAACATGATGGGCATAAATAAAGATTTTTTGGTTTTTTTTCTTACGTAGTAGAGGGTTTGAAGCAGCTGGAAGGCTTGAGGAATCTATATTATGCTAGAGGCTTTAGGAAGCAGTTGCAGAAACAGTATAGAAACATTAGTTATTGCCTTGCTGTCAGGATATCATCTACTGTATGTATTTTCTGTATGTTTTGTACACAGGACAGATGTATAGTACCATTTACCTCCATTATTCTGTACGGAAAATAATTTTGAGACTGATTCTGCTGTATTGCACAATCTGATGGAACAACCACCTGAAGATAATGTGGAAACAAGCCATAGAAAATGATTGACAGGCTTGAGAAAACATACTAATGGGATATTTTAATCTAATAGAAGAATCATAACAAGAACTAATGACTTGAAGCAGAAGATGCATAAACTCAAATTATAAATAAGACACAGATTTTTATGCCAACAGTGATTAACCTTTGAAACAAACTGCAAATGGGAAGTGTGGATTGTGTATTTTCTGAAGATTTCCAATTAATACCAAATGTTCTTTCTGCCAGCTAGGCTCCAGTTAGGCTTGGTAACAGTCCACAAATAGTTTAATCTGTTTTAGAAGTGAAATTGATGTTTGTTTCGGATTAGGTTTCAGGAGTTGGTTTGTTTGGTTTATTTTTATCAACAGTTATCACAGTCAATTTTGGCCTCTTCATTCCCGTTGCTACAATCACAATGTCACCTACTGTCCTTCCTTTTGGATTCTACTTGGTATCAGCCCCCAGTTTAAGTAGAAGTTGTAACCAGTGAGTCACAGGAAGCAGTAGCACTGGTTCACAGTTTGGATGTGGGAGGGCCAAAGTTAGCATAAATCATAGTATCTTTCTTGTTCTGTTGACTGTAGACTGATCTTGGTTATGGGCATTCTACAGGGAAAACGGGTAAAAACTCATTTGGTAGAATACTGGAAATCAGATTTAGATAATATTATGATGCCTTAAAGACTATGGATATACTCATATACTATTAGGAGATGGCAATGATGCAATTTCATATTTTTAGTAATTTTCAGCTTACCTGACTTAATATTATCCAAAAATTTCTGAAGTAATAAAAGGCAATAGAACATGTATTTTTTTTCTTCTGTATCTTTAATTTTTTCTTTAAAGTTCACCTGTAAATTGCACTATAAATTTCATGTGCATTGTCATTGTTCAGTATTAAATCCAATGTTCTAGGCAGTATTAAATTCAGCACTAACCCCGATTATAACTTTCAGAGCATTGTAATCAGCCCAATAGAATCATACAACATTGACATTGCCAGGCTCCTGTAAACTGTTTTCCTGTCAGTAAGACTGTAATTGTGATATCAAAGGCCTTTTTACAATTGTCCTGTGTCTCTTTGTATGTATAAAAATACAGCAACATTTTTCAAGTATTAAAGTTTAGTGGAAGTAAGAAGCCAAAAAATTTAGGGGGAAGGAAAAAGAATCTCTTTCCTTACTAGACATATTGTCATTAGGAGAACTCAGTAACAGATACTAAGTTCCAGTATTCTTTGCTTGCTTAGACTGCTTATTTACTACCTAGTTAATATTTGTATATTCAACAGTGCCTAACAGCACAATGAAAGCTTGTTCTGCATACAATAAGAGCTAGTCCCTGGATATGGAGTTATATGGTTTAAGTTCCAGCTTGTAATACCCTTGTTCATTTTGTAAAGATATATACTTTGCAAATAGTCATTTTGGATAAAGCAATGTACTACTCAGAAGGAAGAAAGGATGTGAAATGTGGCCCTAAGGATAAGATTCATCTTCCTTAAATTAGCTATTCAAAGTGCAGTTAAATATTTCCTACTCGATCCCTTTTAATATTGATTCAGCTCCCTGGCCCAGGCAGACACTTCCCTTGCATATCTAATGTACTATACTTCGAACAGTTAGGAGCTTGTCTTAGCGCACTTCTAGGCTCTTAGACTCCTGCTATGATTCTTAGAGCTCCCAGCCTTTCCCTGTATTGGTTTCTTCATAGATGTACACAGTTTGCTGTACCTGTCCCAACTTCTTTTTATGGAATCATGGAACTATTTAGGTTGGAAAAGACCTTTAAGGTCAAGTCCAATCATTAACCTAGCGCTGCCAAGTTTGCCACTAAGCCGTGCCCTCAAGTGCCACATCTAGACGTTTGTCCAGGGATGGTGACTCAACCACTTTCCTGGGCAGCCTGCTCCTTTCTGTTTTTTGCAAAAAGACATTTGAGGTATTCCAAATAAATTCATATGAGGCCTAGGGGAGCAAGAAAATTGCAGAGAAGACAACCTGAAAACCATGACAGTGCTTATGTCTCCCAGTGTTGTGGCATCAGGACCATATGGATGCAATGGATATTCCTCCCCTGCCCATCTCATCATTTCAGGCTTGGTGTGTGAAGTAGAGGTTTCTTGCTACATGGTACAGTGTCGAGGTCTGAGGCCGAAGGGCTGCAATTCTGGATAATTGGAGAGTTTGACACTGAGATGCCACAAGTAAGACATCATAGCAATGATGAGCAACAGAAGAAGCTTTTCATCATGAAATGACATGTTGTAAAGGAGGAAAGGGAATGTGTCAGAGAAGACTGCTCATGCTTCTGTGTTCTTTATGAGGAAGCCTCAAGGGCAGAAGGTGAACTTCAGAAACCATTTCAGAAGCCTTCAGCATTTCAGAACAAAAGGTGTGTATCACTGCCCCCTGCAACTTGTAGGTGGGGAGAGATACCAGATTTATGCAGTTGTGCTCTACAAGCATCTAATAACTCAAAAGGCGCTTACAGAGATTTGATCAGATGATCTAAGTTTGGGCCTAAACATTGCTCCTGCTCTCATCTCTGTGCAATCTTGAAAAAGTGTCTTTGCTTTCTCTTGGCACTGGTTTCCCTGTACATAATATGAACACCCTAGTATCTATTAATTTACCTTCTGAATTTCAGTGCATGGATATCACTAAATTTTGTCTGCTATACCAAAGAACTAAAACTGTCTTAGCGGATGAGCTAATCGGCACTGCTTACTAACATCTGTCTATTTGTGATGTGCTCAGGCATTATGTCAACTACTGTTTGTTTGGATACATTACTCTAGAGTGGGCCCATATCTATCTCTACAAAGATAGATTATGCAGTGCTTAGGTTGTTCTTTCTCTCGAGCCTTAGCTAACAATCTGGGACTGTTATAAATCTCTGCTGTAATTTCTGTTATACCACACTGGGAATTGAGTTTCATAAACTCTTGCGTGCTTATGGTAATGAATTGCAGGTTACCAGATTTACCACTTATTGTATCCACTAAATGCAAGACACTAACTGACAAAATTACTAATTACTATAATGCAGGTAATTGTTTTCCTTGAGGTTTTAACTCTTGTTTTATGGGATTCTTAATTCCTTTAGATGTTGCTAGTATCCATCAAGCCAGCAAAACAAATAGATCTGCTGCAACTTCCTTGCTTCTAATGATGTTTTTTAAATAGGTGTTTCTTATTCATCTTGGGATCTTATGTGTTCTTATTTCTTTCTGAGAAAGTTTAAATGGAGTTTGCCACCTTGGAATAAATGACCCTATAGAATAAGTATCTGTTTTCTGAAGGGTTTTCATTGAACTGAGGGTGTATGCAGAAGACCTAAAAAAGGGGGGGGGGGGGGGGGAAGATGGAGAGCATTGAAACAAGTGGTGTATAAATATTTTATATCAAAACATTAACTATTATGTCTAGCTATAACTTGACACTTTTGTCTATCCTTGTAACTACAGTTCCTGCAGAAATGCTACTCTGTGCTTTCCAAATAACTTTTAGCAAGCTATTTAAATATTTAATAAAGTTGCTGATTTTGGTGCAGGGTGAATAATGTCAACAAAAATTTCTCCCTCACAGATATGTGCTGAGGGATAATTAGCTGGCGAGCCTAATCCTGCGCTTGTTATCCATAGCATAAAAGATTGGAAGGCACATGAGCCTTCCCAGTATTACTGGCACTTGAACCATTCATTTGGAGAGGAGAGCCAGTTATTTTTACCAGTGAAGGAGGAGAGAAGGAATTCACTCTCTTCTTCAATTTGTCTCACATTGGTTTCCATGCACTTTGTGATATCCCCAAAGAATACAGTGAGTTTAGGAAACTGGTAAAAACACAAAGCTTTAGTTTTGCAAGTGGTGATAGGAAACTCCCCAACTCAGTTTGGGGAAGGTTTCTTTTGTTTCTTTCAGAACACTTCACTTGACCCACAGTATCAGAGAATCATAGAATCATTTAGGTTGGAAAAAACCTTTAAGATGATGGAGTCCAACAGTTAACCTAGCACTGCCAAGTCCATGGCTAAACCATGTCTCTAAGTGCCACATCTACAGGACTTCCAAATACCTCCATGGATGGCAACTCAACCACTTCCCTGGGCAGCCTGTTCCAACGCTTGATGACCCTTTCAGTGAAGAGTTTTTTTCCTATTATCCAATCTTAACCTTGCCTGTTGCAACTTGAGGCCATTTCCTTTTGTCTTGTCACATTCCTCTGTTTAAATAGGCATTTTAGACGTACAGGCCTGACTTGCAAGCGGAAGTTCTCCAAAGGTGCCATTGCCAATATTGCTACCAGGATATTGGAGAGAAGCAATGTTTTCTAGATATTCATAATGAAAACTCTTAAATATGTTTCTAAGGACTGTCATGAACTCTGATTATATTGTTTCACAACAGCTGAAAACAACCTTTGTCTATACTGAATCAAATTTAAGTGTTTTCCCAATGAATGCAATGCTCTATCTTATCTGTTAATAACAGGTAGAGATTTTATTTGCTCATCCCTGCTATGAGGAACGTATATACATTCCTCGAAGTATAAAACAAGTCAGTCTTTCTTGCAAAATTTGATAAAAAGTTTGTATCTTCTTTTATCCTAGAATTTTAATTGAATAAACTACTCCCTGCTTGTGACAGGGTTCACCAGAGGGAAGACTGCTGCTGTTCACTTGTGCAGTATGGGCACATATTTAACTTGCTCAGATAAGAGACGCTTGAATGATTGTAGGGCAGTGAAATGATCAGCAGGACCACTTCCCTATTCACTTCCAGGTTATCTTACTTTTATGTGGTCTTTCATTTTTATTGCATATGTAAAAATGTTTTTAAATGGGAAGGTGCTGTTGGTGTAGTACTGTAGGTATATTCTCTCAAGTTTAAAACCTACTTAATAAAAGCAAGATCACAAGCATTTAGACATAATAGCTATGTTTTAACCGTAGCAAGTAAAAAGATACAAACTAATCTTTTTCAGTTTCCAATACCTAATGGAAATAAACTACTCACTTTAAGGTTCCACTATGTTTCTAACCCTTTCTTCAAAGGAATACTTTCTCATGCTATACCATATATTGCCTTTTGTTCCCATCTTTTTCCAACATATACTAAATCCACAACTACATAAATCTATGATCAACAGTTATGTTTCAGGTCAGGCTTACAAACATTGTCTAGATACAGTTCTTTACTGAGTAAGACAAGGTAGTTGAATCTTTAGTCAAATGTCAAGGGTCAAATTCCCGCTGTTGATTTGAATTTCTGTCACCTGCTTTGCTGCACTTACCTCCACTATTTTATGTAGTTTCATAAAATGTTTAACAGTTACTAGAAAATAAAAGTTCATTCAGAAAAAATAAAGGTCACTCAAATAAAGACAGAAAAATACCAAATGCAACTAGAAAAGGTTCAATCATTTAAAAGGTCAGATTAAATAAGACACACTGGGGTAATTTTCCCCCCAGTTGCTTAACTTTCATGAAAGTTGATGAAAGCTCAGAGGTGAAGGAGCTGAAGGAGCTGTTCTTTAGAAACCATTTCTGAAGCAAAACTTGATGAAAATAGGTGTCTCTTCTGTAAGTTGCTCTTCAAAGATACCTATACACTTAACAGTAGAACATCTGTCTGCAATGATCCCAGAGCAGTTGCATTGGCTCTCAGGTCTCATAAAGCAAATAATCTCAGAGAGAACTATAAAGGGACAAAGAGGGAAGGAACTTTAAGAGTTGTCTCAGTCTTTGGTGCATATGCCCTTGAATTTTTGTGTGAGGTATCTGAGTGTTGACAGATTTAAAGCTGTATTATATGCTGCACACTTACAACTCATAATTGATTTTTATTAAATGGTTCAGGTTTGGGGTTTTTTCTTATTATTCTCCTTTGAGAAAAGAAATATGTTTCTGTTATTTGTAGTGTATATCAGTGAATGCTTTCGGAAGGTCACATTGTCAAAGAGCTTTCCTGAGTGTCTGCAGTAAATTCTGGTTTTCATCCCTCTTTTCACTTTTACATTATGAAGAAAATTTCGGCGATATATATTTGGAGCATTTCTGTTTCAATCATAATACTGATCAGTTTTAGGACAGCTCTTTGGGGCGGTTCAGAAATAAGAAGGTAATATTCTATCTGTAATGAAGAGAGATTACATGTTTTTGTGAATACCTGTGGTATTAAGGTGCATATGCTGATCATAAAGAGAATTAACTTTACAGTGAAAGGAAGGAGGAGGAGGTAACACTGGCTATGAAATATGTTTGTCTCATAATCTGGGAAAACTGGGAAAAATTTTGAGGAAATTGTTTTCTGCCATAAACTTGTTACATTTGATAATCTCTTCTTCTCCCCAGTTTTCTTCAGCATTTCTGTAGAATACTGGAAGGGTCAAGGAGGAATTGTAGATTACAGTAGGAAAAACACTCGCCTTATTTTAGTTACCCTTAAGTTGTCGTTAAGGAGTGTCTTCTGTTGCAGTTAATGATTTTGTCTCTACTGAGATGCTTATCCACACAAGAAAGAGGATTTGAGGTGGGGTGCTTGGTTTTGTGTGTGTTTTGAGGGATTGTTTTTTTATTTTTTTACTTTTCTAACTTTCATCCAGCTTCCATGTGGAGAGTGCTGGTTTAGACCATATGTAAACTGCAGTGGTAGTCCTGAATCTGTACTTAGTACACATTGAACTACAAGCAGTTACTTGCTAGGAATTTAGAGACTCTTAAATGCTATTGAATTTCCTCTTCCAAAGGTTGTTTTTCTTGCAAAGCCATAGTATCAGTAGTGGAGTTAGTAAAACACTGAGACTGCTGCCCCCTTCATTTGAAGGCCAAATTGCTTGGCCACATGCTTTCTGGTGGAGTTAGTTTTTATAGTTCTGCCCTTGGTAGAAAGAATTAATTTGCAAGACACAAGAGAAAGCCTCTTTTCTCTGATTTTAGTAATTGTTGAAATCCGACAAATGGAAAACGTTGTTCCCCAGTGTGAAGCTTGGGTCTCATAGAAGCAACTGAATTTTGAGGGTTTGAGTTTATCTGAAGGTTTTGTTTATTGGTCATATTTTAGGCAGAGATTGTGTTTTATTCATCACTAGTTTCATTGTATCATAAGTACGGCAAAAGCACTGAGAGCTTAGCCCTACACCTTCTCATGTGTCATGTTAACATTAGATAAGATGTGTGTGTTTACTCACTTGAAGAACATTGTCACCTGAAATATTTTAGCAATCTTGGTCTATTTTTTTTTTTTTTTAAATTTGCAGGTAATTTGGAGTATTCTGGTAAAGATGACTATTTTTTATGCAGCTTTGTCTCATATTTGTTCTTAGGGATTCTGTTTGCTTCGGCAGCTTTGACATTTAACATTTCTCAGATTTGCTGTCTGGTTTTCTGAGCAGAACAACATGCTACCTGTTAAGTCTGATGCAACTACAAGCGTAGTGTTAAAGCAGGAACTGATGGTTGTCACAGCAGGAAGGAATGTTCCAGCTGAATCGCAATATATATTTTATTACAGTATAGGCTTTCTCTGACATAATCAAATGCCCCACTTCTGAAGAAAATTTGGTGCAGGAGAATTCTGTATTACCTATGAAATTCACCAGTGTTGGGGGTCAATACTTGAAGATTAAAGTACATGTTAAGTAACACGACTTTTGGCATACATTTTAAGGGAACTGGTAAATCTCATTTGAGCTCTCTTTTCCTCATGCTAATATGGTATGTGCTTCAACTTTTTTTTCTTTTCCTCATGAACCTGGATTAAACTTCAGAGGCATATATAATTTGCACTGCTTGATTATTCTTGGATTGACATATTTGCTTTAAAGTTTACATTTTTAGCTACAACATATACCACATTATACTGTACTTGGTGGAAATCTTGAAAACAGTTTTGTACGCTTTTCATCATACTTCAGAAAGCACAAGCAATACCCAGTGCATTGCTGGAGACCATGTAGGAGATGTGTAGGTGTAGGAGACCATGAAATACAATCAGCAAATACTTTAGTTCCAATAGTTTCTTTGTAAATATAATTACTTTATAATTCCAAAAATAGTTTCATTCCTATAAACACTACATTAACACCACTACAGTAGCATTCCAGTTGTATTTACTTTATTAAGTGATTTTATTTGTCTCAGTCTAGTTGGGTATAGTTCTGTGAATCATTCTAATATTTTTAGAAGGCAATAGACTGTGTACTTTTGGGCAAATCGATGTTCCTATACCTTGTTTGATAAAACCAAGCAAAGCAGACTAGTTCTGTTTAATGTTTTTAGATAAAATTTACTGAACCAAATCTGCTGCTAAAAATGCATTTTTCTGACCATGTGCTATGAACTAATATTGTCCAAATAATGTGCAATTTTCTGATACTGACTCCCTATTGAGAGGTAATCTTGAGGTATTCATGGCTTCTAAAAATAGAAGAAATCAAGATTTTTCCATCAGAATGTTCTAGTCATGGGAGATTTCAGATACCTTCTCTAGAGTCTAACTGCTTACAACTTCTTTGGCATTTTCAGTTGGATGTGTTATTCTTTATCACTATATTTAAATGTAAATAAGCTGTATCCTAGACAAGCAATTATACTTCCCCAGTGACTAAAGTAATTTCTGTACATGGCAGAATGTAAAAATTCAGAGTGGAAAATTGTCTAAATGATAAAGAGCATTTGTATATGACATGTCTACTGAGACATGCTAAGCAAACTTTTGTGTTTTACATACAGTAATTAGTTGTTTGCACAGAGAAGGCAGGAGGTGGAGTAAGTGTGGATTTCGTTAGGGTATTTTTAATCTGTGCCAAACAACTTGTTGGTTTTCTGGTGGTTTTTTTTGGGGGGGTTTTGTTTGGTTTTGTTTTGTTGTTTTGTTTTTTTTTAAATGGTGTATTTGTCCCTGAAACGTATGCAGTGCTACACAATGGTAGGAGCATGTTGCACTGTATTATACTTGAATCCCAAGGTAATGTCACTGTGATAAGGTACTACATTGTTACTCTGTAGTTCTCTCTTGGTCCAATCCAACCCAAGTTCTCGGTAGCTACTGCTTCTGTTTTAAAGTTAAATCAGAAATAAACATGCACAAAACAGTTATTAGTCTTTTGGCATGACCTACTAGGTTTTCAGCAATCCCACACTGTTTAGGGGTTTTCACACGTTTACTCCCACATGTTCACATACTGTCTTCCTTACTATGTCAGATTACTCTCGCTTAAACATTGCGCTCTGTATCCTGCTTCCATGTTTTGATCATCAGTTGGCATGTCTTCGTTTTGCCAGTCCTTGATTATTTCTCCCGTTACCTTATTTCCTGAAGACTGTATCAGTAAGACTTCTTCATGTTGCTTGTTTAAAGAGCAGCAGGCCCACACTAGAAGACAGGATCTCATCTCCCAGACTAGGGCTGTGCAAACTCCTGAAGCAGCACAGCGGAGGAGGCAGTGCTCATGGGTGACAGCATTAAAGGACCTCCTGGAAGGTTAAGCAGGATGGGAAAAGCTCTAATGGAAGATACTGATAACAGCAGCATGGAGCATTTTTGAGTCACAGGCTGCAATTAGGTTTAGCTCTTGTATTACAAGCCAATTCCTCATTTGCCCTGTTACAACTGCTTAACAGTTGATTGATTTATTTATTTTATATTTAAATCATGACTAATTTACGGAAAGGCATCCAGTTTCATTCTGAAAACCGTAAACACTTATCTTTTCCTTGGTGTTGTATAGGAATTATGAATTACTTTCAAATCTAAAAAAACATCTACCTGATTTATAGATTCACCCTGCTTCAGCCTAAAAAACCCACTAAAAATCAGGGCACAACAATCCTGAATCAGTATTTTAAGGCTCTAGTGACCAATACAAACTCAAGCACAGCTGAAAAAATCTTAGTGGCTAATTCAAAATTTGGATCAGGCCTTCAGCTGAATGAGCAGCACAGAAGTGATTTTTTTTTTTTTTTAATCTGGAATGTGAGGAATGGCAAATTTAAAAACAAACAAGCAAAAAAACCCCTAATTTTCAGAAGTTTTAATTACTGCCAAATATTTTGCTTCCTGTCCATGTATTATGACCGTTTGCTAATTTTTTTCCAGGGAGACTGCTTCTAAAATATGAAAGTTGAGGCTGTGGGTAGAATACCTTTAATAGTTAAGGACAGAATACCTCTGTTCCTGTTCAGAGGTAAAGATAAGTATGAATGAGCAGGCACTTGGCTTATCCCAGCTACCTCTGTGACTCCAGCCAAATTGTAGAAAACCTCTTCTAATTTTCCAGCTTCCTGACTGAAGAGAGTAAATAGGTTGAGGGGGAAAATGGAAAGCAGAAGGAAATCTGACTTCAGTCCCTGCTCACATCAGGAGGTATACAGGTCTTTCAGTGGATGAGAAGAAATTATTTCTGTTCTGTCCCTCTTGGGCACATGTGGAGTTAGAGAAACGGAGATGTTCTAATTTTCCTCTGCTCACAGGGCAGTTTGCATTAAAACAGCAGGCCCAGGCTCTTGCATGAAGTTAGGTCAGCCTCTCAGAATGCAGAAATAGTGTATGATGAAAATGACATATTCGGTAGATTAATAATAGATCCCAAACAGTTGGAGAGCAAAGGAATAAGTGAACGAATTACCCATTCTTACAGTTCTGTGAAATTAATCCCTTATTTTTGTAGAATATTTTCTGCATTTGTAAATAACAAATTACTGTATACCACAATGTTTTCATAGCCCATTTAGGTGTAGAAAATAAGTTAATTTCACCAAACAGAAAAAAAAAATCATTGAAACAATTAACTCCAGTGGTTATGAAAGCATATGTTAGATTCTGAACCTTTAAGACACTTGCTCTCATCAAAACACCTTTTGAGAGGAGAAGCCCTTAATATAAATTAGAGGTATACTTTGCAGAAAAGGATCTACATGGATAACTGACCACAATGAATATATACAAAAGAAACTACTGACCATTTGGAAAGGTAATAATAGACAAAAAAATATTGCTAGATTAGGATAGCATGCAGAACTGTTCTAGCCAAAGTAAAAAAAATAGTTTTTTGTCACTTTCAATGCACTGTATAATAAATACATACATCCATATAAATATGTTCTTTTCATGTTCCAGAAAGTGAAAGGTAACATATTTATATTCCAAGTCCTAATGTTAAATTTTTAGGGTTGGTCTCTGCTGGCAGATATCCTTCTTATTTTTTAAGTCTCTTCCATTTATTATACCTGTCAAGGTACTACTTCTGTTTGTTGCTTATTCCCTCTCTTTCTTTGTAGTAGTCATTGAAACAAGAGCCTACTTGTGATAATGAGTTTGTATGTAGATTGGTGGTGTCATCATGAAAGGGTGACATTGAAGTTAAAAGAAAATACTAAAGAGGGACTCAGGGGAAGTGAAGCTAATTAGTTGAGTTAAAAAGAGGTAATTCATTGCAGCCTTTGTCTTAGAAATACATTTCAAAGTTTCATTTCCATTTCAAAGTTGCAGATGGCAACTTGCAGAATTATCATAATGCATGTACTTGGAGAATAACGATTTTGTTCTTTCTGATGGGTAGCTGAACCATATTAACGGTATGTGAGTCCATGTCATCATCCTTTTAAGAAACTTGGACCACATTTCAGAGTGATCCCACTCAGTTACTTTAAACACTTCTTTTGCCTTTTTTTTTTCCTTACATAGCTTAAAAAATAATATGCACATACATATAAAAATAAAAATCTCTGTCTTTGAAAAACTTGGCAGTTGATGTTCTGCACAGGATTGTGCAACAGCAGGTTAGTTGTCTCTGTATGTTACAGAATATAGAAGGTATGTAAGCAATGAAGATGAGTTCTATTTATCATTACCAAAAAGTGAGCTGGTGAGAGCTGTAGCATTCAGTACAATCAAGGTTTTTTTTAACTCTCTCTAATCAGAAATGGAAAATTTCTGGATAGTTTCATTTTGGAGAGATAACTTTAGATCAGCTCTTTCAAGCAATGTCATCTTAGAATGTAAGGAAATTAATGAAACATTACTTCTCTACTTCAAACCAAAATAAAATACTTTAAACTTTTCCAGCAGTTATAGCTCTGAAACAATGTAATTCATAATGAGCAGCAGCTCATAATCTGACAAGTGAATGCTCCAGTGATCACACATCTAATTGGAATGTGCCAAAAAAATCTTGTTTCTAAAACACAAATAATGTTAATTTTATACTGTCATCCTAAACTAAAATTTATATGGTTAAGGAAAGTATCTGGATGGCAGGAAATGATCACAATAAAATTCCATGCTCTGTGTTAACTTCACCTATTGCCTGTGTGTATCGGGGTGCGTAAGTTTTTTTAAATTATGTTTGTAGTACCATACATCTGCTTCTAATATAGACACTCTTCTCTTGTGATTAACTACAGTTTATGGCAAAACAGTATCTTCATAGACTTTAGAGTATAAAAAGCCCGACAAGCAATTCTTATTCAAGAAGCCAAAAGTTAATTACAACAATGTAAAATACGAGAGAGAAACTTCTGGCACCTGATGCTTGCATCTGAAGTTGAGTTAGCTTTACAATTTAAAAGGTATTTGGGAATACATATATTTTAAAAGCTGAAAAGAACAGGTATACGAAAAATTGCTGACTAAATTGGAGTATATGCTTTAGCCAGAAGACAGCTTACCATATTCATCTATACATAAAGGCCTACTTGAGAATTACAAGGAAGCACCTTGAAGCAGAAAAGAATTAAAATAATAGCCAAAATACTATGGAGGATCCTTAATAATGCAACTTAAGTATCATTATAGCTAACAAAAGAGAACAAAAGTAAAAATAAGATTTCTCTCCTTGCAAGTGTACAGAATAGAAAAATTCCTCAGGAAAAGCAGCTCTGAAAAATGTAGTAAATGGAGTAACTTCATCTAGAATATAATTTAATACCTGTAACCTACATAAACTAATTTACTAATGTTTTGCATGAAATAATAATATTAATGCATAATATAATTAAAATATTGTAGTATGGGGAATAGACATGACATTTGCGCTTAAAGACCTGATTCTACAAATACATGAGCAGCCACAAATCTCACTGAACTCAACACATAGCCTTAAAGCACAATGGATTTGAGTGTCTGACACTTGTAATTCTAATTCTAAATAATGTGGTCTGGAAAACACCCTCCAAGGATAGTGAATTTTTGAGAAAAAGATGTAGTACAATTTCTGTAGAAGAAAGGTGTTGAGAAACTTGAAGAAGGCTTAGAAGAAAATGCAGATTCTGATTTGACAG
Organism: Myiopsitta monachus; assembly: GCA_017639245.1. Taxonomy (NCBI): domain Eukaryota; kingdom Metazoa; phylum Chordata; class Aves; order Psittaciformes; family Psittacidae; genus Myiopsitta; species Myiopsitta monachus. The sequence goes on along the minus strand of CM029917.1, from coordinate 67,376,071 downwards.
ATAAAACTACCTCCTTAGTGAGGTTGCAGCAGTTAACAATGCAGACCTTTGATATACAGAATTTTCTTGAAATAAAAAAGAATAATCTTTCAGTTTGGTGTTCAGAGCTTTTTAATTTCTTTCTAGGTGCTTTGTGACATATTGAAATAAACACAAAGCTATTATTTGTTCAAGTAGCAGGGCAGTATACTCAACAATCACCTCCATTTCTTACTACTATAACAATATTAAGTGAGAGAAATTATTTGGAATAATTTTGTTTGTGAAACACTGAAATTGACATCATCTGCCCACGACCTGGCCAAAAAATGCAACAGTACACCATCTCCCTGTGTGACATGGAGTTTGACATCCTTTCTCCTTTGTACATCAGAGGAACACTTCTTCAATTTTCTTTACATAGATGGGTATATTACAAAGAGACCACGTTTAGGTTTTCTTCATTTTAAGCTTTTAGCTTTTACATTGATGGATGATGGTGGTTCTTGACCTTTTGAAGTCATTTTGCTTTGTCCATTACTCACTTGCAAGCTTATTTGAAAAGCACCTCAGTATCATCCTTAAGGCAAGAATGTCACTTACATAATTATTTCACTATACAAAGGGAAAAAAATCTCTACTTGGTAGTAGATTCTGGTAGTTTAGATGTGTGTTTTCCCCTCATTCCAGTGGAATCCTAATTATATCAGCCAGTCTTTTATGTCAGCAGACAGTCTTTTTCTCAAAAGACTATTCTATTATTTAAATCTGTGAAGTAATCTTTGCTCCATTATGACCAACAGAACCTTGTAGCGTTGTGACTTCATTTTTGCTTCATTCCCTTGTGGGAAAAATTACCTGTGCAGAAGACTTGCAGAAAGCAGCAGCTCTAAGCTTTGCCCACTGCTTATGTAGAATGCTGATGTCACCAGTGTTGCAACTAATTTGCATGGTGCACATTGTCCTCCCTTCTCATTTTTTCATCTGGGTGGTTGTGCGTGTGATGTGTATTTCTTGACTATTTTGTTGGTTTTAAAATAGTGGAAACCAGTATGTAACATTGTGTACCATTGAGTGGGTAGCTAGTCCTGTTTTTATGTCAGTTGTCTGTCTGAAATGCTTTTAAAATAAAGTGTTTGAACAAAAGCCTTCTGTAGTCAAAAAGAAGGTGCTCATTTACTTGTACGTGCAAGTCAAAGGGCTCAGATCTGCCAAAGAATAAGCGGTACTCCATCTGCCTGAATAAACAGTGCTGTTCCTCCAATTATTAGACCAGCAAACAGGAAACTTGAGACACAAGATGGTAAATGTTGTTTTCTAATATAATGATAATTTAAAAAAATCTTTTAATACTAAACCTACTAAAATTCTTTCCACAGTTACCCACGGTAATGCACCACATTAACCTAAAAAAAATCAATGGTAATATTCTCTCCATTATTTACAGGGGAAAAAAAAAGGAAAAAGAACCACAGGGAGAGTTGCTTAGAAAATCATTCCAATTGCAAAAAAAGTCCAATTTCTTTTTCTTTTTAGAAGTCATTTAGATCATTCAGACTCATCAGCCGAATATGAAACTTCTAATTAACTAGGCCATCATCATAGTCTGAGCAGACATGAGCAGAGTTGCTTAAGACACTGCCCTATGTCAGACACGAGACCCCATTTTCTTGCATAGTGTGAAGATAAATCCAGAAATTCCATTTTGTCAAGAAGTACAAAATGAAGCAGATCTTGATTTCTTTTCTTCAAATGACAGAAGAAATAGAGGGAGATTGAGATGATAATATATCAGACTGTAAACTATAAATGGAATGCCTGCTCCACCTGGGGATGATTACAAGTAGAGGCTGCCTTTCTTCTCTGTAGAGATCACCTTACTTTCACATTGGCCTGTATTCATTTCATATGTAAAGCAGGACGTTATGACTGCTCTTAATTTCAATGGGAGTAAAGAGAATTGTGTGTTTCTATGAAATGCTATGTCTCTACGGTCTGTTGTTCCAGTTCAGAAGAATATTTCATCTAGAGTGATAAAATTAGGGTTTTTTTTTCTTAAGAAAAAGCAGGTCTCTGAGACTGCCTTTTAAGGTTCACTTGCTTAAAGCCTAACTAATACTTTAAATATATGGAAATAACTAACTGTTAGGCTAGTTTCAAGAGCCAAGTTGGAGCAGATGACCTTCAGAGGTCCTGTCAAAGAACCTAAACTATTCTGATTAGTCATTGCAAGAGGCAAAGCAGTAACAGTGCAAGTACAGTATTTACATTTAAGTGCAAATCAAAATTTATTATTAATTTTATTATCAAAACCCACAAATTTTTAAATATTTTCCTCATCTTTGCTTTAGCTTGAACTCTAATAAATCTTTACTGAATTTTCATCTTAGAGTTCAACTGCTAAATTATTTGGGTAATTATCTATTTGGGCTTTTAGCAGATCCCAGAAATCACCAGGCTCTTCGTAAATCATCTCTCCAGAGTAGCTGAAAATTATCTCTACCAGAAGCATAAAGAATTTTCCTGCAGCTATAGTAATTGTACAAATCTGGGTGCTGTATCTGATGACAGAAACTCTTTCTTGCGATTGCATAACTACAATATTAGTGGCATTTCTGTCTATTCTGTTGGAAAAGTCATTGTGCAATCCTTTCTCTTCCCTTTGCTCAAAATTTCAGACTTCTAAATACTCAGTTTGGCCTTTTTTTGACAGCTGGTGAGGGCTGCATTGTGCAAGACTCAAGCTACTGTTTAGGCCATCTCATGGCTTCCGTGCAGTGTGTTTGGTGGTACAAGTGGTTGATCTAGAGGTCTGGGGCTAGAAGAATACAGATTTGTAATTTATACAGATTTGTTAACTTAAATCAGCCATCACTATGTGAAGCTTATGAAACATTTGTTCAGGTTGTAGAACAAAATTTTGATCATCTGCGCCACCTGTTTGAACCTGTTTGAACACTCAGCTCCATCTTGAAACTGTCAGCTTGTCTGACTCTCTGTATTCTTTTGCTATTACTTTAAACATTATGAATGAGATTAAATTTTTATACTGAGTCAGTACTCTCCTGCAAAGTAAGAGAGAACTATGTTTTGGTCAGACTTTCTGCCTGGTTATTGTTACTATAAAAGCCATTGGGGGCAAGGTACACAGAATGTTGCAGTCTATCCCCCATCCCCAAATTACAGTAAAAAAATGCAATTGATCAAAATAAGTGATAATCTCTGTTTTGCTGTGAGTCTCCCAGCACTTACAGCATTGAGTGATCTCACAGAGAGCAAAATAACCACATCACAAGCAGGGTTGGTCTGTGTGTAGAAAGGCCATGCTGAGTAGCATCACCTTGCCTGAGGATCTGCTGCAGGTTAATAAATGTGTTATCTTCATATTTGAGGGGAATAAAAAAGGGTTGGAGGATTTTTAAGCCCAAGGACAGTCATAGCTATTCCAAGCACTGTTTCTTCATTTTACATGATTAACGTTATTACAGTGTTAAAAACGTCAAGAAGGTGTTTGCTGGCTCTGCTTGTCTCATGGCCTTGAAGTTAACCTGGGGACAAAGATAAGGTGCCCCAGCTGCAGGCTGCTCTGCAGGTGTGGGAAGTGCTTACAGAGGCACAAGCTCCTAGCTGTTAAGAAAAAAGTTGATTGTTTGACAGTGTTTACTGGTGTAAAGTCTAGCACCTATGTAGAAAAACATCATGAATGTAAAAGCTGGAAGTGCAGATATTGTGAACAGAACTGTAACGTAAACCAGCACAAGTGGTTCATACTTGTTCTCTAAAATCCATAAGAAGGGCAGGACTATATAATCTGTGGTGTGGAATGTATGCAGGAAAGCAGGATGTATATCCCACACTACATTTTTGCCCTGCAGTTGTAACTAGATATCCTAAGGATAAAGAAGAGACAGGAGGGAAAACTGAATGAGAATGGAAATTTAAAAGGGACATGTCACGTCTTGTGGACTTGATTCAGTTGTTTATAGGCACAAAGTTTTGGGGCTACGATTTCCTGACACGTAAGGCCAAAGGCTATGATGGCTGCTGTCATAGAATCATAGAACAGTTTGGCTTGGAAGGGACCTTTAAAGGTCATCTAGTTCAGACCCCTTGCAATGAGCAAGAACATCTTTGGTTAGATCAGGTTGCTCAGGACTTCCAAGCTTTGTTTTTAGTTTGGTTCTGAAGGAGAATTGGGTGTGCAAATAATCACACAAGGTGTTAAATTCATGAAGACAAAAGTACCTAACCTGAGTATATGCTTCATAGACTCAAAATTTTTGTAATTTCCCCAATTCTTTCAGCACTGATGACTTGCAAAAAACCCCCAAGTTACTATTGCCAACAAGGTACAAAAATCTTGAGGGAGGCCTCCAAATCTTACAGGAATGTGATTATGGTGACAACTCGGTGTACATCCTGTGAGAAACAGGGAAGCGGAAAAACAAAGGTTTATTGCTCTATAAATCCCTTTTTAGGATACTATGCTGGCCTCTACTTTCATGTCCATGTAGTTGTTTATGTTCTTTAAGCCTAACATGGCTGTGCTCCTTCCTCTCCTTTATATAGTTATCATCAGAGAAAAAAGGGGGATATACAGCCTACTCCATTCAAGAGTTTATGTTTGTGTACAAAAAGTAAAATGTTCGAATCTGTCATGAATTACAAGGTGATAAATATCAAGTAGATCCTGCTCCTTGGATGGGTCTGCAGACATTGATTGGTGGCTACAGCTTTTGAATTCAATGGATGCTTTTCTCATGGTGGTATCAAATGCTACTGTGAAAATGACTGTAAACCCCTGGCAGGTGTCACCTTTGGATATCTGTATTTCATAACACACCAAAAGAGGGAGCATCCAAGAGATGTGCTTTCAGCAGCATGGCAAATGCCATTGCTCTAATTGCAGGGATCCTATTTTGTTGTAAACACTTTTATTGAAGCATAGATTTTTCTCTCTGGCTTTGGCACTTCAGCTGAAGGCCTCAAATGCAAATAATCAAAAAAGAAACACTGAAAGCAAGATCTGCTTAATTTAGTGGGCCACTGTGTTTTTATGAGTTATGTACAATAAAAGGATCTGTGGCCTTGAGTTGGTCTGGAAGCACAATATGGCCTTTTTCCATGGTCTAGACTGCCTGACAGATGATGTCTCTCTTGATGTAGCTCTGTTCATAGGATTTGCTGTATAGTGGAATTAAAATAGAGGAATACCAAGAAGGGATTCACTGCCCAGGATTACTAGCAGGTTGTGTAAGGCTGACACGAAATCAATCCTGAAAGCCGCCAAGAAATCGAAGTTATATGCTTTCCCAAGGTTTTGAAATTTAATATTGATGAATGGCGCTATAAGTATCTGAAGGGAAGGTGCAAGAGGATGGGGCCAAACTCTTCTCAGTGGTCCAGATGATACAATAAGAGGCAGTGGGTATAAACTAAACCACAGGAAGTTCCACCTGAACATGAGGAATAACTTCTTTACTGTGAGGTTGGCTGAGCATTTGAATACATTGCCCTGCCCAGAGAGATTGTGGAGTCTCCTTCTCTGGCAATATTCAAGAGCTATCTGGATGTAATACTGAGCAATCTGCTCTAGGTGACCCTGCTTGAGCAGGGAGATGGACTAAATGACCCCCAAGTGGTCGCTTTCAATCTGAATCTCTGTGATTCTGTGAATGGCACATGCCTTGTGGTAAGAGACTCCTTCAGCTTTGAACTAAAGCAAAGTAAAGCAATGGGTTGATAGTCTGTTGTTTGACCACATTTTTTTTTAACACCTTGTAGAATTCACCTGCAAGGGTTCTTTACATGATTTTTTTTTTATTATAATTTTTTTAATGTCCTACTTATTTAGGAACACAAATCCCAGTGAAAATCCTTCTCTCTGTTACCAGTATGGAGCAATGTGAATTAAAATACCGGTAACTTGAACAAAGAGTAGATCCCAGATTCCTTTTCCACATGGTTTCCCACTAAGCTGATATTAAGAGGAATCTATCACTGAAATGCACAGAGTAAAATAATCTTCAAATATCTCTTCACAAAACATGAAAATAAATAAAAGCCTTTGAACTTGGTGACCTATCATTTTATTGTTGAAAGATATAACTGCTGGATGAACTTTCACAGTCTTGAGCTCACTGCAGTAGAATCTCACAGGCATTTTAATGTTAGATATATGCAGTGAGATCTTGCCAGAAGTTAAGAAAGATATCAGAAGTATGTCTTTCTAAATTGTCACTCTAGGTAAAATATGGTCTATTCATATACTTGGTTTGTGGTTCATTATATCTCGCCTGTTTATTCTACTGTTCACTGTATACCCACTTGTAACATAAAATCTGTCTGGCAAGCATAGCTTACATATAACAGTCAAACTGACTTTTTTTCTTTTCATGTATTGTCTGTACTCAGAGAAAGCCCAAAGGCTTGCTGCTTCCTCTAACTTTTCCTGTGCAACCCCAAATTTTTTTTTTTTGGATTATTCCCCTGGACTAGTAATCCAAACCCATTTAAGACTGAGAGGTATGTACATCTGTAACTGAATGAATGACTTGAAGCCAGAGAGGGTTTCGCAAATGTACCTGTGGGTCTGTAGTCCTTCTGTTACTTAGGGTAATGTGTTTTATGAGAAGCTGACGGAAAGTAGCATCTGATCGCAGGCAGCTAGTAGTGCTAAGGTTTTATAAATAATAAACATAAAGAAGTCAGAGAAAAAATCCTGCCTGTGGAATTCCCAGTGGTGTTTCCACAAAGGCATTTTATCAGTAACCACACACAGGATCAGACTCTGATGGTGTTTGTGAAGGATCTGTGACAAATATATTGGGGAGATCTGAACTTTTCTAATTTCTATGTAAATTGATATTCTTGCCATAGGAAGTGAAACCAAGAATAATAAAAGCAAATATTTTCTAAAATTTCTGTTTCTGTGATTACAGCAAAGCCTTCCTAAGTACTGTTGTTTGAATTTTAATCAAATAATTTAATACATCATCAACGGACCTAATTGTGCACGTCTTCCATGAACATGGATCATTCTGTTGTCTACTTAGATAGATCTAAGTACTCTATCTAAATAGAGTAGTGGGGAACAACTGAAAAATTGGCATAACCATGTAGAACGGCAGTATGGAATGTCTGCGGTCTAATCTGAGGATTAGAAAAGAGAAATTTAAACTGAGAGGAATGAGGAAGTACTAAGAGAAGCTGATGAAGTTATCTGACCTTTTATGAATCTGTTCAATTTTCTGAACCATCTGTGGGACATTGAGGAGAGACTCTGCAAAGAAACATTTCAGGCAAAAAATCTTATGAGCTTGGGCCCTATGTACAGAAATGAATACTGCTTAGGGAAGCTTGGGACATCTTAGAGAGATATGGTCTTCTTAAAGCAAAACCCTGCTCTTCTTCCCTAGCTAGTCTTTCTCACACTCAGTTCTAACAGAGAATCATGAAGTTGCAATAAGTGACTCTATATGTTAACACTTTAGATTATTTAGGTCTGTCTAAAAAATTCAGTATTTTCTAAACTCTGAAGGAATGAGGCAGCTAGGGAAGAAATCAATTTGCTGACAAATCTATTGAAAATGTTGACTTACTGTGGCAACTTGAGAAATTTAAATTAAGCATGGAATTAATATTTGGAGAAAGCGCAAAGTTTAGACACATGTGTTTATGAGACTAAGAGAATTCCAGGTGAGAAGGACTAAGTTTTCAAAGTACACGTGTAAAAAATGGAAAGCAAAAATACATGATCCAATTACTAAAGAAATTTTGTGCACTGAAGGAACACCACAAATTGACAGCTTTAAGTGAAATTAATACATCAGCTGAAAGGATGTCTGAAAGTGGAAAAATTATGTGGAAACAGCCTGATGTACCTAGGTAAGTTGTTAAAATGTCAGCCGAGTATTGCATTAGCAAAATATGTATCCCCATAATTGTCAGGGTTCCACACTTACTTGTAAGTATTCTTGGTGACTAAAGGAGCATTGCTAGGCATGAAAGACTAATCTAAAGAACACATAAAAATAGATTTTATTTAGGGTGTGATTGACAAGCACTTATCATTAAATTTGCAAGGAAAAGATATATTGATACATAACTTCCCCCCCCCCCCCCATCAAATTATCTTGTTATTTCACCTGTCTTTTTTTAAAAAGTGATGTGTAAGATTTGTGGACCTATGATTCATCTATGTTCTTGATTTGCTGTTGACCAGAGTATATTTGTATTTTAGCCAAAGTTATAAGTAGAAGCACTGAAATATGTAGTAGATGAATTCAGCAAACTTTAATGAGAGGAGAAGCCTTCAGGAACATTTCTGGGCTGAGAAAAAGAGACCAGGAGCAGAAATCATACTTTTAAATGCTGCTTAATTGATGTTGTACATTTATAATCTCCATGATCATCAACTTCTGTGATATGGGAGAGCAGCTGAGAGAAGACATTTCTTTTAGAGAAATTAAACATGCCAGGGGTAGCCCATCACCTTTCCAGGATACAGAGATCAAGTTCTGGATTTTTAACTAGCATCATCCTGTTGCTGATTAATGAAAGTTGTTGGTTGATATTCTGAAGAGGAGCAGTCTAAGTTTGCAGCTCAAATAAAAATCTTAACATTTCTAGGAATTTATGAATGTTTAAAGTAAAACTTTGATTCTTGCCTTGCATGGTAGATCACATTAAGACACGTTTCATACAGTGAAAACAAACTTCAAAGAAAATGTCTGGTTGCTGAAATGTACATCTGTATATATAAGTGTATATGTATTTATGTGTGTATATATATAAATGTAAATTTTAGAAATTGTTTTTTGACTTGTGAAATATTAATGCTCTTAATTTTAGCTGAGTTTTTTCTTTACTTCGTTTCTTTATTATTTTGGGAGGTACGTGGGATATACATTAAAACTAATATTTGCATGCCTTATTGAAAGCAGATGGAAGTTATTGAAATGTTGAGGGATAGGACTCTACTGCTGATATAACAGGCTGTAGTTTTGCTCTTCTGTCTTTTTGGTAGCTTTTTTAGTTCAAAATGATATAAGCATATGTTTGACTTTCAGAAGTTTTGTTTGGGGTTTTGATGGATTCTCAAATACATTGTGTCTTTCAAGAAAGTTGTAGGGTTTCCCCTATAAAGCAAATGGTCTTTGCTTGGTTCCCTAGTCAGACGGTATAACATTTTGGCATGTAAATATCCAAAGTATCAAACACAGAAAGAAACTTACTATTAACAAAACTTCTAGCTAGAACTGAAGGCTATCTCAACGTAAATGGAACTACCCCAGGTAAATTCAAAGCCATTAACAAATTGTGTTTATGTTATATACTGTGTATTAGAACAGTACAGGTAAAGTTAACTTTAGAACTTTTCTAAGGTTCAGTGTTAGTACTCCAGACTGGGATAATTTTGTAGTTGGAAATAGGTTTTATTTTTAAAGAAACCTCACATCTGCTCTCAAATGTGTAATGTTTGTAAATAAATGTAAATTTAAATTCAAAGCGCACATAAATACTGATCTGCAGGTAAATATTTGCCCATCAACTGTAGGCACATTTTTGTCTGCTTTTTAACTCTGATCTGCAATCATGGCATACTTGGAAAGAAAATTGTCTAAATATTTGTGAATATATTTAAAATTTCATAATCACACAGGCAAAACATAATAAAATAACTTACTTTGTCTTTTACATCACCATGTTGTTTGTTACATACCATTATTTTAAAAAATGGCTTATAATGCTGAGCAGGCACTGTTAAAAATAACATGGAAACTTATTTGACACAGTTTCACATCGAGTATGCGTCAATAACTCTGAGATTGTCTGTTAGAAATCGCCAAGCAAAGTATTTCCCTGAAAACTGGAGAGCTAAAGGTCTAAAAGTTTCCCTACTGCTATTGTGTGTCATTAACACTTAATCTTCATTAATAGTTTTTAATCCTTTTTTTTTTTTCCATAATGCAGCATAAGCTCTGCCTAAGGCACCATTCTTCAGCTTTTTCTCTCTAATGATTTTTCAGACTGACTTCAACCAAGGGGTGGAAATTGGACAAATGGGCAAGAGCAATAGGGAGTGTAACTTGCTGCTAAACACTGACCTTGTTCCTGTCTCCCTGGCAATTTTCCTCTCATAAGGCATTTGTGTCGCTTCTCCAGATGTACAAAAAGGATCTGAAACAAAGGGTAATTGCTTTGATATTAGGCTGGAGTTCAGGAAGAAGTCTGTATGTTACATACTGTTTTTCCTTTGAATAGTTATGACCTGCTGGAGATGTGTCAAGCTGGAGATAGGCTCTTCTACTTGTACTGACTTTTCTTGCAAACTCTCACGAAGACCAGCTGAATATACTTTTGATTCTTTCATCTCAGCCTTTCATTTCCTCTTTTGTTTTTTAAAGAAAGATGAGTGCACATCTTTGTCTTTTGTCTTATGTCTCAGCACTTTTAAAACCAAAGTTGAAATCACACAACAGTTTCAGTGCCACTAGCTCGCTCTGCCATGGCAACTTTGGTGTAAAACCTTAAAAAGAAAAAAAAAAAAAAGGAGCTATTTCTACTATACATGGTTTTGGCATGTAATACAAGCAGTCTATTTCACAGATGTTTTCAGTGTTTAAGTCTCTCTTCTTCCTGTAATTAATCTTAAATCTTAACAAGTGCATCCTCAACAAAAAGAAGTTAAAAAAAGGACGCTTCAGAATAACTGCTACTTCTATGCACAAGGCTATTCACTGTGAAAGTAGAAGGTCCAAATTAAATCGTATGTGAGAATGGCCTAAGCGGAGAGTCAATCTCCCCTAGCTAAAGCATTATTTATAGAAAGAGGAACGTTACTGACAGGAGAAGCTTGGGTGCCTCGTTTAAATTGCATACCAAGGTAGAGTACTGAGGTCCTAGCGCTGGATTTTCACCCTCGCTGTGTCAGGCTCTAGACCTAGGTGTGGTTTGATTACCTAAGGATGTGATTTGGTTATCTAGGGAAGGCAAATGTTCTGTTCAGGTCTTCTCTCAGGGAACCATGACCTGCAACATAGGAGCACCATTCAGCCAGACCTTATTTATAGCCTAATAATTCAGGGGCTTGCCTGATGTATAGAGATTCAGGTTTTAGCTGCTGTGCTGCCTTAGAGCTTAATCTGCGATGATACAGCTTCCTCTTGGTTATTTTGTTTTTGTTTTTGTTTTGGTTGATTGGTTTTTTTCTTTTGTGTGGGTTTTTTCTTTTTTTTTGGGGGGGGGAGGCTTTAAATATTTTTTTGGTATCAATGTATCATGCATAGTTTTTGTTTCAACTTGCAGGTTTGTTTTTGTTGGTTTTTTTTCCCCTTCCTTTTTTTAATTAAATTAATGGCAAAATTCCACCCATCTATTCAAACATACGCTGTTGTTGGATAAGTCCATTTGTATTGCTTTGTATACCACAGGAAGATGACACTGGGATTCAAAATTCACATCCATCTGTTGGTTTAGTATTGTTTCCCACAGGGTTTATGAGTCTCCTCCTGCTTCCAGTCCTTATCTATCATATTGCTACATATTGGGGTTGGAACTAGATGATCTTAAGGTCCTTTCCAACCCTATAACTGTTCTATGATTCTATGATATGGAACTAGTTTTGCTTCCTCTAGATGTTTTTATACTAAATCCCTAGGGACTTCTTTTCCTCCCTTCCCCTTCCCCTTCCCCTTCCCCTTCCCCTTCCCCTTCCCCTTCCCCTTCCCCTTCCCCTTCCCCTTCCCCTTCCCCTTCCCTTTGTCTGTCTGTCATGGGTTCAGCAGCAGCAGTCATTTTTCTCCTTCTTGGTAGCTGTTGCAGAGCTGTGTTTTTGATTTTGGGCCTGGGAACAGCGCTGATAACACCAGTGTTTTCAGTTACTGCTTGGTAATGTTTTGGTCTGACCAAGGACTTTCTGAGCCTCATGCTATGCCAGGGAGGAGGGGAAGCCGGGAGGAAGCAGAGACAGGACACCTGACCCAAACTCAATTTTTCCTGCTGGACTTCACTTGTATAACCCTTTTAATGACTATATTTAAGTTCAAGTAGAAGTTTGGTAGCCTCCTGAAAAATCCTTTTCTCTTAAAAATGAGCAGCTGTTTGTGTTATATTTGTACTGAGATTGAAATCATACTTTACTTCATATTGTGCCTGGTAGCCTTGCCCAAAGCTGGGGCTAGAAGAATCTCTCTGACAAGTTTTCACTAAAGTTGCTTATGCTCTGCCATCTACCAAAGTATGTTTTGTTTGTTTGTTTGTTTTCATTTCCATTTAACTTTGATAGCCAAAGATGAGACATGGCAGTTCCTATGGGTTACTGTTTTTTATGCTATGAAGAACCAATAGATAAATTGTATGCCATTAAACTCCAGTGCTTAAAACTTGTATTTGAGTGTTCAGCTTTCTGTATGTGAGAAAAGCTTCTTGTTTCACTGAAGCTCTCTGAAGTAAGAGAGTTCAGCTGACGTGTTTAATCTTGATCTAGTTGAAACTTCAACTAATTTGAAAAGGGGTTGGGTAACCAAGTCTTGATGCTAACACAAGTTTCTGGATAGCTTTAGAGTTTTAAATGCCTAAGGTGACTTCCTGCTTTCCAGTTTGTGCAAAAATTCACCTATCAAAAATGTTCTAAATGTGATTTAATGCAGTTATCTTTTTCTCCTTCACTGGGTGCTTCCTATGTCAGTATGAAACTCACGGTGCAAGAGTGGCAGTTTAAAATCTAAAACTCCAGCTTATCAGTTAACCTGGAGAAGTCAAGGGCCACTGTCTGATGTGCCCCCATTAGCTATCCTTTGCTTCTTTAAGCAATTACACTATGCTTTCCTGCAAATGCTTGAGGAGTAATGTATCTTAAATGAACAAATTTCATATATTTGCGTAAATGTGTCACCATGTCTGTACATGTGAAAAAAGAGTCAAAGTGGGAGATAATAACAGAGTATTTACCTCCAGTGAAGCAGAACTTACTGCACCTGAGTAACTTTTTGATACCCAAGACAAGTATGCAGTCAGGCCACAGATATTCAGGCTAAATGGTTTGCAGCTTTTCAGATAAGTAGCTCCTGTCAGTAGAAATCCATTCAGATTGTGCATGTAAGGAGGTTCATAAAACACATAATTGCTTATCTACAGGAATAATTTATATGCGTTTGCAGTGTTGCACTACTTGGAGAATTATCTAATAAAGTAATTAGAATGTGGGTTTTTTTTAAGGTCTGTTAAGTGCTCAGCTTTTTCAAACTTTGCTAAGCATTTAAATTATGTTGTTATACTGTAATGTACGTAAGCATTCTGTTTATTAACCTCCCCCTTTTTCCATAGTCAAATGACCAATAGATGTACTGGATGTTATTGAGTCATTCATTACTCTTTGACAGTATTGCTGTTGATATCTTCTTTCATGAGATTAAAATAGGAAGCTTTATGGAGTACCTTTTGTGGGGGAAAGGTGGTTATGTTCTTAATTATTAGGATGTGGAAAGTATTCTCTTTGAGTAACACTGTTGTTACTACTTGCTTTTTCAGAATAGACCACAAATTTAAAAGACAAAAGACAGCAGACTGAGGCATTTGTCATCGTCCCTCATGGTAAAATTTGTCGCAGGCAACAGGTAGGTGCTCAGCAATATCTTATACTTTACTGGTCACCTAAAGGTATACCGACTACCTGCTTATTTTTTGTGACTTGTTTATTGTGTGAGCTGATGAAAAAGAGACAGACATTAAAAAGTGAAAAGAGATTAAAAAACATAGAGAACAGTAACAGTTGAAATGCTTGCAATATAAATGGATAGTTTTGAACATATTTGTATGTGTGATGGGGATGATGCAGGAGCATTCAATATCTACAGTCATCCAAAAGACATTTTACAGTCATGCTAATAGGAATTGTTTCAATTTATCAGCATGAATTCACTAATGTGAAGAAAGTGTTTACCCTAGTCAAAATAGAAAATGCAGCTTTTTCTTTTCAAAATTCACTTGTTAGTAATTCTAAGCAAATGAAGTAGGCATCAACAAAAAAGTAGGTCATAATAGGACAATAATTTTACTTTGTTTCTTTTTTCCATCTACTGAAGGGTTTTATTAGAATTGTATGTTTTCAAGAGGCTCTTTGAAATGTTTTTCTGACTGACTTTCATTGAAACAGTACCACTTCAGAGTTGTGTGGCCTTTCCAGTCCTGTTGGGATGGTTATATAGGGTAAATATTACATGAAAAGTACTTGTAGAAGCCAAGTCCAACTGAGAAAAATAGGTTGTTTATTTTAATTTTAGGTACTATACAGACAAAAATGTATTATCTCAAAAATCACCACAAATAATTTATCATGTTAGTTAGACACTTTCTTCCTCACCATGTCATCAGATCTAATGGTTCTTTCTTAATTTATGACAGAAAAACAGTAGAATAAGGTAAATGTCAACTATAATGATGCTGTTTGTTATGATGAAAACACAGACAAAAGGAAATTATGTTTAATGCATCAAAGCAAGAAATTTCAAATAGGTTCTTTCAGCTACCTTGACTTAACATTTCTTTTGGATAGAAAGAATGAGGGAAAGGAGAGGAATTATTATTGAAAATAACAGTGTAAAAATGTGCATCGTAAAAAATGGTTAAAAATTCTTAGATATGGAAACATATTTCTCTCATAGATGAAGGATATATGAACTCTTTCAGAGAATAGGCATACTAATATCCAACAGTGAAATGACCAATCAGTTCCTTCTGACATGGAGAATTATTTGACTTTTCACAGAGAGGTGATTTATACAGATCTAAAAGTTAGCAGTCATCTTTCTGTACCTGGGTCTTCATTTGCTTCAGTTAATCCTTGTTTTCTGGAAAGACCTAGCACCATAATTGCATTGAACAGTAAATCTTGGGCAAGACATAAGGTTTATTTTGTACCATGGATTTTTTTTAAAGGACAGCACGCAGAAAGTAGTGTCCACCTGTCCTGGGTTCAGCAGCAGCAGTCATTTTTTCTCCTTCTTGGTAGCTGGTGCAGCTTGTGTTTTTGATTTTGGGCCTGGGAACTGCGCTGATAACACCAGTGTTTTCAGTTACTGCTTGGTAGTGTTTTGTCTGACCAAGGACTTTCTGAGTCTCATGCTATGCCAGGGAGGAGGGGAAGCCGGGAGGAAGCAGAGACAGGACACCTGACCCAAACTGACCAAAGAGGTTATTCCATACCACAGCACGCCATGTCCAGGATGTGAACACAGAGAGCAGAGACCCGGAAGGGTGTGGTGGTGGTGGACTGGGGGGTTCACTGCTGGGGGGTGCACTGGCTGGGTCGGGCTTGGTGAGCACTTCTATTCTCTTTATATTTCTCCTGTATTATTACTGGTGGTAGCAGTAGTGATTTGTGTTATACTTCAGTTACTAAACTGTTCTTATCTCAACCTGTGGAAGTTGCATTCTTTTGATTCTCCTCCCCATCCGCCCGGGACTGGGGGAAGAAAGAGGGGAGTGAGTGAGTGAGTGAGTGAGTGAGAAAACTATGTGGGTGGGGGGCTTAAACCATGACACCACCATAGTTCAAATCTTGCGTTACAATAACTTATCAAATGTTTCTGGAATCCTGATGCTAAAACCATGTGCAAGTTCACAGGTAAAAATAATTTTTCTCATGTTGCTGCCTTTTCTCAAAAGAGACTAGGTGGTGTTCAAATTCACCCAGAAAGGAGAGTGGATAGTTTTGGTGGGGAGTTTTCTGTAATGCAACTTGGGAAATTCAAATCCGGCTTTGGATTTTATGACATATGACCTTCAGAATACACTTGACTTTCTTGTTTCCTTTCTCCTTGGGGAAGGGGAGTTGGGGTTTTTGTGGAATCAGAGTGTACTGTATTTGTGGTGAGGACTGTTTAGCTATGCACTTTGTGCTGTATCTACCACAATGAAATCTTAATCCTGTTAAAATTCCCAACATAACACTAATGATTACTACTAAATAAAGATGCGGTAGAAAAATATATACAGCTTTACAGGTGCCAGCTTAACTATAGTGTTAAATAACTAGCAAAGCCTGCACCATTTCTCTTTCACAAAGAATTAAGTCATATTTCTGTTAAAACACCAAATTTAATAGGCTTCCTGCTAACTTTTGCATATAAGTAAAAGAATCTAATATGCCGAGTTTTCCCCCGCTTGAACCATGGGCTCAAAGAGCAACAATAATTCTGTTTTCCAATACTAAGATTTTCAAACTATCCCTTCCACTGCCTGAAGTAGTAAAGATTCAGCTGATTCTGGTCTTGCCTGATACAAAGCAAATAGATAGCATGTGGCATTTCTGGTTCAGTGACAACTTCTGACTGGTCTTTCTTTCAGTGTCAGAGTTGAAACTCCCTCATCTCTTCTCAGCAGCAGTGAAGATGTAGAATGAGATCAATTAAAATAGTTTGCTCTTGGTTGGCTTTTTCACTCCATATAGCATCCACAACAGTGTATCCTTCAGCTGCATGACAGTAAAAGCCTACATGAAGAGCTACTCATATTCAACCTGTGACTTCACCGTGCTCTGCCACCACCCTGCTGTCTTACTTTCATCAAAGCTTTTTGACAGAATCTTCTCCGCTATAGCTCATCATGTTTTTAGAGCTAGTTTTCCAGCCTTCATGACTTCTCTTCCTCTGTGTACACATTCCCCAGTGACTGGTGCATTTGGGATGGTGGCTTCTTCACAGAATATAATAAGCCCTTGTTCTGGTTTTATTTTGGCCTTAACTTGTGGCTAGAATGAGCCAAAAGTCATTAATGGTTATTGGCAGAGGAGCTAGGATGATGGACAGACATCAGTCAGAAAACACACACGCTGTCCTTCACCAGCTGTGAGGAGCGCTGTCTCTGTATTTGCTGTTCATACCCTACCCAAGCTCTCATCAGACTGAACGCTTCACATGCTGAAGTGACTCCTATCCTGCCGCCATTTGAAGATCCATAGGTAGAAACTGTAGCTGTGGCTGCAGGTGTCAACATATTCCCTTCTTGTCCTGGTTCACCTACTGGCTTTCTCCACAGTTTTGTGACTTGCTTTACACTTGGCATAATTGTGAGGTGGCTTTGGCAGACAGTGCCTTGCTTCTTTTTCAGCCTTCTATAGCTCTTGAAAGGAAAGGAAAGAAGGGGTAAAGGGAAGAAAGCAGCAAGGGCCATGATTGTGAAATGTGGTGAATAATAGGAGAAGGAGTATAATAAAGACAGGGAGTGCCAGCAGGAGAGAAGAGTATAGCTGTATGTATACTCTGTTGAAGTACAGTAAGGCATCTAGAGGAGGAATCAGGGAAGTGCTCCACTAGTAGAGAAAACCACCATTTGCAAAGTAAGAGGGAGTTTGAGAGAGATTATCAGAGATGAAGATGGGTGACTAGCTGGGTGCTTCCAGAGACGGAGAAGGATCTGTCATTAAAGGAATTTGGCTTTAGACTTAATACTCACTGGGCAGATGAAGCAAGAGAAGGGAGAGTTTGTTCTCTGGTTTCCTTTTCACGTAGATAAAATTGAAAAGTGTTTACATACATAGCTCAAAGCATGGCATTCTCTCCAGTGCCAAATACATGAATGACTTGACACCATTCCTCTTTCTGATTTTGTTTTCTTGAAGTTTTGTTGTTTTGGGTTTTGGATTTTTTTTTTCCCTGTTCAGATTATGCCCAAGAAGTCTTAGTGCTATTAAGGCACTGTGTCCTCCCTGTAGTAGCATAACACCTTCTGAGCAAGGTACATAACAGGCTGGTTCAGGCAACGCAGGAGATGTATAAACAGGAGTTTAAATAGGAGCAAAATAAATGTACATCAACAGCAGTCCCTGCTAATTCACTCGGATAACATTGGTTTCTTTAAGGGTTGATTTTACTTTCTAACCACTTTCTGAGTTTTGTGTAGTGAGGCTAAAGATAATACACAAGCATACAAGTATATTGTCATGGGTTCAGCGGTGGCAGTCATTTTTCTCCTTCTTGGTAGCTGGTGCAGCGCTGTGTTTTTGATTTTGGGCCTGGGAACTGCACTGATAACACCAGTGTTTTCAGTTACTGCTTGGTAGTGTTTTGTCTGACCAAGGACTTTCTGAGTCTCATGCTGTGCCAGGGAGGAGGGGAAGCCGGGAGGAAGCAGAGACAGGACACCTGACCCAAACTGACCAAAGAGGTTATTCCATACCACAGCATGTCATGCTCAGGATGTGAACACGGACAGTAGAGACCTGGAAGGGCATGGCAGTGGACTGGGGGGTGCATGGCGTGGTCAGGTGGTGGTGTAGTGGGGGGTTCGCTGCTGGGGGGTGCACTGGCTGGGTCGGGCTTGGTGAGCAGTTGTATTCTCTTTCCTTGTATTTCTCCTGTATTATTACTGGTGGTAGCAGTAGTGGTTTGTGTTATACTTTAGTTACTAAACTGTTCTTATCTCAACCTGTGGGAGTTGCATTCTTTTGATTCTCCTCCCCATCCCCCTGGGACTGGGGGAAGAAAGAGGGGAGTGAGTGAATGAGAAAACTACGTGGGTGGGGGGCTTAAACCACGACATATATTCAATAATAATGTAAATTTAAAAGAGCAAAAAGCTTTGAAATCCTTGCTACATACTGCACAAAATATTTTTGATTTCTTCTGTTCAGCAGAATAACTCTTGAGTCTGGTTTGGCATTTGTTCCTTTTGTGATAAGACATTTAAGACTAAAACACGCACTGTCTGTTGCATTGCAGTAAGCATTTAATGTTCTGTTTATTTGTATAATGGCCAAATGAAATTACTTTTTATCTGTATATCTGCATGTGCACACTCACACGCTTGCAGATTTTCACACATTCACATGTTTAAGCTGGAGAAGCAGAATGAAGGAAACTGGTGTGAGGATATAATACTTTGTATTTGAAAAAATGAACAAATTTGGTCCTCAAACTAGTCCATCAAGTAAAGACAAGATTATCCCCATTATTCAGAAGTGGTGACAGAGTGCAAGTGTCACTAAAGGTGCGACAGGACACATGGAGTCAATATCTGGGCCATCACTTGGAATTCAAATGGTCATGTTAACCTGGACCTCTTTCATAATGCAGAGAACAACCTTAAAGCTGGCAGTAGGCTAAAGCTTTCATTTAAAGATTATTTGGTGGTCACTGAAGCAAGTCGTTTCCTAATGGACAGATGTCCCCTTAAGTAAAGCCCTCCCAGGTGACTCCTTGTTTGAAGCTATGCCAGGTAAGGCAAAGACTGAGTTAACATGTCAACTGAAGCAACCTCTCAGAGGTAGTAGCTTTTGCTGAGAGTCTGGGCACCACCTCAGTGGCAGAGGAACATTTGCTTGTTGTACAGGATCTCTTGGTAGGACAGTCAGTCAATTGGTTTTTATAAGCACTTTAAGAACGCATTGTCTGAGGGTGGGGAAAGGAAAGCAATTCAAACTGAGGGTTATTTGTCAGGTTTTGTTTTTAAATTTGGGGAAACTCCGTGTTATTTAGATTGAAATAGCATTGCTCTATAAGTTAGGGGGTGAAGGCTTTATGAATTAGGAGGCTGATTGTCTTACTACCATGAAATGAAGGCCAGCCAAGTTTTAATGGTAGGCATATCTTCTCACAACCTACGTCATAATAATCATAAGTAACAAGAATTAAACTGTTCTTAATGATAATATTTTTTTCATTATCACATGTAAATTAAGATATGATGTGGGAACAGCATGCTTACAGGGAAATCATGTTTCCACTGAAGTGTCCTTTTGCAGGGAGATGCCTATATTGATCCAGTTGCCGTATCTGCTTCTTTTCTTTTAGTGTTCTAGTACTGAGGGTGTTACGGGGTCCTGCATTTCATCCATAATGTTACTACTTGGTGAAAGTCAGAACTTGCATATATTGTTTGAAGAGAGAAAAAAGCATGTGCTTCCATGCAGGCGTCAAAGAAATATGGAGATTCACAGAATTACTGTTAATTTTCCTGTCACAAGCATTCACTTAAAAAAATGACCCACAAAGACTTGAAGAAGAGGACAATACTGCAATGAAAATGAAAACAAATGGCATTAAAAGTCCAGAAATAGAAACCAATTGTAGCAACAGTAGGTTGGCTTTCCTGGTTTTTCTCCCATGTTCAGATGGCATCAATAACAATTTGGGGGTGACTGTTATATATTTTGACACGCTTGTGAGGTGGGCTGATGCCAACCTGATGAAGTTTAACCATGCCAAGTGCAAGGTCCTACACCTGGGTGAGAGCAATCCCAGGTACGGCTACAGGTTGGGCAGGGAAGAGATTCAGAGCAGCCCTGCGGATAAGGACTTGGGGGTGTTGGTCAATGAGAAAATGAACATGAGCCGGCAGTGTGAGCTCGAAGCCCAGAAAGCCAAGCATATCCTGGGCTGCATCAAAAGAAGCGTGACCAGCAGGTCGAGGGAGGTGATCGTGCCCCTCCACTCTGCTCTCCTGAGACCTCACTTGCAGCACTGTGTGCAGTTCTAGTGTCCTCAACATCAAAAGGACATGGAACTGTTGGAACAAGCCCAAAGGAGGGCCATGAGGATGGTGAGGGGACTGGAGCACCTCCTGTATGAGGATAGGCTGAGAAAGTTGGGGCTGTTCAGCCTGGAGAAGAGAAGGCTGTGTGGAGACCTCATAGCAGCCTTCCAGTACGTGAAGGGGGCCTATGTAAGGAAGGATGTAAGGAAGAAATTTTTTACTGCTAGGGTGGTGAGGCACTGAAATGAGTTGCAAGGGAGGTTATGAATGCTCCATAACTGGCGGTGTTCAAGGCTGGGTTGGACATAGCCTTGGATGGCATGGTTTATTGTGTCCCTTGCTGATGGCAGGGGGGTTGGAACGAGATGATCTTAAGGTCTTTTCCAATCCTAACTCTTTTATGATTCTATGATTCTATGATTTGTGATTAATGGTTCTCTTCTGTAACAGATGATCAGTTCTTTATAATCCCACCTCTTCATGAAATAATATGAAACTGTCTTATGAAAGAGAGGGGAATAAATTACAAGCAAGGAAAAGAAATGTTATTTTTCATGGCCAGTTGGCACTGCTGGAATTCTCTCTTGCATAAGGTCACTGAAAGTAATGTTACTTTTTTTTTCTTTTATATTTATTTTAATTTTAGGGTAACTCTGTGGCTGTTAATGAGATTTATAACTATGCAAGCTATGATGAAAAGGTTAATTGAATATTGAACTTCAAGATAAGAGGTGATGGCTTACTCCAGTCAGGAAGGAATTTCTCCTATCTCCCTTTCCCACTGTGCACAGCACAGTCCAGTGGGATGGGTGCATACTGGTTTGTTGCTTGTTTTTTTTTTTTTTTTCTGAAGTAATAACTTATGGGCCTTCATGAAAAATGTGTTGCAACAAATGGATAGGTTGACTAGCCTAGGGTGTAATCTCATTTCATCTCATGTAAACTTTTTGTCAGTTTAAGCAATATACTTGAATCCCTGTCCCTGGAAGTGTTAAAAAATCATGTAGATGAGGCCTTCAGCGCTATGGTTAGTGGTGGTCTTGGCAGTCTTGGGGTAATAGTTGGACTTGATGATCTTAAAGGTCTTCTCCAAAGTAGTTAATTCTATGAATATGAAGTATCAAATTCTAATGCAAAAGACATGTTTAATGCTCATGTGTGAGAACGGTAAATAACTGCCGTGTAATTTAGAACTAGTGCTGCAAGGCTTAACTGTTCTGTTTATCTCCCAACACTGAAGGTTGTAAGTGAGACTGTATTAGCACTATGTTAATTTCTTTACATACCTGAGTGAACTCCTGGGACTTCAAATTGACCAAATCAAAAGTTGACTTCTGCATGGTCATGTATCTTTGTATGGCCAACCAGACAGAAAAGGGAGCATAACATTGTTGAAGTTAAGGCTTAAGATGAATGAAAGGCATGCAAGACTTTGATATTTAGCTATCTTTCTTCTATAGATACAATCTTGGGTCGCAAACTGACTTGCTTCAGCTAGCAGAGTACTCTGTGTGGCTGTGAGGATATAAACATTAGATGGACACTTCCCCCTCCACCCCCATGCTGCATCTGTTTCACAAGAACATCTTTGCTGCTCCTCTAGGGATTGCATTAATGTGCAACACTGTAATAGCTGATCAGTGGAAACATAAGGTACATCAACCATTAACCACATTTTAGTTAGACTGCTAGAAAAAAGACAATCTTTTAACCATGCCAAGTGCAAGGTCCAACAACGGAGTCAAAGCAATCCCAGGCACAGCTACAGGTTGGGCAGAGAACAGATTCACAGCAGCCCTGCAGAGAAGGACTTGGAGATGCTGGTCAATGAGAAAAAACATGAGCCGGCAGTGTGAGCTCGCAGCCCAGAAAGCCAAGCGTATCCTGGGCTGCATCAAGAGGAGTGTGACCAGCAGGTCGAGGGAGGTGATCCTGCCCCTCTACTCTGCTCTTCTGAGACCTCCCTTGGAGTACTGTGTGCAGTTCTGGTGTCCTCCACATAAAGAGGACATGGAACTGTTGGAACAAGTCCAGAGGAGGGCCACGAGGATGATCAGGGGGCTAGAGCACTTCCCATATGAAAACAGGCTGAGAAAGTTGGGGCTGTTCAGCCTGGAGAAGAGAAGGCTGCGTGGAGACCTCATAGCAGCCTTCCTGTATCTGAAGGGGGCCTATAGGGATGCTGAGGAGGGACTCTTCATGAGGGACTGTAGTGAGAGGAGAAGGGGTAACAGGTTCAAACTTAAACAGGGGAAGTTTAGATTGGATATGAGGAAGAAACCCTTTACTGTAAGGGTGGTGAGGCACTGGAATGTGTTGCCCAGGGAAACTGTGAATGCTCCATTGCTGGGGGTGCTCAAGGCCAGGTTGGACATAGCCTTGGGTGGCATGGTTTAGTGTGAGGTGTCCCTTCCTATGGCAGGGGTGTTGGAACTAGATGATCTTAAGTTCCTTTCCAACCCTAACTATTCTATGATTCTATGATTCTCCTCCCTGTTATTAGAAATATTAATCGATGGTAGTGTTTCTCCCATAGATGCTAATGGTGGAGTTGAAGGGTTGATGTAACTGAGGACATCTTGGGAGAGAAGTAGTAGTGAAAGAAAAGCAGCATGGTGGAAACCTGGGAGATTAAGTTTCCAAAGTGCCTGAGGTAGCAGCCACTGAAGTTCCAAGACTGGCGCTCATGGCTGCATTCCCCCAGTTTCCACAGTACCTGTAACTCCTGTTTTGGAGTTCTTCCCTTTCCCTCCTCCCCTCTAACTTTCTGCAGATGCTTAGCATATGTTGAATAGAAAAAGAGCGTTATCTCTTTTCAACCTTTTTCTCTGATACCTTGAACTAACCACATAGCATAGGATTTTTTCAGTATTTAAATAAATGACATAAGGTTTTGTTTTTATTTGAATTGAGGAGAATGAAAGTGAGGAAGTGCAAATGATTTTGCACTGTGATCTGTGGCAGATGTACATTAAGTCAATAACATGTTCATTATGTAAAGTGAATTTATTTTAATTTACTTTTAAAATTTATTTCAGTCTTCTACCTCTCAAATTTTCAGGTAGTGTTTTTCACCACTGAAATTATTATTCAGAGTTACACCCCAAAAGTATATTTTGTTACAGAGTATTTGTGAGCTACAGACTCTTGGCTGTGCCTCCTCCTGGCCTTTAAATATATCTACAGGCTTAAGCAAAGATTTCCATTTGCCACATTCTAGTGTGGCCAATGTAGGGTACTGGATGCTGTAAAGAGTTAGTAAGAATAGCTGGTTTCTAGATAGGACCTCAAATTCTTAGCATTTTCTAAACTGAGGATTAAAAAGTTAGAGTTTTCCACAGGTTTCCATTACATTTCCTATTTAGCATACTGTGTGCTGTACATTATTAAAGAGTACTGCTCTGACATGCCCCCCAAAGAAGCGAATTAACATTTCTTGTGAACTCTGTTCTTTTGTGGAAAAGTAATAATGACTCAAGCAGCTCCAAAAGTTTCTCAGATGAATCAGAATTTATTACTCGTAAAATGAATGCCCATTACACTTGCTGATACTGCACATAAATTGTCATTTATAGAAAAAAGGGCCTTTTTTAGTGTTCTGGATAACAAATTTGTGACTTGCTCAGAGAATATGAACAAACGCAACATATAAGTGACATATTTGTGAGACTTCTGCTTCACCTTGCTGATCAGCTATTGTTCTCTTTATGAACCTTTACTTTTGACTCTTAAAGTAAATTTTAATCGTTATTTGTTTCTCTCAGAAGAGAGAAAGCCAATTGTGGCCAGTGAAAAAGATGAGCCCTGCCTTGTGCTTTGGGTCTGGCTCAAAGCTTTTTCAGTTACCACTTTTAGAGAAGTACCCATGTGCCAACGTGGACTTAAGCAAAGTTGAAATTGCTGCTGGTGTGTTGTTGTTTTGTGGGTTTGGTTGTTTTTTTTTTTTGGGGGTGGTGGTGGTGGTGGGTTTTTTGTTTGTTTTGGGTTCTGTTTGTTTTGGGTTTTTCTGTTTGTTTTACCGATTCAATTTTCTTCCTCCTTAAGGCTGACTTAGTTTGTCTTTTCTTAAAAATCTTGTTTCTTCCTCTTGAACTAAATACTTAAATTTTCTAGGTATACAAGTGTGCTTGCTAACTAGTCCCTTGGTTCAAAGAAGATATGCAATCAGGAGAATTATGTTAGTCAAATGTGATGAACTTAATCTAACTACTGTAACTAAGGAGATGCCTTAAGAAAGGATTCTTTCTGAGGAAAAAGGGTTTCTCAACATCCATTTAAACTTCTAAAAGGACTCCTAGGTCTTATCAATGACTTTTGTGAATTTAGGATATAACTACTATGTTGGAGTAACTCTTTGATTTCTGCATTATGTCTCTAGTGTGACTAGAAAAAGCAAAGTCAGAAGAAAGTATATTTAAGACATAAAGTGGGGATTTAGACTGGTCTATAGGAACATACTTAACCTTTCTGTGCAATTCTCTGCCTGTGTAATGGGGATAATGTATTTAAATACAGCACAAGAAGTCTGAGGATTAATCGGTTAATGAATTCCTAGTACCCTGAGCTTGAAAAGTGTGCTCTAAATGTTTTCCCATAGAAATTTCTCCACTACCTGAAAAGAGAGGAAGAAAAAAGCCAATTCACTGCTTTAAAGAATTGTGAGAATTCCATCAAGAGCACAGATAATTAAAATCATATTAATAGATTTTTAGGTCTTCATTTTTCCCTTGAGGCCAGGTGTCCCTGATTTTTATCTTTCTTTTTTTTTCTTTTCCCCTTCAAGCAATGTCCCTGACTCAGTTGTCGAAGACCGAGAAGCAAAAGTGCCCACCTAGCTTTGAACTTGATACCTGCAGTAGAGTGGCAAGGTTAAATAAATGGGGTGGCTGTCATGCTGGTCTTTTTTTTTTCTTTCTTTTTTTTTTTTTCTTTTAAGCTGAGCATAACAGTCAAAAAGATCGTCTTCCCCCAGCCCTTCCCTCCCCTATTGTATTTTTAGGTTGTACGCACTCCTGCCTCTGTCTCTTCCTTAGTCCCAGCTGAAGATTTCAAGGGAGATGAGAGCTCTATTTTGTTTCTCCCTTGTATTGCAGATAGGGGGAGGAGGTGGTTATTAGAGAGAAGCGCTCTCTCTCGCTCGCTCTCTCCGTCTCTCCCTCTCTGGCTGATAGCACTTATCTCTCGCGCGCTCTCCTTCTCCTAGGTGATCCATTTCTAGGCAACGTGCTGGCTGCTGTCGGAGCTGCCAGCTCTCTCCGCATCCCACCAGCAAAGCAAGCTCCAAAAGCAACCTGCAGACCATCATCTGCTGCTCTTCCCTGCCTCGCTCCGGTCACTCCTCCTCTCGCTCCTGCCCTGTCCAGCCACTACCTCCCGCTACAGAGACATCACGCTGGGCTTCCTTTGCAGATTGCTTTATTTTATATTTTCTTTTTCCCTCTCCAGTTGCGGGAAACAGTTTTTCTAAGCGAAGGGTGTGTGTGTGTGAGGAAATCTCTGCATTACTATCTGCATTACCTTGAAGTTCACTTTGTTTTTTGGCCTCCGGGAGGGCTTTTCCTGCAGGATTCTGGTTGCTGGAAACGGGATCGGCTGCTCTCCCGGTTGCCCGCTCCTCCCCCCTCGCTGAGGGAGAGCTCTTTGCTGCGGGCTCCTGGGGCTTCTCCGGGGTTTGTGTGTGTGCTTCTGTGTGCGTGTCTACGCGCGTGTGTGTGTGTGAGCGTGTGCGTGGCGTGGGTTGGAAGTTGCTGTGGACCGAAAGGATCCCTGGACCCGGCGGAAGGATGGGGATTGTCTGACCGGCAGCAGCGGCTGCTGCCGGCGGCGGCGCCCGGGCTGGATGGATTTGCTGCCGGCGCTCCCAGCAACTCCGGCGCTGCTCAGGAGCCCCTCCAAGTGAGGCGAGGGTCCGCCGAAGAGCGAGGCGCTACCAGCCCCGAGCTCGCTCCCTGCCCAGCCGCGGCTCTGCGTCGGCCACCGGAATTTACACGCTCCTCCGGCGGCGCCTAAAACTCTTGGGTTTCCTGCGCCGCGCTATCTTCCGCGGTGGCACCGCTTGGCGAAGAGATCTGCTGTTTCAAAGCCTGGACCTCCAGAGGAAATGGAAGTTTTCTCCCTCATCCTGGTCGTGTCCGTCTGTTGGACTCGAACCTGGAAAGCTGCGATTGCAGATTCAATCATTCATATCGGTAAGGGGGTGCTGCGACTGCTAGTGCTGCTGGACACTTTTCCAGCTTTCCTTTGCAACCTTCCCTCTTTTGGCAGGTTTCCCTTTCCCTCCCCCGCAGCCCCCGCTTTCTTTTATCCCTTGCTTTTTTTTTCTGTTTGTTCTTCTCTTATAATTGCTTTCCACCAGGATCTTGGCAGCCCTCTTTTCCCCTATTGCTCTGTGTAAACGTTTCTTGTCGGCGGGGTATGTGCGTGCTTTAGACTTTGAGGTTTTGCGCAGCTGTTGGTCTGGGGGGAGGGGGACAGAGCTCGAGCACTTCCCCGGTCCCTCCAGCAGCCCCTCAGCTCCAGCCTGCCTTCCTCCTCCTCCGGCTCGCCCTGGGGCGGGGGACACCCCAAGCCTCTCCGTATTGCAAAGCCTCCCCCTTGCCTTTCTTAATCGCCCATTCCTCCTTCCTCTGTTGCCGTGGAACAGGTGGTTTGGCACCGTGAGCGCTTCCCCTCCCGCAGGCGGACAGGAGCCGGGGGCTCCAGCCACCGCGCACCCCATTCCCGAGCCGCTACTCCGCCGGCCAGGTGGCTGCCTCCCGTGGCCGTGGCGCCAGGGAGGGGTAGCGGTCTACCCCGTCGCCAGCGGGTGCAGGCGGGGATGAGCTGGGGTAATGCTATGTACAGCACTGCCCGCGCTCCCAGCCGGGCTTCCTCCCGCCTCCCGTCTCTGTTTTTTCTCGCCATGATCCGGAGCCACCTCCGGCCCGGCAGCCCTCTTCCCGGCTTGTGCATGCCCTGGAAGCGCTGGGCCCCGCCACCGGGTGGCGGTTTGTTTCCAAGACTGGCGAGAGCGGGTCGCCCCCCTGCGCCGACCGGGGATTAGCGGGGAGGGGAGGCAGAGGAGGAGAGAGCGCTTCCCCCTCGGCTGCTCCCCCATCTGCAGGCACCGCACGCAGGCGGAGCGGGAGCCTGGAAACGCCGGGAGGTGGTGGTGGTGGGGGCTGCCCCGGGGAAGGTGCATTTGGGGGCAGGGTTCCGTCAGCTTTTTGGGGAGGTCCCCGCGGAGGTGCCGCGTCCCCCGGGGTTGGCTTTATAAATATGTCTGCCGGTGCCTGTCGTGGGAATGTGTAGCGGGTTTCTGTGGAAGGGAAAGCAGGAAGAACGTTTGGAAAGCCCCGCCGCCAAGAGGTTTTCTGCAGGATACCGATATTTGGGTAGCGATGCTCCAGACCCTCTTGTAGCTTTCCCCCCCGTGTAGTCCAAGGGCTACCGCTCCCCTTAGGTACTGCAACTTTATAAGGGTCAGTCCTTAGGGCTTGGGTGCGACTGGAGCATCTGCTGCTGCTCAGGGGAGGCAGTGCCTTACGCCCTCCTTTTAAAGGGAGAATGACTTGTTTTAAAAAATTCTTCCCAGTTGTAGACTGTTCACGGGACATTAGGTTGCGTCTTAGGATTTCTTTCTTAAGAGCTTGTAACACAGTGCTCTGATATTAGGGTTTTCGGGGAAATTTTGACTGTAGTAGATAAGGAGTTTCTTTGCAATCGCTTGTTCCCAGTCCCTGGCTCTGGGAGTGGTGCTGGGCAGACTCTATGCCTCTGTACCGGCATCAGGGGAGGCGATGGCTTTTCTCTTTTCCTCTTAATGACAATTTTGTTTGTTTCACTTGTGGTGTACCTGTCGTACGTAAACACCGCTAATGTTTTTTATAAGGCTGTTAGTGATTAGATACATCAACACGGTAAATCCTTACGGAAAGCAAAATAAAATATCAAAGTAGTTGCTTCATCCACGATTAATTTGTCTTGAGAGACAATTAATACAGTTGACAGTGGGGTTACCTCTTTTTATAGTCTGGTTTATGTTGCCATGAAAATGGCAAACTGATAATTGTTGCATGGAACTTCAAACCTACTAAAATGAATACATGGAGAATAAATGACCTGAAATTAGAACTGTTTTAATCTTAAATGGCTAAACAGCTAAGCGTTCCAACATGTACAGCTGCCAGATGAAAATGTGGCCTCTGGTAACACCACTGTATTTTGTGACCTGGCTGTTCTGACCCCTTTTTGTTTTCTTCCACTTTTACAACCTAAACTTATGTGTAAAATATTTAGATGCAAATAATAAACTTTTTTTATGTATACGAGTTAGCAAAAGCAGTAGCAGGATACTCTATGAACACATTAACTACAGGAGAATTCATAAAGCCACAGAAAAAAACTAAAATGCTCAGTTCAGGGGAAAAGAAATACTACCAGTGGTAGTACTGATGCCTTAGGCAGCAAACAATAAATGCATTATCTTTTTCTCATTCTACAGTGCTAAGATATTCCAGTGGAAAATGTTTTCCCATGTTTGGGAGGGGCAGATGGTTGTAAAAAGCCCGCTATGTTACCTGTGTGTATCCTTTTTCTGATAGCATGTACTTTTCCAGTATAATGTACTGTCTTGCCTACATGGTGTTTGATGTGTTTCCTGTATTGAAGTATGTTATCAGCCATCTCTTAGACAATGCCAAAAAATGTTACTATTCAGTGAGTAGAGATTAGCAATGTGTTGATGGCAGTGGGAGGGGTATGGTAACTGGTATTTATCTATGATATACTTGTTCATATTCCTGTCTTATGAATGGTTACAGCTGCTGCTTTTGATCATTAGAGCAGGTCTGTGTGTATGGAAATGTGCACATTTAAAAATAAACATTTTCCTATAGCATATTTTGAACATTGGTAGGGCTGCTCATATAGTATGTATGTTTCTGCTGCTCTGCTATTATAAATAGGAACTGGCAGTTCAGAAAGACTACATTAGGCACTCTCGTGAAAATGTTAAAATGAATCGATTCCACTGTTATTTTCGTTACCCCTATACAAAAAAAAGGGCAGGGTTATCATGTCAAAACTGTGCAATTCTGTATTATGCTGCTTCTCTCAGCCCATGCATTGATTGAGTAATTTCATCAGCTCCACATTACTTGATTGCTTAGAAGTTTCCTAATGATCTGTATGCTGTAGGAAAAATCTGAAAGTCGTGAGTGGAATGGCAATGATTTTGTGTTTTATGAGGCTATTCAAAAAGTCGCTCTGATTTATGTAGCTTGAAAGCTCCAAAGTCTCTGAGATTAGCCATGCTGCCTGATATTTTCTTCATACATCAGTCATCCCACACTCCTCCCTCCCTGAACAGGAGTTTAGAACAGTACTTTAATTAAGCAGGGATTGGATGGCATTCCTTGTCAACTGCACAATTTGTACATCTACAGCTGATGGTCTCATGCTTTTATGTTACTTATTTTGTGCTCATTTTTTTCCTCCTGACATGTACATAGTAATATATCTGTATGTGCAGATGGATTTCCTATTGTGCCTATAGAAACATATATACAAACGTGTATATTAGGTGCAGCAAAATCACCTAGGATAGCAGTCACACAGAACAGGTACAAGAAGTTTTGCTGAAAAAAATACACTAAAGTATTTTTAAAGGCTAATTCAGTCCTATGGAGTTGCGTACTGCTCTTAGCTTTTTTATTTTTAATGGTAAGCTCAGACATATACTATATAGCTATATATACTGTATGTGCTTTTACATGTATTTATATGCATTCTTTTAATAGATATTTTTATATATACACTATATTTTTTTTTCTGAGAGAGGAGACTAGATCTGCTCTTCCCTTGCACATTTCAGTTTTAGACTTTGGAGGCCTGGACTGCTGCATTCCTTGTGTTAGAAAAGTTCCCAACATTGCTGTGTCCTGAGTTTTTGCTTGTATTTCAAAGCTCTTCTGTACCATAATAATAATATCAGGGTAGTTCCAACATGTGGTCTTACTTTTCTTGGTATCGGTAGTGTGTTTAAAATGTCTTTTTTTGTTTGTGTGTTTTTTTTTTGTTTGTTTGTTTTTGTTGTTTTTTTTTTTGAAAGGGAAAGGTGGTATGAACATCCATGTTTCTCCTTGTAAGCTGGTGTACTACAGTGTGGTTTGGCTTGTATTGTGCATTGGTAATAGGAGTTTAATTTGCCATGTTATTGGTAAAGCCTCATTAGAAGATGTTGTAATGTATGTCACCATGCATTGCAGTATTCTTACATACATTTTGTAAAGTACAGGGCAAGCGAGCAAAACTGATTTAAAAAAACCCAAAAACTATTGATGTGTCTATAGATAGCATCTACAGATGAGGATTCAGGGCTCTGTCTTCCGTTCTGTAGAACCTGCCAAGTTTACTTGCTTATTTTAAGCATACAATGAAAACCTGGAATACAGCATGCTGTGGCTTAGCAGCCAGTGGGTTTTGTTAGTAACTATGTTCTACCTAAATGCAAGGCATACGTGGAGTACTTGGTGTTTCTGTGTGCGCTATTTCTCAAACTCCAGGTGCTTAAATTTGCGATAGTATTTCAGGCCCTGTAACATGTTTTAGTGCTAGTTATTCTGCAGCTAGAGAGGGATAATTTTGCCTGCCATAGATTATGGCTTGCTACCCTCCAAAGGCGTATTTGCCATTAGGTGTCACTGCTTTCTGGAGTGTTTCTTAGTGATCTCCAGGGCCTGATCCAGAGCCTGTCATAATCCAGGTGAGTCGCTTAGTTGACTTCAGAAGTTTTTAAACTGAGCCTGTGGATTGCTGACTACAGCAGGTGGCTCCTTTTCATATTCGTAAATAATTCTTAGTGCTATTTCAAGTCCTGTGTCCTTGATAAAGGTGGGGGGGAAGGGAGGGTAAGGCAGTGATCCATTTTCAAGGGATGTCCTAACAAATGCCCAACATGGCAATCACTGCTGCTGCTGTGTGCTTTCAGATGAGTACTTATGGTTGCACAGGGTCTTTATTCTCACAATGCCATCTTTGAAAAAACACACTGGAGAAAAATCTGTTAAGACTGTGACTACATAAACCTACCAACTAAGGTTCATTTAACTTAATGAACAAAGGCATTAAGTACGGTTCTCTTCCACTCCCTGGCCTTGTAAAGCAAGTGGTATTGGCAGGAGATGACTTTTGTAAGCCATTAGGTTACTCCCTAGATATAGTGTTGAATTTACATCATTTTCTTTCATTTGATATATAGGTATCTATAATCTGCCATGACAGTCTGTTTTTTGCTGAAATTTATTAGGGGCTTTTGCCTTTTGAGGATTGTATTTTTGCTCCTTTTCGCTGCTACTCACTGCCTTTTTTTTGTCAGTGTGCTAACAATGGTTTTAAAAATAGTTTTTGTGAAAGAGTAGTTCTATTTGGCTATGTGTTTCTAGTTATTTTTCTAATTACCTAAATGATATATGACAGCATACACTATCTACACATTCTGCAAACGGTTTGTGGTTTACATCATCAGTTTTACACACAAACAATTACTGTTTGCACTTAAGAACAACCAGTGGGAAAAAGAAACAATGTTCATAAAATGATTTATAATTTGAGGAGGAGCAAATAATCAAACTCTGAAACTAAATTACGATACTTGATGGCTTAGTGTGTGCAAAGTCTTGACTTCAGGTGATACACTGGTAATGAAGCAAACTAGTATACCTTTCTGCATCTGCAAACTCAGATGTAACTTTTTTTTTTTTTTTTGTAATGAGATTTGAATTACTCCAGAAGGAGTAATTTATTATCTATGGTGGTGACATTGGAAGAAAACTTTGATTTCAGTGGCAGGCTTGGCATGTTTGTGGAAACCGGAATGGCTTCATGCCTGAATGGCCTTACAGTTCAGGTCATGGCTCTGGTGATGCTGACACTCATCTCTGAGAGCTCCAGATACACTCATTTGTTTGTGTTATCTAGAAGTGCCAAGGGGCAAGCATGACAATCACAGTACAGCATAATGCGCAGTGTCCCAGCAAACTGTCATAGTGGGTAGGCACTGGGCATGAAACCTCATGCTTCTCTGGGGCATTTTGTATCCTAAACTGACTGGCAGCGGGCTTCCTACTGGGCTTCTTGGGTAGAGATGCAATTCCTCTCCTGCTGTGATGTTACTTTATCTTCCTTCACAATCTGTCAGTCCATTAGTAAGCAGGAGTTGACCTGTTGCTAGTAGTTACCAAAATGAGCTATATTGGCCTTTTTCAGAGTACTGTTGACCATGGTTTCTTTGCTTGTCCATGCTAGTAGACAGTTGGAGATGGTGCAATACTAAGATGATGTAATGTGATACTCGGCATGTAATATGTGCTAAATGAGTAACCAATAAGTGTGGTGCTGTTCTAGTTAAACCATCCTTGACACCAAGTAAGGATGACCTGGGCAAAATCTTCTGGGCGTGGGGTTCTTAGGTGGCTTGTGCGTTTGAAGCAGCATGCAAAGAGCAAGTACTGTTGTCTGATGTTACGAAGTAGAATTTAATTGCGTATTCTTGCTGTAATAATTTAAACAGAGACTCACATGGAAGTGTTTAGAGGAAGAATGGATGAGGAAATGATATCTTTCTTGCCTTATATTTCTGTACTTCGGTCTCTTCCCATGAGCACTATTACAGCAATTTCCTCTGTTGTTCTTCATTATAGGAGTCAGGCTTTGGTTTCTGGTCATTGTTGGCTGAGCAGTTGTGAAAGATGATGGAGTAAGGAAAAGAATCTCTTGTATCTGCAACCACTATAATTAATAATGGTTTATGCGACTTAGAGAGTTGTAACTGATCTTCGTAACAGGGAGGACACAGGCTGAAATTGAAGGTTAGTAGATAAAATGTGCTGGTGTTTGGATGACAGTTATGAAACTTGGCAAGGGAACAGGCTTGAAATTGTGTGGTGCTGTAATTTTGTAAGGTTCAGAATTTATCCTAGTTTCAGTGATAATATACTTAATTCAAAGGAAGAGATATTTCAAATTTTGTACTGTACCACAAAGTGTACTGCAGCTGAAGTCTTGTTCCTGCTTTGGTCTGGGGTAACCACATAAGCTTAAGGAAGGGTTATGCTGTGAGCTCCCAGTGTTGCGCTAAAAAAAACCCCAAAACCCCAACACATAAAAAATGACACTTACTTAATGAGAAAGGATAATACATTAACAACAGCATTTCTCTGTAGCATTATGGTGGAAGAGGGGGTACAGGAACATATACTGTAGTTTTACTTAACTGTAAACGGATGGATTTGTAAGTATGGTTAGATGTAAAGTAGATTTCCATTGCACACTTGAGTTGTGGAATGATGGGGGATGAGGGTAGAAAAAGAGATAAAAGAAAAAAAGTTCTCTGAAATTTTTTCTGGGTTTATCTGACCAGCTATGTTCAAGAGGAAACTGAAAAGGAAATTAGTAAAAATGCGAAGATGGGAGGAAAATAAGATATCAAAGGCAAGAGCCACTAGTTCTTTGTTTCTGTTTCTCTGGGAGCTGTGTAATTTTCCTGTAAGTGCTATGCTAGATGGAAAAGTTCTGAACAAGGAAGAGGAAAATCTGAAGATACAGAATTTAAATGAAGAATTATATATGTATTTTAACCTATTAGATAACACTCTGCACTGAAATGCTAATTATTCCTAATTGTTATATTTGCTTTACCCATGAATAAAATATCACATATCTAATAAAATATGCAGTGAAAATCACTGTAAAATCCCTCTTGGAGTCTTTCATGCAGATTTAAAGGATTTAATCTCTTATTTCTTCATTGCTTTTTAAATCATTAACTTTCTATAATCACTTGGATTGCTAAGGCCAATATCCAGTGAACCTAATGATAATTGCTTGTTTTGCAGCACAATTTTTTGTTAGACCAACCATATCTTTCTCAGAGGCTTAAATCGAGTTGGTGATTTCATTATAATAATTCACTTGTGATAAATCAAAATCAAACAGCACCACTCCGGTGCTGTGGAAAGTAGCTTTGGATGAGAACTCCAGAGAGCAAAGGATGACATAGCAGCAGACCTGAATGTCAGGCCTGAATTTGGTGTGCTTTCTTTTAACATATATAATACTTTCACAAGTGAGCAGTTTTGCAAATCTGCTTTAAATAGAGAAATGAAAATGTGCACAGGACAGTCTACCCTGCCACGGGACTCCAGCTGAAAGCCTGTGTTCAGGACCTAGACCTGATGACAGACAATAACTTCATTTGGTTTTAAAGCATGCAGGAGCACAAGTCTGACTGACTGCCAGTCGAGCTTAGGTTTCTGAGCCATTGATATGTTTTGAGGATGACAGTTGTCTTCTGAGGTGACAAGACTATTGCAGAGTTACCTCAGTGACAGCAATGAGTACTGAAAGTGGTCTGGTAGTATGCCATCGGTTAAAAGCATGCCGTGGGGACATCTGCAGACTAAACACGTACTAAGCAAGAGTGCGACGACAGGTGACACGGACTCCTCTCGTGAGATGAAGAGAAGGCAGATTATTGAAATACAGCTCAAGTTTTATACCTTTATTCTAGCCCCCGACAACAATTTTCAGTTCCCTTTTTTCTATATCAAGCATTGATCACAAGATTATGACATTATTCTTAGCACAGCCTTATCTCATGTTAGTCTTATGATTACATTATTGCAAACACAGCGTATCTATAATCACTTATTGCTAGCACAGCATCTCTTACTGCTAACACAGCTTCCATTATTGCTAACACAGTGTCCAATATTGTTAACACAGCGTCCACTATTGTTAACAGAGTGTCTGCACATTCTATTCTTGTTTGTTGCCAGTTCCTTTTCTTTATTCTTGGTTCCTGCTTTGCCAAGGCCTGCATCCAACCATCTCTATGAAGTCCCAACTGCTGCCTGTGGCGAAGGCCAAACTGCAGCCATCTTCCACACAAGGATATTTGTTGATGCATAAACTTTGCATTTTTTCAGTCTTTCCAATGTCCAGCTTAAATGTTTGAGAATGTTTTTAAACTGTTTTGGGTACTGGATTGTTGTTAAATGGAAAAAGCCTGTGGAAAAGATCTGGTTCTCACTCAGAGAAGCTACTATTGAGTACTGGCATTGTACAGCCAGTATATGGTACAGACTGTGTGTTAAATGGCAGATGGAAGGCAATAGCTATAATTGGTCATATTAAAATACACATACTTCCCTCTTTCATTATTTTTATCCATTTCTTCCTCTCTTATATTCCAAGTTTATGGCAAGAAGTTGTGATGGTTGCTGTGTTCTATACTCTGAATTTTTTTTTTCCCAATCAGAGAGAGCAAAGTTAAACATGCCATAACACAAATATCTGTTATTTGGACAGAAAAGGCTGCTTTTAGTTTCTCTGGAATTCCACTTATTTGACCTCTTTTGAGACAAATATACCTCCAAAAGTTGGTTATTACGCTTAAGGCTAGTCTTTCTTCACTTCTCCCTTTTGTGAACATATAGACCCAAGCAGTATTGCAGTATATCCACTAATATATTTGCCATAAAGATTTTAAAAATTTACTACTCAGGTACTACCTAAATTTCTATGTCCGTGCTACAGGTTAATGCAAGCATTGGGGTATGTATTAATGTATGCATATACAATGTATAAACACACTTCTTTAGAAATCAGAGGGATTATTCTTTTTAGAAATATTTCATTATATTTTTCTTTGATTTGGGATGACATTTGTTTGTGCCTTAAGTACCAACACAGAGATTCGGGAGGCTTTTTACTTACAGGCAGGAAGTCATAACATGAATACAAATAATGAAATGGCTCCCCACTGTGCTAGAAGCTGCACAGATGTGGAACAAGAAGCTGGTTGTCAGAAGATTTGATGATGAAGTAATAGAGAGGGCTCAGATCTCTCTGGCTCAGTTTGTAAACCAGGAGACAAAGTTGCAAATCTTTTTGTGTCTTCTGGGAGATGGATTCATTCATTCACATTTGTGAATAATCACTCTGGGTATGAAAGACTGAAAGCATGCAGGTATGTCTGCAGGGATGTCCTGAGAGGGCAGATGCCATACTTCCTGATTTGGGATATGTGAGAATAAACGTTGCAGTGCTATGAAGTAAGAGAGTTGATAAGAAATAAAGGCCAGCAATATGTGTATAATCGTTACCTGTGATGCTTTATTGCCAATAATATTGGTTAAATTGGCAAAATGAAAACAGTCATTATCTCATCAGCTGCTGACATACTAGTCTCTCATTTTACTTTGTACAGAAACTAATGCATGGTTACGCACATACATGCTTACTTTCTGTTTCTTTTGTTTGGACATATATTTCAAAGTACAGTTTTGGAAGACATGACATCTAGGTAGAAAGAAAAGAGCCCTTTGTGGGAGGTGGAACAATGTATGTTGCAAAATGCCTTACTATATTTAAAAGAGATATTTAAATACAATCGGTGATTCTGAAAGCACCTACAGCCTTGTTAGCTAGCCTTATGGAGTTACTGGAATGTTACTAAAATGTTATTGAAACAATTTAGAGAAACTATTTTCCAAGTCCTTGGAGTAGACCTCCCATTATGTAATAAGATTGCATCTGGGAGATGCATGAGAGACACTCATCTGTTTGGAAAAATTTCTCTCATTTTTACACATGCTGCAAAGGTTATAGGGACTGTCAAATGAAATGGCTGAGGGGAGTGGGCAGGAGAAAAGGGCATCCTGTGTACAATGGGTTTTTTAGACAGGAAAATGATCAGCCATGCTTGGTGTCACCATCACAGAGGGTATTGTCTTAGGAATATCATTGATGCTGTGTCTACCTGCAAGGAGAGAAGTTTGCAGGTAAAGGATAGCATTATTGGCAGTTTCTCTGCAGCATAGAAGTTCTGGGAGCAGGAGTACTGTGGGAAAGGTTCTGGTGGTGCTTTCTACATGGGAGGTTTAGAAGGGAGTGGGTGGTTGTGGTTAGCAGTGGTGGGAGTTGGTTGGGTGGTGAAAGGAGTGCAGGAAACATTTGGAGGGGGCTAGCCCAATAGGTGGGCCAGGCTGACTTTGTAAAAGTGCAGCATAATTCTAGGGAATAGCATGCAATTTTACATTTATGTGGGCTGGTGGCTGGGCTTTCAACATTTGGGACATGCCGTAAAGGACAGTTATATATGTATGCCTATGAGGAAAGTTGGGAAATCCAAAGACATGAGGCACTGGATTGGCCAAAAAAATTATAGACTAGAAAATCGGATTTTTTCTCCCCGCCCAGCCTCTACAATTTTACTGTAAAGCATTTAATTTCTGTGGTAGACTTTTTTCTCCTTAGCTGATAATTGTACCTGGTTACTTTGCAGAAAAGCAAGATCCATTTTATCTTTGTATTGTCTAGTACTATTGTACACCAGCAATGAGTACTGAAGTATTATCTTCCAC
Organism: Myiopsitta monachus; assembly: GCA_017639245.1. Classification (NCBI taxonomy): domain Eukaryota; kingdom Metazoa; phylum Chordata; class Aves; order Psittaciformes; family Psittacidae; genus Myiopsitta; species Myiopsitta monachus. The sequence continues at coordinate 67,338,212 of CM029917.1, read as the reverse complement.
CCCTCTCCTCCCAGGATAGCTCCGAGCATACTGTACTTTCCCGTACCTTAGTATTTTCCCTCCAATTAAATAATCTTCCTTTGCTTCCTCTGTGCAGCAGTTTATTGCTGGTCTGTACTGTGCCTCTGTGTAAGCTCAGCTTCTGTGGCTGGGAAGTGGGAAGAAGGGATGCACACAGCCACAGCTTCTGCTCCATTGACTTTTGACCTAATTTAGGAAGGAAAGAGAGGGAAAATAATGCAGTGTATGTCCAGATTCAAAGCCTGCTGTGCCTTTTATGGAGTGAGGGAGAGCTCTAGCTTTCACTCATCTGATCATTTGAAATAGCCACATAGCTTGCGCTGAAAGTTAGATCTCTCTTCAGTGAAGCTCTAGAGTTGTGAGTGGGTCTTATCTTATGCTTATCTTAGCCCATATTCTCATTTGGGCTGTTGAGGCTGAAGTCTGGTTTTCTGTCAACATTGGTCCTGTCCAACCCTCATTTAGTGCAGTAAAGGGGCAGCCACTGATTTGTGTTTCCACTAAATGAGCTGCACTAAGAGTGGGGATAATACGTTTTAGATTTTTTTTTTTTTTTTTGAGATCAGTGATCTTTAATAACAGGGCGGAATGATGTATGGAAGGAGGAGATGAATGTTTCCTCAGGGGAAGGTAGATAAAGAGGAAAAAAGTCTCAGTGCACCGCAAGATCATGGAATAAATCCTGCAAACTGTGCTAAGACCCATGGAAAATAAGTCTGTGACTAGTGACAGCCAGCATAGTTTCAGTAAGGGCAAATCATGGCTGACTAATTTGGCAGCCTTCTAATGACAGAATTACAGCATTGGTAGATAAGGTAAGAGCAACTGATATCATCTACCAGTACTTGTGGAAGGCATTTGACACTGTCCTGCACAACACCCTTGTCTCTAAATTGGAGAGGCATGGATCTGATGGATGGACAACTCTTTGGATAAGGAATTGGCTGGTTGTTTGCTCCCAAAGAGTTGCAGTCGATGACCCCATGTGAAAGTGGAGACCAGTGATGAGTGTTGTTCTTCGGGGGTCAGTGTTGGGACTGTCACTGTTCAACATCTTTGTTGGCAACATGGACAGTAGGATTGAGTGTATCCTCATACCCTCAGCAAGTTTGCCAGTGACACCAAGCTGAATGGTGCGGTTGACACACTGGAGGAAAAAGAACTGGCTGGATGGCCGCACACTAAGAGCTGTGCTCAATGGCTCAATGTCCAGCTGCAGACCAGTAACGAGTGGTGTCCCTCAGGGATCGGTGTTGGGACTGGTCTTGTTCAACATCTTTGTCGGTGACATGGACAGTGGGATTGAGTGCGCCCTCAGCAAGTTTGCCAATGACACCAAGCTGTGTGGTTTGGTTGATATGTTGGAGGGAAGGAATGCCATCCAGAGGGACCTTGAGACGCTTGTGAAGTGGGCTGATGCCAACCTGATGAAGTTTAACACCTGGGTGGGAGCAATCCCAGGCACAGCTCCAGGTTGGGCAGAGAAGAGATTCAGAGCAGCCCTGCAGGGAACAGCTTGGGGGTGTTGGTCAATGAGAAAATGAACATGAGCCGGCAGTGTGAGCTTGCAGCCCAGAAAGCCAAGTGTATCCTGGGCTGCATCAAGAGGAGCATGACCAGCAGGTCGAAGGATGTGATACTGCCCCTCTACTCTGCTCTCCCGAGACCCCATTTGCAGCACTGTGTGCAGTTCTAGTGTCCTCAGCATCAAAAGGAAATGGAACTGTTGGAACAAGTCCAGAGGAGTGCCACGAGGCTGATCAGGGGTCTGGAGCACCTCCCATATGAAGACAGGATGAGAAAGTTGGGGCTGTTCATCCTGGAGAAGAGAAGGCTGCATGGAGACCTCATAGCAGCCTTCCAGTGCCTGAAGGGGTCCTATAAGAATGCTGGGGAGGGACTTTTCATGAGGGACTGTAGTGAGAGGACAAGGGGTAACAGGTTCAAACTTCAACAGGGGAAGTTTAGATTGGCTATGAGGAAGAAATTCTTTACTGTGAGGCTGTTGAGGCACTGGAATGGGTTGCCCAGGGAAGTTGTGAATGCTCCATTGCTGGCAGTGTTCAAGGCCAGGTTGTACATAGCCTTGGGTGACATGGTTTAGTGTGAGGTGTCCCTGCCCATGACAGGGGTGTTGGAACTAGATGATCTTAAGTTCCTTTCCAACCCTAACCCTATATTCTATGATTCTATGATGTCATCGGAGAGACCTTGACTGGCAAGAGAGGTGGGCCTGTGCCTGTGCCAACCTCATGAAATTCAACAAGGCCCAGTGCAAGGTATGCCTGGGTTGGGGCAATTCCAAGTACAAATACAAGCTGTGTGGAGAATGAATTGAGCACATCCCTGAGTAGGACTTGGGGGTATTGTTTGAGAAGCTCAACATGGGCTGGCAGTGTGCACTCACAGCCCAGAAAGCCAACCGTATGCTGGAGTGCATCAAAAGGAGCATGGCCAGAAAGGAGGTTCTCCCCCTCCACTCTGCTGTTGTGAGACCCCACCTGGAGTACTGCATTCAGCTCTTGGGCCACCAGTGCAAGAGGGATGTGGACCTGTTAGAGCGAGTCCAGAGGGCCATGAAGATAATATGAGGGCTGGAACACCTCTCCTATGAAGACTGGCTGAGAGAGTTGGGCTTGTTCAGCATGGAGAAGAGAAAGCTCCAGGAAGACCTTATAATGGTAACTATAGGGGGTCTACAAGAGATCAGGAGAGGGATGACACTAGAAGGAGTGACAGGGCTAAGGGGAATGGATTTAAACGGACAGAATACAGATGTAGATTAGATATTAGGAAGCAGTTCTTTACTGTGAGGGTGGTGAGGCACTGGCACAGGTTGCCCAGAAAAGTTGTGGCTGTCCCATCCCTGGCAGTGTACAAGGCCAGGTTGGATGGGCTTTGAGCAACCTGGTCTAGTGCAAGGTGCCCCTGCCCATGGCAGGGGAGTTGGAACTAGCTGAGCTTTAAGGTTCCTTCCAACCTGAACCATTTTGTGAATCTGTGATAACGCTAGCATTTGGAAACTGCTGAAAATAGTCTTCTGCAGGACTTAGAAATTAAAAACAAGCAAACAAAAAAAACCCATAAAACAAACCCCATAAAAAACCCCAGGAAAACACAACAAACAAAAAGCTGTTCAATAAAGTACTGGGGCACAGGGGGGTTAAGGGGGGGTTAGCTCTTTTTTTTTTTTAGATTCATTTCTCCCCCATTTTTTTGTAAGACTGCCAAATGTCCCTGAGCTAGAATTAATTGGCTCTTTGTGTTGTGTCAAGTAAGCACTACAACTGTTTTCAGAAAATGCTAGGTTTATAGACTCCCATCCAGAACATGAAAGGGAGAGAGGGGCTAACTTTTTATAAACAAGGTCCTTGCATCATTTTGTACTACTAGCTTCTGGTAACAAATAGAATATTGAAATTATTAGTGTTGGTGCTTTGGAAGCTGTTAAAGTTGTCCTGTAACCCCTCTCCCTTCATTCTGCCTAATCCCCTCTTTAGAACAAGAATATGCTGTTTCTTTCCCCCTCACCTCCAGGAATCTGCAATGCATAATCAAATATCTGCTACTTGGGAATAACCAGAGTCCAGATTTCTTGAGGCAGCTTGAGGACCAAGTGCCGTAGAGAGGTACTTTGTTTTTAGCATTGTGTTTGCAATGCAACAGAGGTTACGGGTTGCGTTTCATTTCACAAACTCCCCCTGACTATTTTGGGTTTGAAGGTATTTTATAATTTTTAATAAGAAAGGCCACTTTTCATTATGGTTTGAAATCAGTGACCAGCAGCAGATGTAGATGTAAGCTTTGAAATCGCTCTTTTATGGAAGGGTTTGAGAAGCATGTGTTAGAGCAGTTTTGTTAAAATTCCAAAGTGTCAACTTAAATGTAATAATGCTCTGACAAAGTGCTACTACCATCTGCTAGTGAGGATTAGTACTATTTAAATATCACCATAATTCCCAGAACAAGCAAATGAATCATGGTCTGGAGGAAAGTCTAACTCTAAAGAAGTTCCTCTCCAGCATCCTTGTAGGCCCCCTTCATATATTGGAAGGCTGCTATGGGGTCACCATCAAGATTCTCTTCTCTGGGTTGAACAGCCTCAACTTTCTCAGCCTGTCTTTATATGGGAGGTGCTCCAGTCCCCTGATCATCCTCGTGGCCCTCCTCTGGACTTGTTCCAACAGTTCCATATCCTTTTTATGTTGAGGACATTTGAACTGCACGCAATACTCCAAGTGAGATCTCACGAGAGCAGAATAGAAGGGCTGGGTCACCTCCTTTGACCTGCTGGTCATGCTTCTTTTGATGCAGGCCAGGATACGGTTGGCTTTCTGGGCTACAAGTGCCGTGGCACTTGGGTGCTGGAGAGGGACTCTTTGTCAGGGACTGTAGCGATAGGACAAGGGGGAATGGGTTCATACTTAAACAGGGTAAGTTCAAGTTAAATATAAGGAAGAAGCTCTTTACTGTGAGAGTGGTGAGACACTGGAACATGTTGGTCAAGGAAGTGGTAAATGCCCCATTCCTGGAAATGTTCAAGGCCAGATTTGACAGAGCCTTGGGCAATATGGTCTAGTGTGAGGCGTCCCTGCCCTTGGAACTAGATGATCTTAAGGTCTTTCCCAACCCTAGCTTTTCAGTGATTTTATCTTGCACAATATTTAAAGGAAAGACCAAGAGGGGAAATCTAGTCGTGCCAGACTACACGTAGCTGTTGATTGCCTAGTTTAGAAAGGATTTTTTGAGATCGATATTTAAAGATGCATTTTATAAAAATTCTGGTTGAGGAGAAAAGGACAATGTGGACAACGAGAACCATTTGGTGTATTTCTTTCCTCTCCTAAAAAGGATTCACTGAGTTTTATCTATTCACAGTCTTTTGTGGTCTATAGCTAATATTCTTAACTAGCTCTACAGAGAAATAGATCATGTCTATCATATGCCTTTAGCATATAATTTTCATTAGTATTTCTGGCTGGTATACATGTTGTGTGTGTGTACATTTGCTTATTGATACAATGGCTAGTGGTCCATGTAGCTGAGACCAACTCTCATACACTAAGACCAACTCTCCTGGATGATATGCCAGTTCTATCTTTTATTATTCTTTTTTATTATTTTTCCATTCTGGAAGTGCAGGGGGAAATGATTGCCTATTTGAAGAGTCAGGTCTCTTTTACTTGTTACTTTAAGTGTAAAGATCTTCACCTCTTCCAAACTGCTCCTCAGGGCCCTATGCTGTTTTCCTTGTTTTTCATATAGGCTGATCACTCAGGAAGTTACTTGCTTGAAATTAGTCACTCTAGAGCCATGGTGAATTAAAGATTTCTTGGCTGCCTGTTTCTCAATACAAGCAACTATGTTTTCTTGTACTATCACTACGAGTTATTTTGGTTTATCTGATATAAGAGAGGGCATACAGAGATCCACCTTCTGTTGTGTTAGCAAGCATCTGTCTGAGGTATGGGGAACAGCGACTGTTTGTACTCTGAGAATAAGGCCTTAAGGGTATTCTTGTCTTACTCTTGCTTTTTGCTTAGACAGGTTTTTGTTTCCTTTTATATCTGGTGTATACAGAGAAGTAAGAACAGATGGATTTTGCCACACGTTTACAGTGAATGGTAGGCTGATGAAATAGAATTGGCCAGTCCACAGTCGTCAATTGGTAAACCTACCCTTTGAGGGATCTCCATTTATTGTGACTGGGTACTAAGTAATCTCTGCCATGTCTACAGCATGGTGACCCTGCATGAGAACAAAGGTGCATTCCCACATCTATCTCCTTGCTTGTCTCCTCATACTTAAATGTTTATCTTCCCTCATAAAAACTGCTTTAGTGTACTGACAGATTCAAAGCATATATGAATATATACTTCATAAAGAGGCAACTTGTCATAGGGCTAGGGCGGGCAATTTCCGTCTCATGAATACCTTATTTTTTGTAAGGACTCAGAGCTGTTTCCAGGAGCTATTTCTTTACTGATTTTTCTCATTCTCAGCACATTGACGAAAAATGGGATGGATTTCAGCTGGAGCAAGGGAAGGAAACACGTGATCTACTAGCACCAGAGAGTAAGGGGAAAGGGAAGGGAGGAAGTAGATTGGTTGCAGCTCCATGATGGAGTATAAAAATGGTGATATGCTGTACAGGGCAGGTGTTAGTTATCTGCTTCTTCCTTTATAATCATTGAGTCTAAACACTTTTTTAAAAACTGTGTCAGGGGCCTAAATGAGACAAAACTGAGTTTGAGTAAGCCCAAGAATATCCTCATGCAGTTTGTTGAGGAGACGCTCATGGTAGCTAAGCCAGCTCATAGCTTTGCATCAAGCTGCATGTTATACAGGGCAGGTGTAATGTTGCCCTGCTTTCATTACCTTCTTAATTAAATAAGTTAGGACATGCTCCTGGCCACCTCTGACCATCCTGCTTTGTGTATGCTACTGCCTACCTTTCTCATTCACAGCAAGCTTCTTTTATCTCATCACATCCCAGGTTTACCCTCATACTTCTACCAGAGAAGTCACTTTGAGGGGACAGTTACAGCCTTACTTGCATGCCAGCATTTCTTATGCTTATGAAATGCCAAGGAGTGAAGCCAAACAAGTGGAGAGTTTTTCTGGCTCTTGGCAGGTAGCTATCACAAGCAGTTGTTCATCTCTGTCCCTGTGTCTTGGGCCAGTCCATCCAGACTGAATTTGATACCTGCAGTGTCATTTATCCTCACATTATCTAAGTTGCAAGCGGTACCTTTGGATCTTTGAGATAAAGTGACTATGTGTTTGTGGGTTGGCATTTATTTATGTTGGGATCTGTAAGGTGGGAAATGGAAAAGTTTCTGGGACACAAGCTTTTGAGACAAGAGCTGTCACTGAAATTTGTAGGTGAATGGCAAGAGAAGTGAGTGTACCATGTGTTCCCTGGTGCTATTCATCCAATAGTATTGCCTAGTATCCATGTTGTGGTAATAGCGCCTGAGATCATGGACCTGTTTTACGTGCTGTCTATGTACATAGTAACAAGCAGTCCATGGTGAAGTTTCTGTAATCTTTTCTTCTTGTTTCTTGTCAGCTTCATTTGCTTTCTCTCATGGCCCAGGACAGCACTATTGTATTCATGTTTCCAGAAAGGCAAAGGAAAGCTTCAGTAATATTTTTAGCCTGAAAATATTTGGGCATTGTTTTTGCTTCTGTTACCTCTTACTTTTCCCCATCTGTGCCAACAGATTACATTTATTAGCACAACATGGTAAGTATTTTGGCTTCAAAAATTAATATCCTATTTAAATTGCTTTTTTATTGGTCTGCTCCTTGTAAAAAGAGGGTTTTTAGGTTCTTGCTGTCGTCATTTCGATAGTATACTACAATGCCTTTAAATGGTACTGGTTTGATTCCTAGGGCTAACTTGCCTTAGAACAGTACCAAGTTCACTTTTTCTTGTCCTTCTGTTCACTGTGCAGTCTGTATTAAACTGCTTTTATACACCATCAGAAGTGAAGAGCAGATAAGTAAGTTCTGTTTTTTCCTAACCGATAATCAGAAATAGTACTGCCAAGAAGTTTATGCAGCGGCACAACAAATGATTTTGCATGCATTTGTTTTTTTTATGCAAAACAATATTTCTGCCTTCAGCTGCTGACCATTAAGGCTGCTGACTCAATGCAGCCTTTAAATTTTCTCAGACTTTAAGTTTTTCTGACTCTATAAAGAGTTAAAAAAATTGCCGTAGTCTCAACTCACCTTCTGAGCAACCCAGACCATAGTGTGCGTTTGCACATGTTGCTGGATTTGGATGGAACTATATTCCTGTATTATTTCTTTTCTAGGTAATAGCTCCTACTGGAATGGTCATCAGGATAAAGACTGCTGGCCATGCTGCTTTTTCTCATTTCTAACTGGAATATGACAAAAGGGTTTTCAAAGTTGTCACTGACGGACACTTTTTCGAGCAGAGCATATAATTCATAGCTGACATTATTTTCACAGCCCCTGAGGGCTGTGACTGTGTGGCCACTAACAGTCTGATAGACATTGGTGTGTGTGGATAGAGCCTTTTTCAGGAGATGTGATGGGGGCTGGGAAAAGGAAAGATTTCCCATATCAGATGTTAGAAAAAGCTGCCAGAGCCATTTAGAATTAAAAAAATGGGCTATAACTCTCTTCTTACAGATGATTATTTTAGAGTAAAACATGATGTTCTCTGTTGTAGAACATTTGGAGAAATAGCATGTCTACCACTAGGCCTGAAATCTGTTCGCTGCTGTCGTGGTTTAAACCCCTCAAAAACTCATGCAGTCGCTCTTTCACTCACTCCCCCCTCTCTCTTCCCCAAGTCCCGGGGGGATGGGGAGGAGAACCAAAAGAATGAAACTCCCACAGGTTGAGATAAGAACAGTTTAGTAACTAAAGTATAACACAAACCACTACTGCTACCACCAATAGGAATACAAGAAAAAAAGAATCATAGAATCATAGAAAGTTAGGGTTGGAAAGGACCTTAAGATCATCTAGTTCCAATCACCCTGCCTTAGGCAGGGACACCTCACACTAAACCATGCCACCCAAGGCTCTGTCCAACCTGGCCTTGAACACTGCCAGCGATGGAGCATTCACAGCTTCCCTGGGCAACCCATTCCAGTGCTTCACCACCCTTACAGTAAAGAATTTCTTCCTTATATCCAATCTAAACTTCCACTGTTTAAGTTTGAATCCGTTACCCCTTGTCCTCTCACTACAGTTCCTCATGAAGAGTCCCTCCCCAGCATCCTTATAGGACCCCTTCAGGCACTGGAAGGCTGCTATGAGGTCTCCATGTAGCCTTTTTTTGCTCACCACCTACCCCCAGCCTGACCAAGCAGTGCACCCCCACCAGCAGCGAGCCCCCCACCCTTCCGGGTCTCCACCCTCCATTTTTACATCCTGGACATGATGTGCTGTGGTATGGAATAACCTCTTTGGTCAGTTTGGGTCAGGTGTCCTGTCTCTGCTTCCTCCTGGCTTCCCCTCCTCCCTGGCAGAGCATGAGGCTCAGAAAGTCCTTGGTCAGACCAAAATATTACCAAGCAATAACTGAAAAACACTGGTGTTATCAGTGCAGTTCCCAGGCCCAAAATCAAAAACACTGCTCTGCACCAGCTACCAAGAAGGAGAAAAATGACTGCTACTGCTGAACCCATGGAAGCTGCCTTTTCAGACTCTGTCTTGCTTGACTTGTGAAGTCAGTATGAATCATTCCATTGACTTTATTGGACTTTGAATCACATCTTCAGTGTTCATGTGATTCCTTCTTGTCCTTTTATCCTTCCTTTCTCTCTTCCATCAACTACTTCCTTGCCTTTTCTTATCTCAAAGTCATTAATAGCTGCCAATACTTTTAAGCAGCCTTTCACTACTAGTGCATGTGGAGCATTTACACTTGTATGAATTGAGGGAGACTGATTAGGAAAATCTTCATGTTACCAGATTTAAACATAGGTGGAAATCCCAATGGCATATTTCTGTTATTGTCATAATCTTTTGTATTATTTTATTTTTGTCATGAGCCAAAAAACGTATACAGAGGCTAGTTAGTTATCAGTGGGCTTAATGGTTTTCTGAAGCATTGTCACTGTTTAAGCCCATCTGGCAACCCAGAACCGTGCAGTCGCTCACTCACTCCTCCCCTTTCTCCTCCCTCTCCTGAAGGGATGGGAGGGAGAATTGAAAGAATATAACTCCCATGGGTTGAGATAAGAACAGCCCAGCAACTAAGGTATAACACAAACCACTGCTGCTACCACCAATAATAATAATAATAAGGGAAATAAGGGAAGAGAATACAACTGCTCACCACCCACTGACCGATACCCAGTTCGACACAAGCAGTGATCTAGCCCTTCCGGGTAACTGCCCCCAGTTTGTATACTGGGCATGATGTGCTGTGATATGGAATACCTCTTTGGCTAGTTTGGTCAGGTATCCTGTCTCCGCTCCCTCCTGGCTTCCCCTGCTCCCTGGCAGAGCATGAGACTCAGAACGTCCTTGGTCAGAGTAAACGTTACTTAGCAACAACTAAAAACATCGGTGTTATCAGCATTGTTCTCAGGCTGAAAGTCAAAAACACAGCACTGCACCAGCTACTAAGAAGGAGAAAAATGACTGCTACTGCTGAACCCAGACCAAGCATCGATTGCTGTCAAGTACTAAGGATAAGATGGACCATTGGTCTACACTCATGTCTGTCCAGGACAGCTGCTGTACATCTACTACTCCATGTTTTGTTCTTATTGTCACTAATAGGAAAGGAGACAAAACCCAGTTTTATAATTAATGAATAAGATTAGATTTTGTGAAAGGTGGATTCAGTTTTGGACTCTTTCCTGACCTTGAAGAAGACATACAATGCTTGAAGCATATAAGCTGTCAAAATGAAACCATCAGGGCTCCTTATGAGCTAGTGTTGTACCCTGTTCAGCTATTGACTTGTTGAACCTCTTTTCCATGTGGATAGTTATATCCCCTTACTGAACACGTTTTGTCTTGTCTGGTATGTTTGCAGTCTTCAGGTTGAGCTCTGTATCATGCTGTGTTGTATCTGCATGGCCAATCACAGCGATACGATTTCAGCTGAAAGCTTTAAAGTTTACTGTACAATTGTTAGTTCTAAAAATGTATTTTTTTGCATCAGTGACTGAAACAAGCTATGTTGTTTCAAGAATGCAAAATTTGGATGCAAGCAATGAGCTTATTCTATTTTATGCTTCCAAGATGATTGTTTGTGAGTGATGGAGCTGGTCTGTTAGCTCTGTTGTACTGGAGGGCGGAAAGTACTGATGTGAATTGCTACTGTTATGGGCAGAAATGGGGGGTGCGGGTGCAAGTTTCAAATACATATTTGTATGTATGAAATCAGTCAAACTCTAGCTTGTGTAAAGGTAGCTTGTGACAGTGTTTCAATGGCACCGTAAATACATTTCCAGGTGTAGGAAACTACCCGTTTCTCTTTTACATATTCATATCCATAGTTGCAGACAAATGTTATTCTGAAGGAACTGCTCTGTTTTGCATTTGCTGCAGTATTTTCAATTACAATCTGGAATATCCAGTTTGAAAACCTAAAGCTGAAAATTGTAAATTATTTTCTGAATTACCAGAGGGTCATTTGTGGCTTTGTTTCAGTTTGGTTCCCCTACCCCTTCGCCCCCCTGGCATACAATACTCCAACATTGTAAATCCACCAAATAGCAGGCTATTTGAAACCCTGTCTTATATTCTCCAGTGCAAAGTAAGCGTTAGTAGGCAGAAGTGATTATCTGTTCTTGAACTTCTGGTTATATTCCAGGTGAGCTTTACAAGCTTCTTTTGTTCCACACCTTTCTTCTTAATAAGACCATAGAATCAAAGAATCATGGAATCATAGAATAGTTAGGGTTCGAAAGGACCTTAAGATCATCTAGTTCCAACCCCCCTGTCATGGGCAGGGACACCTCACACTAAACCATGCCACCCAAGGCTATGTCCAACCTTGCCTTGAACACCGCCAGCGATGAAGAATTCATAACCTCCCTGGCAACCCATTTCAGTGCCTCACCACCCTAGCAGTAAAAAATTTCTTCCTTACATCCAATCTAAACTTCCCCTGTTGAAGTTTGAACCCATTACCCCTTGTCTATCACTACAGTCCTTAATGAAGAGTCCTTCCCCAGCATCCTTATAAGCCCCCTTCAGATATTGGAAGGCTGCTATGAGGTCTCCATGCAGCCTTCTCTTCTCCAGGCTGAACAGCCCCAACTTTCTCATCCTGTCTTCATACGGGAGGTGCTCCAGACCCCTGATCAGCCTCGTGGGCCTCCTCTGGACTTGTTCCAAGAGTTCTATGTCCTTTTTATGTTGAGGACACTTGAACTGCACACAGTGCTGCAAGTGGGGTCTCAGGAGAGCAGAGTAGAGGGGAGGATCACCTCCCTCGACCTGCTGGTCATGCTCCTCTTGATGCAGCCCAGGATACACTTGGCTTTCTGGGCTTCGAGCTCACACTGCCGGCTCATGTTCATTTTCTCATTGACCAACACCCCCAAGTCCTTCTCTGTGGGGCTGCTCTGAATCTCTTCCCTGCCCAACCTGGAGCTGTGCCTGGGATTGCTCCCACCCAGGTGTAGGACCTTGCACTTGGCATGCTTAAACTTCATCAGGTTGGCATCAGCCCACCTCACAAGCATGTCAAGCTCCCTCTGGATGGCATTCTTCCCTCCAGCATATCAACCAAACCACACAGCTTGGTGTCATTGTCAAACTCGCTGAGGGCGCACTCAATCCCACTGTCCATGTCACCGACAAAGATGTTGATCAAGACCGGTCCCAACACCGATCCCTGAGGGACACCACTCGTTACTGGTCTGCAGCTGGACACTGAGCCATTGAGCACAATTCTTTGTGTGCGGCCATCCAGCCAGTTCTTTATTCACTGAGTGGTCCATCTATCAGATTGATGTCTCTCAAAGGTGCTCTCTTTAAATGCTGAAGTAGTTTTGGGAACTGCATTCCCTTTGGACAATGTAAGAGAAGATGCTGTAATGGCAGGAATAGCTTGCTACAGACATTATGTGTTTTTTGAAGGGAGGGCACTACTGAATAATAATATATAATAGACTGGCTGACTTTTGTCAGCTGATATAAGTAATGTGTGAGGTTATTACTTATGTTCATTTTCCATTTTTTTTTTCTATGGGGGAAATCAGTTTAAAGTTGACATAGTTAACAAACAAAAGAGTTGAGACATGTAGCCTGAGCAGAGAAGAAAACGTTATGTATTCTTCCACTCAACAGGGCGCATCCAAGGAGGGTGTTTTCTCTGCTTATAGTTACTTGTGTGCTGTCATTTGATCAGCTTCACTATCTCTGTGATTCAGATAACCTCCTGTCGTGGTTTAAGCCCCCCCACCCACGTAGTTTTCTCATTCACTCACTCCCCTCTTTCTACCCCAGTCCCGGGGGGATGTGGAGGAGAATCAGAAGAATTCAACTCACACAGGTTGAGATAAGAACAGTTTAGTAACTGAGGTATAACACAAATCACTACTGCTACCACCAGTAATAATACAAGAGAAATACAAGGAAAGAGAATACAACTGCTCACCAAGCCCGACCCAGCCAGTGCACCCCCCAGCAGTGAAACCACCAGTCCACCACCACACCCTTCCGGGTCTCTGCCCTCTGTCTTCACATCCTGGGCATGACGTGCTGTGGTATGAAATAACCTCTTTGGTCAGTTTGGGCCAGGTGTCCTGTCTCTGCTTCCTCCCGGCTCCCCCTCCTCCCTGGCATAGCATGAGACTCAGAAAGTCCTTGGTCAGACCAAAACATTACCAAGCAGTGACTGAAAATACTGGTGTTATCAGTGCACTTCCAAGGCCCAAAATCAAAAACACAGCTCTGCACCAGCTACCAAGAAGGGGAAAAATGACTGCTGCTGCTGAACCCATGACACCTCCACTATTACATTCTGAAGCATATCCTACTGTCCTGGTTTTTGCTTGGAGTTTCTATGATTTGGGGTTCATCTTCCTCATCTGGGTGTCCTAGTGTGTGTGTCAGGATCTCCAGTTTTGTCTCTTAAGGGCCACAAACTCCCTTTAATGTTCTTTCCCTCTTCCATCTGCACTTGCCTTGTACAGATGGGACCAATGACCGAGGGGTAGAGCTATAGAACATATCATTTGTTAATCCCTTAATTTGTACACTGAAGTCCATGGGTTTACAGCATCATATACTTAAAATATTTGAAGGGATTAAGCTTGAATATGCTTTCAGAAGTTCATGTACATGACAGCGTATTTTAAAGTAGTTCAGAGTCTTCATGAGGAAGTCACGTTAAAATAATTAATATTTTATGGTATTTCATGTCAGGCCAAACAGTGTGAAACTAGGATTTTTTTATGTTACCCAGCAATTGTAAGTCTTAAATGTTACGCATGATTTCACATTTTAGGAATATTCAGATTGTTTATTAAGCTGGCTGGATTAGTCAAACCGTATTTCAGATACTCATAGCAAGAAATGTTACCACTCTCTGTAGAACTTCAGCTTTAGGTGTATCTTCTGAGCAAACAAGGTCAATTACTAGCACACTTGAGAAGTAAGAGCAATGCTGTGGTTAAAGTAATTTCACTGGGGAGATTCCCATGTTTTTTTGACGTTTCCACAAATTCTCGGTGACATTGGGCAAGTCATCCGTCTTGTTTTATTGTATGAATAACGGTGAGTAGTGCTGGCACTGTCCCTATCTTCAATTATTATTTGCAATACTTAGGGTTTATAAAAGAACATGGAAAAGTTGGGGCATGCTGAACAGATAAGTGTTATCTGGAGCTTCAAAACAAACAAAAGCCTATGCCTTGAGCTTTTCCATCTCACTTCGAGGTGCACTCAGTATGTTCTGTTCCCTGTGAATGATATGATCTGTAATATGTAACTAATGCGGTATTGCCAGATCTTGACAAGGTGATGACAGCATCTATATAAAATGTTTTAGTGTGGCAGTGAGAATACTTCCTAGACTATTAATACACATATTTACTTACATAGTCACATGCGACTGCATGCTTTACTATTTTGTTCACCCAACAATATTCAGAGGGAAAATTTACTCGCACCATTACTGAAAATGGATTATTGCTTCTATTTCAACAACTGTTTCACAATAATAATTTGAAGAATTTTCCCATATCTGATTAAAGTTTTGTTACAGAACCATGGCTGACCCACATACGAATATCAAAAATGAGAGGAGTTATATGTGAAGAATAAAAATCCCATACCTTACTCTTTTCTGTTTATTAAAGATAAATTGCATTGGTGGGCATCGGCTACTTCTACAGTTTAATGAAAACTTCCTTGTAAGTTTCATTTATTTTTAATACTGTGTTGTTTAAAAATGATATATCAACCCAGACTTGGCTATATGGGTGTCTGTTATACAAATTAATAATGTTAAGACTGTTGTTATTGCAGAGGGTAAGCAATTCTTTCTGCTTGCAAATGTTTATTTTTCCTGCATACGAAATATTTTTCCTTCTGTTCCAATATGCATATGTAGCTCTTCTTCTATGGGTAATTTTGTATTTGTTTGTATAATCTTAGTGTTTGTGATAGATTAAGGAAATCTTATTTCTTCTAAGTTTCCTCTTCCTTAGTCATATTGTAACTGTGTAGAATAACTAAGACAAGAGGGAAGAAGTGTAGTGTGTTGATTGTTCTTTAAATCCATAACTGCTTATTAAAAGGGACAGTCAGCTATAAACTCTTTACCAGCTCAACAGTGTTTATTTTTGAAGGGGGCTGTGTGTGTAAAAGCAGATGGGTGGTAGAATTAGCAGGTAACTTGGCCCTCTGTGTGTAACCCACTGGCTTTAGTAGTGTTTTGCTTGTACTCTCAAACTAAACCTAAGGCAATATCCAGTTCTGCAGGAAGAAAGTAGTTTGGTTTCTGGACCACAGCAGTTCTCAAGACTTCCTACAAGACTCTCTGTCAACTTTACCAATCGACTTTGCTCTGAATGGAAAAAAGATGTATGTTTTGCTATGTAAAAATGTAGGAGAAATACATTCCCTGGACTCTGAAGAGGATGCAAATGGGTGCCCTAGATGAGATTAGCTTATATGTTTTAACTTTTTAAGCCATTCTGGAATTATACTGTGAGTTGTTAGTTTAGCTGATCAGAGTTGTGCTGGAGGATGATAAATTTTAGCCATTAGCACATTAGAAATGTGAAAAAAAGAAAGAAACACACTTCTATTAACAGGGCTGATGGACCACTCAAAGTAGCTGGAAACTCATTAGGTGATGTATTTCCATCAACACATACCTCTGCAGCAATTGAAAAACACTTAAGGAGTTAGAGACTTCAGATTATGATTCAGACACTTGCTTTCAGTAAGACATTTATTTTTGTGGTAGCTGTTGTGCTTAGAAACACTTCTTAAAATGCTACAGAGACCTACTCTGTGGTTTACCTAGTTCCCATACCATTGTGCAGCTATTTAACATCTACAAAAGGCAAAAGAATTTAAAGTTATGAAGAATGAAAAGATTAATGCAATTTGCAGAATTGCTTGATTTGTGTGTTTTAGTGAACAGGACATTGGTGTGGAAAATAAATGATAAATACGTGACAAGGAATACATTTGTTTAATATGTACTTCTAAAATATGAATATAATTTCATTTTAGTACCTGTTTGCCACAGTGTTTGCTGCCTGTGATAGCTCCTGGGCAACTTGCAGTCAAATGTGAGCAAAATCTGGCTTTTGTGGGATCCAATTCAGACTCCATGGCACCTTGACTTCCAGCTGCTGGCATGAACAACTTTTGTCTCGCAGCTAATGGCCTTCAAAAGATTTCTCCACAGCAGAAACAAAGAAAAGCCATAAGGGCTCTAGTTGTTCTCTCCCTCCTCTGTACAGCCCTCTGTAAAATATCACACTCTTTTTAATCACAGGTGACAGGCCACTGCTGCCTTTTCACTCTGTTGTGATGTTTTCCAAGGAGAGCTGTTGGTCTTCAAGTAAATGGTAACTGAGGATAGAGGGATCAGGTTACCACAATGTGTTCTTGGACTCAAGAAAGTCTGTGGTTTCTTCAGAATAATTTCTTGGCTCAGTTCCTCAGGAGGCAACGGCTATGAGGTAGCCTTCTAGTGTCAGTGGATTTTTGGACTTCTTGAAAACCAAGTTAAACTCTTCATGCATATTTCATGAATGCTTCTGTAAAGAAACTGCTTCAGTGTCCACAGCATATGCCAAACTACAAACTCTTTCTCTTTCTATGTATATGTACAAAGTCACTTAATAGTTCCCCGATCAGTCACTGAACAGATACAGTGGTTTAGAATGAAGATACCCGGCTCAGCTACTCAGCAGAGTTTGGTATCCCATTAGCCTCCAAGTCATACCTGTGGTGAATCTAGGTTCCCTGTCACCTTATTTCCATTGCTACTGTTAACTGATGACCTTTATGCAGGAACTGGTGGTATCACTGGCATGTAGGGAAGGAGTATGTGTTAATTCAGTATGGGTGACCAGCTAGTCCAGTCCCTCAGTTTAGCAGAGACAGAAACAAATATGGCTCCACTAAAATTAAGTGAAAGGAAGTCAATTGAAATATAAATATTAACTTTCTTGTTAAAAAAATAGCAATAACTTTAGTGATCTAATGTGTTTGCTAACATAAGTAATACAGGGGAACCTCACAGAAAAGGACTTCATTTAAATTTCCTGGTGGTGGTAAACATTCTTGCTCAGATTGGTCCTTTTCCACTGTTTTATTGTCTGAGCTGGTGTTGATCTAATGGCATGAGAACTAAGATTAGTTTGTAATGAGGATGCTGGGGCCAATTCTTTGTGATCCTTTCTGGCCTTGGAAAAGTGTATTCAAGCTGGATCTTTCACAATACTAATGGAAAAGAATCTGTATATGAGAATTTTTCCCATGATTCCAATAATATAAAACTGTAAGAAACTCATTATTCACATAAAAGTAATTTGGGTTAATTAAAAGAGAATGATCATACACTTTCAGAAATGTAGGGGTTTGTTTCCGTTGTGCTGTAACTTTAATTGCAAGTATATATTTTACTTGCAGTAGTCTGGATAAAAAGTAATATACCTCCATCCTGGGGAAACAAAAAAATAAAACCCAACAAATTTCATTCCAGTTCCTCAAACCCCTCTCCCATCATTACTGGTGTTGCTTAGAAAGGTCTTCTACTACTAGTGCAGCTGACTTAGGCAAAAGTCACTACAGCATAGGAAGCATGCACATCATCCTCTATTTGGCTTTAGACACTAATTTTTATCAGAGGATGTCAAAAAGAACATGGATTGTCTCGCCTTGAACAGTCCCTTTCTGTGTAATTTTCATCAGTTTAAGAAATATGATCCCTTTTGTCTCTCAACTTCATGTTCAGCTGTATTGATTTTGGAACAGACTGAACCATGCATGCATATGCAGAATACTTTTTGGATAACTTCAGCAGGTTTTTAATTTACTGACATGCAAATTGATTTTAATATGATTATAAGTTTAAATACAAAACAAATTAAATACATTTTCCATAATTATGTATATATAAAAAAAAAATAAGGAAAAGCTTTGTATGCATCATGTTACTTTTGTCTTTAAACTGCAGACTCTAGTTTTTGGTGCATTGCAAGTGTCATGAATTGATAAAATCGTTGAGAAGAAAGCAAACAGATTCTGTTGAATTAAGCAGGAAGTTAAATGTACTATGTATAAAAAGCATAAATTATATGAAAACAATTGATTTTCAGTCAGCAAGGCTGTGGTTTGCTTTGTTTCTCTACAGTATTGTTTGTTTCCAGGTGGGAAATACACCCTATCTGAGAGGAATTAAAATAGCATGCAGCTGTTTTTACCTTACTGTGCCACATTTGCTGATGTAGAGTAAAAGCAAAACAATTACAGCAAGCTAAAATTCCTGGCAGAGGAAAGTGTTAGGTGTGGTTAAATGGCATGGGAGAAGATAGCTTTAAATTGCTTTTTCAAAATCTTGCTAGTCAAGGATTGCTTAAGAAGTTCTTGTGTATCTGAAGTGAATAAACCATGGTCTATGAATTTCAGTGAGCAGTTGGTGTAAACAAAGCTTGCAATTGTCACACCAGTAGCTTACCCCACAAACATGACCTTTTTTCAGAGGACAGTCCCATGCTGTGGGTGAAAGTAGCTCTCCAGAGACTTGAAACTGTGTGAACTGTCTGTACTGTCTCAGCAAACTCACTTAAAGTATGCCACATATCACCAGCGCTGCTTAGTGTGAGAATGACAAGGCTCTGAAGGACTTGTCACATCACCTTTTATGATTTGTGACTTGGGTTCATAGGTTCCCTGGTGAAAGGACCAGATTGTACACACACATACTCGTTTGCGATTAACAATAACCTGTAATTAGCAAGAAATGATATCAAATTCCTGAGCTTCTAGTCTTGATCACTGTCCTCTCAGTGCTGCAGAAAGAAATAGGTGTTTCCAGCAACAGGAGGTGACGCTGGTGGAAATGGGAGCACTTTCAGCGCAGCCTTTAGCAACCTTTTACCAGCCTGAAGGGTTAGCAAAAGCAATCTTGTATTTATAGCTGAATTCTCAGCAGGGAGTGCAGGTCATACCATGAGCTGGTGTTCTTTGTCTAGTGACTAGCAATTTCTTACAGGATTCAGTGTTTCACCCTGTTCTGTTCCATGAGAGGAGCTTTCCGGGTTCCTGAGTTTGGGCAGCATTCAAAGCCAGGGGCGCACGCTTAAGCTTTGTCATGATTCAAGGCCATGGATGAATGCATGGTCACACTTGTACAACTTTGCCTTGTTACCTTATTATAGTGCATGTACTTCTGTGTTTGATAGCTTGAAGTTAGTGTGGTTAGAGCTTAAATATTTTGCTAAGCATCCTTACTCTTTTCACCGGGGATTTCTGTCCCCAGTGGAACACCATAGTAATCCACTACTTAGTATTCTCTCTGTGAGCCAAGAGCTGTTTGAGGGCTAGGTACAAGTAAGCAATTGATAACTAAGGAAATCAAATGCTATTATAACATTTATTTGATGCTGCTTAAAACAAGACTTTTAATAGATTAGTAAGTATAAAGTATATAACTTTCTTGCATGCCATATTCATTTATATCAAAACAGTAATGCATATTAATTCATATATATGCAATTCTGTTGGTGTGTGACAGTCCCTCCAATAGCATGTCCTGGTTTGGTTGAATTTTCTTGTAATGATACTAAACAGCTCACAATAAATCCACTTTAACAGGTCTCCAAAGCCTAGCAGCATTGCCCCAGGGCTTGGCTATAGGACAAGCAACAGCAACATAGGTAATGATGCTTTACTATGTTGTTTTGCTCTCTGAGTTGGCAAGGAACTTTTAGGTTAAGCAGACAGTTGCAGTCATTTCTAGTATTAGTACCATTAGTATTAGGAATGTTGAGAAATAGTAATGTAAATGCAGTTTTATTGTTTCTGTTGGATAGGAATGGAACAGTCTATATTTGAAATTCAGAATTGGGAACCATATGGGCTTGTGCAGAAATTATATCAGTTACACATTATAAGAGTCAGAATAGTCTGCTTTCTGGTGGCTACTCACGTGGCATCTGCTTAAAAATGTATAATCCAGCTTTATTTTAGAGCTCTAAATTTTGCTTTAATTAGAAGTGACTTGCATGTCAGTGGACAATAAAATTAATAAAGTTGTTTTACTGAAGATAAGTTCTCTAGTTTCATCTTAATCCTTTTCACTTAGAAACCTTATATGCACTCTATTCTGTTCTTTTAATTTAATTTGTTTATATACCTATCTTCCCTGTACCAAAATTCCCTCCTTTTTAATGCCACACCTTTGAATTTTATATTGGAGTTTCAAAGATACATGCACAACTTAACAGAAATCTTAATTTTTATTCACCTTTTGTTTCTTGCTTGCTGGTTCATATTATAACAAAAATGAACTTTTTTACTTCCTCTTCTACGATCATTAAGTGGACGCTGCCCAGGAGAAATCAGTTTGCCCTTGTTGAATTTTTTGACCCCCTTCCCTACAAACATTAACTGCCTGGCTTTTGTAACACCAGACTGGTATCTCCTTTGTTTCATTAATACTTCTTCTATACAATAATTTCATAATGAGATCAGGGACTGGTTAATTTATAATCCTACTGCTGAGGAGGTTACAGTTTATTGCATTAATAGAATAAGTGTTTGCTGCTAAACCACTGAGATTTGCTTAATAAAATAGATGATCTCATGAGGGAAGAAATTTTTCCAGCTATTTGGAAGAATATGTTGAAAATAGTGATTGTGGGCAGCAACCTAGGGATAGGATGGAATCCAAACATCTATTTTGAGCTCGAAAGAGTAGATGAAGATGAGTTTATGTGTCTGAATTGAAATCAGGGAGGCTGAAACCTTGAGAATGATGCTGTCTTTTGCCACCAGAGCTTCATAACCCTTTATGATGTTTTGTGCCTTATTTTCTGTCTTGGTTAACTGTGGATGGTGTGCATGCTAGCACTAAACCTGACACCTTAGTCCATCAGCAGCCATCAGTGAGGCATTCCCTGGCTATTCCTACTGTCTCAGAAATTAGCATGCCACAACTCAACCTGAGCAGAAAACGTGATGTGTGTGGGTACATTACAAGGCCTCAGCAGCCTGGCTGCCTTGTGGTTTAATGTCTAGAGTGAGTGGTGGTGATTTATAATCCAAGTGTGTGTTTCAGCTCTCTTTTTCATGATGAAGCTGAATGGGATTTATTTCTTTATTTATTAGATCATTGCTGATATTTAGATATTTATTACATCATTACTGATATTTACTGATATTTATTAGATCATTACAGTTTGCTACTGATAAACTGTATTTGCAGAAGTTTATATTTGCAACATAAACCTAAGTATTTTAGGAAAGCATGCAGTTCACTTGCTGTTATTCTTTCATATTTTTATTTTAAATTTGGCAAAAATTTAGCTTTCAGAGAACTTAATTACAAGGAAGAAACCTAAAATGACTGTAGGAATTATAAAAGTTTTCAGACAGCTGTACAGAGGAATACTGTGGGAGATTCAGGACAATGAACTCTGACCAATATGATCAAGCGTTGACAATTTATTACAGGCAAGCAGCGTCTCTTATAGAAAAAGCCTCAGAAGACTAGCACATTCAATAACATCTGATTGGTTACATTCTTTAGCCAAGTGTTAGCAACGGTTTTATAATTGGTTGTTACAATAGTAAGTGATTCCCAGGCTGCGGCCACAACAGCAGATGGTTTCAGGGACCCAACTATCAGTTCCTTTGTAGGCATCCCTCTTAACAACCGTCTGTGCCAGCATTCTCAAAGCATTCCGCAGGTACGCGACCTATAGTAACCTCCACACGTTCTTTAGTAACTTCCAAGCAGGGCCTCACAGCCTTTGGTTCACTACTTTACAGATGTCAAACAGTTGTCTGGATTGCTCACAGTCCGTTTTCAGCAAGAAGCACTGCAACAGAATACTCCAAAGATGGATCTTTCAAAGAAACAGATTTAGTGTTTTTTTTTGTTTTTTTTTTTTAGTATAAATGTACATGTTTGTGTGAAATCTCAGACCACTTGTTATCTTGACAGATGGATTTTGGGTTTTATGTTGAAATAATTTTATCAATAGTCAAGGTCAGTCTTTGGAAAAAGTCTTTGAGCTTATCATCCATAGAGCACAAGTTCTTCACTGTCTTGATTTTTGGACAGAAAAGGAAGATAGTATTATGACGGAGCATCTGCCAGTTAAGAGGAAAACCAAGGAATATAAACCATGCATGAAAAACAAATTAAGAGGAATTGAAAATATAAGGCATAGATTTAAAAGATGAAAATTATGGACTCTCTAATAAGAAATAATTGGGGTCTAGTATAAAAAAAGTAATCCTGTAAATTGATAGTTTTAGGGATTTGAAGAAAAAATAAGTGCACTGTGTTCATAAATTACAAAGCTCTTCTTCAGTAATAATCTTAATCAATGGACATTATTTGTCTTATAAAATCTTACCTCTTTACTGAAAACTGAGGTAATGAGTATTGACATTTCCAGGGACTTCTGAAAGTGTGCCTGCCTTTAATATGCTAGTGTGATCTTAGCTGTTGTTACTATTTTTCCACTAATAAAAAACTGGACATACAATCTTTTCTTTTTAGTATTCCTAAGTATTTGAAGTATTGTGCTTATGAGTGGGTGTATGCCTTATGAAATACTTCAGCAAAAGTAACTGAGAGACCAAAGTAGCATTTCTGTATGTTCACACTTCATGACATCATCTCCAGAATGCTGCTAGGCTTCCGCCTTCAGAGAGTGTAACCATAGTGCCTTAAGCCTATCCTAGTTAGTTCTTCCGTTTGTCCAGTATGTGTAACCTTCTCCTGCAGCATATTCAGGGACATAGTTTGAGCTTTTCTTGTATAAGCTGTAAGTCAATAAAACTTAGGACAGCTGAAAGTATCTCCTCATGTTTTGTTCTGCTTTTGACAGGTGTGGACTGAGCTTAAAATTGCCTTCAATAGCTTATGCTGTTGCTGCGTTCATACATAGATGGACAATTTATTCTTAAATCAGGATACTTGCATGCAGTCAGTGGAACCTAGCCCATAGCTGAATAGTCATAGCATGGAACCCAGACTTGGTCTGACAGTATGGATATTGGGCTTGTTAGGTGCCAACTCACTTTGCAGCCTGGCTTGTAAGAGGAGGAGCAAGGTATGGTAGGCTTTCAACAGCCAAAATCTGTTTATGCATGGATCAGATGTTCAGATCTGCTCTCAGGCATTCAGAGCTCTCCTGTCCTGTCTTTTCTGACACAAGTAATGAGGAAGTACTCAAGCAAATGAGAAGGATCACCCATGCCTTGGACTTAGCGTAAGCCATGGATTTACAGCAGCATTTATGGTGCTGACGAAGATGAAGTTGAGCTTGTTCTGATTTGTAACCCAGACAGACACATTCCCAGCACTAACAGTGCATTATGTACTCTCAGGAGTCCACAAGGGTTTAATTTCGCTCTGGCTGAAATCAGTAATTAAACTTTCCCTTCAATTATAAAGTAGAGTGGGAAGAGAACTGGAGTGAAATATATTTTCATATTTGATTCTAAATGCTGCTTGGGTATTGCTGTTACTAGTAGCTTTGCCATGCTTAGTTTCATATTACAAATCATAGAATCATATAATCATAGAATAGTTACGGTTGGAAAGGACCTTAAGATCATCTAGTTCCAACCCCCCTGCCATAGGCAGGGACACTTCCCACTAAACCATGCCACCCAAGGCTATGTCCAACCTGGCCTTGAACACTGCCAGTGATGGAGCATTTACAGTTTCCCTGGGCAACCCATTCCAGTGCCTCAACACCCTTACAGTAAAGGAATTTCTTCCTTATATCCAATCTAAACTTCCTCTGTTTAACTTTGAACTAGTTACCCCTTGTCTATCACTACAGTCCTTAATGAAGAGTCCTTCCCCAGCATCCTTATAGGCCCCCTTCAGATACTGGAAGGCTGCTATGAGGTCTCCATGCAGCCTTCTCTTCTCCAGGCTGAACAGCCCCAACTTTCTCATCCTGTCTTCATACGGGAGGTGCTCCAGACCCCTGATCATCCTCATGGCCCTCCTCTGGACTTGTTCCAGCAGTTCCATTTCCTTTTTGTGTTGAGGACACCAGAACTGTTCACAGTACTCCAAGGGAGGTCTCAGGAGAGCAGAGTAGAGGGGCAGGATCACCTCCCTCGACCTGCTGGTCATGCTCCTCTTGATGCAGCCCAGGATACGCTTGGCTTTCTGGGCTGCGAGCGCACACTGGCGGCTCATGTTCATATTCTCATCAACCAACACCCCCAAGTCCTTCTCTGTGGGGCTGCTCTGAATCTCTTCTCTGCCCAACCTGTAGCTGTGCCTGGGATTGCTCCCACCCAGGTGTTAAACTTCATCAGGTTGGCATCAGCCCACCTCACAAGCATGTCAAGCTCCCTCTGGATGGCATACTTTCTCTCCAACATATCGACCGAACCACACAGCTTGGTGTCATTGGCAAACTTGCTGAGGGCGCACTCAATCCCACTGTCCATGTCACCGACAAAGATGTTGATCAAGACCGGTCCCAAGACCGGTCCCAACACCGATCCCTGAGGGACACCACTCGTTACTGGTCTGCAGCTGGACATTGAGCCATTGAGCACAATTCTTTGCGTGTGGCCATCTAGCCAGTTCTTTTATCCACTGAGTGGTCCACCTCTCAAATTGATGTATCTCCAATTTAGAGAGAAGGATGTCGTGTGAGTGTTGAATACTTTGCCCAAGTCCAGATAGATGACACCAACTGCTCTACCCCTGTTCATCAGTTCCGTAGCCCCATCACAGAAGGCTACCAAATTGGTCTGGCAGGAGTTCCTCTTAGTGAAGTCATGCTGGCTGTCACCAAGCACCTTGTTGTTTTTCATGTGCCTCAGCATGCCTTCCAGGAGAATCCGCTCCAAGATTTTACCAGGCAGAGAGGCGAGGCTGACTGCTCTGTAGTTCCCCGGCTCATCCATTTTCCCCTTCTTGAAAATGGGGTTCTATTTCCCTTTTTCCAGTCATTGGGAACTTCACCTGACTGCCATGATTTTTTACATATGATGGACAGTGGCTTAGCAACTTCATTTGCCAGCAAATTCAGGACCCACGGATGGATTTCATCAGGTCCCATGGACTTGTGCCCGTTCAGGTTCCTAAGATGGTCTCAAACCAGATCCTCTCCTACAGTGGGCCTAGGGTCTTCATCCTCACTGTCCCTGCGTCTGCCTTCCAAGGCTTGGGTGGTGTGGTCAGAGCGTTTGTCGGTAAAGACTGAGGCAAAAAAGTCATTAAGAACCTCAGCCTTCTCCAAATCCAGGGTTGCCAGTTGTTTTGATAGCTTCCGGAGGGGGCCTGTGTTGTCACTTGTCTGTCTTTCATTTGCTATGTACCTATAGAATCCCTTCCTGTTATCTTTCACATTCCTTGCCAAGTTTAATTCTAAGTGGGCTTTAGCTTTCCTAACCTGGTCCCTAGCTTCCCGGACAACATCCCTGTATTCTTCCCAGGCCACCTGTCCTTGCTTCCGCCTTTTATAAGCCTCTTTTTTCCTTTGAATTTTCCTCAGCAGGTCCTTATCCATCCAAGGAGGTTTCCCAGCCTTCCTTCAGCACTTCCTTCTAGCAGGGATGTATCGCTCCTGAGCTTGCAGCAGGTGATCCTTGAATGTCAACCAAGAGTCTTGGGCCCCCCTGCCGTCTAGGGCTATATCCCATGGAATCTTACTGAGCAGGTTCCTGAAGAGGCCAAAGTCTGCTCTCTTGAAGTCCAGGGCAGTGAGCTTGCTGCACGCTCTTCTCACTGTCCTGATGATCTCGAATTCAATCATCTCATGATCACTACAATCAAGGCTGCCCTGGAGCATCACATTTCCAACCAGCCCTTCCCTGTTGGTGAGCATGAGGTGAAGCATGGCACCTCTCTTTGTTGGCTTCTCTATTACTTGCAGAGGGAAGTTGTCTTCCACACAATCGAGGAACCTCCTGGATTGGATTGCTTGTGCCAGGCTGTACCTTCCCTCCAACAGATGTCAGGGTGGTTGAAGTCCTACATGATAACAAGGGGCTACGAGCGTGAGGCTGTTCCTATCTGTCTATAGAGTGCTTCATCCACCAAGTCCTCTTGGTCAGGCAGTCTGTAACAGATCCCTACAATACTGTCACCCAGAAAAATAACGTATTCACATTCTGTAGGATAGAACTCAAAAATATTTTCTTTCTAGTCACCAATTGTCTTTGTCAAAGTCTCTGTGAGGTGATTATATTGTTTAGTAAAAAATGGAGAATTTTTAAATCTTAATTTGAAAAGTTCATTTTTGCTTCCTTTAAAAGATTTGGCTAGAAGTTCATCTACAAATGACACATTTTTCTGAATTACAGAGCCATTTTATTGTACATTCAGAGTAGCCAAATCAATAGGATTGAAGTCTTTATATAGAATATACCTGATTATTTACTCTTGCAGTATTAGAAATCTAACTCTATATAATGCTGTTAAATCAATGAACAGTTGTAGATACTGGAATTAATAGTAGTACTGCAGCACTTTGAGACTCTGTTTTTTACCAGGAATTCTACTGTGTTACTACTAAACTTGTAAAGGAAAAAGATAACTAGAAATTCTAAAGTGCCTACAGTGTGAATACAAGATGAGGCAACAGCTGGATGTAGGCAGTGAAAAAAAGGCAGTGCTAGTGTAGTGTATCCTGAACTGACATTGATGTGAACAGAGATGTTCACGCATGAAGGACTGAACACATTATCTTTGAGAGATGTTCTTCTCCCAACAACTTATTTTACCCATTAAAAGTCTCTAAAGTAATTTTAAACCCTATATCAGTGCTCCCCAAATGTAACTGAAGTAGTTTTATAATGGTGCCAAGCCTCCGACTCATCTCAGATTCACTGCAATGGAAGGTTGTTGTGCTCTTTTGGTTTTGTCTGCTATGCCTGCCCACCCAAATCAGCCTCCCAAGTATGTGTACATGTGTGTGTGTGTGCCTTTTTTTTAACTCAAGTAATGTCTTCCAGAATGTCAGCATCAAATAATAGAGATATTATTTTGACAGAAGTTCAGGAATGCTGTGACTGGAAGGGGTATGTCATTCACAGTCAAATCATGGGAACTTTACCTTCAAATTGATGTTCTGGAGGCAGGCCAAGAAGAGTGCAGTGCTTTACAAGCCAGTATGAAAAAGGGATATAGTAGTCAGGAAGAAGGGATTTAGGAAATACAAGTTGTATGACTATCTAGATGTGTTGGTTTTTTTTTAGATCTGATTTTGCTGTTTTAGTTTCTAAACTGTGTCATGTCAAAAGCTGGGAAGTAATTACAATTAACAGTGTGTAGGGTTTTTTTTTCTGTTGTTGTTTTATTATGATAAACCTGGGTTGGCTGGAGTGACTGACTTTTAGCAATTCTGTATGATTCAATGAGTCAGTTTACTGCACTACTTTAAAAAAAAAAATTAAAAAATGCAAATATTGTAGTCTGTCATTAACCTTCCTTTTAATATAGCTGCTGAGTTCAGATGAAACACTGGTGTGGAGAACTGAGGATGGACTTTAACACTGCAAGGTGATTTTTTCGTGTAGAAAGAAGGGACAAGCATGGGAACTTTGCATGGTGGTGTAGCATATTTTCTTCATTGTTCATTAGTTCGACAGTCCTCGTGGACTCTGTCAATAGCTAATCAATGCCAATTTTCTCTGCTTCCTCTTTTGCGATACTAACATGTTGAGCAGGTTCAGGAACTCCCAGTGCCAAAATTCTGACCTCTGTAGCACATCTACCAAAAGTACTGAAGCATTCATTTGGATATTTTGTCCTTCTTCCCTTCACCAAGGTTTTGACTACAAGTCCTAAGCAAAACAGTAAAACATTATGGCAGGATGATGGAGCACAATTGCTTATGACCACTAAGCTGAAAAACCTTTTCATAATTTGATGCTGGTGACATTTCCACCACTGGCGCATAGTCCTCTGCAGTGCAGCAATTTCTGCTACTTGTTGCAGGCAAATCTGCTTTGGCTTGCAGAGTCTCCCAAGGCTGATGAGCCTTTCAGATGGAGACCCTCGTGTCTGTAAAGCTGAGCCCTCAAACTGAGTTCTATTTTCCATTGCCATTTGGCATCATAATTGTTTTTTCTTTATTATCAACTAGTAACCTAACTCCACCATACAAGATAGGATGAAAAAGGCTGGCCTTGAAAAAGTTCAGAAATCTAAAGATGAGCAAAGATGTACTCACACATGTCTTAATGGTCTGGACTACAGTGCCTACTCAGCTCAGTGGACTTGGCAGGTGGGAATTGACATTCTTAGTTTAGGCATATTCCTGCTGATGGATATTATGAATGTTCTGGTGCTGCAGAATGAATTCGTTCTTGACAACAGTGAATTTCTGCACTGTTTGGATCTGTGATATGCAAGAAAGATTGAAGTTCCTTTTTTTTTTTCCCTCTCTTTTGAATTAAAAATTCAGACCTTGATGTACTATGAAACTGATTGACCGCGGAACCCTGAGATACCAGTTTTGGTTTTGTACTTTAATTATACCCAGCTGCTATCTATAGTTTTATCCTTCATAAGCTTCTTGGAGTAAAGGTCATTGTTACACGTTTGCACTGTAAGTAGTACAACTGACTAACAAAGCACCGACATGAAGACGTTATTCAAGTAACACTTGAATAAGTGTGAAAGGAATCAAATTTTAATCTTTTGAAATTTGTCCTATTGTTTAATTAAAGCGGTAGGTTTTAAAGAAAGAAGCTGTCTCTATTATGAATTCACTACTTCGTCTCCTTTGGGAGGAATTAAACAGAATTTTGGCCACATCTTTGAAAAATCCAGCAAATTAAATAAAAGCAAATCATGAAGATTTGTGCAATCAGGAAAATATAAGTCTCTAATTAAACAAAAAGACTTGTTGTTTTAGAAAAAATTCAGTGTCTCAGGCCAACTTTGCTTGCAATGAAACAAAACCATAAGTCATCAATCTTTTTCTTCCTCTTTGCTATTAGCTATAATTTTCTTCCCTTCATTCTGGTTGTCTTCTTTCCCATAAGCTGTTAATGCAGGTGCAGTTGGGTGGTGATTTCTATTAGAAATGTTATTCAGCACTGGTCTGCTTCTTTTTGGAACAAATGAAAAGCTCCACTTGGTCTCAAATGTTTAATTCTCTGATCCTGTCATAGCAGTGTCCTCAACTGCTGCAGCAAGGTTGGTGTCTAACAGAAAATATTACCATCTTCAAAGGAAATTATACCAAAGTGCTTTCAATCAGACTGATGTAAGAGGTAGACACTGACACTAGGGGGTTCTGGCTTGAACAGAGAAGCAACAAGAATTATCTGTAGCTCCCTAATTGAAAGAATTGTGCAAGGAAGAGAGGACTCACTATTCTGCTAGTTTTCTAGACTTGGTGTTGATTTATTTTATCCAGTTTAAACTTTCGGCTACAAGTCTGAGTAAGCTGGCCATCTGAACACTAGGTGGCTAGACCTATGCCTGTTTTTTTTTTTTTTTCTGCCTGTGTCCTCTCGTTCACACTAAAGGAAAATACAAATGAATAGTTTTTGGGGTTTATGACCATGGGACTCTTTCGGAGGGTTGCTTGGAAGAGACAGGATCAACCTTACTAAACTGGGAAAAAGCACCTCTGCCAGAAGGCTGACCAGCTTGAAGGAGCACCTTAAACTAGAGGCATGGTCCTGGGCAGCCAGTGCTAGGTGGCCCTGTTTGAGCAGGGCAGTTGGGCCAAATAGTCTCCAGAGGTATCTCCCTGCCTCAGCCATTCTGTGATCTTCTTTAACATATATATTCAAGTTCCTTCCATTAAAAATGAGCAACTTTGTTAAACAGTTGTGCCTGAGATGATTATTTCCTGTAGATCAACAGGAATTAACTGGTGTAACTGTGTGGGATTTTAGGAGTGACTGGTGACCACCAATAGAATATTTCTGTTCCACCGAATATTTAAAATGGTCTTAACACCATGGTTGGAAACTGGCTTTAATCTCTAACTGTTGGTGTCTGGTCTGCTGCAGGTCTTCTAAGCCATTTTCTTTGGGGCTTTGTTTTTTTTGGGGTGTTGTTTGGCTTCAAGGAGATTAAGTATATAGCCTTAGAAAACCACTTTGATTTTATCAAATAGCTATCTTTGTATATGATAAATATATCTTTCTGAGAGGGGATTTAAAGGAGGTATGGTGAAACTTTGTGTTTTGATAAATTCACAATTTGAGAGAAAAGCAAAAGTGAGAGGAAGATACTGTGACTGAACAGACTTTTTGGGTTAAGCATGGGGGAAAAGCAAATAGGAAGACAGCAAAGGACAGTCAATGGAGGGGCAGATAAGAATCATGGTCACATCAGCAGAATCAAGAGTTTGTGTGGAGGCAAATGATTGCACACACAGTAATCGTTTTTTCTTAATAAAGTTAACAGGAACTTTCTAAAGGCATGGAGAAAGTGGCTGTTTTTTTTGTTTTGGGGTGGTTTTTTTGTTGGTGTTTTTTTTTTTTTTTTGGTTGGTTTGTTTTTTGTTTTGGGTTTTTTTTTGAAGATTCTTTGTATAACTGGTGCCATGAAGCTATGAACCCCTTTTACTTCTAGCTGTAGATCTGCCTTTCCTGGAGTAACAGCCGGATTTGAACCTGTTTGTCAAATGCAGATAGACTTATTAGTCATTTATTTTCTGTGGTGACTCATTAGGTGACCCAGTCTTACCTTTTCCTGCTCATCTTGCACAACAAATTAAAACTGAATCCATTACCCTGAAGCAAAATGAGACTGAAAGCTACTGACAGGCTTTCCTTTCAATTAAGCCTTAAAGTTTATCAGCTGACTTCAGGCCTGGCTTTCTGAAGGCGGATTTTAAGATGCAAATCTGGAATGTTTCTCCTTCCATTAGCTGTAAATCAGAGCTATAGTAAGCTTGCATACCTGTTGAAATGCTTTATAGTTCTGCCATAGAAATATTTGAATTGCCATGCACTACACTTAACTTACTCATAACAAAACTACCTTGGAATTGCCACAGTACTGAGATCTCTCTCTAAGAGTAACCTAATGATGTAAAGATGCAGTAACTGCTGCTTGATCAGGGTAGAACTAGTCTATGTTCTGCTCAGTGGCACAGCAGATCCCTGGTGCTGTGCTATTAAATGCTGTTTAACAAGGTGATAAATAAATGTGAAATTCTGAATCCTGATCCCTTTTAATGCAGCAGATTAAAATGGGAAACAAATAAATTGTTGTAAATTTCATTTTTAAATTTTAACTTGTTTAAAGTTTTATATTGCTTTTCAGTCAGGGCTTCCCTCCTCCCAACAGGAGCAAAAATTTATTTATTTATTTATAATTTTACAAATGTTTTTATTCTGTCATACTTCTTTTCTGATTTGAGGGTGACCCATAGACTTTTTCTTTTCAAGCATTTCTTCATTGTTTGCTTCCATCTTTCCTGTGGAGATTTGGGGACTGGGTTAGCTGCAACACGAGAGAACATATTTTGTGTTTCAGCTGTTCTTTCTAGCTCTTGACACATGGGGTAAAGCCGCTGGTCAATGCAAATAACATGATATTCCTGTTTAAATCTGTCAACAACCTTCAGAACAGTGGCCTGCTTACCGTTAACTTCATGTTGTTCATTCTTATCTCTGATCTAAATAAGGAGAACAACCCAAACAGCTTACAGGGTTGGACTGAAGTCTCAAAAATAGAAACATTTGATGTTTGTCACAGCTGATGAGGAACTGATGGGCAAGGGTATTGCTCATGGCTGCCAAGGCTACTGATCTCTCTGTTTAGCTGCATGTATGTTTAAGACATGGATTGTTAGTTGACACTTGTAATAGAACCAAGATTAATATGTATTTCATTAAATGAAATTTTAAAGTTCTGAAATAAATTGATGTTAATTTGAGTCCTGCTCCACATCAGGAAGAGAGAACCAGGAAGTGCTGAAGAATGGAATTTCAAAAAGCTTTCAGATAGTTTCTTTCATATCTTACTTGAACTTTCTCACAAATCAAGAGTGAGAATTACTGTGTAGAACATGCGTCTGAGAGCTTTCATCTTCATCATACTTAAAGAAAAATCCCAAACTATTAAGTATGGATATAATGACTGCTTTGTTAGGGAACAATGTGCTTTAAAGTTCTGAACAAAAGCTTTTATCTAGTAGCAGGAAATGTTGCTTCTTATAAGTATCAGGAAGACACTTCGCTTGTAGGTCTGTTTGCCCATATGCAGATGCTCCATAAGCATTTATGAAAATTGCATTTGTTTAGTGTCATTGGTAATCACAGGAGTTCAGATTGGATTTTCTAAGGTGTCCCCAATGTGTAAGCACAAAATTCTAGTGCTGCACAAATAGCACAGGACTTACTGCTTTTACAGACATATTTGTTGTAAGCAATCTTGTCAAACAGATAAAAAATTATCCAATAATATGAAAAACTAGTAGGCCTTGACTGTAGCTTGAAAAATTGCTGATCCTAGTAAGGATCTAAATCGTTCATGATTCAGTTGTATCAGCAGTGAATGATTTTGTGTGTCTTTGGTTCCATTCCAAATCCAAGGGTTGGATTTTTAAAGTGAAGGAATTGGATTTACATGTGACTTACATTCCAGTTTGTTTTGTATTTGAGCAATCAGATGGAGATTTTTCCTAAGCTGGTAAATGTTTGGGTTGCCCAACTCAATACATCCTGCTTTTTGGGAGTGCTAACCATCTGCTTTCTGGGTTTGTGCAGAATCATTAGTCCCTTCCAGAAGTACTGACTTTAATCTTTTACTTAGTTCTTAAGCTAGCTAATTTTTTATTTAGTGGGAAACTGTAATGTAACATTAGTTGTACCAGAAAACCAGAATGGTAAACTGATTGTAATACAAAAAGAAAACAAATACAGCAGTGAAGAAGGCAAAAATTTAAGCTGACCTGACCTCAGTTTAGCAAGAAAATGTGGGAGAAACTGTATAAATCTGTGTAGCCTCAAGAAGTGTAAGTATGATGCTGGCCTTGTTAGTAAGCCAAACTAAGAACAGTTGAGAGAGAAATTGGGTAGTACTGAACAGAATAACTACTCTCCAATACTTAAAACTATTACTTTATTATTTTAAGGTGCTATAATAATTGTTTACTTAATTTCTTTTAATGTGTATTAGGTTGTAATGGGCCAATAAACACTGTCCTTTTCCACAGTATTTACAAATTTGAGAAAAGCATTTTGTATTACTACTTTAAGTGGAACTAATAATGAAGTTGAAGAAATGTTCATGGAAGTCATCACCAAAGTGCCTATTGATTTTAGTGTGTATGATCCATACCTAATAAGTCTGCAAGACAGGATCTGCATTTTAGATACAGCTTTTATGTTGAGGTCATACAAGTTACTTGTCTATTTGAGTGGAATATGTAGATGAAGTTCACACAAATAACACCCATCAGCAAATATAGTTTCAAAAGTCAAGCATTCATGACGTTAGACAAATACTCTCCTTGTGTACCTACATTAATAATCCTTATTTATATTATGTTCTTTTTTTTTTATCTCTTTACAGCTTCTAACTCAGAGTGCTGAATGGATTCCCTCTGTGAGCAACTTTGATACTTTGCTTTTATCTTGATATTCAGTGTGTATCCCTATATCTTGTTTAATGTATTTCATTTTAATTCTTTCTGAAGTCAGAATTACTCATTTTCTCATGAGGTTTTCCATGGCACTCATTGCCATAATATCTGAGTGCATCACAAACATTAATGAATTTATTTTCATAACGGTGACTTCCCTTGACTTCAGTCCTTTTTGCAAGTGCTCAGTGTTTCTGCAAATCAGACCCTAGGGTCTCCAGGCAGGCAACCAGAAAATGAGAGCATGCACTTGCTGACTGTCTGTGAAAGCCCACTATATATGGGTTTTCCTCAGATGGGATTCTTAGGTGCTTGCTGAAAACAGTGTTGGTGAGACTGAGGATTCTTTGGTTGCATTCCAGGCTCTGGTGTGGAATATACTCCATTTAATCCAAATTTTCCTATGTCTGTGATTCCACTTTTCTTCTTCTGTGTTCTAGGCTCTTTCTCTTTACTTACTGAGACCTTATTTTCATTACTCAGACTTCTTGACAGCAAGTCTCTCTCTCCCTCCTGCCGTTCTATGAGTCAGTATTTTTTTTTTCTCCTCCCCCTCCCCCCCCTTCTGATTCTCATTGAGATTCCTGTATCATTCTCACTGTCTTCTGGATCCAAATTGAGACTTAGTCTCCTTCCTGTTCCATTGGCCCATTCCACCACCACCCCAGCTCCCCAGAGGTGCTAGGTTTAGTTTAGGTATTTGTTTTCCTTTATGTCAATTCAATTTCTTCCCCTTAGTTTCTCCTTCTTTGTTCTTTTTTTTTTTTTTTTTTTTTGGCAAAGCAAATCCAGATTCCAGCTCTACCAGTTTTCTATACTTTCTTACGTCCTACCATTTATATTCTTGTTCTATGCAGTCCTCATCCAAGGTGTTATTTCATTCCTGCTTTCTTTGCTTCTCCTGGTTTCTCTTCTGTGCCTTTCCCAACAACCTCCCAATGCCAGTTTCCTCCTTTTATTCACTTTTCTTACCTACCTATGACTATCAGTCCCTTTCCTCCTCCCTCACATTTCCCCCTTATTCTCCCGTGCCCCTCCTTGAAGTCTGTTTTGTTTCCCTTTTTTATTCTTGTCATGAATGTTCCTTTGCTATGCTCTGTCCTCCTTTTCCAAGAAATCCAGGAAAATTACTAGAGAAATGAGCTGCGTGTTCTCTGCTCCGATTCCTGGGCTTGATTTGCCTGCAGTATACTAAAGCTGCAGTTTGAGGGACAGTCTCAGTCAGTCTAGGACTGGAGCTCACCAGTGTGGACTAGGTAGTGAATTCAGATCAGAAGAGATCTTGTGGGTCAGATGTCTGTTTACATTCTGTTATCGGAAGTCCATAAGGGTGGCTGTGGTATACCTTGGAAATGAAACCTGGGAGGACTGGGAAAAGACACTGAAATGGCAACATGAGGAACACTATCTCTTCTACAACACTGGTTCAATTGCTTTTTTTAAAAAAAAGATAAATTAGACTCAGACACTCAGTAAAGGGGAAAAAAAGGTGCTCAGGTGGTTATAACAATGATAAGGGATTTATAATTGTCATACTGGAGTGCATTTGTCTGACTGAAAAATTGGCAATATTACCTACAGATTCCTCCTGCCCCCTCCCTTTTATTGCCAACAGCCAAAGGTAAATGAGGCACATTTGCATCAGGTAATCAACTTTTAGATGAATGCTGTTGTGTCACTGCACTTTGACTTAGCATGTCATAATTTTGTACATATGCAGCTGCCTGACTTCTGTGTGCACAGAGAGCTACTCCATCTGTTGACACACATTTCCTAGGTTCTCAGTATTGTAATTGATACAGACCAGTATATGGGAACGTGAAACGTTTGGTTTTTTTTTTTTCCTTTTCTGTTGCATAGCCACAATGATTTTTATGCTGCTTGCTGAGAGGTGAATTCTTTTAAATGTACATTCTTTACAGAGAGAATTTTAGGGAAATAGTTTTAATTTTGATACGCTGTTACAAAGTATAAAGAAAAGTTGAAAACTAGGACTGGAATGGGCTTCAAGAGGTAATACTAGCACCCTAAGTCATTCTATGTGTATTGTTCCAAGCATATATCTGTCTTGCCTGTTCTAATTACAGACTTCCCACATCTTACCAGGCAATTTGTCACAGTCTGTTATTCTTTTCACTGTTTGAAAGTTTCCATTATGTTTAATATGCATTGTTCTTGCTGCAAGTTGAATCCATTAACGAACATGGAAAAGAGGCTATTCCCATCCTCTTTGTTAGCAGCCTTTTATGTACCTGTGGATTATCATCTTGTATCTCCTCTAGCTTATCTGTAGCCTGTCCTTGATGCTGCTACACATTATTTTGTTAATCGCTGAGTTGTCAGATGAAGGAATTTTATCCTGGCTTCCTACGTGCTATTTGTTGAAGGTTATTTGAAATTCTAAAAAGGCACATACTATATACAAGTTGTCAGATGCGTAGATTTGAAGGGCTGAAAATAGTCCTCCTTGTTTACCTGGAAGAAAATTTCTCTACTACATTTCTTTCAGATCTCTCTGAACCCCATGGCAAGGGTATTGGAACTAGATGATCTTAAGGTCCTTTCCAACCCTAACTATTCCATGATTCTATGATTCTATTCTATGACTATTTTCATACCCAACTTGTCTCTAACACACTTTTTTCCATTGTGCGTTGTAGATTTTTCAGTGACTTTTTGTCTGCCTTAAATTGAGACTGTCAAGTTGAGGCTACTTCATAGTATCATAGAATAGTTAGGGCTGGAAAGGACCTTAAGATCATCTAGCTCCAGTCCCCCTACCATGGGCAGGGGCACCTCCCACTAAACCATGCCATCCAAGGCTACGTCCAACCCTGCCTTGAACACCGCCAGCAATGGAGCATTCACAACTTCCCTGGGCAGCCCATTTCAGTGCTTCACCCCCCTTACAGTAAAGACTTTCTTCCTTATATCCAATCTAAACTTCCTCTGTTGAAGTTTGAACCCATTACCCCTTGTCTTCTCACTACAGTCCCTCATGAAGAGTCCCTCCCCAGCATCCCTAATTACTTATATAACTGCATAATGAATTCAGTAGTGGGAACTAAGTTAAATGAAAAACTTCTTGCTTGGACAAAACACTTCTACATCTTTCTTTAGAAAAAAAAAAAAACAGTTGTTAAGAAAGTATCTATTTATATGTGAGATTTAGACAAATTGGTTATGGTTTGGCAAACAAACCACAGAGTATATAACCTGTTTAGCTCCTTTACATTTTTTGAGCAATGTGAGAAACCACTAAGAACACAGTTACATTTTAACATGTGGCTTTGGTGTCTAAGCACAACTGTC
The DNA here is from genome assembly GCA_017639245.1 of Myiopsitta monachus. NCBI lineage: Eukaryota > Metazoa > Chordata > Aves > Psittaciformes > Psittacidae > Myiopsitta > Myiopsitta monachus. The sequence continues at coordinate 67,301,115 of CM029917.1, read as the reverse complement.
TTTTCAGTCACTTTGCCCAGCAGCATGAACCTGCTGCACTTACTTTCTATGCTGCCCATCCTGTGAGCTGAGCTTGTTGACCTGTTTGCATGGCAAGAGGCTTATTCAAATTGTTTTATTTCTTCCTCATCTATATTTTTCTTATGTTCCCTGTCTTGGTAGCCTTGGGCTTCAGCCCCCCTATTGAAGCACAGTGAAGAAGCCTGAGCTTGAGTGTAAGAAGATGTTTACAGGAGCTGAGGGCAGGAGTAAGCTTGGGGTGCAGTGAGAGAGCAGTTGAACTTGTATGTATTATTTGTCAGAGCCTGGTCTTGACTCGTTCATAGTTGATGGTGAGGATTGGTGGGACCTACTGTAGCGCAGACATCTCATGTACTTCTAGAGACTGTCCACAGAGAAGGTCTCAGTGTGCTTGGTATCAGCTACTTAATAAGCTTATTATATTAGTCTAATTATACAACCAGGTTTGTTTTGGTTTGGTTTGTTGTGGGGTTTTTTTCTGCATGACAACCTGTGCTCTGGGAACAAAGCAAGGTTTCATGGATTGTCCTTTGATTTCTTTATGTGATGCAAGCACATGATAAAAAAAGGCTATGGAACAGAAAGCAAAATGGTCCAGAAAACCTCACTGTAGAAAAGCAAGATTTGCTGAATATGCAGGTAGTCATGCAATCTTAAACTTTCATGCTTGTTATTTTCTGGCTCCCTCAGTTGATGTACATGGTATTTCACATGAGGAAGTTCTGGGTGGTTATTGAATTAATCATATCACTGTGTTTCATAGAGATATATAGTGGGTTCTAAGATATTATTTTCTAACTAGCTGGCTACAGTTAATTGACTCATGCAGTTTTATCTTGAATTGCTGCCCCTCTGTTCCTTGTGTATAGTACAGACCACCTTGTTTTACAGGAGAGTTATGAAATTAGATTAATTATGTTTGTTTAAAAGAGAAGCACACTAAGATGATACAATAAGAGAACCATAGAAAGCCCATGAGGAAAGTAATAATTCTGTATTCAGTGTAGGGTTTGGATCATGTCCAGTAAATACACTGTGGGATTACACTCTGACTAGTGAATGTGGAAAGAAAAGATGAATAAGTATGAAGTACTATCCATACCCTGCTTTGAACAAAACAGATGTCCTGTAGAAATATAGTATTTGAATGTAAATAGGGAATACGCCATAGGCATACAAGCATGTCAGGGAGAGTTGTTTAGACAGGCTTATTTCTGGAATTTTCTACTGTCTGTATTCTGTGTGGGATTGTAAAATCCATGATACCTGCATTTTATATGATGCCTAGCTTTAATTTAGTCTATTGCTGTAAAAAGCATATTGAGAATTTTCTGGAAGGAAAGCAAGTACTGGGATAATAATGAGATAATATATAAAAGAGTAGGTCATGCATGTGAAGAAATAGTGCTATGTAGTTGTCATGGTTTAAGCCTCTAAAACTCACGAAGTTTTCTCACTCACTCACTTACCTCTCTTTCTTCCCCCAGTCCCGGGGCAATGGGGAGGAGAATTGAAAGAATGCAGTTCCCACAGGTTGAGATAAGAACAGTTTAGTAACTAAGGTATAACACAAATCACTACTGCTACCACCAATAACAATACAAGAGAAATATAAGGAAAGAGAATACAACTGCTCACCAAGCCTAACCCAGCCAGTGCACCCCCCAGCAGCGAACCCCCTCCTTGTGCACCACCACCACACCCTTCCGGGTCTCTGCTCTCCGTTTTCACATCCTGGACTTGATGTGCTGTGGTAGGGAATAACCTCTTTGGTCAGTTTGGGTCAGGTGTCCTGTCTCTGCTTCCTCCTGGCTCCCCCTCCTCCCTGGCATAGCATGAGGCTCAGAAAGTCCTTGGTCAGATCAAAACATTACCAAACAGTAACTGAAAACACTGGTGTTATCAGCGCTGCTCCCAGGCCCAAAATCAAAAACACAGCGCTGCGCCAGCTACCAAGAAGGTGAAAAATGACTGCTACTGCTGAACCCAGGACAGTAGTAAATGAAATGCAAATTTATATCTAATTAACTATGTCAGAGAGTAATTAAGAATCCTTATTGAATTTCTAGGCCTAATTTTAGTATAAGTAGTAAGACTATTTTGGGAAGTGCTTGACCAGCGAAGACATTGAATGTGGCATACCCCAGGGGAGGTCAGAAACATAAGAGAAATGTGTTATTTCAGCTACCTACGATTGCTGTCTCCCCATGTCATTTGGGTAGTAGTTGTCAAGTAATTTCAGACTAAACTTTTAAAGACTATGACTTTTTATTGTGAAAGCTGATCAGAGAATCAATAGAGTGGCGGTTTTTTGACACAATGTTATTACCAAAGTATATTCTGTAACAACATGCCTAACTTCAACATCCTTTTCGAAACAACGTAAATCAGAAGAACAAATACAGCAGCATTTAATTACACAAATGGGAATTTTAGAAAAATAAGAATGTTTGTTTAAAAGAAATTGAGAAGCAGCTAAAAAATCATCTTTACAGATGACATAAGTATTGTTTCAAGGCACTTTATTTGAAGCTAAAAAAATATAAAATGCATTAAAACATTTTAGAAAGATCAAATTAAAAAAATGTCATTGTGAAACACTGAGATTAGAGAGATTACTAAATACAGACATGTTCTTCAAAAAATGGAATCCCCCTTCAAATGTCAAAAATAATATAAAATCTGTTAGGTTAAATGTGAAAACCACAGTAAGGCAGAACAAACCTGATAGAAGAGGAACTTCCAAAGCCTTTTCTCTAGCTCATCTGGAAAGGAGGGTCTGTCAGGCAGTTTGTAAGGCTGATCAGAGTGTAAGAAGCTGCAGCACAATGCACACACACAAAAAGGATTTGTTACAGTAACAATGAATACAGATTCCCACATAGAGATTGTATTTCAATAGAGGAGGCAGCAGAGCAAACTGACAGAAGCAGCACTAAATATTGGTTGAAAATATCTGAACCTGATGGCATTTGCCCAAGAGTTCTAGAGGACCTTTAAAGATGAAGTAATTAAATTGAACTTTATTTACTGTGTTGCCTCTTACCTAACACTTCCTTGATAACATAGAGTTGGAGTAAGATTAATGGGATGTCATGGTATAAAATGGTTTCTTGAGAGTATCCTGGGAACTACTAACTGGTAAGCCTACATTCAGTAAATTGACAGAAACTATAACTAGGCATAGTTACTGGACATATACATAAATACGATATGTTGGGGAAGAGTCAACATGGCATTTTTAGTCATTCCTTACTGCTACAGTCCACTTTGGAGGCTAGGGTAGTCATTTTGATACAATCTGCAAAAGTTTCCAGGGAGTATTTGAAAAGGTTTCTCAGCAAAAATACTATTTAAAATAACCAGCTATGAAAGAAAATGAGATGTACTCATCATGGAGAAATATCTAAAAAAACCCCAAACACACATACCAATAGTGTGAGAATTAGCGTTCAGTTTTCTTAATGGAGAGGTTGTCATAGGATTTTGCACCGGGGGTCTGAATATTCTGCATAATTCGGTTTATATTGACTAATAATGAAGTCCTCATGAGATTGCTGAGCTAGTCAGGGTAAGGAAGAGAAAGAGCAGCTTCTAAGAGCAGCAAAAAAGCAGATGAAATTCAGTCTAAGTAAATGTGAGGATGTTCAGTTAGAGGTAGAAAAAAATCCCAGTTGCAATCGTACACAATGATGGGAACTAATAAATTACTGCTTTTAAAGAATGAGATGTAGGTGCTGCAGTGAATAATTGTAGGTCCTTAGAAATTATTGGGAAAAGAGTGAACACCTTTCCCCCACAAATAATTTATGTGGCTTTGTATACATTCACAGTATGTTTATGTCTTGAAGTCTGTCTCAGATATATATTAGAACTTGTAAAGGTGAGAAGAAGAGTGACAAAGTTTATTAAAGAATTACTTTCTCTGAAGTGGCAATTGAATAATCAAGGACTCTTGAGACTAGAAAAAGATGACTAAAGGATATATGACAGGAATCTAGAAATTATTGTTAGGCTGAGGGAAGATGAATGGAGAAATATTATTTACAGTTTCTTTCTCTACAAGAAAAATAGGGCATCAAATGAAGCTAGCAGAAGGCAGTCTCACAACGAGCAAGAGAAGATGCTCCTCAGAAGACATAATTAAGCAGTGCAAAACTCTGCTGTTGGGTATTAGGAATGCTGAGTGGTTTTCTAAAAAATCAAATGCACAAGATCAGGGAAAGAGATTTCAGAGGGCTGTTAGATATAAATGTACCACCACTGATGGAGAAATCTAAGCAGCAAATTGCTGATGGTAAGGAGCTTCAGAATGATTGCACAACTATGGAAAAGGGGAGACAAAGTGCGGATCTTTGATGAAAGGTAGCAAGTAATAACAGTGGTGAAGGATGGCAAGGTGTGAATATGGTATATGAGAAAGGATCGAGGCAGAGAGGAAGGAAACTGCAGGTGGCTGAAAGAGCAAGAATGGTAATTTGGAGCCAAAGCTGCATAGCACTGTTCTCATTTAGAAAAGGAGCAACATGGAAACCATAAGAGAACGGCAGAGGAAGAGCTGAAAATGCAGATATTTTTTGTGTATAGCAATATTTCTTTCTTGGATTGAGTGTTAGAAATCCTATTGATCCTAATCTAATATTAGACTGTATGTTAGTTGATTTGAAATGTTTGATTTTTTTTTTTGAACACTAATTATATTTAAGATATATCTGTAGGCCATTGTGTTTAAAGAAAGTAACATATGAAAGTCTGAGAATCAGAACTATGTTAAAATATAAATTCCAGTACACTAAAAGTTCTTTAGTATGTAAATGTTTTCTTGCATGTATGATAACAAAATTGGGATCATCACCTGTCTTAGACTCATGGAACCTATACTGTAATTTCATTCCTGGTCTTGTTACAGATCTCTCTTAAATAAGAAATATATGTATTAGTGTGGTTTTATGTTTGTTCTTTAATTCATTAGTTCTTTCTTTTGTCAGAGTGAAATTTAGCTTGGTAGGATCAATAGAAACATTAAAATCTTCTAAGTATCCAAGCAAAGGAAATAGAAATTAATTTCTATGAGCTGCACCATTCCATTGTCTCGAAAAACCCAACCCCCCCAAAAAAAAACCAAACATAAAACAACCAAACCAAACAAAAAAAATTCCCACAAACAAAAACCAACAACAACCAAAACAAAGAAACAAACAAAACCCCAACAAACCAAAACCCAACTCCCTAGTGAATGCAGTGATACTGTAAGCTTTTCAAAGAGTTGATTACAGAGAGGCTCAGGAAAGGCCACTGAGTATGAGGTAAGCGGTGACGTTTTGAATTAGGCTGATAAAATTAAGTCTGATAAACACAGCACTTTCAAAGGCATGCTAAAGTTAAGCTCAAAGTCATAGCTAATAAAAGAGTCAGGGAAGAGGATATTTTGCTTCCCAAGTAACTTCTTTCTTGCCCAAATCACTGGTTAATCCTTAATATAGTTATTTCTAATACCTAGTTAATTCAGACATGCAAAATACTTCCCAATTACATATTTCATACAAATTGGAAATTATCCAGTAAAATGTCAGTTCCATGAGTGCTGCTAAGTCATGTTGATTGCTCTATAACATCTGCTGCTGAAAGACAAGGATTTTGTGGGGTACAGTTTTGCTAGATATATTTGTCTCTTAGATGTAAAAGAGGATTAGCTTCCTTTTGAAAGCTGATTCCTTTGATTACTAGCATGCATGATTTCATTTCCAACTTAATATTCTATGCAGAATGCATTGCACATGACTCCTAAGTAGTTCTGTTATTTATTTGTCCCACTGCAGTGGGAGCTGGTTCAGAATGAAAATCCTCTGTTATGTGTTGGACAGGTATTAAAGTGTGAAACCACAGAAAACCACAATGTTTATGTGATGATTGCTTTTTTTACTCCAGTTAGCTCAGTCTCAATATTACTAATTGGATTACATGTTAAAATGTAAGTAACCCTTGGGTTTCAAGGTTTATAAGAGGAATGACCATTTGCATTATTTTTTTCCACACTAGAGAGATTTCTCTCTGAGGCTTAGGAGAGGCATAGGTTGTCATTCAAATGACTGTGATTGGGATTTTGGATCAACCTAACAAAGTTGCCTATTAGCTGGTAGTTACCTGCCTCTGTAAATGCCTGCATCTCTCTAGGACCTGGGGAGGTTCAAGGAGTTTGAGGTTTCCTTGAGGCATGCAAAAATATCTTTCTCTTCATTCACTGGCTGTCTGAAGATTATTTGTTGCTTCAGAGCTGGCATGTGATATGGAGGTAATCTATTCCTCTTTTTAGAGCTAAGATTAGGAGAATCCTCCTGTTGACTTTAAGGTGTCTCTGAAGCTGTCAATGAAAGCTGATGCAATGTCACGTATTTTGCAGGTAACTTCTGTGTCGTACAGAACCTTTCAGAAGACCATTTGGTTACTTACTTCCTCAGATAGACCTTAATAATAGTCCAATTTTTAAGGTCTGATTTTTGTGGCCAAATATGGTGAGCTATTTGATTTGACACTGGTAATGTACAGAGAACTTAGGTCTTGCCTGACTGGGTTTTCTTACATTTCATTTTTAAATGCATTCTGAATCAAAGCAGAATGCTGTTTTTCTGCAGATGGAGCCTTTTCTGTCTGTCATATTTGTATTTTTTATATTTTCTGTGTGAAGCGAAGGCCTCTCAATGTGTTTAGAGGTTTTACATTGGGCTTGTGGTGTTACTTCTGTTATCAATCATTTATAGAAATCTTTTTTATTGTTGTTCTATGAAATGCTCAAACTGCTTATCTGCAGCAGTTTTATCGGTCTGGCATAGTCTGTCGGTCTAGGAGCACTTATCAGTGGTGAAAGAACATTGCCTGTCTAAGAGCAGTTATCAGTGATAAAAGGGCTTCTGCAGAAAAGAAAGGGATATTTTGCAATGAGTTGTAGAGATATTCAGGAGTATGTTTTGTATTTGTGATTCTGGGAGCCTGATGCAATTTTTATTGGAATAGTGACTTCAAACAGGTAGTGTTTGGTTTCACCCATAAAACGTTTGTCAGAAAATAGTGAACTGAGTTGCATTTTCGGTAGGAATTGTAAGATTCCTTAGAGACTGATCTATCATTTCTAGTATATGCTGGACTGCCATTTAAGTCACTCTTGAGTTGTGGATTCCTGAAGAATAATCAGGTTGTTTCATCCAATTTAGATTAGGGCTTTTTCTTTATTTTAAGCAATTTGTTGTAATGAACTGGGTAAAGGCAGAGGCACATTTTAGGTCCCCACACCTGTTTGAAGAATCTATACCTTCTGTGTGGTATTGCTGAGAATTGACTAATCTAGTCTTTTATCTCCCTGAATTGCTGACAGGGAATGCTACTATACGTGCTCACATGCTGCCATCCTTCATTTGATGAATACTAACAAAACATAGCAAAGTGCTAATATAATCAAATAGAGTAATGTATAGGTCTCTTGATTGATAGTTTCACTTAAACAGGGTTGTGACAATATGTACTATTTCTTAATGCTTTCAGTTGGTAACTCTAGGGGATTCCTCCCCCTGTCCTGGGCCCTGCTGATCTCAAATGCACTTGAGTCATCAGAATGCTCAGTGAGGTCATCAAAATACAACTATTGGGGGGGAGTATTCTCTTCCAAATAATTTGAAATGATGTGGCTGGAGATGTTACTGTTACCAGGTAACTTGATTATTTAATTTGAACCCTTTAAGTGTAGTATTTATGCAGATGTGTGTTTTGCAAATGAATTCGCTGGTTTTTTCTTTCCTTATAATTCCTGTGATTCTTTTGCCTTTAGCTGTGACACAAATAATTTTTTTCACATAGAATCATAGAATAGTTAGGGTTGGAAAGGACCTTAAGATCATCTAGTTCCAACCCCCCTGCCATGGGCAGGGACACCTCACACTAAACTGTGCCACGCAAAGCCATATCCAACCCAGCCTTGGACACCGCCAGTGATGGAGCATTCACAGCTTCCCTGGACAACCCATTCCAGTGCCTCACCACACTAACAGTAAAGAATATCTTCCTCATATCCAATCTAAACTTCCCCTGTTTAAGTTTGAACCCGTTACCCCTTGTCCTCTCACTACAGTCCCTAATGAAGAGTCCCTCCCCAGCATCCCTATAGGCCCCCTTCAGATACTGGAAGGCTGCTATGAGGTCTCCACGCAGCCTTCTCTTCTCCATAAATTGATGGATGTTTCTTCAACCGCTTCTGAAATGTACGGGTTCCGCTTTATTTCAGTCCATTTCATTTTTATCCATTTCATAAAGACAATATATATATAAGCATGCGCAGCAAAGCAGGTTTTGTGTGTGCATGTTCTACTGTCTAGTGACAGTTACATGAAGACTTCTGTGAATACTATTAGAATAATTAGATAGATTAATAAATAGAATAAATAGATAAGATTCTAAATGTACCTATCTTTATACACATGAAATGTTAGACCAATCATAGATTTAGATGTCTTCATTTATGTAAAGAGAAACACATTTTCAACAGAGAAAAAGTATTTTTGATAATGGGTTCTTATGGCAAGTAACAGGAAACTTCTCTGATATTTCTAGTGGAAATCTTAATTCCTTTGGAGATCGATAGACACAATGCTAAAAAAGACTGACATATCCTAATTACAGCTCTTTCATAGTTAAACTTTCAGCTGTGCACTGAATAATAAAATGTTATTCATCATTCCTTCTTACTGAAGACCTAAACTTGAAAGATTCATTAATGTTTTCGATAATTATATGTACTTTCAATAAAAATTTGGTTTTACTTGATATAATTACCATTTGCACGTAGTAATTGAAATAAATTTGCTTATGTAAATCAGAATACTTCTTAGCATATAAGCTACTTTTAATAGCCATGTAATTTCGTGAAGTTCTTTATTCCTTTAAACCAGATCTTGTTTCCTAATTTGCATATGTGTAACATGCAAATTACTTGTGTTTCCCGTATCTCACTAATGGTTTACTTAGCTTCAATTGCTCAACTTCTTTCAGATTCTTTGAATGGGAGAGTTATACTGCCTTTCACACTTCTGGCAAATAACATTTTATTTTATGGGCCTCTGCATAATAAGGAGACTTCCCCTGAATCATGAGTTAAAAAGCATATTAAGTGGTAAACCCTGTGCTTCTCTTTCCTTCTAACAGTGTCCTTCCAATAGCAGAGGCAATGACTTTAGGCATAATCCATGCACCTTCAAGTGGTCCTTCCAGTTACACAAAGGAAGATTAAAGAAAAAAAAAAATAAAAATATTGCTTCTTTTCCAAATTCTCCCACAACCATGTAGCTCTGTGTGCCTGGCAGTGCACTAAAACTGATGGGGTTACCTTCTTACTGCTTTGTTTTCTTTTTATCCATGAATCTCTAGTGCTGCCAATATAGTCTGCCAGTATAGTTTTTTGTAGATGGAATTTGTTGCTTACTGGTGCTGTAGGAAAGAAACTGGGAGAAGACCTTTACTGAAAAGGAACTTCGAATATTTTGTCATTGCCAGTTTCTTGCTAACTCTTTCTTACTCAATTCTAATTTTTATGGTCTTGTTTGACGTTTTTGGCAGCTCAGTTAATTAAGCAGAAGTTATCCCTGATTAATGTACTGTAATCTGCTTGTGAAGTGCTGTAAATAATGTGGTGATTAATTGCTTTATCCAAATGCAGTCATCCCTTAGCCTACTTTGCAGAGGGATTGTTTTGGTGAAATGATGTCCTATTCTCATACATATTTGAGACATTGATTGCAGAAAACCTTATCACGTAGTTTTCCTGTCTTGTTCCAAATAATTTATGCCTTTTGCTCATTTGGACAATCAGTATAAAGAAGCCATTTTTGAACATAGAGATGTTATACTTCCTGTAGATTCTGCATGAGACCGTATATTGCAGTTTAAAGAGAGTAACATAAAATAACCAAGCTCTGGAATTTTCAACTTTGTTTAGCTCTTAAAATAAAGTTTACTAACCATGCACAAATAAAATATACTCCTTGGAGGATAAGGAAAGGATTTTAATCTCAGTTAGCAAAACAACTGTGCTTTTCCTGTTCTTTTTTGCAAGAAAGGCACAAAATATGTAGACAGAAATGTGTTGGTTTTTTTTTTTCTTTTTTTAAGTTGGTAATGTCCAATTTGTGCTGCAGAAAAGGCTGAATATAATAAACCAAAAATCTTATATTAATATCTCTGAATAAATCATCTTTATTTGTGATTCTGATTTTAAACATCTTAACTGAAGGAGACTAGTAGTGCGAAAATCAGCAGCTTTTCAGAATTCATAATTCCTTCCCTTTCAGAAAAAGAATTCTCTGTGCCACAACAGCAGAACTGTTCTACTTTTTAGATTTGCTTAACTATTTTGCTTCTACTATCATTGACGGAAAGCCAGTTATTTCTTCCCACACCTGTGAATAGAGCATTTTAAATTGTGTCTGTATACATGGCATGCACACCCAAAAAAATCTGTGGGAAAGGGGTGGCACTTGGCAGTATAGGCAAAGCCCTGGCTTGAAATCAGAGATCTAGCAGGATAGTTGGACATTTTCATGTAGATAACTAATTAGAGTAACCTGCTACAATGACTTCTGTACAGGGGTGGACACTTTATTGGTCATGGTTGTGTACTGGCTGTGAAGGCCTGCTTGTTTGCTTCATAGTGCACTGGATCAGACTCTGGCCATGTTTCAAGGACTGCAGCAGTGAAACAATGTGGTTCAGAAATTTTGGACTGCTGCTCTGCATGAGAAAAGGTGTTTGGCCAGATGGGATCTCACTGAAGGGCAAGTCTGTGGGCTTATTACAGAGGAGGGGGTAATAATGACTGCTATTTATAGGAAATTTCTAGTCTCAAATGTTTTGAATATCACCTTGATATTGATCTTACTTCCCACTTCTCAGCTAGGACTGAGTCATGAGCAGTTTGTAGTAATATAATAAAATCAAACTTGCATTATAAGCCCACTCAAAAAATCTTTTGGTTTATTTAGGAGTAATTTAAGATTATGTTGGCTTGTTGTATAAATATTAGGATTATTCCATCGTTTTAGATAAGTTTTTGAAAATTCTTAATCTCGTAAGTTCCATTTCCCCCCAGTTTTTCTAGAAACCTAGATGGTAAATCTAAGTGCCATCTCTGTTAAGAGCCTTGCTTATTCAGCAGGAAATTGCATCATCCCTGGTCCAAACTGTGGGCTTCTTTGTTTCTACATGGTCTTAATGACAACAGTGGGAGTCTATGCTGATATGAAGAAATGGCTGACAGACTCAGCCCATTGTCTTTGAGCATGATGTTCAAGAAGTATGCCAAATTTTATCCCATCAATAAAGTTGTCATGTTTCTAACACAAAACCAGTATTGAAACTCATTCTCTGGCTCCACCCTCCCCTCAAAAAAAAAAAAAAACCAAACAATTAAAATACTGACCTCTCTTTGTGACTCAATAGCAAAAATCTTAAAGATGATTGTCTCTCAATTTGGCAACTGACTTCACAGTCCAAATTTGTACCATAATCTTATTTTCCAGCAAGACAAGAGAAATGTATTATTGTAATTTGATGAGCAGAGGAAAATGATCCGCTGCTGTGTCCTTTTTTTATAAGTGGTGATGTTTCTTTTCTTTACCACTTGGTATTGCATTTGTATTGATGTGTAAAATGCGTTACTTAGAAAATGGAAAAGTTAAGTTTTCCTACATTTACAAGCACAAAAAACAGGGGAAAAAAAGGTAACATGGAAAGCTAGGGAATTCTCATTTTAATTTTCTGTAGGAAAAATTAGACCTTGTGGCATTTTAAACAGCTCCAATTATTATTGATATTTCTAGCTGAACTGTTCTTATCTTTAGTCTAATTATGTTAACATGCTTTTTTGTTAGACAATGTATGCTGAAGGATAAACTAATTCCCATTGAAGTCAGTAGGAGCTGGAAAAGATCCCAGTCCTGCAAAGACTCATATATCATGCTTATGTTGAAGTGCATAAGAAGCTCAGGCATCTACAGAGAAGTGTGCACACATGTAGAAAATGATGCACATACCTAAGTCTTTGCAGAATGGGAAATTAGGACACTTGGAAATTCTTGATGGAGTTGGTGTGCTGATCTCAGCCTTTCTTTTCTTTCTGTACTTTGGAGAAGGTGTGCTAGTGCTGTTCTAAAAGTTTTTCACCCGGTTTGAATAGAATTTACAACACATATTAGTAAATGCATAATTATATAAAGAAGATAAAAATAAAATACTCTGTCAAGTATTTCCTGAATTGATGCCAGCAATGTAAAGCTCTTTATACGTTTTAGAATCTGCCCTATATTTAAAAGTACTCTCATACAATATTTATTGTAGATGTTTATAGTGGACTAATGCACTTCTGTTCGTAGAGTGTAAACAGATAACCCTGAGAGCACTATGAGCAAAGTATTTAAGAAAAATAACATATATATTGTGGTATATTTATTTATATGCTTTTCTAAGCCTCAGGAATATTTTCCTATGCTTTTTACATGCACAGTTTAAATCAGTAATTTAGGAAAACATCAAACATAGCATGCATTCATACTGCAAATTTAGTTTAATAGTTTAAATGGTTTTAATAGTGCAAATTTAGTTTAATAATAGTTTAGCTGCTAATAATAAGGGCAGACATAACAAGTTCAGAGAAGGGCCACAAGGATGATCAGGGGACTGGAGCACTTCCCGTATGAAGATAGGCTGAAAAAGTTGAGTCTGTTCAGCCTGGAGAAGAGAAGGCTGCATGGAGACCTCATAGCAGCCTTCCAGTACCTGAAAGGGGCCTATAAGAATTCTGGGGAGGGGTTCTTCATTAGGGACTGTAGTGAGAGGACAGTGATAGTGATAGGTAATGGGTTCAAACTTAAACAGCGGAAGTTTAGATTGAATATGAGGAAGAAATTCTTTACTGTTAGTGTGGTGAGGCACTGGAATGGGTTGCCCAGGGAAATTGTGAATGCTCCATCGTTGGCAGTGTTCAAGGCCAGGTTGGACAGAGCCTTGGGTGGCACAGTTTAGTGTGAGGTGTCCCTGCCCATGGCAGGGGGGCTGGAACTAGATGATCTTAAGGTCCTTTCCAACCCTAACTATTCTATGATTCTGTATTTGCAAACAAGCATTGCACTCAGCCAAAAGAATTTTCCTGACTTCAGAGATACCCTGCTCTTTCTAATAGGTATTAAAAACCAGTTTAATACAAGTTCAGCTGGTAGGTATTTTTCACCAGTTTTCTGTAAGTATTGACCAGTCTTCCAACTACTGCTTCACTTGTGACCAAAGGACAAAATGCTGTTGCTTTGTCAGCCTATATGTTAGAAGGCAGAGAAAAATCCTTAGTGCTTCTCTTCCATTTCCTAAGAGAGATGCATTGTCAAGTATATCCTAGAAATGAGCCAATGAAATTGAAGTTTAAAAGCACTTAAGTCATTTCGCAAGCTCTAGTTCTCACTAATAATGTCACAAGCTACTGAAAGTTTCAGAGTACCGAAATGTGAATACCTCACTGAGAAGATGTTTTCTGGCTGAGGACTAATCCACAAGAGCAATTATTAAACTATGGTGTTTCATTTAAGGGGCAGGGAGATAACAAATGAACTATGTAGAATGACTTAGTGATTTTTAAGACTGTACCAAAGGAGAAAAGGGCATGAAAGGACTTGCAATGCATATGATTTCTGTACTGAAATGTGCAAAAAGAAATTATATGAATGCAGCTGATAGCTACTAACTGTGAAATAACACAGGTAAGGCTGAACGTCTGAGTAGAAAAAAACAATTCAGAGTGCAGATCTGGTGGTGCTTGAAGAAAATGTGTTGTCCCATAATGCCAGTAGCATTCAGAAATGAACAATATTACACCACTGCAGGAGGGAGGCTATACATAAAAACATCTTGTCTGTCTTGTGGTGGTGAGTTACATGTTAGCAAGAGGCACTGTGTCACTGTACCTGTATTGGATGTAATGGAGTAATAAGGAATATGATATTTTGAAGATGTTCAGTTAAAGTTGCCACTTATCTCTTGTCTTGGGATATGTGCTCTAAAGAAATAGAAGAAGCTGATTTAGGTTTTCTAGTTTTGGTTTTTGTTTTGTTAGGGTTTGTGCATGTGTGTGGTGTTTTTTTTTTAAGTTTAGTTTTAATAAAGCTAGTATTTGATGATCTTAGTTTTGCTGCTCTGTGTTGATGTGTACCTTATACATGTTCTTGCAAGGTCGGTGTTAAACACCTCCTGTTGCAGGGATGCAGATTCCTTCAATTATTGGCATAATTATATTAAATATGGTCTTCTGCCATCTTGGGAAGCCAGAATCACAAGCCTATTAAGTTTTTTAATTAACTGTTAAAAAAAGGTGTATTGTTTTTAAGTGAATCAATGCAGTGTACTCCAAACTATAGCATATACTTTCCTAAAAGCTAGGATGGAGCACATCTTTCTTTGCCAAATGTTCTAATTTGTGATCTAAAATGCAGCAGATGCACTGTCAAATATAATATATTTTTTTAAATGGTCATCCAGTGTTCTATACTCACCTTTAAGAAATTTAGAATTCAAGGTCAAATTAATTTTAAAATATAGTGTGGAAGTAAATTTTTATTGAAACAGCTTTTATAAAGTTGACACCTTTTATAGTGGCCTTTGTAAATTGAAAGAATGTAAATTACACATTTCTGAGGGCATAAAAGTTATGGCCAAGCTCCATTTCCTGGAATAAGGACACTTAGTTTTTCTTGCAGATGGGAATTTATATTTTGCAGTACTCTTTCGGAGAGTTGATAAAATCCAATTTCAAGTCATATTTACACTTTCGTGCATATTTTCTACAAAATGGGCAGATTAGTACAGCCTATAGGAAAAATAAACTTCAGTGGCTCATGTAGAATCATTCTGCTGTGTTGGAAGAAATCTACTTTCCATAGTCAGGAAAAAAAAAAAATAGACGTAAAACTGGAATTAAATATGTGCTTTTAAATATCTGGTGAAAACAGTTAAGTTCTGTATCTTATTTTTACCTTTAGGTAAACCACTACCCAAATATTCTTCAGGTATCTTTAAGAAATGAAGAATCAGATCATAATTACCTGGCTTACTCTAAATTTTGAGCAGCTAACCTGAGTCATTGAGTTGTTATTTTGAAGCAAGTGGGATTGTATGTTTAAAATTAAAAATGTGTTTATGTTCTTTGTAGTGGGGTGGTCTTCATTTGCAAGAACACTGAAGGCTTCCAACTTTTAAAGCCAAAAGTTCATATCCATTATGTATGTCTGCCACATAAGTATGAAAAAAAATTGCCATAGTTGCAATGTTGGGTAACATTTTCATATTTACATGAGAAATCTGTAATGTAATATTCAGTTTGTATGCTCAGACTGGGCATCATATGAGGAGAAAAAGGTATCAGTAATTCTGTGAGGAATAATGTTCTCTTAATTCTTAAAGTATTGAAGTCAATGACAATTTGTCTTTCTGTATCTGCAGCTTATAGCCTTCATGTTACTGTTTTGTCTGTGGTTGGATGGCTGCCCCTAGAAGGATAGGACAGGGAGAGAAAGCAAGATAAGAAAACACATGGGTCAAGATTAAAACAGGGAGATCGCTTTCCTGTTGTGTCATGGGCAAAACAGACATAACTTGGGGAAAACCAGTTTAATGTTTTACCATTTAAAATTAGAGTAGGATGGTGTGAAACACAAACTGAAACACCTTCTCTCCCACTCTCCCATCTTTTTCGGCTCAACTTCCCAGTTTCTCTCTCTGCTTCCCCTTGACTGGTGGTACCAGGAGATGGGGAATGGGGGTTGCAGTCAGTGTGTAACAGTGCCTCTCTTCTGCTTCTTCCTCCTCACACTTTTCCCATGCTTCAGTGTTGTTGCGTTAAAGGGGGGGGGGGGGGGGGAGGCAGGCAAACCCCTTGCTTTATTTTCCAGTATGCAACTACCAGTCTGACCACGTTCGCTTATATCGAACCTCTATTGGTCCAGATTTCAATCCGACCACATTCGCTAATATCGAAACTCTGCTGGTCTGGATTTACCAATAGTGCACCACACTGTCCAGTCCAATCATCTACAGCTACCAATCCGACTGCATTCGCTTATATTGAACCTCTACTGCTCTGGATTTACCAATAGTGGTGATTGGCTATTGAAACAGTGCAGTTTATTGATTGAGTTTATTGAGGCAGCAGGTACAGGTTCTTATGAATTGTCAGTGATAAATACTGTCTGCAAAGCATGTGCAAATAGTAGTTACATGGATACAGGCGCTTGATAAAGTTAGCACAGCATAGCTCTAAAATATATAGGTGACAGTGAAAGTAACTCTATAGAGATTCTAAGTTTTCCCAGGGAAGCACTGGATACAGTGCAAGTCTTACCCACAGGCATCCCTATGGGAGGGGAAGTGAGGTCCAGCCCGTCCACCGGTCCCAGGAATCTGTTGATGTGTCTTGATGATGTCAAGATGAATCTTCCTTGACGTGTCAGTGATGGTATCTTCCTCAATATCGCTCTCTCTCTTGGGTCATTTTATATTATTTTCACCTTCAAGGTGGAGCTTGAGTGACTCTATTCATACATACCTTTATTACTATTGGTGTAAATTTCTCTCGCTTCGATTTAAAGGTATATGACACCAAAAATTCAGAGTGCATGCTCAGAGACGGGTGGTCTCATTTTGGAGGGGGGTCGCATTGAAGGTGGGTGTGTATTTTAGCATGTAAATGCATTATAATGACATTATAATGAAGCAAAGTTCACACTGAGGATGGCATTCTGTCAAAAGATGACAGGCTGCTGGCTCAGGGTAGCAAGTATGCAGGTTATCAGTTTCTTGCACCACCTAGTTCCCATCTTTTTGCTGAAGTTAGGACAAAGCGTAACCGCGAGATCTCCACCTCGCTCTACCCTCTGTCTGTGTTACAGGAACCTCTGTGAAGTGCACATTCCTTGCATGCCAGGTGTGGCTGCATCTCGCCCGGAGAGGCCCAGAAAGTCCGTTTTTCCCTTATGTTTGGACAATGCTGCATTTCAAATACAAATTTAATTCCTAATTATACTACATTTCCTAATTATTCCACAAGTGTGGATACTTCAGAGGCTGCAGTGCTTCAGGATAAACCTGCTCCAGTGTGGGCTCTCCATGGACCTCAGCATGGATATCTGCTCGGCTGCCTGCAGCACCTCCTCCTCCTCCTTCTTCACTGCCCCTGGTGTTTGCATGGCTGTTTCTCACACATTTTTTTTCCCCTAACCCTTCTCTACCAACTGTTATTACAGGGTTTTTACCGTTTCTCGAGCACACTTTCTCTGAGGTACCACCACTTTGGTTGCGGGTCCCAGCCGTGCCCTGTGTTGGGTCAGTTGGAACTGTCTGTTTCTGGCTGCTCCTAACACAGGCCACCTTGCAGATGTGGCATCCAACCCCTTCTGGCATCTGCTGGTAGTTTGGGTTTCATAGGTTTTGTTACAGGGTTCTTCACTAAGATGTTCCTCATTCTAAGCGTTCATATACAATGGGGAGCAAAATCATATCAGTCTTTCAGAGCATGATTTGACAACAGTGAAAGCAAGTCGATAGTGTGTTAAAAGACCCCAAACCTCTGTATTTTTTGATTTATTTTTTTTTTCTGCATAATCACATATTGACAGAGGTGGGGAAAAAAAACCCTTTTTTATTTTGGTGTTTTGAACATCAGGAAAGAAACCAGTGAATATTTTTTTGAGAAGGTAGGAAGATTTTCCTTTGTTTTTGGAAAGGAAAGAACAGTATTTTGTCATTTGGGTGTCACTGGCTCCTCAGAGTAATGGAAGCTGTAGTATGGAAGAAAGCATCACCAGTGAATTGACCCAAGCAGTAATTATCTTATAGCACATGTATGTTTGAGGTAACTATTAATATTTCCATATTAAACAAATGGAATACTTTGTGAAGCTCTACTTTTGTCTTCAGGTGATAGAAAAACTTGTGAAATTTTCCTTCAGGTCTTCTTGCCTATTCAGTGCTTTGCCCAGGAAAGGCTGAGGTGAGATAGTATGTGGATATTTATTTACAGAAAAGATCAGGACCATCATTACAACAGCTTCTTTATGATTAGCATATTGATAGCTGTAGATAGATGTGGTTAATAGAACACAATCAGATTTTGAAGCTGAATGTCTAAATGCCAGAGATGATGCTGCTTCTGGGCCTCCGCAGGGCTTTGGCAATACTGGATATTTCTTTAGGACAAAAGGATGTTGAGGGTTTTATGTGAAAAAAACCCCACCTTTATATTTTGCAAACATTAACTATCTAGAGTTATGAATGTACCAAAATTTTTATTTCCTGAACTAAACTTCTTTCTAAGTAATTGGCCATAAGTGAATTATTAATCATTAGCTCTAGAAATGAACTTTTTCCCTCCACTGACTAAAACACAATAAGATACAAAAAGTTTTACCTTAAAATAACTGCAGTTATTAAAATAATATTATTTCCAGTATCCCAAATGCCATACAAAATTAAGAATCATAGCCTGTCATTTCTTCTTTGAGAAGTCATTAATATGGATTTATTATGCTAAGTAACAAAGTTTCTCTCCCTACCATTGGACAGATGAACGTAGAATGGACAGCAGTTTCGGTACACAGAGTACAGCAAAGTACAGGTCAGGGTACTGCTTGATATTCCTGTCTTAGGTTGAAAGGGCTGAAGGATAATGAAAAACAAGATGATGCTTTTGGCCAGATGCATAGGGTGCAGTGAAAAAGCATGTGCAAAAATGTGCTGGCATTCCAAAATGTGTTTAGGGTTGTTAACATTCTCCCATCACCATCAGAGAGCTCTGGCATGTTTATTTCTAGACAGAAGACAAAATGCTTCTGTTTCAATCCTGAAATTCATGATTCTTCCATTTTGTGTCTGAAGGCAAAAAAATGAGAACTG
The DNA here is from genome assembly GCA_017639245.1 of Myiopsitta monachus. Classification (NCBI taxonomy): domain Eukaryota; kingdom Metazoa; phylum Chordata; class Aves; order Psittaciformes; family Psittacidae; genus Myiopsitta; species Myiopsitta monachus. The sequence goes on along the minus strand of CM029917.1, from coordinate 67,282,128 downwards.
AGCCCCAACCGTACCAATTTATTTGTGAAATTGTGCAGCAGATTAATACCTTTGTTTCCTATACTGGGATATTTAAAAAAATGAATTTTACTAAGAAAAAGTAATCCTATATAACAAACTAATTCTATCAGAGATCATTACTCTCTCTGATGTAAAGCAGAGTATAAACAACATAATTTTTCTATGCATATTTTATGGACAGATTAGTTATTAATCTTTATGCTGATCAGAATTCCTCTGTTATGTGTTTCTAGTATATATATATTAAATGCACTTTAGTCATGCATTTTTAAATGTGTCTGCATATAAGTTCTAACATAGTAGGGGAGGTGACAATTTAGGGAGAAGAGAGGTATCTGGAGAAGTATGGTTATTATTGTTACCAGGATGTATAATAGCATAAGGCATTGGCGTTCGTGTTTCCCTTGTTAACAGAAAAAAATAGTTTAGCATAAAAGATTTCACAACAATTTAGGTTTTAAAAGTTTATGGATAAATCACTAAAAGGACTTTGTTCTATGTCTGTGATATGGCACTGCTTTCATAGTTCAGACTGTATCCAACATGTTTGAGGCTGTGTTAGAATTTATATTTTTTTTTCCCTATTCTAATGAAGATGTAAAATTCATGACCGAAACTTTGAATTCTTTCCATTAATTATGGTTTTCTAGTTACAGCTTCCTACTCTTTCTTTTTTGAACTGGAAGTCCTTCCCCACAATCTGGAGGGAAAAAATAGGTTAAACTTAACAGAGCATTTTTTGACAGCTTTTTCATCTATTGAGGCAAGCATTCAACCAGAATTGCTAGTGCTTGTGACACTACTGCCAGGTAGGGTTGACTGATAAGTACAGGATTGACTTAAATGATTCAGGCTGTGGGATGTCTTTGGCAACAGGATCTTCTGTGTCAGCAAAAAAAATGAACATTTCCCGAAGACAGTATTTCTTCACCTGCATTCAGCTGTAGCTTACCATTTGTATCACTTAAATACACTCACTGTATCTGTGTAATATCCATGATGCTATGTAGGCTTGCCCAACTTATTTAAATGGGGTTTTGTGTGGTTTTAATAGAGAATAGGAAACACTTCTCTGTAGCTTCTTGCCCTTAGCATTATTTGAAAATTCCCTCCCCCATTAGTAGTTTCAGGGAAAGGTTGTTGTGGTTTATTTTTTGTTGTTGTGGGTTTTTTTTTTTGTTTGTTTGCTTTGTTTTTTAATTTTTTTCACCTGGACCAAGACAGCCTCTCGCTATAAGTTTAATCATACCTTAAAATGCCTAAATACCCATTTCAGAGGCAAAATAAGCTCAGATATTATTACAGAATAATTTGATTCAGGAAACTGGTGTTGTGGTTTAAGTCTCAAATCCCCCCCCCCCCCCCCCCCCCCCCGTTTCCTCACTCATTCACTCACCTCTCTTTCTTCCCCCAGTCCCGGGGCAGTGGGGAGGAGAATTGAAAGAATTCAGTTCCCACAGGCTGAGATAAGAACAGTTCAGTAACTAAGGTATAACACAAATCACTACTGCTACCACCAATAATAATACAAGAGAAATATAAAGAAAGAGAATACAACTGCTCACCAAACCTGACCCAGCCAGTGCACCCCACAGCAGCGAACCCCCCACTAGTACCAAAAACCTGACCATGCCGTACACCCCTAGTCCACCACCACCACCACACCCTTCCGGGTCTCTGCTCTCCGTTTTCACATCCTGGACATGATGTGCTGTGGTATGGAATAACCTCTTTGGTCAGTTTGGGTCAGGTGTCCTGTCTCTGCTTCCTCCCGGCTCCCTCCTCCCTGGCAGAGCATGAGGCTCAGAAAGTCCTTGGTCAGACCAAAACATTACCAAGCAGTAACTGAAAACAGTGGTGTTATCAGCGCTGCTCCCAGGCCCAAAATCAAAACCACAGCTCTGCACCAGCTACCAAGAAGGAGAAAAAACGACTGCTACTGCTGAACCCATGACAACTGGTCATCTGCTTAGAAAAAAATGTTATTGTTTAGGAAGGACAGAATGTGCTTAAGATGTTAAAATCCTCATAAATAAGCTGTTTCTTTCCTGATGATAGTTTTATATAGAAGATAACAGAATGAGATCTGTGATGATTATATATTAATAATGAAGAATAAACAGCTGTTCTGTGAAATAGACTTTATGTGAAATGCTGGATTTGTTTAAGGAAAGAAAAGAGGGTTAGATCCTCATCTAATAAATCATTATAGCTCCATAAAAAGTAGTAATGTATATGCGGAGAAAAAAAATATTTGTACCTGTGGAGGTATTTTTTAGCATATAGCAGAATAGCAATAGCATTAAATGATCAAAATATAATATTATGTAATACAACCAGATTTATTTTTAAATATGAAATTGTGAAGTATTTAACTGTGTGCCTTTTTACTACTTGCTGTGAAGTTGTCCATCCTTTATTTCTTTTGGCATGAATGGACAGAAGAGCCAGGGAAGTTAAGTCTGAAATCAAGACTATTTGTTACTTTGAAGTACTTGTTCAACATTTGGGTTTGGCTTGTTTTCATGTACTTATTCCATTTTAGATATTTGCCTGACTGGTACATCTAAAGCTTACACAGTGTGACCCTTACATATTGTGCTGAGCAATCCTTTCCTTTCTGGTAATAAGAGACAACTTGGAAGTCTTGGGTTTGGCCCTAATTAATGAAAGACTGTGTTTGTGAATGGTATATTTAGACTGAAGGTTTGTATTTCTGCCTCTCAAGGGCTCTTCTAAATTGTATCTGGAAATGTTTTTTAGCCTCCTTAGCTTGGCATCATTGCTAATATATTGTCCTCTAGCTGTATCAGCTACCATTTATTAGTTGTTGGAAACAAGTGCAATTCCTGTAATAACTGAATGAATAAAGCCCTACAGCTACTTTCAGCCCATCTCAGTGTAATAATTTTGGCTAAAATACAAGATAAATTAATGCTGATTGAATTTAATTATGACTGTACAAGACCCAATCTGCAAGGGCAGAATGACTATGCAAAGGAGCAAGGTACCACCACTGCTGTGGCTGGCTTTATGGGGATATTTTATGTGTGGTGCATAAAGCTGCAAGTATACTTACATTAATGGAGCTGCGTATGAACTAAAATATACTTTGATTTATTATGTTAGATGGGAAAGAGCAAATTTTGGTCAAAGTGCCCCAATCTGTCAAAGCACTGCTCAATTGTTTGCTTGGTGGAATTCTTCAGACCCAGAAAGTGGTATTTTTGCCATGTCCCCACTCTTCAGCTGTATTGGATATGCATGAAATATATAGCTTTTACCTGTTTAGAGTGTTAAGAAGATAATTTCCTTCATATAAAGAATTAAAATAATTTGTTTTTCTTTATAGAATATGATAAGTTTTGTGCTTGGGAAGAGAAAAAAATATCATTTCTACACAAATTATTTCAGTACATCTTTTGAACTTAAAACCTTTAAACATAGTCATTCGATCATGTTACTATTACTGAGAATTTTGAATGTGGCCTTCTTAAACTTGGAGGCTGGGTGTCACATAATACACGTGTACAAATGCAGCGGGTGTTCCTTTCTGCTCTTTTCACACACCCTTGAATTTAGGAGTGGGATTACATTATAGTCTTATGCTCTGATTAATTGTAAATATCCCAGAAGCAGAAGCAAAACAGCAGGTTACTGTGGCTTTCTTAGGGACTAGTGTATAATTTAAAATATTATGTAAATAAAGATACTTCAGTTTTAGTGTGTCATTGCAGTCCAGGTATCCAGTAAGGCTACCTTCAGTACAAGCACAGACTTGGCAGTGGAGGAGAGTTAAATGTAGGGGGCAGGGGCAGGGCTAGGGGAGGGGAGAAAGGAAGTGAGAGAAAAATCAACAGATGTAATAATGGAAAAAAGAAATCTCCAGAGATATCTAGAGATTTTAAAAGTAGTTTTAAAACAGTTTTTTTTACAGTTTTAAAAGTAGCCTTTATCTAGTTGTGCTGGAGACCATCTGTATGGTTTTGGGAAGAGTTCTCAGGCTCAACCAGCTGGAGGGTATGCTACCCTCTGCTAGTCCTTCTTTTCTGCCTTTCTGTTTGTACCTCAAGCAAGGTAATGTGGATTATTTTCTGCTGACACACACATATCCTCATGTACCAGGTTCATTTTTAGCTTGCTTCTCTGTCACCTGCTCTGTATCTTGCCTAGTATGCATTAAACATCCTACTTACACGTAACTGTAGACTAAATCAAACCTTGCAACTCTGTATCTTGTTTTAAAATTTGGGTTTTTTTACTCCTGTTTTGATAAATAAAACTTTACCAATGTCTCAGTTCCTATCTATACAAGAAAAAACAGTTGTTATGAAACACACATGGTAAATAAGCTTACTTCTGCAAGGTGTATTCCTGTTAGACTGTGATGCATATATTCATGATTGCTTGTCATGATCAGGTCGCAATTGTTAAGATCCACAATCATGGCAGGATTAGAGACTGAATTTAAATGCCAGTTCAAATAGCATTTTTTCATCATCAGGTTTTGTGTGCGCTTTTTATTTTCTTCAGAAAGTTCATATAAACAGCACATTTAAATGTCATTGAAAGTATGACTTAGTTTCTGGTGGACCGAATAATTTAAATGTAGAAATTTGAAATAGGGAAGTGGTGATTTATGCCAGTGTCAAAGTCTTGTCAGAGGAAATCTGACTAGTCAAAGACTTAGTGTATGTTAACTTGCAAGTAGATGCAAAAATCTTTACGGAAGCTGTGTCTTCATAACTTCTCTCTGCTAATAATATTATTTGTCTTCCTGAAACACCACCATACTACAGAACTTAAGGAATATATGTCATATTAAGGTGAAGAAGGTTTGCATGGATTGAATTTTGTGGTCAGTTGGGCAAGATGACAGTTTCAGTTTCCTTCCTGTTGCTGTTCTCCCCAAAATAAAAATACGCATTAGCTCAAATGAATGAGATTGCCATTCACAGCCATTCCTAAAGTGAATGAAAAGAATATATTCTAAGCTATTCTCCATATTTTCAGGACAGGGCTGCTGTCTACCAGCACTGTATTGAAAGGTAGTTGTGGCCAGTTCTGTTTGTGACTCATATGCCCCAGTGTATAAATCATGAGCTACTGCTAGTAAAGTGCACCGTTACTCCGAGTTCTATAGTAATGTTACCCCTTCCTGAATGGCTGCTTGTGCAATGGCTCCCCACCCATAGAAGTCCCACCCTAAGCATTCTTTCCTGTTATATCTACTCAACATACAGTTAAACCCTTTGGCTCTTTAACAGAGAATGCCTATGTCTACATTCTCTTAGCAGAGTCAGTGCCAAATTAACCATACAGTCTTTATCTTCAGAATATTATGAATTGCCCTGTATCACAGGTAACTGCATCCAAACGTGTTGAGTTATTTGAGGGTACTGTAATTGGATTGGCAAAATTCAGGCTTGATTAATTCATCATTGTAATCAGGTTACTAAACAATTCATGATGCTCTGGTAACTCTGAGGGAATGATAAATGGCTTTTTATGAAGGATTAAAGAGTAATTGACCCTGCTTTGGGCAGAAGGTTGGACCAGATAACCTGCTGAGGTCCCTTTGAACCTGAATTACTCTATGATTCTACGAAAAATTATTAGCATACATTTCCAGATGCCATGGGCAGATCTTCATCTGGCATGATTCAGAAGACTTCCTTCAGAAAAAATAAACCCAGGTCACTTCACACTTACCCTGAATTGTTATGTCACTAAGGATTTTTTTTTATTTTTTTTTTTTTAATTTTAGCTAGCAAATTTTAATTGTTAAACTCTGTTCTGATGAATACACCTTTCACCTGGGGCCCTAAATTATGCTATAAATATTAGTTATGCCTCAGGATTCTTTGCAGTATTATAAAGTACTGTAGACTCCAGTTGTAAAATATTCAACTGGGAAAAGAATGCAGGATGCCTAAACCCTTAATGTCTATCTCTAGTATCTCTTATCAGTTAACTATATTTTCACAACACCAACCCTCATACTGATGCGCTGTGCATCAGGATGTGTTCACAAGCATCTTTATTCAAAATTTGTATTAGATGTATACTGATCTAAAAAAAAAAACCAAACAAAAATTGTCATGCCACAGGCACAACAACTTTTCCAAATGTGAAAGTTGCATAACTCTGTCATACACTGACATTCAGTACAGTAATTCATGACACACAACATTGGCATATGTGAAAGCTCTGGGAAAAAAATATGCAGGAGAAGGGCAAAGACATACTCCTTACATTCTGCTTGTGCTAGTTTTGTATTTTATGCCTCAAAATTGTCTTTGCAGACCTAGAAAGAATGCTTGATGTTTAAAACACACAGCGTGTCAGAAGAACAACCTGAAGACAGAGATGCAAAGGCAAAGGAAGAAGGATCATTCCTTGTTTGCCCTTTGCATTCATCAACATCTTTGTCTTGTTCTGTCTGCCAGGAAAAGTTATGGATAAAATAGCATCAAGATGAAACAAAGCTTTTATGAGTCTAGCTGTCATCTAAAACCAGTGTCACCTCCTGCAAATTACTATGAGTTTTATATAACCAGTCTATTTGAATACCTTGCTAGGAGGAGCTAAGTGATCCATATGGTTTTCATTGTCACCTTTTAACTACTCACAGCTCAGCCTTAAGTTTTGCCCCTTTGAGTCTGAAAAAATTAGAATTTTACTAACTGTGGCATATGGAGTAGGGATTTTCTAGTCTGCAAGTAGTTTGCTACCTTGGTTCTTAATGAAATGCACTTCCATATGTTACTGTCATCTCTGACTAAGTCTACACTATGGCTACAAATGAGATACAAAGTTTCTGTTCTCCTCATTCATTCTACAGCATGGAGTGTTTATCCTTGGTAATATCTGCATCCCTTAATCATAATGATTATTTCTGGTAATTTTTGGATTTTTTTTGGTTGGTTGGTTTATTTTGTTTGTTTGTTTTGTTTGTTTGTTTTTAATTTTCCTTGGTTTTGGTACAGATTAACTGAAATAATGTGAAGCCTGTGTTTCAGTCTGCTCAAGTTGTATTTTTGAAGCAAGAGAACAAGGGTAGGTGTTACATGACATGGGGTTTGGTATAAAGATGCATTAGGGTGTTTGAAGTCACAGAGTACTCTGGGAAAGTGTTGGAAAAATATTCCAAGTGTGCATGGGGAGTCAAATGAGGTGAAGTCTTGTCCATAACAGCATCCAAGAAATAATATCTGGAGCAAAACTGTCTCAGAGTGAGCTGGTTGACTTGCCTGTAAAGGCAGTTTTTAAGTGTGGAAAATTAGAGGACCAGGACTCAGGAGCTCAGTTCCGTAACAACACAGTCATGACTGATAATGTAAGCTTGATAATAGACAGAAAACCTAATGAGTTTTCCAAGCTCTGTTGAATGCATCTCAAAAACTTAAATGGGGTAAATGTCTAGAATGAAAATAGATGGCATCTTCCACCCACAGTAATGATGCTCCTAAGAAGTCAGCCTCTTTTCTGAAGACATTAGAGAAGAGAAAGGAATAGGAGCTTTTATTGACTCCATTTGCCAATATGGTATATCATAGAGCAGGAGAAAAAAATTGCAAAAGAAGGAAAAAAATTGCAAAAGAAGAAAAAAATTGACAGTACTTTTTCCTTCCTATAGAAAGTGTAAAGAATATTTTTCTGTCACATCACACCTTGTTATATGAAAAGTTAAAACTGGCCCTTTTTTTCTTATTTGTTCTGAAGTTTACACTGCAAGCAATGAGATTTACTTCTATTAGGGGAAGCTTAGCCCTTAATAGCTCACTTAAAACATTGTATTGTCCTTTAAATACGTATTTGCTATTTAAAAGAAAGCCCTGTGTCACTAGTTTGCTAACAGCAAGCGCTGCCTTCTGGTTTTCCCACAGCATCTCTAAAAATACTACTGCTTTAATTAATTCCATTTCTGTGAACTTCTTTATAGTGTGTTGTTGGGTTTTGTAGCTTTGAAATCTTGGTGGGAAAAAAAATAGTAAAAATAATGGATTTTAATGTTTTCCTCACCTCTTGCTTACTAAAGCTAAAAGGCATGTGAGAATATGTGGCATGCCTGGAAGATCATGTTTGTTTATTTTCCTTTTCAGTTTTGTTCTGGGTTTTAGTAGTTAGTGAAGTCAAAGTCTTTAGTAGTAACAGAAATTGGTCTCACTTTTATGAAATAAACTCTTCATTTCAACAACAGTTACAGACCTTTTCGTATAATTTTTCTTAGTTCTAAATATTGTTTCATATGTTATACTTGCTGTTGTTGAAGTCTTGGAAAGTTAATTGTTAAATTTATTTCTGCTGTTAAGATAGTATAAGTCTTGCAGATTTTTTCTGTTCTGTCATGGAGTGGGAAGAATTAGAAATCTGAAAAATATCATTTGCATTGGTACATAGAATTTTGCATTTTTTAAAACTTTTTTTATTTTTTGCTTCGTAGAGAATTAATTATGTCTGTTCCATTGAGAGCATTTATCCATTTAAGGCTCTTAAAGTATTACTGTCAAGTAATTAAGAAGAGGCTTGGATATTGTCATCTATGTTAACAGTTTTAAGATGAATCTTACTTAGTATAAAATTACCTTGTACCATTCCTATCCTCATCACTGCTGCAGGAATTTATCCACTTTACAATCAAAAAAAGTAAGCATGGCTTGCTCCTAGTAGAACAGAACAGTATTTATAATAACTTGGAAAATTTTCATAACTGTTAAAATTGCAGCAGCTAGTCTTCATCTACCTAATGAATGCCTTGTGGTAGAAAGGCCTTGCTGAGGGCACCTCCCTACTATAACTTACTTCCAACTCCTATTCAGAAAGTAGGAGATCATCTGAAAAGTGGGTGTTGCTGCATGAAGAGGGAAAGTGATGGAAACCTGTGGGTTAAATGGTACACACCATTTTTTGTTAAGTCCTTGTAAAGCAATTTCTTCTTTGTAGAAATTGAGGAGGATCCTTTGGGATACGGCTTAGGGTTGTTTTTGTTGGTTTTATTTATTTTTTTTTATGGTGACTTCTCTGTTAGGACATAGTTTCTGCTGGTGTGGAAGGGTTGAAGGTATAATGTGAATACATCTCTGAGTCAGCTCATTTCTATGAGCATTGTCACAACTTATTTATGGTAAGTAAGTTTTACTTCCAGATTCTATTTATTTCACTGTTTGAGAGATAAATCCTTTGGTGAAGGCTGCTGAGGAAGGCAAGTTCTGGGGAAAAAAAAAAATCAGCTGTCTCTGAGGCTCAGTTCAGTATGTGAAACCCCCTCTTTTTCTAATAAAAGACCTTATACTACCTATGTTGTATACATATGAATATTACCAAAAGTTGTAACTACTGTGTTAGCATGTATCAAGCAGATGTTTGACTCTGTTGTACGTATTTAGCGGTATTCCAGTCTGAGTCCAAACTGTTTCTTGAAATCAGTCTATTGAAATCTTGCTTACTGACCTCTTTGCTGCAAAATGTGAACTTAGTTATTATATAATTTAGTCTCTAGTTGTATCATTATTTATGAAGGTAAAATAAGACTTGGTGGGACAGTGGCTTTTTGTTTTTATGCCAAGGGCATGAAAAGCACTCCAGCTATCACTCTGTAATCTGTATGACCAAAATGCCGTGTTGATTGAATAGAAGCACTTTGGTAAATGACACAACTGGTGCTTAAATTAAGAGAAGTAGGGAGGCACTTTCACAAAAGATGTATTTGGCCTTGGCACATTGGAATTGTAGATAAGCCAAGCTTATTTGCTTTTTCCTGCTACTGTTTCCCCTGCCTTCCCTGCCTGTGCCAGAAGCATTCAGATGCCAAATTTGCCATTTGTGCCCATCCTCTAACTGTACAATTTACCTCAGCTGTATAATTAGCATTGCTACCTAGATTACAGCTGAATTAAGTTTAAATTCTTACAAGAGTTTGAATCATTTACACAAGGCTATTTTGGCTCAGTTTGGTTTTTTGTCTTTTTTAAGCGACCTGGAAAAGGACCTCTCCCATTTTGCTCCAGAAATTCAAATTAAGTCTACACACTTTAAGTGCCTTTTTTTTTTTTCTTTTCTTCTTTTTATTTTCTTTTTCCTTTTTTCTTCTTATGGCAAGAATTGTGTCTAATTTATTCCTCTTTAAATAAGCCACAGTAACCCAAATGAGTCAATTTGGTACTTCTTTCAATCCCTGGGCCAGTGGTTTAAGTTTCCAAATTAGTTGTTCTATCTGGACCTGGTCTTATATCTTGCATGGGCAGGTAGTGCAATGCTAGGAACATGGTTTGGAGTTCAAACCAACATCTTTTTTGCCTCGCTCTTCTGATTCATCACATAGTGATTACAGTTCCCTAAAGACATGGAGAAGAAAACCTCATTCCCTTCCAGTCAGTAGTATTTTTAAACAGTGTGATATAATGCTTCCTTTCTTCTAAAGGGGCTCTAAAAAAACCATGTAGACAGTATTTGCTATCAAATGCTTCAAGTATTTGCTATCAAATGCTTTTCCTAGAGCTATTTGGTTAGTATATTACCTCATGAAACATTTTTGGTAAGGAGGAATATTGACTACAAATTCAATTCTGATCTGCTACAACCTGTCCTCAGAAAAGTTTGCTAAAACTTATTCTTCTGTCTTCAGTTTTATACATGAAATTTGAAAAAAATAGAGAAATTTCCCAGCAGGACTCCAGTTGGATTAAGAACAGATTTAAGTGAAATTAAATGAGATTTTTGTATATTGCCATTGTTGATCATAATATAGTGAGGTTAATTTTACTTAGTGGTACCGTAAAAGTAACACATACCATCTTCTGAGAATGAAAAACATGTTTTGATCTGACTAGGGCTTTCAGAAGTTTCTTTCAGGACGAAATCGTAGTTTTGCCTATATTTGCTCTCATCTCTTGCTTTTCTCTTGTTGCCAGATCTTCTTCATCTTTTTTTTTTTCCTTTTCCCCCCACTACTTTGTAGAGAAGAAAGAAATTACTCTTACATGTGTATCAGGTTATTATTAGAATGATTTTTCTGTTTAATCAATACAATTTTGTAGTTGGTAGCAGTGTTGGGATTTAGATTGTTTTCTGATATAGTTTACTAGAAATCAGTTTTCTTCATTACTTGCCTTGCAGTAGTGTGGGAAATACCTACTGTGTGGAAAATTTGGCCCTAGTAGTTGCTGCAGGGGATCTCTGGGGATACTTTTCTCTGAGTAGCATCCCCGTCTGGAAAATAAGTGGGCCTAACTAATATGCAACCAAGCATATTGCCCTAGAGTGAAAGGAAGACTTTTATTCTCACTTCTACCTCTTTTTGTGTCAGCAGTGCTTAAGCAACTGTCCAATTTTAAGTACATAAACAGTCAAATTGATTTTACAGGCTGAAGTACCTTAAACTCTTGAGTAACATGCTTGGGCTTTTATTCCTTTTGAGAAAAGAGACATGGGTGTTTGGGGCAGCAAAATAATTGTATTTGTCTTCTAAGGAATTGCAGGCGAATATTCTCTCTTCCAGGAGAATATTCATAAGAATTACATTTCTTGCCTTGAAGTGCGAGTTGTTATCGGCAAGTAGTGTTTGATGTTAGAAATGGTTATATTTTATGGAAGTAATTCAAGAATATTTGTTTACATATTTCTCTTTTTAATTTTCCTTTTCACCAAGCAAGCATAATGATATTGTGACGTGTTTTAGCTACTGCACTTCAGTCAGCTTATAATGCAAGGATTCTGCCAGGTCAATGCTGTCTATTGATTTCTAGTGGGAATAGCGTTCATCAAGTGTCAGAGAAGATGGTTCTGGGTTTTAGGTTTCTTTGGAGTTTGGTTTCTTCGGGGGGTGGGGTGGAGGGAGAGAAGATTTCTTGGGTGATTCCTTGAAAAATGTGAGACTTTCAGGCAAGTAGGAATAAGGAGGATTTGAAGTCAATAGGACTATCACAAGGTGTGAAATCAGTACACTTGTCTGTGGAGGGGCATGTTCTGTGTGTTGCTGCAGAGAAGCCAATGTTAAGACGAGACATTCATTTATACTTCTGTAAATATTATTGGTTTGTTTACTGTAGTAAATTAAATCACTGAATACTGGTTGAATATAGAATATTTTTTTTTTCTTTGTTTGTCATGGTGTTAAATAATGTATATCATATATAACTAACCTTAAAGCACTGAAAAAAACCCAAGTGATTTGGTGTATTTCAGGAATAACTCATGTCAGCAGTAATTAAAGTTTGAGAACAATCATAGTATTTTTGCATTTGAATAACAGGGGGTGTACTGTCTTCCTGCATAATACCCACATATGTGCTCTGGGGAATTCTGTGGATATAGTGCTGACATTATTGGAAGCTGCTCTAAAAAAATCACCGTTGTAGCGGGTGGATCTAAATATTAGAAAGAAGCAAAAGCCAGTTTTAGTTAAAATGAAGATTTAAAAATTTACTTCCTGTCTTTTCATTCCTGTACATTTTCCCTGTATCCCACAAGAAAAAAAAAAGTCACATTTTGGGGTAAAATACGAGTACTTTTTTTTTTTTTTTTTTTTTTTTTCTCCTTCTTCTTCAGTTTACTTGTTTTACTGACCTTTCAAGTAAGGAGATGTATCTCTGTGTGTGAGTTAGACTGTTTATTTCCCGAGAGTGAGCAGGGTACCTTGCATGTGAGAGTTAGCGGGAAATTTAACCTGCTGCTTGTATTTGCTGGTGATTCAGGTGTTTCTACATACAACATTAAGAATGCTTTTTGTAAATTGTCTCTCCAAACTAAATAATGCTAGAGAAATGAGCGGCTTTCTTCTCCTATTTTGGTGGTAGTATAATCAAGCACATTAGTCCCTGAAACAATTGTTCAGACATCTGAAAAGACTGCTTTATTAGCAGTACAAGAGTTATAAACAATCATGCAGTAAGGATTTTGTCACTGCTTCCTAAGAAGTTTCTGCGTATCTCTTTCGTTTTGTGATGTAGAATTACAAAATCAGTCAGGTCAGAAGACATCTCAGGAGATCCCTAGTTCAAGCCTCTGCTCAAATCAGAGTCAGCATTAAATTCAAACCATGTTGTCCAGGGCTCTGAAGTGTCTGAGGACATATCTTCCACAACCTCTGGATTCTGATATCTTATTATCCTCCTGTTGAAACTCTTTTTTATTCCTCCCCCTTTATCCAGTTAGAACCGCTCGTTTATGGCTGTTGTCCTTCAACTTTCCACTCTGCACCGATGAATAATGTGGCTCAGTGTCCTCCTTGTAGGTAGTGAGAGTCTGATGGTAAGCCTCCAGAGAGCCTCATCAATCCAGGGTTGAGCAAATCCTGTTTTCTCCAGCCCTGAACCATCTTGGTGTATCTCCAGTGGATTCACTGGATTTTACCGTAATCTTTCTTGTTATAGTCCACTAGGCTATCAGCCTTTATTTATTCCAGAGTCCAGTGCTGAATCATCTTTAGCCAAACATCCACAAGGCCCCCTAGATCCTTATCTACAAAGCTCCCAACCAGGCACCCAGCAGTACTAATGGAAAGTGTTAGTTCATCCCAGGTGCAGGAATTTGTCTTTGTTGAATTTCGTGAGGTTTCTTATGCAATATGTATTTATATAACAATAATGAATTGTTTAATTAATTAGTACTTTGTTGTACAGTGTCTTACAATCTATTTTCACAAAAAAAAAACCCAAAACATAGAAAGATCATGAAAAAGCTCAGGAAATTATCCAATTCTTTCTATCTGCTTGGTGCAGGATTATGATGCTGAGACATACCACACATCTATTTTTTAAAAATTTCATGCATTAACTGTAAAAAGCATTTACAATCCTGCATATTATCACTATGAGGAAAGAGAAGCAATGTCTTAGTTGATAAGACATTCACTTGCAAATGAAGAGACTTATACCTTTCCTGGGTCTATTATCTACCTTGAACAGGTAGATAATTACTTTCCTGTTTTTTTACCCTCTGCCAGTAAAGTTATTGGGGCATGACATTTCTCCTGCCATTTCTACTGAACACATAGTAGCATCTTTTTGCTTTAAAACTTAGTAGAGTATTGGACCTTGATTCTGAATGTAATATTTATGTACTTCATTGACTTACAAGTTGGGATACAGGGTAACACAGAAAAATAAATAATGACTCAAATTGAAATGAAAGATCACACCTTTATAGGCGTGATTATAGGTCGTGGTTATATTGACACTTAGAAAACCAACAGAAAAATCAGAAATTTCTTTTTTTAATTGACACTGTGGGATACTGTTTTAGGCAACATTTGCAAAAGGTGATTGCTGCTGTGAATAAAATCTTTATTTCCTGTAGAGCCTGTACTTTTAGGTCATTCATACTGAGTACCATTTTAAAGCAGGTTCTGCAAATAACAGTTTTTCTCAAGTTCCTGCTTGACCTCAGCAATCATTGGCATAACCATTTTTTTGTTTTTCTTCGCTTTTCTTTCCATTTCAAAGAATATCAAAGGCGCTAAATCATTCTTACAGTGATTAATATCCTTTGAAGTGCTATTTTTTTTTACAGAAATAAGTGACCAGATATCTTTGCACACTTGGAAATCCTAGTACTACTTTGTGTAACTACTCTTGTTTGCTTTATGTCTTTTCTGTCATTGTTGGAGATTGTGCAAACATGGTACAATGTACTTGTGACATTCTCTCGTGTTGAGAGTAACTGATCTGCCTTGTAAAATATCTAGGGATCTAAGTCTTCCATATAAGGAAAGTCTTCCATATAGGCCATATCATCCTAGAAGTGCTGATAGTCACAGAACTGCTCATATGCTAACATATAAGACTCTAAAGATCGAACAGTCCCTCAGAAAATGAGTGCTATTCTTTCTGAAAGAGAAAATCCTACCTGTAATGGCTATAGTGCTTGGTTTTCTTACTTTAAGCTGATTTCTTATTATTTGTTCCTACTTGATCTAAAGTGGTGGGTTCTGTTATCATTTTATAGGGCACTTTTAAACCCACTCAGAAGGAGGGGTGGTGCTCATAAAGGATTATAGTTTGAATGAATTTTCAGGTCAGGAGTTAATTCAGAAGCCTTAGACAGAGCTCACAATAGCTATCACCTGTAAGCCAGTATGTCTAAATTGACTTTCTTTGGCTTACAAGGCAGTCTTTTTCTGAGAGCTTTGAAATGTTGAGTAAGTGAGGGGGGTGTGTTATTCAATCTACCAATGCTGTATTGACTCAGCAGTATTGCCTTATTTACACAGTGGACAATTTCAGTTCATTATCCATAACAAGCTTGTGTTTACGCTCTTCTTCCTAGTTAGATATTTTTTCTAAATTAGATATTTTTAGTACGTATTGGCATTTACAAATTAAGAGGCCTATTTTTGACAGATTGGAAAATGTGTGTAATTTCTTAGTGCTTTTGTTCCTGACTCTTCCTCTTCTGACTGTGCAATTTTTTATTTTTTTTCTTTTTTAAGCAAGTAGTCATCTTTCTTGTGTTGAAAAGGGAAACAAATAGCAATATGCATTACAGCAGTTAATCACTAAAACAAAATGTAATTTCAGTATGCAGAAGCTCAGGAAGGGAGAAATACTGCATCTGTACTTCATTCCAGCAGGTGGGAATTCCATTTCTGGGAGTGTAAAAGCTAGAAATACCAATGCTGGGTACACTTCATAATTCCTCCCCGCCCCCCCCCCCCCCCCCCCCCCCAAATTTCCAGGGATTGTTCAGGTTATAGGACATTTAAATGGCTGTTTATATCCCTATATACATGTTGTACTTAATTAACCTTGTGCTTTGAACTAGTTTCTGGCTTGCAGAAGAATCAGCTGCTTTCTGAGACAAAATGGTCAGTGTCACTGTTGACAGTAAAAAAGGGCCAGAGCAGCCAAATGACTCAGAGCCAGACTTGTCTTTTCCAAAAAAAAGTACTTTGTGTCAAAGGTAAAAACCAGCTGATGCACTCTCTTCTATTAGCACTTACTGATTCTCTCTAGATGGAAATGGGAGTGATTGATTAACATAATGTATTTCCCTACTGAGGCAAGTAAGGGTTGGCATCTTGAAGACCTTAAAATTATGACATTTAGTACTTTTGATGTATGTGAAAGTAGTGGGGAATTTTACAAGTTATCCTAAGAAAATAAAGAGCATACAAAAATCTGCAAGCACGGTTTGTAGCTTGTTAATCCCGTAGGCTTTGATTTTTAAAATTACTCTTGTAAGGCCTAGAAAATGCAAGGTTGTAAAGAATAGCATCTGAAGTCCTTTTTTTCTTTTTTTTTTTTTTTTGTTTGTAGTCCTACCCCTGGCTTAGGTTGCTCAGGACTGTATCCAGTTGGGTTTTGAATATCAGCAAGGATGGAGACTCCACTACCTCTCTAGGCAACCTATGCACAGAGGTTTCAACCACCCCACAGTGAATGAGTGCTTTTTATGTTTAAATGAGGTTTCCTGTGTTTCATTTTGTACACATTGCCTTTGGTCCTTTCTCTGGATACTACTGCGAAGAATCTGGCTCAATCCTTTCACCACTCAACAGCCAGGTGATCCCCCTGAGTTTTCTCTTGAGGTCCGTTGCTGGACTCTCTACAGTATGCCTATGTTTCTTGTACTGGGGAGTGCAGAATTGGACCAAGCATTCCAGGTGTGGTTTCACCGGTTTTGAGCAGAGACAGCAAGGCTTTTACCTCCCTTGGCAGGCTGTCAGTAATCCTACCTCATGTAGCCCAAGATTCTTGGCTGTGAAGGGTATGTTGCTGGCTTGTGTTCATCTTGTTGTCCGCCAGGACTCCTAAGTCTTTTCCCTTGTATTCTTGCACATGTCATTTGCTGTTCTGGTTCCTTCGTCTTGCACAGCCATGTTTTTCTGAATCAGGCAGAGAGCTGCACTGCAGTAAAGAGGCCCAAGTCCAAACAGGAACCAGGGGTACTCAGCCCTGCAGGATGTACTTGACAATTAGCATGACTGGGTCCTTAGAAAAGGACTGACATAACAAACAAAAATGCCTCAATACACTACTGCTAGCATTTATTGCCTGATTTTCTTTTTACAATCTGCTTTGAATTCTTTGTAGAGGAAACATCATGCTAGAGGCTCTCCTTACGGCACTTTCAAGGTTAAGGGCAGACTGATGATTTCCCCTCCTCAAGCAGACTTTAACAGAGTAGTGGTAGTAGAAATGAAGCTTCATTTTTTTTTTTTTTTAACAGTGATGGCTTAATAAAAGCTTGGGTTGTTTCAGGAATCATCTAGCTGTTCAAGGTGTCCTTTTTACTTAATTCTGCCAGAGTGAGAAAGTACCTCTTTGTGTGAAAGTGATTCTCTTTGAACTGAAAGATGATCAGCTTTAGGTTAATTAAATCTTTTAAAAATCTTCAAAAGATATTCCTGTCAAATAAGTTGATGCAGTTCACAGAGCATTGTACTTGTATTTGACATGTACTTCCACTTTGTTGGAGTTCTAAATTGGCTGTTGTCATTACAAATAATGAGTTTGGGAAAAGCTAATATAGAGGTTTGCCCAA
This sequence comes from Myiopsitta monachus, assembly GCA_017639245.1. Classification (NCBI taxonomy): domain Eukaryota; kingdom Metazoa; phylum Chordata; class Aves; order Psittaciformes; family Psittacidae; genus Myiopsitta; species Myiopsitta monachus. The sequence continues at coordinate 67,264,623 of CM029917.1, read as the reverse complement.
TTTAGTATTGTATGCTAATGTGAGAAGCTCTAATTTTATTTGCATAGATCTTGATCTACTCACAGTTTGCTGTACAAAATGGGAAATTTTGTTGTTTGACATGAATTGTGAATTGAGAGGGTTTGTGAAGGATGTTTCTGTGAGAATCCAAAATACTCTAGAACAAGAAAATTGATTAACATTGAAATGAAGAAATAATTACAGAACTTCCTATCATAAATACACAATAATTCTCATTGCTCTTTATTTTACCATAGAAGTATCTCTTTGTGCTTGAGTAAATATAATGTCTACTCTTCCTCCTAAACAAAAATTGTTGTTTGTTTACTTGGAAGGAAAATATTAGAAGAAAAATGTGATGTGATGTTTATTTGTCTTGGTTTGCTGTTGAAACATGGTTACAACACTGGAGAAAAATGTCTTCCATCTTCCCCTGATTTTGTTTATTTAATTTTTATAAAACAATATTTTAATATTTGACATTTAAAACTATTTTAGTATTTAATTGCATAATCCTTGTTTTACTACTATGTGTAGCTTTCATAAATTTCTAAATTCATCTACAAAACGTCTATAAATTTCATGCTATATATATATATATCCACAAACACAGTGCACGTACACTTGTCCTGGTTTCGGCTGTAGCAGTTATTTTTTTATTCCTTCCTAGTAGCTGGTGCAGTGCTATGTTTTGGCTTTAATCTGAGGACAATGCTGATAATACGCTGATGTTTCAGTTATTGCTTACACTCATCAAGAGCTTTTCAGTCTCTCATGCTCTGCCAGAGAGGAGTGGCACAAGAAGCTGGGAGGAAGTAGAGACAGGACACCTATACAACGAACAAACTAGCCAAAGGGGTATTCTATACCATGGCACATCATGCCCAGTATATAAACTGGGGGGAGACACCCAGAAGGCCCAGAACACTGCTCAGGTTAGGCTGGGTATCTGTCAGTTGGTGGTGACCAATTGTATTTTGCATCACTTGTGTCTGTTGGTTTTCCTTTTCCCTTTTAGTTTTTTATTCTCTCCCCTTGATATTTCCCTTATCATTTTTGTTGGTGGTAGCAGTAGTAGTTTTGGATGGTATCTTAGTTATTGGACTGTTCTAATCTCAACCCTTGAGGTTTACGTTCTTTCGATTCTCCTCCCCGTCCTACCTGGAATCGGGGAAAGAGGGGTTAGTGAGCAGCTGTGTGGGTCTAAGGTTACTGACTGGGCTTAAACCACAACAACACTATAGATAGTCCCTATGTATATTAACCTGTAAATTCTACAGGAAATGCAATAGGGTGGTAAATCTTTCAAGCAACAGTAAGAGTTTGGGGCAGTTATTTACAGAACATAGTTTTTCTCATTGTTAGATCTTTGAAAGAGTAATTTACCTAAATTATTTCTTCTGCACTTTTCCACCTTTCTCAAACTATTTTCATGGAGATACTGGTCAAGTTATCATTAAGACTTAGATATACTTAACGTACTGTGAATTACTGTTAGATTTTTGCCCTGCATTACTCTAGCATTTCATGTTGCAGGTTATTAGGGTGTGTGTCATGACATGATTGTTGTGGAAGCTGTGCAACTGTCCCCACTCTTCCCTTATACAGAGACTGGGTTAAGTTCTGTGAGGAAGACCCAATAAGATGATGCTGTTTTTGTGAAGTCTAACACTTTCTCTATTCAAGCTATATTTTGTTTAGAAGTTTGCTTCTGTTTTTGTTCTTGAATCCTGGGGATAGCATGTTCAGTGTTTGAGTCCAGCAAAAAAAAACCCCAAACCCCCCCAAAAAAACCAAACCAAAAAAAAAAGAAAAGAAAAAGAAAAAAAGAAAGAAGTCTCCTTTTCTGCCTTATTGTAAATAATCCTTCCTTCACCTTTACTGAGTTAGTGTTATTTCCGTGCAAGAGAAAAACTTTAGCTTTTAACCAGCATTTTCTGCAGAGTTCAGTCATCTGACCTCTACACTTTTAGGACAGAGTATGTGTATTGAAACACAGTGATTGTAACTTCTGGATAAATTGGGCAATCAAATTGAATATTCTGAAAGAGAAATTTGGATAAAGCTTCACACGCTATGCTGCCTTACATTCTTTAGTGTTCTCTCCTTGTAATTGGCAAGAAGAAAGACAGGAAAATTATAAGTGTGTGCTCATTCATATGGCATTAATTGAAATTCAAGCATATGGTGTCAAAAAGGTGACATCTTGCTTAAAGTTCAGGTTTACTTACTAATGTAAGTGAAAATACTGGTATGAAAAGTGGCTGTAAAACTAGTTTTATAAATGGTCTTGTTATACATAGTTTATCCAAAGAAATGACACAGATAAAAGGTTGCTTCTGACATATTTTATGAAACTGTATTCTGAACCTCAATGGTGTATTTAAATTGTCTTGGTAAATTACATTTCCATTAGTATAGTACTGATAACATTGAAAATACATCTCACTATTGTGATCGTAAATCAAGAAAGCAGTATTGCTAAATGCAGGTGCTTAAAAATTGCAGTGGAACTATTTGCTTATTGAATATTTTATTGTTCATATTTGACTGGCTATTAGATTATATTACAGCAATTGTACATATAAAGCAGTTGGAGGATATCTGCTGTTTGCATAAATGTGCAGCTTTCATTAAAGGAAGCATTTTCATTAAAGGTTGTTTTTTTTAATACAGGGCTACTGCTTTCTAGGCTTAGCCATATTAATTTTTTCCCAATATCTGTGGTTCTTCCTGTATTTCCACTTAAATTTTATTAGCTGTGAGGCTATGATTGGTTATGTTACACATTGAGATTATGCAACTTGATGAATTTTCCCATTTCCCATCTTACTCCATGTTTGTTCATATACTCAACCCACCATTATGCTAGTCTGACAAACTGCTCTTCCTCCTAAACAGCCAGTATATAGCTTTAAATTAGGCCAGGAATATATACACAGCCATACGGATCTTAGACTAAGCCTTCATAAACCATGATCACCACTGCAGAAGGAGGCAAGAGTTGTTATATATAGATGGGAGTAGAGGAGGGAAAAAGATATAGGTGAGAGTGAAAAGAGGAACTGATGGGTGGGAAGTAGAGTATTCAATAACTTAGCTGCTTATCTCTTCCTTTAATTGATATCTTGGAGGTATTCTGACTATATAGTAAATTTATGCTGTTCTGTGGGAAGCAGGGTTTCTACTTACATGTAATGGACTTACAGACTGTTAAATCTGCAGATAAACATGGTACGGTAGGTAAATGGGACAGGTACAAAGTGAGGCTTGTCACAAATGTGCTGATGATCATAATTGTGAATATAAAAGGAAGTAACCATAACTCAAAACAGTTAAACAACAAACATTAAATGGCATTATTTTCAGTATCACCTCTTCATATTTTGCTTGTATACATTATTATGTGTTTTAGTTTGATGTATTAGCTACAGGATATTCCTCAACATCTTGTACAGGCCATGACAGACTGAAGGAGATGAATGGGATGGATTGAGAATGAAAGTTTGTGGTGACAATAACTCAGTGATCGTAGATCTCAGCTCAGTATCATGTTGATGCGGGCACTTATTTAGAAAGCAAATAAGTCTTTAAAATAATTTCAGATGATTCATTTTTGTAATATATGATACTTGTCAAATGGTCTTTGAGTGATTTCAATGCTGAGTTTTTTTCTGTAGTTCAGTAAAATCATGAGGTAATGATTTTCATCCTGACTGCCAAAATACAAAAGCAAGCTATAATAATTTTAACTTCAGAGAATACTTTCCATATTTGTTTAAATTTATCTTATCTAATAATGTGAACAATAGAATATATGAAGCATCATTCATGCCTGTATTATTATACCATACCTGAATGTGGAGGTCTTGGTACTCAGTTGTAGCAGATAGTTTCAGTGTATCATTAGACAGTAATAAAATCTGCAGCTTCTGAAGCACAACTGATATATTCTTCATGACTGACAGGCTACCAAACAGTATGTAATGATTCATATAGGAAAGGATAAAGCTGCATTTTATTATGCAGAAAAATTTAATTTAGAAGAGCTTGCACAAGTTGTCAAAACCCCCACAATGAAGGGTTAACAAAGCTCCTACTCATCTGCGATGAAGTCTATTCTAAAGACTTCATTAAAGAAGGAAACTACAGATGGCAGATAATGGTAACTGTGAAGCAGGTTTCCTAAGGGGCACTTGGAAACTTTGTAGTTTTTAATTTGTCAGGGAAAGTGATGGTCAGTGTCAGCAAAATGCATTTTGGTATTTTTTGTCTTTCTCTACAATTTTTATGCTTGGTTGTAGGATTTTTTGAGGTGTGGGGTGGGCTGTTTTCTGTTTGGTTTTTTGTTTGATTTTGTTTCTTAACTGGTAGGTCCTATAAAATTGAATCCCTTCCCCAATAAAATTACTATCATTATACAGCTATCAATATTTCAGAGGAAAGCAAGTTTCCAAATAGTTTACTGAAGTTCATTAGGAGAGTAAAAAAAGATGCCTAGGGTGAAAGAAGAGAAAAAAAAATCATGTACCAAGACACTATTTTTATTAGATGAAAAGTCAGTTTTGTCATTTATTCTTCCTGAAATTGACTAGTAATTCCTTGTAATATAAAGAATTTTATAAGGAATTTTACCTGTACAGAAATTGTGGTATGCCAAATTAGAAGAGTAGTAGGATTAAAAACTTTGATAAATCAAAGGGATTGCATATAGGAGTAGGTGGTTTATTTTGATCTCTAAGGACTTTACTGAGACCTTAATATATGAGTCATGTGGTCTCTGTATATGATGCTACAAGGCTTTTGAGGTGGATTATTGCCAGTTTAACATGAAAGGGGCTGCTGGCTTGCAGACTTCCTACTTTGGAACAGGTTTTTCTGCTTCTGTGGAGTGACCATCAGGGTATGCACAGGCAGTTGTAGAAACTCATGCGTATTGTGTAGCGCTTCTGGTTTGGGATGACAGTGGTTCTTAGGTGCAGCCCTCCATATTCATAGTTTAGAATATTTGACTGATTTTTTTATTCCTACTGCTTCTCTGATTTACCCAGTTCTCTTCACTCTAAGCCCTTTTGGGGGTATTATGCTACATGCTGAAAGGATGATTTGAGAATGGAGGAAAAGAGATCTGGCTGATCCTTCTGTGCTTGACAAAGGATGGTACTTTTTATGTTGCAGGGCCTGAAGGTGACAGTACAGTCTTGTAGTGGTCATGCTACATATTTCTCTTGGGGGACAAAAGAATTTTGAAATTAAATAATATTTTACAGTTTTAATTAAGGCTGAGATTTTCTTTTCAATTATTATTTGCTGCTGAAGTATTTCCTAATGTAGATTAAAAAAATAAAAACTTGCAGGTTGTATTTGAAACTTAGATGTAGCAGGAGGCAGTGCAGAAGTAGGAAAGCAAAGGTTGAGAACACCAGTGCACAGAGAACTCTTGTATCCTGGGGGCTGATGTGATGCGTAGTGCCTAACATAGCCTGTAGTCAGCTGGGCTTTGTTAAAAGAACCATGCTTAAATGAAGTCTTTAACTCACAAATAGGCTGAACTCAGTGTTGTCTCAGCAATGAAGAGATGCTTTAGATCTATCTGGTACATTAAAGATGCAGTTACCCTGTTATGAATGCAGACAGGCAACTTGTAAGTATGTGAAGAATAATTATAACTGCTTTAAAAAAAGAGAAAAATTATGTTCAGATTATATTTGTGTAGTCAGCTTTGTAGTGGAGAAGAAATGAAACAACTGGGACTGAGATGAAATAATACAAGTCCATTTAAGTGAAACTGTCAAATTATAAACTTGTCTGCAGTACACATTTGTCCTTAATTTAATACATATTTGCAAGTATTTTGCTGTGATATTTTTGTCACAGCTTACAATTGAAACAAGCAAAAATTCTGAAGAGAAACTAGAAGCTATTACTTTAAAATCTTCTGTTAATGCTGTAATATTAGTTGTAATGGAAATGATAACTGAGAGATTGTTAGAGGTTGCTTGGATTGAATTGGGATTTTAAATTGTGGAAATAGCTATAAAATCCTGTTATAATTAATTAATTAGTAGCTGTCTTATTTCAGTTTTTCCCTGGGAATGGATTAGCCATCTATAGATTTTCTTAAATCACTGTGTGGTTCATGGCATCACTTTAAAATGCCCAGCAGTTTTCAGTCAGAGAGAAATTTGAAGTCAGCTGGGAAATTACTGATTACTGAAGGGTTCTTGTAGTTTTTCTAAATGGGCTGTGTTGTGGTTTAAGTCCAGTCAACCACAAAGTTTTCTCACTCACTCACTCACTCACTCACTCACTCACTCACTCACTCACTCACTCACTCACTCCCCTCTCTTTCTTCCCCCAGACCCAGGGGGATGGGGAGGAGAATCGAATGGATGCAACTCCCACAGGTTGAGATAAGAACAGTTTAGTAACTAAGGTATAACATAAACCACTACTGCTACCACCAATAATAATAATGACAAGAGAAATACAAAGAAAGAGAATACAACTGCTCACCAAGCCTGACCCAGCCAGTGCACCCCCCAGCAGCGAACCCTCCACTTCTGGGTCTCTGCCCTCCGGTTTTACATCCTGGACATGACATGCTGTGGTATGGAATAACCTCTTTGGTCAGTTTGGGTCAGGTGTCCTGTCTCTGCTTCTTCCCGGCTTCCTTCCGGCTTTCCCTCCTCCCTGGCAAAGCATGAGGCTCAGAAAATCCTTGGTCAAACCAAAACATTACCAAGCAGTAACTGAAAACACTGGTGTTATCAGCGCTGTTCCCAGGCCCAAAACCAAAAAACGCAGCGCTGCACCAGCTACCAAGAAGGCGAAAAATGACTGCTGCTGCTGAACCCATAACAGGCTGTCAGAAGAAAGGGCAAGATGTTATATGGCAGTGGTTCCTCATGCAATTCCCAGAGCAGCCATGGTGTCTAAATTTAAAATCTGACAGCCATGTACCTCAGCTCTGTGAGGCATTTTCCATGAGTGAAACTAAGTTTAAGGTCTCAGTTTAGTTCACTAATACTACTTAATATTTATGCATTTGGTATTGTAGTATAAACTTAAAAAAGAGAGTGTCTCCAGTCTGAATGAAACTGAAGCTTGAGTTAAGGCAATGCTTCCCTGACTAGGAGTTGCTCTAGACTGACATGTCTGGTACACTTAAGTATTTCAGAGATAAGCACTGTGAACATTGCCAAGAGTGAAAATGACTTTTATTGCATACATCATTATTAAATTTATGACTGGTTTTGGTATTTTCTAACCTCTACTTTTCAGTCAAGGCATGTTAATGCTGCTTGTTTATATAGAAAGCTTTCTATATTTTGTTTATATATAAAAACGAAGTTGTATTTAGAAACAAGTGACTCTATAGATGTGTGAAAAATTTGCAAGTGCATGCAGTACATGCATGTATGTTAAAAGAAAATACCATATAAGGGAGTGCATGATGGTGTTGCATGTTACTAAGTTTCATTGGCAAAACTCATATCTGTTCATTCTTCTTGTCATTTTGCAGATTTCTATTTAACAGTAAGTAAACAGTCATAGTAGTTCAGTCATCAGAATTATATAGCAGTCACTTGGGAGTTTAGTGATTCAGAGGAGTGACCTTGCTTCTTTCTATTGTTGTGTTTGGGCTTTTTTTTTTCATAATTATTTTTCAGAAAAAGCACTCTGATTTGGAACAAACAGTGTTCTGACATTGCTGTGGCAAAGAAAGCCAACAGGATGCTGGGTTGCATCAGCAAGGGCATCACCAGCTGAGATGAAGAAGTCATTGTCCTTTGGCTTTTGTCAGGCCACACCTGGAATAATGTGTTTAGTTTTGGTCCCCACTATACAAAAGAGGTGTGGACAAGCTGAAGAGGGTCCAGAGAAGGGCCTCAAAGATGATCAAGGAATGGGAAGCCTGCCATGTGAGGAAAGGCTGATAGAACTGAGTTTGTCTAGCCTAGAGAGAAGCAGGCTCAGGGGAGACTCTATCACCGTGTCCCAGTATTTAAAGGGTGGCTACAAAGAAGGGGGAGACTTGTTTTTTACAAGGAGTCATATGGAAAAGATGAGGGGTAATGAGTACAAGTTACTTCCAGGGAGATTATGTTTGGACACTAGAAGAAGACTTTTCACAATGAGAACAATCAGCCATTGGAATATTCTCCCTAGGAAGTGGTAGATTCCCCAGTGTTGGGTTCAGCTGGACAGGGTGCAGGGACATCTTTTCTATACATCTTGTCTAGACTGCCAAGGTTGGACCAGCTGATCTTGAGGTCTCTTCCAACCTGGTACCCTATGAATATCCTGTGATGTGGTTAATGTTGGGTAACTGCTTTTCCCATTCTGGAGGAAGAAAAAGAAAGTTACTGCATTCATTGCTTAGCCTAGGTTAGCCAGCATAGTTACTTCACAGAGCAGACCTCAGTATTAATGATACTTATATTAAACTAGAATTTTACTAATATATTGAATGTGTCTAGAAACAGTAGGTTGTAATAGATTTCAGCTTATTCTTCAAGAAGTGGGGTTGGAATAGAGCATATGAAAATTATTCCAAATATTTCATGGGCAATTTCATAAAGGTGAACTAATTTTCATATTTGCAACAGAATCTTAGTATTTCCCTTTTTCACATTGACTATTTTTTATAATAAATAAATTAATTTAAAATATCTTTTTGGTTATATCTAGCTATCTTGGTCCAAATCTTTCTTCTTCCCTTCAAGCTAAATGGCACTGAATAGAGACCTGACCACTTGTGAGGGTTTTGGGTACATCATAAAATTTTGCTTCCATTTAGCCAACAGTTCTAAACCATCTTTTTGCTTTGGCGGATCTTTTCTGGGTATAACTCATCCCAAAATTCCATTTAAAAATCTCTGAGGAATCTCACATTCTTTTCTCTTGGGATATTTGAAATTTTACAGTTGTGAAAAATAATAAAACCAATATAAAAATTAAGGTGGTCAAATGAACCAGAAGGAAACAACACGTCTCTTTCCAGCTATTCTGTGAGTAGGCTGAGACTGAACTTAAACATACAGTTCTTTTCTGCTACTTCTATTCTGCCACCTCATTATTTTGTGTTTGGGAGTTACAAATAAGTACATCCTGTATGGAGCTAAAGATCTCTTCTGCAGTAACACAAAAAACTGTTATATTGTTGGGACGCGTATTTGTGGTCACAGCTTAAATACATGTCCTTCTTTAACTTCAGAAATTCAGCTTACAAGGCCATTAGAATGATATTTGCTTCCTTCTGTCAGAAAATAAAATGTTGCTTGGACATGGATAGACTTTTTAATAAAATGCTATCAATCTTACTTAAAGAGCTTAAATACTTTACAAAAATACCTTAAGCTTCTGTGGTTCCTATCTGAAGAATCAGCATTCAGTAAATTTTCAAAGTAATTTAGGGAAGTTTCAGATACCTACAGTGTAAGTTCAGGCATGTGTTTATTGCCGTCTTTCTTTATATGTTTTTTCCACTCTAGTTACTTTTGATCTGAACTTGTGCACTCTTCATCTATTAGGTTGCTTTTGCTCTCCAGTGAAGGCCATTGTTATGATTGAAAGTCTGTGGAGTGGTGCCCCTGTTCTAATCTTTGACACTGGGTGGGGGTAGCCAAGTCAGGGTAAAAGTTTCCATGCCGTTTTTGTAATAGGTACCTGACACCTAGAACTGATTCAGACTTTCAAACAGAATGGTTTTTTTTTTCAGAGACACTTCACCTAAAAAATTACATGATTTGTGCAAGTGTAATTTTGAAAATTTTCAATAGCAAAAAATTTCAAATGAGTTAAGAATGTCCATTAAGAGAGAAAGGATAATTTCCTTTGATAAAGCATTTCATATTATAATGCCAGAAACTGTAGCGTATCCAGCCTAAAATGAAATAAAAATATTCTAGTAGAAACGTTAGAATGAAATGAATTGTAAATACACAGAAGGGGCAGTAGTTTTCCTTTTGTTTGAGTCAGAACAGCAAATACTGAGATGTTGGGGTATTCTTCTAAAGGCAAGTTTCTAACAAAGCTGCTGTTGGATTCTTGCTTTAGTCTTTCCAGTCATGGGTAGGAGTAGGAGTTCACTCTAAAATGAATGGAAGGGACCAGTCTGCTGCTCTGATGATTGGCCTATCCAAATTTTTAAAGGTTTTGCAGATGGTTTTATGATAATACCTGGGATTTTTTGGATGCATGCATCAGTCTTAAATAACAGAAAGGATGAATGCAACATAGAAAATTATTTTTCTTGACTATAGCCTTCATTTATTCAAGGCTTTGAAGTTACATTTGGACAGCAGATTGGAGCAGGGTAGCAGAAGAGAATCAGGATTACTATGAATGTAGTTTTAAGAAGAAAAATGCATGGCTTCAAGTTTTGTTGCTGTGCGGGGTGTTTTTGTTGTTTTTTGTTAAAAAGCCCCGAACAACAAAGCAAAGCAAAAAGGAAACTTTAGGGAGGTTGTTACTTACTTATTGCTCAGTATTTTGTGGCTACATTGAGACATCAAGCATTCTGGTGTGATGAATTTATTATAAAATATTGTTAAACTAAGTGATGTATAAAGCTGGTACATTACTACAGTGTTTGCAAAATCGTAAGAGAGGACCTCTTCTTTTAAGGATGGATTTCTCAGTTTCACTGGGGGAAGTGTAGGCTCATTTTGTTTCTTATAAAAATTATTTGAATGTTACCCGTACTTGCTAATGAATTACTTGGTTGTTTTTGAAATAAAGTTCTGAATGTGAGAATACTGAGATGTAGAACTCTGCTTCTTCTTTGTTGATAATAAAATCCTTTATTTAGTTCTTACAAAAATATTTTATTTGTACTTTTCACATCACAATTTTATAACTAGCTAAATAATTTATTTTTTTTTTGGTGAACATTTGAGTTATCGAAAACTAATGTTATGTGAATGTGGAGAAAGCTGATGACCTCAAGCTGTGGTCTGTCCAACCACTTTTGAAGGTACTGCTGAAAAATAAAGTAATGGATAAAGCAGCTAGTAAAATACTGCATGAAAATTTAGAGTGCTAGTCTTGGCTTTGAACAAAGCAAAGCTGATGTTTGCTTAGTCACAGAATAAAGTAAACTTGAGCACAGTTTTCGTGAACAAGAGGACACCATAAAGCACCATGCAGATCCTTGTGGACTGTCTGCTGATTTCCGCATCATTTTTGCCAAAAGAAATGGAATATCACATTCTCCTGAGCTGAAGTGGAGCTTCTTACTCTGCTTCACTACTAGTGTAGTCAGTGGAAGCTGCAGAACTGGCTTTTCCAATCATAGGTTTCTGGTACCTGCGGTAAGTAGGAATGCATGTGATAGAAGGCACATTATTAAACTATTTTAACAATTTTGAAAATGCATTTTTCCAGCTGTGATTTCAGAGATACTGGCTTGTATGTGTGTGTGTATATGACCTTTTATTTTAGGATATCAGTGATGTTTATCATTATACTTGCAGCATCAGTAAGAAACCGTTTAAGTGCTGTATATTATCTACGTTTTAAAAATGGCTGAAGTAGCTAGAAGTGATGTGACTCTCATTATCACTGGTGAAGATACATTCCAGGAAATATATATAGTAAAGTTCAGTGACAAGTGCTACTCCTTTTTCTCACTAGAAATAACAGTTCAGAAGACAACAGCAGCAGTGTGATGAAAATCTAGTGGTTTGTCCAAGTGCAAGTCCAGGACGGAAAAAGTGGTTTGGATACTTCCATGGAGGTATCTATGACATATATATATATAGGGATGTAAATGGATTATGGGTGACTGGAAATCAGAATTTGGCAATATTTAGTAAGAATAGGGAAGATTGACTTGCAGCAGTTTGTCTTTTATTTTATCTAATAATTGTCAGGTTTGAAGCCTTTGGGGCTTTGTAAGATGTCAATAGAATTAAAAGAAAGTGGGGGGGGGGGGAGCAGGAGGAGAAGAGAGAGCATGGTTGTTGTGGAATGAATTTTAAGAGTGTATGAAAGAATAGATATTTATGATTCTGTCTGTATTAATAAGTGGGACATAATAAAATGCTATTTTAGAAAGACAAGTCTTACAAAACCCCCATATTTGATGTTTAAGCTGTTGGCAACTTCATTTATATGTGGAAAAAGAGAATTCCTCTTTCTTTAGCTGAAGGTAATGGTGCCCAAGGCCCTCCCTCCTCCTTCTTTCAAAGATTTTTTTTTTTCTTCTGAAGTTTCATTTAGGTCAGTAAAATCTGCATTAATACATGACCGGGAATGGCTTATGAAATTATCTTTGTTTAACCTTGTAGGAGAGCAGTTTGCCTTTGCATGCAAACCATATTCCTCTTCTTCTGTTTACAATTCTTGCCTCTTTCATGACCCAAAATGAATACCAATGAAACTCGGGTGACTGACACCAGTGTCTCAATGGAGGATGCAGTAGTTTTTTGCTTTCAAATAGGAATCTAAACATAAACTTTTAAAGACTCCAATTCTTCTTACTCTGTTATTTCTTCATATTCTGTTATCTATGTTACTTCAAAAAGTAACTCAAATGATAAATGTAACCAATGAAATAATGGATTATAATCCTTGTGAAATTAAAATACAAAATTGCTGTTAAATTAACCCAGCTGCTCAGCAAAATATGCAGGATTCTGTGAGAAAGTACTATGGCAAAGCATCTGTTCATGCTGAAAAGATGAAGTGTGATAAAGAGCTAGGTAAAGGATAAAAGGATAAGACATCAAGTTCTGAAATCAAAAGGTGATAATATTAATGGAGTTTGGACAGAACTTGAGATTTGGAAAACATACTAATAGTTCTCATTTTTGAGGAGTATCTAAAGGGGGCCTATTATGATGCTGGGGAGAGACTCTTCATTAGGGACTGTAGTGAGAGGACAGGGGGCAACAGGCTCAAACTTAAACAGGGAAGTTTAGATTGGATATGAGGAAGAATTCTTTACTGTGAGAGTGGTGAGGCACTGGAATGGGTTGCCGAAGGAAGTTGCACATGCTGCACCCCTGCCAGTGTTCAAGGCCAGGTTGGACAGAGCCTTGGGTGAAATGGTTTAGTGTGAGGTGTACCTGCCCATGGCAGGGGATTGGAACTAGATGATCTTAAGTTCCTTTCCAACCGTAACTATTCTATGTTTCTATGAGTATTAGATTAAAAGTTTATTGTGGAAGTCATGGCTTTACTATGTTAAGGGAAAAGCGAATGAATTGAGACATTTTTTAATTCCCGAAGTGACAAGGCCTTGGCCAATCACAATGTCTTCTTTTTCCTTGAGGAAATAGTAGGTGGGCTGTGTGTGCCTGTATGTACTTACGTAGTCTGTGCGTGGTAAGACATGGACTGTAAAGACGAGAGTGTGTGGGTTGTAAAGACGAGGGATTTTTTCTTTCCCCCCCCCCCCTTTTTTTTTTTTTGAGCACTGTTTAGTTGGGGAAGTTTTAACACCATAGAAAAATAAAAGTTGACATTTGGAAACTTTAGTGGAAACTGCAGCCACTTCTAAACGTCCCCACCCCCACCACCCCTTTATATCTCTGTGGGACCAGAGAAAGTGGTGGGTCAAACGAACTTCCAAGTCCATGCACTGCTGCACACTGTACCACCAGACTGTAATTGTTCACCTCTACCCAAACCTCCTCTTTCCATTTCAGGGTCAGTTTCTGTATACTTGCTTTTGACAGTGCTGCTTATAATGTCATTGCTTTTTTCACTAAAACTGTATTTCACTGTGAGTGTATGTGTATGGGGAAGGGATGCTTGATCATGCATGGGAAAAGGTCATTGAGTCTTAGATTTGCATCAGTCTTGATTATCAATCCTCAGATTGCAATTATAAAAATGGGCTTAGTTGACAAAGCTGATGGGGTAGTTCCTACCAGCCAAGATTCCTGAGGTGATATTAAGCTGGTTTTTGGCTAAAAGCTATCCATCAACAATAATTTCATGTATCTGGTATATTACACAGTAAATCCTAAAATGCATTGTCATACTATCTGTCAGAAGCTCTTAATGATACTGGGCTTTGAAGAATAAGAGTTTGGTAGATAACTGAAATTCAGAAGGTCTAAAACTAGAAATAAAACCAAACATAACTTGGCAAATAACTGGAAGATTGATTCCAGTACCTGACATCATGACTATACAAATTCAAGCTTTCATTATTTCACCATGTTTGAGTTCTGAGATAAAGTAACTGAACTTATGGGACGTCTGAAACCCTTTTATTAGAGTATAAGGATGTCCTTTTATTACAAAGGACAAGTTTAAGATGCTGTTTTTAGATGGATATGTGCCATCCCAGAACATGAGACTTTTTCCGTCTCATGTGATTACTTATTTCTAGTACCAAAGCAAGAATGAAGGGCTTTGGCATCAGTGCAGCCTAACAAAGGGAGGCTCTATCCCCTCACATGATTGTTTTCTATGTACCTTAAAAAAAAAAGAAAGCCTGGTCACATTATCTGTGGATTGCTTCAGTGAGGAGAAATTGCTGATGAAAGCTGAAATTGCTGATGCAATCGTAGTTAAGTACAAAGGATGTATTAAGTCCAATCTCTCCATGCATTAGTGAAATCAAGTAAGAGGGAGCTTCTTTGCTGACATCAGTCAACATTTTTCAGGAAGCATTTGTCTTAAAATTGACAAACATTCTTTTCCTGCACTTTTTGCTAGGTTTTTTTGTGGTCTTTTTTCTGTTGTTTTTTTCATTTTGTTTTTCTTCTAAGGTTCCTTTTACATGTACATTGTGCTTTAGGTCTCTGGGCAGTTTCACATTTGCCTTAGTTTGTGGTACCCAGAGTTGTCTAGCTCTACTGAGTCTTAAGAGTTGTTAGAGTCCTAAGAGTTGTTAGAGCTCTACATAGTCTCAGGTATCTCTTTCCATAGTGGGTCTTACTGCTGTATTAAATTAGGTTGAAAATTGCTCTTCTATTATGGTACACGGTATTAGGCTTTTGGTTCTTTGAGTATTTTTCCTTCCCTCCTTTATGCTGGGTAGCCTTCCTGGTACACTGCTTAGGTTATGTTACAGTGCAAGCGCAGCTTCGTAACTTCAAGTAAGGAATTCAAAATAGTTGAGGTATTATGGAACGGTATCTCCCCTGTACGACCCCCTTTTTTTTCCTCTCCTTTTTAAATTTCTTTTAGTCACGCAGGTTTTATCCTGCTTATTTAATGGATTCAGTGTCATGCAACTTATTCTGTCTACAGTTCTGCTGTGGGCTCTGCACTTAACCATAAAGAATATGTGTATAATCTGTCCAGGTCCCCTTGTATAAATAGGATCAGAACTCATCATCTTATACAAGATGGCTGTTTTGGACATAAACCTCAGAATAGAAATATAGGGCTTTGATTCTTGCCAGTGTCTGACACCTAAGTAATGATCTTGCAGCAGTTTATTAAACTACTAATATAGTAGCACTACTCAGAAGTAAAATGTGAGAAATGTCTTGTTTTATAGAAATACACTTTTTAAATGAGAGTAAGTTTGAGTTTTACAGATACGTCATCATTAATTTATAGTTTCTAGTAGTGCCTAGAATGTGCTAGATTCAAATCTAGCAGGAAGAATTCAAGTCCTAAAGGAGGGAATTCCCCACCCCCCCAAAAAAAAAAAAAAAAAAAAGGCAGAGAGGGGAGCAGTTGTGCTGGAAAGAGAGATGACATGCTAATAGTGAGGCCTGGTAAGAATGTACAGGTTTCACTCTCATAATCCACCAGCTACCCCTTGCATTATTAGTTTACGTGGGGTTTGTGGTTGGGTTAGGGTTTTTTGGAGTTAGACTAGTTATTGTGACAAAGTTAAATGTTATTGATGTGAATCCATCTGGTGAAGGACAGGGAGTCCTTATAAGTAGCCATGTGAATAGTCTTCCTCCTTTATCAGTTACCTGAATTGTGTATGATTTACTAACTTAAATTCTAATCTATCAGAAAAGGATGTGTAATCCTTTTGAAAAAAAAGCTTGAATATCGGTAGATTACTCCTTCTGTACAATGTGCAATTAAATATGAATAGAAATGAGTCAATAATACAAATACATAATTGTCCCAATTAGGTGGCTGTACATGGCTATGCTTGCCTGCTTGCCTCCCCTTAAATGATGGATTTCCTGAACAAAGAGGCATTTTGTTAATTTGATGACTATACTTGCAAACCAACTGTTGTCAGTTTTTTATTGAGCTGTTTTCAGTGAAGGGTAGGGTATTGTGCTTACTGGTTTTTCAAGTACTTAAAATAATGATGGCTGCATGCAGTGAGGTATGTAAAGGATGCGTGTTAGCAGCAAAAGCAGCAAAACAGAGTGTGAAAAATGTCATGTTTGTTCTTTCTACATAACATTAATTCCATAAGTGAACATCTACTCAGGATTCCTTGCAGCTGCAGTGCTCTCTGAGGAATAAATAAAAGCAGCATGTGAATAATTTTGTCTTCTTCTTCCCCACCTAGTTATTCCATGTGTGAGTTTTCCTGCAGGAACTATGATTGCCTACTACTTTCATTTTTTTATTTCTCGGAAAAGCCTAGCTGAGACTGAAATGGATTGGGATTTTAAACTTATCTGCTTTCTCTTTGATACTGATTTTGGTTATCCTGGTATTTGACCCTGTCTGTGCAGGAACTGTTACTGCTTATGTTACTACAGTTCACCCTTGATATTAAAGTGGTCTAAATTAACTAAAAATTAAAATAAAGCCAGAATTCGGATTATTTCCCTTCTCACCCCTCAACCCCCACATAGGAAGCTCTGATTGGAATTCCTTTGTATATCACCTACCTGGGAGAGTGGATCATTCATCATAAATGTGGTTTAGTAGAAGACTTTTGTCAGCCAGCTAAAAGAGCAGCTTCTGTGTTTAAGCCTAAGGGAACTTAAATCTCAGTCTTTCTGTTGATGATCTAGAAGAGAAACAGCAGCAAAACAGCTTGCCATCTTGGCAATGAGAGAGAACTTGACACATGAATTGAAAAGCTCTTACTGTAGGGAGAACAGTTTAAAGGTCCTCAGTCATCAATACTGTATTTGACTCAATGCTTTCAGAGTTTTCTCAGCAGGAATTGATTGTGTCATTTGCATGTAAAGAATTCCTAGTGTGGGAGTCACTAGTGCTCTCAGTGCTTAGAACCAGAGGAAGGAAAGAGAAAGCTGGTTTTCCTCAAATCTTAGACTATTTATCATGAATTTATCCAATGTATGGTTTTAGTCACATTTATTGAAGCTATTACATAGAAGTTTCTTTTAAGCTAGCTGTAAATAGTCTATTGTGTCCCAGGCTGCTTACTGGAAGTGAATGAAAATCTAATAACTTCTTTCAGTCTCTGGGTGTAAGTCTCTACAGACATGTGGGATCTCAAATTGAAGTTGTCTAAGTGTGCAGATTTGCTGCCATTGGTCTCATGCCTTGGTTTGTACATTCACGTTTCTGAGGTGGAAATACAATTGAAATACATATTTCTAGGAGTTGTCTTCTGAACCTGGCATGTGTTTGAAGAGAGTTGCCTCTCTGATGTCAAAGAGGCAAAAAGGGAAGTAAACCAAAGTGAGTTGAAGGCTGGCTGCCCAGGCAAGTTTTCGTAAGAAGAAATTGAAGCTTTGTGCTACAGTTGGACAGGCATCAATACTGGAGAACTGCTAAATCTTATCAAACAATTTAATGGTCGCCAGACCTTCCAAAGCTGTGAAAGCAATCTGGGAAGATTACTAGATATTTAGCACAATTTTCTTATTATCAGGCTTCCCTCGTGGGAAGTGTCAGCCTTTCTTAGTGTTGCAGTTAGTCTTGTTGAGAACAGTCAAAAACTGTAAAAATGAGGATGATCAATATTTTTATTAACCTATTTTGACTACACAACTAGATTTTGACTATAGTCAAGATTAAGTTTAGGTATCCAGTATAGTAATAAATCCAGAAAGTTTCTCCTTACCGTAATTTCAGCACAGAAAAAAAAACAAAACAGTAAGCCATGTCATGCTTGACAGTTTATTTTCAGTAATGGAGGTCCTGTCAGTTTTAGATAGTCCGAAGTTGATGAGTTAAAGGCACTTGCTTTCCAACAGAAATTG
Source organism: Myiopsitta monachus (assembly GCA_017639245.1). Classification (NCBI taxonomy): domain Eukaryota; kingdom Metazoa; phylum Chordata; class Aves; order Psittaciformes; family Psittacidae; genus Myiopsitta; species Myiopsitta monachus. The sequence goes on along the minus strand of CM029917.1, from coordinate 67,246,549 downwards.
GAAAGAAGTGACTAAGTAGTTGATGCACGTTAAATGAATGTATGCTTATTCTACACAGGAGATGTAGAGATGGCTGTGCTTCATTGCACGTGACTAGCTTTACTTTAGTGGCTGGCTTTTAGTTCACTTGTTAACCTAATTCTCTAATTCTAAAACAAACAAACAAACAAAAAAACCCAACAAGAAACCCCTCACAAATATTGAAGCAGATGTTTTGCTGCAGTGTTTGTACCTGTCACCAAAGCCTTTACACAGCTAGATCCATTTGGTTTTAATATTGTTCTGGGTTTTTCTTTTCCCATTAGATGAAACAAAAGTGTTGCACCTTGCTTAGATCTCATTAGTTTGCAGTGGCAGTGTTCAAGAATATTGCCAAGAGTAGTTTATTTCCTCAAGGTTCTATTTTCTTCTTATTTTTTTTATTTTTTTTTAAAAAAGGAAACTTAATGGCAAATTGATGGCAAATAGTTCCCTGAATGAGCACTGAAGACCTGTCAATATATTAAATATAATTGAGTCTGCGAATACAGATACAACATAGGTACACTTCTCAGCCTGTTTGGAGTAGCGTAGTGAGAAGTAAAACACAGACACAATATCCTGGAATATATATATATTGCACTTGTTGCAGTGTAGATCTGCAGTTCATTAATATGTGCTGCAGCCTCTTAATTTCAGTGATCTCAGAACTGATTCTAGACGTCTTCCTGAATCTAATTCTGTTGGTGGGTGGTTTGGTTTTAGTTTTGTTTATTGGTTCCTCCGTCCCCTCCATCCCCCAGTGTGTCTGCTCTTAGGGTGATTTTATTTAATGTGAAGAAAAACCTTCTATATACTATGATTAGGTGTGTATTTCAGTGGAAATGTAAATGGTGTGCCTTTTTTTTTCTTGAGAATTAATTAAAATCCTGAGGACAAAGCAAAGAGAGGACTTAATACAGTTGCATAAATATTGTAGCATTTTTGTTGCTTTGTAAGCATATTTTCTACTTCATGGCAAAAGGAATATGTGTGTGCACCCGTATTTATATGTATCTAAATCAAATATATTTTTACTGATTGTAATTTACTTTGTGCCAAGTCATGCTGGCGCAAGGTCAGATAAAAATGTAATCTGAACAGTTGAAAAGAGCTACTCATGAGAGCTCCAAAAGGCTAATTATGTGTACTGTTTGGACACCTGTTTAGGAAATAATTTGTCCCTTTATCAGATAAATATATTAGATTCTTGTCTTTCACTTTAGTAAAGCTGGATAAAATTGCGCTTTATCTCTCTTACCGTAGTCTGGCACCAAAGCCCCAAATTACACAGGAAAACAGTGAGTCTAGTAGTATCTATCTCAAATATAGTTAGAGATAATAGGTTTATTGAATTTATTGCAAAAAGAGTTAAAAGATATTATTACCTCATTATATTAGTATCCTTAAGAAAGTAGCAGGTAGCATAGCTAATGTCAACAATTTAGGGGCTTTTGAGGTATAAACATCAGAGGCACTTCTGAACAATCTCATAAAGCACAGTGTTATTGCTATTCCTCACACAGTATTTGGATTCTCCTTTCAGTGTCCAGATCATTAGGAAACTATGAAGCAATCAAGTAATATAAGCTTAGTAAATGACTCATTCAATTTCTGGGCTTATAGGGGATAGTGGATGTGTTAAAGTCTGGTGGCTAAGTAGAGCCTGCAGTGCATGGTGAGTAGTCTTCATGTGAAGACTACAGGGTTCTGAAGACTAGATATGTGTCAGCTGAGCATGGAAAAGCAAGTGCACCCGCATTTAGCTTTGCATTTTTTCATTCAAATGTAATCACAAAGCAGTCTGTAGCTTTAGGGCAAGATGTCACTGTGTGGGAAGAGACCAAAAGAGCAAAGAAATTTAGAAATATAGTAATCTATAGTTAATAAGGCTGCCCCCTGCCTTCTACTTTTTTTATTAGAGCTGTGTCTATTTTTTCCTCCTCTACATTGTAGACTTTCCAATCTGCACCTGAATATTTAATTCAGAATTAGTCTGTGTGCATTGAGAATGCTATGTTCCGTGCTAGAAAGGAGAAAGGGATGCTGAAAGAAGTTACACTAACTGAGGTCTTCAGACAAAGAGTCATTTTTTGCACTGTGAATAGGAAACAATGTTTCCAAGAATGACAGCGTTATGATGGAGATGGATTGCTTTAGTTTAGGGAAGCAGATGTTGTGCAGTTAGGGTTCCTAAGCCTAAGAATTAATTTAAGCATCAGAGAAAGGAATATATCTTCCTGATGTCTGTCTGTATAGGTGAAAATGTGACAGCAGAGCTAAAAAGTACGTAGCCACCTCAAAGACTTGACTAAAAATGTGAATTCTAGAGTTTAGGCCTTTTCCAAGAGAAGGCAAGAATTTTAGTATCTTATTCATGCTCAACTCACCATGGGAGAGTTAAAATGAAATAGATGATCTTTGGAAACAAGTTTCTCCAGAACAGTTCTGACATGATTAAATTCCCACCAATTCTTTGAAACCATTTAATTTTTAATTCCAAAGAAGAGACTAACAGTGACAGTTATCAGCTTATTTTCTTTGATTGTATTGAATTTTGTATTTCTCTCTAAAGGATTAAAAAGAAGTCTGTGGCACATTAGCAACTAATTTTCCAAGCTCCCCTACAACTTTAGTCACTAAACCCCACCAAGTTAAATGAAAGAGTTATAAAGTTACAAAGCAGATGATGACCTCAGCATATATTTAGTTTAGCAGAGGAGGTTAAGGTTGTCAGAGAGGAGACATGTGCCAGACATTTTTAGCAACTTCTCAGTTGTTTGTTGTAACTCTGGGCACACTTTCAGCAGCAGTCTGCTTACTGCCGAGGTCATTTTTGACTTGTATTTACTGGATTACTGAAGAGCTTTAGAAAATTATCACTGGAGCAAGTGTCTCATGCAAATGCCTGTCCTTTTTTCTGTGCTCAAAGCACATTCTTTTTATTCTCTTGAGGACAGTACTTTACACCAGAAGTTGTACCTGGCTTCTTAATTCTAACTCTTGCACTTTAACAGGGTTTTATTTCCTTAATGCTACAAGTAGTCATTAAGAGTAACTGCTTATATTGAGGACACTCTATCACCGTGTATCCTTTGTGTTGGGATCCTTGGAGTTTTAACTAGTTGCATTAGTGTCATGACCGTTCCTGGATCTGTATCATTGATATGATATTGAATTGCTTACAGGATAATTTTTGTTTAGGTACAAGCTGAGCACCCTCAAATGAACAAGTCTCAAGGTATGTGTGAAAAACAATAGCAGCAGGGGAGAATTATTGCTATGCTGACAGGAGAAAGTCACTGATACAGCGTCGGTTCTTAGGTGTTCAGTGGTGCTTGGATGGATGTCCTGTCTGTTTTAGAATGGTGATGAGAGACATTATGATTCTAAGTTGCTAATCCAACAGATATGTCTGCAGAACAACCAAGGAAACTGTGTGACTATGTCTTAGTATTTCTTGCAGAGGGGCTGCTATGGTCAGATTTTTCCTGTAATGTACGTTATGTAAAATGGAAATAACATGACATTAAGCCATATACTGTGATGACTTCTTAAAGAGGCAAACACCTTCTACTACAGACTCCTATGCAGAATCACTGTTCAGCTTTTTAGAATATTTTCGTAGAGTTTTCTTGAGGTCCCAATGATACACGAGTGTCCAGCTGCTTGAAAACCTGAAAATAAAATTAGTGGATAAACTGATCAATCTATTTTTATTATTCATGAACTTTCAAAAAACAAAGTAGAATGTGGAAAATCTGACTGATCTGATTTTCTGTTTTCTGAGCATTTTATAAATTCTTATTATAGCTATTTAATCATTTATAGCCAAACGGGAGGCTGCTGAGAGGCAGTTTTGTAGATTCACATGAAAATATATGGGCTTTAGGCTGGAGTCAAATACAAGTTTGTAACTTCACATTTTGTGTGTGCATTAGTCACTCTCTCTACCTCCTCCCTACAGATTTCTTCAATTGCAGCATGTATTTTAAAAAAATAAAATTCTCACTTCCTCACTACTGGGTACAACCAGCCTCATATATAGGGAAAGCTAATCTGGATTTCAGAAATGGGTAAAGTTGTGGCTCCAGGCCATTTAGAGAAAGCTCAAAGTGTGGGTAAAATGTGATGCGTAGATATCCCTGAAACATCAGAGGAGAGATTAAGGCACTCAGTTGCTGAAAGGGGCAGCAGGGTGACTCTAGCTTTTCTGTAGTTTTGAAGGCATAAGAGGAAATTGCAGAAGAGCCTAGTCTGTAGAAGAGGTTTTAGAGATTGCTTTGATTAAAAGAGGAGCTGGAGAATATTCTGTGCACAACTTTCAAATAGTTACATAGAATTTATATTTTTCATCAATGATGATGTTACAGTTAAACCACAAGGGTATTTTCTGTAGTTCTTCTCTCATCATTAGTAATTATAATGATATTTGCCTGTCAATATAAGTCATCTCACTAATTAGCACACTACACTGGTGCCATTTGTTCACAGAAGCTAAAGAAGCAGAACTGCATCCTTGACTCATCCAAAAATGTAGCACGGCTCAGGAAGCAGGTGGTCTGTACCAAGATTTAATCTGTTAGAAGAAACAGGTTAGTTCATAAAGAGAAAGGTTTAAGTGACTAAGACCCCAATAATTTAGTCTAATGGAAATCAGAGACAAGGCTCTACTGATTTCAGAGTCATTGGGTAACCTTTGAAAATCAGTTATGATGTTAGAAATCTTAACTTCAAGCATTAGGTTTTCTTTCTTCTTTTTTACTGATAACTGACTATAGTAACGACTTTCCAGTAGGAGTATGTATTTTAAGTGGGCGTTATGGTGATATGTGTATTCATATTCATGGGATGTCATAGACAATAGGAAGAGGACTGGTCTGTTTGCTGCTCTGGTTTGAAACTTCTGTGAGATCTGGAAATTTCATTGTTGCGTATTTTCATTATACTGTTTCCTCTAACAAAACCCATTTGTAACCCAGTTCTTTCTATACTTTGATTTTCCTTCAAGAGAAACCATCTTCTTCAGAGTGATGTGGAGTAAACTGCTTTTAAGGAAGGGGTTTTGTTCTGTCCTTACTGCTTTTTCCTCATATATCAACTTTCTTTCTCCTTGGAAGGTTGCTTCTCAGACAGTTGAGATGCACATTATTTGTAATGTTGCTACATTATCTGTTGCTGTGTTTTTAGTGAAAGGGCCGGGAGTACAGACTTTGTAATGAAAGGCGGCAGGGAGAATGACAGTGAAGATAAACAAATGCCAGAAACTGTACTTAAACTATAACTTTTTCAGCTTCTTAATTGTTGAGATCTTAGTCTTTTACCCTTTGGGAGCAAGTGCTTTCACTTGTTACAAAGTTGTCACAAAATCTTCTGGCTACTGATGTGTAGTGTCTGGAAGTGCAGCAGCGCCTGTGAGACCCGGGTGCCAGACTAAGAGAAAAAGCAAAAGAGGGAGCCAAGTCTTTTTGATTGTCTGGTTGTCGGGGTCTTGTTTTTTGCATCTCGCACCATGATCTGTGCCCTTGATACTATGTTCCTGCTTCCCCAGAAGACAAATGTGACTTAAAAGTCTGGAAGGAATACATATTTCAAAACTAAAAAGCTTCTTAGCAGCAATTAGCCTTTTTTTCTGGTGAAGAATCTGAGGAAAGGGAAGAGAAGAGGGCAAGAGGAACCAGCAGTACCTGTGTGCCCATACCCATTTAGTGAATGTGTTCACTTCAGTGTCTATCCCAACCTCCTTTTTTTTTTTTTGAAAAAAAAAAAAAAAACAACAAAACTCTCAATGAAATAACTGAAATCTCAAGTTCTGAGTAGTTATGAAAGTTCGGTGCTGGCTGTTTGACCAGAATGCTGCTGACCAGAAAGGAAATGAGTAATTGATGCTTATCTGTGGTGTTAAGGCGGGCTCTGAAAAAAATAGGTCTAATGGATTTAGATTTGAACATAGCAAGGATGATGAATTTCACTTACCCTGAAGAAATCTCTGACCCTTGTTTCTGTTCTTCCAATTAAAGCAAGAGAGGAGGCATTTTTGCAAAGCAAATAGAAGAGGTAGTGTGGCATTTGGGGCAAAAAGGAGTATTTTCCTTGAACAAGAAGAATTATATTCCAAGGATGGAGTAGAATATTGAATATATAAAAATATAAGCTCCTGAGCTGCCTCTTTGCTTTCTTAATTTTCCTCTTGAAGGTGGAAAGGGTAGTAAAGATTATAAAACAAAAGTTAATATCCACAGAAATATATCTAAAGCTTAAGGAGAGTAATTTCATAGAGTGTGTGAAGCAATACATCAGTTGCTAGTAGCAACTGCTGTAAAATACTTTCTGTTGTAGCTCCCACTTCTCACACATCCATAGTTTTTCTTAACATTCCCTTTCTAAAATAATTTTTTCTGAGGATTTTCCTTTTAATCTTTACCCAAACAAAAGAAAATGTGAAAAATCTTATTTATATTATTTTTCTACATTTTTAATAGAGAAATAAGAAAATTATTTATCATTTGAACTAGATGTATTTCAAATTGAAGGTATTTTATTTTTCCAATATAAATCCTAAATGTGGTAATTACAAGCCTTGAAGGGTTGTATGAAGATTAAGATTAGTTCTTTTCTTGCTTTCAGATCTTTTAATGGTATTGAGACAATTATCATATGGCTATTGTGGAAGCTTTTTCATCTTTAATCAGATCAAATCTTAGTCTTAGATGTTTTAGGAGATCTCTAAAGCTTTTGTAAGTATGGTGATGGTGTTTGGATTGCGTGAATAAGTGAATTTCTGATGGTGTTTCCCTGGGGGTGATTTCAGGGTAAGGGAGGCAGACTATTAAGTCGTTCTGCTTCTGGCATACAGTGTGGTTATTGTCAGTCTTAGGGTTCTGAGACATTGTGTCAGTGCCCGGGAAATGAATGTTTTGTGATCGCACTGTATACTCACCCCAAAGGAGGTTTTATTTTGTAAAATCATAATAGGATTGGAAATTACATGAAGACATCAGGCGCTCATCCCTCCTGAATCCTAACACAAAAATTGTTGCATTTTTATGTTAGGTAGAGAAGGTGAGCTGGAAATAAATAAAAATAAAATACTGAGGGGAATTCCATATGGATTTTAATAAACCCAATGAAAACCCTTCACCTTTCTGTCCTCAGAAGTCAGGAAAGCCAGAATTATTTTCTTTCATGCACAATGGCTATTTTTTCCATTTCCTGGATTAATTCTATTGTCAGAGAATATGGGGACTCCAAGTGTGTAACCACACAAATACAAATTGGAACCTGTCAGGCAGAAACTTCATTTACTGTGGTCACTCACAGTGAGACAACACTGGGACTGTGTCTCCCTGTCCACCACCCTGCCCTCTGCCAGGGGGTTGGTCTGCACAGACTCAACCTATAGATGGTTTCAGAAAAAAAAAAAGAAAGAGGTGAGAAAAAGAATCATTTTGGTGTGAGCAAAGCCAAGTACCCCTCCCTGGGAAGGATGGACTCAAGTAGCTTGTGAACTGCCGCAGTTCAAAGAAAGAATCAAACAGTACATAATGTTACAAAGCAGGGATATGACTCTTGCTGGAGCCTACAGTAGTGGCACACCCAGTATTACCTTAGCTCAGAGGTGGGGAGTTGGAAACCATCACAGGCTGTTTGCTTTTAGTAAAAAGGAATGTTATTTTAGTAAAGATAATATCTTAGCAAGACCTCCCAAATATTAAATATCAGTAATTTTACCACCACACTCTTTCCTTCAGCCTAAAGTCACAGATCAGGTTTTCTAGGTCTTATTGTCCTCACTACGTCCTAGTTTTATAAGGTTTTTTGTTAGGTTTTATTTTTTTTACAGAGGACCATCTTATTATTCATCACCGAACTTAAATTTTTCTTTAAGTGATGTGTGCAAATTGGAACACACTTCTGCAGCTTCCTTGAAAGCGCTATGGAGAGTGAAATAATAAACTGATATCTTCTATAGGCTAACCAGCACTTTGTACATCTCAGTGTGATGTTTATCTTTCCCAGTAAAAACATAAGTGCTTACTTATGTTGAGTTTGCGATCCATTATAATATGTAAATTGTGTTCTGCAAAAATATTACCTCACTTTTCATTTTTCATCTTCTATTATAGAAAATATGGTACACCCAATGGGGCAATAGTCTTTTAAGATTTCATATGTTTATAATTATGCTAAACAATTAAGAGCTCATATGACTCTTCTGTTTTCAAGATTAGAGTCTTGCTTTCTATGTGTTACCCTCTTTTATCATAGGAAATGATGTTGTGTTTCTGTAGTGGCTCCCATCACAGACCTTAACACATTTTACAAGCATTAACTAGCAAACCTCAGCACTGATTATTTTTCATAGAGATTCTAGGTCCTATGGGGAAATGGTTTCTTAATTATGAGTGCAGACAGGTCAAACCATTTCCTATATGTTGTCTAGCATTAGTCAGTGATCTGGGAAGTTTAGGATCATTTTTACCCGCAGTGAAGCTAATGAGATTAGTTGTAGAAAACAATCTTTCTTAGTTGAAAAGATCATACCTCTGTAAGGGCTTGTGGAATAGTTGAATTCCAGCTACAGAAGATTGTGTGATCGTTATCTTGGTACTGTTAATCACATAATTACTAAAGTTTGGTTTCTCAGAATCTACCTTCTGAACATTTTGGATTAGAAAAGAAGATGTGGGATTAACAAATAAAAACCCCAACCCTCTCAAAAACTGTCTCTGGGGGTGGGGTGGGGGGACGGGGAGAGAGGGAGGGAATAAAGAGTGGGTCGATCATGATCTTTATTTATTATTTTTTTTTTAAGAACTGTGGAGGGAGTTTTGTGGGTTTTGTTGGTGCTGTTTGTTGTCTTTTGCTTGGTTTTTTTTTTGTTTTCTTATCTTTATCCTAAAGATTCTTCTAATTTCAAAGCATGAAGGGCCACCCTAATGTCACAGTTAATGTACCAAGTGACTTACATGGGATGGGCTTCATCTAGGAAAACTAAAATGTTGTTATTCTGTCAGAGATATATAATTTCTTGTAATAATTTTTCATCCTATTTTATTATAAACTCTTCCTCTACCCCAAAATTGTTGTGGAATTTATAGTAGGTCTGTTGTATCTTTATTTGGCATTTGTGTCGTCAGACTTTTTTCACCAATGATGGAATTTTCAACTGCTCGAGTAGTACAAAAGGCAATAAATATTGAACCCCCATTAAGTTTTATTTTTCTTTTGCCACTATGCAGATTCTCTCCAAAAAAGATGCAGATGAGTCTATGTGTTGCAGAGTTCTAGCTGTGGGTTGTCCTGAAGTCAGTTGAGAGCAGTCTATTTGATACCAAGATTGAAATCTTCTAGATGTCATCTTGGGAGTCATCACTGCGTTTCTTCCAATGTTTTTTCTTTCCAACATAGCGGGTCTTCATGCAATGACAGGATAATGAATTGAAATAATAGATTGTATTTTAATAATACTTGACCCAGAATGCAGCAGAGAGATGTTTCTTGCTCAGTGAAGTGTGGCACTTTGATCCCAGTCTTTTTTCTAATTTAGAAAGTTGTGGCAATGACATAGCAGAACTACAATTTAAACACTTAGAATACAAGATCTGATGATATAAATCCAGCAAAATGAAAGTGGTACCAAAAGCATGCCTGTTCAGGCTGCATCTACTTTCTTCTAATCAAGTTCTGCCATAAAGTGTATTTTAATCTTCTTAGTTTTCTTTATGTAAAGTTTAATTCAGGCCTTAATCTTTGTTATTGTTGAACTTTTTTTTTTTACTAGCTTATTGCCAGATCCTGTGCGCAACATTACATTAGATCCTGTTTATGTAGCTAGGTAGGGTGCTGCTCTTTGCTGTTCACAGTCTAGGTAAATCAAAAAAAAGACATTTAAGACTCGGCTGGAAAGAATATATTGTTTGCGGTGCCTCAGCCCATGAATACAGCAAAGTATTTCTCATAGTTGCTCATTATTATCAATTGCAAGGGGACTAATCTGTTGTTTGCTCAAACATTATCAGTTGAACAGTGAAATGCTTTGAAAAAGTAAATATTATATATTTGAAGTTTGACGATGCAGCTTATAATGCATAGATTACTTCTGAAAGATACTACTCTATCTACAGTGTAATAGGAAAAAAATGTTTCTAGATAATTGCCTTTTTCATATACTACATGCCGTGACAAAATTACTGAAACAAGGAGTTATTGTTACCCCCAGTGTATTGTTAAATTCCAAATACCAAGTATCAGAAATTTTCTTTCCTTACTAATTCCACAAGAGATTCTAGATTTCAGGAGGCACTTCATTTGATTGGCCTTCAATGTTAGGAAGTGTTGAAGCAAGGTATGGCAAGTTGGGTTACCTCTGAACTTGTAGTAGGGGACTTAAGGCTAATTTTAGCTAAAAAAAAAGAAAATACAAGAAAAGTGATATTGATTTTGTATGTTAGCAGAAGAGCTCCCATTTCTTCATTAGAGATGATGCAAATTGTATTTATGAAGATATACATCCTGGGTGAGCAGCTTATTTTCCAGTATTCTGAAATAGGTCTTTAATGCTCTACTACTTAAAAATAGGATGTTTTTCTCCAATATAGACAGAAATTTGTGATTTTAAAAATCACATTAGGGAGCACATTAGATCAGAGACTTCGTTACAGATTCTTTGGTTGCATTTAACTGCTGTACACATATGCATCATTCCAGCTTAACATCCCCCCCCCCCCCAAAAACAAAACCCAACAACCAACCAACCAAAAAAAACCCCAAACTGCAAACACCAAAAAACAGCAACAAAAACCTCAAAACAAGCAAAAAACCCGAAACTAACAAAAAACAAAACAAAACTGAAAAAAAGGTGAGAGATTTCGTGTAGTTGTATATAGTAGTTATAAAATGGTTGATTTTTTGCTTGTTTTTTCTTCTTCCAATGAACAGGTCACCTCATCTGGTACATACACTTTATCTTCTCTCCCTCAATGAACTCTCATGATATAGAAATCTTTCTTTATCCAGTTTTAGGATAGGCTTTTTGAGATACTGTAATCACAGCTGCATGCAGTATTCAGTAAGTATCTATACCAAGAATTTGAATATGAAAATATCCACTGGATTTTTTCATAGAGACTTCAGCTATCCTTAGGGGGAAATGGTTTCTTTATTATGAGTGCAAACAGGTCAAACAGTTTCCCATGTGTTCTCTAGCATTAATCAGTGATCTCCAAAGTTTAACATCATTTTACTCCCAGTGAAGCTAACGAGATTAGTCATAGAAAACAATCTTTCTTAGCTGAAAGATATTTCATTCCCTCCTCTTGCCTGAAAAATTCAATGAGCTGCTCTATTCACAGAATTTGACGCAATATTGTGTATTGGGAGGTTCCACAGAGCTTTTAGGAAGAAGTTATGTAGCTTTCCCCCAGATGTTTTCCTATGATTTCCTTAAGTATGTGGAATTTACTATATCAATTCCTGCCTGAAACACAGGAGCAGAAAAAATGCATTCACTGTTTAAATGTATTTGCGGAGTTTACTAAATACTGTGATGGCAGAGTTTGACTCTAAAGCTGGCTTCACATCAAACAGTTTTAGGGATTGGTTAAAAAATGAAGGTATATTGAAATAATAAGTGGAAATTTACCATGATAGATTAGTACATGGGAGGGTAGTTGATGTGTACAGTCGAGATCAAAGTATCTGATTTGCTAAAAGACTCAGTGTTTTCTATAACAGCTTGAAATAAGTTTCATTTTCTCTGTATTTACACCAAAGGAAGGTGACCTGCCAAGGTGGAGAAAATAACCAAGGGAGCAACTACTTCAGACTTGATTCTAACAGATAGTGAGGCTAAAGCTCAGAGTCTGAAAGCAGAAGGCCGTTAGGATGAAACTGTTCTGAAAGCATAATACTTCAAAGGACCACTTGATCCACTGAGTATCATCTTTCTGACTATAAGAAAAAGAAGAAATGATAGGAGAAAATCAACAGCAATGAGCATTAAAAGGTAGACTTCAGCCAACTTATAATTAGATAGAAGTTGTCATTTAAGGGGTAAAGGTCTTCGGAAAAGTTCCTTAAAGAAGCAGTATCAAAAGCACAACACGAAATGATTTTGATGTAAAACACAGATAGGAAGTATATTAAGAGAAAAATATAGTTTAATGAGAGCTTTCTAAAATCAGGGAGAACTACAGTGTAAGTGGTAAAATAGCACCGTCTTGCTAGTGGCACATATAAAAGGGTGACACAAACACGTAGGGACAAAATTAAAAAAGCAATAGAAATTTTCAGTGACTAAAGGACAGTAAAAGGCCATAAAAGTATTCTGTTTACTATATGAGGTGTTAAAATAAAACAAAAGAAAACAATCCATTTTTTTTAATATGAAGAAAGAGAAAATAATGGCTTGCTCAAATGAAGCCAAAATGCTCCATTTTCTTTTGTGTTCCAGGCCTTTTAAAGAAACTTACTTATAACAGTTTAACATAATTAAAAAGCATCAGTAGGATGAGAATACAGGCCATAACAGGAAAACCATGAGTCAAAGAATATTTGTCTCATCTTGGTGTATTTAAGTCGGCTAGATCTGATGAGGTTTGCCTACAATCCCTCAAAAACTAACCGAATCAATGGCTCAGAAACCAGTGGTGTTTGTCTTTGAGAGCTCATAGAGAATGGGTTGGCCCCAGAGGCCTGAAGAAGGGCAAACATAGTAGTTAATCTTTCAAAAGAGGAAAAGCAAGTGTGACTGATCTAACAGTCTTTCTTTCCTGACTTCAAAAGTTGAAAAGAGGCTAGAGCAAATTAGCAAACAACTGGTTCTTAAGAACATAGAGTACAAGAATAAGCCAATATGATTTTACAAAAAAAAAGAACAATGAAACAATGTACGTTCCTTCTGTGTAGGAAAGCTTGCCTAGCACGTGCAATTTGACAAGTTCCTTGGTAGTCTTGTGCATGACTTTCAAAAAACAGAAAATTGTAAATAATGCAAATGCAAGAGGATTCTAAGATAATTATGTCTTATTGGCAACCCTGTTTACTGTAGTCATCGTTAGTTCTCTGTCATTTCATTAAGAAACAGGAATCACTGTCCCAAAGTCTGTAAAATTATATCGTTATAAATTTTGAGGAATTATCTGGGAACAGTAAGATGAACATGGAGAAGAACAAGTATAAAATGTTTATTTATATGCCTACTTAGAAATAATAAAAAAAAAAAAAAAAGGATTCAAGAAGGGAAAATGGAATAGCTGGGTTGAAAACAGTATTATAGGAAATCTTCTGGGACCTGGTATTGAAAAAAAATAATGGAGCAGAAGCTGCATGACAAGTTAATATGGCAGTGACCAGTAAACCGCAAAACAACAAAACAAAAACAAAGATTTAATTAAGGACTGCAGCATCAGACATAAGGCTGCAAACATTCATTTCACTCTCTTTGTCAGCAGTGGAAAAAGTTTGGCAGATTTTTCTGTTTCATTCTGGCCTTTGGACTTAAAGAAAAAGCTGAACAAAGTCTCTATGAAGTTGACAAAAGTAGGAGTGCTAGAAAAAACATTTTTTGTGGACTGTTGGAATATCTGCATATAAAGACTCTGGAATAAAAAATGTTTGAATGAGATTCTCTGACCACACCACCCAAGTCTTGGAAGGCAGACGCAGGGACAGGGACAGTGACAATGAAGACCCTGGGCCCACTGTAGGAGAGGATCTGGTTCGAGACCATCTTAGGAACCTGAATGGGCACAAGTCCATGGGACCTGATGAAATCCATCCGCGGGTCTTGAAGGAGCTGGCAAATGAAGTTGCTAAGCCACTGTCCATCATATGTGAAAAATCATGGCAGTCAGGTGAAGTTCCCAATGACTGGAAAAAGGGAAATAGAACCCCATTTTCAAGAAGGGGAAATTGGATAAGCTGGGGAGCTACAGACCAGTCAGTCTCACCTCTGTGCCTGGCAAAATCTTGGAGCGGATTCTCCTGGAAGGCATGCTGAGGCACATGAAAAACAAAAGGTGCTTGGTGACAGCCAGCAAGGCTTCACTAAGGGGAAATCCTGCCTAACCAATCTGGTGGCCTTCTGTGATGGGGCTATGGAACTGATGGACAGGGGTAGAGCAGTTGATGTTATCTACCTGGAATTGTGCAAACCATTTGTCTCACATGACATCCTTGTCTCTAAGTTAGAGAGACATCAATTTGATAGGTGGACCACTCAGTGGATAAAGAACTGGCTGGATGGCGGCACGCAAAGAGTTGTGCTCAATGGCTCAATGTCCAGCTGGAGACCAGTAATGAGTGGTGTCCCTCAGGGATGGGTGTTGGGACCAATCTTGTTTAACATCTTTGTCGGTGACATGGACAGTGGGATTGAGTGCACTCTCAGCAAGCTTGCCAATGACACCAAGCTGTGTGGTTCGGTTAATACATTGGAGGGAAGGAATGCCATCCAGAGGAACCTTGAGATGCTTATGAGGTACGCTGATGCCAACCTGATGAAGTTTAAGCATGCCAAGTGCAAGGTGCTACACCTGGGTGGGAGCAATCCCAGGCACAGCTCCAGGTTGGGCAGAGAAGAGATTCAGAGCATCCCTGTGGAGAAGGACTTGAGGTGTTGGTTGATGAAAAAATGAGCTGGCAGTGTGCGCTCTCAGCCCAGAAAGCCAACCGTATCCTGTGCTGCATCAAGAGGAGCATGACCAGCAGGTCGAGGGAGGTGATCCTGCCCCTCTACTCTGCTCTTGTGAGACCTCACTTTGAGTATTGTGTGCAGTTCTGGTGTCTTCAACATAAAAAGGGCATGGAACTGTTGGAACAAGTCCAAAGGTGGGCCACAAGGATGATGAGGGGTCTGGAGCACCTCCCGTATGAAGACAGGATGAGAAAGTTGGGGCTGTTGAGCCTGGAGAAGAGAAGGCTACATGGAGACCTCCTAGCAGCCTTCCAGTATCTAAAGGGGGCCTATAAGGATGCTGGGGAGGACTCTTCATGAGGGACTGTAGTGAGAGGAGAAGGGGCAAAGGGTTCAAACTTAACCAGGGGAAGTTTAGGTTGGATATGGGGAAGAAGTTCTTTACTATAAGGGTGGAGGGGCACTGGAATGGGTTGCCCAAGGGAGCTGTGAATGCTCCATTGCTGGCGGTGTTCAAGGCCGGGTTGGACAGAGCCTTGGGTGGCATGGTTTAATGTGAGGTGTCCCTGCCCCTGTCAGGGGTGTTTGAACTAGATGATCTTAAGGTCCTTTCCAACTCTAGCTATTCTATGATTCTATTATTGTCTTATGTGGAATAAAATCCCCAAGCAAATTAACTCTTACAAAAATGGAGGTATTCAAATTTCTTTTCTAGGAATTGCCATAACCAAATTGTGATTTAATTAAGGCAGATGAAGGAAAACTAATTTAAAGAAATTGAATGTAAAGAGGAGACTTTCTTGGTGCAAGATTGTCTGAGTACTGGACGAGGCTGTGAATTCTCTGTGCTGGAAAGGATGCTAGAGTGCTGAAAACAAGCATGGGGTTGTCTTGACATTTTTGGTGAAGGAGATTGGTGAGATGAGTTATTTGAGGTACTTTCTAGCAGTATGTTTCTTTGTGTCTTGTTTCTAACTTGTAAAAACAAAGCAGAAGATAGTAATATCTCATTCAAAGGGTAATGAATTGTCCTGAATTTTTATTCCTATTCCTATTCCCTGATGAGGTGAGTTAATACTTGCGTACAGATTGTTGTAGTTGGAATTGGCATGGGGGCAGGACATGCTGTTGCTGAGTACCTCAGAAGGATCGCTATGAAGGTGTAGCTGAGGAAAACCGTATGCAATCTGCTTTAAGTTCAGTTAAATCATGGCTTTTTGTGTTCAGTTAACTTTCTGTTGTAATGACAATTCTCTTTGGCCCTGCAGCAGTTGGAATCTGATTGTATTACCAAGGAAGAGGAACCTGATTTTTTCCCTGTAATTCTCAGAAAAGCACATTTTTCTAACTGCAGCTTATATTTTTTTTTCTCTGCATTTTTGCTTTGACATTATGCTTCAATTTCTTTATCTTCATACAGTGGCAATGGGAATTAGCAAGGATCATTGTATGTAAAGTTAGAAAGCAACATTTTGCTGGTGATTTTTGAGGACCTTCATAGCTTGCCTCCCACCCCAGCAGACAAGGTTCTGGATCTGTGAGCAAGAGCAGGGAAGGAGCTAGACATGCTGAATATTTATGGGATATGGTGAAAATGAAAAGGAGAGATCTCTTCTGGAGATGGAAATAATTTACTACCAACCACCAAATAAGGAAGCCAGAGTCTGACTAAGACCTGAATCATAGAATCATCAAATAGTTTGGGTTAGAAGGGACCTTCGAAGGTCATGTAGTCTGAGCCCCCAGCAGTGAACAGGCTTATCTTGAATGAGATCTAGACAGCCAGGCAAATAGGTAATCACCACTGCTACTCACAGTCCCGTTTAGATGCAACCTCTCTGGTTTGGTTTTATGGAAGTGGATAATGTATTTATCATACCTCTCAGGAGAAGTGTAAAGATTAATATGCTAAAACGGGCATTGTGACTAAGAAGCTTCAGTAAAAGGAGTCTTTGCTAGAAAAAAGGAACCTGCCAGCACATCTTCATAAACTGTCAAGTGTATCTGGTCTAAAGAGTAGAATTAGAGAGCACAAAACATAGAAATTATGTAGGCGTTTTTTCACACTAGCTCAGAACTTTGTTTACTACAATCAAATATATATGTGCAAACATGTGCAAATGCATTCAGAGGTGTATGTATACATACATGTGTGTACGTACATATATTTTTGTGTGTGTATGTATATCTATAGCTGCACATGCATAGAGGGTGTGAGATAGAAAGAAAAACAGAAAATATGTATTAATGGTGTTTCAGCATGAGTTTCCTTCACCTAAAAATAAAACACCCAGAAAGGGCTTAAAGCTTCAGTAAAGGCCTAGATTGGAAAGGTAGAAAATGTCATATGAAATTAAAATAAATTCAAGAAATGACATAATTGCCAAGAAATTTTAGAAATGTTAATTTTAGTAGCAAAATGTAATAGAGGTGCTTATGGAACAAATGGATAGCATATAGTAGTTTCCTGAACTCTCCAGTGTTGGAAAGTAAGAGGCTGGGAAGAAACCAGGTTAGAATGCTACAAATTGCAGCACAATATACCCAGACAGCAGAATTACTATTCTATTTTGAATGAGATTTGAAAGATATGTATTAATGGCTATGCTCCCTAAGGATCATTAAGGCAGAAGCAATGAAGAAGTTAGAATAATCCTTTGTGATTATGCTCATCTACATGATTGGCACAGCAGGCAAACAAAAATAACAAATAACTGATTTGTATAAATGCCCAGAGGAAATATGCATACTTTGACACTGCTGAAAAAGCACTGATTCTAACCTAAAACATTATAAATGTAGAAAAGCGGGAAGATTTTTTGTCTTTTTCTGAGTTGAGACAAATGTCCCAGTAGCAGAAGATGTACTGCTGTAAGTCATTTGGATAGCTTTATGTGAACCTTTAGAGAAAAGAAAACGAAAAGTCCTTACAAGGTTTTTTTTGTTTGTTTAGGGTTTTGTTTGGGGTGTTTTGTTTTGTTTTGTTTTTAATGTCAGTTCAGTGGCCTGTGAGGCTCTGACCCTAAATCAAGTTAAGCTTTTTGTAAAAGTTATGAAAAGCATGGAAGTTGCATCGCCTTCTGGTAACATTTGATACGCATTTGCACTACAGAAACAACATATCCTTTGGTAAATTAATTTGTTTTAGTTTGCCACCCACCCTAGTAATTTGTTTCTGAAATGGTTACCTGAAACACAGCAAAAATTGTTTACTTTGTTTTAACAATAACCTTAATTCACGTGGTCATTCAGGCATCCCTTTTCTCCTGTCCTTTCTCAAGGATTTACATTTTCTTCTGCAATTAAATACATCACCCTTTGGATACTTCAGTTCTCTCAATCAGTTTTGGCTGTGTTCAAGGCTCTGGTAACCCTTTGCTGTAGTTAGCCATAGACCAATGCTGGATAGTTGACATATCATTCATGTAGTAGATGACTGTCTTTCTCTGGTAAGTTGTATATATTTACATTGTTGCAGTAAAAATAACTTTTTATTTTGTGCTTATGTTTATCAGTGTTGCAAGAGAAGTATTTTCCACTTGGCAGGGCATTTCTCAAGCAGTACTATAGGTTTGACGCTTCCCAAAAATATTGGCCCTGAGATTGGCAGTCACTGTGCAAGGAGGACTGACCTCAGGAGACTGAAAACTTTATAGCTTTTTTAAAAGTATTCAGAAGCATCTTTTGCACTAAGGAAAGTCTGCCTGAATGTTTGTTTAAATGGATTTTCCAGTAGGAATAAACCGTTTTAAGTTTTCAAATGACTGTGAGGGCTTTCTCCTTTGGAAGACAGAATTAGAGATAGCTTTTGCTGGCAAAACCCATTTTGAAGGTTAGGATTTTTCATTTGAAAAGTCAAACTAAGGCTTGCAATTCAAAGGACCTTAGGGAATTTCCTCTTCCTATGCTTTTGCTCTCAGGCAAGATAGCACCCAGAAGAACTATTACGGAAATCAGAAGGGGATCTGGATTATTAGTCAGTATTTCATATGTATGACTAGTTGTTTTTCTTTTTAATTTTATTTTGTTTTTTACTATAAGACCTATTGCTAGGTAACTCCATTCAACCAACATGGTTAAAAAAAAAAAGAATCATCTGTCTTCCTGCTCCTCTCAATAACTAGTTGCTAGAAGATGAGTAGGAAAGGTGTGATTTCTGATCCTCATTCCACTGACATGTGGGAGTTTTACCATGAATTAGGGTGAGACAAAATTCCGTTTGTGAAATTGTTTGTCTCCTTAAATATAATAATGCTGGTCTTCTTAAAATAATGACAATAGTGTGAATGAGAGCAGGGCAAATAAAAAGCAAAGTAGAATCTTGTCCGGGCTCTAAATTACTCTTTTAGATGTTGGAAGTGTTGGACAGGTTTTTTGAGCTGGTCATACTTGATTTCTCTTGGTTCTGTATTTATCTATAAAAGTTTATCTCTTTGGCTCATGGAAAGTTAAGAATGTAGCTGTTGCATGAGGTCTGCATATATTCCAATGAGCATATGTGTCCTTAGCTGCTTGCACATTCATCTTGGACAGCCAAGATATTCAGTTTTGTTATACTCTTTGTATATTTATTACTTAGGGAAGATCTATAGACTTCTGAATGGCTAAAAAGCCATGCTTCTGGATAACCCAGTCTTATATTACTGACACATATGTGGCAAGTATACTTTGCCCTACATTTTCTTTTCCGCTTGTGTTCCACAGCTGCATCATAGAATCATAGAATCATCTAAGTTGGAAAAGACCTTTAAGATCATTAAGTCCAGCCATTACACCAGGACTGCCAAGACCACCACTTATCTGTGTCGCTGAGGGCCTCATCTACATGGTTTTTGAACACTTCCAGGGATGGTGATTATACCACTTTCATGGGAAGCCTGTTCAATATATGATTACCCTCTCTGAAATACCACCAGTACCTGATTACTCCTCTGAAGACCCTTTATTGCTCTCTTCCTTGAAATTAATTACACTGTCATCTCTTGTTTTATATCACTAAAACTTTGTGAAACAAAAGGATTCTGCAGAAAGTAGAGCAATATGTACAGGGGTGCATCATTCATTTACAGGGCTTGACACTCTAACTGAGCTATTGTAAAGTATTAAAAAATAGAAACTCATAAATTGAAAGACCAAGAAGGTATCAAGAGCAATAAAATATTAAAAGAATTATCACTGAAGTAAAGTAATTCACATCCTGAATTAGAACTGTTGCTTCCTTCTTCATAGTCTTTGGTTATCTCGGCCCTTGAATTCAAAGTGACACTGATGATGCCGGCTTAATGCTACTTGAGTCCTGCTTTGCTCTATGGAAGAGGTGTCTCCACCTACTGTATAAATTTAGCATGCTTCACTAAGATACAAGCTGCCAGGCTTTACTTAATTTACTTTGGTTCT
This sequence comes from Myiopsitta monachus, assembly GCA_017639245.1. Lineage (NCBI taxonomy): Eukaryota > Metazoa > Chordata > Aves > Psittaciformes > Psittacidae > Myiopsitta > Myiopsitta monachus. Next base: position 67,226,496 of record CM029917.1, on the reverse strand, counting down.
CCTTCAGGGAGTTCATATTCTTTGCATTTTAAGTTTCCTTGATAATAAGATGCTTCTGGCTTGAAGTTGCATGGCACCTTTCCATATCATTTGTGCCAGCACAATTCTGTATTCCTGCCTGCTCAGTCAAGGTTGAAACACCCTAACATTTCTGTCACAAAAACCTGAACCAGAAAACTTCATTTTACATAATGCCAGTTCTTTAAGGAATAGATCTTACCTGCAGCTAATGATCTTCTACCATTGCAGACAATTTGAATTTTAATCTGCATTAGATTGCAATGTATTTATTTATTTATTTCTGGTTGACAGAGTGAACTATGTATGTACATGTAACCTACTCTTAGTGTTAGGAACAAACTGTCCTGGCTCTTGAAGAAAACAATCAGGTACTCAAATTATGTGTTTCTTTTTTTATGCACCACACTCTCCTATGTGAACATGTACCCAGGAGGTACTGTTGACTCATGGTTTTAGAATGACACTGGAGCTCCTTAAATCTGTTCCCCACTGGGCCACTTACGTGTTTTATGACCTTTGGCAAATCATATAATTTTTCTCTCTTTCTTCCTTTTAAAATTTATCTCCTGTGATGGAAAGAGAGGTTTGGCAGGGATGTCCAGGCAGGTGTAATGTATTTCAACCCCAGGATTGTGCCATCTAATTTTTCTCAAGCCAATATTGCAATTAATTTCTTTTTGTTTTCTGGCGATTCTTTAAAGTCACAACTATGTAGCATGTACAAACATGTAGCATTTTAACGCATCATGGACAGTGTGCTCATTTCTGTGCTGTCACACTTAAGGCTAAGCCTGCATTTTCAAGATACAAAATAGAAAGTCCGAGACAAGACCAAGATAAAGAAGTGGGGGTGGTGTTTCAAGTAATGACTGCTGATCTGATTAGGTCTGTCATCCAGACCTAATGGATATATTATATTATATTTGGTCTCATGAATATATTCTTTGTAATTCTTAAATAGTACTAAATCAGTCATGAAGATTATAAATTGTGAAAATTAAATGCACTAATGTAGTGTTTTAAATTTTCATACCAGTTTGAGTACTTGCATGACCTTTGTAAGATAAAATAAGCTTTCTAGGTTTAGTATGAACGATTCAACATGCAGGTCAACTTCCAGGTCTAATGAGAGAGGGAGAAAGAGAAATCTATCAATCTGCTGGCTGCAGCTAATAGGTAACTTGGCATTTGTGTGCCACCTTATGCATTCAGATGTTGATGGGTGAACTCTGTAGATGCGTAGTCATGTCTACCACTGAGTTTCTAGCAAAGGACCTTGGGTTTTTTTTCTGCAGATAAAACGGTTATGGATCAGAGGACCCTGTATTAGGTGGAGGCTATTTTGATATTGCCCTGAACTTTCCTGCACTCAGTATGAAAGAAAAAGAGCCGTGTTTTTAAATCAAGGGAACTGACCTATAATACACTTAATGAAGTTCTGCTGGTGGAAAAGGGGGTTCGGTTTTAGCAAGAATCAAGCAGTCTAGGTAACAAACCACTATCAGTGATTCATGCAAGTACTTAGTATCTATTGTTAAATTTTAAGCTGGGACTGTGGAAGCTTCTAGAAACAGCAGAGTGTAACTTCAGAACAGTTTATCTTGTGAATCTTATAGGACAGTGTCTGCAAAATCAGTCATAGTACTTACCCTTACATATTGTGAGATGTTACTGGGTTTCACCAGGTCTTTACTATTTACATACTCTCAATTTTACTTGTTTTCATGACATTCACTATCTTTTTTTGCATAGCATTAAGCCTCCTGATAAAAGTCTGCCAAGAATTTTGTGACAGATTTTCTTATGAACTGTCGTCACACATGCAGTTCAGTAATTGTTTCTTAGTTAAGATCATAACTAAAGATTATATACATAAAGTGATCATGTTCAGTTTTTCTAGCTGTGCACATAGAGGCAATAGCCATGAGCATCTCAATTTATACATATATGCATGCATTTATACAATTGTTAGTTTGTATTCTTTTCATATTTTACATCCATTTATGTATTAGAATATGTATGTGATTAAAAATCCAAACAACAGTGGACCTAATTAATGTTGTAACAAAAAAAAAGTGGTGTATATTATAGAATGATAGAATGGTTTGCGTTGGAAGGGACCTTAAAGATCATATAGTTCCATGGGCAGGGACACCTTCCATATCTTTGTTTTCTAGCACCCAAAGTTACAAATTTAGATATAGACCAGCACAAACATCAGAGTGTTTTAGAAAGTTAAAACCTGTTGATGATCAATGTGCTCTGTTTTGTGGTATTAATTGAACTCTTGAGAAAGTAAAGTGTTACTTAAGTATCCCTAATTGCCAAGACTTCCATTTTGATGAAAAGTGCAGTATGTTGTGAGGCATTAGGGTAGCCTGATATTTGCCATTCTGAGTGATGTTTTCTTGAGAGGACTCTAGCAAGGCTATATAACAACATCTCTTGCTGCTTAGACACCATACACTCAGCTGTGTTTATATCTCTTGCTTTTTCAGTGTCATGTTTTCAACAAAGGAAGATTTGGGGAATTTAGAACTGCACTTTATTAAAATGATGCGCAGGTGTAAATATCTTCATGACTTTCTGCACAGAATAATATTCTTTTTCTAGCTCAGACCAGGTTACTAGATAATTGCCAAAAAAACCCCTTACATGTTAAGTAATGTTGGGGTTTTCTGGTGGTTTGTTGGGATTTTTGGGGGTGGGTTTTTTTGTTTGGGTTTATTTTTGTGTGTATTTTTTTTTTTTTTTGCTTGTGAAATAGCTGGTTTACATACATTATAGGTTTCAATTAAGATTTTCTGTTATGTTATATTCTGGCCCAGACATCAACCAGTTGCTTAGGGAAGGGAGCCTTGCACAGGGAAAGGAAACAGAAACTCTTTGCAGACTGTTCTTTGAACAAGCATTATAAAACTGTTAGGAGAAGCATTATTCAATGTCTGGAAGAATTAAGATACAGCTTTATAGGAGAAGAATCTTGGCTTAAACTTAAGAGCTATTTTCAGTCCCCAGGCAAATCAGCTTCTCTTTTATTTTATATTTTCATGGTACCCCTTGGGTTGCATTTCTTAGTAGCACATTCTCTGCAGAAGTTGTTTTTTAATGCCAATGCAAATGCAATAATAAAAAGATGGGATGAGGTTCTTCAAAGTAGCGATACTATATAAAATGCATTAGGTAATCTGATTCTTTTTTTCATTCTCTATGTGAGTTTTCTTTAGATATTTTTTCTGATTGCTCTTGTATATCATGAGGAGCCCAGAGGCCTGAGAAATACTGGGTTTTGGACAAAAGCTTAAAAATTGTCCTAATTGTTGTAAAATTATGTGCTGGTTTCCTAACATTGAAAACTACAATTAAAAGTATGAAAGTGAAATAAATTAGCAAATACATATTTTTATAAGATTATCTTGAGAGAGAAATTAGACAAGGCCTTTCATGCAGTTAATGCACTAAATTTGAGGAGCTGTGAATAAGGGCCTAGGTCCATTTGGCCAAACCACACTGAAGCAAAAGCTTAGTATTTGTACGATTCCTGTCTAGTTTAGCACACGGTAAATGTTTTATTTTGCTTTTAAAATGCAGAATAAAATGTAACTATTTAAAAATCTACGGAGGAAATGTAGGTAAATTAATGATCAATGTTCATTGCTACATTGTTTATTAACGTTGAATTTGTTTGTATTAAATTTTGCTTACAGTCTTCTCAAGCAATTTCCTTAAAATTTCTTATTAGAGTATCTATAAAATTTTAATACACTTTTAAGGGAAGAAATGCATATAAATATCAGTATAAATTTGAGACACTGTTGAGAAAATGCTGTCTAAAGGATTGAAATGTTGGGTCACAGACCTTTGTTGTTTCCCAGTTGCAACCATTTCTTCCTTCAGAACTTTTTCTCTTCTACCTGTCAAAATCATCTCCTCTTATTTCACTCCTTGTTGATCAGGCATTAGGGATGGATGGGTTCTTATCTGTAGCATGGAGGACCTGTTAGTGTTTGAAAAGTTTGTTTTTCTGCCTCCAGCTCCTCCACTTTTTCATAAGGTGACTTACCAGGAGCACAGGTGTCTGAGAATTTGGTGCAAATCAGCTGTTAATTACCCAGTTTAATGTCATTTTCATTCATAGTTGCTTTGGACTGAGTGTTGAGACAACAGAGAGATGTCTGAGCTAAAAGTGCAGAGGAAGGTCTTTGTGCTTTCAAGCATATCCAGGCCTGAAAACTCAAAGCAAGTGCAATCTCTTTTTGATCCTGTGATTATGTATATTACCTTGTGGGCAAAATCTCTCAGTCAAGCCCACTCCATTGCTTAAAGTCTGTTGGAATACCGGACAGATATGTTCATGGTTCTCTTTTCCTTCTCACATAACAAGCCTCCATTTCTGCTCTCAGATACAGATTTTAATTATCATTATATCAACACATATATATATGTGGTGGTAACTACTGTTTATGGGAGAAGTTCTTGAAATTTCAAGAATAACATGAGAGCTCATCCAGAACATGGAGCATTAGTCCAGTAATAAAAATTAGCATTTTGACAAATGAGTAAAATATTTTCTGCCTGCCCTTATCCTTTCAGAAAAGAAAAACAGACCAAGTCAAGTATGAGCTTTTCAATATGGTAATATAGGCAACATAATATCTGGAATAGATTTCCAAAGTCCCCTTATGAAATACGCAGTGGTCACAGTTCCTCCTAGCTGCAAGTAGTTACTGCTCTGAGATCTTTTCCTCTACCTTAAGCATAAGAAAGAAGAAATTATGGTAAGCAGACATAGTGAGAGGCATGAGATGGGAGAAAAAAAAGTTGAGAAAGAACATGATAAGGTTGATCTATAATTCCCAAAGTTTTTTCCAAAAGAATTTTCTTCCAGAAATAAACTTTTTATTCTCACTAATCAGCGGATTTGAGTTTCTCAAAGGTAGCTTGGTTTCCCTGGAACAACCAGACTGTAGCACACTCTTTTAGTTTTATTGTTGCCTATAGCCATCCTCTTTTAATGAGCAGTTTAAAATCCTGGGCATGAGTTGAACAGTTAGGTCTTTGAAGCCTATCAAGTTTAGAACTCATCTGTCAAAGAGCTGTTTCTATTGTGTCCATACAGCTCTAGAAAGTGAAATACAACTGGGGAAGTGAACAGTTGAAAGCAGTTCCCTGCTGCTTTCTTACACCTGTTTGGTTTGGGTTTCATTATTTATATTTTTTTTTAAAATAAGTAAGAATCAAACTGAACAAGAGGTGCTCATGAAGTTTTGCTAAGTGTAATTCAAATAAGTTGCTGCAGCATCCTCTTCAAGGTCTGAAATACTGCTGGGTTGAAGAGTTCAGATTCCCATTTCCATATAGTATGTTTGACTGTTGACCTTGAATTTAATTTCTGACAGCCTTAAATGCCTTAATGGAATACAGACATAAGAGCAGAGACTACTTGCTTTTAACAGCTCATCCTAGGAGGCACACAAGCCTCAGTGTTGCATGTAGAAAAATACTCAAAGGATAAACCAGTTTTGTTTCCTGCCATTCTTTTGAAGGGAAAAGTGTGTTACCATGCAGTACTGTGTCCTTAGGGCTGCATCGTTCTGTTATGACATTAAGCCTGATCTGAATCCAAAGACTGGTGATAAAAGTGCTAAAAAAACCAACCAAACAAACAAAAAACAAACAAAAAGAAAACCCACCAAAAAAACCAAAGCAAACCAAAATATTAGATGGTCAGACTGACAGAGCTGAAAATAACTTTAGACCAAAGGAGGAGAATGTAGAGTTTCTATGCTATTTTTTCTTGGGTTTGTTTATTATTTTTTATATTTCTTCTTCTTTATGATGTAGCCCAGAAGGTTTAGGTTTGGTTTTTTTTTTCTTCTACTAATTTTATTAGTTCTTTTGCTGGAGATCTTCCCAGTGCTCATAGCTCCTTTGACACTTAATCACAAGGATTTCCTTCTAACTGCTTTGCCAGATGTTTGACTTAAATACATGTTCACCAAACCAGAATATTTAAGAAACTTGAACGAAAGTCACTTTCTTTCTGTTAAGTCAAATATCACTTCTTTATGGTTCTGAGGATATAATTCTCATAAGATTTCCAATGTATATTCATCTAAGGAAAAAAAAAAATCCTACAGGCGCTTTGATCATCCTTCCAGAGACACTTATTACTGACTTACTTGAAAATACAAAACATATAAATCATTTACTGCTTCCTGTTTCTGCATATCACTCAGGTACCTGTGTAAAAAGAAGAGGAAGATCTTTGCTGGGGGATTTTCTCACCTTGCAAGTACCATTAAGTTTACATCTGAACTAAGCAGACTTGGCCCCCAGACTGAAGATAGGCTGAGAAAGTTGGAGCTGTTCAGCCTGGAGAAGAGAAGGCTGCATGGAGACCTCCTAGCAGAATTCCAGTATCTGAAGGAGGCCTATAGGGATGCTGCGGAGGACTCTTCATGAGGGACTGTAGTGATAGGACAAGGGGTAAAGGGTTCAAACTTCAACAGGGGAAGTTTAGATTGGGTATGAGGAAGAAGCTCTTTACTGTAAGGGTGGTGAGGCACTGGAATGGGTTGCCCAAGGGAGTTGTGAATGCTCCATTGCTGGTGGTGTTCAAGGCCAGGCTGGACAGAGCCTTGGGTAGCATGGTTTAGTGGGAAGTGTCCCTGCCCTTGGCAGGGGGTTGGAACTAGGTGATCCTAAGGTCCTTTCCAGCCCTAACTATTCTATGATTCTACGATTTCTCAAAGATTGGGTAGACAAGAATCAGGCATTTTAATATATTAAAAACTTCCTTTATTTTAGAGTTGGGTTTTTTTTTTTGATGTTAGTCCACAATTGAAGAAAATAATAAATGAAAGGAAAAAGCATTTTGAGGTAACCAGTAGGGAATATCATGTTCACTTGTGATGTGAAGGATCCATCTCCAAATCAGGACTGAGTCTTTAACTCGGTCTCAAGCAGAATTTTCATCCTGGGCTTCAGAAGTTTTCATAAGTGATCATTGTCCAAACAAAGACATTGAATCTGAAGGACTATCACTGTTTGGGAAAAACCTGTTCTTGAAAAACTTCGAAATACACCAGGAGAATACTGTAGATACAACTATGTTAATCATAGCAGCTGATAGTATTTGAACACCATTGCTTCTCATGTGAAGTATTAAATCCAGGCACTTGCTCTCAGATGCACTTAGCAGATTAAATCTGGTTGATATTCCAAAGTATTTGTTGGATTTCCAGGTTAGAGTGCAGCATGAGGTATTAAAAGAATTGAGCACTTGCATCTTGGCTTGCAGGAAAGCAAGGTGCTTTGCTGTCAGACTCTGGATGCCAGCTTCCTCCTGTCTTCTTCTCATGGAAGAGAGCATCTGGGACATTGAGGTGGGCATATTGCTGACATAAAATCTTGGCAGAAGGCAGATTCCCCTTATTCGTCTTAGTGGTACTGCTAGAGGAGGTGTTAATGCTGTTCAGGTTTATCTCCCAGGTGGGGAAGTTGCAGGTGCCGTTTGCCCTGTATGTGCACCTTCTGTAGTGCTCTGCCAGCTTCAGGAGCTTCATGTCAGCCCTGGGATGGTTATGGGATTTCTAGTATGGTGCTCAAAATTTATCTGCATGCCAGCTCTGTGAGGCTTTCAGATATTTTTTGTGGTCTTCCAGAAAATTGTGTGTTTCTATGGCTATTCTTATAATGCAATAGCAGATCATCTCCCAGCTTGGCTGGGACTTTGAAGAAATGAGCTTCAAGACACAGCTCTACAAAGTCACTATCGTATTTATTCTGTTGGTATTTTTTGAAAGCTCTCAAAAACATTCTCACAGTTTTTCTGGACTCCAGATTTAGTTTGTCAGTGTAACTGTACTGAAAAGGAATGTGAAAAAAAAAAAGAAAAAATAAGAACCAAGCCAAAGCATAAGAGAACAGAAAACCTGTACAGTAGAAAGGCAATGAGTAAGTGTATAGAAAACAGGAGAGTCCTGTTTGTTTCACAGTGACACTCTGAACTATTCCTTGAAGAAAGGTTTAGCAACTGTCACTATCATTTGAGTCAGTTTCCTGACATTTTGCTGGAGGAGCTAAGAAAATAGATCTCAGTTATAACTCTCCAGCTTTTATTTTGTTCTGTGGTAGCAGAAGCAGTATCATCAAAGTCTCTGGCCCCCATCCAATGGCACCTTTTTTCCCACGGTAAAGTTTGGATGTGAATTTTTTACTTGTTGTTAAAATATGCAGATGTCCAACAATGCTAATGCTTCTTCAGGAATAAGTAAGTTGCCTCACCTGCAAAGTCCAGTGCAGTGTTTCACAAGATTTTTATTTTTTTTCCCTGGTAGTCTTCCTTATTCCCATGAAACACTGTTGCCATCAGTAAGCCAGCTAAATAGAATATGTACTTTTGGTTTTACAGTTCCAATTATGACGGGGAAAAGCATCATCTTGTTTGGATCAGGGAGCAAGTGCAGGGGCGACAGCTTACCACTGAACAGTAGAGAAAAAACATTTTTCTATTCCTAATCCCCATGGGCAGCTTTGCTCTTTCGGTGCTGCCATGCTACCCGGAGTTCCAGCTATCCTTTTTTTACCCTCATGTTTTTCACACAGTCCAACAGAAAACAGCCACAGGAAAAGGTTTTACAATATTCATGTAGAGTTAATGCAGATCTATAGAAGAATTTATATGCAAAGAAAAGCCTACATCCAATTTTTTATTTTTATTTTTTATTTTGGGTAATTTATTTCTCATTTGAAGGTAATGTTCAGGCATCAAGACTAAATTTTGCTTACTATTCAGGTGCCAGTTGTTTGTCTTGCTGCCTGAGACCGTAAGCTATAGTTCTGAGCTTTGCAGGTAAGAATTCATCACAGTAATATTTGCTACCAGTTAGACATGTTAATTACAAAGCCACATAAGTTTAGATAGGATACCGGCATGTCTGCTTTATGATGCATATTTTCACACCAAATGAGTTTTCTTTGATTTGTTTTAATACAGTTAATAAGATAGGAATTAAATACATGCAGACTATTGTTTCTGTGTGATTAAGTGTTTGTGTTTGGTGTTACAGAAAGTCTGTATTGCTCTTTCTTTTTTTCTTTTCCTGTTTATCTGTATTTCAGGCTTCTCAGACAGAAATCATTAGCTAATTCTCAAAGTGAGTTGCTTCAATTTCCTTCTCTAATTGCAGACCACCCTTTCAGCAAATTTCTTTGTGACCCATACAAACCACCTGACAGTTAACGTGAACAGATGTCCAAAATTTTGCCTATGATAGCAGACAGCTATCATCCTTAATCACTTACTGGTGTTGATGATAAGCCATTTTGTTGGGAAAGAGAAAAAAGGGAAGAAGGGATTTGTCTGCTCTTTGTTAGGCTGACTTTAAGATGATCTTTATGAATGGAATTTTTCACCTCTTGATTTGTTGGTTCAGAGCACAGTATCTGGTACCAGTGACAGAGCAATAACAAGCTGGCAGAGCCAGTTGAATATTTGGCTTTCCTAAAATGGGATTTCTATTCCCACCTGAAGACAGTTTTGAGAGGCAAGCATTCTTAACTTTAAGAAGATGTGTGCTAATATATACTTGTAATACAATGGTCTATTTTTTCCAGTTGGCAAAAATGTTGAAAAAAAGAATTGGACAGAGAGATGGGTGGCTTAGGGTCAAACTGACCATGGTTGTACATCACCTGAAGTTGTATGTGCCCTGGACATAAGTACTTTTTTATTAAATGCAGTTGTAAGGGCTTCTGGTTCTAACACACCCAGCGGCAGGCAATTAGAGGAGAGAGCTGATAGCAGGACTGCTTGAGCATGCAGTGAAATAGCTCTTAATTCTCAGAAAGGCTTGTCTACCCTCCAGAACCATATCTAGAGGTCAGTGTGTTGTCTGTCAGCCATAACATTAAATGTTATGGTACTTATGCAGGGTTACATTCTTGATCTGTTCTTGGACCAACTGAGCAACAAAAGTGTTCAAGAGAAGAAACACTTTCTCAGAGCTTTAGTAGTTGTGGCAGTGCTCTAGATAAGATGAGTATCCAATTTCTGGTTTATGACTGAGAGCTTTTGTTTATTTGTATGTTTGTTTATTTTTTAATAAGAGACCAGAATTCTGACATTGGCTTACTAGTGAAGTGAATGTAGGAGTGTTTCTAGGGAGAAGGCTATTCGTAGAATCATAGAATAGTTAGGTTTTGAAAGGACCTTAAGATCATCTAGTTCCAACCCCCCTGCCATGGGCAGGGACACCTCCCACTAAACCATGCCACCCAAGGCCCTGTCCAGCCTGGCCTTGAACACCGCCAGCGATGGAGCATTCACAGCTTCCCTGGGCAACCCATTCCCGTGCCTCACCACCCTTACAGTAAAGAATTTCTTCCTTATATCCAGTCTAAACTTCCCCTGTTTAAGTTTGAACCCTTTACCCCTTGTCCTATCACTACAGCTGGATAATCCAACTGTAGCCATTCTTAAATTATTTTTATATGTTATGGTGAGGATTTACACATTAATCTAGGCTGTAGGGTGAGAGAAATAGGTATCCTCATGGCATTCTGAACTGAAGTCTATAAATATTTTACTATAAAGTTTTTCTATAAAATCTTTTTTTTTGTTGATATACACCCTTTAAAGAGCTAATGAAATATGAGCGAATCCTACAGTTTTCCCCTCCTTGGGACTGCACACATTCTGTAATGCAGAAAGGGACATTAGTTGAGTTTTATGTTAGTTATTTTGTGTTTGGCAGGTAGCGTTTGCTTTACTCTTGTCTGAATTATATTTTAATGGGGAAGTCACATGTCACAACATTACAGTTAACTGGAAAATAAAGGGCTTTGTATTCCCTTAATAAAGTGTATGAGAGAAAAGTGAAGTGCTGTGAATTTTTTTTTTTTTGCTGTAATTGACATACCTCTTCTTTATCAGTGGCTGAACTGCCCTGAAATTCTATAGATTGGTTAATATCCAGATGAGTGGGGCAGGTCTTCTGGCTTTACTTTTCTGGGTATTTTTTAGGGTTATTTTATTTTTCTAAGTAGAAGCTGGAATCCTATATAGTTAGATATTGGCGCTCAGTTTATTGTAAGTGAGTGAAGATAACTTGATATTATGGAAACATTTTGCAGGAGAAGGTAGCCGTAAGTTTTGTGTAGTTAAAGAACAGTGAAGACAGACTGTGCATTATTTTCCTGTTGTAGTACAGGACCAATATAAACAACTGAATTCAAAGGTCAGATCTTTATCTACTCTTCCCTCTTTGTGATAATAAAAAAAAAATGCCATCAGGGCTTCATAGATCATACTAAGTCCCCCCAGATTTGACCATAATCAGATCTGGATAACTGATTTTGGATAATCTGTGTTTCGTTTGTATTTGGATTTAAACAAACCATGAACAGTATATCCCAGGTGATCACACAAGTTCCTTGAGTATTTAGATAGCTCAATGGTAGACTAATTATGCCTGGCCACATTGCACTATGTGGCAAAACTTGTCCCATCTTAGATATAAGTGTGCTGGTCTAATAAAAGTAGCAATATGTAAGTATTCACCTTTTTTCTTTACTGAAGCTGGGTAGCATTGAATGTCTGATTACTTGTGCCTTGTTTTTTCTTTTCTTTTAACTTTGATTCCCCTTTTAGCCTTACTGTGACATTTGCAATGCAATTCTTTGTGCCTTTATAACAGGTGTTTATAAGCTTTGGTAGAAAGTAGTAACTTAAAGGGATGTTGATAATTCAAAATCTTGTCATTTTCAAAAAGATAAATTTCTCAGTGGTTTCAGAAACTGTGTCTGATTCTGGGTCACCCTGCCAATTTTGTTGTGTTCTTATAAATGCAATTTCATCTGTTTTATCTGCCTTGTGTTGTTTAAAATAGTAATATACCAATGAAAAAAAAAAGCTGACTTCCTGACTATACAAAGAAGTGTAACAATTACTGTATAATGAAGTATATGTGTAGTTCATAAAGTTAATGTAAGGAATAAAAGAATATCTGATTTCTTTGTTTCACATCAGTACTTTTAGATAGAGCTAATGTATTGTGTTTGTAACACTGATAAAGTGGCACTCACCTCTTCAAATGAACATCATCCCTTTTTAACTAAAGAAACCCCATTCAATACAGTGTGTTTGTAAATGAATAATTATGAGTAAAGATCTTCAAATTGTAATAATGTTCTTTGAACTGGTCATCTGAAAAGAGGGAACTGTTGGCCCCTTTGGAAACATGAACCTTTATTTCTTGAGCTAGAAGGCAAGCCTGGCAATTTAGACTCTGCAGTTTCAGAATCATAAAATGTCTTTGGGATTTACGGAATAGCGAAATGTGTGCCATGTCAGTTGAACTTGTACTTGTTCATCTTAATGCAGAAGCCTTGCAAGGCTCAGTCTGATTCTGTTCTGTGCAAAGGGAGAGTACTTTTGTAAAGGCTGAATGATATTTCTAACCCAAAGCAATTCACAGTCATTTGAGGCTTGGTAAATTACAGTCAGCATCAGGCTGGCTTTCATTTTGAGTAAAGAATTAAAAAGAATAAAAAATAAAAAATCAGAGTTAGTAGTTTCTACAGAAACCGGCCAATTGCAAGATGTATCAGTTTTCATAAGAAACTGGTAGTGATGAAAACCACATAGAAGCCAGGTGGCATTCAACAGAAATGTCTCTGTTGGAGAAGAGGTACCATCAGAAACTGGCTTAATTTCTTGCTAATACTTTTTCTGCATGCTGAGCAACTGGCCTGAATGATTGCAAAGTTTGTTCTATGATGTCATCCAAATCTAATCCTGGCCAATCTCCTTCACCTGTACATTCCTCTGATCTATGAGCCCTTTTCTGGAACTGATGGGTGCCTACTTTTCATTGCCTTGACCTCTCATTCTTCTGGGTGGAGAAACCTTGCTTCAGTTCCTTGAAACCCCTCCATGCCCTGCTGATGCAGAGCACAGATCTTGCAGTTGTTAACCTTAGTGTTTCTCAGACAGAAGAAGAGTCCCCCAAAGGTGCCAGAGCTCTCTAGGCTTTGTTCAGTAAAATTTTACCCAAGATCTTCCCATCTGGATACCTATCAGTTTGTTTCAGATGTTCTGCATTTCCTTTTTAAGACAAAGTAAGTTTTTAAGTAAGAGGTGCATGAGATGGTCTTAGTACTGCCACACCTACTCTGAACAATGATGCAAGAAGGATAAAAAAAACCCAAAGGAATATAGCACTGTGTAGGTATGCCCCAGCATCTGTCTTGACTTGGGGGAATCAAAGCAGCAGTGAGCTAGCTCTGCTGTGAATCAGAAATACAACTCTTGTAGCTACTCAGGCTTGACTGGAAGTGAGTTAAGGCAAATCAAAGCAAAAGGAGAGTGAAAAATAAGCCTAAATCAAATGAAAGAAATTAAATTTTGTAATTCAGTCCTTACTAGAGGATAGCTGTGTAGAAAAAGAAAGTTTCTGAAAAGTAAGCTCTGCTGAGCTTACACACAAGAATTACTTATGTTATTCGTAACTTTGAGTGTGCCAGCACAAAGAGGCCTTTGACAAAACCCAAGTAAACAAACATTAGCATGCAGTATTAATTGGAGCAATACTGATTTTACTAAGACCGCTATATTAAGTATAGTACATGTTATTCCTTCTTATCAGGAAATAAAATGGTGAGTCTGGGTTCATATTTGCCAGACATGGGGCAGAGCAAGGGAAGTGTTTCAGGTTCAAGTATGAGGAATTTTGGAGAACAGCAACAAAAATATTTGCAGATAAAGGTGTTTTATAAGGAAAAATGCAGTGTCCATACAGCATGATGGAATGCTCCAGAGATTATTTGGGAAATGAGGTAATTTGAGCACTAGAAGCCTTACATATGATTCAATATTTCATTTGAGTTAATCTGGCTGGGGAAGTATATACTCTGAGTTACTACCCTGTGCAGAGGCTATAGACTGACTGACTTGCTGCTAATTTCCATTTGTGTTAGTATCTTATAAGTAGGTCAGAAGGCTCTAGGTCCTTGATTGCAAAGATTAGTATTACTAGGCTTTCAATAAAGTTAGTAGTTATTAAGTTAGAGGGGAATCTAAAAGCTTGTTGTCAAAGGCAAGTTCACTTTTGTAACGTTAATGATACCTGGTTTTGTGTGTATATACATATGTGTGTGTGTGTGTGATGTTTTCAACAAAATCATTTGTTCCTAAGTGAGTGGAGGTAAATTTCATGCAATGCAGGGTGTCCAAGCTGATGAAACAAATTCTATTAGAGCAGGATGTCCCCAGGAAGAAAGACCTGAAGTTTTAAGCTCTTCTGTCTGCTGGAGAGCTGAGCTGGGAGGTGGTAAAGAACTATCCTGTTGTTACTTTGATTTTGTAGACAGTAGAGAATTAAACTTTTCATAAACTTAGGATGAAAAATTCCCACTTGGAATCAATGTTTCTAAAGCCATGCCAGAATGCTGCCTCTTGGTAACCAGAAATAACAGTGAGCACTAACCTGCAATGGATTAAGAAAAGTCACTGAGTACATTTCTAATGACAGCAACAGAATACTGTCTATTTTCAGAATTATATGAAATTGTGCCTGATGGGCAGGCTGCAGTGGTAGATGAGTGCATTGAGCAATTTTGTCATCAGCTGTTTGCTGTGTGCTGTTCTTTCCCATGTTAACTTCATTAATGTCTGACACATCGAGGAGAATTGCATTGATCGATCTGCAGTAACAGCCTGATTCAATGCCCAGTGAAGCTAATAGATGTCTTTACACAGGCATAAGTTAATTTTTAGATTCCAGATGCTCTTCATTGCCTATTTTAATTAACACCATTGTTCTCAGAAAAGAGAGATGACATCTCTGAAATAACAGCCTATCTGCAAATGGATAGAACATTCTGCTGTTGCACTGAAATGGTTGGATTTCAATCTTGGTGTTGTATTACTATTCAATTTAATAAAGCCGGAGTAAGCCTAATGATGCAAAATATTATTTTGAAATCCTTCTAGAATAAGCCATGGCAATGTCTAGAATCAATCATGGCAGCCAGGTGAAGTTCCCAACTCCTGGAAAAAGGGTAATATTTTCAAGAAGTGAAAAATGGATGATCCAGGGAACTACAGACCAGTCAGTCTCACCTCTGTGCCTGGCAGTACCTTGGAGCAGATTCTCCTGGAAGGCATGCTAAGGCAGATGAAGAACAAGGTGGTTGGTGACAGCCAGCATGGCTTAACTAAGGGGAAATCCTGCCTGACCAATATGGTGGCCTTCTATGATGGAGCTATGGAACTGATGGACAGAGGTACAGCAGTTGATGTTATCTACCTGGAATTGTGCAAAGCATTGGACACTGTCCCACACAACATCCTTGTCTCTAAATTGGAGAGACATCAATTTGATAGGTGGACCACTCAGTGGATAAAGAACTGGCTGGATGGCGGCACGCAAAGAGTTGTGCTCAATGGCTCAATGTCCCGCTGCGGACCAGAAATGAGTGGTGTCCCTCAGGGATTGGTGTTGGGTCCAGTCTTGTTCAACATCTTTGTCGGTGACATGGAGAGTGGGATTGAGTGCACCCTCAGCAAGTTTGCCAATGACACCAAGCTGTATGGTTCGGTTGATACGTTGGACGGAAGGAAAGCCATCCAGAGGGACCTTGACACACTTGTGAGGTGGGCTGATGCCAACCTGATGAAGTTTAAGCATGCCAAGTGCAAGGTGCTACACCGGGGTGGGAGGAATCCCAGGCACAGCTCCAGGTTAGGCAGGGAAGAGATTCAGAGCATCCCTGTGGAGAAGGGCTTGGGGGTGCTGGTTGATGAAAAAATGAACCGACTTGGGGGTGCTGGTTGATGAAAAAATGAACCGGCAGTGTGTGCTTGCAGCCCAGAAAGCCAGCCGTATCCTGGGCTGCATCAAGAGTAGCGTGGCCAGCAGGTCGAGGGAGGTGATCCTGCCCCTCTACTCTGCTTTTGTGAGACCTCACTTGGAGTATTTTGTGCAGTTCTGGTGTCCTCAACATCAAAAGGGCATGGAACTGTTGGAAGAAGTCCAAAGGTGGGCCACGAGGATGATGAGGGGACTGGAGCACCTCCCGTATGAAGATAGGCTGAGAAAGTTGGGGCTGTTCAGGCTGGGGAAGAGAAGGCTAATGGGGAGACCTCCTAGCAGCCTTCCAATATCTGAAGGGAGCCTATAAGCATGCTGGGGAGGGACTCTTCATGAGGGACTGTAGTGAGAGGAGAAGGGGCAAAGGGTTCAAACTTAACCGGGGAAGTTTAGATTGGATATAAGGAGGATGTTCTTTACTGTAAGGGTGGAGGGGCGCTGGAATGGTTTGCCCAGGGAAGCTGTGGAAATTCCATTGCTGGTGGTGTTCAAGGCTGGGTTGGACATAGCCTTGGATGGCATGGTTTAGTGTGACGTGTCCCTGCCCATGGCAGGGGGTTTTGGACTAGATGGTCCTTTCCAACCCTAGCTATTCTATGATTCTGTGATTCTAAGTGTCAAGGCCTTCCAAATATTCACGGAGGTTTTTGAGGATTCTCAGGAAATGTTTCACAAATAATCTTTCTGAAAATTCATGCTAGTTTCTGAAAGCAGAATTTGATTTTATCTCTAGCAGGGCTGTTTCTATACATGAAGTGTGTAAGTAGGTGAAAGGCAGGTTAGCTTCTCTGCAGCAATTATCATGATTGTTCTCCTGCTTGCTGCTTAATAACACCTTTTACAGGCTGCTTTTCTATTGAAATGGTAATAAATATTTTTTTAAAAAACACAGACACTATTTCCAGTATCTGAAGGTAACCTGGTACTTGTGTGCTTTGCAGTAGAACCACCACACAGTTGTTGAAATTTGGTTCTACTCACTTTTATTTTGAGAAGATGATCAGGATTTTGATATGATTACTAAAAAACTGAATATGATGTTTGATAGTGAAAAGGCAGTAAAAAGCAGCCAAAAAGATACCAGAAGATATTTTCAAAAGCACATTTATCATTTAAATGGGAGTGGAGTTGCAGATTGCAATTGATTCTTCAAGTGTTTTTGGTAACATTGGCTATGAAATACACTGTCAATGGAAGGTGCATGGATATCTGTTTACTGCTGGGTTCTTGGAAAAAATAATCTCATTATGGGAGTTTATTAGAAAATATTGCCCGTTTTGCATTTAAGCAGTGATTATGGCTCCTTATTCACTCTTAATCATTATTTGATGATCTTATTGTACATAAATTTTCCAATCTCTTACTGTGAATTCAGGTATTTGTTTTGTTCCTGGGATTCTCTCTAACGCTTCTGCACAATTCTGAGAATAACCTAATAAAACAAGAACAAGTGCAAAAATGGCAGGTAATATGCAAATTTATATTTTTAATATGGTAAATGGTCTCTTCAACAGTCATATGGAACTGGAAGTTGGAAGAATTTATGGGTGGAAATGTATGTGAAAATTTTAAGGTTTTATAATGACTTAGTGGCATAAGTATTTACTTAAAGGCAACAGAACTGATGCTTTTTGTCAGATTTACTACTTTTTTACTTTTGGGTCCTTACTCTTTGGTGGTGCAACCATATCTGAAAAATGGAGTTTGAGACGTGTACTCATATATAATGGACTATATATGCTGAAGAACTGTAATGGAATAGTTAGTCTTCGTTAGCTTTGTCATTCTTAAATGTTCTAGTATAAAGCTTATAAACCCCAAATGACTTCTACTTGGCCAGTTTGCATTTAATTTCTGAAGGGTCTGCCTTCACTTTGAAACTGCAATGTGCTGTTTTCTCTTTGGGGAAACAAACACTCTTTTGCTTCTTCATTCTGAGAGTACGCATGCGTGAGTATGAACAGAGGATTAATCTATACAGTGTTCCCCTTCTGTGAGCTTGTATATGTGTTTTCATTATTTAATCAAAGTTTCCATGAATTTCATATTGCAGGGTGGCTTATTGCTTATTGCAGATGCAGGTATAATAGTGTGACCTTTTAGAATGATGTTTTCATTTATAAATATATAAGAAATATTACTTCCCTGCCACCTTATATAAGGGTGTATTGAGAAGTTATTTTAAAGTCATTAGAAAAGCAAAATATGGTAAGTCATTCATCTTTGAACCTGACTAATAGTTCCTTTCCAATTTTCTATACATATGTATTCAGATACAGAGAAAGAAGATAAGCAGAAATAGATACTAAAAGCTTCTGAGAATAGGTAGCTATTCCAAAGCCAGTTTATGTGAGGTGGAATAGCCAACAACAGGGTAAAACGTTACCCAGGTATGGAACTTCTGGGTAAACTCCTGGGGCTTAGATCAGAAATATACATGGTCTGCAGGTGTATATTGTGTTTATGTTTGTTCTGAGATGAAAACTGAAACTTCAGCCACAGTGCATCTTGGTTTCTATAAACATAGCTGATGACAAAGGTGTGCTTTCAATCTAGCTCTTTCCTGAGTTGTGAGAAGCAGAGGATAGTATGAAGGTCCTTTGGGGTTTACAGCCTTGAATCTTCTACAGGACTCAGATGCATGAACTCTTACCTGTGAAATACAGTGGAATAGGGGAGTGGGTGGAGTCCTGCAATTTCCTTTTGTGTGCTAGGACATTATCAAAGAAGTTGTAAGAAGTGCTCAAGATCTCTGCTCAGTTTTATTCTGTCTCAGGAGTTTAAACTGTGATGTCCCATGAAAATGTTCTGACCATCATCACAGTGTCCTGGCAGCAGGACATATTTACAGCACTGGTGAAGATGTTCTATAGCCCAGAAAATTGTTGAAAGTCTATTGATGCAAACCCCAGGAAAGTGAAGAAGGGATTGGAAGACATCTATCATGGGAAATAATTAGTTCAGTGAAGAAATGCCTACTTTTAAAAATGAGGTATTTGGATTCATGCCTGAGGCTGTGATTTAAGTCCTAGAAATGCTTTTTCCATTACTGTCAAATATAGGATATTTAGATATCCTCTTTTTGCTTGGAAACAGGACAACAGTTTAAATATAAAAAAAAATCTTCTAAGAAACCAGCTGTGTTTGGAACAGTCTGCTGGGGAATTCCTGTAGGAGTGCTTAAGTTTGCAAGGTTTTTACTGACCACTAGTAAGGAAATCAAGTATCAGGAGTTATTGGTGCAAGAAGCATTTATATTAGGTAGAATTCTAGTGTAAGTCTTGTGGAGTAATTTGGAAAATTAATTCAACATTCTGCCAGATAAAATGGGTCAAAATATACTCAAAGTATTCTGTATAAATTGCTAATACTACAGTAGTAATTAATTACAATGATGCAGTAATAATTGGTACCGTAATAATGAGATTCAAAACCTGTAGACAAATTTTAAAGTTTTATGTCTAGTTTTATGTCTAGTTTTATGTCTAGTTTTATGTCTAATCATGTATTAAGCCTTCAGGCAAAGTCAGTGTAAGATAAGTTTACTCATCTTTTCCCAAACTGTGGGACTTGATTAAGGCAGAAGTAACTGGAAAATGGAGCTAAATGTATCCACTGAAGTATTAAAGTGCAAAGGAGGGCAGAATTTGGATTCTAGGGTTGAACTTAATGCGTCCTTCTGCTTTGTAAAATAATTTCCTAATCTCATGTAATGTTCATATTTCCTACATACTGTGATTAGTGTATTTTTTTTTTCTCAAAGTTGCAGAAGTAGTTTATAAGAAATATCTTTTAAACCAGTGACAGGGGAGAGCTGCTAATACTAAAAGTGACTAGAAGAAGAATAGTATGAAGGTTATGCTTCTCACATGGATTTTCCTGTGCATTCATCACTTGAGTATTTATCAAATGTGACAGAAAATAAAATGCGCATTCTTTACACGTACTGTTCTGCTGACTCAGAGAAAAAAAGTCTTGATCTGTTCCCAGGATGTTGGTAGCAGGAGCCGGTTTAGGTTATACTAGTGCTTTGCCAATAAATGGTTATATTTTTTATGATAGTGGTGGGTTTGCTTGTTCTTTTTTATAGCTTTTGTAAATTAATAAGAAAATTTTCTCAAAATACCTGGCTACAACTGGCTGCTGTCAGAGTGCTTCTTTCTCACATTGGTTGACTCCTCACAAACTGGAATTGATTAGTAGAGATCATGCAGTAACAACAACAGGTTTTATCCTTCCACAGATATCACTTCTGGATATTTTTTTGATTAATTTTCCAGTCTCTACATTGCATGTTTACATTTGAATATAGTTAATGACAGATTTTTTTCTTTTCTTTCCTGTGTAATTTTAGCTATTATTTTCTTTAGCTACTTTCCAGATTGCATTTGTTTTCTTTCTAATTTAATTTAATTTAATTCTGATTCAAGTCAGATCTTAAAACTTAAAGAAGTCTTTGCCTAAACTATTGGATATCGAGTCCATTCAAATTAGAATGATTTTCAAGACATTACACACAATATTTTTGTCACCTTTAGTTTACAGCCACTTCACTTAAAAAAAAAAATAAGCAAAAAGACAAAGCAAGAAAACAAACCAAAATCTACAACCTCCTCTCCAAACAAAAAAACCTGCCACCTCTCTTTTCATATGAAATTTTCAGGTAAAGTGGGATCTATAATAACCGCATACTTTCTGTTATTTTAGTATCAGTGTTCTAAGATTATGATATGTGTTAAGTGATGGGAATAGAGGCAGGTACTTTGAATAGTAATTTTTTATTCAAGTCTTCTAATTTTGACAAGTGACTAATTACTGAATGTCTGAGGAAGTCGCTGCACATATGCTTAATATTCCTTATTCTTTAAAATGGGTATATAATTATTCACTTCTGTATGGCTTTTTATAAGTGGTTCTTGACAGGGAATAACTTAAACCAAATGCATGGCTCTAGGTTTCATTAAAAAAAAAAAGTCAGACTAGTTTCTCAAAAATATTTGTGTACTTGGGGTTATTTGAGTTACTTGAGTTTATAACAACTCTGGAGCTGGAGGTTGACATTAGGCTTCATTTATTTCTTCTACGGTTATTTCTTTAAATTGTAAATGAGTAGGTTTGCAGCCTCAGGTTTGTAAATAACCTATTGCATGGCACTATCTTAGGAAGTCCTCTAAAAATGTGGGAAAGAGGAAGGGAATATTTGGGTTGAAAGAGGTGTCTGACACATCCACAGTTTATGGAAATAGCTCAGCTGCTGCCTTATTCTTAGTTTTTTACTTTGCCTTCTTAGAGCACAAAAAACTGTAGAAGCTGGTGTAAGAAACAGCTGTTCTTCATTCCTCATGCAGTTTCTGTCTTAAAATCAGAAATTATGTCTTGATTTAAAAAAAAAAATTACAGACATATATTGCACCCTAGAAACTACTCTTTAGCAGAACTTGACTACATTTAATTGACTTGCAGTGAGGCTGTGGGAAATGTAAATTCACAGGCATTTCATATTACAACATTATGATTTTCAAAGAGCTTTATATTGCTGAAGAACTGTAGTGTTATTAAAAACAAAGTGTGAAATCAAATTGCAGCAGAGAATGCTACAAATTTAAATTAGGCCTTTTTGGTTTTATTTTGTGTATCTCATGGAGAATGGCATTAAGCTTTCCTTATTCTCCACTTCTTTTGCCCTTTTTGAAGTAGAAGCATCATTACCAGAATTTACTGGGTGAAATTTTTGAAATAAAGGGTTTAACTCACCTTATCTGTGAGTTATATTCTGAGACTCTGGGTTTCTTTATACACGCTTGTAAATGCCAAGTTGTGGAAGTAGAAGTTATTCTCTCTAACCAGGAGTAACAATTACGAAGATGGTATTGCATTATGCTCTATAAAAATAGCAAGGAATTAAGGTATTCAACACCCATGATCATGAAGTCACTTGGACTCCATAGCCCTGAATATTTGGAGACCAAATTTTTGAGCAAAATGGGTTGTTCTTTTACCAAAATGGTGTAATACAGATTTAATAATTGAGGGGAGTAGTACTAGTTTTACAAAACCTGTACCAAGATGTAAATAATAAACATGCTAATAGAAACAGGGTCATTTATATGCTTTTTAGAAACTGGCTGTTTCTTAGGGTATTTTTGTATGCATGCTTGTATTGAAATTGGAAAATGATGGCTTCCAGATTTGTTACCCTCTGTGTGACATAAGAATGAAAGAGTCTACATATGTTCATTTTCAGCTGAAATCTAAATTGCACTCTACAGGACAGTCCTGCCTTGGCAAGAAAATGGGCTAGATAACTACGAGACTAATTTGTTTGGTTTCTTCCAACTCAGACATTCTAAAGGCATGTTTGTGTGTAGACTTGCTGAATGCCTGTCCTCCATCAGAATAAAAACCTGCTGTAAAGAACAGAAAAGCTGTTTAAAAAAAAGGATTAATTTCAAAGTCACCATTTGCATTTTTAGGCAGACACATAAACCACTTTTTTTGCTGCTACTTTTCTCCCTGTTGTTATTTAACTCATGACTGTGGCATTCATAACACTGCACATGGTATCAGATTTTTAAAAGTCATATATTTAACAGGGATCTGTTTGTGATACCTGGGGGGTAAAGAAAGCTGGATGGGGTTTTGAGCAACGTGATCTAGTGGAAGGTGTCACTGCCCATGGCCAGGGGTTTGGAACTAGATGATCTTTAAAGGTCCTTTCCAACCCATAATTCTATGAGTCTATGATATGTTTACTTAGCACCTCTCCATCTTATTTTTTTATATTGAATAGGAGGCTGGATTTATATACTGTGTGGTACTCAAGAAATAACCTCTTTTTCTGGTAATACCCTCCTGATGGCAATCTTTAGTGTCAACACCTGTATTTCAGTGTTGTAAACCAGGCTGCTTCTACTGCATGAAAAGATTCAAGTATTTGCAGCAAAGGCTTGTGTAAATTTTGAAGTGAAATAGGAAAGGAAAAAGAAAACCAAACCCAAATGAAAAAAACAAACAAACAAACAAAAAAATTCCCAGAAAAATGCCCTCCAGAAAAATCTCACACTGTAATCTTTGTACTTTTACATCTGTGTGCATGTATGTAGTCATATGTTTGTGTGTTAACATCTCTAGCATATTGGTAATCTTATTCTTCAAGGTTCAGCTGCTAATGCAGCAAGGTGCTGCAGGAGTTGTCATAAAGAAATGGTCTGGCAGCAGTCTTCCTCCATCTCTACCTAGCAGTCTACATCATTTAATTTATTAAAGCATTAGTTTGTCTTTCAAAAACTACAGTGCAGAATTGTACAAAACTACAGAGCAATGAGTGTGAGAACAGAGACAATAAGCAATGACAAATGCTTAACAACAATTTAGTGGGTTTTTAGGATGCAGTCATCCTTGCTGACATTGCTGTGAGAGATATTGTTGAATTCACAGGCAGGGGCTGATAAAAGTGATGAAGTAGTGATGATAGGAAGTAAGTGTTTGCTTTGGTTCTAAAACAGCATATAGGAAAGCTCTGAATGTACATCATAAAGTTTATTTTTAATATTTTTTTTAAAAATGCAGATACTATTCTGCAAATTTATGATAATCACATTAATTTTCTGTATGTGATATTAATGTGGCAATAATATCTACCAAACCAGATGCTTTTCACAGCTAGACCCCAACTTGATAGTTATGGATATGATAGAAAACATGAAAACTTCTCATTATTATCAGCTCATTTGTTGCATAATGAATGTGAAGTTATTATCACTGTAGTTAATCACCAAATCAAGTTTATAGTGGAACAGTGTGCAGAAGATATCTTAATTCTTATCCTGTGAAAGGTACATTGTGTATAAAATGTACTGTTTATATGATGATAATATTGTGCTCTGCTGCATCTGCAGAAGAAAATAGGCAGTCTCCAGTGTCACAACAGGTGTCTGTGCAGTACTTTTCAATTTTCAGAAACAAATTCTTTGTGGCTCTGCAATTTTTGCAATCAGTTGTCTATAAAAATGCAAGATGTATGTAGATTGCTATTCCTTTGATATAATATCTTTTACATTCCTTTTCTGCTGAAGGATCACTGAACTTAATGATACTGCAGAAAAATTGAGAGGGGACTTTATTATTTACCAGGAGTTTTTTTCTAGAATTTACTTTTATTGGTTGCTTTACTGTGAGATTAGGACATTAAGAAAACCACCATGCTTCAGCAGAAGAATGGAGAGACTTTTCTGTGTTTAGGTGATAACAGCACTTTTCTTACTTCCATTTTATTTGAAACACACTTTGCCTCTAGCAGTTTGCCAGATTAAAAAAGCTGTAAAATTTCTCATTCATCTCTTTGCTTCAAATACTTAAAGTTAGAAAACAAAAAACAACAAAGGGAAGGAATTGCTGTATCATTTACATGATGTTCCAGCCATATAGCTCCACTGAGAACAGGGGGTTAATCATTTAAAAAGGGAACAGAAATTGTGTATTTTTATGGTGTAGCTCCCAGAGTGAGCAGATACCTTCTGCATTGGCTAAAGTAAGTGGTGCCATACAAAGCTGGCAGCACTATATTAAGCTCAGCAAAGAGTCTCACTTTAAGATGTGATTTGAGAGAGGAATATTCATATACCTACAAATGCATACAATGCATTTGCTGAACTTGGGTGTGAATGGGAAAACACGGTGGAAAACTCCTTCATTCTCCAGAGCAGCCTTTTAACCTTTGATTAAATTGTTGAGTCCAACTAAAAGGTTAGCTACTCCTATTCCTTAAGTACCAGTGATGTACAATTTGTTTGTATATGTCCACCAGAGTGCAGAACAAGATGGCAAGATTTGCAGGTAGGATGGCTTCCCTGGAAAATAATGTAGATATTTATATTTTTTTTTTGTATTTTGGTTTTTTTTTTTTTTCATGATTATGGTCGCAGTGATTAAGTGTGGACTGTGTATTTATTAATTTTGCTAAATTTTTATTTAGATTTAAATGGATGTATTTATGGTTGATTAAAGAATGTGTTTAGGAGATAGCAGCAACTAGTATGCTGGCATATGTATATGTGTGGTCAACCACTGTCAATGTTTTTGGGGAAAATGTCATTGCTCATTGTGTGGCCTGGAAAAACATCAATTCTTCTCTACCAGAAGCAGACCTTTACAAAAGATTACTGAAAAAAATAAATTATAGTAGGCCTGTAGTAGTAGAGGTGATCCTGCCCCTCTAGTCTGCTCTTGTGAGAACCCCCTTGAACTGCTGTGTGCAGTTCTGGTGTCCGCAACATAAGAAGGACATGGAGCTGTTGGAGCAAGTCCAGAGGAGGGCCATGAGAATGATAAGGGGGCTGGAAATCTTGCCTTTACCATTTGGTGGTGTCCTGGGTTCAGCAGTAGCAGTCATTTTTCTCCTTCTTAGTAGCTGGTGCAGTGCTGTGTTTTTGTCTCTCAGCCGGGGGAACAGCGCTGATGACACCGATGTTTTTAGTTGTTGCAGTAATGTTTAGTCTGACCAATGACTTTCTGAGTCTCATGCTCTGCCAGGGAGGAGGGGAAGCCAGGGGGAAGCAGGGACAGGACACCTGACCCAAACTAGACAAAGAGGTATTCCATACCACAGCACGTCATGCCCAGGATGTAAAAAACTGAGGGCAGGGACCCAGAAGTTGGGGTTCACTGCTGAGTTAGGCTTGGTATAGGGTGGTGAGCAGTTGTATTCTGTTCCCTTGTATTTCCCTGGTTATTATTACTATTGGTGGTAGCAACAGTGATTTGTGTTATACCTTAGTTACTGGACTGTTCTTATCTTAACCCATGGGAGTTACATTCTTTCGATTCTCCTCCCCATCCCCCAGGGAGCTGGGGGGAAGGAAGAGCGGGGAGTGAGTGAGCAAAATGTGTGAGAAGCTTAAATCACGGCAGGTGGGCAGGGGAACATTACTTTCTCTGCAGAAGGAGCTGGCACAAGTGCTCCTCAGCCTATCCTGCTGTTTCTTTCCTTGTCACCATGAGAGCTGTGAAAGTCTTGAAAAATTAAAATGAGCAAACAAGTAGTGTTTTCAAAAATTCCACCTTGGCCTAGATGTACACTGGTGCTAAGATCCTTGTGCTGCAGAACAGGGAGTCTCTAGGGAGCAAAAACATGAGTCTGATGACTTTAAATGCAAGGGGCTGGCTTTGCCCTGAGCTACACCACATTGGCCCTTTGTGAGCTGGCCATGGTCTGCAAAGGCTGGCGGGGCTCAACTCCCAAGCCCTCTGCCATGCTTGGCATTCAGTGTGACATGTGACATAGCTGGGGACTCATCTACTGGAAACTCCCTCCTAATACAGAGGATTTTCACTCCCTTTGTGCTGCAGCAACAAAATCAAGCTTACTGTGCCCTGTAGGGTTTCTAAAACTTATTTAACTTACAAGAGAAAGGAGAAGCATGCTGATGTTTTCCCTTCATTGAAAAAATCAGGGTATGATTGCACATACTCAATTGCCAATAGAGAAGCTTAACAGCAGCTCTGAGTGTGTCACAGGAGAAATTTAGGGTCTAGCTCTACTAATGCATGCTGAGTGCCATGATAATGGGAGTTGCTTGCGCAAGGAAAGGTCTCGGTATATGACCTTCTAAATTCCTACATGAGCCAGACTCTCAAATGCGTCAACTCCCTCTTGTTCTTGCTGACAATAATTCTGTTTAATATAATTTGCCTTCTAAAGCTGCATGTGTATATTTATTCAGTCAGACCTGATAGTATGTAGTATAGCCAGGCATTTCCCATTAGAGTTAAAAATGAATGCATTCTATAAAAATTTTCCCAACTATACACTCTTATGGCCTAGAAATAATGTGGGATTTTATTCTACAGTGTATCTAAAATATCAGTCTCATTGATTTAAGCCCCAGAAATTAATGTCTCCTAACCTTACTTCATACTGGGGAGCTAGACCTGTGGTGATATGCTCGTAGCCTTGAAGGATGTCTCAGATCAAGTTTGTCCTGAGGACTCAAACCCCCCAGCTTCCAGTTCTGAGCGTTGACAATGTGGCCATCCTTCTCCCAGCAGGTACATTAAGTTTATAATTCAGAACGATAACGCAATAACAGCAGTTGTGGAAATACAGTGGAACTGGATTCAGACACTAGAACAGGCTGGCAGTATCAGTGGGACAAAGAATTTTCATAGAATTATCAGCTGCCAAGAACATCAGATAGTTGCTCAAAAAGTTACTGTGTTTTACACTTCCTCGTTTGCTTCCTTTTCTCTCCAAACATTCATGGAATTGTGAACTAGTAAATTACTAGGCAAAGTGTATCTTATTTTTGTTGGTGAGATATGTGTGCAATGTTCTAAAGTGAAATGCAAACTTACATACTGAAATTGAGCTGTGACCTCAGTTCGCAATAGCATTTAATTCACGTACTCTCCCTCCTCTTTGAAACAAGGTGCTTAATTTTCTGAGACTAATATGGGGCAGTGTGGTCCAGAAGTGTCATACTTTCATAGATAATCAAATTATAATACTTGAAAACACTGCAAATTGTGGACTTTGTCTTTTCTCACTCAATAGAAAGATGAACATCAGTTTAAATCTCTTCACAATTCATCCTTCCAGTCATGACACATTTCCCATTTTCATGTTTTGCAGGACAGTTTCACTAGACTGCAAATTACTCTAGACGTAGCTGGAAAAATCTAATTTCGATTATATTTTTGTATGTATGGGTCAGCAGGACAAGTGATCTTTGTGAAAAGCCTTTCTGATAAGGTCACTGATACGTGGTGGACGTATTGAGCATTTGTATGATTTGATCTGTATCCATTCAAACTGACAGATTTCTGGTTGACATGCTCAAATGCAGATGAGATAGTTAAACACAAAGAATTCTCTTCTAAGCTAGAGGACATTATTGTTGTGCTGAGGGTTTTTAAAAAGCCAGTAGATAATTGAATTTGTTCTGTCCTCATCCAGATTCTGAAATAAAGCTGAAAGTAATGCCGTGCTAATAAAACAGGAGGGGAAAGCTAGTGCAAAATAGTTGCTGTGTCAGCATGTCAGCTCCTGATGCAGTCATGGGAATACTTGTTGAGTACAGTTAGAAAGGGCTTGTTTAGTTTGAGGCCTGTTTCAGATGAGGTGAGCAGTGGGGGTGGAGATGAACAGTATCTATTTTGAATGATTTTGAAGACTCTTTCCCATTGTAAATAGTTTTGTTGCATCATCGCTGGCGGTGTTCAAGGCTGGGCTGGACAGAGCCTTGGGTGGCATGGTTTAGTCGGAGGTGTCCCTGCCCATGGCAGGGGGGTTGGAACTAGATGATCTTAAGGTCCTTTCCAACCCTAACTGTGATTCTATGCTCTAGAAAGTGTCTTACAATATCTGTAGGTATAATTTCCTTCTTCTCCTCATCTGTTCATTACTTTCTGTAACAATGTTTCTTACAGACAAAAGTTTTCATTTTGGGTACACACTCCAAATAAGTATGCAGTCATTCCATTTTTTCTCATTTTGCAGCTGTAGATGAGGAAAAGAGAGAGTAAGAACTCTCACTATGGGAGTAATTGTAAGGTGTGATACCCTTTATTTGTTCATTTGGGTTGTCTGTTTAACTTGGTTAAAAGACAATGATTGAAAGAGTAAGCATCAACATCCCAGTGTGATTTCAGGCCTCAGAAAGAGAAGAAAATCATACCTCATATGAAAGTATTTAACAGCTGAATTTTGGGCTAGCTGTAAAAATTTCAATAGACCTGTTTCACATCAGAAAATTCACTCCATTCAACCAGAGGGTGATTCCTGAAATCACAGGAAAAGGAAGATATTTTAGCAGTGTTAGCAAAAGCTAAACTACACCTTTAACCTTTCATTGAAATGGCTTTTCCTTTCAAAAAAACCCCCCAAAATAATACCCCCCCGCCTGTGTCACGTAGAGCAATACCTAGACACATGGAATATAACTGAATTAAAACACAAGGACCTAAAAATGTATATATGAGAATAGGAACAATTTCAAAATTATTCAGGGTTTTTGTGGTTTATGTTTTGGTTTTTGTGTTGGTTGTTTGTATTTGTTTTTCTAATTTTATTTAACAACTGAAATTAAACTCTGAGAATCAATTATGAAGTAAAATTTCTCTTACCTCTGTCTGAAATGTAATGTATGCGCTGCTGTGCACTGCCATCTCTTGAAAGGAACGTTATAATCTTTATTATATCTTAAAAGGCTTTCTTTGTAGCTAATTTGATACTCTAATAAGGCCTTTGTTTCTGAAGGAAGACAAATTCCTGCTAGGGTGCTCAGGTGAGAACTATGGTTACAACTCTTTTTTACAGCATAGGTAGTGCATTGTTTCTGTGAGGTAGCTTGTTTAAAGTGTCTGATGTACTATTGGGTAGAGGAGAAGTGTTGAAATTTACATCTGATACATGGAGCCATAAATTAAATAAGCAGTGGCCAGAGCAAAAGTGGAACAATTGTTCTGTAGTGAGAAAGAG
This sequence comes from Myiopsitta monachus, assembly GCA_017639245.1. NCBI lineage: Eukaryota > Metazoa > Chordata > Aves > Psittaciformes > Psittacidae > Myiopsitta > Myiopsitta monachus. The sequence goes on along the minus strand of CM029917.1, from coordinate 67,197,120 downwards.
TTTGTGAAGGCTGCGTGGAGTTTCATCTAACTGTGTTATACATCAGATGCTAACAGAGGTAGGGTCTGTTCAAGGCTGAGAAGCGGGAGCAAAAGCATAGGAGTTTATTAGGGATATCTGTGTGTGAAACAAAGTTTCTCAGGAGATTCATCTACTAAGAAACAAGGTGATGGTCTGGCAAGTGCACTGTCTTGGGAGCAGTTCTCTGCTGCCCAGTGGAAGGGCTATGTGGCCGAAGAGGACTTTTTTGTGATAGAACATGCAAAAGAAACAGTAGATACCTTGTACTTTTCTGTATCCTCTACTCAATAAATGACCTGGTTTATTTTGGGGACAAAGCCAGGCTGATAGATGGCATTTCCCAGCTGTAGAATAAGAAGCTGTACTCCACGGTGTTGGCTGGAAGGACTTTGTTTTGCCATGCTGTTCTGCAACACAGACAGCATCTGTCCTGTGCGTGTGCATGAAACCTGTGCATGCTCACTTCCTTCCAGTGTGACATTTGTTACAGAATTGCTCCACAGGGATAGAATTTGACTAATTACTATCATTATTATCCACTTCTATTTTTTTTTCTTCTTAATTTTTACCTTGTTACTTAGTAGCCTGTAAAATTGTTGCTTCAGATGTTTATTTACAATGTTTGCTGGGCTATGTTGTCATCAGCATGTGTGGTTTTGGTTTGAACAGTTCCATGGGATCAGAAAAAAAGATATAATTGGACAAAGTCTTTTGTACCATTAAGTGCTACATGGATACACAAATAGTCATCTTTGTGGAGAAGACGTGGTTTGCCGCAGCTTGTGTCTTTGCATACCAGAAGTATTCTCAGCTATTTGCAGCTTTGCGTTATGGAGCTAAATAAAACAAGGAAAATAGAAATGGGGGCAAGAGACAGAATGAATATGTTCAGCTAAGATTTGCACAGAGATGACAGGTGAATGAGGTGGAGAGGTAAAGAACAGCTGTTCCAGATGGCAGCAGCTTCAGAAGGGAAAATGCTAGAGTCAGAGCGGTCAGATTGTAGGAAGAGATGATGCTCATGTAGGATGAGTGGTGCTGGCAGGGAGATGAGTGTTAGAGGTCAGTGGGAAAAACACAGTAAATACTGTGCATGAAGTTTATTTCTCTTAAAGTAGACACTTCCTATAAATTAATCTTTTTCAGTTCTTTTCAACACTGATTGCAGGTATTTTCTTGAAATCATCACTGAACAGCATTTTCTATTATCTCGCTGCCTCACCATGTACGGTGCCTTAGTTGAATTTTGTGTTGACAGCAGACACTCAAGTATAAATAAACATGAAAACGGGAGAAATTTCATAATGATTGAATACAGTTTTCAAAAGTCTGGTTTTGAAGTATCCCTTCTGTCTTTTCTGCCTGGAAATGAAAGCTTTAAGGGTGCTTGAAAATCTAATAGCCCTGATTTGAGGGTTTGAAACAATATAACATTCTTCATAAGACTATAACGGTGTAATTTGAGCCATTTCTGAATAAATAGTTCATAGAAGAAGCAAATGTAAAATAATATGAAATTAGTGGTGCTGAAGGGGCACTATACTTTCAAGAGAGCAAAAAACCCTAAAATTTCTGGATTAGCCTTGGAGTCGTTTCTCAGTGCACCGGAAGAATTGCCTGTGTATGGACACACTCACTCTGCCAACTCCTGAGTTTAACGGTTTCCAGTTTCTGATGCGCTGCTTGAATGTTTTGGGGGAAAAGGCACAGAACAGTCACTTTCTGTCACATGCATAAAGGCAGAAACTGTTTTAATTAACTGCTTAAACTTAATTTACTGACTTCAAGAATAAAACATTTTGCTGGAACAGTTGTTTTACAGATCCAATCAGAATTAGATGTGAAATAGTTTATCTCAGCTGCTGACCTGTCTGTTCATAGAATCATAGAATGGGTTGGAAAGGACCCCAAGATCATCTTGTTTCAATCCTCCTGCCATGGGCAGGGATGCCTCACACTATACCATGTTGCCCAAGGCTCTGTCCAGCCTGGCCTTGAACACTGCCAGAGATGGAGCATTTACCACTTCTCTGGGCAACCCATTCCAGTGCCTCACCACCCTCACAGTAAAGAACTTCTTCCTTATATCTAGCCTGAACTTTCCATGTTTAAGTTTGAACCCATTACTGCTTGTCCTATTGCTGCAGTTCATGATGAAGAGTCCCTTTCTGGAATCCCTGTAGGCCCCTTCAGATATTGGAAGGCTGCTATGATCATGATTGTCAGTTCTAATTCATTTCCCAAGTGTTGCTACCATTTTAGGCATATTCTCAAGTCATTTAAACTTTATATTTTTTAATTGTTACTTGGCATGATATTAAATATATTTCCTATATAGGATACATACATATCTCCTATAAATAATATATATATTTAATAAATATCGTATATATATCCTATAAATTTATATCCCTAGTTGCAGTCATTCAGTATACTAAATGGCACTGTTGGAAGGGTAGTTAGTTCTCATTTCTTAGCCATGTTCCTGCACAGATAACTTGTTTTGTGTTTAATTAGATTTCCGCAATATTTCTAGCTGGAATCTGTGCATCTCTTCAATTTATATCTTAATTTATGGAAAAATGTAGAAATTCTGTATATTGTGAAGCTCTGTGTTGAGACAACTGCTTTTCACGAGTGAGAGAAAGGATGATGTTATAGTGTAAAATGTCTTAAGTGCTTATGATGAACGCATTGGGATACTGCAGGTGAAAGGTGCAATGTGATTTTTTTTATATTTTTATTTTTTTTTTTATTTCCCCAGGGGCAATTTTTGATGAATCTGCCAAAAAAGATGAGGAAGTTTTTCGAATGGCAGTTGCTGATCTCAACCAAAATGATGAAATCCTACAAACGGAGAAAATCACATGTTCGGTGACATTTGTGGATGGCAACAATCCATTTCAGGCGGTTCAAGAAGGTAGGACATCTAAACAGATTTTCTGCTGTTGTTTCTGCAGAGACATGCCAAATGCTACCTAGCTTTATAAGAAATTTGTAAGTTTGGCTGGCTTCTTTATATATAGGATATAAAATATTGCATATAATATTGGATTAAGCTATTGTGGTTTGTGTAGCTATAGTGACTTCAAGCTATAAACTTGGATTTTATCTATTTTGTAAGCAAAATTTCTTGAACTTTTGAAGTGGTAGAGAAGTCAGACACAGTTTGCCTACATCTTCCTTCTTTTGCAGGCTGCTTTGAAGTTATTGTCAAACCAATAGTCTTTAATTTATGATGTCTTATACTAGCTTTCAGTTTAATTTCATATATCTAGCAGCACCTGTTGGAAAACATAGGTTGTTGTGTGGATAACCTTTTTAGCACATACACCTGAAAAAGATCGCTGTTTTGTAACATGGATTAGAGACTCAAAAAGTGACCTGTGTCCAATATGATTTTGTACTCAGTCTATCCTTTGTCATTCTCCAATTATTGGTCAAGAGATGAGGATGTTGTTCTGAGCTCCTGTGATAGCTGTAGGATGATAACAGGACTCAATATTTGAAATCCCTCTGAGCTGGATTAGTAAATTGCTGGTGTGACTGAGCACTTTTCATACAGCTAAGGCAGCTGTATGAAGTCTTTAGAAATATGGATTCAAATTTATTTTCTAAACATTTGTTATTTCTTTATTGTTCTGGCACACTAATTTCTGTCTGAGAGAGTTGATGTTTATTGTAGGTATTATTAAACTTTTGTTAATAAGAAAACAAAATTTTGATGCCTTTTTCTATTCTTGGTGGCTCTGTTTTGACACGATGTGGAGCTTGAGATTGAAGCAGCAAGCATGCCCAGTTGCTCTGATACTTGTGAAGTCAAAGGTTAGTACCTATTTGGCTTCAATGGGCTATTTACAAGGCAATGTTAATGAAAAAGACTTTAATGCTCGGTGACTGCGTTTTGTCAGTAACATTCTTAATTTTTGAGAATTTAGGATTTTTTTTGTTTTGTTAAATTTTACAAGTGGATAGACCTGTATGATGAGAAGCACTGCAGTCTGGGCTTCATATAAGGGTGATGCAGCAAAAGTTGGAATTTTGAAAATATTCCAGTCAGGATCAAATCTATTTTAATCTTAAAAGGCCAACATAAAAACTGAAGCTATTGGATACTTCTAGAATCCAGAGGGGGAAAATGGGTGAGGTCAATCTTTTTTAGAAGACTTCTGAACTGTTAGTATTTAGGCTTTTTTCCAGTTCATCCAGGATGGATAATATTAGCTGATGCTCTGTGATTAACATTGATTAACCCTGAAACTTATAAATTAATTTTCTTTATCACTGTGGTAGAGCAGTTGCAAATTACTTCCCAGAATGACGTCTTGAGCAACTTGCTTATTTCTAACTTAAAGAAAGTAGGAGTATCTAGTGAAGTAGAACATTCCAAATGAGTTAATGACCCAATATTTCAATAGTCATTTGCTTATTTTTTGCAAAAGTTGTAATTTCTTTACAAATATCTTGGTATAGTTGATATTTGAAAGGTGAATCAAGTAGATTTGATATACATTTATTACCATATTTTGGAGAAAAAAAAATTTTTGTGATATTGATGAGCTTAAGAATGTATTTGCCAGTAAAACCTGTTTCTTGTAAATGCATGTCATGGCTAGCAAAGCCTCGTAATTGCTATTGTTTAAGTGCCCTGTGTTTTGTTTGGCATAATTTGAGTGGAAAACAAAGGCTGCATCTTTTGCATGTATATATCTGTGAATTTTTGCTTGTTGAAGTGTTTTGCCACAGTTAATATTTCTTTTAATTTGTTTTAACTGCGTACATGCATAAGCTGCACTGTAATGTTTCAGTTGCAGTTTTCTCCTTTCCTTCTTTCTTCCACATCTTTATGTCCCTTGCCCCTGCTTTTTAACTAGATTTCTTACAAGTGTTAATAGCAGAGAAGGGGACCTCTATAACTGTTGACACATATTTCATGGTTTATCCCTTGGGAAAACACTTTGTTACAATGCACTATATTAAACAGCAGAAAAAAACATCATTTAAAGACTCAAACCATTTCTGTATTCCATTTCTAAAACAAGTACTAGAATGAGGCTAAATCCCATGTTCTTGAGTGTGTGGCTTTCAGAATGCCAAAACTTGGCATTTCCATGCCAGCATGATCCTTTTCTTGAAGGCATAACAGTGTTAATATGAGCCTGAGGTACCTTTGTCTCTTCTATCAAGGTAGAGCCTAAAGTGCAAACCCCATGTTATTTATTTATTATATTCTACTATTTATTTATTTAGATTGTTTTTAATGTAAACTGTTTGAAGTTTATTTTGGTTTAGTTTGCAAATTTTATTTTTTTTTTTTTTTTTTTGTGGTTTTGACACTTTTCATCTTGTCCAAATTACAGAATATCCTTTAAAAAAAGAGCTTTAAATATTTGGTAAAATGTTAATTTGAAGTATTAAATCCATAATAATAACAACTTAGAATTGGTCCAGATTTGTATGAAATATGTCCCTTTTAGTGAACAGGTTCTCAAAAAACTTGCCTAGGATTTTAAATTTCAAAAAACAAGAAGCCATAAGCAAAGATCTGATAGAACAAGACATTAGGTACAGAGGATGTATTTACAAATTTATTTTTCGTAATGATCCACTAATGGACCTCATGTATTATTGCTACCTTTTATTTCGTTTTATTAGCAAAATTAGCAAGTAACTCCCAAACAGTGTAAACAGGAACACTCAGATACTTAAAATTGATTTTGGAATTTAAAGATAATTAATTTGAAAGGATCGACTGCTGTGCAGTACTTGCTGTTCTTCCCTCTAAATCTGTTTTTATAAATTATTACTGTGCCCTGAAATGTCTTCCATTTGTATCTTAGGGCATCTCATTAGCAGTTCTGATTGGCGCACTAAGATAGTATTGCAAAGCTGAGTGGTTTTATCGTAGAAGAGCTGTGAATGACATGCACCATAATATCACTGGACATGCGCTGATGGACAATTTATAGGAATGTTCTGGTGCATGGAAATAGGATGTGAAATTTAGTTTCCTTAAGTTAGGGAGACTTTTCTCCCCTTCAGTGTATATGTTTTGTCAGAAAGGGCCAACAGTGAGCCTGGCGCTTTACTGTGCAGCTCATGCTTGAATGTCAACCTCGTGGGGTAGCAGAGACACCCATCAGGATGTCATAAGGTTGAGGTTGCCCCATGAGGTGGGAGGCAAGTCCAGGGCAAGCCTGGCTGGTAGGTCAGGGTAAGGACCAGCGAGGCACAGCCCAGTTGTTGGGATGTGTCACAGTGACACGCGCCTGTGGAGATTTCCAGCACAGCATGTTCCTTTGTATCTTCCTCTTTCCTCAGTACAAAATACTTCACAATACTTACAATACTCTTGTATGTGATGTCTCAAAATATTTGTGAGCCTGTGTGATTGAGATAGGAAGAATATTGTGGCTGGCTTTTTTTGCTGTGGCCACATAAATCCTACAAAGGGAAAGCAGGTATTGAAGTTTTCTTTGTATAGAGAGTGATGGAGATAGGGATAGTAAATTTTTGCATGGTAGCAAGTCAGAATTTTAGTGCTAAGAAAAAATGAATTTTGATGCCAGAACCATACCGGTGGCAATAATATACATTAGTATAAACTACTTCATTTCTTGTGAGACTTCAAATAGGGTGGGACATGCTTTCAAACAGGAAAGCGTTCGACAATATACTTAAAGAGCAATCATTTTTGAAAAGAGTCATGTTTCTGTATTTCTTTCTAATGGACAGTTTGGGGTTTTTTTTTTGTTCACTGGGAAATTTGGTCAAAATTATTACATCACTTCTTTTTTGTGTGTCAGAACATCATTGAGTTCTTTTATCTCTCATTTTCATTATTCTTGTGCTCTACCTCAATACACTAAAAATTAAAGCCTAAATTTTGTGTTTGAAAGCCTTCTATTTCCTCCAAGCCTTAATTTATTAGTAATATGATCATACAATTGCTGAATGGCTAATGTGAAATATGCAATAGCTTGTGCATTTTTGTGGGATTCTCTGCTGAGTTACCTTGGTAGACAGACCACTAAGTATCTGTTTCAAACAACTGCTGATGATTCTGTAAACCCTCCTTGTCGTCTAAACATTTTCCACAAAGTCTTGCATATACTTGCAATACTGTTTTACTTATATTTGGGGAAGGGTGTTTTCCATTGATGCAGGTTTTTTTGTCTGCTGTAATTCCTATTCTAAGGCATATAGACGGAGGGGGGCTTTGTTAACTCAAACTGGAGGTAATACTTTTCCTCATGCTGATATGCCTCCTCGGGCAGCACAGTTTCTACAGCTCTCATGTTGCCATTTCCACTTGCACACCAAGAGTTACAGAGCAAACTCTGCAGGTTTTTGCAGTGCTTGAGGCATCTGCAGCATCTGGAGGGTTGCTGGAACTCAGCAAAAGCCATGTCCAACGACATGTAGGGTCTTTGGAGATTCATTGCCAATATTTTAAGCCTTATAACAAACAGTTTATCTGATGCTCATATCTTTTTATCCTGTTCCTTTCTCCTATCTTCTTTTTTTTTAATGTCGTATTTTACCTGTCTTAAATAATATTTCTAGTAATTTAGTGTTTTCCTTCTATAGGCAACCTATAACACATGACAAGTAGATTTGACTGATGCTGTTTGAAGTCCACTTTGTTTGACAGGTTTTCATATTGTAATCATATATGGGGGAGTATTTTTATTTTTTTTAAACCAACCTTTTTGTCATTCATGTTAGTCACCAGAGTATGCTTACAGACACCAACTCAAGCCTTCGTAATGGCTTTTGAAAGCTTATTGTGATCAGTGAAGTAAATAAGGCAGTGAGTCATAACTAAATGGGATTCAGCTGTAGAGCAGCAGAGTTTTGCAGGGCAGCAATAAGTATGAAGGTCACATGCAGGATTTTATTCAAGCTAAGGTTTATGGTCAGAAATTATGGCCTGATGGGTACATCTGCTTTGGGCTTTGGGACTAGATGAATGTAATAAGATTGTCCTTTCCTGTTTCTCTGATTGCTGTACAGACCTGTTTAAATCCACAGATTTCATGGACTGCTAAACTTTCTTTCACTTTGTGTCAGTTATTTCTTCAAATTTCTCAGCCTTTCTTGTGCTGTTTTTTAACCAGTACATGTTAGGTTTGAGATGAAAGCTTTACAGGCTTCCACTTCTTCACTGCCCTTCTATTTCATTTCAGGCTTGCTTTCTTATTTCCCAATAAAATGGATTTTGATGTGAAATGATATTTCTAATACTGGGAGGAAAAAATCATTTTCAACCAGGATTTGAACTATAAAAAGTTAAGGGAGAAAAGGAGGAGAAGCATTTGAAAAGTAATACAGCAGTCCATTGTAAAATCAGAAACTGTGGAAATGTTTGCAGTTGCAAATCGATTGTATCATCAGTACTTTAGAAAATATGGCAAGAAACCTCTTTTGAATTACCTATCCTCTGTGTATTCACATAATGTACCAGCATTGGTGGCACTGTGCCCTGTTCTTAAGTACTGGGTGAGAAGCCTGTACTCTTACACAGGCTTTGTTCTCATTTTAGTCCTGCTAACCCCACAAAATCAATCAGATCTCCAATTTGCATAAATGCACCACAGGAGTCCAACTGTTGTCAGCTTAAGAAAAAATGTTTTACAACACTGGTGATAGCATCATGACAGTTGGGAAGACAGTGGTTGCATGGGAGAAGATCAGGGAAAGATTGAACATTGACTGAACTAGAAAAGGGCTCTGTAATAGAGGCTTAGTTTAGGAGGAACAGGATGCGTATATAACATATTTTTAGCAACAATTTCAAAGGTATTGTGACCTTCCTTTGCCTGGATGTAATATACCCAGAACATACTGTGAGCTATAAAAGGGGATCGGTTTCATTTTGAGAAAGGCCTCATACTGTTACAGCAGTTACAGTAATTGCAAGGCTTCTACCACTCTCCAGTCTTTGAATTTTGGGCTCTAATGTTTTCCACTTCCTAATTTTTTCTATAGTAATGCTTTCTCCCATTGCAAGACAACTTCCATTACCTTTATTTCCAGTTTGAAAGCAAAATATGGCAGCTCTAAGCTGCACTAGACTTCTAGGTACTTCAGGATAAAATAAATAAATATATATATATATATATAAATAAATTATTTTCATCTCTGAAAGAGTCCCCAAAATCTATATAAATAAATAAATAAATAAAATTCAGTCCACCGAGAATGGATTTCCCCAGGGTAGTTTAAGCAATGCAAAATAGATGGTTTGAGGAAAAAAAGTGTAAACCTCAGCAGTCTTTAGTATTCTCAGAAGGCAAATCTAAAAATTTTAAACTACAGATATTAATGCAATTGAAGAGCTTTTCTGAAACATGCTTTCCAAATTACTGAGCCAAAGTGGCGGAAAAGAGGCTTTCTACAGTGCAGGCTAGGGCAAGAACCTGCCATCTTTTAGTCACTGTTATCCACGTTGCCCCACAGAATACCTAAAACCCACTGAACGTACTCTTTATGGCTGCTGCATGTATTTCTTGTGGTTTAAGGAAAGAATATTAGTGTTTCTATGGAAACCACTTTTCTTCAGGTGACCAGGAAACCCAGCAGCATCCCAGGGTTCTACTTGGCCGCATCACAGCTTTCAGATGCAATGATACGGCTGAAGGTACTTATGTGGGGACTGCACATGAAACCAAGGGCTAGTGTTTCAGAGTTTGTGTTACCTACCCCACCACTACCTTTCTGCCACCTTTTTTTTCCTTCTGCTCTCTCATGACTTCAAAACAGCAACAGCGATTTTCCTAATACTGGATGCCATTTGCCATTGCCAGAGTTTGGCTCAACATTGCCAGATTATGGCAGATTTTGACATTCCTATCAGAGCTTCTGCTTTCAGGTGACAAACATGATTTTTAAAAGGCTTGAAACCATTTTCTTCTCAGGCTTTTGTTTAAAAAGCGTGTGACTGTGAGGCAGGCTGTTAAGCTCTTTAGTTCTTTTAAAAGGTGAGTCAAATAAATAAATAAATAGCTGGACAAGTGGGATGCCCTTTGTTAGGGGGGTGTAGACTGCATTTTATCACATTAATATAGGGGTAACTACATAGGCTGATATTGTGCAGTACTTGCACTTTAAATCCATATTGGGTCATTTCTGATATTGCAATATGCTCATTTCCACTTGCAGTTCACAAGTGCTCAATATACATTTTCATACATTAAACACAGTGCTTCAGTCTGTTGTGTTAATGTACTCTGACACGCTGCTAGTGGTTTACTTTTAAGAGAGCTACTCAAATTATGATGTGATTAAACAGTATCAGTAGTGCCTTTAAATGTTTAAAGCCACCGTGCCAGAAGGCTTTTGGGGTATTTTAACAAACAGAAGTATAAAGACAAAATAAATGAGAGAAGCTTCATCTTCCTAGATGCCAATTATTTAGCTAGCACCCTAGGCTGTCAGTCCCCCGAAGTAATCTCCTTAAATAAATAATAGACACCCTATCTGGATTTCCTCCTCATCTTTTTGTGAAGCAGTGTCCACTAAAATCACTGCAGCAGTCAATCATCACTGTACAGCCAGAAATATATATTTCTAGACATGGGGATACATATTTCAGCCTGCAACCTTGCAGCAGGTTGTGGTAACTACCAAGCAATAAACTGCTGCGTTCAGTTGTTCTCTGTTCAGTGTAGTCCTCCCTTGCTCTCTCATAAAACAGTGTTAATCTGGGGTTTTGTTTTTCCTCACTAAATTCTCTGAATTAAGTGTAGGTCACCAAGTCTTTGTTTCACCTGACAGTTTAAGTACAAATACGTATCCGACTGTGTACACTTTCATATTTGCTCCACGCATCTGTATCAGTGTTTGTCTAAAAGTCGATGCAATTAATTAAATTTGATTATTTTAATTAATTAATTGCATAAGTAATTAATTATTCCCTTTAAGTCTTCCTTGCTCTTCTTCCTTCCCTTCTCGAATACCTTTTGTTTCATTTACAAGACTTTTTTGCTGCTGTAATCTGTTAGCGTTTTGGGCACAGGCTGTGTTCTTAGTAAGTACACTGATCTGTATTTGAGGCAATTGGGTATTTATATGATGCAAATAATTTTGAACATACTTTTCTCTCTCTATGTGTATAATCAGAGACGAAGTGTACTTTATGGAGGACAGTAGTGTTTTAAAATCTGATAATGAGGAAATGAGCCATGACACTCTGGAGGTGAAGCCTGAAGCAAATTATGAAGGTCATTCTCTTAGATGGGGAAATTAATTATATTTTAGTCTGGTTCCCTGTTACTTAGGCCCTTGATATTGTACACTACCAAGTAATTTTGACTAAATATCAATTTGTGAAAAACTGTCTGAGCAAAAGAGAGCAGTTACAAGGACAGATTTTGAAACTAGGTAGAGTTTTATTAAAACACTAATCGTATCAGAATACCGTAACCTTTCATGTTCTTTTTTTGAAAGGATGCCTGCTGTGGGATTTTAATACTTATTCTATTTGACTGTCGGTGTGCCTTTAGCTTCTACACTTACTGGCCCTTTTAAAACCTTTTTTTTTCTCCTTAAAATCCAGTCTTTTGCAATTTGTCATTGTGTAGTCTGAGAGTATTGAGGAGAACCAAGCCACTTTGAAGGATGCAGCTGTTAAGCAAAGCACTCACAGGGGGAGATGCAACAGGTAGTTCTAATGGTAATCAGAAAACATTTACTCTAAGCCTGGAATAGACATGGGAGCATTGTGGAGCCTCTTGTGCTGTTGACACACAAGAGAAAGTTTGGCTTTGGGAGAACTAACAAGTGGGACTTAGCTTCATGTGGAAATAAGGCACCTGCCTAAAAGCTTTCCTGAGCAAGGATATACTTAAGCAATCCCAAATCAGTGACTTAATTTTATTTGGCAGCTGATATTCTTTATTTTGTTTACTTTAAGGGCATATTTTCTCCAGAAACTTATAGATCATAGCAGCATTTTTGCATCCTACACCTCTGATTGCCCAAATGACTCTACTATTGCTGAAAGCAGAAAATGTGCCTGCAGGTCATGGCTATGCCTGGTGATACCTGAAAAAGAAGTCTGAAGTCACAACAAATCTTCCAGGGCGCCAGGCCACAAAACAGTTAAGTAAGTAAAAGCCCACAGAGGTTTTGCTTCTGACACTATGTTTTATGACAAGAGGATTATAATGTACTGGGCTCAGTCATCACAAAACACCAGAGAGATGTACTCAGAAATTGCAGTTTCATGTTACAGGTAAACAATTTATGTTCACCCCATCCCTCTGTGACCTGGTGCAGGAAAAGAATGAGCAAGAAGCTACTTTCTTTTTTGAAAATGTTATATCTCTTTAGTACCAAGCTGTGGCTCAGCAGCAAGCCTTGTGAGAGAGCCAGCCCTTGCAAAGGGCAGAGCAAGGGAGCGAGCATAATCCCCCCTTCCAGGTGCAGCCAGATGTTGGACCAGCTTTGCTGTAATGCTGGGTGCCAGAAGCTGAAGGCTAACTGTTGTTAGTTGGTCAAATACAGGAGCAGCCAGCTTCCCTAAGAGAAGAGACTTTTGCGTTTCTGAGAAGCTATTTCAGTGAAAAGGGGTGCCAAAACTGTTTCCTGAAACAGAGAAGAGGAATATTTGGAGAAGCTGAAATCCACTCAGACTACTAGAAGGAGTTTAAAAAGCAAATTATGTAGTTTGTAACAGCTAACATGCTCTCTAATGGGTGCAGTCTGAAATGTGGTCTTGTCAAGACACTGGTAAAAAGGTATGGTAGTTCTAATTGAAACATACAAAATTTGAGTTTATTCCCAAAGTCCTTTTTCATTCTAATTATCTGATCAAAGAAAGGAAAAGAGAGAAAATGTGTATAGATGAAAGATGAACACAACTTCCACTTCGTTTTCTTGCCTTTCCAGTATTTTCTCTGTTTTTAATATTTTTTTCATCTTAATTTGCCACTGATGGATCAAATGTTGATCCAAAATCATTCTCTTCTGTATGCTTGGCTCGTTGAGTTCCACACATTATGGAATACAAATTGCTTCCTCTAATGACAGGGGGAGACTGTCTAGATGCCTGTGAAGCACAGGAGCAAGTACTGCCTTGCCTGTCTTAGTTGTGTTAGAAAGACACAGTGACCTTGATTTAGAATAGCAGTGACTGAGTGTAAAACAAACCTCTGAAAACAGTAACTTAAAACGTTTTAAAGTAATTTTCTTTGTGGTAGTTCACTTAATGGCATTAAAAAAATGTACTGTTCTACCTTTATCTTGAAAAAAATATATAATTATTCAGAAAAGCTTTTGGTTGGATTTTTTTTTTTTTGTATTCCAGAAAGCAAAACTTTTCTTTGTAGTTTTTACTAGTAACAGCTACTTCCTTAGAGGCAAATTATATCTTTAAAAACCAGATAACAATATTATATTGCCATGTTGGATAGAGCCTTGGGTGGCATGGTTTAGCATGAGGTGTCCCTGCCCATGGCAGGGGGGTTGGAACTAGATGATCTTAAGGTCCTTTCCAACTCTAACTATTCTATGATACTATATTGATAGTTCACTGAAATCCTGTAGCTGGAACATTTATTTTATTGACAAATTATTTGGGGGATTAACCTTTTAAAAGTAGGTCAGCATCCAGGGAAGCCCCATGCACATGTATTGCTTGGCTGCATAAGTCACATTCAATTCACAATTTTTTAAGCATAAACCATACTTCTTTTTCAAGAGCCTTGGAGGAAATCAACATTTTGTTATTTATATTGCAGTACAACCTTAAGAATTTCTGTAATGCTATTTTATTTCTTTCTCTTTGCACAGGATCTCTTAACCCCCATTAATTCATGCCTGAAAATGCATTATTAAGATTTACTGTGAAGGGTTTTCTTATGTCAGAAGAGAGGATAAGCAATCATAATGCATATAAGGTGTTATTTAAACCTTCTGTCAGCTGAGCCTTAAGATCAGTAAGGCTTGCGTGAAGTTGGTTCTGATTCTTCACAGACAAAATGCCATGAAAAATAAATTGGAGGCTGTGATGTTATGTAACATCGGAATTTTAAGAATTGGTTTCCACATATAAAAAGCAGATGTAACAAGTGGGGTTGAGTATCCACTTGTGGATGTAACAAGTGGAGTTGGGTATGGCTAGTCTCCATTCCTCCTCCTTTCAATAAATTTAGCTAGAACTGTAATCCTAAAACCCCATAGAATTTGAGCAGAACTAGTTCCAAAGCTCAAATGACTTTTTTAAATTATACGTACCTGCTAAATGTATTTGACCATGCCAACATCATACCTTTGAGTTTTTAACCCTGACTTCTGTATCAAGTCCCTAGTCTAGATTGATACATGAAACAGATGTGCCAGTTCGTATACATTTCACCTCTCTCTTTGGGTGATTTTCTGCTCTTCAGATATGCATTTCATGTGTAATCTAACTTTATGAGGAAGTTAGAGGCTGCTATGAATCAGCAGATGCTGTTTTCTTATCTGAAACTGAAGATGTAATTTATGTTACAAAATTAAAAAAAAAAGAGTTCAAAACTGTGGATAAGTGATTTTGCATTTGATGTGATAATGAAAAGCAGAATTTTTAGTAGTTTTTCTAGATGTGAATGCTTTTTGTATTGCTAAACTATAGTATCCTTTTTCACAAACTAATTCTAGAGAACTGCTTGAGCTTTACTTTAAGGGATAGACTGTGATGTAGACTAAAGCTCCTTTTTTTCTTGCCCAATTTATTCCTGTTGGTTATTTCTGGCTGATTGTTGGTTATTTCTGACATTGCTTGTTTTTATCTGGCCAATTCTTATGACATTAATATATGAGAAACTCAGCTTTAGCTGGCATTATGAAAGAATAAAACTTCCAGACTCTAAACTACCTCTGAAAATCAATATGGTTGCTTGTTCTTGGAAGCATCAGGCTCAGCAAATCTCTCTAATTCAGTTCGGATTTCTCAGCTTCAGTGAGATCAGTTGTACAATGGCAAGTTAGAAAATATTACACGTTGATCAGTTCAGGGATTTTTTTACGTGTGTGTTATAGTGATTTTATTCTAAATTAAGGCTGAAAATAATAGAAACAAAATGGAATCAACATAACTTATAAGGACACTGTAGTATTTTGTGTATTTTGTAGAGTTTTCTTGCTGCATGTGATCTTGGTTGGTGCCAGTCTTCAGATTTCGGCTCAGATTCTTCACAATGCAAAGGGATGTTCAATCTTAATAAAAGTAGCTGAAATTCTTAAATTTCCTATAAGGTCTGTCAAAAAGCAACAGAAGCAAAGAAGCAAATGAGATATACTGCCATCATATTTTTTCAGAGAAAACTTTTTCCCTGTCACATATTGACAAGTTGCACTGTGCCACTGATGCTTAGGAAAATAGTGAGGGATGGTACAAAGCGAAAAATGTGCAAGTAACATTAAAGATTTATTAGTGCCTTTCCAAACATGCCTAATATCATGCATGTTAGAATGCAGTGATGTTAATGCCAGAAATTTTGAAAAACTATCCAAAAGGCAAATGCGAAAAGTTCATGGTGGCCTTTAAATGCTTTTTAGAAGATTCAGAAGTGAAATAAACAAAAAAGGTAGGTGATCATTTGCTGTAGCACAATAAAAATGGCTTGAACTGTACCTTCCCTGCAACCTCCTCAGGTTTTGAACATTACTGTGGTGATACAGGGCCACTTGGGAAGCAGTGCAGGATTCATAGCAAGACACGTATATGTATTATATACTTTTATAAAAAAGGCCTGTACATTTTTGAGAAAGAAACATTCCAGCAAGAGTTTTGAATGCAGGCTTTGGTGGCATCTCTGCATCACAGGAGATCTCTACTTGCTACTCATTTGCAGGACTACAGATTGAATGAAGGTCCTCTTATCTAGAAAGTTGTCACTTTCGCCAGCTTTTCAAATTGTTTTGCTTCTTGAGGTGAATTAGGCTGGCCATTTTGATTTCAAAAGACAAGTGGAATTCTTTACACGCACTACTCTTCAGACTTTGCAGAGTTGGAGAACTTTAGAAGTACTGCGGTGTCTGCGTGTGGCTACTGAAGAGGTAAACAGACTTTTTAATTAAGTCAGAAGAGTTAGAACTAAACAGTTCTCTCTCCTCTGTAGAGTCCTGTATTCTATAAGGACAACAGAAAAGATGGAGAAACACTTGTACATACAAAAAAATATCCATGCTATCTCTTTCTGTTTCTTTGTGAAACCTGAAGAAGAAAGGATTGCAGCCTCTGAGGGTCTCAGTTGTGGTGCAAAGAAGGGCACACAAAATTAACCAAATTTATTTTAACTGTAAATATTACATCGAGCAAGAGTAAATTGTATCATTCGAAGTCTAAAGTGCATTTGTGTATCTGGTTCTTTTGTAATGGGAAATGAAAGAAACCTTTAAAAAATGTTAAATGCGCTTACTTGTTATGAATTGAATAATTTAAGTCTAGTGTGGCTGACTAACCCAGGATCACTTCCCCCCCCCCCGCCCCCCAATTTCTGCTGAATATTCTTGAATTCCATTAATAAGAGTTGAAAAGCTGTCTCTCAAGGAGTTGGGTTATACCTTTTTAATTGTGTATAGATTACAGAAATGGGTATGACGGGTTTAAGCCTAATTCTCTAGCTCTCATTTTCAAAATAGGAATTGAGTAGAAACTTATGCCTGTAACCTCTGTTGAACTCTACAGAAGGCCTGAAAAGTGACATTGCAAGAAGGAGCAGGTTTGCAGCTTTTGGCTAATATAAGTAATCTGAAGATATTTCTTCAAATCAGTCATCTGTATTGGTATTTATACCTAGCAATGCATTATTGGAAAAGAAAGTACTGCAATTAGGAAAAAAACCCAACCCAAAACAAAACAAAAAACACCAAACAAATGAATAGTTTTGGGTAGAAACATGTGTGGATATGTATAAGATACTAACTTGTAATAAAATTCTTACAGTTACGAAGGCTACAAGAACATACATGATGTCATCTTAAAATGCATCAATAATCTTTTCCGTTAAACTCATCATTGTAGGAGCAATTTGAGCATTTGAAATTGACATTTCCTAAAGCTTTACCTGGCATAAAAATTACTTGGCAGAGGTATCTGTCATGCAGAGCCATTCCATTGGCGGCTGGAATATGCATCTACATAGACTAGATTGCCATTTTAAAAGTAGCAGACTTTTGGGAAAGTAAAATGATTCCCAGGTTATATATTATACTTGGATGAAAGGGAACTTTGAAATGTTTACTTGCTTTTAGTAGCTTGTCTGTTAGTTCTCCTAGAGCTTGCTCAGTCTGATTATTTCTTAAATAGTTACTTCATATCCAAATTAAGTTAAATTTAATCATAAGATTTTATATCTTGACTGTTGCAATAGAATTATATAAAGCAGAAGTATGTATGTGTAAACGTAAATGGCCTATTCTATGAGATTTACCTTTGCTGTTTCTGGGCTGCCTCTTGAAACAATTGAAACAAGTTTTGTCTTTCTGTGTACTGTACTCTAGGATTCACTATATTTGCAAGGTGCATATGATCCTTGGCTGGGTTCCTTATGGCAGATATCCTCATTACAGATCTGTAGAGCTGTGGTCGTATGGACTGGTAACAATAAATCTGCAGTGGGCCAAAGAGGGATGATGGTTTCATTGTACCCAGAGAAATTTATCTGTGTTAAGTGATGAATTAAAAGGGGAATAACTGTTTCTGATCAAATGTTTTTGTTCTCTTTTCCAGTCTGCAGAAGCTATTGACTATGAATGTCCACAAAGATGCTTACTTAAGAATAGCTATTTTTCAACAAATTTATCTGCAGGTAGAATCTAAGGAACTCAAATTTCAGACTACCTGAGACAAAGATTCACCATAATGTGTAGGGGGGGGGGAAACCAAACAAACAAAAAATCCTTTACTGTTTAGGACACTTTGCTTTGGTTTTCTTGTTGCTTTATATTCTTATGTGTGTAAACAGCTTACTTGGTTTGCAGAGCATGGAAGAGGGCCAGGAGGGAGCAGAAAAGAACTTCTTAGTGCTCCTGGAGGTAGAATTTTCCAGTCTTTTGTTTTAGTGTTCTATTTAGCTCTCTACCTATGCAACATGAGGCTTTGGATAGCATTTAGTTTTCTGCAAAATATGTAACTTATATAAGATTTCATTAAAGACAGACTGTCTTGTGATCTTACTAGGAGCTGCTCTAGAGACAATTGTCATTTCATGCTGTTTGCTTCTCCAGGTGAAATAGCAATTTATACAAAGCCTTATTTTGCAATTTTCTAAAATATATTATAAAATATGAATTTTCCAATGAGTGCAGCTGCACTGTATCTCAGTCTTATACAGTTATCAGACTGATTGGTACCAATTATAACCTGTCTTCTAATTCTTTATCACCTCTATAATTTTTCATTATTCTGGTTTTTGGTGGTTGATACCATAGTGAGAGACCTGCAGTTACCATGTCACCCTCCTTCAGTATTGAAATAGTAGCATTTTTAGTGTTACAAAAAATCTCCACTGTCTCAAGTTTTATTTTAAAATTTAGTACCAGCATATTAGAAATTATTTCTTCAGCTTTTAGTATTCTTGGATTATAGACATTTAGCTTTACTTATTTGAAAGTATTTCTTCTTGATGAATGAGATTGCTTCCAGAAAATGATGTAAACAGATACTGAAAATGCATCCTTTTATGCCTGGTAGAGCTGTTTTTCCTCACTGTCTCTCTTTGTAGCAGCCAGCAGCCCAGCCTTCCTATGTGATTACAGCATCAGCATTTGGGCTATTCTGAAGGGCTGTCCGCATTGTGTAATGGTGATCTGTCAGAAAAAAAAAGGCTGCAATAATGCAATGCAGATGTCCAAATAGAAGAGAGACGTGGTCCCCAGACTGAGCTGATACCACTTGCCATTCACAAGTTTTGGAGGCTTCTGAGATTACCATTTAGCATAATGTGTGATGTTGGAGGCTGAGAAATCCAGGGATGGGGTAGAGGAGGTGTTTCAGAGGACGATAATTGCTATCACTTGAAAGGCACCATCCCTTAGCATCATGAATCTGTTCCATTCCTTTCACCCACTTCCTGTGCCATCACCTTCTGCTTGTTTTCAATAGCTCTTCAAACAAATTAAATCTGTTTATTCCAACTAAAACTCTGAATACAGGGTATTCAGGAATAGACAAGCCCACATTTATTGCCTGATTCACGTTTTGCTCCTTGCTGTGCATTACTGTAAAAGGGCAAGAGTGCTTCATGTTTTATTTGGTTAATATAATGTATATTTAATTTGCATTTTTAATATTTTTGAAGGTGAAGGTTATCAACTTCAGCAGCGCTGAGCATGGTAATTTAATAGCTTGTAGGACAATTCTAAGATTCTCAGAAGTGGCTTCATTGGGAAATCTTGCAGAACCTCAAACAAACTTACCAGTCAAAAGCTTACCTGTATTAAAACTGTCACCCATACTCCATGAAATAGCAGGAAGTTACAAATGTGCCCCTATCTCAGTGTTGCCTGTTCATTTCACTCCAGATGTTTGCAGGAGGACAAAGAAAATCTTAAGGGATAAATAGAGCCTACTAAGGTATGCCAAACACTAATGAATGCTTCAATTTCTCCACCACTGGAAATGGTTGAGGCTATAATTTTGAAGTTACTACTTGTGTACCTGAGAAATAGAGAAACAAAAAAATGGCCTTTATTAAAGGGAGTATATGAAGTTTGTGATAGTGAAATTTATGTCTCTTAATCTAATGTTTGACTGTAGGTTCTGGGCTTCTAAGACAGCATTTTTTACCTGGTGGATTACATGTTATGAAAGATACCAGAAATAAATGAGACAAATATATCCCTTGACTTCTGATGGCCAGTGTATGCCTTTTGCATTGTTTTTCCTGACTTAGAGATGGAATTATACCATGCAAAAGGGTTTGCATTCTGCAAATTAGATGCTGAGATGATAATATTTTCAACCACCTAATAATGTTCTGAAGTGCAAATGCAGGTAGAAAAATCTCTTTACTCAAATTAAAGTAATTAAGGTTGGTCCAAAGAGGCTATTTATCTATACTGTGTAATTGTACCACTCATGTTTTATAAAGCAATGATTGCCAAAGTAGACATCACTTGAAAAAAGAAATTAGGTACTGTTTTGACAATGTTTCTTCAATATGGGTAAGTGCATGCTTTTTTGTACTACTTATAACATTTGTGGTAGATGTGAACCTCTGTTTGCTTAAAAAGCTGTATGTCAGCAAAGCTGGTGTCCTTGTACTGAACTACATACATCCAGAAGCACTTTATACGCCTTCCTCTTCCGAGTTCGTTTTTGTTCCGTTTTATAGTTCTATACTAGCACATAATACACATATTTTACTTTTTCTTTTTTTCCTTTCTCTAAAGATGAAATTATTTTGAAGGGCTCCTGAATTACAAGATTTTAGTGTGAAGTTGATAGTTGCAACATGGATATGAAAATAGCCCGAGTGTCTAAGACAAAATTTTTGACCTGTGCCGGGCTAATCTTCCCAAGATTCCTCTCCTGCCTGTTCCTACAATGATATAACTTCTTTATTATTTTTGTTCTTCTGGTGTATTGGTTAACATTTGGAAGCCAGGATTATGAATACGCTGTTATCTGACGTTGACAAAGATATTCTGTACAGTGTGAAGGAGGGTGGCATTTTGTTCATTAACTTTCTCTTCATTAGACAGATATTTAGGGTGCTTAACTCTGTAATGCATTTGACATAAGAATTGCCAGAAAGAAATGGTGGGTGTGTTGTGACTCACCAGATCAAATGTCCTTGGCACCTCCTACCACCCCCTTGTAAGCCAAAATATACACATAACATGGGTCAGGGGGTGATTTCATTAAAAACACTGATTTAAAATTAGGTCACTATAATTTCAGCAGCATCAAGACATAACATTTGTAAGGCAGTTTAACCTTGTATTTATTATTGTTTAGATAAAGGTTATTAATTACCAGCTGCTGTTCCATTAATGGCAACATTCCAAGAAAGCACTCAGAGGCTTCCCTGTTCACCCATCTATCCATTGTAGTGAGTTGGAGACAACTCAAGTATTTCACTTTAGAGTAGAAAACTTCAAAAAAAATTGTCTGCCAGGCCTTTAAATTCTATCAGTTATTCTTTCTGTTAATAAAATGCAGATCTGCAGCATAATTTTTAATGTCCAGTTTTAGGTAGAGAGGGGGGAGAGAAAATTGATTGGGAATTGTATTAGTACTATTGCATCATCCCACCTACTAGCAATGTTAAAATTATTATTACAGGTACATTAGTTAATAAACTCCAGTCAGAACTGTCTCCAGTTGTGGCTGCTTTATTAAGTCACTGGTCTCTTTTGAACGTTACTTAATTTTTATTGCCTGTTCAGTTATAATTTCTTCTACCCATCACTCTTTCCTTTTGTTTCCCCCAAGAATATTTGTCATTGCAAGACATTACCACAGAGTGTAATGTATTCTTCTCTACTAATTAGTTACCAAGGCCCATTGAAAATTTCAATAGCATATATAATGCAATAACCTATTCAAAGATATGAAGAGAAAATCAAGGGAGAACAAATTTATTTTTATTACACTTAATGCTGTTTTTTGCTTGTAATTTTTTCTTGTGATGGACTAGTGCTTTCAGATAGAGATCTGTCAGAGAATGTGTAATTTGTTTGTGTATACTGCAGTGCAGAGTTGTGAAAGAAAAGCAGGACACTTCATCAAATGACTCCACAGCACAAGTGGTTACTTCCTCCTGCCAACTCCTATGTGGCACCAGGAGCCCTGGGAAGAGCATCCACTGGCTAAATAAGTGCATAATCCCCAAAGAAGCAATTGTGGGAATTTGAGTCCAGGGTTGAAATACACATAGCTGCTTTAAATGTGCCTTTCTTTTATTTTTAGTTTTACTATACAACAATAGGCCTGAAGGGCCATGCAGAAATGGTTAAATACTTGGGCAAATGAGTTTATTTATAATGAAAGAATAATTCCAGTCTCAGGCATTTGCTTTAAAAATTGCATTAGTGAATGTCATGGTCTTACTTAAAACAAGCAGCAGAGTCCTACATAGTATTTTGATAAAAGGCAGCTGGTGTTAGGCTCATTCATTCATGGGATAGTTTTTTTTTCCCCTGAGATTGCCCTGCACAGTTACAACCAAACGGCTCTCTGATAAATTGTCTAGGTGCAAATACAGTTTTACAGGAGATTTTATTATTTAGAAACATTTTTACAAGAAAATGTTGTAAGGCCTCCAGCAGAAGCTCTTAAAGCAAGAAGCTTTAATGTTATGTATTATTAAAAAAACTATAACCTGTAGAGAGAGACATCTGAAGAGTGGTTACTGAGAATTGTCCTTGAAGCTATCCAGATAATCTTTGCACCAAATAATTTCTTGCCTTTTTGGCATATCTTATTTCTGTGTTTTTGTTTAAGATATAATCATGTATTTATACACCAAAGTGCATATAGATAAAACATGATATTGGAGCAAACAGGAGGTTTAGCAACGTTTTGTAATGTTTCACACATTTATTACATGTATTATGACATTAGTTACCTGTCTGTCATAGATCAGTAGTGCTTTAAGCTATTTTTCCAACTAAGATTTTTGCTTTCACTATGTTAATAGACCAAATCAGCAAATGAGAAAGCATGTTGGGATAAAGAGGAGAGGAGCTGGCATGTGGCTTTTTGGCCTTGATGCAGAGCATGTGACAACAGGTTAGCTCCAACAGGAGGGAGACCAACTGTTCGTAGTCTTTTCTGCCCATGGTGGTGCATTTTGCTCCACTGATGCTTGCAGATCATAACAGTGTGATTCAGAAAACTGGGGTTTCATACCTGGAAAGTTATAGAAGTCCCCAACACTGTTATTCACCTAGGAGCCTTTGAAACTAGTTTGAGTGTGTTCAACAGAGAGTAAGAGGAATTTATTTATTTCCATAAGAAATTGTAGGGCAAGAGGTGAGAACTCATCTGAGGGATAGTTCTACCTGTACTTTCACCAGAGATCCACATACTGAACAAGCCCCATACCCCTGGGAAAGATCTGAACCCAAAGCTTGAGATATATAACAACTTTCTGTGAATGACTGACATTCACGATATCGTTAAATGTTAACTGCAGGCAACTTTCTGTTATCGCACTCTTCTAGTGCAACAGTTTTAGACTAGAGGAACATATTTTATGACACCTTCTCACCTCATGATACTCCTACATTGAAGGAGCTGCTGTTTCCTTTCATCTCGTTGCTTCATTCATTGCTTTATGTGGTTGTAGGCAGACTACATTCAACTTGGTACACATGTACCTGGCAGCACAGGGCAAGCATCTGAGGATACAAAGAGCTGCTGGAAACTGAAAAGGTCCGTAATATTCTCCCTTTAGGGAGAGAGAAGGGGGGAAAAAGAGCTGTGATGTACATATTTACAAAAAAGTGGAAGGAATAGGGGAAGAAGTACTCAGAATCAAATGTGTTGATTCCAGCAATAGAAGGAAAAGGAGGTATAAAATGGTGATTGGTGAGAAGCTGTTAAGAATACTTAACATACTTCTACTTTCAAAATCTGCAAGTAATGTTTTTCTTCCCTTCACTAAGGCAAAAATGTCCAGTGTCCTGATGTAGGTGCACCATGCTGCTGAAATTAGCATTGCTGGGAAGTAAGTAATTTTTTTATGCCTTCAAACCAATGTGAGTCTAGATCAAGATCTCCTTCCAAAGCATTATAGGGATAGATGTCTCAGCTCTACAGACATCTCAGTAGCGGATGTGCACGCAGGAGCAGTGCTTGGCAATACCTGTATTTGCTGCACATGGCTCCCTGATCTTGCTTCCCAAGCTCCTCTTTGTGGTTGTTGAGCAAAGCATTCAGTGACAAGTCTCCACAAGCTCCTGTGTTGTTCCATCTCTTTTTCTTCCAAACTGGTTGCTCTTGCCTGCTCTGGACTTTCTGTACTTGTTGATTCAGTTAGTTCTCTTTCTTTCTTTCTCTCTACCTGTCTCTGTTTCTCACTTTCTCTCTACCTGTCACACTCTCTCTGGAATTAAAGAGCAAAAACCAAATTGTTTGAAGGGGTAAACTGAGATCGTCTTATCTAACTCCATTTGTGATTAGATAGGATAAGAATTATGCTTCCTGTAGTCTGCAAAGCATTACTATATATTATCAGTGTCTTTGTTTTCATCCACAGGTGGATGGGTATTTACTTTGACAACTGATCCCTGAACAGGTTTGATTGGGTTCTTTTTTTTCACTATATGAGGGTTAGGTTGCATTTGAGCTCCTATTTGATAAGACAAACTATGCAGAGAGAAACATATCATGTGGGCTTTATTGATGTGTAAAAAATGGTTTCTTCCTTTTCTGCTTGCAGTATAATGGCCAAAGGGGAATTTGCTAATGGTTCCAGGAGAATGATATTTCTGGGTTAGTAACAGGGATGACAAGTAGAAAACATTTTTTTGCCTGACTAAATGGCCAGCTTTCATGCTTGGTCAACTAATGTCCTGTTCCACTAATATCTCTTGGGGAATTCAACAAATACTTTATTAGGAGAATCATAAAATTGTACTCAGCCTACCCAGCCTACCCCATCAAACTTGTTTGGTGAGATGTTAATGCACATGTGCTTATTCTCATTGTCTGGTTTGTTGTTAAGATGATCATCCTCTTCTCTCATAATTACTGTAGTTGGAAACAATGAGTCTTTGCATCTGCACTGATAAGTTTTTGTGGTGATTTTATAAGTCTAATTTGACCATCTATTTTGGAGTGTAAGGATTTCTTAATTAAACACAGCTAGGCTTGAGCATATGTTTTATATTCCTTGTCAGTGTATCAAGCACTGTTACAGCCATGTAGAACAATTGATGCTTAATTGTGGAATGAGATAAACACACATAAAATCCCATTTCTATTGTTATTGATCTCCCATATACTTCAATGGGATAATTTATGCCTACATGTAGATGAGTAGGTCAATTGGAGAGCAATTTACACTTTTTTCTGAGGCATCAGATCTTGCTAGAGGAGCGACAGACTGCAGATGTCAACTATTCCTCCCTTTAGCATGGTAATAAGAAAACCTTTGTTAATGGACTTGCTGGATTTGTTCTTTATTGGGTATTGCCATCAGTCTGGAAGCATTAATAGATGTGGTGCATGATGCCAGACTTCATTTAAGCAAGCTAACAGTAATACTTAAAATAGAGCAGGAAGACTTATCCTGTCCCAGTTTGGTGTGTGACTTGAAATCCCTTTGTGAAATATATCTATTTTGTATATGCAGGGTTTTTTTGTTAGTTTGTGTATTGAAGAGTGGCTGTGTTTCTAAAATGTAATGAGCGTTCACAGCACTGCTTAAATAAGATTGTGGCAGTGTTATATTTGGAGCAGAAAAACCTAGGGCACAGTGCTATGGTGGGTATGGATTTCACAGTTACGGGGATTCTGAAGGCAAGAGCTTTCATTTCTGTTCTGCTCTTATACTTGGCAGCTTTTAGCGTTATGCCTATTAACTTTTATAGATGTCATACATTTTTATGTTAATGGTGCAGCTTTGAGTATAGCGAAAAGCTCAGCTTCTGTTCATCAAACGAGTGCACAAGCAAAATTATGACACTTCAAAATGGTTAAAAATCTGCTTTTATTACTTATTATCAATCTATTGCTTGTGTGTTTTTAAGGTAAAAATGGATTATTTTTTTTTTTTTTTTAGTGTATCAGGACTTGCAGAACTTTGCACCTGTTTCATAGAAGGATTTATACTTAATTTTACTTTTAGTAGGTGTCAGCACTAGCAATTTCAATTTTGCTGAGGCTTGTGCCAGGTTTTACAGTGAGGTAATTGAAAAGCACCTGTGTTTCTGTGGAGCTTCCTTTCATCACTGTGTAATGAGCATTCTGGCAGCTGTGTGTAAAGTCCCACACCCAAAGAGTATAAAGCCTTGTTTTCTTTTCTGCACTACAGTTAGAAGCAAGTTTCTGATTTTATACAAAATCTTGTGTGATTCGTGCAAGTGAAACATCATTTGTACTGTAGGCTGATGTAGCCCAGAAATAATTGAGAGCCAATCTCTATTAGAAATCTTCCAAAAGCATGAAGTAGCCAGTGAACCATGCAGAGAAAGAAAAATGGGTCCACCTCTGTTCTGCTGAGGGAGCTCCTTGCACAAAGGAAAGCACACCAGCAGAAGGAGGCTTCTGTAAGTCATTTGTCCTTTTCTGTGTGTCTACCTTTGGCAGAAGTTTCTTCCACTAACCTATACTGTTTCCTCACTTAGCAGCTCTGTTTATCCCACTGTTCTTCTGGTACCAAAAAACTAGACACTGTACTTTTGTTCTGAGTAAGTTTAGGGTTTCTTGAATTTTTGTTCTTATTTTTTTACTTTGTTTTTTTTTTTGGCCAGAGAGGAAAAGGAGGCAGGTATAAATTTTTGTTAGGATTTCTTGACCTACCTGAAAAGATGCTAAGAAGAAACAATGTTTGTTTTTTTCTTTTGTTTGGTTCCATATCCAGCCTCACTGCTAGGAAAAACATCCTTATTTACAAATAGATTTCCATCAGATTCAAGAAAGTACAGAGTAGAATGCAGTCCATTGTAAAATTTACCTGTAAAGTACTGTAGTAGTATTTTGCATTCAGTTTAATGTTTTGCAATTGCAAAGTTACACTCACAAAGTCAGTGCTTGTTATGGACTGCTTACTGATTTATCTTGCCCATTTAACTTCAGATAGTCCTGCTATGTTTCTTGTGTGACCCTTGTCAAATCACTTAAACACAACTTCCTTGAGATAGAGAAAGTTAAATGGTGACAGTAGAAATAGTTCCTTAGATTTTACAAAATGTTGGTAACTGCTAAATATGGTGATGTTGATCAGAAGCTGCTTTTCCTTTTATTGTACAGTGACCTAATCTAGCAATGGACCTCAGCTAAATTGTCTTTTTTTTTTTTTTTAATATGTGTATATTAATCTGGACTTACTATAAATTAAATTAAACTCTTGAGAAAATTCACTATTATTTCTGAATGTTGGCTTCTCATTTGATTACATACTTGTAATATGGTGTAAGGTTTTTATTTTTAGTAACTGTTTTCCTCTTTTCCCACAAACCAGAACAGCAGTTGCTATTTCTCCATGGTCCTTCTAATCAGCTTGAATTTTTTTTTTTCCTTTTTTTTTTTTTTTTTAATTTACAAGCCATAGTTTAAAATCATTCCATATGGACCTTTCATACCAATATGGGTTTTTTTTTCATAATACAAATTCTAACCAAATGTATGGCAAATCGCAGCACTGCCAGCATCCTAGCTAGAGATGGCTCTAATCCAAGATAAAAGATTTTGTTCATTTGAGCAGTATAGAATTTTGCAAGTTCATGTTTGTATAGCTGAGCTATATAACCTGACCAAAATTTTATAGATGGCATTTAATGTACTCAATGTTGCAATATGGTATCTGTGGCTTATTTAACCATTTACAGCTTTAAGTTTACCATATGTATGGCTGTGATTGTCCTCTGATTTACAGTAACTGTATGCATCTCCACATAATAAACAACAGAATGTTAAAATTATTTATGTGAGATAGCTGAGGCAAAAAAAGAAATTGATGCCTCTCTGCAATCTTTCAAAATTAAGTATTTGCAAAATCTGGATGGAAAACATTACCAGATTAAAATGACAGTATTTTTCGATCCACTTGGCATAATTTATGAAGGACCATACGCAGGTGGTAATTAGGAGAAAATCAGCCTCTGTCAGCCAGGTTGGAAATATCAAAGATGAGCAGCAGATCCAGTGAAAAAATGTCTGGTGTGTCTGCCAAGTAGGATTTAATTTTTATCTGATGTCATATTTGTCTGTGACTTCTAAAAGGAGAGCAATGATATTGTTATGAATACTGATGTGGCATAAGAAAGACAGGATGAGCACTGCTGAGCCCAATGGCTAGGTCAAAATAACTCAGTAAATTTAGTTTCCCTTTGGTAATACATTCAATAAACTTATTAAGTGCAGTTAGAGCAAAGGAAATACAGGAATTATATATAAAATAACAGGAATGAATGCACTGTAGACATGACCTGGTACCATAGATATGAGAGGCCGGAGATTAAAGGATTCTCTTTTTTGAGAGCATATGTAATCTGTATGGTGAATATTAGTCAGTGAATTTCTCTTCACTTTGAACCAGGGCCATGTAATTTATTCCTGGAATTACTGCAGTAATACTAGTCTCAATTAGTACTAATCTCTCCCCTTTGGGATGCAATGCAAAAAGTGAATTTTTCAAGAGGGTACTTTTAAATGTTAGTTATTTTTTACATAGTTTTCAGTGCTTATTATTATTGTTTGTTTCTTGCCCATTTTCATTAAGAAATACAAATTATAAAGGAAAAATATTCCTCAATATTTAGAAGCTTTAACAGATCTCAGGTGCAATACAAAAAGTAAAATGTGTAAAATCTGTATCATGATTCAGAAAACTTTGGTGGACTGTAGAATTTATCTATTGTACCATCACAAATGACTGTTAGATATTTGTCAAGGATAGTGAAAAGGCTCAGATCCCGTAAGGTATTTAGCTTCCTAAGTTCTGCTAATATTCATTAAGGATATTGGAATGAGAGATAGGCCTTTGAAAATCAGTGCCATAACTTCTTATGAGACAGTTATGCATAAATTATATCTAATTCTATTGAGTGACATCTTTTTAACATGTTGTACAGATAGGTCAAAGAGATACAGTTCATGTACAATATAAAAAAAGTGGAGGATTTAACAATTCTTTTTTTTATTCCCTATACCCCCACACCCCCACTGTCCATATTCCTTATTTTTGTTAATTCTTTCACTGATTAAGTTTTAAAAAAAAAAGAAAAGGAAAAAGACAAGAAGAAAATAAGAAAGGTATTAAATCCAGAAAAGTTTAATTTAGAACATCATAAATATTGTGTAGTCTGTAGGATGTATTGCTTAACAAGTTATCCACAGTGAAAGAAATTACTGAATAGGAAAAGCAAAGGCTTATTAAATATAGTTAAGTGATGATTTTGCCTCCTCCTTCCTTCTCACTCAGAAAAATCACATTTTATTCAAAAGGAAAAAAAGCAGTCTGGTATGAGAGCCAGTAAGGTAACGCACTGTCTTTGTCTACTGTGTATCTAATAGATTCTCATTAGCCATCCCATTTGGCAGTCTGCACATAGACTTCAGATTAGTTTGCTTTGCAACCATCAAAACACTAAAGATGGGAGCTGTTTGCTATCAAATAAATTAGTAAAGTGACTTATTTGTCTAGCTTGTCTATTAAGTAGGAATCTGAATATTTTTCTGTTATTAGAGGCTGCTGTAATAGCATACATATATATGTAAATAAGCCATATTTATTTTAGATTTTATATTTGCTCTACCTGAAGAAGGCTTCTGATGTGGGCTGTCATAAGCAGCTGAGCAATTCAACTATCCAGAATTGAATCCTACATCAAGTGTAGGATGGGTGAAAAACTCAGTTCTAGATTTTCAAATCAGAGCATAACTGGCTCTGTTTCTTTCTTTTTCAGTTTCCAGCTCCTGCAGTCACATGTGTAGCGAATCTAGTACTGAGGGGTAAATTTCTAGCCAGCTTTTCCTCCCAGTGCCATACAGCAAAATACCTTTGTTTTTTCTAAGTGAATAATAAAGAATTTTATATATATATAGATACACACCTTATAAATCTGCACTTTTCATGGGTATGTTTTTTGTATAGTATAGTGACTATGCTGGTCCAGGACTAAAAGTGCAAAGGACAAAAAAGATATAAATTAAAAGCTAGAGAGGAGCTAAGAAGTTTTGAATTTGACTGCTAAAGGAAATAATCAACATTAATTCAGAGTTCCAGAAGCATCCTTGTGCTGAACACTTGAAAATCTCACAGTACCTTTATTTTCTTACAAAAGCAAGCTTGGCAATCCCAGTCATCTGTAGGGAAAGCACTTTAAAGCATTACTTCCAGTTGGTGAGATTGGAGGTGGGGTGAGTTGTTTTTTTTAAATCGATTCTATATTCCAGTGATTGAAAACTTTTTCCGAATAATTGGAAATATTTGTGTTTTACTGCAGCATTTAATATTCTGTTTATCTCCACATGCACAGACTTTCTAGCTTCTCTCACACTGCCCAGCCAACTGTTCCTCTCAACATGAATTGAAGGCCCGTTAGGTCTAGCACAAATACCTATATGCTTGCAGGAGGTTTGTAAATAATGTTATTATTTGCTACCTCTGACATGAGGGGCAAGTGGTCAAGTACAAGCCAATATTTTTGCATTTGTTGGTATTACAAAGTTTGTTCAAGTTTTCATACAGGGTCGGATGCAGTGTCGGTGCAGTGTTTCTTAGTGCTTTGCCCAGGTTGCAGTTTTGTGCAGTAACACACGTCCTTTCCAGATTGTAGCTTTTTCCTTCTGCCCTGGCACAGCAAGCTGCCTTGTGTCCTGTCATTCCATATCCATTGCACCCTTTAAGTCATGGGAGGGGTTGTATTTCTTTCCCTTGTTTCCTCAAGTCAATTACCCCACTACTCACAGATTGCATGAGGATGAAGCTCAGCAGAGCCTATGCGAGCTGCCTTGCACTGAACTAATATCTCTCACTGAGCTCTGTGCCGTCATAGTTGTTTGAATTTGTTATTTTAAAGCTAAATGTTCCATTGTAGGAGGATCTCAGAAGTCCAGCTTCCTAACTCCTGCATGCCAGCATAAAGGCCTTTGACCAGTATCTGATTAAAAAGACTTAAAATAGCTTATTTGATCAGATACATTCAAAATGAAGGGAGGAAAATGTAACCTTTGGAAAGGCCTAAAGACCTCCACTTCAGTCAGAGCGTAGCATTGGGATATCTGTAGATAAGCTCTGCAAATATGGCTTTAAGATATGATATTAATCAAGTTAAGTAAGCTATGAGGAGGCAGGAAAATTCTCCCAGGTGTCTTTCTGTAAATTGTGCTAACCTAAAGGAGATTCCAGTCACCACATTTAGAGCTTGGCAGGAATTTTCTATCTCAGGTCAGGTTAACAGGATACTTCAGAAATTATTTTAGAAAAGAATAGTCTTTCCCCTCCTGTGTTGCAGTTTGTTGTGCAGTCAGCCAGCTCAGCATCAAGGAGGTAAACTGAGGTAAAAGTAGTATTTTTACAAAATAAAAGAGGGTATGCCTCCATTCTTTCCAGATTTGCATGATTTGTGTGCATTCTGTGGTGTCCAGTTGAAAAATTATTTGTTCTTTGGGCAAGTACTGATTGCATCTGTCAACAGTACAGAAGTGGTGACAGCAGGAGAAATGATACAGATTTTAAGTGCTTGACAGGATGGTTATCCCAGCATCCAGGCAAGCAGGTGCAGATCATGCCAGCTCATAGATGAGTTAACCTCCTTCCCTGCTTTTTGCATTTTTTCACACTTGCATTAGCATGTTGCTTAGGAAAGTGTTTAATCACATATGGGACTCGTGTTGAGATGAGAACAAGAACCATGAACGAAACTGATGGGCCCATAATTATAAGATGATTTCTCTACATCTGGGTTGCTACTGTGTTATCACTGGCAGGAAAGGGATAGGCTGTTGGGGCTGTTGTTCATTCAGTTTTAATGCAGGAGTGAAAGGGACTAATGGTAGATAATCAACTTGAATGTCCTTTGGTTTTCCAGTTCCCTATTCCTGGGACTGTTGTCCTAACTCAGCTAATAATATTATTTTGCATATGTGAAGAATCAAAATTGTCTTACTGTTTAGAAAAGAAGATACAGTTTTATTGACTTTCTAGGTGGCCTCATGGGAAGGTCACTAAATCCGGTGGGTGAAAAGGGGGGGTGGGGAGGGGTGGAATATAATCCACATGATACATCATTATGTTGCCATGAATTGCTTTCAAAATTAGCTCTATGATAACAAGATTGTGTCAGGGAAATAAGCATGTCACTTTTTTGAAATATAGTCTGAAAGTTGTGAAAATTTCAGAGCAATTGTGTTCTAGATACCGTGTGCCTGAAAATTAAGATGGTGTTATGAAAGCTTGAAGAAGGCATTTACTTTCTATTGCAATGTCTTGTTTTTTCCAGAGTCCACTTAAGTCAATAGCTAGCACTCTGTAAACAGGGTTGTTATCTTAGAAACTTTATTTTACTGTACCTTGTTGCTAATGGCCAATCTCAGTGAACCACAATCCTTAAAACAATTTGAATAACAGAATCAAAAGGAGCATTTCATTTCAGTGACACTAATTATTTCTGGTAACAGGTTTTAAGCAGACAAAAAGGATTGGAAGTAGGAGGACCAAGAGGATGGAAGTAGGAACTGAGATTATGTTGAAAGAGGGGAGTAAATCTGTGTTCTGTCCCCTTCCCAAATCAAGGCTAGTTGATTAACATGGCAGTGCTGAAACCTTTTTGGACAAATGTCAACAAATCAGGCTACAGGGCTTGTTCTGCCTGTAGTCTAAATGGGTAATAACTCCCAACTGCCTTGAAGCCAGACAGCTTTTCAATCCCCAGTCTGAATTACTGCTGCAGTTTTAACCTGGTTATGTGAATAAATCATTCTAAAAAAATAAAAGTAAGAGGATATTGGACATCCTAAGTATTTATGGCCTGTGGTTACACTGGTGCCGGACACAGTGCAAGAAAACCAATTTCCAGGGGTGGCCTACTTCATACATCACTAGTCAAGTATGCTAAAGTGCTGATGGCTACGAACACCTAACTATGCATGATTAGACCACAGTGGCAGCACACATTTTTTTCCTTTTATGTTCCTTGGCTTGAAATTTAGAGGACACATTGCTCTTCAGCTTAAAAGATCAGAGGTCAAGAAGTTTCAATCTCATCCTTCTCACATTACACCCTTAATTTCATTTTTCTGCCCAAAACACTATTTAGATTCACGATTAGATGCTGTGGTGAAAAACACTAAAATACCTGTTTCTTTCGCTTGTCATCTATCTCAACTAACTAAATCCGAACTGCAAACTCAATGTGAGGAAGGCCTAAATAAGAACAAGTAATTGCAAGTATGTCCCCTTTTTCTCTGTTGGATGTAAAGCAGACTACAACTATGGGGAGTGACTCAGTAGACTACTCAAGTATTTGGATTATCTTGCATAGGTGTGGTGGTGGCACAGATCAGGAAGTCTGAAGCATAAAAAGCATGCAAAGAGGAGATTGCAGCACCATGCCTTAGGCCAGTGGCTGTTATATTGAATCCATGCCCTAATGGCATCTTCCCAAACCTTTTGCTGATGGTAAGTTGCATCACTGGGTGGTAAGCAGATGAGTAAACTCCCCACAGAAAAAAGTTTTGACAAGACTCAAGATGAATTCTTTAATCATGGTGAGCACTTATTGACTTGTAGGTAATAATTATAAAATATCTCAAACTGAGAAGAATGCTTGCATTGATTAATTACTATTGGGGTTTTTTGTCCTTGTCCAGTGCCTAAGAAGGGATCAGTCACAGTTGGATTATCAGCCAAGTTACCTAGGTCAGGATCTTTGAGTTTCATGTTTTGAGTATCCAAACATTGCAGTTTTGTCCAGCAATATATCAGCTGACTTGTTAAAAATTCATGTTTAATATTTCCTACCAGCACAGCCCAGACCAGTGCATTACATGCTCATATCATCTATGATTAAAATTGTGAAGAAGGGATAGAAAATACCCCTAAATTTGGTGGCAGTCCCTTTTGTGCAAGTGTAAATGAATGCAGAAACTGCCAGGTAATAAATAAGGTCTTGCAGTCTTCATTCCTCAGATCTATTTGAAGAGGTGGTTGTTACCTGAGAAGGCGGTTCTGTATTATCTCAATCTGGCCTGGGGGTGCTGGGATAAATGAGGTTGTTTGTTTTAACAGCTTCCCCCCTCACTCCACTCTTGGCCACATGCTTATTCTCCTCTCCAAATGATTTCAATTGGTCACTTACTCCCTTGGCAAGTCAATTCAGTTTACTCATCTAGGAGGAAACAAACTGAGCCAAAAAGAAACAAGTGTCCTGTTCAGTGGAAATGCAACCGTGAGTAGGAGGCCAGGAGACTGGGATTTGATAAGTGCCTGTTTTCACAAACAGCAGCTTGTTGGATCAGCTGTCATGTGAAACTTCATGCTCAGACCGGGTTCAGGAGTCACAGCTTCAACATTCCCTGAGTGCTCAGCAGAGGTCTTCCTCCTGGAAGTGAAGTGCTGTCCAGGCTTCTATAAAAATAATTTTTATTAGACCTTGCTTACCTGTTAAAACATAATTTAAGAAAATCTCCACATTATGATGAGATTTACTAAGCACTGGATATGACTGTAATCCCATGAAATATTTTGGACATAGGGAATCATGTACATTAATTCAGTTGGTATTGGGTGATACTTGGGATAGGAGATTTTACTTACATGTTTATAGGGAAGCCCAACAGCACTGTTGATTCTTAAATATGCTTTGGTCTTCAACTTGAGAAAATCAATAGCATCAACATATGCAAAGAAATTTTCTGAAACACATAATGGTGTACAATAAATGTACAATTTTCTATAACAGGATGTGTTGCTGCGGTTTTGCACTCTTCTGATCTGTTAAAGGTCTGATGAAGACAAGCTGTCATCATCCATTTAGTATGGTCTCCTTTGTTTTTTGCACTTTGCAGCAATGAAGATAGGAAAACAAAATCAGCCTGTAATACAAGGACTTGTTTTTGTGTTTGATAATGTCTGCTTACTAACAAAAAATAGGCAAAACCTGTCTTTCAGGATACATAATAAATACTAGAAGAAAACAACAATTATCCAAAGCAATTGGGTAGATGCTGCATGGTCAAGATCCCTGAACTTTCTGGCACTGGCTACTGACAGACTGTGTTATTAAAGACTTCAACAGTGCAGTTTCTGTATGGGTTTTAAGATTCACTTAAGGAAAAAATGTATTTGAATGCATTTTTATGTAATTGTAAATTATTCATTTTAGCAAATTTGTAATCTCCTTCTCTTCATGACAGTTACCTTTGTATTCCCTTCATACACACAACTGAATTCTCATTTTCTTTGCCCTCATCTCTGTCCAGTTTTTATTACTGAAAGTGTAGCGGGCATATTGGTACTTTGTCACTGCCCTCTGAGACCCAGAACTGTATAATGGAAAACAAAGTAATGCCATGGATGAATTTACTTTCAATTTGTTAATATATGTATGAATACTATGAATTATTTGAAATTGGATCAAGTTCTTAAAGAGAGTAGAACGCAATTTGTACCAAGCAGAAGATGAATCAAAATCCTTTTTTTTTTTTTCTTTTTTTAATTATAATTATATAATAATGGGGGGGGAGTACAGAAAGTTGGCCACAAATGCCACTTGATTAGCATTTTTGTTTTCAATATATTCACATATAAAGCTGAGCAAGCAGTTCAGATATTTGTGGGGATAAATGAACTTTGCTGAACTTCTTCAAACTCTATCCTCTTTTCCTTATACACTAGTTCTAGCATGCAACTTTGCTAGTGCATTAGTGTGTTTCTAATGACAGTAACGATCTGTGAAGAATGTGACTTTAAATTGCTATGCTTAATTATAGCTATTTTTCCCCTCTCTGCTCTCCTGCAAAATTGTTTCCTTTTTTATTTAATAGCCAGCGATCAAATGATTTAATGAAATGTTCTGTGGAGAGTTTCTACTGAAAGCAGATTTGACACCTCTGATAATTCAAGGGGTTTTGGCTCATTTCTTAGGACAAATGGCTTTAAAGCCATCCAAGGCTTTACTATCAAGTTCTGTTTATAATTTTACTTTTGGATACTGTTTTTAGAAATGCAGTCTCTTCAAAATTGTATTCATTGCTATTTAAAGCCTACCTTTCGAATGATCTAATGAAATTATTTTTGGAGGTCCACAGTGATCTAAAGCAGTCTCTTATGATAGACTTCAGCTACCTTTAGATTGAGCTATAAAACGTTACATTAGTTACTAGGTTTCAGGAAGCACTGTTTCCATCCAACAGATCTTATTAAAATCTATGGACCCTATTAGCACCTGAATTAGGTGCCAGTGCTCTGAGTAAATATATTTGAAAGAAAAAGGAGGCTAGTGTCTTTTCTCCGAATTCCAATCAGTCATCATCTCGGGTTTCAGTAAATTGGGTATAGAAATTTGTGGTAGATATACACTATTTCTTCTGCAAGTGAATGTTTCTTTTGCCTGTAGGGCACAATGTGAAGCCTACTGTCTTGCTCAGGGGACGCGTCGCATGATGACAGCAAAAGTGGGGTATATTTATCTTCTTTCAAATTCTAACTTCAAAATGCTTTTGAATTTTCACTCCAGACAAGAGTGGGAAGAAGTTTGGGGCAGGATGGCAGGGGAATCAGAATCGCTATGAGTGGATTAGAATAAAGCTGCTGAAATGAAAGAAAAAAAATATATGCTAACTTATGCCTCCTGTTGTCACATTATGAAATAAGTTATACAGAATATAGAAGTTTGTGCCGAAGTTTTTGTAGCAGACGGCAGCATCTTTCGAGTGCATGTATGAGCTTGTGAACTACTAGAACATCTCTCTGAGGGCAGAAATATTGGCAAAAGAAGTGTACAATGCTCTCTTTATCCTTTCCACTCCATTAGTGCAACAATGTAACGAAGTTAAAGTGAGGTAGTTTGTTAAAATGGGAGTTCTGCCTTGGTGCTAACCCATAGCGTAGAGGAGGTTATGCACTGCGGTGTCAAAGAAAAATGAGTGCTAATGGAGTAATGTAATTAAAATTTATTGGGTATGAACTGTCTCTTAAATGTAAGATTGATATAGGTTATTTTCAGCTGCTGCTTTGCTTAAGGTTAAACTCAGTTTGCTTAAGATATCCTATGTTCTTTCTTTACTTGTCTTATTGACATACTTGTTGAAGTATGGTGAAATATTTCAAATATTTGGAGAACTTGGAGTTGGGAAAGACTTACCAGCCCATATAAGTCTGTTCTTCTGCTAGGTCTCATTACCATCTGTTCACTCCCTCATTACTTAGCATGTATGTTAATTGATGTCACAATAAGGATTGTGCTTATGGGAGAAAAAAAAATATTACATGTGGCAGGACACGCTGCATGTTACATATTACCTGAGCATAAAATCTGGGCTTTTCTCATCCAGTGACATTTTCAGCACTGCCTCAACTTTGATATGGTAGCTGCAGATTATGGCAGTTCTGGTGTCCTCAACATGGGACACCAGAAGAGGGACATGGAGTTTACATGGTCTAAGCATTCCTGCCCATGGCAGGGGTGTTGGAACTAAATGATCTTAAGGTCCTCTCCAACCCTAACTACTCTATATCTATGAAAGCAAATTTTCCATATCATTCCATGCAATTGGCAAATGTATGCTGATGAGAGATGAAAAATGGGTATTCTGCTATGTCTTTTGTAGAACAGTAATTTAGATGCTTACCTGGGTTTTGTGTTGCCTTTGGGTAAAACCTACAGAATGTGCTATTTATTTGTGGATAGAGAAAGAAAAAGGAAAGGTAACAAATATAGTTGTCTATATTCTTATTGTTGAAAATGGTATAGCGCTGATTCATGTTATCATCCCATTTTTGCTGTAATGCATTCCGGGGAAGATCAAATTACCTTTATTCATGTCACTGTCACCACAACTCTGGAACACTACCTGTATGTACCATGGACTGTATAATTTGCCACAAAACATTAGCTAGTTTTACTGCATAGTTAACACTTTCCAAAGTAGAAAAATAAAAAAAAAAACAAATGGCAAAGTCATGGCAGCCCCCAGTGCATCTCTTTCTTATTCCTGCACAAAGCACTTGTGCCTTAAAGAGTTGTAATTTGATTGCAGAAAATTTTTTGGGTTGCAACTCCAGTTAAATGCCTTCAATTATTAAAAGACATGCCACTACAATCACTTGTGCATTGCCTCAGAGAAAGAGCTGAAAAAAATTTAAAACCCTCAGATGCAAAACATGTGCTCAATTTTGCTTCCCTCCAGAATTTAAGCAAACACTGTGACTCAAAAACTAAATTTGCACATATCTACTTCCCTGCTGCTCCCATTCCTTTAGCTGATTTCTAATGTAATAATGATATTTTGTTGCTATTTTGAGACTACCCAAGGGAAGTGAATAAGTTCTTAATTTTTGAGAGAGTCTAGTGATTAAAGCACCTGCTTTTCTTTGTGTGTGTGCATGTGGCCCCAGGAGTATGTGCTGTGAACATGCTTATTCTTTAGTGTGGTATTTCCCTCTCAAGGTGTAATGATTTGCTACAATTTTGCTAGTATGAGCTATTACTAGTATGTTTTTTTCTTGGACACCTGTAAGCTGCTGGAGATATCTCTCAGTTTTCTACTGAAAGACCAATGAATCATTACACCACAGAAGAGAGCTGTAATGAATTCTGATTAATCTGTAACACACCACCACTCCAACGTTCTTTGTGAGTGGAATTTTCAATAATATTAATATTTGAATTACAAGGGGTTTGGAACTAGATGATCTTAAGGTCCTTTCCAACCCTAACTATTCTATGATTTTATGATTTTCATCAATTCCATCTGTAAAAGATGTACATGCAAGTGGTATTGCCATTTGGGACTATTTAGTTGGCAGAAACTGTAGGGGTGCAGTCCCATCTTAGCATCTTAGTCCAGAGTCTGCAGGAATCTGTTCGTTCTTGTGATGGTTTTTCTCAGCTTCTCTTACAAACTAAATATAGTGACCAGTCACTACTGCCAAGATGTTTTCCCTACCTACTCTTTTCACAGACTGATGCTTGCATTTTATTCCTTTCTGGGCAGATATTTTCAACTCCTTAGCAGATGGACTGAAAGAGGATTAAATGGGCAGTGTGGATCTGGACAGAGTGTTGTAGTGTATAACCCACTGTGTCAGAGGCTGGATCTGAAAGTAAGGGAGTATCTCTGATGTACTCCGACAGTTCCCCTTGTAGGGTTTGCTGTCCTGAAGAGGTTTTGTTTAGAATTTTGTATCTGATGCATGTTTCATCCGAATTTTCAGTGTCTTCAATGAGATAGAACCTCTAAACAGTAGTTATTGTATCCCTACATCTTTAAAGAAATCTGTGCTCCAAATCTTTGGATTATTTTTATGAAACCTGGAAAAATAAAAGTTCTTTTAGTTCTGTATTAAACAGAGAGCATCAGTAAGAGCTTTCAGGTAATGGTAAATAGCCTTAATTTTTGAAAGTATTCATGCTGGAAGAACTATGTAAGCATAACACCAAGCCTCCCATAAGATAGCAGAAGGTAAGAGGCCAGAGATTCCTCAAAAACTGCCATGGGTCTGTCTGGAAAATTTATGGATTTGGGCAGCATTTATGTAATACACTAATATAATTGTTTTTGAGAGATTATAAAATAGATCATATATAACGTAGTTCCATGTTTGTGTATACCTCTCCTTTATTTAATAAACACTTCAGTTATTTAGCAGAGAAGACTCAAATGTACTTACCAAACAACTATTTGATGTATTTTGTGTATTGGTATGTTTACCAAATATAAAGGGGATGATGTTTCACACTGTATTTCTTGAAGCACAAATAAAGTTCTAGAGAACACCTTGATATAAAATCACACAAACAGAAATTTTATCAAACTGCTTGATAAGCTAGAGCAGTTTTTAATTGTGCAAAATAAGACGTTACTACTGCTGAAATTATGAGAGAGATCAAGCATTACCTGCAGGAAAGGTCCAGTGGATTCTACTTAATATCAATAAGTCACTAAGGAGAGCGGCACTGAGCAGAATAGAGCGAGTGTCTCAGAAATTAGAACTTACTGTACACAGACACATATTTAGAAAGCTAGCTCTCCAGTGAGCATACATAATAAATATTAAATAGATGACTGCAGTTCGAGGCTTCCTGGCAGAGTTGTGGTATCTATGGGAGAGAGGGTGCAAGCAGAAATGCAAGTTTAAGTTTGTGTGTGGATAATAAAGCTCTCAGTCTTCAGATGAGAGCTCATGAGTTCCTACTTTGTGTGATAGAAAAATCTCACAAATATTTGGCATTCTGTAGATGTGATAAGACTGAGTCAGCTGCATCTTCTAGGTGGGTTTGCCTACTCTTCTCTGTAGCAAGTGTCCCAAAAGAGAAAAATAGCTTTATATCCAAAAGCTGGACTCCCCTTGTATATAAATTATAGCTATTACTAGTTTAAAGCAGAAAAAAAAACATTCAAAATAACTATGTAAGCTGAAACTGGTGTTAAAAAGTTAAGGATTTTACTCTGCCCAACTTTTCTCCACTTGCAGTCTTCACATTCCTTCCCTGCTACCACCACAGTATTTATTCCAGACTTTGTTTCACCCCATCATTTCTGCGGCTGGAGAGCAACATTTATGCCATCTG
This sequence comes from Myiopsitta monachus, assembly GCA_017639245.1. Taxonomy (NCBI): domain Eukaryota; kingdom Metazoa; phylum Chordata; class Aves; order Psittaciformes; family Psittacidae; genus Myiopsitta; species Myiopsitta monachus. Next base: position 67,156,695 of record CM029917.1, on the reverse strand, counting down.
TATTCGGGGTTTCCAGATAATGGCTTTTATCCATTACCTCTGAGGCCTGTGTGTTTGCTTCTCCCTTCTCAGTCATTTCTGCTGTCTAGGCTCATGTCCCTTTGGTAAGCTTCCATTCCCAGTTTTCCTTTTTCCTCCCTTCTATTTACTCTCCTTGCATCTCAGCCACAGGGAAATACCTCCTGTTCCGAGAATCTTTACCATGACCCAATGCGCAACAGCAGGACAAAGCAAATAACAGCCTTCTCCCCAGTGTGCCCCCCCAATGCTATGTTATAACATACCTTATATAATATACATTATATAGTAAATGGCAAAAATAAAACAGATGGTTATCACAGCAAGACATTGCACATTTGTAGGAGAATGTAAATATATTAGAAAATCAGCAGAAGTTTGAAAGTGTTGGATGCGCTGTGAAGACTGAATGAAATGCAGATGATAAAGTACACAGCTTTTACTCACTAACGGCCAATTTTTGGAAATACTTAAGTCAATGGCAAAGCTTTCTTTTATTTCATTAGAACTGGATTTGGCTGTAGTTACTTTTACTTGAAACACCCTTAGGAATAAAAAGAATAATTAGAATTGCAGTGAAAAGGATAGTGCAGTGGATTCAAAAGAGAAAATATCAATAAAGTGGAAATGTATTTAGCATTATGACATATGGTCTTGTTAACATCAGACCTGAAATATGATACATTATTTTGGCTATCTAATATCAGCAACTAGAAAAGGAAGACCATACATGGGTGGTGATTGGATCAATGAAGATAACAAAGATTTATTTTATAAAAATCAGTGCAAAGATAAAACTTAGGATGAGGGCTAAGAGACTGAAAGATTACCTCTTTTTTTTTTTTTTTTTTTTTTCTCTACACACATGAAGTATTATATACTGTAAAATAATATGAAATATCACTTGTTCTTTCCTACTTGCAGGAAAGACCTGTAATTGTAATTCACAGTCACAGCTGGAGGCAGTAGAAGTTTGGGCTAGGTATATGATGGGCTTTATTTTTCTTAGTTCTTAAACTTCAGAATAGTTTGTCATATAGTGCTCAGGCATTCACATGTGACTAGCAAAGACTGACTTTTAAAGGAAGATGTCTTCTCTCTATATTCCTGATAAAAGATACAAATAAAAGTACTCTTCCTTCTGCTGTATTTTGCTTACCTTCGTCTTCATACCAGAGCTGTTCTTTTGTAAGACTGTAGTTTTTCTTGGCAGTCTTAAGTGTATTCTGAGGTTTCAGAGCTGACATTTGAGGGTTCAAATGTGCTCAAATGTAATTCAACAATGCTAAACGAAACCAAAAGAATTTAGACAATTCATTAATTACAACAGGACTCTCCCATGGGGTCATTTGCTGGCATTGGTAGTGGCAGGTCTTTAGGAAAAGAATCAACAAGTATTTTGGTCTGTCCTCCCGCCTTCCTGCTACAGCTGCTTCTTTGTGCTTGGCAGGGTGGGCTTCCATGAAGTTGGCTAATCTGTTTTTAAATGCACACATGGTTGCGTAAGTAGCCTGTAAAAAGACCACCACCTCAAACTAAAAAAAAAAAAAAAAAAAAAAAACCAACCTTTTTATTGCACATATAATTTCCAATAATTCCTTTCTCACCTCAGTTTCTCTGACATGAATTTTCAAGACAGCAAAACTTAAGTCATTTCAAGTGGAGGTGCCAAACAACCCCTCTCTACCTAAAATATCATCAGCAAAAAATTTGTGAGTGTACTTCATAGTTACATGAAGCAAGAAGGATCAAAAATTGAGCTGTAAATTGTTCAGGGGTCAACTTTAAAATATACATGCATGTATTTTGCACTTGAAAGTGAGGTCATACGGACATACAGGTGTACTAATTATGGGCTAAGCAGACTGATGTTCCAGCGACATGAATCTACCAAGTATCTATCTATTTATCTTTCGCCTTGGATAGACAATTCTGGTTTAATTTTTCCTTATTTACTCTTTCACAAAACACAGTTCTGAAAGTGGAGGTTTAGTGATACTGTAGATAGCTGTGCTCATTTTCAGTTAATTAAGTGAAATTCTAGGATGTTGCCTGGCTTTAAGAAAAGCGTAGTTCATGAAAGTAATTTTCTTTCATGTATTGTGATATTAGTCTGATATAAGTTTACATGCTTTTAACTTTCAACTGCAAGATTATTTTGATCATTTAATCTTCTTTCAGTAGCATGGGAAGGGCCGTTCATCTTCATACTACTTTATTTAAACAATAAAATAATGAAGCTTCTTACATGGATAGCACTGGCAATCAGATCCAGTAGAAAAGCGCAAAGAAGAACTAATGGCCAGGATAGAAATGTAGTTGATTCTTTTCTCTGCACTTTTAACTAGAAATGTAATAATTTCCACAGGTTCAATTTACTTCATAAAATGAATCATCTCTCTCAAGTTCACTTTCATAGGTTTTTTTTCAATGCAGTCTAGTTTTCCATGCACTTTTTCACACACTCCTGTAGATGCAAGGCTGTTGTTCACATTTTATGTATTTTTGGTTGGTTGGGTTTTTTGTTCCAAAAACCCCATATGGAACTTTTAAAAATAGAAATACTTAAACGTCAGGCCTTGGGCTGTATGGACATAACTTTCCACTCAACTACTTTGGGGCTGGTCACCACTGCACCCAAAGCTCAACAAACAGGATGGAACATTTCCCTTTTTGCCAGTTCAGGAGACTCTGATTTCCAGGGCTTTGTCTCCTCACAAGTTTGCTCAAGAAAGAAATTGTGTTTTGCTGTTTATTCTTTTCAATGCAGGTATATGCAACTATTTTACAGCAGCTGAGGATCTAGTCCACTGCAATTATGGCAAATAGTTTTTGATTTTGTCATTTTGAAATGGGATTCTGTAGATGTCACATTTGGGCAACTACTAACAATCATGGACCTACGACTATGTCTGACATGAAGAGACTGTGCTTTCTTTGGTGTTCGTCCTTCAGATTGTGTATTGGGTGTAGGCGTCTTGTACATTTGTTTTGTCTTTGCTTCTCGCCATCCTAGTCTATTTTTAATTGGTAGTAAATTAAATGACTCTTCCCCCTGTCAAGTCTTTTTTATTTACGATGATAACTGGTAAGCTATGTCCCTGTCTTTATCTCAACTCATGAGCTTTTTAATCTCATTTTCTCCCTTTGCTCTATTGACGAAGGAGAGTGAGTGAGCAGCTGGGTTTGCATGTGGCAGCCAGCCAAGGTAAAATCCACCACAGGTTGTAAAGTTAGTTATTTTTAGAATGGCACAGTTTTTTCTTTGAGTGAGTAAAGAAGTACAGGGTGCTGGGAAAACATGAAGGGATCATGGAGGAATGCACTTTTCCTATCCAACCTGGGGGCCTGATCTCTGGGAACTGCAGCAGGTGTGTTGCAGACCTGCATGACAAATATGGTAGGGTCTGAATTTGTTTTATGATAGAAAAAGATTCAGTAAACATTATTTTCTAATGGAGTAATGTGGAAACTCCAGACTGTTTCTTTGAATATTAGCTGTGGAAACTGTAAATGCATCTATAATGAACTTACAATGTCTCTGCTTGTCTGAAGATAGAGTAACAAAAACTTCAGTAAAAAAGCTTCCTGGAACTGTTTTTAATCTGTAATCAAGTACTATTGGGAATTATTCTAGTCACCTGTTCTTGAACTACAAGTTTTTTCTTATTTTCTTATTTTTCTTATTCAACTGGAACAGGGTAGTGCTAGGGAGATATTAATATCGGTTGCTTTGCCAGTCGTGCTTTTCTTCTAAAGTATGGAGGGAAGAGGGAGATGGGAAAGACAGAAGTTTTCTGACTTCCAGGTTTGTGCTTGTTCCAGTTAGATCTTTTGGCAATGAATAATTAGTAAAAGCAGAGACATTTGCTGTCCAGCACTACTGATGTGCCTCACAGAGCAAGAAAAACAGAATTAGTGAATGATGAAGAATTGCACTAATTTTTCCTCTTTTTCATATTCCCCCTCCCCCCTGCCCCTGACTGTAATGCTCTGTGCTAAATCTTGTTATTCTAGCCTAAAGAAGTGAAATGTGCCACTTGAAATTGCCATAGTTCTGTATGTTAAGTGTCTTTAATTTTATTTCTTTATCTCTGGCTTTCTCAAGTGCTTGTCACAAATTAGAATAATATCCTTACTCCTTTTTCTTTATGGCATTCCCTTTTTTTCTGCACTTTATAGAAACTGCTCATGAAGGCATGTTTTTCAAATACCTTTCTGCATTTTACTTTCTAATTACATGACAAAGGTGGAGTTATTGATGCTGTAATAAACTATCTGACTGAGTTGGCTGGAGGGAATTCCATTTTTGCTTAACTTCTAACATTTATCAAACTCAAAACTGCTAAAAATTAAATTGGGCCCTTAGAGATAACACTTCCTTACCAGTGTTGTGTTGAATCTGACACCAACATCCAGGGGTTATATTCAGTATTGCTTGACTGGCATAAGTAAAAATCAAACTAAAAATTGCATCACATTTCTGAAACATGAGATTTTATCTTTGCTTATAGGCATTGCTTTTGCCTCATTATAAATTAAAATTACAGCTAGATGCATCAGTATTCTGTACAAATGATGCCTAATATTATCAACTGTCAGGTCTAGCAGATATCAAAGGCAATTCTTGGCCCATGTTGCCTTGACAACACATCTTAGTTTTGGCCTTCTTTGTCAGTCCAAATTCTTGAGTTCATAGAATTTAATTAAGCTGCCTTTTTTTTTTTTTTTTTTTTTTTTTTCCTGAATAGGAATCATTCAGGGATGTCACTGAATTTGAAGCACATTCAAATAAAACAATTAAGAGGTGGATGCTATAACAATTTTTTATATTATACACTAGAACCTGCATGTATTTTACCTTCTTATCATCTGCTTTGCTATGAGGTTTCAGTGTGCAGGGCTATCACCTAATTGAGACCCACTGGCTCGTTCACTGCAGTTGTTTCTCCCCCTGTCCCCCAGTCATTTCTCTAGAGTCAGTGCTGGAGGCTGTGAGAGGTTGTTACTGCAGTTTAACCAGACACCTTTCTTTGAGGAGCTCTCACTGAACTATAGAACTGTGCTTTTTGGAAAGCACTGAGCTTAATGTTTCTGATGCTGTAGAGCTGATGTCAGCCCATGATAAGGTGCTTCAGTGGATCATTGCCTCCAGTATTAAAAATATCCTCCTTATTTTTAGACTGTATTAATCTTACTTCAGGTTTTGGCCATTCATTTGTGATTCTTCCATTATCAAATTTTTCTGCTTCATGTAGTTCTTAAAGACTGTAATCAAGTCACTCCTTCATGTTCCTCTAGATCAGTTAAACTCATTACTGCTCATTTTTATGGCATACTTTCCTGTTTCTTTAGGCTCAGGGCTAGATATTGCATTTTGAATCTTCAGTCTTCAAGAATTTTTCTGAAGTATGAACAGACAGGCAGGACCCAGCAGTCCAGTAGCACTTTGATTCAGTGATGGATTCAGCAGTACCAGGGCCCTCCTGAGCCTACTCAGTATTTACTTACCTATACACATCCAAGGTCAATTTTTGACCTACACCACTACACCATTGTAGAGAATTGCTCAGGTTCATCCTGACTAGGTGCTGTAACTTGTAAATCTTCATCTTCAGACACTGTTCCAAAGGAGAGTGTTACCATTCAGTAAATCTACTCTTTGCTCTTGATTCCCAGGAACATGAGAATATGATAGTCTACAAAATAACCAACCAAAAAAAAAAAGCAGATGGTTTAGTTCAAAGCTGTCATTACAAAATTAAATTACATTTCAATTTTGTATGAGAAGAGAAGAAAAATCAGACTTTGTTATTTGTTTTGACTCCTATCTGTACAGAATGTTTTCCTCTAATTTACTTGAAATTCTGGGTTTACTGTCACTCAAAGTCAGTATCTATCTGTTGGTCTGCTGCTTAGTAAAAAGGTAGCAAAAGTGACAAATCATCAATCAAGCTGGAGTATAATGTGATCTTTAATATAGTTTTGTTTTCAAAATAGATAAGTGTTGAATGACAAAGCAAAGGACTTGTCTATGTAACATCTTGGGTATTGTCTATTTCTAGCAATTTTCTTTCTACTGGAATTTCAGACTTCCATCTTTTTGATGCAACACAGCCCACTTGCTGCATTCATGCATCTAAATTACTTTAATAAATACCTGATAGATCATGTTCCAGTTTCTGAAGAACCTTTTAAAGTTTAATTTCACCATTTTCATGAATATACATTTCAGGTGGATATTTTATCAAGGAGGTGTTTTGTACTCATTTCTTCAGTTCTATTCAGAGAGCAAATGGACAAGTACCTTTATGGTGTATTATTTAATTATTGCCATTTAGAATGGGAATGCATGTTCATTTTTGGCTTCAAGAAGCTGAAATAAAGTGGTTAAATTATTGTAATTTTTTTTTACCTACATTTATCTGTGTTTGAAGAAATACACCAGCTGTGTTATTCACATAACTCCAACAGCTTGTATGTTCCTGTAACCATTTTGATCTGGATTGAGCCAGGGTTTTTTTCTTCTTTCCTCTTTTATGCTGATATTGATTTTATGGGTTTGTTTGCAATAGCACCAAAGGTCCCCAATCAGAAACGAGCTGTCATTATCTGTTCTGTGCTTAGCTGCCTTTGCCTATGAATAGGTCATCTCATCTTGTAGTCCCGTTAAAAGGAAAACACAGTAATTAGGACTAAAAAAAAAAAAAAAAGGAGGAGAAGGGATGAATGATAAAGTTGAGCATAACAAAATACAACCATGATTTAAGATAGCTTTATAGTTTCAAAGTATTGCTTTACATGTGTCAATAAAAAATTATACCAGTTTTCCACAAGTGGCACTTAGCCATAATTTCTTCAGAAATAGCTCTTATGAATCATAGGCAAGAATTAATCCTGAAGAGAGATTTATTGGAGAAAAGGGCAATTTGCATAGAAGAGCAAGGTACACAATTGAAATAAAAAAACAAAATCAAAACCAAACAGAAAACCTCACCAAACACAAACTCATTCAGTACAAAACTGCCTTAGAAACAGCTTGCTTTTTTTTTTCTCCCACCTCAGACTACATACTTTGCTCACTATGCCAGATTAATTTGGCCTGCAAGGGTGAGGCACCTGCCACGGTAAACTCTGTCTCAGCATAAGGAAAGATGCTCTTGGCACAGCAGACTGTGGGGATTCTGTAGGACAGGGGACAGCTTGTTGCATTTGTGTGCACAGCACTTTCTATATTCAAAGCTTCTTGTTTTAGTCCCAAACTTCTCTCTTGCAATTTTAAAAGCAAATATTTGCTTAAAGTATAAGTATAAATTTTTAAAATGCACATATCTTTAAAAAGCTTTATGCTTCTCCTCTACAAATATAGCTGTTCCACAGAATTAAGGTTCTTCCTGACATATGTATTATTTTTATCTTTAGCTTGGGAAGTATTGTGACAGACTTGAAAGCATGTTTAAGATACTTTTGTGGCAAACAGGTCGTGTCTGAGCTCTGAAAGATTTGGAGCAATTTTTGGTTTGCAAGGAATGGTTATAAGAAGGCTCTATATTACAAATTGGAAAGGGGTTCAGGTGGGCCAGTGTAGATTTAAGGGAGCTTGGAAACTATTAATGGTAATTCACTTTTCTGAACTGGAAGTCTGAGGAAGTCTCAAAATTATTTTAGTTGTTGCTCATTTTTGTGTCATTTGAAAACCTATGCTTTAAGTGTCTTAGCTTAAAATACCTGGGACAGACCCATGATTTGTGATGAGATTCCTTTCAGATTTAAAGCCTGTCTGAACACCATGAGATCTTAAGAGACTTTAGGTTGAAAGAAGTGTTAATAAAGTTTGTCTCCCTTTCTCCACTTGTCCTTCTCTCCAAAGGTACTATTTGACTTTGCAGCAAAGGGTCCTAGTTCAGGTTGTGGAGCTAGTCAGTGGGTGACAACTTCTTGTCATCAGTGATGAAGAGTGATAATCAAGTGGTGAAGGGCTAGAGAAATCTTCCCAGACTGGCTTCTCTGGTGGTCATCCTCTACCCCCCAGCACGCATTGCATATCGTTTTTGAGAATGTATTGGTCAGTGAACTCAAAATTAGGGGAAAAGCAGAAAGAGCAATAGTGGAGTCCTGCTTTGTCCTTAAAACTAGGCGATGCATGTTGCACTGTTTTGTTGTTTTGTTTTGTTGTGTTTTTTTTTTTAATGTTTTATAGCTGTGCACATTTCTCTTTGTTACTTAGATAATGAGAAAATGTTCTGTATGTCAAAAAGGGTGGCCTTTAATCTGTACAAAAGGGTTAAGACCTGCAATGTGTTGCAAAATTGGGATTGTGCCAAAAGTATGCCCCATATCTTTATGGGAGCTAACAGGAAACTGATAGCACCATCACAGAAAAATGCTATAACTACTCAGTTACAGACATTTAATCAGCAATTAGTATTTCTGCACATGGTTCTGCATATGCCTTTTCACTGTGTGCAGCTCAAGTAATAGATGTTCATATTTATGCAACTTTGTGAAGCATCATACAACTTTCAGCTGAGAAAATGCACAAAACAGAAGCAAAGAGGCAGTCTCAAACTGCCAGGATATAAAAAAGGATCAGAATACATTTTAGTGTAGGCTTGTAAAGAAATAAATTGCTATATGAGAAAGTAAAATGCCATGACACTGCACCTTGTATTTACACACATGCTAAAGCCAAACTGTGCCTTGCCACGCAGTTCTTCACTTGAGGACTCCTAGCTTTCTGATTGACCTCAGCAACAGTTCCAGAGTCAACTTACAGTCATGTAATGGAAAATCTTCAGAAACTCAAGTACAGGGTGATGAAAAATACTACTGTACAGTGGCAATGCATATCTTTCTTCTTTTCAGTGGCTTTTCACTCTCTGCAGAAAGCGACAACTAAACCTAACTTTTAGGGTTAGGTTTAGTGAAAAGCCCCATAATTTTTTGCTATTTTTTGAAATTTTATTAACTACATTGTGACAATAAACTAAATCAAATGAAACCTGAATAGTTACCTACCAGTTAGGTAAACATGACAGACACTGTTCTTTTAATGAAACAAGAAGTCTTCAATTTTGTCATACCCAGTAGACAACTTAGCAAAAAAAAATCACAAGTTACTGTTGTGCAGCTTCAATGTAAGACCTGTTTTCCTAATAATTTTTGTGCTATGCTATAGAACAACTTGTAACATCAAAAGCACCTTCCATATTTTCTGAGAACTCAATCTATCTCCTATTATTAAGAAAATAACCTTGCTCAGCAACTTTTTTGGCACATTGGTGGTGTGTTCTTTCTTAGTTGAGAAACACATCAGATTGCCGTACACGATTTACCTAACAGTTTCCCCCATACATATATTGTACAGACTGTATGTCCTGAAGATACTTAGATTTTGCCTCAATTTTTATTTAGCAGGGGATTTATAACCTGCCATGATCTTGGATTTGTATAAAGCAAAGTTTTGAATAATAATTTGTATAAGCAGAGGCAGAATAGGTCTTTGGTACTTTTCATGAGTCCTCGAGGAAACAATAGTGCGTGTCCCTTCGTGTTGATTATTTCTTTGAAATGTTCTGTATATTCTATGCTGCCAATGCAGTATAATTTAGTAAGTTGCCATTTAAATCCACATATCTTACTGTGATATTAAGTGTATTTAAACCCCATAAAATGCTTTCTAATTTATTTTTCATTTAGTCCATTTAATAAAATAGCAATAATGTTCTTTCAAGTGAAGGTTATGGAAGGAAAATTGCTTCTACTTTTAAAATATACTCCTCAATTTGCTGTACCATTTATTACACTGCAGAAGTCATTTACCCTCTGGAACATTCACTTAGAATAAAATTATTGCTTAATTTTTTAAAAAAACATGGGAGATTGGTCATGTTCTTCATAACTTTAAATGAAATTTTGTACATTGTTAATGCTTCACAGTTATGCTTAACAATAAATGTGAAATTTAAGTTTATCCTAGGTATTGTTTTTGATTTTGCTTTCTGGAAGCTTTGTCATCTTCTGCAGTCTTTGGAGAGGTATTAAAGAATTACAAAAACTGTTACAGTGATGATGCTTAAGTTATCTTGAAGTGTTTCATCATCACTGCTGTTGCTCTCAGGTTTCTTCTTGTTACAGCAGCCAGTTTTAATATAGCCTATATTGGCTTTAAAGATGTAGGGGGGGGGCACACTTGGTTCACCAGCACTGCTGGAAGGTCATGCATTTCTGATGTTCCCATATGCTTGGAAGGCATCTAGGAAGAAATGTGATATTAGCTCTAAACCTCTTGAGTCTGGTTAAAGTCCAAGCACCATTTCTGTCAGGAACCTTCTGTTCTCCTCTTCTCTTCTTGCACCTCTGTGTGCCAGCCTTTCCTTCAGTCAAGTATTGCATTCAGAGGGTGAAGGTGCAAGACTGAGAAGTGGATCTGTAACCATGACATTTTAGAATCTAATTTCTTTGTTTCTTTAATATTTCATATAAAGTATTCTCAATTTACAAGAAACAATATGTGTTTTCTAAACTGCCAGCCCTACAGAGTACCTCTGGGAGCGGTAAATCAGGCTATGTTGCAACTTTAATGGTGTTGCTGTGCTTAAAAGTTATTTTTCATTGTATTAATTGCCCTCCACTTACACCTCTGAAGTCCCGTTATTTTCAGTCGATATGAGTAGTTGTAGCTGTTTGGAGCTGCTGATTTGTTACATAAGAGCAGAGCTAAAATCACTAGTTTGCCTTTGTTGTCCTGCAAGCTATGGCCTTGGTTTATGCATCCTTTGTGGAACAGTTTTACTGCTGTCTAGTTGAGCATTATACTTGCCACAATATTTTATGGATGAAAAAATCAGAGTTCTTCCCCCACCCATCCTGGAGAAAAGATACTTGCTAGATCAGTTCAGTTTAGGGATGTGAGGAAACATAAAAAATTTCTCTGTTAGGTCTTCCAGCTTGGATTTAGGATACGAGTCTCAGGCTACTTGGTATTGTCTTTGATCAGTTCTTTTCTTGAATCTCTGAGATTTATGTCTGAGGCTCTTAATACCTTCACATATACCTGTTTAGTCCCAAAGATGTACATGTTGGTCCAGGAGAGTTCAGGAGAATGGAGCTTGATTGGCTGCTTCGCTCTTAGGTAACTTGGGTTTCTTAAAACTTTTATTGCAACTAAGAACTGTCTGTCTTAATTTCCAAAAGAGCAAATTAATCAATTTGTCACACTTTTTTCAACCTGAAACATGATTATTTTTTCACAGGTATTACATGCCAGTGATGATGATAATAATTTCTATTTATTTAGTTATGAGAATTGATGGTACTATGCGGGTTTCACTTAGGAAAGTTATCAGTTGTCTTTACGGTAGTCCTATTATTTGTTTATCTTGCATCTAAATGTTTTGTCATTCATAGAACCACTCCTAAATATCTTTTTTCAATATAATATCCTGCCAGGCATTAGAGCAAGTAAAACTTGTCAGATGCAGATAACTGGCTTAATAATGCCTTAACAAAGTAATTGTGCTGAAATTGAAAGCAGTAAATAGCCACGTATGCTGCCTGGAATAAAGACGATGTGATTTTATTTTTTTTCCTGTACATGCCCATGTGTGTTGGTGGAGATCATGTTCCTAGCAAGTATGCGAAAGAGGGTGGGAAGTCACATAGTAGTCAAATGTAACCACGAGGTTTTAGTCAACCTGGATACACAAATATATTGGATTACTTTGTTATGAAAAATTTGTGTTAAGATGTAGCAAATGTGATCTAAGAAGCAGAAAAGTACTGGTTATGCATGAAGTGAAAATGAGAAAATAGTAACTAGTAGCAAAACCATGCATATGAAGGAGCCACTGTCTGGTTCTCATGTGGTGTTTATGGTTGATCTTAAATCTCTACCTGGGTAATGAATATTTGAGATGCAGAGCCTTTGTTCATATTCTGATGAAATATTTTATTAAAGAAATAATTTTTTTTAAAACCCACCCGTGATTTTCAAATTGTTTCCAAAGGACTGAGCACATTGTGAAAGCCACTGCTTTAGCCCCACAGTGTGAAAAGGCACCTTTGAAAATGTCTTAGAATGATGATGAAAAAGAGGAGGATCCTTTATTTTTGTGTGGGAATATAATGCAGAAGTGTTGTAGCAAGTGTATCCATAATTACTTGTGATGGTAATGCAAATGCTAGATTTAAGTCTTTAGAATATCTTACTATACTTACATACAGGCAGAAACCTACAAATCTAGTTTCAGGATGACAGTGTGGCTTGTACTGTAGGTAGATAAGAACATATTGTTTTAAATATTTCTTCCAGCTATAAAATTAACATTATTACATTTTGGCAACACTTAAGATAGCTTGTTCTGTTCCTAAATTATTCATGAACTTGCTGTAATATCTTTCACTTTGTTTGTGGTGCCATTGCAAGCTCCACAGATGGGCTCAGATTTAATTTAATGAGAATTTCCTGCATGTACAGAACAGTGTGGGTGTCTGTTTAGAGATGCACAAAATTGTGTGGGTTTAAAAGCATGACGATTTGTTCTTTTGGTATTTGAAAATTAATACTTAATTCCCAAGCTCCTAATGGTTTTACTAGGCAAGTCTGAGCACTCTGGTAGTATCCTCATGAGCACTTGATTTCATATGGCTTGTGAACAGAAGTTTCTTTAAACTCTCATGAAGGGGAATTAGGCATTAGCTGGAGTCAGAACTGTAGATAGACTAGACTGGCACTTGCTCACTTCCCCTTGTCAACCTATTCATCTCACATGTCTTCCATTTGCCCATGTCATCTCCCTGCCCTACCTTTGCAGTCCATTCCTACACACAGTGAAGTCTCTGTGTATTTCCCAGAGGGAGATTTTGGTTAAGCTAACCTTTGCTTTACTGAGCAGAAAGGCATCATAGGAATTTTCTCTCCCCCCCCCCCCCCTTTTTTTTTTCTTTTTTGCTTTAGTATTTTTTATAAATGAAGTGTACGTACTTACAAAGTGTAAGAAAAACAGTTTGTGGGGGGTGCTACTTGTTTAATTTATTCAGCTCTTAAAATCTCTTATCTAGCTGCCTCAGGTCTCCTGGTTTTTGTGAAGTATTTACAATTGTTTGTTTGACAAATTACATTTATGGTGTTCTCTTCTCAAGTTTACTTGGATTCCTGGAATAAATGCCATCTTTTCTTGAGGAGTGGAGTGGGCCAGTGCCTTTGGAGATTGTGATCACAGTCCCTGGGGATAATTTCATATTGCACAATAGTAGTTAGTGCTCTTGAGTCTTTTGAAAGGATGATAAGGATGCTGCACCCTGCCCTCTTCATCTTGGGAAAGAGTTAGCTCGGAGATATTCTGCTGTTTTGAAGAACATGAAGGCAGTGTATCTGAGCTAAAGTAGAGATGGGTAGGAAACTGCTTTGCACACCCCTAGTCCCCACAAAAAGTATTGCAAGCGGAAGCTCGCCTTCATTTATCAATAACAGTCCAAGCAGTGGTTGAGGTACCGGTAACATCTATAACAGCTTCTTTCTTTGAAAGATATTTTTGTGAGAGACAATTAACACATTTGATAGCAGTATGGATTGTTTCTTCATGTCCTTTTAAACAGTTTAATTTTCACCTGGCATTGGTTGTCATTTCGAAGTTGCTGAAACAGGCCTTTCTCCATTATCACAGGGTATAGCCTTCCTAGTCCCTTGGGCAGTATCATGTCTTTTCTATTTGGCCTATAACCTTGATCTCATTCTCAGTTTTGATTACCTTTTGTATCCTGGCATCTGCTTTTTCTTACATAATGCTGGTTTTACATGACAGCTCTACCATACAGCTTTTGTTAGCCATGTGCAAATCTTAAACTCATAACATTTCATATCCCAGTAATGCAATATTCTGTTTTCTGGTCTTGGCAGATGCCATATTTTCTGATCCATATCTGTTCAGAGCTGCTGTCAAAATATTTTTCTTAACCTGTGACTTAGAGCATTTTGCCTGCTCTTAGCTAACATCTCTCATGGCCCTCCCTTTCTCTATCATGCAGAATAAGATGTTTATTTTTTTTCTGTTAATGATGCTGAAGGCCTTTCCCAGCCTATGTATTTTTTGTGTGATATCACGCCGTTTCAGACGGACCAGAATTTTTTCACCCACATTAGTATGCTAGTATGCTTCCTCTTTCCCTGCTTAGGAACTACTTGCATCAACACAGTAAAACATCCACCAACTTGTTTCTCCATTATATCTTACCTTAATGCACCCTTTGTCTCTAGAAGAAGTTTGACAACAGCCAGGCAACTGGTGAGCTTGTCATGCTGATTACCAATACCTTGCTGTTTTCAGGTTGTCCCTGCTTGTTTCCATCAGTTGTCTTGTGCCTTGTACTTGTACCAGCGGGTCTTTAGGGCAGAGATTGTCCTTTTCATTCTGTGTTTGCAGTCTGACAGGGACTCAGGAAACTCCAGTTAGTATGGGAGGATAAAAAAAAAAATGCTACAATTACAGGAATTATGTGTATTGGGAAGGACTGATATCCAAGTTGGTAGCTATAGAATGGCTACTTTTAATAGAAGAACCATGTCTCTAAAGTTTGTTATTTCTGAGGAATTAAGAATTTTTCTCTTTTTCTTTTCTCCTTTTCATACACTACCATTGCTTTAAGATGTTCTTATCTGTATCTGCTAAGAGGATTGTTTATTTGCATCATTTATCTACGTGCTGAACTTCTGCAGGAAAAGTTAGAATTATAAAAAACCTAAAATGTGGGATAGATTTCTAAAATTTGAGATGAGCCCTATGAGGTGAATTCTGAAACTAAAGAAAAAAAACTTACAAAACTTAGAAATTGCTATAAAGGAAGTTCCATATCATTTTGCCTTGAACTATGAAAATCTATATCATATTTACAGCTTTGTATTTAATATAACTTAACAGAACCAGGCATCTGTTGAAAAAATTGTTTGCTTACACACTTGGGAAATACTTGAGTAAAGCTCACTGTTCTGGCTAATCTGATAAAATGTTTTACTTGTAATAATACCCACTTAGAATAGAAGAAAACGGTATAATTCAGGCAAATTATCTTCCAAATGCAAATATCAATGCAACTGGGATTTTTCAGCTTTTTACTTTCTGGCCTGAGACCCCTCCAGGCATCCTGGAGCCTTAGGAGCTAAGCACTGATCATAAAGTTCTCCACCCTGTGGGGGTTTATTGATGACCATCATCTGTGACCTGAATCCTCCCTGAGCATTCCTCTTTTGCAGTGCCATCTTCTTCTTATAATTCCACTTTTTCAAGTTCAAATAATTTAAAGCACCATTGCTGCTTTCATTACTTTTTGGAAACAGAACTACAGCGGTATTTCTAATCTATCAATTATAATGTCACTTTTCAGTGTTCTCCAGTTGGCTTTTGGTTCCTGGTTTGTTTTGGGTTCTTTTTAATGCTCTTTTTGCTCTTCACTGTCACTGAAGTAGTTATGCGACTTGCTCTACAAGGTAAAGCAACTGGCCTGTTGAGGCAAAGATCCTGCTTCTACCAGTTATTAACATTTGATGTGTTGCAGGTAAACAGGGCAGGAAAACATGCATCATGTCTTGCTGAAGGTCTGAAACTATTTCTAGAAGTATTCCTTTGTGAAGTCCTAACACCCAAGAGTGTGACATTGCCTCTTCACTCCAGCTTTCTTGCTATAAACGAGAAAAACTGTTTTCAACTTTTATACATGTTACCAATTAAAGACTCACGATATAAATATCTTCTGCAGAGAACAAATTAAAAGTGAAGTAAATCTTATCTCAGTGTACTTCTAAAACAAACTATTGTATTTTATTTTAGTAATTTACCCTTACGTTTCCTATACCAGTGAAATAGCTTGAAGTTATTAAAATGATTGTGCTACTGTGCTTGCAGTTGTATTTGTGGTAGTATGAAATTGCATTTTCTAGTTTTAGCAGTAGATCATATGAATCATAGAATCATAGAATAGTTAGGGTTGGAAAGGACCTTAAGATCATCTAGTTCCAACACCCCTGCCATGGGCAGGAAAACCTCCCACTAAACCATGCCACCCAAGGCTCTGTCCAACCCGGCCTTGAGCACTGCCAGCGATGGAGCATTCACAACTTCCTTGGGCAACCCATTCCAGTGCCTCACCACACTTACAATAAAGAATTTCTTCCTCATATCCAACCTAAACTCCCTCTGTTTAAGTTTGAACCCATTACCCCTTGTCCTCTCACTACAGTCCCTCTTGAAGAGTCCTCCCCAGCATCCCTATAGGCCCCCTTCCAGCTATTGTGTTTCTCATGTTAGTAAACAGGTATGGATTTGTAATTATACCCATGTACAGTACTTATGTTTCCCTTCCACACATAAAGCATTGCAATCTATAATATTTCCATTTGAAATATGGCTGGCAAAAACATGGGAAAATTATTTATTCCAATGTATATAAATTGCTAGGCATTTTCATCCCCATTCATTCCATTATAGTGATAATTATGATAGTTTAAAAATTACTTAAATTAAGAGGACTTGTTTGTGCTGATTGCTGGCACCTACTCCTTAATGCAGCATTTACATAGCTGTGCTTCAGCTGAAGGGTGAAGGACTGCTATACATTGAGAACAAAGGTGTGCTCACTTAATGCAATGCAGAAGCAAGTAGCCTGCAGTTGCTTCCTTTCTTCCCCTAATACTGAGGCTGAAATGACCTGTAATTTCAGGCTGAGCATCAGTATGAACTTTACTAGATCAGCTGTGTTGGTGGGACCTAGTGCTGTGACATCACCCATATCTCCTTTTGCTGTCTTCTTTCCATCTTTCCGAAATACTTCATTAAGTCCACATTTTGCTATTGGAATGGTAAAGCTGAATCTTAAATGTGGCAAAAGATACAGCTCATAATTTCTGAAATATTCTGAGCCATGCATTAGTCAGTGAGGGCTCACATGTATATGTGCATGAAGCTCACTTCTTTGAAATTTACCCTTCTATATATTACAGTGTTTAGTAGCTAAATTTGAAGCAGTGAATTTGGTTCAGACTATTTCAGAGTCCCTCTGGATGCACTTTAGAAATAGGAGATAAGTAATACCCAGGCTTTCTAGACATTTTTGCACTGCAGAAATGAGGATTTGGTATAAAGCAGTACTGATCTACAAACAAAGATGCACTCTTGTATGTATTTACTGATTTGTTGCATCAATAAAATTTCAGCCCTTTTTGCCGGCAAAAATACTGTTCCAAGTATTTCTGGAAAAGTCAGTCACTCTGGCCAAAGAGGGCTGGGAGAACTAGGACATGATTCATTTAGGTGTGTGATCTTTAAGGTCTCTTCCATCCCAAACCATTCTATGATTCTATGAGGTTTCAGAAAGCTTATTTGAATTTCTTGGACATCTCCTGTAACAACGTGTCCTTTTAGAAAAGAGTGCAAGGACTGTAGTGTTGGTTTGCAGTTAAATACTTAGTCACGAACAGCCTTCACCTGTGAGATGCACTTTCCAGCTTCTCAGTTCTGCGGGTGCCAGTGTGGGTCATCCATTCTCTTTAATCATCGCTTGTCCTGGGCAGCACATATTGTATTTGCAGAACAAAAGCTTTTGTACATATTTGACTGAAACGAAATGGAGGGTTACGCATGGGAGATTGAATTTTCAGAAGCGTGCAAGTAATCTAGAAGCAGTTTCTTGGAAAAATCAATGGGAGCTGTGCTCCCATGTCATATTGGTACTTTTGAAAATCCCAGTGAAACATTGAAGGCTTTGTAAAAAGTAAACATTCTCAGAGTCACTTAATGAATCTTAATGAAGGCGTAGAAAGAGAGAATCTCTTGGCATCCATATTTTGCATTTTCCTGCATGCAGTCAATTAACTTCAGTATACTTGTGTGACCAAATTCACCCATTGTTGAGCTCATGCATTGTTTGATTCTGTGGTGCATGCTGCAGTAGTTAGTTTTATCCAAAGGAATGATAAACATAGGATATTCTTGAGTCCTCAAGGCTTGATTTATGTTTTGGTCTTCTTGCTATGTTGTTAGCTAGAAAGCAATGCTTCTTTATGAGAACCACATTCAAACCTTACGTACTCATGCTGGAAAATTCACTGGAAAGATCATAATTCTTCCCTATTAGAACTTTCTGGGGATGAAATAAGAGTAAGAAGAAAAAAAATATTTAAAAACTGCTTTATAGTGTTGCTGTTAATGTCTTAATATTTACTTGCCTTGTATTTGAAACCCAGGACAGGGGATTATTGCCTCTACAAAATAACATACTGGTTTTGGGGATTTTTTTTCCTGTGCTTTTGGAGAGTTTGCAATGGATGGAAAAAGCTGCATTATTTTTTTAAAATTGCAATGCAATGGAGAGCTTGACCCTAATTTTCCACACAGTGGAAGGCTTGAGCAAAATCATCTTGAAGGAAAGATAGTGTGGATTTGAATCAACAGTATTGATGGAAAGTACAAGCATTGCTAGGTTCAGTAGGGAAAAGATTGTGCATTTATTGCTTAAAGAACTATTCACTGACAACTCCTTGGTTCCAACCACTTCCCCAACAAATGCTCTCTGCTCTCCGCATCCATATGCATCCTAAAGCTCAGTTCAAAAGAGAATCCTGTGTAAGTTGTCTTGATTCTTTTCCTCCTTCCCACTCCTGTTTTCTTCCTGTGCCATTAGATTAAAGCAACAACCAACCAACCAAACTAAAGGAAACCAAACAAAGCAGTCATTTTGCAGGATTAGAGGGATGAGTCATGAAGTCAGAAACTTATAAAGTGGAACACTGATAATGAATAGTGTAAGTGGAGTTGTATAAGAGGAAGGAAATTATTTTCCTTTTAAATAATAACAAATTCAAAGGATTTAATTTGAAATTTCCTCATGGATTTGACAGTGACTTAAGAGTTTTCTTCTAGCACCAGTTCCGCTTCCATTCTCACTAGTTACTCTGCTTCTGAGAGGCTCATACCATCAGTATTTGCTGTAGGTAGCAGAACTAGCCATCAAAATGAGCTAGCACATATAACAATCTTCCTGCAGTGCCCTAGCACCTAATTTTTGGGATTTCTTAGATGAATTAAAAAAGAATAGAAATTTTGCTGACAATTGTAAGCAAACAGATATTGTGGAGTTTACAGGTAAAAGTGGAATTAGATCCCTTATGGAAGGAATGAATTAATTTATTTTCAAGATTAATGAATGTCAGTTTCCATTTAATTGAAAATAATACTTGCAAGTTTAACGATCACCTCTGAGCTCTGGTTATAATATGTTAATAATATAAAACCACCTAGACCTAAATCACTTTAGAGAATGCATTTTCTAAGCTGTGGTACACTATGGTAATGTCGAGTAGTAAAAATATAAATCAACTGCAGTTTTTCCTCCTGCATAGATTAGTGCACAGCACATGCAGTATTTTGAAAAACAATAGCTAGTTGATCAGAAGAGATCTCATAAGACCTCTAAATCCCAACAGAAATCTGATCTGAGTTGCATTCATAGTTTGCCATAATTTTGAATGAAATGAAATCAGGCTGTGTCGTGAACGCCATTTTCAAATACATTACGTACATTTATTTTATGACCTGCTGATTTTGATCTGGAGAAAATCAGTTTTCTTTAGCTACTGCATATCAAGTTTTAGGGACATGTATGTGGGTTTGGTATGTTGCACCAGGTAGTTGTTTATGCTTTCCAGAACAGAGGTGCAAAAAAGCAGCGTTGGTGGATTGTGAAAAGTAATGATTAATGAAGGCCTACAGTGTGATAGATCTTACAGGCTGAAAGCTGGGTATAGATGTCAGTTGTGTATTTTGCATCTTTTCCAAACAGAAAGCAGAAAGATGCTTATTCTCTTTGTAAAGGATTCTGGGCACAAGAACTGCATCTTCTATTTGTTACACATCCAAGCACATCTCACCCTCCTCTGTTAGCAGGCTATCCTGAACAATGAGGCCAGAGCCAACAGCTTCAGGCAGAATAGTGATTATTCATTGTTTTTTAAATTTAGGACCTGTGTGTATTTGAAGGCTGGAGCTGACGGCAGGCATCAGCCCTGGCTGAACCACCTGTCTGTGTTCACATAAGCAATGGACATGCTAGGAGGATTATGAGATTAATGTTTCTAACATGTGCTGTCTAATTCTTTAGTGTTTATTTAAAACATGCTAAGCAGTGCTTATTTTATGGTTGAACAGTTGTAACAGTGTGTTGGAAGTTACATCTATTGCTGGCTATTTAACCCCAACCATCATGGAAAGCAGAGTGTGTCATGCCTGTCACAAAAGTATAACAGCAAAGACGAGCCCAAGCACTGAACCTTTTATATTATTATTGTTATTACCAGTACATTCTGCTGTCAGTGTCAGTGGCCTTGATTAACACGGAGTGAGAGATAAGCTCTTGTGAATTGATGCTAGCAAAGTGCTGGAGAATTCAGGGTAGCACATTATCTGGGTATTGCTTATTTTGTGATACCACAGTGCTTGTCTGTTGTGGTTTTTATACTACCTATTGCCCAATGATGGATTTTTTAGAGTAATAGAGTGTATTCCTTTCATATCGTAAAGAGCTTAAATATGTGCATGGGGTAGTATGCAACAAAAAGCAGCAGACTTTTATACAAAAAACAACTGAATGCTGTAAATGGTTTTGGGTTTTTTGGGGGGGGTTTGCTTGTTTGGTTTTTTTCTTTGATTAAGAATCGGTTACTGAAGGAATTGGTTATATGCACTGTACAATTCAAAGATTCTCTCTGCTAAAGAAAGCTGACATGTATCAGACAGGGGACAAGTCAAGTAGTGTTTCTTAAGATCAATATTTATCAGTAAAAGTGATGGTTATGAATTATTTTCCTTCTCAGTTATTATTGAACATTTACATTTTACCAGTTTCAATGAAGACTAGTAGCAAAGAGGGAAGTAAATGAACCAGACTGTATTTATTATGTGGGAATGTGCAATTTCAATCTGCTCTGTCAAAAAATAGTGAAAAGCATGTATAAAAAAATCACAGAAATGTGCATGGACACAAGAGCCATAACAGCTAGTCAGGAGCACCCCCTTCTCTTGCTTATATACTTCTCAAATCTTTTGCCATTCTCCAGAAAGATACCATTTCTCTGGTCTCCAGGCTAGAACTGCTTTATTGCTCAGTGTGATCTGGGCGTGGGACTTAGTTTGTATTCATCTGAGATTAGAGATCCTTTCCAGTTCAATTTGTTTTCTGTTTAAATTATTTAGGAGTGCTGGTAGTTGTTTGTATCAGTCTGAAGTGTGTATCACCTTTTTGTCAGACAGTCAGCCCAGAAAGCTTCTAATTCTTGCAGTTCAAATTCCCAAAAACATTTGGAACAAGTTCGGGGGAAGAAAAATTGTTGCTTCTGCTTTTAAGTTCAAACCAGAACTTACTGCAGGAATACTTCTGCCAGTTTTGGCTGTGTTAAGTCTTCTCATCAAAAGTAAAGGCCCAAAAGTACAGACACAGAAAGCCAAGATGCAAATTCCCAGCCTACCTGATTCAAACCCTGATCTCAAATATGCCATATTCCTGCTTTGTGTTCTGTGAAATCCTCTAATTTATAAGTGTGCCACATTGTATTGGAAATTAACTACTCTTTAGATCTGGATTTTGAGCCTTGCTGTCCTGTGCTGTAGGTGAGTGACATTAAATAATGTTTAATTGTTTGTAATAGTTCCAGGCAGAGGAAGAAGTCCGTCTCTACAGCAAGGCAGCAGCTAGAACACTGTCCTCTGTTGAAGGAGATGTAGGTTCAAGTGCAGCCAAAATTGGTCTGTTCAGGACCCTGTCTTGAGATCTCCCAGGAGAGTGTGGGATGATTGGCAGTTCTGCTTTGTGGTATGGCTTTGCTCTTTTTCCTTTATTCAAGCAAGAAAAAAACCTTCATGCACGCATAGGAACTTCGATAGCCTTTTAGCTTTTGTGCTGAGCAGTGGAGATTCTCACAGCGCAGAAGTAGAGGGGCACAGCTCATCATCCCAAACTGCTAAACCTCATTTGTCAGCAAGGAGGCTTTACACTGAAAAACTGCAAGTGTCAAAATAATTCCATGCAAATAGTAATAGTCTCAAAGACTAAAATTTTTCCATAAAATTGTCATCAAAATTGCAAGGAACAAAATGCCTATATGATATATTTGAGACATAATTTGATTTATAGGTATATATAACAGAGGTCTAAAGAAACAATTCAGAGCACCTCTGAAGTTGAATAGAGAATAACACCTTTTGTTGCTTTCTTGAACCTTCCCACAGGGCCCAGTGGGAGGTATATAATTCCCTTTCAGGCTGCAGGAAATTCAGCTGCATAGCAAGCTGAGGGATTATTTATGAAAATCTTTAATTACGTGAATAGTTCCTCATAGCTCTCTTTTATCTCTCTAGTTCTATTCTTAGCAGAAATTTACAAAATGTAATTCTCTACCTTTAAAGGAAAAAGACTTGAAACATTACGTACAATTTCTAGACAGTGCTTGGAACCTTTCCTTTTCTTCAGATTGGATTTACTTAAGGATATGTGCTCTATTTTAACCATTTTTTTCACTTGCACTGTGTAGATGCTTTGCTAGCAATACCATTTAAAATAACAAAACAGCCATCACTTGGATGTAGCTAAATACTGCTCATGATTCTCGGAGTGCTAGCCTAGGTGCCCAAATGGCACATCACTTACCTTGAGCAGGATGCTACTAAAAGTACTGCTAATAGTACTTGGGAGTCACTGAAACACTCTCAGCAACATTTTGGTTTTGGTTTTCTTTGTGTTGGTCTTTCCACCTTGCACAAATTGTACAGGAGAATGTGTCACGTGGAACAGTGTCCCTGAGGTGAATGTGAAGACCAACTGCTAGTTTGTGTTCTCTGGGATGTCAGGAATGGCCCATCTCATTAAGCAGTTTTGTATTTTGACTTTTGTATACTGAAAC
The DNA here is from genome assembly GCA_017639245.1 of Myiopsitta monachus. Classification (NCBI taxonomy): domain Eukaryota; kingdom Metazoa; phylum Chordata; class Aves; order Psittaciformes; family Psittacidae; genus Myiopsitta; species Myiopsitta monachus. Next base: position 67,133,735 of record CM029917.1, on the reverse strand, counting down.
AAAATATCTTTGGAAATTTCTGAAATGAAAAATGTTCACTCCTTCTCCAGTGCCACACTGAAGTACCAGGATGCAGTTCAAATTGATTAGACAGCTTGGAAATGAAGTAACTATACGTCACAGCATACATTCACAGAGAAAACAAGCAAAACAAAGGGGAAAATAGGTAATGAAAATGAAGTAGAAGTGAGTGCTATTTTTGTAATGTTCCTGGACTATGCATTCACGGCATTTTTTCTCAGACATTTCATTTTTCATAGCTCATGTTTCTACATATTGCTTCTTTTAATGTTATTTTAATGTTCCACGTTAAAAATCCTGCACATTCAAGATGTCATACTCTCTTGCCGTATTGAGAATGAAGAACTCTCAGTGACCCAGTATAAAATGCTCACGTTGCCACGAAAGACTGAAATTAAGGGTCAGCATAGTTAGATTTGGAATGCGCAAGAACACATTGGATCAGTGGAATCAAAGGACAAGTCTTTCATGTTTTGTTTTCACAGGAGAGAGTAGATAAGTCACAGCCTGAATCCTGCCATCCATAAAGAGCTATGAGAAATCAAGACAAGTTTGGTTGCCAGTTAATTAAAGTATAAAAAGGAAAGTAATTATGAAATGTAAATCGCCTAATGAAGTGAAAATTGGAGGATGCATGGCTTTTGAGTCAATAAAACTGGAAATTTTGAGGATTATTCTTTTTGTACGATGTTAAACCTTTAAAACATATGCGTTTGGCTGGCTTAGCTTTGCTCAAAGATACACTAGTCCCAGTAAAAAACAGCCTGCCTGTTATTACTGTATTTTTAGAAATTTCTATATCATTAGAAGTGCTTTGCACATGAGATTTCCCAGAAGTAAAATAAGCAAGTTTAGTATTTGAATTACTAATTAAATGAAAGAGGGTAAGTGGAATTTCTCTGAGCAACCTGGATTGAAAGATTCTTTAGGTTTACAATATAACTTTTAAGTCTTCATGGCTGTGGAATTTCTGTACTAAAAGTATTATGCAACTTTTTAAAATTAAATATTTATAGTAAAGAAAAACTTTAATATTTAATAGGAAAGTTCTTGTAGTAGTTCGTGAAATTTTTTAAAGTGGAGATAATTCTGTATAGCGTGGCATGGCTAAAAATAAGGCATATTTTAAAGTTGTAGTCTGTTGAATCAAGAAATTTAGAAGCTAATGGTAGAAAAACAAAGGATGTGTGTGATTGTTTGCTGATGGAGTCTGAAGTAATCAGAAATTTTTCTCTGGCCCTTCCTCCCTTCACACTCTGACCTGTGCATTGCTCTCCTGTTTTGCTCAGGTCTTTCTGTGGCACCTCGTTATCTGTGTCTGTGCTAGCACAGTTTGTGTAGAGACATAGGTTCCCCCAGTCTGTGCTCTGAGCTGCCCCCAGGCTGTGTGAATGTAGTAAGCTCTGTCCTGAACCTGAGCTAGATAGCCCATCTCTTTGAACAGATTGTTTCCTCAATTTCAGGCTTTGCTAAAGGCAGCCTCTCACTCTTGGTCAACACAGGGCAAACATATGCCTGTCTAAAAAATACTGGCTACTCTTTCGTGTGCCTGTGCTACAAGACAAGTCACTCTGAATTTGTTCCCTTGTCTTTAGTTTTATACTGAGTAATGCTGGGTTCACTGACACTGAGATTGAACACTGTTATAAACTCTTGCTTGGATTGTTTCTTCCTATCGTTAAGTATGTGTATATGGCTGGTGGAATACATCTTTGTGTTTGAAGACCTTTGTTATTTCTAACTGTTGTAATGTGTTGTGGGCTTTTTTAATGTTCTCAGTTGTATCATTGAAAAATCATCTTATTTCTTGAGATGCATATCTAGTTACTAGAAGCTAAGATTTTCATACTAGCAGAATACATTCATAGTACTGTGAATTAGCTCCACTCTGAAAAAATACTGTTAAAACATCTCAGTTCTACCTGGGTTCTGTGTATAAACTTTTTTCTTCTTCTGCAGTATGTGTGTCTGATATTTCAGTTGGGACTAATTGCGGTGATCTAACAAACTAATATTGAGAAGTATATTCCCTTGGTTAAGATCTGTCTGCAGGGAAGTTCAGTAGTCTTTTTTAGCATTATTTTTTCATCACCGTTTTCATTTCATCTTTCAGTCAGCCGTAAGACCTATTGTGTGGATGTTTATCTGAATCTTACTGTTGGAAAGATAGCTTCAACTTCAAAATGCAAAGTGAGCATATCATTGTGGTGATTTGCAACAGAGTCGTAGTGTAAATATTCAAGATGGAACACAGTATTAAGCTTTTGGTACACAGCATTAGACAATTTACCCAAGTGATCTGCAAAAGGTATTTTTGCAGTAAAATTTTGAAATAAAATAGTAACTAGATGCAACATTCAGTGCTAAGTAGTAATTCTGTAATATCTTAAAAACTATGATCATACACTGAAGAGGCTGTAGCAGCTGCAGGGTTCTAGGAATTGTGTGATGACATTGGAGAAGTTTAAATGGTCATGTGAACAGGCAATGTTCATCTTGCTAGGTAAGTATCCTAATAGGGAAACAAACTATTACAGTGACCCAGTGAAGATTTACTACTTGATAACATGATGACATTGTTAAATCACCTCTGAATCTGTGAAGTCCCTACTCACTGTGTGAGACGGCCCGCTGTTTGAGACTTCTTTGTGGGTAAAAAGAAGACAACAGACAACAGTCTTCTATTCCAGGCATTTTATTTCACCTGTTCTTTCTGGGGAATATAGGTGGCTTAGGCTAGGATCTTACAAACAAACAAACAAACGTGGTGTTCTGAATTCATAGTTAGAGGCCAAAATCCATGGCCTGTGTTTTTGTATGGGAGGGCTGGAGGGGCCAGCAAGATGTTTAGAACAGGAACCCTGAGGAAGTGAATAATTTTGAACGTCTGGACATTTATGCAGGTGATTGTTTTGAAATGTATAAGTGTTGGATAATTAACACTCAGATTATTAATATGATCTCTGCCACCTTACCATCTGGATGTCTCCCAAATGCTAATGAATGCATCCATGCAGCATAATAGTTAAAAAAAAAAAAAGAAATTAGCTCCAGTTTTCAGACAGAGAATATATTTTGAGTATTGCTGCATTCCCAAATCTGCCAAAGACTGTAGAGAAATTATCTGTGATTTGCCTAACGTGAAAGAAATAGGAAATATGTGACAAAGTTGGGAATTAAACCCACAACATTTGGGTTCTGGGGAGAACCTTACCTCTGTCTTCCTCAAGAAGGTTTGAGAACTATAAAAGCATCCTGTCATCCCACACTTTTCATATAGAGGTATCAGAGGGTATTTAACATTGCTAATGTGAATTCTAATTCATGTAAATTACTTCACAAGTGTGGCACATTTCTACCCAAACAGTTTTTATTTCACTGAGTGCTTAGCATTTAGTTCAGCTGTAGGAGGATGATGCATGCTAAAACATACCTGAGATAATATGAAAGCAGCAGTATTTTATGGAAGTGATACAGGAATAATATGTAAATAATAGTCCTCTGGTGACAGTGATACATAACAGCCACTTGTTTTTCTTCTAGCGAAGTGAATACAAGCTAAACATGTTCATTTTATGCTACTAAAAACTTAAAAGCCACCATGATTATTTTAGTCTTTCCTTCTTATTTTCCACATACTTCTGGTTGGTAAGTGGTATGTTAACCTCATTCAGAGGATTCCCCAGTTCCTATCCAAAAGAGGAAGCAGGGATTTAATCAGCCCTGTCCTCATTAAAATCTTTCTAATGTAATCTGTTGTTCTCAAAAAGCTTAGCCTCAAATCTACTGAATGTATTTTAATTATGTTTTAGATGGATTGTGTCTGGAACCATGTGGTTGCTGAAGCAAATTAATCCATTACATCAGCCAGTTCAAATTATTTGTCTGTGTGAGAAGATTTATAAAAGAATCACAGAAGCTCCACAGACTGGCTAGATACTCAATGCAGGTTTTGGGACTGCAGTTTCTTATACTATTAAAAAAAAAAAGAAAAAAGAAATAAAGACAACATATGCTTCAGTGATGTGTATTTTTAGCTCACGGAAGTAGATAGTAGGAATGATACTTAACACAGGTGCACTCAGCAGTGAACCTATATTCATTTATCTAATTCTATCTAAAAATCTCTATAACGCGTAATAGAATCGCTACAATTAGGAATTTAGTACGAAAAACATGCAATAAAGAGTAGCTGCAGTATATGATGTTAATAGAAAAAATAAATTTTCAGTTAAAGTGTGCTATCCTTGAAGAGTTAATTTTCCACTGCAAATGAACACTTCCTGTTTAATAACAAACCTTAAACAGCCAGGGAAGTAATTGTGTTGTGTGTGGACCAGTTCATTAATCATTTTTTAAATCTTGATAAATAGTTTATTGTCTTCAAAGTATCGTTAATGACCTCAATTAGCTTTGAAGTGTATCTTTTTTTGTCTCTGACTACGCCTGTAATTTTGAGCCCAAGAGGGCTTTCTAGTCTTCAGCTGTGTTCATTCACCATTTCAAACTAAAATCCAGCCCCCAGCCTTCTCTAACTGCCTGTATCCATGAAAGAAATCTGGAACATGGTCACCACCTTTCTTTCTCCTCCCACGTGGACTCCTTGAGTTAATGGGAATCTGGAAACCTGTGGACCTATTGGTGTTTGGTCAATAAAAAAGTATGGTTGTGGTCTTTATCTTGTGGGTCTTTGTGAAAAATGATGGTGAGTGCACAGTTAGACTGAGATTTTAAAAGAAAAATATTTAAGTAAATAGATTGATGTTGAAAAGGGTTGAACATTCAACAGCCTATGGGTTGTTACTCTATACTTGAAAGGCAGGCCTATTCTTTTGGCAGCTAAGTATGTATTTAGGAGCTCATCTACAGGATATCATTTTCTGGAAATCAGAATGAGATTCTCAAGGAATCTGAAATATCGATCCTCATTCCCATAACTGTTCTTAATCTATTATCATCTTCAAGTCTTGGAATAGGAATGTCATCTAAGAAAATACAAGACAGGGGAAAAGAGGATAAGAGGAAGAGTCACACTTAGAGAAATAGTGAAAGGAGGAAATATTACATACTCATTATTTTTGCATATGCTTTGCTATATATCTTTCTTCTCATTCCTTCTTGTCCATTTATGGGAGGGGGATGTTTCCAGACAGCAAGGATGCTGTAGGAATATGAAATAGCAAGACCATTCAAGACTCTGTTCATTTTTGTTCATTTTTGAGGAGAAGTTACCTCACTCTGGGCATGCTCAAAGTAGACATATCCATTTTCCTTATTAGTTAGGGAGTGCGGATGCAAGAGAGTTTTCCCCAGCTGCAGATAGGTTAAGAGCCCTGGTCCCCTGGGGCCCTGCAAATAGTACTGAAAGCTCAGCAGAGTTAGGCATTTAAATGCACTTTGGCCTGTGCTCAGTGCAGCTTAGTGCAATGGACTAGCACAGGCAGAAAGCTCAGCTGCTGAAATGGTGTCTTGCTGATCTGCTTTTATTTTTTCCAGCTTTAATGTGTCAGGAGATTCTCTATATAGGACGCATGGCTAACCAATCATTTGTTTTCCATAGCTTTCATATTCCCATGGCTTGCAAAGTTAGACCTTCAGAATTAGATCTTGCATAGTTAGAGCTCAGAACTCTGCTCTTGGAACCCATGTTTGTGAATGTTCCCAGTGATGTCATGTGATGTGGTGAAGGGTTTCTTGCAAAACTGGCATCCTCAGTATTCTATATTTTCTCTTTTTTCCTCTTTCTTTTCTTCTTCTTTTTTCTTTCTTTTTTTTTTTTTTTTTTTTTTTATTCTTATTGTTATTTTCTTCCTGGTAAACAAAAACCATGGGCTTGACAGGATAAATGACTCCATTTTCATTGATACTTTTTTTCCTATCTGTAAAATACTTTGAGTCAAAAAGCTTATTATCTCCTTAGTAATCATGGGTAAGATTTTTAAAGTGGGCTTAAATGTACTAGAGAGACAGAAGTGGAAATATCTCATAGCCGTATCTCCAAACATATGCCCATGCCTGAAGTGATCTATAGTGGGAGCATTTCAGTTCTAAATATTAACAATTTTTATATTGTGTTCTGTCATACTTAATGAGAAAAATTACAGCTGTGACTTGAAAGAAACCATTTATGAGATACATAAGCTCAATTGCAAGATAATTTTTATACTTCCAAATACTTGTATGAACGTACTGCTTTAACCTTACCATTGCTTTGCTATGGGGTGGGAAAAGGAATGAAAACATAAATTATACAAGTTTATAACAGTGTATACTGTCTTACAAACATTGCTCAAATTTCATCCTTAAGGTTAGTGTTTAAGTTATATTCAGTTATTTAATTGATTCTTTCAAACCAACTCAGCTTTGCTTTGACATTCGCATTTGAAAAATGAACCCCATTTAATACTACAAAATCTCACATGATTTGGCGTTAAAAGCAAATGTTATTTCATATCAGTTACATTGTGTACAACCTTTAGATTGCTAAATTGGGGAAGAGTTCAAGGTCTGTGCTGAAAACATTAATGTTGATGACATTTAAATTGTTAGTTCTTTCTTAGGTGCACCTTTCTAGATGTCTGAAGTTTACAAGCTTTTTCGGTGTCATGTATAAGCTTTCTGCGTCTTTTCTCTGATTTAAAGGGAAAGTGTTTTTTTCTGATGAGCATTAGCATTGTCCTTAGTGAGGTTGTCTTACATTGCAAGACGACAATCTGTTGCAGTAAATTCAAATTAATTAGAAGACAGTGAAATTGCAAGGTTGTACACCTGGGTCAGAGCAATCCCAGGCACAGCTCCAGGTTGGGCAGGGAAGAGATTCAGAGTAGCCTGCAGAGAAGGACTTGGGGGTGTTGGTCAATGAGAATATGAACATGAGCTGGCAGTGTGTGCTTCCAGCCCAGAAAGCCAACCGTATCCTGGGCTGCATCAAAAGGAGCATGACCAGCAGGTCAAGGGAGGTGATCCTGCCCCTCCACTCTGCTCTCGTGAGACCTCACTTGGAGTATTGTGTGCAGTTCTGGTGTCCTCAACATCAAAAGGACATGGAACTTTTGGAACAAGTTCAGAGGAGGGCCACGAGGATGGTCAGGGGACTGGAGCACCTCCCGTATGAAGATAGGCTGAGAAAGTTGGGGCTGTTGAGCCTGGGGAAGAGAAGGCTGCATGGAGACCTCCTAGCAGCCTTCTAGTATGTGAAGGGGGCCTGTAGGGATGCTGGGGAGGGACTCTTCATTAGGGACTGTAGTGATAGGACAAGGGGTAACAGGTTCAAACTTAAACAGGGGAAGTTTGAATTGGATATGAGGAAGAAATTCTTTACTGTAAGGGTGGTGAGGCACGGGAACGGGTTGCCCAGGGAAGTTGTGAATGCTCCATCGCTGGCAGTGTTCAAGGCCTGGTTGGACAGAGAGCCTTGGGTGTCATGGTTTAGTGTGAGGCGTCCCTGCCCCTGGCAGGGGGGTTGGAACTAGATGATCTTAAGGTCCTTTCCAACCCTAACTGTTCTATGATTCTATGAAATTGTTTGAGCATAAGTTTTCCTTAGTATTTCTAATATCCTTTCACCCATCCATTTCTGAGAAAAATACTGGAGAATGCTCATAGGGGACCGTGTATAGTGCTTGTCTGTGTATGATCAAACTTTATTTTTTGTTTAATTCAAAATGTTATGCCTGCAGGCTGCTCAATATGTTTGTTGACCTGTTTTCACAGCTGATGGTTACACCCTCAATCATAGGAAAATTGATTAAATATGTTTTCAAAACTGAGAAGAAAAAAACCCTACAGTTAAGTATTTTAAAAATAAATATATTAAATATATGCACCAAATAAAGTTTACTTATTGCTGTGGAAGCATTTTTCTAGCAAGATCTTCAGACAGAACTGATGTCTACAAAATCAATAAGTACTTTTAATTGTAATCGAGTCTTGAAAAATCTTGGTTTTTTTTTCTGTGCAGGAATATGTCCTATTGCCATAAATATGTGTGAGAAAGTGAACCCCTCCTCCCCCGTCTCAAGAAAAAGAAAATTATTAGGATTACAGCTTCTTTGAAAAAGGCTTGAATAGCCTTTTAGTGCTGCCAGTATTAAAGCCAGTTACTGATCTAATTCTTGGAATATGATTACAATTATTTTGTCTTTACTCTGATTAAAAGGGAGGGAAATTAAATATGTTTCCTTTAAGGCCAAAACACTAGCCTGTCTCTTGACTTGAGAGACAAATGCATTGTGTGTGATATTTGTTGACTTTATGGCTTCAGATCTCCTATATTTTAAGTCTCTGACTTACTGGAAATTTGTTATTCAGGAGCTGAGTAAAACTGAAAGAGATGTTGAATGATGAATGATTACAGGTTGCCCAAAGAAGTGGTAAATGGTCCATCCCTGTCAGTGCTCAAGGCCAGGTTAGATGGAGTCTTGGGCGACATGGTGTAGTGTGAGGTGTCCCTGCCTATGGCAGGGGGGTTGGAGATAGATGATCTGTCAACCCTAACTATTCGATGATTCTATGAATAGTAGCACAATTCTTTTGCACAGCAAAACAGGAGGGTGTGATTATGATGCTTTTTTTTTTTTTTTAATAAATGGATCAGGTATTTTTCCTGACTGATATCTTTCAAAGCATGCGTTTTGGTTTTTTTTTTTTCAAAACAAGCAGTTTCTACCTGCTTGTCTAAATGAAAGTGTGAATGCTTTTGTTAAATCTGTAAGGCAAAGGAAAAAAGAAAAGGGTGATGATGTGAAAGAAATTCAACCCCGTAAAACTTGTTGGAAAAGGAGTATCTTATAGGATTGGTGTTTTGGAACTAATTTTTCATTTTGTTACAAAGGTCTGATACACTTAAATAAAATATAGACTATATATAGACTGGCAGAGAAGCTAATGCATAGTCTAGATTTGTTTTGAGGAACGTAAATGTAAAATGGTTCTACAGTTAAATATTTTTGGAACTGCTGACATAAGCAGTGCATCTAATTTATGCAACACTTTCCTTTAAAAATGTGCATTTGGGTCATTTTTTGTTCCTGTTATTTTGGCATTACCACAGAACAAGTCCATTTTTTTCTTAACTGACATCAGTAATTAGGCAAAAGGTTCCTTATTTAAAGCAAAGTTATTCCCAGCAACTTTCCCAGTTAAATGGTCCCCAGCTCTCTCAACTATGCATGATCCTCACCCTAAGAAATTTATATTCGTTGGAATGAGTCCTTGGTGTCACCTGGATCAGAGCACTGATAAATCTTTGAAGGGTAAACTTTCATTTGAAATCTGGAAGAGTATTCTGTGGAATTCCGTTAGATTGGAGAATGTTTTTGGGTTTTTCAAAATCTTTTATGAAAAAAGAAAAAAGGTAATATAATGCATTAATTTCATCCCTATTGATCTATTGTGTGACAAGATTTTCATCCATTAAGGAATGTTGGATTGTGTCAAAGTTAAATGTAAGATAAATTACTAAAATACTGTGAGTGGCAATCATTTTTGGGGGTAACTATTAGCGTCAAAAACTATATTGGATAAGGTATTAATGCGTGTGTTCTCTCTTTTGGTCTCTCTAGATGTTGAAGCACTAGCCATGGTGTTTGCAATATTTCTGTTTAATTTTTTTTATTAAGTTTACAAAGCTAGATGTAAGCATTGAAGGTTCTCAATGGAATTAAATATTGAAGCACCCTGAAGCTACTTTTAGTGATGCAAAATGAGAAAATGGAGATAAGAAGGAAAAAACATGCTCAGCATGTAAATTTAGGTTTCCAAGTAATAGGATTTGGCTGGGCACCAGTTCGTTGTAATTTTTTCTTTTTCCCTTTTTTTTTCTCTCCTCGCCTGTAGTGTTTAAAGCAGTAAGAATGTGCCAAGGAGTATTAGGTTTTTGTAGTAGTGCTTATACCACTGGAAACAGGAAACTAACTCAGCAGGCTATCATTGACTATTGTGTGCAAGATTTCTTGACATTTCTTGAATGGGAATTGCGTAGCTAGCAGTCAAACCACTTTTGTCATTTGTTTGGAACAGAAGGTATCTGCTGTAGTCTTATTACTGTCTCCCAGTTATATGTATGGAGGAATTCAGTGGGAATTTTGGCCTGTTTTTCCTATGTAGATCTGTTTGAGGCATGTGTGAGCTTCCTATCTCTGATTTCCTACTGAGTCCACAGTTTGATTGTTGGATTCAAAAAGCTTTTGATAACAAACCCAGTTATCTCAAATCACATATCTGATGAAGAAGCATTTCCTCTCAAGATATCACATTCCTGACTTTCCCCATGCAACGTGAAAGGATTATATTCCCTCTAGCACTGAAGAGCTTCCCTACCACCCTTCCTACATCTCTTCTTTCTATGAAAGTTTCCACATCTCAGAATCATGTGAAAGCTTTGGACAAGTTTTGTCCAACCTCTGCCACATTTGTATATTAATAGCCATTATAATCTATTTTATTCTAGCTGCTTCTTTGGTTTGTGATTCATATTCTTTCTGGAATTTTTATGATAAATTTCAGAATAAAAACTGAGTTTTATATTTAGATATTGTAGCTCTGGAAAGTTTTATATTTAGATATTGTAGCAATAGAAAGTGCTGTGATTATACAGCTGAGTGGTATAATAATGAAAATTCAGTGTCAGTATTCAGTATTGGCACTAAAATTTGAATTTTCTGTTGGTTAAACACAATTGTAAACCACATTTTTAAGAAAAAAATATTGTGGGAATAAACAGTGGAGGGGAAGGAAATTTAGTGTTGTGTTGGACTGCTAGTACAATTTATATCTGTGAATATATTTCCAAAGCAACTGGATAAATTCTGGTCTCACTTCAGCTTTACTTAATCCAGATACTAATTTCTAAGATTGGCATCTGAGGTAATAATTGTGAGTGTAGGATTTTGTGTGCACACTTCTAGATCTTACTTATAGCTCTTCATTGCTTGTGCATGAGTTGTTTCCTTTGTTAATATTCTTAGATTGAAATAAAATCAAGATAAGTAAACTGAAAGACAAATATCCAACTGAATGCAGCAACAAAACACTGTTATGAATCTTAATTACTGCTTTTCTTTTGCATTTTTCTTCAAAATCAACAAACCATTAAAACAGACAGAAATAGGACCAGGCAGAATTGACACTGGTTTCTGCTGAGGCTGAGTTAATTTTGGCAGTAAAATTACTCTTTTTCTATCCTTAAGAAGACAGCCTTGTGTTTCTTCTCATTATGCATCATTTCCATTGGACAAGAATCTGAGCCAAGATCCTCAATGTCTCTGTCGTGTTCCAGGGAGGGTGAGAATTGGATGCTTAACTTCTGAGGTGATGAATATGATACCCATCCTAAAAGCAAGAGTGCCTGGAGTTCTTTTATATAGACTGCTTAAGCAAAACCCCTTCCCTTCCCTGTTCTTTTTCTTCTTAATCTTTGAAAGAGAGGTCTGTGAATGTTTGGTTAGAGTCTTATCTACAGTGTAGTAGGGAGCAGAAAACAAAGAGGGCATTCTGATTTCAGGCATATTCAGTACACCTGAACTCTAAAATGCTGTTCTCTCTGCATGAGTGTAAGTTTCACTGGCTGAATGATAATTAGATTCAGTCTCTTCTAAGGGGTTTGAGGAAGGTAATTTTGTCTTTAATTTCTATCAGTAACAAAAAGAGCAAAAGACATAAGAAAACAATTTTTATGGCAGTACAATGTGACAACACTGATGAAAGAGCTGATCTGCATTTGCACTTGCTATTGCAGGGTCCAGTGAATGCTACACATCCATTTTAATGTTGATAAATGTAAAAAGGACTACACTAAATCTATTCTGCCTTATGAATTATTGTACAGGTTCATAAATCTGTTTTGATATTATTACTTTGTAGTAAGATATAGGTGTATTGGTGCATTGCCCTTAAAAAAATGTGGGTTAAGATTCAGATAAGGAGACTGCTTACTTAATTACTGTCAGGGGAAAAAAGATTCAAGAAAATTGATCTCATTTATTGCCAATTAAAATAGATGTTTAGTGATAAAAACACAAATTAAAAAACTGCCTCCCACTCTTTCTCAGGTTCAAATTCAGTCCTTCATCTCTGATTCCCCTGCCCTCTTCCCCACCCTGAGTGATGCAGGGAGATGAGGATTAGTGAGGTACCTTGCAGTACCTTGCTCTTTAGTAACTATGAAAAGGTTTTTCCTCATGGAAAACATTTTGCTTCCTAAATGTCTTCCACAGCCTAGTTAGTTCCTGGAAATCTCCTTCAGAATTGGACATGACAGAGTGTGGAAGCTGTGATGAACTGTCATGGTTTTGCATTTGATCTTGAAAAGGATGAATTTGAGCATCATGTTGTTTAATGAAGCAAATATTTTTCCAATAGGTGTTTCAGTTTTTCATCATATCTTACCTGCTATTTCTGCTTTTGCCTTCCAAGTTCCCTCTAGAAGGAATGTTTGCGGATTGATCAGTTCCCTCTTTTCACTACCAGCTGTCCCGTTCTTCGGCTCTGCGTTTTATCTCTAAATCAGAATGGCATGAACCAGTTTATATAAGAACATAAGTTCATATCAGGATATGGCTTTGGATGCTGCTTTTTTTTTATTTATTTTTTTTTATTTTATTTTGCTATTTTTTTTATTTTGCACTTCAAATAGTGGAAATGTTCAGGTTGCCTATTCATAAGAATTTTTTTTACATTTATCCAAGAAAAACAATTTCTGACATAGTAGTATTTTCTACTGATGTTCTCTGTTCTTTTTTTAGTTTTTTAAACCATCTATTTCTAGTATGAAATTAGATGAGTATTTCAAGAAGTAATAATTTGAAAGTTAGAATTAATACAGAGCTCTGGATCTAAATTCAGAATTTCATGCTAGTTCAATTTCAAAGAGATAATTAGGCAATCCTTATCTCGTATGTCTTAGTCCTACATATTTTCTGCATGCCAGTGCATGAAGAAAGTAAATGGTAATTTCGACTTCATTAGAAAAATATAACTATATACAATTTTTTATAATCTCAGCATAGGTTGTCAGGTTCTCATGGTGAGAAGATGCCATAGTTTTTCTTTGAGATCCTTCCACAGGCTTCAGTTCAGAATTGTCATCTTTACCCTCTCTGTCTTAAGTAAGCTTTTATATTTCCTGTGCATCAAGAGGCATTTTATAGTGTCAACTGTAGACACTATGTCAGCAGCCTTGATTTGCTTTCTTCACAGAGAGAAAGTTACCCATTGATTTTTTTTTCATGTTGCCTCGTGGTCTGAAATGAACTGTATCATCTTATGTACCACGTAAGCTTGCTTGCCTTGAAATCCATCCCACTAGAACCCTCTAGCTTCTTGAACTGTTGAAGTTTCATGTTTAATAAGCATTAATGTTTAATAGCTGTGACCTCATAATTAATTAAATTCTGTTAACTTTACCTTATTTTGTATGGGAGCAGATTTTAAGCTTGTGTTAAAAACCCAGGACTTGATTCTTCTTTTCTGTAACACTGTTGTTGTAAATAGGAATATTTTCCACAAAAAGGGAAATTTAGATGTATTAAGTGACACATACTGCTTTTTTTTTTTTTTTTTTATTTAGTATGGTGTTATGGCTAATGCTTCATTTTGAAACAAAGCACAAAGGGGAAAGCCAGCCTATTTTCCTGTAGAAGTAGCAGATAGCATGGAAGTTCGTATAGACTAATTGTTTCACTGTTTTCTCTATGCAGTTAAAGTAACCTCCCACCCTCCCTAAAGGAAAAAAAAAAGGAAAAAACCCCAAACAAACCCCTCAAACCCTCCCCTTGAACAAGAAAACAGAAAAAAAAAATCTTCCAAACAAACAGATTATAAAATATGAAAGTCCAGTGTTGATTCATTCTGTATTCTAGGCCATTACTTCCAGGGGTCACCTCAGTTGTGTTAAAGTTGTCTGTCTGACAGAATTTTGAGAATCCGAGATTTGGCATTCTTATGCAAAATGAAATTTCCTTTCTTTCAGCTGCATGACTTGAAAGATCAGAAGTCTTGTGCTAGTATGGTAGAAAGTTACTTTTACTTTATTCTATTTTCTTTTTTCTCCTGTGCCCATGCAATGCAAAACACATGCAGCCTTAGGACTGTCTACATAAATTAGATCAATCTATACTGAGGTAACATACATACTTACCATATGCTAAGTTGTACTGATTTGATTTTGAATCTGTCATTTTCTTCAATATTTTTGTTGAGTTCTGATGAAGTTAAGAAACTATTTCTAAAGAAGACCTTTAGAAATGGGTTGAAGGGGTTACTAAATTCTTTTGTCATTGTTCTCCAAGAAGAAAGACAAAGCTTTCTATTCAAATATTTTTAAAACTGACTGTCTTCCTCTAAGCGCCTGTTGTGCATGTTGTATATGAACACCCATTTCTGGTCCTATGTACGTTTCCTTTTTTTCCCTTAAAGAAAAAGAAAAAAAAGGGCAAAAAAAAAAATTGCTGTAAATCTCCATGTGGTATTAAAGCCCCACTCGGCTCCCACTGATTAGGATAAATTAAATATAAAGGTAATCAACCTCAGTATTTAGCATGTGATATGGAAAGCTGTGATTTCCATTGATTGCAGTGAAATTATACATATGCTATTTATGCAATATGAGAATAATGCAAAAATACTTTTTACCACTGGCATTAGTATATTTTGCAATGATGCTGTATCTTTAGTCCTAGGAGGGTACAGAGCACTTCACAAATTATGACTCTTGTACAGCAACAGCGATTAAATGCATACTTAACTTGAAGCACTTAAACAGTTTCTGTGAAATCAATGTAATTACAACTGAAAAATTGCATGGGATTTGAGTATGTCAGTGCCTGCAGTATACAGCCAGTGCTGTCTGTCTTGTGTGTACTGGTAATCTCGTTGACACCCAGCTGCCATCAGGGGAGTCGAGTTATATGCGCTAGTACTTCTGGCTCTTTGCAAATTAATTGAAGACACTCCTTAAAAACTTCTGTCTCTGTAGGGTGGGGATGTTTCAGGAGTAGTCATCTTGGCTTTTTCATCAGCTCTGCTTCCTCTTGTTAAACTGAAGAATTGGCTTCATGGCTGGCTTCACCAAGATCTTACTCAGCTGTTAATGAACACATGTACATTTTTCAAAGTATGTGTTTTGTTAAATGAATATGAAAAAGTGAGGGCAAAATGTGTCTTTTCCACTCGACTAAAATAATGAAATATGTAGACTTTAGGGTGCTACAGTATTGCTCATTCCTGGAGGAACTGCATTCCTTTACAGCAAGTTAAGTAATTGTGCCACATTGATGCTCCTGTGTCATTTTAAAGTGATGTTTTAGTTTAGTTGCAAATCTGTCTCTGTAATTCTCATAAGTTATTTAATTGCTGATATAAAAGCTTCTCTGCTAATGTATGTTTTTCATTTCTTTGAAAATACATTTTCCTCTTACAGATAATAATAACTCAGCAGGTAGACCACTCTGAGGTCTAAAACGAGTGCATCTTTAAATGAGGCTAACAAAATTCTAAGAGCAACAAAATGAGTGAAGCTAAGAATTAACCGTAGGAAAATGTAAAGGAATGTCACAATACCCAGTTGCTGTAGCCACTTAGAGAGCCCTCTAGACAGCTGAAGAATTGGGGAAGTGAATATAAATAGGGGAAAATCAGAATAAGATACTAAAACCACAAAAGAAGCCTTGTCAAGAATAAATTTTGCAGAATGTGGTAATAGCAACTTAAGCATACATAATGCCTTCCAGCCCCCCAGTTCTAAAGTGCTTTGCAAACTAGTGGTGACACTGCTAAAAAGACATCCATACACAGAAAGTGGCAGCTTTCTAAGATGCTGATAGAAGAAACAAATGTTTTTTGAATAAAACAGAAAATTGAGCAAAATCGCTGAGCCATTTCCTACATGTGAACTCCAGACAGTCCAAACAGTCCGAGATTGGAGCTAAAAATATTGCTGAAGGATTTTGCTACTCAAATATTGCATCATAAAAGCATAAAGTGGCTAAGTATCTCCTTTCTGTTTTGTGCTATTATGACATATAAGCTTGAAATCAATATGTAAAAATGAAGTATCGGAATTAAATATTTTTCTTCCTTGAATTAAAGCTAATTCATTTTACTTTGATACAAACTTTATTTCCATTTTTGAATATTAATGATGTAATAAAAATTTAAATACAGGCATGTACCTTGTGGGGGGAAAAAATCAAGAGCAAAAGAAAAGTCATTTAACTAATCAAAATTATGTGGAAATTTGGAGCATGTTTAATCCTGGTTTTACACTTCGAATGCTTTTCTTGTGACATCTTGTTATGAAAGTACTCTTAGAAATTTCTTCGGAAGAACGATGGAGTCACCTCTCAGCTTTTTGCACATTGCACTTATCATTTATAAATTTAAATCAAGTTGGTAAGAGTTATACCCTTCTGCAAAGGACTGCTGGTTTTAATGCTTGTATTGGTGAAGCTATGGGTCATTAAAGTATGCTTAAATCTTGGATTAGAATCTGAATTTGGGAATTCAGCTACCAAGCAGGTCTATTGAAGAGTCTTGGAAACCTGCTAGAATTAAGGTGGTGGTCAGCATCTGAGCCATGCTTTACTTGACATGTTCACATGCATCATTAGACCATAATTAAAACAAAGGTTAGGGATGGTTTGAGAAAGCAGCTACTGAAGACCTTTGGTTGTTAATTTTCTCCAGGCTTTCAGAACTAAAGTCTCTGCTTTTGTAAAGTTAAGACCCCTTCACCCCTTCACTTCATAAAAATCATGGTTGGAGCTGCAGTTAGGAGCAAGATTCCAGCAATTACTTGTAGAAGCACTGTATTTCTTTTTGTGCTATGCCAGTGCTCCAGATTTTGGACAAGCAGCTGGTATGAGGAGGAGCAATAGCTGACTTCTGCTCTCACTACATAAGAAAAGCATGAAGCATTGCCGTGGCTCAAATTTCCAGTTACAGTAAGGGGTGTGGAAAGTAAGGGCTTAAAGGTATTGACAGCGATGTAATAAAGGAATACCTACAGGACTACCTGCTGCTGGTTCTGTTGGATGATAAATCTAGAGGTCAGGTTAGGTTTTAGGAAGAAAGAATTGAAAAACTCAGTTTATTGCAGGTTTTTTCAGGGTCTTGGAGCATAACACAAATAACAGCATTTTAATTTTGTTGTCATTTTGGTTCATTGACATTTTGTTAAGCTTGCATTAGAGTTACGGGGAGAAAAGGCTTAAAATAGTCATGTAGTAGTCATGTAGGATGAAGATGGATATAAAAGCAGATCACATAACTTTATTTTGGTGCAGAAGTGTGGACAGTGGACTATG
The DNA here is from genome assembly GCA_017639245.1 of Myiopsitta monachus. Taxonomy (NCBI): domain Eukaryota; kingdom Metazoa; phylum Chordata; class Aves; order Psittaciformes; family Psittacidae; genus Myiopsitta; species Myiopsitta monachus. The sequence continues at coordinate 67,116,411 of CM029917.1, read as the reverse complement.
ATTAAACACAGAATTATGGTTAGTATCAGAACACAGGAAATAAGTGAATGAAGTGCACTGGGTCCCAGTCCTTGTATTGGAGGAACAAGTATCTTATATTTCTAAATCAGGGTTGGAGATTGGGAAATTAAAAAAAACTAGTAGGCCAGTTTATTGAGCAAACCTGGAGCAATGTAAGCATGGTGTGGTGAAGGTGTGGTTTGGGGAAATTCAGTTAAAGGCAAAGTTATAGTTAAGGCTCAGAAGAGCAAATGTTTATGGACTTATTGAGTATTTCAGGAAAGAATAATGTTCCACTAAGAAAATGTGGAATAAAAAGCATGTCCTCATTAATTTTTTCTTCTAGAAGACAGCATCTCCCCAAGCAGAGGTAAACATTTAAATCCTAATGATTATTCGGTAGAAGATTAAATAGTACCTGAAGTCTGATTAAAAGCTAGATAACTGAGTAATTTGAACCAAAAATGCATTGATTCAACCTTAAAAGAAGTATGATTATAAGCCTAGAACTTGCATACAGACCTGAAGAAACTTAGAGACAAGTGACTGTTTTGATTCACCCATGAAAAATAATATTGTGCACAGACTGCAGGTACGCCTTAACATAATATATTTCATGTCTTGCAGCTGTAGCACTTTTTATTTGTATATGTTATCATTCACCATCAGGTGGATGCCAGAAAAGGAGTGGAGAAAAGATTGATGCTGTATGTATATATAAGTAACAAAGGTGATAGAAACAGAAGTGAAAGTGCAAACTGAGAGTTTGTGCCTCAAGCCTAGTGTACTTGAAAGAAGACCCCAGTCTATGAAGACAATTGTTCTTTGCACAGTGCTTTAGTAGCAAATGTGGTGGGACTTTTTTTTTTTTTCAATTCAAAAATGAAATATGTTGCTATAATTGCCAGACCTTTGATCACTCTTCACTGTGATCATTTCTGGGCTTACAGAGCTCCTACACAGATGGTAAAATAGGCTGATGTAGTATGTCTCTGAAATGACAACATTTCTCATGGTAGAAAGAAGCACAATGTGCCTCTGTGAGGGATATCTGCATTGTTATCGCTCAGCGTTAGTTTGCAGGTAATGCTTTGGATCTCTTTTTTTCTTCTTTGGGAATTGGTGTATGCATAGGAAAGGAAAATATACACCAGCATTGACTGAAGTGGTATGATTTAAATAGAGACATTGTAAGTTACAAACATGACATCTGCCTTTCTTGGCAAGAGAACTGAGAACCTGGAATGAGAATGTTTTTGAACTATAGGGATTCATTTTAGAACAAGGTCAGAGACATAAAAGCAAATTATATGGGCTAGTCTGAACATTATTTTTCATTAAAAATCAGTGCCCAAGCTTACTGTTAGATGCATTATTATGACCATATGTTAGGACTAAAGAAAAACAAAATGCATTTGGAAGATGCCATTGATTTTTAATGAGCATGCTGTCTGTGACTTAATGAAGCATACAACTTGTCCAGCTCATGAAGTGGAAAGGATTTTCATTGGGGACATGTTGACATGGCAAATGCTTGGTGTGTTTTAGCCTTCACATTGTCATTTTTACAGTATGGTTTCCTGCAGCACTGAAGATGCTTCAACCTTTATAATGCAGCAAAACGACAACTGGAAGTTGAAAAGAATTCCTCGTGAAAGGAAGAATTGACTCACTGTGGCTGCATTGCTGGTTTGATAATTCATTTTAAACCGAATTTAATTCTTGTTATGTGAGAATGAGGTATAATTGCTAATCTTGTAACAAAATGATATAATCTCTTCATGCTATAAGCTTTTTAAAAATAATTTCTTCCAGAATGAGGGCTGCCAAAATGCATGTGGAATCTGGAAGTTGGTATTTAGGTTTATCAAGTTTTTGAATAATTTAATGTAATTGAATTCAGGAAGTTCAATTTCCAGAATATCTAGAATTCCAGAATTCATAGAATTCCAGAATTCATACAGATTTTGCTGTGAATGATCAAGCACATGGAACATATCTAAAGAAGAAAAAGCCGCAATTGTTTACCCAGCTGTTTACATTGCAAAATAAATAGAGGATTGTCTCGAAGGCCAGCTTGGTTACTCCTGTTCCTTGCTCCTTGCAGGCAAGGGTGGGAGAAATGATATCCTTTGGCCCTGATGGGAATGGACATCAGGGTAAGAAAGTACTGAAATAATGACCAAAAATGGAAAAGGAAGAGTTTTATACCTTGTGTTTGGGGGTGCACCAGCCTGTTGCTTTTGGCAGTGAGATGTTGCTTAGTGCAGGACTCTCCCTCAGCCCTACGCAGGCATTTAATGGTATTTCAGGTATCTTTCATCTTTTCACATCCCAGCCAACACACAGAGTAAATGAACCTTTGGCAGGAGCTATTAGAAGTATTCCTAAATTTTTGCATTGTCTTAAGTATTTAATCTGTAAACATATAATCCACAGTAAAAGTGCCCTAGGGAACTGAAATTGCGTTTAAGTACATATAATTGTTAAACATCGTTTCTTTACGGGGCACAGAAGTGCCGGAGACATCCTGTATCTTTGCTAATACAATGTTTCCAACGGCTTCAGATTTTTTATATATATATGTGTGTGTGTGTGTGTGTATATATATATATATATGCAGTTTCTGTTCCCTCCCCTTTCCCCACTACCTAATTTAAGTCACCTACTTCTTGAATATTAAATTTTGGGAGTTGCACAGTGTGTTTGATTTAATCATCGTATTAATCATGAAGCTGAGTATACAGCCTTTCAGACAACCCTCAAGTTTTTTCCAACCTAATGTCAAAACCCTGAAAATGATGAAAGGACTTGACAAAAAAGCAGAACTCACTTATAAGCAACATACAACTGTCATTGATTTTAGGCGTTTTAGGCAGCAGGCAGTCCCTTTCTGAAGAGGTGCTGTATTAAGAATTACTTCCTTTATATTGGTAGATCAGAAAAATTAATAGAAGGTACTGTACAATATATATTTAGTTAGTGTAAAAAATCAGCACTGAAAAGACAACCAAGGCTAAGTTCTGTTTTCAGAACCAGGAGGTCTTATAGGTGAGTAACACAAATTGAAAATTAAATCCAACCCCCTAAGCCATTGAAAACTGTTCTTAGTCTTACTATAAACTCAAGCAAAGAGACTATTCATGTATGTCAAGTTAGGCATATGCATAATTCCTTTTCCAGACTCAGGGTCTAAATTTGTTACTTTAAATAGCACTGGCCTATTTTACATGCACAGATTAAATGGACTTTTCCTTTGAATCCCCTTACAGCAGGAGCTTGAGCGGCTCCATGCAGTCCAGGTGCGTAAGCTGCCTCAAAGTAGACTCTCCTCTGTGAAACAGAAAATAGAGGAAAATAGAATTGATGAGAGGGAAGAACTGGAAAGGGGAGTTAAAAAATTAAACATGATGACTGTGCTTGGAAAAATACCTTCTAGATTTTAAAATATGTTTTCATCTTTGAAAAACAAATGCCAGTAATCTAAAAATTAAAGGCTTGACCTCCCATTACAGAGAAACTCCAGCTCCCACTGACATTTGCATCTCTTCTCACCCTATTAAAAAGAAGCCTATAGTCATAGAATCATAGAACAGTTAGGGTTGGAAAGGACCTTAAGATCATCTAGTTCCAACCCCCCTGCCAGGGGCAGGGACACCTCACACTAAACCATGCCATCCAAGGGTACGTCCAACCCGGCCTTGAACACCGCCAGCGATGGAGCATTCACAACTTCCCTGGGCAACCCATTCCAGTGCCTCACCACCCTTACAGTAAAGAACTTCTTCCTCATATCCAATCTAAACTCCCTCTGTTTAAGCTTGAACCCATTACCCCTTGTCCTCTCACCACAGTCCCTCATGAAGAGTCTCTCCCCAGCATCCCTACAGGCCCCCTTCACATACTAGAAGGCTGCTAGGAGGTCTCCATGCAGCCTTCTCTTCTCCAGGCCTGAACAGCCCCAACTTTCTCAGTCTGTCTTCATACAGGAGGTGCTCCAGTCCCCTCATCATCCTCATGGCCCTCCTCTGGACTTGTTCCAACAGTTTTATGTCCTTTTGATGTTGAGGACACCAGAACTGCACACAATACTCCAAGTGAGGTCTCAGAAGAGCAGAGTAGAGGGGCAGGATCACCTCCCTTGACCTGCTGGTCATGCTCCTTTTGATGCAGCCCAGGATACGGTTGGCTTTCTGGGCCGTGAGTGCACACTGCCAGCTCATGTTCATTTTCTCATCAACCAACACCCCCAAGTCCTTCTCTGTGGGGCTGCTCTGAATCTCTTCCCTGCCCAACCTGTAGCTGTGCCTGGGATTGCTCCCACCCAGGTGTAGGACCTTGTACTTGTCCTAGTTAAACTTCATCATGTTGGCATCAGCCCACCTCACAAGTGTATTAAGGTCCCTCTGGATGGCATTCCTTCCCTCCAACATATCAACCGAACCACACAGCTTGGTGTCATTGGCAGACTTGCTGAGGGCACACTCAATCCCATTGTCCGTGTCGCTGACAAAGATGTTGAACAAGACCGGTCCCAACACCCATCCCTGAGGGACACCACTCATTACTGGTCTCCAGCTGGACCCTGAGCCATTGAGCACAACTCTTTGCGTGCAGCCATCCAGCCAGTTCTTTCTCCACTGAGTGGTCCACCTATCAAATTGATGTCTCTCCAATTTAGAGACAAGGATGTCATGTGAGACAGTGTCAAACACTTTGCACAAGTCCAGGTAGATGACATCAACTGCTCTACCCCTGTCCATCAGTTCTGTAGCCCCATCATAGAAGGCCACCAAATTGGTCAGGCAGGATTTCCCCTTAGTGAAGCCATGTTGGCTGTCACCAAGCACCTTGTTGTTTTTCATGTGCCTCTGCATGCCTTCCAGGAGAATCTGTTCCAAGATTTTGCCAGGCACAGAGGTGAGACTGACTGCTCTGTATTTCCCCAGGTAATCCATTTTCCCCTTCTTGAAAATGGGGGTTATATTTCCCTTTTTCCAGTCATCGGGAGCTTCACCTGTCTGCCATGATTTCTCAAATATGACTGGACAGTGGCTTAGCAACTTCATTTGCCAGCTCCTTCAGGACCTGCAGATGGATTTCATCAGATCCCATGACTTGTGTATGTTCAAGTTCCTAAGATGGTCTTGAACCAGATCCTCACAAATCATTGCCTGCTCTTATAAATTGAACATACAGATATTAACACAAGTCCTTTTAATTTTTTCATTTTTGAAAGAAAGGAAAAACTGTGTCCTATTTGTCTTGTTGCTTTAATCCCTGGCGCATCATGTTAATCTCATGTTTGTTCAGCTGTCTCCTAAATACCTGAGGTGTGTTACCTTGCTTCAGGGTAACATTGTACCTGACAACTTAAACATCAAATGGCTTATCTATAAGGATGCTCATTATGTCCCTTTAGCTATTGGTCATTACAAATATTTGGAAAAGGTGTTTTTAGCCCAAGGAACCATTAATAATATTCAAGTGCAATGGGTTTAGAGGAGGGCAAAACTGTAATTCTATTCTGCTGGGGGAGAAGGACTGTGTTGAACATAAGCAGTGAGCCTTGGCAAAATTCCTGCTGGGGAGGCCAAGGGTTCTCCATTGCCTTCTAGTATTTATATCAGAGGTCATTGTTGTACGGTGGTGAGGCTAGCTCAGTTTCATGATATGGTTTTGGGGCATTCGGCTTCATAAGCTTTGAAGTAAACAAATCTGTATGTCTGGCTATAAAGGTGCTTTTTAATGCTTCCAACTTAAAAACAGTGTGAGCTTACTGCAAAACTCTTTAAGAAATATCTGCATAGAGGGAGCTGCCCTTTGCATGTTGAATGCAGTGTGGCCACTTTACTCCATTACCTTTTGTATGGGGTGATGCAGACAAAGGGAACCCCAGTTTGGTTTGGTTTTGCCCACTTCTTTTTGGTTTTTGGGTGTTTGTTTGTTTTGTGGTTTTGTTTTGGTTTTTTTTTTTTTCCCACTGCTGTTCTTTTCTGCAGAGTCTGGCACAGTTTGAGCGCAGGAAGAGCTTTCCTCCTGCAGAGGAGAGGCAGGGAAGAATATTGCTGCACTTGGTATACATCGTCTGCATAGCTTCTCAATGGATAAGTCATAATTAAATGTTGATGTTAACTGTTGATATGTTACACTGCCCTTGTGAGACCATGGATTCTCTTAAGTTGGTTAAAGATGAAGAGAGGAATGCCAGGATTTCCTTGGATCTCAATCCTGTATATATGTATGTATATGCCTCTCTGTTATGGTGATGGGCTGTTTTCAGACATATTCCATATATTGCTATCATCCTTGTATAAACCTGTGCTGATTTGGTTTCTGGCTGGATGTTGCTCTGCTGCTAAAAGCTACTAAAAAGAATAATGATGACATTTCAAAACTTGCCATTATTTTTAAAACATTTTGAGACTGAAAAAGAAAAGGTGCTTGAGAATGCCTCGTAATGTTATGGCTGTGTGTAGGTTTCTTGTATCACAAAAATCATCTCACTGTTTAGAATTAAAATTATTTAAAGCCACATAACATTTTGTAGATGTGTTGAAGTAACTGTCAGACAGGATCTATGCAGATTAAACTGCTCAGTGGTAATGTGTAATTTTGGTGGTGATCCTGGTTATCAGTAAATTTGCAAGTCACTTGCAATTAGTTAGCAATTCTGCATGCTCTTCATCATTGTTCTGTTCTGCACACAAGCGTCAGGCCAGTTCTGTGACCAGAAATTAGAACACTGTCCTGCTTTTCTATCATGATGAATAACTGAACCTCATTTCCTCCACTGTCAAAAAGATACACTTGCATTTTTTAACACATATTGAACCTTTATTTTCAAAGCCTGAAGCTTCGAAAATAAGGTTCTGCACAAGGCCACAGTTCTGACTAGCTCGTCAGAACAGACCACGATGCATAGATAATACTGTTTTCTTACTGTACTGTTATCACTGTGCTTAGGTTTTACACAAATAATAAGGCAAGTCCTGCCCTAAGGAGCTTGTGATCTTATTAACTGTACTAAATCTTAGTAACAGGGTTGTAGGAGGTCCATTTGGCAGTGAAGAAGTAACTTGAGAAATACAGCAATAACTGTGTTAGCCAAACATTATAGAGCCAGTCATGCAAAGAAAGGGAAATTATATATAATATAATTAACTACTCCATACAAAACTTACCCTGAAGCTCTTTTTTTCTCTTTTTTTTTTTTTTTTTTTTAAGTCATACTGTGGCTTGAAGGATCATGATGTAAGCTAGTATGGCTTTCTGAGGCATAATTTAAGCAATTTAAATTTGATAATGCAGTTGTGAATTATGGGGCATTTGCCACCTTTCTCCCTCTGTGTTGTATCTGGAACTGGATAACGCAATTCAAAAGGATGTTTTGACTTTATCAGTTTTATTTCCACGTTAAAAATTGTTTTGATTGTTTTGCATGGAAGAGAGAAAATCGTGATAGTGTGCAACACTTTCTGTTTCTTAGAGAAAAATTCACCAAAACCAAACACAATAAATTATCGGGCAAAGGTTGTCTGTCTTTGAATCATATATAAACTATCTTGCTATCTCCATAAAAGAGCAAAATGATAGTTTTACAATAAATACAGTGAAAACTTTGTCATTAAAGCTTATCACTGTTCCATAGTATGGTAGAGTCATTAGATTCCTGTCTCATCATAATGATACCAGAAAGTAACTATTCTACTCTAACATACCATTCTGAGAATGAGTTAGCAGGATATTTTTAGACTGCATTGTGACTGTTTTGCCAAAAAAAAAGTATTTTGGTTTAGTTTGGTTGCATGCCATTCATCTTCTATATTAATGCCACAAATCAGCAAAGTCCACCTGAATTTTATTTACACAGTTAAAAAAAATGTGACCAAATACATTTTTTTAAGAGAAGCCTGCAAAATTTCTCTCATTTTGGCCTATCTTTGTCTCCCCTTGTTTAGGAAACAAAGCCTTTATCATACACTTCTTGTGGTGCTGTTTATCTATTGTTTATTGCTTGAGTTTTCTCCTTCTGGCTTTTTTTTTCACCCTGTATCTACTGATCTTATGCTTTTTTTTGTCACCACTTTTTTTTGGTGCAGCCATTTTTTAATATTTTTATGCTCATGAAAAATGAAACCAGGCTTAAGGTTCTGTAAAAAATGTAATTATTCTTACATGTAATATAAACCCATAGAATTACTATTTTAAACATAAGTTACATTTAGAAATAACTTTGCTCTGCTGTTAGTTGGGCCAATGGAGCATGTGAACGTCACAAAATCATATGCTCCATCTCCTTAGGGAAGCATTGAAAAGGCAGATGTTTTAAACATACTTTAGAATATTGTCCCTTCCTTCCCATGGTCTACTGCTAGCCAAATTTTTCTTTGAAGGTGGAGGATGTCAATGGCTGAAGCTGTAGCTTGCTTCTTGCTGATGAAATTACAGCAAATTTGGTACACTTCACATTAGAATCATATTAAAGCATATACTTAATAGCAGCTCACAGTAGTTAGAACAAAGCTCCCTAATCAACCAAAATGTCAATGTAAGATACAGAACTGATTTTGTCCTGGGAACCAAAAGGCCATCCCCAACAAAACCTACTTAATCTCTGCAGCACTTGAAGCAGGTGCAGAGAATTATTGCCATTGTGTAAGTGGAGAGCATGAAGCGTGGGGGGAGGGCATGTAATTTACCTGGCATCTCACTGCAGCCAACACCTTGGCTGCAGGCATGCTGAGGAGTCCTTTCCCACACAGTAAACAGCAACTCTAACTTTGAATCAAATGGGAGGAGCCTGGTATTGCCAAAAAATATGATCTTGTGGGAGATGTGAGTGTGAAAGTGGCAATAATGTATGATGCAATACATGGCTTACTCAAGTTTAAAACAAACATGATAGAAATCAAATAAGAAAAGCTAGTGAAGCATATCCTCTTTCCCAGCATACGCTCTTAGTAAAGTGGGTTTGCAAGGTCACTGCTGAAGTAGCATCACTTCACAGTCTAAACAGGAAGTGCCCTCTGTCAGCTTTTATCAAAAGTTCACCCTAGGAATCCTAGGCACTTTAATGTCCTTAACAGGTCATAATATAATCAATGAAATTTGGTCTTTTTTTCCCCTTTTTGGTAGCTGGAGGGTCATATGTGGTTGTTCAAATAGAATGTGGCAAGTTAATCTGAGACTTAAGACAAACAAGCAAAAGGAAATGTCTATATTGCTGGCAGCATCCCATAGAAGTGGTAGCCATCAGCATTTAGTTATGGGTTTTTCTCATATAAGTCATGCATAGCGTACGGTGGCTCTCACTAAAGCCAATGAAAGCATGAAGAGACACTCCTAGAAAAGATTAAGTAATATGCTGCAAGGAATTGAGCTTCTGAATAAGAAGCAAATGTCTAGAGTAGATTATGATAATCTATTTACATTCTTTATGATGCATTTTAATCTTCAAAGATTGGTTTATAACCTATAGTCTGGTCTTCAATGACCCTTTCAGCCTTATTTTTGTCTCTCTCAGCATTTTGAGCTTCTTTTTCATTTCTTTCTTGGTAGCGCTAAGTTGGTAATGATCAGTGTTGTTTACTACTTTTATTTTAAGCAGGGTATTTCCAAATGTCTGCAAGGGCTGCAACATCTTAAAAACTGGGGAAGAAAAACATATTAAAGACTGCACACTTCTCATTTTGCTCATTCTCTATCCTTTTATATGGGAAATTACACAGGCCCTTCAAAAGCAGCCTATTCTCAGCACCAGATCAAATTCAAAGTGTCAACACAGTTTGTATGCTTTCAGTTTCTATTTTTGATCTGCCCAGCCTCTCATTGTAGGATCATGGCTACAAGCCAACAGATCTGCAATTCCAAATTCCTGCATTTCTTGATAGTTGTTTGTTTGTTTTTCCCACTCTTTTTCTGTGAAATTCTTCTTCATAAAGAGGACCAGAAAAAAACTTTTAACAGTTTAAGGGGAACTTCAGTGGCCCACAGGTATAGCTGTGGTGCTATGCAGAGTTGAAGCATATGTGCTACAAAACAGATGTTGATAATTTTTTGCAGATTTCACCTATGCCTGAAATGTGTAACAGCATATGGGGGGACTGTGTACATTCCCCAGTTGATACAAAGGGTTTTATGTTAAATTCAGTGTGCAAGGTAGTTGTCAAAGCCCTTCCAAAATAAAATCAAAGGCTGATACTTTCCAAGGGTAGTTCATCCTGTTTTAACATAGATGAGCTCAACAGGCCTTTTGGAGTGTCCTCTTTCCTTCCATTGGCTAAAAAAAAGTATTTGTGTGAGTGAACTTAGACTTAAACAACTAACTCTTAGGCATGTAACTAAATTGTTTAAATCTGGTTAAAATGAGTGCACCAAGGGATGGCTTCGGTCCCCCATCCTCTTTTTTAAAGGCTTCCTTTGACATGATGCGCCTGTCCTGAATGCCAGAGTCCAACTAGCAGAATTAGCATTTGTGTCGTACTTGCCACCTCAGCCCTTTCAAGGAGACAAATGGTATACAATTCAATTTTTATGGGACTTATTAATTGACTTTGGACTGTATAGCATTAAGTATGATTCTTCAGTCATCTCCTCTGAAAAGTAGGCAACTTTTATATGTTCATCAACTATGCTTTTGACACTTGATAAGGGATTTTTTTTAATCTTAAATTTTATCCTTCTGAGACTTTTGATTCATGGGAAAATGATCAGAAATCTTCTGGGAAAAAGTTTTCTGATAGCTCCTTAAAATCATAAGTGAAGCGGAAAACTTGAGTTTTCAATTGTGTTTATAATTTTGTTGCTTCAAATTGTAATTCACTTGGGAAAATCAGGCAAAGGAAAAAAAAACCCTCTAAAGCAAAACTTTTAAAATTTCAAAAATGGGTAATTTGTGGTCTGTGATGTTCCTCATTTTAGCTGAACCAGTCTCTTCATCTCTTGTACGTAATCACACCTCAAGTTTTGCATTTTCAACTTTTGCTGCAGGTCCATTAAAAACAATAGAATGAATATATTTTTCTCTCTCATTCTGTGTGTTCTATTTTAGAGCTAGAAGCTAGTTAGCTCTCTTTTTAAACATAGGTATGTCTGGTTTACCAACTCATGCTGGTATATGCTGTTTAATTCAAGGCAAGGTAACCATTTTACTTAGTATACAGACTTCACTTGGTGTGCACTTAGTCTTCAGAGTAGGTTTGTAGGTTTATATTTAAATCTCTAGCAGTCTGTGACTTTGATCAAATGGGTTACTATGGTTGTTCTCATCTGGTTGTTTATTTTAACCCCATAGGTATCAGAAAGTAAACAAGGATACTGTATTTAAATTTGGACTCTGTTACTGTACAGTAATGGTTCAATGCCTGACAATTTACTTAAGAATGAGGTTATTGTTTAGTTAAAGAACACAGTTTTATTGATGTGTATATCTGTAGTATCCATAAAATTTAATGATAATCAGATATAAGTTACTTTACTTATTTTTATGCTTTTTTCCTGATTTTCCCAGTCAACCTCACTTATCTGTACTATTTTCACAAGTACTCATAAGGTGGGTTAGTAGGTAATATGCTGCAACCTACTTGTCAGATGCTTTTTGTTGTTAGGCAAGTATATATTTCTGGGACACTTGCTTGAAAGAAAAAGAAGTTGGCCAATCTTCATACTATAAATTTTGAAGCATTCCACAAATTATTTCATACCAATGTGAGTCCAGATGAGCATCCAGCAGTGTCCTGATTCCACAATGTGCATGAGCCCTCCCTTCCTGCCCCTGTTGCTATTGCACGCTAGTTGCTTTTCACAGAAATCCTAAGGGTACGGCCCAAATTTCACTTTGCATGGATGCCATCCCAGGTGATCAGGTATCCATGTCATACATCATACAAGAATGGAAAAGCAGCCCAAGAGACTGTACAGGTGTCACCACCATCATGAATGGAAAATATCCTCTTGTGGTTTCTGAATTAGGTGACAATGGTGGTACTAGAACATCCTTTAAATATTGACTAGTCCAAGTAATTTCACTGTGACTATATATACTGATAAGGAAGAGCTGTAGTATTTTTGCCAAGTGCTCAATGGTGATCATCAGTTAACAGCTTCTGCTGCTTTAGACAATTTATAAACAATGAGCTTATGAGCTTGAGGAGTTGAACAAAGCATTATCAATGGACATATTTTGTGCTGCAGGTTTAGCAGATGTTTTACTAGCAAGAGTGTGATAAGGCTAAGAAGGATAAGACTGCCATTCCTGCTCTGCTATTTGTACTGCTATAAGCACAGGAGTATGATTTTTGTGGGGTTTATTCTTTGTAAGACGAAAGATTTGACAAAACAAGAAATGTTTTACAAGAATATGCATTTGGTGCACTAATTTACCTCAAATTAATTAAGCCTAAGTCTCTCAGTGTTCTGCACACAAAAAATAATATCCCACTGATGTTCTCATTTATCTAGTATTATTTGATCAGTATAAAATAACTTCTGGCTCTGAGACTAGTACTGATAGTATCTCAGATCTGATGCTTATCTACACTCTTATAAGTTTATGACATTTTTTTCAAGAGAATAATAATCTAATGCTGTGTGGATTTCCCTGTAGGACAGGTTTTATAGACATATAAATAAAATGAAGTTTGCAGTGGAAAGACGGCATTGCATCCAGCAGACAGATGTGTCTTTCTCATAGCTTCAGTTTGTCCTTGCTGAGGAATTTGTTAGGGTGATTTACTTTTCTCTTAGAACAGATAAGATTTATGTACGCAAATGTATGGCCATACATCCTGCAGACATGTACCTTTAAGAGTGGTGCAGAATGCTGCTAATCAGAGTTTTGCTTTCAGAATATCTCACTTTCCCAGGTTCAAACTTTTTGTATGCATTTGCAGTGACAACATATGCTATTCCTAGGTTGCAGTGGTCTGTGATCCTCTGACCGTGAAACTTGCTATTGTGACTACTTGATAGTTCACATCAGACTTATTCACTGAGTTTCTTCAAGAAAAATTATTTACATCAGTTCTTAAAGAGCTTAAAGTCCAAGCAGGAAATAAGATCCTATTCAAAAGGGCATTCAGCATTCAGCAAACTCAATCAAAAAATCAAAATATGCCAAAATCAGGAAAAAGTTTAGGTAAGCATTGCCAGGAAGCCTGAGTCTGAATGTTTAGGGTTTTTTTTCAGTAACTGATTATCACAAGTTTTTATACATTCAGCTCACCTTCATTTACGTAGTGCCATGAAGTTTTTTACTGTTTCTACATCACTGCTTGAAGGTCAATAAAAAGATCAGATAAAAGATGGCTTTTGCCTACTTTTATCTTCAGACAGATTGTGTAAATCTGACATTAGGATGTGCCTTCTAATAGAATATCCAAATATTCAACTGAATTTCTTAATGTTCTTTGTGTTTGGGAGCTTCCTAATTCTTTCAATTTCAGAATTCTTTTATATAGTGGTCAGTCCAACAGACAACTGAAAACAGAAACGCATTCGAGAGAAATGTTCCTCAATCAGCAACAGCAGTGAAAAATACCTATTGAAAAGACTGTGTTAACAAATTATACTATAGAAAAATATTTAGCTGCAAGCTATGTATTATGTATCAGATTTTAGAAAAAGAAGTGTTTCAGAAAACAAAGTGTTGTAATCGGAAATCACTGAAATGAAAAATATACATGTGTATATAACAGACTGAGCATCCAGGAAGGGAGAAATTAGTAGCTTGTTCACTCTTGCAAACTTGCTAGGGTGAAATGAATTGTTCCTATTAGAGGCAGAAAAGCATTTACATAAACAACACTGGGATCAGAATTTTACTTGTTTGTAGTTTCCCTGTTCCTGCACTCCTCTCTGCCCTTTCTTTTTGCCAAGGTTTCACTCTGCTCCATGATAGCTACATTAAGGAATGTGATATAGTTATACACAGGAGAAAATGATTATGTTCATAGATTATTTGTGCTCTTTGCAATTATTTCTTAGCAGGCACTTTCACTGGCAAAGCATAGAAAGCTTGCTTTGGCTGTTAGTGACACTAGGTTTAACTGTTGTGTATTCTTCAACTGACTAATACCCAGTTAATGTATCTCTCCAGATAGAATTTGACATGAATTGAACAGTTCTGAAAGACTTTGCTGCATTTCCTTATAGCAGTCTAAAATAAAAATCCACTTAGATTTGTAAGTCAGTTTATTTTAAAAATCCTCTAATATGACTAATACTCTCTGACTTCTGCTTTCCCGCATGTGCCTGCAGCCCCTGAATGCTGTCCAAGGCTGCCTGTCACTTATTCAGGCAGTTGTACCACATTTAAACCTTCTCTTTTAAATGCACAGACTTCTCCTAAATTAGGTAACTAAGAACAAATCCTCATCTTAGTAAAAGCAGTATAAATACAGAGAGACAGATTCTGTACAGGTACTTTTTGGATTTCGTAGTTCAATGCATATCATAAAAAAAAAGCCTGTGCCTGTAGTGTTAACTCAGCTGTTTTCTCATTTGGCAGAAGGGTTTTAGAGCAGATGTAGCATCTAAAACTATACTTTTAACTCATTTTAAGGGTGACATAGATTACCAATTCTTTTTTTTTTTAGACTTGTAGAAGCCTCTGTAAGCATCTACACCAAATTTTGTATGCATCCTGTATACAAAGTATTAAAGTACCATATAAAATACTACAAATTCTGCACGTATGTCCTGCAGCTAACAGGAGGATACTCACCTTGTCTGCTATTTATTCATATTATTAGTCCTTTCCAGTCACACTGTACATCTGAAACCTAGGTGTGATTGTCTTAGACTGTCAATGCCAGTTTGACAGAATTCATTGCCATTGTTACAGATAAGTCAACCTTAAGCAGACTGAATGTTGAATAGAACCATATTTCTCTGTGCTTAATCTTGATTACAGTGATTGAAATTTTGATGGTGGAATTATTGTACAATGTTGTCTAATGTGCATGTAGTACATATTTGGTACAAATGTAACATATCCTCTGATGACGAGGAAGAAAATGCTCTTGGAAATCTTGGTGCAAACCAGAAAGGATGTGGCATTAAATAATTCTACTCTGTAGATGGGCAAACAGCTTGTATTAATGGAGAGAAGGAATCACTTGAAATGGAAGGCAAAGCAGCAGAAAACAGATGAACACATGAATTCAGGCAGCTCATTGCTGTACATACCATATAACTAAAAATGAGCTGTAGGGAGAGGAATCAGTGAGCTGTAATACAGTGTGTGGTCAAGGTAAGACATGTTAGACACTACACCAAATCTGCATGGAAAGCTATTGGAATGATATTTAATTGGAACTTTTTTATCTCTTTATAACTGGATGGTTGTGTAGCTATCTTCTGAGAACTCAAAAAGATTTTTAGCAGCTCCTAAAAATATGGTGGTAGTTATAAGTCTGAAAAAACTTCTTGGAAAGTTTTTTTTCATTCAGGCTGTATCTTGAATACTGGTAAATGGACAAATTTGTGGAAAGAGCTATAATATCAGTAAACTTGGTTTATTGCCTTGCTTTAAATAGCTGCAAAATAATAATACAAAAACTTTGATGCATTAAGAAGCTCTAATCAGAGATAACTAGTCAGGGACCTCCTGCATTCCCCAGAAGTTAGACATCATTGTCACTACTCTAGCAGAAACATCTGCATAGTTTTTAGGAACTATAAGAATCTTAAGCTGCTTTAATAAAGGAAGAGAGACAAGTGCTGAAAACATTATAAAGCTATTGCATGTATCACTGGTGTAATATTTTGTGGAACATGATGTTCACTGTGCCCCATTTCAGACAAACCTATATCAACTATGGTAATCATGTAGGAGATGCAAATTATAGGTGGTAGAAATCTACTAAATGCTCTTATTTTTATCTTAGCAAACATCACAGCTTATTAAAAGTGATTATTAAGGCTTTATGCCCTTTAAGCTTTGAGAGAGACTGAATGTATTAATATTTAGTATCAAAATCATGATTTCCAAGGAAAAAGCCTTACAATGAAATATCATTTGGATTCCAGAAAACCTGGACCTTACAAAATTGACAGTCAGTGTTGAACATAAGCTACATAAACTCTCACTATAATTTGGTGTCACTCACTTCAGGTGCCTTATCACTTTCAAGTTGGCTGGACACAAGATGTGAATTTAGGCAGCTTTTTTTCCCTGTAGGCATCATGTAGTCTCCTTTAATTTTAATAGTATTAATGCTACTTTTTATTTGTGCTGCTGTTTGTCCTCACTTCTGTTAAGAAATTTGAAGCATCACAATAAAGACTAAGCAGTTGTATTTCAGCTTGTGTATTGTTATAGTTATATATATTAATTAGAGACTTGTTAGAGGATGTATTTATTGGAGCGACATATTTATTGGAGTTACAAGGGCTCTTCTCTTCTCCCAGAGCAACAAGTACTCATTTCAAGAGTTTCAGAATTGTAAAGCTGCTGAAGGTCAGCCATTGGTTTGCAATTCAGGAAATCCTAAACACTAAGACAGTCCTGTATCTTCTGTAAGTCTGTCCCTGGGGCAGATTACCATGACTTCCACACAGCTACCTTAGGAATTAATTTGACCTGTAATATTCAGCACATTAAAAATATTTAACCTCTTCTTCGCTATCTACTAGTTTTGGGAAATGTTCTGTGTTGTAAGATCCCACTTTCCATTTAATTTTACCACTACCTGAGGGAACTGACTTTTTAATTACACCTCTGGCTAAGAAGACATGAACAGCATGGAACTAGATAAATGATATTTCCTGGAAAATCAATGGGCTGATTTCAGAGGAAAAGCAAAGCTCCCTTTCATTTCTGCTTGAAAGTCAAATATACTGCCCTTACAAGATATGACTCTTGCTTATAGATAAGGCTCCTTCTTTCATTTATGAGTGATGTTAATCAAGATGCTATAAGGCATGGCAACAGAATACAAAGGTCAGGGAAAGAAGACGTCCCAGTTATAATTTTGAAGTCAGCCATGGGTTCAGTCATGGTTCTTATGTGAATCTTTTGTATTTTCTGGATGAGACAAAATTAATTCCTAATTTTATAGAAGAGTATTAGAATATTCAAAAAGGTAAATAAAGTTTTGTGCCATATTGTAGAATGCTTTATTTTTATGGATTTAAAATAAAAGCAAAACAAAACCAAATCACAAAACAAACAAAAAAATCCCACCAAAAAAAAACCCAAACCAAAAACCCCAAACCAACATGAACTCTTTCTTTTTCATCAGTTGATTTCATTTTAGAAATGTTTGATGGAAGTCCTTCTTTGAATAAAGTCTTCTATTGCTGTGAGTTTCTTCTGACTGTCAATACTGAGTACTTATAAAGGGAATATCATCCCCCTTCTAATAAGATCTAGTTCATGTGATTTGTGAGGGTAGTGTCACTGAGTATTAAGTGTATTACTATTTGAAGTTTCGTGGTACAGCTCATAATGATTTCTCTAACTCTTCACCATCTTGCATAGCTTCAATAGCTCTTCAATTTTCTTGTTTGAAGACTTACCACTCAGTTAATCAAAAAAGTGTGTGTGAAGTTGCTGCGGCTTGAGGTTTTTAGGAAGTTTTTTTTTAGCTGAATTGATATGAAACAAACTGAAATAGAATATGGAGAAATTCCCAGATCAAGTACTTGAATCAAACATATTTAAACCTTTAGAAGCAACTTATTTCTGTTTCTAATTTTATCTGTGATGATAGCTTCTCAGCTTTGTAGAATGTTGCATGCAATGAAAGCTGTTGTTCATGTCATGGTGACTATGTAGGTATGACTAAGTGTGAATTAGGCAGAAGAAGTTTCTGTGTTGATCTCTGGCTTCTTGTACTCCACCCCTACAAAGCCCGACTAGCAGCCCTCAGGGTACGGCGCTAGTACAACTCTCCTAATGGGCGAAAATTACCTTTAATCTGTGATGTACCCTATACCTTTGTCAGTTCTAGTGAATTGGGACCCTCTAATTCAGAATTAGTTCTGGCAATATGTCCTTTGGTTTGTAGTCTAGTCTCGCATAGCCTCCTTCTGTATGCCCATTACAAGAATACTGCTGCTCATCAGAGTATATAAGAAGGAAGCAAGCAATGAATTTGCAAAAGAAACAGTAAGTCTGAGGCATCAGCAGCCAAAATCAACATGTTAAATGTGGTTGGGGTTTATTTTTTTCTTTTCCAGGGCAGACTCTACCTTCTCTGTGTTTCATTTTTCCCATCTTTAAACTTATCATTGTAGTCCTTTTCAGCTTGCAGAGAAACGTTGTTAAGTTTAATTAAATTTAATGAACAGCTCTGTAATCCTCCTATGACATTCACTACAGGAAAGCCTTGTATCATTGTTTATTTTCCGAATGTTTTTACCTGGTTAATTGAGGGGAAGGTAAACAAATAACATGTACAGAAGGAAAAAAAAATAATGGTCAGTAGAAGGGGGAAATTATACAGAGAAAAAATGGTGAGAAGTAAATGGGATTTTTAAATAGAAATTGGGAGATTAGTTTACAAAACATAAGTAAAGATGATGAGGAGAAAACCATATCTGAGTGTTCTTTTATGCAACATATGCATTTTGTTTTGCAATATATCTTAATATATGCCTAGTATGCATATCTTTTCATATTAGAAATGTAGATTAATTATGAGTATAACTGCATTATATGTACATTATCTTTTATCTGCCATATCTGAAGCACTTTAACAGTAAATGAAAAATGATTGTGTTTTATTTTGTTTGGGTTTTTTTTTTTTGTGTGTGTGTGTGTGTTTGGTTTTTGATGTTTTTTTGTTTTGATGTTTGGTGGGGTTTTTTGTTTTATTTTGTTTTTGTTTTGTTTTGTTTGGGTTTGTTTTTTCCCTCAAGGTTTGCTTTCCTATTTCTATTACTCTTCCTTGTTTGGAATCACTTTCTGTGCTATTTGTTTCAGAAACCCAGTTAGCATTTTTGTCATTCTTTGTATTTTTTGTGGGTAACTTGCAAAATTACTCTTTGAAATTCTTTGAGTGAATCTCACTCCCTGACATTTTTTCTTTCTTTCTTTGATAAGCTTTGAATGATGCGTTATGGTTTATAAGTTGTCATTTTCAACTTCCTAAGAACACAGATGTTAGGAGTCATGACTTAGAGTGGATTTTATACAAATCTGTCTTATAATATCTCCTGAAAGATTTCTATCTCTTAACTAAAGCTATGATTCTAGCAATAAACATTTTGGAAAGTCAGAAATTCACCACATACTTGTTTCTAATCCAGTAAGAAGGTTAGTCATACTTTCTGCAGTTGAATGCTTTTGGGAATGCATTAGTGAGTGTGCAGAGGTGTGAAGACCCACAGCGTGTGGGTCTTATTATCCAAAGTGCTAGTGTTATTGCTGCTTGTTTTCAGGCCACTGGATGGAATAAGTTTTGAAGTTTTGCCCATGGGAACCAACTTGTTTGACTTCATACTTATAGAGGGAAATGCTCCACTGTTTTTGCAGCTGTTTCTTTTCTGATGATCTCACACTTTATATTCTTGACAGTTCTATAGTACTTCAAATTAATTCTAGGTTGGTCTTGTACGCAGTAGAGGTTATAATAAATGTGATGAAAGCATGTGTTTCTGAGTAAATATCTGGACTGAAGTTCTGAAATGTTTGGGATTTGCTTTTCATCCAGAATGTGCTACTCAAGTCCTTGTGTGGCCATGAGTAAGGGATCAGTAAGGGCTCTTCAGACTTTAAAGAATGTTCAAAAAGCTCTTTCTAGTCATCAAAACATCTTACATGTTGCTCAAGAGAACATGTAGACATTATTATTTCCTTTTTTAAAAAAAGAACTGAGAGATGAATGGAAACTGAAAATGGATGGCAGAGCTTCCTGGGATAAACCAGGAACATGCTAGTTCTGTTGCTATTTCTCCATAAGGTGACAAGATGATCTGTGTAGGTCTGCAGAGGTCTATAGGACAGTAGATGGGAAAATAGCTATAAAGGTGAGTTCAGAAATATTACGGTAAGAGGTCTGGTGGTGAGAAAATAATAATGTATCATATACCTAATCTACATAATCTCATAAACAGAATTCTGTCTTGAATGAATTAAGAGGCTGACAAAGGAGATAGTCAGAAATGGGAGAGCATTTGAGACATTTGGTCCAGGCTTTCACTTTGGGTTTTGAACCTGACCCCAATGTATGTCATTAGTTCTTGAAGCTTTTTCCAGTATTTTTTGCTGGAAGATGGAGATCACAAAGTACATTTCAGATAGTAGCATGAATATTTCTGCTTTCTGTAGCAGACTGGAAAGGGTACTAAGGGGTCAACAGCTATAGAGAAAGCAAATATTTAGCAGTGAAATGAGGGTACAGTAGCAAACAGAAGTGTTCTTGCCCCAGGAGTGAGGTCTGTGCTGTCAGAGTGATGGTGAGAGACTTGGGAAACTTAAGTTTTTCTATTAAATACTGATTGAAGTTCTGGTTTGTGAAAGGGAAAATAATTTGAAAGGAGAAAGCAGGAAGGTTTTTAGGAGCCAGAAACAGTATTAGTCCAGTATGAACCATGAAGTTGCATTTGCAAAAGAGGACAGGGCATGTATTAGCAGCTATTCTAGAACCTTGACACTGACCCTTTCAACAGGCATCAGGGGATGTCTAAAGAGTGTTTGCGGTTTGAAGGTCACTCAGTCATGACAAGTGTGTCATAATATTTGTGAAATGGTGTATAACATGATAAACAATTTTCTACAGTGGCTTTTTTCAGTGAGTGTGGGGGAGAGAAAAATGTGGTATTAATTGTTGTTAGCGAGATTCAGGCTAATGCGATAGAGGATGCATATACACCCATATAAATACATATGATACACATTTTTGGCAAGTTATCTGCGCTTTTGTCACTTATGTGAAGAAAGGTCCTACTTTAGTAGATGTGCAGTGAGACTTAAGGTTGCCATGGGAACTGCTACTTTACGTGTTGTGAGAATATTCTTATTATTAAAGTTGCACACATATTGAGATTTTAACACAGGCTTTTTTATTCTAATTGGGCTGGTTGTGTGTACTCCTGCCCAGCTAAAAATCAGCTCAGAACAAATGAGTATTTTTATTATTAGATGATTATCAGATCCAGAAGCATGAAGAAAACTGCTTTCTGTCAAGGCAAGGGGAGAGAGGAGAGCCACTGAGCCTTTGTCTCATTAATTTCTCAGGAAAAGAAGAGTAGATTGCACTTAGCACATGAAAATAGTGTCTGTTTACTTTGGTAAACCCTACTGGAAACTTGATAGGTTAAATATTAATACAGTGCTTCTGTAGGCTGTCATGAGAAAAAATTGGAGTATGGTCTTATTAGAGAGATTAGATAGCATTTATTTTTCCGATCTTATTTTCACAAGCTTTTGGACAGACCTTAACCAGAAAAATCTGTTTCAAGTAAATGAATTATAATGTTGAATATTTAGAAAAACCTTGGAGGCTTTAGAGGAGAATGATCTAGAGACTCGCATTTTTGTATTAGTGTGATGATTATGACAATTATGAACGGGTTATTCTAAAGGGACAGTAATCTTTTGTTGAAACTGTTCTGGTAAGTGTCCAGAATGTAATCTGTTTGGCTTATTGGGAGCTCTCTAAAAATTAATCGTTGCTGTCAGAATGCATGCCTTAACTCGATACAGTGAAGTTTTTAATAAAACTTTTATTGTTTATAAATAAATAAAATCTTCTTTCTGCTTTCTCAAAGATGTGTCTTCCTTACTATTTTATGTTTGTATATTTCAAATTAATTTAGTTGTGTACAAATGTTTCAACCTTAGCTGACTTGCAGGTTCTAGACTGGGACTGTAAATAGAGAGACAGCATATACATTTGTGTGCGTATATTTGAAAGTAAATTAAACAATTTTGAAATTCATTGTGGATTTCTATTAGTAGTTCTGAATGGCTAAATAAGGACATTTGGGGGACTTTCTGTTGTGAATTTTTGTAATACTTCATTCACGTGGTACTTTCTTTTGGATTCTTTTCTTTATCAGAGGTTTACACTCTAAGAAATGAAATCTTAGTAACAGAACTAGAGGAAATTAATTACTCTGTAATAGTAATGTTTTTCAGCAGTGAAGATTGTTCAGCTGTAGTTTAAAACTTCTTGCAATAACTTGTTTCAAAAGCACAAACCCTCTTAACTAAGAATGAAGTAGTAAAAGTAATGAGGTCTTAAGGAACCTGTTAAAGGAGCTGAGATGAATGAGAATCAATTGGGCTTCTTGGAAGGCAGACTTTGGGTAGGTTTTTTGACAGCATAAGGCAGTTACAGGTTACAAATATGCTTGGAAGTAGTCTGTTAGTCACTTGTGAATGCCTTCTAATTAGTGAATGGGAGATAAGATGTAATTTCCTTTCTGTTAATGACAGAGCAAAAGCATTGGGCATCTTGAAGTTGATTATGATAGATTTCAATATTTTGTCTTCCTCCTCTGCTCTGTGTTGGTTGCTCAATGGCTTCGTAGTCAAGATTTCCATTAGAAGATCTGGTAGGCATGACTACAAGAAATATTTTCTGCCTTCTCAAAATAGAGCCCCATAGAGGCAGGGTACTGATGAATGAATCCTGAGCTGGGCAGCCTGAAGAGGGGAAAGGTAAAGGTGTAGAGGATGTGGTGGTTCACTTTTCAAAGCAAAATTGACATTTGTTTTTCATGCCTATTGAAGATGCTTCTTCAGGCTTGAAAAGCCCAGCAAACGTGTTATCACTGAGCATAAGGTAGACAGGAATTCCTCAGTTTTCCATGTCATTTGTGTGATTTGCTGTCAGTTATGACACTTATAAAATTATGAAAATATCATGGAAATGCTGTACTGAAAGTTTCAGAAGTGGAACAATCTGAGTAGCATTGTCTTTCTCTCAAAAGTGAGGGAAAATTAAGAGTATTAGAGGTGTTGTCATAAAAACTAATGGGAAGTAACGTAAAATGAAGCATATTGATGTTATCTTGGAAACAAAGGAGAAACTGTTGAAGTCTGACTGTCAAATTAAAAAATGGAAGTTATTTTGCTTTCAGTTATTTTATCAGTAGAAGAGAGAAAAATCTTTAAAATTGTGCTCCTCAGTAAGTAACTGTTGAAAAGAAGTGATTTGGAGCAGCCCTGTGGAGAAGGGTTTTGGGGTGCTGATCAATGAGAAATTGAACATGAGCTGGCAGTGTGTGCTTACAGCCCAGAAAGCCCTCCGTATCCTGGGCTGCATCAAAAGGATGCAGCCTTCAACCAGCAGTTCAAAGGAGGTGATCCTGCCCCTCTATTACGCTCTTGTATGATCCCACTTGGAGTATTGTGTACAGTTCTGGTGTCCTCAACATAAAAAGAACATGGAGCTGTTGGAGCAAGTCCAGAGGAGGGCCAAGAGGATGATCAGGGGTCTGGAGCAGCTCCTGTATGAAGGTAGGCTGAGAAAGTTGGGGCTGTTCAGCCTGGAGAAGAAAAGACTGCGTGGAGACCTGATAGCAGCCTTCCAGTATCTGAAGGGGGCCTATAGGGATGCTGGGGAGGTACCTTTCTTCAGGGTCTGTAGTGATAGGACAAGGGGTAACGGGTTCAGACTTAAACAGGGGAAGTTCAGGTTAGGTATAAGGAGGAAGTTCTTTACTGTGAAGTTGGGGAGGCACTGACACAGAAGTGGTAAATGCTCCATCCCTGGCAATGTTCAAGGCCAGGCTGAACAGGGCCTTGGGAGACATGGTCTAGTGTGAAGTGTCCCTACCCATGTCTTGACGAATTGGAACGAGATGATCTTAAGGCCCTTTCCAACCCTAACCATTCTATGATTCTAAAAAAGTCTGGTATGTCAACAATTTAGTTTCAGTAGAAGAATGTCTTTGAGAAGGAAGTGGTCTCTGCAGATAAGTTACAACAGACACAATCATCACACATTAGTTTTTATCAACAGACATTGACCCATTTTCTGTGAACCTGTTTTGTTCTCTACCTGTATGTTGGCCATTACCTCTTCAATTTAACACACAAAAGCAATTCAGATGTGTACCCCTGCACACTTACAGATAAGGTAAAGAAATTGACAAAGACTAGATGATTGTGGCCACCTTAAACAGCCCATGAACTCTGCAGTTCTTATTTGAAAAGAGTAATTTTAACAGTTTAAGTCTATAGTAATGTATTACTGAGACTCAGTGGGAGAAAACTGAAAGCTTGAGGAGGAAACTGAACCTTGGTTTGTCTTGTTTGATATGAGTCCTTTTCCTGCTGAGCTATTAGGTAATTTAAAGGAAGAGTGGCATTCTTTTTTTTTTTAGGTAAAAAGCAGTTTAAACACCTGACTGGCAGAGAGTTAGTCTTTCTGAACCTAAAATTCTTTGCATTTCTTATAATCCTGGGAATGAAGCTCAGATTCTACTGATTATTTAACTTGTCTTGAGATTAAGTATGTTGAAATCATGTTCAAATCACTACTTTTGTTTCTAAACCTGACTTTGATGGAATTAGATTTTATTTTTCTCAGTTTCTTAGTTTTCTTTATTTTTCTTAGTTTAGTTTTTATTTTTTCCTAGTTGGCTTCCATAGCCAGTGTCCTGACTAGATGCTGGCTGTTTCTGATCCTGTTTTGGAGTCCCCTAAATTTTCCCCAGAGCCTAGGCAGGAGGCTAGCATGGGTGGCACTCACCTCCACAAATCTGAGTTTCTTTGATTGGTCTAGCTCTGTGTTCTCAAACTTTATTGACATTTCCAGCTGTGTAAGCCTCAGGAATCTATGGAAGTGGAATAATTAGTGTTTATCAAGATAGATTTGTTAATGGGCCTGTTTTCTGTCTTCTGTTACTTCCTTCAGATAGGAAACGGTGACTGTAGGAAAAGTTAAAGGTTAATAAGGAAAGAAACCAAAACAACAATTTTGAAAAAGTCATGCGTTTCTGAAAAAACAACCACCTCAAACCTGTGTTACAGGAGCTTTTCCTGTCTTAGCCAATGCTTGGGAATTACTGCGCTAGGCTAAATGGCAGTAACAATTTTTTTCCACAAATCTACCTGATTTTCTCCAGTATAAGTGACTGAGGTCCAATTTGCCAACTTTTTGTTTTAACCTAGTGTGGAGTTAAATGTGTAAACAGTCTGCTTGCAGTTAAGAGAGGTAAATTGGTTTCTGTTCAATTGAATCGTCTGTTAGTGACAATGTTGGGTTATGAACTCTAAGTGTTTGTAAAAAAAGTGGCATTGTTGGTAGTCATCACTTCTTTCTTAGGGAAATTTCAACTCCTTTGTGCTATAACTGAGACATCTTAACCCAAGCCTTTTCATGGTATTATGGTCTCAAACTTGAAAACCATTAGCTGCATCTGTAAAATGCTTAATGTGGAAAACTTGTCTTGCAGTTGTTTTCATATCCTTGTAATTTAGAAATCATTGCTATCCATTTCAGCAACTGAAGTCTAGCTATCAAAGAGCTTTTTTTTTTTGATGAAAGAACAGCTGAACAATTATTACTTGCCAGTAATGCTTTAGTGCTTCTGACCTTCTCAGAAAAGAAATGAGCTAATAAGCCCAGTTTGAAAATACTTTATATTTTGCCTTACTAAAAGACAGAAAGCCTGCTTTATAGGCTTTTCTGTCTCATAGTAAGACTTTTCTTTCTCAAATGTGTGGGATAATAGCAAGGGGAGAGCACTGTTAAGTGTTGCTGGTGTGGTTAACTGATAGATTTTGCTGCTTGGGAGGTTTTAAATGATAACTTACAAAGTGTTAAGTTAGACTTCAGTGTTTCTGAGTTTTAAGGGCAACTGCAAATGAGACCATATACTCTCTCCTCCTCTGTGTTCATAAACCATACTGAAGTAAGATGCAGGTACCACCCACTATCTGAGAAACTACGACCCAAAAATGAATTGGAAGTTTACTTCTGCATGTCATTTGGGATCTTTGTTACAGAGTAATGGCTGGACAGCTGGAAATACTCATTTGTGTGTAACATTAGTAAGAAATCTGAGTTCTGAAAAAACTCTTTAGACTATCTTAAAAATTGAAATACTAATTGTAAGTTTACAAGTATAGCTGTGATATATAATTTTAATTTGTTCATGCAGTGGTCAGAAGATAATCAGAAAAGAATCACAGGCATTTTGAGTAATAATTGCATATATTTTTAAAATGTTTGTTTTGAAAGAGCTGCTGATATGATAAAAAGTGAAATCGCTCTTGGTATTTGTCATGGGTTCAGCAGCAGCAGTCATTTTTTCTCCTTCTTGGTAGCTGGTGCAGCACTGTGTTTTTGATTTCGTGCCTGGGAGCAGCGCTGATAACACCTGTGTTTATAGTTACTGCTTGGCAATGTTTTGGTTTGACCAAGGACTTTCTGAGCCTCATGCTATGCCAGGGAGGAGGGGGAGCCAGGAGGAAGCAGAGGCAGGACACCTGACCCGAACTGACCAAAGAGGTTTTTCCATACCACAGCGCGTCATGTCCAGGATGTGAAGACGGAGGGCAGAGACCCGGAAGGGTGTGGTGGTGGTGGACTGGGGGTGCACTGGCTGGGTCAGGTTTTTGGTAGTGGGGGGTTCACTGCTGGGGGGTGCACTGGCTGGGTCGGGCTTGGTGAGCAGTTGTATTCTCTTTCCTTGTATTTCTCTTGTATTATTACTGGTGGTAGCAGTAGTGATTTGTGTTATACCTTAGTTACTAAACTGTTCTTATCTCTACCTGTGCGAGTTGAATTCTTTTGATTCTCCTCCCCATCCCCCTGGGACTGGGGGAAGAAAGAGGGGGAGTGAGTGAGTGAGTAAAACTTTGTGAGTTTTAGAGGCTTAAACCACGACAGTATTGAACAAGTAATATGACAGATGTTGAAATAAATAAATTGCTGCTGAGATTTAGTAAAAGTCAGTGAGCACATGTTGAACATAAAAGCAGTGATCTCATCGGTTATGTATTAAAGTACATGGACAGAGTCTTGCTTTCAAAAAGGTATGTTGGTATTCTGAATCTCTGAATTGTTTCTGCCACTTTTGGCAATGTGACTTGTGTATCTGTCAATTAATCTTACAGAAAAAATATTCTGCTTGCCGAAGGCTGTTAGGATCTGAAGTTCAAGTTGAAAATAAAGGAAGGGTATTAATTTCTGCCCGGAAAGCAGGATTTTTTTTTACTTTTGTTGTATTTACATCCTTTCTTAACTGATTATTGATTCTGGCAGAATCCTGAGATGTATCTTCATATTTTAGACTGCATAAATGCCTGGGGCTGTGCTGAAGAAAGCATCGTTTATTATAAGATTTATTCCTTCTGATCATTCTTTTTTTGAAAGGCAGATACATAATGGGGAAAGAGAGCCTTGTAGGCAAATCTGTTACCTGTCTACAGCATTTAAAGGGATGGCTTTTCAGAGGAAAAGGCACATTTCAGTATCCATGCGAGTATGAGGAATCATGGCATTTTGAGATCTCAGATATGGTCTTTTCTTTGTAGTTTCTTTAAACTGCCAGAAGTACAGCTGTACTTGGATTTCAGTTCCACTGCCTTGAAGAGATTACACATCTCAAATTGTGTATTTTTAAGTGGGTAAACTGGTTTGACTTTGCATCAGAGTATCTGTATGTGCAGTATAGAGACTTAGAAGTTCTCATGATGCAAAAAAGTTACTCCTGCTTTCTGAAAAAAAATCCAAGAAGCTGATGAAGATCTAGTTCAAACTGAAAATGTAATTTTATATTTATTCAGATGGTATTATGTTTATTTTC
The DNA here is from genome assembly GCA_017639245.1 of Myiopsitta monachus. NCBI lineage: Eukaryota > Metazoa > Chordata > Aves > Psittaciformes > Psittacidae > Myiopsitta > Myiopsitta monachus. The sequence continues at coordinate 67,088,694 of CM029917.1, read as the reverse complement.
TGGCTTTGAACTTGTTTCCTGCATTTCAGTCTTCAGATCATTCAGACTTTCTTTTCAGGACATAATGAAATGAGATACTTCTGCATGAAATATTTAAAGCAGTAACTTCCCAAATATAAGGATATATTAACACACAGAATTAGACTTGCTCTTTCTCAGTAAGAGAAACTTAAGTATCCTGTGAATGTATCAAGAAATGGGATTTATAGTATAGCATGCGAGTACCCCAAGAGTTTTGGTGTGCAATGGTAGATAGGTTTATGGGGCAGAGGGCAATGGAATACTGAAGACTAAAATAAAGGTAAAAACACAAAAGAAGAGATAGATGGTTTCAAACAAATCCAACCAGATGCTCTGAAGATGTAACCAATTTTCAACGGAGGATGTGGATCATAAGAAAGGGGAAAAAATGCTCTTCTAAAGTGCTTATATTTCACTAACATTTGGGTTTAGTTAGTGAACTGCTAAAAAATGTTTCTGAGATTACTTTCTCAGTGAATAGCAATCAGGGCAAGGTGACAAACAACGTTATATGCTCCGATATTTTATTGAAATTGCTGAAGGGCAGCAGTCTTCCAGTGCTGGTGAAGCATATCAGTCCTTTGTGGCAAATTTTAGAAAGTAAGTTCCATATCTTAATAAATGCTGAAGTTTGAGGATCAGTATTGCAATATGCATGAGCCTAAGCCATGTTTAGATATTTTAAGTGATTTTGCTGTTTGTTTGGGTTTTTTTTCTTTTCTCCCAATGCAGCAGTCAAGATATTTTTTTCCTGGCTTAGGCTGGATGTAGACACTTTTGACAAAATGAGAATTTTGCTGCTATAGTATTGATTTATCTGTACACTGTAACCAATTCTGCTTGCATCTGCCCTGTACCTTCTTCCAGAACTACCACTTCAGCTGTGTCTGATCCAGGGTCTTGATCCAGTAAAGCCCAGCTACATGACCTGGACTCAGATGTCTGAGAAAATTGCGAAGTCATGAGAAAGAACTGCGAGAAAACCTATAAGAAAAATAATAATAATAAAAAGTTAAAATTGCAGTTAGAGGCAGAATTGTAGAGACAAGGCTTGTTGGTACCTCAAAGAATTGAGAGGAAAAGAGCCAATGTGGGAAAGTATAAAAAACTAAAACTGAAGAAAATGGAGAGGCTGGCTGGATGTAAGCAGATGTAGCTGTGAACCAGACAGGACTTTGGAGACAGCCGAGACGGTGGATGGTGGCAGCTTGGATGCATGGTGAATCTGTTCCAGGAAGCTTCAGAGGCCAACCCATCTCCTTTGGGTTTGGATATCCCTGGCCAGCAAAAGTTCTTTGAGTCTTTTATCAGGGTAGTGACTTAAGTCACTACTAACTCTTAAACTTGCTGGTTTGTGTGTGTGCTCATCAATAAATAGTTGCTTTATATTTGTAAGCTGCGTGTATACTGTGGGTGCGTCTCTTTGCACATGTCCAAATAAACTGATACAAAAGAGGGTTGTCAACACTCTCACCCAACCAACCAACAAGGCAATTCCAACAAGAGGTATAAGTATATAAAGAAAAACAAAACCAAAACAAAACCAACTCAAAACAAAGCAAAACCAAAAGTCTAATACACTTTTTCAGCACAGTATATCCCGTATTTTTTTTTTCTTTCCTTCCTCAGTGATGTACAGATAGTTCATCTAAAAACGGAAAAAAGTAATTCAGGGCTCTTGAAATGCAGTTGCATTCTCATTTAATATTAAAGATGTGGTTACAAAGACAAACCATACCATTGCTGATGATTCTCAAAGTATTTTGTATTAGCTGCAATTTATCTTGCTATTGTTTCAATAGCGATTATAGATGGAGTACAGTTAATCAATATTTCCCCAGCAATTCACAGGTGCATAAGGTGTATGGGAGATGCATTTTGATATTTCAGGTTATATGTGTTTTGTATAATTTCTCAGTTTATAGTTATTTCAAGTTTTAATATCTGTTAATCCAACTTGATTTGTATCCTGATGTTCAATATGAAAAGCTTAAATCGCAGTTTTGGTAGCTGCTTAGGACAAGAGTTGACATCTGTTTGGTTTATTTCCTTGTCTCTCATTTAATTTGGTTTTTGCATTTTGATTTCTTTTTTTTTTTTTTTTTTTTGGTGTGAAAATGCAACTTAGTTATGAAGAGACTTATAAAAGTCTCACACTATAAAATATGTATCACTGGAGATCTTATTTTCTGCTTTGAAATCTATGTGCCTAGTATGTGAGTTCAGTCCAACCTCATTATGTCTTTTGGATAATAGATTCTTTCATGTCCTTCTTCACCCAGCCCTTTCTCCTTTCTTCCTCTCTCTCTAATGTAATGTTCTCATTGAAATTAAACCTTATGCAGTAATAAACCTTTTCAAGACATAATTGCTAAAATGCATGTGATAGGGTATTAGATTTATTAAGAAGAATTAATCCAGTCAAAATAGGGAGATAATGACATCTTTTTGAAGACCACAGTAAATGTATGTGGAAACCAGTATTTTATTTACGTCATGGTATGTTCAAATACTTTGTGAGCAACACAAGGTGAATGGTTTGGGCCTGACTGTCATTTTAAAAGGCTGAATTAGTGTGCGCCATCAGTTTAACCAATATAAACAATGGTATTATTGGATGCAGGCAGTTGGTTGGACTTCTAAGACACTAACAGAGAAATATTTTGTTTGGTCTGCAAATTCAAGATTTTCTTTAAAGTACTGCTACTTCGTGCATCCCTGAAAAAGAAAAAGCCAGGTAGAAGCAAGACAACTCCACAAGATACCTTTGTAGGACTGGAAACAAAACCATAGAAGAATGAAATAAACAAAAAAATATCATTGAGCATTAATAGAAAATACACCAGTTCCAGGAGCAGAAATGTTTGTGTTTTGTTTTGGTTTTAAAAAAAGAATTAATGAACTAGATGATGAATTTTCAAGTTCTTTTAACAGGTGTATTTTGGGACAGACTCATGATGAAACAGTAGCACTGTTGACCATAAAAGAATGCCAAAGCCTTACTATAGTGGCATTGAGAAGAGTGGAGCCAAGAAAGGGAGCAAGTCAAGGTTAAGGGTGGAAGGTAAAGAAACAAAAGCATGGGATAAAGATTTCAAACCGATGCAGTTGTAAAGCTACTGGCAAGTGATTGTGGCAGAGCTGCAGATGAAGAGAAGGGTACTAAAGAGATGTGATAAATGCTGTGGGGCAGTGGTACTCTTAAGTCCTATATGAAATCTTCTTGGACTTATGTAATTTTAAGCTAGCACTATGTTTATTGCAAGTGTAGAACATTTAAAGCAGGATTTATTCTTGTGTTAGCAGAATTAACTCAGTAGCTAGATGCAAATCTGTTCGACTTTGGACTTTAAAAAATTCAGCTTGCTGATGAATATATAAAACTAGAAAGAATAATGAACAAACAAAAATGTCAAATGCAAAGATGAAGGGCTTTTCCTTGGGTTGAGCTAAAGGTCTCAGTGTGTGTGAATCTGATGAAGAGGAAGCATATTCAGAGTGAAGACAAGAAATAAGCAACCTTATAAATCTAAGGATACGCACCACCAAAAAAAACCAAACAAACCCTACTGGGAGGGTTAGATTTTCAAGTAACTCTACATTGGTTTACATTCCTATCAGAAGCAAAGCTTCATTTATGTCCAGTGTTGAATTTTTAAACATGGGGTTTTCAGTAAGGGTCCTGAAGAGTTAATGTTTAAGACCTACTTTTTCAGCAAGAAATTATGGATCCTGTTTCAATTTCGTGAACTATTTTTAATGAAGCCCTACTGCTAGAAGCAGTACATACATATAAAAGCTTTCTGATTCTCTTTTCCGAACATTGTCATTTGGAAGTCATTGAGCAGACTCTGGTCCATATATTTATTTCCTGCTTGCTTGCTTCTGTCACATACCATCCATCTGGGGAGCTTCAAAGAGTGTCCTGAGCGTAGTGTGCTTATAGGAATAGGAAAATGCTTAGTAGATAATTGAGTCCTCATGCTAGAACTAATAAGCAACTTGAAATAAAATGAGTACAAGAAATTAATATAAAGGTTTATGACTGACTGCAGCTTACAAGCATCTCTTTGTCTTTGAAATATTAGTAACTATAACAATGCACAGCTTAAAATGGTCTCAGATAAATCTGATAGGTTCATAGACAAATTGAAGCAACATAAAACTGCGCTGCTGTGATTTAGGAGGACTAAGAAAAAAGAATCTTAGGCAGTTATGTTCTGAATTGTTCTGCTTTCAACTTCTATTAGTCTCTACATTTTTATTCAATTGAGCAAGTGTCAGCTAAACATTCTATCAATGGGCTTACAATGGTGATTCATACAGTCTGCTTCACGAGAAGAAATTAAGTGATTTTAAAAGATGAATCTGTCAAAGTGATTTTTCCAGAGCACAGTGATTGATAAGTGTGTGTTTATGTGTATATGTGGCTGGTCACAGTCAGACTTGGTAGTGTGATAGAGGGTCTCCTAAGTAATTAACTTGCAGATTTCCTCTAAGTATACAAGCAGGTGATAGGAGACTCTCTCCAACATTTCTAAGAGGGTTTTACAAGGTGAAGTTAAGTGTGTATGTGTGTGTGAGCAACACTGAGATTCTCAATGCCAATTTAGGGAAGAAGTAAAATTGAGACTTCCTGATCGCAACAACTGTTGGTTTAGGCACACAGGGTAGGACAACACAGACATAGGTGCTAAGGTTGTATCTTCACTTTCACAATGTAACTGTCATAATTAGTGTATTTAGTACATGGATATAAGGTGAGCACCCAAGATGGTGAGGATATTATAAAAAAAATCCTCAGAGGACAAAAGCCCTCTAAGGAGATGCATTCAGTTGAATTTGAAATGCTTTTTTCCTCCTTTTCTAGGTCATGGTCTTCCAGCTTGGGTTCTGTAATGGGTTTTCTTAGTCAATGCTCAAGGGCCATCAGGTTGCTTCTGTATCTGCTAATTGCTGGGATTAATAGCTAAAGCTCACCTGAAATGTCTTTTGATAGTTTGCTAAATTTATGATATAGCAGAGGAGCACCTGCTCTGGTCCGCTTATTTTCTTTTTTCTCTGATGCTGTGGAGGAGTATGTGGTTAGTCCTTGTCCATCAGGAAAGATCAGTATTGCTGGTCTCTGCTGTATTGCAGGATGTGTGCTTGCAGCACACATGTCTCTGCTTCTGTTATGGCCTGCTAAAACTGACAAAGGAGCTGCTATTTGTTTTTTATAATTTGTTAGCCTGATCTCAGACCTTTGTATTCTTGTGCACCTAGCATGTAATCATCTTTCTTCTTGGGGCTCTGATGAGGGTGGCCATTAGTGAGTCATATTCGTGCCTGGCCAAATCTTTCCCTAGTGGGAAATCTTCTTTTAAGAGTAAAAGTTTCCGGGAAGAATCTGGGCAGGGCCCAGAAACTGTTATTGTTGCATGCAGCTATTTGAGACCAGGCACATAATTGCTGAGAGCATCCCAGAAAGTGCCACTGCCGCTGAGTGATCATTAACAGCAGCCTGGACTGAATTCAGCACTTTCCAGCTGACCATAGTCAAGAAATGGAATTGCTAGAGTAACTATCTTAAGCAAAAATATCAGGGTTTATGTCTTTGCATTTTGCTTATATATAAAAGAGTTGCATGAATATATTGGTTGTTGCTAGAAATACGAGCTTTATTCTTAACTACATAGTAGCTGAGCCTGTATTTCATATTAAAAGGTAAAAAAAAATAAACTCCAGTAGGAAGCCTATACTCATGATCAACAATAGTTTTTTACTGGAATGTTTAATTGCATCCCCTGTGCCAGTATTTGAAATTGTTTGAGTTTAGATTATAGCATAATATAACTTGACACAGGTAACTCTGTAGAAATTTTAACTATATAAATGCATATGCATGAAAATCTGCTCAAGTGATTTTCTATTCACTGCAATGTGCCTTGGATGATCAGTCATTAATAATAACAACAACCCAAGAGTTTATGCCCTTCTTCAGTTTTCAGGGATTGCAATGGCACCTGTGGGATTTTACCATGTACCTCTGAAATGAGTAGCAAAACTGCTGTTGACTTTGGAGGCTGCCCTGTTAGTATTTACAGCATGTCTGCTGTTTCTGGGCATCACAGATGGTATACCCGCGTTGGGCCTGGAAGGACTTTGACTTCATTTGGGTTTGGACAATGTCCCACCTTCAAAACTGTTGGTTAATCCCAGTGTCTGGAGGTCACAAGAGGGGAAAAGTTTTATACAGTGTTAATACAAGATGGATTTGAACTCTAGGGTCATGCCCCTGAAATTGCTTCCTGTAAGAGAACCTGTGTGCGTTTATGGTGATCTTGAAAGCTAGGCCAGATGTGGATGTGAATGACCACCAGTTCTCTATTTACATAGCTTATTTGGAGTGCCTTTTAGTAGGTCAGCAGATCTTTGGCAAACATCATCTATACTTGTTTAGACATTACTGAGCTTTGAGATTCTCTGACACTTTCTTCTCCACCCCCATCGTTTTAAACGTGGAGGCTTTATGTGACTAAGAATACAGTGCTGCAGAGCCCAGATTGCATTTCATTGTCTGCTATAATCCCCACAGATTTTTAGAGGTATTAGGTGAAAAATCAGTCAAAATAAAGTTGAAGGAAAAAAAATTGGTGCTAATAAATACAGGAGGAAGAAAATTGTATAAACTATAAATTGTATAAAGTTAATAGAGAATTAAGGACTTGCAGTGGTATTCATGCATGCTCCTCCTTTGTTGTATGAAAAGACATTCAATTTTCAATGTATTGCATGTGACGATTTATGGCAGGTGTGTTATTTTGTACAGCAGGATAATATGATTCATTGAGCTATTTGCAAAGAATGGGATGAAATAATAATAGGAAATACTGGGTGATTAATTGTCAGCTCAAGTTCAGTCTCAGATCTTGATGCAATTTTCTCACTTGGATACATGGAAATTTTGAAACTTGCCCACTTTCCTAGGGTGATAAAAGAAGCGTTGCAATTGGGCCTTTTTCTCATACTTTGCAATTGGGCCATTTTCTCATACTTTCCTGTAAGATGAAATTTGACTACTTTCACTACTTTCACATTTCTGAGTCAGGACAGCTTGTTGTACACATCTTTCTTCCCATCAGCATGTAACCAAAGTCCTGGAAACTGATCCCCTCAGTGCAGTATCAGCTAAATTGACTGGTAAGTTGCACAGAGCTGCTTATGATATGGACATGTAATACAGGCCCCTTCCCCCAATAACCATCTCAGTTTGCAGGTAATCTATGGCAAGTGGGGAGAGGGCAGGATTTCACATCTGGAGGTTAAATTGAACAACTGTATGGAACACCTGCACTCATCCACTGGCCTGACTGAGAGTCATGAGGTATGCTGCCTTCCAGGAGCTAAGGTCCAAGAGGGTGCCACAACTTGTCAAGAGTACAGACTATTATCCATTACTCCTCTTTCATGTGGGCATGAATTACAGCGTAAGCCAGAGCCTGGGCATAATCAAGGAAAACTGCAAAGCCTTGGGGGTGCAAATGAAAAATATCACTGCCCAAGTTATCTTTTCTTCTGTTTTATCACTTGGAAGAAAGGGTGCAGCCAGAAATAGACATTAGATAAAAACCAACTTCTGTTTTGTGGCTGCTGCTGTCATGGGGGCTTTTATGACAATGGGGCATTCTTCAATGACTGTAGCCTGTTACAGAGGGATGGGATCCACCTGTCTAGAAGAGGTGAGTCATTTCCTCTCTATTTTCACCTGCAATATTGTGTTCAGTTTTGGTCCCCGCTTTACAAAACAGATGTGGAAAGGCTGGAGAGGGTCCAGAGAAGGGCCTCGAAGATGATCCAAGGAATGGGAAGCTTGCTGTGTGAGGAAAAGCTGAGAGAACTGGGTTTGCTCAGCCAAGAGAAAATGAAGTTCAGGGAAGACCTTATCACCACATCCCAGTACTTAAAGGGTAGCTACAAAGGAGATGTAGACTTCCTTTTTACAAGGAATCACATGGAAAAGACAAGGGGTAATGCGTACAAGTTACTCGTGATGAGATACTGGGTGGACACTAGGGCAAAATTTTTCGCAATGAGCCATTGGAATAATCTCCCCAGGGAAGTGGTGGATTTCCCAGTGTTGAATACTTTTAAGATTCAGGTGGACAGGGTGCTGGGACATTTTGTTTTGGACTGTTTGTTTTGCCAAGAAATGTTGGACCAGATGATCCTTGAGGTTCCTTCCAGCCTGGTATTCCATGAAGCTATGAAACATCTGTATTTACAGAAGTTTTGCACACATTCCACACCCACACTCCCCTCACCCCACATCCTTTTTTTTTCAAGTAGGTTGCTATTAGGATGTTCTGACGTGGCTTGCAGCCTTTGTCAGGAAACAGTTTCTCTTCAGGATTTGCTTTGTGAGGAATAGTAAGATATGTAATGGTTTGGAAGTCTAAGCCTGGAAAGAGCCAGAGGCTGTGAATGACTCCTGTTGTAGTGCAGAAGCTGCTGCACAGGGGGATGTCACAAAGGCAATGTTAATTTGTAAGCAGGCTGAGAAGGAATCATAATACTGAGTATGATTAAATTAAATCAGTGTACAAAAAAATCTTACAAGAGAAAATAACAACAAAATCCCCTAACACCTTACACCTTAGATTGTTTATTTAGGGATATTTTAAGTGCATTACGCTGATGAAGCACTGATGGTGTAATTTCACATCAGGATTGTATGAATAAGTACTACTGAACTTGGTAGGAGAGTAGCAAATCTGTCATGGGAGGTCTCTATCTTTACATCAGTACAGCATAATGGAAATTAAACATCTGGAATTAGGATGCACAAGTCCTAGGAGGCAATCAGCCTTTTTCTCACCACTGGGACAGCATTTCTCTCCTCCCAGGGTGTTTGGCTGCCTTCTGAAAATTTCTCATTGCTCAGTCTGATTCCCTATCACTTCTCAGTAAAAGCTTCGCTCCTGCTTTTTCTCGTCTTTCTCATCATTCCTTGACATTACTTAGATCCTGAAGTATTTGTGAAGATCTAATTCCTGTTCAACTGAGAGTGTTTGAAGTAAGCATATGTATATTTAGAATTTACTGATGCTTCTTTGAAGATCTGTCCTTGCACTCTTTGAATACTTCTAATGAATTTCCTTAGTTTGATTTAGAAACATAACACAGCTCAATGCTATTGTAAAGACTCCAGGTATGTTTCATAATGCATCTTATAGAAACATTTGCTGCTGAAAAAGAAATAAGAGAAAGTCTGGATTTGTGGGGTTTATTTTGTTAGTGAGCTGGCAGACAAAGAACAAACTGAGAACAAAACCAAGCTATACCCTACTATTGGTGTGACAAATATTGTTTAAAGATGTGTGAAGCCAACCAGATGCACCGCAGATAATAGGCTTAGTGTACAAAATAATTTATTTTACGTGAGGCTGACTCAGCACTTTATTAAAATCTGAGACCTATCACTCAGTTAATGCAATGAATTAAAGAAAATAACTGTCAGAAACTACGTCGGGGTAGGGGTGGGGGTAGGGGGGGTGGGGGAGTGGTATCTTGTCCCTTGTGCTTTTTTCTTTTTCTTCTGAGATATTCATTCAAGTGAATGCCTTGGAGTTGAGCACAAAGGCATGTACACAAGAAAGCCTAACTATCTTTCATCTATAGTTCTTGGGTAAACGTGTTAGGAAATCTTTGGTGTGTTGTCCTTATCTTCTCATTTCACTGTGCATTGGTTCACCAGATAGAATAAAAGTCCTTAAAACATGCCAGTGGTGACAAAAGGGCTACATGTCAGAATTGAGTGCTGCAGTTCTTCTCCTGGCTTTGACCTCTCTTCAGTCTTCATCCGAATACTGTGTTAGTGGAAAATACTGACTCTAGTTACAGAAATACTTCTGACTGACAGTGAACACAAAAATATTAGTCAGTTTTCTTCAAAATTACATGGAATGTCTGATAAATATCAGCTGTGGGTTTTAGAAGTACCATCCCTGCAGCTCTTCATAGTCTGAGAATTTGATAAAAAAATAAATAATTTTCCTTATATTCAGCCCTGTGACATTTTTCCTTTTGGAAAAGGAAGATGTGATGGCTTTTTCATTTTTTGCAGAATGGTGTGGTTTAGGTAAGTTTTGGTTCTTTTTTTCTCTTCTCTTCTCTCTAGCTGGGAAAAATAATTACAGCCAGATGAAGTAGGGGTAAATTTGTAGCTCACTACCTAGTCTGTGGTTGTGCTCAGTGTAGATACTCTCAATTCTTTACTCCATTGCAGAGAGATACTTTCTAATTATGATAAGAATCCTTAGAAGGGAGGAAGTAATGTGTTGCGCAGTCATGTCCTTGCCTATTTATATGCAAACTTATCCTATCTAGAGAAGCCCCCAAAGTATTACCAACAATATATGCTCACTTTTTCCTTTTTACCTGAGGAGTAATACATGAAAATCAAATAACTTGCAATTTATGTTATGATTGATTGGTCCAGTTCTGTTTTACTGTTTTCTGCATTAATTTTGTTTCTTTGCTTGATTATTAAACTTGTTTTGCTATTCTGGAGAAATTGTTCAGGGGGAATATAAGACATGTTGATGCCATTTGTTTAATATTTAAGTTTTGTCTTCAGAGGCAACAGTTTGGAAGAACGGAGGTAAAGACAGTGAGAACTAAAAAATATTTCAGAATAGAAGAAAGTATATCATTGTAAATATCACTTCTTCCTGGTGGATTTGGAGGCATATGCCTTCATTACTAAGCTTAGAGGAGACTTTGTTCTAGAGGAGATGCCCCAGAAGTGCTCAGCATCTGCAGCTCAGAGGTGATGGGTGATGAGCACACTTATGCATTGAAACCAGAGGAGTTACCTGATTAGAGTTCGACTCCTATGAGTTTTCTCCACTGAAAAGGCATTCACCAAGAATTTGAGAGCAGTATCATAGTGCCTAAGTAATATATGTAAATCTGCATAGTTACCTCTATGCTTGTGTGCATTCTCAGACCTATAGGTGAGCAACAGTGACTGCTTAAAGGCAAAGAAAATGTTTTGTGCTATGTGTGGGGAAGACAGTGTTTTGCCATGCAATTGCCAGTTCTAGCTGGGAACTTGGGTATATAATATCTGGAAAAATGCTGTTCATTCAGTGTCAAATCATCAGTTATACACCTGCAAAAAATGTCTCATTTCTAGTTTTGTTGAGTAAATTTCCCATGATTATTCCCAAAACATGTGCCAAAGTGGAACTGCTACTTTTCCTGAGGATAGGATCTCTGTAGTTTTTATTGATTTTTTCTTTATTATTACTTTTTTAACTTTATCATTTAAAATATTATTAAATAATACATATTATTTAATGTGCTTTTCTAATAAGCAAAAGGAAAAATTGCTGTGTGCTTCTGAGCCAGTTAAGTGTTTGTGGCAGTAAGAGAAGCTCCCATTTGGGAGAAAGTGTATTTAGGAATTGTCAATTTTGTTTTCTGACTTAAAACTCTTTGTTGAGTGATGGTGGAGGAAAAAAAGCCGCACACAAAAGAGCCATTAAAGGCCAAAAAAGACAGGGTTGCAATAAAGCAAATAAAGCTGCGTAGCTTATATTAACCAAATACCATAGGGAGCAACTGCGAGTGAACTGTACAACTTATTCAAGTATAAATACTCTGAAGAGGTTTGTGTTGAGTGTTTTGTTCATCTGGAGAAATGTGTTCCAGGAAAAAGAATCCTAAAATTCAGAAACCTGCACCAGTGTCTGTGAATTCATGTTTGCTTACAGCTGACTTATGAGCAAGAACAAAGATACATGCAAATAAATTGTGCATTTTATAGGTCAGGAGTTAGTGAGGAAAAAGGTCTGAAGAATTAAGCATTAGCTAACACATGAGAGATGTGGCAAACCTAGCTACATCACAGATTCAAAAAGATAAATAATTTGCTTACATTTTATTAGTGCAGTTGCTACTGAGTGCTGTGAGAGGGATGGTGTTGAGGCAGTACTGAAGGAAGAGTAAGGCAAGATCAAGGGAAAGTGAAGGAGGTGAAGGACAAGAGAGGTGGAGGCTGGGGAGAAAAGGAGCATCCAGACAAGGAAGAAGCAAAAGGATAGGGCCCTGAAGGAAAGGGAAAACCAGGCCTTATAGGGTTTGTTATGGAGCAGTGGTGGTGGCTGAGAGAAACAGTGGATGACACTGATGGGGAGGAGGGAAATTGGAAGCCACAGAGGTGAATTTAGGATGTTAATATTAGAATCATTTAGGCTGGAAAACACCCTTATGATCGAGTCCAACTGTTAACCTAGCATTGCCAAGTCTAGCATCAAGCCATGTCCCACTTATTTTAAATGCCTCCAGTGGCAGTGACTCAACTGCTTCCACGGGCAGCCTGTTCCAGTGCTTGATAACATTTTCAATTGAAGAAAATTTTCCTAATATCCAGTATAAACCTCCCCTGGTTCAACTTGAGGCTGTTTCCTCTTGTATAGCTCACTATTTGGGAAAAGAGACTAGCACCCATCTTGCTGCAACCTCCTTTCAGGTAGTTGTACAGAGCAATAAGGTTTCCCCTCAGCCTTCATAGACATTTGTATTTAAAATGTGTCTAAACCATCTTTGGGGGGCTATTTTGCTTTCTATTTTAGCATTATTTTTATTATTGAAACTTCTGAAGCGTGTGGGGAGGGGAGAAGTGGCAGGAAAAAACAGGCCATTCAGATCCAGAGTGTGGCTGGCATGCTGACCTCACTCTGCTTTTGGTGTCTGATGGTCTGCTTGGAAAAATTCAGATGTATGGTACTGTACTGGGGTGCTCCCAGGGTAATAGGCTTGTCATTATTTCAGGTGTATGGAGCCACTTTCCTTAATGCTTGCAATTAAAAACATTACAGTATTTTGGATACAATTATCGGGTTTTTTCATGGTTGATGGGGTTCTGCCTGGCCATTGATGGAAGCTGTGGCCAGCTTGACACAAAACCACAGGCTAGTCTTTTCTTGCAGCATTGACAGTAGTGAATTTCTGTAGGACCTGAGTGTGGTCACATGGGTCAGGCTCTGTGAAACTGCATATTACCCCTATTCATATCAGAATACCATGTTACAGAATTCCTGCAAGGTGATGTGGTTCCTCAGATGCTTTGGCTGATACTGATACTCTTGAAAAAAAGAATTAATGAGAAGTGGAAAACAAAAAGTAAAGGTCTTCAAGTACGCAGTGATACTTTGAGAAACATTAACGTGTAGTATTGGCTATCCCTAGATCTTTTCAACCATGAGCCCCTTCATTTGTAAAGTTGGCATTTTAGATCCTGAAGCACTTCAAAAGATTTTTTTTGAAAAGGATGAAACATTTCTGCTCTGTCTTAGGCAAGTGAGCTCTTACCACATTGAACACCATCCCTGCCCACCAGAGGTGCTGTACAAGTTCAGTTTACCGTGACTCTCTAAACAGAAAGTTCTGTGATCATATCTCTTGATTTATGGCCAGGTATAGAAATTTAAAAAAGATTGTATAGGAAATCACTTATGACTCTTCTCAGTTTAAGTGACAGATTAATTTTCCTACCTTGCCTTTCTGGAATAGATGGGAACAATCCCAATCAAAACTCTTGTCAGGTTAACCTCAACAAATTGCATTTCCTCCTTCCCCACCAAGAACAGCAGTAATGCTCTCCTTTCTGCAAAGCCATTAGATAGAAAGGGAATTGTCTTCCTTCTCTTGTCTATGAGGGACGTAATGGAAACCCAAGTATTCTGCAGAAGCTGGACACCAATTATATTTGTCTAAGTAATCAGCAGAGAACAAATTTATCCTTAAATGGAGACCCATATGCTCATTGACTGTAGCCATACTGTACAGGCTGCTGGTTTTCATGCACTCTGTTGGGGGCTAAAGAAGGCTGGAGGGAATAAAAGTGTTGGCAATATTAAACCTTTTATTGTATTAACAGAAAGCGTTTGTGATCACCGAAGCTGCCAGGGTTTACTGCAACAAACTGAAATATTCACCTAGGATTATCTGTGACCTAATGATGTATAGCCCTCTTATCAACCAATACAGATGCTTTGCAGGTTTAGATATTGCTGTATTAGATGCTGCTGAGTCACATAGAGACATTATTTCCTTTCTTATTGTTAAACCTTCTGCTGAGTAGTGATGGCTTGAAATTACATATGAGAGCTGAAGGACAAGGCTTAGATAAATACATATCCTGGAAATAGCATGCATGTTTCAAATGTTTTTCAGTAATGTGAAAACTTTCTTTGCTATGTGGTTTGATGTACTTGTAAGAAAATATATTGTATCTTCACTTTGTAAAATGCTGCATGTTATTCAGAGATACTGGGTGTGTGAGAAATTAAGTTGTTCTAGACAAGCAAAGTTACACGGATTTTGAGGAAAAGCAACTGTTTGGAGAAGTACTTCAAGATGTAGATGAATGTGTGTTGGACTTGCGGCTCTATGTGCTACTGAGGCTTGCCTCTTAAAGCTTTCTAGATGTGAGGGTTACAGAATGCTGAATAATATTAGGGAAATTTTAAATCAGTTTTTGCCAAGCTGTAGATTTCTGGAATAGCACAAAATATCTTGCTATTTACTTGCTCATTAAAGTATCTGTCATAACAAATGCAACTGTCACTTGCCTGTATTTGTGGGAGCATGAAAAGAATTTTACAATGTGTTTTTAATCAAATATGTTTCTATTCCATATGTCAATAGCATCTGTATGTTGATAATTAATGCTAATTCAGGTATCTCAGGACAAAGCTGATCTTTGTAGTTCTAAACATCTTGGAATTTATTAACTGATGTGGCTGTCATAAAGCACTATTAAGCATGAATTTATTAAACTACTGACAAATGCTTAATACCTCAGAGGGGACTGTCAGAGGTGAATTCTATTATCTAACCATGTCTAGACTACTTGTCGGGCTAGCAGAGGAGTTGTTAAGTCTGTTATTTTTGGTTGGAATTAAAAGAAATTACTTGAACTAGAAAGTGAAGTTTGTAATATCCAAAAATAACAGGTAATCAGCATATGTTTTATCTTTGAATATGACCTCTTTTTGTCACGTATGATGTATAGGAGTTCTGTGAGGTTAATACAGTACTTTAATCAAAGATGCTGTGAGAATGATAGTGTATTACCACTAAGCAGTATTGAGTAGTTCAGCTATTTGTATGTATTTATTGTTAGTTTTTTGAAACTAGCCTTGAGTTTAGATTAGCAATAATATAAAAAAATAGTAAAATTTCTGAAATGTCCTTTTCTGAGTGACTATAGTCAAGTCCCAAAGTTTGCCAAAGTCATTATGAGTGTCTCCTTTGATCCCTGCGAACTTTGGATCAGGTTGTAAGTATTTCATGTTTTCCTCTAATTTCTCTCTTATTTTTTTAACATAGTGACATACTTGGGACATATCCTGAAGTGCTCTGAAAACTGAATTGTTCTGCTTCTGAAAAATTTATCTTTACTGGATATGTGTTTGGGTGCTCACTCTTCGCTCTGAAAAAGTATTTCAGTGTCAGGGCATTACCTAGCTCAAACAGGCGTGAGTAATGGAGGTAGCTCGTCTCAGTCAGGTTTTTGCTGTAAACATTTTCTATCTATATAAAAAATATCATCGTTATCTTGACCAAAAAATGAAAAAAAAGCTATTTTAATATTTAATAGCTATTTCAAGCTATTAAAACTGGCTGATGATTTCTTACACTGAAGTAAATCACAGTGTTCAAAATTCAATCACAAAAAAGCAAAAAGTCCTATTCACCAAATGCTTTCTTTATGCAAACAGCAGTATTGCTCACAATTAGTGTTCACCCCAGGTTTACTATTTTGAATATCAGGAAAAGTTGATTATATCTGTGTACCCAGCAAGGCATCATGTTTACTGGAATTCTGTGCTATTTAGCACACAAATTACAGTAAAGAGATTGTGGGTTCACTGCATATTTTTCTACCAGAAAGTATGTTTCTCTCGCAGTTGGACCTGATTGAATTCCTTTTATAGGACTTCAGGGAACGCTGGATGGGCATTGTTAGAATCATGTTTGGTTTAGACCTATATTTTGTCTTTATATCTGTACATTGTGTTTCCACTGAAGTTTTTATGTGTCTACTGGTAATAATAGAAAATCTCTACACGATAGTATAGCTTCAGGTGGATTAGGATATGGTTACCTAAGAGACTGCTTCTTTTGCACGACCATGTTTCTACAGCTGTTAACAGCATTTATCAGAGATTGTGAATGGGAAATAGAAGTCAAGAATGTATCAGCTTCTGCCTTCCCACTTGGTTTGTAATAGCAGAATTTGCTGGTGGCTTCCTTCTTACCATTAATGAGAGCATGTATGTCTCATGCTTTCTTCTTGTGGTGCCCAGATATGGGATTGGCATCTGGAGTGGCTGATCTAATCTCTAATTAAAATAAAAACCAATGCAAACTGCTAAGACAACCCTGCAGCATATTTCTCACTTCTGCTTTGAAGAATTTAGTATGTTTTTTTGTTTTAGTATTTTTAAGAGTGTGTCTGTCACTGTTCTTCTGTGCATCCAAGGAGTGAGCTTCAAAAACTCTGAAGGAAAAGGCACAGTTATTAAAATAAGTAGTAAATAAGTAGTTAGTATCTACCAAGTTTTGGTAGCATCTACAAAGTTCTGCTTAGCATCCTTTAATACTTTGAGACACATGTAAATACTGTATTATTCACTGTCACTGTACACCTTCCTACTGGAGAAGTAGGATTTGTCGCCATGCATTTGCCTGCTGTGTTGATTGCATTCAGATAATCAGAAAAGAGGTGTGCTTAGGAGCTGCAAAACATGGGCTTTGGCTGCTTGTTTCCAGCTGTGGCATCTGGGTGATTGGCTCTGTCCTCCTCTCTGACCTCTTGTCCAGCTCTGCTGCTTAGAACTGTAGCAGCTGTGAAATTGTCCATAGGGGCTGGGGAAAGGGTTAGATGGCTGCTGAGTAATTATGCAGATGTGACTTTCAGGAATCTAGCTCCCTGTTTGATGTCTGGGAACATACAGCAAAACAGCATTCTGAATTTTTTCACAGTCTCTCTGCAGACCATGCATTTTTAACAGTTTTAAAAGACAGCCTATATGTGTTTTCTCAGAACATAGAAATAAGCTTTCATGCTCTGGCCCCTAAGCCAGTATATCCTCTTCTACTACTACTATTGGGTGCTTTTTTGTTAGGTTAAAAAAAAAAAAGAAAGAAAGCTTTGCTTTTCCCCCAAATAAAAGCATTGTATTATATTCTTGGGACAGTGAAAAATAAATCAAGGCCAGTAAGATGGTATTTCATACTATTAACAGAACTGGGGTCTGCACCAAACCTCAGAACAGAGAAGTAGTCCATAACCAGATGGGACTTTGCCTGACTGTCATTTTTATAGCAGGATTTGCAGCCCCTAACCAGCTGTCAGCAGGGCCTGCACGTCAAATTTTGATTTCTTTCTGCCCTGGTATCAGTGGGTTCTGAGTGCTTGCTCTCTGCTGGCCCTGCAGCTCATGCTTTTCTCCTGTTGAGATCTGGAGTGTGCTGCACAAGGAGAAGAGGGTTTTTGGATAGAAGTCTTGCAGAGCTTTCAGATCCAGCACAGGCTGAAGTCCCTCTATTGTGCAGTCCCAGCTGTCTAGGATTTTAAGTCCAGAAAAGTTAGGGGATTAATTGAGGTGATCCTTAATGAAATATTTGAGAAGCCTGGGCCACATAGTGGACTTGAGATCAAGATAAAGGTGTGATGTTTTGTAATGACTGCTTTATCCCATGATAACAGCCAGCTCTAGTAGTTACCCCTTGTGCCTCAGTGCCAGTTTACTTTGGCAGCATGTGGTGTTAAAGAATAAATATTACTTATGTCAGATATATCCTTCTGTGGAGTCTCTTACAAATAGCTTAAGCCAGCTATTGGTACCCGTCCAATGAGTTACACCTCACTTACAATTAAGTCCACTGCTGTGTATTTACATGGCAAATTACAAGGTGACAAATAATTTAGAGTAATTTCCCAGTTACAGACAGAGCTGTAACTGTCAATAGTCAATAACGCAAAAACAGTTAGCTTGAGTACCAGTAGTGGTGTAGCCGTGTCAGCTACAGAACCCGCTGCAGCCTGAAATGCTAGTAAGGTTAAGAGTAGAGGAGTCAAAATCCTGCTCTGCACAAGAAAGCAACTGCAGGAGGGAGCCCACAGGAGGAGTGGTTCTGTGTTTGTTGAGACACGTGAATATTCACAGGAGAAGTGGTGAGTGTGTCGCTCCTCGTCAAAAAGTTTCTGTTTAAAAGTCAAACAACAATAATATTCGGCATGCTGTCAGAACTCAATTTTATGATGGCAATATTATAATAATGTTGACTTTTAATTAAATGAAGTTGACATATTTTAAGTCTGCAGATTAACCATCTGTTGCTGCATTAATGAATATCCTTCATGGCATCAGATCAGGACCCATGTTTTGTTTTGGATTGTTTTTTTTTTCTGATTTCCCCAGATAGCATTCTGAAACATATATTTGTTGATTAAAGCATGAAATATTGGCCAGAATCAATTTGGAGTAGGAATTTGCCTGCTGCTGGGAAATAAACGTTGTGCACAGGATTGTATTTTCTGTATTTCTGAACTCCTTCTAGGTTGAAATGTTTCTGAGCAAGAATTTTTGGTAGTTGTCTTTACTACTTCTCCATGCCAAATACCTTCTTTTGAACAACATCTTCTGATTTATGGTTTGTGAGAAATCCCTTTTAAAATACATATCTTCTTCATAGACAATTAAACTTGGAAGCTCTGGTTTTCTTTATGAAGATGGGATGTTTCACAAGACTGTGTTAACTTAAGCAAAATATCTTCCTGTATATGTTTTGAAAATTGAATTTTATCTTCAGCACCAGATATATTGTGCATAAAACAAATATTATTTTGTAAAAACGACTCCTACAACCAGCAGCTAAGCAATGTGCTTAGTTCCATAGTGACAAAGAAAGTAGCTATAAAGATGTTATGCCATAATTTGCAGCTGCATCTTGATTTGCTTTAGGTGTTTATACTGCTCATTACTGATATGAATTTTCTGTTTATAAAATGAATTAATTTTACTATAGCTTAATCTAGATGGACAATGTTTGTCCTCTATCACCCTTTTGTAGGGAGCTGTTTGGATATTGGATGTGCTTCCTGACTTAATTTCGGAATGTCTTTTTTTTTTTTTGTGTAGGTTCTTACTGTTTTCATCTTCTATTGAGATCCTTTTGTGAACACCAGTTAAGATGTCTTCCTTTCTCTGAATGCTGGCGGTCTAACATTCAGTTTTCTCTTGAGGGGCAGTTTAAAATAATGACAATGATCAAGCTGTTTTTTTATGGAGCACTTTACTCTTACTGGTGACTGTGGACATAGGGATAGACAAGTTTTCTGGGAACAGTAGGTGAAGCACAAGTGGCCTCTTAGATCAGACTGCTAATGTTGGTCCCATGCAGAAAGCAGACCATGTTGTCAGCTGGAAAGAACTGGTCTAGTACTTGATTTTGCAGTGTATTTTTTCCAGCCCTGTGTTACAGATCTTAGGCCCTGTGTTATCCTTGAAACAAAAAAAATTGTTTGGCTAATCCGAGTTGAGTTTTGTTTTGTTTGTTCATTTTATTTTTTTCTCATAATTTAAGGAAGTACAGTAGCTGTCAAGAGCATGTGAATAGCTTGATACACATCATGAATTCTTTTTATCACGCAGGGTGTGGAGATCCTTCAATAAGGAAGACTCTCGTGTTTATTGCATGAAGAATGGAAGTAGTAGAAAAGGTGAAAGTAATAATAGAAAAGGCGATAGCAATTTTATATCCCTTCTGATGTTAAAAGAAGTAGTGGAAAAAGTGATAGCTTAAGTTCCTTCTGATGCTGGGAATCTTGCCTATTAAAACATCAGATGAACGCCATCAAGTTGATCCCACTACACAGATCCTGTCCATGATGAGGGTTTTTGGCATTGTGATCTTTGGAGGTTTCATAGGATTTTCTTAAAAGAACAAACTTATTCATAGTTTCTGCTGTAGGGTAAAGGAATGTTATGTGTAGGTATGTTGCTTAATCTAAAGGTAAGACATAGTATGTAGATTATGTCATGCATATGGACTAGGTGGGAACCACATACAGGCTTCTCCATTACAAATTCGTCAGCTAAGTTTGTGCAGCAGCCACTGAGATCTGCTGAAAGTAGCATGTTCCTATGCATCTTCACAGGAACCAGTTAAAGGCAATCAAAGTATATTCTCAGGTTATATTGTAGTTACTCACGCTAGCATATGGGTCTCCATAAGCAAGTACCTAGGTTCTGCCTAAAATCACTGACTACTCATTATAATATCTCCTGCAGCAACCTGCTACAAATTCCTATCTGGTTTGCGAAATGGACAGATATAGCAAAGATACCCTGGAGCAGCCATTTGTGTGGCATGGTGTTTGCCAATAAAAACTTCATAGTGTGGTCCAGGCATTTCCCTTGCTGCATGAAGTAACTGAATGATGAGCAGCTTTGATAGATGTCCTGTTTTACTGAAACCACCTCTGCAGCAAGGGTCAAAGTGTGACTCCTGTGATGAGGGACAGAGCGAGGGAGAGCCCTGTGCCTGAAATGCTGATCATTTAAAATCCTTAAAAGTCAGATGCTGCCTGAGACAAGACAGATACCTGACAAAATAATGTGGAAGTAAAGGCAACCCTATATAGGGCTTTAAAGTCAACAGTGCCATTTTAATGTTAATTTTCCATTTTAAAAAGCAGCCTTTGAAAGGAACATCTTCTATTTATCTACAGGGATATGGCATGGTACCTCCCATTAATTTGACTAATTCCACTTTTAATAATGTTCTACTGCAAACAGAACTCACCAGTTAACTGCTGGATTTATTCTAAGATTTGAAGAAAAAAAAAAAACAAACCTCTTGAGTGTATAAGAAAAATATTAGAACGGTTTCTTTTTAAGAAGGGGAAAAGAGGTTTGCACTTTTGTTAGTATAAACATTATTAGGCTTTGATACACACGTTTTTCATGCCTAATAACTGATTGATATCATTCATCTGTATAATTTGAATCGTTGTCCTGAAGGGAATTGCCTGATTAAAAATATTTATCTCTTGAGAAGATGAAAGAATGCCAATGTATAAAAGATTAGCAAGTCAAATTTTCTAAATTCAATGCAAAACCAGAAAGTAAAAGGTTTTCTTTTCCTCTTGCAGCCACAGAGTCTGAGGAGCTAGCCTCCCCCTCGCTGTATTTGCTTTGTTTTGAAAGAAAGAAGCTTAAGCTACTTGATGAGCACTTCTAGTTCTTGAGATCTTCCTGGTAAACAAGCTGTCAATACTGATCAATCCAAATGCCAGTTCAGCTGTGAAAGGGTTTATGCCTCAGCTACTATTAATGACTTGTGATAGAAATTAAGTTCATATTCTTGTAGGTTTTCCTTCTCATTGCTACCACCTGCTCAGACACATTACGGCAATTCTTCTGAAAGCAAAAACTTCACCCTGTGTCCTGTCTGTCACTCTCTCTAATTCCCTCCCTTCAGCTCTTGAATATCAGTTCATTTAAATAGACTGCCAGCTGCGCAAGGGAGCTGGCCAGTAGCTGCTGTCTCTTTGGAGGCAGTTTAACCCAGTCTGGTGCTGCATGGTTTGACAACCTGAAGCTATGGGAAAGATCTGTGAAAATTAATTGGGTTTCGATCAAGAAGGCAAGGTCAAGCTTCAGAGCCGTAGTGCTTTGGTAACGTGTTCTACAGCCAGCTGAAGGTCAGAAGCTGTTGTAGGTAGTGGCAAAAGTGAGAGTAGTTCCGTTCAAGCTGTGTTGGTTTCATTGTGTCTGTCGCAGGTGCCAAGGTGATGGTACACTAAAGCAACCTGTGGAGGCAAAGCAGTGGAGGTTGCTAGGGAAACCTGAGTTCTTGAATCAGAATGAACATAGAGTATGAAATACCAACATAAATACTGTTATGCTTCATTTTTTGAGAATGAAAAAAAAAATAATGTTGGAAAGTGTTATTGTTTCTGTCTGCTCTGGAAATTTTGTTAGTTTTAGTATGATGAGATCTTGTTGAGAGAGCTTATATTCAAGTGTTGTGTGGCTCCTGTGTGCAAACATGGAAACCTAGAGAGCAGAGCACACTAGTTTATGGTTAAAATCATAGAACCATTTTGACTGGAGAAGACCTTTAAGACCATTGAGTCCAACTGTTAGCATAGCACTGCCGAGTCCACCACTAAACCATGTCCTTAAGTGCCACATCTACAGGTCTTTTAAATACCTCCAAGGACGGTGACTCAACCACTTCCCTGGGCAGCCTGATTCAATGCTTGACAACCCTTTCGGTGAAGAGATTTTTCTTAATATCCAATCTAAACCTCCCTGTCGTGGTTTAAGTCCCCAACCCCCCACGCAGTTTTCTCACTCACTCACTCCCCTCTATTTCTTCCCCCAGTCCCGGGGGAATGGGGAGGAGAATCAAAAGAATGCAACTCGCACAGGTTGAGATAAGAATAGTTTAGTAACTAAGGTATAACACAAATCACTACTGCTACCACCAGTAATAATGATGACAGAGAAGTACAAGAGAAATACAAGGAAAAAGAATACAACTGCTCACCAGGCCTGCTCCAGCCAGTGCACCCCACAGCAGCGAACCCCCCAGTGCACCACCACACCCTTCCGGGTCTCTGCTCTCCGTTTTCACATCCTGGACATGACGTGCTGTGGTATGGAATAGCCTCTTTGGTCAGTTTGGGTCAGGTGTCCTGTCTCTGCTTCTTCCTGACTTCCCCTCCTCCCTGGCATAGCATGAGACTCAGAAAGTCCTTGGCCAGACAAAACACTACCAAGCAGTAACTGAAAACACTGGTGTTATCAGCACTGTTCCCAGGCCCGAAATCAAAAACACAGCACTGCACCAGCTGCCAAGAGGGAGAAAAAATGACTGCTGCTGCTGAACCCATGACACTCCCCTAGAGCAACTTGAGGCCATTTCCTCTCATTCAATCACCTGTTACCTGGGAGAAGAGACTGATACCAACCTCGCTACAACCTCCTTTTAGGTAGTTGTAGAGAGCCATTAGGTATCCCTTGGGCTTCCTTTTTATCAGACTAAACAACCCCATCTCCTCTTCACTCACCAGTGCCAAGTACAGAGGCATCATCACTTTCCCAGTTCTGCTGGCCACACTAGTCCGAATACAAGCCAGAATACCATTGTCCTTGTCCACCTGGGCACTGCTGGCTCATATTCAGCTGGCTGTTGACCACCCACCCCCAGGTCCTTTTCCACCAGGCAGCTTTCCAGCCACTCTTCTCCAAGTCCTGTGTCATTGTGTGGGGTTCTTGTGGCCCAAGTGCAGGACCTGGCACTTTGCCTTATTGAACCTCACTCATGCAATTGGCCTTGGCCTATCTATCCAACCTGTCCAGATCTTCTGTGAAGCCTTCCTACCGTCAAGCAAATTAACCTTCCAGCCCAAAATGTGTGAGGCCTCCAAAATGGCTATGTTAAGACTCCACATGCAGCACATTTTTTTGTTACTTTAGCTTGTGCTGGTTAGTGATGAATGAGTGATTTATGGTTTGGTGGAGAAAACATATTGAAGGTGATATTTTGTAGTGAAAATTCACCAGCTAGTAATAATATTTTGGTGAATAAACATGACAATGGAAGTTGATCCAGAAAGGTTACGTTACATCTGTCTAAGTAGTATCTGGCAGTATGGAGGTGTGCTGGTTCAGAATTATACTGTATTTAAAGTATACAACATTGTTGTATCCTTGTGTGTGACTTTTTTTTTTTTTTTTTTAAGTGTGGGGTTCCGTTTTGCTTTAACAAAAAACTTCAGGGTTGATCTGCCTGGTCAGAAAGCAAAACATGTTGGGGGACAATAATATGAAGTGCTGCAAAATTTGGTGGACATAGGTGGATGCCAGCTCTGCTCAACTCTGCTCATGGAGTCATATTCTCTCCATGTTTGAGCTTGTTTTTCCTAGCAGCTCCCTTTTCCAGTGTCTGAAGCAAGAGAGAAAACTGGTAGGAGTGTGCTAACATGGTGTGAAGCCTCATCAAATAACCCCTGCCCCGAGAAGGGCAGTTTTCATCTGGGAAAGAACCCTGACTTAAATAAGGGCTATAGTACATGTGACAACAATTATCATTTGATTGCATGCATGTCTGGCCTCAATTTCTCCTATGCCCCTTTTATCTTCATATAATGGAAGCTCAGCATGAAAGGAAATAATGTAATGGGAAGTTGTTGCTGCAAGACTTTGACAGCCAGAAGAATTTAGATAAACCCTTCTTGTAACCAGGCAGAAATACTTAAAGGTGATGCAGAACTACATTTCTAAATGGGGAAAGCTATAAGGAAAGTTCAGGCTCTTATTTTAAAGTTTAGGATTGGAATAAAAATTGAAAGTCTAGATAAATTAAAACAAGTTAGCACTAGGAGAGGTACAGCTGTAGCAAGATTCTACTACACTAAAGCTAGTGGATGTGGATGTACTGACCCAGGTAGTTTTGCCCTGCTGCCGTTGATAAGACATAGATGTGCATGAAGTGGATCAAAGTCTACTGTCGCAAATGTGAAAATTAAGCTAAATCTAAGTATATGTAACATAAAAAAAAAAAACCAAAGCCAAAAAAAACCCAACCAAAACCAAAAAAACACTACTCCACGGCTGAACTGTGCTAAATAGAGGTAACCAGGCACTGTATTATGAAAGCGAACAGTACTGGCTACCAAGGTTGATAGGTGAGCACAGTACTTCTATGTTTGTCTCTGTAAGGAGCATAAACAAGAATTTGAAATGCTGCAGATGGAATTCTGAAGCTGGTGATCTGCTGCCACTTTCACTGCTAAGTGTGTGTAAATATGAAGAGGACTTGTTGCCAGTACATCCACCGTTGCATTTTCTTCCAGAGATAATTGTCTTAAAATAGATGATACTACAGTACAGTCCTTGACTTTTATTTTTTCTAAAATTATTATTATTCACTTTAATTGGGAAATCAATCAAAGCATGCAGGTCTTGCCTTTTAATAAAAAAGGCTGTCTCTAACGCCAGCTTTCTTCTGCTACATGGCTTTTGGTCTCTAGGTTTGTAAAGAGTTAGACAGATATCAAATGCAAACTCAGAATAGCATGAAGCCTGTCTGGTATGCCTGTGACTGAAGTTTTCCTTTCAGAATGAAATACATCTATCTGGCCTGATGGGTTTTTTTAGAACTGCCAGTGGCAAATGTAGACTTCCATGACCTGAATGAATATATCAAAGTCTTGCTTAGTGCATGACTTAAGCTAAGCACAGCTTGGTCAAAATGTAGAAGGGCATAATGAGAAGTACATCAAGCCATGGAAAAGAAATCACATGAAAGTGATTTGGGTTGGAGTTTCAATATGCATAAACTGTATCTGAATAACATTTCTCAGTGTTTCTTAGCTACATGGGCTTCCCTTTCACAGTGTATCCAAGCCACAAGGATTTCTCTGTCCACATGATGTTTCACATGGTAAAAATTTTTCCACTTCTAACTCAGAATTTCAAAAGCATTCATCATTTCTGACAATGGCAGCTATTTGGTTAGTAGTTGTGTATAATTGGAGCTGAGCTTGATTGATTGTCTTGTATTAAGTGCGTAGGAATCATGCTTTGGTTAATATAACTGATATTTATGAAATTTCATTCCAGTTTGCTGTAATTTACAGTTTATCATTCCAAATGCATCCTTCTAATGTAAAACTCAAATGAAAACTGACAGTTCTTCACCCAGGGCTTCTTCAGAAACTGTCACTTGGTGAATACCATTATCAGCAGAAATTTAGGTTGTTGAGTTTTTAATAGAAGTTTTCTAATATTATTTAAAATAGCCCGCAGATGTAATTATTTTGACTTAAACAGTATGTAAATAAATAACCATGGTTCTCTTTGTAAAGGAAGAAAGCTCTTTACAGATACATTAAAAAAACACCTTAGATGTAGGAATTGCTGATGGTATTTCTTGCTGCTGGGGACAAATTGACAACTGCTTAACCAGCTCTTGCAAATCTATGCAATCTGTTCATTATCTGCTAATAATTACCTATTAACCTGTGTGGTCTAAGTCCCTAAAATTTAGCTTATTGCAGGCAAAGGGAGGAGCACACAAAACTCTTTTCTGTAACTTGGGAGCTATAGTTTTAAAAGCATTAATCTGAAACATCCTGAATATGAAATGCAGAATGGGAATTGCAGCTTTCTTTAAAAAGATATCATGGCCTAGATCTTCTGTCATCTTTCACGCTGCTTTGTGCTGTTCCAGCAGATGGCACAGCTTACTGCCCAGAGACTGTGCTGGAGGGAAGAAAATCCCTTGTTGGCATTGTGCCAGGAGAGCTATCTTTTTCACTCCTCTTTGCAGCCTGCAATATGAAATATGTGTCAGAGGGCACCTCAGGGAGCAGGGAGAGGAAAAAAAAAAAAGAAGCCTAGAGTAAATCCAAGAGTCTGGAAGGGCTCTATCGCACTTGAGCACAATTTCAAGCAGCCTTGAGGTGGCTCCAGTGATTTGACGATAAAAGGAAAAGGAGAAGGCCAAAGTATTGCCACCAGCATGTCAACAGCATCAGGATAAGCGCTACTGTTAAACATTCATCTTGAATTTGCTGAACATTGGTGTAGAAAGACAGCACACATAAACTGTAAAGACAAAATTGATAGCGTATGTCTACAAAGTTTGAAAAACAGAGATAAAAGTTCCATTCCTGTTTCTCAGTAAGAATTGGGGTTATGGCTAATTTCAGAAATAATTCAAGTGGACTAGATGAGAACAGGAAACCTGCATGACTTCTACTGTCAGCCAGCCTGATGTGTGAAGGATACAACAAAAATTGACAGAAATTGCTCATAATCTCATAAGAGCCCTATTGCTGCACTTTGTGGTATATTTCCATTTTTAGAGCAAAAGGATATTAAGAAGTATTGAAAAGTTAAATTTCAACACAACTTCAGAAAGGGTCAAGTTCGCAGCCAGCTGATCTGATAAAATTTATTTGGGAAGGGAACAGTTAAAAACTGATACAAAATTTGACAGAAATCTTTTTGCAATGTATATGCATTCACATAAGTACAAATTGTGTCAGAGAATATGAATGCTAAAATTGTAAAAGTCAAATATTTGGAAGAGAAGAGATAACAGAATTAAACTGCTTTTATTGGTAATCCATTATCTTTTTGTATATAGTTATATTGTAAAGCAGTTTTTCCTCTGGGCTCACACATTATTTTCTCAGAAGTCTTACTTTGTGAGGAAATAGTCAGTTGTTGGTGCATTGTACTTGTACTTTTAATCCTCCCCATTGTATATCTGAATGCTATGTTTAGTACACTTCATTGCAGTTTCTCACTAAATACATCGATATTATCAGTGTCATAGTGGGTGTTTTATATTAGAAGGCCATGGTCGTGAAGTGCTGCATAAACTGTAATGAATTTATCCTAACCATACCCAAAAGGAAGTTATCGCTTTATCTCTGTTTTAAAGGTACACAATTGACTCTTCAGATTATGACCAAAATTGTCAAGCAAACATTTATTTGAAGAGGCATGGTCTGAATTTTCAGAAGAATCAAGTTTTTATGTCACTGTTTTCATTCAGAAAACCACTTCGGTCAAGTACAGTTGCAGTTTGAATGCTCAACACTTTTGTAAATCTGGCCTCAGGTGTTGCCCACTGTGCATGCAGGAAATGAAAGATGCAATTAGTAGCCATCTGTGAGATGTTTGCCCAGCATCAGAGTGGATCTCGATGGCAGAGATAGGGATGGAATCCAGTTCTCCAGAGTAGCACTCAGTTGTCTTCACCATCAAACCCTCATTTCCCTGCCGTCTGTCTCCATCTCCATTTATTAGCTCCTTGCAGCATTGGCAACAAATGAACCATGGACAGCAACATTCACTACTCTGCCCTGATTCATCCATGTCCCATACTACACACTGGATGAAGCCTGTGATTCCACATGAGAGGAATAAAAAGTTTCTTTGTGAAATTAAAACCTGATAGTATAGAGAGAAGCTGATTACAGACATTTTGCCTGGGTTTTGAGTGCCTGACATTGCATCCTTAATATTCTTTCACTGCAGTTCTTTTGAGTGTGAAATACTTTATACATATGTGTTTGTGCACTTGTGTGCTTGTGTATTTAAATAATCCCTGTAATAATGCCAACTCTTTCTAAAGTCATCTGCAACTTAGATACATGTTTGAAATATTAGGTACTATAAGGCTTATATTTCAGTTTGGGAAGAAGTTGAGATTATTTTTAGTTAGCAGCTGTATTTTCAGCTTTGACTTAAGAGTAGAAATTAACAGTTCCTAATCTGGAAAATGCAGACCAAAAAGAGAAAAGGAATCAATGCACCTTGGGAGTTAATTCAAAACAGAATGTCAGAATGATAGTACCGAGGAAAAATGTTTCAAAAACAGAGCTGAAGAGTGATTTCTTCTGCTAAATACCTGGAAGGTAATTTAAATATAGAAAGTTAGCAGTTTCATATTGTTTATTGTATGAAGCATGCCTTGGTTTCACAGGATTTACTCTTATACATTGGGACAATTTGCTCTGTTGCAGCACCCATCAGGGAGCATTAAGGTCTGGAGATGAGAGACAAAGACGTGGGGTTTTTGGTCTCCTTCAAGTTTCCGCGAGGACCAGATAATAATAGATTCTGTGTCAAGAAAGTGTCAGGAAAACAGCTTGGTCTCAGACACTCAGATTGCTGCTTAGTCTAAATCAGTTTGCCAAATACATTTTCATCAAGATTTAGAACTTGAAAACAGCCCAATAGATTTTCTAGTCAATAGGTTGTTTGGAACTATTAGGCTGGCTATCACTTAAGACTTCCTGTAGTAAATTTCTTCCTGGAACAACTTCAGTCATTTCTACAGATGTATCTATAAAGACAATGTAATAGTAACAGAAAGCACCATTAGGAGTATCTGTGGGTAAGTAAGATGAACACAGCATTGTTATATTTAGCTGGCACATCTTGGGATCAGTAAGATTAAATGCTTTACAGAAAAGTTCTCCATACTGTAAATTTTATAGTTGGATTCTGAATATTTGAGTTTCAAAGAACAGTTTTGACTTACTTACATTTTTCATTGTCTGTATCCTCTGTTTGGCTGTAAAAAAATGGGGGAGGAAAACCCTAGAGGTAAGAGATTCATATGTGCTGAAGTATGAATTACTGTTCATGTAATAGTGAATTGTCTATTGAACTGAAGTGACTTACATTTTTATCTCATGATTCCTGAGGGCAATTGCCATCTCCAGTAGTAGACAAGTAAAGTAATAGTATAAAGCTCTCTGGGGAAAAAAAATAGTATTGATTCACTCTTGTTTGGAATTCATATAATGGGTTTTTTACATATCTGCACATTCATTTGTTGGTGACCTACAAAATATCTGGGAGCTGGTACCAGAGAGTAAAAACAGCAGAAACTGAAGCTTATATGTTAAACCTTTAATAACACTTTAAACCTTAGGCAGAAACCATGTGTAACCAGCAAAATGACCTGAAGTTTTGATATTATCAAACCTGAATTAATCTAACTAAATCAGAGTACTTCTGGGTAGTTTGGATACAGAATAACTCTATTTACTACTAGTAGTCTGTGTAGTGCTTCTGTGGGATTTCATAAGCTTAGCAAGGTTTAGCCATGACTTCTGGTATCATCATAGGGACTGCTGGAAATAATGCAAGATGCCCTCTTCCTTTTCATTTTATAGTGTAATGGAGCTTAAAAGTACTATGCTATTTGCACTCTTGTACTTACAGTGAGAGGTCAAGCTAAAGAACTGAGCAGATCATTTTAAACTCTGTTTTTAAATTTTACATCTTTGACAAATTCCAGTATGGGTAATTATAAACCATTTTCCTGAAATTCTGGTATGACCGGTAAAATGCACCTGTGTTCAAGGATTTCTTTTTAACTTAATTTTGAATTAATCTAAGAGTCTTGATGAAGTAGTAAAACTATCTTGACAAATCTTAAGAAAAGCTGACTTGAATTAATGTTTTATTCTGGAGACAAATAAAAGTAATCTCTCATACGTTGTGAGAGCTCAGGATGTTTCTGAACTTAGATGAATTAAAACTGATAAATTAGTCTCATTAAATCCATGCAGTGCTCGGATAGATCAGTTTCTTCTATGTTTTCCATTATGCAAGGTGCTGTATAAACACTACTGTTTTGTTACAGGAATCCATAATTTATCCCAGAAGTGATTAATTCATTGTGTTAGGCAGCAAGCCACTACAAGACTGAGTTTTTTTCTGTACTGCAAGCATTGGACATCAGAGTTACTTGCCATATGTAGCTGTATAGTGTATCATGATTTTTGATGTATGTTCTATTAGCGTTATACAGGCTAATTGAAATTTTTAAGGTTATATAGGAGCATGAAAATTGCCCCTTTGCAATCCTAACTCCTAACTTTTAGCTTAGAACATTTATTGACTCATGCCTTTGGATACTGAAGAATCATTGTTCTGGGTTCAGCAACCCAGGACAATCGTTTAAAAAATTTATAGCTGGGGGGCCTCTGTCAGTACTGGACATTAGAGTCTATCCCATGCTCATAATCACCATCTTGGGAAAATGCCTAAGAAAAAGCACTTTGGCTGTTCCTGCTGTGCAGTTATTTTATGAAATGCTATAAAAGCAGCTATGGATTCTTACCTGTCATCACCATCCACCAATCTTGAAAATGTGTCTACTATGACTTCAGGGTCTGCAGGCATGTCTGTACTGCACTGATAGGTTTCCTTAGGGATTTAGTTTCCCTGGCTAGTGCCTTATGGTGACCATAGGTTGCCCCATCTCGTGCATGTGGGTGGAACCTCAGGATCACCCACCCTCCAAAGTGTGTGCAGACAGTCTGGATGACTTGCACCTCACAGGGACCTACTTGGAATGACCTGGTTCTGCCAACACATCTCTCTAAAGGACATATGGCATGACCCATTGTTTTCCCCCTTCTTGGTAGCTGGTGTTATGCTGTGGTTTCGACTTTAGTCTGAGAACAATGCTGATAACACTGATGTTTTGTTACTAAGTAATGCATATTCCAGTCAAGGACTTTTCAGACTCATGCTCTGCCAGTGAGGAAAGGCGTAGGAAGCTGGGAGGAAGCAGAGACAGGACACCTGACCCAAACTAGCTAAAGGAGTATTCCATGGCACAGCACATCAGTATATAAACTAGATGGAGTTACCTGGAAGGCCCAGATTGCTACTTGGGTCGGACTGGGTATCGGTCAGCAAGTGGTGAGTAATTGTATTGTGCATCACTTGTGTTTTTTGTTTTCTTTTCCTTTTCCGCTTTTAGTTTTATATTCTCTCCCCTTGTTATTTCCCTTATCATTATTGTTAGTGGTAGCAGTAGTGGTTTGTGTTATACCTGAGTTACTGGACTGTTCTTATCTCAACTCGTGAGAGTTACATCCTTCCAATTCTCCTCGACAACCCTCCAGGAGTGGGAGGAGAAGAAAAGGGGGGAGTGAGTGAGTGGCTGTGTGGTTCTAAGTTACCAGCTGGGCTTAAACCATGACATCCATACCATCCAGTCTCCCACTGCTGCTGGGATGCTTCCACGCATGGTGTGCTTCTTTGGAGAGTTGCTCTGCCCAAAGCTTAAGAAAAGTGGTCAAACCTCTTGCATATCTGTACAAATTGCAAGCTTCCCTAAACCAGGTCCTTAAACAACCTTAGAAATGCCATATGGCTGGTGGAAAGTCTCTTTCTGAAGAAAGCGTGCTTCAGCCCACCTGTGGACCAGCAAGCTGCCAAAATATGTTCACCTGGTCTTCTCTAGAGCTGTAAGGTAGCCAGAAGGCATCACAGTGAGCTACAAGGATTTACCAGGACCATACCTTTTTTTCTCACCGTGAATAAAGGGAGAAGGCTTGTGTCAATAGTCTCTGTTAGGGAACCCACACCAGCCTTTGAAGGAGTAGGATCAGCAATGTCACTGAATATGTTTCTGGATCACTTTATATTATGAATGAGTTGACTCTAGCTGAGGGATCCTGAAAGAGGACTGCAGGATAAAGTTAAGAGGCAGTGACTGTGCAAGGGTTGTTCCTGACCCAAACCTCACAGAAGTGCTTTTGTCTTCCAGACTGGCATATGGTATAAAAAAAGATAAAAATGAAAAAGCTGAGGAATACTTGTGACCTGTTTAAGGAGTGACAGCCTTTTTCATCTTTTTTTTTTCTAAAATGTTGCATATTGAGAGCAAGGATTTATGCTGGCATCATCTCTTTTCACTCTAGTGCAGGAGACTAAAGAAAATGTGGTGTTTCCTTATTGTGCAGTCCCAGCTTGCTGTGACTCAGGGTGAACTTTAATCTGGAAATAACATATGGAGAGCTACATCTTCGATAACAAAGGCTTCAGAGAATGTTTCAGACTGCATAGAGTGCAAAGGGTGGCAATAACAGGACCATCAAGACTGTCATGCCCTTCTAGAGTGGTAGCTGCAGGCTGAGATCCCTCAGCATCTGAACTGCCCCTGGGACATAACACTATGGCTATCTGGCTACTAAAGGTTAGGACTGGAAAATCAGCCATTATCTCCTTTCCCACCATAACTAAGCTTGCTCCCAGAATATGTCCTGAACTCTCTAGGCTGCTGAATCTGAGTTTAGCTGTGTGATCATGGCTTGTCATGATGCCACACACAGGTGAACAGGGATGAGTTGTGCGAAGGCAACATATTCTGAGTGCATGGCTTGTATTTTGTAATGTTCCTTTTTGTGAGTGTCATGGGTTCAGCAGCAGCAGTCATTTTTCTCCTTGGTAGCTGGTGCAGCTCTGTGGTTTTGATTTTGGGCCTGGGAACATCACTGATAACACCAGTGTTTTCAGTTACTGCTTGGTAGTGTTTTGTCTGGCCAAGGACTTTCTGAGTCTCATGCTATGCCAGGGAGGAGGGGGAGCCAGGAGGAAGCAGAGACAGGACACCTGACCCAAACTGACCAAAGAGGTTATTCCATACCACAGCACATCATGTCCAGGATGTGAAACTGGAGGGCAGAGACCCGGAAGGGTGTGGTGGTGGACTGGGGGTGCACGGCATGGTCAGGTTTTTGGTAGTGGGGGGTTCACTGCTGGGGGGTGCACTGGCTGGGTCGGGCTTGGTGAGCAGTTGTATTCTCTTTCCTTGTGTCTCTCTTGTATTATTACTGGTGGAGCAGTTGGGGGGTTCGCTGCTGGGGGGTGCACTGGCTGGGTTGGGCTTGGTGAGCAGTTGTATTCTTTTTCGTTGTATTTCTCTTGTATTATTATTGATGGTAGCAGTAGTGGTTTATGTTATACTTCAGTTACTAAACTGTTCTTATCTCAATCTGTGCGAGTTGCATTTTTTTTTTTTTTTTGATTCTCCTTCCCATCCCCCCAGAACTGGGGGAAGAAAAAGAGGGGAGTGAGTGAGTGAGTAAAACTTTGTGAGTTTTAGAGTCTTAAATCATGATAGTGAGTTATTTGCCTGTCCATGGACTTAGCCTCTAGTATAGAAGTAAATCTAAAAAAAATCTTGAGGGATGTTTTTCTCTGGCTATGTGCTCTGTTTTAGACTAGTATCAGTTTGTATTGGCCACAGTAAATAAAGGTGGCCTGTATAAAAGATTTTTCTTATCTGCCCTTTGAATGTTGTTTACTAGTCCAGTAATAAGAATAAAAAATAATTTTATTTATGTAATCTGACTGTGCCCTGACTAAAATATCCCAGTGTCTCTGTATAGGGACTTACCTTTCATTAAATATTCTCTTTTGTATTTGTTTGTTAGCTTGTTCTCTCAGTAGAAGGGCAAATCCATGCAGTGGTGCTGAATGTAGAACCTCTTTCAAGGTCCCTTTGCAACACCAGTACCGTTTGCTTGCAGCTAGCAAGATATTTTTTAATACTTGATAAAAAGGTGTTTCTGGATTTATTGTCCTGCAAACAAGTGTGGTGGTACCAGAATGGGACTTCACAACTGCAGGAGTTTCCAGCAGGGACTTGGCCCATCAGACAGGGGATTATGAAAGTCTAAGACCAGGAGCTACTATTAGGATGTGTCTTGTCATATCCTAAGCTGAAGCTGCAAAACATCATGGGCTGTAAGTACTTCAGCTTTCCAAGTGCTTTTGACCTGGCAGCTGAACAGCCATGATTGTGTGTTCGCATGTGTCCAAGTAAGTGTTGCCCCAGAATTCTGCACATCTCTGCTTGAGTAGTAGATCACCTACTCTCAAGAAGATTAAGCTGAATATAGGTTATATCTGACAAGTTACTACTTTGGGTAAAAGGAGCACAGACAACAGAGATGGGAAATATGCAGGAGAGGAAATGAAGAATGAGTTCCGGGTCCAGACTATGTGGTGGCACCATGGGTAGGGAAAAACTTATACAGTGTATAGGTAACACTGTACACATGCCCTGTGGTGAATGTCTATGTGGGCAGCCTGCTTATTGTGCCTCTACTCTGCCATTCCTCCTTCAGCATCTTCATTGTGTCCCTGGGCTGCCAACTTGATGAGTGGGAGAGGCTGGGGAAGGTGTGTGCAAGAGACAGGGACTTTGTAGGAAGTCCATCAGGGGAGTCTTGTGTTAGAATAAAGTGTTCATCCTGACACAGGCTTACATGGGCTAAGGCTCTCCTATGATTTTAGGAGGAATTATTTCTGTCTATGTGTTTGTAAGGATTTAAGGGGAAAGGGTACAAGCAGTCCTCTTCCCTCCTTTATGCTGCTGGTCTTGAAGTCCCTGGCTATAAGTTCATTTTTTTGTTCTTCAGTGTTTCCCCATTTCTCCATGAGAATGTTTCTGGCAGTTCTTGAAGTGTCTGTTAAAGGTGTCTTTATATTAGCTGGATCAGATTTACTAGAAACTTCTCTACATATCTCCTAACATGTTCTTTTCTTTCTGTGTCTTATACACTTGAAATCGATGTTGCTTACATTAATTCCTTCTACTGCTTGTGATTTCTTTTTTACCCTGGCTATCTTTTCCTATTTGCATCTGATTTTGTGAGTCAGATTTCTGGCTTGTACACCAGCCTCACACTATTGCTTTATGCTTTAGTTATTGCAGTCTAGTTTCTGTTTTCTGATGTGCTTCTTTCACATGCTCAAAGTTAGCAGAAAACTCACAGTGTAGCTAAGGTGGCATCTGCTGCTGTACTTCTAATTAATGTCTGTTATATCTCTCAGTCTCTTGAGAAGATTAGTCTTTTGCTCCTATGTTAAGCTAAAAGCTCTTCCTGCTTCAGGGCAAGCTGAAACTGTTATCTATACTGAGGGGTGCAATTGCACTGTGATCTGGCATGCACACAGCTGTGACCTCTTTCTCTGCATCTGCCTCTCCAGCATCCCCAGCAGCAGCTCCACTGCCTCGGGCACAGAGGCATGGCAGTGGGGCCTTGGCTATCCCCACCAGCCTGGTGAGCACACATCTCCTCTCTGCAGTGGGGAGGGATGGATTTCTGTGGGAGGTCCTAAGAATGGAGCCCACAGGAGGTGTGAGATGAGCTCACAGCTACTGCCCCTGACAGAGTGCATCTCCTTCCATAGCTGAGCTGAGCACTTTCAACTAGGAACAGGAATAACTCAGAAATGTGAAATCCGTGATAATTTAGGTATTGTTCCCTTTTTCCTTTTTTTTTTTTTCTTCTTTTTTATGGTGAGAAGGATAGAAGGATATTCAGATAATAATGGTTTTTTTTGAGAGATAACTGCGCTGTCCAGAATGCAAATGCTAGTGGGTATTTTGTTTGGGTTTTTTTTTGTGCTCATCTTGCTGTTATTTTGATGTACTACAAGCAGCTTCCAGTACCCAAGATGTTGTAAGCACTTAGCAAGCTCATGACTTGCTGTGCTAAAATTAAATTAACAAACAGGAATTGCAATCATTGGATTAGTCCCTTTCTTATACAGAACATCAAAACCAATTGGTTGATAAAATTAAGTTTATACTTAACACTTGGCTAAAAGAAGCTGGGAGATAAAAGTTTTAAATAATGAGGAGGTTTTCTCATTATTCCACAGTGGATTCAGGTAGTAATTATTATTGTTTCTATTAATTGTTTTCTAAAGGAATTTAGAAGAATTATTAGAGACTTCTTGACATTTATTCAAAGAAGTGGGTTGAACAGATTGGTCTTATTCTTCCTAACAGACAAAAAACGCATGTCACCGTCACAGACTAATGCAATAATGGGAGTCCCTGGCTCTGAGTTGATTTGGGCTTTTTGTTTCCTACATATCCATTGCTGCGATACCAAAATAAAATGTTAATTAGTGCACATATTTTAGTCAAGGGAAAAAATTACTTTTTAATTGTATTAAAATGTTACAGCAGTGTGCTTTAAGTTTTAGTCTGACAGATTAACAGCATTAGATTAATACCTGGTTACAGTAATTGGATATTGGTAACAGTGTTGTTAGCAGAGAGATCCTATTAACTTGTTTACGGAGCTGTCTTACACAGCTAATCCAATTTGGGGCTTAGCATTAATTATAGGAATGTGGAGATGAATGGATATTGGGTGCAGCACCTTTCTGCAGGAAAGACCGTTCTGGTGAGATAGTGCTAGTTAAGTTGCACGGATAACCAAGAAATGTCAGAGTTTGATAAGAGCATACTTAGAGAAAGCTAATTTGTGCAATCATTGTGCCTGAGATCAGGATTGCCAATATGTCTGGAAAGGAACAGGCTCCACAGGAGTGTCTTTGTTCCTTGCCACAAGGTGAAAAAGGAGGTGATTATGATTTGCATCTGTGAGAATGCAATGCAAAGGTTTGTTTGCAAGCTTTTATTCTGTGTTTGCATACAGTGTGCTCTAGGTGTTTAGTTATCTATATGGGCAGAAATGTACTGCCTCACAAAAGGTCTTGCCACTGGGATATGTGAATATAATAGTTTGGCTGAATTTGAGGGCACAAGGAAGGAAAGAGCCCCTTAGCCTGTCATTCATGATATGTGCATACAGAATTTGGTTGACCTACTAAAGTTCCTGAACTGGTTGACACAAGTGAAACCAGGGCAAAACTGCGTAACTTGCTTTGCAGTCCACCTGAATGTAAATGAATTGTGTTGATGACTGTGTGATTAGCTTCCTTTCCACTCTTGTATCCCCTCTTCTACATGAATCTGTAGCCTACATGTTAGTGAATATTACTATAAGACTGTTATTCTGCTTGTACCACAGTTAAACCAAAATAGAAAGTTCAAATACTACAAAGTGAAAGCGTGGCTTAAAATGTAGTGTTGCCCATATGGGTTGTGTTGGTTTTTTTTTGTTTGTGGTTGGTTTTTGGTTTGGGTTTTTTTTTTTTTTGATGCAAGTATGGTGGTGTTTTTTGCTTGAGTGAATTTTATTCGTGTGGTTTGTTTTTTACAGAGCCTGTTTCTAGGTGGAAACTTACAGCAGACTGATTATTCATTTAAAAGATTTGCTCATCATATAAAGTGAGGTAAAATGTTTTCCCTGAAAATAACAGAATTGTCATGGTTCAAGCCTCTCAGGCAGTTCGTTCGCTCGCTCGCTCGCTCGCTCACTCTCCCCTCTTTCTTCCCCCCAGCTCCAGGGGAATGGAGAGGAGAATCGAAAGAATGCAACTTCCACAGGTTGAGATAAGAACAGTTTAGTAACTAAGGTATAACACAAACCCCTACTGCTACCACCAATAATAATAATGACAAGGCAAATACAAGGGAAAAGAATACAACTGCTCACCACCCGATACCAAGCCCAACCCAGCAGTGAACCCCCACCCTTCCAGGTTCCTGCCCTCCGTTTTTACCTCCTGGGCATGACGTGCTGTGGTATGCAATACCTCTTTGGCTAGTTTGGGTCAGGTGTCCTGTCTCTGCTTCTTCCTGACTTCCCCTCCTCCCTGACAGAGCATGAGACTCAGAAAGTCCTTGGTCAGACCAAAACATTACCAAGCAGTAACTGAAAACACTGGTGTTATCAGTCCTGTTCCCAGGCCAGAAGTCAAAAACACAGCACTGTACCAGCTACTACGGAGGAGAAAAATGACTGCTACTGCTGAACCCATGACACAGGATGAACAGAAAGGTGGCCATAATTAAAACTGCATTTCTATTTTCTGTGTGGCATCCAGTGATGAAAGGGATCTTAACCATGATCCATGTGTAAAGATTTTTATAGCAGAATTTACTAGTTCATAAAATGTCACAGATCTTCACATGCAGTGTGCTTACAATGCATACATGAAGTTGATAGTCAAGCAATTGCTAAGGTTACAGCCTTTCTGGTTTCTCCCTTATTTTTTTTCCCCCTAAACACGGCCTTTCACTCAAGTCCTCCACACAAAGTTGTTTCCACCTAAACCAAGTGTTCCGTTTTTCTCCAGTACTTTTCCTACAGCATCTCCTTATACTTAGTATTTCAGAGCTGACAGAATTGGGTATTCATGGAAAACATATGCGAGATTCACCAGGCAAGTATTTTAAATTTCACAAGGTGAAATTATAGCACTTTTGAAGTCAGTGACAAAACTCCCTTCAACCACAGAAAGACCTAGATTTTATCCTCAATTTCTAGGCCCAAATAAGCATTTCAGATATGAAATTACCTGCTTTGGAGTTAACAGTAGAAAAATGACAAGCAGAAATAATGGCTGTTCCAGAAAAACAGTCAGCAATTAGATAGCGATGAATTAAAAACTGTTGTGTATTCTTGCCTACTTGCCAAGGTTATACTATGCTTTCAACTTCCAGGCTGGTACTGATACATGAGAGGTCCATGCAATGGCATGTAACCCACTTTACATTGCAAAACACAAAAGGCGAAAATACAGTCATCATGTTTTTTCTGTCTAGTGCTAATATGGAGTGACCAGGTTATTGGAATTAAAATCAGTTTTTGTCCTTTTGTAATCAGACAAGCAAGTTTACTGATTTTATGTCA
The DNA here is from genome assembly GCA_017639245.1 of Myiopsitta monachus. NCBI lineage: Eukaryota > Metazoa > Chordata > Aves > Psittaciformes > Psittacidae > Myiopsitta > Myiopsitta monachus. The sequence continues at coordinate 67,049,702 of CM029917.1, read as the reverse complement.
ATGTTGAGTGAAGCAGAAATGCAGGTTTTAGTCAAAGTGACTTGAAGGACATGCTTTCTTTTTCCTTTTTTTTTTCCTCCTCTGTCCAAGGCTGTTATGCAAATGGAACAGACTACCAAGTAAACACATGTATTTCAACCATCCATGCCAAGCTCTTAAAGTGTGAAAGCACAAGTACAGTTTAATTAAATTTATCCAAGAAATCTGCAGACTAAAAAAAATAAGTAGATAAATATGCAAAGCTAATGAAACTGGTCTTCTCCCCATTAATATCAGTGGAAGTGTGTGTTTATGGATGTAGAAAGACACCCCTTCACCACTGTATATAATGATCAGTTTGTATTCAGGACTCACAGACATGTTTCATCTGACTGATTTCTTCAAGTGTTCTTTTTGAGGGATGAAACGTTTGTCAGAAATCTTCAAAATCTTAAAGACTTTGATTTACAGTACTAAAAGAGCTTTTGTTTATTAAATTGAACTTGTCGATGCTACTTAGTTCATGCTCTCCTCTTTTCCCTTTTAGACTTTGTTGTTGAACAGGAGAAATAATGTGGTTTGAAATGAGATTGCGATGTATAATGTAGCAGTAATAGCTCATTTCAACAGCGCAGACAAGCTCATTTCTATCCAGGATGGAGGCAGCAAATAGCTGTGTTTCCCTGCAGGCTCCCTCTTGGGTAACTAGAGAGGCTTGTTTGATGCCAGACTTTCTGTGAAGTGCTAACCACAACTCAGAGTGAATATCCTTTCATGATAATGTCCTGCTCAGGCAGGAGCTAAGCATGTGAGATCTCTTTCTGTGAGTTATATGATAGGACTTCTCATGAGCTGTCACAATGACCTACACAGCAGCAATGACTCAAATGTCAGCAAGATTAGGCAGCAAAGGAGCTTCATCCTGGCCTTTTTGTTTGCTATTGCAGTTTTACATATGTAACACATCTGTATGGGACCGTAGTGCATTGGCTGTCAGTCACCTTGGCAAGCAGTCTTTGCAATGCAGATGGCATGCATAGAATATATGGGGGAAGACCACTTCAGAGGTGCAATGAAGAGGGGAAACCCATCTTGCTTGAAGACATATTGCTTGAAGTAGATATATGTAATCTGTGCCATACAGGTGGCATTGCTCAAAATGAGTGGAGTCAACACACATAGAGTGCCACAGGAGCATTAAAAAAAGAAAAAAACTAGAAAATTTTTAAAAGAGAAAAGTGGATTTCTGGAACATAATCTGAGTGTTGCTACATAAGAAATAAAGCCTGCTAGACCATATAAGCTTTCTCGAGCTTGGGATGGGCTACTTAGGTAAGAGGGAGTATAATAGGTCATTTGCCATAAATCCGCTTGGAAGTCTATCACTGCATGCTGGCACAAACTGACTGTGCTTCCCTTTAGTCTAGTTATAATTATGGACATTGTCATGCCAATGGGCTTCACTACATTAGGGATCTGTCTCAAGTTCTGTTTAAGCAGTTGTGTGGACTTTGGATACAGGTTATCTTTAGTTTTGGTGATAGCCACATGGATAAAATATAAGAGCTAATTTTACTATTATGTTAAATTACATTTTAAACCTAATGCAGATGATGTGCTAAAGTCACAGTTACAACACATAAATGTGTTCAGTAATTATGGTCTGCAGAAGCAATTCTGCAGAAGGGTTGTTTGGCTTTCTATCAAAAAATTAGTAAAGGTTTGTCTTACGAACATTGAGAGAGACTGAGGAAAGTATCTGGTATTGGAGTGTCTAATTTGTGTTTATATCTTGGTTTTAGTTTCTGGGAGTGGGAATGGGCACATTCCCTTCTTGGTGTTTGAATAAAATCACATTCACCCTTTAGGAATCAGGTGTTCCTCAAGAGGTTTTGCCTGCAGATATGGTTAATAGGCTCTCTCTATTAGCCATATTGCTCTATCAACTGGTGGAAGTTACAGTAAAATTTGTGGTATTTCAGAAGACTTCCTGATGACCCTTCTCAGCTACAAATGTCTTTCTGTATACTAGGAGTACAAATGCCTTTCTGTGTACTAGGAAGAGATACGAAAAGATGAAAATGATTATTTAAAAGAGGTCAATAAAAAGGGAGCAGATGTACTATTCTCATCTGTATTATGCCATTGTTTGAGGGAGCAGTTTGTAGGGGGGATTTTGTGGGGTTTTTTTTCGGTTTTATTTTTAATAATTTCTGTCTTTTTGTTCAGATATCTGTGTCTTTTTTGATAAAGAGGCAGCCTTTTTATTTTGCCAACACATACTAGTTTAGCATTACTGTGGTCTTGCTTCTGAACTATGGATTCTGGGACAATAGCATCAACCAATAATAATGATTCTGAGAGTTGGTCCAGGTGTTTATCCTGAGGTTAAAATCATATCAGCAATGCAACTGGACATGATTTGTTTTGTCTTCTTCCTCCTAAAACAATGGCATATATTTTGACAAGTCAGAATGGTGAGCAAAGGATTTTCTTAGTCATTCTCTTAACCCATTCAGCATCCCTTTTGCTCATCCCTATAGCTTCACCTTACAAACTGGTATCAAACAAAAAAAATTTGGGAAGCCTTTATTTCATAAAGCATTTCATGAATATAAAATGAAAGCCTTTTCTAGTAAGTGTTCATATCTGAATTAATGAGATATAGCAGGAGTTCTGGTTTTTTTTTCCTTAGCTGCATTTGGGATATGGGTAGCGTTTATTAGAAAGACTGTCGTGGAGTTCTGTAGCTGACTTTCTATAGAAATTTTTGGTGGTTTAGAAGAAGAAAAAATAATCTCCCCAAACTGTCACTGGCCATTTACAAAACATGACTGAATTGAAATGTTTGTCCAGAGACAACATAGCTGGCAGCTGCCCGAGGCTTAATTACTTTTTCTGCAATTGACTGGCTGTTTCCATTTTGCAAAGAAAATGTCATTCCTCTTTGCATAAACCATCAGGAGAGCAGATTGCAGGAGTAATGTTGCTTTCATTCTCGACCCTTCCTACTGCCCCTGGAAAGTGGGTGCTATACAGAAAATCATTGTCTTGCCATTTGCATGAAGATCCCACTCCTTAAAGATGCTGATGCTCTCCTGAATGTTACTCAGTGGTAGCAATGTCCATGTGACATCAGAGAGGATTGCTGACATGATACAGTTCTTGAGTGGTGCTTGATGTCGTCATCTGCAGGATAGCTCTAAAATGCATGAGGGATGAAATCCTTTCTCACTAATTATAGCGGTAACATTTTTATTTTCCTTGTGTTTCTGTTTTGTAGGCTGTAGGTTATGAGAGTGAATTGTTTAAAGGAGCACCTAGCTGTCAGAACGGTATCTTCCCTACGAAAATATCCTTGGTTTACTCTCATACGTAAATAATTGATTTAATTATAACTTACCCTTAAAATAAGAAGGGGGGGGAAAAAGGAAAAAAAAAAAAAAAAAAAGGTAGGTCCTCCCACCTTCTAAAAAAAGCAGTTTCAAAACTGTAAGTGAATAAAAATGGTACTCTATTAAAATATGTATACAGCTTTTTCTTCTTTTGCCCACTATGTCTTGTCATTAAATACTTAGAATGACCTGAAATGTATTTAAGCAGATAAGAAACAATCCCTGCCATGTTTTGAAAAATTCAGGTACTGTAATTTGGTACACAGAAAGTATATTAGACACTATGTGTGTTGAAGTAAAGACCATTTTAAAACTGTATACCTACATATATCATGCTTTTTTCTTTTTTTTTTCTGAGTTACACTTTGGTTAGCATAAGTAAAATTGGTCCTGAATCCGGAAATGATTAAAAAAAGAAAAGGAAGAAAAAAAGATTAATGTTGTACAATACTGGCTATAGAACTTCCCAGAATTATTCTTGTATGGAGTGAAACAACCTAAGTTTGCAAAAACATAGCTTCTCATCCAAGGTTAAAGAAAAGCAGAAACCTCTCACCTCTGAAGTTATGGATATTATTACATGGTTACCAGTGTAACTGTAGAAGGTGTTTCCTAGGTATATTTTTTAGAGCTAAGCTGTGTCAGTCAATTCTTCCTCTATTATTAATGTCTTTGGATAAATTGCATTGAAACATGAAGCCTAACATGACAATGTTTCTTTAAATAAACAATATAGCAAAGATTTTTTTTTTAAGTAGTTTTGTGAAAGAGTATAAAAATGTTAGGATTTGGGTTTTAGGAAGAAAACTTAAAAATGTGAATGCATTAAATATAGATATTTATTAGTATGATCTCCAGAGTGAGCAACACTGGGTTATTCGTGCATATTGAATATATCTGTATCTAAGAACAACAGTGAGTTAAGCTAGTTTAACTATTAAAGCAGGCTTGGAGTCAAGTGGATCGAGAGTAAAACTGACAAAAAAATCACTGAAATTTTCAAACTTATTCTCTAATAAGCTTCAGTATTGCTATTAAAAAAGAAAAAAAAAGTAAATGCTTTTTCAACTGGTTCATGACCTAAAAGTCTGATTTACAGGCAGTAAATAAGAGGGAGACACGTTAGATGGGTGATAGCTGAAATCAGTAGTAGAAGTAAGAAATCTTCCTTCAAGTCTTGTGAAACAGGTAGATTCTGCAGGGCTGAGATCTTCATAAACCCGTGCTACTTCCTTTCCACTTGTTAAATATTCTTTGCTCTTTGGATTTGTTTGTGTTAGCTTGAAGATAAATGGCTTTCAGGCCTAAACTAATGCATATACCTCTGTGGAGAAAGCAGTTTCTCAAAAGAACACTGTCTAGTCGCCATGTGCTGTTATTTCAGTTACTGTCACTATTGCTTGAAGTGTTATGGCCAGCAGCTAATTGGTGATCATCAGCCTAGAATTTAAGGTCCTGTGCATTCTCCTTTCAGAAGAATTTACGGGAAATTGTTCTATCTTTCATCATGACGTTATGTTAATGCAGTTTAAGCCTGATTTTTTGGCCCTGGAATCGCCTTCTTAAAAATTAATTAATGTGCTGCTTCAGAAGAGGGCTTTTATATTATTGTTATTGCATGTAAACTTGGTGTGGAACCCAGCTGAAAATTTTTGAAGCATATTAACCTAAGTTATTAAGCACCACACAGACTACATGCCCTAGCTTGTAGGAAATGATCAATAAAATATAAATATTTTGGGGAGCGTCCCTGCAATCATGTGATTAGGCTGACTTCCGTAACTATAAAACTCTTCTATTTTGTCGTGTGAGTTTTGTAACTAAGCAGATTAGGCTTCTCTGACTTGTATGCCTGTTGCATATTTCAGCCATATTTCTGCCTTTTTCAATCCACTCTTTAAAAGCTATACTTCCTGCAATTTCTTCCAAGAGAAAGTTGTGGTAAGGAGGTGACCCCTTTGGCTTATCTTCAAATCCTTTTGCTTAGCCATGTATTTACTATTTTCAGAAGAAATTTGAAGTATCCAACTAGAAAGGAGGTGGGAGTGGAGTCGGTTTCCAAATTAATTTTAGCCCACACGATAACATCTACAGTCCTGGAGCTGAAAGCCCGTATGTCACCAATTCTCCTTTTTTCACAGGAGGACACATGCGACAGGAAGGTTTCTAAGCAGGCTTTTATCAGAGGTGACTTGGTTTCCTGATGGAGAAAGCATGTCAGAAAAACATATTGAAAAGTTATCAAAGCACATGACAGGGCCACTTCATCTGGACACCAGTGGCTAGCCCTAAGAAGGAAATTGTGGGATAAGCGCAGGTGACTTTTGAGCTGTGATGCAACTGTCTTACCTCCTTGGTCAGCATGCTTCTGAAAGTGGCGTCTGAAAGTTGGATCTTTAGGTTTAGTTCAGAGAAATGGCAAATTAAAGTGAAGGTGGCAGAAATACTTGTTTGTTTACAAAATAGTTTTCAATTTGTTAAAAAAAAACAACCAAACAACAACAACAAAATGACCATCCAATCTTTATATGTTTTTAATTTGGATAAAGTCAAGTTAGTAGCAGTTTTAATAACTGAAACATAGTATCATTTAATTCCAGATTAGGAGGGTTACTTATGTTCTCCTTTTTCTTTATTTTTTTTCCTCCACTACAATAAATGAGAAAAGAACCCCAGACTGACCTAAAATCACACACACAAATTGTCAAGCATTTTTTACTTATATCACTAAGGCAAATAAACGTATTTGTTCATCTCTAGCTAATCCAGTGTTTCGCAGGTCCTTGTAAATGTATACGTAACCTTTGGCTTTTATGCTTCAGTGTTCTCACTGAGAAGAAACAGAACAGTTTGTTGTTTAGCAGATAAAGTGGTTTGGAGTCAGTTATGCTGGAAGAATGATTTGAAGACTGTCATGGGTTCAGCAGCAGCAGTCATTTTTTCTCCTTCTTGGTAGCTGGTGCAGTGCTGTATTTTTGATTTTGGGCCTGAGAACAGTGCTGATAACACCAGTGTTTTCAGTTACTGCTTGGTAGTGTTTTGTCCGGCCAAGGACTTTCTGAGCCTCATGCTATGCCAAGGAGGAGGGGGAGCCAGGAGGAAGCAGAGACAGGACACCTGACCCAAATTGACCAAAGAGGTTATTCCATGCCACAGCACATCATGTCCAGGATGCGAAAACGGAGAGCAGAGACCCAGAAGGGTGTGGTGGTGCAGTGGTGTTGCACTGGGGGTTTTGCTGCTGGGGGGTGCACTGGCTGAGTTGGGCTTGATGAGCAGTTGTATTCTCTTTCTTTGTACTTCTCTTGTTATTATTATTATTGGTGGTAGCAGTAGTGATTTGTGTTATACTTTAGTTACTAAACTGTTCTTATCTCAACCTGTGCGAGTTGCATTTTTTTTCGATTCTCCTCCCCATCCCCCTGGGACTGGGGAAGAAAAAGAGGGGAGTGAGTGAGTGAGTAAAACTTTGTGAGTTTTAGAGGCTTAAACCACGACAAAGACAATTGAGCTGTGCAGCTGGAAGTAGACTATTGAAAGGAAGCCCTTGAGAGCATGCTGATGTATCCCCTCCCCTTTGCTAAAGCTGCACATTCCCCATTATGTCAAAGGGATATTTCTTTTAATGTTGAAAACAAAGTTCAAATTAATTTTTTAAAAAATAGAAATGCATTTCAACATCACTTTGCAAAGCTTCAGTTGTGTAGAGCAGGGGGGAAGAGAAGCTGAGAGGGCTGTAGGATTAATTTGTTCTTTCTCCTCTCAGGCTTCCTTTGTTACCTGTGGTAAATTGCTTAATCTCAACAGCTAGAGTTTCTGCTTGTTAAAATGGAAATAACATTCTCACACTTAATGGAAACTAAGAAACAGAATTCATTCATATCTGCAGAATGTATTGAGATTCCTATAAATTAGGTGTTACTAAAAATGCAAAGTATTTTTTCTTGCTAGCAATTTAAATATGACAGGATCATTAAAATTTAGCTTAACTTTTTCCTTTAGAAAGAGGAGCCTTCCCTGCAGGGATCTTACTCATTCTTACTGGGGTATTTGCACTCAAGTACCTTAAGTCCTCCAAAATATTTTCTCATGAGGACTGATATTGGCTAACCAGTTACTTGACTTGCGTGCACTGGTGTATGGCCAGGAACTCAGGTTCTGCTTCACTTACAGGAGGCAGCCTAAATGCATTGGAACTTCCTATAATTTTTCACACGTTTCTCCCTTTCTGTTTCCATTTCAAATTTCAGCACATCGATTTGGCAGAAATTCTCCAAACTGTTGTACAGACTGTCTGGGGTTCAGCAGTAGCAGTCATTTTTTCTCCCTCTTAATAGCTGGTGCAGTGCTGTGGTTTTGACTTTCAGCCTGGGAACAGCACTGATAACACTGATGTTTTTAGTTACTGCTCAGTAATGTTTAGTCTGACCAAGGACTTTCTGAGTCTCATGCTATGCCAGGGAGGAGGGGAAGCCAGGAAGAAGCAGAGACAGGACAACTGACCCAAACTAGCCAAAGGAGCATTCCATACCACAGCACGTCATGCCCAGTATAGAAAGTAGTTACCCGGCAGGGCTAGGTAATTGCTCGGGTGTCGGTCGGCAGGTGGTGAGCGATTGTATTCTCTTCCCTTTTTATTTCCCTTATCATTAGTATTATTGGTGGTAGCAGCAGTGGTTTGTGTTATACCTTAGTTACTGGACTATTCTTATCTCAACCCATGGGAGTTATATTCTTTCGATTCTTCTCCCTGTCCTTCTGGGAGTGCGGGGAGGAAGGGAAGGGAGTGAGATAATGACTGTGTGGTTCTGGTTTGCCAGCTGGGCTTAAACCACAACACAGACAAACAGGCTAAGGCTTCCAGTGTTTCGTTTTACTTTTATCCTTCCAGCTTAAGGAAATGGTTGGTAGGCAAGTAGATGATCTGATAAAATTTTGTTGATGATTTTGCTTATATTTTTGTATTCACTTATAAGGTGATCTTGAGACATGCAGGGGTTATGCTGGTGTAATGTAGAATTTAAAATCAAGATTTGCTTGGCCATTTGTGGTCGAGTCCTTAGCAGCAATAGAGTCCTGCTGCAGTGATGTGTTTACTTCATTTCATCATTTTTTTTCAGAGGTATGAGTAACATGCCTTCCAGAAAAAACAGAGATAGCTGTGAAAATGTAGCCCAATAGATAAAGCTCTGTTCTCAGAAAGAGGCCAGCAGTTCTCTTGTTGCTTCTGCCCTTCACAGAGTTGGAATGAGTGGTGTCCACCTTAGATTCTTCCTTTTTTTTATATACCAAGTTGCCTCTTTCTTTCTGTCCCTTTGAATTGTGCGGTATTTCTCACGCATTTGTTCCATTTTAAGAGAAAATGCATTGACGGACCCAGTTTAGATTTTTGTATAGATCAAAAGTGTAAAAAACAGGAGGTTTGAACTGCTTCTGGTAAAGTTCAGCCTGCAATTCTTCAGCTGCTACCAATAGTGCAAAGCTGCATATTTGTTTTTTCTCCTACTGTGTTTCTGCTGCTCTATTTTGCACTTAATTGGGTGTTGTGAGGTTATGTCAGGTGTGTGCTGAGCTACTTACAAGATACAGGTGCAGTGGCATCTAGCTTCCAAAGCCTAACTGGCCTTATTCAGTAAAAGTGCCACGGTGTTCAGTTGGCCAACATTGAAGTGCCTGTATTCGTGTGTAACAAAAAAATGTAACACAGTATGATTTTCATAATAGTTCTATGCGCTTTCAGACGCTTTGGCATATAAGCATCTGAGCAGGAGTTTTTTTAAACCTGGTGTATAAAGCTTATCAAGATAGCTAAAATATGAGTGGATAGTCTGTATATAGGTCTTCACTCATTCTTGCATGAGGAAACAGTATGTGTGTATGTTCACACAAACTGTGGGTGCAGGCTGAGAAAGTGGTATCACACACACTTGTGCACATAACCACTAGGCTTCTGGCTCTTTTTAGTCAGCTTTTGAGTCACAGGGGTAGTTTGCATGAAGAACTGTCATAGGGGTCTATCACCAATCTATTACACACACATAGGGTGCCCGATGTAAAAATGTTGAAGCAGCAAGGTGTTGGTTGTTTTTTTTTTTTTAGGATAGTGGATTACAGATGGAGGCTCATTTATAGCTCATCAAGAGGTTTGTGTGATCTGTACTAGGCTTTTATTGTGAGCTAAGTGCTGAATGTGATACAGACAAAAATGCCATTATCCAAACTTAGCCAGATGTGCTTCATGCACATTTTCTCTGAAGTCTACTGCATTTTAGACCATATGGTAATTCACATTAATCTTAAAACACATAATTGTAAAAATGCTGGAAATGAAAGTTTTTTTTAAAAAAAAAACATTATTGGAAAATATCACAGTAAAACAGTGTCATGGGTTTGGCTTTTCCGAGTCTCATGCTATGCCGGGGAGGAGGGGGAGCTGGGAGGAGGCAGAGACAGGACACCTGACACAAACTGACCAAGGAGCTATTCCATGCCACAGCACGTCATGTCCAGGATGTGAAACTGGAGGGCAGAGACCCGGAAGGGTGTGGTGGTGGTGTACTGGGGGTGTACAGCATGGTCAGGTTTTTGGTATTGGGGGGTTCACTACTGGGAGGTGCACTGGCTGGGTCGGGCTTGGTGAGCAATTGTATTCTCTTTCTTTGTATTTCTCTTGTATTATTACTGGTGGTAGCAGCGGTGATATGTGTTATACCTTAGTTACTAAGCTGTTCTTATCTCAACCTGTTGAATTCTTTTGATTCTCCTCCCCATCCTCCCGGGACTGGGGGAAGAGAGGGGGAGGGAGTGAGTGAGTAAAACTGCGTGGGTGGGGGGCTTAAACCACGACAGACAGGTATTAAAACTAAAGATGAGCTTCCTGTAACTGGCAAGCTATGATAAAGAGGAAACAGTGCCGTCTGAAATCAACTGGTCCATTAAGAATGCTAAAGCCTACTTCATACCGTGTGATAAAACATCTTAAGCTTCCAACTTGTTAGCAGCATGTCTACTTGAAGCAAAACCAGTTTTATCTACTGAATAAACATGGCAAATACTATGGAGTGGGGTAGATTTTTATGATAGCTTACATTGGACAACTTGTAAATCTGGGAGGTCTGTTTTCCAAGTAATAAAATCCTTTCCTAGCCAGTACTTCTGATGGTCTTTTAAGACCTCAGGGCCTTTGGATCTTGCTAGCTCACTATGGCTGCAGCAAGCATGAATGTTTCACAGTGTATGCAAGCATTCAGTGCGTCTTCAATCTACTTGGGAAAAAATGTTGCAGTGCATGGCTTTTTTGAGCAGCACACCTTCTCTTATTTGAAGAGTCAGAGATGGCAAGCTTGCTTTCTTCTGAATTTCAGTCCATCAAAGGAACCAGAAGAGTTTCACTGTGAGCAGGAGATTTCCTACTAATACTACCTAACAATGTACTTCCTGATTTCTGCAGCTTCAGTGTGAAACTGCTACAATAATGCTGGCAAGTGAGGGACTGGTAAATGTACTTGCTCTTGAACATCAGCTAGAGTTTAAAGAAAGCTTCGCTAAGATCTTAGAACACTGTACCTAATGCTTCTTCACTGTTTGCCCTTTATTTATTTTTTAAAGGCATTCAAAAAATCCTTTTTTCACTAAGGGTCTTTAGCATACCTAGTGTTACTTCTGGCCTTAAATCGCATGCTAGTAAGGAACCTTAATCTCTAAAACTATCAACAAATGCTGTAGAGTGAAAGTAAATTGACCAACACAGAACTTTCCCTTTTATTTTCTAAAAGCATGTATGCAGTTGTGCACATATGTTATCAGTGAGAGTTTTGACTTGATTCTATGCAAATTTCATTACTGATCCTTTCTGGTGTGATAGATTAATTTTGCTATAGCTTGAGTTGTTTGTATAGCCTTTGTTCTCAGGACATAGTATTCTTATCTACACAGGCAGGCACTGTAGGCTCTAATGGTGTTAATAATGACTTTTCACTGTAAAATAGTTGTCAGTTCTCTTTATAGTTGACTCAAAATAGAAAAAAAAACCCAGCTGGATTAAACCAGCATAAGCTTGCATATCAAACCCGGTGGTGTTCACCTGTCTAACTCTTCCAGTGTTCATTTACATAATTATGTCAAAGTAAAACCTGACTTTCACTCACTATCAATTTAAATATTAATTGTACATGAATGCAATCTTTTAATTTTTTTTTTTTCCTTTTTTTTTTTTTTTTTTTGTGTGTGTGTGTGACTGGAGAGATTAGCTGGCAATGCATAAATAAGCAGCAATTAGGAAATTGAGCAAAATAGGGAATTTGCCTGTGGAGGGGAAGTGTGAAAATAGGTATGTCTCTTGCCAAGTTTCGGTCTTTTTTGGTTCATGAGGTTAATGACTGTATGGTAGAGATTTGCTCTGGGTTGCTGAAATTACAGGCAAAAGTCTCAGGTGCAAGAAGGATCAGAAAGGGAATCTTCTTAAAGCAAAACTGCTCTTTGATTTCAGTCAATTCCAGAGGAGACATCTTTGCCCAGTGGCTGGAATATATTATCTATTTCAAAAGGCCAGATGAAAGAGATTCAATAGATAAACTAATTTTAAATCAAAAGCTGTGTGATAGTACATTAATCTCCACTTGTCTGACACTGTCCACCCAGGAAAAAGAAGAATACACAAGCTTATAGGGGCTGACCCAACATAACAAATATGAACCACTTACACAAGCTGCAAGAAGAGAGAATGACAGTACATGCCTGAGGGCAAGATTGTCAGGGAAGGCTGAGAAGAAACCCAAGTCTGAACCACTTGACTTTGTGAAGTCCCACAAAGCAGTAACAAATGTACGTAACACAGATACAGTTAAAAGAAGCACCATGAGGGTGTATATTTCTAAAATCAGCTTTCCTCAGACAGTGCTTTCTTTACTGAGTAAAATTAATTTCTTCATGTCTACTTTCTTTCCTCTGGTCCTCAGTAAGAGAATTGTTGTATGCTGTGTGAGTTGTTCACATCCATCCACATTTTATGGGTGGGAATCACGCTTGGAGGTGAGTTGGTGATTTTTTTCTCTCTTTTCAGGTGGTTCTTATGGAAACATAGATTCACAAAGTTTAAAGACCACAACATACCCTGCCTTGCCATTTCTGCACATAACCTGCACTGTGCGTGTCTCAGGTGTAAATGGAGCTCTGTATATGCCAGTTGAATAAATTACATTACATAAAGGCAATTTGTCTCTCAAAACTCATCAACCTAGTTGGCCTAAAAGTAAAGAACGGAGGATCAGGGGTATGGTTTAGGAAGTTAGAGGCAGATAAATGATGGAATTCTACTTCTGACTTGTTTTGTTAAGCTGCAATTTTCATGTGGCATTGGGCATACTGTTTCTCATTACTTGTCGATTATTCTTAATGTGGGAATGGGTGTAGCAGAAGCCCCTTCCTGGGAGATTCCTGGTGAATAGGGAATCTCTTTTTAAATATCTCATAATGTATTCTGTAAAAAATTACAATTCTCTCTTGTTTTCTACCTGGTTTTGATTAATATCTTGACAGCTGTTGTGGTTTAAGCCCAGCCGGCAACGCAGAACCACGCAGCCACTTGCTCACTCCTCCCCCTTTCTCCCCCAGCTCCCAGAGGGATAGGGAGGAGAATCGAGAGAATGTAACTCCCATGGGTTAAGAACAGTCCAGTAACTAAGGTATAACACAAAACCACTACTGCTGCCACCAATAGTAGTAATGATCCAGGAAATAACAAGGGAAGAGAATACAACCGCTCACCAACTGCCGACCGATACCCAGCCTGACCCAAGCAGTGATCTAACCCTTCCGGGTAACTGCCCCTACTTTCTATACTGGGCATGACGTGCTGTGGTAAGGAATGCCTCTTTGGCTAGTTTGGTCAGGTGTCCTGTCTCTGCTTCCTCCTGGCTTCCCCTCCTCCCTGTCAGAGCATGAGACTCAGAAAGTCCTTGGTCAGACTAAACATTACTGAGCAGTAACTAAAAACATCAGGTGTTGTCAGTGCTGTTCCCAGGCTGAAAGTCAAAACCACAGCACTGCACCAGCTACTAAGAAGGAGAAAAAATGACTGCTACTGCTGAACCCAGGACAGCAACTCAAGCACAGTCACATTTGAAAAGCAGAATAGTAATCCCAATTTAATACTGGCAATAAATGGTGTGTTCGTGACTCTGTGGTGTTGCATCTCAGCTCTCCGATCTCTCTCTTTTCTCATAAGGCCCTGACTTGGTTTTGTATGAAAGATGAAATAATGCAGCTGTTACAGAAGCAGATCACCTATGAGACAGTTTCCAGCAGGCAGCATTGAAGAAAATTTGCAAGCACAAGCAGTGCTTAATGCAATCAACTGAATTGTTTTAACTTCTGTAAACATGTTATCTCTTATTAATGCTTTAAGCTCACTGGATGTTGTCTGTGCATTTATTTCCATAGTATAAAAATAAGAAGCCCTTTCCTCCAAAAAGCATTTATCAGAATTTTTGCACCTTGTCTTAATTTGAGTGATAATTAGTAGTCATAATCAAGTATTTAACTAAGACATATACCCAGCCCCTAATATTGGCTATCAAGAACCAGGACAAAATCCTGTCCAAGACGATATACTTTTCTAAAGATATATAGCATGTAAAATGCAGTGCTAGTATATAGCATTAATCAAGATGTCTCAGTTTCTGAAATGAGCTCATGTCAGGGAGCATATATCGATGCTCTGGCTGATAATGGCCTTGTTAATTTATGAGAGAGTACCATGTCTTTAATAATAAAAAATCTCTTTCTTGTGCTCTTTTGATATTCCCCCATTGATGCATATCATTTCTTGAACAGGGTAAAACAGCTCTGTCAGAATATATATCTCTGTTCTATAAATGCAGAATATGCTACTATATAGAAGGAAACTGTTATAATGTGCTTTGTAAGCGAGATAATATAGACAGCTTTGTATTGTTTTTAGGTTTGGGTAATGAAATAATTTATACAGTCAAATCTTCCCCTCCTTTGTTTTGAAAGAGGCTTTTTCGAAAAATATACAAAAGGTTTAGTTAATCTAAAAATGAATTTCTGACTTCAAGAATGTAGAAGTTTTTGTTCCAAATCAGTAAATTGATCTGTTTGTAAAATCACCATTTTGCAAATCACAACAGATTATAATAATGGCTTGTTGGTAGTAAATATGTCTTGGAAGGAATTCTTTATCTGAATCTTAAGCTGCTTTGTTCTCAGTTTAGACTTATCCATTATATGAGTGGAGCCTTCTTTATCAGGGAAACAATTACAGAAAGCCCTTTGAATAGTCTGATTCTGAATATATAATTCACTATGACTAATTAGAAGATATTTAATAAGTTTATTCCTAGTAGGTTCTCCTGTTTGTAATTTGAGTGCTAGCTTTTAGTGTTTACTAGCTTTTTAGAGTTTACTAGTTTCGCAAAATCATAAGTATTGCAAAATATATGCAAAGTCAGATTTATGTACTTACAGTGTTTGTATTCACAGTGTGCAAGAAGAAAATTGCTATCCGAGTTGAATACCGTAAGATGGTTTGAAGAGGCTAAGCTATAAACTATTGATGTATCTCATCTATTTTTAAGAGAAATCAAAGGGTAGTCCCTGAGAATTCTTGCCCAAAAAACTGGGTTGCTTTCAAGGCTATTTCAGCTCTGGGGGAATGTGCAGTTGGATGGGTCAGGGTTGCTTCCTATGAAAATGTAGAGTAGCTGTGAAATTTGAGCATGCTCAAATACTTTGCTTTAAGCATTCAAGTTAAAAGGTCCCTGAAGTACACCAGGCAGTTCACGCCGACTTCAGCTTTAAGTTTAGGGGATAAAAAATGCTTCTCTTAGTACTGAAAAGTGATAGCAAAGTGTATTTTCATGTTGAGCTTTGACAGATGTGTAGTGCCTCACTACCTGTATATATAATGTTCCAATATATGTGAAGAATATGTCACAAGATGGTCATAAAACACTGTTTCAGTCATAAGCTACTGGTGGAATCTCCAGATTTGTTGGTCTTGCTCACCCACTTCATTGTACCATTACTCTTTCTTAAAGGCTTGGCAAAGGTCCTGCCTACTGGATGCGGATGCATGCACGGAGATTCAAATGCTTTTCTTCACATTTTCCTTTCCTCCTTCTTTGTGGTCCAAACATGATTAACAGTTCTTTAACCTGCTGGGGAAGTCTCAAAGGACTTCTTCCTACCCTCAGACACAAAGACATTTCTTGCATCCCCACCTTAAATAATCAATGAACGCAGTGCTGAAGGGATGGGTGTCCATACAGAAGGTGGTGTCCTCTGCAACATAGACTTATGGTATGCTCCACCTGTTCCAGAAGGCATCAAAAATCTCTACTGGGTATTTTGTTCTGTCACTGGCATGGACTTCCCAGAGAAACTGGATGAAGGGAAAATTAGGTCTTTCCAGTAAAAAGATGGAGACAGTAATTGAAAAGATTCAAGCATTCTTAAGTAGTCTGAATAAATCGCCTTTTGAAATACAGGACCATTTTTCTGTCTGTCTACCTCTCTGTGAAATTTCCGATGAGTATGGTATTAAGGGCTGCTTGAAAGCCATCAGAAATTTTAGGATGTCATCTAACAAGCCAATCTAAAGAAGACAAAGTTCCCTAAAGTTTTCCTCTCGCCATTTCACTCTTCTCCCTTCCTATCATGTGCTATTATAGTTGGCCTACACAGCAAGAGGTATTGTTTTTGTTATTGTCCCTGAATGTGTCAATGTGAGGAACAAAGTTTATTTTTCTACAGCTAGTACAGAAGATAGCCCATATTACCATTGCTGGTAATACGCACAGACACACAAAAATATTTGTATGTAATCATAACTTCAATGAAATTTGACCATAATGGCTGTAGGAAATGTAATGTTAGGGACATTACTCATAGTAATCCAGCAGACTAGAAGCCTTCTGAAGCTTGGTGATCCAAGAGACTAGTGAGTGTTCTCTCTGTGTGAAGTAAAGCTTCCTAATCTACTCTTATCAGTATAAGGACTATCATCATAAGCATTTTTGGTACAAACCATATTTCTGTATGAAAATTTAATAATTTCCTGTATGAGTTACATGGACAAAAATGCCTGTGCGTTTGTGGAAAGTTCGTATCTTTTGACATGAAAATTTTCATATAATAATGCTGTACAAATGGAAGGCTCTTGTTACTCATAAAGAAAGATAAGAGTTAAGAAGGCTTGAGTATAAGAACCAGCAGATTATTTTAAAAGTTATTTTAATTACAAAATAGAAAGCATACTGCATAATGAAAGGAATTTGATGAAAATGTTGTAGACTTTAAAGGCCTAAAATTTTTTTTACAGAAAGCTATTTGTAAAATGTACTTAATAAGTCCATCCAACTTCTACTGGGAAAAATGCGTGTTGAGAAATGTCACAATTACAAATCCCCTGGAAGGTAAACGTGGAACTGACCTCATTCAGACCTCTGGAGAAAGAGGCTTGAAGAGCTTTAGTGAGACTGTGGGGTGGAAGGGTACTTCAGGAAAAGGAACGCTGACACACTGATTGGTGCTTGATTTTTGGTACCCAGGAGGTCTGACTTCTATCCTGGCTTTGCTTTAGAATTCTCAGGTAATCAGTTGTTGAATGATGTATGCGAGCAGTCCAAGGAAAAGGTGTTAGATGTCTTCCTTCATGTGAGTTCTCAAGTATGAAGTTGCATTCCTTCCTGTTTTGTAAACCTTGGACTATTTTCACTATACTGTGCCTCCTAGCTCTTTAATCAACATGCTGCATGGGGCATTTTTCTCTTGGTAGGTATACAGTTAAGTCTCCCTCTAGCAGAGGAGAAAGAATGAACCAAGGGCTGTCTTTTCCTCACTGTTAATTCCCAGCATTAGGCTATTGTATATGCAAGGGGGAGTAAGAACAGCACCACGGTAGCCTCTTCTGCTTTTTGCTGTGTTTTGCTATGAAACCATACGAATGAACATTATATAGACTTGGGCAAACAAGGAATAGGTAGGTGCCTTGCAAAGAGACAGATTTGACTGGTAGACATTGTCATTTTGAGGTGCCTCACATTATGGAAGCTGCAATGTCACAAGCTTTCTTCTGCTGGTGAACTTTTGGCAGTTGTACGATCAATCTGCAGACTTTAGGCTGTTTCTTGCTGAGATTGTAGTGTCAGTAGAATAATGAAATCTGCTGATTTTTGGGGTTGGGTACCCTGATTGCTGTCTGTGCTCTGTGACAGTCACTGGGAAGTTAAAGATGCACAAGTCCTTCATTGGATTTGATCTCTTGTCCTCAAAGGAAGCAGTGCAGTTCGTTTTGTTCCTCTCTGCTGTGTTCCACAGCTGCTGATGAACATTCAGCTCATCACTGGTTAAAAGTATGTAAAGAAAAATATCTTAAAGCAAAACGTATTGATTCACAGTACAAGAATAAAATTCACTATAAGAAAGCACTGAAATTTTTTCCTCTTTGAGTGAGGATTAGACACAGAGGGAAGGATTCAGATCAGTGATTAGAAAAAAGGAATTCATGGTAAACAAAAACAAGACAAATGCAGAAGCCAAATCCATAGCCACTTTAAAAGGAATGGAAGATGAATGGCAGACTTTCAATCTTTTTCCTTTAAAATATTCAAGCCCACTTTTTACAAAAACAATGTTGGTGGGAGAAACTGGGAACATCTTATTCAAGCCTGTGAGCTAGCCGAGTGGTTACAGTGGCAGTTACAGCTTCAATCAGAAGGGAGGAACCTGAGTTTCATGTTCTGTGAAAGTGCCCTAACTATTGGCAGTGGGAACAGCGCTGACCAACATCATCTCTGACAGTTTTTCAATCAAACCTCTTCTATTAAAATCTGACTGTCA
The DNA here is from genome assembly GCA_017639245.1 of Myiopsitta monachus. Lineage (NCBI taxonomy): Eukaryota > Metazoa > Chordata > Aves > Psittaciformes > Psittacidae > Myiopsitta > Myiopsitta monachus. The sequence goes on along the minus strand of CM029917.1, from coordinate 67,031,466 downwards.
AACTATCATTCAGCTAGCATCTAATTTCAGAAGTGAAAAAAAATTTCCTCGAACAACCTAAATGATGGAAAGCATTCATGTTTTCTTGGTTCCACAGTCCTCAGTGAAGGAAAGTAGACAGCGGTTCCCTGCTTATGCCATGCCATCTCTTATCCAGGCTTTCAAGCTGGGTATGAAGATGGGAGCTAATTGCACTAATCCTCTATGGTGTCTTGATTGATAGGCATCCTTTGATAAGGAGCCTGCAAGAGATTTGTGCTCTTCAGTATTCTTTAATTTTGAGGATTTCACTGGGGCTTACATTACACATGATGAATTGCAGTTCTGCCTGTGCCTTTTAAAGAACCAGACCTCTTCTGTCCACCCAATTTGAACATCCTTGACAGGACTTGTGTTGAGTGAATAAGATATTTGAATGTTGAGACCTCAAAAGCTTATGCAGGGCAACAAGATGCTTCAAAGGTCTGAAACAGTCTGGGTTTTTTTGTAACTAGCAGTTTTTTTGCCTCTTTTTAGCTCTTAGCTAAACAACAGTGATGCAGTTCTAGACATGCTATATAAGTATATTTCTATAAGCAAAAATAAGTATTGTGAAACCTTGGAAGAATAGAAGATTGTCTTTTCCTCCTTTTTCCTGTATTGCCTTGTGCTGGATTGTTTTGAACATTGTTTTGTTCCTAGTAGATCAGTCTGAGAAAATGGAGTGCCTTTGTGCCAATAAAGATCAGCTGGTTTTGTCTTTTCTGCCTAAAACATATAGAGTCTGAAAGGAGCTCTATGCGGAGATCAATGATGGACCATTAAGAAGATGAAAACATAGAAGGGGCAGCAATGGACTGGGACTTGAAAATCTCTTTTCTACTCCTGGTGCTGCCAGTGACTGGACGATTTACTTATTGTCTCTTTCCCTTACTTCCATCATATGTAAAATGAGTATATTGGTGCTTTTGCAACAAGAATGGCCATTAAGCTTATTCCTATGGCTGTGCAGTGCATAAGGAAATAGTGTGTTGTTTCATGCCCAGCATTATAGCAACCCAGACAGTACGCCTTCTTGCCCGCAATAAAGCTAGATACTACATCCAAGACAAGGGGCTGCCATTTTCTGTGTAGAAATTGCTGACCTGCTCAGAGTAGGCTGGCATACGTCCATGTGGCACTACATTGGTAAAAAAACGTTGAACAGGATGTACAAGATATTAGTAAGTGTATAAACACTTCCCTCTCCCTTCCATATCAGTGTATATGGCATTTCATTTCTAGAGAAAAAGACTTGTATTTTTAGTGGATGCCAATAGGTAAAGCTCAGTGGAGATCTGGTGATTTACAAATGCTGAACATTTGGTCCCATATTTTTTTCTGCTTGATCCTAAATAAATGTAAAACAGTGGTTTGATTCTATTTCCTTGCTGAATGCTGACTGATGCTGCAGTGCCTTATCTCTGGTTTTATAGCTACTAGCCTTTTCCGCCAGCAACTCCTTTCCAGATAAATGTGAGGAATTTTTATTGACAGCTTATTTTAACAGATCTTATGATGAAGGATGTTTCTGTTGCAGAAGTAGAGAGCAGCTGTGAGATGGGTTTTACTGGCTATGATCCAATTTATCTAAGTTGTCTGTCTTGCTGTGACTCACCAAGTACTAGAAAAAGTAGATGTGAAATGGGAAGGGGAATAAAAAAACAACAAACCCACCTCAGAGTAAAAAGGCACTTTATGTCATGGTGTTGTGTATTAAAGCACTCCAAGAGCAGACTCATGGTGCCAGGATCGCTTCTCTTTTATGTAAAGCTGTGTGCAGTGAAGGTCCTGTCTAAAATCACAGATAAATTACCCCATTGAGTTCAGGTGTGGATCTTGAAAAAGGATTGCAGTCATAAAACCAAAGACAGCCAGCATTTGGAGCACCTGGAGCATTTGTCCTTTCTAGGTAATAGTTAGTTTACACATGTACTGTATCTTCCTGCCTAGAAAATGTCACAGCACAAGTTTAGGCTAGTGGTCCCATTTTACACAGAGCCTTAAAAGACTGACTCACCAGCTGTATCTGATGGTAAGAGTTAATGACTTGCTTTGCTTTCCTGCCCTTTGCCATCTCCTCAGCTGCATGAAGGGAAAGGAGGAGGTTATTTAAAGCAACCCATTGAAGAGTCATGGATTTGCATTTGCAATAGGTGCAGAATGGAAGAGAGAGGAACAGAAATAGGCCATTTTGGAAAGTACAGCCTTTGTAAATATGTATTTCTTGAAGCTGTTGTGGTGCTTCAGGCGACAGTAAACAGTAGAAGAAAAATGGTCAGGGATTAACAGTTTGACAGATGTATTTTGCTAGCTGAGTTAAAATTAACTTATATCAGCTTGCAGTCTTCTCAAGAAACAGTAAGTAGATAATAGTACGTACAGTGTGTGTGTAAATTTTTATATATACATACAGGTGTGTATGTTAAATGTTATATAATTTCTATATAAAAGTATTACTGTTATATTAAGCCTATTTAATTTCATAAGAGGGTTTATATTTCTTATAGGTGGATGTGACTAATGCTTGTAACTGTGTTACCCAATGACTCATTTTTCAGTGTGGTGAAATCCTATGATATAATATTTCCAAAGGAACCAACCCAAGGCCTGTTGGTATAATGAGAAAACATGGATTTATATGAGCTCAATCTCAGTCTCTAAACAATTAGTTCAAGTCTGGACTTTCTAATGGGAGAAGATTGCTCTAGTGTAGGAGAAAAAGCAGAATGGTGTTTCAATTAAAACTTCTTGCAATAGAATGGATAACTTTAAATAACTCATTTCTAGTACCTGCCTTGTTTTTATGCTTTAAGCACTAGAGTTCTTATTAGAGTTTCTTGTTATTTGACCTAATATTATTTTCTTCATTTTCCATTAGCAGCAAACATAGTAGGAATCTGGAAAGGCAATAGGTTTCTGACCAGTTTACCAAGTATAATACACATCTTTTCAGATTTTACCTTAATTACATCCTAATTGCTCATTTTAGATGTTAGTTCAAAGCCTATTTATTTGACTCTGATTAGTTTCAGGTAAGTCTTCAGTGACCATGGTTATGAAAAAAGAGCTTAAAATTTTTTGTTATCTCTATAAAAAAAAAATATGGTATAAGCAGCTTAAAAAATTCAATTTTTTGTGCCTTCTTTGATCCAAAAGCTTTTCCCTTCCCACAGCAATATAAGGTATCCCAGTGTACAGCAAAAACTGAAAAATTTATCAAGGTTTAAAAAAAGATGCACGCAAACCCCTATAATCAAAACAGTAATTTCTTTTGGATTACATTTTAAACCAGTATCTTCTGGAGTGTATTAGCTCAGTACATAAAGGTTATGAAGTTAACACTGGTTATTAACATCTGTGATAATTTCAGTGTTCCAATTTTAATAACCTTTGTAAAGAAACAAGAGGTTGAATTATTTCTGGTAGAAATAGGAATAAAATACTTTTGAAGTCCTAAAGTTCTCATTCGTTTCTAGAGATACCTGTTTACATCATGGTTTTTGGGGTTTTGATAACTTTTTTACTCCAAACTGTTAAATGCCAGCAAAACATAAAGGCTAGGTCAAGATTTGATCGTTTCTTAAATCTCTCAGTAATGCAACTTTCATTATTTTAGTCACAGTGGGGTCTTTGTCATCGTGGTTACACTATTAAACAGGACTATCTCACATATGACACTCTTCTAGGGTAGATAAACTAAGATAAACCTTTTCTATAAATAGTTAAGATTTTATTTATTTATTTAGAAAATTTATAAAGGCTGTTCACCTGAAAATGGTAAACTGCCTAAAGGTGCTTTGCCACACTTGATCCTTTTTAGTTTGTCATGGATAAGATAAAGTGGGTAATGGTAAATATACTTAATTTTATGAAATCATAGTAAGGGCTTCCAATTAGTAACATACAAGAAATAACCCACTAAAGAAAGAGAGTGGCAATAACAGCCACTGTTTTATTTGTTCCTTGAAAGGTATTAAGTGATCACCTCTGTGATGGCTGAAATTCATCAAAAGTTGACAGCTAGAACCTAGCTTTGCGTGCTTGAGAGATTTATAAACTGGGGAAAGAAGCAATTGTCCTCTTTAAATATTTGGAGAGGTGACCCTTGAATTTGCAAGGTTTGTGAAGAAGTTGCTTTAGTATTGCTGTACGACTGCTTAATCCCCCAATTAATAACATTTATACTGAAATGGCTTCTTATATCAGTAATGGCACCAAATGACCTAGACACATTTATGCATAAAACAGCTTACTATACATAGTGATGATATTAAGCAGTTTTTGCAATTTGCAATTAAATAGCTTAAGGAGGCTTGTACCCTTATCGGCTGTTTAAGCATCAAAGATATTCTACAGCATGTTTTCATACTTTCAGCAGTTATTCTTGAATTTACATGTTCTGACTGCTTGTAACACAGAGTAGGCTTAAATTAAAATATTCCTAGGATTCTCTGAGTTAGACTTAAATGCAAGTTTGCATAAGGGGGAAAACAAAACCAACAAAAACCCTGAAACAGTTTCCTGGTTTGTTTTTGTGGTTTTGAATAATCCTGGGTGTTATATTAATTTCTGTAATCATCACTGAGAAAAAGGTTTCTTCTGGAAGCTGTCTGTACCTACTGTTTTAGAGGGAAGCAGAGGGATTTTTTTTTTTTTAGGAACCTGTTTAATTAGCCTGAACACATATTTCATGAAAGAAAACCACAATAAAAGTAGAAGGCTATTAAAGTGTATTTTGCTGCAAAGTTGAATTTTAGTAGAATTTTTAGTACTTGAACTTTAGTAGGAAGAGAAGTGTAGATATAGTGTAGGTGAGTATTTCACAAATGGTAACATGTCAACTTGAAAGCTTTTTCCTTTTTTTCTTCCCCCCCCCCCCCCCACTTTTTTTTCTTCTTTTTCCTGGAGTGGGGATTTTTACTTTCACAATATTGTTTCCACTTGATTGATTATGAAATACTGCAGCTCATCAAAATCCGATCCACAGTTCAGACTTATGCCTGGAAAGAAGGCTAAACTGGCTGTTAAATCAGGCTTCAACTCAGGTGGGTTATCGACATAGTTACAGGTTCTGTTTAGTTGCCCTTAGAAGATTCAAGTCATGAGCTGTTTCCTAGATTGGGATAACAGAGTTCAGCAATTTTGTCTGTTACAATCATAGCTTTTTTTAACCCCTTGAGGAGCTGTTTTAGCTTTGCATTTCATTTTGACTAAAACTTTAAAAAAAAAAATAAAAGAGGGAGAAATGACTAGAGAAATGTTACAAACCATCTTACTGGGGACTCCCGAGGTTCTTAGAAATGTCAAACTTCCTTTTTTTTCAGCCATCCTGTCAGTATCTGAAAGGAGTTGCTTGCAGTCATCTTCCATTCAGACAATATATTATGCATTGTGTTCAATCAAACACATTCAAAGTTACTCTTATAACTCTGAGATTTTTTTTTTTTAAATATGCTTTTATCATAGAATGGTTTGGGTTGGAAGAGACCTTAAAGGTCATCTAGTTCCTCCCCCTGCCATAGGCAGGGATGCCTTGCACTAGACCATGATGCTCAAAGCCCCAACCTGGCCTGGAACACTTCCTGGAATGGGTATCCACAGCTTCTCTGGGCAACCTTTTCCAGTGTCTCCCCACCCTCCTAGTAAAGAACTTCTTCCTGATAGCTGATATAAATCTACTCTCTTTCAGTTCAAAACCCTTGCTCCTAGTCCTATCACTTCTTGCTCTTATAAAAAAACCCTGTCCAGCTTTCTTTTAGGCCCCCTTTAGGTACTGGAAGGCTGCTTCAGTGTCTCCTGGGAGCCTTCTCTTCTCCAGGATGAACAACCCCAACTGTCTCAGTCTGTCTTCATAGGAGAGGTGCTCCAGCCCTCTGATCATCTTCATGGCCCTCCTCTGGACTTGCTCCAACTGGTCAGGTCCATATGCTACATGGTGGTGGCTGGATGCAGTACTGCATGTGTGCTTCTCCAGTTTAGAGACAAGGCTGTTGTGAGGGACAGTGTCAAATGCTGTGCACAAGCCCAGGCAGATGACATCCATCTTTCTTCCCTTACCCACCAATGCTGTAATGACATCATAGAAGGCCACCAAATTTGTTAGGCATGATTTGCCCTTAAGTGAAGTCATGTTGGCTTTCACCAATCACCTCCTTATTGTCCATGTGCCTTAGCATAGTTTGCAGGATAATCTGCTCCGTGATCTTGCCTGGCACAGAGGTGAGAATGACTGGCCAATAGTTCCTTCCTTTTTTTCCATTTTAAAAATGGGGATTATATTTCCCCTTTTCCATTCAGCAGGAACTTCACCAGACTGCCGCAACTTCTCAAATATGCTGAATAATGGCTCGGCAACTTCATCTACCAGTTCCCTCAGTACCTGCGGATGCATCTCATCAGGTCCCAAGGACTTTTGCACCTTGTCGTGGTTTAAGTCTCTAAAACTCACGAAGTCACTCACTCACTCACTTCCCCTCTTTCTTCCCCCAGTCCCGGGGGGATGGGGAGGAGAATCAAAAGAATTCAACTCGCACAGGTTGGGATAAGAACAGTTTAGTAACTAAGGTATAACACAAATCACTACTGCTACCACCAGTAATAATACAAGAGAAATACAAGGAAAGAGAATACAACTGCTCACCAAGCCCGACCCAGCCAGTGCACCCCCCAGCAGCGAACCCCCCACTGCACCATCACCCTTTTGGGTCTCTGCTCTCTGTTTTCACATCCTGGACATGACATGCTGTGGTATGGAATAACCCCTTTGGTCAGTTTGGGTCAGGTGTCCTGTATCTGCTTCCTCCCGGCTCCCCCTCCTCCCTGGCATAGCATGAGACTCAGAAAGTCCTTGGCCAGACCAAAACACTACCAAGCAGTAACTGAAAACACTGGTGTTATCAGTGCTGTTCCCAGGCCCAAAATCAAAAACACAGCGCTGCACCAGCTACCAAGGAGAAAAAATGACTGCTGCTGCTGGACCCGTGACACACCTTCGGGTTCCTTAGATGATCTTGAACCTGATCTTCTCCTACAGCACGTGTTTCTTCATTCTCCCAGTCCTTGCCTTTGCCCTCTGTGACTTGGACAGTGTGGCTGGAGCTCTTGGCGGTGAAGACCGAGGCAAAAGAGTCATTCAGTACCTTGGCCTTTTCCATATCCAGGGTAACCAGGTCTTCTGTTTTCTTCTGGAGAGTGCCCACATTTTTCCTGTCTTCCTTTTATCACCGATGTACATATAGAACCTTTTCTTGTTGCCCTTGATGTCCCTGGCCATATTTAAGTCTGTTAGGTCTTTAGGACTTTTAACCTGAGCTCTGGCTCCTTGTACAATTTCTCTGTATTGCTCCCAGGCTACCTGTCCTTGTTTCCACCAACTGTAGGCTTCCTTTTTGTGTTTGAGTTTGTTTAGGAGCTTCTTGTTCATCCATTCAGGCTTCCTGGCATTCTTGCCTGTGTGGTTTAAGCCCAACCATAAATCAGCCACACAGTTGTTCGCTCACTCCCCCCCTTCCTCACCCCACTCCCAGAGGGATGAGGAAGGGAATCGAAAGAATGTAACTCCCACGGGTCACAATAAGTACAGTCCAGTAACAAAGGTATAATACAAACTACTACTGCTACCACCAGTAATAATAATGGTCTGGGAAATGACAAGGGAAGAGAATATAACCGCTCACCACCTGCCGACTGATACCCAGCCCAACCGAGCAGTGATCTAACCCTTCCGGGTAACTGCCCCCAGTTTATATAGTTGACATGACGTAATGTGGTATGGAATACCTCCTTGGCTAGTTTGGGTCAGTTGTCCTGTCTTTGCTTCATCCTGGCTTCCCCTTCTCCCTGGCAGAGCATGATACTCAGAAAGTCCTTGATCAGACAAAACATTACTGAGCAGCAACTAAAAACATCAGTGTTATCAGTGCTGTTCCCAGGCTGAAAGTCAAAACCACAGCACTGCACCAGCTACTAAAAAAGAGGAAAAAATGACTGCTACTGCTGAACCTAGGACACTTCCTATTTAATGGGTTGCCTCACTCCTGAGCTTGGACGAGGTGATTTTTATACCACAAAGTGCGCATTCTGCTGTTAAGCAGTCTTTCAGGGAGTGAACAGATTTCTCTCAGGTAATTAGGGGATTAAGAACTCACCAGAAGTAGATTTTGTTTGTTTGCCTGATTGTTTATTTATAGCAGCCTAAAACTGTTCAGATAAGCTGCAGCTTCAGCCTTGGCACATGTCAACTTTTTAATTATTCTTCTATTAAGTAAAGTCTTTTCTTAATCCCCTTTTGCTGTTCTGTATTCTTCATGTATTCTTTCCTGGTTGTAGAAACCTTACCATTTTTAGCTCTGTGTAGTCTTTATTTCACCTTACTCAGAATAGAATCATAGAATCATGGAATCATTTAGGCTGGAAAAAAAGACCTTTAAGATCAAGTCCAACCATTAACCCAGCACTGCCAAGTCCACCACTAAACCACATCCCTTAAATCCCATATCTACATGTCTTTTAACCTTAAGGTTTCTTTTGATTGTAATGAACGTGCTGGACTTGTTTCATAAAATCAATAAATAAGTCATGGATCAGTAATAAAGGCCATTTCAGTGTTTCCCTCACTCCCTCCCTCCCCATCTTGGATTTAGTCTATAATTCCTTTTTGTAAATTAAATGATCTGCCTATCCAGTCATGGTAAACTTAGAAGAGTATATGGACAGAATGAAAGAGGTGACTGACACTGCTGATAAAAATCTGAAAAAATAAATGCAAATGACAGTCCTTTAAAAAACCTGGATAAACCATCTATATCAGAAGGTTGTTAAAAGCAAGCAAATTTTTCCTTCCTCGTGAAGTCTCAAAATATAGGATAACAGAATAAATGATTAGTATTGGCTAATACACACCTGATTGGAAGTTTTAATAAACATGAGTTGGGGTCCTGGGTGTCTCTGTCCAACTTCAAAAACAAAATTCTCTTCACTTGTTTCCCATCTGAAATTGTGAAAGAAAATATGTTCTTCCTTACTAAAGTACTCCTAGAATTAATATTTGCACGTTATTTTCACAACATAAACCACTACTTGAGGCTCAAATACTATTTGTATTTCCAATTATTTTGTGATTCTTGCTGTTTTCCATACTTTCACACCTCCAAGAATACAAAAAAGCAACTTCTGTCACGTACTAAAATCTCAGTATCTGTTAACAGCATTGAAACAAAGACGAAAACATTATTTTTACTACAGGTTGCTGTTGTCACAGGAAGAAGCTTAGTTTACATTCACTTGAATAAATTATAAGGATTGTAAGTTATTTTGTTAGTACTAAAATGCCTGCTTATTTTATATTCTAATACTTGACTGATAAATATGTTGCTGTGCCGTCAGGTTTCTTGTGTTAACAGAGGGGGTTGTGAGCACAGTGCACACCTGCTCAGTGCCTGACAGCCTCAAGAGGGTTTATGAACACACATTCATACAGTGCTCTTACTTACTGTTGATCCCCTATGACCCATGAACAAGTAGGGAGTGAAGATAGAGAGAATACAGTCAAAAATGTGTTTATTGTTTTGTTAGTTTTTCTTCTTTCTGAATTCTTCAGCTACTTGAACATCTTCTGAGACTATGACCCAGGTTTGGTATAAATCTTTAGTGTGTGGTAAGAAGATGGGAATAATCCTAAAGAGTGATTTACTGGGGTGAATATCCAAATCTCTGTCTGTCAGTTACCCATCCTCTGTGCCTGTGTGCTTTGAATTATACTATGGCTTCTTTCACCCAGGTTGTACTGTGCACCTATTGTGTACTACCCCTACTGTGGGGTTTCTTCTCCTCAGGGAGTCATTGATTAATGAAACCTGGGAGACATATTGTCTGTTTTGTCTTGGACTGCATCTACTGATGCCTCACAGGTTGTTTTTCCACAGTATTTTTGATTTTGCCTCTGTTTGGTCACTGACATGATCCTTGCTCACAGAACAAGGAACACAGAGTCTTTTCTTTAAATAAGCAGTTCACATCCTCTCCTTCCACTCTGGAAAGAAAATTCTGGCTCTCCATGCACTTTCCAGGGAGGATTTGTCTTAAATGCCCGCTCTTATTGTTGGACAGAAGTGGACATTGCTATGTGCTGAGTTTTTGTTCCTTTCCTTTTCCCAGGGACTGGTTCATAAAAACCTTCTGAAACTGCCAGAGTGACTCTGGGACCAAGAAGTTGGTTCTCTGGTATATGATCATGGTGATCAGCTTGCATTTGAGGAGAGATCAGTGTTGTGATTTTTCTCTGATTTCATTTTTCCATTCTTGAATGAGTATGGGTGTTGTTTTATTTCTTTTTACACTCAAGAAAGATTTTTCAGTACATAATCATGTGTGATCTCCCTCCAAAGCCTTGGAGAACTGTTTAGGCCCCTGTAGCCGATAGCAGCTACTGAGAGCACATTAATTGCAGATGATTGAAGACAGTTTCCCTCAGTGTGGCTTGTTACTTTGCTGTGCACGGGTATGAAGGGCAAGGTTTGGTGGGAATTTCAGAAAAATGGAGATGGGAAGGTGTAAACAGACTAAATGTAACACTGTTTTTACCAAATGTTGTCTACTAGTTCTAAGAACAATTGTTTTGCCATTGAGATGCATCCGAATGAAATAAATATGCAGAACGGTGGGTGGGACAACTGGGGCTGCAGAGAACAGAGATCCTCTTCTGTGAAGCATCTTATTTATTAGTATGCACATATTTTAATCCGAGGGCATCCAGAGGTTCCTTTACCCGTGATGAATGGTGAAAAAGAAAAGGTTTCTCCATGATGAGAGTTTGATCCTTCCGTTACCTTTGGCCCGTGTTCTGAAAAATATAAAATGCTTAGCATATTTTCATTTGCCATTAAGACAGCACTTACCTAAGGTTAAGTATGCAATTAGGTCTTCTCTAATAAATGTGCCCTTTGTCAATGCATCCTTTTACTCTCTGGAATCTAATATAAGCATGTATTTTCCTAAAATTTGCAATAAACGACCTTTAGCAGTTCAATAGATCAAATGATACTGCCACCTCCACTGTGTTCAAAGCAAGTTAAACAATGTATTCAGTCAGCAAATGGTGAGCTGTGTAGCCATTTAGAGCCTCAAAAGCAAAACCAATTACCAGAGGTTCTGTTGTTCATGCTCTTTCTTCGAGATAAATACACAAAGGAGATAATGGGCTGGTTCCTCTGCCTTCAGAAAGGCCAGGAATCAGATTCCCAGATGCAACTAAATACTGGGAAACATACCCATCTGCACAAGCTATGGAGCTGGCTTCAGCTCCTAGGGTTAACAGTTTTTCTCTAACCTGTTCCTAATGTGGCTTTTACTGTAGTTTTCAGGTCTCGCACTCGAAATCCAGCTTAATTTTAAATCTTTGCATTTCCAATATTGTTAAATTGTCTTTTGTGACTGTGTCCTCCTGGATATTTATGCATAATTTGCTGTTGGGAGTGTGATTTGTGAAATCACAACAAACAAACTGAAACAAACTGCTTGTTTGTTCTGATTTGCAGTTGAATAAGACAACATATAATGACAACAGTATTTCCATTCAGTATGTGATGTATGAAATCCCTGACACCTGATATAAACTGTATGCAACTCTTGGTGTTCCTGTGGTTTAATCTCCTTTGAAGACTAAGTATCGCTGCTTTTCCCCCCTCTGATTTAAATTGCTGTCTAATGCTTGCATGCTTTAGCCGCAGCATTTGCAGCTTGCTTTTTTTAGGAGTGTTGCATGTGTCATTTAGTACAGTGACATGCTCCAAGGTACTGTATGTGAAACTGTCCATTTGGTTACATATTCCAAAGTTAGTCTTGGATCTCTTCAGTTGTTTCCTTGGAACAGCTGTGGAATAGTCCGACTAAAAGTCACCAAAGTGCTCTTTTCTTAAGAAATGATGAGCAAAATAAGCTGAAAATAGATAAATAAATCTTTTGAAATCAGTGTGAATGTCCACCCTTTTGCTGCTTGTGATTTAAAACAGAAGTATGTATTTCTGAAACGTAATATTCTGGTTTGTGTCTTTCCTTAGCTCCTAGAAGAGAAGGGGGAAAAAGGGGGGTGGGGTGGGTTAGAGAGTGAGGGAATCAAGTCCTTATGACTTCTGTTGTACTGTAAATACAAAATTGTTGATTCTAAAATGGTGTATGCATCCCCATATTCTGTAAGTGCATGCTTCTCTCTAGAAGCAGGCTACATTTAAAAATAGTGAGGTTCAAATTTCCACATCCAATTTGTAGTATTTCTTGAAGTTTTACCTTTAATTTTTGTTCATTTTATCTTGGTACTAGAGAAATGTGCCCTTCTGGAATCACTGGCAGCAATGTGAATTAATCTTAATCAGAATACGTACATATATAGAAGTTCAGCTGCTTTTAATACTGATACTAAGGGTCAATATCTATGTTAGGCACTAGGCAGACCACTACCATGAAATAAATTGTGAAAGAAACAAGTACACCATAGCCGTGATGTCAAAAGAAAAATGTCTTTGGATGAAGGCATGTAAGGCTGGTGTAGTTGATACAGCTCATGAATGATAATTATAGATAATTAGTCCCTTGAATATTTAGCATCGAGGTAGTTAACAAAAAGGTCTTAGTATTTTGCAATGCAGGTAAAGAGTCTGAAACAAATTGAGTATATCCTAATAGATTCTGTCTCTGAGTGTGGTGAAAAGGTCGTGTTGTGATTGCTAATCCACATTGCATTTCTTGCGGGCAAAGGGACTAGACTGACTTGGTTCTTTTGAAGAAATTCATCTTCTGAGCTGATGCCGCACGAATGCAGATAGTAAAGCACTAGATCTTAACGATAGATAAGACCATGCCGTGCTCTTGCATGAGGTTGTGATTCCCTATCTGCACTCATTTCCTTATAGCCTGGAGAAAGGGAAAAGTGTGTGACAGAGCATGGCATCTTTCTAAACTACATGAGTAGAAACCCCCTGCAGAATTTTAAGTCATTCGTCATTTTCCCACCCTTATCGCTCCTTGCTGTGCTGATAAAATACTTTGCATCCATTATTAAAACACATCTTTCTGTATTAGAATGGCCCTGCAGCCAAAGCTGTTCTCTGCTTTGCTGTGTGAGGCCAGAAACTATGCAAACTTCTAATTTAATGTGCTTTCTGACAGTCTGACATTGTCAGACTGCTTTTGGCAACTAAATTTCTTTTTTCCATTGTTCTTGTGAATCAAAAATCTGCAGGTTAAAATGAGGTGACATGTTTGGGTTTGGTTTGCATAAAATTGAACGGAGACTTAGCATAAACTTTGTTACAATGAAATGCAAGACTATAATAATGGGTGCCCAGAGCAAACCACCCAGTGTTACTTCTAATGCAATGCAAGTTATAGACTTAGTAAAAATGTTGCCTGTACCTTGCCAGGTTGTATCTGGTATGCAACATCATACGTCTTACTTCAGCTCAGTCTTAAGATTGGTTGATATTTAAAGTGAGTACGATGATCAAGATTTATTTAGTTTTTGTGTGAATCTAAACAGAGTGGGCTGTCAATGTGTGACCATCTGTCTAAAGGAAGAAAGAAAATTACTTTATAGGTGTCATATGTATTTTTATGTCTTATTGGAGGCTTCTGGTGGTATGAAATGACATATGAGATTAGTATATAAAGGAATAAATTGAAAGGAAGAGTGTGAACAAGATCCTCAAGAACTAGACCGGTATTTCTCATATAAAAGACTTGTTTACATATCCAGGTTTGTTGTATCTGAAAACAGCAAAGACAAGGCAAAAAGGTAAATCTCTGAATATTGCTGAATTCTTCCCTGGAATGGTGTTTGCCTGTGACAATAAGGGTTGTCATACTCTGTTGTGAATGCTCCATCGCTGGGGGTGTTCAAGGCCAGGTTGGACAGAGCCTTGGGTGGCATGGTTTAGTGTGAGGTGTCCCTGTCCAAGGCAGGGGGCTGGAACTAGATGATGTTGAGGTCCTTTCCAAACATAACTATTCTATGATTCTATGATTTTTCTTTAGTGGGATAGTTTAAAATCTCCTAACAACCTGCTATGAGCACAGTCAACTGGGACTTTCCATAAACCTGATACTGGCAGAGTTGCTTGTACTGGTATCATAGGTATTCTTTGCTCATGTAGGGTGACCCCATCAGCCCTCTTGTCAGGAAATCATCTCTCTGTCACTGATGGAAGCCCTGAGAATTAGCATGCTATAAAGAAGTTTATATATACCCATTTACAAATGTTTCCTTTTGTACTCAGAAGAAGGGAGCAAGAGAGATTATGAACATTTTCAATACTTTTCAAAGGGGGTCTTGAGGGAGTAAAAAAATTACTTACTTGAAGTTTTGCAAAACAAATACTATTGTCTTTTGGGTATTTGAGTACAAAATGATTAAAAACAATTTGCTATTTCAATTAAAGTAAAGAGCCAATGAGAGGCAACAAGCCTACCTCCAGTAATTTCCAAATCCTTTGTTGCCATGCTGTCACAAGGGTTTATCCTGCTGCCATAAATGTGTGGGGAGCTCATAGAGCTAATTCCTGTAACACTAGGAGGAATTTTGCACGTAAATCTTCCACAAGAAGATTTCATATGTATTTGATTGAGATATTGCATTCTATCTTACCAACAATCTACAGGCTTGAATTTTCTTCAGTATTCTCTGACAGACCATGACAAAACACTTAATGGTGGCACAATGGCTTGTTCACAGATGTTACAGTCTATTGTGCTCTATGGCATAATTGGGGAATGTTTTAACCCGTTCATGCTCTACTCCACAGTAACATGGCTTATTGACATCCTAAACCATGGCAGCATTTGCTACAAGCTAACAGTCAAACATCTCCAAATGTCCAACAAGCTGCAACTCTGTATTGCACTGTATGCTACAGAAGATAAAATCATAGAATAGTTAGGGTGGAAGGGACCTCAAGATCATCTAGTTCCAACCACCCTGCCTTGGGCAGGGACACCTCCCACTAAACCATGCCACCCAAGGCTCTGTCCAACCTGGCCTGGAACACCACCAGCGATGGAGCATTCATAACTTCCCTGGGAAACCCATTCCAGTGCCTCACCACCCTTACAGTAAAGAATTTCTTCCCCATATCCAATCTAAACTTCCCTTGTTTAAGTTTGAACCCGTTACTCCTTGTCCTATCACTACAGTCCCTAATGAAGAGTCCCTCCCCAGCATCCTTATAGGCATCCTTCAGATACTGGAAGGCTGCTAGGAGGTCTCCACGCAACCTTCTCTTCTCCAGGCTGAACAGCCCCAACTTTCTCATCCTGTCTTCATACAGGAGGTGCTCCAGCCCCTGATCATACTCGTGGCCTCCTCTGGACTTGTTCCAACAGTTCCATGTCCTTTTGATGTTGGGGACACCAGAACTGCACACAATACTCCAAATGAGGTCTCAGGAGAGCAGAAGGGCAGGATCACCTCCCTCAACCTGCTGGTCACACTCGTTTTGATACAGCCCAGGATACGGCTGGCTTTCTGGGTTGTGAAATACATATTATAACAGCTACTGATAGCCAGTAGACAAAAGTCTTCTCAGGAGTTGTCCAGTCAGTGCTCTTACAGCCAGTAACTTCAAAGTGCCAGCACTGTGTTTTAGTCTTGAGGGACAGTGGAAGGTGCACACTCTTCTGGTTCTGCCACACTTTGCTGAAACAAATGCTATTTTTATTTGGATGCTGAAGATTCTTGAGTGTGGTATACTATGGAAATACACATTTCCCCTTGTTGTTGATATCAGCCCTATCCTATCTAAAGGCAGGAAACTGCTTTTGTGAATTGGAAGCCATCTTTAGTGAATCATAGTTATCTTTACATACAAAGATATGTAAATAGTCACTTAGGCTAAAATGAATGGGGTCATCCTTGAGATACGTCATTCGTTCAGGGAAATGGCAGGTTTCACCACCTCTATAATTGGCTCCAGATACAGAATAAGATATAACTAGTGGAAACCAATGTTACTTCCAGTTGATCATTACTGGGTTTCAACTTTGCATATTTAAATATAAATTTAAATGATGTCTCTTCATATAGAAAGAAAGAGTGAAGAATGCTATGATAAAAGAGCAATGTTGTGAGGCCCAGAGCCCTGTGTAACAAGAGTATACAAGGGACCTTGTCAATTCTGGAAACTTGAGAATATGGGAGAAGCAAGAGGAGAAACCCACACAATGCTCTGAGACACTGTTTTTTCCTGGCATATGGTGCACAAAATTGCTGATAATTTGTGGGAGAGATACTAAACAGAGACCTAGACCTCTTATCATGCGTTGGGCATCTCAAAGCTATTTAGCACTGGGATAGTGTTCCAAAAGTCTGGAACAAATGTAAGCAGCCAAGCTTTCAGAGGCAGTTTTCTGGAAAGGTCAAATTCATACAATAGGTTAGGGGTAAATAATTTAATATATAGAAGCACAAGCTTGTGTGACAATCTAGTTGGTGATATCATTAACTTCCAACATCAAATGTCTTTAGTAAATGATTAAACAGCAAAGCATAGAGGCAAGTGTATTTTTCTGGTATGTATTACCAAATTTGAATAATTCAATAATCTTGGCATGAAAAATAAAAAACAGAGTTTGTCTCACGCAGGTTTGAAACTCTAACATGCAGCAGCTTTCCAAAGAAGCATGTCAGAAATTGAGAAGCTTATTCAAAGCTTAGGCTGCCAACTGAATCTGCAGTAGGCAGGAATTTCACAGGGACAGCTTGTTTTGCAAAGTATCCTGCTGTTGCTTTTTTTCTGGGATGGAAATAGCCAAGACTAGATTTCCATCCCCCTACTCCCATATTTCTGAGCTTCAGATAGAAGCACAAAATGCGAAGGAGTACAGAATTATGTATTCTCTTAAAATAATAAGGCTTACGTGCATAGTAAGAAAGGATGTGCACATGGTACGTATAAACAAATGCTGTTATATGTGAGCCTACAGCCTCAGGGCTTTTTACTAGCACCTGGAAATGAATTGTCACAAGCACTCAAAAGTGGCTAGTGTTCAAAGATAACTGTGTATAGTGATATATATGTACTTTATGCTGCACAGCATGTATAGAAACATAGACTTATTTAGATTGGAAAAGACATTTAAGATCATTGAGTCCAAATGTAGGTATATTGAATAAATACAGTACCTAAATAAAGACTGTCCAGCAGTATGGCATCCAGTTTGGGCATTTCCTAGCTCTGAAACCCTTGCTCTGTCACGCTTAACCACCTATCAGCTGGTATCTGCTAAGAGTCCCCCTTCTCACTGCCGGAGCTATGCCCTTCTGAAAACACTACCTTTTGCTCTTCACTGAGCCTGCATGAGGCCAGGGGATAGTAATAGATGCATCAGCCTGTCTTCCCCTGGAGGATCACAGCTAACCTGATTCAGCAGAAGTATTTGCTAAGTTAATTAGATGACTTTTTTAACCTCAGAGTAATTTCAAGTCAGGTTTGGGTTGATTCTTGTAATGTTTAAGTGGATGGACCAGTTCTTGCTTCTTTCTTACAGTTTCTAGTTTTGTCATTGTGAAGCTGTCTATTAAAAAATAGACTTTTCAGTCAATTATTCATTTATTTTATATGATCCTCTTACAGATTTATATATGGACTTGTGCTATATTTCTAGAACGACAAAGTAGCTTTGTCTACCTGAGCCCATGTAGGGTGGGTCCCATGGAGCATCTCTGCAGTAAAAAAATGGTTACTGGAATTTGTTCCTAAATCATTCATAGTTTCTATTTCATTTTCACTGAGCTGATCAATAACAGTTTCTAATTTCTCTCATGCTTCCTAACGTCTTTAGGAAGAGATAGTGTTGTCAAAATCACCGAAGAACATACTTCAACTTATATCACCCTGGTGTAAGAGGTTGGAAAACTGAGATCTCTCTCAAAATGTTCTTCAGATCATCTCTTAAAGATTACCTCCCTAAAGTTTTCTTAGATTTTACATTTTTATATCTATGTGATTGAAAGTGGAACATGTTTTTTTCTGTCTCCTTGAAGACTTTGAAATTGAGATGATGTATATTTTTACCTGTAAGATAAAGAAACTTTTAAAAAAAATCTGTCCCTACAGCTGGTGGCTCATAAGCCTACTCTAGGAATCAGTCTGACAAATGGAAGATTTAGGGAATTTCTTTTCCCCCTACTCTTTTAGTTTTTGTTTCTTAAAGGAATATTTTTGAGTTTGTAGAAGCTGAGTTTTAGGAATAACTAAATTTATGAGAGAATGGTAATAGTACCAGCAAAAGTCAACTACATCTCTTCTACAGCTCACTGTTTTTTCATCTCCATTACCTATTCCCCCACCTCACCCAGCTTCTTTGTCGAGGGAAAAAAACGTGTCTGGGTCCAGGGTTCTGCCTTGGTTACAGGCAGAGTACACTACATTAGTTCATAGCCGACTTAAAGTGTTAGCAAGGTTGAATGGCTAATTTACATTTTTCATACATGTGGCTTAGAACTGAACACTTTTTTTCCTCTCTTTAATCAATGTCCTAAATTGCTCTGAAGTAAAAGTCAAAGGTAATTGTCCTGTAAGTGTTTCTGAGTAGACCTTTGTGATCACAGATTTTGATTAAGTCTTTTGTCAATCAGCTCTTATTTAAAGGTATAGAGATTATTTCAAATGAAGTATTTCATGCCTCCTTGAACATATGTATTATATTTTGCCTTCCTGTTCCCCTTTTCCCTCCCCCTTCCCCCTCTCTTTCTATGTTTTGAGGTGAATTTCTTTCCAGGAGGATTATTTCATTTGAATAGTAAGTTGCTGACACTGTACAAGACAGGAGACCCCACATCACCACATCAGACAAACAATGGTCTATTTGGACTTATGACAGTACTCCGCCTTGTTTTCACATTCGTGCAAAGTTACATGACTGCTTTAATGTAATTGTAAAAAAAAACAAAAAAAAAAAAACAAAAAAAAAACAACCCTAATTTTGCTTCAGTAACTATTTCAAAAGGAATTTATTCAATAAATGATGAGTCCTTATATTTTTCCCTAGTTGGGATATTCCTTTAAAATATTATCTGCTTAGTATCATTATATTGCCATTACTGTTAAGATTTCATTGCTTCTTTTCTTTTGAGGAGACGCAGCAACCTTTTTGTAGTAAGAGTGGACAAAAGTTGACTTAAAACAAACTAGAGTTGTTCTCTCCTAAACAATAGCCAGACTTCGGCAATTTTATCCATTACCTTTTTCTGACACATTGGGCCTTAACGAAGACAAAAAGATACATACTCTTGAGCAGAATTCTTTTTTTCTCTTGTGATGTTTAATTTCTAGAATATTGCAAAGAATGGAAAGATCTGTTAAGAGAGAATCTGAGTCAATATTCGTATAATAAATATCAGTCAGGTTGTTAAGGAAGTTTTGGAATATATGACAGTGCTGAATATGTTGGCTTATTTCTTAAACTAAAACAGCAGTAATATAAACAATATGCTACATAGTCCACCATCTGAGATACACACACACACACACACATATTTTGTATTTATTAAAAATATTTTTCTTGGCAAATGATAGGTGCTGTATGTCTCCCTTTACCAGTATACTCAAGCCAATGAATATTTGTTTTCTCACTTGAGAAAATATATCCAGAAATTTTAGACATTTGTAATCATAACCAAGAGAGAAATATTGAAGGTCTTACTGGAAACACTGTAATTTTCACTTCTTGTTTTAAGTGTAGAAACACTTGATGTGGGCAATTTTCAAAGTGCTGACCGGAATATCATACCTTGGCATTTAACGGAATTTGCTGATGATCTGTATCTCCCAGCTCTCTTCCGAAAATCTACCTCTTTGTGCTGTACAAGTAGAAATACACAGTGGCCTGCATCAGTGGAAAAGTGATTGATTCCAGTCTGTACTATTGATTATTTAACCTGTCTAAAATAACTAGAATGGATCTCTGTCTTGTTGTACAGTATTCTCAACTCATGACATGACATAATGTTGCATTTGGATAATGGCAGAGCTAGAAATCGTCTTTCATTGCAACCTTTGGCAGAGCAGCTCACCAGCAATAGTGAGAATGCAGTCACTTTGCCATCCCCTCTTTCTGGCATTCCATGCATGACACCGCATGATACTATCTGAGAAACTCGCTTTTTCAAAATCTGTTATATTTGCAAGATTTTTGGCAATGTATTATTGGACTTACGATGCACTTTTGGAATGAAGATCAAAATTATTTGTATGATATTAGTGTATTACCTAGAATATGTTAAAAATACAGTGAAAGTAATTTTGATCCATAAAATTTAATGATCAGTTGCAATTTTTATTCTTTCAAAAGCAATTATGCAGATTTACAAGCTAGGTTTGAGTCAACTGTTAAATATGTCACTTGTGAAATATGGGCAAATCTGCTGAAATTACCAGACTTAGACCAATTAAGTATAAATTATGTAAATATTCGTGCTGTTTTAATCAGTTATTTGCTATTTATAAAATATAAAATAAATTTTATCTTTGTGCAAAAATATAAAATCTTGCCTATATTTTCAGGCAAGATTGCTATCTGTATCATCCTTGGACACTTCTGTTATTAACAGGATTTCCAATGTGGTAATATAGAACCCTGGGTTCTTAATTTTGCTTTCCTCTAAATTTTCCCAAGTTCTTACTTGACAGTGGGTTTTAATTTGAAAAGGCGAATGAGGAAAAGTTATCTGCAGACTTTCACTTATTACTGTCTTTAGTCAAGTCTATCTTCAAGCTGCAGCTTGTAATCTAGAGGTATCATCTAACGTGAGCATGGAAATTGTCTAGCATAAACTGGCATCAGCATATAAGTGTGTTCCTGCAAAATATGATGTCATTGTTCACCTAAGTATGTGTATTATCTGCTGTAAATAGCTAAGATTGTGATGAGGAGATGATGATGACAAAGTTGATCTTCAGTCAAGGAGATTGAAGGGAAGAAGGTGAGAGTGGAGGAAGTGGTTTAGTCTTTGTCTTTTTCTCATCATCCCATCTGGTGTGGACATGATGGTAACTAGTAAATAATCTTCCTGTCCTTTTCGCACAAGCTTTTTCATCTTAATTTCTCCCCCTGGCCTGCTGACGAGGGAGAGTTATAGAGTGACTGGGTGGGCAGTTGGTCAAGGTCAACCCAGCACATACAAGGAAAATGAAGATCTAACATCAAGTTTGAAACATTTTTAACTCTATAGTAAGGCCAGCAAATAGACCTTTCTGCAGAGGGCAACATTCAATCTGAAAACAGTTCTTCCACAAGCATACTTGCTGAAATTCCTAAGAAGAGATGAAGGAGCAGGAATCACCTAAGACTACTATTCAGACTACCTAAACTTGTCTTTTTCAGTTCTTCACTGAACTGACAAGAATAAATTGTCTTTCAGATTCCAAAGTCTATTTAAACTGTAGGCTATATTAAGATCTTAGTTTTGCTAATTACATGAATTCAGCAATTTGCCAGAATCAAGGTGTGCCCACTTATTCATCCACACTTTATCATGACTAACTAGTTACAAATTAATTGTTTACTTGCCAATCAAAGCGTTTTTTCATTGTTGACAGCATTGCATGTGTATAATATTTTTCTTACACGGTAGCTCTTATTGCTCCATTTTATCTAATTACTGTATCAGTTTGAGCTGTAATGGAAAATACTGGCGTTACTAAGTTTTATCGCTAAGCAGTTACAAGTTTTGAGAGATTGTTCACCTGTAAATGCATGTGTATGGGAATACTGAGCCTAATTCTCCATGAGTATAAGCATTTACTGGTTTTGTAAGTTTGATCAAACAAAAGCTACCATCTTCAGTACTAATCAGCATGGTCAAGAAATTAAAATTAAGCAGTGAGAAATGCTAGTTTAGGACTGTAATAATTAATCTGAAGTTTTCTGCCTCAATTTGTAGCAATTCAGGGACTTATGATGCTCTTGAGACAGGCTAGTTAATAGTAGATTTTGGATTTATGAAATGCTGAGAAACAGACTTGTTCCTTTTTCTTGTGTTCAGAAGAATAAATGGCTTGCAATTTACCTTTTACCTGCCAACTTCTGAATAGTGTGAATAGTGTCTTTTTTTTTTTTAATTGCCTTTTTCAGTCCTACATGTGCCTGAAACTTTTCTTATTTTCCCTGTCAGTGTAGGTTTACAGGGTTGACTTCTGCCTGTAGATTTTCCCTCAATAGTTTGTGATCCTGGCTTGTCTACACACTGGATTCCTAAAGTGAAAATGCAGTTCAGTCCTTTGGGCTTTATAAAAGCAGCTGAGTTGTGTACAGTCCACTTACTAGTTTCATCTATTTTGTTAGCCACAGGAAATTTCTGGTACAAATAGTCTAGCTAGGCAGCATTTGTCTTCCCTTGAACTTGATATTGCTTATTATGTTTTAGTTTCCAGCTGGTGTGTTTTGAACAGGGTAAAGATACTCTTGGTTATTATTCCATCTGCATAGTTAGGTCTATATAAATAAACAGTGACAATACTAACAGTGGAATCCCTAAGAAGTTCATGATCTTTCTGGATCAGCTAGCAAATAATGCTTGCTTACAACTGTCACAAGCAGGCTGTAAGTGCATAGAAAAACAAACTATATCTTGGGTGTCTGAGACCTTTTTCTCCTTTCTGAAGCTGATTAAATAATGTAAATGCATGCATACATACATAATAAGCATCTGCGTGGTTGGACTGCCAGAAACAAACACATTTATCACCATGGCTAGGGACTTGTGTCATGCAAATGCGTTGTCTAAGTCAGATACAGTGGCGGCCCTGTGACAGATTCAACAAGATTAGATGACCTCCAGAAAAAGCTTTGCAAAGCACTACAGATAATGCTATGCAAATTGACAAGCAGCACAGACAAAAAGCTTAATAATTACTCCTTCTCCTTTTAAAACATTTTTGTCTTTCAGAGGCCAAGGCAGGTTAATTTGTAGAGTCCAAAAGTGTCTGTTACACACACTGGGGTTGTTTTTCAGAAAATGAAGGAAAAAAACATCAACAGTTTAAATTAGGAAACGTGATCAGTGAAGATTATATTAACAGGTCTTCTCTGAGCCTCAAAGGTCAGGGAATTTCAGTTTGCATTTCGACAAGCTCCAACAGAACCAGCGCTGAGAGTTAATATGACCCTTCTGGGTTAGAAAATTATTTAAAAGGACCAAAAATTGCCCCCCAAAACACTGAAAACTAATTGCTCTAGCAACGATACAGTCCTACACTGAAGGATTTCTTCTGCATAAACTCAGTGACATCTAATTTATGGGTCATAGTCCCTGTAGCCCCTTCTCACAAATGCTTTCTGGCAGCACAACTGTTTTTATAAGGGTACTTCGTCCTATTGAGGTGTTTGCAGAATTGTGCCTATTGGGTTTAACTTGGATCAAACATTAAAACTTTACTGAAAAATCTAATCCCTTTCCTTAGGCCTACGGACAACAAAGTGATTTCCTTTATTAGTCGTGCCAGCTTCAGGAAATTAATAATATGCAAGTTTCAACATAGAATCATAGAATAATAGATTAGTTAGGGTTGGAAAGGACCTTAAGATCATCTAGTTCCAACCCCCCTTGCCTTGGGCATGGACACCTCCCACTAAACCATGCCACCCAAGGCTCTGTCCAACCTGGCCTTGAACACCCCCAGTGATGGAGCATTCATAACTTCCCTGGGAAACCCATTCCCGTGCCTCACCACCCTTACAGTAAAGAACTTCTTCCCCATATCCAATCTAAACTTCTCCTGATTAAGTTTGAACCCGTTACCCCTTGTCTTCTCACTACAGTCCCTAATGGAGAGTCCCTCCCCAGCATCCCTATAGGTGCCCTTCAGATACTGGAAGGCTGCTAGGAGGTCTCCACGCAACCTTCTCTTCCCCAGGCTCAACAGTCCCAACCTTTCTCAGCCTGTCTTCATACGGGAGGTGTTCCAGCCCCTGATCATACTCGTGGCCTCCTCTGGACTTGTTCCAACAGTTCCATGTCCTTTTGATGTTGGGGACACCAGAACTTCACACAATACTCCAAAGGAGGTCTCAGGAGAGCAGAGTAAGGGGCAGGATCACCTCCCTTGACCTGCTGGTCACGCTCCTTTTGATACAGCCCAGGATACGGCTGGCGTTCTGGGCTTGAGCACACACTGCCAGCTCATGTTCATTTTCTCATCGACCAACACCCCCAAGTCCTTCTCTGTAGGGCTGCTCTGAATCTCTTCTCTGCCCAACCTGGAGCTGTACCTGGGATTGCTCCCACCCAGGTGTAGGACCTTGCACTTGGCATGGTTAAACTTCATCAGGTTGGCATCAGCCCACCTCACAAGCATGTCAAGGTCCCTCTGGATGACATTCCTTCCCTCCAACATATCAACCGAACCACACAGCTTGGTGTCATCGGCGAACTTGCTGAGGGCACGCTCAATCCCACTGTCCATGTCACTAACAAAGATGTTGAACAAGACTGATCTCACCACCAATCCCTGAGGGAGATGACTCATTACTGGTCTCCAGCTGGATATTGAGCCATTGATCACAACTCCTTGCGTACCGCCATCCAGCCAGTTCTTTATCCACCGAGTGATCCACCTATCAAATTGATGTCTCTCCAACTTAGAGACAAGGATGTCTTGTGAGACAGTGTCAAAACACTTTGCACAAGTCCAGGTAGATGACATCAGCTGCTCTACCCCTGTCCATCACTTCTGTAGCCCCATCATAGAAGGCCACCATATTGGTCAGGCAGGATTTCCCCTTAGTGAAGCCATGTTGGCTGTCACCAAGCACCTTGTTGTTTTTCATGTGCCTCTGCATGCCTTCCTGGAGAATCTGCTCCAAGATTTTGCCAGGCACAGAGGTGAGACTGACTGGTCCATAGTTCCCCAGGTAATCCATTTTCCCCTTCTTGAAAATGGGGGTTCTATTTCCCTTTTTCCAGTCATCGGGAGCTTCACCTGACTGCCATGATTTTTCAAGTATGATGGACAGTGGCTTAACAACTTCATTTGCCAGCTCCTTCAAGACCCGCGGATGGATTTCCTCCGCTCTCATGGACTTGTGCACGTTCTGGTTCTTAAGATGGTCTCGAACCATATCCTCTCCTACAGTGGGCCCAGGGTCTTCATTCTCACAGTCTCTGCATCTGCCTTCCAAGACTTGGGTGGTGTAGTCAGAGCATTTGCCAGTGAAGACTCAGGCAAAGAAGTCATTAAGAATCTCAGCCTTCTCCAAATCAAGGGTAGCCAGCTCTCCTGATAGCTTCTGGAGGGGGCCCATATTTTCCCTAGTCTGTCTTTTATTTGCTATGTATCTATAGTATCTCTTCCTGTTATTTTTAACATCCCTAGCCAAGTTTAATTCTAAGTGGGCCTCAGCTTTCCTAACCTGGTCCCTAGCTTCCCAGACAACATCCCTGTATTCTTCCCAGGCCACCTGTCCTTGCTTCCACCTTTTATAAACCTCTTTTTTTCCTTCGAATTTTCCTCAGCAGCTCCTTATCCATCCAAGGAGGTCTCCTGGCCCTCCTGCAGCACTTCCTTCTAGGAGGGAGGTATCACTCCTGAGCTTGCAGCAAGTGATCCTTGAATATCAACCAACAGTCTTGGGCCCCTCTCCCCTCTAGGGCTATATCTCATGGAACCTTACTGAGCAGGTTCCTGAAGAGGCCAAAGTCTGCCTGTCTTGAAGTCCAGGGCAGTGAGCTTGCTGCACGCTCTTCTCACTGCTCCGAGGATCTTGAATTCAACCATCTCCTGATTGCTGCAATCAAGGCTGCCCTGTAGTGTCACATTTCCAACCAGCCCTTCCCTGTTGGCGAGGACGAGGTCAAGCATGGCACCTCTCTTTGTTGGCTCCTCTATTACTTGCAGAAGGAAGTTGTCTTTCACACAATTGAGGAACTTCCTGGATTGCTTGTGCAGGGTCATACCATCCCTCCAACAGATATCAGGGTGGTTGAAGTCTCCCATGAGAACAAGGGCCTGTGAGAGTGAGGCTGTTCCTATCTGTCTATAGAGTGCTTCATCCACAGAGTCCTCTTGGTCAGGAGGTCTGTAACAGATCCCCACAATAATGTCTCCCATCTCTGTTTCCCCTTAATCGCTGACCCACAAACTCTCTATGGACTGCTCACCTGTCCCCAGACAGAGTTCCATACTCTCCAGCCTATTCCTAACATAAATAGCAACTCCCCCTCCCTGTCTGCTGGGCCTGTCTTTTCTAAGGGGCCTGTAACCTTCCATTCCAACACACCAGTCATAGGAGCCATCCCACCATGTCTCAGTGATACCTATGATATAATACCCCCGTAGACATGCACACATCTCTAATTCCTCTTGTTTTTCCCCATGCTACGGGCATTTGTATAGAGACATCTGAGTCGAGCTCCAGTTGAAGCCGGCTCATTGGCTGGAGCGGCTGGAATATCTCTACATTGCTCTGAACATTTACTATAGGTGCTGGCAACTGACTGGATGTGTTGGGATGGAATGATGCCCTCCTCCCCAACACATCTAGTTTAAAGCATCCTTGACCAGCCTGGCAAGCCTCCTACCAAATCCACTCTTCCCTTTCTTTGTCAGACCAGCTCCACCAGCCCCCAGTAGACCTGGCCTACTAAATTGAGTCTCGTGTTCAAGATACTCAAACCCCTGACAGTGGCACCACCCTTCTAACCATTTATTAACCTGGCTAGTCCTCCTCACCTTCTTAAGGTCCTGCCCTGTATCCTGGAGAATTGAGGAAAAGACAATCTGAGCTCCAGAGCCCCTAACCACCTCTCCCAGGGCTCTGTGGTCCTTCTTTGTGTTCTCCGGGCTACTGCTATCTGTATCAGTAGCACCCACATGGATCACTGGAAGTGTGTAATGGTCAGTGGGACTGACTAGAGCAGGCAGCCTCTCTGCAACACCCCTGATCCGAACCCCTGGTAGGCAACACACCTCCCTTGAGCCTGGGTCAGGCTGACAGATGGGTGCCTCTGTTCCTTTTAAAGTAGAGTCCCCTACTGCTCTGACCCTCCGCTTTTTCCTGGCAGCACCAGTAGTGATCTCCTTTAGCAGTGCATCAGCCGGTTGCTTCTGATGGGAGTGTGACTCCTCATTAACTCCCTGCAGGACAGCAAAGTGGTGCTGGGTGGGGAGGACAGATTTAGGAGGAAGCCCCTTGCTCTTAATTGTCCTCTTCCTCCTTTTTTTGTTGTTTTTTTTTCTGTTGCTGTTTCCCAGCTTCCTGGGTTAGCGGCCTCCTTTCCTGCCTGAGTGACAGTAGACGCTTGAGGCCCCCGCACATTCTGGTCCTGGAGCAAGCAGTGCTGCTTCCTCTCAGCTTCCCCGACATCTTTCAGCCTATTGGCCGCTTCCCGCAGCTCAGCCACCTGCTGCAGGAGGACCTCCACCAGGGAGCACAGAGTGCAGCCCTGCCCATTGTGCACCCTCCTCTCACGAGAGCAGTGCAGGCACTCTCTACACCCTGAGCTCTGTGTTGCAGCCTCCCCTCTCATCGGCTCTGTCTGGGTGCCTACACTGGCCACCGCCGGGGCAGCCAGAGCAGAGCTCCCAGGCCGGGCCCTGGTCATACAGTGAGGTCTCACCATCCCACTCGCCTGCCCATGTGAACTGCTGTGCAAACTGCCTCAAACCCGCCCTGTTCGCCGCGCTCCTCTTTGCTGTGCTTCCTGGGGCACGTTTTTAACCAGTCAGGGCTGGTGCTGTTCCTCCTGGCACCGCCCCCTGTGAGTCAGCTTCTCGGGTCTGCTGAGCTGACGGCTCCTGGGCAAGTCCTGTCGAGGACCTGAGGCTCCCTTGGTGCCTGTGGCTGCTCTGAAGTGAAGCTCCTGGACGCCGAGCAGGCACTGAAGGTGTCCCCTCTCGAGACAGTCACCTTAGCAAGTCACCTTTAGAGAATTCGTACTACACCAACTACAGGTTGTATCAGATGGACTTCAGCTTGTTGGGCAATTGGTTTCACTTCATGAGATCAGTGTGAATTGTAAATCCACTGCAGAATATGGAATACTGAATGTTAGGGTCTTTTAAGAAGGACACTGGCGTGGTTGCATTCTGCTTCAGAGGAAAGAGTGAGGAGCTGGGCGCTATTGAGTTTTTAATTTGGGTGTGGATTTTTCTTTCAAATACCTTCTAATAATCCCCATCCACCTCCTAGAGTACACTTGGAGCACCCTGATTAGATTTCTCTCAAGTGAGTTTCCAATGGTAGATCTAGCTCCTTGACTGCAGGACATGCAGTCCTCAGGCCCAGCACTGCTCAAAGTTAATCCCTGCCCAAAACATGGGAAATGTGGACATTGTCAGCTGTGTCTTGCTAATAGCTGATGGGGGCTATTCTCTGAGATACGCTTGAAGCTGGAAACTGTGCTGTGGAAGAGGTGACCATTTGGGTAACTGCTTTTCTTAGCAGGGGCTTATTGGTGTTACTACATTGGCCATCTGTAACGGTTTCCAGGGTCAGTCACTGGCCATCTGTAAGGCATTTCCAGGGTTATACTGACCACACTTTGAGCGTGTCAGATCATGGCTTTCTAGACCATGACTAAGCATGTAGGGCAGCTGAGTATGTAAATTCCTTAATGTCTAAGGCAGAAGATTTCTTGCCAGCCTGAAAGACAGTCAATAGCCAGCTCAGAAGTAAATTTAGCAGTGGCTTGGGACAAGATTCTTCCCTGACATTTTGAGAACTTTTCTTGAAGTCTCCTTTAGAAATGAGGCCTCAGTGGCTCAGTCCTTGACGCTGTTTTGAGAAACCCTTGCATGAAAGTGGTATGAGCAATAGAGATATTGATAAATAAACTGGTGCATTTTTATGTAAGGCTCTTGAGGCAATGCAAAAGTACTTGTAATACCGTGTAGGTGAATGACTGGTTAAAATTATTAAACTCTGTTAACCTTCATGTAGGTTTTGACGCACCTCTGAAATCTATTTTGCAGTATTTTCATTACAGATTAGCAGGTTATTAATTATGGATCATGATTTTAAATTTTCTGTGTTGCCTTGTTCTTGTACTATGGAACAATACATCTTGCAAGTAGATTTTAGGCCACCACCTTGAAGATGTGTACATTGTTACTTGTGCGATAGTAAGAATAAACAAATCGCGCCTCGGAAAATATAAGCCAGTTGATGTAAGAATCAGTTTAAAAAAACAACCAACCAAAGCAACCTACCATCAAGCAAAAAAAACCCAACCCTCCCCTATGTAAAACACTGCATGGGTGGCTAAATGTATTGTAGTTTTATTTACTGTGTTATAAAGCATCAGCTTGATCACTGCCAGAGGCAACTTGTTGCATTACTTCATTCAGTTGATGATCTTTTGTCAGAAATCCTCTGTTTCTTTGAGATCAATAGGATGGCAGGACTGCCTTCTGCTTCTAAGTTTTGTCTTGTTCTGTAACAGAATGTCTCATAAATATGCATTTTATTCATGTTAAGGAAACTGATAATGTCCTGGGTTCAGCAGTAGCAGTCGTTTTTTCTCCTTCTTGGTAGCTGGTGCAGCGCTGTGTTTTTGATTTTGGGCCTGGGAACAGCACTGATAACACCAGTGTTTTCAGTTACTGCTTGGTAGTGTTTTGGTCTGGCCAAGGACTTTCTGAGTCTCATGCTATGCCAGGGAGGAGAGGGAGCCGGGAGGAAGCAGAGACAGGACACCTGACCCAAACTGACCAAAGGGGTTATTCCATACCACAGCACGTCATGTCCAGGATATGAAACTGGAGGGCAGAGACCCAGGAAGGGTGTGGTGGTAGGACTGGGGGTGCACAGCATGGTCAGGTTTTTGTTATTGGGGGGTTCGCTACTGGGGTTCGCTACTTCGTGCACTGGCTGGGTCGGGCTTGGTGAGCAGTTGTATTCTCTTTCTTTGTATTTCTCTTGTATTATTACTGGTAGTAGCAGTAGTGATTTGTGTTATACTTCAGTTACTAAACTGTTCTTATCTCAACCTGTGCGAGTTGAATTCTTTTGATTCTCCTCCCCACCCCCCCCGGGACTGGGGGAAGAGAGAGGGGCAGTGAATGAGTGAGAAAACTGTGTGGGTGGGGGGCTTAAGCCACGACAGATAATTTAAAAATTGGTCTTTTCCTCACCTATGCAAATGTAAGAAGAAAGTACCATCTGATAAAGTTAATTTAGGGCTAAAATTCAAATAATCCTCTGATGTCTGAAATTTCATTGCTGTCAGAAGAGAAAATACTTTTCAGTTCATGAACCGTAGCAGGCTATGCAACTTTTTATTTCTCCGCATTCCCCTTTTATTCCCTTGATTAGATATCAATTTATAGGAATTTCAACAAAAAGACCACCCAAGGGAAATTAGTCTGTGAGGTCCATTTGAACACTGTAGAGTTCAAATACCCTCTGTACTGAGCAAACAAGAAGAGGATTAATGAATATTAAACAAGTATGTCCTCATTACAGCATGATACCTGAGAGTGTGTAGCTTTAATCCACAGGACATTGGCTTTGTAGATCTGTGCCTTTTTCTAATATGAAAGAGTCAGGTCCTCCAGCACATGTGAATCATCATTGCTATAGTCACTCTTCTTATTTTCATGTAAGCTAAATATTATGATTTTTCATTCACATATGGTAACCATCATTTCAACCAAAAAAGTCCTCCTCAGTCTTAGTTTTGAAAAGAATATTTACTGTTATCACAGTAAATTCAGGTCCAGGTATTAACTATAGGGTCCCAGTGGTAATACTTTATAGCAAGATATTCTCCAGAATGGAATGAACCCAAATTATCTCAACTATGTTATTTGATGCAGTTGCATATTTAGAATCCTTTAAATAATAGCCAATAACTTATGTAACTTGCACACATACGTTTTGTACACAAGACATGGTTACTTTGTACACATATACTTGTGTTGTGCATCTTCTTGCCAAATGATGTAGATACTTAAAGTCTGTGTAAGTTTTAAACAAAATTCCAAAGCAATTGGACAAATTCAAGGAAGAAGCAATCCCTGGAGAACCTTTAACTAGGGATGATGAGCTCCAGTTTTAGCCAACAGTAGCTGAAGGTCGGGCAAATATACTGGTGGGGTGTTTACTTTGTCATTATCCTGTGTCCTGGGCTTTATCTCGATCTCGTTGGTGAAAGATAGAGTACATTTTAAGTCAAGCAAGGGCAGCCCCAGTTTATACCAAAAAAATCCATTTAGAAAATCTATTGAAACCAGTATGCTATCATGCATTATCTAAAACTATCTGACACTTGGGTGCTTCCTGATTGCCTTGTATGCTCATGAAATGATAAGATTCCATTTGTACTTTGAAGGAAAAAATATTTCTGATTCAGTTGATAAATTTAATGCAAAATTTGAAAAGTAGGCCCTCCCTGAGAGTATACTGCAAGTACTAAAGATCATGTGAGAAAACATTTATCTTGGACCCAAGGTTTGTTATATTTTATGTCAGTGGTATACAAGTACAGAAGGAAAAACACACCCCCCCCCCAGTCCAAAATTCCCCACGCTTTTGTAGTTTGGTGCATAAACTGAACGACAGTGAAGTTAAGGGCAGATGTACAGTTCAGTTGCTAGCATATGGCCAGCTAGACCCTTTAACTTCATTGTGCACATTAAATAATCATGTTCATGAGTTAATTTTAAACAGATGTGTTCATGGCATAAAGTGTACATGATTTGGAAAATATGGCCATAAAAGTCTAAAATGCCTGTTTTCAAGATTGCCATGAAATGAGTTTTGTTAGTAACTGATGAAAGCAGACTGTTCTTGATATAAATTCATTGAAATGTTTTGGAGAGTTTGCAGTCAGAAGATAATTTTGCATTTTTACTGGCTTCATTAAACATCATCTTCAACTGGGAATCATAAATATTTTCCAGATTGATAGTTCTACTCTCTGCAATGTAAACACTCTCTGCTTGGTGTTAAGACCTTCCAGTGTTGAATAAGAAACTTGCCTTCAGCACTGATAAATGTTTTCTAGTTTGGAAGCTGATTAGACTGGTTAATAGAGGTATCATTTTGACACATTGCCTCATGATAGATATTTGGACTATGCTCTTTTGATTCTAAGCTGGTTGTTTTGGTTTTGTTGGTTTTCGTTTTTTTTTCCCCCCGTGGTT
Organism: Myiopsitta monachus; assembly: GCA_017639245.1. Classification (NCBI taxonomy): domain Eukaryota; kingdom Metazoa; phylum Chordata; class Aves; order Psittaciformes; family Psittacidae; genus Myiopsitta; species Myiopsitta monachus. The sequence continues at coordinate 66,999,316 of CM029917.1, read as the reverse complement.
GTTTAAATCTTCACCTCTCTGTTTCCTTGCATGTTTGGCAGTTGTCTCTGCAAAACCCAGTCACGGAGATGCTTGCCCTCATCTGCTGCATGTTTCCATGGGCAGAGGGGAAAGAAGTGGTGAGAGCCACATGTCTTCAACGTGATAGTGCTCTAGAAAGATCTAAAACCACAAGCAATTTTAGACAGATTTTTAACATATGGGTTATACTAGAGTCCCAGCTGGTAAATTCTGGACATCCAGCTTGCTTAGTTGTTTAAAAGATATCCTTTGTGGTGATCTTTGTAACACTGTTTGCATTTTTGCACTTTTCTTCCTTTTTTTTTTTTTTCCCTTCTCTTTCCTTCCTTCCTTCCATGTCAATTTTATATAGCTGCTTTTTCTAGCTGGAGTGGAGTTGTGCAGACAAGGCAGAATTTTGCACCTGTGTTTCATCTTTTGTACAAGTCCATCACTTACACAGTGACTGGAGCTTGAATTTTGTATCAAACTCTCCTTTGTGCCCTAGTCTTGCGTGCTGCTGGGGAATGCAAGCAAACAGGCAGGCAGCTAATGATCACATCAGATGCTGCATCTTGCCTCCCTTGTAGCAAAGAATGCCTTTTGTTGCATCAGTGCTTAAAACTGGCAGCACTCCTACAAAATCTCCAGCAAGCCTTTTCACTCTGTGGTAATCTTCAACCAGCTTTGGCCGGAGAGCCCGAGGAATTGAGTTATTCCCAGGATGATATTTCTAAAAAATATGTTTCATATTGACTTATTACGATGCAATTTCTAGCAGTGGTACATTTTAAAATACTCATATGATGGCTCTGGGGTCTGGTCATGCATCTCAGTGTGTAAGTAAAACTTCAGTCCTCCTTCTTAGAGTTAGATGATAAATCTTTCTGTTTCCTTCTAAAAATTCAAATCTCTATGTTAGTAAGAAACCAAGCACTTTGACTCTAATTCATGACTTCCTCTATGAGTACTTCATGAGCTTATTTTAAATAAAACAGCCATAATTCTTAATAAAAAGAGCTGGAAAAAGGGGTATCTTGCATAAGCTGGAAATAATGATTTGTTCTGGTAGCCATGTGCTGAATTCAAGTGAGTAATGCAGACAAGATGGAGGCATGGCTCTAGTCCCTGATCTGTTCTGCTCCCCTGACATTGACAGTCCATATATCCTTGAGTAGGTCAGATCAAACTATTACATTAGTAATAGAGCATATAAATGTAATGTAAAAATGTAATATAAACAAGAAAAGCCCAGAAGTTTATCTTGTGTGGCCACTGAAGCTTTGTCCCAAGTGTAACATGAACAGTGTATTAAAATCTGCTCACAACTGAGATGAGGAGAGATGACATGCAGCCTAGTTGTTCTCTAGGGAGACAGAGGTGAAAAACCTTAGCTTATTTTCTGTGCTTTTCTAAATAAAATCTTAGGAACCCTTAGCATCTATGGCTGAAAAGGCATTGTGTAGCTCCTTGTGGGTATTGAAAACAATAAACGCTGCATAGGCAAAGGCATGTAGTGGCATAATCTGAAAGTTGAAATTGTTTTTGAGAAAAAAATCAGCAGCTTTTACTGCCACCACTGAAAGATAAATGGCACCTGAAAACAATTTTGTCTTGCTTTTGACGTCTTAGTAATAACAAGGTTTTTAATGTCTTAATAATACAAAGGTAGCCATACTACATCAGTATTTCATCTTCTTTAGTCAGCGCTTAGCTAGTGGGTATGAAGAAAAGAGCACCACAAACATTTATAAGGCAAATAGTGATTTTCCTGTAACTGCAGTAAATCTAGTCCCATAATGTCTGATTTATTTGTCTATGGAAGATGCCATATTTCAGAATGAAAAAGATTTTACAAGGGCTGTGTCCTTTTGGGCAATTAACAGTTTCCATGACTTGTCATACCCTGACTTGACTATCTCCATGCCTCTGTTCTAGTAAGTGAGAATTTTTGAAAATGGTTTTTTAATGTTGGTTTGTGTTTTTCATTCGAAGAAGAATGAAAGCAAGGATTTTTCTGTTAGTAAAAGCTAAGATTCTTGTTTTTTCTGCTTTCAGCTCCTGACAACTGGCTGAATCTATGCATGCAATGCTGCATTTCTCAAGAATTTTCCAGTATCACAGGCAGAGGTGTTAGGAGATAAATACTTATCTCAGTGATGATTTTCACTGATCATAGCTAGCCTGATAGCCTCATATGTGTGTTTGGGTTTTTTTTTAAGCTGGCTGCAACTAATTACTCATGACTCAATACATACACAAGTATGTGTGACAATGAATGCATCTGGGAAATATGCAAAAATAAAAAAAAACACACTGGCTATCACTGATTTCAGACAACAGAGGGCAGAGCTAATGTTATATGACTGTAGATACTAATTAATTTGTTCATTTTCAAAAGTCTGTTTATTGAAAGATAATTTTGCATAATAACTTGATAACCATAACTCACTCAATGAAGTTTTGCTTTTGTCACTGTCTCTTTTGCTCAATTTACTAATTTACCTTCTGCAGAAAATTCCTTCATGTCATGCAGGTTATAATATCAGCTGGGATATATAAGTCAAATATTTAGTCTAATCCCTGTTGCGGAGGATGAACGGACAGCACGCACAGATTAATGTAATGCAAGTATTGACAACTTATTATAACAAGAGTACTGCTTTTATAAGGTTTCTCAAGACACTGAAACATTCGACAATATATGATTGGTTAATATCTTTTAACTAAATGTTAGTAACAGCTTAATGATTGGCTAACGACAATAGTAAGTGATTCCAAAGTTGTGGTTATAACAGCAGATGGTTTCAAGGACGTAGCTATCAGTTCCTTCATACACATCCCGCTCAACAACCGCCTGTGCCAACTTTCTCAAAACTTTCTGCACGTACGTGTCCTATAGTAACCTCCACACATCCTTTAGTAACCTCCAAGCAAGGCCTCAAAGCCTTTGGTTGACTACTTTACAAATGTTAAATAGTTGTCTGGATTGCTCACATGGCTGTGTTCTAAGTACATTCACACAAATCCCAACTGGAAACTTCTAATAGCTGGTCATACCCAGTATTAGCCAGCAGTGTTCAGACATATAAGTATATTGCAAGCTATTTCTTTGTGGAACTTGTAATACTACTGAGCAGCAGAAACTTCTAAATCTAATTCAGGTTTCATCTACAGTAACATCTTTCCCTTGATAAGCCTTAACTTATCTGTTCAGAATAGTTTTAGAAGGGTACAGGTCTGGAGGGATTAGTCTGCTAAGATGTTTTCCATTCCTGTATTTTTGTTTCTTCTTTGTTGTTCTATTGCACTTCTGTTCATCTTAAGGAGAAGGCCAAGCTTAAAACTTGACTCAGTCATTTCCACAGGGCTTCAAAGGGGGCTTTGACAAATCCTAATCAACTCATGGAAAATTTTAGTATTTCTGTGCATCGTTTTAATATTCAAAATGTCTCTGAGAAGGTGGAAGAATCACTTTTTGCCAAGAGCTCTTGCCAGGAACTAATGTTTCCTCTGTAGATTTGTACTCTATATATCTAGTGGGGAAGTAGTATAATTAAGCTGCAGAAATTAACATCAGGAAGATTTAGAATCTGGGCCCAAGGAGAACTGAAAGTTGAGGAGAAAGAAATAACCAGGTCTTGTTTTCAGATTCTTAAAGGGTAAAGCTTATAGTACTTTACAAGCCAGATTGCATTGTGTTTGTGCATCTGAATATAGCTTCTGTTACAAAGGAAACTTGCAATGATTAGGCTGTTGTGGGCTAGATTCATTAAAGGGATTAGCTTGTGCTCTGGCGTATGTGTTTATGTTGCTGTATAGGTGATATGTGTATATAGATCTATTCCCACACAGAAGCCTTTGACAGCTTTAACTTCAGATTGATAGACAACATAAGCCACCAACACAACCTGTAAGGACAGGGGAAAAAAGAAAAGCTGTTCTTTCCTGTATTCCTCAGTCTATGTTGTATTCATTAATTATGTCTTTTAATTAATAATTACTCTCTCCATGTGTTATGCAGAAACTTTGGGTCTGCTTTTATTCCTGATGATAGGGAAGGAGTTCAGACTTTGACACAGTTTTCTAAATGATTTTTTCTGATGATCGCTGAAGCTGTTATCAATGACGTGACATCTTCTCCACGTGTCATTTTTCATAGTTCGTAAACTTACAGACTTTGTAACTTCCATACTTCTTTTTTTTTTTTTTTGACAGGACCACAGATGGAATTTGTGAAAGAAAACTGTCTTTAGCTGCAGTGTTCTAGAAATGTCAGTGTATCATGTCAGTGATCCTTTGTTCTCAATTTGCTTGTATTTATATCAGATTTTTCCACTCTGCTTTCAATAGAGTCTGAGGATATGTGTTATTGTGATAATGGTGACACAGAGATAGTTTATTTAATATCAATCAGTGAACTGCTGAGATTTGAAATGGGCAGCTGAGATTGGTGGGTAGTGCCAGTGCTTTACCAGGACAGCTCTTAATGTGGTGATGCCTCAGGAATCATTCAGTCCAAATATGACTCCCCTTTAAAGGTTCTCCCTTCCTATTCTTCCATTTCGACTTTGCTTTACAGAAGATATCCTCCTAACCTGTGTTTGCATTCTCAGAAGCTTATTTTTTCCAGAACAATGTGGCTGTTGCCGTCTATTGAAGGATTGCTCCCTAGTGGCTTATCTAATAAAATGTTTTTTCTGGAAATGTCGCATATAAATAAAGGCCAAAGATCATTTGGTATCTCTGCCAGGCCCCCTCCATCATGCTATGCTTACTGTCACAAGACATTTAGTTTCATAAGAGAGAAGCTGTGCCAAGTATTCCTAATAGAAAATGAGTACCAGTCAAAACTGCTTTGGCTTTGACTGCAAACCTGCAATTTGGGACAGGATCATAAAAAACATCCAAATATGCATCAGAAGACAGCAGCCAATATTGCTCCCATGCTGTCTGTGGAATGAGTGGGCTTTCCTTCAGGTTACCAGTGCTCTATTTACATTAATCTCCTTGCATTTACTGGGGGTCCTGTGCAATGGTGACCTCTGCTATTGGAAGTCATCATACGGACTTCTGGTATGGTCATAGCCATAGTCTCCTTTCCTAACACAGGGGAAAGCTGGGAGACTACTGCATGAAGGACACAGGGTTTTCTCTAGTGAATGGAACACCTGCCTTTTAGGATTATTGGGGTTTATGGAATTATGGAACATAACAAGGTTGACATCTTGAGTCACATTTTAATTTAAACCATGATGAGGGAATTGTATTGATCAAGTCCAGTCAGCTTACTCATGTATTCTGTGACACACGGAATTACGTGTTATTTGGGCTGGGGTAGATAGGTATGTCACTTTGAGGTTCTTTTTCTTGCCTGCCTGCTTATACACATACTACATGTCAAGACAGCAGATGAATAACGTGTTCTTTAGTCTAACCGTATATTTGCTCTACCTAATTTTTCTTGCTCTTTCCAGGTCTCAAACTCCTTTCTCCCCTTGATTAGTAACCATGGTGCTTGTAATGTGCAGTAATTATATATTGGAATGTGTGAGCATAGTGTAATTTAAGCACAAGTAATTACTTAAATGACTCTTCATTATATTGCAATCAAATCTTAGATGCTCTGGTATAGATGTTACATATCCAATCTCAGCATGCTACTTAAAGTCTTCTGAGTCCAATTCTGAGATGATGTAAATCACTGCAGCTCATCTACGCAGCTCCAGTGCTTTGAGAAGGGCTGCACAGGCTAGTGAAAGCTGATTTAGAGCGACAAAAGACAAGAAATTGAACCTAAAAACTAACACAGGAAGGTAGGTCTGAGTGAGGCTAAAGTGTCTTGAGAACAATTGTCTCCACAATCTAACAAGGACAGCAATTGTATTCTTGCTTCTCTGAAAGCCCGTTGAGATAATTTTCTGCATTGTTACTTTAGCCACTGAGTTAACCACAAAGTGGTGAGTGATGCTTTTATCAATTTAAACCGTATTGGGTGTTTGCATTATTTGGTGGTGGGGGAGAGATTGCTGGCTGGTGGAAGACCTTAGCCATGTGGTAGTCCCAATTTATTTTTCGATCTTGTTTAAGCTATATAATAGCAAAGTTGCCTTTGTTCTCTCGGCAATTTTAGGAAAATCTGAGAATTGTTCATTTGGAGGACTGCAATGTGAGATGTGTAACTGATGCTTCAAAATGTCCTAATGAAATTATCATGTCTACATCATATTGTAGGGTAATGATGAGCGTTTGTAGAGATAGATGCTTTAATTTGAAGCATTATAATTGATTGCACTCTGAGTAAAGTGGAGACTCAACTTCATTTCCTCTGTAATTCAGAGTCAAATCTAAAAATGCCTGAATCTTCTGATGATGCACAGAAACGTTACTGTCCACCAGGAAGGCTTTGTGCAAGCAATTTTGTCTGCATTTTGCACTACATAGCTATATTTTCTGTGGTTTGAGAGAGTACAAGGAAAACCCTCTTTGCCAATTCCAGTTTTCATTCTATTCAGAGATTTGCATAGAGCATATTTGGTTCAGTCAAGTCTACAGAAAGCAATTCCAGGAAAGTCTAAAAATTTCTCAGCTATGGTACTTAACATGGTCAGCAGGAAGTGCCTGTGAGAATCCATCCATCTTTCTGGTTCAGCTGTTTTGTCATTAGATAAACAGCATGGTATCTGTCTTTCACAAAAATATTTCTTCCAGCAAGAAACTGTTTCCTGCTTTGTATGAAACGGTTCAGTGCTAAATGTCTTTATTTCTTTGCAATTCCACCTCCTGCCCTCCTTTCTATTTATTATGAGACAATAGCAAACTGATCTCAATTTGTGTGTGAAGGGGTGATGCCACATGTGAAACATTTTAATGTGTACCTTCGGCTAAATTTGTTTATATTAGAACTGCTACTTCTTTAATTTGATTTTATTAGTTGTCTAGTCTGTGGGAGATTACAGAGGTTTTATTTACCTGTTAGCATGCATGTGAAGCTTCACTTCTAAGCTGTAGCTGCATCTTGCTCTGTATCTAAATAATAAATTTAAACCAGGCGCTGACAGAAACAGACTGTTCATAAAAATTTACTTTCAATTCCTACACTGAGACTACCAAAACAGGCATAAAAAATGAGAAGTTTGATAAGATACTTGGCTTATTTCCATTACCCCCTACTTTCAGGATGTTTTCTATGTGAAATATCTTGTTTACATACAGAACAGTAGTCTACTGTTTCCCATTACTGAATCTTAGAGGGCTGGTTTGATAAACAAGCTTTTGTTCTATAAAAACACTTTAATTGCTGGTAAATGACCTGCAAACCTTCTGTTCATCACAGAAAGGACCTGTAATCAAAAAAAAAGTTGTGGTCTAAAAGAGATTGCATAAAAATGGCATCAGGGTGGTATGCATCTTGAGCAAAACTTCAGCAGCAATTTTAATGACTGGAGAGACAGTACTGCCACACTAGCGTAGTGTTGCAATTGGGGTACTAACTGCAGACTTACGTATTTCATTGCAAAAACAAAGCTTTATATGAAGAAAGGCACTTGCTATTATTTTGTTATTATGACTTTTAGATTATCTAATCTGCAGGTTATCTCAAGTCTTTACTTAAATTTGGATGCAGAGATCTGAAAGGTAGGCTACCCAGAACTGGTGACTAGCTTGAATTATAAAAAACACAGATTTTTTCCTCAAGAAGAAAGGACGTGCATCACATACATGACATTTTAAAACTGCTTCCTTTTTTTACAATACATAATTGAACAATTTCAGACTCTACAGGGTTTTTTTAGGTAGGGGAATATCCATTTGTCATTAGGTTTGAGCATATTTAGCTCATATTACGACACTTGGAAAGAGAGCGCATATCTGAGGCAAAGATTTTTTCAGTTTGGAGGGTGTATCTATCTAGTAAATGAATATATGATTACCTCATGTGGGACTATTAGGTCATTATTTTCACCTGCTAAAGAAGCAGGACTACTGAAAAAGCACAGATTTTCATAATCTTTAGCAGGAAGTAGCTGGCATGTTGATGGATGAAGGCCGCACCTCCGGCTTTGCGATTTTCCTTGTGCTAGTTAAATGAAAGCTAATATGGGGTTGTCTTCCTGGGTAAAATCATACTGTCATGTACATTGATCAACTAAGATTGTCATGCACTGAAAATTAAAAAAAAACAGTTGTACAACAGTGTATATTCTCATACAAATGGAATTGGTAAGAAGTGATTATTTGGGAAAGCAGACTACAGTGGCGCAGTTGTTGTTCACAGCCATTTCTCTCCTAAATATACATCATCAAGGCCAGAGTGTCCCTTTTCCTTTCCTTTCCTTTTACTTTCTTTTCTGGATTACCGGTTTTGCTAAAAGAAAAAAAAAAATCATTTGAAAGAAGAACAACTTTTAAAAAATGTATATTTCTTAGGTGGTTTTGAAACTGGAAACTGGATTAGAAATACATAAACCATGAAAATTAATGCTTTGAAATGTGTGCCTGGGGTCAAACTTGTGAGTACTGAAAAAGCATGTATCAGTTTTAATTGCATCCCAGCTAAGCCCTGTGGTGGGAGTGGTGGGGGGAGGAATGGAGGCATAAAACAGTATTCTTTTGTTAAAAATTATATAAAAATACAGCAACTTCACGGTCATTGTTTTGTATATGGGCTAACTATTGTTTTTATGGTCCAACGTTTCAATCTTATGTGGTCTTCCAGTGTAGTAAATAAATAGGTCACATTTCCGTAAATTCACCTTAGTCCTATTTGTATTCCTTTATGTCTCTTTCTAAATACTCGTGTGTACAGATTGGTGTTTCAGATCTGTTGTGTCACCATTATTTCCATTTACTTTGTGGGCATGATGAAGGTATTTAAGTCTATAATAATAAAAATGCTGTATGTTTAGAACCAGTGACTTTTTATTGATGGCAAAATACACAAGTAAAAAGACCTTCTGTGCTTATGAGGAAAATCTGAGCTGAAGATTTCTTTTTGAAGTTTGTAATTTTGGGGGGGGGTTATCTCTAGTTTAAAGTTGTTCTCTTTCTGGACTCCTTGTTTTTAATCTTGGCAAGAAACAAACCATTTTTTCTGGGGTAAGTATATAATTGTATTTTGTACTGAAGCCTTCAAGAGTTTCATTTATTTACTTATGGAAAGTGTCTGTCATTAATTTACCCTTGTCTAACAGAGAGACAGTGGCTGTTTCATCAAGTAAAGCCCAAGAGTCTGTGTGGAAGATGAAAATGAAAAAAACCCAACAGCATGAGCTCCTTTGTACTAAATTTTGCCAGTCAAGTAGTTACTTTCAGAAGTCACCATATTGAACTGGAAAGAACAATGAATTTCCATTCTTTTTTAGAGATGAAAAGACGGAGGAAAGAAAACCTTTCATGTTATCATGAGCTGTCATTAGTTAAGATAAATTTTGTACTAAGGAACACATATATGAGAGACATGATTTGGGTACTTTCAGTGTTGGTGAGAAAGATTATCTGAAATATATAACTAATTAAAACTGAAGAATTTAATAATTAGATTTAATTAAGCAAAACTGTATCCAGTTTTGACAACCTGCAAAACCAAGTTCTCACAAATTGCCATTTTTGTGTTTTTTTATTTCAGTTCACAAACTGGCAAATTGACTACAGAAATAATTTGCTTTGGCATTAGAAACCAATTAAACATTACCAGTAATTTCACATTAAACAAACCATAATTGACAAATTGACAAATTATAACTCTCAGGCCAGGATTTGCACAGCTACATTGATTTTGACAGAGCAAGCACCTAAATTATTCTTTTTTTATCTACCCCATAGTTCTTTTATTTGAAAGTTGCATAGAATTAGCATTTACTTTTATTTCTTACTTGTTAAAAAGCTTGTGTTAAAGTGCTGAGGTCTTGAAAAGGTCTCTTGAGATCAATTTTTGTGTTTTAATTCATAAATAATAAATTATTCTTGAAATATTAGGGTTTCAGGTATTATCACAGCAACATATCCTTGTCTCAGAGGACCCACAGCTGGATGTTATAATGATCCATTTTAGGTATCCATCATAATTTTTGTTTTCTACAGATACAGTGTCAGCTTTGTCTTCTACTATAGCAATGTGAAACCTACAGAGATGGCAAAAAATGAGAAAATATTTGAATGTCTTTATCAACATTAACCCTAATAATGCAATTCAGCAAGTTATTTTCTGTAGCCCTTAGCTTCACCAGGAAGCTCATGGAAACAATGAGAAATGCACAGAGCTCTTGAGGATCTTGAGTTACTCCAGGGATAACAGTTATTTCTTGAAAACGTGATTCTGCTTATTTAACTTTAAAAAACTTCATGACTACAGAAAGTATGGCTCTGATTTGATCCATGAATTTATGTGTCCTGTCTTCCAAGGTATCCGAAAAAGATCTGCTATTTCAGAGCTGTTCTGTTCTCTTAAATAATGTCAGACTTGGCAAAAACAACCTTCTTCCCATAGAATTCTCAGACAATAGTGTTTTCTATTATGCTGATAAAAACACTTACTGGGGCTAGGACCAAGGGGGGCAGAATGTGGCAAGGCTGTTAGTAGCTCTAGAAGAGCCAAATAACAGTCATCTTGGCGTAAGAAATAAGGTATCAAAAGGAGAATAAAAAACCTGGGGCTTTTTGGAGAAGAAAATACTGTGCTGAGGATATGACTGAGATGAACAAAATCATAAAGTAGAACAAAGACTGCATGTGCCAAAACTATAAGAAAACCATTTACAATGTAGCAGACAAAGTACTTGTTTTGTTTGTTTTCTTTAATAATGACATTGGACTTCTAGAATTTGTTGCCAGAGCAGAAAATGAAGACAGACAAGAGTGGGAGGTTCACAGCAGATTAGTCAAACCTGTGGGCGGAAGGTTCATAGCAGACATCATGGAGAATGGGTAGGGAAGACTTTTCCATCCAGCATTCCTGGGTGAGTGACAGGAGTTGTCTGGGAAAGGGCAAACTGCAGGTAATCTGCTCCCAAATAGCTTTTTACTACTGCCTTGGTTAAAGAGACAGGGTAGATCAGTGTACTTGATTTCATTTGTGGTAGGGCTATCACTGGTCAAAAGAGAAGGCCCAGCAGGGTATTTCGTACCCTCTTGAGTAAATCTGCAAAATATCCTCAAAGTGTAGTAGGAGTTGCTAAATTTGAAAGATACTTTCTTTGAGCTGCTTGCCTGTCTCATGGTTTTCTTTTGCCATTATCACTTTTAACACATGCTCTCTTCTCATTCATACACCAAAAGCAAAATCCCCAGCAGACTTCATTCACGCCCTCACTTCCCCCCCCCCCCCCTTTCCCTTGTGTATATTTACCCAGTTATAGTGCTGTAACATAAGGGAATGTGTATTGCATATACATGTATTTGAATCTTGCACAATTATGAATCACTTCATAATTTTGTGGTAAAATCTGTGCAGCATTATTCCAGACAAACCATAAACTCAAGAAGTCCTGCCTGCTACCAACCCAACACTGAACACTGTACCAGGTTGTATGTTGTCCATCTAGCTGTTTAATATGGCTGGACAGTAACTTTGCAGGAAACCCAAACCACATCCATTTAATTGTGCTTTCCCCTGTTATTGCTGTTACTGACTTCCAATATGAAAGGTATTCTTCAGTTAGAAATGCAAGTGGATGTTAGCTATGGTTCTCTGGTGGTGTGACTATGGAAATAAAACTAAGAAAAGCTAGTCTACACCTACACTCCACTGTGGTAGTCATGTCCTGGTAACACAGTGCAATTAGTGGGCTTCAGCTGACTGAAAGTCTTGCGTAGTTTTTCTTCAACTCTGCAGGAAAGTTCAAATGAGCCAAATGCACAGCTTTTGACAGACAAGTAATAAGATAAAGGATTTGGATTCTATGGAGGCGCTTTAAGATTCAGGGAATGGTAATTCAAGAAGCATTATGCAGTTTTGTTTGCATTGACCAGTGCTTGCAGAATATTGATTATCCAAAATCATTACGGGTGAGGGGAGAAAAACTTTAGGATGACATGATTAAAAAATACCTTGCTACAAAATGAAATATGACACACGCACAAGGGGTATAAAATCGACACCTGTTCCTAATTCTAAGATCTAGAGAGGAATTCCATGGATAGGAGAATAACAAGGAATAAGCAAATAGTTTAAAAGCTAAATTAAATGAAGTTTCATGAATCCTTAAGAAGCACAGTGTTGTTAGTAAAAGACATGATCTTATCAAAGATCAAATTGTTTAGTGGATAAATGACAAGTTTACATCGGATAGGCAAGACTGCATTCATTTATATAACTCGGTGCTGCCCTTACTTCCATCTCTGTACATTTGTCAAGAAGGCATAGAGAGAAGAACTGGTTTTTTGAGTTGCTGAGTGAAGCCGTTGCTCACTGAAGTTATTTCATTCAGAACTAATAAAAGTGAGAAGCAAATTTTGTAGTATGGCTTTTGTAACGTTGGGTGAATACTGTGTATGTGTTCCCAGAATGTTCTTGTAGGCTAGAATGCTAAATTTCTTCCTTCAAATACAGGGATAGAGGTGTGTTTTATGTACTGCAGGCACACACAAAGATTTAACCAGCAACCTGAAAATGTTACCAAGCTCATAAATGAGCATGGTGTTACTATTCCTCTTTCCAATCTAACTAGGACACTTCATGCATAGTGTTAATCTGTGTAAGAAACTGTTAGGCTTGTAGTATAGACAAGGAAAAAAATCAGTAAGTGAATATTTTTTTCCATGTGGAATATTGCTTAAGGAGCATGACCCCAAATTTCTGTCTGTGACCTCTAATGCTGTAACCCTGGAAGTGACATTTGCATCTCACGATTGCTTCTATATTTTTGCCTCTTTGTCCTCAAATTTCCATCAAGGACAGAATAAGTTGAATATAAAGACTGCACAGTGTTAATATAACATAGTGATGTAAACACAACTTACATAGTTTTTCTGGGGATAAGCAGTGTTGACATGGTGTAGGAATTTTGTGAAACACCCTAATCCAGTTCATCCCTGAACCTCTCTAGAGAGATTAAAATATCCCGTTACCTTTACATACTCCCTTTCATTAGGATTAGAGTCATGTTCCTCCAATGAAAAAGAATAGTGTCATGTCATTCATGTTGACATGAGCAAGAAACATGATAGCCAAACAAAGCAAGCAGCAAATACTCAGTGTTCTATAAAAGAGCTCTGTATAGAAGTTTATTTCTGAGCAACTATAATCCTACTTAAAATGCATTTAGAGGAAATTGAAATAGAATCTAATCTGGAGCCCACTAAAATTAACAGAAGAGTTTGTGCCTATTGCAGTTCTGTGTGGTAATGGATACATTCAGAGAAACTGTGATCTGCTCACATATATTTTCCTAAAGAGATAAATAATATGTATTTGCTTTGAATTATTCATGCTGACCCAAGGTTGGGTGAGTCTCATGAAACTGTGCATAACAGTTATTGGTAGATCCTGAAGGCAGATTTTACTGAGAGGTTTCTGAAGAGGTTTTGAAATTGTAAATAGTCCCGTAGAGATCAGCTCTTGCATACCTTCACTGACAAGCTAGAAAGCTTTGACAATAGTCAGAACTAATTAAGGGCATAATTGCTGATGAGTGGCAAGACATTTAACTTACAATTTAAAGTATGTTTCATACATCAGCCTGAATATTTTAACTATTATGTAGAATTTAATAAAGAATTAAATCCCTCCTGACAGATTCTAGAGAATTGTAAAAAGAATCTGTAGAAAGTTTATCACAATTTAATCATTCATTTCTGGTGTCTGTAAAAGCTTTTTTGCCTGTCCACGTGTCGTGGTTTAAGCCTCTAAAACTCACTAAGTTTTACTCACTCACTCACTCCCCTCTTTTCTTCCTCCAGTCCCTGGGGGGGATGGGGAGGAGAATCAAAAAAAAAAAAAATGCAACTCGCACCAGTTGAGATAAGAACAGTTTAGTAACTAAATTATAACACAAATCACTACTGCTACCATCAATAGTAATACAAGAGAAATACAAGGAAAAAGAACGCAACTGCTCACCAAGCCCAACCCAGCCAGTGAACCCCCCAGAGCGCCACCACACCGTTCCGGGTCTCTGCTCCCCGTTTTCACATCCTGGGCATGATGTGCTGTGGTATGGAATAACCTCTTTGGTCAATTTGGGTCAGGTGTCCTGTCTCTGCTTCCTCCCGGCTCCCTCTCCTCCCTGGCATAGCATGAGACTCAGAAAGTCCTTGGTCGGCCAAAACGCTACCAAGCAGTAACTGAAAACACTGGTGTTATCAGCGCTGTTCCCAGGCCCAAAATCAAAAACACAGCTCTGCACCAGCTACCAAGAAGGAGAAAAATGACTGCTGCTGCTGAACCCAGGACACCACAGAACCCTGCTGTTTTATTATAGGGCCATTTCATATGGCATTCATCAGCTAAATTTAAAGTAAATGTTCAAGTATAATACCAAATGAACTACTGTAAAAAAGTGAAATAAAGCTATACGAATAGGAATATTTGCAGGAGAAGGACGCGAGGAGAAGAACTTGGGGGTGTTGGTTGACACGAAGCTTGACACGAAGCTCAACACAATCTGGCAGTGTGTGCTTACAGTCCAGAAAGCCAACTGTATGCAGGGCTGCATCAAAAGGAATGTTGCCAGCAGGTTGAGGGAGGTGATCTTCCCCCTCTATTCTGCTCTCATGAGACTCCACTTGCAGTACTGCATTCAGCTCTGGGGATCTAACACAAAAGGGATGTGGAGTCCAAAGGAAGGCCACAAAAATGATTAGAGGGCTGGAGCACCTCTCCTGTGAAGACAGGCTGAGACAGTTGGGGTTGTTCAGCCTGAAGAAGAGAAGGCTTCATGGAGTCCTTATAGCAGCCTTCCAGTACCTAAAGGGAGCCTACAAGAAAGCTCGAGAAGAGCTTTTTATAAGAGCAAGTAGTGTCAAGACAAGGGGGAATGGCTTTAAACTGAAGGAGGATAAATCCAGATTAGATATTAGGAAGATGTTCTTTACTGTGGGGGTGGTGAGATACTGGAACAGGTTGCCCAGAGAAGTTGTGGATACCCTATCCCTGGAAGTGTTTAAGACCAGGTTGGATGAGGCTTTGAGTAATCTGGTCTAGTGGAAGGTGTCCCTGCACCAATAATTTTAGAAATCATTATGTTTACTTCACAAGTAAATGACATTGGAGAAGTTCATATTACAAATATTCTTTGTGCTGTGTCCTTAAATACAGTATGTCTCTAATCCATTAAAATAATCCAGTACTGCTTTCTATGCCAGTAGGAGCAGTACTGGGTTATTTTAATGGATAAGAGATAAACAAATTAAAGGAAAATTAAACTGAGACCTGAAAGTAATAATATATCGTACAACAGGGAAAGGGGGAAAAATACAGATTTAAGAAAATTATTTGTAGATAATACAGTCTGCATAGAATACTACATAGCAGCAGAGAGGATGCAAGTCTTGATATGGGGTTCTAAATAGACAATTATGCTTATAATCCATTTTAAATTATTTTGGCACAAATTGAAGAAATAATAAAATTGCAGTTGGAGTAATTTGTGCACTTCCAGTGACCTTATAATAAGAAGATATTGCTGAGATTAGGTTGCAGCAGAGACCTCTAATTTACTGTCTGCAAGATATGAAAGATTAGCCAAATTTGATCTGTGAAGCTCTGGAGCGACTAGAATAAGGGGGTTATCATCAAGGTGTATAAAACCCTGTGAGAGAGGGAACAGGATTGATGCTAATATGCTGTTATTAGAGATAAGTAATTTAGACCATCAAGATGTCTAAGATTTTGTGAAGTGAGAAGAAATTAATTCAAAAGAAATTGAATCACTTTCTATATGAAGAGAGCAAGTGAAAAACAGACCCAGTGTTCTGAGTTCAGTAAATTGGTCCAGAAGGGAGCCGAGCAAGATTCTGAAAAATTTAGCTTATGGACAAAGTTGGGTTTGTACAGCCTTGGTTTTTACTTACCAAGGTTAAAGCTAGAGCTGATGTCCAACCATCACCTTTGCCCAGTTGACGGAAATAGCACTTGTACTTGGGGATGAGGGACATATACCCCTTACCTAAACACCTTTTCTTTCCCAGGTAAGAAAACACTGATTTTTGCCCTTCCATGAATGGTGATGGGGAGGGAGTGCCTGTATGCATGAATGAGCTGCAGCGGTCATTAGTCCATTTACTGTTCCTAGCTCTGTCTGTTGATGGTATCTTTCTGTCAGTGGAAAACAGTTGTTAAAACATTCCCAGACAAATTATTTTCTTCTATTGGATAATATGTAAGGCAGAGAGACTCCTGTCATGTCTTCTTAAAGATCACAGTGCCATAACCAGCACCTACTCACAGACTATTCAACATTTCCAACTGTTAAAAATGTAGATGTATAAAGGTAATGAATTCTCCAGGTGCTGTTGGGTAATAAAACTGGCAGTAATGCTGTTACTGGCAGTGTTGCTCTGTCAGAAAGAGCTGTTCTCTCAAAAGAAGCTGCACTCAACTGTTCTGCAGATCTTGTGGGTGATTCATCTCTAATTCAGTTGGCAAAATAGTGATGGGTATGGTAGTGAAAGCACCAAGGACTCACCTGCTCTTCTAGGCGACTAGAGAGACAATAATGAAATATCATTGACTTAGGCATCATTATACTTATCTTTGAGATCCCTTTCAGCATTTATCAATTTTATGGCAACTGCAGGCCTTTTTTTTTCTTGCTTTTTGTCAGGCTTCATTCATTTGTATTATTTTTTCTCATTGGAGAGCTGTGTAATGTTTCCCAAAGCAGAGCTATGCGTCTTCCAGCAGTAATAAAATTCTTGTCTCTTTTCATTGCAACTTGTCTCCAGAGCAGGGCCTTCTGGCATACTCTGCGGCACAAGAGATAAAATAATCAATAAGCCCGGATCTGAAAATGAAATGCAACATTTGTTTTGTTACTGAGCTCTGCATGGCCTAAAACAGATGGCTTTGTGATGATGCTTTTAGTGCACTCATAAGGATTTTTGAGTCATGTATGATTTTTATTTTGAAAATACAAATTGAATGAATGGTTACTAGTACAATGACTTGACATCTATTATCCTCCTTCACAGATCAAGAACTGTAAGTGATTTACAATTAGAGCAGTGCTTAATAGGACTCTCGAAATTAGACAAAACTGTAGGATATTGAGTGCACAAAGCTCTCACTATTTTACATTGAAAAATATTTTAGACTTTGTCATTGCTTGCATAGCTGCTTGCATATGTTAGTTTGTGCTTCTCAGCTTACACAGTAATAGTAAGTGTATGCGCATCAATATGGTTAGTAAACTTTAATTATCTGATGGTGGCAGGTGTGAGACAGAATGTGGGATTTGTGTGTATTTATCTTTTCTATATTCTTCTGATTAATTTTTCTTGCCAGAGTATATTAGAATTCAGTTTCTGTCAGATATAGTGTGATACTTTGAAAATAAGAAGAAAGAGCATCTTTGTACTGCTGCATAACCAAAGAGGTAGTGTTCAACTACATAAGAGATAACCATTATCTGGGTTGAGATTTACTCCATTATTCCTACCATTCAGAAAGAGTAATGTTGTTACGGCAGTCTTCCAGGTAATGTCATTTTTAAGGTGGATAAAAGGGATAGCAGAACACATTACTGAGTGAGTGCTATTTGGTATTCTCAATTGGTAAGAAATTGTATCCACAAAGAGCATCCCCTCGTACATCCATGTGTAACTGCAGTCAAGTAAGCCCTGATGTCTCTTACTCAGTTGTAGGGCAGCGCTTAGCTGCAATGCTCCTAGCTCAGGCAGATGGCCATTGTTCTTTTATTAGGACACTGAGAGAGACAGCCAGCAGAAATGTAGTAGCCAATACACATGGGCTTAAACAGTCCAAACAGATTTGAACCTCTTCTATAGGCTGAGATATGTCTCAAAAAAATTTGCAATACCCACAGTACACCTTAGGAAGCTTAAATGCATGTGCAGAATTCATTCTTCTCTGAAATCATCACATATGGTTATGATAGCCAAATAAAAAATTAATATCAGCAATCTATAATTACTGTACATAGGATAGAAATCATTTTGTTCAGTCAGCTAGTGAAAACTTACTGCATTAACAAATGTCAAGGATTCTAAACAAAACTGTTGTTCACGTTTTTTGTAAACTTAGAAACTTTTTTTGCCATCTACTTAGGATCAATGTAGCTTCACTTTTATTGAACCCAAATGAAACAATTGGTGAAGAAACCTTTCTAAAACTTATGATCTTCTGAAGTTGAAAGATCTTTCAGAAAGCCATCGGTTGACTGATCAGTCAGTTACCTTCAGGAAGCCATGGAAGGGCTCTGATTCCATCCATCGCCAAGGGTTTCATTTCCCCGAGAGTAAAGAGATGCTCTAATTGCAATATGTGGGAGATAATGAGTGCGCTAGCATTTGGCCAGAAACCAAAAGTGCTATTGATTTGGAATGAATATTCCTTTTAAAGGCACCCAAAAAAAGCACTCTAAAGTGGTTGAATACCCACTTTTTAAAAACACAGTATCCTTAACAGCAGTTGGTCAGACCAGGTCAGGATTTGGAGGAGGAAGAGGGGGGGTTTGCATCAGGCTAATCACATGTCAGTATTTAGGGATATCTTTTTGATTTACTTTTTTTTTAACTTCACCTCAACCTGACTTTTTTCCTTTTTTAACGTCAAAACTAGAGTGTAGGCTGACAGTACAGATAGTATGCCTTAGAGTTTGAACAGAAATAAAACACAAATGGGACAGTGAGGATTTGCAGTGAGAGGTACAAGTGTGTTACTCTCAGTTTGTAAAACTGTTCAATTTTTTTGTGTCCTGAAGTACAAAGCAGTTTTTAATGTTGCCTTCTGTGCCACTAATTTGAGCAATCTCCAGGAATTACAGTGAAATTGATTAATTTATTTCAGGGATGTGAAGTAAGCACTGAGAAAACAAAGGCATCTCCTTGAAACACTTTATATTTGCTGTAAGAGTTCATATGAACATTAAGTGGCTTTTATTGTAATTGTTGTATTATAAAATTTATTTTGCATGCTTGGTGCACTAGAATTTCTTTGGTAGGAGGGATTTTGTTGAAAATTTTACAGCTGAACCATTTCCCAAATATTATTTTCTGTAATGTTGTTGTTTCATCTCACTGATATGGAGATATTGTCTTCTGATAGTCATTCATCTTGTATGAGCTCCATAGGTCACTAGTATTCATTTTTGTTACCAGAAAATAATGCATATAGTCCTAGAAGTAGTATGCATAACTATGGTAAAAGCATTTTCTATTCAGAACTCTGACTTCTGACTTTATGATTCAATGGACTATGATTGTTCTAGGTATGTTCTCAAACCTAATATTCAAATCACCATAAACCATTAACAGAGTTGCACTTGAACATATTGTAGTGGTTCTGCCATTTACTATAACCTCACAAGATCATGTCTTGTAAATCACAGAAATACTGGAAGTTAGACTGTTTAATAGAATAAACACAATAAACAAATTGTAGGTTCCACTGACATCCACTGGAACAATGCTGCAAATGCACATCTTTTCTGGATGCAGTGGTGGCAGTTGAGCCTTGAGTATTCATCTGTGCAAGATAATGAGAAATATTCATAGTTCTGCTCACTTTAAAGGCTCTATCAGAAAAAAACCACCACCACCATCCCCCCCGAAAAACAAAGCAAAACAAAACAAAAAAAACCCACTAAAATTTACAAAGAGCAAAGATTTAAGCAGTACTCTGCGTTTTCTTGGCCATACTCATTTCTCTGTCCAGCAGAGACTGTGGAGACTGGGTACACAAACAGAAGATATAAAGCCTTACGTTTTTTCCAGTAAAAACTTAGGAGAGCATAGTCCTAAATGTAGAATAGGTTCATTAACTTTGGTTTTAGTATTTAGAAAAGCAGAGGATTTATTTCCATTTCTAAAAAAACAGTTCTGTGTACTTTGTGAAACTCTGAAATTATGAATGCAAGATCTCTGTTGATAAAAATTGTAGTCTTAATTTAAAAGAGCGAAAACTTCAGATGCTGAGCACCTTTAAAATGTTTCTCAACCTTTGGAATATGAGAGCTGTCCTCTTTCATTATGACCTTTGAGTCAAACCCCAAAAGAAATGTCACGTCCATGGGCCTGGGAGGTAATGATTTGCAGATCAAATGGCAATGCAGCTGGGTGCTAACTAAGTAATTTTTGTTTTCAGACCACCACAACTTTCAGTGCTCATCTGACTTGCTAGCTACAAAACAGCATTTGTCAGCAAGCATATTCTGTCCACCCCCCCCCCCCTTTTTTTTTTTTAACTTGAGTTTTAATCATATGTGAGTACTAAGCCAATGCAAGTACCAGTGGAAATTATTTCTGGTTTTGACTATAATTATCACTGTTGATCTTGTTTTAGAACAGAGGATAGAGCCTTCACAGTAATACTCAATACTCTCTCTGCTAGTTTTTAAACATCTTCACTAGTCTTTGTAAGGTAATGCAATTAAGTTCTCTAGGTTCATCACTTCAAGGAATATTCTTTGTGTCTCCAGAAAGGCCAGTTGCAGTCCTTAAGTATGTTGATGGCCATTCTTCACTGGCATCTCCATCTCATAGAAATCTTCAGGAGTTATTGCAAAGGTAAAAATTTATCTAGAAGGATTTACAGCTTCTTTATCTGCCTTGACTGTTAGATATAGTGAATTGGTAAAGTGCACCTATGAAAGAATGCCTTCGGCATTCTTGTGGTGTTGGTAATCTCGTGCCACTAGGAGAAAAGATATATTTCTTCAGTTATCCATCAAGAAATCAATGGATAGCCACAGTATTGCCAATGTGGATCCATGTTGTGTACTAGCTGTTAGTTTCAGCCCTCGGAATTACCTTATTGATGTTACATCATTATGGAGCTTTTTTATTGATAAAACATCTTCCAAGGGATATGAAGTCATTATGTTAGATCCAATAAAGTTACTAAGAAAAAAAGAAATTCAGTGGCCTGATGAAAGTGCATTTAGAGTGCTTTTTATTTTATTTTGGTTCTTGGTACAATTGCCTAAAGACTTTGTTACTGACTGTTGGATAATCTGTCCTTTGCAGCCTTCTTCCTCTCCCCTCCTCCTCCCCCAGATCCATTACTTATTTTATACATTAACATATTAGAAATATTTTTCTAGGATCAGTAACTGTGAGTATAGCTTCTAGTCTCATCATACTTTTGAAGAGAAATGATAACCTCCTTCTGGTTATCATTTATGATGGAATTGTGGTAGATGGTCTGAAAAACTCTCTGCAGCCACAAGAGAACATATTCATTCCTGTCTTCAGCTCATCAAGGCTGATGTTATAAAAAACGTATTCCAATAGCCTAAGCTTATGGAATGTCGACAAGATCTTTGGATAAATGAAGATGAAACTACCTTGCTTCTACTTCAGGCAGAACAAAGGCAGTGAAGAATGTACAATTGCACCATTCTTAAATTATCTTTTTATTTATGCTGCTTATGCTGCAAAATGAGGTGAATGTGCTGTCTTGATACTTCGTCTTCCTTTGCAGAGGGCATAGAGTTAAAAACAAAACAAGCTAGTGAGATTGTTCTTTGTGACAATTTAGTCGAAACTGCCTTCCTGACTGTTAACAGAATCTGAATTTTCCTATATAATGACAGTTTTTCTGAATTAAATTTGCTCAGACTTTTATTCTCAACAAATGTATTGGAAGAGATGCTAATACATATCTAATTAATTACTCTTTTAATTAATTGACTTTGAAAAGTTAAAAATAATTATTTCATAAGCACTTGAAACTATGGGTAAAAGCAACTGTGGTATAACTGTGAAGAAATAGATTACCTTGCTGCAGAATTTTTACAAATGCACATGAATCTGCAAAGGCATATCAAGATAAACAGAAGGATCTCTCTCAGGACAGATTCTGCACTGGAAACAAAGCCTCACTGCCATTGTTTTCAGGCCACCAATGCAGGTGATTATTTTTTCAGGTTCTGCTTTAGGACTTTGTCTGCATGTTGTGTGCTATTGTAAGGGGGGCAATTTCTTTTAGTTTTTTTCCAAACTTTCTTAATATTTTGTTTTGGATGAAATTCTGATGGAATGCCATTTTGACTTTTCATTCCTTTTGCCATAAGCTAATCCAATACCTAACCCAGAACAAAATTCAAGACAGAACGAAACCAAACACACAAATCTTATAACTGCCTTCACAGTCTGGAAAAACAAGAACAAAATTATTTCTTTTTTAAGGTTATCTTAAAAAAGGCAGGGTATGTGTGTAAAATTAGATATTTACTGCAATGTATCATTGATCTCTCAGTTGCTTCTTGATTTTATTCAGAATACTGTTTTGGGGGAGCAATGGGGAATGAAGGAATAAAAAAGAAACAAATATATGGGTGTTCCTTCATAGACATGCAGCCGCTTCTTGGCTGAAGCACAAAAAGCTGTGTGTTAATAGCATATAGCAACAGTGTAAGGTTGGAAATAAAGAATAATATTATGCCTAATGAAAACAGCCAAGGCAATTTATACACATAGGATGTAATTACCCAAATTAGAATACATCCAGACATGAAATCATCATAATTTCTCTTTCAGAAAATGCAGTGACTACTTGTGATGTAACAAGCAGGACTTCTTTCAAGATGTTTGCACGTCTAAACCCTATGTATATTGCATGCAAATGTAAGGGATTTTTATATTGCTGCCTCAACTGCTGTTGTATTTTTGTGCTTTTAACACACTTAAGCAGAAGAGCTAGGCAGTTATTCCCCTGAATCTTAAAACAAACAAACAAGCAAACAAAAAAATCCACTTTTGTGATATGTTGTTCTAGATGTTTTGCTGTTCAAAGTCTTAGAAGGATTTATATTGCTCAGGCACATTTAAGTACATGACCACCAAATTTGCATTTAAAAAAGCCATTGGTGTAAAAGTATGTTCTGATCAAAACGAGAATGTTTCTTCATACCTCAGTCTTGTTGCAGTTCTGTTCTGAAGAACCCAAACAGTATTTAAATACTGAGTAAATTATTCTAGGACAGTATTTTTCTGAAGGTTGCTATAGCAGATGGTAGCAACACAGTAGACATTTGAGATCGAGTTTAGAATTGATACGGGGAGTGATGTAGTTGAAGACTGACTCCAGTATTAGAGTGAGTTACACTTATCAAAATCTACATGCTTTTGAGCCATAAAAAAAAGAAATGCAGAAGTTATGTGAGAAGGAAATTCTCCACTTTTCTTATGTTTACTAAATCTATGTGCTTTAGTGATTTCTGCTAGCTAGATGCTTTCCATGAGTTTCTTCTCTGGTTCACCTTGTGCTACTTTTCACACTATATACCAGTCTGCATCATCAACAAGTGAATGTGAAGCTGAAGCCCAAGTTGATTTCACATATGACTGAGGGCTGGAAAAAACACACAAATCATATATTTTCAAATCCTTTATGTGGGCTTATTTAGGCTTGCTTAGATCCACTTCTGAATATTGCTACATGAACAAGTGTTAGTTCTGGTTTATAAAATTAAAAAATCTGTAATTTTAGGCTTTTTTTGAAGTTTAATTGAAACAAGTGGGACCTATACATTGTTGCCTGACAAAAGTGCATTCCTAACATCATGATTCTAAACCTGCACAGATTCCAGTAGCGCAGCTTCAGTTAGTTTGTATGTTTTCAGGCATGTAATTAGTGTGGCAGGAAGAAAGAGACTGAACTTATTTTGTTGTTTAGTAAAGACTTACTTTGGGTTGGTCTGACTGAACTTGAGAGTTTGATGGTGAAATGGCACTTTGGAGAAATGCCATATAAAAATAAATCATTATGAAATAAGCTTAATCTGTCCTTATCTGTGGCTCTTCAATCCTATTATGAAAGACTAATTAATACTAATGCACATTTTGGAACTTTTGAAACGGTGGGTTTTCCCCTACTCATCATACACTTAAAGTTCATTAAAGTCCATTCATCTTGCATCATTTTTACATAACTGAAAGATAATATGGCAAATGTACATTTTGAATTTTTTCATGTAACATCCATTCATGGTATCATTCAGATGTTGACTCTTTCTGAGACTAATCAAGGTGATTTCATTAACAGTACTCATCTGTGGAAGAGGGGGGAAAAAAGAACAAATTTATCTTAAGTTGACATTTGAGCCTTAGTGCAGTTCTCAGATCTTTGTTGTCATTGTTGTCCTTAATTATGAAGTGCTGGTTCCAAACAACAGACAAAGCAGGCAGTAGCACTAAAGACAGCAACAGATTAACTAGGCTGCTAAAGCCCAAGGAGACAAGTTTTGGATGTTTCAAGCAGATGACCAACTGACTAACCTGAATGTTGCCTTTGGCTAGCCCTTTGCACTTGCCAATGTCCTGTGCAGCAACGGAGAGCAGCTATTTCTGTCTTCCACTTTCCACTCTTTTTCAATTGGCTTGTCCTGCCTTTCCTACTGCGCCCTAGAAGCAGACTCTCACCATTTCCTTTCACATGCTAGAAAGCTATGGATGTGTTAAAACTGACTTACTGGGAAAAATAAGAAGCAGGGCAGGAAAAATAGTGTCAATGTAGACAAAGGTGTAGAGGATACTGACACTGTCTCCAGGCACAGGTCAACTGACATGATAGCCATTGTGTACTCCAGTGAGACTCCAAAAATCAGGGCCACTAAATAAAAGCAAACTTTGGGAATGGCCCTGGAACTTCTTAACCTCTGCACAACGACTGGGTATCACTGCTAGCTGGTGTGGCGACTGTTTCATATCCTAGTGTAGGCATAACCTAGGAGAGGAAATATAACACAAAAGTGGCTGGGGAAAGAGAGAAAGGGGAAGGCATCTCAGGTTAGAAGGGAAGGTGACTTTTGCAGGAGTGGGGCAGTACCATTTTTTCATTATCCAGATCTTCCCCAAACCAGACTCTAAGATATTCCCCCCCACAACATTGGGCCTCTGATCTCAATGACCATTTCAGTAATCCTCTGAATTCAGAGAATCCTGACCAGAGCATCTGAATTCAGAAGGCATCCTGACCAGCTGAATATTTACTCCTATATAGTTGTGATAACATTTTGTTTGCTTGATTGTAGTTATGTAAGGTATATTTTAAACATTTATATAATATTTTCCTGAAAAACATTATGATTTCTTTTTTAATATTCAAGCACATTATATTGTTTAACTGTCTAGTTTTCATTTAAATCAAAGGGAATTAGATATCTAAACACCTTGAAGATCTGAAGTTAAATCTAGAAAGGTTATTAAAAATGTAGGGCTCTGTGGTACTTTAATATAGGAGATAACAGAAATCCAAATGCTGAAAGCATATAGGCTGGGTAATTAATTTGCATCAGATGACCATTTTCAGAAATAAGTATTCGTCAACAAATGTCTACTTTCAAATATATATTTAAAACCTTTTCTTTTGTTGAACATGCCACTGAATTTGTTGTAGATTAGATAATTATCTTTCATTGTCCTTACATTAAAATCAGCTGAACTTTATTCAGCTTTTTGACATCTAAGTTTTGTAATTAAGTTCTTTATAGAATATGAAGACAGAAAACCTGAAAATTTCTTAGCTCCAGAACTTGGAGAGTGGCAAATTTAGAGCTGAAGAGGTTGAAAACTGTACTCACATCCTTAGTGTTATTGATGGAAGTATCATGGGAGAATTGAGGTCATGACACTGCTAGAGCTTCACATGTATAGCAAAACTGACAGGTCTGAAGACTTTCTTATTCTTTCTGCAATATCCTTATGTTCTTCCAAATACTATGTATAATACTATGAAATTTTCCTCTCTAAAATTAGTATCTAGAATAAATTTAAAATTATTTTCTTTGTATTCTTTTTTTGATAATAAAACATTTACCATGGAGCACTAATGTTCATAAAAAGAATATGTAAGGGTCTGAGGAACTTTTTTGGGAAAAATAATTTTTAAAAAGGTAAGGATAATAATATTTTGAAAATACAATTTATGAAGGAGTATCAATGAAGATCACTGGAATTGTGAAAAACCCTTCTGAGTTAATATTCCACTTCTCTGAAGAAACCAATCTAAATAAAAAGTAGAGTTGTAAAGAACTGAAAAGCACAGAAATAATTTGTCTACACATTCAGGTGAATCTGTTATTTCAAAATTAATCTCCTTTTTTCCGTTCAGTTTTCTTATGCACAAGCCTTTTTCTATACTGTGATCATCTTATAAAAAGATGCATGATTAGCTTGTAGAAAACATGGAGGCATCAATTTATAAATTGAAGCTTATAGTGAAGGCAATTCCATAGCAAAGCGGTATGAGGCTATATCAGTATACTGGACTGCAGGAACCCTTTTTACTCGTCATTGTCTAAAAATTTCTGGCATTTGGTGTTGCCCTACATATGTGCTTGGAAGCCATTATTAAGAAATTTTCAAACTGTTCGGGACACAGATAGCTCCTCCTACAAATTGGTGCTGTGATACTGGGTAATAGTCAGTCTTTATGTTTTGAGAGATCAAAGAAAAAGGGATGCACCAGTAGGCTTGTCTTGACTCCAGGTTATGCACATGCCTACCTGTTGTGGCAAATCAGATCTTTTAAGGACACAGTAATACAGTTTGTGCAGTGTGGTCTGGGTTCACAGAGTGGCAAGACACAAGTTTTAGTCCTAAAAAAAAGGCAGATCATCTCTATTATTCTATAATCTTGCTGTGCAGAGCAGTTCTTCTGCCAGGGACTGTGCATCCATAAGCGTAAATCTTTGTAACTGCTTGAAAATATGGTCAATGGACGCTCTAGATGCCACTGTATTTTATCATAATGCTTGTATCGTAATGCTCATCAATGACATTTCTTTCAGATATTAATTTTAACATATTTTAATAGTCCTTTGGAGTGGAAGCAAAAGAGAGTTCACAACTGTTTCTAAATCCTAGATTTCCCTCCTCCTCTTTCCCTTGTAAAGCACTAGTCAGACATTGGAGCAGCTTGGAACTATTCCTTGTCAAGGCTAATACAATCAAGGTAGCACCAACTAACAAGGAAATGTTTGCAAATGTTATTTCCATAAAGTAAGAACCTGTTGTTGTGCTTCAGGTGTTGGCACAGACACAGGAAAAAAAATCAATAGTGGAAGTTATCTGTAACTGACCTGATGTGTGAATGGAAGGTACCTCACGAAAAAGAGGTTGCTGTAGCACATATTACTTACCCCAAGGGAAATTCTGCAGATGTTTAGAAAAAAAACCCCATGAATAGCATTCCATATAGGCTGCCACCTGAACACCACCAGTGGTAAACTCAAACATGTTTCTAATAGAATTGAAAAAAAAGCAACAAAAAAACAAAAATGTTTGTAGTGGGTCGTACTACAAGATGGTTTGTAGCATTGTAGGATTTACTAGAGGTTTTTGGGGCCCTGACTATAGATTGGTTTTCAGTGCCATATGTGGTATTATTCTCGTCCTTGTTGGTTACAGCATACACGTAATTCTTTTTTGTTTGATTTTCAAGTAAGAGTTTCAACAACAACAGGCTTAAATTATTGTTTTGAACTAAGATAAATTGGTATAGTTCTATTAAAATCAGTAGGGCTACAGTGATTTAGATCAGTTTTGCTTCTCAAGTTTTTTTTTGATGGTCTGATGAACTTGTTCCTACAATAATTAAGTGAAGGACGATAGCTACAAGCTGATATAGAAGCATCTGATTGCTGCTACAGAATAGACTCTTCCAGAAGTAATTTTTCAAGTTAATGAATTGCATCTAACATGCATACAAGTTTCTTCAAATGCAAACTTTCCCTTAAATTACAAAGCACTTGGGTATTATTAAGACATAATACTAAATAATTGAACTGCTTACCTATTGGGCTTTTTGAAATGCAGCATTCACCAAGTTGCCCGAGTACCTTTCACAGATGCTAAAAAACTAATGCATTAAGTCATAGAAAATCCTGTTAAGCAGATAGGTGTTACTATTTATGGATTAATAACATGGCATAACCCAGGATTTTTAGCAAGGCATGTGCAACACTCTGTATTGTGATTGATGAGAATCTCTGCTCCCAGATGCAACTGGTTCCTGTGCAAAATCATTAAGATCCAAGTTTTGCTATTCTTGGTAAAGTATAACAGACATTACAGTCCCGCATCATTGCTAAAGTAATTCCTGAACTGATTCACATGTTTGTATGCATATTTGCCTCAAATGCACATCAAAGTGCTAAGCTCTTGCAGAATCACGAGATATTGTTTTCCAAGCGTCTTGCTGACTTATTGTGTACCTTTCTCCCTAGTTAACACGTACTGCATGTCAGATTGTGCTACTTGGGAGTGGCAAAATGGACAAGTTCTGTTACTTCCCTGGTGTGTCAATGCAGGCTAGGAAATCAGCAATCCCATTTTATGCAGCTGCTGTATTGGACAGGAGAAACTATGCATTTCTAATGGGCCTGTATCTCACACAACCACAAAATATCCATTTTTGTATAAACCAAAAAGCGTAAGCCCTAACTGAGGATGCTTGGGCCAGCCTGCAGACAACCCAAAATACTAGTCCTGAGAAGTATAAAATTTTCCTATGCATAGTAGTAAGATGTTGATTCCAGAAATCAATGCCAGCACCAGAGCATACTGAGAAAATCATGCGAGAAAGAAACCTGGAAAAGTCTGTGAAATACAGCCAAGTGGATGAGAGAGATGCCTATTGCTAAGGGACAATGAAGACTAGCAGCCTCCTGACGTGTACATTTGTATTTTGTTTTCCTCCTCTTCCTACTGGCATTTTACCATATTTGAACAAACCTCTTGCCTCACAAGTATTAAGTCCTGTTCAAGTAGCCTGTGGCTCCCACTTGATAAAAAAACCAGTGACTGCAGTGACTTCTGTTTAACTTCTAAACTTATCTTTTTAATGGCAAATTCCCTTTCTAACCTCCACCCCCCACCCACCCCCTGTTGTCTTTCAGACACTGCTTGCTATAGGAAAAGTAATCCTGTACATGACCTTTACATTCTTCTTTATTTCTTACATAGATGTTGAGGATTATCTGGCTGGGCTGTTCTCTCCTTACTAATCTCTTTTGTCAGCTTGTCCATTCTTCAGATGTTATCTATTCTTTTGAAGTTTCTTACTGGCGTCCCTCATATTCACTGAAGAAACAATAACAAAAGATGCAGTTAAAATAGCAGCGTAATTTACATATTTCAGCTCTTTCTTTAGACTAATGCTAAATGAATAGTGTTATGGCCTTCCTTGTCTCTTCTACTCCGTTTCATACCTAGTGATTATTAAGACTATATGGCTCAATAAGAGATAAAAAATATACCTTCTTGGATTTGAAAATATTAATATTTGACTCTCAATAGTGATGGAGGACTCTGTTCCTTTTATATTTTTTGCTTCTTATTAACTCTTCCTCACCATCTGTTTTCAATACAAAGGCAGGCAGATGTCTGCTGACAGTTGTATTTGGAAATTGAAGTGCTTTCTATATTTGAATCCAGGATCTAGAATTTTAAGATCAATGCAGAGATACTGTGGAGATGAAAACTGTTGTATTCAACTGGGTGTCATTCAGTACTACCTTGATTTATCATTCCAGTCAGTGTTTCATCATGTTCCTTTCCTAGGAATATAGCAGCAGACAAAATTGCATTGAAGAATTGCAAGCAGCTCAGCAAGCTGATATTTGTTTTTGAGAAGATGCCATATTTTTGAGAAATACAATACAAATATATCAGACTGATGGTGTAGTAATCCTTATCTCTGAATAAGTCCACCCAGGAGAAATGTTAAAGTGGCTTCATATGTTTTCAGCATTAATTAGCATTCTGGATAGATAACTAGGAGTTTGAGCCCTTAGGTTGCACCAATATGGCATCATTTTTCAGGGCTGTGTAAGCACAGTAAAATTTCTAATCATGTGTTTTGTTCCTCTACCTCTGGCTCTTGTAGTCAAATATCTGTCAAACAAGTCAGTCAAAAAAGTTAAACATATTTATAAAGGCTTAAAGCTATTTTCCCAAGTGAGACCATGAACCTTATGGTGTAGAATTTCAGAACAGGGAGAGATTTTATATTATTATTGCCTACCTGATGCAGTATTTGTGCTGCAGCATCTAGGTAGAAAAGAGGCTCCTGCATTTCTCATTTTGTGGGGGGAATAACTTGTTCCTGATTGTGATTTCAGGCTATTTTGTGAGAAATAAAAAATTGTTCCTCAGGTGGATGGGCCCCAGCCAGCAGCCAAGCACCCTCCCATCTGCTCATTTATTCCCCTCTCCTGCAGGCTAGGGGGGAAATAGAAAGGTGAGAAGACTGAGGGATCAAGGTAAGGTTGGTTTACTAAGTGAAAAAAAAGCTGTGAAAAAAGCTGTGAGCGAAAAATGAGGCAAAGAAAATGAGGATTTTATTGACCCCTTCTCATTGACAGGCATCTGTCCAGCCACTTCCTGGAAAGCAGGACCTAAGCAAGAGTTGCTGGTGAAAAAAAATGCCATACCAACAAACGTCCTGAATTCCTCCACCTTCCTTGAACTTTTATGGCTGACTACATCATACATTATGGAATAGCCCTTTGGTCAGTTGTGGTGAACTGAATTCCCTCCCAACTTCTTGTCCAGTCCCAAGTCTACTAACCAGGGTAGCAGAGTGGGAAAAACAGGAAGCCTTGAACCTGCGTAAGCACTGCTCAGCAATAACTAAACCACTGGTGTGTTATCAGTGCTGTTTTAGCCACGAATGCAGAGCATAGCACCACAACATTCAGGCTGCTACAAAAAAATGTTAATTCCATTCCAGCCGGATGCATCCCACTTCTTTATCTCCTGATGAGGAGCTGTCACACCTTTCTTTTTGGAGACCAGCAACAGTAGGCAGTTTTTATCTTCATTTAATCCATCCCAAAAGCATTCATCATCCTTGCAGCAAAAGGTCAAAATTGGTGAGCATCGCTTTAGGTCAAGCACTGCTAGTGAGCAGTGCTTGACTTCCAAACAGTGCACCCCACATTCCTTTCACCCATGTCTAATTAGAGCACTCCTTGATGTAACTGGCAAGGCTTTTAACTGCCCTCAAATTTGGGCTTTGCCTTAAAACTCACCACTCAACCCTGAGTATATTACTGTTGTACCTTAGTGTCACAGCTTATTGAGCCACATAATAATTCTGCATGCATCACCGCTCCTCTCATACCACAAATGCTTCACATCCAGAGATGGCATTATGATAAAGGTGGAGCGTGTGCTTCAGGAACAAAGGTCCTAAAGGCTAACAAATAGATTAGTAAAAGCTACAAAAGCAGCTGACATATTATATACATTGTACAACATTTTTGTGATGTATTTGAAATTCTTTTGGGAAAATTAGCCCCTAAACTCATCATAGTCCATTTTTAAACAGGTTTGTTTCTGATAGCATATTTTGAATTCTGTTTAAACAGTTTACTGATATGCCTGTAAGATAAAACAGCTTTAATCACTGAAGTTTTCTTCTCTCAAACCTATAAAAATTTCAAGTAGTTAAACATTCTAAGTCCCTGAGCCGTTTTGATACACTATTTTACATAAACAAACAGCCAGTAGTACCATGATGAAATAATTTTGCATATGCTACATTCAGTTCTTAGATTCTCTAGTTGCTCAAATAGGATTCTTCACTTTGCAGGATTGTCTGGTTCTACATTTTGTGTGATGCACTAAATGATTAATATATTCTTCAGATTAAAAACTGATCCCACTCTGAAGAACTTCCCCCTCCCTCCTCCTCCACTTACTGAAAGTAATCAACCCATGTCTTTCCTTTTCTAAGTAATTGAAGCGCTTTTAATGTGAAAGTCTGGATTGTCTCTACGTTGCCTCTTCAATTCTCCCACGCTAATTCTTCCCCTTTCCTAGCACTTTCCAATAGCTTCATTGCCTTTTGTTTTCAGTCTAACACCTTCTGTTTCATCTTAATTTTAGCTTGTCTGAATGCCAACTCTTATTCTTTCTTCCTGATGTCGCCTTGCCTGCTAGGTTTTCAGTTGCTGTGATTTCACAGGATCTAGTCGTCTTCAATCTGTACACCATGTATCTTTTTCTTTATTATTTTACTGTACTGTCTCCTCTTACTTGCTCTTCAAGTATATATATCTTTCTTTGTCCCATTTCTTTCCTAAATTCACTTTCACTTGTGTTTCAGGCCCACTTCATTGATAACTTTTTCCTCATTTTCCCACTGTTCATCCTCTAGTGTCATGTTTCTTTCCCATATCTCTTCCTCCCTTGCGACTTCAGAACACTTTGGCTGGACCTAAAAGAAGATGCTGGCCAAGAGGAAGGTCTGCTATGCCACCTTGCAGTCTCTGTGTGCAAAATGAAAGAGTTTGATTTTTTAATTTCTTTTTCGTCCCCTATATAAAAGTGCTTGCTCCAGAGTTGAGGTCTGGCCATCAACCAAATATTTTTACATTTCTCAGTTTTCAAGGGCTAAGAAGCATGTCTTTTATTTTTTTTTTTTGTCTATGTGTGTGAAATATTACTTAGAAACAAAATGGGAAAACATCAAATAAGAACTTTTTAGAATCTGATTACAGTAAACAAGGAATTTTTCCTCAAGAAAAAAAAATTACATCAATAGCTGACATTTTGGGCAACCGGAGCCACCAGGCCAACATTTGCTTTTGTTTATATTTAGTGCACTCATTAAATATAGATTGAGGTTGCATGAGCTGCTCAGAAAACATAAAATATTTAGCTGTTACTCTGATTTTAATTTGTGGTCACAGGCCCCAAATAGTAGTGGGAAGTAGTATTACAATATTTGTTCTGAAGACCTGATAGAAGATGTGATGATAGACAGCTCTCATGCTTTGAAATTCTTCCTAAAAATGGCACTGGAATTCTAGCCATAGCCTGTGACATTTCTACATGGTCAAAAGTCTGCTGTGTTAAGTTCAAACTTGATCACGATTCTTCCAGGAAGAAGCATCAGAGAGATGGTCTCAGTATTATCAATCCTGCATATTCAAACATAGTTCTAGTGTGGGCACAATGAGGGCATTTTCTCCCTCTCCATTGACATGTAGCCTTTTAGTTCACCCTTTTCCAGTGTATGTTTTCAAGATTCTGTCTGCAGTTATTATTTTGAATACTCTCTTTAACTTTAAAAAAAGTTTTGCTGAGATCTGCATGTGATCCAGCCTTAAAGAACAACACAGTGTTCAAAAGCTTGTGGTAAAATTATCTAGGTTGTAAATTTCCTTATAAGTTTGATTCAGCAACAACAAAGTTGAAATTTAAGTATAATTATGGAGCCTAACTAAGGGCATACTTAGAACACCCACATATCTGTTGAATTGTCCAAACACTTTAGAGATGTATTTAGATACATCCTGAGCTGTGTTATCTTTTCTAATAGAACTGAAGAGCTTTAAATGCAGACTAGTCTACTGAGGCAGCTGGTTAATGTGCCTCTGTCATGTTCAACTTTTCAAGGATCATATTTCAAAGAGAGTTTATTTTAAAATTGCATTTTAGTCTGCAGTTTAGAAAAAAAAATCAGCAAATGGAGCTAAGTAAATGCAATCACTTTTATCCTGTCAGTATTAATTTTCCTCGCAATATTTGGAATGATTTCATATTTTGTTTAAATGAAATACTTTGAGTTCTCTCAGTGAAAGCATAGCACATCTTTTGAATATATGCATTGCTCTCTTTGCCTCTGTGTACTGTCACTGCCTGTACTTGCTTCGCAAAGTTGTTATCTCAGCATAAAGCTGACCCTGTGTGTGAGCAGATTTTTGCTTTAAATTCCTCCACAGTGAGGGTTGGAGAGGCAATAATAGCTGCAAATATTGCAGCTCATTCCTGCAGTAGCTTTAATTTTGAAAGTGGAAATGGCAAGTATGGTTGTCTCTTTGTTATGTGCAAGACAGATGAATATAGGATCTTGTTCAATAAAGTTGTTGAATGAATTACACAAATTCCAGGAGCTTGAATTCCTTTGAAAAATAAAAGGAATTAGATTATGCATATTATATTTTCCATAGCTAAAGCTAGCGTAATTGGTGTCTCAGTTCTGGAAACCATCTTCCTGTTTTGATGTGTGTACAGTTTAACTAGTCTGCATCATGACAGTGCTAACTGTCATACTTGGAGCTTTTTATATTCTTCTACAGAAGAAAGCAATGAAGATGTTTTTTTGTTTGTTTTGTTTTGTGCTACATGAAATGAGGCTGAAAAAAGAGAAATAAAAGCAGGCAGATTTCACTTCTGTGTTTAATCAATCAGTAAGGAAGCTATTTTAACAAAAAGAAAAAAAAACTTAACTTGTAGGGTCGTGCTTCTTGTGAAGTTAGCACTTTATTGAGTAATGCTGTTATGCAACTGCCAAAGGCACAATCATAGGGAAGCTTCTTGGGCCTTTCTTCAATGTAGCAGCAAGGGCAGCCCTTTCACCCAGCATCTCAGGCTTGTCCAAATCACATTTAGTGTACTCTGGAATACATGTCTAACAGGGAAGAAGATCTTGTTTGAGAATATGATGAATGTCTCTAAGATTCATTTGCCGTATCTGCAGAAAAGAAGCAATTCAAACATGATGTTAGGGCACTATAAAATGAATGGCATTGCCATCCTCTGCAGGCTGACCGCAGGGAAAGGTGCTGTTTACACAAGAATATTTATGTATTAGGTTTTCTTTTGCTGCTGGTAACATTTTCTGATGAGAACATTTTTCTCTTTCTCCTTTTGTCTTTGTATAACTTAGATGGTTCTAGGAGCCGGAGTTCAGTTTTCCCACACGCATTATGTCCTGGTTTATATTGAGGAACAGCCAGGGTAGTTTATAAGAATTTCATTAGCACGAACATAAACTGAATTTTCTGATTTGGACTTGGATGAACCAAAATTTGTTGATGACTGAGATTCACTGAATTAATTACTTTAGATGGATTTGGGTTTTTTTAACAACTCAAAGTATTAAAAAGGGAGGCAATCAGTAAATACCGTGGTGTGTAGGGTATAACTGCATCTAAAAGTATCATGAGTGGTGTCATCAGTGTATACTAGATAGATCTTGTATCTGTCACAATAGATATAAAATTGCAAGTCCCTCCTGGCAGATTGATGGTAATCAGTCTGAGGTAATAAGATTTATTTTTTTTTTCAGTATATTGGAGAAAACCTGCGAAGCTAACACTGGGAAGGAATGCTGCTCATAGTGATATTTGGGTATTTGCTGCAACATTTTGGACCCTGACTATTATCTACCAATGAAATACATGTTGAAAACACACCCAGGTCTTGTACTGTTGCACACAGCATTTCCAAACTCTATTTGTAATAAACTAAACTAACACTTGAGTTTTATTTTTTTCATATATAGTCATGGATGCGCTAGGCAGGACTCAAACTAATACTGGAGCACATACTGGACTGCTTCTCATGCAAAGTGCTTTAGACTGTCTTTTGCAAGCAATATTTAACCACATAAGAGGTTGTCTTGACTAAAGAAACTGATTAGATATTTCTGAGTTCAATTTATCCCTTCTTCAAAGTCATTTACACATTAGCTATATTTACATATTAGCTATGGAAAAAACTTGTTTACAGATTAAGACTACTACTTATAGTTTGAGGCCTGGTCTGTATGTACTTCATGCGTTATGTCCTCATGGGATATGTTATGAAGTTTATAGATGAGAAAAATATCTTCATATAGACACAACAAAAAGTGCCTTTGCTCATATATTTAATCTTGAGGTGCTGGTATAACTTATACCAGTAAGATACATGATCTTGCTTTAAAGATTCATTTAAGGTACATCATGATATAAGAAAATGTTATGAATGGAGTTTAAGAATTAATCCGTGAGGAGGAGGTTTTTTCTTTTCCAGATGCCTAGTTATAATACAAAACTCACAAGACATCTTCCATTTGTCCTCTTCCATATTATACAGAGAAAAGAGTAATTGTAGTAAGATCCATAAGATCATGGAATTTTTAGCCTCTGGTGGATAGATCCTCATCTCCCAACTAATTTCTTAGAAAAATATTTGCAATTCCAACCTTAATGGTATTTTTTGAAGCTTCACCACCACAACAAAGAGCTTCCTAAGCACACTGATTGTAAACCAGATGTGTATTTCTTAAGCTGCTGATACTGAATTTCAGAGATACCTCTCCTAATTTTTTAATGTTTTTTCTGTTTTGGAAGAAAGGACAAACTGTACCAACACAGCATTTTGACATGGAAAACTGCTATATCACCTTTTGCTCTGTGGGAGCAAAGTTATCACTTCTCTGAGGGGATGGCTCTTGAGCACATGATGATGTGCTTAAATATGGCTGAATCTGGACACCTCAACAACAGCTTTATACATTATTCGAGCAATATTTGCCAAAACCATGTGAAGCTATGTATAGTGGGAACTTAGGGTGCTCTGTTACCATACAAATGCTGTCATTAAGTAATACTTAAATACAGTTTCTACATAACCATGTGAAGCTATGTATAGTGGGAACTTAGGGTGCTCTGCTACCATACAAATGCTGTCATTAAGTAATACTTAAATACAGTTTCTACATTTTTTTAAATGGAAAAATGCATATATAATAGTACATTCAATAGACAATATGACTGACTGTACAGTCAGGAAGTTTCTGTCTATTAAGTGCAGTGAGTTTACTTCATTCACAGGAACCCAAAATCTCATAACTGATCTGTTTAAAGAAAAAAAAAAGAAAGTGAAGAAATTAGAAAATAAATTGCTTGGTATATTAATGTGATGTTGCTGTAATATTTATTCAGGATGTACAGTCCTCAAGAAGATATCACATTGTTTTTTCCTGGTCTTTGAAAAGCAAAAGAATTGATTGTCCTAAGGTAAATCCAAGGTATTGCCATCCTAATGTTAATATTTCCATTTACAGACTTCATAATCAAATACTGTTCTAAAACGTGTTGTGCATTCAAGCAAGAAAATAATTTATTATGTAATGTGACCTAAATAGTTTTAAGTAATTTTACATGGATTTTTTTTGTGGACTGTTGATTTTTCCTGTTGTGCTCTCCTGTATCCATCAATTTCTCGTGAGGCGAATGACAACTGCATGTGGGTTCAGAATTCAAATTGAGCCCTAATTCTGTTGCTTTTTTAGCTCAACCATTTTGCTTTTCATTCTTTTCCTCTTCCTTTCTACTGTGTGCCCTAGAAGGGAGCAACAGTGTGGTCAGATTTGGTCACTGGATGGCTTTATGTTTAGCTGAGGACTGGAAGCAGTCATCTCTGAATACACTCTAATCATTTGGAAACACACTGTACTGTCCCTTTGGTAGAAAATTGAGCAGACTTCACAAGGAAAGGCATCTGTGTAGATTCCCTCACCTGAAATTTCTTTTAGGTCTTCCCAGTATAATTTTATATATATATATGTATGCTTTACCAATACCTGTGATAGCTTTCAGTGAGCTAATTGAGCATAGAAAGGATATAGCTCTGTGCAGGTTAGTTAAACACATTTCTGTTTCTTACCTTATAATCTGTGCTGAAGGGTTCAGTGATTGAAATGGTTCTGGTGCCTGTCCTAGCTTAAGCCTGATACCTTCTGTGGTCTTGAGACAGAGATGTTTGTTATTTGGGGCTTTTTTTCTGTTCTAGGGAAGGGATTGTAACAGAAGACTGTCATATCCAGACTTTGAGAATGCATATACAGACAAAATTTGTTTTCTAGTCCTTTAAGGCTAATACCGAAGGAAAGAAATGTGCGAAGCTGCATCATTAAAATGTAAAAAAAAAAAAAAAAAAAAAAAAAGAAAAAAGAAAAAAAGTGAGCCAAAATAGAAGAGTGGAAGTTGTTTCTTTTTTGGTGCTGCAGTTTCAGATATTAAGATGCCAGCATCATGTGCTTTAAAGTTTGCTATTGTCCTGTGAGAGAGAAAGCAGTGAGATGTTGATGTGTGGCTCTGTTTAGGGAACAAGTCTGCACTTCGGTATTTATTGTTAAGCAATACTGAAGTACACATTTCTACAGTAAATCATAGTTATTCCTTTACTTTTTTAAAGAGTTCATTCATTACTGGTTTTAAATGGTGCTGTATAGAGGAATGTTATTTGCACTTTGGCTAAGGTTGTTAAATATCTGAAAGGGTGGCTAATATACATTTCCATATGTAGGGATAGAATATATAAAAAGGTAAATGTAAGCAGGAAGTGTATATACATGCTGAATATGTCAGCTTACTACCAGAATTAAAACTTAAAAAAACCCGGAGTCTGTGCTTGATTTATTAGCGTTTGAGAACTAATTTTGTAGAAATTGGCATTTCCACACTAACTAATGAGAAATGCCTGTTCTGTAGTGCAGGGTAGTGGTTGTAGCACTGTAGATGAAGGATACTCAGAAGATGGAGACTACCACTGTTGTGATATTCCACTTCTTGCTGTAATTCTGACATCTCCCCAACCTAGGCAAGAGGAACTGATATGGTAACATGTTAATGATGTCCTTAGTTTACAGTTAGGCTGTCTCAGTATTTCATGATGCTGTTTCATTCCAATGCAGCCCTGCTGTGCTTATGTCATACCCAAGTAGGCAACAAATACTTGCCAAAGAGCAAAAGTGAATGTAGAAATTATTTGAGTAATGCATGACTTGCACCACTAACACCATAGTCGTAGCTTTTAATACTTCTTATTAGCAAACCCCACTAGTTACATATTTGAATCTCTTTCTTGGAGGTTTGGGGTTTTTTTCTCCATGTACAACAGAAGGGATGAATCCTCCAGTCCCATTCCCCGCAGTATAAGTGGCATAACTGCTTGCCCTGTTCTCACTCTTTCCTCAGCATCTGCTAATGGCCAGCTGGAGACAAGATTTTGTACTAGGTGGTCTTGTTGGTCTGAACCAATGTAACTGTTATGATATTCACTGGTGCTGCTTTTCTGAGGCAATGTCCAGACTGATAGCAGTTGTCTTTATTGTGAATGTTTTTCTAAACTTTCAATAATGTCTGTAGGCTTACCTGCATAGACCCTCTTCCTCTTTGTTTTGGTATAGTCCTCACTTCCACAGACGTAAAACTGATCAGTAGACTTTTGTACTGAGTAGTTCACAGGTTGGCATTTCTCTTGTGTCCGTAAAGTTTATGTCAGTTTATCAGTATTTCAAAGGCAGATAGATGAAGTGATGGCACTTCCCAGAGCCATGGTAGACCACCTCATGGGAATGCCGTTTTTAGTCCAGGTGATGAAAATGGCATACATCTGTCACAGAGACAGAATAATTTTGGAACTGACTTCTGGGAAGACTGTACTGTATTTTGTCACTGTGACATTTCCTGAAACAGTCAGTGTAATTGTCCAAGGTGAAATTGCTTCTTTCCTGTGTGTCTTGATCAATGGGGTTTTTTATTGTTTTTCCTGAGTTAATTAGAAGAGAGCCAGCTTAGAAGTGGATTCATTTTGCCTGTAAAAATACTGAGGAAGACTTAGTGGAAAAGTTTCTACCTGTTGTGTTGTCAGGCTACTCCTTTGAGTAAAAAAACAGGTTAGTGGAAAGGATATATAAGTCAGATAGATCAAGAATTGTTTTATGTACTGATAGTATAGAAATATTGAACAGTGGCCTCTTGGTAAGTAATACTGAAGTCTTGCGTGGTAATGGTGCTTTTTGTTCAGTATGTATCTTTGAAGCAATTAATTTTGTTCTTTGGCTGCTGCTAGTAAAATCCAATCAGCAGCAAAAATAAGCCTGGCATATTAGCCATTTTTTGACACATTGTTTTCTTCTAATATGCTGAAGTATGTGAGGGTTTGTTGTCTGATTTCATTTCTTTTTTGAGTGGGTCAGGAGAAGAAAGTATTTTTATGGTTTTCTGGAGCTCCCCTGCATATTTAGAATTGTTTAGATGGTCAGAGATATGCATAGGGTAATCCTTTAATGATTTGTTCTTAGGAAGTAGATATCACTGCTTCATCCAAGTTCCCTCTTGAACTAATTAGGTTAATCACATAATATCTAGACCAATTATTCTCATTAATACTTAAGCTGATGTTTGTTGTTATCGTTGTTAGGCTTTATTAAGAGTTTTTATAGTTTATTTTGTCTATTAAAAAATGCTGCTTCTCCTTATTTGTAGGCCTTGCTTCACTGAAACATTTTCTGCTTGTATTTGCTAGTTCTATTAAACAGTAAACAGACTGTGATTTTTGTCATTTCTCAATCTTTTAAGTAAATTACAGCATGGAGATTTTTTAGTATCTTACTGACAAACAGTTTTCTTATTGGTTTTCATCAGTTTACATTTTGAACTTTCCAGATTATCAGTGTCTTTTATAAATTCTTTTACACTGTGGACAGTGTAAAAGAGGGTATTGCAATAAAAGTTCATTAGTATTGTATGCAATACGAAGCCATTTCCCTCCTATGCAAGACAGTACTCCTTGATGTTCTCCGGTCTTTCTGATCTTTGTTTTGAGGCTGTTTTCCTCCTGTACACAGACTCTTTAGTTTTAGAGTAAAAATATAAAAAAAAACCCAAACAAACAAAAAAAAAACCCACAACCCCACCCTGTATACCCACGAAGCCGACACTTTTAAATGGTGATTATTTATGGTGATTTAAGCTAACCTGTTTTTCCTACATTAAAATGGAGTAGGAACATTCCTGTGGTTTTGTAAGCTGAGAAAGCAGTAAATAAGAACAAGGAAATAGTTATACCTTTTATGGGACAGATATATTTTAATCCAAGTATAAAAGTATTGGGAAATGTTGGCTAGACAATGCTTGTAATCAAACACTCACCAATAAGGACAAAAAGAAAAATGTAAAAAAAAAATTATATATGTTATCATTATTTGTCCTGCGCCTGAAATGAGAATTGCATCTTTGGTAAAAAGACAGTACGTGGTCATGCAGTTTAAAAGCCTGTTACACTACATGAGCAGAAAGAAGGGATGTATAGTGTATTTATTCGTGGATGTTCTGTAGGCAAGTAGTGAAAACTCAGCTCAGCAAATTTCTGGATACCTTGTCCATATATAATATATCTGTAAAAATTCTGCCATATCTTTTATCTCCCACAAAGTACACGAAGCCCTGAGGATGAGCTAAAATACATCTTTTACTGCGCAGATGGCTAGCCAGATATAAATGATAATGCTATACTCTGTAAACGGATGTTTCTGTGGATGGAAGTAAGTAATGATATTTGTCTTAACCTCACATTGGCTGTGAGTAAGGATTTTGAGCAAAAAGTTTACTTGAAACTGCTCTCTTGTCATAAGACTTTGAATTCAGAATGTAAAGACAGATAAGTAAAGCACAGACATCAGTATATAATGGTAATTCAGTTTATCCCTCAAAATATCTATGATTAGATAAAGTTTTGGAGTAGTCCTGTGCTTGTTTATCAGATTAAGTGCAGAGGATACAAGGAGTGTACTTCTCATGGTGAGTCATGAGTCATAGATACTTTATTGTCCCAGTGGTCATTGATAAGTCAAGCGCATTGATGAAGTAGCTTTGTCCAGAAATTACTTCTTCATTCATAGTGAAATACATCTTGGTAACTAACTTTCAACTAGACTGTAGCAAACTATTTTTTCCATGTTTTATGAATGCATGTTAAGTTACATTCTCACTTCATTCAACAAGGGGAAGACCTAAGCATGGTTTCATTCCCATTGATTTACCACTATGAATTCCCTAAATTATTGCTTCAGGTGATGATACTTTTTTCAGTATGTTATAGGAGGGAGGTGTATTGCACATAAACACTGCTACCTCTGTTTAGCTGCCATATACTTACTGAAAAAAAAAAAGTATGTCACAAATATTACTCAATACTTTGAAGATATTATTAAGCATGTAGA
Source organism: Myiopsitta monachus (assembly GCA_017639245.1). Classification (NCBI taxonomy): domain Eukaryota; kingdom Metazoa; phylum Chordata; class Aves; order Psittaciformes; family Psittacidae; genus Myiopsitta; species Myiopsitta monachus. The sequence continues at coordinate 66,957,402 of CM029917.1, read as the reverse complement.
TGAAAATTATTTGGTTCAAATTTGTGCTCAAGGTTCAGATAATAAATAACAAATAAAAAACTGAAAGTTTTGGCATGAACTTTCTTCAGTGATATTTAAAGATTAATGTATTAGAGGAAAATTCCTCCTATAGATTACTAAAAACTGGGAAGTAAACTATAGGAATGCTTTGACAATTTTCACTGACTACTGAGAACATCAGTAGTCTGAGAAGGATTTTTATTTTCATAAGCTCTCTGAAAAAATGGATTCATCCTAGGATGAGCCAGCAGTGTGGCCAAGGCAGCCAGCAGCATCCTGGCTTGTAACAGAAAGAGTGGCCAGCAGGACTAAGGAAGTTATTGCCCCCCTGTACTCAGCACTGCTGAGGCTGCACCTCGAATACTGTGTTCAGTTCTGGGCCCCTCACTACAAGAAAGACATTGAGGTGCTGGAGTGTGTCCAGAGAAGGGCAGCAAAGCTGGTGAAGCATCCGGAGAATAAGTCTCGTGGGGGATGGCTGAGAGTACTGGGATTGTTTAGTCTGGAGAAGAGAAGATTCAGAGGAGACCTTATCTCTCTCTATGAAATGAGGTGATTGCGTGATGAGTGTTGCAGCATAGTGGCGTCAGTCTCTTCTCCCAAGTAGCAAGTTATAGGATGAGAGGAAACAGCCTCAAGTTGCACCAGGGGAGGTTTAGATTTGATATTAGGAAAGATTTCTTCACTGAAAGAGTTGTCAAACATTGGAACAGGCTGCCCAGGGAAGTGGTTGAGTCACCATCCCTGGGGGCATTTAAAAGACATGTTGATGTGGCACTTAGTAGCATGGTTTAGTGGTGGACTTGGCAGTGTTAGGTTAATGGTTATGGTTGGATATGATGACCTTAAAGGTCTTTGCTAACTCAAACAATTTTATGATTCTATGATCTTTCTTTATATCTTCCTTACGAGGAAGATATAAACCTGGAGGTTTTCCACACCTGTCAGGACAATGCCCTGAGCAACCTAATCTAATTTTGAAGTTAACCTGCTTCAGCAGGGGGTTGGAGTAAGTTAACTTAAAAGGTCTCTTCCAACATACATTTTTCTCCTTTTCTGTGGTTGTTAGAACTGAGTGAAGTTTCTTTCAGGGTAGTATAAAGATCTATTAGATAGCCCTGAGATGGATCTGTTTTGTCACAGGAGTGAGTGGTGGGAGTATATAATTAATTTCTAGAGCAAGTTTTTATTACTATTCTTAAATTCATAATCAAGGAATTATACTTGCAGACAATTAGGGGGGTGGGATGGTTTAGGGCTAAAATAGCAGGACTCTAGGATATGAAGGCGTAGCTGTCTCTAGTGACTGGATTCTTTGCCTCCTGTCATTTGTTTCATTTTTGCCAGCCCAGTGAAATTTGGAACGATGACAGCTGTTTATTTTCTTTTGTTTACAACCCTGACATGTTAATATATTTTCTGGTTGCATCTAATGTGCAACTATACAGTATTCCTAAAATTTATATCTTTCAGCTAACTGTTCATCAAACTGCTTACAGAACAGTTAATGAATGACCCTATCTAAGCTTTCATAATGTCTTTAACCGACAGTTTACAAAGAGGTTAAGGATTGTATTGCAGTTTTGTGGAGCGATCTCAAGGATGTGACTTGCTACTTTTGTTGCCTAACAAAAGAGGTGGAGGAAATGAACTTTTGGTTAACCTTAAAAAAATATTTATCTACTGTTGCAAAAAAAGGAATATAAACACCATTTGCAGTTTTCCTCCTTTTATTGGCCTAGAAATGCTATGTGGCTTGTTACCATTTAATAAGTGGGGAGGCCATGTGAGAGCATTCTTTTGAAGATAGTATTTCAGAGCAGTTAAGAAGATCCCTGATTTTAGTAGTCTATGGTGTTCACAGCTCTAAGTTAGACTTACACCTCCGTATTTTAAAGCATAAAGCTTGTCGTCCAGATGAGGCACCCTGTTGCCACCATTGATCTCTTGTTTGCACAGAAGCTGTACGACTGCTTCAGAATGAGCTTCTCTAATTCCCTGTATGAGGGAACTAGAGCCTGTATTTCACAGAAGCCTCAGGAGCTGCATTTTATATCAGAGGCAGCACATTCAGTGAAGCACATGGGTGTACCTTTGCACAATTTTCCCTTCTTTCCTTCTCTGACTAGTGCAACCTCTTCACAAGTTTTTGGTAGGAGAACAGAAAAGAAGGTATGTACTAGCAACAAGACTTGCTTGAATATGTTGTTCCTAGTTTTCTGGACCTATTCCAGAAATGCAGTTCAGTTAGTGGTCTAGTAAATTGTATGGTTGATTTAACCAGTTTAGTGTAACTTTGATGATTCCTTTGTTGTATACTTCCATCAACTGAACTTCTATACAAAGGATGTAGAAGAGAGTAACTAAAAGGACTGTCCATATGAAAAATATGAATATATTTGGCAAGGTGAAAGAATTTGGTTTATATAACTTTAAGAAACTTAAGACAGTAACACTGTTCAGTGATGTAAAAAATGACTGGAAGAGTATGGGAACAAAGATACCCCAAATGTACTTAGGGCAAGAAATAATTGAAGGAAATTGCAGCGAGGGTGTCTGAAGTTAAATACTAAGAAATGCTTTTAAACTAAAGACTGCAAACCTTTGAAATAGATTGCCTGGGGTGACTGCAGTATTTCCATCTTTTGGAGGGTCTTAAGAATAGATTAGACAAATACCTGACACAAATAGTTTATATATAGTTGATCCTGCAGCAGGGATTTAAATGACCACTTAAGATCCATTCCAGCTGTCCTTTTCTGATTCTTTGTAAATAGTATGAATTGTACAGAATTCTCAAGATGTTTGCTGAAAATCAAGCTTTCTATATTATCTTTGTTGACACAATCAAAAACGCTGTGTTAAAAAAATGCAATGGATTATGTGTTACATTTGGTCATGTTATGCCTGGTCATTAGTTTGGTGTTGAATGGATAACACTGCTACTAAATAGTAACAATACAAAGAAGATTGATGCAGTGAAAACATTTTTGTATTGGTGTTGAATGGATTTTGGTTTTGTTTGGTGTTGAATGGATAACACTACTGCTAAAAAATAATAGTACAAAGAAGATAGATGCAGTGAAAACATACTATAATAAGTCTCAAAAATAGAAAGAATTTGACTATTTTTGTCAAAAGACATTTTTGGTGGGAAAAGTTGCAAGTAAAAATCATATTACATTGTACAGACTTTTATTAAAAGTCCCTCAGAGAGATATAAAGAGAAATTTATGATTTTTCAGTTCAGTTACATTTTAATTCCAAGCTTTTCGTTTTCATTTGCATGGTGTTTCATGACTTAGATCAAAGTACAAAATACTACAGTGATTTTTGACGCGTCACAATGTGATTGATATGTCATAGAATCATAGAATAGTCAGGGTTGGAAAAGACCTTAAGATCATCTAGTTCCAACGCCCCTGCCATGGGCAAGGACACCTCCCACTAAACCATGCCACCCAAGGCTCTGTCCAGCCTGGCCTTGAACACCACCAGGGATGGAGCATTCACAGCTTCCCAGGGCAACCAACATCAACAGCAACAACAACAGAATACACAACAAAAAAAAAACCAACCAAAAAATAACATAAGGTGAAAATCAATAAGGACAACTTTTTCCTAGTAGAGATTAAGACATTTTGTTTTCTGATCAGGTTATCTCTTGATTCTTTTAATGGACAGTGCTGATTCTACAGGTTGAATAATTGAGAAATTAGTAGTGTAAGCTAGTGAATGTAAGCAAATGGAATTTTAATAGTTAAATTGTTTATGAGTTTTCACTTATTTTGCATATGTTATAAAGAAAACATTCCATTAAACATTAAATGTTGCAAGTAGAGTGTGAGGGATTTTTCTTATGGGCTCATTAGAGTTACTCCCCTGTGATTTTTCTTCTGTAGATCATTAGTGTTGCTACATCACTGCACCTGACTCTCAACATTATCACCTGGGTTTATCAGGTTCTGGGCTGTATCAGGAAATAAAGCAAAAGGCAGATCACTTCTTCACAAGTTGCTTTGCTTTTGCCAGTTTGAATTTAGGAACTGACTGGAGCTGGGTGGACTTTTGAGTTTCTGGTGTATCCGTACATGACAATTTCCAGAATGTGAGTGTAAGAGTATTACTAGTATTACAATAACCAATCTCTACTGTGAATTTTCTGTTGTACAGGAATAGGATTATGAAGTAGTAGATAATGAAATGGATTCAAGAAATTCTGGAAAGAGTTGAATGTGGATAAATTAATTTCTTTTTAAATGTTTAACAACATATTAGTGTGAAGTTTGCAATGTAGATGCGTTGTGTAGAAATGGTTATAATTTATTAATCAAAAGCAAAACATACAGTTCATTGCAAATAATATTTTTAATAGGTTAAAAGTAATAATGTATTCTGCTTACTGGAATTACTGAAGAGGGAGAACTTTATTCTATGGGGAAAAAATATAACAGAAAATGAAATAGTTTAGAAAAGGCTGTTGGTTTAGATGAGAAATGACAGGAGACAGGTAAAAACAGTTTAGATCTTTGTATCAGAGCAGCCCTGCAGAGAAGAACTTGGGGGTGTTGGTCAGTGAGAAACTTAACATGAGCTGGCAGTGTGCACTTGCAGCCCAGAAAGCCAACCGTATCCTGGGCTGCATCAAAATGGACATGACCAGAAGGTCAAGGGAGGTGATCCTGTCCCTCTACTCTGCTCTTGTGAGACCTCCCTTGGAGTATTGTGTGCAGTTCTGGTATCTTCAACATAAAAAGGACATGGAAGTGTTGGAACAAGTACAGAGGAGGGCCATGAGGATGATCAGAGGGCTGGAGCACCTCCTGTCTGAATGCTGAGAAAGTTGGGGCTGTTGAGCCTGGGGAAGAGAAGGATGCATGGAGAGTTCACAGCAGCCTTTCAAGTATCTGAAGGGGGCCTATAAGGATGCTGGGGAGGGAGTCTTCATGAGGGACTGTAGTGAGAGGACAAGGGGTAATGGGTTCAAACTTGAACAGGGGAAGTTTACATTGGATATGGGGAAGAAATTCTTTACTGTGAGGGTGGTGAGGCACTGGAATGGGTTTCCCAGGGAAGTTGTGAATTCTGCATTGCTGGCAGTGCTCAAAGCCAGATTGGACAGAGCCTTGGGTGATGTGATTTAGTGGGAGGTGTCCCTGCCAATGTCAGGGGGGTTGGAACTAGATGATGTTGAGTTCCTTTCCAATCCTAACTATTCTATGTTTCTATCAGGATGAGAAAATGGTTTTAAATGAATGTTGAATAATAAACTATGATCTGTTGTGTGTCACCATGACCAGAATCGACCAATTTATTTGGGCTGCATAAAGCCATTATGTCTTCTGGAAAGAAGAAAAGTAGTCTTGATGTACAGAATATAGTATTGGAGTAGCAAATGAGGTGACAGTGTGTAGGCTGTTACCAATTTTGTAATGCCTTGAGTTGGCCATTTGGCATTTCCTGTGTTTTCTGGAATCTCTTCTAAATGTGTGACAGCTACAGACACATAGGTCTGGGTAAGAGCAGGGCAGGAATGTTGGAGGAGAGTGCTGCTGTAGGTTGGCAGCAAGAGTACCTAAGTAGCAGTTGCTATATATTCAAAACTTTTTTTACTAAAGTGTGATCGTATAAGGTTCAAAGGCACATGTTTGTTTTGCTATATTTGTATTGCGATGGTGGCAGTATGTGTGCAGCTGCAGCACTTGTCTCTGCAGTGTGAGGAACTTAAAAGGGGACTTCTTTATTTTTTTTATTGTGTGGTCTTGGTTTTTAAAAGTACTGTGTGAAGTTATAATGCCTAAGGCTGGATGTCTCTCGCAGCTGTTGAACTGTTGCAGTCTAGTGAAAGTATGATTCCTTCATGTGCTATCTAATCAGCTGGCGGATGGCTGGATGTTAATTACTGTTACTATAAGATGGGGGGAGATCAGAAGGGGATAACAGTATAAAACTACACTGTTTATAAGTACCTTTTCCAAGTTTAAAACGGTATAATTAGAAGAATAACTCAGAGGGGAAAGGGAAAATATTTTTCTTGCTTTTGCTGATAAAGCTTTGCGGTGCTCAATATTTTCTGAAGTTGGGATCCTAGTTTGAAGGGAAAAAGAGTACTGTTTTCATTTATATTGGCTTTGTAATGAAATACCTGTGGCAGTCCCAGGTAATACCGAGACCTGTAAAAGTCAATACTTTAGTGTGAGCCCATCTCACAGGTGTGAGCCTCATTGATTGACACAGAGGTAAAAGTTAACTAGTGTTTTTCATTGCTTCACTCAGAGTAAAGAGCACAAGGAACTCCGGAGAGGTACATTTTTCAGAAGTTGAGTGCCTTTTACTTTCTGAAGGCAAGGCTTCCTTATGAAATCTCATGTTGGGCAAATAACAAAAATATATTTGATAAAAATATCTGAAGTCAGCAGAAACCAAAGAGCAGCTTCAGTTGATTTTTGAGAAATATAAGTGCATAATACCTCACTTGGCTAAAAAAGCTATTTTGGTTTGTTATCAAGCACAAATAAAACTTCTGAGTGTGTATGCAATTTTTCTAATAGATTGAGGACCAGGAAAATCCACAGTTATAGTCTGACAGTATTTTGAGACTTTTTTCCTCCATTGCAAAATGAGGATTTGACCCTTTAGTCGGCAAGCATTGTCTTATATAAATCCTTTTTAATACACAATATATTGACATGGTAAGGAAGACTGACTCTTCTAAAATGCTTCATAATAGTTCAGTTTAGACACTTGACCTTGGTGAAAACTTCAGTGTACCAGAGCCTTTAGAATTATAAAATATTTGCAGAAGGAGGAAGAAACCTTTTAGATCATAAAATCTGTTTTTCTGCTGTCTCTCAGACAGAGGGTATGTCTGATATTAAACTGTTCCTCGACTTGATCTTAGCCAAAGGGCATTATTTAAGCTTTGTAATAACTCACATTTTGGAGTTTTCATTGTGGTATGAACACATCATTGTGGCCACTTATAATAATTTCATTACAGGTAGCTTTCTGAATCACAAATAAGTGCCTTACAACTGTTTTTATTTGTAAGAAAATTCTGAGAGAAAATTATTGTGTTGCACATGAAAGTGAAAATGGCATTTCAGAAGATAGACGCCTCCTTTCAGGCTTGATTTTGTTGCCTATATTTGCAAACCATAAAAGTAACTTTTATTCAAACAAATATTGAGACAAAAGAACAATATTGTGCTAATGAGAAAAACAGGAGAAAGTGTGTCTTATGGAATAATGTGCAGTAACACCTCATATAGCACAAATTTGCTAACTGAGGAATGTATGGAAACTATTCAGTTCCAAATACTACTTCCCCCTCCCCCATGCCCTCCCCCCTTCTCCCCGCTTTGTTAAATTATGCAGTTAAAACATTAATTGCCATATCAAGGCCCATTGGTTTATACCTTCTGCTTATGTCTTTACGTCCTTTGAGGGGAACGAGGCTGTCTGTTGCTGAGAGAGTCATTCAAATTGTAATAAAATGTAGTGGTGCATATGTAACCTTATATCCTAAGGTGAAAAGCATGTGCTTAACTCACTTCCCTGTTGCATTTTTTCTACATAATTTCGAGTTGGCTGAAATCAAAGCTTAATGTATAGTCAGTCACAACTGAGAAGCTGATGTTGAACTATTGGGATCAACCACAGGAGGTATTCAGAGAGTTTTGGTGCTATTGGAGAAAGAAAAGAAAGAAGGTGATATTGAACATGGGGATATTGTCATTGTTATAATACAGGCATTTAAATAAAATGTAACATCTGGCTGATTGCCAAGCAGTTCATTGGACAGATGCAGGATTATTTTAGCACTGCATTTATGCCAGGTCTTATTATTTTTTATACTCTATTTAATTATCAAACAGGATCATTTGTGAGAACTTTACTAAATTAACTTTTGGGAGAACACGGATATTTAGGATAGTTTGCAGGTTCCGATCATTTTTTACTCTTCAGTGTGTACAACTTTGCAGCATCACTACTGTGTAGTGTTTCTAAATAAAGTCAAATCACCGTGTTTCTCTATTTGTGAGTATAGTAGTAAGAAATCCTTTCAAAAAAATGTAGATGGGGGTTTTGTGAGCCTTTGTGTCTGTGTGAGCCTGCAGTAACACATCTCTCCCTGACCTTCCCAAAAAATCAGAGTTCTACCACAAGCTGTGCCTGAGCTTGTGTTATGGCCTCATGGTCTTCTACAGTAAAAAAGCACAATTATTTCTGATGCAGAGTGGCAGAATCTTGCCACTAGAAATTAAACTAGTATCATCGCCTCTTTGCTTGCTAAGATATTCCCTTTGACATCGATCTTTACACTTTAGCTGCAGCAGAAAAATGGCAAAGGGTACGGCAGGAGGGAAATGTCCCCCTGCAGCTATGGGGCAAAGGTGGACCTGTGATGTGGATTTAAGAGCTGAGTTCAGAACTGATGTGCTCTGTTTCAATCCCCCCTGGATGTGGTGACTGGGTGCTTTGCTGAACTACAAATGTTGTTCTAAAATCTGTAGGGAAGGGATAGCAGCAGCTGCTCTGTCAGTGCGAAGTCAACTTAAGTGTTCTGGTTTTCTGGGCTCAGTATCGTATAGAACACAAAGCCAGTTCTCTCTGTGGTTAAAATTGTTTGTGAGAATCTATTCGTGTATTTCAGATTGCCTGGTAACTGCAGGAAGGCTGAAAATAATTAACTCTGTAGGGCTTTTACTTTGCTTCTGTCAACACCAACCATCCCACTTCCAGTCTCACAGCCACAATAACCATGTCTTGCCAAACCAAGCTGTCAGAATAGCTTGTTTTGAATTTCAGTGGATTGTATAAGATGGAACAGCTGTAGATTATTTATGAAGGTAGGATGATGCAAAGATTTGCTTTAGAACCATATTTTTCTGATGCTTATCTTACCTTTGCATCATCCTTTCCAAACCATGCATCATGCACTTGGTCACATGCAAGTTCTGGGGGATATGATGGATGGGATGTCAGTGGCATAAGTATAAAGGAGGTGGAGATATGAAGGAGGCACACACTGAGATCTAACAAGGCTAGGCAAAAATCTTATAACTCCAATGCTGTAGTAAAGGTCCAGCAAGCAAGGTTGTTTGAGGACACTTTGGCATGTGATGATGGCTGGGTTTTAGTTTTTGATTTACCTTTTTTTTTCCTTTAAAATAATCTGAAAGATTTTTAATGAATTGTTTTATTAAATGGGCAAGCTTGTCCTTCAAAGTTCAGGAAGTTACACTGCTTTTTAGCAGGAATTTGTCTTCAGAGCAGGGCTGGCTGCTAACAAAAAATAGAAGTTAGGAAACAAGTAAGGGCAGATGAGAAATGACTAGCTATATCTAAATTTGTTTGAAAGTCTGTGTCAGTGGTCTGATCTGAACTGGAGGGCACAAAAAATCTCTTGAGCTATTTTGGTGGCTTTCAGCTCGAATGTCAGTCTATGCAGTGAACTTGTTCCACAAGATTTTTGTTACTTTGAATTCTGTCTGATTTCAAATCCTGTTATTCGTTTCTCATAAGACGTCATAAGATCCAAATCAGAAGATGCATTTAGAGCCAGGAATTAAAATGCAATGCCTTTTCTTTGAAAAATTGAGCAGGAATGGGTGTGATAGCTTTTCCTTCACTCTGGCTCCCGAGGATGTTGTGTTTCCTCAGTATTTTGAACAAAGGGCATTTCTTTTAAACTAATTTTCACTCACTTTTAGCAGCTGTATCTTTAATACCAAAAATAAATTACTTGGAAAACTACTGTGAAAACTGAAAACAGGGTTTGGGTTTTCAGTTTGCATCAGTGAACTATAGATCTCTTTCAGCAGCTCAATACCAGCTGAATGCTGCAGGTAGTGAAATATGGCAAAAAAGAATCAGCAGTGAGTATGAGAGAGGGGTTTGGTAAAAAGATTTGACGACTTGTCCTCAGTAACATAAACCTTAGCTCAACTGTATTAGTTTGTCTATGTGCCTTCCAGTCTTTTACTTAGGATGTATATTCATAGAATCATAGAATAGTTCGGGTTGGAAAGGACCTTAAGATCATTTAGTTCCAACCCCCCTGCCAGGGGCAGGGACACCTCACACTAAACCATGCCATCCAAAGCTACGTCCAACCCGGCCTTGAACACTGCAGTGACGGAACAATCACAGTTTCCCTGGGCAACCCATTCCAGTGCCTCACCACCCTTACAGTAAAGTATTTCTTCCTCATATCCAATGTAAACTTCCCCTGCTTAAGTTTGAACCCATTACCCCTTGTCCTATCACTACAGTCCCTAATGAAGAGTCCCTCCCCAGCATCCCCATAGGCCCCCATGTTAAACATTCGTATTAAACATCATATTTGATTTATTGACCTCTTCCAATTAGCTTAATTCATGTTTGTCCTTCACTATTTGAATAAAGTTGCAAATACGTTTGTTTCCATCACTTTTAGTGATGTTAATAGGCTGTTATTATCATGTTCATGTTCCTTTGTATCACGTATATGTATGCTGAGGAGGGACTCTTTATTAGGGACTGTAGTGAGAGGACAAGGGGTAACGGGCTCAAACTTAAACAGGGGAAGTTTACATTGGATATGAGGAAGAAATTCTTTACTGTGAGGGTGGCGAGGCACTGGAATGGGTTTCCCAGGGAAGTTGTGAATGCTGCATTGCTGGCAGTGTTCAAGGCCAGGTTGGACAGAGCCTTGGGTGTCATGGTTTAGTGGGAGTTGTCCCTGCCCCTGGCAGGGGGGGTTGGAACTAGATGATGTTGAGTTCCTTTCTAACCCTAACTATTCTATGATTCTGTGTTTCTATGATCACGTATATGTTTCTTTTGGAGTATATTTCTTTTGTGAAACAGCGAAGTGACAGGGGGCTAACTATACCAACTTCCTGCTACTAGCCTAAGGTTTCCTGCAGTTAAATGAAAAAAGCCTTTTATAGACATTTCAACTGAATAAAAATCCATAGTGGCAGTATGCAAATGCAGTTGGGTTCAGTTGAGGGTTTGTGACTTACTTTTCAATCACAGCACTATTAAAAAGACGGTCACCTGAATATCAGATTACCTGAACTCTGTAATTTTTAGGCACAGTGTTTAAATAGAATAGGATTATTGAGGAGAATACAATCATGTTGTCAAAAAGTGTGAGAGCTGTAAACAAGATGAAGGATTATTCATTTATTCATGCACTGTTTCTCACTTCAGTGGAGGTTGTATGGGGAAAAGTTGGAAAATCACTTCAGAGAGTGTCTAAAGAAACAAAAGAACATTCTTCTATAGGCAATGGGACTCATTGCTCTAGGAATCGTTTGTTGGCAACAAGTTAAAGTGAGTTTTAAATGTGGGTTTTTTTCATTCTCACCTTGGTATACTCCTTGCTGTCTGTGAGGGAAGAAACACAAAGAAAAAGCAGATAAATCTTCCCATTAGGTAGTGAAATGGTGGGTAAGTTAATGCTTTTATCCAATTTATATGCCATAACCAGATCCAAACTATGTAGCATACTTTTCAGAGTAGTGTGCTAATGCCCCTTTAAAATCCTTTCAAAAATCTAGCTGGAGACAAATGAGGCACAAGGAAAAATGACAGGCTCTGTAACCAGCTAGTGTGCTGAACAGATATTGCGCAGTTTGTGTGAATTTATCAGAACAGTAAGAACAGGAATTTGGGGGGGGGGGGGTATGTGTCATGATATATAGACGTATTATATAGGATGGTGCATGCATAGCAGTGTTAGGTTTACAGTTAGACTTGGTGATCTTAAAAGTCTTTTCCAACCTACATGATTTTATGATTCTGTTCTGTGTTGAGTCTGGTCCTTAACCCTTGTTCAGCGTAGATGGTGCCTTGCCTTAGGAATAGCCAGGTTATCACCCCACAGGAAAAGTAATGCTGCTTGTCAGTGTGGCAAAATCTAGTTCCTCAAATCCAAACTGGTGACATATCTTGCTTACGTTATCACTGCTTCCTTTTGTAATCAATCTGAAAGTTCAGCTGCTGCCTCAAAGTGACAAATGGTTGGTGCTCTGTGTCTGTAGAAACTATCTGGGAGGCTTTGTAAAGGTTGGTGTGGCTGTAGCTGGTAAAGATGTAACCTCATGAATGGCAGAGCAATTGCAATCTGAGAGGTAGAATGGAGATCTTTAAAAAAATAAAAGAAACATTGGAGAATGCTTCATGAAGTCAGTTAAAGCTATGATTTGTTTCAAATGGAAAAGAATAAGATGGTGAACTTTGTGTTCAGCTGCAGGTTTGCTGAAGCATTTTCAAACAAACACTGATGGGTTTTTTTCCTTGGAGCCTGTTGTTTCTCAAGAGGTGTGTCTGAAACGTACTGGATAGTTCTCCCTTACTGCCCTCTTACAACATTTAGAGGAAAGGTAACTGTAGGTGTAGTGAAGATTGTGTTTTAATTTCACCCTCAGTTCTCCAGCTCTTTTAAGAAATAGCTTTGATAGAAATAGATAGTGTTCTATATATTTAGAAAAGTTTAATGAAAATTTTGTCTGTAACTTTTAAAAACAATGGAAACGGCCTGAGTTCAGCTGCTTTGGCATGCAGCAGTAGTGAGTGGAAGCATGGTCTTAAGTTATTGTCATGGATTCAGCAGTAGCAGTCATTTTTCTCCTTCTTGGTAGCTGGTGCAGAGCTGTGTTTTTGATTTTGGGCCTGGGAGCAGCGCTGATAACACCAGTGTTTTCAGTTACTGCTTGGTAATGTTTTGGTCTGACCAAGGACTTTCTGAGTCTCATGCTATGCCAGGGAGGAGGGGAGCTGGGAGGAAGCAGAGACAGGACACCTGACCCAAACTGACCAAAGAGGTTATTCCATACCACAGCACATCATGCCCAGGATGTGAAAACGGGGAGCAGAGACCTGGAAGTGTGTGGTGGTGCTCTGGGGGGTTCTCTGTTGGGGGGTGCACTGGCTGGGTCGGGCTTGGTGAGCAGTTGTATTCTCTTTCCTTGTATTTCTCTTGTATTATTACTGGTGGTAGCAGTAGTGATTTGTGTTATACCTTAGTTACTAAACTGTTCTTATCTCAACCTGTGGAAGTTGCATTCTTTTGATTCTCCTCCCCATCCCCCCGGGACTGGGGGAAGAAAGAGGGGAGTGAGTGAGTGAACGAACTGGGTGAGTTATTGAGGGGCCTAAACAGCGACAGTTCTATTTAAACAAACTCGCTTAAGTGCAATGAGGATGTTAAAAAGCCCCAAACAAAGCAAAAAAAAAAAAAAAAAGTTACACCATCACCTCGCTTCCCCCACTTCCACTCAAAAAAGCTGTATGTTGTTGATCCTTAACTGAGTAGCAAACTATGGAGCAGTGTATTTAAATGAGTCTACCTAAATAGTAAAAAAGCTGGGTTAAGAAAGAAGCCTAAGACAGAAAGAAGACAGAAGTTAAAGCCCCAGTAGGATGAGTAATCTTTACAAAACAGAGCTGTTTTGAAAGCATTCAAGGAGAACACAGAAAATGGCCCAAAGCTGTCAAGAGGTGCTGTTTGGAGCGTTTCTCTAAGGTTCCTGGTTGAAGCCTAGTTCCCAGATGAGTTTTCCCCTTCTCCCTAGAGAAGCTGCAGGAGAGGTCAGTGGCTTTGTACTGTGAGGGCCTCTCTGTGTTAACAGTCATCACTGAGTGAGGAAGGTCAAGGTCAGTCCCACTGGGAAGTAATGGCCATAAAATCAATTTAAGCGGGCTTTGAGCACTTTAAAAGCTCTCTCAGAGGTCTCCTATGGTTTACTTATTTAAACCAAAATTACATGCTGATTTTCATCTATGGCACTGGGATAAGGAATCATCATTGATATCTTCGTAGATATTTAGAATTAGGCACTGTTTGAAAATTTCTGAAGTATTATGTAGTTACTATTGCTTTGAAGATGGCACATTCCGGTGTATAACTCTGAATGTGTGCTGTGCATTTGATCGTTTTGAAGATTAGCATGGAGGTGGGCTTTTCAAACAATGTATAGAGGGAACAGCTTTTTAAATCTGTTTGCAAATGTATCGCTGTTCAGACCAAAATGAAATCCTAGACATTCCAGAAAGACTGCGTGGACTTTTCAGATTCTTAAATTACATGAATGAAAATTATTTTTAATTTTTATAAAATATAATCTTATGTAAAAATAAAACTCTCCTCCATGTAAAAATTAAATGGATAAACCGTTCTACCAGAATAGGGCAAAGAAAAAACATGGTTTATTCATGTAGCAAGCTGCTATTTTACACTGATGCAAGTAAAACTACATGTGAACTAGCAGCTGTTCTCAAACAGATTGTTGCATCTCACAATCTGCTAAGGGAGCACAGCTGGAGAAATCTGCAGAACATTTTTATCTGTAAATCAAACATAAACTAGGAAAGCATTAAGTACTGTAAATATAATAGCATCAATGTTTACAAAGGGTTTTCTCATGCTGTATGTAGGGAAAGTTACTTCTGGTCTTAGGCTATCTTTTAAAAAACATTCAGCCAACCTATAATTTCCAAGGTACTCATTCATACCTCGAGCACTTTATTGTCTGTTGTTACCTTACAGATATTTTACTGGTCTTGTACAGGCTTATATTTTGTCTGACAGAGTATGAATGTGAATATCATTTTGACTGAAATTGTTTTGTGTCCTCCCTTTGAGTACGATGTAGATCCACAGATGAGCAACAGGCATTCAGAGAAATCCTCATGTCAACACAAAGAGAAGTTACTTTTGACTCAGGGGATGAATCAGATCTGTCAAATATATTTGCTGCTTGTTTCGTGGCTTGAGAAGGCAAACTTTTCTTCTTTCCTGTAGTGCATAGTTCAAACCTTTAAGGACAGCCATGGAAGTTGGATCTGTTTCTAAAGGGATGAGAAAGAGTTATACCTCAAGCATTCTTAAAGTTAGAAGTGACATCTTCTGCCTTAGCTAAGGAACCAAATAAAACCTTCAAATCACTCAGTTATAAATTGGGAAATACAAGACTATAGTGCTTATCTGAGTATTTTCTCCCCCTAATATTTCTCCCCCCTAAAAAATAATTTATCAACAGAGAAAGGTAAAACTGTCACTCATTGCCCTTGACCATGGCAATATATGAGCATGATCATTTTGACTGTCAGGTGTTAGCTGGTAAGCTGAGCCAAGAATCAGCATGGGAAATGATGAAAAGGGAACCATTTGACATGGTTAGTTAAATGTATAAACTTCAGAGGCTGTTAGACTACTATTTGAAAGTGACATCAGTGTATTAAGCCTTTACACACTAGAGATTTAAGGTATAAATGTTTGTGGAATTGCTGAAGACTGAATAGACTAAAGAATACAGTTATATCAGTCCTTAAAAAAGCCCAAAACACTTAGCTGTTTGTTTGAGCTGGAGTCTTCATCATGTTATACCATAGCAGAAGAGCAGAGCCACGTTTGTATATAAGAAATGTAGAGTGAAACATAGAAAAGAAAGTTATAGAAGAAATGTAAAGTAGTATATTTGAAGTGTTGCAAAACATTGACAACATTGTGTTGTTTACAGCTAAGAACTTGTGACAGGTAATTGGTGATGCTTAAATATTTACATAACTTCTAGCAGCAGTTAAGAGTTTTGACTGGAAAATATATGTCTTCAAGCACTTCTAAAAATTTACCTTTGGTTATATATATATAATTTTTCTCTTTAATATACTAGGTGTCTTTCCCTCTCTCTAACTTCAAATGCTTGTTTTCCTTTCATAGATCAGTGCCCTAGGTGCCTGCAAGTGCTGAAAGGGCCTGATTCAGCACAGCATCCTAACAGGAGCATGTAAGCTTTGCTGCATCAGGAATATTGCATAGAGAACTACAATTCTATTTATTTCAAATAGTTCAGAAATTATTATCTGAAGTCAGTGCCTGATGCTCAGGGCCAGTTCTGTCCCTTGAACCAGAAATTATTTCTTTTTACATTATGGTGTGACAAAATTGCAGCCATGATACTGTGGCATTTCATTCACTTCTGTGTCCTTTGATTGTTTTGATGTGCTTGATTAGTTATAAATAGCATTTATTTATGCTTATGGTAACTTCCTCCAGGCTAAGTGGAGAAATGCAAAATTCTGCTCTTCTGTGTAGATATCCATTAACATGAGTCTCCTGGTTACATATGTATACTGGAATGTAGCTTTTAGAGAATGGAGGTATGTCAAGAAATTTTGCAAGTGAAGGAAAGCTTACTAATGGGATGAAAGTTAAAGTGTCTCCTTCTGTGGAGAAGAAAAGTGTAGGTTTTTTTCTGGATGTCTTTGATGTGTCATTAGGGTCTTTGTTCTTTTCTAATTTCTATAGCTTGCAGTGAAAATTTTACTTTTATTGTTTAAATGCTGCTTTAATTTCCTGTTAAAGCAAAATGAGTATAGCTGTAATGAAGCATTATCTGCAAAGAGTGATTTTGAGTTTTAAATTCCTTTTTTTGGAGGCACTAGACTTTATTTTTTATTTTACCATGCCATGCTTTTATCTACATAAAAAACAAGCTGAATATATTTCAAATTCAGGCATTGCTTCCTGAATAAGAGAGTAACTTTGTTATTAAAGAGGACACCTGAAGCATATAAATAAGAAACCCAGAAAGGCAACCAAAAAGGAAAAATATTAGGGGTTTCTATAGGCACATTAAACAAGATGCAAATAAATTGCTTTGTTTTCACCTCACATAGATTAGAGCTTTCACTTCTGAGGGTATGCAAATACAAGATGAAACAAACAAGCAATAATTGTGGAGTTTATAAAAGCCATTTAAGTGCCCTAAACTTGTCTTATGATACTGATGCGTCCCTAAACTCTACTTTTATGTCAAATAATTCCACCCAACTCTGGCTTACAAAAGTGGCTAGAAAAGTTTAAGTTAATAGATTAGACTTGTTAAACTAGAATTATTTAAACTATTTATATTGCAATTGACTGTACTTATTGTATCTCTGAACTCCCAGAAATGGCAGTGAAGCCCCACACTGCTTTTGCTAGGAATTCTAACATTGTTATGGCTTGTGTTGGTTATTAGCTGCCTTAGTTACTGAGAGTGCAATATATATTCATCCCATTAATTCTAGGGAAGGAAAAAAGGGCAATGATGTCTGATAGAGAAGCAGCTTTCTGCCATGAGAGAGGAATGAAAGGTGCAATTTTTTGTGAGTCAGTCAGATAAGTAGTTGGCAAATGCAGATTTCAAGTTGAGTGTTTGGAGTGTGGGTTGGTTTGTGGGTGTTTTTTTGTGTTGCTTGAGGTTTTTTTAATTTGGTCTTGCAATTGGGTTTATGCTGTTCGAAATAGCATCCCAGTTATTTAACTAAAGCATTTCAGTACCTTACATACTATTCTCTTGCACTGGAAAATTGACGGCTGTACCATCCTCCTTTATATTTCACAATAAGAACAATAAATACATTACTTTTAAAACAACCCATTTAATGCAGATTATTGCTGGAGGATGAAGGTAATTTCCTGTTGAAATTGCAGAGACATGCTTGATCAGAAAGGGAAAATAGAACAAAATAATTTTTCGTTAAACTGGCCTTTGCTTTTAAGGTGACATTTTAATTCAAGACTAAAATTGAAGACTATTAGATTAAAAGAGTAACTAGCTTATTTTGGTACTGACAGGGAAAGCAAAGCTGTTTCAGAAGTTATAATTGAAGATATATAACAATCAATGGTGAGATGACTTTTGACATCTTACCCATGCAAATGTGTACTAAAAGGCATTTATAGTAATTATTACTACATTCTGACTTCATTTTGAAGGGTGTATTTTCTTCACAGCCTGCCTGATGTTCTGGTGCAAGATGGAGAATTTTCCCAATTGGGTTTTACAGAGGAAAATGAAGGGTTCTTTTAAAAAAAAACCAAACAAAACTGAACTGGAATAAATAATCTTGTGAGATTTAAATGAGCTGAAGCTACCTGAAAAGGGCACAATGTAGTTAAACCTAAAAATATTTTTTTTTAAAAGTACAGAACAATTTTTCTTTATTTGCTGTCCCAATGCACAGAAAGAAAATCATGGATATACATTTTGTATATGTGCATTGGGGGCTGGACTAGATGATTTCCAGAGGTTGCTTCCAACCCAAACAATTCTGTGATTCTGTAATATTAAATAGTTTTGAGACATTTCTAGGGGAAACATACCATAACGCAGCACTAGTAGAAACTAAAGACATGGATTTGTTCTAAAAGCAGACCCACATATTGATTTGAAGTTTTCAGAATAAGAGAAAATACTAAATAGAAGTAAATGATGCATCTTTTGCATCGGTTTGTGCAAGTAAAAAACAAAAGGGAAATTATTTGACGCATAGAATTTAAGTTTTTAAAAGTTTAGCTCCTACATCAGTAGCTGACGTGTGAGTCTTCTTAAAGAAGACCGAGTTAAGTCTTGAGACTTCATTGCTTCAAATGAAAGCAGTAGTGGTTTTACCTCTTTTTAACAGATCATGAAACAAATCAGGTGCTTGTCTGTGTCTCAAACCAACAGGATCAGAATGCAAAGCACTGTAAGGGGTTCAGTTTCTAGGTACTGTGTACAAAGGGAATGAGTGAATTGCTAGTCATTATTATCCAATTGAAGCTTCAGGTATTTTTCAGAAGGCAGTGCGTGATGTGATTCTCTACAGCTTTCTTTTAGTGTGGGTAAATTCTCTGTGGTCCCACAAGGCTGATTTTAGAGAATATACAGCAACAGAATGGTAAAAGATGTTGTAAGAGCTGGGTGTGCACTACATATCATGCTTACAAGAGCATAAAATGTATGGTGCTAACAGTCTTGCAAGTGACTGCAGGCAAACCTGATTTAAAATTTCATACCTAGGAAGGAGACATGAGCATCTGGGTTTGGTTTTGAAAGAACGTATTAAGCTGGAGTGAGAGTGAAAAACCAAGAGTAATAATAGCAACCTTTGGATAAAATATATTAGTGTAATTAAAGGGCATGAATTACAAACATACAACACTGTAAACAGTAAGAGAGAAAAATTGCTCATAAGACCTGCAGAGGCAGTGTTGGCATAATGGTAGATACAGACATCACGTTTTATCATGGGTAATACTCTAGATAGATAGAAAAGAATTGTGAGTTGGAAGGCAAGGGCAGAGTGACTCCATTAGTTTTGTGATTACTATTTTTTCTCAGACAGGTGAATTATTATTATTAACAGTTTGGACTTCCCAGTTTAGACCTGCCTTAACAAACCAAATATGTGTAGAGAGGTTGGTGCATTACTGGTTTGTTTTGGTTTTAGTAAAAACTGGAAAGTAAAATTCATTTTCAAGCTGTTTCCCCTTCTTCGTCATCTTCCCCAGCTCTGCCAGAAAACAGGACACCTGATCACCTCATGGAGGTCTTTGTACTAATGATATTCTGTGCTTCGTTTATTGGAGAACCATACCCAAAGAAATTCAGACTGAAGATATACTTTATAATTCCCTCTTACTCTTCCCCCCCCCCCCTCATTACCCATTATAGTCATTCCCTTGAATTCTTTTTCTTTATTTTTTACTATCTGTGTAAGACAATGGCTGTCCACAAATGATTGCAATGTTAGATGAATCTGCTAGATTATATTACGGTTTTTTGTTCACATTTACATCAAGTTTTATACCAATGTGTGATATTTTTTTTTTTTTTAGAGTAAGCATCTGGCATGAAGCCAAGAAGACACAGCGCCAAAACAAGTGTCATTTTAATAGGGTATCAAAGCAGTTGCTTCTAAGGTTGCTTTTCTAATTTTCTATCATCTCCTATTTTGACTCTGTTCTTTTAGTGCCTATTTCTTTCTTGCCTTCTGCGCTGAAAATAAGGTAAGCATTCAAGATAAACTCTTGAAGATTTCTTGCTGCTGTGGATGTTTCAAAAAGCAAAACTGAATTTACAATTGCCAGCAAAAAAATGCTGTATAACCACAACAAAGACCTCATACTACACTTCATAGGCTTTATGTAGCCAATGCTTAACGAGTACTTTGAATATCAAACATTCGTTATACCTAAGGGCCTCCTAGTTTCTTCTTATGACACAGTTTATTATATGAAGTGTTAGGAAGCACACTGTTCTGTTCAAGAACTTGCCTTTTTGTCATCTTTGCAAGCATGCTGTGTGCTGTACTCAGCTCTCAAATGATTGAAAGAGGAATAATGATATTATAGGAAAATAGTCATATACGGTTAATGTCTAATCAAATTTCAAAAGAAGGAGCAAGCTGGATCTGTCTGTATTCCAAATATATAATTGGGGATATCATAGAATGCAATTCACTCATGTCGTGGTTTAAGCCTCTAACTCCCCACGCTGTTTTCTCTCTCACTCACTCACCTTCCTCTCTTTCTTCCCCCAGTCCCGGGGGGATGGGGAGGAGAATTGAAAAAAAAAAAAAATGCAACTCGCACAGGTTGAAATAAGAACAGTTTAGTAACTGAAGTATAACACAAATCACTACTCCTACTACCAGTAATAATACAAGAGAAATACAAGGAAAGAGAATACAACTGCTCACCAAGCCCGACCCAGCCAGTGCACCCCCCAACAGCGAATCCCCCAGAGCACCACCACACACTTCCAGGTCTCTGCTCCCCATGTTCACATCCTGGGCATGATGTGCTGTGGTATGGAATAACCTCTTTGGTCAGTTTGGGTCAGGTGTCCTGTCTCTGCTTCCTCCCAGCTCCCCTCCTCCCTGGCATAGCATGAGACTCAGAAAGTCCTTGGCTGGACAAAACACTACCAAGCAGTAACTGAAAACACTGGTGTTATCAGCGCTGCTCCCAGGCCCAAAATCAAAAACACAGCGCTGCACCAGCTACCAAGAAGGAGAAAAAATGACTGCTGCTGCTGAACCCATGACAACTCAGCAGGGCAATATCGTGTATTTCAGTTTTGCCTTCTCCCAGATGTGTGCAGTGGCATCCTCTGTGATTTACTTTTGTTTCATTAGAAGCAGACTTATTAGAGTTGGGACATCAGTGGGACATCTCTGATGAGACTGATTTGGCATAATGAGGGTGACTGGAGATGACTGTGGCCTAATTGGGACATTTTAACGAAGAATTTCACTTAATGAAGATGCATTAAGCAAGTGCCAAAGAGTAAAAGTGCGATTAACCAAATCTTAAATAAGCATAAGATTTTAGACTTTGGCTATTTAATGTAGTTTCCAGGTAAAGGTTAAAGGAAATAAGGGATTATTTTTGGTTTTATTCTTTTGGTTTCATTTACTTTCTTGATTGTGTGTATATGTAGACACGCATGCATGTGTGCGTGTATATGTATCTGTAAATTTTTTAAATATCCAGTTGCCTCACTCAGGAAAATAACTGTCCCCTGAGGACTCTGAGATTGTAAGATGATAGGATTTCTTATATATTTATCGAGAAATTTAATTAGTGCTGAATGACTGAGGCATATTTATAGTTTGTTGAGTCCAAGTGCACTTATCAAAAAACACAGAAGAGTCCATCATTTATCAACTGCTGGGCAGAAGCTCCAGCTGTCATTAAGCACATAGGAATAAGACAAAACTGGTCATAATTATGAGATACATCCACATCTTCAGACCTTTTTTAGTTTATCTAAACTGCAGTTTAGATTTGTATTTTAACCAGCCCTCTTAGGGTTTTTTCAGAACAATCCAATGTCATTTTTCCCCCCATTTAATGGAAACAGTGGGCTAAACTATTTTCCCTGTAAATAGAAGTATGGCAGGAACTTCAACAATCAGTGAACAGGTGGAAGTGAAAGATGTTAAAAGAGTTGTCCTGAAAATCATATAAATACTCAATATGATGTATGTTTATTTGAATACATTAATAGTTTGGCAGCACTACTGAAAGCTGTGGCTCTTTATTAAGAAAAATCTACTAAGCAGATTATCTGGGTGTTGAGGTGTATTAAGTTTGCATGGCAAGGTTTGGGGGGGTGGGGGGGGACTACAGGGGTGGCCTCAGTGAGAAGCTGCTAGAAGCTTCCTCATGTCCAATAGAGCTGGTTCCAGCCAGATCCAAGATGGTCCACTGACCAAGGCTGAGCCCATGAGTGACAGTGGTACAGCCTCTGGGATAGCATATTTCAGAAAGGGAAAAAAAGGTTACTGTACAGAAAAAAATGCTGACAGAGGGAGGAGTGCCAGAGCAAGGAACAGCACTGCAGGACACCAAGGTCACTGCAGAAGGAGGGGAGAAGGTGCTCCAGGTGCTAAGGCAGATTTCCCTGCAGCCTGTGGTGCAGACTGGTGAGGCAGGCTGTCCCTCTGCAGCCCACGAAGGACCCCAGACTGGAGCTTGAGTTGCCCAAAGGAGGTTATGACTCAGTGGGAAGCCTGTGCTGGAGCAGGCTTCTGGCATGATCTGCGTCCCCATGGAGAGAGGAGCCCATGCTGGTTTGCTGGCAGGACTTGTGACTCTGCAGGGGACCCATGCTGGAGCTATCTGTTCCTGAAGGGCTGCAACCCATGGAAGGAACCCGCACTGGAGCAGTCTGTGAAGAAATGCATCCCATGGGAAGGACTCACATTGGAGAAGTTCATGGAGGACTGACTCCTGTGGGAGGGACCCCATACTGGAGCAGAGTGTGAAGAATCTCCTCCTGAGGAGGAAGAGACAACATGTGATGAACTGACCACAGCCCCCATTTACCATTCTCTTGTGTTGCTGAAAGGGAGGAGGTAGAGAATTTGTGAATGAAGATAAGCCTGGGAAGAATGGAAAGGTGGGGAGAAGGTGTTTTTATTATTTGGTTTTATTTCTCATTATTCTAATCTGATTTGACTGGTAATAAATTAATTTAATTTCACTGAGTCTATTTTGCCCATGAGGGTAATTGGTAAATGATCACTTCCTGTCCTTATCCAACCCATGAGCTTTTCATTATACTTTTTTCTCCACTGTCCACCTCAGAAAGAGAGTGATAGAGCGGCTTTAATTCACACCTGGTATCCAGCCAGGATCAGCCCCCCTCATGAGGGCAATCTCAGACCTGTTGGAACAGTGCTATTGCCTTGTCTGTGCAGTTTTGCTATCTTTTGCACCTCTTTTTCCATAAAGTAACACCAAGATAAAGGTAGTTGAAAGCATCTCACTCAAATTAAAAATGTTTGTGTTATAATGTTACAGAACGACTGTCTGGTTTCATCTCGTTAATAACTGGACTAAATTCTAGCTTTTTGTAACTTTGACAGTATCATTAGTTGCTAGCTGCTTCTAAAATATGATGGGCACTGTTGATGTAGTTGATGATACAATTTTACAAACAAACTCATAGAATAAAATGGAGTCATGACTTCATGTGATTTTTCCTGTTTGTATCAGAAAATTTCTCTGTCTTTGGACCTTCAAGTTTAATTCATTCAGACCTTTCTAGAGGCATTTAGTAGGAAGGCTGTGATGTAATTTCTCTAGATGTTGAAGTGGAAAAAATGTAGCACTTCTGACTGAAGAAGTGCCATTGTAGAGATGCAGAGTATGGGTGAGTGGTCGACACTGGCAATCAGGATCCTTGTCTGGTACCTATGAGCTATGGGATGATGCTCAGCATGGAGGACGAGCACATAAGCCAGTGCTGCTGGTGGTTGAATTTGTGTGTAAAAGACCTTCATGTTGGTGACCATTTGCTGTTAGATCAGTGGAGAATATTTCTTGCGAGATGTTGCATGTTCCAGGGAAACATGTATGGTTTGAAACTGAAGGAGGTGAGGGACAGTGAAGGGAATAAGGCAAAAAGGTATCTGAGTCTTCCTTTGGTCAAGGACTGACTTGACTGTTCCCATGGCAACAGAGCTCGGTGCTCTCCTTAGGCAGCTGCTGATTGCACTGTGAATTTTATTTGCATTCATGATTAAGGAGGAGTATGAAAGGACTGAGGTAAAGAATTAAAAAAGCAATAAAAGGATAAAAGACTCCTCAATCAGTACTTTTCAGAAACTTTAATTAAAAAAGTGTAAGGAGGCGGAGGGGAAGAAACAGATGAAAAATGATGGTAAAATTTAAAAATTTTGTAATGAGTGAATTACTGTTTCCAGAGGTATTGGGAGGATTGCTAGCATGGCCATGAACAACTTTTGTTTCATAGTTTTATACCATGTGAAAAGTGGAAGATTTCTTCATTATACAGTGTGCTACTGTGCTTCAGTGTTAAATTATTCTGAAACTGTACTTAAGTCAAGGATTTACGTTATGTTAAGACGTCTTGGTTTTTTTAAACCTGACTCTACTTTTCGTAAGTCTGCTCTGATAATGCATGTTGCCCTGCTTTTTAGTTTGTTTTATTGTGTCTTTCATTACTTTTATCAGTTGTTGGAGACTTCTATATGATAAGTACATGCCAAGTGTGTACGATGTGTTTATGCATGTATAATACATATGCACTTATTACACCAAGGTAAAGAAAAAGAGGATGCCACAGAAATTCAAAAGGAATGGCAGTTTACAGAAGCCTTCCAGCCTTAATAATTTATGTACAACTCAGTCAAATTTCTGATGTTACTGAAACAAAATTCAGAATTTTGTCTTTCACACATAGTTTGGAGTAGGTGATTGTGAACTTTTTTGCATTCCTTCTAATAAAATAAAACCTTGTAAGAGTTTGACAGTAAGCACACAGCCCCTTGCTTTCCAAGAAAAGGGGGGCTGTTGATAAGAATAGGATTTATGAAGGAGCTGAGTTTAGCCATTGCATTCAGAAGTTTCCTCTATGAATCTTCATCATCTTTCAAGTGCTGCAGCCCAGTCATGAAAAATTGCATTTTTCGTGACAATTGGATATGTTTGTATGAAATCACTAAGAACACAGAGTTAAATAATGGTAAAACATTGCAATAGTATATAATAATACAGCTAGTTAATGCATTGATTATTACTGAACTGCTATAGGATTTGTCATGTCCAGATGCAGAAATCTGACTCTAAACAGTTTTATTGTCCATTTTCTGCTTCTATCTGCCTTTGTCTTATCAAATCTCTCTCAAGTCAAATACTTTCCAGATTGCAGTTGTTGTGGCTTTGTATGACATGGACTAAACCAAAGTGACGCCAGGGAAGTAAGACATTTCTCAGTCTGAACCAAATACATGTGGTGAATTGGATACTCAAGCAGTGAGGGAGCCTATGAGTATTCATACACAAAAGCAGGGAAATTTGGGCTTTTGTGCCCATATTTTGCTCCAAGTTGAGAGAAATGTGTCCGTGGATACTGTTTGTGGTCTTGTCTGTATTTCTGGCCTGCTCTGTATTAGGTAAGAGCTCTTTGTTAGAAGTAGCTGGTTTTAGATAGCAAGCTGTACATAGCAGTTGTGGCTGTTTAGTTAAGTGATCATGGTTAACAGGTAATCATTATGTCTGATAAGCTGCAGCATATTTTTAAGTTTATTTGCCAGCTGGTGGAAATATCCTTTGGAATTGTGTATGGCAAAGGAGGCTTAGGATAACAAATAAACATGCATCTAACCTCTAGGTAAAAATACACAAATACAGTTCTCAGATTTTTTGGAAGCTTTGAAATTACTATCATGTTTCAAAATTAAAAGTGATGCTTTTTGATATCAGATGTTAGAATGGGGAGTGTATAAATACAAAAAACAGGTTCCTAATATTAAATCCTCATACCTGAAAAGAGGTACATATAAGGACTGAACAAAGCAAAACAAAATATATAGCTTTCTATTGGGGGATACTTGTCTTTTAACAGGCAGTTATGCAGTAAAATGGTACATCTCTAGAAATTCTTTCTTTCAAAAATGGTTTAGGGTTTGAATCAGCCTCTGTTTTGAACACTAAATAATCTGAACTTTTAAAATAACTTGATTTGGTGTAGTCATCCCACCTATTGAATGCCTCTTGCCCTCCTCCATTAGTATTTCACGTTTTGATTCTGCAAGTTTTAATATTTTTTTATTGAACCACTAGTTTGTCTATTATGTCTAAAGATGATTCAGACTTTTAAAGGGTACTCAGCAGGGAATACTGAGGAAAATTAGTATTGAGAAGATGAGTGAGAAAACACTGCAGAGGGTATCATTTATCACTGCTGAAACTCATTACTGATGTAGAAGAGATCTGTGAAGAGCTAAGCATTTCTACTAGGAAATGTCAGCATCACGTTTAAGTGAGATTTGTAACAATACACATGATGGAAACGAGTGTTTACCACTACTGTGCTGTGTAAAACTGATGCTGTAAGGAACCAGGCTGCAAATATGGCTATAGCAGTGATCACTATATCTCCAGTCTGATCCCTTCAGGTATCAGGTGTTCACCTTGTGTGCATGCATGGGCCACAGTCCCTCAGAAATGTCTGCTCTACTATGGAGCAACTTCTAACCCTCCTGCTCTAGCCTTCATCTTCTCTGTTGATTTCCTCACCCCCTCCTCCTCTCCATGCCCCCTCCTCTCTCCCATGTTTTCTGCTCTTTCTCAAACACACTTTCCCTGAGGCACTGCTACCTTGGCTTCAGGTACCAGATGTGCCCTGTGGTGGGTGGTTGGAACTGGCCGTGTCCCGCTGCTCCCCACGGGGGCCACCCTGCAGCCCCTGCTGCTAGTGCCTTGTCATACGCACCCATAAGCAAATGTAATCTTTTATTGTTTTTTAAGAGTATGCCAACAATATTAGAGCAGTTACATTATTGGAAAACTGTCCTAGTACAACCATTATAACAGGCCAGCCTGAAAATAGTGTTTTCACTATGAATGATACTAGTTCTTCTTCATGTTCATCAGAGGATATTGACAAACAAGCAAGAGTCTAGGACTTTATTTTCTGCATTGTATTTGCTAAATTAAATAATGGGACTAGGTATGCATTTTTAGATACAGTTCCTCTCACCTGCACCACACAAAGCATGCAGAGTGGCAGATCCTGGCAATACAGCTTTCATCAGTCCAAGAAGAAAATCAGTAAGGAGAAGTTGTCCATGTTAAAAAAGACAACAAATATCATTCTGGTTCTGTCTTTTTAGTTTACTCTCATTTTTCATTCTAGGAATCATGGAATCATAGAATGGTTTGAGTTGGAAGAGACCTTAAAGATCATCCAGTTCCAACACCACTGCCATGGTTAGGGACACTTTTCACTAGACCAGGTTGCCTCAAGCCCCGTCCAACCTGACCTTGAACACTGCCAGGGGTAGGGCAGCCAAGGCTTCTCTGGGCAACCAGTGCCAGGGCCTCACCACCCTCACAGTGAAGAATTTCTTCCTAATATCTAGTCTAAATTTACCTTTTTTCAGTTTGAAACCATTCCCCCTTGTCCTGTCACTATGTGCCCTTGTAAAAAGTCCCTCTCCAGATTTCTTGTAGGCCCCTTTTAGGTGTTGGAAGTATACTGGGAAGCTGCTGTGTCAGGAAATGAGCTCAGCTGTGCAAATTTCCATGGAGTACCAGATAGTCTCATGAAAATAATCTATTTTTTTCCCTGTATTTTCCACCTAAATCAAAGTTGTCTAGGAAAATACTAAACTAATGTGACTGTCAGGTAAGCTAAACACAGTCTGCCTTATAAATAAGGCATTTAAGGAAATGTTTCCCATTCCTGAATAAGGAATCTTGTAGATGTATTAATTTCTGTAGTGAGCATAGATGTTTTCTAGGCTTTAAATGAATTTAAATTGATGTGGTCTGAATGATTTGAGATGTATGCTTGCATGCATGAATGTGATAAAAATAACCAAATAGAGCACATAAGTGCTTGAGTAATGCATGTTGTAATTGTAATGCCTAGCTTTAGCACTCGCAAAATGATTGCAATATACATGAACAACGGAAGGACATATTTTTAAATTTGTGGCCAAAATGGACCACAGTCAAATTTGAGCTAGCTCTAAAGCATTTGGAAAAAGTTCAGGTAGTTGGCAAGCCATGGGCTGGCTGGTAATGAATGCAGATATACTGCCATCTTCTTTTGGGCATGTGGATGTTTCTTTCCGTACATTGATTTTAGTGAAGTTTTGGGATAATATATGTGTTTACTTGGTTATATTCCTGTCAATTCCCCTCCCCCTCCCCCATTCCCAAATTATCTATATAAAAGAAAAATATTTGTCATTCTGTCAAGGAGTCTATTACATATTTCACATCATGGTGGGTGTGTTGTGCTGTTTGAAAATCGTGCTCTGATGAGAGTTAGCACACCTTGGCTTGGCAGCAGGTTTTTAATTTAATTTCTTCCATGCTAGATGTTATGATAGTGTATAATCTAGATGCCCCTTCTCCTAGGAAATCACTTATTCTGAAAAGTGAACATTTCACCTGTGCGGTAAATATTGGCGTGTTGACAAATCATTGCACCTGATGAACAAGGTTGTCTCTGATATCTGAGTCACTGGTGAACCCCAGTCTTGAAGTCTCTGGTTCCAATGCTTTGCTTTTTTTTTTTTTTTTTTTTTACCTTTTTTCTCTTCTCCCATTAAATTGGCAAATGTGATGTAGTACAAAACTAATGCCTCTAACATAGCAGTTTGCGCTTAAATCATAATGGATTGATTGGCCTGTGCTCAGGCCAACAACCATTCTTACAAGTTGTTATTTTTTGTGGGTTTTGCCCAGATGAGCCAGGACAGCATTCATAAATAATACACATTTACATGATTTTTTTTGTTGTTTCTTTTTTCCCCCCCTCATTTTTAAAAATAAGCTAAAAATCAATGCAGTTTTCTGATTTATTTTTGAAGGGATGCAATGCCTCCACTTTTGCTTTCCCTCTGATAATGCTACTGTAGTACTTGTGGTCAAATATCAGTCAGTTTCCCACAGAGAAGATTTTGCTCTTGAAACTGAACTTGGCCCATCACAGCCAATCACCCCACAGACAGTGAGCTTGCAAGAGTAGTTACTCTGTGTGTTTGCTCCGCAGGGGGCTGTTATCAAGCGAGAACACCTTTGCACATCTCTGCTCTGTATCACCAAAAATAATTTATAACTAGAAGACCTATTTCTGTGTTCACTTCTGGCTAAAAACAACATAGTATCTTGTGTATGTGTTTAGTGTTTGGCTTTTGTGGTTTTTTTTTTTTGACAGCTTCTTAACACTTTCCAGCTGATGACTCATGCACTTCCCTTTTTCCAGGCTATTTAGTCAATGTGATGGCTTTCGGGTAGCTGCTGATGTGGGCTGTCATTGTGATCTGACATTTCTTTGGTGGAGCTAACAGGAAGTCTGCTTCTGTAAAGGTGATTAAATTTGGACACACACACACACACCCCTCCCGCTTGCTTTTCTTACAAATCTGAGAATACTGATTCCTCCAAAACCTCTCTGTAAATGCTGAAGAGGGTGGAAGAAAATAAACATTTTTTTCCCTACTCCACTTTTTTCTCATCTATGTTTCTCTTAACCTGCTGAAGTTGTTTAGATGCATGGGTCTCTACGCTTTATAAGTCCGTGAGAAACAGTATGAAGCAAAAAGTGTGGCAGTACCTTGCAATCATAAACTATGAAAAAAACCTCACAAAACTCTTCTTCTTGTAAGGCAGGTTTTTGTTTTTTTTTTTCTTTAAATATGTATATAAAAAATAACTGCATTCAGGTTGGGGACGTGCCTGAGCCACATAGAAATATAAATATCCCTTGTGCTAGGATTAATTTTGACAGCAGTGAGGAAAGATGCCATTCTGAGGTTTGATACCCATTCTTTCTTTTGATGAAAGAAGGATGACAAATAAAATAAGGGAAAAAGAAAATTGTAATTAAATGGGATGTTTTAAGGATGATCTGATGGCTTAGCTCCTAGCCAGTGACTCAGCAACCTGAAATGGCCTGTGTGTGGTAGCTAAAGAGGAAAGCATTTCTGATGATATCCCCTGCTTCCTGAGGGATAGCCAGCAGCTGTGAAACCTCTTTGTTAGGTTTAGAAGCGATGTTACCACCAGCAATCTAATATCATTCTTCAGATGTTACATAGTGCTTTTCTTAACCTCATAGTACTGAACAGTACATCTCAATACAGAGCAGTACTATCAGGTGGGTTTAGTAGTTCTCTTATCTTTCTAAAAGTGTTATGGGATAAGGCAACTTTACCCTAGGAAAAGAAATAGAGGGCAAATAAATCATAGTGGATTATTTTAAAAAACAATTCCATGACAGCATGGATTTCCATTTGCTTATACTAGCTTTGAATTTGACCCAGTTTTTCTAATCAGAACCAATTCATTATTGCTAATGGGAATTACTCTGACACTTTTTTATCCATTATATGTAAAAATGGAGCTATTGTGCATGCTGCAGCAGAACCTATTTGGAAATATTCATGTAGGTGCAAAATGGATTTTTTTTTTTGCCCGAGAGTAAACAGAGAGGTTAATGTGTTGACAGGCTGTAGAATATTTACCTTCTTATTTCTGTTTTCAGTGATTTTTAGATCAGCATCTGTAACTTTTGATTTCCCGTTATCCCACATGAGTGCCATGAACATTATTTCTAGCCTATTGTGGGACAGCCTTGGTTCAGTGTTTACTGTTGCAGCATTTTTAGTTTATAAAGATAAATACTTATCAATCCTTTGAACTTTGCTCTTTTTCACCTGCACTCTTTCAGTAAATATAGACAAGTTTTCAAGGGAGGTCACTACGATATTTGTGGTTTAATTGTTTTTAACAGCATAGCATTTAGATGAATTGGATTTGCTCAGATGCAAAGCAGTAGAGATTACAGAAATATCAGAATATGTGGATGAGCTAAATAGTTTCCCGTGTAACTGTAAGTTCAATATTTGTTACCACCATCTCATGAATAAAGCTATGTGTGCTCATTTGTGTTCCCTGCTTTTAAAAGTTCATCTGTCTCATAAAGCCAAGAAATTTCAATTTTGCAAAGAATAAAAGCAAAGCAGAGTTAAAGGAAGTGCAGGTTAAATTCTTCTAAGTGTCTAAAAATAAGGCTTTTCATGTTTGTATTTTTTTTTTTAGTATGGTGAGAAGTGTTTCTGTAAGTGAGTCTTTGGGATGGGAGCAAAAGGTTTGAAGGGTTTGAAGCTAACACATAATACTTTGAAGGGTTATATGGATTTAGTTTCTTTTTTGGCTATGAGAGTGGTAAGGCACTGGAACAGGCTGCCCTAGGAAGTTGGGGCAGTGAACATTATTGGCAGTGTTCAAGACCAGGTTGGACAGAGACTTGGGTGGCATGGTTTAGTGGGAGGTGTCCCTGCCCATGGCAGGGGGGTTAGAACTACATGATCTTAAGGTCCTTTCCAACCCATAACCATTCTTTGAGTCTGTAATTCTATAATTTTACTGTCTTGTTTGCATTTCCTCTTTGCCTTGCATGATTTTAGTTGGGTTGGGTTTTGGCTTTTTGTTCTGTTTTGACTGGCTGCATGCAAAGAGTTGTGGTCAATGGCTTAATGTCCATCTGGAGACCAGTAACAAGTGGTGTCCCTCAGGGATCAGTGTAGGGACCGGTCTTGTTCAACATCTTTGTCAGTGACATGGACAGTGGGATTGAGTGCACCCTCAGCAAGATTGCCAATGACACCAAGCTGTGTGGTTCGGTTGATACGCTGGAGAGAAGGAATGCCATCCAGAGGGACCTTGACACACTTGTGAGGTGGGCTGATGCCAACCTGATGACGTTTAACCATGCCAAGTGCAAGGTCCTACACCTGGGTCAGAGCAATCCCAGGCACAGCTCCAGGTTGGGCAGAGAAGAGATTCAGAGCAGCCCTGCAGGGAACAGCTTGGGGGTGTTGCTCTATGAGAAAATGAACATGAGCTGGCAGTGTGTGCTTGCAGCCCAGAAAGCCAACCGTATCCTCATCTGTATCAAAAGGAGTGTGACCAGCAGGTTGAGGGAGGTGATCCTGCCCCTCTACTCTGCTCTCGTGAGACCTCCCTTGGAGTATTGTGTGCAGTTCTGGTGTCCTCAACATCAAAAGGACATGGAACTGTTGGAACACGTCCAGAGGATGGCCACGAGGATGATCAGGGGACTGGAGCACCTCTCGTATGAAGATAGGCTGAGAAGGTTGGGGCTGTTCAGCCTGGAGAAGAGAAAGCTGTATAGAGACCTCATAGCAACCCTCCAGTATCTGAAGGGGGGGCTACAGGGATGCTGGGGAGGGACTCTTTATGAGGGACTGTAGTGATAGGACAAGGAGTAACGGGTTCAAAGTTAAACAGGGGAAGCTTAGATTGGATATGAGGAAGAAATTCTTTACTGTGAGGGTGTTGTGGCACGGGAATGGGTTTCCCAGGGAAGCTGTGAATGCTCCATTGCTGGCGGTGTTCCAGGCCAGGTTGGACAGAGCCTTGGGTGACATGGTTTAGTGGGAGGTGTCCCTGCCCATGGCAGGGCGTTGGAAGTAGATGATGTTGAGTTCCTTTCCAAACCTAACTATGCTATGATTCTATAGTTGGTTGGCTTGGTTTATTTGATTGGTTTTTAAAATTTGAATAATATAAAGAAGTGAGATCTCTAGGCAATTCCTCATAAGTACTACTCTCTTTGCCAATCTAAAAAATGGCAAAATATTGGTTAAGCATCAAATCCCACCATGTAGTTATTTTGATTTTATGTTGTTTTCTCCTGTAAATTAAATCAAATATTGCACATTTGTCTTTTAAAATCTATATAAAGTATCACCATATGATTCTTTATTTTGTTGGATCTGAAGATTCTATATCAGGGATTTTTGTGCATTGATTTCAGAGGGACATCTCCTTTACATTTGAAAAGAAGATTGAGACTGTGGCACAGACAGTGTTATTGGGTACTAGGATCGAGTGTAAATTTTTGATTTGTCAAATGCTCTGTAATCATCCGTAGTACAGGGGATAAGTTACCTTACTGTTCTCACAGGTCACGCCAGGATAAGATTAAATATATGAATTACAATGGTAACAATGTGCATTTACCCTGTTTTACTTGAGTGCCATAGCATTAAGTAGAGCAAGTCAATTGTAATTCCTTTCCTTTAAAATACTTCCTATATATGTATTGGATATATCTTCTCAGCAGTATACTAATGACAGCTTGGATGATGTAGGATTTCATGCCTGTGTGCAATTAGACTTCTTGGTTTGGCTGCTGAAAAGAGATTAAAAGAATAAAATAAGAAAAAAGCTTTATTCCAGTAGACAAGAAATATCTGTTCCACCTGCAGCAAAATGGTTTTTGTGAAGTTTTTTGACAGAAACAGGAACGGAGGTGAAAGTCTAGGGTCACAGAATTCCTAAGGAAGGATATTTTCTTCTTTTACATGATAGCTGAGGGATTCATGCACGTAGTCAGGATATAGGAGCACAATTTTGTTTTCTGCCACAAAAGAGTTGAACTTGTATCTCTTGATAATCACTTTTCTATAAGGACAGAGTGTTTGATGTGAGAGTAGTAGGCTGCTGGACCCCTGGGTTACAGTCCTTGTTCAATTACGTGTTTGACAGCCTATGCAAAGTAAAATGGTCTGAGAAGCATTCTGGAGCTTCACCACCCAGCATATTACTGTCCAAGTAGCAACTAGCTCCCTTGTACTGGGACATATGCAGTGGTGGTGTTATGTAAAGAATTAAACTGGGTCGAAATCCTCCACATCCTGAATGATCGCCTTAATCACTTGTGTGTTGATTATGTGTGTAGGAATTGCTTACGAGTGACAGGTCTTTCCAAGAGGGGCTTAAAATGAATGAAAAAATAAATTTCCTCGTACTGCAGGCCCTCAAGGAATACCTGCATTTGGGCTGCAAGGGCTATATCCCATAAAGGAAAAGTAATTTGGCACTGTGGCTGAGCAAGTGGGTAAAGAGCCCAGATGTACATGAACCAGTTTAATTCTGGAATTTGAAGAAATCAGCAGCCTTCTGGATGAGAAACTGGTGACCTTTTCTTGCAGAGACAACTGCTAGTAAGAGTTATGCAGAGGTACTCTCCTAGGTCTTCTAAAACACGGTACAGATTAATACTTAGAGGAAGTTTAGATTGAATATGAGGAAGAAATTCTTTACTGTAAGGGTGGTGAGGCACTGGAATGGGTTGCCCAGGGAAACTGTGATTGTTCTGTCACTGCAGTGTTCAAGGCCGGGTTGGACAGAGCCTTGGGTGGCATGGTTTAGTGGGAGGTGTCCCTGCCCCTGGCAGGGGGGTTGGAACTAGATGATCTTAAGGTCCTTTCCAACCCTAACTATTCTATGATTCTACGGCCTGAACAGCATGTGTTGTCTTTGAGAAACAGCTGAATCAGATCCTAGAAAAGGTGATGTATGAGGATGGCTTGAGGTCTGCAGCCCTTTGGAACTTCCGCCCGCCTCATAAGAGCTTTTATGATATATTACATTGTTGCTCTCCTGTGAAATATGCAGATCTGGCTTTTGGTGATAGACTTGAACACCTTCCCAAGAATCTATACGTGGAAATACAAGGAACTGAGCTCTCAGGCTTTTCTGTGGAAGTTCATATAGAGGACTTTACTACAAATCACAATATAGATGGAGGAATATCGATATAGTTAATTATAGCAAACATCAAAAGCGAAGTTAACACACAAGCTCCATGGTGAAACTGTGGCTGAAGTTTGTTCCACTGGGGAGGGTAGGTACCCATTTTGTCAAAAATGGATACTAGGATGGAAGAGCTTCATATAGGTCTGTTTAAAGCCCTATACCTCCATCTCCTTTGAAGTGAAAGGAAGTCTTGGGAAAACAAGGCCTCTCACAATAGAGGTGGGATAAGGCATGTTAATGATGCGAGACCTGGGAGGCATTCCCAAGTCATTTAAAGGAGTTATAATCACAATTTTAGATTGCCACCAAAACCTCAGAATCTTAGGTTGCCTTAAGTGCTGACTGGCACCAACCAGTCCAAAAACCATGAGGTTATAGGGAAAAAAAGTGTTTCCCACTGGAAGAAGCTGTTGAGGCTGTTAAATTAGTAGAAAAATTGCTTTATGCAGGGCTTTTTACTGCATTTCCAGAACCACATTCTTATTTTTCATGCAGGGATTGAGTTGAGGGCTTGGTGCATCTTGGTGTTAATTTGATGTTGCTGTTGGTTTGGTTTTGTTTCGTTTTGTTTTAAATACTCCACCAGGTCCCATTGTTTACAAATCTTAGAGATGTATGAAGATACTGGTTTTACTCTTGGTCATTCTTTAACATGCCTGGATTTAAACACTGTTTGGTTTTGGCTCTAGAAATGGCACTGGTACTGATAGTAAGAGGATTCAGGGTTGGTTTGGTTTTGTCTTTTTTTTCTCTCCCTTTTCTGTATCCCCTTTTATTTCTTATTTTGCAAAGTGCAATTTGGCAGTCCTTATATGTGTCTCAAACTTGTGCATATCATTTTATTCTGGGGTATTTGACGTTGCTCATCTGCCTTCATAGAAATAGTAAGGAATGAAAGCTGCATTAATTCAAATGTCAATTTCAGGCTAGAAAAGGCTTTCATTTTCTATTGTGGGTACCAAATCACTGCATTTTTGGCCATCTTTTGCACTAATACTAAATATGTGTCTGTGTTAATTGAAGCTTTACGAAGCCTTGGCCTTAGACTTTTTCTGTGGTTGGATGACTTAAAGCCTTAGAAATGTAGGGAGCTTCCAAAAAGATGGAGACTATGTTCTTAATGATGAAAGCTGTCTTTTGCATCTGGCCCATGCAGCTTGACCTGGACTATTGCTGTGCACAAGGAGATGTTGGAAAGCCTTGTAATATCTTCTGTGTTTACATACATGCTTGTGTGTAGGTGTGCTGCAGACATACCAAATAAAAAAATGCATGCATCCAATTCCTAAAAAAAAAAAAAAAAAAAAAAAAAAAACCAAAATAAAATTTCTGCTGTATTGACTATGTTACTCTCAAAAATTAGCAGTATCAAAAGCAGCAAGGAGGGGAGATCAAGAGAAAAATACAGGCTAACTAACAGCGCCTTGGTATACAGCAGTCTGAAATTCCCCTGCTAACAAAGGGAAGTAATGGATTGTATGAAATGTGAGAAATGGCAAAGTGTACTCTCCTCACTTATTCATAAGCAAAAACCAGGCACAGCTCTTGGAAAAGTCAGAAAACTTCACACCTTTCAAAACTGGTGAAATGAGATCAGGGCTATTTTCTAAGCTTAAGCCTCCTGTTTTATAAAAGTTCTGCAGAAGCAAACTTACAGACAATGGAAAAATGTACTAGAATAATGCAAACTCATGCATTACAGTGCATTTTGAAATTATTTACTCTTGGCAGCTAGTCAGCTGTAATTAAGTTTCTGAAAGATGACCTTCTTCCTTCTTTTCATGGAATACCTCTTGCAGCACACTAATGAGATGGAATGGGAAAGAAAGGCATTGTCTTTTCTTTGATCAGACCAGCCCAGTGGCAGAAAGAACATGTAGGCATTACTCCAGTGCCCTTGGCAGGGCTCACGTTATGAAGGAAACTGTGCTTTACACAGTCCCAAAGAAACAATTTTGAAACTTCAGCATTTTTCTGTTGTGCACACAGGATTCAAACAGCGGACTTGGGCATTTTGAATGCCACTTACGTATATATATGGACCAGCCTTTTACTGCTTACCTAAGTGCTGGGCAGAAAAAGACACTTGTGTTTTGTAACCCCAGCTTTTCAGATGTGCTGCTTTATCTGTTATATACTTCAGATATTTTGGTAAAATGGGAATAACTATTCTTCCTTGGTATCATAAAGGATTAGACATGCCTGTATGAACAGAATACTATTTATGTCAGTTCTTTTTTCTATTTTGCCTCTTTGCTCTCCTACAGCATGATAGCTGTAGTACTGAAGATCAGCTGGGGGTAGCTAGTGCTCTGGTTTAGTGTCAGTTTCATGGCATCCCTGCAAGCTGTGAAAGCTAAATGATGGTGGGTCCTTTTTCCACATGGGTTCAGGACTCAGTACTGGAGCTAAACACATAGGTGTGATGCCCTAGAGGCATTTGACATCTGAAGCAAACATCCCTGGGTTTTATGCTTCTCCTGTGATGTTGCATAGAAAAAACAAGCTGAAGGGAATGAGGCTATTTGCAATGCACAGCCAGGAGCTCTCTGTATACACAGTAAGTCTGGTTCCCCCCTCATTCACATGCAGTAGTGACAGACTAACTCACTTGAAACTTATGAGCTGTGATGTCAGTGAGAAATGAGTAAATGCACCAAGAAGGCAGAATTCTGTAGTGGAGTCAATACTCTTGTTGTATAGAGTTATTGTGGCAGTGGCTTTTATCAAAAAGTTGGAGAAAGGGGTGAAAATAATTTCAGTCACTCTATGAAATGCTGCATCCACAGGATTGAACACTGCAATAAAGGAATGAAGTTCCTGGTATCTGAAGTAACTCAGTGAGCACTGGTGCTTAGATACAATAACAATAAAAAGTTTTTAACAGAGATAGGAAGAAAATTGTAACTTCATTTGAGGGAAAAGCAAGCAAGTAGGCTCAGCAGTTCAACTGCGTCACTCCACATGGTGTTCCTGAAATGCTGCTGCTTCCTTGCACTATACAGGCTGTGGAAAACTACATCTACTCCAGTTTTGGAAGCTGAGATCACTGGTTTTTTCTTCCCACATGGTTTTGTGCTTGTTATGGAGAGATACAGTTCTGAAATGCTATTTATAAGCAAAGGGAAGCTTTTCCTCTGATTCCAAATAGGATTTGAGTCAGCTGATTTCTGACGGTTGGGTATGCCTTTTGTTGGAACGTGTCTCTTCATCGTCAGAGGTGAGTTTTAAATCTGGCAATTCTGTTTTACCATGGCGTGCATGGTTTTGGACAACTGCTGCTTCCAATTAAGGTTAAGTGTTTATTGCTACTCAAATATATTTTCCATTTTTGGATTTATGCAAATTTCTTTTCCTATGACATTGGAAAAAGTCAAAAGAAAATCAAAGCTGCATTACACTCTTTTCCTGGCATCTCTTGCAACCATTAGAGTCAAAGCTATCTCAGTAAAAGGTTACAATTGGCACCAAAGGAACACTGCGCCATTATTATTCCTGGAGAAAGAGAGCAAAACCAGACTCTCAGACTTAGGCGCATTTTGCCTTCTCTCTCCTCTTCACTCACTGCTTCACTCACTGATGCTGCTTTCAAGCTCTGCTGCTGCTTTGTCTGTAACATGCACCAATTTGAATGTTCTTCGGTGTCCTTTTAACTGGCACATTTACTGTCAGTGCATTGGCTACCTACCACATCAGCTATTACAGTATCACTGTCACTGGCCTCCTTCCCGTATCTTTTGCTCTCTTTCATTTCTCCCACACTGTAGCAACTGCATCCTCCTCCTTGATATCTAAATTGATTTATTACTTCCCAACTGCAAATCTCACTGCCTCATCACTTGCCATCTGACATGTAACATCCTTTTCCATGATTTCAAAGTCATGATTACATCCCTTTTACTCATATTCCTTTATTGTTCCTTGCGAAAGCCCATGGCTTCTCTTTTTTGCTATCCCCATGATTTCCACTAGTAATGCTTTGGCATATCTCAATGCATATATTCACTATATAAGAATTGTGCCCTCAGCCCTTTTTAAATGTGTTGCTCTGGGTTTTACCACCTTACCCCGATACTTTATGATTTTCCTTCAGCTGAAGACTGTAATTTTCCTTGTGAAATGGTTACTCTTTTATTGAATACTTCTTCTCGTAATACATTCACCATGTCTTTTGGCATTTTGTGTTATCCAGAAAGACTTTGTCTTCCACCTACAGCTCTGCTTTTATTTACCTCATTCACCCCCCTCCATTAAGTACCTGCCAGTGTCTCAGTATTGTGGCATGTGCCCACCATCCCCTGTAATCAATAGTGCTCTTGCTCTGGGGTGCCTATGCATCTCCAACTCTTTGTCACTTAATTCCATTGTTGTAGGCCACATTGCCTTGCCTTTCAAATCTTTACTTTTCATGAAGCTTAGTTATATTGAGCTCATAGCATAAAACACTTTCAGTGGCACACTAATGTTCAAAACAAACAATGAAAAGCTGCAACAAAAGACCTTGTTTTCAGTCTTTATGCATGTTTTAGCTTGGCATAGAAAACAATTTCCTTGCTTTGCTTTCTGACCTTGGGCAAGTAATTCCCCTTGGCACATCTGGGTTTTTTCTTCTGTGAAATGGAGATGAAGATGTTGAGCTACTTTGCAAAGTATTTTCAGAGCTACAAATAAAAAAATGTTCTATAAAAAGTGGTTGTTATTATTATTCTTATCATGATTGTTATTCTGTGTGTCAGTGAAATAAGCACAATGTCTATTCTTAGCAAATAATAATGGTGATAGTTGGTTTGACTCGTCTAAGGCTTTCTTGAGTGGCTAAGTTGCTAATGGAACTGGTGTTCTATACTCCTACAGACTTCTCAGGTTTTTTGCACCCATGTATTTTTTGCAACTGTTGTACTGTCTTTCTTGCCTTTTTTTATTCTCTTACAAAGCTTTTCTTATCTTGATGTAGAGTCTATTTCCTTCTTTCATGGCAAGTGCAAGGTCTGGCCTTAGTATTGTTTGCTGTTCAAATTGCTCTGAACCACTTGTCTAGTAGAATTGGCTCTTCTTTTCTTAAAGAAAAAGAAGAAAAATAAGAGGGGGGAAGGAAAAAGAATGAAATGTGTGCCTTTTTTGGTTTATGGAAACACTTTTCTACAATGCTACATTTAAAAAAAATAAATTAAAAATGTTCTACTGTCCCCCTTAGTAGAACAGTCCCTGAAATTTTGCCATTTGCACTGTAGGAAAGAAAGCACTCTCAGATTGCTGTTCACAGATTTCTTTTCCTTTGGGGGATGGTCTTATTCTGAGTGCTTTTGTTCTGTAATATCTATGTTTGGGAGAATGCCAAGCTCATCCAGGACAGCACAGGCAGCTCTTTCCATTGTCGGGCTTCCAATTAAACTAATGCTACCAGCTGTGAGTTCTTTTGTCTGCTCTGGACTAGGTTGTGGTATTGTGCTTTGCACTGCATCTCTCCAGCAGAGCCTGTTGTCTCCATACTAATAGTTTGGGCAAGAAAGGGGGGCCATGAAACATGAACACTCAGAAAAGAGAGGGGTTGTAAAGGAACTTCAGGCAATGTGAGTTAAGCTAAGAAATGGACCTTCTAAACTCGGGAAAAATGTTTAAGTGGAAAACAGAAATGTAATCCTTTCTATTTAGATCATTCTAAAGTGTTTCACAAAGGTGTCGATGTATCATAATCACCAAAGTATAAGAGAAATCAGATTACTCATCCAGAATTAGTGAAACAATGAAGTAATGGCAGAGGTGGGACCAGGATATGAGCCTTCAGATTCTCAGTCCAGTGCCAAATCATCTACATCTTGTTGTTTCTTGATACTGGAGGAGATAGGGTGAAGTACATGTTTGGGGTTTTTTATTATTTTTTTTTTTTAAGAGGTGGAGGAGGACACGTGAAGAGGGAGTGCAAGATGCTTTGCCTGGTTGGAGCAAGCATTAAGGGCAGGGGGAGAATAGGCAACGGGAGGATGAAAGGCAGTGTTCTGCAATGCTCAGGGGA
Organism: Myiopsitta monachus; assembly: GCA_017639245.1. NCBI lineage: Eukaryota > Metazoa > Chordata > Aves > Psittaciformes > Psittacidae > Myiopsitta > Myiopsitta monachus. The sequence goes on along the minus strand of CM029917.1, from coordinate 66,916,942 downwards.
AGAAAAAGCAGCTAGGAAGTTAAAGTTAGATCGAAGATAGGCTGGAGGGGAAAATTGCTTGACAATCTGACTGATAGGTGGCAAGGAAAGTGTAATTTTTGTCAAATGGCATAAAGTTCAGTGCTTTATTCTCTTAACAAGACTGCTCCCCTAGCTTGTTGTGAGCGAGTCCATAAAATAAGAATTGTTGATGCTCAAGGTTTAAACAGGTTTTGTTGTTGATATTTTTTCCCCAACACTTATACACAGACTTTCAGAGAACACTGAACTAGAGTAAATCCCTATGATTTTATCGGGATTCTATCTTTTGCTAAAATTGTCTGTAATTTTATATTAAGCTGCTTTAAGACAGTCTTTTTTTTTTTTCCTTATAATTGCTGCTATGCAGCAATTGTCTGCTCTGCAGCAAGCAAGCTAGCTATTAAAAAGGTATCAGACACAACGTGCAGCTTAATAACTTCTCGAATGGTACTGGGTGGGGATGTGAAAATAGCAACAGCGCAGGGGCAAGGATGGACAGAATAAGGGATGGAGGAAGTTGCACGATACTAAGGTAGTATATGCTTCATTATTAAATAGGTAATCAAGTGTAAATCTACCCATAGTTTCAAATGAAATTAAAAGTCTTCATTTTGCTGAATGGGTGAATGTAAATCGCACATACAATACTTTGAGCAAGGATTCTGGCAGGTGCAGTTTGGCTTGAGTCAGTGAGGGGTCAGCACAAGAAAAGGGAGAATTTTGGATTAATTCTTAGAATCTAGGCCCTTATTTCTTTGCATTCCTTATTTTTCAATGAGCTACATTAATTTTGCAGATAGACATCCTTTTTGGGATGCTGGGATCCTAGCAGTCAACTTTGTGATGCACCTCTAGCCCTTCATCCAATGTCTGCCACTGCCTGGCTTTAATTGATTTAATCTCATTCTTTCCCTGCCCCTCTTCACCCATTAGCACTCATATCGAACCCTTCTACAGCAGTGCTGGCAAGGTACAGTCTCCTCTGGCCAGATCTATCAGCACTCCAGCCTCTCTTTACCTCTCAACCACAGACATCCTGAAAAGCTTTAGCGCTTTTTTGGGGGAGTATATTAATGTTCACATGCTAGAGGAGATGGCAGCTAAAGCCATTCTTTAGCTGAAGATTTGTGCCTGTGTAACTTCTTTAAAATGCTGGAAGTTTTGTAATGTTTTCGAAAGCAGTTCAGCCTTCATGAAAGGGTAGGAGCCATTACTCCTCTGAGACAAAACCTGCTGCATTTCTTGAATACTGAGTGAAACAAGATTTGAAAAATATAAGATGTTTTACTGCTGTTTCTCTGCCTGGTGTGGTAATCTGCCAAGATACGTGCCCTCTGTGTGCCTCTGTAGTATTGAACAGAAGAGCTGCAGGTTGGCTTGTAAGGAGCTAAAAAAAAATTATATGTCTGGACTTTTGTCCAAAAAGAAAGCTTTCAGAGACTTCAAGCCTTTGCAAGCTGTGTTTCTTTCAAGGTCTCTCATTGCCTCCTGCAGGAGGTGTCAAAATACCTTTTGTGTATAAATCATGCCTCCCTTCAAACTTCTAGTTTATGTTTTCAAGGCTCAGATGAATTATTAAATTTTAATGTGATGGGTTTAACGTTACCATAATTGACAAAGCCTGTATACAGGAAGAAATCTGACCCAGAAAAGACTATCACAAAATTATTTTCAGTAAAAACATCCAAAGGTTGTTGTGGTGCAACAGTGATGTAATATGTGCTCTCTGGTAATATTTGTTACTCTTAGATATCAGAAGTTTGGATTATTTTTCCCAAACAAAGAAATCACAAGGCTTAGGAAGCACAGCTGTTAAGACTCAAATACAGGTTTGTTTTACAGTCAGGACAAACTAAAATCTAAAACTAAAAAAAAATAAAGGTTAATTGCAAGTGAATTTAAAATACTGTTAGTGGTCTGAGTTGTGGATAATGGAGAGGAGGGGGAAATTGGCTGATGTTTACAGAGACGATGTAAATGAAGTGGCTTTCTATAACCTTATCAAGAAAAGGAACAGGATAGACTCTATTATCTGCACTGCAGAGGAGAATATTCTTTAAATCCAGTCAATAATATTCCCTTCCCCCCCCCCCCCCCCATCTTCCCCTTATTTCCCCTTATTTCCTTCTGAATAATTTTCAGGATATATTAAAAAACATGCTGTCACTCATCTCAAAATAATTCGGTTCTAAGACTTGGATAAACCATTGTGTTATAAAGGAAAAATAATTTGCAAGAGTGGAATTGCTATCCAGAAGTGACTAAAAAGATTTATTTAAAATTGGAGGCTAGGGTTACTTAATCATGGGTCTCATAATCACACTTTATCCTAACTTCTTGCATCTGAGATTATGAACACCAAACAAAAAGACCTGTAGTTTATTTGTTTAAATTTCTTGTAACTTTTATAGAATCATAGAATAGTTAGGGTTGGAAAGGACCTTCAGTCCTTTAGATCTGGTTCCAACCCCCCTGCTATGGGCAGGAACACCTCCCACTAAACCATGCCACCCAAGTCTCTGTCCAACCTGGCCTTGAACACCACCAGTCTTTTCATGTCTTTTTTTCATGTCAATACATTCTCTTTCTGCAGTGAATTCATGACAGTTTGGGGACTGTAGTTTTTAGGTGATAAAGACCAAAAAATTGCATTGTGGTTAGCATGGCCACTTGATTAAGAGGGAACTTGAAAAAAATCTAGACTTTAACCTTTTTCCTTACCTTTTGCAGCAGGGAATTTGCATGCTAGAGTCCATCAGTCTTCACTAGCATCCCGAAACTAAGAAAGGATTTGAGGAGCAGCCAGCAGCATATTATTCTCAAAGTAAACAAGAACTAATAGCTTGTATTTTCAATGCTGCATAGAAGTTTTGATTACCTAATATCCATTTAAAGGTGCTGAAGTCACCTGCCATTGTATTTTTCCCCTTGAATTAGCTGTTTATCCTGATTTGGATGTGCATTAGTCCAAATGTGGTGACTCTCCTTCTACAGAAATCGAGGGAAAGCTAATTTGGCCCAGTCGTATGGAACCCTCCTGGTTTCAGAATCCTTGAACAACTTCCTAAACATGGAGCACTTCCAAAACACAGAGCACAGACACCGGGGAAAAAACTGTTTATAACTTCTCACTCTCCATCCGAAACGGAAATATCAGTGAAGAGAGGGTTGTTCTTTTTTTTGTCACATTCAGCTAAGTAGCTTTGAGGCAATTCTCTGTGGGGTAATTTGTGGAAAACATCTAGGTGTGGTGAGATTGAAATGATGCCAGCTTTGGGAAGGAGATCCAGAGGATGTCCTTGGGGTGCCCAAATCAGGCCTATGGGGCCAGGACTCTGGGAAGATGGTTTGTATCTAATTTCTGTTCACTCAACGTATGCTCAACAGTACAGTTCTGGATGGAGCCTGGTAGTTTTTAAATTGTAGAAGATAAAAAAGACTCTAAAATACATCTCTGATTATTTAAAGGGATACTAGCCACTCTTTATGTACAGTATTTAGCATTTTCAAATAAATAATATTAAGAGTTGGTCTTTGTTTACGCTGTAATTTAAATGGGAGGAAATTAGGGCTGTTACTGAAGTCTTCCAAGATCTTATGCTAAATTTTTTTGTTGTTGTTTTGTCAATTTCAATTTCCTGTTTTTTCAATATGAGGGTGTTTTGTTATGATTTATTATCAGGAAGAAAAGGGGAGAAATCAGTAAAAAATGCTCACATTTGTAGCAATAAATCTCAGTAGTCCTTTTTTTGGTGCCTATTATTCCTGCATCTGTTTTTAAATTAGCTCTTATTTATAGATTTATTTTTTTTTAATTACAGCAACTAGTTATTTAAGGACCTACCTTTGTTTCCATTTTATGGAGAGCACATTTTAAGGACACATTTGTAACCATAGCCATCCAAAGTCTGCTTTCCTAAAAGTGCTTATGCAGGCTGATAGCTTAGAAGTAAATTATTTATTTCAAATTGGAATGGCTATGCTCTTATTTAAAAAAATACCATACTGAACACAAAAGTAAGGGGTTTATTTCCTTTAGATGCTGTGCCAAACTAATCTAGATGAGACTTTAAAACATGGCTCTTTGTGTTACTGTTATCAGCCCATCAGTGTTGGCAATTCAGTTACTTTGCATTTTGAGAAAGGCAAGATAAGCAGAAGGGTTAAATATAGTGTAAGGTGCACACCAGTGTGTGCTGTATGTGCAATGTGCTATATGTGCTTATCAGTGAAGAAACATTTTAAATTATTGATAGAAGCATGACCAGCAGGTCGAAGGAGCTGATCCTGACCCTCTGCTCCTGTGAGATCTCACTTGGAGTATTGTGTGCAGTTCTGGTGTCCTCAACATAAAAAGGACATGGGACTGTTGGAACAAGTCCAGAGGAGGGCCATGAGGATGATCAGAGGACTGGAGCACCTCCTGTATGAAGATAGGATGAGAAAGTTGGGGCTGTTCAGCCTGGAGAAGAGAAGGCTGCATGGAGACCTCATAGTAGCCTTCCAGTATCTGAAGGGGCCCTATAGGGATCTGGGGATGGACTCTTCATGAGGGACTGTAGTGATAGGACAAGGGGTGATGGGTTCAAACTTAAACAGGGGAAGTTTAGATTAGATATAAGGAAGAAGTTCTTTACTGTGAGGATGGTGAGGCACTGGAATGGGTTGCCCAGGGAAGCTGTGAATGCTCCATTGCTGGCAGTGTTCAAGGCCAGGTTGGACAGAGCCTTGGGTGACATAGTCTAGTGCAAGGTGTCCCTGCCCATGGTAGGAGGGTTTGCAACTAGATGATCTTTAGGTCCTTTCCAACCCTAACTATTCTATGATTCTATCCTATTTTATAGACATTCTAGATAATCTGTCCGTGCAATGTATAAAATTCTGTGATCAGTTTTATTCCTTTAGCCGGTGAAGATCCAGTTTTTTTTTTCTTATTCTAGTTGATGGCAAACTAATATTCCTTGATCGTATTGACAGTAGACTAAATACCTTCTTGGAAATACAATCTCTAAGGAGTCATAGTAAATGAAATTGTGGTAGAATTTTGAATGGCAAGATAGCATTTAAGTCCTTTTACATATATATGCCTGTGTGTAGATTTTTTTAATGCAGATGGGGCGAAATAAACATGGATATCTCTCGCTCAAGAAGAGAATGCAAACAGGATTTCAAATATGTTTGAACTAGAGCTTTTAGTCAATTGATAAGATACAGTTGAAAGTTTTGGATCACTTGGAAAAGGATTTAGTAGAGCTTTTGTTTGTAAGGGGGAAAAAAGGGTTAAGAAAACATCTAGACTTTAGTCTTATGCTATTTAGCAATCAACTCTTCTGCTGAAGCCAAAAGAAGTTCTGCTTGGCTAAGGAATATATCAATAACTGTCGTGGTTTAAGCCCTTAATAACTCACACAGTTTGTTCACTCACTCACTCCCCCTTTTTCTTCCCCCAATCCCAGGGAGTTGGGGAGGAGAATCAAAAGAGTGCAACTTCCACAGGTTGAGATAAGAAAAGTTTAATAACTAAGGTATAACACAAATCACTACTGCTACCACCAGTGATAATAATGACAAGAGAAGTACAAAGAAAGAGAAGACAACTGCTCACCAAGCCCGACCCAGCCAATGCACCCCACGGCAGCAAACACCCACAGTGCACCCCCCACCCCTCCAGGTCTCTGCTCTCTGTTTTCACATCCTGGGCAAGACGTGCTGTGGTATGGAATAACCTCTTTGGTCAGTTTGGGTCAGGTGTCCTGTCTCTGCTTCCTCCCGCCTTCCCCTCCTCCCTGGCAGAGCATAAGGTTCAGAAAGTCCTTGGTCAGACCAAAACATTACCAAGCAGTAACTGAAAACACTGGTGTTATCAGCGCTGTTCCCAGGCCCAAAATCAAAAACACAGCACTGCACCAGCTACCAAGAAGGAGAAAAATGACTGCTACTGCTGAACCCATGACAATACCATACATGACGGTTTGACATATTGTACAGGCTTTACTTTGTATGTGTTTATATTGTAGAAATTATATTTCTGTTCAAAGAACAATCCATTCAGACTGACTCAGAGGCGCACTCTGCATCATATGCACTCATTTTCTAGAAAAGCCTACCTCTGAGATAACAGTCCTTTTTCCAGCAGCAAACTCTGTGTATTAGATAGCCACTAAGTGTACATGAATAAAATTTATTTGTGAGCATAATTAAGTGTATATTCTTCCGGGCCAGCACACACGATTCTCATGAGCATAACATGAAGAAAGAGCCACACAGGCAACTTCAATCCTGAGGCTATTGTAACAAATGTAGTGCAGTGTCAAGAGAGAAGATTTCAATCTTTTAGTTTGTTTGCCAGTATTAGCATTTGGCCCTGTGGAGCTAAATGTTCCATGCTACTTTCTTCCCCTTCATATTTCAATACCAATTTTTACAAACCCCGTGTTTCCTATGTCAGAGCATTACAGGGAACATACTCATTATGCTCAGTCTGAAAGCCTGCCTGGAAATTTAGGCATTTTCAAGCAATTTTTGTGACACAGTTTGACACTGCTATATTTTTAAAAGTCATATTTGACAGACTGCAAGTTTACGCTGCATATTTTTTTTTGAACAGGTGGCATCAGGGCCATGTAGACTTAAATTTTCATTGATTTAAAAACAGGCTTTTGCAAAACCTAGCATTTGTTTTATTTGTCTATTGCTATATAGCTATAAAGATATCTATTCACATATAGGTACAGGTATTTATTGATGGATAGGTCGATATATCATTAAAAATAATTTGTTTCACAAGCAGTAGCATACTCATTGGGATATGCAACCTAGATATTGCAAGGCTTGGTGCAGGAGAACCACATCAAGAAGAAGATTCAGCATCTCCCTACAGAGATAACTTGACAAGCCTTTTATCTTTGTTGAAAGTGATGATGAAGAATGTAACAAGCAGCATAAAAGATTAATACCTAATAAGATTGTTTTGAAATGTTCTGAATTTTAGTAACTTGTGAGATATTGGTAATTTTTTTGGCCAATTACCAGCGATCTTGGTACTTTTCTGAAAAAGGGTACTTGTGGTTATTGAAGATGTATTATCTTCAGCCCGAAGCCTAGAAGCTGGCCCAGAAGCTGAGCTATATTCAGAGCGCATATATAGAGGGAACACTATATCCTAAGCCTTAACACTTTGATACCCCTCTGTGGAAACACTTGCCCTCCCATAGTTATCTGCAAGAAGAATTCAGAAGTGTTTCCATCAGACAGAGGCTCAGCAGCATCTGCATGCTATGGGGGTCCACCGTGGCACATTCCAAATCTCTGTATCTCAACAAGAATAATGCACTGGCATTAGAAGTTAGTTAACTGCATTCATGAACTCTTGTGCTGTTCTTTGGCTACAAAGTCACTCTCCATATGTGCCTGAACGTGGAACTCCATTCCTCACACTGTAAATATTCCCATCGAAATCAATAAGGGTTTGCAAACTAAAACATTAGTCACAGTAAGAGCCATATGATATGAAGCAACAGGTCTGGCACTAAAATATGTTTTCATATTTTTAGGGGAATATATTCTCACATGTGGGTTTCTTGGTTTTGCCTGCACCTGTTGTGTGCTCAGAATATTCCTGCAAAATAAATGATTGTACATTTTAATATTAGATATTCATATGTAAATGCATATTACTCTTTACTGTCCCATTACCTAATTTACATGTATAAATGCAGGTTAATTGCAGGTGTAGTTTTGCCAGTGGCAAATTGAGTATTTCAAAATTTAGTCTTAGGTGTGCTCTAGGGAATTATGGTACAAGCCTGTGCAGTTTCTTCATTCAGGTTCTCAAGCCTGTTAGAAACACAATATAAACACTTGACTGTGCTTTATTTCACAGGGCAATCCTTCAAAATTGCAGACCTAATCATTATTAAATAATTTGATAATTATTAATTGCATTAACTTTAATAATGTTAAACACCTTTGGTATGAATATGTATGTCATTGGTATTGTATTTCAGCCTGCTGTTATTTTTTGTGTTATTTTTGCATAAACAGCTCCATGTCTTTCTTACAGAAGTGAGGAGAGTAAACATATAGAAATTTTTTACTGAATTTTGAAAATACTTTGCTATTTATAAGACTAGATTTGGGGGATTTTTCATTTGTTTATTTTAAGCAAAAGTATAAGTTAGAAAAGATTATCAGATATATCCCCTAAAACCCAGATGCAACTCAGGTTTTCTTGGACAAGTTAATGTCTGTAATCATATTCAGTTGTCTTCAAAAGTTGACAGCAAGCCTGAGTTGTTATTTCTTCAAGTTTTCTCTGTATAATGCAAAGATCCTATTCATGGAGTTGTACTCGACTTTGAAGAATGCTTATCTCTTTGGGTGGTCATGCTAATTCAGTATCTGGAATCAGTTCTTAATGTTCCTCAAAAGGCCCCGGGGTAGGTCTTGTTTTCTAGGGGTAATTAGTTTCTGGACAAGATGGACATGGCAGTCTTCCAGATTTCACCACATGACAGCTCAAATTGAATCAAGTAAGCCTCATAATTTTAATGAATTTTAGGTCTGATTTACTCAATATGCAAAATTTGATCCATACTTCACTTGATTGAACCTGTTGTGTTTCAATTCCCAGTGTCTGTGCTTCAGCAGCAAAATAGGCCCTATTCACTGAACCTCTCTCACCTCAAATATTGCTGTGTTTTCTTACAGCCTGCGACCTGATGAACCAAGGCATCCTGGCTCTTGTTAGCTCCATTGGCTGTACGTCAGCAGGATCCCTGCAGTCGCTGGCAGATGCCATGCACATCCCTCACCTCTTCATCCAACGCTCAACAGCAGGAACACCAAGGAGCGGTTGCGGGCTCACCAGGAGCAACCGCAATGATGACTACACTCTCTCTGTCCGCCCCCCTGTCTACTTAAATGATGTCATCTTGAGGGTGATCACAGAATATGCCTGGCAGAAATTCATTGTTTTTTATGATAACGACTATGGTATGTACTTATTTAGCAGGGCAACTTTTATTAAATCCATAATTCTGTTGAAAGCAGTCACATTACGTTTTATAGTCTTCCAATAAATTATGTTTTGCTTGTGAACATTTACGGTTCTGTCAACACTTCACAGCACCTCCGAGAAATCTATTTTTAAAATCCATCAACATTTACAGGTTTACTTGATAATTTCTTTGTTAGAGTTAGCTGATAAATGGAGAACTTATCTGGCTTTCTATTCTGCCAGTATTTATGAAGCATAGCAGTTTTTAGCAAACTCTCTTATTCTTTGGAGTGTAGAAATATGGCAATTCAAGTGGCAATGTTTGAGATTTTACATTCTATAGAAATGTTTACTGTATGGTGAATCTTTTTGTTGGTGTATAGTTGATAGCCATTATCTGAAGCAGTGGTGAATGTAGGTCAGAGGCCTCAGCAAGAACAAGCTGCTATTCATAAGTATAAAACTTGCAGAGTACTGGTAGAGGGTGCTTAGTTCCGTAAGACGAACAACTTGAAGAGGAGGGCCTGGAGAAGACAAGGCAACGTTCCTTCTATTTTGAGTTCATTCAGTGCTTCTGGAAAGTGCTGAGTTGATGGTTGTGTGATAGAGTAAGTGTGACACACATGGTGGCATCACAAGGCTGTGCCATCTAGCTTGGTAACTCAGCCAAGTTTGGTACAAGTATTTTCTAAGGCTGAGAGGAGAGCTGGACATATTTCAGTAGTGTAGGTGCATTATCTAACAAATGATCTTGTTTTCTATGGGAAATTGCTTTGAAACCAGGCCTGTTTTCTTCAGATGCATCCATAATTCATAAGTAATCATGACTGGTTTGGATGAACATTTTATAACTTATTTTCAAAGTTAAATCCTTAAGTTATGGAAAAATGCTCACTTCAGCGACTTGCTGTGCATAATATCTGGTTCATTCAGGTCAGATATTATTGATTTTTCTGTTCCCTGGCTACATAATAAATTCTTAAATTAGAAAGATAGAAAATGATTAATAGGAGAACTCCCATTTATAACTAAGCAGCACCTAAAAGCACCAGCTATAGGATAAAGAAGACACACAGAAAAAACATCCAAAAACCTTGCAGCAGATTATTTTTGTTCCTATTCCACGAGTTCGTGTATTTAAGTACTAGTGTACTTATGAAGACCATAATTTTGTCAGCTAAGAGATATCTTTTTTCATATATTTTTGAGTTTAAATCCCCCCAATATGATTGCTGTTTTTGAATAATTACATCTGTAAACATTAGTTTTAAGTTATCCAAATTTCATTATTTAATTTGAGAATGAAGTTCAGATATCATGTTGTTTTGTCCTTGATTTCTGGGTAAGAATTTCACTAGCATGTGACTTATGTAAAACAAATGCCTGCCTGCAAAGGGTAAGTTTCAGACCAGTAGCTCATTCAGTGACGTATTATCTCCAGACACGACGTGTAGCAGATACTAAGTCTTTCTACCAGCTGTTATGGTGTTCTGACTTCAGTAGTCTACAAGTAATGCCATGCTAGTGAAAACTGACCAGTAATCTGAACCAGATCAGTGGACATTGTCATGTACATCAGGAAAGGGTGTTAAAAAAAAATCTGTGTTTAGTAGCTATTTATCAGTCTATCCCTTTCTAACCATTTGTGTGGTTTGGGTATTTTGGGTGGGGTTTTTGTATTTATTTGGGGGTTTCATGTTGTCTGTTTTGTTTGTGTGTGAGCATAGTTTGGGGTTAATACCATTGACATACAACCTGAGTTTTAAGTTAAGCTACAACTTTGAATAGGGCCATTATGTTTCTTTAAGTCGTGCTAAATCCTCGACTTCATCAGCCATCTGAGGGCAGCCAGAAGTTACTATATTTTCTTTTTGATTCCTACAGGGGTTTTTATAAAATTTTGTTGCTGATTTCACTGTCGCCTCCTCCACTTATAATAAGGAACAAGAGAGCAGAAGTTTCAGTTCACCATCTCTAACCTAAGGCCTCTGTTGTTATTTCCATTACCCTGAGAATTGTTGTCTGTCTCCAATTCCTCTTCTTGCTCACAGTGAAATGCCTCTCTAATTCCTCACTACCCTGTTTCAGATGAAATCATTAGGTTTGACACAGTGATTTGCCTGTTCTTAATTCTCTTAGCCAGTTTTTGATCTATGGCAGTAGTTTTCCTCATACCCATGATGACGTTATATTCTTAGCAGTGCCTAGAGATCAGTCTTGCCATGAGTTTGTTATAAATCTTAAAAAATTATGTCACTTTCTCCCTTTTCCCCCCTATTTTATTAATATACTCAAAGCATTTCCAGTATGTTAGCAGTGCACATTTTGCCAGGTTCTGTATTGACTGAAGAGGGTCTTGCACAGAAGGAGGGGTGGAGAAATTTGGGTCATGAAAAGAGAACCTAGAATCACTTGTTAGTGGATTATAGAGTGGAGAAGTCTGAATTCAGTGTTCACTCTGCTTTGACCAAGAGTTTGGACTAGACGACCTCCTGAATTCCCATTCAGCTGTAATTATTCTATGATTCTGCGATGTTTGGGAACATTACTATTGGCTTCTGTGCCTGTTCTAGAAATCAAAACTGGGCATGCAGACATGGGATGGAATTCCTGGGGGCAAGCCATCCTGTTGGTCAGTGCCAGTGCAGGTAAGGGTGGCTGTCATTTCCTTTGGAAGATTCCAGCTTCATTCCTCAACCTTCCTAAGAGAATCTGCCGCAGTGTGAGATTTATTTATTTTCTCAGCTCACACAGACCTAAAATCAAAATATAGTTGGAAGCTTTGCTCAGTTTAACTGCTTGCAGCAGTTAGTATTAGACATTTTAATGTAACATTTAGTATTAAACATTAAAGTTAGGTGGGAGACCAACACTTGCATTAGAATTAAATTCATATTAGGGAGAGATTATTAGTATGTTCTGCACAGTCCTCTACAGAACTGATGCTTGTGCAAGCAGAGCGATTTCTTGCTCTGGTGGTCTTTTTTTGTATGTGTGCTTTCCTTCCCAAGGTGTGTATTATAACATTAAGTGATGTCTCCATAGCAGTAAATGACACTTTAGAAGTAATGGGAATGTAGATTCTGATATGTGTTAATCCATATTTTTTTCTCTTGTAATTTTTTTTGTAGATTAAAAAACATGAAATTGCTATTAGACTAGGTTCCAAAAACCAGCAGAATTCTCATACTCCTTTCTGAGAAATTATGTTGTACTAGCGATTTAATGTAACAATTTATAACAGAATTCCTCAGTTGTATTACTGAAATTATTTCCAGTAATAATTTCATTCTGTGAAATAAAAATGTCTTTCATACTAAGAAAAATAAGTCCTACTGTAAAATTGGGCTCATATCCAAAGTAAATACTGTGCTAAACCAGATTCCTTGATCATTTAAAAGAGGCTGCAACAGTTTATGTGTCAATTTATCAATATCATAGTTTTATTAGTGGAATTAATGTTGATTTTATCTTGCAGACTATCATAGATTCCTTGTCATTATCAGAGAGTTGGAGAATTATTTATAATTGGAAATGTGTCTTTCTGCGTGGCTGAGAGTTATTTCTTCAATACTATCATTTTTAAGACTCCCAAATTCTTTCTTGGATATAAATAGACGAGTATATTCAGTTTTAACATTTTAGCATTTCTTCCAACTAAATGCTAGAAGGTTCAAATCTACTTGTAGGTTCTTTACCAACAAAGAGAGTTAAAGTCTTTGAAGGAAGTAATTCTTTTATTAAGTCATAACCAGTTGGGTATAGAAGAAGTGATGTAGAAATAATTGACATCTGTAGTCAATTGATGGGTTTTTTCCAAGTAAAAGTGTAGGTAGGCTGACTATTCTAACACAAAACAAAACAAAAGGCGCCTTGATAATAATAATGAAAATGTTTTGTTGCTGTTACTTAATTAAGCTGAGTAACTAGTGAAATATTTTAGTAAAACCATAGTCTGATGAGAGTGGTAGAGCCTTGCCAGTAACAAATGTGAGGCTAAAAACTAGTAACATTTAATGAGTGAGAAGGTGAGAAAAGAGAAAGCTAACTTGTTTATTTTATTTACTACGATTGCATCTTTAGTGTATAAATGCAAATTAACTTGTAAAACTCAGTGAGGTGTGTTGTCCTTTTCCTCCCTATTCTTGTTCTCTCGTGAGGTGATGTAGATCAAAATCCCAGTGAAAATATTGCAGTCAGTTTTCTTGTATTCACTGTGCTTTGTTCCTTGAGGTAAAACAAATTAAAGGCCTGCCTAGGACATGAAATCTGATTTTGTTTAAGAAAATTTCATATGAGGATATTGAAAGTGTTCAAGGACAATTCTGTGCTTCTTCAAAAGCCATTAAGCCTTCTTGCAGAGTAAAAAAGTGGGTGGCATGAAATGCAGCAAAATTATGCAGTAGATTGATGCTGTTCTCAACCTGCTATTAAAATTACTATCCACACAATATCTGCAAGCCACATTTACTTCATTTCAGCAGCCAAACTGGCTCTTAATCTCTTAATTCATGACTGCTCAGCTCAAACCATACAATCACTGTGATGCAGAGGGTAGCTGTGCATCTCCTGCTTAAAAGCGAGAGAAGAGGCTGGGCAGTCCTTCCACTATGTCTCTGGACACTTCCTTAGGACCATCAGCACTCTCTTCAGTGAAGGCATTTTCAGACTGGACACTATAAGGATATAACTTATACCTTTGGAAATGCAGAGTTTAGGTTTGTAAAAAGAGCCACTGACACCTGTAAACATTTTGAGCAAGCTTTGCCAATTTATTACATTTTTACTTTATGATTTGAAGCTCAAAGCAGTTAAAACACAGTTTGAGAGAGCCTCATCCAGGGGCTGGCATCTGTCAAGAGCCAGTCCCCAAACAGTAATGTGAAAAAGACCCTAAGACGTTCAATTGCAGAGGGAAAAAAATGAAAGTTATTTGAGGATATAAATATGTGAGCCAGGGCTACATAAGCAGAGTAATTGACCTAGAATCCCAGCATACTGTTGATTTTTATGTCTGTGGTGTACCAACAAGGGGCAGGCTTTTGTAATTTCTGTCTTAGTCTTCAGGCAGTTTTCAGTTCACTGCATTTTCCAGGAATGCGTAGGTACTTTTCTGTAGTGGTAAATTTGTTATGAAGAGATCAGTCAATCATTGCAAGAACATAATCGTGAATTTAGTGCAATTTACAGCGTTGGTATCTCTGCATCTCTAAGATGAAAGGGAGAAACTCTAGCTGTTTGAAAACATGAATTTTTAATGTTTTGTTGGTTCCAGAGCAGGTAGAAAAATTCTACACTTTCTCTAGAAAGGCTGGGGGAATTAGACTGTTTCTGGAGAATGATTTTTGTCTTCTTTTCTATTCTCTTTTATAGTGATGGCAGTAATACCTTAAAACCCCTCTGTATTTTATATATATGAAAAAAAAAAATTCATGAAACCCCACTTCTCTGTCCAGTTTCTGGCCTAACCTTATGTTTTTCAGCCCAGTGTGCCTTTGATATGCAACCATCAGTCAATTTATGTGCTATTTACTGATTCCGGGACTAAGCTATCTTTGCTTACAATTTCTTGACCTTCTTGCTAATACTATGTATATTTCACAGTGGGTATTTGCCATTCTCTTAGGTGGTAATTTAACTTTTGTGAAGAAAAGAAACATAACCAGCATTAAGGCTATGAAGGGGATTTGCTCTGTGAGGCATTCCGATAGCAAATAGAGGTTGAAGTAGTGATTGAAGATTTCACTGAAAGGAAAGGGAGGAGGTTAGCACTAGGAAGGAGTTTAGAGTGCATGGGTCTCTCAAGACTTGCTCATGGATCTTGCCTTTTGCCCTTCAGCATACACAGGTGTTTCAGACTATTTGCGCGCCAGTAAAGGATTAGGGCAGTGGTGTATGGTACCTGTTCACATCACTAAAAAGATGTCTCAGGCTCATTCTGAGGGAGTGTTTTGGAGAAAAACACAAAATACAATCTCAAGGAGGAGAGCAGTGAGATCTTCTGTAATTTGAGGGTTCCAGCCTGAATAAACAGGTCTGTGAAACTAAGAAGACAAGAGAGATCATTTTCCCCATCCCTGCCCCAGGAAGGTGGTTGTTTTCAAATGAATTACATATAGTGCTATGTGATTAAGAGTATTGTTCTTTAGTAATCCTGGAAAAGGGATTTTACCTGAAACTCAAAAGGCTGAGCTGCTTGCAGAGAGGCTGCCTCCTGTTTAGTAAGAGGGCTGATGTTCTAAGATGATGCCCATCTGTGCTTATGGGCCCTGAACTCCTAGTATGTCCTTTAAAAAATGTTTAGAGTAATTGGTGGATAAGGGAAGAGCAACTGATATTATCTACTTGGTTTTGTGCAAGGCATTTGACACCGTGCTGCATGACATCCTTGTCTCTTAATTGGAGAGGCATGGGTTTGATGGATGGACCACTTGGTGGCTAAGAAATTGGCTGGATGGCTGTACTCAGAGGGTTATTTATGGTCAACATCAAAGCTTTAGGGAGACCTTAGAGCAGCTTTCTAGTACATAAAGGAGGCCTACAAGGAAGCTGAAGAGGGGCTTTTTGGAAGAGCAAGTAGTGATAGGACAAAGGGGAATGGTTTTAATCTGAAAGAAGGTAGATTTAGATTAGATATTAGGAAGTTCTTTATTGTGGGAGGTGCCCAGAGAAGTTGTGAATGCTCCACCCATGGCAGTGCTCAAGGCCTGGCTGGAAAGGGCTTTAAGCAACCTGATCTAGTGGAAGGTGTCCCTGTCCATGGCAGCAGGGTTAGAACTAGAGGATCTTTAAGGTCCCTTTCAACCCAAACAATTCTATGATACTAAGTACTTCCATTGACACTTCCCTGCACACACATTTTCCATATATACCATGACCACTGACAAAGATGTGTTTGAAACCATAACATTTTCAAATAATTTAAAGTCTTAATGCAAGTTTAATAAAGATTCATAAAAGAATAATGATCTCTTTAATCGATTGCAAATGCTTATAATTACCCTGGGGCTGTTTTCAGCTGCCTAATGACTATAATATTCTCAAGTCTGTCTCCAGACAGTGTTAAAACTGTTTATTACTCATCTGGCTCTTTGCCAACTTCCCTTACTCATTTACTTCACTGCGCCTCAATAAACACATAATTAATTCAAGCTTATTATCAAACTTTTTTTTATTAGTATTATCTCATCCGTATAGGGAAAGGAATATATGTTTTTCATCTGTGTAACTTCAATGTGTCTCTTAGCTGCTAACTTGTGATATAATTGTTTGTGAAACCTTTGTAACAACTTGCTTTTGTTGGCTGACATTACCACTGCAAATTGAATACATGTTTTGGTTGACCCTAGAATTATCCAACTTCTGAGATAACTGAACTATTCTATAAAATTTCTCTAATGGAACAATGGCCATGTTTCTGGTTTTTCACCACACAATAGTTGGGGAAATGCATTCCAGAACTACAAGTGAATGTGTAGAAAGGTAAGAGTGTTTGTCATTCGTTCATACTGCTGTCTTTAAGGATGGAATGGGTAAAGTATTCAAAGTCTTAGCCTGACAGCTCCCTGTGTTGTGTTAGTAAGGAAGGAAGACCAAATTTTTAATTATATCTAGAATTACAATCCCGAGGTCAAAATAAAACTGTAGATGTTCTAATATCTGTGTAATGGGTAATCGCTGTAAAGGAGGTGCTCTCTCAAGGTTTTTCAGGGAGATGAGATTTCTTTCATATACACGCAGTCTGCAAATGTCAGATGAAAAGTGACTTATTTGAAGATTTTTGAGCGCCTAAACCTTGTACTGAGCTCCACTAGAGATTGTTAATTAGTTTTCAACTCTCAAGGCATTGTTTTAAAATCTTCTCAGCAGTATTAAAATGGATTTTGTAAGTTGATATTTTGGTAGCTAAATAAATTAACAGTTATCAAATGAAGAAACTATTGAACGAAGTATTTTGCATGTTTAATGGAAGAAATTATACCACCATTGGCAAAAAATCATGAGTTAGGCACAATAACATCATAAATGTCAGGTAGTATCGTAAATTGAAAAAGAAAATTTCTCTCTAGGAGTTCTAACCAGTCAAGAAAAAGAGGAAGCACAAACAGGGAAAAGCTAGAAAATATTTATTACAGTATTTCTAAATCTTGGTTTATCAACAGGGCTTTCATAGCTTATGTTCTTCACAGCATCAGTCCACTCATATTCCTGTTTCTTTAGTATAAACTTTTAATCAACTGAAAATATTGCGGGGCGGAAGGACACACAGAGAACAATTTGTCTGAAATAAGATTATAGCACACATAGCAACACTTTGTTTCTTACCAGCAAATGTGCAAGGACACTCACCTTGCTGTTCCTCACCACCTCCTTGGAAGGGGATGTGTAGCTTCTCATGCTTATGAAATCCAACAGGGAGCAATGGTGATTACAGGGAGAGTTGATGTATCATACAGACAGAAATATAGATTACTTGTTATTAAATAAAGGTATATATCTAGGCAGAGGTATAGAGTTCTATTGTACAGTCGTATAGGATTTAAGTACAATTTTTCAAGTTTGGCATGATTTTAAAGAGAGTAAATGCTGAAGGCAAGCAGCACAATGCTCTAAACTATTATCATTGGAGGCACTAGGCAGGGAAAATTTATTTCTCTACAAGAGGTTGTTTTGCTCAAAGACAACTCCTAGCAGCCTTTTGGAAATCTCTGTTGCAAACTATACTAAAGAAGAAATTGAATGAAGACATAGAAAGCAGGTTACACAGTCAAAATTGTGTGATTATAGAATATATTGCCTTGTCAACCTTCACGAGTGAGGGGTAATCACAGTCTGACTCCCTTTCTATTTCTGAGAAGCTAAGGAGGAAGCTAATACTCTTAAGGATTAGTTCTAGCTTCAATTTGATTTATCATTTTCATCCTTTGGGTTTTGTTTTGGTTTGATTTTTTTTTTTTTTCCTTCTTTCCAGTTAGAAACAAGAAAGTCAAAGGAAAAATCGTGTGTTGATCACCAACAAGGCTAGAAACTTAGTCTTGCATGATTTGAAAATTCTCTCCCCCCAACATTGATTCAGCTACTTGAGACAATCTGTATTGATTTTTCATATTTAAAGGGTAATCTCTAATAACTGACATATGGCATGAAACAAAAAGCTAATGTAAATGACACTTGGATGATCCATTAAAATAAGGATTACGTAGATATTTTAGTAGTGCCACCATAGTTCATAGCAAACAAAATTAAAGTTACTTGGGCTTATTACGGTTTGGAATACAACAATGTAAAGTATGTTTTTCTTCCTTTTTCTCAATCAGATGATGTTAAGAAATTTGAGAAAATTTGTTGTCTCTTTTTTATTTATTTATTTATTTATTTATTTTTAATGTGTGAAGTTTCAGAAAATTGTAAGTAAGGGAGGGGAAAACCAGTCATTCTTACCATTTACAAACTTTCAGTTTCCCCCAAGAAATGTCATCCCCACTTGTTAAGTTCCAGAAATTTTGATAATATGATAATTTTGTACGCAATTAAACATTTGAGCTTGATTGAATTTGCATACTGAGTTTGAACTGCTGCTATAGTCTCTGAACCTAGATTTTCCAGCTGAAACAGTTCAGGTAACTGCTTCCTCACAATTCCCACATGTTAACATGAAGCTATGTAGATTTGGGATTTTTTAAATGTCTTTGTTTTGCTTTGGAGGCTCACTGAATTACATATAAGCTGACTAATGAGAAGGAATCCCACTGCTGTGAAAGCAGTATGGGCTGTTATTGAATCATCGTGCTAAATTGTTGTTTTTCTCAGCCCTGATCTTAACCCTGTTAATAAATATCAACATGTGCACAGGAATGCAAACACTTTGCTCAAGGCTTTAAACAGAGCACTGGCACTGTCAGAATCTGGCTGGAGCTGCACATCTCCCTTGTGTACAGTGCATTTCCATAATTAGCAATTGCTGTCATGTTAGCCATCATTATGTAAGGAAGAATAGCTGTGCTAGACTTATAAAGCTTTCTTGATAAGAATTTGAACAGTGTCATTTGTTATACAATGGCTTTTCTCATCAACTGTGCAAATAAAGTGTTCTTTGGTATAAATCAGCCAGTGAATATTTATGACAGGTGCATTCACCTTTACTGCCACAGCTGAATCATCTGGATACTGTGAGGAAAATGTTCTCAGGTCTGAAATGGTATCAGAGGGAGGATGAGCTAATGACTGTAAACCAGGGTTGAGATAACCAAATTGCTGAGTTGAGTGCCTTGTAATTTAGGTGAAATACAGTGATAGAGGTGGATGGATTAATTCATTACTGCTGGTGAAGAGTGCACTCTTTTTCTTCTCCTGGCCATAATGTGATCTGAAAATTTTTTAGAAACTTTGCTTCTACTTCTAACTTTTAGATATCTCATTTTTAATCAAAGCATAAGAGATACTTAGCATGTGAGTTTATTTAATATTTGCTGCTCTTTTTGTACAGGTTATAAAATCTGTATTTGTATACATACTGTTTTTTCTATATGACATGTCTGAACCCCAGCATATTTTGTTCTAGGCTATTCTGATCATTGGACTTTCCCCAAGATGGATTTAGGAGGCTTGCTCCCTCTGAAATTTTTTATTACTCTGCATAGAAGCAGAGATGGCAAAGGATAGTTAGGTAGGACCAGAGAGAAGAAATGCAAGGAAAATCTGATCCAGTGATCAAAAAAGAAACCCTTGTGGAAGGACTACTTTTAGGGGGTTTTTTATACTAAGATCAGGTCATGGAAGTCATATATGCCAGTTAAAGACCTCAATGAAAAGAGAGCAAAGACATAATTCCTCCTGTAATCCTGTATTGAAGAAAGCTGCAGATTTTAAATCCTCCCAATCTGAAAATACTGGCTTCTTTTTCCTGCCACCTGACTGCGTATATTTTCTGCTGCACAGCTGCTGAGATTTCCAGTAAATGGTGCAAATGTTTATCTTAGGTGAGGTTTGAGTGTTGCTGCTGGGTTGGTCATTTAAGGAGATTTAGGTGTAGGACCTGTAGCCAGTGAAGGATGCTTAGCTCTGCACTGAGTATGCTCTGCAACAGCATTTAAGATACTTGTTTCTTGAGGTTTCTCCAATATTGAAAAGTTGCTTGATGAAAAGGCAGTGTGACTTCTGATGCTTGCATTTGATTTGCTTGTGCTTCATTTCCTAAGTTCTTTTTTAGGTCAGTTCAATAGTAACAAATACAGTAATGATAAGTCTGTAGTAAAGCTGGCACCTGACTCAGATCTCAGCTTGCTTAGCATTATGCCGAGTACCCGCATTTTAATGTATCAGTTCAGTCTTGAGAGCTTAGGAGGCCTTGTGCTCACCCATGCAGAATGCTCTGCTCATGCACCTTAGCTGCTGCTGCAGCTAGTCTGGTGCATACAGTGTTGAGCCTTCTGTGCACCAGCAGTGTAGACCATAAAGCCTTTATACAGACCTCTGCCTTGTTCTGGCATATGTATGTATGGGTAGTCAGGGAAGGTAATTTCCGTCAAAATCCTTTGCTTGCCTTGCCCTTTGTTTCTTACACTTTCCAAGCCAACTTCACAGTCACTTAACCAGCCACGATTTTGGTTCACAAGAGAACGTTTGTGATGTTTCTTTTAAATTTTCAGTCTGTTTTAACCATATAGCTATTGCTGAGTATCTGACTGCAGAATAGTATTATGTTCTTGTGCACACATGTATAGAGTGGTAGTGATGGCTTTACAGTAAAAAAACCAGAAAACGTGATACTAATCACTAGTGATGCTGAGTTGGGAGCGGAGACAGCAACTTTGGCTCTCGCATTGGTCTGTTTCTATGTAGTAACTTTGGCTTTCATCAGCAAGGAGTATAATTAATACTGGTGATAATGGGCAGCTCTTCTGTGTTTCTGGAAATGATTGTGACTCATGTGATTTAAATAGAAAATAGAAATGCATCTTCTGGCTGGGCAGCAGGTTGGCGATCAAATTCAGGGTGAGAAACACCTGTGTTCCAGACATGAACAGTCCTGTGTCTCCACAGCAGAGCCATCTGTGACACAGGTTGCTTGCCAGACTTTTCTGCAGAAGGAGTTTATCTATTAGAAAGATGATTCCATAGTGCACTGTGGATATGTGCCACTTTCAGACAATCCACACAGGAAAGATAATGCTGCCCATTCAGTGGCAGCATCTGTTCTTTGGCATACACTTTGAATATGATCATTGCTAGTGACTTGCTGCTGAAATATTGGAAGCACTATCATGATTTAAACAGCATTTAAATAGCAGGGTGTTTTATATGTGCTCTCTGCTGCTTCATAGCAGCAGGTGAGGATTCCAATACCTCCATTCTTCTAACTGGATAAGATGAGGTATACACGAAGTATGTATTTATTCCTGCCTGCAGCTTTGTGTTGTATCAGTGCCAAAGACAGAAGTAGTAAAAAAGTTTTATGAATGGTCTGATATCTTTTCTGTTAGAATTGTATCGATTTCCTAAAAGCATATTATACTGATACCATACTGTTGGCATCAGTGATAATAATGTAGAGTTATATAATACTATCAGACCTCTGTCCCTTTTGTCCCTTCATTTGGTGAAGATTCAATATAATTGTTGCATTGATTATATTTGCAGATATTTGTGGAAAACAAAGCTATTTCATCCCATAATCTGACTTCTGGGACAACAGAGATTATGCAGAATATCAAACAATAACTCCAGTCTGCTTATAAATTAAGGCCAAATGATCCTGTTTTGAAAGAACAAATAAAACTTGGGTAGTTCCTGCTTAACCTGTTCTGGTGACAGAGAGCAATATGTGGATTTATGCTGTAGAATTAAAGTTCTTGAAAAGGCTTTCATAGCCTAAGTAACTTTTCCAATTGATATTTTGATAGTGTATCTAGATCCTATCTAACAGTGTTGCTTGTACTTCAATGATTTTGACTCCAATTGGTCAGTTTTACCAAGGTTTCTATTCCATTTGTCTAGATGTTGAGTAACATAGACTAGCAATCCCAGCCACAGCTCCAGGTTGGGCAGAGAAGAGATTCAGAGCAGCCCTGCAGGGAACAACTTGGGGGTGTTGCTCTATGAGAAAATGAACATGAGCTGGCAGTGTGTGCTTGCAGCCCAGAAAGCCAACCGTATCCTGGGCTGCATCAAAAGCATGACCAGCAGGTCAAAGGAGGTGATCCTGCCCCTCTACTCTACTCTCCTGAGACCTCCCTTGGAGTATTGTGTGCAGTTCTGGTGTCCTCAACCTCAAAAGGACATGGAACTGTTGGAACAAGTACAGAGGAGGGCCACGAGGATGATCAGGGAACTGGAGCACCACCCGTATGAAGATAGGCTGAGAAAGTTGGGGCTGTTCAGCCTGAAGAAGAGAAGGCTGCATGGAGACCTCATAGCAGCTTTCCGGTATCTGAAGGGGGCCTATAGGGATGCTGGGGAGGGACTCTTTATGAGGGACTGTAGTGATAGGACAAGGGGTAATGGGTTCAAAGTTAAACAGGGGAAGCTTAGATTGGCTATGAGGAAGAAATTCTTTACTGTGAGGGTGTTGAAGCACTGGAATGGGTTGCCCGGGAAGTTGTGAATGCTCCATTGCTGGCAGTGTTCAAGGCCAGGTTGAACAGAGCCTTGGGTGACATGGTGTCCTGGTTTAAGCCAGTTCGCTCACTCACTCACTCCCCTGTCTTTCTTCCCCCAGTCCCAGGGGGATGGGGAGGAGAATCAAAAGAATGCAACTTCCACAGGTTGAGATAAGAACAGTTTAGTAACTAAGGTATAACACAAATCACTACTGCTACCACCAATAATAATAATGACAAGAGAAGTACAAAGAAAGAGAAGACAACTGCTCACCAAGCCCGACCCAGCCAGTGCACCCCCCAGCAGCAAACCCCTCACTGCACCACCACACTTTTCCGGGTCTCTGCCATTTTTTTTCATCCTGGGCATGACATGCTGTGGTATGGAATACCCCTTTGGTCAGTTTGGGCCAGGTGTCCTGTCTCTGCTTCCTCCCGCCTTCCCCTCCTCCCTGGCAGAGCATGAGACTCAGAAAGTCCTTGGTCAGACCAGAACGTTACCAAGCAGTAACTGAAAACACTGGTGTTATCAGCGCAGTTCCCACGCCCAAAATCAAAAACACAGCACTGCACCAGCTACCAAGAAGGAGAAAAATGACTGCTACTGCTGAACCATGACACATGGTTTAGTGGGAGGTGTCCTTACCATGGCTGGGGGGTTTGGAACTGGATGATCTTAAGGTCCTTTCCAACCCTAACTATTCTATGATTCTAACTGAGCGGTAAGCCTCAGGAACATTAGAATGCAGGGGTTAAAGTGGAAAGAAGTTATTTTATCATTTGCATAAATCTAGGCATATTTGTAGCAGTTCAAATAATCTTGTTGGTATTTAAAGTGCCAAAAAATCTAACATCTCTGATTAGACTGATGTTAATTTTCCTGATTTAGATATTAAATAGAAGCTGTAATTAGTATCTGATTCTCTTATGGAACTTTATTTTTGGGGTAAGCATGTATTTTATTCATGTTTTAACTATTCTTCAAGTGTTCAGTAATGCTGGTATTTCAGCAGTGTCTGAAGAATGGGGTTGCAGTCCTGAATGCCTAAAATATCTTAAATACCTAAAATACCATTTCCTTCCAGTTCATGGCATTTTAGAGCACTCAGATAAGATACCCAACATTCTGATTGTGGCAGTCCAGCTTCCAACCCGTTGTTAGTTGTTATTTTTTGTTGACTGCTTGATTATAAGCTCTTATGTGGTTATTTATTTGTTATTTGAAGTATCTCAGCAATCTGATATTGGAGGAGGATGGCTATCTGCAACACTCTCTAGTGAGAACATCTCTCCTTGGGAGACAGGCAGAGTGTTTTCTGTGGAGACTGAACTTAGTTTTCCTTATGGAACTGTTTGTGGCTGGAAGTAAGCTAATCAGAGTGTGAATGTCTAAGCCTCAGATCTTTTTGATAGGGCTGGTTGGACTTCCATGAAACAGAACTACCTAGATATTGTATTTTGCCTTAATCTGATGTCAAATGCTAAGATCACTGGTGTTTGTCAGAACCTTTAAACTTTCAGAGTATGTTGGCCATCCCAAATCCTCAAATGTGTAACTTCGTAAAGAGTATTCACTGGGCTTGGAAAAGGGGAAAGCTTAAATTTAGTTCTGGTGCAGTTTTTCCAGCAAAGTTGGCAAAAAGATATAGCTCAGGTATTTTAATTATTTCCTCTGGTCTTAAAGTGATCTTTAGTTCTTCTAAAAGATGTTACTTGTCAATGTACCCCCTGAGAAGGTAGCTACTGCAATCCTGATAAAGTAAACAATAGCTACCTGCTCCCCTGTTCTCTGTGGCTTGTCTTGGGGTTACCCTGAGCTGTTATCACAATGTACCAGTGCCATGTCACTTGTATGACCTGCAAACTAGACCACCCAAAGGGCCAGCCAGAAGCTCTTTTCTGATAGAGTTTATGGCTGTTCATGTAATAGCTCTTCTAGGGCTTAGCGTCTATTGTGCTTAAGCATTCCTGCAGTCTACTTTCAGTCTGATTTTCCAGATTTTGCTGTCCTCTCTCATCATATGCCAACTGCATCTAAGGTGCTTCCAGTTGTATGAACCCTTTTGAGATTCTTCATTCCATGTTTACTCATTCTATGTTAGGATTAAATAGAGCCTCTCTCCATGCCCCCCTCCCCAAGTATAAGGGCAGGGAGTAGGAAAGATGATAGGTGAGAATAAAAGATCTCAGAGTAGCCAAGACATTATGAATATCTAGTTGGAAGCTTTCTCAAATATAAGATGTTTTATGAAGAAAGACACATGATCAGCCTGTGGCCTCAGGTCTGACCATTCCCCTGGAAGACAAAGCAAAGCACCAAGGGTGTAGGAAGGAAGCAGAGCAGGAACTGCAACCCCCCAGGGATGGGATTAAACACCACACACCTAGGAGAGACAAGATTTAGTATTCTGTTGTGAGAAATACTTTTTGGGTGAGTTTTAACTACAAATGTCCCTAAACCCTGAGAAACCCTTCTTGTCAAAGAAATGTTTCTCGAGGAATTTCTTTCTGCAGTGGGTTACTGGTTTCCTTCCACCTACTCCCTTTCCCCCCTCCCCCCCTCCCCCCCCACTGCCTGTGTAAGAGAGTGTTTATTTTGTTGGCTCTAAGTCTGTATCTTACTCCTGTAAATGAGATTGGATGGGTGTGCAGGAGGCTGGTGTGCCAGCAGGGAAAGAAGGATGTCCTGCTGAATGTCCCCTGGGAAAGCAGGTCTGAGCAAGTGCCGGGGAGAGGAGTTGCATCAGGGAGCTGGTGGCTCAGCTCCAGAGAAAACATTGAGTAGCTGCAGTGGTGTGTAGGGGTCAGACAGTGAGGACTCCCTGAGGCTGGAGGGATTTTCCTGAGGTAGAGGACACTCTGTTTTGAATTACAAAGTCATTGAATGATTTTAAATTTAAGCTTCAAGTTTGGGGTTTTAGATAAAGCTATTCAAAAGAGCAGGGGAAAAAAAAAGAAAATCGAGCTTTTTGTTTGCTCTTGTGGAATTCACTACTGGAAAAGGCCTTTCAAAGGACCAGCATCACAATGTAAGAATGCCTACCCATTTTAGTTTGGGGAACATCAAAGATATTACAAGCTGCATGCTGAATACAGTATTTTGCTGATCAATTTTCCAAGTAATTTTTAAAGAAGGATTTATTCAGAATTAGCCAGAAAGCTCTATTAGAGCAGTTTGCTATGGAAGAACTGTTAAAATTCCACCAGCAGTGGCAGTACCCCATGAGGGCAGGCAGTACCACTGCATCTGTATGTCTGGTTTTTGTTTTGGTTTTGAAGGAAATAAATAGCTATGCAATTTAGAACAACGTTAAGACTTTTGGATGAGTGGACAGCCCCAAGCTTCACTTAGATATATTAAACTGCATAGTGTTGCATAGTTTTGAGTCCTTCAAAAGAAAATAGTCTGCTTTCTAAATTTCTCCCCCTCCAACAACCCTCACTAGAAGGAAGCATTGTCACCATACAGTCATCATAACTTCACTGCTCATTGTGGATTTTAACATGGAAGTCAGTCCTTTAAGAAAAATAAAGAACAAGTGTGGTGATTGAAAGAACAAATAAAGAAACGTGCTAGAAACATTTGTAGGCTTGTTTTCTAGTAGTTCCTTTGTACAGTAGCTGATGTGTGGCCATTATTTCTCCTCTTTTAGTGCTTTAAAAAATGCTATGAGCATAGCTCAGGAGGAGCTCTAGTGAATATTAAGTTAAAGCCCAAAGGGGTCTGTCTACCTGACACTGAACAAAACACTTATGTGAGATGAATTGAGCAGTTGTTTGTCTTTTTTCCACTTACTAATTAACATCTTGTTTGGCTTTTGATTTGCCTAGATATCCGTGGAATACAAGAGTTTTTGGACAAAGTATCTCAACAGGGAATGGATGTAGCGTTACAGAAAGTAGAAAACAACATCAATAAAATGATCACAGGGCTCTTTGCCACTATGCGAATAGAAGAACTGAACCGCTACCGGGACACTCTGAGACGGGCTATTCTTATAATGAACCCCTCGACAGCCAAATCATTCATAACAGAGGTATGTGTTTATCACTGGTAACTTCTTGTTTTGATGACCAAGATTCCAGCTGTTTGTCAAAAGATTCAATATATTTGACTTCATAAAAATAATCAAAAAAACCCCAACCAACCAACCAAAAACTCTAACCGAGAATGTAAATATTTTCACTTCAGAGACCATCATGCAAGGGTGTGGTTTTGTGCTCATCAGTGTGAACACTGAGTAGTATAGCTGCATTCTGCATGAGCAAAAGCATCTAGGAAACATGCAGAAGAATCAGCACTCCAGCTTCTGCTAAAGCTGATGGATATTTTATTGCGATTTCTTTGTTCATTGTGTCCCTCACTAAAAAATCTTTACAAGTGATAATTTTGTTATTATTTATACAAATATATATAATATGTCTTTGTGGATAAAATGTGTCTACCCAATTGGCATTCCAATTTTTATTTAGATAATATTTGGTAATTATCTATTATGTACCACTGAGTAGTGGAATTTATGAAGAGTTGGATCTGAATGAAGAACTTAAGATGATAGGCTTACAGTTGTGCTTATGTATTTAAACAAAAACTACAAACAATATGGACAGGATTTTTATATCCTCTTCAGGATTTAGTGACAGAAGACTTTCATATCACATTTGATTCAACATGTAATTTTTTTATTTGTGGCATAGCTCTTTTTATACAGCACTGTGCTGTTTCAGATACGGTTCTTCACAAGTGTGTATACACTTCATCATCAACCAGTGGTTAAAAACGTATTTCTTTTCTGTTCCATAGAAATACACTTTATCTCTGCAATAATTTTTCTTTGGATCTATTTGTAATTTGCTTTCCTGTTGCCAAGGTCTTCAGAAATTGAGGCTTTAAAACTATGTTGTCTCAAGTGAATGCCTTTTAGGAACATTAGTTACAAGAGGGCTTTTTTGTTTCTTTTTGATTTTTTTCTTCCTATTATTTATTTGGCTAGGCAGTCTGCTGTCCTTATTACACACTGAAGCTTGCTAATTCTGAGAAATGCGGGTTTGCAGCTCTATCCAAATGTCTACAGTGCATTCTAAGATGTAAACAGTTTGTGGGCATGATTTAGATTATTCTGCACTGTTTTCATCACCCAAGTCACAAGTAGTTTATTTTTCCATAAGATATTTCACATTGCAACATCAGAGCAACAAGGTTCAGGGCTTTAACTACAATAACTTAGTGAACACAACTACTGTTGTTCCTCAAGAAAAATACCGTTAAAAAAAAAACAAAAAACTTTATCATTTATTTTTACACATTCAAGCATAGTAACAAAGTCATTGTCATCTTTTGAAGTATGTTGTCAAGAAAGTAAATAGTTTCTTTCAGAGTTGTCACTTTGGCATTAGCCACTCAAATCCTCTCTCCCCCCAAAAAAGCACCAACAAACCCTCCGACTAGCCCAAACCCACAATCCCTCTCCTCAACTAAATATCCAAAACCGAATCCATACATACACACACACAAAAAAACAAAAACACTCTCGATGTTTCTCCTTTCCTGGTAGTCTTACAGACTCCAGGAAAGGTCATTATCTTCTTTTGTGAGTGAAGCTCAAAGAGAGTGTCTCACATCAGTTACAGGTTTTTCCAGCACAACAGCATTTATCTGAAGCAAGATGTGTGACTAGTAAATCTGACAGCAGGAGCCTCTCAATAGGAAGAGTTACTCAAATAGGAATATGGTTACTGCCTTACTTTATTTCTGTTGGTGGTGTAGAATGAACTACGCAACTGCGCTCCAACACTCGGTGTCTGCACAAGGAGAAACTTGCTGGGATAGCTTTGCCACTGGATATTAAAAACTGTTGTTTTGCATTTGAACCAGCAGCTGTACTTTATGGACAAAGAAGTTATAAAGCCTATGGACTGACAATGGGTTAAGATATTCCTAAACAACTCAAGTGTAGACATGTGTATTCCAGAGACTGTGCCTTGTGCATGATTAGTTTAACTTGGAAAATCAGTTTAGATAGATTTAGATGGTAGATTTAGCGTGTAAACTTGAAGAAGTTAATAAGAAACAACTGCTTATGTAGACAAGCCCGTGGGTTTTTTGTGGCCTTTCTGCCCAGGAGAAGCTTTTGGCTGCCTAGTTGGATTCAGCTGTCAGCCTCTTTCCCCAGACCTCACATGGTCTTTGCTGCTTTGGTTGCTCTTAGATGGCTGATTTGGCTGAACCCCCTCATTGTTTAGCTGAGAAGAGGGTTTATTCACCCTGCAACAGCTGTAGTAAGCATAGGCTTGATTACTATGCAAGTAACAACTTTTCCAGAGTAAATAGTCAGATACTGGCCTGTGTAAATAGGCAGTCTGCAAATTTGAGATTCTTTGCAGTAGAATTTTTCTCTGCTCTGACTCTGAAATTCTTATTTTTAAGTAAGAATATTTGGGTTTAATTTAATATTGTTTTTTTAAGCAGCATTGCTTTTTTATGTTAGATTGCTTCTTTCTTTCCAGCTTTTGCATCTCTAGAGCTCACAGAGATGAGATGTATATACTCAAGAATTAAGATGTAAATACACTCTTCTGGCTGTAGAGATAAACCCCACCTTCTTTTTAACCATTATGTATTAATTTGCCCTCTGTAGAGTGTTGAGAGGCAGGAAGAATTGGGAGCAGGTATCACAGCATCTCTCCTTATTGACTATAGGATTAATGTAAAGTGAGAAACAGAGTCCAGCCAAATTCCCTGATGTCCTTCATTGCTTTGAGCTGGGGATGGAGGGGCAAAAGAGGAAAGCTCTGCTGAAATAGTGACATTTAATGGGAGTAAGGGGTGTGGATGTATGGAGCTGGAGGAGATTAGACCTCTTCCTGAATCAGTTTGTGGCAGCATCTTGGAAAATGCTTTGCCAGGAATATACTGGTGGCTTGTTAATTTTATTTTTATATTTTTTTTCAGTAGGTTAAGATCTCTCTGTACCCTCAAATTATCACCCAGGTCCCACAGATGAAGCAAAATATTCCCACTGAAACTTTTGTGATTACTGAAAAGCACTTTGGAGTCAACCATCTTGCACAAAAATTGCTATGCTCTCTGGCAGCACTGGTGACTGGTGTGAACAGTGTGCCACTTGGTTTTTGTTTTGGGGTGGGTTTTTTTTTTTTTTTGCACATGTTCTTCTGATCTCTGATGAACTTGCAGGATGTGAAGACAAATAGAGAAAAAGGAATAGGATGTCCTTGCCAGCTCATCATCGGAGCAAATATTCAGGGTAAAGTGACAGAATGCAAAAGTATTAAAATTCACCTGGTGCTTTAGGGAAAGAGCAGGGACCCGTTTGGCGAAGAAAGTCTCTATCACCTTGTTAGTCTTGTCAGAAAGGCATCTCAAAACATTAGAAGAAGTTTTAGAAAATGACAGAGAGAAACCACCTCTGTGTTGAGACTGCCTTGCAAAGCAAGAATTTCCAAAGCTAAGTGTGAGAAGGCTGGGTAGTAAGAGGAACAGGCCAGGAAACTCAGGTTGCAGCAGAGATTCTGGGGATAGCAAAACAACTTAGAGAAGCAAGACTTTAGGAAGCAAGCCAGGTATTCTCACTTGGGTCAGTATGCTGTCAGGACATCTCTGCTTACAACCTTATTTCTCTTTAGCTAAGGAAACTACCTTATCAGCTGTGTGCAGAAATACGAATGTGGTGTTTTGTGCAAAGACTCCAGGAGCTGATAACAAGATGACAAGGGAGGGATGCTGAAGCTGATCCAGTTTCTTGGATATAGAGGAAAATTATGCTGATTAGCAGAAGATTTTACACATTGAAAATCCGGTAAGCTGTGGGCAAAAGAGCTTTAGCATCAGCCAGGGATTTTGCTGGAGTTTTGACAGGCAAGCTCTGTAAGGCCTTAGTCTAGGTGCTGAAGACATTGCCACCTCCAGCTGTCAGTTCTTCCCCTTGACAGAGGGATTCCCACACAAGCAGCAAGATGGGCAGATGTGGCTGTGCACCTTGATGCCCCTTGCTAAGTTCCTAGATTCTGTTGCAGGGGTAGTGACCTCTTAGAGAAAGGGGTGAGAACACTTTTTAACTGCAGCATCAAGATTCAACAGCTTGTTGGGCAGAAATTTCAGAGCATTGGCAACGTGTGTAGCCATCCAAGGTGTTGTGAAGACTTGGCAATTTCGAGCCATCAATGCAGTGAGCATTGTCAGTTCCCAGACTGGAGAGAGTGCTGCACACTATATGTTTGTGTAATTAAAAATATTAACTTTTTATTATTCCAAAGGCTCCATTCTGCAATCAGCTTGAAACTACTGAGCCCCATAATGTCAGGACATCATGCGTGCAAGTGATTATGCTAGAGATATTGGCAATGTTTACTGTTAAACAGGTACTTAAAATTAAGCTGCTATGCATCACAGAGCTGGGTTATAATTATTTAACATGTATTAAAATTCAACAAAACTAGCAGCTGCCAAATGAGAGTCTTAGCAATAAGTCCAGCATGTTGACCTGTGTGTATGCAGACATGCATATTGTACCAACCTGTATAGGTGCCATTTTATCTGTCTATATTAATTTTCAAAGACAAAATTGTGTAGCTTTTAGGCATTAGTAAGATCTGCTGCACATGATTTTGGTGAATTGAAATGTTTGTTTTTTTTCTAACCCAGGATGATGTGGGACAGTACTAAAATAGGTTACCTTGAATGAAGAGAAGCTGCACTAATACTTTCATGAATAAAAGAACTCTTTATAAATGAAATATTAAAATGGACAGGGAAAATAGAATAAAGAATGTAAATGAAGTGCTGAAGAGTTCTTGCAATGTAGTGGGCAAGTGAAAAAGAGAAGGTGAATGTTTTAGGAGCAAATGTAATTTAAAAATGCCTTATGCTATTGAACCTTCACCAGGTTTTTTCTAATGGTTACTGTGAATAGAATATGGAGTAAGACTTATTCTGTGTTATAAGATTATTCATGGTGACACATGTCCTGGTATTAATTATATTTTATCACTATTACTCTATCAAAAATGACAGGTCATTTTAAACCCAAGTATTTGAAAAAATATTTTTTATTTTTCATAAAGTGACATGTTTATTATTTTAGCACGTTTTAGCTTTAGATGTGATCATGCAGCAAATCACACATTGTGACAGTGATTTGCTTTACTGTTGCATAGCACTCTACACGGGCTTATTTCGTTAAACAACTTATTTGCTGTGGATTAGGAACGTTTACTCAACTTCTTCTCCACAAGGTTTATTCAGCCTTTGTGTATCAAAAGTTCATGGAAGCTCAGTCTTTTTTTTGTTTGTTTGTTTGTTTGGGTTTTTTTATACCTCATTCTATGACGCTGTGCTCATTGGGTTTTAAATGTATCCTAAGGGATGTTACACTGACATTTAACTGTTTTGTTCTTCTCTTTTTATTAGTAAAGAAAATTTAGTTTTAGTTAAAAACATGATCTCCAGACATGTATACACATGTATATATAGATGTGTGTACAGAGGTGAATGCAGCTGAAAATAGGAGTTGGGAATCCAGTGCACCTGGGTGCTACTCCCACTGAAACCTATGGCAAAAATTCTGTAGTTTCTACTAGAAGCAGATGGTTTTTATTTAGTGGTTTTTTTGTGCAGATGTGAACAGATAGCATACATAGAGAGGTGGAAGACTCCAGATAGATATCAAGTCCATATAATTAGCCCTGGAGAATAAATTATCATCTAATGCACCCCTTAACTTCATGTGCTAGGTAGTACCTGTCTCTGTTTGTGGCACAGATCTACCTGTAGTTCAGCATTAGCTGCTTGAAAGCCTTGTAAATCTGAGCTTTTGATCTTCTGCCATTTAAAATCGACTAGTTTGCCTTTTGTACGTGTGCCACAGGCTGCCAATCCCAGCTACATTCAGGAGCAGTCATCAAACTGGGATTTAGGAAAGCTGGTTTCTCTTCTTCTGCCGTTCACATGCTATGTGACTTTTGAACATGTTACTGAATCACACTTCATTACTTTTTCCCGGGATAAAAGAAAGAGTAATGCTTGCATACCTTTATATAGTGCATAAGAGATAAGCAGTAACATTATTTTGTGTACATCCATATGTTTCCTGCAAAAGTAAAAGCATATTCATCTACTATCTAAAACCCACCCTATTTTTTCTGTTTTTTTTTAAATGAACTGTACTGCCTGAAGAGTTTCTTCTTCTCAAGGCAACTTGGAGATAGAGCAGGAAAGAATTTGTCAGTTGAATTCAGCAGTGATAAACTTGACCCAGTGATAGACTGGAAAAGCTACCACAGGTCTCATGGTAAGCGTGTTGGATATCCCATTAGGTGACTTGATGGTTTAGCACATTTGTATGTGCATCATGATTTTCTGGGCACTGATGAATATGGCAGTAGCTGGTAGTTAGTTGATGCTAATAATAATGAAAAAGGTAATTTTTCCATTATGCAGATATTAATTATTATTTCCCTCAGAGATTTTCAGCATTTTCTTTGTAAAAATATATTTGTGATCTCTGGGAATTTTTAAACAATCCTATTTACATAAAATACAAGTCTGAAGTCTCTAAAGGCAAGAGTTGTTCAAGCAGTTTTCTTTGATGGCAGTGATGAAGGTGAAGGATCAGCAGCAACCATATGAACTTGCCTAATGCTATTTTTACCTCCTTTGCCTATCATTTTATCATAACTATATATATTGATTATACTGGAATTTATCTATGACAGCTGGTCTTCAGAGGCTAAAAAACAGATCTTGCACTGTTCATGACTGTTTGCTCCTTTGTTTTTCTTGCAAGTAAGCTGAATGCTCTAATCTTTAAGGTCATCTTTCTCATCAATTCTTTTTTGAAAAACATTTGGGCTTTTTAGACCTGCACACTCCTGTAGACCATACTTGCCTTTTTTGAGCCTATTCTCTACGTCATAGCAGGAATAAATCCCATTCAGCATGTTCCACTGTTATTTGTTGTTGTTAATAATAAAATATATAATGAAATATATCTTCTTTTTTTGTCTTCAACCTTAAAAACAGAATTTACAGCTGCAAACTGAGACAGAGGCTTAAAGGATTTTTTACTTCATAGGATCTTCCAAATCTCTAGTAAAGGGATGCTCAGAAAACTTGTTCAGAATGCTGAACAAGTTGAAACTTTGATCTTTAAATGTAGCAAAAGTCTTTTTGAGTTCTTTAAAATTACAAGAATTGAAGTGGGGTCTTGGAGGACTCTAGATTTTACCTTTCAGAAAAAAACCTGAGGAAGTTCTTGAATTTACCAGTTTTTCTGAAAAGGCAGTTTTTCCCTGACTTTTTATGCTCTTGCAGCCATGAGTGTAGGCCATCCAGCTGATGGCTGAATGATTGAAAGTGATAATTCACGCAGTTTTCCTATGCTTGATGAATGGAGTGATGGTATCGATTTTATATGCACTCACTTACCATAGTGTACAAGTGTGAAGATAAAGCATTTTAGTTACAGAAAAATGAAAGTGGAAAGTAAGTCTCACTGGTGAAATAAGTCAACTTCAAAGGGATTTGTATCAAATGCATCATTACTGTGTCTGTAGCCTAAAGCAATCCTTTTGGTTCCTGGAAGTATCAGTAGGAGAGTGAAATCCAGGTTCACAATGTAGTGTTTGGGTTCTTGGGGCAAAATGCTGTGCTTGCTGTTGCTAGGGTAGTTTATTTTAGATACTAAAATTAAGAGGAAACATAATGGGAAATCTGTCCCAACACAGAGGGCCTAGATCTAAAACAACAGGGGCTGGTGGCCATTTGCATGTCCTATGCTCTGTTATGAATTGTGGAACTAGGGCTGTACCTTGCTGTTCCTGAAAAGTACGGTTGTGTATTAGTAGTCAGGAGCTCAGCTGGCACATTTGTGTTGGCTGCATATTGGTTTTGTCTTTTAATTAAGGTTGCAATATCAGCAGCTGAGGAGAAGCAGGATATGGGCATGCTCATCTTGCAATATGCTTACAATGTGAAAAGTGAGACAAATGCCTGCATGATGTTACAAGCTTGGTGGTAGCAATATATCCTGCGGATCTTACCGTGATTGTCTGTGGTTTTACATCCTTTACTGTGCTGCTGATAGTCTGAGACCCTCATTGAAGTTTGTGTCCAAAGCCAATATTGAACTGGAGCATTTGTGTGATTTACAACATAAGAAAGTCACAGCGTATCTCTGTGTTTTAATTCTTTCTGGCTTTTCTTCATTTTGGCTTCATGGTGTTCAAGCATTTATTATAAATGGATATTCACATGGTGCTGTTTTCAAGCCTCTGCCAGAGGGTAGCACAGTTGCGAAATGTGAATCAGGTCTATCTCTGTTGTCAACAGCAAAAGCTGTTGTGTATTATTTTGTTTTGACCAGTATTCTGGATTTGAATACACTTCCTTCTTTGAATTTTGGAACTACCTAATGAGCTTTTAAGTATCCTCTTCTATCCTTAGTTCTCTTTCTACTCCAACCTGTAACTTGGAATGCAGCAGATTCATGGGTCTAAGTGCAACTCTTTAGTTTCACTACATTTTTATACGTAATTTATTACAAATATTTATGAAAATTATAGTTAAATTGTTAGTGTGTTTATTTGAGACAAGAGGAGCTTTAGTGACCAAGTACTGAGTAGATATATTATGTACTTTGAGAATCTCATAATATTTGCTGTTGTGCAGGCAGTTGTTGGATTTTGCTTTCGTATAAATTTCTTTC
The DNA here is from genome assembly GCA_017639245.1 of Myiopsitta monachus. NCBI lineage: Eukaryota > Metazoa > Chordata > Aves > Psittaciformes > Psittacidae > Myiopsitta > Myiopsitta monachus. The sequence continues at coordinate 66,881,603 of CM029917.1, read as the reverse complement.
TGCTGCTCATGGCTTTTAACAGCACAGTCATTGACATTCTCTTCTTTGGGATCTTGCTGGGTATGCTGTTTTCTGGACTAAAACAAATTACGGGGGGGCTGGCCTCCCATGATCTTTAGAGACGTAATAATTCTTTTCTTCTTCTCTTTGTGTTGGTTATTCTTGGTCCTGATTTCTTAAATTGCTATCAAAGTTAATTATATTCTCCTGTTATACCAGCTATTTTAATTGGTTCTGATACTCTTGGTTATTGTTTATTCTTCCTCCCTGCGTTTATAGCTTCACTATAAACACCTCTGTTGTGTTCCTCTTGAGAGATGACTGTGTTGCCACACAGAGCAAATTGTTTCAACCAGCCAAACAGAATTAAAAAGAAAATAAAACAACATTAATGAAACAAAACTATCATATACACATTACTAGAGACAGTACTGTATTAAAGTGCATATTTTCTACTCGACTCAGGGTGGCTGATTCATGTAGTTGTTACAAAAAGTCTACTCTGAACATCTGCAAAACTAATATGCAATTGACTGCCACAGAATGAGTGTCTTTTTGAAGTAAAATGACAGCTAGAGAGGATTAACTTAAAGGGGAGATAAGATCTGACAAAACTATTTCTAATCCAATTCTTCCTCCAAAGTAATGTTGCCTGATTGGCAGAACTGTTCTGCCTCCTTCCTTCACACCAGTAAATAAATAGATGTACAGTCAGTGCATTAGCTTACCTAGTTTTCCCTAAAATAGAACCGATTTCCTAGCTAACATGAAAATTCAGTGTTGAATGTTTCTAACTGTGAAACACAGTTAACTGAATCATAATCAATATATGAATGGGATTGCCCGTCTGTTAGACTAAAATGAGAACTAATACTCGTTAATTCTTCTATTTTAAAAAAGTTCTCTGTGGCACTGATGAATCTCCCTCATTAGTTTGCTCAGAAGTAAAGGTAGAATTTTATACCCTATCACCCCTTCCATAATGTTCGCTGGGAGTTTGCCTATGAATTAGCTGAGCAGTCTCCCCCATGTTTTTCTTCTTGTTGTTTGAGTGTGCGTGTTGTAGTTTTATTCTGGCTGTAATGTTTTTTGTCATGTATACTTCAGTAAATCTTCATATGAATTTAAATTCTTCTTCAAAACTCTGGTCCACAAAATTGGACAGTTATCTTCAAAAATATTAACAGCACTTCAATAAAAATGCTTAGTATACCATTAGAAAAAATTGCTGTAATGCTGTGTGTGTGAAGATTCACCTTGCTTTTGTGGACTCTTCATAATTAGCAGTGACATTTTTGAAGACTCTTGTAACACAATTTATTCTATTTTGGAAATACTTACCAGACAGAAGCTGGCTTTGTAATCTCCACAGAGCATAAGGAGTTACAGACTGCTGCAAGTTGGGTGACATGGTCTAGGGTGAGGTGTTCCTGTCCATGACAGGGGGGTTGGAACTAGATGATCTTAACGTCCTTTCCAACCATAACTATTCTATGATTCAATGATTATGATATTAGGGGCTTGATTTTAGCTAAAGCTAAATTATTTGTTTCTTACCTCCCTACATAATTTTTCCATAGTTAGGATTTTTATTACTTACCTCATTTATAAATGGTTTCAAAAGATTATTTTTTTTTTGTCCTGGATGCTGTAATTTCAAATGGAAAATTAATTAATGGTTGTGGTCCATCTCAGAATTTCCATGAATGAAAATAACAGCTGCTTCAGCTGATTGTGGGAATGGATGTAAAAAGCATTGCTTTGACTTTGAAAAGACATGTTATCTACTGGTTGCCTATGTCATCCATTCTAAAACCTCATCTTTTAATAAGAGCCATAAAATTTCTTGTTAAGGTTCACTCATTTTATATCCACTTACAGGTGACAATGCAGTCAGTGCTGCTGAAGCTGGTTGTTGAAGGCTTGGGCTAGATGACTTTCAAGGTCCCTTCCGACCCAAACAATTCTGTGATTCTACAATTTCCTGAAAGAAAAGCTGAAAATTGATACCATACTCTATACTGTTAGGGTTTCTTGAAATGTAATCTTGAGAATCACATTACATTTTCCTGGGAAAGGGAATCAACATTTATCTTTAGATAAAATTTTTGTCTTACAGAATTTCATAGAATCATAGCATAGTTAGGGTTGGAAAGGAACTTGAGATTATCTAGTTCCATCCCCTCTGCAATGGGCAGGGACACCTCACACTAAACCATGACACCCAAGGTTCTGTCCAACCTGTCCCCGAACACTTCCAGGGACGGAGCATTCACAGCTTCCTTGGGAAACCCATTCCAGTGCCTCACCACCCTCACAGTAAAGACTTTCTTCCTCATATCCAATCTAAGCTTCCCCTGCTTAACTTTGAACCTGTTACCCCTTGTCCTATCACTACAGTCCCTCATAAAGAGTCCCTCCCCAGCATCCCTGTAGCCCCCCCTTCAGATACTGGAAGGCTGCTAGGAGATCTCTATACAGCTTTATCTTCTCCAGGCTGAACAGCCCCAACTTTCTCAGCCTATCTTCACATGAGAGGTGCTCCAGTTCCCTGATCATCCTCATGGCCATCCTCTGAACTTGTTCCAACAGTCCCATGTCCTTTTGATGTTGAGGACACCAGAACTGCACACAATACTCCAGGTGAGGTCTCAGGAGAGCAGAGTAGAGGGGCAGGATCACTTCCTTTGACCTGCTGGTCATGGTCCTTTTGATGCAGCCCAGGATATGGTTGGCTTTCTGGGCTGCGAGCGCACACTGCCGGCTCATGTTCATTTTCTTATCAACCAACACCCCCAAGTCCTTCTCTGTGGGGCTGCTCTGAATCTCTTCTCTGTCCAACCTGTAGCTGTGGCTGGAATTGCTCTGACCCAGGTGTAGGACCTTGCACTTGGCATGGTTAAACTTCATCAGGTTGGCATCATCCCACCTCACAAACGTGTCAAGGCCCCTCTGGATGGTATTCCTTCCCTCCAGCATATCAACCGAACCACACAGCTTGGTGTCATCGGCAAACTTGCTGAGGGCTCACTCAATGCCACTGTCCATGTCACTGACAAAGATGTTGAGCAAGACTGGTCCCTACACTGATCCCTGAGGGACACCACTCGTTTCTGATCTCCAGCTGGATATTGAGCCATTGAGCACAGCTGTTTGCATGCAGCCATCCACCCAGTTCTTTATCCACCGAGTGGTCCACCTATTAAACTCATGTCTTTCCGATTTAGCGACAAGGATGTCGTATGGGACAGTGTCGAACGCTTTGCAGAAGTCCACGTAGATGCCATCAGCTGCTCTCCCCCTGTCCATCAGTTCCATTACGCCATCATAGAAGGTCACCAGATTGGTCAGGCAGGATTTCCCCTTAGTGAAGCCACGCTGGAATTTCCTGTATTTCAGAGCAAATAATGAATGAGAAGCATAAGAGTTTGTGCTGTCACCACAAATTAATTTAAGAAGCAGTGGCTGGACACGAAAACACAAGGAGGAATTAAAAAGGAAAGGGAAATTTGATGATGCTAGTGGCCTGCTGTTTTTAAAAGGGGAAAGAAGGCTGTTTTATTTGGTCTTTTGTGTTTTATCTGGCTTACGAGCCAGCATTACCGTGCAGTTAGATGGACACAAATTCAGAACAGATTAAATGAAGAAATAGATTTTTGTCAGCTTTCTTTATGTCATCAGTAAATAAAATAGCCTTAAAAAGTGCTTTGAATGAGACATTCATTTAGTTATAAAGGCACCAGAGCAGGGGTGCCTTTTAACTCCTCCTGAGGTATTTGGAGACAGGTCACAAGAAGGCCTTCAGGCAATGCTAGCTTGCTTTAGCTTTCAGAAGTAAACTGATTCTCATCATGTGACTGGGCATTTCTTTGTGGGGTTACAATGGAAAAAAACTCATAGGTTATTACAATTTTTATTCACCATTTTGCATTGAGAAGAAATGAGATATGCTGAGAAGAAGTAGGTGAAGGGAAGGGGAAGTGGATGATTCAAGCTTTCTCCAGTTTCAGTCAACCAGTGGTGAAAGCAGCTTCTTACAGCTTTAATTTAAACAGAGAGTTTCAAAAGTACCATACTTGGCATTTTGAGATGCTCTGAGGAATGAAAGCTTTTCATGTGTGATCTCCTTAAAACACAGTTCATGTTTGAATTGCCTGGATGTGTAAAAACAGAGAGATAATGTGTCCTTGCTGCTTTCAGATGTTGGTATTTTTTTCATAAATAAATACTGTAGTACTAAAATTTTCCTTTCTCAGGAGAGAGGAGCTGTTGGGTCTGCAGAATTCCTGCTTCAATGAGAACCCTGCATCTGGGGCCCATGGCATCTCTAGCATCCCCAGGTGACAGCACGGTAGAGGCATACTTCATGGAAGCCCCAGGGTGTTTTGGGTCCGAACTCTTCCAGGTGCTTTGATATTCTGTCAAAGGCAAAATAGAACTTTACCTCTAGCTGTTGAAATTTATGTGAGCTTTTTACACCTGAGATGTACAGTAGTTCGTAGTCCCCTTCAGAGTGTGATTCAATGTGTCAGTCAATGACCGTCAACCATTCTGTGATTTATAAAATATTTGAGTAATTTTTGCCTTCTCAATGAAGGTCTGTTTTTATGACTGCTCTGCTGATCTGGTCTCAGACAGGTAGTCTGGAGGGTAGGTGGTACATGCTCAGCGCTTCATTAGTGTGATTATCTCTCAGACTCTAAATTGGGAAACTTTGATGAACCAGTGTGTGATAACCATCAGCCAGGGTTGAACTGTGCACTTTAGAGGTAAAAACATTAGCTAGTATTGGAAAAGCCAAGTCACAGGGCCTGTGCATATTCTGCAGATCAGCACAGGAATGTACCTGCAAAATATACTCACCAGGTGGTTAAAATGTATGCCTAAAATGTGTAAATTAAGCCACACTTCCTGCCCTCTGTTAAATCTTTGGCACATCCTCATGATAGCACTGTAAATGTGGAACTGATTTGTGCTGCTTTTATTTTTTTATTTTAAATTAATAATTATGAAATAAGACTGTTTTGTTTATGTTCTATTTTACAGATATTTGTCTAACACATACATAGCCAAAAAGTATGCTCATATTGCACAAATCATGCCAGCAGTATGCTGCTGTTGGAATCAATATTTAAGGAATAAAGCCTGCAGTTTTTGTTCAGTAAATAAGTTAAATGTTGGAAAAACTTCAATGACTTCAAGAGCTCAGATCCTGACTGAGACCAGCTACAAGGGTTTTTCCATCAAAAAATTTCAAGTTTCCTATGGTCTGCTGTTCCAAGATAGACGTACTACCTGAGAGCCTAGGCTCTGAAACTCTTTCATAGAGTTTCAGAACTTTGGTTTCATTCCAATCCGGAATAAACCCAGATTTTCAAATATCTATATCCTCTGCATAGGTATGCGACCTTTTTTTGTGCTGCTCTTCTCCTGACTAGCTTTTAAATTTACTTCAAAGCCAAGTGCTTTACATTTCAGCCTTTTGTATTATGGTCCTGAGTCTTTCATTACAAGGGGAACATTACTGTCTTTGCTGTTAAGGCATCCATGTTAGGGCTTCCATATTGCCAACTGCTGATGTTGGGCTGAAAGTACTTTTTCATTGTCTAGTTCATCAATCTTCATTTTAATCTTGTTTAGGTTGTGGCTTCCAGCCTCCCATTACTAAGGATGCTAATTAGGATTGCAATAGTGAATCCAAGCAGACTGTCAAGCCAGTGCTCAAAGAGGATGTAGAAAACAGAGCACTGTCTTAAAGCTAGCTGACAGACTTACGCATGCTAAAGTGTGCAGCTGGAGCTACCACACACACATAGAATGAGAGAAAAGGCATAACAGGGTGAGAGATCTCATAATGTACTGCTGCTTTCCCGTTCTGTCTGATCACACCTCAAGTACAGGAAAAGACAAACCCCTCAGATTAAAAAGACAAAACCCTTGCTTTGCCATTGTCCGTGTGCATGAACCACTGCATGAAACTTGGTGGACCATATCAAGTACTGCTGACAGATCCAAAAATCAGTACTTTCATCTGACTTCTGTCCATTATCAGAGGAAAATGATACTAATATCTGACTTCTTACAGCTGTGTTACCACAAGCAACATTACTTGGAAAATACAAAGGTACCTATATTAATAGTAGAGAAGTTAAGTGAAAGAATTAGTAATGAAATACAGGGTCAGTTCTGATAACTTACAGATGCTTTTATTTGTGCTATTTTATCTTTTTTCCCCTAGTCTGGAAATCTGAGAGACATGAGATTTCTTTTCAGAAAACAGTATTAACATATGAAATTAACTGAATTTTTATTGGAATCCAAATTTAAATCTCAATCTCAAATAGTTATTTCTGTTCACTATCCTTGTTATACAAAGCAGACAAATCAGAGGCTTTCCAGTATATTGTCTGTCTCTCTGTCGATGCAGTGCTGTTCCCTGAGGTATAATTGTTGGTGTTTGCTCAAGGAATTTTTTGTTATGTTTATGCAATACTAAAAAGACATGTATACTCAAAATTTTTTGATACTTCTATCGTATGTTACAAAAAAATAGGGAAAACAGGTGTGTCTCCATTGCGTAATGCTTGCCTCTGGGAGAAGAGCAGAGGCATAGAATTACCCTGGGAGAAATTGTTGAAGCTGCTTTCAGTTTTGGCAGATGCTTTGATTGGATTTTAAAATAAATTTCACAGCATTAAATTTATTGAGTTTAAATATACATGTACACAGTCAGAGTGAGAAATACAATTTTAAGCCTGGTACAAATGTGGATCCCATCACAGGGCTGGGAAGTAATATTGCTTGATATGAAAAGCTATGTTTCTGATTCAGGTACTCTGTTACAGAAAGATTTGAGAAAGTGAGGAGTTAATGAAGGGCAAAGAAAATTAATGGGTTTTGAGGATCAGTATAAGTGAATGGATTCAAAATAAACATATTTCCCTAGTTTGCTTTCATTCTGAACATTTGATATAGTTTATACTTTAATACAATTAATATAGTTTTCACTTGGGAGCATTTTATTCTTTCAGCTGCTCATTGGTATAGATTTACTTCTTTTTAAGGTAAGTCTCACTGTAGTGAATTTTCTCTTTACCACAATATATTATGAAATTCTCTTAATGTTTAATCTGATAAATCTTCCACTGAGTAAGATATTCAAGATGCCTCATACATCAGTTGTCACTTAAAATTGGATGTATCGTTTCATCCTTCTTGCCTTGTTGACTTTCCAAGATTTGCTTGGAAATGTGCATATAATACGACAGCAGTCTGACTCCTTTAGTATATCAATTTTAGGGAAGACTTTTGCTACCTCCTATTCTTAGGAATACAGAGTTTGTATGTCTTTATCTCTAACTGTGGAATCATTTGTAGCCTCTTAGTCTTAAGTGATTACTGCTTGGTTCCACATTGCTTTGGATAGATAGATCCTTCTGCACATGGCTGCCTTCTCTCCCATTGTCACTGGCGCCCATATGGACCACAGCCAGCAGCTTGCTCTCTTTGTGGGGCCCACTGCATACTGTCAGAGGGAAAGTCCGCATGCAACTTCCATTTATTTTGTATCTGACAATAAAATTTTTCCATATCTTGCCCCTTCTAATTTCACGGCATCATGTTTTTCATGGGGTTTACTGAGTCAGATCCTCCTTTGTGTGATGATCTGGTGGTGTTTGCACAGTCTCATTTGTGGTGTTTCTTGGTATTTTTACCTTGCCAGGAATTAATGTACTGATGACTTCAGATGACCTTCTTCCTTAGTAGCACATAGCCTGCTAGGGTGGAATCATAACTGTTTTATGATGTCCCTGCAAACTTTATCAGAATTCTACTTTGTCTTTTTGAATGTATCCAGTTCAATCAGTCTGACCTCAGGACAGAGTGGAGTTTGAAGATGATGATCTGTCTGCCTTCTGCGTATATTTCTTGCTTGCCAGAGACAATCATACCTACTGCGCTCAGTAAGACTAAACTGGGACTTTTAGCTTCTAGTTGCTTGAAGATTTTTGATTTTCTTTGTTTGATCAACTTATCAAATTTGATGTTTGTTTTCATGTTCCTCAAGAGTCATGGTAGAGAACAGCGTAATCTCCTCACAGCTCATAGTTCTACTTCCAGTGCAGCCCGCTTCTCCTTTGCTATGTTGACTTGAATTCATTCTGCAGTTAGCTTAGTCCTGCACCTCTACTTGCTAAGGTTTTCCCTTCTTGTCCTGATGGGTTTTGCTATTTTGATTTAACTTTCTACAATATACAAACATACCAGATTTTCAGTAAGGAGAATTCATCACTTTTGCTGGAAAATGCAGTATTTAGTGGTGAAAGCTTATTCAAAGGCAGAAGACAGTTCATGAATTTAAGACAAATGGAGTATTAGATGTTTTTCACAAGAGCATATTTCTCATTAAACACACCTGTGCAAATAAATATAATTTTTCTACTTTTCCAGAATTAATGTGTTTCTCACAAAATGTCTTCACTGATTCCTTTTTTATGACTTTTAACTGAATTTCCTGGTGGTGTTTATTTTTTCCAAGGAGCTCATATCTCACATGATAGCCGTAGGATGGATTTGTTTGATACAAGCCATTGCTGTTAATATATTTTGTTCGACATGTACATTTTGATTTTTCCATCACATTTCTGTTCATTCTGCACTTGGATGTTTAATTTTTTTCTACATTAGTGATATGTATTTTTTTTCCATACTCTTAATTTCCCATGAAGTTCTCCATTTATTAATGGTAATAAAGGTATAAATATGTATTCACATCATCCCTTCACTACATGGTAATTTTAAAATATGAAAAACCTTTTTAAGACTTTAATGGTAATAGTTATTAGTTGACAAAATTTATCAAAATCAGTAAGTCCTTGTCTCTCAAAGTTTATTTTTACGGTGAGTTTTAGCAATCACATAGTTCTTAGTAACCCAAAATTTCATCCTATGGATGACTCCACCAGTATGGATGCTGGTGATTTGCTATCAGACATAATTATTTCTTGCCATTTTCTCTAATGTCTGCAAAATTTAGGATCTGGTCTGTATTGGTGACTCACAGATTTACCCTCTCCCTGGATCTTTGTCCAACTTGAGTACATTCCCTGTCTTTCAGACATTTGTTCAATGTCTAATCACCTAAACTTGAGCAAGTTTTAATGTTTATTTGTTTAATCATTCTGGGCAAGCTGTTGCTTTCTCATCTGTCCGTTATTGCTCAATTTGCCCTTTCTCAGGATCTTCACATCTGTCCAGGGTTTAACTATAGCTAATTCTATCTAGAAAGTAACTTTGAAGGCGCAGACTTTCTCAATAGAAGGTGCACAGGTAGAGCGTGTGCCTTGCAATTGATCTTGCTCTTGATAAATACAATCAAACCCAGCTTGAAGCTATTCAAAGTACTAATGAAAGGTTATTTTTCTAGATTGTTGCTCTAATCATCTACCTGTTCTTGGGTCTGCCTTCTTTGTGGTGTAGAACACAAAGCTTTTACTTTCTCACAGAGCTTTTTCTGAAGTATTGAATGTTGCCTTTTATATTTTAGATGGTGTTCAGATGTCAGCTCTTGTTTGCTTTGCCCATCATTGTTCAATTGCCCAATGTTCATTGCTTTCTTTCTCAGTGATCTTGCTTCTTCAGTGACTTTCCCTTGCACATGGAAAGAGCACACTACTAATGCATACTAAACCAATTCACTATCCTGCTTCAAGTCTTTCCTAGGACCTTTTTGTTACCTCGCCTATGATTAACTTGACAATATACAGACAGCTGTTATGTTGAGACAGCTGCTTACTGTAGTGATTAATATTCCCTTGCTTCTTTGTACTCCTCATCCACCTGTCTACTTATCTCTCTGTCTACTACGTAACCTACCAAGCTTGTTTTTACACTTCAGATGCTAACTTTCAGAATGCAGGTTCTCTCTCTGGTCTTTCTGCGTATGCCCAGACAGGTGTTGACCTGTGGGACTTCCTTGTGCAATGTGCAGTGCTATTTAAGAATTTACTTGTGCTGAGTGCCCATACTAACCTAATTTCCTGACTGCTGTGGTCCTACCTCCTCTATCCCTAATTGCATATTGCAACTCCTTTGTACCAACTCTTTCACTAGTTAGATTGTTTGCACAGTTGTTCCAAAGTGCTGTGATTCTGTGATTCTAACCCAGCAGATAATTATCCACTTTTCTTGTAAGATGGCTACAATGTTACTTTCTATTAACAGTTTTCAAATAAGTGAAAAGCCTTTTTTACTGCTTCTGTACCACCAATTAAAACTTGAAATGCAAAGTGTGTTTCTTACTGTTGTCATAAAGCCATGAAATAATAAGAATATTTAATGTAGCTCTAGTATGAATTGGTGGGTACAAAAAAAATTAAAATGTGTGTAGAATTCACAAACTAAATTGTTCTGAAAACCCTGGAAACAAAATAGATGGTGAAAAACCATCTCGGGTAACACAAAATATGACAAACCCCTTTATAGTTAGAAGTGAAAGGGAATGCCAATAAAATTAGCAGATTAAATTCTTGTACTATTGTGAAGAAAGAATTAGATTTCAGTTCCTATACTTAATGTATTCAAATACATTGTAACTAAAGAATAGTGTTTGAAAGAGCTGAGTAATACTGAATGCAGAAGAACATGCAGTTGTAATGACTGCACCATGCAATTTGCATCTTTTCTAATTTACTAAGTTTTTGATTATTGACACCTGGTACCTGACCTAGTCATAATTACTCTTTGTCCAGTAGCGTACTCTGACAACTCTGATTCCTCTGGGGTGGGATTTTAGCTACAAAGGACACTGTATGTTAAAATTTTATGTGCAATACTTGTAGACTAGTCCTGCTGAGTGCATACTTGTATTAGGGACTGGAAAAGCATAGGAGGGATAAAATTCTTCTGCTGTAAGACTTAGTTCAGTACTTCAATCTGACTCATAGTTTGCTTTATTTGTACACACCAGAGCGTTACATATGGATATAAACTGCTATTCAGTGTTCATATTCTAATTTAATTTCTTGAGCTGTTTTACAGCCATAGCCACTGAGGTGCAAAATTATTGTCTAAATCTTCCTTCTATCCATTGTGATTACTGTAAGAAAAAAAGCCTTCCACAAATATTTGTTCAGATTAAACCCTAGTTGTTCTTCATAAACCAGGCTATCATAGAGAATTTCTTAAGTTATTGGTAAAAGTAACTACATTTAATTTTCTTCAGCTTGAACACATTGGTTACATGTGAGTTTCTCTCTATTGTTAGTCTCCCAAGGATAGTTGCATACATTTTGATTTATCTAGTGCAACATTTCCTCCACAGTTGGCCTTCTGCAGACACACATTTTTGGAAAGAGAAATTAGCCTTTTCTGATCTTGCTTTTAACATTTTCTAAGAATGAGTGTGTTCTTCAATATCTTTATATTCCTATAAAGAGACAACGATGCACCTCTGGCTCTAAGGTTGTGTTTCCTTCCCTTTTGCATCCCAGATGAATTGTCTTTGACATTTCTAGTTTTGGTGATGATGGAACCACAGATCTTTCATTGTTTTAAAGATCACATTATCCATAGAAATTAGTTCCTCACAGAATGTCAGGAGCACTGTTTTGTATGATAGGTGGGAAAATATTTTTCCTTAGTTAACCAACAACAAATGTTGCTGGTGATGTAGAATGCAGTGGTATCATTTAATTACAGTCTTCAAATCTAACTATTTTGAGGTGTACATTTATTTGATCTTTGTTAAACTTTCTGTACTGTTTCCATCTCACAAACAAGGTGGAACTGGCATAATAAGACTGCAGGGAAAATTTTCAGAAGTGGTAAGATGTTAAATGACCTTAAGTCTCACTTCCAAATGTGACAGGCATTTACGCTTGTAAACTTCAGCAATGCTGATATAGACTTACCATCTCAAATACCAAAGTCACTCTAAGGGACAGGTTAGTCAGAGGTGGAAATCAGTATCACAGAATGCCTGAGTGTACATGGCATGCCAAAGCACAGGACCAGATTCCTGTTTCCACTGGTGCAGTGGAGTATCCTTCATTTGTGTGAATATATTATTTGCCTATATGTATATATAATCCCCAAACAGTTTTTGAAATTGTTTGTACATATTATACCTTTTTTAAATTAGCAATTAAGTGTTTTCAAGTTATATCAGTTTTAATGACGTTAAAGCTATTTCTGTAGGACAGTACATAGTGAGGTTAACATATCAACTAAGAACTGCTTACCAGTTTGAGAAAGAGACTGGAAGGTGGCCTAAAACAAATCTTTCTGCCTAAATTGAAAATAACAGAAAATTCAAAAATAATAAATAAGAGGTCATTTGTTTTTATGTTTATGTGGCCTTAGTGAAGTCAAGTCATGAATAACTTAGGAAAAAAAAGCAAGCAAAGTTCATTCAGGTAGCATGTGTGGTCTCAAACTAGGCTGTTTCCTTACCAGAAAAACAATTCTTTCAAGGACAGTGTTAAACTGGCTTGCCTACAGATGCTTGCCATGATCTTCAGTGACAATAGAGCACATGCTGCTTTTTCTGTTGCAAACTGGAAGCTGTGTTAACCTGTGCCCACTCACCCTGAAGAAGCGACTGCTATTTCTGGCACTAGTTTGTGCCATTTAGTATTTGACACAGGGAGCCCTTGTGCTGGGGAGGTTATTCAGACAGTGTCCATCTCTTGGAGAGAGAGAGTTTGATTCATTGTGTCTTGTGACCCTGGAGCTGGTTTTCTTGTCTGTGCAGTGCTAAGCACATTTTACATAGTGATTTCACAATGTCTTTCTTTTTTGAAACAATTAGATGTAAAATAAGAAAATAGCCTATATTAATGAGTGCCGATATCCATTGCCCTATAATTATAAATAATTGTATGCCTCAAAAATATTGATTTAAAGATTGTTTTTTTCAGTAAAATTCCATTCTGTATCCATGTCTCTTTACATTTTCAGAATAATTCACAATCTTTAATAGTTTAACTAGGAAATCCAGTATTTTGCACTGCTGTTGTACCAGCTTTCTCGCTGTGTAACAGAGACTGATTTTGGAGGCATTGGGAAAAAGACAGTAAAAAGAGGGCAAGAAGAAATGACGCAGCTTAGAATATGAAAAGTTCATTATAAAAGCAGCAAACATGAGATTCTCATTATTTCAACTATGGTATCTCAGAATTGTATCAAATTACCTTGTCTCAGTCCTTGAACTGGTAAAAGACCTCACAATTACAAGAGTAAATTGTGCCCATCATCCCATATTAGATGCAAATAATCTCTTCACTGGAGCTGAGACTTTCAAATTTTTTTTTGAGACTTCAGAGTGGATGTGGAAAAGTATTAAATGAAAAATTCATTTCAATTTTTTATTTTTTTATGAGTAAGGAATAATATCGAAGAGAGATTTGTTCATAAGTAAGAAATCATTCTGGAGATGACTACTCTAATGACAGCTCTCAGGCTGTATTTGATACTTCATATACACTGTCCTGTAGTTTTCTTTGCTGAAGCTCATTCCTTGTCACTAAGTTGCTGGAGCTTTTATTTCTTTTTTTTTTTTTTTATGCTTAGGCATGAAATAAAAACATATACAATCTAAATAGTGAGCAAATGTAAAATGGTCTTTTTTTAATATGGATTGGTAATTTCATAGAATCCTAGAATGGTTAGAGTTGGAAGGGACCTTAAAGATCATCTATTTCCAACCCCTCTGCCATGGTCAGAGACACCTTCCACTAGACCAGGTTGCTCAAAGCTCAGTCCAGCCTGGCCTTCAGCACTGCCAGGAGATGGGACAGCCACAGATTCACTGGGCAGACCTGTTCCAGTGTCTCACCAGCCTCATAGTAAAGAATTTCTTCCTAACATCTAATCTAAAGTTACCCTTTTTCAGTTTAAAACCATTCTTCCTTGTTCTACCACTACATGCTCTTGTAGAAAGTTCCTCTCCAGATTTCTTGTAGGTCCCCTTTAGGCACTGGGAGGCTGCTCTAAGGTCTCTCCAGAGCCTTCTCTTCTCCAGATTGAACAAGCCTATCTTCATAGAGGTGCTTCAGCCCTCTGATCATCTTTGTGGCCCTCCTCTGGACTCACTCAAGCAAGTCCACATCCCCCATGTGTTGGGGGCCCCAGAGCTGGATGCAGTAATCCAGGTCGGGTCTCACAAGAGTGAATTAGAGGGGGAGAATCACCTTCCTCAACCTCCTGGAAAAAACTGCTTTTGATGCAGCCCAGAATATGATTGGCTTTCAGGGCTGAGAAGCAATGTATGCTTGCAAGCTGAGCTTTTCGTCAACACCCCCTCCCCCAAGTCTTTCTCCTCAGGGCTGCTCTCAATCCAGACTCTGCCCAGCCTGTAGCTGTGCTTGGGATTGCCCTGATCCAGATGCAGAACTTTGCACTTGGCCTTGTGCCTAACTTTCTTTACAGTAGTTCTAATAGTTGTGCTTTTTCCTTCATATAATAGAACAGCAACAATAATTAAACCTTATAAAGCGTTAAAGGTGACACTTAAAGAAGTACTAAAGTGTACATCCCTGAGATGAGGTCTACTGTTTTGAGTAGTGTTATATAGCAGAAATCAGAAATATTCTGATTGGTTCAAGCTGTGGAAGAAAAATATATTGATTCAAACTGAAATTTGACGTCAAATTCTAAGAACCTAAGAGCATTAGGCATCAAATTGCCATTAAAATTGGGAGTTTACCAATCATCACTTGCAGTTCCTAGAAGAAACTGTCCTTCACAGTCAGAAATGGTCAGGACTTCTCTCACATCTTATTTGTAGGATTTTATGTACATTATTTGAAATCAGTTCAGAAAAGATTTAGGGGTGTAAGCAGACTCATTTAAAAATGCCAGACACAATTCAACAAGCTTTCACATTGCAACAGGAAAATCAAGACAGGTCATGCTTTTAATTTCAGAAGCAGGAAAGGACAAGATATATTCCTGCATTTGGCTCAGAGAGCAGTGAGGTTTCCAATATCAGTGTTAAGGGAACTGGTACTCTACAAGGCAGACAAGGAAGTAAGCTTTCAATCTAAATTTAGATAGTCATGGTAGGCTACTGAATCATGAAATGGCAATGCTCCATCAAGCTATTCATATAGACTGGGTTAAATCATCTAGTTTCAGAATCTATAAGCAAAATGACTTGAGATGCATGCTAACATTCAGTTTAAATTCTTAAATATATTAAGCATTTTAAATGTTACCATTAAATCTGTATTAATATCTGAAAATCAATTGCTGACGTACAGGGAGGTTAAGCATTTATAATTCTGATTTTTTTACCCACAGTTTTCCTCAGGAGAAATTTATATGTAGACCTTCTTGAATCCCAGCAGGTGAGATAGTGTTCAAGTGTGCACTTATGTTTTGCTTTGCTTGCACTCTTTTAAAAAGGTTGGCTTTATGGTATTACAGTTTGGGGTCCATAAAATATCACACAATCCTGTAGGTCTCTCTTAAAGATATTCCTGTGTTTTATTTGGTGTATTTATTTTTTATGCAATACGTATGTGTTATATTTATAACAAAATCATTATTGACAACTCATGTAATGTAGGCACAAAATCCAGGTCGTTAAAAGTATCAAGTCATAAGGATGTATGGTCAAGCTGCTACTATATTGTATTGGCATCTGATGAAATAATAGTACAATACGTATGGAAATGGCAGAGTCTGGAGAGACAAAAGATGCTCCTCAAATAATTACAGGCAAGTTCAACTACCCACATTATCAATTGCTCATTCAGAATATCTGAAAGATAATTCAATTACAAGTTTATGTGTTTATAAAGAAGGGAATATTTTCAACTTTAGCTGTAAAGGAACTTGATCAGAAGAGATAATTTTTGAGACCTCTAAACTTTAATTAGCTGCAATTAAAAGCTAGTATTTGAAAGTTTCTTTTGGAATGTAAAGTTAGGAAAAGAAACCCTTCTCGAGCATTTTCTTTTCCTGATGCTAAAATACAACTGAAAGTATAAATGTAATACCATACTAGTAATAATACATTTACCGGCATAAAAGTATAAATTCATAGCAACAACAGTATCTAGAGGTTTGAATGTGAATGAAATGAGAAAGTAATTTTTTTCTGATATTTCCATAGAGAAAGCGTATTACAACTAGCACATTGTTATAAATTGTTCACACACAGAAGAGTATTTGTAATGTAGGTAATTGCTTTAGTGTTTGGGGCAGGTAGTTGGTAATAGATGAATTTTTTATGGGTTGTGCCTATGGAATACATTTGAGGCAGACATGAGTTTTCTTTGTTTCCATTTACAGTGGGTAGGACGCTGAGTTCAGATGGCATAATGTTGACTATCACTTAATTATCTTTGCTGATAGTAAGGTTATATGAATATGGAGTGTGCATTGCTTCTGACTTTCATTCAGGTCAGAGTGTTGGGTGGGGCAAGCTCATATTTGTTCATAATATATTGTGCAGATGCAAAACCTGAAATTCATCAAAATACCATTTGGAAATACTGTTAGAGGGCACGTGGCTTTGGGTCACTGAGGTTATGATCAGATTAAGCAGATCTTTGGGTAGTTTTATTATCTTAGAGAAAGATAAAACTTGAACAAATTCCTCCAGGTTTTTAAATCTCTCTTCTGGGTACAACCAGTGTATTTATAATGGGAATTTCAGTGGTTTTTCAGGAACAGAACATTTGACAAGTCTTGATTTTCATAATACATATTCAGCCATATTTACAGAGAGGAATATAGTCTTGGGAGGTAGTGTGTTATAATAGAAAGGAGAGCATGGAAATCTAATTACATAATTAGAAGGTTTTATATGTAATGGACTGTACCACAATATCATTTAATGTATTTATTTTCTATTGCCTAATAATTACTGTTATTCACCCTCACTCCCCAGATCACTTCGCTACCTTGAAACAATGCTGTAAATCCAGTCTGGGAAATTAGATAATACAGAGAGAAGTAGGAGAAGATTCTTTTTGAGTACATTTGCTCTACTGTGTAGCCTTTTAAAACGTTTAAATATGTTTTAAAACTGTTCTCAGGAGTCTTTTTCTCATCTTAGGAGCCATGGTCTACTGTCCTCATCTCTTTGTCAAAAATACATGTTTGTGGGGTTTTTTTTCTTTTCAGTATTAATATTTTAAAGAGAGACATTTGGAGGAGAGAAGGAAGGTCACGAACTATTCAATAAAGCTTAGGAAAGTACCAAATCAGTTTCAAGGCTACAGAGAACACGAACCACGTGCTATAGTTTAAGCCTTTAAAATTATAAAGTAAGTAAATTGGATTTTAATGGAAATTTCACAGAAAGGCTCACATTTCCAAACACCAGTATAATACCTGAATCGAGGTGAAATCCGCCTGAGATTTGCAGGCTTTAAAATTCAGCGCTTTCATTTTATGCCATTAAGCAAAAAGCTATTATTTTTTTTATTCACATTGCATAAATAGCAAAATGAAATTTTACCCTCTGTTGACTGGCAATACTTTGCATTAGCTGAGGTGAAGTCATTGGAGAAGCATTATAGTTTTGCTGTATTTCAGGGTCTGCTGATGTTTCCATTTACAAGCCCTGGCTCTCAGGGTTATGCAAAACCAGAAGTTGAAATTTATTTCCAAGGAAAATTGGGAACTTCTGTTATCATGGAAGCAAGAGGTTTTGAAATCAAATAGAGAAAGGAGACCTCGAAGATACATGATGGCCTGTTGCATTAATTGTAGGAGTCAGTAATCTAAATTCCTACACCTGATAATGACCTGTTCTATAAAGGCGATCAAGTTCCTTCACTTCTTGGTGGCTGCCATAACTTCTTTTTGAAGTTCAAGTACTTGAGAAAGGATCCTTTTGCTATGGATTTTAGTCACTTGGTTTAGTTTAGCCCAGGTAAAATGACCTAATAATAAAGTTGTTCAGTGCTGAGAAATGCAGGAGCATGTTTCTGTTTTCAAGGGTAATTGAAGGTCTGGAAGGTAGATTGATCTTAAATAACATTTGCTTGAGTAATTTCAAGTTGGTATGATTCCAATCCCAGCAAAGGCTGGACCCTCAGCTGTATCTCCCACTAAATAAGCTATGTTGGTGTAGGTGACTTAGAGATCTCAGTCCCAAATTTTTATCATGCAGAGTAAACTAGATCAGGATTAATGCAAAAACCTGTTTTGCATTCTAGGAAAGCATCCTTGTCTTACATTCTACTTTCATGTGTTTGAAAGATACAAAATGTGAAACATAATTTGTCTTGTAATAACTTACCCAACACCTTTTTCTCATGCAGTTCTGAAGATCTGTGCTCCAAATGAGGCAATTCAGGGGATATATCGTCTTTATAATTTCAGATTCCTAAACAGCATTTGGAACAGTCACAGAAAAAAAACTGTTTAAACTATAGTCAGAACTGTGTGTGTAGTCAAAATGCACCAGTAAATGCTACTCCTAGCTAGAAAACTTAGCACTATCATTTGCTATTTTAAAAGTTACTGAATATCTGCCTTAAGAAGCTTAAGTCAACACTGTAATTCAGGAACTTTTCTATCATCTTAACAAACTCCCAGAGGAATGTCTCATTAGCCTAGTGTCTGAAAAATGTTATTTTCTAAAGTGTAAAAAGCATTTGAAATATTTACTTGGTGATTCAGGCTAAAATGCTGCAGTAAGGCAAGCCCTTTCCATTTTCTTTTTCTTCATTTCTTTTTGAGTAGCATGGCTTCTACGTTATAGTGCAAGCAAAAAAAAAGTGGAAAAAAGAAGAGATTCTTAGGCCCCATTCTGGTATTTCTGTTGTGTTTCTATTTTGTACAGCAAGAACGCACGGCTCATGCTCATATAAGCAACTGAAAGATCCTCTCAGAAATAGTAATAAGAAGAACACAAATAGACAGTCTTAGTATTTTAGAGAAATATGTATTTGGAGTTCAAACCTGAGTGCTTGGTAGAGGCAGTCTCAGCAGCTCATCTGTTTTTCTATATAATGCTCTTTCCATCTTAAGAAAATGCTGAGCTGCAGTACTGGAAGGTCCAGCTAAAGAAAAGCCCTGCTGTGCCTTTATCTGAAAGATGGCTGCTAACAGTGGAGAGAAGAGCTAAGCAAGGTCTTCTGGGTCTTCCCTCTCTTTTAACCTGAATGCAGCTAGCACTGTGAGCTACAAGAAATAGTTGTGACATGCTCAGACACTGAGGAAGAAGAGACACGGGCATGATCCTGTGATGGCAGAAGAGTCTGTTGTCCTTGCCTAAACGACATGCTAATCAATCTCAAAGGCATTTCTTTGTTGTTTGTTGTGTAGTGTGATTGTTTGGGGAAGGGTGTGGGGGAGTTGGACTACAAACTAAAACAGCACTTGTTTCTTACTGATACCAAGTACTGTATATAAGCAATTAGAATTTCCTCCTGTCTTTTACAGTCTCAAAGGAGAGGTCATGCTATTGCATCTGTGCCCACTAAAGGCAGAGAAGAAGCGAAGCAGTGCAGGGGTCCTCCTTTCTTCTTTTATCTTATCTTGGCTGTGTTCAAGGAGCAGAGGGCTATGACCTGAAACAGTCCCTTCAGAATGAGTCCTTTGCTCTTCTCCTTTCTTCTCTATGTCTTCCATTTTCCATCCCCTGCATCAGTGGATTGTCTAATCTGGCCTTTCATGATAGGTAATAAAAAATATTTTTCTTAGTAATTGGATCAGTTGTTAACTGTTGTTTTTTGGTTCCTTCTGGCAAGTGTAGTTATACAAAAGTAAAACGCTGTGTAGTTATGCTATTTATTTCTGCATATGCTCTAAATTTTTACCAATATTGATATTATATGCATATTGAATACCCTGAAAAGATCCTGTAAATTGGCAATGAATGTCATGTAAAGAAGCTTTCATTAATGGTAGCTCAGAGAAAAACAGAAACATGCAAATCCAGAGCAAGAAATTAATTCTTTACCAGTAATCACATAAGAAGTTTTTTCAAGCTGAAAGCTAGAGAGATATTCTTATTAATACATGTTTTTTAAAAGCAACATTCCTGTATTTTTATCATATAGATTATATCTTACCCCAGAAAAAATTCCATAGCATTCTAAAAAAAAGATGCTGTACTATGTAGTATCTACGCTAATAAAATATCAAAATATTGCCAACCAAAGCAATAGTTTTGCATGAACTACAGATGTATATATGCTATTTTTCATCATAAATACAGCAGATGAATTTAGGAGAAGTCAGAGATGTAACTGACTTGCACTCTGAAGAATACTGCTCGCCATATATTGCAATTACAGAAAACACTGGATTTACAGTGAAATCTGGAAAAAAAAAATAAATACAGAAGCAACATATTCTGCCCCAGGGAAGGTTTTCAGCCTGGCTTTATTATGATTTACAATTTAAGCCTGGTGTTTTATTGGCAGATCGGGGCAGTGGAGGGGGAAAGAACTGAACCAGCAATCAGGTGCCCTGAGGAGACCAACACTACCTCTTACTTTTTCATATTCAACTCAAATAATTTTAGAGACTAAGATATAGCGATAACAATGTAGATGCAAATGACCATTCAGAAAGTTGAGATTTATGTTGTTCTTTGAATTAATCCTGTCCTCAGGCATTTAAGAAAGATTTTATCTGCAGAATTGTTCCACATTCCACAAGGGGAAAAATCATCTTTTGCATAGATTTGAATATAATGGATTTTTACTAAGATCAGAACATCAGGTTCATATAATTGTCTTTTTTAACAGTCAGTAAGCTGGGAACAATTATATTGTTACAATATAAATCCAAGGGCCTGAGGAATTAGGTAATGGGTTTTCATGAGGTTTCATTATTTCAGGAAGGGGCAATTCAGATAATGCAAACAGCTAAATGAATTTGCCAAACAAAAAAAAAAGACATAATCTGGTAAGCTAAATAGTTTTGAATATAATTTGAAAAATATTTGGTTGTCAGATTCTCAGGAAATAAATGCTAGAATAAATACATCTTCCTCGGAGATCTCGTGGCTTCGCTTGCAGCATCCCACCTAAGCAATGACTGAAATTGTTACCCAGAAATTGGCAATACTTTACAAGAAAATATCATCAGAAATCAAAATATATCCAGTAAACATCTAATGAGAGAGTAGGAATGAATCTCTTTGAAATATTAGACCAGTAGAATCAGAGTAATGAAAAGTACATAGACTACAGAATGAGTTGCTGCATTAAACTATCTGAAATAGTTGTATGCAAAAAGCTGCAACCTAATTTGACAATGTGTACCCCCTTAAACATTGATACAAATGATTATTACTTTTAGAAAATGAGCATTATGACTTTTACCACCATCCTCAGGCTACCATTCTAGTCATACATGGTTTATTTCTTACTCTCCCTTTGTAAATTCTATATTACAATCAAGATGGAGAGAACAGGGGCGGGGTTTGGGCATTTCCATTTGTTTTTGTTTGCTGGCTTTGACGTTGGGTTTTTTGGTTGGTTGGTTTTGTGCCCTTTTATTGTTTGTTTGTTTGTTTGCTTGTGTTTGTTTTGGGTGGTTTTGTTGTGGGTTTTTTTGTTGTCATTATTTGTTTATTTAGAAAAATCCAGAATACAGCACGAAAAAGTACACAAGCAAGAGATCTACTCCAGAGGCAGTCAAATGTCTACGCAGTACCATATGATGTGCGTGACATAACTATTATACTGTCCCTGGGATACTGTGCATAGCATGCCTCCCCCTCGCCCCCCTTCTCTCATTCATCTGCCCTTATCTCCCTCTACTTGGACATCCGTTTAGTAAAATGAATGCAAGAACCTTCCCTTGTTAACTGAGGTGCCCTTTTCACTATTCTGGGTTTCTGTCTGTTTAACCAAGGAATTTGCCAGGATTTGTCAGGAACCTACAGAAATGACACCATGGTCTTGTCTCCTTTTTCCCCATACTTTCTCATTTAATTTTACAACTACAGTTAAAGCTGAGAAATATTTTTAGGAGACAAGTTCTGTATTTTTTCCTCCCCTCATTTATATCTGAGCCCACTCTGCTTAGTTTTACTTTTATGTTAGATTTCTTTTACGCAGTGGTGACTGAATGTCTAAGAGGGGAAGGGAGTAGAGTAATCTGTGTAAGATTTTTTTTAAGGATTTTTCAATCTATACAGTTGCTCCAAGAAAGCTGCTCCAGAATTATTTCTCTACAATCCACTTTTCCACTTGAAATAGAATCTTTTATTCTACTGCAATTAATTCTTTCTGAAAGCAAAGGTTTCTGATGAAACCAGAGATGATAACACCTATGTCTTGTGCTTACCTCTTAGATCCATGCTGAGGTATACTATCTGTTGTGCATTTTTAAAAACATCGGACCCAATGCTAGTTGAATTTCAGGTATAAATACACTGAGTCTTATTTTCCTGAGCATCACTTTTGTTCATTGATGGCTGTTTCATTCCACTGAGCTGGGTCATGTTATCTTAAAAGGAGAGGAACTTTTAATTTTGGATCAGTTTAGGACTTTGGTTATGGAAACAAAATTTGAGTCTTAGAGCATATGAGAGACTAATGCCTGTACATGATGCAATTTAATCAGTGGAAGCGCACATGAAGCTATCCCTTCCCATATGAGAATTTGATGTCAGTTCCAAACTTTTCTTATGATTTCTGTAATACTGCTTTTCTAAGCTATCTTCCTCTTTTTGTCATTTATAGCTTTAATAGTAAGTACTTGTGCTGTTAAACTGCTCCTTCCTATTCTCATACTCATATGGAGTATTACAGAAGCCGATTCTGGTCTCCTGAAATACAGTGTCTCTTTCTACTCAGCTTTCTAAGCCTTTTAGGAAAGTGCTTCCCAGCTTGCTTTTACTGCAACTCATAGGAATTGCTGAACTTAAGTTCTTGGGAATTTGAGAACAGACTTTCACAACTGCTTTAAATTGGCAGGGCAACAGAAGTTCTGAGATACCCTGTCCTTAAAGTATAAACAACCAGCACATGATGAAATGGGAGAATAAACCCTTTGAAAGTTTTTGTTTGCTAGTCCTTTCTTCAAAATGCTAATAGCTTATACCTTCTAATAATAGAATTCCTGATCCTACAAATCGTTGTAAATTCAAACTGCAGACAGTGGAAATTGTTCACATATATGCTTCACAGCACCTCATTAGCTGGTGTTACAGCAGCTCTGCTATCGCCTATTTAAACTGTCTTCTATTAGGCACTCTCCTGGACATAGTCTGTGGGCATTCAGAAGAAAGTATTTGCTAATTAATGAGCCAGGGAAGTGAAAGAAATCACTGCTGCTACAGAAGGTTCCTCCTTATTTCTCAGGATAGTAATTTTATTGCTTGCCGGCATTTATGATTCAAACAGTGTACTAAGAAAGAGGTGGGAAAGAATGGGAATTGTGGTGAATTTTCATAAGCGTATATTAGAGGCAGAAATTTTGCTGGTCTCTGGAAGCTGCATGACCTATTATTATCCCCATCTTGCAGTTCTGTTTGTTTTCCTGATATCTTAAACCAGTTTAGTTTCAATATGGGTTGCATCAGCAGCCGTATTAGGAATGCACCAGATGGGAGAATGAGTCTCCGAGGTCATAGAATCATAGAATGTAATCCTAGAATGGTTTAGGTTTAAGGAACTTTAAAGATAATCTAATTTCAACCCTCTTGCCATGGGCAGAGACACCTTCCACTAGACCAGGTTGCTCTCTTAAAGGCCGTAATAAAAATTATAAGTAAGTGTTTTAAAAAAAGATGCAGGGTTGTTTAGGGAACGGGGTTTTTTTTCAGCAGAGGTTATAATTATGCTGAGATTTTTGACAACACGTAGTTGTCAACATCTTGTCCTTGTCCTTGTCTTGTGCTTAATTTACTGCCAACTTTAACTTCTACACAAGATGCAAAAATGACATAGTCCCTGCACTGTGACAGCCTTTTAACCTAAAAAATCCAGGTAACGTGTAATGCAGGAGACTTTAATCAGTCACCAAGCACACTGCACTCTGTAGTGGCACATGTGTCTGATGCTATTAACTCACTTAAAGAGAAAGGAACTGCTCAGCTGTCATTTTGTGCAACAAATTTGATGCAGATTCTTGGAAAATACAAACAGTGCTGAGGGAAGGCAGTTGAGTCTGCAGGTTCTCGCTGCCCTGGGACCCTCCCTCTCCTTTGCTCTGCCAAGAGAGGACCATGTTTCCACAGAGACCCTGTAGCCCACAGAGGGACAAAGCCACGCACTGGGGGGTTTGCACTGTAGGACCAGCAATGGTTCTGTTTTCACAGACAGAGTAAAAGAAACCATGGATTTGAGAGGAGAGGGGGATCACTGGTACGTTTTGTTCTTTTTCCACATTACAGTGCTTCTGGCTAGAGCTTCAAGAGCAGCATTTCTTGGCACTGATATTCTGGGGTGGGCTGGACGTGGTGGTGTCAATTCAGTGCTGTTTACAGGAATTGCAAGTAGGTACCCTGGCACAGAGCAGTGTTTCAATTGCAACACTTCAAGCCTGTCTTAAAATTAAAAAAAAATACCATTCTTCAGGTATGAGTTTAATGCTGATATATCTATTTATTTTAATGACGGGTGACAGATCTTAAACTCTGGCTCTTCACACAGTCAGCCAGGTAGCGCTTATGCTGTAATTTTCACAGGGTGAAGGGACTTGCCCTCTGTATATACTTTGCAAAACAAGCCAGAAAAATACTGTTGCTGCTCCTCATTAACAGTTTGTCCTTGTTTTGGGTGTTTTCTCTTTGTACACCTGAGGCATCAGAGACGTTTCCCTGAAAACTGTGTGTCCCATTTCAAGTAGAATTTTATACAGGTTCTTCACAGTGAGCAAGGCAGCCTGTTGTGGTGATGGGGATTCGGGGACGTAGCCATTTCTATAAAGAAAGAGGGGGGAAAAAAACCCTATACCTGAAATATCTTCATTACCGGTGTCTGCACAGCAGACTAATGATCAAGAAAGCTGGATATATTCTATCTCTTGTTTCAGCTCTGAAAGCTGATTTATAGGGATATACTTGAAGAAGCTCTCAGTTATTCCAGATGGACATACATATCTATTACTGGGTTACTGCTTTTGATAAATGCCATTTTTAAATGGCACTATGTCTTTATGATACAATAGAGGTTCGTGTGATTTTGTGTATATATGTCTGTAACATATATCTCTATATACTGAACTGGCCTTGTCAGCTCTTTCATTTACTCTTCACCAATGCAGTCTTTGTCTACTGACCTGCAAGCACCTCTTGTGCAGTGAAAAGAAGTAAAAATTTAACCACAACAACAAAGAATGCTTGCTTAGAAATTCCACTTAAAGAGTTCTGTAATCTTTTTAAACCTGACTCAGTTCTTCTGACTGCTCACCACAGTAGGACAAGGAAGGAGAAACTTCAGGAGGGGGCTTACTCACAGGTGAACAGGCTGGGTTCATGGGCAAGTGTCATTACTGTGACAGAGCAGCCAGATGGCGTCTTCCCCGTTTCATAGTTGTCAATTAGTGGTTTCATAGAAAGACTGGGGCTGTATTTGGAGGTTTAATGAACTGCAGGCAACAAGATGTGTGTATGTAAGTAGTGAACAGGAACTTTCCACTGACTGCCAGAAGCATCCTTTTTGCCACAGAAAAAGGGCTTGTTTCAGGCTTTTATCAAGTTGTGAATGTTGGAGGCAAAGCACAAGAAATCAGTATTCATAACTCTATTATAGCAAGTAAAGTTACAGATCCTTAAGCATTTGAGTTGTACCTGGTGTTATTTATATAAGATTTAGGATTCTTAAATAACCTCATAGTTTCCATACAATTATTTCTGTATTTCTCCACTGAATATCAACTATATGTTTTACATGTAATGGGTAATGCACATTATATATTAATATGGACAGCAAGCTCTACAGAATATGGAGCATAATCTGTTCCTACCCTGAACTGGAACTATTAATTACCTAAAATAATAATGCCATAGTAGCACATTTGGCGTGTATATATTTTGCAGGAGACAAAAATTAAAGAGAGAAATAAAAGTGTGGGTTATTGCCTTGACATTTTGTTAATGCAATTTTATTCTGAGCTGGAGTTCAGGAAAAGCACAGCAAGGGAAACTAATAGAAAATGGGAAAGAAAAGAGCAAAGGTTGGAAGGTGCAAGGGGGAGCTTTGATGAGCCGCACAATTATGCTCATCTCCTGCATTGAGCTTCCCCTGCTTGTTTGCCTGCCTCTTTCTGACAGCATCAGCTCTGAGGTGGGGGGAGAGCCTCGCTGCAAGTGGCTAAAGGCATCCAGCACTTAATAAGCATCACCATAAGTATAGAAATCTGCATTATTGTGTGTGTCACCGGATTGTCTAATGGCATTGTTTTGAATAACAAACCTGTGGGAATTATTACATGTGAGTAGATCATGTAATGGGAGGCTGGTCCTCCTGACTCTTACTTGGTCAGTGTCACAGATGCCCCATATCTTGCTTTCTTATGAGTCTTTGCTTTTTTTGCTCATGTTTGGTTTTGGGCTAGCTGAGGAGTGGCAGGGGGGTACTACTTGGTCATTTTGTGGGTGTACTGGCTACACATCCAATGTTTTCCAATTTGTTTATTATTGAAAGTGTAGATGCTTAGTATGCACAATAAAGGCAAGCACGCATATTCTTGCATGTGGTCACAGACCTATGTATGCATTTCATACTAATTAATTTCTTGTTTTGAAGGTAGTTTTTTCTAAGATGCCCTTTGAAAGTGTACATGCGAAGATCTCGGCATGGCCATCTTTGATTCAAGTTGTGGAAAATCATACACTTAGGTGTTATGGAATTTTCACTTCAGATGTATAAAATTTGTTGTGAAAGTGCAGCATGCTGGTTCTAGCAAAGAAGAGAAGGATTTAGCGACAGGTAGCCTTGTGATTGTAAAAGAGCAACTGGGCCAAGGCAGAAGTTATTTTACATAATTAACAGGGTTTTATTTTAGCTTTTGGGCCAAGAGGGGTGTCTGTCTTTCTTGTTTTATCTTTTCTAGTTTTAAACTGTTAGAAATGTTAAAATAAAACTCCCTAGATATATATTCTTATATGTGGATTAACCAGCTGCCACAAGAATTCAGTGGGGCTATAGAGTGTATATGTGACCCTGTGCATAACTCATTTTGGCTCAGAGCCCCAGAGACGCTTTAGAATAGGATATATGGATGCATGTAAGATTTTTGCTTTTTGTGCTTCATTCAAATAGTTCTTCATTCAGTTACTTTTTTTTTTAATTATTCTGATTTTTCTCCATTTCAGCTGCAAGTATATCATCGAAATTAGATTGGTTAGCATAAAATGCACCTTTGTATACATATCTGCAGAGCTACTTCTTCCCCTGCAGCTGAAAAGTTTTCTCCAAAAGCTGCAAAATTAAGATAGCATAGTTATAGTTTTTCTTGGGAAAAGCTCAGTTTCTCAATATTACCTAAAACATAACAACTTCAGCCTGTATATGAAGACGCTTCTTCAGACAGTTTTGCAGGACTTGTGTGTGTATTGCCTATAAGAAGAATCGGTTTCTGGCAACATATTCGTATGCTTTTCTAGTGAACATAATTAGCTTTAATATGTTTACATATAGTTGGGATAACTGAGGTATCTCTCTGCAGCCTTATTTTGTTTTAATTTTTTTTCAGTGCTGGTTAACTACTGGTACTCATAAGTGCTCAGAACTTCTAACATTAAAGCCATTGCTGTGTGTTCAGCAGTATGCCCCTGTGGATTCTCCTGCAGGGCTAGTCTGAGAAGCAGTTTTCATGGTAAAAGAAAACCTAGAAATAAAGCTCTGTTTTCTCTTATTTTTCAGAGTGTTTTTCAGTACATGGAAATATGAGGGGATAAACCACAAACAGTCCTAAGTTTGGTGAGAATAAGCTTTGGGGGCATGAGGAGCTAGTTGAACAGTTTAATCTAGAAAACACATAAGAATCAGTTTTCAATAACTGTTGTGATATTCCTAGGTTCGCACAAGATCACAAATACTACAAGAATA
This sequence comes from Myiopsitta monachus, assembly GCA_017639245.1. Taxonomy (NCBI): domain Eukaryota; kingdom Metazoa; phylum Chordata; class Aves; order Psittaciformes; family Psittacidae; genus Myiopsitta; species Myiopsitta monachus. Next base: position 66,853,620 of record CM029917.1, on the reverse strand, counting down.
GTTGTGTCTTCTCAGAGTGTACTTTAAAACCCTAATTTATTCAAATCCTGGGAACTGAAAATCAACTACTGTTGAAGAAAACTCTTTTTCAAAACTCTGTGGAATAATTTGGATTTAGTTGCATTCGCTCTTCGGTTCAGTCAGATTGCCAATTTGTTACATGAAAGCATTTTCCTTGCTGTAATTACTTCATACATGTTTTTTTAATGAATAGTGAACACTACAGATTTTAAAGGCAGTGAATTTGTGAAAAAAGCCATAATGAAAGATTTTATTAGGAGAACTGCTAATTGTCTTTTCATTGTAATCACTAGTGTTATGTGAAAGAAGTAGCTAAGCCGGAAATAAATAAAAAACCTCTCTATTGTCCAAAAAGTTAATAGTTTCATCACGAATACTATGTACAGTGTCTTAGTCTTGGTTAAACTTGCATCTGTAACTCATCTTGTATTTGAAATGAAAACTTTCTCATAAAGTTATTTATAGTTGAGTTGTAGATTCATTTGTAAAATTTCATGCTTTCTGTAAATTAAAAGGAAAACACTTATTAATGGGAGTGAAATGAGGCTGGCTGTTCTGGTTGATGTGTTAATATGCTGTTAAAAAAAAAAAAAACAGAAAAAAAGAGCAAGAGAGAATTAATTTGTTGCTATAATAAACTGTTAATTTGAAAGCAAGACAGATTATACCAGTTCCATAATTAACTGTAAATGCTTCACCCCAAGGACTTTTAGTAGAGTAACTGATTGACTAGAAAAGATTGAATAACTGCAAGTAAATCAACAGGTCTTAAATTGCTTGTGCCCAAACTTCTGTTCTCCCAGGCATTGCTGTGGTACATCAGTAATTAATCTTCTTTGAAGGAGAAGGTGTACTCTTGATTTATTTTATAAGATCTAAACTGGTATATCGATACTGTTCTGGCCTCTGATGTGCAACTTCCCACAACTGATGGGCTCAGGAATCTGCTTATCTAGCTCAAAGTTCACACTGAGCTTCATATCTCATTGAGAAATGGGTCACAGGGAATATATGAATATTAGTATCTGAAGGGGGGCTATAGGAATGCTGGGGAGGGATTATTCATTAGGGACTGTAGTGATAGGACAAGGAGTAACGGGTTAAAACTTACACAGGGGAAGTTATTCTGGGAATGAAGTGGTAGCACTGGCAAATAATAGCAATTGTCTGAAAAGTCAGCTTCCAGTGTATGAAGCAAGGTCTAAGGTCCTCGGGCTGTAGAAAAAGATTTGTTCCTACATTTGAGATTGAGGGACTAAATAGACTTTTGGGGGAAGCATTTCCTTTCACCTAGTTTCCACAATATAGTATATATAGGTATTCAAAAAATGGAAATCTTAATTCATTTAGCTCTTCAAAATAAAATTTAGGTATCTAAGCTCAGCAAGTATAAATTGGCAGACATCTGCTGACTTAGGTCTTTTTAGGGGCACCAGAAGCTCAGATGGCAAAGCAGTGTCTTATTGGACCTGCGCAGTACTGTGGAAAATAGGAGTCAGTTGTTTAAATGAACATCACACAGCAGTTTTCCGGGTTGTGTAAGGATGAAGGCTGAATCAATTTATATTGGCTTCGTTATCTCATTAGGTGACATAAATCCTTCTCTCCTAAGTTTTGGACACCAACATAAATAATGCACAAAAAATAATTTAAGCTCCTTTTACTACGATTTTCTGTGCTCTCATAGAAACAGCATCATTTGTTTTAGTATGAATAAAAGCTTCTTAAAATTATCTTTGTCAGGGATGTAATTTGGGATTAAATTTAATGTGGCCATGTATCCTTTTTTGTTGTTTTTATATTGTCTTTTGAACAAGGGGGAAGGTAGAGGGTTGGGAAAAAAAGATACAGGCTGAAAGATTTGTGTTCCCTTCCTGAGACTGAAACACAATTCAAAATAAGCCAAGTAGGTGTAAACTCAAATGATTCTTCTTTCTCTGAGTTTTTTTATTGTCTGAGGCTCAGTGCTCTGTGATTCAATATCCATGGAATTTTCCTGACATTTCGTTCTCTTTAGGAGTGTGTCATTTTTGCTTTATTTTATAAGCCACATTTTAAAAGTAAGATATAGTTTTTTGGATGTATCATTTCATATCTGTAGCGGCATTTACTATACACATTGAGTAATATTTCAATTGTGCCTATACAGAACAGGTATCAGGGGTTTGTTGGTGTGCATATTTAATCCAGAGGTAGTGTGATGATGCTCAGTTCATTTTCATCCTCTTCTTTTTTCTTATGGCTTCCTTCATGTTTCCTCCATGCTTACACATCAGAGATGGTAAAAATCCAGTTAATGTGCTTAGGATTATAAAGAAAGCTTTCCAGACTAAAATGTAAAAAACGTGTTACAATTGTATCAAGATTGGTCACTGTGTTACCTGATTGAGTACTTCTGTAGCTGCATTCATGCTAACACCAGCGCATGCTCTAATGTAGACAGGCCTCCGGCAGTGTTCGCGCAGCATTAATAAGGTCTGAATGCTGCTTATGCACTCACTGGCACCCACCAGCTCAGGTGCAACAGTGCTGGGAAACTGGATATTACTTTTGTTAGTATGAATGTAACTAGATAATGCTTCTGCTTTACTCATATAGCTGGTAAGCGCTACATTCAGTCTCACTTTTCATGCAGGAAACTGCTTTCAGAAAATTCAATCTTTTCTTTTTTTTTTTCTTTTTTTTTTTGTTTGTTTGTTTTCCACCTCACCATCATTATAATTTATTTGTAATGATCTGTTTTCTAGCTGAGTCTAGGACCAGAATCTCATTGAGAACAGAAATGTATTAAAAATTAATAAAGACTCTTCCCTCTTACACTGTGTTCCATGAAACTGTTGTGGTACACCTCACAATTGTTCGTTTCAGTATGTTCTACCCCTGGAAAGGAGGGTACAGCTGTGCATCCTCCCTTCTCTTTGCCAGTTTATATGTGCCCTGATTGATAAGGGAATAATTGCGACAACTTCTGAAGTGAGTGGAGTAGAACTAGCACCCCTATGTAGAGCCTTTTTGAGTGACAGTTGCAAATGGTGCAAAGCCCAGGCTCCATACCCCAGTTTGAAAGAGCACCCATAGCTAATATGCAGCATATCTGGTGCATGTTCTCCGTGACTGCATGCATGCACCAAAACATATCTGCAAAGCGCTGCCACATTTCTGTCTCAAGCACAACACATGGGAATTTGTTGCACATGAAATATGGGCTTGTTCATAAGATCATGGAATGACACCTTACTGTGTTTTTAATTTGCCCCTAGGACCAGAGAAAGAGCAGGGAATAAAAGACATTATCATATTTTTACTTGTAGTACTTAGACTTACAGGTCTGATTAACATAGCATTATGTTTTCAGTGCCTCCATGTTGCTGAATAAATATGCACTTGCAAAAAAAACATCATCAGGTTTCAAGAAGCACGCATCCATAAACTGAACAAAGCTTCAGAGACCACCAAAGGAGGTAGTCTATGCACTTTTTTCCCCACTAGGAGATGACAAATGCATTTGTACTTTAAATGCCCTTTAAACAAGTGAAACACAGCTGTGGGTGGCTGTAGGGAGCCTTGGTGCATGTATAAGCGTATACTGCAAATGGAGTGGGTCCTGGAACATAATGAAAAGCCTGCTCCCTCCAAAAAAGAGGTTTTCTCCTTACAACAAGAAATATTCTGAGATGTCAACCCTATTTGAGTTGAATTAGGCGAAGAAGTATGACTTTTCATTCCTTTCCACACATCCCTCCTTACGCTGAACCAAAGCAGGAGTTAATGTCATGATACCTCTAATCCTGGCTACTCTCAGATCAAATTCGATTTTGGGGTTGGAATGAAATATTCAGTACTGTATCTTCCACATTTTCTGTTGCATTTGTTCTCAAAGTAAAGGCAAATATTATAGTCCTTGATTCAAAATGTCAATGTATAATCATAAGAATAGTGATAACTTCTTGCTGGGAAAAGTATCTCATTTTTTTTCAGTTATTGCCCTGTCATATGCCAGGCTGCTATCATTAGACATCATACAAGTGGAAAACAGTAGTGATAAAAATATCTTTTATTGCCATAAATGTAAGACAAAAAATAAACCAAAAAAAAAAAAGTCACCTATGGATTATTGAAACGTACATTCAGGAAGATTCATATTTTGACAGAAATATTTTACTGCTCTGCTTTTATCTTCTTTTGCTCAGGGGAGAGTGAAATAAATGCACAAGAAGCAATTTTGATAGCCTCTCTTCCGTTTTGGAGACATGTTATAGTGTGCAGAGGGTCAGGGATCAAAGTTTGAATCTTCTTCAGTGGAAGAAATTTTCTATGATGTTTATGAGGAAAACTTTCTGTGTTCCAGGAAATGGTTGGTTTGGGAAAGAAATTTAGGGGCTGGATTGTAATTCGTGTCAAGGACATTTTCCCATGTACAAAGATACATTTCTGATCCCTCAGAAAAAGCTGGCAATATGTAGGACGAGACAAGGTGTGGTGCATGCATATATGTATGTATGAATTGTGTGTGGTAGAACAAGAGGAAAATAAGCTTGTTTTGTTTAGTTGGCACAATGTTAGGTTTTCAGATAGCTGCAGTTTGTAGCCTATGTTGCAAGCATCAGACGTAACAGCAATGAAGTTTTATAGCATGCTACCAAAACACCTGTGCAGAAAATGATCTGAACTTGAATTTCTCATGATTCCTTAGAGCTTTTGTCTCTCACTGAGCTTTAATCCGTATCTGTCACTCATGAACTTTAATGCGTGCCTATAAAAAGTCCATCCTTTCTCCAAGTTTCTGTTTGATTGCAGTGATATTACTTTCCTTTCTCTCTTTTTTTTTTTTTTTTTAAATAATTATCTTGAGTCCTTTGGATGATATTCCTAGTGTGCACACAAGAAAAGTGTCATAAAAAGACATGCGCAAAGGCATGTCTTTCTGTCTCATTGCCTATCCTAGTGGCAAGAAGTGGGAGCAAAAGTGCATCACGGCATCCCTTGCTGCTCTTGTTCTAACAGTCAGGGAGAAGGCCCCTTGCTCAGTTGGGGACCATTAACCAGAAATGCTGAAAAAAGAGGTGAGGAATACCCAGAAAAAGCAATAAAATACCCAGCAAAGGCTCTGCTGGTGTAGTTTTCATCTGAAATCTTTGTTCTCATCCTGATGGTGCTTCAATGGATGGTGCTTTGATGGAAATCAAATGTGGCATTGGCAGATGAGAAAGCATGGTGACTCCAGGCAGAGGTCTGGGGCTGACAAGGACATAAGTGTCATCCTTAGAGTAGGCAGTGCCATGTAGCACATAGAGGGAATATGACGTCTCTGAAAGCAGCTGCAGAAATGCATTCAGATGCAGTTAGTTAACAGTGTGTGAGCAGTTATGTTTAATTGCAGTGCAGCATTCAGTGGTCATGTTCACTTCTTGCTTTTTCCTATATGGGGAAAGAATGGGGGAACATCCTGTCCTTGACTCAGCTTTGGGAAATGGCTCAGGAAGTTGTGTGAAATTTGACACAGCTCTACTTGGCAATGGAAGCCTGTAAGTAAGTTGGGATTTGATTGCACTTGAGATGGGTCATAATTACGCCCACATGTTCAGAATTTTCTTGGGTGAGCAACAAACTTCACTGTAATTTATTTCTTCATGACAGATGTGTATTTCTCCTACTTCCTGCATCACACCAAACAATGACCTTCCTAAAGTTTTGTGATTTTATCTATTTTTTTTTAACTCTCTCTCTTTCTTACTTTTTCTTCCTTTTTATTCTTCTAACTGGCTCAGCTTTGCTCTCTGTATACACATAGGCCTATTTCTGATGTACTTGCTCCCAGCTGAAAGTACAGCCTTACAGCCAACTTGTTTTTCCTATCAATCAGTTTGGTGAGAATAGTATTCTATCTTGTTGATCATTCCTGTATAAAGCTCATCTATCACTTCAAGGATTGTCTGTCTATTGGTTCTGTCAGTTTGCTTCTGTCACTGTCCAAAAGCAAAGACCATGTGGCCATAATATTAATAGTCAAAATAGAAGAGATGTATCACTGTTCTGATTCAGGTTAGTCAAAAAGGATGATTGAAAGAATGCTACAGAAATGCAGTGTTTAAAGGTAAAAAGGTGTTTGACAGTACTAGTGGGAAAAAGAAACGTGACTCTAGAAAATTTATGACATTCTGTAACATGCCTTTCATAATTTACATCAAGGTACCTGTGCCCATAATCTCTTACACATATGAATTATTTTCCTCACATGAGTAATTTCAACTAATTACACTGACTTTAGAGAGATTGTTACCATAAGTATGAGCCAAGTTACTGATGTTTATCCAACTAAACTAAGCAAACAAAAAGAAAAACCAAACAAACAACAAACATCTGTTTAGCCTCCTTTTCAAGAAAAATGTACAGTTGGTATCTGGACTTAGATTAGAATGGTCGTCAGTATTTCTTTTTGCAAAAGTTAAAAAGGTCTTCATTTCTCTTTATAGCTCATTTGGCTAAGGCTATCATCGCTTTCACAAACTTAAAATGAAGAACTAATTGTATTTTTAACAAAGTACATGCTACTTTTCCTTTTCTGGAATGCACTAATCCTCTTAAAGTTCTCCCACTCTTCACTTTTCTCCATCAAAGCTTTCCAATTTATTTTTAAAAGATGATAGCAAGGATCTAATTTAAGCCTCTTTGTTCAGTGAGCAAAAACAAATGGGCAGCTGTTCCACAATGAAAATTTGAGAAACAGTTCTTAGCAAGCTAGTCTCTATAAATTATTAAAGAACTGTATGGAATGTCTCAAGTTACACTATGTATGCTGAAATGCTGATACTTTTCTGTTTTTCTTATGATTGCAACCTTTGCCTCTTCTATTATACTTCTGCATTTCCTTTTCAATACCTTAAAGCAGGAGTGGTTTAGAATATCTACCCATGCTTGATGGCTAGAAAGTTTCAACTTCCGTAAAGGAACATGTGCTAGTTGTGCTGTTCTTTCACTGAAAAAAGTTCTTTCTAATCTATTAGGAGCTGATCCCTATTAGAGCTGAGCTACTGCCCCAGCCACAGTTGTATTTCAGGTGTCCTGAGCTTGCAGTTCTGGCATGTTTGTATCCCCAGTATCTATCCCTCAAAAAAACAGATGTTTCTTGAATGCTTTGGATCAAAATGTGATTACTTTTAAACCAATATCAAGCAAAAAATAAAGAAAAAAAAGTTCATCTTTTCTTTCTTTTAGGGACTGGAATAGAATTCAACCTGTATCAGTTTCACTGAGTTGTACTTATGTTAGCTTAACCATTAGCAGCTATAGGAACATGTTAATGTACTTTGTATTAACAGAGTACTTTGTATTAACCTTGAACATTATTTTTCTAATAACTTCTAATGTCGTATATGAAAGATTTCGGATCTAAGGTATGCAAACAGATTTCTGGCCAGCAGTTTCTTGGGAATAAACTGAAGCAGAACTGTGTTACATGGTTGGAGATGCAACATGGTAGGACAGACATTGCTTATCATAAATATGTTGCAGTAATATTAAAAATCGTTAAGTTCTGACACAGGCTCATGTAGTTGACTGGCTGAAAGTAGGGTAACAGCAGAATTTCCCAAAATATAGTGCTGCTTTATTAGGAGAATTTAGAACCATTATGAAATAAGCTGATGTTTCGATCCATGTCCTCTCTAAAACTCAGTGAGTCCTGGTGCAGATCTCCTGGGCTTGTGATGCATTTAGACCCTTAGTAAGAGTGATCCATTTTATTCATCTGCTGTGAAGCACAAAAATCAAAGTGGCTGATGGGCTTCACATTTGATATTGCAATTTGTTGGTCAAAATATTTTCAGTATGTATAGAATAGATTTTTGTCTTGCTACACTTGCTTTGGAGAGGATTTTTTTTCATAGGGAGCTTCAAGGCTGCAACCAGCTAGAACTCTATTAAACTGCTCTTGATTCTTGAACTCCTAGTACCAGAAAAAATGCTTTCAGCCTGCATACTTGGAGAGGAACTGACTGCTAATTTTATGTGCAAGTCAGAAATACAGGCTATCTTGCTTGAACCACTGCCACTGTTGTTCTCTACAGATACGTGAAGTGACAGGAGAGGCACCAGCATAAAGCTGAAGAGCAAAAAAGGAGCTGATGGCTTTAGTGATATTTTGTCACTTGAATGATGACTTTCGTTAAGAGCACCTGTGATAGGAAAATTAAATCCTTTGTTTCAATAATGTCAGTTTGATGCTTGGCAAAAAATGTTTTAAGGTGGGCAGGGAAGAAAAAGAGCAGCACCGTTATTTTCTGTTTTGTATGATATTTAATATTCTCTGTGCTACACATTCAGACTAGATGTGTTAGGATTTCTAACACATGCAAAAGGATTTGAAACCTTATTTCCCTATCACTAATAAAATAAACAACACGCTGCCAGTATAATCAGGGATGGATTTTCAAGGCAGTCACATTTAAAAACCTGAATGGAATAGGCAAGTTTTCAAAGACACTCAGCATCCTGTAGCCCCTGTTGAGGAAAATCTGGCCAATTTACAGATGCAGAGCAATTCAGAGAGTCTGGCCCTAAAATATTCCCTGTATACTCTTGGAAAAAGAAAGTGAACTAAGCTTTGTATTTGCAATTTGAAGATATAAAACCATTCTACATGTGTAGTAGTTCTTAGATTCTTTCAAACCTTTAAAAACAGCAGCACCCACACCAAGGAATAGAAAGCATCCACAAAAATCAAGTTAAAGGAATTTTTAATGGAAATTGGCTGCTATTAAAAAAACTGCTCTTTTGTCTTGGGATTTTTTGTTTGCTTGCATTTAAACAGCGTATTTGTTCACATTACCAAATAGCTTTCTGACAGAGGCACCCTGCTTTTGTATTGCTGTTCTCCACTTCCTTCCTTCAAGTTCTTTCTCAAACCCCATGCTTTTCACCCTCTTCCTCACAGTGGTTCCCATCCTAATTGACTATTCTTCTTCTCATTTAAACTGGTAGAAAGCAAGAGTAGTTGCTCTACAGTCTGTATAATTACTCAGGTATAAAATCAGTTATGGATGAGAAGGGCAAGGTTATTTAAAATACTACCGTTACATGATTCCTTTACGTGTTTTATTTGGATCAATGTCCTTTTGCTGAGCTCAGTCAATCCATGCTAATGCATACTGGGAAGGAATCTTGTTCCTCACAAGTGTATTTTTCTTCACTCTTAACTATTAGCTGCTTACTAAAGAGATAGTAGAGATTTATCTGGTTAATCATGATTCCCAATTAGAAACATTATGTATATGTTTCCATATTGGCAATGGGTTTAAGGAAAAGTAAATGTGAATTTCCATATTTTTATATGAGCTGCCAAAAAAGCATACATTGAAAATACGACAGATACCATTTTCTCATCTGTATTTTTTTCCTGCAGCCTCCAAAGATCTTTTCACTTGAAGCCTAATTACCTCAAACATACATTAAGAAAGATCCACTGTCAAACTGACATTCCTTTTTTCTTTACAAGTTAAAGCCTAAAGTTAATGACTGTTGTTTGAGTTTCTCATATCATGTTAACAGATTGAAAGATTCCTTCTTATTAGTAAGGCTTGGCATAAAGCTGTTGCTGCCCATTAAGTCTGCAAAGAGTTAAATGTAGGAATTGAACTTTTAATTCTGCTTAGAAAAGGAACTTATGGGTACAGATAGAATAAAATTAAACCTACAGAAAACCTTCATTAAACCTCAGCTTTCCCTGTTGAAAAAGTCCGGCCTTTGTGGAGTTGCTTACAGAGAAGGCAAAATCAGCAAAGCAATTATTTTTCCTCCATTGCAGGTCTTCTCAAAAACCTTCACTCAACAGTGAGTTCACTCAAAGTGTAGCTCCTGAATGTGTTCAAGTGTGGGAGATAGCAAAGTGCTTAAAACAAATAACATGGCTGGGAAGAAACTCTGACTCCAGCTCTTAATCCATACAGAGGAGGAAATTTTGAGACTTCAGCATAGGCAGTATGCACTTGCAGCCCAGAAAGACAACCGTATCCTGGGCTGCATCAAGAGGAGCATGACCAGCAGGTCGAAGGAAGTGATACTGCCCCTCTACTCTGCTCTCCTGAGACCTCCCTTGGAGTATTGTGTGCAGTTCTGGTGTCCTCAACATCAAAAGGACATGGGACTATTGGAACAAGTCCAGAGGAGGGCCACAAAGATGATCAGGGAACTGGAGCACCTCCCGTATGAAGTTAGGCTAAGAAAGTTGGGGCTGTTCAGCCTGGAGAAGAGAAGGCTGCATGGAGACCTCCTATCAGCCTTCCAGTATCTGAAGGGGGCCTATAAGGATACTGGGGAGAGACTCTTGATTAGGGACTGTAGTGATAGGACCAGGAGTAGCGGGTTCAAACTTAAACAGGGGAAGTTTAGAATGGATATGAAGAAGAAGTTCTTTACTGTGAGGGTGATGAGGCACTGGAATGGGTTTCCCAGGGAAGCTGAGAATGCTCCATCGCTGGGGGTGTTCAAGGCCAGGCTGGACAGAGCCTTGGGTGTCATGTCTTTGTGTGAGGTGTCCCTGCCCATGGCAGGGGGGTTGCAACTAGATGATCTTAAGGTCCTTTCCAACCCTAACTATTCTATGATTCTATGTAGGCTTCTTTTGTTTTATTCTTAACCATCAGTGATGATGACAACCAGTTTGATTGAAAGCCCATGTACAACCCAAATGCTCAAGTTTTCTGCTTGGATTTCAAACCCCCAAATGGAATTCAGCTTTAGAAAAAAAAAAACCCAAGCAAACAAAAAAAGCAACAACAAAATATCAACAAAGCAAAACAACCACTACCACCATAACAACAACAAGAAAAAAAATTATCAACAAAAAAACAACCACCAAAACAAACAAAAACCAAATAAAGACATCTTCAGGTATCAATTTTATACTATCACTGTGAATAAAATCTACTTAAGAAAGGAATGTACAGTCAATTGTACAACAGGAATTAATCTGAATTTCTGAATTCACTTGAAGGGATTGAATCACTTTGGCACTTTGAAATAAGGAGTTTCTAGGTGGGGAGGTACAATATTGTTCATTGAGAATACTATTCTTCTGCTTTCTAGCAACTGTCTTCCAGTGCCAGTAGTGTAATGTGCTCATGGTCCTGATTTAAAGCCAAGTAGTTTCAGAGCAGATCTATGATGGGTTTTTGTTTTGTTTGGGTCTTTTTCCGAGTGGATATTAGAAATACTTTTTAAAAGGATAATTGGATTATAAATCAAAACATAAATTTGGAAATAGCAGAAAAATGACTGTTAGAACAAAATAATTCTTAAAATTAAAGATGCTTAAATTATTTATAGGTGTTGTGTTAATATTATTATTATTGTTTTAAGCCTATAGTCTACAGGCTGACCTCAGAAGATGTATGGTTTCAGGGTCCTATAAAATAAGTGCATCATTAGCTTTTCTCAATAATGAAGGAAATAAAAAATTCAAAAGGGACATTTCTACCAGACAGAAGGCATTTTATTTTTTATCTCAGTACAAGCCTATGGTCATACTCACTGAAGTATTAATGCTGTGTTTATTCACTTTTATTGAACATTTAACTGTTCACTTGTTCTCTTTAGCATAGGGGCTGATTTCTTTACTTGAACTGCCTCAACCTCTTACAATCTTAGGGCAAGGGAAATGAAGTCTCTCCTGGAGCTTTACTTGTTTCAGATACAATTAGAAAGGCAAGCAAACTCAATATAAAATTAATTATTTAGGGGAATAACACAATTCTTTTAGTTTAAAAGTATCATCTTTTGAAATAATCTGAAAAAAGCGAAAACTGACCAAGTACTTCAACTATTTCTTTCTTTTTCAAGAAATGTGAACTATGAGACAAGCAAATGATGGCCACGTCAGCCATCTCATCCTGTCCTTAGGAGGAACCCAGAAAAATCTTTCCCCCCAAGTGCTATAGAAGTTTCCTTTTTATCACTTGGTAACTAGATGACTAGTAGCCTAGGGATTTTTCTCTCAGGTTTCACCCAGTAGTATTCAGCTTTTTCTTAGAAGGAACTTGAGGGAGAGGAATGCCAGGAAAAACAACGAGGTGCTTGGTGACAGCCATCATGGCTTCACTAAGGGGAAATCCTGCCTGACCAATCTGGTGGCTTTCTATGATGGGGCTATGGAACTGATGGACAGGGGGAGAGCAGTTGATGTCATCTACCTGGACTTGTGCAAAGTGTTTGACACTGTCCCACACAACATCCTTGTCTCTAAGTTGGAGAGACACCAATTTGATAGGTGGACCACTCAGTGGATAAAGAACTGGCTGGATGGCTGCACACTAGAGAGTTGTGGTCAATGGCTCAATGTCCAGCTGGAGACAAGTATCAAGTGGTGTCCCTCAGGGATCGGTGTTGGGACCGGTCTTGTTCAACATCTTTGTCGATGACATGGACAGTGGGATTGAGTGCACTTTCAGCAAGTTTGCCAATGACACCAAGCTGTGTGGTTTGGTTGATATGCTGGAGAGAAGGAATGCCATCCAGAGGGACCTTGACACGCTTGTGAGGTGGGCTGATGCCAAGCTGATGAAGTTTAACCAGGCCGAGTGCAAGGTGCTACACCTGGGTGGAAGCAATCCCAGGCACAGCTCCAGGTTGGGCAGAGAAGACATTCAGAGCAGCCCTGCGGAGAACAACCTGGGGTTGTTGGTTGATGAGAAAATGAACATGAGCTGGCAGTGTGTGCTTGCAGCCCAGAAAGACAACCATATCCTGGGCTGCATCAAAAGGACCATGACCAGCAGGTCAAAGGAAGTGATCCTGCCCCTCTACTCTGCTCTCCTGAGACCTCACTTGGAGTGTTGTGTGCAGTTCTGGTGTCCTCAACATAAAAAGGACATGGAACTGTTGGAACAAGTCCAGAGGAGGCCCACGAGGATGATCAGGGGACTGGAACACCTCCTGTATGAAGGTAGGCTAAGAAAGTTGGGGCTGTTCAGCCTGAAGAAGAGAAGGCTGTGTGGAGACCTCCTAGCAGCCTTCCAGTATCTGAAGGGGGGGCTGCAGGGATGCTGGGGAAGGACTCTTCATTAGGGATTGTAGTGATAGGACACGGGGTGATGGGTTCAAACTTAAGCAGGGGAAGCTTAGATTGGCTATGAGGAAGAAATTCTTTACTGTGAGGATGGTGAGGCACTGGAATGGGTTGCCCAGGGAAGCTGTGAATGCTCCATCGCTGGGGGTGTTCCAGGCTGGGGTGGACAGAGCCTTGGGTGTCCTGGTTTAGTGTGAGGTGTCCCTGCCCATGGCAGAGGAGTTGGAACTAGATGATCTTAAGGTCCTTTCCAACCCTAACTATTCTATGATTCTGTGTGTGGTCTTTTTGCCTCTCAAGAGTCAAAATGGATAGAGATTAAAATTAGATTCCAAAAGTATTGTCTTCAGTGAAGAGAGATTTTTATGAGCTTTAGTTTCTGGTGTGCAAGAATGAGCTTTATAAATCTGCAACTGATTTCCCTACTGAGAAGCTCAAAGGCTAAGAGCAGAGGCTAAGAAGAGGTCTTGCTGCGGCACCAGCAGGAAGAAATGGTGTAGATACCCTGATAAAGTGGTGGTGATTTAATGAACTAGTGGCTAGAAATGAAAAACGAGGGGGAAGAGGCGGAAGAATTAAGGGTCGGGTATGGGAAGAGGTGGACACACACAGCTAAAAACTTGGAGGCAAGCTCAGGATTTCCATGCACGGGTCCTGCAGTGTTTGTTTAGCTCAGTATGACATACTAAATAGCATTTAGCTCAGTACAACATACTCAAGCATTTACCTTTCCAAACTTAAAATCAGTTAAGGTAGCCTTCAATTTATCCCCTAACATTCTTACTACTACCCATACAATAGCTATTTAATAGTCTAACTTTTCATGTTTTGCTTTGCATATCGCTGCTTGAGGAGCTGTCAGTACTACACGAGACTGCTCTAGCTGCCCAAACTAGTCAAATCGCATCTCTTCAGTTAAAGAAAATGTTAAGAAATGACCTCTGACTTCTATTTTATTGTTTGATGGTTGGCATTTGTTTTGTTTTGTTTGCAGGGGGAAGGGGTTCTGTCTCACATATATTTACAGGAAGTCTGTTTTTTATCATATCTTAGTGATCAGCAAATTTTTTTTTCCCTGGAAGGGAAAATTAGGTTGAGTCATATATTCAACTATAAAACATCAGTGGTGACTCCAAGAGATTGGTCTAGGAAGACATCAGCAACAAAGCTAGCTGTATTGGAACAAAGCAATTTACCAGTCTTCCAGCTGGAAGAGTGCAATTCAGATTAGAAGACCACGTAAATGGGATGTATTGTAGACAGGGGATGTTTGGAAAAGGTTAGCATGGAGTTTGTGTCCCAGATGAACTCTGGGGAAAGCTAACTTTCTAAATCGCTTTCTAAATTATGTCAATACTAGCCATTTCCAAAGCAAAGGATTATACAATGCCATCTGTTGTCTTTTGTGGGGAAAAAAAAAAAAAAAACATCAAATGGTGATTGTCCAGCAGAAAGAGGTTCACAGTCACTACTACAGGAAGGCCAGCCATGGCATCTGGGTGGTTTGTTGTAGATCAGTCCCAACTGTAGCAAAGGTAAAGCTGAAACCCAGGAGCTCTCCCCTATGTGTCAAACAGCAGATACTTCAGATGGCCAGATTTTGTGTGGATCTTTCCATGCATGCAACATTAGTGCTCATTAGACATTTGCAAGGCTTGTCCGACTTGTTGCATATGTGTGGAGATGAATTTTGCAAATACAGAACACTTTCCTTTGTACAGGTTCTGATCTCTATCTATCTCTGTAGTTTGGCCCACACCTGTGGGCCCATATCTATGAGCAAGAAGGTTTGTAGAGAACCTTCTATATCATTCTCCATTAAATTACATGCCGTTTTTGTTGGGAAACTGTTTTTCTTGCTTGCTTATTATTGCACAGATGAAAAGCTTACATCTGGCACTACTGTTGGTTTATTTGCTTTAGATTGTCTTGCATTTATCCCATTCAAAGGTTAAAAAGTAAAATGTAGAAATAGTTGTGATGAATTGTCAGGCTCTTCCAAGGATTCAGAAGTTCTGGAGCTACTCCCAGTGACAGATGGTTTGTCCTTGCTCATCACTTGTCTCCTTGACAGCATTTTTCTTCTCTCTGCAAAATCTCCTTTGGTGTGTAGTTGAATTCTTTAAAAAAAAGAGAATTATTTTCTGCTTCATCCATGTTCTTGCTCATCAGTTCAATAGCATCTGTGTTTGACTAAGCGGAACACCTTCCTCATGAAGCAGAAGTTTCATTTCTTTTTATGGTATTAGGAGAATTTCTGGAGTTTGACATGAACACATTTCTAAAGTTACAAAGGTGTTAAGAATGATCTTTTGTATCTATTGCTGTGGATTTCTCTGACGGCTTATGAATGGCACTGCATACTCGACAGGCTGTATGATTTGCTGCAAGACTTATGCAACTAATGACACAATGTTTTCAAATACTCCGGTGTGAACTCAGTCTGAGCAGTGGTTGAGTGGGTAGAGAGTGAATTTCTTTTTCAGTTTTTCCGCAGTTTTATGAAGTCTGTTTGAGAACTGGCCTGCTAACTTGCTGCCTTGATTCTCAGTACTGGAGAATTACATGATATTGCATTAAAAACAACTAAATGCTAACAGCTTAGAGATGAAAAAATGCTGAATTCAGAAAAAAAATGTTCTCTGAGGTTGTTAGCTATATCGGCTGTCCTCTGCTTATTCTTTGACACCAATTTAGTTGTGTAACGCAGGAATATCTGAGTTGCTACGGGCATTAGGCTGCAAGGTTCAAGCTCCCCCCTTCGCAGTGGCATTCATCTGCTTTTGTGTATTCCTGCACAGTGAAGATACTCAGTGGCACAGAAGAAATGCCATCTCAAGAGCATAAATTTATTTTTTTAGAATTGTTTCAAATACTTACCATTTCAGTAAATAAAAACAGTCTGAACTGTACAACGGTTGATACGGAATTCATAAGGTTTTGCTTATTTTAGCTACTTCTAGTGTGATTCATCACAATTAAAAAAGCAAAATATATTTGGAAGCACAAAAGCAGACATTTTGGCTTAGGCCAAAGAATGTTTCAGTGTCTTATTTCCAAAGATGGCTGTAAGAGAATACCTGACAAAGATCAGTTATGTTTAGCTTTAGACAGCTTTCTGCATTGAATATAGTTTTGTGTATTTAGTAACCCACAGCTAAATCTTGTATGATTTCCCCTAGAGGAAGTGTGAAGAGGATTTGTCAAGTATGTGCTTGGTTTTCTTTGTTTTGGAAAGGGTCAACTATCCTCAATTTAGTATCTGTGTAGGATTTTGGTGTTCAGCCCTCATTAGGAATGCACACTCATTTTTCTCAGTTTTAGCTTCAGAGATGAGCTGCATAAACAGTATGTTTACCTGCTTTCTATCTTATATGGAAATTTCCAATCTGTCCCTTGCCTTTCAGGAGCACACAGAGCTGCTTCCTGTCACAGGGCCAGCAAAACCAGTAGATGAATCTGAAACTTGCTTTGTATTCAAGTGCTTTGGGTCTTGAATCCCCTACTTCCTACGTGCCCCCATCAAATTGCTTTATTGCTTCTAATATACAGGCTATCAGATTTCTTTTTCATTACTGTCCTTATGCCTTTGCAAGGATTATTTTGTACACTCATTATTCCCTGGCACAGAACAGAAGTTCATGCCAGCTCACTTGATATGCCTGCAGATGTGAATTTCAACTAGAAAAAGATCGTCACTCACATAACTAATAGGTGTTTTAACTTTCTGATCATATTAGTCATAGAAGCTTTCTACACAACTGCATTATATATTTTTATTGAGGCTGTGTCACATTCATTTTAAGGTTATGATCCGTTTTAGGCAGAACCAGCAATGTTCTTTTGTGGTTGGTTTTTGTTGTTTTGTTTGGTTTTTTTTTCTTTGATCATCTTGTTTGTTATCATCTCTTCCAAGTGAATATGCAGTGGCTTTTTTAAGTAAACATAACAGCAAACTCAGTAGGCAGATGAGGGCATTGGGGATCATTGTGTCATGACTGTGAAGGCTTACGATGTCCAAGTAATGACTGCTTTAGTGATGAATAATTGGATCTAGGCTATGTTGCTGCTGGCTTTAGGTATTTTTATATGTTTATTTATTTGGACTGATGTAATATATTCTTGAACTTGTAAACTCATGCTTAATAACTGCTGATCAAGAGTATCTTCTGACGGTGAGATTGTGCATATGATTACTGTTAGCGTTGGAAGAAAACTTTAGGGTTGAATGGCCTTTTCCTGCGAGCATCAAAAGTGAAGGTTTACATAGCATTGTAATTATTTCCTGTAAAACAGTGTAGGTGTATGTGCATTCTTTTGCCCTGAAAACCATAGAAAGCACAACTGAAAAAAAAAGTGAGCTTATTAATTATGATAATAATAGTATAACCAATTAATGCAGACATAGAGCGTGCACTGCCTAACTTCAGTGTCACTTAAATGGATGATGTAGGGCATACAGGGAGAAGAGATGTTCAGAGGTGAGGGAACTGAGATGCAGCACCATGATCTTGCTGAAATGGACTGCTTTTTTGTGAGTGCTATCAGTGGGACTAGGATTTCATTAAGTAAGACCAAACTATCTAAGGGTGAAAAGATAGCCTTGAAATCTAAATCTAATTATTAGTCCCAGTTTATATATAGATCTATATTTCATCAAATAAAATAAAATGTGAACATTTAAAAAAAAACCCTAGCAACTCTATCAGGGAGTTATTTGTCATCTTTTTAAGCAACCACTGTCAATACTAACACAAGATTTGGGTGGGTGGACTAAAGAAAATGCCAAAAAGCAGCTTTTTTTCAGACTGAAAGAGAAAGTGAATTCTTAAACCAGGGCAATCCCTAGCCCATCTAAACTTAGAATATATTAGTTTGAATGTCTCTGAGTGCATTACAAGTTCATCTCAATTAGACATAAGCTTTTTGAAAATGGCTTTAATATCAACTAGATTCATGAATGCATAAACTTTAATGTATAAAACATGATCTTTCTGCTGAGGAGTTTCAAGTGAAGCTAAAAAATGAATTAATTTCATTTTATTGTTTGCAAGTTGTGAATAAATCTGTCACAGATAGCCTGAGATGTTTGAAATTAAGAATGACTTGTGAGACCAGTAAGCCATTTCCAGAGTCTGGCTGAAGCAGTCTCTGAGTTTACATAATAAAAACAGTGACACTTAGAACCCTACTCTGTTTAAAAAAGCCTTGTTTAATTGAAATTTGAGAGCCTGGGCAAAGTAGATACACAGAACCAAGTATTTATAAAGAAGCTAAATTAACTGAAACCAAAGTTTTAATGGAAGTTAAAGTGCATTGAAATCTGATCAGCTGAAACTTCAGACACAAAGAAGAAATCAACTTCACTTTTACTCTGTTATTAAAAAATACCCCAGGAAATTTGAATTTTCACTTTGTGAATTCCTTCATTCTGAAGTTTCTGTTGATTGGCATTTTGAAACAAGGAAAGAGCTTGTGGAAAATAATTATCTTTGTTATTCCCATAACACCACTAGGAGCCTTGTCTCTGAGGGTGCCTCTCTGACAGGCTACCTTGGGGCCACAGGAATCTTCAGAGACCTCATCTTGAGCAAAGTAGTTAAGGCAGGGCAAGCATTCCCAGTGGGACAGCTTGGAGCCAGAAGTTAGGAGGGACTAGACTGCTAGAAACCTGACAAACAGCCAGAAAATATGCCAGATATTCTGGTTTTTGAGGGTTTTTTGATTTTGTTGTCTTTTAATTCTGATTGCTTTCAGCAGAAATGTATGTAGATCGACCAGCAAAATTGTCTGCTTCATTGTCTTATGGAAAATTTAAATAGCATCCCTTATGTTGTAGATGGGACAAACTTCATATGCTTGGGAACTTTATATGAGGAGCAAATGCTTCCCTGGGAACTTTGTTACTATCCAGTCTACTTTTAAACTTTCTGTGTTCCTGAATGTGTTTGTCTTCCAGCTGGCTTGATATGAGACATCTGATTGGAAGAGCCATGCTCCAGTTTAACCATCCTGTCTGAGCCTTTTGTGATGCCTCCTATCACTTAGTTACTCAGTTTCTGTCCTTTTCTATATGTGCTGTGTGGATGCCAGTCTCTCCAGATCAGAATTTCCAATCTTACCTATCATTCTACTAAATAAGCGATGATCCCCAATTCTGATGGCCTCTGAATTAATAATGAAGGTTATCTTTATGGGATCTTCTGCCGCTCTTAAGATTTGTGGCCAGATAAATTGTTTTCCTTTGGACATGTGTTCTGGGTTCAGCAGTAGCAGTCATTTTTCTCCCTCTCAGTAGCTGGTGCAGTGCTGTGGTTTTGACTTTCAGCATGGAAACAGCACTGATAACCCTGATGTTTTTAGTTGTTGCTCAGTAATGTTTACTCTGACCAAGGACTTTCTGAGTCTCATGTTCTGACAGGGAGGAGGGGAAGATGGAAGGAAGCAGAGACAGGACACCTGACCCAGACTAGCCAAATGAGTAGTCCATACCACAGCACATCACGTCCACTATATAAAGTGGGGGCAGTTACACGGAAGGGTTAGATCGCTGCTCGGGTCAGGCTGGGTATCATTCAGCAGGTGGTGAGTGGTTGTATTTTCTTCCCTTGTTATTTCCCTTATCATTATTATTATTGGTGGTAGCAGCAGTGGTTTGTGTTATACCTTAGTTACTGGACTGTTCTTATCTCAACCCGTGGGAGTTACATTCTTCTGATTTTCCTCCCCATCCCTCTGGGAGCGGGGGGAGGAAGGAGGGGAATGAGCGAGTGGCTGCATGGTTCTGGGTTGCTGGCTGGGCTTAAACCATGACAACATGGTGCAGCATAAATTGCAGTCATCCTTGGCAACCGCTATTTGTGCTGGTCAACATTAGAAGCCAAATATGATTGCTGTGCAATGGTCCAAGTAATAGCACTCAGCACTAGTCCTCTATTTTACTTTAAAACATTGTAAGTCTCAAACCTTTTTTCAGTTTTTCAGTTTTTTATGTGTGGGATTCAATGCGTTTTTAAGAATCTAGTAGTTTTGAATTGTGAATCAAGGTGAACATGGTGATTATAAAAATAAAGCAGGATTAACTCGGGTTTAAAATTATTTCAAGGTCAATGCTAATTCAATTTCACGTGGGGAAAAAAAAAAAAAAAAAGCAAAGGTGTCCAGCCTTCCCTATAGTTTGTTTCTGGCCTCCTTCCTGTAGCTGATTTCTTTCCTAGCTAATGAAAGTAGACCAAATGTATTTTTCCCCACTTACTGTTTCCACTGTGAAGGTGAATCAAACATGACTCGCCACAAAAGTGTAGAGGACTCAAGGAGGGAAAGAATAAGGCTGAGTGAAAGATGAGTTCAGAAGTACATTTTAAGTCCAGCATGGACTTAAAATTATTTGCCTCTGGAAATAATTTCCAGCAAAAGAAAGATCATGTGTGGGAAGAGGATTAGAGGCCCTCTGTGTGTGGAGTCTGGGGAAGGTGGTCATTCATCATTCATGTGAAAGCCCTCTTTTTCAAGAGAACCCTTCCTCTCAGCACTTTTGCATTTCTGTGAACCCCACCATTTATGGCATGGGTTTATTTAGTTTGGGTTTGTTTTGGGTTTTTTAATTCGCAGGCTTTGAGGGTGGCTGTACACTGAAAACACCTTAGGGGCATGAACTACAGAAATCTAGCAAGAGTTACTTGGTATTAATTTTCTGCCTTTCTCTCTGTTGCTCCCTTTTAACACATAATATTAGGCAAAAGATGGTTTCATTTTCTCCTCATTCAACTGAGACACATTCTTTTCTTTGATGCCAGCAAGGAAATGTATTTTCCAAGTTTAATTAGCAAGTCGAACAATAACACACATGCTTCTGCAGAATTTTTTGAAGGTTCTCCAGCCTCAGTTGAGTAACAGGTCTTAGAGAGAATGTGCTTCATGTTTCTTCATTTGCACAGAGCATCCACTTAATTTTCTTCCTGGCTTTCACAAGCAAGCTGACTGATAGCTGGTTTGTTTTTTATTTCAGGTCGTGGAGACTAATTTGGTTGCTTTCGACTGTCACTGGATCATTATAAATGAGGTAACTGTCAAGTGAACATTGATGTGCATCATTAATCCTATATGAATGTTTCTGAAGAAAAAGAAAAAAAAAGAACATTAAATTGAAATTCTATTTTTTAAACTGTGAAATAGGTTCTTCCATGAGTGCTTGTCAGCTAAAATATGGCAAGTCAGTATACAAAGTAGCTTTCTGTATGAGACATTGGACCACAGTTCATAGTTTTGACAACATTCACATTTTTCATTTGTCTTATGAAAAGCAGAACCCTTGAATTACCTGGGGAATCTCTGTTGGGAAAAATAAAAAACCAAGCTGCTTCCTAAGTATTGTTATTTGTGCATTGCAGCAGATTAAATGGCAGAGCAATCGAAGTGGTTACCACTCAATTGCCTTCTCCACTCCAAATCTCTTCCTCTGGGCTGTTGTCCCATCACTTAAGAGAGCTGAATGATGTACACAAGAAACATACCTTGTCCCTTATTAGTTTTATAGTCTTGTATGTGAAATGGGTGAAAGCCACGATTAACTTCATTCTGACAAACTGTGCTGTAAACTCTAGTCGTTAAAATCTCTGTATTTCGTTTAGTCATTCCTGCTGTCTACTTTAAAGAAAGTGAACATGTTTGATGCCATCTCTGCTAAATCTGCTTCTGGACATCCATATTCCCACTTCAGTAATTTACTTTTAACATGTGTTTCAAGATGTTAATAATCTCAGTATTTTGCAAACACAGAAATGAAATTAGCAATAGATAAGATTTGTAGATAATGTTATGGAAAGTATCATATGTTGTCCTGGTTTTCCTTATCACTAAGTTCAAATTACAACAGAAATTTAAATATTTCCTGAATGTGGAATGTTGCATAACATTACCTGCTCATTGCAACATTTTAACAGTTCAGTAATGAGGTTGCAGTGTCCCCCACTTAAGCAGTGCAAGATTTGGAAATGCAGTTATTTAGGGGCCCCTTACTGCGTGGTGTGTAACATAGCTGTCATCCATTTGATATGGTTGTCCATTTGCTGTTGATGACCTCAGAGCTCTGCCCATTTTGCTGCTTACATGAATCTTTAGTGACATCTTTGACAATTTAGATATCTCTCTGTATGTGCCCGTATTGGCTAAATCAGACTGTTGACTAAGTAATTGTAACACTGCTTCTCTGGCCTCCTAATTTGAAAATTTTTAGATGATTTATTGCAGTCAAAATGCATTGTTTGGCAAAATCCACATATGGTTCAAATAATTGAGATACCAAAATAAGATTGAATTGATTTCCTTTTCCATCACTGTGCTAAGGGGCTACAACACACTAAGTATAGTAATAAAGAAGGAAATAACACCTTCAGTTTTGTGATCAGGAATCTGCTTAGGCTTTTTGAAGTAACATCTGTTATTTTAATTGCTCGCTCTAAATGCTATAATGCCTGGAAAGAGTTCCTTAATTTTTACAGTCCCATTAGTTGCTATTTAATGTAACACAGCAGACTTGCTTGAAGACTGTGTATCATAATAGCAATGTGTGTGTAGGAGGAGGGGAGTTGTTCCTATAAAATAAAAGGATTTCATAATTTTCTAAAGCAGAATGCATTGTATTAGACCTTTGCAAATAATACAAATCTCCTGTGATCAGCGCAGTCAGCTGAGGAAAATAATTGTTCCTGTTTCTTCAGGGCCTTTAAGCAGATGGTGCAATTCTTTATTTAAAATTTTCAGGAGTCATAGATTTGAATGTAGTCGTGATCAAATATGCCTTAAAAAATATTACAATGGATTTTAACACCGTCTGTTTCTGCTTGTTTCTTTTCCTCTGCACAGTAGTAAATATAGCCTCAAAATACCAAGATAGTAAAATTATATATATACTATGACTCTTAAATCACAAGTGTAGAGTAAGCTTAGATTTTATTTAATGGAACTAAAGAAGGTGCATTTGTGTATTTTCAGCACTTTCTTTTGCTGTTTTAAATGAAAGAAATGTCCTTTTTATTTTAAATTCATGTGTCTCAAGTGTTTTCCTTTATTAAACATTCAGGGTCATCTTACTATGCCCATGGCTGCCACCAGTTCTCTATTATTATTGTTTACTCAAGGACAGCCCAAAATACTTTTCACTGCCTACAGTTACCATACAGGAGGTGAAAATATTACTGCTAATCTACAAAGGATTGGTTGGATTTCACCTGCAGTAATGTGCACCATTATGACCAGCTCTATTAAAATTTCAATGGAACGGGTGCTCAAAAAAGCTGATTTGTGTGAGAAGAGACTGAAAAGGTTGGCTTGATTAGCTTATGAAAACAAAGACTGAAAGAGGATATGCTGTCTGTTTATAAACACAGAGAGAGAGTGAATAAATGCATCATTGTCAAGGTCCAGAGGACAAGGTTGGCACAAAAACAAATGAGCTCAACTTGGCCATGAATAAATTCAGATCAAAAGTTAGTAAAAGGTTTCTAATTACCAGAGACATCAGGCTGGAAAAACTCCTTTTAAGGGAAAAAAATCAAAACCAAACCCAAACCAAAACAAAAAAAAAAAAAAAAAAAAAAAACCACAAACCAACCCAACGAAAAACCCAACAAACTTTTTTAAAGAACAGTTGACGGAAAAAGATCCAGTAGGTTTGCCCATCATAGCACAAGAGATGACTGGGAGACACACAGGGTTGTATTCAAAGGCTGCTTTCAGATGAACATGTTTTTTCTAGGGGAGGGCTGGTCCTTGGCTGATGCATTCATCTAGTTCCACCATGTTTCAGCCAATGCACTCCACCATGAAGACTATAAAGCATAACTATCTATTAAGCCCAAACAGCTAGATCAGGTCCTAAAATCACAACTCAGTTCTAGGAGCTCAAATAATTCTACATTTTAATATGGATAATAGAGTAATAATAGCATTATAGGTTCATTTTTACCCTTACATTTTCCAGTGGTAATGGCAGGTCAAGTGTGAAATGCCACTCTGTCTGGTACAGATAAGTAACCAAGCTTCCAGCTCTTTTTTTTTTTAAAAGGTGTGCGCCAATGGACATACTGGCTTAGCCCTGTTATCTCCAAACTCCTGGATTTTTTTCCTCTGTGAAAGCTAAAAATTGATTTCTCCTTGTCCCATCAGTTTTTCTTCCTTTTTTGCATCATGCTCTCCAGAACCTAAGGAACATAAAGGAGATATAGAGAGCAAATTATTATGAAGTTCAAGATCTCCCTTTACTTGTGCTGGAACTTCATCTAGTTATGCCTTTCCCATAGCTCCTTCTCTTTGGGAAGTGCTGAGAAATTCGGGAATGGCATAGAGGAAGCATGCTTCAGCATGAGTAGTGGCAGCCCATAAGCCATCCTCAAGAGGGTGTGCAGTGCCCACCCTTTCCTGCTGTGCCTCCTGCTCTCTGCTGCTGGCCTTTGGAGGAAGAAATACTCTCTTCTCTCTGAGTGTCAGGAAGAATGTGATGAAGACATGGCATGTACTGAAAAATAGGGCACGTCCAGTATATGATAAAAATACTGGAATCATCTTGGACCAAAGTTAAGATGTCTCCATAAGCAAGTATTGCTGCCTTTCTTTGGTGCTTATTACAGGGCTGAATACATTCTTTCCCTCCATGTCTCTGTCTACTTGTGCGGTTGCCCTGTAGTGATTGGTCTCTGCCTATGCTGCTTTTCTTAAAATAACGAGAAAATGAAAGCTGAACAGCAGTGTATATTAGGTCTTGCTTCCAACTGGAGTCTTGGCCTGATATTTTGGTGTGATCCTCTTCAGTTTCTTTTCCTAATTCATCTGTAAAGACCTGTTAATTTAAAATAGGATTTCTTTCCTTATTTATTTGCCTACTCAGATGAAATGTACATCGAATTTTATCTTTGCTCCGTTTGAAATAGAACAACTTCCCCTTTAGTCCAAGTTCAGACCAACAAAAGAAAGCTTTGAGACTATGTATTGAACTTCTGATTAAAAAATAGTAGAAATCAAAACCACATAACCTAACCTGAATTTATACAGGTACCAACTCAGTTCAGCTCGGCCAACTCTATAATACTTTTTTGCATTTGGTGCTTGTATAACAGATCATCTGCTATCCTTATATCATTATACTGTATCCTCCTTTGAAGTGCAAATGAAAATTGTTTCCTCTCATACAATAGTTGCTTTATATAGTTTTCTTAAGTCAGATCCAAAATTCAAGAATGAGAGATGATGTTGGAGAGGCATTATATAAAAGGCTTGTCACTCTGTCAATGCCAAGTATTAAAAAATGACAAAGAAAGTTATAGCAAATTACTCAAGTTGAATTTTAAATTGCATGGCATTGCTTTGTTGTTAACCTAAAATCTGAATTTATGATATCATCAGTGGCATTCACAGCATTTTAAAATAATACCTATCATTAATCTATTGATGTATATACCTCCTTGGCAACCAGACAAAAATCTCTTTGGTGTTTTGATTCTGTTATTAGTTCCCACGTGATGTTAAAACTATGAGGTAGCAACCTAAAGGTTAAAATGAGAACACTCAAATTAAAATGTACCAAAAATGCTGAGTCTAGAAAAAATAAATACACTTTTGAGGCAGAAAACATAAATGTTTGAGCAGTTAAAAGTCAAAATCCCTTTTAAAGTATTGCTTAGCAATAGAATGTGGCCACGCAGGTATCAGGCTTTACATTATTAGAACAAGTCTAATAGTCTTGCTGTTCCAGTTTGGGCACTGTGTATAATGAAACCAGGCAAACTTTTTTTGCATCCTCTGAAAAAGGATCTTGTTTAAAATCAGGACGAGAAGTTTCTTGAGCTCTCCTTTCCGATTATATTGAAAATTACATGTATTTTGCTAAAACAACATTTTTTTTGGTTTGTTGGTTTGGTTTGGGTTTTTTTGCCTTGCAGCTAGTGAAATCATAGGATCATAGAATAGTTAGGGTTGGAAAGGACCTTAAGATCATCTAGTTGCAACTCCCCTGCCATGGGCAGGGACACCTCACACTAAACCGTGTCACCCAAGGCTCTGTTCAACCCGGCCTTGAACACCACCAGGGATGGAGCATTCACAGCTTCCCTGGGCAACCCATTCCAGTGCCTCACCACCCTTACAGTAAAGAATTTCTTCCTCATAGCCAATCTAAGCTTCCTCTGTTTAAGTTTCAGCCCATTACTCCTTGTCCTATCACTACAGTCCCTAATGAAGAGTCCTTCCCCAGCATCCCTGTAGGCCCCTCTTCAGATACTGGAAGGCTGCTAGGAGGTCTCCATGCAGCCTTCTCTTCTTCAGGCTGAACAGCCCCAACTTTCTCAGCCTATCTTCATACAGGAGGTGCTCCAGGCCCCTGATCACCCTTGTGGCCCTCCTCTGGACTTGTTCCAACAGTTCCATGTCTTTTTGTGTTGAGGACACCAGAACTGCACACAATACTCCAAGTGAGGTCTCAGGAGAGCAGAGTAGAGGGGCAGTATCACTTCCTTTGACCTGCTGGTCATGGTCCTTTTGATGCAGCCCAGGATATGGTTGTCTTTCTGGGCTGCGAGCGCACACTGCCAGCTCATGTTCATTTTCTCATAGAGCAACACCCCCAAGTCCTTCTCTGTGGGGCTGCTCTGAATCTCTTTCCTGCCCAACCTGGAGCTGTGCTTGGGATTGCTCCCACCCAGGTGTAGGACCTTGCACTTGGCATGGTTAAACTTCATCAGGTTGGCATCAGCCCACTTCACAGGCGTGTCAAGGTCCCTCTGGATGACATTCCTTCCCTCCAGCATATCAACCGAACCACACAGCTTGGTGTCAATGGCAAACTTGCTGAGGGTGCACTCAATCCCACTGTCCATGTCACCGACAAAGATCCCTGAGGGACACCACTCGTTACTGGTCTCCTAATGGGCATTGGGCCATTGAGCACAACTCTTTGCGTGCGGCCATCTAGCCAGTTCTTTACCCACCGAGTGGTCCACCTATCAAATTGATGTCTCTCCAACTTAGAGAAAAGGATGTCATGTGGGACAGTGTCAAACGCTTTGCACAAGTCCAGGTGGGTGACATCAACTGTTCTCCCCCTGTCCATCAGTTCCGTAGCCCCCTCATAGAAGGCCACCAGATTGATCAGGCAGGATTTCCCCTTAGTGAAGCCATGCTGGCTGTCACCAACCACCTTTTGTTTTTCATGTGCCTTAGCATGCCTTCTGGGACAATCCACTCCAAGATTCTGCCAGGCACAGAGGTGAGGCTGACTGATCTGTAGTTCCCCGGCTCAGCCATTTTCCCTTTCTTGAAAATGGGGGTTATATTTCCCTTTTTCCAGTCATCAGGAACTTCACCTGACCGCCATAATTTTTCAATTATGATGGACAGTGGCTTAGCAACTTCATTTGCCAGCTCCTTCAGGACCCACAGATGGATTTCATCCGCTCCCATGGACTTGTGCATGTTCTGGTTCTTAAGATGGTCTCGAACCACATCCTCTCCTACAGTGGCCCCAGGGTCTTCATTCTCACTGTCCCTGTGTCTGCCTTCCAAGACTTGGGTGGTGTGGTCAGAGCATTTCTGGTGAAGACTGAGGCAAAGAAGTCATTAAGAACCTCAGCCTTCTCCAAATCCAGGGTAGCCAGCTGTCCCGATAGCTTCTGGAGAGGGCCCACATTGTCCCTAGCCTGCCTTTTATTTGCAGTGTAGCTATAGAATCCCTTCCTGTTATCCTTAACATCCCTAGCCAAGTTTAATTCTAAGTGGGCCTTAGCTTTCCTCACCTGGTCCCTAGCTTCCCAAACAACATCCCTATATTCTTCCCAGGCCCCCTGTCCTTGCTTCCACCTTTTATAATGATACAGACTAAATGAAAAGATGGCTTTTTAAGCTGAGATAAACCATTATGTGTGGTACATTAAGAATTAATCGACCGGAAATGTAAGATATTATACTGGACACAGCTGTTGCCATGTGTTATTTGTTTGTAGAAAAATCTATATTTCATAAATAACATTAACAGCAGATTAATTCAGAAACTGTGGCAACCTCTGAAGAAGAATAAAATACTTGTAGTCAGGAGAGGATAAGTTAAAATTTTCATCTCTTGTATTTTTCTCCTAAAATTTAATGGGAGCACCAAGATTTATTTTAAATACCCGTATGTCCAAAGAAGTTGCTTCAAGACAATTAATTTAAGGAATGTTAACTGAGGCCAAAATTACCAAGGTAGTTGCCTTAACGTTTCAGGAGCTGCTTTTTTGAAAAGCTCAGCTTCCTTTTCACAAGAAAAATTCCATAATTTGAGTTCAAGTCTATCTCCTGGTGCCTCCTAAGGACTTGATTATGGCCATAGATCAGGAGGCTAGAGGCATTTAGATACAGTCATAACAGATAGTGGCATTTAGTTGCAGGTATAACAGTGCAGATGTGCTGTATCCTTTAAAAAACTAAAAGTTATTGTCGTGGTTTAGCCCAGCCAGAAACCCAGAACCATGCAGCCACTCGCTCACTCCCCTCCTTCCTCCCCCCGCTCCCAGAGGGATGGGGAGGAAAATCAAAAGAATGTAATTCCCACGGGTTGAGATAAGAACAGTCCAGTAACTAAGGTATAACACAAACCACTGCTGCTATCACCAATAATAATAATGATAAGGGAAATAACAAGGGAAGAAAATACAACCACTCACCACTTGCCAACCAATACCCAGCCTGACTTGAGCAGTGATCTAACCCTTCCGCGTAACTGCCCCCACTTTATATAGTGGACATGATGTGCTGTGGTATGGAATACCCGTTTGGCTAGTCTGGGTCAGGTGTCCTGTCTCTGCTTCCTTCCGTCTTCCCCTCCTCCCTGTCAGAGCATGAGACTCAGAAAGTCCTTGGTCAGAGTAAACATTACTGAGCAACAACTAAAAACATCAGGGTTATCAGTGCTGTTTCCATGCTGAAAGTCAAAACCACAGCACTGCACCAGCTACTGAGAGGGAGAAAAATGACTGCTACTGCTGAACCCAGGACAGCTATAAATACACAAATGAGAATCAGGCATACTCAATAAACTGTGGTTGTAAACCAGGGTGTGTTAAATGCAGGCTCCTTGAGCACCTCCCTTACTTGGTGAGTCAGGGTGGCGGAGGGTATCCTGAAATTTAAGCGTCTAAAAAGTTCAGGGCATCAGCCTCTGTAGTTACAACAGATTGCAGGCAAGCAGTTCAGCATGATGAAAAATAAATTCTAGTTAAAATGATTGAGCAATTTTGTAGATTATTTCCCCTGCTTTACAGAAAAATACACATAATTGCCTTGGAAGCTACTAGCTGACCCTATTTGGGTCACCAGAAAATGCTGTTTAACTAAACTTCAAGTTCTTATGTGAAGATTAGAGTCAGTTGCTGTAGCTTGTTAGCCCACACTTTTCTCGCTCCAGGTTCCCCGAGGGCCTCATCATTCAGTGGTGTAAAGGACCATATTCCCAAACTGCTAGAATTTATACTGTGTTAAAACTGCTTTTCTGGTTTCCCTAACCTGCCTTCAAGTTAATATTTTGAGGTTAATATTTCACATGTTGGTGTATTTACTTAGGGTTTTGCTTCTTTCTTTAAAGTGTGTCCATAGCGGTGAGTGTTCAGCTGTAAGCCTTAATAGGTGCTCCATGGAGTAAAAAATCGGATTTAAATTAGGTTGTGCTATAAACAAGCATGTACACACCTAGATTGATCTGATGCATTTTCTTTACCTTTTTGGTAAATCATGTTTGCTAACTTGCATATTGTTCATAGATTGTTGATACTCATTTTCCAGGAAATGAACAGCTAAGGCCTGAATAATTGCCTGTACCTTCACAGGTCCTAAGTAATGCTACACTTAGAAATACATCATGGTATGACTTCCTACTGATTCACATTGCCAAGGGTGCTGTGAAACACTTTTACTTAAAAGATCAAAGGTAAAGGGAGAGAGAGATAAAACCGAAAATGAAACAACTAAGCCCAGTTATGTCTACAAATATTTGGTAAAGTCTGGGCACAGTCCATTTAAAACTTTGGCAACTGTTGTAAGGGTGTTGTGTCAGTTGTTTTAATGAGCATGCATATGTTCTTTCTGAGGTTATGGCAGAGCTCAACAGTATCTGTGTAGCAATCACATGCCTCTTAGTTCTATCAGTTAATTTCTTGTTTATAATCTGTTGGTAACATTTCTGATTTTAACTTTTATACATATTCTCTCCCTTGCCTTATCTTCCAGGAAATAAATGATGTGGATGTGCAGGAGCTGGTGAGAAGGTCAATTGGAAGGTTAACAATTATTCGACAAACATTTCCAGTCCCCCAAAACATAAGTCAGCGCTGTTTCCGTGGGAACCACAGAATATCTTCCTCACTGTGTGATCCAAAGGACCCCTTCTCCCAAAGCATGGAGGTAGTTTATGTACCTGTCTATTCCCACCCAGGAACTATCTTTCTAGATCAGATCAAGGTTTTTCCTCAGGGGCTTAGTGTAATTTAATGTTTATTTTCTATGTTCTTTCTGACACATAGTTTAATGGCTCATGGCATGGCAACAAAATACTTGGGCAGTGGGTGAGTGAAACTGATGGCTTATAACAACTCCCCTACTCCACAAGAATTGGGAAAAACGTCCCAAAAAGCCACCTAATCTACAGGCAGTAGGATGGTTGTTTTGTTGTCCTGTTGAATTTTACTTTTTGTCATCTCTCTGAGAGGAATTTCATCTCCATGGTCAACATCTCGTGTCTTCTCTAAGCCTCAAAAGTGTTGTGAATAGGAGAGCCTTCCTGGGGAGCACCTGCATCATCTCTTGCAAGTGGCTTGGTGTATGCACTTAGATCTATGCCTATGTTCCAAAAGAGGCCTTCTTTTCAGTTTTTTTATTTGTTAGCTACAAATCACAATTAAACTATAACAGCCTTCCTTCCACATGAAATCAGCAACAAGGTCATGGTCACTGTCCTCCTGGCTTCACAGTTTTCCAAGGGCAGCTCTTCTCTCTCTCATGTATCTGGTTAGTCTTTATCATGACAAAGCTATGGCAAATTAGGAATCTGAAATTGGCTGAAGATACTGATACTACTTTTGGGTTTTTTTGCATGGTCATTTATGAAGTTGAGGATAGATGGCTGAATTGGCAGCAGTGCAGGAGGAGCATATCTGACTTAGCAGCAAAGAGCAGTCATCTTGTGGTACTGAAATTAATGAGTGAAGGAAAACAATAGGAGAGAAATAGGGAGGTGCTAAAGATTGTCGTTGCTTAAAATAAAATACATAAGAGGAAAAAGAGAAGTGTGGCTAGTCTTGCTCTGTTTCAGGTAAGAGCTTTTGTCTCATAATTGTTCGTTCACAAAGCAGCCAGTAAACCACTATTGATGACATGAAAAGCTGGCTATAGCACACTGCATGGTGTTCCCATTAGAGTTCTTAAAATAAATATGGCTATGTAAGGTCAATAGATGCACAGGATATTTCTAGAGGCTGTTTAAGAACTGTGAAATTCTTTAGGTTCTACCAATCTGTTACGGCAGCATGGTCCTACTAACTACAGCAAGGCAGAAAATAAGAATCGTGTATTGATAGGAGGCTTCACATTTGATTTTTTTTTTCTTCAACTTCACTTTCATTTCATTTTCAGGTTCAGTAGTGAACTGAGTCTAGGGAAAAAAGCATTCTAGAAACCAAAATTTATTCTTTACAAATTGGCAAAATCCATTTAATATGTTAGCTTGGACCTTATACCTTAACCTGTACTTTATCAACCTATAGCTTGGGCAGCTATAATAATTCTGTTGAAAGCTTTCACAACATTTTGATTCAAAGGAATGATGGAAGCTTGACTGGTTTAACTGTTCTACACAGTTGAGTTGCTTTTTTCGTATTTTCCCCAAGATGGCTGCACTTCATTAGCAGCCTAGGGACACAACACTAAAAAATAAAAGGAAGAAAAACTGACACAGTTTCCCTTGTGTGTTCATATGATGAACAGACCTTTGAGTAGCTGTGGGGTTTGTTTGCTGCTTCTTTGTTCTCCCCAACAATATTATAAATTAACTTCCATTCCAGTGGGGAGTTGAAACAGTTTATAAATTGAAATTTCTAATGCTTTTTCTTATGCCTTTTTTATGCCATCGAAGTGTGACTAATCAGATATATTCTCTGGAAATTATAAGGGTGGATTTCTTGATTTTTTTTTTTTTTGCCCTGAATTACTGCCCCTGAAGTCTGTGTGAATAATTAATTTTTCAGCACCTTTATTAGAACACTGAAAAATATTTTAGTAGAAGAACTCTCATTGTGTCTCTGGGACTGTCTTAGTTGAAACAACAACTTCTATAAATCTGTATAATTTTGGAGGCAGGAAGTTAAAACCTGGATTCACATAAGTATTTAGTACCATAACCCTTTTGTTTAAAAACTAAGTGCAATAGTCTAGGCATAAATAAAGTAAATGCCACTAGTCCAGATTAATAACTCATACTTACTCTGATTGCTGAATACCTTTCTTCTACACTCTGGAACAAAAAAAAAAAAAAATAAATAAAATCACATCTAAATTTTGAATTGCATCCACTGGAGGTTATGCTGTTAAATACTGCTTGCTAATTAATGGAAGTATCCTGGCTGTTAGTTTCAGATCAAATAAAGAATCAGTAATCAATACTAGGCAATGTATTAAACGACCCAGTAAATTTACATGGGACACGAATAAAAGTGTAAAGTGATTTGAAATTACAGTCCCACTCTGTGCATCAGGACAGTTACCAATGAAGCATACTTATGGTAGTGATAGGGAAGGGTGATTTTGAGTAGTAGAAATGAATTTTAGTGTCTTTCTTTATCATTGCATTATCAGTGACTGATTGTTGTAAATGTTAAGATGAACTGTTAGTGAAGGAATAAGAATGCTTGATAATTGCTGAACTCTGTAGTCCTTAGCCCTGTTAACACTTAATGAAGACCCAGCTATATTGCTCTAGGACTAGTGAATGCATCCTTCCTCATGACCTGTGACAATAATCTATTCCTGCAATACTAGGTTATGGAAGCTACCTTGAAAGCGCTGTCATTTTGTTGGGAAATAATGACTTGGCATCTGTAGCCCTTCATCTACCAATTTAGCCTCGTTAGTGACTTTATTGTCTCTGCTCTCTAGAGGTGGTTTGTTTGGGGTTTTTTGTTGTTGTTTGTTTTGTTGGTTTGTTTGGGTTTTTTTTAATCTTGTTTTGGTTTTATTTTTTTTCCTTTGGCAAGGCTTATGTAAAATAAACTTGGCTCACAGCATAGTAATAATTCCTTCAGTCTCCCATGAATGTCCCTGTGCTGCTGACTTCTTTGGGGATATACAGTTTTAGCTGAAACGCTTTGAGTTCTTTGTAGATTTACAATACACAGAAAAATAATCCAAGTAATTTTCAAAATGCTTGATTAATCTGAACCCTGATCCTCAATGCATGCTTTTCATCCTGTCATACACAGAGGTGCCTAGCCTGTGCATCTGCAGAATGTAAATTAGTTCCTCGGTGAATACTGAAATGGAAATATTCACAGCCATTGGAGTCATGGGAGAAATTTGAGTAAGAATAAAGAAGCATGTTTGAGAAAGAGGGGGTGAAGATCATTGCCTTTTAAAGGAAAAGGGAAGTAGAAATCCAAAGTTCTGTGCATTTATGGTACTACCAATGAGGTTGTAAAGGCAATGGATGATCCTGGGATTTTAGCAGGAGGGGTACCAGCAGACCATTAGATCTTCTTCAATAAAGTGTGGAAGATAAAATGTCCCAGGAAATTCTGGCAAGGTAAGGAGAAAGACACCGTCTTTCCTGAATGCAAGGCAGGGAAGGAGTCTGTCACAAAACTTTCCTGTAAGAACTGTACAGATCAGATTGAGGATGACACAGGCAAAGACAGCATAAAGATGGGATTTACATAAGAAAATAAAAACATGCAAAATACGTTATATGGAAATGAGAAATTTGGCAGGAAGAAAGGCTTCTTTCTTTTTTCTTTTTTTTTTTTTCCTTTTTTCTTTTTTTCTTTTTTCCTCCTTTATTTTAAGGCGATGGGTGGATTTGCCAACCCGTGTCTCAAATCTTCTGCATTATTGTGCTTCCTTCCCCTCCCAATAGCTGCAGGACTTTCCCAGTCTTTGGATATTTTTGAGAGGCAGAATAGGGATATTCTCCACAATGCTAGTGTACTTTCCTGTTGGCAGCTTCCCTCTTTTAAGGTTTTGAGCGGACCATCTGTATGGAGAAACCTGTACATGGAGCAGTCAGCATATTCCACAATCTTGGAAATGTCTTTTCTCTTGTCTGTGACTGATGGAGTTAAAAACCTAGCAACCTTGCCTCAGTCAGCAAATTGCTACTGACTAATTGATTTTCAGGCACTAGTAATATTCTACAGTCTCTTTCATAGTGAAGCTGAGGAATCTGAGTTTCCCTCAATAACTTCAGACCCCATGGCTTCAAATGACCAATAGGTTATCTAAAAATAATATTCCCAAAGGTCCTTGCATTTCCAAATATCATTTATCTTCCCAAGAACCTCTGTTCAGGAGAGCTGAGGTTTTTCCTTATGATAGTGACTTAAATGTTCCTGCCATTTGAGGATAGAAATGACTGAAATACAGCTGTACTGTAAATTACTTGTTTCAGAAGTGTTCATGAATTCCAAGCTTCTGTTCTTTTACATTAAAATATATCTTTTGCATCTGATTTTGTACTATATGTATTTAAAAGTGCAAATATAGAAATCATACATGGGTAAGTGGATCTGGTACACAAGTAATTTCTTGAGTTCAACTGTTACCTCTTTAATGCCAAACTGGAACTTCCTGGCACAGTATGTGTTTAACTATACTCACTGTGAAACGTGCACATTTACTCAATAAGAGTTTTGTCCTGCAAGGAATCAACAGCCATTGCCAAATACTCTGACAGGAAACACTATAAATTGCAGAATCACCGTGCAACTGCACACTGAGAAAGATTTCATCAGGTCATATATCTTTCCAGAAATTGTCTCAATCAGAACTGATTTTAAAAAACAGGGGGAAAAAAGCATGATGAAATGATTTATTTAAAATTTTCAGAGTTTCTGTTTTTCAAAAGAATAAAACAATCTTGAAGAAAATTTTATGATGTCCAAATATATGGTGGCTGAAAATTGAAAGTTGCAGGCAGCTGATTAAAAAGAAAAGAAAGTCCGTTTACTTTCATGAGTAGGGCTTTAAATCCTGCAAATGGAGCTGTGCCAGTGATTGGGCTGCCTGTATTTCACATGTATGTAGTTGTTGCTGCAGATCACTTGTAGTGTGACAGCCCTTAGATGCAGTTTCTAAAAGAGGTGAAGATATGGCTTATTGACTCTTATAATTTCTTCTTAATATCAAATAAGTAATTTAGTTACCAGGGTATTATGGGTGAGGCAAAATAAATGACAAATTCTGGCTGCTGGCAGGAGACCAAAAATAATAATGCTAATATTCCCATTCTAATGTCTTTGCAGATTTCAAACCTATATATATATGACACTGTCCTCCTGTTGGCGAATGCTTTTCATAAGAAGCTGGAAGACAGGAAGTGGCACAGCATGGCCAGTCTCACCTGCATTAGGAAGAACTCTAAACCCTGGCAAGGAGGACGATCAATGTTGGAAACCATCAAGAAGGTACCTTTTCCTTGTATTACCTCGTCTTTGATTTCTAAAATAGTTGCATTAGGCAGTACTCCTTCAAAGCAGTAGTGTTGACATACAGACATACATACAGTTTCTGAATTAAAATCACAGAATCATAGAATGGTTTGGGTTAGAAGGGAACTTAAAGCTCATTTAGTTCCAACTCTACTGCCATAAGCAGGGACATCATGCACCAGACCAGGTTGCTCAAAGCCCTGGCCAGCCTGGCTTTTAACACTGCTGGGGATGGGGCAACCTCAGCTTCTCTGGGCAACTTGCTCCAGTTCCTCACCACCCTCATAGTAAAGAATTTTCTTTCTAATATCTAAGTCTACCCTCTTTCAGCTTAAAGCCATTCCCTTGTGAGTCACTACATGCCCTTGTAAAAAGTCCCTTTCCATCTTTCATGTCAGCTTCCTTTACGTACTAGAAGATTGTTATAAAATCTTCCTGGAGAGACTTAAAATTTACGCTGTAAATCAAAAAGCCCCAGAACAGTGTGTGTGTGTGTGTGTGTGTGTGTGTATACACATACATACATACACATACATATACGTGTGTGTGTATAAAGGTGCTTTACCTATGGCTTTCATTAAAAAGAAATAAAACAGAATTTAAAATATGTTATTTCAAGAAGTTGCCGTTCTGCGTTAGGTCTTCAACTATCCCAGAAGTTATGATTATGCAGGCAAAATGGAAGGCTCCTTTAAACCCTGCTTATTTTTTTCCCCAGTCTTGGGTCAATCTCCATTAGCTCCAAAATAACAGTTCACGGCTTTCTTTGGTGGCAGTTTCTGGTTTCCATATTAATAGTTTGGAGTCATGAGACTGCAAGGATAATCCAGCACACATTTCGGGGGCAAGATATAACTTTCAGGGACTCTAAACTGTATTGCTCTGAACCTATCAGAGCAATTTCAAATTCACATTTGGCAGTCCCCTGTATTTTAAGCTATGTTTCAGGCAAGGCTGGTTTTGGAACTTTTCTTCTCAACTTACATTTTGTAAATACTGTTGCAAACTTTTTCATTAATAAACTAAAAGCTATTTCTACTTACTGAACTCCAAATAGGATGCTTGAGCCATAGAAGTAAAGATACTCACTTCCCCTTTAGAATTAGAATTTAGTATCTGAGCTAGAGTTTAAGGCGAAGTCTGGTAGCCATACTAGCATCTCTAAAATTAGAAGTGCTCCACCACGGAAAGAGCTGCTGACTGTTTTACATTATGATTATTTGCTTGTTTCTGTTGATTTTGAATGTGAGACTGACCCTGTTCTCCTGCATAAACGTCACTTATGCTCTTTCTTACTACTATCTCATCTCTTTGCATGTCAGAGTTTATTCCATTCATTGCCATATCATTCTAGCTATGCAGTTTATCATCTTCTGCCTAAAATGATGTCATTAATAAAACACTCCTTCCATGACCTTTCACAGAAGAGCTGCACTATGTTAAAGATCAACTTATGTAGCTCTTAACCCTGAAACATAATGAGATATGGCCAAGAGGAATATGAAAGCATTCAAGAAAGCAGGAACAAGTGTAAATTCTAGGGTTGTGGTTAGCTTGCTAAAAGAATTCATCAATCAAATGCTGATAAAATCCCTGACATGAGTAGCTAACCAGGCTTGTATCCTGTTGCTTTTGAGTTTCCCCTCTCTTTGAATGAGATGGCTTTAATAAGAAGCTTCTTTAGAAGAACTTCAGTATCACAGCTGCATATTTTGAAATTAAAAAGTTGACATTCATGAACGCCCGACGAGGTATCAGAAAAACAAGAAGATTAAAAAATAGTGACAAGAAAAATAAAATCCAAGTGAATTAAGAAGTTTTTCTTAAAAACATGACAGTTTTCCTTAACTTTGAAAAAAAAATTAAAAAGTTACCATTTAAATTGTTAAATCAAATAGCTTATGAATAAGGGTTCTGTGTTTTCATTTTTAAATCACTCTTTCAAGAATGTAGTGTAAGAACATACTGTTAGTTCAGGGTGAAGATACAATCTGAGATTTATTAAATGCTCCTGGAAAAAGAATTTCCATCCTCTGCAAAACTTTAACCCTATCACAGAGCTGGAATCACTATCTTGCCCCAGATTATCTCTCTCCTCAATGCAGTTTCGGTGGGCGTTGCATTGTAGCCAAGTATGGTGTTGGTGAGGAAAGAATTAAGGAAGAGACGCCTCATTCCAGCCTGCCTGCCTTAAAAAGGGACTAGCTGCTCTCCTGGCA
Organism: Myiopsitta monachus; assembly: GCA_017639245.1. Classification (NCBI taxonomy): domain Eukaryota; kingdom Metazoa; phylum Chordata; class Aves; order Psittaciformes; family Psittacidae; genus Myiopsitta; species Myiopsitta monachus. The sequence goes on along the minus strand of CM029917.1, from coordinate 66,815,611 downwards.
GGAACAGAGGAGATGTTGCCGTCTACTGCTTCACACAACTGAGCTTTTACAGTCTTGCTGCTAAAAAAAAAAAAAAAAAAAAGGCAGGAAAAACTAGTCCTCAAAGAAGGTTTTCTAGGAAAAAAATAAAACCACAAAACCAAAAAAATCCCTATCCTCTAGAATCAGAGATCCAGAAACAGGAATATTTGGCTGTGTTTTAGCTGCAGAAGGAATCTCTCTCTGATTTCTGGAGGGCAAAATAAGCAAAGAGATGGGAAATCTCTATAAAGCTACACACTGAAGGTGTGAAGGTAAGAGAAAGGGATGCTGATATTCTACCAGTGGTAGCACCCGTTAAAAATAGGGGAACTCTGGTGGTAAAAAACCTAATTTCTTTACGATTAATAAACTAATAGGCAAAAGTAAGGAATGAGGGGAAATCAGATTTTCAACTATATCTTGAAATGGCAAAATAGCTGTCTGAAACATTTCCTGTTGTGTTTTGTTACTTTTCACTCTTGAACATTTGATTCCTGCATCACTATTTCTACAAACAACTCCAAAATCTGTTCTTTCAGTGTGAATTCAGCCCACTCCAATTATTAAAATCAATATCTGTTTCTACCCATTCTGGAACTGGATAAATAGTTAAATTCATCAGGAAATACAATCCTTCTGATGAATTTGGCCAGCTTTAGCAATTAGTTCTAAATTCACTTCTGTAATAGGAACTATCCCCAAACACATGCTCACTTGTTTGTTTCTAAGTAAAGCTATTTCACAGTGAGAAAAGTATTACTAGAAAACAATTCTACTGTTGGAAAAATTAATCTTCACAAATAGCTGGAGAATAAATGTAAGTAGGATTATATGGAGGATCAACTCAGAAAAATTACAAGAAGTTACTGCATGTATCTTCTCTCATGCTTACCTGATGTCTTCTCAGTCATATTGTTTAGCTCATTGACAAGTAACAAATTTTTAGTGCTAGCTGCAACATAGAGCTTATTCCTTTTTGGAAAATGAGCTGTACCTCGTGCTGTTTCATGAATCATAGGTGGAATTGTCAAATAGTTCTGGTCTCAGAAATGTCAGTGATGTTCAGTGGTGACACATCAAGAAGATGCTGGATTGTTTTTCAGGTGGTAGGTTAGACTTTCTTCCCTAGCAGCTAAAAATGGTGCGTTGAGTTTAAAACTCAACAATGTTTCTGATGACAGTTTTTTTTCAGGAATAAAATGTGAAGCTTGTATTTAATGATTGTAGCATTTTTGTCTGCCTGCAATCACCTTTTCTTCTGTAATTGCAAAATAGCTAATGTATTTTAATAAAAAATAAACAACAAACCAGCAAATGCAGGCCAAACAAACAAAAAAACCAACCCAACAACAACAACAAAAAAACCAAACAGGAACTGTCAGAACAAATACAATATTTTGTGACTGATGATTGAGAAGCTGACATTCCCAAGCGAGGTTCTGACTGCTAGGTAAATAGTGTTTTCTTCACGGACTTACAATATAGTGGTGCCTAAGCATATATAAACTGTAGTTTATCTTGCCAGTCTAGATGGGACTCAGGTAGGCTCTAACTATATTGCCAAGCTTTATAGCAGCTCTGCAAATGCCAGAGCAGTGATCAGAAATGTAAGTAAAACATTTTTGTCCTAACAACTGGCATTTTACTCTTCAGTTTTAAATGTGCCAGGAAATCGCATGGTTGCAGCTCAACCTTAGAGGAATCTGAGAGCAGATAATAAGCATGCCTTCCTTTTCCCTCAGATAGTATTGTTTCTGTAAGTTACATGGAATGTTTATTTGACTCTTGTCAATTATCATAACTAACACAAAAATAACATGGAAAAATCTCATCGGGAAGTTACTGGATTAGTAGCTGTCATATAGATGTCCATTTCCTTTGTGATCTCCTTCCACTGTGCATTAGCAGAGGGATAAAATACATACCATAAATGAAGTATGTGTTTTAGACAGATCCATAATGTGAAAGGCTATGAAAAAAAAATTGGAGCAGTGTCCTGAAACTCTTCCTAGGCAATACACTGTCTCACTCCATCAGCCCTAAGCAATAGAAGCAGGCTCATGTAAACCTTGTAAAAAGGCAGTCTGGGACAACTTGCAGCTAGTAGAGAGCAATAGCAACATTGCCTGGCCTACAGGAGCAGCAAGGTATGTCCCGGGTAGGGAGGAGGCATCAGGAACTCCAAGAAGTTTCCTATCAGATTTAGTTTTGTTGTTGGTATTATATGAGTGGTTCTTTACTGTTCTTTCTGTCTCTTCCCTTTCCAAGCCAAGAGCATTCCCATCTAATCTGAGCTCTTATTACACTATTTGCAAACGTATACAGTCTAGGAAAGTAAGTTCTGGTTAAAGACATTCTTACATGAGAAGTTTTCAAAGCATGATAACAGTTGCAAAATAGATAAATGAGAAAAACAGTTATTATGAGTAACACCAGATTGCAGACAAAATTAACAGAGTTTCTATCTTGCCCCAATATTTGCAACCACTTAAATAATCAACATAAATAAACTTACACACGATGGTTGTGGGTAGAGATTCAGTTCCAAAATATGGTGGGTAAGTCAGTTAACCTGTTCTGTATGTTAGGGGCTATGTATTAACAAAGACAAAAGGGTTTTCGTTAGAAGTGGATTGCATTTGTTCGAATGTAACTGAGGTGAAATGCATCTTCATTATTTTTATCATATTTGCTCAAATAAGGGACAAAGGTTATAACAATGAAATTAGAAGGTGACTAAAATTTTTAATTGCTGTCTTAGGTTAAAAAAAAAATATATTTTAGACATAATTTTATCTTCATGTCCCATAAATTATTGGGAGCATTCTCAAATGTCACTTTAATCTTTTTATTGAAAGGTCCCAATTTGAAACTACTTTGTCACAAAATAAGAAGAAAGAAAATGCTTTCTGCACTTTCTGTTTTACAAAGCATCTACAGTTAATATGTAGATGTTTAGTATATGCTAATATGCTGATGTTTAGTATTTACATTCTTTTATCACTTGGTTCCAGATTTTTGCTTTTCTTTTTCCAGACCTTGCTTGTGGCTCACTAGAAATTATTGTGCAGCTTAGGTGGTCTGTAGCAGCTTAATATTCATACCTTACCTATATGAGACCCATGGATTTAATTCACATTGTGGAGAAAAAAGTAACACAGGAAATATGGACTGTAATATATAAAAACAGTATATGATAAGGGGTCAGAGTGGTGCAGGACTAGGAATAGGTGTATGCTATCAGGGAGAGCAAGTCAGCCAGATGGAGGCTTTCAGAGGTCAGATGGGGATCCCAAGCTTTGCAGATGTGTGCTGCTTTGCAGGCATTTCTACCTCATATGTACCAGGAAATTCTGGCTTTGTTAATCAAAAAGCCAGATGAGACTGTATGAGGGGAAAAAAGGTATGTGGAACAGGTTTTTGTTTCTGATTCATTAATAAGATATAGTCAAATTTAAGTTAACAGAAAAGGTTTATATTTGTGAAACTTCGTTATTTGCCTAAAGATATGTTCAAATGATTTTGCAAGGTAAACACGAGCTCACTCTTGTCTTTACTCTGAACCTTCCAGAGGAGTGATAACCCCAATCTAAAAGCCATGAAGGTGTGATTATTACAGGATTCTGCTCAAGCATAATAAGTAACCTCAGTGTCATGCTAACGACAAGGATGTGTGTCAAAATTGTCTGGCTGGCTCTCACTGAGGGCAAAATGACCCAGAGTCTGCAAAAGACTGTGCAGGTGCTCCCTTAATCATGGTGCTGTTTTTCTTTAATAAAAAAATACAAAAATTCTTCCAACAGCATTCAAAAAGTGAAGATTATAGAAAAGATTAAAAAGATTAAATATATATGCACAAAGTATTATCTTATTTTTAACTGAAAATAGGCAATTCATGAAATATTTCTATATTATTCCCTGATAATAGTACTCTCTAGTAGTTGCTAGTAAATTTTAAAGGTATTATCTCTGTGATCAACTCCCTTATTTTTATTATAGGATGCTTTATAAAAGGATGACAGCATTTTTTTAGTTCATAATAATCAGCAATGGAGATGCAAATTTGGTACTCCTTCCTGGATTTTCTCCAAAATGAAGATGTGAGAATAGAGCTTTTAAAACCATGATTCAGCAAGGCTCATGTGCTAGGTAGCTGGTATATAAAGCATTCATTTTCCTTTTTTTTTTTTAAGTTCAAGTAATAAAGCTCTTAACTGAAGGATAAATCATAGCTACAAAACTCTTGCCTCATGTTTTGAAGAAATGCTGTGCATTTCATATGGATTTACACCAGGGGCAGATATTTTTTCTTGTACATACTTAAAATATTGTTCAAGTTATTTTAAGGGAGTGGGTTAAACGTCTAATTTTCCCTGAATCTGAAATCTGAAGAAATATTTTAAGGCTAAGGGCTTTCACTGTGACTCTGCTGAATTTAAAGTTCGATGTCATCACAGTTCTTATACAAAGATGAAATGAGTGTCATGTTGAATCAACCCTGGAATATGTTTTGAGTATAAATGCTGTAGCATTTATAGCCCTTTCAACTCATGATTCTTTACAGTAAATATTCACTGCTTTTTTCTTTAGTGTTTTTGCCCCTTCTGACAAAAATGTAAAAAGTAAAAGCAAGCTTGAAAATATGCTGCATTGTGTTGCTTATCTCTTCCATTCTTAGCAGTAGAGTTTTGGGGGAAAACAGAAAAAATCACTATTTTCAGCTAGGCAGGCCCCTCATTTGCTCAGCTCAGTTATGCTGGGCTCAAAAAATGCCTAACTTCATGCAAAACTCAACCTGATCTTTTGTGGAAATCTCTTGTATGAGAAACATTGCGGGGGGCGGGGGAAGGGAGGGATGTGAAAATAAACAAAAGTATTTTTTGTACAATTTCTTTTGTTTATTTGTCATTAGTTTTACATTCACATCTGCTAAAAATTAGTCACAAAACTTCAAAACTTCTTTTTTAATGGGGCTAGAATATCTATGCATTGACACTGACAGATCAGAAGACAAAAACTGGGAGTGCAGGTGCACAAAGACTATTGCTTGCATTGCATCTGCTTAGCACTGCTGAGTTTGAGTCTTCTGTGAAGAACTTAAATGATACATAAAAAATTCAGGCTTCAAGTTTTTGGGGGGAAATGTGTTCTTGAGAAAACTGTACTGATTCTAGTAGTTGTGAATGTACGCTGCATAGTCAGTGCACAAATGCCTTGGATAACAAAATAGCAAAAAGTTATTATAACTGTCTGCTTCTGAGTTTTCAATCCATTCTTTTTTTTTTTTCTTTTTTTTCCCCACTAGGGTGGAGTGAATGGCTTGACTGGAGAGCTGGAATTTGCAGAAAATGGGGGGAATCCCAATGTGCATTTTGAAATTTTGGGGACAAATTATGGAGAAGATCTTGGCAGAGGCATCCGCAAGGTGAGACTACATATATTCAAGCAAGACACTATTTTTACTGATCTTTTTAAAACCTTTCTTGTGTTCCATCACAGAACAAACAGAAACCTGTTTGATGGCAGATAATATATTGTGTGTCATTAAGAGGAGTAAGAAATGGGAGAAAGTCTTGAACTTCTAGATATACATCAATTTTATTATTGCAAAGAGGCCTTGCAGTAGGTTGTGTTGATCCAGGTATTGATTGTAAGACTGAATGCGTTCAGCTGTTGGTTGACTGTCCCAAAAGAACAGTGAAAGCTGTTGGTTTGTAACCCTTGCAACCCATTTTCAAAATAGCAATTTTTTTACATGAAATTATGTTCTGAACGCCCACATTGGCACTATGGTCAAAGTCGGATATGTAGCCATTAGATGATTAGAATTTATAGGTACAGAAAATCTATCATAACATAGATAAAATTTCTGTAACCTCTTGTCTTCATGAAATAAATACTCAATGTTTTAGTAAATATTAACTTTTACAGAATAAGTACAGTGTTATGTATTCAGCTGCCAGACACAGTCCAAACACTTGGACTGAGCTTGTTTGAGGAAAAGTCAAAGATCTCCAGCAAAATTGGTTTTTTTTTCAGTTTTTATAGTCTGTAAAAATAAATTTAAGTCCTGTGTAAGGAATGTTGGAAGCAAGTTTCTGTTTGCAATGCATATCCTTAACCTTGGGCAACTGCCCATCTGGGATTGCAAAAGTAGCAAAAATCATTTGGTACTTCTTAGAAAATAAAAGACTAATAGGCTTTTCAAGGAGCAATTCTTCTTCAAACACAGATCTCTTGAAAGGTAACATGAAGATCTCTTCATTTAGTGTATCAAATCATACTGTTTTTTATGTGAGGAAGATGACGTCATTGTCTAAAAGCAAATGACAGAGAAAATTATCTTAATATGTGTAAGCTGGTTCCATGTGTCAGCATTGCTATATAATGAAGGACATCATTTATCTGCATACAACAGATAAGTTTTTCTGCAGCAACAGATAAATGCTCTGAAAGAAGGGAAAGATAAAGAGGAAGGTTAAAAGCGTCTCTAAACTCCTGAAAGTTCTCCTCCGCTAGTTTATTATAATTGTTATTCTGTTCCTGCTGTTTTGACTGTTGTCAATACCTTGATCTATGCACTTCTATAGTTATGTCACCTTGAGCAGAGATCGTGAGAGATGTTTTAGAAACTAAACAGAACTGGATCTTAGTTGATATTTGGAGATGCGCTTCACAAAGTCTTTAGGCGACCAGAATGTTGGATGAGTCCTTATTCCTTCCCGTATAGATTCAGCCTGTTTCAACATATTTTGACTTATGTTCCATGCTATGCATCAAGGAGCTATTTATTCTTAAGAGCAACCAAGTAGACCTTCCTAAGACAAATCTGCATCCCTTCATTTAATTTAATTTGTTGACTTTGACTGGGTTTTGACTTCAGGCCTGTCTGGGTGAATGCCTGAGTGAGCATTAAGTTGTGTTGTTTCAGTTCACAAAAAGGTAGAAGAGAAATAGATACCCACATAAAGGTCTTAGAAATATAAATATGTGAAAAGACTTCCTAGCCTTTCTGACTCTTTTCTAATGGCATAATATGTATTTATAGTACAAATTTAATCTATGGTACAGTTTGCTTTGAAAGAAGAGGTTAAGGACCATGGGCACACATAAATTGTGTGAAACAATGAGATAGTACAAACAGGCTTTTTGAACCTTCCTTGTTTATCCTTTATCTCAGTTCAAGGACAAAGAGACATTCACAGGTCTTTGAAAAGAAATAGATCTTTAGTTGGTCAAAGAGAATAGAGTTTTGCATGGAATATAATTACACCATGAAACTCAGTGTTGCAATACACACTTCAGGAGAGAAGCAAAGCTGAAAAGATACTGAAAGTATGCAATTTTTTTGTGTGTTTGCCAAGATAAGTGTTTAAAATTAAATATGGAGATTATAAGAATATTTTCTGTTGAAGGTTGCGTTATAAATACCTGTCCACAGAGTTTTGTGGTGTGCTGCGGCTGGTTAAAAGAAGAAAGTGTTCAGAGCAGAACAGATTAAATCTGTTCTGATTTTTTTTTTTGTAAACAGCATTCACTGATCCACAGAAAGCTTTACAATGAGTTCTCATGTAGAGAAAGGAATTTTCTTTAGAAAGATATTTCTGTATATATTGTGAGAATGTGGTAATTGTTCTAGGAAGCACCTTTCAAAAAAAAATTAAAATAATTCCAATTAAATATTGTATTTTTTACAGTAAATTGAATAGTAAAAGGATTTGAAATGAATATGGTATTTCTAATCAATGTCACAAAGCTTAAAATAAAACAACAACAACAACAAAAAAAACAAAACAAAACAAAAAAAAAAAACACAAAAAAAACAGTCTGGGGTTCTTAAAAAATTACCTCAGATTTTATGGGTAAAATGCAATATGTTGGTTTTACTCTTTTGACAAAATTTCACACATTTTATTCTTGATTAGGTTTTACTTCCCAGAGTACGAGCCACTAGTGTTTAAGGCAAATCATAATTGCAGAAGTCAGATATATTTTTGTTAGCCACACCAATTAAAGTGCCTTTCAGGTTTTCATGTATTTAATGTTCTGACTATAGAACTACCTAACCATTTTTGTTTCTCAGCCTAGTGGAAGCAGCTGCAGTTAGCACACTGACTGAAGTTTCTAAACAAATGCATCTTCCCTAATGAACATCTTTCTAAGTACTTTTATACGAGGTAATGAAGGGTGAAATCCTGACAAAAGGCCTATTGAAGTCGCTGGGACCGGAGATTCACACAGAATGTGTAAAGAACAATCTGTTGATTTTAATTAATGCAAGTCAAGTATTTAAATGCGCTGGAATTTCTCAAGAGTCCAAATTCTGCTGGAAGTCAGTTCTATTTGGGTTCTGGAGTCATTTGCTTACTTTTAAAAAGTTTACTTATATTCAAACGTTAATATTGCTAGGACTCAAAAAAAACAAACCATTTAAGAAACACCATGAGTTCATGTTCATGCTTGTTTTTATTGGCCAAAATAAGCCAATGAATCTAGCAGAAACTGTCTGCAAGTCCTCTCCTTCATGTTTCATGGGTTGCTGGAAAGCAGGGGACCATTTATTCAGAAGTTCATTGAGTTGGGTCTTTCATTTAGTGATGAGTGAGCAAATTCAGGAGTGTGATTTGCCTGAAATACAAGTTTTGTACTGTTATGTCTGTAAATGAGTCAGGTACTTGGAATAATCCAGTCAAACGGTTGCCAGATCCTGGTGCTACTGACACAAGTGGTGTTACCATCCCAAAGGAACTGTAGAAAAACTCTTCTTTTTACACATCATGCTGTGGCTTGCTTTTGTGCAGATATAGTTATATTCAGTGGGAGACATGGGTGTATTTCTGACATTTCTCTGTTGGCATTTGTCTGTTGGTATTTGACATTTGAGTATGTATTCTTTGACATTTAAATTTCAGTGCGATACTTTTATCTATACTGTTGAAATAAAAGCTGCCATTCCTGCGAATAACCATCCAACAAACAAATGAACAAATGGGAGTTGATAGCTCAGAGGAGTACTGTTTTATATCTTCATGGTGTAGAAAACAGCACTGCAGAAATAAAGTGGTTTTCATGTTTCTTGCAGTGCTCCTTGTAATTCAGAGCGGGCTCATCCTCAAAGGCTCTGTGCTACACCTTTTGAAGTTTAGAGGACTTTCTTCCTGTTCCCACACAGGTTTTCCTGCTGCATGTGGACATTTGGAGATTGTGGTGCATTTTGCTCTGCCTCTACAGCCCTGTTAGCATACACCCACCTCCTGTGCATTTCTCTTCTCTTCTCTTCTGAAGATGGTTTCTGTCATTTCCTCCCAGTGGGGGAATGAGATGATATGCCAGCCTCTCACATCTGTTCCTCTCTGCACCAGGATATCCATGTCAAAGCTTTCTTTGCATTCAAGACATCTATTAATGACTTGGAGCAAGGATAGAGTTGTGGGCATGCAGGGAAACAGATACCCTGGGTGGAGGACCCAAGTAACTCAGGATGCTTCAACCCCTCTGCATTTGTCCAGTAAGGTTGTAGGGCTCTGTCCTAAATTATTTTAATTTGATGACCTAAAGAGAAAATTTTATCTACTTTAATATAAGAGATATCTGTAGCACAAAGCATTTCATGTGAAATGTGACTGAAGGTTTTGGCTAAAGCCTGCAGCTGTGTTCCTCTCTTCTTCTACCAGTGTGAATGGAAGGACCTTCCCTGTGGAGTCAATGCATGCAGATTTCTATTTCACAGGTTGTTAAAGGTTACATGGAATATTCTGTACTTGTGCTATTTGTTCAGATATGGGAAAACTGTACTGTATTTTTGGTTTTCATTCTAGTAAAATAATCGCTACTTTCACTTCACCTGAGAGCATCATTGATTACATTAATAACTGGCATTGCTTTGTTATCCAGTATATATTTTTTTCTTACATTTGCATCAGGAAGCAACATATATTCTGCATGTATATTTTGACCTTGGAGAAGTTTCTGTCTCTTATAAAGTTAAAACTTATTTTTTGTATTTTTTATTCCCTTTTGCCTCATTAGGTAAAAAGGGAAGTTATACAGTTCTGCTGACATTTATTAACTAATGCTATTTAATAACCCAGAATTAATTTCTTCTTGGTTAGCTTCTTGGTTAGCTACTTCAGGTAAATGATAGGTTCACCTGTTCCCTTTGTGATCATGATCATGAGAGAGCTCTGTAATGTGATTTAAAAAATGTATATATATCAGCACCAGGTACTTTAAGCTGTGATCCATTTCAGCTGTTTCTAAAGGCTGACATGCAATTTATAATGTGACTGAAAGATATACTTGCAATTTACAGAGACATTATCGATGGTGTATTTTCTAGTGACTTAAAAATAAATGTTTCTGTGTCTGATTGCTTTGCCTCTAGTGTTGATAGAAAAGATGGACTTGGCACAGTGCTAGCATAATACTCTCTCAGAAGCAACTTTAAATACATGAGCAGTCTGCTAGAGATTAAACTATCTAGTACAAAAGGTTAAAAGGTAATTAAATACCTTTGTGATCTGGGACCTGCTGCTCCAGTTCAGGACAGTACTTAAATCTGCTTTAACCTGCTGAAAATCTGCTTTAACCTGATGAAGATTACAATTTCCTTTCTTTATCTAGTGCTATGCAATAGGTGAAGATGCAGTGACAGATTCTTTGCTTTCTGCCAGCTTCTGCAAACATTTTGTGAAATTTCGATGAAATGTAATTTGTCTGGAAAGTGATGGGAATTTTCGTGTTATCACAATGAAACTAGTGTTAGTAGAGAACTGTGATTTACTTGAAACTGCACTTCTGTTTAGCTTAAAAATCAAAACTAAATGTATATTTGTATCTAACAGAAAATGGAAAAAATCCTTCTATCCATAATTGTATTTATGAAGTTTTAAAAGTTTCCCTCTTTGCTTTTGAATAAAGCATTTTCTTTTAAAACCTGAGGCTGCAGAAGGAGAGACAGACTGACTCAAAGTAATCAGTGGTGTACAATCCGGAGAACTTTGGACTATCTGAATCCCATGAGGGCGGGGGGCAGTCTAAATCATTTTGCTGGACTGTCCAGGTGCCTGCCCTGATCCCAGGCTGTTTCTGTTGAAGAAGAGTGCAATAGAGACCTCTTTCTCTTTGTCTTGTATTTCTTGTATTGTCTTGTATTTCTCCATGTCTGCTGAACTCTGGTGTACTCAGGCATTTGAAAATAGCAGAACCTGTTGTAAAACAGAAAGGGGATTTTAGGCTTTAAGACAAGTGGGTGTCCAGTTTTCCTGGTCCAAAATAATAAGGTAAAGTGCCTGGGTTAAAATTCAGCTCAAATAATTCAGATACAGGTTTGTCCAGTTTTCAGCATGCAGGTTGGATGGCTTTTAGCAGTGACATTTATAGGGCTAAAGGAGTGGGATTTGAATCCCCAAAATGTCTTTAAAGCCTCTGAGTAACTGAGCAGTACTCTGGAGTAAAGAGGTGTTTGCTCCTGCATTGGGAACATGGTGGAAGAAGGGAAAATATAGGGCAGGATGGGAGAGTGCAATGGGACCCTGAGGATGTCAAATAAAAATTCCCCTCGGGACCTCAGTGCTCTATGACATTTCTCTTGGCAATTTTGTCAGGGATGAGTCCATCTCTGTCAGAAATCTGCTCAGAATTTCCATTCTTGTCAAAACTGATATGAATGTTCTTGCTGAAAACTGCTTTCAGTGGATTTGGGAACTGCCTGTTTTGACTGATTGCTTTCATTAGAAAGAGATAAATCTTTTTATGTGCTTTAAATTATATATTTTCATGAATTTTATTCATTTTTGTTCATCAGGATAAGAAGTTACATTTTACCTATCTCCTGTTGAAAACACAGTTGTCTTGACAGCAAAGAACAAGAGAAATATTTTCCACTCTCAAACTTGTGTTTTTAATTTCCTTTCATATCTTGCTATTACAATGGAAACTTAAGAAAGATCAGTGAAAAGAATAATAACAAATAAAATCTAGGAAGTGTATCAGTAAATCCTGTTTTCTGTTGATGCTGCTAGGCAAGTGCCTAACCACAGAGGCTCTTCTGTGATTAATCTAGACTTCAAAATGGGCATAAGAGCAAAGAATAATGCAGAACTTCATTCATTTCTTTTTCACAGCAGAGATTTTTTGTCCTGAAAAATTTTGAACAGCAGAAATAGCATGATAGGTTTTTAATAACTACAGTGGGAAAGAGAATTTGGATTTGAATGTTGGTCCGGTTAATGAAGCATGTGAAATTTGATCTGTATCCTTTAGACATTTTTCCTTCATATTTTGGGTTTCTCTCTTCCTCTTGGACTGCTTGTTATTCCAAATTGATATTTGCAAAGAGTAACCCTTTACAGTTTTCAGTGTAATTGATTGAGCCATTTTTTAAACACCTCTGCTATGGTTATATGGCTTTTTCTTCTGCTTGAGTAGCTATGAAAACCTCATGGTGAGCACGGATCTGCAGAACTGCCTGGAAAGTTGTGGTGAATTTTTATCCTCAGATACTTCAGCTGAGAAAATTAGTTTTGTAATTCACTTCATACATTTGAAGTGCTTGGGATCTTTGAAGAGCCTCAAAACTGACATTTGGAATAATGTCAGCAGGAACTGTGTATGATTTAATAATGGGCTTAATGCTTCCTTGACCTCTTGGGCAGTAATGCTTCTATGCGATTTTGGAAATCCCATTACGGACTTCCCTTCACCTTTAAGGGAGCACTCAGTGGGTGATCTTTCAAGACTGTGGTTCATCATCCTTGAAACTAATGAGATAAAACACTTAGCTCAACTTGGAATTACTTGTTTTAAGGTGGGAATTCTTAATGAATTATAGATACCTATCAAAATTAAAGTTTTCAAAAGTTTTCAAATCTTGTCTTTTGCACTTTAGGGTTGATTTGGTTTTGATCAAAGCTATCATCTGATGAGAATTGCTTCATTTCACAAATACTTGTAACTGGAAAAAAACATATTTTCCATGATTAGGAAGAAGTAATAAATGCATTTAACCCTCGATTAATCCAAAAGAGGGAGGTGTTCTAGCTAATTTATCATGTGAAGAAGGAGATAATAACTGTACCTTCAGTAAATGAAATATTTCCATCCATGCTTGGTTGAAATTGGATATCCTAGTCAAAAAATATATAGTAATTCGAAAACCATGTAGATAAGAGAGTGGGATGATGTAAAATTTGTCTGTTTCTTTTAACAGGAGACATGAAGAGTTGGTGGTAGGAAAGTGAGTCATTCAGCTTTAGCTTTTGAGGGTGGAGAGGGGTATTGTTCAGTCCTCAGATTTAAGAGCTCAGATGCACAGCCTTGAGAAGTGTGATACATCTCAGTATTATAACACAGATCTTAGTCCATAGTAAGTGGAAGTAGATCTATACAGATTTCGCAAGATTTGATAAATTGCTGTTTTCTACAAGAACCACAAGCCAAGCCTGACACAATTAGATGGCCTGCTATGTTCTCCCAAACATGTCTCCCCATGACAATGAATCATGGAATTATAAGACAGCCCAGTTTGGAATTCAAAGATAATTTAGTCCAACCTTTCAATTAATTGTTTCTAATTTGCATATATTGTAGGGGACTTCTCCTTGAAGGCTGATGATTGTCAGATAAGCCCCTATGGTACATCTGAAAGGTCTGGAAGGCTAATAATGAACAAAACTTGCTGGTACCACTTTTGAAGTAGGTAGAACTGTCTTTCACAGTAAGACCTCTTTGTTCCAAGCTAACCTACTATCAGAAAAATAAGAAAATGTGTCATATTAGACACTGAATATTCATATATAGCAGAATTGAAAGCAAGTTGGTCTAAGTTTTTTTGATTGTGGGAGGAGGGGGAGAGCTTGATGATTTGTAGGGGTTTTTTGGTTTGTGTTTTTTTTGTGTCGTTTTGTTGTTTTGATGTTGTGTTTGTTTAGTTTTGTTAGGTTTTGTTTGTGGAAAGACTGTATTTTATTAAACATGATGCTGAATGGTATTTTGTTGACAGTAGTATTCAGTATTTTCCTGCAGTGGGTAACTGGCAGTGATAAGCTCAATGTCCTTTGCCTCTGTGGCCATAGACTATTCACTGTCACTTTCTACCAAAGCAGGGAGAACCCCAAAACAAACATTCAATACCTTTAGTCCTCCATCCACAGGCTGTGGGATCTAGAGGAGCCAGCCGAGTCATAAGCTGCGGGAGATTCCAGGACAACGAACTCTGACCAATATGATCAAGCGTTGACAATTTATTAAAGGCAAGCAGCGTCTTTTATAGAAAAAGCCTCAGAAGACTAACACATTCAATAACATCTGATTGGTTACATTCTTTAGCCAGGTGTTAGCAATGGTTTTATGATTGGTTGTTACAATAGTAAGTGATTCCCAGGCTGCGGCCACAACAGCAGATGGTTTCAAGGACCCAACTATCAGTTCCTTTGTACACATCCCTCTTAACAATCGTCCATGCCAACGTTCTCAAAGCATACTGCATGTACACGACCTATAGTAACCTCCACACATTCTTTAGTAACTTCCAAGCAGGGCCTCACAGCCTTTGGTTCACTACTTTACAAATGTCAAGCATTTGTCTGGATTGCTCACAGTCCGTTTTCAGCAAGAAACGCTGCAATAATAAGCTGAATGGGAAACTGGTAATTGAGCTCAATGAAAATGCAGGGCCTGTGGAGTTCCACTGAGAATACCCTCTATATGTCTGCATATCTCTCTATACATACATATGTGTAATATCTGCCACCCTCAGCCTCCACAGCCATGGAAGTAGATTTACAGTGACCAGGAATGTGAAAACATCATGAAGCTTCTGGAGGCTCCCAAATTCATCAGAAGGACGTAGGCACTTACCTATAGCAAGTGTCTAAATTTACGTTAGCAAAGAGTCATGAGTCAGCTGTTCCCTGGCAAGAGCAGAGTGGTGCCCACTGGGGAGGACAGCTTGAGTCAACAGAATCTCATATTTGGGTTGGATCAGAAAATGCATGTGGGTAGAGTGGTTTGCTAAAGAGAAAGAGGAGAAGTGATGTGTCTAACTGTGGAATTTGTTTTCCACTGTTGTTAGCACAACACAGCTTAAAGTACAGTAAATCTTTGTTTGTTGTGGTGTTTTTAAGACAGATAAGAAACTAATCATGATATTTGAGAAGACAAAGAGAAACATCCCAGTGATTTCAACTTGGATGCTGTATCTTTGTTTATAACATACTGTAGTTTCCAGCTAAATTATTCAGCTCATCTATTTCAAAATACGGTAGAGTTTACGATGCATAAATCATCATTTGTAAAGTAAAAGTTTTGAATTATGTTTTCTTATCTGCCAAAAGACCTTCAGAAGTAGAAGTGATATGTAATTCTGTCTCAATATTGCATTTATGGCAATGCTGAGATATATTTCCCATAAAGTGGTTATAGTTGTATCCTGCAATTAAAAGTATCTTAAAAGTGATTCCCAGAGATAAAAAGTTACTGCTGTGCAACTGGTAAGGGCCACCTACTTGCACCTTTTGAGTTCTTTGCAAATAGTAAAGATGAGGATGATGAAGCTTTTGATGACTTCATAATATTTATAGTTCTTTCATAGTGTTGAAATATTTTTTATGATTCAGCCTTAAAATTACAGTGCTCAATTTTTGCCAGTTCTAAAGCTATGATACAATGCCTTAGTCAAAGGGTAAGTTATGATAAAAATTAATAAGAACTACTCTTGTCCTGGTGTATTCGTGCTTTAAAATGCATAACAGAAGTAATAAAAAAGTGATATTCATTAAGTCTCAAATACTTTACATTTTCATCTTGGTAAACAATGAATTCAATTTGATAGAACCTCTTCTTCTGAAAAATAAAGCTTTTCAGGAAATTGTAAGCACTAACAAGGCTTTGAAACTCTCTAAGCTAGAAATAAATGGGGGGAAATACTGTGTTTTAGGAATTTGGTAAGGTATGTCTGGCACCTGTGGGAGATGTCTGGTCAAAACTAATGTCACTGTTACTTCTAGTACTACTACTCTCCATTTCTCAAAAACCTGTGAAAATTATTATGGCAGTTTCTTTCTCATATATAGTTGTGGAAAGGATATTTTTCAGATGTAAACAGAAAAGGATAGGATGGGATAAATTGCAGAAGTTCTGCTGAAATTTGAGCTCAAATTAACTTTAATTTTGGTCATATATGTAAAGCATATTATGATTTCATGCAGTAAATTATAGTGTAATATATCAAAATTGTTATGTTTAATTTAAAACAAATATAAATTGAAGTTGATAATGTTTGGATTTATACTAAGAACTTACTAGCTTTAACTAATATTTGCAGTCAGCAGAAACATACATTGAGAGTAGAGTGCATGGAAATTAAGCCCCGTTTTTGTTGGTTTTTTTTTATGGACTTATACAATATTTCTGTTTAGGAGAGATGTATAAAGAAGTCAAAGCAAAACCAGGGATTAGGAGCCAAGCTGTGGCAAGAACAAGAAATAAGAATTGTTTTGGTATGGCTGGGCCATTCACCATTTCAGGAGTATCCCTGTGTTAATGCATGTGCTGCCAGAGTTCTCTCTTCTGTTACTGCCACACTCTGCTCTCCTATGCTAACTGTGCTTCCCTTTTTATGTATTATCTTTGGCAGTTTTTTCTGCTTCCAATTGTATTTACCCGTGGCATTTTTATTTTTTTTTTTTGCCTCTTTTTATTTCTTCCATCTGTCTTTGTTTCCTCATGGTGTTTGTTGAAGCTCAGATCTAGTCTCATTTTGCCGAGTTTTCCTGATCTGTGTTGAACCAGGCTGCTTCAGCACCTTATCTAGTCATAAATCTAGTAGTCTGAAATGCTGGATTTGCTTGGGGTTTTTTAAATACACTTTTATAATAATTAAGGTGCTTATGGCTCATAAAAATCTGATTTAAAGTATGCGTTCTGGTGGAGTGCATTAAAAATGAACTTCGGGTGTTTTATATGAGTATTTTTATGCAATATGAAGTTTGTATACACCTTTACAGATTTTGCTTTATAACTTGATTGCTTTTAAAAATAATAGATTCTATTTTAAATTCTTAACACTATTGTTTTGAATTAGTTTGGCTCTAGGATGTTTCAGTACTCTAATTTTATTAGTATTCTGCATCATTACTCAGGTACTCTTAGCTCTCTAAATTTATTAACTACTGATAAAATGTGTGATTTCCCTGTTGAATATGCATGTTTGAGATCTCATTAGTCAGTTTATTTTAAGCTGTGTATTATATTACTTGAGTCAAATATTTGGCATAAACATAAGAAGTACAAAAATAAATATTTAAGTTAGGATCTATTTAAATAGCATATATCCATGATTAAACTACACTTACCACGCACTGGAACAGTGTCAATCAGTGCAATTTTAAAAATATATTAAGTTCTTGAAGGGAATATCAGTCCCACTCATGCCACAAAGGTTAAACAGTTTTATAAACTCCTTTTGTTTGTATCCATTCCTGTATGCTTCAAGAGTTACCTTCATCTCCTATTCATCTTTGTTCTGTGGCAACTACCTTGCCCTGCAATTGCTGGACCAGCCATCCAGACCTACTGCTAGATGTATATTTCTGGCTGCTTCATTCTCTTTTTTTCCTGAGATTCCAAGTTCTGCTTCTGATGTTGGAAACTACATCAGCCTGCTTTGTCTTGAAAAGTGTGTCACGAGTAATGTTGCATTAGCAAAGAATAATGTCAGAGAATTTCCACGCTTTGCTGCAGGGAAGTAGGCAATGGCATAATGCGCATGAGAGGTTCATCTGCACACTGGAAGAGCCTGCTCAGAAAAGATTACAGGAGGGGTAGTCCAAGAGGGGGCATTAGAGAATTATAGAGGAAGTTGAGGGCAGTTTTGTTCGCAGAGTGGATTTTAGCTAATGATGGGGGTCTGTGGCTGGTATTCTAGGAAATTTATTCCAGAATGAGGCTACAGCCTAAAAAATGAAGTGCCACATGGATGGATTGTATTGTTATCCCTGTAACAGTCTGTTGCAGAGGGAGGAGCAGGTATTTTCTATTTTACAGTGGTAATTATATGTGGAAATATTTTACACAAACCCTAATCTACGGTACCTCAATATTCAGTATGTCTGGAAGCAGAAAGGTTGTGAAGTACAGCCTTTTGGTCAGTGTATACTAAGGTGAATTGTATTTCCCCAATATTTTGTGGCCTATCTGTTCACAAATTACCTTTTCAAATATGTTTGAAAGACTAGAATAATTCACAGCTAGTTTCTACAGTAAAGTTATAATGAGTCTCTTGATACGCTTGATTCTGGATAGTTAAATTGATTTCTCTGTTTGGCCTTGGGGCTTGTTGTACACTGAGCAGCGTGTGGAAGCTATTGTCCTCTCTTGCTACTAACTTTATTGCTGAAGACCTTGCACCCTGCTTGCTTTTAGCTTTGCTACTTATTGTGTCTGCAGGAAAGCAAATATGACAAGACCAGCTAAGTGATGGATATCTTCCCACATGAGAATACAATCTTTATGTCGCTTTGTGACTGTAGGCTACCAACAGATTGCATTAAGCAGGGATTGATGCACTGAATACAAATGTTTTTAGCATCTTTATGTACTGAAGCATTTCTGTTTAGTCCGAAGGGGAATGAATTTCACATGAAACTGATTTCATAGCAGAGATTTTCATGCTGCTTTGAAAATTCAGGAGGGGGTGTGTGAGGACAAACATGATAAGAAATTTTAATGAGTAATTCTGGTCGATTTCTCATAGTGTATTTCATCCCCTTTTGTTTAATGTGTTCAGTATGTAACATCATACTCCACATTTATTACAGATCAATTCCTCCAAATTATTTTTGGTTCCAGTTGTGTATTCCTTCTAAGTTTCATTAGGCTTTTTTTCTAACAGATTTGTAGCATTTATATAGTCAGTCAGTCCATTAGTCATTAGAAGCTGCTTTCCAGTTTGTTGTGCCACTTTAGCACATTGCATGAGCAGATCATTTCTGCAGGAAAAAATTGAAACATCTATAAAGAAAACACAAAATGTTATGATACTTTGTTAAATAAATGTTTGTCCTCATTATTATTTTGTGATTTCTTTTTCATTCTATTTGCCTTAGAAAGATTTTGGATTAGGACAATTTAAACTTCTCAACCTGAAAGTCTTGAGATAACCTTAGACAAGAAACAAAAAAAAAGGATATTCTGACTTCTTAAAAACAAATCAATCACCCTGAGCAGTATAGCACAGGTGCTTTGCTGTAACAAGGTCATTAAAAGCTAGGAACAAAAGCAGCCCTCTAACTTGTCATTTTGAGTTTTGAACAAAAAGAAAGTGTGGGGTGTGTGGGATGGCGCTAGGCTGTAAAGTCCACACATTCTGGAGAAGTCAGCTGAAACTGTAAATAAAACTTACACACTGTGAGGAACCTCACTGGAGAACACGGGTGTTTCTTAATTTTCTGCTCTGAAAATTGAAATAGAAAAAAAGTAAAATTTTGTTTCATAAGTACTCATAGTTTTATCCATAACCTTGTTTTCTATTTTTTTCCAGTTCCAAGCACAACAGTGCACTTACTGAAGGGTGGGAGGATGTTAGTTAAAAATAATACAGCATCAGCTGAATGCTCCAAAGAATTTAAAATTAAATGTCTGCAGAGATTATTTGCTATCATGCTTGCTATAAAGGTATATGGCTCTTCAGTGGGAACTTCGATAATTTGAGATATTTCACTGCCCTCTCTCGGTGAGAGTTAAAACTGGTCACTTTCTTGCAAACCTCAACCCCAGAGCAAAAAGGATTTTTCCTTTGATGCAAGTGTTATTTGCTAGGAAATACTAGCAAGTTGGACGTTGTGATTGTGATGGTTGTACGGTTTATCTTAATTTAAAGTTTGTAACTGAGCTCACTGGTTTGATCTATGACATGTGGACACATGCATTTAGCAATATTTATGTAGTCGACCTTATTCAAACATCGTGATAATATATCCTTTTCCATACTTGTACAGAAATATTTTTAAAACATCTTTAAAAATGTCTGTGTATTGTGAGCAGTAAAAAAGCTAATGACATTCTAATTGCTTGCTGGAATAATGAGCTTGTCACTACTTTATTAGAACTTACCTGTTTTAGGCAGCTAACTCAGGTGCATATGTTAAATAGTAATCTCCCTCTAAAACATGTAGAGGGTGGTGCTTCTCTAGAAGGCAGTTCAAAACTGCAAAAGGTATCTGAAGATATTAGCTAGCTAATCTCAAAGTTCAGTTTTAAAGCCTATAAATGTCTTTCCTCCTCAGATATCAGTGAAAAGAAGATCTAGTTTGCAAACTCCCTGATTTTCCCCTGAACCAGTACTTCTTGCCTGGTCTTTTGGGGAACTAAGTCATACCTAAAGTCTTAAACCACAACCAGTTTCCTGACTACATGCTATTATGAAAAGTTTTGTGAAACACATCACAAAAACATGAGCTTTGGTTTCTGTGCCATGATTAAATCTGATTAAATTAAATTAAGGACTGTATTTAAACTTCAGTTTAATTTAACTCAAAAGTAATAAGGCAAGTTCTTCAACGATGGCATTATTGGTTCAGAAAGGCTGTGAACTTATACTGCAGGAGGAGCTATAATTTCGAAATGCCACAGATTTTGTGTATATAGCTTACAACTCCCAAAGGGATCATTTTTGATTAAAGTTATGGTTTGCCATATATTTCAGTTGGTCTATGTTATGGCAGTGTTTATGAAGGAGTGAATGGGCAAAAATAAACCGACATGTCTTATCTTTTGCCCATGTGTTTTTTCAAGCCAAAGTAAAAGAAAACAGAAAATTGGTACATGTCCAGAGCCATGTAAGCAGTTCAGAGTCTGTTCTGTTGCCAAAGCACAGACATGCTGCTTTGCACTGGGAAATATTGAAAACACAATTTGCTGTCATTGGCAGTATAGCAAAGTTATTAATCTCTGTTAGATATTTTTGTACAGAGCAATGACTTGTCCTGTACTGAATGTAAGTTTGGCAAGTGCCCCTCTACTGATCTGCATGGTTTGAAAGTATGGAGGTGTAGACATGTCAGCGATAGAAAGTTTGAGCTAAACCAACAGTGCAGCAACTTCCAAGGAATAGGCTTAAAGGGAGACAAATGGTGATGGAAAGACAAGGAGAGCCTGAATATACTCACAAAGAGAAGGGATTTGCATGTTTACTGCCTAAAGTTGCTATTACCCTCCAAGTAACTCTTTGTTACCATGCAGGAGGTCTTCCAAGAAAAGTTTGCCTCTTTCCTTTCCTGTCTAGCACTCAGGCAGCAAGATGACCTAACTTTTCACCAGAGGCTTGCCAGGAACTCTGCAGATCATCCAGCCTATTCTTTGCTGTCCTGCTTGTGATCCGCATCCAGCAGTGTCCCTCTCTGAGCATCAAGAGGGGAGCGGGTGGGCTTTTCTGACATGTGGCAATATCAGCAGGTCTGACTTTATTATGATGAAGGTCATTCTTTGTACAAATTCTTTATATGAATTCTTTTGACTCCCCAGCAATTTAGCCAATCAATTTGTAAGGAGATTCTGCAAATGTCACCTTGCAAACTGACTACATGCTTGGCAGGAAATTAGAAGAAACAAACACAATTCAAGAACCAGGTTGAGAGTTGGTTATTAATTTTTTGCCTGTGTCTTTACTGAAAGGGGAAACAATCATATCTCTTTCAACACAGCAGAAACAGAGAAATCATAACGTTTTAAAAATGCAATATATTTTGATGCAGCAAGCTTGGTACACAGTGTTGAGAAGTGCCTCAGGGGTGCCACACAGTTCCCTGCCTTCTTTATTGTGTAGCTGTTATTTCAAGTCAGTCTTGTGGGATATGTCCAATCCCGTACTGCATTTTTGTAGAAGGCAGATTCACAATTAGCTGGTATTCTCTACTGACTATTTGTGCATTAGTAAAAAGGTTGATGTTTGAACTTGAAAATACAAACCTGGCTGGCTGCTGCATTTCTCCACATAGCCTGTGTACGGGATTTGAGTAGGCTTAAAAAATCACTACTTGAAGTTGACTTTCAGGCTGAGAATTGGTGCAAATTAGAGGTGTGAGTGTGGGGCAAGCAAGTAGGAGATCAAGGTGGGTGCTAGGGAGAAGTCATTCAATAATATGGAATGGCAAGGCATTTCTTTTCTTGTTTGTCATGGTTTAACCCCACCCGGCAACTAAATACCGCACAGTCTCTTCCTCACTCTCTCCCTACCCACCTTCACCTTCAATGGCCCAGTGGGATGGGTGATACAACAGCAAAGATGATCATTTTCCTGTGCCTCTGTCAAAGTGGGAACAAGGAGTTTTGAGGAAGAAACACTGTTTTGGGAGAAGTGTGGGAAGGGAATGAATATGTCTGCTCCAAATACTGACTTTCTATGTTACTTCTTTTGATTTGTTTTTGCTGTCTAAGGGTTCCAAGTGCATATGTTCAGTGCGAAATGCCAAAAGCTACGTACAGATATCTCCTCTGCTCCCCTTTACACTTAGAAGATCACTGTCCAGCTTCTACTACTGACTTCTTAATAAGTTGGAAAACTAATCAGGAAGAAACATTTAGTTTTTTTGCTTTTTACCACTGTCCTCAGACTTCTCCCCATAATACAACTAATGAAAAGAATTTCCAATGCAATGCCTGCTTGTAATTTTGACTTAAATAGTTTATTATTTGTATATCTTATTTATCTAGAAATAGTTTTCATGCCTTTAAATTGCACCCCTCTTTTAAAGCACAGAACACTAGGGAGACCTGAGATAGCTGAGAAATTATTTTGGCTGAGTTCAGCTTCATTTTAAGTTCATAGAGAAGCTCATTCATGTGTAGCTGTAGGGATGCCTGGGATGGACTCTTCATTAGGGACTGTAGTGATAGGACAAGGGGTAATGGGTTCAAACTTAAACAGGGGAAGTTTAGGTTGGATATAAGGAAGAAGTTCTTTACTGTAAGTGCGGTGAGGCACTGGAATGGGTTGCCCAGGGAAGTTGTGAATGCTTCATCGCTGGCGGTGTTCAAAGCCAGGTTGGACAGAGCCTTGGGTGGCATGGTTTAGTGTGAGGTGTCCTTGCCCATGGTAGGAGGGTTGGAACTAGATGATCTTAAGGTCCTTTCCAACACTAACTATTCTATGATTCTATGATTCTGTGTGCATCTACACATATACATGTACATATAAATGGATGCGCACAAAGATAGTGGCCTGCAGTTTTCCTATAAAGCTCTAGGCCATAGAGCTCTCTGTGTAAAAATAGATTGCCTATCTTCAAATGCAGGATGTTCAGGAATCCTGAATGCCCCAAAGGTGAGATGGGCTTCTGACTCCAGGTCTTTGTATTTCTAAAGCCCTGAGGCTTTTCCCTCTTGGTGATCATACATCTTTTGGAAATCTCTATTTCAGAGGGCGCTGAAGTTCCTGGGGGGATTGCTTGCTGGAAGTCTGCAAAAGACTCAAGATTGCTTGCGGACAATGGCACATATTATTGGGTTTTCTCTGGTTTCATTCCTGTTGTTTCTGTTGAGCCCTTTTTGAACAGGAAGTTGCCCTACCTGCTCTTATCCCAAGTGCTGATGGTAAATGCAGAGCTTTGCTATGACAGTTTTCTTTATAGCAATAATGAACACATTATGCCGGAGACCATCTTAGGAAATTGTGCCTGGGGCTTAACTTCACAGGTTAATAGCTTTTCAGGGAGACATTTTACTTCTAGGTTTCTCTTTTCTTCTCAACCTCCAGTGTTTTTTGTCTTTATCTTCTTAACTCTTAGTATTTTTGTCATCAGTTTTTTCCTTCTTTTTGCTCCTCCCTAACATGATGATAGATAGAGAGACTCAGGGAAGCTATCAAATTGCATTTTCTACTTGTTCTGCCTAATGACTCACTCACCAGACTTTTATCACTCTAATGTAAGTGTGTAATGAGCCAAGTGACTTGGATAGGGAATTAGAAGAGGGTCACTTGCCATTTATTTTTGGTTTTAGGCTTTGATGGAGCAGTTCATTAGAGCTACCATGAGTCCTGACAACAGATTTATGAGGAAGAGATTATGTTATTTTGTGATATTATGTCATGCTCTGGTCTCTGGTCATGACTGGATATCACTTACTATGGTCCTTTCTATCTTGTTTTAGATTTGCTTTTTCTGACATGAAGCAGAAAGTTTAGTCTTCAAATTTTGTTCCTGATGTTTGATCATTAGTGGATTTGTTAGACTGCATGCTCTATCTGAGGCATGTTGGATTGATTTTTCTATTGGCTTGAGTTTTTGTTTGTGATAGATTGTCTTCGTGGTAAGCTGTTTGTATCTTCCTGTAGCTAGATAAAATTCTTCACACACACATATGCATTTGTGTTTTTTGCTGGAATGCTTAATTTTTTTTATTCAAATGAGACTAAATTATATACATAAACTTCAGAACAACTGCTTGAAAACCCTCAGCTATGTTAGACTCCTTTTGGGTGTAAATTTACATTTATGACCTTTTAGGGTACTTAAAAAATGGTATGGTGGAATATACACTAAATAAAAAAGCCCACGTAGCTGAAGTTCCCATTCTTTCTGGTGGTAGGATCTTTATATAGTTAACACATCCGTGGCTAAAAAACAAAAAGAAAAAACTGTATATGCTAATCATAAAACTATGAGATTGTGAGATGGAACAGTACACTGTAAAAGCAATTTTTGCTGCATTTTTAAGTGTGTGTGTAACATAAATAAATACATATATGTTAATTTTATTTACATAATTGTTCCTCAGAGAGGGAAATACCATCTCACACTAAAAGCATACTTGATGAAAACACTAGACGCATGGAGAGTTGTTCTTTTGCTTTGTTGGGGTTAGACGCCTAAATTTACAATGTTAATGGTAGCTAAGAGTCTTAAGCGTCTCAGAAGATGAAAGCACTTAGATTTATATGGCAAATTAAAGATTTAAGTTCCTAAGCTTAGGTGCAGAAGTAATACCATTTAAGGAATTTTTACAACTTTACAGATATTTAATCCATTTAACAAATTGTTCAGAATTAAGCTCCAAGGATGATTAATCCATGTGAATTTCAAGCATTATGCATTAACTTGTGATTTCTTGGTTACTTGTCCAGGATAGTTTTTTAGCCATGAAAAAAATGTCTGCTTAAAAGCAAATGTACTTTCTGGTAGCAAAGCTATTTCCTGTGAATTTGAGTGCCTAATTTACCACCCTCTTCAGTTGCCTCACTAAATGAAAGGTGGCACAGTATGTCAGAAGAAAGAGCAAAACTGTAGCCCCTAGTCTCAAAGATCACATAGAGCTTTACTCCTTGAGGTAGTAATTTACTCTCCCCTGCATGTTTTCTCCAGTAAAGATACATGGTGTGCAGACAGCATGAGCAATTCATCCCTGTAAAGTTTTATGCTGATTTTGACTGCTTTGGGGGTTGGGAATTGTGCCACTCTTCACACAGCTCTTTGTAATTGAAGGGCCTAGGCACAAGCAATTCATTTGAACCATTCATATTGGACCTGTCTGAAGTGACTGACTCCTGTCCGCCACAAAACTTAAGCAGGGAAACAGAAGGATAGGGTCAATTAATCACCATGACCATCTCTCAGCACTGCAAGCCCTCTCATCTCCTCCTGCATTTGGTCTACACGAGCAGGACTTACTGCCAACAGTGTGTCTATATATAGTATGCAGCATTTAAAATGTCAATGAAACACCTTTAAGAAGTCAATGTTTTCAGTCAGAAATATGGTTGTTAGGGGAGCAGTATGCTTTTTTCTTTTCTTCCAATTTTAATTTCAAAATCCGGTAAGTTCAGTCACATTCACTGTTAGAACAGGAGATAAGAGAAATTAGTTCAACCTATTTTAAATTCTACATTTAATTCAAGGTCCCAAACGAATGTGCAATATAAACTACATTTTAGAAGCTTACTGACTTTTCAACACAAACGTTTTTTTTCTTTGCTGAATATTACTGCTTACCCCTGCTTCATTTTGTTACTAAAACCAGTAGGGTTAGGACCATATGTTTTGAAGAGACTTAGTAGGACTGTTGAAGATTTTTCATGGAAATAGGTAAAATTCTAGATACCGTGTTGGAGTGAGTAAATGTTGTAGAAACGACTACCCACGTATTGTTCTTTGGTGAGCAGGGCCTACGCAATTACAGCTGAGCAACTGAAAATAAGGTTGTGCAGTTTGGAGGTATAGATCTGCCTTTATTTTGTAACTTCTCTCTTTAAAAAAGACTATCACAAAACTTCAGAGGTTTTGAGAGTGGTTTTTTGAAGCTCCCAAGACAGTATGGGTAAAACTTTACAACTTCTGTTCAAATTAGACATCATCTGCAGCTTGTGAGGCTGATGTTTGTTAGCAGCTCACCACAATGGTGCTACTGTGCTCTGTCAATGAGTAATTGTGCCATTATAAGGCAAAACCCATGATATCTTCCTGAATTTCACAGCCTACTTAACAGCAAAAATCATTTAAACGGTCATAATTATCAGACAAATTCTTCCTCCTGTTGATGCTGGGAAGAGAGTATCTGCTCGCTGCTGGACTGGCTCTGTCTTTCAGAGCGGCAGCTTGATTGCTCTTCCCTTCTCAAGGGCCATCGTCAGACTGTCTATATTGATTTGCATTAAAGATGCATTGTGCTTACTGGAGATTCCCAGCATGATCTGTGAACATATCGTAGCTTCTAATCAGTCCTATTCTTGTCCTTCTATTGTGCTACAATTTTTATGCATCTGAACACTTCTATAGAAATCTTTTTTCTTATTGTTATTCTCCTAAAGGAACAGAGCTGATATCCTAACCTGTCTTGCCTGTTCATTAGCTGTTACCTGTTAAGTTTGTCAAACCTTTGGTTACTGGCAAAGGTGGCCAGCTATACAACTACATCATTCATGGGACGTAAAGAACAGGGCAAGACATCTGCTCTATATAGAGAGAGGAAAATTGAAAATTTGTAAGTCTACAGTATGGTGTTAGTATCTGCACAGCAGTATCAAGGCAAGGAGGTGTCAAATGGTGTAAGAAACTTCCTCATCATCAGGCTGAGGTACTACTCCAGTCTGGAATCAAGATATTTCCTATTTCTACTTTGATTCATAAAAATGGGAACTTGGAAATTCCTTAGATATCTATCTGAATTCTTTGTCATCCATTTTCATATTTGCTCCTTTGAATTATTTAGCACAAGAAGCACTTTGCTGTTCATCAATTTTCTTAGATCATGTACGAATATGTCAAACAGCATAGATCCCAGGAGATTAGTACGGGTGCCAGGATATTAGTAATATCCTGCTAATATGAAACTGTTCCTATCTGCTTACGGGTTTTGTCTTTTAATACGGCATCTATGAAAGGACTTTCCCTTACATGCCGTGACAGCTTCTGCTATTTGTGGCTTTAATTTATAACAGGCTTGTTTTTTCCCACCATAATTCTGTGTTTAGCAACACAGTTGATAATTTTATTCAACCTCTCCTGTTTTCCTGGAGGCTGGGTAATGTTTGTACCTGTGAACAGTGCATGTTTTTTTTTCACTCCAAGTCTTGGAATGAAAGAAGAAAACTTTAACCACAAATCTTGCGCATTCAGTAATAAGTCTCTCCCACAGCTGGAGTTGTCATGCCAAACGCATATTTTTGGAAATGTTGCTTGAAATCCCTACTGAATTTCAGTTTTCCCTATTGTAAATCCAGAAGCTTACCTGGAACATGAGTTCTGCAATATAGAACATTCTATACCTGCATTAATATCCTCACAGTCCTGATTTTTTTTTTGTTAAGTGGAATACCCTAAAGCAAAAGTAGTGTAAATAAGAAGCAATGTGCATTCCAGTTGTGCGAAGGCTCTGAATTCATACAATATTAATGAAGGTTTTGATTAATACTTCCACATAAACTAAAGGAGATGGAGTAAAGCCTTTTCTAGTAGCTCCCTTACCCTGTTTCTACATTTTAATGAAAGATTTATTAATATTTAAAGTGCATTTAAAGCCTCAAGTGTATAGGAAAGCTATGTAGTTAAAAAATAGATAGGGACATTTTATTAGGCAGAGCTATTTGAACAAAAGGATAAATCTCAGACTAATAATGCCAATGACTAACTCTGAGCTTGTAACATAATTGAAGATTTTAAAATGTATTTTGTGCTTTCATCATGTACCGAAAGGAAAAATGTCGTCAGCCAAGTACTTTGCTATTACTTAGACGCTGCAGACAAGTCACTGCTGATTTATTCTCGGATACTTTATTTAAGAGTATATCTTTTGTTAAATATTGTAACATGGCACTTGTGGGCTACTGGTGGGCCATGGGACTAAAATAAATCAAGTAATGTGTTCCTGTTAACTGAATGAAGTATTTTAATAAGCAAGCCTTATTCATGTAAGCACTTCCATTCAGCTCACTTGAATTTTGTGTTGTATAAGAAGGAACTATGCTCAATATGGTTTCAATCATAATTTTTCTAACATATTACTTCATAGGAGGAAAAGAATACAGTCATTTCACATTTGATGTTTAGTGTAAAAAGTTCCTGGAAAAAAACTCCCAAGTAGGAAAAAAAAAAAATTTCTAACTGCTCAGTGCATCCAGTCACAGAATACTTTAAACTCCTTTGTCTTGTATTTGAAATAGATGTTTCTCACTTTTTAACAGCCAGAAGCCAACCCTTTCGTTCTATAAGGTCATAAAGTGAGGTATAAAGTGCATCATGTTGTACTCTGATGGTCAACTGCAGTTTGCTTAGCAAACATTGCATGGAAATATGATGACTTGATACTTTCATATGAGCCAAAGGTATGTCTTTAAAGTTTGTATCATTACTGTTACCTTTGCCTTATAAAAAACTGGTAAAGTTAGGTGGCCTTGCAAAGTCTCTTCCACTTCTTCAGTTATTTCTTCTTTACCTCCCTCAATGCCTAGGCAGGGAATAATCTTTCTATCTCTTTCTTTTTCTTCTGGTTACTGACAACCTGGCCTCTTCCTTTTACCTATTTCCTGGACGTTGAGTTCCGCCTATTTGACATGGGTAGAAGAAAGGTAGGATAAATTTGTCTCTGTGGATACCATATTCCCGAGTCCACTTGACCTATGCACTGTGTCTTGCTTGTTCCGTGCTTATTCTAGATTAAATTGAAACTACAAATCTGTGGACACTGCTAGAGATATTCAGGGGTTTTTTACAGGTCAAAAAGCTGTTTTGTCCTCTGGATATAAAGTTAATTTTTTGCCCAGTAAGCGTTGGTCTAATGGGGAACTGATTTCAGCTGGTATTCTCTTTGTGGAGCTTCCATAAAAAACAAACCTAGATTGTGGAAATTTGAGTATCTGAAAATGTGCGTACTCTAAATCTGTGGCCATGTTTGTAAGCACAGGTCTTTGACTTTCTCATGTTCATGAAATGTGTATAATATATCTGTATGTGTATGTGCATGGACATGTGCATTCATGTAAACTTCTGTTGAAATGTTTTTTAAAGATTGGTTTCTTTTTTGCCTCTAATTCTTAATTTTAAGACTCAGTTGTAATGTAGCATGTCAGAAATACAGAAGTATGATAAGTAGGTGTGTAACAGTGTAATTCCTTTTACATATGTTCATTAATTTTTTTTTCTTAATTTATTCCAGTGGTTGAAATCAGTGAAACTACTTACATAAGTGTAATATTTGGCTTCAGGCTTTTAGCACTATATTTCTGAATGTCTGAAGTCAAATGCTTTAAACCAAAACCTTAAGAACTTGATATTGCTTTATGATGGAATATAGTTATTAACTATATTTGCTTTACTTTATCAAAGATCTTCATCCCTCTGTAAGTGTATCTGATAGATTGCAAAATTTGATGTTCCACAGGGTCTAATTTCTTACTGTGTGGTTTTATCTTCACTTGTTCTCTCTCATTGCTCCACACCAATGCATTCATCTGTGTGAACAAGCGCATGTTTGTGGTTAGCAGTTATTGTCCTACTGGTAAAAATAACAGGATTTAATTCTGAGCACTGAAAATCACTTGTGAACTGTGAAAAGAATAATTACTGTACAATATTGGTTTTACTAGTAAAATATTCAGAAGATAATCCGTATACTGTGCTGATTTGTACAAGGTAAGGGCAAGGTGAGAGGGGACACCAGCTAAACAGCAGATATTCTTGAGCTCCACCAGATGCAGTCTTTACTGCTACTATCACAAAAAAGGAGGATTGCTGGCAGCAGTGTAGTAGTGAATAGTTAAGAGTCTGAGAAAGAGGGTCAGGAACATAATAGGTGCAACTATAGCTCTGTCCAGAAGCCTTGAACTGATATCCAGAAATACATAATATACAAGTTTGAAAAAAAATCAAAGCATCAAACCCCCAAAAAAACCCCTAACAGGTTCCTGGAAGATACTTTACAATAGGAGTAGGTGAGATTCTCCTAGACAAGGCAGGGATGTTAGATCTCAACATGTGAGAAATGTTGCAATCCTAGCTTTGTAACACTGCAGCCGAGGTTACCAGCTAGCTCTTCAGGTTATTGTGGAGTGCAAAGCAATGGGATGGCACCATCTTTTGCAGCATTTTTAGTGGTTCCTATCAGCATCTGGTACGGTGGAGTGGAGCAGCCTGCCCTGCTGTGATTTCTTCTTTGTTCCAAGGCATCCTGATGTTGCACAGGCAAATTCATTGCTATGTTTTTACTGTATATGTGATTCTTCTGTCATTTTCCTCTTATGCTATCTTTCCCTTAGCTGTGGTCTGAATTACTTTGTGTTTCATTTTGAGTCATCCTTTTTGTATAGGAAACTCTCCTCACTGCATGGCATTTATGGCTAATCATGAAATCACTGTGTTTCTTTAGTCATTAAAGTTGAAAGGAGGGGTTTTATAGCCTCTTTTTGGATTGCTGTTAAGTATCTTATGTTGCCTGTTTACTGTAAAAACCCTTTTATTTGTCTGAGTGTAGATGAATAATTGTATATATTTTCTTTAAATGGTTTTGGATGAAAACACTTCATTGTGAGACAGAACTGCAATTGCATAACTTGGCTTACAATTATTGGTTCTATAAATCTAAAATCTGTTCTTTTACAGTGCTTTTTCTACCAGAGACTTCATGAAGTTTTACACTTACTAAGTAAGAGGCAGCCTTAATCCAAGAAATACATATAATGTAAATGTTTTCCTTGTGCATTGGGAAGAGACAGAATGTCAGTGTGAGCTTTCCTTTCAGCTTACAGAAATTACAATCATTTGGTGGGTTTCCAGCAGCCTGTGCAAGAGAGATTGGTGTTCTCCACCCACATGAAATATGAAAAGCAAATCCTTTTTCATCAGAAACTACTACCTTATCTTTTCATGGACGGTCAGTTCTAGGGAAGGTGTAAGACACAGAAGCTGTCTCTTCATTCCAGTAAGCCTGATGCACAGACTTACTGTGAGACAGGCTTGTGCCCAGATCTGTCAAAATTCTGAAGAAGTAACACCCTTCCTGTGCTTAGGTCATTTTTCTACATCTTGTTAGAACATAGCCTCCTCCCACTTGCAAAAGATAAAAATATGTTGTTGATACACTGAAGAAATCTATGTTCAAAAATAAGATGCAAACTTCTGTAGAAAAGTAACTCAACACAGTAAAAACCAAAAACTGTAAGTGCACAGTTAATTCGCAGTGCTGTTTAAAGTATGTCCTTTCAAATTTAGTGCTAGAAATTATACTTGAACTTTCTCCAAACAGCATCCTTTGAAGACCAACCTTTTGTTTCCTGATGTGGTTGGGTTTTCGTCATGTATCCCCCATCCAAGGACAGAACTGACTGGTATTATTCAGACTGGGAAAGCTTCATGCCTCTAAACTTGATCTGTAATGCCTGCCAGAAGAAATGCAAGCAAAATGCAAACGCTAGACTAATGACCAAGTTACCTGTCATCACAGTTTTAGCATTATAATCCTGTTTTATTAGATCATTAATTTGAAAATGTCAGGTTGTCTGGTTCTGGCTAAAATTAACAGGCTTACTTTTCCAAGGGCGAGGCTGTGTTAAAAGACCTCAAGAGCAAAGCTGGGAATAGAAGGAAAGGTCAGTGTTTACTTGAGAAAAAAGATATAGCAAAGTAGTGAACTGAAAAGTCTTGCACTTAAATTTAGTCAAACAGACTTTGAAAGGAGGATGAAAAGGGGATTTCAGTGCTGTCATCCAGTCCTTTTACATATATACATATGGTATGTATCTACTTCAGGCTCTTTCTCAGAAATCAAATAAAAGATGGAAATAACTACATTTCACTGTCTGCAACCAAACTTGGCAGCATTTGACTTGATGTTATTTTTTGGAAAAAGAGAAAAACAGCTATTTAAAGGTAATAGTGCTTAGACCTGATTAGCCACTTCCATACCCATCTACCAAAAATACATGTCAGTCACTTTCTTGTAAAGCTATCTAACAAAAGTATAAACTTCAGCACAGTCATTAAATTGTGTCTGTATTTCTTTTATTTTCATCTGTTTGTGTGTGTCATGGTATTGTGCTCCACTTCCTTATAT
Source organism: Myiopsitta monachus (assembly GCA_017639245.1). NCBI lineage: Eukaryota > Metazoa > Chordata > Aves > Psittaciformes > Psittacidae > Myiopsitta > Myiopsitta monachus. The sequence continues at coordinate 66,783,055 of CM029917.1, read as the reverse complement.
GATACTAAATAGATTTATGTTAGTGAAACGTGTGATATAAGCTAAGGAATTTTTTCCTTCAATGTTTTTCTTTCTGAGTAATATACAATTTTCAGAGAATGGAATAACTGGCAGGGCAGTCAAGGTATATAATTTTTTTCATTCACTGGAAAATTTAGTAAGATAGGGTTTTTCTGAAGTATATCTTTGGCCAACAAATATTTTTTTAAGTCTTTTAGAAGCATTGGATTTCTCATTTTTAATTTACAGTCAGTTGATACTGAAACTTGAGTATCAAGGAAGCATATCCATTTTCGAAGCTTCAAGGGCACCTTTATCTGCGTTCTGTCAAACTTTGGTCTTGGAAAATGTGGTTGTTGCTTTTGGTATAATTTCTTGCTCTTTTTCTTGGTGATAAAAAAGAAGTGTCTTGGCTCATAAAAATATTCTCCAGCAATAGCAGGAATAATAAATGTTACAGAGATCTGACAACTTGCAAATTATAAGCATGACTGCAAAATATATGTTATGTGGGCCCGTGGCCTACATATACGCAAGAGAAGGTCACAAATTTCGTGTGTGCTGCCTGCTAAGACAGCATTATAGTATGTTCTTACAGAGATAAAAATGCACTTAATGAACAATAGAATAAGAAGCAAAGAATAGCCTTATTTAATGATCTGCTTAATGCTGGGTTTATAGTCTTATAATACTTTTGCACAGGTATGGCTCATGAAAGTTCTACCTGCATCCTCTTTGAGATTCATTCCCTTATTTAAAGAAAACCAAAATTATTAGCATTTTCCCATTTGAGGAGAGCATTTTCCCATTGGCTCATAAATCCCCATTCGAAAATCTGTAATCCATGGCTCCATATGTAAAAGGGGATTTCTGGAGAGGTGTGCAGCACACTGGAGGGAATAAATGCTACTTATTTATTTGTGGAGTGAAGGGAAGTCAAGAGGAAAGAGTGTTGAAAAGGGAAGGAGATTTTTCCCTGGGCAGTTCACCTTTTTCAGTGAAAAGGAACGGAGCTTGCTTATTTATTTATTTATTTATCTATTTATCTATTTATTTATTTTAAACTGCCTTTGGGCTTTTGAGCTTGATTTAATGTTTGTTCCAGTAAGATAGGCAACTGATGTTGGATTATATGCTTCATGTTTTTTGAAGGCAGGAGGCTGTTTATGGGGGATTTAAGTTGCAAATATGGATGTTCGAAGTAAATATGTACAGGGGCAGATCCAAGGCAAACAGTTAAGGACATGCTTAAATTCACCCGTACTAAAGATAATAGATCAATGGAGCATGTATTTAGTTGTTTGAAATGTGTCCAGGTTCCAACAGGATTAAGCAGGCTTATGTGGTATTTGCTGTCCTGCATAAGGCTAGTTTCCTAAATAAAGTTGGTGGCTGAAGTCTGAACATTAGTGATGCTTGTTTGGCAATTCTGTGTGATACAGCATGTAGGTCTTTTGGTTTTGTAGGACAAGAACTGCTGTACAAGTCAGACTAAAAATCAACTTAGCCCTATAGCCTGTTTCTGGCAATGGCAGTAGTCACTGCCAAGGAAAAAGTATTAGAAAAACGTTGCTGTGTATACCTGCATTCTAGCTTTGTGCTCTGTAGATATTTCAGGCAATCACACTGGGCTGGCAGATACTTATTTGCTCTAGTGTCTTAGTATTGGTAAATGACCTTACACATACTTAAGTGTCATTAAGAGCATGAAAAAAAAATTTCTTCTGGAAGATGCTGATTTTCTGTTTTTAATATTGTCAGTGAAACAAGATAACCATTCTCCATCCAGTGCCAACTCATGATCTCCTTTGGTTTTAGTTAGGGTAATTGACTTCTGAGTCCAAATAAATATTATCACTGACAAGATTCCTAGGTTACCGTTTTCTAATCATCTCAATCTGAAAAGTGCTTCAGTCTTTTGACACTTTAAGTACAGGCTAAAATTCCAGTGGCATCCATGGCATTTTGGTAGATAGAAGCCAAGCCTAACCATGTGCTTTTAATATGTTCCTAAATAATATCCACTGCTTTCTGTAGGGATAGAGAGATTGTGTCTAGTCAGACAGCAGGAAATAAGAAAGGAAAGAGGAAGTGATATAAAGAATTAATGAAAGCTAGGGTTATAGTCCCAAAGAAGGTAGAAATAATATTGACGTATTAGAAAAGAACTTAGAATAAACAAAGCAAAGCAGAATCAAACAAGACTAAGTTAAAAAAAATTCACTACTTAAATTAGTGCTCCAAACAGAGTGGCTTAGAATAATTTTTAGAACAGATGCTTCTAAACTTAATTTTGAGATGAGCTCTAGGTAATTTAAACTTCTATCACAGCATGCATGTAACACACAAAAGTATGCATTGATTTTATTAGCAACTTTATTACAGCAGAATAATTTGGAGAAAGATTACTAGAAAATGTTATTGAAACATATCATAACAACATGTATCTTACAGTCATGGCAGATCTGTGTATTCGTCAACTGAAAATCCTGAAGTCAATGATAATTAGGTCAGAAGAAAATAAAAACATAGTAAATTCTAGTGTTTTAAGGAGAAGGTGAAATGAAATGGAAATGAAATATGCTGCTATTCCTTTTCTGTGCCTGTCATTTTCTCTTGATAGTTCTCAGGTGAAGTAATTTAATTCAGTGTTGTGCCTGTTGAGAAAACACTTTAAATGTGTCCTTTTTGAAAAATATGTCTATAGCTTCTATTATGATCTTATGACACACCTTGAAATGGATTTAGCACTCTCACTTTTAAAGATGCTTTAAGGCTCTTTTCAAATCCTTAAAAGCAGAGTCTGCAGATTGAGGCCAGTGCTATCAAGAGTGGGAGTAAATCAGAGAAACTCCCAGGATGGGAAATTCTCCCAAGAAACACTTCATGTGACAGGTTTAAGCTCCATAATGTTTCCTACATTCAGGTATAAATCCTTTTATAATGAAGAGGAGAAAGGATAGCAGTAGTTTTGGTATCAGATTTCCTCTATAAAATCATATTTTTATCTACATTCAGATCCAATTGCAAAAAATATTACTGCCTGAAAATCCACAAAAAAGCTGACTTTTAATAGATGCCCTAGCATTTCATTTTAGCTCTTAGCATCACTTGTTATGTTGAAGGAGACCAGAAAACACATCAAAGAATTTATATAAAAGAAAGTATCATATGATATCCATTCACCTGAAAATGTTCATGACAGTAGCCTTTATTTTGTTCCTCTAGTCCCAGCACCATAATAAGATTACCACTACAAGTAAGGGTTGGTGAGATCAAGTTCTATTATTATTCTAGAATAGAGATTGCTCAGTCTTTGTGAAATTAACATCCATATTGACAAATTATACAGAGCTGGAAAAGCTGCAACTCATTTACATATAAACTGTGTTTACTTTTTCAAGCAAAATAAATACTTCTAGGGTCAGACACTCTCATGCTAGAAATTGTCATTGTTCCAATTCCAATTTACATCACTGAGGATTGGCTCCACTGCCAACAATAGAGTTAAGTAAATGAATGAATTTAATTCTTATCTGAATTCATTTAATAATAGCATGTCCACAGTTCATAAACTAATCCTTCACCTCCAGGATAGCTGTGGGCACTGTTGTAAACAGCATTTTAGCCCCTCTACTACAGCATTTTCTTTAGAAGTGCACAGTTGAAAAATACTTTCAGTTCTGTTGACGAGCTGCCTATCCATTTTGTTATTGTCATTGCTTTCCCTCAGGCTCTGCCAAGAAGTTTGCACTTGCAGCTTGATCAAATTACATGCTTGTGCTTGATGTGAACATGTAAAACATCATTGTGCTTGGCTCAGGAAATGATAACAAATTACAGAATGTCCCTTATTTACGTCACTGATTCTAATCTGGTCCAAGCTAGTAGTCATCCCTAAATAACCCTTGTGAAATTGGAGAGAGTCTTAATCATTTTAATTTTGTAAATAAAATATTTCTTGAATGTGAATGAGAAAAATCTAAAAAATTTCACATATGGTGTAACTGAGCTGCAGCTGAGCTTGACTGAAAAAGGAAAAGGAAAATATTTCCAGCAGATGCTGGACTGTAAGCCACCAATTGATTGACAGTGACTTCTCAAAACTATTCAGGAACAGAGATTGCTCCTTCTTGTATTTAAATTCACCAGGTGGGAGCTTTAGTTTTTCTCCCAGTCATCATTATAATGGTAATATTAGTACTTGTTAGGTATCTAAACACAACAGCAATAATCGTAATGCCACCACATAATGAATAGCATAGGTAGTAATTTACGTAAAAAGAAGCTATTATTCATCACTTCTAATAATGAGAAATAAAGAAATGTTTCATGCCAATAATACTTTTCTCCACCCACTTTAAGAAGCTTCAGAAGGGAAAAATAAACCCAGTGGATCCTTGTTGCTTTTTACATCAAGCTTTGAAGTGAGGCTGTTGAGTCTAATCACACAAATCAGTTGTGTCTCAAAAATATAGTCAAGATAGAGTTTGAGGTCTTGCTTGAATGGTTTAGTGTGTCCATATGAAAAAAGACAGAAAAATTTTTCTTCTGGGGAAGTGAAGTCACCTTTGGTTTTACTTAGTTTTCAGTTCTTTGATTCTACACTTCCTTGGTATTTGTGGTATCAAATTTCTTGCATGGCTGCTCACTTGGTGCTGGGTCATGAATTTCTTCAGTCTTATGCATATTGATCACAGAATTTCTCTCCATCGATATTGCTATTTTTAGGGTGTGTAGGACAGAGTTTAAGCAATATCACTGTTTTAAAGTAGAAGCACTATCTAAAATTCTTAAGACTTATTGGGTTTCATATTAAAATTAATCACCTTAATATGATTAATAATCTTTGATGATCACATAGAGGTATCCCAGGTAATTCAGTATGTAAATGAAATATTTCGTATTGGATCATCATTACTGAGAATGCTTACCACTTGAGATTTAATTTATGATGATAGACCATAATCTTGCGAAGTGAGGTATCTGATTTCTTGCCAAAATTAGAACTGTCTCTGAACACTTTCAGAGATCTCCTTGGTCTCCACAGCAATTTATGACATTTATTTTAAAGTACAGATATAACAGACAACAGCTTGTATAGCTCAGGAATTCATAACTTAAGCGCATTTACATCCTATTTTGTTTTTTTTCAGTGAACTGAAATTCCTTTCACAATTCCTGTTTGATTTGCCATTTTAAAATATCATTGCATTATTTAACATAGCACTTAAGCTAGTCTCATATTGCAATATGTTTTTGTGTGTTTGATAAATCAGCATTGAAGGTAGGAAACATTTAACTTAGTCATGTCTGTGATATCAGCTTATTGACAAAGAAACTTAAATGCACTGTTCTCATTTATAGCAGTGGGAACTGAATTTACAAAGTGGAGAAATCTATTCTTGCATTAATTCTGCAGGCCAGCTCACATCTTGTGTTATTAGAATTCTATCTATGTTATCTACCAGTTTTCAGCCTCTCTTAAAAGTAATCTGGCATTTGACTTGTGTTTTCCGTAACATCAGCTGCCTGTCAGCACATGATAACCATGCAGTTTTGAGAGCCACAGGGCTGAAAACAAAATACTATGAAATAGTATGTTTGGTGTTGTCATGAGTGCTATATGCCGTAAACTTGAATAGAATTTGTGTGAATGTTTGCTTGAGTCAGCTTGATAGGAAACAGTTTGCACTGGAAGGTAGTGAAGTTCAATATAACATTTGTTAATGTATATGCAAAGCAAAGGAGGCTCAAGACTCTAGGCAATCAACTCAGGAATGATTTTGTGCCAGAGGGAGTACTGGAGTGTCACAAACTTCAAAAAAAGACAGAAAATTAAAATTTTGGCTCAAAAATGGGTTCTGGAGTCTCATTCTGAACTGTCCCAGTTTAATCTTAGGCCTGTAGTTATCTAACCAAGTAGTTGGATCACACTGGTATTCATTAAAGTTTATTTCTTCTAAATTATGATAGGCATTTATGAAACTATACTCCTTAGCAAGGTAAGGTAGCTAATCTATCCTGACCTAGAGAATAAGAATTCAAGGACTAAGTACAATGTCACTAAAATTGTCAGAAACCCCAGATATGACCTGAATGCAGACCAAGATGAAGTAATAGCTGGTAATGGCTGCAGTCAGTAGGAATCACTCAGTTTATATTTGGCAATGAGGTCCTTGTATGTTGGAAAGCATTAAGAGAAGAATTTTTCAAAAGTACTGATTTTTTTTCTACCTATTTTCTTTTCTTTGGAATCTTATCACTACCAACATATTCTTACTGAATGGTGTTTTATCTCTTGGAGTGATAAAAACCGTATGGAAGAACTGTTGGAACTTTGCCTACATTGTACTACAGTTTTCTTCAGCATTCACCATGGCTATTTGAATTGCTGCTGTTAGAATCATGGAGTCATAGAATAGTTAGGGTTGGAAAGGACCTGAAGATCATCTAGTTCCAACTCCTCTGCTGTGGGCAGGGGCACCTCCCACTAAACCATGTCACCCAAGGCTATGTCCAACCCGGCCTTGAACACAGCCAGCAACGGAGCATTTACAACTTCCCTGGGCCTTCCAGTGCCTCACCACACTTACAGTAAAGAATTTCTTCCTTATGTCCAACCTAAACTTCCCCTGTTGAAATTTGAACCCATTGCCCCTTCTCCTGTAACTACAGTCCCTAATGAAGAGTCCCTCACCAGCATCCCTATAGGCCCCCTTCAGATACTGGAAGGCTGCTAGGAGGTCTCCATGCAGCCTTCTCTTCTCCAGGCTGAACAGCCCCAACTTTCTCAGCCTATCTTCATACGGGAGGTGTTCCAGTCTCCTGGTCATCCTCGTGGCCCTCCTCTGGACTTGTTCCAACAGTTCCATGTCTTTTTTGTGTTGAGGACACCAGAACTGCACACAATACTCCAAGGGAGGTCTCAGGAGAGCAGAGTAGAGGGGCAGGATCACCTCCCTCGACCTGCTGGTCACGCTCCTTTGGATGCAGCCCGGGATACCGTCGGCTTTCTAGGCTGCGAAGCGCACACTGAAGTCAGCTCATGTTAAGTTTCTCATCGACTGACACCCCCAAGTCCTTCTCTGTGGGGCTGCTCTGAATCTCTTCCTCTGCCCAACCTGGAGCTGTGCCTGGGATTGCTCTGACCCAGGTGTAGGACCTTGCACTTGTCATGGTTAAACTTCATCAGGTTGGCATCAGCCCACTTCACAAGCTTGTCAAGGTCGCTCTGGTTGGCATTCAATGTATTGACCAAACCACACAGCTTGGTGTCAACGGCAAACTTACAGAGGGCACACTCAATCCCACTGTCCATGTCACCGACAAAGATGTTGAACAAGACTTGTCCCAGTACCGATCCCTGAGGGACACCACTCATTGCTGGTCTCCAGATGGACATTGAGCCATTGAGCACAACTCTTTGTGGGCGGCCATCCAGCCAGTTCTTTACTCACTGAGTGGTCCACCTATCAAATTGACGTCTCTCCAACTTAGAGACAAGGATGTCATGTGAGACAGTGTCAAACACTTTGCACAAGTCCAGGTAGATGACACCAACTGCTCTACCCCTGTCCATCAGTTCCATAGCCCCCTCATAGAAGACCACCAAATTGGTCAGGTAGGATTTCCCCTTAGTGAAGCCATGCTGGCTGTCACCAACCACCTTGTTGTTTTTCATGTGCCTCAGCATGCCTTCCAGGAGAATCTGTTCCAAGATTTTGCCAGGCACAGAGGTGAGGCTGACTGATCTGTAGTTCCCCTGGGTCATCCATTTTCCCTTTCTTGAAAATGGGGGTTATATTTCCCTTTTTCCAGTCATTGGGAACTTCACCTGACTGCCATGATTTCTCAAATATGATGGACAGTGGCTTAGCAACTTCATTTGCCAGCTCCTTCAGGACCCACGGATGGATTTCATCCGCTCCCATTGACTTGTGCACGTTCAGGTTCTTAAGATGGTCTCAAACCAGATCCTCTCCTACAGTGGCCCCAGGGTCTTCATTCTCACTGTCCCTGCGCCTGCATTCCGAGACTTGGGTGGTGAGGTCAGAGCATTTCCTGGTGAAGACTGAGGCAAAGAAGTCAGTTAGAGAACCTCAGCCTTCTCCAAACCCATGGTAGCCAGTTCTCCTGATGGCTTCCGGAGGGTGCTCACGTTGTCCCTAGCCTGTCTTTTATTTGCAGTGTACCTATAGAATCCCTTCCTGTTATCCTTAACATCCCTAGCCAAGTTTAATTCTAAGTGGGCCTCAACTTTCCTAACCTGGTCCCTAGCTTCCCGGACAACATCTCTGTATTCTTCCCAGGCTGCCTGTCCTTGCTTCCACCTTTTATAAGCCTCTTTTTTCCTTCGAAGTTTCCTCAGCAGCTCCTTATCCATCCAAGGAGGTCTCCTGGCCCTCCTGTAGCACTTCCTTCCAGTACGGATGTATTGCTCCTGAGCTTGCAGCAGGTGATCCTTGAATATTAACCAACAGTCTTGGTCCCCTCTCCCCTCTAGGGCTATATCTCATGGAACCTTACTAAGCAGGTTCCTGAAGAGGCCAAAGTCTGCTCTCTTGAAGCCCAGGGCAGTGAGCTTGCTGCACGCTCTTCTCACTGTCCTGACGATCTCGAATTCGACCATCTCATGATCGCTGCAACCAAGGCTGCCCTGGAGCATCACGTTTCCATCCAGCCCTTCCCTGTTGGTGAGGATGAGGTCAAGCATGACACCTCTCCTCATAGGCTCCTCTATTACTTGCAGAGGGACGTTGTCTTCCACACAATTGAGGATCTTCCTGGATTGCTTGTGCAGGGCCGTACTGTCCCTCCAACAGATATCAGGGTGGTTGAAGTCCCCCATGAGAACAAGGGACTGTGAGAGTGAGGCTCTTCCTATTTGTCTATAGAGCGCTTCATCCACAGAGTCCTCTTGGTCAGGCGGTCTGTAACAGATCCCCACAATAATGTCTCCTATCTCTGTTCTCCCTTTAACAATGACCCACAAACTCTCTATTGACTGCTCACCTGTCCCCAGACAGAGTTCCATACTCTCCAGCTTATCCCTAAATAGCAGCTCCCCCTCAATGCCTACCGGGCCTGTCTTTCCTAAAGAGCCTGTAACCTTCCATTCCAACACTCCAGTCATAGGAGCCATCCCACCATGTTTCAGTGATGCCTATTGTATCATACCCCCATAGACGTGCACACATCTTTAATTCCTCTTGTTTGTTCCCCATGCTACGGGCATTTGTATAGAGACATCTGAGCCGAGCTCCAATTGAAGCGGGCTCCTTGGCTGGAGCAGCTGGAATATCTCTACATTGCTCTGAACATTTACTATAGGTGCTGGCAACTGACTGGATGTGTTGGAATGGAATGATGCCCCTCTCCCTCAATACATCTAGTTTAAAGCATCCTTGACCAGCCTGGCAATCCTCCTACCAAATCCACTCTTCCCTTTCTTTGTCAGACCAGCTCCACCAGCCCCTAGCAGACCTGGCCTACTAAATTGAGTCCCATGTTCAAGATACCCAAACCCCTGACTGTGGCACCACCCTTCTAACCATTTATTAACCTGGCCAATCCTCCTAGCCTTTTTAAGGTCCTGCCCTGTATCCTGGATAATTGACAAAAAGACAATCTGAGCTCCAGAGCCCCTAACCACCTCTCCCAGGGCTCTGTTGTCCTTCTTTATATTCTCCAGGCTACTGCTATCTATATCAGTAGCACCCACATGGATCACTGGAAGTGGGTAATAGTCAGCGGGACTGACTAATGCAGGCAGCTTCCCTGCAACATCCTTAATCCAAGCCCCTGGTAGGCAACACACTGAATTTTCATTGAGTTTATTGGGTCCAGAATTGATTGGCCAGGGCCCTTTTCTATTTTTATGTCTTTCCTGGAGGTTTTTTTTTTTTTTTTTTGCATTTTCCTCTTTTGCAGTAATACACCTTTATGTCTGATTCTACTCATTTGGACAAGATATTGGATATGGGGCAGTGGGAAGCTCTTCATTACCCTAAGCTTCTCACATATATCCCATTTGGGACTATAGGCATAGCAAGTGCAGAATATTCTGTGCTACTGAAGTGGCTTCATGTTCAACTTAGCTGTATTTTGCAGGAAGGTAACAGTAGCTTCACTACAGGAAAAATCCTAACTCCTCTTTCAGTTTATGCTTTGTAAGTGCAGTTTCCTTGTGCTTATGAGCTTTGATGGGTTTATGTTATCGGAAAGAGGCAAAGAAAAAAAAAGTAAGTAAGTTGCATTATCTGTAAACCTTAAGGAGATACCTGATATGGCAGCGATAAGCTTTAAGAAGAGGTCTCTGAGAACTAGCTAATTTACATGTCGTGCAACCTGGCTTTGAGCCAGAAGAGTTGGTTTTGGGGTTTATTTTCCTCTCTGTATTCTTTACCCTTGCAGATGAACTCAGATTATACATATTTTGGAAGCTGCAACAATATCTTTTCTGTCATCTTCTGTCTTTCTTGAATTTTCTGTTGCGCTGCTTCAGTGTTGCAGAGAAAGTGAACAGCAAATGCATCTGCTTGGCATAAGAGCAAAGGCAAATCCCAGAAGCCCAATATTGAACTCTAGATTTTAGAATTGCAGGTCTTGTGTTGTAATAATGAGAGGGTTTACAAAATTATTAACAGAAAAATTCAGGAGAGAGCTTTTCTGTATTCCAGCTAATCCCACCCTTTGTGGTCCCGCTGCACACCTGTTACTTCCTATAGAATTTCACTCTCTTTGTTTGTTAACTTATTTCCCAAATTCTAACAGTATTCTGAAAGGTTTTCCTGTTTTGTCTCAGAATGCTGGAACTAAGACATGCAGGGATTAAAAACAATATATGACTACAAAATTAATATTTGCAGATATTGTTTTGATTTCATACAGTTTTGTAGCCTACGTGGGCTGCTAGAAATGCTGGTGCTGTTGCCATGCCCGTGGCAGAGCCCAGAACTGGGGGGGTGTGGGGATGTTTTGAAGTTATCTATTGTAGCTCGTCTTCCCTCTTTAGCTAGGAATTCTCTGCTAAGTAGTTGCACCTCAGAGTCCTTTCCTAATAGATGATCCAATAAAGAGTTTCAGACATTCAGTCAAAAAGCCTAATGCTGAGTGATGGTCTGAGGCTTTTCCGTATTCTTTTTTTTTTTTTTTGTTAATTCTGTCAATACCTAAAAGCTATGAACCAATTGCCAGGGACTGGGGCAGCTCATCCCATGAGAAAGTTTACTCACAGTGACTTCTTCAGACATTCCATAAGAATAGATAAAAATGGGGCTGAGCATCTAAGCTGGAGCGCTGTTATTTGGAGACGCCTGAAGTCAGTAGATTTTCATCAGTTTCTTGGGTCTTTGATTTAGGACTTGAGTGAAAGATTTAGTTGTTTGCAAAATTCTTCTTTAATATGATTTCTGTACTTGCTAAAAGATGGAAAAGGTACTGTTTCTTGAGCTGTTTCTTTTGTTCTGCTGCATTTAAGGAAGAGTGTGGTAGTGTTTTTTAAAGTGCTAGTTCAAATTATGATATGCACCTATGATTGACTTCAAAATGGGGGAATTTGAACTGAAATAAAATAGCTCGATGCCTCGAGAAATTACAAATCAGAGTCAGGCCTATCTTTGAAAAGACAGGTTTATTCTGTTTGGGGAGTTATTCTTCCTTAGGTATTTTACTCGTGAACCCTGTGCTATACTAAACAGAAAAAAAGAGCTCTTTGTTTTAAAGAGCAAACAGCCATTCCTGATGCTGAAAGAATTGTTTCATCAAAGAAGAAACAGAAGAAACCAAACCCATATATTTTATATGGGTGTTGTAGGTTTTGGTTGTTTTGGTTTCTAGTGACTGGTTAGTAGGAAGCCATTAGCTAATCTGTCAGAAGCAGCTTCATGAAATCCACAGAAATTTCAGTTTTCAATGGTAGTGCCAATACTTTAAAAAGTGCCTTTTCTGGTGTAATTGAATACTGAACTCTAAAAAGCCTGCTAAAGTCTAAAGTTCTAATTCTAGTGTTCTGAGCTACAAATTAAGGCTTCTATCCCTTTCTATCAAGAAAGGCACATCATCAGGATTTTAAAAAGTAGTCCAAAGTAGATTTTTCCAAGATGATCTTTGTAGGACAGTTTGAAAGTGAACATATTTGCCTAGCTCAAAATGCCTTAGCGAGCATAAGCAAACTTTTCGCAGACTGTTTCCTTGCTGAACTGAACTTTCTGTCACAAACAGCATAAAAAGTAGGTTATGACACCTTTAGTTGTTGGGTTTTTTTTAATTTTGAGAATACTTTTTTTTCTGCAATCTTCCTTTTGCAGAGTTGGAAAAATTTTGCCCTAGTTTAAAAAAAAAAGGTCAACCAAAGACAAAACCTGGAACTTTTCCATCTAGAAAGTGTAAAACAAGTAGAAAAATAGTGGGAGAGGAACTTGGTGATAGAAGTTATGCTGAAACACTACCTACCTACTGTTTTATCAAAGAAAAGTATTTAAAGCATTTCCAAGGTTGAATACTACTCAGGAATTAGAAAATGATCAATTTATTAGACCACAAGCCTTTGTATTTCAAATTATGTGTGTGTAAGAGTTATGACAGTTTATTTTACCCGTAACTGACATCTGTTATAAAAAAACATCTTATGTAGTTCAAATTGCCAGTATTAAACAAATGATAACAGGATGCCTCATAGCTGGAATCATAGGGTGACCTTAATAATTGCTACTTAAGCTTTCATCTACTATACCTATCATACAAACATCAATTTGTGCTGTGATTCTGTATTACAGCTGCTGTTAGTTCTGAGGTCTATTTATATGCATGAAAAAATGGCTTATTTTCCTTTAAAATATTTTTATGAACCTTCTTCAAGAAACTACACAGCCACCATTGTTAAAATTTGCAGATATCTAAAGGAGCAGTTGTCTACTGTAAAAAGCAGACTTGATTGATTGATAAACTGGAATTTGAAGAGTCAGTCATATAAGGAAAGAGGATTCTTTGGATGGAAAATACAGATAGAAATTGTTTGGATGAAGGATGGGCTTTAAAAAGTGCACCATTTTAATTCACTCAACTTACAGAAGTTTGCTTTCCTTCACGTCAACTGCCTGTGAAGCATGTGGACAGGATGTCCTGCCTTATCCTCAGAGAGCATCACCTTCGGATGGAAAGGGCTGTCTTTCGCTTTTCTGCTAAATTATGCCTGGCAACTCACTGCTGTCTGACTAGAAACCTGAATCATGTCCTTCCCTTCTTCCTCTGATTCTTAGGTTTGTTAACCAGGTGGCTATATAGCCTTTGAGTAATGACATCTACAATGATTTTCCTTTCTTGGGAAAGTCATAGTTTTCAGCGATACAGAAGTTGTTTCTTTTAACAAAACCCCTTTGGCCCCTTTTTCCCAGTGCTTAGTCACTCTAACTGCAAAGAATTGCTTTTGCTGCAGCCTGTGACTGTTGTTTTTATTCTTCCATTGTGTACCACCACCAAACAGTCTGGCTCCATCTTCTCTGTAACCCACCCCTCCATCAGTTATAAACAATGAATGATCATGGGGAGGCCTTCTTTCAGTGACTACATATCCTTAAATCTCCTAGATGCGCATCACTTCACCTGCAGATAGATGCCAGTGGGCTAATAAGCAGCTAAACTGTGCACTCCCTCCAAAAAAACCTGACCATTGTGGTTTTGGTCTAGAGTTTAGTAATCTTGGCAAGTAATCCTATCTTGGTGTTGAGGTTTAAGAGGTCATCTTCAGGATTGTCAGGCAGGCTATATTGTGTAAGCGGTTGCTATTTATCTAGGCCATGATTTTACCTTCCATAACTGTGTTTTTGGCCTTTTGGTTTACTTTATTTTGTTCTACAACTCCTTTTTGACCTATCTCCATCATAAGTAATCTATTATAACCAAGGACAGTCAGGTTATAGGGAGCTGTCTGTAGGGACAGTTGGAAAAGGTTATATCTTTTATAAGACCAAATAATACAGTTGGAGAGAAAACAAGAAAGCTTTTTTGTCTCGGAGGACTTTCATTAGTTTTCTAAGCCCAAAGCTTGTTCTTTCCCCTGACTATCTCTCTTGGTCTAATAAAAGATATTATTTCTCTCTACAAGCCTAGCTTGTTCACAGAATTACACCAGCACAGCTACAATGACACTTCTATATAAGCAGGGAGAGAGAAGCCTGCATAATTCAAAATAATGTGTATATGTTAAGGTTGTCTGTTCAATATCGTTATTCTGAGCATAGTGATAATTACCACAGATATAGACTGGGCTGATTAGAGAATTTTTTCCAAAAGAGAGGCAACCCTCATAGCTATCTGGAGACAGGAACTAGAAGATGCCAGTGCATTAAAGGTAGCAATAGACTTGGTGGAGTGGCTTATACCTTCATTTCATCAGGGAAATAGCAAATAAGAAGTAACTGCAAAGAAATACTAAGGAAATTCTCTTAGCTACTGAAGTGAAATGATTATGAATTCTGTTAGCTGGGGAGAAGGACATTAGTGCATATATTGCAGTTTAATATATTGTTAATAGTACTCTGAGTTTTCAAATCTGTCTTAAAAAAAAAGGCAAAACAACTAGACAGACTAGTTTGGGTGCCAGGAGTTTGGATTTACCACTGCTTATTTGCCTAAGGACTTAGTTTTGATTGTTCAAGGATTTAAAATTTGCTAAAAACTCAGAATGACAGTTACTGAGAGTAGGACTATCATGTGCTGTGTAATGCTTAACTAAATTACTGTTAATGCTTACTTTAGAAAGTCAGTGGTCTGCATTTTCATGGGTTCTAAAAGTGGTAAGAATTAAATTGATAAATGCAGATGTTCATGCCAGATACCTGATAGTCCAGTCACAAGACAGAGATGTTCTGTAAATGCAATTTAGTCCAGCCAAATGAGCAAGCATAGCTTTCTAGATGTTCTGGAGAAACTGCCTGTAATCTCCATAACAGGAGCTATTAGAGGATATTATTCCGTGAATAAATTTGTATATGAAAAATAGATGAAGTATTCACTTAGTTTTAGTGCATCTTGCAGAGAGGCATTTTACCTTTCCTATAACAGTACAAATTCTCATTTTAATGAGTGTTTTAATGCAATGAAAAGTGACCTGAGCATAAATCCCAGGTGGTGTACTAAAAATGGAGACATTCAGGACATATTCTAAGAAGAAATATAGTTGCACTTGCAGGTGTAGAGGTAGGGTTGGATCCTCAGCTAGACTAATGAGGCTTATTTTGACTAAAATACTCTGACTTACACCAACCAGGACTTTAGCCTCGAATGCTTTATATTCAGGTTAACATTTGCAAAACATGATTGCATATTAGGAGTGCAATGAAGAGCAGGTTAAATGAATAATATATAGCTATGTCAAGACAGTTAATGAAAAGTGTCTAGAGTGAAGTGTTTAAATCAGAACTAATGCTGACAGACTTATAGCTTCATCTCTGCTTTAAACAATGGATAGATGCCACACCAGGTAATAGGCTCTTTTGACTTTTTTTTTTTTAGTCTGTCTGATGTAGTAGATTTAAAGGGATTGCACAGATGGAAGTTAGTCTGACAGCAAAACTTTAAAAGGCCGTCATATGATTATATGATTCTATGAAATGAAAACTACCCCAAAACAATAATAAATAGAGGAAGTTTGTGTTGAAGTGTGAAATCATACTAATAATTTCTTCTAAGTTTATGTAAGCCAGTAAAGTTCTCTGTCATTACTATAATGGAGGTGAACACAGGCGAGCGTAGTCCAGACACTAGACACTTGAAAGAGTGCTCTTTCAAGCAAACACTCTTAGCCCTGGAGATATTTACACCTTCTCTAGTGTGGCTGTTAACCTTAGGTCTCACTGATTGGAAGATAATTAGTGTCCCCATTGAAAAACTTCAAGTGTGTGTTGGAAGATAATGCAGTGGTACCCACAAGCTGTTGAGAAACAGGAGTCCAGGATTCTGTTCCTGGGCTGTGTCTAACAACTGAAGGGATATTGTTATTTTTAAGTCACCTTTCCAACTGAAGAAATCTCTCTTTTCTCTTGGGAAGGAGATTAGCATACTTATTTTCATCAGCCTAGCATAAAGGCTGTCATTCTGGCATATTCACGGGTAGATCATACAGAAAGATATTCCATAGATATTTCCAATCCCTCCATAATTGGTTATACGGAAGAAACAGCCTGGTCACTATCAGGCAGGCACCATAAACAAGGTATAGCTGAAACTTGGGGGGAAATGGGGACAAAATACTTGATTTTGGCTGTAACTTTAATGATAATTATGATTACAGTAAAAAGCTTCATGACATAAGTTACTAATGCGTACAGTAATGTAGTTCCTACCTCAGATTGTTTACAGGCATACCAAGTGGGTGCTGTTGAAAATGGGAAGCAGTGCAAGCAATCAGGGCAAGCACAATAGCCGTAGAAGGTAATTTTAGCCCAATTTGATTTGTTATCATGATGTTTAATATAACTGATTTGTTAATATAATCTTTACATATTTTTCCCTTCTTAAAAGTAGTAGACATTTTCAAACACAAAGATGATTTTAAAATTCATATTATTCCTTAAAATTAAATCCTATAAACACTGTAGTGATGAGCACAGTATAACTTCTTACCTGGTTAAATAATTATAGCCATATATGCTCCAATGAGTCCTTAGAAGGATTTTTTGCAATATTAAACTAAGAAAAATCTCAGTGGTCTAAGGTTCTTTATTTCTTTACACAATCTCAGCATTGTGTATGCTAAATAGGATCTATTGTGGGAATATAGTACACTAGAAAATATAATTCCCATCATTTGCAAGATAGATTTATAATGTGTTTCTGTCATTTTAGTTACTGAGATATACTGCTAGCTGACTTTTGTGCCAAATTCCAGTGTTATTAAACCAGTGATTTTCATTTGTAATAAAAACGTGTTTTACTGATTCAGCTGTTCTAGAAAGGGCTTATTAGAATTGTCAATTCATCTTTTAAACTAATTGTTTACTATTTTCCACAAGGATTCTTTATTTAAGCCTTCAGGTATTCTACTACATATTATTTGCCATTTAAATGTTTATGATGTTCTCACAAGCTTATTTACCATCATAAGAGCAAATGGATGCACAGTATGGAGCAACAAGTTTGTAAAACGACTTCCACTCTCAGCCATTCTGCTCTCCAAAGCAATCTACTAAAAATATTTTTTCTTGCTAGACAAAACTCAGCTTTTTCATTCCCAAAATTCTTTAGCCTCCAGTTTTGTCCAATTGATGGTAAAGCAGGAGAGATGGGGGGGGGGGGGTGTTAATAGCGCTTTTCCTCAGAAACTTTGTGTCTAATTGTCAGAGTAGTTTTTTTAGAATCATAGAATCATTTGTGTAGGAAAAGAACTTTATGATCGTCCAGTCTCACCATAAATTGTCATAGACAGCTAATTCCCAGAGAAACCAGTAACATTCATGTGCTTAAATACTAAATGGCAATGAGTGTGCCCTCCCAAATATGGAAAAGTAAGAAAACAAATGTTTCAGTGTTTGTGGATGATATTTAAAGCACAAAAAAGGATCCTGTGGTAACTTTTGCTCCTGGCTGGTGGGTTTTAGATACTTACCATATTAAAGTTGCTTTTGTTGCAAGCACCTCAGGGTTTTGCTTAGTGCAGATCTGGAGATACTGGTGGGTTATGCATCACAGAGAGTCATAGCCTGCCTCTGTAATGCTATTTTATTGTGGTGCTTTTTAAAAGTTTCTTTAATAAATAATAGGGATATAGAAATGTTCCACTTTTTTACAAAATGTTATACTACTTAGCTGAGCCAGTCGTCAATAAGCAACCTTTTTCCCCACCCTTATTTCAGCATATGAAATTTATGCTCACTTATGCCTCTGTTTCTCTAATACAAAATCACCCACTCCTGTATGTGGCTCCATTGAGCTAGCTACTAACAGATCCTGCTGGGGTTTAGATATTCTTCTGTTGAGCACTGATGATTAGTAAATACAGTGGGTTTCAAACTTGCCTTAAACCATGTGTGTTGTGTAATGCACACAAGTGTAACATAAACATTTTAAACAGGTTTTTACAGTCTGGCTCTCAGCTGTGATTGCTATACAGCATCAGCCCCAGCAAAAGACACTGTACAATCAGAATTACCCTTTTCCTGGTAATCAGATGATGACTTCTCTAAAGTGTCAGTGGGGGCATCATCAGAAGGCCATGGAAGCACAGGTCTGATGTAGCAGATGTCCTGTGCTATACAGAAAAAAAGAATCTGAATGTATGCATTGTCTGTACTGAAAGTGAGTTTATAGTGCTAGTAGGGAGAGAAGAAATTGCTTTTGATCATTATCTGTATAACACTTGGTTATCAACATAGTAGTTCTATCAGGGCTTCTAGCACAGAAATAATTTCAGTAACAGTTTATTGGTGCTAAAAAAAGCCTGTGCTTTGGACCTAAGGCTAGATCATCTGGAAGCAAAAATCATAGAAAGGGTTATCTGGACCCTATGGAGGGAAGGACCTGGACCCTGTGGAGGGAGGGACCCCTGGCATGAAACAACACATGGTCTAGTTCTTCAGAGATTTCCCAATGCTTGGTGGTCCTGGCGCCTGTGCTGACCTTTAGGACTCTAGGTGAATACATTTGTTCTCATTACAGTTCCATTTAGTGGGAAGAAGTTCCCTTTTTGCAATCCATGTTATTGGTCACAACAATCTCTTCAGATTCACTCTTGACCTTTCTGTTCCCTGTTGCCCCAGGCTTCATGGTCCAAAAACAGCCTTCAGAAGAAGTTGTTGCTGCTTCTCAGCTGTTGCTTGGTACTGATACTCTGCTTGGTCACTGCTTTTCTAAATTTTTGTATTTCTTCACTGTCAGTTCTTATGCGTAAGAAAGCTGCTCTATGCTGAGGAAGTGGAAAAAACACCCCACAACCTTATTTCCTTTATCAAACTCAAAAACATGTGATCCAGTAAATCACTTGCATTATCTGGTCCATAATACACTGAAAACTGGTGACACTCTAGCCATACACCCCACGATGTATGTACACCATATGGGTTCTACTGAAATAATATTTTCTAACATACCGGTGACAAAGTGCTGCTTTGGTTTACTAGGCAGTATCAAGATAGTAAGCCTGTGACATATCAAGCTTAGCAAGCCTCTTTTATTTTCTGCTGACACTGAGAATAAATCCTGGATTTTAGGAATGGAGTATTGATCCAAGTGTAAGCAAAGATTGTTTCAATCTCTGTATTTCCCATTTAAGTGTTATGGGAACCTGGAGAATCAACAGCAAGCAGTTTATTATCTAATGCTACACTCACTGCATTGTCATGTTAGCTTCTTTGTAGTGAGAAACTTGAAAGCAATATTCAAGTAATAATGTATTCCATTTGCCAAAGGTCCCCATTCTTTAGGCACTTGCAGGAGTCTCTTCACATTTGCATATATAAAAAGGAAATTAGTTAAATTGGCCCTTCATGTGAATTTTTCATGCTCCATCAGCATTATTTTGGGGTGGGGGTTAATATTTTGGTGGTGGTGATGCTTTGCGAGCAGGTGTTTTATAGCCCCTGTGCCTGGGAATCATGTTGCACTAGTATGTATAAGCAGAAGATGCTCTCGTCAGATCTTTCTTCCTTTGTAACATATTTAAGAAGGAGCTGGCAAATTCGCCTGTGCTGAACAACAGAGTGTAAGCTCCTTTGATGTTGTGTAGCTTCTAGACAGGTACAAATATGCTTCAAGACAGGTATATCGTCTGTACTGAGCAGTGGTGCATGTTCTCACACTACCTGCATACTAATTCCTTTGCTTCTCATGTTGGTGATGAGAGGGTGAATATATCTGAGAAGACAGGCACCCACATTCTTTGGGATAAAAATAGTATCTTATCACTCATGCCTCTCTTTGACTTTGTATCTGGGATTTGGAAGGAGTGTTTTCATGCCAGTACATCAGTGCCTTGAGTAAGGCAGGGATGTGTTTTTCTGTCTGTTTCTTCTTCTGTGTTTCACGCTGAAGTTAAGAATTATGTAGCAATGCCAAATATGCTAAGTGTAAATATATTTAAAAAATGAGGTTTCCTCTTTCAAAAGGCTTTCAGAACATGTATTTCCATGGTATGTAGATTCTGGGAACTTTTCACAACCTTTACCCAGGTCCGGTTAATGCAACTCTTGTTTTTCATGCATAAGGAAAACTGCAGCAACAATACTGCTCAAAGAGCATTAAGTAGCTAAATAAATAAATACATCTGCTTTTCATTGAAGTAGTGGTGGAGTATTGCTTTATTGAAAGTCCTTTAGCCTGCCAAAACCAAAAAAGAGATTTCCATATGTTGTATCTGAAAAAATATACTTCATAACATTGTGCTTCCAGAACTGACTCCTGGACTGCTAATTCTGTGGTTATATTCAAGGGGAGGTTTTCATTGCAGAAAAAAAGCCAAGATACTTCTTAGCATGCCTGCTCACAGAGCTTACTGCAGTGCAGCATGGAGGTAACCAAGTAGCTCAGCACTGGCAGTGGTAAGCTGCAGAAGCAGGGTGTTCAACATAAGACAATTTACTCTACTCTGAAGGATTCACTTATGTGGTTTATTAGACTGGGTTTGTTCAGAATCCTGCTTTATAAACCCACTTCACTCCAAGTGAAATGGTGCTGGGTTTGTTCTATGTTATGACAATTTTGATTTATTTCTGCAACACTGCCCCCAGAATTTTTGAGCCTTGCAGCAGCACAAACAGTTTTGGTGGATATTCCACTTTGTCAAAACCTTTCTGAAAAATCAAATCCCCCAAAAGCACCTTACTAAGCTGAAGCAAAAGCTGGAAGTCTGTTGAAGGATGTTTGCATACTCCCAGGGAACTGATGAAAAGCTGAAATGTGCAATGCATGTTTCTTTGCTACCTGTAGAGAGGGAGCTTCACTCAATCCAATGGAAAACAACATTTTTTATTGTTTGTCTCTGATCAGAATCAATCAAGGGTTTTACTATGATACAAAAATCTCGTATGTTGTGACCTAATAGGAACTGGAGTATTCAAAGTAAACTTTAAATATTTTTCTCTTTGATTTCATAAATATCCAGTAGTGTCCCAGCACAAAAAGGGCCAAATTCAATTATAAATCCTGATCTTTAAATTCTTCTTTTAGACCTCACATGATTGAGATAAAAGACATCCTTTTAGGCATTTAATATGCTTAATGAGAAAGGAAACAAATTAGTAATTAAAAACAAAAGGGACTGTATTTAAACTGCACGCAAACCTGAACTTGGTATTGTCAATTTCCATGAAATAATTCAGACATCAGTGAGCAAGCTTTCAGTGTAAAATGAAAGCGATATTCATGAGGTTTACCCTGGCAGAATGAAGAACTCTGATAATCTAAAGGAGGGTTTAGCCTCCTAAAGAGAAAAGAAAGAGGGCGAGCATGTGCTTTGGGGGAAGATTATTGCTTTCTCTTTTTTTTTTTTTTTTTTTTTTTTGTAGGAGGAAAAGTCTATTTATGTTCTTTTAAGTTAATTTCGTTATGTCACCTTATTAACAGTAACAAGGTGATACTGTGGACTCTAGAAAGTAAAATACGCTGTTAAAAAAATCATATAAAAGAAGATGTTAGACTTAATGACTAATATCTGTCTTCAGTGAAGCTTTTTTTTCCCTTCCCAACTTCCTGTCATTCACAATGTATTCTGGGTAAGATATAGCCAAGTCAAATCAGTTAATTAATTCTGAAAAGCAAATGTGTTTCTCATCTCAGGTGGTTATTGGCATCTCTATAGATGTTGACCAGAACCCCAGCCACTAATAAGATACTGTTGTCAGCTGTTGCACTTTTGCCTCAAATGCCAGCAAAAGGAGAGCAAAAGCTGCCTTCTCGCAAAGGTCGTTTTGGCATTCAAGTGATGCCTGCAGGCGTCAGTAGCCTGCATGCATATGTTTTCTCTGTGCTCTGTGGTTGTGGTACAGCACAAATGAAGAAGGATGGATACTTTCCCTCTGAATGCTTGCTGCTGCACAATCCCAAGAACTACTGGGATTTCCAGTGGAGCTTTTCCTGCACAGCACTCCACACTGAAGTGGCTGAATGGCAAAGGAGTGATCTCTGCACTGGGTCAAAGAATAGGATTTTCAGAGTATTTGACTTTAATTGAAATACGGAGTCAGTGGGAAAGAGATCATTATCTGACTCATTATTATCCTTGTCTGGGTCTTTGGAGTTTTATAAGGATTTCAGGGGACAGGAGTGAAAAAGAACTATGAACAGTGAAAGCAAGAGAAGCAGAGCTATATTGTAATGCATTTTGTTAAGTCCCATCTCCCTCATAACAAGAGAGAGAGTAGTTGAGGGGAAGTTTCCTGAGAGGACTGCCTGAGAGAAAAGGATATCCAAGGGCTAAAGAGAAAGGACCCAAAGGGGTTTGAAAGATGAGTCAAAGCTGAATGAAGTGAAAAGTGATGTCCCTTTGCCAACACAAACTCTAAACAAAACAAAAAAAAAAAAGGCAAGACAGGAAAAAGGAGTGGGAAACAACAGGGGGAAGATCAAGGGAAAGAAAAGCAAAAAGGAAAGAAAGTATGCTGAAATTACACAGAGAAATGGCAAAAGGCATTGCAGTATAGGAAAGAGCAGGATAACTACAGGTTAGGGAACTGTGGGGAGTATTGAGTTCACAGAGAGGACTAAAGAAGGAAAAAAGGGTGTTTCCTAATGATGAAAGAGAAGGCACTTAAGAGTGGGAAATAACAGATTAAAACCACCAAATTTCAAATGAAAGGGAAAGTAGTAATAGAGAAAGTAAGCTAGAGATGAAGAGGGAAAAAAGTGAGGCACCATTAGAATGACACCACTGGCTTGGGTAGATGGCTCATTATCTTTGAGATGTGATGATTTACTATATTTTCCAAAAATCATACCATTAGAGTTTGTGTGGAAGCTTCTAAGCGTGAGCTTCATGAGCAGAGCACACAGTGTGAGAGCAGCTATGGAGTCTACGCTTTTTTCCCCGTACATTTAACATTCATCAGTGGTCTAAAACATCCAATTATAGCTTCTGGCACCAATCTGGGTGCATGAGTCCTTGAGAAAATGTTGAGTCAAAAGCTGGTAGGCAAACAAACAGCAGGTTACCAGCAGGTAACTTTCCATTAGCTTCTTTATTTCAGTTCAGTAAGAAAAGGAAATTTGGGCAGTTCCCAAAGCAAAACACTTTATTAACTGTGTGCAGTATTATTCTGCCATGTGCTTTGGCTTTGAGGAATGAAATTCTCACTTAGCTCACTTGCACTTGTGTCTATGATCAGTTACTAAAACAAACAGGCTACCTGGACTGCTGCAATTATAATCCTTAAGTCACAGGGCATAAAACTACACTTTGGTATTCACATTCTTGTAACATAACTTGAAAACAACAGATCGAGTCCAGGAACAGGTCATTGCTTCTAGTCTAGAGACAAATTAAAGCAGTAAAACGTACTATACAAAATAGTTAACTGTATGCACAGAACTATATAGGTTTCAACACAGAATGTAGGAGAAACAAGTGCTGCTATACGTTATCCAATTTGTTGAACACAGTATTTTCTATTGATTTTAACAACTTATTCCTTGCTGACTATTACCTAGGCTTCAGTGAAGGGAGAAGTTAAGCACAGAAAGCTTTCCTGATAACCAGTTGTCTTAGGAAACTGCTGTAAAGAACACAACTGATCCTTGTTTCTTTAACCAAGCCCAGGAATACAAAGGCCCTCAATTAACCCCTGTCCATTAGGATTTTTGCAGGGTTGTTTGACCAACTGTTGGTGATGTTAGGAGCTAAACTGAAAGGACTCTAACCAGGTGACAGAGTGTCTGACTAAATTTTATATAACTGACAGTGTCTGAATGAGAACCAAAACATACCTTTTCTGACGTTCCTTCAGTGAGAATAATCTGTAGGATTAGTCTCTGATTTCCCGGTCACTGTTGGGCATATTTTTGGACAATAACTGACAAGAGGCACCCGGAATACTCTATGCAAAGCTATTTCTGTGATGTCCTGCTTGAATTTTGCCTAAACTGTTGGCCTAGCAAATTTTGTAAGTGCTGAATCCACACAAACAAAAAAACCAAAGGCTTTTTCTTCATTATTTTTTGTTGTTTGTCCCATTTTGAATCTTCCCAGCACAACTGGGAGCCAGAATATCCTATTTGAGTGATGTTTCATGACAGCTTCATGGTATCTTTTCCAGTTGTGAGAATTTATTATGCTTTGGAGTGGAAAAGGGCATTATTAATACATCTCTTCTGGTGAAGAACTATCTTGGAAAAAGTCAGTTCCTAAAGCAGGTTGGATCCTGGGTGAAAATTGAGAAGGGAGTTTCTAAAGAAGATATGGGTACTACAGAGGAGGTATTTCTGTGACTGTCTTATGAACTGCTAATGGAGCAGTTCCTCTACAGTGTGCTTTGGTGGCTATCTCCACTCAAAATGTTTTGTCAGTCTTTCTGCAGTAAAACCAAGAATGATGAGTGATAGTGAATCCTGGTGTCCTGATCAATTCCAGTTGCAGATATAATGGTGTTTTATCTTTCAGATTTCCTTTGCAGCTTCCCTAAAATGTCTCTTGACTGTTTTGTAGTGTTGCTGTGACGCAGTCTGAGTTCAGAAGTGGTTGCACTGCAGTGCTGAATGAACCACTTCCTGTGCCTTTTCTGTATTTATTGAAGCAACAGAACACTACATTCCCTAGTGAGAAGCACTTAAGCAATGCATTCATTATAGGTATTCTGGTTTTACTTATTTTCTGTGATTGTTCTTAACTGTGATCACACCAGGCCAATGTATTTTTACTGATCAATTGGCAGTTTTAATCTGCATTACATTCTGCTAGAAAAGAAGCGGCAGCTGTCACCTACTCAGCAGAGTTCACTGATTTCATGGTAAGGGAGAAAAATCTGACTATAAGCTCTGTCATAAAGGCATTATAGATTTTGCTGTTCTAAGTTCCTTATAAATCAATGTCTAGAAATTGCAGGTATACATAAAACAGATTTTGCCTATTTTAATATTGGTATACAAATTGCAGACCTTCCATAAATGCATAGTTCATATAGGCAAAAATTTCTAATGAAGACAGGAGTCCAACTTTTGGCTCTGCCAGCAAAACGAGCAAACTCCATTCTAATAATGATGGTAGAAGGGATAACAAGCTGGGAGGTGAGAGGATCAGAAAAAGATTGTAAACATGTTATCCAAGGAAGCAGAACATTGACAACTTTTCAACATTCATCATTTTTTACCTGAATGTAGCAGAGTGAATGCTGTCTTCAGAATAAATAAAAGAAGTTGCAATGGAAGTAAAAAGCACTATAACTGACAAAATTCATGTGGTATGAAGATGGCAAGTACTGTGCTCAATAGAGTTCCCGTCATCCATATTGTTCTACACAAATCTAACAGAATTAATGTGAGATTCTGTCATTGCCTGATCTATTCTCTCATTTCAACTATCAGAGAGGGAACAAAAGAAAAAGGAAGTAAATGCAGAAGTAGCCAGTGTTTTGTAGAAACAGTTTAAGCGAGAGTTAGAGCTCCAGGTGGCTTCATATCACCCCCATCTTGCAGTTTCAGCAATAGTTAAATTTCTGCTTGCTGCAATGATAAGCTTAATTTGTCATCAATAAATGTTGATTTGTTTTCACCTCATAATTGTAGGCAGCTCTACTCAAAATCAATGTCAACTTTATTGGCAAGGCACTGCGCATTTGTCTTTGCCATAACTGTGCTGTATTAAAGGCACAATTGAATTGAAAATTAAATGAACAATAACTAAAAATAAAATGTGCCTTTTTAAAGGAAAATTAGTGCTATGCTAAATTTCCAGAAATCAGTTATGTTGGGTTTCTTCTTTTTTTTTCCTTGAAAAGATAGAATGTGTTGGGCTAAAAAGTTAGTTATACAAATATGTACACATTAATGTACATAATTAGAAATGGACTTTAAACACCAAAGGATACAAAGGCTTTTCAGTAACTTTATAGGGTTTTAAATTTGGCAAAAGCTGTATAGTTTCTATGGTAATTATGATTCCAACACATTTGGATATGCTAATTGGATCTAAGTTTTAATAAGTTTCTTTCCGTGACTGACAGTCATTGAGTAAATTTAATGCACTTTGTTCTGAACTTAGTGCCATTTTCAATATTTTTTTAGTACAGAAAATGAAGACTATCAAATTATTTCCTTTATAAGGTGGCAGTGGTTTATTACAATCAGTGTCCAGTGCACACACTTCAAACACATGCACTATATTTCACTGCATTATTGCAGGTAACAAACTTCAGTAATTTTGTTGTTCAGCTCAGAGTGTGGAGGGCTTTGCCAACAGGAGTGATGAGGACATGGAACATGTCAGCAGTCTATCCATACTGCTATGAACATCTAGACATAATATGGAGGTGTAGAAGAAGCAGATATGGCTACTGTAAACTGATGTGGGTCTTTGTCATCAGATGGGGACATGAAATAAGGAAACCAAGCAGTGAATGTTTATGTTTTATTTAGAAATAGATATTGGAAAGATGAGTAATTGTGAGATAAATAGGATGCCTTATACTTTAGTTCCTCCTTGTATCCTATTGCTACGTCCAGTGATTTCTGCTGCAGTTCTGAATCAAATACATCCTTGATTTACTTATTACTTGAGATTAAAAGTAAGCTCAGCATTACCCTTGCTCATTCCCATAAAATAGTATAACCTTACCTTCAGAGTGGTAAGAATTAGGACAGCTCTGAGGACTTCTGAAAATATCAGAGAGAAATTATAACATTGGTTTAAGGCCATCTTCTACTGGGAAACATAGAATCATTTAGGTTGAAAAAAACTTTAAGATCATCAAAGTTAACTTCTATCATCACAGAAAGGTTTGGGTTTTTTCCTTTTTTTTTCCTCTTTGAGGAACCCAAATAAATATATTGAAATGAAACAATTTAGAAGTTACTCTAAGATGGCCTAGTGGGTGTAATGAGGAAAAAAAATATTTCTAATGTCCTACTTCTTAAATTGTTATATGTGTGTGCTTGGAGTTTGTTCCTTGGTTTTTGTCTCACTTCAAAGGATCAATGAAACACATATACAAATGCCTTTCCCATGAAGGAATAATAATGCTTTCTGTAAATTTTTGTTCGGTCATGGTCAGGAGAGGTACTGCTGTTCTTTCACAGACCCCATCAGCTGATTAAGGCCATTTCAGTGATTGCTCGTTAAAGTACAGCACTGTTTTAGATGTTTTACAGTTTATATTTCTTGCAGGTTATAGGGTTGAATTATCTGAGAGACTAGTCTTACTAAAGGGCACTGGGCAAAGCAGTAACCTGCTCATGTTAATCTTGATATTGTCAGAGTAAGATCTTTCGTGCTTTTAAATATGGACATGAAAACTGCCTGGGTTTCAAGGCTTAAGTCAGCTGCCCAAGTCAGAAGATGAGCATCCCTCCATGGATTTCATGCACAGACCACAGAGGAGGTAATTCAGAGCAAGCACTGGAACCCGCAGGTGCCTACCTCTGACTGTATAACAGGTTTACGTAGGCAGTCAGTTTACATGACATCATTGAGACCTTGCTCGAAAGTCCGGACATTGTCTTTCTGTTGAGTTTTGGTTTTAACACTGGTAATTGTACAGGCCAGATGAATGTGGTAATGAATTACAAAAATGAAACAGGTAGTGTTTGTATGTGGTGCTAAAGGACAAGTGGTTGGTTTGTTTGTTTCTTCAAGATAGGCATCTACCATCGTGTAAAAATGTAGGCAAGTTACGTTTTCAGACAAGCTAAATGACAGGTCAGTATCAACTAAATTCATATTAAAAGACAGTTAGTCCTAGGGAGATCCCTGAGAAAAATCTTATATCCATAGAACTCCAAGAAATACTGTGACACCAATGCAAAGTATCCCATAGCTGAACTCCTTCTGCATTATGTGTTGCATTTTTTTCTCAATACTGTGATATGCCTTTCCAATGGTCTTTTCCTCAATCATTTTAAAATGTGATTTTTAGCCTTGCTAGAAATCACTGCTGTTTCATTATCAGTGAGTAGTATAAGATTTAATTAAAACTAGTGTAATTCCTTTCAGCTGAGTTCTGCTAGGAAAGATGGGCTAAGTGTGCTAAAATTATGGTAGCTATTATTTCTCCAATTAGTGTATTGGTGAAAGGTGGAAGTATTTTTACAGCCATCCTACTTTTTAAATGTTTTTTGTTAATATAGAAGTCCTCCCTGAGCTTCTCTAATGCAATACATATACCCCCAAACCCTGGATGCTGCCATCCGCTGCACATTGGTATTTTAAAAGTACAAACTGATATCCCTAATTGCTTAATTTGTAGTTTGAAGATGAATCTGCAAAAACCTGACTTTCCCTCCCCTTGATTCCAGAAGGTGTTCTGTTTATTTCATGCGTTCCTGCTTAAAGCCACGTAAAAGGAATGACTGGCAAAATTTATGGGCAATGACAGAATGATTTCTGTTTTCTCTTTCAGCTTGGCTGCTGGAATCCCATCACTGGTCTGAATGGGTCACTAACAGACAGAAAGTTGGAGAATAACATGCGAGGAGTGGTTCTGCGTGTGGTGACTGTGCTGGTAAGCAGATCCTCAACCTTTGCACTAGCAGGAATGTATTTTCTTGCTCTTATCTTTTTATTAAGTACACCATTTTGCCAGGAACTAAGTCAGTGTTCTAGTGTCTGATTTTACCTTGTTAATACCAAAGCAATAGAGCAATTTCCGCAAAATAAAGTTATCTATCAGTAAAGTTCATTTAAGAGTGAATCAGACACATTAAACCCCATTTCTTCTGCAAACACATACTAAATTAGATAACACAACAGTATCAACTGAAAGGGCAACTTCAAGTGCCCTTTTAGCTAAAGTTAGCTAGCAGGAAACTCTAAATGATTCGCAAGATGCAACTGCCTTCCAATTACCTTGCGAAAATGAGTGCAGTCTGACACAAATTGCCAGACTCAGAAAATATTCAAGGTCAGCATAGGGTGAGTAGTGTTGTATGATAAAACTTCTACTGTTCCATCCTAGCTCTTCTTCAGCCAGGCTTTTCCCCTGTGCAAACACCTTGCATTAAGCAGCTGCAGCGAAGTTGTAGGTTTAAAGCACAACAACGTCTACCAGAATGGGAAGGTATTTTGTGATATGTAGCCAGTGTATTCCCTGTCATAAATTTTGGCTGCTTGAGCAGGAGTGAAAAAGAAAGAGGACTGAGGGGGGGGCAGGAAATGGACAGAGAAAGAGATGAATATGAGATGTATAAATCTTTTTGGACCAATGTGCCAAACACAAAGTTGACCCATGGTTGCAGAACCGTAAAGGTTATATTGAGCTATTTCCATCTCCCTACTATCTACTCATGGTTTTAATTACCAGTTTAGTGTTTGAGGGCCTGACCTGCTTGCTTATCAAAAACAAGACACAGTTCGTATTGCTGACATTGCATGATGAAGGAAGCGGCTCAGAGAAGGTTGGAAAGTAAAATCACCAGAGTGTGTCAGTGACAGAGCAGTTTCTTACTTTTCCAATTATTTTATGGGTCTTTAAAACCTATTAGCTGTCAGGGTGTCCAGTCTGTTCTGGCTCTTAGTACACTAGAGAACTTCCTGTGATAACATCTACAGAACAAAGAGAAAAAACAACAAAACAAAATAAATCAAGCAACCACCACCAAGTAAGATGTATGAATGCTTAGAAAAAGACAAAGCAGTGTGGTGGGGGATTTCTAATTTAATTGCATGTTCATCAAAATAGCATTATGGTGGCTATGGCTGGCCTTTGTGTTCTGTCTGATACAGATGTTCATTGATTCAGTATAATTTTATGTTGACAAAAATGATCAGAAGATTTTGCCTAGCAAAATAATTTCAAATTAAAGCTTTAGGGTTTGTTTTTTGGTGGGTTTTTTTTTTTTTTTTTTTGGTTGTTTTTCTTATTATTTCTTCTTCTGTCTCTCCCCACTCTATTCCTCTTATTTCATCCCACTTATCTTAGGTTGCCAGAAAGCATTCTTCTTTCAAGTCATTATAGCATGAATATTTAGCAACTTGCAAAAATACAAAAATGTCATTAGTTATGCTGATAGGATTCTATATTAATAATAAAAATAGAAGGTGGACATTAAAGTTCAGCACATAGCACATGGAAGTTCAGTCTTCTCATTTCAGGCCTTGTGTTGTCTCATGTGAGCACACAAAAACTGGTTTTGTTAACAGTTTTAAAGCACAGCTGGTGATAATTTCCATGCACAACTAGTGATAAACAGAATTAGTTTGAATTTTGTTAAAATATTTGTTAAAATCTGCTGACTTATTTCGCTACCTGATTCTTGTTTTATGTTGGATGTGCACTGAAGGCGATATATGACAAAGATGCAAATTATTCACATTGGCTTCATAGCATAAAACTTCCTTTATTCTCTTAAAATTGTAAAGCTTTGAAGGCTGGTCGGTGCAATCTAGGCAAAACCACCTGTGAACTACGCTACAAATCAAGGTTCATTTGATTTTGCTCAGCAAAGATGAGAGGCAAGGATTTTGTAAACTGCACGAAAAAGGAAGGAAGCAGATGTTTATTTAAACTTATGAGCCAATATTTTTCACAAGCAGTTCCTTTGACTGATGATACTTTCCCTCAAATGCCAGAAATTGGGAAGATAAAATGCTACCATTTCTACCTCATCCACAAACTGTAACGGCTGAGAGAAAGGAAGGCAGGCATGCAGACAGACACTGGCATAAAATCAAGGTACTAACCAAAAGCCTGAGGAGAAGTTGAGCACTGCAGATGCCAGGATTGCAAAGTGCTAATTATTTCTAACCCCTTCTAATCTTTGGATATCCACAGATGTTGCTGTCACTCCTGTGGGTGACAGAGATTTAGGGTGCTTACCCTCTAGCAGTTTCTCTTACTGCTCTTAATATGCATAAATAAGGGTTATTCATGAGGATGTGGTGGCTTCTAAATAGGTTTCATTAGCATATCATTACTTCAAACGTATATGTTGCTATAGGATAAATTTAGAAAGCATTTGATTGTTGCTAATTATAGCTTGGTTCCCATCTTTATTCACCTAGATTATTACAATGGTGCAATCATGTTATTTTTCCTGGAATAGAATGAATAAATAGATATAATATTTGAATTTGAGTGGAGTCTTGGCTGAGATGCTGTAGCACCTGAAATGAAGCAAAGCTATAAAAAAAAAAGTACTAATACTTGTTTTATCTCTTTTTAAAATTAGATTTTTAATCTCCCTATTTGTTGTTATTCAGTTTATAAAAACTTGTTCCTAGAAATACTTGGTCAATAAAGACACTGACTAGAATTTCATTAAGCCCTATTCATTTTACAGCTATTATCAAAGGACATCTCCTCTTAATGCCATTAATTTTGCAAAATTAAACTTGCAAGTTTTAGTTTAGGACAGATCAACAGAGCTCTTTCAGGTAAATCAAGGCCATACTAATTGGTGGAAGTGTTCATCTGATTTCGTATCTTCTGGATAGGACAAAACTGGAGATTTATATTTAACCTGTTTGACGAAAATGTGTGATTCTTGCCTTGTATGTGAGTGCTGGAGGGATTTCACCCATCAGCTTTGCTCTGTCAATGATCTTTATCATTCTTCGTTTTCCATCTTTTTCCAAGTTCTTCAATTAAGTCAGTACATTTCTGTTAAAAATGAAGAATCTATTCTTGGCTGTGAATGATTAGTTGTTGTTACTAATTCTGCCAGTTTCTAACAGTATGGTCTTGATCTGGGAAAAGAAGGCAGCTTATGTTAAAATTAAATAATGATACCTTTGAGTATGAATAAGTTTCCTTTTAATTGAGATTTGAGAAGTTAACATTCATTTGTTAATTTTTTCTGTTAACATTTCAAATCTTTTGTGTCTTTCTAAATATGAACCCTTCTCCTCTTCCAATTTTATTTTGTTATGCCTTCAGGTTGAAAAGGATACATTCTAAAAATTGCAGTATAATTTGAGAGGATAGTACCTGAGTTATACTATATTATACTCACTATGAAATGAAACATTCTGCAGTCCAAAAATGATAAATTATTGTGATTAATTTCCCTAAAGCAGTCCTTCAAAAAGCAAGTGTTGAACAATTCCCATCATCTGCATCTGTCTACTAATTCCTTACCATAGATAAATTTAATAATTATTGGCTACATACCTACAGATTTAAAGCAAAATCTCTTTGTGAATATGACAGAATATGTCCCCAGATTGGAAATCTCTGGTTCCATTTGACAGTGAATTCTGGCTCCTCTGAAATTAATTGAAATACACTCCTTTGCACAAATAGGAATAAGAAATAGTTCTTAGAGTTTTATTCTAAGGGGAGCTATAGTCATGCTTGTGTACATGTGATTCAGCATTTTAACTTGACATGCATTAGTACCACGTTTACTACACTTCTAGAAAAGTTTTGTCTTGTCATATATAAATATCAAATGTCTCTGTCTTGGACTCTTCCCCAGATGTAGTTGAAGTTTAAAATTCATGTTTGACAAGTTACTTTTAAGTTCAAGTGACTTGCTGGTGAATTTCTGAAATATATTGTGAGTTTCTGAAACACAGCTCGATCAAAGGTCAGCATAATAACCCCAAATGAATTCAGTATCTTGACTGAGCAATGGTCCAAGAACAAATTTAGCTAAATATCCATTTGGCTATTTCAGCTTACCCTCTTTTTCAGCTGCTCTTTTTTATTGAAAGGGAGCTAGAATACAGAAGATATTCTCATTATATCATTTTAGTAACAGTGGCAATTAATGAATTATTCATATGAATGTTAAGCCATCAGAAATGGGGTGAGATTTGGCCTGTTTGACAATGAATAGGCCAGCAGGTATTCACAAAATCATGTTTCTAAAAAAGCCCCTGTTGTGTGAAAAAGGAAGAAGCTTGAAATTCCATATTTTAAAGAATTAACGCCTTGACTGAAAAGTACAGATCCTTTCCTGAAAGTGCATAAGGTAGAACTTGTTAATAGTGCAAAATATATTTGTGACTTTACACAAAAATTCAATACAGCTCCCAAACAGGAGAAACTTATTTTCATATCTAGGTGGTTCTGCAAATGGAGGCAGGATGAAGGAAAGAAAAATAGTAGCGATACTGAATTATGCTTTGCCATGCATCCCTATATGCTATTCTTGAGAGTTACTGCCTAGGTTACTTGTACAGAGCTAGGTGGACCAGAAACAGTTTGGTGACCCTTGGCTCTGCGTGGGTACTGTGGGATATGGTATAGTCCCCTTTCACTGTGGGACGTGGAGAGGGCTGGCAGAAGGGCAGCCAAGCATAGCAAAATAATAAAATAAAGCATTATTTACACTAGGGAAAATGTTACCATATATGGGCTAGTTTAATTCTCAGTGGTTGGCATTAAATGCATGAGCATTTGTTGCCCAGATTAGGAAAGAAACAAACCTGAAAGCAGACGGTATCTTTAGGGACATGAGCTGGTCAGAGGTCTGCATCTCCAGCCCCTTTTTCTATTGAACTTACCACTTGGAGAAGATGAAAAGTAAGATATGAAGCTGAGTCTTGGCTTTGAAAGCTGTCTTTGGGATTTGACTTCCAACACAGGTTTAAACAAAGTTTTAAAAGTCCTTTCCAAAAAGCTGAAGTAGCTTTCAGAGTGACAGGAAAAGGGAGACGTATAAGAAAGACCTAAAAACCACAGCAGTTTAAACATATAGAGAGGAACAAACAGGATAAAAAAAAAAATGGCAGGACAAAACTATTGGTGAATGACTGTAAAATAAAGATCAACTGCAGCAAAGATTATGTGTGGGATACCTGAGAAAATACTGAGGTAATATTTTGTAATAGTGCACAATCAGAATAGTCTGACAGATAATGCATCTTCCATTTTCTCCTATTTTTTGGTGCTCACTTTTCTCATGTGGTCCTGATCACTTTCACCACTTTCACAATTGAATAGTGTGTACTCCTGTGAATAATTCTTCATTCTGTAATGCTTCACTTTCTATGCACCAGTGCCTGCAGTCTTCTAAAGAATAATTCTAGTTAAGGCACGTATTATGTTAAATTGTATGTTGCTCTGTATTTCAACATTATTGGCTTATTGGACTATAGTGCACCATAGTCCATTTCCTGCAGCAGCAGAAGTGCCATTAGGAGATGGTAAGGTTAAGAGACATTACATGAATATCTTCAGTGGTTGCAGTATTTGTGGTTTGAGCAAATATATTTCACTTTTTTACCTGTTAAGGATGAATTCTCCTTTGGCTATTAACACACCAGATGGCTGTTAACATAATAGAGCTGGAATGGCAGAAAAGCTGTGGCTGATGCAGTTTATTCTATCTGGATTCTGTCATAAAATCTCTATATACACTAACTCAGTAATGTTTTTAGTGTACACCGTTGTCCTGGATTCAGCAGTAGAAGTCATTTCTCTCCTTCTTGGTAGCTGGTGCAGCAGCTGTGTTTCTGACTCTCAGCCTGGGAACAGCGCTGATAACACCGATGTTTTCGGTTACTGCTTAGAATGTTTTGTCTGATCAAGGACTTTCTGAGCCTCATGCTCTGCCAGGGAGGAGGGGAAGCCAGGAGGAAGCAGAGACAGGACACCTGACCCTAACTGACCGAAGAGGTTATTCCATACCACAGCACGTCATGCTCAGGATGTAAAAAACAGAGGGCAGAGACCCAGAAGGGTGGGGGGTTCGTTGCTTGGACGGGCTTGGTATCAGTGGTGAGTAATTGTATTCTTTTCCCTTGTATTTCTCTTGTCATTATTATTATTGGTGGTAGCAGTAGTGGTTTGTGTTATACCTTAATTACTGAACTGTTCTTATCTCAACCTGTGGGAGTTGCATTCTTTCGATTCTCCTCCTCATCCCCCCAGGAGCTGGGGGGAAGTAAGAGGGGGGAGAGAGTGAGCGAGCAAACTGGGTGAGTTATAGTGGCTTAAACCACAGCAACTGTGTGTGCTGTGGTTAAAATATGTCACAAATACTTTAAGTTTTTGAATATTCTATTGCTGGTTGTAAAGAAGGCAAAATTTCCTAGGCAGCAAGAAATTCCTGTGTCTTAATTCCTCTTCCTTTTTGCTGCTAATATCCATCTTTGAAAGAACATTGGAAAGAATGGGTCTTTTATACGTAATCACAACAAGTGAATGGGTTTATCAGTGAAATGATGCGAAATTATAGCAACAGTGGTAGAGGAGTTAATTTCATTGGTAAATGAATGAAGTCATCAGAAGTAGTGATGCATGACAGGATTAGGCTCACTATTTACTATTCTACATAGGTACCCTGGCTGTTGATGTGAAAGCTGTCATTAAGTATGAGATACATACGAGGAGACTGGCTTTCACTTATAGAAGAGTATTGGAACATCTTTGTTATTGGAGCACCTTTTCATGGGACAGATTTTCCAATTTGGAAACCTGAATTCATATTTCAGGGCATGATTCTGGACAAGCATTTATTGAAACTGAAATTCTGACATTAAAAAAATTATTCATTTTTACAGGGTTCAATAGTTTGCTTATTCCTAATGTAAGGAGGACTTTTTTAAATGGCTTGGGATGTATGCTGGCAATATGAATCATTTTTAGTCACCTAAAAAGTTATTGTCATACCTTTAAAACTTAAAAAATGGAACTTAATTGCTCTTTGTTTAATCAAAAGTTTTCTCAATGATTTTAAGGACAAGCAAACTTAATAGTTACAGCAATTTTTTCCCATCACAAGGTACGTGTAGTTCTCAGAGCTCCTATTACTCTTTCTAGTGATAGGAATACTTAGGCATTCAGTTGTAAAAAAGCTGTGGAGTCTGCTTTGTCAGAGATCAGTCCCGAAAGAGTAGGTTCATGTTAGTCTTGCATAGTCTAGCTACTTTCATCCTGAGTCAGAGCAAAGGAACAGGGATTTAGAGATTCTTTCTAGCTTGCATTTCCATAAAACAGTATCAATTTCTAGGCAAAATATTACTGGAGTAAAGAAGCATAGTAATAAGTATAAAGAATTACAAACTAAGGAGAGGGGTTTGCAGGAGCAGTTTGTATTGACCTAAATCTGCTTGGAAACTTCAGTCAGAATTATTTGTAATTTAGGGTTGTTTTTTTTTTAATTACAGAGTTTGCAGAAGATGCAGTAGAGTTCTTATCCCCTGCCTCTATGTAATGTGTTTTATACTGCTTCTTAAGTAAAGATTTCATCTTATGAACATAATGGATAGAAACAATTTAATTGTTAAAAAAAAAAAAAAAACAACAACTTTCCTTGCTGTTCTAAGCCTGACTGTTATCTCATGCTCTTCACATAAAGACTTTCATTTCTGAAAGTAAGGAAAGACATCTAGACTTCAGTTGAGCTAGCTATTGTTAGAAAGCAAGGATATACTAGGTCTATGGTGAGCCAACTTGTTCACCACCGTCATTATAAAAAATATCTTCCTTATACCTAGTCTGAATCTGCCCTCTTTTAGTTTAAAACCATTATCCCTTTTTCTATCACAACAGGCCCTACTAAGAAGTTTGTTCTATCATTTCAGAGAAAGTGGCAGTATTAAAGCAACAAAGCAGATTGGAGTGGAATTTGTGCATTACTTTCTTGGTGACTAAGAACAATGACCCATAAACAGAGATGGAAGAAATTAAGGTTCCTAAAGTGCCTCCTACCCTTAGCCGTCTGCCCTGCTTCTCTTCTGAGGGTTATCAGTCCCATTTAGATTTACTCTACTAGGCAGAAAATGGGGACAGGAGCCATTTCAGCTCCCTTGCAACTAATCAGTGTTGATAATTGAACACCATAATTGACACAACTGCACCCATCAGGGCAGAGTGTGCCTTGACTAAGTATTCCTTGCTTTGCCAGAGATTTAGTTTTGATATAGCCTCCTCCCCTTAATCTTCCCATTCCATTTTCCTCTGTCTGCAAACATTTGCATTTGTATTTGGGTTTCTTTTGGAAATCATTGATTTTTTTTTTCTCAGGTGCTACTTGTACCGTGGTAAGATTTCCTCAAAATATGAATAATTAAAATTGCTATTATAACAGAATCTAATATCCCTTGATAGACACAGAGCCTGTCTTTCCATCGCTTTCCCTCCATCACACCTGTACACAAGCCAAACTGAAATTGCTATTGACTGGGCACAGGTTGCTTTTAATAGCTCTTTTACATCCCTTTGAGGTACCTAGCTTGTATTTGAACAGATAGGTTATAATCCTTATGGCTATTCATACTGGACATGCCTACTTTGTTAGTTTTACATGCTTTAATTTCAAAGTCTGCTGGGAAACCCAGCCCCTTTTGCTTTCAATTAATACTTCCAATCCATTTTTCTAAAGTAGCAGGTGCTATATACTAGATGAGGTGAATGTCAAGGAATTCAAATGTTTTGGGACCTGGCAGTGGCCGATGTCTGACAGCAAGGTAGGTTGAACACAAAATCTTGTAGGACCAATCTAACTCACCTGTATGTCAAAGGCTACCTCTCAAGGTTCCTTAGCTCTGCTGTTCTCACTGACCCTTACTCATCTGCTCTGTGGGCCTGTTTGTGTTCCAGGGTGATCATATAGTTCACAGAGTACACAAGAAATTTGACTTTTTAGCCAGAAAGTGGTTCTTACTCTGATTTTAATTATCCATACTATGCAAGACAGAAAATTATGTGAACTGCTTGACAGTGCAATGTCATGAAGTACTATACGAATTCGTTATGAATAGGAGCCCTTGTATGGTGGCTGGAAAAGTATAATGCAGGTCCCAGCAGGTTTATATACCCACACTACACTTTTGCTAATTCCAGTATCTGAGCTAGCTACATTATAGCTAGTGTTGTGCTGTTTAGACGTACTCTGAAACACTCCAACTGTTTCTAGTCTCAATCCATATTCCTATCATATAACTATAGTGGCTCAGAAAGAGCTATTAGGTGCGTTAAGTTATTGTGAATTAAAATCAATACACAAAGCTTGGCCACATCTTAATTGACCATTGCCATAGATTGCTTTGAAAGAAGCCTTAGTCCTATTGCAGAGCAATGGGAAGTCTTGGGGAGGGGGACTAACACTTTTTTGGTTGTTTCTTCTAAATAGCACTAAACTAAATAACATAAGAAATTCATAAGCCGCCATTTCATTTAGGAGAAAAAATACTGTTTAAAGTACTGTAACTGAAAGCACAAGCTCGTGTCTTGTTGAAGATGGCAGTAAAGCTGTCATTTAAAGAAATGAGAGACTAAGCACATGCATAAGGATAGTGGTAAACAAAGGCCAAATGTAAAATACCTTTCCTTTAATATTGTATGCAGCTTCTGGGACATGAACTAGCTTCTTGCTGCAGGCAAGGAGACTTTTCTGTTAGTACAACTGACTTTCTAATCAGTATATTTGAAAAGCACAGCATCTGAGAACAGTGTTTTTTCGATGCCAATATTGTTACACAGCCCACTGGCACAGTAGGATATTGAATGAGAAGAATACCTTAATTATCCAAGATTTTGTAGGTTTGAAGCCTTCATCTTTGTTTTAATGTCATTTGGGGTGGCGATTGTGTTATGTTTTGCAGCAACTTTTATAACTGTTGCTAATGGGAGAATTTCTGTAATGAGAGAATGAAATGCTTCAATTAAAATTTGGTCA
Organism: Myiopsitta monachus; assembly: GCA_017639245.1. Lineage (NCBI taxonomy): Eukaryota > Metazoa > Chordata > Aves > Psittaciformes > Psittacidae > Myiopsitta > Myiopsitta monachus. The sequence goes on along the minus strand of CM029917.1, from coordinate 66,744,352 downwards.
TTGATTCTAACAAGAAGTAATGTACATTGCTGTTCAATTAAAAATAACAAGCTGTTCTTTTTCCTAGCCAAATAAAATCTGCAAAACAGTGGTCAATAAAGCCCTTGAGGAAAATAAGTGTTGGGGGCTGCATATTTCACTAAAATCTTTTGGGGAAAGAAATGCAAAATAGCTAGCAATTAAAAGCAAGGGGTTAATTATTTTATAAGTCAAGGAAAAAGTAATTATGCCTAGCAACAAGACAATAGCATACTGTGCTTGAAAACGTTTTGGTTATGGTTTATGAGACAGTGCTTCCTGTTGGTTATAATGGCTCCGCTTGGTCATCCAGCAGCCATTGGAAGGGAATTGAGAAAACCACTAATGAGAGTGAATTTCAGGTTTGGGAGCAGTTTCTTAATATTTGCAGGTGATAGGAGTTTTAAAGTGTCACAGCGAACATTTATTTCATGCAATTGCCAAGTCTCTGCTTGGGCTATGCGAATCACTTAATGTGTCACTCCACTGTTCCTAGTCAGTGCCAAGCACAGATTGATAGTCCTGCCCACAACTGAACTTCATTTCTTGCTTCCGTGTTTTAACACTCTCTTTTTACTTTCAGTGTAGAAGGGAGGATTTAATGAATACAGAGTCCCTTTAATGGGTACAGAGTGTCAATATTAAAGCAGTATATTCCATTGTGTTCAGAAATTTCTGATGAGTGGACACAGAGGTCATTTTCAAATGCTTTATGAATTCTAACAACCCATATAATTACCTAATTTCAAAACTCTCTTCCAAACATAGTTAAAGCACATACGGCCATCCATCTGCTATTTTAGAGTCAAGGCCCAACATGTGTTGTAAATCCCAGAAGTGTTCAATTTCTCTGATCTGAAATGCCAATAACTTTTTCTTCACTTAATAATTTCTGTATAGCCTCTCGGCTAGGAAGTTTTTCTGCCTGTGCTAAGGAGAAAAGAAGATTCAGATGTGCCGGAAAATAATCCCAAACATTCTGTTTTGCTTTTCCATTATAAAGTATGTTCCAGCATAATTTTTTTAGCATTTTTATCATTACAGCAAGCATCAGACTCATAAATGAGTGCAGCAGAGCAGAATGCCATGGTTTCATATAGTTTCTAACCTGAAATAAATCTCAGCTTAAAGCCACAGAATCCACCCTTGTAATTACAGAGAAAATCTGCCTTGTTGCCCATTCAGTAATCTCCTGACGATATGGTGTGTTCATAAAATCATTAACAGTTGGGCTGAGACCGTCACAGGCCACTGAATGCAACATTTTCTTCTCTCACGTACTTAGTTAGTGCTGTGTTGAAGATTTAAATGATGATTTTTCTGCTCTTTCAAGAGAGTTTTCTGTAATTTGTCCAAAAAGAGAAAATCTATGAAAAAATACCAGAACCTCCAAAACCTGATTTTCATTGAAGATATAAAAGATGACTATCAAAGCTTGGAAGTTAAAGCTACTAGTCCAATGGCTTCCAAAAATCATCCTGAATAGAGACTCTCAGTTTGGGGTATGCTTTTTCCCTGCGTGAAGGATGTCCCTGAACGCTTCACAAGTGCTTGCTCTCTTGCTTTCCCTACCTGCCTTCTCAAAGGCCAGAATTTATTGCTTGACTTTATCACCCACCTCTGTAGAACACTTGCAAACCAATGTTTCTCTTTGATTGTCTAATTAATTAACATAAGTTAAACTCAGAGTAATTGTTCTTTTCTGCTATTTAGCTTAAGTATTGCTCCTTCCATTTCTGAAGGTGAAGGTCTTCTCAGCCCAAAAGCTTTTCTCTTCTTCCTTATTTTTAACATTATTAGGTGGTGTAGTAAAGGATATTAAAAGTTTACTTCAGATCAACTATTGCATCCAAATTTTTGGGACATGTCTGCAAATTTCATCAGAGTAAATAAAAACTCTATTTCTTCTTTCAATCTTAGACTCATGAATGCTTACAAAACCTGCTGTTACTTCATTTCCATGTGCACCAGAACCTAAGTCCTGAATAGGAAAAACTGTTAGCCCTTTATCTTGTTGGAAAAAAGCAAAAAAGAGCAGCATTTCTTTATACTAGCCTTGAATCTAGACTGCTCCAAGAACTATACTACCAACTTCTGATTTCCACTGTTATGTTTAAAATAAAACAAAATTAATTATCTACCTTCTACTCTGTGTAAAACTCAGGGTTGAGGGATGGGGTTTAGATGTGTGACATTCCTTTTTAGTGCCTATATTGTCCTGTTATCACTTCTCCCTGGAGTAGGGCACATTACAATTTTTATGCTGGCAAGCAGTCCTTTCAAGAGTAAGACATTTCTTTCCCTGGGTCTAGATCTCATTTTTTGGATCACACTTTCCTTAGTTCTCATATAATGCTTGCTTTCCACTATTGGTTTTCCTGCTCTTACGCTCAGGGTTCGTCAGAACACAGATATAGTTGTAAGTACAAATGTTTGAAAGCACTAAGATAAAAGGAAAATGGTCTATGGTTAAGGCATTTGTCCCTTGGATTCACTTTTCAGCTGTACAAGTCATGAAATCTGAGCATTTTGGTTCTGCATGTGAAAAAATTATTATAATAATTCTTCTTACTAGACCAAGTATTTCAGTGGTAAATCCTAATGTGTTAAATGTGCTCAAATAATATCATGTTGAACATCTGAAAATATATTTGGGTAAGATGTCTGGGCTGCTTAACCATTCCTTCACAACGTAAAGGGTACATTCTAGGTACTTCCTTCACTTCTGTTTGTTCAGTCTTACTCCAATGCTTATCCTTGCTCTGGCATCTGTCTGGACCCCTAGCAATTACATCAACTCACCTGACAAAGAATGAGTAGATTTGTGATGGCTGAGGGTTGAATTAAGTTAATTAAGGAACCAAGCATCAGCAGAGCTGTTGCATGAGAAGGTAGCTAGTTGATATAGTGGAAAGAAGATGCGTGGCTTTTCAGTGTGTAACTTCTTCCTTAAAAGGTTTTATACACCTAGTGATAATAGGTAAATGAATGGAGATGAGTGTTTCTGTGAGCTGCTTCTCCAATGTACTTGTACTATCATGTCATTTTTCCCAACACTCTCAGGTTTTTATGCCATGTTGCTTTAACTTGGGTCTGCCTTTAGGCTTCCTAAGATAGTGCGAGTCAGCTAGTATTTTGCAGCTTCTCTTGCTCAGGGGGTAATCATCTCTTGAACCAGATTTTGCCTTCTTACAGTTTTAAAAAGCAATATTCACAGCTTCACCAATATCGGGGGGAACCTTATCGCTCTCTACAGCAACCTGAAAGGAGGTTGTAGCGAGATGGGGGTTGGTCTCCCAAGTAACAACTGACAAGATGAGGTAATGGCCTCAAGCTTCACCAGAGAAGATTTAGACTGGATGTTAGGAAAAATTTCTTCCCTGAAAGGGTAATCGGTCATCAGAAGAGGCTGCCCAGAGAAGCGGTAGAATCACTGACCCTGAAAGTGCTCAAAAACCATGTGGATGAGGCTCTCGGTGGTATGGTTTCATACTGTCTTGGCAGTCCTGGGGTAAAGGTTGGACTTGATCTTAAAGGTCTTTTCCAACCTAGTTGATTCTGTGATTCTAATATAAACTTTACCTCCTTGCTACTGGCTTTTGTTTTGTTTCAGGCTGTGCGGTGCTTATCTGTCTACTAGGGTTAACCCACAATCCTGTGTGAAATCCTTTTGATCCACATCAAGTCTTAAATCTATGCTCCACTTATCAGGGCAGCACATCTTAGATACTGAAAAGAAAACAGCCAGTGAGAACTGTGCAGCTGTTCTGAGAAGAAGCTCTTATCATGGGCTTAGTAATGCTACATTCAGTTGACAAGGAAGCACACTGGGGGTAAAGTAGAAGGAAAGCAGCTTCTATTAGAAGGGTCTGCCGCTGAGGTTGGATACAAAGTCATCTGCTAAATACATCTGACAGCTATGGGGCCCAGTGGGGCAGATCATCCATCTAGCAAAATCAAGAAGTTAACGGAGAGCAATCCATTCATTTCCTTTTTTTTCTTCCTTCCTTTTCTTCAGCCATGCAGATTGTGACTTCTTTGCTTTTCCAGGACTTCCCTGATTTTACAGGCTGTAAAGTCTGCTCTTGCCTCACAGAGGCTCATCAGTCCCCTAGGGAAGTGCTCCAAAAGTGGAAGAAAAGGAGAAGCAGGAACAGTGGCCTTCCTAGGGTGACTTCACTGCATCCAGGAATGATTTAGGTTTGAAGGGACCCTTGGGTGGCATCTGTGTGAAGCAGGGTTAGTGTTAGAGCAGGTTATTCAGGACTGTTCAGCTGAGTTTTGAGTATCTTCAAGGATCATTATTGTATGGCTTCTCTGATCTATACCTGCTTGTGTAGTCTGAATTACCACTTGCCTTGGAGAGAAAATGTATCAGGATTTTCTTGAATTTTTTGGGGCAGAATGGAAGCTTCATCATCCAGGTGAATTTTTTCACCTCCAAATTCATCAGTTAGTTAGTTTTTGACACCTATTTTCTATGAGCTTATGTTTTGTTCTTATTATTTTTCTATTCAGTAGGTGAGAAATGTATTGGCTGGGTTTGTTTTGCATATTTTCTTTCTACAAGATCTGCCTTCTTAAGGATGGAGGCAATCATTTTAACTCCAGTATTGATGGCACATATAAGACTTTCCATAGGAACTCCCATAGCACCCTCTAAGTGTACAAAAGGACAACAGGCATAGCTTCAGCCTGCAGCATTTAAAGAGGGAAAAATTAAAGACAAATATTTTTGTCCTCTTTCAGTGCCTTTTGAGAGGTGTAAACAGTTACAAAAAACAAAGCCCCGCATAGCAATATATTTGTTTTGTTTGGATTGGAATGTGGTTAAATATTTTGCTGCTCCAGGCTTCAACAGAAATTGAGAAGTATTAGTTTGTTTGGATAAAGCTATTTGACTATTTATATTTCATTAAATATATAACACACTGGACATTGGGGCTTTTCTGGCAGATCTCTCAACAGCAAACAGTATTATATGGCTTAATGAAAGACTGAAACTAGTCATGACAAGCTGCATTTTAAACAGTGCTTTAAATCAGTACAATTAGAAATTGCTTTGTAACTCACTGAATATAAATTCAGTTTATGAGCAATTATTTTCTAATAACTTAGAAGTGATACGAATAAATCCTTTCTAATATGAAAATTATCAACTCCTAAAATACACTTTGTGCACCCAAATTTTGAGACTTCTGTGCATGGTGTACTTAGATTGATAAATTGCAATTTTTTCTTTGTGTGTGGAAACATTTTTTTTCAGTATTTTTGAGTCTGTGTGTAGGGAATCTCTCATCAAAGTGATCAGCAAAGCTCAATTCACTCTGTGTTTTCATTTAGGAGAGGCTGTCATCAATTTAGTCTTCATTTCTTCAGTATAGACGAAACCCAGGCACTGGAAAACTACTTAGAAAAAAAAAAATCATGCACTTGCTGTCCTCCATTTTTATTCCATTTGGCTGATTTTGGATGATTTGTAAGAAAGAAATTCTGAGAACTGGGAAATAATAGCTTGAGACTGTCAACCCCTTCTTGCTTTTTTTGTTTGGGTTTTTTATTTGTTTATTTGGTTTTTGTTTTATTTGGTTTGGGGTTTGGTTTGGTTTCGGGATGGTTTGAGGGTTTTTTTCTGGTTTTACTGCAGACAGATAAGAGTCTCCTGCCCGTGCAGTCTGGTTCCATGCTTGTTTCTTTGGCAGCATCCTCAACATGTGGCTGTCCTCGTGAATGTTAACTTAAGCATTTACAAATGGTGCTTTCTTATTCTGAGAACATCCTGCTACAGTTCAGTGATATCTGTTCACACAGCGTGACATCCTACCAAATTATTTACGTACATTTAGTGAAAAGTTTGTGAAAAGTACCTTTAGCTTCAAAGTCATTGAAGAGGTGATTAATAGAATAATAGAGGGGGGGGAAAGCCTAAAGAACAGCAAAAATCTTCAGGAGATACAATTAAAGTTTGGGCCACAAATACTGCAAAAAAACCAAACCTGTTTTCTGTCTGCTTGTGGATTATGCAGACTGGGAGAAATTGGTCAGGAAGTGATTTAATGTGCCTGTCATGGCCAAGCCACAATGTAGCAGAGCTAACTTTTTGCACCACACAATAGATGTATCTGTTAAACTTATACTAAATTACAGCACCATTTAAAGAATTAAAAGGCAAAAAAATAGCATAGTTAAAAAAAATAGGTGTTACAGTTCCATCATGGTTTTTGGAGGGATTTGATGCTTTTGCTCTTACTTGTGTAGATCACAGGTGTCTTCAGAGAAAATAAAGAACAAAAATAAGATCCATCTATGGCAAATATTGGTTTTTGTCTTCAGAAACATGATCTCTTTTTGTGTTTCACTAAAAAGTGAAAGAGAATGTCTAGTAATTAAATACTCAATAGAAAGTAAGAGGGAAGATAAAACTAGCCAAAACCTAATTTCTTTCTGAAAACTTTATGAGAAATATTAATAAAAATTAGTCAAAAAGAGTTTATTTCTGAAAATTTTATTTGAAATGCTAATTAAAAAAAAAGAGAGAAAACAAGATCTTGAGGAAAAGTAAAAGAAAATCATATTGTTTGGAAGTCTTACCAACCAATTCCAACTTTCAGTATCTATTTGTATCCTTTATGATGGTCATCATTTGATGAATATTCACCAGTTGTTCTTGTGGACGAACTTAAGTCCCAGAATTGATTCCCCCTAAACTGATCAAATGGGAGCTATTTGGATAGAACTATTTAAAATCAACCATTCTATATTCAGATTACAGAACAAGGACAAGAGAAATGGATGTTTCTCTGGTATGGCCTATTTTGCCATGTTTTTCATTCCTGAGTGTATTAATTACTTGCTAGTTGTGCTTGCCAGATACAGTGTTTGTCCAGCCAGAGGCACCCACATATGGGATGTAATTTCCTTACTAACAGTTAGCTCCTTTGTTTTCCATTTAGGAAGAGCCCTTTGTCATGGTGTCTGAAAATGTTCTGGGAAAACCGAAGAAGTATCAAGGCTTCTCAATAGATGTGTTGGAAGCCTTGGCTACTTACCTTGGCTTTAAATACGAAATTTACGTTGCACCGGATCACAAGTATGGGAGTCCTCAGGATGATGGGTCATGGAATGGACTGATAGGAGAACTTGTATTTAAGGTAAGGTTATTAATAACTTACTAAATACAGTCATGTGATAAAGCTAAATAATATGTGCTCTATTTTTGCACTAGCCTGTAACTTTTTTTAGTGAGTCATTGATAACACTTTGCTCACTGTGTTTTGCCAGCATCTGGTAATGTGCCCAGGTGCATTGGGCAGTAAAGAAAAAACTAGAAATAGTGCTTGCTGGTAACTCTTTAAGAAGCAGGGCAATCTCTTTTTTTCCAACCAAAGTACAGCAGTGTGAAATTTGAATACAGTCAAATAATGGGATGCGGAGCATCCTAATTAATTTGGCAAGACCTGACACAAATGAATTGAAGAGGCTGTTCGAAAGAGGAAAAATTGGTGTTGCAGTAATTAGTGATACATTACATAAATAATGTATAGCACTTAGAAAAATGTTGGTGTGATGAATAGATGAAGTATGTAATCAACAGTAAATGTTTTATTGATATATAATAACAGTTACATTATGTAGATGTATGAATCAAGAGTAGTATATTCTCTATTCTGTAATTAATAAACCATTTAGTCTACTTAATTTTGCATTAAATGTTCAATACTGTATCATAAATAAATTAAACCAAGTAAATGTGCCAGTTTTCCCCCCACTCTTCACATTTTATCTGCTTGCAGTTTCTCACATTGAGAGGGAAAAACTATGTAGACTATATTCTGCTGATATCTTATTTGTGCCATGAACATATATATTTTCTTTGCTGTTAGTTAACCTGTAGAGGCAGCTTTTACAGCTATAGCGACCTACATTTGTTGGTGTTCCTTAAATAACTGCAGTGGATATTAATTTAAATAACTTACTGGTTGTTTATGGAAGTACTTTTCTAAATCTGCAGGTGGAATTTAGGAACAATGTGGTCAGATACAGGACCTGATCATTCAATGCTTCAGATAAAAGTTAGCAAAATGCTGGAAAATAAGTCTTCTAATGGGAGGAAGGGGGGGGGGGGGGAAGAGGGGGGGGGAAATCCCTGTGGGGAAAAAAATAAATTGCAATAGGTTTAACCTATTTTGCCTTCCTGAGCACTAAGGAAGCCTGTTAAAATGGAAAAGAAACACACATGCCATGTGCCATGTCTGTAGCATGATTCATAATCTACACTATTACTGTAACAATAAACTTCCTTTGTCACCTCCCTATGGCCTTACAAAACTGTGATTATAGCTGATAAGCTGAAGCCACTTAAAAAGTGTATTTTCCTTCCCCTTCTAAACCTTACCAGCACAAAATCCCTCATCTAATTATGAGGCATGACACCACAATTGCCTGTTGATTTATTTTTACCATTTTTTCTGCTCCTTATGTCTGATGTTATACTATACCCTATTCTCAGTACTATAGTACTAAGCAAAGGACTCATCAGGCCACTGCATTACACAGACTGGGGGGGTCTTAGTAGTAGATGGCTCTAGAGATGGATGTGGGCCTGGAACATTTTTTATTTATTTGATATTAATGATTCATAAGACAGAACTCATAACAACTGAAATCAAATGGTTCACTGAAAAATATATATGGCATTCTTGTCCCCTTAGTAGACAGGGACTCAAATAACTCTAATAACAAACTTAAGGTGTTAACCACTTAGAACTATAAGTAGATGTCATAAGTGGAACAGATTTACCAGTCTGCTAAAGTTTTGCTGTAAATGAGTCTTAATATATATGGAATCTTTCTGTACAGTTAGATAGTATGAAGAGTTAATAGAATTGCTTTTGGAATTCAGAAAATGCATTTCTCCAATACTGTATCAGTGTACAATTTTTTATCTTCCTTACCCTCTATATAATTAGCAGTACAGATTCACTGTGTTCTTCTCTCCTGTTCTCTGTGCCTCTTAAGGCAAGAGGGAACCTCTGGGCGAGCAGCCAGCGTATATCTACCCCTTACCAAGTGCAAGCTGTTGTTGAAAGGCTGCCTTCTGATTTACTGTAAACTGCTTTCTGCTCCCAAAACTCAAATCTGCTTGGCAACTTTGTAAGGGGGAGCAAAAGAGTGGGGAATAGTTTTAAATTAAAGGTATAGCCTGTTTAAAACAGAAGGTTGCATTGTTTTCCTGACCAAGTATTGCATTATAGTCTGTCCAACACATGGACGAAGTCCAGAAACAGAGAGAGTGCTCTTTGCACATTAATGTGTGAGCCAGAAGTTGGGAGCTATGTATTTCTGCAAAAGACAAACCCCACTCAAGGTAATAGAAACTGGCCACCTTTTCTTTCCAAGTGCATAGAAACGTAGAATTGCTTAGGTTGGAAAAAGCCTTTAAGATCATCAAGTTAAACCTTTAGCCCAGCACAACCAAGTCCACCAGTAAACCATGTCCCTAAGCGCCACATGTATATGTTTTAAATACCTCCAGGAATGGTGATTAAACCACTTCCTTGGGCAGCCTGTTCCAATGCTTGACAACCCTATCAGTGAAGAAATTTTTTGTAACATCCAACCTAAGCCTCCTCTGGCACAGCTTGAGGCCATTTCCTTTTGTCCTATCACTTGTTACTTGGGAGAAGAAACTGGCACCCCCTTCACTACAACCTCCTTTCAGGTAGTTGTAGAGAGCATTTCACTGAGAAGGATATCTGTGGCCACTACAGACAGCGTGCCATATGAAATGGAAGTCACTGTAACAAGCATATAATTTCTGTGCTCAAGATCAATACATGCTGATTGCATTAACCTGATTCAGCATTCAGCAGGCTCTAATGTAGGTCGTGGTAGTCAGCGAGAGCAGTCACAGGCTGCTCTTGTTTGCAGCAGCCCTGCTTGAGCTGCAGTGCAGGGCAGAAGCCCTGTGGTGCCAAGTACATGCCCAAGGTCCACAGCTGGCCTTCGTGAACATTACGTTTCAAGTTCACTCTGCTCCAGCTTTGAAGACAAGGTCCCTGTTGGCTGCTAAAATAGGAATTGGAATCAGCAGATCAAAGCAACTAGTCTTTGAATTTGGAAACAGATTCAAGCCTCCCCTCCTTTCATTGTCAAGATCTATATTGGGTACACCCTTGCTCCATTGCTTGACACCTTTTGCTGTCAAAATAAACTGAATGTAACCATGCTATGGAAATCTTTGTTTGATGAGTGCCTGAGCCAGGAGGTCTATTGGGGATAAATTCTCTTTGTATGAAGAACATGGTGCTTTTGCCCCTCTACTGTCAAATGACCAGGGGTTTCAATGCATCCCACAGAGCTTCAGCTCACAAGCAGGATCAGTTCAGAGAGCAGCAGCTTTCTGTGGACATGCAAAAATCATCTCAGGGAAGCAACGCTCTATTGCAAATCTTTCTCTTGCTGTTAATTATGTGTCCTTTTCACCGTACTTCCCTTAGTCGCCCTCAAATGCACATCAGCAGAAGGATGAGCCTGTGTGACAGGCAAGAGAAGTGGCTAATGTCACTTCTGGGAGAGGACAGTAGGTTTTCACTCCAGCACAGCTCTGAACTTCCTGGGGATATTAACATCCATCAACCATTATTTCCCACATTTCACCATGCTACCTTGGCTGCTAGGACTTTTTGTTTTTTCCAATAGGGAGTTATCAGGAAGCAACTAACATAGGGAAAAATGCCTGATTCCACTTAGGCCCATCAGAAAAGGAAAACTAAATACATACCTAAATATTTTTAAGAGAAACTGCAAGTCAGCTAGAAGCCTCTTATGAGACAGTTTTAACACATGTTCGTAAGGAGAGTAGCATAGGCAGGGAAAAAGCAAACGGGGAGGAAAAAGTGAGAGTTAAAAATAATATCGGGGTAAAAAGGCAGTCATTTGTGTGTATGTGTGTCAACTTGAGCAAAAAATTCTCTCTGATTAATTTTTGCATGTCCCTATTAATAACTATGTAATGTGGGTTTATTGCTTCTGTCATTCTTTGAAACTTGATTTAATATTTAAAATTGATAAAATGATAGGCTCATAGGAGAAATTTAAAGTAGGTTCATTTATTTTTCCTTTTCTTGATCACAAACTACAAGAATCTTCATAGGATTGCTTTCTACGTGTACAAGATATGCTTGCTAAGCAATAGCATAGGGTCATTTCAGGGATTTCAGGCTTTGCTGATGAGCTGGTTCTGTGACACCAGGAACAATGCTATCAGACCCATTTGTCAAGCATTTATTTTAGATTTTCCAATTCTGATAATGTTGCTCTACAATGACCTCAAGAGAACTGCTGTTAAGGAACATAAATTCTTAACCTAGTCACGTAAAGGAAAATAATGCCCTCTGCTGTTTTTATTGAGTCAGTAATTTTCAGAAGTCAGTTTCATTCATCAGAAATGTGTTTAACAGACACCTAAGATGATGATAGCTGGTTTTGGTACTGCAAAAACTTAGCGAGTGGAGAGTTTCACATGTTTATCATTCAGATTGGCAGCTATATATCTAAATATTGACATAATTGCATGTGTTTGCCTTTCTATCTTAGAAGCATTAAGTGAACCTTGACTACTTCAAATGGATGTCTTCTCTGATCCAATTTGACATGTTAATGACAAGCATTTAATTTTTTTCATCTTACAATTTTAATACAAGTTGACAGAATCTGTATATAATGAAGAATGCTCACCATCAATAGATCAACTGTTAAGTTAGGCTTAACCTTGGTTTCGTGCTAAACATAGCTGTTGGTAGACTGGTCTTTGATTCAGTTTATTAATTTAAGAGCATGAGTTGTCATATTTCAGTGTAATTTTTTTTCTTTTTATAGCAGTTAAACACAGGAAGGCTGAGAAGTCAGGACTTTACTTTCTCCTTTCAATTTTTTACTATACTACCACTCTTTAATTGCAAGATATAATTATATCATGATTGCTGCTGCAGTATGACAAGGGAAATGCAACATTTCCATTAGGACAACACTGATCCTCTGTTGTAACTGGCTGATAACCAGAGTAGAACCATAATGCTGCCAGAGTAGAACCATAATGCTGGGGAATTTGGAGAGACTGCTGCCCAGAGTAAAATAGAAGCAGTGTTTCCACAAATGCCGCACACTGTGCTTCTTCGTGCAATGTCCTTCAATGTATTTCATGGATAAATATATTTGCTAAAAAAAAAAATAAAGGAGGAAAAAGCAAAAAATAATTCCATTAATCGTGACATGGTCCAGTGTGAGGCACCCCTTAGGGGAGTGGGAACTAGATGGTCCTTTCCAACCCTAGCTATTCTATGGTTCTCTGATTATATGATTCAGTCCTATAGTAATCCATTTTTTGGCAAAAGTATATTTACTTATGTATATTGTTTTTCAGTGGAAAATCTTTAAACATCTTGCAAATACATCTTGCACATACATCTTGCACCTCACAATAATCTAGTGTGGTAGGGAAATATTTTGGTAACATGCTGGGAATTAATAGTATAGCTGAAGTTAAACAGCAGGGGCAAAGTCTGGGACTTTTTGTTTCGGTATTTCTTCCTTTAACCCTGAATCCCTGTTTCACTTTTTGATATATATTCAGGAAAAAAAAACACAAACCAACCCTATTCAGTAAATACAGCCGTATTTTCCCATTTGACAGCTATTGGTATGGAGCATTGGACTTCTACACTTGTAAATTATTTTTAAAATAAATTTATATTCACAATTGTTTCCGTGGACAATTATGAATTTTTTAGTTGGATTACTGACTGAGTTTGCTGCTGCCCATAGGCAAAGGGCAGTTAAATCATCACTCACAAAAAATTGCTCGGAAGGGATATGAAGTGAATTCATGAAGCCATGCTTTCAGCTGTGCACATCAAGACAGGTTCACTTAAGACACCAGAGAATCTTGCTCACGAATTAAAGCTGAAGCTCTAATTTACGGCTTTCACGCAAATCAATATTTTCACTTTTTTGTCCAAATCATCGGGCCTCCAGCTATCTTCTGCCACTTTCTGAAGCAAGTGGACAATTAATTGTAAGTTAATGTAATTGAATCTGAAGTCTTAAGTGCGCTGTGATTAAAAGTGTTTGTACCATGGAAAGCAGTGTTTTGCAGATGGCATTAAAAGAGCCCAGATGATCTGCAAATTTAGTTCTAATCAGTTTCAGCTGCCATACCTTCCCACTTAATATTTCACACCACATTTCTAAGGAGCTAGTAATCTCTGCATTCTTTGGGCAGGAAGAAAGAAGTTCAAGAGGGTTAATAAAATTTGACACAGCACTTTCAAGCCTTAATGCTCTCCTCACCCCCTTCTGAAGGACCACACTCTGCTTTAGGCAGAGCAGAAATGGATTAAATCAAACTAGTAGCAGCTTAAAGTATTTTAAGTACTCTTTTTCATATTAAAATATATAAAATTTATAGTCTTTGGTATTTGGGCTTTTTAAAATTATGTTAATGTGTATGTCTTAAATATTCTTTCTTGTTTTCACTGCATTTATAATTGTACCTGTGAAAAGTAAAATAGCACCTGCTGTAGTTGTGTGTGATGTCTCTGGAGACCTAATACCAAGGCATGCTGTGAAATACAGTGACTAGATCAAGGAATTTTGTTCATTCTCTTCTCATCTGAAATGGGTTCTTTAAATTACAAAAAAAAAAAAAAAAAAAGCCCTAAATGGCACAAAGGGAGTTCAAGGTAGCTGCAGAACATGTTGGGAAAGGAATTGCTTAGCAAGAGGATATAAAGGAATTAATAGCAAAGGAACTGTGTAGAACATCTGCTTTTCTGCACTTCAGGCTGCAGCCAAAATCAATGTTTTTCAGAATTTCAAGTTCTCCCAGCGCAGTGGCCCTTGTAATAATCATCATGTCACCAAAATGTTGTATGTCATGTGGTTCTGTCATGCAACTAATTTCCTCTGATTGGAAATGTTATACACAAGGTCTGCCTTTTGCCACAAAGCCAGTGATGGCCTCAGTAAGCCAGACTGAGAAGAATGACCAGAAATAGATTTCCTCCAGCTATTGTCTGTATCTGAAGTGTTTTGTTTCCTTGGACAATAACAACATGGAAAGCTAATGAGTCCAAGTGCACTAAGTGAGGTTTGTTTACAGATAGACATGTGGTACAGCTATTCTGTTCAAGCCTTAGTGATATTTCTGTTCTCATATATACGATACTTAAGACATTGGCCTTGGCATCTGCTTCTCTATAACTTGCTTAAATCACAGAGGAATGAAGGATCCTTTCTGTAGCTCCTACTTATGCATGCTGTTCTCTCTCCCTCTTTTCTCAGAGAGCTGACATAGGGATCTCTGCCCTAACCATCACTCCTGACAGGGAAAATGTGGTGGACTTCACAACACGTTACATGGACTACTCGGTGGGTGTGCTGCTTCGAAAGGCAGAGAAGACAATGGACATGTTTGCCTGCTTGGCACCATTTGACCTCTCCCTGTGGGCATGCATAGCTGGCACTGTGCTCTTAGTAGGGCTACTGGTCTACCTCTTGAACTGGCTCAACCCCCCACGCCTTCAGATGGGATCCATGACATCCACAACCCTCTATAACTCCATGTGGTTTGTGTACGGATCCTTTGTGCAACAAGGTAAGAGACAGAGGGAGACTCCGCCTGTGAGAGAAAACATTGCTGTAGAGGCCTTCCTCTTCCCTGACTCCCTCCCACAGCCCAGAGAGTCTGGAAGCACTGGAAAGCCTTCTGCTATAAGGCTTGTAAGACATTTGTCTATCCAGTGTGGGGGCTGTGAGATACTTAGAGCATTACATGCTAGCTTGTTTTAATTTGTAGTTGTCTATTACTACAATTAAAGAAAGATGATTTTCCTCTGGGGAAAAAAATTTATTTTGCATATACTGGAGAATTATTGTGAGTGCTGTGTTCTTGTGCAGTCAGACAGAAAATATTGGTATTGAGCTTTTGAACTAAGTTTAGACTAGTCACCAGTGCAAAATGGTCTTATTGTAAATAATACTCTTTCCTCCTTCTTCTGCTATATCTCAGTTTCCCTATGTAATGTTCAGACTCAACCTTCTCTGGCCTTCCTGAATGCTTTCTCATTACCCTTTAGCAGCTGGTGTAGCCCAGGCTATTCTCCAATTCTGTTTATATTCCCAAATTCTTCACAATCTACCTGTGCTGGCAGAGCTATAACCATGAATCCCAAAGACATCAGGGACTACAGATGTTGGCGTGGCACATACTACTTAGAATTCTGGTCTACAAATCAGGATTGTAATGCAAAGTGGAATACAAAAACACAGCTATATATGATAACAAAGAAGATCTAGATAATAACACTTGACAGCAAAACAGAACGAGTACCTTCTGGCATATCCCTATGCAATTGTTCGTCAGTCACTACTGGCACTGCAGGTACACCTATTTGTAATTGCATGGAACATCTGCTCTGCAAAGAGCCATGGCTGCTGTAGCCTCAACACTCCCACTTAGTTTTTTGGATTTTAACATGAATTTGGATGGAACACTCAAGGTAAAGGCACCATTTTAGATAGCGCTGGCAACATATAATGCAGAAATTACCTTATTCCTTGTTAGAAACAATCAGATGGCATCCATAAAAGCTAAAGGCATGCATGAAAATCAAATATGAAACTCCTAGAACAGAAAAAAAAAAATAAGCTAAATTAACACCACCATTCAAAAAAAAGAAGAAAAGCTGAAGTTTAGAATTGCCACAAGAGATATGATTTTAAACACATTGATCTAGAGACCTTACTTGTAAAATTATCATTTGCTTTTAGCAATGATGGTGAGCTGAGGAAAGCTGAAGAGATTGTTTCATGTTTGTTGTGGAATTATTTTTGTATAAGAAAACCAAATACTTCAGAGCCAGCTGAGGGCTACACAAGTTTTTTGAATGTATGTGGGTGGGTTTATGAAGTTTTCTTTCTGTCCAAAATATCCCCAGTGTAATTGTTTACAGAATCCAACTGTGAAAGAGCAGTTGGTCTGTTACAAAACTAGACTCATTACATCTGTCTACCTGTTAGGTTAAAACTTGTGAATTAGTTTCTTTACTGCATGATTGCAACTAATTTTGCATAGGCTTATTTCTTGGTATTAGCCTTAGCATCTCTGCTGTATTCCCAACATCATTAGTCCCTAAAAGCTTTATAGAAGACTGCCCAGCAAAGGTTTAAAGGAGGCAAAACTAGTTTAATCACACACTTCACTCCCATGAGTTACTATCTGTATTGTTTGCCTTATATCTATCCAAGTAAACCTGCATTGCCTGATGTCCTGAAGTTTCCTAAGTCAAAGGTCCAGAGTAGTAGCTGTCAAGGGAGCCCTTCAATAGTCCTCAATTTGCTACAAAGAAAAGATTTCTTTGACCAGTAAGTAAAAATGAATGCTTGAAGAGGGCTTAGAGAGAAGCCTTGAATTACGCATGAAGATAAGGGAGAAAATAGATTAAAGGAAGTGGGACCAGATGACAAGGAAAAGGCAGAATTTACTGGAAAAAAGAAATTTGTTCAAGGAGATCTGTGTGAGGACCCATGGTGAGAGGGTCACGCGGTGCAACTCAGTGAAACCTGATGGTGGGACCTGGCAACTGGGAGCACCAAAACTGTTGTGGGACTTCAGACATTCAGAGATCTTGGAAGGCGAGAGGCATTTATTCACAGAAAGAGAGAATCTTATCACCTTAGCAAGTAGGTTTTCAGCAGAACTGTTTAGAATCCGCTGGAATAATGTATTTACTTGGTTCCTACTGAGAGAGGGGAAGCCGGAGATACATCTGTCCTTCCAACAACAAGCTTGACAGCCCTTAATTTGGTAAAAGGAAAAATGACACAAATTAAATGGGGTTGGTACCAAAATACGTGAAAGTCACAGATGAATTTAAACATAAAAACTCAGAAGACCTCAGAAATCCAGTGCAAAAAGAGAGATCCATTTGTAATGTCAGCCTGTATTTCACATTCAGTTTGAATATAATAAAAATGTTATTAGCTGAAGCATTATTATTTACTAACCCTTGTGAAGACAGACAAATGAAAGTAATTTCCATTGACAAGCTAACTGGCTATTGTGGTGATTTTGCTTTTGCTTTCACTCATCATCTCTTCATTCAGCAGAAAAAATCTTCAGGTTTTATTTGTTTTGGAAGAGCAAATCTGTTGCTGTTAATTATGATTGGCATATCTTAAGTATAGCAGCATGGGACATTTCATATACTGTCACATTCACTTGAGTCTTTCAGCTTCTGATTTAAAACATGACAAGATATTTATTTCTGTGATCAAAATATACAACCAGCGATGCTTTTGTATTCTGCGCTGACAGAAGCAAAGCAGCATGAACCAAGGATTGCTAGTGCTTTGATACCACTGGATTCTTTGTTTGGGGTGAGCAAGCACATTCTGGCATTGTCTTCTCTTTCTATTCCCAAGCTAGAGGAAAGATTTGCAAGCACACAGGCTGGCTCCAGGCCTACCACAGCTCTGAAGACAAAAGATGCCTTTGGTGCAAAAATGCAGATCTCTCTTTAAGGAAACTCACAACCTCGTTTGATTAAAATGGAAAAGACTCCTTTTGCTTGTTTCTTCTGAAAGAGTTAAAAATTCTGAAGATTTTAGCAGGTAGCTCCAGTTCACTGTGTCACTTCATATTTTTTTTCATCCTTGACTCTGATGTTCTGAGCAAATTCTGTTAACAAGATTTAACCTTTGCAGGTTTTGAAACCAGGGAAAAATACTGTGTCGTTGTCTGTAGACTGGAGTCAGCACAAACCAGTCCAGTAGTTTTTTAAGGCACATCTATGATTACTGTTATACTCAGTTGCAAAATGGAAGTATTTTTAATGGTTTCCTTGAAGGTAGATTGAAGCTTAATTTCACTGCTGCTTATATCACTTAAACTTAGGTCTTGAACTTGGCTTTCAAATTTTTTTTTCCCATGTTGGAGTGACCAGTCTAGGTACCATTTTGAGACTCTCATAACACGAAGGTGTATTTTCCCTCAACTGCCCTTTTAGTTTTATGTTTATTCATTACAGAGATCAGTGTGTATGTATTTACATACATTATTTTTGTATTTGTAAGGTACGTGTATTTTTTTCTTAGAAGAGACAATTCTGAAGATAGAGGTACAATATAACTGGAGAGGCTCAGTTTGTGTAAATTATATAAACTGATAAGTGGTGGGGGTTTCTTTTTCTCAAGCCTTTCATTTAAATAAAAAAATAATTAGTGCATTGAAATGCTTTATCTTGCTACCCAATATACCTGCTTAATTTGCAATATACTGTGACCACTAAGAAGGCAGAGACTTTCTGGTGATCTTGGCCATGCAGCACTAGGGATTATCCTGAAAACAAGTGTTTCTGACTTGGAACTATTCATTCAGACATGAGTAGTTTAGATATCCTCTGTTACCTATGAATTGGTTGGTTATGTCTAAAGATGAAGCAAATTTATAGATTTAGACTGTGGAGGATTTCAATTATGTTGAAATTTAGTGTCATGGCTTCTGAATTTGTTCTTTTTCACTTACTCATCTTAGAAAACTAGGTGGCAAAAGCTCTGCATTTTGCCTCTTTTAAAATTATCTTTTGCCAGTTGGACAGAAAAGTTTAAGGCTTCCTTTTCAGTGAGTTTCCTTTCTCTCCCCCTCTGTATTTTCCCTTGGCTTCTCAGTCTATTCCTCACAGGTTTTGCTCGCTGCCTGCTCGCACTGCAGCTAATAGTCACCATGCTGTAACATTCTTCTTGGGACCCTACTAGCCCTAATGCTTCTGTTCTTTACCATTGACTTGGCTCTTTCTCAGGCCCCGATTATTATATATTCAACAAAGCTCAGCCAAGAGAAGTACAAAGTCCCACCCCTGGGGAGTAACAATGCCGTGCACCACTGCATGCGGGGGGTCACCCAGCTGACTGAGCACTGGCATTCAGTAGGGCAGTATATCCCTAGGATATACATCTGTCCTTGGTGATATTCAAAAGCCATGGTCCATGGTCCTGGGCAACTGGCTTTAAGAGGCCATGCTTGGACTGGGGGACAAGATGACTTTCAGAGGTCACTTCCTACCTCAGCCAGTCATCTCAGTGATGTAGTATATAGTCTTTGGTCAACTTTTGTGCTATTCTGTTCAGTTGTGATTTTGTTTCTCTTCAGCCGTGGCACTGTTGTGATTCCCTCAAATTTTGCCCTCATTAGAACATGACAGTGTTGGAAATCTGCCATATGAACAGGGACCAAAGAACTGTCTCAGAGGGAAAATTTGGTTTACAAAAACTTCATCAAGATTAACTGAATCAACACACTGCAATGGCGCAATGTCTATTTATACTTGCTGAGAACCTAGTTTAATCTCCTGAAGGTTTTCTATTAGCTTCCTACTACTTTATGGGCTCTTGTTATGAAATACTCTAGAGAGCACTCTGCTCTCAGCATTACTGGAGAAAACTAATGATTTAAGAAACAGAAGCTCAGGATTTAGTTATTCCAAACCCTTTTGGTTTAATAGATCGTTTATGGAGACAGGTAAAATGCTGCATACTTTTTATCAAGGACTTGCAGAGGAATGTTCTGGAGCATTTTATTTTGAGAGCAGCCCCTCAAATTTTGCTTCAGAATGCAGTGAAAAGCTTACTTAGTTTAATAGGATTCAACTGAACGTAGACAAAATAGTTATGTAGAAAATTACAATGTTTTCTATCTCATATGAAAGACACAATAGAAAGACTGTCTGTTATCCCACTCTGTTCATTTTACTTTGTATTTTGAAGTAAGAGGAGGTATTTCTCACTGGTCTGGCAGGATAAGGCAGGTAAAGCTGCAAGGTTCTGTTTCACTTAGAAATGACTGCAAGTAAGGGAGCCAGGCAGATGATATTTTTTGGTTTCTTTGCTGTAACAGGAAGAATTTTTAAAATGGCTGAATCATTCCAGATTTAATCACTTCTCAGTGACTGCAACAGAACAGCATTCATTAAAGTTTTATAAATAAGGTTTGACCATAGGATAGTAGGTTCTTGAAGTAGTACCTGCGAAAGAATTATTTTCTTCAGAGATCTTAGCACTCTTGCTTAACCTAGCAAAGTTGTGAAATGAGTGATGTAAAAGCATCACTGGTGAGCCTTTTTATTATTCCCCTATGTTTTGGTTAGTTTAAAAATGCTGGTCACAACTGAAGGTTTTGATTGGTCTTCAGTGGTGTCTGTAATGGCCATTATGTTCATAATGCCCAGTAAATGAGCAAATCTTATTGTTGGCCTTGTTTAAATTACATTTCATAAGAGCAGTAAAATAGGCTCCGAGCCTTGGTGCTTCCAAGTTATTATAATACTTCTCGGATGGTTAAAGCCACTCAGAATTCTCAGTCTGTTCCTTGTATTGCCACCCAAGGTGTGATATAATCCTCCTGAAATCCTCTGCTTGGAGTGTGCTGTTGCTTCATAAATTACTCTGTCTTGCTTATCTCACTCTCGGTATATCCCTACAGTAGGAAACCATTATGCTGTAGCAACATATTTTCTTAGTGGCATTTTCTCTTAATTAACTGTACACCAATCTCTATGTATTTAATATTCAGAGAAAAATTTTAAAAGCATTTAAAAAAAAATAATAGTGTTAGAAATCAACTATATCTTCACATGGTGAAACCTAATTATTATTTTTTTATTTTAGAAAATCAGAAAAGATCCAGTATAAAGGCTTTAGGACAAAGACCTAGTTCCTAATTTGGACTCTTCACCTGATAAGCTAGATGGTCATAGAAAATTCATTAAATATCTTGTATGTCAGTTCTCGGTTGTAGAATGGAGATATTGCCTATCTTCCTTCATAAAAACATGTTTTATATCTTCTGACACAAAGCAAAACTTAAATGCCATTCTCATTAATTAACAATTTTAATTGCTCTTCAAGCTAATGCCATGTCTTGACATATTCCTGTTACAAAGTGAACAGAATTGCTGAGCCTAAAATGCACATTAAACTGGGAAAATGAAAAGTCACATACCACACAACTTAGGAAACAAGCCATTCTCCAGTGTTTTTTCTAGCATATAATCACCAGATGTATTTGTGACATTCAAGTTCCAACTTTAAACATGAAACCCTCAAACTCAGGTTGAAGGAGGCGATCCTGTGCCCCTCTACTCTGCTCTCATGAGACCTCATTTGGACTATTGTATACAGTTCTGGTGTCTTCAACATAAGAAAGGAATGGAACTGTTGGAACAAGGCAAGAGGAGGGCCATGAGGATGAAAAGGGGGCTGGAGCAACTCCTGTATGAAGACAGGCTGAGAAAGTTGGGGCTGTTCAGCCTGGAGAAGAGAAGGCTGCGTGGAGAACTCCTAGCAGCCTTCCAGTATCTGAAGGGGGCCTACAAGGATGTCAGAGAGGGACTCTTCATCAGGGACTGTAGCAATAGGACAAGAGGGAATGGGTTTTAACTTGAACAGGGCAAGTTCAGGTTAGATATAAGGAAGAAGTTCTTTACCGTGAGGGTCGTGAGGCACTGGAACAGTTGCCCAAAGAAATGATAAATGCCCCATCCCTGGTGGTGTTCAAGGTCAGGTTCGATAGAGCCTTGGGCAACAGGTGTCCCTGCCCATGGCAGGGGGGTTGGAACTAGATGATCTTAAGGTCCTTTCCAACCCTAACTATTCTATGAATCTATGTTTCTATGAAATTCACATTTTATTATATTAAATCTAGGCTTATGTATTAGTCTGTACACATACCTTCATAAAGTCATCTCCCTGAAAAAGTTACTGCAGCCCTGAGGGTACCCATGTTCCTTTTCCTCATGTCTCACTGGTTTGGCCAGCATAAAAAAATAATTAAATTTTGACAATTGTGTCCTATGTCTCAAATGTGTTTGGTAACAAATGATCACTGACAACATATACTGAGAATTATTGTCATGTATATAGCACACATTTGCAAACATTGGATGCAGCTTTATGTGCATACCTCTTCTGGAAGTTTATTTGATTGTCTCTTTTTGAAAATGTAATTTCAAGAAATAAGCATGCTCTGAGTAAAATGTTCAATAGTGTGGGCATTTGTTTGCAACAATGTGATATCGCTAGCATTTAACTGCCAGGGGATATGCTTGGATTTTCCCCTAAATTGAAGTTAAGACTCAGGGGGTTCTCAGAGGCATCAAAATAATGATTTCAGTATCTTGTGTGCACCTGCTTGCTTGAGTAATAGCAAGTGGGTACATGAGGCAGTATATTTAGAGATGTTCTGTCTGACACACCTTCTGTGAGGAGGTGGAAAATGAATGGTGGTGTGAAAGCCCAAAAAACGCCTTCATTCCCCTTGGACTAGCTCCAAGCCTGATTAATTGACTGTGAGAAGGTAATGTCTGTCTGGCTATAGTATAAATGCTGATCAGGACCAAATGAGACAAAAGGGAAAGTAGAATTGGATGTCTGTAGCATCTATCCATCCATCTGTGTTCTTTCAAAAGCATCCTAAGGTGAATATTTTACTTGGAACAGTTTCTTTAATTGTTATGATTTTTAATATTACTTTATAGCTACATTTGGGTAAAGAATGGATAAATTAGATTAAGTAATCAGTTTTGGGTTTAGGGTTCACCTGTGTAAAATGTAAATTTAATTGAGGAAATGAGGAAGAACAGTTTAGCCAGGAACTGAACGTTCCTTTTCCTTTCATGAAAGAGGACTGTAACCCGCATTTTGATCTGCAAAGATGTTTAGAAGCAAGCCTTGCTTCTCCTGCTATTTGATTTTTCTGCAGAGAAGCTTATACTTATATTGGCAATTTTGGCTGTTTAGGATAGAGAGGAAGTGAGAAATGAGTTTTAGCTTTATTAAAAATACTCCCCCTCTGTTTGGATGACAGCAATTTCACCTACAAAAAGATCAGCCTTTTTCAGCAGAGGATATCCAAGGCACCAGATGAACATGGATTTAGAGGGGAACCCATGCTAGTTTCCATTGCTTTTTTGGTATGAGGGGAGCCCCTCCTCTGCAACAGCTGTGCCATAGCTGTATCCACCCATGAGGCTACTCTTCATAACACCAACTGGTGGGTAGGTGCCAGGAAAATTGCCTGCAAACTGTAAAGGCATGAGTAGCAAGGAGGTTTTGAAGCTGCTCAGGTCTCCCTTCTCCAGCTGTTGAGGTTTTTTATCTCAGACCTCTTGTAATATTAAAACGTGTATGAAAGAAATAGGCTAAACTTAATACTGAAAAGAGGCAAATAATGATACCAAAGAATAGGTTTTTAAGTTTACCATCCCGTTGATTTTCCCAATAGCTGAGAGGAAGGTCCACTCTCAGCAAATATGGGAAAATGAGAGCTGTTGGGGGTTTTTATTTCTTTTTTATTATTATTTAGTCAGCTTCCCAGCATACAAATTATGGGGATTGCCTTCATTACAGCAGCATCCTGGTGTAGGAAGCTTCTGCTTCTCAATTTTTACTCTTCCACTGTCAATAGATGAAGGAGAGATCATAAAGTAGGACTTTACCTTTTCGGTGCTTTTGAAGTTAGTGACATGTTATTTGATTAAAAATCTGTGATACTTCATCTATGAGACAAAAACTGATGTGAAAGAACATGTAGTTTTAACTGAAGACTCTGCTTCTTTCACACTAGGATAAAGATAACAGTGAAGGAGAAAGAGAAAGTCTTCTGCAAACAGGCTGCTAAGGAATGGTGATAATAAATCTGTAGAGTGGGAGTGTTCGTTGTTCATGCCCAGATGTACTTGCTAATAGAACATTTTTAGGTACAAGCATGTATTCTGTTCTTACAATAGCCTCTTTCATTTCTATATCTATCCCCAAGGAGGAAAATCCTCACTATCCAATAAAGTCATCTTTGAAGTTGCTTCTCACTTGCAACAAATCTGAGTCAGGATCTTAAGCTGTATGATAGCTGATTTGCAGTAAAACTCAGGTTATTCAACTTTCAGACATAAGCATTTGTACTAGTGATTTTCATCAATAAATGACATTATAGCATTATTCTCAGTGAAACTTAAAAGGATGAGGGGATTTTTCTTTCCTCTGTTCTCTATGAATTGTCATAGTACTACTTTAGGTCATCTGAATTTTAGAGATCACTTTGATAACAGCATCACAGGATGTACCTGAAGTGGAATTTTAGTCTGAATCCTAAAATGTGTTGTTTAGGAGCATAATGAGAACTCTTGCATTAATGATGATTGAATTATCCAAGGTTAGGAGTTCATTGCAGAGGAGCGCTCTGAAAATTAAAGGATAACTAGAATTAGTGTCCTGAAAACTGAGCTAATGTATCTGAGATGTCTGTCGTTCACTTGCCCCTAAAGTAGTCAGGTACCACTCTGTGATGATGCATGCTTGGAGATCTTGCAGGAACAGATTTTTAAAGCATTTCATAATACTTTGAAAATTCAAGCAAAACCCCAGTCTTCCAATATGTGATATGTTTTCAAAAATTCCCTTCATTCCCAAAATCTGGAGTCACAGAGCTACATAGAGGTAAAAAAAATGAAATAAATAAATGATGGGAGATGATGGGGGAAGCTTCTGCCAGCAGACACAAAGGCTTTGCTGGAATTATTGTTTATCCTTATGGTCTCACTGAATTGTCTTTTTTTTTGCTTGGTTCATAGTTGCTCAGTTTCAGCCAAAGGGGACTCTTTCTCCCTCTTGTTCATAATGTCCTTCCTTACAGGCACTTAGCTAAAGCAGCACTCTAATACCTCATTAATGACTATTGTTGAGTTTAATGTTAATTGTTTGTACAGATGGCCTGTTTTCAGTCCATTGTGCACAGCTCTTTTGGCATCCCGGAAGGTACTACATATTACGCTGTCAGTAGTCTATGGAAAGGCCACCACTATGCTTACAATTAGCTTCCTAGCTACTTATGAGTATGCACCACAGATGATAATTGTGGTTGATCATTTCAGGCATTAGAGCATTCGTATCCTGACATTAGCAAAAGGGAGATTGCGTCTTAGCACCTCTGGAAATCTAATCAGAAGGTTGCCATTGTCCCAGGTTAGTTGTTAAGATTGGGTGCCAATATTCTCTAAAATAATAGCAAGCATATATCATTTTGATGTATTCACAGTGGCTGCAAATAGTGCCTTTCTATGGGCATGCAAGTCAGGTGCAGTCTTAAATCTTATATCACAGTGCTGTAGACGAGCATCCCCAGCAGCTCCTTGTGTTTGTTACCTGTGCACTTTGAGCTTTAGTCTGTTGTCCTCTTCTGTGTGTGTGTTTGTAATTTTATCAGGTGAAATTATTGTCCTATGCTGTAAAAGTGGCAACAAAACATTATCTGGTCAGAGCTGCTTTTGAGCAAACAGTTGTTGGTAAAATTGCTAGGCTTATTGCACAATTATTTATCATTATGTAATTGAATGGTACTGTAGTTGGTAACCCCAAAATTAAATTTGAAACCCTGCTAAGTCTTCTGATAAAACAGTGCATTTCAGCAGCATTAGCATGAGAGATTTTGGCCAATTCATTCATTAGGGGTGCGCAGCAAGCCTCACAGTTCCAACCTGGTCGTACTTACAGCAATCAAAAGGTTTACTTTCAAATATCAAGACTTGCATGATATTTCAGCATCTGGATATGTGTAGTATAAGTATAGTAACATTTCATCTAAGAGCTTCTGGTCACTTCAGCAAATACAAGTAGACACCTCCATTTTCAAACTTCAGCTGCCATCATTATTCTTCTTTTGTAATGACAGCAGAAGAGAAAAATGAAATATACTTCTGTGATACACTTTCCAGAACTCTTAGAAGCACTGTCTCACATAACTCTGTTGCACAAGTCACTACAGTGTATTGGCATTAAATTATTACACACTGTCATTGTGTAACATTTTATCTGTGATGTACTTTGAAGTTCAACTGAAAACATCTTATTTTGCTCATTCCACAGAAAGATGGAATTTGACCACAGCAAAGTTGCTGATATCATTTTAGATAATTTGTAAGTAATTTAGATAATTTAGAGTAATTTGTTTTGTTGGTCTAGGCTAAAAAGCCAGACATTAATTCGTATAACTCTTAAAGATTCATACTGTAAATACTATACAGCAGAAATGCAAATGTGATTAAAGTATGTTGTTGAAGTACCACCAATACCAGGAGAAGCTAGACTACTGCCATGTTCTATGCAGTGGTATGACATTCTTCCCTTCCCAACTTTTGCCCTCATTGTCGCTGTTTCAGCAAGATGGGTGGAAAGAAACAACTTATTGTTGGGAAGGGAATTATAAATATACTATAACTAATATGTTATGCTAACATCATTTTAATCAGGTAATTATTAAAGGACTGTTTGGCCTTTAAGGACATTGATTTAATGGGAATTAATTTAATGATTGAACACCATTTGTGTAACATTATCATTGCTAGTGAAGCAGAAAATTGGAATCTCAGCTCAGCTGAAAAGAAGTTAGACTTTCCATTATCACATTAGATCCCTTTCTTCTGGAATGCGTTTATTAGACTTTTTTTATACTTTCAGTATATTTTTAAATGTTTGGGTTTTATCTAAAATTTCCTGAGTAGAAAAAGTAAGTAAAAATGTTCATCATTGTACTGTTCTCATTTTTAATCAGAGGCTTGCATTTCTGTTTAATATACCCTTAAACAAAGTCCATTAAATTTGGGGGTTGAAGTGCTATTGCTTCTTCCATGAAGCAATTTTTCTCTGCTTTCATTTTCTGCTTTCTTGTGACTGCAAACCTGATCATTAGGTTTAGGATGAATAGGGGTTTGGTTTATGGAATGGTTTTACAGCTATAAAAAAGCAGCTTTTAGAAGTATTAGCAGAGCACAGTGTTATCTAGATTATTCTGAGGCTGAATCCTTCATTGTCTAGAATTTAGGAGTGATTTAAAAGAGGCTCTGACCCATTCGTTTTCAAAATAGAAACAGTGAACATTATAGAAAGCCTGTATTCAGTACCTGTGGGATAAGACAGAGTTAAAGCTGACCTTTATAGGTACAACTCCCATTTACCTAAAGGGATGTTATATCTGGCTGCCCTCCTTGATTTGCCCTTAGTAGTGCTATTGTCACAAATTACTTTTCAGCTTTATAGATCCTCTAACTATTGTTGTGTGTAAATTAGATCCAGGGAGAAAAGGAGGGCTCTGCATAAACAAGTGATTGGAAGCATGTAGTACATAGCTGTGTCTGACAGACTTCTGGAGACAGATTAATTTTGAAACAAAATTTTAATCAAGGATGTCTATGATAGTTCTTGATGTATCTTGACAGTTTTACAAGGGAATCTGGTGGCCAAATGACTAGCTCTCTATCACAAGATTGAAGTGGTTACAGTAGAAACAGCAAGGTGGGCAGGCTTGGTGTTTGAAGACAGATAGATAGAGAAATAATTTGACAATAGAAGTAGCATAAACTCAAACTTATAAACAGTCTGTAGGTTGCTAACCCAATGGTGAGCCAGCACAGTAGTAGGCTGAAATGCTTTGCACCGGGTAGCACTACCCTTTTGCTTGGTGCTAGAGCATTTTCTAGCTCCAAAGAGGAGAGTTTCAGAGAACAGGATCTTATGTTTCAAGTAAAATAATTTGTGAGTAGTCATTTGGGCCATCTTTTGGATATATCAGGTTGTCCATCAAGTTATATGTCAAGGCCCTCTGACCAGATTTATCAGATGGGTACACTGGGCTGCAACTTGATGAGGGCTTAGTAGGCAGTGCTGCTGGTCCTTGATTAGCCCCAGCATTTGAAATCTCAGCATGGGTAATCTCTTCCTATTAATGAGGAAACAGCTGAGCAATGAGCCTTAGTATGCAAGCCAAATGCCAAAGGCACATCCAAACAGATGCACAGCAGTAGCAAATGGAGGATTTTCAGAGGGAGTCTGCAAGATATGAAATACAACTTTGAGGTTATTACTGGCCAGCAGTAACCAAGAGTGACAAGGTAGCGTGGCAATCTCACTCTCAGATTGGAGCTGGTTCATGCCTGCCCTCCTTGGTGGGAGGTTGGAAGGAGGCTACATCAACCTGCACAAGGTTATGTATATACCATCAGGTTAGCTGCCTTCCACAGTTGTTGATAAAGATCTATAAGAATGTATAAGATGCATTCAAACTACTTTACAGTTTTCAGATGACTGGGAGTGATTTGAAATAAGCCTGAAGGTGAAGAAAAATCGTCTCAGATATTCTCTCTGTCACATAAAGGGGAGAAATAAATGAGGAGAGCTTTTTTTTGGGGATCATTGCTTCCCTTCTGGGAGGGCAATGAGGGCAGTGCTTCCCACCCAGCTGAAAGGAAGCAATCTTCCAGGGAGCAATCGTAATGAGATTAGTCAGGGAACCATTACACTAACAACAACAGAGAGAGAAGTGATTGTTTAGTTGAGAAGTAAGACATTAAAGGGGAAAAAAATTAATCAGGGCAACAAATGACAAAGTGAACACATTCTTTAATCGCCTATAGACCAGTACAAGGAATCTGAGTAATAAACAAGAATAGTTGGAATTACTCATGAATATAGATTACTGAAATCTTCTAGGAACATATGACACTACTGAAGTACTGAAAGACAGATGATCAAGGTGTGAAAAAGGGGACGAGTGTCACTATGTCAAAATGGCATTAGGTTTTCAAGAGGTATTGAGAAAGACTGGATCTTGATTTCTTGTGGGACTAAGTGCTAATGGCTGGAGCACAAAATGAGACTGGAAGTCAGTGTCTGCTGCAGACCACCAAATCACACTGGAGTAGCAGATGATTGGCTTCTGTAGTGCATATCTGTGATGTGTAAAGGAAGATGTGAGATATAATAGGAGCAATCAGTCTGAATTATGTAAGTTTCATGTCTCAGGCTGCCCAAGTTGAAACATTTTGAATGCACATATAGAGCAGGGGGAAAGAAAAAGGAGCATTAATGGCACCAAAGAGTTAGAAGCTACAAACTTCAGGAAGAATGCCAGTGGTGGGCAAGTGTACACAGAGGCAAGTCAGAATTGAGGACAACAAGGAGAAGGGCTTTGAAAATGTTATTAGGAGCTAAAGAAACCTTAATGATAATGGTTAATTAGGTGAAGGTGATACCATTCAAATTAGTTGTTCCAGAAAGGCAATTAATATTTCTCTTCTGTGTTTGTTAAAAACAAATTAAATACTTTTCACATCAATGGAAACTCAGGAGAATGTTAAATGACAGCTTCTAACATCAGACATTTTCAGATCAGCAAATCCAAACAAATTTCACCCAAACATTTTTAAAGAGCTTGCTAAGGAGCTTCCAGGACCTCTATTTCTAAATCTGACTCCTGGAGTCTTGTGCAGATTCTAAAAAGCTGACCCAAGAATATTATGTAAAACTGAAAGACCTTCAATTCAAGTGTTTCTTCTATCTTAATATATGGACATAACAAATTGAAAGACTTCAAAAGTATAGACTTAACAGTTCCAAAAGATATCACCATTAAAAAGTTTGGTATTGGAGATATGTATTTATACAAATTATTAGTATTTTTCCAAGAAGAACAATAACAGTCCTTCCCCTCAAAATCATCCAGATAAGAAGGAGGAAGGCTGTAGAAATTATGAGAAAAAGGAAGCCAAAGCATGTCCATGCTAAGTGCACCAGTGGCATACAGAAAAATGCTTTATGATGTATTGCTAAGAGCCACACACAAGTCAGGGACTGAACAGTATCTAAGAAGAAGTAATACTGCTAGAAGCTGATGACAGAGGGTATACAAGGAGACTTTCAGTATAGACAAAGACAGGGTAAGTTTGGTTTGTCCTTTAAGCATAGTGTTTGAAATATAAAGGACTTGCGTTCAGAAGAAAGAATAGGCCAGCTATAAACTCAGAAGAGATCTAATACTGTTGGAGTAGGTATATGAAAATATCTCCTCTATCAATTATATTCTAGGAAGATAGACATCAAAAAATTATCTAATATTTCAGAGATTAAGATTAATGAATATCAACACTTCCATGAATTTACAATGGTTCCATTAGATTATTTTTATAGTAAATAGAAGGGAATATGAACATTTCTAAGCATTTCAACATTTTTAAGTGTTTCATGTAACTCTTTTGAGGTGTTTTTACTTTCTAATTTACTTCATGTTTATTTTTAGAAACCTAATATGTGAAAATATCTTGGCAATGAAACTCCGCACTACACATGACTTTTACTATTTATAAAATAAATAAATAAATATTTGCTTGATTTTTTGGATTTTATGGAACCTTTTATAATCACTTCAGTGAAAAAAATTGGTTCCACTCCAATCCTATTACTTCCAGTGAATGAAAAAGCAATTTGTATAACTTATTACCTAATATATTTGGAGTATTGTCACAGTACTAATAGTAACGGTAATAATAATACCTAGATGCAGTTCTCTCTCTTTAGGAAGTTAAGACCTGAAGAAATGTTTCATGTGTGAAACAAAATACCTGAAAGTCTCTCTTCATAGATAAAAATAATTAAAAAGCAAACAAAACATAAAAGAAAATAAAAACAACACCAAAACACCTACGTTTTAATAAAGACAAAATGCTAGGGGAGAAACAGGTGGTGTGGAGAATAAAAGCAATAGCTGACACTTGAGCTTGTCCAGAACTTGTCCAGGGCTGCCAGCCCTGCCTCATGCTCAGTTCCTTCTCTATTCTCAAGCCATTGCAATCTGCCAATATTTGCAAAGCTACAGAATCCAATCTCTGATTTACAGCTTATTTGGAAGGCATTACCAATTCAAGGGGTTGTATTCTCCTGTTGAAGAATACATGTCATGCTTGCTATGGTCACTTCAGCACACGATGTAACCTTACAAAAGCAGGTTATGACATAACCTATGTCATAAACTATGACATAGCTTGTATGTTATGGAAATTAATGTACTTTTCAGTGTTTAGGGAAGAATGGAAAATTATGGGTGAAAAAAGAAAAGAAAGGAATAAAAATTCATTATAAGAGATTTTCCAACAACTTGCAAACTGTATTTATTTCACAGCAGGTAGAAATAGGTACAGGCTTCATTGACTGCAAAGTATTTTTTTATCCTATATTGACTTGAACATTTCCAATTGAAAACAGGAAAAAATGTATATTATCAAGAAAGGTGTTAACAGAATAGTAGCAATAACTAATGCCCTGAAAGATTCTGCCTTTCAAGAGCTCTGCGTTGCAGAGTTTTGTAAAGATAACAGAGCTCAGTCAAACTTTAGGTTTTCTTTCTTGTGGCAGAAATAGCTGAAATATAAGATGCCTTTGCCTCTTTGTTGATATAAACTGCTTCCCTTACACTGACTCTCTATTAATGTCCTTTTCACAAAGAAAACATAAGACATACATTGATCTAAACTGTTTGCAACAGAACTCTACACTTTGTATTTGTGCAAATGGAAATTGCAGATGCACAGCATAATTGATGTGACTGTTCTAACAAGCTAAAGGCTAAACAGCAGTCAACTCTCAGTCTTTTGTGCTTTTTTCCAAAGGCCAATATCTCACTGACTGCGGACAGAATTTTTGCAAGAGAAAACAAAACCAAAATGTGTCCCCAGATAACCCACCCTATTATTTCTTCACCTTCCTTTTCCAGGCACAATCAAGATCCTTTCTTGTAAGTTTGATAGTATTAGAATTCCCCAGCAAGGCCATCACAATTAATATCTTTTTCACAATTCTCAAAGTCATAGGAAAAAATTCTATCTGAAACTCCTTCCACAAAAATTCAGCTCACTGCAGACCTCTAGCAGAAAGTAATGCAAATTGAATGATTGAAACTTGACAAAGTTATTCACAACTGAGATATGTTCTTAAGTGAAGGTAGGGCAGGCTTGATGGTAAGCATTGGTGACAAATAGGGTTTTGTCTATAATGAAAACTTAGTCTTCGGTATTTCCAGGGCAACTGTGGTTATGTCCTGGGTTCAGCAGTAGCAGTCGTTTTTCTCCTTCTTTGTAGCTGGTGCAGCACTGTGTTTTTGACTTTCAGCCTGGGAGCTGTGCTGATAACACCAGTATTTTCAGTTACTGCTTGCTAATTTTTCGGTCTGACCAAGGACTTTCTGAGTCTCATGCTCTGCCAGGGAGGAGGGGAAGCTGGGAGGAAGAGAGACAGACACCCGACCCAAACTGACCAAAGGGGTATTCCATACCACAGCTCATCATGCCCAGGATGTAAAAATGGAGGGCAGAGACCTGGAAGGGTGGGGATTCGTTGCTGGGTCCGGCTTGGTACTGGGTGGTGGGCAGTTGTATTCTCTTTCCTTGTATTTCCCTTGTCATTATTGGTGGTAGCAGTAGTGATTTGTGTTATACCTTAGTTACTAAACTGTTCTTATCTCAACCTATGGGAGTTGCATTCTTTTGATTCTCCTCCCCATCCCCCCTGGACTGGGGGAAAAAAAGAGGGGGGAGTGAATGAGTGAACTGGGTGAGTTATAGTGGCTTAAACCACAACAGGTTATCACAAATAGAAATTGCAAGCCATGATTCTTGCAGTGTCCTTCCTGTAGGCCTTGTCATCCAAGCCTCTCTTTCACAGATGGAATACTTGCAGTAGACTCCCAGTTCAGCTCTCAAATCCACCCAGAAACATCATTTAGTACAGTTATCAGATTCAGGGTGTAGAATAATGGTTTATGGCTTTCCTCTCTGCGTTTAGTTGATTTGAAAGTGTATTTCAATAATTAATCCTCAGGAGGCATTTTATTGTTCTCAATAATCAATTCTGAGTTTTCTCAGTATTGTAGGCTCTATGCTGCCAAGCTATTTGCTTTAGTAATAGTAAGAAAATTATTCTTCAGCTGTTAAGAAATTAATTTTATTTATAAATATTGTGCATTCCCAGTGAAGTTGTTAAATTTATATTAAATCAGAGCAAGACCTAATCTTGCCCATTTACTGCCTGGATGACTAGTAACAAAAATAGCATTACTTTTCAGCAAGATGGCTAACACCAGGCTTGATCTCAGAAATGCCAGCTGTGGTTAAAACTTCTCCAAGAAACATTTCACCATTTCTTTTTGTCCATTAAAGATTTTTTTTCCATTTCTATCTGAAACAATGTCATAATTCTGGACTACACAGATGGAATTCTTTTAATTTAGTCCAGAATTATGGACTATATGTCCATAATTAGTCCAGATTTATATTATACCAAGGTTTCACCAGGCTGTGGTCCTCAGTTTCCATGTTTTGCTCCTTTTCCCGTTATTTCATTCCTCCTTCTTGCCTGTAATCCTCTCTTGTGATTTTTAACTTGAAGAAACCTTTAAACTTACTACTAACAAGGTATTACAAATCTGTTTAGGAATAGTATGGGTTCATGTTTTATCTCCTAAGGTGGGTTTTTCCTGATATTTAGGTCTGTCATAATTACGTGTTGTATTTTTGCTTTGTCAAGACAATGCCTTATTTTTCTTACCTTCTTATATTTAGCTTGAAGCACTTGGAAAGAAATGGGAATAAACTAAAATTCATAAGATTAGTTGCAGTCTAATCCTGTCATCTGAAGTAGGCCAGCATTAAATGGGTCTAGGATTGATGAAGGAGAGCTGCATTAGATGAGAGTGGGAGGACTGAAAGTAATTTCTTTCACTGTCACTACTACTGTAATTCAGGTCTTTCGGAAAACTCCCAATAAGATTGATTTTTGTTAGTTCAGTTTACTCTGGGAAATATCTTTTCCTTCCAATCTGAAAATGTTAAAGGCAGATTAGATTTTTAAATTAGTGGTAGTACACATCAAAAGTGTCAGCTGAATTTTACTAGGAGCTATAGCCACAACATAGGTGATCTACAGCGAGTGGCATTTTGTGCCACATTATACCCTTGTGGCAGTGTTGGAAGGTCAAGTCTAAAGAATAATACAGCCTCTGTATTCATTTGAGGTTTGTCTCTCAAGAAGACAAAGCAACTTCAGGACTGCTGAGTGTCTTCTTTGATTTCCATTAGTTTCATGAGTAGAGCTGAGTATTTTTAACGTGTTGCTCAGCATGCTACAACAGTAGTGTTTTTAGTGTAACTGTGACCAGCATGTTAACTCCCATTGACATATTTTACTATTGGAATAAGGTGTCAAAGGATGGACTTTACTCTAGTCACCAACGTGTGTTTACATGGCATCAGGTGCCTCCCTTTGCCTTTAGGGGTTATTAAACTTTGCAGTTATGATATGAAAGACAATAGGTGAGAAAGACTTTTGTCATCTTCTTGGCTTCCTCCACCCTTGCACTGTGTGTCCTATGCATAATCCGCTATAACTAGTATATACTGTCATCCATAAAGATATCTGTGCATCTGAAACTTACACTAGATATTGGCAACGAAGGCTCAGGCAGTTTTCCATGCGTGTCCCTTCTGCATACTAATTTGTGGTCAACAGTAGTGACTGTTAGGTCTGTAGCTCATTTTCATGGGAATATTAATGAAAAACTATTGAACATTGCTCTCTTGAATAACTTGGTACTCTTCTGCACTGAGAAAACATGTAAAATTGGACTGAAAGAAAACTCTGGAAAGTTTTATCCATTGAAACAAAATTGGGGAGATTGAAGAGGTTTCTTAAGGTGAGCTGTCAGGGTGTGGTGAGTGTTTTAGCAAACAGTACAATAGAACAAGACTGTATCACATTAAGTCTCCTAATAGATGCCAAAGAAATAATACCATGGCACTAAGAGATCTCCTTTGATTTTTGTTTCTTTCTTTCTTTGATTCTTTCACTAGGAGAGGTGGAGTACACTGCCTGTACTACTCAAAAATCATGATTCTATGCAGTTGCAGTGTCAGTTCTGCTTTAGAAATGGTGGTTTTAAAAGCATCAGTGCAAGCATTAGGAGTACAGGCAGGAGTGATTAATTATTCTGGTATGTATTTTACATGTACTTGGATGCGAGCATTGTCCTTAAGCTTCATTTATTGACTGTTGATATACAAGGCACAACTGAATTAGCAACAAGACTTCAGAAACACCTGGGTGAAGTAAAAGCCCTTGGGATGACAATCATTCACCATTTTTTAAAGTCTATTGTTAATATAGGTGTTAAAAAAGAAAAAGTAGCAGTAAATACTGTGGATAACCTTACCAATGTATGGGAAAACTACACTCTATCAGCAGTAGGGGGATTCTGTGGCTGAGGGATCTATAATGGCTGTCATAATCGATTGTTGCAGATCATCCTAACTTGAAAACCAGAAAGCAGATGTGTGACTTCCAGCGGTCCTCTCTTTTCTGACATTTCACTTCAGTAAAAGAATGTGAGAACTAAATTTTACACATTAAGCTGAAACATGAAAATGCAAGGATGTCCAGGAGATTGTTGGCTTCCCTTCTATCACTCTACCCATCTCAGTTCAATATGAAAATTATCTTTAGGGATTGGCACCTGAAAGTTAAAAGGACCAACAGCCTTTTCAAATAAATTGATATAGCTGTCTTCTCTTTTAATTTTATTTAAATTAATTTTTAAATTCAGTATTCCAAAGATATTGCAAAAACTCTTATAAAGTAGAAATTTTCTTTTAAAAATAATTTGAAATCTATGTAGGAGTGAAAAACACATCTTCAGATGTTGACACTAATTTTCATCTTTGAAAGTCTTTATATTGAAATAAGATCTCCTGAGCTGACCAATAGATTCTTATTTCAGAAAAACACGTGGCATCTTGGGAATTAAATTTATTTCTGACTGAACAGGTGTAAAGTAGATTTAGTCTTTGCTGTTCTTAAAAGGCAAAGGGTTTCAATACTTATATACAAAAAATATAAATGGAGTCAGTTATTATTCTGCCTATGGTACAACTCCATGTCACTGAAGTAGGAAGAAAGCTTCAAATTTTTTTACTGTATGGTGATGCAGAGTTCTCAATGCTTTGTTATAAGTAAGAGAAACTTTGAACCAAACAGTAAGGTGATCCTTCATATTCAAGCATTGATTAAATATCTAATTTGTGTATATAATTGAAATGTATTTGTACTTGGAATGAGAATAATTTTAATTTGTATTTCCTTTATACTCGCTGGGGAAACGTGGAGGAGTATTTACATAAGTGAAGATTCAGCACAACATACTTAGATGATTGAATCTGTAACAAACGGCTTTTGCACAAATCCCAAATATTGTACCATTGTAAGATTTTCCATCTGAGAAAGCTACCTCAACAGTAATGACAACTTTTCAAATTGCTGAGCATAGGGTGAGAGGAAAAGAGTGAAGTTCTAAGCAGTTGACTGTGAGTGTTTGCTGCATTCACCTGTCCCCCACCTAGTTACTTGTAGCTGGGACAAAACTTACACTGCAGACAAAATGGGTGGTTTTAGAACAATGAATTTTCCTTCATCTAAAAATCTGTCATTTGTATGTTTTCAACTGAAAGAGTTATTTCAAAACTGTGAACTGGTGTGTTTGGGGAGCAGCAATTTGAACGAAAAGTGATGCTTTTCATGGCTTGCTAAACTTGGCTCTGGTCACATAAGTGGTGGTGGGCAGTTCCTGGTAGGTTTAATTGCAGCTAATGTTCTGTTTACATGGCAGTTGGATTTTTAAAAGAAAGCAACTATGGGAATACAAACCAATTTTGCATTCCTCAATACATGTGATTAGTTTTTAACATGTCCAAATTCACTTGCAGCAAGTTGTACATATACACGTGCTTCTCGTGAGCATATGCCTGCCTACAGAACTGTGAAAAGTAATTCTGTTTCAATGGGGTTTTTTTAACTGTATGTTCCTTAGATCACAAAAATTCTTAATGTTTGTAGATAAAATCTCTGAGGAAAAAATGTTGTAAGAATTTACTTTTGTTGCTTTTGTTCTTCGATCTTGAAGTCTATTTCCATTACTGGACAGGACTGGCAGGTGAATTGTGATTAACAGCACAGTAGCAAAAGAAGTTAAATACAGCTGACACTGTGGGCTTCCTTCAGTACTCTTCATTACTAGAAAGTGTAGCTCCCTGTTGACCTGGAGGCCTAGCTCTCCAGAGCAGTGCATGAGCAAAGAGGGTCTGGGTTTCCTTCTACCAAATGAAAACTCTTGCTTTTTCTTCTTCCCCACAGGAGGAGAGGTTCCATACACAACCCTGGCAACCCGACTGATGATGGGAGCTTGGTGGCTTTTTGCTTTGATTGTCATCTCCTCTTACACAGCAAACCTAGCAGCTTTCCTCACCATCACACGCATTGAGAACTCCATCCAGTAAGTTGATAAAGAATGAACTGAAGGAAAGGAGGGTGAACATATATATGCATGTAGAGGGGTATATATGTTCTACTTAAGTGTGAGAAAAGGAAGAAATTTTCTTCATCCTGAGAAGTAGTTTGGAAGCTAAAAATGACAACAGTATACCATAGACTGCCAGTTTCCCTCAAGACACTTCATCTATAGGATTAGAATTGTTGGCCTCTGGCAGATACTCTTCTGTGGCACGTATACATACATAGGCATACATATTTTGAAAGAAGCAATTGGGTTTGGGATAACTGGTGTATCAGTATTTGAAATTGGAAAGTTGTGTGCTTTGTGTTCTCAGGTTATGCCCTCCATCGAAATGCATCCCATAATACTTGCACACTGACAGTTTAATGAGGAGGAGCCCAATGCTTCTTCAATATTTGGGGAATAGTCAGTCAAAGCTGAATTTGCCTTTTCTTGCCAAGGCAAAGATGTGTTAATAGCAGCACACAGTGGAAAATAACTTCTGGTCACTTTGCTCCTTCTGCTCCCAAGTGCTTTCTTACTACATTAATGGATCATATTTCTCTCTTTTTTCCCATCTATTCGTTCTTTTGCTTCATGCCTTCCTAACATGAATGTCCTTGTCTTCTCCTTTTCCTTTTATGGAGAACTGTTTTTCTGTCACTCCTTCTAGCCTTTTTTCCAGATCATCTCATCTTTCCGTACCACAGGAACCTTTCTAGGTCTCCTACCCTTTCTCCCTCTACTCTGTTGTTCTCCAGTCTCCTCTCTTTCAGCAATCTGCATGCAGACTTATCCTCATTCCCACTGCTCTGGTGACCTCCACCACTCCTAAATCCTTTCTCCTGGGTAAAAGCAGAGATTAGAAAATACAATGAAACATTAGGTAATCAAGTACTCCAAGGGCTGGGCTGGCTGGTTCATCGAAGGTTTTTAATCTTGAGGCTGCACGTTCGTGAAAGTACGTGAAAGTGACAAGGTTAGCCTTTCCCATAAATTCTTCTTTGCAAAAATGGTAGAATGACTTTAAAGAAGAGGGTCAGGGGATTTTGTACATGCAAAGTAAGTAATTATGATATATTCAGTTTGTCCTTACAAGTACAAGCTATGCCTCTGCATCCTGCTTTGAAATTATGTCCCAACTAGTTTTGAAGTAGTCCAGGAAAATGTTCAAATTACTGTGGTAAATGTCTGAGTTTTAGTATCATGTGTACAAAAGAATAAAATATACTCAAACTATAATATAGCTCAGCTTTTTATTGCAGTTTATTATGATGTCACCAGAAAACCCTCAGTGGAATTCTGAGGTTATTATGTAGAGCTGGGAGTACATTGGTCTTTGTGCTGTATTATTTATGGCAAAGTCACTGGAAATGTTTTATTCAGTAGAAAATGTTGCAGCTGGAAAGCTCCTGGAATGAAAGAACAAAGACATTTTTTCAACAGCGCTTTCAGCTCAAAAATAGAGTAATTAGATGTGTTAAGTATCCATTAGGGAATTAAGTTATCCCATCTACTGTGGGAGTGTAAAACTTTAGTTTACAAAACTGCCAAAATTGGAACTCAAACCAGCACTATAAGAGAGAGGCTGTTTGTTTACCGTGCTGAATTACTGCAAACTGGGAAACATGAATAAGCGAATAAAGAAAAAAGCTGATGCCTTTTTTTTTTTTTTTCTCTTTTTTAACAGATCAGATTGTACCTTGGGGAGTTTTGAGGGCCAGAATGGAAATGAGTTTAAGTAGTTAAGGCTTTACTGCTTCACTAGCAGATTCTGCTTGTAGTGCTACCCAGCCAGCTTCAGAGAAGTCAGAAAAATGAAAGAAATTTAAGTCAGTGGGTTTGCACACACGTAACAAGTAGTTAATAGGTTTTCATTTCCAATTTCTAGCTAGCATCAGATATTACAGTGTGTTGCTGAAGGCATGGTCCTTGTGATATCTTTTACAGAAGATAGGAGGATTCGAGCAGCCCACAGCACATTTCATTTCCATGAACCTTTTGGTAGTTACTGCATTTCGGCCTTTGGATGTGTAACCAGAGCTCTGGCAGCTTACTTGTCTTGACTGGTATGAATGTTGGGCCACTTATCCTAGTCAGTGTCTCAACGTATCCAGAAGCCTATTTTGAGAAGGAAAGCGTAGCAAGCTTATGTTAGACAGTGTGCTAGGGAGGACTAGTGAAATGCTTTCTTTCCCTATTAGTGTCTCCTAGTAGGTCTTTACTGTATAACCTCACTTGAAGTTGATGGCATTTGTTCTCTGCTTTACTGATTAATTTGGATCAAATTGCTACACTTTCTAATGAACTTAGAGGAGTATTAATCTCCTTTGCAGACAAATTGCCACTATTCATACCTTTGGGAGCTCAGCTTCTCATCTTCTGCCAACAGGCAGTGTCAGGAGTAGAGGCACTCAAATCTTTGTGTAGTTCCTAGATGCATCTTTTGTTCACTACTTGCCCCACATTGCAGACGACGTTTAAATCAAGACAGTCAGTATTTCAAATGCCAAAACGTTGTGGCGGCAAAGCATAACTTCTATGTTCCTTAAATCTTTATATCACTGTCTCAAATGCAACATGAATGAATAGTAATTAAGAGTGGCTTTTCTCAGTAAATGCCAGATAAATTTGGAGGTCTCGAGCTAGCTCCAGCACAACCTCAGCAGCAATCTGCCCTTCCAGGTAACTCCCTCAAATTTGTATACTGAGCATGATGTGCTGTGGTATGGAATACCCCTTTGGTTAGTTTGGGTCATGTGCCCTGTCTCTGCTTCCTCTCGGCTTCCTGTACACCTCCTCACTGGCAGAGCATGAGACTGAAAAGTCCTTGATCAGGGTAAGCAACAACTAAAACATCAGTGTGTTATCAGCATTGCTCTCAGACTAAAGCCAAAACACAGCACTGTACCAGCTACTGAGAAGCAAATTAACTCCATCCCAGCTGAAACCGAGGACACCATGATTCACTTGAAGCTAACATGTCCCTAAGGCTCTAGAAAGCTCAATAAACCTGACAAGTTTTCTGCAAGGATGGTTACACAAGAATGCAGTAATTGGAGTAGATATTTCCTTATGCTGAAAATCAGAATGTTCTTAAACCTTTCCTTTGATGTGGTTCACCCAAATCTTCAAACTGGCTAGCAAGCTGTATTACTAGATTTTGACATAGCCATCACTGCCAACAGTCAAATCTCTTGACTTAGTGTGCCCTGTTCCCTAAGCCTGGCTGTGGGGAAGCATTGGAAAGCTTTATCTGAATTAGTCATAAATAAAGACTTCAGTGTAAGCCATGCCATCAGTTATTTTATCCTAAAATTTAGTGACTACTTCATGCAGAGAGTTTCGTGCAACAGCCAAGACTTAAAAACACAGCTAGCCTAAATCATTCTGTAATCCAGATCTACAGAGATACTTTGATGCCCAAGCCTCTGACCCGTAGTGGTATTTAACCACCTAAAAAGGAATTTGGTTATTCCTTTATGGAGCTGACCTTCTGTTTTTCTACATTTTCTGTGTACTTTTTAAATGCTTTTGGCCGACATATAAGAAAAACCTGTTACCAATTCTAAGCCTAGGATTTGAATTACAGAAGATGGTATGCTTTGGGGAAAGAAACATATGCAAATCCTAATATGTTTTGTTTTTTTTTCATGCGAGTTGAAAGCAGAGATAATTTTTTAAATTACAAAGTCATTAATTTGTACTAAGCCAGAAAATGAAAGTGACCTGACAACTGCTGCGTGAATGAGTAGAATGCTAAACAAAATCAACAAAGGCTGAAAAATACATATATCTGTTAATAATTCATTCTCAATTGACTCAGTTCATCCTCAGAATACCCCTTTATTGTAGTTAATCTGTGTAGGATAGTATTAGTATCATCTCAGTAACTGCAATGAGAAGAAAACTGAACTTAAAGAACAGACATAACATTTTTGCCCACAGTGCTTCATGATTGATAATCAAAAATAAGTGAACTGTGACCTGGCTGTTGCTTCTCTAGAAGTAGAATTTGTATGTAGACAAACTCATTTACAGATATTTTATTTTATAACAATTTTTTTTCAACTATATCTTCCTTTTTTATTTTTAAGCTATTTTTGTCATTCGTTACCTTATTGCTTCAGAATTAGAAATTCAAAGAGATAAATGTTTTAAAATGTGGGATTATAATTCTTTTACTCATGTCAGATGTGTGCTTTGCTTTGCAAGTAGTTACACTGAGATCAGTAAAACTATCACAAAATTAAATTCCCATCCAGTGTGGATAACAGTATCAGAAATCAGGCATCAATGGATACCCCATAGGAATTAGCCAGCCTGACAAATGCTTTATCCTTATTTTGAGATCTTGCGTGGCAGCTTTGTAGTGAGACTGGGTGATCTAGTGAGGCTGGGAGTTTATGTATCCACTAGCTGTATTTGTCTGAGCAGAGAATGAGTTGTTTAATCCAGGAATAAAGGTACATCGAACAATGTGTAACCTACAAACCAGGCTGGAGGCAAAGTAGTTATAAAAATTCTTTCTGCTGGAAAAGAACCTCAATGGTTTAATAATTTTATTAGTTCTGTCAAGGCTTGTCATTTCTCTTTGTTTTGCTGTACCTTGGCTGCTGGGTTGTGAATGTCATACCAGTGGTCTGCAGAGTTGCAGATTATAAAACACAGTTTCTGAAGGAGGTCATATATATTATGATCCCATTCGACATGTTTGTGTGAGGGGATAAGTCACTGATGTGACAGTTTGTTTCCATTTCTGCAGCTTGGCTACAGAGCAGCATGCATACATGTACACCTCGAAGGCTCCAAAACTTCTTCGTTGCTCCTCAGCATAGGGTCAGGTGAACCAAAACTTGGGTTTACTGCTGGCAGTGTTTAGCACATCTGTAGAGTTTATACTCA
Organism: Myiopsitta monachus; assembly: GCA_017639245.1. Classification (NCBI taxonomy): domain Eukaryota; kingdom Metazoa; phylum Chordata; class Aves; order Psittaciformes; family Psittacidae; genus Myiopsitta; species Myiopsitta monachus. The sequence continues at coordinate 66,702,180 of CM029917.1, read as the reverse complement.
TACTTACTTTGCTCTTCTCCTCTTGCCATCATTTTCTCAGCATAGAACAGCACCTGCAATTGTGAAAAGATGCAGAGCAGGGCAGCTGAGATAAAACCTATGTTTTAGGACAGCACACCAAACAGTAAAGAACTGCAGGATAGTTAATGCCAGACTTGGCAGCTACAACATGCCTTCCTGAAGGCATTGACATAATTCTCCTCCTCATTATTTCCTAGCTGGTGATGCCTTTGTGTCTTGCTTGCTTCTCAGACTGCTTATAATATGCTTCCCATACCTGATTGTAGCACACTTTTGGAATAACAGCTCATGTCTTGTGTAGGTTTGCCTTTCTGAAAATAGCGAGATTGTTTTTATAGCCACAAGATATACAGAGGAACTCTTTTCCTTTTGTGTTCTAACTGTACTGTTTTGTGATAGCAAATACACGTAATTTATATACCAGTTATCAATAATATTTCAGCAAAAATACATTGTTGCTTGTTTTTATTGGAAATTATATGGCTTGTAAAGTAATGACTGCAATTTCAGTAGGTGTTGTCACTAGAAATTGGAGACTCAGTAAATACTTTTTGTAGACTTTTTTAACAGTATGTATGACAAATAACACAGCAATTACAGGACATGACAGTATGCACCTTGTGACAGTTCATTGCACTTCTAAGCACTGCCAGGGCATGCAGAAGTGGGTTGGCAGCAGCAACACAGAATTGATGAATATAGAATGTTGTATTTAGCTAGTTCATTTCATGAGTGATGTTTTTGACAGATGATTTACTGTCAATGCAACAGTAATGCACTTACTTCTACACAACACTTTGCCTAATGGTGAAACAGAGAGAAATCCTCACAAGGCCCACCCCTGTCTACTGGGGTGCCTTTCTGCAGAGCTGCACTGCCAGCCTGAGTTGTTGCAGGGGGTTATTTCTCCACAGGAGTACATGGCTTTGTATTTTGGCATTGCTGAATTTTACACTACTTCTGTCAGCCCATTCCTTCAGCCTTTCTAGGTCCATCAGGATGATAGCCTCTCCTGGAGCTATCAGCTGGTCTTCCAGTTCATGTCATCTGCCAACTTGACAACAGGGTAAGGTCATGTCTCAGGTTAGACTTCTGTGGTACCTATTACCAGCTTCCAGGTGAACTACCCTGTGAGCCTGATTATCCAACCAGGAATTTATCCATCTTGTTTCCTACCCAGCCAGACCTGATCATTTAATTTGGATACCTGAATATTATGGGAGACAGTATTGAAAGCCTTACTAAAGTTAAGTTATACTACAGCCATTTCTCTAGTCTTGTCCACAGATTAAGTCATTTTATTATTGAAGGCAACCAGATTGGTCAGGCACGACTTACCTTTGGTAAGTCAATGCTGACTGCTCCCAGTCAGCTGCTTCTCCTTCATGTACTCAGGAATGCACTCTTGAGAGAACTCACTCAATGCTGTTGGATAGCCTGCCTGAATTCCATGAATCATCTTTTTATCTTTTTTTTAATATAGTCTGACATTTCTTTTCTCCAGTCATGAGGGATCTCCCCTGCTCTCCTTCACCTTTCAAAAATTAAAGCAAGAAGTCTTGTAAGGACATTGGCCAGCTCTCTCAGCATACTTTGATGTAGCCTGCCAGCTCCATGGACTTCTATTGGTCTAGTGCTCTCAACCAGTCCCTGTCTTGTCTGGTTGGCATTTACTTGACCACCTACTGCTGTTTGTTCATTGCCTCCTTGAGCCCTGCCTCTAGTCGCAGAGACCTGGGAGACCTTGTTGAGGAGAGCGAGGCAAAGAAGTCAATGAGCATCTCAACCATAGCTGTGTCTGCTGTACCCATCAACAGGTCCACATTTCCCTTGTTCAGGCTTTTAGTTCTGTGAAAGCTGGTCTCGTTACCCTTGAAGTCCCTCGAGCATCCACTCTGAGTATTTGCTTTCCTAATGCTATCAAGAGTTACCAGGAAGCATTTCTAAATTCTACCATTATAGCCAGTCCATACTTCTACTTTCCATACATTGTTTGGTAAGATGAAAGCCTTTTTTAAATTCTTGGGATTTTCAGTAATTTCAAAGTCTAGTAGATGATTGAATTGCTTTCCCTGGAGAAACCTACCTGGTGTCTGTGTCTAACTTTCAGGACTGATCTTAAAAATTGTATCAATCCTTATTTCAGCTTATTTACTACATCTAACTTCTTAATAGTTTACTTTCAGTAATTCCCCTGATTACAACTACATCCTTTTAAAAATATTTACTGCTTCCTTTTCACACACTGGCTGTAATGAGGTTTTGCAGTTTTGCTAACATCTCATAGGTGTTTCAGAACTCATAGGTGTTTATCTGGGCTTGATAATTTTATTTTTTTACTTTTCAGTTACAGATTAGCCATAGTACTTACTCTCCTCATACCTTAGTCCACTAAAGTCTCACATTTTTCTTCCTAAAAAAAGGGCATGTTCAGTCCTCTGGTAGAAGACCAATATACTTGGTTTCAGGAAAAGTTTCATCTAGCAGCTTACCTTTGATGATCCCATATGTGTAGATTCTTTGAAGGTTATGTTCGTGAAGAGGGATGCCATATTGTTGGACAAAGAGGAGAGGACTGTGGGGGTTTAATACCATCAGCTGTTTACTCTTGAAAACTTAATTTATATTTGTTATATGTTATCTGCTTATAATTTAGCTCTTGTTCAATGTTCTTCTAAGCACACATCTGAATTTTAAAGGATTTCTTTTTGACTCAACTAACCTCTAAACCCTTGCCATTGAGCTCTATTGATTTCTTCTGTTCCTGCTTTCTGTTGGGTTCAGAGGCATGCATTTCCTTTGAGATTCGATTACTGTTTTCTTCAGTGCCATCCCTGAAACATCTAAGAATTTGTCCCCCACCCCACCCCCATAGGACCATTTTCACTAGTCTCTATATTTACACATTTCAGGAACACAACTTGGAATTTTATGAGTTTTCTGCATTTGGGCTTGCATTTTCTGTGGCTGCAGTGAGCTTTTACAATTTGCTATTGCCTACTTCAGCACAACATTCAGCCCCTTGATTTGTCCTTTGGTGTCACCCACTACATTTAAACACTTTAGACAAAGTTCATTTCTGCCAGGAAAACTTTAACGTATTTTAGGCATAGATGTTTTCAAGTAGTTATTTTGAAACCTTAATGAATGTTATTAAAGAACCAAAGGTACTGGAGAGCAATTCTATAGGACAGGAAAATAAAGGCCAAGAGGTAAAGACACTTAAAGGGTTCTAAAATGTATTTTTAAGTCCAAAGCAGGATTGGCAAAATCATATTTGGGATGTTGTAGTAACTTCTAAACCGATTAAATTTTCTTACTTACAGGGAATGCGTAAGACCAGATAATATGTAAAGTAGAACAGATTTACTGGTCTAAATAACATGTACTGTGATGAAAAGGCAGTTCACGAAACCACAACAGAAATCTTCCTGTTGCTGAAAATAGTGTAGGATGTGACCTGTGTGGTGGGTGCGCAGTTCGGTGCAGGAATACCACAAAAAAGCTGCTCTTCATTGTATAACCCAGTAGTACTTAGAAGTACTCAGAGCCGGGTGCTTTGTGCTAGATATGGTGAGTTCTGGTGCTAATACTCCTGCTCCCCTGCAGTCAGATGTGTGGTGGTACTGCAGGCTCATAAGTGGTTACTTAATTCCTGCTGAACTTGCTGTGTATGGTTGGAGAGACTGCAAGGCTCCATCCTCTCCTTTGCCACTGCTCAAAGGAGCTTGGCATTTGACAAGATCCTCTTACTCCTTTTGTTGCTCTCTTTCCATCCTTTTTCACTTTTTCCATCGCTTCTTTTCACCTCATGTTTCTCCTTGTGTCTTAACTGTATAATTTTTTAGCCTCACTTTGTCTTTTAAGAAAGAAAAAAAAAAAAAAAAGAATGAATAAAAAAACCACAAACCACCAAACAAAAGAAACTGGCTTGATATCTGTCTTCCAATGTATTGCCCTTTGCTTGCCTGCAGCTCTTTCGTGTTGAAAATGTGGCTTCAAGTCCCCTGTGTCTCTTTTCTTCACCCACAATTAAGGTCTCTCCAGGATCTCTCAAGGCAGACGGATATTCCTTACGGCACTGTGTTGGACTCTGCAGTCTATGAGCATGTCCGAGTGAAAGGGATGAATCCTTTTGAGAGGGACAGCATGTATTCCCAAATGTGGCGGATGATTAACAGAAGTAATGGTTCGGAGAACAATGTCTTGGAGTCGACTGCAGGTATCCAAAAGGTACTGGTATAACTTATTTTTGTCTTCCCATTGGAGATGATCTGTTTTAACACCACATTTGCTTAGTTGTTGCTTTTAACTATAAGGGGTGCATTTGCACCCAGATAATGATCATGCCTGGTATCAATTTCTGCAAGCCGATTGCATCAGCACAGAGGATTGTGACTTCTCAGCATGTAGTTTGCTTTCAACAAGGTTTTAAAATGTAAGTACCTGGACTGTTTTCTCTGAAAAGGATTTATAGGTATGAGAGATGAATGCATTTGTCAGAATGCAGAATTGGAATAGGATCACTGGACTATAACCCCAGAAGTTATGTGGCAATGTACTGTACAAAGCTTAAAGCACTTTTAATACAAGACATTGATAAACTTTTTTTTGTAGACTCCTGACACTGAAAATCTTGGCTTTCAGTTGTAACATTGAGTCATGCATTTTTTGAGAGGGGCAGGCAAAAAAGATGATCTGGCTTTAAAGAAGAGTCTCACAGCTACCCTCTGTAGTTACCCTCTTTGAGAGCCAGAGACAATTTGTGTAGGCACATTTGTGAATGCAATAGCTCCCTCCCAGTGTTTTGGTTGACAGCTACAGCTTTCATAAGAACACTAGTCCGTGAAAGGGTTTGGTATGAAAGTGAATATGAGTTTCTGAGTGACTGTGTACAAACTTTTTCACCTACTGTTGTATTTTCACAGAGACAGTTTTAAATAAAATCTGAGTAATATAATATTTTGTAGATCTTAAACTTCAGACTTTGAAGGTTGATTAGAGCAAATATCCATGAAGTCGTGTTCACTTGTTCTAAGCTTGGCTTAGTGACTTCTGAAAATCCAGACAAACACTGCTTTTTGTCTCCACCAATATCCAGGAAAACCTATAATTTCTGGTGTTTTCGCACTGGATACAAACATATGAGAGAAAAGAGTATCTTAAAAATAATGATGAAATCACTGGTAGTCTCTTGATAATAAAAGAACTACAAAATAACAAAGATTATTTGAGTCTTAAAAATCACTAATCCACCCTCTGTATAACTGAGATCATATTTCTCCTCTGAAGGACTAAGCAGCATGAAAGAAGAGGCAAGAGAGGCCTTGGGGAACCGTACTTTTGAAACCCCTTTAGATAAAGTCATAAGATGAAAAAGCCAGGAAAAAAAAAAAAAGACAGTTTGAAGATTTATTGGCTAGAGGAAATTGCTTTTTTTGAGAAAATCTATTTTAGCTCAGTTTGGAAGAAGCTGATAGAGCTGGGGTTTGCCTTTTGTATATATATATATATATATATATATATGAAAAAGCTGGCCTCTTTCTGGTTTGCCTCCCCAGGTTATACTCAGGGTTTCAGAAGAATAAAAAAACAGAGCACATCAAACACACCTATGTTGACTAATGGATTTTAGCTGAAAATTCAACCAGGGTATCATGGTGGCAGATAATTCCAGATTGCAGTCTTTGATTTCTCATTCCTAGAAACATGGCAGTTGCTGTCCTAAAGCCTATAGTACCAGAAATATCTGAGTTATTTAATTTCTCATGCCTCTGCTTCCCAAGAATAAGCGCTTGGAAATAATGGTGTTGAAAAACAGAGCTGCAGCCTGGGAGCAAAGAACCCGCCTTTCAATTTTAAAATATCAGAGGGCTCAGGCCTCATTCTAATGAACATATACATCTACCTATATGCAGTTCCCTCCCGTTCTTTCATCTGAAATGAAGAAATGACAGGAAAAGATTGTTTGTCACTTGCTGTTCAAGCAAAAGCTTTTGGGAGATCACATTTGGCCTGATAGGGAAGAAAGCTGGATCAAAAGGAGCGTGACCAGCAGGTCGAAGGAGGTGATTCTTCCCCTATACTCTGTTCTCACGAGACCTCACTTTGTGTATTGTGTGCAGTTCTGGTGTCCTCAACATCAAAAGGACATGGAACTGTTGGAACAAGTCCAGAGGAGGGCTACGAGGATGATCAGGGGACTGAAGCAACTCCCATATGAAGATAGGCTGAGAAAGTTGGGGCTGTTGAGCCTGGGGAAGAGAAGGCTGCATGGAGACCTCACAGCAGCCTTCCAGTATCTGAAGGGGGCCTATAGGGATGCTGGGGAGGGACTCTTCATGAGGGACTGTAGCGATAGGACAAGGGGTAATGGGTTCAAACTTCAACAGGGGAAGTTTAGATTGGATGTAAGGAAGAAATTCTTTACTGTAAGGGTGGTGAGGCACTGGAATGGATTGCCCAGGGAAGTTGTGAATGCTCCATCACTGGCGGTGCTCAAGGCCAGATTGGACAGAGCCTTGGGTGTCATGATGCCCCCATGCCAGGGGGGGTTGGAACTAGATGATCTTAAGGTCCTTTCCAATCCTAACTATTCTATGATTCTATGAAGAATGTGATGTTAACAGCTATTATTAAGCAAGAAAAAATAATATTTAAAAAGGTATCTGATCAAAGGTTTAAAAAGTTATCTAATAAAAGGCAGAGATTATAATCTCTGTAACATGCTTCAGAAAAGTTAAAGCATTTCAGAGGAAAGAATTCATGGGTCCCTTTAGCTTATTTATGTACTTCATAATGTTCTTCAGGGTCTTGAATGTATTTAACAGGCCGCATCAGAGCTATTAACCAGATTATAACACTGGACAAGCTGAGCCAACAGGTCTCCCTCTGTGCTTTGTTTTGTTTCTACCATTAATCAGCACTAAAGCATGACTGAACAGCAGTTTATTCAGGTTCTCTGAGGCTGTTACCTTGGCGTTCCTAGAGTGCCAAGTGAGGGCTGAGAATTAAGTGCTTCCAAATGGGTCTGTGGAAGGGGATTTCCACTAGGCTGTCTAATAACTGTGAAGGGACTGTAATAGGAGGGACCGGCATGGGAGAGAGGTGTGCAGGAAGGATGTTATGGATGCAGTGGCCATGCTTGTCTTTAACAGCAGTCCCTGCTGCACCCTCTCCGATGTTAAATGGGTTTTCAAGCAAACACCACAGAAGAGGCTTTGCCAAATGTCTTAAAAGTTCTTCAGTTAGGGTTGATTTTATTCCACAAATTACAGGGGTACTCTTTTTATTTTAAGGAACATAGCAATTTAATAGCGATGCATATATAAACAGGAGGAAGGGGAGCGGGATCAACTGCCGATTTACTCATTGCATCATCCCGCTTGCTCAGCAAGACTGCGTGCTCTCTGTACCAGTGACTGTATGGGGAATAGCACCTGTATGAGTGAAAATACAATACAGCCAAATGACAGTGATTGTGTAGTCCCATTCTGCATCAGGCAATCTACTGGTTTGATCTGCTTTTCCTGGCAGGAGGGCAGGGCTGGCAAGGGAAATAAGATGGGAAGTTCGTTTCATTGTAAGTTTTCAAGTTTTGATATTTATTCGTCCTGTTCTTCTCATAAATCAGCTGCATGCATACATGTGTGTGCTCCTATTCCATCTGTACTGAACAGCTGTATACACCATCAGGTCTGTTTAGAGAGCAGCTGGGTAGATTTACGCTGAAGAACGAGCAGAGATACGTTAAACAGGAGGTAGCCTGAAAAGTGCAGGCCCTTTAGGTATTTTCGCCACTTATTGTCTCTTTCTTTCTCAAAAGGCAACAAAAAGCAGTTGAAGATCTTAATTGAAGGTAGGGAGGTATTTAGTTGTTTTCCTGCTCAGCCAAATCAAACTGGATACGGAGGGTAGATGTATTCCTATATATGCCTGGATTAGTCTGAAGAATATTCACTTTTATCTTTTTTTCTTTATTATTCCTAAGTATTTCATGTTTTTCAAATTGATTTTCCTTTTTTGCATAGGTTATGAAATATGCATCTCATTGTGTCAAAGGAATCTCTATTTTCATGGAAGTTATTTATTCAGAGAGGATTTACAGAGGCCTAAGTCATGCCTGCTTAAACATTCATTGAGGACTCCAAGAAAAATCATTTAGGCTTAAACATATCACATTACATACCTCTTTATGTCTTCTTGAAAAGCACATTACCCTGCTTAATCCTTTACAAGCACTACAGGCTTTCCTATCCTTGGAACTATTCCCATTTAAAATATAATGAAGCACTTCCATTGTGCCCCTGTCTGCTCTTTGTTCCCTAGAGTATAATATTGCCTAATGCCCTATCCTACCCACCTTGTTCCTCTGAACATGATACCATAGCCTACAGCGTCTGCATTTTTCTCAGCAGTGCAAAGTGGAAAATTCCTCTCCCAGGCTGCATCATCAGAATCCGAATATGTTTGAAACCTCTGTCTGTTTAACTCTATCTGCAAAACATTTAGCCAGTAGGAAACTTGCGAGTGACTGTCAGGTGAAATAATGCTTCTGGATGGTGCATTGTAAGAAACTCCTCTTAGGCTCTCATATTTCCTCTTCATCTTGCACATGGTATCAAAAGGAATTTGATCTTGAGATTTTCTTTTTCTTATGATCCTACTTGCATTGTCAGTGGAAACATGCTAGCAACTGCCAAGCCTGTTTGTTTTCCCTGGACATGAGGAAGGCCATGATCAGGGGATGATCAGGAGACTGGGGCACCTCCCATATGATGACAGACTGAGAAAGTTGGGGCTGTTCCGACTGGAGAAGAGACCTCGTAGCAGCCTTCTAACATCTGAAGGGGGCCTAAATGATGCTGGAGAAGGGACTCTTTATCAGGGACTGTAGCAATAGGACAAGGGGTAACAGGTTCAAATTTAAACAGGGGAAGTTCAGGATAGATATATGGAAGAAGTTCTTTACAGTGACGGGTGGCGAGGCACTGGAATGGGTTGCCCAAAGAAGTGGTGAATGCTCCATCCCCGTCAGCGTCCAAGGCCAAGTTGGACAGAGCCTTGGGCGACATGGTCTAGCATGAGATGTCCCTGCCCATGGCAGGAGAGTTGGAACCAGATGATCTTAACCCAAACCATATGATTCTACAACCCTGGGGATGGCACTTTTACCTTCCTGAGAATACTGAAATAGTAATAATATTGTTTAAACTACCTATGAGTAACAAAGCTTTGCTGAGCTGATTTGTCTGGGGAAGAAAGGGGTAATAATGATTTGCAATTCTGTGCTAGAACAAGTTGTTAATAACTGGACATGGTTATTCTGCATTTATTTTCAGCAATAGCAACAGCATGAAGGTTGGCCAAAAGATGGGCCAAAGCCCTCCCAAATTAACTAATTATTTACTCACAGACTTGCCGTTAGAATCATGTTTTAGTGGCGGATATGCTGATCACACCACAAAAATACCTTGTTAATATGTGCAACTCCATACAACTTTGCTGTGAACATTTCTGCCTATGGAGTTGGCCAATAAAAAGACACTGAAACCAAGAGATAACTGAGACAGACTTCTTGGGTATTGGACCTGTACCAATAGCAGTTTCACAGTGGCTAAGAAAGGCATAGGAAGCAAAAAAAGACAAGAGCATATAAAAATTCTGTGGTTGTACTCCAGTCCCCCTTATATTTTAACTCACTACAAGGGGGTCAGCTATGCTGTGCAGCTGTTGGTTAGCAAACTAATTATCAACCCAGACACTGGTTCCCTGGTTCCCCTATGCCTCTGGAGGTGATGCTTCCTGGGCAGATGAGATGTTCTGTTCCTGCTCTACAAGTAATAAGGGTCAGCAGTATTCTTAAGACCTTGACATGTTCAGCCCCACAGCTGAAAGTGCAATTTATCTATTTTGCAATTACTGTCTCCTCTACAGTCCATGACTTGGAGCTGACAGGTGTCTGAGGGTACAAAATGTACCTACTGTCCTCACTTTGTATTTTCATGGATAGTCTGGCTATTTATTTGTTTTTCTATAATCCTGTGTATCTTTGCTTCCAGATCTAGGTCTTGCAGCAGTGCAAACATTTAGAGTCCTGATGAGAAAGCACTACAAGTGCACTGTGGGGCTTCTTTCGGGCATTATCAAAAGCTTAACAGTTGCCTGGTTAGGTTAGGGGCCCTGTGTGTGGATGTATAATAACTGATCTGTGACATTTTACAGAGCATGAGGAAGATTCTGTGCATAGCTTTAAAAATGAGATGTGATACTGTATGCCTCATTTTCTCAGAATTCAAGGTAGGCTCAACAAAAGGCTTGCTCCCCCTCACGAGCACCTAAGCATATACTAAAGTTTGATCCACCTTTGACTTTGTAGAGAGTTTTCACAGGTTTTGTCTCAAGTAGAGCACCTGTAAAAGTTATTTTCTGCAGTTTGGCTTTATTCAAATGAAAATGTAAGTCAAAATTTGAGTCAGCCTATGTATCAAGTATTGCATCGGCACAGACATATTCACCCAACTACTAAGCAAGTGAGCTACTGCAGTATTCCTTTTGTCTCCAAAGTTTCCTGAAAATTTTATCTGAGTTCATCTCCTGTTTCATCTTACATGCTCCCAAATGCACCTTCCCTTTTTTGCTCTCATTGAAATGCTATCCAAGTTGCTCGTGACTTCTGTTCAAACGTCAGTCTGCATATGCCTGCCAATCACTTCAAGAACCTCAGATGTCACTGACTGATGTCCTGCTGCGGTGAGGTGCCACTCTGCCTTCCCCGACTGTCTTTGCTTGCTCGCACTCTTATATCTCTATTATTTTGGAGAATTTTCCAAATCTGTTCTCCAATTTTTGTGGGCTACATCCAAGACCATAGCCCTTTGTATCTCATCTCTGAGTGTTGTCAAGACCAAACAAATTCAACTAGTGGCTCCCGGGAGCCAACTTACAGTTCTGCTTCTCTTATGCTAAAGTGAGTTCCTTCTATCTGAGATTAAATGTGTGTGTTTTCCCTTACTGTGTTTCCATGTCTGACCACGAACTTAGTTCAACTTACAACCTGCAGTAGGTGACTTCATCATCTTTTTCTTTCCTGTAGCTTTCTATTGCTTAAGCTTGTGTGTCTGTTTCTATTCTTCACTATGAGAGTGATGAGACACTGGCACAGATTGCCCAGAGACACTGTGGCTGCCCCATCCCTGGCAACATTCACTTAGATCCTTAAACTGTCATGGCTACAACTGTGCTCCCATCGTGTGTAGCTTTAGGTACCTAGTTTAGGTGCTGACGTTTCTTTTCTAGCTATTTTAGACAGACAGTTTTCTTCTCTAGAGCATGGTTGAGAGTGCCTAAGATGGGAATTTGTTTTTCTTGGCAGCATATTTTGTACAGTACCTACTGAAATAAGATCATATTGCATGGATAGAAATGTCAATAAATAAAAAGAAATAGCAAAATATACTAATTTTGCTTGAATCCTGCAGAATTGCATTCTTCAGAGAGCTGAGTCCATACTTTTTGGCTTGCAAAAGGACAGCTAACAGCCCTTTGAGGAGTAAGCATGGGATGGGGGAGTCCCCATGGGGGACTTCATCCTGATGGCCAAATGCAAAGCTAAGTACTTCATGCCTGTTTTAACAAGGCAAAACAATCCACAAAGGAAAATTGATTCCTTTGTTGGTGGAGTTTTCTCTTGAGTTTTCTCTTGTGTAAGAATGGACTACTTAAGATGGTGTCATGAGATAAAAACCTTTCATGTATTTCTGTCCTGATGGAAGGAGACCAGATCTGTAGAAGTGTGAGGCTAGCTGTCACTGTAAGATATATGGTGTATTACCAAACATGTGGTCTAAAACAATTCTCATGCACATGTGAAAAGTAGTATTAATTTTGCGTTCATTATCCCTCTGTCTCTACCTGTAGAAATAACAAATAGGAGTTTCCTTTCTTCTTTTATTGTTTGGTTTTTTTTTTTCCTTTTTCTGGAGAACTTTGGATATTTCTGATAAGTGGGGAAAGCAGGGCCGCAACACCACACTGATAGCAAGCGTAGCTGGACCACAGTATGCAGAATAACTGCTTGTGGCTGCGTATATGAGGAGTTTGTATCTGGTGATGCTTAGTTTATCCCCCTTATATCCCCTCGTGCTTTTTTCTGGTAGTGTGCAGCTTTGGGAATTGCTGTCTGAGTGGCATGTATTCCCGTTTGTTTCTGTGCCCATATCACATCTGAATACCATAATCCGGAGCTTTATATATGAGAGACTTTACATTTCTGAATACTAAGCAGCATGAGTGTTGCTTTCATTTGCACTGGCAAGTGATGAATTGTAGAAATTCCAAGCTCCCTCCTGAAGCTGGGATATTAGGGGATGAGAAATTTTAGAAGAGAGCAGGAAGTAAGAAAACTGACAGTTATGTGATAATTTAAGAAAAAGAGTGTATTTTCAGTCAGTGATTGTAAAAGCTGAGCATGAGTATGTCAGAGTAATGCTCAAAGGAAATTTTTTTGCTAGCATTATTTCTTGCTGAAGTTTTCTCAGCTGACCACACTCATTATTTGGGAGGCACTTGTTAGAAAGAATAGCATAAACAGGAAAAGACTGGTGAACCCATCCCTACAAACAAGTAGCTTAATTTTTCCATGTTTGGATCTAACAGAGCAATGCTGTTGTCATATTCCATTTAAAAAAAAAAAATGTTCCTGGGTATTTGGTGTGTGACAAGTGCATTTATTATGTATGCATTAGCTCAGGAGAGGTCTGAAAGAGAAACAGCTCTCATGGGTGCTGTTACAAACCATCTCATGAGTCAAATGCAGGCTTTAGTAAAGAGTGGAAAACAGGAAATGCTTTTATGGATGTACTTGCAGCAAAATTAAAGTTCTGCTGCATATTACTCTCTCAAAAACAGAATTAGATTATGTTCTCCGTTCTGTTTACCAGCTGCAGAAAACTGAAAGGGTTTGGGACAGGAAGATTCTTCAGGGCAGAGAGGTACTGAGGAGGCAGTTTTGTTGCATGTCAGTTGTCATCTGGGCACTACTGCTAGAGTGACAGTGGTTCTGATGTGGCATCTTACAGTGAAAGCATGTTGGATTATATAGTGAAAAAGGAATACAGGGAAACCTCTGCTAGATAATAAACTTCTTCCAACCCATAAATCTACTTCTAATGCAGTTGGTAAAATTGTTTGTACTACCTTCATAGGCTCTTCCATCTGTGGCATTATCTCTGAAAAGAGTTTGACCAGCAGCTTTAAAAGACCAAAACCTGGAGAAGAATGAGCAAGCTGTGCTGTGATGCTAGCAGAGTAGGGAACCTCCCCTTGTATGTCAGCAGCTTGTGGAGGGGTGCATCCTTGTTTTGATTTTTGAGTAGCATGTCCATTACCTCAGGTTTTGTTACTGCAGGGTGACTTTGAGCTCAGTGCTTACTGCTCAGCTGTATTAAAGACTAGTGTCTTCAGAAATGGGGTGTGCTGCTTGCGTGTTATTCTGTTTTGGCAAGTTGTCATTTATTTTGATTTAGCAGGAATTGGAATGAATATGATATAACAAGTCCTGTTACATTTTTGGCATCTGAGATGGATCTTTATTAAACAAGGGAGAGAGCTGATGGAAGTTACAAACTCCTACAAGTATGCTTTCCAAGTCTGGTCAGAAAATGTGGGCTATTTCTATGCAACCTATGAGGAAGAAGGTTGGGATGAGTAAAACATTCTTCTTGAATTATTTTTTGTTACTTCTTCAGGTCACTTCTTACAGCAAATTTCCTATGGAGGGCGAAGGAAAGTTTTGAATTCGTGCAGTTTAACAACCACACATTTTCTTTTGTACCCAGATCTAGTTCCATATCTGTTTTCAAAACCATCGGTAGAAAAGGTCTGTCAAAAACTGCTGCCTCGGGGAGAAATAGAAATTTGGAATTATATCCCCTCCTTTCTCAACTCCTTCTGTCCTCCCCATTTTTTTCTCTCATTCATGCAAAGGAGGCAGTAAACCCACAGCTCCTTCACCAAACACCCTCTGTGGCTCATGTCGCTTCCCACAACAGAGGCAGATGTGCATGGTTTGATTCCTCATTTTGGTTTCTCATTATCCTAAGAAAGAAAAACTCTGCAGAGTGCCTGACAGAGAAGAGTAGTTCGGCATTTAGACCATTCTGGTTTGGCTACAGGGACACAAAAGGTATCAGGCATCTGTTATTCTGGTCCTGTGAGCTCTTATTTCTCCATTTTATCTCCATTAACTTACTGTTTGTCCTACAGAGGTTCTTTAACATTTTCAGATTCATGAAGATGCTGGGGGCTACACAGACTCCTACCCAGATCCAGCAACCTTGTCTCATTCTTTTCCTTCTGAATTCTTGACTTTGTTCCCTCACCCTTACTTTTTCATTCTTCTGCTTTTGACACACTGTCCCTTCTGTTTGGATACCAGCTACTCCAACTGTTTCCCAGCTCTCTGAGCATTTCTTCTTTCCAACCTTTGCCTCTCTGTGCAGTCACACATCCCCTTTGCTACCTCCATCAGCTTACATTGTTTCTCTGTGCAATGAACTCTGTGAATTTCAATTTGCAATCAGATGAAGCTTTCTGAAACTCTGTCTCTTTGAAACCCAGTTGCAGGCTCATAGTGTGGTGAGCTGCACTGGGGATGTATCACAGATCAGGGGGAACACAGGCACTGTTTAACAATTGATGGAAACAGGAGAGCATACTCTTGCTTCAGGCACAGAACTTGGTAATGTGTTCACTTTCTTGCTTTAATGTTTCCAGCCAGTATTTTTGTGTATTAACATACTTTAATAATACCCAAATACATTGTGATGCATTAAGAAATGCAAATTATGGGATTAACTGTAAGGTTGTTTAAAGGATATATGCAACAGAAAAGACATAAGAATAGAAGTAATCGACTATGAGGCTGCAAGTCTAAAATGGTGAGAGAAGTATAAGAAGTAACAGAGAGATCTCATTTCATATTTTTTTTAAGCTACTGTGCCAATCATTCCTAAAAGTTTGACAGATGTATATAATTTCTGGTAAATAACTTGTTACTAAAGAAGAAAAATGTCTATTCTAGAGAAAAACAAATGCAATGAGTAGATCTGTAGCACTGTCAGACATTTGATAATCCCTCATTAAATCATTGTCCTTAGTCATCTGAGTATACATCATGGGAAATATTCTAGCAAAACTGCATTTTATTGGAATATATTAATTTCTTGAACCCCAAGTGTTTTGAGGGAAAAAAGATGTTTATGTAGTGTTTAAGGAGGAAGAGAACTATTCTGAAGCACCAGATTTGGTGGTTCAAACTGGATAATTCTTACACAAAAATAACTGGTGTCCTACTCAGCCGAGTGCCAGAACATGTGATTAACTTTTGTGAGCTTAAACCAGGCTCATGCCAACGAAGTCCTGAGGTTGGGATGTAGGGGATTATTTCTTTAAAGGACAATAATCAGAAGCAGAAAGTCTCCAGCATGGATGCTGTCAGGCTGCAGTAAGTTCTGGTGTCAGGACATGATCTTTACCTCTTGAGGATGCTTTGCTCTCTAGCCTTATCCACTTGCGTCCTCTGAAGCAGTGTGAAATGAAAATAAGCTGCTTTAACTCCCACTGAATATTTCAGGGAGGGTTCAAATCCCATTCAGCAGTTTCCCACAGCTTTCTTCCCAATATCTGTGCAGGGCTCTGAAATCAAGGAGAGGAGTGCTTTGAACTAAAATGGGAACTCTGCATGTGAGTCATGGCTGTGAATATAGTCTGTGGATGGCTCCTGGAGTGGACCAGAGAGTAGCCTGGGAAGAAAGTATTTGGGCTCTTCCTCCTGACATTGTCTCTCTGAGTTCTTTTATGGGAGTTCAGAAGAGCTTTTCTAAACATTACCTGCACAGTTTGTTCAGCTCCTGCAGGTTTTGCGTGGTTATACTCAGCAATGCAGCAGCCCCGGCTGAGTAGAGGGTCAGATGGATGTAGAAAAATAGTTTTCTCTCTCCTGTTACTCAGACCTGCAGAACTGGGATGTGTCAGTAGTGTACTTGCATAGGCAGTGACAAGTGAAAATGATAAGAAAACTTTTCATTTTCTGTCATTAGCATGGCACCTTTCATATGCAGCAAAATCCTTAGAAAGCCAAACAAAGTAACGTGTTTTCTAAAGAATATATTATGATACCTCCTGCTACTGTCTTTTTCTGACATAATTCAAGCAACTGAGATGTTGTCTGAGTGCTGTTCTTGGAAAGCAATGTAGATGGAATGACCTTTCCAGTCATCAGCTTAAAAGTTTAGAAGAGGAGAACAGTGAGGAAGGTATGCCAGGTAGGTAAGCTGGCCTTCTTAAAGAGTGCCAACTGAAATAAAGCCAAAATTCTTCTGTTAAATAAGCAGAATCTTTCCTTAGGCGGAAGAGTAATGATAGTTGTGTTTTTCCACCATTTTATTCTCTTTAGTTAAATTGCCAGCAAGTAGTTTTTGTCTCGGTATTTGATTTAGATGGCAGAGTTGTCTGGTTTGAAAATGTGACTACAATAAATCAGTTTCTTTTCAATAGCCTGGCTATAGGAGGAGAGGATTAGAGTGCCATGTGGAATATTTTAAGAAACATTTTAACCAGGCTGTAATCACATTTCATTCTTCTATCAGTTTGCATAAAATGCCCAATCTAGATAGACTACACAACTACCTCAGTGAGATTGTAATGGCAGGAGAGGGTTACTTACCATTCCTGGTCCTAAAGCTTTCCCACTGCATGGGGGTTGATTGGTTTTTATGGCTGTTTGCAGAATGCCTAGTTAATCAAATGAACCAGACCCTATTCCCTGCTGAATATAACAGAGGGAGGGATATAAATACCAGAGACTGTGTCAAGATGGGTGGAAAAGACAATGTATCTGTAATGAAAAAAAATAGTAGATAAACAGCTGTGTTATACAAATCTGTAAGTACCAAGGGGTTTTGGTCACAACATCAATCAAAGAGCGGAAGCTTTGGTTGTTTTATCACTCTGACCTCAGGACGGGATTTCGTTGTAATACTGTCCTGATGTAACCCCAGCTGGCAACTAAGCCCTACACAGCCACTCACTCATTTCACCCCGGTGTGATGGGGAAAGAATCAGAAGGGTAAAAGTGATAAAACTCATGGATTGAGATAAAGAGAGTTCAGTACGTAAAGCAAAAACCTTGCACACAAGCAAAGCAAGGGATTTGTTCACCACTTTCCATGGGCAGGCAGGTGGCAGCCATTTCCAGAAAGCAGGGATCCAGTGTGCGTAATGGTTACTTGGGAAGACAAACACCATCACTCTAAGTGTCCCCCGCTTTCTCCTTTTCCCCCCACCTTTATGTGCTGAGCGTGCCATTATATGGTCAGTTGGTGCCAGCTATCCCGGCTGTTTCCCCTCCCATCTCCTTATGCACCCCCAGCCTACTCACCGGTGGGGTGTGGTGAGAAGCAGAAAAGGCCTTGACTCTGTGGAAGCACTGCTCAGCAACAACTGAAGCATCCCTGTGTTATCAACACTGTTCCCAGCAAAAATCCAAAACATGGCCCCATACCAGCTACTGTGAAGAAAATCAACTCTACCTCAGCCAAACCCAACATAAATACCTTTCCAGAAAGAGCTCTCAACCTGTGAGTAAACAGGACACGGCACCTTCCTATTAGCTAGTGTTGTCCCTAACTGCGATACAGATTCCCAGGAAACCTCGAAATTTCTCATCAATCTTCTGCAAAGCACTTGCTACTGTTCCTGAATATTCCTTTGAATAAGAGATGTATGGCCAGGGCATCCTTCTTGTGATTAATCCGAGGTACTGAAACGTAACCTTGGTCCAAAACAGTTTGAATTTGTGACCTCTGGGAGACACTAAAAAAATAATGTGTGTGCTGCAGCATGGAGAAATGGCATCAACTACCTTCCTACATTGCAGGTGGTCAGAAGATACTACATCCAAATTTGAAAGCATCTACATTTTGTTTCATGTGTGGCAGGAGTTTTGAGCATGGCTGTGTTTTGTTGTGACACAGGTATACGCTGGGGAAGCTGCTGGACTGGGCCTCTCAACAGTCACTGGTACCCTGTCACCTCATTCATGGGTCTTCACAGAGTGTTGGTGTGAGAAAGGACACCTGCCTGTACATCCCTTATAGAGTAAAGGCACACAGCTGCTGCTTGATCAAAAGCAGAATTTGGCATAGAAAAAAATAGGTGATTATAAGCAGCAGTATCTTCAGAATCAAAATTTTGGCCTCAAGTGCTAAAATTTTCCTCAAGGCTTGTCTTTAAACACAAGCTGCTATATGAATCTCTCTTGGAGTCCCAAATGTTGCAGTTTACAGCATAGCGTGAAGACTACACACAATAATCTAGGTGCAGATCAGGCAGGCGTAAACAGCAAAGGCAGGAACAATTTATCACAAAAGGAAAATGTGAGCATTGGTTAATGAATGTTTGCAAAATGCTTTCAGTCCTTCAGATGATGCTATTAATAAATTGAACATCTTTGCTTATGCTATAGTTGTGCTGAAAGCTAAGTAAAGGATATGGTTTTCTTTAAGCGGTAAAGTGTTCTTGGTTAGCTTGATCATTAAACCACTTTGGATTCAACAAAGTGAGCAGCAGATGGAACACAAAAAAGGGAGCAAACAACAAAAAATGAAACATGGTATGAGATCATGGAAGAGAATCAAAGTACACAAACCTCAAAGACAATCAGTAAGAGCTCATACCAAAATTCTGTCTAAAATAATGACATACAAAATACATTTTGTAATTACAGTTGTGGAAAATACTCAGGGTATTGTTTTCTCTTTCCATAACTGCCAATAATTTAGACCTTGATTTAGATAACTTGTGCTTCTGAATATGTCCTCTAACACCGTGATGTTGAGAGTCTCTCCACATTAGCAGTCATAATAGCAGCTTTGCAAAATTAAAGTGAAGTTTACTGGAGTGGAAACATCAACCAAGCATGTAACTCAGTATTGTGTAAATTCTTGGTATATGATGGATTTTGCTACCCTTCTTGTCATGCCTCTCCACCCCTAAACTTACATCCCACTTATCAAAATCCTGCATCGCCCAATTCAGCCTCTCATCAACTGGCGTTTCCACTTGTTTCTCCACCTTCCTAGAACATTCCATCAAAGGTTTGCCCTGTCTTTCTACAACACCTTTTGTCATATCTTCAGAGTTAATTGCTCCCTACATTCAACATGAGAAATCATTAGCTCAAATTTGCCATCCATTGAAAACAGTCAGTGGTAGACTTTGGCTCTGTATTTGCATCCACCAATTTGGAAGCTGATTTGACTGTTCCAGATCTCATTAACCAGGTAACATGGAGGGGAAATCTCATAGGAGCAAGAATTACTTTACATAACACTATATAACATCCAGATCCATTCCCAGCTGAACAAACCCAAATTGTATCTACATAACAGAGAAACTTGCAGAAGGTTTGTTTTGAATTTCTTTCTACTAGTGGTCCTAGGCCTGGTGGAGTTTCTTCAGTCCCCATAGAGTTTTATATGGTACACCTTTTGACAGATAACTGTGTCAAATTCTATTGTATCCTTTCATGATTTACACTGCATACATTCTGTAGGTGTTTTCAGTATGTTTTAGTTATTACTACTCTATAAAATCTGTAAGCTGTGACATGTTTCCAAACTCCCATGACAAGTTTTACGTAAATTATGTGACTGTGGTTTTGATTTAGTCTTTATCACGTTATACTCAATTTGTAGATTTTTTTTAATTTTTAATATGCTCTTGCCATATTTTTTGTCCATACAGGTGTTTTAGCTCTCAGTTCATTCAGCTCATCCATTGCTAGACCTAGGTTCTGCTCTGAGCGTGTGCCCTGTATAGATAAAGAGTAAGTCTGCTGAACTATTACTCACTCAGTAGCTGCCAAAAGTAGATGCCTGTACTGGGACTCAGGTTCCCACTGAACTTGCATTATTGGGCTGTAAATAACTTGAAATACAACAAAAAGAATAAACACAGCTAAAAAGCAGTTTAAAGAGATAGGATAAAATATTATTGTGGTTTTATCTTCTTCAGCTACAATAAAATACGCTCTTCATAGATATGTCATGTCTAAGATAAAGGAGAATATATTTTCTTGGCATTGTATTTACTCAACTCTCATATACATTTTGTGAATTAAACTCTCTCTAAAATTGAACATGAATCATATAGCAAAAAAGATACTACGTTGGACTTGATGTAGATCTCCATCAGTCAAAATTATGCTTTACATTTGTGTCTGAAGGGATCATATTTTCAGAAGAAGAACCCGTATGTGTGCACTTGCATTGCATACAATTTTTTAATCTCACTGAACACAGAAGGGAGATGTATTTACACACAGAGCATTGCACAGCTACAGAGCTCTTGTGTGGGCTGTGCCTGCAGATGCAGACACGGCTGCTTTTCCAGAAAACTTGGTCAGGCATATATCACCAATTTGTGAGAAGCCATGTAGCATTCTTTAATATCTCCCCAAACAACTGAAGAATAAAATTGTGTTCATTTTTTTCCATTTAAAAATCCATAAGGATTGAAGGAATGAGGAGTATGCCAAAAGTATAGACCTGGGCAAGCAAATGTAGGTTTTTTTGCCTTGGCACACACTTAGGACCTTTTCTCACTGTGCTGGCAGCTCACATGTTCCCAGGTACAGTGAAGTGCTGTGGCTTCTCTCTGTTCCTTCCAAAGCCAGAGAAAAACTGCAGTTCTTCCCCACATTTAGTATATGAGTGTCCAATGCACTATCCCTCTCATGGCATAGTTCTGTAAAAGAGAAGCTATTTTTAAGTATAGGTCATTATATAAATGTAGCTAACAATTAACGATCAGTTTAAATATTAATTCTTCTTCTAGTCAAGGTTGTTTTGTTTTTCAGTAACATAAAAGGACAACACTGAATGACATTACGTCTCCTAACAAGGTAGTGGCGTTTTTCAAGCCATCCCCACACAAATGCTAGATACCCACCGCACATTGCCGGAATGTCAAGTTGATAATTTTATGATACTATTGCTTGTGGTTTTAATTTACTTTCACCTCGTTTGATGCTAACTAATGAAATCATTTCATTCACTTGAGTAAGATATTTACTGGTGTATGTGGTTAGCTGGGCACTTAGTTGTCCATGCTGCATGCCCGAATACTTGATTTGTAAGCGCATTTGGTAACTAAGAAAATCTCACCTGTTGTTCCTAATTCTAGGTGAAATGCTACTTCATTTTAAGATGACAAATCAGCTAATTGCATTGTTGAAAAACACTGTACCATCAGTTTTTTCTATTCCATATATATTTTAACCCCACATTTCTCATTATTTGTCTCAAAGACGCCATTGGCATTCTTATTAATGTGGTAGGGCTGGAAAAAGTACTTGACTTTAAGTCTGATTGTATCATATTTTTCAAAAGAACACCAGTGACACAGGGTATACACATCAAACTCAAATTAAGCAAATGAATAAGACTGGCTGATTAATTGCATTGTATGTTTACCAAACAGCTATCCTTCTTGTTTATGATACAAGATTTTACAATGTATTTTGGCCAAATGTGAATCTGAGAGGCACTATAAGGAATAGAGTAACTGTTTGTCAACAATTCTTATTTTTTAATTTGTTTTTGGCTACTTTTTCTTAGTTCTTGTAAATTAATTTCTGGAATCTGAGCTATTGCGTGGGCAGGGAAGGATGAATCAGACACAAATATAATGGGAGTCTGTGACTTGCACTTTATTTATTATTTATGAAGTTGTGCAAAATGGATGTTATAACCTTAGTTAAGTGCAAATACTTGCACAGGGTGTAGCTAGAGGTTAACTAAATTGTGTACGCTTAAAGGCATAGGCTGTAAGTATTTCACTCTGTAAGGATGCAAAAGCCAAACCTATCACCTGGAACTAGGTTGTGATAAACATATAAAAGTAAAAGGCACTCAGATGCATTAGTTTCACTGGTTTGGGTGCTGTCTGACCTTCAAACTCCTTCTGGACACCATTTACATCTCTATTTACCTTGGTGTGTAAAGAACTCAGGTGCCTGAACTTTACCTGGACGTGCTCTGCTCGGCAGAGGATTAGTTGAGTGTTTTAAATGACTGTTGCAGTATTCTTGATATGAGCTGTTTTATATAAGGGATTTTACTTCCTAGGTAGTGGCCACAAAACGCTGAGTGTTTTGAATTGCAGGAGATGTGCTGTCTGTCTTTTTCACCCTAGCACCCTCCTACCCCAGCAGCTTGCTGTGGGGTGGGCAACAGCAGAGAGGAGCTGGCTTTTAAGTCTATGGGGACAATATGTGGCGTCTTGGTAGCTTGTGTCATCTTCTCAGTTGTTTGCGTGGTGATGACAAGTAGACAGTCAGAACCGAGTAAAAAATACCACAGCACTGGTCTTCCTCCTCGCACATCTCCTAATGTTTTTCATGGGTCCTAAACTGCTAAAGAAAGACAAAACCTGCTTAGCTCAGATCTGTAATGTTTTCCTTTCCTGTGGGTTCAAAGTACCTTCTTGTACAAGTTAAAATGCGTTCAGC
The DNA here is from genome assembly GCA_017639245.1 of Myiopsitta monachus. Lineage (NCBI taxonomy): Eukaryota > Metazoa > Chordata > Aves > Psittaciformes > Psittacidae > Myiopsitta > Myiopsitta monachus. The sequence continues at coordinate 66,679,586 of CM029917.1, read as the reverse complement.
AACAGGGTCTGCAAAGACCTGACAAGCTGGTGACAAGGGGAGGTGTGGAGGCATTAGGAACTTACATATTAAAGGAACAATTGTTCTTAACAATGCACTGACCTGGGGATACAGCAACATATATTTGTGCAGCATCCAAAATCGGGGCCACATGCTCAGGAGGGACTGATCCACCTGCAGAAGACCTGATAGGGCTTAAAATGGTTGCTTAGGTGGAAATACCATAGGGCAGAAATTTCTCCATGGAGCTTATCTGGAGTACTTTGCTGGAAACCATTTGTGGTGCCAGTCTGTGCAGCAGCCTGAACTCATAGCCTGAAAGAAATGCTTAGAGACACCCAGCCCTAGCCCTTATCAAATTCCCAGAGAAAGGGGATGCCAGGTATCACTGATAGGTAAAAATCATAATAGGTTAGGACAAATCCTAGTTTCTTTCCACAATCACATGAACTGCTGTAAACTGGAAGATTGACTGCTAGAGAAGAAGTTTGATAGCTTTGTGCAGGTTTTGCAGATGAAGTAGCTTTCAAGATCACCAAATTCTATATGAAAGCAAAGTGATGTGGAAGCATTTAGCCTTGTGATCTAAACCTGTTCTTCCATGCCCCAGCCCAAGCTTGTGAGATACAGTGCAGGTTGCCAGCAGTTAGTGCTTTTTGCCTTCTGCATTGCACCAAAATGAGGGGAAACTTGCTAAATTGTGCAGTACAATTTCAGAGCAAGGAAATAAGAGGGACTGAGAAATATTTCTTCTGGAGCATTACAGTACCATTGTCTAGGTTTGCAGTGTCAAGCTGGCTCCATGCAAACCTGGGCAGGAAATGCTTATCAGAGAAAAGTATAAAATGGTTCAAGAGAAAATAGTTAAATTCTTTTACGTAAGTAGTGGGATATTCTGAATCCTATTACTACTATGAAAGTGGTCAGAGCTTTTGTACAAGGAATACAAAACATGGGAAGTCAATGTCTTTAAGTTTCTTAAATGAAATGTGTTGTTTGAAATGAGCTTTTACTGGAGGATTTTTCAGTAATGTTGGTAGCTTTACAAAGAATTTTCCATGGTTAAACTTCTTTTTCAGATGATGAATGGTTTGATGAGTAGTTTTTTGACTTCTGATCATTTTTTTGTCCTCGCAGTTGGTATTCAATAGGTATTTCTTTGAATAAGGAATGCTGCCCAAAAATTGCTATCAGATTGACTCTGCTTCTCTCCTAAGGAACAGGACAAGAACCCTTCGGTTATTGTCATGCTGGGTTGATTTAATTTAAAGAAGGATGCTGCTTCTCTAAATTCACCTGGGTTTATCTTCTTTGTGAGACTTCAATCCACAGAATTTTGCTTTTCCACCCAAGTAAAGAAGATTGATATGTGCAATTTCCTCATGTAAATAACTCTTTTACTGGGATTAGCTACCACAAGGATGCAACTATATCGGAAGAGGGGTCAGACTTTAGTGACATTTGGTTTAAATTTGCCTCATTATTGAGATTGCCACTTGGCTGCCACAGATCTAAGTTTTTGAGGAACCTGAAGTGCTTCCATATGATTTCTGTATATGGCCTTCACTGGTAGCAGCTGTAAAATAGTCTCTATTACTGTTTGCAGCACTTAGTTGTCATACAAAAAAAGATAAACTGGCATTAGAAAAAAAGAAATCTTGCCTTTCAAAGGTCTGCTATGCTGAGATGGTTTTTTAATGATGTTTTTTTCTCCTGCTTTTATTCCATCTGAAATCAGTGTTAGTTGTAATGAACCTGTGGTTCAGCTGCATGTCAGTGATCAGCATGATCTTCTTTTTTCATGCTCTGCTGTGATTACCTGGAGAAAAAACTGGCTCTGTTCTCCCACCTCCCTCAGAAATAGTACCTTTGATTGGCCTCTCTGTCTTGCTCTGCGTCTTCTTTTCTTTCTTGTAGCTTACAAGATGCATTTAATTACCGTGCAAGATGTGATTGCACTGAACACTAGGAAAATTCTAAAACAAAGGCACCCTCTCATTACAGAGCTGTCATACCTTTGTAATTCTTCTAATTCCAGATGAATTATTCAAAGTCTGCCCGGTGTGTCAGGCAAACACGTGACCATGAGGCTTTTCTCAAGAAGCTGGTGGCAGGTTGCATATGAGGAATTAATGCTTTTCCTGTTGAAGCTTTGTCTGAGCAAATAGGCATGGCATTGAAGCTGATATGACGATGTAATGAAAGATAAACTTCATACTGAAGAGGAGATGAGGCTGGGACTTCTAACCTCTTCTTTCTTCCCCTAAGCTTCCTTGTGTTTCATTTCCTGCTGCTGTGTGCTCCTGGGCACTAGCTCAGTAATGCTTTTAGAAATTACTTTGCGCTATTCTGTTTGAATAAGTATAAAGAATAAGTTTCAATGTCTGTCAAATAGCGCCCCTTGAATTTAAAAAGCTTTCTATGCACCCTGCAAAATGACATCCTAAAGGGTTATTATTATTATTTGATTAGATGTTTGCCTTGATGACTGAATAGAGGTTTATGTGTATAGGTATATTCATTCTGTGCTTTAATACCGCCACGGGAATTCAGCTCCTGTCATGCACCGCAGAGAGCTGTCGGTCAAATTTGTATTCTGACTCCCTGATTGCACAACTGCATTTCACTCTGAAGTTATGCAGATCAGCCACACGTGCTGGCCTGCAAAGGCGTGTGGGCAAGAAGCTCCAAAATGGCACTTCAAAACTACAGAAAGTTTAGTTTTGAGAGAACTGTAAATTAGGGGGGGTTATTCAACAAAGCTGAAATGTGAGATTTTGCTTCACTGGGATCTAAATAAAAGCCAGAATTGTGCCTTTTGTGAACAAAACCACGGCTTGAAATCTTTGTCCCTGGAGGAAAACAGATCAGCAAATGGGAATTTATCAAAAGGCAGAAGATCTGAATTCTGCTTCAGTATGATAAGCAGCAACTTCACTGGCTCTTGCAAGAGGATTATTGAGATCTATGTGTTTCCATTCCCTTCTGCTGAAAAAAATACCTCTGTTCTGAATGCTGTCAAGTTGTTCGGCAACATCTGACAACACAAAAATCTAGATTTAAGGTTCCACCACAAGTTTTATCTTTGCCTTTTCCCATTTTGAAGTACAATATCCACATTATGTATATTAGCTCTCACTTGAATATTTGTAACTGTTCATTCTGTCTTGTTCCCTCGGCTTCAGTCGACGTGTAGTAGCAGTCTTAGCCAGGCTGTTTTGTAGAATGTAGTACAGCCCCCTGCAGGCTGCAAGCTACTCCGTGCTTGTTGAATGTGCAAAGATTATGTCAGAAATATAGTTTCTGTTTTTATATATGCCAAAGCCTCAGGTCCACACTGAAAGGCATAGGGCTAGGAGCATAAAATGGTGGTTTTCCCCTGTGTAGTCAGTGCAGTGGAATGGTCCATATTGGAGAACATAAGTGCTGTCTGGAGCAGGTGATTAATCAGTGTCCTTGACAGGTTTTAGGTCAGAGCTGGGGTTGCTGCTGCTGTGCTTTGGGGGAATCTGTTTCTGTTCATGTGTTCTTGGCTAAAATACAGCTGACAGCTTTGTAGGCAGGGAAAGGTATACAGCAGACAGAGGGAAAGGATGGCTCCTGATTCTAGTGGAAATTAATAGAAAAAAGCATCAGCACCCTGCCACCTGAGTGTAGGCACAGGGTATTCTGAAAAAGTGCTTCATTTGCTTCATTAGCATTATTTATAATTTTCTCCCAGGAAATTAATATCATTTTAACCAGTTAAAACTTAAGGTTTCCCTGGGCTTAAAAGTTGCACTGTTTTTTTAACACGTATGATTAAATATTTGAGAGGTCTCAAGGAAAAAAGAAGGGGGCCAGCTTTGTTTAACCTGCAGCCTATTGTGTATATTTTTTCTTTCATGAGGATTCTTTGTATTTCATTTAAAGAGGAATTTAAAGTGCAGAAAAGATATTGTCCAAAAATTCAAGTATGAAATATTGCAGTATTTGATTGTTGTTTACTTACAGTTATTTTTTCCTAAGTTTTTCTAGACCTAGAAAGGGGGTTTGGAATCCTGGAGTTGTACTTAAGTTTGTTATTTGGTGTACTCTGCATGAATGGGTTAGTTGTAAGAAGAAATAGTATCCATATCCTTGTTGGCATAAAATATGTGCATATGCAACAGTGTAACGACTTTAAATGATTTCCTGGTATAACTCAACTGGGTTTTGGTGAAGTCATCAAAGATGAATTTTTACTCACATATACAGGCAGGGCTTCAGTAAATAAAAATCTCATAAATGTGCAGTGATAGAAAAAAGAAATATAGCAGCATTATAAAAATTGTTTGACCATCTAAGTGCTGATGGCCCCTGTTGTATGTAACAACTCTTTTTACAATAACTCCATTGTGATTGCTCACAAAACCATGAAGTCAAGCATTTCTGTCTGGTACTGTACCTCCCAGTTTCACTTAATGACCAGTGTAGCACATGAGTTCAAAAAACCCCAATGAACAGCCAGCAGGTTCAATTTTGTCTGTAATTTTTTTTGTTATATAGGCATTTTTTCATTTTCCTATGGCTATAGTAATTAGATACTCCAAAAACCTTTCTAGCCTCTGTCATACTGATAGGCAGTGCGCCACAGGGAAGGAGACTGAAGTATCAGCTCTCCGAGCTCTGATGGACTGAGAAGCTGGGGTTGCTGCTAAATGATAATATGCTGCCCTCCTACAAACGCTTCCCTGGTGATCCTGGGCTGCGCAGCGGTATGTGAACAGCATGCAGATTTGTCACCATCCGGAAATGTTATTATCTCAACACAAAATGCAAATCTGGTATGTGGAAATGTAGAATCAGGGATGCAGATCTTCGGCAAGTAGTAAGATATGTATTACAAAGAACCATTTCTTTTTCCAAGGAGCTTTTGCTTTCGTTTAGTCATCATAGTTGACTGACTGTAAGCTCCTTAACTTTTCTCATAATGCAGAGCTAGACTTTTTGCTGTTCGTTTTGAGGGCTGAAATGGAAGTCTTCACCATAGCTATTGCAATGCAACAAAATATGTGCTTCTCATATTAAAAGGAAGAGAGGGAAGGATATAGGATTTTGACATTTGACATTCATGTTCTAAAATTCCCTTCTTTCACACAGGAGCATCATTCCCCCTTTTCATATTATAGTTACCCCATATTTGTAGGTACAAATGTGTGAAATGTCGTCAGGGCTCCAGATAATGCTATACTCTAGCAAAATTTTATTCTTAGCTCTTTAGGCAAAAACCCGTCTTAAGCTGTGTGAAAGATCGATGGGCAGACAGTTTTGACTATGAATCTCAGAAGAAGGGTATGCTAAAAAGGGAATCGTGTTCCCCCTGAGCTGCCAGATAACTAATTCTCTCTTAGTGAGACAGGTGTTTTTCTCATGCATAAAAATTAAGAATTGGAGGCAGTTCAAAAGTAGTGTCACTGCTAATGGGAGGACTGAAATGAGAGATTTGGAAGGAAAGATTAAAGAAAGATGTATCCAGCTCAGCTAAGTAAGAGAAAGTTTCATCAGGAATTGTGAAGTGTCAGCCCCAAAGTGAGAGTATTTAGAACTGAAAAAGGAAAAATATCTAGGAAAGTTTTTTTTTATGAGAAGTTGTACAAATAAATACACTGAATAGCAATGAAAACTGTCAGACTGTGGAGCAGTGCCATAAAGAAAGTGATTGCAAGAACAACAGTTGCATCTTAGGTTTTCTCAATGGATTTGAATTCCCTCAATTTGTAAATGGATATGGAAAAAATGCTAAAATTATGTATTTTATGGCGTGGAGCAATCACGTGATGAACACAGATGGCTGGGATGATCCCTTCTGGCTCTTCAATCTTTTTTCTGCCCCATGGGCTTTAACAGAAGCTCACTGTGTTCTTATCTATGAAACGCAATATCTTTGTGGGAACCTGAACTGTGATGTTATCGGGTCTGCTCTAAGGATCTTCTATACACCACTTCATCACAGATATTATTGGCAGTAAATGTTTTTACCACTTTTATATATTCTCACTGTGAGTTGTTTTGCAGCCAAGCAGCCAAATCAAGAGAATTTTTCCTGACCAGCTGAGCATCTGATAAGTCTCTTTACATGCACGTAGGTGAATTCAGTGCCATAGGATGCTAAAAGGGTGGGTTAGGACAAAAGCAGGTGTCAAAACATAACCCTCCGCTCTTGCCATCACCTCAAAGGTTATCTCCCTGCATGTCAAATGACTTGTCTTTCTGAACCCCAATTTTCCTTACTGCCTTTGTTTCGAAAGTCCATCTGATCCTCCTCAGGATTCATTTCCCCTCTTCTGATCTTTTTCTGAGCTTTTGTTTGCTATTTCCCTCCCTTGCTGCCTGCACATCATGATTCTTTTTCAGGCTGAGTCATTATCCTTTTCAGTGCTCCTAGGAAGGGCTTTTTTTCTTAGTTGTGTTATCTATTTCTTAGCTGAGTGGTGCCTCTAGGAAGATCAGAATAACCTAAGCTAGGAAGAGCTCTGTGAGTTGCGGTGCCTGTTACACAAGCATACAAGTTGTATTGTTTGCTAACAGTGAGTTCACTTCCATCCCTTATTCTCTGGCCTTTTAGGTAGACCTAAACCTCTTCTGAAAGGCCAACAAAAAACCCAACTGTTGATTGTTTTCAGACCCAGAAGATTAAACTGACCCAATCCTGCAATGGTGTGTGTGTATTTTGAAAATAATTTTCTTTATCTTGCCATTCCTGTGGAGTCCACAGATAATAATGCTCCCTTTCTGCTCCAAAATCTGCACAAATCCTCCCTGTATCATACCTATGAATGGAAATTGGAAATACTCCCTTCCTGGGCCTGCAATGAAAAAGAATGTGTCCCAAATGCAATTTATTCCTTGTGCACTACATCTTGTGATCAAGCAGCCGGTGTGGCTTGCTTCAGTAACTTTTATATGTAAACAGTCTTTAAAAACATAATCTACGTTGTCAAAGACTAATCTAAATGATGTACTGACATTGCTTATTTTGATATGCTGAGTTGGTTTTGAATTCTCTCTGGATTGCCTGGCCTCAGATGGCTTTTTTGCATTTTGTTTACTTTTCACTTAGCTGTCACATATTTATTCCCTTTAGATGTACAAAGTCAATGGGTTCAGTCTAGTTTTACAGTTTAACTGGTTAATATGGCATCAGGAAAGCACTGAGTGAAGCCAAGCAGGGGGTCAAGAAAGAAACAATGTGGTTCTGCAGGCCTGACATAGAGACCAAAAGAACAGAAAACTGTAAAAGATCTGGTAGAGCAGCTAGAAATTATTTTTTTTTTTCCAGAAAAAATATTTTTTGCCTGGAAAGTAGAAATCCACTGAAATAGGGAAGGATCTGTTTAGACTGAATTTCTGTTTTTAAAAGCTTGCTTCTGAATGAACGCTGAAATTACACTATGCTGAAATACATGCCATTTAAATGAAAAGAAAAATCTGGATTTGTTTCCAATGTGAACAGGTAGCAAAATTTTACTTTAAAAGCTTTTCAGTATTATAAGTTGTTCTGTGTACATATCTCAGTAAAACAGTTAAAATGGCTTGCAGGAACTTGCTGTACAAAAAGTCTTTGAAGATACGTGAAAACCCTTCATGCTGAGAAAAATAATTCCAAAAAATCCAGTCGTCATGATATTGCTTGCATTCATTCATAGAGCCCAAGAGAGAAACTCATGACACCTCTGGCAACCTGAAGCATGACTGAAATATGGACCATCTTGAACAGTGGTCTTCCATCTGAATAGCCATGCCTACCATCCCACTGTTCTCCCAATGTGAATGTCTACCTTCCTCTGTATGTTTGGGTTTACAGCTGAAAGAAAAAAGCTTTATGGGAGATTTGGGGTGGAATTTAGCATTGATGGAAGGAGCCTGATGTTTCCTTTGTTTCTTGAAGAATGACAGCACAGATCTGCATGGCTCTGTTTCACTGATGCCATGTTGTTTTCAGATCACTTTCTACAGAGGTGCTTGGCCAAAGCACCTCTGCAGCAGTTTTTGTGCTGAAAGCTGTTGGGCACTCAAACTTCATGTCTTTTAAAGAAGAGATTGTGCAGAAACTGCCACATTTTTAGGTACACCAACCTCCTTTAAGACTGGACAGTCCATAGTCTGAGCTCTTCCTCTGTTTACCACAGGTGAAACATGGGAACTATGCCTTTGTATGGGACGCAGCAGTACTGGAGTACGTGGCCATCAATGATGCAGACTGCTCTTTTTACACGGTCGGGAACACTGTGGCAGACAGAGGATATGGGATTGCACTGCAGCACGGCAGCCCCTACCGAGATGTCTTCTCACAAAGGTAAGGGTTTGGAGAAGGAGGAGCAGGTCCTAAGGGATGGTTTCTCTTAGTTCTGGAAGCTTATTTTAATTTAATTTTCCATGAAGGGAAACATCTTGTGCTTGCAATCCAGTTCATTTCTTACATAGGCATTCATTTCCTCAGAGACATAGGATTATTCACTTCTCTAGAAACTGCACTAAAAATACGTCATACTGCTCTAATTTGAATTGTTCTTGTTTCATTTGGAAAACATTAATGAGATAGGCTAAACTTCATTAGCAGGAAAATGAGGGAAGAGTTGAATCATTTATTATAGAGGGGCAGCATAATTCAACCCTTCTTGTTACAGAAGCTGTTTCTTAAAGAAAAAAGTAAATTGGGACACTGATAGGAAACCTGAACAGGATGCACAAGAAAATTTGATGTTTCAGTGAAAAGGCTCCTAATAGTACCCAAACGCTTAGATGCTTATCCCACTACTAATCTGTCTCTTGGGCTAAAACAGTCAGATCTGGAGATGTTTCTGGTACTGTGTTTCTACGAGGGTATGTATTATGCCTTTGCAGTATTTGTTTTTCACTCTGGTATTGATTCCTAAATCAGGATGTATGTGAAATGTGAAAAACAAACAAATATTTAAAAAGTGTCATATCTCCAGTCTGTTTTTCAGAAGATGTGGGCTAATTTCATGATCATTTTCCATTCTGAACCTATTCTCTCAACCCAGTTTCTAATGGTTTGTGCTAGAAGCATGTAACAAAATTTGACAGTTGCTGTGATGGAATTTCTTTTTTTGTGTGGTTGCTATAATGAACATGAGCCATCTTAAGAATATGCTTCATTCAGGCTATTGCATTTGCCCTCAGTGTGTAGGATGAGGTAGAGGGAAAGTAGTCAGTAAGTAACAGTATGCAGACTCAAAGGACTCACTGTCTGCTCACACATTCTGCATGAAGAGAGAAGGCTTGAATTCTTTGAATCTCTTCTATGCTGGGAGTGGTTTGGTTGAATTTTGTGCTGACATAGTAGTAACATAATACAAACTCTCATAGGATCAATGAAAAATTAATTTTGATGAAACATATATAATGTATGTATTACAATTAGCTTTATAGGCAGTTCTTTGCTTAATACTTTAATATGCCAGCTATGATCAGGCTGGCTCTGCTAAAAATCTGTGTCTCTGTAATGTTCAGGGTCTTCATGCAAAACAAAGGAGTAAAATTTCTTCCGGTAATCATTCTAAGTAATGCTTCCAGAGATCTCTGGTGCTGATGAAGGTGTTAAGTCAAACCCTTCAGAGTGTTACCCCTGTAAGCTTGAGTGCAAAAATCTGAACACATAGGGGAGTTTCATAGGCTGTGACTTAATTACTAAATACAGCAAGCCTGCCAAATGGCAGAGCATGGCTCATGTCCGCGCAGATAAGCATTCTTCATCCCTGCCACCACTGCTCTCCAAGTGAAGGTAGATGCATCCAAACCACCCCTTCTGGCATCATTTATATACTTGTTATCGTACTCAGTACATGGGGGAAATGGTTATGGCTGGTTCTGGTAAGCAGTTATCTTCTGTGCTACAGAATTCAATACCTGGAGAGGCTAGATTACATCTTCTGATGCACTGTTTTTAGCAACTTCTGGATCATTCGTCTGTGCAGGCCTGTCATTTCCAAGTACAATTTTGGTTTGTAACAAAATTTCAGCATGTTAGTGCATTATTATATCTTGAAGCTGTAGGAAAACAGGAAGACCCATATAAATTTGCATATATATTGCTCTCTTTATCTGAGGATCTTCAAGGAATATTTAAATATTAGCATCTCTCAGTGGAAAGTAAATGTCATTTCCATTTAATGCTTAGGGAATCCATAGCATAAGGAGACTTAAATGAATTCCCAAGGCCAGATACTTTCCCTGGTGGAATTGGGGATCATAGGCATTTAGAGTTCCTCATTTTCCATTTCCTGCTATAGTGATCAGAATTCAGGTGGATAGCAAAAGAGATTATTTGTGAGATAGTGGGCCACAGCAGGGTCTGGATGGATACACAAAACTTAGCACTGATGAGAAAGGTACTCATAACATTATCAAGAGTAGTGGTTGGACAGAGAAACTGGAATTTGCTACTTACTGGAGAATTTAGAGAGCCCGAGATATATATTCTGAAAATGTGTGTGCTGCCACTTAAATCTTTATTTCCGTATTATAAAAGCATATTATATTGCACTTCTAATCATGTCCATAGAGATTTACAGTCTGAAGCTGTGAAACGCCATATAAGAAACACATGAAAGAGCATGCTTACAAGGTAGCTTACAAGCTTTTCTTCCAAAAACCCTTCAGTACTGTTCCCCATGATTACTTCCATGTGGTTTTCACAAATCATCCTTACTTTTCTTCCTAATGAAAAATATGAACAACCTGCAGCTGCTGCAGCCTGCATGCTAAATAGAAAGGGAAGTAGATTTCACTATATAGGACTCACAAATGTTCGCATGAATATTTCACATTCTTTAATGCAGTAGGGAACTGGTTTGAAATATATTGGCATTTCTTGATCTTTCCCAAAATAAATATATTTATGTGAAAATACAGGGCTTCTCTTTTATGAAATTTCATATAAACCCATAAGCTGTACAGTATTAAATCCCTAGGGTGCCGCTGTAAAAGGTCTGGCAAGCTTACTGGAGATTCTGGTCTCAGTGCAGGAACCATGGGCATGAGCTTAAGGCTTTTCATTACCTTTTCCGAACATTCAGGCAATTCTCAGAGCAGCAGGAAAAATGATAGGTATAAACACCCACCGTGTATCTCCAGTGCTATGGGGCCTGGGCTGTGGTCAGGATAACACTGTAGTGAAGTTGCTTAAGCATTTAGGATTTCCAAAAACACTTTTATGTTTGGGATGTCTGCTATGTTGTTCTCCACAGGATTAACACATGCAAAATGCTGTTGCCTTTGGGGACTGCAATAATATTCACCTCTCTTAAGTATTCAAGTCTCTATGGGAGTTTAGCCATCAGGCTACTTAAGAAAGGTATTAAACCCGCACTCAGCTTGAGATGCTGGGGTGCCATCGAAACACTTCATGGCCTTGGAAAAAATTAAGTTCCCTGATATTTCCTCCCATAACTCATGGTGATGGCGTGCCCCTTTATACCACAGGCAGTTTAAGTGGTGCTAAAAAGAAGCCTGAAACAACTGAGAACGTGGTGAGAACCAAAGGTGTGGTGATGGTCCTAGTGGCCATGTATCTGTGTAGTACCTGTGTTAGGGATGTGGAACTGCAGCTGCTGACCTCCTGGTTGTCTGGTGCCCACCACACTGAAGAAGAACACAAGATGTGGTACCCTGAGCATGCTGTGGAGCCAGTGCTGACAGCCACCCTGCTCACAGCCTCAAAGTGCTGCTGCCAGCTAGTGCCCATATATTTGTGTGGGATGCAGTCCTACCAGTATGGAATGAGCCTCCAGTTACCAAGGAACCAGAAAGTGCAAACACTTATATTAGGCTACAGCTAAATTAGCACCAAAGGTTCAATATATACCTGATTTTAAATTGATGTAATTAAGCAAGTATGGTACAAGAATGTACTACCATTGAGGTACATTTGCTTGTATTGGTTCATATTGTGTTTATGATTTTACAAGTGTGAGGTGATGTCTATACCCTTTAGAGAGAAGAGTGAGTGCTCCCACATTTAAAGTGATGCAACTTAAAATCAGAATTATTCTTACAAGTTTGGGTATAGTGAAATATTAGTGGAGTGTGTGGCAAAATGCACATTACTTAGAAACTCCATATACATTTGCTGGGCTTTAAAAAAATTAATTCTAGCCATATCACAGAAGATGAAACCCTGTTCATGATTATTCATCCCAAGAAAAACCAAGGAAATTGGACTCAAGGAAATCTATCATTTTGGGGATGAACAAGACATTTTTGATGAGAAAAGCTATACCTTTCAAAGTGCAATATCAGTATACCTTCAGAAAAGCATTTTGTGCAGGTACAGTTTAGTGTAGAAGGGTAACAAACTGAAAGCACTGTAAGGAATCTGTTCTTTGAGCCCTTTCCTCTTCGCATGCAGAAAATCTCCTCTGGGCCACAACAAAGACATAAGCAGCAGCAAGTGGTCTGAATGCAGAATGAGATTGGCTTCTTGCTGTATTGGTGTGGCAAAGTGGCCAGCTGGGATCCCACTGTCCAGCCTGTGACCACTGACTAATGCTCTCCCTGAAAACAGGTGCTTCATGTCCATCCTGAAAATAGATGTGTGGCTGTAGCACAGCAATATAGAAAATAATGTGGGTAACGTCTGGATGATGGACCTGTCATAACATCCTGATGACTTTATTCACATGTTGCAGATCTTAAGAAACATGTCTGGCCATGCCGTTATGCAGCCAGCTGATATGCCCAGGTAGATTGCTGTCCCCTTTTCTTTGCCACTAAGATTTAACCTTCTGAGCACCAGCAGCATCCAGGCAGAGGGTCAATTTTCTCTCAGTATGTATTTTTCTTTCCAAGTAATGACAGGGGCTGTAATAATAGGAACTGCCAAATTTACTGAGTTTGAAGAGGATGTGTCATTTAGTTCACGAGGAACTGCGTGCTGACACTAAATTTGACACCTGTTAGGAAGTCTTTTCAGCCCTAAACTCTAAAACTTCCATTGCACCCCTGGGAGGTATAAATATAATTGCAACCTCTTTTCAGAGTGTTTCATAGGATGTCTGTGCTTCCTACAGAGCAGGAGCAATGGCTCGGGCACTGCACTGGTGGCTGGCTTTGGTGGGGGTCAAGGAGGGGGCAGCAGCAAAGCGTTTGTATCCTGCTCACGTCTCTGCTGCTTCTGCTGGCTCTCTCTTCTTCTGCACAACAGTCCTGGCCACACAGTGTGTTGGAGGCAGAGGGAGAGGAAACACTAAGTTCATACTTACCAGAGGCCAGCAGCCAGCTCTTCAGTTAAGTAACTAGAAGCTGTCAATACCCAGTACTATTGAAAAAGCAAGCTGTAGTTGTTTTGCCTTCCTGATCTCTCGAGAGTATTCATGTGCGTTCTGCCCCTAAGACTTCACTTTGAAATAAAAGCAAACAGTGATAATATAAAAAAAAGGGCAAGATAGCCCTAAGGGCCCACAGGAGTAGGGACTCTTGCTTGTTGTCCATCAGCTGAGTTGCCCCAAATGGCATTCACTCTGGCTGAGCATGAGCTTACAGACACTTAAGGTTGTCTGCGTGCCAAAAGAAGCAGCAGCAGTTGCATACCTCCTATGATGGAATAATATATAGGAAAATACAACTACCATATGGCTTCTGCAGAAGCTATTGAATTTGGCATAAATCACAAAAAGTAGCAAAGAATTTGTGTTACTGCTTAGAGAAGCCACTCACATCTTCTGTCCTGGAGGCTGAGGGGAAGAAACAGATACTTATAGTGATTTCCTCATGGCAACCCCAAAGACACCTCGCTAGCATTAAGTGTTGCACTTTCAGATGTCCAAAGCTTTGGAGGCAAAGAAGAGAGCAATTGTGTAGCATTTCAGACTGTCCCTTAGCAAATCAGAAGCTATATGCTTTAAATAAATAGGTATGGATTTTCTCTTGTCTTTTTTTTATCTCATCAGCAAAACCCTGAGTTTTAGAAAGTTCCTGCCCTGAGTCATAAATATATGTTCTTCCTGTCTCCTCGTTATTAATTCTCTCTCCTAAGATTTTCTTTCTGTGTCTTAGAGGTCAATGATGTCCAAAGACTCCAGCGCAAAGAAAATTACTTCCTTCCTAACTACTTTAATTTCTTTTTCTGAGTCCTCGGGACTGTGTACCACTTTCTCACTTTCTTTGAGGGGATTCTCCCATAATATGGGGTTTAGGGGTTTTTTCCTTTTTTTTTTTTTTTTTTACCCTCTTATTGAAAACCCAAGAGAGAGTGTTCCTTGTTTGCTGATTTATCTTTTGCCAGCTATAGGGAAAATCAGTGTTTTGGGTAGCATCCTAACCCTGCAGAGGACTGACAATAATAATCTAGTTGGATTTTTCACTATTAAATACAGTGATCATCTGCAGAATGGTGGATGCATTATTAAGAGCTCAACTTCACTTTGCTTTGGTTATTTGCTTAGAATTTAAATACTGTTCTGAGCTGTATATATGACACGGAAAACACAGGAGAGAAGCTAGTAAAATCCCCACCCAATGAACCTTTTTCTTATTATTCCAGAAAATAAGAAAACTGCAGGTTGGGAGGATTAATCGAACTTGAAACAAACTCCTGAATTTAAGTAGAAAACTTTAATTCTTAGAAGCTGCATTTAGATCATGTCACAAGTTCATATAATTCAAATTACATTAGTGAGAGGAAAAAAAAAAAATCAAAATTAATTCCAGATCTGCGAGCAATCTGTCATAAGAACCTAGTCCTAACTGATTCAGATATAGACACTGTTAATGAAAGCCTTAACTTCAGAGTAGAACATAATAAAAAGACAGTTTCTCAGATAACCAGGATCCTAAATAAAAAACCCTGTTGTAACACACCAGTGTAATATTTCTTGGCTATCTAAAATAACCCACTTTATCCTTTTTTTCTGTCTGTGTTACACTCAGAGGGGTGAAACTGGGAATTGCACAGGCCATAGGCCTCAAAACACATCCACCTTCCCTTTTCCTGACTGAAGACCTCAAATATAAACTGCAGTTGGCTTTCATGCCAGGAAATTCACCTTGTGGAAGTGCTTCTCAGACAGACAGCCACCTGCTTCTGCATTCTGCAGAGCTCATTCCCAGGCCACCAAATCCAGGCTGAAGTCCTGTAACCTCCCATGGATTATAAGAAAACACGTAGCTTCATTCTGATTTTTAAAAGTGGTATCCATTACTTTACATACAGCCCTAGCAGAAAGCTTTTGTCCCGCCACTATTCTCACTTCTTTCTACCAAGCCCACAATTGTCTGATTACAGTGTTCTGTAATCCTGCATGAGCACATTACCAATGGCTTTCCCTAAGTACATCCTTTTGCATCCAACTCCCACTAATGGCCTAATGCAGAGCTGGAGGTTTTGAAGATTCCTGCACTGTCATCAGAAGTGTTTCTTGCGTTACTGTCCATTCACATCTCTCTTGCTAGCAGGGGCCGCTGGCTGTAGGACCACAGAGAAGCTCTGTCTTACATACATTCTATTATGAGGGCAGGAGAAAGGGGTTTATTGACTCCCGGAGGTGTGCATCTGGTGCTTGCAGGTCTCACAGTAAATTCATAATTAGAAGTTGAGAGAGATGGAGATGCTACAGAAACACAGACTTTAGCAACTTTTTAATCTGCTGTAATATTAACTGATGAGGTGGGTTAAAAGTTTCCTCAGGAGGCTTAAAGTTTGTAACATGCACGTAATGGGGAATTGATTCATGAAAACATATAAAAGCAGCAAGCAGATTAGTGGGCTTTTAAAATATAGCATAACATATTAATTGATGGGGTCACCTGAATGATCCTGAAGTAGCAGCACTGGGATGAAGGATGAGAAAGAATATCATAAGGGAAAGGCATTTGATCTTCTTGCATTGTATAGCATAGAGCTATGAGAATCAGATGGCTGCCTGCTAGCTTCATGATGGGATGGGATCTCTGCATCCAAATGATACTGTGGTGATAGAGTTGTGGCACAATGGAAAAGAGGTGCCATGAAAAAGACAGCTTCATGCCTTCTCTTTTCCTAATCAATGGAATGATTAGGAATAAAATCACTTTCAGACAGGGCACTGCGTTTAATGTTTCAGAAAGGCAAGCTGAGTGAGTTGTTTGTACATATTAATTAGAATCATAGAAACATAGAATAGTTAGGGTTGGAAAGGACCTTAAGATCATCTAGTTCCAACCCCCCTGCCATGGGCAGGGACACCTCACACTAAACCATGTCACCCAAGGCTTTGCCCAACCCATCCTTGAACACCACCAGCGATGGAGCATTCACAACTTCCCTGGGCAACCCATTCCAGTGCCTCACCACCCTTACAGGAAAGAACTTCTTCCTTATATCTAATCTAAACTTTCCTTGTTTAAGTTTGAACCCATTACCCCTTGTCCTATCACCACAGTCTCTAATGAAGAGTCCCTCCCCAGCATCTCTATAGGCCCCCTTCAGACACTGGAAGGCTGCTAGAAGGTCTCCATGCAGCCTTCTCTTCTCCAGGATGAACAGCCCCAACTTTCTCAGCCTATCTTCATATGGGAGGTGCTCCAGTCCCCTGGTCATCCTCGTGGCCCTCCTCTGGACTTGTTCCAACAGTTCCATGTCTTTTTTGTGTTGAGGACACCAGAACTGCACACAATACTCCAAGTGAGGTCTCACAAGAGCAGAGTAGAGGGGCAGGATCATCTCCCTCAACCTGCTGGTCACACTCCTTTTGATGCAGCCCAGGATGTGCTTGGCTTTCTGGGCTGCGAGTGCACACTGAAGTCAGCTCATGTTAAGTTTCTCATCGACCAACACCCCCAAGTCCTTCTCTGCAGGGCTGCTCTGAATCTCTTCCCTGCCCAACCTTGAGCTATGCCTGGGATTGCACTGACTCAGGTGTAGGACCTTGCACTTGGTTAAACTTCATCATGTTGGCATCAGCCCACCTCACAAGTATGTCAAGGTCCCTCTGGATGGCATTCCTTCCCTCCAGCGAATCAACTGAACCACATAGCTTGTTGTCATCGGCAAACTTGCTGAGAGCACACTCAATCCCACTGTCCATGTCACTGACAAAGATGTTGAACAAGACTGGTCCCAACACTGACCCCTGAGGGACATCACCCGTTACTGGTCTCCAGTACTGGTCTCCCATTATTGCCCATGAACCACCCCAATGAAAGCAGTCTAACTAAACTGAAATGTGTTAAATTGCCAGTAGATATCACTTAGAAAGCTTTTTCTTACTACTTTCTCTCCACTTTGCAGCTTTAAGCACCTCAGATTTGGCATGTAAAATGACCACAACATATGTGCAGTATAGCCATAGGAAGCAGTGCTGCTCATCCAAGTATATGGAAGCTGCATTTATTTTAAGCTGAGTTGTTCATCTGTTTTAAAGTTTTATAGAGTGAGTAAGTGCATGGCTGCAGAATTTGAAACTGCGTGGTTATAAATCTAGTGACAGTAAAGCTGGAAGTCTCAGTGAGTGGCTTCCCTCCAAACACTTGCCTTTTTATGAATTCCTAAAGAAGAGATTAGGTTTACACTTAATGCATATGTTGCTGTAGTACATTCTTTGCTTTCTGGCTACCTTATCTTACATTTGTGTGCATCAGTCTTGAGAGAAACAGGTTTAACTTCTCACTCCGACACAGTTGGGCAGTAGCATTGCCTTTTAAGTGGGGTGGAAAATGAATGCGAAGCTTTCCCGGGACATAGGAAAGATCTGGGCATGCAGCTGTCTTGACGACTGATCATAATAACCACAAATAAAGGTTAAGCTTGCCTACCCCATACCAGCACTACCTGCCAAAGATTCCCGACTCATGACCTAAGTTGCTCAAAACACTGATCAACCTATTTCAGTTAAAACAAGCAAGAGCAGCAAAACAGGGGAGAGTAATAGATCTTTTCTAACCCATTTTGTTGGCTTAAAAGGTAATTAACCTTTAGCTGGACCGTAAAGATAGTCTTCAGCTGCTCCTGTTTTCCAGATAAAAATGAAAGGCTTTTGTCTAAAAATAAAATTTGTTTGCAAAGTTGCAATATGCTCTGTTGAATAGTGAACTTGATGATGTGACAGCTGGAGGGATTGATCCATTCCTGAGCTGAGAATTTTGCTTCCATTCATGGAGCTGTGCAACAGTGGTTACCTCAGCCTGCCATAAAACACCTGTCTGTTATTTGTCACCCATCTTTGAATCATCAGGAGGTGAAGCAAGGTGCTATCCTTTATGACTTCAGTCAAGTTCAGAGTCAGGGAAGGGGAAAAAAGAGTATGTGGAAAGTCCCTAGAACATAGAGCCAAGGAAGAGTGGTAGCAGGGTTTGTAGCAGAGGTGGTCCTGCTGAAATTGGATGCAAGCAAGAGGAAAAGCTGGTTGCATGAACAGAGGAAATGAGATGAGACGCACCGAGGACAGGGAGGAGCTGGGTGCTTGTGAATGATTATGAGGGTGTGAATAAGTGGAGCCTTTCTTATTGCTCAGCGCCATGCAGGGAGGAGATTAGCAAAGAGATAAGTCTACAGAAACTACCCAGAGAAGCTCTCTGCCTGTGTCTCAGAGCAAACCCTTGGGGTAGGCTACATCCCAGAGCAATCAGGTGGAGATCAGGAGGAGAAGTCAGACAGTGTCCCCATCAGGATCACCAGTATGTCTAAACA
Source organism: Myiopsitta monachus (assembly GCA_017639245.1). Lineage (NCBI taxonomy): Eukaryota > Metazoa > Chordata > Aves > Psittaciformes > Psittacidae > Myiopsitta > Myiopsitta monachus. Next base: position 66,660,940 of record CM029917.1, on the reverse strand, counting down.
CAGACTGGATTAGTGAAGATGGAAGGTGAAGATGGTGTGGGGAAGCCCTTACTCTCTAATGTATGGGACCTCAATATCCTTGAGATAGAAATGCTCTGGAGATGAGATATCATAAGGTCTTAAGGACCTCTGCACAAATCCCAAAGAAGACTTAGTGGTGACAAGGCAACCAAGGCAGTAAGCTGCAGAGAGGCTCAAGATTTTTGTCTAGCATGGTGTAAACAGTAAGTGGCTTTGGAAAACTTCTGTGCTATGGGCTTCAGTTACCATGCGGCCTGAGTGGGCTCCACCAGAGCCCACAAAGGGCTGAGTGGTGGGAAGTGGGCACATAGGCACCTGGAGCACACATCCAGATGTCAGCTGCTGCAGGCATTACAGAGCCTCTGCCCAACCCAGGCAGAGAAATAGCTCACAGACATAGTCTTTAGCATTTCCCTGGTTCAGAACAGGCTCTGAGACAAGCACAGCTTGACTCTGTATTTTTGCGGGGTCAAAGCAGATAGAAACATTTGCTGACATGAACCAGCTGGATATGTTGGGGGCTCTTGTTTGCACAATGTGGTTTAGTGCCAATCAGGTTAGGTTAGCCCAAAGTAAAGCAGGGCCCTGATCACAGCTGTCAGACCTTCAATGGCTTTTCCAAACACCAAGTGTCTTTCTAGACCCAGGGTTTGTACTTAAACATGACTTCATTCTGCTTTACAACTAAGTGCAGGCAGAAAGAAAGGATGATACGGCCAAGGAGAAACTGTGCTTGCCACTTTATGCATAATACACTTTTGCAAAGTGCATTTGGTAATTTGCCATTGTAACCACCTGCACGTAGAACTTTCGGTGCAGAGCTCTGACACTGTATTTAGTTCATACTTTGACTGCTCAGCTAAAACTTCCATTTGTATGCATTTATTCTGCTTCACACATTATGTTATCAGTCACTTTAAATATTTCAAAGTCACAGCAGTTTTTTTCTGACATAGATTTGTCAGAATGAAGTGCCTTGATTGCTATTATTATAGACGGCAGTTCCTGACTAAGTGAAAAGTCTTATATGGAACCAGAATATTTAAACTGCTCAATAAAACAATAGATAATGCAGCATAAAATTAGAGCAAATGAACAGAAATAGATGCTTTAAATGACCAGCCAAGTAAATCAAAAAAAAAAAAAAAAAAAAAGAGGATGGAAGGCAGGATTTATAATCCTATACAACAGAATTAATCAGGAAAAATCTAATTTTTTAAGCTCATGTGCAAGGTGTTGAAAGTGGCTTTTTTCAGCTGCCACTAGTAAGTCAGTAAAGTATGTCATACTTGGACTTCTGCTAATCAAATATTTTATCATATTCCTCTAATGATCCCTCTGAACAGAAAGATTTTAATAATCAGTCCATTATAGTTACAGCACAATGTAACGAGGGGCTTTGGCCTAGCCTGAGAGGGTGCTTACGCTCCTGATTAAGTCCTGGTGGTAGTAATTTGTCATGGCACATGAGCACATCTCTCTCTTGCATGTGCTTAATAGCATGCAGGGACTTTGCTAGTTTACTCTAAAAGCCCTTACAGTTTAGGACTGAACCCGGGGGAAACTCACTTGTTTGGAAATGTAATGGTCCTTTTATGCTTACTTTAACTTAAAAATCCTTTTCCTTTTATTTGCTACTGTTGTCTTCAGCTGAAAGAAGAGTATAACAATAGGTGAATTTCCAAAGCAGTGAACAAAATCTGCCTCTTTGACTACCTGGCATTGTAGATAGCTACATACTACAGCTGCTCCCACCAGTGCAGAAAGGTTTCAACTAGCAACAAGCATGAAAGAGCAAAATAAACGTACTGGCTGCAGTTTCACAGGTGTGATGCCTAAACATGACCGAAGAGATTATCAGTAACTCCAAAGACACCAGATTCCTATAGAAAGCCCTTTTGACAGGTAAACTGTTGGTTTAGGTTTGTGTAGCTTTTTTAATTAAAAATTTGAATTTTTTAAATTTAAAAAACAACTTCCATTACAGTAATATTTGGAGAGAAAAGTAGCAGAGCAGTAAGCATGGATTTGCAGCTTTGAAAGAAGGGACTAGAAGTTCCAGTCCCAGGACTGATTTTTCTGGCTTTGGTTAGAGTTTTCCTAGAGCAACATGTGAGAGGAAGCATGCAGAACTGAGCTTTGAGTTAATTGAAAAGTATGCACTCTATTTTTAATGTTGTTCTATTAATTTCCTTGGGTTTGGAGGGACTTTAATTGATTAGTAGCGGATCTTCAGATCATGGAATTACTCCAGATTTATGAGGGTTTAGCTGATGGGAGAATTTAATCCTAGAAATATGTCTTTGGCATAATTGAGATGTAAGACTCAAGATTAATGTAAATTCCCTGTTTCATGGATGTTCGTTTCTTTTTTTGCCTGCAAAGTACTAGGTGAAGCTACAGAAATGTGTCAACTCTGACAGTCACACTTGTGCAGCAGTCAGGGCTTTCAAAAAGCCATCAGGGTTCACTTGCAGCATCAAATTCATCTGCATTCTTCCACCGTTTTATACAAATCTGGAGCAAATTGTAAATTCCATAGAAAAAAAAGCAATTGAAAATGAAACATGGTTAATACCCAGAGGAAGTGAAGGTTTGTTGATTACCTTCATGTCCTTCCTAAATTAGCAACACCTAAAATGCTCATTTTTCTTAGGCGACATGGTCTAGTGTGAAGTGTCCCTGCCCATGGCAAATGGGTTGGAACTAGATGATCTTAAGGTCCTTTCCAACCCAAACCATTCTATGATTCTACCATTCTTGAGTAGCAGTCTTGCTCCAAGTTAAATATATAAGGCCTCTTGAAAATAAGGGGTCTTAGAAAGAACCTCTGACAGGTTTTTAAAACAAGAACAAATACATCCGTGGTTGTATATGTAAATCAGTCACTGTGCTGGCAGCATCATTTCCATTTTATTCTCACCCCTAAAATGAAATATGTGTGTGTGTGTGTGGCTGGGCCAGTAGCAGAGAGCAGACAAATAACGCATAGCAATACCCTCTCCTCCTGCTTTACAATGGCTGTCACTCCAACTTGCAGTGGGAAACTGAGCTTGGGGAGATAAGTAACACATCTAAAGTAACTCCACAAATCACTTGGCCAGCTAGCAAAGCCACCACTTCTCCTACCACACCTTTTCTCATCATTTCCCAGCTTTTCCTTCTTTATTCCTATCACAGGCCACACAGATAAAATGGTTACTTACTCTGAGGCCTTTATTGTAGAAGGAATCCAGGTGTTTTTTTGTTGGGGGGAAAGAGGGGTGTTAAGGCCTGAGGTTAGGAGAAACAGCCTTACTGCTTCCACTGGGAGCTGCAGTAGCTAAGATAAAGGGAGACTGCAGGCTGCGGAGCCGGCACAGCCACAGGCACAGCATCCTTCCTCTTCCTCCTGCCAGCTTCATTTGAAATTACCTGATGCCTTGGCACCACCAGCTGTGTCCTTTTTTCTGCCCAAAGCACTTTCCTACTGCTGCTTCAATTAACACTGACCCTTTTAGCTGCTCCAGTGTTCTATAGAAACCTGTTGTCCCTTGCACTGCCAGACAGGGATAGTGGTCTGCAGCAGGGCCCATGGGGTGCAGGGGAGCATTTCCCATTGTGGCTGGGCAAAGTCAGGGTTGAGGCAGTGCAGAGAGGGCTGCCCCTTTGGGGTGGTGGTCTCGAAACCACCTCAATAACACAACTATTGTCTGGGATCAGAACTGTTGTTCCTTTTTGTTCATTTGTGTTTCCTTTTTTCTCCAGTTTTTAGGAAGTGGGAGTGGTTTGTTTATTCACTGACCGATACTGTCATCTTTTTGCTTGTGTTTGAAATAAAGCCTGGGTAAGCAACTGTCACCAGGAGACTTCTGTCCCAGGCTGGCAGGACTGGGAGCAGACCATGCTGTGCTCCTTTCAGCCTCTTGCAATTCAGATGAGTCCCACAATGCTGCATTTCAGGTTCAGTTGTGAAGATCTGCTTGCTCTCAGAGAAGCTCTCTCATCCCCCACAGGCACTTGCATACACACTTGTATCTTTTTCCAAATTGAGGAAAAGGTAGATCTGCCAGCCCTTCATCTTGTCTAGGCAACGATAAGCTGCTTGCTAAAATATTTAAATGTTTCAGCCCTTTAGATCACTAATATACATCCAACTGATCCTTTACAGCTGGAGTCTCGGATGAATCTTAATAGTGATGGTGCAGGTTATCTCTGTGTAAATAGCACAATGTCTTTATTCAGGAGAAGAAGTGCTGCTGGTCTGAACTGATATATTGATCTGGATAAACAGGATAGTTTATTTCTAACTGGAGGCACCTTCTCAAGGTTCAGTTTGTGATGCTTGCAGGTAAAACTGATGATTTACTGTTTGTGGATATGGCAACATACATAGTATGCTGCCTACAAACCTAGGTCTTTTTCTCTGGAGGCCTAGTGCTGGACTTCATGAGCCTCCTGCTGTACTGCAAACACCATTGTAAACATTGCATCTGGGCAAGAAAGTCCCTTATTTCTGTTTGCTGTTCTTTCCGGCAGTCTATTTTGTTTTCATTTGGGGTGTTAGTGATGCTTGCCTTGAGTCATAGTGCTTTGACAGCAGGGTTGCAGGAAGCTTTCTTGGCAGCATTTGCTTTTCTAGAGAATTGTTTCCTGGCTTGAGGCTTATTACCCCCACTGAACTTGGGCTTTCTTTCAAAGAAATTTCAGCTAAGTTTTTGGACTTGGTTTGAATGAAGTTGAGTTGAATGAATCTGTCATTGAAGGCGAAAATATTCAAGGATTATTTTTTAACTCAAAATAGGGAACAAATTATGAAATCCTGAGGCATTTGCTCAAGGCCTTGTCAATCAGAACTGCTGTTTTTAGCACACCATTTCCCCTGTGTTACACTGTCTGCTCCACAATAACACTATTGTTAGCTAAATTAGCTATTAGCTAGATACTCAGGTGTCATTAGACATTCTTAAACTGAAATCTTTGTTAAAGTTGAAATTCATTATTTGATAGAAGGAAATAGAAAAAATTGCTTATTATAACTCCAGAATCAGTCATCATAAAATGAGGAAAGCCTGGATTAAGGTTTCACATCAAAGAAACCTGAAGGTAAAGGATACAATTAATTCAGACAGCCAACTCCATTTCAGCCCTGTAATGATGCCGTGTAGCTAACCTGTGCTTATAATTAAGGCATTTCCTGAATTATTACAACCTCCATAGATAAAAACAAAAACAAGTGTGCTTATTTCTTTTGCTTTCAGTTTTGTAAGAACATGTTAGATTTTTGTCTTCAGGTGATTACTTTTTGGCAAGAATGTGAAGGCCAGTAAACTGAAAGCTTAGGAAGTTGAAAATGCATGGAAGGAGGGTGCCTAATCCTGATTCATGCTCTGTAAATCTTCCTCTGGCTTTTCCTACATCAGTGTGGGATCCTCTGTGGACCAGGATGCTGGACTATGTGTTGTAACGGCCTTTCCATCCCTATTGTCTGCAAATCTGTTCACTTCATTGTAAACCACTCTTCCTCTGCCACCAGCCTGCTGGCTTTCTCCTCCAAGCTTATAGTTTGCTACTTTGCATCATCTCTCCTTCATATTCAGGGCACTTAGGTCACCATCAGCAGCATATGTGAATGCTCCAGCCTGGGATGTGGGTAGCTACAGGACATATGGGGGATCCTCCAGGTAGCTTTCTTGTCCATATCATGAGCCCACAACTAACTTCCCATGATTTATTCTACTTCATTACACTGGTTATTGAATTTTGCTGGCAGTATTGTCTTTCATACTCTTGGGACTAGCATGAGTTGTCATGGCAATTACTGTCAGACAGTTGCAACTTTTATGCTTGAAGGAGGAGGGTAGGAAAGCTGATGGCCAGAACAAGTAGCAGTTCAAAGAAGCATAAGATACCAGTTACTAATACTGCTTGGTGACCAAAATGTTTGGGGCTGTAATGTTTGGCAGTTTGACTTCAGTCAGTATCCTGTGTGTCTTTCTTATTAACTCCTAGGTGAATATCATTGGTTTGTTTTTTAATAATGATGACATTTGAAACAATTAATGAAAGAAATAGGTCATTCTCTATGAAGTCATTCTTCAAATAGTTATAGTAGTCATATGTCTGCCCATCCTGCTTGTGATTTGGACATTTTATATCAAGAAATAGTTTACAAAGGAGCTCCCAATGTTTGAAAAAACATGGACTATCTTTATTATCCTTTTGCCTCTCCACAGTGCTTAGCCCCAGCTCCCCTGATGCTCTAGGGAAGACAGACTGCAGAAGTAGAAGCTAACCACACATCTCCTGACATCTAACCATGTTACATTGTGAATAGGGCCCACAGGCTATTATTTCCATCTCAGTGCTTTTCAACATCAGGCCTGCCTATTGACACTTCTAACATGGGTGAGTTGGTTTGTTTATAGTTTTTTATGAAGCCAATGAAGAACTAAGTCTGAAAGCTTCTTTGCATAAGATTGAAGAATATCCACACGTGATAACAGCATGCCATTACCACTAACTCAGAGATGGATTATTTTTACCAGATAATAAACACAAAATAGAAGGTTCAACCCATGATGACTAAACCCACTAAAATATTTTGGCTGTAATGACTAAAGAAGTTGAAATCCTTGTAAATAGACATAAATTGATAGAAGAAATGCAAGATAAAGAAAATTATGTGAACACGGCAGGTGCTCTTAGGAATAACCTACCAATGCTCTTTTCTGTAAAACAGTGACAGAGAAAATTAATAGAGTAGGGCCTTGAAGCAGTATTACAATATATACCTATTCAAATATGCTCTCCTGAGACCTTCTTTTCTTAAAATAAGGCATCCCCTTCCATGCAAAACAAGTCTGGCAAGGAGGAGAGAAGTGTGTATTAAACTTGCTCAGCTCATAGCTCGATATATAGGATCAAATTAATTTCTGTCAAAATTTGGAGAAGATGCTTCACAGCCTTTTCAAGTCAAATACACCTAATAGGACAAAATTATGTCTCTGGAATATCTTGGTATGAATTTATTGTTTTGCTGAGCAGCCTAACACAAACAGAAATGTTTTGAGACATCCCAGGCTGCTTGATGGTCTGTTTCTGTTCAGAAAAAGAGGAGAAGGATTTTACCTTATTGACTGGAGAATTCCGGGCAAGCATCATCTACTTCTCTATTGAGTCCGGCTTTCCTAATGGAGGGAAATGAGGAGTCTTTGCACACAAGTTGTCACATATGTGTTTCAGCTTTGCTGCAGGGAGGCTCTGTCACATGCTTGCTGAAGTCACACCGCCACTCTTCCAGTGCCTTTCTTACCCGCAAGTTTCGGAAAACAGCCAGGGCTTTTGCCTCATGCTGGGTAGAATTTAAAAACGTCTCAACAGGGGATGTATCAATATTGATCTTGTGTTGGAGACTGCATTTCTTGATGCTTCACTCTTTTGTAATGAACACCTCTAAAGGAAAAAATGGGATAATAATACTCATTCCACCAGGGTTTCAGGGGAATGGAAGCAGGTTTCTTGTCACACTTGAGTTGACAGTTGTCTGATGGATGGCATTTAAGAGGAGTTGAAACAGGATTAAAGCTTCATGATACTGGTTTATTTCAAGAACATGACATGTTTGATATGATAATAAAGTGGGGATTCTTCTTCTGTGTTTTTTTGGGGGGCTTGGGGTTGTTTGAGATTAAATTATGGATAAAATGATGGCTGAAGTCAGCTGTACATGTTTCTGAGGCGGTTGGATGCAAGCTGACAGAAGCCATTATAAAACTTGACAGCAAAACCAAAAGGAATACTGTAATGGTACATTTTGTATGGGAGGCCAAGATTCTCAACAGTGTTGGAAGGCATTTTGCCCTAGCATGCTTTAATATTGTAGTAGTATATCAAGAATTATCATCAGGAGAAGGCACTAGAGATAGTGGATTGAGATTAGAGATATTTAGAGAGGTGGTAAAGTGCGAGTTAATCTTCTATTTCTTTGTGGATGCGTAATGAGTGAGAGGAAGGAAAATATTTCCCAGTATCACATGTTAGCACAGAGTAAAGAGTGTAAAATCCTCACAGAAAGGGAGAGTGGTCCCTGAACCATCCATCCCTCCAACACTTGGATTTAACCTTCAGCTCACTAGTATATATGTTTTATCCACTAATAATAAAACCAGAGTAATAGAGTTATAAGGCCTCGGTACTAAAAGTTGGTTGCTGTAAATAAATCTCTGCTGCACCAGGAAGCCTTAAGCATATTTTTAATAAGAAAACCTTAACTTTTGAGTAGTCTTCAGGCTCTCACCAGAGTGAAGTTATCATTATTAACACCCCCTGTGGAGCTCTGAAATAACTTTGCATTTACTTAGCTATTTATATGCTCCCTTACAATGATATTGTAAGTAAGCTTGGTTGGTATTAATAAAGTTAATGGTTCATTAGTGTTATATAGACGTTTTTATTTAGAAAGACCACTTACTGTAGGCCATTGAAAGCTAAACTGCTTCAAAAGCTGGCTGTTGGAAGATTGCACAAGGGTCTCCTGGGGTTACTTTTCCATAGGTGCTCTGAAATGCCTCTGATGACATCTTTGGGCAGAGATCTCTCTCATGTGTTCGCTATAGAAGGAACTAGGTTTGGGACTTACATCTGGACAAGCTAGGTGCCCCACGCCAGGTTTCCCTGGCAGGCCCACAGAGGTGGAGCACCAAGGGGCACTGGCAAGGAGGAAGGCAGAGCAGAGAAGGGAACTAGTGGTGGGATGAAAAGTCTGATGTCTTTCATCTGCCATGTGTCTTCTTTATCACTATGGGAATACTAACAGGGCATGCCAAAAACCATTACTCTTGCACTGGGGTACTTGTTTTAGATCCACAGTCCAAGATCTTCATTTGTGTGATAGAAGACCCAAGTGACAAAGCTACAGGCAATTTGCTTTTATTGCTTTTATATGACCATAAGAATCAAAGGGATCTGCTGGGTCACTAAATCCATTATCCTGCTATGATAGGCAAGCATACCATATGGGCCCTTTCATAACTTCATCAAGTGCCATCTCAACACCAGTCCTGGGGATTTTTGTTCACTCTAGTGGTTTCCGCTGGAAGATCTGTTGTTTTTATTGTGCTCTTCCTGCTGCTTTTCCCCCTTCATGTGCATTCTTTAAGGTCCAGATTTCTTCATAGCCAGTGTGTAACTGTTTGCTTTTGTTAACATTGTCTTTTCCCTCACATTGCCTTTCTCTGCCACTGTTTCTGCCTTCATTCACTCTCAGTTCTACTCTTTTTCATGCATGTCAAAGAGGCTTTTATTCTCTTGAGAGTAAGGTCTCTGTTCTCCTGTCCATCCCTATATCTTTTATCTGCACTGGTTCTGGTTCCTTGAAGGTGGGTAAGGGCAGCTGTGCAGAGTGTGTCAGATGAGATGGCACCTGTACTTTCTACTGTTTGAATGAGAAATGCGTTGCTTGGTGTATTCTAGCAAAGTATTTGTCCATTGTGCAACTTCATGGTGCTGGAGGTCATTAGTCACTGTTACACCCCAACCTTTGCTTAAACCACTACAATTGTCCTCATTCGCATCCAAGTGATGAATTCCTAGCTGGTGTGATGCTGGCATTCCTCATCAGCTGTGCCCTTCAACCTTCAGCATGGTAAATAACTTTTACAGAAACCTCAGTAAAAAATGTTAAATTTAGGAGGCATAGATTTGGGGGTGGTGGTTTTTTTGTTGTTGTTGAACTGAAGATGGCCTTTGGTAGGAAAATCCCAATCATGTAGGTAAGTAGCAATATAGTAATACCAGTTTGCTCATTTGTGTAGGAATAGGCCTGAAGTGAATCATAGAATAGTTAGGGTTGGAAAGGACCTTAAGATCATCTAGTTCCAACCCCCCTGCCATGGGCACGTATTACTGTAGTTCAGGAAAAAAAAATCTTTATTTAGTTTTTTGTTGTTGTTGTTGTTTTGTTTGTTGTTTTTTTTTAGGAGAGAGCTCAAGTCTGTTCACTTTTCTCACACCTACACTCCTTCAGCATGAAGTGAATGGTAGCACAGGAGAAAATGCTAAATGTAAACTAAAGCTCAGAGTTCTTCCAAGCAAGTCTCTGGTCTTTGCAAACTTAAGAGAATAATAAATGCAGATTGCATCAGGGATGCAGCTGATGATAATAGCACAATGTTTGGTCTCTGATTATTCATTGTAGTAGGACAATTACAGGAATCTTGAATTTTTCTATTGCACCATTGAGTTCTACTACACTTTGTTGCAAAAAAAAAAGTATAGAGCAGAGCTTATTTTTCTCTTTTTCGTGTAGTCAGAGGTAGTAGTTGTGTTTGCGAGGAGCCTGGTTTCATATAAGAGCTGTGAGACGAGAAAAATAAATTGTCTTAGTGCTCTTCACCTGAGTCCTTTACCTCTTAGCAAAACTGGGCTTGCTTTTGAGTCTACAGCAAAAGCCGGGCTCCAGTGCATTTCTCATTGACTGAAATTTATTGTGAGCATTTTAAACTACAACTACAGTTATCTCTGCTTGATAGATAAATTCATTATACTTTCTGATGGATTTTTACGTGTTAAATAACATGTAAAATACTGTTGTTATTTGACAGGCATGGGCTATTGGAAAGTAATAAATGCAGTCCAAAAGAGACACTTTCTTTTTAATCACTTTCTTTGGAACGACAACTGCATGTTTTCATTCCAATAATGGGAAGTTTTCAATGCAGGTATACTGCTTTATCTGTAGGAGAAATTTGATCTGTGGTCACTGAGAAATAGTTCATTTTTTGCTAGTACTAGTAAAAATAATTGCAATGTCAGTTCTGTACCTGAATTATTTGTGATAGATATACTTCTGGATTAGGCAGTCTGCACTGTGAAATAACGAGGAATGTCAGGTTTTGGTTAAAAAATTAGCAGTAAAATATCTCTGCAGGTTATTATCACTTTGAGGGATTGTGGTTCCTCTCTATTATTCCCTCTATTATTCCCTCCACTATTGTTGAATTGTCCAATTTAAGTGAATAACAGAGCATTCTTTCTAGAAACTGTTGATGGGAGCCAAGGAAATAAAATGCAATGGAGGGATCTATTACATAAAGGATGCCTGTATATAACAGCCATTGGCAAAGTTGAGAGACAATAGCCAGGAACCAAATTCACCATATGGAGTGGTTTTTCTCTTTTGTTTCTCAAAAGTCTGAGCTACATATACTGAGCATCCCAGTCCTACCAGAAAATGCATGCTTTTGTACTGCCCTTGCCAATATTGCTAACACGGCAGTCACTTAGGTTGGATGCCTCCTATCTTCATTAAAACTCATAAAGCTGCTTAAATCTTTTGTTATTGTGCATGAGTAACTATGCAAAGCATTTAAGTTTGTGCACTGTCACATTTGTAAAAAGGAGAGACATATTTTAGTTTTTGAGAATTCACATTTTTCCATATGTCATGCAAAATCAGCTTTAATTTCTATCCCTTTTTAAATGAGTGCATTAATGCATCACATTCCATATTGACTGGATAACAGGCAGGGATAATAAGGAATTTTGCAAGTCTTTTCACACCTGTTTTCAATCATTGACTAGATCCCTGAGGATCAGCTCATTGCAGCAAACTTTGGGGTTTTTTTGTTTGTGCAATTTGTTTCTGAATCAAGTACGTATTTGCTGAAGTTGATATTTGCCTTTGACAGCCATTTCTTTATTCACTATAAATAAGCTCAAATTTCACTCTTAGTTAGCTGTTTGCAGGCTCTGGTCATCTTATAATTAAAACATTTGTATGTCAGCCTGCACAGAGGATGTTTGTAAAAAGCATTGTTCCCTGGTTTCTTTATTCCTTCAAGATTTCTTGCCGTTCAGCACAGAACTGTTCCAGCATGCTGAGCATCATTTCTGGGGGGAAAAAAAGAGTCAGATTCTGCAAAAAGTGCCTGTTAGAAAGCAGATCAAACAAGGGCTGTACTGCCACAAGGGATCTGCAGAGCTCCTCTTCTGTCTCAGCAACACCTCGGATATTCCTTCCCTCACCCCACTTTTGCGAGGTCTGATTGCGCTGAATTACCCATATGATCCTGTGGAAGCACAAAACTCATAGCTTTACAAGCTTCAACAGCTTTAGGTCAGTTGCGATTACGTATTTATATGAAGCATAACAAGGAGCTTTAAGAAAGGAAACTCTGGAATGATATCTGTCCTATAAACTATAGAATTTGTTAAAATACCCCACATAATTAAATAAATATGCAGAGTAGCCAGATTTCATTGCTTAGGTCCCAGCTGCCATTATGGCTTATGAAGGCAGTATATTTCTAAATGAGGAACAACCTTCCTTTCTCTTTTTTATGTGTAAGACAGGCCAAACTGTCATGCATAATTCATCTTTAATGGAAATATATTTACATGTTTTCATTTTGTAAGTGAATTTAGGATTTGGTCTGTGCAGGGAGAAGAAAGGAAATCATCAGCTCTGTTCTGGGCTAAGATCTTCTTGTGCTTGCGCCAAGTCTTATTATGGAGCAATTTTTTTATGGCCACATTTCAAAGCCTTGTATAACAGAGATTAGAATGAAAAATGTTCCAAGGGTCTACATCGTAACAGTGCTGGGTGTCGCTATTGTACAGAATTTAATTTTCCCTCATCAAATTGCATATTGCCACAGTATGTTGTGTCTGTCTTTTTGATTTACATAAACAAATTTCAGAGTAGCTGGACTACTCCGGCATGACAAGATGAACTTGAAATATCACCCACCACCCTGAATACTCCACATTTCCTTTTCGTTGTTATTCCTTACAGGTAGTGCTGCTGAGCTGTTAAATAGGTTTTCATTCATTCCCAGTCCCTTTCATTCTACTTTACTTAATGATCCATGTCAGCAAGTAGATCCCAGTTTAGAACAAAACAAAGTAAAATTGATTTTCCCAGTTGTATTAAATTTATTTTACAAGATAAAAGCTACCAGTTTGATTCTTAGCTGGAGTGGCAAAGGCCGCACCAGTACTTGGTTAGAGCTGTGGCAGCAGAGACCCTTGGAGATGAAGGGTGCAGGTTAGGAGATTTGCGTGCTTTATCCCTGCAAGAAAGAGGGAAGGAAATTTCCCCTTGCATGCTTTCTCTGACTGGGGCAGAGGCAGTACTGCAAACTGAAAGCCCTGCCCTTAGCACAGGAGCAGGAGCTGGAGGTAGAAAATGCTTGTTAGATCACTCAGTTCGTTTCCCTGACAAAGCAGATCTGTCAGTCTGCTTTTCCCAGTGCTCCATCTGTCCTCTGCATTTCCCTGTGCTTCTGCTGTCTTGGGTATTTTCGAAGTGAAATGAAGCAAGTATTTTATCTAGTCATTAATAAGGAAAACTTCATTCTCCTGTGGCACTCCTGTCTTTCTTGCTACAGGAAATGTTATATTATTGGTTTACCCACATTTCAGTGCTTTGTACTCCTTAATGGTAGTTTTTTTCAGGCAATGGCTATCTAATTTATGTTAGATAAGCCCTAGTCCGTTTGTATGGTGCCCATCACTGTGGTGTCTCAGCACCAGAGTGACAGCTTTCTTTTCCTTTCCTGTGTGTGCAGTGGATTGGCATGATTTATGATTGTCAGCTGTATCCTTAATACTTATGCTTGTGTGTGCAGATGTGTTTGTTTAAATAAGTTACAGCATTTTACAAAGCTTGCTGATTTTGACCTGTATCAGCATTTTCTGGTGTGTGATAAGACAGGCCTTTCTATCATTTCCCAAATTCCAAGCTTTTTAAGAAAGATAAATATGAGCAACTAAGCAACTGCTGCAAGAGCAACTGGGCACTGTGGTTACAGACAAACACAGCCTTTCCACGTATGTGACTGCAGCTTGCCCACCAACATCTGCCAGCAGTTTTGTACCCTGCTTCTTGGTCTGGTCCTGTGTGAGATCCCAGCAAAAGCAAAGCACCCACAAGCCAGAGCATTCCTACCCTGGAAGCCCCATAATTTAGGGCTTGTGATGAGCTGCTGTCACTTTGCATCCCTCCCTGCTTTCCTCTTCCCGGATCGAGGCTCCTCAGCCAGCAGCAGTACGGGACAGAGCTGATGGCTGCTGTGTTTATTCCTCTGTCATTCCTGCTAGCGGTTAATAAGAAAGCATCACATTGCTAATGCCCTGTTTACTGCAGTTTAAATGTGTTGCCTTACTTCAGCTCTAATCTCCCCACTGTTGAAAACCATCCCCTATTAGGGCAGAGGAAGATTTTTCCAACCTACTGAGATTTGTTGGTGTAATGTTTACTGTCAATGTGCAGCCTCCTTTGGCTCAAAAAGTACGTCACACATAAAAAACATTATCTCTGATTTCCTGCAAAATATCTGTTTTCTCTGAGAAGTTAATTACTGATTTCAAACCAACTGAAATGAGACCTAATGATGGCCTTCTCTTAATTTTTGACAAGTGATGGCTTGATTAGAACTAACCTTATAGAGCTTCAAATGAGAAATTATTTATGGTACATTTCCATTTCATCAATTCCTCCAAAGGCAGTGCCAGAGACCAGTTCAATTTCTGGACCTTTAACAACAAGGAAATTGCAAGACCAGAGCAATGTAAAAAGAGGTATTTTGAAAACTCTCAGCAGATGATGCTCAAGCCTTCAGCTGAAGCAGCTAACCTGCATGCCTAGCATCCAGGTACCTAATAGCAGGGCAAGACAAGTGGGTTTGGTATATGGCAGTGCTGAAGAAAGCAGCAGTCAGGAGTGACACTGATGGGAACCTGAGGCTGCATATATTAGCTAAGCCAAGTTTTCAAGGTGGTGACTTCTGTAGTTATTGCTGTTAAGATGACTGAGCAAGGGAGATGAGGTCACTTTCCTTGCCCCGGTGCCAGATGATTGATGCACAAGTAGCTGCCTGAATTCAGAAATGTTTCACCCCATTGGGCACACTTACACCTCCCCGTGCTCGCCAGGTCAGCTTCAACTGAGCAGGAGTTTATTCTGCCTCATTCAGCACATCCCCACAGTGCCCTGGCCTTGTCTCCCTCCAGCCCTGCTCTCTGGGTTGCAGCCACCATCCTTTCCCCAAGTGGAGGAACGTGGAGCTGAGCCTGGGTCCCTCCTCGCCTCCCTTGTTTCCTTTAAATCAGTGCATGGAGCCTTGTCTTCACAGTTGCACCATTGCTCGGCTCAGTGCTGCTGTTGCACAGAGTAAGCATTTTATGGGCTGGTTCATTTTCAGCAACAGGAGCTGTTTTCTGTTTTAAAGGGTGATTTCAGAAGTTTCAGTTATTTCTTGGGCATGGCAAATATTTCTAGCCATTCATCCAGAAAGCCATCAGTTGCTCTATTACTTCTTTTTCTTTCCTTCAGCCTCTTGATAGAAGGCTTCCATTTTATTTTGTCTTTATTTTCCTTATTGTTTGTCTTGCACATGGCCTTAATACCTGATTAAATTACACATCCTTTGTCCCACCAAAGTTTTTCAAACCCAACAGGATTAGGCCTTTAGTGAGTTATTACAGAAGCAAAGCCTCTGCCTCACAGTAAGCCATTTCCTACCTCTCTCTGTTTTCCTGCCAGAAACAATGAAAACAGCCACAAGAGACAGAAATAATGCAGTCTTATTTAGTGAGCATCAAATGTAGAGTCTGTGTTATTTACACTTTATCATATTAAACTGAACTGAATGTTTGCTTGACATCTACCTTTGTGTACCAGGCTTTATTCTGATGGCAGAAAGCAAATGAAAAAAAAAAAAAAAGGAAGAACTGGAAATTAGGAGAATAACAGGGATTTAGAAATTGGTTGGACCTAGGCAGCAGTGCTTGTCCGGATTCCACTTTTCTTTGCTAAAAGTCTGGTGGTGTCATTGCACTGAGCTCTCCAAAACACACATTTTGGTTTCAGTAAGAAAGCTCTAATGAGTCCAGACTTCAGATCTTCCCCCACAAAACTGGAGGACCCTTTGGATTCAAAACATGTATTCTTTCTCTCCTCCTAGTCTCTGTAGCTGGGTTTTCCATCATCTACACAATATCTGCCAGTGGTACCAAAAAGTTGTTTCTTCCTGAAGTTTCCCAGCAGGTTATTCTCTTCTAACAGGAATGTCCCTGCCCAAACTGCTTCACCTGGGGAGATTGCTTACCTGCAAAGTCAAGGTGATGAAAGTGCCTCTTCCCAAGCTGTGATTAGTCTTTCCTCCTCTGCTTTACTACCCCAGCCTGCCACCCAGCTTCAGTTTCTCAAGCAGATTCCTGATGGCCACCACTGTGACTGCTGTCCTGGGCTGGAGAAGGAGCAGATGGAGCCCAAATGATCAAGGAAGCAGAGAGCATTTCACACCTCGTGGCTTTATAGAGGGACATTTGAAGTCATTTGAAGAGGAACCAGTGATGAGAAGCAGAAAAGGGGCAGAGAAATGTTATAGAAACCTGTATGTTTAGCCTTCTTTTCTGACTCAAACAATAAGGGAAGGTATTTGATCATATTAGGTTGTATTTAAATCACAAGATTATTGTTAAATCCTTTTGTGACTGATGCCACCGGGAAAGCATATATTTAATGTAATGTGGAATTCTGATTCTTGACATAATTTTACAATTTCACTGATTTCCCCTTTCATTCCTAAGGTTTGCTCTCTGTCTTTCTACTGGGTGTTTATGTAATGCTTGAAATTTTGACAAGCCCTTGCACATTTCATCCATGAAGACATATTCTCTTCCCCATCAGCAAACACAGCTGTTGGCTGCAAACTAGGCAGGTTCTGCCATAGATAAATCTGCAGGTTTTCTCCCCATTGTCTGCTGCACGAAGGTCTCCAATGAGAAACATCGCTCACCTCTAAATCAAAACTGACCACTCTCCCTAACGACTGCAGATAGAGCCCGCTTCAGCTTTGCATCTCCCTTGTTGCCTGTAGAGGCAGAGATTTTATTGACACTTCCACATGTCCCTGCACACTGATGAGCACAGAGCATCTGCATTGCAGTCCCTTCATCCCTGGGACACTGCAAATCCCTGCAGTTCTTGATGGATGGGTGGTGGTGGGTGCCCACCCCACAGGGTGGGAGCAGAAGTTCCACACAGGCTTTCCATCTGTGAATGAGCCAGTAGCTCCAGAGGTAATTTTTTGGACTGGACCCTTTTCGGTATCCCGTCTACACTGTCAGGGTGTTCCTAGAGTTCCCTGTTCTCCTGCTATTTAACTGCTCTTTTCTTCTTCCCTTTCCTGCAACTGGTAGATGTACCAGTTCCCCATCAGCCTCAAGATGCTATTATGATTTCAGAGGCGGAACAGGGCAAAGGAAGCAATGATAAAACTCCAGGCAGTTCCTGCATATCTTGGGCTGTTTCTCCTGGTTTCATCAGCCCTGCAGCTGCTCACATGTCTCTACCCTGATGCCTCCCTGCTCACAGTGGTTTGACATTTTCTCCTCTGGCCCAAAGGGTTTTTCTCTTTGTAATTTGCTTTTCACTTCAAACCTCATGAAGGAGAGACAGCATGCCTCTGAGCTTGGACTGAATGGAGCACAAGGCTTTGAATCTCTAACAAGCAGCTGGCTGCAGCTCTGAATATGATCTGATAGGGAGAAACATGCCCAACAAACTCCTGCCACATTCACTTGAAGCAGAAAAGATTTGTATGTACATGCTTTCACTGAAAGACTGTATTATGCAGAGCATGCAAAGTATCAACTGCTATCCATTTTTAGAGCCATTGTTAAACAGAAAATTAGCATTGTGGAAGAGACAGTGGGAGATTTCTCATTCTTCCGACCTCTCCCTCCCCTGGTACAGTGTCTTTATTCTGTTTTCTGTAGTTCTCTTTGTCTTACTGGCATACTGGTCTTCCAACCATCCTTTGTCTCATTTATATTGAAATCAGCTGGCAGAAGATGAAGTTCACAGCATATATTTAGAGCTGGTGTTTTTGAGACTATTAATTATTGTTTTCCTCCATCTTTCCCAGAAAGCCACTAGTGATTTGTTTTCAGGTTCATTTCCTGAGTGCTTACTGTCATTTACTGTGAACTCTGGTCTTTTCTTTTCTCTGCCTGTCCTTCAAAATGTTGACCACATGCTGGCTCTGCTTTGCATTTCTGTATCTGAGTTTGTATTTTAATATTCATTAGGTATTTGTACTGACAAGCCCATCAATACATTAAATTAGTATATATGCAGCTAACAAGTATGGTACATGCTTAACTGACTTATAACAACATTAGAACAGACAGACACAACAGATTGTCTCAGCAGGGTTTAATAAACTGTACTTATCCACAGTCCCTCTGAAAAACAGATGCACAACTGCAATGTACAGTGCTCCTGGAATAATAAGATAAACAGTAAACGTGCTAAGCTAAACATGTTTTGTTCTTCTGATGAGAAAATTTAACTTTCTTCCATTATAGAAGGCTGTTTCTGTGGCTTCTAGTCTTTGAAACAATTAGGCTTTCAGTTATAAAGTACTGTGCATTTTAATTACACAAAATATTTAATGAATATCAAATAATACTGGAGTTGATAAAAGGAATGCAGTTATGCATTACTCTATCATTCTCATGCAATGCTTTGAAGGTACTGAGATCTCTGCAAGTAATTAGTATCATCATTAGAATATAATTTTTTTTCTTCTAATTAATGCTAATGTGATTAAAATGGCTGCTTTTTTTGGATAAGAAGTATTATCTGTTCTCTACTGTGAGTGAGAAAGTAGCTCTTCTAAAACAGGCAGAAGAAAGCAGGCAGAAAATAATGTTAGCTGAGGGCGGAAGAGAGCTTCTCAGTTTGTTCCTTTGCAAATGTAACTATCTCCCATCCAGAAGTTTCCAGAAGAAATGTCCTGCCTTGCCTTTTGGAGAGAACACAGACCCTCTATTGCATTATGTGCATCAGAGATGTCTTTCAATCATTTTAATGGAAAATGTAATATATATTACTTATGTATCCTATTTCTTTATTCAAAAATTGTGTGATTAAAAATGAACAAAAGTGCTATAATAAACAACAGCCACTTAAAAAACCCAAGTGGAATGGGTTTTGAAAAAGTATTTATCTAATCTTTTCCAGCTTTGTCCTGAAACGTCCTCATGCAGTTAACTTTGCTGTGATGAATCATCCTTTAACTTCAATGGAGTTACTAAAGAAGCTTCTTATCCTGCATTAGGACATTAGCAGTGCTCACATCCCCACGAGTTCAAACCACGGTGGTACCCCTCCAAGCACTTCATTCACATCAGGCCTAGGTCCCAAGAATGCGTATAGCTCCTGCCGTGCCAGGATGCATTTGGGAAGAGTTCTGTGAGAGGTTTAGGGCTTGAGAGAATCCCCTAACCAGCAGTGCCCTTCACATTGCTTTTGATGGCCCATCAGTCAGCTCCAGCCACCAAGGAGCTCAGAGTACATAAGCAGGGCAGAACTGCTGACAAAAGGAAAGCCAGGGTTAATGTACTTGCTCACATGAGAATAAACATGGGAAGCATTTAAGTACAGTCCATGTAGCATCTGTCTCTAGACAGCAAGTCACAAAGGCACTAGAGTTGCCAGCATACTCCATCAGAGTACGTAGAGTTGCCCCAAGAATCTGGAGATTCCTTAACAACATGTTTAAACATCCTTTTAAGTTTGGGGTTTTTTTTTTATCTTTTTGTTTTGACTTGATCTATATGTATCTATTGGTGGTGGAGAGTTTTTCACTGTTTAAAATGTTTAAACTTGATTAATTCTTTCTCTTCATTAACAAACAGTGTTATAAAGCATCAGAGAAACTCGCTGGATGCAGCAGCAGTACCTCAGCAATTTCAGGTGATTCTTTAAAATCAGGTTGTGCACATTTTTGTAAGGAGGAAAAATCAACAGGAGTCATTTGAGCTATTCTTGCCTGGATAATGCCACTGGGATCAGTTTGAAGCATCTTCACCTATAGAGAGAATGTTAGAAATAACAAGTAATCTCTCACAGCTTTGACCAGACTTCATATTCTGGAAGGTCAGGGGCCTTCCTTTGTGTTTACATTTGTTTATAGTTTCTTGAAAGAAGACAAGAAGACACCGTCAGTGTCAACTTTCTCCCCAGACATGTTTCTTTGGAGCCTCTCCAGAGCCCTGCACCACCTCTCCTTTTCAGGTCACATCCAGCCTTGCTGGCACCCAAAGCCAGAGCTGTGATGGTAGGACACTTGTGGGAGACCCCAAGAGAAAATTGCTAGTTTGCTAAGGATGCCTGTGCATTTTAACTGATAATATTATCCCCACACAAGAGCATAAAAGTATATTGCAATTACCATTGTTTTTATGAACTCTTAAGAGCATCCCAATTTTTTCTCCTTTTATTTCTTATGGATAGTCTGTAAATTTATAGGCAGGGAGCACCTAAAAGTCTAAGCTCTGGGCCAGGCACTTTTTTTCTTTCTCATAAACAGGCCCTTTTACAGACCAACCTCCATAAAAGGTTCACAGGCCTGGCAGTGGCGGTGCTTTCAGTTCATTAGAAGATGGGTTTCATTCTGATATGGCATTACAAATCACCCTGAAAGATAAAAAGGGTTAAGAGATGGCTGTTTATTTATTTTGTTATTCTTTTAAAATGCTAGTATATCAAAATTAAATAACATATGTAAGTGGGGAAACTGTCCCAGAAATGGAGAAGTCTGAGAGCTAAACAAAACCAAGATATGTTGCAAACATCTCTGACTCAGGCTTGCTCCAGGAGCTTGCACTTAAATGCAAACAAGGTAGCATCAAACTTTTGGCAGTAAGAGATGGGAGTTCCCAGGAATAGTTCTGTGTATCCCAGAGCTGCTGGAACGTGTCTTAATCCCTTTTATTGGGTACTTAGCCAATAACCACCCAGTATGGTAACTGTCCCTTCTCAGCTGTCAGACAGCTATTGCAAAAGCAAATTCATAAACAAACACCTTCAGGAACATGCATTTGTTGACACACATTGCTGGGTGGTCCTGCTGGGGCAGCAGGGGCACACTGCTGGTTCCTCTGCAGCAGTTTGGAGGCAGCAAACAAGCTGAGCAGTGCTCCTTTCAGCTGCACCTGACCTGCATTGCAATTTTTCTGTTTGAAAGAGGTCTAAAAGCTTCTGTAAAGGTAGAAAACACTTATTCCTCATTTTCCAGCCAGCAGAAGATGACAAATGGTGTGTGCTGGGGAAGGCAGTCTAGAGAGAGATTTCCCTTTCCAGTGTTGAAGCTTTCCCCACCAGTGCTCTGGTGAGGTTGGCTCACTGCTACAGAGATGCCATTTTCCAGAGGGGAACTTCTCACTTACAGTTTTTTAGCTAGCACCTAGAACTGATTTTATTTATTTTAACTGTTAATTTCAAACATATGTTCTTGCTCTTTTTCTGTCTGCAGAATTAGAGATTTGTTTTACTATTGCCTTTAAGCAAAACCTTGCATTGCTTTCAGTATTGCTTTTAAAAGCTAATAGCATCAGAAACCTGAGTTTACTATAGTCATTAATTTACTTTCCTCCCAACAGCCTTGGTGTTGGTCTTTCTGGTATATACATACTGTGTATTTTGCTCTTATGCTATTTTTTTCTATAAAGCTTTAATAAGTGATTGAGGAGGAAGAGCTATATCATGCTATTTAAGCAAATGGGGCTTTAGGACTGCCATGCATTCCCCCAGTGAGCTATAATCACCCTGACTGTGTCACAGAGTTGTCTGATTGGGACTAGGGTGCTCAATAATGAACCTTGACTCTGTTTTATCTTTGAATGAGTCCAGATGCTTTGTTAGATACCAGTTCTGTTCTCCCTCCTTCTCCTTTTCTTCAGTATCCTTTTTTTTTTATGTCAGAATGAATTGATCCCAGACTGCTCCTCTGTACTCTGACACTTCTGAATATGGAAGTGTCACTGTAAAATGAACCATAGCAAATTCTTAATAAGCTACCTTCAGAGAGAGTTATAGCTTTTGACATTTAGTTATAGATTTATCCCTTGTGCAGGAAGCCTCATTCATTTCATGCATGATAACCATGGTGAGAAAAAGTCATTATTAAGTATTTTTCATACTTTGGTCTATTGAACAGCCACATCACATACACTGCCAGGCTCTAGCAGGCAGCAAGAATGGGAAATGGAAGGAAGGGCAGAAGAAATGGAGACAGTCTGTGGAACCTATGAATCAAACTCCTTTCAAAGGATGATAGTTTTAGGGTTCCTGTACCATTGTATGGGGTTGGTATCAATGCTGCATATTCAGAAAGCTGCTGACAGTTATCCAGGCTTATTGACGCTGGTTAGAGCAGGGCTCTGCACTGGCTTCTATGCACCCAACCCTGAAAGCAGCTATTTCTGCTGGTAATCAATAATAATTGTTATGTAAATTTAAAAAGTATTTACATGTTATATATTAAATTAATTGGGTTTATATAGTGTATGTTATCATTTTAATAAATTAACTGGTAAAAAAGAAGTAACATGATGACCACTATGAAATTTATCACTTCAATTTGCTGATATTGTGTCATTCTGACCCATTTATTTTGAATAAACAAACTGAATATAATCTGTAAACAAAATATATTCATTCACCTAGCAAATCCCACTTTTCATTGAATGCTGAGGTGCTAAAGTTCTGCTTTTTAAAAAATACCCAATATTTCAGTTCCTGAGATAAATGCATATAGGTCTGGAAACAATAATGTTACGTCCACCTGTTCAGGCTTTTTTAAGTGATATTAGGTACCTCAATTTTAAATTGATGTTTTGGACCTGATAAAAAAAAACCAAAACCTGCTTCCTACTTTGTTCCTTTCTGTACATGCAACAGCAAGTATGTCAGGAGTAAGCTAAAACCCATCTGAAAGGGGAAAGAGCTGCTCCTTATCTGAAGAGTATGATTGGAAAAGAATGACTATTTTCATTCTAGTAAGAAGCTTACAAACATATTCAGAAGCTTCACTGCACAGTGCAATGTTAACTGTGCTTACTTTATGTTCCTAACAGTGAGCAAACCTTACTTTAAAAAATGCAAAATCTCTGTTCCAGCTTACCTAGTATTAAAGGAATGGCAGTGACTTCAGAAAGTAGTATTTTTTTGCAAGATACGCATTCTGGTTTTTAGTGTTGTTATCAAATCTCTCTCTCTCTCTTCCACAAAAGACGTTTTATTTTGTTCTGGATTTTCATAATCAGGTGTAGCAGGGTATTTGCAGAAGTGGCACAGAAGCTTATGTGAGATAAAACAGTAATCCTCCAAAATGAAGGAGAGATCCAAAACACACCAAAGTCAATTATTCTGCAAGTAGTAGAGGAGCCAACAAGGAGCGGTGCCATGCTTCACCTCATGCTCACCAACAGGGAAGGGCTGGTTGGAAATGTGACATTCCAGGGCAGCCTTGGTTACAGCGATCATGATATGGTCGAATTCAAGATCCTCAGGACAGTGAGAAGAGCGTGCAGCAAGCTCACTGCCCTGGGCTTCAAGAGAGCAGACTTTGGCCTCTTCAGGAACCTGCTCAGTAAGGTCCCATGGGATATAGCCCGAGAGGGCAGGGGGGCCCAAGACTGTTGGTTGGAATTCAAGGATCACCTACTACAATCTCAGGAGTGTTGCATCCAAATAGAAGGAAGTGCAGCAGGAGGGCCAGGAGACTTCCTTGGATAGATAAGGAGCTGCTGAGGAAACTTCAAAGGAAAGAAGAGGCTTATAAAAGGTGGAAGCAAGGACAGGTGGCCTGGGAAGAATACAGGGATATTGTCTGGGAAGCTAGGGACCAGGTGAGGAAAGCTGAGGCCCACTTAGAATTAAACTTGGCTAGGGATGTTAAAAATAACAGGAAGGGATTCTATAGGTATATTGCGAATAAAAGACAGGCTAGGGACAGCAGTGGGCCCTCTCCAGAAGCTATCGGGAGAACTGGCTACCCTGGATTTGGAGAAGGCTGAGGTTCTTAATGATTTCTTTGCCTCAGTCTTCACCAGAAAATGCTCTGACTACACCACCCGAGTCTTGGAAGGCAGATGCAGGGACTGTGAGAATGAAGACCCCAGGCCCACTGTAGGAGAGGATGTGGTTCGAGACCATCTTAAGAACCTGAATGTGCACAAGTCCATGGGAGCGGATGAAATCCATCCGTGGGTCCTGAAGGAGCTGGCAAATGAAGTTGCTAAGCCACTGTCCGTCATATTTGAGAAATCATGGCACTCAGGTGAAGTTCCTGATGACCGGGAAAAGGGAAATATAACCCCCATTTTCAAGAAGGGGAAAATGGATTACCTGGGGAATTACAGACCAGTCAGTCCTCACCTCTGTGCCTGGCAAAATCTTGGAACAGATTCTCCTGGAAGGCATGCTGAGGCACATGAAAAACAAAAGGTGCTTGGTGACAGCCAGCATGGCTTCACTAAGGGGAAAGTCCTGCCTGACCAATCTGGTGGCCTTTTGTGATGGGGCTACGGAACTGATGGACAGGGGTAGAGCAGTTGATGTCACCTACCTGGACTTGTGCAAAGCATTCGACGCTGTCCCACAAGACATCCCTGTCTCTAAATTGGAGAGACATCAGTTTGACAGGTGGGCCACTCAGTGGATAAAGAACTGGCTGGATGGCCGCCCACAGAGAGTTGTGGTCAATGGCTCAATGTTCAGCTGGAGACCAGTAATGAGTGGTGTCCCTCAGGGATCGGTATTGGGACCAGTCTTGTTCAACATCTTTGTCGGTGACATGGACAGTGGGATTGAGTGCACCCTCAGCAAGTTTGCCGATGACACCAAGCTGTGGGGTTCAGTTGATACACTGGAGGGAAGGAATGCCATCCAGAGGGACCTTGACACGCTTGTGAGGTGGGCTGATGCCAACATGATGAAATTTAACCAAGGTGCAAAGTCCTACACCTGGGTCAGAGAATCCCAGGCACAGCTCTAGGTTGGGCAGAGAAGAGATTCAGAGCAGCCCTGTGGAGAAGGACTTGGAGGTGTTGGTCGAGGAGAAAATTAACATGAGCCGGCTTCAGTGTGTGCTCGCAGCCCAGAAAGCCAACCGTATCCTGGGCTGCATCAAAAGGAGCAGTGACCAGCAGGTTGAGGGAGATGATCCTGCCCCTCTACTCTGCTCTTGTGAGACTTCACTTGGAGTATTGTGTGCAGTTCTGGTGTCCCCAACATAAAAAGGAGTCATGGTTAAGCCATATGATGTTGGATCTGAGCATGACTGTGAATGGTAGCGAATAAGGGGTGGATACTGTCATGGGTTCAGCAGTAGCAGTCATTTTTCTCCTTAGTAGCTGGTGCAGCGCTGTGTTTTTGACTTTCAGCCTGGGAACAGCGCTGATAACAACGATGTTTTCAGTTACTGCTTAGAATGTTTTGGTCTGACCAAGGACTTTCTGAGCCTCATGCTCTGCCAGTGAAGGAGGGGAAGCCGGGAGGAAGAAGAGACAGGACACCTGGCCCAAACTAGCCAAAGAGGTATTCCATACCACAGCACATCATGTCAAGGATGTAAAATCTGGGCGCAGGGACCCGGAAAGGGGGGTTTCACTGCTGCGTCGGGATTGGTATTGTGTGGTGAGCAGTTGTATTCTCTTTCCTTGTATTTCTCTTGTCATTATTATTATTGGTGGTAGCAGTAGAGGTTTGTGTTATACCTTAGTTGCTTAACTGTTCTTATCTCAACCTGTGAGAGTTGAATTCTTTTGATTCTCCTTCCCATCGCTCTGGGAGCTGGGGGGAAGAAAGAGGGGGGAGTGAGCGAGCAAACTGCGTGATTTACAGCTTAAACCGTGACAAAAGGACATGGAATTGTTGGAACAAGTCCAGAGGAAGGCCACAAGGACAATCAGGGGACTGGAGCACCTCCCGTATGAAGATAGGCTGAGAAAGTTGGGGCTGTTCAGCCTGGAGAAGAGAAGCTGCATGGAGACCTCACAGCAGCCTGCCAGTACCTGAAGGGGGCCTATAAGGATGCTGGGGATGGACTATTCTATGATTCTATTCATTAGGGTCTGTAGTGATAGAACAAGGGGCAATGGGTTCAAACTTAAACAGGGAAGTTTAGATTAGGATATAAGGAAGAAGTTTTTACTGTAAGGGTGGTGAGGCACCGGAATGAGTTGCCCAGGGAAGTTGTGAATGCTCCATTGCTGGTGGTGCTCACGGCTAGGTTGGACAGAGCCTTGGGTGACATGGTTTAATGTGAGGTGTCCCTGCCCATGGCAGGAGGGTTGGAACTAGATGATCTTAAGGTCCTGTACAACCCTAACTATTTTATGATTCTATGATTCTATGATACCCGTCCAGGAATTTAGTAGACCTTGGCTTATTTCCCTATCACGTATCAGCTTGTTCGCTGATTTCTTTTCCCTTTAGGAGAGAATATGATTTCCTGAAAATGAAGCAGTCTATTGCACAAGTGCAGCCATGCACATGTGAGGGCAGCATGCCTGATAGCCACCTGCTAGGGGCTGAACCCCCTTCCAGCTCTGGTTTACAAACTGAAAACTGCCACCCATGCAGTTCTGAGTCTTTGCTCCTCTGCAGGCACAGTGGACATCATCATGACACCCACACAGACTGATTCTGGGTTCAGCCTGACCCCCAAGTGTCTAACCAATACCTACTATGTTTACGCGAAGGTACAAGTGCTTGATGAGCAGCTGGGGAGGCTGGGTGCAATCCTGCAGGCTGATAAACCCATGTACCTGCTCTACAGGAGCAAGCAGATGCCCAACTTCTGCCAGGAATGGCCTCAACAGCACCAGACTTTGAAAATTTAACCATAAAATTTAAGTAGAGGTGGTACTCATCTCCCCAGATAACGATAAGGTGCTAAAATACACAGCTGACTTGAATTTTGAAAAAGGAAAAACCTCCTAATTGCATAATTAAACTGTTGCAAGAGATGAAAGGGCAACGCCATGTAAAGCATGGCTGAGCAAAAAAAATTGATGAGATGCTTATCTACCTGATAAATAAGACTGAATGATCCATAAAGTGCTTCTCTGTGTTGCAGGGAAATGCAGTTTTATTAATACCAAGAAAGACATAAACATTATTGTAATTGAATTAGGAATAGAGGCTTGTCATCAATTTTAACCATATTTTTTAATACTACTTTCTAGGCTGTTAGTGGTGTCCTGGCATGAATTCCTCATTTGATCCCTGTGTGTTATTTTTATGCAATTCTATGAGACAATTTGGAGTACTTACAGTAATTTCCAGGTAGATACTGATTTTACTGGCCTGTTAGGAAGTTCAGTTGCAGCTAAAATCAGTTGCTAGTTTTTTATCAACTTCAATCAGACATGACTTACTAGACAGGATCCAGATTTGTACTTGTGTGTATTTATTGTACCCTGAAGTTATGCTGTTCAGTGAACAGGGATGCACTTAAGATAATGCTTGTCCTGCGTCTCACAGGAGTGTGGGTTAGAGCAAAACTTTGATCTGTTTAAGGGAAAGAGTTCTGCCAAAATGTGATGTATTTGCAGGATGGACACTGAAGCTGTTATGTGACTTGACGCATTAGGAGAAGTCTCAACAAAGAGAGAGATTGGGGCAGGATTCTTGTAAGAGATCAAGCATCCATTACAAAAACCTTGTTTGCGTGAGTTGCTGGATTTTAATGCTGCAGTGTGTGTGGCTGTGTGTTCAGATGTCCCTTTTCTATGTTAGAAAAGAGAGAGCGTCCAGCTCTAGGGCACTCAGTCAGAATTCAGAGTGATTAATTTTGGCTCTAAACGGGACGAGGAGAGGTTTGGGTCAGTCTTCCACTCTGGTGACTTCAATTCTTCATGCCCTATTCCTACTCACTCTCTTGTCTAACAAGCAAAGGTAATTTTTTCCATATTCGGGGCCAGGGAGCATCTTTTTGCCTGGGAACTCCGTTATCATCTAATGTAAAGAATATTCAATAAGTACATTTCAACAGACAAGAGTTGTAGTTTATTCTAAAGCATTAAAAGAAACCAAAACAAGAAATCCTAAATGCTTTATCAGATGCATTACTTAAAGAAGCTGCATGTTTCCAGCTATGGGAATTGGGTGCTCACTTCTCTGCTGCCTGTGAAGACTGATGCCTTTCCCCCCATCTTAAAAGACCTAATTATGTCACAGGAAGCTACCTTGTTCTGTTCAGTCTTGTATTCTGCCACATTGCCATTGGAAACAGAAAGAACTAATTAAATAAGTATACTAAATTACTGTTTTCTCATTCATTTATTCTCTGTCCAATCCCATTGCATATTCTCTTTTAGGCAGGGGATAGCTAGAGGAAGGCAAACCCTGTGCTTTCATGGGTTCTCAGGGGCTTAGGCTGCCATTAGGACTACTGCAGTTATATATAGGTTATTTTTCAATTCCTTCTATGTTCTCAGATTGAAATCTATTCCCTCGGCATATACTGTCCTCTAGTTAAAGGCATCAGAGGAACCCAAAATTTAATCCTGCTTCATTCCCACTTTGTTTCAGCATATTGAAATTTCAGCTATAAAAGAACTCTGAGATTCTTTAATAAAGACATATTGTGTCAAACCAAACTCAGCAGCCTATTGCTGATACTGGTCATGCTTGCAGTTTGCCAAGCATATGAAAACCTGGTTGCTGATGTTCATTGGGAAGAAAAGGAATTGTAGACAGCAGCAGACTTCCCATTTCCCTGCCACCTCATGTTAGCCCAGGGAGGGACAATGAATGGCACCTTCTGAAAGGAAACATCCTTTAGGCAATGAGCAGGCTCCCTTTAGCTTGTGGACATTCACTTTCTGCCTCAAGTCTGAGCAATGGGCAGTTCATTGTATTTTAAGCCTTTCTTGGGATGCCAGGAACAGAAAGTAGACGACACCCATTGAGACTTTAGGACTCAGGGATCCACACATTGTGTAAAATAAAATTCTGAAAACTATATAATTTATCAGGAAGATGTAATTCCATCAAGGGGTTCTGGAGACAGTGCAAACCACATCATCCAATTATAGCCCGGAAATTCAGTTACTGTGCCTGCAGGAGCAAATACTGCTTTTATACCCTATAGTGTGATTCTGCAAATCTTGTTTGGATGGAAGCAGTGCTGCCCTCTTCTCACTCAGTGCAAATGCAGAAGTATTTGTGGGATGAATTTTGGTGGAGTACAGAACATATTAAAAATATCACTTGCTGATGCCACAAAAAGCTAAGGTGAATGGAGAGCAGTTTTTTTCTTCATGAGCTCTTTATTTCAGTTCCATATTAACAGGTTTAGTACTCAGTTAGCTGTAATACAAGCAACATGGCCACTGAAAGCAGAAGGGTTAGATACAGTATGCTGGCTTTGGTACAAAATACTACAGCTTCACTAGTTTAAGTAAACATTTGTGTTTGATTAGGCTTTGCTTATCCTACTGTAGGAGACTTTATTGAAATAGAAAAGATTATACGGATTGGATTTATCTCAATCTGAAGGATTTTTCTGAATAGGATTGAGAAGTGTTGAATTATTCAAAGATGGAATCTCCATGTGGGTAAGGTAGAGTTTGTTCTAGACATGTGTTATAGTGTACTGTGAAGGGACTTGCTGTTAATGTGCTATTCCTAAAGGAGATATTAATGCTCATAGGGCCAAGTCCTAAACCTCTGATACATAAAAACAACTCCCAGACTACTCATCTGTCATTACACAAGAGTCATAATTAATCTTTAGAGTGTATCATATTTTGTTGAGTCATACTTAATCTTTAGAGTGTATCATATTTTGTTATGATTGTATATGTTGACAAATGCTGTCAAACCTCTAAAATACTAATTTATTTTGTAAGCAATGTTTTTTCTTTTTTCCCACTGAAATAATCAACATCTCTGCATCTAGTCTGAGAGGATGCTGCATCAGGCTTTCTCATATTGAAATTCCCTCCACCTGGTCATAATCCTATCAGTCCTGACACTTGAGTGGAAGGCATTGAGACTAAAATATCTGTGTCTTCATGTGAGCTGTCTCCACTCCAGGCATGGCATTGAAGGTCCTTTAGTATTTGCCTTAAGACCAGGAAACAGTCGAGAGATCAAGGCCAAATTTTTCTCTTGTCTCGTCAGAGAGATGCACTTCAGAACCCCCATCAGTCTGATTTTTATGGATACCCCACAGAGCTTTCAGATGTATCCCACTGCAGGAAAAGCATAATAAAAGCCTGGTATCAGCTGTGGTACTAAGCCACAGCACCACAGTTGGCCCATCAGACCCCATGCAGTTTTCTTACACTACCTCTGTATTTAGCTACATGGGATAAATAAAATAGATGGGGTTTAGTTCTAGCTGGCTTGTGTGTAGCTTTTCAGATGCCAGTTTGCATTTCCATACTGAGCTTTTGCAGTTGTGTATTGAGCTTTTAGAAGAAATAATATTTTTATTCCTGACTATACAGGAAGCATACTCACCTTTCTTCAGAAAAATGAGTACCATGTTCTTACTTAACTTAAAGTTCACTCTAAAGTGGAATAAACTGCATGGAAATGAGACCTTTGTATATTTGAATTCAAAATATTTGTATGAGGTTAATACAGGTTTCATCTCAGCTGAGAACATATAAAACTACAGGCAGACTTAGCAGTCTGCACTCTCGCTTGAATTCATTGCAAGTGGAAGGTGCACACTGCCTTGCCATACTAACTGTGGATGGATTGGTACTAGTGGATAGGTGTGACCCATCAGTCATCTGCAGGCACTGAGCTGTCACGTGTGTCCTGAGAGCAAGCAGTAGTTCCTTCATAAGCAACAGAGGCCCCCTCACGCTGTGCCCTGTGCCCCAGGGTCAGCTCCTGCCTTTGCACCAGCAGTGAAGCTTCATGCTGGCTCTGTGCATCATCTGGGAAGAGGCTGAGTTTGCAAACTGGGGTGTCCATATCCTGAAAGAAAAACTGTAAGAGGAAAGGCTTCTTTAGGCTCTGCATCTTGCCTTCCCCCTTACATCAACTGTGATAAAATCTGTAAAAGACCAGGGAAGAGGAAATGGCAAGCTGTTCTTTGTGTTAGCGCTGAACATCCTACTTTAGATGGGGATGGGCCCTCACCTTCTGGATGAAGTCATTTTAGGGCTTCACAGGGCTCCAAATACAATCTGTGGGCAGAGAGACTGCTGCTTTTGGAAAGCTATCTTGATTGTTAAATGCCCTCTTAAAATGCAAAGTTCCTCCCAAACAAAAGATTTCATAAAAGATCATTTTTCTTTTACGGCACTTTTTATAACCACTGCAGTGTGTGGTACCTTCAACAGTTTTACAGCCCCCTTACCATTGCCTTGAGTTTACTGGCCGTAGTAATATTTATAGACAGTGCAGGCATGCTGTAAACATAGAGTCTACTAGCCAGCATCAAGGATGATTCACTGGACTTATATTTTTATGTGATGAGATTTGCTAGTAAAACAGAACACATACTGTTTATTGTTCACAATTTTTCACGCTCTGAAACATTCTAGTCAGCCTTCTTTATTTAATTAAAACTCCATTTGGAAGGATGCTCACTTGTCAGTGTTTGAGCTTTCCTGTTATTTTGAAATAAATAGTTCAGTTCGATTTTCCCTTTTACAAGGCTGGATCTCTCTTAGAGCAGATGTAGCTCTCCCACCCCATCCTCTCATGGAAAAGGCTAATCTGAAGTTCTAAGATGAGGATGTAGGAAGAGGGAACAGAACTCACACATTTCACATGACTGAGGTGAAAAGTTTAATAAACAGCAGAAAGGAGCATAGCTTCCCCTCTGGCACTATCTCAGATGTGCATCCCTCTCAGCCGGGACTGGCAGGATGGATGGAAAGAAGTGTGCAGCAGGAGAGTAGGACTATTGTGTAAAGGACTAGGTGCTGAAGGACAGAGAAGTGGCAGAGGGAGATAAAGAAAGAGGGCTTTTTTATTGTTTGATGATTTAACCAGCCTCCTCTGAAGTCTCCAAGTGCTGCAGTGCCAAGCTCAATATTTTATTCCTTTAAATTCTGCCCCTGTCAAGGCAGGCCGTATCCATCTTCCCCAGCTCCTCTCTGCCTTTCCCCTTGTTAGCAGCTTCTGTTAGTGAGGAGGCATGGCTTCAGGAATAGAAGTAGAAGCACCTAGGATGAAAAGCCCAAATGCTGTTTTCCTTTACTACTTCTGGGGCAGCTGCAGAAAACCTCAATTAGGACCTGCCATATACAGGTCTTCACTCATGTATTAATGTTTTTCTTGTCTCTTGGCCCTTTGGAAAGTGTAATGTTCTCTTGCATAAGATTGCAGAAAGATCTGCAGATCAAGACCAGCCCCACTTCTGCTTATTTTATTTCTGTGTATGGTTGTCACTTCCAGCCTGTATGGAAATGTCCTGTATGTCAGAAACAAGGCTCGTCCTGGTGCACTGCTCCTGGAGAAACAGGACTTTCTCCGAAACACTTCAGATATACCGTAAATTCACTTTCACATGGATAAAATAAATGAAGCTCTTTTCGTCCTTCTTTCCTTCCCATATCAAGCATCCCTCTGCCTCTGTCAAAACCTAATCACAAGTGAAGATGTCTCCCGCAGAGGACCTCTTTATAACCATAGCAACTCCATCAGCAGCTTATGGTTACATTGCAGAGCTGCTTGTCAGGAACAACAGCTTTCCTTGCTCAAAGGGGGCACCTAGAACTGTATTTACCCTTTCTGTAATGAAAGCAGGAGAAAAGCACATACAAGACTCAACTTTACTTTTTCTTGGACATGCAGTGACTCTTTAAAAATCAGACTGGAAGAGTGGTTAGAATCATATAAATGAGTGGGGAAATGCAATTTCCAAACACAGCAGTTACATTGCAAAAGAAGAATTTATGCGTATTAGCGAAGTGATTTGAGTGTCTTTTGAAATGACATTAATATCATTATTGCTCTTGCAGTGGCTGAGAACCCTTTATTGCATTTGTTTCCCTTTCAAAAAGTGATACTTTAGGCTGTTTTCCAGAATAGTGGCAGTGTGTATCATAGCTATTGTGGTAATAACTAGTTCTGTGAGGTGTGTTGGTTTATTTCGGCATTGACTGCTCTTGTATTAGCTCTCTGAAAATTAACTTTAAAATGACATTGCTGGGTCCAGTGTTTATAATTTCAAAAATTTTCAAATCAGAGGTATTCACATTTCAAACAGGAATATTTCTTGGCTTCCCTAGCCACCAGCTGCGCCAGCTCAGCTCTATCTTGGAATTACAGGTAATAAAGTTCCTACAAGCTGCATTTTGCTTTGAATGACTCAGCGCACTCTCCTTTTCTTTTGGCATGTACTGGAGGCCTGCATTCAGGTTTTTACAATCCACCTTCATCTAAACAACTGTGCACATAAAGATTGTTTCTGAGCAAGATGAATTCCATGTTCCTACTTAAATTGGCTCACTCTGAATTGGAATGAGCTTCATGGAAACGAGACCTTCGTAGTCGCTGTGTCTTGGTTTTGCAGTTTGCCGTGGAATCATAGAATCATAGAGTAGTTAGGGTTGGAAAGGACCTTAAGATCACCTAGTTCCAACCCTCCTGCCATGGGCAGGGACACCTCACATTAAACCATGTCACCCAAGGCTCTGTCCAACCTAGCCTTGAGCACCACCAGGCAATGGAGCATTCACAACTTCCCTGGGCAACTCATTCCGGTGCCTCACCACCCTTACAGTAAAAACTTCTTCCTTATATCCAATCTAAACTTCCCCTGTTGAAGTTTGAACCCATTGCCCCTTGTTCTATCACTACAGACACTAATGAATAGAATCATAGAATAGTCCATCCCCAGCATCTCTGTAGCCCCCCTTCAGGTACTGGCAGGCTGCTGTGAGGTCTCCATGCAGCCTTCTCTTCTCCAGGCTGAACAGCCCCAACTTTCTCAGCCTATCTTCATACGGGAGGTGCTCCAGTCCCCTGATTGTCCTTGTGGCCTTCCTCTGGACTTGTTCCAACAGTTCCATGTCCTTTTGATGTTGAGGACACCAGAACTGCACACAATACTCCAAGGGAGGTCTCACGAGAGCAGAGTAGAGGGGCAGGATCACATCCTTTGACCACGCTTTGACCACGCTCCTTTTGATGCAGCCCAGGATACGGTTGGCTTTCTGGGCTGCGAGCTCACACTGAAGCCGGCTCATGTTAATTTTCTCCTCGACCAACACCTCCAAGTCCTTCTCGACAGGGCTGCTCTGAATTTCTTCTCTGCCCAACCTGGAGCTGTGCTTGAGATTGCTCTGACCAAGGTGTAGGACCTTGCACTTGCCATGGTTAAACTTCATAAGGTTGGCATCAGCCCACCTCACAAGCATATCAAGGTCCCTCTGGATGGCATTCCTTCCCTCCAGTGTATCAACCGAACCACACAGCTTGGTGTCATCGGCAAACTTGCTGAGGGCAAGATCCAGATGAAGTCAAATGTACATGACCCATGTGGTGGAAATTTACACAGAATGCCCCCTCATCATATGCCCATTCATTGGCAACAGTAATCTGGAATGACATAATACCACCAACAGTGGATGAAATGATTTATAAACTTTGAGAGTTCAAAGATAATCTCACCCCTTCCAACATCTCAGCTGTGGAAAAACTGTCCCAGGACCTCAAACAATTGAGAGATGATCTATCTGATCTATCCAGCTCCTCACGTGTACCAACACATCTCAGCTATTAACAAAAGGCATCCTACTGTTTGAGAGAGAAGATATAGAAGGTATACACCACAGGCCACCCTATGGTCTTACCTACAGTAT
Source organism: Myiopsitta monachus (assembly GCA_017639245.1). Classification (NCBI taxonomy): domain Eukaryota; kingdom Metazoa; phylum Chordata; class Aves; order Psittaciformes; family Psittacidae; genus Myiopsitta; species Myiopsitta monachus. Next base: position 66,626,293 of record CM029917.1, on the reverse strand, counting down.
CACGGAGAAGATAGGACTAAGTGGGATGGAAAATCTACTTCAGTTTTGGAGGGTTGGGCATGGTGGCCAAGTGGTAAGGCGTCTGTCTCATTAAACCAAAGATCACGGGTTCGAACCCTGTCTTTTTTTGCCTACAGACACATCACCCTGAAAATGCCCCATCTCGTCTGATCTCGGAAGCTAAGCAGGGTCGGGCTCGGTTAGAAGTTGGATGGGAGACTGTCTGGGAATCCCGGGTGCTGTAGGCTTTTACCCCATGAAGGCTGCAGCTTCAGGCTCTAGTGAGCAGGTTCCCAGATGGAGTGGAAGAGCCGATTTTATTTCAGCTCCTGTGATCAGGAATAATCCCTGTCAACAAGACATGAGTGACCAATGTGATGTCTATCAGAGGGGCCCTGCCTCCAGTCCAGGTGGAGGTAGGGGACATTTGGATTACTGGACTGTGTGGATCAAATGGCCTGGCACATCAGTCCTGCACAAGTATAAGGCTCTAGTAGATACCGGTGCACAGTGTGCCCTGATGCCATCAAGGCTGTCAAGGGGTGGAACCCATATATATTTCTGGAGTGACAGGAGGATCCCAAGAGTTGACTGTACTGGAGGCTGAAATCAGCCTGACTGGGAGGGAATGACAAAAACACCCCTATTGTGACAGGTCCAAAGGCTCCATGCATCCTTGGCATAGATTACCTCAGAAGAGGGTACTTCAAAGCCCCAAAAGGGTACCGATGGGCTTTTGGTATTGCTGCTTTGGAGACAGAGGAAATGGAGCAGCTGTCCACCTTGCCTGGTCTCTCAGAGGATCCTTCTGCTTGTGGGGATGCTGAGGGTCGAAGAACAACAAGTGCCAATCGTGACCACAACGATGCACCGGCGGCAATATCGCACCAACTGAGACTCCCTGATTCTCATCCATAAGCTGATCCTGTAGATTGGAGAGTCAAGGAGTGATCAATAGGACCCACTCACCACTCACCGGTCCCAACACCGATCCCTGAGGGACTACCACTTGTGTCTCCAGCTGGACATTGAGCCATTGAGCACAACCCTTTGTGGGCGGCCATCCAGCCAGTTCTTTATCCACTGAGTGGCCCACCTGTCAAACTGATGTCTCTCCAATTTAGACACAAGGATGTCTTGTGGGACAGCGTCGAATGCTTTGCACAAGTCCAGGTTAGGTGACATCAACTGCTCTACCCCTGTCCACCAGTTCCGTAGCCCCATCACAGAAGGCCACCAAATTCGTCAGGTAGGATTTCCCCTTAGTGAAGCCATGCTGGCTGTCACCAACCACCTTTTGTTTTTCATGTGCCTCAGCATGCCTTCCAGGAGAATCTGTTCCAAGATTTTGCCAGGCACAGAGGTGAGGCTGACTGGTCTGTAATTCCCCAGGTAATCCATTTTCCCCTTCTTGAAAATGGGGGTTATATTTCCCTTTTTCCGGTCATCAGGAACTTCACCTGACTGCCATGATTTCTCAAATATGACGGACAGTGGCTTAGCAACTTCATTTGCCAGCTCCTTCAGGACCCACGGATGGATTTCATCCGCTCCCATGGACTTGTGCACATTCAGGTTCTTAAGATGGTCTCGAACCACATCCTCTCCTACAGTGGGCCCAGGAGTCTTCATTCTCACAGTCCCTGCGTCTGCCTTCCAAGACTTGGGTGGTGTAGTCAGAGCATTTTCTGGTGAAGACTGAGGCAAAGAAATCATTAAGAACCTCAGCCTTCTCCAAATCCAGGGTAGCCAGTTCTCCCGATAGCTTCTGGAGAGGGCCCATGTTGTCCCTAGCCTGTCTTTTATTCACAATGTACCTATAGAATCCTTTCCTGTTATTTTTAACATCCCTAGCCAAGTTTAATTCTGAGTGGGCCTCAGCTTTCCTCACCTGGTCCCTAGCTTCCCAGACAACATCCCTGTATTCTTCCCAGGTTGCCTGTCCTTGCTTCCACCTTTTATAAGCCTCTTCTTTCCTTTGAAGTTTCCTCAGCAGCTCCTTATCTATCCAAGGAAGTCTCCTGGCCCTCCTGCTGCACTTCCTTCTATTTGGATGCAACACTCCTGAGATTGTAGTAGGTGATCCTTGAATTCCAACCAACAGTCTTGGGCCCCCCTGCCCTCTCGGGCTATATCCCATGGAACCTTACTGAGCAGGTTCCTGAAGAGGCCAAAGTCTGCTCTCTTGAAGCCCAGGGCAGTGAGCTTGCTGCACGCTCTTCTCACTGTCCTGACGATCTCGAATTCGACCATCTCATGATCGCTGTAACCAAGGCTGCCCTGGAATGTCACATTTCCAACCAGCCCTTCCCTGTTGGTGAGGATGAGGTAAAGCATGGCACCTCTCTTTGTTGGCTCCTCTATTACTTGCAGAAGGAAGTTGTCTTCCACACAATTGAGGAACTTCCTGGATTGCTTGTGCCAGGCCATACCATCTCTCCAACAGATATCAGGGTGGTTGGAGTCCCCATGAAAACAAGGGACTGCGAGTGTGAGGCTGTTCCTATCTGTCCATAGAGTGCTTCATCCACCGAGTCCTCTTGATCAAGCAGTCTGTAATAGATCCCCACAATAATGTCTCCCATCTCTGTTCTCCCTTTAACAATGATCCACAAACTCTCTATTGACTGCTCACCTGTCCCCAGACAGAGTTCCATACTCTGCAGCCTATTCCCTAACATAAATAGCAACTCCCCCTCCCTGCCTGCCAGGTCTGTCTTTTCTAAAGAGCCTGTAACCTTCCATTCCAATACACCAGTCATAGGAGCCATCCCACCATGTGTCTGTGATGCCTATGATATCATACCCCCGTAGACACGCACACATCTCTAATTCCTCTTGTTTGTTCCCCATGCTATGGGTGTTTGTATAGAGGCGTCTGAGCTGAGCTCCAGTTGAAGCCGGTTCGTTGGCTGGAGCAGCTGGAATATCTCTACATTTCTCTGAGCATTTATTATAGATGCTGGCAACTGATCAAGTGCATTGGAATGGAATGATTCCCCCCTACCCCAACACATCTAGTTTAAAGCATCCTTGACCAGCCTGGCAAGCCTCCTACCAAATCCATGCTTCCCTTTCTTTGCCAGACCAGCTCCACCAGCCCCCAGTAGACCTGGCCTACTAAATTGAGTCTCGTATTCAAGATACCCAAACCCCTGACTGTGGCACCACCCTTCTAACCATTTATTAACCTGGCTAGTCCTCCTCACCTTCTTAAGGTCCTGCCCTGTATCCTGGAGAATTGTCAAAAAGACAATCTGAGCTCCAGAGCCCCTAACCACCTCTCCCAGGGCTCTGTAGTCCTTCTTTATGTTCTCTGGGCTACTGCTATCTGTATCAGTAGCACCCACATGGATCACTAGAAGTGGGTGATAGTCAGAGGGACTGACTAGAGCAGGCAGCTTCCCTGCAACACCCCTGATCTGAGCCCCTGTAGGCAACACACCTCCCTTGAGCCTGGGTCAGGCTGACAGATGGGTGCCTCTGTTCCTTTCAGAGTAGTTACCTACTGCTACGGCCGCCCCCCGCTTTTTCCTGGCAGCACCAGCCGTGCTCTCCTTTACCAGTACCTCAGCCGGTTGTTCCTGGTGGGAGTGTGGTTCCTCATCAGCCCCCTGCAGGACAGCAAAGCGGTTCTGGGTGGGGACAACAGATTTAGGAGGAAGCCCCTTGCTTTTAATTGTCCTCTTCCATCCTTTTTCTGTTTTGTTTGGTTTTTTGGTTTTGTTTTTTTGTTTGTTTGTTTGTGTGTGTGTGGTTTTGTTTTGGTTTGGTTTTTTGTTCCTGTTTCCCAGCTTCCTGGGTTAGCGGCCTCCTTTCCTGCATGAGCTACAGTGGACGCTTGAGGCCCCTGCACACTCTGGCCCTGGAGCAAGCAGTGCTGTTTCCCCTCAGCTCTCCTGACACCTTTCAGCCTATTGACAGCGTCCCGCAGCTCAGCCCCTGCTGCAGGAGGACCTCCACCAGGGAGCACCGAGTGCAGCCCTGCCCATTGCGCACCCTCCCCTCAGGAGAGCAGTGCAGGCGCTCTCTGCACCCCGAGCTCTGCACTGCAGCCTCCCCTCTCATCGGCTCTGTCTGGGTGCCTACGCTGGTCACCACTTCTAATTGACCGGCTATGACCGATGATGCCCGGTTTGAATCTGCTGCCGCCCCTCCTGGCGCCACCCCCTGTGAGTCAGCTGCTCGGGTCAGCTGAGCTGCCGGCTCCTGGGCAAGTCCTGCCGGGGGCTTGAGGCTCCGTCGGTGGCTGTTGCCGCTCTGGGTTGAGACTCCCGGACGCTGAACTTCCCGCACTCAGGTGCTGAAGGCGTCCTCTCTGGAGCTACTCACCTCAGCAATTGACCCAAGTTAACCCTCATAGAAATTGTGACATTTTTGAGATGATTTCAGGAGGGGAAAGAAGGCAACAAGAGGCAAAATATGCTGGAATGGTGACATAAATTTAATTCTCTTTCAGAATTAGGGCCCCAAATGAATGTCAAATACTGACATCAAAATGTTAATAACCGTTTTTCTACTCAAAATTAATTTTATATCTGGTTGTCTTTCATTTAACTTCAAAAAAAATGGAAGTTCTTAGATGCATAAGTCTGAAACAAAACCTTTTACTCTAGGACAGATGAAATATTTTGTTAGAAATGAAATCGTTTTTTCCTATTACAAACCACCCCTCAAATTAATTATTTGGAGAGTCCTAAGGAGAAATAAATAGGAATTGAATATGCAAGTTGGATGCTACTGAGCAGGCAAAAAGGACTTGTTTCTGTATGCAGCACTGGTGAGGTTTTTATTGGTCATTAATACTAAGTTCATTTCTGGTACAAATACATCATAAAAATTCAGAGCTATAAAGGAGGCTGGAATCTGAGAAAAATGGCTTATTATGAAAGATGTTAGAAGCTCAAGCTATTCAGCTTATCAAAATCAGAGAGAAAAGGTGATCAATTGTGGTGTGATTATAGTGTGAGTACGTTGAAGGAAATTCTGATAACAGTACCTTAAGCAAGAAGAAAAAAGCGTTGCAAAGTCTAAAGGTTGGAAGTTGAAGCCAGGTGAACTCAGTCATGAGTTAAAGCTTGGATTTGGGTTTTTTTTGTTTATGTTTTTCTTTTAAACACTGGTAATAAGGTTTTGGAACAATTCCATTGGCATGGAAGGAGGGCATGAAAGATTTTCTGTTAGGTAGAGATTTTAAATCTTATCTTGAAGAAAGATGTGCCTTTGCTGTAGCACCAACTGGGCTCGTGGGAGCTGTAGGTGGAATTGTCTCTCTCTCCCTTCCTTCAGCAGGAGACCATACTGTCATGATGATCCTTTCTAGCCTCCATAGCCTCAAAGTTTGTTAGCATATTCTATTTTCTAAAATCAGCATTGCTTATTGTCAAAACTTACATTTTTGCCTAAAGAAAGAATGTCCGGACTTGATCCATGATTTAAGAGTCTGTCTTCTCATTTTTGGAGATATGTGATTTTAGGTTATTCTAGTACAGAAAGAAAGGAAGTAATTTGCATCAACATTATACAGACCTAATTTTAATTTCCAAGGTTTGAACCCAGATTTCTAGAATTGAGAGTCAAGCTTTGCTGTATCCCTCAGACAAAGTTCTTCTGCAGAAACACTTTCCATAATGATATTTATGGATCAAGACAGGAGAGTAGATATAGCCTATTGGTTATTCATTGCATTTAAATGAGGACATAGAAACTGAAAAGAATTACACTTTTGTAGAGGAAAATGTATTTTTCCCTGGCAGCTCAGAATAAAAGATCGATTTGTACTTTACATTATTTTGCCTCCTCTTCAACTAAGTTGCAAATCAGGGTCTCCTATAGGAGAGAACAGCGCAGCTGTTCCCTGGCAAAGAATCTGTATTGCTTGGCTATTACTTCTGAATCTTTTAACACAGAGCCAGCTCTTCTATGGGTGATAATGTTCAGAAATATTACACCTATCCCTAGGAAAAAATGCTGTGAGAAAGCCATGACTGCAAGAGCATGAAGAAAAACGGGAACTGCAAGTATGAGCAGTTCTGTTTGAACAGAAAGAGGAATTGCAAGTGTGAGCATTCCCATTTTAACCGACGTTCCACAAGCCACCATGATAAATAAAATATTGAGTTAAAATTATCACATATTGAGCCAAACGACCTTCTCCGATATGAGTAATTATGTATGCCAGGCTGGGGGCTGAAAATACAGTTTGTAGGTTTTGTTTTACCATTGCAGCACTATATTTTCAAGGTTTTTTTTTCTCAGCTTGCACAGCTCAAATTGTTATTCACATTTAAGTGTAGTTTTTCTGCACAAAGTAGATCAGCTACTGGCAGCAGTTGAATTAATGGTGGCCTATATATTTGTATCGTGAGCAATAAATCCTGCCTTCATTGTCGTATTTGACGCTGCACATTGTGTAGGATCATAATATTTAGCATGCATCTGGACATTTGGATGGAATATTTAGATTCCCTATTTATGTTGCACTATATATAGCTTTACCAAAAAGAATTGTGAACAGATGTTAGGCAGGTAAATTAATACCTTTTTTTGTTTCTTTGTGTCATAGATAAATTAAGAGAATTACAACTACTTTCCCAAGCAGTGCTTAGGATGAGAAATAAATCTTACTATAGTTTGTCCATATCAAGAATGGGTCCGTAGTGGGTGATGCATTCTTGACAGAAAACGAGGTGTTCTTGTCATAACTCATCTTGTGAACTTGAAGTGGACCACTGAGAGAAAAAGCAAATCAATTAAAATTGAGTGGAACAAGACCTTTGGGCCTAACTCTTCTTGTTAAGTTCAGGAGGTGCACTTTCTCTACGCAGCACCGCATGCCAGGTGGGAAATGCTTTTGTGAGCTAGGCAACCCTACTTCAGATCTTCCACAAATCTGAAACCCACCAGTAAGTTTCCATGAGTCTCACTGGTCTTTGGGCAGCCTTTCTGACAGTGACCAACTTCAATCATCCTTTCTTCTTCTAGTGGCACACCAGGGAGTATACTTCAGCCTAGTTCATTGGATGTTTAAGAAAAGTATATCAGTGTGGATAACCAAGCGTGACTACAGGCCTGCTGAGAAATATACTTTTGGCCTTCTTCAGACTTCAGTTGCTCCTGTGGCACTCTATAGTGACACCTTGAGAGCTTCAAGAGCACATCTGGCATCACTAGTGCTGGAACCATCTATCCAGCGTCTTCTGACTGGCATACCCCCGAAAGATCAGATCTGTGCTTCAGCCCCACTCCACCTTGACAGATAGTTTTCAGGAGCTATTGGGGCAAATAAGAAATACTTTCCAGCTGCAAGGAGGAGTAATGTCATAGAACATCTCCAACTTTGTGTTTGAGATATTACAGATACTACAAGGAAGTTGTAGCTCTGCCCCTTAGCACTGATGTTCTTTTCTGCCCCCCTACATCCAAGAAAGCACAGAGGATGCATTGTCTGCTGGCCAAAAGACATCTGAGTCTGCTGGAAACACAACTTTGTTGTGACATTGGTTACCAGGGTGAGCTAGTGGCAACAGAACATCTTTTCCATCCTGTGGAGTGCTATGAATCTTCAAGTAGCTTCCTATTTTCAAGTCACTTCAGTGTTCAGTGGTGAGATTTTGGTCTTTATGGAACAGTATGCCTTTCTTATACACTGCCCTTGAACCTTTCAGGAGCAACTATGGATCAGAAAAGCCTCCCAAATAAAGGGTTCAGCTTAAGGCTCACATGAATCTTTCATCCTGTATGTCTTTGGCAGTCTTATAAGATGGCCTTAAGTCTGAAAGTTAACCTGATGCTATCCTAGTCTTTACTCCCACTCAGGAGAAGCATACTTTTGTGCAAGATCCAAAAAGGACAGATTTTATATTCCCCTCTAAAAGGGTAATGCTATTAGAGAATTTAATTGATTATTTATACCACTGCAGGAAAATATGTAGCAAGAAATGCTTTTAATGATATTTCTGTTAGGACACAACCTATGTAAAATACTGATATATCTTCAGAATCCGCTGCAGTTCTCCTTGGCCAGAGCCACTCGAGCATCCAGCATCCTTGATGAATTTCCAGATATGTGAAGGAACAACTTTGTTCTAAGTTACGTGATTTCAGCTGATGTGATTTTTCAGTTTTAACATCAAGAGTGGTTTCCCCACTGGACAGTGCAGTGCAATACCCTGCATTAGCTAAGAGATACCTACCTACATCAAGGAGGGTTGTGGAGTTTTGTTATCCTTTGGGATTGGTTTGGGTTTTTTTTTCTGTTTTGCTGAAGATAGAAAAATGATTGCAGAACAAAGAGATTATTTGCCATCAGCTCCTTTTCAGCAGTCTCTGTGGAGTAGACATCCACAGTATTCCACAACGTTTGGCTTTACCTTGGTAACAAACAGAATAATAGAACCAGAGGGGATGGGAGCAGGGACAGAAGCAGCCAGAACAGAAGCAGCAGCAGACAGAACCAGACAGAAGCATGCAGTGCATGCTACATCAGGGGAGGGTGATTTTTGAGTGCAAAGAAGTTGCTTTGGGCTTGCAGCTGAGGCACCAAATCTCAGAAGGGTGAGTGGGTGCGGGTAAGGCTTCCTTGGGGATGAACAACCCCTTTTTGGCTCAGATACAGTTTCCTAGAATCACCTGGAAGACCAACAGCTGCACAGGGGGCAGAAGGCAGAGGATCATGTCTTCCACCTCTGCAAATTTGTCTGTTGTATATACAGAGAAGATGGAGCAATACCTGCCATAGCAAAAACCCAACCAACCAACCACCCACCCAAAAAAAGACTGAGCAAAATATCCATTGCTATTGATTTACCTTGTCGAATATCATGGGATATTTAATGCCACGGTATGGGAGCTCTACAAAATGAATCTGCAATCCTGGGAGGGGAAAAAGGATGTTTTTTATCCACTAGTAAAATTCTGAAATAGAGTAAATACGAGTTGTGAGGGGTTAGGCATTCAGTGCAGCGTGCAAACTGCAGTCCTATTTTAAGTACATCCTCCACTAGAGGATGTCTTGCAAAAAAATTACCTTCCCATTAGAGGACAAAGCTGCTCTGTAATTAAGATAATTATTTTTTCTATAGTTGTCTTATATCTTACATTTCAAGCTAGTTTTCTTTCTTTTTGAGTATTAAGTCTTTGAAATTAAACGTTAGGAAATCTTTTACAAGGTGCTAATAAGAAAAGCTGAGCAGCTGCAGGCTGCTGAAGTGAGTCAGCTGAGGGGTGTTTATGCTCAACTTAGCCCAGTGGGAACTGATAATAATCTAGTGAATAAGAAAGACTCCATCTTTGAAAGGCTATGGTCTCCCTTCTTAACAAAGTGGCTGTGCTGGAGACCTTTTCTGAACAGCATTTTATCAGATGCAAACCATAAAGGCATCGAGCTAAGCATCATAGCTGTGGCTACATCACTTTTGTCTCTGCACAGTGGGTACTGAATGCTGGGGGGAAATCTGACACCAAGTACAGCTTCATATGGCTGCTCTTCCCACCTTGTAACCAAGAGGGAGCTGCGGAGTCATCTTCTGTTTTCTGTCAAGGTCAGTAATGACCCGGAGCTCATGTTGTGCAAGCGCTATGAGACTAGAAAATCTCTCTGTGCCCCTCAAAAGCCTCATGTGTGCTCCATATAAATCTCTCCTCTAAACCGTGGTAACCTAATTAAGAGCTTTTTGTACCTTATCATACTTGATGGCTCCTGAGGTAAGGTGGGGCCTTCATACCTCATTTGGTGGTCATAGCATTTCAGCAGGGTGGGATGCAGTGCAGTACAGGTCAAGAAGTGCTGTTGTAAGTAATTACAAGGGGGAAAATAGCTTTGCTGCTTGACTGCCATGTGTGGTATTACATGCTCCATAAAGATGATGGAATTTGCTTGCTACCCTGCTCTAACACAGCTGTGTGTGTATTCCTGGTGATCTCGATGCCCACACTGAGATCTCGCATTGTCCCAAAGCAAAAAGTGCTAGTGTGAGAAACATTCATCTCTCTTTGAACGGCATATGCACATGAGAAAATGTCGCGACATGTACTCTTTGTGCACATGCTTTTGAGGTGTTGGTGTTCCCCAAACCTGCTGGCAGTCCACCAGAATATTGCTGCCATATAGTGGCATACCAGATAGAGTCAGATATTAATATAGTAATGTCTAAGATTCAGTCATATAATGGAAAATTCAATAGGTATTCATTGATGGACAGGGCTTGTCCTGGTGGTTAGAGATGGACTGGGTGGACCTTTACCAGCCACTGCTAATAATGTGGCAAGAAAGGTAAAATTGCTCAAACCTATTGTCTATTTTTGCAAAATCCTGAGATGCTGATGTTATTTAGCTGCTTTGGAAAATGTTGTCTGAAACGGTCAGCTTGGGAGGTAATGTACTAACATTATAAACTGTGTGTCAGTATGAAAAGAAATGGAATTCATCACATTTTAAGGCCCCACGACTGACAAGATTTGGGCTATTTTTCCATGTCTCTGTGGAGCACACAAATGAGCACCTGTCTCCAGTGCCGCTTATCAGGTAAATCTGTTTTTCAATCAGGCTGTCATAAAAGCTCTCATACATGATTTACTGAGATAGAAGGCAGGGAGACCATAAAACTACCCTGTTGACTTTCCTTGGCTACTTTCCCACGTTGCCCCTCTGCTAAAAATTTAGTTGTAGACAGCAGCTCTAACAAGGCCCAGAAGGTAACAGTCTCATTGACAGAGAATTAGGCACTAAATACCCATAGACCCTGGTTAGGGAGAGATTTGCCATTGACTCTGCCAGCACCATTCCTCCTTAGTGTACCGACCATCCCAGCATGGGGATATTTCCCTGTAGCTGATGGGGACTTCGCCACAGTTGTGCTGCAGATCCCAGTCTCCCACAAGGATTTTCTTCCTCTGCTGTAGATGGCCTCAGTTAACTGTTCTGTCTCAGCTTCAGCCACCCAGTTATCTCTATACGCCTAATCACTTCCTGTTGGCTGCACTTCTACTTGTCAGGTATTTGCGGTCTCTGCTCATTGTCCCATCTCCACCTCTCTTTCCTAAAGGTATGATTGCTTGTTTAGTCTCAGATCATAACCCTTTATGCTCTGGCTTTGCATATTACCTGTTCTACCTCCTTTTTAATCTGTGATACATATGTAAAGCAGAAGTCAAGTAATATTATAAGGTAAATAGAAGTGTATTAAATGCCCTCATTTCAGGCTGAAAAGAAATAATGAAGGTGTAAAGGACTGTATGCCCCAAAGTTATGAACCAAACCCCAAAAGAACAGATATTAGCTTTTCAAAATGGATGCATTTAAAGAAAAGGAAATGCATCTTTCAATTTCCTCTCTGGTTTTTAAGCATCTTCGAGTGACGCTGTGGATGTACTACCCATAGCAAGGCAGACTGCAAGCAGTGAACAGGTAACAAAATTTAAACCTGAAATTTTCACTGACCTTTCTCAGTGTGTACTTTAGGGACAAGTCTCTATCACAAGAGCTGGAATCACTGCCCATGCAAAGGATCACCATGTCCAAGGAGCATGGAAGTTTCTCCATGTATTTTCTAGACATAAGATTTCAAACGGCACTGTGATCTTAAATATCAACCTTGTAAGCAGAGCCCTCTTTCCCCAGATTGCAAAATCTAAGCAGGTAAATGAGGCCGACACGTCCAAAAAGCGACTGTAATACAGCCACTTACCCAGTAAAGTCTCTTCCTAGCCCCAGGGCCATGCACCGGACTGGGAAGACAGGTAATAGTGCCAAATGCAAAACAGGTTCATGTCCTCTGAAAATAAAACAAATTACAAAAGAGAAACTGAAAGGTAAAGTGCCCCAAAAATTATTTTAAAATTAAACGTGAATCTCTTTTTCTACTGAACCCTCCCATCCTCACATGGGATTTAGTCTTTGCTTGATTTATTTAAGAAAAAGAAACAAAGAGCAAGCGGGAACTCTGAACTTCATTCTTAACTCTAAAGGATTTCACTTGGAACCTGATTAAACTCAAAGCTTGCTCTAAAAATAAGTTTAAAAAATCCATAGTGTATCATGTTAAATATTAATTGAATTTGCAAATATGTGCACAGTCTGGGAGCTCATCTATCAGGAAAAGAAGTAAAACCTGACTTCTCTTGTAGATGTGAACAAGAACTGTTTTGCTAGTATTACTGCTCTGAAGTAGAATGAATGTAAGAAAATTAGCCACTATAAGTATTTATTTGCCTGCAAAAGCTTTCTGTGCTGGGCTGCCTGGCCTGGCTTTCCCATCTGACAGCAGAGAGCATTAAAACAAAATATATCTTCCACTCCTGTTACATTAGTATTGGTGCCTCACTCTGCTGGCTTCTGTTTCCAGCAAGGGGAAAAATCTCTACTGTCCTATTCTGCAGCTGCTTCCATTTAATTTTGTCCCATTCACCTGTAGTTGGAATTATACAATCAAAAGACACAGGCCATGACTGGAGGCTCTTAGAGTAACAGGGGTGTGTTTATTCCCACAGTGGGTGTATGGCTTCGTGCTCAATGTGTTGCTGATTGGGATTTCTGGCTGCAATACTCTGCTCATCCTAAGAGGTGGGAATTGAGAGAAGATAGGTACTGGGAGGTAGAGGGTTTGGTCTGACTTCTGAAAAGCAGTCAGTGCTGCTGCCAGCTCTCTGTAATCTTTCTAACAGGTACAAAATGCTTTTCTTGAGCAGGCAGTGTGGGTGAGCTTTGCCTTTTTGAATCTGCGTCCTCCCTGTGCCAGAGGGGGTGATGAGTGGCTAGCGCAGGCTCTGATCCAACAGAAACACAGCTGAAGGTGGCCCTCTCCAACAGAGAAATGCTGTGCTGCTGTTTAATTCTTGTTTTTTGAAGGGCTTGCTGGAAAGCAAAAATGAAATTTCAGAAGGAGGGGGAAGGAATAAGAAACCTAAGCTTCACTATCTGCTTTTTCCAGAGACTTACAGTTCTCCTTAACGCCGACAGGTTCCTATATCTGATCTTCTTGCACCCTGCAGTAGCGTCCTAAGCTAGAGATTAACTTGCAGGGACAAGAGTCTTTTATCAGTGTCTCTGGCATGACTTCTCTACCTCATAATCACTGTTATAAAGGAGATCTGGCTTCAAGTCCTTGCTTTGAATTGCGCAAACAGGGTAGGAAGTCAGGTTGCCTGCATTCTGCATGTGTGTCTTTCGCTCTGAGAAATTTGGCCAGAATACCTAGTTTGACCTGAAGCCCAACCAAAAAGGGAGGGTTGGAGGAAAAAAAAAAAAACAAACAACCCACAAAGCCTAAAACTTCATGTTTTGTAATTGAAATGAGAATTACAAACTAGTCTAAACAAAAAAAAAAATACAACAAAAAAAAAAAACCACCAAAAAATACCCTCATTGGAATTGTCTCAGCCCTAACTATCCCTATAAAAACCTCCATGGAAATCTCCCTTTATCATCACTGTCTCCACAGTCAATAACAGCCATATCTGAATGTTCCTGAAGACCAGTTCTCAGAGCTTGGATGCATCTTTGTGAGATCTGACCCAAATTAGGTGAAGAAATTGTAGCTGAGGACAGCACATTAGGCAAGGTGCGAATGGTGCCGTAAAGAGCTGGGAAATGTTACAGCTCTGCTTGGGAATGTAAGGAAGGATCTCAGTCCCTTCTTCTGTCACCACTTCATGTGCACTGGTGCTGCTCTAATCCCTGCAGAGCTGGGGAGTGTCTGAGGCTACTGCCCAGCTGTTGTGAGGGCCATGTCCCTTCCAGCTCCCCTGTCTGCAGCTCATCACCTTGGGCTTCTCCTCTGGGCTAAGCCTGCCCGGAGCTCAGCCCTGCTGGTAACCCTGAGGCTGTGCCCATGCTCAGGAAGTGCCTACAACCAGCAAGGGAGAGTCTGCGCTGCAGCACAAGCCATCAGAAGCTGTCATTGATGTAGAGGCTGAGCAATAGAGTCAGCCAACTCCTTGCTCAGGAAGTCACAGCTAATACACTTGCACATCTTTGGCCTTTTCTACTTGTCATGTAGCCTGCCAAACTGTTCTTTTTCCTTTCCTCCTCTTTCCCTCCTCCTTCTCTTAGGAAAGCAAATAAATATACCCACTGCAAAGGGAACAGAAAGAGTAGAGACTGGATTCAGCCACTGCTTCCACCTCTCGTCTGATGCTTGATCTTGCTGTGACTGCTTCACCGCTTCTGCCTCAGCTTTCTCCTCTGTAAAAGCAAAGTGGTAATATTTGCTGTTAATGAAAATACTGCTAAGATTAGGTACTTAGAAAATTAACATAGCACGTTTCTGAAATTTGTCTGAAGTTATGACAACTTGCTTATTGAAATTCTCCCGTGGGAGAGGAGAGACAAATATTTTGAAAAGCTTAGAAGTTAATGTGATTAATGTGATGCCACAATCTTATTTTCAGGCTGCTCTGTTTTACCTTCTCTCCGTTCCCTATCTGGGGGCTGTGTTACAGTCTCTGCTCCTAGCAGTTGCAGGCAGCTGCTGGTTGCAGGGGGAGGACTCCTGCAGCATTATTTATGGCAGCTCTCAGTGAAAGGACAGTGATTTACTGTACATCATCTTCTGCAGCTGTGAATCTGTAGCGTGGCGGCAGGGCCATTTAGTGGAATCCTAATTTTCAGTCTGACACAGAGGTAGGGAAAGGTGAACTGGCTGAGTGAAAATAAAAACCTGTTAATATCCTCCTTTGTCCCTCACACAAATGAACTTTTACTTTCTGGAACTGGAAATTGGAATTGGGAGTATTCCACCCTTTATGCTTCCTTTTCTCCCACCAGAAAGCTTTTCAAGAGAAGCTGAGATAGTCTCAATTCTTCCTTTAAACTTGGGAGGCTTTAATTTGTTTGTATGTCTCCCTTTCTCTTATGTCTCTCCTCCAAACTCCACTTTTGACTGCAGCAGGTCTTGCTAGGGAGAATCTCTGATGGGACCTGGTTATCACCAAACCTGCCCTATGCTCTGAGCTGAGCAACATGAGTGGGGCAGCAACCGGAACACTCATCCAGCTCTTGGATCTGCCTCTGCCAGCAGAAAAGAAGGAGCTTGCTTTTCTGCACTGTCAAAAAGAAGCTGCAGAATTTGACCTTGTGCCCTTGGTCTTGAAAAGGATATATACAGATCATTTGAGCAGGCTCACTGCTTATCCAGATTGAATCTCAGCGCCAAGTCACTTGGTTTTGACCTATGCTATAAAAGTGTTGAATCCCCTACAAAGCCATTGGTGTTTTGCAGAGGGGAGTTGATAGGAGTGCTTGGGAACACCTTGTGTTTTATTCCTGGGGTTCTTTATTGTGGTCACAGTTTATCTGGCACAAACCACAGGAAAACTGTGAGTATGTTTTGTGATGTTATGTGACAAACCCTGGCATTGCTTTCTGTCAGTAGTAGTGAGCCATGCCAGTCTGCTATGGCATGGTGTCATGAGAGTATGAGCAAGCCCAGCAGCCCCTGTGGGAATCTGCTCCATGGGCTGTGCCTATCAAAGAAGGAGGAAAGGGAGAAGGAGAGAAAGGTTCACTTATTTGCTCCCAAGCTTCCTCCTCTGAGTTTTGGATGGTAGAAATTGCGTAACTACAAGTAGGATTGATAATTTTATAAAAGAAGTGACAGTAGGTACAATAACAGAGAATAAGTGTGCCCATTATCCAGTCTGGCTGCCTATGAAAGATTCTTGCTTTAAGGCATCTTCTGTAATTACAGATTTCATTGGTTAAGCTGTAAAATGCTTTAAGGGTACAAGTCAAGCTTGCATAGCAATGACAGCACACATGTGTTTTGTATGTCTCCTCTTCCCCTGAGCTGAACGGACTACAATCTTCAGGTCAGTTGTCAATACATCGGTGAGAAGTTGGGGGGGAGAACCCACACCTCTAAATACATAGAAAACCCCCAAACATTTACAAATAATTAGGATCTCTAAAACTGAAAAACTAAATACTTAAATCATGTTGCTTACTTTTAAAAATAGAATGTAAGAAAATTACTTGGTTTAACCATGTGGACTTTGATAATGGAGATATACAGTGAAAGAAGGCAGAATTCCTCATGAAAATCACTAAACTTTGTCACAATGTCAAATGCCTTAAAATCTTTCTGGAGTTAAAAAAAGCCATCAGGTTGTGCTGTTGCTCAGTCCGGAAGCTGATGAGTATATATTTGTATTTTTTAGCATTAGTTAAGAAATAAAGCTTGAATTTTCTCCTTTAAACTTTCCCTGCTTAGATTGTTTCTAACTTATGGTTTTATATGTTTGCTGTTGAATATAATCACTGGACACTCCAATACGAAATATTAGAAATAGAGGACACAAGAGGGATACATCCCTGCAGGTGCAAAAACTTAATCTTATGCTGCTTACTCTCTTATTTACCCTTCTTACTCTATGGAAAAATCTCAGTTCTGACCTGCATGGATTAGTTGCAAAGAAAAACAGTTATTTTCTCCTTCTGCCTGGGCTGAAATTTCAGATGGAAAGCTTAGGTACACTAGGCACACTAGTGGCACTGCTTTGTGTATATTTTGCCGAACAAACTTGGTTTGCACAGAATATGAATAGCATGGGCCTAGGTTTGAGGGGAAAAAAGGTATGAGGTGAAATGCAAAGCCTTAGATCTTCCTGCCAATTCCTTCTGCTCTGCTTCCTCCAGCAGCAGCAAAAGTAATGGTAGGTCTGGTTGCAATGCCTTGTTCCAAAGCACTAAAAACCCCAGAGGCTGAAAGAAATACTGTTACAGATGTTAACAGGATCAGCCCTTGCTTATTGTAATGCAAGAACGACCAGAGGACCTGATTAGGCTAAGTCTGGGATACAAGCTTAGCTGGCTGTGGCTCTTGAAAAACTGCAGCATTACCAGGGAGATGACTTTATTAACAGAACAAACACTGGGTCCTCCTGGAGATTGTTACCCGGATGCAATGATGGCACTGGGCACCTTTCTGTAGTACAGAAATGTCACGTAGCACGATCCCATGAGTAAACACCGTACTGATTCCTATCATGCAAAGTATACTGCAGCAAGGAATTATTAAGTTTTGTAACCCCCAGTAGCTAGCAGGGTGCCTGTGCCAGGCTTCGTCACCTCTCTATTGCTGGTACTCCTACAGGGGCACTGGAAGATGCTCTGTCTTCAAAATCTGTCAGTACGTTCTCATATCAGCAGAAAAACTATGTGCACAGGGCTGGCATTCTGGCACACTGATGCATTATTAAAGGTAATCACTAAGTCTGGTGAAGAGGAGTGACTAGGCCAACTCCTAGCTTATCTCCTCACACATAGGAGGAACACAGTTGCAAAAAGCAGTAGCAACACATGGCATCGATTATGGCTGCACACAGACCCAGTGTAGCACAGCACTCAGGCAGCTGCTTTGCTTGCGAAGTTGTACTACTTCATCTTTTGTCATTTCCAACCCGAGGAGGTTGAAAGATTGGAATGCTCATCAAGGTAGAGAAATTTATGATCTCATGTGCCTTGGAGGAAGGCTTACCTGATGCAGCTTGGAAGAGAAAGTAGGCAGAGCTAGCCCCAGGCCAGCCCAGGTGCCCTCGGCAGTATTTCCACAGGCACCCATCTCTGGCAGATCCACTTGTAACCCAGGCCAGCCTTGTGTCAAGAGTGTGGTTTGACACACATTTAGCCTGAAGAGCAGGGGTAGCATTTCTCAAATTACAAGATTTAATAGAAAAATCTATTATTTTTTTTTTTAAGTAAGTATGGTCAGATTCACTCTTAGGTGCCTCCTGTAAATTTGGCAGGGGCTCTCATAATTTTCTAGGCGGAACTGTGGTAATTCCTTAGGCTTCCCTAGATAGCCACTATAAGGCTGTGTGTATTTGAAGAGTATTCATTAGTGTGATTTGAGAAAAGCTTTAAAGAAAGAATGTATTTTGGGGGTGTCTCTAGAGATGATTCTTCTATGAAATGCTATTAGTTGGGAGAACAAATTAAAGTAATGAATTAAATTCTGAAGGACTGATATATCATATGGGATACCTTAAACATTTTCACTTTCAGTGTCTAAAGGATTGTTTGGAGATGGCTCTCAGGATAATGTTAATCTCTAAGGCTGGTTAGTGTAGTGTTTGTGTTCAGAAGTGCTGTTTTCAAACCCCAATGCATATAAAACCCTGGATGGGAATGGATCTGAGAAGTTTTCATTGCTGTAACCAAGTACCTAGGAGATAAAAACCTTTGAGATATCCTTTAAATGTCAGATTTCAGGCGCAAAGCATATTACTATGATTTGATCTTCAGACTCTGTATTTACCTATCTAGCTTCTCCTATCAACAGCTCTGTTTACCTTGGAGATAACTTTAAACTATTGATTTGGGTTCTTTATGATTCAACTGATGATATTTAAATCAAGTTATATAAATCATTCATTTAAGCACTAGCTAAAAGAAAATTTTGAAGCTTTTGGTTTTCATTTTTGAGTGCTTAAAAATACCAAACACCTGGACAAACGGTTTAAAAGCCCAAGAGAATCATCAGCTGTGTATTCTGTCATTCTTACTTATGCAAATAGCAAATAAATGTCAAATATGCAAGCTTCACCTAGATCTCTTACTCTAAAAAGAGCTGTTCTAGACTGTCAATTAAAGGGACTTAATGCGACTGATGTATCTTCTGTTTCTCAAAATGAGGATGTAGGTAGTTTGTATAAGAATGAGGCTTTGCACTGCCTGAAGCATGACTCCAAGCAAATGTGATCATTTGCAGATGCTTACCCTAAAATGAAACATATTTTCTTGTATTTAATAACCCAAATATCACAGTATGCTTAAGGATGATGCTGACATTTTCAAAGACCACCCAAGGTGTTCCCTTCCTGACCGCAGATATGCCTTGGGTCTCCATGGGATTTACTGTCTTTTCTGCTTTCTTGTGTCCTTTTGGCTTGCTTTCATTCTGCCTGTTACCAATTCGTTGGAGTCCAGCTTCGATATTAGCAAACACCATATTGTCATAGCTGTAATGAGTGCTTAACTTTTAAAAGTAGCATAAACATATATAATATATAAAAAATTAAATTTCAATAGTCACCATAACTCTCAAGATATTGTGTTAGTAATTTGATTTCTCATGTAATTGCTTCTTAGCTGAAGATGAGGCTTGTGTATTCATTCAGCACTAGGTCAGGTTCAGTGAACTCATTTATTTATCCTTCTAATAGGACATCAGAAGACTGTCTAAACAGTTGAAAGTTATCCTTTATGATCTTTTTCTTAAAAATATCTTTTTCCTCAAAAAAATAAACACTTTAATATTTCATTTTGGTGTCTTCTTAATGGAAACTCTTGAAAAAAAACAATCACAAAATCGAACTAAAGTACTTTTTTCAATCGTTTGCTTTCTCCTACTAAGCAGGAGAGCAGTTATTTATGTGGCTTGTTACCACGGGGCTTCTCAGGCTGAGGGCAGCTGCAAGTGACACTGGAGGACATGTTTGGTCGGGTGAAGCTTTGGGGAGGAGACATGTAAGAAGTGTGTGGTGACTGAAAAGGCACTTTCCAAGCTTTCTATTTTTGCCTAATCTGGGTATCCTGTCCCAGTGCAGAAAAATGTCACTTTCATCACAGCCTCACCAGAAAGGCCGGGTTCCCAAGTGTCCCCTGTGTTAGTCTCTACTGTCTGTAAGTTAATGAAATTCACACTGACTTTAGACACTGATGTTTCCCAATTCTGTGTGAAACTGACAAGTATTTCAGTTCTGAAAAGAGATACTGATTTGCTTACGTGCAGCTTGGGACCTGAAGTTGTATGTATGTAATCATACTGTCTCTTCTTATAATCAAAATGTCATTTATGACTACCTCTGGTGTTGCACAAGAATTAATGTAGGGGAGTGTTTGAAGAAAGTGTAGTTTTAGGAAGAAGCACTGTCTCCATTATCACATGCAACACCACAGCTGATGTTTGGATCTCAGATCCAATGTTAGTGTGGATCTGCTGGAAGCATGGCAGTTAGCAAAACAGCCTTTTGGGGTGCAGACCAAGGAGGAGAGGTGAAGAGCTGGCCCAGCTGCTTTGTTCTTTTGCAGACTCCAAGAGCTTTCCCTGCCTTCATGTGCTTTTGGTATATGGTAATGAAGCAAGAGGAAAATTAGGCCGCAAGCATTCACGTGGCCGTGAAGTACTGTATTTGTTATAAAGCCTAGTAACTGTCATTTTTCAAGTAGTCTTCTAAAAGAGGACTAGAATACGGGTAGTGTGCAGAAACCAATATACCTTGAAAGTACATTTATTCATTTTAATAAGGCTGGCAGTGTACTATGACTCACCATAATGAATTAATTTGGTGTTTACCATAACAGCACTGAGCTTAATGAACTTGTGATATTTATGTAGCTGTAGATGTTCTCTTGTCACTCAGGATTTATAAATGGTACTGCTACTTTTACCTCCACTTTCTCCTATGCAGGGAAGATCTGCATGGTGAAATGCCAGTTAAGCTCACCTCAACTTTATTAAAATTAAAATGAAAATCCTGAATAACTTGATTTCTGCTTTCATCTAGGCTTCTGAATTGTTAGTATTCAAAAAAACTATGCTGCTTGCTTGAACAGAAGCTATTACAGAGCTGTCCTTATAAAGTTCCACCACAGTTGTGTGATAAATATAGTTACTATCTCATTTTTTATTACTGCAGATGCTATTTCATTTAAATTTGGCCTTCTCTATTTGACAGTGTCCATGCAGGTTTAACAGATCTAAGTAGTTCACTAATTTGAACAAAGTGGTACTGATTTGTGGGATCCAAGTGATGAGTGCTGCAACTTCTGAAGCTAATGGTTCTTTGCTGAGCAAAACAGGTGGTCAGCCGCTTTCTCTCTTTTCATATTGTTTCATATGCAAATCCTTAATGCTGAACAGCAGGTCTGGTTTACTACTGCTGCTTCTGTCATATCTAGAAGGTGAGATACTTATCTTTGTTTCTGTGCACTGACTTCCTAGCAACAGCAGTGTGATGCCAAGCACTGCTAAAGGGCAGATCAGAAGGCTACCACCTGCCTACCCTCATGGGGCACAAGTTAGTTGGATTTAAATCTGCTTGGAGTCCCTGCCAGAAAACAGGCTTCGCAGCTGGACCCAAGGGCACTCTTTTGCTGGGTTAAGTGGTGGGAATGGGTGGAGAGGGAGCACAACTTTGTCTAATCTGGCAGCCCAAGCTGCATTTGGTTGGCGTGAAAAATTTCCTCTCCTGGAACCCATGATTGGCAGCTCATTAAAACAGTGGCTTAAGAAAAAAGAAAGAAAGAAAACGACACAGAAAACAGTCTCTTCAAAAACAGCACTTCTGTCTACAGATACCAGGGCTGGTAGTCGAAGGAAGAACTGCAATAGCAATGATCTTTCTGCCCCCGGGTGCTTTGCTCACCTCCAAGCTCTCTTAGCATTGCCTCAGTCTGCTCAGGAGTAGGCACTGCTCCCCTCTTTCTTTGACCCCAGGACTTCTGTCCTACACCTTCCCATGCCTCCTTCACCTCTGGTCTCTATTTTTCAATGATCTGGTGTCCCTTTTAATTTTGGGCTTAGGTTTAGGGATAACTAACTGGGTAGTGCAGCTGGTGCTGGGCAAGCAGCTCATTCTGGATTACCACCTTCCCACCAGCTCTTTCAACACTTCTGAGTTTTATTTCCGACCATTCCCTATCTCTTTATTCTGTCTGTTTGAACAGGACAAAATCGCACAGGAATATTCACCTCCTGTAGGTGAATACAGATACATCCTTCACTCTGCTCTTCAGCTTCATAACAGCCCATGGCTGCAATATGATGCAAATGTGATTTGTTGGGCAGCTGGGGAATGACAGTATTTGTTGGCACCGGGGTTAGCATCAACACGTGTCTCTCAAAAGGCCATAAGGATAAGGTCAAAATAATGAAAACTCATCAGGTCTCAGTGAGACTGTGAAGTGCTGCTGGTAGAGAAGGAGGTGAAAGGGATCCCCAAGAGCCTCCTATTTGTCTCCATCCTTATTTCGTGTTTTCCTCTTCCCCAAGCAGGAGGCACCAAGCTGGGCTGGGCAGTGGCCATCCCTCTCCACCACTAAAGCTGGTGGCACCTACTAAAGTTGCTCTGCTGCATAGGAAGTGGGCCTGCTTTGCCAAAAGCTGAAGACTGCTCAGGGAGATGAAGTAGGAGTTGGCAACATTCCTATTCCACTCCTAGGAAAAACAAAGATTCAGGTAGTCACTTCACTGACACAAAAAAAACCAAACAACTCTTCCTTGTGGGTTCCTACCTGTCTGCTTTAATAACTGAAGGATGGTCACAAATCAACTTAGTTTTATATCTTGTTTTATGAGAGGGAAAATGAATTCTCTGAAGACTTCATATCAGATTTTTGCTAGAAAAGCTCCAGTGTGGAGATTTTGCCCAAGGAATTTGACTCATGGGTAGCCACTGGAGAAGCTACCTGAACTCTTTAAGTGCCTGACCCCATCTGCAGGCGCTGGGCACTCTCAAATGTGACCTGTGCAAGCTACCCAGAAGCCGGCATGCAGAGCAGGGCCTTGGCTCTATCCCCCAGGGCACAACCCACTGAGGTACACAAATGGCTTTTTATTTACTTCCTTGCTTGCTTTTTCTCCCCCTTTCAACAGGGCATTGATTGCATGGCTCTGCACATCTCCTCTCTGCAGCAGCCTGATCCTGGCGACTAGAAACAGAGTAGCATCTCATCTCCTCTTTCTCATCAGTGCCAAGGGTGAATTTATCCCTCTGCATAACATGCTCCTTGTGCAGGAAACCAATACTAAGTAACTTTTGGTAGGTGAAGCTGTCCCTCTGCATAACATGTTCCTGGTGCAGGAAACCAATATTGAGTAACCTTTGGCATCTCAGAGACCATGTATTAGCATTTTTGAGCTCATTCTAAAAGGCCTGTCATGTCCCTGGCTCGCTACCCAGAAAAACTAAAACAAGATCAAAAACCAGTGTGGTTAGAGATGTCTCAATTTTGTAGCACTTGTGACAGTTTGGTATCATAGAAACACAGGCTGGTTTGGGTTGGAAGAGACCTTAAGATAATCTAGTTCCAACCCCCCTGCATGGGCAGGGACACTTCCCACTAGACCAGGTTGCTCAA
Source organism: Myiopsitta monachus (assembly GCA_017639245.1). Taxonomy (NCBI): domain Eukaryota; kingdom Metazoa; phylum Chordata; class Aves; order Psittaciformes; family Psittacidae; genus Myiopsitta; species Myiopsitta monachus. The sequence goes on along the minus strand of CM029917.1, from coordinate 66,603,213 downwards.
GGCCCCATGCAGCCTGGCCTTGAACATCACAGTAAGTTGGGTTTTTTTTATCTGTGGGTGTTTTGCAGGAGTAATTACATTTCACTGCCAGCGGCAAAGTACATAGTAACCAAATCCAGCCCTTTTTGCATTGATTCAGTAGGATTTGTTCACATGACTGGCAGATTTAGAAACCACAGGCAATTTAGTTTTCTGTGCTTAGATCCACTAGACATCACTTGGCACTGTGAATTCAGGGCCAAATTAGTTAAAGTGCATGCAGACGTTTTCTTTTGTGCAGCTTAATAACTTTACATCATTGCCTTGAAAAATGTTATTGTAACAGTTTTCCTGCTAGAGAAAAATATATTAAGACCTGCACTCCCTCCATAAGCAAGTTTTAAAGGTCATGTTTTTCAGACAAATCAGATCATTTCAATATATAGGCTTCTTTTGTACGCTTTTTTTAAGACAGGTATTTCAAAACAACAGGAACTCATGCACCCTACTTACTACCTTTCACCACTCTTACTACTGGCTTATGTGTTGCAATAAAACCAATATAGCAGGCTCAAAGGAGCCAAGGTTGTCGAGGAAAAGCTCAGTTGTAAAAATCAGGGACTTGTGAGAAGAGGCACTTGCTGGAAGTATAGCATTTATCACATCATTATCATTCAGAGCAGTTAGTTAATGCATTATTATTTTTGTCATTTATTAAATTTGAAAATCAAATATCAAACTGATTGTAGTGTCTGCCGCCCAACAGGTATCTGATTAGAATGTGTGGGGGCACCCACCGGGAACAGCAGCAAAAACACGCATTCTTATGGAAAGAGTGCCATCGTGTGGGAAGCTCCTGCAGCACCCGAGTACAGCAGTGCCTGTGTGCTTGCGAGAAGCCTCCCTTCATCATGTTTTTCATGGAATTTCAATAAAAGTACGATTTTCATTTCTGAAAGTATGCTAAAAAATAGGAAAATTTATAACTAGAAACAGTTTGGTAGTGTTAAATCATCCTAATATGTTAGCTATTTTTTTTGGTTCCATAAACAGGTAAATTTAGAAACAGTGTTAATACTAAAAGTCTAACAGAATGAGGATCTCCTTTTTTGCTCTCTATGAAGTTAATATACTTACATATTCATGCTCTTATAATTTCTTTTGATATGTATTTTATCTCTCAACATCTGTTTTCAGTTTTACAAGGCTTCATTATAAGCTTTCCATTCCTCAAGCTTTTCCATGAGTTTATACAATTACTGTCTCTGGTTTCTGCTTCTTTTTTATGTTTTTCTTTAAATAATTGAACTTATATGTCACATCATAAAGAAAATTGCCAATAATTAGCAGGAGTACAATTAGCAATAAATCTCTGCTAAGGAACAAGCCAAGGTTCAGTGTCTTTATGCAAATGCCAACTGTTAAAAAGATGTCTTGTGTAATCAGGAATTATACCGACAAGTGAAGAATCATTTAATTAATGAGAATAGAGCAATCATTTGGATGACTCTTTCTACTACTGCCTGAACAAAAGAGAGAAAATAGCCCTGCTCAGGGATTAGATCTACTGCTGGAAGAAATAAACCCAGGAATGTTGTTCTGTTACTGCCTTGGTTGGATAGTACAGTAATTCCTAAATATAAAAACACATATGCCAAATGTTTGGATTGGGCATCTAAGATTCATCTTCTATTATTCCACAAGAATTTATACAAGAGAGTTCTGTCTATGCTGGCTATCTGCTGCTCCTGCTAACCTGACAGACTGTAATGTTTGAGCCAGAATACATGTAAGTGCTATTGCAGGATGCTAGGGCAGCAAGAACCAGAACTGTGCTGGGTTATGTCTGTAAGTACTGTATGCCATCGCAGAGAGAAGCATATGGACTGTGTTTGCAGCTGCAGAGCATTTATGGTAGCAAAGGGCCTCTGGAGGTCTCCAGCCCAGCCCTTTGCTCAAACCAGGTCCAGTTAGATCAGTTTGCTCTGAGCCTTACACAGTGGGCTTTTGAATATTGCCAAGGATAGAGATGCTACAAATTCCCTGTTCCTGTGTTGACCTCTCCCATTTTCCTTTTATCTGGTCAGAATCACTCATGTTCCAGTTTATCCCAATTACATCTCTTCTTATCACTGGATCTGGCTCTGGCTTCTCCACACACTCCCAGTAGGCAGCAATGACAAAAATCCTGTGTATGGTCCCTGTGCCTCCAAAGCTGCTCTGCACATGGTAGTCTCATAACAGCTATTCTGTTTCTTGCAACAGAATAGTCCCCCCCATCCTTGACTTATCCCTGCCCACTCAGGAAGCTTTGGGGTGAGGCTTCCCTAAGTTGGCATTGGGTTTGGGACAATTTGAAATATAGCCCAGGCAACTCTGAATTTGTTTGCCATCCTCCAGGGCTGGACCTTCAGCAATGAACTTACTAACACAAGGCACTGCTCAGCAGTAACTGCACTACCCCTGTGTTATCAACAGTTGCTGGCACAAATCCAAAACATGGCCTCATACCAGCTACTATGAAGAAAATTAACCTTACCCGAACCAAAACCAGCACAGGATGTGCCATAGAAAATTTAGTGGCTTCATTGACACTACCTGGTCAAGTGGCATTGGAGATTGAATGATCTCTGTATAAAGCAGTTGCCCTGTGCTTCCCAGGTGTATTCAAACTCCCTTACATGCTACTGTATTTTTCTGAGATTGAGGTAGACCACTGCATTAAGCTCTTATGGTAGCCCTGAGTCAATGGAACAGCTTTTCTTCCCCCTTCAATGCAGTACAATCTCCGGTAGCAACATCCCAAATCTCTGCTGCTTTGTGTACACTTGGATTTTTTGCATGCTGTGTCAAATGATTGCACAAGTAATTGTTTGCCTTCCAACACTAAAATGAAAAACAAATTTATTACATGAAGGAAAACACTCCTTTTGTTTTATTGGTTTTAAGTATAATCACTGAAATTTTTATTTGGTTATCCAGAGGCACCCAGCTGCTACTCTAGCCACTGCTGGATGTTTGTTAAAAAACACTTTTCTTGGGAATAAACAAGCTGAATATGAAGATCTTCCTCCAAATGAAATTCTCGTTTCTCAAGCTGTTCATCCCACAGGAAGTCTAGCTTAAGTACACAAACCTTGCAAGCTGCCCAGTAAATCTTTGGCAGTGACTAGGTATGTAGGTGCAATGACAAGTGAGTTCTGCAGCAAAGAATCTTCCTATGGAAATTACTTACCAGCAGGTCACGTACTCCTATTGAGCAAGATTACTTTGGCTTGTCACAGTTCTGCTCTCTCTCCAAAGCAGCAAGTAGGCAACCTGATAAAAATCAGTAGAGAAGGTAGAATCATAGAATAGTTTGGGTTGGAAGGGACCTTCAAAGGTCATCTAGCCCAACCCCTTGTAAATATGCTGGGACCTCTTGAACTAGGTCAGGTTGCTCAGAACCACATCCAGCCTAGCCTTGAATGCCTCCAGGGATGGAGACAACACTCAAAATACTGAGGAAGCTAGACTCATGGTGGACTTCTCTCAGTTTTCCCGTGGAAAGAATGCCATATCCTTTCCAAAATATCTTTTGGAAAGATAAATTTTGGAAAGAGATTTTTGGAAATCTCTTTTGGAAATTCAGCCTCTCTTCTAGGTCTAGAAGGAAGGATCTGTTCCTCTTGCAGGTGCCACCATAATGCTCCTAGCGATTCCTTCAATGGTTGGGGCATCTTTTCCTCTATAGGCTGACAGAGCTAACAGCCAAATTTGTAGTTTTGCAATATATTCTGCCACTACTGATTCACCCCAATTTAATGCATTAACATGCCACCACAGCTATCATTTTGCCTTTTGAATATTGTCTTCTTGGATCTTAAATAATTCAGTAGAAAGAATAGCTACTCTACCAGAAATGGGAAAATTCAGATCAACAGTAGAAATAGCCTCTTGAATCTTTGCAAATAAGGATTTCTGATCTTCCTGAGGATTGTAATAGTCACTAAGGTTGGCAGGAGGACTTGCTTGAGAGCCATCCAATTGTCTAGCAGCAATAGAAATCTGACTCATGGCAGTGGTTGGACCCAATAATCCTTTTATTAAATCCAGGTAATGATCACCCCGAAGAAAATTAATATTTTGAGAATCATTGTTAAGAAAAGGCATTAATACAATTTCAGCATGTTCAATAAGTTGTGATATTTCAGGAAAGAAATCAGGAAGTTTTCCGATGCTAGACAAAGATGTTATAATTACAGGATCCATATATAAACAAGAGTCAATACAGAATATAGTATCACAAGGTACAGCATTTAGCAACAGCACATACAGATGTAAATATACCTTGGTTCTGAGCATCCATGGAGGTCCACCACCTCTCTGGGTAGCCTGTGCCAGTGTTGTACCACAACACCGCCTTCAATGTCCTGTCATACATCTGAACTGTATTTTCCTTTTTTTTTCTTTTTTTAATTGAAATATCTCTTCTCCAGTGATTAAAATGCAAAAAAACATATTGTTAACTATCCAATGCACTACAAAAATCAATTGGCATAGTCTGTATTAAAAATCAGTTAAGAAAATATGGTATGTTAACTAAAGCATTTTTATTAAAGGTCCTAAAATAAGTAAAGAGAGACTTTTGTATGCTTTCCTGTATCTTGAGTGGAGCATAGATGCCCATATGCTCCATCTTACAGGCAGCCCAATATTCAAGCTTTCTTTTCCAGCTAAATCAGCCTGTGTGGTTCCATCAGCTGCTTGGTTTTCCAAGACATATGGAAAGGTTGTGAGTAGTTAGATTACATCCTTGCGCTCTTGCGTGCTACGTCTGCTGCCCCACTGTAACCCCTGACTCTGTGCTTTTTCCTCAAGGATTTTGGAGCTGCAGCAGAATGGCGACATGGACATACTGAAGCATAAATGGTGGCCAAAGAATAGTCAATGTGATCTTTACTCATCTGTGGATACCAAACAGAAAGGAGGTGCCCTGGACATAAAAAGTTTTGCAGGTGTTTTCTGCATCCTCGCTGCTGGGATTGTCCTATCCTGTTTCATTGCAATGTTGGAAACATGGTGGAATAAAAGGAAAGGCTCCCGGGTTCCGTCAAAAGAGGTACTAGACCCTCCGTTTCTCCTGGGGAGTTTTCATGCACCCTAAAGATTGCTGCCTTGACATTATAGCATTAGAGAGGGTGGAAAATATTCAGAAATATTTCCTTAGCTTCCTGATTTTCTAAGGTAAATGTTGTTCCTCAAAATCTTTACCTATTCTAAGAAAAACTTGAATGAAAAAAGATTGTATATTGATGATGTATAAATATGCAACTATTCTGAGTAAAACACAACTGTTACTTGCAGAATAGTACATTATTAATATATCAATGTTTCATTCATTATTCCCACTGGTGAAAGCTAACTCTCATCAGTAAGTTCAAAGGTTTCTTAGCTTCTCCTTGAAAAATATATCCCCTAAGCTCAGTGGCTGAGTCTTTCAAAATAGATTTGCAAAGTTTAGCCCTTTAATCAGCAGTTAGCTTCTTAAATAAGCTTGTCCCCATTTCAGAAATGTTAACCTCTTGAGGCTTCCATGAACTTCAGCTCTTGTTATTTCATCTGAAGTCCAGGGAAGCAAGAGCACATTCGAATTTTCACATTCAGGCCAAACTTATCTCTGAAATCTACTACAGACTTGTTTCAGGAAACCTTGGATGGAGACCACGGGAAGATATGTTATTTTACACCAGAGATGAGTTTGCTTCTGCATCTGCACGTGTAATGCTTTCCTTCCCGTGGCAATCTACGTGTCCCTTTACCAGCCATCTGAGCTTTATTGAAGTCTGACAACAAATTTTTTACCTTCATAATTAAGTCTTTAGTTCTACAAAATACTAGGAAAACACTGGAAAAAAGAAGTTACGAAAATGTACTTGGCAGCAACGCCCAAAGCTGAACCTAAAATTGAGCTTTAATATAGCACTATCAATTACATCTTTTCTATCCGTGTAGCTTGTGGGGTATTGCTGTTAATTTGTGTGCAGTGGTCTCACCTTCTCTGCAGTTTCTCCATTGTGTTTATTCCTGCTTAACCTAATGCTGTGTAATCAGGCAGGATTAATTACACTACCTAATTAGACAGCATTGGCACTGCTGGTGTTAGATGTTAGAATGTCTAATCTTTTCTTGCCTGTCTTATTTCCCAAGCTTTTTTTTTTTTTTAATTCAAGATCTGGATCAGACCATTATTAAAAGAAAAAGAAAAAAAAAGAAAAAAAAAATCTCGAATGTTTAAATTTGGTTTCTCAGGAATGAAAACCATACAGTTTCAACTGGTGAATTATTTTAAAAACTAAAATGTACTTGAGTGCTCTTTACACAAACTTTCAGAGCTTCTTCATATTTATCTTGTGCAAAACAAAAATGAGTAACAAAGGAAAAGAAACAACCAACATGGATATTGTATATAAAATTTTCTATTTTCAAATGCAGAGAAATTCAGGTGTATACTTTCCACAAGTGGTATAATTTGGCCTCCTTGATCTTTGTTACATGGTCATTAACTTAGCATTTAAAATTGCATCTCAACGCTAAATTGAAAAGCTTGGCTCAAAACTGAGTTTAACGTGGATGTGTGTGCTGAATGTCCCCACTATCCAAGATGTGGGGGTCATTCAGCAAAGAAATACATCTTAACTAACTTTCTTAAAATTCATTTTAGCTTCCATGAAATCCATTGGCTCTTCCAGGCCACTAGTCCAGAATCGGGGGTCAGATTGGGCCAGTTTGTGGTCCGCAAGCCAACCCTTTTTCCTGGTGGCTGCCAACTTGTGCTCCAGAATGCAAGCATTTATACTGAAACAAATTGTCTTATGGTTGCGAAGATAACATTTCGGTTGCATACCAGAAGTAACCCATTCAGTGATGTCTGCCTGAGTCTGCAGACAGCCTTAAACAGTAGCTCTGAGAGAAGTATCAACCGCCCCAGTAATCTCAATGGGATGTTGACTCTGAAGCCTGATGATAATTTAAATGTGAAAACTGCTGAATATTTCACTACTGATCAGACGAGAGAGAAGAGGAAAGATCATATTATGGAGATATGCACAATTTTACTGTGAGTGGGTCTCATTTTGGTGTATCAGTTGGGTGGAGATCGGGTTGTGGGCTAAGCATGGGAGAATATCACCGCTTATATATTTTCACTGGTCTAACCCTAGCCCCAAATGCATGTTTGTAAAAGAAAGATGAATATTTTGAGTAACTTATAGAGGCTCAGAAGTGATGAAATTCCAATCTTTTCATGATTGACGTTTTAAATTAGAAAGTATTTCTTTTTTTTTTCTTTTGCAAAATTAGAAACAAATAACATAAAAAAAACACAAAGATATTTATGAAAATTTTTAAAAAGGAAAAATATTTAGGACTGTACCTCAGAGACATAGTCATGACTTGCACGTGTTGCAGAGAGCCTCTGTATATTTATCTTCTGATGTGGTCTCAGTTCTCCTGCATCCGGATTCAGCTCCAAAGTTTTTAAGAGAGAGCGTTTGGTGAATGCGTTTGGTTTTGATGTCACCTGTGTAGTTGTTATGTGCATTCATGTCTATGTCCACATATGAATAAACTATAGACAGAAAGCTAAGTCCAAGAAATGAGCACTGCATTTTTTCCTTCCCGTGATGAGCTCAAACCAAAGCCTTCATGGTCAGGATCATCCAGTCCCTGGAAGATCCCTGATGCCCCATTCCCTGCCCCTTTTCCCTTGGTTCATCACCCTGTCCCTACCCTCAGAAGATAAAATCCCAGAGTACAGCTGGACTGTCAGTCTTCTTCCAGTCAGACTCTGTGTTTGGTGTGGTACCAGTGCAAATATTCAGTGATCTATATTGCTAAGTAGATGAACTCCTGCAGTTTGTTCTAGGTGTGGACTCTTTCAGAGTACTTGTCTTCATTCCTAAACAAAGGAGGGATCTCAAGCCCATACATTATTCTAGGAGTTCTGCCATTGATTCAGGGAGCTCTGGATCAAGCCAGTCAGTGAATTGCAGTAATCAAGGCTGGAAGTCATCAGTGCACATCTATCGGCTGCCTAATTATCCTCTGTGAGGTCCTAGAGTGTGAGATATTTCTAGTGGCCTGGAAGAGCCAGTAGATTTCACAGAGATTAAGGTAAATTTTAAGGTTAGTTGAAATTGATTTTTGTTCTGAATTAGCTGCACTGACTAGACTGAGGAAATACCCCTGATTGTGTACGCTTAATGCCACTTTGAATTAAGCTTTGCAGTTCAGTGGAAATATGTATGTGTGATGCAGGTGATTTACTAGGTCATCCAGGACTTTCTCCTCTTTCTTAACTTCCATACTTTTAAAGACTCATTTGTAACAACCAAACCTGTTTAATTGAGTTCTCTGGGAGGAGAGATTTAAGAAGGAAAGGGGACAGAGGTAAGAGGAGGGGTGATACAATAAATACCCCAGGTTGCCTTTTCTTCTCACCCACAAGAGCATAATTCCATTAGAATCAATGGAATTGCTTTTTTGTAGGTAAGGGGAGAATTAATCCCTTTGTTGGCACCTTAGTTGAAAATTGCCTGGTGTACTTCTTTCTGTGTGATGTCAATGAGTCAATAGTGCTTGGTTTTTTGTCTGTAATTTCAGCTTTTCTACACCACAATTTATATTATAAAGGCAAAAAGCAACATAAGATGTTTTTAGCCTTCCCATAAGCCCTGAGAGGATGGTAAAGACAGCAACCTCATCCCTTGGAGCCTTCCATGTCGACATCCAAATTTAGTCCTCATTGCCAAATTGAAGAATTGGCATCATCCCTGACATTTGAGATCATGCTTTGCTTTCATGGCAGAAAGTTTACTGTTATTCAGCTGTTGCTAGTCCAGTCCAAGCCCTAGCTCCAAGCCTGGCTTTTCCTGACAGAAACCCAGCATTAGCACTTGGAGTTTTGTTGTTGAGATTTAGAGTTTGAAGGCAGCTGTGGTATAAGTTTGGCTTAGCCCACACAGCTTCAGGTAGTGGGGGTGTTTGCTGGTGACACTCAGAGATGCCATCAGCCAAGAGCCAGTTGTAGTTAATTGTGTGTTGTGCTTCCCGAGCAGTTCTGATTGCACTGTGAAGCTTCAGCCCAGCACAAATGGCAATGGTGAGTGGTGCCTCTTGTTTTTCTCATTCCCCAGGACGACAAGGAGATCGACCTGGAGCACCTCCACAGGCGAGTGAAACAGCCTCTGCACAGACGACGACAGTCCCCATAAACAGTTCTCCACCTCGTCGATTGACTTGACCCCGCTGGACATTGACACTTTACCCACACGTCAGGCACTGGAGCAAATCAGTGACTTCAGAAACACTCACATCACCACAACCACCTTCATACCAGAACAGATCCAGACTCTGAGCCGCACGCTGTCTGCTAAAGCCGCTTCGGGTTTCTCCTTTGGCAGTGTGCCCGAGCACCGAACTGGCCCTTTCAGGCACAGGGCACCCAACGGTGGCTTTTTCAGAAGCCCCATCAAAACAATGTCATCTATCCCTTACCAGCCAACTCCTACTCTGGGGCTGAATATCGGTAGTGACCCAGACCGAGGCACCTCCATCTGAGCATCAGACCAAGTTTCTTCACTGTTTCTTTTTTAGGACTCCCTTTGCAAGGAGCAGCTGTAATATCGTGGGACTAACATGGATGTAATCATTTTTCTTTTCCTTCTTTTTTTTCTTTTTGTCTATTTTGAGGGGTTTTCTTTAATTGGTTTGGGAGTTCTTTTCTGTTTGGGGTTTTGGGTTTTGTTTTGGGCTTTTTTTTTTAATTTTATTTAAGAATGAGGATTATTAGTAACAACTCTTCCTCCTCCTCTTCTCTGCTTTCTGTCTGGTCTCCTCTGTCTCCCCTTATTCTCTTTACTACTTGAATCACTTAGTCTTTGGTTTATCGCCGCACTAGGTTTTGGTTACTTCAGGCTTTTCATATACTTTAAATATAAGAAACATGCAGCAATTCGTGCATAGAAAAACCCTGAGGATTATTTTACAGAAGGGCATTCGCTCCTCCCTACGCACCGCCTTTTCTTACTATAATTGCAATAACCGAAGTCCTTTCTATGTATTCTGCTGCATCCAGTCAGAGCTCCACTGCTGTGTGTCCCTTTAACTGTGGACCAAAGGCAAACCCTGCAGTTTAAAAAAATGGAAAAATTAAAAAAAAAGGGAAAAAAGAAAAAAAGAAAAAAAAATAAACCAAATTAAGTTAAAAGACAATTCAGGCCCCGTAATACCAGAATGCAATTTTGTAGGATTACAAAAAGCCATTACTATGCCAGTAAAGACTACAGTTAAATCTACTTTTGCACTGCAACAGTGCATATGACCTTTATGTGATTGTACAGTGTTAAAAGTTTTTCTTATGTACAGTAAACTGTATCATATGGCAGAAGCCTCTCTTGTGTTAAATAAATTAGTATCTCATACATATATATATACATATATACACACAAGTATGTATATATATATACATGTATATATAGCTAAAAAATGGCAGTCGTTGCTATTGCAATTCATTTAATAAAGCTTTAGTAAAAATGTGTTGCATACAGGAAAGATGTACAGTGCAGGGGGTCTTTTCATTTAGAAAAGACAGATTGCTTTAACATTATTCTGACTTGCACCGTTTGCCAACAAAGCATATTTTATACTTTTTTATTAGAACATCTGGGGCAATTTAACGTTTGTACCTAGATGTAACTCATTTGGTTAGGTTTTGCATTGGCTATTGAGCATTCTATAAGGCTAACCTTGATAATTTTACTTTTAATTAATTAGACAAGTGGAACTCTCTCTTAGGTATACCATGTTCATGAACAACTAATATAGCTCTAGAGAAGTTTAAACATAGATCAAAGGTTAATAAATTATTTTCCAGATCAGTACAGTTGATCAATACAATAATGATGTTAGTGGAGAAAAAAAAAGCCCTCAAGAACTACAGATGTGGCCTTAATTATAATCACATATTGTTCTAAGGAAAAAAAAAAAATATGAACAGGCACTCATTTTAACCCTTTATATGTTAAGTTAGATGTAGAGGAGCTATGTATTTTTTACATTAGTGCCAACTGTATAGAACAAGAGAAAGAACAGCAGCGAGAACAAAACCAGTGCCCACTTTGGCACCAGCTTTTTAAAGTAACACTGATACCTGTTAGAAACATAGGAAGAGCTTTCAATTTGTAATCCTTAAAACTAAAGATGCAGTTAAGTAGAAAGCAAGCAGTTTATCCTGTGAGCTTTTTTTGGTTTGGTTTGGTTTTTAATGCAACCATACACTTATTTTAAGCTAACTCATTCTTTGGCTAGGATTAATAGGAATCAGCCTATGTGATTTGCTTTAGGATAAATTAAAGATATATTCTTCAGATCTGTTCTATTTTGATGCTAATTCTGTTCTGGGGGAGCATCTTGTACTGTCACTGTTTTTTGTACTAAATCTTCAAATATTGTCTACTGTGTAAGGCAGAACAAATTCTTATCCTGCAAAAGGCCATTTTGTTTCCAGGGTAGCAAGTGTCTAAAAGCATGCACAACTTGCTTCCCCCTTGTAACATTCATGAACTCATCCACATTTCTGAGTAAAATAATAATAATAAAAAAATTTAAAAAAAGATAATTTCTTTCCAACAAGCTACGTAGGGACATACCAGATGTTGCAGTGATTTTAGCTATTAAAAAAACAAACTGTTAACCATGTACGATATTTAAAATAGGCCTATTTTGATGTGTTGCCTATTATACAGATACACAAAACACTTTTTGGAGGCCTCAGTTACAAGTGGCAGAGCTTTCTGTGTATAATTTGTCTAAATAATTTGTCTAATAAAATTGTTTTCTAAACTTGTGTTTCCTCCTGTTTAATCCTGAGTGCTCTGGGATTTTCAGTGCACAGGCAAGGTGTCCACTTGTGGAGGTTTTTGCCACACCAGTTACTGAAAGGGATTTAGCCCAGGGAGATGGAATGAGCTCGCCAGGCTGCCCTGTCACTGTCAGCTCAGTGTACAGCATCCATGTAAATCACCAAGATCTACCATGTTTATCAGCTTCAGGCTTAGATTTCAGAAAATGTATATGGATAGCATTTTGGAGAATGATTTTAGAGTTCATTGGCACTGACATGTACACAACACACTGCATCCCACCTCCATGCTTTTTAGTGTTACCTGGAAATTTTGTTGGAAAATGGTCATTATTTTCATAAAATCACATTCTGCCATCCTGTATTTGCACAGAAGCTAGTTTGCACTGATACTGGACCTATGCTGTCTTTAAATTTGACAAAAGTTTTAATGTGAGAGAATTTAGTCCGTATTTCATTATCCCTTCTCAATCCTTACATTTCATTAACAGAGAATCATAGAATCATAGAATAGTTACAGTTGGAAAGGACCTTAAGATCATCTAGTTCAAACCCCCCTGCCATAGGCAGGGACATCTCCCAATAAACCATGTCACCCAAGGCTATGTCCAACCCAGCCTTGAACACCGCCAGCGATGGAGCATTCACAACTTCACTGGGCAGCCCATTCCTGTGCCTCACCACCCTTACAGTAAAAAACTTCTTCCTTATATCCAATCTAAACTTCCCCTGTTCAAGTTTGAACCCGTTACCCCTTGTCCTATCACTACAATCCCTAATGAAGAGTCCCTCCCCAGCATCCTTATTGGCCCCCTTCAGATATTGGAAGGCTGCTATGAGGTCTTCACGCAGCCTTCTCTTCTCCAGGCTGAACAGCCCCAACTTTCTCAGCCTATCTTCATATGGGAGGTGCTCCAGTCCCCTGATCATCTTCATGGCCCTCCTCTGGACTTGTTCCAACAGTTCCATGTCCTTTTGATGTTGAGGACACCAGAACTGCACACAATACTCCAAGTGAGGTCTCATAAGAGCAGAGTAGAGGGGCAGGATCACCTCCCTCGACCTGCTGGTCATGCTCCTTTTGATGCAGCCCAGGATACCGTTGGCTTTCTGGGCTGCAAGCGTATACTGCCGGCTCATGTTCATTTTTTCATCAACCAACACCCCCAAGTCCTTCTCCGCAGGGCTGCTCTGAATCTCTTCTCTGCCCAACCTGGAGCTGTGCCTGGGATTGCTCTGCCTCATGTTAACACTTAACGGCCAAGTCAGTTAGGAAGCCTGCAATTATCATCAGCCATGATGATTTAACTTGCCGCAGCCAAAGTTTGTCTTTAACAGACAAACTTAAAAAGACAGTTTGTCTTTTGTTTTGGCTTTTTACCTTCGGTATATTTCACTCACAATGTTTTTGACTTCTTACAGTTTTCTCTCAAGCTTAGCAGGTGTTCAGGACATTTCTTTTTATAGTTTCGGAAATACATTGGAAGGAGTCCTCACTTCACTGCTATGTTAAAAAAAAATATCTGAATCCAGATAACTTAAAAATCTGAAAGGAAGTTAGATTATTGAGAGTGACTCGAGGTTAAACTTTAAAGGTTCCTAATGTGTAATGCCAGTAGGCTCGTACTGTCAGTGGGCACTTAGTGCCCAGAAACAGGGTGCTGGAAGCTTTTATAATCAGGCTACTTTTATTATTTCATAACATTTCAGCCAAGAGACAAGCTCTGCGTATTTTCCGAGGCACAGCTGTGGCAAACTGAGGCACTGACCCTACAAGCCCTTATGCACATTACAGGGGGTCTAGTAGGGGCTCCCTTAGTCACAGAGATGTTTGCATAATCAGAGTCCTAGTTTTAGGCTACCCCTGATCTGTAAAATAGTCATGACCTCTTGGGAAGAGCTGTCTTGCTAGCATCAGATGTCATTCATTTTGTCTTGAACATAGGCATTGTCCCTGTCACTTACTCACAGACACACCTCTCTAAACCTACAAGGTTTTACAGGTACTGTATATGTTCTCTCTATAACAGCTACATAAAGGTGAAACCTATGTGATGTTTCCCTTTCTTTAAATACAAATCCAGTGAAGTAATGGTGTTAAAGACCATCAAGTGTGTCTGCTGCTGTAGCTCCACTGGAAATACAAGCCAGCTGTATGTAAAGATGAGTTGTTTGCCTAGCTATTCCAGTCACACATTTTGGTGTACCAGCTACAAACAGAAAGCAAGCAGTGGAAGAAAACTTATTTATCCCATTCCAAAGAATCACTTAGTAAGATGTTTGTATTGACCAACAGTGAAATACCTAGAGATAATAAATAGTCAGTCCTGCTGCCCCTATCAAGTGAATTATTGTAGCTGTGATTGTAACTGCCACTGACTCATCAGTTGCAGCATGCCCAGAGCCAGTCTCCTGGGTTTCCCTCCTGTCCTCACAAAACTACACACTAATATTGTTTCCCTAAATAGATCACATTTTTAGAAGCATCTTTTATTCTTTCTTTATCCCTCATGTAGGATGCTACAAAATGATGAGAACATGAAGCTGGCCTTTCTGTGAACACTCATTGTAGCAGGGTCAATAGTGCATACTCAAGGTTAATACCCCTTTTAAGTTTAATTTCTCAAATCTGCACAAATGTGATGACATGAAAAGTAAACCAGCTTGCTGTGTAATAAAAAAAAATTAACAATATAGAGCTTCTGAAACAACAAAGGCATCGATAGCCTACACAGCCCTGCTTTACCCATTTAAATCTCAGTCCCAGTACCCATGTTTCCTCTTCATTCTGCAGAGCTGTTTTGAAATAAATCATCTATCTGCTCCTCACTATGGGTCATGGACAAAGTTTTTGATAAACACTGGGACATGAACACACGCTCATGTGTCACATCAAGACCAGTGGGGAACTGTGAATGCACCATCACAACGTATCAGCTTGTTATGTCTCATTGCAGGCATGAGGTCAGAAATAGAAACCTCCAAAGGATGGTCAGTGCAGGCAAAGTGATTCACAGCCTAAGGAATTCCTAACCAAACAACTGTACCAATGCCCCACATTACAGGAGCCATGAGTTTCATTTATATATATATATATTTATTATTTTTATATTTATAATTATATTATTCATTTATATATATATATATAAAACCTTTCCAGAGGTATAGTTACAAATTTTCTATCTTTCAAGACCTACAAAATCTGCCCCCCATTCTGTTCATCACAGTGGCAAGACACTTTGTGTGTACTACAGTATTTAGTTCTGTAACATTTGTCAGAAGGAAGGAAAGTATTACAGCTGGAAAACTGAACTGTCAAGTCATTAACTACTGTGCTCCAGGTCACACAGGAAATTTGAAATAGAAATAAGAATTCAGCATATCAGAACCAAGTTTGCTGCTCTGTGGGGAAAAATAAATCTTTCTGCCCTGAATGCTCAAGACAAAGACTTAGAAGATAGTGGGGCGAGAGAGGCAAGCAAAGAGCCAAGAGAGGGTTGCACTGCTCGATGGGCTGGCAGTGGGAAGAGCCAATGGTTGCCCTGTTCACAGGCCAGAGATACACTTTCAACCCTGCTCCATCTGCCCCAGCAGTCATTTCAGACCAGCCTTGGCCCCTTAAAAACAGCAGCAGGGGCTGTTACATACCTACCTGAGTCTCATAAGCAAGGCTACAGAGGTGGGAATGTAGGTGACACATTTCTCCCTAGCCCCTCCAGAAGTGGTGTGTGAGCCCGCCAGCAGCTGGAGAGTGCCATGTATCAGGGCAGGAGGTCTTTGCACACCTCGTTAGCCTCTCACAACAGTGAACTTTCCTCAGAGGTGCTGTCAATGCTGCTCAAACCAGGGCATATGTGAATAGGCGCAGTGGCCATATGAGCCCCAGTACAAATGCCAGGGATCAATAACTACCATACCAGTGGGAAATGAAAGCTACCTGCAACCCAGCAAGCACATGACACCCCCTCCCCACGACATGACAGCTCAGTGGTCCTGGAGATTATTATTTCTACCAGCACTAGTAAGGCCATCCTTTGTTTTAATACTCCAAGTGGGTGATGCGCCAACACTACATGGGATAAGGGACTGCTGCAGAGCACCAAAGCAAAAATTGGCAACAAACAGCTTTATTTTCAAATCCAGCTATCAGCCGTCATAAGACTTCCCCTTCCCAAATCAAAATAAGGAGCTGAAAGTAAACCCATTAATTGATTAAAGGTGGCTGGGAGTGCAATTGCATGTCTGTAGGAGACAGTCATTTAGCTCCTCTAGTAACCATGGAGCTGCAGGTGCTTCCAAGCACTGCTGTCCTGGTCCATGCCACAGCCACTCCAGCCTCACAGAGCATGCAAGCTGGCTGCTCAGGTACAACTGCTGTCCAAGAGCACCACACAGGTTTTTTTTCACATTCCTGTATGTGGGCTGTATATTACAGCCCACCAGGTGAGTGCTGCGTAGCTGAGCTTCCTCAGTTCTGTTTCAGCTGCTTCCTTTCTCCCCCACTTCCACATCCATTTGACCCTCAGCACTGGAGTCAGGGAAGGCCATGGAGAGCAGGAGGAGAGAGGGGAGGGGTGCTTATTTCAGGACAAAGATGCCCCTACACTATTTGGGGGTTCACATCTGGTTGCTCATCAGGACAGCAGAGCTTTGCCTGCCCTTCCCCTCCCTGCAGGGATCTGGCAGTATCATTGCTAGAGGGGTTGCAGTGTCCCAGTCCCCCACACTGCTACATGACCATCAATAAGACATCGCTGGGAAATGTAGCAAGCCAGGGAGGTAGAAAGCAGACCCTTCCTTCTCAGCAGTCCCTTTTAACTACTCAGGCTTTCTTTCAACTCTCTGATTGTGTGTGTAACAGATCAGGTGTATCAAAGCCCTCTCTGCAAGCATCCATGTGAACCAGCTTCTTATCACACCATAGAATGGTTTGGGTTGGAAGGGACCTTGATGACCATCTAGTTCCAACTCCCCCACCCCCTCCCGCCATGGGCAGGGACACCTTCCACTAGACCAGGTTGCTCAAAACCCTGGCCTTGAACACTGCCAGGGATGGAGTAGCCACAAATTCTCTGCATAGGAAATTGCCCCACCTTGAACCTTAACTTTGCTTGGCACCCGAAGAAAGGCTCAGAGGTGTCTCTTATTCCCCTTACTCAACTGCAGAGGGACCGTCCTTTCCCAGAGGCATCCAGAAGATGCTGTGGCAAGGGAGCCTGGTATGAAGGTAGTGTTATACGACTGCTAGACATCACAAAGCACAGTCAGGAAAAACAAACCAACCCTTCTCACCGGCTGTTTGTATTATATTTGCCTCGCTCTGACAGTCCAGCTTGTGCCCCTGTCAAGTGCCAGGAAAGAAATAAAGAGCCTGGGGGGGAGGTGGGCAGCTCTGTGAGCGCATTGTAGGTCTGCCACTGCTGGTAAGCTCACCCCTCTCCCCCACTGGCCAGGGACATGCCTCTTCACACACACAGTGGGGAGGTCTTGTTTGGTTTTGAATATTGCCTGTGTATGAATATTCACTGTGGACCACAGTAAGAGTAATCACAGCTGACCCATGTTGTTACTAATTAATTCTTTTGCCTACACACAGGGGAACAGGAGGAAGAAAGCAAATACTGTGAACAAAGCTAATAATGTGGTTACTTGCTACTCCTGCTATCTGACACGTTTTTAAGGCATAGTCTCTGTGGAATGACAGTGAACACAAGGAGAAATTGATGTAGTGTAACAGAAAAGCATGTTGCTTTACCAAATACTGCTCAGGCAACACTGAAATGGTTTGTCTTGCTCTAAGTTTTACAGGCCTTTCTAAGTAATCTCTGCTGTTGCTTGGATCGGTTTTACATCTCTGCAGGTGTCGGAAATCACAGCTTAAGTTTTCTTCTCTCCCCCTGCTCTGTCAAAACAGAATCTCCTGAAACACTTTATATGATAGAAAAGAATCCTGTTAGACTATCTACACAGTGTAGAAGGGATAGCTGATGTGGGGCACAGGGAGGTTTGTTTTTCCTGCATCAAGATGGAAGATAGGTAGGTGTAGAGCTGATATACCTGGAAATCTGATGTTTGAAAGACATATTTACTGTCTTAAATAAACACCACTGTTATCTTCAGTTTTAAAGGCTTGCTGTATCATCTGGCAAATGTCGGCCTATTCATGTGCCTATTAGGCCTGTTATATATTATAAGAGCTGTTTGAAAGGGAAAACTTATTTCCATAAATATTTCTTCCCTAAATATTGACATGAACAAATAGCTCTCCTTCTCAAACTTACAGCCAGTGGGCTGACATATAGTAATCTGCTGGGATAATAATAAAATTAACCTGGAATGCAGACATGAGTTTCTATTTCATAGGCTGAGGCCATATATGAACCAGTAGGTGCAGTGGTTTTGCACAGGTCTCCATTCATTGCTCCACAGTCCTTCTTCCTGAGTGAATGGTGGCCAAAAAAAAGGGGGAAAAGCTGGAAAAAGCCCTGCTGGTGGCCCTGGTGACTCAGCTGCTGGAGTCAGACTCCCCCAGTGCAGCAACTTTCTGCCCACACCTAGCTGGATTTTCCCCTGATGGGGAGTTTTGGCTTTATTCTGGTTAGTTCTCAAACAGTGACATTTGGTTAAGTGCTTTTTTAATGACAAACAGACTTGGAGGAACCAAATTTGTCCCTGTCTCTTAGCCTGGCTTGAATTTACTGCTCGCTCTCTGTTACACACATCCTCTGTCTCTGCTAACCACCACTCTTACTCGCTGGTGGCTTCACCTGGCTCCTGATCGGTGCTGACGGCCTCGCACAGGTGAGTTGCACTCGCCGTGGGGAAGGAAAGAAAAGGGAGGAAGAAAGCTGGGGAGCAGCCGCAGGCCTCGCCCGCCATCGTTAACCGTCAGCTGCGCGGGGGCAGCAGCGAGGTCGATTTTGGAGGGGGGATCGGCGGGCCTGCTCTGCCCGCTGCCGCCCGGATGGTGGCGCTGCGGCACCGCCTCAGGCTCCCGCACTGCAGCGGCGGCGCTCCGATCCAGCTCAGGGGGAGTGGGGATCGTTGTCCCGTCGGCTTCTCGGCTGTCCCCCGCCAGGGACTCCCCATCTGCCCTCAGGGTGCGGCCGTTGAGGGGAGCCACTGAAAGGGAGAGGCATTGAGGGGGCAGCCGTTGTTGCGGGGTAGATGCATTGAGGCGGTTCGCGTGGAGCCGTGCGCGGCCGCGGTGGTCCCGCGGCGGCCGGAGGAGCCCCATTTCCCGGGAGACGGGTCGGGCCGCGCCGCTATGCCGCCGGGATAATGGCGGGGGCCAGCGCCGTGTCACCTCTTGCGTGCACTTTCCAAAGAGGAGCCCGGGCGTGGCGAATGGGACACAGACCGCCATTGTGCCGGCGACACTTTAATCGCCCACACCTACAATATTCAACCTGTTGCCGGCAGAGGGGCAGCCCCGGGGCGCACACCCCACCCGAGGGGCTCGGGGAAAGGGGAAGAACGGGGACGGGCCGGTGGGCTTCATCACTGTCTCACCAGGGCAAAGGGTTGGGGGGGGCATCTGCGGGTGCACGGCCTGAGCTCTGCAAACCTCACAGGCCCATTGAAGCGGGTGCCCTGACCAAGGCAGACCTGTCTTGCTGTGAAAGAGATGCCCGTTTGCCCATGCAGCAGCCTGCAGCAGGGCATGAAGGGACCACTGGAGACACCAGGCTCTTGTTTAGCAAAGAAGCTCTTGCTGGATGTTGCTTGCCTGATGCCTTCCAGGCAAGGTGTGGTCTCCTCATGCTCTCACTGGGATGCAACTGCACGCAGGCCTGCCTCAAAACTAATTTCTAGTAGCATGGATGCAGCAGCTGCACTGAAGCAAGAGGCTGGGTTTTGTGCTCATAAATGAGGGAGGTGGGATGGTGACTGCTCCTGCCATCCCTCCTGCCAAAACCAAGTGCTCAACTGCTGACATGGAGCACTTGTGCAGCCCACACAGGATGTCTCATGTGCTGTGAGAGCTGTACAGTCAGGCTACTGAAAACAGGGGGTTCCTGGCCTCCACAGGCCCTCAGCTGGCTCTAATCTCATTTCCTGCCTCAGTGTATCTCTTGCACACTGAAGGTGAACATTAGGCTTCACCCTGTGGAAATTCCTAAAACTTCATGGAGTTCAACACAACCCGCTTGCACAGTAAATAGAAATGCTTAGTCTATAGCAAGTCGCCCTCCAGCTCTGGAGTAATCACATCCTGCAGCTTGAGGGTATGCCAGAGGTACAGATTGTGCCACAAGCAGGGTTTGGCAAGTCTGCTGTTGCAGAGAACTGCTTCCAAAGAGTTACAGCATTGCAACTGAGCACCACTGCCTCTGAACACAACAACAAAGAGGACACCTGTCGCAGGCACTGCAAACAAAACAAAGGAGAAAAGGAATTACTCTGGTTCTACTTTCTTAACAAGTTTTTTAAATTTCTTAAAGCATCCTAATTTACAAGGTAGCAGGACAGATGAAAATGTCCTCAGAGGGTTTTCACTGCCTTTCACAGAGGTAGTTCCTGAAAGTTCTGTTGGCGCTGTGTTGTGTTGGAAATTGAGTGTTCCTAGAAGCCCTCGTGCTCTTTACCGTCAGGGATTAAATAGAAGGATTTCCTGTACGTGGCAAGGTAGTATTTTTTCTTAGCTGACAAGCGTTTCTTTCATGGGGAAGTACTCTCCACTCTGGGGACTGATGTCAGATGCAAATCAGCACCAGGTTGGGTCCATTCACTTGTGTTTCTCCCCTTAGAAGGACCACTGTTCTCTGCATTGTTTTGGCTTCTGCAACTGTAAATATTTACTCTTTGCACTGTAGAGACCACCTCTCCTCAGGAGACCAGCAAAGGTTCAAATTCCAGGCTGGCATTTCCACTGCTAAGAAACCTTCAAGGCTGCCTGGTTGCCAAGAGGTTTGTAGGCGATGGATGTAAGAATATGGTGTTAAATGCCCAGTACAATTGAAGCACCCCTCATGCTCCCAGGTTACTGCTCTAGTAACGCTGTTGTTGAGAGGCAATGCAGACCATTTAAAATGTCAGATTTTCCCTGTTTCCCTCTTGCTTACATGTCTGTTGGGTTTTTTTTTCCCACTTCTCCACTGAAATATGTTACTACTGTGCCACAGAGAGTCTGCAACCTAATCTTTTAGTTTATACTTTAAGCCTATGACTAGAAAAAAAATCTAGTACCAGTGATTCTGCATGCTTAGAAATCTGGAGTACTTACACTCCCTGAGATCTTGTGCAGGAGACATTGAGAACAACTAGAGGTGACCATATACAATTTGAAGGGAATATATTGTCTTAGTGGATGGATGGATGGATGGATGGATGGATGGATGGATGGATGGATACATGGATATTAATTCTCCAGTGTTAAACCAGATGAAGTGTTTTGGTTTTGTGCTGTAAATTGTTGATGGCACTCGTCATTTTCTTGGTTAAGTGATTTGTATCAGCCTAATAAAAGCATGCTGGTCAACTCTTGGTTTTAAAGCACTTTTTAAGGAGGGACAGTTAGTAGTGTTCTGTTGTTGCTCATTTAAAGAGTGACTAAAATGATGGACCTGTGGGTGGTGCAGATGAACACACAGGCCTGGCAGACTTGTTCCTGCTGCAAAGGACAAACTAACTATGCCTGGAATAACGCTGCTATTAAAAGACAATAGTAGGTGGTGGATACGGAAGGTATAAAGCCTCTGACCCAGGTCCCTTGGGCCTGATACTGGTATTTTCATTGCATTAAAACAGTTCTGAACTGCAAGCAAAAGCTTCCAATTCTGTGCAGGGTGTAATTATTTTTGAGTCATTAACTCTTCTTTCCCCAAGAGCTTAGCTCTGGGTATACTTGGTAATGCAGATCCTAAAAGCTGCCTGCCTAAGCCATATCCAGCTCTTCAGGTTACAGTTTGTGTCAGAAGCAGTAGCCAAGCAAATGCAAACCTCTGTGCCTCTGTGATCAGAGCTCTGAAGCTCAGGACAGGAGGAAACTGCTCTCTGCGTGCCAGAGCATGCCCTGTGAGTGTCTGGGACCAGGGCAGTGCTTACCAGACCATGGTGACAGCCCAGCAAACTCCTGCATGCTGGTTTTGGTAGTTTGCATTTGTTTTTCTGGAGGCATGTTGTTGCAAGTGTCCTGCAGCTGAGTAGTGTCTCTATGGGACTGAGGCATTCGGCAATTTTAGTAGAAACTCCTTTCCAATCTAAGTGGAAAAACAAGAAAGTGCTTAAAACAAAGTGACTAAAGGATATTGTTATTGGTGATGCTTCCTTGAATATGAAGGGTCTTATTTTTAAATTATGAGCATAAATTCAATTCTCAGAAACAGTTACAGCCTATTTAAATAAAAGGGCAAAGTGTATGTAGGTATAAATTCTGTCAGTAAGATTTCCAAATATATTACAAAGCTGAATTCATTATGCCTTACAATGACCCCAGGAGGTGGGCAAGTATTGTTACAGCAGTGCTTTGCCTTTCTCTTGGAGGCAGTGGGAGTACTTATGCTAGAATTAACTGTACACAGCAGAAAGTGTCTGCTGGGTTAGCCCCAGTGTGCAGGTCTGTGCTGGGTCTTCATGGGCCTGTCACCAGGAAAAAGGTTGTATAGACCCTGAAAGAGTTGAAGTGAGTGACACTGGGTAGTTGTAAATGATGTGCCCAGGAACATTGCTCTGCAGAAATGGGGGCACATCTGCTTCAGCGGCAAGGTGGTCCTGGTTATTCATGGGTGGAAAGGGGCAGGTTTCACCAATGCTCAAGTCCATGGTGATGTTCCAGGTACCCGGGCTTTTGCATTCCTTGTGGTTGGCAATTTTCACGTGTATATAGAACATACTTGACAGTAAAGCATCAGGCACTGAGCATAGAAAGAGTCTTAAGAAAGACTTGCTGCTGGACCCTCCTCTGCTTTAACCTCACCTGCTCTAAATAATGTAAATATGAATACTTTATTTGGGTGAATATTCTGATGATGTGGTTGATGACACTGAAAACTATTAGGCTGTGCATGGATCTGTATGTGTCTGCGGTAGCTCACTGTTGTAGCTTCTAGATGGGGTGATGGGGTTTGTCATCCAGGGTGTAGGTCAGTTATCAGGTAGGCAGGAATGGACCTTCCCTCCTCTTGCTGTAGGCCTGGGCAGGTGGCAATTGAGATTCAGTGAGGATTACCTGACCTCGGTAAGTGACACTCACAAGTTTGTCTCTGTCTACTTGTGCATTTAACTGCCTGAAGACCAGATCAAAGGCCAGGGGAGGCATGGAGAGGGATCCCCCTGCTTTTCAAAAGGAAGAGAGGAAATGAGAGAACATGTGGAGAAAGTGGGAAAAGGGAAGAGAGAGAATAGAATACTTCCTAAGGGGTAGTGGTGCCGGCAGAGCAGCCTGCTGATTTCTAAATGGGATTGAATAAGCAATTAAGACTATTGAGCACAACTAAGCTGAGGGCTGACCTGTGTGCTTTGTGTGCTTTGAAAATGTCTCTGGCCATAATGATAGAGGAGGCTTTTTGCAGGTCTGTTCTCCCCCCACACCTTTTGTAACCCATCTTTATGTAACACTAATATGTGCCTGACCCCGAGTTGTTGCCTCAGCCCTTAATCAGACTAGGGGAGGAACAGGGGGAAATATGCATAAAGATAAGGGGATAAATTCAGTTTGTTTTCCTCTGAGAGCTTTGACACTTTCTTAGAGAAAGCAGATTCATTTTCAAGGCTTTCTACATTCCTGCTATTGTACAGTAAGTGTTTCAGACCGGTGTGCCTGTGTTTCCGACTCCCGTGAAGTTCCCTTTGCAACAGGGCGTGCCTCGAACCGCTTCAAAAGAACCAACTTCTACAAAAGAAAAAAAGAAACTCAAGTAGGCTTGAACATACAAAGAGAGGGAGAAAGGAAAGAGAAAAGGGCCCGGCAGTGCTGAATACAAAATGAGTTCAGCCAGCCCCAGGAGTTCTTCATCACTTACATTTATCTTATTCTGGGAGAGCAGAGCTAAACCCAGCACTAACATAAACCACCCCTTGCCTTTGCCTTTGACTCCAAGTTTGTGTGCACATACAGCACATATGAGTGTATGCAGGGCAAGGGGGTTCAATGAAATATATTTTTCCCCCTCTGAGCAGTGATGTTGGTGAGGAAAATGGCTTTCTGCGTGTGCCTTTTCAAAGGCAAACTATTAAGCGACTCTCGGATGCCTCCAGTTTCAAAGCGTGTGCTCACAGAACACACACTTGGAAAATAAGCAGCCAGGAATGTTTCTCGACTGGGCTGACCGTCCAAGGAGTGTGCCAGGGTATAGGCTGAGCTTCCCCTGTGCTCCATGAAATCACTACGTTCTGCTAAGGGAAGCCTGCAGCACCTGCTGTGAATGGGTCTACCCAGAGACCAGGGCCCCTCCTGGGCACCAGTTGCCCCACATCCACAGGGGATGCTAATGGGATGCCGCTCTCCTCCCTGCCCGGGGTTTTGGCCATGTAGCCCTGGAAGGAGGGTGGCTTGCGTGCTGGAGGGCTGGGCCTGCGTCAGCTTCATGGCCAGGAGCAAGGCATTCAAGGCTTCAGCACCGCTGTCCCCATGCCTCAAGCTTACTAGGCTTCTGGAAGTGTGTGTCAGCAGCTGCTACTTGGCAAAGCTCCCGCTCAGCTCCAAGCATTGTACCGTGGTCCTTGCATCGAGCAGGTCAAAGCTGCAGTGCCCAGCACTGGGAACTGGGATGAGGCAAGTACAGCAGACTCCTCACAAAGCAAGCCTGAATCACCGGGACCCAGTCAGGGAATGTGCAGTGCCTGGGGACAGAAAGACAAGTCGAAGGGTTAGGTGTTTAGCTAGCAAACAAAAACTGTTCAGCACGGTGGAGAGAGGATTTCTTATTTTATTTAAATTATAAAAGCTCCTGTGTGTGCATTAATATGATAAGAGCTTATAAAAGTTGCTGCTGGATATGAACAGACGGCCTGACAATGTCACAGGTAGTATACGGAAACAAGGCATAAACTCCTGCTGCTGCTTATCTTTCTTGCCAAGCAAACGTTTTAATTTTGATCAGAATTTGACAACTTTTTTGAGGTGGGGGGATCCAGCAGCTTTGCCTTTGAAACGTAATTGAAACCAGAAAAGAACAACGAAGTCTTGCTTCGGTTTCCCTTCATAGAAACCGGACCCCGAGCACCCCGTTTGCTCGGTCGAGCACATCCAGCTGTTAGTGGAAGGTGGGTCCCAGCCGCGGAAGCTTGCAGAGCGGCTCAGCCAGCTCCGTACACTCACGAGGTTGCTCATTTTATGTCACGGCCGCACGGCTTTGAGCTGCTCTGCTCTCTCTTCGGCTTGCTAGTTATTCACGTTAGAAAAAACGTATCTACCTCATACTGTGCCCGTCACTTTGTTCGCAACACGCTTATTCACACGGGTAAACCTCCGCTCTTCCGCACGAGCGGGCGGCAGCGGGGAGGCTCCGCGGAAGGGGAGATAAGATGCGTGTACGGAGTTACTTCCCTCTCCGCCACCTTTGGGGAGCCATTGTCGGCCGAACAAAAGAAGTTGCTTGCGGGGGACAGGGACCCGCCGAAAGCGGGGCAGCTCCCGGTGCGGCGCACATGTACTGTCCCGGCTCAGGATCCCGCCTGCTCGCCTGTCCCTTGGAACCGCTTACTCTGAGCGAGGGTGCACACGCGTCCGCGCCGCACATAAACCCTCACGAAGCGGCGCAGCGTGCCGCCAGGGGGACGGGCTGCTTGGGAACCCCGCGGCAGCGGCCCGGGCACCGCTCCGCTCCACCACCTCGGTCAGCTCCGCGGCAGCCGGGGCGAGTCGGCACGGGACGGGACAGCCGGCTACTCCTAGGCGCGCACTGAGGGAGGTCATTCACCGGAGCCCTCGGGCGGGGAGGGACGCGGGTGCCCGTCTTGCCCAGCGCGACGGAGCATCCTCGGCGGTGGCAGCGCGGGAAGGGCACGCTGCTGCGAGAGGCAGTTCCCGCTGCTCGGTGCGGGACGCGGCGCTGCCAGTGAGCTTCGGGACAGAGACATACACACACACATACACACCCTTCCCCGAATGCTGTTGCGTGCGGGGCGTCCGCCAGGCGCGCGCCTGCCCGGGCGGGGCGGGACCGCGCGTGCCACCGGCCGAGGCTCACTCCCCTCGCCCCCCCCGCAAACCGCCCCATCCCCAACCTCCGCTCTCCCGCGCCGGGCGCGCCGCGCGCCATTGGCTCCTCGCACGCGCCGGCCCCCGCCCGCGAGCCATTGGCCGCGCAGACACGCGACCGGCGCGAGTGGAGGGCGGGTTGCGGGAGGGGTGGGGCGCGAGGGAGGAGAAAGAGGGGGTGAGGGGGGAACGCGGGGCGGGGGAGGGGGGGACCCCGGCGCGTGCCGCTCCTTAAAGGGGGGCGCGGCGCCCGGCCGACACCGGAGACGTCGGGGCGCCACGCGCGAGGCCGGCTGCCACGCCGCGAGCCGCCCCCGCTAACCCCCCCCCCCTTCCCTCATGTGCGCGCGGCGCCCGCGCTAAGAGAGCCATGAGCTTGTCGCGGGGCGCGTGGGCCGAGGACGTGCGGGAGCGCGGGGCGCCAGAATCGGCGCCGGTGCCGGAGCCCGGCGGGTGCGGGTTCGGCGCGGGGTGGCTGGGAGTGTGCTGCGCCGCGCGCCTGCCCGCCGCCTCGCCGCGCTACCTGCTGCCCTCCGCCGAGGAGGAGGAGGAGGACGCGGCCGAGCTGGTGGGCGGCGCGGCGCGGGGCGGCGGGAGCAGCCCCGGCGTGGCGCGCGGGGCGGCGGCGGCAGTGGGTGGCGGGCGGCCGCGGGGCGGCGGCGGGCCCGGTCTGCGGGCGCAGGTGAGCGGCGTGCAGAAGCAGCGGCGGCTGGCGGCCAACGCGCGGGAGCGACGGCGGATGCATGGGCTGAACCACGCCTTCGACCAGCTGCGCAATGTCATCCCCTCCTTTAACAACGACAAGAAGCTCTCCAAGTACGAGACGCTGCAGATGGCGCAGATCTACATCAGCGCCCTAGCCGAGCTGCTGCACAGCCCCGCAGCCACCCCTGACACCTCTGGCAAAGCCGAGCACCGCGGGGCTCCCTTCGAGCCGCCCTGCGCCGCCGGGGCCGGGCCGCCGCCGGCACCGCCGCCGGGGCCGCCCAGAGCCTCGCCTCCCGGGCACAGCAGGACTCGTTTTCCCCCGCCGCCAGCGGCGGGCGGGTACTCGGTGCAGCTCGACCCGCTGCACTTCCCCTCCTTTGGCGAGGGCGCCCTGATGGGACAGAGAGCCCCTTCCCCTGCTCTCCTCATGCCTCAACCCGGGCAGCCGCCGCAGGAGAGGAGCAAAACGTCGCCACGGTCCCACAGGAGCGACGGGGAGTTCTCCCCCCGCTCCCACTACAGCGACTCGGATGAGGCCAGCTAGGGCCGGGGCGCCGGCCTCAGCACCTCCCGGGCGCCCCTCTGGCCACGGACTCCGTCGCGGGGTGGAGCGGCCAGTCCAGGAGGCATCGGCTGCCTTCGGGCACTGTGAGATGCTCCCGGCTTCTCCCTCCCCCGGCAGTTCCTGGGTTTGTCCGTCCAGGGAAACGGCTGTTAGCGAGTGACTGTGCCCGCCCTGACTCTCAGGGTTGGTTGGTTTTCTCGTTTTGTTTTCCTTTTTTTTGTTGCAAGTTTTAGTTACCACTTGTAAAGTTTCTTTTGCCTAGAAGTCGTTGCCGTCCCCTCCTGCCAACACGCCGCCTTGCAGCGCGGAGCCTGGCTTACACCGCCGGCGAGCAGGTGATGCTCAAGGAGGATTTAGCCGGGCCCCGCTGCCGCTGCCCGGCGGACGGCGATGCCGCCGTCCTCCTCCCTGCCAGGACAGCGGTCCTGCCCTGCGTCGTATTGCTGTGGAGCACATGCACACGCACACACACACACACACAAATAACGCACTGTCGTGTCCTGAAAATAGCGGAGAAAAGATAGGATTTTCCTTAGCGCACCACGTCGGCTTCTTTTCGGGGGAAACTCCGCGCAAGCACTTTATCAGCGGCTGGAGATGCGGTTTCAAGAGGACTTAATGCCAACCCGAGACCGATATTTAATTAAGCCACTTAATCCCAACGATCTCTTAAAAACGAAAACAGTTTTGTCGTGTCAAACTTTTATGTCTGTCTTACTCTGCTTTTGTGGTAAATAGGAAACGTATTTATTATGGAGTGTTCGCTACTATTTCTGCTTCTCTTAAACAAACAAACAAACACAACCTTTTCTACGACGAGAATCGTTTGTTTTCATTTAAGCAAAGCCAGCTGCCATTGTTTTATGTATTTTGTTTATTTTTTTTGAGATCAAATAAACGTGGAAATAAATGTAGAAACACAAAACCAGCCTGCAACCGCGGTCGGGTTCAGCTTTTCTCTTCGCACGCCTGAAGCTGGGCCGGTTTCAGAACCGGGCGGAGATGCCCCGGCGCAGACTAGCCGCTCCGGCTCCGGGCAAAGGGGCCGTGGGGTTTGTGCCCCGCCGCCTCCCGCACTGCCGGGATCTTGCCCCGTGTCAGTTCCTCCTCTCCCGGTGGAGCTGGGGTAATCGCAACAAGTGCAGGGCTCGAGGCTCTGGGCTGTCCCCGCACCGCCGCCGCTCGAGTCCTATCGTTCCCTTCTCCCCGCCCTTCCTCGATCGAGGCACTAGCCGGTCTCCTCACTGAGTTTCGTCTGTCCCGCGGGGGCAGCGTAAGCTGCTTGGGAAAGGGTTAGGAAAGCCGGCATGGTTTGGGGAACACGCAAGCAGTGCGGTGTGTCCCGGGGGGAGCAGGATGTGGCCCTTGGGCTGGGGTTAAACCCTGGGGGGGGTGGAGGTGGTGGTGGTGATTCTTTGCCCAGCCTGTCCGTGGCACCGGACCCGGAGCTAAACCGGAACAGTGGAGGGGTCCCGCTAGGTTCAGCAGGTGACACCCGGGAGGTGGGGATTGTCCAGGCGCGACCGGGAGCGAGGAGCTCCCGCGGGAGCGGAGCCCTTGAGAGCGTCCCTTTCTCCCGCAGAGACAGGGCACCTGCCCCCGGTAACCCGGCGGCCTCCTGGCCCTGCCGCCGCCGCCGCCGCCGCCGCCGCCGCCGCCGCCGCCGCCGCCGCCGCCGCCGCCGCCGCCGCCGCCGCCGCCGCCCCGTACCTGCCGAAACTGACCCGGTGTACTGCCCCGTAGGGTGAAAAGGTCACCTACCCATGGGTAGGGTCAGTTCCCTCCTAAAACCCACCAGCTTTCCCCAGGTGGTTCACCTTTGGTTTACAGTATTTATTTATGGGCCCTGGGAGCCGGTCTCACTTTACATAGGGAGCCACGTGTGGGCTCCTAGCACTGGAGTGATGCGGCTGAGCACAGTATCACTGGTTTGGGGTGTTGTGCTCCAGCCGCAGCGCAGCATTTCTTAACCGAAGGTCTTTATCTTCTTCTTTTTAACACTTCTTTGAAAGAGATAACCCCTCCGCATTTCCATGTTAAGGTTCAGCTATAGCGTTTGCATAACAACCGCCCGGCAGCCCCCCTCTCTTCCCCTCCGTTAACAAGCTGTAACGTATAGCTGCAGGTTGCTATAATCTCATTAATATTTTGGAAACTTGAATATTGAGTATTTCAGACTGCTCATTCCCCATATGCCGGGCCACTCCCGCTATGCTGGCTGGTTCCTTTCTCTCCATTATTAGCAATTAGCTCCTACCTTCCAAAGTCAGATCCAAGTATCCAAGATACTAGCAAAGGAATCAACTATGTGTTGCAAGCTAAGCATGCTTAATATCTCCCAAACAAACAAAGAGACAACGTTTCTTTAAGTAATGAAGATGGATAAATCGCTTTATTGAGCCCACGACAGTGTTTGTTTTGTACAGATCAGCTCAAAGTTTTTTAACAAGAGCGGGGACGCGCTTCAGCCCCTGGAAGTGGTTTCGCCCGCTTTGCTTCGTGGGGTTTTATCGTCTTAAACGGGCTTTTATTTGAAAAGGGCGAGTCAGATGCGCACTATCCGAGCGTTAAATTTTGGCTGAACGCTAAATATCCTCCGGGGTGTGCGAAACCATCGCAGAGGGGGAGGTCTTTCGGAGAGTGGGGGTCCGCCTTTGTGCGAGGCGCACGGAGGCTCCGCTGCCTTCCGAGCCGCAGCCACGGGGTCTGGTGCGGGGCTCTGCCCGCCCGGTTCGGCGGCGACGTTAGCGCGGGGGCTTCGGGGGGCGAGGCGCGGTGGTGCCGGGTTTGCCAGGTCGCATCGCGGCCCTGCAGATCCCCGGCTGCTGTTTGCTCAACCTCTGGCCTCGCAGGGGGAGGAGGGAGGGAAGGGGGAGAAAGGGTTAAACCCGGAGAGGGGAGACCAGAAAAGCGCAAGGACCACGGAGGAGGGGTAGGGGGGAGCTGGTCGTGGGGCCAGTGTTTCTTAATTAGAGCGGGGCGGACAATGCGATGGGGCTGACAATTGGGGGGGGGCTGGGGGAGGTGAAAGAGGGGGGGTCTGGCCTCGCTCCCGGCCGCGGTGCGCCGTGTCTGGAGCGGAGCACGCGTTGTCAGCTGGTGAGCGCAGCGGCCTTTCAGGCGGCTCCCCAGGGAGCCGCGCGCCCGCGGTGAGCTCCATCGTCACCCCTCCCCTCCATCATCATCGGCCTCCTCCTCCTCCTCGGCGGCCCCCCACCCCAGCCGAGCACAACAGCCAGCATTCAAGCCCCCTTTCCTCCCTCCTCTCGCACAACAGCAGCGCAGTGGCAGCCACGCCACCTCCCAGCAACCGGCAGCACGCGAGGGCACCGCCGGGGCACCTGAAAGAGTCAAAGCCAAAGAAAGGGAAGACAAAGGAGGAGAAAAGGATACGCAGGAACGGCCCAGCGTGTCTGCTCCGACAGCGCGGAGAGAGGCAGGCGCCCACCGAGGACGGGCCAGCCCACGCGGAGCCCCGTACGCACGGGTGCGCACACGCGTGCACACGCTCACGGAGTTTCGAGCCGCTGCAGCAGGGATGGAGACACGCAGTCACCCCTCGCTTCCTACCGCGCAGGAGCAGGGTGCAGCGCCCCAGCCCCTATCCTCCCCACAGACTGGGGCACCTCCCGGCTGTGGCCCCCCGACACAGGTGACCCCACCTCTGACACTGCCGCCCGTGGGCACCGGCCTCTGTGTCCGTGAGGAGCCCTCCTTATGTCCCGCACCCCCGCCTCATCTGCCCGGGACGTGCCTGTCCCCGGCAGAGGAAAATACTGGAAAGAATTGCGGGGCGGCTCTCCCGTGGGTGAGGAGGCGTCCCGCATCCCGGTGTGGGCCGCATCCCCTCCGCAGTCAGACCAGCCCCTCGTAGCTCAAGCTGGGGCGCAGAGAGGCCGGTGCACGCCAGGGGCAAGTTGTGCGGCCCTGGCGCTGGCCAAGTACAAGAGACTTTACCCGAGGCTGGGTGTCCGCCGGGACCGGGGCCTGAACGGGGGTGCGCAGCTGGCAGCGCTCCGGGAGCGGAGGTCTGGCCTCCGAAAGCCATATGCTGCCCTTTCGCCACCCCCTGTTTGACTCTCCCGAAGACCTTTTTCCCGAGCTAGTGTCCGGCCCGGGGAGCGGGATGGAGATGCCCCCACGTCTCCCGTCGCTGGCCACGTCCCGGCTGCCCGGCGCGGGAGAACGCAGGGGCCCCTTCTGAAGTTCTATCGAATGGCACAGGATGCCTTTGGGAGCCCGGCCAAGGCGTGTCAAAGGCGGTTTGAGCGGCGAGGCATTTAAACGCTACAATGGGTGGCTTTCTGGCGTGTGCTCCTCTCCCTCCCCGCTTCGCACCGGGAGGAGGGAGAAGGCGCTTTTAGCGAGCTGCTACAGGGATGGGCAGGATACCCCCCGGCGCCGCAGCCCGGGGCCGCAGCTGGGCGCTTCCCTGCGGGCGCCAGGCTCCCCTACCGGTTCCCGCTGCCCTCAGACCCCAGCTCGGTTTCACCGAGATTGCTCGGGGTGTGTTTGAGGGGGTGTCGACCCGCTTCACCTTCTTCAGCACGGCGGGTACCGGGACTGACGATGGGGCCTTGTGCCGAAATGGGAATGGGCTCTGTAGCGCTGCCATTGAAAGCGAGATTTGGGGGAGGGAGAGCAAATCCCCTCCGCTTATGATTTTGTATTTCACCCCAACTTGTTTCCCTGTTCTTCCCTACCCTCCCTCCTTCCCCCGATTCTCCCCTCTCGTTATCTCCCCTCTGCCTCAGTCTTCTCTTTCTTTCCCGGTCCCTTTTAGGAGATCCTCGCTCCCTCGCTCTATACTGGGGCAGCAGCCCCACAGAGGAGCGCTGCCGCCGGGGTGCCCGAGAAAACGGCGGGCGAGCGGGGCGGCTGCACTTTTATGGGGCGGTTAATCAACTGCACATCAGCGAGACAGCGCATCAGCCCATCTGCTTAATATATATTCAGGAGGGCTCCAGCCCTTTTGAAGTCTAATTTCTTCCCCGGGAGAACGCGCCGGGTAATTTACCATCGTTTCACAGGCAGGGCAGCCAGCGGGTTAACCTTTTCCCCAAGCGCTGCCGCTGCGCGTTTTCCTCCCGAGCGAGCAGCTTTTAATGCCTCGTCGCCTCACCGCGAACTTGTGAAAGTGCCTCTTAAACGGTACGTGACTCGCTGAAACGAGACACCCATCCCATCGGCTCGGTGTTGGAAAGATCAGTTTGAGGCAAGAAAAGCCCTCTATCCCACCGGCCCCGCAAGTATCATTTCACCTCCATTTTCCCGCTAATATTTTTATGCTTCAAGTTCTTTGGTTGTGGGTGGGTTTTTTTCGTTCCCAACCAATGCTCAGCAATGCACTTGTTTATCCAGAGGCAGAAGCAAGAGGTGCGTAGGGTGGCAGGCGAGCAGCACATCACGCATGCCCTTTCGCGGAGGTGAAGGAGGAGCCCCTCTCGACGGGCTCCCCGGAGCTGCGGGACCCCGCCATCGCTGCCGATGACAGCTGTGCTGGCTTTACTCGGCCCGGGGGTGTGCCCGGTCCCTCTACCCAACCAGGGGCTGATCCGTGCTGGCGCAGCCTGCTCCCAGTCCCGGAGTACCCTCGGGGACGCATCCTGAAAGCGAGTGATCGGAGCTCCCGGAGCTCCGGGCAAAGCGTTTCGCTGTGCGAGTGTCTGAATTGGCACTGCCGAGCCGGGAAGCAGATGCAGTGGCAAAGCACTTCACTACCGCATGCCCCCCTCCCAGGTGTGAAGTCTTCTGGTTCAAGGGACACTTTTGAAACAAGCCTGAGGCCGTTTAGCGACATCACCTGCTTGCTATAAAACACCACAGCAATGCTCAGGGACCTGTGCAGGAGGCATCGCCGTGTTCTCAGTCCCCCAGCTGCACCTCGCTTATCTACGGTCAATATTTTTATCCTGCCCGAGAAGGGATCCTGCTCCTCCCAGCTCCGCGGCGGCATCCGCGGCCAGCAGCTACGCCCCGGCCTCCCGCCGCTCCCCCTGCCCCGGGCAGGGCAGCCACCGCTTCTCCTTGCGAGCAGTGCGAGGAGGCTGGCGTTTCTATTTAGTTAGCTCTTTATTAAATCCTCCAGCCCAGCTTCTGAAAGAGCCGTGAGGGGTAACGTGTCCTGCAACGCCTTTTATCTAAAGCACCTTTTTTACAAAAGGTAAAAAGTAAAAGGTCTGTGTGGTCGTGCATTACTCTATTTTTTACCATAGAAAGGCCAGTCCTTTTGCCCAAGTGTTTTGCAGGGAGACTTTCAGCTGGCGTGCTGCTGGTTTGCACTGAAGCGGAACGAGGGCTGCCCCAGGGCAAGAGCTGGGAGCCGGGAGAGCAGGGATGGATCCCTGTCAGCGGGAGCAGGGCCTTCTGCGCTCCATCTTAAAAAGACAGTGGAAAGCAGGACAAGTACTTCCGTACAGCTGGATTTCTTTGGATTTCCGTTGCTGTGGGCAAAAGTATCGCCTTAGTGCATCACATACTCTTCTGTTATTATTTTTCTCATGCAAGTACCAATGAACTGAACTAAGGGCCAGTGTTATATGAAGGTCCTCTAAAATGTTGACTCAGCAAGCCGTGATGATGTGTAGGATGACTGTACTATGTACTCAACACTACAGAAATAGTAGAGTTGAGAGCTTGACTAAAGCTGATGGAGGTGCTGCTTGTATAGTACTCAGTCCCTAAGCTGCTCTTCAGTGTCCTGGGGAGGTATTAACCTGTCTGTGGAGAAGAATCTGAGGGCCAAGCAATATTTATCAACTTGCTGTGGACAGCAGGAGCCAAGGCAAGGCACAAGTGCAGACTTTGTACTGCTGCTGCCTTCTTGTACTGTATGCTTTCTTCCAGTAATTTCAAAACCATTTCCAATTGCAAGACTTGGTTCAAAGCGAAAGATATTCAGTTTGGGGCTGGCTCTTCACCAGTGGAGAGATGCTTCATGATACCCCTTGATAGGGTCATCCTCTCCCAACACACAGGGAAACAAGACGCAGAGCAGGTGCCTTGTTCCAGGTGTAGCCTGTTATTTAGGGTAGGTTGGAGGGTGGGAGAGGTGGAGTTTTCTGTTGCAGGGTAAAGCTGAGCAACACCTTGGAAGGATGGCAACTGGGTGCGGGTTTCTGTCAGCATACTCATTCTCCTGACCCATAGGTTGTTCCCTCGTTAAGTCTGATGAAGAGGTTAAACAGATGAAACTGGGATGCACGAATTGCTCCTGTTCAAGCTTCCTCTTTGGTGTGGGTGAGAGTATGGGCCTCAGGTAGTTTTCCTTACTTTCTACGTGAGAAGGTAAGGTACAGTGTGATGTGCAGCTCATGCAGTACCCATCAGCCTTGGTCACCTCTCAGGTAGGGGAATATCTGTTGTTATTCTGAAATTACTGGTATTGCAATGTTTGTAATGAAGCTGTGATCAATCCAGTCAGATGTGCATTGTCACCTTGCACCACTTCCCAGAATGTCTTGCAAAAACACTCTCACAGTAGACTTACATATGAATTTTCTCTGGTCATGTCTTCTGGATGAAGTCAGTTATGCTTCTATTACTTGGCTAGTGAAACATCCAAATAACCCTCTTCTCTACCTTGCAGTCAGGTGACTTCCTCTCTGCATTGCAGTATATCCTGAAAGCTTTTTGTTTAAAAAGGTTTGAATAACTGAAGTCTGGTGCTGTAAGGGCGGAAACTGGGACACAAGGGCTCTGAATTACCATTTCCTGTTAAGAAGGGTAGTGAAAGCTCAGAAGCATTGCTGGCTGTAACTTTGGGGCAAGCAAGTAATGGGATTGCTTCACTTGGCTGCTGCTGCTTGTATCTGTTGACTCCATTCCTGACACCTGCAGGGAACTGGAGTAAGCAGTATTCAAAGCTGAGGCTGCAGGAGTGATGCATATTTTAAGGAAAGGCAGTTTTAATTGGTTTCATTAGCTGCTCCTGCAAAGGCTGGTAGGTACCATTGCAATGACCCCACTTCTCAGCTGGTCTGCTTTAGGGCTGTGAAGACTCTGTGCTGCGGTTTTAACTGACAATTTCACAACCTTGACCTGCAGGTCTGGGCTAATCCAGGGGCTGGGTCATGGTCTGGTGTGACTTAAGCTGTTATGAGGAGCTGGCAGCATGTTACGGATCCTTAGTGCTGTCACACATCTGCACTGCGTGGCTGTGAGGCTTGTGTGATGCCCCAGGGTGTAGCCACAGGTATCGCTAGGGCTGCATCTGTTACACCTCTGCAGCTGGGGCTTGTGGTGGCAGCCACCAAGGACAACCTCCCCAGTGCTGGAGGGTCCCTGACCGCACCTGTATGTGGCTGTGCAGCTGCAGAGGTATGTGTAGAGGGGCACTAGCCCCTCTGTATTCCTGGAGAATACTTCTATCTTTGGTTTCCTTTTGTTTTCCAAGTAATCCAAAAGAGTAAATAGGTGAGAATCATCCTGGCTCAACTGAAAACAGCGGGTCAAAAATTACCGTAGAGAACCTGTGGTCATAATTGTAAGCGTCCTTAAAACGTGGAGCAAGTTATTCCCAGAAATAAAAATAGGAAACACTGAAAGATTAGTATCTAAAGCTAGGCTTTTCTTTTTCAGAAGTTGCTGAATGTTCAGAGGGGTTTAGCTCTTACGCACTTGAATGCTGAAGTAATACCTCTGGGTGCGTTTTGCAGTTGTATTTATAACACCTGCACAGCTTGACAATATTGGCGGAGGTGATGTAGGGACTTGACTTAGAGTTTCCTGAAATAGATGGTAGGGCAGCATCAGGGTCCGTGCAGAGGGTTGGCAGGTGAGATCCTCGGAGTCTGCAGGAAATAGTGGGAACGAATAGCTGATTGTCTTCCTTGGCAGCTCTTAAATTTGTTTATGCAAATAAAAAACAGCCATCACATTATCAGAGTTGATTTTTTTTTTTTTTTAATGGAACCTTTGGTTTTCGAAACCTAAAATTTGAGAAATGTAAATGCAAACCATCAAGTCATGGTGTCTCTGACTGACAGGAAAAATTACAGGGGCAATTCTGAGCGATGCTGTGCCCTTCCTACACATCAGCCTCAGTTTGCATTTCCTCGAATAGTAAGATGAAGCAGTGTGGTTCTGATAAATGTATTTTTGCGTTTTGGTTTCTTTGTTTTGAAGAGCCTGGCTCTTTGGTGAAAGTACTTGAGTGTTAATCTTGTTGGACAGAAAATGGATTCTCTCAGAAAAATCTTCAGTTGGAGCAAGAATCGTTTTATTTTACTAATGGGCAGCATCAGATACCTGCATCAGATACCTTCATCAGCTTTAAATATTTTGATTTCTTCCTCCGACTTCAGTTTCGGTTTTTGATGGTACTTAACTGATTTCTATGACGTGTCAGCATCTGGCACCTACTAAGCGGTTTAAAGATACCAGCTCTACTTTAGTGGCTTTTTGAGAAGTTATTGGAAGAAGTGCACTGTCAGCAGATCCATTTCAGCTTTTCTTTTGCTGTTTGAGATTTCCCTTCAGGATCTCATTATCTGGGAAAAATAGGTGTTAATGGCGACCATCCTTCGGAAATACTAGGTTACAAAACCGGTGCTAGGAAATTGCTGTGTTGAGGGGACAGTGTGCCCGAAATGTAAACTTGTGAGGGGTCACCGTTTCCTTTTCCACAAAGTCAATCTGCAGGAAGAATACTTTGCCCAAACAAAAGTGTATTTAACTAAGCTTTTGTACTGTAAACAGTAGGACGCAGTGATGTTTAACAAAACAACCTTTGAAGTTGCCTATAAGCTGCTCTTTAGATTAACTTAAAATTTTAGGTTTACACACCCTGCAATAAACTTTTTTATCATTAACGTTTTATGGCAACTGAACTTCACGGCTCTTGCTCCCGCCTAATAATAACTGCCGCGATAACCGCTCCGAGGCAGGTGTTCCGAAGGATGCCCCGGACCGGCAGCAGCGCCAGCGGGAAGCCTAGCTGGAGGCTTAGGACCGGAAGGGGCAGCGCCCGCCGGGCCCCCGCTGCCTCCCGTGGCTGGCGCTCCGCTTCCCTGTACGGACGCCTATGGCAGCGCCGCTGGAGCCTTTGCCCGAAAGGATGCTTCCTGCAGCGGTTGCTCTGCCCGGGCCCGCCACCTAAGTACTACCGCGGTGGCTACAGTCGATCCCCGTCCCGGTCTCCGTTGCTCCCTCCGCCCCTGCCTCCCAGGGGCCGGGCCGTACGGCGGGCTCTGTCCATGGTAGCGCCCTGCTACCCTGCTCCATGCTCCCGTACTGCGGCTCCAGAGAACCTTTGGGGGGATTATGGTGCCTTTCCTTTATTCCCTCCTTTCCTTTCCTCGCTGCTTTTCTCCATTTATCCCTGACTGACTCCAGTTTCGTTCCCTCAGTTTAGTCCCTTCCTGTAATACCAACCACTGCAAAAATCTTCTCCGAAACACCCCAGCAAACACCTTTTCACCCTGCTCTGCTCAATGCAGTGTGTATGTTTTAATCTATGCAGCATCCATAGCTGTAAGGCCAGAGTAATATGTGAAATGTGAAGCTTGGTTCATTACACAGGTAATACAGTAGTAATTTCTTCTGGGGTCTACATATTCGCTTTTGTATAAACTGTGCAAGACGATTTTCTTTATGATATAACTGAAAACAGACAATATTGATCCAATCTCAATTTATGAGCTTTAATGGAAACAAAATATTGAAGAAAAATGCTCAGAATGAAATGTACAGAGAAAAAATTCTTGCCATATATGTTCTAAGAATCAGTCTTAAGACTGTTGAATCTTCGGGAATGCTGTCTATCGAGAGATCTGTGGTTTGGTGATTTAATGTAACAGTACTGTTAATCCAAAGAAAAGTACCATGTCAGAGTAAATCCTTTGGGTTGCTGAGTGGATGATCTTTGGCGTATACATGAGGGATAAAAGGACTGGACAGGATGGGTGACTGTAGTAAGTAATTATTTGTGTGTGGCATGAGCCATATTTTCAGAGTACAGAGCTGACAGACCCAATGTGTCAAGGTAAAATTCAGTGCATGCACCCCAGACTAAAAAGAATAACATGTATTTGAAATCACTGGAAGTCTCTCTTTGTTCTTCTTTGCCTCAGCCTGTTAGCTGATATGACACAGCAGCTCTCCTAAGTTCAGTTAGGAGACATGAGCAGGTGGCACAAATCAAGGGACAGACTGTTTCAGCATCTCCATGTCTAGCTCTGGCATGCCACACTGCCCTGGCAGGAGTAAGCTATGGAGCTGTACTCATGGCCTTTGCACTCTTCCTCCTTTTCTCGTCAGTCTCTTAAGCCTCAATGAAGGATGCAACTGGCCAATGCAAAGTAAATTTTTTGCCCCAAATATCACCCACAATTTTTGCATAACTTTATCCTTCTTTGAAGTTCTCAACATTTGAGGTCTTGGTCTTTTAAAAACTTATTTATAAGCTTAGTTTAACACAAGGAAGCAGTCTCTCTCTGGAGCTCATAGTCTCTGGTCCTTCTCTCTGTTTACACAGCCCAAGTAAATTTATACTGGCAGGTGCCTCTCCCTGAATTGGCTCTGTGTAGGGAGAATCCCAATAGTTTGTGACTGGCAGGAGAAGATCTGTTTCCTTCTGAGCTGGTTTTGCCTCTGGGATGCTAACCTGTCCTCTGCTGTGGCAGGGTCTCTCTCTGAGAAGCAAACAGGATGAAAAATTGTAGGAGATTGGTAACTTGTGTGGGGAGAAGAAGTAAGATGGAGACATGGAGGCTTATTGCTCATTGAAATAAACCCAAAATATAGTAAAAGCAAAGATTAAAAAAAAAAAAAAACCAAACAGTTCCTGCAGAACTATAATTGGTTTGAATCTGAAATACTCATAGCATTAAAAAACGCACTCCAACCCCCACAAATATGGCATTAGAGAGCAGGTGTTTCTTTCCTATGAAATAAACAGTAGCAGAAACATGTGTCTTGGATCCACAGTGAAACAAGAACTTTTCATCCTTCCAGGAACTGTAGTTCCAATTTCCTTCTCTCACCTTGCACCAGTGCAGGAATTGAAAACTGAGGGAGGATCCTTGTTTATCCTTCTCTGTGTAGTTGTGCTTTGCTCAGGAATGGTTGAAAATGGAATCTATTTTATTTTTGTTGTTTGTACTATGACCACATTCTCTGTAAGCAGGTGAGAGCTGGAACAACAAGGGTGTAGCTCTTTATTACTGTAAGTCATCTTTATGCTTATGAATAAGCCTTTGGAATTGAATGGGATTACTCAACTGTGCAAGAGTGCACAGGATGTGCCCATAAACTGAACTAAAACAAGGGCTCCAACGTAATTAAAATGAGAATCCCATGCACAAAGGGAAAGCCCTTGTTGATGTTACAGAGCGCTGTTAAAACAGTTAACACCGTTAAAATAGCATGTTTCATGTTGGTGCTTGAAGATTCTGTATATATTTCTAGCTTTGGTGATTTTATGTGGGCAGCTTTAGGGCCAGCAAAGTCCTGCTCACATAAAGGTGTGTGTGTTTTAGCTGGAGCCGTACAAGTCTCTCATTTACGACTTTAATGTGATCAGTTGGATAGGGGTGGTAAGTTCTGACTTTGAATGTCTTGTAATCATTTATGTGATTCATGTATGAATGTACCTGAAAGAAATTAGAGCAGGTGAACTGATGGGCTCAGTGCCTTGAAGGTCCCTGTCGCACTGCACAAATGCAAACTTGTGGTGTGTTTTGAGAGAACCTTGTAAAAGTTACGCTTTGCCATTTAGGTTTCTGAGAACTTGATGATCTTCCAGGTTATAATACACATCTACCCCCTTATAACACAAACAGATCCCGTGCTAAATTCATAATTTCATTTCAGGATCAAAATACTTATTTCCAGGGGCATTTCTGTTGGTTGGGTCATGTGGGACAGATCCCTGCTTAGAAGAAGAAGAAAGCAGAATAGGAAAGTTCATCTCCTTTACTTAGAAATATACGTCCTTCCTGTTTCTGTAGCAGACACAACTGGTAAGTTGCCAGTACAGCAATTTCTTCTGGCATGGGAACTGCCCATCAAAACGGCAAGGACTGCTACTACAGCTCTGTGTGAATCTTCTACTAGAGGGATTCAAAATGATGGTGTTTATAGGGGGTGTCTGCCCTTTGCTGTGCAGCCATAAGGGATGTTTCAGAAGCCCCCTGCACAAATAAATACCTGTTCAGTTAGCGGATGGGGACTGGGAGGGTTGGCAGGGTCTGGTGTGCAGTACTGAGTCCAGAATGTACATGCTATTTTTAGGCCTGAAAAGAGGCGATAGTTGCTTTCCAAGAAAAGGTGATAAATTTGGTAACTGAAGAGCAGTTTCACTTGATATCAATAGCACTGAAAGGTTTAGTCCTGCTTGTAACTGGGAGGTGCAGTGTGACAATGGAAGTCAATGAGTTAGCTAAATATTTTTCCTGCATAGAGAGTTGGTGTTCAGGTTTCTTTGGCTGTGAGTTTAGCCGCCTAATTTTTATCCAAGTTGGGATAGTTAGTTGGCATTAGTCCTGTTCTATTTCAAAATGGAAACGATGTTTTCTGAAGGGGCAATAAAACCTGAGTGCACACGACAGGGTGTGTGCCTGACTGCCTTATTAATGTCTCTTGGCCAGGTGGCATAAAGCCATATGAGCGCAGCATAAATATCTTGTAGCATTTCAGTGGCACCATAACCTGTATTTTATGGCCGAAATAAAACACACGGAAAGAGCTTCCTTTTGAAGCTTTGTGTAGAACTTGCGTCATAGAACAGGGGGAAAAATTAGTTTCTTAACGGGTAACTTTTGGTTTTCAGATAGTTTGTCAATAATGTGAATATTTAAAAGCCATGAACCTTGCATAACCCACGAAGGTGAATATAACTTTTCAAAATGTCTTTTTATGTTTCTGGACTTATGAATGGGAATTGTTTAACTGCAGAGTCTAAAAATCTTTTATAAAAGTCTCTTGAGAGGATTAGAGCATTAAATTTCTCAGTTGTTTTCTCAGTATTTAGTTTTTTGACGCAAAGAATATAAATGTTTCTCTCTTGGATTTAATTAAAAGTGAAACAACTATGCATTCTCTTAGATGCAAGATTTTCCTACAAAAACACTTGTTTGCTAGCTTAAGATAGATATGACTTTTTGGTTTATTATATTGTCATAATGATGATATTAACTACTTTCTCTTTCCCCAGTGTCTCTCTTCCTCATTTTTAACTCGGAATGTGGGATTTGGACTGACATAAAGTTGCTTATTCTAAAATCCTTCTAAAAAACTTCCTTTCTTGCCCTTTCATTTCATGCAGTAGTCTGATAGTTACTTAGTTGGTAGTTACATAGTTGGAATGGGGTAACTCTCAAATGTGTGGACTCTGTTTATGCCCTCATGCCTCATCTTAAATTTTCATGTTTCCCAACATCTTCCTTTAAAAACAGTTCAGGCTCTCTTTATCTGCCATATACTTATGCCATCTTTCATTGGCTCATTTACTTCACCCATTGCTGCAGGAAGCTTTCTATCTTCTTCCTGTTCTTTTCCTCCTAACTGGGACCAACCCTGTTTTCTTTAAACTTGTCTTGTATTTCATAGCATTTCTCATCCAAAAATTACAACTCCTATTACGTGCTTGGATGAAGCAAGCCTAAGTATCCTGCTGAGTTATGTTTGGAATTAACATCTTCATTTCGGATATGGAGGACCCAATTCAGAGGCGCTTGTCTAAGCTCTGTGATACAGCCAGGAATAAGCCAATGCCTCCTGACTCTCAGTTAGACATCCTACCACTGCATGCTAGTCTCTGAAAGCAGAAAAGTTCAGAAGCTGGGTCTTGCCTCCTAATGAGACCTCAGTAATAGTATTTTGGATGCTGATATCCAGAACACAGTGTCAGATGCTTGAGTCCTAGTGGCCACTCTTCATCTCTTTGACTCTCTTGCCCTGGTAAACTTCTGAAGTGCCCCTCTATTCAATTTCTAACTTTAAATAATTAAACTTTTTTAAAAAATAAAATTCCTTTTGGGGGAAAAAAATGTTACTTTGTGATGTGTTTTGCAAACTATTCACAGAAAACCTCCTGGGCTCAAGTAACTTTTCTTGAGATGTAGATAGATTTTGCAGGCTGCCAGGAACATGTAGCTCTGTCAAAGGTACTGAGGCTTGAAGGTCCTCTGCCCTCAGAAGTCAACTGTGATAAAGAAGGACTTAGACTTTCCATTGTGTATGGCTGCAGGGGAAGCCCCCAGTGTCAGGACTGTCATTGACCCAGGACAGCAGAAGTGTCAGACGTAGCAGAGGGGATGATTAGGGGGTCTTGGATTATCTTGTGGGAGCCTGAAAGAACAGTGGTTTGAAGTAGTGGCAGTGTCTGGATGTAGCATGATTTGCCCAGAGCCTGGGACTCTGCAGGGCAGCTGCTGTCAGAAGCTACAATTTCTCTGCTTGTGCAGGCATCATGCAAACAGATTTCATTTCTGAAGCTCTGAGGTGGCACATTGCAAACCATGTCTCTGAGTTTCCAGTGAATTGGCACTGGAACAAAATCAAGCCTCAAAGCATTTATCTTCCAGGCAGCTTGACTAATTTCCTTCTCTTGAAAGGCAGAGGATTTGCCACCAGCTGACTGTGCCAGTGAAAGTGCTGCTAATACTCACAAGTCTGATTCTGCCCTCTGCTAAGGGCAAGGCAGACAATCAGGTCTCAAATTAATTGTAAGCAAGAGTCCTCTACTATTTGTCAGTGGGCATGAATTTAGCTTTCCCATGGAAAGTGTATGCTCAAAATTCAGTTATTATGATTTGCATACATTTTAATAATTATTAGCTTCATGTTTTGCTTTTCACTTGTTAGGTTTATAATAATGTTCTTTTTGTCAGTAAGATTACAGTATGTGATGCATTTATATAAACAATTTTAATGGGCTTTGTAGTTGTTTATATGGTGTATATCAGTGGGTGAACTGTGGAAATGTGTCATCTTAACTTTTTTAACCATCAACAAAACCAACAACACATGCTTTGCTGTTTTGGCTCATAAAATCCTAACTGGATGGGTATTGTGTGAACATTACGGAGTTCATCAGCACTACTCTATAGGCAAAAGCCCACTTCAGTTGGTTTAAATGTGGCTGATGTGCATTCATTGCTAGCGCAGTGCCTGAATGCTCCTGGTTACAGCTGTAGCCAAAGTTTTGGTGCCTCTTTGAAGCCAGAAGAAATGTATGCAACTTCAGCTTGAAAAAGCAAAATGGATGCCCAATATTTGAATTTCATGGCATGCTTAGTCTGGACCATGTGTACTTTTTTTTTGTTGTTTGCTTTTAATGTTCACCTGCAGTTTGGGCAGCTTCAGCTTCCTTGTGCAGGTGATGAGGAACACACCTTGGGCAAGCCGAGAGCCAGAACGTAGGCTCCAATGTCCCAAAATGACTGAACAAAACAGCTACTAGCGCAAAGCAATGGGAGCAAGGAGGAGGCCAGGTCTTGGTTTAGATGCTGAGCTGGAAAATTAAATTAAAAATGAGTCTTTAGAAGTCGGGGCCATCACAGGGAAGTCAAAATGAGCATCCCCTGACCCACCTTTTGTTGCTGTGCAGGGAAGCGGAAGCTTGTCCCTGCATGAAGGGCTGTGAGTGCCCATGAGATGGCTCTGCTTCATAGACTCTTGTAAGTTGTCACTTGCTGGTTGGAGCAAAGATCATTTTTCGACATTTGTGCATTGGCTTTCAAAATATGATAATATGAGTGACAAGTGGGTGAGAGTGTGTTTTGCTGAGCCATGAGAGGTAGGGAATTCAAGTGGCATTTGTGGATGCTTGGAAGACGCCCTGAGAGACAGGGATGATATAGGCTGGTGCTCAAAAACGGGAGAACTGTTTCAGAAACTGGTCAAGGCATTTGCAGTGATTTTCATGCTTCTCTAGATGGTCTGTGCATTTTTGCAGTACTTTATAAAGACAAGGCTAGGCATACTGAGTTTTCCTATATAACAAATGCTATGAAAATGACCTGCAAGTAAGTATTCTACCTCATGGTAGCGTGAACTTTCACCTTGCTACACTTTTATTTCCTCCCATTTCTTTATTTCAAACATGTAAGTGATATCAAGTCCTGTAAACCAA
Source organism: Myiopsitta monachus (assembly GCA_017639245.1). Classification (NCBI taxonomy): domain Eukaryota; kingdom Metazoa; phylum Chordata; class Aves; order Psittaciformes; family Psittacidae; genus Myiopsitta; species Myiopsitta monachus. The sequence continues at coordinate 66,558,839 of CM029917.1, read as the reverse complement.
GCTGCTGGAATAAACTAGAAAATGGCACAGACAAGGCAGGAGAAATAGGGTGGGAGGGATTTGGCTGTAGGTTATCAGCCATTAATTATTCATTTTGTAAACAATGAGGGAGTGTAAAAGCAGCCAGGGCAGGTAGGTAGAGGATTAAGTTGTAAGATAATAGAGATAGGGGAAAAATAAGGAAAAAATCCTTAGCAAACAAACCTGAATGTTGTTCATAACTGTCACAAGCCTACCTATCGCGTAGAAGAAACACCAGTGAATTATTAATCATTTTCATTAAGGTAATTGTGCCAGTATTTGATGACAGAGTTGGATATGATGAATATGACTTCAAAAGCCAGAGTCTTACCAAAAACTCAAGAGAAAAGACATTACTTAGGGAAACAGTTGCAAACATTTTTTTTATCTCAAGTTTGAGTAAAACCATGTCACAAATCTCAGCTGGTTAGGGCAAAAAATGCTTAGGGTTTTACTTACTTTATTATTATTATTAGTAGTAGTAGTAGTAGTATTGTTTCCTTTATTTAAAGTCTGAGTTTGGCAAGAGGAGGAAGTAGTGAGTAGAAAAACCAATGTGGTCATACAAGTTTCTAGTCTTTATGGTTTTTCCATGTGTCTGAGTCTACTTGTGTGCTCCCAATAGCTTGTGTACATATCAGTCTTATGTGGCATCCTATCAGCGAGTATTCAGGCAGAAATGATTAAGTTGAAGTTTCCTCTGCAAGAAGGTATTGGAAAAGCAAGAAATGTGTGTAGACATCATATTATATCTGCACAAGCTACTCTTTAGCCTGAAACCTCTTACCAAAATTCTCCAAGCAAGCATGTAATTATACCTTAATCCAAATGCTATTTAATAAAGGCGAAGGTCTGTTTTTCCAGGAAAAAGTAATTGCTATAAATGGCATAGAGTGACACTTGCTGCCTGTATGAGAAGTGAGATGCCTTCCAGGAATCTGTTTTCTCATGCACAATTTAACTGTTATGGCGACTGTATTTGGACTACCTACTAGGGCTGCTGCTGTACATTGGGTCCTGGGATGGCCGAGGCAAGCTGTCAGGTCAGAGGAGTGCTGTTTCCTGTGCAGGAGGTAGGGGAGCTCTGTAGACTGATCCTCTGCCCAGATGGTTGGGGAGCACCATGCACCCTTCTGACCTGTGCACCCACATTTTGTTTTTGCCAGGCAAAAGAGGTTGGGACAAGAGAGGTGGATGCTGCTGTGAAGCTGGATTATGCTGTACTTTGCACTGCTCAGGTCCCAGGTCGTACATGGAGCTACTGAAATCCACTGGCTGCTGATGTCCAGCCTTCCCTGTGATTCCTTCCCGCTGAGCTCTCCTTCCTCAGGCCGCAAAAGCTGGGGGCATCATGTAGCTGCAACAACTGCTTCTCAGGTCCCTCCCCTCTGCTGTGTTGGATCCTGCAAGGAATTAATTGGGTTAGAATGGAAAAAGGGTCCCCTCCACCCTGACTCCTACCATCCCACATGCCCAGGAAAAGGCTCTGCTCAACATCTGTACAACCCTGGCAGGTGGACTGCAGACACAGCAGGGGATAACACATAAAATGTCTTGAAGGCTTGCTTTATTCTCCCTGGTGGTGGTTTTCTTTTTCATCTGATGGCCAGCAAAGCATAAACCAACATAGTAGATGGTGATGTGAGAAGTGAAGATCATTTCCATAATGCTTCAAGGAGAAGAGGGCTTAAAGAGTTGGAGCATGATCCTGGACTACACCATACAACTCCTGGCCTCAGAGGACCATGATGTGGAAGCTGTTTCATAAGGTGACATCTAGATCCTGAGTTCAGGTATCAGGTGTTCAGTGGTTTTGTGGTATTTTCAACAGCAAGAAGGTCTTGCCATATTGCAACCACGTTTCCTTCTCTTTTTAACCTATTTGATTACCCATGCCACTTCAGATCAATAGGACATCAGCAAGTCATGACCCAAGCTTTACTTGTAAAGAGAGTACTGGTGCTGTAGGAAGTTGCTGAGTTTGTGTGTGATGCTAAATTTTCCCTGTATCTCCATCATACTTGGGTCAAGCCCTGCCCGATGTTAAACCTCCATTGAGAATACTCCCTCTGCTGCAATAATGTGATTTCTGTTTAAACAATCAGTTGTTACTAATGCTACTTTCTGAGAATTAGGAATCAAGTTATGTAGCGGCTGTAAGGCTTTTGTTTTGCCTGTAATCATGGTAGCTTGAAAATGCTTCTGAAACAGCTGAACAGAGCCTGTGATCACTACAAGAGCTCTGAAGTGTGCATGAGCCACATGAATAAGTGTTTGTGACCTGAAATGAACTGTGTATGTTGGCACCAGGGTTGAAAGAAACACTGATTTCAGTCAGGTGTTAAGACCATGGAGATTTCTCTGCCAAAACTTCACCTGTATGGGATTTTCCCCTGTGAAGGACAAACTGCATCTTTGAGGAGTTGTGGTTTCTTCAAAGACCAGAGTTGGGACTCCACTGCTTTCTTCATTGCGAGTTGAGTGTGTGCTTGTTGTTGGTCCCTCCTGGCAGGCAGAGTCAGAGCTAGCATGTGGGGCATACATGGCATTTGGCTTTCTTCCCCACCTTATGAAGGAACACCTAGAAACATGCTTGCACTTTAAACTGGGAAAAAATATCATTGTAGTGACAAATGGCCCAGGGGAGGGCCACGAGGATGACTGGGGGACTGGAGCACCTCCTGTATGAGTATAGGCTGAGAGGGTTGGGGCTGTTCAGCCTGGAGAGGAGGGGGCTGCGTGGAGACCTCAAAGCAGCCTTCCAGTGTCTGAACGGGGCCTATAGGGATGCTGGGGAGGGACTCTTCATTAGGGACTGTAGTGAGAGGACAAGGGGTAATGGATTCAAACTTAAACAGGGGAAGTTTAGATTGGATATAAGGAAGAAATTCTTTACTGTGAGGGTGGTGAGGCACTGGAATGGGTTGCCCAGGGAAGTTGTGAATGCTCCATCACTGGCGGTGCTGGAGGCCAAGTTGAACAGAGCCTTGGGTGACATGATTTAGTGGGAGGTGTGTCCCTGCCCATGGCAGGGGGGTTGGAACTAGATGATCTTAAGGTCCTTTCCAACCCTAACTATTCTATGCTTCTATGGATATGGAACAAAACCTTGGAAGTTGAGCCTTGCTTAAGAAAGAAGCAGTGTCATACACAGTCCTTGTTCATCTGAACCAGGATCTGTCCCTATATAGCCTCCCCTTGGTTTATCCATCACTTTTTGTTTTGTTTAATGATTTTTATCTAGACTATAAGCAGACTCCCTGGGGGGTGATTAACAGAGCCACATTCTGCATTTATATTTCTTTCATAGCCCATCTCAAGTATTCCTTGTGTCAGACAGCAGGGATGAGCTCTCACAGTTGCCACAGTAAGCACTGGGAGCTTCTGGCCCCCTGCACTTGCAGGGTGAAAGCACAAATAGGAAGGTTGGACCAAATGACAAAGCTGGCTTCTACTCGGGCCATTCTTCCTTCCACTGTTTAACTTGATCTCTTACAGCACCTTTAAGAGGCACTGTATTTAGCATCTGAAATAGTTTCCAAAATTTGAGTGGTATATGTATACCACTCATAAATGACATCTAATGCATGACAACAAGGGCTTAGCTACTGAGAAAGCTGATCAAAATACTTTTCACATCCCAATCTTTTTAGCAGTTTAGCAGTTTTCAGTGTCTGTTTCCCCATGTGTTTCTATAAATCAATTTCCTGTGCTCTTTTATTGCTCCTTAGTTTTTACTCTATATTAACTTTAACACTAAAAAAAAGGTGAAAACAAGAACGTTTAATGCTTGTTTTTGCATCTATATTCCTGTGCAAGTTTGTTATAGGCATGTTTTCTACCTCTTCATGATGATAGTTCAGTGCTAGCAAAAAGGGAGGGTGGATAATGTGACACGCATTTTACTTTCAGCAAGCTTGTTATACCAGCTCTGAATTTTTCATGAAGGCTTCAGTAACCTGTAGCCGAAGCTCGGGGGGTTTCCACCACAAAGAGGTGGATCGGCTTAGCTCTCACTTCCCATCTGGCACAGGGTGACAGGGACAGTCGGGGGCTGAAGGAAACCTGAAGAAGAAAAAAAGTTCATGTGGGACATCCATTGTGATGCATGAAAAGCTAAACATGTGCCTCTTGTAGGGACGCAGCTTTGAAACACTTACTTATCTCTGGCTTCAGATTATATTTAGCCAGGGTGTTTCACTTTAGTCACCGGCACAGCTGTCCTGTCTGTAAATAATACTGCAGATAGACTCCCTCAAACCTTTATTTTGCCTGCACTTTCAGCATCTCTTGACAGCTTGTACCACAGATTCTATGCCTGCTGCCTAGCTAAAGTGGAGCTTTAATTAGAGTCTGTATCGCAGAAGAATTGCTTGTCAATTTATTGATTTTTTTTTTTATAAATAATAAAAATAAAGCCTAAGCCAGAGGAAGTGATCTGATTTTTCTTTTGCATCCAATTAGTTAAAAGCAACCCAAAAGGGCTCTTTCTAGGGTTAAATTCATGTCTAAAAACACTCTGAAAACAAAGCTGTGTGTTCTGCACGCTCCAGCAGTTGGTTCCCACAAGCCATGTAAACCCTGTGTGCAGAAGCTGAGCCATCCCTCTGCAAACTCAGTTATGTACAAAAAGTAACCATCTATGATGTATTTTATAGACAATGTAAAAGTTGGGAAGACAAATATTTCAATAGTTATGGGATGCCAGGGTAATTTTTGTCGTGAAAACTGACTTTGTAAGGCTGGTTTTAGCGTCTTTAAATGCTTGTGAGATTTTTTTAGCCTTATTTATGTGATCATGCGGTATTATTCTTCTGCACAAAATGTTACTATTGGTTAATTGGTTAATTTGCTGGGTAACTGCTGTTGTGAGAGTATATGCTGACCTACTGAATACATGGCTTAGTTGGCCTCTTACCTTAACTGTATGCAGTTTCTCTCCTACTCTGTACATAAAGCAGCTACTTTTATTTCTTTTGCAGGGATTTTTTTCAGTCTTGAGTGCTTCACAGGTACCAGTTTAGCCCTAAGACTACTCTTTGGGATAAGGCAGCAGGATGGGGTGTTTGGGGTTTCTGGGGGGATGCATCAGGAAGAGAAATAAGGAGGCTGTGCCTAAAGTCTAGACTAACCAAGATGCTGATGATCCTGCAGCAGGCATCACAGTTATAGCTGCTTCAGCTCCAGCTTTTCAGAAGTAGGGTTTTCCAAGAGCGATAGAAATCACATCCCACCTGTGAAGAACTTGGCCATGTTCCTTGCCCACCAGTGTTAAGCATGTCTATAGCAAAGGACACATCTACAGTCCAGGGAGGGCTCTCTCTGGTGCTTGCTCTAAAGCGCAAGGCCGCTCTGCCACCCCTTGACTGCTCTCTAGACCACTTGTGATTTCTGCAACCCTTGGGACAGGCAGCAGCCTCTCTTGCTCCCCAATCCTGTTTTGCTCCCCAAATACATTAAATGAAGCAAATATCCCACAGAAGAAAAAACAAAATGGTTCATGCTAACATAACTACAGATATTTGCATTATGTTCGTAACAGCAACTTCATGTCTAGTATTTCCTGAATTTTTGGGCTGTGATGTTGCACCCTCAAATGCCTTTATTCTGCTTTCTGTGCTTATTTTTTTTGAAGTTGTTAGTAACTTCAGTTTCTGTTGTGTCTTCATATTGACATCTATGTTGGTCATCAACCGGACTAGATCCTCTCGTGACTTGAGCTAATGGGTTACAGGTAACAGCAGTTAGATTTCAAGCTGTTGTTACTGATGGTTAAAAATCTGTTCTTCTCTCAAGGTTCAGAAGTCACTGCCTCCCTCAGGGAAGTGTTGAGGCTTGTGGGCCCAAAGCTGTTTGCCAGGTCTTCACGTGCCCACCCCTCACCCTTGTAGTGGCCCAGCCTCTTCCATGCTTCACCTGCTTCCCCTTTTCCTTTGCACTGCTGTCCCAGATGTCTTCATTGCTGTCCCTCCTGCTTTTCGAGAGGCAGGAGTGTGAGCAAGTGTGGTCTCCTTGCCTTCAGCTCCTCTGTCCAGGGCTGTAGCTGCAGAACTTCTTCAGGAATATTTGGTCCCTAGAGCTGTGGGATGCAGCATCCTTTCAGTAGCTCAGAGAGTTCCTCTGTCAACAGCTTGAATTTTTGCAAGCACAGTTTTTCAGTGGCTTATAATTTGGGAAAGTCAGGTGAACTTTTGCACATATGGCAAGAAACACTGCAGCTGAAGATGCTTGTTGAATAGCAAGGCTGAATAGCCTTGCTATTTTTCCAGCTGTTGCCAGATATCCCACTTGGGATTGTGGCTTTTCCAAAGGTAATTTGGAAAAGTGAACAAAATTGATGCATAATACTAAACCAGAGCCTAGCTGAGGCCTTTTTCTTCTGAAAAATGGGAAGGAAAATCTCCCTAAGTATGTTAAATTGCTTGGCTTTTACTAGCTTCAGACCATGGAATTTATTCAACAGCTACCTGGCACTTGCCTGTCATTACAGCCACTTCGCTTTTTTAGTGAAATCGGATTTCTTGATGCATGTATTTTTGAGAGGAATAGCAAGTACATTCACCAGCCCTTCTGGCTGCGAGGGTTGTGTAGTGATGTGCAGAAACCTCTGGGCAGAACTGTGCATAAGACCTATTAAGTGTGGCATGAAACAGCACCAGCCGTGGGAGACGCCAGACCTGAGGCCTTCCTAGGAAGCATCCATCCTTCCCTCCCGGTGGGACTGTTTGGATTTAGTTAAACAAAGGGAGCTGCTTTCCTGCGGTTTGGTTTCTCGCTCCTCCCTGTGGGAGAGCAGCTTCCCGGGGAGCCTGGCGGAGCCGGGCGAGCAGAGGCAGCCCCGGGCACGCCGGGGAGCCGATGACACGGTGGTATGTGCCGCGCACAGGGCTGCCGAGACCTGCGCCGCAGGGACGCAGGAGGGCAGAGCCATTGAGGCAAAGCTGCTCTGCCCCTGTCAGCGCAGCAATCTTTCTGCACGGGAAAGGCTCCCGGTGCCAGGAAACAACCGTGTTTTGGGCACGCTTGTGATGTGCGTGCGCACGTACGCACCGGCGCGGTGTTACTGAATGTCAGGAGTAAACAACCCCCTGCCAGATAACAGACCTTATTAAAATTATCAGTCAATCTTGAGATGTCAAGGCATGGTCTTCAGCAAGGAGCCTCTTCTGACAGATAAGTGTGTTTGTACTTGGATTGCAAGCTGTTCGCTGCTGTTTAGGTAGCAGGTTTAAGATAGGCGCTTAATGTTGAAACCCACATCTGCGAGTGGCAATGGGCCTTTTACCGCCAAGTGTCTTTTCTACCTGCCTCACTTTGCTCTATCTTTTTCAACCCGCCAAAGTGAACTCTTGAAGCTCCCATAAGCAGTCACAGCAATTTCATGTGTCTGGATGCTTTTTATGAAACACTTTACATTTGTGATAAGGAAAATGCCTTTTGGTAACATCCTTCTATCTGTATTTGATCATGAGAAGTAACGTGGCAGGCACCACAAAAAATGAGCCCTGTGATTTTAAAGCCCACCCCAAACCCAAAATCTCAGATTTAAGAATGCCTGGAGTGAAATATTTTGTTGTTCTGAGCCGCATTTGTCAGCGAGATATTAAATAATCAGTGTCAGGTTCGGCTTTTGTCTCTGGAGGTCAGTGGATGTAACCTGTTCCCCGTAAATTCACAGTTTATGAGGCAGTGGTGATCTCTGCACAAGTGGGAGATGACTTTTGAACTCACGCAGCCTCAGACAGGAGGAACATTACACTTTATGAGCATGTTCAGAGTCTGTTAAGGCTGTTCAGAGGCTGAAAAGTCTTCCCTCATAAATCATGTAACTGGCTTAAAAGAGACAGCTCTGTTCATCTTTAGGCAAACAAACCTGCCTTACAAACACATCTATTCCTACTGGAGAAAAATAACAAGTACTATCATAAATGTTGTTTTCTTTGCCTTTTTCCTGGGGTTTATTATTGGAGAGGGAAGCCACAGCAATCTGTGCTAATGTTTTTCTTTTCCATGTTGCTCCATAGTCCTAATGAGAAATAACCCGGGAAGGGGAAAGAAGATACAATGAGTTCAGAGGCTTTGCAGCTCACCAGTGCTGGTTATATGTGTTTCTCCTGCCCTGTAAGAGTCAGAAGCTTGCCTCTCCCTATGGGCTGTGAGGAGCCTGTATGCACAGATGCCCTGTGCTAGACAGCTTCTCTGGACCTATTTCTAATTATGCAATGGCCCAGGCAACCCAAGACATCTCTTGCAAAAGAAGCAAAGGATGGAGGTCTTGCCTGGAAGAGACGACAGTGTGGGGTGTCTGAAACCAGTGTTGTTTTCCCACACCATCCAGCAGGAGCAGCTCACTGGGCTTGTCTGCTGGTTTTTACCTGTATTTTACCTTCTGCTCAAGACCCTCAGAGCCCAGGGAAGGTTATGTCAGACTAGAGGAAGCCAGGAAAAGCAGGCATGCAGCTCTTTTGCCTCCTTCCAAATGCAGGCAGGAGGGGGAAGAGTGAAGCTTCTGGATGTGTTTTGCATTATTTGGGCCGGGCAGAACAAAAGGTTGCTGTATGTCCGTTGGTATTTTCTATGTAAGGGTGACTTCTGCAGGAAAAGAGAATTGAAAGTGATTCTAGCATCCTCCCCTCACAAAGTGCTTGAGCCTGTACCTGAGCCTGGCTGTCAGGAGCAGGCTCTGAGTGAGCAAGCGCAGCAATATTCAGCCCATGAGTCTGCTATGCTTTCTGAACACCTGTTATTTTGCACTTCTTATATTTTCTTCTCATTAATTAGCGACAACCATGTTCACACTTACAGGTATTTTGGAATATTTCTATTAAAGCAAGCAAAGAATCCTGTTGCATGCATTTGCTAATTATAAGAGGAAACAAAGTGACACAAAAAAAATAACAGTTCTCCCCCTCAACTCAAACCCAGCAGTTAACTACAGGGTAAATGAGATCAGACAGGACTACTACTACCACTGGCTGAATAAACAGCTTTACATAACCATAGTTAGGTTATTCTTTCTTTACACAGTTGTTAGCAGTCAGATACATATTTAATGGGGTTTCATTATATCCTATAAATGCTGGCACTGGAATACTTTCCCCAGGGCATTATCTGAGTAAAAGAAAGGAGAAAATGACGAATGCACTTAGTACATGCGCCCACAACTTCATGACAAAAGCCAGCATTTCCCCATACAACACCTGTTGTTGTAGCTGGGTTAATTACTTTTCATTGTAATCAACTGCCTGAAATATTCATCATGGTGCCTGTAATTTCCCAAATCTGAAAGCGGCACCCATAAAAACAACAACACTCTGACTCTAATATTTCAGGTATGAAATTCTGTGGGCTCCACTTTTGTTTTGTTTTGGATCCCTTGTGCGGAGTAGTTCTTCATTCTCATCAGAAACTTCCATTATTTCAAAACATTTTGTTTAGTAAAAGTGAATCTTCTTTGATGTTACACCAAAACAAAGAACTACTGCTTATGGTAGTGTTTCTGTAGCATTATGGTTGCTAACATAGAATAGCATAATGCCTCCTTCCTTGATTCCATTTTCAATCTCCCCTCTCTTGCCTTCTAAATTACAGGATCTCTAAATCATATGGACCTGTGGTGTGACCCTGATGAATAATGTAGACTGTTTTCTCTGAGATGAGACTGACTTTCTCTGTTTCCTTTCTGTTTTTTACTTTTGAGAAGTTTGCAGAAAGGAAAGAGGTGTGAATGGAGGAGCCCCATGGCTAAGTATTTGGGGTAGGTTTGTGGAAATCTGCCCTGCAAGCCACCTGGCTGTGCCTGACTCTGCTCCTGTTGAAGGTGATGGAACTGCACGAATATAACAATGACTGTCCCCAGATCCAGCTTCTTAGCAGTTCCACAAGGTCATTCACAACATGAGTGCTGAGTCAAAATTTGAGCAACCTGAGAGAATTCCCAGTTATTGTAATCTGGATTTTGACCAAGGGTGGTGATATCCTGGTACTCAGCAATGACTAAGTTCCTGCGGTGCAAGGAGATGGTTTAGCTTCACAGTCATCCCCTGAATCCTTTATTCCAAATCCCTTTATATCCCAAGAACATTAATTTTTCCCAAGTAAAGCTGAGGAATGCTGTGTTTCCTCTACTTCTGTGCTAATGAGGCCTAGGGAAGTCTCATTAGCACAGAAAAAGAAATGGTTACCTTTGCAAAGCTGGCAGAAGTGGGAGAAAAGCAGATCAGCATGTCATGTTCTGTCTCCTACAGTTTTCCCTTCCCATAGCTTTTGAAGCGTGGACTACAGTTAGAGCTAAGAGAGTATATGTGAAAGAGCCAAAGCAGAAAGAGAAGGAAAGCTATACTCTGGACTCTTGGGAAATAATCCACTTTCTAATCTCATTAGACCCTAAGGAAATCCTAAGTGCTCCAAAGAAAGCTGTGAGGTTAAATGGTCTTGGCACATGTAAGTGACACTGGTGTGAGTGTCTGATAGGGCGCTTAATAAATGTGGTGCTTCTGCACCATTTAGCATCCGACACGTGTAGGAGTTGGGTCTTTTCCACCACGTCATATCTTTTAAGGATTATTCTTCTTGGCGGAGTCCCGTTGGCCAGGGCATGACTAAAACTGAGTGATGCTGAAAATCTTCCATACATACCAGCAACATGGTGTTTCACTCATCTCTGATGCTTAGAGCTCTTCTCCTAATTCATCTCAGTGTACCGAGCTGGCAGTGATACTGTTCTCTTCTGCTATAAGTTGTCTTTGAGTCTGGTGCATGAGAGAGGGCAGGATGTTTTGGCTAGGCACGACCTGCCAGGAGGCTGGTGAGTTTTGGATGCTGGGGAACTGTGGCATGAATAGGGTCTGCTGCATGGACCCCTGTGGTTCTGCACTCTTGCATGGCTTTGCTTCACTGGAGCTTTTAAAGTAGGATGCTAAGCATGAATGACTGCTGGCAAGTTAACAGAAGTCTTTCTGGTTATAAGGAGGGTAAGAGCACATGAATGATATAGCAGGAAACAGATAAGCCTTTTTGATACCCTTCTGGCAGCAGAGTGAGCAAAATGTCACAAAATGAAGTCAAGTATCTATTTGGAAGCTATAATGATCATCTCAAACAGGTGTATCCTTTCTAATTTATCCTGATGAATGAGTGCTTTTACCAACACCTCTCCATTACAGTAATTTTTGGTGACCTTCTCTGATAAAAGGTAGAAGAGGTACAGTCCTTTGGGAGTCGTGCTCCATGGAAGTACTCTAATTATCAGATAAGTTTTAACCGTAATGAACAGGTTTTCAAGACCTGACTGGATAAAGGCCCAAGTAACCTGGTCTGATCTCCTAACTTACCCTGATCTGAGCATGGGGTTGGACTATACAGCTTTTGCTATTCCTTCCACCCAGATTACACTTTGATTTGAAGCCAGGGAGTTTGTCTGTAACTACACTCTAAGTTCAGTGATAAATGCAACTTAGTCAATGCTTAAAAAATGTTAACCAATGGTAGTAGCTCCTTACTACTACATTTGTGCTAAAGAAGGTGTGAGGTCTCCTAGAGAGTGACTACATCCCAAATGGTGTAAACTGTCGTACTCCCAAGATGACTCTGATTTTTGTCACAGGCTCTCTTGGTTTAGAAGTTATTTTATTTAAATCTAAATTTCACTCTTTTTTCACCTTTTTTGTTTTGTTTTGTTTTGTTTTTCCCCTATCCAAACTGATAGTTGTTAAAAGTAATGTGCTGAAAAACTCCCAGTTTAAATCTCAGCCCCCTTGGTAGGGGGGTAAGCTCCACCAAGCCCGTTGTTTTCTTGCACTTTTTCTCCATTTCCCTTACTTTTCAGGTGTAGCCCCAGATGCTTATAACTCTCTATCTTGCTTATTTGCTTTGGGAAAATTACAGTCTGTATGACTGTTGTATTTTGCCCAGTATAGCTTTAGGATTAGAAGGCAGTGTTGTTAGTTGGCTATTCAAGGCTTTAAACTCTGGGCAATTTAAAGAAAGTCGTTGCAGATGAGCTGTCCATCAACAAGATTGTTATTCGTAGATCTAATGTCATATCCATGTATAACAAGATTTTGATTGACAGGGAAGTTTGTTTCAGAGGGAGCAAAGGTCAACATTTTGCTGACAGCTTGACAATGGAAATATTGCATCATCAGTGTATTTTATGGAGAGATACATACATCTACATAAATGTAACATATGATGGTGAAACACTGTCACAAGATGAAGCTCTGAGCTAGGGTGAAGTTATGGAATACTTGGAAATGAAGAGTTAGCTGTGCTTTATCCATCTTTTTGAGCAATAGACTTTAAACATCTGTGGGTATGACTTGTGCAATGAATTTGACCCACATCATGTAAAAGTGCCTTCTCTGCAGGGCACTGTGGCTGAGTGGACAAGATGTTAATTGACTTTGTCAGTGACTTCCTTCGGGGACCTTGAACAAATGACTGCACCTGTGCATTGCTTTCCCCTCCATTTAAAAGGGAGAAAGTGTCTGCCTTGAGTTTTAGGGATTGAAAAGTCCCAAAGTACTTTTGGCTACAAAAGAATTAGTTAAAAAAGACCCCTCTGGAAGATACATAAAATATATCAACAACTGAAAAGCCAGATGTTCAGAATATTGGTCCTTGTAGCAGACCTCTCCCAGTCCCTCTCTTGCTTGGGTGGGGGGAAGTTCCTCTTTCATTTCTTCTTTGAATCTCTCTGCTGTACTTTGTCAGGGGAGTTCATTTTCTCTGGTCCCAGCCAGTCAAAGAACTGGTGTTTTGTTACTTTACCTATGCAAATTTTTTCATTTAAAGTACATTAAACTAAAACATAGACTGTTATTTATCGCTTTAACAAAATTGAGCTACCATGGTTGTGATTTGAGCTACCTTATCTGCTTTTTCCTGTCCAGTAGCTCTTGAGATTCGCTTTCTCCAGTGTCTGTTCTGATGAAGCTGTTTTTGGTGTTTTTTCACTGCAGCCCAGCAGTTTTCATCTTCACACTTACCAGTTCTATCAACCCAAAGAGAGTAAACTGGCAAAACAGAAATTCGAAGGACAAAGTGCTTTAAACATCCTCCATACATGCAGCCGAAGTGTTTAGTTTACATTTGAATTAGATGCTGAAGGCCAACGAATTCAGACCCTGCCAGAGCAAGTGAGTCACTGGAAGTGTAGCTGTGAGCTCTCGCTGCTGCCCCAGTCCCTTTGTTCACACATGAGGATATCACAAAAGGCATCATCTCCTCTGCATCAAGTTTCTTTTCCCTGCTTCTCCACCAGTTACCCCATGTCTTTTAATCTCTAATATGTGGACTCCTTCTCCAGTATTCAGGGTACTTTTCCATGCTGGCGGCTAATTCCTGTCTTCTCCCATATCTGGAAAACTCTGGACCCTGGGCTACCGAAAGCCGCTTCATTTTCAGAGTATCTCATTCCATAAAAGAGTAGGAGAAGGCATGATTATAAAATAGAACAATGATAATGCAATGAAGTAGCTTCGAAGAAGTGTTAGTCATCAAGTAATTTATTACTTGAATAACGGATGAATTTCAATTTTTTTAAATCTAAACCTCAGTACTTTTTTCTTTAACATAAAAATAACCATAATCTTGTTGAAATAATTTATAACATTGCTAGGAGGAATGGTAATTTTTACACTATGTAATTCAGCTTTGTAAGCTATTCATTTTTTACTAATATTTCTTTATTTCTTATTGGACTCGTAAGTACTAATGCTCCAGTTCTGTATAAGCAGAAAAAATTGTGCCATTCATGCCTGATGGACACTGATGCAAGTAAACTAGGCAGAAGCTATGTTATTCCTCTTCTCTTGACAAGAAAAGCCAATGATTTATCTTTTTTAAGGTTTCTTGTTTTTATTAATATTTCCCATAGTATTTTTTTATCATTTTGGCAAATTAAATATCTAAACCCATAATGTTTGTTTCCAAGACAGAATATTCTTCTCTGCCAACCTGGCTGGGGTATTTCAGTTTGGGTTTGTGTTTCAAACTTCACTCATGTTTAGCTGGCCTCTAAACACTGCCCAGTGAGGGCAAAAGTGACTATGGTGAGAGTAACTCTCTCTACGCAGAAATGCATTTGAGGAAGGGGAAACATCACAAAACTTAGCAAGAGTACTTCCTGGGAGGCTTTAGTTGACTCGGTAAGGCTTCCTTCATCACTTTGAACTACCTGTACATGAAGTATCTGCCAAGTACATCTTCTTGGTAGGGACAAATAATACAGTGCGTTGTTTGTTCTGGTTTTCGTGATTTAACGCTTCAATTTCTAAAGGACAACTTACCTATGGATTTTGTAAACCATGAGAATAAGCAATGTCTGGCAACTTAGCTAACTTTTCATGGGTAAACCCATGAAACTTTTTATGGGTGAACAAGGGATGAACAATGTCAGTAAGGTCCTCTTCCTCCTGATTCACTCAAACTGGCCCCTAAGATGACTCTGTTTACCTACTATAATTTAATGGTCTCATCTGCCTGGCTTTGTAATGCAGCAGCACTACCTGGCCAAGGGAGCATCTGACCTTTGAATGCTGCATTTCAGGGCTCAGTTGAAGATAGAGGTTTTTTGGGTTCCTTCCCAGATCCCCCTCCAGTGCAGGGCTGTTGCAGGTGATCTGTGTGTCTGTAGTGGTACCAGGCAGCAATGTTGAGTACTGAGAGGCTGCTGGCTCCCTGCACATCCCTGAGCATGGCGTGCCTGCTCTCCCCAAAGGATGGAGTTTGCCCATTAGGATAACAGGCCAGCAACAGGCCGCCTTTCCAGCAGTGGTCTACATGTTGGGCAGCATTGGTTGATTAATGTGCACAGCTATGGCCCTTGATACAAGAAGGTGCATATTGGATGAGTGTATACTGAAAGTAGCTTTCAGTATGGCAATGGTGAGCAGGCCTTGCAGCATCCTTCAGGTGGCTCAGAACAGGATGGAGCACAAATGCTTCCCTCTACAGCTTGCTTTTTCCCAGTCCTGACTCTATGACCAAGGGTCAGCATTCAATGAAGCCGGAGCCACTGATGCAGGCTGGGGAGCAGGCATGTGCATGATGCTGGGTGCAGGCAGCATTAACCAGCTTTTGAGCCAACATAACTTTGTTGCTTTTCAAGGTGGTTTTCTTAAACCTTGTAGGATTTGTCTGTATTTTTTTACTTTGTTTTATTCCAGTGTGATTGCACCGGTTCAGTCCTCCCTATGCACACTGAAACACTGCTATAAACACGCTTTATTCCTCTTCCAGTATAACAGCAGAAAAAGCTGGGCAAGAACCTGGCCAGTCCCGTTGTTAGGCTACCCAGCTGCACCAGGGCAAGGGCAGCCCCACATCTGTCGTGTGCCAGGGGAATGCACTGCCAGAAACTGGAGCTTATTTCTCTGCCAAGAGGAGCAGGAGCAGGGCCAGCGCACCATGAGCCCGGGCTATTCTGTGAGCTCACACAGGCAGAGAAAGCTGACAGGCAGCTCTAATCCACTCTGCTGGTACCCATAAATGACAGAGCATCAGCACAAGAAGGAAAAAAACCTAATAATTGAAGTTGCACAAGAAGCAGCAGGGTTGGTTCCTGAGGAACTGTAAGGAAGGGCTCCATTAGGACCAACTGAGTGTGTGCCTCTTAGCTTAGTGTTAGCAGATTTTGCCCATATTTATATTTATGTCACCTCCTCTCTGCAGAGGGAGGTAATATGCCCTGAAATGATATATGTTACAGATACAATACAGGAAGACACAGAGTCTACACCAGGGGTGTAACATAAACATGTTTGGTGTGGGTTTTCTTTGATTTTTATCATACAGGGGCAGGCATGATCCTCCCTCATGTTTATATTTCTAAATGGTTTGCACAAGATTTACTTCCAGGAACTTCCAGGTTTCACCCTCAGATTCAATTTATAAGGCAATATCATGTTGAAGTTACACTCACGTCATTGCAGACATTTTTTGGTAGCAAGTGAGGGGATGCAACAGAAGAAACATAAAGGTCAAATGTGCTTTGGATAAGAGATTGCCACTTTCTATATGTTTGCACTATCCCAGGCGCTATGGACCCTGACCCAGCTGACTTCAGCTATTAAACCATAATGTTAGTAACAATCATTGCAATCTGTGGTTTGCTGTTGCGATGCCCGCTGTCCACTGGCACAAGATTTCAAGGAGGGAAAGGGAAGGCTTTCTGGCAAACACACTTGTGCCCAAGTTCAAATTTACTATTTTTATCTTCAAAGCCCAAACCAGAGTAGGAAAGGGACTGCCTCACGCCTGGGAGATCATGACCTCCCATGACAGCTACATGCTTCCCAAACAATGGATCTGTCAGCCACAACAGAGACACTTGGAAGTGTGGGAGACAAAGATCTCTAGGCAACTTGGCCCACGATTATGGAATGCCTGGAGGAGATCAAAACCACCACAAAACTTGCCACCTTCAAATCAAATTTAAAGACCATGGCTTTTTTTTTTTTGTGCTTCCCCCCAGTACACCGTCCCCTCGGAGAAAAGAAGAAAGTCAGTGTAAAAACACGTGCTTGTAGGGGCGTGGAGGCAGGAGGTAAGATGGAAATGTAGATCTGTTTAGCTGTTTACTTGTATGGGAGGTGCTCAGGGTCCACAAGAAAGAGTCTGGTATAAATGTTCAGCCACCTGAGCATAGTTGGAAATAACGGTGGAACTTATTATAGTGACATTTGCAGAGATGTGTGTTTGCCAATTTTCTTTACCAAATGCTGTATCTGGATCCTTGTGAAACTATCTTAGAAGACAGATACTAAGTGTAGGATGAGCACTAAAAATGAAGGCAGTTCTGAAATAAATGACTGGGAAAAGATGAGGATCAAGAGAATACCCCTACTCAGTTTCATGACTCTGCTTCTAAGGATGTATGTGATTAAATAGGAACAGGCTTGTAGATGTAACATCTACATTTCTGAATGCTTCCCAGGAGGTCCACTCTCAGAAACAATTGACATTTCTCCTACATAAATTAAATTGATGTCTATGTAATTTAGGATTACAAAATTAGAGGCACCTCCCAGTGCCTCTCCAGAAAACTGCTGGCATTTTGTTGATACTAGTAAGTATTTCTAATATGAAACATGCCCTTTAGTGGGAATAACATTATTGTGTATATGAAGAATAACACTCAATGCACAGATGTTCCTGGAAATGAATTAATGTTTTTTTTTTGTAGTTACAATAAATGTAAGTAGAGAATAGTTGTGTTCCTTAGCTAGTGAGTATCTTACTAGTACTTTCCAGTCCTCAATTCCCTATGCAATATTTTAATCCTTAATACAGTCATTCTTCTTCAATATGTTTTGAGTGACTTATGTTTCATAAGCCTCATTTGATTTGCTTTGTAATTATTTAGAGACTTCATTTTGCTTGATTTTTCAGAATACATTGAAAACAAAATAGATTGACAACCATCAGGATTATTTCACATTGTAACACCTATTATTTATGTTCACACTTTTTGACTAAACACTGCATTCATAGAATAGAATTACAGAATCATTTAGGCAGGAAAAGGCCCTTGACCCCATTGAGGCCAACTGTAAACTCATTAAGCAGTAAGCAAGGGTTCAGAGATAGCTTATTGTTTCATTATAAATTACCTACTTGCACTCAAAGCGTGAATTAGTCATGTAAATAATAACTGATAGTAATACCAGTACTTCACATCTTATCCCAAGCAGCAACAGCTATCTTGTGCTTTTTCCCATGGATGCAGGAGTAGGAAGTCCTGTGGTCATTACCCTTCTCTTGCCAGTGTATCTAGTCCTTTCCTCCTAACCCAAATCCCTTCTATAGCCCTTTTCCTGAAAACTTGGCAAATGCCTGAAAGGGTCTGAGGGATGCACTGGAGGCAGAGAATTGAGAGAGCATTTTGTAGGGGTGTAAATACAAATACAAGCAACTCTTTCAATAAAGCACTGGCTGAAGATGGGTGTCCCATATGTAAGAGGAGGGAGACGTTGCAGAAGCAGTACCCATTAGTAATGGGAGGTGGGGAGAGAAAAGAAAGGAAAACACCTTGTTTGCAAGACCCCTGTCATCCCTGGAGCCTTTCCCTAGAGCACCCACATCCGCTTCCTGGCTCTGCTCCAAGACACTTGCTCTAGCCCATTCTCCAGGGTTGCTGAGATGCCTTGATCCATCCAACTTGACCTGTAGTATCAGCTGCTCTCTTATCCAATTAAAAACCTGTCTCTTATTTCAATGCAACTGTTTGCTTGCTCATAGGAAATAAAAGCTGCTCAAGGTCAACTGTTCAAGACAGAGTATTAAACAGTGCTCTAGACAGAACAACTAAACTAGTACAGATGCACAGACGTGTCAAGGGAACAGCTTCATTTACCTACAGATTTACACATCTTGCACTTATAAAAAGCTACTAGTAAGCAGTAATTTTGTCTCATTAAACTCTTTTTCAAGACATCCCTTTCCAAGACATGTCCCTTTGACATCCTAAACAATTTCTCTTAGTACAAACTGTGGTGATACCGTTGTATATGATTTTATTTCAGAGGGCTTGGTAGTAAATTTTTTGGCATGGGAAGAAAAAAAATCCCATTCTGTTGATAATCAGCAAAAATGAGAAGAGCTAAGCATTAAGGAGCCACACTGCAATAAGCAAGTGGCGTACATTGAGTATATTGTTTCTTTTATATTAATCAAGTTTTCCTATTTTGATCAGCCTGTTTTTCACTGATCTAATTTGTTAAGATGTTTTCAGATTTCAGGTAGATTATCCCAGGCAGGTAAAACAGTTTTCACCTTCCAAAAAGCAACGGTAAAGTAAAGGTACTAATTTAAATTTTCTTCTTGGTGCTGTCATTTTAAAGGTAGGAACTAAAGACCAGAATTGGGGAAAAAAGTATTTTCTTTATCATTTGGTCAGCTTTGAATATTGTTTCCCAAGGGAATGACACTTACTAAGCATTTTCTACCCAGAAACTTTACTTATGTATCAGTGTGTTAGATGGTAACACAAGCAGGAAGAGAAAGCAATAGTGTTGGTTCCCTTTTTTTTTGTTCTTCTGTCTTGGCATGCAATACAATGCTGGTTTTGATGTTTCAGGTTCAGTTTTTCTTCTTATTGTTAGTTTTTGTTGTTTTGGGTTTTTTTAAGACCAGTCAGTTGTTGTCAGCAGCTTCCCAGTCTTTCAGCCACAAGACTCGGCTACAGCATGCAGGTTACTGCTCTGTGGAGTCTTTTCCTCCAAGGTACTCACAGGGGATGCACTGCAGAATCAGAGCAGGGTTTGCGACAATTGTGGTGCTTCAATTTCAAACAGGGCAGCCATCCTTGAAGATGTGGGAGGCAGAGGTGATTTGCTAGCCTTTGCTTCGACACTGGGCTTTAACTATCCCCAGTGCAGGAAAACTGCTCAAGAGAGCACTAGTGGGGAGGTAGTGTCCAATCCCTTGACCTGGGAATTTGCTGAGTAGAATGAAAATTGTAAAAGGTATTCAACATGATGGTTTCATGGGAAACATTTTGATTTTAACTTGTAGTTCTGGGGAATAAAAATTAGGTCTTTTCTTGCTATGATAGCTGGTTTCAGATAAACATGACATACTCAGAGCTGGGCTGAGAATGCATAGGAAAAATAACTTCAACACCATTTAAAACTTGACTCGATAAACCAAATAGAATGGTTTTTGAAAGCAATCTGGGATTACCAAATAAGATGCATTTTGCAGTTTAAGGTATTTTTTTCCTGCTGATCTGTTTGTGGTTTTCTGTTCTCACCCTTTGCCTGGAAAGATATCTTCTTAGGAAAGTGTATGCGTGTTTATGTCAGTGTCTATTGAAATTTGCTACTGATGACTTCTTTCAAAAGTATTTTTGTGCTTTTATAAGCACACTTTTTGGAAATAGCCTCCTTGGAAATAGCCTCCTTGGAAGTAGCCAAGGAGCACAACGCTTACTTTATTTGCTGTGTTTAGAAACCTGGATAAAATGCATGGATAACTGTCCTTTGGCATGATCTGTGGAGTCTCCCTTTCTAGCTTTCTGATTCTTTTTCCTCTTAGACTGCAGCTAAATTAGTATCTTCCTCAAAAAGAGAAATATTTATATATTAATAAAGCTGATATTTTTTAATTGCTGTGTGTAGAAAATTAGAGAACATCTTTTACATGTAAACTGTTTTACATTTTTCATTAGCCACCACACTATAGTTACATCTCTTTTACCATGTCCGCAATGTGCTTTACTGAACTACAGACAAATCTTGGAGTCTTCAGCTATGTAGAATGTGCTAAATCTCAAAAACATGTTTTGTGGTCAGGGTCTTACTTGACAGACCTCTTTAAATCAAAAGGTTTAACTGAAGGTGAAATATTTACCTACGGGAAAGCACCAGATTTTCTCAACCTGTCCCCTGATATTTGTATTCCTGTAGGTGATTTTGGATGGAGTTCACCAGCTGGGCTTTAAACACTATTTGACTGAAGGCATTTTTAATATGGGGGTGGTAGAAGCACGTCTCCCTGCCCGCACGAACAGCAGCCTTTCCCCTTTAATCCTCTTTATGTGGCTAGTCCCAATCCATGTGTAGGTGATGGCTGGGCACCGGAGCTGGTGGACCACTGGCAGATGCTTTTTGCTCATTTGTCTGTTTTTGCCACATACTGTTTTCTTTTTCCAGAGGAAAACAAACTCCTGTTGTGTCCAAAACACCTACTTTGTACAAGGACAGTCCTCTTTCCTTTTTATCTCTGAAGAGACACAGAGCAAGGGAATTGTTTGGATGCACAAAGCATTCCTTTTACAGGAGAGAAATGCTTTTGCTTGTAGGCTGTGATGCAATTCAGCTTTCTGCAGTATTAGTTTCCACTCTTTTTGTTTTTCACTGTCAGCAAGTGTTACCGTGTATGCTACCCTGCATTTTCCTGTCTGTGACTAAGGATTTCTGTGCTGGCTGAGGATGGAAATAATAGCAAAAAAGGTCATGGTGGCCGTGGGCCTTGTTCTTTTCAAAAAGCCCAATCCCATGGCAACAAGGCCTATTAGAAGGTAGCAGTCTTGTCACCACAACTTTAAGTCCTAATAATTCAAGCAAAAAGATAAAACGAGATGTGGCAACTTTATCTTGCTCAATCTTTTACATAAAGTCATTTCTCAGAAACTTGATCAGTGGTAGAGACAACAAGCGTTTAAAGGGGAGAGGCTTTGAGAGAGGAAAAATCCATTCACATCCGAGTTTTGAAAGATGAGTGAAAGATGGAAGAAAACATGATATTACAGCAATCTCTTTGCTTCTCCTGCATAGCGAACAATTGATCCTAAGTTTAGGATTTTGAGATATTTATTTTTCGTAGGCCAGCTGGAGATGTGAAATTTGCCTCCTATCTGAAATAACATTTGCTTTATGAAATAATTGATTACAAACATTTCTGCCAAAAAAAAAAAAAAAAAAAAAAAGAAAAATGACAAAAGAAAAATAAAACAAATGGTTGGACTATTCTTGATCAAAGCAGTTATATTTTGTTCAAAGACAATTTTTAAAAGTGGCCTATGCTTAAAAGGTATGTTGTTTCCTAAAGGTTGGCAACGTGCCTGAGCAGAAGTTAAGACAGGGACGCTGCTTTGATGCAAGATAAACTGGAATTTAATTTTTGATGTGAAATCCATCATAGGCCACCATTAACATTAAAGTTATTGGGACTAATGTGTGTGGCATTGAACCTGGGGTGTTTTGGGAACAGGAGTGAGACTCTCTTGTCCCAGGGAAGGTGGGGGAAATCTTCCCACGTCACAAGCAGGGACTCACCTGTGTGAGGCTTGCAGATCCATTGCTTTAACAGAGCTGCCTGGTAAACAACTTAATTGTAGGTCTGATAGGTTGCTCAGGGTCAGCTTCCAAAGTAGAAAACAGGCTTGTGGAGCAAGCAGCTGAGAAATTGGACAAAATAAGCTAAACAGGCAAATGACATGGCAAGCACAGAAGCAAAGGCTTCTGAAATTGTGACCAGTTGGGTAAATGAACTAATATGTGAATGTCTGATATGGAAAATGGTGTAGCAGGTAATGAAAATAATCACAAAGTCAAATGGTTTCCTTTTCACACTGGAGCTCTCCTTTTTGGTACTGGGCACATCCTTGTATGAGGCCAAGTTACTCTGAGACTGGATCTCCTTTCAGAGATAAGGGCAGAGTAATTTGTTTCCCTTTGATGGGAACATGGGTTAAAACATTCTTTGCCAGTACTTAGATCTTTCTTTGTTCTTTTGTTGGTATAATCAGAAAAAGGACTAAAATACCTTTTAGCTAATAATAAAGAAAGCCACCAGCTTCTGAAGTTCAGTTTTTCTTCCTTTGTGAGGATAATATTGTTACAGTATTATGTGTTCTAATGCACACTAATTTCAGTGCCCTCACACACAAAATGTGAGTGCTTGTTAAGTCCTTTCATAAATTAACAGGTAGCTTCAACCTTGGTTGTTTTAGAGATATTGGTGTTCTGTGGATCAAGTTCTATTTTTTACCAGTTATTTCCGAGTAGTTATTCTGGACATTAATTACAGTGTATTAAGCTTGCCCAAACCTGTTAAAATTGTTTTTTTCAGTAAATTTGGGCCTTGTACCTGATTTGATGTCCGCATCAGTTTGTTGTAGTGACTCAAGTGAAAGCCTGATATCCATGCCTTTGTGAGAAAAATCAGATTAAGCTTTGTGCTTGAGGGAATGGATTTCTTTGTACCTAAGCAATGTTGATGCTAGCATGATTTTAGACATTATGTTCCCAGTCCAAGCTGATGTGTGAGCATGCACAGCAACTCAAAAGTATCTAATTCTTTTCCATATGTGGCATTAGGATATATCTTTTACTTCTGCTTTGTTTTGCTGCTGCCTCTGGGTCATGAGCTACTCCTTTGGGTTGAACATCTTACATAAAATGTTTAAAAATGTCTTTGCTACTGTAAAAAAGGCATAAAGAGAACTAAAGGGCATACAACCTGTGTTTGCAGTGGATACTCTTTGAACTGGATTGTTAAAAGTTGAACTAACACATTCAGGCTCCAGCTCAAAAGAACTCCACCTAGTTTGGGTAGTTATATTACACACCAGTGAATAGAAAACTAATTTAGGTAGTTTAGTAGCAAAAGTAGTTGAAAAATTATTTGAAATGAAATTTAATTTGTTGTTAAAGGTATGGGATATTTCTAGACACAGAGCTGAGGGAATGATGTAAAGACACAGAATACTTGTAGTTGCCAAGCAATTGCTAACATCAAAATGCTTCATTCCTGGACTACTGCTTTCCAGTCCCTCTGAGTTTTTTCCCCAAAGAGCTTATGATGTGTGTGTACTGAGTATGTTTTTTCTTGGAGCAGGGCAATGATGGAGTTATAAAGTGTGTGAAGAGGGAAGTGAGTCCAGTAAAGGACTTTTGTTGTTTTCTTGCCCTGTGTCTACTAAAGTAACATGGAAGATTCAGCTCTTGCTGCTTACAGTGTTCACCCTTAATGGCCTACCTGTAATTTTGGCAGTGCCGAATAGGGATGTAGAAAACAGATGGACAAACGCTGAGAAATGCAGTCCTTATTACAGTACAGTCGGTCTGGTAGCTGGTGAAATAACGTGGCTGGGGAAGAGGATTTTGGCCATCTGCCTGACCTAACTGCTCACAGTTCCAAGGATAAGCGCTGCTGTGTGTGCCGATCTTGAATGCACAGCATCCCATAGTGCAACCTGTATGCTTGGGCTGTGCAGATATCCCTGCAGATATCACATAAGATATACATGCACAGTGTGCCTGCTTGGAGAATTTCACACAGAAATTGATAAACTCTCAGGACAGTAAAGAAAACTGAGTAATTCAATGGTTGTTCCTGGCTAGGGCACCTCTGTAAAATGGCACAGAAATCTGCAAGTTTTGTAGTGGTTTTAGTAGTGATGGGAAACATGCTGACTTGCTAAAGGCTGCGCTATTTATCAACAGGCATGGAATCAGGGATTTAAGAGACTATATAAACTGTTTTCTGCCTTGCACAGATGGAAGTACAGGATTTTAGCACAGACCACTAAGTCACTTGGGCAGCGGACCTACACGAGACTCCTCCACCACAATGTTGCATTTCCCTTACCGCTGAATTCTCTAGTATTTCCTTATACATTATTCTTTTGTAGGTTTTGTTGTTGTTTTTCTAAACTCAACAGGAGATCACATAAATACAAATGCCCATGCATAAGGTAGGACTTGAGTTACCATCGCACCCTGGAGAGTAATACTGCTTTCTGGTTTTACGTGTCTCCCATGTATGAGGATTTTCACGTGATGCTGCTCAAACAGAGCAACCAAGAGGCAGGAACAATGTCCCTCTATACGCCGTCGGGCCTGCATTGTTCTGCACATAGCCTGTTGATGAACGTGAGATGGCAAAGTCATCGTCATTAGGCGGAATTTAATAGTGAATCAAAGTTCGAGGGGAGAATAGGCTGATCTCAGCTTTAGCCTCCCTTGGGCCCTGCTGAAAGATTAGAGGGAAAGAGCAAGGCCCTGCTAAGTTGAATGTATCAGATTGTTTTTCAGGAATAGTTATGTGTCTTGTAAACCCCTGAGAACCACCCTGTTTAACTCTTTGGAAAAACAAATCCCACAAAGGCTGGGGAAGAGGGGTGGGAAATGACCTGTGAAGGAGGGAAAGGTGATGCTTGATTTTATTTCTCTGCTACCCACTACAGAAAGCATCATTTCACTATTCAGAAATTCCAGTTTGTGTAAATTTAGCTATAATCTTCCTTAAGAAACAAAATCACTAAGCTGTATCGCACCCAACACAGTCAGGATACTGGAAGACTGAAAGTATAATGTCTTGTTTCCAGTGTACTTCTGCCATCGCAAATCCTTCGCATTTTTTATGGAAGACTTCTGTAGATACTTTGTCAATAACCTCTCAAAATGCTGTACGTGGGCTATGTGACAATTGTCACTATGGAGCAGTGAAGGAGTTAATGTAGAGTGTGAAGAGGGGGAGTGACCCTAGGAAAACTCACCTACCAGCACCTGTATTTCAGGATCAGACAAAGCTACCTGTAAGAAAGCAAAATGCGTTAGGTGATCTTCCTTCTGTGGTCCCTGCAGTGTCACTGGGCACTGTCTCCTCGCCTCTTATTTCCAGCTTGCTTTCAGCCAAGGCAGCCTGTGAAAAGACAGATGATGGCAGCTCGGCATATCGGAGCCTAGTGATCAGCTGGGTTGTCCCAGCAGCTTTATTCTTTTGTTAATGCCTTGGGATGTGTTATGTAGCAGTGATAAAATCACTACAAAGAAAGCTAAACATCAGTCAGAGAGATCTCCACATAGATATGAAAGTAAAAACCCAGAAAAATGAGCAAACTGGCCCTGGAGCCCCTTTTTATCTATGCCTCCCCCAGACCCTGACTCTACTGGGCTGTGCTAGGGGTTGTCTCCAATAGCATCTTGCACTTCTACCATGTTCCTTGCAGCAATCTGGGCAGCTTCTTATAATCCAATAAACCTCCCTCTGAAGTCTCTCCAGGGTTGTTTCTGTGGTTTGCTTTCTCAGGGGAAGTAGAAGCTCTTGAAGCTGAGAGGATGTTTTGGGTTGTTTATTTTTTTGGCAAGTCTATTGCTTAATGTTCAGGAAATAGATAGGATTGGAACCCATGTGGGGTTTTGTGGATGTTTAGCCTGAGTCGGTTTAGATTATAGCTGCCACTGCTTTGCAGTGCTGCAATGTGTCTCATAATGTTGATATTTTTTATTCGACACCAGGCATTTCTGTCAATTCGCATTATTGCAGAAGTCAGAATTTTGTGTAGCATTAAAAAGCTGTGGGTTTTTTCCATTTGTTTTCCAAGCCTCTGCTCCAAAATTCATGTGAATGCCCAGCAATCTCTGCTCTAGACCCTCCCAGGACAGCTTCAGCTTTGTCACCAGAGGAAACTCACTAGTAAAAAATTATACACTCAAGAGACTTTTGCTTTTAAATCCCTTGTTTTTGCTGGAATGGAGTCCAGGTATTTGAGATGGTCTGAATCTAGCCAAATTACTGGCCGGGGTGAGGACATTATCCCCTTCTGTAACATTTATGGCTCAATGCCAAACACAGACACCCTCACTGCATCCAAGCAGGGACTTTGCTGCCCGCTAGCTGCTTCGTTTCCTGCTGAGTGTTGATCTCCATTCTCCTATACATATTCCAAACAGTTCCAGAGTCTCAGATTTTCAGCCCAGCACATTAAAAAACCAAAACCCAGCCAACCAACAAACACCAAAAAACTCCACCAGCTTTTTGGTGCATCCTAAATGTTCTGAGGGCCTCCATAAAAATTAAGATTAATTGACCCCAAGGTCTTTGGTACACTGGAGGTATGTCTGTTGACCCAGCCAGCACTGCTTGTACTGCACGGGGTGTCTGCCTGAATGTCATAGTGGGTTTTAGCTTAAAATGTTGGCAGATCATGTTCTCTGAGTCAAAGCCACATCTGAAAAAGGACCTCTAACTTACAGAAGTCAAACTACACTCACCTGGGAAAAGGGTTTGAGCCAAGCATTTTAGAATAAGAGACCCACGATACAAAGGCCACCACAAATAATTGCAACATTAGTAGGCAGAAAACTCTAGCTAACCATCCTGCCCAGAGAGGCATGATTTTGAATGCTGATCAAGGCTATTTTGTCTTGCTGACCACTTATAGTTTTGAGAGGTAGACTCATGGGAGTCTTACTAAAGCACTAACTCACCATGACTGACCCCAGTGTATCGGCCTTTCACACTACATGACTCTGCGCCAGCGAGCTTGAGTTTACTGATGTGTTTCAGACTAATTAAGGTTGGTTTTCTTTAGCATTTCTGATGAAATCCTACCTCCCCAGAAGTATGTGTGCACACAAAAAAAGAGACCCCAAATGAAAACCAAAATGAAACAAGAAGATCTATACAATAGTGACAAACTATTTTCTTTCTTTGCTTTATTAACCTGCATAAATGTCGAGCCTCCCTCCTCAATAGCCTTGGGTAGTACAGATTTTTTTGCTAATACAAAGATGAGGAAAAAAAGAATGCTCCTTTTTTCCTCAGAAGAAACACTGCCTCTGCAGTGTGTGTGGCTTTCCAAATTAAACCTTAAAAAGGAACATTAAAAGGGGTCAAAGCGTTTATGGAAACATAAAGACTTTGGGGACAGTTGAAGTTTAAAGAGATCCCTCCATCAGTCCGAAAAGCATTTAGTTTGTTTTTCTATCAAGTAAGCTAGTTGGTAGAATGCAAAATGAAAATATCTTCATGCAAAAATACACTAATTCCCTGACAAGATTTTAATCCTCCTCCTATATCTGCTGTCATTACCAAATATTCTAAAAAGAGGGGAGAGGAAATTTAATATGTGGATTGTTTCATTTAAGAAATCATCTCTTTCCAAAGTTTTGATTGTTTTTATTTAAGCCTCTGTTAGGAAAACAGGCAGCAGGGGAGCCTTTCAGACACAAGGAGTGTGATGAACAACAGCAAGCAGAGAGATGCTGCCCTTGAAGTAGGATTGTCACACATACTTGTTTAAATGCAATTGCAAAGCGTCCTTCAAAAATGATCTTAGGGGTTACCCTCCCTGATCCAGAGAGCTCTTGGCAGTTTGAGAGAGGAGCTGGGGACCCAAGCGGGTGCTTGTGCTGGCTCTGTGCATACAACCTGGGAAGAAACTCAAGACCTGTGCCAGAGCCCTGTGCACTCGGGGATTGTGAATGCTTTCAGGACATTTTGGGCCCATAACATCAAAAAGGAAAGGTTTCTTGACCTGTAGATGTCAGTGTTGTGTACTTGCGCCTGACACCATGCTTGTGAAATTCAATTCTTCCATCTAGGAAAAGTCCTCAAAAAAGCAATTTAGGTAGATGTAAAAATAGGCAAACTTTCCACTGTGTGTGTGTATGTATACATTTCTATGTGTAGACACAGTATAGAAAAAGCATAGCTATATATTTTATACTTATTGCCATTTGCTCATTACCTATCATGAACAAGTCTTCCTTAGTATGTAGCTAGTTACCATACTTAAAGTACCAATATAAACAATTACGCTGGTGATATTATACGAAAATGTATACGTTATATATTTCTAAAGCCAGAATTGCATTTATATACTTGGTATCACTGGAAGCTTCTTAGTTTTTATAGTATTTGGAATTCTACTGTTGAATGCCAGGACATGCATGCATTCTCTTTCCTTCTCTATCCCTATATATATATTGTAAATCAGTGGTGGGGGAGGAAGGGAATAATCGTGGTCCCACCATGACATTAGAGTTCTCAGTTCATGAGAAGTGCACTAGTAAATACAGTGCCTGTAAAGTGCCTGTAAATACAGTCCCTTAGAGCTTCAGAACAGAGAATAAAAATCTAAAAGAGTAAAAATGAAAATTTGTCCCGCTTGTTGCAGTGAAACCAGAGAGTTATAAAGGACCTCTGAACAATATTGAGTTTGGGGTAGCACAATCACATCACAAAAGATTTACCTTCACTCTGAAAACTCAATATAGGGCAATAACAATCTATTACAAGCAGAGCAATACAACGTCAAAGGAATATTTAAAAGAACTAGACAGAACCTTTAAATCACCAAAATTGAGTTAGGGTCTCCCAAAGGAAATACCCTGGGGACAATTCCTTGCAGGATTTTCAAGAGGTGTTGTTCATTTACCAGAAGTTATATTTAATGTATATCTTAAACATAACCAGTACCCTGGCTTCTTCTAAAACCCTAGAGGGCAGTAAGCAAAAGGCACCAGTCCCCAAGGAATTATTAGAGTGACAAAATGACAACAATTGTTGAGTACAGGCATGTCTGTGTGTCACCTAGGTCAGCATAAGTGATTCTGTTGTAAGGCTTCTGTCTCTGCATCGGCTGTGGAAGCAAGACACAGAATATCTATCTTATATACGATAGCCTAAGTAGCAAGTCAGCCTGCAGAAGAAGGAGATGGGATATGTGCCATGTTTCTCTGATAGTGTAAGGATAGAAGTGATTAAACCAGCAGATATAGTGAAGGATGTAGACTTTAGCAACATAACTCTACAGGTACAATTCTAGTTGATATTCCTTCTTCAGTTGCTATTCATTCTTGCCATAAGTAAAGACTTATAAACAGTTATAACTTGGTAAACTATTGAAAATAACCAGCACTGATGTTGTATCAAATACCCCTGTTTTCTAAAACGTAACTTCTAAAAGTATCTCCTTGCTGCCTGTTCTGCACAAAGTAATAGTTTGCGGCTAGAACTAAGAACATGTTGCTGCAGAGTGGCGGAGTTACCTGACTTGCAAGAGAAGCTGATTCTGGCTGTAGCAGCAGAGTCAATCCCACGGGCACTGTAGGGTACTGCAGGAGTTGTGCCAGCGCAGTTGCAGTTGCCTGTGCTTTCTGTGGGCTAACAGGTTGTCCAGAGAAGCTGTGGCTGCCCCATCCCTGGCAGTGTTCAAGGCCAGGTTGGACTGGGCTTTGAGTGACCTGGTCTAGTGGAAGGTGTCCCTGCCCATGGTATGGGGTTGGAACTAGATGAGCTTCAAGGTCCCTTCCAACCCAAACTACTCTATGATTCTATGAATTAAGAGAAAGCGCTAATGAATTAAGGAGGCACTAAGCTCTATATAGCCAACTGCCAGGATAACTAGATGCTGATATTTCAAAACATTCAGCAAAGAAAATCAGATTCAAGAAGGTGAGCACAACAAAAGAACATTCTCCACCTGTGTCCCACTGGTACCTTTGCTCTAAAGTGTAACAGAGCATGTACAGAGCCATTAAGGAAGCAAAATAGGAATTATTGTGCACCCACATTTCAGGAGAATTTGATTCCAATTAATGGAAGGGGCACTTTGGTAGTTAACGAAACTGCCTTCAAATCAAAGGTAATTCAGAGCAGGTCATGGGATTGGGTTAACTGCAAAAAGCCTCTTGCTTAAATCCCCAGGCGATACCTGACACACCCAAGCATTAACTTTTTAGATGGGAGTACAGAAGATAAGCTCAGAGTCACACAGTGGTCTCTTTGCATTTGGCCCAAGAACCAGGCTTAAAAATACAACCAGGCTGTCCTGTACAGAGCGTGAAGTGCTTAAATGTCAGAATAGTATTGTTAAGGCTCTATCTGTATGCATAGCAACTATCATGTGTACAGCAGAGAATAGGGCTTGCTTCGTGAAGGCCAGCAGGAATAAAAGCCCATATCCTGTTTTAACTATTCCCAGGTGGCTTTGGGAAAAAAAAATCTTTAGCAATTAAAATGTTAGTGACCTCAGTGACATGTGTCTCGTGTCTCTCAAAACCAACCATAAATATACAAAATGTTTATACATATCTGTTTAGTGCAAGTACTGGTCAACAGAAGAAACATGAACAGTTGATGAAAACTGTTCTGCCTTTTCAAGAGGATATTGAGAGAGATTTATTAACTTCTACTTTTTTTCCACGTTCTTCAAAGGGCCTATTGTAGGACCCTGGGCCACATAATCCCATGTCTTTACACTACAATGCATAGGAGAGGGGTGGGGAGTGCAAGAAGCCAGGTTGTTCCCAGATGTCTGTGAAAGAGCTAGGTACCACTGTAATACATATGTTTAGGTAATATAACAAGTGTTTTCTGTCCTGAAAAATGGCCTGGGCATGCCAGGAAAAACAAGTTGTGACGCATATTCATGTCTTCTGACCTAGGGACTCTAGGAAAACTGAGATACCTCTCCACTTCTGTGGACAGGGGTATCTGTGTCTGAGCCCTGTTTCATGACATTGTTAGGAGAGCTGTAGCTGCTGCATGGGGTTTCTGTATAACATAGAAAGCACTGGTCATGTTGCTTTAAAATTAACTTGCAATTACCTCCCTGAGCTGAGCAGTCCCATGCACAGCAAGCAATGAATTTGTACACCCATTCAGCCTGAAGCAGAACTCCTCTCAGTACCCCTGCTGTCAAATTTACCATTGTAGTGAAGCAGTATCTTTCCCTCTGTAATCTGGCTTCTGGAGCATATTTCTCCCTAGACAGTCATTTGTATTTGTGGAATCACATGAACGTAAGAGGAATTCTAGGAACTGGTAGCGAGAAAGCTTGGCATATCTAAAGGAAAGAATTTTAAGTATTAAAGGAACATTACAGGGAAAGGGACACAATTCATTTCACTGCTATGCACAGAAGTTTTCTAAGAAGGAGCTGGGGGGAGGAGGAGTTCAGAAGCATAGTTCCTTTAAATTCCTTTAAGGAAATGAGTTTTACCCTTATCATCTATTTATGGGGACTTGTCTGCAGTGAGACAAGGAAGAGAAACAAAAGAGTACTATTCCAGCAGCAGGAAGAGAACATGGGAATAGTTATGAAGTTAGTGCTGCTAGGGCAGTCTGGAGCAGCTCTGGTAGCACTCCCTCTGTTAGGGGTCTGGAGCTTCCTGGAAAGTGACTCAGGAAAGAGATGTGGCAGGAAGTGTGACAGGAAAGGGGATTTCCTCACCACTAAGAAAGAAAAGTTAAACTTCTCAGAATAATTACTTAAGTGAGCGAGGTCCACACTCTGGTCCTTTTTATCAGCAACCTTTATTTCTGCAGTGTTTAGTAGAGACAAGGATATCTTCACTATCTCCCAGGGCAGGAATTACAAATGAAAAGTGCCCCTACCCATGGCTACCCATGGGGTTGGAACTAGATGTTCTGTAAGGTCCTTTTCAACCCAGACTACTCCATGATTCTATAAAATGTTCTGCAGCTGACTTTCTATATATATGATTAGTATGTGTGAAATACCTGTTGGGCTTTCCCTGATTGTATGCTTTTGTTTTGCCTATTTTTTTCATGTGGTGGCTACATAACTTTAAACATATTTTGCATTTCATTAAGAGAAGAGAGTTTAATTTTTCCTAATTTTCTCTACTTTGTGTCATCAAAACCCATGTGATTATATTCACTCTGCAGAACTTCAGCATCTAGATGCACTTGCTTACAGGACGGAGATATATTTTGCAATCAATTTGTAAGGTCCAAATGTAAGATGTTGCAAGATAGATGTTATCCCTGCAGCCTTCACTTCAGATAGGATGAATATCAGTTATAGAAATAATCTCTGGAAACTGACTCAAACCTGAGAGTCTTCCATGTCTGAAGTTGTGTGTGAGCTATTTCAGAGACAAGTTTTAAATGTTTTCTGTGAAACTTCAGCATTGTCAGGACCATCATTCCAACTCTGCTAATGATGTTCAAATTATATGAGGCTTAGTTCATAGAAAACATTACTAAATCTGTGGGAAATTGTTGTAAAGGAAGGCATTCCTAACTGAGGGTGAGTCTGGCAGACTCTGGGTCCATGGTAGCATGTATTTGTGCAGTAGATGTATTTAGACTTGAATCTTTTCATTAATAAGTTATCAGGTGTGATTGTAGGAGCAAGAAGGCAAATCTGGATCCATACAAACCTGAAAATAAACTCAATCAATCTCTTTTTTTCTTTTTTCTTTTTTTTTTCCCTAAGAATTAAGTTTGTAAGTTATGCTGCAAAAACTATGCAATCTATCTGTCTTCTGTTCTTGCAGTACTGTCTCTGTGGACACAGTTGCAGTAGGTCAGCCCAGTATAACCAAGACTGAGAGAAAGGAAAAAGAAAAAGTTTTGTGCTTTGTTCTGAATTGAGGATACAGGGTAATGATGACGATGCACCAGTCCCACAAAAGGAGCTGGCACCAAGTGAATCAGCCTAGGTCAGTCCTAAGATGCCAAGAGAGAAGGGAGAGGGGTATTACTTCAGTAGCCAAATATTAAGTATTGCTCAAAAGAGAAATATCTCCATTCTGTTTGTTTACCCAAATCTCTTGTCTGTTGCTCCTGTCATCAGTAATTTTGAAGCTTAATCTTTTTGTCCTCTAGAAATAGGTTCCTTTAGGAGCTCCATAAAGTTGGAGATTCAACTGCAAGTAGATTATTGAAGATAGAGAGTTTCTCTACCAACATTAAAGAAGTCCCTGCTGATTGGGACTGCTGGCAGGAACTGCTTTCCCCTGGCAAATAAAAGGTATGTTAACAAAACCCCTCTAGACCTTAGAAAGCAGTAGGTGGGTAGGTCTTCCCATTTATAAATACTCATAGTGCTTTCATTTTCACTTCTGTGATGCTAATAGTTTCCCTCTCTAATTTCTCAGCTAATTAGCTTATCTCTTCTATGCAGGTTGGGGGAATGAAAACATAGCTCCTACTGGAGCTCTCTGACGTTCAGACAGATATCTTGAGAACACAGATCAAACTGATAGTGGGCTATTTTATAGGGCTTTAAAAGCCACTAAGAAACTAGCAAGGCCCATTAGACTTTCTGTCATGCATATGATGAGAAAAATATACCAGCATAAAATCCACTTTATTGTCCAATCATGACAGCAGCATCTATTGTGCTGGGAAGCTTTTTGGATGGTAGCTCTACCTTAGTGTTTCTGCTCTGATGGCTGGTGGGGTTGCAGGGACAGTATCCAAACAGAGGGGCTTTGTGATAGGCTATCAGTGACCCATAAGGAGTATAACACACATCCCACTGGTTTGACAAGAAGGAAAAGCTCAATAAAGGAGAATGACCTTCTTCAGTTTCCCATTTCAAGTCTTAACAGTTACTTTCTCGCACAAAGATTGGTTTGGAAAGCTGGTACCAGTTATATTAAAGGCTCTTTTCATCATAGGCAGAGTTCAGCTGGTTTTCTTTAGGGGCCTTTATACTTTCCTCTCTGATATGTTTAAACAGACAGGAAATAATATTGCACTTTAACCAGGGTCCACATTCACTTTGTACTGCAAATACAAATGCATCCACTAAACTAGAAACTAATGGCAAATGACACTTTTTGCTTAGGTTCTGTCTTATAGTCTCAGTAATGTGTAATGAAAACAAGTGATTACTCATTCTTTTGTCTTCAACTCATTGCTGAATAATCGTTTGTCCTTTAACAATAACTGCTCTGCAGTTATATTGCAATTTAGGGAACCTGGAAGAGCTCACAGAACTTCACAAACTGTGCCTAGAAGACTAATTCAGGCAGATCTTTCCCAGAGCTCTTTGCGCGAGGGACTGTGGTCTCTTGTCACTGCAGTCGGACGGTACATGGGGAAATTCAGTAGTCAGCAAGGAGTTACCTGTGCTGAGTTTCGCTAGAGCACTGAGTTGTTCCTTTCCCTACTCCTCTAAAAGAGGGTATGTGGAGCACAAGCTATCAGAGCTTTTCCAACCCTAACCATTCTACAGTTCTCTGAATTACCATTCCTGTAATTCCTTCTGGTAACATTTTTTAAAATTTACTTTTGTTTTGGCTTGTGTTAGGAAATGCCAGGTTGGTTTAGGAAAGTGGCCAGGTTGGTGAGTCTGGGTGACGTTTTATTTTACTGAGTTAAGCCTCTTTTGGAAGAACTGTTTCCTTTTAGCCCTTCCCTTCTCAAGATGGTGTATGCTGGCAAGTGTCTTAGTTCCTTTTCAGTGAAGCATCATGCTTATGTGAATTCACGTGTTATAACTTCTGAGCATGGCTATTGTAAGACTCTATTTCTATTTCTATACATTCAGGATGGACTGTGATTTATTTTTTTTTTTTGGGGGGGGTGGAGTCCTAGCTGAATTTCTGTCCCTAGCAGACTCTAGCCAAGAAAAATACTTGGGTATACTAGACATGGTGTGTACAGACCTAATGGTGTGCTCAGAAAGGGCCTGGTGGCATGACCAGTGACTGACAGCTGCTTCTTGCTTATTTTCTGGACAGGTTTCCACACTGTTGCACAGCCTCTCCTGCCACCTCTCCTCCTGTGATTACACTATTGTGACAGAGGAGACTTGCAGAAAGCTTCCTTGCAGAGCTATTTTGTTTTACTGCAGGTGCTAGTCAAAGATGATAGCTGATAGGTGATGTGCTTTTTTCCCTAATAATCTTGAGATAATATTGTGGCACTGTTCGTGGATCTTATTAGTCTTGTAATTCTGGCACTGAATTCAGCAATGTGATCTACTGCTGCACTATGCTTCCAGTATGTCTCTGAAATATGTTTTAATATGGAGTTTATTCACTGGCACTAAGGTTGTCTCCCTGTTAAAACTGTTCTGCACTTAGTAAAGATATTCATTGCCTGCTTACATATATGAGGAAAGTGAGATAAGTCTTTTGGAAGCTATTTTTCAATTAATTTTCCAAGATTTTTTTTTTAAAGATAGCGGTGGTTTTGCTCCATGTTAAACTGTTGCTTTGTTCTGATTGAATTTTGTAATAGAATAAGTGCATATTTCTAATTTACTCTCACCTTAAAACTTACTTAAATTTATGCTACTACATTTAAGAACTCTTTAAAAAGAATCAGTCCTATGTTTAACATACTTCTCTAGTTGTCAGAGTCCAATTCATAATGGTAATCTTCAAGGGCATCTCTGAAAGATATTATTAAATGACTGCCAGCTCCCCTTATTCTCAGACTAAAGCGGAGAAAACCACCAGCCCTTACTTACTGTTTTCTGCTCTAGTTTTTATCTAGAAATGCTAGATATGCAATGGTACTTTCCCAAAAAAACAAAACCAGCAAAAGAAGAACAAAGGAACAGCACTCAGGGTTCTTGCTCTGAGACTGTATTTGTGAAACTGACTGCTCTTTGGTCAGCAAGTCTATCTGTGGTACAAACACAGGAGCACGCATTTTCTGTAGCCTCTGCTCCACCACCCTCCTCTATCTGCAAGGGCAAGCAGAGCAATGAGAAGTCCTGGGAATCCAAATCCTTCTGTCTGAAAGCCGCCACTGCTTTTACATTCACTGTCTGTTTTCTTGCCAGAGTGTGTATGGGGTTTTAGTTAAACTGTTACCTGTGAACAGGCATTTTTCTCACTTAAGCAGTGATGAATTCTTCAAGTGATAAAGCCACCTTATACTGGAAGCAAAACTGCTCTCCAACTCCGATAATCAATCACAGCTGCTGAAATTAATCCATGCATAAAGGCTGAGCTTCAGCTTTTAACTGTGCACTGGCTATGATCTCTGATTTTAATTCTCATTCCTTAGTTCTAGAAATAGAAAACTCATATTTGAAAATCTTCACATTACTGCTTAGGACATTGATGAGGTTTTAAAAGGCGATCTTGGTTATTTCACATACACTGTTTCATACACAGACACTTTACAACAAGCTGCTTTACTCTGAATTCTTAACAGTCCCCAGCAACAGTTTCAAACACATCAATAAGACACATAAACAGTCAAGGCAGAAGGTGATCTCATTACCAAAAGATACAGGTTTGTGTGTGAGCAGTGTGAGGTAAATATTCTTTGTTGCCATCAGAAATGCATATTACTCTTACTGCATTTTTTTAACTTGGCTTTATTGTAACTTACATTTTCTGTGGTGGACTTTTTTATTTACACACACTGAAACTTTCCTTATGATTTAAAAAGCAAACTTTTCTTTCTCATTTGAGCTGCTGGTAGCAGGCTCTGTCTGAGGGTGAGAATTAATGCCGACCGCCCTGTCCCCTGCCAGGCTGCACTGACTCCCTCCGCCATCCATGCAACCTCTCCCATGCTGCTAAGGTCCATGTCAGACAGAGCCCCCTGTCATGTTCCCCTTTCACTCGCTGCTTTCTTCTGAGAGCTGTCACCACCCCCTGGAAGCACATCTTCAGTGTAGACACAAGGCTCTAACCAGCCCCGGAGGCAGGCTGTATATGTGAAAGTAAAATTAATGTCTGATGGGACTTGGGTTGCATCAGGCACATTCAAATTGCGGATTACTGCAAGACAGGCTGTCCTTGCACTGAGTATGGGAATTGAGCCTGCCTGAGAGTAAGCACAGAAGCTGCTAGCAGTAAGTCCTCCCCTCTCTCATTGAGACTGCAGTTCACTGGGATATGTTTAAAAGTCTTTGGGAGAAGTTCCCTAGAATGCCAGTAGGCAGGATTGTCACCTGCAGGGTAATTTTGAATTGCTTTGCCTCAGTTACCAATGGCAAATGTGTTAACATATCCCTCTTAATTTATTAAGAGAAATTTGAAGTGTGAGCAGCCAAGAATGGGAAAAGCAGGAAGTGCTGGAGGGAGAGCACATGTATATCTGGGCTTTTGTCCTTTGGCATATGCTTACCCTTGTTCTCCTCAACCGTTTTTGTTCTGCTTTTTAAAAAGGCCAAGTTATGGCCTTAGCACTTAACACTTCATGGGTAGTAGTATTGGGTGCTGGCAGTGGAGGCTACAGGGGTAGCCTCTAAGGGGAGAGGCCAGGGCCTGGCCTATGCTGGACATGGCTGGTGCCAGCCAACTCCAACAGACCATTTCTGAAAGAAAAATGTATTTAAGAAAGGGCAAAATGTTGCTCAGGAGTGAGAAAAATATATGACCAACAGCCCTGAAGGTAAAAGAAGGAGGGGGAGGAGGTGCTGCACACACTGGGGACAAAGACCCATCTCCTGCAGGCCACAGAGGGCCCTGGCAGAGTATGTTTGTCCTGCAGGGCTGCAGCCTGTGGAGAATCCACCCTGGAGAAGGCAAAAAGTGTGAGGAGGAAGGAGTTCAGAGAGGGGCTGTTATCACTGACTACAGTCCCCCAGATCCATCCCCCTCTGCTGCTCAGGGGAGAGGGCTGGGGAGGTAGAGGAGTCAGGAAGTCATGAAGAAGTGAAGCTGATGCAGGGGAAGTGGGGAAGAGAGAAGGTATTGTTTTAATTTCATCTTTGTTTCTCATCATCCAAGTCTATTTTAATTAGCAGTAAATTAAATTAACTTACCCCAAGTCGACTGTTGGTAGCTGTTAAGTGATCTTCCCGTCTTTATCTCAGCCCATGACCTTTTCTATCTTATTTTAAACCCCTGTCCTGTTGGGGGTGTCTGTGGGCTGGGTGGGTGTCTGTCAGCCAACCTACCACAGAATATACAGATTCGAAAGGCAGGGGCAAAATTGTATGCACGTCAGCTGTTCACAAGGTATTAGTCATGAAAAAAGCACAGGCAAGTTACAGCAGTACTGCAAAAAGCAAAGTGCAACAGTCCCCCAAGAAGTACAGTGAAAAAATCCCCAGGTTAAGAAACTGTCGTATTTCTATTAAATCTTCCTAACCTTGACCAAATGCACAGCTTTCTCATCCCTTTTCTTTTCCTGAAGTTTCCTCTAGACAAAGTGTAATGGCTTTATTTTTAAGATTGAACAACCTTTTCAAATGGCTGTCATTGGCGGATATTTAAATTCCAGCCTCACCATATGCCGTCAATTCAGGACTCCAGACAATAAACATGGAAGAACCTTGTATGAACTGAATGTTTCTCAACTTTATTAGAGTAATTCACATTTGGACCCTTTCCCTGCCCACACACTTCTGTGCCCTAAATCTGTATTTCCTTGCCAAGACAGGTACGCCTCTGATCTTTTTCCCCAAATAAATTTCCAGACTCCAAATAGAAAGCAATATAAAAATTGTACTGTTATCCTGCATCACCCCTTCTTATCCCTTCATGTCACAACTGGGTTTAGACCAGTTATGGACTCAAAGCAGAAGCCTCTTGATTTGCAGGGCAAGGAACCTGGTGGTATGTTTGTCTACCTAAAGCGTCCCCTCTGATAGTGTTCACTTGCAGTGCCTTCCAGTGCCAATCTTCTGGGCATCATTCAAATCAGCTCTTTCAAACATCTGTGTTTGAGGTGAGCTTTGAGATTTGGATTGCTGTCTGGGCTGGAGGTATCTTCATTGGTATGTTGGTACATTTCTATTATTGAACAAGGTGTGCAGCTGTGTAGTTTCTCAATGTGTAAATAAGACAGGACGTACAGCACATGCGATGAATTCATACTTGTCCACTTCAGTTTAAAGGAATTTGTCTTGTATGACATGTAAATTCCAATTTTAATATATCAAATCACCCTACAGATAAAAATGGATTAATTCTATGAAAATCTTTTTCATCTCTTTTACAATTTCAGTTTGGATCCTATGACCCTACAGTGGGAGAGGTCCTTACAAAAATGGAAGTGTTTTTCCTAAACATGCACATTCACAAATTAATTAATACAGGATCTGTTGTAATAGGTAAAAGAATTTGAGTTTCAGTGACTTGAGTTAAACACTGGTGAAAAATATTGGGTTTGCCTTCTCTTGCTGACTTACGTGAAAATCACGAATTGTGCTTTTGTAGCTGTGCACAGTAAATCCTACTGAGTTTTCTTTCCTCTTTCTTGAAAAAACAAGGCTCTGTGTTTCACGTTATTTAGCCTTACAATTCTTGTTGAAATTAACAGAAATGTGGCCGAAGAGTTTAAATGTTGAGCTAATAACATGTTCCTGGTTTTCAAGGTATATACTTGGTTTAAAATTCAAAAGTTCTTCCTTTCGTTGTGAGACCAGAAGGTTTTAGACACTAAACAATCTAAGAGTGGCTACACCAGGAGGTGACATGAGTGGGAGCTTATTCCCTACCAAATACAATATTATTTTAAGGCTGCTGAGTCCAGTAGCCAGCCCTGGTCTGGCTAAGAAGATGCTCTGGAGAGAGGCAGATTCTTATCTCTGCCACTTCCAAGAAAAACCTGTTGCTTCTGTTAGGAAATACCTGCCAGCTGCTACTTCTCAGGCTGTAAGGAAAACAATACTATTTTTTCCTCCCAGGTTCCCAGTGAAATGTTTGCTTCATGTTCATTTCTTCTGCAGTTAATTACCCCAAGTCAGACGCGTCTTAACAGCTTTACTTTTCTTGGAATAACAGTCTTCTAAAAAGTAACTTTTCATAGCCTGGAACAGGAAACTGTTGAAACAAAAAATTGGGTGGCTTTTGAGACAACCCTGACTCCTCTTTCACATTAGAGTTTCTGCCTAGAGTGTTTCTTAGCCTTCTTACCCTTCCTCCCTATTCCTCTTTTAAGACCATATAATAACATCTCAAATTTTTCCCTTCAACCTTTTTGTTTATGTTTAAAAGTAATCTTTAAAACTAGCAACTTCATACAATTCATAGATCCATGTAACATGCTAGTTTTGGCATTTGTTGTGGCTGGGGGGAGACTTGGTTGATTCATTTAGTTTATTCTGTCTTGACAAGTGGAAGTCTCCTAGTCAG
Source organism: Myiopsitta monachus (assembly GCA_017639245.1). Taxonomy (NCBI): domain Eukaryota; kingdom Metazoa; phylum Chordata; class Aves; order Psittaciformes; family Psittacidae; genus Myiopsitta; species Myiopsitta monachus. The sequence goes on along the minus strand of CM029917.1, from coordinate 66,518,766 downwards.
TAGGATTTCAGCATCATTTTGTTATGCTTCCCAGTACTTTCCATTGGGATTTGGAACCAGATTTTGGTACTATGTTTGCTGTTAGTGAATGCCATGGGCTGTACCTTGAGTGGTAGGTATTTCCAGTGTTAAGAACTATTAAAAGCACTGGCTCCCTGTGTTTCAAGTGGCATGAGCTTAAGCTTAGTCCTAACTATTATGGCAGAAAGCCTGGGACCTGTTGGAGCAGTCTGAGTAATGCACTGATCCTGCAAGCTCCTCACAAACATCTTCCAGTTTTGAGTACTACTTATGTGATATAGGTGCCCCTATTTCTCCAGTTTCTTAGCTTCTAGCAGGCACCAAGTGGGCTTATTCATTGTTCCTCCTTTGTATTTTAGTGTAGATCTAAGTTCTGATTGATGACAAATGGAGGGCTTCTTTCGGTAAGTTATTGACAGAAGTCTTCAACAGCAGCAGCAGCACACATCTTGGAACAAAGCAGTGCAAAGCATTGAGTATACACTCCACTAAAAACACCACTCCAGTAATAAGTGCACAAACACTGAACAACCTGGTAGGCAGGTGATTATCACTTAAAGTTTGTAATATACCTAGATAATTGGGAGTAGAAGCCAAAAAGGAAGAAAGATACAGGAGGGTGAGGAAATCCTATTCTTATAATGTAGGTGTCAGAGTGGATTCTGCACAAGGAATGACTGAGGAGGATTGGACTCTTCAGCGTGCGACAGAGGGGACTTAGTGGGAGGATAGCAGAGATCAACAAAATAAGGAGCAGTATGGAGAGAATGGACAGGGATGTGCTATTCCTTGTTTCATCTAATATCATATATGGGGCGCTCAGATGACGTGAGGAAGAACCAGGATCAGAATGAATGCAAGGATGTTGTTTCTTCACCCCAACATGAAGTAGCTGTATGAAATTCCTTGCCAAAGGATGTTGTAGATTTAAAAAAGTTTACACGTGTTCAAGAGGAGAACAGAGAAATATTTGAAAAAAGTATCCACGAAGGATTAGTAAATAAGGCAAATCACATTACTCTCAAGAAATCTTCTGAGCTGAAAGGAGTCTGAAACAGCAGCTAAGCAAAGTGCCATATACTTTGCCTCCTTCTCAGTCAGGCACCTGATTCTGGCCCCTATAAGAGACACTGGCCTAGAAGGGCCCTTAGGCTGAATCAACACTGGCTTTCCTGCATTCTCCAACCAAACCTGACATCACTCATGTTAAGACTGCTAAATCAAGATCACTTTCATAATTTGCTTTGGACAATGGCAGAGGACTTCCTCTCTATAGACCATGGATGAAGCAAGCTTTCTATCCCACCCGTTAAGTCCCAGTGAAAGATGAGGCCCACTTTGCATCCCCAGCAGGATGGAAGCTCTAGGGGAAAAGTTTGCTATTTTCATCATATAGACTTACCTAACATAGCACATATATTAGCATACATCAAATGTTTCAGTATAGATTAGTGCAATGTAACCTATTGTCAAATATTTTACTCTTGTGAAATGCCCCAAAAGATGGAATGATTTTATTTGCCACCTAGATCAATTTCCAAGAGATGAGTAATATGGAGTCTCAAAAATTGCCTTCTTCATAAAAGGCAAAGCTGACAGATGCAGGTTTTGTGGCTTTAAATTAAAAAACCTTGTAAAGATATATATATTAAAAAATAAAAGAGAACACAATGCTCTAAAACAAAAGCAAATAAAAATTCAATTGGCCTTTATATACTGGTTTTTGTACTCAGAAAGCAAGGTTTAATAAAATTCTTTAATTTTATGGCAGAAGACATGTCAAGTGCAGTTTACATTTCTCAGCCAATAATCATATTTTCTTGCAAGTGGCTGATACATTTATTTTTTAGAGACAGACACAACAAATAATAAGGGTTTTTATTTGAGACGAGAAACAAGCATTTTTATCAAGATGAAAGGGTTATAATAAATTTATGAGACCTCACATACAGCTGTAATATAATAAATTAGGAGGATTAATGGAATTGTGGGCTACAGTAACCCTCACTAGTAGAATGCCTATTTTATGGAGCTTGATAATATAGTTTATCATTGACTCCATGGGAATTCCCACAATATATTAGCTGTGGTGTAACAATAAAGCACACACAGTAAGAGGCATGTCTCTTTTGACACACATTCTCTTCCCACACTTATTTTACCAGGGAAACAACTCCGGTGCAGTTTAATTAAACTGCACTGCAATGAATTAGTCCAGGTCTTAGCCCCCTGACAGTGAGGAGCCTGGCATTACCACAGGGGGCTGTCCCCCAGTGACACCAGAGACTGCAGAAAACCTGGGAAAAAAAGCGTAGGGTCTCTCAAGTGACATTGTCACTGTGCAAGGCCTTAGCTGTCAATCACAGGGCCTGAAAAACTGCTTCGACCCCTTTGCATTCAACTTTATCTGCTTACATTTTTCACTTTGATCCGACCTGTAAGACGAGACCAGAAAGTGACGTGAAGAGGCATTTAGAAGACCTCCCCTTTTATGAAGAAGGCGGACTTTGGTGGCAGATAAAAACCCACGCCATGGGTGTTGAGCTGATGAGACTCTTAGTTATTTGCATGATTTTTAAAGTTTTCAGGCATAGGAACAAAACAAAATCGGGATTCTACAGAAAAGCATTTTTTGGTAAAGGGCTGTGTTCCAGGCAAGTGTCAAAATCTGAATCCAAGTGGGAAATGTTTAGGTTGCATGAGCAGATGAGAATCATGTTTCTACAGCCTCTGGGATTCCTTGGTGTTAGGTAGATCATTGGACTGCCTGAGTCTGTATTTCTTTGAAACAGAGCATAGCTTTAAATAGAAAAAAAATAAAATTCCCTCTGTATTTAGACATTACCAGGAACGGGAAGGTAATGAGAGTCTTCGGGAACTCTGACTGGTTACTTATCCCATTTTAAATAGGGACATCGAACTTTGTGGATGAGTTTGTCCATGTTGTGCTTGTTATATGACACCAGTGGATAGTGTAATGGCTTGTATTAAATCAGCTGAAGAGCAATCTGTCACCAAATTCTGGTTCCCCCAGAGGTGCTCAGAGGGAGTGATCAAGTCCTCTTAACTGGAATACACAGAGGTCTTCAGTCTCCCAACAAATGACATTTTCTACTCCTTTAATCGATGCTTTGTATCTTGAATCTGTCACTAGTACATTAAAACAACCATAAGTTGATATACTCTTCAAAGAAAGGTAGTTGATAATGATTTTTAAAACAACAAATTTAATTGTATAATTCTCATAATCTTGGAGGGGCATTTAACATGGACAACAGTATTTCCCTGGAGCCAAATGGAACATATAGAAAGGTAATTCCCAATAAAACAGCAAAATGGTCTTCCATTATTTATAGCTATGCCTGTATGGAACCTTTCATTAATTCATGAGACTGTTTAGGAGTAGAAAAGAAGAATTTAATCTTTCAAACACGCATTTTTAGTGAGAGTGCCTTGCCAAACTCAGCCTAACACTTTTTTGAACATACGTGCCATGCTGCTGAGGAATTCATTAGACAGTGGCAATTAGATCTCCAATCATTTGGCACTGCTGGAATTACTGCACTCTATTTAAATGCCAGACATGGTACCTTAGTGATTGGTTCATCCTGTTGCCACATTTCCATTGGCTACCGAGCCTGAGAAATGACAGCCACATTAGATGTCATGTAAAGCATCTGACCTTGCTCTCCTAGCACTTGATCTTTGCACTTCAAGTGGGCATTTATCATTGTCTTGCAAAGACAGAACTCAGGTGGTTCAGATTTGCCACTGGTTTTTATGTTATAAAGGCATTATAACATTCCCTTAACCTTATCCTTCTATCGCAGGAGGGATAGAAATACAATTTTGCTGCTAGCTGGCCAGGTGAATTTACTTGGTGGAGGGAGAGAAGAACAGGTTTGTGTGTGTCAAAAAACTAGAAAGAGGAGGTGTTTAGTCTCAGGGGACATACTCTTCAACTCAAGTTCCGTTATGCTCATCGCTGCTTTGCTAGTAGAGTGGAAGACTTTTATTAATCAATTTTCACTGCTTTGTTCTTTTTATGACACAGGGAATGCAGAGGTCAGAGATTTTCAAGTGGAATAAACATAGCAGATAACAGCAGCCACAGCTGCAAAACAATGGTCCCTCAGCTTCAAAAGAAACACAAAATCCCATCTGTAACTTGTAAACTTTTCATTAAATTTCTTTCAGTGTTGAAAATAATTGCTGTGGCTGCAGTTATCTTCTCAGATATGTATGTGAGGTTTCAGGAGGACTTCAGTTTTTTCCCTGTGAAGAATTCAACCCAGTGTGCTGTTCCTAAAAGAGATCCAGTAGAAAACTCCTGTTGGTTTTTTTTTATCCTAAAGTCTCATGAAGAAGGTAGTTGTGACTTTCTCAGGTATTGGTGTTTAAGTTTGCAGGTTTCTCAGTGTAGCAGAAATGGGTTAATGCAAACTGTGGGTCTGAAAGTCATGGTTAATGCCCATCTCTGTGGATAAGCTGACTGGATACCTAAACTGGTGGGAAAAGTTTGCTTCAATTTCAGAGTGTGAGTTTGGGGCATACCTCATCTTTTAACACTTGAAGGGATAAACTGAAATATGTTTTGAAAGTAAGGTCTGCAAAGTTGGGTTGATTTCACTTTAGGCATGGTATTTATTTCTCCAGGGATTTTACCTGGGATTCTCCCTCATCAGTGTAACTCACAAGTGTTTTTCTTACAGGCAGACAAGAAAAGGTAAAATTTACAGGCATCATTTTGTCTGACTACCCACTCTTATTTTAATGTTTTCCATGACCACAATTTTTATCCCAGCTATTAATGTCATTTTTCCTTAGTAGTTAAACAGATTTTGTTGTAATTACAGAAAAAAAAGAACCCCCCCCCCCCAAAAAAAAACAAAACCAAAAAGAAACAGAGAGGTTAAAAGGATAGAGCGGCTTTAAAATTCCAACTATTCAGAGTTTGTTTCTAATGCCTATTTTCACCCATCTTTCTTAAAATACATACTGATTAATAAAATTACTGTTCAGGAACAGGGTAGAGTTTACTGGGAAATCCTAACTTCTTATTGTTGGGTTTTACTTAACTGTTCAGGGAGAGATATGACATTTTTTCCACTGATTTCGTTCCCTTGACCCTCCCCAACTGGTGACAGTTGTCACCCAAATGTGGCAGTTTTTTAGGCCAAGGCTGGGAGCTTTTCTGGTTTTGTTCAAAACTGATTCTGTAAGGTGTTAGGTGTTGTGAAAATAAATATTCTGATTATAGGTTTTAAATGTTTTCTGTAATCTCAGTGTGGTTAGAACTGTAAACCACAAATCAGTGAATAAACCCACATTCCAGCATATTGCCTTACTGTGGGAATAGACACACATTCTGACTTCTGTGAGAGGCACGGCAGACTCTATCCAAGTATGAAAGAACAAAAGGAATGCTATTTTATCTCGTGATTCACCACCACAGTCATCAGCTAAAACACAGATGCAGCTTTTTTATTACTGCTACCAAATCCAAAGAAGTACAAAGCTTTTTCTTATGCTGAGCTGCAAAAATTAAGTGTATAAAACCAACCTTGTAGCTACAAAATGCACAAATTTGATCTAGGAGTTAAGAGAGCTTATATGATGCTTGACTTTCTTACCACAGCTCTTCTTGCCACTGTGGGCATGGCAATGGGATAATTGGTTCTAATGTGAGTTATGCACCCAGTGCCAAAGGTGAGGGTGAGAGTCAAGGTTAATGATCTGACAGTGGTGTCCACAGCAAAGGGAATTTTTGTGGCTCAGTATTCTCACTGAGGGAAGTAGCACTACATTCCGTCAAAAAACCTTTACTTTCTAATTTGACTTCTGACTAGATCTAGTTTCTGCCTTAAAAACTTCAGTAATTAATTTCTGTGATTTGAAATTGTAGAACAAATACATTGGCATGTCTGATCACATCGCTTTTACTAGCAGCACATTTGTAAAGTTAACCTAGAATTCTATGTGACAGGGTCAAACCATCTATTTTTTATGTTTCAGCTTTCATCATAATGCAGTTTCAACCAGAAATGCAATCCATAAATTTCAGTGCAGTGGCACAATATTTGGCACATTTTCATTGCATTTTGTGTGGATGAAGTCTTGCTGTGTCTGAATGTACGTAAGCAATGTCTGAAATTCACAGCTGCAAGGCTTTTTTCTTAATCACTGCTTTTCTGGATAGCAGGTGTTTTAAGAGGCTGTAGAAATAAATCTATTTGCAGAGGATATAGAAATAAATCCATGGCTTACTAGCTATGCTAATACAATTCTTAACATCTGAGGACATTAAGCTACAATTGAATTTGAAGGCCATGTTGATTCTGTGTACCTGAGCTTGAGACTAAACGTAGTTGCTGTTCACTAGCTGGGCCTCCTGCTGAGGATCTTGACATCAAAGAGACAAACTAGCTAAGTCATAATTAGCCCCAAGCTTGTTTGGTGTAAATTGTAAACAATATATCAAGTTGACTAATTGTAATGAGTCTAACTACCAGACACTGAACCTTAGGGATTGGCGCGCCTTGTCGCCACATTAGCTCTTGATACGGCATCTGAGAGAAGAGCAGTGCACGGTCTGTGCGCCAGGAATCCCAGCACTTGAACCCGGCGCTGCTTCGGAACATCCATCACTGTCTGCAGCAGGCAGGAGTCAGGTGCCCCTGCTTCTCTGGGGTTTGCGCAAACACAGCTACTCAGCTGCAGGATTTCTCACATTAATCTGCGCAATTTGGGAGTCTCCTTCAGAGTTAAAAAGGTTGAACGCCACCAGAGAAATTGTCAAGGAAGTTACAGGCTCTGTGTTGCCATTTTTGGTGATCGAAGCTGTCTTCTGAGACACACAGTTTGATTCTTCCTGTTCTACCTCAAAGTGTTCAAGCACCTTGAAGCTGACACATCTAATCTGTAGGAGCTCACTAAATATTTATTATTTATTGGGAAGATTTTCCCTGATGTCACATAAAACCAAACAGCACTAAACTGTGCAGGAAAGAGTCCATGCATTTTAACAAACAACACAACCGCTTGATCTAGTAATTCTGCCTGACTGATACAGATTCACTGTACTCCCACATCACCACATGCTACTCTAATTTCAAAGTTAGAGGTTCAAAGGCTGTGTAATAGGCACAATATGAGAAATGGCACATGTTTGTCTATGGGTGTCTGCTCTATCACAGTATCGACACAATAAAGGACTAGATTAAAGATTCCTAATGGGACAGATTTTAATTAGCTCATATTAACTCTGAATATATGAAATATATACACACACCTATATCTTGGCGAATGTGTAGTGACATAAAAGAACAAAGATGAATGAACTTGCAAACCAGCAGGTTATTACAAGATAAGAAAAATAACCCTTATGTTCTTTTGTGAGCTCTTGGTGAGTTTAGCAACCTACCTGTCTTAGCAAGCTATTTTTCTCTGTTTATCCTTACTGAGAGAGTTTTTCCCTGTTCCTCAACCAAATTTGTTCTTCTAAGTACTTTGGGTCTGAAAGAAAAAGAAAAATTGAGGAAAATATTTTTAGGAGCAAAGAGTATACATAACATTTGATACTGAACTATGGTGCAAGGATGCAAAAATCTTTCAGAATTCAACTGCTGTACACACTAAGGCATAAAATGTCTGCTTGCAAGAATTAAGGGCTCTTTCACTACTCAGTTACAGGTCTTACTTTATTGGAAAATGAAAATGCTTATTGTGTTATTTCTGGCTCTCAGAGTAGTAGGCGTAACTTTTTCTGCCACCTATGCAGACGCAGATCCTGACCCAGGTCATCTTAACTGCAATTCTGAATAGACTTTCTCCCAGAGCCAGGGAGAATCACCAATGACATAGTTTCTCAGTCTCAAAGTGAACAAAAGAAATGCTGTCTTCAGCCTCATAAGGACCCATCGTGAAAAGGGAAGACCATTGTCTCCTTCCCTTTAAAGTACGTTTAGTGCATCAAGGCTGAGGAAGTTAGAGATAGCAGCCAGCTGCCCACCAGCCCGATGCAGAATCCACTCCTCTCATCAGAGCTGCCATAGCCCTGCAGGGTCATCGGGAGAAGTGAGCAGTGCAAATGTATTCCAGCCATTAGTCATCTAGTCAGTTATTACGGTAAGCCCAGAAGAGAAGTTTTGAGTTTTACTTCCTGGCTTTTAGCAATAGAACCACACTGGGAGAAAGTATGTATGAGAGTCTATTTGCCAATGTCCTCTTTCAAAAGGACCTTACCCTTGTGGCTACTCTCCTGAAGGACAGTGGTGTCTGTGTTTGACAGGCTGGTTTTTGTAAATTATTTGTTGTGTTTGTGGCATCTGTGCAAACTGTATAAACCAGCATTTCAACTGTATCAGATTAGCCTGCAATACCACTTCTAATCACTTTATATTGGAGTTACCTGTCTCCTTTGACCCTTAATTAATCTGATGGGGTTAATTGTTTATAAACAACTCAGGTGTTCCTGGATTTCTCACAGATTCTCTTAATTTAAACACTGCAGCTAAAAATACTTATCACAATAGCAAGCTTCTAACTTTGTACTTTATAAGACTGAGGAAGCTATGCATCCCAGAAGCTCTGGAGTGACTGGTTTCTGAAGCAAACAGACTTTACAGGCCAGTTCACAAACACCAGAAAACCAAAACAGAATTGTTGTGTCACAAACTGATACTGCCCGTGTCAGCCAGACTGTGAGATAAAAAGCAGTTTCTACCAAGTGGGAGTCACTGTCCCCTGGAATCTGAAACCCAAGTGGGCCAACATAGCTGGTTTATTTTAGTGCAATGGGAAGAACAGTGAGTCTTTGTCATAATGACAAAGGTATAATTTTTGCTTGTCACCAAATCCTACCTGAAAAGAGGGCACCAAAGATGTCATGCTGTACCTTTTCAGTTTGTGACAACAATAGTGTCCCTGTGGTCCCCAGCATCCCAGGAAAGATATTCCCCATTTTGAAGGGATTCAAGATTCTAAACAGGGATGCACCTGGCACCAGGTCAGAAGTTTTGCTAGCTCAGAACGATGTTCAGAGCTGCAGATGTGTAGCTCATGCCCCAGGCTTAACATGGTCTCAACACTTCATCTGAGTTGCAGGAATATGTTTTGGAATTAGCTACAACTAACCTTGCTGCGCCACAGGATGATGACAATAAATAGCCTTATCACCCCTGTGCTGAGCTGATAAAGGGTCAGCCGGGCTCCATCAGGCACACGCAAGTTGGTGCACTTTGGAATCGCTGTTTAATACCTGTATTACAGAACCTGTTGTTTGCCAACAGGGTGTGCTCCCCTGAGGCAAGTCCACAGAAGAGATGCATAAAGCAATTAAGAAGATTGTTATTCTAAAGGGCCATATCAGCTTACCCTTTTTATTATATTGCTCTCCCCTGGAGAGCTATCACAGGGATCCAGGGAATCAAGCAATAAAAAGCCTCACCTTCATTAAGCCTGCATAGCCTCAGTTTGTAGCAGCCTTATTTTTGCCTAGTGTTTTTATACCCCAGAAAGCAAGTCATGTGTTTTCCCCATGGTTAATGTAGAAAGTCAAAAGAAGAGCTTTTAATTTTTGGCCAACCACTATTTTAATCATACTGAAAGAAGATTGAGTTTGCATGAAAAAGGCAATACATCTAAACCACAAAAACATCGGTGGGGTATGTCTGCTTTTTACAACAGGGCTGGAGGAGGTAGCATTTGAAGGCAAAAGTGTAGTTTTGTGGCCTGTTAACCATATAATCTGAAACCTATATTATATGTAAGATTATCCTTTACCTCAGCTACTGTGGGATGGTGGGGATCCAGCCCTTCATTCCTGCCTGAGTCTACATCTTCACTGGCCATTTGGTCAAGGTGAAATCCCTTGACTATAGTTAGCTGCCTCGATTTGAAAGGCTCTTCCTGTTTATTTGGTTGGTTTGGGCTTTTTCTCTATTTGTAATGTTATTTTATTAATACAGTTTTACCAAATCTTGAGATGATCAGACTTTCCTCTGGTTTAAATAACTTAATTGATGATGTGGTTATTTTATAGACTGTTACTGTGCTTTGGAACTGGTCACTGTGGGTACATCTCAATTGGTTTTACTTCTTTGGGGATCACATTTGCCAGGTTTACCACTCTGGGTATTTTACCTAAGACATTTTGTGCCTCTCCTATGAAAATGCAAGGAATAAAACTGATATACTGGGACTGAATACTTATGTAGACACGTACAAATTCTAGAGTGTAAATGTATGTACACTGATGTTTGCTTCAGTCTTGAGCCCAAATTAGGATTTGAATTTAAATACAATGATAATGAAACAGTTGGTGAAGTAATTTTAAGAGTCAGATGAGGATAAGTGAACTATGTACAGCATTTTTTTTAGTCACTGGAAACAGAACACACATCAAACATAAGTTTAGGTATCATGCTATAGCAGAATGAATCACAGTATCCATACTTTTTAAATGACGATTTAAACATTTTCACGGCTATATTCTTGTAAAAGTTTCATTTAACTATGGCTTAAAGAATGCAGTTACTTGGAAAAAATGAATATGTTTTTTAAGCAGCCCTGCACTAAGATCTGACTGTGTAGCCAGAAAGAAAATAAATGATGGCAACATCTTTACTTCCCTAAATGTACAAAGGAAGTTTAACTCTGAAATAATTTCTTTTATTAACACTAAGATCCTGATTTGACTTGTAAGATTTGGTAACTTATGCTTTGTTGTAGCTATTGCTGTAGGAATCTGGTAAAATTACAACTGACATCCCAATATTTGAATTTGTCTCTCTGTATCAAGCACAATATTTTTGTCGCAACCTGCTTTTCTATTCTCTCTTAGAAAACCGGTTCTTTTTGTAGTTTGCTGTTTTCTTGGTTGCGGTGGTATATCCTTCAATTTCAAATGAGAACTAAGCCTAGCAGCATGTGTTATATCATCAGTATACATTACTGCTGGAAGGAAACACAGCTAAAAAATCTTAATGGCAAATTCATTGTAAGATGTATAGTTGTGTCCACTAGGTAGCAGTTAATGATATCAGGCCACTAGGAGTGGTGTTTTGGCTATCAGTGATGTAATCTATCCAGAGAAGAGAGAATAGTGGTTTTCTAATGAAATATTTCTATGATTATGCTAATTCTGCGTAGCGACTCTGTGGTTCAGATTTGGTGCCCACACCTTTCTGGATGTTAGCAAACTCTCTTGATATCACTACTTCCTTGGAAGGCTGTTGTTCCTCCTGACCTCTGTGATACCTGCTCCTGAACCAGTTTATGCTATGTCTGTGGGGAAACACCTTTTCATTGTTTGGGTTCATCAAAGAACATACTGGTTAGCAGGAGTTATCATATCTAGTTGTCCCTACTTATAGATTTGCTACATGGCTAGGAAAGAAATGCCTAATTAATAGTCATTTACTTTGAACTCATCCTTTACTTATTCCAGGGTAAAATGGTAATAGAAACATCTGTTTAAAGCACCATGATTAGCTGACACACTTCCAGATATTCATAACAGATATAGATGAAGGAAAGCACATAATCTACTTGCATGAAGATTAAATGTAAAATGACATTTTTTTTCCCCACCCTGCCATCCATTTAGATCTCAGTCAGATCAGTGAACTGAACTGACTCACCTTACACTTCTGAGCTCCTAGGAAAACCCTGGTGCCAGAGGTAGGAAGCACGTGGCCAGTTTTGGGGACACTGTAATAATTAGCTAACTGGTCCAGCCTTTTATTTGCTTCTGATCTATTCAACTTGCTCCTGCTAGTCAGGTGTTTGCTACTGCTCTGTTTAAGAGAAAGATCTGACACTCCTTTAAATAGTTTCAATTTGGGTGTCACTCTTTTGGAGATGCAAAAGTTGTTTGGTTGAAGCAGAACTTGTCTCTTGCACTTGACTGGCCAGTTAAGAAGTCTGACTTGCAAGAGGTAAAACTCTTTCTTCCAGTTTTCCTGACTTGCTTCATGTTGTTCTGTATCTTAACATGTAGTTCATTATTAGGTCTTAATTAGACAAGACATCGCCTACTCATTGCAGGGGGGTTGGACAAGATGACCTTTGAAGGTCCCTTCCAACCCAAACTATTCTATGATTCTATGATCACTTTGTGGTGTCAACAGATGGGGGGGGATTATACCCTTAAGCCTTTTTTTTGGCATTATCATATCAGCAAAGTTTTTGAAGTGCCAATAAGGGGAGTAGGTTGGTTTGAAAGGGGGGTGTGTGTGAAGGAAAATCATAAGTAAAATGTATGTTAAAATAAAACTGGAATACTAGTCCTACAGATGTTCAAAACCATAAATTTGTCTAGTCCTGTTCAAAATCTGAATTGGTGTCTATACAACAGGACCAAACACAGAATTAAAATGTAGATGAATCTCAAACCAAAATCCATATGACATGCAGCAGTGCTGGGCAGTCATCATCAAGAACATCTGGGTAATGAGCAAGGAGGAACAGAGGAGCAGGCTGAATTAATTCCTCTCTTCATCCTTAAAGGTAACCAGAAGTCTTGAGCATATTTGCCATTTTTACCTGGTATCTCCTGGATAGAAGCATGTGCTATGTAGCACACATCCAAGGGGAGCCTGAGACATCCAACCTTCATGTGTGTGTTAAATTGAGGAAGAACTGTAACTAGTGCATGCATGCTGTGTCGTCAGTCTGTGCCTGTGTAAAAGCCACTGGTGTGAAATTTGCATTCAGAACAAGAGGCTCACACTAAGTGGGGCAGCCTGTAAAAACCCAGACAAAAGGCCAGAGTCTTTGTATCCCACCTGGAGAAAATCTACACGTGGAGAAAGCAAGAGTGTCTGGGAAATATGGAGAGTCCTACTCTTGCCACTGTTTGGGCAAGCATTTATGTGACTCTTTAGGGATAAACTGTGCCTAAGAAGATGCTGTTATTTTTAATTAAACTTAAACCTATGCTTCTACTCTTAGATTATTCATAGAGTGCTGCAGCCTCAGGGACTCAAGCTGGTGAGACTGATGTCCCTGATCATACCATGGAGCTTGGTTTAAACCTAGGTTGCAAACAGCACGGCCTCCAACTCAAGCTTTTTAGAAACTGCTTTCCCTAGAGAATAGATTTTATGATGTAAAAATAAAAGGAAGACCATGTAGTCTTTGCTACATGATCTAGATACATAAAATAGTTTAATATTAAATGACCTAAATAAAATAAAGCTGGGTCCTTGATCTGTTCTGAATGGAGCAAAGAAAGGGTGAGAGAATAAACTTTTTTTTTATGTGGACACATCATAGATATGAGAAGCATTCAGGCAGCAGGATCATGAGTAGCATGCATGACCGTATAATAGCCTGATAAAATAAATAAAGGTGGATAACATCCTGTTTCATTTATGATGTATCATACTGTAGAAGAGTGGCATTTTCTTTAGTTTGAGTTCCAACAGGACAAATAAGTATCCTATTTGCACTTCATTTAACGAGATACAGATTGTAAGAATGTGGCATGCAGAGGTAGTCGCCTCTTCTCAAGTGTTTTGGTTTGCATGTAGAAATAGCAGAAGGTGCTTGTGTGTTCACTTACTAGTATTCACTTGTGAGTATGTGTGTGAGAGACGGTACACCTTACTAGGGATGCTTTCAAAATTGTGGCTCTAATTCTCTGAGAAAGTATTAAGAACAGGCTTGGGTTTACCATGCCAGACAAACAAAGATAAGCACCATGAAGGTACCAAAAGTCATAGAAAAAAATATAAAATCATCATAGACTTCATAATTTTCTCATCACAGGGACTCTCCAAAGAACTATAAACCAAGGGAACAATTTTTTGTCAAATGTCTTTAGTGACAGGCATCACTGTTTCACTGTGGTACATTTACCTGCTGTAAAACTCATCTCCAAATTAACAGCAAAAAAACCCTTCTTTTCCTTTCCCACTTAAAAATAAAATGTATGATTTTTAAGGGCTATGTTTTGAAATACCTACTTCAAATCAACACTCGCAAGCATTTTATAGTCAGTCTCAGCTTTTTCACTACTGACTTCCACTGCAGGTTAAGGAAATCGAAATGAAAGTTCCTGCATTAGTAGCTATTCATTAAAGTCACATTTTCACAGCTCTTTTGTGTCAAAAAAAAAAAACACAAAGTATTTATGAATTTTAACAAATGTAAATTCACAGAATTTGTGCATCAAACTAGTTTGATTCTAAGCTCTCTTTTCTAAATACATGTTAGGTTGCGTTTCTCAAATGTATTCAGCCATGTGATATGTAGTACCAGCTCATTCATATCAGATGAAGTGTGACTGGAAATAAAGCCGGATCTTTTTAAGAAGACACAGTCCTTGGCTCCATATTTCCAAACCAAAATAGCCATGTTCATTGTATTTTTCCCTACATTTCATTACTGCTCTTCTTCCTTCTAAGTGCAGACTAATGTAAAGACAATCGCTAAAGGAGCAGCAATCATAATACCCTATACTAACTAAATTCAGACTTACCGCTACCCACAGGAGAAATACATGACAGATCCATTGTTCTGTATTAGCAGGATATTGTCCCAGTATATGAACACATGCAAACTTTGAAGGCTTTGAATATTTAAGGCAAGACACTAGTGGCTCATCCCAGTGGGAACCACAGAAAAGGGGAACCTGATTAAATTTAATGTCATTGTCACTTTTTTTTCCATTGCTAAGAATTATATAGGTAGCCATAGCTACCACACTGTTCAGACACCATGACCACAATATTCTCCCTCAGAGGTTGGCGTCAAGGGCTGAATTATTCACTTCAAGAATGTGATTCATTAGTAGAAGCGATTCTTGCAGATTAAAAGATTTGTCAGTATATAAAATACATGTACATATTCTAGCAGCTTATTTTAAAAATCAGTGGTACACTCTCACTAACCTTAAAAGGCACCGATGTTTATTAGTACAATTTAAGTTTGGAGCACATCTGCCCCTGCCCCGTTCAGAAAGCCCTGAAGTAACTGAGCAGCTTTTTACTGGTTACTGTACAACGAATTATGAAGTTGAAAACTAAGGCAGGAATATATAAAAGGCTACTTAGATACCCTGCAATTAGAATAAGAATGTTTTAAAACTAGTTTCTTAGAAATGTTTGCCTACTTGAACTGTCCCCTTATCTATTGTTTATTCTGTCAAATGAAACCTCAAATAAATATTCCGCTTAACTGTGGAAAGCGCATAACTCTGTTTCTCCACTGCTGTTTTGCTGCTAACTCCCATCTTCCCCAGACTTGCCTCACAGTGTTATTCCTAAGTTGGGTAGACTAATTAGACTCATTTCCATCCCATATAAGTTCTGTAAGCATGCCTCATTTACCACTCACTGAGATACATGAATAAAGAAATGTCTCTATCTACGAGGCTCTGCCCAGTGTAAACCAGCTGGTTCCTCATACATGTTTAGAGAACAAGATTTTTTCCTGTATGTGATACCAGTAACTGCTTTTATAATTTTTCCTTTTTACTCACAGGGAAAATTGAGTTCTAAATAAATCTCCAGCTCACAGGGCTGACAAAGTTTAATACTGCAGCAATCCTTTCACATATGTCTATTACTCTGACTCAATATCACAGAGTTTTGCTGAGTTTAGGGATGCAACAATGCTGAGCATGCGATGGGCCGGACCATTAACATAAATGCAACTTGATCTCAGTGGGGAAGCTGATGACAGGCAAAGTGGCAGAGAGCCTATTCTATCCCCCCTAATTGTTTCCAGCATGTAGAGTATCGCAGGATGACTGGGAAGAGCTGGTAGGTGAGTAGAGAACTAACAGCCCTGCCCTGAGTGCTTTTCTCAAATCCGTCAAGCCCCTGGATCTCTGCTTAAAATCTGTGGAAGCTGCACAGGATGCTCACTGCAAATCAAGGCATGAAGCTACACAAGTCCCATAGAGCAAGAGGCAAAATCTGAGAGCCAAGAGAAGAAATAAAGATGCAATTACAGAATACTTGTAAACTGGTCCACACGCCAAAATTCCCTTCAATGACTGAAAGAAGTTAAATGAAACTGAAGAAAATGTGTTAGTCACAGAGTGGCAATTATGTTACCCTAGACAGAAGTAATCATTTATTACTATTTTTAGAAGTGTTTGGGTTTTTTTCAAATTAATTAATCATACTACATTGTTGTCCAGAAATACTTCATTATCCTAATTTGAATTCAAGAAAGGGCCTTCTGAATAATATAGGCAGGCATTTTTGAGTAGTTAATGTTCTAAGTTAGCAAAAGGTAATCAAACTACTGTAGCTTCTAACTTGCCAAAGGCCCGTACTCAAATTGGGCGTTTTCTTGCCCTGTGAGCAGTTCTTTGAAATTAAGGTACCTAGTCACAGCAGAACTGATGTGTCAGAAACAGAGTGGCCAGCAGGACTAGGAAAGTGATTGATCCTCTGCACTCGGCACTGGTGATGCTGCACCTTGAATACTGTGTTCAGTTTTGGGCCCATCACAACAAGAAAGACATTGAGGTGCTGGAGCATTACCAAGAGAAGGTCAACAAAGCTGGTGAAGGGCCTGGAGCACAAGTCTGATGAGAAGTGGCTGAGGGAACTGGGGGTGTTTAGCTTGGAGAAAAGGAGGGTCAGGGGAGACCATTTCTCTCCTTATAACCACACAAAAGGAGATTGTAGTGAGGGGGTGTCGATATTTTCTCCCAAGAACAAGCACTAGGACAAGAGGAAATGGTCTCAAGCTGTGCTAGGGGAGATTTAGACTGGATATTAGGAAAAATTTCTTCACCAAAAGGGTTGTCAAGCATTGGAACAGGCTGCCCAGGGAAGTGGTTGAGTCACCATCCCTGGAGATATTTAAAAGACATGTAGATCTGGCACACGGTAGCATGGTTTACTGGTGGACTTGGCAGTGCTAGGTTAACTGTTGGACTCAATCATTTTAATGGTCTTTTCCAACCTCAACAAGTCTATGGTTCTAATGATCAGTAAGTCAGACCAACAGACCCTCCGTTTAACAAGACAACAAGCACCACACAGCTCTAGTCTCTTTAGAAGTTGGAGCCGATGTGGCTTCTGATTGCCATGCCATTTTCCTTGAGGTAACCCAAATCCCACCATAAAAGCCTGAATTTGTGCCAGCATGAGGGAGTAGCATCATGAACAGCTGTGACCTCCTAGAGAGGTGTGCAGTACTGCTGGAGCATGGTGTGCCCAACGCCAATGCTCTGGTTTGGTCCTTCACGTGAGATGGAGTGTGCCTGCCCCAGGCACTGCTGGTGGTGGGAGAGCTACTGGCCCATCATCCCCTGCTTCCCTCCTTGCAGGGGGATGCTTGCACTCTGGAAGCCACTCTCAACAGCAGAAGCGAGATAATCAGAAAGTAAATATTGCCCCAGTGTAGTTTTAAGTCAATATTTTGGGCTGCTGCCTAGCCTATTTGATGACAGCCAGAGCTGGAGGTCACCTACCTGTCGACGATGGCACCAGGAGAACAAGAGGCAGAGTCAGCAACCTCCCTTGCTACTGTTCAGCTAGGTTTGTTTGCTGATGGAGCATGTCAATCACAAAACTCATCCCAGCCTCTTCAGTGGGAGCTTTTTGCTGGTACAGACGAGGGACAGCACTCCTATTTTTAATCCTTCTGAAAAGGGTTTTGCCTCTCAGAAATTTCTGGGAGATACAAGACAGAAATCTGGAGGGTTTGCCATGGAACCTGAATGGGATCAGGATTTGGTGCCTAAACACTGAAGCTTGTGTCCACTACACAAGCGAGAGCTGAGTCAGAGGCCAGCTGTATAAAGCAGGTGGAAAGCCGGGACAGCTGCTCTGCTCTGCAAAGGAAGCCTGGCATCTAGTGGACATTTAGTTGTTACATCACTTCTAGCTTTTTTGGTTAGTAGAGCGGAGGGCTACCTATCACCCGCCCCAAAATTGGTCCTGACCCTAAGTTCGTGTCCCTGACTGCAAGTTGTAGTGAGCTTTAGTCATAATCGTGATTAAAAATTCACTGACAACTTTTAAATTTGACCCCTGCCTCTTAAAAAGGTGCAGTGGACTGTATTTTAAATAACTCTTCTTTAAACTTGCTTTTGTGCCATGCATCCTATTTTCTGTGCTTTTCCCCCAGAGTGAATGTAAACGTGGAAAATACAATATTAGAAGATACGTGAGGAAGTCATTCTGAATACATGCTCAAAATGAGAAATGCAAGGTATAATATCCATAAAATACCACATGAAGAGCCCACATTATAGCATTTAATGTAAGATTCTCTTTTATTATTTGTTCCAACAAGATGCGAACCCTCCTATATTTCTTCTTCCCTTGCATTCTGAATTCAGTGTGAGTGCACATTACTCTCTTTGAGCATCAAGTTGACATTTAAGTGAGGTATATTTCTTTTTATTTTCTTTAATATTCTTACACAGAGTTTCTAAGAGGCAAAGGTGTAAGTATGTGTTATGCTGTATAGTTGCTTTAAATAGATTTGTTCCTTTCATATACAGCAATATTTTTTTGTACTAACTCGTGCTAACTTATATCTTACTATGCACTTGGACCTATTAAAAATGACAATATTAATTCTGAAAGACAGTAATATGCAAAATTAACAGGTCCCTTCCAACCCAAATTATACTATGATTCTATGATCCATGTAATAATTCAACAGGTTTATATTTATTAAGTAAAATTGTATTATATGGGGTTTAAAAGTACTTCAGGGAAAAACTAAAATGCATTATTTTCTCCTAACTAATTCAGTAAGACTGCTACTACAACTGATGGACCTAAGCCTGTGGTAATGTCTTAGCAAGAAAAGAAGGTACGTCTTCAAAACTGACCTTGAGAGTATTCCAGATCCCAGTGGCAGTTTTCTCCCCCTGGTGGCTATCAGAAAGGGCTTCTTTCCGGTTCCACATCGGCAGCATCCCTCGCTCCTCTCTCCCTGCTTTGGCTCTTGGTGACCAGATTTCTGTCGAAAATGAAAGTTGCTAGTGGACCAATAGCACAGAAGTCATCTTTTGCTACAGATAGCAGTATAGCAGTGGAGAGAGATTTCTTCATACTGGCACTCAAGGCATTAATAGAGCAGTAATGAAATTCTTGACATGCAGATGATAGAGCCTTGCTCTGGTAGAAGATTCAGCCATGACTAGATTGTTTCATGAAACAGCCATAGAAAAGACAAACGCCTAAGAATATGCATTTTATTATTTTTATTATAAAGGAGAAACGTGCTTGAAATTAATTTGTTTATAAAGCTAAGAAATGACAGAAATGTTAATGACTTCATTTGAAAACTGAACTGTCAGCATAGCAGTGAGTTAGAAAATAAGGCACCACAGTACTTGCTAGGGAATATTTAGCAAATATCCTCTTGGCTCTTGCTATGCAAGCAATACAATGTGTTTATTTGTGTTTAATGTGCTGTGCCAATTAAAAGGCACATTTGATTTCATCCCAAAAGGTTTATTCTGTTTTAACTGAAAATCTCAACAAAGGCTTAAATGTGAAGCATGTCTTCAGAAGCACTTGTCCTGCCCTCCAAAAAGAAGTGAATATAAAGGCAGAAACTGAAAAAACTCTGGAGATTAGTTCTTCGTGGTACTGAGCTCCTTTTGTGCTAGTTCTCACAGTGAAAAAGGGGCCTTTTATAAACATGTGGTAAACGAGCTAACCAGGGGGAGCATTGCATTTATATGGGGTCATGTCCATTAGCCAATAGGCATTTTATGGATTGCTATATCATCTTGGTTTCTCCATCTCTGGGGCAGGAGACACATTAGCTGTATGACCTCTGTGCTCCAGCTCTTGGCTTTGCTGGGATCACAGGAGAAGGACAGAAGACTACCCTGTGTCTGTGCTGGCTATAGTTGTCTGTCCTTTTGATGTTCATCAGAAAGTGTGGTTGGCAGCAGGGAAAAGATAACTCTTGTCAGCCCCAACCCTTAGCAGACCAATAAATATCTGACCTCAGCAATGGCTGCAGTTACCGTAAGAGGCTGTGGAGTCTTCCTGCAAAGCCATGGCCTGTCTTTCCTTTCGTCTCTATGCTACAGAGAGGCAGATAGCATGGAGAGAAGAAGAGGCAGGTAGCTAGAAGCAGTGGTATCTATCTCTAAGAGCTGTAGGTCAGTTCATCATAGCTTGAGAACCAGAGTCCTTATTCAGCATTTGTCTTTTCTTTTTGTTCTCACCTCAGAAGCAGGAGCTGGGAATTTGCGCAGTTCTTACTTCCCTAAAAATCTAGTTGCAACCTATATTGTAAATAGACTCTAACATTGAGTTTTATCATTTGAAGTATATATAAAAAAAAAATTGTAATGTGTTAAGTGTAGCTGGAAGGGGCTGCAGGAGATCATCCCATCCTTTCTTTCCCTGAAGGTGGGATCAACTATGTTAGCTTTGACAGATGTTTGCCTACTTGTTTCTTAAAAGTTTCTACTGATGATGAATTCACAACCTCACCAGATGTTATACTCCAGTGTTTAATTACCTCTTTGGTTTGAAAGAATTTCTTAAGCCTAATGCAATCACTACTTGTTCTGTTTTTCACGAAAATAGGGGACAGATGTTTCTCTACCTCTTGCAGTTCCTTACCATGTACTTGCAGGCATGTTCCTCTCAGCAGTCTCTGCTTTATATTCAGCATGTCCTGTTTATTCAATCTTTCCTGATTAAACGATCTAGAGAAATGAGAATAAACAGAGGTCTTTCCCGAACTATATCCAATTTGACCACAACAAAAATAGCTGTATGTCCCAAACTACATTTGGACACAGTGCTCTTGCCTTACCAGGCATTAGGTATAACGGTTCTACTCAAAAAAAGAACGATTTTGGTATGTCCTTGTTTTCATACAACCGAACATGGTGCTTCCATTTTTCATAGTGGCACGACCTGTTATCACTTCTAGGTCTGCTTCTCCAGAATGGTTACATAGGCATTTCCCCCGCAAATGGTATTTGTACCGCTCTTTTTATTGTTCTGTGCTTTTTGCTGTTGCATAACATGTAATTTTTTTCAAACAAGTTCTTTAATTTGCAAGATCAATTTGAATCTTAATCTTGACCTCCAGTATGCTTACAGTCCTGTCTCAGTTTGGTGTCACTTCAAATCTGCTATGTGCAGTGTGTATCCCTTGACCTGGATTGTAAATACAAGGACTGGACAGAAGCCATGTGATTGATACATTCTTCTGTGCTGACCACTCACTACTGGGCCATTAACCAATGCTAGAGTTTAAGCTGGATTATGTTTCTATGGCTTATGGATATCACAGAATCTTAGAATGGTTTGGGTTGGAAGGGCCCTTAAAGATCGTCTGTTATGCTACAGGATACCCCAAATTATGGGTAAGTCATAAAGACACACTGTGAAAAGCTTCACTGAAGTCAGCATATATAACACTTGCTGTTTTCCCTGTATTCATAAGTCTTCCTGCTCTGATTCAAAAGAAGTTAAATTGGTTTGACATCACTTTTTCACAAATCCATGCTGGCTGTCACTGCTTAGCAGGGGGTGTGGGTGTGCATTAAGTTCTTACAACTTCTTGGCATTTTATTGGCATAATCATTCCCTCTTATTAAGTTTTTCAAGCTTCAGCTGGTCACATTGTAGTCTTTTCATTTCAAAGTAAATAGAAAATTTTTCTATGCAGTTATCAACAGCAAACCATCATCCTATCCCCAAACGTGTGAAGCTTTTACTGTGTGTAACTAGTTAAAAGGAAGTCTAATAACAGTAACCGTTACTTGCAAAGGTTAGTATATGAAAAATTTCAATTCAAAGCAGTTACTATTTGACAAATGTTATGTAAATCCCAGTGTAACTATGTGAGCTTTTCTAAATCCCAAAGTTTTAAACACATCTTCTTAATAATACTATCAAGTTTGGCAACAAGAAGTAAAAATATTTTTATTGAGATGTGTTTTTATAAATAAGGTTTGTTTTCCTGGAAAGCAACACAGTGTATTTATCCCATTACAGAAACAGAAATGAAGGAAGAAACACTGACCCTAGGAGTGGAAGCACACCTATATTTTATCTTTTCCTGTATGCAAAGTAAGGTATTTACTCAAACCTTTACTCAAGTTTTTAAATACCAAAAATTGTTAAAACAGATTGCAGTAAGTTATAAAGAAACTTGAAGAAAGTATAAAAATAATGCAAAGAACTATTTTTCTTCTAGAAAAAGAACTTATCTAAATATATTTGTGTCAGAGAGGTACTCTTTATCAGGGACTATAGCAATAGGTCAAAGGGCAGTGGGTTTAAACTTAAACAGAGGAAGTTCAGGTTAGATATAAGGAAGTTCTTTACTGTGAGGGTGGTGAGGCACTGGCACAGGTTGCCCAAAAAAGTGGTAAATGCTCCGTCCCTGGCAGTGTCCGAGGCCAGGCTGGACAGAGCCTTGGGTGACATGGTCTGGTGACAGGTGTCCCTGCCCATGGCAGAGCAGGTTGGAACTAGATGACCTTAAGGTCCTTTCCAGCCCTAACTATTCTATGATTCTATTTAGAGTTAGCTGTTTTTTTATCCAGTGCAGGGAAGGATTCTTTTAGCACCCTTAGAATTTAAAAGCATGAATTGGAGGAAGGAGTATAAAATAACACAAAAATGTTTCTAATGAAAGACTGTATATGCCTTGCTTCAGTTTCTTTGAGATATTAACAGTACATGACAGAACTCTGTTACTGCTTGTGCATTAATAATGTGCCAGTGAATAAATTTGCTTAAGGCCAAATTCTGCCTTGAAAGATGCTCTTTCTGAAGTCCAGTTCAGCCCTCCTCTCTCTCAAAAGTAGCTGTGAAAAAAAAAAAAAACCAACGAAACTGGATCAGGTTTTATGAATACAATTTGTAAAGAAAAAAGTGTACTTATGAAAATGTGTATGTGTGTATTTATGCAAGCCCCTGTGACATTGCTTCAGTGAACTATAGGTACAGTTACATGAAAGCTGGGCCAAAGAACTTTCATTTGTCGCTCATTTTTACTCTCTCAGTTTATGTACTACACAATGTCAAAAACTCAACAGTATAGGATGCTATATCAGTGTAGCCTGATAGCAGGAAGCCAAAAAGTAAGCATGGGAGCATACACTGAAAACTTATGTTTCCCTTGAGTCAGAAGGACTAAAATATTTGTTGGCATGCACTTTCAAGCTTATGCTCATCACCAGATAGTTTCTTGAAACAAAAGATATTAGTCTGTGATTTGCAAGCAATATGGAAGGTCTCAGCTGTGGGTGATCAGCCCAAGATCCTTGAGAATGATGTATGCTCATACACCTCCAAACCTAAGTTCCCTTTAAAGTCGTAAGGACTGGCAAAACGATGTCCACAGGATTGGTATCACCTTTAAAACCCAGTTTCTCATACTGTGTAATTTGCTTCTAAAGCCTTGTTAGGGCTATTTCTTCACTTGTCAGCTACTGACTTTGGGCTTTTATTGATAGCCTTGACATGCTAGTAGTTTTCCTTGTAACGTACAAACTCTTAAATATAGTATAAAGTGAAAGAAAAAATGTGTTTATAAACAATGGGAACTGTCTTGCTGAAGAACTGTAATTGATAAACTGTGGGCATTTTTTTGCAATGTAACTTAGCAAATGAAGGTGCTGTGTAAAGCAGTATCTTCAAAAAGGTTCTAAGGTCCTTCAAAACGTTTCTACGGCTCTCGTTCTATGTCTGTTCTCAGCTTTACGGACAGCTTAAGCTCATTGCTATGGCATCCTATGGTCATCTGGTAGAATCAAACCTTAACTACATGCCTGGGATTTTTTAGGTATGTCATCTTCTAGCAACCTAACAATTTAGGAACTGTTCTAGCAGGTTTAGTCATCTACAGGTCTGTATTACAAGAAACTTCCCCAGTTATTAAAGCAGGTTCTGTCATACAAGGAGTTATAAAGTAAGAAATGTCTCCAGTTTTTAAACAACATCTTAACACTAGAATAATCTCCCATATGTAATCCAGTGTGCTTTGTCACCAATGCTGTTTCAAAAATAACTGTAAGGCTTATTATTATACTGCGTAATTCACTAGTTAATACCAGCAATTACCAATATGAATAAGACCTGTATGCCCCTTCTTACTGTTCCAAAGGTCACACATTCAGCAGTTCAGGCAAAACTAATTTGGATGAAGCTGCATTTTCTTCAAATGTATTTAACTCCCTAATTATTAAATAAACAGCAGCTGCAGCTTTCCTTCCTAGCATAATTTTCTAAGCCAATATTGATTCTAAGTCCTTAGGATACATAGGATGCCACTAAGTCAGGGGCGTTGAAGGAAGTACATGTTGTGCAATAGATGATTATCCTTGACTATGTCCTATGAAGAATGTTTTAATTATCTAAAGATAGTCTGCAGTCCTGAGGTGAACTCTGCATGGGTCATCTGCTGTGCCCAAATGCAAGTACAGCAGAAGCAGAATGAAATGTGAAACTCCCTGATAGTTCCAATGAAACTGATATTCCAGCCTCAGACAGATTTATCTACAACTCATTAGGTCCTTGTAAGGAGCCGATCTGGACAGAAGGAAATCCTCTGGTATAAACCATAGTTTTAAAAAGTATTTCATGAAACGGAGCTTTTCATCAGGCTAGTTCAGACTAGCCTGCTTGCATTTCTTATAATAACAGGAGGAAATGTTAATTGCGATATCACAAGGTCCACACCTTCAAGAGGTACGTAAAACGGAAGTGGTACCAATCTTTGTAGCTGCCTCTCAATACAGCTGCTATGCCAGCAGATATGGGAAGCAGTAAAGCTTTTTGTTGGTTTGGTTTGTTGTTACTCAGCCCCCAACGGAATCCCCTACTTAAGCAATTATTCCAGTGCTGGTATTGCATATGGTTAAATTACTTTAGGATCATGAAAAGACTTTGAGAAAATACATAGCACTTTAAAATTCATATTTTTTTTGTAAGCAAACAATTTATAAATGTCCGTATTTACCTATTTCATAAGTGGAAAGTATTTCTGGGAAATAACTAGTGGAAATCCACTCCTTGTACAATCAGCAATAGATTGCACATTACTCCTTTGCATCAGTATTATCTAGCATCTTCAGGAGAAGTTCCTGCTTTTTGTAGGAAAGTTTATAAGAATCATATTATGTATGAAGTGCAAGATACAGAAACAATGAGTTTATAAAAATCATATTACATATGAGGAGCAAGACACACAAAGCAATGAGGAAAGACTCCTGCAATGCAGAAACATTAATAGGTGGTACCTGGCCAAAGAAGAATTCCCCTGATGTAGGCATGGTCTTGTTGTGTCCCTCCCAAGGCCATGCACATAAAGGCCAGAGGTTATGCCTGAGAAGAGCTTGACAGTGCAAATACCCTAGTTCACATTCCTAACTGTGGTAATCTATCATAATTGGGTAAGGTATCAAGTGCTGATACAACTTCTCAGCACCTGAACAATCCAGACATGTCCTTTGGGCTTTTCTCTGAGATTGCTTTCTCAGACTAGCCCCTGGTTGCTCTGCTCCTTTCAAATACATACCCAGCCTTCTCTCATCAAAATGGTCAGTTTGGACAGAAAAACAAGCAAAAAAGTCAGTCTGAGCGGGAATGCCTAAGAATTAAAGTCTCCTAAGAGCTTAGTGAAAATTTAGCACCTGCCTTCTGTAATTATTATTATAAATAATTTCACAAGTGTCAAAATGGAATCTTCAAATTACTGTAATCTACTGCAGGGGACTGTTTGGCTGCTGTAACATGTAGCCTAGTTCCCTAAGGAGGACAAGCTTCTGATCAGGCAAACTCTTCTTTCCTTCTACACATAAAAACTTTTGTAATGGACATCCAAATTTCAACCAAATTTGAAAGAGAAGCAGAAGTCCTCATAATAAAAAATAGTTCCTTGGAAGTCATAGTTTCCTTGAAACTTGGAGAGGATAAGGCAGAACTTTTTTGTTCCACAGTCAGCTGCTCAGCATATACAGCATGCGCTATGGTGAGGCAGCTCTCTGCTAGGTGAGAGTATCATGCAGGACTTAAATGGGGAGCTGGGACACTACAAACAGAGCAAGAGAGGAGGATCTGAAGGACAAAGACCCAAACTAATATGAAACCAAGCTTCATTAACTTTACTGTTGCCAGTAAATCTGTTTACCTTCTCACTGAGCCATTACAAAGTAAATCAATGGTGTCCAAAGGAGCGGGACTACTTAAAACGCATTTAAGTCTGTGTGGAAGGAGGGCAGTGCAGGATGAAACTGTGGAAAGTTGTGTTTATTAGGCTTCAGTGTGCTGTCATTTCCATCTCTAGAGAAATAACCTTCATCTTTACTCATGCAGAATCCATTTATTCTATGATTAACTACTGAATCATATTGCACATGCATATTGCTTCTGGAGCATCATGCTGCAAAACACGTAATCATAGAATCATAGAATAGTTAGGATTGGAAAGGACCTTAAGATCATCTAGTTCAAACCCCCCTGCAGGGACACCTTCAAACCCCCGGCAGGGACACCTCACACTAAACCATGCCATCCAAGGCTATGTCCAACCCGGCCTTGCACACCGCCAGCGATAGAGCATTCACAACTTCCCTGGGCAACCCATTCCAGTGCCTCACCACCCTCACAGTAAAGAATTTCTTCCTTATATCCAATCTAAACTTCCTCTGTTTATGTTTGAACCCATTACCCCTTGTCCTCTCACTACAGTCCCTAATGAAGAGTCCCTCCCCAGCATCTCTATAGGCCCCGT
The DNA here is from genome assembly GCA_017639245.1 of Myiopsitta monachus. NCBI lineage: Eukaryota > Metazoa > Chordata > Aves > Psittaciformes > Psittacidae > Myiopsitta > Myiopsitta monachus. The sequence goes on along the minus strand of CM029917.1, from coordinate 66,492,036 downwards.
TCAGACACTGGAAGGCTGCTAGGAAGTCTCCACGCAGCCTTCTCTTCTTCAGGCTGAACAGCCCCAACTTTCTCATCCTATCTTCATACGGGAGGTATGACTCCAGTGCCCTGATCATCCTCGTGGCCCTCCTCTGGACTTGTTCCAACAGTTCCATGTCCTTTTAATGTTGAGGACACCAGAACTGCACACAGTTCTCCAAGTGAGGTCTCAGGAGAGCAGAGTAGAGGGGCAGGATCACTTCCTTTGAGCTGCTGGTCATGCTCCTTTTGATGCAGCCCAGGATATGGTTGGCCTTCTGGGCTGCAAGTGCACACTGCCGGCTCATGTTCATTTTCTCATTGACCAACACCCCCAAGTCCTTCTCTGTGGGGCTGCTCTGAATCTCTTCCCTGCCCAACCTGGAGCTGTGCCTGGGACTGCTACCTCAAAATCAGAGATGCAGTTTCTGACAAGACACAGCCACCTGACAGTCAGCCAGTTTTTAAAACATGTCTAGCTTGATTTTCAAGATAGCTTTTTCCCAAGTAAATGAAATGGGTAACAAGTACAATGTCCTAAATTCTAGTCAGTTTTTTTCCATCTTGTTTCCTGGTCAAATACATATAAAACCAAGAAGAGTGACTGACTACTTCAGAGAAGTGGAGGAAGTTGGAATAAATAAAACGTGTTTATTTTTTTACAAGTAAACCAATCTTTTTCTGTAAGATTAATCTTGAAATAATAGTGCTTGAAATAAACTATATCAAATAGCCGCAGGTGAGAAAAAAAAGACACTGGAATAATACTTTCCTAGTAAACATGAACCACTTCTACAGTATCTTCAGACACACAAAAAAAAAGAGACTCATACAAAGAAATACCAATACAAAACCAGTCTTATCCTCTTATTCTTCCCCAAAGGGTATTATTTTTTATTGTCTGCTGAATAGAATAAGCCGTCTATTCAATGGACAATAAAAAGTAACACCCTCTTGGATAAGAGAAAAGAGACAGCTCTAGGACAGTTCCAACCTGAAGCCTTACTCTGTAATCGCTGTGCAGCTCACACATCAAAATAGTTTGGATAGTCATATATTTAGGTATGGTGAGGTTGCTACAGCAACGTCAAGTACTAAGCACAACTCTCAGTGCTCTTCCAGCTGCAGCTGAACTAGTTTCAACATTTTATTAGGTTTTTTCTTCTTCTTTTTTTTTTTTTTAAATTTATGATCAAGTAGAAACCCATCTGCATTTGACAGCTTGTCTTTTTGCTTACAATTTATAACAAAGCAGAAACACTTCCTACCAATCCTATACAATATTTGGGGGCAAGCCCCAACAGATGTGCTATGAGGATCTATGTATGTCACAGACTCTGTTGATTTTATACCACAGCATGACTTTGGTGTGTTCTCACACTGTAGTTAATGCAGACTTTCCAGCCCTCACTTTTTTATTTTATTTAATACAAAACAGCACCCTTACCAATACCTCTTGAAGTGATAGGGCACAGAAAAGCATGAATCAAAGATGAAAGAACAACAGTTGAAACAAAAGAGACTTGTTAGGAACGGCTATAGACGTATTTTGTTTTGGCTTATTGTTTACTAATGAACATCAATTTTACTAATGCCTTGTCAGTTTGTAAAACCCAACATGAAATGCGACTCTTTGTATCTGGACAGATTTTAACTCCCATTATCAAACCCTTAATACTGAATTTACTTTTACTACAGATAACGCAAATTCAATTTGCATCAATTCCAAAAAAAGTAAGTTTAATCTGACATTTTTGTTTTCCTTTGCTCCTCTTGGTGTTTGGGCCATTATTATATATCACTGTGCTATAAACCTTCCTAATTATCTCTGAAGGCCTACACACCACCTGGTATGCTTCTCTATCACTGGCATAGCAACAAAACTGTAGCTTAAGTAAAAGCAAGTCCAATTTAACAGCTCTAACGTTGCATGTAAAGCAATTCTGTACATAAATAGATTCTTTTCAAATTTCTGCTATCATTCCTCCAAAAAATCTCACAAATCTGACTTCAAAACAATAGCAGACAGCAATCTGTCAGTTCTCCAGTAAGCATGAGCTGTCTAACTGGTGTCATTAGCACCTCAAAAGAGACGTTTTGCTTGCCTTGCTTGCCAGGAATTCACGATAGCTTGTTAATAGTACTAATACCTACCAATTACCTAGTCTTTTCAAGTTCAAAGCACTGTAAAAAACCTGAAATAATTTGCTGCAGCATTTTCTAGGTTCATGCTAATTCCTGTTAATGCAATACTTTTAAAATCTGACATGTTCTGAAGTGTCAAATTTAAGCCCTTCCATTTTCACTGTTTCCATAGCTTGTACTTGCTTTCTGTCCCAGGTTCTGGAATTCATGTCCTTCCCCCTCCACCTCCCCAAGACTGGTGGTCCTGACTGCCTTGTTGAGTAGCAAATACGGACTGACCTGACTATATGCTCTCCTTTACACCTGCTTTCTTTGATTTAATCTTTCTTTTCTCAGCAATTCTATTACTCCTTCACTTTTTCAGCTTCGCAGTCTATTTGTCTCTGCACATTTACCATCGCTGTTTGAATGTGTCTTCAAGGTCAGTCAAGCAACAGTGGCTTACAATTTATTGCGTGTGTATTTTGTTACAGAGTCATAGAAAGGTTTGGGTTGGAAGGGACCCTAAAGATCACCTAGTTCATGGTCCATCCTTGCTCCTCCTATAAACCGTAGCTTCTGAGGCACCTACAAAGTGCTTTATCCCATTTTGGAGGATAACTTGCCTTTTAAGTGGGTGGAATTCCAAGCTGGTAGTAACCCAGCCCCTGCTGACAGGCAGATCCCTCTTCCCTTTTCAGACTGACTTGCCGCTTCCATTATCTTAGATATTAGTTGCATAGCAGAATTCTCCTATGTGAGCCCTAGAATGGCTGCCTTTTTATGTCACTAGTGTCTCTAGCTGAGGCACTCATCCTTCTCCAGCACAATTCAGCCCTCCTCAGGCTCTCTGCACCATCTACTGTTCCACCACCAGCCACATTTGTAAATCCACCTGTGCCTTAGGCATCCACCTCTGCAGGGAGATGTCTTCCCTTCAATTTACATGTTCAGCTGCAATTTATTATATGAGTTTGGGATTAACACCAATGCAGCTTTCAACCACTTTAGACTCATCTGCTATCCAAATGTTAGATTCAGTATCTGATATGGATGCAAGACATCTTTACCAGGGGTTCCTCCAAATCCTTTTGCTCTTTAAAGCTTATCTGTTTTTTCAGTAAAGAGTTTATTTTCTTGCTCTCGCACAGACCAAAATGACAAACTGTTCTGATGCAGCATTGAGGCTGGAATAAGAGGAGACACCATTGATAAACATGAGAGATGGGTTTGTTGCTTAGGTATGTGAGGACAGATCAGCCTTTTGAAGCCTATACCACTTCTCCTTGCCATCTGCGTAATAGAAAGGGCAAGAGAGTTGGAGTCAGGCACCAATGAGTTGAACCAGCTGCTAGCATTGGGTAAAGGCAACTGTCAAACACCACAGCGTGTTGTAAAAGGCACAGCAGCAAAGGGAGCACCAAACAACATCCATCAGAGTCCCCGTCAGAACACCAAGCTTTATTATAATGATGATGATGATGATGATGATGATGATTCAGCATGAGGTAGCCAAGACCTAGATTTTCTGACTACTGCTGATAGAAACTCATTTTGATAGAAATTTCCAGGTAGAAGTAACATGTAGGTGGCATTTCTGGAAATAGCTGGATCACCTCCAACTTCCAGGCTGTAGCAGGTTTGCCAGACAACAGTCAGCCCTGCCTCCATGCAGCCTGGTAGTAGTGCTGACAGCAGCGCATAACAGGTGTGCTAGGTTTGGGCTACTTAAAATTTAAACTGCAAATACTCTCAGTGGTGAGGGAGCACCCCATAGGCCTCACGCTACAGAGCTAGCACGACAGATGAGGAAGTGGCTTTTTTCCAGTTAGCTAGCACCACCTCTTCAGGATGCTTTTAATAGCTGTTGCACCTGGTTCCCCGGTAGAATACTTCTTCATTTCAGCCAGCCTTGAAGCACTTTACTTCACAGGCGGCTGATAGCTGACAGACAGCCATGTAAAGGAGTTTCAGTACCTCTCTGCCATTTACAGTGCCTAAGGACACTGTTTCACAGGATGGTTTGGGTTGGAAGAGACCTTAAGATCACCTAGTTCCAACTCCCTGTCATGGACAGGACACCTCACACTAAACCAGGCTGCACAAAACCCTGTCCAACCTGGCCTTGAATACTGTTGGTTTCAGCCCTGGCAGTGTTCTCAGCACAATGACAGCTCACTCCATGGGCCTTTGCACTGCCACCACATAGCATCAGCTGAAAGCCAGCCAGGCAGTGTGCTGACCCAAGGCTTCTGTAGGTGGTCGTGTACTTCCATCTACTCTGCCAAAGGGACACAATCCTGGGTGCACGCTGAAGCACCCAGCCTGAAAACTGCACCAGATCCTGTGTTTTATGGCTCCAGAACTTATCAGAAGTGATCTTTTCGCAACCCCACCCCACGCCTTTACACCCTGGGTGGGTGGGGGTGCTAAAGCAACACCACTATGTACCAAGCCGGCATTCATGCCCTACCAAGTGACAGAAGCCGCACACCCACCCGCGGACGCGAGGCGCCGGTGAGGCGGGACCTTCCGGGCCCCTGGTGACGCGGGAGCTGCCGAGCGCGCAAAACCCCAGGCCAGCAGCTCCCGCCGCTCTCGAACGAAAAGGCGCGAAGGCGCAGGCGCTCGCGCGCTCCGTGCGGGCGAGGTGATTGGCTGTGAGGCGCTGACGCCATAGCCGCGCGCCTTTGCCCGTGGCGTGAAGAGTGAGCGCGTAGCTGCCGCTGCTAGCGGGCGCGGCTGTGCTCCGTGTATCGGCAGCCTGGTGCCACGGGAGCCGGCCTCGCTCGGCCGCCGTGGCCGCCGCGCCTTTTCTTGCCCGCCCGCAGCCTCACGGTGTCGGCTCCGGTGCGCGGCAGGTGCGTGCGGGGGCTGTCGTGAGGGTCCACGGTTCAGGCTGCTGTGAGTGTGTGGGGGGGGAAGCAGCGGTGGGCATCGGCCGGCAGGCGTGAGCAGCGGTGGGCAGTAGCGGGCAGGAAGAGTGTGGTGGGCAGCAGCGGGCAGGAGGAGGGTGGTGGGCAAGGGTGAGCGGCGGTGGGCAGCAGCGGGCAGGAGGAGTGTGGCGGGCAAGGGGTAAATGGAGGCAGGTAGGGAGTGGGCATTGGTGGGCAGGGATAGACATCGCTAGCAGGAGTAGGCAGTGAAGGGCAGGGGTGAACAGCTTTGGAATGGCGCCTTCTAGGTGCTTGGTAACATAGGTGGGTGCCGTTTCTATGGGAATGCGGGCACGAGTTCGAGAACGCCTGGCCGGTGGGGCCTCCAGCTGCTCTCGCAGCTGCCCGACGCTTCGCCGGCATCTTCCCGAGCTGCATCTGATGAGCCCGGCCGCCTCTTCCTGGCTTTTCCTACAGAAACTGCCCAGTCCGTATTGCCTCATGCAAACAGGACTGAGAGGTGAAAATGAGTTTCTACAATTTGGACCGCTTTCGCTTTGAGCGGAAGAGAAAAGCCACCGGACAATGGCCTTTGGCAGCCAAGGTGTCAGCAGGTAGCTCTGCTGCAGAGAGTGGTGCTGCTGGAGATGATGAGGATGAAGCTGCAGATGACAGCAGCAAGTTGGATGCTTCAGCTTCGGATGTGACAGGGAAATCTGGTGAGTCAGGTGTTTTGCATGTGGTGTAAGATCAGTGTAAGTATATCATTGCTAGAAAGAAATGTAATTTATTTCATAAGTAGTATGTGCTTTTCTGTGCATATGTCACAGCAGTTTCCACAAAAACATCCTTATTTGTAACAGTGCTAATTGAACCTGTGCATTTACAGTCAAGTCAGAAACATTCTGTGATAACTAAAGCTGAAATGATTTTTTTTATTCAGTTGAATAAATCAGCTGCAATTGAAATGTTTCAAGTATGTTATACTTTCCTTTTTATTAATTTGTCTTTATTGATACTTATTTTACACTAAATCAGGGTTTTCAAAGTACAAAAAAAAACCCTGTTGCTTGTCTGATAAATACAATGCTACATAGGCATACCTTTTTCAGTAGAGTTCTAGGTTAATGCAGTGTGGAGTATCACAGATAAAACTGGAAAGAAAACAGTTTATTTTTGGTTGGGCCTGGTTTTGTAAGGAGCTGAGCAAGCTGCTGCTGATTCTCACAGTCTGATTGCCTTAATAGTTTTGTAGCTGTGTTTTTTCTGACAGTAGCTTGTGGTTTTCATGGAACAATAAAAAGTGAAAAACTTGCTCATGTAGTAATTTATTGGGTTTGCTTAGCTGATACACTAGAGATGAGCTGTTTCTCTTTAGATCCATCAGTTATTACTAATAAACTGTAATGGCTGTCAACTGTATAATCACATTCACCAGTAGAGTTCCTGTTACTTGAAGGAGTAAGAATGGAAGAAGAAAAATTGCTTTATTGCTGATTATTTTATACATTTTGGACATTCCATGTAACTTCTGATGTAGATGTCAACATACCAGTGTTATTGGAGAGATCAGACTTTGGCTATCCATTTAGTAATGGAGAAACAGTATCATTTGGTATTAACATGAGCCACTGTTAGTTGTGGCTTCTTTATGTGTGTGCTTTGTAATAGACTGCATGGAAAAATTGGTACTCTGAGGAAGTGCACTTTGGAGCAGGTGTCATCTTCCTGTTTGTCATAAGTCAGCTGTCTTTTGTGGCATAGAAATGACCAGATGTGGATACCCTTCTTGAACTGTGAACATAGATGTGAAGTAAATGGATGGTGCTGTTGGTTTTATGGCTTATTTATCCTTGTGATTTATTTTTTTAATATTACATCTTTTCCTCTAATCTGCCTGGGGACTTGTCTTTGTCAGGGGAAGTGTGTGGGTAGGACTGAGGAGGAGAAGGGATGTCATATCCAACTTGGAGTCATGACTATGAGTTTAGGTAGGCAATAAAAGCAAAGATAAAGAGCAGCCTAAAAGAAGAACTGCTGAAGTCTAATTGTGAGGAAAACTAATGGAAGATCATGTTAGCTACCAGTTAAACAGAGTACAGTAGATGCGCAGGCAAAATTACAGCAAGTAGCTGGCTTAAATAAGAATCCATGGGCATGGATCCTGATGTAGGACTGGGGCGCTAATTAACATTTTAAATGGAGATGTAATTACTTTGCATAATGTTTTGTCATTCACAGATATTGAATGTTTAAAGAAGATGGAGTGGTTTGGTGACTTCTTTTTCCACTTACTTATATGTCATTACATAACCCATTGAAAGTAGCCAACCATTTAAAAAGCCAGATAAAACTTTCTGCAAGTTAAGCAAAATTAAACCATTCAGATTTTGTCTGCAGGGTATGAGGCATTTAGATGTAAAAGAGGAGACTAGATTTGATTAGGACGTGCCTGTCCTTGTTTCCAAATTAGCAACAGGAAGACAGAAGTTTTCTTGCTTCGACTCAAACAAAACAGACTTTTTTTTTTTCTTCTCGAATTATAGTGGAAGATGTACAGAGATCACCAGTTTATGGCACTCTCTGCTTTGTCTGCTGCTAAATACATAACTCGGAGTTCTTTATTTACTGTAGAAATGCTTATAATACTTTTTATACTTACAGAAACAAAAGATTATATAAAATATCTGATTTTTTTTTTTTTTTGGTCCTATTTCATTTGGTGTCATGAAATCATATTGTATGCATAAAAAGAATTTCAGAATCAGATATTTTCCCTCAGGAGTGCAAATGGTTCAGTGTAATTCCCTTGGGATTTCTTTAGGTGTCTGGTTTTGCCAAGTATCCTGAAATATGCTGTCAAGGAAAAGATACTGTTATTTTCAGTCATCTTGGAAAAAACAGCCCGGTGTTGTCTGTTCTGTGTCATGAAACACCGTTATCTTTTTAACCAAATTTTTTGTTTTGTTTTTTCCAGAACAAACAATATTGGTAAATTGTTCTGCACCCTGGGCGTAAATATATGTAACACTTCTTGTTGTTTTGTACTGAACATGTTTATGTTATACTTTAATAAGCAATTTGTTGTATAATAAGTATGAATTGGTTGTCTTTATACACTTGCATATTCAAAATTACACAGGCTTGCAGTGACTTTGCAGCCAAGTTGTAGGTGGTGATTCTGAACAGTTAACTAAGGGGTAGAAACCACCTGTGGGGGTAATTACAAAGTTATATCCATAAGATACCTCTGTAAAGGATTGGGAAGTATGTTGAAGTGTCATGCTATGATTTTCTATTAAAAAAAATAGTATTGTTTACTAAATAATGCATATATTTGGCTTGTGTTAGTCTGTTAGAAAACAGTCAAGTTATCTTCTTAACTTGCAATTAGATGCTTATAATTATGTAAATAACTTGGTGTACTGAGACTACTCCAATTGTAGAAATGGAGCAGAACTGTATTAGAACTATACAAATTAGGATAATTTTGATCATGAATTTCAAAATGAGATTTGTATTCAAAAAATATGCTTTACAAAGCTTTGACAGCTGTAATTGAAATTGTGGATGAAATTAAATGACTGTATATAATCCTGTTATTGATGGTTAATTGTGTTGATACCTTCTCTATGCTATTCAAATATATAACCCAAATGACTGCATTTCCAGGTTATGATGTTGAGAGTGTCACATCATTCACTTGCACTTGGACTGCTGCTTTTATTATTGCCTGGTGTAATTTTCTTAATGAACTGAGGAAGTCCTGTCTTTTGCCTGTGTCACAGTTTGTACAGTATAATTCTACTTAAAGCATATTTGGAAAAAAGCAATGACTGCATTACCTAGTGAGCTTTTCTGAGGGTTCATGGGAGGATATGTTGAAGTAATCGTCATTTTAAAGTGGACTCTTTAAGAAGCACCTTAGAGTAACACTAATAATTAGAATTATTTTGGCAAATGAAAAAGAATTCCCTTTGAAAATGGAATATTAATTTTCTTGTAGACTTGAGCAGCATGCATTTGATAGTGCTTTCCAAAACTAGGGGGAAATTACTTTCCATTTGACAGTGTTTTGTTATGCAATGTTAATAAATGTGGTGAGCCTCAAAGTATTACTCAAGTTTTGTTTTTACTTGAGAGAGAAGAGGCTGGCTTTCTCAGAATGTGAGGTATAGTTTGTGTGGAGACTATATTTAGAACTATAGAGCATATGGGGCAATGTATTATGGCTCTGCTTTAGGTATATGCTTCCCAAAAGACTGTAGTGAGCCTGATTTTTAAAAAGGGAATAAAACAATAAAATTCAAGGTAAAGGTTTTTGAAGAGTAGTTGACCATCTGTATTTAATGACTAAACAAAACAAATTATTTGCTCTAACATTATGAAAGTGGTTGTATTTGAGTGCGTTTATCCATAATTTAACACTCGATATAATCAAAGGCAGTTTGATCTAGTTATTCTCGTGGAGTCTTTTTGTATGATAAAACCAAAACCAGCTTACTTTTGCTGTTGTTTACAGCTCCAGTTTAGGGGTACTTTTGTGTTTCCTTAGTAGAGTCAAACACTGGTTTTATGATTGCAGGCATTCCTTAAGAGTCCTTTGTAATTGCCTATAATCAAGAAATTGTGCCTTCAATAATTACATGCTGTGGAAATAACTGTTTAGTCTGTTACTACTCTGCAAGGGTATAATTTGCTCGGAATACAAGGACTCCATATTATATATGGGATTTCTGTTCTTCTCCCCTTCCTCCCCATTAATAAGGGGTTGGTTCTGTTCAGTGGAACAAGTGGAAAAGAGAGAGAACGCTTTTTCCAGGCAACTCAGCATTTCATAGGTGTAGGAATTAGGAGTTGTCATGAAGACCAGATAGTTATGTCAAAATAAAATGAGAAGTCACCAAGTGAAACACTTAAATACTCTTTAAATCTTAATCTCTCCTAAGGATTAGATTGTAAAGAATAAAATTATTTTAAAGACAGTGTTGTTTTCGTAAACTTTCCTTGTTCGTGTTTGGGGTTTTTGTTGCCTTAAAAAAATTCCCAAACAACCAAAACCAACCAAAAAACCCCAACAGATCCAACAAGCTGCTTAGCACAGCTGTTATAAATACCTGCCATTTCCACACTGTGCTGCTTGCAGAAGGAATATATTTGAAATATAATTTAGCCTAAAAGGCAAAGATCATGTAAACTGGCTTGGTCAATTTTGTAAATTCAGCTGAGATGTGAACTTCTCATGTTTCTTAGAGACCTGTTTTGATATTTCCATTCATAGCTTTGTATGCATCTTTCATTTGTGTCCTATTGTGATAACCCTTTCTTGGCTAGCCCAACTTTATAATCTTCAGAATTTTACTGCTTTATTTTTTCTTTGCTAGACAGGAATTACTGAAATAAATTTGTCTGCATCTTTATGTTTAAATGTAATAAAAACATTTGATATGTTTCCCAAGGTTTTTCTTGCACTTCTCCTGTTTTCAAGTAAAGCAAAGCAACTCTGTAAAGGCCAACACCTCTCCGTCCAGACATGCATAGAAGGTACTGCTGAGGAACTTCGTCCTGGACACATGTTGGTTGTGATTACAGGGCGGCCTGTCTTGGGACAATGTGCTACTGCTTCATAAGTAGAAATTTTTAGGCCTTCCTAAGTTTACATGTGTATGGGCTTTTCAAGGTGACAAGATTACTTCTCGAAGTGAGACTCTGCATGTGCTAAAAATCGTTACAATACTGTCATGTTTTCAAACATTAGAAAAGGTTTAGGTTTTTATTTTAACAATTAAAATTGAGGTCTTCTGTCCCAGATGAAGGAATTAGGTACCATGTAGCTCATTTCTGCATTTGATTATCAGATTAATTTATTCTAGCCTCTTCTGTGCCTGGTCTCTGCTAGCAAATCATCTTTGAAAACTGGCATTATGCTTTATAGCAACCTGTCTCAACAAGTTTCTGCCTTAGTGGACAAAGGCAGAAAAAATTAGCTTTATTTCCAGCTGAAATTACGGTTCCAGAGTTTAGCGGCTGAGAAAGCACCACTGGTGTTTGGATTATACGCACATGAGCTTTAAGAAAGGATTGATGTGCTAGAGGGGAGAGGATGCCCATGATGCTGTATTTGCATTACGGATATGAGAAGTCCTTTTACATGAGGACTTAACACTGACAGATACATCATTAAAACTCTACTGGGAGTTTTGTAGCAAACTCTCCTAAACCTTCCCTGTGTAGTTGGTTTGGTCTCTTCTTATTCATGATGCAAATCTTTTTGATGCGGGAAATGAGTGGAGTCTATTTTTATGCATCAAAATTGGAGTATATTACTGTTATTCTTCACTAAGGATGTTAATAATCGCAGCTATTCTTTCTCTAATTCTTTTCCCTCTTGCTCTGTGTTAATGCCCATCTTCTTACAGTGCAAATCAGACACTATCAACAATGGAGAGCTCCTGTTTATTTAATGTCAGCCACGTAGGTGGGATCAGTCTTTGCACAGAGGCATGGTGGTGGGTGGGGAGAGCCTGAATAACCCAGCTTGGGGAATGGCCCCTTCCCTGGCTTCTTCCAAGCCTGTCACAGGAGAGCCCACAGCCTCATGATTTGGATAAGGATGCTTCCCACTGTTTGTGCACTAACAGCAAGGCTTTTGGGAGCACTGTTGAGACTGAGGGGGGTTGCTAGGTTTGAGGGTATGCAAGGTGCATAGTAAGAGCTGCTCAGGTTCGTACAAAGCTTAGTGTGGGATACTTAAGGGGAGGAGCTGAAGGTGGGAAAGTGGAAGGATCAGAGTAGTTTGAAGAGGAGCAAGTGGGAAAAATAGAGGGATAATTGGATAACAGGGGTTAGTTGCATGTAAATAAGTCAGTGTACTTATCTGGCCATGCGCTGTTTATGTTCATCCTTATTAAATCATATTCTAGCTACTTTCCTGGGTAAGGGGAATCTTTTCTGTGTATAAGGACTAAGATAAGGATAAGGGGATCTTGGATAAGGACCAAGGGTCACCTGGGACCTTATGCCTGGTGCCAGCGGCTGGAGTGCTGCAGTGAGTGGAAAATCATGTGACAGCCAGCATGGGACATGGAGGCCTGTGGTACCACCCTGCTGTGGGTTCCCTGCACAGGCAGTGGGGATACCAGGGGTATAACAGCTAGCAGGTGCATTAGCGTGGGAAGCCAGGGAGGGACCAGAGGGTCTCAGTTGCTCATTTATGCATGGACCAGCCCAAGATAAGGGACCCAGTGCCAGCCACAAGGTAGAGGGTGGAGAGATCCATGGCATGTGTCTGTGAGCCTGTGCAAGGGGGGCTGTGCTGACAACCGGAGTGCGGTAGAGTGTGGTGCGGACCCTGTAGGCTGACAGCTAATGAGGAGTCTGAGGCTTCATCCTGTGAGAGCTGGGTATCTAAAGCCACCAACTGGAAGGTTCCCCATTGTGTGTGTTTTCAGCCAGAAGGGGAGCAGGAGGCAGCCATCATTTGTGTGGCATGGTTCTGGAACAGGCAAGTGACTACAGGCAGAGTGGCAGCAGTAGCAGATAGGAGATAGAACTTGGTGGTCCCCAGGGAAGGAGATTCTTCTTTGGCACTAAAGGCAAACCCCTTGTTAAAGCTGGTCAGTAAGAAATATGGGAATGCCAGATAATAGAGGTTTTTAGATAGAAATTAAAACACGGGTTTCTCTGGTGTTATAGGATGCTGAAACGACAATTCTTGTTGTAACTGGCAGACTGATGATCTTTCATGAATTAAAAGCCGAGATGACAATTATGTGCTGTTCTTGATTTCTCCGTTTCCAAACTCGAATGGAGACATTAATAGACTAATGCCTGGTTACATTTCCTCATGGATGTTAAAGAAGCTTGAGTTATGCTCACTCCCATCCCTTTAACCAGTGTTAAGCACCATTTTCGGGTTCTTCCATTTCACCACTGCGCCATGTGTTTTAGTTTGTTGGATACCTTTCTCTTTCAAAGCCAGTATTACTGGTAGTTTCCCATGTCAGCAGTACTTGTACTTTTAGGATTTATCTTTGCTTCCATCAAATGCTGCCACAGTGGGTTATTTTAAATTTATTTTCTTCAAGATTACTTTCATGTGGAAAATGCTTTCTGCAGCTGTCACATTCTCTGCTCCATGTGTTCTTCCTCTCTTCAGTCATATGCCTCTGGGGTCCGTAATTTGTCTGGGCTTAAACAGAATTACTCAGCTTGCCAACTGTTCTTTCTTTCCAGCAGTGGCTGTAAAAATGGTAAAGTGGTAGAAAGGAATGAAGTCTTGACTGTATGGGGCTGCTGCACTAGGTCAGGCTAAGTACAGTTCCTGGCTCATGCCTTTTGCAAAACGCCTTGAATACTTCTCTTCAATTACTGACATGAAATAGCACACTTAAGGGGTGACAGTAGTGTCACAGTGTTTAGTTCTCTTTAATGCAGGTTTAGAGACAGAAGAGCTAGAAGCTGTGTGTTCAAGTCCACATTTATCAACTAAATTGTATTTTTTTTCCTTACAGTTTTCTAAAGATTGTATCAGAACAGTTCTAGCCTCCATAGGCTTGCCCAGGCTTATATGGGAGCATCAAGAGTTTTAGTTGAATACACCTTGAAATACGCCGTGTATATAGTTAGAGGATACTGTGCCTTAACTGCACTTGGTACTCTACTGAAAGAAGGCAAAGTCGAATAAAGTGTAGGCTCTTTGATTTTCTTTACTGTATTCTAATTCTCTCTGTGCTTCATGTTCAAGACCTGTGTGGTCATGTTTTCTCCATCTAGATACATGCATGGATTTGGTTTCAGGTGTAGCTGACATTAGGGGACTTAACCATTCGTTATTCATAACTAATTCAGGAATTGTATGAAAAGACTGTCTGCTTATGCTTTCATTTGTCTTACAAGCATGTTCAAAATGGAAAAGTTATACATGCTAATACATACATAATAGGTCAATTTGGTAGTGTCATTGAAGAGATGTCTTCACAGGGACCTATCTTGATTACATACGGATTCTGTATATCCTGGTGCTTTGTGTATAACACAAAGCATCCTTCCATATGCTAAGTTTCCTTGTTAAGAATCATCTAGAGCATAATGTGGAAAAGACTGGCTAAATAGATTCTGTCTCTTTAGGAGTTGCAACTTACCTGTCAAGTTCCTCAGGGTAGCTTCCTAGTTTTCTGCAGTATAATGCTGATGTTCCCTTTCGACAAACTATCAAGACAAGGAGACCGTGAATCAGCTATCAGACACACCAGTATGTTTCTATCTGTGTCCTGATCAGCCTGGAAGTATTTCAGAGGATTTTGTTGATTGTTAATTTTTCCAAAAGTAAAAATGTATTTATGGGTAGTTATTAACATGAAATACATGATCTTGTAAACTTTGAGGTATAAAAATTATTTGTTTGATGTAAGAGGGCTGAGGATCTTTTGCCAGGTAAGTTAATACTTAAAGGAATACAGCTTACAGTAATTTTCTGTGCATGAGGATATGAGTTTTGTTTAAATGGTTGCTGTGTATAAGGAAGAAATCATAGCTACCTAATGCTCTAAGTATAGATAAATATTTGAAGTTGTGAGTTATATGTCCTTGTCTCCAATCTTTTCTCCTGTTGAAATGGCTTCCACAGGGTACTTTACCGTCCCCGAAACTCCTGAAGACAAGAGGCCAAAGAAAAAGCCCTATTTCAAGCACCAAAGAGGGGTACGCTATATAGATGTGTCTTCAGACAGCGAAGGTGAACTACCAAGAAGCTTCAGCACTCCAAAAGAAAACAAGGCTCCAAGGAGAGATGCAGTTGTAATGTATGCATTAATTCAGTTTTCTGTAATGTTTCTGCAACCTGATACAATGTTCTAAATTGAAATACTGAATTGAAAATCAGAGGCTAGGTTCTAGTTTACTGGTTGGTGATTTACCTGGTCTAACTAAACTTAACTGAAATTCCAGAGAAGAATCCAGCTCTTAAGCCATTTTCTCTGAGAAGACACTTGAAAAGGAGGAGTTCTCTAATACTGAATATGTGTGATGTTCGTTGTATGTCTGTGCATTTGCCCCTCTGAAATCCTCTTAATGGCACTAAAAAGCTTAACCATAAAATACTTGCTTTATTAGTTTTAATCCATATTGGAGTTGCTTTTAGCTTGTTTCATTTTTTTCTGAAACCATGATGAACAGGAAATCAAGTAGAGCTTCAGTGTGAAGTATGAGCTGAAGTTAGGTGTTGATTGCATGATGTGTTTGCTATGCTTAGTAAAACTGGTTTTTTATGATTTGGAAATTTATGTATTTGAATTAGCTAGAAAGGCAGAGAATAGTGTGGTAGAGTCTCTTGTGTAGAGTGCAGGAGAGACAAGACGTAGACAGACATTTTCCGCGACCAGTTGGAATGGTTTAAAGAAATGCCTGCTATTTATTGCTCTCTAGTTATATGTCTGTGTGACTGATATGTGCTAATTGTCTGTGCCCCTTAAATATTCTTGTGCTATGCAAAACAAGATCGCTTAACCTGCTTTTTGATAGTCTAGCTGCACTCATCTGTGGGAAACTTTTAGGGAGATAGTAACCTTAACAGGTATAGTCTCTTGTCACGTTTTCAGCCCTCGGAGCATGGAGTTACTGTAGCAGAATTTTTGTCTTTTTTTTTTTTTATGCATCTTCCCCAAAGTTTCAACCTATGGGAAATACTTGCTCAGAAAAAGCAAAAATACTTACAGAGTGAACTCCCGTTTCTGTCTATGGCTGAAGTTATTGATTGTGCAAGGATAGAGAGATGGCAAGATGGTTGCATACACCAAATTGGCTTGTGTGCAGTGCTCTGTGAACATAGTTACACTGCTTCTGGGATCAGCCCGATTTGGAAGCGCTACAAGCATTTTTTACCATGTGGTAGTGACACTAATAATCGGTCCAGGATCCAACTTGCAGAGCCGCAGCTTGCTACTTCTAACCGTATTTTGATTACTGAGGGTGAGAGATGGACAGCAAAGTGACTCCTAGTGGGAGAGATGAGGATAGGTTTACATCCTCTTGTACTTACCATTATGCCTATGTAGCCATTGGTCTCATGCACCAGGTACCTTAGTGCCTGACACTTTGGCATGGCGTGTTGGCTTGGGTGCTAATCAATGTGTGCTGAACCCACTAAGCTGTCTCACGAGTGGTAGTCAGTTGAGCTAATAAACGATTTGAGAGCGTGGCAGGAGTTAGCTTGTATCTGGCCAGGCTTATGAGCTCTGGCTTGTGCTGAATTTATCCTGGCTTTGCCTGGAATTGGTCAATCAAGTGTCCTTGCACTGGGCGTTTTAGTGCATAATGTTTGGGAGTTTTGCAAATTTTTTTCTTTTTGCAGCTTATCCCAGCCCCTACTTATCCTGAATCAGGGATACTTATTTCTTCAGAAAGCAGAAAGTTCAGAGCAAAAAGCATGTCTTTCCTAAAGGAAGTGTGCTGCAAGCTTTACTACCAGAGTCACTGTCTGGACTCTGTTGGAAAAAAGCAGAACTCTCACACAAGTTTTTGTGGTTTGGGGTCATACTCATTTAACCGTTAAATGAGTGTTTCTTCTTGCTTGTTAAGAATGTGATTATTATTATACAGAGAGAGCAAGATTTCTGATGTGCACAACTCTGGCTTTGTTGACAAGTATGTAGATGTTGATCCCCCATAGGAAATTATAGGGTAGTTGCAATGTTGAAACATGTTTACTGCAGACAGAAGACTGTACATAATCATACATGCTTTATTTTGTCCTGAATTGGAGGTACTGCTTTGAGTACAAGTCGCTTCAGTGTTACTGAAAGCATCTAAACACATTTTGAGAGATCCCATTGGTTTTGGTTTATGGTAATGTTCTGGTAGAGTAAAACGTCTGTAAGCAAACATAAATTTTAATTCTTTTTTCTCCTTCCCCATACATCATAGCTCTGAACAGTCTGATGAAGAGTCTGAAGATGAGCTGTGCCAGTTGGCTTGTGCTGGGGATCCACTGTCAGCTGTGAAGAAGGGTGTAGAAAAAGACATCAGAGCTGCAAAGCTGCAAACACTGAAGGATTTTTTTCCTGAAAAAAATGACCAAGAATTACGAGAAGTAATAATGTTATTTTGCTTTATTTTCATGACTATTTGTAGGCAGTTTTCCTAAGCCTCTGGCTTTATTGTAGGGAACAGCCTTGTGCTACTCACTGGTATGTAGTGCTGATGGTATTTATTCTCAGGAGAGTGTAAGATAGCTCCTGTATCAGCAGAACTTTGTAGTACTTAGAAGCTGTGCAAATTTTGGACTGCAGTTACATATCTGCAACATTTTTGAAAGAAGACGGAGAAATATTAGGCAAGTCTGTTGTTCTTTCATGAAGACTCTGAAACAGTCTGTCCTGACATACCCTATACAACTGATGAAGGCGATTAAGGAAACATCATGAGCCTTTTGTAAAGGAAGTTTTTTTTTATTATACCAGAATAGTGAGATGCTATTTACAAATGTGGACAGATACTTGTGAATCAGGATTCATCATAACTTAATTTTTTGTGTTTTCTTAATATTTGTAACCTTTAGGCCATTTGCTTCTGTTGTAGTTTTCTAGCTTGCAAAAAACATTCTGAAAGTCTCAACATCCAAATAATTTGTAAAAGTTACCTATTTTATGTTTACACTTGGATGGAGAAAGTATCTAGGACTGCAAGGAAACACAGATAAACTTTGAAGCATGTTATAAGTTTTGTGCGTGTACTTTCGGGAGATAGACCAATGTGAGATAAGGCACAGACATAAGTATACAGACATGAGTTAAGAAATTAGTTTTTTGCATCATGTTTTTGGTTTTGCAATAGTAAGATAGAACGTCTTTTGACAAAGAGCTTTTAAGTAAACCTGCATGGTGTGTTTGAAGTAGGGAAAAAGGTGGTAATAAATGAGATTGTATTTAAAATGTTTTCCAGTAGGTTTTTTCAAAAATGTTTCCAAATACAGCTTATGTGATCAGTCTGGCTAACTCGGTAATGTTAATTTTGTGCTTGGATTTTATGATACATGTATTTTTGAGGTGTTTTTCTTAAAGTGTATGTCAATACACTTTAATACACACTGATTTATCGTTGTCCTCCTCTGTTCAACTGGATTAAGTCTCATCACTTAGCAGTTGTCTTTTTTTTTTTTTTTTTCAGTTGTTAGAATCTGCGCACACAATGAATGAAGCTGCTGGTTTGCAATTCAGTTATGAAGGTATGTTTAACAACAGCAAAAAACCAAACCAAGGTTTAGGAGCTGTAGCTAATTCAATAAAGTAAACTTTGCTGGTAGGTATTTAAAAAGTGGTAATACGTATGCTAAAAGTTATACTATTATTTATTGCAATTACAAAATTGAAATGACAGGCTTTGCAAAGGGAAAAATGAAAAGATGTGGACCAAAATCCCAAAAATAGAACAAAAAGGAATTTGTTCCTTGAAGCTCAGGATTGCTTTTCATGTGTGTCTTGAAGTGAGTTCTGCTCCTCCTGGTTCCTTCTTTGTCCAGAAGTCGAGGCAAATACTAATGGGCTACCGATAGTAATTTTAAATGTTGTAGGTAAGAAAAGTGGTGGTATGGAAAAAAATACACCGAGTATGTAGCCACTCATAACTGTTTGTGTCAAGGCCCATTACAATTTTCTCTTTGTGTTGACTTCAAGACTTGCTTGTAATTCTCAGTAAGAGCCATTAGTCTTAAACATTAGGCAAATCCTCATGGTTCTCTAGCCAGACATCTCCCAAACCATGCCTTTGAGCCCTCAGAGCTTATTTAAGACTTTTTGTTCTGCATCTGAACTTATGCAGTCTCATGCTGTTATCAAAAAAAGCAAAACAACAAAACCAAACACATGATGTGGGAGTTTGTAGGAAATGGTAAGCATGTAAAAGGGTCGTAATTCTTGAGCTTTGGGGTTGCTTCTTGACATCACCTAAGTCCAGGGTTAAATCTCTTGCCTTTATATTAATCTTTCTGACTGACGTACTGGGATATATGGGGGAAGAAGAGAAGGTTGATATGAATGTTAATGTCATTATAAAAAGCTGAAGATTCCAAATGCAGTTCAGTTGTTGCACAGTTTTTCTGAGATATCTTCATGGTTTGGAGACAATTGAAAAGCTAATTATGATCACTATTGATTACTTTAGTTGTACTAAGTGGTTAATGTGTCTTTTCATGCAGTATCCTATGGATTTTGAAGCAACATGTCTAGGAAGCTCATGTGCTGAGGGAGAACAGTTTTAATCCCTCTCTAAAGTAGAAGATCTATTGCTAATTCAGTTTCCCATTGTACTTGCCATATTTTCATCTTCTGATTTTTATATACAACTTCAAAGATTTTTTTAAAACAATTATCAGAATGCTTTTTTTTTTACCCAACCAGACCAACATTTTGAGGTTTCCACTGTGATCAGATTCTATAAATGGGACTTCTTGGATGCTGGCAATGGAAAACAAAAGCTGACGTATTTTTGAGGGACACACTAATTTTGAGCACTGCTGCTCCTGGAAAATCCCTTCCTGGAAAACTATGAGTACTTTTCAAGGGTTTTGATTAATATTAACCCAATTTAAGCAAATATATACACTTTGTTGAAGTCCACAGTGTTTGAACCAAAACACTTTGATTTGTGTTGTGTAGGCCCTGCCTTTTGGCCATTTTTGTGTTGCTCTAAGAATGCTATTTCACATACTTTCAATATGAGCCCACAGAAAAATCTTGGCAGCAAAATTTTCACTAATCACAGCTGTTCTATGAAATATTTAGTTAGGAGTAAGCATGCCTGAAAGTGATGGTATAAATCACATCATTTTGGACACATTTTTAAAAATCAAGACACTACTGAACATCTGCTTATCTATGTCAATTTATGATATGCTTAACTTGTTGTGAAGCATTGACTCTGAGAGAAATCAGGGACAAGATACTGTTTTGTGAAGCATGGCTTTGCTAAAAAAGCGTGGCTGAGACATCCTCAAACTTTTCTGTACTTTCAAAATGACAAAAATTTGTATTTATAGCATGAATTCAGTAGTTGTATGTAGCTAAAACAAGAAGCATTGCAGATGACAGAGTTATGACTTATAGGTGTGTGGCACTGAAAATAGGTATGTGAATGAGAGATGTGAAATGATATTGGTACTTGCGGCTTGTGATTTGTTTCTGGTAGTGTTTTCTGTACATCTTGAAAACCGTTAAATCAGTGAGGGTGCTTCTGAGCTGAAGCCTCGGGTAAACCTGTCTGATGTTCACTGCTTTTTGAACAGGCTGAAATGACTGTTCTGTAATATAAAAATGTCATAGTAATAAGGCTTTTTTTGTAGTGGTAGCAACAAATACCAGTGGAAGTAATTACAAATGTTTCTCTAAATTTTGAAATGCTGGAGCTGCTTTTCTTGTTGCTCATTAGTTACAAAATTTCTGGAGAGAACAAGGATTCCTCTGGAAGGCCTGATGTGCTCTGCCTCCACTCCAAGGATTGTTCTCATCTAGCAGTAGTAGAGTTTCTTCACCTCCTCAGCTTTATGCTTTCTTAACACATGAAGGAGTAATTGAGTGTACCTTGCAAATGTGAATGTTTTTGGAAAGTTGGGATTTTTCATCATTTACAGATGTGGTGGGTTTCAGAAGACCACAGGTTGATTACTAATTAATTCTGTGTTGATTGTCCAGGCAATCTTCAGGATTGGAAGTGTGCTCTGTGTGCATGTGCTTGTTCACTGGTCACCTTTGGCAGTCCAGGAGGAAAGGGTGGCCACACATACTGCATCAGACATCAAAGCTCTGCAGGCAGTTATTCTAAAAAAGACTCAATTTGCAGTACAATAATTTACAATAATTTGGTCTGGTAACAGTTGCTGCTTCAAGCAAAGCTAATGTGCAGAAATAATGGTAATGTGTTCATGAGCTGTGCACAGCAGAGTCAGAAAATGCACCTGACTGGGCAGGTCTCAGTGCTGAGATGATAATCTCTTGATAATCAGCAGGGACCAAAGATACTCAGAAGGTTCTGGCTCATATACGCTATTCATAAGTATCAGAGTTATCACTGATACTTGGTTATCACTGACTTTATATGCATAGTTTTCTTTCAGACATTTGGTTTAGTGTTGAAAACTGCTTGGTAATAACCTTTTTGATACGCAGCTGAGCCAGAAATCAGTCATCAGCACTTCCCGATTGGCAGTAATGTACATATTCCAATTTGTGATTGGGGTTCAGCCTTCATTAAATACCAACTTTCCAAAAGCAGTCAGCTTCAAATAAAAACAGACAGACCTTTATGCAACTTATGTGTAAACCACTTGGCAATTATTAAAAAACCAAAATAAGCAAAGCTATTTCTGTTGTAATATATGAGAGGCAATTGCTTAATTAATTGCCAAGCTACTAAAGAAAACTTAGGAGATAAATAAACATGTGCTTTCAAGCAGCTGCTTTGCTTGAAGTTTCAATGTATGTGTGGGCTATAATAGGAAACTATTATGGAGATTGGTAAACTTCTTGTGCAGCCAATAAGTAGCTACAATAGTGTTGGTTTGAATGATCCTACTGTTTTGAGGTACGCTTAATGAAAGTAATTAATTCTTCCTTTCTGCCTCAACTCTTTTTAAAGCTGCTTCTCATAAAAGGAAACATGAAGATAGTCCCCCAACTTGTAGAAAGAGGACTAAAGAAGTCACAATAAAGACAAAGACAGATTATGTAAGTACTGTTTTTTTCACTGTATGCATTGTAAAATAAATGGAATTACCTGACGTTGTCAATGACGGTGGTATCATGAACTTGGTGTGTTTCATCAGAAAGTCTATCGTAAGTCTATCATATCAGTCTATCATAAAATCTATCATATCAGTCTATTCAGAAAGTCTAATATCTTGCCATCTGAATTAAGTTTTTCTGTGTTCTTCTTGGGAATTCGGAATGGAATTAACCTGCTTTGTTCTCTAGTGTTTGTGGATTTGTATCCCAATAGCCTGTTTACTGCTTTTGTGTAAGTGGTTACAAAGGAAGCTTTGCTGAATTATTACCCAGTCACCCTAGCAAACAGTGCTTCAATGGACCTGGGTTTATGCAGCAGTTTGATTTCTGTGCTTTAACAGTTCCATTACAGTTAAAACAGTAAGGACTGGGAAAAAGTAAAGCTGAAACATGGGGTTTTAGAGTCTGTAGTAAGTGAATTGTAGTGAGAAAACATGCAGGGTTGATTGTTAGGTTGTTCTATTTCTTTCCCTCACTTTTTCTTTTCCTCTGGTTCCTAAGGTTGTTCCTCAGACTAGATCATACCTTGCCGGCTACTTTACCATGCTGTAGGTGTACTGTTAATGATACCATATGTTCACTGAGGAAAGGAACATTGTCCTCTGTTACTAGGAGTGCTTCTGGGTGATCTGGTTTGTGCTCTTTCAGCAAATAGCATCATTCAGCAAAGTAAACATTGATCAAGCCTGTTGGCATCTCTGCTGTAGATAAGTATATCTGTAACCAGTTTGCATTCAAAGCTGTGAAGAAACTTGTGTAATTCTTTGTGGCAAATACATAACAGAGCGGCTTGTGGCATGTAGCACTTTTGGCACTGGTTCATAAAAAACCTCCCTATTTGCAGGCTGCTAGTAGCTGCTAGTGAAGCTACTGTTGATGAAAACTTTTGCCAGGTTTTGGTGTGACTCCATGGTACTGTGACATAGTATTTGTGGATTTTTTTTTTACTTGTGCATGTTCATAAAAACACACCATTTGACACATTTATAGGCTCTGGGGGGTTAAATACTGCATCCTTAGTAATCTAACCTAAAGTGACTGTTAATCCTGCCATCTTCTGCCTTAAATATCATCCAGAATCACTACTAACTTTTTACTTTAAATAAATACAGACTAGATAGTTCTAAGTAATTTATATTTTGGTATGTAACTTTGCACTGTGTATGTTTATCGAGTAAAGAATTACAGTCTTTCAAGACTGAAGACATTTTCTATGCTCATGAAAGTTTTGGTCTTATATCAGCTACAGACAAGGAATCACTTCTGCAAATCAGATCTGTCTTAAGTGCTTTTGTAATTCAGAGTGGTTTTTTAAGGATAAGCAATGTTGATTACATATGATTGGTTTTAATTATGGGGTTTTTGTTTGGTTTTTTTTGGTTTGCTTTTTTCTGGGTTTATAATTTACATTAAATCTAATAGATTTCCTTTTTTAATGTAGCTGGATACGGCAGATCCCCAAAGACAATGGGAGAGGCAAGAGATGTTGGTGAAGAAGCTGCAAAATGTATTCCCTGTTTTGGATAAGGAGGTGAGCTCATCTCTCGTGATGGCACATCAGGTTTTGACTTCTTGAGAAAATTGCAGCTGTTGATAATCAAAACTAAACAGGCCTTACACCAGCAGCACTCTTGAAAAGAGCTCACGGTAGGAAGGTGTTCACTGCTGCTGCTTCTGGAACGTAATTTGCCCTGAACTGAGAGCAGTTGGATGTAATCAGAATATGGAACTCCTCATTCTACTTTTGGTCCTGTGACAAGCCTGGCATAGTGCAAAAATGCATGAGGAAATTATCCCTCTCTCTTGCATTCTCCCTTGGATGACTAAATATACTGTGTGCTTTGTACTAGTTTAGTACCTGATGATACTCAGCAGCTGGTCAGATCATTTTAATACTATGTTGGGTTTTTTTGGAAGCAAAACTTGTTTACGTGTGTTTTTACCCTTTTGAAAAGTGGAGTGCAGCTGTGCCTAAACTGAGTGTATAAGGATAAACTGTTTTCGCCTTTTGATTTCCTTTTATTTTGAATCGTCTGATTTATAGGGGTTTCCTTTGCCTTATGCAGTTAAAATTGTTAGTTCCTTAATGTTATGCACAGAAAATCAGTTTTTGCTTGTCACAATACAAAATTTCTTTTCTCTTACTAGGAGCTGAGAGAGGTACTACAGGAACATGACTGGGTGTTTCGTGAAGCACTGGAGACCCTGAGAGCATTTGCAGAAGATGAGAGTAAGGACAGATTGATAATCCATTTTATCTCAGGATAAAACAAAAAGACTTGTGATGCAAATAATTTCTAATGTCCATCAATGACAGCCCTGATATCAGTATGCCTAGAAACTTGCACTGATACTTGAAATTAGTATTATGAGGAGCATAAGAGTTTTTAGTGTCATGATTATTGTATCTTTTTTTCTGTAAATAGAGATAAATATCTTTGTCTTGCTAATACAGATTTGCGCAAGAAGTTATAATTACCTATGGGTATATCATAAAACATGTTTTGAAATGTCTCAGAGCTGACATCTGCTCCACTCCTCCTTGTTTAAAATTAAGTGCTGTTTTTTAACTGGAGTAATTTGTGAATCGGTGATTGCCAATAACTGCATAGGTGACAAGTGACATATGCTATTTTATCCTTTTAAAATACATTATAGGAGAGGAAAATACTAGAAATAGGCCCTAAATTATGCAACCAGTTTACAAATACCAGGGCATTAAATGTGTTAGGGAGCAAGAACTGTGATTCCAGGTAAAGCTGTGACTTACAACTTAAATAATATTTAATGAGTTTTTTAATGAGTTTATTACTTTTCAGTGTTAAATGGCTGTCAGAAATGTGTATGTTTTGCTGTATCAGCTACTTAAGTATTCTTGGGATAGGACTGGATTCTTTACAAGTGGAGGGAGTTATCAGTTTGCATGAGGTTGGGTCCTTGCTGCTGCTTCTAAGAAAGTAGACATCAGTGTTGGAGTTAGCAACGAGCTGGGATTAAGCAGAAGAAGAATGTTGCAAATGCTTTCTTCCAAATAAGAATGCTGTACTGAGATGTATTAAACTGTGAAAAATACCCAATTTTTGTGTTGAAAGTAGGCTTGTTTTATGAAATCAGCAGAATTCATCTCTCTGCAGTTGGGTGGAGTGAGACCAGTATCTCATCCCAGTGATACATCTGAGTTCTTAGCTATCTGCTGTTACCTCAGAGCATCTGCAGCTCACACATATTACGTTGTGTTGATCCCCTGTATTTTAAGATAGCTACTTAAAGCCCTCTACTATTTGAGTAGTACACAAGTTAGCATTGCTCATCTTACACTCACAGTTGGTACTACTTACAAGTTTTAGACAGTTCCATGGTGTTAGCTACTCTTTTCTCTTAGTAACACCTGCTGTTGACATGTGTATTAAATCCTCCAATTGTGTGTTATATCTATATAGGTTTATTTTGGAAGAACAATATGTTTTAATTTGCTCTTAAACAGTATGCATTGACTTGTTGCCTTCTATGTTGCATGCATAGACATACAGTTTTCTCTCCACCATGACAATTCTGACTGGACCAAAACCTCCGACAAGAGCAGAAGTGGTAAGAGTAAAGAGAAGCTGAAGAAGAAATCTCCCAGAAAAAATGAGAGCAGCTTTCAGAAAAAGGACAAAGGACAAATGAACATTTGGAGTCCTAAAGAAGAAACAGACTCGGAGGACAAGTCAGCTTCTGAAGATGGTGGTAGTGTCTTTGATGAGGACTACCACAGCGGCAACGAAGTGATGGAGGATTGCTACAAAACGAAAATCCTCAGCTTCCTGCAGAATGCTTCCATGAGTGAACTGATTTTGATTCCCCAGTGTTCTCAGAAAACAGCTCAGAAGATAATAGCGCTCCGGCCCTTTAATAGCTGGGAGGCTCTGGTAGGTCTGCATTCTTCTTTTTCTATCCCCAGCTTGCCTAGAGTCAAGGTGGCTTCAGCCTAGAGAGGCTTAGATGGGTGGCCTTATCCTGATTAGGCTAAAATGCTATGTTCCTCCTAAGCCAATAGCGTTTCAAATAGTGTCATATGACCTGATTTTGAATGAATTAAGGGGTGATTTTTCTGGAAAACTCAAGCTGATTGGCTGACTTTACTGCCACTCACTCTGTTGCATAGAAAGTTGGTTATTTCACTGCAGGAGAAGAAATCAAAGCTTTCACTTGTAGAGAAGGTGTTTGCTAGTCTCTCCTGAGCAGTTAGAGCTGAAAACCTATGCAAGAGGCAAGAACGTGGCAGGACCTTTACTGCAGACACTTGAACAACAACAGCAGCAGCTTCCAGAGTAGCTCCATGATTGAAGGTGCCAGCATGGATATTTTCAGTTGCATACAAGAAACAGTCGTTATTTTGGGGGGTGGAGGGTGTTTGGTCCTTTTTGTTTAATCTACTGCAGCTTAGTCTCTAGCATAGTTTTGCTAGCTGAACAATGCAGCCATTTTTAGTGGAGCAAGCTGCTGTGATTTTATTAATACAAGGTAAAGCATCAGAAGGCTAATCCACAACAGAGGAAAAACGATATCTCTTGGTAAGTAGATTATCTACTGTCACAGGGATGTTACTTTCACATGTTTCCCATGGTTTGTTTGTTGCCTTTACATTTCATGAAACTTCAGTTAAGTGCCAGCCATCAGACCCCGGTAAGAGCAATGCTGGTAAAAACTTTTGACATGCATTACGGCAGATTTTCTTGGTTTAATTTATTAGTGCTTTGGATTTTAAAGCAGTAACTGTGCATAGGCCGTCTTACAGAGTAATTGATATGTTTTATTATCAGTTTGTGTTCTGAAACCTCTCCTACTGATGTATGCAAGATTTGCTTGTATTTTTTCCGGAGCAGAACAGAACTTCTTCAATATGTGGAAAACAATAACGTTTATTATTCCGTGTGTGAAACATTTTACCATAAAATAGTAAATTATACCAGACAGATTTTTAAGGAAAACAAAATGATCTTTGTATGTTGTGTGGCAAGGGGGGGGAGAGAAGAGGAGGATAGATGGAAAAAAATAAGGTGCAGGTATGCTGCAAAAGAAATACGTTTTGCCCCAAGCTTTTGGCTTCTCACAGAACATCTGTCATATGGCTATTACTTTCTAAACTTGTTGGATTTTGCCTGAGCTTAAGTCTTTGCAGAAATATTTGCTACAGGGCTGTTCTCCTTTTCTGTGTAACATATTTCATAGAAAAGAGCTGCATGGGCCTGTTTGTGTTAAAAATTTGCCTTTCATAAAGATTCCTGCTC
The DNA here is from genome assembly GCA_017639245.1 of Myiopsitta monachus. NCBI lineage: Eukaryota > Metazoa > Chordata > Aves > Psittaciformes > Psittacidae > Myiopsitta > Myiopsitta monachus. The sequence goes on along the minus strand of CM029917.1, from coordinate 66,464,971 downwards.
TCAGAGACCACATATTTATATAGTACTGTGAATACTTGCCCAGAGTAGAAGCAGTTTGCAGCAGATTTTGGCAGATGTTTTGTATCAGTATGGATTTAATTGTTTGTAAAGATTTAGTAGCTCAGTGACCCAGTGTTTTTCCTACTAATTAAAAAGAGGGGTAGAATAATGGAGGGAGCTGATTCAGTTTCAGCATTAAAGAAATTGGCTTGTTTTTAAAGTTTCTTTTTACTGTAATGGTATATTTTATAATACAATGTAAAGCACTAGAAGTTGTTACCCCTTATGCATTATTAGAATTGAGAAAGATTGTAAGGCTCTCAGCATATATGGAAATTGGACGTCTTATTCCAGGAATACATAAATTAAAATGGCTTTTTTATTGTAGACAACCTTTTTAAGTTGGACTTGTCCATCATATTCTGTATACTGCAGTAGTATATGAGTGAGGAGATAGAGGCTCAAGGGAAAGTAGCTTCAGCTTTTTTATCATCTCATTTTGTTTGGCTGCAAATGTGCAAACTGCTTTGAAAACTGAACTAGCAGGAAATCCAAAAGCACTTCTTACCAAAGCAAACTGAAGGGAAGCAGCAAATGCATCAGTTTAGAAATGGAGGCTGCTTAAAGTGGAGTTGGAGTTTGTTGGTTGAGGCTGACTTTCACCCTTAGGGAGTAAAGTGGAATCAGAAAAATTGCCTTAAAGTGGTGTAAAGTGAGCCTGAGCAGGGTGGGCTGGCACGGTGGCTGTGCACTGAGGAGCACTGCTGCAGTCCTGAGCTCCACTGGACCTTCCATAACACATGCTGTGGAGTCCATGAGTTCAGTTGTCTGTGATGGTCTCTCTGCTGTGTTATGCATGACAGGGCAACATTGTGTGTTTCACATCTAAACCACTGGCTGAAGTTTTTCTTGTTTTTACTTTGAGACTAATGTTATTGTTCTGACATGAAACAATACAATTTCTATTCATAACAGATGGCTTCATTCTCCACAACTTCATTTATAGATTACAGGATTTATATTCATGCCAACCAAAGCTTTAGGCGTCAAAACAAATGTTGAAATTTTTTAATAACCTATTAAAAATCACGTTCCTTCTGTCTCTGTTATATCTAAATAGAGGTGTTTATTTAGAAAACTTCATTGCGAGTGTTGACACGTGTACCTTGGCCTGGTGTAATCTATGAGTGTTGGTAAACTTCTGGGTTTTCTTTAAAATGGAGCAAAACCACAAATAAAGAAAACCCCAAAACTGTAACAGGAGGCTTTCAGTAGAGGGCACCATTTCATTATTTTTTTTTACTTTCCCTCTGCTCTTACTCTGCAATGTGGCAAAGTTGATCAGTTGCTTAACTCGTGTAGGTTTTTAAAGGAAAGAATTCTAGGGGGATATTCACCTGTGAAGTTTGTGCTAAAATTTAACGCATCCCTCATTTAAATTTCGGAAGAATCTGTGTGGAAGTTACTTCTGTTTTAACAAAAGAACAGCAAATCCAAAGGGCCTGCTATTCTTCAGTTCTTTAAAACCATTAATAAAGAAGGAAGATGTCTGTTCTTTAAAGTGAAATAACTTTGTGCATAAATATGCATGAAAATACTATAATTACAAATATGACCACAGCTATTATTGCAGAGCTAAATTTATTAGAACGTTTTACACTTTCTACAGACAGCCCTACATGAAATCAAGGGGAAGCTGGTGGGCCTGAAGGGTGTGTTTTGACACAACTTCAGGGTGCCTGGCTCTCAAAACAGAGAATATCCGTATTGTAGTGAAGATAATGAAGATTAGGGGAAGAAAATACAAAGTAGTGTGGCCTTGAGGAAACAAGTGGTAGAAGGGGAAAAAAAGGTACATTTAAGTATTAATTAAAGATGCAGTGTCACATGATAGGTCTGTATTTGGCACCAGGTTGTGAGAACGAGACTTGTAAGTAGCAATTCTCATAACAACTAAGAAGCTGGGAGCTCTTGGAGAAAGCTTGGGTTCATGATTGATGTAGGAAGGATTGTGACATGGAGATATTATTTAAAAGAAAATAAAATTGATGCTAGATTAGATACATGTTCTAGAAAGCATAAGTGAGCCGCCTCTTGTTTTGGTAGGCTGAGAGTACAGAGCAACAGAGGAAGTTAGCTTTGGTCAAGGTGGGAAGGTGGTTAAGGAATATTTGAAGTTTTGAGAGAAGATCAGGGTGCCATCTCTGTCCTGAATTACCTGCTGCCTGCAGTAGCTGTGGATTTTCACCATAGCACCTTTGTTGTTGTTATCGGAGTTCATAGTATCTATTTTTTTTATTATTATTCTTATTTTGCAGCTTGCAAAAATGACTAAGACTACTGGTTTGACTGAAGACATAGTGTGGAACTGCAAAACACTGCTGAAGGAGAGGGACGTGGTTCTCAAACTCATGAATAAATGTGAAGACATTGCAAGGAAACTGACAAAACAAGTAACCAGGCTTACAGCAGATGGAGCATGCGGATGGAACATTGCTCAACCTTCCGTTCTGAATAAGAGGTATCTTTCCCTTTTTTATTCTTGCAAGGGTGTCAGGTAATAAGGTATACTTTTGAAGACTGGGATTTTCATAACTGCGGTCTCTGAAAGTAGAGTTGCAAATGCTTGACACTTAGCAGCTCTCAGTGAGCTAGACAGTGATGTGCAAGACTTGAGGGAGTCCAACAGATGTATTTAAGTGTATCAGGAAAACTGATGAGGTTTTAGAACCTTATTTTACTTGCTGCAGTTTTTCGTGAATGTAGAAGCCAACTTCGAGTGATGGGATCATGAGTTGTCAACTTACTTCGAACCAAAGACCAAAAAAATTTGCTTTCATAATGGGGTACCTTATATTTCAAAGATGCTAAATGAAAATTTATGTGAGCTAACTTGTAAAGTTTATCAGCTGGGCTAAAGACATCGGTTAGGAAGTTCAGATGTACAGAATTATCTGGAGCCCTGTATCCAGTGAGACAAGGCAGCAGGGATGTAATATGGAGAAGGATTTATTTTAGAGAGGTAAATTTGTAAGGTTTCCCAAATGAATATTGTGAATAAAGAGAGTGCTTAGGAGGAACAGAGATGGATATTGTGAGGGAACATTATCCTAAGGGTTGGGAACCATAGAGGTGAAGTGGGAATGGCTGGAGTAGCAACCTGGATTAGGCTTGGATGCTGGTAGTGGTAAATAGCAAAAGGATTTTCATCTGTGTCAAAATGAAACCTGAGAGGAAGAAGGAACTGTTTGGAGGGAGCTTGTTAGTGGTGCTGCATCTTTGGCAAAAAATGGTGAGCTAGGTGACTTGCTGTTGAGTGTGTTTTGTAGGTTGTGTTTGGTACCAACACCACTAGTATTTGTACAACAAAGCAAATTTAGTGATGCAGCTGCTGAATGCCACTTAATTTTTTTTGTGTATTTTAAAAATTACTAGTTGTGTAACTGATTTTAGCTGGTCATGGATCACTGATTTTTGAAGAAAGGTATGTATTGTAACATGACTTTTGATCATTTAAGATGTTGAAAATTCAGATAAACTGCTTACAAGGTTCAGAGGTACTCTTCGGTATTCAGGTGACTGATTAAAGTTTGTGGTTTTCACTGCATGAGATCTAGAGTGAATTAAAATAGAGGCAGTGTTAAACTGACTATTCTGTGATTAACATAAGTGTAAAGTTGTGTTTCCTGAAGAAATAAACAAGAAATCAAGCTTAACATGTCACCATCTTTTAACAGTTTTGTTCTCAAGCCATATCAGAAGATTGGTTTGAACTGGCTAGCACTACTGCATAAACATGGATTGAATGGCATATTAGCTGATGAAATGGTAAGTGTAAACCCTATTTAAGAATTGTTGAAAACTTTGCAAAAATTACTTTGTTGAATTCTTTCATTTCCTGGAAACCCCAAACAGATTCTGAGTAACTTGTTTTAGCTAATATAACTTAAATTGCAAATAGTTTCTCCAAATATTTAGAAGCTGCTGAGCTCTACTTTCAATTTGAAAGTCAAAGGTAACCTAGGGCACTGGTAAGTACAAGATGCACAATGTCTTCTGATGCAGTGGAAGTAGTTTCTACCACAATAGGTTATCCTCAGATCCTCTCATTTTAATAGCTCCTTGCCCATAAATACATTTCACTCTACTTGTCCAGCATTTAGCTGTAGTGAGCCCCTAACTTCTACACTTCTCCATCAGTTTCAAAACAGGTAGTTAACAATACAGAAAAAAAAAAAAGTGGGTAGAAATGTTTTCTGCTTCTCCAGCATTTCAGCAATCTCTTGTCATTATACTCCCTGTAAGTTTTGAAATAAAAAAGATTATAGGTTTGAGGTTCTGTTTGGTGCTGATGCCACCAGTAATTGTACAGCAGAACAAACCTGGTAATGCAGCTGCTAATTATCTTGACAGTTGCTTTTAATTCTGGCTTCTGTTCATCTTGTGAAGAGCCACAAGTGAATGGATGGGTTTGCTTCACTAAGACATAAGTGGTGTTTCTCAACTTCCATATGTTTTATATTTGTAAGAACTACCTTATGTATGTATTTTGTGGTAGATAAGGTAAATTTTTAAATTCATGATATGGAAGACAGAAAAGTGAGTACTGGAAGAAACATAAGCTTATCTTGAATTTCATTTCCATGTTAAATTCCACTTCAGAAATAGCTGGAATATCCTTTGTACAACTGGCTCAAATAGAAAAAAACACTTAGTTTCCAAGTAATCATTTGTCTGCAGCACTGTTTCAGTAAAGTAATGTTTTTGAGAAGATTTGAAGTGTGAACTTGAATAAAATTAAAAACTTCGTAAATGGAAAAAATGGATCTCTGATGCTCAAATGCTGAGCTGAAAAGATAAATGAGTTTGACTGCAGTTGTACTTAAGAAGGAATTGTCTTTTGTAACAGAATGTGGCTAAACAGAACAATTCTTCTGCACAGATTTGTAATCTCTAGTTAACATCGACTGCACTGTAATTGTCTTCTGAGTACAAAACACTATTATGTTCTACAGATTGTAAATTTTGTTTAAATGGATTTGTTTCCTCTTAGGGCTTAGGAAAGACAATTCAAGCTATTGCATTTCTAGCTTATCTTTACCAAAAGGGCACTGTGGGTCCGCATGTGATTGTTGTGCCGGCTTCAACATTAGGTAAGTTACAAGCTTCAAAATTACTTATTTGTTTAAAAAAATAAAAAAACATGGACAGACTAAAAGGAAGGTAATTTTGTGAAGGGAAACTTGATTTTCTTGTGGTGTTACTCAGCTCCTTAAATAGCTTGAACTGGAATGCAAACCATACTGAAGGCATGCTTGTTCTGAATTAATTAGGCCTAACATGGAATTTTTTCAATATGGCATGTATGCGTCACAAAAAAGTCAACCTGCTTGTTGAAATTTGTCTCTTTTAGCAATGTAGCCTTTTTACTTACTAAACTGTTGGCTGAAATTCCTAGTCTTCAGGCTGTGCTTAGGATTAGGTTTCATGGCATTTGAGACATTCAGTGTCTTTTTTCTTCAGAATGTGTCAAAGCAGATCTAAATCCTGAAATGATGAGGCTGACTATCTTTTAGATATGCATTTTAATTGTTCAGGGGCCTCAGTCAAAAGCAGACAGAATGTGGCAGAATAAAATATGTCAGAAAAGCTGGTGAGTTTGGAGAAACTAGTTCTGTATGGAATTTCACTTGGTTTTGTCGAATGATGATAGAAAGGAGAAAGTAGCAAGTTTAATTTAGACAGAAAATGCTGCTTTTCATACAAAATGCTTATTTGGACTTCAAAAATCCCTCTTAACACATAGGAAAACTGTGTAGTGTCAGCATCAGTTTGAAATTGCCATTTTCAGTATGTTCTTAAAATCCACTAAAACCCGTTTTTTAAAATAACTCTTAAAAATGCATGTTACTTAAAACCTGAGGTGTACATAAACGTGTAAATGAAGGTGCTTTTCTGAAGTGAATCATAGAGGCTTATGAATCGTAGTGGCAGGTTGGCTTAAGCCATCCATCTTGGGGTTGCCTGGGAAGTTCCATCTCCCTGAGCTTTCCTTACACTTCCCTTGGAGGTGTCTCCTCAGCCCAAATCTGGGCCAAGTGGCATTTAGGAGAGACTCCCTTCCTGATGTGTTTTTGAGTCAGCCCTTGTGTTGGCTGTCAGGCAGCTTCCCCTTGGGCATAGTAGCATCACGGGTGGCTGCTCTGCTGGCTGCACACCTGGAGCTGGGTTGGGCTTTCAAGCTTCCTTGCCTGTTCCCAGAGGCACTATTTCTCCTGATGAAATGCTTCCGGGTGCGAGTACCAACAAATAAAGTGATTTGCCCTCTGAGCAATTAACCGTCTAGGGAAGAAATTGGGCTGAAAAGTTAAGTGTTGTGTTATTTTTACATAATGGTTACAGACCATGCAGAGTCTGTTTCTGTAGGAGTTTAAAGTGCAAGCTGGTTAAGCAAAAGCTACTTAAAGCCCTGTTGTGGGTTGTTTAATTTTCCTAAATATTACAGTTTTTCCAGCATTGAGACAGAAAGTTTCTTGACCTTCAGTTGAATTTAAAGGGATTTGCTTTAAAATCAAATGTTTGGTTTAATGCTGAGGTGGGTCTGAAGTTATGTAAGTCATAATAAAGTATAAATTATTTGTTTTCTGATATTTTAATGGTGTTTTACAGATAACTGGATAAGAGAAGTTCGTCTGTGGTGTCCTGATCTGAAAGTCCTTTTTTACTATGGTGAGGAATCCAATTTAGAAATGAATCCAATAATACAGTTGTTTTCATGGTCACCCTAAGAAAAGATGAATTGCTCATGGAAGCGTTGTTTTAAGGCAGCTCTTTAAGTACATGTATTTATTGCTGAATGTGTTTCTGCATACTGTCCTAAATTTTTTATGTATATAAATACATGTAATTGTACCCATTTTATACTTTGTTCTTTATAGGATCCCAAGAAGATAGGAAACGTCTCAGAGGGGAAATCATTCATAAAGTGGTCGATTTTAATGTGATTATAGCTACGTAAGTACAGCAATTAAGTAGCAAATGATATCTAGTTAGCTCCTACTGACCTCTAGTGGTGCAACGCAACAAACAATGTTAGGAGTTAGGTATGGGAGAGGAACTTATTTTTGTTTTCAGGGTTAACTAGGATTTTATTAATGTGTGACAGATACTACGTAGTAGAGGCTTTAGATACTATCTCTCAAGATATACTGATAGATAACATATTACTGTGTAATAGATTTGCACAGTTTGAGGGAAAGTTACTGAGGGTACTAGCTCATAGAGTAAATTTGTCAGTAGTAAACTGTGTTATGCTTGGTTACTTCTAGGCAGTTTTACTTACTGCCCTTCTTGTGTTCTCTCCATAACTCTTCACAATTTTAGAGTTTCTGATTTGATTGGCATAACAGTATGTCCATGTTAAATTTACATTTAATGTATCTTTTGTGATGTCTTTCTCTGACAGATACAACTGTGCAATTAGCAGCTCAGATGATCGAGGACTGTTTCGCAGATTGAAACTTATTTATGCAATTTTTGATGAAGGTCATATGCTCAAGAACATGAACTCTATCCGCTACCAGCACCTTATGACAATTAATGTAAGAGGTTTAATTATTGTTGGGTTATAGGGAACAACTGCTATTTTTTCTGTCTTGTGTTTACAAGCTGGGGCAAAATGAGTAGTAACTGTAAAGTTCCTATACACATAATGTTCCAGAAACTGCAGTATGCAAGTGGATGTAAGTTTTATTGTGGTCTCCAGAGTGGATTCTGTGGTGGTGTCCTGGGTTCAGATAGCTGAACCCAGGACAGTTGTGAACTCTTTCAGGGACACAAGCTCCCAAAGAAATGTACTAAATTCCCTGTAGCGTCATTATGGTGACAGACAGTTCAGTTCCAGTATTGAGCGATTTCCCAGGTTTATCTCACTGTAAAAGTAAACTCAAGATCGTAAAAATGCTATTCTGGTAACTCTTGCTGAAACACTGTAGTATTTAAGGACCTTCTCTGATTGGACTGTGCAAGAAAAGCTAGCTTTAAAATAATTTTTGTTTGTAGCTTGTGGCCTGAGTCAGCATTTTGAAAAAGAGCAAACTTGAGTACAGCTCTTTCTCCGGTTTCTGTGATTTAGCACTGTTAGTATCTGTACAATAATAATATACATATGATCACCTACTTACAACTTGCTTTTCAAGATCATCTTTTCATCAAAAGCCTTTTTAAGAAGCCGATCTTTAAGCAATTAAACTATTGCTCATACTTGCAATTCAAAACTAGTGCATAAGTAATGTATGACATTAGAAGAAATATAAGAGCAATAGTTAGCCAGTTACTTAAAAAAAAACAAACCACCAACAAACAAGCCAAACAAGAAAAATCCTAATAAACCCAGGAAGGCTTTTCTTAAATCTGGATTAGGCTCTTGAGTAGCCTGAAACTGATGTATGCTCAGTTCCCCATAGATCTGTAAATGGCTTTTTTTTGTTTTAACCAAGAAATTATTGCATGAGATTTAAATATATATTGAGTGTAAATAACTATAATTTAAACCAAGCTCTTTTTATCACTTCTCCATAGCTGTGTTATTTCTGCCAATATTAATATTTAAGCTGTTCGACTGATGTTTCTCACTGCTGTTTTCCGCTTCGAACAAACAGGCACAGCATCGTTTACTTCTGACTGGGACTCCAGTTCAAAATAATCTGCTGGAATTGATGTCCCTCTTGAATTTTGTCATGCCACGTATGTTCAGCAGTAGCACAGCTGAAATCCGAAGGATGTTCTCTTCAAAAACAGTAAGTAGTACATATTCTTCCCTTGAAAATAACCTTTTTTTTTTCCCTAGAACACTGCTGTTGCTGCATAACTCATGTTATACTGGTGTCTTACAGAGATGGGTAATGTGATGATAAAAATCTAGAACATGAAGCGATAAAATGAGCTATATAAAGAAATAATGTGTTATATAACAGGGCTAATTCAGAATGCTAATGGTCCTGTTAGATCTTTCTTTTTTTTCTTGTTTTTCAGTGAGTTAGAATAGGTAAGGTAGTGTTGTTACAGCTGAAAACTTCACACTCTAATTAAATTCTTGCAATGTTTTCCTTAGAAGAATGTTGAAGAACAAAGCGTATATGAAAACGAGAGGATTGCACATGCAAAGCAGATAATAAAACCATTCATCTTGAGAAGAGTAAAAGATGAGGTAATGTTTTATCTTTAAAATAATGGTTTCATGTTATCAAAAATCTTTGAGGCTAATGATAGAATTTAGGGTCAAATTTTGTCAGTGCTAGTTTTAGCTTTTTATCTAGGGATAGTAAGAACATCTTTCATGAGTTTGCAAGAAAAAATGTGACCTGCTGCAGCTTTGCGTTTTGATACTTACTTGCTGTCTACAGTTAAGAATTCTAGTTGGGAAAGATCACTGAGAGATGATTTGGCACACTGAGAAGTGAGAAATCCTCCACATTAACCGCAAAAATATTTGTGACTTCATAGTAATGACATGTTATTTTAACTGAAAGGATTAAGATAGTGAATGTGCCTATATGTATTTGTATAGATGTATGACTAGAAATGTGTGTTAAAAGTTACTTTGCTATCATCAAATTTTTTCTTTTTTCATTCTAAAATCCAAAACCTTTTTGGATTCTTCTATTTAGCATTGCATATATAAAAGAAAGGGAAAACTGAATAATGACCTGGAAAGTGTTTCTGTGTATATGCATGCTTCAGTAGTCAGTGGTTTGAAGAGAATATCTCTGATTAGCAGAGGAGTAGATTCAGGGTATTGTATGTATTATTTCATGCAGTTTTAGATGTGCTGGTCATGTTACTTGTTGGGGGCTGGTGGGTGTGATGTATAATCCACATCAAGTTCTTCATAAGTCAAACTGCTGACTCAGTGAAGTTGCAGCCAATTAAAGGAGCTGGGATAGGGAGAATGAACAGAGTAGCTTAAAAGCAGGCTTATAAGATAGTACAGAATTACTGACTGTTCTGTACAGTACAGTTTTTTACCTGGTATGCTTTTATTTTGTCAGGTCCTTAAACAACTGCCTCCCAAAAAAGATTTCACTGAACTGTGTGCCATGTCTGAGAAACAGGAACAACTATACTGTGATCTCCTAAAAAAGTTGAAGAAAAATATTAAAAGTAATGGTATGTGACAGTCTCGTTTCCTTTTGCTGGATTTTTTCTGTGTCTGGAATGTCAAATGTGACTACAAAGCCCTTGCTTTGTAGAAATGTCGTGATACGCATAAACTAACTGTATCCCTCCTGTGGATTTTTTTGTAAGTTCAGGTTATAGGTGAAATGTCAAATTCAGCTGTTACAAGTAAAGTTCTGAGAGGTAGAGATGTGTCAGATAGGAATCTGTGTACCTCTCCTGAATATGCTTTATTTCTTTGTTTATAGAGAAAAACTCTGATATGAGAAATGCGACGATGCAACTTAGAAAAATGGCTAATCACCCTCTCTTGCATCGCCAGTATTACACAAATGACAAACTCAGGAAAATGTCCAAGCTTATGCTCAAGGTAAGATGATGACATTCCAAAGCAGTCTTTAATTTCCCAGAATTTTTAATGCAACTTAAATAGATTTGATTTTTTTCTTTTTTAATTGTCAATCCTCTGGTCAAAAATGTGTCTTTGCAAAACTTAATTCATTATTGCTGCTTTTTATTTCTCTGCATCTGATGTTCTAATCAAGCTCTCTATGTGTTTAACACTGATTTTTGTATCAGATATTAGAATGGAGAGAACAGCTATGGGACTGCAGTCCTGTCCTTTTCATAGGCTCCCCCTTAACACCTCTTCCTTCCATCCCAAAATTTAAAATCAAAGTACTTTTCTTGGGTGGCCATTTGGTGGTATTTTCTGAGTAACGAGAAATCCAGACTGTATAGAACTAAAATAGGGAAGGCATAAGTATTGAATGCTTGAGGACTTTTTTGTTTTGTTTTTAATTTGGCTGGAGTTAATGCCTGTGGAGTTTGGGGAAAAATGTTGCTTTTTTCTAAAGTATAAAAAAGAATAAAATCAGAATGTGCAACAAGGGCTTTTAAGAAAGTTGCAGCTAGCTTTGAATGTCTTCAGCTTTGTTTTAAGATAAAGCCAGCCAAGGCTGGGGGGAAAGGAAGAAGTGACCCATTGGGTTGTGAAGGATTTTTGTCCCTTTTTACTCCTGCTCATACCATTGTACCCTCCAGGTATGGCTTTTCTTCTCCTCTTTCTTCCAGGCATGACATCGCTCTACCCACCCTACATCTTGGGCTAGGCTTCCCATGTCTTCTACCATCTATCCAAGGATTGGACCTCCCTTTTAGGGAATGTGTCATCAGGGGAAGAGGTCTGATATGGGGGTGAAAGGTCGTAGGGCTTGATGGGAATTAGGTAATTGTTATGGAGGTTATACGTACATCTTAGTTTTTGGTAGTGCAATTTCTTATAAACACTGAATTGCAAAATAAGGGTCCTCCACTATAAACTTGGGGTTGCAGAGTTCATCTTTGGTTGCTTTCAGGTGCCACGCCTTGGCCTTTGTCCATGTCTAGTTGTGCTACTTTGGTTTTTGGTTTGGTTCTGTTTTTTTTCTCAGAGATTCTGGATGTTGTTGTGTAGTGTTCTTGGTTTTTCTTGTCTGTTTGCATGATTGTGTATTACATTATTCTGTTTCATTTCTGCTAACAGGAACCCACACATTGCGATGCTGACCCTGACCTTATCTTTGAAGATATGACTGTAATGACGGATTTTGAGCTGCATTTGCTTTGTGAGCAATACTCTCATGTCAATCACTTTAAGTTAGACATGGACCTGATCTTGGATTCTGGAAAGTTTAAGGCGCTGGACCACATTCTCTCTGACCTTAAAGAGAAGGTTGGTGATGAAGATGTCTGAAACATCTTTTCCTGTCCATCTGAAGGGTGGCTGTAAATAACAAATTAACATCTGCTAGCTGTATGTGCAGCCCAGTTGCTTTTCTGTGGAGTATTGCAATGTGTTTTAGTGTATATGCAGCATTGCAAAGCAATGCTTACAGCCTTTAATGTGTAGTCCTGCCTACGCACATCCCTTTAGAGACAGCTGAAATAAGCTTTCCCACTTGCCCAAGTTTCAGAATAGTCATCCCAAGTTAAAACTACTCCTTCTCAATTTACATAGGGATAGCATTATTTTCACAGCTCATTAACTTTCACCTTTTGTCATTTGAGTAAGTCTATATTACATTAAAATAATCATGCATGTGTTAAGCAAGTGTAAAGATAAGATGAGGTCACTGCTTTGACTCACACATTCAGGCTGGCTTATGTTACAAATAAGCACGTACCATAGTACTTCAGAGTATCCTGAATTTGCACAGGGGTTTGCTGTGCATCTGGTTGATTATTTCAGTCAAAAGAGTCAATATTGTATGGAATATAGCTTAAATTTAAGTTTTTAATGAAAATATTTTCTTGATGTTTATAGAGGGATTAGATCTGTCATTTATGGATGTGACGTGATTTCTAGATTGCTTGAGTCACCTAAGTACAAAGTATCTAGAAAACAAATTGTGCTGATAAAAGGTGGGTTAATGCAGCAGCAGTACTGGATATGATACCTTCACTGAAAGTTAGTCCTGACTTGTTGCATTTCAGCATAGCCTTTTAGCTCAGAAAATAGGGATTCAAAGTAAAATCAACTATGCATACATGTTTGCACTAATAAAGTGTTTGTGTAGTTCGTAATCTGTAATTGATGTGTTTTAAAACTTTTGTTTCACTTTGTCATTTCCAGGGAGACAGAGTTGTATTGTTTAGCCAGTTTACTATGATACTGGATATCTTAGAAGTTTTCCTAAAACAAAAGCAACATAGATACTTAAGACTGGATGGAAAAACACAGATTTCTGACCGGTATGTGACTTTTTTTTCTGAAGATGAGAGGGGAAAAAAATAGATGTGTGAATGGGGAGGTGAGGGAAGAGAAGGGTGTGTGACTTAAACCCCTCGCTTTGGTTTTGCAATGTGTAGAATTTTGTGGTCACTGGCCATTAACTATAGAAGGGGTTATATATAACTGAGGGATTATTAGGTCGCCTTAGTAAGGATGAGGCAGAAAGGGTGAGTTTTAGATGGTTGAGTTACAGTCTCAGCTACCAGAATTCAAAGCTTTAGTCTTCAGCAGTCATGGTGTGTATGATTTGCTTCTGTACAGCATGCCATAACAAAAGCTCACTTGTAGATATTCCTTGGAAGTATAGTGTGTGTCTGTTACAATAGGCATACAACCCCATTTGTTTCTCTAGGACAAACCATTTACTCTGTCCTTTTCAGCTAAAAGTAGTGCAGTGCTTTTTTTGAGGTGTGCTTTTTTTCTGCTGCTTCCTGATTTTTTTAAAAATGTTTCTTAGATGCTCTTTTCTTCATTTCAAAAAACCCTTGTTACTCCTTGTTACTGCTGTGGTATTACTTCCCACTAACAGCTGATGTCTCTTACTTCCCTTGTGTATGCAATTAGTACAGAAGACAGTCATGAAGCTAAATTCGTCCCCCTTGCCATTTGCTTCATGTATTTCAGCCTTCCCTTGTCCTCCAACTGCTGTCTGTGTTCTGTGATCATTCAAAATCTTTTTCCAACCCTCTTTTCATTCTTTGCTATTGATCTATCATTCTGAGTATGTTTCTTTTGTCACTTCTGAGGACTGTTGGTACCTTTTTTCCTTCTGCATAACATCTGTACTTTTGGGCTGCTTTGCAATGCTGCTCTCCTCCCTTTCAGAAGATCATCATCCTAACTACTATATTTGACTCTGGAGTGAGTATAGTGGTTTCTCTGGCCTCACGTTTGGTTTTTTGTGTTCTGCAGGATACATCTAATAGATGAGTTCAATAACAATAACGACATATTTGTATTCCTCCTGTCAACCAAAGCTGGTGGATTGGGAATTAATCTGACCTCGGCAAATGTTGTTATTCTTCATGACATTGACTGCAACCCATACAATGACAAACAAGCAGAAGACCGATGCCATAGAGTAGGACAGACAAGGTAAGACTTCTTAATTATAATGCTTGACTTTTCTTGGAGGCAAGTTCTCAAAGGAAGCTAAAAGAACAATATTTAATGATTAAAAAGTCATTTTTAAGCAGAGATTTGTGTAAACCAGCTCTGGATTGTGTGAGAGGTAGGTAATTGTGTCTCAGCACATTGTGGCCAGATAAAACTTCATTTACATTCTCCCCTTATTTTTTTCTCCAGTTCTCTAACTCAGAAATTCTCTATAATTCTCAAATTTGTGGTGGTAGGAACTATTTCAAGGCAGATCTGAGGTCTTTGAAACTGTTTGGCAGAGCTCTTTGTTCTCTTTGGGAGACTTCTAAGCTCCGAAGAGTGAAACCATGGACTGTTTTAGAGTCTTCTGTCAGAATAAGCTGATGTGAGAAATAAAACACATTTAGTAACTGGTATTTGTGTGGTATAGCATGAGAGGGAAGTGAAGTTGTTTCTGTTAATGGAAATTCTGGTGACAGCCCAGACTTACAGCGGCTGGAATGCAGAAAACAAGTTTTCTGGCAGTGCAGATCACAGCTGGTCCAGACAGAAAAACCAGAAGCTTTTTCTGCTGCCCTTTTGCTCATTTTCTCCTTTTTTAAACTGAGCTGAGCAAAGGCATAGGACCCCTCCCTTTTACGCTAATCCAAAGAAACTGTAAAAATTGATTCATCCTATTTTGTGGTTTTCAGGGAAGTGAAAGTTATAAAGCTAATCAGTAAGGGGACTGTTGAAGAATACATGCTCAAAATCAGTGAGCAAAAACTGAAATTAGAACAAGATATGACTGCGGCAGATTCAGGTAAGTCTCTTGCACATAATGATGTCCACTTAAGTGAATTAAGGTTGTTGCAATGTATTATTCTGAGAAAGAGAGGAAAAAAAGAAAGTTTTTGTTGCAGACAACCTTTTTTTATGCCCCATGTTAAATGAACTAGAAAGATATATTTGTGCCGATGATTGTGCAGTTTGACAGGCGGTGCCCTCTGAGTCTGACCCACAAATCAATGACAGACTCTTACAAATAGAGGATTTCATACAGGTTTGGGGATCTAGACTTTTGTCTGTGTGAAACATTTTGAGCTCTACTAACCCTTGTTCCTATTCCATAGGAGAAGAAGGAGCCATTCCAGCGGATATAGCTGCACTATTAAAAGCTTCGTTAGGTCTCTAAATATGCTGTAAAATTTGAGGAAGAAGGTGATATTTTACTCCATGGACTCTACATTTCTTATTAACTTGACTCTTATATACGTTTATGACTTTTTATAGCTTATTGTTATAATTATTTCATGTTGTTGAAAATTTTTAACACCAAGAGCATTCTTTTAATGCTTAAGAACATTAATGGCCCAAATGTGCCAACATTGGATGCTGAAAAAGCATCTTTTACAGATTTTTAGAATGGGGACCTGTGTAGTCATCATTTCAATAAATCTACTGCTTAAGATCTGTCAGTATTTTTATAATTATTTCTACCTCCAAATGTGTATATTTAAATGGTCAGTTTCACTGGATTACACTTACAGATTTTTTTATATGTGCCTTATTTGACAATGCTCGAGTCCATTCCAGCTAGTCACGAGTCGTTTGATGTACCATTCTGGCTTTGTATCAACTTGCTCAAATAAAATTGCACAGGTTAACCAAATGTTTCATTTTGTGGTTACTGGGGGAAGGAGAGAGGGGGGATAATTTGCATTTATAAAGCAAATAGCTTTCAAACTAGCTGAAATGTTCCATTTGAACTGGTTTGGCTTTATCCAGCAGTAATTAATTACTAATGTTTCATCATTCTCCAATCACAGTTGTTTTAAGGATGCTGATTATAAAAGCAGAATTCCTGCCAAATGGACTTTCCATCCAAGTTGCAGGTTTTTTTGTCAGTCCTTGGTGTAGATACCAGATCTGTGTTCTGACAGTGAAATGCCTTAAACACAAAGCATATTTCTTGCTCTTCTCTGGAAGTTTCAATGAATTTTTAGTTCATCTCAGTGAAATGAAGAGCTTCAGTGCTATCAATGGTGAGCTGCGCCTTCACTCGAATTTTATAATCTCCTGGCAAGGATGTGATTTGAGGAGGTAGGAGAGAATGATGTCCATTTCCTTGGACAGAGGAAGAGACTGAAATTCAGTCTTTTGAACCCAGGAGGATTTAAGATTTAAGACTGCCGCTTTTTTAGAAGCGGGGGGAAGGCAAAGCGTGGGGAAGTTCTTCTTATCAGGGCTCTCTGTTAAAGCCTCAGCTGCTGTGTGGTCTGTGCGGAGCTCAGTTGTTTGTGTGGTGTTACGATGTGATATGTGCATGTAATTGGTTAATGCAGTCTGGCTGAGCAGTGGTTGCTCCTTAAACAATCTCTTAAGGGGTCTTAAGAGATTGTAGAGTCACCATACTTGGAGATACTTAAAAGCTGTCTGGACACAGTCTCGGGCAGCTGGCTGTAGGGGCCTGTTTGAGCAGGGAGTTCAGACGAGATGCCATCGAGAGGTCCCTTCAGCCTCAACTGTTCTGTGATTCTGTGTCTGCTTGGAAAGATGTACAGGGGAAAAAGAAATAATGCAGCTGTCTGAAGTCTGTTGAAGAAGAGAGCGGGAGCTGAAGAAGGAAAAATCTCTAGAGGGAGACCAAAGCATGCAAGGAATTGAAAAGGAGGTGAAGGTGCCACATTGGAATGAGCAAAAGACTGGACCTTGCTTTCAGTTGTGCTGTTACCTGCTTGTCTCTGAACTGTTAGTGGTTGTTGGTGTTACTTACATGATTCAATGAAATAATACAGTGAGAGGGAAAAGCAAATGTGAAGGGAAATACTTTCCCCACAGTGGCCATTTTCAGCCAAGAGAATTGCCCAAGTTTGTTGTGGCTTGTCTGCTTACACCACGCAGTGGGGTCCTGTTGCAAGCACTTGTCTCCCCTTGAGTTTGTATAAACCACTTGCACCTACAACCCTCCACCTTGCCTGGGTTTCCACCTACCTGTTTATACCCCAGTGCCAGAACAACAAACCATTCATTCATTCATTCTAAACCTGGTTTCCATCACTGCCCCCCACCAATTTGTCTTTTCCTTAGTGAAAGAAATAGCTGCTGAATGTTTTGCAGGTGTTGTGCCTATGGAGAACTGGCACTGGTATGGGTACCACCTCAGCTGTGCCGCTGCTTTTTGTTTGATTTGGGCTTTTGGTGGTTGGTTGTTTTTTTCAGTGGCACAGCATACATTTCAAAGAGGCTAAAGAAAGTGCTTTAAGAAGCTTGAAGTCTGTTGACTAAGCAGGTCTTGGGTTTTTTTATCCTCTCTGTTAATCACCCTGCTTTCCTCCAGAGCAGGAATCTGCAATAAACAGAATATTGTTGAGATTGCATCTCTCCAGGAAGGTTTATTCATCTTGTCTTCTTTTGAGATCCCATAGGACATAAATCGGGTTGATCAAGCACTTTATTAGTGGGAGAAATGTGGTTGAAACCATACCTCTCCCTCAGGCTTTACTCTACTAAATCAGCTTTTTAGTCTCCTATAGATGGATACAAGTGGTAGGTTTTGATTTGGTGTAGCCTACCCATCTGAAATTAATTCCAATGATTCTAAAATCAATAACTTAGGATGTTTGTCATGTTGAAAACTAAACATGTATTTGTATTTTCCAGTCTAAAAAGCTGATCTATATTATAGTCTTGGGTCTTTTTTGGATCCAGGCTGCAATGGCTGGAAGTGCTTGCACTCTCTCCCTGAGAGCCAGCAGCCTGGGGTAGTTGTCTGCCAGGTCAGGTTTGCAGGACAGAAGTGTCGTACTGCACACATCCCAGTAGAAATCTGCCCATGTTACCTGGTAGAAATGGGAGAGAAAGCAGTAAATTTTAATTGGTAATCTCCAAAGACGTAAAGCAGTAAATTTTAATTGGTGATCTCCAAAGACGTAACTGCTACTGATAGTGCCATCAAACTGCAGAAATGAAACATGGATTGATCTGGTTTGTGTAAGCGTTTCTTTAAGCCTATAATTATAGAAGGTGTAATTAGGTTGCAATGCAAGGCTTGATCTAAGTGAAAATTGGTTAAATAAAGCCGTTGCTACAAATATTACTTGCATTATAATATTAATCTTCCCTGCTGAAACTGTGCTGCAGAGAAGTGTTTTGCTTAGCTTCTGAGCAGTTTTGGGTAAAAAAGTGGATTACGTTTTCACAGACTTTTTTCATATTGGCCTATAAACTGGTCAGTGATTATAAGCAGGGTTCTAAACTCCCATCTGTATTGACTAGTACAAAGGCATTTATAATGTTTTTTTGTCAACATACTTCTAAACTGGTTTAGAAAATGCAGATCCTAGTCCTGGTTTGCCTCACTTTTCTAATAGTACAGAAAACAGTTTTCACTTTGCAGTTGAGTGACCGATGGTGTACTGGTAATAACAAAGAGTTACAAGAGTGAGGAGAATTGTTTCATAGGCTGGCATGAAATCCAGAGATTCAACAATAGTCAATGAATTTATCTGGCGACCTGATTGGAATAGAGAAATGAAAACTATACTTACAGACTTCCCTACCAGCCAGGTGTTATCCCCCAAGAAATTATCCAAGTCTTTCAGTAACTCGGGTGCTTTGTTCGTGAGGATATCATCAAATGCTTGTTTCTGGGGGATGAACAAAACACAGAGATGCACAACAATGCAGAAGGACAGCAGTCCACAAAATTGAATTTTGGGGGTTTCTTACTTGTGAAAAAGAAAGCTGACACGTGAAAAAGGGGACAATTAAATCGTTTAGTCTAACCCAGACTTCAGAGTATGGCCCGTTCTCTTTGGAAGAAGGAATGTTAATATCCAAGTCAGGATTAATACAGCAAACTGCAATTATTTAAGGTAAGTAAAGAAATGCAGAGGATACACTTGGATACATGCAATTAGGCACTGTGGAACTTAGAAAAGCTGAAGTAATTTCCCATGAAGTGGCTTAGATGCCCAAAACAGCATTTCTGGCTCAGTGAGCCATGACTTAAGCCCCAATTGCTCCCTTATTGCACAGCTGAGAGCTGCTAGATGCTGAGACACAAGGTGTGAGATGATGCTGCTTGTTTACCTGTGCTAACAGCCACCCAGCTGCACCAAGATGGGAGCCTTGCCATAGATTTAGGAAGAATCTATCTATAAAACAGACTCTCAATGTCTGATGGTCTTTTTGGGGACTCTTGGATGCTATGCTTTCTAGTGCACAGGGTCTCAGATTTCCAGAATCGCTTAAGGTCAGCCTTTCTGTGCTGTCTGATGCTGGTCAGATATCAGCCATTCTCATGTAAGATGTATAACCTGGGTTTTGAGCTTTTGCTGGGTTTATCTTTGGACTTTTCTGTTAGCAGGTTATTCTGCTTTTTTCATCTTCACAGCAATGAGATTTGAGGTGGTTAAAATACGTTTTTAGAGGCTAAAGTCTGCACTGAAGGGTATGGGCCTTATTCCTTCTTTGTAAATGGATGAAGGATTGAAGGGTGAGGTTGTGTATGGTGGTGTTTCTTTGCTAGCTGTTCCCCATAGCAGGAAGTTTTAAGGCTAATTTAAAGGGTTAGCCGTTTCTTTTAGAGACTGGAAGCTGGTTAATCCTAGTAAATTCTACTAGTAATTTTAATGCTAGTACTTCCAGTAAATACACCATCCCTGGCAGTGTTCAAGGCCTGGCTGGAGAGAGGCTTGGGTGACATGGTCTAGTGTGAGGTGTCACTTGCCTCAGGTGTGATCATGACAGTAATTACCCCCAACCATGGAAGTATGCAGTCAATCAGTGACACTGGCGGGGACAATACCAGGATCCACCTTCTAGAGTGGCAGGACCTCTTGTCTCAACCCTGGAGCTCTCCAATAAGGCATGACAAAGCTGCTGCAGTGCCAGCTGTGGTTTTTCATGAGGGGTGTAGGTGATGAGAGACTGTCCCAGCACCAGGGGAACTTCCACAGGCAGCATCCACCTCTGCTCCCTTTTCCTTGCTTGATTTTCTCTTTTCTGCTGGCCGGGTAGCATAACACATCCTTTCATCTTTCTCTGAGGGATGTGTGTTCCTGCAAACGCTTGTCCTGGGGAAATTTTCTGACTCGTGCGTGTTAATTACTTCTATGTGTCCTTATGAGACCATGAGACGAGACTTCTACCACAAGGTGGTAGCAGTGGATCCAGGAGGAGAGAGGGAGAACAGCTAACTGTGGGGAAAATCGATTCCCAGCGAGTAAGCTTCTTGATCTTGGCCCCGAAATATTTGCGTGCATATGTGTGTATAGGCATATAAGGGCTTCCTGAGAGCTCTCTCCTCTTTTAAATTAACCAATGGTGACATGGTCTGGGTCGTTATTTTGGAGAAGTCCTTCACCATGAGCTGGGACACACGCAGGCATTACAATGGGATTTTCCCTGTAAAAGAGTAGCAGTAATGCTGTTTCTACACTAGCGCGTTAGCAATAGTGTGGTTGTTCCTAAATGATTAAAAATCGTGAGTCAGCCTCCCCTCCCCAAGTTAGGAAACTTCAGGAAATCACCAGGAAATTAAGCAATTCGTATTTTTGAACACTAAACCCTTTGAATACTCTCTCAGATTTTCACCTGCAAGATTTCAGAGCACTTTCACATTGTTTCATTATTTATTATTGGTTTGGGGCAACATTTTGTGGTTTCTGAAATCATAGAATCGTTTGGGTTGAACAGGGACCTTAAAGCTCATCCAGCTCCAACCCCCTGCCGTGAGCAGGGACACCTTCCACTAGACCAGGTTGCACAAAGCCCTGCCCAACCTGGCCTTGAACACTGCCAGCACGGTGGGGCAGCCATAGCTTCTCTGGGCAAACTGTGACAGGGCCTCAGCGCCCTCATAATGAAGAATTTTTCCCTAATATCTAACCTAAGCCTACCCTTAACTTTGAACAAATGGAAGGTGGCTGCCCCCATAACGAATGGTGGGACCTGTTGCTATGCTTTCCTAAAAGGGTCAGGTCACCTGCTCAGGTCAGGGCTATTGTAATGCAGGAGTTAACTCACCCATCACCCTCTTCCCCCAGCAGCTGATCTGCATGGTTCCACTTGAGGCTCTGGTGAGAAGAACTGGACTGATGTCAAAAACAATCCCGAATGCTGCAGGACTTGCCTGTTAACTGTGTGCTGAAGCAGCCGTAGCAGTGTGTTAGCCTGGTCTCAGTATGTGCAGAGGCACTGCATAAGACCAATGAGGGGCCACAGGGGTCTGAAGAGCAAGGCTGCAGTGATAATGAGGGATGTGGTACCTCCCCTCTTTAGCAGCACCCATTACTGGTAATTGAAAAGCATTTGTCCCTGGCAGCTGATGTTATTGAAGACTGATACTTATTAAAATTCCATAAGAAATAAAGATGCAGAAGCACAAAGAGATGATGGGATGTGGCTGTTAATTTTGTTGAGTTAGCAGAAAGAGAAAGATTCAAGCTTAGTCTGTTTGCAACATGATACAGGTATTTGCATGGTGTGGGCTACGGTGGTGTTCAGACTTTCCCCTTTGAAGTGCAGTTTGATGTATGCAGTCTGATATGGCACCCTTGATGGCCTTATTTCCACCAAGGGTGAAAAAAATCTGAAGGAGAAGGTGGGAGGGAGCAGAGGGCCTTGGCTGGATTATCCTCAAGGAAGAAATACAAGGCTCCTCCAGCTCAGCTTTGCTGAGATGAGGTCATGGACCCAGGGGTTGACACACGCAGTGTCTCCAGAGGAGATGTTCCGGTATAGAGTCATGCCCTATGTGGTATTTTTGTTTAAACTAGTGATTGTCTTACTCTCACGTCCTGGTTTTTCTCTGCCCAAGGGAACAGTGTCATGAAATCATCAATGGTGTCCACAATGGCATCAGTAAGAGCCTGTTCCACAGGCGTCTGACCTGCCAGACCTGTGGGAAGTAAGCATATGAATGGAGCTTAGAGGCAGCATCAACAGGAATTTCTGATACCTGAAAGGTAAACTCTGCTCTTTGTGAACATTTCCATATATATGCATGCTCTCTAGGGGGTTTTAGATGCTAACAACATGCATTTGACTCCTTGCTTCCAGGTTCTCATCTACCCTTGATTTTTCCTTCCTCCAGCCTCATACAGCCATCTGAGGTAGTGAGTTGTTCTTTTCATCACCTGAACCCCCAACCTGACTCCTGCTTCTTCATCCTTCTCTCTGCCTTCCACTATCCCAGCACATTCAGTGAGGCTCAGCACTAATTCCTTTCTGTTAATCTTTCCCTATCCCAGCTTTCAATGTCCTTCTCCATCTCATGGTCTTTCCCTCTCAGTCAATGCAATTTCCTGTTTCTGTGAAAGTCTGCTTTTCTTTCCCTCTCTCCTCCTTATTCAGTCCCATTTAGAATCTTCTTGTGACATCCTGCTTGCTTTTGACCACTTCATTGTAATCAGATACCTTAGCCTAACTTTGTCTTGTTTACAAATCTGGTTTCCACCCCTGTTGTCCTGTGGCTTGCCTGCAGTCCTCTTAATGCTGCTGCTTTTTTCCCCTCACTCTCCTTCCACGTACCTGTGTTCATGCTTTCACCTCTGCGCATGTTCAGGTCATCTTTCTCCTCTTCTCTTCTTTAAGACTCAGTTGGAAGCTCTGTGTTTCCCATAAACCATATACCCATCCTCTTCCAAGTAATCTCCCTTATTGAAACAATATGCTCTTGAAGGTAAGTGGTATGCTTCTCCTTTTGGGCATCAAATTCCGTGAGCCTTCAGTAAGGAGTTGTTGGTGACGGGCATTGAAAAATGCTATTTCTTAGTTTTAAAGGATTGGTGACATGTATGCAGACCTAACGGCAGGACTAGTAAGTTTGACTGTGAAGCTGAAATGACTTCTTTCCCTTTCCATTCATGCTCTTCTTGCTGTAGCTGACAGTGTGACCAACACTGTCAGGAGACTAGAGTGGTCTGAATGTGCTCTGGAATCCTGGCTTTTGTGGTTGTTGCAAGATGATGAGAATGCCCAAGTCAGAAATCCAGACTGTAAAAAGAGCGCAGGTCCAGAGCAGCATCCTGTCAGGAGGTGGGGAGGGAGGCAGTGTGAGTGGAAGACAGGCTTTCTCATGTTTCCATTACCATGTGGATGCTCATCACTCTCTTCTCTTGCAAGCAGTAGATTGTATCAAGGATGGAGGAAACCAGCAGGATTGCTGGTATTGCAGACATGCTGTGTCCTGAATAACCCTATGCACTTCTGCTTGTTTTCTTAGTTGCAAAATGTGGGATATTTTGATAGGTGGGTTATGTCTCTTTGCTCAAAGTATAAAAAAAGTAGGATAGTACTCACTTCCCTGCCCCAGCACACAATGAACACATCTGCCTTCAGCCAGACCAGTTTTGCAGATGGCTTTGAGTGACAGCTTGCTGACCTAAAGCAAGCCCTGACTACTGTCTTTGATTACTTGCATTACTAAGTCTTATATCACTTTATCTACCCGGTTGAGTACTTCCCTATCATGTAAGTATTTAAAGATACAAGTGATGTCACCATCTGATCTAATCTCTCTGCCAGCTCAGGATTGTTGCCTAAATCTGCTTCAGAGTGCTTTGCCTGCTGACTGTGATCATCTCTAATGCTTCCAAAACATCCTCCTCCTCCTGCTCTCTCTGGTTAGCCTGGCAGCTCAAAGTTTAACTCCAGGGGAAACTATCCCAAGAGCCTCAGGGAAGCCGCAGGTTCCTGCTTTGTGTTGTTCAGTGACACATTAATAAAGCTCACTGTGCGGAGAAGCAAGCCCACACCCCAGGTATTATATGCAGAGGAAACTCAATCAGACCTAAGGAGGAATTTCTGAGTTCTTCTGTAGGCACTTTACACACAGTGCAGATACAGAGCTGAGCCACCTGAGTTTGGCTCTGAACAGCATAGCATTTCACAATATGGGTTGTTACTTTGAACCCTTTTTTGTCTGTTTTTTTTTACTTTCTGTATGACCTTTGGGTGACTCCAAACCCTGTCAGACAGCATCCTAGCAACGTGCCTAGCTCTGTTTTTTCTTTCTGACCTTGGAACTGCAACAGGATGTAGCCCCAGATCTCATCAGGATTACAACAGCAGCCCCAACCCAGTGAGCAAAATTGACACCAAATTATGGTAAGGAAGGCCGCTGAACATGGGCATGCCAACACACAGTGCTTTTTAAAACCATCACGCTTTGTGTGGCACCTCTAAAAGCATCCTGTATGATATGCTGCCTTTCTGTGGTCAGCATTTGGCACTGACAAGCTAAAGATGCAACAAGAATCTGATAACTATTAGCTGTTTGTGTCTGGGAAAAGCCCTAGTACCATTATTGCCACATCGGTGTTGACTTCTACTTGGTTGGGCTTGCCAAGCTGTTGTTTTGTTTCTATTTTGCTGTGAGTGTATTTTTCCTGAGCTTTAAAGGTGGGTACAAAACAGAGCAAGAAAATAGTCAAATATGTTACCTGATTCTCTGGCAAGGTATCTTGCTATTGCCAGGCTCTGGTGAATGGTAACTCCATCTACTTCCAGAATGGGGATTTTGCCGAATGGGATAGCTTGGAGGAGAAAGCAAAAAAGAAAAAACAGCCAAAAGTTAAATCACAGCCCTTAATGGTGGGAGTCTGCAATAGCTGCACTTTTACCACTTAAGCACTGCTATAGCACTTAACAGCATTTCTGTATGGAAATGCATGGACTAAAATGAAAAGAACTGAGGTTGAGGATATAACCAGATCACACTGCAAGGAGGCAACTACAGAGTAAAAACCAAGTACTGCATTTGCTGTTTCCTAGGCTTCTGCTGTAAAGGCTGAAAGGCTCCTACATATCCTAAATTCTTTACGCAGTGAAACTTTTCGGTAGAATCTTGGTTTTTCCTTCACTTCCCTGCTTTTTCCTTCCCAGGAGAGTGACTGCTAAGGTTAAGCAAAGTACTACTGAAGATTTGCATGATCCAGATGGGGTATGAAGTAAAAGACTCGGTAAAGACTACAGAGGTGCTTTTTCTTTTACACTTGCTTTAAATTCTGAAGCAGCGATTCAGAGTGATATATGTATTTCAGAAATTACAGTGTGACAAGACATTTCACTTGATAGTCATCACCAAGAGACAAATATATCCTTCGTACTGAACCACAAATGTTAAGATACTCAAATTTAATTGAATTAGCTTAAATGGAGAAGTCATGGGGGAGAAGCCTCACAGGGAAGAAGCCTCCAGACTTCAAGATTAGGGGAAGACAAACTAAGCAGCTGTCATGGATATCTGTACGATCATGGATCTCTGTAAGAGAGTTTGAGATAAGAAATCAATCGTAATTTTCAGTTATTAATTTAGTAGCATAATGTACATGAAAACTTGGACTGCTGTTTTGCTACACTTTGGAGAAGCTTCCGGCATGGTATCAAATGGGGCTGGAACCTCTGAGCAAATATTAAGCTGGGAAGAACTGTAGTGTTTAGGGCAGTGAACTCTGCTCATGGGAACCTGGTGCTGCTCACCAGAGGAACTTTAAATCTCTGCATTTCAAGGAATGTTATTTCATAAATTCCAAGCATGTGACTGTAACTGCTGGTCACAGCCAAATGCTTTGTACCTGATTTTCATCTGGATTACACTTTATGTATGCTCATTTTAAGACTGTGAAAGGGCAGTCGCGGAAAAATGAGCATGTTGGCTATTGGAAATGTGCAAAGCACATTCCAGAAGAACTGTCTTTATGGGACAGATGGAATGACACTTCTACTCCATGAGTGGTTTTTAGTTCTTAATGAAAAGTAATAAATAATGAAACTCATGCATTTGCGTTGTGTTTAGCAAGCTGACTTCATCAATGATGAATGCTGCCACGTGGCTCTGTCATTTAGCATGCAGTGTGTGAATCACATCAGTTACAGGATCTTAGATGCCTAATCTGTATCTGTAAAATGAATTTGGCAGCTGCAGAAGACATCCAGGACTCCTCTGTGCAATTTTTCCCTCCATTGCATCTGAGCACACTTCTCATGATACCTTTTATCCCTCTTAAGTTTAGCACACTGTGAAGTATAAATTTCGATTCTGATGACTAGAAGAAGCAAGAGAGCTCAAGGGCGTTAGCTGCTGTACCCCAAGGAGAAAACGTGTACTGCTACTTGTTATTGAAATGATAATAGACATGTTGCACAGAAGACTTCATATGTTTATTAGCCAGCGAGCAGCAAGGCCCTGTCAAGTCCATGCATTGCTTCACTGAGAATCCAGAGAGAAAATGATGCATTGCTGAAGGCTAAACTAAAACCTTTCTGGTTGTGAAAATGAGAAGAGCCTTGGCTCTGCACTGTGGATTAATGGTGCAGAGTGCCCTGAGCATCACTGCCTCCAGAGCCACAGAGCTGTGAAGGCGCATTTGCTTATGCCGGATACCAGCACACCTTTCAAGCAAGTGTGAGTAGAGGGGATGAGAGTGTGAGTGACTGCTGGAGGTGCCAGCATGGCTAGCCTACAGCCACCTTCAGATCCCCAGACCACACAGGGTTGTATACCAATGTCTGACAGGAGGTAACAGCAAAAGTGCATCCAGCTCAGGAGCTCTGTCAGCTGCCCCTGACAGAGTTAACCAGCCTTTTCAGAGGCCCCCATAGGAGTGCCACAGGCTGATGCAGCTTTGGTTAGGTCAACTAAGCCAGTGACTAAGCCAGCCTCTGTGGCAATAACTGTCTAAATGATGATTGATGCTCAGGTTGGGAAACTATGGTTGCTTCATCTAGAAACTGAATAGAACATTTTCTGCTGTGTTTACATACAGAGTAAAATCTGAGAGCCACAACTCTGTCTGACGTTTCACTTTATCAGTTGCAGCAAGGAAGATGAAAGATGGTTTGTTCATATAGACATATTACTTCTTAAGGAACCTTTATAGCAAAAGGAGGGAGGCATCTTTTTGACAGTTGAGGAATATGGATTAAGGTGTGAAAGGCAGCTGGGTTGCAGAGCGGTTGTGATCTCTCATATTCTGTTTCTCAGGAATCTGACCATTTCTGGATTCACTTCTTTTTTTTTCCTAGTAGTTGACAGAATTAAAGAGAATTGCTATTCATTCCTGGAAAATATGAATAGTGCCTACAAAATGCTTCTTCCTCAGTGCTGAGCTATTTTCATTAAGATCTAGTTACTCTTTCCTGGAAAACAAACTGAGTTTACAGTTAAAAATACAAATACAGATTTGTTTTGTGTGCATTACAAATATTCATATACTTGCATGATTCATAATGCAAGTATAAAATTAATAAATGAGAGCACATTTTATTGCACATTGTCCCATATGACTTATATTTCCAAAAGGCATGATGCTATGATTTATAATGAAGCTTGGTTTTTTTTTGCCAAGAGGCAGCATATCTATCGCCATCATTTCTAAACAATGGATTATTTTAAGCATAAAAGGTGGTAAATGAGAAATGTTCCTTCCTTTCTTGTGTGTTCAGAATACCATTTGATATTTTCTTATAAAGAAAAGGGGGAAAAAACCTGTGATTTAAACATAAGCACGGCGCATATGCATACTTGTGCTGTGCAGTTCATTGTAAAAATCATTGTTTCTTCTTGGGTTCAGGGTGTGCTGTTCTTGCACACCAGAAAGCAGGGCAGATACCCAGGCTGCTTTATAGCTGAAGAAAATAGCAAAGACCAGTCAAGGAGGAGAAAATATTTACAGTACGCCTCTCCTCTCTTGGGCAAAAAGGTATAATGGCTTATAAAGTTGCATTTTCAGTCTGGAAAAGTTGGGGAGGGGGGGAAATCTCTTTGCCTTTGAAGCTTTATTATCCAAAATTCATGTATCGAGACCAAAGTTTTTAGTTACCAGCAGTGAAGTATCTCTTTGCTCTTGTAACTTAAAAGAACAACTTCCTATATTGATAAATTCATAGCAAAACCAGGAGATTAATTGATTGATTCCCTGTGAAAACTTGAGACTTCCTTTTCCAAGTGGAGAAGAGGAGGGTGGATTTGTATCACACAGTTCATCCTAAGGCAGGATGCAAAGAGCCTTCAGGCTGGATGGGTGCAGTTTGATTGCTGGAGGCAAGGTCAGGGTTTAACAGATGACCTCAATGTGGCCTGTAGATACCTTGCCTGGAGCCCATTTCTTGAAGTGTGACAAAAGCCACAGCCATCTACACAAGGGCTCCTTGTGTGCTACAGAAAACCATCTGTCTGTACATAAATTTAAGCTGTGTTACCCTTAAACACATCGATATAGGTTTCTGTGGCTTGCTTTGGGTCTCCTGTGGTGCTTTTCACCCCAGCTCTGCTCATTAACAACATATGTTCAAAAAGCCTCTGGGCATGACCAAATGTGCCTTGTGTATAAGCATTGTATCAAAACTGCTAATTTTTACATGGTTTTGGTGAAGGACCCAGTTTGTGTGACTCCAGATGAGCAAAGTATATAGGTTCTTTCCTGCTAGGCTCCTGCGTTAGGCAAGCAAGTGAAAGAGGTGCTGCACAAAACTGGATTGCGAGAGGGATCTCAACTGGGGAGAATGAGATTGTGGGGGCAAGTAATGAAGCAACATGTATCAGAAAGCAATCATGAATGAACAGTTAAGCCAGAGTATTGGAGACTGAAAGGACATGAATGTCACTTGGCTAGTTTTAATTTAATCTTGGTCGGTTAGGGGGCTGTTTCATGCTTACGTCAGTTTATACCCTTATATATCCATATGGATGTTATTTCCATGCTTTTCAAAACATTGTTGTCTTGCAGAGTTTCCAACTCCCACTTGAGCAAATACATTTTGAGAAGGAAAACTAGAAAAAATCTGTTGCTGTCATTGTACAAACAGCTTCATTTCTCAGGCATGCACGAAATCTATGACCTTTCCCTGTCAGTTTCTGCTTGCTTTGCTGCTCCTCTGAAGTAGAAGGCACTACGAACACTTGTGTTGATTTCCAGATTTAGATTGAAAACTCACTGAAAAGAGGAACAGGGTTTTTGAAAAGAATGCTGTTTGGATAACTAAGGTTAGTTACCCAAAAAAGTTAGTTAGCTCCTTTAAGCAGAACTTCATGATCAGACTCTTGCTTTTCTTGTTATCCTGGTTATTCATTGGTTTTAACATTGAGTGTTGGCATGAAATCTGCACAGGCTTTACATCGTCCATGAAGAAAATATCGACACAGAGGGTGAGCGTAAGTCATCAGACCGATCTGCAGCTTCTCTTCTCATTTTAGGAAGGACCCACTGAAGGACCTGTGAGGTGTTCAGGATTTGGATTAATTCCTTTTTACGCTACTTTAGTTTTGGTTGGCTTTTGTGAATAAAACTGTGATGTTTATATAGTCTTTGCTGGATGCTGGGCAGGAGAGATGTGGCCCAATGTGTGCTAAAAGCAAGGACACCTGTATAAATTGCCTCCATCCCATTAAGTCTCTAAGGCCTGTGATAACTGTTCCCACCCTGGCATGCCTATAGGCTCTCACTAGTGTTGTTCAGGCCTTCCCTTTGACCATGAGTTCCTTGCTCATCCTCCTGGGCATGACTCAGTGGATGGTGCTCATGTGGGCCAGTTTATCCATCAAGCACAGGGAGGGGAAACAACACAGCTGAGCACAGTTTTGTCCTAGCCTGGCAGCTAGGCTGACGGGCTGCTGGTGTGTAGGACTTGGTGCTGTGCTTCGCTTTTCATTGCTGTCATCCCCTAGCCAGTGAGGAGCCCCTATGCAGGTACAATTTTAGTTTTCTCCTTCCCTTAGCTCATTCTTCCTTTTCCACTCAAATTCATTATTCTTCTTCTCATCTCTGTTCTTTCCTCCCCACACTTATTCTGATTCAGCTTTGCTTCCAGAAGTGAGTTTAGGTTCCCCTGTTTCCCTCAAGTTGACCCATTCTTCCCCATGCTTCCTCCTGCCTCTCCTGAAACCATCCACAACCTTGCTGCTAAGCAGCCTGTGTTTAAGCATTTAATTGTTCCTCAAAACCTGAATAATTAATGGCTTTGCAATCAGGCAGCTTAGATGATGCAATAGTAAGGCAGCAGGTTTGGTCAAAGATGGGGGAAAATAAATGTCACAGCCATGCTTTTCTTACTATGATATCTCTGCCAAAACAAGTTCTCTTTTGCCTTAAAAACTAACAGTAACTGCTTTCCCTTTTCATTCATATTTAATTAGATCATGAGGAACACATACAAGAAAAACACCAAAACAAACAACAAAACACATTGCACTCTTCTGTCTACGTCAAAATTAAACTTCCAGCAGCTGCAAGTCTGATTTCTACTTCATTTGTTAATGTCATGTTATACATTAATTTTCTGGTTTATATGCTATGATGATTTGGCTGGGAGAAGATATTTCTTGCAAAATTGTACTTTAATTTTGTGAAAATCGATGAAGCAAACCTACCCTCTGTGCAGAGACCTGGCTCCTTTTATTCTTAGGCAAATTTGAGTTCTCTGATTTGTTCCCTTCGTATCTCAAAAACCATGAAATGCTATCCTTGTCCAAACTTCTTAAGTAACTTTTATTTCATCCTACTTCATCATACTTGAAGTTATTAAAAAGAGGGACATTACATTGTACATGCAGACTCTAAAGTCAGAACTGGGTTTAGATATTTCATAAGCAAGTGGGTAAATGCAAACATGGTGTATGCACGTGTGCATAGCAATTTGTCAGATATTTCTTGCTCTCACTTCAATATGTAATTATGTAATTAGTTTAATTAATTGGACCAATGTTTAATTATTTTTGAAGGTTGCAAAATGAGTGTTGTACCAAACTGTTATTACATTAGCTACTGTTACATTAAATACAGCTGCAATTCCCCTTGTCATTGCTAAACACACTTTTGTTTTCACCAGACTGGCTGGGATCTGCTACTATACTCCTTTTCTTTGTGAAGCAAACCCAGTCCAGCCAAAAATTGGGAAAAAAAAGCCTGATCTTCATAAGAAAGATATGAATGCAAAACATGAATGATAGTAGTGTAGAAGATCTCTCAGCAGAGTGAACTATGCTTCTGGTATGTGCAATGGCTTGGATGGATCCCCTCATTTCATATTTACTGTTGAACACAACAGTAATTGAGTTTTTTTGTTTGGCAGGGATCCTGCTATCTGCTTTCCTAGGACTGGCTTTTCCTTTTCAGCCCCTGAAGCACATTTTGACAATTCAGGATAGTAGGGAATGCAAGTGGTTTGTTTCCTTTACAGGGCATGGATCATCTCTGCTTCATGCAATATTGTTGTGGTATTAAGATACAAACCCTATACAGCCTAGTCCCTAGCTAGGAGGCAACCATTTCTTGTGTGGAGTCATAGCCTGCCACGTCAGTATTTAGGTACCTTATGGCAGACTAGGGCAGTGGCTATTAGTTGTCTTGTACAGTGTAAAGCTGTTTACTGTGAAGCCCTGTTGCTACCTTTTATTCAGAGTTTTGCTGAATGATTTGCCTGTGGGAGATTACTTTGTCTGGAAATACCATGACTAATGATTGCTTCGCAAAGAAAGAGACAGTCATCAGTTAGTTGATCTCCAGGCGATTTCCTTAACAACATTACATTGTTAATCATGCCAACAAGATACCTTTACTCTTGTTTTAGTTGACGAACCTCTTAACTTGCATATTGTCTGCAGCCTGATGCCAGTGGTAGCAAATGCTACCATTACATTGGTGCTTGAGCTAGGATTCAGGGAACCTTCCAGAAGCAGAAGTTTAGCATCCTGGTATGAGATGTAATAGCACTTTCAGGCATAAATCCAACTATTTCTTTGTAGGTGTATGTTTTCCCGGTCAATTAGTAGGATACATTCCAGTTCCCATCCAC
Source organism: Myiopsitta monachus (assembly GCA_017639245.1). Taxonomy (NCBI): domain Eukaryota; kingdom Metazoa; phylum Chordata; class Aves; order Psittaciformes; family Psittacidae; genus Myiopsitta; species Myiopsitta monachus. The sequence continues at coordinate 66,433,143 of CM029917.1, read as the reverse complement.
TGACTGCCTGGGCGTCTACAGAAGCCTGAAACTCAAAGAACTCTGAAGCCAACCTAAATTTTGCACAGATGATTTCACAAACATGAGAGCAGCAGCTCCCACATTTTACTAAATTCCTTATCTGCTTTGGCATTTCACCTAGGGATCAGTCATAGCAGAGGCTCCTGTGAAAGGCCATTATGCAGAGAAAATGAAAAATCTCACTTAACCCTTGGTAAACCCGCTAACAAACTGTTCATTCCACAGAAAGAGAAACAAAGACACCCAATGGTTAAATGACTTAACCAGTACACATTAATGCAGCAGATACAGCTACAAACTGTGTGTCCTAGTATTTCTAGGGTGCTTCTGCTCCCAGTGTTTTCATGGCCATACACTGTAGTGAAAAGTGCTGTACATATAAAGCTTCACTGGGAGGTTTATGGTGTATGCACGTAGAAAGGATTTTTGCACTGGCTCAGATGTTAGGGACATCATCAGTATTCAAAGAGAAATACAATACCTTCTCCTTGCCAGGTAGATCTGCTCTTAGAACACCTTGTCCTAGGGTATTAATGCCTCTGTAGCCTGTAAGTAACGATGTATGCTTTGCCTTTTTAATTCGTCTTACTTAAAAATCAGTATGCAAAACTCTACATAGAATTATTCTTTGCTAATATTATCTGAATCTTGGTTCAGGACATAAATGGGTGTGTGTATATGTGTGCAGTTAAGTATGAATAAGGTCTATGTAGAGCTTTCCTCAGCTCACTTTCACAAGTGAATTCTTGATTTCACTTCTAGTTTCTACCCTGCTTCCCTGAGAATTGCAGTGGGAGAGAAATAAGCTGTACCACATGGTCAACAGGCCTAAGCTCTTACAAAGAAGAGGTTTCTGAAGTCAGTCATCCCTAACTGAAAAATAATACCCTGTTTCCACTGCTTCATTTACACTTCTCTCTGTGGATTGTTAGTCAGTGTTCTCCAGATTTGGCACAGTGAGTGGCTTCAGATGTCACCTGGAGAGCAGTGGAGTATTTGTCATTCAGGTCACTGTGGACATTATGGGAAAAGACCAAATTTAACTGCACCCTACAAGAGTTCGGTAGCCCCCTGGCTGGGCTTATTAAATGATGTGAAAACTTATCAAGACACAATGCTTGGTTAATAGAAATCACCTTGTGTATTAGTTGGGCCTTTTCCTCAAACTAAGGGTTCTTAATTCTGGACATGAAAAGTCCTAGCCTGTTAGTAAAATACAGGTCAAATCCATGAAATTAAGACACAGATAGCTCTGATTTCATATTCTCAGTCTCCAAACTTGATCTGCTTCATTTGAACTGAGGCTCATTTAATGAACAGAAATAACAAATAGCTTTAATAGCTGGAGAGAGGTTACTTTAACTAAAAAACATGAAATGGATGTGGTATAGTAGCATGCAGAAGTACTCTTGCAAGGTTAGGGCTTGTTCTTAGGAACAATTGTCTTCTAGCACCTCTTTTGATCCTTTTGCTTTCTCTTTGCTGTATCAACTTCTTTCTTTGTTTTCTATCATCACTTTCCCTCTCTGAAGACCATTCTGGTTGCAAAGGGGTGTCCTTCTTGACACTTATTTCCAGTGTGGTTTTCTAAAACCAAGGTGCAGGCTGCAGTGTGATCTTTCAGACCAAATCCTCCAAAGTAGCTGAGAAGATTAGCATGCATCTGGTTAGCTTTAGACAGACAAATGTTGAATTGATAAACAGTAGAAGCCCATCTGGTTGACAGCAGGTAAGTCACTTTAGATTGTCTAAAGATTTGGACCTGGACTTGTGTGAGAGCATCAGAAATGACATTTGGCTGTGTAGACAATAAAATGCCCATATAATTCATAAAAGAAAGGAATTACATGTATTTCTGCTCGTGAAACTTATAGGTACCTCTTCATTTGCTATACTTTTAGACAGCATTTATGCTTTGGGCATAAGATGTCATGTTACTTACTTGGTTTGATTTTAGGCCAGTCTGCTGCCTCTATCCTGTGGTCTTCATACTTCTTGCCTGAATAAGCAAACAGGTAGCGACTGATTTCTGCTCGTCCTCGCAGATTGAAGTATGTCAGCTTGTACTGAGGCATGCTGGATCCCTGAAAGGGAAGGCACTGTGTTGTTTTAGAGAAGAGTAACACAGCTCCTCTTTGCAAAAGTGCACCGTATGCTTGTTTTTGAAACACATGCTTGTACAATGCAAAGGACGTATTACAGTAAGACATAATGTGTTGTACTTTGCAATCATTGCATCAGTCATGCATTTTTGTTCTGCATTTGTCAACCACAATATTCAGACGTGGACAATGGCAGTTAAACCTGCAGTTTCTTCTTTTGTACTTCCAGAAAGATGGTTTGAATTTTTTTGTACATATTAAGAACTTTCAGATTTCTTTTATTTTTCTTGTGACTCCAAATTTGGGCCATTTTTATAAGGTTTTTCAGAGTGCAAATCTAAAATCACATATTGCAACAGAAAATAGCTGTTGTCTTCAGTAGCAATTTTGCTCAAGTCTGCCTTGCTCAGCCTCTATTGCTTATGGAGACCTTCATCCAAGACTAAATCATAGGAATTGCCAAACTGTTGTGATCATTCTCATTAACTATTACCCTAGTTACACAGGCAATCAACCCAAGTTATTTTAGAGGAAAGAAATTGATATGTGAAAACCAGTCAACATGGTTGTTTTGGAGAAATGGTCATCAAATTCTCAGTTTCTTGTATAGAAGTGAAAAGAAAACCTGAAATGACTTTGCTAGGTTTTCATATGATATCCCCCCCAGGTTCTAGTTAGGACTCATCTAACAGGAAAGCTCTATTTGGCTCTTGGTGTAACAGGCAACAAAAGAAACTGTTCATGAGTTTGATTGTACAACAACAATGATGCAGGAAAGATAAACAGCTATGTCTGCTTTAAACCAAAGTAGGCTTTTAAACTCTGCGCACACAGTGCCTTAACTAGAGAGATCTATGAGCTCAGCTGAGATGTAAATGTACTGTCTAAAGGAAACAAAAACAACCATCCACCTCCTCACTGAAAGCAAAACCCTGTCTCATTTTGGCCTTAAAGTAGACTTTGCATGTCGTTTACCATCTTTTTATGTCCATCAGATTCAGAGTGTAAGTAATAAAGCACGCAATGCGGATCAACAGCTCCAGGAAAAAAAGGGAACTTTTTTAATGAGTAAGTGCTACTATGTAACCTTGCAATAGAAACAACCCCCTATTTAGTCATCTTGCCTCTGAAAGCAGTATGCTTGAGGGCAGATGTGTCATCAGCTTTCACTTTAGAGGGGTAGGCTTTTTGTTCAGAAACTGAAAAAGTTTGCACTTAACTCTCACCGAGGAGCAAACTGCCTTTGCCACTTTCTCCCCAAAAGTCAAAACATCTACTTTCCATTCTCAGAGTAGCAAAGGCAAAAAAGAAATATCTACAGCAAATGAACATGCTGGAGGCTGCTTAATTCATAATGAAAGTTACCTGTTCCCCTACTGCACACAGCAGGGTCAGAGGAGATTAGTAAAAGGAGATTTTTCACAGCTGATGGCCCAGCAGAGAAGCAGAATTACCAATGGAGATATCTACAAATGCTTCAAAATAAGGACATCACTGCAATTATTATTTCCCCTTGTTTTTTTCTTTTAAGTCAAGCAAGTGCATTCCTTTGCACTGTAGAAAAAAGGGAAGCCACAGCCAAAATTAGTTACATTAAGATGTTATTAGTTTTCTAGATGTATTAGTCACCAGTTTGTCTGCTGCTTAGTAAACACAGTTTGCAGGTTACAAGTGTAACTCTTCCTATCTCTAAAGAGAGACATTTTGCAATTCCAAATTTTCCAAGCAAGTTTTAGCTAAGCGGTGAAACTTTGTTACTCTATTTTCAAATTTGGCTCCCAGATTTATTGCTACTTATCCTTTATTGTACTTGTATGATAAAACTATATATTATTATACTTTACCATTTATTTATGCAGGATGAGTTTGGATTATATGTCTACAAATTTAATGTTAGAAGAGAGGATGAGTTTGTTGGTTCCCCCCCCCCCCCCCCCCACTTCATCCCTGTTTCTGTCTTTGTGTGATCATTGAGAGCAAGGAATGGCATTTTTAAAAGAGTATGTGTCATCTGAGGTTCAAGTTAGACATGACTTAATGATTTGGGAGTCAAATGGGGGGGGGGGGACTGCATGGTTCTTACTTTTCATTTTTTTTTAGTGGCAAGCAAATACTACTGATTCAATTTGCATTTGGAGAGGATATGACCTTTAACATGCAGAACCCACAGTGTATGCTTTACTTCCACAGACAGTCATAGAAGGTCATTAGCAGAAAGTTGTTGACAGCTGAAAGTCATTTAGAAGCACAAAAATAAAAGACTTCAATGTAGAGGCATGAGGAAGGCAGTAGACAGCCCTATACAGAGTGGACTGGAGATGAGTGAAGCGTAACATTTATGGTGGTGAATATTTTGAAAGAGTCTAAGTCTTACTGTGGGAGAACTTTGTATATAAAGACGTATAATCAGGAGTAGTGAGATGATGTAAAGAAAAGGGAATTTTGGCTAAAGATCAGGAGATCTTTCTGGCTGTTGTAGTAGATGGTGGAATATTTTGTACTGTCAAGGAAGCAGTGGGAACTATTGTTTGAAACTTTTAAAGCAAAGCTAAACAAATTTCTAATGAATACACCATAAGGAGTAATCAAATATTTGCAGCGCTGATGCACATTTAAGCTTATGGATTTTTTTCTGTCTGTGAACAAAAATGTCCTTCAAGGAGTTTACCAAAATACTTGACATTTGAAAGGCCTCTATAGCTTTATTGTAAGCATGTTTTTGTAAATGTTTGTAGGTTTTATTTTTTATTTGTATTTATTGTGAAATGTCAGGAGTAGCACTTCCTAAACAATTACAGATACTTTTCTAAATGAAAGAAATGGTTGTGTTGGGAATAGCTTTTGGCCAAACATACAAATTCAGTTGGAGTTTTTTTCCCTTATGCCTCTTTGTTTCCCAGTGTGTTTTGTAAATGAATGGATCATAAGGAACAAATTAATGCGATTTTAAAAACATCCAAAATCATTAAATAATTGAAATATGTCACTTCTAGGGCAACAGAAAAAGATCTATTCTGAGACTTTGAGTTTGTGCTTTAGGGATTTTGGGGGGGGGAAACCTGTGGAAACCTCAGCTCCAATTTTATGACAGCCCCAATTTGATGACATACTACTTTCAAAGCAGTGAACTCAACTAATCTAAATTTGCTATTAAAGTAGCTTTAATACTTCAAAGTTGTTGACCTGCTTAGCTGATTTTCTAGCCTTCCTCTGTGGCTTTCTTAAAGCCAGCTTAACTGGCTTTAACATACCTTTAAACAGAAGATTATTGGATCCTGTGATTTAATTCAACTCTTGGAGCAACTCGGTGACAAAATCAAACAGGAAAAGAGAGGGTCAAATATGCGTAAAAGGTGGCACCTTCTATGTTACTCATGAGTCAAAATTCTTGTTGAAGTTACAAGTGTCTCAGACCTCTTAGAACAGATTTCACATAATTTCTGTTCATGTCTTTATAGAGATACTATATAACCTGCTGCATTTGAGATACTTTAATCAATTTCAAATTGATTTGAAAACTTGAGGAAAGGTTAGGGTGGAAAAGCAGCCCAGGAAGGAATCGGCATCATTCTCTGAGAACTAAAATGCTGAATTTCAGATAGCACTAATGCAGAAGAGAAAAACCATTGGCAGACTGGAAACTCTATGAATGTACCAGGACTATATAGAAGCAAACAGTCCTGGTGCCTGCAAGTTTTGCAGTACTTTAGCTTTCACTGGATGACAGTGTGTGTGCCCCTGATCTGTTTTAAAGGGTAAATCACAAGTGTGCTGCCTGAGTTTTACCTCTTCAAGATGAGTTTAGGGTGTGCGCCCAGTGCAACCGGAGCACGCTGCTTCTGCCAGGCAGTATATAATTCTGCATTCCCAGCCTGAGTCTTTACCCCTTTTTTTGGACTTTGTAGACGAACAGGGTTTATTGCTGTTTTGAAAAATCCTGCCCTGAAAGTAATACACAGAAATATTACTCAGGCTGCTAACAGACACTGAAACCTGGGTGCAGGTACTCAGTATGTGAATTCAGAAAACAAAAGAAGAAGAAAGCAAAAGGCAGGACTTTCATAACCTTATCCAAGAAAAGTAAGTAATGTTTGAGGTGACAGGCAGCAGAGAGCTTTTCCCTGAGCTGGGAGCAGAGGAGGAGAAACAGACTAATTTGAGCTATTTGCTCACATCCATCCAAAGTCTGTCAAAGGACCCTGTGGTTCAAAGTCCCCTTTAATTGTACTTTGCACTGTGTGAAACTAAGGGTTCCCTCGCCTTAAGGTTTCATTATTGATAGAAGATTTAAAAATGCCCAACTGTTTCCTCTAGCAAGCAAGACCAGTAGGGTTGGGTTGAGGCTCATATGCGTGTTTCCAAAAACCTGGAACTTGAGCTGTCTGCCTAGAAGAGACGATGCATAGCACTGTATTTTTTTAATATAGAATATGAGGATTCTTCATTAATTTAGGAGTCACTTATGGAAAGCACTGCAGCTAGCACTTGGCACAGTGTTGCCCTGGCCATGAGCCTGCCATAAAAAGGGACCTGGAGCTCTTGGCTGTCTCGTGTCATAATCCTCACTTGAATTGCAACCAGACCAAAACATGGGCCTTGAGGGAGCTCTGTTTCCTTTCCCTGTGCTAATACAACTTAGGGCTGCATCTGTGAACTTGGGACCTGTGATCGGCAGCCAGGAGAATGTGCTGGACCTTGGATCTTCCGGTGCAAATCCAGTGCTTGTTGTAGGGTCCTTTCTGATGAGAAAGGTGAAAAAGTCCCTCCGAGGACTAGTGAGTGTTGATCCAGTCAATAGATACCTCTGTGGATTTTATTATAAGATTCAGCTGTCATATCAGTTTGGAGTGTTTGGGTTGCTGGAGCTGATATTATACATTCGATTTTCATGATTGTATTAAACAATAGTATAACAAGAGATCATCTTCCACTCACATAAGCCTAAAGGTCTCTTACTGCCAAGAAGCATCCTGCTTTATGAAGTGTGAAAAAGAGTTCATGCCCTCTGTAAGCAATAATCTAGCCAAAGCTGAAAAGCTTGGTGAGTATTTCTTTTCTTTTTGTTCTTAGTGCTGCTTTTAAAGCAGTTGCTAGTCCTATACAAGGTGTTTCTGCAAAGTTCGCCTGGAAATTTAATGAGTAGGTTTGAAATAGATGCATACCCAACAGCCTGAGTTGGGTATCCTGCTTGAGTGGAGAAGGAGCCGCAAGCTCAGCCAATTCATATATTTCCTCATCTATTTCTCTGATGTCCTAGATGTACCATGCCATGTATGTGGCTTGAAGGGCTTACAACCAGTATCAGCTGAAGATCAATGGGAACACTGGGATTTCAGAGGGAAAATTATTCCTTCTCTTCCTTACTCCCAGTCACAGGGCCTGGTAGTGCTGTCCATTAAGAAGCTCATTTTAGAAAGGGAATGAACAGAAGCTGGCTGCTGTAGGGGTTGCTTTTTCTTTGTATGTACAGACAGAAGAGTCTTTACACATTACAGGAGAGTTTTTCCCTAGGCTATTAGCTCAGGATTTTTGTTTCTGATCCTTAGGGACTGGGGAGAGTTGTGTTACTCTACACAGTACCAAAGAGAAAATTTTAACCAGGAAAGGGAATTATTTTGTCTTATTTGAGCTGAGAAAAGTTAGGCATATGAAGTTCTGCTTTGCCTGTCTTGCTTATTGTCTTTCTCAGAGAGCCAAGTATTAAAGCAGATTTCTCCTTCCTCAGTTAAAAAAAACCAACAGGTTTCCCTCTCCAAGTGAGTCTTCCTGACTTCATTTTTTAAATCTGCAGTTTTCAGAGGAAGGAAGCAGAAAGACAAGATTTAAATAGTTATGGTAGAAGACAAGTGAAGAAAAGCTTCCGCAGCCATAACTTTGTAAAACTTGCCATTTTAGCAAGCTAGGAAAGACAGAAAATGTCAATGTCCACTATTTCTTCCTTTCTATTTAACTAACCTAACAGAACAGTCAGAAAGGTTTGGGGGGAGGCATGCTTAGTCATCTTTTCCTGCTTGAGCAATGCTGAAAAGGGCTGCTGGGAAGCAGCCTTGCCCTGTTTGCAGGGCATGGTCCAGCACTCATAGCTGCTGGTCAAACCAGTTACTGCAGGAATGCCTTAGATCTTTTTCTCTGGGATGAAAAGTTATTGTCTCTAAAGACTCTCTGGTTTATATTTTATATCTAACTTCAGGGCTGAAATTCAACACAGAAGTAGCCTCCTATTGACCCTTTTTGGAGAGAAAAGAGTTTGGTGTTGAGAAATCCACCTATGCTGGCAAGAACTAGCCATGGGCTTGCTGTTGCACCGTTCTGATTCCTCGCTTGTAAGGAAGGTTGATGACTGCCAGGTGATGGCACTGACTTAATCCAAGCAGTGTATCTGGATGTAAGTAACACTAAGACAAATAACTTTCGCCTTTCCCTCGTAAAAAATAAGGGATATAGCAGGTACCTTATGTGGCATAGTCCATGAATAGGGTAGCTAGTGACTTTGGGATTCTCATTAAGAAACAGGATTTTTCTAAAATGAGCCTAGCAAAAAGGCTTATTTTCCCTTTCTCAAGCATAACCTCCTTCTTTCAACATGGAGTCAAAAATATCTAGAGGCTTAAGAGAGATTTTCAGCCTTTGAAAACAGGTTTTTTTTCTGTTTCTTTTCTTGCCAAAAAAAAGTTTATATTAATTCTGTTTTTATTGAAGAAAATAAGAAACTTTCTGCCCCCCTTTTGGGGGGAGATGGATTGGAGAACAGTGGCAGATTGATGGAAGACTTCAAATCTTCCAACGGAAGATTTCCAAAGCAGTCTGTTTTGACAGAGAATAAATTGAAAAGCTTTAGTAATTCTGTCTAATTCCTGTCAGCTCTCCATCTGAGATAAACTTTTTATGAAAAGCAATGTTCTCTTTTTCCTGCTCTGCCCCAGTTATAGAGCATCAGTATTTTAATTTGATTCCTTATTTTTCTATGCCAGATAGCAGTCTGGACCTTGGACAGAAAAGAGAAAAAAATCTGCACTCTCTTTTCTGTTTAATACACAGATAATCTGAAGTAAATGCTTATGCAATTTGCTGAAGGGTTGAGTTTTGAAATGACAGATCTCAAATGTAATGATTGTGGCCTGATACTTCTAAGCATGATTTTCAAGATTAGACATGTGCACGGCTTAAAGCATGTATAGGGGGGGGTTTAGTGGGATTTTGCATGTCCTTACCCAGTTATTTGCAACCTGTGGTGCAAATCAGCCTCCTAACATGAGAAGAGGTTTTCAAGGAATTGCTGTGGATTACTGAGAAGTGTTAATGATATGAGTATGGTAAGTGACCTGACGAGTAAGCTCTTCTGAATGAGTAGGGCCTTTTGAATGTGTGGGTTTAAAAGAGAGGGGGTGGAGACCTTAGAGCAATTATCTCAGAGCTATAGAAAAGTCCTTAGAAAAGACAGGGGGGAAAAATACATCTGGGTGAAAGAGTAGCGTTAGAAATAGACTTATTCTGAGAGATGCTTTTGAAGGTGAGAGTTCATTGTGACTGGACAGTGAAAGGGTGGTCACTGTCAAGACTGTTGTGGGAAGGAGATCACCAGGGTAATCTGGGTTTCTCCAAGCTGACTTCATAGCTGCTGCTCTTCATGTGAGTGCCCCTCATGCAGCTGCAGTTAAAATGACAAGGATTCAGACATTTGAAGTTCACCCCAGTCATTTGAACTGAATAAGTGAGGAGCGCTTTCATGCCATCAAGGACATGGAGGCAGGGAGGCCGTGACAGGCAGGGCTTTGTTGGGCTGCCTCACATGCCAAGTTCTTCCATTCAGGGCCTAAGCCTCTGCGATGACTTTGCTTTTTGTCTGCTCCTCAGTCTTTTGATTTGCAGCAACTTGGCCTTAGTTTAACGTAAATAACTTTTACAGTTGTTCTGTGCAGCCTCCCAAACTGCAGTGAACTTCAAATGAATAAATTGCACACCTCAGTCTGTGAAATACTGGTAAATAAAATTGCAAGAGGAGAGATCTCAGGAAAGATGCAGACTAAGGAGCAGTTAGGATAATATTTCAGGAGAGACTATTTAAGTGTTTTGTTTTCTCATCAGATGTTTTAAGAACTCCCTGAAGCATTTTGTGGTAGAACAAAAGCCTAATCTTAACTCTTGATGACACCAGTCCTTCTCGTAAAATTCATGTCTTGCATCTGCCTCTGTAGTCTTCAGATAAACTGGCACCTCCTCACAATAGCTCTCCAAAGCAAAGGATGCAGCTGTGAGTGATGTTGCTGTGTGTCAAGTGGCGGCTGGTTTTGCCAACTTGCACCTTTACTTGGATGTGAAAAAAATTAGCTTTTTTCCTATCTCAGCCATGTGTCTGTGTGTACGTACAAGGAGGAACATAAACACTAAATCCTTCCCCCTGTTTGTCTAAACTACTTTGCTCTGAACTGTTTCATGTTGTGAGTCTGCTGTACAACTTGTCACAAATACAATTACAGATATGAAAGAAAAAGAATTAGGTAGGTTTTTCAGCACAACATATGTTCCTTGTAGTCAGAACAAGGCAAGATGGTTTCACTTTGCAGAGTTCTCCAGCATTGCTCACCAGCTCCCCTAGTCACACATTCCTGGTGTCCCCCTGCTCTGCCCTGAGGTGCCTGGTGCATATCACCCTGCCCAGGAAGCACCAGCACAGTGGGCTGCGGCACAGATCTCATGTGTTTTCAGGTATTTTGAAGTTGTTTTCACAGGCAGAGTGAGCCTGAGGAGACCCAGGACCTCACTAAAGTGCACTTCAGACATAGCCAGTTGCCTTGAGGGTACTAGCACTGTCTGGTCCTACAGCCCTGAGCACAACCTGGCTAGAAGCCTGGGGAGTGCCTAGATTTGGCCATAAGTAGTAAACGTCCAAGATCCCATGAGCAAGTACAAGGTACAGACTGCTTGGTATGTAAAGCCGTAACCTATGTATCCATACTCAAGAAGAAAGTACTTCTTGAGCAGCGGTTTACAGCAGATTTTGCCTTTGCTCATTGAAACACCAAGCAGACTCTGCCTCCGGGGCAGCACCCATTGCTGTGGGTTCCCCACTCCACCTCAGAGTACCCTGGCACACACACAAAAAATGCTTGTTTGTCTGAGGCATACAGTTACAGAGGCCAGTCTCCAGTGCCCCATATTTGTTCTTTCCTGTTGTCAAACGTTAAACCATCCTTTCTGAATTACCTTTCTTTGTTCTCCTTCTCTCTTTGTCACCTGTTACCCAAATCCAAAGCGTAGATGTATCTGTCTGGCATCACTGAATGTCCTTCGTTTTCTCTCCTATCCCACTTCATGCTCATGCTTTACAGAGTCGTTCTAGCAAAGTTTTTAGTTACTTTGGAAGAAGTGCAAAATGAAGATTGTTTGGTTTTGGCTCCCCCCCCCCCCCCCCCCGTAGCTTATTTTATTGGAGTTTTAACAGATTGGCTCCAGATAAGTGAGGATCTTCAGGATGATGGCACTTTAAAATACGTATGTGGGATTTGGCAGATCCTTTTTTGTTTTTCTTCTCACCCTGCCCCTCCTTGGGCTAACTGACAAAACGGTAAAAAAAAACCACCTGTCTGAGATTTGCAGCATATATGCTGATGTGAATAAGCAAAGCTCTTAGTGGCATGGGATGCCACTTGCTAAGCCAACACCAGCAATAGTCAGTGGCTCCTAGGCAGTGTAATTACTTGCTAGTGAGATTTTGATCAAAGGTATTTTGAAAGTGAGCACTGTCTTCAATTACTTCTACTTTCTAACTGCCTAAAAGAAGATTACGTATGGCAGACAGCAACTAGAAATCTTAAAAGAAAACCCCTAGAGCAGCAGAGTATGTTTTTCAGTGGCACAGAATTGTGCTGCATTGAAGGTGACTGGCTAACATGTTTGCATGTGCATCAAACCCAGAACTCAGAATTCCTTTGTGTACATTTTTGGTTTAAAATTTGCAGATCTTCAGTCTTATTTCTATTCAAATAGATTTGATGTGTGTCTGGGTGTACGTGCATCGGCAGCATGGACTTATTCACACTATGTATGCATTTTTAGGGAGAGGTGGATTCCGTTTTGGATTGAAAAAACCAAAAGAATAAACAAAAGCAAACTTACAAAAGACTTCTGCACCTATTGCAACTTTTGAGCATGGAAGAACCAGTGTTTACAAGCAGTTCTAAGAAACATAGAAGTCCAGGTAAACACTTTATAGCAGTGGTTTGTTTGCTTGGATAATTTGAAATGAGCAGTGAATAAAAGATGGCTTTTAACAGACATGGGTGCAGGAGGATTATGCATACAGGCAAATGGTGGCAGTTAGAATTTAAAGGTACAAAAAATCATGAACAGTTAATCAGAATACCATTTTCAAGTAAAAGGCAAAAATCAACAGCAAAAAAAACCCTGTGAGTTTTGGTAAGGCAAAAAAATGGAGCAAGTGGAAGCAGATTCAGGAGGTTTCCCTCTTTAGGATAATGGTGGGAACTGGGACAAGAATATGTTAATCCATTGGTGAACCAAAAGGCAGGAATTTAGAAAATGGACAGAACAGCACATAAAAATGACCTGGAGAAATTGTTTGGTGCTGCTTAATATAAATCTAATTCCTCTGACATTAGCCTAGATTCAGCTTGGTTATGTAAGTGAATGTATGTAAGTCAGCCTCTACATTTAATGGAATAGTGCTTTGAAATAGTTTTTCACTGAAAACTCCCTGCAGAATGCCAGGAGCTTCCCCACACCAACTGCTATGCTGATGAGTTTGTCTTTTTGGAAAGTGTCTCTCTGACATGTACCCTGATTACCAAAGCAGCTCAGTACTGAGAGCATCAGGCACTGGTGAGAAACAGGTCTTGCTTTAACAACAGGCAAGTGATCTGCCTTTTTGCCTCTAGAAAAGCAGTTCATACTTTATGAATTCTGATCTTAGCAGTGCATGTGATTGTACAGATGTCTTGAGTACAGCAGGCGCTTTAAAGATGCCTGGAAGTAGCAAAGAATGTACATAGATGGGATACTAGAGTTACACTTACAGCCACTGTGTAGAGCTCATGGTTATCCCTCTTTATGTGAGTAGCACTAGTGTGTTGAACAAACCAAGCAAAACTCTAAAAATTAAATACTCTCAGTACTCATTCTACATGTAGCACAATTGGACGAGACTAACACCCATGCAGCTGGTATAACAGCAGCCCTAGGAAGGGCAGAGTAGGATTAGAAGAAGAAAAGAGAAAGAGAGGAGCCAGGCTGTGGCAGTAAGCAAAGCTGAAACAGAACTCACTCTGGTGCAGTGATACGTGGTCCCTTCCTCAGTGCACAGGAGTCCCTCTGAGTGCTGGCCCCGGTGAAAAAGGCTCATATATACTGTTTATTAATATGCAAACCACTCCCCGTGACATGCTATCATGACTCTCTCTCTCCCCCCTCTCACATGCACAGACACACACACAAAGCAAATGCATCATTCCCTCAGATAACAAGCAAGCTTTGTGACTTTTTGGACTTAATACAGCAAATTGGGTACAAGAGTTTTTCAGCTTGTGTTTAAGGGAAAGAAATACTTTAAAAAGCCATTTTAAAAAGAAGATAGCAATAATAAGAAGAAAAAAATAGATACTGAGGAGCTGAGCCACATGATGGGTGTTTTGGGAATGTTTTTAAACATGAATGTGTGGAACAAGCCAAGAAACGTCTGTAGTCTGAGACTATTTCTAACTAATGTGAAATGTTACAGTATCTGATCTAATTATAGAACAATGCCTTAAATAACTGCTATGTCATTAAAACAGAGGAATCAGAAATAAAAACAACCAAAAAAAGAAAATATCACTTCTAGGTCTTTGTCATACAGAACAAAATGATTTAAGGTGGGTTTTTTTCTGTTATCAGTAAAGAAGAGGAAAGAGGATTTGAGCAAACTCTGTCCATGAGTAATGCACATTAGTAGTTAGAGCTCTGTGATGTTACTGATTTTTATCTATCATGAACGTTGTGCTTTTTTGTTTGCTTTTTCTTCTTAAAATTCTTTGTACTTCAACTGTAAGAAAGTCCATTCAGCGTTACTGTGCTTTGCTTCCCCCTGTGTGCAACCAGAACACAGCAGTATTGGAACAAAGCTTTCTGAATGATAAAGAGATAGGTCTGATGTGTACCCCACAAATGTGCTTTGAGGCCTCATTCACTTTGTATAAATAAACAGCTGCAGGCATTCTTTGGGAGTGCAGAGAACAGCTTTACCCGAAGGACTCTTTCCTGGAATGAGGAGGTGCCAGGTCCCTGTAGCTCACACCATTAATCACTTGCTGCAGGTCAACTCATTTCATGCAATTAATGTTTTACACTGATGTCAACAGCTGAGTTTTCAACCAGCAGCCTCTACAGCTAAGATGAAGTTAACAAAAATCTCTGAAGCGTCTTCTAATTGGGACTGGTGTAATCTGAGTTGTGAGCCAGATTACGGGGGTTTACTTTAACAGTGGCACTTCCTTGCATTTGGACTTGCCTTGGCTGCAGATTTATGCTTTAACATTCCTTTTCCCCAGCATGTCATTGCAGTGGTGGTTTCTGAGTACATCCAAAAAGGGAAGTTTAAAGTAGTTTAACTAAAATCATATTTCACCTGTTTTTAATTGTTGACTGTACAGACAGCATCCTCTTTGGGGTATGAGAGTTCCTTCAGTTGCAGAGAACCTTGAGATTTTTCTTCTCATTTCATTAGCAGAAAACTGAAACAATATTTATGGCTCTCAAAAACTTTGTTCTTGGAGACAAGTAAATGGAATACGAAACAAACTTATTTTACAAATCCTAAGATTTTGAACCACTAAGAAGTTTAATTCATTTTAAGTTGGAGTAGAATGTGGAATATATTGTGGGATCCAGTTCTCAAGCCTCTAGAACAGACAGCAGTTTGACTCCTACCTTGACAAGGTCACCATACACAGTAAAGCATTAGCAAGAACATTGGTAATCTAGCTTTTACTTTTTATGTGAGGTGGCTAATGAGTTGAAACTGTACCTTCACTCCAAGAGCTCCTTTTGTTGAGTTGGTATGAAGCATAAGCATTTATCTGTGCTACAATTACACCTCAAATGTCTGGCCAGGCAGCAAAAAGCCCCTTTTCCCTTTGACTGTAGGAAGCCTTTAATGTGGATCAGGCAAAAGAGCATTTCAACGTATGGCAGGTCTGCCCTTGGAATAAATTTGTAACTTCCGATTTTGAATGTGTATGTCAGTCCCTGCCCAGTGGAAGCCATGCTCAGGCCATGTATTGTGGGCAGGTGCTATTCCCTTCCCTTGCCACTGCTCTGAGCACCTGAGTGTCTGGCAGTGAGTGTGGTCATACAAACAGTGGGATTTAGGGAGGCTGTGCTCATAGCACCCATTACCCAAGAGCACAGCTCTTTACAAGATCAGGAGGTAGGTTTCTTCTCCTGAAGAAAAAGTAATTCTTCCCTTCTGCCCATTTCCGCTCAATGAGCATGTACACAATAAAATCCTGCACTTTCCAGAATGGGGAGTGATTCATGCCTGTGAGTTTAAAATAATGAAGTTAGTAATACGCTGAACTGATTTAACCTTAGCTCCCTCTGTTGATGGTTAATCTCTCAATTTCTGTTGCCCTTTCTGCCTGCAACAGCTGGTGATGGCATGAAAAATTGGCTGAACTGCAGTCAAGCCGGGCCTGTGTATGTTTGCTGCATGAAGCTCTTGGACAGAAGCAGAAGACACCTTAGGCAAACTTCTGGAAGCATTAGGGCTGGGAGAACAAACCAGTCAACACCATAATGTATTAAATAAAGCTTCTATAAAACCTGGGTGGAGATACATCCATTCAGGTCACACATCTTGATCTTGGGTGGCAGCAGAGTCATCTTCATGGGAGGATCTTCGGTCAAACACCCGCAGCTCAGTTTGCATTTTGATAGTTTGCCTTTTAGTCATGGATCAACATCTAGTTTTCTTGCAGCTGGCCAAGCCCATGGACAGCTCTGTTGCATGGTGCGTCTTAGCGGTTGTGTGGACTCACCGGGTCGCTGAAAGGATGTTTTCTGTGCGTTATATACAGGGACACAAAGACATTAACTAAATGACACATTTTCTATCTTGGTCAGAATGGAGGCTCTCTAAGTATGAAAGCCCTGGATAAACGCAGAGGAAGTTACATGGATTAAAATTAAATCCAAGATTTAGTTCGGCAGATGTCCCTTTCAGAACATTCGTAGGCTATTACGGGATCAGTACGGTACAGGGCAGATCTCTTGCCCTGTTGATTCCCTAAGCATTGTGGGATCACTCTGGCTGTTGACTCACAGCCAGTCCTTCCCCGCCTCTTTTTTCCCAGTAGCTGCACTACCCTACGCTCCAGTTAATAGTTAAGCAGAAGTTTTGAAACAAGACATAGAATCTCATGCTTTTGAACTTGCTTTAAGTCCCTTAGGTGAGCTAGCTTGCTTACTGCGTGTGTCAGTAGAAACATCTGTAGCAGAAGTGTTTCCTGATGGCTTGTTTTGGGAATAGTAGGGGTCCAGCTCCACCTGAGCTGAAATGGGAGTAAGTACATGACTGTGCTGCAGCCTTTTCTCTACTGGGAAGGAAATCCCAACCAGGCTTTTATAGTGAACCAACTTCTGCACTACGTATCACCATCTTATCAAGACTGGTAACCTGTAGTTAGTGCTTCTACTTGTGTGTCCAGGAGAATAAATCAACTTGAGCTGAAAGTTTCACATAAATTTAGATACAGATGTTGTGTTCACTTCCTTAGTAATTTTCTCACCCCATCCCTGATTTTTATCTTTTTTAATTTTTTATTTTTATTACAGTATTATGATGCTATTACAGATTTGACAAAATAAATATTTAGTATAAGATATAGGAAGTTAATAACAGCTTTCATAATTTTTAAGCTCCTTAAAATGAGGGATATTAGGTCTGTATTTAGAAACCTGCAAATGCAGCAAAGGTGCCTGATCTTTTATGTTTATAAAAGAGGTGGTAAATGCTCCATCCCTGGCAGTGTTCAAGGCCAGGCTGGACAGAGCTCTGGGTGACATGGTCTAGGGTGAGGTGTCTCTGCACATGGCAGGGGGTTGGAATTAGAAGATCTCAAGGTACTTTCCAACCCAGACCATTCTATGACTCTCTGTAACAGATCTCAGCAGTTTGCCTTCTCTTTTGGAAAGCAGTAAATTCAGCCAAAGAAACCAGCTTCAGACAGCCCTAATGCTTGGCAATTGCAAGTTAAGGTTACAAACAGTTTCGCTCAAAGACATGCTGGGAGGTATTGAAAAGCCTTTTTTTTTTTGTTTAAGTTGACAAGTTTAAAATTTTTATTGTGAGTCAATGCTCACAAAGCTCAAATGCTTTTCTCGCATTTGAAATCTAACCATAAAATAGCGAGTGTACTTTAAAAACACCATCTGTGGCAATATAACCACGTTCTAACGTTTGCAGCTTGCTTTGTTCATGCATATGGCGTTGCTTTGTCTACTATATTCTGTAAAAAGTATTCAGAAGGGTCACAAATACATTTGAAAGAAATCATCCATTCTTAGTCAAAGGTCCTTCCAGTGTTACTATAGCTCTAGTAAAAGGCAATGTTTAATAACCAATGAGATCATTAAACAAGCAATAATGAGATTTGCTTTTGAAGCAGAGAAGATTAGAGAAGTAATCAACTACAGAGAAGCCTGCAGTACTGGGGTTTTCAATTTAGTTGATAACTTCTTTGGCTTCTGCTCCTGGCAGCAGGGAGCTTTTGTGCATAGAAGAGTGAAAAGCATCAGCTGAAAGATTCATCTTCAATTTGCTACAGGGAGATCATAAGCAGTGAAAAGCAGACAGGCACAGTTCTTCATGTTCGGAAGTGGTCTCTCGGCTTTATTCATAAGAAGTAGGGAAGTTCATGGGTGCAGGTGATTGTATATGAAAGACCCTGATACAAAACCTGTTGAAACTTGTTAAGCACTTGTGCTAACTTCAGCAGGCTCTTGTCTCAGTATCTGAGAATTTGGACAAGGCCATAATGGCTCATTTAGATGAAGCACTTGGAATTACTTTTTCCAATGCATTTGCTTCAGCATTTCATGTAAGTAATGCTTGGTCGTGAGTTAGCTGGCAGACTGTTTACTTTCTTTATCTTAGCACTTCCTATTTATGAGAAACTGGCCAAGGTAATGAAAACCTTGTTACCCAATAGAATGTGTTATCCTAAAGCTTCTCTGGCTTTGCAGAGGAGCAATGACATTCTTCCCCACTCATAAGGAGTTACAAGTATACATGATATTTAAGCACAAATTCTTGATGAATTGCCAGAGGACCCATCTAATTCAGAAGATGCAGTTCACCATAGACACTGAGTGGAGTCCTTGGTGTGTCAGCTGACCCCTACCCATGCTCTTTTGTGGTCTCTGTACGGATGCTTTTTTTCCCATTACATCTTGCAGAAATTCCTTAGTGAAACAGAAAAAAACCACATAGACAAGTCAAGGCCAGTCAGCTGCTTTTCTTATTTCAATTAATGTTTTGTTATCAGTCTATCAAAGTGAAGTAAGAGTTAATAATTAATTGTCTGTGTACAAGTGAGATTTGTTCCTCATTTCATGCATGTGATCAAAGTATTGCCTGTTCATGTTTAAATAGTTAATTCACGAGGTTTGTCCTCTTGTGGGCCCTTGCAATTGTACCACATTGCAGGAGCAACTACATAAAGCAATCAAATGTGCTTTATGAGTCTGAGAATAATCTCTGATTCACAGAAGTAGGGCAATGCAATTAGTGAAATGTTAAGCCTTGTAATGGAATGTAGCATGTGCTGTCTGCCTGATTCCATCCGCATCAGTTTCAGCACGGATAACATTTCACAAATATGTTACTTAACAAGCAAATATCAAAAGCTTTCAAAGAGAAGCCTTCTTAAAAACATTAGGCTGCTTCATGTCATGAATGAATATTGGATAGTCTTGCTAGGAAGCCTCCAGGAAGTCCTGAGCAGGCACAGGACCTGGGCAAGGAGGGCACACTCCCTGTTTACACATACTGCTGTAAAAGGCTGAGAGAGGAAATCCTTCAAAGGATTTGAAAGGCTGAGAGGAGAAATCCTTCACTTCAACCTTTTGAAGTGTGAATTTCCCCAAAAAATCACCTCCAGTGCCATCCTTTGTGATTCAGCAAAATTAATCATTCTGTATCACAATCACTTTCAAGGAGACTAACACGGATTAGGAAGAATAGGGTTTGACAAATTTGTGGGATATTTCTGTTTTGGGGTGGGTTTTTTTGGTTGGTTTATTGGGTTTTTTTAAATTTTCCAGGTTATTACTGTAGAAGACCTCTTTCTTTGCATTGTCTTTTGGGTCAATACAGTGTTCAGCCCTGTGGGTATATCTTTCAGGGTACTTGCTTCCAGTTGCTTGAAGCTCTGGGTGCAAAACTACAAGTAACCTTGTGTGGTAGGCAGTTGTGTTCCTGATTTGCCCATAGAAAGGCAAGAAGCACAAAGCTAGGTGCATGGACTTGGAGGCCATTTCTAAATCTAGCCATAAACATTTTACTGCCTTATCTCTGTCTTCTGCTTGTCTGCAGTTGTTGAGGCCCAGAGGTTTTAAACGTATTAGGGCTGTGTCTTTTGTTTAGTGACTTAAAGCAGAATGGAAAGGGAAACTAGCATTCT
The DNA here is from genome assembly GCA_017639245.1 of Myiopsitta monachus. Classification (NCBI taxonomy): domain Eukaryota; kingdom Metazoa; phylum Chordata; class Aves; order Psittaciformes; family Psittacidae; genus Myiopsitta; species Myiopsitta monachus. Next base: position 66,413,345 of record CM029917.1, on the reverse strand, counting down.
TTTGACATTAGACAGGTGTAAACTGCAAAGCTAAACAAAAATTAACAAATACCAGGCATGATTAGAATAAGAATCAGTCTAGAATGGGGAAAGCTCTTCAGGGAAAGCAACAGGGGTTGCCTTTAGCTTCAAACACTCCTCTCTCAGCTCCAGAGGCTAGAGGGATGTCTGCCCTTTCCCTTTTTCTTTGGTGCCAGAGAGACTAAAATAGCCTTGTCAGTACTGGTGTATGGAAAGATGCTTGGTAAAAATGCCATTTCCAACAGCAGCTGTGTTTGTGCTCTATGTTCCTGCTCTAATAACCAGATGTAGAGGTAATTATGAAAAATACAATTATGAAAGTGCAAATTGAAACACTCTCTTTACACTTCTTCTGTAGGAGGCAAAATGGAAGAAACACTATATTTTCTGGTAACATGCTCATTTTAGCTTTGGGGAGGTATTGGAAGTTGTTATTAAATGCCTTGGATACATTTGGGTAGAAAACATGAGTCCATCCGCAGCAAACAGCCGGAGATATTTGCTCGTAATGGTACAGTTCCCAAAGTGAAGGAGATGGCACTGAGCAAAGTGATATTTCTGGAGGAAGTAACTTTTGTGTAAAATGATCTTACATAAACCCAATTCAATTACTGTTTTCTGTCAGTGCAAAAGTATTCATCAACTTCAGTGATTTGAGCTTCAATTTCTATGAAGACCAGAGCTTGCCTTGCTGGGATTCTGGGATTTGTCATGCTTTCTCCTCAGCATTACTGAATGTGATGTGAAATGCCTCCAACTCTCCACAGACTATCCTTGGAAGGTCAGTATCAGTACTTTTTATTGCCTTCACCAAAGTCAGAATATGTTCCACCTGTTTCCTTTGCATAAGTCCTGAAATTATCAAGATTCCTGTCTGGTGAGTTGTTACCAAGAGGTTTCTGGTTTTGAATGCTTGGTCCTCCATCAATCATGATACTGTGAAAATGTTTATTTCTGCCCTCCTTCCTCCTCCCAGTTTTCTTTTCGGGAGAGGCAGATAGCATAACAGACTCCAAGATATAGTTAAGACAGTCAAATAGCCAATATCCTTTAGTTATTTGTTCCTCCCCTTTTTTTGCATAAACTACATGCTTTTAAGTAGTGAAAATCAGAAGCGAGCCTCCTGTCTCTGATAGATGCTGCCATGTAACTGACTTTACACACCCAGCAAATACTGTGAGGACTGTAAGTGGGATGCATGTACTTTGCTGTTAAATTTTTAGCACTTTTTGTTGTTGTCGATTTTGAAACACAGAAAGTGTTAGTGACAAACTGCAAGTGGTATTCGCACAGCAGCTTGATCTTTGTGTTCTGGTGGGTGTACTGGGAGTGTTACTATTGCACTACTTACAGGGTTAGACAAGTACAGTTGGCACTTCACCAGAAAGTTTCTGGGCTTGGGTGCAAGTTGTGTTTGAGAGTCCTCTGGTAACAGGAAAAACAAAAGTTAAAAGTGCACCATGTGAAAAGAGCGAGTTCTGCAATGTTTTAGACATCGGTATTTTTGTCATTGTCTACTGTGGGAAGGAAAAAATACTTGAACATAGATGTAAAACATTTGATTTACTCCTACATAGTTTGGACCATTCCAACTGTCCTCATAAAATAATAGAAAAGCATAAATTTCTTGAACTACAGCTATTTTGATCTCTTATTCAAAATATTTGCTGTAATCTTGAGGCTTTTGTAACATCATCTTTATCAGTGTGTGTTTCATAGCAAAACCAGATTTTTCCAAGGGCATTAAGTACCTAAGTGGTCCTTTTCTCCATGGTGGTTTTTTTTTTTGTTTGGCTTTGTTTTTTACTGTTTTGATAACTAAGATAATCTCTAACCTGCAATTTCTTGTGGAATTCTGACCTACTTAGAAATGTATGGCACATGGATTGACATATTATGGTATTTTATAGTAAGCATTAAAATTGTGAATATACTGCAGCCCATTAGTGATAGAGACTCCTCCAAGCCCTATGTATATTAAATAATCAATGCACTTCTGCAGAGGTCTGAAGTTGAGACAGGATAAGGTATCTGTTTCCTCTTTCAGCGCTTAGCTTTTCTGGAAGACTGTGATGAAACCACTCACCCGTTCAGACAATGTGCCCTTTTGTTCCCGCTGATTCAGACAGCGGCAGGAAGAGAGGAAAGCAGGTTGCAACATGGGCTTGGAGGAGCTGACTGTGTTAGGGTGGGGTTGAATATCAGATGTACACCAGACTGGTTGCAGTTCCAAAGGTAAAGCAGGGGTATTTGTCCAACTCTAACTGTTAGGCTGTCTGTCAGACAGTTTGCCTGCAAGCAGCTTTCTCACCTCTTTATCAATCTCCTGACCTGTCTGAATGAGCAATTAGGGAGCTTTTGCTTATGCAGGTGGTCTCCTGAGTTCGTTAGAAGTCACCTAAGTCATCCTTGTCTCATTTTGATCTCAGTCTCCCTGACGATAGCTTCTTTCTCATTAGGCATCAAATACCAGTTGCTCGAGATACAGCATGAGATCCCCTCTTGGGGTGACATTCGGAGCTGGAGAAACTGCCTACACTAACGGCCAAGTGGGAGCTAAGATATTTGAGAGCTCACAGGCTGAGTGTTGTGTCCTACGCAGATCCTTGCAAGAAAGATTGCAGCCTTGGTGCATGCCTGAGAGTGACAGAAAGACACAGCACTTACTTGGGTACTGCTATCTCTTCTCAGATACAATTTTCTCCTTCCCTTTTACCGGTTACAGCATTCCCAGATATGAGACAAAACTGTATTATTTCCTTTGGTGCTGAGTGTGAAAAGCAGAGTCTCCTTTAAAATGGTGAACATTATCTGCTTCTCACTGAAGAACGCATAATCCTGACAAATGGGTTTCCTGTCTTCAGGTAATAGAAAAACATTGAAGAATAAGTCACCATGCTGCACACGACTCTTCTTCCGTACTCAGTACCCTACTGAGTACTTTCTGCTTTGAAATTTCCACTTTCATTAAGCTAGTAAACTCACTAAGTTCCTTCTAATTTTAAGTTGAACCATACTCTGCTAGTACACAATTTTTCAGTAGTACACTTCTGGTTTTCCTCTAAAGAAACAGCAAAATCTTTTTTGCAGCAGTATTGAAAGAAATGGAAGCAGCTTTGTATTCTTTGTAGCTAATAAAATATTTTGCAAACTTTTGAAAGCTGTTGAGTTCAAGTAACTGAAATTAAAGTTGTACATTTAAGGAAGGCTATATATAAAAGGCAAAGAGTGTTATCTGCCTACCCCTTGCAGTGCTGATCTCTTACCATGGGTAAGGGTAATTCTGGCCAGAAAGGTAATAAGAAGAGTCCATAGATGATAAAATCCAACTAGAGAGGTAAGGATCTCTTTTCTGAGTTGCCTGTGGAGATTTCTCTCCCTAGTGAAAGCTGAAGGGTGACATTTCTCTTTCCAACCTGAGATGGATCAGTTACCTTCTGATAGAAATCAGAAGGTGTAAGGGATTTGAGGACACTGCATGAGACACAGTGCAGTGCTCTGGAATTTAAGTACAGTAAGAGTTTCTCAAGGAGTAGCTATGTGTGCATGTTAGTGTTTGAAAAACAAAGGAGAATTTTGTCACCTGCAGAACAATTGTTGATTTAGTTAGTTGTGCAGGAATGTATTTGCATTCTTGGGGGGGGGCGGGGAAGGTAAAAAATGTTGGCATACATCCTTCAAGTTTATCATAGTTTACACTTTCTCACAGGTTTATTTTATGTAGGCCCTTCTACTCCTAAGCAAAGAACTGAACCAAAAGCAATCATAGGCAAGGCAAGGATTCTCTCTTTTTGCACAATGAGTTGCTGGAAAGAGGATTTGCCCTTTGTATGACTTTGGTTGCAGACACTTTAAGGGACCACTAATGCTGCAGATGATGTGGTTGTTCCATTGCTGAAGCTGTCTTTGACCTCATTTCCTCATGTTACCCATCAACTAGAGACTAATCAATAGGAACTATTTCCAGTTACTTGTAGCCCAATAAAAACCACAGATAACACAAAAATTGATGTTATATGTACAAGAACATAGTAATGATTTTGTGTGTGTGTATATTGCTGCTGCAGATAATGGTGTTACTGTTAGAGTTATTAGAGTTGGAAGGGACCTGTTGAGATCTCCAAGTCCAACCCCCCTGCTCAAGCAGGGTAGCTAGAGCCAGTTGTTCAGGACCCGTTGGCTTTTACTATCTCCACAACCTTTCTGGGCAGCCTGTTCTTGTTTTTGACCCCCTTCACAGTAAAACAAAAAGTGTATTCTTGTGTTCAAATGGAATTTCATGTGCTTTAATAATATATCCATTGCCTTTTGTCCTGTCCATGGGCACTACTCAGCAGTGTCTGGCTCCCTTATCTTTACCCCCGTGCCCTTGGGTATTTATATACATTGATACATTTATATACAGCAAAGAACTTTATTCTAGAAAGAATATTTCTATACAGCAAAGAACTTACACATTTAGACTTGGCAATCCTGGGGTAACAGTTGGACTTGATGATCTTAAAGGTCTTTTCCAACCTACTTGATTCAGTGATTTTATGATAAGATCCCTTGAACCTTCCCTTCTCCAGGCTGATTTTCCCCAGCTCTCTGTACCTCCCCATGCATGGAAGATGCTCTAGTTCCTTAGTAAGTGACTGGCCTCGCTCAAGTAAGTCCATATCTTTCTTCTACTGGGGTGCCTGGAAATGTGTCTGGAGCTGGTGAAGGTATACTCACCAGCAGTGAGAACCTAAAACTGTGGATTTGTGTTATCCTCTGGGAAAAGTTTTGCTACCAAATTATGCAAATTCAATACTTATTCCAGGAAGGTGTTGCACAGTCACAGTATCTGTACCACTTAATGTGAGCTCTTATCACTAAGCAAAAGTCTTTCAACTCCTACACAGCAGAAGCTTGAAAACAACATAGCCTCTTCATGATTTAGTCTTAAAACCACATATTCCTTAGTGACATCCTTGCAGTGACCAAATGATGATGTTAATTTTTAACAAACTGAGTAAAGAAGTCTGGTCACAGATGTGAAAACCACTGATGTTATGATCTGTAGCTATTGTCCTTCTCTTCCTTTTTGTGAAACAGTCATGAAAGTGGTCTCTTTTCTGAATTTGAAATCAGTGACTATCTTCCTGGTCACAGGATGGGAGGGTTATTTAGCAAGACCTGAATCATTCTTTGTTTCTGAAATAGTGAAGGAAGAAGCCTGGAAGCAAAGTTCCGTGTTCTTATGGATGACATAAACAGGGAATTTAATTATCAGCTTATGAGAACTGTGTACAATCAACGTGACTTATGGAAGTTTATCAAAGTGCTGTTGTAAGTAGATTTGCCAGAAGAAATATTTTACCTGATTCTTAGAGATAGGTATCTTTCAGGCAAAGAGAGCAGAGACTGTTGAATAAGTAATCCAGCTGTATTTGACCTCTGTGCCTCAGAAAATTACTGGAAATCAATATTTCAATAAAAATATCTCCTAGTACCACATAGTTAAAGTCATAAAGTCAATGGAAACTATCAGTAATCTTGTGAGGCCATATGTTTATTTGAACTATGTACATCCTCATTACAGAAAAGTCATAGATTGCATCTTCCAGAAGATTACTACTTGTCAAATTGGCACATCTAATCTTGGTGTTCAGAGTGAGACTTGTTCCTTCAGATCCAATTTTCCAGTGCTTTCCAGCTTTTACTACACTTTCATCATGGAAGTTTTGCTCCCCTCCCACTTGGGGAGCCCATGTGGTAAGTAGGGCTCTACTCAACATGACCAACATGTCAGGCCCATTGGAGAATCAGATCAGAGGCTGTATGTGAGCTGCTGGAATGTGTCCTTTGAAGGCAGTTTACCTGGCAGCAGTCAAGCATTGCAATGTGCTTGTTCCATTCACAGGGGCATATCTGCCGCCAAGTCATGTTCCTCCTCATGTGACCTCAACTTATGAAAAACCTGCTAAACTTTAAAACTTGGCAGAGTAAACTCTAAATAAAACTCAAAATAATTTGGAAACTCATGCTTTGGTGAATGATCCAGTTTTCCATAAACATCCACTCAAATTTTCAAGGTGCTTGGAAAATGAAGTAATTATTGCGAAGCAACAAAAAGCCTCATTGTGGCTTAAATTTTTCACAAGTCCAGCATATTATAATTGTGTTCCATGCTTAGTTTCAGTTTCTAAAATATTTCACTGCACTAAAGGTGTTTCAGCTCTCAGTTCTAAGGAGGTTGAGCTCTTCTCCAGGGAAGTATGAGTGTACTGGTAAAAGGTGGTGCTGAGGATGGATTTATGTACGGCACTTCTCTCCTTGTCAAAGGCTGTGGAAGCAGGGCTTTTAGGCAGGCAGGAAATGCCCCCTGGCTGGTACACTTGATCTTACCACTTTGGATGATAAGTTGAAATGCATTCATGACATTGGTTTATATCCAATATATTAATCTTTCAATATGAAACTGTTCTCCATACATACTGTGTGGGGTTAGTGCAAAATATCCTGACTGCCTGCAGTCTCTTGAATGTCAACACAATTCATTTTATAAGTAACATATAAAATTACTAGGCAATCAAACAATTAATTGATTTTATAATGAAGCATGAAAATCTAATAGACTTTGAGATAGATTTGAGAGAAGCTGGTGTCTGATCTGATTAAGATCAATGTCATTTTCTGCTTGTCAGAGCCCATGGGCTGTGGGTGAAGAAGTCTTTAGTATTAGTTTAGTGGTCACAGAACATTTTGACACATTTTACTTAGTGATACCTTGAATGACAGCAGAGTCTTAGGGATCATCAGGTGCAATTGTTTTGATGTGGCATGACTTATAGAGAGAAAACTGAGACTGCAAAAAAGTAGATGCTTTATGTTTTGATCACAGAATAAGTTCTTTGCTGAGCCAGAATGGGGCATCCATTGTGTCCTAATGGGTAGACATATGAGAGTACTTTGTAGAAATGTTAGACATCAGTATACTCCAGATTTCTTTGGTTTTAAATCATTTCAATGCACAGCAGGTCCACAAAAATTCAAGATGCCCAACTGCTTTTGCTCTGGGATGTGGTTTCTTTTGTTTCCTTAT